>OY728132.1:1845990586-1855990586 GCA_963277665.1 Viscum album | reverse complement strand
AATTACTCAATGTGTTATAAAAAAATTATATTTTTATTTAAAAATTAAATTAAAAATATTTAGGTAATTATTTTCAAAAAATATATTTCATTTTTTAATTATACATGTCGAAAAATGGATATGGTAAATTTTTGGGATTTTTCTAAAATACTTGAATTTCTGTGAATAGTAAATATATTGTTTTTATTTTTCGGTATATTTAATGACATCTTAATGATGTAATAATTAATATAAAATTATGGTAGAGTTTTTTATAGTAACATATGTTGTGAGGTTTCCCAATATTCTAATACTATGGGAAAATTCCATGGGAAAGCCCATGGTTTTTCAAAAACAACTAATGAGGTGTCCCTTTAAATTAATAAAAAACTCCCTCTCATTTAATATAAATACCCACTCCTTCCTTCATTTTATTTCATTCCAAACTCATAATCCTAGAAGATCTGGTAGAATTACCTCTCTATTAGTCCTCTCATGGTTTTTTCAGGACCCCAAGGTCCCAACCATCAATTCTTAGGAGTACTCTATAAGGTAAAAGGATTCTCAACTTCTCTTTTCCATCCAAGATCTCTTTTATGTGGTACGTATTTTAAGTTCTCATAACATGTTCTTATTTCCATATTATTCTTTACCTATAATATTTTATGATTATTTTATAAATTTTTGACCTTTTTCCCCTTTATTTTTAATGTTTTCTAAAACCATGTTGCATAGTTGTTTCGCTACAGAATTTTGGTCTCAAAATCTCTCTCTTTTTCAAGAACTCTTATTATGTTATTATCTTTTAATTTAAATTGGTTTATGTTGGGATATGTCATTAAATATACCCCTTACTGTCTATATTATTTAATAATTAGTATATACTACTTTTCTCTCAAAATATTAATTTATGAAATTATAAGCGACGATGTTAGGGAGCTGAATTTTTCTTAAGGGATTTCCCAACTTTTCTTTTATTTTGAGTTCCTTTATTTTTATTTCCTCAACTCATTTCATCAAAATTTTGTGATTACTCCAATATCATACATATACTAAAAATTTTTCAGGATAAAGGAATAATTCTTCATCATCTCTCCTTTCCCATTCTTTTATACTAAAAAACAACATCATCCAAGTTGTACTAATTTACCACATTCAAGGATGGTGGGTTCTTAATTGTTGTTACCATATTAAATTATCGTCATGAAACCACTTTTATGGTTCAACCATATCAGAATATATTTATATCATCTTATTTAATGTTCAGTAATCCTTACCCGCTAATAATATAAAATAATAATTCAAAACAAGTTCATTATGTACAAAATCACCAAGTTAATCCAAGTGTTTATCATTATCTTTTATCAAACAAGAAATAATCATGGTATATAAAAAAATTCATTATAACATAATTTATATCCCTATAATTACACTATTAATATATATTAACTATTCTGGATTTTTTACCACATTTCCAATGAACATCCATTCATGAATACAAGTAAACAGATCATGAAAACCAAGGAACAAAATGCTTCCAAAACAATAAAATTAAACCACTTAAACCCATCAAAAATAAAATGAATGAACATAATATGGTTATAATAAATTAATTAAATAAATAATAGGTTCTATAAATATTAATTAATTTAATTTAATTTGTTTATTTAGGACACTAAGATCAAGTAAAGAACACCATAGGACATATGGTAAGGGTTTCTTCTTCTCACTTCCATTTTTGTGAGATATTTTATATTCACTAATATTACTTGTGTATGGTGTATGTATACACACCATTGATTTTTTATATCATGAATCAATTTATTTTCATGTTATTAAATGTGTAAATTTATGATTATTAATTTTGGGGCATAAGATTCAATTGATTACAAAGTTGTAAGTATATTCTTCCCAAACCTCCATTTTCATTCAAGTTTCTCTTGTTGTCCACTCACCTCAATTATATTTTTAATTATTCTTATATAATACTCATAAATTTTGTGTGAATATTATATATGCGTACCAACCAGAATCCTACTTTCATTTATTGGATGTTTTATGTTTTAAAATGATCGTTCAAAAAATTCTTCTCAAAACACAAGCTCGATTCAAGGAACTTCCCAAATTCTTACCTCTTTTTGAAGTTCACTCTATAATCTATTTTAATCCAAATTTATCTTTCAAAAACCACAAATTTTAAATTTAAAAGTCTATTTGGGTTCATTCCTTGTTGTATGAAATCAAACATATATTTGTGCTTTAAAATCTCTTTAATGAATACCTTAAACCGCACTAAACTTTTCTATATCTAAAGCTTCTTTAAAAACTATTTTTAAATGATTTCAAATCAAAAGGATTTTATTTAAAACTAAAATAAAATTTCAATGAACTTTTGTTTTATTTTTTGGGATATAAATGTTTAAAATCTGATTTAATGAAAACTACAAATTATTTTCCAAAAGAACTCTTCTTTCCAATGTAAAAAAAAGGATTTTTCGCATCTCTGTTTTTGTTTTATGAGTTATATTCCTCATTCACCACTTACTTATTACTTTTTTTGGTATGTAAATCCCTTTGATATATCATATCAAGATTCTTTTTAATCTCATGATATTCTAAGGGATTATGATTTGAATGTTTCAAGGTGGTATGGGACAGTTTGAAATGCATTAGTATTATTTCCTCAAGGATTTTTCAATGGTTTAATTTAAAATTATCTACATCTATGTCAACGAACTTTGTTAAATCTTTTAATTCATTGAAGTTTATCTCCTATGATATCATCTTCCATATTTAATTGAATGGTTTATGATTAGTTTGACTGTGGATGTGAAATCTTAAAACCATTCACCAATTTACTTTGAATGATTAGTGTTTATGCTTAATTTTCAAAGAAAGTTATTTACATTTCATATATAAGTTTCAATATTAATGTGTATGTTTTTTATGTTTATCTCATTCATATAAGGAATGCATTGGACTTAGTAAGTGTTGGGTGGGGCCCGCTATAGCCTCTTGATGCATTGGAAGGTCCCATGAGACAAACTATGGTCATAGCACGAGGCCTCCACAAAATGATTATTTATGGTCTTGGAACAAGGCCTTGACAGTAAGTTTTAGAATGTCCGACATATGAATTTTCCTCATTATGAATCTAAAAATTCATAGTTCATGTGGTTATTCGACTATTATAATTCCAATTTTTATGTTTTATTATATAATTATTTACTGAGCTCATATTTCCGCCATAATGTGTTAAAGTTTTTTAATTTTTTAATGGAATCTAGTCTTAGTTATTCATCATGGCTAATGTTTATGTTTATGATATACTCCATTTTATTTCTTACCCTTACTAAGCATCTGAGCGCACCACTTTCTTATGTTTCATTTTCTCAGGACATGAAGATGTTCATTATGAATGACCTACATGGATAAAACATAGATTTGTGGATATTCCCAATAAAACATATATAATTAATTTCTTTTCAAGTTGTAATGTTGAACCTATGTATGTATCTATTTTTTAAAAACGACTAAACGACTTAGTCCTTCAGTATTTGATTCCTGGTAATCATTATAATTTATTAAAATAATGCCCTGACTCCGAGCTTCTACGGTCAGGGTGTTAAAACAAATTATATTGGCTGCATCATAACACAAACCAAGCCAGAATAAAAAGTGTCAAAGAAAACCAAAAACTGAACACCTTCTACTTCTAATCAGAGGACTAGAGCACTGAACATCTTCTCTGTTATGTAATCAAAATCTTCATGAAAATGTTCAGTAAATAAGAACACCTAAAACATATAGGTCAAATATTTCATAATAGTTTCAACCTGAGAGAAATTAGTTACAAAACTCCTATAATATCCAAAAAGATGAAGGTGAATCTACACCAATGCTACTATATTGGGGGATTCCTAAAAAACAACCACCTCTATCATTAAAGAATACATAGATAATCACTAATAGGACATGGAATTCTCCATGAAATGGTATTAATGATCCCATAATTCACACTTTAATGGCTTACCTAATATATTATAATGTTGAATAACTCCCAAAATTTCACGTAGATGTCATGCTTGCTCCTCCTTAGACATAGAGTATACAAAGATGTTGTCGATGAAAACCACCAAGAAATTTTCCATAAACTCTCTTAATACTACATTAATCAACCCCATTACTACTTATAGATTATTTTTCACAATGAATGGAATCAGAAAGAACTTGTAATTACCATAATTAAAATAGAAATTAGTCTTCTTGATATCCTCATCCTTCACCATCATATGATGATTTCCAAACTACTGGTTAATTTTCAAGAACCAACTTCCACAATTTACATGATCAAAAAAATCATCAATTCCTTGAAGAGGAGATTGTTTCTTCACTATCACATCGTTTAACAGAGGATAATCATTATAAACCTAAAAATTTCCATCTTTCTTCTTGAGGAAGATAATAGGTGCATCCTAAGGTGACACACTTGGCTGAATAAATCCACATTACAAAATATCCTCAAGCTATACTCGTAGCTCTAACAACTCATAAGGATTCATAATATATAGAGACATCAAGAAAATAGATACATATAATTTTAGCTAGATCTAAAACTTGATCTCCCATTGAGGGGGTAACAATACAAACTCCTTTGAAAATACATTAGGGTACTATTCTCTGACCCTAGGAAACACTAATAGCTAACATTCTAATGAATTATTAATTATCCTGACCAACATTGAAGATAAGGATAGAACATTCCTCTGAAACATCTTGGGGGTATCCTTCACCACAAAACATTACTAGCTTTCCATCATCTTAATATAACAAAACCTACCTCCAAAAGAAATCCATTATAGCCTACACTGTATAAAACAAATCCATTCTATGGATGATGACATATGGATATATACATAATCATAGAAAAATATCCCCAGAATTGTTTCTTTTGTTGCACTAGATCACAGTATCAATATACTTAATACATATCAGCATAACCTCTAATTGGTGTAGTCAACATCAAGGGAAATAGAAACCTCAAAAACTAAAGTTCCAAAACATGGACGAGGGTATGTGATATGAACGATTCATTCACTCTTAAAGAAAAAAATCTTACACCCTTGTATAAATTATGAGTATGGTACCTTGAATGATTTATGTCACACCCGGTGCTTGAAATGATTAAGTATGAAGAAAACAAAGAGCTACTTCATGGCCGATCATACCCTGATGATGACCACATCCATATATCCATTGTACTATAATATGATGAATAGGGTCTCAAGGATACACTATGCCTATCCCATATCCTCTTTGTTGACCCCAAACTAGAACACATTTCTACTAATTCTTTGGTTGAAAATACCTCAACAGAGGATCATAAAGCAAAAAACCTATATCATATTGACTTCTCAAAATGGTTAATAACTCTTTTAATTGATTGCCTTAGAATCAACAATAATAACATGTGTTTTATCCTTTATCATAGGTCCAAGAGACACTAGAATTTTGGAAATGTGATGATGTGGTATGTGACCTACCCTTAGCTGATTGAAAGAACTTTTGTATAGGAAACATGGAACCTAAGACCACAAATCTACTTCAAGAGGAGTCTCGAGAATCCCATATTATGATGATCTAGTTCTGGCCATGGTTCTATCAATAACCTCTTTTATCATCAACACATCAATTTACTTATTCTTCCTAAATATTGTGACTTGGCACTAGATCTTTTGAAACAAAAAATTCTCAAAATTCTTTGTTATGGGCTTCTCATCTAGAAATACTTCTGAAAAATATTATAGAAGGATCCTTAAATGGAATCGGAAATCATGCCCACTAGAACTCCCCTATTCAAGGGTAAGAAAATCATGGACACTGAATGCCTTCATGGTTGAAGAAAGTAACTCTTTTGGAATAAGTCTCAAAACTTATAGCAGGATATTTCCAACCCCTCATGATCCTTGAGGAACAAGAATCACCATTTCTTCATTGAACATTGCAATATTGTCATGGCCAATGAAACCTAGTTGTCATTCTTATCACATATGGAATTGAAATATATATCAACCTACACCAACAATTCCTCTATGACTGAATCTGAAATAGTGTAATCATACTTCTATATAATTTTGTACTGAAACTCTCAGAGTTTTCTCCTCCATGTTCTATTGTCTTCAACATCAACTCTACAGTTATTTGTTGGAACATCATGTTGAACATATTCTGTGTGAACCTGATGAATACATCAACCTGGATTCATGCTTGAAAAACCTGTTAAAACTACTAATCCTATAATATATTATAGTTTAAAACTAATTAATTAATAATTTTTTATATTGTACATATTTTAACCAATATTAATTTCTATCCATTTTAAGCACAGTCACAGAGAAAAATGATGCATGATCATTTCATGTGTATCTACCCTAAAACTAGTATCACCTCATTTAGTAGGATTAGTAATCTTAAAGTTCCCTGAATCATATCCTTGGGAGACGAAAATACCCATGTCTCATCTGGACTTCTATTTTTTACATTTCTTATTAATCTTAGATGGAACATTGTCCCTACCCACCCTTGCAATCTCACCTATTCATAAGTCCAAACTCCATCCAATATCTCATCCTAAACCTCTGATTCCACTCTTTCATGACCCCATCCCCCAAAGGGTGACCCTCCTAGGCCGAAAATATGATATGGTAGAAGGTGACATCCCGAGTCCTGCTTATATTACGCCCTGGGATTGTAACTATCCCCAAGGGTATAATAATAATTAAATTTAAGGAATTTCACTCTAAGAAAACATATAGAAGAGAGAGAAAGCTAGAATACACCAATAAACACATTCTCATATATATAGATATATATAATGAAATCCCAATTCAGAACATTTAATTTAATACAACATGAAACAACTTAAAGGAAAGCTATATATACCAAAATATAGATATGGAAGTGACTATAAAGACCAAAAACCACTTATAAACCATGATAGTAATATATAGAATGATCTAAAACCAAATAAAGTTAAATAGAAAAACTATTTATATATACATAGGGTGAGAATAATATTATAGATAATAGGGTCCTTTCTATAGTATATCATTAAAATGATAAAAAATGATAATGTACAGTGAAAAAATAGTGAAACTAACTCATCACCTAAATAGGTATACTATGTTCCTAGCCACACCATGGATAACTCTCACCATATATCTCAAACAAGGGAGAATATAATATAATAATGTAACATCAAGGGTATCCATATCCTGATTCCCAACTCATTTTTTCTCTACCCTAATGTTGCGCATCTTGAGACATCCCTATCCAAAATAAGACATCCCACAGATACCTGGTCTAAGTATCAGAACATGTACCTCATGAATCACATAAACCTATCCACATATATATTTATAGTAGTTATATAGTTTCTCAGATACACCACAACCCATATGATAGGTGTCATACATCAGGTACTACACCTCAAGTCATTATAGCCCGCACACCTAGTAAGTACCTCAATCCATCATGACCTACACATGTCATACCTATAATAATCCATTGGATACTAAATCCAGAGATAAATGTGTGTGAAAAAACACAATCCATAACATCCCCCATCACACATATAAGGGGAAACGAAACACCATTCTTACCAGCATAAGTAACCACCAATGGAAGATATTAGGGAAAGAGGTGTAGTCATTCATCCATCCTTCCACTAGGATGTTGGGGAAAACACCCTCTCTAGTTCAACTGGGTTTCAGTCTGCCTATCCAAAATGGGTGTGGTATTGTATAATATCATAGAATATATTGGATATAATATTTCACACAACCAAACTATGGGGTTAACCATGTTTTATGCTCAATTTTAGTTATCATAGCTCAAACACTTGGTTACCACTACTAGGGACTATACATCCTATAAGCACATAAAAACATAAGGACTTACATTAATTACTTATTTTCTTTTAATCATTTCCTTTCATTAATTATTTTTTATTCAATTAATTAAGCATTGAAATTATTTTTATACATTCATTAACCACAAGTGTGATGTCTATGCCTTCTAGGAATAATCCAAAATGAGTCAAGGTTTCCCAAGATTAACATATTTTCAGAATTTTCATTCCAATAATACTAACCCCGTGGGTTAAGAATTATTTATTAATTATTATCATCATTACATAATCTTGGTACTCTATGAAAACTGTCCTAAACTACCACCAAGAGGAAACATGTAACCAAATACACCTAACTACATCAAGAATTGGAGAAATTAATGTATATAAAACAAGAACCCCAACCGTCAACCATTAAATAGATTCATTTCAAGAAAGCATAAAGCTTTATCATAACAAAAGGAAATCCATGCTTCAACCCATTCCACCTTCTCTAGTTCCATCATTGACACCCATATATGTATCATAATACATATTTCCATAAAAGTTGTCAACAAATTCAATATTATTATGGCATCCCCGCCCACATATCACGTCATCCATATCATCCATCTTTTCCTCATAACATATCACAAACCAAATATCACAACAATAAAATATCACAAGCAACAACAGGAAACAAACCAGAAAAGACAACAGGAAAATATTGGCCCTAAAATATGGAATCTGGCCTTTGCACATAAGCGACATCTCAAGGTTCCAAACATAAGGCACTCAACCTTCTCAAGAAGTCATAAAACTCAGAACCTAGAAATTATATTTATCAAACAACCATATTTTATTCCATATTGAATTAACTGATTCATTGTTCATAGGTTCTAACTATGGGATCCTAAGGAATCAACCTATTACAAGCTATCAAAAGTCAAACATCCCCTTAGCATTAATTGTAGTTTCAAAAAAGCAAGATAACTACCATTTTCATTAATTTTAATTTTAATTTCAACATTCTCTACTAGTGTTACCATGATTCACATTCTTTATAAATTCCATTATCATGAAAGAACACATTTAATTAAGCATGTGAATTTCATCGATTTGAATTTCCATCAGATTTAATTAATCCCCAAATTCATTTGACATGACTCTTCTTTAATTATTTATCCATATAATTAATAATTACCATATTTATGTTCATTATCATTTCCCATCAAGATAAAAATGCTACTCCATAACATCAAAATAAATTATAATAATCATAACATACATATCACACTATCAGTGAATCAAGAGAAAAATGTTATAATGGTATCAGACATCAAACTTTGATCAAAATCTAATTCATTATTAATATTGTTAAAAAAATTATTAGGTTTTTCAATTATTATCCAAATATCCAAACCATGATATCTTTATGATTGGACAAATATAAATAGGAGAACCAAAGAATCCCCTTCCTCAAAATAATCAATTTCCTTTGTACTAGAATAGACCAATGGTGTAGATCCCGATTACACCACTAGGAACTCATAAATCCCTCCAATGATGCCACACCACAACAATAGAAACAAAAAAACAAGATAAATATGTGGGGATGATGTAGAGAAATCACCATCTCCTAATAAGAAGATGCATGAGGGTCTAGATCAGTTAACCATTAGATAAAAATGTATAATGTACCTAGGATCATACCATATCGAACATGAGAATATGAGAATAGATTGTCACTGATGGGATACCCAATTTTCTAAAGAGAGAATATTTAAATGATTTCTTACACAAAAATAGTGGTCACATAGAAGATGAATCCATCATTAGAAAGAAATCAAACCACTAGTAGATGGGATAAATGATTCCAAGGGAAGGACTATATAACCTCCATCCATGATAGAAAGAAAGAAGGAAGTATAGATGTATCCTTATTGATGGTAGTGATATTAGAGGAACTTTAAATCCTATACAAGAACATGACTTGGGATCTTGTTCTATTACGTCATGGATAGAAGGATATTAGAAAAAATGGGTCTTTAATATAATGTGGGAAGAAAAGGACCATGTGGAAATAAATCATGCAAGACTAGTGGTCAAAGTATATAATTATAATGAATGTATTGATTTGAATGAAATATTTTTTCTATTTTTTGGACTGAAGACTGATTGGATAGTTCTGGTGATGTGTGCTAAATACAATTTACATCTAGATAATATGCATGTGAATACTTATATTCTCCATGGTGATCTTGATGGATAAATATATATGCTTCAACCAAAAGGTTTTTAATAAGAAGGCTAAAAGAAATTTATTTTTAGGTTGAAAAAATCTATTTGTGGTCTCACGAATTAATAGAGGTGTTGGTATAATAAATTTGATTCTTATGTCATGTTCCTCTGATACTGAAAACTTCATTCAAATCCTTGATCAAATTTAAATGGTTTGGATGGTAATTATTTCATCATTCTTCAATTGTATGTGGATGAAATGTTGTTTTCTAGCCCCAAAAATGTTCATATCTAGGAGACTAAGGAATAGTTGGATGGGAAGATTCATATGAAAGAATTTGTTTCAAAAAATAAGATCCATGGGATGACTATTTATTGAGATAGGTGTAAATGTATATTTTCTCTATGAAAGAATAATTACATATGGATAGTCTTTGAGAGATTCAATATGAAATAATATAATCCAGCCTCTACCCCCACTTCTAGTTAATTTTACGTTATCCTCTATGATGAGTCCTAGTAGTGAAAAATAGAGGATTGAGTCATATTAAGTACAATATTCATCAATAGGGGGAAGTTTTATATTTTCTAGGATTTTTTCTAGAATAGAAATCACAAATTTAGTGGGAACAATTAGTTTGTACATCAAGAATCTAGGATGAGAGTATTGTAACACTATAAAGAGGATATTTGGATATGTAAAGGTGACCTTAGATTCTATATTATGTTATAAAGGGATAGATTTTGCTATCAATGAATATGTTATTTCAGGTATTAAAGGTGATTCTGACCAGCTTAAATCCACTAATGGTTATTTTTTTACTCCTTCTAGAGGATATGAGAGATGTATTTAATAATTTATTTTAGTTTTGTCTTAATCCATGATTGGGGTGGAGTATATGATAGCTACACATACTTGTAAATATGTGATCTAGATAAAACCATTGTTGGAGAAGATTGTGAAAATTCAAAAGAATAATTCATAGTTTTGTGATAGGAAAATCCCCTTGAATAATGCAATGGATCCATGATTTCATTCTGGGGTAAAGTATATTCAGTTATAGTATCACTTTGATGATATGTGGTGGAGTAAGGATGTGTGGACATGAAAAAAAATCACACTAAAGAAAATATAGAGGATTTTCCTAACGAAAGAGATTGAGTCTAATAAGTTGATATAGTGTAGATATTTCAGTGTCCTACTAAGGACATAAGTAGAATCATTGGTAGATACAAAGTATGTGTGGTGATTTGATTTATTCTCATTAAATCTCAATGTAAGAGAATTTTTGAAAAAAAAAATATTGAGGATGGTTTCACGCCCAAATTTGTCAAAGGGGGAAGGCAGTTGAAGAAATATTTGATGGAAAACCCCCAACAAACCTAGCAGTGTAGAAGTGTAGAAAATGGGAGAGGGAACCTATATATAGGGATCACTCAAAGGTATTTCAACATCATATCAACACTAATAGTCATCATCATCTCTTATTTAAGGGTAATTATATTTGATATATTTTGTGAGGTGGACTCTTCACATATTAAAGAGAGGATATTATGAAAGTTTAGTCCTTGTAATTATAAGGGAGTATATACCCACTATTTACCCATCGTGAGATCCTTCTATTTTCTTGTGAGTTTTTACCCATTTAATTTTTGAGGTTTTCCATGTTACGTCTATTTTTATTTATTTTTTCATTTCACAAATTATTTTATAAGATCATTATCACTTCACTGTTGGTCTAATCATTTATGATCACAACACTCTATTCTCTTTTCTAGCTATAGTTCATAGATCTCCTTGGAGTTAAAAGGAATGGGTTCCCCCATATCTTAGAAGAGGTAATGATGGTGCGAACTATTCTGATGATGGAACTTCTATAAGGGAGGTGATGGAAGTAGAACTGAGTCTTGGTGAGGAAAATGATGATAGAGACGATGAGGCTGATGTTTTGGAGGTTATAGTCAACAGTCCATATATAACAACCCTAGTTTTTAATGCACACTTAAACCTGATTTGTTACATTATTCACTTGTTACAACATATAAGAAAAAGAAGTATAGTGTATTTGGGGCTTAGGAACATTACATAACAGCTTAGAAAATAAAACACAAAACATCTTTATTGAAAACATCCTTTACATGACCACTATATTCCCTTGAACTTAGCAATGAACGGGATAACCTGAGCACATCCATAAGAAAAGGGTGATCTATAAAGCCCAGTAAGGGAATAAACATTGAATAACATTAGGAACACAATACATGTTAGAAAATAGGAATATAAATGGATAAAAAGAGAAACATGAACATAATGTCATGATAAAGCATGATAATCATAACATGGAAATGTGCCAACAACACGTAACATGAAATTAGCATGATCCATGGATCATTGCACATGGAGCATGAGTAAACCTTCATTTCACATGAATAATGAGTAAAACCTCATTTTACTTGAATTAGAATGAGTCATCTCCCATTTCACACGATGTATCATGATACTAGACTTTACCCAATGCATTGGAGTGCTATCAGGATGCACCCTTCTTAAATATTTCATTTCATGCATAAGTGTGCCACATGGATCATATAACATGGAATCAATAAAAATCATAAGTTGTTACATGATTAAATAATGTGGAATAAATACAGGAAAGTACCATTAAATATTTATATGTTCATAAAGGTGAATACCCTTAATAATACATGGGTATGGTATTCTTTACACAATGATGTTGGCTTGGAAAAATGCGGTGCAATTTCGGCAGCATAACGGCATGACATACAGATTCACGAAAATGGTTGATGAGAGAAAAAATGGTGTATGATCTTATATACATAAAATTTACAGTAAGGGGGTCATATAGATACATTTCCCAACAAATGTAATGGAATATATAAGCATAATACAAAAGAATTACTTGGATGTAAAAGAGGAGAGAGAAATCTCTCAAGGAATTTCAGTATGGTAACGGGGGTACATGGGAGAAATTAATGAGAGAAAAATTGGTATAACAACATACAAAAATAAAGAGGAAGTCATGGGGGAGGTGAGAAATCATACCCCAACATTTGAAATTGAAAAAAAATGGCGTAGAAATTTTATGAAAATTAGAAGAAAATGCGAAAGGAAGAAATACCTTACTTGGAAGTGTGGTTCCAAAGGCATGGGAGAGGCTTGAGAGAGGATTCATGGGAGATTTGGGAACCTTGGGAGGATTATAGAGATAGGGGGAAGGGTTTGGTCAAACTCCAAAGGAATTGAGTGAAGAGGAAGTGGGATATTGGTTGGGTTTATATAGGAAAGGAGAGGGAATTCTTTATTATTCAGGTTTGGGATGCCTCACATTAAACTAATCAAAACCACAAACCAACCCTTGGTTTTTGCCCATGGATTTTTCTAAAGGGGAGTGGAAAAAAATATTTTATAAGGCCAATGTCCTAACTTCTTAAAATAATAGGGTTTCTTATGTGGAGGTGAGTCACACTCTTAAGGAAAACAATTTAAAAAGACAAAATGTTTTATAAGCCTTGGATGGTCCACTAAATCTCTGTAAAATCAATAAAACAAACCCAAAATAAAATTATTTTAATGGTAAAAAATATATTGGCCGAACATAATTTTTATGTTATTTTATTACATCACTATTGGGTCATTATGATGTTATAAAACAAATTATATATTTAAACGGTATTTATTTTTTACACTAAAATTCAACTATCTCAGAAAATTATGAAAAATTCATCATTGGATAATTTTGACGTTATGATTCCAAAAATAATATTCATTTTATCTAAATAATTTTATAAATATTTTAATTTTTACTTTTAAAATAAAAACCGACATTTATCGGAAATTCATGGGTTTGGACAAAAAAAGCTTTCAAACCTTAATAAAAATTAAAATAGCATTCACAAAATTATATGATAATTTATATTTAATAAAAAGTAATTTAATAATAATAATAATATTTTAATAAATATTATTTAATTCAAAAATCCATTAATTCAACAAAATAGATTTCTTAGTTGAATATTAACTGAAAATACTACTTGTTCTTTAAAAAATATTTACAAAGTAAAAATAATAAAATGAATGCACATTCTTTATAAAAAAATAAGGTAAATAGTCATAGTGCTAGGGTCTTATGACATCACCCCGTATAACACCTATATAAGACCGAAGGGTAAGGTGCACGATGGTGACAGACTCTTGGGGTGGTTCGGTTAACATCGGTCAGGTGGTAATCTCTATTAATTTACACTTCTCCCGTAGTTAGTTCGCTCAGGCTTAATGTGTTCATGATCAGCTTGGGATTAGTCTAGAGAGAAGCCCAATGATGCCACCTCTTTTCCAAGATCCGACAAATGGGATTTGTATGGGTTAAGTCTACTGAATGAGGTCATCGCTTCCTTCTTCTGAGTAAATTGGATTTGTTAAAGATCTATATTTATACTAATCATGTGATCACTGTTCAATGGATATAATAGAAACGGTCGCAATTCATAACGGTATTTTATTATCCAGAAACATAAAACCAATGAATTTTACATTTTATATAACCATAATAAGGCATTTAATTATATCAAGAAGAATTTTCATTAATGGAAGTTTTTGTCGTTAAAATCTTCCCCCTTAAGAAATTTCTCCCTAAAAATTTCTTTTTCCCATACTAAAACAGATGTGGGTAACTTTTCTTCATCACTTCCTCCAATTCCCATGTCGCTTCATCAAAATTTTGGTTTCACCAAAACACCTTGATGAGGGGCATTATCTTATTTCATAGAAAGTTTTCTCTATAATCTAAGATCGTCACTGGTTGCTCCTCGTAAGAAAGATCATCCTCTAGATGTACTACCTCTAAAGAGAGTACATGTGAAGGGTCTGGTATGTAATTCTTTAAGAGGGATACATGAAATACATCATGTACTTGGGCCATAGTAGGTGGAAGTGCTAGTCGATAGGCCACATCCCCAACACGATTAAGAATCTCGAAGGGGCCGATGTACGTAGGACTTAACTTCCCTTTCTTTCCGAACCTCACGACCTTCATCTATGGAGATATGCATAGAAATGACATATCTCCAAATTTAAACTCTAGGTATCATTAACGGTTATCTACATAACTCTTTTGTCGACTCTGGGATGCCATGATATGATGTTAAATGGTTTTCACCTTGTCCACCATTTCATTGACCATTTATAGTCCTAGCAGCTTACACTCACCGACTTCATCCTAACATGCCGGTGTTCTACACCTATTCCCATATAGTGCTTCATAAGGTTCCATTCCAATTATCGAGTAGAAACTGTTATTATAGAAGAATTCAACCAGTGGAAGATGTTGGTCCCACCCTCCTTTGAAGTCCATAGAACATGATCTTAACATATCCTCCAGTGTTTGAATAGTTTCCTCAGATTGGACATTAGTTTGAGGATGATAGGTTGTACTGAAGTTCAGTTCAGTATCCAGAGTTGGTTGAAGACTCTTCCAAAACATATAAGTGAATCTTGGATCTTGATAGGATACAATAGATAGCAGTACTCCATGCATCTTTACCACTTCCCTGATATATATCCATGCCAGTTGATCCAATGATAAATCCTCTTGAATTGAAATGAAGTGTGCAGACTTTGTAAGACGGTACACAATAACCCATATTGCATTGTTGCCTTTGGATGCCTTTGAAAGTATAGTGATAAACTCCATGGTGATGTTCTCCCATTTCCATGCTGGTATGGGAAATGGTTGCATCATCCCCTTAGACTTCTACCTCTCTGCCTTTACTTGCTGACACACCAAGAACTTTAATGTGTACTTAGCAATCTCCTTATTCATATTATCCCACCAATAATGATCTCAGATATCTCGATACATATTTGTGTTTCCTAGGTGAATAGAGAAATTTGAACTATGTGTATCATCCAAAATTTCCTTCTTCAGCTCTAGTTTTGATAGAACACATAGTCTTTTCCCAAATATCAAAATTTATTTTTCATTAACATTGAACTGTGGGGATTTTCTTATTCTTATATCTTCCACTTTCTTTTGAATTCCCACATCATCCTTTTGGTCATCCTTTAACCTTTCCAAAAGATATGGTTGAGCAATCATTTGTGGTAGGATTGGTGATGTTCCCTTTTTATGATTCCCAGGTCCATCTTCATTAAGTCTAATAATATTGGATCCTTATCAATTCTCATAAATGGTAGAATCATCGGGTCCTTTCTACTTAGACCATCTTCCACCTTGGTCACTTTCCCAGGGTGGTAATGGATTGAGTTTTCATAGTCTTTGATCTTCTCTAACCATCATCACTAAAGCGTTTTCAACCCTTTCTTTGTGAATATATACTTGAGGATTTTATGGTCTGTATATATTTACACATCTCCTCAAATAGATAATGCTGCCAAATTTTTAAAGCGAAGATCACCGTAACCAACTCCAAATCATGTGTTGGATAATTCTTCTCATGAACATTCAATTTCCTTGAAGCATAGGTAATGACTTTGTCTTTTTCATCAACACACGGCCCAGGCCCTTCTTCGAAGCATCACTAAATACCACAAAAAGTTCTCCAATTGTAGGTAAAGTGAGCACAGGTGCAGTGATAAGCCTCCTTTTTAACTCCTTGAAGCTTTCATCACATTCATCACTCCAAGAAAACTTTACTCCCTTCCAAGTAAGCTTGGTAAGAGGGTTGGACAATCGTTAAAAATTTCTCACAAATCGTTGATAATATTCCGCTAACCCCATGAAACTACGGATATCTATTACCAATGTTGGCCTCATCCATACCTCTATTGCATCTATTTTGGAGGGATCCACAAATATGCCATTTCTTGTGATGATATGGCCCAAGAATGATACATCCTTCAACTATAACTCACCCTTGATTTACTTTTCATATAGATTCTCCTTCTTCAACGTCTCTAGTATAGTTCCTAGATACTCCTCATGATCCTCCATGGTTTTGGAGTATATCAGAATATCATCTATAAAGACTACCACAAATTTTTTTAGGTAATCCCTATATACTCTATTCATAAAGTCCATGAAGTGGGTCTGAAAGGCATTACTATGAATTCATATTGCCTGTATCTTGTAAAAAAATAAGACTTGGGGATATCTTCCTTCTTCACCTTTACATGATAATATCCCGACCAAAAATCCACCTTGGATAAATATTGTGATCCATGTAGCTGATCGAACAAGTCATCAATTCATGGGAGAGGATACTTGTTCTTTATCGTAATTAATCTCATGATAATCGATGAAAAGGCGCATTGACCCATCTTTCTTCTTGACGAAGAGGACTGGTGCACCCCATAGTGAAGCACTTGGGCATATAAACCCTTTATCCAGACTCTCCTGTACTTTTTTCTTCATCTCCTAAAGCTCCACAATATCTATTCTATATGGAGTCTTGGATATTGTAAATGCCCCAGGTATAAGATCAATTGAGAATTCAACATCTCTTCTTGGAGGAAGACAAGACAATTCCTCGAGAAACACTTCAGTGAATTCCCTCACAATAGGAATGTCTTCAAGGATTGTTGACTCCTCAGAATCAATCATTTGATCTAGATATGCATGATCATAAGGCATTAATATTCACTCTTGAGATGATCGAGCTAAAGAGGATTCATCTTCCTCATTGAACTTGTATATAATTAGGGGTCGATTCTCCACATGGAGAGTGATTTCCCTCTCATGGTAATTTATGGTGACTTTATATAAGGAAAGTCAATCCATTCCAATAATTGCATCAAATTACACCAGAGGGAGTATGAAGAGGTTCACCAGGAAATTCAATCCATAGATTATGATAGGGGACGAGTTATATTCATGGGATGCAATGATTTCCGCATTTTCCATAATCGTCGACATATTTACTTCTTTGATTTTTTGTGGTATTGGGATTGTTCTACTAAACTTTTGACATATAAAATAATATGTAGAACCTAAATCAAAAATTATGTTCTCTATTCCATAATTAATAACTAGCGTACATGTCACCACTTCATTTTTGGGGTTCACTTCAGCATTAGTGACGGACAGAGCTCTCCCTTTCTACCTTAGAGGTTTTTGGTTTCCATTGAAAACCCTTGGCTTAAGGAACTAATTTGTAAGATGCCCAAGTTCTTTGTAGTTGTAGCAATGAACAATGCATTGAGGTTCGAATGGAGAATTCCTCTCCTCTATTGCATCTGTGGGTTTTTCTTGTCGACAGTTAATAGTTAGGTTCCCTTCTCTTCCACACCTAAATCATTTCTTCGTCCCCTTCATGCAATTTTCGGGGTACTTATTTTCGCACCTTTGGCAAGTGGGGTGATAGATCATCTTAGCACCGTTGGATTTATCCATCAGACCTCTAGAATTGAAGTCCACCTTATACTTTTTATCCCCATGATACCCCTAAGATTATTTAATCTCTATTTTGACCTTGAGGGCACATCAGATAATTTTCTCATAGATGTCGATGTCATGGATCGCCAGTGCTTTCCGTTGGCTAGGTTTCAGCCCACCAAAGGAGCGGTCAACCTTGCATTCAGGGGTAACGACAAAGATGGAGGTGTATCGTTCTAGCCTTGTGACACTTTCCTCATAATCTTTGATAGATTCATCATCTTTTTACTTTAGGGGAAGGAAGTCCCATTCCATCTTAAGTCAGAGGGTGCATGGAAAATATTTATCGAAAACATCTTCTAGAAATCCTTCCATTCCAACGCCTCAATTTCTTCCCCAGGATTAACATTTTTGATCAATTTCCACCATTTATTGGCTTCACCATCTATATGATAAGCATCCATAAAAACTTACTCTTGTTTGGAACATTGAACGATGGAGAAGATCTTTTCAATGGAGTTGATCCATTGTTCAACGATTGAGGGATCAAAAAATCCATTAAAAGTAGGAGGCCTTCGCCTCATAATGCTCTCAATAGTGACTTGTAATTTCTTAGGGGGGTGAACGTTCCACTTGACCCATGTTTCTATTCAAATCTAGAGTTAACTTAGAGAGAAACTTTAAAAAGTTCTCAATTCATGATCCCATCGAATTGGGCATCTCACTTGAACACTCATCAGATTGATCTTCACATCGGTTGTTAGCTTGAGTCCTTTTATTACCAGCCATTTTCTGGAATAAAAGGAAATTTAGGGGTAACACATAAAGCATAATCCAAGGAAAAAACTGATTAATTACAAATAACTTTTATTTCCTTAACTTATGAATCCATAGGCTTCAATCTATACTATCGATGATCTACATTCTAACATATATTCTTAGAGGAATTTTTTTTAATTCCCTTAATAAGGGTTCATAATAATCTTGTGAATTTTCCAAAGCCTATCCCCCCGAAGTTTAGTATCCAAGAGTGTAGTAAGGCCCATTTTTGTGCACCAGTTTTCGTTCGAGTCTAGATCAAAGCGGTGTTTTTGGGTTTTACCCCTAGGATACATCTGTGCCAGAGTTGCCTCTACCTGCTCGTATCAAGACAGAGATATATTTTCTTGATAAACCACTTATTGAATAATCATTAATACTTAGGGATGTTTTTGTTATACTCATTCTTTTCTCTAAGTCTTCTAGGGTTTTCTAATCCTAATCCCAAAAATAACTAAACCTATCCTCTGATACCAGCTATAACAACCCTGCTTTTTAATACGCACTGAAATCTGATTTATTACATAAAATATTCACTTGATACAACTTATAAGATTAATAGGTCTAGTGACATTGGTTCTTAGGAACATTACATAACAACTTAGAACATAAAACACACAACATCTTTATTTAAAACATTATTTACATGACCACTACATTCCCTCATACTTAACATAGCATTGGATAACCTGAGGACATGCATAAGAAAAGGGTGAGTTATAAAGCCCAGTAAGGGAATAAACATGGAATAACATGAAAAATACAATACATGTTAGAAAATAGTCATATCAATGGAGCACAAGAAAAATATGAACATAAAGGCATGATAAATCATGATAATCGTTACATGGAAATGTGGAAACAACACTTAAAATTGAATTAGCATGATCCAAGGCTCATTGCACATAGGGGATGAGTAAAACCCCATTGCACATGAAGCACGAGTAAAACCTCATTTCACTTGAATTATCCTGATTCGACACCCATTGAACGTGACGTATCATGATACTATACATTACCCAATGAATTGGAGTGCTATCAAGGCGGACACTTCTTAAACATTTCATTTCATGCATAAGTGTGCCACATGGATCATATAACATGGAATCAATCAACATCATAAGTTATTCCATGATTAGGTAATGTGGAATAAATACATGAATGAACCATTAAATGTGTATTTTTTCATAAAGTTTAATACCGATGGGTATGGTATTCACTACACAATGATCTTGTCTTTGAAAAGCATGGTGCAATTTCGGCAGCATAACAGTGTGACGTAAGGATTCAAGAAAATTGTTGATGAGAGAGAAAAGGGTGTCTCATAATATATAATTGAAATGTAAAGTAATGGGGTCATATAGATACATGTCCCAACAAACATAATGGAATTTAGATTCATAATACAAAAGAATTACTTGGATGTAAAAGATGAGAGAGAAATCCCTCAAGGAATTTCGGCATGGTAACGGGTGTACATGGGAAGAATTAATGAGAGTTACAGGGGTTACCCATCATACAAACATAAAGATAACATTATGGGGAAGGTTATAAATCATACACCAACATTTTTAATTGAAAAAAATGGCATACCAACTTAAAGAAAATTAGACAAAAATGAGAAAGGAAGAAATCCCTTACTTGGAAGTGTGATCCCAAAGGCTTGGGAGAGGCTTGATAGAGGCTTCTTGGGAGCTTAGGGTGCATTGGGAGGATTATAGAGAGAGGAGATAAGGGGTTGGTCAAACTCCAAAGGCTTTGAGTGAAGAGGAAGTGGGATATTGGGTAGGTTTATATAAGAAAGGAGAGATAATTATTTATTATTTAGGTTTGGGACACCACACATTTAACTAATCAAAACCACAAACCAGACCATGGTTTCTGCCCATGGTTTTTTCCAAAGGGGACTAGAAAAAAATATTTTATAAGGACAATGGCCGATCTTCTTAAAATAAAAGGGTTTATTATGTGGGGGTGAGTCACACTCTTAAGGAAAACAATTTAAAAAGACAAAATGTTTTATAAGTCTTAGAGGGTCCACTAATGCTTTGTAAAATAAATCAAACAAACCCAAACTCACATTATATTAATGTTAAAACATATATTGGCCAATCATAATGTTTATATTCTTTTATTATATCACTATTGGGTCATTATGATGTCATAAAATACATTATATTTTTAAACGGTACTTATTTTTTACCCAAAAATTCGACTATCTCAGCCAATTATGAAAAATTCACTGTTGGATAATTTTGACGCCATGATTACAAAACTAATATTCATTTTATCTAAATAATTTTATAAATATTTGAATTTTTACTTTTAAAATAAAAAACGGCATTTATCGAAAATTCATGGGTTTTGAAAAAAAATAGCTTCCAAGCCTTACTAAAAATTACAATTGCATTTACAAAATTATACAATCATTTATATTTAATAAAAATAATTTAATAATAATATTATTATTTCAATAAAATATTATTTAATTCAAAAATACATTAATTCATCAAAATAGATTTCTTAGTTGAATATTAAATAAAGAACTATTTGTGCCTTAAAAACTATTTACAAAGTAACAATAATAAAAAGAATGCACATTCTTTATACAAAATTAATGTACATAGTCATAGTTATAGGTTATTATTACACAACCCCATATAACACCCACATAAGACCGAAGGGTAAGGTGTGATATGGTGATAGACTCTTGGGGTGGCTCAGATAACATCGCTCGGGTGGTAATCTCTATTAACTTCCACTTCTCCCGTAATCAGTTCTGCTCAAGCTTAACATGTTCAAGATCAGCTTGGGATTGGTCAAGAGCGAATCCCAATGAAGACACCTACTTTCTGAGCTCCGAAAAATGGGCTTCGTATCGGGAAAGCCTACTGGATGAGGAAATCACTTCCTTTGTCTGAGTAAATTGGATTTGTTAAACCCTTATATTTATACTAATCACGTGATCACTGTTCAATGGCAATATTATCAACGGTCACAATTCATAATGGTATTTTAAAATCCAAAAACATAAAACCAATAAAGATCACATTTTGTATAACCATAATAAGACATTTAATTAGATCAAGAGGAATTTTCATTAATGAAAGTTTGGGTCGTTACACGATAAGATATTTTATGGGATATATAGCATAATAGTTTTTACAAATAGGGTTCCATTAAATAAATTGAACTTACACCAGTTGAAGTATTTTTAGATGATAAAAAAGAGGGTGGATAAAGCCCCACCCATCAACCATGAATTATGGGGAGTACAAAACAATTCTCCCCATCCAGATGTGCAGTGTGGGTATATCACCACATCCACATGATTAAATTAATGAATGTGGTTTTATTGACTGCTAAAAAAATATGTTTTGACTATGGATCTAAAAAGAATATTATTTGGGTGTGTTTCAATTTGAGAATCTTTGGGTGTATATCTCTAATAAAATCTCAAAATAAGTGTAGTTTCATTGGATATATAATTCTAATGGTTGGTCTTTACATGAAATTATCAATTAAAAATCTTTGTGATAAGCTTACACATAGTAGATACATATTTGAAAACAATATTTTCTATGTTTGTCAATTTAAATGACTATTGTAGTATTCTATTTTAAACAGAGTTATTTTAAATAACAAAGGTCATGTTTTTTCATGATACCTTTACTTTATCATGTTTATTATTAATATAACCAATGTTAAGTATTATATTACACATCAGTTATCTCAAGGAATCACATGGAAAAACACAATTCATGAGGTTTTCTTGTCTTTTATTCAAATTAATGGCCTGAAAATTATTTATTTTACAATAATTTGTTGAATATAAAACAAATGGAAACATATTTTTTAAAAAAATTGAAAATTTAAAATAAAACACACAAAACATTCTAACAAAAACTGGAATCAATTGTTAATTAATAACTATTCAATAATTGGTGTATGAATTAAAATCATGAATTAAAAAATATATCCTAATATTAAATTAAATAAGCATTTATACAATTAACTGAACTAATACAATAAAATAACCCATTGTTTCTATATATCCGGAAACCATTCATACATATCACTTATATTAAACATATATCCAATAAATAATGTTTTCATTAAAAATGAATTTCAAAATAACCAATTCCTCATAAAATTAAAAAAATCCAATGTGAATAAAATTCGAGTTAAAATTTTATTTTATTAAATTAATTTCTCTTTCTCTAATGGTTTTCACATATAGTGAAATGATATTTGGGTCAATTAATCTCTAAATAGATGTCATGTCATTTTGGATACAGAAGGTATAAAGATACATATTCAGTTAATAATATGAGTGAATTATAATTATAAATGAAAATAATGAAATGTCAAAAAAATTAGGCCTAAAGGGGTTTAGGTGTGAGACACCCTAGGAGTGATTTAGGGTATGAAAGTTTTTGAAAATTAAACACCCCTCCTTAAACTCACATTTCCCTAATGTGTATTGACCTTGTAATTATTAGGGTTACTATATTTCTCTTGTTTTATGTGAATTTTTTATGGTTAATTGACCAATATTTTACCAAAGAATACCCATGATTTCTTTACCCACCTCAGATGTTTTTTTGTGTTTAATATAATGTAATAAAAAGAACACATGAAACCCAATATTTTTGCTTTTCCATTTCAAACAGGAAACTCTAAGGAGTATGTGATCTATAGTGGGTTGATACATGAATTAACCAATAACCTCACTTATCGATAGAAGGGTTTAAGATATGTCACTCCTGTGTAGGGTCACTCCAATTTCAATGATTTGATTTTCTCATTATCACTACTTTCTCTACCTTGTGATCACTACTAAAAATAAATGGTAACCGGATTTGAATATAGGTCAAAATATTATTGTTCACCATAGTATTATTACATCGAGTGTCTGGTGGTTTAATTTTAATTCCCTAGGATACTCTTTCGAAGGTATGTTGGGACATTCCTTAAGAACAACATCACTATCATAATTCCATGATATTTCCTAGAAAACACCTTCACCTCCCTTCTCTCCCTATTTTTAGCTATAGTTCTAGAATGAATTCAATTTCATGTTTTGAAATTGGAATGTATTCAACTTTATTCACACAAAAAAACTATACCATTTTCAATGTAATGGAATTGGTACTGATTTTATGTATCATTTCTCCCCTTTTCATTAGATTGGGAAGGTGGCAGGACATTACTAGGCCATAGGTTTCATCCCCAAGACAACAATGGCTAGAAATAAATTTCAGGGGTTCATAAACAATTGGGAAAAAAATTACCATTTGAGAATTAATCTACCACAACCATCATTACCATAACTAAGAATCACTCTATGATTATTAAAAATAATATAATTCATCTCAATGTAAAACCAAATGAAAACAATACCAAACTAAAACTAAAACCACACCAAAATAAAAAGTGTAAACTTAAACTAACAAAACTCAATGATAGAAAAATACATAAACATAAATGATACCTAAATGATTTAGGATACATCTCTAAAATCCATTCACATGGTATCATTTATCATCTATATAAATATTAGATACCATACCTTAACATGTGTCCTAACATATAATATCTTCAAATTCACCAATGTTCCCAATCATGGGGTGAGGATAAAACACAACAGGTTTTCCCCAAATGAATTACCTTCCCATTCAAAGAGGATAGAATATGTTAGAACATTTATATAAACCAATCCATATAAAAAAATTAAAAATAGTTTATCTCAATACCATAACAATTTCTAATAAAAATAATTTTCCATGGAAATTAACCATACAAGTCCTTTAAAACCATTTCTCACTTCCCATTTAGAATAACCAAATCTATTCCATAAATCTACACATCCAAACATGCATGACTAGTTGATAGTTCTATACTCATGATTTATCGCTCATAATTATACCAAGTTGTCACAAGGTAACCATATACTAAGTTTCTTAATGGCGTACACCCCATTCATGGGGTCATGTAAATGTATATGAACACAATACCAACCGTGTATTACAAAATCTTAGGCCAAACCAACCATATAAATCCATTTCAATAAAACATATTTTTTTAAAAAAAATCTATCAAACCCATACTATGAATGAAAAAAAAATATTTCATAATAATCATTGTAAAATCAGGAAAAAATCACTTTTCGCAACAACCAATTTCCACATTTTCTCAAACCATCACTAAAGTGGAGTTCTTCCAAGCTATGAACATAATTTTCATAATTAAATTCATGAAATTCTTCAAAATTTAAATCTATACTTCTAGTTATAATCAGGAGGAGTCAAGAGTGAAGCCACCTACCTCGTAAACTTAGGTGAAAATTAATAACAACACAAAAAAATCAACAAACATGGCTTAAAACGCCAAAAACCCACCTTATATATTGTTCTCTATCACCCAAAAAATTATATCTCAACATGATTGACACAAAAAATCCTAAATATAACCTAAAAATATTATATCCACGAATCCAATATAGGTAATAAGATGAAAAGTAAGGAAAATCAACAATAACAATAACTTTCCAAGGAATCTGACCTCCAATGTAGCAAAAATCACCAAATAATTTCACCTGTATCAGGAAGAAGATTATAAACTTCCATTTGAAAGAGGTTAATTCTATTGAGGGTATTTTTAGTTAAAAATGAGATGTTTATAGGAAGAACAAAATTATATCCACAATTCTCAAAACTAGATTTTAACACTACGCTGTTTGAGAGTATGGTTAGGTAAAATGTTTAAAAATCGTGCATCATCCACTACCGAAAACACCCCTAACCTGGTTAGATTTCATGATTAGACAAACCATGAACCAACCCTGAAAAAACCCTATGGTATAATTTTCATGGTTACTCCTAGTTGGCAACACGGTTTGACCAAACTGTGTGCCTAACTGTCGCCTGCCTAGAGCCGACCATCTTGCCTTCACAGTTTCCTAAAGGTGTTTTATGATTTCTACTAATTGTGAACCTATAGAAAATCTACAAATACTTTTAAAAACTCCTCCAAACCTTATCAAATATTACCCAATTACTATATATACATAGAATATAGAAACAAAGGGTTAGCTAACTGAAATAGGGGGTGTTACATTCTCCCATCTATTGGTCTTTCCATCCCTAGAAATGTGAAAACCACCATTGGCCTAAATAATATTAGGAAAATAAAAAACCATTTTATTCTCAAAGTCCCACATTTCTTCTTGAATTTGGCCACATTTTCATAAAACTTACACTTGACTGATGATTTTCCAACACAATACTTTCTCATTCCTATCCAAAAACTATACTGACACCTTAACAATTGAATCATCCCACTCTAGTTCAATATGATCCTTCAAAATTTCATAGTTAGGATTGGGATGATACTTATTCAACTGAGATACATAAAATAAATTCATAAATGAACTTAACCTTTGTGTAAAATCCTGCTGATATACCACCTCACCAACCCATTAAAGTATCTCAAAAGAGGGTATAAATTGAAGAGATAACTTTTAATGTTTCCAAAAAAATGATTCCCAGGACTTAGATAGATTCTCACAAACACATGATCACTCACCTCAAACTGAAACGGCAATCGATGAGGATCTGCATACAATTTTAGATTAATTTGAGTCATCTCCATCCTTTTCTTTATCAAATTTGTCTTCTATATTGTCTCTTTGATAAGTCTTGGTCCAACTAGTAAAATCTCACCTGTTTTCACCCAGAAAAGTGGAGAATGAAAAGGATGACTATAAAATGCTTCAAAATGATCCATATGCATCGAGGCCTAATAAATTTTTTATATGATAACTTCAGTAATGGTATATGCTCCTCTCATGAGCCACCAAAATCCATTACACAAGACTGAATATTTTATTTCAATGTTTTTATCATATGTTTAGATTTTATATCCATATAAGGAAGATAATCCACACTCATATACAAATGAGTCCCAAGGGACTATTTTGAGGATTTATAAAAATGAGAAACAAACCTCAGATCTCGTTCGGAAACTATATAAATTGTTACCCCATTCCTCCATATAATTTCTCATATGTATATTTTAAACAAGTCATCTATCGTATGAGATTCATGAATAGGGATGAAATGGGATAAATCTGTTAACTAATCCCCTATCACCCATATAGAATTGTGTTTCCAACCCATCCTTGGGAGACCTATGACAAAGTCCATTTCTATCTTATCCCTTTTCCAAATACTAATTGGTAAAGACTGAAATATACATGATGGTCGTTGGTGCTTTACAATAACCTATAAGAAATTTACACATCTCACAAAAAACTCATCCACTTTTATTTTCATTCCAACCCACCAAAAATTTCATTTCACAACCTTATACATATTTTTCATTCTAGGATGAAAATCTAAAATAAAATGGTGGTAAGAATGATGATTTTTTTCTAACAATCCATAGGTAAAACCATATGATCTCAAAAATATAACACTGATCCCATTTCAAGCTTCCATCCCACAATGGTATCCTCACCATTGAATTTTAATTTCATATCCACACATCATAAATCTGATTTCTAGGACTCTTTAAACATATCAACTAAATCACAAAAAAAAAAGATATCGGTATGAAAACCATAATAGTACCTCATTCTTCACAATCCAAGTGTATGTATGCTATCACTAACATCAACTTCCACTGACCAAAAGAATCTTTTTCAAATTTCACATATGAATTTTTTCTTAATGCATCCTCTAATGAATTTCATTTACCTAGTGTATAAATCAACTAAAAGTCAAAAAAAATGGAGATACTCCATCCCTGTTGTTTGTCTCATATTCAAATCCCTTTTTTTAATATGTGTTCCAAGCTATTATGATTTGTAAACATCAAAAATTTCTCACCAAAGAAGAAAAGACACCAAGACATCAAAGAATGTACTATGGTAGCTAACTATAAATCATGTTTTAGGTAGTTCTTCTCATTCAACTATAACTATCATGATCCATAATAAACAACATGATCTCCCTTCATGATAAGGAAATCCAGTCTAGATTTTGAAGAATCACAATACACCATGTACCCTTGACATGATTTCAGAAATATCAAGATCAGTTCTAATGTAAGGAAAACATTAAGCTCTTGAAAATATTTTTGACATTAATCAATCCATTGTAATGGAAATTTTCCTTATCAAGGCTTTCATTGTAGATTCTAGTCTTAAAAAATCATGAAAAAATGTAAATAATAACCTACTAGTCCAAGGAAGCTTTGTATATAAATGATGTTCTTTAGTGGTTTGGAAGATATTGCATCCTCTATCATTTCTAAATTCATAGAAACATCTCTTTAAGAAATTACATGGATAATGAAATGTACTTATCTTATCTAAAATTCACACTGTAAATGTTTCTAATACAACCAATCATCCCTCAATATTCCCAACACTGTCGCTAAGTGTTTCTCATGCTCATCCCGTGTCCTTGAATACACCAATTTTCCATCCAAAAACACCACTAAAAAAGAATCTAGATACCTTTAAAATATCCAATTCATCTACACCATTAAGAAATTTGGTTCATTCAACAGACCAAAAGGCATAACCACATACATGTAATGGCCATATCGACTTATGAAACATATTTTCAGAATATCCCCCTTCTGAATCTAGAATTTTGATATTTTGAACACAATTCAATTTTAAAGAACCAATATGATACCCTCAATTTATTGAAGAGGTCATAAATTCATTGATGTGTATGTCAATTATTTATCATGACTGGTTAATATTCTGATGATCTACATACAGCTAAAGTGTTATATCCACCTTTTTCACACACAAAAAACTAGTGATACCCATAAAGACGTGCTAGGGTGAATGAAACCTTTGATTTTGAAATCTTTCAAATGTAATTTAAATCACCTTAATTATATAGGTTAAAATAAACAAGATGGAAGTGAGATATCACTGGTCTCTTTTAATAGAACAATTGTAAACTCCACTTCTCTTTTTGGTGGAAAGCCTAAGAAATTATCAGGGAAAACATCTCAAAACTAATAAAAACTAATGGAAAACTACTGTTCTTGATCTCATCCATCAATACAGTGTACAAGGATGACAACTGGTATGATATCATTCCATGTAATAATGTCAAAAATCATGTTTCACCAACCCTATCATTCTTGTATCTTTTAAAAAATGCTATATGCCATCCTATGTCATAAAACTGACCCTTCAGGAATAAAAATCAATGTGATCTTTAAACACTATCAACCAATCCATAACCAGGATTATTTCATAGATACCCATCTCTATCATAGTGAAATATAATATCAATTCAACTCTATCAATCATTATAGAAGTTCTTTGCACATAAAATCATGACATCCCGTTTGACCAAGAAGATTTTGAAGTCACAAAATAGAAGAAATCATCTCAACATGAAAAACTAGCTGATAATCATCACAAGAATAAATAAATGAAGGATATAAACCTATATCAAATAAATATTTCGTAAGTGAAATTCACAATATTCATAACTCTTACTGTCGGTGGTCCATACTAATCATACACAATCAATTGCTCAGCTCCATACTGTTGATTACTCACTGCACTTTTCTCGTTATTACACTATTAAATTACTCTTACTAAGGATTCATGGTATTCCAAGAATCACCATGGTTATCTCATCTCTACTAATGATAGGTATTTTGATATACTCATCCCATTAAAACATGTGACATCTAGGAAACATGATATGTGTCCCTATCACCTGACCTTGGAGAACTGCAATAGTAGCACGGAAGATTCCCTATCTGGTTGCAATTGTGGCATGATCTAGGTGTTTTCAGATAATATATCTACTTGTGATCAAAAATGACAGATTGAAAACATCTAGCTTTACTCTTGGGTTTTGAAAAAATATTCACCAATCCCGCTGTTTGATTTTGAGTCATACCACTACCTTGGAAATAGGTGTCCCTCTTTGGATTATTCCCAACATTATAGTTCCTAACATTTCGTTTTTGTATCAATATGTTTCCTCCAACAATAGTTCCTAATATATACCATTATACCATTAGTTATATATTGACCATATCTGTATAATCTATTATACAAAGAATAAAAATACCGGAGTGATTTTTTTTCATTATCTTTGATTAAAAAATTTAATCCTTCAATGAGGAACTTGCAGGATCATTATGCACAAAGTGACCTAAATTTAGGAATTTATCTACCTACTCTATCACTAAGAGTTTATCCTGATTCAATCTAAAAAATTAGGTCATATTTTAAATTCTAAATGTATAGGGATATAATTTTTTGTTAAAAAATAATTTAAAATTTTCCCATGTAATTCCTTGGATTAATTTATCATGAAGTTTTATATCTCACCAATGGTATGTAATATCATCCACCATATATGTTTCCAACATGAATTTCAACTTAGTTGGTGTGACTAGTAAATAGAAGATCTGATTCATCATATTTATCAATGTTGCATCTTTCTCTAGTTTGGAATCACCTTCAAAGAAGGGTGTATTATCCATCTAGAACGGAATGAAATGATCCACTTCCCTTGGTTCATCCCTCTGGTTCCCTATATCAGTGACTTGAAAATCATGTACAATAATCTAAACAGGTTGTTGGTTCACTTGTGGTTCAATTGAAACCAAATTCTCATCAAAATATTCTGGTTTGTTTCTTCTATGCCTAACTAGTAATATTTTCTATAATCATAAGAAAAAACCATTTAGTCTCGCTAACAAGAAACTTAAGGCTTAGCAATTTAAAATTTTTCCACATTGCATTTATCGCAACAAGGCTTTCAAAATTTATTCATTTTTTTAAATTAAAACCATTTTTGAACATTCCACAAAGGTCATTGAAAATCAAACAATTTCCAACTATTTTCAAAAATCAACACTTTTTCATCAAATCATAAATTCTCACTCAAAATGAAATATGCACTCCAAGTGGGATGTCATTTCTAAAAATGTATGTCATGTTATTCTCATTGGATAAACCCATGGCAATGAGATAAAAACATTTAGAAGTGTCTTAAAAAACTCATGTACCCAACTATGTGGTAACTTAAGGTTCATCATAAATAAGTTAGTTACTCCTCTTTATTCCCAACATTTTAAGTCCTCATGATTCCACTCCTTGATACCATCCCAAATAAAGGATAAAACTAGAGTGATCTATCAACTCCAAGACTGACAACAAATACCTTTTACCCCAAAATGAAAGAGGGACTAGACATGTCTAATGTCATTTGTAACATACCTCCCCTAATCACTATATTGAGAAGGCAGTGGGACATTAATAGGCATTATTCAACATACCTAATACCCCCAAATTATTGCAATAAATTCCAAAGTCTTCATAAATAGTTGGGGGAAAATTTTACCTTTTAAAAATAAAACAACCACAGCCATCATAACTATAACTAAGAATTTTTATAATATGTATGAGAAAATTTTATTTCAACTCAATTTAATACCAAATGAAAACAATACCAAACTACAACTAAAACTATAAAAGAGTACAAAGAAGAACCTAAATAAAAAAACAAAAAGATGACCAAATACATAAACTCCATAGATACCAACATACTTGATGCTCAAAATCCAAAAAACATTCCCAAGGTGTCATGTAGTATTACTAAATAAATGAGATACCTTGACTTTATATGTGTCCTAATATACAATATCTAAAAATTCACAAAAGTTCCCAATAAGGGGGTGAGTATAAAACTTGATAGGTTTTCCCCAATTGACATCCCTACTCATGCCACTTGGATAGAACATGTTATAAAATTTATATAAAACAAAATATTTAGAAATTTTATTTTTAAAATTTTAAAACATATTTTCTCAATACCAAAACCGTTTCTATGATAAACAGTTTTACATTGAATGAAAATAAAAATGTTCTTAAAAATCATTACTGACATTCCATTTGGAACAACCCATTCCATTCCACACATCAACACATTCATGACCATGTGAAAATTCTACACTCATGAGTGGTTTATTATCGATCTAACAAGTCATCATAAGGTAAACATATAATATGTTCTCTAATGGATCACTCCCCTTTTATAGGTCCACATCAATGAAAATGAACATCGGCCAACAGTTTATGCCAAATTCTATTCCAAACCAACCATTTCAGACCATTTCAAAAAAAACTTTATATTGAGACCATTTTTATCTTCCCATTTCCATGAATCAATGAAATTCATATTTCAAAATCATTATTTTAAAATCATGAAACAAAACACTTTGCACAACAACCAATTTCTACAATTTCACAAACCATCACTAAAGATGTTTTCTACCATGATTTGAAAAAATATTTCAGAATTCAATTAAATAAATTCAAAAAAACATTAGTATTTATAATACTAATCTAGAGTATTTTATTGTGAGGCCACATACCTCACAAAAATAAGAAAAAATGAATAATGGCATAAAAACATCAATAAACACAGCATGAAACACCAAAACCCCTCCTGAGATCTTATTACCTATCACTAAAATAATCATATCTCTACATGATCGGAACCAAAAATCATTAATAAATCCCCAATGTAGTAGATAGATTAATACAAGAGAGGTAGGAAGATAAAAACTAAGGAAACCCACTAAGAACATGAACTTACTAAGGAATCTGGCCTTCAAAACATCAAAAATCGCCAACTGATTGATATCAGATCAAGGGGAAGAGTCTCTATTGACTTTGGGAGGAGTGGAATTATATTTAGTGTCTTTTTATGGAAAAATAAGAGGTTTAGAGTAAAATATAAATTATATCAAAAAATTTCAGATCAAATTTTTAATGGTGCATAGTTAGGGCCCACAGTTAAGGAAATTGTGCACAAACCATGTGCCATCCACTAACGAAAAACACCCCTCGCATGGTTGGATCACTAAAGTATATTAATTTTGTTGCAAACATTAAAAAAATGTATGTTACTATTTTTATGGTCACTCCTAGGTGGCCACCTGGTTTAGACAAACCATTCACCCACCTAGAGACCACTATTTTACCTTGCATGTTTTCATTATGTTCTAATTATAGAAGACCAATAACCAATGCAAGAAATTCATTCCATAATTTCAGATATAGAATTTCTATAGAACTTGACCCTGATATTTACATCATTCATGTAACCATTTTTATCATTCAACCCATAAAATAATTTATAGATGAAAAATATTTCAGTATTTCTAAATATAGAAACCACTATGAATTCATACTCCTTTAATTTTGAAAAATATACGTGATTCCACAAATCATGGTTCTCTTTAAAAATGATTTTTATTGTCTTACATGATGTGATACATCCCTTTCATTCACTATTTATAGTATATCATTCTATAGTGATACTTTATCCATATAATTATCAATGAAAATTCTATTATAATAATAAATTTAAAAATTAAACACCATGCTTTTGAACATTGATGAACTTATAAAGCATCGTCTGATATAAGAGAAATAATCCTCATAAGTATCAATATTCATATCAGTACATATCATTGAAAATTTTCAAGACATATATATATATATATCGTATAATTGTTTTCTTAAATTCATCATTTAAATCATTATGAAGAACCGTTATGATCCTTATCAAAATCAGCATTAATCCTTATAAACTCTAGAGTTTATCCTTACGATGGTCCTTACACACATGCATTTGGTACTCCTTAATTATTACGAATTGCACATAACCATACTTACAATGAACTAAGTTCATCCTTATATTTATCACATAATTGTGTTTCCATTTTCTTTATAGTGAAATCTATTGGTTATAGGAAATCCAAGATTCAATATTTTTATCCCTTCCTTCCAAGATAAGGTGTTGATATATCATTATTATTCTAGAAAGAAATCCTCTGGTATTAGGGTGAAGATGAATAGAAATATAAACATTTCATTCTTTCCACATTTTAATGTATAAATTTTATACCACTATTTCACTATCCCACTTCGAAATTTATTCAGTAATCTTGTGTGGTTTATTAATCTGGTCAGTAGGTATCCTACATAATTTACATGATAGAACACATGCATAAATGGATATTTATTTTATACATTTTAAAAAATAATAATTATTAAAATTATACTAGGTTAATTTTTTAAAAACCTAATGTAGAAAGGCAGTAAGTTCGATGCTTCCTTTCTCATAAATTATGTTGAAAACTGGCATTTATAATTCCTCCTTTTTTGTAAATTAAGGTGAAATTTGGCAGTAGTGATTCCTTATTTTTCTCAAATGCCTATAAAAATAAGCCACATATCCCTACTTTCCTCGCTAATTTCACCCTCTCTAAATCAAATTTCACTCCCTCTCTCTCTCTCTATGATTTTCCTAGTGTTTTCCCTTTTGGGTGTGGTGATTTTGGTTGCCTAAAAGTAGTTCTGAATTTTCCAAAGCATCATTTAGAGGTATTTTTTCTTATTTATTTGAATGTTATTTATTTATTTATTTTTATCTTTTTTTAGATTTAAATATGTTATTTACATAGTTATTTATTTAGTTAGATATATTTTAGAAATAAAAGTTTATATTAGTAAATAAAATATTATTATTTATTTAGGATTTTTAAGAAAATAATTTATTATTGTTTTTAGTAATGGATTTTTTATTATATTAAGATTTTTATTTAGCATGAAATAGTAGTTTTAAAATATTAGTGACAAAATTAAGAATTAATATTTACAATAAAATGAATAACTATTTTTGAAATAATTTATTAATAATGATCAACTATTAAATTACTAATGATTGTTCAATGATAATGTTGTGATTATGTATTGATTAACTAATGTATAAATTAGGGTAAAATAATGATTACATAATTAATAGTCTAGGTTTAAATTATGAATAAATTAAGATCAATTAATGATTAATTAATGATTAAAGAATTATTAACTAGTAATTAAATATTGACAAACAGTAATTAACAATTGACTAACTATAAAGTACATAACAATTAATTAAGTAATGATTAATGAGAGATTAACTAATGAGTATAGAATATATAATTTAGGATTAAATACTGTTTAACTATTGATTAGACAATAATTAACTAATGAATAACAAATGAGTAACTAATGATTAAATAATGATTTACTAATAATTTGTTAAAGGAAAAATATTAATTAACTAATAATAAACTATAATATAATTACTTAATATCCATTAATTAAGTAATTATTTACAAGTGACCAATGAATGATTAAGTAATAATTAATTTAGGATTGACTACTTCTTAAAAAATTATTAGAAAATAAATAAATAAATAATAATGAATGATCAACTAATGATTAAATAATGATTAACTAATATTCACTTAATGATTGACTATTAATTTAAAAATAATTAACTACAAAGTAAATACTTGTCATCTATTAACTAAGTAATTATTAATAAGTGATTATTGAATGATTAAGGAATAATTATTTTTGTATTAATTAATGAATAACTAATTATTACGTAATGATTAAATAAGGATGAGTGAATGATTAGTGAATGGTAAAATAATGATGAATGAGTGATTAAATAATGATTAATCGATGTTTAAATAATTATTAACATTAGATTAATTAATTATGAAGTAATGATTAACCAATAATTAAGTAATGTTTAACTATTAATTTACTATAATTTAAGAACTTAAATAATGATTACATAGTAATTAGCTAATAATTAACATTAATTTAAATACTTAATAACATTTATTTACAGAATTATTAACAACTATTTAACGAATGATTAAGTTGTAGAAAACATAGAATTAACTAATTCATAATAAATGATTAACTAATGATTAACCATTAATTAAGGAAATATTAATGAATGATTAACTAATAAATGAATAATTATAAATCATTGATGAAGGTAATATTATTCAATGATTAAGGTATGACTACCATATTAAAAATTAATGATGAAGTAATTATTAGACAATAATTTGTTAATGATTAACTATTAGTTTACTTTAATCTAACTACTAAATAACTAATAACTAATTAATTATTAACTTCTGAATTTGTAATAATTAACTGAGTAAATATTTATTAAATAATTATTATCTACTAAGTAGCTTAATATTAACATAAAATTAACATTGGACCAAAGATCTCTAACTACATGATAATTATTTTTAACTAAATACTTAATTTATTACTCCTGCAATTTAGATGATTCATTACTAGTTGCACAATTGGTTTGATACTCTTGATGGAAATGTTTTAGATGATTCACATTCACTTCATAAACTACTAAAAACCCATTAGTAAGATTAAAAATTATACTAAAACACAATAGAATACTATTTTAGGATATAATAAAACATTGAAAAATGTCATTAAAATAATGATTATTTTCTTGTTTGAGAAATAAAAACTCTATCTGGATAATACATGTGGATGTGGATTTGGAATATATGTACTAAGGGGTAATAACCATGAAATTATGGTATTGATCTTAAATCAATTGGGAACTACTGTACGAAAATTGGTGTTACTATACACCTAAGTTGAAACTCTAAATGTATATGATTAAAATGGTTCACATTATCTTTATAAACCACTGAACATACCATCAAGAAGATTAAAATTTGTAATAAAAAAATAAGGTCATATTTTAATATATAAGAATGCATTCTAAAATATTTTTAAATATAGATTACATGGTTTTCTATGAAATAAAATATCTATCTGAATACTACAAGTGGATTTTCCTCTAGCATAGATGTATGTAGGGGTAAAAAACCTTAATACGCTTTATTGATCTTAACTCAATCAAAAATGAGTGCATGACAATGTGCCTTGTTGCACCCCTATATTGAAACTTCTGGGATATATTCTTTTGATGATTCACATTCTATTTATAAACTATTGAACATACCTTTAGAAATATTAAAACTTATACTAAGAAGCAATAGTGTCATCATTTTGGATTTTAGAAGGCATTTTATAATTCTGTTAAAACAAATATTGTCTGGTCAACCCATCATGATGATTCATCATTTACAATATTATTTACATTATTTAAATTTTGATCGAACCCATTTTTTACATAGAAAATAATATTTTCATGTTTAAACTACTACAAGGAGGTTATTAAAATCTATGAAAGAACTTCTTATTGTATGAAAATAGTAAAATTTATTAGGACATATGATTTTGTAACACTAAGAGAACATCATGAAATAATTCATGGTATTTTAAATCTAGGAATTGATAAATAGATCTAGTCTATTAGCAATATACATTTTCAAATCCCATCGACGATGTTTCATCTAGCCTTTCCATTGGGTTCTGATTATGATTGGTTCAAAGTAACAAACTTCTTCATTCAATGATCATATGGTGCCCTGAAAGAGTTATAAGTTGCGGTTTCATGTCTATAGTACCAATATCTAATTGTACAAATAAATAAACATACAAGAGTGTTTGAAGAAGGTACCTCCCAAGAAATTGAGGTTATTCCCATTGATGTGAAATAATACAACCTAATCGTTCTCACATATATACAATAAAATATTTTAGGAGATTAGAAAGTTTCTAATGAAGGAATAGATGGAGACAATATTACTAATTAGGAGGAATCTATATAATTTTTGGAGGATGTTTCTAGAAATGATGTATTTTACCCCAACCTCGATAAGAAATAAATCAACCACCACACTTTTCATATTAGTCAGAAACAATGGATTTATTTATTCAATTCGACTAGAATGGAATCACTCCTGAAACTGAGATTTATGGAGTAATGTTGGATTGATTTAGTGGGCTAGAAAAAAAATTTATTTGTTGGGAGATATTTTCCATGTTAAAATTCATTTACAAACATACTAAAAATATTATATATTGAGATATAATATAGATATCTAATCAATAAATCAATTTGTAAAAAATATATCATATAATGTGATAATTATGGGGATGACTGTAGATTCTTCTTTATGGTGACTCCTAAAATTTCATTTAGAAGTTCTAGAATTTATAAGATTTATCTTGCTCATACTTTCATTAATCCATTCTTAAAAAAGTTCATACATTAGTGGATACTAAATTTTTTTCATCTATTATCACATGTATTTGTGGTGTCTATTTGATATCTAGTTTTCATTGTCCAATCAATGAGGAAATCAATGAAGATCTTATTACATGGATACCCCTTAATTCACATCCATGGTACTGCATCAGACACATTTCTAGAAACCTGTGAAAAAAATTATGATGATTCTATGAAGTAGGTGTTGGTGTTGAAAATAATTCTATTACATGAATGAACATTTTCATGGACCGATTGAAGTAATTTCAGACCTGAATTACCTCATAATTCATCAAAATCCTCAAAGGATTCTATTTCACAAATCTTCTCCATGGAGGTCATTCCCTCCGCAACCACGAAAAAGTTTGATGGTGTCTTCATGAGACCGATTGAGTGTGATGAAGCACTTCCCCTTCACAGAATACTTATTCATCATGCCATGCTCCACGATCGCCACTTTGAGGGCGCCTTTCCAAGTCAAAAAGAGTCTGATAAATTCTTTACTTCTTCGTTGTGTCACATCTTCAAGGCGGCGCCCTATTTTTTCTTCGTGGTAAGCCTCCAGAGTATAGAGAACCACTATTTCCTATAAATATCAGGATCACCCCCCCCCCCCACCACCACCACTATAACCATTGTTTCCGAGACCTTTTTCCTTATGATCTCCCATTTCATGAAGCTCCTGATCATCACAAACTTGAGATAAATATGGATTTCCCAAGGTACTTGAGCATCACGAACAATGCTTTTCTACATTATTCAAATCCCTTACTTTTAGGGACTCCATTCACAAAGGCTTCCATCCTTCATGATTAAGGGATCCCCTTGTAACACCCCGAGCTTCCACGATACGCTTCTCATTCAATAATGCAATAGCTTGCATTGTACGCAACTTCGAGTTCTAAAACACCGCGACTAATCAATGTAGCCGTTATGAATAGTAATAACCACTTTTTAAAATTATAGAAATTTTATATTTCAAAATGGACTTCATTTTTGGATTCGGAATATCAAAATTAGCCTATGTTGAATTTTTGGTATTTTTCTGAGAACTTCTATTTTATGAATAGTGAAAAATACTTAAAAACATCTTTTTTAATCAAAATAATTTATAGTGATAAATTATACTATTTAGTGGTTTTAAATTATAATTAGAATATATTTTTACCATTTTATCCAATGGTGGTCATTAGAATTAATTTAACATTGAAATTGGACATAAACAATTGCCAATCTTTTGATATAAATTGTTTCTTAAAAACACGCTATTTGTTGTGACAGCGGGAATTAATTATAAAATTAATTAATGCAACTTATATTTTTGGAATTTTGTAAAATAGAAATCATTTTTGAATTCGGAATATCAATTATAGCTTAGGGTGAAATTTTGGCATTGTTCTGAAAAACTTCAATTTTTGATGAATAGTGAAACCACTAAGTGGTAGTTAAATAACTGATTTTTCGTTTAAATGAAATATTACCACTTCTGTGATTTGATTTTCAAAAATCCGATATACATGGTTTTCATTAAGAAGTAAAATGTGGTTCAATGAGATTAAAATAATTTTTTGGTGAATAGTAACTTTTAAGTTCTTAATCGCGATTAGAGGTAATTAGTGTAGTTTAAGGTACAAATAATGTTTTAATAATATGAGATGAGCATGACACTTGTCCTACTCCTATTGTATGAGTCATGGCCGACCATGACAACCCATTTTTCAACTTGGGGACCCCATGGAGCCACTGTAGTTGGAAAATGACATTAATATATATTTATTTAATGTTAAAATTAAATTGACACAAACATGAGTTGTTTTACTAAAACAGTTATTAAGTGGGGTTAGACAAGTCCAACTTTTGACTATAAATATTCATTAGAAAGCTAAAAAGATTTACTACATCATGTTATTTTTTTTATAATTTTTAGACATTAAATAAATTAAATTATTTATGACATCATTATGATGCAGTGATGACCTCATTATTTAATGATTTAAATAAAATGAGAAGATAATGCAAAATCCAAGGCTTACACTTGTCCAAAGCCTATTAGATGAGGATATTTCGAAACCTTAACACCTTAGCCTCGAATTATATAAGTCTGGGACCTTTAGAATCCGAAAAGCATTGTGAAATAATGTAACATTTCAATCTTTCCAAAAGTGCCCCTCCTCTCCACTTATAAAAGGCCCCCAACTCTCCCACCTCATTTACACTTTCAAGCCATTTGGCTCGGCCAACCTCGGCCCAAATACTCTCCCAACTTCCCCCTCTTACTCCTAGAAGCCTCACTTTGGGCAGAACTGTTCCCAAGGAAGCCTTTGGCTCAAATCAAAAAGAGTTACCCGATTTTGAGGTAATGTCTTCTCTAATGTTGTTTTGTTTTATTTTTCTTCTCCAACCCCCTAAACTCTTTTTATTAATTCCTTTTGTAACAACACCAGTATCCTAAATATACTAGGATGTTTTTATAAGAAGTATTCGAGCTACACTTACACACACCTACATCTAATGGTTAAAGAACATACGGTTTCTGTGGATGGCGAATTTCTGTCTCATGAAACGATGATTGTTAAACACTCATATAACACCTTCAAAGGTGGCAATTAAGATGTCACTATTTTTATATATGATATATAATATGTTTATGTTTTACTTATGCTTGTGTATTTTTCATTTATGGCATACTTTATGATTTCCATTATGGGTAAAACGCGATAATTTCATTTTAGGAAGTGCGGACTACCGCCCCCTCAAAGTGATTTGAATCGTTAATGCCATATGTGGAATATATAAAGGATGGAGTAAATGGTATTATACACTATATTATACTGGAATTATATTATACATTTATATCATTATGATTTAGTTCCATTAAATATGAAATTTAAATGAAAGTAGCGTTCATGCGTACGTACGGCTTACCGTCTCCATGAACGGTGCATTTTATTTCTTACCTCTAAATGTTACGTAATATTATAAATGAATGTATATACTGGATATATAAGATATATATGACATCTAAATCATTAATATAATTCTGGATATAATGGATATTCTACCACATGAACAACTTGTAATTATAAGAAGTTTATTGTTGACTCAAGTACCAAAGATCGACAAAATGACCGTTATTAACTTAAATAATTACATAATGTTCATAACATTGTAATAAGTGATATAAATAGGATAATTAAATTGAAAATGGTTCTTAATAAGGTAGATATTAACTCTAGTTTATTATTCAGGAGGTTAAAGAACGGTTGAGTCAAGTCGGACACAAGGTAAGGGAACTTCTTAACCCAATTTCCATTCTTTGGGTTAATCTCTACTTTCAAATTATGTCATGATATTGTTATGTCCTATCTTGTATTTTTACTTTCTTCATGTGTACCTATAGTGAATACACATAATAGATCTATTTTATTTTAAAAATGATCTTTTTAAGGACTTCGTCTCAATCCCCTTTCATTGAGGCTTATTTGGTTTTATACACGACTTTCTTTTATACGGTGTATAAACCCCTTTGACTTTTACATTTATTCAAAAGGAATATTTTTTTATACGAAGCGTTTTGCTAAACGACAAAAGGGAATGTTTTTCTTTCCGTACTTATGCGGCGACAACGACTTCTCCACTGCCGTGACCATTATTTGAGTTTCGGCTTCCTCTACAAGCCATCTTTTTTTAATGAAAAATAATACAAAGTTTTACCTTTCTTTTATTTTGGTATTGAAAATGGTTTTGAAAGCGTTTTTATTATATCAATGTGTTGTATTGATATCTTGTGATTGAAATGTGGAAATTTTATGTTTCCTTTATGCATGTTTTATGTGATACGATTATGTTATGGTTTATTATATGTTTAAACCTATTCGTATGAGGAATTTATTGGACTTAATAAGTGACGGGTGGAGCCCGCTATAGCTCTTCGATGCATCGGTAGGTATCATGAGACAACTAGACGTGGAATTGGCCGAGGCCCTTTCCCAATTTTATTTATGGTTTTGGCCGAGGCCTTAATCATTTTAGACGTCTTGGCAGAGGCCTTGACAAAGTGTTTCAGAATGTCTGGCATTATACATTCCCTCATTATGAAATTGGTTATTGATATTGTATGTGATTATTCGACCAGTAGAATATCCATGTGAAGAAGTGAATGGCATTATCTCATTTTACTTTTTCCATATTATGTTGATGTTCAAGTTTAAAAGGCTTTTGTTTTAGTTATACATTGCATTAAATGTTAATGGTTATTTATGAAAGCTTCTGCAATGTTGTTATCCTTACTGAGCATCTGATCTCACCCCTTTCAATGTTTTAATATTTTCCAGGATGTGAAGAAGTATTTTATGAATGACCTGCAGGGATAGTCCGAAGAGGATAGAAGTGTGGACTATGGAGACTATGTTATTATAGTTTTTCACTTTTTGATGTAATGTAAAATTTATGAATGTATCTGGTGTTTCCAAGGCTACTAAACTAATCGGTCTTTCGAGACTTGATCTTTTGTGATCATGCCAATGTTACGAAGTAATGCACCAACTCTGGGTAGCTGGGGTCGGGGCGTTACAGTTGGTATCAGAGGCGGTTTAGTACTAACCTTGGAAGCTAGATTTAGATAAACTCTGATTAGAGCACATAGCCCAAAGATAGTCTTTGAGGATTAGTATAGAAGAACTTCCTAGAATTTTGGTATTATAGAGATGTTATGAGTTTTTCGAGCAATACATCCCTGTCTGGATACGAGCAGGTAGAGGCGGCTCTGGCATAGATGTACCTAGGGGTAAAACCTGAAAACACCACATTGAGCTAGACTCGAACGGGAACTGGTGCACGACAATGGGCCTTGCTGCACTCTTGGTTACGACACTCCCAGGGGATATGCTTAGGATAATTCTCATTTTATTTACAAACCACTATGAAGGGTTATGAGTACATACCTCCTCAAAGAAAACATTTCTTTTTATGATTATGGATTATATCCATAAATAGTTCAATTTATGTAAAGTGTTTAACAAGTATGGAATTATGTATTTTGATTCATAAACTAATCTAGTTTATTCCATTGTTTAGAAATGGCGCCTAGTGGAAGGAATGGGAACCGTATCAATGCACGAACTCCGTGTAGGGATTGCCCTCCTGCTCAAGATAATTATTGTGGATCTGGAGATACAACTGGTGCTGATCAACTTATTACCATACTGGGACAACTCACCCAGGTTATGAATAATAACCTTACTCGTATGGAGCACCCTGATCTGCAACGTGGAGGATCAATGCTAGATCGATTCATGAGGCAACAACCACCAACCTTCAATGGGAGTACAAATCCTATAGTAGCTGAGCAATGGATAAATTCCTTAGAGAAAATATTCCATGCCTTGGGGAGTAGTGAAAGGGAGAAGGTTGTCATGGCAGTTTACCGCCTCACTGGAGATGCCGATCAGTGGTGGTCGCTGATTCGAAACACAATGGAAGATGATGACGTATCGAATATGGAATGGAGGGAGTTCAAAGAGCTTTTCTTAGAAAAATACTTTCCTCGTGACCATCGAGCAGATATGGAAAGGCAATTTCTGAGTTTGAGGCAGAAGGAGGATGAGAATGTCGCAAAGTATGAGGCTAACTTTACAAGGTTAGCGAGGCATGCTGCCGATTATATACATAACCCAAGGAGTAAGATTGATCGTTTCTTTGATGGGTTAAAACCATTTCTCCGTCGAGCTTTAGTATCACAATCCTTCTCATCATACGAAGATATTGTCTCGTGTGCTATCAAGACAGAAAAAGAATTCTCTAAGTCTTATGACAACAAAGTAAAGCAAGAGAAGAAGAGAACGGTGGAACAAGAGACAGATAAAGGGAAAAAGGTAAAGAAGGATTTTACATTATGTGATAATTGTGGGAAGAATCACCCTGGTACTTGCCTAAAAGGAATGGGAGTTTGTTATAAACGTGGAGAAAAGGGTCACCAGGCTCGTGATTGCAAGGGAAAGAAAGAGGCTGTCAAAGTTGAATGCTACAATTGTAGAGAAATGGGTCATTATTCAAATGAATGCCCTAAGCGTCAGGGAAACTTACCTCAGAAAAGGCCATGGGATCAAGGCCAATCTTATGCTGTGACTACAGTTGAAGTGGAGTAATTAATGTATTGGTGCTTTTGGACTCAAGGATTATATTCTGGTTATAAGAATAATGTGATATATATAAAGATTGTACTGCAGTACTTTTTGATTTCAGTAAGTTTTTAATATGATTAAGGTAATCATATTTTTAGTATGTGATAATAAGAGAAACTAATCTTTGTTTGGGGAATCTGATAAATTGATTTTGGAATTAAGAGACCTTTTAGAGAAAGTCTGGACAGAGGTATTTTGGATAACTATAAAGGTTGGAGTGGATTAAGTTGAACCTTGGATAGTAAATTTAAGGTTAAAAATTTTCTGGAGATTATTCTTGGAATACTATAGTTTTATGAAAAGGACAACCTGCAGGGTGGGGCATAACCCGTCGCATCGGACAAAGCTGTAGGAATCGAACCCACAATCATACTGTGACAGGCCTTTATTTCCTACCACTAGCCTACAGGAAGTCCCTGGTTATTACAAATAATTTTACTAATCTAAATGGTATGTGTTAACATTTGGAACCTTATACAATTAGGATAAGTATAATATTTTTGAGTTCTATTATCTTTTTGAGTGAAGGATGAGTTGAAGGTTGAAACTCTAATTGTCAAGCATAAATATATATATACCTATCTCTTATTCAATGAATAAATTAATTCTTAAACTTTAGTAAAGGAATATTAAAACAAAAAAATGTGTTATCCTAATACCTTATGTCTTGTTGAACTGATGATATTTTAAATTAACATAGATTGAAGGCTTTGAGGCCCTCAATTTGACAGTTGATTGTGATTGATGACCTCAATCACTCCCTACAAATATTTACGTTTTTCCTCCAATTATATGTCTCTAATTGCCACCAATGTTCTCCTTATCGAGATCATAATTTGGTGGTGACTTTCTTATTTCAATTTCCCTCTTATTAAGACTAAATTTTATTAACCTTATTTCTGATGTGGGTTTTCAACAAAGGTATTTTCTCTTTTCAACTTTTATTTTCAAAGAAAAATTTCAAATTGCGAGGACGCAATTTATTGAAGGAGGGGAGAATGTAACACCCCGAGCTTCCACGATACGCTTCTCATTCAATAATGCAATAGCTTGCATTGTACACAACTTCGAGTTCTAAAACACCGCGACTAATCAAAGTAGCCGTTATGAATAGTAATAACCACTTTTTAAAATTATAGAAATTTTATATTTCAAAATGGACTTCATTTTTGGATTCAGAATATCAAAATTAGCCTATGTTGAATTTTTGGTATTTTTCTGAGAACTTCTATTTTATGAATAGTGAAAAATACTTAAAAACAACTTTTTTAATCAAAATAATTTATAGTGATAAATTATACTATTTAGTGGTTTTAAATTATAATTAGAATATATTTTTACCATTTTATCCAATGGTGGTGATTAGAATTAATTTAACATTGAAATTGGACATAAACAATTGCCAATCTTTTGATATAAATTGTTTCTTAAAAACACGCTATTTGTTATGACAGCGGGAATTAATTATAAAAGTAATTAATGCAACTTATATGTTATTAATTTTTTAAAATAGACATCATTTTTGAATTCGGAATATCAATTATAGCTTAGGGTGAAATTTTGGCATTGTTCTGAAAAACTTCAATTTTTGATGAATAGTGAAACCACTAAGTGGTAGTTAAATAACTGATTTTTCGTTTAAATGAAATATTACCACTTCTGTGATTTGATTTTCAAAAATCCGACATACATGGTTTTCATTAAGAAGTAAAATGTGGTTCAATGAGATTAAAATAATATTTTGGTGAATAGTAACTTTTAAGTTCTTAATCGCGATTAGATGTAATTAGTGTAGTTTAAGGTACAAATAATGTTTTAATAATGTGAGATGAGCATGACACTTGTCCTACTCCTATTGGATGAGTCATGGCCGACCAAGACAACCCATTGTTCAACTTGGGGACCCAATGGAGCCACATTAGTTGGAAAATGACATTAATATATATTTATTTAATGTTAAAATTAAATTGACACAAACATGAGTTGTTTTACTAAAACAATTTTTAAGTGGGGTTACACAAGTCCATCTTTTGACTATAAATATTAATTATAAAGCTAAAAAGATTTCCTACATCATAGTATTTTTTTTATAATTTTAGACATTAAATAAATTAAATTATTTATGACATCATTATGATGTAGTGATGACCTCATTATTTAATGATTTAAATAAAATGAAAAGATAATGCAAAATCCAAGGCTTACACTTGTCCAAAGCCTATTGGATGAGGAGATTTCAAAACCTTAACACCTTAGCCTCGAATTATATAAGTGTGGGACCTTTATAATCCGAAAAGCATTGTGAAATAATGTAACATTTCAATCTTTCCAAAAGTGCCCCTCCTCTCCACTTATAAAAGGCCCCCACCTCTCCCACCTCATTTACACTTTCAAGCCATTTGGATCGGCCAAAATCTGCCCAAATACTCTCCCAACTTCCCCCTATTACTCCTAGAAGCCTCACTTTGGGTAGAACTCTTCCCAAGGAAGCCTTTGGCTCAAATCAAAAAGAGTTACCCGATTTTGAGGTAATGTCTTCTCTAATGTTGTTTTGTTTTATTTTTCTTCTCCAACCCCCTAAACTCTTTTTATTCATTTATTTTGTAACAACACCAGTATCCTAAATATACTAGGATGTTGTTATAAGAATTATTCGAGCTACACTTACACACACCTACATCTAATGGTTAAAGAACATACGGTTTCTGTGGATGGCGAATTTCGGCCTCACGAAACGATGATTGTTCAACACTCATATAACACCTTCAAAGGTGTCCATTAAGATGTCACTATTTTTATATATGATATATAATATGTTTATGTTTTACTTATGCTTCTGTATTTCTCATTTATGGCATAATTTATGATTTCCATTATGGGTAAAACGCGATAATTTCATTTTACGAAGTGCGGACTACCGCCCCCTCAAAGTGATTTGAATCGTTAATGCCATATGTGGAATGTATAAAGGATGGAGTAAATGGTATTATACACTATATTATACTGGAATTATGTAATACATTTATATCATTATGATTTAGTTCCATAAAATATGAAATTGAAATGAAAGTAGCGTTCATGCGTACGTACGGCTTACCGTCTCCATGAACGGTGCATTTCATTTCTTACCTCTAAATGTTACGTAATATTATAAATGAATGTATATACTGGATATATAAGATATATATGACATCTAAATCATGAATATAATTCTGGATATAATGGATATTCTACCACATGAACAACTTGTAATTATAAGAAGTTTATTGTTGACTCAAGTACCAAAGATCAACAAAACGACCGTTATTAACTTAAATAATTACATAATGTTCATAACATTGTAATAAGTGATATAAAAAGGATAATTAAATTGAAAATGGTTCTCAATAAGGTAGATATTAACTCTAGTTTATTATTCAGGAGGTTAAAGAATGGTTGAGTCAAGTCGGACACAAGGTAAGGGAACTTCTTAACCCAATTTCCATTCTTTGGGTTAATCTCCTACTTTCAAATTATGTCATGATATTATTATGTCATATCTTGTATTTTTACTTTCTTCATGTGTACCTATAGTGAATACACATAATAGATCTATTTTATTTTAAAAATGTTCTTTTTAAGGACTTCGTCTCGATCCCCTTTCATTGAGGCTTATTTGGTTTTATACACGACTTTCTTTTATACGGTGTATAAACCCCTTTGACTTTTACATTTATTCAAAAGGAATCTTTTTTTATACGAAGCGTTTTGCTAAACGACAAAAGGGAATGTTTTTCTTTCCGTACTTATGTGGCGACAACGACTTCTCCGCCGCCGTGACCATTATTTGAGTTTCGGATTCCTCTACAAGCCATCTTTTTTTTTAATGAAAAATAATACAAAGTTTTAACTTTCTTTTATTTTGGTATTGAAAATGGTTTTGAAAGCGTTTTTATTATATCAATGTGTTGTATTGATATCTTGTGATTGAAATGTGGAAATTTTATGTTTCCTTTATGCATTTTTTATGTGATACGATTATGTTATGGTTTATTATATGTTTAAACCTATTCATATGAGGAATGTATTGGACTTAATAAGTGACGGGTGGAGCCCGCTATAGCTCCTCGATGCATCGGTAGGTCTCATGAGACAACTAGACGTGGAATTGGGCGAGGCCCTTTCCCAATTTGATTTATGGTTTTGGCCGAGGCCTTAATCATTTTAGACATCTTGGCCGAGGCCTTGACAAAGTGTTTCAGAATGTCTGGCATTATACATTCCCTCATTATGAAAGTGGTTATTGATATTGTATGTGATTATTCGACCAGTAGAATATCCATGTGAAGAAGTGAATGGCATTATCTCATTTTACTTTTTCCATATTATGTTGAAGTTCAAGTTTAAAAGGCTTTTGTTTTAGTTATACATTGCCTTAAATACTAATGGTTATTTATGAAAGCTTCCGCAATGTTGTTATCCTTACTAAGCATCTGATCTCACCCCTTTCAATGTTTTAATATTTTCCAGGATGTGAAGAAGTATTTTATGAATGACCTGCAGGGATAGTCCGAAGAGGATAGAAGTGTGGACTATGGAGACTATGTTATTATAGTTTTTCACATTTTGATGTAATGTAACATTTATGAATGTATCTGGTGTTTCCAAGGCTACTAAACTAATCGGTCTTTCGAGACTTGATCTTTTGTGATCATGCCAATGTTACGAAGTAATGCACCAGCTCTGGGTAGCTGGGTTCGGGGCGTTACACCCCTTCAGGTTGTTCAAGGATCCACAAAGAATTAATCTTTCTTGGAGAACTCTTCAAATAAAAATATCTTTGTTAAGGGGAATTTATACTTATCTAAAGTATTTCCTTCATGAAGCATCATTTTTTTTCAGATCACTTTTCCTTCATTAATCTTAATTCCAACAAGAAGTACCACTCCTTCAAAAATAACCATTACTCCATGGGGAACCCTTCCTTTATCGAGCTCCCTTCCTTTGAGAATATCATGTCCTTCATGAAGCTCTATGTCCATTCCCCATGGCATCATGAACTTCTTTCCCACACAACCCTCCATGCTTGTATGATGTGATTTTATGGTCCCTTGAGTGGTGTTTCATGTGGTGTTACCCTAATTAATGATTCTTCACATAGGTATGCTAATAGATACTTCTTCTTCGCATAACTATATAAACATGGACCCCTCTGTTGAACACTCCTCCACCTCACTCTCGTCCGGAATTGCTTGTTCCTTCCATTCCCCAAGTGTGTTGGTACAGGTTATGTAAGTCCAAGGAATGAGGATTGAGTCTTCATCGTCTATTCTATAGGATGTTAAAATACCAAAAATCCATCTCCTAAAAAATGAAGTTAAATTGTAATCATCCCATGTGTGGTTAGTCTAAGAGGACCATAAAGGGGATTGGAACTAGTTTCCTACTATTCTCTCTCTCATCCTTTAGGATTTTTCACCATGTGTACCTCAGGCAGTCTCTACAAAACCCTCAAACCACATCCACGAGCTTCCCTCCACAATTAAGTTCCAATATCCATCTCCTTGGGCTGATAGCCATACGTATGCCCCACACCATCCCTTATGGTTACACTATTCATGACATGAATGTCTAGTCTACCATTACCTCATGTTTCACACACAGAGCATGAGTAATGTGGGTTTAGATTAAACAGTGACCATGACATCCTCTTTGGGTTTCAAACCATTTGTAAGCCTCATTCCTCTCTCCATTGAACTATGTAGACTTTGATCCCTATCTTCTAAACATGGTATGTTGGAAGCCTCTTCAAGGTTCAATCCCCCCATTCCACGCTATCCATTTTCCCTGGCTATTTCACATCGGTTCAATCATTTTTTCTGATGTTAAACTGTATCCTTCGAACAACACGTGTTTTGATCTCTTTCGATTATGTAGGAAGAATCCTTGAGGTTCAATCCCAATAAATGGTAAACTTTATTGTTCCCTCCTAGGAATGTTCCCTCCTGATGTGAAATCTTCCTTTTTTAGGATGTATCTATCGGATTCGCCTCACTAAGGTGTTCTGATACATGTAGGAATCTTACCATTAATAATCCCCACACATCACCATGATCCTCCAACTGATAGTGACCCTCTTGTAAAGGGATACTAACCACACATAATCCCTTGACACATCTCTGGGTCATTTTACTTTGTGTATTCCCCAACTATATACCTCCTTCTTTAACTACGTGGACTTAGATGCCAATATTTCAAATAAGAAGTGTAAGAAGACTCCCCGGGGTTCAATCCATCACCATTTTCCCACTCTGGTCCTTCCTTCAAGCATTTGTGAATTTGGAAGATAATTCCCCAAACTGGAGGTTCTTCTTTCTTCATATCCTTATCCATGTTCTCCATTTCTCATGGTCCACCTCCTCAGGTGTCTCATCACCCCATACCAAACTATGTGGACTTTGATTACCACCCACTGAGAGACATATAAATCCTCCATGAGGTTCACTCCCAAAACCATCATCTTCACCTCAGTTCCATCCTATTCATATCATTCACTCCATTTAAATCCTATATTATCTATCTTGATTCCCACCCGAGTCACCACATCCGGTTGAGATCATGCCACCCACTTCCTCACTGTTCCTAGAAGCACATGGGAGACTAACCATGCATAAGCCATGCACACCCAATATTCATCCAACCTTGAATTCCCATCTTTCAATGGATATCTAACCATGTGTAGGGCCCAAATCACCCCTTTTAACAATGTGAGTTTTGATCCATGTCATCTAAATAGGGGACATAGGAAGCCTCTATGAGGTTTAATCCCATCCAATGGTAATCCTTGGAGTCCCCCTTTTGGGGGTGCACTTCCTTGATCTATCCTTTGTGATGTCCATATCATCCTTCATAGTGATAAACCTTGACTTTTGGAGACACATCATCCCCGGTCTATCCTTATTGGGCATTCTGATCCATCTATTTGGTAAATCATCTAGGTTCTCCCTCCTAGGTATGTATATATCTGATTAACTCTATTCAATTTTCCAATCATTCTGATCTATATCAACCAGATTTTAAACTCATGGAATACCCCGTGTTAAACATGGTATCTAAGTAAAACCTCAGATACATGCATCCGACATAAGTACCCCACGATGTGGGATTACTCATGTTTTCATTCCCTTGAGAATCCCTCTAATAAGTGGAATTCAGGTGTACCAATATTCTAGCATCCATACATGTCAATGATTCCCAACATGACTACTCTCTTGACCGAAGGTTGATTCCCTGACTTGAGTCTTTTTAATGTCCTAAAATAAGAAACATAATTTAACGGCATCCACAAATAAATGGAAGTAATGGGTTTTGACAAACATAATCTTAATCTCTAAGGGAGACCCAGACTAGGCGACGAATTCCTTAGAGGATTCCACAGAAGGTGAAACATAAATCACATCATCCCATTTTGATCAAGGAGAAAACATGGTTGAGGAATTGATGAATTTGACCTACCTTTGGAAAAGGGGAATGTGGGATACAATTCAGTCATCACCATATAAATTCATGCACAGGCAGTTAGCCTCAGTAGAAAGCTTTATATTCAAAAAATGGTGAACCTGACATGAATAGTTTCTCCTAAAATAATAGGTATTAGTAGTGTTTGATACATCTACAGATAAGAATGTATCTAGATCTAGGTATCTAGTGCTAGATCCCACCAACTAGATAGTGTGATTTTCATGGAACTCACCTGAATTGGGGACAGTCAAACATTGGGAATTTTAGTCTGGGACATCATTAACAGTGGATATCTCTATCCATTCATCGAAGAGAGAATGGTTTTGGAGAACTGGGCCCTAATTTCTTAATATCCATACTGATAGTGGAATCTTCGTTCTTTACAAGGAACAAACTATAGGAATTCAGTCACCTTCCACCAAAAACAATGGTGCAGGGTCAATGGAAATGTGGAAATCCCGTACGACTCCACCTCTACCACGACGTCATCCACAAACACAGCTACTGGGCACCCACACTCTCACCCATAGAATTTATACATATAAGGGTGATCAACATTATTATATGATGGTATGAACAGAAGGAGGTTATCCCATCAAGGGATATGGCCCACCAAGATTTGGAGGCTTATGTGCCTCACCATAACTGTCGCCCCTATGGGTCTCCCGAGTGGCCACTACTCCCAACACTGACATTCAACCATTCCGGGAGCCCCTCTTCAGAATGATCCAATGATTCACTCCCCTATGCTAACGGGGTGACAAACATATGAGTCATCCTAGATACAACTTCTTCCCAGGATCCTCCAAGAAGGGCTCTCACCCATCCACGTCAATGCTACTATCCAGTCCCTCAGGCTGAGGAACATGTGGTTTATACCCCCTACACTGTCGGCCCTGGTTTGGTTAACCTGATGCCAACGTCGGGCATAAGATCATGAGGATTCCCATCATGGGGAATTATATTCTATAGCTTCATTGGCCCATGCCACCCCCATCACATTCTATCAGGTCCATGCTACTGTAGATCAGGGATTCACCATCACACGATTGGGAGAAAGACCCTATCCGCCCCATGGGCAGGCTGAGTTGACTCTTCAGGTCACCAAAAAGATTAGCTACCATCACAGGACAACTAGTGACATTGACATCCAATAATGAGGTCCCCCCATACCATCACCAATCCAAGTGGAGGCCCTCCCCACTTTATTGATGTTTGACATGAAGGTCCTCCCCTTGTCCAACCCGATCAGCATGAAGTTCCTCCATGTACTCCTACTGTCAAATAGAACAGAGGCCCTCCCCATGACTTAGGAGGCTGACATGGGGGGCCTTTCAATGTCCTCACCAGCTATAGCGAAGCTCCTACCTACATATCCAGTGACCAGTATGGATTTCCTCTCTATACATAATATTCTTGACATGAAGTTCCTCCTCATTTCACATTCAACATGTTCCCATCTTTTCATCAGCATTCATAGGGTAGGTCCTCCCCACAATCACCGTAGTCCCATCGGAGGTCCTCCCCACTCTGATAAAAACATGTATGGAGGTCCTCCTCATATCCCATCTAGTTGTAGTAAACTTCATCCCCATTCAAATGGGAAGTTTTGTTAAGGTATCACCGTGTCAACGATTTACCTTACCCTAAAGAACCATCTCAGGTAGAGTGGATGAACCGTCACTGTCAAGGAAAGAACAGCAAAAATATCCAAGTAATTGTCTATCATGTTCACTTTTCTGATTCTAAATATGAATGTGACTTGATGATGTATCTTTCACCCCATTCATATGCATTATGGTATGGGTTAGGAATTTGGCGGGTGAGATTTGTCCTTTTGAAAAGTGAAATTCTCTAGATACCTAAATCCTTCTATAGGTACATTTAGGAGGAGGATGATTTTTCTTTTTTTAGGGTCCCTCAATTCAGACCTCTCTATATTCCCCAGGATAATTCTCTACCTTAAAAAAAGTTCGTGGAGATTTTTATGGGGATTTGTAGATTATGGACACCAGAATGATCCACCACCAAGGACTATTGCCCTTACATAGGATGTAGGGGTCAACAATCTATCTTATAGGGTTTTGATGATGCAATATGTATCATCCCCAAGAGATGACCTAGTGAGTAGTGGCATATCAGCTCACACACCATTATATCCACCTTCCAGTAAACTTCCACAATGGTCTACATCAGTTCCATTGTCGATCCCTCAGCCACACCTAGTTGAGGAATGGGGAAACCAGATGTCGGATCCCACTTCTGAATGGAGAAGCTTGTGGGACATTCTCATATAGAACCACTTCCCCAATATGTTTTGGATGATCATGACTCCAAACATAAAAATCCTAGAGTCCCTCACCTAGGACCATGTCCTTTGTTTTTTCTCGGACAATCTGGGTGATGCATTTCCACTTTTTTCATCATTAGTTGGTTTAACTGAAAATCTTGGAACATTATGACGATATCATCTAGTAATGTCATATAGTTGACCTGGACATGCTTTTCATCACTCAGCACATTGTGTCACCCAGTTATCATTTATCCCACCTACAATGATGCATTCAGTGCTTCATTGTGCTCTTGATAATTATTTTCGAGGAATCCAAAAACATCAAGAACTGTTGTTGGGGATCGTTTTTAGTTGTCCAATTTAGTTATATCCTACACCAACCCAACCTATCAGGTGATGTTGAGGATATTCCACCAGATATAGTTATGGTTAACATTGATAACCATAATCTGATCAAGGAAAATGAATCTAATATAGGACTCTTTAAAGATAACCTACCCCTGGGAATATCGCAACATCATTTGGATCCCACTAGAGTTTTCACTTTCTAGTAAAGTCACTCGCTTAGCCTTGTTGAAACTACTGAGTCATTGCCTCTCAGTCGGGTCCCCAATAAAGGAAAAGGAAACACTGGGACCATTAATCCCTCTGAACCATCTAGATCAATGCAGAATATGGAAGATGATCCTAAGAAGGTGGAACTACTTCAATATCTCATGAAATAAAGAAATATCATTGATGATCTCTTTGCTCAGCAACTTACAGAATGTTTCCAAGATTACGGTAATCCTCAGTATGATCCCATACACCCTCTATAGGGGTAGCAGGGGAAACCATAGGTTAATATTGGAGAATTTCCACTCATTGATCCCGACAACCCTGCACATCCTGATAGGGTAGAGGCTGGGGTTTATGACAAACATCCATGGTATACATATCCAAATATGCCCGAGCTATGAGAGAATATTCTTCAAGATCCATCCCTATAATACTTTCCTCAATCATCTCCTCAAGCCGCTCAGTAAGACATTCCTCCAGAAGTTCTTCAGTTTGTTCCTCCATCCACTCCATGAGCAACGAATTCAGCTTATTGTCTTGAAGAACCTAGAAACACCTTTCTAGTTAAGGATCCTCTCTAAGACAACAATCCTTACTAGGTGGATCTGATGGATTCTTTAACCACTCACCTTGAGGTCCTTGAAATGCATCATGTGGAAGTCCCAACTGATGGAAACCCGTCTCTAGCATGGGTAGATGATATTCCATAACCCTCGGATTTTGGGAACCCCAGTTTCTCCCCCTTTAATGGGATGTGTGATCCCCTGCATCATCTAACCCACATCATCTCAAGATGTGGACCCATTCTAGGAACTCTATCACAGTAGGAAGTCAAAAATCTATAATGTTACATACAGACACTAGAAGAGATCACGATTGTATGGTACAACCAGTTACCCATCAGTTCTATAGCTAGTTGGTAGGATTTTTGCAGGAAATTTATTTATCACTTCAACTCCACCACATTCAAGACAAGTATTTCCGACCTATTGAAGTGAAAACAATATACATATGAGTGCTTCTCATACTTTATCACTAGGTGTAAAGGCCTCACGTATTAAGTCAATATGTCTTTGAATCAGGAACAGCTACTGACGATTTATGTGGGGAATGTGAATAATGAATTGTTTCTCTCCCTCGTCACTTATAATTTTCTAGGTAGATTCTATAATTTCTATAATAAGTCCCAATGCCTAGAAGAATCATTTCAATAGAAAAAACTAGCACTTCATTTTCCTCCCACATCTCCTCTATGAAAATCCTCCAAATCCGAGAATATTATTTTTCATAGGTAGAGGCCCCAATGCTACTAGAGTTATTATTGTAAGATCTACATCCATAGCCTTACCAAGGGAAAAAGCCTAAATCCAAACCTCAGGCTCATCATTTTATACCCCTCAATCAGTAGGAGCCATAGAGTAATGCACCACGGCTTTCTATGTGAGATAATTAGGTTTTATCCCCTCGCCAAGATACATACCATCATTAGGTCTAGGATCCCAGGGTCCCCATCCGAGACCAGAGAATCCATACCTACTCATTTGATGAGCCTCAGGTCCCCAGTTATTTCCAAAGCACCAAGTATTATGGAATTTTGATGTTTTCGGACTATAGAAGACCCCAAGAGGCTGATCTCACTAATCACCCCAACTACTACACCTATTATCAATTCCTTTTACATAATTTCATGTAGTGTTATATGTTCAATGAATGGATTTAGGGAAATGTCATAAATTATTTAGTTAGCTAGGTCCATACCCCGACATAGGTGGCATGTATCTCTATAGATCCGGACAGTGACAATGAGGGTTAATGGTAGTAGGTTTCATGTCACGGGTCTCAGATGTATGAAAACTGTTTGGAATGCAAGGATATTGCTCACTCCCATGATATCATCGGTGCCCATTTGAATCAGGATGAGCCTTATAAAGTCTCTATTCTTTTAATCGCTACCACTTCTATATCTACATATCATACTTCTACTTCTCAAAAGAGTAGGCATCATCAGTGCATGGGAACGAAAATCTACCTGCCGACGTCAATGTAGTTTGGAACTATCATCGACTTCATTCCTATAGAAATAGAAGTCACCCCTAGTATTTGACTAGTGATGCAGGATTCCTCAATTGATGATTATGAGTATGACTCATTGCATATAGTCGAACTAGTGGACCCTTAGATGGTTCCCAGTGATAACGAGCTTCGGACCGGTCCTCTTAATATCCCCAGTCAGTGCTGTTGTCGACAAAGTTTTGGCTATGTGTACCATTGGGATTCTCAAGAAAGTGTGCCTAGCCAGACCATGCACACCACTAAGATTAGATAACAGGTTTAGCGCGTAGCTCAAAATGAATAGTCATTTCTTCCTGACTCGAAAAACTTACAACCACCTCCATTCTTGTTACTCAATCAGGAAAAGTCACTACAACCACATTGTGACCATTTATGTCTAGATTTTCTAGACCTTAATCATCTAACAGTCATCCGGTTTTCATTTTTCATGATTCAACTAGTGAGAAATGGGATATCCCCAGCACTAGCCAAAATCCACTCGTTCGAACAACAACGCTCATCATATCATCTGGCATGGAGAAAATCCTTTCCAATAGGAATGTGCATCTAGAAAAGATGTATAAAATTCTTAAAAACTTTTCCATTATTTTTGTAATGCTCTATATTCTAGTGGCTCTCCATCTTTCATAATTTATGAGTGAAGCCCTCGTAGAGGATTTAAAAATTCTCCTCCAATTCAAAAGAGTGGTAGCAGTCATGAATTCCTTCCATGATAAGGAATTTGAGAAAGAAAAATGACAATCCATCATCTCTTTCTCAGGTAAACCAGAAAGTTCTCCCATATAGGGTCATATCCGCTCATTGTACATCACAGGAATGTTTAATGGCATGGATGTTCATTTTTTTCTTGTCAACAGAGGTTCTGGGATCAATATCATCCCAACCCAGATTCTTCGCAAGCATGGAATGACTAAAGTATATCTGAGTCCCTCTTACTAGAAAATTCAAGGTTATGATAGGACAGGGAAATTGTCATGTGTAAAGAATCACTAGATGACCCATTTCAGTGATCTTATTTCCATTAAGGAGTAAATGGTTATCTTGTAAGAAATTTACTTTAACGCACTAATGGGTAGGCCCTGGATCCACCTATACACATCAATTCCCTCCTCATATCACAAATTCCCCATGTACTCCCTTAATGGTTGAGGGGGAATTCTCTAAGGTGATGCATCTCCATTTTCCTTTTTTGAAGCCTCTATATAGATGATGAATATAAAAACAAAAAGGATAAGAGGGTTCAAACCAATTATATTGAGAAAACTACTCCATTGGACGATTCATGGGCAGACATAGATGATGATTTCATCCTCCATATTCACCGATTGGAGGACAAAAACATAGACATGAGACATTGATTTACTGATTTTGAGAAAAGCAGGATGTGATTTACTAGGTACAAGGAACGCCATAAGATCCCAATGTACTCCTACATGAATCAGACTCGAGTGATTCTAATGTCCCTTACCCCACTTTAATGTTTCAAGGTGTTCTCCCCATGAAAAATTAAATACACTACACTTTTTTGTTTCATTGGGCCGGGTTGAGCTAACTCAGGCTGACATGACACTACTGCTTTGATGTTTTCTAGCATGGACCCTTTGGTCAAGGCCTGATAGAATTAGTTTGACAGATTTTTTCTGTCACAACTTGTCCTCAGGGCCCGTGTCGTGACTACCCCAATCCCACCTTCCATAGGCCAGGGGCTGGAGACTAGCACCAAAGGCGTAAATCCCAATAAAATGGGAAGGCATTGCCTTTATAAAAGTAAACAACACAACAGAGTACAAGCGAAAAAAAACACTAAGTAAAAAAATAAAGTGATGAAAAGGAAATGGGCCAGAATACAAACCCAATTGAAAAGTACAGCTACAACTGAATGAAGGTGCAATAGAAAATACAAGCAGCTGGAAGAATAGAAGTAGCTCCTGGGTCGTCCACCTCGAATCCTACCTGAATGGTAGGTATGGATAGCGCAGCTCCCAGATCGTCCACCACGGATCCTAGCTGAAGGGTAGGTATAGATAGCCTCTTCAACTCTCTCACCCTTCAACCTCCTCTGAGTATCGTCTCGTCGTGAAGTCTACCTCCGGATACTGACTCATCGTGAGGTCCACCTCCGGATACCGTCCAGTCCTCGAACACTTGGCCTCCGTCTGCGCTATCTGTCGTCTGCATCCAACACAACGAGGTGTGGGCATAGCCCGTGCAGGGGTGAGTATAATGATACTCAGTAGGGACCCTGAGACCCTCAACGTCTCACTAAATCCAACAAGGATAACCACAAAGTAGGATCCAAACAGATAACCCTTACTTATGTATAAGCCTATACTTATACCTAAGTTATCAAGTAACCCTTCTCAATCAAGAGGTATCACACAGATATGAAATCAACGGATAACCACTACTTAGTTATATACCCATACATATATGTAAGTTATCAAGTAACCCATCTCATTCATGAGGAAAAACACAAAGGTCATTGACTCATCTCAAACCAGGATTTTCATTATCAAAACTGAAACTGCTGAAGAGATCCTTCTATGTTGAGTACACTGATCATGTCACGACTCCGAGGCGCTGCTCACTAACCTTAGACTGCTGAGTTACTCCTCCTTTCAAGTACCGTGGGTCAGCCACCCAAACATAGTAGTGTTCCCCACCGGGGTCTGCCACCCAAAAACAGTAGTGCACCCCCCCTAATAGCCTGCAAAGGTACTCCTTCTGCCGAGTACTGCGGTTCTGCCACCCAAACACAATAGTTCTCCCTGCTGTGGGTCCTCCACCCAAACACAGTAGTGCTCCCCACTAGACTATACATGTCACTCCGACTCGAATCGGACAAGCAGTCATCAGGTCTCAGCCAGCTACACGGTCTCCGTACTCCATATGCTCATCTCCGGGAGGGTCCGCTCCACGAGCTACTGGTCGATAATCCAAGTATCACAAAGTCCCAAGAATAAGTATATCAAAGGACCACCTCATCATAGGGGTCTCAACGCAATAGACGGCGCATCATTCGGACACCCGGTCTGTGAGATACTATCCTTTTTGTCCTGGGGGCCCGGTTGGTTTCATGTACGAACCAACCCGGCCGTATCTCAATTGTACCCCGAACTCACATAGGGTATACTCAAAGGGGCCGTTTCTCAATGTGATCATCAATGCTGCTGACGGTTCTTCAAATGGATGTCCGGTCTGAAAGTTATCGTCTTTTCAGCTCTAGAGGCCCGGTTGGATTTCGGGTTAAATTTAACCCGGCTATATTCCAACTGCATCCAAACCTCAGGAGAAGTATTCCTAAAGATCTGCCTCACCGAAAGGAATCCAAAAAATTCAACGGCATTTCAATCAGACGTCCGGAACTCAAGTTATAAGCGTTTCTGTTCTGAGGGCCCGGTCGGTTTTGGGTTCAAACCAACCTGGCCATACCCAAAGTTTTCTAAAACCTTGAGTATAATATACCAAAACGACTGTCTCGATCCAAGGATCCCAATTCAATTGATGGTGTGTCGATTGGAGGTTCGTAGCCCATGTTATGGGCATGTGTACGAATTTGTCCGAAAGTAGGGGGTTTGGGCCCGGTCCAACCCGGCCCAATACCCCCTGGGTTGGCCAGAACCGGGTAAACCCGACCCGAGTCTGGGTCCGGACCATTAGGGTGCGGCCCAACCCGACTGGTGTGGCCCGGCCCAGCTGGCGGGACCCAGCCCAGCGCGGGCGGCCCGGCCCGACGCGGGCAGTCCGGCCCGGCGCGGGCCGCGGCTCGGCCCGTGGCCGAGCTGGACTCGAAGGGGGGGGTCGTCGTCCCCCTGATTTCCAAAATAGCGGGGCACCTTTCTGGTGGGGTGTGACCTAATTAAAAATCGTGGGATACGCCCCCTGAATATTCAGAAACGGCCGGCCATTTTGGCCGGACAGTATGCTACCGCGGGACCCCCGCAGTTCCCGCCTCCCGGTGCGCCAGTTGCCGGCTGAGTCCAGACGCACCCTTGCTGAACTTCCGAAGTCAAAGGCCACGGATCATGCCCGTTCGGCACCGCGCGACGGCGCCGCACCCCTCCGTCGTGGACCGCTCTTGGCCACGGTCTCCTTCAGCCTAACCGGCACCGCACGACGGCGCTGTGCACCTTTGTCGCAGCCCACTCCGGCCGCGGTTCACTCGTTCCCGTGCGGTGAAACGGCACTGCGTCGCCTCTGTTATAATCCACAACAATGATCAAAAACAAAAAGGGTAGGAGGATCGGCCATGTTTGTGTGGTCCGATCTCCTCACGTGTTATCGATAGAAAGTGGAGAATTAAATTAACAAAGAATGTTAAATAATACTTGAATGATGAAACAACCCCTACCTCAAATAAATTCACAGAATCTAGAGTCGTGGAAAATGGCATCACGGGGTGAGGCTCTGTATACGTTGATGGAGAACGTCTGAGGAGGAAGCAGAATCTCCCTTTCTTTGATGCGGAGAGAAGATGGAATGATGTGACGGCGTTCTTTGTCGAAGTAGGGATGTTCTTCACTGGAGAAGATGAAGTTCCTCAAGAGGAGAAGAGATCTCCCTCTCTCAATTCTCAACACAACAACTAACCCCAAAATAAAATAATACTTGTCTTATTTTATTACTTCAAGCCATGCATTTTTTTTAAAAGTCTAACACAAGTCCCACTTAATTGATTATATGTGTTGGCTTGAATAAAGAGGAGAGAGGGGAGATTTGAAAATTAAAGGGAGTTGTCAACTTAAATAGGAGTTAGAGGAGTTAGAGGAATTTGAAGGGGTTGGGCTTTTGGGGGCCCCACCTCACTAATATCGTATCAAGAGGAGTTAGGATTTTAGTGGGTCCCACCCCAACTCCCATACCTAGGAATAAACCACCTAGAAAAGAGAAATAAAATTTTGACCCAAATTTATTTCACTTTACAGTTAATCCATTTTTAAACAACTCCTCCCAAGAAAACGCAACTCCGATAAAGGTATTCCTAAACAATTACCAGTGCTGCGGTTTCATCGGTGCCCTCAGATTTCGATTCCGAGCACTGGTTCAAAAGATAGAAAAACCGGCTCGTTCGTTCACTAAACGTACCCTTGCTAAACTTCAGAAATTGATTCCGGGCACACCGGGCCTCGGAATCAGGTTCCATCAGAAACTTCGGACTCGTAAAATTCCAAAGAAATTGCGAATTTTTTTAAAAAAAAATCTGAGTCTTTACATTACTCCCACCTCTGGGATTTATGTCCCCGTAAAGCTTCAACACACACTAAAAAAACAAAGTGGTACTGAGAACGCATCTGAGCCTTCCGCTCCCATGTGCTCTCCTGGAGGTTCTCATGCTACCAGTGAAAGCGCATCTGAGGAATCGACCGTCCACATAGGACCTTCTCCTGTCGATCCTCGATCTCCACTGGATCCTCTGTGCATGTCGCCCTGTCATCGACATCCAATTATCTGTGGTCGATGATGTGTGAAGGATCGTGCACGTATCTCCTCATCTGGGATATGTGAACGACATCGTGCACCTAGTGCAATTGAGGTAGAAAGGCCAGATGAACCTTGGAGATAACGTGCCTCATCGACCACATCTCCATAGACTTCATCGAGGTGAGACCCGTATAAAGACGTGGTCATCACCCTCGAACTCCATTGGTCTTGTCTCCTATCAGCATAGTACTTCTGTCTTTTCTGTACAGTCTTCATCCGCTCTTGGATGATCTACACGTTTTCTGTTGTAACCTGAACCATCTCTGGTTCTATACGAGTGGACTCTAACATTATCCACAAAGGATATCTGCAATGTTGCCAGCTGCTTTCTCGCCACTCCTAACAGCTGAATTCTCGATATCTTACTAAGAGCATCGACTACAACGTTCCCCTCCCCTGAATTATAAACTATCTCGAAGTCATAGTCCTGGAAGAATTTAAGCCATCACTGCTATCTCATGTTCATGTCCTTCTTAGAGTAGATACACCTGAGACTACTTGAGATGGAGAGAACCGTAAACTGTTCACTCAACGAAAAATGTGTGAGACTACCAATTGTAAGAACCCATCTCTACTCTGTTTTGTCTACGTTCCACCAAAGTGCTGCTGGGATTTCTCCTCTTACGAAAAGAGAAATATGGTCTCGTACCCTGGATGAACCACATTCTTTGCCTAATACAATCAATCCCGACATGAATGATACAATTCATGTCTTGAATGATGTCGTAAGGCCTCGACCCTACTACTAAGAGATCCAACCGTCACTCTCACCTCCAAGGTTTGAGTCACACTGTCAGCATCAGTGCGTGGTCACTGGGTCTCCTCCAGTAGGTATATAGAAAGTGAGGGTCAAGTCAACGGTTTTAAACCGGAACCTCTTAGTAACAACCAAACAAAAGGACATGAAAGTAAACATCACAAAGATAAGTGTCTTTTATTACTACAACTCGAAGTACAAAGATGAAAAATACAACAGCAACGTGGAACTAGAAGTACCATGAAAAGGAATCCACTAATTCCGCTCCTGTCCACCTACTTCTGGAGCTCTACTTCCTTGTCCACCGCTCGGCTGTTGCTCAAGCACCCACCGCTACTTCTATCTCAGTGGATCCTCTAATGTCTGCGGATCAACTGTGTGGGGTTTCAGAAAGTCACGTGCCATGTGACCCTTCTTGTCATAGGAGAAACACTGTCTGTTTCTGGCACGCCTGGCTCTGACTCCACCCCGGGTGCCCCGCACTACCGATCTTATAACCCGAGGTCTCCCACCTGCTGGTCTGGTCCTCTTGGACCTCTGCATCATCTGTCTACTACCCACAGATGATTCAGCTACTGATGGAAAATCCTGCGGCAAAGGCAACAGCTCCTGAGCATACTCGGTGTGTAGAGTCACTGGTATAAACTCCACCCTGAAGAAGGTCTCGAATTCTTCCCAGGTGAAGGTCATCTCATCGCAAAACTGGAACATGTGGCTCCACCACCTCTCAGCTGCTCCCAAAAAGAGGCAAACAGCTAGGTACACCATCAAGTCTACTGGTGTACCAGCTGTGTGAAGAGCTCGTGATACAAACTCTAGCCAGTGCCCAGCCGTCTGAAAATCTGACTCGCCTCGAAATGTTGGAGGCCTCTGACGCTGGAACTCGTGCATCACGCTCAAGCGGCGTGCACTCTCTTTTGGTTTCTCAACTGGTGGAGGGCCATGTACTGAGGCCTCGATGCTCGGTGGGCTATCATCGCACTCCCCACTCGGTACCCACGCTGTCTGACTAGGTGAACTCATCCTGAAATAAACAGTTGTGACACGGTCAAACGATTATACCTGGTGAGCTGACATGGTTTGAGCTAATTTTAAAGAAACTTTTGGAAACACACACGCAATCAGGTTTTTCATGCACTGAGCTGGAAATCAGTAGTCAGGGTCCTGGTGTATGGATAAGTCGGACACAAGCACCAACACTGGACTCCCTGAACTAAAGACCACACTTAGTACATTTAAAACTATTGCTTCACAGAAAATAAATATCAGAGTCATAAGTTCTGCGGTAGAACTGACTCCCCTGATACCAATTTGTCACGACCCGTCCTCAGGGCCTATTTCGTGACTACCCCAAGCCCGTCTTCCATAGGCCAGGGGCTGACGACTAGCACCAAAGGTGTAAATCCAAATAAAAAGGGAATTCATTGCCTTTATAAAAGTAAACAATACAACAGAGTACAATCAGAAGCAAACAATAAGTACAAAAGAAAGTGATGAAAAGTAAAGGGGCCAGAATACAAACCCAACTAAAAAGTACATCTACAACTGAACGAAAGTACAACAAAAAAGACAAGCCGCTGGAAGAATAAAAGTCGCTCCTGGGTCGTCCACCTCGATCCTACCTGAAGGGTAGCTATGGATAGAGCAGCTCCTGGATCGTCCACCACTGATCCTACCTGAAGGGTAGGTACAGATAGCCTCCTCAAAGCTCTAGACCGTCAACCTCCTCTGAGTACCATCTCGTCGTGAATTCCACCTCCGGATACTGACTCGTCGTGAGGTCCGCTTCCTGATATTGTCCAGTCCTCGAACACTCGGCCTTTGTCTGTGTTGTCCATCATCTGCATCCAACACAACAATGTACGGGCATAGCCCGTGTAGGGGTGAGTATAACGATACTCATTAGGGACCCCGAGACCCTCAAGGTCTCACTAAATCCAACAAGGATAACCACAAAGAAGGATCTAAATAGATAACCCTTAATTAGGTATAAGACCATACTTATACCTAAGTTATCAAGTAACTCATCTCAATCAAGAGTTATCACACAGATATGAAATCAACGGATAACCACTACTTAGGTATATTCCCATACATATACGTAAGTTATCAAGTAACCCATCTCATTCATGAGGGAAAACACAAAGGTCATTGACTCAGCTCAAACCAAGATTTTCATTATCGAAACTGCAACTGCTGAAGAGCTCCTCCTTTGTCGAGTACACTGATCCAATCACGACTCTGAGGCACTTCTCACTAACCTTATACTGCTGAGTTACTCCTCCTGTCGAGTACCGTGGGTCAGCCACCCAAACACAGTAGTGCTCCCCGCCGGGGTCTGCCACCCAAACATAGTAGTGCACCCCCCCCCCCCCCCAATAGCCTGTAGAGGTACTCCTTCAGTAGAGTACCACAGGTCTTCTACCCAAACACAGTAGTGCTCCCCACCGTGGGTCCGCCACCCAAACATAGTAGTGCTCCCCACTAGACTATACAAGTCACTCCGACTCGAATCGGACAAGCAGTCATCAGGTCTCAGCCACCTACACGGTCTCCGTACTCCGTACGCTCGTCTCCGGGAGGGTCCGCTCCATGAGCTACTATTCAATACTCCAAGTATCGAAAATTCCCACGAAGAAGTATCTCAAAGGACCACCTCATCATAGGGGTCTCAACGCAACAGACGGCGCGTCATTTGGATGCCCGATCTGTGAGTTACTAGCCTTTTTGTCCCGGGGGCCCGGTTGGTTTCATGTACGAACCAACCCGGTAGAATCTCAACTGTACCCCGAACTCAGATAGGGTATACTCAAAGGGACCTTTTCTCAACGTGATCACCAATGTCACTGACGGTTCGTCAAACGGATGTCTGGTCTGAAAGTTATCGGTTTTTCCGTTCCAAGGGCCCGATTGGATTTCAGGTTCAATCCAACCCATCCATATTCCAACAGTGTCGAAACCTCAAGTGAAGTATTCCAAAAGATCCGTCTCACCAAAAGAAATCCAACAAAGTCCACGTCATGTCAATCAGACGTCCGGAGCTCAAGTTATAAGCGTTTCCGCTCCGAGGGCCCGGTTGGTTTCGGGTTCGAACCAACCTGGCCAAACCCAAAGTTCTCCGAAACCTTGAGTGTAATATACTGAAACGACCGTCTCAATACAAGGATCCCAACGCAATTGGTGATGCATCAATCGGAGGTCTGTATCCCATGTTATGTGTGTTTGTACGATTTTGTCCGAAAGTAGGCGTTTGGGCCCGGTCCAACCCGGCCCAATACCCCCTAGGTCAGTCCGAACTGGGTCGACCCGACCTGGGTTTGGGTTCGGCCCATTAGGGCGTGGCCCGGCCCGGATGGCGCGGCCTGGCACGGGCTGCAGCTCAGCTCGTGGTCGAGCTGGACGCGAAGGGGGGCGCCGCCCCCTGATTTCCGAAACGACAGCCCCCCTTTCTGGTGGGGTCCGCCCTAATTAAAAACCGGGGGTTACGCCCCCAGGATATTCAGAAACGGCCGGCCATTTGGGTCAGCCGGTGAGATGCCGCGGGACCCCCACGAGTCCCACCTCCCGGTGCGCCGGCGGCCGGCTGAGTCCGGCCGCCCCCTTGCTGAACTGCCGCGGCCAAAGGACGCGGCTCTTGCCCGTCTGGCACGGCGCGACGATGCCAAGCCCCTCCGCCGCAGCCCGATCTTGGCTGCGGTCTCCTTCGGCCTCACCGGCACGACGCGACGGCGTCGTGCACCTTCGCCACGGCCCGCTCCAGCCGCGGTTCTCTCGTCCCCGCGCGGTGCAACGGCACCGCGTTGCCTCCGTTCTAAGCCACAACGATAATCAACAACAAAAAGGGGAGGATCGACCGTGTTTGTGCGGTCCGATCTCCTCCCTTGATATCGATAGAAAGTGGCGAATTAAATTAAAGAATAACTTTAAATAATACTTGAACGATGAAACAATTCCTACCTCAAAAAAATTTGCGGAAGCTAGCGTCACGGAAAATGGTGTTGCGGGGTGAGGCTCCGTATACGTCGACGAAGAACTTCCGAGGAGGAAGCGGCATCTCCCTTTATTTGATGTGGAGAGAAGATGGAACAATGTGACGACGTTCTTCGTTGAAGTAGGGATGTTCTTCGCTGGAGAAGATGAAGTTCCTCAAGAGGAGAAGTGATCTCCCTCTCTCAATTCTAAACACAAAAACTAACCCCAAAATAAAATAAGACTTGTCTTATTTTATAACTTCAAGCCATGCAATTTTTTTAAAAAATTCAAACCCAAATCCCACTTAATTGATTATATGTGTTGGCGTGAATAAAGAGGAGGGAGGGGAGAGTTACAAATTAAAGGGACTTGTCAACTTAAAGAGGAGTTAGAGGATATAGAGGAATTTGAAGGGGTGGGGCTCGTGGGGGCCCCACCTCACTAATATCCTATCAAGAGAAGTTAGGATTTTAGTGGGTCCCACCCCAACTCCCATACCTAGGAATAAACCACCTTGAAAAGAGAAATAAAATCATGACACAACTTTATTTCACTTTACACTTAATCCATTTTTAAACAACTCCTCCCGAGCAAACGAAACTCCAATAAAGGTCTTCCTAAGCAATTACCGGTGCTACAGTTTCATCGGTGCCCTCAGATTTTGATTATGAGCACCGGTTCAAAAGATAGAAAAACCCGCTTGTTCGTTCACTGAACGTACCCGAGCTAAACATCGGAAATTGATTCTGGGCACACCGGGCCTCGGAATCAAGTGTCGTCAGAAACTGTGGACTTGTAAAATTCCAAAGAAATTAAGAAAAAAATTCCCTTGAAATTTACAAGTCTTTACATTTTAAAAATTGTATCAGTAGAGCATGAGTCTCCTGATGAATATTCCACTACTTCTCAGGCTGGTACCATCATTCTTCTAGGGTTAGCTAACTCAAAAGAATTTCTTCCTTCTCATGATCCTCTCACCTTGGACAATTAGGGGGATTTGAAAGATCCTCCTACCATGTTTGAAGAAGGTGTCTCTACCACCATCTATAGGTTGGTATAAGTGAACCATGGTACCAAGGTAGTCTCTAGGCCAACACTGATCAGTGCAGCTATTTATGCTGAAGAACAAAAAAATTGTGTGGATTTTATGAAGTAGCATCATGATGTATTTTCTTGAATCCTTGATGAGGTTCCATGACTAGACACTCAGGTCACCATTTACTACCTTTGCCTCCCAATAAGACATCAAGGGTTCAAACAGCCTCCCAGGATGATGCACCCTTCTTATGGTGCCATGGTCGAGGTCAAAGTTGATAAGCTCATCAAATCCAACATTGTTATGGATTTATAGTACCCCATATGGTTATCAAAAATAATTCTCATCAAGAAGAAGAATGGACATATCAGAGTCTGCATTGACTTATGGGATCTCAAACATCACTGTCTGAAGGAAAATTCCCCCCTTCCTGTGGAAGAGTTTTTGATCGACACCACTTTTGGATTCCAAGCGCTCTGCTTCATGGATGGATATTATGGATATAATAAAATATGAATGGACGTTGAGGATGAAGAATACACCACCTTTTGGGTGTTGTAAGGAAACTTCTTCTATCATCTACTGCCTTTTGGTTTGAATAATGCATGAGCTACTTATCAGTGTTCAATGCACCACATATTCAATCCAATGCATGGTATGTTGGTGGAATGCTATGTGGATGATTTGATGGTAAAATCCTTCAAATTTAGAGACAATATCATAGATCTTGATAATTATTTATACTTTCTATACTCCTTAATTCTGAAAATGAACCCCTAGATGTGTGCCTTATACATTATCTCTAGAAATTTTCTCAACATCATCATCAGATATAGTGTCATTAAGGTCAACCCAGAGAAGATTAAGGCCATCAGTTAGATTCCTCTTTCGAGAAACCTTCATATGCTTCATGGTTTTCAAGTCCACTTAACATTCAAACACTAATTAATTGAGAATATAGCCATAAAGTGTAATCTCTTTTCCTAGATCATCAAAAAATTTGTGGTCAATAATGGAATGAACAGTATCAGACCACTTTTGAGGAAATCAAGCAGTATCTACTCTAGCCTCTAATTCAAATAACACCTATATCTGGAAATTTTTTGGTCCTCTATGAGACTTCTATAGAGTGTTCCCTCAGTTCCGTTATTACACATGAGAATAATTAAGGGATAGAGAATAGTTTCTACTATCTTAGATGCATGATCCTCAAACTATAGCCCTGATATTCCTCTATCAAGAAGAGCTTCCTCCTGAAGATTTTCACATTGTAGAAGTTTCATAATTTTTGAAAGCATCATAAGATACAACTGGTGTCACGAGTGGATATGATAAATTACATTATGAACCATGTAATGATGAAAGTCCATCTAGTATGAGTAGAATCTATCACTTATTTAGGGAAGTTTTCAACATGATTGAAATGGGATGACGGGATTTCGATCTATGATTTTGTGGATTCTTCCTGAAAATTCATTTCCTAGTCCGAGTCTCCATCATAGATTTAAGAAATTATTTGTGAAACTATTCTCAGTGGAACATCTTTGAGGACACCTATTGATTGCATAGATTCTGTCAAGATATTCCATGGATTCAATTCAAGGAACCAACCTTTAGTCAGGGGATTTGTCACATTGGTCATTAATCGTGTGTCTGGGTGCTAAAACACTAGTACACCTAGATTTTATCCCCTTATGATAAGGCTTCTCGAGTGCATAGAATCCTAAGTCATCCCATGTAGAGTGTGGGGAGTTGTATTCCATAAGAATATCTGCAAGTTTTTCTATGATTTCTCTTGTTTAACATAAGGTATTACACGAGTATAATTTCTAGAGGAGACGGAATGGAATGATCGAAATAATAATGGGAATGGGTCATATGGGTACATCCATAGGAGGGAGCACCTGGGTGGCTTACTAGATGAGTGGATCAAGACCCCTAATGAGGATGGATATAATGATGACTGGGTCTCGACAAAGGGGACACCAAGGTTTACAATTGGCTGGGATTGAACCACTTGGAAGACCACTACATACCCTGTATAGAAGACATAGATCAAACCCCATGTAGTTCGAGAGGGTCAATCATGGGATCGGGGTGTAAATAATGGAAAACAACCTGAATACATGTTGAGGCTTATGCATGGTTAGCTATAACAACCATTCTCTTTATTTCACACTTAAACATAATTTATTACATAAACTCTTCACTTGATAAAACATAGAAGATCGAAAATTATAGTGTCTTTAGTTCATTTTAACATTACATAAAAACTTAAAACATGAAATTCACATCTTTATTGTAAACTTCTTTTACATGACCAAACACATTCCTTCGTACTTAGAATTACATGAGATAACCCGAGGGCATGCATAAAAAAATGGTGACCTATAAAGCCCAATAATGGAGTAAACAAGGAATAATATTAAAAATGAAGTACATGTTAGGAAATAGGTATATTAATGGATCATAAGAGAAACATGAACATAAAGGAAGGATATAGCCTGGTTATCTTTACATGGAAATGTGGCGACAACATTTAACAAGATATTAGCATGAGATAAGGATCACTGCACACTGAGAATGATTAAACCCTAATTGAACATGAATTATCATGAGTAAAACCACATTGCACTTGAAATATCATAATAATAATCTTTACCCAATGCATTGGAGCCCTATCAGGGTGCACCCTTCTTAATCATTTCATTTCATGCATAAGTGTGCCACATAGATCATATAACATGGATTCATTAAACACAATAATTTATTCCATGATAAATGAATGTGAAATTAATAAATAAAAATCTATAATTAATAATTAAATGTTCATAATGGTGAATACCCTTGATTGTGAAATGGGCATGGTATTCACTACATAATGACATTGGCTTGGAAAATTGCGGTGTAATTTTGACAGCATAACAGCGTGTCATAAAAATTAATAAAAATGGTTGATGAGAGGTAAAGGGGTACCTCATCATATATACATGAAATAAAAAGTAAGGGGGGCATATAGATACATTTCCCAACATATGTAAACAAATATATATTCATAATAGAAAATAATTACTTGAATGTAAATGAGAAGAGAGAAATTCATTACGAAATTTTGGCATGGTAACAAGTGTACATTAGAGGAATTAATTAGAGAGAAAAAGGTATCTTAACATTCAAACATAAGGAGGGAAGTATAGGGGAGGTGATAAATCACACCACCAATTAATTTAATTGAATATAAAAGGTTATAAAAACATAAATAAATTTGGACAAAAATGAGAAAGGAAGAAATCCCTTACTTGGAATTGTGATAAGAAAGGCTTGGGAGGGGCTTTAGAGAGGCTTATTGGAAGATTGGGTGACCTAGGAGGATACTAGATAGAAAATGGAAGTTTTTGGTCTATCTCCAAATGCATTGAGTGAATAGGAGATGGGAACTTGTGTGGGTTTATATAAGAAAAGAAAGAGAATTATTTATTATTTAGGTTTTAGACACTACACATTAAACTAATCATAACCACAAACCAATCCATCGTTTTTTACCATGTTTTTTTTGAAACGATAGTGAAAAAAATATTTTATAAGGACAATGGTCGAACATCTTCAAATATTAGGCTTTCTTATGTGGAGGTGAGTCACACTCTCAAGGAAATCATTTTAAAATGACAAAATGTTTTATAAGTCTTGGAGGGTCCACTAAGGCTTTGTAAAATAAATAAAACAAAACTATTATCACATTATTCTAATGGTAAAACATATATTGTTCTAATTTATTGTTTATAATATTTTATTACATCACTATTGGGTCATTATGATATCATAAAACACATTATATATTTATATGGTATTTAATTTTTACCGAAAAATTCGACTGTCTTAGAAAATTATGAAAAATTCACCACTCAATAATTTCTATGTCCTGATTCAAAAAATAATATTCATTTTTATCTAAATAACTTTCTCAATATGTGAATTTTTAATTTTAAAATAAAAAATGATATTTATTGAAAAATTATGGGTTTTGAAAAAAATTATTTTTCAATCCTTAATAAAAATTACAATTTTATTCAGAAAAATTATACGATCATTTATATTTAATAAAAAGTAATTTAGTAATAATATTTTCTTAAAATATTATTTAATTCAATAAACCACTAATTCATCAAAATAGATTTCTTAATTAAATATTATCTAAAAATACTATTTGTGCTTTAAAATCTATTTACAAATTAACAATAATAAAATGAATGTATATTCTCTATACAAAAATAATTCACATAATCATAATTCTAGGTTATTGTTACATAACCCCTTAAAAAACCCACATAATAACTAAGGGTAAGGTGTCTGATAGTGAAAAGCTGTTGGGGTGGCTCGGATAACATCACTTAGGTGGTAATCTCTATCAACTTCCAATTCTCCCATAGGCAGTTCTGTTCAAGCTTGACGTGTTGATTCTCAGCCTAGGCTTGGTCAAGAGCGAAGACCACTAACACTACCACCTTTTTGAGCTCTAACAAATGAGCTTCGTATAGATCAATTAAACTAGATGAGGTAATCGATTCCTTTTTCTGAGTAAATTGGATTTATTAAATATCTATATTTATACTAATCATCTGATCACTATTCAACGACTCTATTAGCAATAGTGAAAATTCATAACGGTATTTTAAAATCCAAAAACATAAAAACAAATAATTTCATATGTTTTATATAACCATTTTACAAAATAATACATTTAATTAGATCAATATGAATTTTTATTAATAAAATTTTAGGTTGTTACAATATTCCCCCCTTAAGAAATTTTACCCTCGAAATTTCATTTTCCCAAAATAAAACAGATGTGGGTAACTCCACCTCATCACATCCTCTAGTTCACACATTTATTCCTCAAACTTGTGGTTTCTCTACAACACTTTCAAGAGGGGAATTGTCTTATTTTGTAGAAATGTTTCTCTGCGATATAAGATCTTCATCAGATTTTCTACATATGAGGGGTCATTCTCCAATGGTACCTCCTCTAGATTGAGTACATGTGATGGGATGAGTATGTACTTCATCAAGATTGATATATGGAATAAATCATGTACTTGAGATAGGTTCGGTGGGAGTTCTAGTTGATAGGACACTGCTCCAATTAAATCAAGTATCTCAAAAGGGATGATGCACCATGGACTAAGTGTTCTCTGCTTCTAGAATCTCATAACTCTCTTCCATGGTGATATGTATAGGAATACCATGTCTCTGAATTAAAACTCTAGGTCTCGTCAATGATTATCAGTATGGAACTTTTGTTGACTCTAAGCAGCTTTAATGTGTTTCCAGATGGTCTTAACCTTCTCCACCATTTCATTGACCATTTCTGGACCTAGGAGTTTTCACTCCCCAACATCATCCCAACATGTCGATATTATGTACCTCTTCCCATACATGGATTCATAAGGATCCATTTGGATGCTTCAGTGGAAACTATTATTATAAGAGGAATCAACCATAGAAATATATTGATCTCATCCTCCTTTGAATTCCATTGATCATTCTCTCAACATGTACTCAAGTGTTTAGATAGTCTGATCATATTGTCCATCGGTTTGAAGATGATAATCTGTACTAAAGTTCATCTTAGTATTTAGATCATGTTGAAGACTCTTCGAAAAATTATAGGGAATCTTGGATCTCGATCGGATACAAAAGATTGTGGTACTCCATGCAGCCTTACCACTTCTTTGTTATATATCTGTGTCAGCTGATCCAGTGATAAATCCTCCCAAATTTCAATGAAGTGTGTAGTATGTGTAAGACAATCCAAAAAAACCCAGATGTCATTTTTTCCTTTGGATGTCTTCAGAAGTCTGGTGACAAATTCCGTGGTGATTTTGTCCCATCACCATACTGGTATGTGTAATGGTTACATCATCCCCTTATAATTCTACCTCTCAGACTTTATTTACTGACATACCAGGAACTTTTCTATAAACTCAAAAATCTCCTTCATCATGTTATCCCACCAATAATTCTTTCAAAGATCTTGATACATCTTTTTGTTTCCTGGGTGAATGGAGAAATTCAAACTATGTGCATCATCCAAAATTTCATACTTTAACAATGGATTTTATGGAACACAAATTCTTGTCCCAAATCTCACAATTACTTCTTCATTAACATTGAAGTTCGAGGATTTCACTTTTCTAATAGTTTCCACTTTCTTCCGAATTCCCACATCATCCTTTTGAGCATCCTTTAACCTTTACAAATGATATGGTTGAGTAGTAATTTGGTAAAGTATTTATGATGACCCCTTATTTATAATTATCATGTTCGTATTCATCAAATATATGAATATTGGATTCTTTTAAACTCTTATCAATGAAAGAATCATTGGGTCTTTTCTACTTAGAGCATATGACACCTTGTTCGCTTTCCCAGTGTGGTAATGGATTGAGCAGTCATAGTCTTTGATCATATCTAACCATCTTCGTTGGTTCATTTTCAACTCATTCTATGTCAATATATACTTGAGGCTTTTGTGGTTCCTATCTATTTCACACTTCTCCACAAAGAGGTAATGTCACCAAATTTTTAAAGTGAAGATTACTGCATCCAACTCCAGATCATGTTTTGGATAGTTTTTATCATGAAATTTCAACTTCCTTGAAGCATAGAAAATGAATTTGTCATTTTCATCAAAACACCACCCAATCCCTTCTTCAAAGCATCACTAAATACAAAAAAAATTCCACTTGTGGGTAGTGTCAGCACAGTCACAGTGATAAGTCTCCTTTTCAACATTTTAATCTCTCTTCGCATGCATCACTCCAAGAAAACATGACTCTATTTTGGGTGTAATAGTTTTTTAAATTCATGAGAAATTTATCACAAATCATTGATAATATGAAAATAACACCAATAACCTACAGATATTTTTCACTGATGTTGGCCTTGGCCAATCCACCATTGCAGCTATCTTGGAGGGATCCATAGATATCTTATTGCTTGTGATGATATGAACCAATAAGGAGACCTCATTCAACCAGGACTCATATGTTCCATACATTTCAAAGAGATTCACTATTCACAAGGTCTCTAGTACAGTGCTAAGATGCTTCTCATGCTCCTCCTTGGTTTTGGAGTATATTTGAATATCTTTATAAGACTACCAAAAATTTGTCAAGGTAATCTCTAAAGACACTATTAATCAATTATATGAATATTTATAGAGAATTAGTGAGTCCAAAATGAATTTCTATGAATTCATAGTTCTCGTATCTTGTACAAAAATCATTCTTGGGGGTATCCTCCTTCTTCACCCTTAATTGACAATATCCTAACTGCAGATCCTCCTTGGAGAACTATTTCTCTCCACGTAGCTGATCGAGTAAGTAATTAATTCATGGTATAAGATACTTGTTCTTTATCGTGATTTTTTTGAGCTTGTGATAATCAATGCAATGGCTCATTGACCCATCCTTCTTATTGACGTAGAGGAATGGTGCACCCCATGGTGAATCACATGGGTGTATAAGCCCTTAATCCAAATTCTCTAATAGTTGTTTCTTCAACTCCACAAGCTCCACAACAACCCTTCTATACAGAGTCTTGGATATTTAAAACTACATGGGTATAAGATCAATTGAGAATTCAACATCTCTTATACAAGGAAGACATGGAAATTCCTTGGGAAACACTTCAGCAATTTACCTTACAATAGGAATGTCTTAAAGGATGGTTGATTCCTTGTACTCAATCATCTAACCAAGATACGCATGCTCATGGGAATTAATTTTCATGATTGAAATGATGGTGCTAAAAAAGATTCATCCTCCTCCTTGAACTTGTATAGAATTGGGGGTCAATTCACCATATGTAGAGTGATATCCTTCTCATAGCAATTTATGTTGGCTCTATATAAGGAAATCCAATCCATGCCAAGAATTGCATCAAATTCCACCAAAGGAATTATGATGAGGTTCTCAAAGATGTTCAATACACAAATTATGATAGGGGAGGAGTTATATTCATAGGATGCAATTAATACCCCATTTTCCGTTCTCACCGACATCTTTACTTCTATGATTTGTGGTGGTGTTGGGATTTTTTTACTAAACTTTTAGGATATAAAATAATGCGTAGAACCAGAATCAAAAAGTGTGTTTTCTATTATTGAATGAATAACTAGAGTACCTATGACCACTTTTTTATTGGGTTTTACTTCATTGGTAGTGATGGAAAAAGCTTTCCCTTGCTGCCTTGGAGGTTGTGGGTTGCCTCCGAAAGCCCTTTGCTTAAGGAACTGGTTTTAAAAGTTTCATGGTTCTTTACAGTTGATGCAATGAACAATGCGTTTAGGTTCAAATGGAGAATTTCTATCTCCTATCACAGCCAAAAGGTTTTTTATCAGTATTTAATAGCCAGGTTATCTTCTCTTCTACACATAAAGCATTTCCTCATCCCCTTCAGGCAATTTTCGGGGTGCTTTTTCTGCACCTTCGGCAAGTGGGGTGCTGGATTTTCTTAGCACTGATGGATTTATCTATTGGTCCACCATAATTAAAGTCCTCTTTCCGCTTCTTATCCCCATAATACCCCTGAGATTCATTGATCCACATTTCGACTTTGAGGGCACATCAGACAATTTCCTCAAATCTATTGAAATCACGAATCACCAGGGATTTTCATAGGTGAATTTTTACCCCACCAAAGAAGTGGTCCACCTTGAATTCGGGGGTAACAACAAAGATAGAGGCATATCATGGAAGCCTTGTGAATTTTTCCTCAAACGCATTGATGGAGTCATTGTCTTTTTTTGTGAGGGAAAGTAAGTCCCTTTCCATCTTATGTCGGAGAGGCTGCAAGGAAAATATTTATCAAAAATCATTTCCATGAAATCCTTTCATTCCAACGCCTCGATCTCCTCCTCAAGATTCATATTTTTAGATCAATTTCCACCATTGATCATCTTCAAGATACTCTTTCAGTTAACTCTCAATTGTAACTTGTTCTTTCTTTGTGGGGTTGAACGTTTTTCTTGAACCATGTTTATATTCAAAAGTTGAGTTAACTGAAAGAGTATCGTGACAATGTTTGTGATTCCCACTCCCAATGGATTGGAAATCTCATTAGAATATTCATCACATTGATATTTTCATTGGTTGTTAGCCCGATTCCTCCTATTACCGGTCATTGGCTGGAATAAAAGAAATTTTAGGGGTAACACATAAAGGGGAATCCAAAGAAAAAAATGGATAACTTATAAATCACTAAACTTATGAATTTATAGACTTAAATCTATTTTATCCATGATCTACATCCCAATATATATTCTTAGGAGAATTTTTTTATTCCCTTAATAATGGTTTGTACTATGCTTATTAATTTTCCCAAGCATATCCCCTGGGAGTGTCATAACCAAGATTTTAGAAAGGCCCATTTTTTAGCACCATTTACCATTCGAGTCTATCTCAAAGTGGTGTTTTCGGGTTTTACCCCTACATACATATGTGCTAGAGCTACCTCTACCTGCTCGTATCCAAACAGGGATATATTTGATTGATAAACCACTTACTCAATACTCACAAAAATTTAGTGATGTTTATATTATACATAGTTTTATATCTTGGGATTCCCGTATGGTTTTCTAATCCTAATCCCAAATATAACTAAACCTATTCTCTGATACCAACTATAACAACCATGCTCTTTAATTCACACTTAAACATAATTTGTTACATAAAATCATTACTTGATAAAACATAAATGATCAATATGTCTTGTGTCTTTGGGGATTAGGAACATTACATAACAACTTCAAACATGAAATACACATCTTTATTGAAACCTTCTTTTACAAGACCATTCACATTCCTTCGAAATTAGCATTTCATGGGACAACCTGAGGACATGCATAAGAAAAGGGTGAGATATAAATCCAAGTAAGGGAGTAAACAAGGCATAACATGAAAAATATAGTACATGTTAGATAATAGGCATATCGATGAGCATAAGAGAAACATGAACATAAAGGACTGGTATATCATGATTATCATAACATGGAAATGTAGAAAAAACATTTTACATGATATTATCATGAGCCAAGTCTCATTGCACATGGAGCATGAGTAAACCCTCATTTCACTTGACACTAATATAAAAAAATCTTATACTAATGGTTACAAACAGTTGGTAAAAGATGTGAAACTGTTGGGATACTCTATCCCAATGGTTCACTGAACTGTTGGGTTGTGAGGCATGGGGATAGCCATATCCAAATTGTTAAAACTTGAACCATTGGGATAGTTTCTTGGATTTTCAAACTACCAATGGTTCAATGTAAACATTGGTAATTTTTTCCTAATGGTTAATAATTGTGGGTTTATAGGGTTTATAAAACTAGACCAACGGTTCAGTGAACCATAGGTATATACCTATTGCAACTGTTCAGTGAACCGTTGCCATAGGTCGGGAGGTATGGGTATGAACCAATGGCTTCAGAACCATTGGTATACTGCCTAGAAACCATTGGGGTATAGGTATACCAATTATTCTCAAACCGTTGTCATACACTACTCAATATGTAAACCAATGGTTCATAGAATCATTGGTATCTTCTCTTCTCCAAAAAAAAGAGTAGCCACCTCTCTTCCAGCCTTCCAGAACCTGTAAAAATTGGGATTCAAGGATTCAACTAGCAATTTAGAAAACACAGAAACACCCAGGAAACCTACAACCTGCAATCACACAAAAACACCCTACGATTTAGAAGACAGGAAGGCAACCTATAACCTGCAATCACACAGAAAACACACATAAAACTCATTGAAAACGCAAAAAAAAACTCACAAAAACTCATTGAAAACACATAGAAATACACAAAAAATGTAACCTAAAATCACACAAAAGCTCACTGAAACTTGAAATCACACAAAAACTGCAACCTGCAATCCCACAAAAAACACACAGTAAACAAAAAACACACAGGAAACCTGAAATCACAACAAAACATATTTTAAACACAGAAAAAACACACCAAATCTGAAATCACAAAGAAAACACACAAAATATCACTGGAAACACACATAAAACTCACTATAAACACAACAAAAAACTCATAAAAACTAACTGCAATCACCTGCAATCACCCAGAAAACACACAAAAATTCACTACAATCAAACACAAAAACTCTTAGGATGTAGATATTCAACCTTCATCTTGATGAGTGTGGAATTATTAGGATGCAGAGATTCATCCTTGATCCTGATGAGTCTGTAATTCTTAGGATACTGAGATTTAGCCTTTATGTCTATGGAATTTTTTATGTAATCACCCTAGATTTGATGATGTAACTACAGATGTTGTATTTCCCAATATGTCTTGGAATCGACTCTGTAGACATTAAAACACTATTTTCCAAGGATCATGGGAGTTGGCTAATACTAGATGATTTTTCACTTCCTAGGATGTTTAGGATTTTACCATTGTGCCTGATAGTATTTGATTTCATAGGGGGAATTGGTTGTGGGCTTGTTGCAATTAGATTTCCTATGGTCATTCACCTAGAAAATAGTTCTTGAACATATTACTTTGATATTGGATTTACCCAATCAGATGGGATTTTTTTAAATGATATACTTGTTGTAACAATTTCACAGCATGCTCAGACACACTTTATCACAAGAAGAGGTAGGTGTGGTCAATCAAAAGTGTCACATTAGAGCCTGAGGATCAATAGTGATTTATTTATTTATATTAAGTAGTTTATAAATTTAATTATCTAAGAATATAACATGCACATACACACAATTACTAGTAATGTATTAAACTATATTAGTGGTTACCTACTATGTTTTACTCTCACCATGCTCGGGAGACATGACATTTTGGCCCCCGATAAGAATTATTACTTGCATATAGGATCAAATTGGGTAAAGGATCATTATTATATGACAATGATAGAGTATTTTAGATGGTTTGTTGATTGAGATGATGTGAGACTCGAGGATGGATTGGAGTCTCTTTTTTAATTTTATATTACTTTTTTAAAATATGGGGCCAATCTTGTGGGAGACCAGTGTGTGTTATTTTTTATGTATTTAATTTTAATTCAGTTATTTTTTATCATTTTTTCTCTAATGTGTATATCATAGATGTTGATTTGTTTATTTTCATCAATATTTGTGCACTATGATATGGGGTATAGTCATCCAATGGTATGACCCCAGAACCTCATTGTTAATAAATATCCTCTAGTGTATGGGAAGGTGTGCGTAAGGTCTAGTGGTGACTCCTTGATTCAGGCACCGCCCAGTGGATATGGACCAGGGTAAGCATGTTACAAGGGATCATATACTCAATAATTATTCAAATACTCTTAGGGTTACACCTTAAAGGATTTGGATAGGGTATACAATAATGGATCTAGGTATGATTTAGGGGTAAGATGAAGGGTGATCAAAAAACATCTTAGTTTATGGTCTCATAACTTTAACCAAAGGGGATAAACCTTATGGTTATATAGCCTAGAGTACATGGGTTTAATTTCTAAGGTCTTGAAGAAAGGAACCATGGAATATATTAAAAATAAATAAATAAGGGGAAAATGAACTTAGTATATTTTCAAAGCCTTGGGAATATTTAAGAACACCTCAGTTATGAGTGCAATGATTTTAAGGTCATGGTGTTTGGACTAGTGTATTTCTATAAAGATCATGATCATGTATATAAGGATGGGAAATGATATGGTTGGAAATAATTAATTATGTGAATTTATTATGTCCATATCACCCAAGAAAAACCAGGTGAACCTCTCACACAGATATTGCTCATGCTCGGAGGAAGGGGCATCATCTAAGAATTAGGTTGGGTAGGGGCTCGACTTGAGTCTGTCAAAATCTATAAGATCTAGGATGGAATGAAAATTTTATTTGTATATGGGTTCATGACATGATGTCTATACATCACTTTGTATCATTTATATTGGGAATCAATCCACTAATTTTTATAGAGGGTAGTGTGAGGTGGTCAGCTAAGAAACCTCATCCAAAGTCATTAAGTAAGTAGTGTGTTTTCTGAAATTAATCATAAAATTATTAATTATATCTTCCTGCCCTGCTTAACTATGTCAGTTCACTTAAAGACCCTTTAGAGGGAAAAAACATAGATATCAAAGAATGATACACCTTACATCCCTTCAGTATGTCCATAGGCTTGGACAGGGTCCAAGGGGAGTACAAGATGACTGAGGTCCAAGAAGGGTTGAACATGATGTCTGATGTGGGTGAAATATTCCTCATACCTTTTGATCTAACATGAATTTGAACACTCATATAATCTCTTTATATGGGTAAATATTATCCAATAGACCTGGCTATAATGGCGGCATCACTAGGAGATTGTAAGCATTTATCCTGAAACTAAATATACCATCAGGTCTGTATCAAATTTTCTGACCTTTGTTTATGCTTACACCCCTTTAAGGTGGTGGTGTCCCTTGAATTATCCTTGACCATATTGTGTCAGTGTAAGGATAATCATCTATGCATCAATGATGTGTTGCATAGGAACACATTTCTATCCTCCATTTGGTCAAGGTTGAGGTGAAAGAACTAGATACTACATAAACTAAAAAAGGTAAATCCTCCACAGTTATCATAATTTTTATTCTTTTGAAAACATTATTTTTTTACATTGACTAATAGGACTTCTCTTTTTAAATATGGAAATACTGCTTCAAGGATTAGAGATCCCAGATCCTTTGGCCTCATCATCTTTTCCCATAGAATCCATCTATACACAATGTTTACCAAGGGATGCGAGTACGAGTCCCTCACTCACCACCTTGTTCATGAATACATATTTGTTCCTTGACTAAGCCTAGGATGAGGTTTAGAGTACTCTACATGTCAACAATAAAATTAGGTAAAAAGTTTGGGGAGAGATATAAATAATGATCTTAGATAGACCATTAAAGATCTCAAGGACCATTTGGACCACTTCTGGTACATGTTCAAAACCCTCAGCTCTAGTGGGTTTGAATATCTTGTTACACATGCAAGAGTGAAAAAGGTGGTCACTATTAGAGAGGAGAATAGGGACCTTGAATTGAATCTATATGTAGTGTATGTTACGTGTTTGGTTGTACAACATCAAAATAATACCCTAGAGAAATTCTCTCAGCATGAAATGGAATTAGTGACTCACCAAAATTCATTCAATATTGGGAGTGTTGATTTTGTGACTAGGAAAATCATGAGGTGTATAATCCTCTTTATCTAGTTGGATGATGAGATGTGCACCGAGGCATGGGATAATCCATGAGATATGAGTCTTGACTATGTGACTGAGAGGATATACTAGTGTGGTGGTGAGAACTTATAAGCATAGGTAGACTGTGATTCAAGTAAAGTTACAAGAATATCATAAAGTATTTGAGGTCATCATGAGGTAATTATTTCTTTTTTGGGTATGAGATTGATTACAGTCTCATGGAATCTAATGGATTCCCTGGTGTGAGATATATGAGTACCAATAGGACTATCATTTTTCACTTGGATGTTGAGATATTTTTGAGATGGGGGTATAGGTCCCGAGTGACTAGAACCTTGTACCTATCTAGCATGCTTTGATATGGACCAAATTCCCATGTTGTTAATTTATACACATGTTGGGTGACAAATTATAAAAAGTATAGTGATATATCTTAAGGAATGACAATACCTTGAGTGATTAGGTGTTGGAAGGACCCATACTTGAATGATAATGAAGTTATCAAATTATAACATGATATATTACCCTAACATGATTGATAAGGTAGTGGTCAAGATAGTAGCATCACCTTGAATGATAAGGTTAATGATGAACCCAACCATGAGTGATAATGTAGAGTTTGGAATTTTATATTAGACCAACCATGGTTAATATGGTATTATTTTAGAAAATGTATTTACATTGATCATAATGTATTAACATGGATGTTTATTAAATGATAAGGTTAGTATGTGATATATAGTGATATGATACACTACCTTTAGTAGTATTTTACATGTTGGGAGATGAGTAGTGACCTATATTGAGTGATAAGTATTAGTCTAGGGCTTGGATGCATGAATCTATCCTACACATTAAGAAAATATTATGTATTATTTTGGGATGGATTAGCTCAATAGGGATTGAAGTTGATGATATTATGTGGTGATCGAGGATAGAAATAAATCATATTGTGTATTTTTTTATTTTAATTTGGTTCATATTGGTGGTAAATTATAAAATCATGGAATTGATTTATCACACAATTTTTTTAATTATATTTAACATTTATTCTAAAACTCATTCTTCACAAATTAAATGCAATAACATAAGAAACTAGATCAACATAACTTTCACTGTGAGTTTTCATAGACAGTGCTCCTCCGTTGGAGGGGTTTTACTATAAAAACATGACATTATTTATCAAATAAAACAATTATATTAAAGAACAGTTATTCAAGATATGAAATTCAATATAATTAAGTAGTATTAAGAGAGAATCTAAATTTAATTTAAAGACTTCTTGAATTAAAGAGGCTAGGAGAGGGACCCTACTCAAGGTGGAACCAAGAAATCCACTTCGGCTCTTGGAGCATTCTAACAAAAATATGCTGCTCCCCCACAAGGTATATAGACCTTCACACACATACAAGGACACATATCCCCTATGTACACACCCACATGGCCCTGATCATGTGAAAGGGGATCCTTGCACATATGATTATATGCATATACCAGTCTCCAATCACCTGCATATGCATTTATATATATATACTTGGGAACTCCTAGCCCCATACGTGCATAATCACTACCATGGGTGACTATACATGTAGCAGGGGAACCCACATACATATACTTACTTACCTATGCACATGCAGGCGAGTCTCCCTTGACTTGGCGACTCGAAACCAACAAGAAGGGATCACACTACACAAAGGATATTAGGAACCTTAAAACACATTAAAAACGCTATGTGACTAGTGAGAAACCAACCAACGGTATTAAAGACTTACCTATATTGGCAGTGACGAACCAATTCCACCCAAACCAACACGAAATGATCCAACTCCCTACCAAAAACATAATATGAAGTCAAAAACACTAAACTCCCAAAATAAATGAGGTGAGAGACAAGTAGTAACCATATAATCTTACCTTGGATCAAAGCCATTAGACTGAATCAATCAGAACCCCTTCTATCCCCTTTCGTAGAATACAACTACCCTCTGTCCATAGAAAAGGAGTAAAAGACCTAAGTGGTCAATGCAATAAATAAAATAAAATAAAAACTAAACAAAAACATACCGGTCTCCTATGACTATACATGTCACCACCCAACATAAAATAACCACAATGCCCCATGGGTCAAATCATGTTCCTACAGGAAAGTGGAAAATAGATCCATGTTTCAAAATGATACTATCAAATAGTACATTCCAATTAATTAATAATTACTATTCCTATTAATGGTGTATAATAAATTTGGCTCGAGTTGAAGCTTACTTTGGTTTTGTTCGATACAAGGGATGAGGTCTTATTATTCTTGGTTTTTATGTTTACAGTTGAGATATTTATTTAAGGATGATTCATGTATTTTCCATTATTATTTATGTTTTTAGTTCTTATCATGTTGGCATTGGGTCTTTCCATGTGAATAATTCTTGTAATGTAGGGTTCAGTCGACATTTATGCACTTTAATGTGGTTGATGTCACTAATGATGAGGGAAAACTATTTAAATTTAAAAAAACCTATACGGTGTTTTCTTATATAACATATTGGAAGTATTATATATAGTTTAACCAAAATACTACTTATAATTAATGGTATTATGGATCATATGGTTAGATTTTTCTTGGTGACGACTACATTGTCTCGCCATGCAAGGTATGTATATTGACTATGGGTGAGTCGGTATAAGAACTGGTTATGTTGGTAATTAATACATTTTTGTTGGTTGTGATAGAGACTAATAACTCATCTTGTCACCAATAACCTATATGATGTTTTCCTATATCACTTATTTGTGGAATTATACTTAACCAAATCATTTATCTATTGTTTTACATGATACGAATCATCATATAATTACATAATTATATGTTCCTCGATGTGACCAAATTTTTGAGTGGGGTGGTCTAGTATACCGATTCTAAATAAGGATGGGTTCTTGAAAGTGGGTGATTTACCCATGGAATTAGACTAATTGTAAGTGTGTAAATTGAGATGATCTACTGATTCCTTATAGTAATTAAACATCATGACCGAGAGATGTGATATCACATTGGTAGGTGGGACTGAGAATTTTTGGGTAAATTTAACTAGAGGATGATAGAGCAGTGTTTTTATATAAAACTAGTTGTGGTAAGGTGGGAACTAAATTGAGATAGTCAATAGACCATTGGGGATACATTATCGATAGGTGATTCCTATGATACAGACCACCATTTGTTGGAATTGATTTGAGTGATCCATTTGGTATGGTGAAGAGAAACATATGTTTGGGGATGAGTGGCTTATGATAGAATGTTTTCTTAGGATAGATGGGTGCAGTTGCATGATGTATTGATATTAACTACAGTGATTATTAGAGATTTTGATGTTTGGTGAATACTGGGCATTGGTTTTTGTAGTTACAGAGCCAAAAATCATTTGATATTACAAGATAAGATTCAATGAGTTGTCAATAAATTAATGATCTAAGTAGGTCAAGATTGATGGCTATATTATCACTATATAATATAAGAAATCCTTTAACATCTCTCTATGGTTTATGCATGATGTTTATATGAATCTGATATGTGGTTACACCATGCAAGGGATATATAACTTCGTTTGTTCCACCTCCAACACACAAAATGCCATCACCATCTGAAGGAATTCCCTCAAAGAGTACATACAAGAGGAAATGTGTGAGGTAGTCAGCTAAGAAACCTCAACCAAAGTCATCAAGTAAGTAGTGTGTTTTCTGATTTTAATCATCAAATTTATTAAGTGTCTCTTCTTGTATAAGAAATGTATTAAGAGCCTCTATAGACCCTTAAAAACTAACATGATTATTAGGTCATTGATTTCCATGGTATTGATTATAACTATGTTTCATGAGTCATGGACTCTAAGGATGGTAAATGAAAGTAAATAAATTATCATAGTATACCTACAGATATGGGGTTCCCAAGCCACCTAGGTTTAGAGAAGGTTCTTTAGTGATTTTATGGAAATGAAATCACTCTGTCACTAGGTCTCCAAGTGGATAAGATATCTATTTGGATATGAGTGGTCTGTCATGTGACTTAAAATTGGGATTGTAACGCCCCGACCCCAGCTACCCAGAGTCGGTGCATTACTTCGTAACATTGGCATGATCACAAGAAAGATCAAATCCCGAAAGACCGATTGGTTTAGTAGCCTTGGAAACACTAGATATATTCATAAGTTTTACATTACATCATTAAACGAAAAACTACTACAACAACAAATTGTCTCCATAATCCACACTATAAACCCCTCATAATATCCCTGCAAGTCAATCATAATTTACTTCTTCACTACCTGGGAAAAATAAAACATAGAAAAGGGGTGAGCTCAAATGCCCAGTAAGGATAACAATATAGCGGAACATTCAAAATAAGCATAAACATTTAAGGCAATGAATTACTAAAACAAAAGCCTTTTAAAATTGAACTTCAACATAGTATGGAAAAAGTAAAATGAAATAATGCCATTTACTTGTTCACATGGATATTCTACTAATCGAATAATCACATGCAAAAATCAATAACCACTTTCATAATGTTGGAATGCATAATGCCAGACTATCATAACCACATAGCCAAGGCCTCGTGCCAAGACTACAAATAAGATTTTGTCAAGGCCTTGTGCCAAGACACTAGTTTGTCTCATGAGACCTACCGATGCATCGAGGAGCTATAGCGGGCTCCACCCGTCACTTATTAAGTCCAATGCATTCCCATATGAAAAGGTTTAAACATAACATAAACATTCGTATTAAAACTAGCATACGAAATGTCAATAATTTCACCATAAACTATGAATGGTATAAAAATATCACATCCACAGTCAAACATATCACAAAACCTTCAATACAACATAGAAGTTTTGTATCATAATAAATCAACTTCAAATAATCTTAAAATCCATCAAAGGATGTTGACATAGATGAAATCAAAATTCTTTTTAAAGAAGTATCTCCTTTTATTTTGAAATCATTTAAGATCCATATAAAATAAAACATTTTCTTTGAAAATATTCTTATAAGCTTGTATGTAAATCTTTGACGATTTTATAACAGTGGAAAATAACCGCACCCGCCGTATAAGTTAAAAAAAACATTCTTATCTTAATTCTGTCGAAAAGGTTAAAAAGGACATTGTTTTGAAAACGACGGAAGGATTCCTTTATAAACCTCTTATAAAAAGTCAAAAAAGGGTATAAATGACTTTAACCCATATTCTTGTAAATAGTAAAAATGTTTTGAAAAACATTTTTTAGAAAACATGGATGTGGATGATAAAGAGATCCCAGTAGATTATTACGTATATACAACCTCGGATAATGAAGAGATTGTGAAATAACCCTTACCAATTCGGTAACTTATGAAATATACAACCCATGAAAGAGGTATCATACAATGAATATGTAAATACACATAAATTAGAGTGTATTACACAAAGAATATAATTATGGGTAGTACATATACCACACAAAAGGTGATGGTGGCAATATGACATAAATCTCACGGAAATAAGGAGTGAGATGAAAACCCCTTACCTTGTACTTTTCCTTTGTTGGGGTAGGTTAACCTCCTGTATAATGGTGAAATAATTGTTATTAAATTATACAAGAATCATATACATTAATATGATATCATATATGATCTTTTAACATTGCTTTATTAATAATATCTTAGTATTATCGTCGTTTCGGGTGATAATCGATTCGTTCTTCTTAAATGTTTGGTTACGTAAGACATGTTTGTAATGGATAGATTATATCTTATTCACAATCAGAATGACATTAACATTATTTTTAACCCTAAAATGAGAATAATACTTGAATGGATATGATGGAGAATGAATCTTATCATGTTCGTGGAGACGGTAGTCCGTACGTACGCACGAACGCTACTTCCATTTGATTTTCATTTTAAAAGAATCAAATACAAATGATACATAGGTATATTACTATTCCAGTATAATATAATATTTTATATATGTTACTTAAGTTCATTAACACCATCCTTTATACGTTCCATGTGTGGTATGAACGAGTCATATCATTTTAAGGGGGCGGTAGTCCGCACTTCCTCAAATGAAATTATCGTATGTATATACAACATGAAACGAATAATGGAATGAAATAAAATGGAATTACAGAAGCTTATATATAAAATATATATCATTAATATCATATTTAATTACAGTGCCATCATAATGGCCACCATGAGAGGTGGTAAGATGTATTTGAACAATCATCGTTTCGTGAGGCGTTAGTTTGCCATCCACAGAAACATTATGTTCATCATCCATTAGATGGAGTTGTGTGTATGTGTAGTTTTAATCCTTCTTATAACAACATCCTAGTATATTTAGTATACTGGTGTTGTTACAAAATAAAGGAAATAAAAAGATTTTGGGGGTTGGAGAAGCAAAATAAATGAAAATACTTTAAGAGAAATTGTTACCTTTAATTTAGGTAACTCACTTTGGTTGGAACCAAAGGACTTCTTGAAATGCTTTCTGCCTAAGGGGAAGCTTCAAGGAGGAGGAGAGGGATGTGGGGAGCTTATTTGGGCAGAGTTTGTATGAGCCAAGTAGCTTGAGAGGTGTGAGGAAATGAGAAGGAGGAGTGCCCTTTTATAAGAGGGGTGAGGGGCACCTTTGGAAAAGCTAGAAATATTAATTTATAATAAATTCATATTCGGTTTCCAATGGCTCCAAAGTTGACTATTCAAAGGTTGAGGTGGGGATAGGTCGAAAACAACTCATCCAATAGAATTTAGACAGGTTTGGGTACTTATATTAACCTTATCTTTAAGTATTAACTCTAAGTTAATTTGTTTCACTTTTACAATGTCTTTTTTTTATTTTTATATAATATGGTTAATAAACTTACTATATACATCCAAGCGACCCCCAAGTGGTCCATTAATGATTAACCTATCATAATATAAGTCTCTTGGCCGAACCTTAGATTTTTAGGAATTTAATATCAATTAATAATATAATATTTGTTTTAAGAACTCTTTTATGTCAATTTTGACACTATTCAATAGTTGATTTTTGTGAAACTCATAACAGATTGATTACTTCGAAAAAAGTCCATTAACTCAATCCTAATATATCATATTAGCCTAGAAAATTAGTTTAATTCATTAAAAGTTTCATATTATATTTATTTGGGTATTTATAATATCAATTATTTTAATTTGTCACTATTTTAGTAATTACTGCATCATCATTGTGTCATAAATAAAATAAATTATTTAATGTCTAAAAATTATAAATAAAATATCATTATGTAGGAAATCTTTTTATCTTTCTAATTAATATTTATAATCGAAAATCCAATAGTTATAACCCTATGTAAGAATTGTTCTTCTAAAAGATGTAAGCTTATACCATTTTTATTTTTATTTTAGCTTTATTAATATAATGTGTCATTATCACTTACAAGTGGATCCATGGGGTCCCAAAATAGACCCAAAGATGCCCATGGTCGACCATTTATCAACCAATAGGGTTAAGACACGTTTTAGGGTAATTTAGTATTATTATAATATTATTTTTTAACCCTTATTTACCGGATTTACCCTTAACCATGGTAAATAAAATATTTACCGCAGTAATTATTCAAAATGTCTAAAAATAAAAGTTACCTATTTACACAATTTGAACATCCTGATTCCAAATATGGAATCCATTTTTCTAAATTCAAAACACAGAAGTGGCAGAAATTAATTTAAAATTAATTCCCGCTGTCAAAACAAAAAGCGTGTTTTTAAGAGATAATAACTACCAAAAGATTGACACTTGTTTATGTTCGGTTTAATTGTAAAATTATGTCCAATGACCAACATTATATTAAATAGTAAAAATATATTCTAAATATACTTTAAAACCACTCAAATTCATAATTTATCACTATTAATTATTTTGATTAAAAAAGTTGTTTTTAATTAAAATTTAGTAATTTTCACTATTCATCAAAATATGAAAGTTATCAGAAAAGTACCAAAATTTCACCTTAGGCTAAATTTGATATTCCGAATCCAAAAATGAAGTCCATTTTAAAATATAAAATATATATAATTTCAAAAAGTAGGTATTACTATTCATAACAGCTAGTTTGATTGGTTACGGTGTGTTAGAACTCGAAGTTGCGTACAACACACGCTACTGTTTTATTCAAAGGAAAGCGTACCGTGGAAGCTTGGGATGTTTCATTTTAAATTTTTTTGATGTTTCCATTTAGTCAAAAAGTTTAAAATATTGTATTTAAAAAGGTTTCACTATCAAAAGTTGATAAAAGTGCAATACTGAAAATGAATCCGTTCTTGCATTATGACTAAGAAACTCATAATATGGATTCTAAAATTATAAGGATTATATAAAGTTTAAAATTTAGTTAATACTATTCATGACCTCTTTTAATGGATTTTTTTTTTGGTAATTCATGGTGCAGTTGAACTCAGTGTTGCGTGTAGTGCAAGTTATTGAATTATTTTGAAGAAATAACACACTATGAAATCTTGGGGTGTTACATTCTCCCCTCCTTCAATAAATTGCGTTCTCGCAATTTGAAATTGTTCTTCAAAAATAAAAGGTTGAAAGTAGAAAATATATTTGTGGGAAAACCCACATCGGAAATTGGGTTACTAAAATTTAGTATTAATATGAGGAAAAGAGAAATCAAAGGGTCACCACCAAATTATGATCTCGATTAGGAGAACATTGGTGGAAATTAGAGACATATAATCGGAGGAAAAACGTAAATATTTATAGGTAGTGATTGAGGTCATCAATCACAAACAAGTGTATAATTGAGGTCCTTAAATTCATCAATCTATGATGATTTGAAATACCATCGGTTCAACAAAACATAGGGTATTAGGATAACACATTTTTGACGTTTCAAAATATCTTAGTTGAAATCCCACATCGAAAAATGAATTAATGAGGCCTCTATTTAAAATAAAGAGTGGAAAGTATGAAGATTACCGAAAATAACACATACTAGGGTTCCATGTAGGAAAATATGGATATGGAAGAGAAATCGAACCATCAATTATCTGATGGAGAGTGGTAGAGAACATGGCTATGAAAAGGCCAACAATCCCAAAGCCATAAATTAGTGATGATTTAAGGTACCATCTAGAACAACATTTTTGTTCTAAGTTTCTTTTCTTAATATTGAGGAATTTATTTATGAGATTGGCTAAGATCATAAGGAGATATACTTACTTTATAATTAGTGTTTTATCCATTAATAAATTTCTACCACAAACTCATCATTCACTCTAAAAGATAATAGAATGTAAAAAAAATTCTATTTACACTATTCCTATAGGGTTCCAAAATAAAAGAATTTATAATTCATCTAAAAGATCTTTTAATAAAAACTACATTATTTAATCCAGGACATCTCGTGGGCCAGTGGTAGGTGATACACCCTTGTCGCCCTTCGGTTGCAGGTTCAAGTCTCGCAGCCTTGCCGGACGCGACGGGTTGCCGCCCGACCTCCGGGTTGTCCTTTTATGGCAATCCAAAATAATCCAAACAAGAACTATCCAAAATAATTCTATCCAAACTCACAGTCCAACTTTTATAAGGAGGGTAAACATAATGTAGATCCTTTTTAACCCGTAATAGCATATGAATACCTTCATCGTGTATTCTTTTAATACACTGAAACATCCTGAATTACCATATTTTTTATTGATTACATTCATGCTCCCTTATTCCATATTGAATGCTGGATATACTTCATCAATCCAAAAATGTTTTAAACCCCAACAATGATGGAATATACAAATCATTAATCAGTTCCAAGGTAGTCAAGAATATCCAATATAATTTTTCCAAAATAATCATGTATTATTCGAAAATCACTACCTCGGTATCAGAACTATATTATGGTTTATCATTCTCTCAACCATATATTTTCCAAAAATTTATCCTGATATTGAGTCACTTTTCTTTGTTCCACACAATCTCAAGTCCTTAATGAAATAGTACTGCAGTACAATCCTTATATACTCCATAATTATTATAACAAGTACATTGTTGATACAACACTCAATTGACATAATCAACATAAGAACTCTAATCATTCTTCTTCATCTGTGGTAGTATCATAACTTGATTATTATCCAATAGCATCATTTGTGGCATAGTCTGATGACTGGGACATAGGTTCACGTAGTGTCCAAACTCCTTGCAAATGAAGCATTGTACATTTGAAACCATTTTCTTACCCTTGCAGTCATGTACTTTGTGCCCTTTTCCTCCACACTTATAACAAACTCCCATTCCTTTCAGGCAATTTTCAGGGTGTTTCTTTCCACAGTTACCACATATGGGAAAATTCTTCTTTTCCCTCTTCCATTTATCCATTTTTCTCTTTTCCATCCTTTTATTCTCTTGCTTCCCTTCAAAGCCATAGGACTCAGTAAACTCTTTACTTATCTTATCAACACATGATATTATTTCTTCATATGATGATAATATATGGGAGACTATTTCTCTTATAAATTCTAGCTTAAGACCATGAAAGATATGATCCTTCCTTCTCTTTGGATCATGTGCATTTCTGGAGTTCTCATTCCTTCTACTGGGCGCCATTTCTATACCATGGCATAAACTAGATCAGTTTATGAATCAAAACACACAATCCCATACTTATAAAACACTTAACATAAATTTAACTATTTATGGATATAATCCATAATCATAAATATGTTTTCTTTGAGGAAGTATATACTCATAAACCCTTCATAATGATTTGTAAAGAAAGTGAGAGTTATCCTAAGCATATCCCCCGGGAGTGTCGTAACCAAGAGTGCAGCAAGGCCCGTTGTCGTGCACCAGTTCCCGTTCGAGTCTAGCTCAAAGCGGTGTTTTCGGGTTTTACCCCTAGGTACATCTGTGCCAGAGCCGCCTCTACCTGCTCGTATCCAGACAGGGATGTATTGCTCAGAAAACTCACAAAGTCTCTACAATACCAAAATTCTAGGAAGTTCTTCTATACTAATCCTCAAAGTTCATCTTAGGTCTACGTGCTCTAATCAGAGTTTATCTAAATCTAGCTTCCAAGGTTTGTACTAAACTTCCTCTGATACCAACTGTAATGCCCCGACCCCAGCTACCCAGAGTCGGTGCATTACTTCGTAACATTGGCATGATCACAAGAAAGATCAAATCCCGAAAGACCGATTGGTTTAGTAGCCTTGGAAACACTAGATATATTCATAAGTTTTACATTAAATCATTAAACGAAAAACTACTACAACAACAAATTGTCTCCATAATCCACACTATAAACCCCTCATAATATCCCTGCAAGTCAATCATAATTTACTTCTTCACTACCTGGGAAAAATAAAACATAGAAAAGGGGTGAGCTCAAATGCCCAGTAAGGATAACAATATAGCGGAACATTCAAAATAAGCATAAACATTTAAGGCAATGAATTACTAAAACAAAAGCCTTTTAAAATTGAACTTCAACATAGTATGGAAAAAGTAAAATGAAATAATGCCATTTACTTGTTCACATGGATATTCTACTAATCGAATAATCACATGCACAAATCAATAACCACTTTCATAATGTTGGAATGCATAATGCCAGACTATCATAACCACATAGCCAAGGCCTCGTGCCAAGACAAAAAATAATATTTTTTCAAGGCCTTGTGCCAAGACACTAGTTTGTCTCATGAGACCTACCGATGCATCGAGGAGCTATAGCGGGCTCCACCCGTCACTTATTAAGTCCAATGCATTCCCATATGAAAAGGTTTAAACATAACATAAACATTCGTATTAAAACTAGCATACGAAATGTCAATAATTTCACCATAAACTATGAATGGTATAAAAATAGCAAATCCACAGTCAAACATATCACAAAACCTTCAATACAATATAGAAGTTTTGTATCATAATAAATCAACTTCAAATAATCTTAAAATCCATCAAAGGATGTTGACATAGATGAAATCAAAATTCTTTTTAAAGAAGTATCTCCTTTTATTTTGAAATCATTTAAGATCCATATAAAATAAAACATTTTCTTTGAAAATATTCTTATAAGCTTGTATGGAAATCTTCGACGATTTTATAACAGCGGAAAATAACCGCACCCGCCGTATAAGTTAAAAAAACATTCTTATCTTAATTCTGTCGAAAAGGTTAAAAAGGACATTGTTTTGAAAATGACGGAAGGATTCCTTTATAAACCTCTTATAAAAAGTCAAAAAAGGGTATAAATTACTTTAACCCATATTCTTGTAAATAGTAAAAATGTTTTGAAAAACATTTTTTAGAAAACATGGATGTGGATGATAAAGAGATCCCAGTAGATTATTACGTATATACAACCTCGGATAATGAAGAGATTGTGAAATAACCCTTACCAATTCGGTAACTTATGAAATATACAACCCATGAAAGTGGTATCATACAATGAATATGTAAATACACATAAATTAGAGTGTATTACACAAAGAATATAATTATGGGTAGTACATATACCACACAAAAGGTGATGGTGGCAATATGACATAAATCTCACGGAAATAAGGAGTGAGATGAAAACTCCTTACCTTGTACTTTTCCTTTGTTGGGGTAGGTTAACCTCCTGTATAATGGTGAAATAATTGTTATTAAATTATACAAGAATCATATACATTAATATGATATCATATATGATCTTTTAACATTGTTTTATTAATAATATCTTAGTATTATCGTCGTTTCGGGTGATAATCGATTCGTTCTTCTTAAATGTTTGGTTACGTAAGACATGTTTGTAATGGATAGATTATATCTTATTCATAATCATAATGACATTAACATTATTTTTAACCCTAAAATGAGAATAATACTTGAATGGATATGATGGAGAATGAATCTTATCGCGTTCGTGGAGACGGTAGTCCGTACGTACGCACGAACGCTACTTCCATTTGATTTTCATTTTAAAAGAATCAAATCCAAATGATACATAGGTATATTACTATTCCAGTATAATATAATATTTTATATATGTTACTTAAGTTCATTAACACCATCCTTTATACGTTCCATGTGTGGTATGAACGAGTCATATCATTTTAAGGGGGCGGTAGTCCGCACTTCCTCAAATGAAATTATCGTATGTATATACAACATGAAACGAATAATGGAATGAAATAAAATGGAATTACAGAAGCTTATATATAAAATATATATCATTAATATCATATTTAATTACAGTGCCATCATAATGGCCACCATGAGAGGTGGTAAGATGTATTTGAACAATCATCGTTTCGTGAGGCGTTAGTTTTCCATCCACAGAAACATTATGTTCATCATCCATTAGATGGAGTTGTGTGTATGTGTAGTTTTAATCCGTCTTATAACAACATCCTAGTATATTTAGGATACTGGTGTTGTTACAAAAGAAAGGAAATAAAAAGGTTTTGGGGGTTGGAGAAGCAATATAAATGAAAATACTTTAAGAGAAATTGTTACCTTTAATTTAGGTAACTCACTTTGGTTGGAACCAAAGGACTTCTTGAAATGCTTTCTGCCTAAGGGGAAGCTTCAAGGAGGAGGAGAGGGATGTGGGGATCTTATTTGGGCAGAGTTTGGACGAGCCAAGTGGCTTGAGAGGTGTGAGGAAATGAGAAGGAGGAGTGCCCTTTTATAAGAGGGGTGAGGGGCACCTTTGGAAAAGCTAGAAATATTAATTTATAATAAATTCATATTCGGTTTCCAATGGCTCCAAAGTTGACTATTCAAAGGTTGAGGTGGGGATAGGTCGAAAACAACTCATCCAATAGAATTTAGACAGGTTTGGGTACTTATATTAACCTTATCTTTAAGTATTAACTCTAAGTTAATTTGTTTCACTTTTACAATGTCTTTTTTTATTTTTATATAATATGGTTAATAAACTTACTATATACATCCAATCGACCCCCAAGTGGTCCATTAATGATTAACCTATCATAATATAAGTCTCTTGGCCGAACCGTATATTTTTAGGAATTTAATATCAATTAATAATATAATATTTGTTTTAAGAACTCTTTTATGTCAATTTTGACACTATTCAATAGTTGATTTTTGTGAAACTCATAACAGATTGATTACTTCGAACAAAGTCCATTAAATCAATCCTAATATATCATATTAGCCTAGAAAATTAGTTTAATTCATTAAAAGTTTCATATTATATTTATTTGGGTATTTATAATATCAATTATTTTAATTTGTCACTATTTTAGTAATTACTGCATCATCATTGTGTCATAAATAAAATAAATTATTTAATGTCTAAAAATTATAAATAAAATATCATTATGTAGGAGATCTTTTTATATTTCTAATGAATATTTATAATCGAAAATCCAACAGTTATAACCCTATGTAAGAATTGTTCTTCTAAAAGATGTAAGCTTATACCATTTTTATTTTTATTTTAGCTTTATTAATATAATGTGTCATTATCACTTACAAGTGGATCCATGGGGTCCCAAAATAGACCCAAAGATGCCCATGGTCGACCATTTATCAACCAATAGGGTTAAGACACGTTTTAGGGTAATTTAGTATTTTTATAATATTATTTTTTAACCCTTATTTACCGGATTTACCCTTAACCATGGTAAATAAAATATTTACCGCAGTAATTATTCAAAATGTCTAAAAATAAAAGTTACCTATTTACACAATTTGAACATCCTGATTCCAAATATGGAATCCATTTTTCTAAATTCAAAACACAGAAGTGGAAGAAATTAATTTAAAATTAATTCCCACTGTCAAAACAAAAAGCGTGTTTTTAAGAGATAATAACTACCAAAAGATTGACACTTGTTTATGTTCGGTTTAATTGTAAAATTATGTCCAATGACCAACATTATATTAAATAGTAAAAATATATTCTAAATATACTTTAAAACCACTCAAATTCATAATTTATCACTATTAATTATTTTGATTAAAAAAGTTGTTTTTAATTAAAATTTAGTAATTTTCACTATTCATCAAAATATGAAAGTTATCAGAAAAGTACCAAAATTTCACCTTAGGATAAATTTGATATTCCGAATCCAAAAATGAAGTCCATTTTAAAATATAAAATATATATAATTTCAAAAAGTAGGTATTACTATTCATAACAGCTAGTTTGATTGGTTACGGTGTGTTAGAACTCGAAGTTGCGTACAACACACGCTACTGTTTTATTCAAAGGAAAGCGTACCGTGGAAGCTTGGGATGTTTCATTTTAAATTTTTTTGATGTCTCCATTTAGTCAAAAAGTTTAAAATATTGTATTTAAAAAGGTTTCACTATCAAAAGTTGATAAAAGTGCAATACTGAAAATGAATCTGTTCTTGCATTATGACTAAGAAACTCATAATATGGATTCTAAAATTATAAGGATTATATAAAGTTTAAAATTTAGTTAATACTATTCATGACCTCTTTTAATGGCTTTTTTTTGGTAAGTCATGGTGCAATTGAACTCATTGTTGCGTGTAGTGCAAGTTATTGAATTATTTTGAAGAAATAACACACTATGAAATCTTGGGGTGTTACAGGGATGATATGTGTATCGACTAGATGAGAATTTAGATCAAGTAAAATATTCATAAGAGGATTGGGCCTTGTAGTTATAGGTGTGGAAATTGTACATCTAGCATTTGATGAGGAAATACTTATGAGGATGGATTGGAATATTGGTGGGTTCTTAGAGTGGGATGGTCCCTCTGAGTCTATAAAATGTATTATTAAAGGGTTTACTCCATTTAACGAATCAAAAGTTCAACTAAAGAGATTAAGGATGAGATGCTAGTGTGGGTATTGGGTATTGTCAAACTAATTATAATTATAATGCCAAGATTCTTGGAGTGATTTAGCCTAGGATGGAACCTGGTTAGTACGTCTGGGTGATAATACATGATTTTGATAAAGTTATTGACCAAATTATTGTGAATATAATTAAATAATGGTCGACATGCTTATTTAAGACTATAGTGTGGGGGATGGGGATTATGGTTAGTGAGTAGAAACTATGATGGGTCTAAGGGACCCTAGAGGATTCACATGGGGATGAGATAAGAATATAGATGGGATCGACATGGTGTGCTTTTGTGACAAGGATAATAATGAGGTGAATAATACTCTTTGTCTAATTGGATGATGAGATGTGCATCGAGGTATGGGATAATCCTCAAGAGGTGAGTCTAGACTATGTGACTGTGAGGATAGACTATGATATGTTTGATAGGATTGGGTGAGTGGCCAACCCATGCGAGGATGATACGACGTATGGAGACACTTGGAGACACTTGGGGTTATTTATGATATCCCATGGAGACACTTAGGTTTATTTCATGACTCCAATATACTCTAGAAATGTTCCCACACGATTTTTTCGAAAAAAAATCTATCTCATAGAAGACCCCAAGGCTACTCTAGCTTCCAATGTTTCCACACACTCACACCTCATGCTATTATAGTATAAAAGTGATCTAAGTAAATTAGTTAGGATAGAATCACTACACTTCATCTGTAGAAAGCAGTAAAAAACCTATGTGTAAAATGCATTAAAGAAAAAAAATAAAAATTAACCAAAATATACATGTATCCTGTGACTATACATGTCACCACTCAAGATATGAGAACCAAAATGCCACATGGGTCAAATCATATTCCTACAATCAAGGGGGACAGAGTTCCATTTATTAATATTTTAATTTTTCATTATGTTCTTTATGTTGAACGTTGTTGGAAACACCATAAAAGTACAGTTAGCCAATGAATATGCACCTATGATACATTAGTTGAGTTGAAGATTCTGTACATAACCCTCTTTACTATGGAAGTAACCTCACAGGGACCACAATCAATGATTAGTAGTTGATCCTTCTCTTGAACCTGGTTGGGTACCTGTCCATGAACCAGATGGTCTACTTGGTCATGAGGGTTTAAACCATTTCATTATACTATACATTTAATAAAGGTGTTGGTATATTTTCTAGCAACAATGGGAATTTCTCAAGGCTTGAATTCCAATTTACTTCTGTTCATAAGTTAATGTCCCCTTAACTATCAGTATATTTCAAGGGGTGTCTCACATGTGTGTATTGTGGCATGTAGTGTCTATCTATGATATCTATGGTGCTTTCATATTGTGAGAAATGTGTATTCTATGGTCAGTTTAATAAATACATCGGTTAATTGTAAAATTAACCAATAGTAAATAGAGACATACCCACTTTTTATAGATAATAGCATCCAAATAACCAACTTGGAAATTCGATACCAACATTTTAATTTACCAATTCCAATTACTTAATATATGTAGCACCAACTTATGTTTTTTAAACCAATCAATTAAAGGGAAAGAAACTCCTCTCAATAACCCGTAAAATCTCATATAGCATCACTCACCTCCAATTAACCCACATCATTGCACATATTAATGATGATACAACCTCATCACATATATATCATGATTACAAAAAAATACAACAAAATATGAAGTCTAATAGGGGTCTATAGAGTAAAATATGAGGTTTTTAAAAAATCATGAACTTTTTATTGAATGCATTTTTAGCATGAATGGTTTACAACCTAGGATTCTAACCCTGCATTTCTAGAAGACTCTATTTTTAAAAAATTCACAATTTACCCAATAATTCACCACACAATGAGTTGGTTACTACCCAAAACTCTAGAAAATGCATGATTAATATGAATGTTTATCCTAACTATTAACCTTACAATGCATTCCATGTTGTATCATTTTTTTAAAAAGAAGACTAATTCTTACTTGGAAGTACCAATCAATAACCCTCAATAAATTTTGGAGAAATGGAGGGAGGAGAGGGAGATAAGAGAGGGGGACGTCACGTGGGGTGTTCAGCCATGGGGGTCTCATGTGCGACAAGAGAGGGGGATAGGGTACATCATCAGAGGAGAGGGATCCAATAGGGGAAGGGTATGTCGCTAGGAGAGGGATTTGAGAGGGGAGGGGAACGTCACTAGGAACTAGGAGTGGAGGGGGACATTGTATTCGAAGAGGGATATGAGAGGGGAAGGGGGAACATCACCAAAGGAGAGGGAGATGATAGGTATTGGGGGATGGGAGGCAAAGGCAGAGGTTGGGAGGTTGAGGATGTCAAGGTCGGGTAGGATAGGAGAGGGTTGGGAGGCGGAGGTCGGAGAGGGTTCACACGTGGGATGAAAATCGAGAGGGATCCCTAAATTGAGTGGATTCTTTCCTAACAGTTATTATAAATCATAGGTAATATTTTTATTTCCCAATATTTTTGTTAAACTGTTGTAAAAACCTAACATATAATTGCTTATGCCAACAGTTTACTAGAACTGTTGGTATATCTTCTTTATCCCAACTGTTTTTTCAAACTGTTGGGAAATAAGTGTTGGTATAGGCCATCTTTCCACTAGTGTGAATTAGCATGAGTAAACCCTCATTGAACTTGACGTATCATGATACTAATCATTACCTTATTCATTGAAGTGCTATCACGACACTCCCTTCTTAATCATTTCAATTCATGCATTAGTGTGCCACATGGATCATATAACATGGATTCATTAAACATCATAATTTATTACATGATAAAGGAATTTGGAATTAAAAAATGAAACTATATAATCAATAAGTAAATGTGCATAAAGTCCAATACCCTTGATATAGAAATGGGTATGGTATTCACTACACAATGACTCGGGCTTGGAAAATTATGGTGCAATTTCGGTAGCATAATGACATGTCATAAGAATTAAAAAAAATGGTTGATGATGGATCAAGGGGTGTATCATTATATTTACTTGAAATAAATATTAATGGGTTATATAGAATCATTTCCCAATATATGTAAATGAATTTATATTCATAATACAAAATAATTTCTTGAATGTAATTGAGAAGAGAGAAATTCCTTATGGAAGTTCGGCATGGTAGCAGGTGTACATGGGAGGCATTAATGACAGAGAAATAGGTCTCTCATCATTCAAAAATAATAAGGGAAGTATGGGGTTGGTGCTAAATCATACTCCATAATTTTTAATTGAATATAAAAGGGCATAACAACAATAAGAAATTTGGACAAAAATTAGAAAGGAATAAATCCCATACTTCGATGTGTGATCCCAAAGGCTTGAGAGGGAATTGAGAGAGGCTTCTTGGGAGCTTGGAAATCATTGGGAGGATACTATAGAGAGGAGGTCAGAGGTTTGTTGAGCTTCAAAAAATTTTAGTGAAGAGGAAGTGGGAGCATGGGTGGGTTTATATTGGAAAAGAGAGGAAATTCTTTATTATTTAGGTTTTGGACACTACACATTAAACTAATCAAAACCACAAACCAAACCATAGTTTTTTATTATGGTTTTTTCTAAAGGGTAGTGGAAAAAATTATTTTATAAGGCCAATGTCTGAAAGTCTTAAAATATTAGGCTTGATTATGTGGAGGTGAGTCACACTCTCATGAAAATCATTTTAAAATGATAAATTATTTTATAGGTCTTGGAGGGTTCACTAAGGAATTTTAAAATAAATCAAACAAACCTAAAATCACATTATTTTAATGGTGATACATATATTGGTAGAACAACCCATTTATATTATTTTATTACATTACTATTAGGATGTTATGATTTCATAAAACACATTATATATTTAAACAGTATTTAATTTTTACCCAAAAAATCGATTGTCTGAGAAAATTATAAAAAATTCACCATTGGATAATTTCAATTTCTTGATTCCAAAAATAATATTAATTTTATCTAAATAATTTTCTATATATTTGAATTTTTACATTTAAAATAAAAACTGACATTTATTGAAAATTCATGGGTTTTGACAAAAATAGAATTCAATCCATAATAAAAATTAAAATTGTATTCATAAAAAGTATACGATAATTTATATTTAATAAAAGGTAATTTAGTAATAATATTTTATTAAAATATTATTTAATTCAAAAATCCATTAAACCATCAAAATAGATTTCTTAATTTAATATTAACAAAAAATTCAATTTGTTCTTTAAAATATATTTACAAAGTAACAATAATAAAATGAATTTATATTATCTATACCAAAATAATTCACATAATCACAGTACTAGGTTCTTGTTACATATCCCCTTAAAAAACCCACATATGACCGACAATAAGGTTTGAAATGGTGATAGACTCTTGGGTTGGCTCGGATAACATCGTTCGGGTGGTAATCTCAATCAACTTCCACTTCTCCCGTAGGCGGTTCCGTTCGAACTTAATGTGTGGAAGCTCATCTTGGGATTGGTTAAGAACGAAGCCCAGTGAGGCCACCCCCTTTCCAACCTCCAAAAAATGGGCTTCATATAGAGCAATTCTACTGTATGAGTCCATGACATCCTTTTTCTAAGTAAATTGGATTTGTTAGAGCCCTATATTTATACTAATCATGTTATCACTGTTCAAATACTATATTAGCAATGGTAACAATTCATAATGGTATTTTAAAATCCAAAAAAAAAAAAAAAAATTATGTACATATGTTTTATATAACCATTTTACAGAATAAAACATTTAATTATATCAATATAAATTTTCATTAATAAAAGTTTAGGTCATTACATTAGAGGCCTAAGGCGTGCATGGAGCTGAGAGAAATTGGATGAAATGGTCTTATTGGGATGTGGTGGTCCAAGTAAAACTAAGGGGGATAGTGGATGATTTTATGAAATGGATGATATGAATTGGATAGAAATGATGTGAAGATGATGGTGATGTTGGGCTTGAACCATGGGGAGGCTTCCTTCGTATCCCCATGGTAGGAAATAAAAGTCCACATCATTCGGTGGGGTGATGGGACACCTAAAGAGGCAGCTCATGATAATGGAAATGTTGATGGGACCTGGAGGAAGTAGAACCTCCAGAATTGGGCATGACCTTCCTGAAAAAAAAAAGGCTCAGGGGAGAGACCAGGATGGGACATGAGTGATGGTCTTGAACTTTAGGGAGTCCTCCTTTGTACCCCCATAGCATGGAATCAAAGTCTATATAGTTTAGAATAGGGAATAGAATTTGGGTGTACACAAAGGACGACGACCCAAAAACACGTTGGGGGCTTATGCATGGTTAGCATCCCATCACAAGATAGAAACTCCTAGCTAGAGGAATATGGATTGAGTGTGGGGATTACGCACTGTTAGCTACCTGAGAGATATTCCAACACCACTAAGTGGTGGACCAAGGGTGTAAATCTAAACAATGGGGACTCTGAAGTTTACCAATTTTTGGCGTTGAACCTCAAGGAGGCTTTCTAAATACCATGTCTATGAGATAGTGATCCAAATCGATATAGTTTAATGTCATGCAGGGTGAAAGGGGAGATAAATTTTAACATCATGAGGGACATGGGTGAATCGATGTGAAGTGGTTGATACCGATGTATGATGGGGGAATTGTATTAGGGTGTACACAAAGGATAGAAACCCGACGACATGCTGGTAAGTACATGTTATTAGAATCCCAATGCAAGAGGGGCACTCTTGGTAGAAGAAGTATGGATTGGGTTTAGGGTTTATGCATGGTTAGCTTCCTGGGAACTAGTTTGACACCACTACATGGTGGACCAATGATGTGGGTCCCAACAAATGGAACACCAAATTTTACTAGTGTTTTGGGTTGAACCTTGGAGAGGCTTCCTATGTACCCTATCTTAGGATATAGGGATCAAAACCCACATAGTTTGAATGAAAAAAATTTAATGTCTTGTGGAAAAAAGGGGGATAAAATTTAACATTATGTGGGATGAGGGTGAACCGACGTGAAGTGGTCGGTACCGATGGATGATGGGACCGAACCTCAGGGAGGATTTATACATACATTTCATGTAAAGGGAAATGATCAAATTCCATGTAGTTTGGCATGAGGGGGGCCTAGAGGCTTACATGATAAGGTGGTATAGAGAGGATTTCATGGTCACTATTTACTCAAAGATAACATGAGTCATGCTCAGTGAGAGAAATAAGAGGAAAAATATACCTGATGATTGCATCGTGAATAGTGAATCTGCTAAAAATGGAGTGGGGCTTATGTGTGGTTAACAACCCAGGGAGATGGAGATGGGACTCATTTCAGGAGGGAGGCTTAATGAGAAAGTAGGTTATCTAGATGTATGAGGAGTATTTGGCCATCATACCTGAAACATGCCATCAAAGAGTTTCGGTATTACGTGGAGACTGCCTGAGGTGTTCTTGGTGACAAAGAACAGAGGGTGAAGGGAGTGAGAAGGTGCTGGTGCTCATCCTATTCATGGACTGCTCTAGACTTGTGACTTATGTTGTGATCATAGTTTAATTTCATGTGTTGGGGATGTAGGTTATTGGTAGTTTAACATCATGTATCTCAAAGGGTGAGAATTTACTCCTCACCTTAGGACTTACATAACTGGAGCACTTTAACCCTTTGTAAAGGGAAGGCACCAGCAATGTCGTGTGGAGATGGGGTTGTGGAGTGATCCATTGAGTGAATCATTTTAGTGAGGGTATGTGAAGACTCTATAGCCGTTAGTGTGCCAATGTGAAGAAGCATGAGGCAAAGAAATGTGACATGAAGAACCACCCAAGGTACTTTGAAATCACTTCGTATAATATTGGATGTCCACACAGGAGAAGGGTTCATGATGAAAGAGGCCTCGTAGATAGGGTCTTTTAAAATATTAGGGGGTCACAGAGCATAGGGCTTTGCATAGCTCACAAATTTGTAGAGGTCATGGATTTTCAAGGTATAGGGGCTCATAGGGCACATGTTGTCTTAGAGCTCTAGGGATCATAGGGCATAAAGGCTCACAGAGCACCTAGATTTGCAGATCACAGGGCTTCATAGAGCACAAAGACTTGCAAAGGATATGTCTTTGCAAAGAGTATAACTTTGAAACGAATTTTGTCTCAACCTCATCATAGAGAAAACCAGTTTTTGGAGGGTTCTTCATGAATCTTTGGTGATTCATGAGGGTTGGGTGATTCGCGAAGTCTTAAGTACCCAAAGGGGTCTCCTTCCTTGGTGATGGCCCATAGGCTCCATGAAGGGCATCCCTCTATGAAGATGGGGATTTAAGTAAGGGGAAATATATTTTGAAATTCTCAAGTACTTCAGATGATTCAATTCATAGAGCAATGTGTGCTTATTGATTTCAGAATTTAAAAGATAAAAGGTTGGGGTTTGTCCACTTTGTAATGGGGGGAGATGGGTATTTATAGGCACCATGGGGTGCGATTCTCTAAGGGCATGCCGCGAAGCAACATGAACTTCAACATAAAAGGTAGATTGCATCAAGTTCATCATAACCATGATGTTGACCATCATCCCCTCCATAGTGCATAGGATTCCATCAATCCATCTATAGTGGTAAAAGAGGCTTCCGTCAATTTATAAGGAACCACAATGGATACCTTCTTCCCTCCGCAGCGCAAATAAATCTATCAGGTTCATCATAACCTCAGAGTTGTCTATCACCTTTCTCTGCAGTAGGTGCATATAAGGCCTTGTCTTTGTACCGGTCGTGGTTCTGATGGGATTCATGAAGGTGATTCATGAAGTACCCCCTTTTGGCCCTATTTCAACCTTATATCTTTCCCACACACATATTTTGGGGACCAAAAATCCCCCCCCTTGGAATTGGATCTAAGGAAATATTGAGGGTCAAATTTTGAGCATAGATCACCAAAATGTTATGCATATCACGAAGTTAGTTTGATAAGAAGGGTCTTAATGCGAATAGGCAATGCGCAGTTTGTGAACACCGCAAAGCTCACCGTGGCCAAGATTTCTGTAAATCGTGGTTAGGTCATCACCTATACATAGTTGAGAAAGACCCCTCTTTTTTCCTTACCTATCTCTAATTCTTTGTGCTTGAGATCTTGATTTACGATGATCCATGTGATATGTTATCACTCTTTGTGAACTGGTCCCTCTTTTTCTATAAACCACATAGAAAGTCTTTAGACTTTTCGATTGTGCGCTATGTGAGTTTTGTTTATGATATCTATGGCAGAACAATGTTGCTAGTCTCCACAATCAATCTCTGTGACTAAGATCTATGATTGATCTTTACAAACTAGAAAAAAATTTAAAGTCTTAGGAATGACTATCCAACCAAGAAGCTTCCCAGGGGGGTCCTTACAGATGCGTCCTAAAGGGAAGATATGGTGGATAATCTCGGAATCGGAGAATGTGTGTGAAGAAATTCAGACCATGAATCCTTGGTGAATCTCCTATAATAAATCCAAAAGAACTATCCCTTGTGAAAAATATTTCCTCTTTACGACATTGGTCTGAGGGATTATGTTCACATCCTGGAAGCTAGTAGGTATGAACCGGCTTATTAGTTTAAGAGTATTCCATGCCAGCACTAGTGGTTTAGGGCTTTCGATAGTCATACATGGGAAGATCACACACCTGTCAACATTTACTGTCTATATAATCATGTTAACAATGTATATGTGAAGGTGTTGGAGCCAGAGGTATTTCCCCCATAGTACCACACCATCCTCAAGGTGGCTTTGAGGTACCTAGAGAAGGGGTGGGCTAATTACTGGGACTTGTGTCAAGGCAGCAATTTTATAGAGGATTGGGCCTGGGCTTACTGGGTTTGTGCATACTTCATGGAATTAAAGGCATAGATAAAGCATGTAGGGTTGTATGTTGTGTGGGCCTCCCAATTTCACATTTATCATCCAAAACAACTAATGCCAAAGTTTTTGTACATGTGGTCATCGAGGACCAACACTTTTCATCTTCACCATGGGGAGGTCAGAATTAGCCTCTAGGACCTTCACAATATCTTTGGGATTCCAATATTAGGGGAGATGTATTATGAGTTACCCCCTTTTGAGAACACATGGTAGGATCCATATAAGATGCCATGGCTAGAAAAGGCACTAATGTATCTTGTTCTAGGCAAAGAAAAGAAGTCAGTGAGGGATTTTCACTTCAAGTTATGGTTCAATTGATCCATAAAATCCACATCAAGGCACACCCCTAAAGGCGAGGAAGCATCCAGAAAGCTACTGGTCAGGACTCCCACCTTTCTAAAGGAAGACGAACATTATAAAAGGATTTATTATTGGTGAACCTTGGAATATAGGAAATTGAAGTTGTGGGGGTAAAACATCAACACCGAGTAGCATCCAGTGGTTATACTGGCCAGGTTCATTTTTGAGATTATCTACAGCTGGATGTTGTCAATCTGGGAATAAAATACTGGTGTCCGACTGAGCACGTTCATTATGGAGTCCATGTTGGTGATGGGGGATAGTTTCATCATGGGGATCCCGGTGTTGGATTAAATGTACAAGTTGTTGTGACGCATTAGTTAGGGAATAAGTTTCATAGGGTGTGTGGAATTCTCCGTCTCTTGTACAAATGGATAGTGGCTCACATGGTCACTTATGAATATATGAAAAATATTTCCCCTACTGGATCATACTTCTGACAAGGTATTTTGAATGCGGTGGGGATATTTCCAGCCAAGATGACTCCACTGTTGGTGCTGAACAGAGTCTGGAGGATGAATGAATTAAAATTCCATCCATTTTCATTTCCAACATATGTGTTCAATGATGATAGACAAATAATTGAGGATCATTGGTCCAATCTCTAGGCCTTTCGAGGTGGATTTTTGGTAGCACTGATCGACTGTGATCCCATCTGTGAGTCATACACACTTCACCACTTTGCGAGGTTGTTTTAGTGCATGCATAGGTTTTCCCTACATGTCTAATTGGGATTATTCCATGAGAACCATCCATGTGTGATGAGGAATATGTGGATAATGTTAATGTGAGAGGATAAGAAGATTCATAATGAGATGCCTCTGCCGACAGCTGTCTACGGGCTAGTAACGGAGTATGCCAAGAGCTAGGAGGCAGCCTACCCATTGAAAATGTTAAAGTGGTGAACCATCCATGCTAGTGATGGGGTGCCTCCTCATCCTCGAGTCCTGGGATAGAATGTGGAAAGAACACACTGTGGTGGTAGGGCTGTAGTAGGGATGAGTCGAATACTTCTGAGAACCGTATCAATCGAGATGAAAGCGGCGGTGGTAGACCTAGTGGTCCTAGAGGAGTAGAGTCAGTAGGAAGGGAGCACATCTAGGGGGTCCGTAGGATACCCACTCAGGCTCTGGGGCAGTGGCTACACCCCATTGACATGCATGAGGACACTATTTTTCTAAAGGCTTGGGACACCTTGGAGGTTAAAAGGAAATTCCTCCATCCTTTTCAGATGTGTCACCATATTAACTATATCAGGATGGATCTGTCAGAGATCAGCCATGACAAGGCCATCTTTTTGGTGTCTCAAGTGTAAGGGGAGTGGTATATCACCAATCTAAAGGACTCTGTGCACTATTGGGGTATATTGCGTCCAATGACAGACCGGGTGAAAATGCTTTTCAGTCAAACTCTCCTACTATGGCTTTCTACTGCTGGATTGAGGGAGAACTTCCCCTTACCTGAAGAATTCAAATAGTTCTCCTGGGGAAGAGGCTGGAAGAGGGATCCCCTTAAAGGAAGGTGAGGCTGCAAAATCAGATCTGGAAGAGTTTTCTGAGGATATTTAGGTAAACCCTAAACCATTTCACTATAGTTTTTATTTAGGTCACATAGCCCTTCTCAAATAACATTTTCTCTATATAGGAGAACCTCATTTGTAAAAACTGTTATTTCACAATAGCATATGTAGATTAAGGGTCTTCGAATTGAAAACGATGATTACAGAATCAAGGAGAGTTGAGACACCCAAGGTGGTTCTCTAAGAGCCTTCCGATTTCCCAACCATATATGGGGGGCTGCACCTCAGGGTTCCAAAAGTGGCAGCCCAAAGGAGAGACCAATTATTTGATACCTGGGAGTCCTCTCCTTCAAAGAATCTATAACCATTTTCTATTGAACCATGCTAACTAAATTTTTTTATTTAGGTATGCACATTTCTTTAAATGGTGTGGTCCGTATTAGCAAGGATGGATGGGTCTCCCAATGCTTCCTTTTTGAAGGGAATGCTAATTATCGTCGAAGTGGATGCCCATGCTAACCAAACCTGAGTTATCATGATTACAGATAGGACTAATTTAGGATGGAACCTGAGATTAATGAGGTGGAATCCAGTGATAAGGATCAATCCTATGACATGGGACTTAGCTTTTCCACACAAACACAAGAGGAAGATCTTGATGATGAATTTTTGGAGGTGTTCCCATTATACGAGCCTTCCAACCTAGAGGATTGGGATGAGACTACTTCTGATGAAGAGGATAGCAAGGCCATCTGTCACCGGTCATGGAAACTTATCAAGCACTTAATCAAGGAGACCCCACAAGTAGAGTGGATAAGTAAGATGGGGAGACTTCATTCCCAATTGCACGAACTATGCACTAGAGGTGTGGATGCCCAACATTTTTATATTCTCATTTGATATTACATGGTAGAGAAAATACGGGAACATGATTTTTGGACTTGGTGTGGGATGGTAGTGGAGGAATTCAATCAACATTAAGAATCTTTAGGTTGATGAGAATGAGATCCAATGCTTGAGTGTGCGGGTGAACAAACATTCTACTTTCATCGATGCACAAAAGGGACTCATATCGCGACTGAAGGAACAGTTGACATTGGCTGAGGAACAGATGAGGAGAGATTATTAAGAGATGGATATTATTCAGGATTGCGAGGATCAGTCCCAGATCAAGGCTGATGAACTACGCCCCATTACTATCAAGAAGGAGTGGGAGCATAATAGGTTATAGCAAATCCTGTATGTCACAAGCCAAAGACTAGTGGAGCTGGGATGCTCCATTGAAGTGGTCAATCCATTTCATGGATGGGCCTATCTGTGGGTGTTGTAATTTGTGTGAACATACAAACATACTTCCATGCCTTCTTGTTTATTTTGGTTTTATCCATGAGTCTTGTTACCATCCTTGATTACTTCATCTCAGACATACTTGTGAAATATTTAGTGATCAATCCCTAAGACCAAGTTGGTCATTCCCAATGTGAGAAAAAAGGGATGGCCACATCATTATTCCTCTTGAATACGATATTACCAACCGATCACCAAACATCCAGGGTATGAATGACCACACCAAGTTTTTGGGAAAAAGAAGGGGGGTCATGGTCAAAGAATGGGATTCTCAAAACAGCCTAACCACCCTATCCCAACATGATCTAGCGCATGAGTGGAATAATTCCATGGGTAATAGAATAAATCTAAACAATAGGGATTGAAGAATGTGAATTATGATACTCTAAATTTTGAATGCAGTGAGGATGGCATGACAAAAGTAACCAAAATCAAAACACAACACGCATATCACGTTATCCTGAAAAGGGATCAAACAAATGAGGGTCAGACACTACTCGTATTTCAAAACACAGGGCCAAAATCAAAGTGACGTACAATTTCCTTTAGAATGTTTTCCCAGGATGGTTGGTGATCCTTATGATCGAGCATCCTAACCATTAGGGGGTTCTTTCATATGTGGAAGGGAATGGGGATCTGAAATTGAGGGCACAAAAAGTGTGGTGATGAAATGATGGGATATTTGGATAAAGTCCAACACTCATGAAATTATGCCACCATGATTAAAGTACACTGGGTGAGTGTATCGGTTTGAATCGAGATCAGGCCTACATCTAGGAGGGACCTCTCTTGTGAGGACCTTAGGTGATCTACAGTTTTACGTCTTGTAAATGGGGATGATAAACAAGCATTTTAGCATCATACACAATGGATTATGCATGGAATATTTTAACATCATATGACCTTTATGTTTCACATAGTTTAATGTCATACTTCATGGACCCTGGACAATAGTTTAAAGTCGTGGAGGACTGGGGACTCTTATTTTAGGGTTATAGAGTCTGGACCATAATTAGTGGCAAAGAACTAGGAATGTTAACGGTCCTGGGGCTAGGTCCAAGGTAAAATTCTTCGGTGTCGCTATGTATCCCATAAGGATGAGAATCATGCCAAACATAGTTATTAAGCACAACATGGTCAGAGACCAATACTGTTGGAGGAAATCCTCTCTAGCAAAGAAGTCGATGCATTGCATAATTATCATGGGACATCCTGAACTTGTTTAGGGTTGGGTTGTGGTTTAACATCATGCATCAAGGACATGGGTACCCCCAAAAGGGAAGTGTGCAGTGCGGTTCATAACCTAAATTTAATGAGAACTATAGATGTCTACTCCACATTTCACATTCATGAAAGGGAAGTCGGGGCTAATAAGGCCAAGAAAAGAGTTTTACCATTCCATTGTCTGGACCCGAAGATCAAATGACCAAATGTCTCTACATATCCTACAGGGGAAAGAATCAAGCATTACATAGATCTTTGTATTCTGAACAGTTTAACATCCTATGGTGAGGATGATAGTGTCATAGTTTAAGGTTGTGTGACATGAACAATGTGTCACACCATCTCGTATATGGATATTACACTCTCACAACCCCTAAGCTTATGTGATCCATGCTCGGTGTAGGAAACAAGGAGCATTGTCAGGCCTTCCCCGTCTAATGAGAGCATGCAACGGTGGAAAGGAAATGTTAGGTGGGGAAAATCATAGATGAACCAACATACCTACTCGGTCAATGAAAATGTGTTCAGTCACTAGGGGTGTTGATGATCTATAAAACAGAAAGTGGTATTAAACATGTGATTCGCAACATTGGATATTTGGGCTACAATGGTAGTGGTGTGATGATGAAGTATAACTGTTGATTGTGTTTGAAACACAATAGCCATTTCACATTTTCCTAGAATGGTAATGAACAAATAAGAGTCTACCGCTGACCATATTCACAATGTGGGACTTGTGTCAACATTTCAATCAAAATCCTCTAGGACATTGGCCCAAGACGGTAAGAGAGAACCGAGGCCTATAATCCATTCCATTAAGGTGTCCCTTTAGATGTGAAAGATAATGGAAACCCAAATGAAGAAATGTGCGAGGTGTGATCGTTACCCATGATGTTTGAGAGTAATGGTGGACCAATGAAAGGAGTGGTGACCTTGAATGAATTACACAACACAATTATTATAAACCCAACAAAAATGGAGGATGAAGAAGTATGTGCCACACCACATACTTCTAGGAGCTCCTAGGTCAGAAGGGGTCTGGGAGAAAGGTGTTGAGACTGGGTTATAGATAGGATTTCTGGGCTTCAATAAATATCCCATAATTATGGGAATCAAACCACACATAGTTCTTTGAAGTGGTACGACAGGAAGACAATACAAAAAGGGGCGATATCCTCTTTTAAAGAGGAATACCATAATTGTTATGCAGTTTAATGTGGTGCGAACATAGATGGTACGAATCATAGTTTAAGGTCATAGAGCTCAGACTGTAAGGTGACTAGTTTATTTTTATGTGAATGGGACATACTTGTACTATTTATTATCATGTGGTAAGGATAGAAAAATTGATAACTATCAAGAGAGGTATGTGTCATGGGTACTACAAACCCGAAGTTAATAAGGACATAAGTCCACACCACACCACATACTTATAAGGAAACTCAGGATGAAATGGCATAAGAGGGTTCATTGTGATGCAGATTGACCACAAACAAAAGTATGGGTGTCACTACATATCCCATAACAATGGGAATTAAGCCGCACATATTTTTTGAATGTGGTATGTCCAGCAGCCAATACCAAAAATGGGAAACATTTTCTTGAGTGAAGACATTATATGGATGGATAATTGATCGTTACATAGCCTAGGTGCAGAAGACGTAATTAGTGTCGTACTATAAGGAAATAAGGGATATTAGTTTTATGGTTATAGACCATGATCTAGAATGAGGATATTCCTAAGGATGAAATGCGTAATGTGGTTCCATAATGAAATCCCAACGTTAATGAGGACATAAGAAGTATACCCCACATCACAAATTTCTAAGACAACACACTCACAGTTTAAAGTCACGATTTTTGGACTCGAGCATATAGTTTAAGATGTGAACCCCTAGTTTAAGGTTGTAGGGTTCAAACCATAATTATTGTGGTTCTTCCATCTATGTAGAAACCTTACACATATACCTAATCCCATGTGATCATTTCTCGGTGAGGGAAACAAGGGTGGAGAAGATCTTTGTAGCATAAGGAATACTCAGTAGGGGGAGACAGTGGGGAGTAAAAGATGACCCTCACAATGCTGATTTTTCCTCTTCAATGTGTGTAGGTGCACAGATGGATAACACCGGGGGTTTCGAAATTCCACTTGAACATGATAGAGTGGAAAGGGAAATGAATCAAGCGACCAATATTTAGGGTTCAATGGGGGGTGTCACAACGATGCAGGATAACTGTCGACTGTGTTTGAAACACAACATCCACATCATGTTGGACCAGAATGGGAACAAAAAAATAAGCATCAACTGCTAACCATATTCACAAGTTGATACTTATGTCAAATTTTCGTTCAAAATCCTCGAGGACGTTGGTCCAAGATGATATGAGAGAACTGAGGCCTAGCATCCTTGTGGTTTGGGGGTCCTTTTGGATGTGAAAGATGATGAAAACCAAAATAAAGGGAATCATAAGGCATGGAAATGGATGAAAACTTGTCCATGTAGAATCTAACACTCTAGGTCCTCAACCATGGTGCATCTAAGCATGTTCGTGAGGCATAATAGTGGTCAAGAAGTCCATAAAAGAAGGGGGAATGGGTTGATGAACCTGGGGCAAGACCCAATGGTGAAATTTATGTATGCTCCTACATATCGCATAAGGATGGGATTCAATCAAAAAATATTTATTGAAAATGGCATGGTATGGTACCAATTCTAGGGGAAATACTATCATGCATGTCTATCCCACACACTGGAATAAGCGGTATTTGATGGATATTGTGTGTTCCTTAGTATGGGTGTGTATTTTTTAAGTGACTGGCCAAAGGAGGAGAATCTAGGTGTTGCCACAGAAATCAATCCATATGTAGTCCTTGAAAAATTTCATGGTGGACAACCAATACCAGACATGATGTACCCTCGAGCGAGAACACCACAATGTAGTGCCATTTTTCTTCATGCATCCAGGATGATAATGTCACAGATTAAAATCATATGACAGGACCAGTATATGAATTTAACATCATGAATTAAAAGTGTAATATTTTAAAGTCATGTGGTGCCAGGAATCATAGTTAAATATCAAGTGGATTAGTTTCATATAGAATAAAGATATTTTAAGGGAATATTCATGGCGTGATAAAGCATACCCGACGTAGAAGAGGATATAATTCCACACCAAACCGCACACAATTATAGGGGAGAAACCTTAGGAAAAGAGGACAAAAAAGGTCAAAGGAACTTTGGACGGTCCTGAAGACAAAATGTCTGGGCATTCCTACGTATCCCATGTGGATGGGAATTAAGCCAGTCGTAGTTCTAGAACTTCCATGCAGTTTAAAGTCATACAGAAAGGACAGATATGGGGGGGGGGACTAGCCCATATGGGGAAGTATATGGTGAGGCTATTATAGACCCTACGTGAATGAGGACATAAGTCCACATATGACACCGCATACCATAATAATCAAGGCCAAAAGGATGAACAGAAGAGATAATTAGTAGAGCCGGAGCTAGACCCAAAGATGAAATGTCTGGGTGTTCTTACATATCCCAAGAGGATGGGAATCAAGTTGAGCATAGTTTATATAAATTCCATGCAGTTTAAATTCATACTGTAAGGATGATGACATATTAATTTAAGGTCATAGATCTTGGACTGTAGGATAGTGAGTTTCTTCTAAGTGAGCATAAACCTTTACCAAATCCCTAAGCCCATGTGAGCTATGCTCAATGTGGGAAACAAGGGCTGAAAAGATATGCAAAACACATGGAATACAATGAAATTAAATACATTGTAAATTCAAGGATGACCCCATGATTTTGATTCATCCTCTTAATGTGAAAATGTATACAGAGGGATAACACTAAATGTGTTAGAATTCCACTTGGATGTGATGAAGTGAAAAGGGTCATGAATCACGAGAACAATATTTGGGGATTAATGGTGATGGAATAATGATAGAGGATAACTATTGACTATGTTCAAAACAAAACATCAATGCCATGTGACCTAAAATGGGAACAAAAAATGAACATCGATAGCTAGCCATATTGACAATGCAGGACTTGCGTCAAATTTTCATTCGATGTTCTTCAAGATATCTTCCAAAAGCAGTAGGTGAGCCATAAGACTGGGCATCCTTACCATCCGGGGATCCTTTCAGATGTGGGAGATGATGAAAACCCAAATAAAGGGAAAATTAAAGCATTTAAATGGATGAAAACATGTCCATGTAGAATCCAAATGTTGAAAGTGGGTGCCCTAGATCCAACTTGTGTTGTACTTTGATTACCACTACATGTATCAAGTTTATTATTTATATTTTTTTTATCTTACCATAATAATGTAGATTCTTCTATGTATACTATGATTATAGTAATGTTCTTAGATTACATGTCATATCAAAGGGTTATAACAGGTCCTAGACTATAATGAGAACATAGAGGTACTATGACAGTAATCTAAAAGTAATGTTCTGTAGTCTAGTTACATCATTTTGATAGGACACAGATGATGTGATACTATTAGGTGATGGGGGCTCATAAGCATTGAGACTTATTCTCATGAAATCTTCACTTGATGATCTTTCGTAGTTGAGATCATGAGGAAAGACCTTCTAAGAGTAACACTACATGTTTCAGGTGTCATTGGATGTTCCTATCTACAGGCATGTGTAATGGACTCTTGACTTGAGATCATTATCAATGTATATTATTTGATTTCTCACTTTGATGCAAGAATATAACCATGGAATTAAAGTCGTGGTGAGGTAGTTTTTGTCAGGTACGTCATTGAATGAAATGAAATTTATTGATTGATCAAGATATGATTTGTCTCGTTTGAGTTTAGGAAGAGATATCTCAGGGCCATTCGAATTGGATGGTAGTACCTTCTTTAAATCCATGGTTGTGGTAGTTGAATGTAAGTAAATCCAGATAAATCATAAAAAAATGAAGAAAGATAAAGAATTATGACACAAGTGTGAATTCTACATTATTGAGATATCGATGATGAAAAGATTATATTACACAGATTGTTTGTAGGAAGGTAGTCATTGCTTTGACTTTTCCTTATCTTTATAGGGGCCTCGATGGGTTTCTAGACCCCACACTTGGTCATTGTATATTAATCACTACTATTGAGATAAGGTCCTACAGAGTAACACAAAATAGCGCTTTGAGAATATTCCATATTTTGATGAATAGGATTATAGTACTTGGTGGGTCCCACTACTAGTTAGGGTATTATCCAAGTTCTATAGATTGTCAAAGAATAAATTAATTCTTTATTTATTCAAGTTTGGAATAATTCATTGAATTTATTTACAAGTATTTACAAGTGATTAAGTAAATAAAAAGATATAATATTATTCAAACGAATTTAAATATCCCAGGTTCATTTAATATTATCAGGAGATGTGAGTAGAGTTAAAGACTCATGTTTATCACGCAATATATATTTAATATATATTTCATTTGGTGATAAAATTATAAATATTATTAATGGAATAATATAATTTTTCATAAATAAATATTTATAATACTTATACTACGAATATTTATTACACGGGGGTCGGGATCCCAAACAGGGTATTTTAGAGATTCACTATATAAGCTGATTAACGCGCTTCCCCTGGTGACTATTCATTTATCAGAATTGAGATCCAATCTCTCTCCTCCAGAATCCTTGATAGAGACTTTGTCAAACAAGTACGATATTCATGTTCTTCCATCTCAGATATAATGCATTTGCTTGAGATTATCATCACTGTGTTGATAGGGTTGTTGGTGTACCGCACTAGCACCTAGATTCCAATGAACGACACACGAGCAGATTCAAGAGGCGTGTGTGGAAGATCTAGATGGCTTTGACATCAGAGTCTTCGAGCAACAGTCATTGGAGTCTTGAAATAGGATTGCAAACGACATATCCGAATGAGGTACACATTTGGTTTATTTTTTTTCTTTGGTTAAATCATTTGTGGTCCTTGGACTGTACTAGGATAAAGTCACTGGAGTCAACAATGTTGTGTCACTCCAGTAATGTGAAAATTTTCAATTTCTTGGCCCATCAACTTCTGATGCCCGTCTTAGTACCTCACAGTGGTATCAAAGGGAGGTTTGGTTTTTTTGAGATAAAAGAAAAATTACATTGCATTAAATTTATGTATGAGGTGTTATAATGGTTCCAACGAATCCAACCACACATCGATCCGTTTTCGAATGTCCAAGTAACGGCCATTTGAAAACTATTAAATAGATCTATGTTTTGTTGAATAGCTTTGTGATTTTGGATTATTAATTTTTTTTTGAATAATGAAGTTTTAAATTTGTTTTATGTTCTTTAATATATCGGAATCCGTCCATGTTTTGGGTGCAATCTAGTCAATGGAATCATCCGGTGAGGATCAATAATTTGAGAATAATAAAATATAATATAATGTTTCACTATTTTATTTTTATTCATTAAAAAAAATTGAGTTTCCTTTTTAAAAAAAGGTCTGCAATTTTATTTGTGTTAAAAATCCATTTGGATTTAATCCAAACACAAAAAAAAATGAATAGGGGCTTGACCTACAGCACCCGTGGACCACCTCTGTCCCTATCTCTCATTCTTGTGGCTGAACCAGTGCCCCTGTCTGGGATGCCCCGGATTTCTCCCCTTTTCCATCCTGAGGTCGCCACCTGGAGGAGCTCGCTGCCGTTGTGCTTACTCGGTGCGCCATCACAGACATCTTGGCCACAAGGCGCCACCCTTGTTGGAATTGCAAACCAAAACCATGAGTCAAAGCTGGCCGCTGCGTCATTTATTTCATTCGGGTCTGCATCATTTATTTTTTATTTGAATGAATTTAAATTCTATTCATTTAAGGATTTGGTATATCTTTGTACCGTCATAAATTCTCTGCATTTAAAGATTTGGTATATCTTTGTACCATCATAAATGTTCTGCATTTAATATTTTGGTATTTCCTTGTACCGTCATAGATTCTCTGTATTTTATGTTTTGTTCTTTATTTATACCAACATAAATGCTATGCATTTAATGTTGTGGGTCTATAAATTGATGTAATTGTAGTCTGGAATTCCAATAGTGAAAAATTGTGAAGTTGTGTGAAAGTGTGAAATACAAATCTTGAAATCTCCTTTGTGTTGTGTGCCAATTTTCTACCTCTTCCATTCATCCTCTCATATTTATCGGCTTGTATAGCCAATAAACTGGTATCAGAGCCAAGTTACCAAAATTCTCCAATTTTTTAAGATGGTCGCAATCCTGTCGCAAGCTTCGAAGTTGTCCAAGGACAACTATAAAAGATGGTTCATCTAGATGAAGGCGTTATTCGGGTCGCAAGAATTATGGGAGATCGTTACCGATGGGTATGTTGTACCCACTACGGTGGAAGAAGCTTCCTTCACGAATGAATAAAATACAACCCTCAAAAATCAAATAAAGAAAGACAACAAGGCGTTGTTCCTCCTCTATCAAGGGTTGGATGAATCAACGTTCGAAAATATTGTCGAAGCAACATCAAGCAAGAAAGCTTGGGATACCTTTTCCAACGTCTTCAAAGGTGTTGATCGAGTGAAGCGGGTACGTCTTCAAACATTAAGAGAGGAATTTGAATCGGCGCACATGAAAGAATGTGAGAGAATCTCTGATTATTTCTCAAGATTAATTGTTATTTTTAACAATTTGAAAAGGAATGGTGAATGAGTAGAGGACATTCGAGTTATCGAAAAATCACTTCAATCTCTCACAACCAAGTTTGAGCATGTGGTTGTGGCAATCAAAGAATCAAAGGATTTGGAGAATCTGTCCATTGAAGAACTGATGGGGTCGTTGCAAGTGCATGAGAAATGGATGCAAAAGAATACTGGTTCAACAATAGAGGATGCCTTGGAGTCCAAGTTGACTCTACAAGAACAAAAGAATGGACACACGCAACGAGGAGGTCATCGTGGAAGAGGAACAGGGCGTGGATATTATCCAAGCCATCATCAAAAGCAACAAAATCCTACCAGCTTTCATGGAATAGGGAATGGTGGAGGACGATTCACGCGTGGTCGTGGAAACAAAAAGAACATTCAATGCCACAACTGTAAGAAATTTGGCCATTATGCATCTGATTGTTGGAGAAAAGTGGATCATGATGAACTATGCAACTATGCTGAAGCATCTCATCATGAAGAAGAAGGTACCACACACCTCCTCGCACAAGAAAAGGCATGTGAATGCCCCGATGTGTGGTATCTCGACACGGGTGCAAGCAACCACATGAGTGGTAACAAACAACTGTTCGAGGAACTCACCGAAGAAGTTCACGGCGCCGTGAGTTTTGGAGACTCATCCAAGGTACCCGTGAGAGGTAAAGGTAAAATAAAAATCTATTTGAATAATGGAGAGTCGAATTACATTTCTAATATATATTACTTACCAAGTATGAAAAATAATATCATCAGTATTGTCCAACTTCTTGAGAAGGGGTATGTCATACACTTGGAAAATTCTTCTTTGTCTATAAGGGATTCTCACAGGAGACTTGTTGCTCAAGTCCAAATGGCTAAGAATCTCATGTTTCCAATGCGAATCAACAAAAAGTCCGAGGAGTGTCTCTTGGGACTCATGAAGAATGACTCATGGATATGGAAGATGCGATTTGGACATCTGCATTTTAGCAGGCTTAAACTTCTATCCTCATCAAGCATGGTGCGCGGATTTCCAGGAATTGAAGTTCCAAATCATGTGTGTGAGGCGTGTACACTCGGAAAACAACAAAGGAACTCATTTCGAAGTGGAGTGTCTAGAAGAGCAACAGAACTACTTTAGTTGGTTCACACTGATATCTGTGGACCACTTGAAACACCGTCACATGGAGGTAATAGATATTTTATTACCCTTATTGATGATTTTAGCAGAATGTTGTGGGTGTATTGCATCAAAGAAAAATCTTCCGCTTTCACTGTCTTTAAAACTTTTAAAGCTCATGTTGAAACTGAAAGTGGCCACAGAATCAAAGTACTCAGATCTGACAGAGGTGGAGAATACACCTCAAATGCATTTCAAGATTTCTGTAGGTAACATGGCATCAAACAGAAATACACTGCAGCCTACACGCCACAGCAGAATGGCATCGCAGAAAGGAAGAACCGCACCATTCTCGACATGACGAGGACCATGCTGAAGGAGAAAGGCTTGCTAAAGAACTTCTGGGCAGAAGCAGTGGCATGTACAGCCTATCTTCTCAATCGGTGCCCAACGAAGAGAGTCAGAAAAATGAAACCACAAGAGGCATGGAGTGGCTACAAACCGAGCATAGCACACCTAAGAATCTTCGAGGGTGTTGCTTACACTCACGTTCCAGAAGCGAGAAGAAGGAAGCTTGATGATCGTTGTGAAAAGTGCATCTTCATAGGCTACAGTGAAGAGTCTAAAGCCTATAAGCTCTACAATCCACTAACCAATAAATTAGTGGTGAGTAGAGATGTGGTCTTTAGTGAGGAAGAAGCTTGGAAATGGAATGATGAAGAACCGAACAAAGAGATTCCAGTCGAAACAGAAGATCCTGAAGAAAGGTGTGATCATCAGGAGAAAACGCCAGCAACACCTTTCACGGGCACATCATCAGTACACAAGAGTCCAGGAGGACATTCCATCACTCCTGAAAGGAATCCATCAAGTCAAAATTTGGCGAGCTCATCCTCACCCATGGCGCCCATAAAGATGAAAATATTAAGCGACATTTATGAACAAACTGAAGAGGTAAATCTTTTGTGCCTGTATGCAGATCATGAGCCTATGACGTTTCAGGAAGCCATAAGGGAAGAATGTTGGAGAATGACTATGGGAGAAGAAATTTGCGCCATAGAGAAAAATGACACGTGGGAGCTGACCACACTTCCTAATAGCCAGAAATCCATTGGTGTCAAATGGGTTTACAATATCGAGCGATATTCTAATGGTGAAATAGATCTCTACAAGTCAAGGCTCGTAGAAAAGGGGTACAAACAGAAGTATGGGGTAGACTATGAAGAAGTATTCTCTCTTGTTGCTCGCCTTAACACGGTGAGAATGATTGTCTCTCTTGATGTTCATCATAGTTGGATTATCTTCCAATTGGATGTGAAGTCTGCATTCCTGAATGGAATTCTAGAGGAAGATGTCTATGTAGACCAGCCTGAAGGATTTGTTATGCAATGGGAGGAATACAAAGTGTATCGACTGAAGAAAATTCTTTATGGGTTGAAGCAGGCTCCTCGTGCTTGGAATGCATGCATTGAAAGCTATCTTCGAGAGAACTGCTTCACAAAATGTCCATATGAGCATGCAGTTTACAACAAGAAAAATGATCGTGGCGATATAATCATTGCATGCTTGTATGTTGATGATTTGCTGTTTATAGGGAATAGTCGACAAATGTTCGATGATTTCAATAAGGCTATGTTCATGGAGTTCGAGATGACCGACGGAGTTCTCATGTCCTTCTTTCTGGGCATAGAAGTAAAGTAACAACATGGAGGCAACTGTATTTCTCAGAAGAGGTATGTTAAGGAGTTTCTTGAAAAATTCAACATGGCTAATTGCAATGCTGTAAACACACATGAGGCAATGAGCTTAAAACTGACAAAATATGGAGAAGGAAGAAGTTTTGACTCGACCATGTTCAAGATTCTAGTTGGAAGCCTGAGGTATCTCACAATCAAAAGGCCTGATATTGTCTATAGTGTTGGGCTTCTAAGCAGGTACATGGAAGCACCAAAAGAGTCCCACTTGTTAGCGGCAAAACGTATCCTCAGGTACGTTAAAGGAACGGTGGATTTTGGTCTTTTTTATCCATACAATGAAGTTGCAAATCTACATGCATACTCAGACAGTGACTGGGGAGGCGACCAAGATGAAAGAAAAAGAACCACTGGGTATATATTTTTTCTTGGATCAACTACTTTTACGTGGAATTCAAGGAAGCAAAGTGTGGTCGCCTTGTCTACATGTGAAGCAGAGTACGTGACGGCATCATCCACTATTTGTGAAGGAATCCGGTTGAGAAATCTGCTGAAGGAGTTGAAGCATCCATAGGATGGATCCACAGTGATATATGTGGATAATAAGTCGGCAATTGAACTTGCCAAAAATCCGGTGCAACATGGAAGAAACAAACACATTGATACCCGATTCCATTTTTTGCGAGATCATGTGATGCAGAAAACGATAGAACTGAAATATTGTCATACTACGGAGCAGGTGGCTGATATTTTCACAAAGGCATTACCGTCAGATGCATTCAAAAGACTCAGAACGATGCTCGGAATGAAGCCGGTTTTGGTTTGAAGGGGTGTGTTGGAATTGGAAACCAAAACCATGAGTAAAAGCTGCCCACTGCGTCATTTATTTCATGCGTGTCCGCATCATTTATTTTTTATTTGAATGAATTTAAATGCTATGCATTTAAGGATTTGGTATATCTTTGTACCATCATAAATGCTCTGCATTTAAAGATTTGGTATATCTTTGTACCATCATAAATGTTCTGCATTTAATATTTTGGTCTTTCCTTGTACCATCATAGATTCTCTGTATTTTATGTTTTGGTCTTTCTTGGTACCAACATAAATGCTATGCATTTAATTTTGTGGGTCTATAAATTGATGTAATTGTAGTCTGAAATTTCAATAGTGAAAAATTGTGAAGTTGTGTGAAAGTGTGAAATACAAAGCTTGAAATATCCTTTGTGTTGTGTGACGATTTTCTACCTCTTCCATTCTTCCTCTCAGATTTCTCGGCTTGTATAGCCAACTTCCCTACCTCAGGAGGAGCATGCAACCACCACCTTATCTAGGTTGCACGCCACCATCCAACACGCTCGTGTCGGCTTCCCTAGCACCATCATCCGAGCTCACCGGTCTACCCTCAGTCTGCAGCACTTCACCAGAGCCACGGGACACAGCCGCCACATCTCGATTGGCCACATCTCGCTAGATTCACACCATAGGGTTGCCGCATTTGGGGATTCAGGCACCCAGATCTAGTTCCTGGAACCCTAGCCGGCCTGCCGATGTTGGAACTCCTTTTTTCTGCGAGAACTGCCCCGGGGTGACTGGACCGGCAGCAGCTCATGCCGTGGTTTATCCCCCCTCCGGTGAAACACCCCGCTGTAGCAGCCAGACTCCTTTCCAGAGCCAGAGATAAACATTTAAATTCATTTATTTAATTTAATTTAGTTTTTAAATAAAATTATTTATAATTAATTTTGGGGTTTTAAAATAAAAGAATCGAATTTTTTTAATTTAATTTGGGTTTTAAATTAAATTAATTTTTTAATTTAATTTTTATTAGACAATTAATTTAAATATTAGAATCGATAAATAATTTATTTGAATTTATTAAAATTCATTTAATTTATTTGAACAACCTCGTACTGAGTAAATTTATTGCAATTTAATTTTTAATTGCACATTATTTCTATACCGACTAGTCTTGAGCTATTGACTCATTCGTGCATGTTGGTATTTTACTTATTTAATTATTTATTCAATGAGTGTGATTATTGTCATATTTAATTAGATAAATGATGGTCTATGAATCGTCATTTTAATTCAAATATGTATAATGACTTGCGTTTACATTGCACTAGTTGTGCATTACATCCCTAGACCCCCTCACCTATGTGAAAGTATATTTATTAAAATACTATCTCATTCCAAGATGTGGACCTTACCAAGTTTAGGTGGAAATCCAAATGGGATCCGAGCACTATGCACTGGCAGCAAGCTGCGATACGATTCAAATTTCAAATCACGTATGGAAGTCCCTAGGTCATAATTGATCCACTATGGATCGAACATAAAATAATGCCTAAGAACATTTGGATTGCATGAATTAGCTTTATGCATTGTTTGTTGTTTCATATGAGTGCATGACTATTTCCTAATCACATAGAATAGAAAACCAGATAAAAATGCATAAAGATGTGATGAATATATTTCTATAGTTTTTTATGTTGTGTGCGCGACAACCTATTTTGATCGAATAAAATACAATTACATTATATTCATCAACAAACAAAATCCATAAATGGCATTTCAAGTACTAATGTCTTCCTTTATTCAAATTTGAGAAAAATGGCTATTCAGAGTGCTCGTCAACCAAAGTTGAGAGTGCTCCTTACTACCAGAGAGTTCTCATAAGAATGATTGTTCGACTTGATTAATGCTGAAGGAAAATAAGTAGCCAAAGATATCTTGATATCACTTTAGAGGTAAGATATTGAAGAAATCAGGTTTGGATTCCAAAAGATGGAACTTTACTCGATAGTATGTTGTGACCATATTGTGTGTAAGCTTTCATTTGTTGTCAATAGTTGGCAATGAAGATAAAAATGAATAAGGAGATGAATAATAACTCTAATGTTATTGAGAGTGGTAATTTAGACTATTGAAGGTTTTATTTGTTGTCAATAGTTGGAAATTAAGATCAAAATGAAGAAGGAGATGATGAATAACTCCAATTTTATTGAGACTGGTAATTCAGACGATTGTTGAACTGGTCTTAAGTTAAAAGTACACGAATCAAAGCTGATACGTTGCCTACATCAATGAAACCATATCATAGAGTGTTGAAGGGCTTGATGTTATAAAGTGACCATGCAACATATCACATTTCAAAGAGACCAACCAAAAGCCTACTTGAAGAGACAAAGATTATTACATTAAGGATCTTGTAGAGATTTGATGATTTAAGAATGATCATACAATGTTGAGAAGATGATTCTAGACATATTCAGTGTTGACTGGAAGGACTAATATTGCGGGAAGACAAGGAAGTTACAATACTTTCCCTAGATACTCAGACGATGCTAAAACTAATAGTTCAAATAGTATATATCATGGTGGAAGGAGTTCATGATGAAATATGCTGACTATTGAAGATGCCAGATGAAAATGAAGAAACGTGGGTGTTCTTGACAATGAAGATATTTAAGGTGGTGTTATTTCCCAGCATTTTCCAAATTTTTGGACCTCCAAATTGGGATTTTTTTGGTAATGGAAGGATTACTACATAAGAGTGAATGAGAGGCGGATTGGAGAAGGTTATCAATAAAGGAATAAAACTATGTACCTCAGAACATGGATAGCGTAAATTTTCTAGGAATGGTTTGCAGCCGCGTACCATGTAGCGGGAAGTTACGTGAGACGATTCACAAAACGGGTTGCGATACCAAAAATGGTTCATGGGGGAAGGAGTTTCAATATGCGAGATGGATCTTCATTGGTGGAAGAGATGCAGTACATGGGCGGGAAGGCATTCAGTATACAGAATGTTAATGGTATGCAGTAAAGGATCGAAGTACGCAGTGGAGGATTACTGTATGCGGATGGAGTTCAATATGCAGTGATGATTGTCCCACATTGAAAATTTGGGTAAAATGGATTGCTGAAATTGGTGGAGTTATTTTACTATATAATATGTGTTAATACCATCATTAGAAGATAGAAAATTCAATAATAAAATATCATCTCAATGGGAGAACTCGACTATGTTTGAAAGTGGTATGCGGGAGAGATTCCATGTAGGATGAAGTGGTACGCGGAAGACAAAAAAGTTCATGGAATTGTAAGGAACAGTCTGCGGAAGAGATTCTACATAGGACAATGTAGTTCATGGAAGATGAAATGATTCAACAAATTTGAAGAATAAGTCCACAGAAGTACAAAATATTTTGTGGAATAAGAGGGAACACTACATAGAAGAAATAATTCCAAAGAAGTAGAAGATGTATCCGGAGGAGGTATATGGATGTTGTACGTGGAGACGGTACATAGTGTAAGTACGTGGAGAATTGGGTATGCCGATAAAGCACGATATGCGGATCAGACATGATACGGTGATCAGGTGTGGTACACCAAGCAGGCATGGTATATAGAGTTGGGGTAGTATGTGGAGTAGGCATGGTACATAGAGCAGGCACAATATGTGGAGCAGGTGCAGTGCGTAGAGTTGGCATGGTATGCAGATCAGAGACAGTCTACAAAATTAGGGAAAGTTCACAGAAGTAGAAACATCATAAAGGATATTTTTGATTCTAGAAAAAAGAAGAAAAACTTTTAGTGAATACAGTTTTCTCACTAAAGAAGAAGATCGAAAATTGAAGAGCATCAACTCTGAACATTGATGCAAGCAAAGTCTCATTCTGTATAGGAGACAAAGACTTCTATGCCTATCTATTGAAGAGACCTTCAAATCAATAAAATGAGTGAGACCTCTCCTAATGCATTGAGCTTGTGGAAGTCAATAGAAGTGATATGAGGGAAGCAGTGAGTTGTCCCTGAACCTTTGTGAAGGTAGTGTTCCTAGGATAGAGTGATTTCACCCAAATCATTGTAATCCACATCTAGTAAATATTAGTGGAATTTGGTATGACTAAAAACCTATCATCATATGCTCCTTGGATGTATCCCATAGTGGTGAACAAAGTAAAAAATTGATTTTTTTACTTCTGCTTTTGAATGTTTTAATTACTACACATATCCATCATACAGGTTTAAACAAGTTCCTACCAAGATGGGAACAAGATCCAATAAAGAAGAGAAAATTTTGACACCCTGATTCACCCACCCCTCCAAGGGTGGTCTACAGTCCTTCAATTGGTATTAGAGGAAAATAATTACATATGTTGGATACTCTATAGTAATTATATTTAGAAGAGGATTTTAGTTTTCTTTCCTAAAGTAAATAATGAAGTGTAGTTTTGGTGAAAATTCAGCCACCTCTGAGAAGAAGTCCATATCCAACAAGACCTCAACGAACAATAAAAAGAAAAAGAATAAGCAGTTGAAGAAGTCACTCATGTCCAAAGAATATGCAGTGTCTGGTTCTCCATGACCTTTCTATAATAAATAAATATCAATCTTGGAAAGTAATGACTAGGTGGCTAAGGTTTCTACCAGAGGAAAGAAAGACACTTCTAAATAATTTTCAAGTGATTAGGAGATATTAATAACCTATCAGTGTGATATTCCTGAAGAAAGAGTTCCTATTGTCTATAGAATATTTCAATGTATGCAGATTAAGATCACCCGACTAGAAAGAAAATATTATAATGTGTAAAAGGGATTGGAAGAAAAAATTCTTGAATGTTTAAATATATCTAGAAAAATTTATTCCTTTGAAGAGATAGAGGTATTTAATAATACTCTAAAAGTAATGATCCATGCATTTAAATATGAGCTGAAAAAGAACACTTAATTTCATGTTTTAAATTTGGAAGAATCTTCCAAGAAGAAAAAATATCTTAACTCTTTGTTACAAAGAAAAATTAAGATGCATGAATATGGGGTTAAAATATTGAAAAAGACTTATGAAAAAAGTTGATCATGATTGAAGATCAGAAGATCATCCTCAATATGGAATGTCTAAAATTGGAATCCCAGTTGACCAATCTTGAGAAGATACATATTGAGCCTTCACAAAAGTAGGAAATAGTTACTACCAGTATTCAATTATCAATAGAGGATTATACTATCAAAATACCTCAAACATTTGATAATAATATCATGTATTCACACATTGATCTACCATAAGTATCTGAGAAGAATACATTACATGCCCATCTCAACAGGCATTCATTATTTATAAGAAACAAAGACCTCTAACACCAGTTAAGTATAAATCAGCTCCCATGGGAAGAAGACAGAAGAATATTATGAATACAAATTTCACCAACAAGATCTCAAGTAGGGAAGTAGAGAATAACATGGATTTTAGATCCACGAAATTGAAGGTCAATTCATCCAAAATAGAAACTAAGAGGGATGACACTCAAATGAACCTATGTCTAAGATCCAAACCAACTGAAATAGTTCCAAATGACATATTGTTCATCTGGCATGAATATATGGAAAGAATGAAGAAACTTGATGATGAAAATGACATTTCTAGTGCTAAATGAAAAGGAAAACATTCACGTGATAAGGATAAGGTTCACGAGAGAGTTTAAACCAATGGAAACACATATGTTAAAGAAGTTTCATGTGAGAGATGTATGAAATCTGTTCACATTGAAAAAGGTTGTATAACCATAATACCAGATCAAGAAGAAATCCTTAAAAGGAGTAATAATGTATCATTCATGATTTTTTTTAATAATAAAAAATCACCACACAAACCAGGAGAAATTGTGAAGAGATCCATGTCACATCATCATTTCTCATAAAAGATGTTCAGATGTGCAATCATGAGGACTAGGAAAAATGGAGAATTTTGGTTTAGAAAACCATCTCATCCTTCCTGATCACATTGAACAAGTAAGGATGAACCACTTTATTCCCTTAATCATTTTTGTATTGTATTTTTTTTGATAATACATGGATTTGAAGGTGACACATTCTCTCAGGGGAGAACCTGAGAGGTGGTGAATGCTTTCAACTCTTGATAGCTAAGATGAAGAAGAATCCACCCTTGGAGTATTCTTAAATTTATATTCAATGAATAAAATGATGAATTATCACCCTTGATGAAGATGATGAGTATTGTTTCCCTTGAGGGGGAGACAATTGAATAATCTTCCAGAGTTATTATTTCAATCAGTATCAACTTCAGTTAGGAATAAATTCAATTAATCTAGAAATTTGATGAAGAACATGTCATTGGAAAATGTGTGTAATTTATAAATCTCTCATTATTGGTTACTCAGAATGAATATCATTTTACAAACTGGGAGTACCTGAATTAATTAGTGACATAAGAAGAATGGATTGCACCAATGCCACTTATCCTATCAATTTCACTTGAATATTTTTTATCTATCTAATGAAGTGAGTATAGGAGTTTCAGGTTTATTATTTCTTATCAAATTCAATATCTTTATCCTGGAATGAAAGTGGAAAACCCTTGGAAACAAAGTACATGAGTTCTCATCTCATATGGTATCATGATCAGTGAATAATGGATATCCTTGTTGTCAAAATCAAATCCCCCTTTTTTACATATAGCATTGCTCAAGTAGATTTAGAGTGAAATGATTGATGTCACATTTCGTAAGAAAGAACTAATACACTTTTCTCATGAAATTTTTATTTATTTTCAATAATGGGGAGAGAAAGTGAAATGAATGTTCGAAAGGTGGATATAAAGAAAAATAAAAAGGGGAGAGCGAAGTTTCCAAATTTGATATTGACACATTCATTTGATGGGGACTTTACAGTATTGACAAAAAATACAAAGGGGATATTCTTTGGACCACATTTTCTATAAGGTTGTATTTTTTGTCTACATTTTTCAATGAAGATCAGAATGAAGAAGGAGATGATGAATAAATCCAAAGTTATTGAGAGTGGTAATTTAGATGATTAAAGCTTGTATTTATTATCAATAGTTGTCCATGAAGATCAAAATGAAGAATTAGATAATGAAAGACTCTAAAATTATTGAGATTGGTAATTTAGACGACTGTTGAATTGATCTTATGTTCAAGGTACATGTATCAAAGGTGATACATTTTCTATAACAATGAAACCATATCATGGAGTTTTGAAGGGCTTGAAGTCATAAAGTGATCATGAAGCATATCACCATTCAAAAAGACCATAAAAATACTAAATTAAGAGACATGAATTGTTGCATGAGGAATCATGTGGAGATTTAAAGATTTAAGAATGATCATATGAAGCTATGAATACGATGCTAGTAACATTGTTGACTAGAAAGACTAAGGTTACTGGAAGATATTGAAGCTGCATTACATTCCCTGGATACTTTGGAGATGCTAAAAATGACCGTTAAACTAGTATATATCATGGTGGAAGGAGTTAGTGATGAAATCTACTGACTGTTGAAGAAACTATATGACAGTGAAGAATCATGTGTGTTCTTGACAAATCATATATTTAAGGTGGTGTCATTTCCTAAAGTTTGCCAAATTTTTGGACCACCGAATCAGAATTTTTTTTGGAAATGAAAGGATTTCTGTATAGGATTGAATGAGATGCAGAATGGTGAAGGAAATCATCAAACGAAGAAAACCACGTACCTCAGAACATAGACCACGTACCATGTTTGGGAACGGTTTGCGGCTGCATACTATGTAGTGGTAAAGGTATAGTAGACGATTTGTAGAAGGGGTTGTGGTACCAAAAATGTTTCATGGTGGAAGTAGTTATGGTGTGCGGGATGGCCCATCTTTGGTGGGAGAGATTTAGTACATGGACTGCGAGGATTATAGTACACGGAAGGTTAATGGTATACATTAAAGGATCGTAGTTAGAGGTGGAGGCTTACTATACACAAATGGACTTCAGTATGCGATGAAGATTGTCCCACATTGAAAATCTAGGTAAAAAGGATAAGAAAAATTGGTGGATTTATTTTCCTATATAAGGAGCACAAATCCCATCATTAGAAGAGAGTGAATTCGATAAAAAAATATCATCGCTGTGGAAGAACTCTTCTATATCCAAAAGTGGTATGTGTGAGAGATTCCATGTAAGATGAAGTGGTATGCGGAAGATGAAATGGTATGCAGAATTGGAAGGATCAGTCCATGAAGAGATTCTATATAGGACAAAGTGGTTCATGGGAGACGAAATGATTCACAGATTTTAAAGAAGAAGTCTGAAGAAGGAAGAAACTGATTGAGGAATATAAAGAAATAGTACGAAAAAAGAAAGAATTCAATATATGTAGAAGTGGTACGTAGAGGCAGTATGTGGAGGTGGTATGTGGAGGTGGTATGCGGAGGCTATACACAGTGTAGGTACGCAGAGCAATGTGTACGATGAGCAGGAACGATACACGGAGCAGGCACTGTACGTAAATCAGGTGTGGTATACTGAGAAGGTGTGGTACACGGAGTAGGAATGATATGAAGACTAGGTGTGGTACGTGGAGCAGGTGTGGTACATGGATAAGGCGTAATAAGTAGAGTAGGCATGATATACAATTCGTAGATAGTCTGTAGAATCAGGGATAGTTTACAGAAGTAGAATCATCATAAATAAATTTTGTGATTCTAGTAAGAAGATGAAAAAGATTTAGTGCATTCAGTTGTTTCAATAAAGAAGATGATTAAACATAAAATAGAATCAACATTGGACCTTAATGAAAAAAAATCTCATTATGAATAGGAGACAAAGACTTTTATGCCTATCCGTTGAAGATACCTTCAAGCCGATAAACTGAGTAAGACCTCTCCCAAGGCATTGAGCTAGGGTCAGTCAACCGAAGTGATCTAAGGGAAGCAATGAGCTATCCATGAACCTTTGTAAAGAAAATGTGCCTAGGATAGAGTGACTATTTCCGATCCATTATAATCCACATCCAGTGAAGATTAGTCGAATTTTTTATGACCGGCAGCCTATCGATATATGATCTTTTGATGTATCCCATAGCGGTGAACCAAGTAAAAAGTTTTGTGTTGTCCTTCTGCATGTGAATTATTTAATTACTTCATATATCCATCATACAAGTTTAAACAAGTTTCTACCAACATGGGAACAAGATCCATTAAATAAGGAAAAAATGGACACCTTGATTCACCCCCCTCTCAGGGTGGTCTAGGGTCCTTCATAGTATAAGGAACTGCGAGTTAATGTGGTTGGATAGAATAGTTCCTACTTATAAACTCTCTATGTATTGGCATAGAAAAATTTTGTAAACAATAAGGATTATTTTCAAGGACCCTTTCCACTAAAATACTCAAGATAGAGAGTATTCCAAATTCAATAGTGATGGATATTAGAGTTCACTAAAATAGTGGGTGACATTAAAATGATATAATAATTAATTCTTGATAAATTTCAAATGGTAATCAATATAATGTACTAACTACTATTTTTCATCTAATATAGATTTAAAATGGAAATCACCAAAAACACAAGTACATTATCACTACGATCAATTCTGCATAAAGAAAATATCATGACCAGTAATAACTTCTAGGAGTGGTACACACACATGGACATAGTACTATTCCATGAAAAGAAGCCTTATGTGCTAGATTCCTCAGTGCATACTGAGCCACCTCAGGGAGAAAGTATGGTAGAAAAAGATAAATTGAAAATGCATTAATAGGAATCACTTGATTTTCAATGAATCATGTTGTCATCCATATCCATCCAATTGCAGAAAATGCATGAGAATGAGGATGCCTACAAGATGATTTAACACCTCTAAGAATTATATAATGAGAAAGCTAGTCAGAAATAGAATGAGATCTCAAGTACCCTATATAAATGCAGGCTAGAATAATGGCACCAAGTCAGTCCACATGTACTTAAGATGATTGGGTATATTGAGATGCTTGAATCCCTTGGGTTCAATTTGAATCAAGAACTAGCAATGGATCTCATTCTTGCCTCTTTAAAATCTATATTTTTATTATTCATTTTCAATTAAAACATGAATGATGTGACAAAGTCTCTCCCTGATCTATTCACTTTAGTTCTCCAAACTGATAAGGATATGAAAAATACCAATTCATCTGTCTTTATGGTGAACAAAATAAATAAGGGAAAGGAAAAGGGTTATAAGGAAAATTCAAGGCCGAAGACACCAATGCATCATCCTACAATGAAGAAAAATATTTAGAGTAAAATTAATGAGCAGTAGGCTATCTGCTTTGGATGTGGAAAGAAATGCCAATTGAAGAAAAATTGCAGAGTTGGGAAGAATATGTAAACCAATTATTCTACTTTAGGTATTTTTGTCATTGAATGCAATATATATTTATATACAAGTTGGGTATTGGATATGGCATGTGGTTCAGACATTTTTATTCACATACTAGAACCAATTAGGTTTAATAATATTGCAAAATGTGAAGTGGATCTCTGAGTTGAAAATGGTCCAAGTTTGGCAGCCTTCGTAGTGGGAGACTATCACTTAACTTTTCCAAGTGGTTTTCTTATAGTTATAAATAATTTTTTTATGTAACTTCTATATCTAGGAACATAATATCTCTATCAAGTTTAGAAACTATAGAATTTTATTTCAAGTTTGGAAATAAATGTTGTCTCTTTTATAAGAATAACATCTATTGTGGTATGGTACATCTTACAAATGTTTTATATCTTCTTGAACTCAAGAACCCCATAATAGAAATCAATGAAAAAACAAGCCAACATGACTCATATATCAAACACATATGGTACTTATGTCTAGGCCATATAAATGAGAAGTGATTACAAAAATTACATCAGAATGGTATTTAGACTCGGTTTAGTTAGAACCCTTGGATGTGTGTCAAGTTTGATTACAAAGAAAAATGACAAAATCACCTTTATCAGGGAAGAGATAAAGAGCCAATACAGGTCAAGAATTAATACATACCGAGGTCTATGGTCCTTTACCATTAGAGAAAAGGGTGGTTTTTACTACTTCATTACTTTTACCGATGACTATAGTAGGTATGGATATATCTACTTGATGTGTTATAAGTCTGGTTCCTTTCGGATATTTAAGGAATACCAAAGTAAAGTAGAAATCCCTCTTGGTAAGAAGATCATGGAACTCTACTCAGACCGAGGCAGAGAGTATCTTAACCAAGATTTCATTGTTCACTTAAAAGAGTGTGGGATTGTATCCCAACTCACTCTTCCTTAAACTCCACAGTGAAATGGTGTTAATGAAATGAGAAATATTACCTTTCTTAAAATGGTAAGATCATTAATGAGTCATGAAACTCATCCATTATCCTTTTAGGGTTATGATTTGTAGAGAGTAACATATACCCTTAACCGAGTACCAAATAAATCTTCAGATGAGATTCCATATGAGTTATTCTGTGGAAAGATATCCAATTTGTGACACTTACATGTAAGGGGATGCGAGGAATTTTTCAAGACATTACCAAGTGAAAAATTAGAATCCATAAGAACTAAGTGCATCTTTAATGGATATCCTAAGGAATCCAAAGGATATTTCTTATACAATCCTTTATATAGAAGAGTTTTTGCGGAAATATAAACTATATTTCTAGAAAGGGGAAAACATTCTATTGGAAATAGTGGGATAATGATTGACATCGATGAATTTAATTCTCCAGATGCACAAGATTTGGTACGTGAACAATCTCCAAAATAGAAAGCAAAAGAAGAAATTTTTCCCAAGACAAAAATATCGTGTAGTTATAATCGATATGTTAGAGAAATAGTGAATTATGGATTTCTTATCACAGAGTTAGGTGACACATTATACCTTGAGGATGACAAACCTATAACCTACAAGTAAGTAGTAGAAGACAAAAAAGCTGTTAAATGGAAAGATTCCATGCATTCTGATATAGAGTCCATGTACCAAAATCATGTTTGAATTTTGTTAGACCCTCCAGCTAATGTAATGACCATTGGGTGAAAATGGGTATTCAGGAAGACACTGGACATGTATGGTAAGTTTAATACCATTAAAAGAAGACTGGTTGCAAAGGGTTTCATGAAATTACAAGGCATCGACTATGATGAAATGTTATTACCAATATCCATGCTTAAATACATTAGAACATTTCTTGCAATATCAACGTTTCATGATTATGAAATTAGTAAAATGAATGTCAAGATTGCTTTTCTAAATTTGATGTTTTTTGAAGATGTCTATATGACTCAACCCAAAGGGTTTTTCAAGTCAAATAATTCCAATAAGGTATGTAAGATGACAAGATTCATTTATGGGTTGAAGGAGGCATTACGTTAATCAAATGTTTGTTTTGATGAGGCCATAAAAGAATTTGGTTATGTCAAAATTTAAAGAGTTCCTTGTGTCTATAAAAAGGTTGAAGGGAATGCCATCATTTTCTTAGTGTTATATGTTTATGACATATTAATTATGGGAAATGAATTTAAAGTCTTACAGTCAATTAATACATGGTTAAGTGAATGCTTCTTCATAAAAAACTTAGGTGAAGTAGCCTATATTCTAGGGATAATGATCTATCACGATAGATCTAATAGGCTTCTTGGGATAAGTCAGAGTACATATATTGACAAGGTACTCAATAGGTACAATAAGGAACAATCAAAGAGAGGGTTGTCACCTATGTCACATGGTATTAATCTCTCCAAGAAAATGTGTCCACAAACACATGAGGAGATTAAAAGAATGAGTATAATACCTTATGACTTGGGAGTGGGTTCTATCATGTATTCCATGATATGTACTAGGTTGGATGTCATATTTTATTTAATCCTGGTGGGTAGATTCCTCCCAATATAGGAGAGCTGCACTAGGTAGATGTTAAAACAATAATAAAGTACATTATGTGTAAAAAGGATATGTTCCTGGTGTATTGAGGAGATGCAGAACTAGTAGTGGGAGGATACACTGATGCTAGATTCCAGATAGATCACGATGATCTCAAATCACAGTTAAGCTATGTATTTTTTCTGAATGGTTGTGCAGTGAGCTGAAGAAGCTAGAAAAAAGTTGTGGTTGTCGATGCTATAGCAGAATTCGATATATTGAAGCCTATGATGCAGTAAAGGAAGCAGTCTGAATATGCATCTTTATCGCAAACATTGGTCTTGTGGCTAGTAGTGCAAACCCAATTTCCAGTTTTTATGATAATATTATTGTAGTGGTGCTTTCCAAGGAGCCCAGGTCTCACCAAGGGACAAAGCATATTATTTGGAAGTTTTATCTCTTGGGGGATTTTACTCAAAGAGGTGAAGTTTAAGTTAACATAGTAGCCATAAAGGACAATGTGAAAGACCCTTTGACTAAATCCATATCTCAGCAGAATAAAGGTTATAATGTGAGAGCTAGTTTATTGAGACTTGTTAGCAGTTGTCTTTAGTGTAAGTGGGAGTGTAGAAAGTGGGTTCCCTAGACCCAACTTGTGTTGTACATTGATTACTGCTACATGAATGCAGTTTATAGTTTATAATTGTGTTTATATTTCCATAATAATGTAGATTATTCTGTTTCTATTATGTTTATTCTAATGTCCTTAGATTACATGTCATATCAAAGGGTTATAGCAAGCCCCAGACTATAATGAGAAACTAGAGGTACTATAACAGTAATCTTATAGTAATGTCCTATAGTCTAGTTACATCATTCTGATAGGACACTGATGATGTGAGACTATTAGGTGATGGGGGCTCATAAGCATTGATACTTTTTCTCATGATGTCTTTACTTGGTGGTATCTAGTAGTTGATATCATGAGGACAAACCCATTAGTAGGAACACCACATGTTTTATGTTTTATTGGTTGTTCTTATCTATAGACTTGTGTAATGGTCTCCTAACTTGATATCATTGTCAATGTATGTTATGTTTTTGTGCACCTTGATGCAAGATTAAAACCATGAAATTGAAGTCATGGAGAGGTACTTTGTGTTGGGGTACATCATTAGGTGACATGACATTGACTGAATGATCCTGATAGGATTTTTCACTTCCATGTTTAGGAAGAGATATCTCGGGCTTGGTTGATTAATATGGTAGTAACTTCTTTAAATCTGTGGCCATGGTAGTTGAAGGTAACTCCATCCAGATAAATCAACAAAAAAGGTAGCAACATAAAAAATGATGACACTGGTATCCATTCTTCTTTATTGAGATATCGATGAAGAAGAGATTATATTACACAAACTGTGTTCATAGGAAAGTAGTCATTTATTTGAACTTTCCTTATTTATATAGGGTCCTTGATGGGTTTTTAGACCCCACAATAGGTTGGTGTATATTAATCACTTCTATTGATAGAATGTCCTAAAGGGTCACACACAACAGCGCTTTGATAATATACCACATTCGGGTGAATAGGAGTATTGTATTTAATGGGTCCCACACCTGGTATGGGTATTATCCAAGTTATATGGATCACCAAAGAATAAATAAATTCTTTAATTATTAATTTTTGGGATAATTCATTGAATTTATTTACATGTATTTACATGTGATTAAGTAAATACAAGGATATAATATTATTCAAAATGGATTTAAATATCATGGGTTTGTTTAATATTATTAGGAGACGTGAGTTGAGTTAAAGACTTAATTTAATAATTCAATATATATTTCATATAAATATTGATGTTAGTGAAAAAAATTATTAATATTATTTATGGAATAATTTAATTTTTCATAAATATATATTTATAAAACATATATTGTGAATATTTATTTCACGGGGGACATGAACCCATACTGTGTATTTTAAATATTCATTATATAAGATGATTGAGGCTCTTCTCCTAATGACTATTAATTCATTGGAATTGAGATCCTCTATCCCCTCTTGAATCCTAGAGAGAGAATCTCTCAAACAAGAAAGATATTCAAGTTCTGTCATCTCGAATTGCAGACACTGGCTTGCGATGATCATTGTTTCGTCGAAGTGGTCGTCGGTGTACTGCGCAAGCACCCAGATTATAATGAACGATGCATGAGAAGTTTCAAGAGGTGTGTGTGGATGGTCTAGAGGGCTTCAACATCAGATTCTTCATGAAATGGTCATCGACATATTATGATAGGCTTTCACAAGTTATATACAAATGAGGTACACATTCAATTTATTGTTTTGCTTTGTTTAATCCACATGTGGTCCTAAGACCATTCTAGGATAAGATCACTAGAGTTAAAGATGTTACATCACTCCAATGATGCAAACAATTTTAATTTCCCATCCCATCAACTTCAGATTTCCATCCTGGTAACTCACACAACAATCCGAGTTCCTAAACCATAGTGCATCTCAGCATGTTGGTGAGGTCGAGAGGCCCAATTGAGAGTAGAAAACTCAAGGAGATGAGTGAAGGAATGGGGGGTAGAGGGTTCTCAAGAGATACGAATATGGAGTTTCTATTGAAAACCCAACATGTATGAGGACATAAGTACACACCACACAACACACCCTAGGAGAACTTAGGCCACAGGGCCAGAATGAAGAGGAGGTTTTTAGAAAATGAGGATAGTCCCAAAGAGGAAATGTTTGGGCGTTCCTATATATCCCATGAGGATGATAATCAAGAAAAATGTAGTTTTGAAAATGTCATTCTTTTTAACATCATGCGGTAAGAATGTAAATAGGACGAAGGATGTTCTAGAATGAGGGGAATGTGGTGTGACTATTGTAAACCAAACATGAATGGAGACTAAAGAAGTCCACATCACACCATATGTAACCCTTATAGAGAACTAAAATCAAAAGAGGGAGAATAGGTTTGTTGGGATGGACTCGAAGATGGAATGTATGAGCCTTCCTATATATCTCATGAGTATGGGAATTGAGCCATATATAGTTCTGAAATGTTGTGCAGTTTTACATCACACGACAATGACGTATAAAGGAGGAGTGCCTCAAAGGGATATGTGTGGTGTGGAAAAAATAGGACGACATGAATGAGGATAATGATTCTGTAGCAGACTACACAATCCAAAGAGAGAACTTGGGGAAAAATACCAAAAAAGTTCAAGGGACCTGATGCTTGGTCATGGGTGAAAGGTCCATGTGTCACTATGTATCCCATAAAGATGGGAATCAATCCGTACATAATTCTCAGAATACATTCAGTTTAATGTCATGTTGTAAGGATGAGGGGATCTTAGTTTACTATCATAGAGCACAGACCATTTACAATTTAACATCATATAGGAAGAGTACATGTAGTTTAACAACTTTCAGGATGATAATATAGTTTAACATCATGTGGGATGAAATATTCCCTCACATGAAGTACTTATTGAGAAATTTGGAATTGGTGGGAGGATTAATACACTCACCATCCATAGTGACTAGATAGTATGCACCATTGGGGAAAAACTTGTGAATGATGCATGGTCCCTCGTATTTGGGATCTAATATCGGTGGCTTCCTGCATGGTAACATTAGCATTCTTAGGGCCAATACCGTGTTACCTTATTAGAAGGATTAAAGGTGAAGTTTCTTATTGAAATCACGAGCTATCTTGCTTTGTTCCATAACTGGATTATGCAAGGCGCAAATCCTATTCTTTTCAAGTGCTTTCAGTTCAGCTAGATGGATTTTGGATACATTATCTAGTATCTACTGATATTAGATGGTTGTGCATAGTGAGGATAGCTGAATATCAATGGGCAGGATTGCCTATGTTCAATACACTGGGGAATACGGAGTCACCTGATTTGAATTATGAGTCTTCATCTGGTAATCCCAAAGAGCGTTATGGAGTTTTTCAGCCAACTGTTCTTCTTCTGACCAACCATCTTTAGCAAGTTGTTAGAGAGGGATTTTTTGAATGACATGATATTCAAATTTTCGTATGTATGATAGTGAAAGGTATGATTAGATAAGATATTGTACATGGATTAAAATTTCTTTATCTTGGAAACTTGGAAGTTGGTGCCGTTATCGGTGAGGATGGAATGAGGAACTCCAAATCGGTACAAGATATTGGAACTCACAAACTCAAGGATAGAATGGGCATTGAATTCCCTAAGAATATTTTTCTCTGCCCAATTTGATAAGAAATACATATCAGTTAAGATGAACCTGCCCTGACGAGCTATTTCCGATAGATATGGTCCCACGACATCGAGTCCCTAGGCCAAAAAGGGCTACGAATACTTGGTAGTATGGAGAGTTTTTGGCGGCTGATGCACAAAATTATCATGGAAATGGATTGCATGGAACATTTTGGAAAACATGATATAGTAATAGATCATGGTGGGAAAAAAGTATACTAATATTTGGATTTGATGAGAATGTTTTGGCCCTTCCTGATGAGCCTCATACGAACCAACATGAACATCCTATATGACCTAAGAAACCTCTCATCCTTAAATGAAACAGAGGATAATCAATTCAAAACAACATCTTTAGAGGACCTTTGGAATACCATGGCCACTCTATAGGGTAAACTGCACTATGCACCAATGTACTTGCTCACATTCAGCTTGGTCTATTAGGATATTACTATGCTAGAGATACTCAATATGGGGAGTTGTCCAGTTAAGGGTCCCTTCCAACATCGTGTCAGGGGGACCAAGTGGTCCGAACGTGTGGGAACTGGTGGTAAGGTGTCTTAACTATGGTCTATCTTCATCATCCAGAGTGTTGGGAGAAATGAATCTTCAATGTGCCTCATGTATAATAAAATGATTCTAGTCTGGCTCTTGATGAGATGTCTCAAGGCCAGCTAAGACATCAGCTTGACCATTCTGCAATCGAGGGACATGAGTAACTTCTGGTTGAGAGGGGAACTGGGTCATCAGTTGGTGATTACACTCTAACATTGATATGACCTATGGCTTCTTGATGACTTAATCATTTTTGAGCTTCTTGATGACTAGTTCGGAGACCCCTTTCACATGAAGGTGAGGAATGTCAATCTCGAGATCCATCTTGGGACCAGAGATGAGAGCCTAATACAATACCTCATTGTTGGTATAACCTTCTAAAAATAAGAAATAATATGGTAGGAAAACATTTACAGTCATGATGAAGATGATGCCCAGGACAACTCTGTTGAGTCCGGGATCCTTGAGTCTTCTACTGGTAGGGCTTTAGGAAGTTCCATTAAAGTGCATTTTCCAACAGAGAATGTCTTGATCCATTGAGAGGATTGAGACATTTTAAAATCAAGATCTAGATACAACTCTATGGTGTCTGTATGGGAGGCATTAATGTCATCCAATTCCAATCCCTTGATTTTCTTTTGGGGGGAAAATTGGATGTCGAACTATTGAAGGATCACTACCCAATGAGCTAAACGACCTATCAACATGGGGAAGTTCAGAATGTACTTCAATAGATCCACTTGAGACAATAGTTTTATCTTATAGTGCTATATGTAATGTCACAATTTTTTTACTATGAATACCAGTGCAAGGAATCTCTTCTCAATAGAAGAATATCTGGCCTCTGTATCGAGGAGCATGTGGATGAGATAGTATAAACTATTCACAGTCCCCTAATTATTTTTTTGGATGAGAAGATCGTCGAGGGACCACTCCAGGGTGGCCATATAGAGGACCAGTGGCTTTCTTAAAAGAGGCGACATCATAAGTAGAGGTTGTAGTAGGTACTTCTTGAATTCCTCAAAATGGTCTAACACTCGTCATACCACTGATAGTCGACACCTTTCATCATGAGTCATGAAATGGGATTACACTTTACAGCCATATTTGTGATTAATATGCATATGTATGATAAGTTTCCATGAAATCCTCGATGCTCCTGAATGTTATTTAGGGGATACATTTGACTTTTGGACTTGATCTTTTTCAGATCAATCTCAATGCCTCTGTATCTGACCACGATGTCGAGAAACTTTCCGGAGGTGACCCCAAAGGCACACATCAAGGGGTTCATCTTTAGATAGAGTTAATTAAAGAAGACAAAAAACATATCAAGATCCCTTATATGGTCTTTAATCTGGAGAGACTTAACCACCAGGTCATCCATGTTGCATTACACTAATGTCTCATGGATTTTCTTGAATATGTGGTGTATGGAATGCTGATAGGTGGAACCTACATTCTATATACCAAAAGGCATTACGTGGTAGAAGAAAGTACCTTGTGGTTCCCTAAGGGTGGTAGACTCTTCATCCTCAGGGGATATTTATATTTCATTATATCTATAATACCCATCCACAAAAGAGAGATCCTTGAACCCAGCAGTGGCGTCAATCAACAGTTCTGTCATATGAAGTGGAAAGTCATCCTTTGGACAGTGACATTTGATATCCTTAAAGTCAATGTAGACTCCAATTTTTTTCACTCTTCTTACTAACGGGAACAAATTTATCTTACCATATAGGTTATTGGACTTCCTTGATGAATATTTATTTGATGATCTTATCAACCTCAGCCTCGACCGTGGCACCATGAGAAAGGTTCATCTTTCTGAGAGGTTGTTTGAACCCATGATGTTTTTTGGGATATTGAGATAGTTTAAGATGACCTAAGGATCCTGCTATGTATTTATTCATAACATCATGCAAATACATCAATATTTTGATTTAGGAAATCCACGTATCATTATTTCTCTTCTACGACCATAGCAGCACTGATCAGTGTTGGTTTTGGATTCATCTCTATTTCAAGATTCACCTGTACCATCTCATCAACTATAGTGTAGAAACCCTCTATGAAAGAGGTAGGGGCGTCTTCCAAATCATCTTCTTCATCTAGAGTGATAGGATCATCGGTAGAAGGAAACTCCTCCGAGATGACAGATACTGATGGGACACTAGTGCCAGCTTGGGTGGGAGTGGAAACCTCATCGAGGGACTCCTGAACTCCTGAAACCATGGAAATGAAAGCTATTGATTTTATTCCATCTGGAATTCAACCCACTGGGCCACATTTGATAATATCCAAAAATAGTAGAGCGTTGGTTTGATCCGGTTTATACCAGCCTAAAAAACTAGCAAGTATGATGTATTTTTGTTGCCATGAGGAAAACATTTTGATACCTTATAGGATTTAGGGGTTCTGAGATCACCTAATCCATATTTTTGTAGGCTTAAGGGGTGATCTAATGGAATTCCTTAGACTTGGGAATTCCCTTCCCCTCATTCTAGATACAACAAAACATTGCCCCAAATATAGGGTTGTGGCCTCAAATCTGGGAATTGGGAAAATATAGGAGCCATCCAGGTTTGTCCATGAGTCAGTCGCAGTCATAGCATGTTCAACCTTTTTGGCCTAAATCTAGTTTACCTTGCTCTTGGAATAGTCGATATCCAATTAGAAGGCTTAAAAAGAGGAAAATGGAGATGAATCACCTTAGATTATGCCTACTCAACCATTAAGGGAGTACTTGAAGCATTGGTGATATGAGGAAGGGACCTCCACGTGTAGGTGGACCCATGACCTACCCATCAAAACATTGTAAGTGGTGTCTTATGAGACAACCATGAACTCAATGATAGCAACTCGACCACCGAAATGGGTCTTCAAACTATTATTTTCACCTGGTGTCTACTTCATCCTATCATAACCTTGAATTTTCATGTCAGATGGACTCATATTTGCCTCAGAAAGTCCCATATTTTTTAGTGTCTGGGTCAGGATAAGGTTTATCCCAGAGCCCATGTCGACAAGACAGTGGTATAATTCCACATTGTTTAACTGGATAGTGATGTATAGTGGGAAGATATTCCCCTGTATAGGAGAACCATTATCTTATCTAGAGAAATATATCATGGAATGACATTTTCCAACCTTGACTATCTTATCATAGAATACTTATATAGCTTCTAAATCTATCTCAAACTAGATGGGGCTTCTTAAAGCCTCCACAAGGGCTTAGTGCATATCCAATGATAGTAGGGGAGCCTTTACGATAGATATATTAACAAAAATAATGGAAAGATTCATGGGCATATAATACTTTTTTGTCAGGTGTACACTTCTACTTACATGAGATCTCTCTGTGGTAGGTGGTTTGACAGGCGCTACTGGTTGAACTGGAGGATTATTCTAGGTGCTGGGAATTTCATATTACTCAATAGTAAAACAACATAGAGTGAATACTAGATGAGGTCCAGATGACTGAGGTCTATCCATGATAGAACGTGACTGACTATAGCATGGTCATGGTGGCCCTGCCTGATCAAGTAGCACAAATAGTAGTGGAGGCAGATCTGATGAAACAAGATGAGAAGGCTACACATGATGAGCTCTATGATGGGCATTCTTTTTGGTCTCAGTGGTATGCACGTATTGGATATACAAACTGGACAATACACTTTGGTGATTCACATACCCATAGCTCTGTTGATGCTAGTGTTGACTAGGGACATTGGGAGGGTCCGCCTGACACTCTTCATTATCGGGAACCATATAAAGGATTACCGACTCTACTTTATTAACCAAAGTGTACCCTTAATCATCACTTGAATAATTTTACATTGGTGGGATGATTTTGGGGGAAATATCTATCTCTGGGGGAATAAAATTTCTGAGAAAATGGGATGGACTTAGCACATGCATAGGGCTTTGACTCCCCTTGCATCGTTGGTGCTTGTTCCCTTGAGAGGACGACGATTGAGATGTTGGTGCAGAAGAAGTAACCGAAGGTATAAAAATGACATTCTAAAGGCTCAGGTCGATTCAAGAATTCATGGATGATACCATGAGCATGGGAAACCACCTTTCAATCCTTCTAGTCATTGTATTTTTGAGACCTGCAGTTAGAAACCTGCTGCCATTCACCCTTTCTATTATTGTTAGGATTTATCAACACACATGCTACATGTGCTGGGGTTGGACCTAAACTGACAATGTTTTTATCAACCCAGTCTTATATCCAATAATTAGGCACATAGAACTTATTTAGGGAGTCACCAAGGATCCTATGATGGGGGAAGTAATTGGGGCGCTCGATGAGTTCCTCTTTTTTGGGACTCGTGCATTCTGGCAATCACTGGAGTCCCTAATCAAAGGAGCTTCAGAAATAGTCGGGGACCAGAGCCTCATTAAATGAGTTAGTTCAGTTCCTTTTCCCTAGGAAGGGGGATATTGGATCATGTCCCTATAGAGGGCCTAGAGGAGCCTTACAAGGAGGAGGGACCTGATTTTCTCACCTAGGTGGTGGTGGCACATTACACAAGGGAATCTATTGATTCCGAGGTTGGCGCTGCTAAGCCTTAGGCTGCACCTAATGTGGTGGCTCTTGGTGAGGCTTTGGAAGTGGTTCCACTAGTAATTACTCCAGTTACTTGGGGGACTCTATATGTGCTACCATGGAGGGATTGTATATAGAATCTCTTCTTGCGGGAACTATAGGAGGCAATGGATGTGCCCGCTTGGCTTGCTTCAAGGCTTCCTCTAGACATTGGGAATTTTTAGAGAAATTACAACCCCCCCCCCCCTCTGGGAATCTCTGAGTGATGAGGGAGGGGACCCATTCGATCTTCACACTCCCCATACATATCATCAATATTTTCTCCTAGGTTAGTGTCATATAAAGGGAATATGTGAGGCCCTTCCACCAAGAAACAAAGTCTATGATGCACTAATCAGGACTCTAGTTGCATTTGAAGTGGTCAAAAAAACATGTCTTCCAGGTGGTGGAACTAAACTGGCATAGAAACTACCTACAAATGTCATCCTAATTGGATACTGAGCTAATTGGTGACTGGTTGTACCAAACAAATGTGGTCTCTTCCCGTGTCTTCACAAAACAACAGATCTTAGCGTCCTTCTGCAATGCTAGAGTTCCCAACATGGGTACACACCATGAAATAAAGTGGGCCAGAGGCTATAGCAGATCACCCATCCCATTAAAAGGGGATAAATTAGGATTCTCGAAACTTGGGGGTGTTGTAATATCATCCACCCATGCTGGATACAGCTTTCCATCAGGCGAGATGTTCACTTGTCGTGCTTTTAGGGCCTCAAGGTGAGAAATAAGTGCTACTATCAAATCATTTGGACAAGGATTCCAATCGTGACAAGGATATAATAACACTAGTGAATTGGTATTTTCTTCAACATGGTCATAAAGCCCAATGACTCATGGAGCAGCTGGTGGGATGGCTTGTGGTACTACCGGGGGAACAACTTGGGGAACAGCTAGGGGAACCTGAGTTGGGTCCCAAGGAGGGTTATCACGCAACTCAGGTGGATTTGGTGATTCATATCACTCCTTCATGCCATAAACTTAGGCCTCTAATATGTCTATATGGGTATAATGTTTAAGGTAACCATGAGGAAACTCGCTGGGGGGAGGCTGTACCTGCCCCTACTACCCCAGTCAAGGATTACTATAATATAGTCGTAGTTTTGCAGCACATTTGGAGAGAAGGTCACCAACCATAATTTTATGTTTCACGATATTTTGATGCAATGCATCCTTTTTGGGGTCATGTTCCATATTTTCTTCTAATCTGGATGGGTCATAGGGTTTGACAGTCCTAGAACTCTCTTTACACTTATTGGGGTCCCAACCAAAGGACAATGACTCGAAAGCTGCTAGAAGGCCCAGTAAATTTCATTTCTGGTGAGAAAACCTTTAACAAAGGATCCATAAAAGTGTGGCACCACCCTAGGGGTATGTTCTATTCAATGATTTCTATCTCAGTTTCATTCTCTGATAAGTTTTCTATGTTAACTATGACTATTCTTGGAGGCATATTCTCAATATCAGCTGGCCATTCGGGCTGGTGCCAGATAGGACTGAAATAAAGGGAAGCATACTTTCAACAACTATAGATATGAATGTGGGGGAAAGACTCTTTAATAATTATGCAGATAACTGCAACGATATGAAGGCATGATTTCTGGTGGTTTTGAGGATGACTGGACGAATCAGTGCACTGATCCATAGGGAGTGTATCCAAGTCGACCATGTGGCAATGATGGCCAATGTCATCGAAGTGTTTTTGGATCATTGGGAAACCTACCCATCGGTGATGGAGATGGAAGTATGTAGCCTAGATATTTTGGTAGAAGCACATGACTCCTCCTGGGTGAGATATTATGGAATACTAAAACCTTCTATTGCAATGGTCTAGAAAATATTAGGGAGATGTTCCCCGGATATCAGGTTTCACAAACTTCTTGTCTCAGACTCAGGATATGGCCATTTCTTTCCCCATTCATTGACTTTTGGTGGTTTTGGGATTCGTAACGGTATTGAAGTAGACCATTTTGATGGTATACATGAAGGTGGAGAGTATGAAGCATGAGCTAGAAGGACACTACATCTTGGGATACCTTCTGAAGAATACACTGATTGCACCACCGCATCCCTATAAGATGGACTAACAACTCTAGCTTCCTATGTAAGGACTGAGGTCCTTGGATTTGGTTCATTATTTTACTCGTCCTTTATAGGTACCTAGAACAACTCTATGTGATCTCTTTTTGAGGTGGAGAATGATCCTATTGATGATAAGGAGGATTTCACACCCAGAAACTAAAAAGGGGAAAAAATTTCTTCCTTTTATATATATCTTCAGAGGGATGCAGGGATCAGGTGGACCTTGCTTTATGGTAAACCGAGGCTAATACATCAAGTCCCTTCCCTAGACCCTAAAATAGATGATTAGGGAGGGGGTTCCATTATCGAGTCAAACTCCACTTCAATGTCCAAAAAGAGGATGAGTTTGATTTTGATATGAAGTTTCCCAGGATTCTTCCTTTGGCGACGGGGACTATTGCTCCTACCTTGGGATGATTCTTCAGGACAGGGTTGGTTTTTGACACAGGGAGTTCCTCCATGAAGATTGGTGATAGAGTGGGGAGTAAATCCACCCACATTGGATGGGATATGAGGAGGGAATTCATATCGTCTATTGCTGATGCGGGGAGGACCTTCACTATGATGATATGGGGTGTGAGGGGAACCTAGAAAAATGTCGAATGGAATATGGTGAGGACCTTTTTGTTTGATATTTATGGAGTGGGGAGGGACTCCTCTAGAGATGTTAAAGACATGGGGGACTCTATGGTGTTTGGCTGTAGTTTGGGGAGGACCTTCACATTGGATGGCCCTAGTAGCAGTGGCATGAAGAGTTCCTCCACACTGATTATTCTGGACATGAGAAAAACCTCTGTGTTCATTGTTGAGGAAGTGGGGAGGGCCTCTACTTTGATGAATTCTGTATCGAAAAGGACTTAGATCGAAATTTATGAGAACATGGGGAGGGCCTCCATGCTGTTGGGTGACTAGGAAAGAAGATCCTTGCATTGAGAACCAGGTATGTGGAGAATATTTCCATAACTAAGATCTAAGGCATGGGGAATAACTCCATATAGAGTGTCAAAAAGATGTGGATGGCCTATTCTTGGCCTGATCAAAGTGGCATGGGGAGGGCCCTCGTACTGAGCATCACTGTGATGGGACATCCTACGATGGATGTTGCATGCCCCAGAAACCGGGAGATCTAGTTCAACCTATTCACAAGGTGACTGGTGCTTCAACATTGGATGGGCTTGGAAGTGCCCTTGATCTATAAGTAACACATGACCCTTCCCAATAATGAGAGGGGTTGATAGCTCACACCAGTGGTGGCTCGGGCCAGTGATGCCAAGGATGATGATGCTTCCTGGCGGACATACTTCAAATCTTGCATCATATATTGACACCAGGTCTACTGAACTAGAGCCAACTATGCAGGGGGGTGGACCACCTACTCTTTGGTCTGTAGGATAGGTAGGAGACACTGAAGCAGCTAAGTGGGATCCCTCCTCGGTGGCTCCCAAGCTGAAGTACCAACCTGGTAGACTTTCACATCCCTTAATTTATCATCATAAGGGAGTGAGTCGTAGGAGAACACTAGGGATAGGCTCTAGAAGTTGCGGAATATTAGAGTGGGGAGCAGTGGCTCCCTGCATGGCCCTTGGGGGTGGTAGCATTGATGGGGCACTGAGACCTCCATGTATTGGCAGGCCATGTCCTTCATCAAGATGACCCCTTCTTATTCATATCGTCAAACAAGAGTATCAATCACCCTCCTGTGAATAACTTCATAGGGTGATAGGGGGTGTGCAGACCTGGTAGTGGTGAGTGTGGGATCCATCACAGAGGAGATGAAGTTGTGGGGAATTTCCTTATTCATACTTCCCCTTCCCCTGCGTTCGTGGGAGGGAGGTGATCGGTTTCTTGTAGCTAGATATTGGGTCCTACAAAGCAAGAAAATTCGGTCATCAGTACAAAAAATAGTAGAGAGATGCACAGTTCCCTGGAACCGTTCAGTCTTCCATGGAAGGATAGAAAGATCCACACTGACCACATCACATACTAGAATTCCAATTGATTAACTTCCCCAAACATTGGAGAGTTTCATGCGAGGCCCAATATTTTCTTGGCGGGACCTGCTGCCTAATAGATGGATTTGGTTACACGATTATCTGCTAATGTATTAAATGCCACTAATATATATATTAAAGAGAAGATTCACTTCAGTTTCACCATTTCTATTTAAAAATCTTTCCTACAGGGTGTGCATCCGTATGTGGGGATGCAAAGCTGTTTCCCCACATTCCCTCTTTCCAAAGGCGGGTGAAATTTGTCTCTTATGCAGGGAAATTTTCTTGTTGATCGAAATGGGATGATGGGATGTGGTTCTATCCTTTCATGGATTCCTCCTTGGAATTCGTCATCTAGTCTGGGTCTCTATCATAGATTTAAGAAGTTGTTTGGGAAACACTCCTCGGTGACACATCTTCATGGATGCCAGTTTATTACACTACTCCTGTCAAGACATTCTATTGGGTCATGTCAAGGAAGTAAGTGTAAATTAGGGTAGTAGTCATGTTGGGAATCTCTGGCATGTTTTGGTGCTAAAAACACCAGTACACCTAGATTTCTTCTCCTTATGATAGGGCTTCTTGAGGGTGAGAAAGCCCGAGGAATTCCACATTGAGTGAGGGGAATTGAATGTCATAGACATGTCTCCAAGGTTTTCCTTTTCCTCCCATGTTTAACATGGGGTATTCCATGAGTTTAATGTATGATAAAGAAGATCAGACTGATCTAAAAACTAATGGGAATGGATCAAATGGGTACATCCATAGGAGGGCGCACCAGGGAGGATTACTAGATGGGTGGATTAAGATGTCCAATGAGTATGTATCTGAGGATGATTGGGACTGACAAAGGGGACACCAAGGTTTACCATTGGTTGGGACTGAACCTCCTGGAGGCCTCCCACATGCCCTATACAGATGAAAGGGATCAAAATGTAACGACCCAAAGTTTTCAATGGAAATTTCCGTTCTTATAAAAATGTCATAAAATAACATGAAAACACAACATAATGAACAACTAAGTGCTCAGTGGCCTTTAAACATAATTTTTTCACTTCTATGTTTGGAATTTTGAAAATCTAATATACATGGTTGCAATCGGTAAGTTATTTGGAGTCTGATAAGAAAAACATATTTTTTTTGTGAATAGTAACCTACCCTTACGAATAGTAACATACCCTTATGAATAGTGAAATACCCTAATGAATATTATCTTTGCCTATGATAGTTATAAAATAATATTCAAGTGAAATTATGACTTACTTATATTTTAGAATAAGTTAATGAATGTTTTAAAACTGGTTTTTAATAATAAATTATGATTTTAATTAAATATTAAATTAATCATATTTAGAAATTTATTTTTGAAAAATGGACTTCATTTTTAGATTCTACATGTCGATTAATGGTTAGGGATAATTTTTGAGATTTTTCTGAAATACTTGAATTTTTATGAATAGTAAAAATACTATAATTTACAATAAATGCTAAATAATGAATTTATTGAGTCATTGATGATGTTCTTCTGATGCAAGTCCACTTGGTTCGAGATGACATGATAAAAATACTATTCTTGGTCAAGGAAGACTCACTATTCCTTGTATTGTGATGAAATAATAATTTAATGAATTTTATATTGTGAAATTCCCTCTCTCCGCCACTATAAACCCCCCCCCCCCCCTCCTTCACTCCCTCTTCTATTCACTCGTCTCAAGCCTTTTTCATTGACAATAGTCTTCCCAAATCTCTCACCGAGATCCTCCGCCATGTCCCAAAGCTCTTATTCTCTTCAAAATATCAAAACCTCCCCCCTTAAGAGGTTCTCAAAGGAGGAAGTCTCAAGAGGTAAATTCCTCTTTCCAATTCCTTCATTTCTTTTATATTCTTTTATTTTTTGTTTCTTTACTCACATCCCCTCACCAAAATGGTATGATAACTCCAGTAGAATACATGTACTAGAATGATATTATTCTAATGGTATAATTCTTTATCTTCTCCCCTTTCCTCGCCTTTTGTTTGAATGAAATGAAAGCGCTGTTTGAGATGTGCTAATTTAGCACATTCATGGACAACAGTTTATCAATTTCTATTATCATAATCAAATCTGGTCATGAAACCATTTTTGTTATGTTTTAACCAGAATATATATTTAATATTTCCTATTTTTATTCTGTAATTTTTTTGTACAAATGGTATTAAGTTATAAAGCAAAATATGTTCTTTGTAATCAAACCAACCAATTAACAAAAACCGTTGTCACTTTAGTTTTATATAATAATTTGACTTCACTATAAGTAACCAAATTAAATATAAAATAATGTAATATTATTTATGTTCACTAATATTATATAACTTCATTTCTGTACAACCACTTCCATCTTTCATGTTTATCCGAACTTGAATATAAATGAACCGCTCTTTTAAAACCAAGTAAACAAACGAGCCCGAACAAAGAAATTGATCCTTATAACTAATAAAGAAGGACTTTAATGAACTAAAAAGGGTTATAATAAATCAATTAAATATAGAATAGGTTCTTGAATTATTAATAAATAATCCTAATTTTTTTATTCAGGTCTTTAATACCAAGTGGAGAACACCAACAGATTTAATATAAGGGATCCTCTCATTTTCACTCTTAATCAAGATTGTTCACTATGATATGCATTTTTTGTCTAATACCATGTAATGGGGTATGTTTTCTCACCTCCCCCATAATTCCCTAATTTTTTATAAGTGATTAGAAACCCCTTATCTCTCTCATAAATCCCTCTTAGTTTCACCTGAAACCATGCCGATAAACCGTAATGAATTCTACCTGAACTTCCTTTATTCCTTCAGGTTGCTCTATCTTTCTTTTTACCAAAATGTAGTTTTATTTTTATTTTTATGTAAAACTTCTACATTCGATTTATATACTCCAAAATCATGTTCCATGATCCATCTCTCATTCTCTTTCAGGGATATACATTCTTTTAAGTGAATCCCTCCTCAATACTTCCCAATAAGCACGCTCGTTTTAAAAGAACTTCCCGAACTTTTACCCAAATTTCAAGTGAATTTTATCCTCTGTTTTAAGACACCATTGTTTTGATAAATTCAGTATTTTTATTATGAAAACATTATTGGTTCAATTATGGTTTTATATAAAATAATGTCCTCTAATATTTTAAAATCTCTATAGTATTTTCCTTAAAACCGCACAAAAATGTTTTAATGCTAATGTTCATCAAATACATTTATTATATGTTTTCACTTCTATTTGTTACCACCTACCATTTTATATGACTATATTACCTTATGAACGTACGTGTATGTTCTAATCCCTTTCTTTCATGGACAGTTTAATGATACACTCATTGGTTATGCTTTATGTCCTAATTGTGGTACCCAATTCTCTCCATGGGTATGTTTATGTTTACGAGCAATTGATTATGTATGATTATTTATGTGGAAAGAATATTTATGTGGAAAGAATATTCATGAAAATGTTGAGATGGGTGCACCAAAATATAGCACTCCAATGCATTTGTTAATGTTAGGTCTCATGAGATGTGATGTGAAACGGGATTGGTGGTTAGCCTTGACCCGTACTAAAATGGGAAACAGGATTGGCGGTTAGCCTTGACCTGTACTAAAGAAATGTTTTATGATTATGCCACATTTATATGATTCCATGTATATATGAACCCATGCTTATATGATATTATTTCATAAGTTCCATTCTTTGGATATCTTTATTTCATGCCTCCTAACTCTTATTCTTAAGATGTATCCTTATGTTCATTCCCTTACTGGGATTTTCAGCTCACCCCTTTGTTCATGTGTTCCCCAGGGTACCCTATATAGATGTAATGGCTCAAAGGAAGTTAGTACCTCTTTATGGAGATTAAATAACAAAGTGTTTTTTAGCCCCATGTTTTATGTTATATGTACCTAGTCTTCCAAGACACTAGACTTAACGATCCTTGGCTTGTATTCTAATGATTAAATATACTTAAAATCATGTAATGTTATATATAAAAGTCTTGGGTCGCTATAGTTGGTATTAGAGGATGGTCTAGTTATTTTTGGAGATTAGGAATAGAGCACCTTAGTGAGAACCTTATGGATGAGATGAAGTATAATAAAACATCCCTAAATTTTGGTATATATTGAGTAAGTGGTTTATCAAGAAAATATATCCCTATCTGGATACGAGCAAGTAGATGCAGCTCTAGCACAGATGTACCTAGGAGTGAAAAATCTGACAAGGAGTTTCGGGCTCGACCCGGGGTATCCTAGTATGCGACAACAGACCTTGTTGCACTCTTGGTTACGACACTCCTGGGGGATATGCTTTGGTAGATTCATGAGCTTAGTACAGACCATTATTAAGGGACAAAAATCCCATAAGAATATAAGTCAAGAAATATATCTAGGATGACCTAGGTTTTAACCTAAGGAATCAAAAGTTAGGATTTACTTCTTCTTAATATGTTTATCATTTTATGTTGAAAACTTTATTTTTATGCTCAATAAATAAGTATTCAAGACCTCTAATTATACATTTTATTTCTTAGTTAATGGCAAGAAATAGAGGAATACATTTCAACAACCAATGTGATAGGCAATGTGAAGATTTCCCTAACGATATGCCTGATATGACAGGAGAGGGTGCTCAAAACATTATGACAATACTTAGTCAGCTGGCTCAAGTTATGAATAATAACTTGAATCATGCGGAATTCCCTCCTCCTCTAAGAAAAGAGAAATTTTTCATAGAATCCTTCATGTGGCAAAGGCCTCCCATATTTAGCAGATCTTATGATCCCCTCCTCGCGGAATGATGGATTAAATCCATTGAAAAGATATTCACCGTTCTCCAGTGCTCGGAAGAATAGAAGGTTTTACTGTAAGTCTATCATTTTGATGGGGAAGCTGATCAGTGGTGGACACTGATCAAGAATACAAAGTCCCAAGAAGAAATTGATTCCATGGATTGAGAGGAATTTAAGAGGATTTTTTTGAACAAATATTTTCCTCGAGCCCTTTGTCTCAAGATGGAAAGAGAGTTCCTCAGACTCAAGCAGAAGGAAGATGAGTCCATTAGGGCGTATGAAGAAAACTTTACAAGGATTCCAAGGTACGCCTCTGGATTTTTCATGAACACCAAAAGTAAGGTGGATTTATTCTTTATTGGACTAAATCTGAGTCTATAAAAAGTGTTGGCAATTCAATACTTTGACAGTTATGAGGATATAGTCTATTGTGCCCTCAAGGTGGAAATGGAGATTGGAGACTCTCAGTGGTCTCATGGGCCTAGTGACAAGAAGAGGAAAATGGAGAACAACATGGGTGGTTCATTAAACAAATCCCTTGATATAAAGAAGCATGAATTTTCCCCTTGAAAAAATTGTGAGAAGAAGTATCATGGTAACTTTCTAAAGGGAGCCAAGAATTTCTTCAAATGTGGAAATTTTGGTCATATGGCCAAGAACTGCCAAAGGGATACGAAAAATCTCACTAATGTTGAAGAAGAAAGGAAGGCTCAGATCAATACTCAGCCTACAGTGTAGTGTTAAAACTACAAGAAGCATGGGAATTATGCGAACAATTGCCCTAAGTCGAGGGTTGTCGGTGGAAATCAATAACATCCTCCAAGGCAACAAGGAAGGGCTTATGTTATCACTACTTCTAAGGTGGAGTCGGATAACGATGTGGTGACAGGTATGCTAGTTATTCATTCAAGAATAGTAGACATACTATTTGATTATGGATATATGGATTCTTTAATATCTTACAAGATTAGTAGAACTATTAAAACACCACCTCAAAATTTGGAGGAATAGTTATCTATGAGAACATCAAATGGGGAAATCGTTTCATCCATGGTTTATAACTCCTCCCTGGTTAATTTTTGTGGACTGGACCTCCCAGAAAATCTTGTCATACTTTATTTAGTTAAGTTTGACACAATCTTGGGCATGGATTGGCTATCTATGTACAAATCCAACATCAATGTCGAGAAAGGGAGATCACTTTTCACATCCCGAAGCATCCTCCGATTCTTTTCAAGTGTAAGGAGGAACATGAGTATCCTTTATAATCTTCGTCTCATGTGTGGATATTTTTGTCTTATGAGCAAGCATATCTAGATCAAATGATTGAGACAAAGGAGAGAATCGTGCTTGAAGACATTCCCATTGTAAGGGATTACACTAATATATTCCTTGAAGAGTTTCCTGGTCTTCCTCCCGATCGAGAGGTTGAGTTCTCAATTGAAATTATCCCTAGATCTCTGCCTATATCAAAGACACCTTATAGAATAGCCACCGTAGAGCTGGAAGAGATGAAGAAGCAGTTACAAGATAATATGGAGAAGGGTTTTATATGCCAGAGTGCTTCACCATGGGGTGCTCTAGTCCTCTTCGTCAAGAAGAAGGATGGATCAATGCACCTCAACATTGATTATCATGAGCTCAATAAAATCATGATAAAGAAAAAGTATCCCCTTCCAAGGATAGATGACTTGTTCAACCAGCTTCATGGGTCCAGTTATTTCTCTAAGGTGGACCTTCATTTAGGATATCACCAACTAAAGGTGATGAAGGAAGATATACCCAAGACTACCTTCCGAATGAAGTATGGACCCTATGAGTTCATAGTGATGCCCTTCGAACTCACTAATGTTCCAGAAATTTTCATGAATTTAATAAATATTATTTAGAGAATACCTTGAAAAATTATTGTTAGTCTTTATTGATGACATTATGATATACTCCAAGATAAAGGAGGAATATGAGGAGCATTTAAAAACTGTGTTAAATACTTTGCGAAGGGAGAAGTTTTATTCAAAGTACAGTAAATGTGAGTTACGGATGGAGGAAGTATCATTCATGGGGCATGTTATCTCCTGCAAAGGGATATCTATGAACCCTTCCAAGATGAAGGCAATTGAAGAGTGTCCCATACCAACTTCTGTAATAGAGATCTGTAGCTTTTTGGGTCTAGCTGGGTATTATCGATGATTCGTGAAGAAATTTTCACAATTTTCAAACCAAATGGCCAAGCTGACATAGAAGGGGGTAAATTTTATCTGGATAGAAGAATGTGTGGTAAGCTTCAAGGAGAAAAAGATAAGGCTGATCACTGCACCTGCAATCACTTTACCAAAAAAGTAAAGAATGTTTTGTGATATACAGTGATGCTTCAAAGAAAGGCATGGGTTATGTACTCATGAAAAATGATAATGTGATATCCTATGCCTCACAGTAGTTGAAGATCCATTAGAAAAACTACCCGGCACTTGATCTAGAGCTGGAAGCTATGATTTTTGCCTTGAAAATATGGCGACACTACCTTTATGGTGAGAAGTCTGACATATACACCGACCACAAGAGCCTAAAGTATATATTCACACAAAAGGAGTTCAACATGTGTCAAACGATATTGTTAGAGCTAATCAAGGATTATGATTTCTCGATTCACTATCATCATGGAAAAGAAAAAAAGGGATCTGATGCTCTAAGTAGAAAATAACCTGCTACTCTATCCGTGTTACGGATTGAGAAAGACCCTATCTTCTTGGATATGCAAAGGATGGATTTAGAAATCATAAGGCCAGAGGATACATTCTAACTTTCCCAAATGATTGTGCAACCATCCATTCAAGAGAAGATTAAGGGAGCACAAAGGGATGATGTGTAGTTACAAAAGAGGGTCAATGTAGTAAAAGAAGGGAAGCTGCAAGAGTTCCATATCAATGATGATGGTGTGATTTGGTTTGGAATGTGGCTTTGTGTGCCTTGATCAACCGGGATAAATAAAGATCTATTGGACAATGCACATAGCTCAACATTATCTATCCATCATGGGAGTACCAAGATGTATCGTGATCTCTGAGAACACTTCAGGTGGGATAACATGAAGAGGTAGATTGCAGAATATATATCAAGGTGCTTGGTATGTCATCAAGTTAAAGGAGAGAGAAAATGTCCAAAGGGATGATGCAACCATTTCCTATACCCATTTTGAAATGGGAGAATGTCACAATGTACTTTGTTATGGGTATCCCGAAGACGTCGAAGGGAAATAATGTGATATGGGTTGTGGTTGATCGACTCACCAAGACTGCCCATTTTATCGCTATTCAGGAAGAACTCTCTCTTAAAAAAATTGCAAAAATATATGTGAAGGATGTGATGAGACGGCATGGTGTTCCACTCTCAATTATCTCTGATCGTGATCCAAGGTTCACATCTAAATTATAGAGGAATCTTCAACACTCTTTGAGTAATGAATTAAATTTTAGCACAACCTATCACCCCTAAACTGATAGTCAATCGGAAAGGACTATTTAGATGCTTGAAGATATACTAAGTGACTGCTCTTTAGAATTAAAAGGTGGATGGGATTAGCATATCCCATTGGTTGAGTTCTCATACAACAATAGCTTCCACTCAAGTATTCAGATGGATCCGTATGAAGCTCTATATGGAAAGTGATGTAGAACTCCAACCTGTTGGGATAAAGTTGGAGAACGAAAGATACTTGGACCTGATCTTGTGCAAGAGATGAAGGAGAAGGTTCAAGTCATCTAGAAAAACATTAAAGCTCCTCAAAGTCAACAAAATAGCTATGCTGACAACCGTTGAAGGGACTTGGATTTCAATGTTGGGGATAAAGTATTCCTTCTAATATCACCATGGAAGAGAGTCATGCGGTTAGGAAATAAAGGGAAGCTAAGCCCAAGGTACATTGGACCCTTTGAGATCCTTGACCGCATAGGATCTGTGGCCTATCGGCTTTCACTTCCTCTGAATATGACTCAATTTCATGATGTGTTTCACGTATCACTCCTGAGGAAGTACATACCTGAACCGTCACATGTACTGAACTCAAAGGTGGAGCAGCTGGAAGATGATCTCTATTATGAGGAGCAACCAGTGAAGATTCTGGACCAAAGAGATAAGGTTCTACACAATAAGAGAACCCACCTTGTCAAAGTTTTGTGGAGGAACCAAAATTTTGAAGTAGCTACTTGGGAACCGGAGGAGGTGATGAAGGAGAAGTACCCTCACCCATTTATGGCCTAGAATGTAAAATGAAATTTCAACGGTGAAATTTCATAAGGGGGAAAGAATGTAACGAACCAAAGTTTTCAATGTAAATTTTCCTTATTATAAATATTTCATAAAATAACTTGAAAACACAACATAATGAACTAAAAAGTCCAAAGTTTCCTTTAAACATAAGTTTGTCACTTCTATGTTTGGAATTTCAAAAATCTGATATACATGGTTGCAATCGGTAAGTTATTTAGAGTCTGATAAGAAAAACTTAATTTTTTTTTGAATAGTAACCTACCCTTATGAATAGTGAAATACACTAATGAATAGTAACCTTACCTATGATAGTCAAAAAAAAATATTCAAGTGAAATTATGATGTACCTATATTTTGGAATAAGTAAATGAATGTTTTAAAACTGGTTTTTAATAAAAAATTATGATTTTAATTAAATATTAAATTAATCATATATAGAAAATTATTTTTGAAAAATGGACTTCATTTTTGGATTCTACACATCAATAAATGGTGAGGGTGAATTTTTAAAATTTTTCTGAAATACTTGAATTTTTTATGAATAGTAAAAATCTGATAATTTACAATAAATGCTAAGTAATGGATTTATTGACTCATTGATGATGTTCTACTGATTTAAGTCCACTTGTTTTGGGATCACATGATACAAATACTATTATTGGTCAAGGAAGACTCTCTATTCCTTGTATTTTGGGGAAATAATAAATTAATGAATTTTATATTGTGAAATTCTCTCACTCCTCCACTATAACCCCTCCCCCTGACTTGCTCTTCTCTTCACTCCTCTCAATCCTTGTGCCTTGCCAATATTCTACCCAAATATCTCCCCAATATCCCCCCCCATGTCAAAAAGATCTTATCCTCTTCGAAATACCAAAACCTCTCCGCTTAAGAGGTTCTCAAAGGAGGAAGTCTCAAGAGCTAAATTCCTCTTTCCAATTCCTTTATTTCTTTTAAATTCTTTTATTTTTTGTTTATTTCCTCATCTCCCTTCAACCAAATGGTATGATAAATCCAGTAGCATACATTTACTGTAATGATATTATGCAAATGTGATACTTATTTATCTTCTCTCCTTTCCTCACCTTTTTTTTGAAAGCAATGAAAGCACCGTTTGAGATGTGCTAATTTAGCACATTCTAGGACAACAGTTTATCCATTTCTATTATCATCATCAAATCTGGTCATGGAACCATTTTTTTATGGTTGAACAAGAATATATATATATATATATATATATATATATATATTATATCCTATTTTTATTCTGTATTTTTTTTGTACAAATGGTATTAAGTTATAAAGCAAAATATGTTCTTTGTAATCAAACCAACCAATTAACAAAAACGGTTGTCACATTGGTTTATATAATAAATCAACTTCACTCTAAGTAAAAAAATTAAATATAAAACCATGTATTCTCCTAGATGTTCACTCATATAATATAACATAATTTCTGGGCAACCACTTCTATCTTTCATGCTTATCCAAACTTGAATATAAGTGAACCGATCTTTTAAAACCAAGTAAACAAATTAGTCCGAACAAAGAAATTGATCCTTATAACTAATCAAGAAATCCTTGAATGAACTAAAAAGGGTTATAATAAATAAATTAAATATGTAATAGGTTCTGGAACTATTAATTAATAAGCCTAATTTGTTTATTCAGGTCTTTAATAACAAATGGAGAACACCAACAGATTTAAGGTAAGGGATCCTTATCTTTTCACTCTTGATCAAGATTGTTCACTATGATATGCCTTTTTTATGTAATACCAAGTGATGGGGTATGTTTTATCACCCCCCATACTTTCCTAATGTTTTAAATGTGATGATAAAACCATTATCTCTTTCATCAATCCCTCATAGTTACACCTAATACCATGATGATAAACCGTAATGGATTCTACCCGAACTTCCTTTATTCCTTCAGGTCGCTCTATCTTTCTTTTTATCAAAATGTAGTTGTCTTTTATTTTTATGTAAAACTTATAAATTCGGTTTATATGCTCCAAAATCATGTTCCAAAATCCATCTCTCATTCTCTTTTGGGAATATACATGCTTTTAAGTGAATCCCTCCTCGATACTTCCCAATAAGCACACTCATTTTAAAGAAGCTTCCCGAACTTTTTCCCAAATTTCAAGTGCACTATATCCTCGATTTTAATACACCATTGTATTTATAAAATCAACATTTTTATTATGAAAACCTTTTTGGTTCAATTCTAGTTTTATATAAAATAATATCCTCTTTACTATTTTAAAATCTCTAAAGTATTTTCCTTAAAACCACTCAAAAATGTTTTAATGCTAATGTTTCTCAAATACATTTATTATATGTTTTCACTTCTATTTGTTACCACCTACCATGTTATATGACTATATTACCATATGAACATCCGCGTATTTTCTAATCCCTTTATTTCATGGACAATTTAATGATACACTCATTGGTTATGCTTTATGTCATGATTGTGGTACCCAATTCTGTCCATGGGTATCCTTATGTTTATGAACAATTGATTATGTATGATTATTTATGTGGAAAGAATATTCATGAAAATTTTGATATGGGTGCGCCCAGATAGTTCTCAAATGCATTGGGTAAAGTTAGGTCTCATGAGATGCGATGTGAAACGGGATTGGCTGTTAGCCTTGACTCGTACTAAAATGGGAAATGAGATTGGCGGTTAGCCTTGACCCATACAAAAGAAATGTTTTATGATTCTGCCACATTTATATGATTCCATGTTTATATGAACCCATGCTTATACGATATGATTTCATAAGTTCCATGCTTTTTATATCTTTATTCCATCCCTTCTAACTCTTGTTCCTAAGATGTTTCCTTATGTTCATTCACTTACAGGGCTTTTCAGATCACCCTTTTTTTCATGTGTTCCCCAGGGTACCCTATGCAGATGTAAGGGATCAATGGAAGTTAGGAGATCTTTATGGAGATTAAATAAATTTTCTTATCCCCATGTTTTATGTTATATAGACCTAGTCTTCCAAGACACTAGACTTAACGATCCTTGGCTTGTACTCTGATGACTAAATTTTCTTAAAATCATGTAATGTTATATATAAAAGTTTTGGGTTGCTATACAAAACCCATATAGTTTGAGAGGGTGAATTATAGGACCAGTGTGTACACAAAGGATATCAACTCGAAGAAATGTTGTGTCTTACATGTGGTTAGCGGCCCGAGGTGTGAATGGAGAAGAGAGAAAGTGGATGACATCATCTTACAAGGATGTGGTAGCCTCGATAAAACCATGGTGGATGTTGGATGATTTAATGACATAAATGAGATTAATGGGATAGAACTGACGTGAAGATAACTGTGATGTTGGGATCTAACCTTGGGGATCCTTCCTATATATCTTCATGGAAGGTAATCAAAGTACACATAGTTTGGTAGGGTGATGGGACACCTGAAGTGGCAGCCCATGAGAATGGATACATGGATGTGACCTAAAGGAAGTAGAACCACCAGATTGGGGAATGACCTTCTCAAAACACAAAGGCTCAGGGAAGAGACCGGGGTGGGACATGAGTGATGGCCTTGAACCTAAAGGAGGCCTCCTATGTATCCCCATGGTAGGGAATCATAGTCCACGTAGTTCAGGATGTGGAATAGAATTGGGGTGTACACAAAATTAAATGACCAAAAAACATGTTGGGGCTTGATCTTATTGTCGACCACATCAAATTAGATGTTTATTTTTAACTAGAATTTCTACAGTATAGAAGCAACCCTAGGACATCTCTTAATGGATCCTTAGACCATTAATTTTAAGAGGTGGTTTTGATTAATAAACTATAAGAGTAATGGGTATTTATAAAACATGGGGTTTGTTGATTTTAAATCATAAATTGAAACTATACTACTAAGTGAGAGAAACAAGATACATAAATCATGATCAACCCGGGTAAGTGTCCCTTGATGCTCAATCCTTCATTGTTCTCTAGGGAATGGGAAGGATTATTGATTCCTTGATTTATACACATTTAAAACAGTATGGTATGTGATTTCTTACTAGGTTACCACCTCGTATTTGATCGATCAATGATATTGAATGTTGGTGACTGCTCAAAATAGACAAACCTGAATTGATATAAAAGCAGAACTCAATCAAGGCATCACATCAACCACCTGATGATTTGAAAAGAATTGTGTCAATGATAAAATATTCCAAAATACAAGAACATGAATATTCATGGGTTCGTTGTTATGGAATTTATCAACCAACATAATCCATTCACACACTCATGAAAGGGAAGGGGTGATAAAAGAGGCAACAACACTCAAATCATCACAAGATCTAGGTTATGCATAGAAGCCTGAGGATTATTGTTCCTTTAATATGTATTTGATCATACCAGAATAAACACAAATTAAAAAGTTATAAATTATGTAGAATTTACAACACGCCTATAAAATCATTTAACTTATGAAAATTACAACCGGGGAGCCTGAGATTACAACAAAGGACACCCCCCAAATTGATCACTAGAGGTTTAGAAGTAATTGGAGTCGAAGAGGGAGAGAGTGGATTAAGAAAGCTCTCTAATTAAAATCACCCTTAACCCTGGTCATAACACATGTGGGAATGAGATAGAGGAGTGATTTTATGGAAAAAATATCATATTGTCACAAAAGAAGTCAAGTGCTTAAGGGGCTAGGTCACTATTCAGGACATACTTTTTAATCCTTATTTATCTGGATAGTTGACTAAAAAAAATGTATTCAATCATCATGAAATTAGGTGGAGAGGTTCTCTATTGAGTTATCGGTCCATGTAAGGTAGAATTATCCCAATTGGATCTCCTAGTTCTAACTTATGTCCCAAATACAAAATGTTGGTCAAATCCGAACAACCTAGAAGTTCTTCACATTGTGGGCCTATTTTGGGCTTCCAAATTGAAAAATTGGGCTCTATGATCTTATAGAGAAATGTATACCACATTTTATTACATTTTTACCCCCCATTTTTATCCCAATTAGATTCATAGATTATCAACAATATATATTAATGCCCACATGCATGCTTGGGATCTTGCACAGTTTGGCCCATTTTGCTGGAATTCCATTATGGGCTCTCCAAACCACCTCCTCCTACAATGTAAACACTGAAACAAGTAAAATTTACCTAGTGATAAATATTAATTCATTTAATCAAACATAAAGTGAAATTTATTATTATATTTTGAATATTCATTAAAAACTAGTTTAAAACAGTGGTGTAAGGGTGAAATTTAATAGTGAATTGCTATGTGATCACACCCCCACACCAAAAAAATTTCACTCCTGGGAAAAAACTCATATCCAAAAAATGATGCATGTATATATTTAAAACATCATGAAGATTTAACATTTCAAGAAATTTTATTTAATTAATGTAATGTGATCAACGAAAAAACCACACCAAGGAGTTCTTCCTAGTGAAAATAGAAAAAGATGTCTTATAAATCATATCAAAATGAAATTCAAAGAAATTCATGAATCCCAATTGAGCAAGGAATTCATCAGTAAACCATGCCACTAACTCTCTATGTGTGTGTTTGAAAACCATTCTAGGCTATTTGTTCCACTTTCTATCCAATAAATATTGGTTATTTTAACATTTTTCATCTTAAATGATTTTGTCCATCGAACCTAACCTGCATCCTTTGCAATCATATTTCAAGACCTACTCACTTAAGCATTCATAGAATTCAAACCATAATCTCCCATCCTAGATATCCCCATATCATTCACATTTCATCACTCCCCTCATTTATTATTTTTGTTTTTTTTCATAAGTTACATGTGGAACAATCCTCCCACACATCTCTCAACACTTGTTTGATCTCCACAAAACATTAATATTAATAGTTATAATAATTTAAAAGGTTGGGGAGGAGTGGTTTTTTACTTTCCCAAGACACATCCCAATATTTTTATTTTTGTTTTGTTTTTTAGGGCATGCAACAGTTGGATATCAGGCACACACGCATAGGTCAATCTGGTAGAGTGATGAAACAAATCAGATAAGGAATGAACGTATGTGAATATAATTTTGTGCTGAAAAATATTAACCTAACCTCTATTTAACTTATATTAAGTAAGAAATATTCACACATTTTGGTTTGGTGCAAAAATGTGTGGAGATATTAGTGACACAGTTTCCCAAAAAACTACTCACACAAGGGGCATCAATCATCTCAATGTTTTCAAAGAGATACAACAATTTATATTGTTGATAAAAAACCAATTCACTAAAAATAACACCCTGATGTTAAATTCATACAAAAAATTCATTGCATTACAGTTATAGGATTTCATCAAATGTTAAATCAGTATAGAATCAAAAATTTCAAAATGAATTTTTAGTAAGTTCAATGATTTGGTGACCGTAAGGGGGGGAAGTAAAAATACCATAAAGAAGGAAAAAAGGGAATAAAAAAGAAAGAAAATGAAAATATTAATGAACTCAACAAGATGGGGAAAAGTGAAAATACTATAAATAATGTGAAAATGAGAACAAAGAAGAAAGATAATGAAAATCCCAATGAACTCAACAAGATGGGGAAAAGTGAAAATACTATAAAGAAGGAAAAAAAGAGAAGAAATAAGAAAGATGATGAAAATACTAATAAACCCAGAAATGTATCCACCCCCCACACCTACAATGTGTAGTTTCCTCACTGTAATAATTGAGAATGTGAGAAGGATGGATAAAACTGGGTGTGTTCCACTAGTATGTTGCTTCTAGAAGGTGGATTTTGTCCACCAGATTCTTTGGAAAATCCTCATAGAAGTGTTTAAGTCTCTACGCATTGATGGTAAGACTTTTTCCATTATGCTCATGAAAAATATGAATTGCACCAAAAGGGTAAAAATTAGTAACAGTATAAGGACCGAGCGATCGAGAACGAAGCTTACCTGGGTGGATATTTATCCTGGTATTTTACATGAGGACCTTCTCACTAATATGGAACTTTCACTGATGAATAATTCTATCATGGATAACCTTTGTCTTCTCTTTATAGATCAAAGAGTTATCATATGCATCAGGTATAAATTCTTCCAACTCTAGAATTTGTAGCTTCTTATGCTCACCTGCCTCTGAAAGGTTCATATTATTATGTTTAACAGTTTAATATTAATGGGGTTCTACCTCCACCAAAAGGTGAAAATCCTTTAAAAAAAATTCTGTATGGTGACATTCTGATTGGGGTTTTAAAAGATGTACAGTATTCCCAAAGTGCATCATCCAAGCACAAACTCCAATATTTCATGTTGGGTTGTACCTTTTTTTTCCAATATTCTCTTAACTTCTCAATTTGAGATTTCTACTTGTCCTTTAGTTTGGGGGTGATATGAAGGGGAGACATTCTGATCAACCCCATACTTATGAAGAAAAATTTTCATGTTGTGATTGCAAAAATGTGAACACTAATCACTAATGATGAATTTCGGAAAACCAAATAGACTAAAAATTTGGGACCTCGCAAAATCAACAACAACTGGAGATTCATCAGTCCTGGTGGCCTTTTCTTCAACCCATTTAAAGACATAATACATATCCAATAATTTTTATAAAAAGACAAACGAATTTGGAAAAGGCCCCATGAATTCAATGCCCCATGCATAAAAAATTTCACAAAATAACATGGGCTTTTGGGGCATTTAATTCCTCTTAGATATATTACCTATGAATTGAAAATGACTACATGACTTAAAAAATTTATGAGAATACCTATAAAATATTGGCCAATAAATTCCTATGTCAAGGACCTTCCGAGCTGTACGTTGAAAGACAAAGTGGCCCCCACATGCCAAAGTGTGGAAGAAGGTCAAAACAGAGGTGAACTTATGGTCAGGGACACACTGAAGAACTACATGGTCAACACAAATTCTCTACAAATATAGGTCATCCCAAATGTACCATTGAGAATCATGTTAAATCTATGGGATTGAGAAGTGCTGAAATCAGTGGGGACCCTAGATATTGCTAAAAAATTCACAATGTCCGCATACCAGGGGGTAAGGTACACAACATCACAAAGGTTCTAATGAGGAAATAATTCTACAATGGGGAGGGATGAGTCAACATGGTGGTCCAGTGGTGGAGAAATCCTACTAATGTGGTTAGCTGCAACATTATACACCCCCTATTATCTCTAATATCAAGGTTAAACTCTTGGAGGAGGATCATCCACTATATTAGGTGGGGCTTAGCTTTAGGTTTTTTAGGATAAATCGAAGGGTAGCATGGTCAGAAAACACAAACACTTTTGACCCAACAATATATGAATGAATTTTTTCCAAGGAAAACATATTAGAAAGGAGTTATTTTTTAGTGGTTGTGTATTTTACCTTGGGCAGGGTCAATGGTATGCGAGGCATACACAATGAACTGAGGAGCCTTTTCAACCCTTTGTGATAAAACTTCCCCAACTGCAATGTTAGAGGCATCACACAAACGTTCGAAGGGGAGATCCCACCATGGTGGTTGGATGATGGCAGGTGATGTGAGAATCATTTTTTGTGAATTTAATGTATAAACAAAATTCTTATTAAACACAAGATCAGAATCTTTTTGTAATAACTAGGACAATAAAATTTCAGTCTTATGAAATTCTTTAATGAATCGGTGATAAAAACTAGTATGAACCAAGAAATATGGCTCCTCACAAACACATTTTGGATATAGTAGGGATGAAATTAATTCAATTTTAAATATATCAACTTGAATTCCCTTATTTGAAATGACAATCCCAATAATTATCCCCTACTCAACCATGTAGTGGAATTTATCATTATTTAAAATAAGATCTTTTTCAATACAGCGGTGGAGGAAAGAACCTAGGTGTTCCAAACAATCATAAAAAGAAGAACCATATATGGTGATATCATCCATAAATACTTCCATACAACTCTCAAGCTGATCAGAAAAAATACTCAACATACATCGTTGAAAAGTACAAGGAGCATTACATAGCTCAAAAAGAATTCTTCTGTATGAAAATGTGTCAAATGGAAAGGTAAATGTTTTCTTTTCTTAATCCTCATGAGCTATATAGATTTGGATATAACCCAAATAGAGATCAAGGAAACAATAATGGTCCTTATCAGCCAATCATTCTTAAATTTTTTCAATGAATAGTAGATAGATGTGGTCCTTCTGTGTGGCTTAATTAAGTAAACTATAGTCAATATAGACTCTCCAACTATTTTGAACATGTGTTGGAACAAATTCTTTCCTTTCATTTGACACAACTGTTATTCCTATTTTTTAGGAACAAATTGCACTGGGATCACCCATTTACTATCAGATATAGAATAAATGATCCCCACAACAAGTAATTTACTGACTTCCAATTTTACCACTTCAAGGAGAGTAGGATTCATACAGGCATTGGGATTTTATTATGGGCTTAGCATCATCATACAAAAGTATATGGTGTATATAAATATATGGAATAATCTATGTAATATCATGCAATGTCCATCCTATTGCTTTTTTACACTCTATCGAAAGGTTGAGAATTTTCGATTCCTATTTTGGAGAGAGGTTATTGGAAGTAATAATGGTTAATTGGTCAATACCCTCAATAAATGCATATTTTAAATTAGAATAAAGTTGTTTAAGTTCCCACACCTATGGTTTCTGGATTGAGGGAGGGTTTTTAGAGGGAGTGAGGTCCATGAAACTATCTATCTGCTCATGTTTGTTGTCTAAGAATAAGGAATCTGTTGAAATGAAATTTTAAGAATCATCATAGGTCATGGGAACCTCAGAATGAACACACTCATCAATTAAAGCACAAAATTTACACTTTTCAGAACCCAAAAAACACACAAAACATGAATAAAAACTCAAATCATACAAGGGAGAAGAAGCAGAAAATGAATCAGAGTATGGGTTGTGGATAGAATTATGTGTGTGTGCATCATTTGAGAGAACTTCCATCGTATATACAATAATATTTGAGTGATCTTAAATGGGGTGTTTCATAGACTCAAGGATGTTAAAACATACCTTTTCTCCTCCAAAATCCATGGATAACATACCATTGTGAATGTTGATGACCGTCTTTACTGTTTTGAGGAATGGCCTCCCAAGTTTGAGAGGATCATGTATTTGGGTTCAGGTATCTTCCATCTCAATAATGTAGAAATCAATAGGGAAGATGATGTTCTTCACTCTTAAAAGGACATCCTAAATCACTCATATTGGATGCATAGTACTCTAGTTTTCAAGTTGCACAACAATGCAAGTTGGTTGAAGCCCTCCAACATGTAGAGAAGTATAAATGGTGTGAGGCGTTACATTAATTAAAGCACTTAAATCTAGCATAGAATCAGAAATAAGGGTATCCCCTATGGTACATGTTATTGTGAATGTGGCTGAATTCTTGCATTTGGTTGGAATTAATAGTTGAATCAAGGTCGAGGAATTCCTTCCCAAGTTGACTCTCTCATTCCCCTTCACCCTTATTAAATGGGTGAAAATCTCTTTATGAAATTTGGCATATCGAGGGATTTTTTTAACTGCATCCAATAGAGGAATTTGTTCTTGAACCTTTTTAAATGTATCCATTATTTCACTATCAATATCATTATAAAAATTAATCTTCTATTTAGAGATTCTTTGGGAAAAAGGAAGAAGAATGGATTGTTCATTTGGATCATCAATGATAATTTGATTACCCTCTTATTTTGTTTTTCTTCATTGGAATCTTTTATGGTTGGAGAAAAAGTGTTTTCAATAGGGGGGACATAACTGTTGGGAAGAATCATTAGAAGGAGAAACTTATTTTCCACTATGAAGTTTAACTGCACATATATTACCTTTTTTCCTTCAGATTGGAAGTGGTTTAGGATGGTAGTTGTCCAGAACCTTACATCTTAATATCGTTGATAGTGTTTTCCAATTCCCCCACTTGAGTTCGTAGGTCTTGAATACCTGATTGTGTGGTTTGTTGGAATTATAGGTTTTGGGTTGCCATTTTCTTCACCATATCCTTGAGTCTTGGTTTATATTTTGGGGGGGGGAGGATGGTTTTTTTATAATTTAAAGGATAATAAGGTTTCATACCTTAACATGGTTGAGACCATTTCTGCTTGGGGTATCTTGAGTTTCCTCCTTGTCAGTACTAGGGTTGTGCTTGCCACTGGGGGTTTGTATTTGGCCTGAATAGTTCTTTCTTGAAGGGAGCGGCTTGTTTGTATGGACTCCTTAAGAAAACGGCTGCACAACACTTAGGTAAATCTTGAAGTTGTGGTCATTGGTTAGAAAACTGAGTATTGTCATAGAGTAATGGAACTAAAGAAGAGTGTGAGTGACCTGGTGCTTGGGATAATTTCCTTAGAAGGGTATGCATCTAATCAAGTTTATTATCTACCTTTTGTTCTAGGTATGAAAGGATTACCTCATGAACTCCTCGGGTTGGTGCAATAGCCCGTGTACCAAATTGTTGATCATTTTGAGCCATGTCGGCTATTAAGTCACGAGAAGTGAATGGATTTTTATCAACCAAGGCACCACCAACTGTAGAATCAATTATTACACAATCCATGGGGATCAGTACCTCATAGAAGCATTGGATTAAGAGTAGTTCACTAATTTGGTGTTGGGGGAATATTATGCAAAGTCTTTTGAATCTCTCCCAATATTCATGAAGGGTATCACCTTGTGATTTCCCAATGCCATAGATTTCTTTCCTAATTGATGCAGTTCGGGAGGCAGAGAAGAAATTCTCTAAAAAGAGACCTTTCAGGTCATTAAATCCTCCAATTGTGGTAGGAAAATAGTATATCCAATCATTGGCTACACCATCATGGGATTAAGGGAATTCCCTAAACTTAATTAAGTCCTCATAAACATTTTGGGGTTTCATGGTGGAGCACACTATGTAAAACTCCTTAAGGTGTTTTTGAGGGTCCTCAACAATAAGATCATGGAATTTGGTAAGTAGGTGGATGAGGGATGATCTCATCTCAATGTTGTATGCTTCTTTGGGATATTTGATGTATGGAGGTTGGTACTCTACATCTGGAGTGGTCAGTTCTTTTAATGTTCTACTATTTGTAGCCATGATTTCTGGGGTTTGATTTGGTTCAATTTTTGATTGGTTTATAACCACTTTAGATTCCAAAAGGGTTTCCTTAGTGTTACTTGATTGACCTTCTCCATATTCATTGATTTTAGTGTGATGTGTCTTTTCAATTTCAGGGTCTATTTTAAACAAATTTTCTTTTCCTCATCAGGTGATGAAAATAAATTGTGAATTTTGTTTGTTTGTTTTTTTATTTAATTTGATACAGATAAAAAATAACATAATAAGTTGAAATAATAGTATAATGTTATAATACATAATTATATATAGATATAGAGAACTAGTAAAAAAGTTAGAGGGAGAAAATACAAAAAAAACAAACAAAACTAAAGCCAAAACCCCAAAACAAAAACAATAAAATGGGGGTGGGGTATTGAAAGGAGTAAAAGTTAAGAAGTAAACTAAATAAATAAAATTAAATAAAGAAAAAATTGATCATGGATCCCCAAAAACAGCGCCAAAACTTGATCGCGTTGTCGAGCGTATCAAATTAGATGTTTATTTTTAACTAGAATTTTTATACTATAGCAGCAACCCTAGGTCATCTCTCAATGGAGCCTTAGATAATTAATTTTAAGAGGAGGTTAATAAAATACAAGATTAATGAAGATTTATAAATCTTAGGGTTTTTTTTATTTTAAAACATAAATTGAAACTATACTACTAAGTGAGAGAAATAAGACAGAGAAATTGTGATCAACCCGGGCAAGTGCCCCTTGATGTTCAATCCATCATAACTCTCAAGGGAATGGGAAGGATCATTAATTACATGATTTATAAACACTGAAACCAGTATGGTATGTGTTTTATTACTAGGATACCACCTAGGATTTTATCAATCAATTATATTGATTATCGGCGACCGCTCAAAATCATCAAACATGAATCAATGTAAAAGCAGAACTCAATAAAGGCATGACATCAACAACGTGATGAGATGACTAGATTTTTGTCAATGATAAAATATTCCACAAGACAAGAACATGAATATTCAGGTTTTCAAGCTCATGGAATTTATCAAATACATAATCCATCCATACACTCATGAAAAGGAAGGGGTGAGAAACGAGATAATCGCACTCAAATCATCACAAAATCCGGGTTATGCCTGGAAGTAATAGGATTCTGGTTCCTTTGACTTGTATTTGATAATACCAGAATAAACACAAATTAATAAGGTATAAATGAAGAAAAATTGAAAAAAAAACTTGTAAAATCAATTACATTATGAATATTACAAGCATGGAGCTTGGGATTATAACAAAGGACACCCCCAAATAGATCACTAGAGGTTTAGAAGTACATGGGAGAGAAGAGGGAGATAATGGATTAAGAAATATATATAATTAAAATCAATATTACCCCTGGTCGTGACACATGATACAATGAGGGTTAAAAGTGATTTTATGAAAACAACCATCACACTTTCCACAAAATAAGTCAAGTGCCTAAGGAACTAGGTCACTATTCAAGACAAACTTTTTAATCCTTACTTATCCAGCCCGTTGACTCAACAAAACATGTTCAATCGTCATGAAATTAGGTGAAGAGGTGATCCTTTGAGTTATTTATCCATGGGATGTTGAATCAACCCAATTGGATCTCTGAGGCACGACTTATCGCCCAAATATAGAAGGGTGGTTCAATCTGGCCCACCCATAATTTCTTCACATTGTGGGCCTATTTTGGGCCTCTAAATGAACGAATTAGGCTTCAGGATCTTCTAGGTAAATGTATCTCACATTTTTTTCATTCATAAACCCAGTTTAAGCCTAATTTGATCTAGTAATTATCCACATTACATATTAATGTCCTCATGTATACTTGGGCTCTCGCGCAGTTTGGCCCATTTTGCATGAATTCCATCACGGGCTCTCCATATCACCTCCTCCTACAATGTAAACACTAAAAACAAATAAAATATACCCATTGTTAAAAATTACTTCATTTAATCAAAAATAAAGTGCAATTTATTATTATATTTTGGATATTCATTTCAAAACTAGTTTAAAATAGCGGTGTAAGGGTGGAATTGAATAGTGAATCGCTATGCGATTAGGGCTTACACATGGTTAGCAGCCCATCGCAAGAGGGTCACTCTTGGTTCGAGGAATATGTATTGAGTTTGGGTCTTACACATGGTTATTAGCCACTAAATGAGGCTAATATTCATTGTTAATTTATATAATATTCATGTGCTTTATTGTTCATAAACACCATTTTAGTGCATTTTACACTTTGAACATCGTTTCACATTATGATTGTAATTACTTCTTAAAATGCACTATTATGTGGTACATTTTTTAACATAATTTAAAGTACCCAATGATTCATATGATTTTAAGGAATATAATTATAAATATTTTAATTTGATATTTTGGGAAATTGATATACACTTAAATATGAACATGTTTTATTCAGGGATCAATGGATAATTCATGGAAGAAGATGAGAATATTTTGTGATGAAAGGAAACAATTCTGGAGAAGTCAGATTGGGCAACAGCCCACTGATGAGACTGTGGGGCCCAACATAAAGTCCCAATGAATACCAAATTTCGTTTGAATCTATAAGACATGTATAGGAACAAATCACTCTTCATGATACAATGCTAATTCGTCCTCCATGGTGGTCATGTAGGTGGACCAAGTTAGAGATAAAAGTATGGTCTCGATTCTGCGGCCCATAAGAACAGCCCACTAATATAATCATATCTCTGAATATACAAATCCAAATGGGCCCAAATTTTACAGGGGGTTAGGAGAAATTAGGTGATCCATTTTCTTCTCCTATGGACCACTATGATTCGTCCATATATAAGGTATTATAAGAGCATCTGTTTGGTAGAAGCAAGCTGTCTGCCACCTCAGGTCAAGGGTGGAAAATCAACTCTCCCTCAACTTTCCACCCACCTATGGCCTCCCACAATTAATTGAGAAGACTTGGAATATTGGAGGATCAACCCAAGGCTTTAAAAATGCCTATTTAAGGAAGTTTTGTTGGAGGATTTAATAATCTTTGGTGCTTGGTTTCATTGTAGTGTTATGCTGCCGCTTTGTGTTTGTAATCGCATTTCTTTCTCATGTAAGTTGTTTAATTCACCTTAGTTTCTTAATAAAAGTTATTCCTTTACTCTTATTATGTTCTTCTACTTATCACATTGATACCGTTGGTTCGAGGTGTGAATTTATTCACACCATACTTTGTGATATTTATCACACAATGGAAGAGTGATCATTTTTTGTTGTTGTTTTTACTTCTTCAATTCCACCATCGTAAGTCAACTTCCCGCTTCCGTTGAAGACATGTCATAAATAGAGGGATAACTATTTTATGGGTTGATCCAAGGGAGTAGAAATAGGTTGTATTGGATGTTATTTATCACTCCATTAATGGCTAATCACTTCTTTTAAATGAGATTTTTAATTGATGATTTAAAAACCTCTTCATCCTTATTGAATTTAAGGTCACACATTTCAAGTGATAATACGAACCTCTACCTTGGAGTGCTCCAAAATTTGATCCTTCAAGTGTATAAGTGATTAGTATTAGGGTGTGTAGGCATTAAACCAGTAAGTGATTATTTCTTTTGATCTTCTTAAATGAATCCATCTCAATTATAAGAAATTGAAAAAATTTAAAAAGGAATTCATCCAATCCACCCTGAGCGATAACCTAGGATCAACTCATTACCTTAATTTGAATTAACTTAAAATCTGTTAGTGATACTTTAAAACCATCTTAAATCAACCTAAGCTGTCTACTTCATATCCAAAAACAAACCATAGAACGCACGTGTCTGTAGGTACTTCTTAGGTCTCTGAGGATTCAACAACCCAAACTAGACTACAAGGATCGTCCTACCTTCTTCTTTTGGGTAAATTTGAGTGTGAATAAAATTTTAGCACCGATTCCAGGGACCCGAGTAAGTCATCTAAACACCCATTATATTCTCCCCCATTTCTTCTTTTCTCATCCAAATTCTCTTATCTTGTCCCTTTCTCGATTTTTTCTTTTGGTGCATGTCCTCCTACACCCGCGATCAATCAAACTGTCTAGTTAGGGTGGATAGCCTGGGGTTGGGGAGTCAAGTACACCAAGGGAACTCTTTACATTAGATCCTAATCTTCCTAATACTCCAGAGTCCAAAATTGGATCAATTTCAATGGAAGGTATTCAAAGAAACCAACTCATAAACCCGGGTGGAAACCAAAATGGAAACCCAAATGAGGCAGCCCCAAATTTGGGGAATGTGGTCAATCAAACCATGAATGAATACCTCGCACCTTCCTGGACCAATTCCCCCTCATGCATTAGAAACAATTCCCTAAGAGATTCAAACTACATATTTAAACCCCATGTCCTAAACCACATTCCCACATTCCATGGAATGGAGTCCGAGATGCCCTACCTTCACATTAAGGAATTCAATGACATTGTAGAAACCATGTGTCCCCCACATGAACTAGAATCAGTTAAGATGGGGCTATTTCATTTTTCAGTAAAGGATCGAGCTAAAAATTGGCTAAATAATTTGAGACCATCATCCATAAACTCTTGGTACCAACTACAAGGAGAATTCTACAAAAAATACTTTCCCCACCACAAAACAATTGCACTTAAAAAGAGCATCCAAAACTTTTTTGAAAAAGAGGGAGATTCATTATATGAAACATGGGAGAGGCTCAAAGACACTCTAAACATGGTTCCACACCATGGTTTTTCTATACCTTAACAAGTGATAATTTTCTATGAAGGGTTGGGTCCAGGTAATAAACAATTCATTGACATGATGTGTAATGGAACCTTTAAAAACAAAGCCTCAAATGATGCTTATGAGTATCAAGAAAGCCTTTCGGAACAAAACCAAACATTGGGAACTTCACCTTATTCTGAAAAGCCACAAAGAAATACTAGAATTAATACACATAGAGAAGAGTAAATCCTTAGGGCTAAACTCGCAGCACTCTCTAGGAATGTTGAAGAGATAGACCTTAGGAAAGTCCATGAAATCCAAACTATTGACCCTATTTGCACAATCTGTGATAAACATAACCATAAGGCAGACAACTGCCCAACCATTCCATCCATAAAATATTTTCTTTTAGGAGGACCCCCAGTGGAAGTAAATTCCTTGAACTTTAAAAAGCCTCAATACCAAAACAACTTCAACCCAAGGTATAATGACCACACAGGCTTCCGCTGGAAAGATAACCAACAACCTAGCCAACCACATGGACAAAATACTTACCCCCATCAGAACTACCAATCTCATAACCAGTTCCAAACCCAACCTATCCAATACCAATAGCCACCGGTCCATTTTAAACAAACCATCCCACCTCCAAAATATCCCCCTGGGATAAACCAATCTTATCAAGCACCAACCCAAACTGTTCCACAAAGCCTACAGGAACAACTATGCAAACAAATGGAGAGGATGAACTCATAAGTCTCTTCCCTAAAAAAAGAACTTCAAACCATCAAAACTAGAAAGGCACCCATTCCTACTCAGGCGGTTCCATCCTCAACTTCAAGGGGATAGTCAAGTTGTGCTCAAAAAACTCATGAACAACTAAAGGCTGTGACTGTTTTAAGAATTGGGAAATCAATTAAGAAACCTGAACATCTAATTCATAACTCACCTTAAGATTCAAACATGGATGGAAATTCAAATGAACCACAAGATCAAACTGAAAAAACTGATAACAATGTGAATGAAACAACTCTTCAACAAACAACCCCACAACCTACACCATTTCCTCAATGCATGAGGGGGAAACCCAAGCCTGAACTGAGTGAAACATTGAGGGAAATCTTCTCACAAGTCAAGTTGAATATTCCCCTTCTCGTTGCCATCCAAACCATACCTGCCTACTGAAAGTACCATAAGGACTTCTTCACTTTTAAAAGAAAATTTTCACATAAAAACCATGTCCTTTTGGCTGATAATGTGAGGACCACCATTCAAGGGACCATTCCTCCTAAGTTGAAAGACCCAGTTTTCCCTTATATCAATGTTGAACTAGGAGAAAGCAAAGTTTTCAAGGCCTTGTGTGATCTAGGTGCTAGTGTCAATCTCATCCCCTATGCCGTGTACTACCAGTTAGGCCTAAAAGAACTCCAACCCACATCTGTCACACTTAAACTTGTTGATTGTAGCATTAGGGTTCCAAAGTGGATTTTAAAGGAAGTTCTGGTAAAGGTTGAAATCTTCATCTACCCTGCTAACTTCATTGTCCTTGAAAACCATCCAAACATAAGAAATAAGGAACAAACTCCAATCATCCTTGGCCGTCATTTTCTTGCAATAATCAACTCTGTTATCCGAGTCCAAAATGGGAACATGACCATCACGTTTGGGAACATGATTCTAGACTTGAACATCTATAATGAAAGCTCAAAAATAGGGGATGACGAGGACATTCAGGAAGTAAACATGATAGGAAGAATTGATAATGAATCTATGGAACATCAAGGAATATTTGATGAATGTTTAAGATAGGGTGAGATTGATTTACTTTGTTCATATGAACGAAGTTTATCTCCTTGGCTTGAACCATTTTCAAATTGATCTTATGATGAAGTCTTAGGTCCAAAAATTAGTGAAACCCTTCAAGAAACCACTTTCATGGAGACCACTCCAAATTCCTTCCCTAAATCTGATCAAGCCAGTCTATTAGCTGAAACTTCTACATGTGGGTAATCAATCCTATCCGAAACACTAAAAAAAATTGAACTCGATCCAATGTCCCAATATTCTGCTGAAATTCTGAACCAAACTAATCTTGAATTGAAGGAACTCCTCGATACACTCAAGTACAGTTTCCAAGGGGACAATCAAACACATCCTATTGTCATTTCTTCTTCTCTTGAATCCAATCAAGAGAGGATGCTTCTAGATGTCCTTTGGAAACATAAGAAAGCCATTGGTTGGACCCTGTCTGATATTCTTGGGATTATCCCACTTATCGGGACTCATAGGATTGTTCTGGAATCTGATTCAAAGCCATGTCGTCAACCTCAATGGCGACTCAATCCTAATCTCATAGAGGTAGTAAGGAAAGAACTTCTGAGATTGTTAAAATCTGGTATCATATATCCTATAGCTGAGAGTGAATGGGTGAGCCCAATCTAAGTGGTTCCAAAAAAGGATGGAATCACAGTGATAACCAATGAGGATGGAGAGATTCTTCCAACAAGGGTGAGTAGTGGATGGAGGGTCTGCATTGAATATAGGAAGCTAAACTCATTCACCAAGAAGAACCATTTCCCCTTACCATTCATTGACCAAGTCCTTGAGAGAGTGGCAGGTCATGCCTTATACTGTTTCTTAGATGGGTACTCAGGATATAATCAAATTGAGGTCTCCCTAGAGGATTAAGGGAAGTATACATTCACATGTCCATTCAGAACCTTTTCCTTCAAACGCATGCCATTCGGGTTATGCAGTGCCCCTGGAACCTTCCAGCGGAGCATGATGGGAATCTTCTCAGACATGGTAGGGGATTTTATAGTGTTCTTCATGGATGACTTCTCTGTGTTTGGGGATACATTTGAGGGATGTCTAAGGAATGTAGATAGAGTCTTGTCAAGATGTGAAGAATAGAATCTGGTCCTAAAATGGGAAAAATGCCATTTCATGGTTAAAGAGAGACTAGTTCTAGGCCATCTGGTCTTAGGTAGGGGGATTGAAGTTGATAAAGCAAAGGTTGACATCATTCGTCGCCTTCCATCACCCAAAACTTTCATGGAAGTGAGGTCTTTCTTAGGACATGCTATTTTCTATAGAAGATTCATCAAGTACTTTAGTTCAATCTCTCGTCCCCTTTGTGCTCTACTAGTAAAGGATGCTCCATTTTTTTGGACAGAAAGCTGTGAGGGTTCATTCTCAACCCTAAAATCCTCTCTCACCTCTCATCCCATTATGAAATCTCAAAATTGGAACCTTCCTTTTGAACTTATGTGTGATGCTGGTGACTTTGCTGTAGGAGCTATGTTAGGACAACGTTGTGATAAAACTCCTTATGTCATTTCTTATGCAAGAAAATCCTTAAATGATGCCCAAATAAACTACACCACTACTGAAAAAGAGTTACTTGATATTGTGTTTTCCTTATAGAAGTTTAGATCCTACCTCTTAGGATCCCCCATCATTGTGTTCACTGACCATTCTGCACAAATATACCTCTTCCAAAAACAAGATGCTAAGTCTAGACTGATTAGGTGGTTCCTTCTCTTACAATAATTTGACCTCACAATCAAGGATAAAAAGGGCATTGAAAATGTTGTAGCTAATCACCTCTCTAGGATGGAATTCAAAGACAACTCAAATCACCTTTTTGTGTCTGATTCATTTCCTGATGAACACCTATACTCTGTGAGTGACTTCCCTTGGTATGCCGACATAGCCAATTTCTTAGTTACAAGAGTCATTCCAAAATTCTTAGGGACTCAAGCTTGAATGAAGTTTCTTTCTGATGTTAGACACTATGTGTTTGATGATCCATACCTCTATAAGTTCTGCCCTGACCAAGTCATTAGGAGGTGTGTTCCAGAATCTGAACAAGAGTCCATCCTTAAATTCTGTCATAGTGAGGCATGTGGAGGTCACTTTTCCTATAAGAAAAAATCTACTAAGATTCTTCAATGTGGTATTTTCTGGCCCACCCTCTCAAGGGACTCCTACACATTTTGTCAAAGTTGTCCTAGGTGTCAACAAGTAGGGTCCATCAAAAAAAGGAATCAAATACCACTCACTCCCATCTTAGTGGTTGAAATCTTTGACTGTTAGGGAATTGATTTCATGGGTCCCTTCCCAATCTCTAGGGGATACCTATACATACTCTTAGCTATTTATTATGTCTCAAAATGGGTTGAGTCCATTCCCACTAAGTCCAATGATCATCAAGTTGTGATTCAATTTCTAAAAGAGAACATATTTTCTCGATTTTGGAATTCCTAGGGCTATAATTAGTGAATGAGGAACCCATTTCTACAACCACTCATTATCTTCACTCATGTCTAAGTATGGTATTTCTCATAAAGTTTCCACTGCATTCCATCCTCAAACCAATGGTCAATCTGAGTTAGAGAATAAGAAGATTAAGAAAATTCTTGAAAAAACTGTCAACCCCTCTAGGAAAGATTGGTCTGAGAAACTCTTAGATTCTCTTTGGGTATATCGTACAGCATACAAAACCATCCTAGGAATTTCCCCATATAGGTTGGTTTATGGAAAAGCATGCCATTTACCTGTTGAAATTGAGCATAAGGCCTTTTGGGAAATTAATAAAATGGATTATGACCTCTCATTGGCCGGAACAAAAAGGAAATTAGATCTCAATGAACTGGAAGAACTTAGGATGGAGGGTTATGAAAATTCAAGGATAAATAAAGATAGAGTTAAAGCCTACCAATCTAGGAATATCAAGGTCAAACATTTTGAACCAGGAAAACTTGTGCTCGTGTATAGTTCAAAACTTCATTTACACTCGGGAAAGTTAAGGTCGAGATGGTCAGGTCCTTTCATAGTGCATCATGTGTACCCTCATGGGGCAGTAGAGATTCAAGATCTCACAAGTGGTTACATTTTCAAGGTCAATGGTCAAAGGTTAAAACCATTCATTGAATCATTCAATAAACAGGAAATAGAGGTTGAGTTAATTGAGCCAATCTATGAACCTGGAAAAAATTAATAGATTTAGGATCCATGTCGGAATAACGACGTTAAAAAAAAAGCGTTGCAAGGGAGGAAACCCGTGGTTTTCATGTTTCTAATCTTTTTAAATCATATTTATTTTTCAAATAAGATTAATTAATCATTTTTATATTTAAAAATAAAATTTAAATATAAAAAAATAATAAAAAATAGACTTTTGACATGTTTTTCTATTGTGAGTATGAATGGGTACGAAAGGGGAGCACCATATTCATCCATGTCACGTGGTGTGATCCTTGGGTAATACCTTACCTAGAAATTTAAAAAGAAGACAATGTATCATCAGTTTATTTTATTTTATATATACACTTATATTTTACTTATATATATATACTATTTTGTTTTGTTTGTTTTTTTTACTTTTTCCACCAGGGAACTCTGCTAGCGACATGGATATCAAAGGACTAAATTGGAGCAGAAAGAATTTCAAATTCAACCACTAGGTGACTTCATTCCATGATCCTCATTTTCAATTTCCTTTTTGAATTTTAATTCTCTACCTCTACCCCCTTCTAAATTTTCTTTTCTTTAAACACTTTGGATAGTGTTATTTTAAGTTGGGGGGAGATAAAATAGAAAATACTTTCATGTCAAAAAATGAATGATTTGAAGAAAAAAAATTGTGTAAATGGAAGAAAAAATTCTTTTAACTTTGAACATGGTAATACACATTGCACACTTTGAAACTTAATATCAAATAATTTAGCATGCCCTGATTCTGATTTTAATCCTTGTATAATTTCATGAGCATAGATTTTGGAAAGTGTGGCTGTCCAATGTGATATTTCATCATTTATATTTTAATCCAAATAAAAAAATATCACAATGCACGTCCTTTGGATAGTTGGGTATTAGTTTGAGTTCATGGGGTACCCCAAATAAATAGCATAGGATTGGTGATAATTTTATTTTTAATATGAGTATTCAATAAAAAAATTTAAAAAAACAATAAATTTGCGCGTAGAGCAATGAAATGACCTAATGCGTGGCTTTCGGCACTTGGGGATCATGACTTCTTAGTTGTCTGGCCCAGAGTTAGTAATTTTATCTCTATTTTTGGTAATTTGAATTTTTTTTACTGAGTTATCTCGAGATGATGCCCAAGTATGTGGGATTCACTTGGTACCCTAAGGTATTTGTGCCTGAGAGTCATCAGCAAAGTCTCTCTACAGTGGTTGACTCTTTTGAGTTCACTTTCAATTACCATGGAAAAATTGAAAAAAAAAACAGAAAAAAACAAAAAAATAGGATACAAAAAAAAATTGAATACTCAATTTAATATTGAAATGTGATTCCACCTAGCGCTTCGGTCATTTCCCCATTGAATTAAGATGAACCCCCTTGTCTATTGTGATGCACAACACATCCTCATACTTAATTGATATTGGATGAAATATGACAATGAATTTGAACAAAGGAATGGGCTTGGGATTGAGATCTTCTTATGAAAATACCTTGTATTAAAATATTTTGATGGGTTTCATGATTGTTTGGTATAAGGTTTTCTAGTGATCATTGTGTATTAAAATGTTTTTGGAAAAGGGAATTCGAATTTCATATTGTTGAGATATATTTAGCTCGGGACTAGCAAAACTCAAGTTGGGGGGTGTGATTAGCCACTAAATGAGGCTAATATTCATTTTTAATTTATATAATATTCATGTTCATTATTATTTATAAACACAATTGTAGTGCATTTTACACTTTGAACATCGTTTCACATTATGATTGTAATTATTTCTTAAAATGTACTATTATGTGGTACATTTTTTAACATCATTTAAAGTACCCAATGATTCATCTGATTTTAAGGAATATAATTATACATATTTTAATTTGATATTTTGGAAAATTTATCTACACTTAAATATGAACATTTTTGATTCAGGGATCAATGGATAATTCATGGAAGAAGATGGGGATATTTTGTGATGAAAGGAAACAATTATGGAGAAGTCAGATTGGATACCATCCCACTGATGAGACTTTGGGGAAACACATACAGTCCCAATGAATCCCAAATTTCGTGGGACTCTAGAATAAATGTATAGGAACGCATAACTCTTCAGGATACAAAGATAATTAGGCCTCCATGGTGGCCATTTAGGTGGCCCAAGTTAGAGATAAAATTCTGGGCCAGATTCTACGGCCAAGAAAAACAGCCCACTAATATAATCATATCTCCGAATCTAAAAATCCACATGGGACCAAATTTTACAGGAGGTTAGGAGATATCATGGGATCAATTTTCTTCTTCTATGTCCTACTCTGATTCTGCCATATAGAAGGTCTTCCCGGTGAATCTGTTCGTTGTAAGCAAGCTGGATGCCACCTCGGGTCAAGGGTGGAAAATCAACTCTCCCTCAACATTCCACCCACCTAAGGCCTACCAAAATTAATTTAAAATACTTGGAATATTTGAGGCTCTACCCAAGGCTTCAAAAATTCTTATTTAAGGTAGTGGTGATGGAGGATTTAGGAATATTTGGTGCTTGGTTTCATTGTAGTGTTATGCTGCCGCTTTGTGTTTGTAATCGCATTTCTTTCTCATGTAAGTTGTTTAATTCAGCATAGTTTCTTAATAAAAGTTCTTTATTTACTCTTATTATGTTCTTCTACTTATCACGTTTATACCGTTGGTTCAAGGTGTGAATTTATTCACACCAAACTTTGTGATATTTATCACACAACGGAGGAGTGATCAATTTTTTTTGTTGTTTTTACTTCTTCAATTCCACCCTCGTAAGTCTACTTTCCTCTTCCGTTGAAGACATGTCCTCAATGGAGGGATAACTATTTTATGGGTTGATCCAAGGGAGTATAAAGGGTCTAGATTGGATGTTATTTATCACTCCATTAATGGCTAATCACTTGTTTTAAATGATATTTTTTATTTGATGATTTTAAAACCTCTTCATCCTTATTGAATTTAAGGTCACACATTTCAAGTGATAATACGAACCTCTACCTTGGAGTGCACAAAACATTGATCCTTCAAGTCTATAAGTGATTAGTATTAGGGTGTGTATGCATTAAACTAGTAAGTGATGATTTATTTTGATCTTCTTAAATGAATCCATCTCAATTATAAGAAATTGAAATCATTAAAAAAGGAATTCATCCAATCCACCCCGAGCGATAACCTAGGATCAACTCATTACCATAATTTGAATTAGCTTAAATATGTTAGTGATCCTTTAAAACCATCTTAAATCAACCTAATTTGGCCACTTCATAGCAAAAAAACCATATAATTCCCGTGTCTGTAGGTATTTCTTAGGTCTATGGGGATTCGAAAACCCAAACTAGACTACAAGGACCATCCTACCTTCTTCTTTTGGGTAAATTTGAGCGAGAATCACATGGTTATCTTCTTGGGTGCTATCCTAACACCAATATGTGTTGGACCAATGGTTTTTAACCCCACAAATGGGACACTGATATTTACTATTGTTTGGGGTTGGACCTCAAGGAGGCTTCCTATGTACCATGTCTATGAGATATGGGTCAAATCCCACATATTTTGAAAGCATAAAATTTCATTTCATGAGAGATGAAAAGGGGGATACAGTTTAACGTCAAGAAGGATGAAGGTGAACCGGCATGAAGTGGTCAGGACCGATGGATGATGGGGGCATAATATCAGTATGTACACAAAGGACAACAACACGAAGACATGATAGGGATTAAATTGATTATCATCCCATAGAAAGAGGGACACTCTTGGTTGGAGTAGTATGGATTGAGTGTAGGTCTTACGCATGGTTAATTTACCTGTAACTAGTATGACACCACTAAGAGGTGGACCAAGGATGTGGGTCCCAACAAAGGGGCAATTGAAATTTACCAGTGTTTGGGGTTGAACCTTAGGGAGGCTTCCAACGTACCATATCTTAGGAGACAAGGATCAAAACCCATGTAGTTTGATTGCATACAGTTTAACATCATGTGGGATGAAAAGGGGGATATAGTTTAACATCATGTAGGAAGAGGGTGAAACAATGTGAAGTGGTCAGGACCGATGGATGTTGGTCTTGAACCTTAGAAAGGCTTCCTACATACCTTGATTGTAAAGGGAAAGGATCAAAGTTCACATAGTTTTGAATGAGGGGGGGGGATCAGGTCTTACATGATAAGGCAGCCTAGAGAGGATGTAATGTTCACTGTTTACTCTAAGCTTACGTGATTCACACTCGGTGTGATAAACAAGAGGCAACAAAGACCTGATGATCATGTCATGAAAGGATCATATTTGAGGAATAGAGTGGGGATTACATGTGGTTATCAGCCCAATGAGATGGAGATTGGGACTTATTCCGAGAGGGAGGCCCAATGAGAAAGTAGGGTGTCCATATGTATGAGGAATATATGGCTATCATTTCTAAAACATCCCATAAAAGAGTGCCTGGGCTTAGATGGTACTATCTGAGGTGTTCATGGTTACAATTCTCAGAGGGAGAGGGGAGTGAGAAGGCGCTGGTGCCCATCCCCTTCACGGTCATCTCTAGACTTATCGCTTATGTAGTGATCACATTCTTACATTATGTGTCAGAGATGTAGGTGGTTGGAAGTTTAACATACTACAACTCGAACGGTGAGGATTCACTCCCCACCCCTAGGAAATACATAACTTGAACACTTTAACCCTTTGTGAAGGGAAGGCACCAGAAATTCCATGTGGATATGGGGTTGTGGAGTGATCTATTGAGGGGCTCATGTTAGCGTGGCTATATGAAGAAGCAATATCCATTAGTTTTCCTATGGAAAGAAGCATGCGGCAAAGCAATGCGAGATAAAGCACCACTCAAGGGACTTTGAAAAAACATTGTACAAGCTTAGAGGGACACACAAGAGAGGGGTTCTTGAAGCAAGATGCCTCACAAAGAGGGGAATTACAAAGATCAATGGGTCACAGAGCATAGGGCTTCCCAGAGCTCAAGCCTTCTCAAAGCTCATGTGTTTGCAAAGCACATGGGTTTATATGAAACTTGTCTTCGCGGAGCTCACAGGCTCCCAGAGCATTAGGTCTCTTAGATTACCTTGCTCTGTAGATCACAAGGGCTCACCGAGCACCTGGATTCACAGATCATAGGGCTTCATAGAGAAAAAAGGATCATAGAGGATATAAATTTTTAAAAAAGGGAACTTTTTGAAGAATAGTGTCTCAGACTCAATATGGAGTACAAATGTTTTTGGAGGGTGCTTAATGAAGCTTGGGTTCTTCACGAAGTCCTGAGTACCCAAAGGGGTCTCCTTCCTTGGAGATGTCCCATATTCTCCATGAAGGGAATCCCACCATGAAGAGACATGGAGTTTTAGTAAAGCAAAATGGTTTTCACAATTCCCAAGAACCTCTGAAGATTCATTTTTCCTATGGTTTTAATAAAAAAGGGTTCTTCATGATTTAAAAATTTGGAAGATTAAATTTTGGGGTCTAGATCATTTGTAATGGGTGGTCTTGGTATTTATAGGTAATAGGGGGCATTATTCTCTAAGGGCATGCGGCGAAGCAACTTGCACTTCTCCATCGAAGGAAAATTGCCTTAAGTTCGTTGTAACTGTGAAGTCGACCATCATTCCCTCCACAGCACAGAGGATTCCTTCATTCCCTTAGTGGCGGTCTCAAAGTTTTCCTTTAATTTCCAAGGAAACATGGAGGTGATCATATTCCCTCAGATGTGAGGAGAATTTTTTCAATTTTTTCGTAACCACAAAGTTGACTGTCACGTTTCTCTACATCAGGGGTATAGAATGCTTTGGCATTTCACTGACCGAAGTGATGATGGGATTCTAAAAGGTGATTCACAAAGAAGAACACTTTTCTCCCATTAAGTTCTTTTCTTATCTTTCCCATGAACATATTTTCGTGCAAACAGTAGTAATCCTTCAGTAGTTCAACATGAGGATCGTCCCGTAGAAGTTTATTAATGGTCAGGAACTATATGATTATTTGATTAACCTTACAACCCCCACAGAGTAGTCTTTGTATCTTGATTTTCAATATGAGGCCATCCTCTTAGTGGATCATGTCATTCCATGTAGTAAAATGCACTTGAACGGTTCTTCACGGAGCCCCACCGATAGTAAAGTCAATGATCCTAGGCTCAACAGAGTAGGCATGTGCATCATCTTCATCACACCTATCAAGGATATTTTTTTCCAATTCATTCTAGTTTCTGGAGGGTTGTACCAACAATGAGGTGGAGTATTGGGCTCTTATAACTAGTCTTGATTTGGCAATCGAGATTTATGTTCGCCACCAACATGTGATGGAGGACTCCAAGCTGGTCATCAAGTAGATCAACGATGATTATGTTGTCAAAACGCCATAACTGATTCCCCTATTAGAGTGCACTCACCGAATTATGGTCTAGTTCCCTTCTTGGATAGAAATCATCCATGCTCCTTGGTATCAAAATGGTTGAGCCAATTACTTATCCAACCATTCCATGTATCTCATAGAGCCTGACCAAGATGATTTGATTATCCATGTGGTGCATTGAAGGGCTGTCTCTTCGGTCACTCCAAACAATAATGGTAGCTAGCAGGAAAACCATCTTACCATAGGTGGTTTCATGACAAGACCTCTAGGTCCCCCTACCATAGTATAAGAGACCCCTAGTTGGACATCTACTTTTTTTGAGAATATCCAACATGGTAATCTCCCGACAGATAGAGCTGAACTTGGGAAAATCTGTCAGCGTGCAGTGCATTTCTCCCTCTAGAGTGGTCCCATCCATGAGAAGATTCTTTACAAATGAGGGTTCAATGGATTTTTACTCCATTTTATTCAATTACATGAGATTCCCTAGGTTATCTTGGACGTCCATGTTGGTTCTTATGAATCCCATCAAGCTCGGTTGAAACTATCTCACCAGATTCAAAGGTTGGTATACTTTTGGCCCACTATGGTTCAATACTATGTGGACATTTCCAAGAGGTTCCACACATGTTAGATCTATTCCAATTTCATGCATCGGATGGAAGATTCTCTAAGTACTACCAAGTACTCTTGGCCCTTTTTGATTTGGGGACTAGATGTACTGGGACCATATCCACCAGCAACAACTCATCGGTGTATGTTCATTCTAACCGCTATTGATTTATTCTATAAGTGGGAAGAATTAATTATTCTCAAATAAGTCAAGGCCCATTTTATTGCTGATTTCCTGATCTCCAACATCATCCATCAATTTAGAGTCCCTCACACTAGCATCACCAATAATCGCACCAATTTCTAATCATCCATGATGAATAAATTGTATGCATAGTACAACATCTAGTCCAACCATACATATCACTACTATGAAAAGGAGAATGGAAAGATTTAGGCATTCAACAGAACCCTCTCCAACATTTATCAAAATATATTTGGTTAGAATAAGAAAAGATGGCCAAAAAAGCTCCCCAATGCTCTCTAGGATTACTAGAAAAGATCTATAAATTCCACCCAAGTGACTCCATATACCCTATTGTATATAATAGAAGCAATACTACCCATCTGGATTCAATTTCCATAACTGTTGATAACCATCTATGATCATAATATACCAGACAGTGTAGAAGAATTCCATCTGGGTAAATTAGAGTCCCTCTATGAGAACAATCTTCGGGCCTTACACAATATAGAGAGGCACCAAAACAAGATTGAGATTTCAACAAGAAAGTTTCCCTTCAATCCTTCTTCTAGGGTGACATAGTATTGGCCCTAAGAAAATCAATGATACCTGGCAGGAAGACACCAAAGTTAGAGCCCAAATAGGATGGACCATATGTCATTCACAAGGTTTACTCCAATGGTGTATTCTATTTGATCACTGTGGAAGTCTGGTAGATTAATCCTCCCACCAATGCCAAGTTCTTCAAGTAATACTTTGAATGGGTTAGTTATTATCCTGCATGATGATAAAATGCTAACTGCAAACATAGTCCCTTAGGCTCTGAGCTCTACGACCTTAAACAAGAACCTCTTTCATTCTACATGACATTAAACAGTGAGGTGTATGACATGATGTTAAACTACAAGTGTTTCCGTCTGAACATTAAAATGGAAGAACCTTTTGTCACATCCTACAAGATGATAAATTGCATAGGGTTATCGCATCCTTACCACATGATGTTAAACTGAACAATATTCATGAACTATTTTTGGCTTGATTACCATCCTTATGGGATACGTAGGAATGCTCGGACATATTGTCTTTAGTTCTAGCCCCTAGGATTATCAGGTTCCTCCATCCATTCAGACCCTTGGCCTAAGTTATTTCTTTAGAGCACATGGTGTAATATGAGGACTCTTTGGTCTTCATTCACATCAGGTTTACTGTAGTTGTGCCATGTTCCCCCCTCAGCGATCTCCCTTTTTATCTTCCCTTTACCACATGATGTTAAACTATACATAATTCAAGAACTGTGTATGGATTAATTCTCATCCTTTTGTGATACATAGGAATTATTGGACATTTTTTCTTCAAGTCCATCCCATGTTTCATAGATCCTTCATCCTTCCTTATTTTTAAACTGAATGTACTAGAGAGCATGTGGTGTATTATGGGGCCTATTTGGTCCTCATTCATGTTGGGTTTGCAACAACCACATGATGCCTCCTTAAGGAACATTCTTCTATCTCATTCATACCAAATGATGTTAAATATACTAACATTAAATAACTACACATGGCTTGATTACCTTCCTTATGGGATAGGTTGGAATGCCCGAACATGTTGTCTTCAAGTCCAGCCCTTGGTTTGTCAGCCTTTCTGGACCTTTTTACCTCACCTTATGGTCTGATTTCTATGACCTTAACCTAAGATCTCTCTCATACCACATGAAATTAAACTACTTTGTCCTGCCATCAATACATTATATAGAATATAATTTATGGTTCTTTCTTCATGACATTAAAATTAATGTCCCCTTTTCCCTGCATGACACTAAAACTACCCCATCCTACATGATGTTAAACTGTTATATCATCCTTACTATGTTACATTAAACTACATGAAGCTCTAAGAACTATATATGCTTTTATTCCCAATATTATGGTATCTATAAGAATTCTTTGATGTTTTTTCTTTATGTTTAGCCCTAATTTATTCCATTCATTCAACCCCTTTGGATTGAATTCTCTATTGGGACTGTGTGGTGTGACATGAGACATACTTGGCCCTTATTCATGTTGATTTTATTTTACCATGCCACACACATCCCCTTTGGGATACCATTCCATCCCCAATGTCATAGCTTCATGATGATAAAATGTGTTTCAACCCATGTCCTTACCATATAATATAAAACTACACAGAGCATCAAGACCTACATATGGCTTGATTAACATCCTTATGGTATATGTAGGAACACCCAGACATTTTGTCTATAGGTATAGCCCCGGTTCATCAACCTATTTTGTCTCTTTCCTCTACTCATCTTCTCGAGTCATCTTTTCTTTAAATGAATCCCTCTACCTCTATTATGCCTCATTAATGTGCCCAGATGCAATGTGGTTTAGAGAATAGATTTTTGAATTTTACATGGGCATCCTCTCATTACATTTACATGCTTTGTGTGCCCCTTTATTTGGGTATCCATCATATTTCACATCTAAAGGGACCCACTAATAGTAAAAAAGCATGGAATCATGGATTGCCTACTATCCTAGTCCAATGTCCATAAATATTTCGAATGAAATCTTGAGATAGGTTCAGTATTTCGAATATGGTCAGCAACTGACCTTCATTTGTATGTCCCCATTCTAGGTTACATGATATGGATAATGTGTCTCAAATATGGTCAGTATATTTTTTCCATCATTATAAAAACCCATTATGTCCAAAATATTAGGCACTGTGATTCACATCCGTTTATGTAGCTTTATGTCCAGGCAGAACTTAAACAACCTAAGTGTTGTCCCTCAATTTACCATTTGATGTTGTGATGGAGGACCAGCGACATGGGGTAATCCTTGACTCCCCACCTCCATTCCCCTACCATGGATTCCATGTTTTGTAAATATATTATATTCCCCTTATTTCCCCCACTAATCATGGATCATGGGGTCTTATTAATATCGGTATGGTATATACCTACAAAGAAGAATCGTCCCACATTATGGCCCGAACTCTATGACCATAAACTATGAGTTCATGTTTCTAGTCCAAGAATCGTGACTTTAAACTGTCCATAGATTTTTATAAGGGATTATGTGGTGTGGTGATGAGACTTTCTTGGACCCCATTAATTTCAGGATCCTTTATGGTATTGCACTACACATTTCTGCATTGAAAGCCTCGCCTAGGGACTGATCTCTATTACATTAAACTAAGACCCCTATAATCCTCATTGTGTGACATTAAACTATGTTTCTTATATCCAAGCTGCATGATGATAAACTATGCATCAATATGATGTCTTCACTTGATAAGATATTGTACCTTTTGGCACTGTCCATTTTCCACACCTTCATTCAAGAACTATGTGTGGATTTATTCTAACCCTTGTGGGATACATAGTGACACCTGAACATTTTCTTCCCAGGTTTTGCCATAGAATCACTTTTTATTTTCTCCCTCATCCCCCATCTCGGTCTGGGTGTTCTCTTGGGCTTGTGTAGTGTGGTGTTGATCTCTGTTTTCCTCATTCACACCAGGTTACTTCATGGCACAACACTACACATGTCCCCTTTGGAAGACATATTATCTTATGGTCTGAACTCTATAAACTTAAACTAAGATTTTCAGTGTCCTAGTTCGCATGATATTAACCCACGTAACAATCTCAATTTTTCTCATCTCAAAGGCTATCACCCTGTTGGGTGATGTCCATTTTCCACACCTTCCTTTGAGAACTATGTATGTCTTGATTCCCATTCTTATGTGATCCATAGGATACTGAGACCTTTCTTCTACGGTCATGTTGGAAAGATTTTCATCTTTACAGCCTCTTAGATTGCGTTCATCTCATGGGTATGCAGTGTGATTGGGTCCTTTTAGTTCTCATTCACATCATATTTACAAGGGTCACACCATGTACATCTCTAGAGAACAAATCTGGTCCTGCTTGTGAATACATTAAGTCCTCGTCTCCACGCATCAAACATCCCTTTATTTGGGTCTCCATTATATTTCATTTGGGAAGGGACCCCCAAACAGTATGGATTCTTAGTCTCATGGATCACCTACCATCTTGGTCCAACATCCCAAAAGGTCCTGAACAACACTTTGAGATAGGTCTGTCGTTTGTAGTATGGCTAACGCCTGACCCTCATGTGTTTTTCCCCATCCTAGGTTACATGATATGGATGTTGTATTTTGAATACGATAAAAATTATCCTCCCTAATTACTCCAACTTAATTTTTTTCCATGTATTAGGTTTTGTGATTCAATTTTTTCTACCCTTCTATTCTTATTGGTCCCTAACACCCATGGTTTTGTTCCTCCCATGAAACTGTGTGCATCAAATAGGATCATTGTCCAGGTTGGGATTTTCCAGCCCAACATTTCTTTTTCACTATTGTACACATTCATGTGATGTGTAAATATATACATCACTCCATGTTTCCCAAACTGAGCATGGATCATGTGGTCATAGGTTTTTTGGTAGGGTTACACCCACATAGAAATTTGTGCAACCATATAGTCTGAGTTCTACAACCTTAAACTAAGATCTATTCCATCTGAGCCACATGATATTAAATAATTTTTTATGGTCCCACATGACCTTAAACTATTATTTCCTAACCAAATAATGTTAAAATGCATGATTCAGTCCCATTATATGACCTTAAACTACAAAACCATCATCATATCTGCATGATGAAAAACAGTGCATCATTGTGGTGTTCTCATGTGAGAGGGAATCACCCTTGGCCCTAATCACCACCATGCTACTTGTTAAGACCTACACCAATATTGATTCATGTATTGACACCCATATTATTCATCCTATGCTGGTCACTCCTAGAAAACACATCAGTAGTAAAAGAGAAAATAAAAATATCAAATTTCTAATTTTTTCTAAAGAACTATGAGTGGCTTGATTCCTATTATTACAGGATATGTAGGGAAGATTGTATCGCTGATTTCAAGCCCATACACAACATTATTTCCCCCTTTTATGTCAAATAATATTCATCCTTAGTGAATGGTGGTAAAATGCATGGAACATCAAGAATTACGTGTTTCTTGATTTCAATATTTATGGGATACGTAGAAACGCCTGATCATTTCACCTTGGTCATAGACATTGGTTTACTAAACATACTGGTCCTTTGACCCCAGTAAAAGTCTAAATTTTTTAACCTTAAACTATGAGTCATAGTCCTTTTAACATTACATTAAACTATTTTCTAAAGTCCAGATAGTGTGACCATAAAATATGTGCAATTTTCTTTTTATATGACCTTGATCTATGACATGTGTCTTTTTCCTTAACAGATGACGTTAAACTATGTGTTCATCATATATGCTTTCTTGATGTGAAAATTTAAGGTATCTCATCTCCTACAGTTTTTTTCATCCAACACATTGCTCATATTCTTAGCTGTCATCCAAACATCAAGACGATGCTCCCCTATAAGATAGGTTTGATCATTGTTCATACTAATGTGCTCACACTAATGTGCCATCACCACAGTGGTGTAATTTCTAGAGTATTGGAATTATTTATAAAATTTCATCACTCTATCTCTATGACTTTTTTTCCCTTTATCTATACCCTCATCCTCTTTCACGTCTGAAGAAACCCCCTAACGGCCTAGTCACATGCCTCTTTCGATCACTTTGAATTTTGGGACAACATACAAGAAGAAAAAGGAAGACACTCTGAGTTTGGAACCATGTTTTTAAATTCAGTCAGTGGTTAGCCCTCATTTATTTATTCCAATTTCAAGATAGTGGTATAGGAACTGTGTTTCATGTACTTTCATTAGTCATACCATATCATGATTCCTCCCCCAATGTGTTCCTAATTTTTGGTACCATGACCCAAACATTTCATTCACCTTTGTTAGGTTTGATTCCAATACCCCTGGTGTTATCCTTCTCATGTACTATGGAACATTGGGAAAGAAAATTTGTCTCTTCTAGGAACCCTATTATCCATTCCCAGCCTCCCCCATCCTGGATAATTTGGGTGGTCAGTCAAAAATGGTAGACCCTGAGTATCTGACGATTGACTGACACACTCATACAAAGTGAATGATTATGTGGTTGTCCCTTATTTCTCACACCGTTAAAGACCCAATTGAGCTTTGGGATTGATCTCTACTTATTTCAAAAATATGATATAGATTCAATAATTGAATCATGAAAGGAAATATATCCATGCACATAGTTTTAATGAGATAGAGGTTCACAAGGAATGTAAGTTTGAGTTTGTCCAAAAAAATGACCCCTAAATATCTGCCCCTTCAATGAAATGCTTCAATTATACCGCTCTATGGTGTATAGTTTCCAAGGTTTTATACTACTTACTGAGATCCTCCTCCTCCTAAATGGTTGTAGAGTGAACGTCGTTAGACCTGATCTATATTTGGCCTCGTTCATCTTATATTTCTACCACATGATGGTTTTCCTATGAAAACTACTCCTGGGATTCTACTAGTTGGGACTTCAATCATTCAATGAGCCTGAACTACTTAGCGATGAATTTTAAATTCTAACTAATCTTGTCATTGAAGCTTTATATGTCCAACATGACCGTTTTGAGATTTGGTATATTCTTGGAATTCTTCTGGAACCAAGGAGCATCCAAGTTCTTTCTACTCGCCCACGTCTTCTCAATGAGGTTGTCTTGGATCATCAAGTGAAAATTTCATGCATCAGCCCCTCCAGTGCATAGATCGTGCATCCAAAGCTATAGAGATCCCATATAGAATATCCACCCAACTTTTAGAACATTGTTGAGAAAGTGTTTGATTGTTTTCCATGCTTGGTGTCGGGTCTTTTGGCGATCCTCAGCTACCTCAGAATCAAATTCATATATCTCCAAAGGATCATCCGGTTCATACATGGGGAATGGGTGTAGGTGATCATTAGAAAGATCTTCTTCAGGCATCACATCCAAAGTTTCGGGATCTAGGTCATCAAGATGGTTCTTGTCGCTTGATTCTATTTCAATGATGTTGGCCTGAATGATTCGAAGTTACACCCATCTAGTGGTGTCACTCACAATCACAATTGATTGCTCATGAGGGGCCATGGCTTGACTATCATGGATACATGGATCTATATAGACTAAAATTTCTCTCATAAAGGGTCTCCATGTCTTCTAACCATCAATCCCAGAAGGATGCATGCCACTATGATTACTATTCATGCAAGGGTTGTGTCAGTCATTTTGATTGAGAAAATGGATGGTGTGGTTTCAAGAGTTGGGAAATTTATAGTGGTCATGATCTCACCTCTGTATTTTCATTTATAGGATACCAAGGTGTGACCCCACATATTACTTTGGGTTATAAGGATTCTGGGGGGACCAACCTTGCCTCCATAGCACACCTAGACTCTGAATCTATTACTTATTTTGATGTGGGTCCTTGTGCTAGTTCTTCAACACCCATCACCACACCTTCATCCATGTTATTAGGGGATACCTTCACAAGATCCCCCTATATAAGTGGATGCTAGTCTAGGAACTGAGATAAAGTGATATAGATAATGGTACATAAGGATGGGTCAGATCTTACTTCATGATATGTAGTAAATCCACCCAGAGATGTTTTCTCCAGGGCTATGATTTAACATTCTTATGTAGAGACTCCCCATGAAGTTATTTCCTTTTCATCCTTATGAAGGTTCTCCTCATCAGCCCCTTCATCCCAGGAACCATATATGTTTTCAGAAAATGGGAAGCTCTATGTCAGCTGAGTCGCTGACAATATTGGGGGGTAGTCATTTTTAACAGAACTCTCACCTGATTTTTCATGGGCCGTGCGGTGCCTTGGGAGTGCACCAGTTCCTCCAATTCTATAACAAAACATATCCCCATAGTAAGAAACATGTTTATGATGCCTCTTGAAAATATGATTCTCCTAGATCCATCTCATACCTGTTTACATTATCCAACAGGTCCTCAATGTTAAGGATCCATTTGCATGTGTCCCAGTCTTTCCATCCATCTGGATGGATGAAAATAGGATGAATCACCACCTATTGCAACAACTTCATAGGGGCTTGAGGAGGCACCTTGCAGAACACCTTTCATGATTCCCCTCTCTACCAAGTCCTCTAGGTCAAAGCCAGAGGGTCTAGCATGAATACCTCCCATACTTCACCTTCATTTGATGCTTTTTTTGGTCTTCTTCCCTCACTTATGTAGCCCCATCACCATGATATGCTTCAGCATCAACCTCACAAGATCCCCCAGCTGGCGTTCAACCTAGACATTGAGGCATGGGGAATATGTTTTTATCGATATAGATTATTGTTTCCTTTAGAATCTCACCTAGATAGGTAGCTTACCATCACTATGAATATTCGTGAATTATCACAAATGGAACGGTAGGGGGAGGGGGCCCATTCCACATATTCCCATCTTTCTGAGTGAACATAATCAGGAGATAACTCATCACGCATGGGTGTTCCTCATGACGCACCCCCAGATACACTTCAGATTTAGCCTCTTCATGCATCATAACTATCTCTCAAATTGGTGTGAAGTTTTTGGATCACATATCAATTCAAATTCCACCCGCACCACCAGCACCCCACTAATCGCATAATGATTCACTATTCAAATCCACCCTTACACTGTTGTTTTAAAATGGTTTTGTAATGAATATTAAAATTATAATAATTAATTTCACTTTGTTTTTGAATCAATGAATTAATGTTTATAACTATTTAGTAGGGAAATTTTACTTGTTTTAGTGTTTACATTTTAGGAGGAGGTGATTTGGAGAGCTCGTGATGGAATTCAAGCAAAGTGGGCCAAACTGTGCGAGAGCCCAAGATTCTATGTGGACAATTATTTGTACTATGGATAATCCTGGAATTCAATTGGGATAAAACTGGGTGTATGAGTGATAAAATGTTGTTTAAATTTATCTAGAAGATCATGAATCCTAATTCATCCATTTGAAGTCCCAAAATAGGCCCACAATGTGAAGAAATTTCGGGTGGGCCAGATTGGACCACCCTTATATATTTGGGCCATAACTCGAGCCTCAGAGATCCAATTGGGCTGATTCGACCTCCCATGGGAAGATAACATGATTCCCTAACTCCCCCACCAAATTTCAAGTCATTTTCATGAGTTTTGGTCTATCAACCATCCAGATATAGATAAAGTAAAATATCTTCCTTGAATAGTCACCTAGACCTTTAGATACTTGAACACTTTATGTGGAATATGGATGTAAATTTCCCATAAAATAATTCCTCCCCCTCATTATCTATGTTTCATGACCAATGTTAAAATTTAATATAAATAGAGATCTCTCTTCACCCATTTTATTTCTCTTCTCCCTCATGTACTTCTAAACCTGTTAGTGATCAATTTGGGGAGTGTCCTTCATTGTAATCCCGAGCTCCACACTTGTAATCATCATAAGGTAATTGATTTATAGGTTTCTTGTAAATTGTTCTTCATTTATACCTTCTAAATTTGTGTTTATTATGGTATGATCGAATACAAATCAAAGGTACAATAATCCACAGGTTTCTATGCATAACCCGGATCATGTGATGATTTAAGTGTGGTTGCCTCTTTTCTAGCCCCTCCCTTTCATGAGTGTGAAAATGGATTGCATCAGTTGATATAATCCAAGATCTTGAACCTATGAATATGCATTTTCTTGTCTTTTGGAATGTTTTTATCCTTGAAACAAGTCTGGTCATCTCATCACGTTGTTTATGGGATGCGTTGATTGAGTTCTATTTTTTACATCGATTCATGTTTGTTGATTTTGAGCGGTTGTCGATAATCAATATCGTTGGTCGATAAAATCCTGGGTGGTAACCAAGTAAGTACAAACATACCATTAATATTTTCAGTATGTATAAAATCCAAGAATCAATGACCCCGCCCATTCCCTTGTGAGCGATGACAGATTGAGCATCAAGGGACACTAACCCGGGTTGATCATGATTTCTCCAACTGTTTTCTCTCAATAGTAATATATTTTCAATTTATTTTCTTAAAGAAAAACCCCCAAGTTTTATAAAACTCCATTCCCATTTTAGTTTATTAATTAGAACCTCATTTTTTAATTAATTATTTAAATCTATTTCATTATCTGACCTAGGGTTGTTGCTATACTGCATAAATTCATGTTAAAAATAAACATCTAATTTGATGCATTTGATAACGTGATCATATTTTGGAATTGTTGCTAGGGAGACAAGATATTTTTTTTACTTCCTTTTACTTATTTATTTTACTTCTTAATTAGTACTCTTTTAAATACCCCGCCCCCATTTTATTGTTTTTGTTTTGGTTTTCTGTTTCTATTTTTTGGTTTTTTTGTGTGTCCTTCCTTTCTCTGTCTCTCTCTCTCTATTATTATTCTACATCTCTCTCTATAATTCATTATTATAACATTATATTCTACTTTTACCCTTATTAAGTGATGTTATACCTATTTAATCATACAAAAACAAAATTCACAACTTATTCGCATGACCCGATTAGAAAAATAAAAACTGCTTGAATTTGACTCAGAAATTGAAAAGACACATTACACACAAATCAAGTCATCTAGAGAAGGTCAATAAAGTAACCCAAATAACCCCCATTTGGAACCTCAAGTGTTCATAAATCAATAAAAAAATTTACCCAATCAAACCCAATTAAACATGGATGCAAATAATCGAACCTTAAAGAAAACCGACCACCTCAGATGTGGAGTACCAACCTGCATACATCTAATTTCCTAGGTAAGAAACCATCTTTGAGATGAGATCAGGCCTCATCCACCTACTCCCAAAATTCCATGGTCCTCCTAGCGAGGAGGCTTATAAAAACCTTAAGGATCTTTACATAGTGTGATCCACCATGAACCCCTAAAATGTCATTGAGGACTTAATTATGTTTAAGGATTGACTTTCTCCCATGATGGTGTAGCCAAAGATTGGATATACTATTTGCATACCACAATTGGGGGATGGAATGACATAAAAAGACTATTTTCAGATATGTTCTTCCCTACCTCCCGAATGGCATCAATTAGGAAAGAAATTTGTGGCATTAGAAAATCATAAGGAGAAACCCTTCATGAATACTGGGAGAGATTCTAACGACTCTGCTCAAGCTGCCCCCACCATCGGATTAGCGACCAATTATTAATCCAATACTTCTATGCGGAACTTATCCCCATGTATCATGGATCAATTGAAGCAGAAGATAGTGGTTTCTTGGTTGATAAAACTCCTTCCACCGCTCGTGACTTAATAGCCAGAATTGCTCAAAATGCACAAAAATTTGGTACACGATCTATTTCACCAACTCAAGTATTTCATGAGGTAAGTCATTCATCTCTAGAACAAAAGGTATATGACAAGATTGATGAGATGCCTACCATTATAAGGCAATTATCTCATGCACAAGGCAACACACAATCTCCTCCTGTTCCACTACATTGTAGTATTTGTTCTGACAATACACATTTTTCTGACCAGTGCCCACAACTACAAGATTAACCCAAGTCTTTTGCAGTCGTGTTCCCAGGGCATCCATTCCAACAAGAACCTCCCTTTATTCAAGAACAATTCAGGCCAAATCCAAATCGCAGGTGGCAAGCACAACCCTAGTACCGATAAGAAGGAAACTCAAGCTACCCCAAGAAGAATTGGTATCAACAAGGACATGGTATTCAACATTCTTATACTTCAACTTTCCAAAATAATCCTCATCCTCCTCCCAAATCTAAACCAATCCTCAAGGATATATTGAATAAAATGGAAACCCAGAACCTCTAGTTCCAACAAAACACACAATCAATAATTCAAGACCAATGAACTCAAGTGGGGAAATTGTAAAACACCATCGGTGAGATTAAGATGCTAGGTTATGGACAAATACCATCCCAACCCATTTTTAATCCGATGGAAAAAGGTAATGTATGTGCAGTTACACTTCATAGTGCTAAGGAAGTCTCTCCTTCTACTGATTCTTCACAATGGGTTTTTCCCCCTCTTGAAAACTCTCTTCCCCAACCTTTAATAATTTTAAGTTAACAAAAAAAGACAAAAAGGGTAATAAAATTATCATTGATGATTCAAATGAACAATACATTCCTCTTCCTTTCCCCCAAAGACACTCTAAATCTAAGAATACTTTTGATAATGAGATTGATGAAGAAATAATGGATACATTGAAAAATAGTTCAAGAAAACATTACTCTATTGGATGCAGTTAAATAAATCCTTCGATATTCCAAATTTTGTAAAGAGCATTGCACCCATAGAAGAAGGCTGAAGGGGAATGAGAGAGTAAACATGAGAAGGAATGTCTTGGCCTTGATTCAACCAGCAATTCCAACCAAATGAAAGGATCTAGACACATTCCCAATACCATGGACCATAATGGAGACCTTCTTTTCTGATACTATGCAAGATTTAGGTGCCTCCATTAATGTAATGCCTCATTCCACGTATACTTCTCTACTAGTTGGAGACCTTCAACCAACAAGCATTGTCGTGCAACTTGAAAACCGAAGTACTATGCCTCCAACAAGAGTGATTAAGGATGTCCTTATAAGAGTGAAGAATCTCATCTTCCCTGCTGATTTCTACATTCTTGAGATGGTAGATACCCAAACCCAAGGACACGATCCTTTCATACTTGGGAGGCAATACCAAAAAAATATAAAAGACAATCATTAACGTTCATAATGGTACCCTGTCCATGGATTTCAGAGGAGAAAAGGTAAGTTTTAACATCCTTGAGGCTATGAAACACCCTATTGAAGAGCACTCCACTCTTCCTGTCTCTTCAATGGAAGTGATCTGAAATGATGCACACACAAACAATTCTCTCCTCAACCCATACTTAATTTTCCCCTTTTTTACCATTGGATGATTTGAGTTTTGATTCATGTTTTGAGAGTTGTGTGGGTTCTGAAAAGTGTAGATTTTGTTCTTTAATTGATGAGTGTGTTCATTCTGAGGTACCAATGACTGTCGATGATTCTACAAATATCATTTCAATAGATTATCTCTCCTAAGAGAATAAACATGATCAAATAGATAGTTTCATGGACCTAAATTCCCCTAAAAACCCTCCCTCAATATATAAACCACCAGTATTGGTACTTAAACAACTTCCTTCTAATTTAAAATATTCATATCTGAAAGGTATTGACCAATTTCCCATCATTATTTCCAATAACCTCTCTCCACAATAAAAATTGAAACTACTCAACCTTTTGAGAGAGTGTAAAATGGGAATAGGATGGACATTGGCTGACATTATTGAGATTATCCCATCTATTTTTATTCAACATATAATTTTTTATGACGAGGCTAAGCCCGTAAGACAATCTCAACACCGGTTGAATCCAACTCTCCTTGAAGTTGTAAAATTAGAAGTTAGTAAATTACTTGTTGTGGGGAACATTTATCCCATATCTGGTACTAAATGGGTTAGCCCAGTGAAAATTATGCCTAAAAAAACTGGAATAATAGTTTTTTCAAATGAAAGGTTTTAATTTTTTACAACACGTGTTCAAAAAAGTTGGCGAGTATGTATTGACTACCATCGAAAAAATCATACCATACAGAAGGACCACTTTCACCTACCTTTCATTGACCAAATGTTAGAACAATTAGCTAGTAAGTCTCATTATTTTTTCTTTGATGTCTATTTTGGTTATTTTCAAATCTATATAGCCCCTTAGGGTCAACAAAAGACAAAATTTACATGTCTATTCGGCCCATTTTCACACAAAAGGATTCCATTTGGTCTATGTAATGCCCCTGGTACTTTTTAGAAATGTATGTTGAGTATTTTTTCTGAGTACCATGAGGGTTGTATGGAAGTCATTATGGATGATTTCATGGTATATGGTTCTTCTTTTGATGGTTTTTTTGACCACCTAGGTTCTATCCTCTGCCACTACATTGAAAAGATCTTGTTTTAAATTATGTAAAATGCCATTTTATGGATGTACGGTGGATAGTTATTGGCCATGTAATTTAAAATAAGGGTATTCAAGTTGATATATCTAAAATTTAATTAATTTAAACCCTTATATATCCAAAATGTGTTCGTTAGGTGCGATCTTTCTTGGGTGATGTTGGTTTTTACCACCGATTCATTAAAGAATTTAGTAAGAGTGCACTTCCATTGTCCCGATTATTGAAAAAAGATTCAAAGTTTTTGTTTGATAAAGAATGTGAGGATGCATTTAATTCACTAAAAAGGAGTCTCACATTAACTCCTATCATCCAACCACCAAGGTGGGATCTCACCTTTGAGGTTATGTGTGATTACTCAAACTTTGAGTTCGATAAGTTTTATCACAATTCATTAAGAATGCTACTCATGTCATTGGGTATGCCTCACGTACCCTTGACCTTTCCTAGTTAAACTACACAACCACTGAAAAAGAACTCTTTTCTATTGTGTTTTCCTTGGAAAAATTTCATTCATATCTTCTTGGGTCAAAAGTGATTGTGTTTTCTGACCATGTTGCCCTTCGATTCCTCTTAAAGAATCTTGAAGCTAAGCCCAACCTCATACAATAGATGCTCATCCTCCAATAGATTGACCTTGAGATTATAGATAATAGGGGAGTAGAAAATGTTATGGCTGACCACATTAGTAGGATTTATCCACCACTAGACCACCATGATGACTCATCCTTCCCCATTGAAGAATTATTTTTTCATAAGAACCTTTGTGATGTTGTGGACCTTACCCCCTGGTATGAGGACATTTTGAATGTTCTAGAAACATATATGGTCCCCATAGATTTCATAACATCCCAATCCCAGAGACATAAACATTATTCTCTGTGGTACATTGGGGATGACCCATTTTATGGAGAATATGTGTTGACTGAGTAGTTCGTCGGTGTGCCCCTGACCATGAGTTCACCTCTGTTTTGACCATCTATCACACTTTGGTTTGTGGGGGCTACTTTGGATCTCAACAAATATCTCTAAAAGTATTTGAATCAAGACTTTATTGGCTAAAATTGTATAGGTATGCCATCGATTTTGAAATTCATCCAGTCTCTTTCAATTCATAAGGAATATCTGCAAGGGGGATGAAATTCCCCAACATCCCATATTATTATATGAAATATTTGATGCATAGGGCATTGACTTCATATGGCCTTTTCCAAATGCATTTTGCTTCATGTACATCTAGTTGTGAACTACGTTTCTAAATGGGTGGAATCAAGGATACTAGGACTGATTACTCTCGAGTTGTTGTTGATTTTCTAAGGTCCCCAATATTTAGTGGGTTTGGTTTTCTGAGATTCATCATCAGTGATCAGGGATCTCATTTTTTCAATCGCAACATGAAAACATTTATTCATAAGTATGGGGTTGATCATAAAGTCTCCACTACATATCACCCACAAACTAATAGACTAGAAGAAATATCAAATCATGAAGTTAAGAGAATCTTGGAAAAACCATACAACCCAATAAGAAAGATTGGAGTTTGCACTTGGTTGATGCACTTTGGGTATGCCGTACAGATTTTAAAACCCCAATAAAAATGTTACCATATAGAATGGTGTTTGGAAAGGATTATCACCTCCCATTGGAGATAGATCACCATTCATATTGGGCTATTAAAAAATGTAATATGAATCTTTCAGATGCAGGAGAGAAAAGGAAGCTGCATATTCAAGAGTTAGAGGGAATTCAACATGATACATATGAGAACTACCAGATCTATAAAGAGAAGACAAAGGCTATCCATGATAGAATGATTAATCTATGGAAGGTCCATATTAGTGAGAAGGTCCTCATGTACAATTCCAGGCTAATTATCTACCCAGGTAAGCTTCGTTCCTGATGTATCTCTTCTTATACTATTAATAATGTTAACCATTTTGGTGCAATATATATTTTGCATGAGCAACGTGGACGATGTCTTACCATCAATGGGTAGAAACTTAAACACTTCTATTAGGATTTACTGAAGAACCCAGTGGAGGAAAGACACCTTCTAAAAGCAACATACTAGTGAAACACACCAGGTTTTATTCTTCTTCTCACATAGTAAATTATTACAGTGAGGACATTGTACATTCTAGGTGTAGGGGTGGATACATTCCTTGGTTAATTAGGATTTTCATCATATTTCATATTTATTCTATTTTTCACATTCATTATAGTATTTTCAATTTTCCCCATCTTTCTAAGTTTATTAAGATTTTAATTGTCTTTCTTATTTCTTTTCTTTTTCACCTTCTTTATGGTATTTTTATTTCTCCCCCCTTATAGTCACCAAATCATATAACGCACTAAAAATTCATGTTGAAATATTTGATTCCATGTTGTTTTAACATTTGATGACACCTGTCTCTATTATGGAATGAATATTTGTATGAATTTAACATCATGGATTGTTTTTTAGTGAATTGGATTTCTATCAATGATATAAATGGTTGTATCTATGTGAAAACTTTTAGATGATCAATTCCCCTTATGTGATTAGTTTTTGGGAAAACAATGTCACTAATATCTCGACACCTTTTTACACCAAACAACAAAGTGTGAATATTTCTTACATACTATAATTTAAATATAAGTTAGGTTAATATTTTTCCGCATAAAATGATATTTACATACGTTCATTCCTTATCCGATCTGTTTCATTATTGTACCGGATTGACCTATGCGTGTGTACATGATATCCGACTATTGCACGCCCTAAAAAAATAAAAAATAAAGGGTTTTGTCTTGAGAATGTCAAAAACCACTCCTCCTAAACCATTTATCTTTTATAACTATTTCAATTAGTGTCATGAGGTGATCAAACAAGGATTGCGAGATAAGTGTGAGATTTGTTCCAAAAGTAACTTCAAAAAAAGGGGAGTGATGAAATGTGAAACATATGGGGAAATATAGGTTGGGAGCTTATGGTTTGACATCTGGGAATGCTTATGTGAGTGGGTCATGAAATATGATTTCAATGGATGTATGGTAGGTTCAGTGGACAAAATATTTTAAGCTGAAAGATGTTAAAATAACATATATTTATTGGATAGAAAGTTGAAAGAATATCTTGGAATGGTTTTCACACACACACACATAGTGTTAGTGGCATGATAGAATTTTGAATTCCTTTCTCAATTTCGTATCATGAATCTCTTTGAATGTCATTGTGATATTATTTATGAGACATCTTTTTCCATTTTCTCTAAGAAGAACCCCTTGGTGTGGTTTGTGCATTGATCACATTAATTTAATGAATTTAAATTTATCAAATGTCAAAACCTCAAGATTTAGGGAATATATATGTGTATAATTTTTTGGATATGTGACTTGGCCCAAAATTGCAAATGCTTAGGTGTGGGTGTGTGATCGCATAGCGATTCACTATTCAAATCCACCATTACACTTTTGTTTTAAACTGGTTTTGTAACAAATATTAAAAATATAATAATAAATTTAAATTTATGTTTGAATAAATGAATTAATTCTTATCACTGTTTAATAGGGAAATTTTACTTTTTTTGGTGTTTACATTTTAGGAGGAGGTGATTTGGAGAGCTCGTGATGGAATTCAAACAAAATGGGTCAAACTGCGCGAGATCCCAAGTATCCATATGGACAATTATTTGTACTGTGGATAATATGTGAATCCAATTGGGATAAAAATGGGTTTATGAGTGAAAACCAATGTGGCCTAAATTTCTCTAGAAGATCATGAAGCCCAATTCATCCATTTGGAGGCTCAATATAGGTGCACAATGTGATGAAATTCTGGGCAGGTTAGACTGGACCACCCTTTTTTATTTGGGCCATAACACAAGACTCAAAGATCCAATTGAGATGATTCCACATCCCTTGGACATCTAACACGAGTCCCCAATGCTCCACCAAATTTCAAGTCATTTTCACGTGTTTTGTTCAGTAAACTATCCAGATAAATATGGAGTAAGCAATCTTCCTTGGATAATCACATAACCCTTTAGATACTAGACCACTTTATGTGGAAATATGGATGTAAACTGCCCATAAAATCACTCCTCCCGCTCATTATCTATGTTTCACTACTAGGGGTGAATGTTAGTCGTGTTGGAGAGCTCTTTTCACCCATTTAATTTCTCTTCTCCCTCACGTACTTCTAAACCTCTTATTGATCAATTTGGGAAATGTCCTTTGTTATAATCCCGAGATCCACACTTGTATTCTTCATAAGGTAATTGATTTCCAGGTTTGTTGTCAATTTTCCTTTATATCTACCTTCCAAATTTGTTTTTATTCTGGTACGATCAAAGAAAAATCAATGTAACAAGAATCCACATGCTTCCATGTATAACCCAAATCTTGTGATGATTTGAGTGCAGTTGCCTCTTTTGTCACCCCTCCTTTTCATTAGTGTGCAAATGGATTTCATCGGTTGATAAAATCTTCGAGTTTTAACCTATTAATATGCATGTCCTTGTCTTGTAGAATATATTTATTATTGAAACAAATATGGTCATCTAATCATGTTGTTGATGTGATGCCTTGATTGAGTTCAATTTTTACATCGATTCATGTTTGTTGATTTTGAGCGGTTTCTGATAATCAATATAGGTGATCGATCGAATCCTAGGTGGTAACCTAGTAAGAGATCACATACCATTACTAGTTTTAGTATGTATAAAATCAAGTAATCAACGGTCCTTCCCTTTCCCTTGAGAGCGATGACGGATTGAGCATCAAGGGACACTTACCCGGGTTGATCACGATTTCTCCAACCATTTTCTCTCAGTAGTAATATACATTCAATTTCTGTTCTTAAAGAAAAAATCCATGTTTTATAAAACTCTGTTCCCCTTTTAGTTTTTTAACAAGTACCTTATTTTTTAATTAATGATCTAAAGTTCATTCAAGAGACGACCTAGGGTTGCTACTATGTTGTAGAAATTCTAGATAAAAATAAACATCTAATTTGATGCGCTGGACAATACGATCAAATTTTGGTTCCATTTCCTGGAATCTAAGATCATTTTTCTATTTATTTATTTTAATTCTTAATTATTACTCCTTTAAATTCCCCACCCCCCATTTGATTATTTTTTTTTTGTTTTTTGTTTCTATTTTGGTTATTTTTTGTGTTCTTCCTTTCTCTCTCTATATCACTCTCTTATTATTCTCCATATCTATCTGTAATTTTGTATTATAACATTATATTTTCTTTTCACCCTTTACTATGTTATTTTCTCCATATTCAATCATAAAAAAACAAACTTCACAACTTATTTTGATGACCCGATCAGAAAAAGAAAAACTGCTTGAATTTGACCCCAAAATTGAAAAGACACTTCACACACAAATCAATGCATATAGAGAAGGTAAATCAAGTAACAATAAAGAACCCATTTTTTAACCTCAAGTGGTAATAAAAAAATCAAAAATTGAACCCAATCAAACCCAAAAAAACATGGCTGCAAATAATCAAACCTTAAAAGAACTGACCACCCCGGATGTGGAGTACCAACCTGCATACATCCAATATCCTGGGGAAGCAACCAACATTGATCTGAGATCATGCCTCATCCACATAATTCCTAAATTCCATGGTCTTCCTAGTGAGTACCATCATAAACACATTAATTACTTTCACATAGTGTGCTCCTCCATGAAACCGAAAAATGTCTCTGAGGACTTAATTAAGTTTAGGGCCTTCCCTTTCTCCCTTGATGATGTAGAAAAATATTTGATATACTATTTCCCTACCAACATTGGGAAATATAATGACTGTAAAAGACTGTTTTTAGATATGTTCTTCCCTACCTTCCGAACAACATCAATTAGGAATGAAATTTGTGGCATTAGACAATCACAAGGAGAGACTCTTCATGAATACTAGGAGAGATTCAAACGACTCTGCGCAAGATGCCACCACCACCAGATTAGTGAAAAAATATTAATCCAATACATCTATGAGAGAATTGTCCCCATGGATCGTAGAATTTTTGATGTAACAGCTGGTGGTGCCTTGGTTGATAAAACTCATTCCACTGCTCGTGACTTAATAGCCAACATGGCTCAAAATGAACAACAATTTGGTACATGATCTATTGCAGCAACTCAAGGAGTTCCTGAGGTAAGTCATTCATCTCTAGAAAAAAAGGTATATAACATGCTTGATGAGATGCATACCCTTCTAAGGCAATTAGCTCAAGCAAAAGGTAACTCACAATCTTCTCATATTCCATTAAATTGTGGTATTTTTTTTGACAATACTCATTTTTATGAAAAATTCCCACAATATCAAGATTCACTCGAATCTTGTGCAGCCGTGTTCATAGGGCGTCCATTCCAAAAAGAAACTTCCTTCAATAAAGAACAATTCATGCCAAATCCAAATATCATGTGGCCATCACAACCCAAGTACTGACAAGGAGGAAACTCAAGCTACCCCAAGCAGAATTGGAATTAATAAGGCCTAGGAATGAAACCTTCTTATCCTTAAACATCTAAAAAAATCCTCCTGCTCCTCCCAAATATTAACCAAGACTAAAGGATATGGTGAAGAAAATGGAAACCCAAAACCTCCAGTTCCAACAGAACACACAATTAGAAATTCAGGACCTAAAAACTCAAGTGGGGCAGTTGGAAAACAACATCGGTGAGCTTAAAATGCAAGGTTCTAGACAACTACCATCCCAACACATTTACAATCCGAATGACAAAGTTAATGTATGTGCAATTACACTTTTTTGTGTTAAAGAAGTCTCTCCTTATACTGATTCTCCACAACAGGTATGTCCCCCTCTTGAAAACTCTATTTTCCAAACCTCAATAATTTCCAATAAAGAAAAACAAGACAAAAATGGTAATCAAATTATCATTGATGATTCAAATGTACAATCCATTCCTCATACTTTCCCCCAAAGACTCTATAAATCAAAGAAGAATATTGATAATGAGGTTGATAAAGAAATAATGGATACATTTAAAAAAGTTCAAGCTAACATTCCTCTATTGGATGTAGATAAAAAATCCCTCAATATGCCAAATTTCTTAAAGAGCTTTGAACGCATTGAAGAAGGATGAAGGGGGATGAGAGAGTCAAAATGGGATGGAATGTCTTGACCTTGATTCAACCCGCAATGCAAACCAAATGCAAGGATCTGGGAATATTCCCAATATCATGTACCATAGGGGAGACCATATTTTCTAATGCTATACTAGATTTAGGAGATTCCATTAATGTATTGCCTTACTATTTTTATACTTATCTACTGGTTGGAGACCTTCAACCAATAGGCATTGTCGTGAAACTTGAAAAATGGAGTACTATGCATTCAACATGAGTGATTGAGGATGTCCTTGTATGAGTGAAGAATCTCATCTTCCCTCATAATTTCTACATTCTTGAGATGGAACATACCCAAACCCAAGAACATGATCCTCTCATAATTGGAAGGCCATTCCTCAAAACAAAAAAGACGATCATCAACTTTTACCATTGTACACTATCCATGGAGTTCGGAGGAGAAAAGGTAATTTTTAACATCCTTGAGGCTATGAAACACCCTATTGAAGAGCACTCCACTCTTCCTATATATTCAATGGAAGTACTCTCAAATAAAGCACACACACAAAATTATCTCCTCAACCCATACTCTAATTCATTTTCCACATTTTCAGCCTTGGATGACTTGAGTTTTGATTCCTGTTTTGAGTGTTGTGTGGGTTTTAAAAAGTGAATTTTTTTTACTTTAATTGATTACTGTTTTCATTCTGAGGTACCTATGACTATTGATGATTCTGGAAATCTCATTTCAATATATTCTCTCTCCTTATATAATAAACATGAGTAGATAGACAGTTTCATGGGCCTCACTCCCCCTAAAAACCCTCCTTCAATCCAGAAACCACCAGTGTTGGAACTTAAACAGCATCCTTCTAATTTAAATTATGAATATCTTGTGGGTATTGACCTATTACCCATCATTATTTCCAATAACCTCTATCTATAATAGGAATCGAAACTACTCAACCATTTGAGAGAGTGCAAAAAGGAAATAGGATGGACATGGCTTAATATTCATATGATTAGCCCATATATTTGTATGCACAATATACTCTTGGATGATGAGGCCATGACTATGAGAAAATCTCAACACCAGTTGAATCCCACTCTCCTTGAAGTGGTAAAATTGGATGTCATTAAATTACTTGCTGCAGGGATCATTTATTCTATAATTGATAGTAAATGGGTTACCCCAGTGAAAATTTTGCCTAAAAAATAGGAATAAAAATTTTGTCAAATGAAAAGAATGAATTGGTTCCAACACATGTGTAAAATAGTCGAAGAGACTGTATTGACTACTGTCGACTAAATCAAGCCACGCGCAAGGACCAATATCCTCTACCTTTAATTGACCAAATGTTATAATGATTGGCTGGTAAGTCCCATTATTTTTTCCTTGATGGATATTCGTGTTATTTCCGAATCCATATAGCTCATGAGGATCAATAAAAGACAACATTTACTTGTCCATTTAGCACATTTTCATATAAAAGGATGTCATTCGGTCTATGTAACGCTTCATGTACTTTTTAGTGATGTATGTTGAGTATTTTTTCTGAGTACCATGAGATATGTATGGAAGTATTTATGGATTATTTCATGGTATATGGTTCTTATATTGATGATTGTTTGGAACACCTAGGTTTTTTCCTCTACTGCTGCATTGAAAAAGATATTCTTTTAAATTCTGAGAAATGCCATTTTATGGGTGAGCGGAAGATAGTTCTTGGGAATATCATTTCAAATAAGGGAATTTAAGTTGATAAATCTAAAATTGAATTAATTTCAACCAGTCTATATCCAAAATGTGTTCATGAGGTGCGATATTTCTTGTGTCATTCTGGTTTTTACCGCTGATTCATTGAAGTCTATCGTAAGATTGAACTTATATTGTCCTGATTATCACAAAATGATTCTGAGTTTGTGTTTGATAAAAATTGTGAGGATTCACTCAATTCACTAAAAATTAGTCTCACATCACCTCCCATAATCCTACCACAAAGGTGGGATATACATTTTGAGATTATGTGTGATGCCACTAACTTTGCAGTTGGGGCTGTTTTATCACAAAAGGTTGAGAATACTCCTCATGTAATTATGTATGCCTCACGTACCATTGACCCTACCTAGGTAAACTATACAACCACTAAAAAAGAAATCATTTCTATTTCATTTTCCTTGGAATAATTTCTTTCATATATTCTTGGGTCAAAGTGATTGTGTTTTATAACCATGCTGCCCTACGATTCCTCTTAAAGAAACCTGAAGCTAAGCCCTACCTCATATGGTGGATGCTTCTCCTCTACGAGTTTGACCTTGAGATTAGAGATAAGAGGGGAGTATAAAATGTTTTAGATTACCATATTAGTAGGATTTATCCACCAGTGGACCACCATGCTGACTCATCCCTCCCCGTTGAATAATTATTTCCTCATGAGAACCTTTGTGATGTTGTGGACCTTACCCCCTCGTATGCAGACATTGTGACTTTTATAGAAACATTTAGGGGCAACACAGATTTCATAACTTCCCAATCCCAGAGACTTAAACATGATTCTCGGTGGTACATTTGGGATTACCCATATTTGTGGAGAATTTTTGGTGACCAATTAGTTCATCAGTGTGTCCTAGACCATGAGTTCACCTCTATTTTGACCTTATGTCACACTTTGGCTTATAGGGACCAATTTGGATCTCAACGAATAGCTCAAAAGGTCCTTGACTCAAGACTTTATTGGAAAACATTGTATAGGGATGCCCATATATTTTTCAAGTCATGTAGTCATTGTCAATTAATAGGGAATATCATCAAGAGGAATGAAATTCCCCAACAGCCCATGTTATTCTATGAAATCATTAATGCACGAGTCATTGACTTCTTAGGGACTTTTCCAAATTCATTTGGCTTCATGTAAATCTTGTTAGTTGTGTACTACGTGTCTAAATGGATAGAATAAAAGGCTACTAGGACCGAAGACCCTGGAGTTGTTGATTTTATGAGGTCCCAAATTTTTAGTCAGTTTGGTTTGCTGAGATTCATCAATAGTGATGAGGGTTCCCATTTTTGCAATCACAACATGAAAATTTTTCTTCATAATTATGGGCTTGATCATAAAGTATCCACTTCATATAACCCCCAAACTAACGAACAAGAAAAAATATCAAATCGGGGTGTTAAGAGAATCTTGGAAAAAATCATACCACCTAATAGGAAAGATTTGGGTTTGTGCTTGGATGATGCACTTTGTACATACCATACAACTTTTAAAACCCCAATCAGAATTTCACCATGTAAATCTGTGTTTGGAAAAGATTTTCACCTCCCAGTTGAGGTAGAACACCATGCATATTCAGTTATCAAACAATGTAATATTAATCTTTCAAATGCTGGTGAGCAAAGGAAGCTACACATTCAATAGTTGGAGTAAATTCCATGTGATGCATATGAAAACTCCTAAATCTATTAAGAGAAGACAAAGGATATCCATGATATCATGATTCATCATCAGAAGTTATATATTGGTTAGAAGGTTCTCATCTACAATTCCAGGCTAAAGCTCCACCCTACTAAGCTTCATTCCCGATGGATCTATCCTAATACTATTACTAATGTATACCACTATGGTGAGATACATATTTTTAATGAGCAGAGTGGATGAAGTCTTACCGTCAATGGGAAGTGACTTAAACAGTTCTATGTGGATTTTCCAAAGTATCTGCTAGATGAAATCTACCTTCTAGAAGCAACATACCAGTGAAACACACTAGGTTTTATCCGTCCTTCTCACATTGTCAATTATTATAGTGAGGGCACTGCATATTTTAGGTGTGGGGTGGGGGGTTGGGTGGGTGGGTACATTCCTGGGTTCATTAGGATTTTTTCCATCTTTCTTATTTCATCTCTTTTATGCCTTATTTATGGAATTTTTACTTTTCCCCATATATGTGGGTTCATTAGGATTTTCATTGTCCTTTTCTTCTTCTTTTTTCTTTTTCTTTATGCTATTTTTATCTCCCCCCATATGGTCACAAAATCATTGAACTTACTAAAAATTCATGTTGAAATTTTTGTTTCCATGTTGTTTTTAACATTTTATGAAACTTGTCTCTGTTATGGAATGAATATTTGTATGAATTTAACATCTTAGAGTGATTTTTAGTGAATTGGTTTTCTTTAAATGTTATAAATGGTTGTATCTGTGTAAAACCTTTGAGATGATTGATGCCTCTTGTGTGAGTAGTTTTTGGGAAAATAGTGTCAATAATATCTCAACACATTTTTGCAACAAACCACAAAGTGGAAATATTTCTTTATTAAAAGAAGGTAAATATAAGTTATGTTAATATTTTTCAGCTTAAAATGATATTTACATACGTTTTTTTCTTATCCGATCTATTTTATTACTATACCAGATTGACTTATACGTGTGTACCTGATATCCCACTATTTTACTCCCTCAAAAAAATGTTTTTGTCTTGGGTAGGTCAAAAACCACTACTCCTCAACCTTTTATATTGTTATAACTATTACAATTAGTGTCGTGAGGAGATAAAACAAGGGTTGAGAGATAAGTTTGAGATATGTTCTAAAAGTAACTTTTGAAAAAACAAAAATAATAAATGAGGGGAATGCTGAAATGTGGAATATATATGGATATCTAGGTTGGGAGCTTGTGGTTCAACTTCTAGGAATTATTAAGTGAGTGGGTCATGAAATATGATCGCAAAAGATGTATGGCAAGTTCATTAGACAAAATATTTTATGTTAAAAAATGATAAAAAAACCTATATTTATTATATAGAAAGTGGATATAATAGCATAGAATGGTTTTCACACACACACACACACATAGAGAGTTAGTGTCATGGTTAAATTTCTAATTCCTTGTTCAATTTGGTATCATGAATCTCTTCTAATTTCATTGTGATATGATTTATGATACATCTTTTTCCATTTTCACTAAGAAGAACTCCTTGGTGTGGTTTGTGCATTTATCACATTACTTTAATGAATTTAAATTTACTCAAATGTTAAAACTTCACAATCTTGGGAGTATATAAATGCATAATTTTTTAGATATGTGACTTTTCCAAGAAGTAAAAATATTTAGGTGTGGGGGTGTGACCGCATAGCGATTCACTATTCAAATACACCCTTACACCGTTGTTTTAAACTAGTTTTGTAATAAATATTAAAAATACAATAATAAATTTAAATATATGTTTTAATCAATGAATTAATGTTTATCTCTATTTAATAGGGCAATTTAACTTGTTTTTGTGTTTACATTGTAGGAGGAGGTGATTTGGAGAGCACGCGATGGAATTCCAACAAAACGTACCGAACTGTGAGAGAGTCCAAGCATCCATGTAGAAAATTATATATAATGTGGGTAATCCCTGAATACCATTGGGATAAAAATGGGTGTATGAGTGAAAAAAATGTGGGAAACATTTATATAGAATATCATGAAGCCCAATTCGTCGATTTAGAGGCCCAAAATAGGCCTACTATGTGAAGAAATTCTGGGCGGGCTAGATTGGACCACCCTTCTATATTTGGGCCATAACTCGGGACTCAAGGATCCAATTGGGCTGATTCCACATCCTTTGAACAGATAACTCGAATACCCTACTCTACACTGAATTTAAAGTCATTTTCTCTTGTTTTTTCAGTCAACCAACTAGATAAATATTGAGTAAAAAATCTGCCTTGAATAGTCACCTATCCCTTCAAGTACTTGACCACTTTATGTGGAAATATGAATGTAAATTGCCCATAAAATCACTAATCCCCCTAATTATCTATTTTGGACGACTATGGGTGAAGTTCAGTCAAATTTTAGAGCTCTCTTCACCCATTTTATTTCTATTCTCCCTCATATACTTCTAAACCTCTTAGTGATCAATTTGGGGAGTTTCCTTTGTTGTAATCCTAAGCTCCACACTTGTAATCTTTATAAGGTAATTTTTTTCCAGGATTTTTTTCAATTGTTATTAATTTTTACCTTCTAAATTGGTGTTTAATTCAGTATGATAATTTAAAAATCAAAGGAACAATAATCCACATGCTTCCATTCATAACCCAGATCTCGTGATGATTTGAATGTGGTTGCCTCTTTTCTCACCCCTCCCTTTCATGAGTGTGAAAACTGATTGAATCAGTTGATAAAATCCAGAAGCTTGAACCTATGAATATGAATACTCTTGTCTTGTGAAATATTTTTATCACTCACACAAATCTGTTCATCTCATCACGTTGTGGATGTGATGCCTTGATTGAGTTCTATTTTTTACATCGATTCTTGTTTGTTGATATTGAGCAGTTGCTGATAATCAATATCGTTGATCGATCAAATACAAGGTGGTAACCTATTAAGAAATCACATACCATTACAGGTTTTAGTATGTATAAAATCAAGGAATCAATGATCCTTTCCTTTCCCTTGAGAGCGATGACGGATTGAGCATCAAGGGACACTTACCCGGGTTGGTCACGATTTCTCCAACCGTTTTCTCTTAGTAGTTATATACTTGCAATTTATGTTCTTAAATAAAAAAACCCATGTTTTATAAAACCCCATTACCCTTTTAGTTTCTTAATTATAATCTCATTTTCTAATTAATTTTCTAAAGATCCTTCAAGATATGACCTAGGGTTGCTGCTATACTATAGAATTTCTAGTTAAAAATAAACTTCAAATTTGACGCACTCGACAACCCGATCAAATTTTGGCTCCATTTCCAAGGACCAAAGATCATTTTTTTCTTGATTTCCTTCTATTTATTTATTTATTTTACTTCTTATTAGTACTGCTTTAAATACCCCACCCCCATTTTATTGCTTTTGTTTGGGTTTTCTATTTCTATTTTGGTTGTTTTTGTGTGCTCTTCCTTTCTATCTATCTCTCTTTGTCTCTCTTATTCTTATTAATATCTCTCTATAATTATATATTATATCATTATATTCTCTTTTTACCCTTATGGAGTGATTTTATCCATTTTCAATCATAATGAAAACTTCTCAACTTATTTGCATGACCCGATCAGAAAAATAAAATCTACTTGAATTTGACCTGGAAATTTAAACGACTCTTCACACACAAATCAAATAATCTAGAGAAGGTAAATCAAGTAACACTAAGTAAAACCTTTTGGAACCTCAATTGGTCATAAACCAATCAAAAATTGAACCCAATCAAACACATGAAAACATGGCTGCAAATAATCGAATCTTAAAATACCTGACCACCCCATATGTGGAGTACCAACCTGCCTACATCCAATATCCTAGGGAAGCATCCAATTTGAGACGAGATCAGGCCTCATCCACCTAATTCCAAAATTCCACAACCTTTCTAGTGAGGACCCTCATAAACACCTTATAAAGTTTCACATAGTGTGCTCCACCATGAAACCTGAAAATGTCTCTGAGGACTTAAATTATTTTACGGCCTTCCCTTTATCCCTTGATGGTGTAGCCAAAGATTGGATATACTATTCTCCTATTACAATTAGAATATGGAATAACCTGAAAAAACTATTTTTAGAGAATTTCTTCCCTGCCTCCTAAAAAACATCAATTAAGAAAGAAATTTGTGGCATTAGACAATCACAAAGAGAGACCCTTCATGAATACTGGGAGAGATTCAAACAGCTCTGCTCAAGTTACCCCCACCACCAGATTAGTTAACAACTATTAATCCAATAATTATACGAGGGACTTATCCCCATGGATCATGGAATGACTGAGGTAGTAGCTGGTGGTGCCTTGGTTGATAAAACTCCCTACGCCACTCATGACCTAATAGCCAACATGGATCAAAATGCACTACAATTTGGTGCACGAGCTATTGCACCAACTAGAAAAGTTCATGAGGTAATTCATTCATCTCTAGAACAAAATGTAGATAACAATATTGATGAGTTTCATACCCTTATAAGGCAATTATATCAAGAAGAAGGTAAATCACAATCTCCTCCTGTTCCATTACATTGGGGTATTTGTTCTGACAATACTCATTTTTTTGACCGGTGAACACAACTGAAAGATTCACCTGAGTCTTGTGCATCTGTGTTCCCAGGGCGTCCATTCCAACAAGCACCTCCCTTCAGGCAAGAATAATTCAGGCCAAATCCAAATCTCAGGTGTCAATCACAACCCCAGTACTAACAAGGAGGAAACTCAAGCTACCCCATGAAGAATTGGTATCAACAAGTCCAAGGTATGGAATATTCTTATCCTTAAACTTATCAAAACAATTATCCTCATCCTCCAAAATATAAACCATGCCTTGAGGATATGGTGAAGAAAATGGAAACCCAGAACCTCTAGTTCCAACAGAACACACAATCAGAAATTCATGACCTACAAACTCTAGTGGGGCAGTTGGAAAACACCATTGGTGAGCTTATAATGCAAGGTTCTGGACAAATACTATCCCAACCCTTTGAAAATTCAAATGAAAAAGGTAATTTATGTGCAGATACACTTTATAGTGGAAAAGAAGTCTCTCCTTCTATTGATTCTGCACAATAGGATTGTCCCCCTCTTGAAAACTCACTTTCCCAACCCTCAATAATTTCAAGTAATGAAAAACAAGACCAAAAGGGTAATCAAATTATCATTACTGATTTAAATAAACAATCCATTCCTCTTCCTTTCCCCCAAAAACTCTATAAATCTAATAAGAATTTTTATAATGAGATTGATAAAGAAATAATGGATACATTCAAAAAAGTTTAATTTAATATTCCTCTATTGGATGCAGTTAAACAAATCTATCAATATGCCAAATTACTTAAAGAGCTTTACACACCTAAAAGAAGGTTGAAGGGGAATGAGAGAATCAACTTGGGAAGTAATGTCTTGACCTTGATTCAACAAGAAATTCCAACCAAATGAAAGGATTAAGGAACATTCACAATAATGTGTACCATTGGGGAGACCTTCTTTTCTGATGCTATGCTAGATTTAGGTGCTTCCATTAATGTAATGACTCACTCCGTTTATACATGTCTACAGGTTGGAGAGCTTAAAAAACATGCATTGTTGTGCAACTTGCAAACTGGAGTACCACGCATCCAAAATGTGTGATTTAGGATGTCTATGTTAGAGTGAATAATATCATCTTCCCCACCTATTTCTACATTATTGAGATCGAAGATACCTAAACACAAGGACTTTATACTCTCATAATTGGGAGTCCATTCCTCAAAATATCTAAGATGGTCATCAACATTCACAATGGTACACATTCCATGGAGTTTATAGGAGAAAAGGTAAGTTTTAACATCCTTGAGGCTATAAAACACCCTATTGAAGAGCACTCCACAATTCATGTCAATTCAATGGAAGTGCTCTCAAATGATGCAAACACACATTTCTCTCTTCAATCCCTACTCTAATTCATTTTCCAATTTTTCACCCTTGGATGATTTGAGTTTTGATTCATGTTTTGAGTTTTGTCTGTTTTTTGAAAAGTGTAAATTTTGTGCTTTAATTGATGGGTGTGTTCATTCTGAGGTACCTATGACTTTCGATGACTCTAAAAATATCATTTCAATAGATTATCTCTTTTTAGAGATTAAACATGAGTAGATAGAAGGTTTCATGGACCTCACTCCCCCTAAAAGCCTCCCTCAATCTAGAAACCACCAATGATGGAACTTAAACAACTTCTTTATAATTTAAAACATGAATATCTTGAGGGTATTGACCAATTTCCCGTCATTATTGCCAATAACCTCTCTCCACAATAGGAATCATAACTAATCTAATTTTTGAGATAGTGTAAAAATTCAATAGGATGGACATTGGCTGATGTTACTAGGATTATCCAATCTATTTTTATGCACTATATAATTTTGGATAATGATGCTAAGCCTGTAAGACAATATCAATGCCGGTTGAATCCCACTCTCCATGAAGTAGTAAAATTGGAAGTCAGTAAATTATTTACTGTAGGGATCATTTATCCTATATCTGATAGTAAATGGTTTAGTCAAGTTCAAATTGTGCCTAAAAAAATAAAAATAACAGTTGTGTCAAATGAAACGAATGAATTTGTTCCAACATGTGTGAAAATAGTTGGCGAGTCTGTATTGACTATTGTCGATTGAATCAAGCCACACGGAAGGACCACTTTCCTTTACCTTTCATGGACTAAATGTTAGAATTATTGGATGGTAAGTCCCATTATCATTTCGTTGATTGATATTCTAGTTATTTCCAAATCTATATAACCCCTGATGATCAAGAAAAGTCAACATTTACTTGTCCATTCGACACATTTTCATATAGAAGGATTCCATTCAGTCTATGTAATGATCATTATACTTTTCTATGATGTATGTTGAGTATTTTTTTGGAGTAACATGTGAGTTTTATGGAATTATTTATGGTTGATTTCATGGTATATGGTTCTTCTTTTGATTATTGTTTGGAACACCTAGGTTCTTTCCTCCACCACTGCATTGAAAAAGATCTTGTTATAAATTATGAGAAATGTCATTTTATGGTTGAGTGGGGGATATTTATTAGGAATTTCATTTCAAATAACGGAATTCAAGTTGATAAATATAAAATTTAATTAATTTTAACCCTTCCATATCCAAAATATGTTCGTGAGGTGAAATATTTCTTGGGTCATGCTGGTTTTCACCGTCGATTCATTAAAGAATTTAGTAATATTGCACTTCCATTGTCCTGATTATTGGAGAAAGATTCTGAGTTTGTGTTTGATAAAAAAAATTTAGGATGCATTCAATTCACTAAAAAAATGTCTCACATCACCTCCCATCATCCAACAACCAAGGTGGGATCTCCCCTTTGATCTTATGTGTGATGCCTCTAACTTTGCAGTTGCGGCAGTTTTATCACAAGGGGTTGAGAAGGATCCTCATGTCATTGTTTATGCCTTATATACCCTTGACCTTGCCCAGGTAAACTATACAACCACTGAAAAATAACTCCTTTCAATTTTGTTTTCATTGGAAAAATTTCGTTCATATCTTCTTGGGTAAAAAGTGATTGTGTTTTCTGACCAGGATACCCTTAGATTCCTCTTAAAGAAACCAGAAGCTAAGCCCTGCCTCATACGATGGGTGCTCCTCCTCCAAGAGTTAGAATTTGATATTAGAGATAAGAGTGGTGTAGAAAATGTTGAATTTGACCACATTAATAGGATTTCTCCACCACTAGACCACCATGTTCACTCATCCCTCCCCATTTTAGAATTCATTCCTTATGAGAACATTTGTGATGTTGTGGACCTTACCCCCTAGTATACGAACATTCTGAATTTTCTAGAAACATCTAGGGTACCCAATGATTTCAGACCTTCCCAATCCTAAAGACTTAAACATGATTTTTGGTGGTACATTTTGGATTACTCAAATTTGTAGAGAATTTGTGGTGACGAAGTAGTTCATCTGTGTGTCCCTGACCACGATTTCACCTTTGTTTTGACCTTTTGTCAAACTTTGGATTGTGGGGGCCACTTTGGATCTCAATGAATAGCTCGAAATGTCCTTGACTTAGGAATTTATTGGCCAACATTTTATAGGGATGACCATCGATTTTTCAAGTCATGTAGTCATTGTAAATTCATAGGGAATATGTCTAAGAGGAATTAAATTCCCCAACACCTATGTTATTCTGTGAAATCATTAATGCATGGGGCATTGACTTTATAGGGCCTTTTCCAAATTCATTTGGATTCATGTACATGTTGTTATCTATGTAATACAAGTCTGAATGGGTGGAATCAAAGGCAACTAGGATGGATTAATCTCATTTTGTTGTTGATTTAGTGAGGTCCCAAATTTTTAGTCAGTTTGGTTTGCTGAGATTCATCATTAGTGATTAGGGTTCCCATTTTTGCAATCATTACATGAAAAATTTTCATCGTCAGTAAGGGTTTGATCATAAAGTCTCCATTGCATATCACCCCTAACTAACGGACAAGAAGAATTATCAAATCGGGATGTTAAGTTAATCTTGAAAAAAACTATACAACCCAATAGGAAAGACTGGAGTTTGCGCTTGGATGATGCACTTTGGGTATACCGTATAGCTTTTAAAACCCCAATCGGAATTTCACCATATATAATTGTGTATGTAAATTCTTGTCACCTCCTAGTGGAGGTAGAACACCATGCATATTAGGCTATTAAACAATTTAAAATGAATCTTTCAGATGCATCTGAGCAAAGGAAGCTGCCAATTCAAGAGTTGGAATAAATTAAACATGATGCATATGAGAACTCCTAGATCAATAAAGAGAAAACAAAGGATATCGATGATATCATGATTCATAAATGGAAGTTCAATATAGGTGAGAAGTTCCTCATGTATAATTCCTGGATAATGATCTACCAAGGTAAGCTTCATTCTGGACGGCTCTTTCCTTATACTGTTACTAATGTTTACCATTTTGGTGCAATATAGATTTTCCATGAGTTGAGTGGAAAAAGTATTACCACAATGGGAAGTGACTTAAACACATATATGAGGATTTTCCAAAGAATCTGGTGGAGGAAATCCACCTTCTAGAACTGACATACCAATGAAACACACCAGGTGTTATCCTTATTCTCACATTGTCGATTATTACAGTGAGGACACTGCATATTCTAGGTGTGTTTGTGTGTGTGGGTGTGGGGGGGGGGGGGGTGCATACATTCCAAGGTTCATTATTATTTTCATTGTCATTCTTATTTCTTCTCTTTTTCGCCTTCTTTATAGCATTTTCACTTCTCCCTATCTTTTTGGGTTTATTAGGATTTTCATTTTCCTTCTTCTTTATTCTATTTTTATCCTTATTTATGTTATTATTAAGCCCCCCCTTATGGTCACGAAATCATAGAACTAACTAAAAATGAATGTTGAAATTTTTGATTCCATGTTGTATTAACATTTTATGAAACCTTTCTCTATTATGGAATGACTATTTTTCTGAATTTAACATCGTGGAGTGATTTTTAGTGAATTGGTTTTCTATCAATTATATAAATGGTTGTATCTACGTGAAACCGTTGAGATGATTGATTCCCCTTGTGTGAGTAGTTTTTGGGAAAACAGTGTTACAAATATATCAACATATGTTTTCACAAAACCACAAAGTGCGAATATTTATTACTTAATAGAAGGTAAATATAAGTTAGGTTAATATTTTTCAGCTTAAAATGATATTTACATATGTTTGTTCCTTATCTGATCTGTTTCATTACTGTACCAGATTGACCTGTGTGTGTGTACATGATATACAACTATTTCACACCCTCAAAAAAATAAAAAACAATGGGTTCTGTCTTGTGTAGGTCATAACCACTCTTCTTCAACCATTTATGTTGTTATAACTATTACCATTAGTGTCGTGAGGATATCAAACAAGGGTTGAGAGATAAGTGTGAGATTTGTTCCAAAAGCAACTTCTGAAAAAAAATGAGGGGAGTGATGAAATGTGAAACATATGGGGATGTCTATGTCAGGAGATTATGGTTTTAATTCTGATAATTCTTAAGTTATTGTTTGTTGAAATATGATTACAAAGGATGTAGGGTAGGTTCAGTGGACAAAAACTTTTCAGCTGAAAAATGTTAAAATAACTTATATTTATTTGATAGAAAGTGGAAAGAATAGCATGGAATGGTTTTCACACACACACGAAGAGTTAGTGGAATATTTGAATTTTGAATTCCTTTCTCAATTTTGTATCATTAATCTCTTTGAATTTCATTGTGATATGATTTATGAGACATCATTTTCCATTTTCACTAAGAAGAACTCCTTGGTGTGGTTTATGCATTGACCAAATTACTTTAATGAATATAAATTTCCTCAAATGTTAAAACTTAATGATTTTTGGAATATATACATGCATAATTTTTTTGATACGTAACTTTTCCTAGGAGATAAAATTTTTAGGTGTGGGGGTGTGATCACATAACAATTCACTATTCAAATCCACCGTTACACCATTGTTTTAAACTATTTTTCTAATGAATATTAAAAATATAATAATAAATTTTACTTTATGTTTGAATCAATGAATTAAATTTTATTAATAGGTAAATTTTACTTGTTTTTGTGTTTACATTATTGGTGCAGGTTATTTGGAGAGCTCATGATGGAATTCACAAAAAATGGTCCAAACAACATGAGAGCCCAAGAATCCATGTGGAGAATTATTTGTACTGTGGATAATATGTGAATCAAATTAGACTAAAAAATGGGTCTATGAGTGAAAAACAATGTGGTATATATTTATCTAGAATATCATGAAGCCCAATTCTTCCATCTGGAGGCCCAGAATAGGTCCACAATGTGATGGAATTCTGGGCGGGCCAGATTGGACCACCCTTCTTTATTTGGGCCATAACTCGGGCCTCGAAGATCCAATTGAGATAATTCCACCTCTTTGGAATAGATAATGCAAGGACCAAAATCTCCACCTAATTTTAAGTCATTTTCACCTGTTTTGTTCAGTAAACCATCTGAATAAACATTGAGTAAAAAATATACCTTGAATAGTCACCTAGCCCTTTAGATACTTGACCACTTGATGTGGAAATATGGATGTAAATTTCCCATACAATCACTCCTTCCCACCATTATCTATGTTTCACGACTTGGGGTGATGGTTAGTCAAATAATAGAGCTATCATCATCCATTTTATTTCTCTTCTCCCTCATGTACATCTAAACCTCTTAGTGATCAATTTGGGGAGTGTCCTTTGTTGTAATCCTGAGCTCCACACTTGTAATCTTCATAATGTAATTGATTTCTATTTTTGTTTTCAATTGTTCTTCATTTTTGCCTTCTAAATTTGTGTTTATTATAATATGATTAAATACAAATAAAATAAACAATCATCCACATTCTTCCATGCATAACCCGGATCTTGTGATGATTTGAGCGAGGTTTCCTCTTTTCTCACCCATCCCTTTCATGAGTTTACAAATGGATTGCATTAGTTGATAAAATCCAGGATCTTGAAACTATGAATATGAATGTTATTTTCTTTTATAATATTTTTATCATTGACACAAATCTGGTCATATCATCATATTGTTGATGTGATTCCTTGATTGAGTTCTGTTTTTTACATCGATTCATGTTTGTTGATTTTGAGCGGTTGTTGATAATCAATATCGTTGATCAACCAAATAATAGATGGTTACCTTGTTATAACTCACATACCATTACTAGTTTCCATATGTATAAAATCAAGGAATCAATGATCCTTTCTTTTCCCTTGAGACGGACGATGGATTGATCATCAAGGGACACTTACCAAAGTTGATCACGATTTCTCCAACCATTTTCTCTTAGTGGTAATACTCTTTCAATTGTTGTTCTTAAAGAAAAAAACCCAAGTTTTATAAAACAAAATTCTCTTTTTCGATTCTTAATCATAACCTCTTTTTTTAATTAACTATCTAAATATTCTTCAAGAGATGACCTATGGTTGCTGCTATACTGTAGAAATTCTAGTAAAAAATAAACATCTAATTTGACGCACTCGGCAACGTGATCCAAAGGACAAAATATATGATCTTATATCTAAGGAATATGCATCATCATCAATGAAATCTTTAGTTGGAAGAGGGAATGGATGAAAAATGAATTTTTATTCTTATCCTGCTTGTTAAGTATGGCTACTAGACCTAGCTTGAGCAGGAAGCTCCCAAAAATATTTAGGATTTCTTGTCAAGAGTGTATCTGAGGTGGAGAGATGATATTAAGGTATTTGTGGCCTCTCATGTGCATTTAGACCCAACTGTATAGGAAGTGGAAGGGCTCAAACATGAAAAACATCCTTTTCCCCACACTGATGTTCCAAAGTAAGTGATACAACTTCACTAGCCCTAGGATACCTAGGGTGATGTGTTTCCCAAAGGTCAGAATTGCTGCCATGAAGAATGTACTTGTTTTCTCTCCTATGTGGTCATCCCTCAACCGAAGCTTCCATACAAAGATCAGCATCGAGAATAATCCTACCAAAATGAAAGTTAGATTCTTCTTTTCCTTGATGATGAATCCCCAAATTCATCACTGTATATCATCCAAGATCTTTCATTAAGAATCATCCCTACCTCACTGATCTCCCCTTGGTCAGGTGTGTGGCCTCACTAGTAGTTTCATGGGAGTTTCCTCTCCATCAAATGGATTCTCTAGTGGTAAATTAAAAAATTAACTGAACCCCATCTGGAAGTGGACATCCTTGTTGTTATATGTGTCATTGTTCATGCCCGAAAATAGGTTTGGAAACGACTTCTCCAAATGCGGAATCTATTCTGTATCCTCCCTAGAAATCTCGATAGGGAGGTAATTTTCATACATTCTTCCAAGAATTGGGATTCTTGAGGTCTTATAGAGGTATTAGAGGCTAATGAAAACCTATCTGTGATGCAAGTGGAACATGTCGGTATTCGGTGACCACCGACTCAGTAGATTTGGTATGATTTTCTTTGGTTGGGAGACATGGAATTAGAATTCCCATGATGCTTCGTACAATTCCACTAACCTTAGTATGGTATCGAACTTGATGCATGATGCACACACCCAGCATGCCCAGGCCCACTCATCCATGAAGTGGTCACCCTGGCAAAAATCCCATATTTTTATCCACCCCTTATATGGGTTCCCAAGCCCTACCATGATGATTTTTTTCTAACGATTTGAAGACATCTCTTTCTCTAACACCTTTCTGTCAATGTTGTTGAGGTGATTGTAGTGGAAGTGTGCTATAAAATAAGTATGGTCGATCCAAATAGGACCATCTGCGGCCCTATACCACTCATGTTGTCCATGCATTCTCCTGAACCAGTATGCCTGCTCATCTCTTATATCCTCTGGAATGATGAAGTTATCCCACAACCCAAACCCCACAACCGCAATCACTTGCATAGTATATTGTTCTTTTGAGCGTCTAAAAATATCTTCATCAACAATTTATAATAGTAGTGGATTTGAATATAATCCCATATTAGGATATTGTTCTCCATTTATTCCCTTTGGGTGGCATCAGTAAGAACCTCCCGAGTAGCCTCTTCAGAAACCATCAATATGGGACTTAATAATTTCTCTATACCTATTCAGGGAGACCATTTTTGTAGATAATTCGTGGAGATCATTCTCAAAGTAGTATTTCATGAATAATAATTTCTCTAGGAATTTGTATCTAAGGATTAGTAGACTGCGATGCAACATTTCACTAAAACATGGTCACTGACCAAAATACTGAAGAACCCGGTTCATGAAGTTGCATTAACAGAGTTGATTGATTCATGATTTCATTGACGCAATCATTCACAGAGGTCTAGTACATACACTAGGCCCCTCTATCCCTATTTATAGGTGAGGCCATTCCGAACATCACAATGTCCTTTTCTCAAGCTTCGTAGATACCTTTGTCAGCTAAAGGTTCATGGCCTGCCCCACACTCATGCTTTATGAGACACCTTCATGATCCAATGAGTTGTTGTTTTTTGATTACTTAACCTCAAAATCCAACCCTATTTTCCCCCAAATCCCATTCTAAGGGGGGAATGTTTTGGTGCCAAAAATCATGCTATTAAAGGAATGAACAATGTCATGGATAGTTTGAAGCTACTTCAAACCTAAATGGACTCAGAATTCATCAAAATCATCAAATGATTCTGTTTTACAAAGCTCTTCCATAGAGATATTTGCCTCAATGACTGTGAAGATGGTTGAAAATGTCTTCATGAGTCCGACTGAGTGTGATAGAGCCCAAAACTTTTATGACGTCTCTTTTCTTCCTGGCATGCCCTGTAGTCACCACTTTGATGGTTCCTTCATGAGTACAATGGAGTATAACAAACTCTTTTCTTCTTCATGACATCACATCTTCTTCAAAGCACCCTATTTTTTCTTTGTGGCGAGTCACATGAGCACTGTGAACCACCGTTTCCTATAAATAGAAGGATCACCCCCCAATAACCATTGATGCCCTAAACTTTCTCCTTTCGATCTCTATTTCACGAAGCTCTAGAGCATCATGAACTTGAGTGAAATATGTATCAACCAAGGTACTTGATCATCATGAACTATGCTTTTTTCGTTTTTCATAGCACATAATTGTATATATTCTCATCTCGAAGGCTTTTTCCTTCACAATGGAGGGATCTCCTTCAGGTTTCTCGTGACTCACTAAATAATTAAGCATTCCCAAAGCACTCTCCAAATAATGATATCTTTGATAAGTTGAAGTTATCCTCCCCCAAAGTCTTTCCCTCAAGAAGAATCCTTCCTTCACATATCACCCTTCCATTGTGAATATTTCTTCCTTCATGAAGAACCTTTCCTTCATGAATCAGCCTTCCTTCACAAATCTCCTTTCCTTCGTGAAGATTCTTTAGCTGAGCCCCTTGGCGTCATGAACCCCTTTCCCACATGGCCCATCAGGCTTGTTAAAAGTGACTTTATGGTCCCTCAATTGTTTTTTACTATTTGGTTTCCCAACCTAATGATTCTTAACCTAGGTATACTAAAATATATTTCTTTTTTTCATAGCTATGCTAATGTGGACCCCTATATCGACTACTAATCTACCTCACTCTCATCGAGCAAGGATTAGGTCCTTCCATCCCCAAGTGTGGGTTGGCATAAGTTATGTAAGTCCAAGGGATGAGGAGTGAGTCATCATCTTTTGAGATGTAGGACATTAAAATACCAAACATCTATGTCATCAACACATGACTTTGAACTATGATCGGCACATGTGTGGAAAGTTCGAGAGGACCGAAAAGGGGATTGGAACTAGTTCCCTCCCACTCTATATCTCTCCCTTTGGGATTTGTCTCCATGTATGCCTTGATCACTCCCACGTAAGACTCAAAACACATCCTTGGGCTTCACCCTAGATTAATTCCCAATCTCCATCTCCCTAGGCCACTAGCCATACATAAGCCCCACACAATCCCTCGTGGTCACACCTTTCATGACATGACTGTCTGGTCTACTTATACCTCTTATTTATCACACCATTCATGAATCAAGTGGGACTAGAGTAAATAGTGACCATGAAATCCTATTTTGTCTACTAACCATGCATAATCTATAACAACCCTGATCATTATTACACACTTAAACATGATTTATTACATAAATATTCACTTAATACAACTCTGAGGATAGAGAGGCCTAGTGTCATGGGAAATTAAGAACATTACATGAAAACTTATGACATAAATTAGAACATATTTATTGAAAACTACTTTTAAATGAACATAACATTACATAATACTTAGAATTTCCTAGGATAACTTGAGGACATACATAATGAGAGGGTGCGCTATAAATCCCAGTAAGGGAGTGCACAAGTCATAACATGAAGAATAAAATACATGTTAGGAAATAGGCATATCAATTAAGAACAAGAGAAACATGAAAATAAAGGCATGATATATCATGATTATCATAACATGGATATGTGGAAACAACATACAACATGATATTTTCATGAACCAAGCCTCATTACACATGGATTAGCATGAGTAAACCCTCATTGTACTTGAATTACAATGAGTAAACCCTTATTTCACATGATTTATCTTGAGTAAACCCTCATTGAACATATTATCACGAGTAAACCATTATTGAACATGGAGTATCATGATACTAGACATTACCTAATGCATTGGATCACTATCATGGTGCACCCTTCTTAATCATTTCATTTCATGCATAAGTGTGCCACATGGATCATATAACATGGAATCATTCGACATAATAAGCTATTACATGGATAAAGAATTTGGAATACATACATGTAAGTACCATTCAATAAGTATATGTTCTTGAAGGAGAATACCCTTGATAGAGAAATGGGTATGGTATTCACTAGACAATGATTTAGGCTTGGAAAATCGTAGTGCATGTATGACAGCACAACAACGTGACATAATGATTCATTAAAATGGTTGATGAGAGATAAAGGGTTATCTAATCACATGTAAATGAAATGGACAGTAATGGGGTTCATAAATATACATGTACCAACACATGGAATTTTTAAATATAAGGCGTAACATAATAAATAAACTTTAAGAAAGAGGAAAAATGGAATAACTCTTATGAAATTTCGGCATAGTAACAGGTCTACATGGGAGGAATTAATGAGAGAGAAAGGGGTATCTAATCATTCAATCTTAAGGATTTTAGTATAGTTAAGGTGATAAATCATACCCTGAATATTTTTATTGAAAATAAAATGGAATAACAACATAAAGAAACTTGGAAAAATATGACAAATGAAGAAATTTCTTACAGAAATTCAACATGGTAACAGGTGTACAAAAGGGTTCATAAGAGGGATAAATGAATGTGAAAGGGGATATAATAATTTTTAAATCAAATATTCAGTAATTTGGATTCTTAATAACATATCCCAACATAGTAATAAAAGAAATTAAAAGACATAACATGAAAAAAATGCTTGATAAAAGATGAGGGTGGAAGATCCCTTACGAAATTTCGGCATAGTAACGGCTTCGGTAAGGGTCAAAATGAGGGACGAAAAATAATATATAATTAAAATAACATAAAATAGACCTTAATATAATGGTTATAAAATAATTACATTATTACCATTCGAAATTATAGGAACTACTTTCAAATAAGATGCATAAATTTGAAAGGAGGATAGGAAAGTGAGGATCCCTTACTAAGAAGTGTGATCCCAATGTATTGGGAGATTAGGGTGAATTTGGAGGACTCTAGGTAGTATGGGTTAGATTTTTTTCATGATACAAATGGTTTGAGTGAAGAATAATGAGAGGTTGGGTGGGTTTATATAGGAAATGAGAGGGAATTTTTTGTTATTTAGGTTTTGGAAACTACACATTAATCTAATCAAAACCAAAAACCATCCAATGGTTTCTTCCCATGGTTTCATAAAAATGGATGTGTTATAAAATATTTTATAAGTCAAAGGTCAAAACATATTAAAATATTTCTCTTTCTTATGTAGTGGAGAGTCACACTCTCAAGGAAATCATTTTAAAATTTTAAAATAATTTATAAGTCTTGAAGGGTCCACTAAGTCATTATAAAGTTAATAAAACAAATCTAAAATCACATTATTTTAAAGGTAAACCATATATTTTATGAATAACCCTTTTATAGTATTTTATTACATCACTATTGGTTCATTATGATGTCATGAAAAACATTATATATTTATTAGGTATTTACATTTTACCCAAAAATTCAATTGCCTTAGAAAATTAAGAAAAATTCACCATTGGATAATTTTGATGTTCTGATTCCACAAAATAATTTTCATTTTATATAAATAATTTTATAAATATGTGAATTTTTACTTTTAAAATAAAAAAATCTTTTATAGAATATTTAAGTGTTTTTACAAAAACAGTTTTCAAACATTAATAAAAATACATTTAACTTCATAAAAATTATATAATCATTTATATTTAATAAAAGTAAATTAATAATAATCTTTTAATAAAATATTATTTATTTAAAAAATACATAAATTCAACAAAATATATTTCTTAATTTATTTTTAATATTAACCAAAAAATACTATTTAGGCATTAACAATAATTTAAAAAGTAATGTTAATAGAATGAAATTATATTCATTATTCTATACAAAATTAATGTACATAATCATAACTCTAGGTCTTGTTACATATCCATTTATTACACCAACATACTCCCTAAGTGTATGGTGCATGATGGTGGGGATTTCATGGGGTCTTTTGGTTAACATGGTTTAGGCAATGATCTCGATGAGCTTGAACTTCTCCCATAGGTGATTTTGTTCAAGATTTATATGTTGAAGAATGGATTTGGCTAGGTCTAGAGTGAATCCCATTGACTCTAAATAATTCATGATATCTGAAAAATTTGAATCATAAGGCATAATTATACTGGTATAGGCCATTTAATATTCTTTCTAAATTAATTTTTCCATTTTCATTTCAATTTATAAAAAATAATTATCACATTGAAATTATTATTGTTTACAACGGTCATATTGATCTTCAGTAATAATTGACCAATGGTCATATAAATATCATTAAATGATAGTTACTTTACAATTTATACTTATATAGTTTTAATTAATGGGACATTGTAAAACAAACATTTTCATGAAATGAAATATTATTCAAAAGTTCTGGTCGTTACAGTCTTTTCCCCTAAAGAAATTTCCCCCCCAAAATTCTGTTTTATATACTAAGGTGAAAACAGGTGGGAGTACTTCTCCATCATCTCTTCAATTATGTCTTCGGTCTTTCCTATTAGCATTTTCATTAAGTATAAAGGGTGCAAGTGTCATAATGGTACCTCAGGATATTTCTAATATCATCTACTTCCATTACCCAAAAACACCTCAAGCATCTTGGATTATATAAATGGAAGCACTGATATGTCATTAAAAAGATATTTCTTATATGTAGTTTTGAAATATATTACTGATTTTTTTTATAAATATGTATTAATGATTCATGTTCAAATATTTCCAAATAGGGTTTTGGTATATCAGTTTTGGTGATTCCCCAAAGATAAAAATCTATAATTTGATTCATATAGGCTACTCAGAGGTCTACCTATTTTGAAAAATCTAGAAAATCATTTAGTTCTTCATCATTTTGAAATAAAGAGAAGACATTTAAAGGACCCTAATGGTACCTCCCATGTTTTTCAAGGTAAGAAAGTTGAGAGCAAACGATTCTCCAATAAATGGTGAATAATCTTTTAAATAATCGTGCAATTCTAGAGGCATTGGATACCTCAAAAAGTTGTTTACATGTAACATTGATATTTTAAAAAGTATCAATGTCATATGATCATGAATTTAGGATAATCTCCCCAAGTAGTTTTTCAAGAATACAGATAAGAGTTGTTCATGATCTTCCTCCTTCCATGTTTTAACTAAGAAAAAGAAAATACAATTAGGGGGTTTGAATATTTAGATAATAAGAATATAAGAAAATAAAACATTGAATATAGAAGGATAAACTTGTATGTAAATAGTATATACTAACTTGTGATACCTTAATTTTTAATCAAGGTTATCCATGATTTATTTCATAACATATATTCTTATGGTTTTTTATTTAGTTCCCTTTAAAAAGGGTTAGTACTAAGATTATGAATTTACCAAATCATATACTCAAGAGTGTCAAACCAAGAGTGTAGCAAGGCCCGTTTTTTCCACAAGTTCCTATTCAAGTCTAACTCAAAGAAGTGTTTTTGGGTTTTACCCCTAGATAAATCTATGCTGGAGCCATCTCTACTTGTTTTTATCCATATAGGGATGTATTTTCTTGATAATCCACTTACTCTATACTCACAAAAATTTAGGGATGTTTTTATTATACATAGTCTTATCCCTAAGGTTTTCACAAGGGTTTTCTAATACTAATCCCAAAAATAACTAAACTTATCGTTTGATACCGACTATAACAACCCTACTCTTCATTACACTTGTGAACATGCTTTATTATGTAAAGTTTCACTTAATACAACTCTGAGGAATGAAAGGCCTAGTGTATTGGGAAATTAGGAACATTACAAGACAACATAAGACATAAAATACAATATCATTATTGAAAAATTACGTTACATGACCACAAAATTCCTTCATACTTAGCATTGCATGGGATAACGTGACGACATGCATAAGAAAAGGGTGAGCTATAAAGCCTAGTAAGGGAGTACACAAGTCATAACATGAAGAATACAATACATGTTTGGAAATATGAATATAAATAGAGAACAAGAGAAATATGAACATAAAGGCATGATATAACATTATTATCATTACATGGAAATGTGGAAACAATATATAACAATATATTTTCATGACCCAAGGCTCATTGCACATGGATTAGCATTAGTAAACCCTTATTTCAGTTGAATTAGCATGAGTTAACCCTCATTGCACATGAATTTTCATGCGTAAACCATAATTTCACATGAATTAGCCCAATTAACCCTCATTTCACATGTAGTATCACGATAATATACATTACCCAATTCATTCAAGTGCTATCAGCGTGCACCCTTCATAATCATTTCATTTCTTGAATATGTGTGCCACATGGATCATATAACATGGAATCATTCAACATCATAAGATATTACACAACTAAAGAATGTGGAATAAATAAATGTAATTACCATTAAATAGGTATATGTGATTTATGGTTAATACCCATTATAGAGATATGGGTATGATATTCACTACAGAATGTTTTGGTTTGGAAAATCACGGTGCAAGTTTGGCAGCATAACAACATGACATAAAGATTCATAAAAATGGTTGATGAGAGAGAAAAGGGGTATTTAATCACATGTACATGAAATGTAATATAAGTGGGGTCATATATATACATGTTCCAACACATATAATTTGGAAATATAAGGTTTAGAATAATAAAGAAACTTTAAGAAAGAGGAGAAATGGAATAACTCTTACAAAATTTTGGCATCATAATGGGTGTAAATGGGTGACATTAATGAGATATAAAGGGGTATATCATCATTAAAACATAAGGAGGGAATTATAGGGGAGGTGAAAAATCATACCCCCACATTTTTAATTGAAAATTAAAGGTAATAACAACATAAATAAACATGTACAAAAATTAGAATGGAAGACATCCCTTACAGAAATTTAGCATGGTAATGGGTGTACATAAGGGTTCAAAAGATGGATAAATGAGAGTGAAAGGGGATATCATAATTTATAAATCAAATATTAAGAAATTAAGAAGTTTAATAAAATATCCCAACATAGGAATAAAATAAATTAAAATACATAACATGAAAATAATGCTTGATAAAAGAGGAGGGTGGAAGATCCCTTATGAAATTTCGGCATAGTAATGTCTTAGGTAAGGGTGAAAATGAGGGAGGATAAATAATACCTCATTAAAATAAAATAAAATTGAAATTAATATAATTTTTATAAAAAATTGACATTATTACCATTCTAAATTATAAGAACTACTTTCAAATAAGATGCTTGAATTTGAAAGGATGAGAGGAAAGTGAGGATCCCTTACTTGGATGTGTGATCCCAAAGGCTTGGGAGAGGATTATTGGGAGTTTGGGGTGCTTTTTGAGGACTCTAGAGAGTATGGGGAAGAGTTTGGTAGAGCCCTAAAAGGTTTGAGTGAAGAGAAATGGGAGGTTGGGGGTTTATAGAGGAAAATAGAGGGAATTCTTTATTATTTAGGTTTTGGACACTACATATTAATCTAATCAAAACCAAAAACCATACCATGGTTGTTTCCCATGGATTCTACCAAAGGGGAGTGGTATGCAATATTTTATAAGTAAAATGGCCTAAAATATTAAAATATTAGTCTTGATTATGTGGAGTTTAGTCACGCTCTCAAGGAAATCATTTTAAAATGTTAAAATATTTTATATGTCTTGGAGGGTCCACTAAGGTATTATAAAATTAATCAAACAAATATAAAATCAAATTATTTTAAAGGTAAAACATATATTGGTCGAATAAATCTTATATATTATTTTATTACATCACTATTGGGTTATTATGAGGTCATTAAACACATTATATATTTATACAGTATTTCATTTTTACCCAAAAAAATCGATTGTCTCAGAAAATAATGAAAAATTCACCGTGGGAGAATTTAAAATCCTGATTCCAAAAATAATATCAATTTTATAAAAATAATTTTATAAATATGTGAATGTTTACATTAAAAATAAAAAAATATCATTTATTGAAAATTGATGGGTTCTGACAAAAATAGTTTCCAAACCTTAATAAAAAGTACACTTGACTTCATAAAAATTATATGATCATTTATGTATAATAAAAATAACTTAATAATTATATTTTTTTCATATATTATTTATTTCAAAAATACATTAATTCACCCAAATATATTTTTTAATTTAATTTTAATATTAACAAAAAATACTATTTATGCTTTAAAAATAATTTACAAATTAATGTTAATAGAATGAAAGTATTTTCATTATTCTATAAAAAACTAATGTAAATAATCTTAATTATAGGTTCTTCATACATATCCCTTTATTACACCATCATATGACCTGTATGTAAGGTGCGCAATGGTGGGGATTTTATGATGTCGTTCAGTGAACATGGTTTAGGCTGTGATCTCGATGAGCTTGAACTTCATCCGTAGGTGATTCCGTTTAAGATTTACATGTTGAAGCTCAGATTGAGATTGGTATAGAGTGAAGCCCATAGATGCTACCTCCTTCCTGAGATCCAACAAATGGGATTCATATGGAACAAATCTACTGGTATAGGCCACCAAATATTCTTTCTAAATTGATTTTTCTATTGTCATTTATATTTATAAACAATAATTAACACATTAAAATTATTATTGTTTCCAATGGTCATATTGATCTTTAGTAGTAATTTATCAATGGTCATATAACATTCATGAACTGATAGTTACTTTTCAATTTATACTTATATAGTTTTAATTAATGGGACATAATAAAACATACAATTTTAGGGAAAAAATATTATTCAGATGTTCGGGTCATTACAAAATCCCCATTCACCTCTCCACCAAACTATGTGGAATTTGATCCCTATATTCTAAATAGGGAATGTAAGAAGCCTCTTTGAGGTTCAAGCCCCTTATTCCGCACAATCTATTTTTCCTGACTATTTCACGTTAGATTACTCATCCCACAATAATTTAAACTATATCCTCTGAACTACGTGGGTTTTGATCCCTTTCTGGTACATAGAAAGCCTCCATGAGGTTCAATCCCAATCAATGGTAAACTCTGGTTCTTCCTCCTAGGGATATACCTTCCTGATGTGACATCTTCCCTTTTTTGGGACACATCTCCCTCATCCACCTCCCTAAGGTGTTTTGATACACATGGGCAGCTTACCCTGCATAAGCCTCTCACTTCAATGCATTCCTCTAAACAAGAGTTTCCCTCTTACGAAGGTCCACTAACCAGGAATAATCCTATGTCACATCTCTGGGTTGTTTTCCTTTGTGTACGCCCTAATTCTATGCCTCCATCCTGGACTATGTGGACTTTGATCACTATTTATCAAATAGGGTAGTAGGAAGCCTACCTAAGGTTCAATCCCATCCACCATTTCCCATATTGGTCTTTCCTTCAAGCCTTTGTGTTTCGGGAATATCATGCTCTAACCCGAAGCTTATACTAACTTCAGTTCCTTATCTATGCACTCCATTTCTCATGGGCCACCTCCTTAGGTGTCTCATCACCCCATACTGAACTAAGTTGACATTTATTCGCAACCATAATGATACGTATGAAGCCTCTATTAATATAAGGACCCGACCTTAAAACAATACATAATCTTGAATTAAATGAATAATTCACATTGAGGATCTTTTTTGGTTTAGATTTTTAGAGAATTAGGACATAACTATTACATCTCAAAGAATACACAGTAGACACATCTACTCAGTTTCCATTTTTTTCACAAAATATAAACTCTTGAACAAAAGAGTCATATCTAGTTCCATGTTTTAGACATCATGACATTTCTTGGATTCTATCCTTGACCGTATTCCACTTTAAGTCTTGTGGAAAACATTTCAAGAACTTGGGATAAGCATAAAAAGCTCAATAAGGGATATAAAAATACGGAATGAAAAAATTAGTCCATATATACATAATAATCAATGAAATCCTACTTTACTCATAAAACATAAGCACTTCAACATACCTCTTGAAATCATAAGATTTATAAATAACTCATAGAAATCATAAGACATAATGGTAACTTGAGGCATTCATAACATTCTTACGTAGGGAGCAACCCTCTTGGTTACATTTGAAATACCCATCAAAGTATATTCCATAAATCCCTTTGGAGAAACCTTAGAGTTTAACTCCTTCACGTTACCTAATGCATTAGAGAGCTATCATGGGCTCACCCGCCCTTATTTTATCACGGAACCACCCGTTATCATAAACAATGCCCAAGAACCATAACATAATCGTATCACATAAAACACGCATAAAGGAAACATAGAATTTCCACATTTCAATAACAAGATATCAATACAACACATTGATATAATAAAAACATTATAAAAACCATTTTAAATACCAAAATAAAAGAAAAGTAAAGCATGGTATTTATTTTTCATTTAAAAAAAGTTATGGCTTTTAGAGGAAGCCGAAACTCAAATAATGGTCACAGCGGCGGAAAAGTCCTTGTCGCCGCATACGTAAGACAAAACATTCCTTTGGTAGTTTAGTGAAATGCTTCATACAAAAATATTCCTTTTGAATAAAAGTAAAATTAAAAGGGGTTTATACACCGTTTAAATGGAAGTTGTGTATAAAAAAATATGCCTTAATGAAAGGAGATTGAGATGAAGTCCCTTACAATGTTGGTATCCTTATATTAAGGATAATTCAATTACATAATTATGTGTGAAAAATATAAATACACCCAATATAAGAGGATATTAAGTGTAAAACAATCAGAGGTCATCCACACATATTCATAGTACGACATAATCAAGAAATATAGGTTTAACCCAAAGAATTGAAATTGGGTTAAGAAGTTTCCTTACAGAAATTCGACAGCCTAACGACGTCACTTTAAAATTAAGAAAATGAGTTGATGAGAGGTAAAAAGGGCATCTCATCATTTTTTCATAACATTTACAGAAATAAGGATATATAAGAACATATACTAACATAAGAATATGTAAATTAAAAGACCTAACTAAAAGAAGTCTTTTAAAAAGAGGAGGGTGAAAGGTTCCCTTACCGATTTGGGTAACTTTCGAAACGTACACCCCATGAAATAAGGGTCATACAATGAAGATGTAAATACCCATAAATTAAATTATATTACACAAAGAATACAATAATGGGTAGTACATACACCACACAAAAGGAAATAGTGGAAAATGTAGAATGAATCTCACGGGAACAAAAAGTGAGATAAAAAACCTCATACCTCATTGTAATCAATCGAGTCGTATGACCAAAAGATAATAAACATAATATGAATCACAGAATACCATGAATATAAATAGAATCATGATAATATATATCAAATGTAAGAACACAATACACCACATGCAATAAATAAGTGGCGAACAATGGAAATCTCACGGAATTAAAAGTGAGATAAGATATCCCCTTACAAAAATTTGGCAGCCTAACGACGCCACTTAAAACATCCAAAAATGTATTGAAGATATCAATTAGGGTATCTCATCATATGAACATAAAAATTTCAGTAATAGGAATATAGAAGAACATCCCCTAACATAATAAAGATGAGCATAAAAGAAGTGACATAAAAGCGAGTACTTAAAAAGAAAGAGAGAGGTTGGATCCCTTACCTCAAGTCCGACTTGTCTTGTTCGTTTCTTTATATTCCTAAATAATAAAATTTGTTCAATTAATAATTGATTAAGGACATCCTTTAAAGTTTATTATTCAATTAATATCACATATTATAATGTTATAATAATTATTTAATTATGTGAGTTCATATCAGACGTTTTTGTCGATGTTCGGTACATGAGTCAAAAATGAACTTGTTTGAAAAGAATTGTCCATGTAGTTATAATTACACCATATATAGAATATTATTAGTGATTTAAATATCATATATATCCAGTATCTATTAATTTTATACTATTTCATAACATTTGGAGATAAGAAAATGCAATGCACCGTTCATGGAGACGGTAGGCCGTACGTACGCATGAACGCTACTTTCATTTCTTTGTCACATTAATGGAATTAAAACTAAATGAGATATATATATATATATATATTATAATTCCAGTATACTATATATGTTATACAGGTCACATAATTTCATTAATTTCATTCTTTATACATTCCATGTATTGCATGAATGAGTCACATCACTTGAGGGCGCGATAGTCCACACTTCCTCAAATGAAATTATCGCATTTGTACAACATGAAAAGCATAAAGTTATGTTTTAAATGTAAAATACAGAAGCATAGATAGGAAATAAATATAATATATATCATTAATAAGTATAGTTCCATCATAATGGCCACCATGAGAGGTGGGAGGAGAAGATATAACAATCATCGTTTCGTGAGGCATTAATTCACCATCCACGGAAACAGTATGTTCTTTAACCATTAGACGGAGGTGTGTGTAAGTGTAGCTCGAATAATTCTCATAAATACATCCTAGTATATTTAATATAATGTTTTAGTTACAAAATAAAGTAATAAATAGAGTTTAAGGTGTTGGAGATGCAAAATAAAACAAAAGAACCTAAGAGAAGACATTACCTTTAAATCGGGTAACTCTCTTTGGTTTAAACCAAAAGGGTTTCTTGAAGAGCTTTCTGCCTAAGGTAGGGATTCTAGGATGAATATAGGGATGCGGAGAGATTAAATGAGCAGGTTTTGGTCGAGACAACGGCTTTAGAGGTGTGGGTAAGGGGGTAGAGGTTGGGGCCTTTTATAAGAGGGAGGAGGGGCACTCTTGGAATGTTATAAAATGTTACTTTATTATAAAATGGATTTTTCGGATTTTAAAGGTCCCACAAAGATATATTTCAAGGATAAGGTAATAGGGGTTCGAAATACATCCATAAAATAAGTTTTAGACAAGTGTAAGTCTTAGATTTTACCTTATCTTTTCATTTTATTTAAATCGTTCATTAATGAGGTTATCACTACATCATCACAGTGTCATATATAAATTTATTTATTTAATTTATAAAAATTATAAAAAAATTACCATCATGTAGGAAATATTTTTATCTTTACAATGAATGTTTATAGTCAAAGAGATCATTTATTTATAGAATATTAAAATTATTTTACTTAGGTGATACATACTTTGGTTACATTTTCCTTTCTTAAAAAAACATGATAAAAGGTCACTATCACACTAAAGTGATTCCACGGGGTCCCAAGGTTTGTACAAGGCATCCCATGGTCGACCATGACACCACCAATAGAATTAGGACATATTTTGGGGTCATTTTATATTTTTATGACATTATTTTATTACCCTTAACTACTCGATTACTAATTAAACACGATAATTAAAGATAATTACCGTCGTTACTATTCATAATGTCCAAAAACGAAATTCTTAATTACATAATTCTTAACTTCTGATTCAAAATATGGAATCCATTTTATCAAATTCCAAACACAGAAATTGCATTAATTAATTTAAAATAATTCACGTTGTGAAAACCAAAGACGGGTTTTTAAGAAGTAAAATCTATCAAAAAATTGATTTGTTTTTACATCCAATTTAAAATTGAAATTACATCCAATGACCAAAATTGTATTAAATGATATAAAAATTATTAAATTAAATCTTAAAACCAATTAAAATGACACTCTAACTATATAAATAAATTGGATGAAAAGGCAGTTTTGAATTAAAATGTAGTATTTTTCACTATTCATTGAAAATGAACATTTGTCAGAAAAATACCAAAAAATCACCCTAAGCTATATTTTATATTACAAATTAAAAAATGATATCAATTTTACCAAATTAAAAACATAGAAGTTCCATTAATTAATTTTATAATCAATTCCCGCTGTAAAAACAAATAGCGTGTTTTTAATAAACAATATCTATTAGAAGATTGACACTTGTTTATGTCCAATTTCAAAGTGAAATTAATTCAAATGACCAAAATTGGATTAAATTGTAAAAATATATTTTAATTACACTTTAAAACCAATTAAAAAGATAATCTGACCATATAAATAAATTATACTAAAAGGAGGTTTTGAATTAAAATACAGCATTTTCACTATTAATTAAAAAAATGAACTTAATCAGAAAAATAACAAAAATTTACACAAAGTAAATTTTGATGTCTTGATTCTAAATAAGGATTTTATTTTGTCAAATATAACATATAAAATTGTCATAAAGGGGATTTAAAAAGGGTTCTCCATCAAAAGGCGGTTAACCGACCTTTTAAAGAATATTAGAATATTTACACTTAAAATTGGATTCATTCGCATTTTAAGCCTCTAACATTTATTGAATAAATGTAAAAATATTTGACAAGAATATATAATAATTTTTTTTCTTAGTTCTTCTCATTACCGCCATGACATCGGCTAGGAGTTTATTACCATTTACAATTTTATTATTAGCATGTAACATATGATTTCAAAGAAACTCGTTGTTGCGTATTGGGTACGCCATCGAACATAGCATCCCCTTTTAAGTAATATTAATAATTTATTCACAAATATTAATATATATGAACATTTCATATTCATTATTCACCTGGGATGTTACATCCTTCCCCCCTTTTTGGAATTGTGTCCCCACAATTTTAAAATTGAGCTTGGAAACATTATTGAAAGCCCCACATTAGAAACGGAGTCAATTAAACTATCACTTTAAAATAAAGAAAGGGAAGTAAAAAAGGTCACTCGAGTTAACCCATACTAGGATTCCATATAGGAAAACATGGACATAGAAGAGAAAACAAAGGGTCTTGTTCTAATGGAGAGTGATAGAAAACATGATTAGAATAAAGTTAACCACAATAAAATCACAAACTTGTGATGGGTTAACCATTATTTCATTCCCCAGTAGGAAAAGTTAACAAATAACATTTTTGTTTTAAGTTACTTTTCATTAAAGAATTTTTTTATGAGCTTAACTAAATCCTAGGGAAACATACTTACTTGTCATGTATACTTTCATCTCTTACTAGATTTCTTACACAAACTCATATTTTCTCCAAAAGACTAGTATTTAGGAAGACTTGTCCACATTAAGAGTGCTATAATCAACTTCTAGAGAATCATATAATCCACAAAAATGAACTACATATTTCCCATGTCTTTAGACCAAAACTAAAACCAAAATTGTTAGTACGAGATCAGATAATACCCAAAAAGGATAATCCTTTCTAAAAAGAAATACTACTCTTAATCTTCAAAATTTGTCAAACATTATCCAAAGTTCAACAAAGACCATTCAATAAACATCTATCCATAAAATTCTTCGAAGTAACCCAAACTAATAATTAAACCCAAATCTCTTAAGGATTTAATCACATAGTCTTCCAGGATAAATCTTAACATTTATCTCCAAATAACATCTGTTACTCTTAAAGTCTCATACTGAAAAGTAATTAACCTAATCACATATCCTCTATGATAGGCTAATAATTTACATAGATAACCCAAAATCAACTTATTACTGATTCATAAGATCATCTAAAAATAATAATTCGTTATACTAACCAGGGAATTCACGTAGTCCAGTGGTAGGCGATAATTACAGTCGCACTTTGGTTGTGGGTTCGATTCCCGCAACTTTTTCCGACGCGATGGGTTGTCACACGGTCTGCGTGTTTTCCTTTTTCCAAAACTATATAATTCTTAAAAAATTCCCCAAAAAGAGATAAAATCTTAAAAAACAACCATAACATAATTTAACCTCATGTTTATCTCGTGCCTTTCATTTTCCATCATAACATATATTGACCCATAATTACCTCAAAAGTAAGGATCATATAAACCCCAATGGATACCTTATAATTATTACCTGAACTTCCACATCGAGTTGGTTCTATCGTACATGATTCATTATAGAACTCACCAAGGTTCAAGTGGTTAATCACGACTCCTGATAGTTGGTTTAGAATAACCATGTGATTTCTCATTGAATACCCCATTTCATCCAGTCTCTTAATCAAAGAACCACCACAGTTTCCTTCATACCCATTGTCACTTTGGTTCCTGCTAGATCCATCCATTTACTAAAACCAAAAATTTAGTGTGAGTATATCAAAAAAATCATTACATACTAATGAGGAAGATAAAAACTAAGATATACTTATCCAAGTTATCTCAAAATCATTCCAACTTTCAAAAATAACAATGAATCAATCTAATATACTAACCATTATGGTTATACACAACTTGTCACTTATGCTTAAACAACACTCTAACCTCTAAAGTTATCTAAACTGACCATTGATACCAACTATAAGGACCCGACCTTAAAACATTAAATAATCTTGAATTAATTGAATAATTAAAATTTAGGATCTTTTCATGTTTAGAGTTTTATAGAATTGGGACATAACTATTACATCTCAAAGAATACACAAGGGACACATCTACTCAGTTTCCATTTTTTTTCAAAAAATATAAACTCTTGAACAAAAGAGTCATGTCTAGTTCTATGTTTTATACATCATGATATTTCCTGAATCCCATCCTTTACTGTATTCCACTTTAACTCCTGTGGAAAATATTTCAAAAACTTGGGATGAGCATAAAAAGCTCAGTTAGGGATATAAAAATACAGAATAAAAACATTAGTCCATGAATACATAGAAATCAATGAAATCATACTTTACTCATAAAACATAAGAACTTCAACATACCTCATGAAATCATAATATTTATGAATAACTCATAGAAATCATAATACATAATGGTAACTTGAGGCATTCACAACATTATTACATAGGGAGCAACCCTCTTGGTTACATTTGGAATACCCATCAAAGTATATTCCCTAAATTTCTTCGGAGAAACCTTAGCATTTAACTCCTTCACGTTACCCAATGCATTGGAGAGCTATCACGGGATCACCCGCCCTTAGTATATCACGGAACCACCCATCTTCATAAACAATGCCCAAGAACCATAACATAATCGTATCACATAAAACATGCATAAAGAAAACATAACATTTCCACATTTCAATAACAAGATATCAATACAACAAATTAATATAATAAAAACATTATCAAAAACATTTTCAATACCAAAATAAAAGAAAAGTAAAACATGGTATTTATTTTTCATTTAAAAAATTTTATGCCTTGTAGAGGAAGCGAAAACTCAAATAATGGTCATGACGATAGAGAAGTCGTTGTCGCTGCATACGTAAGACAAAACATTCCTTTTGTCATTTAGTAATACGCTTCATAAAAAAATATTACTTTTGAATAAAATTAAAAGTAAAAGTGTTTTATACACCGTATAAAATAAAGTTGTGTATAAAACAAAATATGCCTCAATGAAAGGAGATTGAGATGAAGTCCCTTACAAAGTTGGTATCCTTAGATTAATGGTAATTCAATTACATAATTATGTGTGACAAATATAAATAAACCCAATATAAGAGGATATTAAGTGTAAAACAATCAGAGTTCATCCACAAAAATTCACTGTATGACATAATCAAGAAATAGAGGTTTAACCCAAAGAATTGAAATTGGGTTAAGAAGTTTCCTTACAGAAATTGGACAGCCTAACGACGTCACTTTAAAATCAAGAAAATGAGTTGATGAGAGGTAAAAAGGGTATCTCATCACTTGGTCATAACATTTATAGAAATAAGGATATATAATAACATATAACAACATAAGAATATGTAAACTCAAATCCCTAACAAAAAGAAGTCTTTTAAAAAGAGGAGGGTGAAAGGTTCCCTTACCGATTTGGGTAACTTTCGAAATGTACACCCCATGAAATAAGGGTCATACAATGAAGATGTAAATACACATAAATTAAAGTATATAACACAATAATACAATAATGGGCAGTACATACACCACACAAAATGAAATAGTGGCAAATGTAGCATGAATCTCAAGGAAACAAAAAGTGAGATAAAAAAACCCCATACCTCATTGTAATCAATCGAGTCGTATGACCAAAAGATAAAAAACACAATATGAATCACATAATACCATTAATATAAATAGAATCATGATAATATATATCAAATTTAATAACACAATACACCACATGAAATAAATAAGTGGTGAATAATCGAAATCTCACGGAATTAAAAGTGAGATAAGATATCCCCTTACGAAAATTCGGCAGCCTAACTGCGCCACTTAAAACATCCAAAAATGGATTAAAGCTATAAATTAGGGTCTCTAATAATATGAACATAAAAATTATAGTAATAGGAATATATAATAACATCCCCCAACATAATAAATAGGAGCTTAAAAGAAGTGACAGAAAATATATTACTTAAAAAGAAAGAGAGAGGTTGGATCCCTTACCTCAAGTCCGACTTGTCTTGTTCATTTCTTTATATTCCTGAATAAAAAACTTTGGTCAATTAATAATTTATTAAGTACCTCATTTAAAGTTTATTATTCAATTAATATCACATATTATAATGTTATAATAATTAGTTAATTATATGAGTTCATATTAGATGTTTTTGTCGATGTTCGGTATATGAGTAAAAAATGAACTTGTTTGAAAAGAATTGTCCATGTAGTTATAATTACACCATCTACAGAATATTATTAATGATTTAAATATCTTATATATACAGTATATATTCATTTTATACTATTCTATAACATTTGGAGATAATAAAATGAAATGCACCGTTCATGGAGACGGTAGGCCGTACGTACGCATGAATGCTACTTTCATTTCTTTGTCACATTAATGGAATTAAACCAAAATTAGATATATATATATATATATATTATAATTAAATTATACTATATATGTTATATAGGTCACATAATTTCATTAATTTGATTCTTTATACATTCTATGTATTGCATGAACGAGTCACATCACTTGAGGGGGCGGTAGTCCACACTTCCTCAAATGAAATTATCGCATTTGAACAACATGAAAAGCATAAAGGTATGTTTTAAATGTAAAATAAAGAAAAATATAAAGGAAATAATTATAATATATATCATAAATAAATATATTTCCATCATAATGGCCACCATGAGAGGTGGTAGGAGAAGATAGAACATTCACTGGTTCGTGAGGCAGTAATTCACCATCCACGAAAACTGTATGTTATTTAACCATTAGACGGAGGTGTGTGTAAGTTTAGCTAGGATAATTCTCATAAAAACATACTAGTATATTTAAGATAATGGTTTTTTTACAAAAGAAAGTAATAAAAAGAGTTTAAGTGGTTGGATAAGAAAAATAAAACAAAAGAACATAAGAGAAGACATTACCTTTAAATCGGGTAACTCCCTTTGGTTTGAACCAAAAGGGTTTCTTGAAGAGATTTATGCCTAAGGTATGGATTATATTATGAATAGAGGTATGTGTAGAGATAAAATGAGTAGGTTTTGATTGATCCAAAGGCATGAGAGGTGTGGGTAAGGGGGTAGAGTTGGGGGCCTTTTATAAGAGGGAGGAGGGGTACTCTTGGAATGTTATAAAATGTTACTTTATTATAAAATGCTTTTTTGGGATTTTAAAGGTCCCACAAAGATATATTTCGAGGATAAGGTGATAAGGGTTCTAAATACTTCCATATAATAGGTTTTAGACAAGTTTATGTCTAAGGATTTACCTTATCTTTTCATTTTATTTAAATCGTTCATTAATGAGGTAATCACTGCATCATCACGGTGTCATATATAAATTTATTTATTTAATGTATAAAAATTATAGAAAAATTACCATCATGTAGGAAATATTTTTATATTTCCAATGAATTTTTATAGTCAAAGAGATAATTTATTTAAACAAAATTAAATTTTTTTTACTTAGGTGATACATACTTTGGTTACATTTTCCTTTCTTAAAAAAACATAATAAATGGTGACTATCACACTAAAGTTATTGCATGGGGTCCCAAGGTTGGCACAAGGAATACCATGGTCTTCCATGACACCAAAAATAGCATTATGACATATTTTGGGGTCATTTTATATTTTTATGATATTATTTTATTACCCTTAACTACCCGATTACTAATTAAACACGATAATTAAAGATAATTACCGTCGTTACTATTCATAATGTCCAAAAACAAAAGAGCCTTAATTAAATAATTTGGAACTTTTGATTCTAAATATGGAATCCATTTTATCAAATTCCAAACACAGAAATTGCAATAATTAATTTAAAATAATTCCCGTTTTCAAAACCAAAGACGGGTTTTTAAGAAGTAAAATCTATCAAAAGATTGATTTGTTTTTACATCCAATTTAAAAGTGAAATTACATCCAATGACCAAAATTGTATTAAAGGATAAGAAAATAATTAAATTACACCTTAAACCCAATTAAAATGAAAATCTAACTATATAAATAAATTTGATGAAAAGGCGGTTTTGAATTAAAATGCAGTATTTTTTACTATTCATTGGAAATGAACATTTGTCAGAAAAATACCAAAAATTCACCCTAAGATATATTTTATATTACAAATTAAGAAAATGATATCAATTTTACCAAATTAAAAACAAATGAGTTGCATTAATTAATTTTATAATCAATTCCCGCTGTAAAAATAAATAGCGTGTTTTTAAGAAACAATATCTATTAAAAGATTGACACTTTTTTATGTCCAATTTCAAAGTGAAATGAATTCAAATGACCAAAATTGGATTAAATGGTAAAAATATATTTTAATTACACTTTAAAACCAATTAAAAAGATAATCTGACCATATAAATAAATTATACTAAAAGGAGGTTTTGAATTAAAATACAACATTTTCACTATTCATTAAAAATGAACTTTATCGAAAAAATAACAAAAAAATAAACAAAGTAAATTTTGATGTCTTGATTCTAAAATAAAATTTTATTTTGTCAAATATAACATATAAAGTTTTCAAAAAGTGGATTTAAAAAGTGTTCTCCATCAAAAGGCGGTTAATCGACCTTTTAAAGAATATTAAAATATTTACACTTAAAATTGGCTTCATTCGCATTTTAAGCCTCTAACATTTATTGAATAAATGTAAAAATATTTGAAAAGAATATATAATAACTTTTTTTTTAGTTATGTTCATTCCTTCCGTTACATCGGCTAGGAGTTTATTACCATTTAAAATTTTATTATTAGCGCGCAACATATGATTTCAAAGAAACTCGTTGTTGTGTATTGGTTACTTCATCGAACATAGAATCCCCTTTTATGTAATATTAATATTTTATTCAAAAATATTAATATATATGAAAATTTCATATTCATCATTTACCTGTGATGTTACAGTTACGATCAATCCCAATACTGCCATCTTCACATTAGTTCCATCCTATTCATCTAATTCACTCCATTGAAATCCTCCACCGTACATCGTGATTCTTACCAAGGTTGACAAATCTTTGTGAGAACATTCCAGCCACTTCCTGGCTTCTCCTAGAAGCACACGAGAGGCTAACTATGTATAAGACTCACACTCTCCAAACTTGTACAACCAGGAGTTCCCCTCTTCTGACGGATAGCTAACCACGTGTAAACCCCAAATCACCCCTTCAAACTAGGTGGGTTTTTAAACATGTCTTCTAAATAGGGTATATATGAAGCCTCAATGCGGTTTAATTCCATACAATGGTAAAACTTGGTGTCCCCTTTTTTAGGGCATGCTTCTTTGACTTATCTTTTATTGTGTTCAGATGAGCCTTCATGGTGTGAAACCTTCCCTTTTTAGGACATAATATCTTAGGTCTGTCCTTATTGATAATTATGATCCATCCTTCTGGTAAAACATCCAACCACTCCTTCTTAGGGATGTTTCTATCTAATCCACTCTCATCAGTGTTCCGATCAGTCTGATCCATCTCTATCAGATGTTAAACTCACAGCATACCATGTGTTAAATATGTGAGGTCAAAAAAAAACCTTGGAGACATGACTCTGTCATAAGTACCCCGCAATCAACGTGGTATGCCTTGGGTTTCTATTCCCTCAAGAATCCCACTAATAAGGTATAATTCAGGTGTACCAATGTTCCAGCATCAAGACATGCCAACAATTCCCAATACGACTAATCTTCCGACCAAAGGTTTTTTCCCTAACTTGACCCTTTAAAATGTCATGATATAAGTAGTGTCATTAACCAATGTCCATAAAGATAAGGCATTGGGGAGAGTTTCATGAAAACTATATTAATATCTAAGGGATACCCAGACTAGGGGATGAATTCCAAGGAGGAATCCATGGAAGGATGAACCGACATCCCATCATCCAATTTCGATCAAGGAGAAAACATCACTGAAGAAGTGGTGAATGATGCTCACATTTGGAATGAAGGAATGTTGGGTACAGTGCATACATCACCATCGACATGCAAGCATGGGCAGCATGCCCTGAAGGAAAGATTCATAAATAGTTGGCTATCACCAGGATTAGTATACAATCTATTAATTCAATTTTATTATTTCTAAAAAATGATAAAATTAATTTATGTTAAATATGTTCAATTTCATGTATCATGCGATCCATGTTATTTTTTTAAAAATGATTTAAAAAATTACTTATTGATAATTAGGAATAGTTTGATTATATTATTTATATTCCAAAATAAAAATAGGAATTATGTTGATACCTAGTGGTATTACTATAATTGAGTAGATGTCAATGTGGAAACTTCAGGGAATTTTGATTTCCATATGCACACACCATTGCATAACTTTACTTTATAAACATATCATGGGAAGCATATGTTGATCCAATGTACCAGTTGGATATCATTGATAAATGTTATGAAAAATCATGGAATTGAGTTCACTCTCTCATTCAGAATGATGTATTTCCTCCAATGTAAACTTTTCATATTATCAATTACATGGTGTTAACATAAAATCCTTCATTTTTTATAATTATGTGAAATTTATGAATAATTTTAATATCAAATAATAAATTGAGGATAAATTATAAAACCATTTACATAAATCACACACAAGTTAAAATTATTAAATGTTACATCATTTCAATAAAAAAATATTTCTTTTTATCTAATGACCTTCCCTTTATAATGATTTTTCACTTGATAAAATAATTTTCAAAATCATCCTTTAGTTTTCATAATAATCCTTTCATATTTACATAACATGGAATATGAAAATTACATGAGATATGAAATGAAATAATAATCAAACTATATTTGGATACACCACGAATAAAGCATGTGATAAAATAACCAGGAAATATACCATCATGTTAGAAATCATACATATATGAAAAGGTACACCATTTGGGATCAAACCTATTCATATACATGATAGACCTGAAATAAATCATTAATCAATATGTAGGATCCAATGATATAACCTATTTGTGAAAAAAAATATTCTTAATGTAAACCCCCTAAAAAACATAGCTATATTCCCACAAGAATAGAGGAAAAACCAGTAGCCTTCAAAAATAATTTCAAAACTGAACAAATTGAAAACAATACTAATTCAAGAAAACCTTTAAAACCGCTTTAATTTTATATTAAAAATAACTTTTTTCCAAAATAATTCTCATACTAATATCAAGTAAAAAATGAGTCTAGAAGGTACAACATGGTCAAATATAGCCAAATAGAATAATAATGATTATCATAACATCAGATTCATGTAACCATATAAATGGATAATGAATAAATGGGAATAATACCTATAATCATATCAAATAGAAAAAAACAAATATGTAATGCATATAAACTAATATGACATTAGTAATGTGCACCTAGGGGATCTAACCATTAGGCCATTCATGAGTGAGTAAACAAGTATGTTAGATACTTCATTCCAACACATCAAAATCAATTAACTATGTCAATCAATCACTACCATAAGATATTTCATAATTAAAACATGTAAAATTAAAAAAACACACATTTCAAGGTAAAACCATATCTAAAACCACTTCAAAAAAATTCTTTCAAAAACATAAATACATTCACTTTTCTTTTCATAAGAAAAACTTCATAAAAATGGGACTATGAATGTTATGTCTTACATTCTACCAGTCATAACATTACCTTGACCATAATGTTATATTTATATTTTACACTTATCTAATATATTTTTATTCTTTATACATAAATATGGAGGATACTATTCTTCTCACTAATTAGTATATGCATGTTTCACGCGGCGTGTTAGCGGGTCGTGTGGTTTGATAGATCAGGGTGTGTAGATCCCACCATTTTAATCACATTACACCACCAGATTCCATTATACCATACCCAAACAATTTGGGATTCTATAGTATTATTATATTTGATTTTATATTCCCTAATCATCACCTCCTAGTTTCCTTCACTGAGAGATGGATACATGATACACACACATTCCACTTTCCATAGGGAAAGCAGACCATCACCCTTGATGATGTGTAAATTCTTATTGGTCTTCAAATACTTGGGGTGTAGTTACACAACCCACCAGTGGAGACAGGACTAAGATTGTACAGTGATCTCTAGGCATTGACATTATGGGTGATGAGGATGCTAAAGTTGTCAGGTTAATATCTATGAGATGGACTGAGATGCACATTTCATAGTTACCTAGGAGCACTGATGAGAATACTATCATGCATGATTAATGTGTATATATCTTATGGAACATTGAAGGGACACTAATATCTGATCATGTAATGACCTGTGTTTTTTATTCAAGGTGAAATTCCACGGGAATTTGAATTTTGGCATTTGGTGGATGAGTCATTTTGTAAACCAGTATTTCGAATGTAATTATAGTAGTTGGAACACTTAAATGTTTTGTCTATTGACTTGGGTAAAGGTATGAGATGTTTCTCATGTGTCGTGTTGAGTTTTGAAAGTTTTGGGGTTTGGAAACCCAATGTTTGGAGGGTCTTCACATGGTGCATAGTTTTTCTGAAACCATACGACCCTCAACAGCAAACCGTGCGACCTGCTGGTGGTGTAAAAAGGTGGTGTGCATGGGTTGCGCATGGTTTTCCCAAACTATGAACCTATATATCATGATTATGGACACATTGGAAGTACCCTAACACTATTCTGTAATGCCCTGACCCCAGTTACCCAGAGTTGGTGCCTTATTACATAACATTGGAATGATCACAAGAAAGATCAAGTCTCGAAAGACCGATTAGTTAAGTAGCCTTGGAATAACTAGATACATTAATAAAGTTTACATTAAATCATAAAATTAAATACTACAAGAATATAGTCTCCATAGTCCACACTCTTTTCCCCTCATACTATCCCTGCAGGTCATTCATAAAATACTTCTTCACATCCTGGAAAAAATAAAACATAGAAAGGGGTGAGCTCAAATGCCCAGTAAGGATAACAATATAGCGGAAACTTTCATAAATAAACATAAACATTTAAGGAAATGTATAACTAAAACAAAAGCCTTTTAAAACATGAACTTCAGAATAATATGGCAGAAATAAAATGAAATAATTCCATATACTTATAAACATGGATATTCTACTAGTCGAATAATCACATGCAATATCAATAACCACTTTCATAATGATGGAATGCATAATGCCAGACTATCATAACCACCTAGATAAGGCCTCGTGCCAAGACTAAAAATAAGATTTTGTCAAGGCCTTATGCCAAGACACTAGTTTGTCTCATGAGACCTACAGATGCATCGAGGAGCTATAGCGGGCTCCACCTATCACATACTAAGTCCAATGCATTCCTCATATGAACAGGTTTAAACATAACATAAACATTCGTATTAAACCTAAAATACGAAATGTCAATACTTTCTCCATAAACCATGAATGGTATAAAAATAACACATCCACAGTCAAAAAAATCACAAAACCTTGAATACAATATGGAAGTTTTGTATCATAATAAATCAACTTCAAATAAGCTTAAAATCTATCAAAGGATGTTGACATAGATAAAATCAAAACACTTTTTAGAGAAATATCTATTCCTATTTTGAAATCATTTAAGAGTCACATAATTATAATGTAAAACATTTACTTTGAATTTTATTTATAATCTTGTAAGGGATGCTTCGAAGATTTTATAACTACAAAAAATAGCCGCACCCACCGTATAAGTTCAAAAAACATTCTTACCTTAATTCTGTCGAAAAGGTTAAAAAGCACCTTGTTTGGAAAACGACGGAAAGATTCATTTATAAACCTCTTATAAAATTTCAAACAAGGGTATAAATGACTTTAACCCATATTCTTTTAAATAGTAAAAATGTTTTGAAATACATTTTTAAGAAACATGGATGTGGATGATAAATAAATCCCAGTAGATTATTACGTATAAACAACCTCGGATAATGGAGAGATTGTGAAATAAACCCTTACCAATTTAGTAACTTACGAAACATAAAATCCATAAAAGATGTATAATATAATGAATATGTAAATACACATAAATTAATGTGTATTAAACAAAGAATACAATTATGGGCACTACATACACCACACAAAAAGTAATAGTGGCAATATGGCATGAATCTCACGGGAATAAGGAGTGAGATGAAAACCCATTACCATGTACATTTCCTTGGTTGGGGGTAGGTTAACCTATTTTATAATGGTGAAATAATTGTTATTAAATTATAAAAGAATCATATACATTAATATGATATCATATATGATCTTTTAACATTTCTTTGTTAATAATATCTTAATATTATTGTCGTTTTGGGTGTTAACTTACTCATTTTCTTTTATATGTTTTGTTACATAAGCCATGTTTTTTATGGATAGGTTGTATCTTATACATATACATAATGATATTAATTCCTTAAACACTATTATTAATCATCAAATGATAATTAGACTTGAATGGATACGATGGAGAATGAATCTCATCGCATTCGTGGAGACGGTAGTCCGTACGTACGCACGAGCGACAATATCATTCTTTTGAAATTAAAATAATATTTAATTGGATGGTATATCATATATAGAGAATAATTATAATGTTATATTTATTATTTACATGAATTAAAATTCATTATTATACCCATCCAGATAATAATGTTTGGAATAACAATTACACCACGACGTGGAGACGGTAAGCCATACGTACGCACGTATGGTGACATGTCATTCAAAGGATGGATAGAATACTGAAATATGGGTGTAACATGTTTATAATAACATCAAAGTATATATAATATACTGTAGTTATTATTTTATAATGTTAATAACAAAGAAAGAAAAAGTGAAAAAAGAAAGGAACTTGAAAAAGGGTGGTGAAATCATTACCTCTTCTTTGGGTTCTTCCTTTTGATTTGATCAAAAGGGCTCCTTAGGTTGGCTTTCTGACTAAAGTAAGGCCTCTAGGATGAAGAGAGGGAAGTTGATAGAGTATTTGGGCAGGTTTTGGCCGAACCAAAAGGCTTTGAAGGTGTGAATTAATGAGAAGCGGGAGTGCCCTTTTATAAGAGGGGTGAGGGGCACCTTTGGAAAAGCTAGAAATATTATTTTATAATAAATTCATATTCGGTTTCTAATGGCTCAAAAGTGGATTATATAAATGTTAAGGTGGGTATAGGTCGAGAACCACTCAACCAATAGGAGTTAGATAGGTTTCGGTTACTATATTAACCTTATCTTCAAGTATTAACTCTTAGTTAATTAGTTTCACTTTTACAATGTCTCTTTGTATTTTTATATTATATGGTTAATAAACTTACTATATAAATCCAAGAGACCCCTAAGTGGTACATTAATGATACAAATATCATGATATAAGTCTCTTTGCAAAACCCTAGATTTTTAGGAATTTAATATCAATTAATAATATAATATTTTTTAAAAAAACTCTTTTATGTCAATTTTGACACTATTCAATAATTGTTTTTTTGTAAAAAATATACTAGAATGATTACTTAAAAAAAGTTAATTAAATCAATCCTAACATGTCTTATTAACCTATAAAATTATTTTTATATATAAAAAGACTCAAATTACATTTATTTTGGTATTTATAATATCAATTATTCTAATTTTTTATTAATTTGGTAATTACTGCATCACCATTGTGCCATAAATAAATTAAATTATTTAATGTCTAAAAATTTTAAATAAACTACAATTATGTAGGAAATATTTTTATATTTCTAATGAATATTTATAGTCGAACATCCAACATATATAACAGAATGTAAAAATTGTTTTTCTAAAAGATATATGCTTATGTCATTTTTGTATTTATTTTAACTTAATTAAAATAAAGTGTCCCTATCACCTACAAGTGGCTCCATGGGGTCCCAAAATCGACTCAAAGATGCTCATGGTCGGACATGTATCCACCAATAATATTAGGACACATTTTACGGTAATTTATTATTATTATAATATTATTTTTTAACCCTTATTTACCGGATTTACCCTTTAACCATGGTAAATAAAATATTTACCGAAGTAATTATTCAAAATGTCTAAAAATAAAAGTTAACTATTTACACAATTTGGACATCCTGATTCCAAATATGGAATCCATTTTTCCAAATTCAAAACACAGAAGTGGCATAAATTAATTTAAAATTAATTTCCGTTGTTAAAACAAAAAACGTGTTTTTAAGAGATGATAACTATCAAAAGATTGACACTTGTTCATGTCCGGTTAAATTGTGAAATTATGTACAATGACCAACATTGTATTAAATGGTAAAAATATATTCTAAATATACTTTAAAACCACTCAAATTCATAATTTATCACTATTAATTATTTTGATTAAAAAAGTTGTTTTTAATAAAAATTTAGTAATTTTCACTATTCATCAAAATATAAAAGTTATCTGAAAAGTACCAAAATTTCACCTTAGGGTAAATTCGATACTACGAATCCAAAAATGAAGTCCATTTTGAGAGATACAATTTATAAAATTTCAAAAATTAGGTATTACTATTCATAATGGCTAGTTTGATTGGTTGTGGTGTGTGTTAGAACTTGATGTTGCGTACAACACACTCTATTGCATTATTCAAAGGGAAGCAAACTGTGGAAGCTTGGGGTGTTACATTCTACCCTCCCTCAAATAATTTTGTCCTCGAAATTTCTAGAATACTACCACATGAAAAGACTCAGGTGTTTTTTCATCATAAGTTCATCGGGTTCCCACGTTGCCTCTTCCATCTTATGATTTCTCCACAAAACTTTTACCAGACGAGTCGTCCGGTTTCTTAGTACTTGTTCTCTCATATCAAGAATCCTGGCGAGATCTTCGCAATAAGAAATATCAGGTTCTAGTTCTAATTCCTCATAGGTGAGTACATGCGTTGGTTCAGGCATGTATTTTCTCAACAGTGATACATGGAACACATCGTGAACTTTAGAGAGACTTGGAGGCATTGCCAAACGGTAAGCTACAACCCCAATTCGTACTAGAATTTCGAAAGGTCTGATGTACCTGGGACTCAATTTACCTTTCTTACCAAAATGTATGACTCCCTTCCATGGAGATACCTTTAAGAAAACATGATCACCGACTTGAAATTCCAAATCCTTCCTTCGATTATCGGCATAGCTCTTCTGCCTACTTTGAGCTGCTTTGATGTGGTTTTGGATTACCTTTACTTTTTCCATTATTTCCTCCACCAGTTCTGGGCCTACATGTTTTCTTTCACCAACGTCATCCCAACAAGTTGGTGTGCGAAATCTCTTTCTGTATAACGCTTCATATGGTGTTATCTGAATACTAAAATGGAAGCTATTATTATAGGAAAATTCTACCAGAGGTAAATATTGATCCCACATACCCTGAAAGTCAAGTGAGCATGATCTCAACATGTCTTATAAGGTTTGAATAGTTCGTTCTGATTTTCCATCTGTTTGAGGGTGGTAGGCAGTGCTCAAATGAAGTTTAGTATCCAAGGTTTTCTGAAGACTTTTCCAGAATCTTGAAGTAAAATGGGGATCATGATCAGAAAAAATTGATAGGGGTACTCCATGAAGTCTCACAACTTCATTAATATATAGTCTTTCTAGCCGTTTAAGTGGTAAATATTCCCTTATAGCAAGAAAATGTGTTGACTTGGTAAGACGATCAACAATGACCCATATTTCATCATTCTTTCTACGAGTCTTTGGTATCCCCATGATGAATTCCATCATAATATTATCCCATTTCCACTCAGGTATGGGAAGAGGTCGCAATACTCCACCAGGCTATTGCCTTCCAGCTTTCACTTGTTAACAAACCATACATCTTGACACAAAATCAGCAATCTCCCTCATCATGTTGTCCCACAAAAAATGTTCCTTCAAATCTCTATACATTTTGGTACTCCCAGGGTTTATAGAGAAATTGGAACTATGAGCATCATCCAATAATTCCCTTTTTAGATCAGGTATGTTGGGAACACAAAGTCTCTTCCCAAATTTTAATGTTCCTTCTTCATACACAAAGTCTCTCAATCTCCCATCATTCGTAGCTTTAATCTTCTTCTGAAACTCTTCATCATCGGTCTGAGAACTCTTTATCCTTTATAGTAAAGATGGTTTGGAAACCATTTAAAAAAGCATTGATGTTTCACCTTCCATGGTGATTCCCATATCCAACTTTACTAGATCCATAAAAATACGATCCCTTTCAATTCTCATCATGTTCAAAACTCCATGATATTTTCTGCTCAAAGCATCTGCCACCTTATTTTCCTTCCCCGGGTGGTAGTGTATCGTGCAATCACAATCCTTGAGTAGTTCAAGCAAACACCTTTTCCTCATGTTGAGTTCTTTTTGTGAGATAATATACTTCAAACTCTTGTGATCAGTATAAATCTCACATTTTCACCATAGAGGTAGTGCCTCCATATCTTCAAATCAAAGATCACAACTGCTAACTCGAGATCATGAGTAGGATAGTTTTGCTCATGAATTTTCAACTGTCGTGATGCATAGGCAATAACCATATCATTCTGCATAAGGACACAACCATGTCCTTTCTTCGATGCATCACTATAAATAACGAACCCATCATTCCCTGATGGTAGAGTCAATATACGAGCATTGAATAATCTTCTCTTTAGTTCTTCGAAACATTATTCACACTCTTTTTTCCAAACAAATTTAACCCCCTTACATGTGAGCTTTGTTAATGGGTTAGCCAATCGGGCAAAATTCTGGACGAAACGTCGATAATAACCTGCTAAACCAATAAAACTGCATACCTTAGTTATACTCATCGGTGAAGGCCATTCTTGGATTGACTTGGTCTTAGAAGGATCAACAGAGATTCCATATTTAGAGACAATATGACCATGAAAAGAAATCTTATAAAGCTAGAATTCACACTTGCTAAACTTCCCATATAATTCATGTCTTCTCAGAGTCTTCAGGATAATGCGCAAGTGATTTTCATGATCTTCATATCTTTTAGAGTATACCAAGATATCATCAATAAATACCACCACAAATTCATCTAGATATTCCTTGAAAACTCTATTCATTAGATCCATGAATACAGAGGGTGCATTAGTCAGCCCAAAAGGAATTACCGTAAACTCGTAATGCCCGTACCCAGTTCGAAATGCTGTCTTCAGAGTTACTTCCTTCTTCACACACAACTGATGGTATCTAGACCGAAGGTAAATCTTTGAAAAGTATTGAGCTCCATGTAGTTGGTCAAATAAATCATCAATACGAGGTAGGGGATACTTGTTCTTTATTTTTATAGCATTAATATCCCTGTAGTCGATACATAACCTCATAGATCCATCTTTCTTTTTATCAAAAAGAACAGGGGATCCCCAAGGAGAAACACTAGGGAGAATAAATCCGTCATTACTCAATTCCTCTATTTGTTTATTTAGTTCAACTAATTACACAGTGGCTATTCTATAAGGGGTCTTCTATATAGGCCTTGATCCAGGAATTAAATCAATGGAAAACTCAACTTCTCGTTCTGGAGGATGTCTAGGTAAATCTTTCGGAAACACATCTACATATTCTTTCACAATAGGTACATCCTCTATTCGAACATTACTTTCCTCACCAACAGTCATATCATTCTCTTCTTCCCCAATAATTGAATTTAGTTACGCTACTGGGGGTGGATCTAGATAAGAATTAGGTGGTGATGATTCTGCTCTAAAGATAAGGTGTTCCTTATCATCATCATCAAAAATCGTAACCTCCTTCTTCTTACAATAAATTTTTGCATCATAGTCTGAAATCCAATCCATACCGAGGATTATATCAAACTCAATCATAGGTATGATGATGAGATCAGCGGATAAAGAACATTTATGTGCTCTAATGGGGACTGATTCACAAAACTTCATTGCAATGATACTTCCCTTAGGATTTTTAACTGACAAATCCCTTATTAAATCAAATTGGAAATATCTAATTTTCTTAGAAAACTAGGAAGATATAAAACAATGCGATGATCCGGAATCAAATAATTCATTTTCTAAATTTGAGGACACCATTAAATTACCTACCACCACATCTTTCAGGGCTTCTACCTCATCAGTAGTGATAGTATAAGCTTGGCCTTGATCCCTTGGCCTTTTCTGAGGTAAGTTCCCCTGACGCTTAGGACATTAATTTGCATAATTTCCCATCTCCCTGCAATTGTAGAATTGTACATCGGTAGCTTACTTCTTCCCCTTGCAATCACGAGCTTGGTGGCATTTTTAACCACACTTGTAACAGACTCCCATTCCTTTTAAAAAAGTACCGGGGTGTTTCTTCCCACATTTACTGTAGGATCGATATTCAAATTTTCCCTTCTTCCCTTTATTTCCATTCCCAGATTGACCAGCATATCTCTTATTCTCTTTCTTTTCTTTAAAGTCATAAGACTTAGAGAATTTCTTCTCTGTCTTGATAGCACATGAGACAATGTCTTCGTACGATGAGAAGGATTGTGAGACTAATGCTCGATGGAGAAACGGTTTTAACCCATCAATGAAATTATCAATCTTACTTCTTGGGTTACGTATATAATATTCGACATACCTTGCTAACCTTGTAAATTTATCCTCATACTTTGCGACATTCTCATCCTCCTTTTGTCTTAAACTCGGAAATTGCCTTTCCATATCTGCTCGATGGTTACGAGGAAAGTATTTTTCTAAAAACAAATCTTTGAACTCCCCCCATTCCATATTTGATACTTCATCATCTTTATTCATGTTTTGAATTAATGATCACCATTGATCAACATCTCCAGTGAGGTGGTAAACTGCCATGATAACTTTTTCCCTTTCACTACTCCCCAAAGCCTGAAATATTTTCTATAGGGAACTTATCCATTTCTCAGCTACTAATGGATTTGTACTCCCATTGAATTTTGGTGGTTGCTGCTTCATGAAGTGATCTAACATTGATCCTCCACGCTGTGGATCAGGGTGCTCCATACGGGTAAGGTTATTATTCATAACCTGAGTGAGTTGTCCCAGTATGGTGATTAGTTGATCACCACTGATTGCATCACCAGCTCCACTATAATTATCTTGAGTAGGAGGGCAATCCCTACATGGAGGGTGTTCATTGATACAGTTTCCATTTCATCCACAAGGCACCATTTCTAAAAAATGGCATAAACTTGATCAGTTTATGAATCAAAATACATAATTCCATACTTATAAAATAATTAACATAAATTGAACTATTTATGGATATAATCCATAATCATAAAAAATGTTTTCTTTGAGGATGTATATACTCATAAACCCTTCATAATGATTTGTAAAGAAAATGAGAGTTATCCTAAGAATATCCCTCGAGAGTGTCGTAACCAAGAGTGCATCAAGGCCTGTTGTCGTGCACCAGTTCCCATTCGAGTCTATCTCAAAGCGGTGTTTTTGGGTTTTACCCCTAGGTACATCTGTGCTAGAGCCACCTCTACCTGCTCGTATCCAGACATGGATTTATTGCTCGGAAAACTCAAAAAATATCTACAATACCAAAATTCTAGGAAGTTCTTCTATACTAATCCTCAAAGTCCATCTTAGGTCTATGTGCTCTAATCAGAGTTTATCTAAATCTAGCTTCCAAGGTTTCTACTAAACATCCTCTAATACCAACTATAACGCCCCGACCCCAGTTACCGAGAGTTGGTGCATTATTACATAACATTTTCATGATCATAAGAAAGATAAAGTCTCAAAATATCGATTTGTTTAGTAGCCTTGGAATAACTAGATACATTAATAAAGTTTACATTACATCATAAAATGAAAGACTATAACAATATAGTCTCCATAGTCCACACTCTTATCCCCTCATACTATCCCTGTAGGTCATTCATAAAATACTTCTTCATATCCTGGGAAAAATAAAACATAGAAAGGGGTGAGCTCAAATGCCCAGTAAAGATAACAATATAGCGGAAACTTTCATAAATAAGCATAAACATTTAAGGCAATGTATAACTAAAACAAAAGCCTTTTAAAACTTGAACTTCAGAATAATATGGCAGAAATAAAATGAAATAATGCTATATACTTATTCACATGGATATTCTACTAGTCGAATAATCACATGCAATATCAATAACCACTTTCATAATGATGGAATGCATAATTCTAGACTATCATAACCACATAGCCAAGGCCTCGTGCCAAGACTACAAATAAGATTTTGTCAAGGCCTTGTGCCAAGACACTAGTTTTTCACATGAGACCTACCGATGCATCGAGGATCTATAGCGGGCTTGAACCGTCACATTTTAAGTCCAATGCATTCCTCATATGAATAGGTTTAAACATAACATAAACATTCAAATTAAAACTAGCATACGAAATGTCAATACTTTCTCTATAAACCATGAATGGTATAAAAATAACACATCCACAGTCAAACAAATCACAAAAAATTCAATACAATATGGAAGTTTTATATCATAATAAATCAACTTCAAATAAGCTTAAAATCCATCAAAGTATGTTGACATAGATTAAATCAAAAATCATTTTTGAGAAATATCTCTTCCTATTTTGAAATCATTTAAGAGTCAAATAATTATAAAATAAAACATTTATTTTGAAAATTTTCTTATAATCTTGTAAGGGAAGCTTAGAAGATTTTATAATGGCATAAAATAGCTACACCCATCGTATAAGTTAAAAAAACATTCTTACCTTAATTCTGTCGAAAAGGTTAAAAAGCACCTTATTTGGAAAACGACTGAACGATTCCTTTATAAACCTCTTATAAAAATTCAAACAAGGGTATAAATGACTTTAACCCAAATTATTGTAAATAGAAAAAATGTTTTGAAATATATTTTTAAGAAACATTGATGTGGATGATAAAGAAATCCCAGTAGATTATTACGTATAAACAACCTCGGATAATGAATAGATTACGAAATAAATCCTTAGTAATTTGGTAACTTACGAAACATACAATACATGAAAGAGGTATCATACAGTGAATATGTAAATACAAATAAATTAATGGGTATTACACAAAGAATACAATTATGGGAATTACATACACCACACAGAAGGTAATAGTGGCAATATGGCATGAATCTCACGGGAATAAGGAGTGAGATGAAAACACCTAACCATGTACTTTTCCTTGGTTGGGGGTAGGTTAACCTCCCGTATAATGGTGAAATAATTGTTATTAAATTATAAAAGAATAATATAAATTAATATGATATCATATATGATCTTTTAACATTGCTTTGTTAATAATATCTTAATATTATTGTCGTTTTGGGTGTTAACTTACTCATTTTCTTTTATATGTTTTGTTACATAAGCCATGTTTGTTATGGATTGGTTGTATATGATTCATATCCATAATGATATTAATTCCTTAAACATTATTATTAATCATAAAATGATAATTAGACTTGAATGGATACGATGGAGAATGAATCTCATCGCGTTCGTGGAGACCGTAGTCCGTACGTACGCACGAGCGACAATATCATTCTTTTGATATTAAAATAATATTTAATTGGATGGTATATCATATATACAGAATAATTATCATGTTATATTTTTTATTTACATGAATTACACATCATTATTATACCCATCGAAATAATAATGTTTTGAATAACAATTAAACCATGACGTGGAGACGGTAAGCCGTACGTACGCATGTATGGTGACATGTCATTCAAAAAATGGATAGAATACTAAAATATGGTTGTACCATGTTTATAATAAAATCAAATTATATATCATATACTGGAGTTATTATTTTATAATGGTAATAACAAAGAAATAAGAAGTGGCAAAAGAAAGGAACTTGAAAAAGGGTGGTGAAATTATTACCTCTTCTTCGGGTTCTTCCTTTTGATTTGATCAAAAGGGCTCCTTAGGTTATATTTATGACTAAAGGATGGCCTCTAGGATGAATTGAGGGAAGTTGAGAGAGTATTTGGTAAGGGGTTGGCCAAACCAAAAGGCTTTGAAGGTGTGAATTAATGAGAAGGGGGAGTGCCTTTTTATAAGATGGGTGAGGGGCACCTTTGGAAATGCTAGAAATATTATTTTATAAAAAATTAATATTAGATTTATAATAGCTAAAAAGTGTATTATTTAGATTTTAAGGTGGGGATAGGTTGATAACCACTAAACCAATAGGATTTAGACAGGTTTGTGTTACTATATTAACTTTATCTTTAAGAATTAACTCTTAGTTAATTAGTTTCACTTTTACAATGTATCTTTGTATATTTACATTATATGGTTAATAAACATACTATATACATCCAATAGACCCCCAAGTGGTCCATTAATTATAAACCTATAATTATATAAGTCTCTTGGCCGAATTTTAGATTTTTAGGAATTTAATATCAATTAATAATATAATATTTGTTTTAAAAACTCTTTTATGTCAATTTTGACACTATTCAATAATTGATTTTTGTAAAACTTATAACAGAATGATTACATAGAAAAAAGTTAATTAATTAAATTCTAACATGTCCTATTAACCTATTAGATTATTGGTATTTATAAAAAGTCTCAAATTAAATTTATTTGGCTATTTATAATATCAATTATTCTAATTTATCATTAATTAGGTAATTATTGCATCACCATTGTGTCATAAATAACTAAAATTATTTAATGTCCAAAAATTATAAATAAAATACCATTTTGTATAAAATATTTTTATCTTTCTAATAAATAATTATAGTCGAAAATCCAAAATATATAACCCTATGTAAAAATTGTTTTTCTAAATGATATATGCTTATGTAATTTTTGTATTTATGTTAACTTAATAAAATAAAGTGTCCCTATCACCTACAAGTGGCTCCATGGTGTCCCAAAATCGACCCAAATATGCCCATGGTCGGACATGTATCCACCAATAAGGTTAGGACACGTTTTAGGGTAATTTATTATGATTATAATATTATTTTTAACCCTTATTTACCGGATTTACCCTTTAACCATGGTAAATAAAATATTTACCGAAGTAATTATTCAAAATGTCTAAAAATAAAAGTTACCTATTTACACATTTTGGACATCCTTATTCCAAATATGGAATACATTTTTCCAAATTCAAAACACAGAAGTAGCAGAAATTAATTTAAAATTAATTCCCTTTGTTAAAACAAAAAGTGTGTTTTTAAGAGATAATAACTATCAAAAGATTGACACTTGTTCATGTTCGGTTTAATTGTGAAATTATGTCCAATGACCAAAATTGTATTAAATGGTAATAATATATTCTAAATATACTTTTAAACCACTCAAATTCATAATTTATCACTATTAATTATTTTGATTAAAAAAGTTGTTTTTAATTTAAATTTAGTAATTTTCATTATTCATCAAAATATAAAAGTTATCCGAAAAGTGCCAAAATTTCACCTTAGGATAAATTTGATACTCCGAATCCAAAAATTAAGTCCATTTTAAGTGATAAAATTTATAATGTTTAAAAAATTAGGTATTACTATTCATAACGGCTAGTTTGATTGGTCGTGGTGTGTGTTAGAACTCGAAGTTGCGTACAACACGCACTATTTCATTATTCAAAGGGAAGAGTACCGTGGAATCTTGGGGTGTTACAATTCACTGCACGGTTGGCTTGTGGTTTGGGTAATTGCCTAGGACAAACCAAATGAGGTGGTTTCCAAAGTAGGGGGTGTCACACGGTTGACACACGGTTCAACTAAGTCAAGCAACCAAACTATAAATCTTTGTTTTTGGAGAGTAAATTGACTAAAGTACAATTACTGGCTTTAATAATGATTTTTTTCTCCTTTTTTCCTCCTCCTCCAGCTACATGAGGATCTCTTCGATCCATGTGTTTCTCTTCCTCAAGCATATTCTTGGCATGGTGATATCTCTACCACCAGTTTTCTAAAACGAATGTCATAGATCTCTATAGATTTGCATCATTAATATCTTATTTCTTTTTCTGATGTACCTAATTTATATTGGTATCAGATGTGCTATTTTGGGGTGTTCTCATTTCACCTTTTTTTAGGGTAAAGGTCTGTTTTTAAGATTTCTTCCAAGCCGGAAAAAACTATAACTTTATATTGGACAAGTATATCATCCATGGAATATAGTATATGGTATATAGATTTCCCCCTAAATTTTCATTGAAATATGAATAGTTTCATTGCACCACGCATTGGACTTTTCCAAGAATCACCTTTTTATTGAGTTCCACAAATAAAATTGATCGAAAAACCTAGATACACAACCTATCATACTTGTTTGTTATATAAAGGATGATATCCTTATTCACAGAAACCCCATGGGTGTGTTGCCTTAACTTTCCTTATTGTAACTACATGATAAAAATCCCAAAATTACTTCTAATCATTCATCTTATATTCAAAATGGATTTTCCCCTTATACACAATTTTTTAAATAATAATGGAACCTTCCAAATGCCATTTGATCCTTTATGAATTGATTTTCCATGTTAGGAAGTAAATTTAATATTCCATTTTTAATTAACTAAGACATTCCTTGGGATGTATGTTAAAAAGTTATAATTGAATTTTTTATGAAACAATTTCATGCTTTTATAATAAAAACCCTCGGATGAGGTTAATTGTCTTCTAACTAAAAAAATACTATTTATTTATTTTATTAAACATTGTTTGGTTTATTTCTTAGAGTTTTACATAGACTTTATGTTAGAGCACAATAAGGGACATGATAGTACTTGGCCTCTTTTATATTATTAAATAGTGTTTCCCCCTTTTTATATAAATGTTAAATGGAACCCAAAGAACCTATAAGGTGTTTGGCCCTTGTATGGTTGGAATTTCCAGGTATGTAAGTGCCTTGTTTGACTATATAACATTTCCAATGGACTTTTTATGACTTATGAGTTAAATTTATATGATTTAGTAAATTGAGAGGCTTTAGTTAAATTGAGGGAAAAACCATGATTTTTTTTTTCTTTTTTGAATGGATCAAATGAATGAAATTAATGGATGGTGTGGACATACCTTCTATTTATGCTTAATTAAATTGTTATCTTGAAATGCGATTCCTTAAATGGTATTGTATTGACTAATTACATTCTTGAGAGGTATTATACTCATGCATTTTATTATAACTATTACCATGCCTTTGATAATTTTTACTTGAAATTATCATTGTGAATTGAAAATCCTTGGTGTAGTTGAGCTTATCTTTTTAGATACAATAGAGGTTATGCCTCATGTATTGTGTTATAAAAATGATTACGCCTTGGTTATATTTATATGGTATTGATAAAAGAGATGTATGGGAGGTAATGTCCCATGATAGTTATAATTATATTATGACTTTGCATAGGATGTGTGTGAATGTAAGTACTATTGAGCATGATAGATAATTAAGATCCATTACATAGAGTGTGGAGAATGGCATCTCACACCAGTGATAATGTATGAACAATGGGATTTAACTTCCACATTCCACGATTAGAGTGGTTATATGGCGGCTAACTTTCCATCCCAAGTGTTGTATCATGACTCCTATCACTCTATTAGGATGTATGGAATATACCATATTGAATTATTTTTTAGAATCATTTAGATAGGTTATCAATGACTGAGTTATGCCCCTGTCCAGCCAACAACTAGTATTCCAGGCATATGGACACTTACATCCACATGTACATGGTTTATATAGGTGGATGAAATATAAAACTATATTTTATGCATATATATTATTACTCTATATGTATAGTAAATAACCAGATACTTATTCTAGTTTTAAGCTGATGTTGGTATAGCTCTCAGGTGTCCCATAAAAACCCGAATTGGTTGACGTCTATTTATTAAATAATTCTTGTTTATCATTCTTCTTATACATATACTGTAGAGACCCAATGATTGACGTAAATGGACATTACATTACTTTTGCGGAATACTTAATACATAACGAAAACAGACACACAAGGACCGTAATAGTTTAGTGTCTTTCGAAACTTGGAATATAATCTTCTAATCGTGGTGAAAGATCTTCAACATCACCTAGAAAGATCTTCCCCTTGTGTTTTCTTACCTAAAACCTTTCATTACATACTGGGGAAAAGAAAACATATAAAGTGTGATCTCAAATGATCAGTAAGGGTAAGCATAGAGAACATAAAACAATCCATAAACATTTGAATGCAAAAACATGAACATAAAATCTAAACATCAAAATCATGAGCAATGACATAAATCTTGGAAGTACACAAGGCATAGATAATAAAGTAACATTAATCATGATAAACTAGCCTGGTAATAAAACATGGAATTATGGCATCCATTAGTCACATGTTATGATTTCAATAGTAGCAAAGACATTGCTGCCAAGACCATCTTAGTGAACAAAGTCCCATTCTGAATCGAGTTCACTCCCCGTTCCAGTCCTGTAATACTGAACCGGATTAACTTACTGTTCCAACCATGTCTATCTCATAAGATATAAATCTTTACCCAATGCATTGGAGAGAGATATAGGTACCACCCATCTCATAATTAAATCATTCTTACTTGTGCCACAATATAAACATAAATCCTTCGTCATAACCCAAAGAATAAAATGGGTTTCATAAACATTATACCATAATAACATAATTCATATAAAACAAATGGATATAATTTCATCATAAGAATAAAAAACCATGTAAATAATAGAAAAATTATACTTGAAACATAATCATAATAAATAATGGCATCTTAGATGGAAAATAGTTTTCACAAAACACTTGAAATGAATTCTTGAGGAAAATATACTTTCTTCTTCAAAATCATTTTCTTTTTACAAAATGCCATAAAATTTTAAAAGAAAAGGATATTATTGAAAATAGTCATGAAATATTGTATAGTAATCTTCTCAAAAATAAAAAGTTATGAAACTGTAAAAATCCATTCTTACCATATAAGTTTAACAAAAACATTCTCCTTGTACTTTTGTCGAAAAAGTCAAAAAGTACCTTGTATGGTAAACAAAAGAAAGATTCCTTCCAAACCTTGTGGTAAAAGTCATAAAAGGGTAAAAATGACTTTAAACATACATGAAAAAATTAAAAACATTTTATGAAAACATTTTTAGAAAACATGGACATGAATGATAAACATAACCCCAGTAAATACGTACGAATAAACAATCTCGGATAAGAATGAGATTGGAATAATTATCCCTTACCTTATGTATGATATGCTTCCTATGTATCTGAACCTCCTGTATAATGATTTAAATAATGTCATTGAATTATTAAAGAATCATATTCATTGTTATTATATCCTATATGGTTCACTTAGGTATTTATATTACCCATTTATTTGTCAATTCCATGTTAAAGTAGCGTTTTGGGTAAAATTGTTTCATTTATCGTACGTGTTTGGACTTGTTGTTATTGAAATTATTTTTACTTATATCATGATTTACTTACTTCTAGAATGTAAAAAATGATTTATATATCATATATATTCAGTATATATATATATAATAGATAGATAAGTGAAATGAAACACACCGTTCATGGAGACAGTAGGCCGTATGTACGCATGAACGTTGTTTTCTTTTCTTTATTGACTTGAATGGAAGTAATTAGATGACATATAAAAATATATATATATATATATACATTAGATTCATTATGTAATATATTTCATTATTATTCATTATATATACTTTATAATCATTCTTTAATGGTTAACATGGAGAATGAATCTCATCACGTCATGGAGACGGTAGTCCGTACGTACGCACGAGCGATGATATCATTACCATGATCATGGAATTGTATTGAAGTTTATGTATAATATTTCAGAATCAATATCACTTTAAAATAATCATATATAGTTATTTATTTACACCATTATACCCATCCAAGTAAGGTGGTGGTCGAAAATAGATTACACCACGGCGTGGAGACGGTATTCTGTGCGTACGCACGCGCGTTGATTTCATTTTCCATAGGATGGATAGAAGGTGAAATACGGTTGTTTCATATTTATAATAACATATCAGTATATAAGTAATACTGATGTTATTACTTCATAATGAGACAACTAAAGAAGAATAAGTAGAAGAAGAAAGAAACTTGAGGGAATCGGAAGCAGAGATTACCTCTTCTTCGACGCACCGCCTTTAAGCTTCCTTTTAAGGAAGTAGAGTTGGTATTTTGAGAAGACCAGAACCATCAAAATGTTTCTAGGGAAGTGGAAAAGAGAAATGGGCAGGGGTTGTCCGAGCTTCAAGGCTCAAAAGGGTGTGAAGAAAAGAGGGAAGGGGTGCCCTTTTTATAGGGGAGGAGAGGGGCACCTTTGGAAAAACTTAAAATATTATTTTATAATAAAGTTATATTCGGTTTTTAATAGTTACAAATTGATTTATTTCGAATATAAGGTGGGTATGGGTCTAAATACTCTCAACCAATAGATTTTAGACAGTTTTGAGTCATTATATTACCTTATATTTTATTTTTAACTCTTAGTTAATTAGATTGACAATTACCATGTCACTTTGTATTTTTATATTATATAGTTAATAAACTTACCATATACATCCAATAGACCCCCAAGTGGTCCATTAATGATACAAATATCATGATATAAGTATCTTTTCCGAACATTATATTTTTAGGAATATAATAACAATTAATAATATAATATTTTTTTAAAAATGATTTTATGTCAATTTTGACACTATTTGATAATTTATTTTTGTGAAAACCATAACAGCATTATTAGTTCGAAGAAAGTTAATTAAATCAATACTAACATGTCATATTAACCTATAAAATTATTTTAATTCAAAATAAGTCTCAAATTACATTTATTTGGGTATTTATAACATCAATTATGTTAATATTTCATTAAAAAGATAATTACTGCGTCAACATTGTGTCATAAATAAATTAAATTATTTAATGTCTAAAAATTATAAATAAATTACCATTAAGTAGGAAATATTTTTATATTTCTAATTAATATTTATAGTTGAATTTATATTATGTATAACCCTATATTAAAAATTAATTAGTTATTAAACTTCGATTTTAACTATTTTAACCCTTCTTTAAATAAATTAATAATAAATGTCCTAATCTAATCCAAGTGGACCTAAATGGTCATATTTTATTCCTAAGCTTGTTTTTGGTCGAATTAAACTTATCCAATAGAATTAGGAAATGTGTTAGGGTAATAATAATATCATTTTTACCCTTAATTACCCTATTTACTTTTAACCGTGGTAAATAAAAGTAAAAAGTTTATATTCACTAAAAATTATTTTCATCTCATTGAACCACATTTTAGTCCTTGATATTAACCGTGTCTCTCGTATTTTTTAAATTCCACTCCCCAAAGCGGTAAAATTAAGTTTTATGTGAATTTCCAAATTCTCCTAGGAGGTGGGTAAAAGACGGTGAAAAGTTCAATAAAATTTTTATATATCTAAAATTATTATAAAATGACTCCAATGAATTAATTTGAACTTATATAGGTATTATGTATCAATTTTTACCTAAAATAAATTTAAATAAAATAAATAATTATTTAAATAAAAAGTCATTTTTAAACAGTCACCCAGTGTTTTCACTATTAATCAAAAATTGAAAGTTTTAAGAAAAATACCAAAAATTCTCCCTAGGATAATTTGGATATTCCAAATCAAAAAATGAAGTCCATTTCAAAAGATAAAATTTATAAAAATTTAAAAAGTGGGTATTACTATTCATAACGACTAGTTCAAATAACATATCATTGTTTAGTGAAACTCGGTATTGCTTACAACACAAGCTATCGTGGAAGGTCACGATTGCGTGTAATGCAAGAAAAGTCAGGGATGTGTGTAGTGAAAGATCCTTTTGGTGTAGCATACAACATAAGACAATAATAAAATTAAATAGAATATTTTTCATAAAATCTCGGGGTGTTACATTCTACCCCCTTTAAAATGAATTTTTCCCTCAATGTTCATTAGGGTTATAAATGGTTTACTACTCGAAAGTTTCTTTAATAGAAACCCACATCGTAAAAAGGAATACCAAAACCAATATTCAAAAACTAATTTATGAAATGTAACAGTTACCCAAATTAACTAATCACTGGGTTTCCACATAGGAGAACATAGGTGAAAATATGGATATGGAAGAGAAATATAACCATCATGTTCTGATGGAGAGTGGTAGAGAACATGGCTACGAAAAAGACAACAATCACAAAGCCATAGATTTTTTATGATCTAAGGTACCATATGATTCATTGGATATAAGGTCACTAGGACAACATTTTTGGTTTTCAAGATCATTTCCCTAAAGTTGAAGAAATTATAATTAGAAGAAATACTTTCTTGATTTTGGTACAGTCTCAGCGTTGGTCGTTCCTTGGACAATTTACACTTCATCTCTTAATGAAATGAAGTTGAATTTTTCATTCGTGAAGTGTTAGCAGATCATGTGATAGAATTATGGGTCATTCCATCTGTCTCAAACAAAAGGTTAGAAAAAGTTATCAAAAATACATAAGTCCATCTATAGTGAGGTTAATCGTAAATGGTTCATAAAATGGACTTATACTTCATATATCATACTAATTAATATAATAAAATTGGTTTCTACTAAACATGGACTTCCTGTAGGCCATTGGTAAGTGATAAAGTCCTGTCGCACTTCAGTTGCGGGTTCGATTCCCACAGCCTTGTCCGACGCAACGGGTTGTTGTCCATCCTGCAGGTTGTCCTTTTTCTAAAACTACATTATTATAACATTACATAAATAATATCAAAAAAAATATTACTCTTAAACAATTCTATCTATCGTCCAAATTAATCCATTCCAACCTTTAACCTTATCGAAAATACTTCTGTCCAATCTCATAGTGTAAATAAAAAGATTACTTGAGAGGTCACATAAAAAGCATGTGAATACCATCATTTATCCCCCATATATCATAAGATATATCTTGTTGGTCACATTCCAAATGTGTGAATACCTTAATCATGTATTCTCTTGGAAAATGAATACCCATTGAACCTTAGTGAAAACATAAATGCTGTCAAAAGTTAACTCTTTCCACATACCAAAATCCCAAAAAATCTATATACTCAATCCATGATATCACTTAGTCCTTATATCAATCGTGAGCTCATGAATACTATCAAACAATTTATTTTATCCTTATCCCTTCATTATGCGCACATCATCTGCTTTCCAAAATATTTGAATCACTTTTCATGGTACCATATTCTTATAAAAAACCTTAATGGACCAATACACAGATATTTCAAAATTCCACGATACTATAAATGATATTCCATGATACTATTTTGAAATCTCGTTACATAAACACCTAATAATTAAAAAACATCATTTTCATACTCAACATCAAAAATAGTGATTGCATGTGACTTACCTTTATCTTTTTCCTTAATAGGTTGCTCACGTTGATCATCATTAACCCTTGGATTAGGGAATTGATTAGAATAATTCCCCATTTCCTTAAACATGAAGCATTGAAGTGTTGGTGGTGCCTTGTCTACAGTCTTTTCTCTATTAACATAATTAGAAACCTTTTTTCCATTACTTCAACAATCAACTGCTCGATGACCTTCTTTTCCACACTTAAAACATTTTCTAGTACCTTTAAGACAATCTCCACCATTCATCTTTCCATACTTTGAGCATAAAGAAACATTCAACTTCTTTTCACCATTATTATGAGATTTCTCCTTGAACTCCATCTTTCGTTTATTGTCAAAACCATGAGATGGATATGTTACACCAACTTCTAGTTCTACCTTGATAGCACAATGCACAATTTCATCATAGCTACTGAAGTCTCTTATAGCTAATGCCCTTCGAAGACTTGGTTTTAAGCCACTAAAAAATTGATCAACTTTACTTTCAGGTTGGATGATAAAGCCAGATGCATACCTTTCAAGTCTTGTAAAATTCACTCCGTATATACCAACAGATTCATCATCCTTCTGCTTAAGCTCTAGAAACTCATTTTCCGTATTTTTTTTTGAAGAATATGAGGGAAGTACTTACTGAAAAACAAGTTCTTGAACTCATCCCATTCCATGGATTCAATTTCATCTTGGGGCCTTCTATTCTTAATTAGAGTCCACCACTAGTCTGCTTCACCTTCTAAATGGTAAACAACTAAAATGACTTTTTCATGTTCTGAACAGCGAATTATGGAAAATATCTTTTCAATGGTATTGATCTATTGTTCAGCAACAAGTGGATCAGAAGACCCATTGAAAGACAGTGTACATTGCCTCATGAAGGACTCAATAGAATATTGTTCCCTTCTCTGATCATTTGGAAATAGAGAATGATTCATAGCTTGTGTATGTATAGAAATAATATTTTTCACTCCATATCCCATCACATTTGGTTTCTCAGGAGGACAATCATTTCATTGTATATTACATTGATCAACAAAGTTCTTTCGGGTTCCTGCGATCATCTAAAAACCAAAAAGAATAGTGTGAGAGGAAAAACTCATGCTAGGAAAACAACATAATAAAGGGGGATTACCTTCAATATCTAACTTATTTGGTTTAATTATAATATGGTTTCCATAATTCTAGGTTTATAACCTATACATATACTTAACCTTAGGGACATCCCTAGACATACCATAGAAATATCAAAAGGGATCTCACTAAAGTTTTCAAATCCTAGTTTCGAAAGTTTAACTAAACCTTTCCTCTGATACCAATTGTAGAGACCCAAAGCATGATGTATATGGACATTACATTAATTTTTCATAATAATTAATACATAATGAAAATAGAAACATAAGGACCGTAATTGTTTAGGGTCTCTAGAAACTCAGAAAATAATCTTCTAATCGGGGTGAAAGATCTTCAACATCTCCTATAAAGATCTTCCCCTTGTGTTTTCTTACCTAAAACCTTTCTTTAAATCCTGGGGAAAAGAAAACATATAAAGGATGAGCTCAAATTCTCAGTAAGGGTAATCATAGAGATCATAAAACAATCTATAAACATTTTAATGCAAAAACTTGAACATAAAATATAAACATCAAAATCATGAGCAAAGACATAAATCTTGGAAGTACACAAGGCATAGATCATAAAGGAACATTAATCATGATAAACTAGAATGGAAATAAAACATGAAATTGTGGCATCCATTAAAAACATGTTATGATTTCCATAGTATCCAAGGCATTGCTGCCAAGACCATCTTAGATGACAAAGTCCCATTCTGAATCGAGTTCACACCGCGTTCCAGTCCTGGAATACTGAACCGGATTAACTTACTGTTCCTTCCATGTCTATATCATGAGATATAAATATTTACCCAATGAATTGGAGGGAGATATAGGTCCCAACCATGTCATAATGAAATCATTCTTACTTGTTCCATAACATAAACATAAATCCTTCATCATAACCGAATGAATAAAAAGGGTTTCATAAACATTATCACATCATAACATATTCCATATAAAACAAATGGATATCATTTCATCATAAGAATAAACAAACCATGTAAATAATAGAGACATTATACTTGAAAAATAATCATAAAAAATAATGGAATCTTAGATGGAAAATAGTTTTGACAAAACACTTGAAATGAATTTTTGAGGAAAAGTCAAAAAGTACCTCGTATGGTAAACAAAAGAAAGATTCCTTCCAAACCTTGTGGTAAAAGTAATAAAAGGGTAAAAATGACTTTAAAAATACATGGAAGAATACTAAATATTTTATGAAAGCATTTTTAGAAAACATGGACATGGATGATAAACATAACCCCATTAAATACTTACGAATAAACAATATCGGATAAGAATGAGATTGGAATAATTATCTCTTGCCTTATGTCCGATATGCTTCCTATATATCCGAACCGCCTATATAATGATTTAAATAATGTCATTGACTTGTTATAGAATCATATTAATTTTTATTATATCCTATATGGTTCACTTAGGTATTTATATTACCCGTTTATTTGTCAATTCCATGTTAAAGTAGCGTTTTGGGTAAAATTGTTCCATTTATCGTACGTGTTTGGACTTGTTGTTCTTGATATTATTATTACTTATATCATGATTTAATTACTTCCAGAATGTAAAACATGATTTATATATCATATATATTCAGTATATATATATATATATAATAGATAGATACGTGAAATTAAACACACCGTTCATGGAGATAGTAGGTCGTACGTACGCATGAACGCTATTTTCCTTTCTTTATTGACTTGAATGGAAGTAAGTAGATGAAACACACACATAGAAATATATATATATATATATACATAAATCAAGTAGCTTAATTATGTCATATATTTCATTATTATTCATTATATATACTTTATAATCATTCTTGAATGGTTAGCATGGAGAATGAATCTCATCGCTTCATGGAGACGGTAGTCCGTACGTACGCACGAGCGATGATATCATTCCCATGATCATGGAATTGTATTTATGTATATGTATAATATTTCATAATCAATATCACTTTACAATAATCATATATAGTTATTTATTTACACCATTATACCCATCCAAGTAAGGTGGTGGTCGAAAACATATTACACCACGGCGTTGAGACTGTATTCTGTACGTACGCACACGCGGTGATTTTGTTTTCTGTAGGATGGATAGAAGGTGAAATAAGGTTCTTTAATATTATAATAACATATCAGTATATAAGTAATACTTATATTATTACTTCATAATGAGAAAACTAAAGAAGAAGAAGTAGAAGAAGAAAGAAACTTGAGAGAATCAGAAGAAGAGATTACCTCTTCTTCGACACACCTCCTTTAAGCTTCATCTTATGGAAGTAGAGTTGGTCTTTTGAGAAGACCAGAACCTCCAGAATGTTTCTATGGAAGTGGAGAAGATAAATGGGTAGGGTTTGGCCGAGCTTCAAGGCTCAAAAGGGTGTGAAGAGAAGAGGGAAGGGGTGTCATTTTTATAGGGGAGGAGAGGGGCACCTTTGGAAAAACTTAAAATATTGTTTTTTAATAAAGTCATATTCGGTTTTTAATAGATCCAAATTGATTTATTTTGAAGATAAGGTTGGGATGGGTCTAAATACTATCAACCAATAGATTTTAGATAGGTTTGGGTCATTATATTAAGCTTATCTTTTAGTTTTAACTCTTAGTTAATTAGATTGACATTTACCATGTAGCTTTGTATTTTTATATTATATAGTTAATAAACATACCATATACATCCAATAGACCCACCAAGTAGTCCATTAATGATACACCTATCATGATATAAGTATATTGGCCGGACCTTAGATTTTTAGGAATATAATAACAATTAATAATATAATATTTGTTTTAAAAATTATTTTATGTCAATTTTGACACTATTTGGTAATTGATTTTTGTGAAAACCATAACAACATGATTAGTTCAAAAAAGATAATTAAATAAATACCAACATGTCATATTAACCAAGAAAATTAGTTTAATTCATAAGAAGTCCCAAATTACATTTATTTGGGTATTTATAAAATCAATTATGTTAATATTTCATTAATAAGATACTTACTGCATCATCATTGTGTCATAAATAACTTAAATTATTTAGTGTCTAAAAATTATAAATAAATTACCATTAGGTAGGAAATATTTTTATATTTATAATTAATATTTATAGTTGAATTTATCTTATGTATAACCCTATATTAAAAATGAATTTGTTATTAACCTTTGATTTTAACTATTTTAACCCTTCTTTAAATAAATTAATAATAAATGTCCTAATCTAATCCAAGTAAACCTAAATGGTCATATTTTATTCCTAAGGTTGTTTTTGGTCGAATTAAACTTATTAAGTAGAATTATTACATGTGTTAGGGTAATAATAATATCATTTTTACCCTTAATTACCCTATTTACTTTTAACCGTGGTAAATAAAAGTAAAAATTTACTATTCACCAAAAAAAATTTCCATCTCATTGAACAAAATTTTAGTCCTTGATATTAACCGTGTCTCTCATATTTTCTAAATTTCACTCACAAAAGTAGTAAAATTATGTTTTATGTGAATTTCCAAATTCTCCTAGGAGGTGGGTAAAAGACGGTGAAAAGTTCAATAAAATTTTTATATATCTAAAATTATTATAAAATGACTCCAATGAATTAAATTGAACTTATATAGGTATTATGTATCAATTTTTACATAAAATAAATTTAAATAAAATAAATAATTTTTTAAATAAAAAGTCGATTTTTAAACAGTAACCTAGTGTTTTCACTATTCTTCAAAAATTAAAAGTTTTCAGAAAAATACCAAAAATTCGCCCTAGGCTAATTTCGATATTCCGAATCCAAAAATGAAGTCCATTTCAAAAGATAAAATTTATAAAATTTTAAAAAGTGGGTATTACTATTCATAACAGCTAGTTTATATAACATATCGTTGTTTAGTGAAACTCATTATTGCGTACAACAGAAGCTATCGTGGAAGGTTATGATTGCGTGTAATGCAATCCAAGTCAGGGATGTATGTAGTGAAAGATCATTTCGGTGTAGCATACAACACAAGACATCAATAAAATTAAAAAGAATATTTTTCATAAAATCTTGTGGTGTTATATATACACTTCTTTACATTATATTTCACAAACTTGATTGAGTTGTAGTCTCCATGGGTGGAAACGTACAATGATTATTATCTGATGCCCTGATTAGGCCACTATTTCATTGGGGTGGTAGAGTAAACATCTTTTTCACAGGACCATTGACATTTGATTTTTTTTTGTTTTCTTATAGCTCGAGTTAGAATCACATGATATGGTTAAAGCTCAGGATGCTCGTGGAGATCACCCATGGGGATTTTCCTTCCTTTCCGTATTTATTATACTGTATCATTTTGTATGTTGTATGCATATTATTTTATTTTATGTATAATCATAAGTACATGCATGTATCTATTGTATATTGGCATTGGTTATATCTTTTGTATTCAGTTTTTATTTTTCTTTTATTGCACTGTTGTTCAATTATTACTTCTTTTACTATTTTCCAATGTTTATTTCTATTATACTATTATGATACTCTGAAATGAGAGTATATTCACTCCACTGTACCATCTTTACACCCTCAATTTTATTCATTAGTCTTTGTCATATGGGGATGCATGCCAGAGGCCATGTGACTCACTGGTTTGGCTATCATCTTAGTGGTCATTTGGGTTGGGATGTTACAATGTGGAATCATAGGTTGTTTCTTTTACTAGTATTACTTTTTTGGTTTGGTAGATAGTTGATTAGGAATGTGTTGATGTGTATTGTATATTTGTTCCTAGCTATGATAACCCCATGTATGGGAAAATGTATTTTTGGAAAGGTATGGTACTTGTTGTTCATGTTGTTCATTATTATATTTTATTATGATTTTACCTTGAGTGAATGGTTTTATTTTCCCTATTTAATGTTTTATGAGATTCTAGTACTTTAACCTTGTCCTAGTATGAAAATAATAAAGCATTTCATGCATCATATTAGGCATGTAGAAATTCAAATGGCATGCATATTCCATGCCATGTAGTTTCATTTATAGGCTGGTTGTTGATTGTGAATTTAGGCCTATTATATGTCATGTCAGGTATTTCTATAACATACATATATTTATTATTGTTAGGTAGTTCTTTATCATTCCTATTATAAAACACTATTGGGTGTTTTATTTAGAATGTTAATTTGTTACCGCATTTTGGTGATTTTTTTCCATTATTTATATTTATTTAGTATTTTCTTCCTGTACATCATTCTTCTATGTTTGTAGCATTTTCCACTATGTTTGAAACATACGATAACATGCTATTTTATTATGATATAAAATTGGTTTTAACGGAAAAATTCATTTGTTGCGATTAAATGGGAACCAATTTTAAATTGTAAGGTGTTTGGGCACCATATAATTGGGAAAAGTTAACCCGTATGCTCAAACAATTGTTAAATTAAAAATAATTCTATATTTTATCTGTTAAAGTGGAATGATTTAAATAAATTGTAGCTGAATTCCAACCTCTAAAATGTATGGCCACTTTATTTATTATTTTATTACAACTCATATGACTGAACTGTTATATATAAACATTTTATATTTTGAAATGGAATTGGTTTTGATTAAATGGGAGCTAGGATTCAGTCTATAAAGTGAATGTTTTATTTATATATTAGGGTGGTAAAAACCCAAGTAATCAAACCTTCTTTCATGTGATCATCATAGATTTTAAAATGGTTATAAATGTGAAATCAATTTAAATTTTTAATTCAAATGCATTAGTTAGCTTATAAAATTTACAACTAGACACAAGTAGGTCAGTTGGGGAATGTATTCTATGATATGACACATCTGGGGGGTTTGAAACATTAATAATTAAGAATCTCATATTGGATTTCTTTTTGAAGAACCCAGGTTTTCTAAATGGGACCCTCAAAGGTCACCTTATTTATTATAATAAAGTTATATGAAATTTCTAATTAATGGAGGTATTTGAATAAATTTTAATTGGATAAAAAAGTATGTTTCATATTACTTTCGTGTATGCCTCATTGTTTTGTTTTAAATCTCTTAAATGCTTAAATATTGAAAGTGAGTTATTGTAATATCCTTCAAATAGAACCTTAGGTTGTGTCCTTTGTTTAAACCCAGGTGTGTGTTTATTTTAATCTTTCATTTGAGTTTCCTTGGTATGGAGACATGTGGGATTTCCGTAGGTATTTCTATTTTTTGAAATGGTTTAAATGATAGGCATCAGACCCAGTGAAATCTATTATCATGACCTAGTGATAGGGTCAATGGTTATGATTTTATGAGGGGCTAGCCCATGGTAGATAACAACCTTAAAGCTTAAATTCCATTCTTTTTCTATGAGATTTCTGACATTTGGCGTCATTTGGGAGTTGTGTCCCTAGAAGGACTCTTATCTTCTAATTGAAACCCTAGTTCAAATGGGTGGTCATGTTCTTCTTTGACTTTGTTATGGTATTAAGCATCGATTAGTGCTCAGTTTTAGTAGGTTTGACATTTCTAGGGCATAGTTGGCCATTTGGTAGGTCTTGTGACCCTTTTTTATTTCCTTGGGAGACTCAAGAGTTATTGAGAATGTTTTATGGGCATATGAAAAAACGTGATTTTGAGACAGTTTTCTACATGGGCCACCAGATAGTGGAATAGGATGTGTTGTTTTCTCATGAAATCTTAGGGTACTATGTGCTGATATATGTGATACCCATCAAGTTGTTAAATGGTTCAACAAACCAGTTGAGTTCGGTGACATCATTGAGCTTTGAGTTGTTTAGTATGTTCTTGAGTCATCTTTATAGTAGAGTGTCATGGGATTTAAGGAATCAAGTTGTTACTAATTCTTGGGGTGAATTCTAGGGGATCATGTGTTTTGAAATGTCAGACATTTAGGTTTTTTTCTTCATGCCTAATGACTTAACATTCATATTTAAGGTGTTTCTTATCTGGCATGCCTATGAGAGGCTAGTCTCTCTCTATTCTTTGATGACTAGGAAACTCCTATAGCATAGAGAATCATGTTAGTTCTATTGATTATTTTCCCTTATAATAATATGGAACACAACAAGAGAGGACCATTTGGAAATGGTCAACCTTTCTTTAATGTCCTTTAGGCTTGAAAATTTTAAATCATGTCAGTGATTGCTCAATATCAAAATGTTGAAATGGTTGGCTGTGTATGAAAACTTTGGAACCACCATTGATCATGGGTAGAATTTGGTGGTTAAACATGAAGAAACATCGATTTCCTCCGATGGAGAAGGCATTGTGGTTTTTTTAAGAATGATTCTTCAGTAGGGTTAAGATGAGATTTTTTCAAAGGAATTCAGGTAATATTTGTTTGACTATTATTATTTTGTTTCCTTATTATTTTCCTACTATACTCTTCTTTAATAGGTGATCATGTCCCCTATCTTGAATTCATTTTTGATGCACTAAGATAGATTCAGTCTTACCCCACGCTAAAGATTTAAATGTTGTTGGGATTGTTTGGGTGGTTTTCTCAATGTTGCGTGCTAGATATGTGGTTCTAATCGAGGCATGGATAACTTAGAGAAGACCTGGGATCCCATGTAATAATACATTTGGTGGACTCATGGACACTAGTTGTTCTTTCCTTGGACTTGATCACTAGAAAAAATCCATTTTAGCTCATTCAATGATTCGAAGTGTATGTTTTGGCATTTTACCAACAACTCACTTGTAAATTTGAAGTATGGACTACCTTAGGTTACTACCATTGACTCAATTGGTTTAATATGAGGTTACCCCGGACATGTTGTCAAGCATGAAGGTTCTTTTTAAAAAGGGGTAATGATTCTAGTGGGATCGATATGGATTATACCCTTGATCATTCTAATGTGAATATTTTTTAAATTCCCAGTTGATAGTTTGATTAGGAAACATCATCGGGAGTCAGATATGGGCATCATTTAATGTGATTGTTTTAAAATATAGAATCCTTGGAAGAAGGCATCATATTTTACATTAGAATGCGCTAGCCGACTAAGCCGATCATTTTTAAAACGGTTGGTTGGAGGTGGATCAACCTATTATCCTTCTTGTTCGATGTTTTTAGGTGAAAGGAACTATTTATAAATACGTCGATAAATTAAGACAGGGGTGGTTTTATGGTCAACTATGTCTTTTGAGAAAATTTCATGAAACCTAGTTCAGTTTGGTCGATCAAGATTCAGTTTTTTTGTTTACAATGAGTTCCCTAATAAGACCTTAGATGTAATATTGTTCTTCATAATAAAAAAATATATTAGAAATGTCACTAGAACACTTAGGGAGTGATTCATAGGAAAATTCTGATGGTGGATGTGTCATGGTTTAGAATTCATCCCCTTCTAAGGATAGATAATAAGGTGGGGAAAACCTTTGTCTAGATGACTAATGATATTAAAAAGTGATTATGTCTCTAGGTAAATGGGATAAAGTTCCATTTTGGTGCTCTAGTTCGAATCAAGAATGGGATTATGTTTTAATAACTTAAGTACCCTATTCTTAATTAATGCCTTCAAATGTGTTAGGAATTTGGAAATGCAATGGTTTCCTACGAATGAAAGTTCATGTCCCTCGTAGGTCAGGTGATATTTTTTTTGTTCTCTAAGGATACTCGAGGATGTGAAATTCTATGATGGGGAGGTTTTAATGACTTGTGTTTTTGATTCAAGGTTAAATTCCATGGGAATTTGAATTTTGGTATTTGGTGGATATTCCATTTTACAAACCAGGATTTAGAACATAATTATGAGAGTTGGAACACTTAAATATGTTGTTTCCTAAAATTAGGTATTTGTAAGAGAGGTTTCCTGGATGTCTCATTGAGTTTTGGAATTGATGGGATCTAGAAACCCAATGTTTGGATGGTTTTCATAGGTTGTAAGGTTTGTCTGAAATTGTGCAGCCATTAGCAGAAAATAGTGCAACATGTATCTCATGGATATAGGTGGTGAAATGGGTTATTCATGGTTTTCTGAAACATTGTGTATATACCACATGTTTAGTGACACTTAGGTGGTACCATTACACTATTCACCACATAGTTTCCATAGGATTAGGGTAACCATGCGGGACAAACTGAGCATGGTGGTTTCCAAAGTACGGGGTGTCTCATGGTCTTCCCAAGTTGTGTGGACAAACTGTGTGACTTGATTTTTGAGGGTAAAATGACTACAATACCATTAGTAGGTTTAAGTTTCTTTTTTATCTTTTCCCCCTCTTTTATCCACATGAGGATCTCTTTGAGTTTTGGGTTTCTCTTCCTCGGGCCTATTTTAGGCATGATGATATATCTACCACTAGTTTTCCAAATTTATCACTGTATGTCTCTATGAATCCACATCAGTAATCTCTTATGTGATTTTGTGTCATTCATTGTTTATTTTGGTATTAGCTACATTATTTTAGTGAGTGATCTTTTTCCCTATTTTTTGGGTGAAGGTTTTCTTCTTAGATTTCTTCCAAATCAAACCAAATCAGAGCTTGATACTGGATGAGTAGATTGTCTATGGTATAAGGTAGGTTTTCTATGGATTTTTTTCTGAAATTTCCATCGAAATATGAATAGATCCATTGTACCTCACTCTGTAATTTGTAGAGAATCACTTTTTTATAGAGTTCATCATATCAAATTGATTAATGAACCTAGATACACTACATGTAATCCATGTTTGGTATATAGGGGATGCCTACCTAAATCATGGACACCCCTTGGGTGTGATACCTTAATTTTCCTTATTATAACAAAATTATTAAATGCCCATAACAACTTATATGCATAATCGTAGATTATAAATGGATTTCCCTTATACTTAATGGTCTAAATGATAATGGCACCTTCCTAATTCCATTTGATCCTTTATTAATTGAGTTTCAATGTTTGGTAGTTAATTTAATATGCCTCTATTGATGAAATGACACATCACTTGGGATAGATTTTAAAATATTCTAAATTAATTATTTGAGAAACCATGTCATGTTTCTATAATAAAACCCCTTGGATGAGGTGTGTTGTCTTATAAACTAAAAATTAATGTTTAGTTATTTTTAATCCATGCTTGGTTTATTTCTTGGAGTTTTCCTTTTACTTCATGTTAGTGATTAATAAGGTTCATTCTAGTACATGGACCCTATTTATATTCGTAAATATTTTTTCCCCATTTTTAAATAAATTTAATGTTGAACCCATAGAACTTATTAGGTGTTTGGACCACATATGTTTGGAATTTCCCAGGTTGGGAGTTGACTTCTTTGACCATGTAACCTTTTAAATGGACTCCTTAAGCCTTATGAGTTGAGTTTCCATGATTTACTAAATTGAATGGCTTGATTTAAATCGAGGGAATACTCATGATGTTTTTCCATAATTTAAATGGATAAAATTAATGAAATTAAAGGATGGTAAGGTCATTCCATCTGTTTATTCTTAATTAACTGATTATCTTGAAATGTGGAGCCTTAATGGGAATTTTCTTGACTAATGACACAAATGAGAGGTTTTTTCCTCATGTAATGAAAAAAATATTACCATGCCTTTGATAATGATTAATTGAAATACTAATTTTGAATTCAAAATTCTGGGTGTAGTGAAGCTTATCTTCTTAGATAAATGAGAGGTTATTCCTCATGTATTATGTTATAAAATGATTACTCCTTATATATATATATATGTGTGTGTGGTATTGATAAAAGAGGTGGATGGGAGGTAATTCTCCATTTTAGTTACAATTATATTATACCTTTATGTTGGACATGAACGATTTTAGGGGTGTTGAGCATGACGAATAATCACAATCCCTTACCTTGGGTGTGGAGCATGTAATCATGCACCAATGATACTATATGGAAAATGGGATTTATGTGCCATGTTCTATTATTAGAGTGTTTACTTGGAGGCTTACTTTCCATCTCGAGTGTTTTAGAATGATGTATCTCATTATATTGGTATGTAGGTAATGTATCCTATTTCATTATATTTAAGGCCTGCTTAGACTGGTTATGGATGTCTGAGTTACACTTCAATCCATCCAAAAACTTGTATTCCATGTATATATCCATTTACGACATCATGTACTTGGTTCCAATAGGTGGATTCATTGTAGAACTATATTATATACATATATATTATTACTATATATGTATGGTAATGGATCATACAATTATTCCAGCTATAATTCAAATTAGGTATAGCCGCAATGTGTCCCTTAAGATCCTTGGTGGGTTTTTCTTTATTTATTCAACACTTCCTATTTATCTTTCTACTTATACCAGTACATTGATTTACATTATAATTCATGGAATGGATTTATTCATATACACCATGGGTGGAATCCTATAGGGATTATTATATCACACCATTTTTGGGCCGCTATTGCACTAGGGTTCCTGAGTATAACATATAGTTGCAAGACCTTGTACATTTTCTTGTGTTGTTTTTCTGGTACCAGGAGTTAGGAGCACAGGACTGGGCTGGATATTAGGTTTCACGTAGATATTTCTCATGGGGATTTTGTTACAATTTCGTATTTATTATAATTTATAATTCCACCTATTGTATTCTTATTCTTTTTGTTTATGTATAATCATTTTTTTATGAATGAATATGTTATATAATTTAGAAGCCCATATCTTTTGTATTTAGTTTGTGTTGTTCTTCCACTGCACTATTGTTCAGTTATCACTGCTTCCACTTTTGTATTCTGTTTATTTTTGTTATACCACTATGTTACTCTAACATAAGGGTAGATTATACCTATTTTACCTTCTTTACACCCTCGCTTCTATTCGGTATCCTCTAGTGTATGAGGAGGCCTTCTTGAGGACATGTGACCCACTGGTTTGGCTACCATCTTAGTTGTCAGTTAATCCGGGATGTTATAGATCACTCTGGTATGCTTGTGTGCATGATGTATCAAGTAATACTAGAAGATTTTATCAGTTTAGGAGATATATTTGCATATCTACATACTTATCATACACTTAAAATCATTATGTATGGTACCAGATCACACTGATAGCATGGGATGGGTAATCGATATTAAGATGTGGGCATGGGATCCCATCCCCCCTATTGTTGTTAGTCATGAGATTCATATAGATGTGTCTCATGCCACTCCATGTGGACACTGTTATGAAAACTCATCTTTATTGTTTTCTGATCCAACTATGAGTTATTGAATTTAATTTCTTATTATTTATAACTTTTAATGTTCTATGTTATGTGTGGATTCTGGAGCACTACTGTTTCCAGATGCTGAGGAATAACATCGGTGCATATTGTCTCATGTTGGACAATCTAGTACCCGCCAATGTAAGTATATATAGTCTTTACATTACTAATAAATCTAATAATATTATATTTTTTGGTTTTATTTAATAGAAAATTGCAAAAAATGTCACATTTCATATCACATTTCATGGACTATATATTGGGATCTATTTATCCAACTGCATATATACTAAACTGATGGGATTCACGATTCCAATGCTATAACCCTTCTATTCAATTTCATAATACTGAATGGCACAAGCCTAAGAGAGTCATATGTCAATTTGGATATGATCAGTGTATTCCTATTCCACCTAGACAATCAGAAAAACTCCATTCCATGAATCTCAAATGGAGGTAGGATATAAAATGGTGATGACAACATATAGAGTATCTAGACCTTTGGCTAAGAAGAGAATCATTTCATATCAAGGGTAATCATATGATTCAATTACCTCTAGTAGAGAAACATAGGTATGATCGATGCTATATACTGGAGTCTATATTGTATCTTACAAAATATAGTATATTACTTCAAGATCTGATAATTTAATAAATTTCCATTACTTTTTTTTAATTTTTTTAATTAATTTTAAATCACATTAAAACATACTCAAATACAGCATATTTTCTACATGTATGACCCAAAGAATCATGTGGTTTTAGCTAGACATTGTACCATGCTGGAGGAAAGGGGATGACTCCAGTGTATCATGATCTACATGATATTATCTTTGACTGTACACCACATTTAGATGATGTTCCTACTCAAGGAGTAGAGGTTCTTTCTTTGGAAACCCCATCCATCATCTACTGATGTTGAAGATCCATGAAGGTGATGATGTATACAACATAGTACTGCACTTGAGGCCTCACCTATTCCATAAGAATAGGTTGCAACTCAATAAGTCTTGCCTTAGCTGATTGGGGATGTGCATCAGGAAGCATGGGATCCTTTTCCATTTTCTAGATATCTATAGTTTTTACTGGGTACATCTTATCTAAGTTTAAACCTGGTTCATGTCCCATGCCTCCGCCTTCAATACCCAAGACTTCACATTCCTTAAGGTTCCCCAAGGCAATGATGGAAGGTCCTTCTACTTACCTAGTGGCAGAAGGATCATGTGCACATGACGACATCCAACTAACACCTCCTACTAATGTGTCATAGAGAGAGCATTAGACATTCAAAGTTCCAACACCTGATGAACAACCCTCTGAAACTCATCATACTCCCCCTCATCACAAAGGTCAGTGATATTGATACAGGTGGTCCATTATCCAACTAGATTATGTGACTGGACCTCTTCATAGACAATGATTATACTCATTCATTTACATGTTTTCTGTTGACATAAAGGATATGAAACAACAATGTATTCTATCATCTGTGTTATTTTTTATCTATTAAATTAATGAAATTAATTTTAATGTCAAAAATTATTCACATGGTTTTCTAGTGTTTTAATTTTAATTTATATACTACTTATATTTTAAATTATAGAATATTTCAAAATATATAACTTCAAATGTAATGTTTTTAATAAAATATATTGTGCCAGTAAAATGACTTTTCATTAATTATTTTTTGAAATAATTGTTAATTTAATTTATGTTTCATATGATTAGTAAGTGTGTCAAATTTTATTTATATTTTATTTCAACTTTTTAATATTTATACAATCAAAGTCACCTGCTAGAAACATTATTATATTTCAAGGAGTTGAATTTAAAAGCGTATAAATTATAAAATTTAAATACAATCAAAATGAAATTTGAAAAATCAACTCAACATATAAAAACATAATTGAAAATAAAACAATAATAAATATAATAAAGAAAATATTAATTATATTTTACAAAATATATTTCTTAAAAATGTACCACTTTCACATTAAAATATTAATGGACATAATTCTTATTAGGTATTATATTAATAATTAATTACTATGAAGTATTATTACTAATTTTATTATAATTAAATGTTAGTAATTAAATTATTAATATATATTAATTATAATATTAAATATTTATAACAAATAAAATAATAAATCGTAACAAATATTTAAACAATATAATTATTAATGTTATTGATAAAGTAATTAACCATATGTTTTTAATATAAATCTTAATTATATTAGTAATATAAAAAAATTAATTAAAAATAATAATTTAATTTTTAAATATATATATGTATCTAGAAAAATAAAAAATATATTAAATATAAAAATATAAATTTTTAATATTTTTAAAAATTATTTGTGCAAAGGAGGCATCGACCTTTCCACTTTTGGACTAAAACCCAAAGGCAGAAAGGTTGATGCCACCTTTGTGCATTATTTTTAAAAATATTTTTACACCAACATTATTTTATTAAATAATTTTCAAAATAACATATAAAATCTCAAAAATGGATGAATATGGTTTTACTAAGAAGCAAAAAAAATATACATTGACATTGATTCTAAAAAGAATATCCTATGGGTGGAGAAAGAAATTCATTTCATTGATCTCTTATATATTTAAAGCAGTCATAAAATATCTACCATCAATTCTATGGTTGGGGTTAGAAGAATTATTTTAATACTCCAACAAATCCATTATTTCATTTGAAATATTTTCCAAATATTTTTCTTGGCAACAAATTATCACTAAAATTAGAAAATATATTAGTGACATAAAAAAGTCAACACTTTACTTCATTTTATTTTTTTATAGAAGACCAATAATGTAACGACCCAATGTTTTTCAATGGAAAATTCCCTTCTTATATTTATTTCATAAAATAACATGGAAACACAAAATAACGAACTACTAAGTTATAAGTGACCTTTAAACATAAGTTTGTCACTCCTATGTTTGGAATTTTGAAAATCCGACATACACAGTTGTGTTCAAGATGATTATTGGAGTCTAATGAAACAAAAATAATTTTTGGTGAATAGTGACATACCCTTATGAATAGTAACATATTCTTATGAATAGTAATATGACCCTTATGAATAGTAAATCATCCAACATAAGAGTAACATTACCTATGAATAATTAAATACAATTTAGGCATCTTAGAAAGTGACAATTTGACCTTAGTAAACGTTTTGGTATTTTGTAAGACATAAATAAATAATTATAATTAATTAATTAATTTAAAATAATATTTATTTCCCTAAAATTCATTCATAAATTATTGAATCAATGTATTATAGTTTTTGGATAATTTTATAAGACCCTATGTAATTTTTAAAAGCACTATAAAATCAATTTTAATTTTAAAAAATGTTTTTAAGTAAATTATGATTTTAATTAAATATTAAATTAATCATATTTAAAAAATTATCTTTGAAAATGGAATTTATTTTTGGATTCTACATGTATAAAAATGGTTTGGGGTAATGTTTTGAGATTTTTCTAAAATACTTGAATTTTTTATGAATAGTAGAATCCGATAATTCGCAACAAATGCTAAATAATGGATTAATTGAGTCAGCAATGATGTTCTGCAGATGTAAGACAACTTTCTTCCGGATCACATAATAAAATTACTATTATTTATCATCCAAGACTCACTATTTCTTATCTTATGGAAAATTAATAAACTAATGAATTTTATATTAAGGAAACCCCTCTCCCCTCCACTATAAAAGCCACCCTTCACACCCTCATTTTCTCACACCTCTCAAGCTCCAAGACTTCTATAAACTCTACCCAAACACCTTCCATATCCCCTCCCCCACGTCCAAGAGATTCTGGTCTCATCAAAAGACCAAGCTTAGGCTCTTAAGGAGGTTCTCAAGAGGAGGATTCTAGAGGTAATTTCCCTCCCTCTTCTCCTTTAATTTCCTTTCAAGTTCAAGTTCATTTCATGATCTCTACCCACCTATATTCATCCAAATTGTATTTTAACTCTATTATTATACATATAATATAATTTTATGATTATAATGGGATATTATATCATCCAAACCCCTTTCCCTCTTCCTTTTATTTTATTAAAGAGAATGTTGTTCGTGAGGTGTTAATTTATCACCTTCAAGAACGATATGCTTTCTTCTTCCATTTCAACCTTCAGATCTGGTCATGAAAACATTTTTATGGGTGAACCAAAATATTTTATATGTATTAAGTTCTATTTTATGTTCTGGAAATAACCTATTACCATATTACTAAGTGATAAGTCAAAACAAGTTTGTTGTGATCCAAAAACCTCCCAAATTGACCCAAATAACCATCATTTAATTATTATCTAATGATTCATCCACACTGATCTAATATAATTTATTATAAGATCATTCAAACTCCTGTAATATCATTAATGAGCTGTAATATAATTTTTGGATGTTTACTCATGTTCTACCAAAACTTCAATTTAAGAATACAAGTGAACCACCCAAGAAAAACCATAAAAACGAACATCCCCGAACAATATTTTTAAACTCTAAAAGTCATCCAAAGGAACAAAATATTACATAATGAAACCAGAACGAACCCTATTAATGTACACCTGGTTTTGGATTTCTAATTAATGAATATAATTTCATTATATAGGACATTAAAGAGAAGGAAGCATTCAGGTACAAGGTAAGGGGAAATTCTCAAACCCAAATTTCATCCTTCGGGTTCTCCCTCTTTCACTCCATTTTGATATGGTTACTCCTAGAAAATAATTTTTTCATAATTTTATTTCCTTTTCTAGGATATACATGTTTACCACTATTGTTTATGTCAAACGATTTTTTTTCCAAAAGAACTCTTCTTTCAAGAACACACCTTTTACTTCTCATTCAAGATTTACGGTTCCTGTATCAAGTATGTTATTCCCCCTTTCTTTTGGGAACCCATAGTTTATGAATGTGTTATTATGAGATAAACCCCATTACTTTTCATGGGTTATTTATGTTCATTTATGCTATATTTTCATTGTGGCATTCATGATAAATGATAATGTTATGATGTGACGGGTGCGCCCATAATTATATAGCGCTATATGAATGTTTAAATGTGACGGGTGCGCCCAGAATTATACAGTGCTCCACTGCATTGGGTAATGTGATGAATCTCATGAGTAAATGTGAAATGATGTTTGAAAAAGATTCTATCTTGGTTCATAAGTATGTGTGGTAGTTATCCACTAAGACATGATGTTTCATTTTTATGCATTGCCACATTTCAAGTCTTTTATTTATGCTCCTCTCATGTTCATGATATTTTTCCTATGTTATGATTATGTTCACCCCATGATTTATTGTTCTTATCTATCATCTTACTGGGCTTCTATCGAACCACTCTTTATGTATATCCTCAGCTGGCTACATGTATTAAGAAGAGGACAAGTTCCAATAAGAAGCAAGAGAAGAAGAAATTAATTAAATGTTTATGCTTGATGTTGTATTTTTTATGTATGGTCCTAGTTTTCCCAAGACACTAAACCTTTGGATCCTCTATGTGTAATAATATTATGTTTTTTTATTATTAAAATGATGTAATAGTAATGTAATAAAAGGCCAAGATGCTATAGATGGTATTAGAGGCCCAGTTTAGTTAATTTGGGAATTAGGATTTGTGAACCCTAGAGAAAACTTCTAGCATGAGACTAAGTACAAGTAGGTACACAAGAAAATCTACATAGGGATCCCATATGTTATGTTTTTTGTATAAATTTTTTAAATGAATAATTTATTCCTGACTTGTTTACTTATGTTCTTTTCTAACCTTTTTTCTATTTTAGAAAATGATGGGAACTAGGAGAAATCAGGCCAACAACTCATGCGAGGGCCAATGCAACGATTTCCCGAACAACATCCCCAATGATTTGGGAGGTGGAGTTAAAAACATCATGGAGATGCTTACCCAATTATCTCAGGTTATGAATAATAACCATAATAATGGGGAACGTTCACCTTCACCAAAGTGCGAGCAATTGGCTATCGAATATTTTATGCGGCAACGACCACTGACGTTTTGTGGATCTTTTGATCCACTAGTTGCAGAACAGTGGGTCAACTCCATGGAGAAGATCTTTTTTGTTCTTCACTATTCCGAGATGGAGAAGGTGACCCTAGCCATTTATCCTCTAGATGGAGAAGCCGATCAATGGTGGGATTTGATTAAGAAAACCAATCCAAGGGAGTAAATTGAAGAGATGGAATGGGATGATTTTAAGATAATGTTTCTTAATTAGTACTTCCCACGAACTCTTCGCATGAATATGGCGAGAGAATTCATAGAGCTCATGAAAAAATAAGGAGAATCTGTCACAACCTATGAAGCAAAATTCACAAGGCTTAGAAGATACGCTTCGGGTTTTGTTATCAACAATGATAGAAAAATCGATAGATTCTATAGTGGATTAAAACCACAACTTTGAAAGGCTCTTCAAATTTGAGACTTTGGGAGTTATGAAGAAGTTGTTCGGTGTGATCTCAAAGTAGATATGGAGTTTGGAGAATGGTCCCATGGCTATGGTGATAAGAAGAGAAATATGGAGTTTCAAGTTGGTGGATCTAATGATAAAGGTGGGAAGAAAAATCAACGACCCACATGCCAAAATGTGGAAAGTTGCACAATGGGAACTACCTCAGAGGGATGGGGAAATGCTTCAAGTGAGGGAATGAAAGAAACCATGCTCAAGAGTGTCGAAAAGACACGAAAAGGAAGGATAATGTAGCTGATGAAAGGAGAGAACCACTCATGGTCCAATACTACAACTGTAAGGAGCTACGAAACTATGAAAACTAGTGCACTAAACCTCGAGTTCTTGAGGGTAATCAGTGTCAGCAGCCACCAAAGCCAAAGGAACAAGGGAAGGCTTATTCCATCACTACTGCAGAGGTGGAGCATGATAATGAAGTCGTACAAGGTACACTTACTATTCAATCATGAATGGAAAAAGTCTTATTTGATTCTGGTTCTATGAATTACTTTATATCTTGCAAGTTTTCTAGAACTATAGAATCAAAGCGCCGAAACCTTGAAGTAGATATATATGTAAAAACACCAAGTGGTGCAATCATTGAAACCCATGTGTTTGAATTTTCTTCTATGGCGTATGTGGGAAGATTCTTCTGGAAAATATCGTAATACTTTCCTTGGTATAATTCGATGCTATAATGGGAATGGATTGTTTATAATTATATGGAGCACATATCAACTGTCAGGAAAAGGAAATATATTTTCATATTCCGAACCATCCCATGCTCCTATACAAATTCAAAGAAGATCATGAATCTCCTATGAAAAATCCTTCAATGGTGTGGGTGTTGATTCCCTACGAAGAAGCATACCTCGTCCAAATGGTTGAGTCAAAGGAAAGTTCCAACCTTGAGAAAATTTCCATCGTGAGGGAATACAACGATGTATTTCTCGAAGAGTTGCCTAGAATTCCCTTGGATCATGAGGTAGAGTTCTAAATTCAACTCATACCTGGAGATACTCCTATCTCGATGTGTCCCTATAGGATGGATCCTATCGAACTGGAGGAGTTAAAGAAGTAGCTGAAAGAGCATATGGAAAAAGGGTTCATATGCCCTAGTGCATCACCTTGGGGTGCGCCAGTGCTCTTTGTAAAGAAGAGTGATGGAACCATGCGGTTTTGTATCGATTATCGAGAACTCAACAAGATCACCATAAAGAACAAGTATGCTCTCCCAAGGATTGATGACTTGTTCGACCAGTTAAGAGGAGCTCAATACTTCTCAAATGTGGATATTTGTTCTGGATATCATCAGGTGAAGGTGAAGAAGGAAGATATTCAGAAAAATGCCTTCCATACAAGGTATGGGCACTATGAGTTTTTAGTGATGCCCTTTGGACTTACCAATTCCCCTGCAATCTTCATGGATTTTATGAATAGAGTCTTTAGACATTACCTCAAAAAATTTGTGATAGTGTTTATCGATGATATTATCATCTACTCCAAGAGAAAGGAGGAACATCAAGAACATCTAAGACTTGTGTTGGCGACATAAAGAAAAGAGAAGTTGTATTCCAAGTTCAGTAAGTGTGACTTTTGGATGAAGCAAGTCACATTATTGGGACATGTGATCACAAGTGAGGGAATTTCTATGGATCCTTCAAAGACAAATGCAATTGAGTAATGGACCAGGCCCTCTATTGTCATAGAAATCCATAGATTTCTTGGATTAGCTGGGTACTACCGACATTTTGTGAGAAACTTCTCACGATTGTCAAGCCTGATAACTAATTTAACAAGGAAAGGGGTAAAGTATGTCTGGACGGAAGAATGTGAGGGAAGCTTCAAGGAGCTAAAGAGAAGGCTGATCACTGCACCTATACACACACTACCAAAAAGTGGAAAAAGTTTTGTGATATATCGTGATTCTTCAAAGAAAGGCTTGGGTTCTGTACTCATGAAAAATGACAATGTGATAGCCTACGCCTCACGGTAGTTGAAGATCCATGAGCAGAACTACCCGACGCATGATCTAGAGCTGGCAGCTCTGATTTTTGCCTTGAAAATCTGGCGGCACTACCTTTATGGCGAGAAGTGTGTCATATACACCGATCACAAGAGCCTAAAGTATATATTCACACAAAAGGATCTCAACATGCGTCAAAGGAGATGGTTAGAGCTAATCAAGGATTACGATTTCTCTATTCGCTATCATCCTGGAAAGCCGAACAAGGTAGCTAATGCTCTAAGAAGAAAAGAACCTACTACTATATCCATGTTGTGGATCGATAAAGGCTCTATCTTCTTGGATATTCAAAGAATGGATTTGGAAATCATAAGGGCAGGGGATACATCCTACCTTGCCCAAATGATTGCACAACCATCCATCCAGGAGATGATTAAGGAAACACAAAGGGATGACATGGAGATACAAAAGAGGGTGAATTTAGTAAAGGAAGGGAAGATGCAAGAGTTCCATATCAACGATGATGGTGTGATTCGGTTTGGAACATGACTTTGTGTGCCTTTATCACCTATGATAAAGAAGGAGCTACTAGACAATTCACATAGCTCAACTTTCTCTATCAATCCTCGGAGTACCAAGATGTACCATGATCTCCGAGAACACTTCTGGTTGGATAACATGAAGAAGGATATTGAAAAATATATATTAAGGTCCTTGGTATGTCAGCAAGTTAAAGTTGAGCGGCAAAGGTCCAAAGGTTTGATGCATCCATTGCCTATACCCATGTGGAAATGAGAAAATGTTACTATGGGATTTGTCACGGGTCTCCCAAAGACATCAAAGGGAAATAATGTGTTATGGGTTTTGGTTGACCGACTCACCAAGACTGCCCATATTATCACTATTCCATAAGACCTATCTCTTGAACATCTTCCAACGATATATGTGAAGCAAGTTGTGAGACTACACGGTGTTCCACTCTCAATTGTCTTTGAAAATGATCCAAGGTTCAGATATAAATTCTGGAGGAGCCTTCAACATGCTTTGAGTACTGAATTAAATTTCATCACGGCCTATCACCCCCAAACTGATGGCCAATCTGAAAGGACTATTCAAAATCTTGAAGATATATTAAGAGCCTTCTCTCTAGAATTCAAAGGTGGATGGGATAAACATATCCCATTGGTTGAGTTCTCATTTAACAATATCTCCCACTCGAGTATTCATTTGGCTCCATATGAAGCTCTATATGGAAAGCGATGTAGAACTCAAACTTTTTGGGATGATGTGGGAGAAAGAATGCTACATGGACCCGATCATGTTCAATAGATGACAGAGAAGGTTCAAGTCATACAGAAACACATCAAAGCTACTCAAAGTCGGCAAAAGATCTATGCTGACAACCATCTAAGGGACTTGGAGTTCGACGTTGGAGATAAAGTCTTCCTTTGAATATCTCCATGGAAGAGAGTCATGCGATTCAGGAAGAAAGGGAAGTTAAGCCCAAGGTATATTGGCCCCTTTGAGATCCTTGACCGCATAGGAGCTGTGGCCTATCATCTTTACCTTACACAGAATATGGCTCAAGTTCATGATGTGTTTTATGTATCACTAATGAGGATGTACATATCAGACCCCTCACATGTACTAAACTCATAAGTGGTATAGCTGGAAGATGATCTCTCCTATGAGGAGAAGCTAGTAAAGATTCATGGATCGGAGAGACAAGGTTCTACGCAACAAGACAACCCATCCTGTCAAAGTATTGTGGAGGAACCATAATTTTGAGAAAGAAACTTAGGAACTAGAAGAGGCAATGAAGGAGAAGCACCCTGACCTGTTTGTGTAAAGTAAAATTTCGGGGGCGAAATTCCTTAAGGTGGGAAGAATGTAACGACCCAATGTTTTTCAGTGGAAAATTACCTTCTTATATTTATGTCATAAAATAAAATGAAAACACAAAATAATGAACTACTAAGTGATAGGTGACCTTTAAACATAAGTTTGTCACTCTTATGTTTGGAATTTATAAAATTTGACATACATGGTTGTGTTCAAGATGATTTTTGGAGTCTAATGAAACAAAAATAATTTTAGGTGAATAGTGACCTACCCTTATGAATAGTAACATACCCTTATGAATATTAATATTCTCCTTATGAATAGTAAATCATCCAACATAAGAGTAACATTACCTATGAATAATTAAATAAAATTTAGGTATCTTAGAAGGTGACAATTTGACCTTAGTAAACGTTTTGGTATTTTGTAAGTCATAAATAATTAATTATAATTAATTAATTAATTTAAAATAATATTTATTTCCCTAAAATTAAATCATAAATTATTTAATCAATGTCTTATAGTTTTTAGATAATTTTATAAGACCCTGCGTAATTTTTGAAATCACTATAAAATCTGTTTTAATTTCAAAAACTGTTTTTAAGTAAATTATCATTTTAATTAAATATTCAATTAATCCTATTTAGAAAATTATTTTTCAATAATGGAATTCATTTTTGGATTCTACAAGTCGAAAAATGGCTGGGGTAAATTTTTGAGATTTTTCTGAAATACTTGAATTTTTGATGAATAGTAGAATCCGATAATTCGCAATAAATGCTAAATAATGGATTAATTGAGTCATCGATGATGATATGCTGATGTAATCCCACTTGCTTTGGGATCACATGATAAAATTACTATTCTTGGTCATCCAAGACTCACTATTCCTTCTCATATGGGAAATTAATAAACTAATGAATTTTATATTAAGGAAACCCCTCTCCCCTCCACTATAAAAGCCACCCTTCACACCCTCATTTCCTCACACCTCTCAAGCTCCAATCCTTCTATAAACTCTTCCAAAACACCTTCCCTATCCACTCCCCCACGTCCAAGAGCTTCTGGTATCATCAAAATACCAAGTTTAGGCCCTTAAGAAGGTTCTCAAGATGAGGATTCTAGATGTAATTTCCCTCCCTCTTCTGCTTTAATTTCCTTTCAAGTACAAGTTCATTTCTTGATCTCTAGCCAACTATATTCATAAAAATTGTATTTTAACTCTATTATTAAACATATACTGTAATTTTATGATTCTAATGGGATATTATATCATCCAACCCCCTTTCCCTCTTCCTTTTATTTTATTAAAGAGAATGTTGTTCCTGAGGTGTTAATTTATCACCTTCAAGAACGACATTCTTTATTCTTCCATTTCTACCTTTATATCTTATCATTAAACCATTTTTATGGTTGAAACAGAATATGTTATATGTATTATGTTATATTTAAATTTCTGTAAATAACCTATTGCCCTATTACTAAGTGATAATTTAAAACAAGTTTGTTGTGATCCAAAAACCGCCCAAATTGACCCAAATAACCATCATTTAATTATTATCTAATGATTCATCCACACAGATCTAATATAATTCATTATAATATCATTCAAACTACTGTAATATCATTAATGACATTTAATATAATTTCTGGATGTTTACTCATGTTCTACCCAAACTTCAATTTAAGAATACAAGTGAACCACCCATGAAAAACAATAAAAACAAACATCCCCGAACAATGTTTTTAAACTCTATAAGTCATCCAAAGGAACAAAATATGACATAATGAAACCATAATGAAAACTATTAATGTAAAAATGGTTCTGGATTTCTAATTAATTAATATAATTTCATTATATAGGACATTAAATAGAAGTAAGCATTCAGGTACAAGGTAAGGGGAAATTCTCGAACCCAACTTTCATCCTTCAGGTTCTCCCTATTTCACTCCATTTTTTGATATGGTTACTCCTAGTAAATAATTTGTTCATCATTGTATTTCCTTTTCTGGGATATAAATGTTTACCACTATTGTTTATGTCAAAAGAAATGTTTTCCCAAATAACTCTTCTTTCAAGAACACACCTTTAACTTCCCAATCAAGATTTACTGTTCTTGTATCAAGTATGTTATTCCCCCTTTCTTTTGGGAACCCATAGTTTATGAATGTGTTATTATGAGATGAAACCCATTCCTTTTCAGGGGTTATTTACGTTCATTTATTATATATTTTCATTTTGGAATGCTTGATAAATGATAATGTTTTGATGTGACGGGTGCGCCTGGAATTATATAGCGCGATATGAATGTTTAAATGTGACAGGTGCGCCTGGAATTATATAGCGCTCCAATGAATTGGGTAATGTAATGAATCTCATGAGTAAATGTGAAATTATGTGTGAACAAGATTCTATCTTGGTTCATAAGTATGTGTGGTAGTTATCCACTAAGACATGATGTTTCATTTTTATGCATTGCCACATTTCAGGTCTTTTATTTATGCTCCTCTCATGTTCATGATCTTTTTCCTATGTTATGATTATGTTCACCCCATGCTTTATTGTTCTTATATATCCTCTTACTGGGCTTCTATCTCACCCCTTTTTATGTATATCCTCAGGTGGCTATATGTATTAAGGAGAGGACAAGTGCCAATAAGAAGTAAGAGAAGAAGAAATTAAATAAATGTTTATGCTTGATGTTGTATTTGTTATGTATGGTCCTAGTTTTCCCAAGACACTAAACCTTTGGATCCACTATGTGTAATAATGTTATGTTTTTTATCATTAAAATGATGTAATAGTAATGTAATAAAAGGCTGGGATGCTATAAATAATCCTTGAAGGAAGTTCTTTCAATATATTTTGAACATGTAATTTCCACCAATATCTTTCCTAATATTTCTTGTATTCAAGTCTCTATTTTTCACAGTCAATTTAAAAAATAATTCCTTATAAATGATATTTCCATATTTCTATATTTGGAGACCACCAAGAGATTCACACTCTATTTTCCATTATCTATATGATTCCAAAAATCTCATAGATCATTAAAAATGAGTTTTATTATATCCTGTGATATAATATTTCCCATTCATTCACTCTTCATATCATATCTTTATATAGTGTTATTTATGCTACAAAATCATGACTAAAAAATCCTCCTTCAAATTATCCAATAATCAAATATTTTGAAACTGAAGAATCGTTATATTGAACATTGATGAACTAGGAAGTCGTCTTCAGATATAGGGGAACTAATCCTAACAAATATTACAATTTAAATCTTTAAGTGCCCAGATCCAAGAATCACATCCCTTTAAGAGTGTTAGATATTAGAGGATCCTAGAGGAATTTACAAGGTGTTAAATGTAAAGTTAGGGGCTTTTAAGGGTTCCACTTCAGAAAATGGAATGGATGTCACATGGAGGTAAGTGGTATTCTATAAGGGTAGAGTTAACAATGTAGAAAATCTTGGCTACAACATAGTGGAATTGATGTAGGATTTTTGGAATACTTCTTTTTTAGGCATAGATATGAAGTGGGGGAATTTTTGTGGTATAGACACTTCCACTAGTGTTACGACCTATAACATAGATAAAGGAGGATATGATATAGGTGTTTAATGTGGTTATTCTAATTTAATGGTAGTTGTGACATTGAGCCTTGGTCTGCACCATATCTCCCATTTCAGTGAAGGGGTTTCGTAGAGTGGTGATTAGAGATATGTAGTAGCACTAGATACCCATCCATAAAATATTATTATGTCTTTCAGAAATGTGATTTAATTGAAGGGGTTATAGCACAATCCCTTGTTATAAGATGTAGTTTTCCCCATTCCCAGAAATATTTTAATGTGGTCCAAGGCGTTGCACTATGGTCATTAAATCCATAGTTTTCCTATAAATATCCAAACCCTTGTTCAAACCACACTTTATTTCTCTTGTTTGTCTAAAAAATTAGGATCCCAAGTGTAGTTTCTTTGAAGAATTGTATTCCCCTTTTAATGGGTACTGATCCTGAATTCATGTGTCCAATCTGCAGCAATATGAGGTACGTTATACCTACCTATTCTCATGGATTCTTATTGGATCGATCTCATTTTAACCAATTTTTTATCAATGTTTTGGAGTATGATATCCACAATACTGATGGATTTTTCGTGATGGTTTTTTGGTTCCGTTGTGGCATGACATCCTCAGAGAGATGCAATTTCATGAAGAAAAGGTGATTAGAGATATACATTGGAATTTTGTTTGAATTTAAATAATATTATAAGTTTAAGGTATGGGATTCATTGTTCCTATTTAAATTATGTAAAATATTAACTTTTCTATGGTTTATTCCTTTGGAAGTTTGTATAATTAACCTTAATAAAATTTAAACTAGATTAATTAATGTAATTGGTTTATGGTTGTAATGAGATCATGTTGTTGGTTTACACTAGGATAATAGTTTGTGTTGTGATTTTATTGGTAGAGTTTTATATATCATATTCTTGTTATAAAGTTTTATTATTTTTGGTTTATCATGACTATTTATTTTTAATATTGTCAACAACATAAATATAGAATTAATTTGGTTTGCTAAAGATCTTAAGAGGATTTTTTAATGAATCTGTATGTTCTTATAATTTGATTGTAATGAAATTGATGTTAAATTCATTTTTTAATGTTTTTATTATATGTGTTAGTGGAATTGATAAAGAACTTGAATATGGAATTCTTGAAAATGATGAAAAAATAGGAAATAATGTTAAATGATAAATATTCTTCTCATAGTTTAAAGAAAATAATTTATACTAGAGAGCATGTTTATAAAATTTGATAGATTTTTATAGTTGATGTCTTAGGTTTAAAAAAGATAGAACCTATGAATAATGAATCAGTAAATTGAAGGTGGAATAAAAAATAGCTTTTTTTATAAAGATAAATATTCATGGTCGATAGTTTTTGTTTTTTATAAAGGTTCAATGCCTTGTGTTTGTGGCTGAGTGAGACCATTTATATGTACATGCTAAATTCTTGTATTTAGTGCATAATTTTCCTTGTTGACACTGTTTTTAAATTTCTAGCTTGTTATGTTCTAGGGATGTCAACATTTCCATGAGATGTGATGTGATCATGGGATGACCGATGAGATAAGGTTGGGAGCCCTGGATGGTGTGCCATTAGTTAATTCCCATGATGGAGGGATTCATGGATATATTTAGGAGGTTGTTGGGGATGGAACTAGGATTTTGGAATAGGTTGAATATAGTCTCACCTATTAATGTGATATATCTAAAAATACTTCTTATTAATGAATCTATTTAAAGGTCAAATGTCCATGTTTTTGGTTAAATATTCATTCCTTACCCCACTGCATGAGGAAACTGGTTGATCATGGTTAGACATCTATTTATGGTAGTATAGGATATTTTCCTAGTGTAGTAGGAATTATGGAATGGTAATGATATTGTTTAATAAATTTCATAATTGATGGGGCTTCTGTTATTGGAATTCAAATGAGATGATATATAGAAACCATGGAATCAGTTGGATTATTACAGGAGGGCATGTACTTTACTTTGGTGGATAAGGAATTAATTAATATAAGGTTAAATTACTAATATAAATAAGTAATTTAATGTAGCTCTATTAATTTTTTTTGTGGCTGTAGGATATACATTTTTTAACAGTGGTGGGTGGGCGTCTGAGTGACGATAGTTGTAGTTAATCCTAGGACTAGGTTAATTTAAATTGTTTAGTTGTCACGTATAGTATATTATATATGTTTTTTGATTTCATACTCTACTAAAACCATGTTTTAAGGGTGAATAAAGCCCCATATACGCTTTTATGGTTTCCCCCTTCATTATAGTGGTGAGGATATAAGAATTCTATTTTTCTCTCAAGTATATATCATTTAAAATTTGGTCTAATTATTTATTATAAATATAATATGAATTTCCAATTAGGTTATAAATGTTATGAGGGTGTCTGGGGATTGGCCAGAGCTTGGAACCTTGACCGATGGAGAAAAACATTAGGTCGTACAATTAATAGAAACTGTGTAACCCAACCTACATGGTCTCTCCAAACTGTGTGGGGATGGATAGAGGAGGAAGCAGGGTTCAATGTTTTCCATAACCGTGTGCCAAGGGCCTCACAACCATTAGAAATTTATTTAGTTTTTAGTAGAGGTGTATCACATGGTGGTCACAAATTTTCCCTAACCATAAGGCATAAATGTGCTGGTTCCCACCTTACGCAGTGGGCGGTGCAAAGTTGGCACAGGGTTTGGAAAACCCTATGTCCAAACTGTGTGACCCAAAAAACATGGAAAATTTTAAAAAATTTCCCTTAATAGTTTATAATTTTACCCTCCACTTCCTTTTCACCTATTTCCAGTGGGCAGTGGGTTCCTCATCCCATTTGAGCTCTACTCCTTCAAAATCTAGGATTCATAGTTACTCTATGATCCAGTGTTAGATTTAGATTATGTTGGTATTATTGGATAACCACTGATAATATCTCAGTAGTTTTTTATCCATTCGTTGTTTCTATTATACTCGACAATGTTTTTGAGTTGTAATCACATATGCCCTATTTTTATGGAGTTGGTTTATTCTTTAGATCTCTTCCAATATATTCCAAACTAAAGGGTGATACAGTATGAGGAGTTTTTTATGAGTATGGGGTTGTTTTTCTATAAATTTTTCTTCTAGGTTTTAGGTTTTATAATATGTTTCATTATTCTGCACACTGGTTACACCATACAATGATATAAATTGAATCTGCCTTGAGTTATTTGACATGTTAAAACCCGAATAATGTATATTTTTACAACATTACAGTGATACATACCTTTGGGAGTTCCCCCTTATGACTAAATGGTTTTTGTTCTTGTACACCTAAAACACCTAATTGTGTGTTTGGACTTCAATTAAAATGGTGATACCATGTGGATTTGTAATCAGAATAGTGGAATAACACATCTAGATCCCTTAGAAATTATAATAAATTCAAATGATCAGAGGTTATATGTAATCCTCTATCACCTAATTAAATTGAACAATGGTTACACCCTTGTTAATGATGAATTCAAACAAACTATTAATATTTCTTTGTTTCATATTAAATTCAGTTGATATTACAACTAAGGATGTGAGGGCATGGAGACCCTCATTAATTATGAAATATTGGTAAGATTATATTTATGCATGTTAATAATGAATGGGAATAACATACCTCTTAATTTATAGTAATTGTTCTTGGATGCCCTTAATAATTATTCTAAATGGGAATGATAACCCTTGATAATTATACTAAATGGGAATGAAGATTCTTGAAATTGTTAGATTAATATGGGAATTGAGACCCTCATCAAAATGTGATACTATATGGGCATGGAGACCTTTGTGATACTATATAGGCATGGAGTACCTAGTGATACTTTATGATCATGGTATCCCTTGTGATAAAATTGTGATAATATAAAGGCTTGGAGTCACTTTTTGTGATACCGATTATGGAGAACCTATGGGTGATACTTGGCATGGTGAACCTGTATGTGACATTGGTCATGGTGAACCATATAAATGTGATATTGGGCATGGGGTCCCTTATAAATGTGATATTAAAAAAGGAATCCCATATAAATGTGATATCAATAATTTTGTCCCTTGATACAAGTTTAGAGGTATTTCGGCATAGTCCGAAGCAGGTAATGTCATCATGTTTTCCTTTTAGGAACTATAGTAATCCAATTTACAATTCCGAGTAGTTATTTTCATTATTATATTTTCATAATTCCATATTTTATACACAAAATGGATATTTATAGAAGTAGTTTATGGTGTCTTATTTATATTTATCTCACACACTATACAGGCTACCGATGGAACCCAGGAAGACTATATGCTTGCAGGGATATATAAGTTGAAGCATCCTCCTATGGATGCATGACATTCTAGAATGAATTAGGATGGATATGGTAGTAGATGATCGGGATGGATCTCGAGATGTTATAAAATATGTTTCCTTTGGGTACATTTGTATTGTACTCTTGAATGTTTTTTGTATCAATGTTTTCCTACTTTATAGAAAAATGACATACATTATCATTATTTTGTATACGATTCAGTGTCTAGTTATGAGTTTATTATTATTTCTTGGTTGTTTATATATGTTTTTATTTTACCATATGTTATAATTCCTCCACTACTTATCTATTTATTATACCACTGTGCTACTCAGGTAATGAGGTAATTGTCTCGACAAGGACACATCTCAGTCCCTCATTTCTAGTCAGAAGCCTCTGACATTTAGTGAGATGTGCTTGAGGTCATGTGGCCTACCAGACTCAAGGAACCTCTAAGTGGAACCCGATTCTGGGATGTCACAAAGTGGAAATAGGCATTTATTTTCTTAATTTAATATTTTGAGACAATATACTAGAGATTAAAAAGGTTATGGGGATTGGTAATGAGTTTTTCTTAGGATTTGCTGACCTGTGGATAGATGAAAGCTAAATTACCTAAAATGGAAATTATTATTTACTAATATTATCTTTTTACAGTTGATTTGATTCCAATGATGGGTGATTCACTTGAATTGGTATATTTATATTGATATGGTTGAGGTTTATCATTTTTACTTGGCCTGAAGAGACAACGACAAGGAATAATTGAGAAATAATCATACTTATAACCTTTAGGAAATTTACATGCCATGTCATATAGGAATATTGTTTTATTTTCATCGTTTATGATTTCGATGAGTACTTGATTGATGTAAATAAAATTGTTATTGTATAGATATTACTACATAGGATTGATAAAAACATATTTGTTATTCATAGTCCCTATCATGAACTAAATAGAGATTTCCTAATTAGACTATGGAAGTCACCTGAAGCATTGAACTATGGAACATTGATTCATAGACTATTTTCCGCATGGACTAGAACATGTTATGGTATTGATTGAATGGAAGAAATATTTCAGTTCATAAGGTGTATATGCCATTATGGATTAGATGTGGTGAACTATTTGGTTAACTATTTAAATAATAATTGAAATAAAAATTTAAATTAAATGAAATTGATGTTGAAAACATAGAACTTGACCAGTCCCGACCTTGGTAGTAGGAAGTCGGTATCATCACTATTGTTCTATATTAATGTTTCAATCCCCTAGACCTGAGTCTTTGAGTAAGAATAGTTGTCTGAAAATTATATAGAAAGGCCTTATACCTGTTCTAGTTTAATATCCATGGCTTAGTCCATTATCAAATGTTATATAATGTGTGTGTTAGGAAATTTTAGACTAATTACACCATGACATCATCCAGTCATATTCTTGGAGGGTGGTGATGACCATGCATCAGAGGTGGTGGTCCATGAGCTTCCAATTATACCTCCAGTAGTGCCTCTTCTAGAACCTCTTCATGTTTCCAATGTGGGTGATGATGCCGAATTTTGAGGATATTTCATGAAACTTCTAAAGTCCTTTCTGGGAGCTCTATGACCTATCCTTTCTATGAATATTTGACTCAATATTTCCAGTAGTAAAATCCACCCATGTTTTTGGGGGATGGAAGACCATAGCCTATATAGTTTTGGAACAAGATACTCAGGTCTATATTCGAGTATCTATAGCCACCTCATGAGAGGATAGTGAAAATCACAACTTATATACTAAGTGGATCCTCCAAACATTGGTGGGATATTATAAATCTGGCTAGAAAATATCAATAAGTTACATTGATTGAATTCAAGTTGATCTTAATTGATTATATATTTATTGATATACTGAGGGATGTTTATTCTAGAGAGTTTCTGAATCTACACTATGGTTCAATTAAAATCATTGGCAATTCAACTCATTTTATATAACTTCATCACTTCATGCCTATCTACACTACTAATGGGAAATTGAAAGAAAGATGATTTGAGGATGGTATGAGAAATATTATTATTTCTCAAGTAAACATTTTACATTTGACTACCACATCAGAAATAGTGAACTAGGACTTTATCAATGAGCGAAACCTGAGGGAAGCAAGTGGTGTGGGCCAGGGTGGTTCAGAACCCAGATAGATTAGTGGTTCTTCTAGCAGTTGGAAGCGATTATTTGAGATTGTGTGCATGATCCGCCATATGTATTTAACATCCGCAAACAGTTACATGGTATTTCACCTATGTGGGAATCCTTGACATAATAGGCCATAGTGTTTTAGAGACCGTGTTTAGTGCTGAGCCTCTGGTAGATTGGGGAATATTTAGTGTTTTTTAGGACCTAACCATATGTTTTGAGTGGGAGAGGATTCATGCTTGCTCCACTTTCAAGAGAAGGTTCAGTAAAACCTTACTTGGAAGGTAGGCGAAGTACTACTATCGACACGGGTGAAGCGGAGGTCACGAACATGGTTGTCATGATTCAATTGTATAGAATAATTTAAGTGAAACAGCTCTAGTTAGTCTGGGTGCATCATAGGGCCATGAGTTAGGATATATCAATTCAATGCAGCCTATACCAGAGGAGAAAAATGTTGGTCCATCTATTTTTCAAGGTACTATTCCAGTAGCATGTACTTTCATTTCATCCTTATTTGATATAGGTGAATCACATTCTTTCATATTTGTTCCTCTTATGGAGAGCCTTAGATTTATTGTTGAGTAATCTTGTAGAATAATGATTATAGATAAACATTTAAGTATATGGTCACAGATTGTACACCAGTGAAAGTAATACCCTGTTAAGGTATGAAATAATCTTTTATTATAGAACCACCTCTTCCTCGAGATGGAAAGATTTGACATCATTCTCAGGATAGAATGGTTGGTTAACTATCATGCATAAGTGGATTTTTATCACTGGAAGGTGTCATTTACATCACCACGGGTTTTCAATTATATTCACATGGGAAAGTGGGATGTCTATGATTGTAGATATTGGAAATAGTATAGTGGGGTAGGTGGAGTGACAAACCATATTTCCAACTTTTCATGAAGGATTAGGGATAACATCAGATTGTATTTCCTCCAATATTCAATCGATTCAGTGATGTATTCATTGAAGACCTTTCAAGATAGCCTTCTAAGAGAGAAGTAGAGTTTATAATTAGTCTAGTTCCATGAGCTTCACCAATATCCATGACTCCTTATAGAATGGAAACTACTGAGTTGCGTGAGTTCAAGAGGTAGTTAAAAAATTTAGATTCCAAGGGTTTCATATAGGCTAGTAATTCTCCCTAGGGTTTACCAGTCATTTTCAATAAGAAGGAAGATATAACCCTTAGGATTTACATGAATTAAAGTAAGTTGAATCACTTAACAGTGAAAAACTGGTATCCTGTACCTCACATAGATGATATTTTTTTTCCACTTAGAAGAGTGGGGGTTTTCTCAAATACCAACTAGAGATCAGGATATCATCAAGCTCCAGTTAGAACTTCAGATATTCCACGTATGATTTTTCATAGTTTTTACTATTTGTATGAGTATCTTGTGATGTCATTCGGCCTTAAAAATATATTGGTCATCTTTATGGATTTGATGAATAGGGTTTTCCATACCAATATTTATTTATTTGTCATGGTATTCATATATGACATATTGGTTTATTATCTTACATGAAGAGACTATGCCACTCATCATGTGATGGTTTTTAATACACAGAAGGAGGACCAACTATATTCTGAGCTTAGAAAATTTCATTTCTAGATCTACATGGTTCATATATGGGTCACATTATCTCATAGGAAAGAGTTTAAGTGGACCCATAGAAGGTGAGAGTAGTTGTTAACTGGGAGTATCCCAAGAATTTATTTGACATACTAAGTTTTTTTGTGATATATGGTTAGTATAGTAGTATTACACATGACTTATCATGAATAACAGCAACTCTTACAGACTTAAATAAGAAGGGTGTAATGTTTATATGGTCTAAATCATCTAAGACAAACTTTTATGCGATGAAATGGATATTTATATCAACATTGATATTGATTCTTCTATATCTATGAAAGAGGTATAGAGTCTATTGTAATGCATCCGGTATCAGGATAGGAGCAGTTCTGATGCATAAAGATAGATTCATTATGTATGGGTCATAGTAGTTGAGGACTCATGAGCAGAATTACCCAACACGTGATCTTGAGTTGGTAGTTGTTGTACACGCCATTTGGTGTTGGAGGCATTACATACTTGGAGATAATTTTTTGGTGGCTAAAAACCAAAAAATAATCATTTATATTTTTAAATAGTTGGACTCAAATATTAGGTATTGATGATGGGTTGAAAACCTATAGTATTTTAACTATGAGCTAGCCTATACACATGGGATATTCAATGTTTTTGCAGATACCCCGAGGAGGATGACCCCAATGAAGATGCTTCAAGAGGCTATTAGCAAATGGACTCTTATAGTTATATTTTCTGAGATGAATATAGAAGTTATATACATTCCTGGAATGTTTTTACTCACAACATTATATGTGAGATATTCACTTCATGAGAAGGTAAAGATGAAGTAGTTTTTAGATATTGCGGTCTTTATCCTATAATAGGGTATTTTAGGTGAGGACCCACCTATGGGTTAGACTACTGATGATATTGAAATTATTCATTATATGGGAATATCTATAACAAACTAGTCTTAACATAATAGGATATTAATTCATTTTCTTGGAATACACAAACACATTCCCAAAGACCATATTAGTTTAGCCCCATAGGAAACTTGGAAACATAAAAAACTGGTTCATAATACATCTATATCTTCAACCACCTATTTATTCATATAAATAACCATTTTTGACATATCTTACTTAAAAAAATCTCCATATCCCAGGGATAGGAAACATAATAAAAATGTGACCTCAGATGCTCAGTAATGGTAAACATGGGAGATATGTAATCATAAACAAGATAATAATAGGTATGAAGATGTGACCATAACAATATAAGATCATAAACTATATATTGAAGATCATAAAAATTAGTCATGGAATAAATATTGGTAGTTCACGAGATAAGAATCATAAGGGAATCGAATAAAATAATCCATGAGATCTTAACATTGTCATAAGATGTAAAATTGTAGCCTAGACATCTACTTGTAACTTTGTGAACATGTATAAATACTAATAGGTTCAATTATTAAGTTAATTTCATGAAATTAGGCCCTTGTATAAACATATGGACATGAAAACTAGGTCTATATATAAAATTTTGGAAATGAAAACCTTGTCAACTCATAGAATAGTGAAAATGAAATCAGGTTTACACATAACATATATACCTCATGAGTTATATATATTTCCCCAATTAATTAGAGGGAGAATTAGTTCTCACCCATCACATAATGGAAACCATACATATTTGTTTCACAAGAACATAAATAATATTAGATCCATTAAAAATAAATGGGTTTTATAAAAATTTCATCATCACAAAACACATGAAAAAATATAATTCATAAAAATTAAATGATTTAAGAAAATAATAAAATAAAATAATTGGAAAATATCCCTGAGTAAAACATAAGTAAAATAAATTAATTTTTTCTTAAATTAGAAATTATTTTAAAAGATCATTTGAAATAATTATTGAGGGAAATATTCTTTTTTCTTTGAAAATGTTTTCTTTTTTTAAAATACTATAATATTTTAAAAGAAAAAAAATCCATTTAAAATAACCATTTAAAATTAAAAAGAAATATTGAAATAATTAATTCATAATTCCTTCAAAATTTTTTGTTCATGTTTTATATGATAAAAACTACTTCTTCCTTATATTTCCTTCGTTAAAGTCACAAAGGGACTTTTTTAGAAAAAGGAAAAAATATTTTTCACAAATGTTTCATAAAAAGAAAAACAAGTTTTAAAATAACTTTAAATATACATAAATGAATAGAAAAACAAATTTGGATTTTTTTAGAAAACATGGAATGGAAGACAAATATTCCACAATGGTAATTTAAAATTTAACAATCCTGATTATTGATGATATTTCCAAATAATCACTTATCACATTATAATCATTGGAATAGTTGTCCCCATGAAAGAAAAAATATTATATGGATATGAAAATAACATAATATTCAGATAAATACTCATAAAAGTCCCTCATGGGCTATATATAATCCACACAAAAGAAACAAGTAGAGTATACGACATGTGTCCCATAGAAAATAAAGTGAGAAAAGAAACTCTTACCTTATGTATTGAATCTCATCAGACTCATAAAAACATCCTATATATTATATATATGTTTATTACACATATATTATAGAACCATATTTTAATATCTTATACAGTATATTATTTTATTATGATTTTATATTACCTTTAGGTTAACAATTTCATGTTAATGTTACGCTTCTGGTAGTTTCCTCTTTGTTTTTCTCATGTGTTTTGATTTGTTATATTTATTTTCCAATTAATTATATGATAATTTAATAATATCCATAATGATATAAATTACATAAATATAACATATATTTATTATTTAAAATAATATATAAAAGATATAAATAGAAAATGAAATACACCGTTCATAGAGATGGTAGATCGTACGTACGCATGACCGTCAGTTTCATTTTATCATCATATTCAATGAAAGTATGTAAGTGATATATATATATATATATAATATATAATAAAAGTAGAATTATTAGGTTATATTTATCATATAAATTCACTAAACCCATCTTTAATACATTCCATGTAATGTGTGAACAAATCACACCCCTTTGAGGAGGCGATAGTGCACATGCCCACAAATTAAGTTATTGTATTTATACAAAATGGAAATCATGAAGGTATGATTTATATAATAATTAAAGAAGGATAAATAAATCATAAATGTCATATATATCATATATAAACATAAATTATATCATTATTACCCACATTTAAAGGTGGAAATGGAAGAACGAATGACATCGGTTCACGAAGCGGTAGTTCGTTGTACACATGAACAACGATTGTGTATTTCATTTGATGGAAGTTTTTGTGAGTGTTGGTCTAAACCATAATATATAAACATCTAAATAAATTTAGGATACTTAATTTATTATGAAAAATTAAATAAAAACAATTTAATGGGATTATGTAAGAAATAAGACAAAAATGCTTGTTGGTGAACGTTACCTCTTCTTTGGGTATCTCATTTTGATTTACACAAAAGGACATGACAATTGGTTAGCAGTTTACAAAAAATATGGATTATAGTATAAAGGGAGGGAAGTAGGGAGAAGATTTTTATAGAGTTTTTTTGAACCAAATAGGTTCTTAAGTGTGAATAAAATATAAGAATATGGTCCCTTTTATAAGAGATGGAAGGGGAACTTTTGGAATTTCTCAACAGGTTAATATTTAATAAATTGAATATCAATCCAAATACCTATAAATAGAAATTAATTAAAATATAAGGTGTGATAGGGTGTTAATTACATCAAAAAATATATTTTATAATGATATTTTTTTTTATTTTAAGCATCATCATATTCATCAACTCTTAGTTAATTCATTTCAATTTTAACTATCATAACAATTTTTCTATATTAATAGGATATGATTTTTAAATATAAACTTGAAATTGGAAAATAAATTTTCAATTTATGATATTTTAGACTTCATATCATCCCATTTTTCTTTATTTAATATTATTATTATTTTGAAATAATTTCATCAAATATTATTTTCAAAAAATAACATATGTTTCAATTTCACACTATTCATTACTTTGAATTTAATAAAATCAATAAACAAAATTTCTTTAGAAAAAAATCATTTAATACACTCATAAAATATAATAATCACCAATAAAATTCTTTTATAACCTTAATTAAGAAAAATTATATTTCATTTAATATATATAATACCATTAATTGTTTGTTCATTAATTGAATAATTACTGCATCATTATTGTGTAATTATTTATGAAAATTTATTCATTAATGAAAATTAAGAACATATTTTCAAGATGTAGATGAACCTTTTATAGTTTATAATAATATATATTTTAAAGAATATCTTCTATTTAATGCTATACTAAAAATATCATTCTTATTAAATGTAAGAGTGAGACATTTTGTCACTCTCTTTGATTTTAATAATATCTAAGTCATTTTCATGGAAAAGTGTCCATTAAATAATTCAATTTCAAAACTTATGCATTATGTTATGAATAAAATTAATACAATAACAATTTATAAATTGTTATAGTGGTTTTATATTATTCATAATATTATTTTTACCCTTAATTACTAGATTTACCCTTAACCGTGATAATAAAAATTACTAAAGTTATTAAACACATTGGGAAAAAATAAAAGGGGTATAATTAATTTTTTTACCTTTTATTTAAAATATATAATATATTTTTCAAAATTATAAGTAAATAATTTTATAAAATTAATTAAAAATTAGTCCCATTGATGTAATGATAAAACATATTTTTAAATTGAAAATGTTAAAAAAAGATTGAAATGTTTTTAAATCCAAATTCAATGTGAAATACATTGAATTAACTAATAAAATCCTGACCTAATTATAAATTAAAACCAACAAAATATAATTTAATTCTATAAATTATTTCCATGAAAAATATGTATTCAATTAAAATTCAGTATTTTTTACAATTCATTGAAACATGAAACTTATCAGAAAAATACCAAAAATTAAACCAAAGAAAATTTTGATATCCCACATTCAAATAAAAGATTTATTTCTTAAACTATAATTTATAAAAGTTTCAAAAACAATATTTTTAACAAGCATGCCATCAGAAATCATCATAACATCCTTTTTAGAAAAAATATTTCTTTTATACATAAAATTGTATTTGTCCTTATATAATGTCTAGAAAACACATAATATGAATGTTACAAATTATATTGAATATTATATATATATCACTAGTATTATACTAAATGTTTTATTTTTTTTATTTATTAGCATAAATAAACTTGTGGAAATTTAAATGGTTTTTCAAAAAAACAATTTTTTTATTTTAAAAAGGGTTGTACGTTCATTTATAATTAATTGGTAAAAGAATTATCTATAAAATTTTAAACCATAATTTCATAATTCAATGAATCTTATTCTTACTCGCCAATCTAATGGAATGGATAAAATTGTCTAGTTTAAACAATTTTACTAAAATGACGATTCATATAAACTTAGTTTTTCCTGTAAAGTAATCTTATCTTGAATTGCATGTAGTGAAAGGTTAACTTGGTGTAACATAAAATATTGGACATCAAGAAAATTTAATTTATTTGAAAAAAAAATCATAAAAACTCGGGTTGTTACATTATACCCCACATAAAATTAATTTCATCCTCAAAATTCATCATTATAATACAAACAAATGAGGACACTTCTACCTCATTGTATCCTCAAGTAACCATAAAACTTCTTAAAACTGGTTTTTTATCCACAAATTTTAACCGGGTGAGTGGAATTATTTTGTAGAACTTTATCTATATGATCCAAAATTTCTACTAGTTTCTCTTCATAATAAGGATATTTTTCCAGAGGTATGACCTCTAAGTTTAGTAAAAGTGAAGGATTGGGTATATAATTACTTAGAAGAGATAAATGGATAAAATCATGAACTTGAGAGCGAGTTGGTAGCATATCTAATTGATAATATTTCAGTTTGATATGATCAATAATTTAAAAATAAAATCTTATCCTTCTAATTAGATATTTCACTTCAAAAATAAAAAGTGGATTATTTGAAAATTCATTTGTATAAAACATACATCATAAAATTTAATACAAAAAATCTTTTTAAAAATTTTTGGAAACATAATAGTTACCCAAATAAACACATAACTAGGCTTCCACATAGGATAATAAAAGTGGAAAGTGAAAGCTTGGACATATTAGAGAAAACTGACCATCAAGTTCTGATGGATATTGATAGAGAACATGGTTGGGAGAAATTTAATGTTCATAAATACATAACCCAATGAGGCTTGAAAAAGGTCATTTATATCATCAATATTGATGATAATAGGAAAAAATTTTATTTCAAGAACCTTTTTACTGAAGTTGAATAATTATCATGAGAAGATAGACTTACCTGATTTTAACACAATCTCACCATTTGTTGTGCCTGGGTCAATTTTCACTTCATCTCTTATTCCATGAAATTAAGGTGAATTTATCTTTCATGAAGTATTATAAGATCACGAGATCTATAAATAAAATGATAAGTCATTCCATATATCTTTATAATAACAAAATGGTCAAAAAAATTATCCAATATGCATAAATCCTCAAATTGATAGATAATTTAATAATCTCTAAAAACATATTTGATGTTTAACATAAAACAATTCATAAATGATTAACCTTGTAACCCTTCCAAAATATGAATGTCCAAAAAATTAAAAATCAGGCCACTAAATTTCTAAATATCTTCCTAAAATTGATCCAGGATATATCATAAAGTATCTTCTGTTTGTAAGATACAAAACATGTGAATACCTTCATCATGTATTCTCTTGAATATGGAAATTACCATAAATCCATTTTTAAAATATGCATTCTTTCATATTACAAATATTATTGGATATATTCCTTATATCCAAAAATGTCATAAAATCCATTTTTGATAGCATAAACCACATTTTCAACTAATCCTTAACCAATTACAAGGTAATCAGTACTATCCAATTTACTTATTAATATATAACATATATTTATCCAATCATAATTATATAAATATTAGGAACATATTAATGATTAAATTTTCTATAATCATGTGTTTCCCATGAATATCACTTTGCCATTAAATCACTTTTAAACATATTTATCATGATTCAACATTTCCTTTTCAATCCTTAATGAAAAATTTATACTGAATGTACATATATATTTCATGATTCATATAGAATAATCTTTGATTTCAAAAACATATATACTACTTTCATCAAACATTATTATTAAACCATCACCCAAGCTTCATAATCTTATTATTTTCAACAATTTGAAATTTTATTCATGTATTAAGGTTACTCAACTACAATCTCATAATTCTTCTTATTCTAACTGTAAACAATACTATTAGAACATCCCATACCTTTCGCATGTCATTTTTTGTCTCTTTATCCTCAGTGGTATAACAAATACTAGTACCACCTTCTTGATTCTTTTCAAGAGGTTCCCACTTAGGACATCAATTTGTATAATGAACATACTTTTCATATCTGAAACATTAATTTTTAACCATGTTCTTTATAGTTCCCTCTATTCACTAAGACCAGAAATCATAGTTTTAGAACACTTATCCTAGAATAAAATCACATAATTATGAAAATTTACTTATAGAATACCTAAGTCATTAAACCTACATTAAAATCTAATACACATTAGTATTATACTTAGATTCATCCCTAACCATATCCTTAGAAATATCCCTAGGTATCACACAAAATATTTCTCATCTATGTTTCCAAAGGATGACTAAACCTTTTCTCTCATACCAACTATGACAACGCAGGCTTAACGTACATGGATAACACATTATTTTTTTTACAATATACATATACACACCAAAATATTGTTTTAGTTTTATGTCAATGGAAACATTTAAGCATAAAAAACTAGTTAATAATACACCAACATCTTCCCCTACCTAATTCTTCATATCTAGAGCACTTTTTGACATGTCATACTTAAACAATTCTTCATATCATAGGGAAAAGAAAAACAAGAAAAGGGTGATTTCAGATGCTCAGTAAGGGTAAACAAGGGAGATATGTAAACATGAACACGAGGATAAATGGTAATAGAACATGATCATAACATTTAAAGATCATACCCTGCATATCAAATAAAATAAACATGAATCATGACATAAATATTGGTAGATCATAATACATGAATCATAAGAAAAATAGAGAGCATAATCCATGAGATCATAACATTGACATAAGGCATGATATTGTGTAATACACATAAACTTGTAAAATTTATAACTTTTATAAATAGTAAAAGGTTCAGTCATTAAATTAAGGGCATGAAATTATGCCCCTGCATACACATATAGACCTGAAAACTAGGTCAATGCAAAAAATTATAGACTTGTGAACCAGGTCCATGCATATAATTGTGAATATAAAATCAGCTTCAAGCATAAAATATATACCTCATGATTTATCCATATTTACCCAATGAATTGGAGGGATATATTGGCCCCAAAAATAAAATATTGGAAACCATATATATGTGTTCCAGAATAACATAAATCATATCAGAACCCAAAAAATAACTAGGTTTCATAAACACTTCATCACAACATAACTCATGAAAAAGAAACAAAATTCATAAAAATTAAAATATTCAGAAACATAATAAGAATGATATCACAGGATCATATCCCTAGTAAAACATAAGTAACATCAAATAAAATTTCATTAAATTTAAAATTATTTGAAAAGGTCATTTGAAAATATTCTTGAGAAAAATATCCTTTCCCCTTTAAAAACGTTTTTTTCTTAAAATACTACACAATTTTAAATGAATTGTTTTAAAAAAATAAACCTTAAAGATTGTAAAGGAAGCTTTAAATCATTAAGACTTCATTTCAGCAAAAGATTCAATTCATTTTATATAATTTAGAAAACATTCCTTTGTATATTTTTGTCAGTAAAGTCACAATGAACTTTGTTTAGAAAATGAAAAAAATATTCTTTTAAAACCATTTCATAAAAAGCCAAACATGGGTAGAAAAAATTATATATTAATATAAGAACAGTAAAAAAATTGAAACCATATTTAGAAATCATGGGTGAGGGAGATAAATATTCTACAATAGTTATTTAAAAGGAAATGATCCTAATTATTGATGAGATTGTGAAATAATCACTTATCACTTTATAATCAATAGAATAATACACCCAAAAAAAAAGAAATTATTTGGTTATTAAAATACCAAAATCTTAATAATAATACTCATAACATACACTCATATGTAGTATATACACAACACAAAATATTAATGTAGTAAATAATGCATGTGTCCTACCAAAGTTAAAGTGAGACAAGAATCTCATACCTTATGTCTTGATTATCATCATAATCATACACAATTACTATATAATAAATATAAGTTTATTATAAATAAATCATAGAACCATATTATTATATAAAATAACATATTTTATTTTATTATGACTTTATATTACCCATATTTTAACAATTCCTTGTTAACGTTACGCTTCATATAATATGGGCATTGATTTTCACATCTATTTTGATTTGTTATATTTTTGGTCCTCTTACTTATATCACGATTTCAACATATCCATAATAAAAAAATGATATAAAAATAATATATATTAATAATTTATAATAATATATAAAATATTGAAATATAAAATGAAATACACTATTTATGGAGATGGTAGAAAATATGTATGGATGGACGCTTTTTAAATTTTATCATCATATTTAAAGAAATAAAGTAAATGATATATATATATATATAATTTACTTTATTTAAAATTATTATTTTATATTTATCATATATTTTCACTTAACTCAACCTTAATACATTTTATATAAAGTGTTAAAAAATCACTTCTCTTTTAGGATGTGGTAGTCCAAACATCCACTGAAGGAGTTATCATATTTACAAAAAATGGTAATCATGAAGGTATCAGTTATATCATAATTATAGAAGAATAAATGCATAATAAATATCATATATATCATATAAATATATAAATTTCCACATTATTCCTCACATTTAAATGTGTCAATGGAAGAACGAACGACATCGGTTTGCGAAGCAGTAGTCTGTTGTACACACAAACAATGATTACATATCCCATTTGATGGAAGTGTGTGTGATTTTAGGTTTAAACCATAATATAAAAATATAACAGTATATTTTGGATACTCATGTAATTATATAGGCATGAAAAATATTATGGTTTTTAAGGAATAAATAAAACAAAATCATTTGTTGCTGAACGTTTCCTCTTCTTTGTGTATCTATTTTTTATTTACAAAAAAAAATAACATTTGGTTGGATTTATGCATAAAGTGAGGATTCTTAAATGAATGTAAAGAATTAGGTATGATATTAATATAGTTTTTTTCTAAACCAAATAGGTTCTTAAGTGTAATGAAAATATAAGAAGAGGTTCCCTTTTATAAGAGAGGGATGTTTCACTTTTGGAATTTCTACAAAGATTAATTTATACTAAATTAAATATAAATAAAAATACATCAAAATGGAAACTAATTAAAATATAATGTTGGATAAGAATATATTACATTAACCAATATATTTTAGATATGTTTTGTTTTTTTTAAACCTTATCATTTTGACTAATGATTAGTTAATCCATTTTAATTTTGACTATTCTAACAAATGTTCTATATTAATAAGTTGTGATTTTTTACTTATTAAGTGTTAATTAAACCATAAATTTTAAATTTATGATATTTTCAACCATATAAAATTCATTTAATCCTTATATTTTATTTTTATGATTTGTAAATAATTTAATAAAATATTACATTCATAAAATATCAAAAGTGTCAATTTTGAAACTATTCCTTACTTTGTCTTTAATAAACACAATAAATAAAAATAACTTCAAAAAAATAATTTAATACACCCCTAAATGTAAAATTAATCTATAAATTTAGTGTATAAACTTAATTAAGTCAAAATAAAATTCTTCTAATATTTATAACATCATTTAATTGGTCGTTTCATTAATTGAATAATCACTACATCATCATTGTGTAATTATTTATGATAATTATTAATTTAATAACATCTAAAAATAAATTTCAATTATGTAGATAAGCCTTTTATATTTTATACGAATATATATAGTGTATAATATCTTTTATTTAACTCCATATTAAAAAGTATCATACTTATTAAAAGTAATATAGTTACATTTTTTCACTCTGTTTGATTTTAATAATATCTAAGTCATTTTCATGGTAATGTATCAATTAAATATTTAAATATTAAAAATTATGTGTTAAATATAGAATTTAATTCATTTTATAACATTTGGGAAAGTTTTATTGTAGTTTTATAATATTTATAATATTATTTTTACCCTTTATTTCTCGATATACCCTTAATCGTGGTAATAAATATTATTAAAGTTATTATTCATATTTGAAAAAAATAAAATATAACCGATTATGAAATTTGGACATTATTATTCAAAATATGGAATCCATTTTTCATAGTTTTAAATAAATAATTGGGTTAAATTAATTTAAAATTAATCCCGTTGACGGAATAAGAAAACAAGTTTTTAAAATGAAAATGTTCAAAAGATTGAAATAATTTGACATCCAAATTCAATGTGGAATGGATTCAAATGACCGAAATTGGATTAAATGATAAAAAATTATGTAATTAATTTTTAAAACAAATACAAAATAATATTTATTTATTTAATTTATTTCAGTGGAAAAGGTGTTTTCAATTAAAGTTTAGTATTTTCCATTATTCATCAAAACATGAGACTTTTTAAAAAAATACCAAAGATTACACCAATGTAAATTTTGGTATCTAGATTTCAAGAATATATTTATTTTACCAAATTGAATTTATAAATTTTTTAAAAAAATATTTTCAACAAGTGTTCCTTCGAAAGGAGGCAAAACATCATTTTTAGAAAAATATTTATTTTTTGTGTAAAATTCGATTTGTTATTATATCATGTTTAGAAAACACATAATATAAATTTTAAACATTATATTGAATATATTATATAAATATATCATCAATATAATTTAACAAGATTAATTTTACTATTTATTTGTATAAAATAAACTTTTTAATATTTAAATAATTTTTCATAAAAACATTTCCATTTATTTTAAAAAGGGTTTTTCATTCATTAATAATTATTTGTTAAATAAATTAAATATCCATGTTTCAAACCTAATTTTATAATTAAGTTAATAATTTTAATACTCTCCATTATAATGGTTTGGTTATAATTGTCTTGTTATATAATTATAATAAAATGAAGATTCTTAAAAACATAGTTTTGCATATAAATAAAGATCACCTAATATTTCATGTAGCACAAGCTTAAATTTTTATTTTTTATAATAGTTGAAATAAAAAATAAATCAATTTCTTTGAAAAAAAAAATCATAAAAACTCAGGGTGTTATAGTATATGGGTTCCCATTGTTATGAGATATGCCCTGATATGGGAAACACAATCTTCTGAGTGGGAATTTCACCTAGTTATCTCCATGATGTACCTTGATATGCAATGACAGTATTGGTGGCTACAGATGAATCATCAGATAGTATTTTTATCACTATGTGTTCCACCTTTCAGTAGGTTAAGGTAGAGCACCAGCGACTTGTAGACCTGCAATAGTCGTTACTTATCACATTATGAAAATGGGAGGATATTGTGATGGATTTTTTAGCCAGATTACCAAGGTCACCTCAAGGAAGCTACGTAGTTTGGGTAGTAATAGATCTATTGGAGAAAGTAACGCACTTCCTTCCTATCAAGGAGACTTTATCTATTGATGAATAAGGAATATTATATGTCAGTGAGATTATCTGACTACACGGGGTCTCTCATAATATCATTTTATAAAGGGATGCTCGTTTTACATTGAGGGTTTGGTAGGGGTTGCAGAAGATTATGGGTAAACAAGTGATTCTATGCAGAACATTTCACTCTCATACCAGTGGTTAGTCTGAAAAAACTATACAGGGTATAGAGGATATAAGATGATAATGCATCCTTAATTTTGGTAGTTCATAGAAAAATAATATACCTCTCAATGATTTTGACTATAATTACATTCATCAGGCGATGATTCATTAGGACCATTCTGTGACCCTATATTGTAGGTTGTTCCGTTCACCCCTTTGTTGGTTATAAGTAAGAGAGGAAGCACTATTGTTCCTTATCTCATTCAGAATATTATGGATAATGTTCAACTTATCAGGAAGTGTATTCCTACCACTAAATATAGAAATAAATCATATGTCGATCACTATCAAAAACCTATTTAGTTCAAGTTTAGGGAACATGTATTCATGCAGGTATCACCCAGACTTTAGAATAGATATATTCAGGGGTAAGGGAATTTTTCACCAAATTTTTCAGTCTACTTGAGATTATGGAGAGATTCAGGCCAACAACCTAATAGTTTCTTTTACCTCAGAGTTACCATTCCATGCATGGAGTTATCATGCTGACTCGTCTCATACTTTTGATCCAAAGGTTTTTGATCCTGATGATGATTCTTAATTTCATGAGTATCCAATACACATCATTGATCCAAGAATAAATGCTCTCCGAGTTCGGTCTATATCTTAAGTATGGGTTCTATGTTAGCATGGTTGTATAGAAGATAAGACTTGGGAGCGGGGGGGCAACATACATGCCTAGTGGCCATATTTATTTTTAGATAAAGTTTTTCCTCCCTTGGATGGTGAACTTGGGGATGAGTTACTTCAAGTGGGAAGAGTGTAAGAACCTACTTTTTCTCTCATTCATGAATCCTTTAGAATTTGGTATAATTCTTTATTATTTTCCTAATATGGATTCCCAATGAGGATACAAAGGTTATGAGGGTGTTTAGGGCTTGTTTGAATCTTGGAACCATGACCAGTGGAGAAAAACACCTGGCCTCATGGTTAGTAAAAACCATAAAACCCATCCCACAGTCTCTTCTATCCATGTGGGGATAAACATATAAGAAAAATGGGTGCAAATGTTTTCTTAAACATGTGCCAAGGACCACACACCCATGTAAAATGTATAATATTTTTAGCAGAGTATATCGTATGATGGATTCATGGTTTCCCTAATCAGGTGGCTAGACCATGTGAGTTCCATCCATAAGTAGAGGGAGGTGAATGGTTGTTGAACAGTTAGTCTAACCGTGTGGCCAAACTATGCAACCAACAAAACAAGGGAGAAATTACCAATTTTTTCTCAATGAATTATAATATTAAACCACGTCTTTCTTTTTCTCTAATTTTATATGGGTAGTGTTTTCCTCCACCCATTTGAGCTCTCCTCTAATAAAATACAGAATTCTTGATAAATCTATGATCTGGTGTGTGATTCAGCTTCTTTTTGTCTTTTCATATTGCCACCATTAAGATATTAGTTCTATTTAAGTAATTCTTCATTTATCTTCTCCTTGAAAAAGTTATTAAGGTTCATGTTCATATGACCTATTTTTAGGGTATTTTTCCATTCTATTGAAGTCTACCAATCCAGGCTAAACTAAAGGTTGATGATGTGTGAGGAGATTTATATGAGTACAAGGTAGGTGGTATATAAATTATTCCTTGAGTTTTGATGTTTTATAATATGTGATGTTGTTTCGCACGTCGATTTAACCATGGGTTGGCTAAAATTACATCAATCTTGATTTGTTTGACTTCTTTGAACCCAAATAATTTTAAGGTTTACAGCCTTTGAGTGAGTCATCCCTTTGGCTGTTTCCTCATTATGCCTCAATGGTTTTCAAACTTGTGCACACACAAAACCTAATGGATTATTTGTAATATAATTAAAATGGTGATACAATGTGGATTTGGAATGGGGATAATGGCATTGAATGTCTTGTGCCCTTTGAAAATATAATAAATTAAACTGATCAGAGGTAAGTGGTAATCCCATGTTACCTAATTAAATTTACCAATTGTCATGACCATATTAATGATGAATGTAAACTCATTATGAATATTTCCTTGGTTTATATTAAATCCAATGGATATTAAAACTAAGGATGTGTGGGCATGGATATCCTATTTAATTATGTAATATAGCCAAAAATGAACCGTATGCATGTCATAAATGAATGGGAAAGTCATCCAACCTACTTTATACTAAATGGTGATGATGACCCTTATTAATTATGCTAAATGGGAATGATTACTCTTGAACATGTTATATCAATATGGGCATGGATACCCTCATATAAATGTGATAATACATGGGAATGACATCCCTGGTGATAGTGTAAGACCCCAACCTTAAACATTACATAATCTTGAATTATGTTAATAATTCACATTGAGGATCTTTTCATGTTTAGAGCTTTAGAGATTTAGGTCATAACTTATACATAACAACTTAAATATTAAAAGTATACACTTCAACTCACTATCCATTTTTTTCAAAAAACAAAAACTCTTAAAAAAGGAAACATGTATAGTTCCTTGTTTTAGAAAACATGACTTTTCCTTGATCCCATCATTGACCCTATTCATCATTAATTCCTTTGAAAAACATTTCAAAACATGCGATGAGCATAAAAATCTCAGTAAGGGACACATAAATAAGTAAAACTATTATTTTTTCAAAACAACATGTAAACCATGAATACATTATCAAAAATTAATACTTTTCACCTTAAAGGAGTAGAAAAAAACTTCACTGAATATAATCTCATTACTTACCCTTTTTGTAACCAAAATATTTCCATAAATTCCATAGAAAACAATGTACGGAATAATAAGATAACATGGGACATAAACATACTTAAATGAAATAACTATATGGATAACATCCACACATATCACTACATGGAATATCCCTATGACCGAATTACATACCAAATGCATTGGATGTTATCAAATAACCACCCATACATTGTTTATCATAGAACCACCTATCATTTGGTTTATCATGTAACCACGTGTCATTGTTTTATCACATAACCACCCATCAAATGTCCAAGTACCATTACATAATCATAACACATAAAATATTGAAAATATCAAAATTTAAGTAGTAACATTTAATTTTCAATCACAATATTTTATTTCAAGATATTGAGATACTCAATCCACTTTCAAAACCATTTTCAAAACTAAAACACCCAAAAAAGTAATAATGGATTTCTTTTCCTTTTAAAAATATTAAATCCAAATAACGATTATGGTGGCGAAGAGGTCATTGTCACTACATACGTTAAAAACATTTCTTTTGTCATTTAGTAAAATTATTCATAGAAAAAATATTACCTTTTAATGAAATTAAAATTCAAAGGGTTTTATTATACAACGTATAAAAGAAGGAGGTATATATTATCGAAATTTGCCTCAATGAAAGGAGATTGAGCTGAAGTCCCTTGCCTCGTGTCCGACTTGAATTGTTCATTATTTAATTTCCTAAATAATAAACTTAAGTTAATTAATTATGTATTCAGAAAATTTTTAAGTTTATTATTCTTTTAATATTACTTATTACCAAATTATAAAAATTACATAATTATTTAAGTTAATATCAGTCGTTTTGTCGATATTGGGTACTTGAGTTGAAAATTATCCTGTTATAATTACAATTTATCCATGTGGTAAAAACTCCATTATATCCAAAATATTATTCATATATATATATATATAATATATCCGGTATATATTTATTTATAATATTCCATAAAATTTGGAGATAATAAATGAAATACACAGTTCATGGAGACGATAAGCCGTACATACGCATGAACGCTACTTTCAATTATATTTCATATTTAATATAATGAAAACATAATGATACATAATTATATTATAATTATAGTATAAAATCATATTTTATATATGTTACATATGTTCATTAATTCCATCATTTATACATTTCATGTATGGCATGAACGAGTCATATCACTTTAACGAGGTGGTAGTTTGTGCTTCCTCAAATGAAATTATCGTGTTTACATATCAAAAAAATCAAAAAGGTGTGTTGTAAATAAAAATTAAAGAATAATAAAGACAATATAAACATAAAATATATAATATAAATTTTCTTCCATTATAATGGCCACCATGAGAGGCGGTAGGCGATAATCTCACTGTCATCATTTTGTGAGGCCATAGTTTTTCGTCCATAAAAACAGTATGTTCTAAATCCATTAGATGGAGGTGTGTATAAATATAGTTCGAATATTTATCATAAAAACATCCTAGTATATTTAGTAAACTGTTGTTTTTATGTAATAAAATAATAAGAACATAATAGGGGGTGAATAATTAGAATGTTGGAAAGGAACTTTAGAGAAGATGCTACCTCTTAAAACTGGTAAATCCCTTTGATTTGAGCCAAAAGGATTTCTTTAATTTACTTATGCCTAATGAAAGGATTCTAGTAGGAATATTTGGATTTTGGGAGCTTATTGGATCAGATGTTGTATTATCCAAGGGGCTTGAGAGGTGTGAGTAAAGGGTTAGAGGTGGTGGCCTTTTATAAGAGGGAGGAGGGGTAATTTACGAATGTATTGAAAGATTATTTTATTATAAAATGAATTTAGTTTTTTAGAAGGTCCAAAAATCATTTAATTAAATGATAAGTATATTATTTTTATAAATAATATCAACCAGTAGGTTTTAGAAATCTCTTGGTTTCAAATTTTACAATATCATTTAGCTTTAACCCTTAGTTAACTAATTTTACTATTGCCAAGTCTTCTTGTACATTTATACTATATGGTTAATATAGTTACTAAAAAATTACAATGAAACCTCAAGTGGTTAATTAATTATATTTTCAACATTATATAAGTCATTTATACCAATATTATATTTTGAATACAGTTATATCATTTAATAAAATAATATTGGTTTTAAGAACTCATTTATATCAATTTTTACACTATTCATATCATCACTTTTTAAAATCCATAACAACTTGATTATTTCAAAAAAACTTCATAATTTCAAATATAAAAAGTCATAATAACCCCTAAAATTTATGGACGGAAAAAATAGTTTAAAATATTTTATTTTAAAATTTAAAATCTAAGTTATTTAAATCATTCATTAATAAGGTAATCACTACATCATTATTGTGTCATAAATATATTTATTTATATGATGTATAAAAATTATAAACAAAATACCATGATGTAGTAAATCTTTTTATATTTATAATGATTATTTATACTCTTAAAATATAACTTATATAATCCCACATAAATCTTTTTTACTAAAAGATTCCTAATTAGGTTATATTTTCCTTAACATTAAATTAAAAGTAATTAAATGTCATGTTCACATACATGTAGCTACAAAGGGTCCTAAAATCGACCCAAGGATGCCCATGGTTGGAAATAACTCATCCAATAGGGTTATGACATTTTTTAGGGTAATTTAATATTATTATAATATTATTTTACCCTTATTTACCTGATTTATCCTTTAACCAGGGTAAATAAAATATTTAATTAAATTACTATTCATAATTTCAAAAAATAAAATTTAACTATTTTAAAAATTTGGACCTCCTTATTCATAATATGGAATCCATTTTTCCAAATTCTAAACATAGAAGATGTAGAAATTAATTTGAAATTTATTCCTGTTGTCAAAACCAAAAATCGTGTTTTTAAGAAGAAAAAACTACCAAATATTGACATGAGTTTATGTCCAATTTGAAATTGAAATTAATTAAAATGACCAAAATTGGATTAAATGATAAAAATTAAATCTAATTTTACTTTAAAACCAATTAAAATTACAATCTAAATATATAAATAAATTAGATTAAAAGGCAGTTTTGAATTAAAATGCAATAATTTTCACTATTCATTAAAAAAATGATCTTTAGCAGAAAAATAAAAAAAAATCAGCCAAATTAAATTTTGATGTTCCAATTCTAAAACATAAGTATATTTTTTAAAATAAAATATATAAATTTTTAAAAAACTAGATTTAAAAAGGGTCTCCATCAAAAGGAGGTAAAACTGCATTTTTAGAAAAAATACTTCTTTTATCTGAATAAATGAATTTATTCTTATATCATATCTATAAAACATATAAGATTAATTTAAAACATTACATTTAATATATATCATATATTTTTAATTAAATAAAAAACCCGAAAGAGTGATATGAAAACACAATTATTCTCTTTTAAATAGTTTTTCATAAAAACACATATGTTATATTCAATTGGTTTTTATTTCCATTTCTAATAAAATTGGTAATCAATGAATCTTTATTTAAACATGTTTAAACCATATTTCAAAATTCAGTTGATAATATTCATTCCTTCCATTCTAATGTCTAGGTGTTAACTCAATTTAAAATAATAATAATATTATTATTATTGTCTTATATTTCACTATAACTCAATATTGTGTGCAATGTATGATTTCAGAGAAGCCCGTTATTGTGTGTCGAGTACTCTCTTAGAAAAATCATCCCCATTAACATAAAATTAATATATTATTCATAAGTATTAATATAAACCAAAAAATTATTATTCAATAAATACGTAGTTCGTTACATCCTTCCCCCTTTTGGAAATTATGTCCTCACAGATTGGAAACTTCATTAAAAGTACCACATCAGAAAAACAATCAATAAATATATCAATTTAAAATAAATAAAGAGAAGTATAAAGGTCACCCAAGATAACACATACTAGGATTCAATGAAATCATGGATATGGAAGAGAAAACTAACCATCATGTTCTGATGGAGATTGATAGAAAACATGATCAGGAGAAAGTTAACCACCAGAAAACCACAAACTTGTGATAGGTTAAACGGTATTTGATTCCCCATTTGGAACATTAAAATGATTTTTTTTTTAAATTTCCCTTTCATAAATTTAGAGAGTTCATTTATGATATTCACTAATAACATAAGGAAACATACTTAATTCTCAAGTAAAGTTTCATCCTTTAATAAGTTTCTACCAAAAACTCACATTTTCTCCAAACGATGAGTATTCAAGATGACTTGGTCACACCTGAAGTGATAGAATAAACCTCTAGAGAATAAAATTATCCAAAAAATATGAACCATATATTTACCATATCTTTAGACATTAACCAAAACCAAAATGGTTAGTACATGATCAGATAATCCCCAAAACCATAATCTTTTATAATAAGAAATACTGCTCTTAATCTCCAAAATTGAACAAAAAAACCCAAAGCTCAAAAAATACCATTCAATAGACAATTGTCCTTAAAATTATTCAAAATAATCAAAACTAAGTTTTAAATCCAAAATCGACAAGGATTTGATCACATAGTCTTCCACAAAAATCTTAACATTTATCTCAAAATAACATCAGATACTCTTAAAGTCTCATACTGAAAAGTAATTAACCTAATCACATATTCTCTATGATAGGTTAATAATTTACATAAATAACCCAAATTTCTATATTTCCACAATAAAAACATTGATTATTCTAAAATAAAATTCCACCATTACTCCTCAAATGAGATCTCAAAGTGTTCTATTTTCCTTAGGCATATAGTGTTCCCAAAAGAGCAAATGTCATTCAAAATAACCTTTATCACTTAATCACCAAATCATTTTTATATACTAAAGATATTTATTTGATAAAACCTAAGATCACAAATCAACTTATTCTTGGTCAATAACATTATTTAACTAATAATAATAAGTCATACTATCAGGGACTTCACGTAGGCCAGTGGTAGGTGATGCACCCTTGTTGCCCTTCAGTTGTGGGTTCGATTCACATGGCCTTGTTAGATGTGATGGGTTTTCAGCCATCCTACGAGATGTCCTTTTTCTAAAACCATTTCATTATAATAAAATTATAAAAAATAATATAATTTCGTAAAAAAATTTTCTATTTCCTATTTTATCCTCAATGTTTATCTAATACCTTTCATTTTGTATCCCAAAATGGAATAACCATTTATCACCTCAAATACAAAAGATCATAAGAACCCCTATGGTTATCGATTATGTCCACACAAGAAAATAAAATTATTTCTTGAATAAAATTTTCACATATCAAACATTAGGGTCACACATACTTGAAAATGTCTTCCAAATAAATCTCACTATTAAAAGAGCCTTAATAATTTTAAACATTTAATAATCATAAAATCTACCATAACTCTTGAATCCCTTATATGTATACTTCTTACTCATTCAAAGTTAATCATGATCCATTAACCATTCTTTTATAACTTATTATGTAACACTTATTTTCTACAAACTAAATCAGGAATCATATCCAAAGATTCAATAATGTCAAAACATCAGCTAAGAAATAATCCATACCTTTCATTGGTCATTGTTAGTTTATTCATCCTCAATTGGAATGGAAATAGGTATTTGTAAACATATATTTGTATGGACCTGATGACCCCTTCCCAAACCTTCCTCATATGAAATATATTTGTGTAATGACCATGCAAACCACATTTAAAACATTCAATTTATCCCTTGGAAATAACTTATTTCCCTTTCCTAGTGTCAACTGGATGCTTACTTTTTCTATGAAAGGTTATTGCTTTATAACCTTCATTAACACAACTATAGCATCTTTTCATACCTTTAAATCATTTTCCTAGGGTATTATTTCCACATCCTAGACACAACGGTTTTTGAATATACATACCTTTCTAATTATTACCTGAACATCCATAGGGATTTGTTTCTCGCATATACGACGTCTTATAAAAATTACCATGGTTTAATTGGTCAATCATGAATTTATATTGTTGGATGAGAATAACCACAAGAGTTCTCATTTCAGATCTCATTTCATTCAGTTTCTTATTCAGAAAACCATCATCATTTTCTTCGCATCCATTGTTACTTTGGTTCCAGTTAGATCCAACCATTTACTAAATCCAAAAAGGTCGGTGTAAGTATATAAGTAAAATCATCATATAATATCTTATGAGGAGGGTAAATACTAAGATATACTTATTCATGTAATCTTAAACTCATTCAATTTATCTAATATAACTATGACTCTTTTTAATATTCTAACCATTATTGTTATGACACTTATGCATAAATTACACCCTAACCTCTAAAGTTATCTAAACCAACCTCTGACACCATCTATGAGGCCCCATCCTTAAACATTACCTAATATTGAATTAAGTTAATAATTCACATTTAAGATCTTTTTAGGATTATAGATTTAGAGAATTAGGTAATAACTTATACATAACAACTTGAATATTACATGTAGACACTTCAACTCACTATCCATTTTATTCATAAAACAAAAACTCTTAAAAAAATAAACATGTCTAGTTATATGTTTTATACAACATGACTTTTCCTTGATCCCATCCTTGACCCTATTCATCTTTAAATCCTATGAAATACATTTCAAAACTTGGTATGAGCATAAAAATATCAATAAGAGATACATAAAGAATAAAAATTGTTAGTTTTAAAAAACAAAATTTAAACCATGAATACTTTGTCATAATGTAATACTTTTCACATTAAAAAAGTAGAAAAAACACTTCACTGGATATAAGATCATTTATTACCCTTTTTGTAACCAAAATATTACCATAAATACCATAGAAAACAATGTATTTCATATAAAGGTAACATGGGACACAAACATACTTAAATTGAATAACCATACGGTCTATTTCCACACATATCACTAAATGGAATAGCTATATGAAAAACTTTCATAACCAATTCATTAGAGGTTATAACGTAACCACCCATCCTTGGTTTATCATGGAACCACCTGTCATTTGGTTTATCACATAACCAAAAATCATTGGTTTATCACATAACCACCCATAAAATGTCCAAGTACCATTACATAATCATAACACATAAAATATTGAAAATATCAACATTTTAGTAATAACATTTAATTTTCAATCACAATATATAATTTCAAGACAATGAAATACTCAATCCATATCAAAAATTATTATCAATACAAAAAAACCTAGAAAATGAAAAAGGGATTACTTTTCCTTTTAAAAACATTAAGGCTTATAGGGGAAGCCAAATAACTATTACAACGACAGAGAGGTCATTATCACCACATATATTTAAAACATTCCTTTTCTAGTTTAGTAAAATGTTTCGTAGAAGAAATATTTTTATTGAATGTAATTAAAAGTGAAAGGGTTTTATTATACAACATATAAAATAAAGAGGTATATATTATCAAAATATGCCTCAATGAAAGGAGATTGAGACGAAGTCCCTCACCTCGTGTCTGACATGACTCATTCGTTATTTAATTTCCAGAATAATAAACTTAAGTTAATTTATAATTTCTTTAAAACCTTTTAAAGTTTATTATTCATTTTATATCACTTATAACAAAATTATAAAAAATACATAATTATTTAAGTTAATATCAGTCGTTTTGTCGATATTGGGTACTTGAGTCGAAAATGATCTTGTTATAATTATAATTATTACAAATGGTCAAAATTCCATTAACTATAGAATATTATTCACATATATATCATATATATCCATTATATATTTATTTAAAATATTCCATAATATTTTGAGATAAGAAATGAAATACACCATTCATGGAGACGGTAAGCCGTACGTACACATGAACACTACTTTCATTTCTATTTCATATTTAATGGAATTAAAACTTAATGATATGTTGGTATATTATAATTATATTATAATATAATATTTTATATATGTTACATAAGGTCATTAATGACATCCTTTGTACATTCCTTGTATGGGATGAACAAGTCATATCACATTGAGGAGGCGGTAGTTTGCACTTCCTCAAATGAAATTATCATGTTTACATGTCATGAAAAACATAAAGGTATATTGTAAATAGAAATTAAAGAAGCATAAAGACAATATAAACATAATATATATCATATAAATACAGTTCCATCATAATGTCGTAGTTGGTGGCATTGAACCAACTACTTTGTACTTTATTCATTAATAAAAGCCTTATCACATCTTCATTGTTCTTCTGCATGACAATGCACATGATAATGTCCTAAGGATAGCTGTTGCATTAAAGGGTCATAGTAGATCCATGCTATACTGAGAACCCAGAATTTCCATAACACTATTCTTGAATATATGTTCTATGGTCGGATGATTTTATTTGAGGGACACAAATAATACAGGCTATTAGGGGTGATGAATTATAAAACTTTGAGGCACCTTCTAATGGTGTGCGCCCTTGGTAATATCCAGGAGGATTTTATGAGAACAAGACCTGCTAGTAAGAAATCCACATTTCATAGTGTCATTGGATGTTCCTATCTGCGGACATGTGTATTGGTCCTTAGAATTTAATATTATTATTAATGGGTATTACAACTAGCGCACTTAGATATATTAATGAAAACTGTGAAGACACACTGTTCGTAGCGAGGTAGGATACGTTGGGTGCGTCATTAGTAATACTGCATTTATAGATAATGTGAGAAAAGATTTGCCTCTTCTATTCCATAACAGAAGTAGATATCTTAGGCCCTTTGATGGAATTGATATGGCCTAAATAAATCCATGGCCATGGTAAGGAATGGGTGAGTTCAATTGGGAAAAGTCAAAGAAGGAATAATCGAGCACATGAGTTGATGTCACTAGCATACAACCCACTTGATTCGAGATATCGTGAAAAATGGATTATATTACATAGTAAGTGTTCGTATGAGGTGACATGTCATTGGGGCGTTAAATTCTTTCTCTATGGGTGACTTGACGTGTTTCTAGACTCTAACCTTGGACTTTAGGCCGGCACCGCCTAATGCCACTGAGAAAGAGGCCTAGAGGGTCACACACTAAGTGTGTCTATGTATCTCAGTTATATATTAATTTAAAAAATTAAATAAAGATTATTCCTGACTGTGGTTTAATAATTATTTAAGGATTCTTGATCGCATTTATTTCGACACTAGTAATTCTATAGAATATATTGTGGTCGAAATAATATATATTTATTAGCGAGTAATGTAGTTACATTAATTTAAGAAATAAATATCCATTACTCAAGGTCTAATAAATGTGGTGGAGGAAATAAAGAAAAACATAAACAAGATAAACACGCCATGTACATTGAATGTACACGCTGTGTAGTTTTTATGGAAAATGAGTACACAGGGTGTATTAATGATTACACACAGTGTAGTTTTTCCAGTCAGGATTTTGAGTAAATAATATTGTTTTATTAAATGATATTTATTATAATCAGCATGGGCGCATGTCAAGGAATTAATCATTCGACGTGGAGTTTTCAATAAGAGTTAATGAAATAAATAAAAAGCTTAATGCATTTATTTTTTTCATAACTCTATAATATCAAACTTGATTATAAATATCATCACAACCCCAACACTTTTCAAGGGAGAATCGTTGTGCACAACAATTCTAGAGAGTTATCTGAAGGCCGAAAGAACTCCTTCCCCCAAGAAAACTCTCAAGACTGTGAGAGATCCACCACCATCAGGTCAAGGCGATCAAAGGCAGACATCGCAAGCGAAGGTTATTCTACTCTAGCAACCGGATATCCCATTCGGCAATGTCAGGAGATACGTAGAGCATGTGTGGATCGCCACTAGAGGAATCCTACACTTGGATTCTACGATGCAATGATAGATCACATTGGATCTTGACCAGAGACATAAATGAAGAAATAATTCCATCAAGGTAATTCTTGTCAATTAATTAAATTAATTATAACCAACATATGATGATCCTATCTCTATGGTTACGGGACTCCCTCTTTTTTTCGTTCTTTGTTCAATTCTAAAGATCCAGTGTTTTACATAGTGATGGATCTCGGATTGATCGTTGTTAATGCTAAAATTAAAGTTGGGCGACCCACCAATGCGCTTCCGCTGTGCCCGGAACCTACAAGTGGTATCAGAGCAGTCATATCGTTGATTATAATTATTTAGATTATCATTGGTGATTTACGCATTTAATAATTTAGTTGTTTCAATTCAAGTTAATCGTTCTTTAAAATCTGAATCTCGAGATCTGTTCCTCCCCTCCTGTTTCTCATTCACCTTACAGAAATGATTTTTTGTTTAATTTTGATTAAAATAAAATATAGGAACTCATCTGGAGGTTCCAAACGCTCCTGTCCATACAAAACCAGAATACACGGCATGTATTCAGATGTACACGTCGTGTAGTCTAGGTTCAATGCATTGACTGGTCCGCAAAATCAGGTCATGTATTGGATCTTATCTAATTCATTTATGACAGCATGTGTTAAATAGGAATAAGTGGCACACGGTTTCCAGATTATACATCATGTGGTCCAATTGAACACGGTGTGTAGTCCCTTCGGGTTAGGGTTGGACCATGTACCCCGTACATAGCTTTCTCGACTGAACACCTTGTAACATGGATATTACATAGTGTGTGTCCAATTGAACACGTCGTGTACTCTAAAAATTTCTGAAGTACATCTACACACCATGTCCTCAGGCATGTACAATGGATGGATATTGAAAAAAAGTACACGCTGTGTAGTCATAACTACATGTCGTGTGCTCATCCAAATTATTCAAATTTATTAAAATTTATTATTATGTTATACAAACCCTTGAGACGTGTACCATAGTGTAGGCATAAAGCTGAGGCACAACATGTGATAGTTGTTTTATATATATGTGTTTAATTTAACATCTATGTAATGAATGGGAATTCAATGGGTTGCCTCCAAGGTACAAGTTACGTACAAAGATAATTTTAAATGAATTTATTTGTTTAAAATAATGATGGATGAGAATCTCAAGGAAATTTAGAAAAAGGGTTTAAGATAAAAGGATTGATTAATTAAAGATAATTAAATGATTTGAGCGTGATTTATCTTAAACAAGAATGATTAAATAATTGAATGCTAGTTTTATTAATGCATAATATCTTTTCACGTATGTATGATCATGAGCTAGACCAAGACCTTTTTATGTGAATGGTTTCTTTTAATTTATTTATTTAAATTAAATTTCTTGGACTGCGAGCCTTGTCCTCATTAATATGTAGGTCATACGTGTCCAAGGTTTCTTTTATGTAAACCACTTTTAACCCTTACCTTCATGCGAGATAAATGAATATGTAATGGATGGAGCTCCCAAGCTACTGGAGGTGGCTCAAGTCAGGATACAAGGTGAAACCAATCCAAGGAGATACAAAGGTGGACAGGTGGAAAGCTGTAAACACGAACTAGAAAGGATCAGGGTGTTTTACCCCGAGATCTTGGGTTAGTTTATCAACCGCTAGATAAACTAACCAATAGAAAATATCATGATCATACCATTTATTTTATTTCTGTCAGTTTCATGGTTTAAATTTTTTATGGGTGTGTTGTCAGAATCACACTATTAATGAATTAAACAAGCATGCAAGTTGGAACTAAAATAAGACAGGCTTATGCGTAAAAATTATCCTAGATGCGGTTAATCACTTATGTATATCCCACTTAATATTAACAAGAATGTAATCAAAGATAGTAAATTGGAAATTTATGTATAAGGATAAAATCACTCAAAGAAATATTAAGTCGGTATAGAATTCCATAATCTTGGTTAGAATCGAACCATAGTTCAAAGTGTTTGACCAACCCTAGTTGGGGTGCTTTCAATTATCGTGGAATTCTAAATCAAGGTTTTGGGTTGACTTGACTTGGTTCACATCAAGGGTTGACTGCCATAGCAGAACTTGGTGTGACTAAGAGGTAAAGGTTGAGGAAATCAAAAATAAAGGGATTTCAAGATTTGGGAGTCCACTCCGCGGATCAAGGAGTTGCGAGTTAATGCAGTTGGAATTTGGAATGCCTACCTAAAACCCTTCTAGTTGCTTGACCAACCCTATTTGGGGTAATGAGACGGGCGATATGGATCCTTTCCACTAGAATATTCGGGAAAATAGAATATTCCGAAGTCAATGGTGAGGGATATTGGATTTCGATAAAATAGTTGGAGACTAATAAGTATTAATTTATTTATTTGTATAAGTTTTTATAATAAATTAATAAACCTTTGGTCATCTTAAATTGTAGAAAGGACAAGAAAAATGACTTTAAACATATCATTGGGAATCATACTCGAGAAGGAAAACCTTCTCACCGTCCCCAATTTCCAAGAGTGGCAGAGGCATTTACATGTCATCCTTCGCCATGAAATGAAATTGTATGTACTAGAAGAGCCTATTCTAGTTGCACCTGGGAAAGAGGATAATGATGAGGAACTATCTCTTTATATGAAACATATAAATGACGCCACAGATGTCCAATGTTTCATGCTATCGGCCATGTCTAATGATCTCTTGAAGCAATATGAAAACATGGATGTGTATTGCATGATGTCTCACCTTAAGGATCTCTACCAAGAGAAGGTGAGACATGAGAGATATGAGATCTCCAAATATTTGTTTACAATTAAGCTTGGAGAGTATGCGCCATCTGGTCCTCATGTAGTCAAGCTTATTGTCTCCATTGAACGCCTAGAAATCTTAGGGATTATGTTCCCAGATGAGTTGCGTACAGATCTCATCCTATCATAACTACCCAAGGCCATCTCTATCTTTATTGCTAACTATAACATGAGAAACAATGAGAAGAGTCTATCAGAACTTCTAACCTTAATTCTCCAAGTAGATAATGACATGGTGCATGACAAACCCGTAGTCCTTATGGTTAATAAGAAAAGGAAGGACAAGGCAAAGGGGCCAAGGATTTATAAATAGTCTGAAGCCCCCGAGCACCATCCCTCCAAGAAGGGGAATATCCAGAGGTAGGGCAAGGAATGGATGACAGTGTGTTTTGAATATGGCACGTAAGGCCACTAGAAGAGGAACTGCACCTAGAAGCATGGGGACGCTAAAGGTGTGTTTATTATCAAGTTTAATCTTTCTATTTCTACACATTGGGTATTAGATACATCTTTTGGGGCTCACATCTATATTCAAATTCAGGAACCAAGTAGATTTAGAAAGATTACCAGAGGATAGGTGGATCTTCGAGCTTCCAATGGCGCAAGACTGGATGTATTAGCTATTGGCGATTACCATATCTCATTGCCGACTGGGATGATTTTGGTTTTACATAACTGTTATTATGTGCCCAGTGTTACCAAGAACATAATTTCTGTATATTTTTTGGATATAGATGGATTTATTTTCAAATTTGGAAATAAGGGTTGTCTTTTTTATAAGAACAATGTATTTTATGGTATGGAAAATTTAAATAATGTTTTTATGTATTAAATTACGAAAACCAAGTGTTGGAAATCGATAATGAAACAAACTCACATGACTCATACATCACCCAGTTGTGGCATCACCATCTCGGTCATGTAAACAAGAAGTGCTTTAAAATGATCTTCCAATATGGCCATTTAGACTCTACTGATCTAAAACCACTTGATAGATGTCACGCTTTTTTACAAGGTAAAATGGCCAAGCCGCCTTTCGGTGTACAAGGTGAAAGGTCCACAGAGCTTCTCGGGTTGGTGCACATGGATGTGTGTGGACCATTTCCAATAGAAGCTAGTGGTGGATGTTCTTACTTCATTACTTTTACTGGTGAGTCGAGTATATATTGCTATGTCTAATTAATGATGTATAGGTCAGAATCCATAGAGAAATTTAAGGAATTCATGAATGAAGTAGAGAATCATCTTGGTAATAAGATAAAGAAACTTCGATCGGATCGAGGTGAAGAATATCTGAACCAAGAGTTCATCGATCTTCTATAGGAGTCTGGGATTCTATCTCATCTCACTCCTCCTTATACACCATAGTGGAATGGTGTTAGTGAAAGGAGGAACTTCACCTTGTCGAACATGGGGATGTCAATGATGAGTCATGAAGATATTCCAATATCCTTTTGGGGATATGAATTACAAACTGCAGCATAGACATTAAACCGAGTACCAACTAAGGCGGAAAATAGAATTACGTCTGAGTTATGGAATGGAAAGAAACCCATTTTTTCACATACACGTGTATGGGGATGCGGGGTATTTGTTAAGGCCTTCTCAGAAAACAAACTAGAACCCCAAGGAATTAGGTGTATCTTTATAGGATATCCCAAGGAAACAACAGGATATTACTTATATAACCCTCAAGACAAGAAAGCTACTGTTTCCAGACAAGCCGTATTTTTTGAGAGGGAGAACTTCCTCAAGAAGGATAGTGGGAGCAAGATTGACTTTGATGAAGTTGATGCTCAAGATACACAGGAGTGGGTATAGGAACAAGTTCCAAAGGTCCATGTGGAAGAGGTTCCAAAAACACTAGTACAGCGTAAGAACTCAAGAGAGGTGAGGGAACCAGCGAGATTTGGTTTCATAGTCACTAAGGATGGTGAATCATTATTTTTTGACAATGATGAACCTATATATTACAAGGAAGCAGTAGAAATCTCAGATATTACAAGATAGCTAGAAGCTATGAATTCTAAGATGGATTCCATGTATGAGAACCAAGTCTAGGTTCTGGTCGATGAGCCAGTTGATGTAAATCCTGTTGGATGAAAATGTGTATTCAAGAGAAAAATGGACATGGAAGGTTATGTTAAGACCTATAAAGCAAGGATGGTGGATAAAGGATTCAGACAACGTTATGGAATTGACTATCATGAAACCTTCTCACCATTTTCCATTTTTAAATCCATAAGAATAATACTTTCCATAACAGCTTACCATGACTATGAGATTTGGTAGATAGATGTCAAAACGACATTCCTTAATGGGAACCTTTAGGAAGATGTCTATGTGACACAACCAGAAGGGTTTCTGAAACCAGGTCAAGCCAAACAGGTTTGAAAGTTACAGAAATCAATTTATGGATTAAATTAAGCATCCAGGTCATGGAACATTCGATTTGATGAAGCCATAAAGGAATTTGGTTTCATTAACAACGAATGTGAGCCATATGTTTATAAGTGGTTTAATGGGAATGCAATAGTTATCCTAGCAGTATATTTTCATGACATATTGCTTATTGGAAATGATGTACCAGTCGTATAGTCAATTAAGAACTGGATGAACAAGTGTTTCTCTAGGAAGGACTTGGGTGAAGCAGCCTACATTCTAGGGATCAATATCATTCATGATAGATCCAAGAGGCTGCTTGGACTAGGTCATGGTACATACACTGACCAGATAATAAAGAGATTTAGTATGGAACAATCCAAGATGGGATTGGTTCCAGTGTCACATGGCTTATATCTTTCTAAAAAAAATGTTTCTCCAGACACAACAGGAGAATGATAAAATGATTAAGATCCCATAAGCTTTGGCTATAGGATCCATCATGTATGCCATGTTGTGTACCAGGCTTGATGTTGCCTATACACAGAGCATGGTAGGAAGATATCAAGAAAATCTAGGAGAACAACATTGGACTGCTATTAAGACAATCCTTAAGTATCTGAGAAGAACTAAAGATATGTTCTTGGTGTATGGAGGAGACGAGGAGCTTGTCATTAAAGGGTATGATGATGCTAGTTTTCAGATAGATCAGAATGATCTGTAGTCACAATATGGATATGTTTTCTATCTCAATAGAGGAGCTGTGAGCCGGAAGACTTCAAAGCAGCCAGTTATTGCCTATTCTACAGCGGATTCTGAATATATAGAGTCTTCTGATGTAGCCAAGGAAGCCATCTGGATTTGGAACTTTGTCCAAGATCTTGATGTGGTGCCTAGAAGTTAAGATCCTATCACGTTTTATTCTGATAATACTACAGCGGTGGATCATGCGAAAGAACCAAGGTCACATCAAGGGACAAAGAACATACATAGAAAGTATCACCTCTTGAGGGATTTCTATAAAATTGGTGAAGTTTCAGTGAGAAGAGTGTCCACGGAAGAGAACGTGGCAGACTCCATGACTAAAGACATGTCTCAACAAAAGCATGAAGATCATGTGAGAGCCTGCAGGTTAAAAGTTGTTAGCAGTTGGCTCAAGTCCAAGTGGGAGTCTGTTGGAGTTGGTGTCCTAGAACTAACTACTTTGTACTTTATTCATTAATAAAATCCTTCTCACATTTTTATTGTTCTTCTATGTGAAAATGCATGTGATAATGTCTTAAGGATAGTTGTGGCATTTAAGGGTCATAGAGGATCCCTACTATGATGAAAACATAGAATTTCCATAAAACTGTTAAAATATATTCTATGGCCAGAAGATGTTATTTGAGGGACAAAAATAATACATACCATTAGGGGAGAGGACTCATAAAACTTTGAGGCACCTTCTCATGGTGTGCGCGCTTGGTAATATCCAAGAGGATATTATGAGAACGAGACCCGCTAGTAGGAAATCCACATTTCATAGTGTCATTGGATGTTCCGATCTGCAGACGTGTGTATTAGTCCTTAGACTTTAATATTATTATTAATAGGTATTATAACTAGCACACATAGATTTATTGATGAAAACTATGATGACACACTGTTCACAGTGAGGTAGGATACATTGGGTGTGTCACGAGTAATACTGCATTAATAGAAAATGTGAGAAAGGATATTATCTTCTATTTCATAATAGAAGTAGATATGTTAGGCCCTTTTATGGAATTGATATAGCCTAAATAAATCCATGGCCATGGTAAGGAATGGGTGAGTTCAATTCCAAAAATTCAAAGAAAGAATAATCGAGCACATGGGTTGATGGCACTAGCATGCAACCCGCTTGATTCGAGATATCGTGACAAATGGATTCTATTACACGGTAAGTGTTCGTATGAGGTGAAACGTCATTGTGGCATTAACTTCTTTCTCTATGGGTGCCCTTGCGTGTTGCTAGATGCTAACTTTGGACTTTAGGCAGGCTCTGCCTAATGCCACTGAGAAAGTCATAGAGGGTCACACACTAAGTGTGTCCATGTATCTCAGTTAAATATTAATTTAACAAGTTAAATAAAAATTATTCCTAACTATGGGTTAATAATTATTTAAGGATGCTTGATCACATATATTTCGACACTAGTTATTCGAGAGAATATATTGTGGGCGAAATAATATATATTTATTAGCGAGTAATGTTGTTACATTTATTTAAGAAATAAATAGCCATAACTCAAGGTCTAATAAATGTGGTGGAGGAAATAATGAAAAATTAAAACAAGATAAACATGCCATGTACATTGAATGTACACACCGTGTAGTTTTCATGGAAAACGAGTACATGCCGTGTATTAATGATGACACGCTGTGTAGTTTTTCCACTTGGGATTTTTAGTAAATAATATCGTTTTATTAAATGATATTTATTATAATCAGTGTGGGAGTATGTCAAGGAATTAATCATTCGACATGGGGTTTTCAATAAGAGTTAATGAAATAAATAAAACACGTAACACATTTATTTATTGTCATAACTCTATAACCTCAAACCTGATTATAAATATCGTCACAAACCCAACACTTTTCAAGAGAGAATCGTTGTGCACAACAATTTTGAAGAGTTCTCTCAAGGCCGAAAGAACTCATTCCTCTAAGAACACACTCAAGACTGAGAGAGATCCACTAACACTAGATCAATTCAATCAAAGGCGGACATCGCAAGTGAAGGTTCTTCCATGCTAGCACCCGAATATACCTTCGGTGACGTCCAAAGATACGTGGAGCACGTGTGGATCCCTGCTAGAGGAATCCTACACTTGGATTCTATGACGCAACGATGAATCACATCGAATCGTGACCAGAGACATCAACGAAGAAAGAATTCCATCAAGTTAATTCTTGTCAATTAGTTAAATTAATTATAACCACCATATGATGATCCCATCTCTATGGTTCTGGGACTCCCTCTTTTATTTTTTGTTCTTCGTTCTATTCTGAAGATCCGTCATTTTACATCGTGATAGATCTTTGATTGACCATTGTTAATGCTAAAATTAAATTTGGCTGACCCACCAATGTGCTTCCGCTGCGCCCAAAACCTACACATAATGGCCACCATGATAGGATGTAGGAGATAATTGAACAATAATCATTTCGTGAGGCAATAGTTCTCCGTCCAAAGAAACAATATGTTTTAAATCCATTAGATGGAGATGTGTGTAAGTGTAGTTTGAATACATATCATAAAAATATACTAGTATATTTAGGATAATGGTGTTGTTATGTAAGCAATGAATAATAATATAATAGGGAGTGAAGAAATAGAATATTGGAAAGGAACTTTAGAGAAGATGCTACCTCTTAAAACGGGTAACTCCCTTTGATTTGAGCCAAAAGGCATTCTTGAATTTCCTTTTGCATAAGGTATTCTTTCTAGGACCAAGATAGATATTTTGGGTGCTTATTGGAACACTTTTTGGGTGAGACAAGGGTCTTGAGATGTGTGATTAAGGGGTTAGAGGTGGTGGCCTTTATAAGAGGGAGGATGTGTACTTTAGGAATGTCTTAAAAGATTATTTTATTATAAACTGAATTTAGATTTTGAAAATGTCCAAAACTCATTTAATTCAAAGATAAGATGATTATTTTTCTAAATAATCTCAAAAAATATTTTGTAGACATGTTTTGGTTTCAAATTTAACCTTATCATTTAGCTTTAATCCTTAGTTAACCAATTTAACTATTACCATGTCTTCTTGTATATTCGTACTATATGGTTAATATAGTTAACATAAAATGCCAATAGAACCTCAATTGGTTCATTAATGATATTTAAAGCATTATATAAGTCATTTGGCCAAATCATATATTTATAGTACTATTATATATTTAATAAAATAGTATTTTTTTAAGAACTCATCTATGTTAATTTTTACACTATTCATATCATGAATTTTAAAAAAACCATAAAAACTTTATTATTTAAAAAAACTTCATAAATTATAATTTACCCAGTCATAGTAACCTATAAAATTCATGAATGACATAAAAAGTTTCAAAATAAATTTATTATAATATTTATAATATCATTTATTTAAATTTTTCATTAATACAGTAATCACTACATCATCATTGTGTCATAAATATATTTATTTATTTGATGTCTATAAATTATAAATAAAATAAAATGATGTAGGAAATATTTTTATCTTTATAATTACTATTAACAGTCGAAAGTATATCTTATATAAACCAATATAATTTATTTTACTATTATATACATGTTTAGATTATATTTTAATTACCTTAAATTAAAAGTAATTAAATGCCCATTTCACACACAAGTATCTCAATGGGGTCCTAAAATCAACCCAAATATTCCCACGGTCAGAAATATCTTATCCAATAGGGTTAGGTCATGTGTTGGGGTAATTTAATATTATTATAATATTATTTTTTACCCGTATTTATTAGATTTACCATTTAACCATGGTAAATAAATTTTTTACATAAGTTACTATTCATAATGTCAAATAATAAAATATACTTATTTAAACAATTTGGACCTCCGGATTCCAAATATGGAATCAATTTTTCAAAATTCAAAACACATAATTTTCATAAATTAATTTAAAATTAATTCTCGTTGTCAAAACCAAAATGCGTGCTTTTAAGAAGTAAAAACTACCAAAAGATTGAAATTCATTTATGTCCAATTTAAAACTTAAATTAATTAAAATGAACAAAATTGGATTAAATGATAAAAATATAATCCAATTAAACTTTAAAACCAATTAAAAGTACAATATAACTATATAAACAAATTAGATTAAAAGGGAGTTTTGAATTAAAATGCAGGATTTTTCACTATTCATTAAAAAAATGAAATTTAGCAGTAAAATACCAGAATTTCATCAAAAATAAATTTTTATGTTCCTATTATAAATAATAATCTTATTTTTTTCAAATAAAACATATAACGGTGTCAAAAACTACATTTTAAAAAGCTTCTCCATCAAAAGGCGGTAAAACTGCATTTTTAGAAAAATACTTCTTTTATTTGAAAAAAATGAATTTATTCTTATATCATATCTAGGAAACATATAAGATGAATTTAAAACATTTCATTGAGTATATATCATATATTTTTCATTAAATAAAAATCCATAAAGAGTGATATGAAAACACAATTATTCTCTTTTGAATAACTTTTCATAAAAACTCATATGTAATATACAACTGGTTTTTATTTCCATTTCTAATAAAGTTGGTAATAAATGAATCTTCATTTAAACATGTGTAAACCATATTTCAAACTTCAGTGGATACTATTCATTCCCTCCATTCAAATGGTTAGGCGTTAACTAGCATTTAAAATAGTAATAATATAGTTTTATTTTTCATTATATACAATGTAAGATTTTGGGGAATCCTGTTATTGCGTGTTATGTACGCTATCAGAAAAAGCATAACCTTTAACTTAAATTTAATATTTTATTTAAAAGTGTTAATAGAAATCAAAAATTATTATTCTGTAAATACGGGGGTCATTATAAATACTATATGGGCATGGCATCCCTAATGATACTTTACGGACATGGAATCCCTTGTGATACTATTGTGATACTATACTGGCATGGAATCCCTTATTGTGATACCAAAAATAGAGTCCCTATACATGATACTAGAAATGGTGACCCTATATTTGATACTAGTCATAAAATATCTTATAAATGGGATATTGGGCATGGTGTCCCTTATAAATGTGATGTTGGGAATGGTGTCCCTTATAAATGAGATATCATGCATTACATCCCTTGATACAAGTTCAAAGTTATTCTAGCATGGGACGAAGCAGGTAGTGTCATTCTGGTTTCCTTTTAGAAATTAGTGTCATCTCATTTATAGCTTTTAGTACTGTTTTACATTATTATATCTTCATACTACCATATTATATACACATACTAGATATGTATAGACGCTGTTGGTGGTGATCTATTGAGATTTATCTCACACCCTATCTAGGCCGAATATGGCATTCTAGAAGACTATATTCTTGAAAGTATAGACAAGGGGGAGAATCCTCTTATAGAGATGTGACATTTTGGCATAAATTAGGATGGATCTGGTAGCAGATGATTAGGATAGATCTCTGGAAGCTGGAATAGAGTTTTCCATTTTTTTAATTTTTGTATAGTACTAACACCTACTATTTTTATCCATGTTTTCCTTATTTATAGACACATGACATACATTATCATAATTTTGTATATGATTCAGTCTCCAGTTATTAGTTTATTATTATTGCTTAGTTTTTTTTATATATTTTTTTTCTATGCCATATGTTATACTTCTTTTGTTATTTATATGCTGATTATATAATAGTGTTGCTCTTGTAATGAGGTAATACTCTCCCAAATGATAGACATAAGGTCCTTACTAATAGTCAGTATCATCTAGAATTTGGGGAAATTTACTTGATACCATGTGGACCACTAGGATCAGAAAACCTCTAAGTGGAACCTAGTTCTGGGATGTTATAGAGGATGGATGGATGGATAACCCCTCTGGTCCCACTCTCTTCTCTTATTTGTATTGTGTTCTAGTATAAATGGTGGTTCAATTTACCATAAATGTGTATAGAGGGATGTAATATCTTATGGTTATTTCACACACATTTATCTTCAAATATTTTTTCTAATGGATTATTATAAGTATGATGTGTATAGACTATGATATCTTGAGGTACCTTAGTCAATGTATGAGATATGAATTTGTTAGGTATAATACTTGATGTATGATACACATCGTACGAGATGTGGTGGATCCCAAAAACTACTCTGTTACTATATGTAAATGTGATATCAGATGACGATATTATGTGATGCATGATATGAATACTATGATACTTAGCACTTGTGTTTTGTGTTATATTCTTTTCAACGGAGAAGGCTTATGATGTCAGGTTTTGGGGAAGAGTGGTAAACTAGTGGGGAAGTAATAGATGGGTACCCTATTTATTTTATTATTATAATATATAATATCTTTTATATGATTCATGGTGAGATATATACATTGTGAGGTTTGGAACAAAGTATACATGGTTAGGTGACGAGTTTGTTTCACTCATTCTTTAATGGGATTTAGTATTCTTTCTTTTTATTTTTCACTAGAGGATCTAGTAAGGATCCTAATGAGTATACTTTTATACACAACCTAAGTATATATAAACTATTTTCTAGGTTAGAATCATTAAGTAATATATTGGGATAGATATTACTATCTTTTAGTTTTTTAGGAGTTGTTTGGTCTTCGTGGTCACTACCGAGTTTACCTTTTTGAAACTTATGGTTTTCCCTTAAGTTGTTTCAGTAATGTATGTTATTATATGTATGTATGTATGATATATTTTATCTTTATGAGAAATATTTTATTGGGTTATTTGTCTCATCTCCCCATTCTTCATGTTCTCATAGAGGGTATTGCCTCCCATTTGTATCTTTATTATACCCTCATTTCTAGTTTCCAAAATGGGGAATATTGGAGGTTGGAATTGAGAATTCACTATCCTATATCTCTCATTGTCCTCCAAGGAAGGGTATTATTCGGGGTGAATTGGTCATGAACGAGTTTTATCAATGGTCTAGGATAAGGGGTATGTTGGAGTTTTGATTTAGCCACAAGTACGTATTTTAAATCTTGATAGGGAAACAACATTAGATAATTATAGTAATAAATGTAAACATGAGAGTCTTGTTGAGACATATGTATTTAGGTCCCCCTATGATATAATACATAGAACTTTTAGTTTATTATTCCTATTAAATGAAGTGATACTGGTCCCAAGGTGGATACCTGAAAAAGTATCATGAAACATTCTTCTTTACACATGGGTTTAGAATGGGTAGATTGTTGGATATGTTAAGCCATAAAAGAATTAAATGAAATAAATTATTAATTAATATAAAATCCTTCATATTAAATTTCTAAGTGTATATTTTTTTTTAATTTTTAAGTATAGATCTTGGTCAACATACATTTCATGTTCACAACAAATATGTTCTATTGTATGATCTAGAAGATCATTATCGTGTAGAGGTTGACAACGATGACACTTGAAGAGTTTTGAGGCCAGAGTCGAAAAAATTGCAAGGTATTTGTTTTGGACATAGTCATAGATGACTAGTTGGGGAAGTTTAAGATAGCTTTCAGTTTGATCTATGCACTGAAGGAGCACCAGGTTTCATTGGTTGTGAGGTTATTGTGTGGAGCAACGATGTAGTGATAGATCTTGTTCCTCAATGATCTTGATGAATTTGTGGTCTCATTATAAAATTTTAAGGACCATTTCTAAGTTGAGTTTTATTCTTTGACCATGAAGGTGGTCATTCACCCAGAGTTTCTTTCCCTTTTATAGGGGAGTTCTAGTATTCTGGTGTTCTGGGTCTATTTTAGGACCCTCATCTAACATATTTTAGATATATTTTCAGATGAAAAGTCTATAGTGATGAATTTTGAGGAGGATCTTCATCTAGATATTTAATTCCAGGTCACCCCATATATATTGTTGACATATCTTGGGGTGCACATGAGGGAAGAGGTTGTTTAGGGGAAACTGGCCAAAACTGGTTCTCCATGAGAGGGGAGACGTTAAGCATCCTCATGAATCATAGATGTGGTATGGGGTTCCTAGTTTCCAGGATAGAAGAATTTTCTGTCAGCCATTGGTAGGTCCCATCCCTCAGCATCTCATTTATTCAGGGGTGTAATCACTCATACCTAATTAGATCAGACATGTGTTTTTTATGTCGAGTTCAACATCATTAGTAGGAGAACGCCTGAAATTTTTTAGCATCCATCATGTTACATGTGTTCTACTTGAGGTTCCTCCATTGAGTCAGTTTTAGTTAAGGTAGCAGCAAAAAGATTCTCGATATTGGGATTAGTTGATAGTACATGGGGAAGGTAGAGGATAGCCCTTAGATGCTTCTCTTTGCCCAATTATTTAATTAATCAAAAATGTGTCTTTCATCAAGGAAAAAGAAGTCGAGGAGTAAGTTTTGGTCACCTTCATGATCTAGAATTTCCATCATCAGGTGATCCAGATGTAATTTTATATTCCCTTTACTTATTTCTTATATGGGAGAATTATTTCATTGATTCATGGGATATTAATTCCTTCATATCACCTTCCTAGTCCATAATTTGAGAATTTAGGTTGAGAGGATCCCAGTGTGCTTAGTGTGGATTATTCCAATTCGACTTTGTGATTATCTATCTAAAGTATATAGAAACTATGGGATAGTTATGGAGAAACACCGATCTTTGGTAGACTAACTATTTTCATCGATAAAATAATATGACATTATCATTGTTTTGGATAATATATATTTGGTATAGAATCTTTTGGATTACATCAAGAAGAATGTTTTTTTTATGATACTGATGGAGACCCAACAGTGTTCAGTAGTATGAAATACCCGTAAAAGTGTTAGAGGCGTGTTTTTACCTTATCTTACTTGATGGATAAGTTGAATATGATTTCATCATAGGTTTATCCAATACCGTTTCCCAGGGTTGTGGAAGAGTACCCTGATGTATTTCTAGATGAGTTTGTAGAATTAACCCCTCGATGGGAGATCATGTTCTGGATAGAGCCTCATCCAAGAATGTCTATTATCTTGATGTCTTTGTATAGTATGGTTCCTTTTGAATTTTGAGAGATGTGAGTAAAATATGATGATATATTATAGTGTGGTTTTATTTAGGTGAGTGTGTCAACATGGAGTGAAATAGTATGTTTGTAATGAAGGCTGATGGATGTTTTCATTTTTGTATAGGTTATAATCACATAATCCAAGTGACAATGAAAAATTTATATCCTATTACATGGATTAATTATTTATTGTATTAGTTGAATGGAGATTGTTTCTTATATAAGATCTCCATGTGGTAATGATATCATCAGATGCTATTGAAGGATAAAGATAATCTAAAGACTACTTCTTGATGTCATTATTGGCCTTAACAGTTCATTATGATGCTTTTTCTTGAATAATATTCCATTCATGTTCATGGGGTTGATGAGCATAGTACTCAAATAATTCTTTGATAATTTTTTGGTTTTTTTCATCAACGACACCCTTTTGTAATCCTTATCTGAGGAAAAGAATGCAGAGCATCTGTGTGATTTTTGGGAGTTCTTCGTCATCAGAATATTTTCATGAATATATATAATTGTGAGTTCTAGGCTCATGAAGTTTGTTCCCCAGGGAATTTCATTTCTTAGTAGGGAGTAATTATAGATGCTTTGATGATTATGGCAGAAATTTCTTGGACAACCCCCGATAGTGTTGCATATGTGAATAGTTACCATGCTCTTAAAAACTATTATAGGAGGTTAACATATAGCTTATCTTGAGTTTTGAATCCTCTAACACGCTTGACCAAGAATGTAATGGCTTTATTGTTGACTGAGTAGTGTTTGGAAGATTTTGTGTAACTAAATTGGAAGTTGGTTATCACTCTCATTCTCCTTCTTCCAGAATAGGGAGTTCTAATTTTTTATGATTTATTTCTTGATTTTGGAGATTTTATAGTAAATAAGTGATCATTTATTTCTTATGGTTCCCATTATTTATGTCCCCATGATCTTAAACTTTCTACCCATGATATCAATTTGGTAGTTGTTTTGTTTTACTTGATGTTGTGGAAAAATTACCACATTGGAAATCTTTTTTTAGTCTTCACTAATAATAAGAGCCTGAGGTATGTATTCTCCTAGATTGACTTAATCTTTGAAAAGTGATGGTTGATGAAATTATTATTGTACTAAGGATTTGAAATTTTTTATACACCATGAAAAGGAAATATTCTGGTCGATGTAATGATAAGTAAGTCACATAGTGATACTATGTGAGAATATTGATATTCATGGAGAATGGGGGAATAACTCCCAGTGATGCATCCTAATATGCTTGGGGATGTAGGTAGAGGGTTTATTTTTCAATTGAAAGTGAATTAAAATTTGGATCAGCTGGTGGAGGATTCCTAGTTGGGGTATTCTAAAGTGGAGTTATAGATAGACCATGTTGTCTTTAGAAATGCACCTGATGGTCAGAATGAGGATTAAAAACACCAGATGTTGTTCTATGGGAGGTTTCTCATCCCATTAGTGATGAATGAGATGGTTCTATATGAGTTACATATCTCACCTTCGGTGGTATATCCCACAATGAAAATGATGTACCAATCTCTTAAAGAATAATTTTGTTGGCTTGGGTTTTAGCCTGTAGTTACAAAGTTTGTGCCTTGATGTTTAGTCTATCAGAAGGTGACGGTCGAGCACCATGTTCCCAATTGTTTTCTCTTTCCCTTAAATATTTCTCAGTGTAAACATGAGGACATATCATTGGACTTCATTATAGTTTTAACTAAATATCATAAAGTCTTCAAGGTTATATGGGTGATAGTAGATCATTTTATGAAATCATCCCACTTTATAGAGATCATGGATTTGATCGTAGAGGATGCTTTATCGAGACAATATTTGGAGAAGGTGGTGAGGATCCATAGAGTCGTGAGATAGATCATCACTTATTGAGATACTTATTTTAACTCTAGGGTGTGAAGTGGTCTATATCATTTTGTTGGATCTCATTTATTTCTTATAAATTCATTTCATCTACAAATTAATACTCAAATAGAGAGGAATATCCAAACTCATGATGGAATGCTGCATTCTTATGTCTTTGAATTCATAGGTTCATGGATTAGGAACCTACCATTGGTAAAGTTTTCTTAAATAAATAGTTTTAATAAACTATTGGTATGCAACCATTTGAATCATTGTACAACCAAACATTTCATTCACCATTGTGCTTGATTGGGTTTGGAGAGTCAACAATTCTTTGGTTAGGGAAATTAAAAAACACGACATAGATAATTCGAGTGATATGTGAGAGGATTGAAAAAACACAGGATCTCAAAAAATCTTATGCTCATTATAGGACGAGACCTATGGTTTTCAAAATTGAAGATCACGTGTTCTTGAAGTTGAATCATCATCGTAAGAAGTTATGGTTTAGTAGTGGGATTAATTTTTCTCTATAGTTTATTGGTTCATTCAACATATTGGCTCATGTTATAGTGGTGGAATATCATATAAGACTTCAACCATATATGAGCCAGGTACATAATGGTTTTCAGTTGTTACGTCTCCTTAGTTACCTTCATGATGACTCTCAAGTCATTTATTAGGGCTAGATCTATGTTTAAGATTATGTAACCTTCCATAATCAGTTTATGGAGACTCAGGATCACCAGGATATGGTGTTCCATGTTCTTGTTATTTCCTTGGTTTGTATCTTGTGGTGATATAGTATCTTGGAGGGGATAACTTGGGAATGTATGTCATAAATACATGCTTAGTAACCCCCCTAGCTGTTTGTTGTTTACATATTCTCTTATTGTTACACTCATTGTGGATGTTGGCATTTTTTTATTATGAAATGGTTTTCCTCTTATTTCTTATTGTGGTGTTTCTCTCATTTGAGAGGTGTCTCCCATAGGATTTTTTGGAGATAGTTTCTTTTCTTGTTTGGTTTCTCTTTGTTCCTATAATGATGTGGTTGATCTCTTTTGATAGTGATACTCTTTATGGGCATCTTTTAGGGTGGTTGTTTAGAAAACCCTATTTATTATTTCACTCTAGGTGTGGTTTTAAATTCTATAGGAAAATGATGGTTTGATATGTATTTAATATAATTTATTAGATCCTAAAATCCCTTTTATTTATTAGTTTTAGGTGATGGGAGTTCTCAGATGAGTCTCCAAGGAGTTTAGAGGAATGGTAGGGGTAGGAAGGGTGGAACTACCAAAAATGTCATGGACGATATGTAGAGGGAATCATTTTGTCAGAAGGGTGGTGGTTATGGAATAGTAGATCCCAGATATGGATTAGTGGGATTGATTTATAATTTCAAGGATACTACATAAATATGAATTGATAGGGAGTGAAGGCATGTTTCAGCATAGGCCCTTCCCTGATGTCATGTGTTGTGGTAAAGAGTGAGGACATTTTTGAATAGGGGGTTTAGAAATTTATTCCAATTTAAGGGTAGCTACACTGTGGATAATTAGAATGAATTTTATCCCCCGTTTTAGTAAAGGGGTCATAATGGTGGTGCTTTGGGTTTCGTAGCCCCAAATCCCATTTTATAGGATCTTCCCATGGATCTCAAAAACATGCTTTGACATGGGAGATGTAGTATGGTCACTCATTTTTCACCATAGTTTCCCTTATGTTAGGAAATATGGTGGTGTATTCCAAGGGGTTTAATCCTAGTCTTCAATTTCACAGTTTTCATATAAATACTCAAATCCCCATACGAACCCCACATTCTCCCACTTATTTTTATAAAACTCTAGGTACCTAATGGTTGTTTTTTGAGGCACTGAAGTCCCTTTTCATATGTGTTGATCCTGTATTCCTGTGTTCGATCCACAACAATCCAAATTACACTCTACCTTCTTTTTACCATGGTTTCCTCTTGGATTTTTCTCATTTTATATTATTTATTCTTTCCATGTTGTTGATTTTTCTCTCTATCATTCTAATGGAGTTTTCTTGGTTTTTTTAGTGTCGTTAGAGTGAGAGGTCCTTGGAGAGATTGAATTTCTTGTTTGATATTTAATTAGAGATCTACATTGGCATTAAATTTCTATTTCCAGGATATAAAAATTTTGAGGGAGGGGATTTATTGCTTCTCCATTATTTTATATTAAATTTTAATTTGAAAATGGATTATTCCTTTGGATGGTAGTGTAATTAAGCTAATTAATTATTAAACAGAATTAAATAATGAAATTGGTTTAGGGTCGCAGAGAACAAATTTTTTTTCCACTATGATAATGGATTTCCTATTTATTTTCTAGATATTTTTTAATATATCATATGCTTTATTATCATGTTTTTTATACATATATTATCATGTTTCTTTCATTGGAAAATGGAAATGAATATAAGTCTAAAATTAACTTGGTTTTATAAATATCTTAGGAGGATTTTTTAATTAATCCTTACATTTTTATGATTTGATAGTATGTAATCAAATTGATGATAAATACATTCTTGTTTAAATTTTTCATTCCATGTGTTAATGGAATTTATAAATAACATGAATCTAGAATCTTTGTAAATAATGAGGATGAATGGAATCCCAAGGATGATCATCTCTGATTAGGATAGTCATTTTACCTCAAAGGTGTAGATAGGTCTCCAACATGATTTTGGCTCCCAGTTATGCCTTATCATAGATTTTTATCTATATACGGATGATCAGACAGAGCATACTATCCAGTCTCTTAAGGACATGTTGTATTCCCACTTCTTATTTTTTTTTTGTGGATGAGGAACCTTCTTTTGGTTGAGTTTTATTATAATAATATTTTTCAATCAACCCTTGGTATTTCACCATTTGATGATTTTTATGTCTGAACATTTCATTAGCCATTTTGCTGGACTCGGGTTAGAGATTCAGTAATTCTCAAGTTGAAACTAGTGAAAAACACAATAGAGACGGTTAATGTGACCCATGAGTTGATGAAAACAACACATGATTGCCAAAAATCCCATGTTGATCATAGAAGGAGACATATAGAGTTTGAAATTGTGTATCATGTGTTTCTAAATTTGAATCCTCATCATGGGTAGTGAAGGTTTGTTCATGGGAGTAATATTTTCCCCCTCATTGTTGGGACTTTTGAGGTGTTGTCTCATGTTGGTGTAGTGGCATATCAGATAGCACTTTCCCCATAGATGATTCAGATATATGATGTTTTCAAATTTCATATATATTATATTTATTTTATAATTACTCTAATGTCATTTCATGGGGTGAGATCTATGTTTATGATGATACAACCTTCAATAAGTGGACTATGGAGATCCAGGAGTACCAATAGAATGTGTTGTGTGGGCATGTTATTTACAGGGTTCGTGACTTGTGGTAATATGTTGTTATAGATAATATTACCTTGGATTGTGTGTCATAGATACATAGTAAGTTCCATGATCTTTTTTTATATACCTTCTGTTGTTGTAATTCTCATTGTGTATTTCGGTCATTTCTAGTTTGTGAAATGTATTCCATCTTATTTCTTATAATTTCTTTTCTCTTGTTTGAGTGTTATCTATCATGACAGTCATTTTTAGGTGGTTTTTGTCATTTAATAGTTTCACTTTTTTATTCTAATTAAGTGGATTAGATACTTTGACGGTAAGAAACTTGACAGGTATCTCGCAGGGTGTTTGTTCAGACAAACCTTTTTGTTCCTTCTCTTTGAGTGTGGTTTTATGTTCTCAAGGATTATAATAGTTTATGAGGTATCTAGTGTAAGGGATTAGATCCTAAAATAATTTTCCTTTATAATTCATAGTTTTTTAAGGCTCCATGAAGATATTCTTAGATGTTTTAAGGGAAGGTAGGGTCTAGGATGGGATCCACTACCAAAAATGGCATGGAAGCAGCATGAAGAAAACTGTTGTGCCAAAAGGGTGGTCACTTTGGTGTAGTGGATCCTAAATATAGAATAGTGGGATTGATGAATGATTTTGGGGATACTGCCATTTTAGGTATAGTTGTGGAATAGAAGCGTGATGTGGCATAGGCTTGTATCCTAGTGTTGTGTGATATAGTGTGGAGTGAGGAGGTTGTGGTGTATGGGTTTTAGGCAGTTCTACCAATTTAAGGGTAGCCTTGATGTAGAGCCTTGGGTTGTCCCATAGAGCAAATTTTAGAAACGGGGTTTTATGGTATGATGCTTAGGGATGCCGTGTATAATCATATCCCTATTAATAGAATCTTCCCATGGATCTTGGAAACACACTTTTATTGTTGGGTATATGGCCCGATCCATTGTATTGTGTCATAGTTTCCACCATGTCATGAAATTATGTGGCATGGTCCAAGGGGTTGTGATACAGTCTTTAATTTATCAGTTTTTATATGCATACTTGAACCCCCAATCAAACCCTGCCTTATCCCACATATTCCACTTGAAACCTAGGATTAAAATGTTAGTTTCTATAAGTAATTGAATACCCTTTCAATAGTAATTTATTTAGGCATCCCATGTTCGATCTAAAGCAACCAGAGGTACGTTTTGCCAACATTTTCTTTCAGTTTATTCATGGATAAATCTTGTTTACACTATTCCCCTTTACATTTTGTGTAACTATTTATCCATCATTCTAATAGAATTTTCTTGGTTGTTTTTTGGTGTGGTTATGGTGTGAAGTCCTTGTAATAATGGAGTTTATTTCAGGGGAGTTGATTGAAGATCCTCATTGGTATTTCATTTATGTCTTAAGAACGTCAGAAGATGGAGGTTAGTGATTCATTTCTTATCATTTATTTTATGTGAAATTTTAATTTTACTATGTTTTATCCCTTTGTTTGGTGGTGTAATTATCCTAACTAAATATTAAACCAAGTAAAATAATGGAGTTGGTTTATGGTTGTATCAATTTCATGTTGTTTTTTTCATAGTGATAACGGTTTTCCAATTGATTTTCTACATAGTCTGATATCTATAATATTCTTGTTAGAATGTTTTTTTATACATGGTTTGTCATTTTTATTTAATTGTAATTGATAAATACCAAAAAGATATTATAAATTTGGTTGGATTAATTTCTTCAAATGAATGTTTAAGAAATCCTTGGATTCATATAATTTTATGGAATTCAAATTAATGATAATTTCATGTTTCTTTAATGTTTTTATTCCACGAGTTAATGGATTTGATAATGAACTTGAACCTAGAATGATTTGAAATGATTAAAATAATAAAAAGGCTTTTTAAATGATAAATGTTCTTCTCATAGTTTGATAAAACTTGTTTTATAATAGATTTAATGTTTAAATAATTTAATATCTTATTATAGCTAAAGCCATGATGTAATGTCCCGACCTGGGTGACCACTACACTGGTAGCCATATTTGTTTCCACATGACCTCAAGAGAATCTCTCTGTATTACAGAGGATTCCTACTAGAAGTGAGAGTGTAAGGATAGTCAGTGGAGAGACCATACCCTCATATTCAGAGTGGACAGTGGTAAACAAATAGTAATATTAAGAAATAGACAACAGCAGAAACAAATATAAAAGACTATTCAATGCAGTGAATGAAAATTGAAATGTCAACTAAATATAAAAAATTTCCAATTACATTTTATACAATGCATGCATTATAATTATGATCCATAATTCGAAAGCCGTAAACAGTTCAATAAACATTACATCTCAGTACATAAATAAAGAAGTAAACAAAATCCCTTAAAGGGTGATCTTCACGAGCATCCTGAGATCCCACTCGATCATTTTATCCTAACATCCTAGTACAAGAGAAAATAGCACAAGTATATGTCCATTTCCCTTCAAATAAGAAGAGTATTCTTTGGTACCAATAGAACCTGAGCATGGTGTGAGATAATATCTCAGTAAGTCGACACCCAAGGCTTCAGGTCCAAACAAATATTTGCAACATGTAAATAGGAATTTTGTAGGTAAACACTAAAGTAGTTAATATGAATAACAAATTCCTGTGGAATTTAACCACTAACAATGATACCCAAGTATCCCCTCAAGGTTACATTCACAATTTAGTCAAGATCCTATAAAAAGGGAGCTATATTTAATGCACAAATAAATAACACGGCCATTCCGTTCATCCAAACATGTCATACCATCATGGCCTTACTGCATAACCACATATCAAAATTTACCATGGACAAGCCATATATTCGAATGTATCACATACCACCCGGTCGTTCCGTATAAAGATATTTAGACTATGAAGGGTCGGATCCAAAGAACTTTCCCAAGGCATCCCTATAATAAATCAACACCATGAAGGGTCGAATCCAATAAACTCATCCAAGGAATCCATATAAGAAATCTTGACCATGAAGGGCCGGATCCAAGGAATTCATCCAAGGAATTTATATAACAAATTTAGACAATGAAGGGTTGGATCCAAGGAAGTCTTCTAAGGAATCCACATCAATTCCCATGGGCATCCCATTGGAAACATGGTATTGGAAATGGTCGGAGTCCTAGGAGCATGTGTACCTACATTTCCTACACAAGTCCATACAATCTAGATCTATAGGGTTGCAAGGCCCGAGTAATCCCATGGAATCAAGACAAAAAGACCATAATCAACCCAAGGCATCCACTACCAAGTTACCAATCCATGGAGAGTAGTCCATGGAATATATCAAAACATTCATTCATTTCAAACCATTATTCAAATCCACCCATATGAGTATACCCACTCATATAAACCATTTCACTCCATATAATTATACCCACTCATATCTCCCATTTAACGCAATCAATTCTATTTGAGTATACCCACTCATATCATAACTTTTAACATAATCAATTACCTTGGGTTTACCCACCGAATGATCACAATTTGAATCAAGAATTTAAATATAAGCATAAGGTCATACCCACCTTTACATGAACATCATTTTATCTAGTGAATATACCCACTCACATATGCCACTCCCAACATGAGTATGCCACTCATGTGTTACATTTACATTTCAAAAACTCATTTGGGTATGCCCACCCATATATCACCATTTCCAATTATTAACACAAGTCAACCATATGAAAAACCCTCTCGTGTTGACATTTCATATTTAAATACATCCAACGAGTTTACCGACTTGGTTTCCCATTTTGTATTCAAGTCCCATAATGAGTATACCCACTCATTATCCATCACTTGCATCAAAATTCATTAAATTCCCATAATGAATTTATCCAATGATTAGTCCCCATTTACAACACAAGCAACAAAGGAGTATACCCACTCATAGTTATAGTTCACATTCATTCCTATCACATGGCATGCCCCCCAATTTAATACCATTTACACTTAATCATTTCACATGGGTTTAACACCCCATTTAATCTCACTCTAAACCATTAGAACCATTTAACCCATGTGCATCAATATGCAAAGGATCCAATACATCTCATATCTAATCAAACCATGTTCCTTTAATTACTCAAGCTTACTCTAAAAAGGAAATCATAAGAAAGATCACAAAACATCAATCTAATCAACATAAATATCCTACTCATAGTTTTTTTTAGCTTGAAGGAAGTGACCCTCCGTTGGAGGGGTTTATTATAAAAAACATGACTATAAAAAAAACTATCCATTTATCTCATTTTAGTATTTCAGTAAATTTATGGAGTTCCATTAAACTAGTAAACTCATCAAAAAATTTATTTAAAGAATACTCTAGGTAATTCCTATATAAAGAGTCAAAGATAGGGACCTTACCTCAAAAGATGACCCATCCAAGCTTTCTAACTCAAGCAGTAGCCTACTCGCATTCCTGTACTTTCATATATATATATATATATATATATATTCTTAAACTGATTCATGGGTTCATCAATCCATGAGGGAACATGTATTCAAATATATATATATATATATATATATATTTATACATAGGAAAAAAATATGTTCAAACTTGGAAAAATATTTCAGGACTCTAAAACAAATTCTTTTGGGACTCACAAACACCAATAAACCCAAAATAGAGGGTGAAAAAACAAATATATGGTTTAAATACACACCTTAAATTGTGGATGGTAGATTAAATCATCCTAAACTACCTCACCTTCAGCGGTGGTTTCTAGAACATGGACCAACGGGTCCTAAGAGGCACTTTGCACGACCTAGAACTGTAAGAAACATGAAAAATAGATTCAACCCAACCCTAGGGTTTTTTCTGCACACTATAGGGTGATGGATATTCCAAAATGAATCCAGAAATTGGGAAGAAAAGGAAGAAGGAACTCTTCCTTGGTTATTCAAAGAAACCCATCGAGAAATTGGCTAGAAATCAGAGATTGGATGAGGTTCCATAGAGGGAGGGTAGTGCGTCGAAGGGGAGAGCACCCTGGCTGATGCGTTATGACTTTGGGGAAGAGAGTGCGAGATTTGAGTGTTTTTATGACAACCCTGCTTTTATTAAAACTTAAACATGATTTATTACATAAAACTTCACTTGATACAACAAATACGATCGAGTGGTTTAGTGTCTTTGGGGATTAGGATCATTACATAAAAACATAAAACATGAAATACAACATCTTTATTGAAAACTTCCTTTACATGACCACTACATTCCTTCGTACTTAGCATTGCATGGGATAACCTGAGGACATGCATAAGAAAATGTTGAGCTATAAAGCCCAGTAAGGGAGTAAACATGGAATAACATGAGGAGTACAATACATGTTAGAAAATAGTTATATCAATAGATCATAATAAAAACATTAACATAAAGGCATGATAAAGCATGATAATCATAACATGGAAATGTGGCAACAACACTTAACATGGAATTAGCATGAGCCAAGGCTCATTGCACATGGAGCATGAGTAAATACTCATTGCACATAAAGCATGAGTAAACCCTCTTTGAAATTGAATTATCATGAGTCAACACTCATTGCACATGACGTATCATGATACTATACTTTACCCAATGCATTGGAGCGCTATAAAGGCACACCCTTCTTAAACATTTCATTTCATGCATAAGTGTGCCACATGGATCATAAAACATGGATTCATAAAACATAATCATTTATTCCACGATAATGGAATGTGGAATTCATACATGAAACTTTACAATCAATAAGTAAATGTGCATAAAGGTGAATACCCTTGATGGAGAAATGGGCATGGTATTCACTACACAATGGCATTGGCATAGCAAATCAGTGCGATTTCAGCAGCATAACGGCGTGACATAAGAATTCATAAAAATGGTTGATGAGAGAGAAAGGGGTTACTCATCATATTTACATGTAATTTAAAGTAATGAGGTCATATAGATACATGTACCAAAAATTTTAATGGAATTTAGATTCATGATACAAAAGTATTGCTTGAATGTAAAATAGGAGAGAGAAGTTCCTTTCGGAATTTCGGCATAGTAACAGGTGTACATGGGAGGCATTTAATGAGAGAGAAAGGGTATCCCATCATTAAAACATAAAGAGGGAAGTATGAGGGAGGTGCAAAAACATACCCCAACATTTATAATTGAAATTAAAAGGGCAAAACATCTTAAAGAAAATTGGACAAAAATGAGTAAGGAAGAAAAAAACCCTTACTTGGAAGTGTGCTTCCAAAGGCTAGAGAGAGGCTTGTGAGAGGCTTCTTGGGAGCTTAGGGAACATTGGGAGGATTCTAGAGAGAGTAGGGGAGAGTTTGGACGAACTCCAAAGGCTTTGAGTGAGGGAGAAGTGGGAGCTTGGGTGGGTTTATATAGGAAAGGTGATCGAATTATTTATTTTTTAGGTTTGGGACCCCTTATATTAAATTAATTCAAACCAAAAACCATACCATGGGTTATGACCATGGTTTTTGGAAAAGAGAAGTAGAAAACAATATTTTATAAGGCCAAGGTCCGAACTTCTTAAAATATTAGGGTTGATTATGTGGAGGTGAGTCACACTCCCATGAAAATTAATTTAAAAAGACAAGGTGTTTAATAAGTCTTGAGGGGTCCATTAATGCTTTAAAAAGTAAGACAAAAAAACCCAAAATCACATTATTTTAATGGTAAAAAATATATTGGCCGAACATAAAGAATATAATATTTTATTACATCACTATTGGGTTATTATGATGTCATAAAACACATTATATATTTAAACGGTATTTAATTTTTACTCAAAAATTTGACTGTCTCAGAAAATTATGAAAAATTCACCGTTGGATAATTTCGACATCCTGATTCAAAAAATAACATTTATTTTATCTAAATAATTTTCTAAATATGTTAATTTTCACTTAAAAAAAACAGACATTTATCCAAAGTTCACGGGTTTTGACAAAAAATGGATTTCAAACCATAATAAAAATTATAATTGCATTTATACAATTACATGATCATTTATATATAATAAAATTAATATAATAATAATAATAATAATAATATTTTATTAAAATATTATTTAATTCAAAAATACCTTAATTTAATAAAATAGATTTCTTAATTAAATAATAACTAGAAACACCATTTGTACTTTAAAAACTATTTACAATGTATCAATAATGAAAAGAAATTATATTCATTATTATATATAAAAATAATGTATATGAACATAATACTATCTATTAGTTACATAACCCCTTAAAACAGCAGCATAAAACCTAAGGGTAAAGTGTGTGATGGTGACATACTCTTGGGGTGACTCGGATAACATCGCTCGAGTGGTAATTTCTATCAACTTCCACTTCTCCCGTATATGGTCTCGTTCGAGCATGAAATGTTGAAGCTCATCTTGGGATTGGTCAAGAGTGAAGCCCAAGGACGCCACCTTTTTTCCGAGCTCCAATAAATGGGATTCATATGGGGAAATTCTACTGGATGAGGTCATATCTTCCTTTGTCTAAGTAAAATTGGATGTGTTAAAGCCCTATATTTATACTAATCATGTGATCACTATTCAATGACTATAAAAGTAATAGTCACAATTCTTATCATAAAACCAATGAAGTTGAAATTTTATAAAAACATTTTCTATAAAGAGACATTTAATACGATCAAGAGGGATTTTCCATTAATGAAACTTTGGGTCATTACAATATTCCCCCCTTAAGAAATTTCACCCTTGAAATTTTCCTTTTCCCACACTAAAACAGATGCGGATAACTCAGATTCATCACTTCCTCTGATTCCCAAGTTTCTTCTTCAAACTTGTGGTTTCTCCACAACACCTTGACGAGGGGCATTGTCTTATTTCGTAGATCTTTTTCTCTACGATCTAAGATCTTCACTGGTTGCTCCTCATAAGAAAGATCGTCTTCCAATTGTACCACCTTAGAAGAGATTACATGTTAAGGGTCCGGTATGTATGTCCTTAAGAGTGATACATGAAAGACATTATGTACTTTGGCCATAGTAGGCGGAAGTGCTAGTCGATAGGCCACAGCCCCGACACGATCAAGAATCTCGAAGTGGTCGATGTACCTTGGAATTAACTTCCCTTTATTTCCAAACCTCGTGACCTTCTTCCATGGAGATATGCGTAGAAAAACAATGTCTCCAACTTTAAACTCAAGGTCTCATCGAAGATTATCTGCATAACTCTTCTATCGACTTTGGGCTACCTTGATATGATGCTGAATGGTTATCACCTTCTCCACTATTTCCACGACCATTTCTGGTCCAAGCAGCTTACATTCACCGACCTCATCCCAACATTCCAGTGTTCTGCACCTTTTCCCATATAGGGCTTCGTATGGTGCCATTTGGATGCTCGAGTGGAAACTGTTATTATAAGAGAACTCAACCAGAGGAAGATGTTGATCCCATCCTCCTTTAAAGTCCATTGATCACGCTCTCAACATATCCTCAACTGTTTGGATAGTCTGCTCAGATTGGCCATTAGTTTGAGGATGATAGGTCGTACTAAAGTTCAGTTCATTATTCAGAGCATGTTGAAGACTCTTTCAAAACTTAGAGGTGAATCTTGGATCTCGGTCAGACACAATAGATAGTGGTACTCCATGAAACCTTACCACTTCCCTGATATATATCAGTTCTAGTTGATCCAATGAGAAATCCTCCCGAATAGAAATGAAGTGTCCAGTCTTTGTTAGACGATCCACAAAAACCCAGATTGCATTGTTGCTTTTGGATATCCTCGGATGTCCGGTGACAAAGTGCATGGTGATGTTTTCCCATTTCCATTCTGGTATGGGAACTAGTTGCATCATCCCCTTAGACTTCTGCCTCTCTGCCTTCACTTGCTAACACACCAGGAACTTTGATGTATATCCAACAATCTCCTTCTTCATATTATCCCACCAAAAGTTTTCTCGGAGATCTCAATACATCTTTGTGCTCCCTGGGTGAATAGATAAATTTTAACTATGTGCATCATCCAAAAGTTCCTTCTTCAGCTCCAGAATTGATGGAATACATAGTCTTTTCCCAAACCATACAATTCCTTCTTCATTAACATTGAACTCCGAGGATTTCCATTTTTCGATAGCTCCCACTTTTTCTTGAATTCCTACATCATCCTTTTGAGCATCCTTTAACCATTCCAAATGAGACTATTGAGCAATAATTTGTGAAAGGATTGATGATATTCCCTTCTCTATGATTCCCATGTCCATTTTCATCAAGTCTAAGAAGATTGGATCCTTCTCAATTCTCATCATTGATAGAATCACTGGATCCTTTCAACTTAGGGCATCTTCCACCTTGTTCGCTTTCCCAGGGTGGTAAGGGATTGAACAGTCATAATCCTTGATGAGCTCTATCCATCTCCTCTGGCGCATATTAAGCTCTTTCTGTGTGAATATATATTTAAGGCTCTTGTGGTCAGTATACATCTCATATATCTATCCATAGAGATAATGCCGCCAGATTTTCAAGTCAAAGATCACCGCCGCCAACTCCAGATCATGCATTGGATAGTTTCACTCATGGATTTTCAACTTCCTTGAGGCATAGGATATCACTTTATCATTCTTCATCAGCACACAACCTAAGCCCTTCTTTAAAGCATCACTAAATACCACAAAAAGTTCCCCACTTGTGGGTAAAGTGAGCACGGGCACTATGATAATACTCCTTTTCAACTCCTTGAAGCTTTCTTCGCATTCATCACTCCAAGAAAACTTTACTCCCTGTCGAGTTAGCTTGGTAGGATGGTTGGACAATCGTGAGAAATTTCTCACAAATCGTTGATAATATCAAGCTAACCCCAAGATGCTACGGATATCCATTATCGATGTTGGCCTCGACCATCCCCCATTTGCATCTGTTTTAGAGGGATCCATATATATCCCATTGCATGTGATGATATGAACCAAAAATAAGACCTCCTTCAACCAGAACTCACACTTGTTGTACTTTTCATAGAGCTTCTCCTTGTGCAAAGTCTTTAGTACAGTTCTTAGATGCTCCTCATGATCCTCCTTGGTTTTGGAGTATATTAGAATAACATCTATAAAGACTACCACAAATTTGTCTAGGTAATATCTAAATAATCTATTCATCAAGTCCATGAAGATTTCTAGAGCATTGGTGAGTCCGAAAGGCATTACTATGAATTCATAGTGCCCGTATCTTGTACGAAAATCAGTCTTGGGACATCTTCCTTCTTCACCCTTACTTGATAATATCCCGACCGCAAATCTACCTTGGAGAAGAATTGTGCTCCATGCAGCTGATCAAACAAGTCATCAATTCCTGGGATATGATACTTGTTCTTTATCGTTATTTTGTTAAGTTCACAATAATCGATGCAAATCCTCATTGACCCATCCTTGTTCTTGACTAAGAGGACTGGTGCACCCCATGGTGAAGCACTTGGGCATATAAACCCTTTATCCAGATTCTCCTGTAGTTGTTTCTTCAGCACTTCAAGCTCTAAAAAATCCATTCTATATGGAGTCTTGGATATTGGTAAAGCCCCGGGTATAAGTTCAATTGAGAATTCAACATCTCTTCTAGGAGGAAGACCAGGCAGTTCCTCGGGAAACACTTCAGCAAATTCCCTCACAATAGGCATTTCTTCAATGATGGTTTCTTCCTTGGACTCAATCATCTATGCCAGATACGTGTGCTCATAAGGCAGTAATATCCACACATGAGATGATGGAGATAAAGGAGATTCATCTTCCTCCTTACACTTGTAAAGAATCGGGGGTCGATTCTCCATATGGAGTCTTATTTCCCTCTCCCGAAAATTTATGTTGGCTCTATATAAGGAAAGAAAATCCATGCAAAGAATTGCATCAAATCCCACCAGAGGGAGTATGAAGAGGTTCGCTGTGAAATTAAATCCACAGATTATAATAGGGGATGAATTATATTCATGGGATGAAATGATTTCCCCATTTTCCATACTCATAGACATCTTCACTTCCATGATTTGTGGTGGTGCTGGGATTGTTCTAGTAAAATTTCGAGATATAAAATAATGTGTAGAACTAGAATCAAAAAGTACGTTTGCTATTCTTGAATGAATAACTAGCATACCTATCACCACTTCGTTGTCGGGGTTAACTTCGGCCGAAGTGATGGAAAAAGCTCTTCCTTTCTGCCTTGGAGGTTGTTGGTTGTCTCCGAAAACACTTAGATTAGGGAACTGATTTGAAAAATGACCCGGTTCTTTGAATTTGTAGCATTGAACAACGCGTTAAGGTTCGAACGGATCATTCCTCTCCTCTGTCGCAGCCGCGGGTCTTTCTTGCCAACAGTTAACAGCTAGGTGCCCTTCTCTTCAACACCTGAAGCATTTCCTCGTCCCCTTAAGGCAATTTACAGGTTGCTTCTTTCCGCACTTTTGGAAAGTGGGGTGTTGGATCTCCTTAGCACCGTTGGATTTATCTATCGGCCCACCAGCATTGAAGTCCACCTTACGCTTCTTATCCCCATGATACCCCTATGATTCATCGATCTCCATTTCAACCTTGAGGGCACATTGGAAAATTTCTTCATAGCTATCGAAGTCACGGATCGCTAATGCTTTCTGTAGGCTAGGCTTCAGCCACCAAAGAAGCAGTCAACCTTGCATTTGGGGGTAACGACAAAGCCGGAAGCGTATCGTGCAAGCCTTGTGAAATTTTCCTCATACGCTCCAATAGATTCTTCATATTTTTGCTTGAGGTAAAGGAAGTCCCTTTCCATCTTAATCCAGAGGGTGCACGGAAAATATTTATCGAAAAACTTCTTCTGGAAATCCTTCCATTCCAACGCCTCAATCTCCTCCTCAGGATTCATATTTTTGATCAACATCCACCATTGATCAGCTTCACCCTCCATACAATAAGCTGCCAGGAGAACCTTCTCTTGTTTGGAACATTGAAGGATGTATAATATCTTTTCAATGGAGTTGATCCATTGTTCAGCGATCATGGGATCGAATGATCCACTAAAAGTAGGAGGCCTTTGTCTCATGAAGCTCTCGATAGAGACTTGTTCTTTCTTAGGGGGGGTTTGGACGTTCCTCGTGACCTGTGTTTCTATTCAATGCTTGAGTTATCTGAGAGATAAGTGTGACAAAGTTTGCGATTCGCACTCCCATTGGATTGGGAATCTCATTAGTACAGTCATCACACTGATCTTCACATCGGTTGTTAGCATGAGTCCTCCTATTACCGGCCATTGGATGGAATAAAAGGAATGTTAGGGGTAACACATAAAGGGTAATCCAAAGAGAAAAGTTGATGACTTATAAATAAACTTTCATTTCCTTAACTCATGAGTCTATAGGCTTCAATCTAGGCTTTTCATGATCTACATGCTAACATATATTCTTAGGGGCATTTTTTAATTCCCTTAATAAGGGTTCATACTAATCTTGTGAATTTACCAAAGCATATCCCCCGAGAGTGTCGTAACCAAGAGTGCAGCAAGGCCCATTTTTGTGCACCAGTTCTCGTTCAAGTCTAGCTCAAAGCGGTGTTTTCGGGTTTTATCCCTAGGATACATCTGTGCCAGAGCCGCCTCTACCTGCCCGTATCCAGACATGGATGTATTTTATTGATAACCCACTTACTCAATACTCACCAAAACCTAGAGACGTTTTTATTGTACTTAGTCTTGTATCTAAGGCTTTACTAGGGTTTTCTAATCCTAATCCCGAAAATAACCAAACTTATCCTCTGATACCAACTATGACAACCCTTCTTTTATTAAAACTTAAACATGATTTATTACATAAAACTTCACTTGATACAACAAAGAATATCGAGAGTTTTAGTGTCTTTGGGGCTTAGTATCATTACATAAAAACCTAAAACATGAAATACAACATCTTTATTGAAAACTTCCTTTACATGACCACTACATTCCTTCGTACTTAGCATTGCATGGGATAACCTGAGGACATGCATAAGAAAAGGGTGAGCTATAAAGCCCAGTAAGGGAGTACACATAGAATAACATGAGGAGTACAATACATGTTAGACAATAGGAATATCAATAGATCATAAGAATGATATGAACATAAAGGCATGATAAAGCATGATAATCATAACATGGAAATGTGGCAACAACACTTAACATGGAATTAGCATGAGCCAAGGCCAATTGCACATGGAGCATGAGTAAATCCTAATTGCACATAAAGAAAGAGTAAACCCTCATTGCAATTTAATTATAATTAGTCATCACTCATTTCACATGATGTATCATGATACAATACTTTACCCAATTCATTGGAGCACTATAAGGGTGCACCCTTCTTAAACATTTCATTTCATGCATAAGTGTTCCACATGGATCATAAAACATGGATTCATAAAACATAATAATTTATTCGACGATAAAGGAATGTGGAATTCATAAATGAAAATTTACAATCAATAAGTAAATGTTCATAAAGGTGAATACCCTTGATGGAGAAATGGGCATGGTATTCACTACACAATGGCATTGGCTTAGAAAATCGGTGCGATTTCGGCAGCGTAACGGTGTGACATAAGAATTCATAAAAATGGTTGATGAGAAAGAAAGGGGTTCCACATAATATTTACTTGTAATGGAGTGTAAGTAGGTCATATAGATACATGTCCCAATAATTGTAATGGAATTTAGATTCATGATACAAAAGTGTTTCTTGAATGTAAAAGAGGAGAGAGAAGTTCCTTTCGGAATTTCGGTATAGTAACGGGTGTACATGGGAGGAATTTAATGTGAGATAAAGGGTCTCCCATCATTAAAAAATAAATAGGTAAGTATGAGGGAGGTGATAAACCATACCCCAACATTTATAATTGAAATTAAAAGGGAAAACAACTTAATGAAAATTGGACAAAAATGAGAAAGGAAGAAAAAAACCCTTACTTGGAAGTCTGCTTCCAAAGGCTAGAGAGAGGCTTGTGAGAGGATTATTGGGAGCTTGGGGAACCTTGGGAGGATTATAGAGGGAGTAGGGAAGATTTTTGACGAACTAAAAAGGCTTTGTGTGAGGAGTAAGTGGGATCTTGGGTGGGTTTTTATAGGAAATGTGATGGAATTCTTTATTATTTAGGTTTGGGACCCCTTATATTAAATTAATACAAAACACAAACCATACCATGGTTTTTGCCCATGGTTTTTGGAAAAGGGAATAGGAAAACAATATTTTATAAGTCCAAGGTCCTAACTTCTTAAAATATTAGGGTTGATTATGTGGAGGTGAGTCACACTCCCATGGAAATTAATTTAAAAAGACAAGGTGCTTAATAAGTCTTGAGGGGTCCATTAATGTTTTGAAAAGTAAGCCAAACAAACCCAAAATCACATTATTTTAATGGTAAAGCATATATTGGCCTAAAATAAAGATTATATTATTTTATTACATCACTATTGGGTCATTATGATGTCATAAAACACATTATATATTTAAACGGTATTTAATTTTTACTAAAAACTTTGATTGTCTCAGAAAATTATGAAAAATTCATCGTTGGATAATTTCGACGTCCTGATTCTGAAAATTACATTTATTTTTTCTAAATAATTTTCTAAATATGTTAATTTTCACTTTTAAAATAAAAACTGACATTTATCAAAATTTCACGGGTTTTGACAGAAAATGGCTTTCAAACCTTAATAAAAATTATAATTGCATTCATAAAATTACATGATCGTTTATATATAATAAAATTAATCTAATAAAAATAATAATATTTTATTAAAATATTATTTATTTAAAAAATCCCTTAATTTAATAAAATAGATTTCTTAATTAAATAATAACCAAAAACACCATTTGTACTTTAAAAACTATTTTCAATGTATCAATAATGACAAGAAATTATATTCGTTATTATATAAAAAAATAATGTACATGAACATAGTAATATCGATTAGTTACATAACCCCTTAAAATAGCCACATAAGACCTAAGGGTATGGTGTGCGATGGTGACAGACTCTTGGGGTGGCTCGGATAACATCGCTCGAGTGGTAATTTCTATCAACTTCCACTTCTCTCATAGATGGTCTCGTTCGATCTTGACATGGTGAAGCATAGCTTGGGCTTGGTCAAGAGCGAAGCCCAAGGACACCACCTCTTTTCTGAGCTCTGATAAATGGGCTTCGTATGGGGCAATTCTATTAGATGAGTCCATCACATCCTTTGTCTAAGTAAAATTGGATGTGTTAAATCCCTATATTTATACTAATCATGTGATCACTTTTCAACGGCTATAAAAGTAACTGTCAAAATTCTTATCATAAAACCAATGAAGTTGACATTTTATATAAAGGTACATTTAATAAGATCAAGAGGGATTTTCCATTAATGAAACTTTGGGTCATTACAGTTTTAATATTTTTATTTTATTTTTATTTTTATTTTTAAAAAAAATTAAAATAGAACGTCGTGCATGGTTTAAGCTGGTTGGTTTATGAAATCGTGCGCCAACCATACAAAACCCCATGTTTAAGAAACTAAATTTTCACAGATATCCTACATGGTTAGAATAACCATTCGGAAGCCATGTAAATGCCACTGTCCCCAGAGAAATAAGTGGCAAGGTTACCTGCTGTGGGCCACATGGTTTAGAAGATCATGCACTTACCGTGCGCCCACTTTAGGTTCTTAAAAACTGTCTTTCTCATTTTGGCACTACAAAAACTCCTCAAGATTTCCAGGAAAGTTCTCGATCCACTACCCATTTCCAAAAGAATCACTTTTAAACATAGCAACATTCATAATTATGTTCTGAAGTTCTATTCTAAAAATGACCCACTCTGTAATTACCAAAAATTGAAATTCCCTTGGAATTTCGTCCAGTTTAAAAACATGTGTTCTTACACTCTACCCACCTTAAAACTTCTCATCCCTGATAATCCATAAGAAAATATGAAAATATCACCCAACCCATAGAGGTTGTAGGGTTTCATTCAATAGTCGTGTTGCACTTCCAATTCCAAACTCACCTTTAACCATTTCACATGCCCAAGGGCTTAAGCCTTTAAAACCCGAGACATAGCACAAAATCAAACCTAAAACACTGAAGTGACATTTAACCAATCCCACATAACCAAAGGCATTAACTCATCATTATAAATTTATCTTTCATCCTATTGGTTCTCTCCATCAAGGGTATTGGTATTTAACTGTCCACATGCACTTTCCTCAAAAGATGTTTCCAACCCAAAAACCACAGTCTCCCTTAAATCGGTGATGTTCTCTTTAAAATGATTCAACCACCAATCATAAACAACAAGAAATAAGGTTACACAATCCAAGACACTCCAAGATAACCATTATTGAAGATTCCTATCTTATATGGTCAGTGCATCCATAATAGAATTAGAAATCCTTTCTCCCCAAGGCATTTATCAGCTAAGATAAGAACGTGCACCAAGGTTCTTACCTGACTTCCAGTGACATTACTAGAACAATACATCATGTTGATATCTTAAAAATATTGTTCCCCATGACTAACAAGGTTGTAACCCAATGAATGACACATCCCATGTAGAACCTTGATAACAACCACAACCAAGCCCAATGAATATTCAGATATTAAAGCGACATAAGACTGATGCCATCTTAGAGCCTCTAGGATGATGTCAAGATAGTTAACTTGATTTCCTCATTTAGAAGATCAAACTAAGAGTAACCTAAAGGTATCCATGAAGATTAGTTGAACCACTATTGGCCAACTCTTTTTAACAGCCCGACTTCACTTGCTGATGTATTAATAACCGAACCCCGATACCTATACCACTTGAATAATTTGTGTCCTTTCAATATTTACAACTGAAAATCTTCTAAAAAAGTGGTGTTTCTAAAGGTTTGTGCATACCACAAACCTCATCAAATCCATGCTACTAAGAAAGAACTAACACTTACACCTAAACCGATCTGTCTCTACCCGCCTTAGGAGTGTCCATGTTGTCGAAAGAAAAGACCAGCTGCTCACAAGCATGCTAGATCAGTACACCATAAACGAAAGTGTGATGTTCTATGAACCATGATCACCACATCAAAAAACTAGAAAGATAGGAAAAATTAAACCTACCAATGTGTCAAGCAACCATGTCAAAGAAACATTTCTCTCATGTAGTGGCACAAAATCACCTTAACGCCCCTGTCAATCTACTCTAGAGTCAACGCAAGAATATCCTCAACATCACAAAGCTCGCGAATATACTGAACTAAACCAGTTTTTTACATCATTATACACTTTGTTCGGTACTTTTTAAGACAACACCTACAACCCCATGTTCTTAAAATCCAACGGTACATCATCTCATACAAACATTAACTTGGATGATGATGTGTCGAGTTATTTATCATTAAATAAAAGAGATGTTCACATGACCTCCTAAGAAGCTGACCAAACTCGAGTAATGTCTAAAATAATAAACCAAGAATTCAACAATGCTTGTTCATTTAACAAGTGTCAAATCACAACGACCACCCCTCCAAATAAGGGTATCCTTTTAGTGCCCAAAAGTACTACTGGGGAAAATGACACCCAAAACATACCAATGCCAAAAAGCTCACAATGGAAGCAATGAATATCAAGCTCTAAGGGTTCTACCTACCATGGGCTAGCCCCTTATGAAGCATATCCATAGACCCTATCTCTCAATCATGCAAAACAGATTTCACTAGGCTGAAAATACCGTCGTTAATTTAAGCTAATGCTAAAAGAAACAACCTATGGATAAAGCTCATGCTTCTATTCCAAGGAATACAATAGTTATCATTTAAACTACCCACCCACAAGGGTTAAAACAAATGATACCACTTTATTATCAAATTTAAATAAATTAATTAATTCATTTCGACCTTAAAAATTTGAATGACTTTTAATAGACCCACAACAACCATTTCACAAACAAGGCACATGGATTTAATCAAAGCCCCATGGAAAAAAGCAAGTACTTTAGAATCTAAATTCATTTTTACTATTAGGTGACCTATAAGGGTTCTATTTATTCAACTTTAGTTCTTCAAAAAGTAAACCCCAAATAGTTCTTTTCATAAAAACATGACCCAAATGACCTACTTGGTTCCAGTTGAGAATTTTTTTAAAATTACCAAACCATTTTTCAACAAAACTCAATTGTTTTACATTTATACCCATTCCCAAACACACCATGGTGTTACAATTTCTCATTCACCTAGGTGGACATATACCAATCGATAAGGTGCACATACTCTTTACTTATTGAATTTGGATCCCAAATCATTTCATTTATGTTCAAAACATAATAGCCTTCATATTACACCAGTTCAAATACATCATTCCTTCACATTTAATATGGGTTTTCATTTCCCAATTCATGATGATCCCATACAATTAACAATCATAAAATTTACTCCCATTAATCACACCTAATTCCATTTAACATTTAAATTTTATCTTACCTTTCTCAATGGTTTGATTACAGAGGTTACCCTTTTCCCGGATATAAGGCACCCATACACCATATAATTGAAACTGGCTCTCATCGTAAAGACAACCAAAAAATTCCATCACATGCAATAATTTGAAATATCAAAATAGCATGCTAAAACAATAAAAATAGCATGGAATATAACATATAAGCATGTACACTTCAATAAAGACATGCTAAATAAATAGGCATGAAATCAGATTACCTCAATAGGTACAAAATATGCATGGTATCACTCAAGCCACAAAATCATGTTTATCAGGAAACCTACAGATGCACCTACATGGAATGGGACATGAATTTCTAAGTGACTAATATGATGCATGTCATGTTACTTAATTTACATTACGACCAAGGGAAAATTTACCAAAATTCCAAAAATACATAAACCAATGATAATACAACATTCTCCCAAGGTGAAATCACATCAACTGTAACACCAAACAGTGTAAACTAGAATTGCCAACACCGGCCACATGGTCATTTCCCATAAATGGAGTGATCATTCCTAGGAAAGAATATCTTCTATGTGCCGACACATTCCTAGCATCCTACCTACCAGTCCAAAATAATAAATCAGAGAAAAAAAAACCTCTGATACCACATTGTAACTTTTGACCCAACTGAATAATAAAATGATAGCTAAACCAGTCACCACATGACCTCTAGAATGTCTCCCAGTATGCCAGAGGCTTCAAACTAGCATCAACGGTGTACGGATAGTTAGTGAGTAGACTATGCCCTCATATTTAGAGTGTACAGTGGTAAACAGACAATAATAGTAAGTAAAAAATAATAGTGGAAGTAGATATAATGGAATATTCAAAGCAGCGGAAGACAATTTCAATATTAACTAAATATAGAAAATGGCCAATGCAAGTTTATACAATGCATGCATGACAATGATGATACATAATTCAAACACAATAAACAATAAATAATGTTTTATATCTCAGTACATAAATAATAAAATACCCAAAATCCCATAAAGGGAGATCTTCACAAGCACCCTGAACTCTCGCTCATTCCTTTGATTTTAACATATATTTATTAGGGAAAACCGCACAATCATTGGTCCATATCTTTACAAATAAGAACAGTCTACTTAGGAACCAATGGTACCTGAGAAGGGTGTGAGATAATATCTTAGTAGGCCCCCACCTAAGGCATCGCGCCCAAACCAATATGTGCAATATGTAAATTGGCAGTGTGAAGGTAAAAAATAAATCATTAAATATGGATTAAAAATTCCCATGGAATGTAACCACTAATGATGATACCCAAATAGACCCTCAAGGCTCCCTACACAAGTTATTCAATATCCAAAAACAAGGTATCTATAAGTAATGAACACATAAAAAACACATCCAATCCATTTATCTAAACATGTAATATCATTATGGACCTTCTGTATAACTTTGTATCACAGTTTACCATATTACAACCATATCTTCAATTATATCACATACCTCACGGTCGTTCGGTATAAAGAAATGTTGACCACAGAGGTCTGGATCCAATGAACCCATACAAGACATCTATATAAGAATTCTAGACCATGAGGGGTCAGATCTAAGGAACTCATCCAAGGAATCCATATAAGAAATATAGAACACGAAGGTTCGTATCCAAGGAACTTGTCCAAGGCATCCATATAATAAATCTACACTGTGAAGAGCTGGTCCCAAGGAGCTAATCTAGGGAATCCACATCGATTCCTAATGGAAAATTGGTCTAAGCACTAGTTAGAGTCCTAGGATCATGTGTATCAACATGTCCTATGTGAGTTCAAGTAATTCAGATCCACGAGATAACAAGGCCCGATGCATCCCATAAAATCATGAACCAAGGGGAATCATCAACCCAAGGTATCCACTACCGTGTTCCAGATCCATAGAGAGCAGTCCATGGAATCTATGAAACCTTTCATTCATTTCAAACCATTATTCAAATAAAACCATATGAGTATACCCACTCATAAAAACCATTTTATTCTATATGAGTATACTCACTCATATCTCCAATTTAACGCAATAAATTCTATATGAGTATACCAACTCATATCATCCATTTTACACAATCAATTACCTTTTGTTTTCCCATCCAATGATTATGATTCAAAGAAAGACTTTAAATAGAAGTATAAGGGAATAACCAACCTTATCACCACATCATTTCTTCTAGTGAGTATATCCACTCACATACGCCATGCACAACATGAGTATACCACTCAGGTGTACCATTTCCATTTTAAAAAGATATATGGATATTCCCACCCATATATCACAATTTACCATTATTAACCCAAGTCAACCAATGATCATACCCTCTTGTGTTGACATTTAATATTTAAATACATCTCATGAGTATAACCACTCAGTTTACCATTTTTCATTCAAGACAAATAATGAGTGTACCCACTCATTATCTATCTCTTACGTAAAAATGAAATAAATTTCAATAATGAATTTACCCAATCATTAATCCCCATTTATAACCCATGAAACCAAGGAGTATACCCACTCATTGTTACAATTCACATTAATTACTATAACATGGAATACCAACCCATTTAATACCATTTACACTTAATCGTTTCACATTGTTTTACCCACCCATTTAATCTCACTCTAAACCATTAGAACAATTTAACTGAAATGCGTCAATATGAAAAAAAGGAAGCACATATCATAGCTAATCAAACCATATTCCTTTAATTAATCAATATTCCTCTAACTAGGAAAGAATATGAAAGATTAGATAACATCAAACTAAGCAACATAAACAGTCCACTCACTATGCTTTTATCTTGAAGGCGACACACCTCCATTGGTGGTGTTTTATTATAAAAACATGACTTTATCAAAAAACAAGACATTTATCTCATTATAGCATTTCATTCAACCAATGAATTTATATTAATCTATGAAACTCATCAAAAAACTTATTTAAATAAGTAACTCTGTTATTATTAAATAAAGAGTCAAATATAGGGACCCTACCTCAAAATATGACTCATCCAAGTTTTTTAACTCAACAAGGAGCTTGCTCGCATGCCCGTACTTCCAAACACACACACACACACACAGATATATATATATATATATATATATATATATATATATATATATCCTTAAACTGATGCACGTGTTCCCCGTGACATGAGGGAACATGCACCCAGATGATATATATATATATTCATACTTGTGAAAACTGTGTGCGCATACTTGGAAAAAGATCACACAACACCCTACCATAATTTTCTCCAGGTCTCATTAAAAACACTAAACCCTAAATAGAGGGTGCATAAAAAATTAGTGGTTTAAAATCATAACAAAAATTGAAAATGGAATACCAAATCGGTCTAAAACACATAGCCTTCAGTGATGGTTTCCAGAACATAAACCAACATGTCCTGAGAGGCCCTATACATGACCTAGAACTGAAGAAAACCTGAAAACATGATCAAAACCAACCCTAGGGTTTAATCCACACACCATTGGGTGACATATAGGCTAAATAAAAGCCATAAATAAGGAGGATAATGAAGGAGGTACTCTACCTTGGTGATTCGATGAGAAACCATCACTACTACAAAAACGGGCAAGGGAAGCGCCCCCTTATATTAGTGCTAAGAAAAACCACTGATAAAGGTTACCCTGTATCAGCTCTACAGTTTTAGCGCGGATACAGGGCCTCTTTATCAGCGCTTTTCTAGCGTTGATAAAGAGGCCCTTTATTAGTGCTAGAAAAGTGCTGATAAAGAGGCCCTGTATCAGCGCTAAAATTTTAGCACTGATACAAGGTAACCTTTATCTGTGCTAAATAAGCGCTGATAAAGACTCTATGTATTAGTGCTAAAATTTTAGCACTGATACAGGAATGATTTATCAGCACATTTTTAGTGCTGATAAAGAGTACCATTATCAGTGCTAAAAACGCGCTGATAAAGGTTACCTTTATCAGCGATAAAATGTTAGCGCTGATAAAAGTTGTCTTTATCAATGCTTTTTTAGCACTGAGAAAACCTTAGTCCATTTTTTATAAAGTCAGTCGCACAGTTCCCTCGTTTTATCGCGACCTAAAGCTCTCGCAGTACTGGAACACTGTGACTCCCCTCTACCGCCCGCTGAGTTCTCGTTGTCGGACCTCCGCCTCCCTCGCTTCTCTTTGCCGATCCTCCGCCACCCGCAACGCCCCTTCGGTTTTCTGTTCATCCGCCGCCTGCAATTCCCCATCGGTTTTCCAGACCTCCGCCACCCGCAACGCCCGACTTCTTATTGCCAGACCTCTGCCGCCCTCGGTTCGCGTTGCCGGACCACCGTTTCCCGCAAATTCCTCTTTGGGTTGCCGGACCTCCGCCACCCGCAACGCCCTTACCTACCTTTAAGGCATGCTTTCCAAATATTTTTTTAATATTCTTCTTGTTGTTGGTTGAATCATTTATTTGGGTTAAATCATTATGGTTATGGTGTTTAATTTCATCCTTAGGGAATTTCCTTATTTAAGTTGGTGGTTTCATTCCGATTTTGTGAAGATATCAAGAAATAGGTTGGTTTTTCCATTATTTGACATTGTTTTAGGTGTTTAATATGATTTATTTGGTTCTAAAATGGTTTTATAAATTGTCTGGTTTGTGGGAAACATGTTTTCCAATTTTTTTCTTTTGCGTAAGGGTTTGATAATGACTTGACTATTGAAAATGGTTGTTTGTCATGTGGGTTTCTATTATTGGAAGTGTGATTGTATAAAATAGATATAATTTTATATAGGGGTGGAATTGAGCACAATGAAATCCTAGTTATCTAGGTGGGTAAACTAGTTCTAGTATATTAGGTGAACTAGTTAGGCTGATGATTGGTCTTCTTAATAAAGATATACATAACAACACTAACTAAACATTCATGTGCTAGTGATTGGTGGTTCAAATAGGAACTTGATGTCTAACAGATGTGATCACCAAGAGTACGAGGATCCTAGGACACTAGTAACCATAATACCTTAGAGATTTTCTATAGTGCTCATACTATTCTTGCCATTATCTTGTCACATTTACTATCTCTTTTATTTCAATGAATGTTTTATTTTAATTGTATCTTCCTTTTTCTTAAAAAATAACATGTTAATGTTTATCATAATGTCATTACATGGAATATATTTTTGTTGTGTCCTACTAGGTATGTTGGCTCACACCTTATATACACCCTCAGGTTTATCTAGACCTTCTTTTGTTTTACCCTGTTAAAGGCAAGGTTCCCTTGGTGGTGATGGTGCATATATGTGCTAGTAGTTCCCCTTTTGGTGACTGTTATTGGTTGTGGAATGGGGATGTTGAACCTCATGTTTCACGGAGTCTTGGTTGTATTGTTGGTTCCCTTACCTTTTTTTGTTGTTTTGGTTTTGGTTGAAATTGTTAACTGCTTATCCCCTATTGCAGTGTTATCTTTTGGTCTATTATATAGTGAAATTTGGTTATGATATGGTGTTTGATTATTATGTAATATTTATGGTTTTCTACATGAATAAACCATTCCCAAAGGTGTTACTCAATACCTAGGAACTAGTTACAACCCATGGGGATTGGTAATTTCCTTTGGACCTTCCCAAGAGTTGGGTCAGGTGTCAAGTGGGATGGAAACTTGGCCTAGTTCATGACAAGAAGTCTACACCGTAGTATGTTTGTTTAAATCCTTTCTGTACCGTGTCCATGGGAGGTTGAAACGTGGTATCTTTTTTATAGTCTTAAATTCCATGAGCCCCATTTTATATTCTTTTTTCTCTTACACAACTCTCAGTTGAAATCTTGATTCTTTAAGGATTACAAGAGTCATTTTAACTCCTCCAAACTCCCTTCTTCTCATATAGAAGCTCCAGTGGATGCGTTTGGTTTCTCTGATAAGGGGATCTCTCATCAATTGGAAATCCTCTATCCCCTCTTATATTCTCCTTATAGAGTGATAGATCATCATCTTTTTAGTGAATCTAATATTGTTTTTTTTTTGAATCTTGATTATAGGTTAGACTACTTGATCTCCTTATACGGAAGTGGTTCTCTTCTACTTTATTTGGAAGTCTTGTTTTGTGTACTTGAACAATAAATACTAATATTTGAGATTCAAATAGGATGAAGATTAAAAAAAATTGGATGGATTCTAATCGTTTAACAATAGAGTATGAGAACGGAGTGAAAGAGTTCATCAAGTTTTCAAAGGATCACGCAAAGGATCCTTCTCAATTCCTTTGTCCGTGTTTACATTGTTGTTATTCTAGAATAATTACTCTAGAGGAGTTGGAAGAACATTTCATATGTCATGGAATAGATCGGAGATATAAATGTTGGAATAAACACAGAGAAAAAGTGAATGTAGCTACTGGCTGGGATAAAACTGCGTTTTATGGATCATCAGATATGAATAAAAATATGGATAATGAAGAATACTGTATAGAGTATGTGATTACAAATGTCAATGATGATGAAGATCGTATTGAGGAAATGAAAAAGATAATTCAAGATGAACTCTGTGATTGCCCAAAATTATTTGAGAAGTTAAGGAGTTGTGTAAAGATGCCATTGTGTGCGGCTTGCACTAAGAATACAACATTGTCAGTTGTACTGAAGTTGTATAAATTGAAAGCAGCCAACAGATGGAGTGATGACAGTTTTATGGAACTACTTTCTCTCTTTAATGACATGCTCCTGGAAGATAATGAGCTCCCAAGTCGGACAAATACACGCCTTCCCGAAAGACTGTATATTATTTTTCAAGGAGAAAAAATCAATTATAGAATTCCCAAAGTGTGGTGCTTCTCGATACAAGAAAGATAATCCAATCCTACGAAAGTTGTATGGTACTTTCCAATCATTCCAAGGTTTAGGCGTCTATATGGAAGAGAAGAAACTTCAATACAATTGTCGTGGAATGCAGATAATAGAAATAAAGATGGGTTATTACGTCATCCGGCCGAATCTCCTCAATAGAAGAAAATTGATCATTGGTATCCTGAATTTGGAAAAGAGACAAGAAACCTTCTTCTTGGGTTATCTACAGATGGAGTGAATCCTTTTGGTTTTCAAACCAGCACTCATTGTACATGGCCTGTTATGTTGGTATATTATAACTTGCCACACTGGTTATGCATGAAGCAAAAATTCATCATGTTATCTATGCTTATATCAGAACCAAAACAACCAGGTAACGATATTGATGTTTATCTGGATCCTTTGATCGAGTATTTGAAGTTATTGTGGGACTCAGTTGTAATGTTGTATGATGCTTATAAAAGTGAATACTTCACGTTGAGAGTGATGTTGTATGGGATAATAAATTATTTCCCTACTTATGGAAATTTTTCGGGCTATAGCATTAATGGAACTCAAGGGTGTCCCATGTGCGAAGAAGATACAGAATCAATTAGGTAGAAACATTCTTCAAAATATGTGTTTCTAGGACATTGTAGATTTCTACCTCGTCAGCATAAGTACCGATCTTGGACGACATCATTCAATGGAAGTTCAGAAAAACATGCAACACCGTCTCCACTAACAGGTGATCAGCTGTTTGAGAAAGTAAAATATTTGAACACTTTTTTTGTTAAGCCATTTTCGAAAAACCTTATGAAAATCAGTTTGAAAAAGAGATCAGTTTTTTTTGAATTACCATACTGGAATTGTTTGTACGTCAGACATTTTCTTGATGTGATGCATGTGGGAAAAAATGTATGTGACAGTGTTATCAGAACATTCCTAAATTCCCCTGGAAAAACAAAGATGGAATTAAGGGAAGGTTGGACATGGTTGATATGGGAATACAAGAAGAGTTGGCTCCTGTGAAGGGTGAAAATCGAATGTTTCTTCCTCCAGCTGCATATACTCTTTCTAGGGTGGATAGATATCAGTTTTGCAACTTCTTCAATGATGTAAAGTTTCTAGAGGGGTACTCATCAAATATCAAGAACATTTTTCAATGAATGATTTTAAGTTAAAAGGTTTGAAATCACATGATTGCCATGTTTTGATGAAAGATCTAATTCCTATAGCTTTACGTTGCATTTTTACCAAGAATGATCTTCATACATTAACCAAACTTTGTTTCTTTTTCAAAGCTATATGTAGCAATGTTTTAGACCTGGGGAAATTTCCATCTATGGAAAAAGAAATTTTCATCATATTATGTGATTTAGAAATGTTCTTTCCGCCAACATTCTTTGACATGATGGTTCATTTGATGATTCACTTGGTGAGAGAGATTCGACTTTGTGGTCCTGTGCACTATAGATGGATGTATCCTATTGAACGGTATATGAATATTTTGAAAGGGTATGTGAAAAATCGAAGTCGGCCAGAGGGTTGTCTAGTGGAGTGATATATTGTTGAGGAAGCCATTGAATTTTGTACTGAATACCTATCTAATGTGGAAAGTATTGTTCTCCCAAAATCTCGTCACACTGGATGCATTGAGGGTGAGACAATTTCTGGAAGAGAAGTTGTGACAATCAGTATTATAGATCTGGAGTAGGCTCATATTTATGTTTTGCATAACAGTTGGGAGGTTGCTTCATATATTGAAATTCAAAAAGAAATTTTTAGGAATTTGAATCCATCGAGGGCTGAAAAATGGTTATCAGATACTCATAATCATCAGTTTATAGGATGGTTTCTGGACCATATTTTTAAGCAGTTGGATGAAAATCGGAATTCAATTTCAGAACGACTTCGATGGCTAGCCGCTGGACCAAGTGTGTATGTATTATCTTACAGTGGTTATGTAATTAATGGTTATACATTCTAAACAAATGAACATGATGAAGATAGTACCATGCAAAATAGTGGAATTACACTAGTGACTGAAGCGATTCATGTTTCTAGTAGTAAGGACAGAAATCCAATTTATGAAAATATTTCATACTTTGGCATTTTCAAACTAATATGGGAGTTGGATTATACGACATTCCAATTTCCGATTTTTCAATGAAAATGGATTGATAAAAATAGTGGTGTTAAAATAGATGAATGGGGATTTTTGAAAGTTTATTTTAGTAAAGAAGCGTAAAATGACGAACAGATTATAATGGCATCACAAGCGGTACATGTTTTTTATGTTCCAGATATCACAAACCGAAAGTGGTTGATTGTTCTGTTATCTTCCAAAACTACTGAAGGTTCCAATGAAGATTTAGTTGAGGACGATCCTTTTAGTGGTACGTCGCAATCATTTTAGAGCGGTCCCAATGCAGATGATGTTTTATATGTTAGAGGAGACCACAATGAAGGGATTTGGATAGTTGATAGAGGTGTCAAATCCATTCAACCTTTGAAAAAAAGAAAGAAAGTTCAATAAACAGGTAATATTTTATTTGTAATATAGATCTTGTTATCTCATGTTATTATCTTATCATTACTGAATTTATGTAATCTGAATTAACTGTTCAACCACTTTTGCAGATAATGACTTCTGCACATTTTGGTGCTCCTAACCTTGAGGCTGAACAAGTCTCTCAAGCAACTGCTGCTGCGGATGTTGCTGCTCCTACTTCTCCTATAGCTCATGCTACTGTTGTTGTTGCTCCTACTGCTACTGCTGCTGCTGTTGCTCCTGCTGCAGCTCCTGCTGCTCCTACTGCTCCTCTTGCTGCAGCTCCTACTGCTCCTGCTGCTGCTCATGCTGTTGCGGCTCCTACTGCTATTAGTGTTGAGGTTCAACAACCACCAGCACATGCCATTGATACCATTCTAGATGAACATATAGATGATCTTGATATCGATGAAATGTCCGAGAATGAAGGACCAACATCGCAAAAAACACAGGTGCATCGTAGTTTGACGGTGTTAGCCAAATTCTTAAGGCGAAAAGCAAAGGCATCAAATTTGAAGTCTGATGGAATGCATGAGGCCAACATGTGAATCCCAACAAGGCTATGTTTAGCAGATACAATGGAGTTGTCACTCAACAACGCGTGCCGATTGACATAGATTCATGGCACCATGTTGTGTCTGGGATGAAGGCTGTGATCTAGGAAGAAATTACAGTAACATTATCAATTTATTTCTTTAATTTACTAGAAAATAAAATAATGAAACAATGTCTTACTCTTCTCAATCTCTTGAAGAGTACATTTATATAATATGATTCACACAAGTATTATGTACTAAGGCTTGCAGGAAAGATTCATCGAGGTTTTCACACTATTTTAACAAGATGCCACCTGAAAGATTCTAAAGGTAAAATAAACCTGCACCCACCCATTATCTACGCTCACCTGATATCCTAAGAAGCATGGGATGCATTTATTGTCCATCATGGGGATGAGAAGTTTCAGGTACATTTTTGGTGATAATACGTTGTTTGAGGATACCTGTATTCATCAATTTGATTATCAATATTTCATTTATGAAACAGAAACTCTGTACTGAAAATAAGGAACGTGCATCAAAACCAACATACCCCTATCGTAAAGAAAGGATGGGGTATGCTTCAGTAGAAAAGAAAATGGTATGTATTTTAAATTTATAGTAATATTTTTAGGTTCCAATTAACAACATCATAATTACCTTTCTATGTTTATATGTAGATTGATGAGTCTAAAACCAAATGCACTTCCATCCCACATCATGTGCTATGGTAGGAGGCACATGTGAACAAAGAAGGGAAGTTAGTAGATGAAAGCACACAGAAAGTGTGGGAAATATGTGTAAGTATGACACGACGATAAAAAAATTTGGTTTAAATTGCTATTACATAAAAATAATTAGTTATTTTTCTCTATCCAACAGTCACAAGAATCAGCTACTCCTGTAGTTGATACGGACCTATTATCGACGGCTTTGAAGCAGCCAGAATAATACGGTCGTGTCAGAGGTGCAGGGTTTGGGGTGACACCCCGAGTATATTTTGAGAAGAAGAAAAAAATGGATGATACAGATGAAAAATTGGAACAAATGAGCGAAAAAATAGCAACCCTTGAAGAACGATTGAAATGGAAGGGGGAGTTGCTAGAAACTTTTATAGGTGGGAAGCAAAGGGAAGACACAACTCAGGAACAACTGCCACATGAACATCCCACCCCACCCCCTACCAGCTTTGAGGTGCGCCATTCGCCTCAAAGAACTGTCTTAGCTGTGGTAATCAATATTCTAATAATTGTTACCATTAAATATGAATCAGAAAAACACTGATAATTTTTCTGTACTGATCTTCTACAGGGTGATAATGATTGTGATTTATATCTGTCAACACCCACCTATCAACTTGTAGCGAGGGCTACAATGTTCAATATCCCAGATGCCACACTGCATAATAGACCACATCTGAAAGATCATCTGAAAGTGACGATTACTGTATCTCATGAGCCAAATATAGAGCTACCTATTCCACTTGATGACGATGATATTCATACGATCGAAAAGGCTATTGGGACATTCATTGCATGGCCATCACAACTTGTAATAGTACATGTGGACAAAGAGGTATTTATTTCCTTTACTTTTCAAGATAAACCCTTAACAATTAATGAAAAAAGGTTCTGAACCAATGATTGTTGTTATAGATGGAGAAAGGGAAGGGGGTGACAAACGTCGGCTCAAAACCATCTAAAGGATCGACCAACCGATCCAAAGGAGCTACTGAAAGCACAATAACACCACATGTTCTCTATCCACATTTAATAGCATTAAACACTCATGTGGATATGAAGCTAAAAGATGGTAATAGTCATATAGTGGTTTTTGAAGAGAATATATACAGAGAGGAAAGTCAAGATTTCATTGCTGCTGAAAATGTAAATGAAATCCTTGAAAATAGTTGGCTATGATTCACAGTTGTAAATGTATATATGAGGTATGTTTCCATGAATTGATTTTCAAAAAGATGATATAATGTGCAAATTATGACTAAATGCATTTTATATTGTTGACATACTCATTTATGAAAAAAAAAGTTGAAGGATTTTTCCCATGAGCCAAGATTTGGACTGGTTAGTCCTCATATCACATCAACACACCTAACAAAAATATAGCCATCAAAAAGGGATGCAATAGTGAACGACTTGCTGAAAAAATTTGAACGCAAGATTACAGATGACAGACTTTTCCTAATACTAACCATGCAGGGGTAATACTCTATGATTAAAGCATATCAATTATATTTTCACTTCTTTTATTACTTATTCATTTTTGTGTTTTTAGGAAACATTGGTTTCTAATTGCGGTGAACTTGGATACTCCGAAGATTTATTTTATGGATTCAAAGCAAGGATATCCATCAATCCGACCACACATGATGGTGTTTTTGAATCTGTAAGACACTACATATTACGTTTTAGGTCTAAACATCATGTAATATAATTTATATTACCCTTTACCGAGGATTCTATTATGATAGGGCAGTGTATCATTATCTTCTAAAAAAAGGAATGAGGACAGGGGCTAAGCATAGAGAGGCGAGCAAGTACTACGTCTGGACAAATATCAGGGTATATATAATAAAATATAACTATCCAAACACATCTCAACATAAGTTAGTTATTCTCCTAATGATCAATTTTTTTGCAGTTTCCAAAACAAACAAACGATAATGATTGCAATTATTATGTTTGTAAATTTATGAAATAGATCGTTTTTCATCAGCAAACTAGCATCCCTAAAGAGGTATTTTCAAAAACAACTACTAGTTCGTTTAAGATAATTATTAATTAATTATTTTTTTATTTTGCAGTACTACTCTGATTGAAAAAAAGCCTCATACTCACAAGATGATATAGATGTGTTCAGAAATGAGTGGTCCGCATAGCTGATGGAAGATTGTACACAAATACAATGAAGATCTGACTTGGGGACATGTAAAATTGGTGGTCAATTTTTAGAGGGGTTAAGGGGATCAAAAGATGAAACATTATTGTATGTAAATGTTCGTAGGAAAATTGTAATTGTTGTTAAATAAAACATACTTTCTCAAATGAGTCATTTTACTGTTTTAACAGATGATATGCACCAGCAACATGCAATAATGCTGAACCACTCAAAGGGTCTCTCTTTTGTTTAAAATGTACACAATTTTAATTGAAAACAACAACTAACATATGAAAATCTGACCAAATGCATTCAAATTGCCTTTATAAATTATAAGAACGATCCAAGGGTCCTTGGTGACGTGTATGATTCAACCGTGCCTCAATCCAAGGCACGGTGTGACCACTATCACTCAAAGGGTCTCTCTTTTGTTTAAAATGGACACGATTTTAAGTGAAAACAACAACTGACCTACCGAAATCTGAACAAACGCATTCGGATTGACTTAATATTTTATAATAATGATACAAGGGTACTTGGTGATGTTTATGAGTCATCCTCGCCTCAATATGAGGCACGATGTGCCCGCTATCACTCAAAGGGTGTGTCTTTTGTTTAAAATGGACATGATTTTAAGTTAAAACAACAATTGACCTACGGAAATCCGAACAAATGCATTCGGATTGCCTTGATATTTTATAAGAAAAATACAAGGGTCCTTGGTGATGTGTATGAGTCAACCACGCCTCAATCTGGGGCACTATGTGGCTGGTAACACTCAAAGGGTCTCTCTTTTGTTTAAAATGGACACGATTTTAAGTGAAAACAACAACTGACCTACAGAAATCCAACCAAATGCATTCAGATTGCCTTGATCTTTTATAAGAACGATCCAAGGGTCCTTGGTGATGTGTAGAGTAATCCTTGCCTCAATACGAGGCCTGGTGTGGCCGGTAACACTCAAAGGGTCTCTCTTTTGTTTAAAATGGACACGATTTTAAGTGGAAACAACAACGGACCTACGAGAATCTGACCAAACACATTAGGATTGACTTGATATTTTATAAGAACGATCCAAGGGTCCTTGGTGATGTGTACGAGTCATCCTCGCCTAAATCCGAGTCACGGTGTGGTCGGTAACACTCAAAGGGTCTCTCTTTTGTTTAAAATGGACACGATTTTAAGTGAAAACAACAACTAACCTACGGAAATCCAACCAAACGCGTTCGGATTGCCTTGATCTTTTATAAGAACGATCCGAGGTTCCTTGGTGATGTGTAAGAGTCAACAATGCCTCAATACGAGGCATTTTGTGTTCGGTAACACTCAAAGTGTCTCTCTTTTGTTTAAAATGGACATGATTTTAAGTGAAAACAACAACTGACCTACAGAAATCCGATCAAACACATTAGGATTGCCTTTATCTTTTATAATAACGATCCAAGGGTCCTTGGTGACGTGTACGAGTCATCTAAACCTCAATATGAGGCACTTTGTGGCATGTAACACTCAAAGGGTCTCTCTTTTGTTTAAAATGGACACGATTTTAAGTGAAAACAACAACTGACCTACGGAAATCTGACCAAACACATTCGGATTTCCTTAATATTTTATAAGAATGATCCAAGGGTCCTTGGTGACGTGTACGAGTCATTCCTGCCTCAATCCAATGCACTCAGTGGCCGGTAACACTCAAAGGTTCTCTCTTTTGTTTAAAATGGACACGATTTTAAGTGAAAACAACAACTGACTTACAGAAATCCAAACAAACGCATTCGGATTGCCTTGATATTTTATAATAATGATCCCAGGGTCGTTGGTGATGTGTAAGAGTCATCCCCGCTTCAATATGAGGCACTGTATGGCTGGTAACACTCAAAGGGTCTCTCTTTTGTTTAAAATGGACACGATTTTAAGTGAAAACAACAACTGACCTACGGAAATCTGGATAAATGCATTCAGATTGCCTCGATATTTTATAAGAATGATCCAAGGGTCCTTGGTGATGTGTAAGAGTCATCCCTACCACAATCTGAGGCACGGTGTGACCTCTATCGCTCAAAGGGGTTCTCTTTTGTTTAAAATGGACACGATTTTAAGTTAAAACAACAACTGACCTACGGAAATCCAACCAAACGCATTCGGATTTCCTTGATATTTTATAAGAATGATCCAAGGGTCCATGGTGATGTGTACGAGTCATCCCAACCTCAATAAGAGGCACGGTGTGACCGATACCACTCAAAGGGCCTCTCTTTTGTTTAAAATGGACACAATTTTAAGTGAAAACAACAACTGTCCTACAGAAATCCAAACAAACGCATTCATATTGCCTTCATATTTTATAAGAATGATCCAAGGGTCCTTGGTGACGTTTAAGAGTCATCCCCGCCTCAATATGAGGCACTTTGTGGCCGGTAACACTAAAAGGGTCTCTCTTTTGTTTAAAATGGACACGATTTTAAGTGAAAACAACAACTAGCCTATGGAAATCCGACCAAACGCATTCGGATTTACTTGATCTTTTATAAGAACGATCCAAGGGTCCATGGTGACGTGTACGAGTCATCCCTGCCTCAATACGAGGCATGGGCGTGACCTCTATCACTAAAAGGGTCTCTCTTTTGTTTAAAATGGACACGATTTTAAGTTAAAACAACAACTGACCTACGAAAATCCGACCAAATGCATTCAGATTGCCTTGATCTTTTATAAGAACCATATATTTGCTGGCAATATATTAATACATAGTCAGACCCCATTTTTGTTCCATGTTCATGTAGTAGTACATGAATAGAACGTTATTGTACATATGTTATGTTAAAGTATATATATTGGATGGATATTTTGGAGTATACACCGTTTACTCAAGGTACATGCCCTGTACTATTCCCTTATTACAAATTTGAGGATTCCGTGTAATTTTTCACCCCAGATTTAAAATTGTGAAAAATTGGATTCCATATTTAGTATTTATCTATGTATATCATGATGGTGTAATCATTAAAGTATTTTTTTAGTACTTTTAAGAGGTGATTCAAGGGCATCAATTTATGATAGAGCCTTTTTTACTCTGTTAATTGAATATGATGGTATCCTAGGAGTGAGACTTGGTATTAGAACTAGAAGAGGGTCATGATAATGGTTGGAGGAAATGGAATGGGATTTCCAAGTTCCTCTAATGGATTATCTTGGTACAACCCCAAGAAAAAGGGACTAGGTTGTGACTTGAGAAGGTAGATAGGTTGGGTGTTCAATTCAACTTAGAGTAACTTATGAAGGAAATAGACTTGAGGTCATCTCCCTTATGATAATATCCATATTTGGCTTGTGATGATAGGATATATTAGATATTGGGTTGTGGGATGTTTTACCACCAATATATTGACGTTGGCCCAAGGGTTATTATTAAGATCAAGGACCCCAAATAGGGTGACTTGTTATATGATGAATTAGGGGAACCTAGTAGGTTCAATAATAACTTGTTGTCCCTAGTGATAATGCATCCATGGGAATGGTTAATTTCAATTATGGGCATTTATTAGGTACCAGAGTCAATGTTTTGAGCTTGTTAGGGTTGTAACCACATGGGTCACACTCTTGAGAGTCTATCCATGTTTTCAGGGTGGATTTTTCATATAAACACTCATAATAATATATATATATATATATATATATATATAGGATTGTTATATAGTAATGAATATGAGTTTTTATGAATTAATGGAAATTCTCATGGAGTATTAGTGATTTTTGGATAGGTTTATATGTGTTTGAGTCATGTTTTTTAGAGTGATTCTTTATGTGATATCTTATAAAGTGTATTTAAATGGGGGGTCCTGGCATGTGATCTATCAGGGGCCTCATATATATCAATTCATGGTTGTCCTGGTATACTAGGGTGATCATGTGTTTGGGTCTATGATACTTATGGGCTTATATCTGGATGAAAATACTCCCATATGGGAGAGTGGATATACTTATGGGTCTTATTCCTTAAATTATAATACTCTCATATGGGAGGGATGAGATGTATATAGGTATTATTCCCCAGATGAGAATACAACCATATGAGTGGGATGAGATTCTTATCGGTAATATTCACTAAATGAAAATAATCCCATAGGGGAGGGCAGATATGATTATATAGATTATGCCTCAAATGAGAATACACCCATATTGGAGGGTTAATATGCTCTAGGGATTATTATTTGTATGATAATACTCCCATATGGTAAAGAATATATGCTTCTTAGTATTATTCCCTAAATAAGGCTACTCCCATAGTATAGGGATGATATCCATGTAGGTCTTATGCCTCAGAATTGGAAGAACACATATGTGTGGTCTGAGATACTGTTGAGGGTATTCCCTGGATGAGATAACTCCCATAAGTGGATTTCCATGATGGAGTATAAATAAAACTCACATATTGGAGGTCAATGATAATTATTTATATATTGGGGAGACTATGGTATATTATAAGTTTTCTGTGGTTCCTATGATGTACTCAGAGAAAACCAAACATTGGATGAAGTAGGTATGGTTGATCAAGCTTTAATAATTGAGGATCATTGTGTCTTGATGTAGATGGGGTAGGACTTGGTCAAACTATATTTTTATAATGTCGACACGATCCTTGTGACATGCTTGGTAAAAGTTCAGCACTTGGAAAATTAATTTTGGTTTTATCATGGTCATGGATTTGAGGATCAATGATGATTTTTTTTATTAGTTTTATTCTACTTATTTCTCAACTAGGTTGTGCATATTGCCTGATCATGCACTTACAATAGCCTATTACCGGTGTAATATTAGGGGTTTATTAATGAGATTCATCCCCCCTAAGTATGTGCACCTCAGTGTGTGTACAAACCTTATAACTTCTTTGAGGTTGAGAACATGATGCATAGTGGATAGAGAAAAGTCCAAAGATTTATGTATTGATAAAACACACCCATGTGGAGCCTTAGGATTGAACTGGAGTAGGATTATAAGCTTTTAGAAAATGGTTATATTGTAAAGATCATATTTCTTTAGTATTATTTTACTTTTATTTATTTTATTCATTCACGTATGTGTTTTTGACCCGGTGGAGGGCCAATTTATGTGTATAGAATGACCATTTGAGTTGTATCTGAAATTTCATTTAATTACAGTATGTTTAGTTTAATTATTCTTATTTACTCTATTGTGTATGACGAATGGTAATTTTATTTTTATTGTGCACTCTAATAGGGATGAATTTTATCCTTGGACACCAATCCACCCCCCTAGACACCCCCCCGACACCTTGGATACCAGCCCACCCCTGGAAAGCCCCCCAGACACCCCCTATCTCCCCTTGGACAGCCACCCCAAACCCTCGATCAACCCCCAAACCCCTTGAATTCTGAATTGAATTCTTTATGTACTTAATTAACTTATGAATTATGTGTTAATGGTGTACGGGTATACTGGTTGTATGGGTATACTTGGTCTAATTAGCTTGTGATTTATGAGTTAATTTTGTATGGGTATACTTGATTTAATTAGCTTATTGATATGCTGATTTTTTTTGCAGGTTTTTGGGTGTGCTGCTATAGATTTATGGTATCAGCCGAGAGTGCATTTATCAGTGCTCTTTTAGCATTGATAAATAATTCTTTTATCAGCGCTAAAAAAGTTCTGATAATAGATGAGTTTATCAGCGCAAAATGATCGCTGATAAAGTATACCTTTATCAGTGCTTGTTTAGCGCTGATAAAGGGTTGTTTTATCCGCACTTTTTTAGCACCGATAAAGTACCCCTTTATCAGCACTTAGGAAGAGCTGATAAAGGGGTACCCCCTTTATCATCACCGAGCTTAACAGTGCTTTTTTAGTGCTTTTAAATCCCATTTTAGCGCTGTTAATTCCCGTATTTGTAGTAGTGCATGGAGAGATAAGTTAGAAGTCAGATATCAGAGGAGGTTCCATGGAGGGAGGGTAGGTCGTCGAAGGGTAGATCCTCCTAGATGGTGAATCGTAACTATGGAGATGAGAGAGGGAGTCTTAAATATTTTAAATTTTTGTAATTAAATTTAAAGTAAAATAATTTTTGAAACGTAATGTCGTGCATGGTTTAAGCCGCACGGTTTGGAAAACCATGCACCAACCATACGACACCCCCTGTTTAGGAAACTCCATTCACAAAACTTTCTTTCATGGATATCCTGACAATGTGTAGGTCATCTAAAATCCTATATCCCCCCAGAAATAAGTTCCACAGTTACATACTACATGACTAATTTTTTGGTAGACCGTGCGCCAACCATGTGCCCTTTGTAGGATCTTAAAAACCTAGCTTTCCTGGTCTGGTGCTCCCAAAACTCATCGAGCTTCTAGGGAATGTTCTTGGGAATTTACCCAAGGCTAAAAAAATATCTTTTAAACATGCAAATTTTTTTAATTTTGTTATGATGATCTATTCTAAAAATGATCCTCTCTATAATTACTGAAAATTAAAATTTCCTTAGAATTTAGTTTGGTTAAACAACATGGGTTCTTACACATAGTTTTCCCATATATGGAACATATAAATAATGAATCTCTTGATTCAATATGTAATAAAAACTAGTTTTTTTATAAAGATAAATATTTGGGGTTTAGAGTGCCCATTTTTTATAAAGTCTCGATGACTTGTGTTTGGGCCCAAGTGATCCCATTTGCATATAAAGGAAAAATTCATTATTTTAAAGAATATTTTCCCCTATTGACTATGTTTTATACTAGATTATGTGTCATGTTCTCTATATGTGACATTATCCATGCAGCATGATGTGATCCTGGGATGGCTGTTAACATATGGGTGGGGTGGCATGGACGTTGTGGCAACAGTTTCCACCTATGACAGTGGGGTACATGTGGATATGATTGAGGGTTCAAGGATGGCACTAAGATGATCCAATGGGTTAAGGTAGGGTTTAATAGTTTATGTGATAAAACTAAGATTATTTATTATGGTAACTCTATTTAATGGTAGGATGTTTAATTTTCATATTTTATCTGCCTTCCTTTCCCCACTTCTTAAGGCATTTGGGTGTTCTTTGTTTCACCTCTCTTGATGATTGCTTTTGATTTTTTCATTGATTACCCATAATTTTATAATGCTAATGATAAATTTTAATAAATTTTAAATCCATGAGATTAAAGTTTTTGGAATGGTATGAGATGGTCTTGAGAAACATTAGGCTTTTTTGGGTTATGCATGGAGGGAATGGAATTCGCTTTGATAGCTAATGAATTATTTATTGTAAGGTGAATTAACTAGTGGAAGGAATTATTATAATTTATATTTTTAAATTCTTTTGTTATTATTGGATATCTAGTCCTTAGTAGTGGCAGCTAGGTATCCGAGTGATGATAATTGTAGTTGAGATAAGGACTAGGTTAATTCCCATAGTATGGTTGTGAGGAATGTTATATTGTGTAGGTTTTTTGATTACATACTATACTCCACTTATGTTAGTAGGGAGAATGAAACCTAGTGGAATCTAGCATTATGCTTTTATCAACATCCTTATGTTGAAGATAGATGGATGACTACCCCCTCTAACCCTGCTCTATTCTCTTGGTAGTATTATGTGTTAGTTTAAATGAGAGTAAGATTTCCCGTATATGTGTGTAGAGGTATGTAATGGATTGTGGTTATTTAACACACATGTATGTATAGATATGGTATCCAAAGTATTATTATAGGTATTATGTGTAAATTCCATGTTGTCTTGTGGTACCTTAATTGGTGTATGGGTTTTGTTGTATTGAGGTATAATAGATGATATAAGATACATATCTTATGGGTTATGGTGTATCTCAGAAACTACTTGATTACTATATGGGGTTTTGATATGAGATGATAAAATGACATGATTCACAATATTAATTCTTTGATATATATCCTAGGTGTTTTTAGGATGGATTCATTTAGAGAGAGAGAGAGAGAGGTTTGGGATATGCAACATTAATCCAGAGCAATAAACTAGTGGTTAAGCGGTAGTAGGGTAACCTTTTTTCTATTATTATAATATATGATTTATTGTATGTGAATAATGGTGATATAAAACCATGGTGAGGCTGGTAATTTAGTATATCTATTTAGGTGATGAGTTAGTTTCACATGTTGTTCACCGAATATTAGTATACATTCATTATCTTTTGCATGGGATGCTCCGGGGAGGATCCTACTAAGTATTATTTTATTATCACCCTACATATATATAAAATATTTTTAGGTAATCATTAACATGTTGGTGATCGGGATGGATATTACTAGGTTGTGTATTTTCAGGAGTTGTTTGGGATTTATATTCATTTCCATGTTTACCTTTTTGTACATGTTTTTTTCCATTCAGTTGTTTTAGTAGTGTATGGCATTACACTTATTTACATGGGAAATATTTTATCTTTATGAGAAGTATTTGATTGATTTATCTTGCTCATGTCACCCTTCTTAATGTTCTCTTATAGGGTAATGCCTCCAATTTTTATGTTTATTATACCCTCCTAGGGCCTATTAGTGGCGGGAATTTGGAGGCCGCCTTCCTCCTTATCTCATTATTGTTGTAGGCAGGGTAATCATTGGGAGGAGGAGGTCATGAAAATATCACTCTAGTAAAAAATTTCTTTTTAATATTAGGTTTTTCATTATTTTTTCATCAATTACTAACCAATTTTATTTCATCAAATTTTAAAAATTCAATTTTAACATCGATTATATAAAATCAATGTGGAAAGTTATACAAAAATTAAAACACATTTCGATATAAAAACCATGTTTCATGCCAATTATATGTATAATTGATGTTAAAACAAAACTTTAACAGTATTTATAAGAAATAATTATGTTCAAAATATTATTTAAATATTTATAATGTTGATTTTTCATATAACCAAAGTTAAAAAAATTCAAAATCATTTTATTTTTCATAGGATTTTATTCTACTAGTCATGGAGACAAAACAGTGTTATGGATCAAAAGTTATAGCCATTAGAAGTTGGAATTATCTAAAGGAATAATTTTAGAACAAATACCACAACATTTCTTTGATCAAATAATAATATAAAAAACAAATAATTGTAACATTCAAATAAAATAATATTGTTAATGTTTTTACATTATCTCTATACATGAACTCATTTCCTCAAACATTAGAGATCATTTCATGACATTCATTTTCTTCATGATGAAAAAAATCATGTGGGATTTTGGGGGATACCTTGAATAACTCATATGTAAGATTCTTAATAATTGAGATTATTATCTCCATAAAAAAAATTTGAAAATTTTAAAAAAAAGTATACAGTGGAAATAAATTTACAATATAATTATAATACAGATAGATTACCACTTCTAAGAGATCGAATGGTTAAATAAAGATTGATCACAAATAAATAAGGAAGGTAAATAAAAATATTAATTTAAATGTATGAATAGACATATTTATATGAGAAAAAAAATTAGTCCCACTTTGACTTCCAAAGCAGGAGGTCAAAAGTCCTAAGCGTGGAATGTGAAAAACTGAAAATAAAAAATGTGCTCATTTTTTTAAATTTAAACTCCAAATTTTAATGTAAATTGTAAATACATGTATATATATATATATATTAATAAACTAATTTTAACATCAGTTTTTTGGAAATCAATAATAAAAGTAAAAGTTTTACAAAAGTTCAATAAAACTGATGCAATTTTTTTTAACATTTTTATATTAAAGCGTGAGATTAATGGTACATTTTAATGTAATTTTTTTTAAGGAACCTATTTTAAAATATCTTTAAAATTAATTTTTTTTAAAAAATTATGTTAAAATAATTTAAATAGGAATATTTTTTTCTTATTATTTGATTTGAATGTTTATGGATCCAAAACAGACTTACATATCAAAAGTTATGGCCACAAAATGTTTGAAGTTTATTTTTAGTGATGTCTGACTTTAGATGACCATAAATTTTAATCTATAATTCCATTTTGGCTAAAAAAATGAAATATAATCTTGAGAAACAAAATATTCAAATATAAATTATTTTAACATAATGTTTTAAATCATCAAATTCTAAAATCACATTAAATGTGAGTTCTTTAAAAAACTCGATGTTAAATGATACCTTTAAGATTTATTTTTTTGTTTTTATATTCAAAAATAATGTTATGATTAAGATTTCACGACCTGTCCCCCGAGGCCCATGCCGTGACTACCCCAAGCCCGCCTTCCATAGGCCAAGGACTGGTGACCAACACCGAAGGCATATTTCCCAAAAACTAGGAAGGCATTTCCTTTATAACCTGTAAACACGCACAACAATGAACACAGCTGGATACGAACACAAGGTAAGTTGAATAGTAAACAGAGTGAGTACAGTAAGTAAAGGGGCCAGAATATAAGCCCAACTAGAAAGTACAATAAATTGAAGAGTATAAGTAAACTGGAACGAATCCTATGAACACCTGCCGAGGATCCTACCTGTAGGGTAGGAACAACTCTCAAAATGTCATCTATGCAGTACGCCTTGTCTAATGTCCACCTTTGAGCTACCCCCAGTCCTGGTACTCTAGTCCTTATTCAGAACTTTCCATCATCTACACCAAAAATAACAAAGTGCGGGCATAACCCGTGCAAGGGTGAGTATAATGATACTCAGTAGGGACCCTGAGATTCTCAAGGTCACACAAAATCCACCAAGGATAAACCACAAAACATATAATCAACTGAAGACCCTACTTAGCTATATTTCCATACATACACCAAAGTTATCAAGTATACCAATCTCAATCATGGGGAAACATAGGGTCCAACTCAAAATCCCAAAGCTCAACTGTTCCAAAAAGGAAAGAATACCACAAAGGTAAGTACCACACAGGTATGACACATAGAAGAATACCACCAAGGTATTACCACGAAGGAAAGTAACTCACAGGTACGCCACACAGAAGAATACTAAAAAGGTATCCCCATTAAGGTAAATACTCAAATCATACCAGGTATAACTTATGTACAAAAGTATAAATGATTAGATGTAACTACTAAATCAGAATACTGTGTTAAGAGGCATACCCACATAGGATCCTAGTGCATCATCATACCCACACAGGATCCTAGTAGAGTAGACCCACACAGGATCCTAGTACTGCAGACCCACACAGGATCCTAGTACATCATCAGACCCACACATGATTCGAATACAACAGACCCACATAGGATCCTAGTACATCATCAGACCCACAGAGGATCCAAGAGTAGGCCCACATTAATTCCTAGAGAGGATCCATGTGGGATCCTAAAATACATACCCAAGAAGGATACCATTTTCATGTTACAACCAGCTACTGGGTTCCCGCACTAAGCTCTCTTGATTCCAGGAGGTTCCGCTCCTCATGCCACGGGTCGATAATACAACTACCACGAAGTCCCATGAAGAAGTGTCCTAAAGAACTTCCATGTAATAGGGATCTCAACAAAATAAACGGTGCATCAATCGGTCACCTGATAAATATGTTATTAGCCTTTTAGTATTGAGGGCCTGGTTGGATTTGTGCTCGATCCAACCTGATTGTACCCCAACTTTATCCAAATCTCAAGTGGGGAATACCGAAAGGGCCATCTTACTCCAAGGATTCTGGAACCATATACATTTCATCAAACGGACACCCGGTGCTAAAGTTATGGCCAAGAAAGCAGAAATGGGTCGAAAGGGGTCCGAGTCCGGTCTGACCCGGTCGGACAGACCTGGCCTGACCCGGCCTGGGCCGACCCGCCCGGTTCAGGTCGACTCAGTCCGCTGGGTCTGGCCCGGCCTTGCCGCATGTGGGGGGGAGTCACACGTCCCCCGCCTCCACTCACCGAACAACTGAAGCCGTTCGGTCACTAGCAGCATGCGGGACATGTGGGGCCCACTCGGTTCAACTCGGTTCAACTCGGCCTGTCGTACCAGCCGACCCCTTTGCCTCTCAGCGGAGTTTCTTATGCCACCCCTCCATGGATGGCCAAACACCGGTTTCCCTCCCTTCGATGTCGCGGTACAAGCCATGGCCCTTGCTCGCAGGGCGGCATGGACGCCCGCTGCCGCCACGTCGTGCGGCCGGCCTCCGCTGACCACCACCCTTGCTCTGTCACGGCCAAAGGGCCGCGACCCTTCTCTAGTGGTGCGGTTGTGCCGCCGCCATCTTCTCGGCTGGCCATGGTTCCGACCACCATTCCTAAGCCCCACCGATGACAGTTCCCATCCTCCTCCATCATGAAGAACTGAAAAAGAACCACAAGATTTTCAGAGGGGTCGGGCCATGCTCATTTGGCTCATACCCTCCGCGTTATAGAAATAGAAAGCGGCTCAAGGAAGGTGATTCAATGTGAGAGGAAAATTAACGATGATCAATTGAAAACACACCCCTACCTCAAGGATTTGTTGACATCGATGAGGAAGAATGGATGTTCGTTGGTTCGTCATCGTTGAAGATGTCCCACGTTGGAGGTGGCACGTTATTTGTAAGAAAATATGGAATGTTCTTCGTTAGAGAATATGGCGCGTTATTCATTGGGAGTGAATGATCCTCCAAAGTTCTCCCTTTCACCAATGATTTCTCCCAACAAAAAAATGAATATCCGACACAAATATTAAGTTTGTCAATTTAATTTGTTGGAACAAATGGAGTTGACATAATTAATTGGTTCAATTAATTTGTCTCAATTAAATGGGAAGAATAAATTAATGGGGAGTTGAGAGGCCCCCCTGAAATAATAGGGTTTCAGGTGGTCCCCACCACCATAGATTTAAATTGGAGGTTTTTCTAGATCAGGTGGTCCCCACCACCGAGCATTCAAAATGGATATTATAAATATAAAATAATTTTTTTTTATTTTTATTTCCATGAAAAATAACAAAAACTAACTTTCACCCTTGACCTACTGTGGTTGAGTTGGAGGTCTCCTTAAGTGAATACCGGCACTGCGAGTTCAACGGTGCCCCCATATTTCAATTCTGAGAACCTATTCAAAAGTTACAAAAACCCGCTCATACGTTTAATAAACGTACCTAAAAAAAGGGTCAAAAATTCTTTCAGGGAACATCGGGCCTCAGAACCATGCGCCGTCAATTTTCATGGGCTTATAAAATTCCCATATAATTAAAATAATTACATGGAATTTTCAGGTCTTTACATTCTCCCCACCTGATGTATTTTAATCCCTGAAATCCACATCATAAAAACTAGGAAAACAAGTGGGGGTACTGAGCATGAATCTGAGCCTCCTGCTCCCATGTGCTCCCCTGGAGGTTCCCGTGCTGCCAGCGAATGCACACCAGAGGTCTCGACCACCCACTAAGGACTCAGTCCTGTCGATCCTCAATCTCTACTATAACCTCTGAAAACGTCGCCCCATCGTCGATGTCCAGCTCTTCGTGGTCGATGACGTGGGAAGGTTCATGCACGTATCTCCTCAGTTGGGATACGTGGAAGACGTTGTGCACCCGGTGCAACTGAGGGGGAAGTGTTAGGCAGTAAAACACCTTGACAACTTTTTTGAGGACCTAGAAGGGTCCAATGAACCTCGGAGATAACTTTCCTCCCCAACCAAATCTCCAAAAACCCCATCGGGGTGAGACCCATAGAAAGACTTGGTTGCCATCCTCGAACTCTAGAGGTCTCCCTCTCCTGTCAGCATAAGACTTATTTCTGCTCTGTGTATTCTTCATCTGCTCTTGGATGATCTGCACTATCTCTATGGTAGCCCGTATCATCTCTGGTCTTAAGAGTGCAGACTCCTCTGGTACAGTTCAGCATAATGGTGATCTATAAGGTCACTTGTACAATGCCTCAAAAGGTGCCATCCCAATAGTGGAGTGATAGCTTTTGTTGTATTAAAACTCCACCAAAGGCAAGTGATCTTCCCAGCTGCGACTGAAGTCGAGGAAGTTAACACATAGTATGTTATTGAGGGTTTGAATGGTTCACTCAGTCTGGCCATCCGTCTGAGGATAGAAGGTGGTGCTCAAACGAAGCTGTGTCCCGAAAGCCTCTTGCAACCCCTTCCATAGACAGGATGTAAAACATGCATCACGATCAAAGACAATCGTTGAGGGTACTCTATGTAGCCATACAATTTCTTACACATAGAGGTGTCCCAAGATCTCTACTGAACCATTCTCTATGATCGGTAGGAAGTGGGACGACATGATGAGCCAGTCGACTATCACCCCGAGAAAATCATGACCTCTAGATGTATGTGGATGTCCTGTCACGAAGTCCATGGATATCCCATCCCACTCCCACTCTGGGACCTCTAAAGGTTGAACTAAGCCTACTGGTACCTGATGCTCCACCTTCACTTGTTGACAAGTGAGGCACTGAGGGACAAACTCTACTACTGCTTTCTTTATTCCCAGCCACCAGTGCTGTCTTCAGAGATCCTGGTACATCTTTTCCACTCCTGGATTTACCGCTAGAGGGGATGTATGGAAATCCCTCAACACTTCCTCCCAAAGCAACACTGGTACCACTACTAGAAATTTAGTCTATGGTCACAGTTTCAAACCGTGGCTATAAGCCCAAAAACCGTGGCTATATGTTATATCCACGATTCAATGAACCGTGGCTGGTATTGGCATGGCTAGGGCCAAGCCCTATAGCCATGGTTTCAAACCATGGCTATACGTCTTTATCCACGATTTGAAACCGTTACAAAAGGTAAAACACAAACAGGCATTATAGCCACGGTTAGAAACCATGGCTATAGATTAAAGTTCAATAAAAACATAGCAACCTGAAGGCCTTCCTTCCACCCCCTTCCCCTGCTAGTCCCCCTACCTTCCACCCACCTGATATTCCCCCTGCCACCCCCAGCCTGCATGTCTCCCCCTATTTTCCATCTGGCTCTGCCCCCTTCCAGTCCCTCTGCTTGTTTTCCCCTGGTTCACCACCCCCTGCTAGTCCCCCATGTCTGTCACCCCCCTTGGACACACCCCCACCCCTCCCCTGAAAAGACACCCCCACCCAGGACAGACACCCCCCTGGACAGACAGACAACCCTGGACACCCCCCTCCCTTGGACAGACCCCCCCCCCGAACAGACACCCCCCACCCTGGAAAAACACCCCCCCTGGACAGACACCCCTAGACACCCCCTCCCCTGGATAGACCCCCCCGGACACCCCCCCCCCCCCGGACAGACACCCCCCTCCCCTGGACAGAACACCCCCCCCCCCTCCCTGGATAGATACCCCGGGACACCCACTCCCTGGACAGATACTCCCATAAGGACACCCCCCCTGAACAGACACCCCCCTCCCCCGAACAGACACCCCCTCCCCCTGACAGACACCCCCATGGACAGAACACTCCCCCTCCCTTGATATACACCCCCTCCTCTGGAAAGACATCCCCTGGAGACTCCCCCTCCCTCCTAGACATCCCCCACTCCCCTGGATAGACACCCCCTGGACCCTCCCCTCCCCCCTCCCCTAGACAGAACCCCCTGGAATGCTAATGCAGTTGGTCATGCAATTTTAAATCAAAGACAAAAACTAAAATAGAATACATTGCAAAGCCCCCCCCCCCCCCTTCCAGGACACTCCCCCACCCCTAGAATGATAATACAGTACGTCATGCAATTTGAAATCAAAGAAAAAAACTAAAACAGAACACATTGAAAACCCCCTGGAATGCTAATATAGTTGGCCATGCAATTTGAAATAAAAAAAAACAAAAATCGAACAAATTGCAACCCCCCTATGTTACTCATTATATCATTTTTTAAGGATATGAAATTCTTAACGGGTTCACCAATCCCTGAAGTTGATGCCCAATGATACTCATCCACTATATGTTGAATGAGAATGAATTCATCTCAGTTTCATCAAATTTTTTCTATAGTTTTACTTCAACACCATTGTGTTAGACTACACTAGGATGGTCATGATCCTTGTCTCACATGCCTAATTTTTTAAGGCAATCAGCATATCACCACAAGAGTGATGATGATGGAACCATTCATTAAAATGGGAGGTTGGAAGTTTAAAACATATCTTTATGGTTTTTATTTCCCAGTCCATATTTCTGTTATGGAATCTTCAGGAGGTGCAATGACAGAAACGAGAAACGAAAGAGGAATGCAGAAAGAAAATAGACACGGGACACAAAAATTTACGTGGTTTGGGAATAAATATCTTTCTCATTTCTAGAAGTGAGGGAATATTATGCTTGCCACATATAAGTAAAGGATGGATCTTCAGTTATGATCTGGGTAGGAAGGTTGTTATATCTTATTTTGTCAATCCATATAGACATCTTAGGAATACGTAGTCAGTTGACTAATTTGGAAGCTGTTTGTGAGTACCCGATCAAGGAGAGAGACAACTGTGAGACCTTTGTTTGCTGTTGGACAACACCATAATCTTCCAGCCAGGAGCAGGGCCAAATCACGACATTACCGTGGTGTGACCGTGGCGTGTTGGCCCGGTCCAGCAACATCTGCAGGGCAGCATATTTCGGTCAGGAGCAAAGGGGGCGGGGGGAGGCGGGGCAACATTCTGGTCGTCTCCCCACCGGCAGAAATTGTGATTAGTCAGTCTCAACATTGATCAAAAGACTCATGGAATACTATCACTACGAACTGTCACAGGGTGTCATCCTGAAGTAGGGCCAATCTGCGGTGTGACAGCTGCATGACAGAACCCCCCCCCCCCCGACAGGCCCCCTCTGGACAACCCCTCATCCCTCCGGGACACCCCCCATCCCCCTTGGACAACCCCCATACCCCCTGGACAATCCCCTCTCCTTTCTGAACAGACCCCCCTCCTGGACACCCCCCTCTCCTTCCTGGACATACCCCCCTCCCTGACATAACCCCCCTGGATAGCCCCCCATCCCTCCTAGACACCCCCTGTACAGACAAAGGCATCATTCGAATTGATCGAATTCTAAGTGTCTTTTACAATTTTATTACAATCCTCCATAGTGTTCTAGGAATTATGGAATCTAAAAGGAAGAATATGTTTGTTGTATCTAGTCTTGAGGCACACCAAAATTGGATGATGATCAGAATTAATCCTACGAAAAGTAATACTAGTGATGCTATTCCAGTTATTGAGAGCATTGAAGTTTGTGAAATCTCTGTCAAGTTTACTTGCTAAAATTCTATTGTGTTGCCTTCTATACCAGGTATACTTATCCCCAACCAGATTAATCTCAACAAGGTTATTATCATCAATATAGTGATTAAAATCTTTAATTTAAGTGTTTGAGTGCAAGGGCCCTATCTTTTCACTAGTTCCAAGGATAACATTGAAATTACAGATAATGACCCAGGGCACTTGAATAGTGTTTTTAAGGGATGATATATTGTGCCACAAGGTTCTTCTGTCTTGATATTTATTGTAGGCATACACAAAAGTACAACAGAAAGTATTATCATGCAAGTTTATTTCACATGTCAAATACTAAGAATCATCATTAACAATATGAATTTTATCTATAGAGATATGTGTAAAGACCCACAAAGAATCACAATTGTTATTATTGGAAGTTTCTCCTATAAAAGTATAACTATATTTTTCAAAACTATTAAATCCAGAAGTAAAAGTGAATTTAGGTTCAAAGATAGCAAAAAGCATCGGTTTATGAGTAAAATGAGAATTTTTTAAAGTTGGGATGGTGTCAGGGTTAGCAATACCCTGATAGTTCCAATATAAAATATTCATTTATACTTACGTTTGGGGCTAGGCACCTTGTTTTTGTTACCTCTAGAATTATTTTCATTCTTGGATTTTCTTAATTTCTTGGTAGAATACTCTTTAGGTGTCACTTGATTTCTTCCCTACAAAGTCCTTGAAGGGTTAGGAGAGCTATGATTATTTTTCATACATGTTAAGACCTATTCTTGGTGCATTTGTTTGTTATCAGTTGACTTCTGTACCACTATCCATTCTATTTCTGGTTTTATGTGATTAGATTCCCCATATTGGTCACCCAGTTTCTGAGTGGTGAATTCATCCATAGCAGGGGTTGCTGGTTGTATGTGTCTGTTGTAGTTCCAAACCTTCGTCATCATCTTGCATGTGTTGTGTTTTACTAATACCAACCATCTGCATATTGCAAACTAGATTCTGAACTGCTGCTTTATCCAGCATCTCATCACTGTGTGAAGGTGAGGAGAGTTGATGCTATTTTGTACTATCAGTAGTCGCAGCATAGGTGTCCTGCAGACCCCCTGCAGACCACCCCCTTCCCCCAGCCCTGCAGACCTCCCCACTCCACCCTACCCCCTCCCCCCTCCCCCTGCCCTGCAGACCTCCCCCCTCCCCCATCCCCCTGCCCTGCAGACATTCCCCTACCCCCTCCACCATGCCCCCCTTCCCCCTCCACCCACCCCCTTCCCCGTGCCCCTGCCCTGCAGACCTGCCCCCTGCCCCTGCCCTATAGACCTGCCCCCTTCCCCCTCCACCCAGCCCCCTTCCCCCTTCCCCCTCCACCCTGTCCCCTGCCCCCCTCCACCCTACCCCCTGCCCCTGCCCCTGCCCTACTGACCTGCCCCCTACCCCTGCCCCCTGCCCTACAGACCTGCCCCCTTCCCCCTCCACCCTGCCCCCTGCCCCCTGCCCCTTGCCCCCTTCCCCTTACCCCCTTACCCCCTTCCCCCTTCACCCCTACCCCCTCCACCCCCCTGCCCCTGCCCCCGCCCCCTGCCACCCTTCCCCCTTCTGATTTTGGACCTCTATCACTTATTAAGATGAGTGGACCCAATATGAAATGAAAAAATTAAATGAAATATAACAAAAAATATTTTTCTATTGTTTAATAATAACACTTACCCATTGCTAAAACTAGTTATACATACCCTGGTTATAGATTATCCATTATAATCCTATTATAAATTATAATGGTTTATGAATCGACAGATTATACCCCCATTATTTAATACTCCATTTGATCCTAATTATACCCCCAGTGATTCAACTCTTTTTCCTCCTTTAGTTAGAACCAAAACATTTGAATGGTTATAACCCCTAGTGTTGAGCCTCTTCAACAACCGGTCCCCCTATTCAGAAGTTCATTCTTCTTATCTTGATCAATTATATGATGATTTCATGATCTTCCTCAATGGGAGTTCTATATTTGATTTGCTAATGTACAACTTCAAATACATTCAACAGAAACAAACCTTCTATGTAGACTTTTCCTAATAATTTTAATCACTTGTGTATGATCAATTGGGTAAGGGAAACCATGATCAGGAAAATATTATTTCTTCTCCTGATGTTTTAGCCTCACTTAATCACTAAATTATCATGTGTGAAATCTTCTGATACTACACCCAGATTAGTCTCAAAACATTTCACAATATTTATGAAAAATATATCACATGGTCTTCTCACAAACCACATTAATGTAAGAAACAATAAACCCCCCTTCAATTTAATACATTTAGATACAAAAAATTAACAATATACTCACTTATAATGAATGAATTACATTCATTTCCATGAAAACAAAACCATTCATGCATATTATTTTATGTATTTTATTTCTTGTACTCTTCACCTAACTCACTGCTTAACAATAACGTCACTATTTTTCTCCATCCTGAAAACTGAAGAATTTATACTATTACATTTAATCTGATCAATTTCTTTTAACATTCAGGTATGGAATAATAGAATACATGATGTCTATTCCTTCCCCCTCTCACACAACTAAGCTCGCACTTATATACCTCACATAATAGATGTATATGTGGAAACTACTTCATTTCCCTCCTAAAATATAGTGTGGATCATACACTGGATTGTGCATTCAAACCATGATAATGAAAACAACAATGTATAGAAATAATCTGTATGAATTCATAAAAACCATACACAAATATTGACCTTTCTTGTTTTCCCAATTACGAAAGACACCACCTTTGTAAAACAAATCTCACTGCCACCGTTTTCTATTCACTGTTTCTAATAATAAAATACACCACTAACTCTAGTTTATTAATTTGTAGAATCTTACAACCATATTCATCCCCTCTTAGGATTTTACAAGATGAATTTGATCACTAATCATTATGACATGAAGAACTGTGTATTGAAGCTTCACTGATGAGGCTTAAGGAAGAATACAACTTCTTAGCTTGACCAGTTAGATCAAATAAAACATATCAAATAGATGGAGTTATATATACAACATTATAAGTGGATGAAAAGTGTTCCACATAGAAATTTTCCAAAATCAATAATACGCTCAGACTTCTACTCTTTAGTAATACATAGGTGTGTCTCCCTGCATTCGAGATGGCATTGGGGTTGACACATTGATACACTTTCACACACTATGGGCTTTATATGGTCATTCCTCCGTATGTTATACCACATACCCACTCCTCATACGTGATCAAACCAAAGCACATCCATGCTGGAACTATGAATCCCACAATCCTTAGGCACTCCATGTGAGTGTTATGCACTCTCACTGGCTATAATGGGCTGGGGGATTAAACATTCTTTATTTCCTAAGAAATGGTCATCCTGGGTTGGCCTATGGTTGACCCCATTTTCTACACCCCCCCCCCCCGAACCCCCCGGACAACCCTTGGACACCCCCCCTTTGTCATTCATTTTTTTGATTTGCATGGAATTTTTCGCACGCATCCTAGAATACAGGGGGGCTGGGGGTTGGTGTGGTGGCTGGTGCGGGGGATGGCAGTGGGATGGTGCATGCTGGAATAGGTGGAAGAGGGCTAGTGTGGTATGGATTAAAGGTGGATGGGGGCTGTTGGGAATGTGTCAGGGGTTGGTGCGGGCTGGGATGTAGGAGGTCGAGGGCTAGTGAGGGATGGAACTGGTGGCTGGGGCTATTTTGCGGGTGGAAGATGGTTGGAATGTGTGTTTTGCATGAGGTTGGGGTTGTGGCTAATATGGTGGCTGGTGTGGTGGCTGGTGCGGGCTAGATTGCAAGTGGCTGGGGGCTGGTACGGGCTCGAATGCAAGTGGAAGGGGGCTGGAATGCTGGTGGAAGGGGGATGGAATGCTGGTGGAAGGGGGATAGTTACTGGTGATGGGGGGATGGTGCGTGTTGATTCAATGGTGGCAGGGGGGCTGCTGCGAGCTGGTGGCAGCGGGCTGAAATGAAGGTGGAAGGAGGCTGGTGTGGGCTGGATGTGGCTGGAGCAGGGCCAAATCATGGCATTATCATGGCATTACCACGGTGTGACTGCGGTGTGACCGCGGCGTGACTGCGGCGTGACCGTGGTGTGACCACGGCGTGACCGCGGCATGTTGTCCCGGTCCAGCAAGGGGAACCTTGCACATAGGCACTCAGAATAGCTAGATTGCATAAAAATCGACCAAGAGGGTTCTCTTTAGTTCCCAATGACCTATGAATTGTAGTTACAAGAGAGATATCTTTAGTTCCCAATAAACTATGAATTACAGTAACAAAAAGTAATAGAAAGTAATGTTGAAGCCCTAAAAGGTGTTATTATTTGAATTGAACATCATCTAAACATGGATAATATTTCAAAGAGGTATGTTCCAATGCCTTTATTGTTTATTCTTTTAATGATCAATATGTTTTTTCTAAAAACGTAGGGGAAAAAATTATGTATATTAGAGTTTGATATACCATATGAACTTTTATTAGTATGTAGAATAATACACAATATATCATTATTAATTACTGTGTAATATATTTCATGATGCAGTGTTCAATTATTGATGTCAAACACAACCTTGATCCATTTGGGGTACCTCACAAAAGACACAAAAACGTAATTTGATCAAAATTAGTAGTTCCCAAATAAATCTCGGTCGAGATCTAAAGCATTGCTTACCTTCCTAGTGGAGGCCCCATATCATTTCTATAATTCACCCCCACCAACTTGGTTTTCACCTATTCTTCAATTCAATATAGATAACAAAATTAGTATACAATTTATTTCATAATTGAATCAGATAGATATGTCTTATTTGAAGTAGACTGATCAATTAAATTTAAAATAGAATAAATTAATGAATTATAATTAAAAAATACAGATCTAAAAATTAAATAAATAAATGGAAAAGGAAATTAAAAAATGGAATTGTAAATGAATCAGAGAATTGGATCCAAATTATAGTTATGAATTAAAATGTACAGTAAATAGAAAATGACAATTCTAAAATTAACTAAACAATGAGACTTTTATGTAACACCCATTAAAAAAATATATAAAAACTGATATAGAATTTAACTAAGTAAATGTTCAAGGCATGTAAAATAAAAAATATATGAGAACTATTTAAACTAATATATCATAAAATTAATCAAATGATTCAGAATAACGACATTAATACATTATGTATGAAGCAAAAGATTATTCAGTATTCACAATATGAATTTTTTTAGGGATTGGTGACTGGAAAAGTGAATGAAATATGTAATTATGATGAAATTAGAAACCTATAATTTCATTATAATGTATATGATTAAATTAATAAACAAAATTAGCACCAAAGTGAAGAAGAAAATTACATAAAATAGAATGTAATTATTTTAGAAGTGACTAATTGTATAATGAATGATATATATATATATATTATCATAGAATGTAATTATACATAAATAATTGAAGAATGAACACAAATCATAATAGTGAACATTTTTTTCAAAGGTGGATAAGATCACAAACATTTCCTACATCCTTAGATCTATCATAAAAAATGAGGGATTTAGGTATTCTGTTGGAGTATAAAATTCATGCTGTTGGATTTTAATAAGTGGAAAAAACAATGAAAACTTTGGAGATTTTTTACCTCTGAATTAGTTGACTCTTTCATCAAACCACAACATAGAATAGAAATAAATTAAACTCTGATGAGGATCACTAGCAAGTCTTACAGTAGTTAGAGACCTTGGAGAAACAATAATTTATTGATGGAACTCCCGCAGGAGTGTGACCCATCTGCATTTAACAAAATAAGAAAGATTCAAATCCAAAGGCATTGAAATGATAAAGGAAAAAAAAATCTTACACCAAAATGATTTGTTTACTATAAATTATGATCAGAATTCTAACTACTGAAAAAAATATTTCTAAATAAACTAAACAGAACTAAACACGTGATTAATATTTTGATAAAAAAATTTGAAAGTTAGTTTAAATGAATTAATCTATATCAACCCACGAAATATAGACCAAACATGAAGTTGTGTGTAGTTGGTTAGTCTCAATTATCCAGTGGTTCCCATGAATTATACATCATTTCACATTATAGCTATGTCTATTAAAAAATAAAACCTTTTGGCCTTACACATGTATGTATAATATACGGTAATGTTAAAATGGAGAATACCTGCTTCATTGAAGTCATGTAGTTTGAGAGATAATATGTTATATGATCTCTTTTTTCATCCCCCAATTCATTCTCATTTGTAATGAACACGCTTCATCTTATCCATCGCTACAAAGAAAAATTAAACAGCCACAGACACTAATATAGGTCATATAAGTTAGAATATAAAAATACAATTAACAATGTAAGGTAGTTAGGAAAATTTTGTCTCTATACTATGTTTGAAAACACAATGAAAATATTATATATTAGGAGCATGAACTACTAGAACACATATAAATATGGAATCAAATATGTATTAGAAACACACAGTATTATCAATGAACAAACTAACAATGAATAAAATAATCAAATAGTGTATAGAAACACATAGCTGTTGCGGGGCGAGCAACACATTGTTATAAAATCAATTGAGCAGTAAGAGTAGCAGTAGATGTGGATAGAAATCATGCTCTTGAGGGAATCAGGGAACGATATGCAGTGAATTTTGAGGGTACCTGAGTGAAATAATTCGACATAGTAGGAGAAATAGAAAAAATATGATGAGCTAAGGGGATTCGGGAGGATGAACTATAGTGAATGATTTATCAGTTACCGTAGAAGAGGTACAGGATGAAATTTAAGGTATTCAGCGGTGATGGATCCCTAGTAGCCGAGCACAATGGAAAGACAACCCTAGATTTGGTAGACTTAATATAGTAGCTTACGAAACCCTAGATTGCACATATCGGAAGAGTTGAAGATGGATTCTCAAGAATCAGCGCTAACCGTAGATTTGGGGGGCTGATCTTAGTGAATGTTCAGGACGAGGAGAAAGGGAAAATAGTGGTGGTTTTCAAATTGGTGATTCAGAATTGGTAACTTGCGATGGGGAGGAGATCGATAATGGTGAACATGGAGTAGCGAAGTTGCGATGGGGTGGAGGTACGAAGAGGGGAAGATGGAATAGTGAGATGCAGTGCAAACTGTAGGATTAAGACGCTGATGTCAGTGAAATTAAGGATGACGGGGTGGGAAGAATAGCGGAGGTCAAGAAACTAAAGAATTGGAAGAGTGAAATTGCGATGAGGAGAGAGGGGAAGTCGAAGGAATAATGGAAGAGGGTTATGGGATATAAACAGCGTGAGTGGGACGACACACCAACGGAAACCTCGCGAGGAAGACAGAGGGAGCGGCAGCTGAACCTGATGGAAGTCACGAGTGGGGCAAGAATGGAGGAGCACTGGATAATGGAGACGGGGGAGATGGAATTCATGATGGGGAGGCTGAGCGGGAGCGAGAGGAGGAGGGAGAAGCTGGGAGGAGAAGTGAGTACACAGAATAAATGGGGAAGGGATAGGTATGGAAGGGGTGTGCAGCTTCAGTAAAGGTTGTGCAGGATCTCTCCCCCAAGCTTATATAGAGAACTATATTTTGTTTGTTTATTTACTTTTCCAATTTATCAACTTTAAATTGGAACTGCAGTTTCCTTTTCGGATCAGTTTGACAATAAATGAAAATACTATTCCTGGAAATTTAAGTCATTCAGCCATGTTATTGGATTCCCCTTCTACAACATGATGTAAGATCACTGATTTCCGTACCAAGGAACTTCAACCTAGACATGTCACGATTTCTACGGTAGGGTAAACAAGACCAGGGCATCACATGCAGTACAATTTCATTGCAACTGACTTGTTTCTCGTGCAAAGCATGACACCCAAAACCTAAAATTTAGAAAATTTCACAAGCTCCATTCTCTTAACATCTTGGAGACTCGTGTGATTTTCTCGGAAAAAGAAAATTTACTTTCAAAAGATTACAGAGAACTGGAAATCGATAAGGCACCCAATTATAGAAGGAAACATTTAGTGAATGAAGAAGCTGAGTCACTATCACTGGGTTGACACCGAGGAATGCCATGATTAATATCAATCGAAAGAAGAAACCCGAACATCTCAAGAAGTAGAGAATTGGAGAGATGGGAAGAGAAGATGGCTGACGATTATCGGTGTACCATGATCCTGCGTGCGATGCTATTTGACTGATCTTCATGGAACAGATCCAGAGATGAACACGGGGAGGGAATCACGATTCACTAAACCCAAAAACAAAAACAGATGGGATTCAGGTTTGCAGCGACATCACAACCCTCTCCAACTGAGACCTTCGGGGACAGTAGGAACGATGGTCAGGTGAGGTCAGGGAGAAGAAATCATCCAGAGGAGAAGAAGTCGGGAGTGAGAGTAGCGAATCGGGACCCCGATACCAAATAGGAAGACATGAGGTATATCCACGGTTATTAAATTAAACCGTGGAAATTAGAAATATATAGCCACAGACCAATAAAACTGTGGCTATAGGTCAGTGGCTATATATTTAATTTCTAGTAGTGTACCATGGTACGTCCTCTGAAACGAATGGAATGATCCCCACCTTTAGAAAATCCATCAGGTGCATGTCCTGTGGATATTTAAGCACGTTGAGCCTCATAGTTAGTGTCACCACGCTGCAGCTCCCTGACTCACTGAAGAAGTGGGGGAGTGACTGTAAGAGACTAAATAAAAGCTGCTCCATCTTGATCCACAAAGGATATCTGCAAAGTGGCCAGCTTCTCTGTCGCCTCCCCTAAAAGTTGTATACCAGATCTTCTCCTGAGTGAATCTACTACTACATTCCCCTTTCCAAGAGTATAGACTATCTCAAAGTCATAGTCCTGGAGGAATTCAACCCAATTTTGTTGTCTCAGTTTTAGGTACTTCTGATAGAATATATACCTAAGGCTCTTGTGAACTGAGTAGACTTTAAAACACTAGCCCATCAAGTAATGTCACCACATCTTCAAGTCGAAGACCACTACTCCTAAATCCAGGTCATGGGTAGAATAGTTTTTCTCATGTTGTCTCAGATGTGGAGAACCATATGAGATCACTACTCGCTCTTGCATTAGGACACATCTGATCCCGGTCCCTGATGCGTCGTAGTATACTACGTACCCTACACCCTCCTCCGATAGCCTCAAGATGGGGGGCACTAGTTATCCTCTTCCTCTATTCCTAAAAACTCCACTGGAATCTCTCTGACCAAACGAAGGGTTGCCCATTCTTTGTCAATGCTGATAAAGGTGCTGCAACTCTGGCGAAATTCTGTAGAAGCCTCTTGTAGTATCTGGCCAAACCTAGGAAACCCCATACATCTGTCACACTTCTGGGTGGCTCCCAAGAAAGTACCACCTTAATATTTTCTGGATCCACTGCAACTCCAGCCTCTGAGATGACATGTCCTAGAATGTGAACCTCTTGGATCCTGAATAGGAACTTCGAGAGTTTACCATAAAGATGGTTCTCTTGGAGTGTTTCCAGAACTATCTACAAATGATTGGCATGCTTCTCCTTAGTATCCGAGTAGATAATATTGTTATCGATGAAGACTACTACAAAGCGATCAATGTATGGATGAAATATCCCCTTCATGAGTCCCATGAACACTATTGGAGCATTGGTTATGCCGAATGGCATAACCAAGAACTCGTAATGGCAGTACTGACATCTGAAAGTCATCTTATGTACATCCTTGTCTCTTACTCTAAGTTGGTGATTTCCTGACCTGAGGTCTATCTCCAAGAACCACCATGCTCCTTACAGCAGATCAAAGAGGTCCTCAATCCTTGGGAGTGGGTACTTGTTCTCCACAGTCACCTGGTTCAGGTGACGATAGTCAATAGAAAGCCTTAAGCTCCCATCTGCCTTCTTGGTGAACAAGATCAGGGCTTCCAAAGGAGAAACACATTGCCGAATGAATCCTTTCCCCTGTACTTCCTCCAGGTGTACCCACAACTCACGAAGCTCCACGGGAGCCATCCGAAACACTGGTGTAGATATTGGTGTCATCTCGGTGTATAAGTAAATATAAAAGTCCACCTCTCTACGAGGAGGTAGACCTAGAACATCATCTGGGAAGACATCCACATACTTTTCCACCACTACAGGATAGCTCAGACTCTCCACATCAACCGATCTGAGGGCATGGCTAGCCAAATGATGTGTAATCAGTTGCACCCTTCTCTGAGTAAGTCCATCCAATGATGCAAAGGCTCCCTTCTCGCCAGTGAAGGTAAAACTAGTCCTATTCGTGCAGACACACTGCACTTTGAGAATAATACAGTCAATCTGAGCATGGACTATAGATAACCATTCCATACCCAAGATGATGTCATAAGGCCTCAATGCCACTACTAAGAGATCCCAGCTGAAGCTCTTGTGTAACACCCCAGGATTTCAGAGTGTGTTATTTCTTAAAAATAATTCAATAACTTGCACTACACACAACACCGAGTTCAATCACACCATTAAAAGAGTTAATGAATAGTATTAACTACATTTTGAACTTTATATAATCCTTATAATTTTAGAATCCCTATTATGAGTTTCTTATTCATATTGCAAGAACAGATTCATTTTCAGTATTATCAACTTCTAATAGTGAAACCTTTTTAAATATAATATTTTAATCTTTTTGACTAAATTGGGACATCAAAAATTTAAAATGAAACATCCCAAGCTTCCACGGTACGCTTTCTTTGAGTAATACAGTAGCGTGTGTTGTACGCAACCTTGAGTTTTAACACACACCACAACCAATCAAACTAGCCGTTATGAATAGTAATACCTAATTTTTGAAATTATATATATGTTATATTTAAAAATGGACTTCATTTTTGGATTCGGAATATCGAAATTATCCTAGGGTGAAATTTTGGTACATTTCGGATAACTTTTATATTTTGATGAATAGTGAAAATTACTAAATTTTAATTAAAAACAACTTTTTTAATCAAAATAATTAATATTGATAAATTATGAATTTGAGTGGTTTTAAAGTATATTTAGAATATATTTTTACCATTTAATATAATGTTGGTCATTGGACATAATTTTACAATTAAACCGAACATAAACAAGTGTCAATCTTTTGGTAGTTATTATCTCTTAAAAACACGCTTTTTGTTTTGACAGCGGGAATTAATTTTAAATTAATTTCTGCCACTTCTGTGTTTTGAATTTAGAAAAATGGATTCCATATTTGGAATCAGGATGTTCAAATTGTGTAAATAGGTAACTTTTATTTTTAGACATTTTGAATAATTACTGCGGTAAATATTTTATTTACCATGGTTAAGGGTAAATCCGGTAAATAAGGATTAAAAAAATAATATTATAATAATACTAAATTACCCTAAAACGTGTCTTAACCCTATTGGTTGATACATAGTCGACCATGGGCATCTTTGGGTCTATTTTGGGACCCCATGGATCCACTTGTAAGTGATAATGACACTTTATTTTAATTAAGTCAAAATGAATACAAAAATGACACAAGCATATATCTTTTAGAACAACAATTTTTACATAGGGTTATACATGTTGGATTTTCGATTATAAATATTCATTAGAAAGATAAAAAGATTTCCTACATAATGATATTTTATTTATAATTTTTAGACATTAAATAATTTATTTTATTTATGACACAATGATGATGCAGTAATTACTAAAATAGTAAAAAATTAACATAATTGATATTATAAATACCCAAATAAATATAATATGAAACTTTTAATGAATTAAACTAATTTTCTAGGATAATATGATATATTAGGATTGATTTAATTGACTTTGTTCGAAGTAATCAATCTGTTATGAGTTTCACAAAAAATCAACTATTGAATAGTGTCAAAATTGACAAAAAAGAGTTCTTAAAACAAATATTATATTATTAATTGATATTAAATTCCTAGAAATCTAAGGTTCGGCCAAGAGACTTATATTATGATAGGTTAATCATTAATGGACCACTTGGGGGTCGCTTGGATGTATATAGTAAGTTTATTAACCATAATATATAAAAATACAAAGAGACATTGTAAAAGTGAAACTAATTAACTTAGAGTTAATACTTAAAGATAAGGTTAATATAAGTACCCAAACCTGTCTAAATTCTATTGGATGAGTTGTTTTCGACCTATCCCCACCTCATCCTTTGAATAGTCAACTTTGGAGCCTTTAGAAACCGATTATGAATTTATTATAAATTAATATTTCTAGCTTTTCCAAAGGTTCCCCTCACCCCTCTTATAAAAGGGCACTCCTCCTTCCCATTTCTTCACACCTTCAAAGCCTTTTGGTTCGGCCAAACTCTGCCCAAATACTCTCCCAACATCCCTCACTACAACCTAGAGGCCTTAGTTTGATCAGAAAGCCAACCTAAGGAGCCCTTTTGATCAAATCAAAAGGAAGAACCCGAAGAAGAGGTAATGATTTCACCACCCTTTTCTAAGTTCATTTCTTCTTCCACTTCTTCTTCCTTTGTTCTTACCATTCTGAAATAATAACTCTAGTATCTCACATATACTGTGATGTTATTATAAATATGGTACAATCATATTCAGTATTCTATCCACCCTTTGAATAACATGTCACCATACGTGCGTACGTACGGCTTACCGTCTCCACGTCGTGGTGTAATTGTTATTCAATATAATATTATTTGGATGGGTATAATAATGATGTGTAACTCATGTAAATAATAAATATAACATGTTAATGATTCTGTATATATGATATACCATCCATTTATATATTATTTTAATATCAAAAGAATGATATTGTCGCTCGTGCGTACGTACGGACTACCGTCTCCACGAACGCGATGAGATTCATTCTCCATCGTATCCATTCAAGTATAATTATCATTTGATGATTTAAAAATGATGTTTAAGGACTGTATATCATTCTGGATATGAATAAGATACAACAACCATGGCTTATGTAACAAAACATATAAAAGAAAATGAGTAAGTTAACTCCCGAAACGACGATAATTCTAAGATATTATTAACAAATCAATGTTAAAAGATCATATATGATATCATATTAATATATATGATTCTTGTATAATTTAATAACAACTATTTCACCATTATACAGGAGGTTAACCTACCCCAACCAAGGAAAAGTACAAGGTAAGGGTTATTTCACAATCTCTTCATTATCCGAGGTTGTTTATACGTAATAATCTACTGGGATCTCGTTATCATCCACATCCATGTTTCTTCGAAATGTATTTCAAAACATTTTTACTATTTACAAGAATATGGGTTAAAGTCATTTATACCCTTGTTTGACTTTTTATAAGAGGTTTATAAAGGAATCTTTCCGTCGTTTTCAAAACAATGTTCTTTTTAACCTTTTCGACAGAATTGAGGTAAGAATGTTTTTTTAACTTATACGGCGGGTACGGTTATTTTCCGCCGTTATAAAATCGTCGAAGCTTTACATACAAGCTTATAAGAATATTTTCAAAGAAAATGTTTTATTTTATATGGATCTTAAATGATTTCAAAATAAAAGGAGATACATCTTTAAAAAGAATTTTGATTTCATCTATGTCAACATCCTTTGATGGATTTTAAGATTATTTGAAGTTGATTTATTATGATACAAAAATTCTATATTAAATTGAAGGTTTTGTGATATGTTTGACTGTGGATGTGATATTTTTATACCATTCATAGTTTATGGTGAAATTATTGACATTTCGTATGCTAGTTTTAATCCGAATGTTTATGTTATATTTCAAACTTTTCTTCAGATGAATGTGCTAAACAAGTATGTTCCGGGTTGGGGACCGGTAAAAGTAAGCCCTCCAGGTTGGGGACTGGTAAAAGTAAGCCCTCCAGGTTGGGGACTGGTTAAAGTAAGCCCTCCAGGTTAGGGACTGGTAAAAGTATGCCCTCCGGGTTGGTGTCCGGTTATTAGAGGCACTCCGGGTTGGTGTCCGGTTATTAGAGGCACTCCAGGTTGGTGTCCGGTTATTAGAGGCACTCCGGGTTGGGTTCCGGTTAGAAGTAACCCCTAGGTCTTGGGATGAGGCCTAGACAAAGAAATTAACGTTTAGCATTATGCATTCCAACATTATGAAAGTGGTTATTTATTTTTGCATGTGATTATTCGATTAGTGGAATATCCATGTGAATAAGTAAATGGCATTATTTCATTTTATTTATGTCATACCATGTTGAAAGTTCATGTTTAAAAGGCTTTTGTTTTAGTTATACATTGCCTTAAATGTTTATTCTTATTGATGAAAGTTTCCGCTATATTGTTATCCTTACTGGGCATTTGAGCTCACCCCTTTTCTATGTTTTATTTTTCCCAGGAAGTGAAGATGTAAGTTATGAATGACCTGCAGGGATATTATGAGGGGATTGTAGTGTGGACTGTGGAAACATTATGTTGTTGTAGTAGTTTTCGAATTTATGATGTAATGTAAAACTTATGAATATATCTAGTGTTTCCAAGGCTACTAAACCAATCGGTCTTTCGAGATTTGATCTTTCTTGTGATCATGCCAATGTTATGAAGTAATGCACCGACTCTAGGTAATTAGGGTCGGGGCGTTACAGTTGGTATCAGAGGAAGTTTAGTACAAACCTTGGAATCTAGATTTAGATAAACTCTGATTAGAGCACGTAGACCTAAGATGAACGTTGAGGATTAGTATAGAAGAACTTCCTAGAATTTTGGTATTGTAGAGATTTTGTGAGTTTTCCGAGCAATACATCCCTATCTGGATACGAGCAGGTAGAGGCGGCTCTGGCACAGATGTACCTAGGGGTAAAACCTGAAAACACCGCTTTGAGCTAGACTCGAACGGGAACTGGTGCACGACAACGGGCCTTGCTGCACTCTTGGTTACGACACTCCCGGGGGATATGCTTAGGATAACTCTCATTTTCTTTACAAATCATTATGAAGGGTTTATGAGTATATACTTCCTCAAAGAAAACATTTTTATGATTATGGATTATATCCATAAATAGTTCAATTTATGTTAAGTGTTTTATAAGTATGGGATTATGTATTTTGATTCATAAACTGATCTAGTTTATGCCATTGTTTAGAAATGGCGCCCAGTAGAAGGAATGAGAACTCCAGAAATACACATGATTCAAAGAGAAGGAAGGATCATATCTTTCATGGTCTTAAGCTAGAATTTATAAGAGAAATAGTCTCCCATGTATTATCATCATATGAAGAAATAATATCATGTGTTGATAAGATAAGTAAAGAGTTTACTGAGTCCTATGGCTTTGAAGGGAATCAAGAGAAGAAAAGGATGGAAGAGAGAAAGATGGATAAAGGGAAAAGGGAAAAGAAGAATTTTCCCATATGTGGTAACTGTGGAAAGAAACACCCTGGAACTTGCCTGAAAGGAATGGGAGTTTGTTATAAGTGTGGAGGAAAAGGGCACAAGGTACGTGACTGCAAGGGTAAGAAAATGGTTTTAAATGTACAATGCTTCATTTGCAAGGAGTTTGGACACTACGCGAACCTATGTCCCAGTCATCAGACTATGCCGAAAATGATGTTATTGGATAATAATCAAGTTATGATACTACCACAGATGAAGAGGAATGATTAGAGTTCTTATGTTGATTATGTCAATTGAGTGTTGTATCAACAATGTACTTGTTACAATAATTATGGAGTATATAAGGATTGTACTGCAGTACTATTTCATTAAGGACTTGAGATTGTGTTGAACAAAGAAAAGTGACTCAATAGCAGGATAAATTTTTGGAAAATATATGGTTGAGAGAATGATAAATCATAACATAGTTCTGATACTGAGGTAGTGATTTTGGAATAATATGTGATTGTTTTGGATAAATTATATTGGATATTCCTGACTACCCTGGAACTGATTAATGATTTGTATATTCCATCATTGTTGGGGTTTAAAACATTTTTGGATTAATGAAGTATATCCAGCTTTCTATATGGAATAAGGGAGCATGAAGGTAATCAATAAGGAATATGGTAATTCAGGATGTTTCGGTGTATTAAAAGAATACATGATGAAGGTATTCATATGCTATTACGGGGTAAAAAGGTTCTACATTATGTTTACCTTACTTATAAATGTTGGACTGTGAGTTTGGATAGAAGTATTTTTGATAGTTCTAGTTTGGATTATTTTGGATTGCCATAAAAGGACAACCCGGAGGTCGGGCGGCAACCCGTCGCGTCCGGCAAGGCTGCGAGACTTGGACCCGAAACCGAAGGGCGACAAGGGTGTATCACCTACCACTGGCCCACGAGATGTTCTGGATTAAATAATGTAGTTTTTATTAAAAGATCTTGTAGATGAATTATAAATTCATTTATTTTGGAACCCTATACGAATAGTGTAAATAGAATTTTTCTTACATTCTATTATCTTTTAGAGTGAAAGATGAGTTTGTGGTAGAAATTTATTAATGGATAAAACTATAATTATAAAGTAAGTATATCTCCTTATGATCTTAGTCAATCTCATAAATAGATTCCTCAATATTAAGAAAAGCAACTTAGAACAAAAATGTTTTCCTAGATGGTACCTTAAATCATCACTAATTTATGGCTTTGGGATTGATGGCCTTTTCATAGCCATGTTCTCTACCACTCTCCATCAGATAATTGATGGTTAGATTTCTCTTCCATATCCATATTTTCCTAAATGGAACCCTAGTATGTGTTATTTTCGGTAATCTTCATACTTTCCACTCTTTATTTTAAATAGAGGCCTCATTAATTCATTTTTCGATGTGGGATTTCAACTAAGATATTTTGAAATGTCAAAAATGTGTTGTCCCAATACCCTATATTTTGTTGAACCGATGGTACTTCAAATCATCATAGATTGATGAGTTTAAGGACCTCAATTTTATACTTGTTTGTGATTGATGACCTCAATCACTACCTATAAATATTTACGTTTTTCCTCCAATTATATGTCTCTAATTGCCACCAATGTTCTCCTAATCGAGATCATAATTTGGTGGTGACCCTTTCATTTATCTTTTCCTCATATTAAGACTAAATTTTAGTAACCCAATTTCCGATGTGGGTTTTCCCACAAATATATTTTCTACTTTCAACCTTTTATTTTCGAAGAACAATTTCAAATTGCGAGGACGCAATTTATTGAAGGAGGGGAGAATGTAACACCCCAGGATTTCAGAGTGTGTTATTTCTTAAAAATAATTCAATAACTTGCACTACACGCAACACCGAGTTCAATCACACCATTAAAAGAGTTCATGAATAGTATTAACTACATTTTGAACTTTATATAATCCTTATAATTTTAGAATCCCTATTATGAGTTTCTTAGTCATATTGCAAGAACAGATTCATTTTCAGTATTATCAACTACTAATAGTGAAACCTTTTTAAATATAATATTTTAATCTTTTTGACTAAATTGGGACATCAAAAATTTAAAATGAAACATCCCAAGCTTCCACGGTACGCTTTCTTTGAGTAATACAGTAGCGTGTGTTGTACGCAACCTTGAGTTTTAACACACACCACAACCAATCAAACTAGCCGTTATGAATAGTAATACCTAATTTTTGAAATTATATATATGTTATATTTAAAAATGGACTTCATTTTTGGATTCGGAATATCGAAATTAGCCTAGGGTGAAATTTTGGTACATTTCGGATAACTTTTATATTTTGATGAATAGTGAAAATTACTAAATTTTAATTAAAAACAACTTTTTTAATCAAAATAATTAATATTGATAAATTATGAATTTGAGTGGTTTTAAAGTATATTTAGAATATATTTTTACCATTTAATATAATGTTGGTCATTGGACATAATTTTACAATTAAACCGAACATAAACAAGTGTCAATCTTTTGGTAGTTATTATCTCTTAAAAACACGCTTTTTGTTTTGACAGCGGGAATTAATTTTAAATTAATTTCTGCCACTTCTGTGTTTTGAATTTAGAAAAATGGATTCCATATTTGGAATCAGGATGTTCAAATTGTGTAAATAGGTAACTTTTATTTTTAGACATTTTGAATAATTACTGCGGTAAATATTTTATTTACCATGGTTAAGGGTAAATCCGGTAAATAAGGATTAAAAAAATAATATTATAATAATACTAAATTACCCTAAAACGTGTCTTAACCCTATTGGTTGATACATAGTCGACCATGGGCATCTTTGGGTCTATTTTGGACCCCATGGATCCACTTGTAAGTGATAATGACACTTTATTTTAATTAAGTCAAAATGAATACAAAAATGACACAAGCATATATCTTTTAGAACAACAATTTTTACATAGGGTTATACATGTTGGATTTTCGATTATAAATATTCATTAGAAAGATAAAAAGATTTCCTACATAATGATATTTTATTTATAATTTTTAGACATTAAATAATTTATTTTATTTATGACACAATGATGATGCAGTAATTACTAAAATAGTAAAAAATTAACATAATTGATATTATAAATACCCAAATAAATATAATATGAAACTTTTAATGAATTAAACTAATTTTCTAGGATAATATGATATATTAGGATTGATTTATTTGACTTTGTTCGAAGTAATCAATCTGTTATGAGTTTCACAAAAAATCAACTATTGAATAGTGTCAAAATTGACATAAAAGAGTTCTTAAAACAAATATTATATTATTAATTGATATTAAATTCCTAAAAATCTAAGGTTCGGCCAAGAGACTTATATTATGATAGGTTAATCATTAATGGACCACTTGGGGGTCTCTTGGATGTATATAGTAAGTTTATTAACCATAATATATAAAAATACAAAGAGACATTGTAAAAGTGAAACTAATTAACTTAGAGTTAATACTTAAAGATAAGGTTAATATAAGTACCCAAACCTGTCTAAATTCTATTGGATGAGTTGTTTTCGACCTATCCCCAACTCATCCTTTGAATAGTCAACTTTGGAGCCTTTAGAAACCGATTATGAATTTATTATAAATTAATATTTCTAGCTTTTCCAAAGGTGCCCCTCACCCCTCTTATAAAAGGGCACTCCTCCTTCCCATTTCTTCACACCTTCAAAGCCTTTTGGTTCGGCCAAACTCTGCCCAAATACTCTCCCAACATCCCTCACTACAACCTAGAGGCCTTAGTTTGATCAGAAAGCCAACCTAAGGAGCCCTTTTGATCAAATCAAAAGGAAGAACCCGAAGAAGAGGTAATGATTTCACCACCCTTTTCTAAGTTCATTTCTTCTTCCACTTCTTCTTCCTTTGTTCTTACCATTCTGAAATAATAACTCCAGTATCTCACATATACTGTGATGTTATTATAAATATGGTACAATCATATTCAGTATTCTATCCACCCTTTGAATAACATGTCACCATACGTGCGTACGTACGGCTTACCGTCTCCACGTCGTGGTGTAATTGTTATTCAATATAATATTATTTGGATGGGTATAATAATGATGTGTAACTCATGTAAATAATAAATATAACATGTTAATGATTCTGTATATATGATATACCATCCATTTATATATTATTTTAATATCAAAAGAATGATATTGTCGCTCGTGCGTACGTACGGACTACCGTCTCCACGAACGCGATGAGATTCATTCTCCATCGTATCCATTCAAGAATAATTATCATTTGATGATTTAAAAATGATGTTTAAGGACTGTATATCATTCTGGATATGAATAAGATACAACAACCATGGCTTATGTAACAAAACATATAAAAGAAAATGAGTAAGTTAACTCCCGAAACGACGATAATTCTAAGATATTATTAACAAATCAATGTTAAAAGATCATATATGATATCATATTAATATATATGATTCTTGTATAATTTAATAACAACTATTTCACCATTATACAGGAGGTTAACCTACCCCAACCAAGGAAAAGTACAAGGTAAGGGTTATTTCACAATCTCTTCATTATCCGAGGTTGTTTATACGTAATAATCTACTGGGATCTCGTTATCATCCACATCCATGTTTCTTCGAAATGTATTTCAAAACATTTTTACTATTTACAAGAATATGGGTTAAAGTCATTTATACCCTTGTTTGACTTTTTATAAGAGGTTTATAAAGGAATCTTTCCGTCGTTTTCAAAACAATGTTCTTTTTATCCTTTTCGACAGAATTGAGGTAAGAATGTTTTTTTAACTTATACGGCGGGTACGGTTATTTTCCGCCGTTATAAAATCGTCGAAGCTTTACATACAAGCTTATAAGAATATTTTCAAAGAAAATGTTTTATTTTATATGGATCTTAAATGATTTCAAAATAAAAGGAGATACTTCTTTAAAAAGAATTTTGATTTCATCTATGTCAACATCCTTTGATGGATTTTAAGATTATTTGAAGTTGATTTATTATGATACAAAAATTCTATATTGAATTGAAGGTTTTGTGATATGTTTGACTGTGGATGTGCTATTTTTATACCATTCATAGTTTATGGTGAAATTATTGACATTTCGTATGCTAGTTTTAATCCGAATGTTTATGTTATATTTCAAACTTTTCTTCAGATGAATGTGCTAAACAAGTATGTTCCGGGTTGGGGACCGGTAAAAGTAAGCCCTCCAGGTTGGGGACTGGTAAAAGTAAGCCCTCCAGGTTGGGGACTGGTTAAAGTAAGCCCTCCAGGTTAGGGACTGGTAAAAGTATGCCCTCCGGGTTGGTGTCCGGTTATTAGAGGCACTCCGGGTTGGTGTCCGGTTATTAGAGGCACTCCGGGTTGGTGTCCGGTTATTAGAGGCACTCCGGGTTGGGTTCCGGTTAGAAGTAACCCCTAGGTCTTGGGATGAGGCCTAGACAAAGAAATTAACGTTTAGCATTATGCATTCCAACATTATGAAAGTGGTTATTTATTTTTGCATGTGATTATTCGATTAGTGGAATATCCATGTGAATAAGTAAATGGCATTATTTCATTTTATTTATGCCATACCATGTTGAAAGTTCATGTTTAAAAGGCTTCTGTTTTAGTTATACATTGCCTTAAATGTTTATTCTTATTGATGAAAGTTTCCGCTATATTGTTATCCTTACTGGGCATTTGAGCTCACCCCTTTTCTATGTTTTATTTTTCCCAGGAAGTGAAGATGTAAGTTATGAATGACCTGCAGGGATATTATGAGGGGATTGTAGTGTGGACTGTGGAAACATTATGTTGTTGTAGTAGTTTTCGATTTTATGATGTAATGTAAAACTTATGAATATATCTAGTGTTTCCAAGGCTACTAAACCGATCGGTCTTTCGAGATTTGATCTTTCTTGTGATCATGCCAATGTTATGAAGTAATGCACCGACTCTAGGTAATTAGGGTCGGGGCGTTACATCTTGCCTCCTTGAGTAAGCTCAAACTGTCGGAACTAGTGTGTAATCATCGAATCCTCTCCCATAGGAGTCTATAGCCGTAAGAATAGAGCCAATGGCTCTACCAGAATCTCTGAGCACTAAAATAGGGCAGTGGAAATAAAAGAATTACTGAGACCTGTGTCTATAAGTACTGAAGCTAAGATGGAGTAGACACAGATCATACCTCGTATCATCTCCAGGGAGCCATGTTCGTAGGCCTCAACTGCCTGGAGATGAGCTCTCACCTGTCCACCTGATTTCTATAGTCGGGGTGGACCTATTGGTGGTGGTGGCGGTAACATTTAGAATCGTCACCCACTGCTAGTTGCATGACCAGCTCCTCTACCACGTCCGCCTACTCCCAGCAGACCTCCTCAGTCGAACCTCTGTCTCTTCCTGGGCAGTCCTTCGACTGTATACTGATCATCTGTACGATAGGTCGGACAGTCATGATCCATGTGACCATTCCTTCCACATGTGAAACACTACCTTCTCCTCACATGTCTGGCTCTGTCTCCTATGCCCCGCACAACTGATCCCAAATCCTACGGTCGTCCACCCATGGGTCTGGTCCTCTTAGACCTATGAGACATTTCTCTACTGCCAGTTGCAGAAGATTCCACTAAGTGATGCCCGGTGGTGGGTATCCCTATTGGTGACTGCTCAACAAGACAAATCTCTACTAAGAGGGCTTTCTCTAACACCCCTGCTTGCGTCGGGATACTAAGAGAAATCATCGACTCCCTGATCTTCCACCTGAGTCCCTGATCAAAGGTCTGAGCCCTGAAGAATGGGTCCTGCACCATATTAGTAGAGTAGCGTGAGAGGTCGGTGAACCTCATTGAGTACTAATCCACAGTAATGCTACCCTACTGCAGATGAAGAAGCTATTGAATACGCACTGTGCAAAGGGTAGCTGGAAAAAACTCTGCCTGAAACATGCTCTCAAAGTCTTCCCATAGAAGCATCACCTCATCGTGAACCTGGAGCATCAAGCTCCACTATCTTCCTACTGCTTCCTGTAGAAGACTGGCATGAAGGATCACCATGAGATCAGTTGGTGTCCCTACCTATCGGAAGACTCTCACCATGGCCTCCATCCAATCCTTAGCTGCCTGTGGGTCCGTTTCTCCCCTGAACCTGGGTGGACTCTAGCGCTGGAACTTGTGCAATGCTCTCAAGTGGTGTGCACTCTCTACTGTTGGGGCTGCTGGCATCGGTTGACCAACGAGTAATGGTACCGCTGGTGCGTCCAATGTAAGAGGGCCCTACACCGAGGCATCGTCACTCGGTGGGCTATCATCACGTACTATACCCGGAACCCTAGCTAGCTGTCTGTGTGGAGGCATCCTGAAAAGGAAACAGGTGCACCATAGTAAATAAGTTTAACCTAGTGAGCTGAATCAAAGATATCTCAAAGAAAACTATCCAAAACTCATACACAGTCAGTGTTTTCATGCACTGAGTCAGAAATCAGAAGTCAGGGTCCTGGTGTATGGATACGTTGGACGTCACACTAATACTGGATTCCCTAAACTGATAACCACAATCACTACACTTAACACTATTTTTGTTAAAAGATCATATTATGATGTTCTACAGTTGAACCGACTCCTATGATACAATTTTTTCACGACCCGTCCCCCGGGGCCCATGCCGTGACTACCCCAATCCCACCTTCCATAGGATAGGGGATGGCAACCCACACAGAAGGCGTATTTCCCTAAAACCGGGAAGGCATTTACTTTATAACCTGTAAACACACACAACCAAGCACACATCTGGATATGAACACAAGGCAAGCTGAATAGTTAATAGAGTGAGCACAGTAAGTAAAGGGGCCAAAATAAAAACCCAACTGGAAAGTACAAGAAACTGAAAATTACAATTAAACATGAACAAATATTGTGAACACCCACCAAGGATCCTACCTGTAGGGTAGGTATAACTCTTGAATGGATGTATCTGCAGTACGACTTATCTAATGTCCACCTTCGAGCTACCTCTAGTCCTGGTACTCTCGCCCCTTGTCAGTGTTGTCCGTTGTCTGCACCAAACACAACAAAGTGTGGGCATAGCCCATGAAGGGGTGAGTATAACGATACTTAGTATGTACCCTAAGACCCTCAAGGTATCACAAAATCCACCAAGGATAAACCACAAAGTATATAATCAACTAACAACCCTACTTAGGCATATTCCCATACATATACCTAAGTTATCAAGTATACCCATCTCAATCATGAGGAAACACATGGTCCAACTCAAAAGCCCAAAGCTCAACTCTTCCACAAAGTAAGGAATACCACGAAGGTAAGTACCACACAGGTATTCCTCACAGAAGAATACCACCAAGGTATTACCACAATGGAAAGTACCTCACAGGTACACCACATATAAGAATACCACAAATGTATCACCACGAAGGTGAATACACAACTCATAACAGGTATAACATATGTATAGAAGTATAGATTATTATATGTAAGTAATGAATCATCTTAATCTATTAAGACGCAGACCCACGTAGGATCCTAGTACATCATCAAGACCACACAGGATCCTAGTAGAGAAGACCCACACAAGATCCTAGTACATCATCAGACCTACACAGGATCCTAGTACAACATACCCACATAGGATCCTAGTACATTATCACACCCACACAAGATCCTAGTACAACAAACCCACACAGGATCCTAGTATATCATCATACCCACACATGATCCAAGATTAGTCCCACATGGATTCCTAGAGTGGATCCATGTGGGATCCTAAAATACAGACCCATGAAGGATCCCTTTATCATGTTACAGCCAGCTATTGGGTTTCCGAACTATGCTCGCTTGATTCCAGGAGGTTCTGCTCCTCAATCCACAAGTAGATACTCCAACAACCATGAATTAACATGAAGAATTATCCCAACATACCACCATGTAATAGGGGTCTCAACGCAATAGATGGTGTTTCAATCGGATGCTCGGTATGTAAGTTATTAGACTTTTAGTCCCGAGGGCCCGGTTGGATTCGTGCTTGATCCAACCCAACCGTACCCCAACATTATCCAAAACTCAAGTGGGGTATATGAAAAGGACCATATTGCTCCAAGGCTTCCATCTCCGAGATGGTTTGACAAATGGATTCCATGTGCTAAAGTTATGGCCAAAAGAGTGGAAATGGGTCGAAGCTGGTATGGGTCCAGTCCAACCCGGTCGGTCCGACCCGGCCCAACCCAGCCCGGGCCGACCCGACCCGGTTCTAGTCAAACTGGACCGCGCTTTGCATCCCAACCTGGGTAGCCCAGCCTAGACACTTGTGGGGGGGAGTCGCACGCCCCTGACCTCCACTCACCGAACAACCGAAGCTGTTCGGTCGCAGGCAGCATGCGAGACCCGCGGGTCCTGCTCGGTTCAATTCAGTCAGCCGTAATGGCCAGCCCCTTTGCCTTCCGGTGGCGCGTCATGCGCCACCGCTCGACATCCCGCTGATCACCGACCACCCTCCCTTCACTACCGCGGTACAAGCCACGAACCTTGCTCGACGGGCGGCGTGGACGTGCGTCGCTGCCCCATCGTGCGGCCGACCTTCACTGGCCGCCACCCTTGCTCTGCCACCGCCGATGAGCCGCGTCCATTCATCGATGGCGTGGTTGCGCCGCTGCCATCTTCACAGCCGGTCGTGGTGTTGTCCGCCATTCCCAAGACCCACCGATGACAGTTGACGTCCTCCTCCCTCGCGAAGAACACAAAAAGAACCACAATATTTGTGGATGGGTCGGGGGATGTTTGTTTGGCCCATACCCTCTGAGTTAGAGCGGTAACAAGCGACTCAAGGGTGGTGATTCAACGTGAGAGAAAAATTAACGATGATCAATCGAAAACACACCCTGACCTCATAGATTTTATGACATCGATTAGGAGGAAAGGACAGACGTCGGTTCATCATCATTGAATACATCCCACGTTGGAGGTGGCACATTCTTCATTAGAGAATATGGCATATTCTTCGTTGGATAAGATAGAACATTCTTCATTGGGAGAGAATGATCCCCCAAAGTGCTCCATTTCTCTAGTGATTTCCACCAACAAAAACAAGTGAGAATCCAACACAAATATTAAGTTTATCAATTTAATTTGTTGGCACAAATGGAGTTGGAAGAATTAATTGGTTCAATTAATTTGGCTCAATTAAATGGGAGGAATCAATTAATGGGGAATCTAAATGTTTCCCCACCTCCCATTAAGAGGGTTTCGGGTGGTCCCCACCACTATATATTTAAATAGGGATTTTTTATTTCTCGGGTGGTCCCCACCACTGATCATTCAAAAATCATATTATAAAAATAAAATAAAAGTTTATTTTTTTTATTTCAATGAAAAATTACAAAAAACTAACTTTCACACTCGACCTACTGCAGTCGAGGTGGAGGTCTTCTTAAGAGAATATAGGCGCTGCGAGTTCAACGGTGCCCTCAGATTTTAATTCTGAGCACCGGTTAAAAAGTTATAAAAACCCACTCATAAATTTATAGAACGTACCTAAAAAGGTTTAGAAATTATTTTCGGGCACACCGGGCCTCGAAATCACTCACCGTCAATTTTTGCGAACTCGTAAAATTCCTATATAATTAAAAAAATTACATGGAATTTCTGGGTTTTTACACCGAAGTTGAAATTTTTTAAAATGATCACATTACTATTTTTCAATTTTTTATATTGTGTTCTTGGGAATCTTTTATTATGTTATATTTTTACCAGTGGTTATTTTTAATAATTGGATTAAAATTATTTTATATAATATTTTTAATGATGGTTTTTCAAATAATGGGCATTGAAAATATTTTGAATGTTTTTTAATGTCGGTTGTTTAGAAAAAAACATTAAAAGTATTATTTTGACAACTATTATTTAGAAACTAACATTAAAACATTCAAAATTTTAACATAAAATTAGATTCTAACATCAATTTTTAAAAATTCAATATTAAAATACAAACCTGACAACTAATTTTCTACTAGTGTTGGTAAAAATCACTAAATATCACACTAAATATCTCCTATAATTTTTTCATTAAATTATCGTTTAAATAATTTCAAATAACCATTTATATCGTTATTGAAATCTCTACTCATCCTTATAAATTCATGAGTTCATCCTTATGATTATACTTTCAAACATTACTGTGTTGGTCCTTTATCCTTATGATGTCTGCAAAACCATCCTTATAGAGTCCTTAGATTTTCTTTACTATGATCACATCATGTTGTGGAAATTTTCTTGGTAGTGAAATCTACTAATTTTAGGAAATCCAAGGCTCATAATTTTGATCATTTACAACCAAGTTAAAGTGATGTTATCTCGAGTGCATGAATGCAATAACTCCTTTGCTTAGAGGTGCAAGATGAATATGAATGAAAAAAAATCATTCTATACACATTTATAATATATAAATAGTATCCCACTATTTCATTATCCCATTAAAAAAATATCTAGTTCTCCCATATGATTTATTATCCAAGATGTGATGATGAACTCTTGATAAATGCCTTAGGGCCTCTCCCTTCCCGAAATGTCTTCGTGCCATCCCTCACAATGATCCTACTATTATTCACCACCCCAAACATCTTTTTCATAAAATACCCTGACCAACTCACCTTATATATAATAATCATCCTTACTCACCTAATTTCCTTAGGTTTACCTTCCTGAATGTCATAAGTTTCTGACTAAACTTGGGGGTATAATGATGTACCATGGGGACGTTGTTCTCCATGTATTAATGTAATCAATAGTGATAAATAACCATACATTATACATATACAAATATGAAAAATACTAAATAAACTAAACATGATTTAACAAAATTAAATGATGTTTTTAACTCAAATAGTCATCCTCAAAATATAAAATATATACATAACTCCCCTAAGTCTGATCAAGATAAAAATTAAATAAAGAAACAAATTACATAATGATATGTTATAACACCGAGTCATACCTCATCTAAATCACTTTAGTCTGATCCATCATACTCAATGATCAAAACCCAAGACTCTACCCTATCTGTACCTAAAACTGGTGAGAGTCTAATTAGATACCCTCATGAAATGGAGGACCAATCAAGGTGTGAGTAAAAAAATTTGTAGGGAACTACCAACATATTATCATACATAATCAACAATGTAGTGATATTACTATGTGACTTGCTCATCCAAAATAAAATAATAACCACAATAAATAGGTATATATATAAAACTTCATGAATCCTCAGGTTTGGGATGCCAATCGACCAAACCCACTTCACCCAGTGTCAGGGTGTCTCTGAGAATTTCATGATATAATGACAACCATAAAAATGATAGATGTAGGGTATAACCTTGGTATCCCTACTAATCTTGCTCAAACAAACAATAAATCATCATGAATGTCACAAGAACCAAATCCTAAAAATCCTAGGAATCTATCCAAACTCCAATGTAATAAATTGATTGAAGATTATTACTGAGAACCCCAAACAATCATTTCATCAGAAACAAAACCCATTTCACATAGACAACTATATAGATACCATAAATCCTAGGAATCTAGGTTAGGTACAAATAATTCCATCAGGATTGACAAGCTAGATCCTAAGGGTGACTTAGGCATATCAGATTAATGAAAATCATAATCATAATACCAATCCTGAATGTTATTATATTTTCCATGAAAGGCATCCTAAGAACATGTGTTGTCTCGATCATCCCATACAAACCCAAGGTAAAATCCTATAATCTTAGGAATTCATCAAATGAATTAAAATATGGATCCCAGAATAGACACTAAGCATCTATAATGATTCCATGAGGTCCAATTCATCTCACAATGTATCACTTGAGTCATAAAATCAATATCCAAGGAAACACCTCTAGGCATCTAAAACATCACGATCACACAATATTTGGCACATAAGATGGGTCACATGAAGGTCTCCTAGTAATCCATAGATACATAAAAAATAACTAGGTGAGAGAATACATATGAGATAAGGTTTGCTGGAGATCCAAAACCCTTCCCCAATGTCCATAGCCTGGTGGGATCACATGTTCTATATGGGTTCAAAGTTGGCACTCAATTCCATATCTACCCATAACTATGCATATGCACTTAGGTTCAGTATATCATTGGGATCCATCTTAGGTCCTATAAATCATGTCCAGAGAGACACAAACTACTTGGGTTCCCCTTATTGAACACAAGGGTAGTGGAATCCCACTTGGATCCTAGATCTTAGTCAAGTCAATCTGGCCATAATCCACCACAAGAAGGACATCACCGTCTAATGAAATTTCATAACATAGCACAACCACATGGGATGTAGGGGTATGCCTCATAGGAAACCCATTAAAGATAAGTCCAAAAGTCTATCTCATACTCCATGGCTACTCAAGGTCATTCACTAACCCAATGTAACCTTAGTTTTATAAAGGAATTTCCACCTAGGGATAGTCACATCACAAAATGGAGAGGTACTCACCCTATGTTAGTATTATGAGCCTATTAGCTACGGGGAATCAAAAGGTTCTAACAAGATCCACTTGGACCTATCATCGCAGGTCCACTCAAACCACCTGTTGGACTTTTATATGGATAACATGGAGGTTCAACATTCCATGCCATTTAAAATTTAAATCAAGGATCACCCATTGTGGTACTCGTGTTAAGTCGAACTTAGGAAATAGTGATATCCTTGAACAACAGTGGTTGAGGTATCTAGCCGGAGTGTAAGGGCTCTTCATAGACCTTGGATCTATTTTGGGTCTAAGGGATATCATCTAATTAATTAAACAATATAATGAATTAGAATTATTGGAATTCCATTATCATAGTTCGTTAACTTAAAAAACTATGTCATCACCTTCAGTGGTGACACTACATGTCACAATGCATCAAAATTAAAAAATTATTCCATGGAGAAATTACTAGGATCGCCTGCTTCAATTGAAGATTTTCTTTTTAATTAAAAAGGACCAAAAGATATTTTAAGGTCTTTATGAGATTTCATCATCTTGAATAATCAATTTGTTTCCATATATTCACACCACACTAAAACAAAACCATATATATATATATATATTAAATTAAAATGAGAGGATAGATAAGTGGTAGAAGGGGAAGGATGGTGTATGTTGATTGATAGAAGAAAATGCCCAAAAATGACACCCTAAACTAAGGGGAAGAATGAAGGTGGAGGGGATGAGTCCCTCCATCCATGCATTCCAGAGTAAATAAAAATAATTTGGATTCCAAATTTAAAACTCGAGGGAGAAAATGTCATTTTTTCCTCATAATTCCACTAACTAGCCATTTTTCCATTAGGATAGCCAAAAGCTAGCTGGTGGATGCATGATGCAACTGCCTTGCAATCCATCCACCCTGACTACCTCCAAAACTCCTCTTAGCTTCTCAAAAAACATTATCCCTCATTATACAACCAAAAAACCCATTATGGGTGAACAAGATCTCATAATTACATTCTAAATCTCATTTAAAAATATGAACCATCCACTAATTAAAAAACTCAAATTTATATTGAAACTAAATACACATCCATTCCCACATGCATTATAGAATCCCATCATAAAGATAATCATCCCCTAGATGCCTTGGTAATCATACAACAAAAACCCTGACCTATCCAAATCATATAATTATCACATACTATCCAAGATCCAACTCAAAATGCCAGACATACATCTAAAGTGAAACCTCAATATTAAGGCACTTATGATACTAAATCACGACCCAATTTTCCTGAATACTATCAAAACTCTGAGATGACACTTCCTTGATCCCCTATGTCCTAAGGTATGATAATATAATTGTCCAATTCATAAATTTACTATTGTAATCCACACCATAATTTATATCCCCTAACTTATTATTCTGATTGATTTCCCCTTCAGTTTTAAGAATTTCCCACTGAAAGTCCATATCCACATTCCAATGATGAATCAATCAAATTTTCCATCCGACCCCACCAATTTATATAAAATAGCTCCACACACATCAGGATTGAATTTTTTTATCTAAATTGGGATGGGTGAATAACCAGATTTCATGAAAATAAAGGTGTGGACCATATTTACTTGGAAATCCTATTCCAAATTATAAATAACACTCATAATATCCATTAGGATGTACATGATTTGGTTTTCAAAGACCAAAATTATATCTCAATAAAAACACCGATTGAACATCCTCTGTTTGAATCTTTATAAAATCACTTGGATTACACCATTGATCTATTACTGAAATACCTGATCATGATGGCTTTATCATTAGAGGTTCCTTATAATCATCCATGTACACACACCAAACTCTGTATCTGACCTATGACGTGATCTCATTAATTGGATCATTAAGTGAATGAACCCACGTGGTTCTTTCTTTGAGCACCAACACATTCTTGATCCTACACATTCAAAAAATTATAATCTATCACATGCTTGATGCCCATGATCCGAATCCATCCATCAAGAAAATATAATTTATGTTATGTGCTTTATTATTCATTGAAATCCAATTTCCATCAGAAGTTTCCACCAACTGGTCTCCCAAAACCTAGACCTACATGCATGGGGTCGTATCTCAAGCGATCAAAAGGGTTCTTCTTTCTACCATAGGAGTGTCCCTTTTATCTATCCACTTATTCAAAACTAAAGAAACATAGCCTACACCATTTCCATCCTGAAATGTGATGACTATATGTGTCTAAACCATCTCATACACAATTTACTTTATAACTTGAATTATTGTCTACTTTCAAATCCTAGAGAGTTTCATAAACTCAAATGTCTAATGGTTCACTCCCCAACATATGGATATTTGTAAACCTATCCTCAAGTGAAACCTAAATAGTATCCATTATCAATGATGTGTGTTGTTCCTCCTAAAACATGATCACCTCATTATAGGCAACACATGCCTTAAACCAACTCTGAGATCAACTGTGTCACCACACCCGATCCAATGCTAATGTATTATTTAACATTGAAAAAAAATTAAAAATACTCATCTAATTCCTGATCCAACATGCTCGAAATCATTTCATCAAAAATCCTCATCTATCACCTCAAACATGGTCGCTCGGTTATCCATGTTTCAAAGGCACCATGCACAACCAATTATTTATACATCAATCTCCTCCAATTGTAAAGGGTTCATTCTCATATAAAACCCAATCCTAGAACCTAGAATATGCTTCAGTGAGTTATACACCATAATATTGGGCTCATAAACCTGAAACACTAACCATGATCATTGGAACATTACTTTTTTCATGTTAACCACACACTTAGACACCATATGAAACAATTCCAAGGCCTCAATATTTTACCCACACTCACAACACACTCAAATGTTCACCTACCTATAATGAGTAAGGAATCATGATGCCTTTACCAAATTTGATATCACTTCTAGTGCATTGATCAAATAAATTAAAGCACCTACCCGTGATTACTGACTCATAGGTACCCTAAAACCTAGTCCAACCCCTCTCACTAGTTTCCCTTGATCATCACAAGGCTCTGACTCACTAAACACTGAGTCACAACTCAAGGTCTATAGGTTCTCCCGATAATACCATAATTAAATATCTCACTAAGGACATAAATCATGGGATTCACCTTATGTTATCATTCTGACATCCCATGACATAATACATGACAACACCCTTCAAGGGTTTCAAAACATATCAACATGACATGCCAACCCACAAGCCTAGTAAGGCATGGATTTTCATCAAGCATCACTACATAAGGTTTCTCCCTAAAAAATCATGATTTAATCAGTGATTACCACCATAAAAAATGACATCATCCTCGATGACGCATATCCAGAGAAATATAACCAATGGCCTGGTTAGGTAGATATTCATTCCTAGATTTATTGAAAAATACCATCTGGGTTGTTACTGACACATTAATTAACCAGACCAAAATTATAATAATATACAAGGGGAGTAAGGAATCGTGTTCCTATATATTACCTCTAGGGTTTCTACACCTCTTGTATACAATTTTCCATACCATCATCATCATCAATGAGCACCCTATGGAGGATCCATGTGACCTTCCATTAGAAGATAATTCATATAAAACCATCCCAACAAAATAGAATTCATCCAATTAGTTTTATATAAAAATTTTATATGATAAATTGCGTAAAATTTAAATAGATGATCCTCAAACATCAGTGAAAACAATCACACCAGTTGGTCTAGGTATCATATGAATTCAACATGCCTAATATGATGCACGAGAAGAAACTTACCACTATTGGCGAAGAGATAAAATCCATAACTTTATTCCTTCCAGCAGTCAGGAACCAAAAATAAAATAAATTAAAAACCATAAATCTCAAAACTTATGGGTTTCAAGATAGTTGAAAACCAATATAATCATGACATTGAAATCCTTGAATATCAATCACAAACCCATGATAACTCAAGATTCCACTGGTAAAGGTGTTAATGACACACCAGTGAGGGTTCGATCATAAGCTCCACCACATTCCTGTATAACTATTCTACCATCTTACAAAATTAGTAGGACATAATTAAAAACAACCCGATCTAACTCACCCTATGAATAGTAACATGATCAGTTATCTATGGGACCTCAGTAACACCACCCAAAATGCAAGAGGTTGTCAACTAGTATTAGGGGTCCATGGTGATACTATGAGGATGATATACCCCTAGTATCAAAATAAACAATAATCCTAAATAACCAGAAATCATAAACATTAGAGTATGAAAAATAATTAATAAACTAAGCTTGTTATATTGAAATTGAATGCAATATACAACTTGAAAGGTCATGCATAGAATAAAAAATAAAGACAGGTCATCTACTAGGATGATCAAGATAAAAATTTAATTAAATAATTAACAATATGAGGCCCTGCTATTCCTCGAATCCATACCTTTTCTCAATCCTTGAGTGGGATCCATTTCACTTATTGATCAAAACTCAGGCCTCTTACTAAACTATACATGCAATCAGTGAGAGACTACTTAGGTACCCTTGTGAAATAGCAACCCGAGTAGGGTGGGATTACATAACTCAGTAGGGTACCACCAATATTGTCTTATATATAACTAGAAATGTAGTGATATATTCACGTGACATGATCAATTAAAATTAATGAATTACAATTGGATATATATATATATATATATATATATAAACTATCATAGATCCTTAGGTATTGAACCCTTATTGACCATAAAAGATATATAAAGTTATAGGTTATCTCTGTGAACATCAAAATATCATGAAAACTCTATAAATATCTGATCCAGGGGTGTATCCCAGGCAACCCTACTAATCGGGATTAAAAGGACAATAGCTCATAAAAAATGGAACAAAAACAGATCCTATACATCATGGGAATCTCCCCAAAATCCAATATAATAAATCTCTTGAATCTAATTCTTAAGCACCCTTAGAAATCACTGAATCATAAATATCTCCCATGTCACCATACAAACTGACCAGATCCCAAGAATCCTAGAAATCCACATCAGGTATAGATAATTTCATCTAGCTCAATTAGTTAGATCTCATGGATTTTCTAAGTATCTCATAATAATAATGATCATATTAATAATCCCCAATTTTGAACATTTGGATCCTAAACATACTTTAAATCCAAGGGACCTCTAGTATCCTAGGTTTCCCAAACAAAGCCGAGTTCAAAACCTGATGTCTTGGGAACTTGTCACATGGTTCAACACCTAGATACCAAAATACACACTGTGAATCCATGATGACATAATACCATCCAATACATATCACATTGTATCACAAGTGGATCAAAAAATTATTCCATGAATCACCTATAGGAATCCACAACATCATTATAACACTAGATTAGGCCCATAAGTTAGGTCCTAGAAAATACATTGGGGGTTCTATAACTGCATTGGGAATTTCCAAGTGAGAGCATAAATATGAGATAAGATTTTCCAAAATTCCTAATCCAATAATCACTACCCAAAACCCTATGGGATACCATGTTCTTTGAGGGTTCTAGGGTAACACTTGCTACAATCTCTATTCATGAACACTTTCACCTGATTAAGTTTGTTATGTCATTATGAACATACTCAGGTCCACCAAATCATGTCCATGGAGAGGAACCCGACTTGGGGATCTCTTGGTGAACATAGGGGTGAAGGCACCCCACTTGTGTAATTGGTCTCAATAAAGTCACTTGATCCATAACCCATCACATTAAGGACATCACAGTCCATGGTAATGTTATAACATAACACAAATTCATGGGACTTAAGGTTATGTCTCATAAAAAACCCACCGACGATATGGCCTAAATCCTTTCAAATACTCTATGGTCACTCACAGTTGGTCACTCACCCAAAATAATTATAGTATGTATAAGGTATGTCTACCTAATCATTGTCACATAAAACAAGTGAGGAACACTCTCCTCGGGTTAGTTTATGAGACTATTGTCTCTAAGGTATTGCAGGGATCTTACAAGGCCCCTTGGGCCTATCGTTTTGCATACACTCTCACCTCATATTAGATGTATCTTTTTATCACACTAAGGGACACAACATTATATCCATTCCAATTTAAATCTTGGAGAAACCCTCTGGATACAAGTGTCAAGTCCAACCTAGTCAATGGCCATGACCTCTTCCTTCAGTGGCTAAAGTATATTTTCAGAGCACATGGGTCCATCATGGACCTTGTCTCACTATATGGTCTATGGGATATCTTATACATAATTAAATGAATGAATTAATTAAAATTATAGTAAATCCTTCCTATTATTACATTAACATAAATAACCATGTAATTTCCATATCACCACGCCACACATGAACTGTTACCAACAACCCATGAGAGGTCTGTAACAGAACCCTAGTGCCAACCCATTCCAACATATTAAGTGAAAGAACCAATTAAATCATTCATTAAATTTTATGTAAATTCAAATACTCAAATAAATCTATAGATAATAGGGAATTTTATGACACGATTGATGGAAGTAGATGAACATCATTATAAAACATCCCATATGTGGGCCGCATGAATGTTATGAAGGAATTATAATATTTCACCATTCTCTAGTGAGATATTTGATTTTCAACTAAACCAAATATCACTATATTAATTGAAAATAAGGGGATATATGACTAGGATAAGGATAAGAAATATATTCCTTGACTTACTGAAGAAAACACCCAACAAAACCACCCCAATACAAGGGGAATAAGGAAAGGGAGGGAGAGGAGGCCCTCTGTCCATACATGTAAGAGGAATGAAAGAAAAAGAGGATCCCCTTTAAAAACTAAGTGGTGGGGGGGATTTCATCCCCACCACCATTAAATGAACACTGACTTGTAGAAACTAGGAAAAAAAACAAGCCAGTGCAACCAATAGGGGGAGATGGATTTTGTTTTTGAATTTAAAAAGAATGTGCCTCACATGCCCCTGTTTACCACTAGATTTTTTATTGTTGTTGCGGCACTACCATACTTAGTGATCCTAGTAATGACAAAGCATAATCCCTCCCTAGACCTGTATGGATCTTATGTAGTGGCTTATAACTCTTAATTTAAATACCTACAGCCTTGCGATCTAGCTCTCCCTTCTAGGACACTATGGAAGGAAGTCCTTCTTAGCTTCCCAAAAAGTCTTACATCCCAACCATTCCATATTTCGGTGGTTTGGGTGTCCTACTCTAGTGTTGTATCCCATAATCATACTCACATGCTAAATTTTCCATCTTTTGACTTTAAAGAGGCTTCAGGTCTCCTCGGATGGACTTTGGTTGCTCACTTCAGGGTAAATAAGCCCCTGATGGGTCTCTTTCAGAACTCCATTCGATCATGGGATCTGGATCGTCCATCCCACATATCTGGTCTTAATAGAAAGTCATTCCAGGTCATCATGGCTACTCATGAAGAAATTTTGTAAGGTATATCCCCAGATCCCTAGATCACTAAGTAGTAAGCGATTCCTTCTCTCCCTCTGGTTAATAGAGGTCCACCACAGATGAGAGTCTCATATGGTGGTGGTGTGGATTAAGATCCATGGATAACTACTCCCTTATAATAATATAGGTTTGGTAGAGATTATTTCAAACTTTTTGAATTTATTTTCACTAATCCTCACATTCTCTATCTCGAAGATGTTGCATCGGCCCAGATCTGCATCAGCTTGGACCTCTTCCACTGCCTCCATCCCAACTCGTGTTCTGATTTGATGACTTGAATTAATGTATGAAACCTACCTCTTATTTTATGATTCCTTGATTTTTCTCAAGCTATAAAATCCAAGTAAACTCATGTGTTTTTGTTTTAAAACTGGCCTTCCCAGATCTTCAAAGTGATAAGCGGATCCTGTCTTTAGAGGAGAATCTCTGCACTCGGGATCCAACCCTAATTGTACGACTGTTCCTGCACCTCCGATGGACCATTTGTTGTCTAGTGGTCCTTTTCTCCCAGTTCTTCCAGCTCCCCCTATATTTTTATCTTGGATCCTTCAAACTTGACCTGCCCCTATTACCCCATGCATGACCCTCATCTCTTTCTTCCTACAACCCTCTCCTCTCTCGGTGGCCTCCAACAATCCCATCTCCATAGGTTGTGAGAGAAAGGAGTCCATAGGGAAGGGAATCATCCATGATAGTCCTATGGAGGTCTCCCTTGTATGAGGACCTATCTCTTAGTCTTCCCCAGTACTTTTATCAAATAGATACAGTGCGTTAGTGCATGTACTAGTTATCCCCCAACCTTGAACCCTATCCAAGAAAGGCATCTAGTTCAGGACCCATCTCTGTGTGGAGGAGCTCTGGCCTCCAATTTCAGCTTCTTCATCTTCGCATTAGTTATTTAAAAGATCTAAAACTAGAGTATTCTAGACTAATTCTAGTGCATGAGATAGGAGGTTCCCCTCGCCTAGGCCCAATTCCAAGTGACCCCTCTTCTAATGATCCTGAACATCCTATGGAATGCTTGGTGCCTGGGAGCCCAGGTCAAGATGGAATTCCACTTTAATAAGGCATCCAAGTACAGTGTTTGGGTTATTATCATAATGGTATCAAATAAAAAATCTTCTAGTATTGGAGAGTTCTCCATAAGAATTGGTATGCATCATTTTATTCATGGAGAATCGATGAACCAACACATTTTTGTCATCTGGAAACCTCCTATTTTAGTGGATGAGGTTAAGGAATCATACCATCATGTATCAGTCATATTGTTCAATGGAGATGATGCATTTTTAATCTCGTTCGTTTAATCTAAATTTCATGCAAGTCCACGTGAAGTCTTATGGAACGATCTCAAATCATTCGATCCCGGGGATGTGTCTTGGATGGTGGGAGGAAACTTTAAGTATTTTATAGATTCTTATGAAAAAAGGTGGTGTTTTTCCTCTCTTTTGGATAGGATCACTTTCTTATCCTTCACGGCCAAATAAGGGCTTCTAGATATTGGTTTCTATCTTGATAAATTCACATAGTGCAATAACCAGAGGGGTGTAGATGAACATGGTGTAGATTACACTGCTCCTTTGGTAATATGTAGGCTATATCCTCTTTCCCCAAAGCTGAGGTCACTAACCTAGTTTGTGCACTCTCTTACCACTCCTCTCTTATCATCCAGATTATGTGTAACCATATAAGATGGGGTCACCTCTTCTTCTCCTTTGGGTGGATGTATCGTCATATCCACCTTGAAATGGTTCATGACTCTTGGGTGAAACTTTTCCTTGGGAGTTTTTGGATTAGGGTTAACAATTAGCCACAACACATAAAGAAGGATACCATGGTTTAAGAAAACTCTATTCCCTTTGACCACTCTAATTTGGACTCTATCAAAATAGATATCAAACTTTTCTAAGTGATTCTAGAAGAAGTATGGGATGAAGACCAGTTCATCTCTATCAGGATCAAGAAACCATATCTCAATGAAATGTTACTACAGGATGAAATATTCCATTACGAAAGGTCCCATGTGACTTGGCTCAAAGAAGCTGACCGAAATACCTATTTCTTCCATGCATACCTAAAATAAAAACTATGTGCTACTACTCCAAATATATTCCTGAATGATAGCACCTTCACTAGAGATCCGTATGTGATTAGTGATATGTTGAATTCAGATTTTAAATATTTACTATGTGATTCTAACCCTTGCATGCATAATGGTTACCCAGGTGGTCATGAATACATATTTAGTTCGATCCCATGCATGGTTACATCCCAAGACAATGTCTCTCTGAGAGAATCTTGGAAGAGGAGGAAATATGGGCCTTGATAAAATCTTTCAAAAAGGATAGCATGCCAGGTCTAGAAGGGTTCCCATCTTCCTTTTATACTATCGCATAAGATATCATTAAAAATCACCTTATTTAAGAAATGCATGATTTATTTAGTAGTTTCCATATGCCCTGGGTTTCATGTGTCACCTCTATGGTTCTCATCCCCATGTGCAAATAACCATCCTCAATTTCTTAATTTCAGCCCATTAGCATGTGCAATATTCCATACAAGGTCTTGAAAACCATAATCAACAAAAAGATCTATGATTTCATACATTCTTGGGTTTCTAAGTAACAAAATTATTTAATCCAAGGTCAGTTCATTCAAGGTTCCATGGGCATATCTCAAGAGATGGAGAGTCAAATTAAAAAAAGGTGTTCAAATCAATAATTTCAATTAAGCTAGCACTACTACAAAAAATGGGCTTTACCAGTGCTCAAAACAAGCTTTAACTGCACTAAAAAAACGTTGTATAGCTCAGCATTGATAGGGGGTCCCCTTTACCCGTGATTTTTTAGAACGGATAAAGGTAGACTTTATCAGGGATAAAAAAGTGCTGCTAAAGGTATCCTTTCTCAGCACTAAAAGAGGGCTGATAAAGGGATCCTTTATCAGCGCTAAAAAGAGCTGATAAAGGATACCTTTATCAGTGCTAAAAAGTCATTGGTAAATGGTTTCTTTATCAGAACCTTTTGAGTGTTGATAAAGGCTCCATTTATTAGGGCTAAAAAAGTGATGATAAATGCCATGCCTACTGTAATATAAAATTCTGCAACAGCACACCCAAACAAGACTTGAAAAAAAATCAGCATATCAACAAGTATACCCATAAAAAATTAACACATAATTTATAGGGTAATTTCATCAAGTATACCCATACAATAAGTATACCCATACACAATTAACACATTATTCATAAGTTAATTAAATACATAAAGAATTCAATTCATAATTCAAGGGGTTGGGGGCTGTTCAGGGGTTCGGGGTGGCTATCCAGGGGGGTAGGGGTGTCCAGGGGGTGGGGGTGTCTGGGGGGATAGGGCTATCCAAGGGGTGGGGGTGGGGTGGTGTTCAGGGGGTGGTGGGGGATGTCCATGGGGGTGGGGTTGGCCGGCGGGTGGGGGGGGGGGGGGGGTATCCAGGTGATGGGGTGGTGTCGAGGTGGGGTGGGGGGTATCCAGGGGGTGGCAGGGTCGTCCAAGGGTATGGTGAGGTGTCCAGGGGGGTGTCTATGGGGCTGTCCAGGGGGGAGGGGGGGGGGGGGGGGTAGTGTCCAAGGTGTTGGGTGGGCTTTCCAGGGTTGGCGATGTCCAGGGGGTGGGGTGGTGTCCAGGGGTTGGGGCGGTCCAATGGGTTGGTGGGGCTGTCCAATGGGGGGTGGGATGGTGTCCAGGGGGTGGGGTGGCTGTCCAAGGGGGTGGGGGTGTCTAGGGGGAGGGGTGTCTAGGTGGTGGGGTGGTGTCTAGGAAGGGTGGGGGTGTCATCCAGGGGGTTGGTGGGTGTCCAGGGGTGCGGGGGGGGGGGGGGGGTGTCCATGGGGGTGTCCAAGGGGGTAGGGTGGTGTCCAGGGGTTGGGGGATTTCTAGGGGTGGGGGTGTCCAAGGGGTGGGGTGGTGTCTAGGGGGTGGGTGGGGCTATCCAAGGGGGGTGGGGTGGTGTCCAAGCGGGTGGGGGAGGTCCAGGGGGTTGGTGGGGCTGTCCAAGGGGGATGGGTGGTGTCCAAGGGGGTGGGGGTGGCTGTCCAAGGGGGTGGGGGTGTCTAGGGTGTGGGGGCGTCCAGGTGATAGGGTGGTGTCTAGGAGGGGTGGGGGTGCCGTCTAGGGGGTTGGTGGGTGTCCAGGGGTGGGGGTGGGGGGGGGGGGGGGTTATCCATGGGGGTTTCAAGGGGGGTGGGGTGGTGTCCAGGGTGTTGGGGGATTTCCAGGGGTGGGGTGTCCAGAGGGGTGGGGGTGTCTAGGGGGTGGGGTGGTGTCCAAGGGTGTGGGGGTGGTCCAGGGGGTTGGTTGGGCTGTCCAAGGGGGGTGGGGTGGTGTCCAGGGGGTGGGGGTGGCTGTCCAAGGGGGTGGGGGTGTCCAGGTGGTGGGGTGGTGTCTAGGAGGGGTGGGGGTGCCGTCATGAGGGTTGGTGGGTGTCCAAGGGGTGGGGGTGCCCAGTGGGGTGGGGTGGTGTCCAGGGGTTGGGGGGGATTTCCTGGGGGTGGAGGTGTCCAAACGGGTGGGGTGTCTAGAGGGTGGGGTGGTGTCTAGGGGGTGGGTGGGGGTCTAGGGGGATCGTGGGGTTGTTCATGGGGGGTATGGTGGGGTTCAGGGGTTTGGGGTGGTTGTCCATGGGGGTGGGGGTGTCCCAGGTGTGGGGTTTTCAGGTGGTGTGGTGGTGTCTAGGAGGGGTGGGCGTCTAGGGGTGGGGGTGTACAGGGGGTTGGGGGCGTCCAGGGGGCTGGGGGTGTCCATTTTAAACAAAAGAGAGACACTTTGAGTGATACTAGAAAAATCATGCCTCGTATTGAGGCATGGTTGTCTCGTACATGTCACAAATGACCTATGGACCGTTACCCTAAAGTATCAACACAATCCAAATGCATTTTGATGGATTTCTGTATGTCAGTTGTTGTTTTCACTTAAAATTATTCTCATTTTAAATAAAAGAGACACTTTGAGTGATACCGGCCACACCATGCATCGGATTGAGGCAGGTTTGACTCGTAGATGTAACAAATGACCCATGGATTGTTCCCCTAAAGTATAAACACAATCCAAATGCGTTTGGTTGGATTTCTGTATGTCAGTTGCCTTTTTCACTTAGAATTGTATCCATTTTAAACAAAAGAGATACACTTTGAGTGATATCGGCCACACTATGCCTCATATTGAGGCAGGGTTTACTTTCACATGTCAAAAATTACCCATGTATCATTCCCTTAAGTATCAACACAATCAGAATGCATTTATTTAGATTTACGTATGTCTGTTGTTGTTTTCACTTAAAATTCGGTCCATTTTAAACAAAAGAGAGACACATTGAGTGATATTGGCCACACCATTCCTCATATTGAAGATGGGTTGACATGTACATGTCACAAATGACCCATGGATCTTTTCCAAAAAGTATCAACACAATCTGAATGCATTATCAGATTTCCGTACGTCAGTTTTTGTTTTCACTTAAAATTCTATCCATTTTAAACAAAAGAGAGGCACTTTGAGTGATACCAGACACACCATGCCTCGGATTGATGCAGGGATAACTCTTACATGTCCAAAATTAACCATGTATCGTTCCCCTAATGTATCAACACCATCCTAATGCGTTTGTTTATATTTCCATACATCACTTGTTGTTTTCACTTAAATTTTGTCCATTTTAAACAAAAGAGATACACCTTGAGTGTTACTGGCCACAACGTGCCTCAAATTGAGGTAGGGTTGACTCGTACAAATCACAAATGATCCATATATCATTCCCCTAAAGTATCAACACAATATGAATGTGTTTGTTCTGATTTCCTGATGTTAGTTGTTGTTTTCACTTAAAATTCTGTCCATTTTAAATAAAAGAGAGACTTTGAGTGATACCGGCCAAAATATGCCTCAGATTGAGGAAATGTTGACTCGTACAAATCCAAAATGACTGATGGACTAGTCCCATAATGTAGCTACACAATCCGAATTCTTTTGGATGGATTTTTGTACATCAGTTGTTGTTTTCACTTAAAATTCTGTCCATTTTAAACTAAAGAGAGACACATTGAGTGATACGAGCCACACTGTGCCTCAAATTGAGGAGTGGTTGACTCCTTCACGTCAAAAATGACCCATGGATCGTTCCCATAAAGTATAAACAGAATTTTAATGCATTTTTTTGGATTTAGGTATGTCAGTTGTTGTTTTCACTTAAAATTCTATCCATTTTAATCAAAATAGAGACTTTGAGAGATACCGGCCACACTATGCCTCGTATTGAGGCGGGGTTGACTTTTACACATCAAAAATGACCCATGGATCATTCCCCTAAAGTATCAACATAATCCAAATGCGTTTGGTCAGATTTCTGTTGGTCAGTTGTTGTTTTCAATGAAAATTTTGTCCATTTTAAACAAAAGAAAGACACTTTGAATGATACCGGCCCCACCGTGCCTCAAATTGAGGCAGGGTTGACTCGTTCAAGTCACAAATGACCCATGGATTGTTCCCCTAAATTATCAACACAATCTTGATGCGTTTGGTTGGATTTCCATATGTCAGTTGTTGTTTTCACTTAAAATTATGTACATTTTAAACAAAAGAGATACTTTGAGTGATACCAGCCACACCGTGAGTTTGAATGAGGAGGGGTTGACTCATACACATCAAAAATAACCCATGGATCGTTTTCACTAAAGAATCAACACAATCTGAATGAATTTGGTCAGATATGAAGGTATTTTGGAGATTTTACTAGTTTTTCTTATACAAAGTCCAAAGAAAAGTGGTTCATCATTCTTTCATGTGCTAGTGCATTTCATACGTTAAAACAGGAAAATGAACCATTGGAGAAAGGATTTTTTATTTAATTACAATTAAATTTTTCCTACAATCAATTACATAAAAAAATGTTTCATCTTTTGATCCCCTTAACCCCTCTCAAAAATGACCTCCAATTGTACACATCCCCAAGTCAGATCTTCATGCTATTTTTGTACAATCTTCCATCAAGTATGCGGTCCACTCATTTATGAACAAATCTATATTGTCTTGTGAGTATGAGGATTTTTGACTATCATAGTAGTACTGAAAAATATATAAATAAAGAATTAATAAATAACTTAAATTAAATAGTATTTGTTTTTGAAAATACCTCTTTTGGGATGCTAGTTTATTGATGAAAAATGATCTCTTTCATTAATTTACAAACATAATAACTAAAATCATTATCGTTTGTTTGTTTTGGACACTAAAAAAAATTTGATCATTCGGGTAATAAGTAACTTTTGTTGATATGTGTTTGGATAATGAAATTTTATCATATATACCCTGATATTTGTCTAAATGTAGTAATTTCTCGCCTCCTTTGCTTAGCCCCCATCCTCATTCCTTTTTTTGACGATAATGATACACAACCCTATTATAACGTAATCCTTAGTAAAAGATAATATAAATTATATTAATTGATGTTTAGACCTAAAGTGTAGGATGTAGTGTCTTACAGATTCACAAACTTCATCATGTGTGGTTGGTTTGTTGGATATACTTGCATTGAATCCAGAAAACAAATCTTTGGAGTATCCATGTTCACCGCAATTAGTACACATTGTTTCCTAAAAAAAATGAATAAGTAATAAAATAAGTGAAAATATAATTGATATGATTTAATCATAGAGTTTTAACCCAGCATGGTTGGTATTAGTAAGAGTATGTCATCTGTAATCCTACTTTCAAATGTTTTCAGCAAGAAGTTCAATATTTCATCCTTTTTTATGGCTCTAATTTTATTAGTTGTGTTGATGTGGTATGAGGACTAACGAGTCCAAATTTTGGCTAATGGGAAAATTCCTTCAACTGTTTTTCATATATACGTCTGTCAATAATATAAAATGCATTTAGTTATAATTTTTACATTATATTAGCTTTTAGAAAATCAATTCATGAAAACATACCTCATATATAAATTTATAACTGTGATGCCTAGCCAACCGTATTCAAGGATCTCACTTACATTTTCAGTAGCAATGAAATATTGAATTTCTTCCCCGTTTATATTCTTTTAAAAAACCACTATATAACTACTACAACCTCTTAGCATCGTATGCACATGAGTCTTCAAGTCTAGTATATGTGGATAGAGAATAGGTGGTGTTATTGTGATTTTAGTAGCTCTTTGGGATCGGTTGGTTGATCCTTTAGATGCTTTTGAGCCGACATTTCTTGTCACCCCTTTCCCTTTCTCCATCTATAATAAAATTCATTGGTTAAGACCCCTTTTTAATTAATTGTTAAAGGTTTATCTTGAAAAAAATGGAAATAAATACCTCTTTTTTCACATGTACTCTTACAAATTGTGATGCCAATGCAATGAATGTCCCAATATCATTTTCAACCATATGAATATCCTTGTCATCAAGTGCGATAGGTAGCTATAAATTTTACTCATGAGCTACAGTAATCATCACTTTCTGATGATCTTTTGGAAGTGGTCTATTATACATCTTATCCTTTGGGATGTTGAACACTGTAGCCCACGCTACAAGGTGATAGGTGGGTGTTGACAGATATAAATCACAATCATTATCACCCTGTAAAAGATCAGTAAAAGAAAAGTATCAGTGATTGTCTAATTCACATTTCATGGGAACAATTATTAGAATATTGATTACCATGGCTAAGACAGTTCTTTTTTAGGAATGGCTTGCCTCAAAGCTAGCGGGGGTGGGGTGGGATCTTCACGCACTGGTTGTTCCTGAGTTGAGTCTTATCCTTGCTTCCCACCCATAAAAGTTACCAGGAACTCTCCCTACCATTGAAATTGTTCTTCAATAGTTGCTACTCTTTTGCTCATTTGTTTCGTTTTTTCATCTGTATCATCCGTTTGTTTTTTTCTCATAATATACTTGAGGTGTCACCCTAAACCCCAGACCTCTGACACGACCGTATTGTTCTGGATGCTACAAAGTCATCGATAATAGGTCTGATTCTGCTACAGGAGTAGTTGATTCCTGTGACTGTCGGGTATAGGAAAATAACTAATTATTTTTATGTAATATCAATTTAAAACAAATTTTTTTATCATGTCATACTTACACATATGTCCACACTTTTTGTGTGTTTTCATCTACTAGCTTCCCTTCCTTATTCACACGTGCCTCCTTCCATAGCACATGATGTGGGATGGAAGTGTCTTTGGTTTTAGACTCATCAATATACATATAAATATAGAAAGATAATTATGATGTTGTCTCTTGGCACCGAACAATATTTCTTTAAATTTAAAACACATACCATTTTGTTTTCGAGTGAAGCGTACCCCATCCTTGCTTTACGATAGGGGTTTGTTGGTTTTGATGCACGTTCCTTTTTTTCAGTACTGAGTTGTTGTTTCATAAATGAAATATTGACAATGAAAGTGATGAATACAAGTATTCTTAAACAACATAATATCAGCCATAATGTAACTGAAACTTCTCATCCCCATAGCATCCAATAAATGCATCCCATGCTTCTTGGGATATCAGGCGAGCGTAGACAAGGGGTGGTTGTGGGTTTATTTTACCTTTGGAATCTTTCAGGTGACATTTTGTTAAAATAGTGTGAAAACATCGATGAAACCATCCTACAAGCCTTAGTACATAATTCTTGTGTGAATCATCTACTATAAATATACTCTGTAAGATATTTAGGAGAGTAAGACACTGTTTCATTATTTTGTATTCTAGTAAATTAAAGATATAATATCATAATGTTACTGTAATTTCATCCAAGATCATAGCCTTCAGACCAAACACAACATGGTTCCATGAATCTATGTTAATCGGCATGCATTTCCATGTGAAAATTACAATGTAACTACTAAACATAGCCCTATTATGATTCATATGTTAGCCTCATGCATTCCATCCGACATCAAATTTGATGACTTTTCTTTTCTCCTTAAGAACTTTGGTTAACACCGTCAAACTACAACGCACATGTGTTTTCTCCGACGTTGATCCTTCATCCCCTACCATTTCATCAATATCAACATCATCTATATGTTCATCTGAAATGATAACAATTCCATGTGCTGATGGTTGTTGGACCTCAACACTAGGAGCAGCAACAGGTTCAGAAACTTCTTGTTGCTCTGCACTGTGAGTAGCCGTAGAAGCATCAACAGCTTGAAAGACTTGTTCAGCTTCAAGTTTAGGAACACCAGAACGTTCAGAAGTTATTATCTAAAAAAGTGGTTGAATAGTTAATTTAGATTACCTAAATTCAGTTATGATAAGATAATAACATGAGATAACAAGATCTATATTACAAACAAAATATAACCTGTATATTGAACTCTCTTTCTTTTTATCAAAGGCTGAAGGGATTTGAAACCTCGATCTATTATCCAAATCCCTTCATTGTGGTCTCCTCTAACATATAAAACATCATCTACAATGGGACCGCTGTGAAATGATTACGACGTACCACTAAAAGGATCTTCCTCAACTGAATTTTCATCAGACCCTTTAGTATTTTTGGACGATAACAGAACAATCGACCACTTTTGGATTGTGGGATCTAGAAAATAAAATACTTGTACCGTTTGTGATTCCATTATAAATTGTTCGTATTTGTACCCTTATTTACTAAAATCAACTTTCACAAATCCCAATTAATCTATTTTATCACCACTATTATTATCAACCCATTTGCATTGAAAAATTGGGAACTTGAATGTCGTATAATCAAACTCCCATATTTTTTTTGATAATGCCAAAGTATGACATATTTGCATAAATTGTATTTATATTCTTATTACCAGAAACAAGCATCGCTTCAGCCACAAGTGTAACTCCACTATTTTTCATGGTACTATCTTCATCATGTTCATATATATAGAATGTATAACCATTAATTACATAACCATTGTAAAATATTATATACACACTTGGTCTGGTGGCTAGCCATCAAAGTTGTTCTGAAATTGAATTCGTATTTTCATCTAACTCCTTAATAATATGGTCTTGAAAACATCCTATAAACTAGTGATTATGTGTATTTGATAACCATTTTTCAGCCCTTGATGGATTAAGAAGCCTAAGAATTTTGTTGTGGGTTTCAATATATGGACTAACCTCCCAACTGTTATGAAAAACATAAAGGTGGGACTACTCCCAATCTGTAATATTGATTGTCACAAAATATCTTCCATAAATTCCCTCACCCTCAATGCGTCTATCCACCTCATGTAGCTCTCTGATCTCCTCCATCACTTTAGTGCTGTATAGACCTCCTTTCTCCATTTCCTTCCTCTGCCTAGGCTATTCATCTACTGCCTCTCTGACTATAGCATGAATGTTAAGAAAATGCAATGTGATATGTCTATACCCATCACAATAATATTAAATCTCTTGGATTAATGGACTATCCTTGAGGTACCTATGAATGATAGTGCCTCTTGATATGAGACTTGCATCACACACCTACTGTGGGTGGGTGCGGCTAACCCTACATCCCAGAAGATCACTACCTTAAAAGATTATGATATCAACTCAAACCATAGGCACAATCATAGAACACTAATATAGCCATCCAAAGCTTAGTATTACATGTTGAATTCCCCCAAACCACTAGAGGTCACTATATTAATTGATCATCATAAGTTAATGGATTTAATATAAATAGCTAAAATACTATCCAACAAAGTGAAAGACATTTACAATCTCTTGAGAATAAATTCATCCCCATCACGTAATCGGGTTCTCCATAGTGTAGGTGTACTAAACCAAAATCACTTGGCCAGACACACCAAGGTTAGTTCTTTACTAGGACATTCTCCATTCAAAATAACAATCTTGATACCCATAATAGGTATCCGGGAAGAATCAATATCTACCCAATGAAGTGCATGGTGTCTCCCCATTTTCAAGGAAAAACCTTCTAGACTAGCACCTAGGAATAAATGGTCACAGAGGTTCACTAAGTTGACACCACCCTTAAATTATCCTTGACATAAAAGAATGATGTGTGGAATTTACGATTGATCGATGTCAAAAAACATCCCTCAATCCTATTAATAATTAACCACCCAAATACAACTCCTCACATGTTTATACCACTATCTTAACGCAAATTCCTTTTCCAAAGAATACCATTCACCTTTCTATGGATGCGCTACTTTGATCTCCTCATCTTCAGTGGACCTAGTGCATGAACACTGGAGGCCACTCCATGAATCTTGGTTTAATAATAAATGAACCTAAATGGATTATAGGCTCCACTATAAACTGTCTCAAGGAGAGATTCAATTTAGAACACTATAACTTCAAAAAAACTCTAATCATCTCTCGTATATGGGGTGATGCATGCACCATATCTTTACCAAGAGTTAACCATAAGTCTCCCTTATGAATCATTCCAAAAAATTTCAACATTAATAGGTAATGATAGTATTCTTCTTGCAAACATAACATAAAACCAAGCTCACCAACTAAGGGATATATAACTTAACATCCACAGGGTTGGATACCCTTTAAATATTTGAGGGGTCCAAATCACTATCATAAATAGAACCTTCCCCATAAACACAATCACCAGCACATCATGAAAACCACAAAGTATAACAAATTAAAAATGAGGTGGGTACTATCAAAAAACTATTTTTTCAGGAAGGGGTTTACAAAAAGACCACTTTCCCCAGTATAGATAAACCCACCACAAGGATGAGGAAAAAACACTCAACATTAATAGAATATTCATGTATAACAAGGTCTAGCTTGAGGTTGCAAGATAATATCAAACCCTCACACACATGACACTTGGTGAAAAATAAATTCTAGTTCCAAACATCATAAGTACCCATGGGGATTTATAAAAAAGTCATACTTTAGTTCAAATCACCTACTAACCGAGTATAAGAATCCACTGCGTGTGTTATTTCATGACATAGATTGTTAGAAATCTATGTTAGTTAGCATATAATCCAAGGGTGTTGATCATGGATAAGAATAAAAAAATTAGAGTAATGAAAACTACTATCACAAAACATATCCACCAAAAATAAACCTAAAATGAGAAGTGGGAGACTTAACTAGAGTAGATCACACCAGTGATGGAGGAAGAGAAGAAGCGTTGAGCGGTTAGGGAGCCTTCTATGCTACATCAGGAGGGGAAGGCACGACCGCAAGGGGAGGTGCACGGGAGGAGCCACCACCATTAAGAAATGGAGGAGTAGAGTTCACAGGGAGTCCATCGGAGAGGAGTAAGTAGGGTTTTTGGGGAGGAGGATACATGGAAGGGGTTTGAGGGGGAGGAGAAGGGGTAGGGATAATGGCGGAGCTCTGACAAAGAGAAGATCATGGGGTAGGGGATTTGTCGCAAGGGTACAACACAATGAGGGCTTGAGGGAGCAATAAACAGAGGATACCGTGCACTGGATTTTATAAAATATGGGACTATAGTTTTTTCAGCACTTTTTTAGAGATGATAAATGAATTCTTTATCAGCACATTTTTATCACTTATAAAGTGTACTCTTTATAAGCGCCAAGAAAAAAGGGCTGATAAAGGGATTCTTTATCAGCGCTTTTCTATCGCTGATAAATAATGCCCTTATCAATGCTAAAATTTTAGCATTAATAAAGGGTTACTTTATCAGAACTTTCTTCTTAGCACTGATAAAAGGTGACTCTTCCCTTTCCTATTTTCATTGTAGTGTAGATATGAATAAGGCATATGATCATCTTGATTGAAATTTCATCCATCGTGTTATGAGATTCCTGGGGCTCTCATAATGGAATTTCAATGTCATCTCCCAATATTATAGTTATCCCTGGCTTAATATTTTATTCTTGGGTAAACAATGTGAATTATTGAAAACATTTAGTGGGATAAGACAAGGTGGCCCCCTGTCTCCCAACATTTTTATCATGGCACAATATGCCCTTAGTAGACTTTTTGGATCCCATATTTAGCCTGAAAAAATCAAGCCTTACATTTATAGAGCCCACTTATGTGGTGTATCTCATCTCTTCTCTATTGATGAAATGATATTCTTTATCAATAGATGAAAAACCTTGATCAATGTCTTTAAGGAAACCCTATAGTCATATTCCAAATGGAGTGGTAGAATAATCATCAAGGAAAATAGTTATGTGTTCTTACCGAATTTATTATCATATAGATGGAGTAATATTTAATCGATGCTATGAATCTATAAGAAGGTCTTCCCTATGGAGTATCTGGGTTCACCTTTAACTTTGGGAATAATTCAAATTAGGTAATTTGATGGATTGATTAGTAATATCACTAATAGAATCACAAACTGTAAAAAGAGGTTCCTTTCGTTTGGTGGAAGAATCAGCTAGGTTCACTCAGTTATGACCCCTATTCCCATACACATCCTTTCGCTGATCAAGGTTACAACGATAGTTCTAAAGAAGATTGATTAACTCTTATTATTTTTTATCTAGGATGCTCAGGGAGAGGGTATATTTTATTGGACTTCCTGGAAGAAGATTTCTAGACTGATAGAGAATGGGTGCATCAATATGAGGAATGTGGAAGAGGTGACACATTTCATTCAAGGAAAATTAGTATGGGAATTAATTGAGGGGAACTATTTATGGATAAGTTTTATCAATGGAAATAAAGGAAATATATTAAGACCAACCAGAGGGAACACTTCATACTTATTTAAATTTCTATATCTTAATATTTTATTGCTTCAAACACACTACAAATGGATCATTGTCCATGATGACATCATATTTTGGGACTGCAATAGGGTTGTTGATGTATTGGTGTTTCTAGGTCATCACATGCCTGAGATGAACTTCAAGATGAAATATTATTTTCCATATTTAATCTAGGACATCCTTTATCCTAGTAAAAAAATCCTATTTGATGGAATTAGTTTGAAGTAGGCTCCAGATGAGTTAATTTTCATAGGCTTGGCCTCTAACACCTTCTTGGATAAGGAATATAGGATGGTGATGTTGTTGGACCATGGAAGTGATAAATGTGATGGAACCCTTTGGTGTAGGGTTAGTCAAACTAAATAATACTTCTTTATTTGTAGAATTCAGAATTTTCCTTTACCAACATATTTGGTGGTTAAAGGAAAGGGCATACATATGGCTTCTAAGTGCTCCCGTTGTAATAACCATAAGGAGGGAACCTCAACCCACCTATTTTTTCAAAGTGAGTGGAATGGGAATATTTGAAGTAAAATGGTAAAATACTTCATATTTGTCACATATTTGGTGTCCTTTAATGATTTTATTCATCTTTGGTTTAGAGGACCCACTTTTAACAAACCCTAGATGAGGGCTCATTCTATCCTACGTACACTAGGTCGTTGGATCATGTGAGTGGAACAAAACCAATCTAAGAAAAAGGCTCCCCTATGAGAGTAATATCTTATAGTGAGGACCAAATACTTATAATTGGACCTTGTATGTCTCAAAGACTAGTGGAAAGCTTCCCCTTCTCTCAGGTACTTCACAATCAGAAGGCAGCCCAACATCCTGCCGAAAACTCAACCTGTGGGCCATTGTGTGAGGTGGATCCTCCCATACCATGGTTTAAAATTGATCATAGATGTATCATGAAACCAAAGAATCATGCGGGAAGGAGGAGTGGTTTAAGAATACTCATGCTCAGTGTTAATCTCCATCATCTCTTTCCATGGGGTTGGTGACTTGCATAGGGTGAAGGTGAAGTCTTTACTCAGAGGTCCAGTATTTTACCACTCTAGAAAAATATATCTAGAATTTGTAAAGATGAATTCAAAGATTATGTGGACCTTCTTGAAAGTAATTTCTTCCACTCCATGGGACCTCACATACTTTTTTCTCAATTGAAAACATTTTATTACAAATGTCATTGATCTTTCCCTTATGTGGCACGAAGTAAACTAGATGGCGAACATTTTTGAATATAAGGCCTCCCCATAGGTCCCCTTTGGGGATTTTGATAGAATTAGTTCCCTTTCCCAAGGGGGTACAAATATTATAATGGGATACTCCCTCATTTTTTATTTCTTTAAGCCCCAATTAAGCTTTCATACTCCCTTTCCTCATTTATTAACCAGATAAATATTTTAGTAAAAAACAAATAGGTTATCTTGACCCCTGGATTTTCCATCACCTATCCCCTAGCTACTTGGAAGCTAGATGATGGCTATATGCTTCACCAAAACTATAGTCTAGCCACCCAAGATAACTCTGACACTCTTTTGATCCTCTTAGAAACAAATTATCCTTCATTACACATCCAAAATACCCTTGGGCATTCAAACTCTCATAATTGAATTCTAAATCCTAGATGAAAAGTCATCATGCCTAATAATTGAAAAACTAAATTGTTTCTCAAAAAAGTAGAGTTTTTTGTTACTATAAGAGTTACATTACTAGTTCTAACATTCACCATCTATAATATTCTTTTATACCACCTAGGCTAGTTATGATCAAAGATATCAACTACCTCAGAATAGTAGATCTTACCTCTTACAAATTTCCATGGATGGCCCCATTTTTTTATTAAATATTCGATCTAATACATTGCTAAAACACCTAAAAATTATATATATATATATATATATATAAATTTGTGTGTGTGTGTGTTTCTTTGTCTAGATAGTAATAATATCTCTAATCCTTCTTCCCCTTATTTAATAAATCTATATTCACCAAATCCAGCATCCCATATTTTCAATAACTACACTACTATAATCATAAAATATTGTATAAAAATCCATTATATCCATTAATTGTTCCACAATATCCCCCTTTGTATTTTTCTGATAGTATAAACTTAAATATATTCCAAAAAATCCAATAAGATGAGAAACACTTTCAAGGTTCTTAAATTTTATATATTGATTTTTTATTGGCATATCTTCCACTAAACAACACAACTTTGGTTAGAGATCATGGAGTAATGGTTCCACTCATTCATTTACATATAATTAAGTGGAACAATCAAAACCATGTCATGGGACAACTTTGATGTGTACAACACATCCTATGTTTACCATCCTAGATTGCTTCATTTCATAATATTATGATCATAGGCTTGTTGGCAATATATTGGTTACACTACCATTAACAGTACATTAATTCTTGGGACATGTGTTCCTAATATTGTATATTTCCATTAGAAAATACTATAGTATGATTCTATCTATCAAATTAGAGGGATTATGTTTATTGGTACATACATCGTATTATCATGTGTCTTACAGGTCATGGGATAGATCATCACTATTTCGTATTCTTACTATCTTATTTAGATAATTTTATTTACATTAGTGTTGTTTTTTTATGGTTATAGGGGTAAAAAAGTATTTTAAATATCTCTATTCCTCATAAGGATAAATTTTTCCTTCATGATAAACATCATGTAGATATTTTGGATCCCACAGATCTTCTTGATTCTTTATATGATAGTTGTAGATTATAGATCCAATGGAATATCTCGATCCTCATACTTATGTAGATGTAGATGGGGATGTTGATGTGTCTGATAATATTTTTAGGATGATTTACAACCACTACTACAACCAACACCATTAGGAGGAGTAAAAATATGAGGGCAAAGCTAGCAATGCTTGACAGCGGTTCTATGAAACATTTTGTACCTTAATAGATAGTAACATTTCTATTTTGGGAATTGGTGGAGTTTGGAAGAGGAACAAGTAGGGTCTGATATAGTATAGAGATTAAATTATACTCTAGTGGGTAATTCCTGATTTGAATATATTTTCTCTGCATGATAAGTTATTCATATCTTAGGGGAAATAAAATTATATCTTGAAAATTCTGAAGGTGATTCTATTCTTAAGTGATTCATGAAGTGAAAGAATAATTCATCGTGTGAATTAATTTGAGGTCAAGGTTCCATAAAAATCATTTAATGTTAGTTGGGTTTAGATTTTTAAGTATTCAAAGTCTGATCCTTTTTTACCTCAATTATACGGGTCCACAAAAACTCATGACATGAATTAGTGATTCACCTTGATAATGTGATGAGGTCCAAAAATATTATGAATTTTGAAGTTCTCTGGAATTAGTTCATTATTATATCATTTCTATAAAACCTTTGGTGAACCCTATGTGATTTTAGAGGATCTTAACCTTTTTACTCCTAATTCGATCCTTGGATTCAAGAGGATGATCTTTTTCCATCAAAAGTGAGTAAATCCCCTTCACTCCCTAGATTTCTTAGGATCCTATTTCATATTTTTTTTATGGTGATGTTGTTTTGGTTCATGGATTGTTCAAAGTTGTGATTTTATATGAACCTTGATGTAATTTAGATTGATTTTAGGTTTCCATGTGAGTTTGTGTTATTTCATTTATTTATCATTTACTCTATTGTGCATGATGATTCAGAAATATTATTTATTATGGGGGATCCTCATCCTTTCCCTTTTATGTTAATGTGTGGGGATTAAATGTTTTTTTATTTATATTGGTGGATAGTAAGGGTTATCTTAATTATATAACTAATTGTATAAATTTTTAATTCAATGATAATGGCTATAAATATTATGTATTAATTCCTTTTTTATGATATTTCAATTTAGATTATCCATACTTGTTTCCATTTACAAAAATCCCTATAATTAAGAGCCTTCCTTGTGATGTAGATGATATATCAATTGAATACATATTTTGATTATTATTTGATCTCACCCTGAATACAAGGATACAAACATGTATATACAAAATGATTTGGTTACCATTAGAAATCTGGAATTAGTGTGAGAATAACCACGCTACTTAAAAAAGAAATTTGACTGAATCCCTTGTTGAATATGAATTTTGGTCTATTATACAAGCATGAATGTGTTATTATGTGTTGATGTGATTTTTTTGAATATATGGTGGTTGTGTGATCCTTGTTGGGGATGCGTGGTGATAGTGGTGACCAACTTTGGTTTGGAATGTGTTGGGAAGTGATGTGATGGATTGTTAGAAAGGGATGTGACATGGGATGATGTGTGGTGGTTGTGTTGCATAGTTATGTAGGGATATGGTTGGGTTTTGGTGATAGGTATTGTAATTAATTATGTTATGGTGGTGTTTTATGTGAGATGTATGATAAATTACATCATTTTTATGTTATTTTCTGGATAAACCATGGAATAAATCAGAATTGTGAAAAATTATGACACTGGTTGGTAAATGAATAAGTATGGGGTAGAATTTAATTATACGAAAGTGATGAAATTCATTTTTTTAGTAATTAGATTAAATTAAATAAATGATAAATGAATTAGTTTTGTTAGTGTGAATGAAATGGATTAGTTAATGATATTTTTATCAAAAATAATTAAAATATAAAAATGGTGGAACCAGTAATTTAAGTTTGAATTTTGTGGCCATGTGTGGTGGTTCTGTGGTGTGATGCTTTTAGTGGTGGAAATGGTTAAGAATAATTCCATGTGCTATAGTGGTGTTGATGTGGTGTAGTGGTGGTGTAGTTGATGTTAAATCATGGGATGGATAATATGTGATATTTAACTATAATATATTTTCAGGATATTTATATTTGTGCCTCACCTAAGTTGGATATCCTTAACAATGCCCAATTTAGTTTTTATTTTTCCCAAAATCTAGTGATGAAACAAGTTATTGTTGGAGATTACCTAAAAAGGCCCATGTAGGATCAATGCAATCACTAATAGAGGGAGGGGGTGAATCAGTTATATGTTTCTATTTTTAAGTAAACTTCCTTCAAAACCTTCACCTCTAGTTAAATAGAAACAAATTTTCCAAAAAAACATTTGGACACATCAATATTAATACAAGTATTTATGAGGTTCACTAAACAATAAGAGTATCTAGTCCTTTACAAGGTTTTGAAATAATCAAATACCAAATAAACTATAAAAAAAAATCTTTGTTGTGGATATAATACGTAGGAAATACCCTTACACTTGTACAGTTCTATGATCAATAAACTAGTGCATGTGATTCTTATAACACCCAAAGGATTTTAAAATAAATTTAATATATACTGAAATTCATTAAACATTGAATCTCTAAGAAACAAAAGTTTGTTATTTATAGGATATATTTACAACCATGTTGTCAAACATAATCTTTTTTCTTCTATGTATTGAATTTCAAAAAACAAACATACATAGTCATGATAAGTATGATTTTTAGAGTCTGAGAGGATCAACTCATATTTTTTGTGAATAGTGACTTGAACCTTTGGAATAGTAATGTAACATTATGAATAGTAATATAGTAACCTCACTCATGAATTTATAAATAAAATGTATGCATCTTATAAATGAAATTATCATATTATTATATCATAGAACCAATAAGATAATATTTTAAAAGATAATAATTAATTGATGGTATTTTTGTAGGTAAAAAATATTTAATACATAATAAACTGATTTAAAAGAAAATTAATTTTCATAAAAATTATTCATAAATAAATATTTTTTTACCTTATTATTTTAAGTTAATTTTATGAGACCTTACTTAATTTTTGAAATGTTCATAAAATTAGTTATAAATTTTAAAATATATTTTTTGAGTAAATATTCATTTTAATTAAAAATTATTTTTCCCATATTTAGAAAATTATTTTCATAAAATGGAGATATTTTTTTAATTCTACTCATCAAAAATGGTTACGATGAATTTTTGGTATTTTTCTAAAATACTTGAATTTTTGTGAATAGTAAAATACAATAATTTTCGATAAATGATAAATACACGATTTATTGAGTCATAGGTGATGTTTGAATGATGTAAGAACCCTTGGTTCGAAATCACATGCAATAATTACTATATATAGTCAGAATAATCAACATTGTTGGTTTTATTGTGAAAAATAATAAAATAATGAATGAAATAATGAGAAATCACCCCTCTCTTCCACTATAAAAACCACCCCTCACCCCCTCTTCTCATCACTCCTATAAGACATGATGCTTGTAAAATATTTTCCCAAATAATCTTCCCTACTCTCTAACCAAGTTCAGGAGCTCTTTGTTTTACCAAAATACCAAAGCCTCTTTCCATAAGGAGGTTATCAAGGAGGAGTATTCAATAGGCAAAATCCTCTTCATTTTTATCTTATTTTTTTTTCAAGCACATTATTTTATTATTATCTCCTCAAATATTATATAAAAATGATCATGATAACTCTAGTATAATTTATATACTATAATTATATCATGTTAATGGAAGAACCGTCACCAATATTCTTATTATACCTCTTTTTTTTTAAACTAAATCATCGTCTGGGAGGTGCCAATTTACAAAATTTATAGACGGTGAACTTTCGTTCTTTAATTTCTTCTTCAAGGATGGTAATGATACAATTTTTAATTATTAAAAAAGACTATAATATATGTATTATAACCACTCTTATGTTATATAATTAACATATTTTCATAATACTTAACGATAAAACAAAATTAGTTTGTTATGACCAATAATTGTAGTCATAATGTAAACGATTGTCACTAAATGTATTATCTAATGATTCATCCTGATACCATATAAAAAAATGTTTTAAATAAAAATTTACACCTTTTATGTTCTTTAATACCATATAAATTTAATTCTAGAATTATACCCATTCCACATGAACTTCTATACTCATATACAAGTATACCGATCGTGAAAGCCAAGGAAACGAACGACCCTGTGAAATAAAGTTGTATCTTATAGCTCATCAAAAATGATGTATATAAACTTAATAAAATTATAATAAATAAAATAAATATACATAATATTATTAATTAACTAATTAATTTATTTAATTTTAATATTTATTATGTTAAGGTCAAGTGCAAAACACATTCTGACATAAGGTAAGGGTTATCTTCCCGAACCTCCACTAACATTTAGGTTGTGCTTTCTTACTCTATAAACCAATGTTATTATTAATTTATTTTATATAATTATTATAAATTATACTTATACATTCCAAAATAATCTATTCTGATTAGTTAATCTTTTTTTTGGAAATTACATGTTTTAAAAGGGTCCCCTTCCCAATTATTCACAATTAGCAAGACTAATTAAAGGGAACTTCCCAATTTCTAAACTATTTTCATGTTAAATATATAATATTTTATAAGTAATAATTATTTTTATAAAACCAATTGTTTTATCATGTAAGAACTATCTTGTTTTATTTCTATATTTATTCAATTATTTTTCCAAAAGAACTCATCTTTTCAAAGTAAACGAGTGTTACTCTCAAGAATTATTCGATGAATTTATTAGAGCATTTTCATATATTACAACATCCTCATTTAATATTATGTTTTATTTGGATTAACCTTTTATTATTATAATATAAAATATTTTATTAAATGTTTTATGATCAGTTTGACTGTGTTCGTGCTATCTTGATAACATTCACCATACTACTCTGAATGGTTAGTGATCATGTTTACACAATGAGGAATGGTATTTAAATTTCATATGTATATGTTGTTATTTTTAACACCATTCATATGAGGAATTAATTGGAAATAGAATTTTATGATTTTTTAATTATATATATCCTCTATATACATTATTAGGTCTCATGAGACAAAGTAAAATTGGGTTTTGGTCAAGGCCTTACCCTAGTATTTCCAGATATCTTGGTCAAGGCCTTGACAATATGTTTCAGATGTATGGAATTATAAAATCCCTAATTATAAATTAGATATTGATAAACCACATGATATTTGACTAGTATAATATACATGACTATGGTTCATTCTATTATGATCAATTATATGGATTTACTTACTCAAATTCATTCCTACCATATTATGCACATGTTTATTTTTAAAGACATGTTTTTTGTTATTCATCATGCCTAATGTTTATGTTTATGAGAAATTTTTCTACATTAATTACCCTTACTGAGAATCCAAGCACACCCATTACTAACGATTTATTTTTCCCATGATGTGATGATTAATATTACAATGAATGACATATATGAATAATCTAAGAGTTTATGGGTGTTTCCAATGGAGTTGCAATGATTTTGTTTTCAAGTTGTATTGTAAATTTTATGTTTGTATCTGGTTGTCAAAATATACTAAACTATTTGGTCATTTAGGATGAGACATCCTTATAAACATACCAATGTATTAATATAAGGCGGCAGATCTAGGAAATTGGGATCTGGGCCTTCATAATTGGTATCAAAGGAAGTTTAGCAGAATTCACGGAAACTAAATTTTTAAAACATGGATTAGGGAACCAAGCCACAAGATAGACTTTGAGGATATGCATATAATAAAATCATAGAAGTTTGTTAAGGTATATAATATGTAAATATTCTTATAAAAATATCCCTTTATGGATACTACAAGTGGATGCAGTTTGGGAACATATGTACCTAGGAGTAACAACTCAGACATGGTGTTCAGGGCCAGACTCCGGGTAACCTAGTACACATGAACGGGCCTTACTACACACCTATTTTGACACTACCAATGGATATTCTTTGGATAATTAAAATTTTCATGGCAAACCTTTTTAAAGGATTTAAATGTAAATTTTTACTCAATGAAACCGTGCTTATAATTATGTGATTATACATGCAAAAAATTTAAATTTATGTTTAGTGTTTTTCTAGTTAGACATTATACATTATGATTCATAACATAATTTAGTGTAATACATTATTTAGAAATAGAACCTAGTATAAGGAATGTAAACCCCATGAATTCACATATCACATGAAGGTATTTTCCTCTTATTCAATAGAATGATGTTGGTTTTGAAGCTGTGACTGGTGCTAAGAATCTTAGAGCTGTATTGGGATAGCAGACTCGAGTTATGAACAATAACATTATTGGTATAGAGCATCCTAATCCACAACTTGGTGGAGAAATGTTATACCACTTTATTTGACAAAACCCCCAATTATTTAATGGGAATACAAACCCATTCATACCAGAGTAGTGGATATGTTCCTTGGAGAAGATATTTCTTGCTTTGGGAAGTAACAAAAGGGAGAAGGTTTTAACAGTAGTTTATTTTCTATTTGGATATTTCGATCAATAGTGGTCGTTGATTCAAAACACAAAGGGGGATGAAGAGATAGAGAATACGGATTGGATGGATTTTAAAAAATTACTAGAAAAATATTTTCCTCCTAAACAATGATCAGATATGGAGAGGTAGTTCTTGAATCTGAGGTAGAAGGGGGATGAGAATATTTCCAAGTATGAATCCAAATTTAAAAGACTAGATAGTAATGTCATGGAATACATATGTAATATGTGGATCAATATTGAACAATTTTTTATGGTTTAAAACCATTCCTCTGAAGGGCGCTGGTCTCCCTAATATTCTCATCATACGAAGATATAGTCTCACGTGCTATCAAGAAATATAAATAATTATCTAAGTCATATTAATTAAAGGGAAAAAAATAGAAGAATAGGGTGGTGGATAAAATAATGGATAAAGGGAATAATAAAAGGTGGAGTTTTCCAACATGTGATACATGTGGAAGGAAACACGCTATAGCCTACTTAAAAGGAAAAGGTGTGTGTTACAATTATTGAGAAAAATGCCACCAAGCTTCTGATTTCAAGGTAAAGAAAGAAGATACCACTCTTCAATGATACAATTTTATGGAGGTGAGACACTATTCAAATGATTATCTGAATCTTCAAGGAAACTTTCCTTAGAAAAGGCCATAAGAGCAATGAAAATCTTATGCAATCAAAACTCCAGAGGTTGAAGTTCTTGATGATGTGGTGGCTTGTATTATAATCATTTCCTCAAAAAATACCAATAATTTATTTGATTCTAGATCATTTCCTTCCATTATATCTTCCCATATATCATTAAAATTTAGATATTTACAATCCTCTATAATAAGGAAGTTTTCAATCTAAATCCCTAAGGGAAGTCTCATTTCAATAATGATGTGTCAGACAATCACCATTATGGAATATAAATATGCTTTATCTGCTAATTTTATCATCATACCTCTGTTATAATTTGACATAATCCTTGGAATGGAATGGATTTCATAATATGACTCCAAAATCTATTATAAGAAGAAGAAAATTACTATTTTTGAGGAAGGTATAGAATCAATTATCTTTAGAGAAGAAACATTACCATTTGATTATTATCTACATCCAACCCTAGTAGCACTATTGAAATCAATTTTTATAGAGGAAGAGAATTAAATATCTATGGGTGGAGGAATAAATCTTCAAATTTAGGATATATATATTATGAAATAATACATTGATGTATTTCTATAGGATTTACTGGGATATCCTTTAGAGAGGGAAGTTGAGTTCCGTATTGATTTAATTCCAATTTCAATACCTATATCAATGACTCCTTATAGAATGGTCATGGTGGAATTAGTATAACTGAATAAGAAACTATAGGAATTGAGTGATAAATAATTTATCCACCCTATTGTTTCTCCCTGTGGAGACCCTATTTTCTTTATCAAGAAGAAAGATGGATCTGTGATGTTGTCCATTGACTATAGATAAATCAATGTTATTACGATAAATAACAAATATCTTATGCCTCTCATTGATGATTTATTTGATCAAAATCACAAAATATAATAATTTTTGAAGATTAAACTTCGATATGGATATAATCAGTTGTGTTTGAGGAAGTATTATATTCAAAATATAGCATTTCGAACCATGTAGGGGAATTTTGAGTTTACATTAATACCTTTTGGACTGACTAATGCACCCTTTATTTTCCTAGATCTAAGGAATAGAGTTTTCAAGGAATATATTTATGATTTTTTTGGAATTTATTGATGAAGTATTGGTATAATCCAAAATCTACAAAGATCATGAGAATTACTTCCACATTATTCAGAAGAATCTTAGAAGAAACAAGTTATATGGGAATTTTAGAAAGTGTGAATTCAAGATATAAACAATTTATTTTCTTGGCCATATTGTCTCTAGAGATTGAATCTTTTTTAATAATATAAATAAAAAGTTAGTTCAGTAATTACCTACTCCAATGAGAAAAACCAAGGTTTATAGTCTTATTGGTTTAACATGTTATTATTTGCGTTTAGTTCCGAAATTAACCGGATTAGCTAACTCGTTTACTAAGATTACTCGTAAAGGGGTTAAGTTCATATGTAAAACAAATGTGAAGAAATTTTTGATGGATTTAATAAGAGGTTAGTGAATTCTTGAATCTTGACTCTACCATCTAGAAGTGGTGGTTTTTTGATTTATAGTGATGTATCAAAGAAAGAAATTTGTTGTGTCCTTATACAAAATGATAGAGTTATTGCCTATTCATCAAGGCAGTTAAAAACTCATGAAAGAAAATTGTACAACTCATATTATTTAGTTAGAAACTTTAATCTTTGACATGAAGATATGGTGACATTTTCTCTATGGAGAAATATTTTAGAAATATATAAATAAAAAGATCATGAAATATATCTTCTCATAGAAAGAACTCAACATGAGAAAAAGGTAATGTCCCTAACTACTCAAGGATTATGATTGTACAATACACTACCCCCTAGGAAGGAGAATAAGGTTGCATATTCATTGAGTAAGAAGAATCATGGAGTTCTAAACAAAATGCGGATTGATAAGGATATTATGTACATGGATCTAGTGAGGATGGATATAGTAATTATCAAAGAAGGTAAAACATCATTACTTTTTCAATTGGTTTCCCAACCATCTTTATTATAAAGGATTAAAATTTCTTATCCGGATGACTAGAATCACCAAATGAAAATTAATTGTATGAATGGTGGGAATTTTTCAGACGTCATGTGTGAGGATATAATTCTGAAATTTTGGATGAGGTTATGTGTTCCCTATATGCCCAATATAAAAAGGTAGTTATTGGGTGTCACCAGAGCATAAATTTCTCTATAGATTATAGTAGAACTAAGATCCACATAGATCTAAAGGGACATTTCTGGTGGGATAATATGAAGCTTTAAATTTCTGATTATGTATCAAGATGTTTATTCATTCAACTGCTCAAGGCTGAAATACAACATCCTAGAGTGTTCATGCAACCTATTCCTATTCCTACATGGAAATGGGATGATATCACTATGGATTTTGTCACTATATTACCCAAAACTCTATTAAGGAATGATATATAATGGGTAATTAGTGATCAACATGCCAAATATACACATTTTATCATTATATTGGAGGGTTTTCCACTAGATATCCTCAGACAACTCTATATTAATGAAGTTGTAAGAATTCATGGAGTGCCTCTCTCAACTGTGTCTGATAATGATCCTTTATTTACATCAAAATTCTGGAAAAATATTCATAAAGATTTGGATATTGAGCTTTTTTTGTGTACTTCTTATCAACCTCAAACTAATGGGTAGTCTGAAAGGACTAATAAAACGTTAGAAGACATGTTGATAACATGCTACCTCAACTTTCAAGGTACCCACGACCAGTATTTCCCTTTGGTAGAGTTTTCCTACAATAATAGTTTTTCTTTAAGTATTAAAATGGCACGATATGAAGTTTTGTATGGAAAAAGATTTCGTACACCAACATTATGGGATGAAGTTGGTGAAAGAAAGATTGTAGGCCCAGAATATGTAGAGGAAAAAACAACAAATGTTAGGATTATTCAACCCCATATCAAAGAATATCAAAGTATGAAAAAGTTTTATGCTGATAATCGAAGAAAGTATTTGGAACTTCATGTGGGAGATCACATTTTCATGAATGTATCTTCATATAATGGTGTTATAAGATTTGGGAAAAGGGGAAATTGAGCCCCAGGTACATTGGACATTTTGAAATTCTAGATAGAATTAGAGTTGTGGCTTATCTTTTGGAATTTTCTCATAGCCTTTCTAATGTACATGTTTTTTCCTCATCTCCTTATTAAGGATTTAGATTCAAGACCCAACACATGTACTCAATTTTTAAGGAATTGAATTAGAACATGACTTATCTTACAGTGAAGTGCCTATCTAAATTTTGGGCAATAAAGAACAAGTGTTGAGGAATCAAACAACTTAGCAAGTAAAGTTAATTTGAAAAAATAAAAAAATTGAATAGGTATTATGGGATCCCAAGGAACTTATAATAATGATCTACCCAAAACATTTCATGAGGTAACATTATTGTAATTTTGAGGATTAAATTTTTAGAGGGGAGAATGTAACACCCTACGGATTTAAAAATAAATTTAATATAGATTTAAATTCATGAATCACAGAGTCTCTACGAAACAAAACTTTGTTATTTATAATATATTGTTATAAAATAGATATTAAACATACATTTTCCCCTTATATATTTTGAATTTAGAAAAAAAAACATACATATTTGTGATCAGAAATATTTTTAGTGTCTGATAGAATCAACTAATATTTTTGGGGAATAATAATGTACCGTTAAGAATAGTAGCATGGTAACCTCAATCATGAATGTATAAAAATATTTAGTTACCTTATAAATGAATGTATGATAAAATTATACCATTATACAAGAAAGTGAATATTTTAAAATTAATAACTAAGTGTTGGAATTTTTGTGAGTAATAAATATTTATTAATTAATAAATTGGTTTTAAAATAAAATTAATTCTCCTTAAAATTGTTCATAAATAAATATTTTTTCCTAATTATTTTAAGATAATTTTATGATATCTTGGTTAACTCTTGAAGGGGTTATAAAATCAGTTATAAATTTAAGACCATGTTTTTTGTGTGAATAATTACTTTAATTACAAATTAAATTTCACATATTTAGAAAATTCTTTTCATAAAATGGAGTTAATTTTTGAATTCTACATGTTCAAAAATGGTTGGGTGAGTTTTTTGGATTTTTCTAAAATACATGAATATTTGGTGAATTGTAAAATACTATAATTTACAAAAAATGATAAATACATGATTTATTGAGTCATAGGTGATGTCTAGATGATGTAATCACCCTTTGTTTTAACAAACATGTAGTTATTACTATATATATCCATAAGAATCAACACTATTTTTTTATTAATCAAAATAATAAAATAATGAATAGAATAATGAGAAATCACCCCTCTCTTCCACTATAAAAATCACACATCATCCCCTTCTTCTCCCCAATCCTCTAAGTATTGATTCTTGTCAAAGTTATAAAAAATCACATCCCCTAATCTCTACCAAAATATAGGAGCTCTTTTTCTTTCCAAAATACTTAAACTTATTTCCTCAAGGAGGTTATCAAGGAGTAGTAGGAAAAATACTCTTCATTTGACTTTTATTTTCTTTTCAAGCTCTTTATTTTATTATTCTATCCTCACATACTCTTTTCAAATGATCATGATAACTCCAGTATCATTTATATACTATAATTATATCATTTTAATGGAATAACCATCATCAATATCCTTAATCTCCCTCTTTTATTTTAAAAAAAAATCATCATCTTGAAGGTGGCAATTTACAACCTTCATGGACAACAAACTTTTTTTATTTAATTTATTCTTCAAGGATGGTGAGGATAGAATTTTTAATGGTTAAAACACACTATAATATATTTATTATAACCTTTACTATGTTCTATAAGTGACATATTTACATAATATTAAATGAAAAAAGAAAATGAGTTTGTTATGATTAATAACTTCTGTAATAATGTAAACAATTATCACTAAATGTATTATCTAATGATTCATCATCATAATAAATAAAAAAATCTTATAAATAATAATTTACACTTTTCTATTTTCATTAATTTCATATAAATGCAATTCTAGATAATTATACCCATTCCACATGAACTTCCATACTCATATAGAAGTATACTAATCTTGAAGACCAAGGAAAAGAATGCACCCTAGAAATAAAGTTTCATCTTAAAACTCATCAAAAAGGATATAAATAAACATAATAAAATTATAATAAAAAATAAATGTAGATAAGGTTTTTAATTAATTAATTAATGTATTTAATTTGACTATTTAGAACATTAAGGTCATGTTCAGAACACATTCAAACATAAGGTAAGGGTTTTCTTCCCGAACCTCCATTTTCATTCGAGTTTTTCTTTCTTCCTATATAAAGGAATGTAATTATTAATTTATTTTGTATAATTATTATAAATTCTAGTTATATGTTAAAAAATCATGTTTTTTGATCATTTTATCTTTATTTTTTTTGTAAAATACATGTTTTAAAAGGGAATCGTTCTCAATTCTTCATGATAATCAAGCCCGATTAAAGGGAAATTCTCGATTTATTACCTATTTTAAAGTGAAATATATAATATATTTTAATCCACAATAATTTAATAAAAACCAATAATTTTATCATGGAAAAACTAAATTAGTTCATTTTTGGATTTATGCAGTTATTTTTCCAAAAAACACTTCTTTTCAAAGTAAAAGAGTAATACTCTAAAGAATTCATCAATAAATTTATCAGAGAATTTTCATTTATTTTAACACCCCTCTTAAATCTTATGTTTTTTTGGATTAAACTATTATTATTATCATATAACATATTTTATTGAATGTTTTATGATCAATATGACTGTGGATGTTCTATCTTGATACCATTCACCATACTACTCCGAATGGTTAGTGATTATGTTTACATATTGGGGAAAGTAATTTAAATTTCATATGTATATGTTATTATGTTTAGCCCAATTTATATCAGGAATTCATTGGAATGAGAAATTGAAACATATGGGCTACTATATCCCCTTAATTCATTAGTATGTCTCATTAGACAAAACAAAATTGGGTTTTGGTCGAGGCCTTACACTAGTATTTTGAGATGTCTTGGCCGAGGTGATGAAAATATGTTTCAGAAGTATGGAATTATGAATTCCCTCATTATGATATTATAAATTTATAAACCACGTGATATTTGAAGAGGATAATATCCATGACTAAGGTTTATTCTCTTATGATCAGTTATATGGCCTTATTTACTCATCTTTCAATCATTCCATACTATGCTCTAGTTTATTTTTAGAGGCATGTGATTTTGTTATTCATCATGCATAATGTTTATGTTTATGATAACATCTCCTACATTAATTACCCTTAATTATCATATAACAAAACCCCTTTCTTTTGTTTTATTTTTCCAGGATGCAAAGATGAATATTATAAAGAATTAATTGTAGGAATAAGCTAAGAGTTTATGTGTGTTTCAAATGGAGTTGCACTAATTTTCTTTTCAAGTTTTACTATAATTCTCATGTTTGAATATTATTATCCAAAACTACCAAGATATTTGGTACTTTATGATGAGACATCCTTGTGAACATACCAAAAGATTAATATAATGAACTGGCTCTAGGAAAATGTTTTTTGGGTCCTTATAATTCTTCTATAATTAAAAATGTAAATAATATATTTAAAACATTTATACTCCTTCAACGATTGTTTCCAAACATTTTCATTGTGTTGCTTCAACAATTTTCACTTTTTTAGTGATTAAAAAAATATTAATTTTTTTACCCTATATTATTTTGGACAAATTCTATGGAATTAGTAGAAAACTATGTATTAACACTCACTCTAATTCCTCTGTGTGATTCCTATATCATGAAACAAGTTTGATTTGTCAGTCCAAAAATAGATATCATTCATCAGTATCAAAACATATCTAATTCATTAGTCCAATCACAAAAACCATGTCTAACAGTCATCATATCATAACTTCTCTAGACATATCTACTACAATCACACCTTCTCTGACCGCAAATCATATAAACAAACCTTTTCTCTAGAAACTAGTTTGACACCAGAATTCCAGATCATTACTTTTTGTGCACGTGAATAGTGTCAGTGTGCATTGTACTTTCACCCCTTTATATAGGTGCACTGAAAATAGAAGAAGAGGGAACTTGAAATTGTATTCCCACTCAAATAAAATCAGAGATATGAATTATTAAAAAATAAAAAACCCATTTGACTATTTCTCATGGCTTCCCAAGTCTTCTTGATTTTTTTCATATATTCTTCAATTCTTCATAACATCTTTCTTCAAAACATCTTATGAGTAAGAACATTTTAAATCATTAGTTTGAAAATTTATGGTTTTGAACATCTTAGTATGAAACATTTTTTGTAATTATGATTCTATTAACTTGAATAAAATAGTGAAAAACAAGACATCTCACTCATATTCTCTAACCAAACCGCTCCTCTTTTAAAAAAAATCATTTCAAATTATAAACACATCACAACCCTTTTTATCCAATTTCTTCATTTCTTATATACTCCTCCAACCAATGGAACTATAAATCCTATGAATCTCAGAGTCTGATAACATATCGGTATCAATCAAATCATCTGATGAATTGTATGAACTTCTCACTCAATGGACCGGTCTATAAAAGTTATCATACATATCAGTGTAAATGACTTGTCAATTTAATATGTGTCAACAAATTCTTATTCCCAATCAACTAATCTCATTTATTCGATATGATTTGGGAATAATAATGTTATACATACGATATGTTATAGGTTTCAACCATTAATTGGATATATTAGTGTTAATAGAGACTTATTTCTTTCCATAACATAAAAATTTATGATTCATTCGATGAAGTTGTTCAACTGATGGATCAGTTCATCTGATGATTTGGTTCATGTAATGGGTAGGTCCGTCCAATGGATTGTCCAATAAAAATATTTGAAAATCTAATGACTTTTAAAAAATTAAAACACTTAGTCATCAAATAACATATACATCTCGTGTTTCTCAATCTGATGATCTATGACTGAAAAACATTAACTTCTTAGAAAAACCAGATATTAGGATTTCTATTTTTTTATTCAAACTTATACATGTATTATGAATTATTCATGAATTTTAGAACTTTGATACCAATATAGAACTTTATTAATTATTTTGGAATGTTCAAGGAATTATCATATTTTCAATAAATTCCCTCATTCTATCAAAAACTCAATCTAATCACCAATAATGAAAAAAAACATCCTTAAAACGAATTTATCAAAACATTCTTTTTCAACATCACAACATCTCAAAGACAACTTAGTACATCGAACATGTTTTTACTCTTCATACCAAATTCTTGGATCTTGAGTTTTTAGAGAACTCATGATGTTTATTACTTTTATCATAGAAAATCATTATCATATTTTTTATATCGAACATCTCTTATAACATTCGAAATCTCATACATCTTCCTACTCTACATAGAAAAACTCCATTCCAAAAAATTGATTCCAAAAACAAGAACAAAAAGTAGGAAATATTCATAACAGAAAACATAAATTGATGGTTTTTTAAGAAACATATGTCTGATCATCTATGTCCAATCCCCAGAATGTACAAAGTGAGGTGATTTTTTTAAAGACAAAAAAAAGAAAAAATTTCTAGATTAGAATATTCAAACAACCCCCAAGACAACTTGTTCCCAATAAACTATCTACATGGACTTTTTTGTCAAAAAAGATTCATAAATTAGTGAAACCATTTAAACTCAATTTATGTATCACTAGTCAAAAATTATAAACCTTATTTAATGAACTCATTATAGGAAACAATAATCATTGAAAAGAAAAATCATGATTTCTAATTTCAGTTACTTAAGAAACAATGTATTCTTGAACATAAAACATTCCATATTCACTTTAGAACATTTCATCTTATCTTTTATTATCAAATTCTCAAGTTTCCAATAAACAAGTTTCCAAAAATTATTTTAAAAAACTATTAAAATAGTTTACACATTCACACTGTGTGATCAGAACTTACACATTTTAACAACTACAACTAATTACATGCTTCCGCAAGAAGGTATATAACATACCTATGGATAAATTTATGAAACATAATTTTTCTCCCCATTGAAAATAATATCCAAATAAAATAATACATAAGGGATATATAAAAATACCTCAACCTTGGATAGAAATTTTTTGGACACCCATGTTCAATCTCAATTTGTAAAAATCTTCCTTTAGGAAATGTTTTTTGAATATGTTAGGAATTTTTTCAATTATAGGATCAAATTTAAACATGAGTTAATTATTCTCCACATTCTATTTTATGAAGTGATATTTTATATTAATATTTTATGAAAAAGTTTTTTTCATTCGATTTATATTCACATTTATCACACTTTTATTATCAGAACCCAATATAAGGGGTTACTTCACATTAACTAAAAAATATTCTAATCAATTATTCATCTACATAAGGTGTGTTATAGCTTGAGTGGACAAAATATATTCATCTTCATTCATTATAATTTTAAATAATTATACTTTTTAGTGCGACAAATCCTGCAACTTTCCCCCTTAAATAAAACTCCACCAGGTGTAGATATTCTATTATCCACACTTACTTCAAAATCAGTATTCGTATAACCAAAGAAATAAATTATTCATGTGTTGTCATATTTAATACCAAAATTAATAGTTCATATGGTATATCTAGTAATTAATTTTTCCTCCCCGATATTTGATTCCTTTAGAAAACATTATACCCTTTCACATAATGTAAAAAAATATACAATATCTCATTTTAAAATTGTCAGATATAACAAAATTCAAATTAGCATTATGAATTCTTTAGAATCAACTTCCTTTCCTTCTATATATTTATATAACTTGGTTCCTAATGAAATTATAGATGATAAATGTTTTTTATTTTCCATTTCAAACTTCTTAATAAGTTCTTTATGATACTTTTCTTAATATAGGAAAATGTATTTCTTGCTCTGTGAGATTTGTAAGATAGGAAACTATTTCATTTCACCATGGATGGATATCTCAAAAAACCTCTTTATATCTTTATAAAACTTTTAAAAAGTTCTTTTATAATTACCATAAAATATAATATCATCAAAATAAACAATTAAAATGAGAGATATATCTTGATTTTATTTGATATCTATATTACTTTCAACTCTTCCTTTCTAAAATTTCAACTTCCTTAAGAAAGAATTAAATTAGGAATACCAAGATATCAGAGATTTAATTAACCCAAATATATGTTTATTCAACTTTCACTCATAAATTTTATTTTTTACAATTATTTATCCACACTATTATGAAATAAAAACATTTTCATCAGGTTCCCTATTGAAGAAAATATTATTTCACATCAATTTAAAAAATATTATAACTTCATTCTGTATCAATAGGAAGATAGATTTTAATTGTTTATAACCTTGAAACTGGAGAAAATTCTCTTTAAAATCAATACCTTAAAATTTTTATCAACCTATGCAGACCAACCATACTCGGTTTCTTATTATTTCAATATCTTTATTAATCTTTTTTCATAACACCAACTTTTACCAATAACCATTTTTGTTATTTGGTTTGGGTACAAGTTAACAAGTATCATTATTCCCAATATGATCCAACTCTTCATTAAATGCATGAATCATCTCTTTATGTGCTAAATATTCATTAACAAGTTTTTGTTTAACTTTTTAATAAAATTGTTTTGTGTAGTAAATATTGATGTTTTTATTTTTTGAACATTTAGTTGTTGATCACAAATGATTTTTTTTACTTCCACCTATTTCCTCAGCTTAAGATGAGATGTATGAAGTTATTCCACATCAATAGAAATATCTAATTATGATTCCTCAAATTGTGTGGAATCACCCTTTGTGAATTATTTTCATGATGATAAATAATATCCATTTCAACTTCATAATATTCCTTACCTACATGTGTTAATAATCCTTTTTACTTAAATTTTTTAGTAAATATTAAATAATAAAAATAACATAAAATCCATGTTTTTTTGTTGAAACATCCAAATCCTCTATAATTTTCATTATAGAAATTAAAAATTCCAACTTCACCAATTTGATTAAATTGACCATGATTTTAACTTTGGGTTTTTATAATTTAGGGAATACAAAAAAACTAAAGTGTTTGAAACTTGGAGTTTCATTTTAGAAAATTTTATAAGGATTTATACCCGAACATGGTATGTAGAAACACTAACTCTGAATGTAAACAAATTTATTCATTACTTTTCTCAAGAAATATTGATAGAGGAAACGTTTGATTAGCATTGTACTCCCTATCTCTTTCAAACATATAACTTTTCTTCTATAAACACCATTTTTATACTGTGTTAGGTGAAATAAACTCATGAAAAATACCATTTTCATCAATATAACTTCTAAACTCTTCATTTTTCTATTCACCACCATTATTAGTTTCAAAAATCTTCACAAAATATCTACATTACTTTATTCACTTCTCCTAAAAATATTAAACAATTTTAAATATTCTGATTTTTTTTTCAAAAAAATAATAAATTCAATGTGAGTAAAATCATTAATGAAATAAATTAATTACTTGTTTAAAAAGGTTGATTTTTTTATCATTTTCCAAAAAAATATCAGATGTGCCAGTTCCAGGAGATGAGTTTAATGAATTTTAACTTTCTTATGCATGAAGTTTTTAAAATTTTCATTACTAAGAAATTGATCAACACCAATATCTTCATATTATTATATCATCTATATCATGAACAGTTTATTTATTTCTGAACTTGTTCATATTCTTCTAACATATATTTTTCAACCCTTTATTTCATAATTTATTTTATTACATCATGATTAGATATCATGAATTCTGTACATCACCAACCTGAAACAAGTTTCCATTTATATATTTTCATCTCATAAAAACCATTCCATATTCAAATATTTTTACAAAAAAAAATATTTTCTGAAAATAATGTTATTTATTTCATCAGAGATTTGTGAAATACCTAATAAGGTGTGTTTTATTCCATTAATAAACAAGGATTTTTTGGATTTTAGTTTTTCTTCCCAAATAATAGTAGTTCTAATACATTTTATTTTGAGTGATTCGTCCTTTCCAAACAATTTTATTCCTTCTTTAAATAATTTCACATTCATAAAAAGCTTCAAATCTCCAATAATATGTGAAAATAACTCACTATACAATATCCAATGTTGTTCTATTTTTGAGATTTGATATAATTTTATACAATAATATATTTTTCTTTCCCTTTATCTTCCATCATATCCAGAATATCAAAATTTCTATAAAGATACTATTATTATGATAACAAATCAAGATATCCTTTAGCAATATGTATAGGATATTAACAACCTTCACAAATAGTTTCCACTAGTTAGAATATATTTTCAGTCTTCACACTAATTCTCTCAATTTTTATTCTTTGAGTTGGTTGACTCCCCCTCAAACATTTTATCCAGTTACTCAATGGATAATTGTTGTGTTGTTGATTGAACCAACACATATTTTCTATATTTCCATATCCACCCTAATACCAGTAGTATCCATAAAAAGAAAATTTTCATCAATATATTCTAAACTACATATATATGTAAACATGTTTCTCTAAAACTTTCTTACACTCCATATTATGAATTTCTCAAGCCTTAGAAGTTATTATATTTTATAAACATGTAATTTTTTCCATATTCAATAGCATCACCATTGTTATCAATATTTGATTTGAACTTTTAAATTTTAAATCTTCTAAAATTTCAACTTTTTTGGTTTTGGATACATAAACGATTTTCTCACCTTTCATCTTCTTATGAGAATGTTCATTTTTATTTTCAACCCTTGAATATAATTTTCTTTTTATTTTTCAGGTCCAAACATCTCAAAACTATCACCAATATCATAAATAGAGTTTTTGGGACTCAAACTCCCTAAAGACATTTATATAACTTTTTTTAAAATAAGTTCTTATTCATCCTCTTTTACCTTTATATATACTTCTAGATGTTTATACGGATTCATTTATTTTTCAAGATATTTCTTCAAATGATCAATCCCTTCCAACAAATATATATCTCCCTTCAAGAAAATATTCTTGACTATTTTCTGTATATATTTTCTTTTTCAACTTCTTAATTTCTCTTTTAATTCTTAAAATCTTCTGAAGTAATTATTTCAACTCTCTTTTTAGAAAATATTCAAACTGAGTCTCTTCTATATAACTACATACTTCAAAATATTCAACTTTTCGTCTGTCAATAGAGGTGTTTTTTGTAGCAACTGTAGTTAATTTTTCATCTTCAACTTCACTTACATCATCTTTATCATCTTTAAAAAGAATAATTATCCTATTATATTTTTATAATTCTTTATCTTTTCCCTTGGAATAGATTTTTAATGATTTAACATGTTTCTTCCAATATCTTCTTGACATTATTTCATATGTTTTAAATTATTCTTCATCCCTTCTTCAGGGGAAATTTTCAACATAATGACCAATGGCTTAATATTCAAATAATTTCATGGGTAACCACCATTTTTTACTTTCATGTGCTTATTACCACATTTTTAGAATACACAGATAATAATTTATCAAGATTGTAGCTGACATCATTGTAACAACCTCGACCTCAGTAGCCTAGATTCGTTGTTCTTTTTATTACAATGGAATATATACAAGAGATCACATCACCAAGTATTGATCAATTTAGTAGTCATGAAGAAACTAGATACATACATGGTACCCTTATTACATTGGTAATAAAGCATAGAATATAACAAAATAAAATAAACTGCTTCTTGTCACTTATTCAAAGATTTCATCTTCACAACCTTGGATGGAAAATAAAAAAATGGTGATCTAAAACTCTTATTATGGGTTATATAAACCAGTAAAAATTTAAGTAAATACAATAATGAGTATACATTATGGAAAGGTTAGTAATCTGGAAAACACATGCCATCAATACATTGGGAATTATAATGCATTCATACATTTTTTTCAAAGTGAAAAACTCATGGAAAGTAATAACTAAATACTAAATAAAGAAAATAATAATTATTTAGATGTCATTTTTCTGGAACATGAACCATTATACCATCAATATGGTTTATGCATCTGGGTAGATACCCATCTAATTTTTTTTGGACACAAACATGATGGGTTTGTCACCAACTATTTTGTCTCATGAGACTTTTCAATGAATCTAGGGGATATAATGTTACCCAACCATCACTAAAAGTCCAAATAATTTTTAATACATATATTTAATTCAATAATAATATTCCTTTTCTATATTCATATTAATTAGAGTATACAGATTCTTCAATATTTTCCCAGTTAAGACAACATTCAAAATAATCATTGTATGTAAATGGTATACGACTAAGAAAATAATCATATCCATAACAAAAATAATATAGATATTTAATATAAATATAATTTTAAATGAAAAATTATCTGAAAGGGTCATTAGATAAACCGCATAAAAATTATTTGGTGCACAGTACCATTTAAGTCTCAATGATATGAAAATTCAGAAAAAGTCCCTTACCTTATGTCCAAATGTGTTTTTCACTTGATCTTAATGTCCTATATAATCATATTAGATCAAAAAATAAATCAATTAATTACCTTTTATACATGTATTTAATTTAATATAATTTTATTAACATAATTTATGGCCTTTTTGATGAGTTATAAGATATAAGTTTATCGTTCGGGGGTGTTCATTTTTTTGTTTTTCAGGATCATTTTACTTGTATATATGTATGAAAAATCATGTAAAATGAGAATGTTTTTCCAGAATTGAAATTATATGTTATTAATTACATTAAATAATATTTAATGGTTATATATTTCATTCATTTATATGGTATTAGGATGAATCATTATATAAAATGTTGGTGATAATCATTAAGTTTATTTCTGCATTTTTCGATCATCATGAACAAGTTTTGTCTTATGATTTCATATTATGTATATAAACTAGTAAAATAATATTAAATACATCATAATACATATATTATGGTACTTTTTAACAATAAAATTTGTTTCATGATCAGCATTGAAGGCATAATTAAAAGATAAAAACAAGTCATCCATGAAGACGGTAAATCGGCTCCTCAGAGATGATGTTTTCATTTTTGAAATAAAAGGTAGTGGATAATGGGGTTAATGATTAATATTAAATTATCATAAAAACATTATAGTATATTTAAGTTATTTTAGTTATAGTTAATGCTTTTTATAAGAGGTAATGATATAATAATAAGAAAAAAACTAAAAGAAATTGAAATATAATGAAAACATATTTGCCTATTGAATTCCTCTCCTTGACAACCTCCTTAAAAAAATTGATTTTGGTATTTTGTTGAGACCATGTGCGCTCCTGAAGATAGGTGAGATGTTTGAGAATATTATTGGGAAAACATTTAACAAGATTCAAGGATTTGTTGGCGTGAGGATACTATTTGGTGAGGGGTGGTATTTATAGTTGAGGAGAGTGGTCTTTTTTAATTATTTTATTCATTTTTTTATTATTTTATCTCAATAAAAGAAATAGTGATTATTAATGGGAATAAATAAATTAATGGGTGAATTTGAGTTTGAATCAATGGTTCTTAGGTCAGCAATGGCTCAAGTAAAAGTTTATTTAACTTATAATGTATATAAACCGTAAATTACCGTATTTTTCTTTTCAAAAAAAATTCATGTATTTTATAAAAATCCAAAAAAATAACCCTAATAATTTATCAAAATTAAAAATTATAAAATGAACACCATTCTATGAAAATAATTATCAAATTTATAAATTTAATTTTTAATTAAAATTATTTTTTACTCAAAAAATATCGAGCTTAAAATTATAACATATTTTATGAAACTTTGAAAAACTAACGATGGTATCATATAATTATATTAAAATAATAAGACATCCAATTATTAACTTATGATTATATTTTAGGAAAATAAATATTCTTTTAAATAATTATCTTAATTATAAAATTGAAAATAAAAAATTATGTTTTATGAAAATATCACTACATAATTAATAACTTCTAAAACATTTATTCACTTATACAATGATATAATTACATCATGTTATCATTTACAAGATTCCTAAATTTTATTTATACTTCCTTAGGAAAGGTTATGATTCTATTAGTTTAAATACTATTCTTAAGGATCACATTACTATTCCAATGGTAAAGTTAGTATTTCATTACTATATGTTCTTTAATTTCTAGAAAAACCCACTTATTTTATTCCTTATTCATTTATAAAGTTTATGTTGTGTTCTCTTTGTGATTTTATATGATTCATACTATATGAAATAATTTTTTGTTAAATTTTTGAAATCGAATTAATTGAAATTATTTAATAAGATGAATACCATAAAATCTTGGGGTGTTATACTATTCCCTCCTTTTGAAATTTTTCCCTTAAAATCTTCATGAATATTGCATTTAGAAATAAGAGGGTGGTTCTTCTTCATAACATCATCAGGTTTCTACATTGCTTCATCCATTTTATGGTTTCTCCTACAGAACTTTACCTATAAAATCATCTGATTTCTCAATAATTTATCTCCTGCATCATGAATCTCGATAGCATCTTCACAGTAAGACCAACTGGGTCCCAGTTCTATTTAATCATTGCTGAGTATGTGCATTGGGTCTGGAAAGTAGTTCTTTGAAAATGACACATGGAACACATCATGATCACTGGAGAGAGATGATGTCATTTCTAAATGGTAAGATACAGATCTATTTCTTTCAATAATTCCAAATGGTCTGATGAACCTAGGGCTTAGTTTCTCATTATTGTCGAACCTTAAGACAACATTCCATAGAGATAATTTTAGAAAAACATGATCTCCCACTTGAAATTCCCAATCTGTTCTATGATTATCAAAATAACTCTTTTATCTACTCTGATATGCTTTAATAGGACCCTAAATATTCTTTACCTTTTTATTGTCTCTTTAATAAGTTATAGGCCTAAAAATTTTCTCTCTCCAACTTAATCCTAGCAAGTTGGAGTTCAACATCTATTTCCATATAATGCTTCATATTGGTCTATTTAAATACTACCATAGAAACTATTATTGTAGGAAAATTCCTCAAAAGGTAATTACTGATCCTATATACCGTGAAATTCAAGTGCGCATGATCTCAACATGTCTTTAAATGTTTGAATATTCCTCTCAGACTATCCTTCAGTTTTAGGGAGAAATGAAGTACTCATATGAATATCAGTATCCAAATCCATCTGAATGCTCTTCTACAATTTCAATGTAAAACATGGATCTTGATTAGAAAAAATTGATATAGGTTCACCATGAATTCTTACAACTTCATTAATATATATTATTTCTTGGTGATCACTTGGTAAATATTCTCTTATAGAATGAAAATGTATCGAATTTGTAAGAAGATCAATAATTACCCATATTTCATAATTCCTTCAAGGTTTCCTTTTTAGTCCTCTTAAAAAGGCCATCATACTTTCATCCATCCTCCAAATAGTAATAGGTATAGGTTTCATGACTCCTCTAGGATGTTGTCTCTCAACCTTCACTTGTTGAAAAACTAGAAACCTTTCCATATAGTCATCAATTTCTCCCTTCATGTTATGCTGCCAAAAATGTTCCTTCATATCTCTATACATCTCGGTACTACCACGATGTATAGAGAAATTTTAGTTATGATAACCATATAATAGTACCCTTTTATCTTAGGTATTGATAAAACGCATAAACCCTTCCCAAATTTCATAACTTAATACTCTTACATGATGTCTTGCAATATTATATCCTTAATGAATTTATTTTTATTTTGAATATTCTCATCATTAAATTGAGATCTTTTTATCTTCTCCAGTAAATATGGTTTAGAAATAATTTGAAAAAATAATGTTGTTTCCCCTTGCTTAACAATTCCCATATCCATATTTAATAGATCCCTGAACATAGGAAGTTTCTCAATCCTCATTTGGGTTATAAGTCCATGATCTTTCCTTTTTAATTCATATTCTACCTGATGATTCCCTTCCTAGGTGGTAGTGTATTGAAACATAAAAAACATTGAGTAACTTGATCCATCTCCTTTTCCTCAGGTTGAGTTATTTCTATGTAAAAATGTATTTCAAACTCTTAGGATCTGTATATATCAGACATCTTTCACCATAGAGATATTGACTCTATATATTCATAGTAAATATTAGGGATACTAAATAAACGTCATGAGTTAGATAATTTTATTCATGTGTCTTCAAATACGTTGATTCATAAGCAATAACTTTATCATTTTCCAAAAGGACAGAAATCAGTCCATTCATTGATGCATCACTATATATCATAAACCCACCATTTCCAGATGGAAGATTAAAAATTTGAACACTAACCAATCTTCTTGAAAAATATTCAAAACATTATTTTATATATAAGGATTTAAAACATTTTTGAGTGATATTGATTAGCAGGTTAGCCAATTTAGAAAAATTCTGAACGAAATGCCGATAGTAATCTGCTAAGGAAATAAAAAAACCTATATAAATTATGTTTTTTAGCAAATTCCATTCATGGATTTAATTTTTCTTCACAGGGTCAATAGAAATTCCATCCTTAGAGACAATATGGACAAGGAAAAAACTGTTTGAAGCCAGAATTCACACTTACTAAACCTCCCATATAACTTTTTTCTTCTAAGAGTCTCCAGAACAAGCTGTAAGTGGTTATCGTGATCTTAATAGCTTTTGTAATATATCAAGATGTCATAAATAAATACCACAAACAATTTCCAAGATATAACATGAAAACTCTATTTATTAGATCCATGAAAAAACATGGTGCATTAGTCATTCCAAATGTAATTAATCTAAACTTTTAAATTCCATACCTGGTTCAAGATGTAACATCCCTGGTAAATAAAGAATAATAAATTTTCATATTTATTAATATTTGAGAATTAAATATTAATTTTATTTTAAAGGGGTTGCTATGTTCGATAGTGTACCCGATACCCAACGAGTTTCTTTGAAATCTTACGTTGCACACTAGTAATATAATAATATTATTTTAAATGGTAGTTAACACGTAGTCGTTGTATTGGCGGGAATGAATATAAATAACTAAAATATGATTATATATATTTGTTAAATGTTTTTACATTTATCCAATAAAAGATAAAGGCTTAAAATAAGAAAAGAATTCAATTTTAGGCATAGATACTATAATATTCACTAAAAGGTCGACTTATCGCCTTTTGATGGTGAACCCTCTTTAAATATAGTTTTGGTCACTATTATAAATTATATTGGACCAAATAAAATTCTTTTTTAGAATCTGGACATCAAAATTTATTTTGTGTAAATTTTTGGTATTTTTCCAACAAAGTTTATTTTTTAATGAATAGTGAAAATGTTGTATTTTAATTCAAAACCACCTTTTAATATAATTTATTTATATGATTATATTATCTTTTTAATTGGTTTTAAATTGAAATTAGAATATATTTTTACCATTTAATACAATAGTGATCATTGGAATTAATTTCACTTTGAAATTGGACTTGAACTAGTGTCTATCTTTTGATATATATTGTTTCATAAAAACACGCTAATTGTTTTGCCTGTAGGAATTAATTATTAAATTAGTTAATTCAACTTATATGTTTTGAATATTTTAAAATAGTCATCATTTTTGAATTCAGAATATCAAATATAGCTTAGGGTGAATTTTTGGTATTTTTATGAAAAGCTTCAATTTTTGATGAATACTGAAACCACTAAGTGGTAGTTAAAAAACCGATTTTTCTTTTAAATGAACCTTTAACACTTTTGTGAATTGAATTTCAAAAATCTGACAAACATGGTTTTCATTAATATGTAAAATGTGGTTCAATGGGATTAAAATAATTCTTTGGTGAATAGTAACTTTTAAGTTTTATTAGTCGCGATAAGAGGTAATTAGTGTAATTTAAGGTAAAAATAATGTTTCAATAATATGAAATGACCTTGACACATGTTCTACCCTTATTGGATGTGTCTTGGCCGACCAAGACAATCCATGGGTCAACTTGGGGACCCCATGGATTCACTTGGGTAAGAAAATAACATTAATAACTTTTTATTTAAAGTTAAAATAAAAATGTCACAAACAAGTATTGTTTTACTAAAACAATTTTTAAATGGGGTCATACAAGTCATATTTTTTACTATAAATATTAATTATAAATCTAAAAATATTTCCTACATCATGATATTTTTTTTATAATTTTTAGACATTAAATAAATTAAATTATTTATGAAACCATGATGATGCAGTGATTACCTCATTATTTAACGATTTAAATAAAATAAAAAGATAATGAAAAATCTAAGACCTACACTTGTCAAAAACCTATTGGATGGGTGGATTTAGAACTCTTATCACCTTATCCTTAAAATATATAATTTTCGGACCTTTAAAATCCGAAACTCATTATATAATAAAGTAACATTTTACAACTTTCGAAGAGTGCCCCTCCTCTCTGCTTATAAAAGGCCACCACCTCTACCTCCTTAACCACACCTCTCAAGACTTTGGTTCGGCCAAGATCTGCTTATTTTATCTCTCAAAATCCCTCTATTCATCCTAGAAGCCTTAACTTAGGCATAAATCTCTTCAAGAAACCCTTTTGGTTCAAACCAAGAGGAGTTACCCGATTTAAAGGTAATGTCTTCACTTGTGTTCTTTTGTTTTATTTTTCTTCTACAACCCCTGAAAATCTTTTAATTCTTTTCTTTTGTAACAAAAACACTATCTTAAATATACTAGGATATTTTTATGAGAAGGATTCAAGCTACACTTACACACACCTTCGTATAATGGTTAAAGAACATACTGTTTCTGTGGTTGGCGAATTTCTGCCTCACGAAACGATAATTGTTCAATTTTATTTTAACACCTTTCATTGTGGCCATTAAAATGTCACTATATTTATATATGATATATATTTTTTTTATTTTTTTCCTTATGCTTCTGTATTTTTAATTTATGGAATACCTTTATGGTTTCCATTATGGGTAAATGTGATATCTTCATTTTAGGAAGTGCGGACTACCGCCCCCTCAATGTGATTTGATTCGTTAATTACATATGTGGGACATATAAAGGAAGGAGTTAATGATATTATATATGATATTATACTGGAATTATAATATACCATTAAATCATTATGATTTCACTTCATTAAATATGAAATAGAAATTAAAGTAGTGTTCATGTGTACGTACGGCTTACCTTCTCCATGAACGGTGCATTTCATTTCTTACCTATAAATGTTATATACTATAATAAATACATGTATATGTTGGATATATATGATATATATGATATCCAAATCATGAATATCATTCTGGATATAATGAACCTTTGACCACATAAACAACATGTAATTGTGAGAAACCCATTTTTGACTTAAGAACCAGACATCGACAAAAGAAACATCATTAACTTAAATGATTACATAATGTTCATAACATGGAAATAAGTGATATTAAAGGAATAATAATCTTGATAAAGGTTCTTCAGCAAGTATAAATTAACACTAGTTTATTATTCATGAGATTAAAGAGCGATCGAGTCAAGTCATACATGAGGTAAGGGACTTCGTCTCAATATCCTTTCATTGAGGCATATTTTGTTTTATACACAACTTTATTTTATAAAGTGTATAAACACCTTTTACTATTAATTTTATACAAAAAGAATATTCGTTTACGAAGCGTTTTACTAAACGAAAAAAGGAATGTTTATTTTAACGTACGCGGTGTCAACGACCTTTTCCGCCACCGCGAGTATTATTTGGTCTTTGGCTTCCTCAACAAGCCATAATGTTTTTAAAATGAAATAAACACCATATAAAATTTTATGTATTTTGGTATTGAAAATTTTTTTTATAAGGTATTTCTTATGTCAATATATTTAAGTGATATATTGTGATTGAAATGTGGAAATGTATTCTTTCCATTATTTTTGTTTTATGTCTTATGATTTTATAATGGTACTTGGACATTTCACGGGTGATTACATGATTAAACAAATGACGGGTGGTGTCGTGAATACAAGGATGGGTGGTTACGTTATAACCTCCAATGCATTGGGTATGGAAGTCGGTCGTATAGCTATTCCATTTAGTGATATGTGGGGAAGTCGACCGTATGGTTATTCCATTTAAGTATGTTTATGTCCCAAGTTACTTTTATAAGTTATGTGTTATTTATATGGGTTGTATGGTAATATTTTGGTTACAAAAGGGTAAGTAATGATATTTTATTTAGTGAAGAGTATTTACTACTTCTTAAAGGTGAAAAGTGTTACTTTGATAAAGTATTCATGGTTTACTTCATGTTTTGAAAAAAATAATAGTTTTCTTTCTTTGTTTATCCCTTACTGAGCTTTTTATGTTCACCCCACGTTTTTTTGAAATTTTTTTCATAGGAAATAATGTGGAATAGGGTCAAGTATGGGATCAAGGAAAATTCATGCTGTCTTAAACATGGAACTAGAGATGACCCTTTTTTTATGATTTCATGTTTTGTAAAAAAAAGGGAAACTTTGTAGAAGTGTATAATGTGTAATCTTTTGAGATGTAATAGTTATGATCTAATTCTCTAAAACTCTAAACCTGAAAATATCCTCAATGTGAATTATTCATTTAATTCAATATTAAGTACTGTTTAAGGTTGGGGCCTTATATTTGGTATCAGAGGTCAGTTTAGAAAACTTTAGGAGTTATAATTCTATTAAATGATTATCAAAAAATATTTTTTTAATGGTCAAATTGAAATGATATAGCATTTGAAGATTACCATGTTTCTTCATCTAAGACATGTTTTTTAGAATGGTTTTCCACAAATGAAACAAGACAACTATGTTGGGACGAAATCAGGAGGAAGACAACCTTCCAAATCAACAACTTGAGATGGTCAGAATTGGAACTGAGCAGTTTGTTTCAGTGATGGAATAGTTGACTCAGGATATAAATGGTGGTGGTATCCATGCACAAGATCAGCCAGATCAGCCGCAGAGGAACATGCCAATGGTGGAACATTTCATGAGGAAATATCCCCCATCATTCAGAGGATCATCTGACCCTGTGCTAGCAGAAAGGTGGATTAAAGCACTAGAGAAGATTTTTGATGTCATGGGGTGTTCAGAACATCAAAAGGTTAGTCTTGTTGTTTACCGTTTTGAAGGTGAAGCTGATCAGTGCTGGTCAATGATGAAAAATATCAGGGATAGTGATGAGATTAATGATCTTAACTGAGACGAATTCAAAGGTATGTTTCTTGAGAAATATTTTCCTAAGGTGGTTCGTCTTAGGATGGAAAAACAATTCCTAGAATTGAGGTAGGAGGATGACTCAGTGGCTGCTTATGAAGCAAAGTTCACTCGATTGGCAAGGTATGATACAAATTTCATTCGATATCTTGATAGTAAAATCAACCATTTTTACTCAGGGTTAAAGCCAAATTATCGAAGTGATTTAGCTTCTAGTGAGTTCAAAAGTTTTGAAAAACTTGTTCGATGTGTGGAGAATGTGGAAATGGATTTTGTCGATGATCAGGTGTTCTTTGACAAACAACAGAATAAGAGGTCCAGTTGGAAGGTAAAGGGGAAGAATTCATCAAAGAAGCAAGGAGGTCAGAAAACCAAATATCCATCCTGTGAGAAGTGTGGTAAAATGCATCCTGGAGAATGTTTATCCAAGTCTGGAAAGTGATTTTGGTGTGGTAAGTCTGGTCATATTGCTCATAACTATAAGGAAGATGATCAAGAAGGCAATGAAAAGCCAGCGGTAAGATGTTTTAAGTGTAATGAAATTGGTCATTATCCAAATGAGTGTCTAACAAAGAACTCAATGGGGGGGAAGAATCCAGACTACAAGAAGAAAGGGGTGGTCAAATCCTTTGCAACTACTTCAGCAGATGTTGGGCCATCGAATGAAGTAGTATCAGGTACACTGTTTGTTTGTTCAGATTATGCCAATGTGTTGTTTGACTTAGGGTCTACAAATTCTTTAATTTCTGAAAAGTTTTCTAGTAGATTGGGAATTCCATCTCAAGATATGAATCCTGAACATATGGTAAAAACACCCGGAGGTAACGTTGAGACAAAAATAAATTATAATAACCTTCCTATCCTTGTGTGAGGAAAGAATCTACCTTCAAACCTATTTTTTTGCCTCTAGTAGAGTTTGATGTTATTTTGGGCATGGATTGGATTTCTATTTATCATGCTAAGATTGACTGCAGAGCTAAAGAGGTTTCTTTTCAGAAAGGTTATCAGTTTGTGTACAAGAATGAACCCTTGCTTTTGATAACATATCAGGAAGTTGAGAAACTAGTAAAAGATGGAAATGAATGTTTCCTTGCACATATTGTTGAAAATAAAGGAACTGTTTAGATTAATGATGTGCCAGTGGTAAATGAGTATCTTGGTGTTTTTTCTGATGAGTTTCCTGGTATTATTCATGATCGGGAAGTTGAATTTACTGTTGACTTAGTTCCTGATTTTAAGCCAATTTCAAAACCCCCTTATCGAATAGATCAAGTTGAACTTTTAGAGTTAAAGAATCAATTGCAGGAGTTATTAGATAATGGTTTCATTCGACTTAACACATCACCATGGGGTGCTCCTGCCTTTTTTGTTAAAAAGAAAGATGGTTCAATGAGACTTCGCATTGATTATAGAGCCTTGAATAACATCACTTTTAAGAATAAGTATCCATTGCCTCATATCGATGATTTGTTTGATCAGCTCCAGGAAGCTCAGTATTTTTTGAAGATTGACTTGAGTTTGGGGTACCATTAGTTGAAAGTAAAAGAAGCCGATGTTCTGAAGACTTTGTTTTGTACTAGATATGGCCATTATGAATTTGTAGTAATGCCTTTTGGGTTAGCTAATTCACCTGTTGTATTCACGGACCTTATGAATAGAATTTTCCATTAGTTTTTGGATAAGTTTGTGGTTGTTTTCATTGATGATATTTTGGTGTTTTCTAAAAGTAAAGAGGAGCATGAATGTCATTTACGGTTTATCTTGAGAACCTTAAAATAAAATAAACTGTATGGAAAATTCATCAAGTGTGAGTTTTGGTTACAACAAATTTCTTTCCTTGGTCACATTGTTTCAAAAAATGGCATTACTGTTGATCCTGCTAAAACAAAAGTTGTTGAAGAATGACCATGACCCACAAATGTAACAGAGATCCGTAGTTTTCTTGGTTTGAAGGTTATTACCAGAAGTTTGTTTAACATTTTTCATAGTTATCTAGTCCAATGACTAAGCTGACTCGGAAGGGTATTAAGCTTATCTGGAATAAATAATGTGATGATTATTTTCAGGAGTTGAAAAGAAGACTAGTGAATGCTCCAGTTTTGGCACTTCCTTCCAGGAAGGGTGAGTTTGTTATTTACATTGATGCTTCATTGAAGGGACATGGTTGTGTCCTTATGAAGAATGATCAGGTAATTGCTTATGCTTCACGTCAATTGAAAACTCATGAGGTAAATTACCCAATACATTATTTGGAATTAGATGATGTTGTTTTTGCTCTAAAAATTTGGAGGCATCATTTGTATAGAGTAAAGTGTGAAATATATACTGATCAAAAAAGTTTAAAGTATATATTCACTCAGAAATAATTGAACATGAGACAGAGGAGATGGCTGGAATTAATCAACGATTATGATTGTAAAATTCATTACCATCCAGGAAAAGCAAATAAAGTGGTTGATGCTTTGAGTCGAAAAAGTAATGCTTCATTAACCATGCTACGTTTGGAATGAGATTCTTTGGTTTTTGATTTGATGAACTTTGGCATAGAAGTTTTTGGAACATGAAGTTCTTCTGTTTTGTTTCAGGTGTCAGTGATATCATCTCTATCAGACATGATTAAGCAAGCGCAGAAGAAAGACAGTGGGTTGCTGAAAAATGTAGAGCTGGTTCATAAGGGTAAGTTACCTAAATATAACATTAATAATGATTGTGTTTTGATGTTTGGGGAGTGATTATGCGTGCCTTGTGATTCACAGTTGAAGAATGTGTTGTTATGTGAGGCTCATAGTTCCCCGTTTTCAATTCATCCTGGAAGTACTAAGATGTACAGAGATCTGCGGGAGTATTACTGGCGGGATGGAATGAAAAGAGATATTGCCGATTTTACTGTGATGTGTTTGACTAATCAGTAGGTTAAAGTAGAGTGACAGTTACCAAAAGGGATGCTGCAGTCATTACCGGTGCCAGAGTGGAAATGGGAAAATATATCCATAGACTTCATTGTGGGATTACCGAAGACATCTCCAGGTAATAATGCAATCTAGGTTATTGTTGATCAATTGACTAAATCTGCTCATTTCCTTCCTATTCGAGATACATTCTCTCTAGATCAACTTTCTCGATTGTATCTTAAAGAGATAGTTAGGTTGCATGGAGTTCCCCTCTACATTGTATCTGATCATGATCTCAGGTTCACTTCTAACTTTTGGAAAGGCCTTCAGAATTCATTGGGTACTAAATTAAATTTTAGTACAGCTTTTCATCCTCAATCAGATGGGCAGTCAGAATGAACAATTCAGAACATGGAGGATATGCTATGTGCTTACTCGATGGATTATCAGGGAAGTTGGGACCAACATCTTTCTTTGGTTGAATTTTCATATAATAATAGTTTTCATTCTAGTATACACTGATTCCGTTTTAGGCATTATATGGGAAGCGGTGTTGAACTCCAGCTTTATGGGATGAAGTGGGTGAAAGGAAGCTGATGGGACCAGAATTGGTAGAAGAGATGGCAGAAAAAGTTCAGTTGATTCAGAAACACATGAGAACAGCTCAGAGCAGGCAGAAAGGTTATGTGGATAACCGGAGGAAGGATCTATCTTTCGAGGTAGGTGATCATGTTTTTCTCAAAGTTTCACCATGGAAAAGTTTGATGCGATTTGGTAAGAAAGGAAAGTTGAGTCCAAGGTTCATTGGACCATATGAAATTCTGGAGAGAGTTGGATCAGTTGCTTACCGAGTGGATTTACCTCCAAGTTTGTCCCAGGTACACAATGTTTCTCATGTTTCGATGTTGAGAAAGTATATGTCAGATCCATATCATTTTTTTAGCCCAGAGGTAGTTCAGTTGGAAGAGAATCTCTCTTATGAAGAACAACCAGTCCAGATTCTTGAACATAGAGAGCAAGTGTTGCGAAATAAGGTAATTCACCACGTAAAGGTTTTCTGGAAAAACCATATTGTAGAAGAGGCAACGTGGGAATCGGAAAATGCTATGAGAGATAAATACCCCCACTTATTTTGATAAGTGAATAAAATTGTGAGGATGCAATTCCCAAAAGGGGGGAAGGATGTAACATCCCAGGTAAATAAAGAATAATACATTTTCATATGTATTAATATTTGATAATTAAATATTAATTTTACTTTAAATTGGTTTCTATGTTCGATAGCGTACCCGATACGCAACAACGAGTTTCTTCGAAATCTTACGTTGCACACTAGTAATATAATAATATCATTTTAAATGGTAGTTAACATGTAGCCGTTGTATTGGCAGAAATGAATAGAAATAACAAAAGTATGATTATATATGTTTTTTAAATGTTTTTACATTTATCCAATTAAACTTAAAGGCTTAAAATAAGAAAAGAATTCAATTTTAGGCATAGATACTCTAATATTCACTAAAAGGTTGACTTATCGCCTTTTGATGGAAAACCCTCCTTAAATATAGTTTTGGTCACTCTTATACATTCTATTGGACCAAATAAAATTCTTCTTTATAATCAGGACATCAAAATTTACTTTGTGTAAATTTTTGGTATTTTTCCGATAAAGTTCATTTTTTAATGAATAGTGAAAAATGTTGTATTTTAATTCGAAACCTCTTTCTAATATAATTTATTGATATGATTAGATTATATTTTTAATTTGTTTTAAAGTGAAATTAGAATATATTTTTACAATTTAATCCAATAGTGGTCATTGGAATTAATTTCACTTTGAAATTAGACTTAAACTACTGTCAATATTTTGATATATATTGTTTCATAAAAACACGCTATTTGTTTTGACAGTGGGAATTAATAATTAAATTAATTAATGCAACTTATATGTTTTAAATTTTTTAAAATAGAAATAATTTTTGAATTTGGGATATCAAATATAACTTAGGGTGAATTTTTGGTAATTTTCTGAAAAGCTTCAATTTTTGATGAATAGTGAAACCACTAAGTGGTAGTTAAAAAACTGATTTTTTGTTTAAATGATCTTTTACCACTTTTGTGAATTGAATTTAAAAAATATAACTGACATGGTTTTCATTAGGATATAAAATGTGGTTCAATGGGATTAAAATAATTTTTTGGTTAATAGTAACTTTTAAGTTTTATTAATCGCGATTAGAGGTAATTAGTGTAATTTAAGGTTAAAATAATGTTTTAATAATATGAAATGACCTTGACACATGTCCTACCATTATTGGATGTGTCATGGCCGACCAAGACAATCCATGAGTCAACTTGGGGACCCCATGGATCCACTTGGGTAAGAAAATGACATTAATAACTTTTTATTTAATGTTAAAATAAAAATGTCACAAACATGTATTGTTTTACTAAAACAATTTTTACATGGGGCTATACAAGTCATATTTTTGACTATAAATATTCACTTGTGTTATTTTGAAACAACACCAGTATCTTCAATATACTAGTATGTTGTTATGAGAAGGATTCGAGCTACACTTACCCACACCTTCGTCTAATGGTTAAAGAACATACTGTTTCTGTGGTTGGAAAATTTCTGCCTAGCGAAACGATGATTGTTAAATTTTCTTTTAACACCTTTCATGGTGTCCCTTAAGATGTCACTCTATTTATATACAATACTGGAAATTTGGGCTATAGCAACGGTTCTAAACCGTGGCTATAGGCCCCAAAACTGTGGATATAGGTTATAGCCACGGTTTCATGAACCATGGATATAGGTTATAGCCACGGTTTCCTGAACCATGGCTATAGGTTATAGCCACGGTTTCATAAACCATGGCTGGTATTGGCGTGGCTATAGGTCTGACCCTATAGCCACGGTTCCAAACCGTGGCTATAGGGTCTGCCAGTAAAAGCCACTGTCACTGTGGCTATAGGGCTTTCCACTGCATAAAAAAAAACCAGCACGGTGAACTGTGATGGCTGTTGGGAGGACTGCCCCAGCACCCCCCACCCCCTACTCCTTCACACCTCCCTGCCCCCTCCCCTGCCCTCCCACCTACACACCCCCCTCCCCCTGCCTCCCCCCCCACCTGCACACACCCCTCCCCCTAACCCAGCACACCCCCCCGCCCCCCCACCTACACACCCCCTGCCCCCTGCCCCCCACCTGCACACCCCTCCCCCTACCCCAGCACACCCCCTCGTACATCTATAAAAAACCATTTAGATGAGGTTAATAAATTCATGTTAGATTTAGATAATATTAATGTTTATGTAGATGATGAGGATCCAGAAATGATCATATTAATCACTCTTGAAAATAGATATAGAACACTAGTTATGACCATGATGTATGGTTTAGTCTATTTAACATTAGAAGATATCAAATCATCCCATATGTCTAAGGAATTTCATTCTAGAACAAAAATAAAAGGTGAGGATAAGAGTTTTTCACAAGGGGGAGACCTTAAACTAAAGGTAAGAAAAAACAATTCAGTAGGGACAAAAATAAGATTAATAAATAACCCAAATCTAGGACAAGCTCTATGGATAGAAAAGTAATATGTTTTCACTATGGTAAACCTGGTCACATTAAGCCCGAGCATAGGAAACTCATGCGTGAGTTGGAATCCAAACAGCCCACTAACCTGTACTTTCTGGTTGATTCTGGCTATGACATCTGTTTAAATCTTGAATGTGTACATTTATACACTCAATCAAGAGTGGGTACTAGACTCTATTTGTTCTTTTCATATTTTCCAATAGAGAGAGTCATTTTTAGAGATGGTCTAAAAGAGAGAATTAGATGTATTCTTAGGAAAAAATAATAGGTGCAAGGTTGAGGGAATGTGATCCATTATTATAGAGTTAGATAATCAATCCATCATCACATTACTTAATGTATGGTGGGTCCCCATCCTTTAATGAAACATAATCTCCTTAGTGGTCCCCACTCCCCTTGCAGCCCCCCTCCCCCCTGCAGCCCCCACCCCCTGTAAAGCCCCCCTGGACAGCCCCTCCCCACTCCCCTTGCAGTAGACAACCCCCATGCAAAGCCCCCATGGACAGCCCCCTCCCCCTGTAAAGCCCTTCCTGGACACCCCCCCCCTTCCGGGATAGCCCCCCTCCCCCCAAAAAAATATCCCCCACCCTCTCCCCTGCACAGCCCACCCCCCTACAGCCTCCTCCCCCCTGCAAACCCACCCCTGGACAGCACCCCTCCCCCCTGTTGGGTTGGGAGGGAACTAGATGTTTGTTGTTGGGATTTGGGTGAGGGTTCTGGTTGTTGGACTTGAGGGTTTTGTTGAGGTGATGTTGGATGGGGTTGGGATACTCTTGTTATTGTAGGGTTTGGATGTGTGTACATGGAGTGTCTTGGATCTGGTGAAGTCTGATGTTGTGCCTTCCATTTTTATGTCTTTGGTTTATGGACTCGTGAGCTCATTGGCTATTGTTTCATGTGGTTGGATTTGGTTGCGGGTGGCTTTGTGGTACTTTCATGTAACGACCAAAAATTTTGAATAAATCTTATTTCCTAATTTTCTGTGTTATTTTATTTTATTTTTATACTCAACAAAAATATTTCATTTGATAACATGAGTATAATTAAAATGAGACTGTTGGGTTTTGACTATTATTTGACCATTGGTCAATATGACCACTGGAAACTAAATGTTTTGATTACTATCTCTAAATACAAGCAATCTTGGTTAATTAATATAGAAAGAAGATTCGATGGCCGCACCCAGTAGTCTTGGACCGATCTAAGCCCATCTAACAAAACTTGGGAAGGAGGTAGCACCACTGGGATTTGCTCTGGACCAAACCCAAGATGAACTTCGTCGTGTGAATCTAGATTGGGATCGCCTTCGCGAGAAGTTCAAACTAATAGAAATTACGACTCGTGCGATGTTGGCCGAGCCTCCCTCGGATTCTCTCACCTTAGCACACCTTAAACTTAGGTCCTATGCTGGTGTGATAAGGGGCTATGTAAGGAGACCGTAATTGCCTTGTGTAATCCATTGTTTTAAATAAAAATTTGGATTTCTTCTTATGATGAAGTTTATGAATTTTCAAATATCCAGATAAATATAGTATGCATATTTTTGATAAATTTTAGAGAAAGGATATTTTAAAAATGTTTATGTAAACCTTAAATAAATAAAAATGTGTAATGATTTTCAAAAAAAGGTCTTCTATAATTATGTTCACTACGAAATTTCGAGTCTAATAAGATCAACTTGATTATTGATGAATAGTAAATTATGAATAGTGATTTTACGCTTAGGATTATTAATGTGACCAAATGGATTAGTAATCTCACTTAAAGAAAGTATTAATAAAATCTAGGCACCTTGATTAAGTAATGCGATTCAATAAAATGGTTAAATAATGGTTTCATAAATTATTATTCAAGTATTAGTTTTTCGGGTGAATAGTGTTTTTTAATTAAAAATTTAATTAAAAATATTTAGAAAATTATTTTTATAAAACGGATTTCATTTTTGAACTCAGAGCACCGATATTATGCTATGGTAATTTTTGGGGTTTTTTCTAAAAAAATGAATTTTCGGTGAATAGTGTTTTTATTTAAAAATTAAATTAAAAATATTTAGAAAATTATTTTTATAAAATGGAGTTCATATTTTTAATCAGAGCGTTGATATTTGGTTAAGGTGAAATTTTGGGATTATTCTGAGAAATTTGAATTTTCGATGAATAGTGAAAATACAGTTTTTAAGTTACGGGTGTCTAATGACATCATTAAATGATGTATTAAGTATATATTCAATATGGTCGAATTGTGAATAGTAAGATAAGGTATGAGGTGTCCCAAGTGGCCAATACCATGGGAAAATACCATGGGCAAGCCCATGGTTTTGCCAAAACCACTAATGAGGTGTCCCTTGGCCATTAATGCCTTGTCCCCTCACCTTCCCTATAAATACCCACCAATTCCTCCTTTGGTTTTCACTCCCAACTCTCCCCCAACGAAGTTCTGGTATCCTTACCTCCCGAGGAGTCCTGCCAAGGTGCCCCCAAGCCCTCAAGGTCCAAAACTTTGAGTTTCAGGAGTCACGTTTTAAGGTAAGGGATCCGACCTCTCTCTTTCATTTCAAGTAATCTCTTTTATGTCATTCCTTTTATGCTAAATGTTCTTATGTTGGAGGATGTCCTTTTACACTCCTCTTACTGCCCTTTTTATGTTCATATAATGAGAGATCCCCTCTTACTCTCATTATTTCGTTTTATGAAGTTTTAAGTGGCATCGTTAGGCTACCGAATTTTTTGTAACGGACTCTTTCTCCCTTCTCATTTTTCAAGATCTATTTTCATGTAAAGTCTTTCAAGTTACTTTTTATTATGTTGGGGTATGGTCTCTAAATTTATCATACTGATATTTTATGATCATATGATGAGAGACCCCATTTTATCTCTTCAATTCAGTATTTTGAAGTTTTAAGTGGCGCCGTTAGGCTGCCAAATTTTTAAGTGGTTCTTCACCCTTCTCGTTTTGAAGTTCTACTTTCATGTCAATTCTTTCAAGTTCCTTTTTGTTATGTTGGGGTATGATCTCTATATATATCATACTGGAATCTTATGTTCATATGATGAGAGACCCCATTTGATCTCTTCAATTCAGTATTTTGATGTTTTATGTGGCGCCGTTAGGCTGCCAAATTTTTAAGTGGTTCTTCACCCTTCTCGTTTTGAAGTTCTACTTTCATGTCAATTATTTCAAGTTCCTTTTTGTTATGTTGGGGTGTGATATCTATATCTATAATAATGGACTATTATGTTCATATTATGAGAGACCCCAATTGATCTCTTCAATTCAGTATTTTGAAGTTTTAAGTGGCGCTGTTAGGCTGTCGAATTTTTAGGGGATTCTTTCACCCTTCTCATTCTTTTCAATGTTCTAATTTCATGTCAAGTCTTTCAAGTTCCATTTTAATTATGTTGTGGAATTATCTCTATATCTATCATACTGAACTCTTATGTTCACATGATGAGAGACCCTATTTGATCTTTTCAAATCATTGTGTTTGAAGTTTAAGTAACGTCGTTAGGCTGCCGAACTTTCCTAAGAGAAATCTAATTTTTGTCTTTCTTCCATGTTTTTCATTTCAAATGGTATGTCCTTGAAATTTCATTTCCATGATCATTTATCCTTCTTATTCTGTCCATATACTATTTTATGGTTTATTTATGAATGTTTGACCCATTTTGCCTCTCATTTCAATGTCTTCTAAAACCTCATGACATAGCCGTTATGCTGCAGAATTTCCATCTCAAAATGCCTCTCTCTTTTTCTAAAGTTCTTTTATATTATTAAGTGAATACTAAAAGCCCTTTCTTCTAAATGGGTATTCACATATATACCAAAATGTTCTATTTTAAATTATGGGATTTACATACATGAGACCCACCTTCCTTTTCTGTGGGTTTTAAAGTGACGTAAAGATCATGTCTTTAAAGCAGTTTTTCAAACGTTATGATTATGAAATGAAACTCATTTATTTTTGATATATGGGTTATTTATTAAATGTTTGATGATGATATATGTGGCTCACATGATAATAAAGGCAAATTTAAGGGTGCGCCCTGATAGCGCTCCAATGCATTGGGTAAAGACTTAATCTCTAGAGATGACCATTTTTAACGACGCCTTGGTGAATAACCTTGGTAATTTTTAATGACACCTTGGGGATGGACCTTGGTGAAACGAAACGATTGTCAATATTAAATGTTGCAGCCACATCTTCAAGTTATGAAAAAGGTTATTTTTATTATGAAATGCCTCATGATTTCTTTCTCATGCCTTAAAGTTCTTTTCATGTCCCTATTGAAGTATATCTCAAGTTCACATGTAAAATGTTCATCTTGTTTCCCTTACTGGGCCTTTTTCTCACCCTTTCTTTTGATGTATGTCCCCAGGTTATGAGATGCAGTAATGAACCTAGGATGAACATAAGGAGAAGCCTTTCAAGTGTTTAAGAGGAATGTTTTATGTTGTTTTCATGTATTATGTTCCTATTTTCCAAGACACTAAACCTTAAAGATCCCCAGTTTTGTGTAATGTAATGAAAGTTTATGTTATAAAAAGGCGGGATGCTATAGTTGGTATCAAAGGATGGTTTAGTTATTTGTGGAAATTAGGATATGAAAACTCTAGGAAGAACCCTATAGAAAAGTTAAAAAAATAGGAAATCTTCCTGGTATTTTGGTGAGTATTGAGTAAGGGGTTGCCAAGAAAATACATCCATGTCTGGATACGAGCAGGTAGAGGTGGCTCTGGCACAGATGTACATAGGGGTAAAACCCGAAAACACCGCTTTGAGCTAGACTCGAACGGGAACTGGTACACGACAACGGGCCTTGCTGCACTCTTGGTTACGACACTCCCGGGGGATATGCTTTGGTAAATTCATAAGCTTAGTATGAACCATTGTTAAAGGAACAAAGATAAAATAAAAAAAAGATTCACATAAGAATATATGATCATGGATAACCTAGATGGGAACCTAGTGGATCACATGTTAGGGTATACTTTTCTTCTACAAGTTATCCTTATATGCTTTCGGTTCCTTTTCATGATTATTGGCTAAGTACTTAAGCCCCTAATTATGCTTTCTCTTCATAGTTAATGGTGGGAAATCGAAGAACATGTCCAAACAACCAATGTGATAGGAAATGCGACGATTGTCATATTAATATGACAGGGATGATTAGGGGATTAAAATATGATTATTATTTTGGAAGATTTTCACTATTTTGGGGACCCTATATGATCGAGGTAAATATATTACTACAGTATTTTCATTGAAGAGTAGGGTTGACACATATTTTGAAGAATCAATGAATTTAAGGTGGAATTATAGTAATTTAGGTTACTTATGGAAATTATTAACCTATCTTGGGGTAAATATGTTTTGGTTAGTCACTTTTTTTATAAGATGTTAGGAGTGGTTGATGTTGTTTGGAGATGAATGATAAAGTTTACCTTGGAAGACTATGTTATGAAATCCTTCTTGTATTTGGGTTTTAATCTTAGTTTGGTTTATTTTGAGGAAAGTTATTTATGGAATGGACTATGATGAACTTTGGGTAGTACCATGGAACTTTGAAGATTTAAAAGTAGTTTCCATTCCTATGGGATTATTTCTTTTTGAAGAGTTGTTTTACCTTACCCTTTCTGATTTTGGGATAATGTTTAAAGATAGAAGAAATAGATAGTTAATATTTTGTGGATTATGAAGATTATTCTTGTGTTTTGATGAGACCAAGTAGTTTTGAATGCTCATAATTTGGAGAAAAGATTAGTTTTGTGTAGAAACTTATTAAAGGATGAAACTCTACATGAAGATAGGTATATTTTATTATGTTTTTGTTTTATGTTGTAAATGAATTCCTAAAAATTATGAAAAGGAACGGGAAACAAAAACGTTGTTGGTTTACGTTTCCTACTTGGTAATCAAAGACCTTTTACACACACTATAAGTTTGGGATTTTCTTATGGTTAATGTTCTCCTAATCATGTTCTCTATCACTCTCCCCCAGAAATTGACCCTTTGTTTTTCTTCCATGTCCATGTTTTCCTCCATGGAATCCTAGTATGGGTTAACTCGGGTGACCTTTGTACTTCCCTTTCTTTCTTTTAAAGTAATAGTTTTACTGACTCCTTTTCCGATGTGGGACTTTCAATGAAATTTCAAAACCCAATTTTAAAAATTGCGAGGACGCAATTTCTTAAGGGGGAAGATTGTAACAACCTGAAACTTTTAATAAATCTTATTTCCTAATTTTATGTGTTATTTTATTTTATTTTTATACTCAACAAAAATGTTTCATTTGATAACATTAGTATAATTAAAATGAGACTGTTGGGTTTTGACTATTATTTGACCATTGGTCAATATGACCACTGGAAACTAAATGTTTTGATTACTATCTCTAAATACAAGAAATCTTGGTTAATTAATATAGAAAGAAGATTCGATGGCCTCACCCAGTAGTCTTGGAACGATCAAAGCCCATCTAACAGAACTTGGGAAGGAGGTAGCACCACTGGGCTTTGCTCTAGACCAAACCCAAGCCGAACTTCATCGTGTGAAGCTAGAACGGGATCGCCTTCACGAGAAGTTCAAACTAATAGAAATTACGACTCGTGCGATGTTGGCCGAGCCTCCCTAGGATTCTCTCACCTTAGCACACCTTACACATAGGTCCTCTGCTGGTGTGATAAGGGGCTATGTAAGGAGACCGTAATTTCCTTGTGTAATCTTTTGTTTTAATTAAAAATTTGGATTTCTTCATATGATGAAGTTTATGAATTTTCAAATATCGAGATAAATATAGTATGCATATTTTTGATAAATTTTAGAGAAAGGATATTTTAAAAATGTTTATGTAAACCTTAAATAAATAAAAATGTGTAATGATTTTCAAAAAAAGGTCTTCTACAATTATGTTCACTACGAAATTTCAAGTCTAATAAGATCAACTTGATTTTTGATGAATAGTAAATTATGAATAGTGATTTTAGGCTTAGGGTTAGTAATGTGACCAAATGGATTAGTAATCTCACATAAAGAAAGTATTAATATAATCTAGGCACCTTGATTAAGTAATGTGATTCAATAAAATGGTTAAATAACGGTTTCATAAATTATTATTCAAGTATTAGTTTTTCGGGTGAATAGTGTTTTTTAATTAAAAATTTAATTAAAAATATTTAGAAAATTATTTTTATAAAACGGATTTCATTTTTGAACTCAGAGCACCGATATTATGCTATGGTAATTTTTGGGGTTTTTTCTGAATAAATGAATTTTCGGTGAATAGTGTTTTTATTTAAAAATTAAATTAAAAATATTTAGAAAATTATTTTTATAAAATGGAGTTCAAATTTGTAATCAGAGCATTGATATTTTGTTAAGGTGAAATTTTGGGATTATTCTGAGAAAGTTGAATTATCGATGAATAGTGAAAATACAGTTTTTAAGTTACGGGTTTCTAATGACATCATTAAATGATGTATTAAGTATATATTCAATATGGTCGAATTGTGAATAGTAAGATAAGGTATGAGGTGTCCCAAGTGGCCAATGCCATGGGAAAATACCATGGGCAAGCCCATGGTTTTGCCAAAACCACTAATGAGGTGTCCCTTGGCCATTAATGCCTTGTCCCCTCACCTTCCCTATAAATACCCACCAATTCCTCCTTTGGTTTTCATTCCCAACTCTCCCCCAACGAAGTTCTGGTCTCCTTACCTCCCAAGGAGTCCTCCCAAGGTGCCCCCAAGCCCTCAAGGTCCAAAACTTTGAGTTTCAAGAGTCACGTTTTAAGGTAAGGGATCCGACCTCTCTCTTTCATTTCAAGTAATCTCTTTTATGTCATTCCTTTTATGCTACATGTTATTATGTTAGAGGATGTCCTTTTATACTCCTCTTACTGCCCTTTTTATTTTCATATAATGAGAGATCCCCTCTTACCCTCATTATTTCGTTTTATGAAGTTTTAAGTGGCACCGTTAGGCTGCTGAAATTTTTGTAACGGACTCTTTCTCCCTTCTCATTTTTCAAGATCTATTTTCATGTAAAGTCTTTCAAGTTCCTTTTTATTATGTTGGGGTATGATATCTAAATTTATAATACGGATCTTTTATGATAATATGATGAGAGACCTCATTTTATCTCTTCAATTCAGTATTTTGATGTTTTATGTGGCGCCGTTAGGATGCCAAATTTTTAAGTGGTTCTTCACCCTTCTCATTTTGAAGTTCTACTTTCATGTCAATTCTTTCAAGTTCCTTTTTGTTATTTTGGGGTATGATCTCTATATCTATCATACTGGACTCTTATGTTCATATGATGAGAGACCCCATTTGATCTCTTCAATTCAGTATTTTGATGTTTTAAGTGGCGTCGTTAGGCTGCCAAATTTTTAAGTGGTTCTTCACCCTTCTCGTTTTGAAGTTCTACTTTCATGTCAATTCTTTCAAGTTCTTTTTTGTTATGTTGGGGTATGATCTCTATATCTATCATACTGGACTATTATGTTCATATTATGAGAGACCCCATTTGATCTCTTCAATTCAGTATTTTGATGTTTTAAGTGGCGCCGTTAGTCTGCAGAATTTTTAGGGGATTCTTTCACCCTTCTCATTCTTTTCAAAGTTCTACTTTCATGTCAAGTCTTTCAAGTTCCTTTTTAATTATGTTGGGGAATTATCTCTATATCTATCATACTGAACTCTTATGTTCACATGATGAGAGACCCTATTTTATCTTTTCAAATCATTGTGTTTGAAGTTTAAGTAACGTCGTTAGGCTGCCAAACGTTCATAAGAGAGATCTAATTTTTGTCTTTCTTACATGTTTTTCATTTCAAATGGTATGTCCTTGAAATTTCATTACCATGATCATGTATCCTTCTTATTCTGTTCATCTACTGTTTTATGGGTTATTTATGAATGTTTGACCCATTTTCCCTCTCATTTCAATGTCTTCTAAAACCTCGTGACATAGCCGTTATGCTGCAGAATTTCCATCTCAAAATGCCTCTCTCTTTTTCTAAAGTTATTTTATATTATTAAGTGAATACTCAATGCCCTTTCTTTTAAATGGGTATTCACATATATACCAAAATTTTCTATTTTAAATTATGAGATTTACATACATGAGACCCACCTTCCTTTTCTGTGGGTTTTAAAGTGACGTAAAGATCATGTCTTTAAAGCAGTTTTTCAAACGTTATGATTATGAAATGAAACTCATTTATTTTTTATATATGGGTTATTTATTAAATTTTTGATGATTATATATGTGGATCACATGATAATAAAGGCAAATTTAAGGGTGCGCCCTGATAGCGCTCCAATGCATTGGGTAAAGACTTAATCTCTAGAGATGACCATTTTTAATGACGCCTTGGTGAATAACCTTGGTAATTTTTAATGACACCTTGGGGATGGACCTTGGTGAAACGAAACGATTGTCAATATTAAATGTTGCGGTCACATCTTCATGTTATGAAAAAGGTTATTTTTATTATGAAATGCCTCATGATTTCTTTCTCATGCCTTAAAGTTCTTTTCATGTCCTTATTGAAGTATCTCAAGTTCACATGTAAAATGTTCATCTTGTTTCCCTTATTGGGCCTTTTGCTCACCCTTTCTTTTGATGTATGTCCCCAGGTTATGAGATGTAGTAATGAACCTAGGATGAGCATAAGGAGAAGCCTTTCAAGTGTTTAAGAGGAATGTTTTATGTGGTTTTCATGTATTATGTTCCTAGTTTCCAAGACACTAAACCTTAAAGATCCTCAGTTTTGTGTAATGTAATGAAAGTTTATGTTATAAAAAGGCAGGATGCTATATTGCAGGTGTGGTTTCATGTGTTGTGGGACTCTCTTCTTATCAGGCCTTCAGCCAGTTATAGGTAGCCTTGATTTTGTGGTGTTGGGGTCTCTAGACGGACCTACTGGTGCTTCTAGCAATGGGTCTTCCGTAGGGTAGAGGGTATGTGTTGGTGGTGCAGCTGTTGTGATGCTTGGGCAGGTTGCTGGCTTCTGTTGTTACTGTTTGTCTTTCCTTCCACTGGTTTCTCATCGAGGCATAGAGCATGATAGATTTGGAGTAGCTTGAAGTGGATTTGATGATTTTTTGTGGGTTTTTGTATTTTGTTTTTCTGGTGTTGGTCTCAGATATCTTTGGTTGGGTTCTCAATATAGGTTGTCTCTGGTGCATCTTAGTGTAGCCGCCCCATAGAGGTGTGTTCTTCTAGTTTGGCAGGGGCTATTGCGGATGAATGCCTCCTCCTTGGTTGTTGCTTTCTTCTTCCAGGTCTTATGGCTGCCCTTGTGCTGGATGTAGGCTCAGTTGGTGTGGGATTCCCTTGAATGGTATTTCGTTTAGGCAGCTTGTTGTGAGGCTTTGTCTTTTTTCATGGTTGTTAATTGGGTAGCCTATATTATTTTGCAATGTTTCTTCTCTGGATATTTTTTTAATGGTTTCTGAGTTGATGGTTTGGATGGGTTTCTCGGTGCAGGTGGTTTCTTGATGGGGCATGTGGATGGTGTGTGTCTCTTGGTTAGTGAGGTTGCATGTTGTCTTTTTTAGAGTAGGTTTCTAGGAGAATTTGGGTTGTGGCTTGCTTCTAGTGTGCTCGTGGATTGGTGGGGTGAAGGGAATAGCGTGCCTACTCTCCAATGTTTTCTATAGGTTCTTTGGGATTCCTTGGTCATTGATTGGTGGTCGTGCTAGGGCTGGTGTGGGATATGGTTTCCAGTGGTGCTTGGGTGTTGATGGATAGAGGAGTGGAGTTGGCTAGTTTGAGGTTTATATTAGGATGGTTTGGGAGTAGTTTGGTTAGAAGTCTATTGGGTGGGCGTCCGCTAGTTTGCAGGTTGCTTTGCATGGGGCTGGTCTTTGCTGGGTTCGGTGGTCAGGTGTCATGGGTGTGCTGGAGTTGCTATTTTTTGTCACATGGTGAAAGTTTTTGTCGGTTATTTTTTTGTTTAGTGTGGTGCAGTCTCATATGGACTGGTGTGTGGGAGTGGTTTCTTATAGGTGGTTAGGGGCTGGTCATTGATTGGGGGGATTCCACTTTCTTTTCTTGTTGCTACTTTATTGGGATTCGAGTGGAAATTTCTTGCGTGGTGTTTCAGGAGTGAGTGTCTGCATCTGTGTGTGTGTGAGTGAGTGGATTGGGTAGTGTGAACGGTTGGTGGTGTTTCAGAGTGTGCGTTTATCAGTTTGGTTGATATAGATTCTGTGTTTGGATTGCAGTTTGGTTGGCTTGTTCTTTTTGGGAATCTTCTTTTCACTTGTAGGTCTTTCTTGATGGGTTCATGGGTTTTTATGTCGCAACTTTCTATGAGTTCATAGGTGATGTCTCTACAGTGCTCGAGTGCCACTGGATGGGAGGGGGATCCACCCTGTCTCCTGTTAGTTTTGTGTGTGCCCATATCCTACTGGATGTGATTAATGGTGATGCTAGTTTCCTCTCTTGGAGTATGGAAGGGCTTGGGGCGGCTCTTAGATGTTACCTTATTCCCTTGTTTTTGTTACTGGTTCTTGCAGTCTATGACTTCTTGGTTACTTCTTCATGATGTTATGGTTTTGTTACAGTTTTTTTGCTGCATTCATGGATTTTTCTTTGCCAGTTTGGAAGCGAACCTCACCATCCGGTTTCTATTTGGTTGGACATCATAGGGTCTCGTGTTCGCTTATTTCCTTGGTTTCTTGGTGTTTAATGGGCACTTTTCTTGGTTCCCATGTCTTGATATGGTTGAGCTAGGAATTTGGGTTTTTAGGTCAACTTTCGTTTCACCTTTGAGTGATCTGTTTCAATTCATCTTTTCATTGATATTTATAGTACTATTTTTGCCTAGCAAAAAAACAAAAAAACATAAAACTTCTAAAAACCCTAAAAAAAATCTAGAAACCATAAAACACCTTAAAAATAAAGGTGGAAGGGGGCTAGTGTAGGCTGGATGTGGTTGGAGCAGGGCCAAATCACAGAATTACCGTGGCGTGACCGCGGCGTGACCACGGCGTGACCGCTGCGTGACTGCGGCGTGATCGCGGAGTGACCGCGATGTGACCGCGGCGTGACCGCGGGGTGACCGTGGCGTGACCGCGGCGTGACCGCGGCGTGACTGCGGCATGACCGTGGCGTGACCGCGGCATGACCGCAGCGTGTTGGCCCGGTCCAACGACATCTGTGGGGCAACATCTTCCGGCCAGGAGCGAAGGGAGCGGGAGGAGGCTGGAATGCAGGTGGAAGGGGGCTGGTTGCAGGTGCTGCGGGGATGGTGTAGGCTAATTCGAAGGTGGAAGGGGGGGGGGGGGCTGTTGCGGGCTATAATGTTGGTGGCAGCGGGCTGAAATGAAGGTGGAAGGGGGTGGTGTGGGATGGATGTTGCTGGAACAGGGCCAAATCACAACATTACCACGGCGTGATCGCGGGGTGATCGCGGGGTGACCATGGAGTGACCGCGGCGTGACCTCGACGTGACCTCGACGTGACTGCAGCGTGACCGTGACATTTTGGCCCCGTCCAGCGACATCTGGAGGTCAGCATCTTCCGGCCAGGAGCGAAGGGAGCGGGGGGAGGCGGGGCAATTGAATTGCGAAAACAAAAACATGCTAATATATGGTATTATACAAAAAAATCCAGTCAAATTAACTACACTAATAAAAAACATACTAATATTACTAGAACTAAATTAAACATCATCAAGCCAATTTGAGTAATGTGGAACCAAACCAAATGGTTTTGAAAAAGATAAAACTAAACAAAACTGAAAACAATGTAACCAAACTGACTCAAACCAATCAAAACTGACTTCAATAAAGCATAATTGAGCATGAAAAAAATGAAACTAATGAAACATACCAGATTGGATCTAAAATTAATTTAATTGAAATAAATATCCCCAAATCGAACAAACTGAACCTGTTAAAATTGACATAAACCAAAAAAAATGAACCCAATAAAAAATAACTTAAGAAACCTAACCTGGCCCAAACTGATCCAAGGATCCAGGCCATGTGATAAACTTTTAGAAGGCCTCATGCCCAGAGGTTGAGAGGATATCCCAGTAATGTGGTGCCTCACTATCCTCAACAAGATCCAAAACGCACTGCAAAAAGTTATGAAACCCAAAAATCACAAAAAACCAAATTAAAATTGATCCAAAGAATAAAAATGGAAGAATCCTTACCTGAATCTGATGTTGAACTCACTGCCTTTTTATGGTGGTGGGTAGAATCGACATCATCATAAGTAACAACCTGTAAGTAAATAATAGGAAAAAGAGTGAGATATAACAACTTCAGATTGATATGTGATCAATGTGTCAACTGTAAATGATAAATGATACATAACTCCATAATCAAAAATGAACAAAGAATATTCAGATTGATATGTAAATCCCAATACTGAATAACATGATCATTAATAAAGGATTTTTGTTCAAATGAAATCCAATTTCATTCAATAAATACACAATAGAATCGTTGGAGTAATATTATTCTATATTTGTTGAGTATTCCATAATGGAGTAGGTTGCGCCACTATCGATGGGAAACATGAAAGATATGAGGGGATAGTGATGCAGTTTGACACCCCTTGGGTTGTGTTGTATTCTTTGACAAAGTGTGTAGACTTTTCCCAAGATGATTTGTTGAAAAGATGGGGAGATTAATGGACACCCCTAAAGCGAGTTTGAGTTAGACATATTGACAATGAGATGTGGTGGGCGAAGAGTGGTGATGGGGCTTGGACATGTGAGGGAGTTCATATATTTAAAACTATAAATGTAGGTGTTTTCAAGTCCAGCATTTAAGCTTACACATATTGATAGTGTGGGGTAGAACCCACCTGCACACCCCCTGCCCTCTCTCCCTGCCCCCTGCCCTACACCTGCACACCCCCTGCCCCCTCCCATGCCCTCCCACCAGCACACCCCCCTCCCCTGCCCTCCCACCTGCACACCCCTCCCCCTTCCCTAGCACACCCCCTTCCCCCCCCTGAACACCCCCTTGCCCCCTCTCCCTACCCCCTGCCCCCCACCTGCCTCCCCCCACCTACACACACCCCTCCCCCTGCCCCAGTACACCCCCATGCCCCCCTCTCCCTGCCCACTGCCCCCACCTGCACACCCCCTTCCCCCTCCCCTGCCCTCCCACCTGCACACCCCCCTCCCCTGCACTCCCACCTGCACACCCCTCCCCCTTCCCCAGCACACCCCCTTGCCCCCCACCTGCACACCCCCTGCCCCCTCTCCCTGCCCCCTGCCCCCCACCTACCTCCCCCCCACCTGCACACACCCCTCCCCCTGCCCCAGCACACCCCCCTGCCCCCCCTGTACACCCCCAACCCCCTCTCCCTGCCCCCTACCCCCCACCTTTACACCCCCTACCCCTCCCCTTTCCTCCCACCTACACACCCACTCCCCCTACCCCCCCCCCCCCAACTGCCCCCCACCTGCACACAGTCCTAGAGAATCACACAACCTAAAAGTATCGCCCAAAGGTTCACCCAAAAATGCTCATACGATATCAAATTCCCCATAGCATCCTATTACAATGCAATTTAAATCAATACGCCACAATAATGAAAATCAAGACAATACACAAGGCACAATTATAATGAAAAGCAACCAATGGATCAAGTTATCACTTAAGAAGGATTACAGTTAGTACGCAATGTATTGGATATATTATAAACTTCAATATAACACTAGTGGGATTGTAACACGGTACTACACCACTAACTGAGCACTATATGTGAGGTCTTCCAACAAAGTAAGCTTGAAAAGATGTAACCGATAAGAACCTATGGCTAAGCTAAGCTTGAAAGGATACAAGTTAGCATGGATAATTAGCTAAATCAATTGGATCCAGTAAATCAACAACATTTCAAAAACACAACGAATCAGAAAAACATGAAGTTATGATGAAATGGAGATAGAAGAAGTTGTTCTATGAACTGTTGGGTCAAATACAGGAATGAAGATCCCCACATCACCTCAGTGGTCCATATCAATTATTGTATGGATGGGTGGTGAAGTGCTATCATTGTTATGAGTACCGGTATACTGCAATAGTCCCCCACTCTAACTTTCATCCTACCCTAATCTATATTGTTGTCATTATACTAAAATCCTTGGGAATTTCAAGTGTGGTTGAGTTGTTCAGTGATATTTCTCAGTTTACAATTATTCCTCCCCCCTGAACCCCCATGGATGGTTTTTCATTATTTAATCACACTCATATTTGTACAGAATTTGTTTTTAAACCATGGGTAATAGATAAATATGCATGAGTAACAATAGATTTAATATCACTATTGTATTTTAATTGAGTGTGGTCACTAGAATGGAGCATGATCATCTAAGAATGTGTTAAAAACAAATGGATAATTAAGACCACCGATGATGAAAAATGGAAGAAAACTTCCTTTGGAAAATTTTAAAAAAATGAAGATGGAAACACTATTCCCAAGAAGTTTTTAAAGAAGGCATATCATACATCCTTGGGTAATGAACCTAAAAAGTCTAAGCCAAGTTCTAAATACAAAAGGATCAGTTCTTCTATCATGGAAGAAGGAGAAAAATGTAGATTCATGCCAAAAATACTTACTTGTATGAGAAAATAGAGGCAAGAAATAACATAATAGAAGATTTTTTCAAGGAGAATAAAAATGTAGGTGGAAGGGGGCTGGTGTGGGTTGGATGTGGCTGGAGCAGGGTGAAATCACGAAATTACCACGACGTGACTGCGGCGTGACCGCGGCATGTTGGCCCGGTCCAGCGACATCTGTGGGGCAACATCTTCCGGCCAGGAGCAAAGGGAGCGGGAGGAGGCTGGAATGCTGGTGGAAGGGGGATGGTAGCAAGTGTTGGGGGGATAGTGCAGGCTGATTTGAAGGTGGCAGGGGGGGCTGTGGTGGGTGGGAATGCTGGTGGCAGCGGGCTGAAATGAAGGTGGAAGGGGGCTGGTGTCGGCTGTATGTGGCCAGATTAGGGCCAAATGACGTCATTATCGTGGCGTGATAGCGGCGTGACCGCGGCGTGACCGCGACGTGACCGCGGCGTGTTGGAGTTTTACCAATGGGGGGACGGTCATGATAAGTTGATATAAAAATATTAGATAGAGGGAAGAGATAGAGATTAGAGGTAGGCACTTTTGAGGACAATAAGTTATGGGAATATTGTTAGATGAGCCATGTACCAAACGTAACTAAGGGATTTCAGCTTTAACACATGTATTTAGGGGCCCCCGTGATCCAATGAAAACAAATTCATGTATAATTGGACAACTAAGTGAATTGATACTAGTTGCAGAGTAAAAATATGATATACGATACATAATCATTATTCAATTCATAAGCATTTTAAAATGGGTAGGCCATGGGATTAGGTGTAATTGTAATATTATAATAATAATAATAATAAACCATGAATATTCTAAATTATAGGTTTATGAGTCTATATTCCTTTAATAGTTTTTAGTTATATACCTAGTATGATATCAAAATTAGCATCATAGTGTAGATGATATGTTTTTTGAGTCATAATACCAGCATAGAGTTGATTCAAATGATGGTTTCAATAAGAAGACAATGTTAAAAAAAATAACACCAGAGTACCAATGTATGGGTGCTCGATTTTATATGCATTGAAAAATGAATTTTCAGAGGAGGTTAACATATCATTCAGTTTCACTTCTGATAAAAAGGGGAACTAGGATTCATTTGTTGTGAAATTTTTGTTTGGAAATGATTGGAAATGGTTGTTCGTCTTCTTTATATATTGTGCGGATTAAATTGTTTCGTTGTAGAAATATTGGGATAGTTTGGTGAAAAGTTTATTTCTTCAACCGTGATGGAAGGTAGTTTCTAAAATTTTCTTACCCTTCAATTGTTAAGCATCAGTAAGTGAGAGTTTCAGATATATTTCATGACCCAACATTAAAATTACTCAAATCTATATTCTTGATGAGGAGGCTCTGGAGGGTAATTTACAGGGTGTAGTTTTTTTCAGATCGAGGAACATGTCACAATATTTATGTTTCTACTGTATGTCGATCAGATAGAAACAACATAGGTCATGGGAGGTCATAATCTATGACCAGATTATCATGAGTTTGTACTCATCATGATTTTATACATTAAAGATCTACTATCATTAGTTCCTAGCTTTTTGGGAAAAAAATTAGTCAATCATTCTGGAGTATGTCTCACCCATTTCTATCTATTTAATCTAGTGGGGTTTTCCCATTGGATCCTACTAAAGAAATTTTTATCTTTTCATGTATAGTATATATTCATCAATAGTTAACATTTACAAATAATTTTTATTATGGAGTTTGGGGTCAGTTTTATGCTCTAGGATCCACTATTTTAGATGATTTAGTTGATGTAGTAGAATCATGATGTCTTTCTATTGTATTTTTTGTGTCACCTACTTAATGTGAAATTTTTTATAAAGATACTACTAGTTGAATTAATGAACTTTATGACTTAATATTAGATGATTAAATTTAATTTTATGTAAATCCAGGTATAAATTGATGGTCTATTGAAGTGTGGTTTTGTTCATCCAAGTGTGTCCCCTTGTAAAGCATCAGTTCAATTTATAATATAGTGTAAATGATGTATGTGTTTGTCTATAAATTATCCTCACCTGAATCATGGGATTCTAAATAATCACTTCCCTCTATTATATATTGTTGAATTATTTAATTAACCTATCCACATCTGCACCTCTCCACCTTCCCCCCTGCCCCCTACCCCCCCTTCAACTTGCCCCCTGCCCCCTGAAACATGCCCCCTGCCCCCTTCCCCCCTCCAACCTGCCCCCATGCCCCCCTTCACCCCTCCACCCTACACCCTGCCCACTGCCCCCTGCCCCCCTCCACCCCCCCTGCCACCCCACCCTGCCCCCCCCCCCCCCACCCTACCCCTACACCCCTCCACCCTTGAATGTATTATTATGTCAAAGGGCCCATGGTATCCAATGACCCACTAGGTAGAGAAGCATAAAACACATGTTCCCCATCAAGATGAGTTCTATATGAAGCCTTGAATATACCTTTAGACCGAGACTCTAGAAGTTCACTATGGAATTTCCTCTATTTCCTAGACAATGTGTTGTTAAACTTTTAACTGTTTTTTAGCAGAGAACCAAATAAACTCTAACGACACAATGGAATTGCCTCTGTTTCCTAGACAATGTGTTGTTTAAATATCACATCCCATGTGACATAGTCACACAACATGGGACCCATCTTAAAAGTCTAACGACACTTAAAGAGTGTCTTGGTTCAAACAATCGTTTTAATAAAAAGTGGGAAACCCCCTACAGGGATATAAAAAGTGTGAAGTATGATGTGTCACTCAAACTTCATAAAGTTATACTCTATTTTCAAAACACCACATGAATGTCATCATAAGACCAAAAAATTTCCTAAAATCCAATTTCGTTTTAAATCATTTCCGAAATTATATAATGCATCCCCCCTTCCCCCCTGCACGTAACCCCAGACAGCCCCCCGTGCACCCACGGACAGCCCCCCCTACACCCCCAGACATCCCCCCGTGCACCCCCGGACAGCCCCCATGTGCACCCCCGGGCAGACCCCACTATATGAAGCTTCATAGGGGTATCTATCTATTCCCTAATTATTCATTTGTTCAATTGATATTTCATTTTTATGAGATTTATTTTCCCACAACACTCCCCATCACCCCCTTCACACCCCCCTCATACTCTTTGAATCTCTCACAAATTGTGGCCAATGAGTGGGCTCAGAAAGGCAAAGTGAAATTGAACTAAACATGTAAATCCAAAATGCATTGGTGGTGCATTGGTAATATTTCCACATGACTCATCCGTACGTCGGATGTCCACGCTGAAGGAAAAGAAAACAAAAAAAACATAGTATAAAGACAAAAAAAAATGAAACACACAAATTAATCTCTCCACTACCCTGATCTCCCTCCCCTGTAAAGAAAACCGCGTAGCCATCTCCAGTGCCCTTCTGGACCCCTTCGCAGAATATAGCTACCCTTCATCTGTAGAAAGAAGTAAAATCCTAACTGGCCAATGCGATAAAGAAAATAAAATAAATATTAAACAACAACATACCTGTTTCCAGTGAATAATTATATCTCTAGTTTATTGCATTTTGCTATAGAAACTTAATTCTCTTGTGGTAACCCACTTTGATTGCTGCAAGTTAGGATAAATATTGACAAAAATTAATACCTTTCAAAGTAAAACCACATTTAATTGGCTAGGTACTGATGACTATCACTGAGTATGAATATTAAATATATGGGAGAACTTAAACTAATGAACCTATATATTTGCACACATATTTCCAAGCACAGTAGAGTAATTTGGAAGAGTAAAAAACTGAAATTTTTAAATGCATGCAAAACCTATAACATCCCACAACAAAGTATAAAGCACTTAATCAATGTAAAGACGAAAAATATAGGCCAATAACTAGTAGGTAGGTCTAATCTAACCAAAATAGATAATACAGTCTAATCATGAGGCCTCCATTCTAAAAATAGTCTAAACACCACATCCACTAAGCACCAATACACACCATCTACACTATGTCTGCCTAAATCTCCATAAAAAACAACCATTTTCATAATAAATTATATGTTCAATATGAATCCACGTAAGGGTGAGTATAAATATAACCATTAGCACACCCCAAAATCAAGAATTAAAGCACCAATAAGTAGTTATATTGAAACAAAATAATAGAGGGTAAAGAATGGTAGATGGGGATGAAGACATGGGATTACCACTGGTTGTGGGAGAGAACCGTCAGGAATGGAGGAGGAGGGGAGGTAGCACAGATCATCTTTGCTGGAGGAGGGTCAGGGTGAGGAAGGTCTCGACGAGGAGGGGTCAATGGTTTTTAGGGTTGCTGGGGGTGTCGACCTCGGCATCAGAAGTGAGGCGTCGGGGAGGAGGCGTCGGGGAGGAGGGTCACGGCGAGGAGGAGGGTCGTGGAAAGGAGGCTTCGTGGAGGAGGGTCGCGATGAGGAGGCATTGGAAGAGCAGTGTCAAAGAGTAGGGTCACGGCGAGGAGGCGTCGGGGAGGAGGGTCGCGGTGATGAGGAGGGCACGGCGAGGAGGCGTCGGGGAGGAGGGTTGCAGCGAGGAGGAGGGTGATGCGAGGAGGCGTCGGGGAGGAGAGTCACGGTGAGGAGGAGGGCGCGGAAAGGAAGAGATCACGGGGGAGAGAAATGGTGAGGGCAGGAGGGTCGAGGAGGAGCCCGACGGATTTTGGGGGAAAACCCCCCACGGCTGATTTTGGGCACAGTTTCTTAATTAAACCGTGGCTATAAATTGGCTATATCCATGGACCAATATAATTGTGGCTATAGGTCCATGGCTATAGCCTTATTTTGTAGTAGTGATATGATATATATTATGTTTATATTTTCCTTATGCTTATGTATTTTTAATTTATGGCATACCTTTATGGTTTCCATTATGGGTAAAAGTGATATCTTCATTTTAGGAAGTACGGACTACCGCCCCCACAAAGTGATTTGATTTGTTAATGCCATATGTGGGACTTATAAAGGATAGGGTTAATGATATTTTATATGATATTATACTGGAATTATAATATACCTTTATATCATTATGATTTAACTCCATTAAATATGAAATAGAAATGAAAGTAGAGCTCTTGCGTATGTACGACTTACTGTCTCCATGAACGGTGTATTTCATTTCTTACCTCTAAATGTTATATACTATAATAAATACATGTATATTCTGGATATATATGATATATATGATATCCAAATCATGAATATCATTATGGATATAATGAACCATTGACCACATTAACAACATGTAATTGTGACAAGTCCATTTTGGACTTAAGAACCAGATATCAACAAAACGAATATTATTAACTTAAATGATTACATAATGTTTATAACATGGAAATAAGTGATATAAAATGAATAGTAATCTTGAAAAGGGTTCTTAAGAAAGTAGAAATTAACACTAGTTTATTATTAAATAGATTAAAGAGCGATCAAGTCAAGTCGGACACAATGTAAGGGAGTTCGTCTCAATCTCCTTTGATTGAGGCATATTTTGTTTTATACACAACTTTCTTTTATACGGTGTATAAACCCCTTTGAATTTTAATTTTATACAAAAGGAATATTTTTATACGAAGCGTTTTACTAAATGACAAAAAGGAGTGTTTATTTTAACGTACACGGTGTCAATGACCTTTTCCGCCGCCGTGAGTATTATTTGGTCTTTGGCTTCCTCAACAAGCTGTAATGTTTTTAAAATGAAATAAATACCATATACTCTTTTATGTGTTTTGGTATTGAAAATGGTTTTTATAATGGATTTTTCATGTCAATATATTTAAGTGATATATTGTGATTGAAATGTGGAAATGTTTTCTTTCCATTATTTTTGTTTTATGTCTTATGATTTTATAATGGTACTTGGACATTTGAAGGATGGTTACGTGATAAACCAAATCACGGGTGGTGCCGTGAATACTAGGACGGGTGGTTACGTTATAACCTCCAATGCATTGGGTATGGATGTAGGCCGTATGGCTATTCCATTTAGTGATATGTGTGGAAGTCGACCGTATGGTTATTCCATTTAAGTATGTTTAGGTCCCAAGTTACCTTTATAAGTTATGTGTTCTTTATGTGGGGTTTATGGTAATCTATTGGTTAAAAAAGGGTAAGTAATAATCATTTATACAGTGATGAGTATTTTCTACTTCTTAAAGGTGAACAGTGTTACTTTGATAAAGTATTCATGGTTTACTTGATGTTATAAAAAACTAACAGTTTTCTTTCTTTGTGTATCCCTTACTGAGCTTTTTATGATCACCCCAAGTTTTTTTTGAAATGTTTTTCACAGAACATAATGTGGAATAGGGTCAAGGATGAGATCAAGGAAAAGTCATGCTGTCTTAAACATGGAACTAGACATGACTCTTTTTTTAAGAGTTCATGTTTTGTAAAAAAAGGAAACATTGTAGAAGTTTCTAATGTGTAATATTTTGAGATGTAATAGTTATGATCTAATTCTTTAAAAATCTAAACCTGAAAAGATCCTCAATGTGAATTATTCATTAAATTCAATATTAAGTAATGTTTAAGTCTGAGTCCTTATACAAAATTATATCTTTGGAATATCTTCCCTCCTCATATGAAATTGATGATATCCATATCAAATTTAAATATTAAAAAAATAATATGCTCCATGAAGTTGATCAAATAAATTATTAATGAAAGATACATGCTACATGTTCTTTGTTGTAATAACATTGATTTCTCTATAATAAATGCATATCACCATGCATCCATATTTCTTTTTGGATAATAGAATAGGGGATCTCCCGGGAGAAACACTTGGGAGAATAAATCCCTTGTCACTCAATTCTTATAGTTTTTTATTCATCTCTACTAATTCAATAGTGGCCATTCGATATGGAATATTTGAAATAGATCTTGAACCCTGAATTAAATCAATAGGGAACTCAACTTTCCACTCTAGAGGATATCCAGGTAAATAGTCTATAAATATATCAATATATTCTTTAAAAATTGGTACATCCTCAATTCAAATATTAATTTCCTTATACGTAGATGATGTTTTCTCTTCAACCCAAAAATTTCATTTAGTAGAGCTACTGGAGGTGGATTTGGATAAGAACCATATGATGATGCTTATTATCTAAAGATAAGGTATTCTATATCTTCCTCACAAAATGTAACTTCATTATTCTTGAAATAGATTTTTAAATCATATTTTGAAAGCTATTCCATACCAAGGATTATATCCAAATAAACCATAGGTATGACATTGTGTTTTTAAACTAAAACATATTTATGTGTCAAAAATGGGACTAAATGAGACATATTTGTTGCAATGATACTTCTATTAATAGTTGTGACTAAAAACTCCATTATTAAATCAAAAGGTAAAAGTATAATTTTCTTGGAAAATTGGGAACATATAAAATAATGAGATGATCCATAATAAAATAACTCATTGACTATGTTTGAGAAATGATTATAATACCCTCTACCACATCATTAGGAACTTCCACCTCCATAGTTGGGATCATATAAGCTTGGTCATCTCCCATTGGCCACTTCTGTGGTATATTCCCCTGATGCTTGGGATATTGATTTTAATATTTCTCCATTTATTTATAGTTGATGCATTGAACTTCATTGATATTTTTCTTACCCTTTCATTCATTAGCTTGATGGACCTTTTATCTATAAATATAGAAAAATCCCATGCCTTTAAAGAATTTACCAAGATTATTCCCTCTAAATTTTCACAAAAATTGAAATTGCTTCATTCCATTTTTCTTCTTTAATTATTCACCGTTTCCATGGTTATCATAATACCTCTTCTTGTTTTTATTTCCTTTGAACTTTCATGATAAATAAAATTAATTCTTATTTTTTATAGAACTTAACACAGTTTCATCATATTATGAAAATGTATGCAAATCTATTGCACTTAAGAGACTTGGATTAAGACCTTTAATCAAATGATCAATCTTGTCTTCTAAATCATTTATGTAATTTGTAGCATACCTAGACTGTCTTTCGATGTTATCCTCATAATCAAAAACAATATCTTATTCCTTTTAATTTTATGTTAATGATTTTTCTCTTTATTCTAGATCATTTCTCATGAGATAAGTATTTATAAAAAAAAGTTTTCTTATAATTTCTCCATTTCATGTCTTGTATTTTTTCTTACTCCTTAGTATTCTAGATCAAAGACCATAATTGATTAGAATTAACCTTGAAGAAATATACTTCTAGTACTGCCTTTTCATTTTCATTTCATCCCAATTCTATAAATAAATTTTAAAGGGATATGATCTACTGCTCAAATACACTTGGATTAGTAGTCCAAATAAAATATGGGGTCTTCTATTGCATGAAATGATCCAATATAGGTGTAGTATGGTTATTCTTTATAACCAAAGTAAGATTTACTAATAAGTTCCTGATTTTCACATCCCCAAAACTAACTGTGTTGAATTTCTTAGTAGGTAAATCCCTACATTTTTCCATAGGTATTAATTCATTTCTTCCATTAGGTGCCATATTTAAACAATTTCATAAACTAATTTAGTCTTTGAATCATGATGTAAAATTTCATGCTAGAAAAACATTTAAATTCAATTGAAAATTTATGAATAAGTTATCTCATAATCATAACAAGGTTTCATAGAGGATATATTTTATTTTAAATCCTTTATAATGGTTTGTAAATAAAATTTGAATTATCCTAAAAATATCCCCTGAGAGTGTCAAAATGGCTATATAGTAAGGTCTGTTAAAGTGAAATAGATTTCCCCGATTCAGGCTCAGGATGCCTTGTCAGAGTTATTACCCCTAGGTAAATCTTTTCCATAACCACATCCACTTTTAGTATCTAGATAGGGATTTATTTCTAGAAATATCCACATAATATCTACCTTCCAAAAATTCTATGATGTTATTCAATTCATATCCTCAAATTTTATCTTAAGATTGTGTTCCCTAAACTATGTATTTTAAATATAGATCTGAAGGTTTCTACTAAAATTCCTCTGATACCAACTACAATAACCCCAATCATAATAGCCCAGAGTCAGGGGTCATTTTATTATAATTGAATAGATAGAAGAGATCAAATCACCAGTTATTAACCAATTTAGTAGTCTTAAAGAAACTAGATACAGAAATGGTTCCCTTATTACACAGTTTCTTAAACATATATCATAATAAAAGAAAATAAACTAATTCTTAACATTTATTAAAATATTTCATATTCACAACCAGGGGAATGAAAACAAATAAAAGGGTGACCTCAAACACTCAGTATGGGTTATAAAAAACAATAATAAGTTATGTAAATATAATAAGGAATATACATTATGGCAATGTAAGTAATCTACACTACACATTCCATCAATACACTAAGAATGATAATGCATCATTAGATTTTGTAAAATCTAAAACCTCATGGAAAGTAATAAATGTATACTAAATAAAGAAAATTATTATTATTTAGAAGCCATATATCTATTACATGAACCATCATACCATCAATTTGGTTTAATTTTGTGGGTATACACACATCTGATTTTGTTTGGAGACAAATATGAAGGGTTTGTAACCTACTTTTTGTATCATGAGACCTGTCGATGCATTGATGGGATATAAAAGGCCATGTACATCATAGAAATTCAAAATAATTATTCATAATTAGAATTATTTCCCGAAAAATATTCATTTTCAATATCTTTATTGATTATAGGATACATATTCATTGATATTTCCCCAGTTAAAACAACCTTCAAAATAAACACTATATGTAAAATTTTATACGACTTAGACAATAATCATATCCAAGATATAAGAATATGGATATTTAAATGAAATATAATTAAAAATGAAAAATTATCTCAAAGGGGCATTAGATTCACTATATAATAATGATTAGGTTCACAATACCAAGTAAGTCTCAATGAAATGGAAATTGGGACGAAGTCACTTACCTTATGTCTGAATTTCTTATACACTTGATCTTAATATCCTAGATAATTAGATTAAATTAATTAATTAATTAATTTAGAAACCTTTATACACGTATTTTATTTAATATAATTTGATTAAGTTCAATTAAATCCATTTTTATGAGTTATAAGATACAACTTTATTGTTCAGGGGCATTCGTTTCCTTGGTTTTTATGATCAATTTACTTTTATATTTGTATAGAAGATCATGTATAGTGAGATTAGTTATCCATAATTGAAATAATTTTTTATTAATGAAATTATAGAATATTTAATGGTTATATATTTCATTTGTTTATATGGTATGAAGATGAATAATTAGACGAAATTTTAATGATAATCATTTAGATTATTTTTGTGTTTTTTCGATCCTCATGAACTAGTTTTGTCTTATTAATTAATATTATTTTTATAGTGGTTATGGAATATTAAATAAGTTGTAATAAATATAATATAGAGTTTTTGACCATAAAAATGGTTTTATGACCAGCCTAGAAGGTGTAATTGAATGAAGAAAACATATCATCCAGGAAGGTGGTTAATTGTCACCCCACAGATGATATTTTCATTTTTAGAATAAAAAGGAGTGGAAATGGGAATTGATGATGAATATTAAATTTTCATGATAAAATTCAGTTATATTTAAGATACTAGAGTTATCGTTAATTTTGTTACAGTATAGGTAAGTATGGAATAATAAGAAAATAATTTAAAAGAAATTCATAGAGAACGAAAAATGATTTACCTCTTTAATTCCTCTCCTTGAAAACCTCTTTAAGGAAAATTATCTTCGTCTTTTGTTGAGACCAAGGGATCCAAGATATGGGGGTAGGTTTTGTAAGGGTATTGGGTAGAAATTGGGCAAGATTCATGTCTTTTTTGATGTGTGTAGAAGAGGTGGTGAGGGTGGTATTTATAGTGGAGGATAGAGGTGTGTTTTTGAATATTTTATTCATTATTTTATCATTTTAGCTCAAGACAAGAAATAGTGATGATTCCTCTGACTAAATATAGTATTTTTTGCATGTGAGTTTTAAAAAATTATTCTTTTATCATCAATGACTAATATAATTGTGTATTAAGATTATACTGAATATATACTGTAAATTACCATATTTTACTATTCAGCAAAAAATCTGGTATTTCAGAAAAATCTAAAAAATTTACCCTAATAATTTATTGATATGTAGAATTAAAAAATGGAATTTATTTTTTGAAAATAATTTCATAAATATTAGAAATTTAATTTTTAATTAAAATAATTCTTTACATGAAAAATACCAACTTTAAAATTATAACTTATTTTATGACCCTTTTAAAAATTAACTAAAGTATCATAAAATTATCTTATAATAATAAGACATCAAATTATTAAGTTATTATTAAATTTTATGAAAATAAATTTTATTTTAAATAATTATATTAATTATAATATTAAAAATAATCATTTATGTTTTACAAAAATATCAATTCATAATTAATAACCTCTAAAACATTTATTTACTTATACAATGATATAATTATAACATATTACCTTTTATAAGATTACTAAATTTTATTTATAGATTCATAGGTGAGGTTACTATTATATTGGCTGAAATACTATTTCTAAGGGTCATAATACTATTCTAATGGTCAAGTTAATATTTCATTGGTATATGTTAATTAATATCTAGAAAAAATCCTCTTATTTCATCGGTTCTTCATTTATAAGGTTTGTTTTGTGTTCTCTATATCATTTTATATAATTTATAAAATATGAAATAATTTTTTTTTTGCAATTTAATCTATTGGGTGAATTGAAATTATTTAAGAAGATACATACTATAAAATCTTGTGGTGTTGTATTATATTCGGTGTCAGAGTCATAAAATTATTCACCTTTAATAATCTTATAAAATTTTCCTTTCTTTGATTATATGAAGGAAATTTCTTATTCAAATTTGTCTTCTCATTTCATAACTTTCTCTCTTCTCATTTCATATATAATGAGATTGATATGTAAGTCATCCAAAGATAGAGTTTTAGTATCTCTATCTTACAAATATGAAACATTTTCATTAATCTTTTTTGGAAGAATACATAACATATTTTCAGAAAAAGTTAAATCTTTTAGCTTCTCACAAAGAATTATTATTATGCTTACTCTTTCATTCACCCTTTTAAAGAAGTTACCAACAATTTTAGACTGACATATTTTAAGTTCTTTGTACTTCACCCTCTATATTTTTTACTCTTTATTCTTCACCTTTATATTTCCTCCATAGAAATTTCATAATTTTTTCATATTCCTTTGGAAGTTCCAACTGATTTTACCGTAATAAATTGACTTTAAAACAATGATGAATGTAAGTAATTGTTATCCCTTCCATCATTCATCATATTTTTATTATCAATAACTATTAGAGGGAAATTCTTTATATGAGGTGTAAATCCATCTGTATCAGCTTCCAAAACATCATAAACAAGAGACATAAGATATGTAAACATTATATATTTCAAGATATGATTGTTATTTCCATTAATTACTAAAATCTTCATACTTTTTACACAATTCAAATTATCCCTCGAAACTTCTCCTTAATGTTTATCAAAAAGTAAATAAAGTAACATGCTTATCATACCAATTGATAATCCCATGCATGGTCAATATAATTATTAATAGGTTTACTAGGCAAATTAGTGATGTCTTTTTCTTTTTATGTTAACTTTATTAACAATATTCACCTCCTATTATTTAGAAATAAATTTTATAAAACGAAAAATTCTAAAAACATCCACATAAACACAAGTATTTACAAGGTTCACAACTTAATAAGAGTAGATAGTCCTTAGAATCATTTAGAAATAATCAAATTCCACACAATCCATTAGAAAAAAATAATTTTTTATGGATTCAAAAAGTAGGAAATACCCTTACACTTTTGTAGAAATATGATCATTATAACAGTGAATGTTCTAAATATATCACAAAATATATAAATAAGATATAGTAATAATTTTTGAAACCATCAACAATTTTTACCAAAATTTTCCACTCTTCTACTTCAATTATAATATTTGTTTTAGTTCTTCAAAAATAGTTCTTGGTTTTTGTATCGAGAAGAATGTATTGAAAAATTATATTGACTTCATAGAATAAATAGTATGATCATTCACATTGATTACTCTATCTAAATCTTCAGTCCTAAAAAAATTATGATTTTTATACCTAGAAGCAAGTCTAATTCTTCAATATAAAAAAAATTCGTATTCATCAATAAAATCTAGTAAACCCTGATCACAACTCTTTAAATAAAAACTTCTCTGGCCAAAAATTTTCTAACCACACCATCTCTAATCCCAACTTCTCTAATCACACATTCTATCCTAAAACTAGTATGAGACCATAATTATAGAGTTCTAATTTTTATTCTTATGAATAGTTTCATCGTATGTTGTACTTCCAACCCATTATATAGGCTCATTGAAAACAAAAAAAGAAATTTTTTTTACTACTCATTGAAATTCAAATATCAGAGTTATTCTAAAATTCAAACTCCATTTGTCAATTTTTCAAGGATTATCAACTCTTATATATTCTTATCAATTCATCATGAACTCTCTAGAACATCTTACTTCTCAACGTATTTTGAATAATAACATTAAAACTACTCATTTAGAAAATTGGTGGTCCAGAACATCTCAGTCTAAAACAATATTTTTCATTTTGATTCTCTTGACTAGAATAAAATAATGAAACAGGATACTTCTCACTTGGATGATCCATCCAAACTAAACATATTAGAAAAAACATCATTTTGACTTCTAAAGACTTCATAACCCTTTTCATAAAATTACTTAATTTTTTAAACTTCTTCACAGATGGGTGGAATTGTTCATCCATTGAAACATTGTATTTGATAACTTATCAGTTTCAAGGATATCATCCAATTAATCATATAAACTTCTTGATTGATGGACCGGTATTTGAATTTTATCTGATATATTGGAATCAGTGACTTGTCTATTTGATCAGTGTCAACAACTTCTTATTCACAATCAACAATTTATTCTCATATAATAGGATTTGGGAAGTTTGATATTCTATATCCACTACCGTATCAGTTTCAAACATTTATCTGAAAAATCAGTTTCAATAGAGACATATTGCTTTCAATAAAACAGTAACTTATAATTCATTCAATGAAATGGTTTGACTGATGGATCATTTTATCTAATGAGTAGGTTTTTCTGATGGATTAGTCTGCCTAATGGATTAGTCTATCTAACGGATTTGATGATCAAAAAAATTCAAATCTTATCACTTTAAAAAATTCAAACTCCCATTTTTTAAAAAAATAGTGTTTAGTGATTCTCAATATGATGATATCAACTGAAAAAATCAATTTTATAGAAAGATCATATATTCAAATTTCTATTTTCTTATTCAAAATCCTACTTGTATCATGACTTTATCATGATGATTATAAATTTTAGATCGACATAAAATCATATGACTTATGTTGGAAAGTTCTATGAATTCCCATATTTTCAAAAACTTTTGTCTTTCCTTGAAATACTCAATCCAATTGCAAACATTTCAAAACACTTCATTAATCCAAATTTACCAAAACATTCCTTTTCAAATTAAAATTTTCTTTGAGAAAACTATATACACTAGAAAAAGTTTTATCCTCCTGTTACAAAATACTTGGATTAAATATTTTTAGATGATTCGTGATTTTGAGAACTTTTATCATAGAAAATTATCATCTATTTATTTTATATTGAAAATCTCTTACAAAATTCTGAATCTTGTACATCTTCCATATCTGCTCCAAAAAAATCCATTCTAAAAAAATGAGTGTAAAAAAAAAATTCCATCAAACAATATTTTGAAAAGAAAAATTCAATCAATGGGATTTCTTAAAAAATTTGGTCATCTATTTTTGATCACCAAAATATATAATTAATGCGATTTTTCATTAAGATTAAAAAAATAGAAACTTTTAGAAAATATCTTTGAACTAACTCCTCCACCCAACTAGGTCCCAATATTTTCCACTGATAATACAATTTGGTGTCTGAGATTACCTAGTAATGAGATGCCAGTTTGGAATTGGAGATTTCCCAATAGTGATGAGGATGTGATATGTGGTGTGTTCATGGATTCTAGGTGGGTCGTGAGGTAGATTTCATTCATGTAAATAATAACCTTCTTCCCTAGTTATGTGATGAGGTTTTGATGTGATGATTCCTAATGAAATAAGAAATTGATAGAAGTTGTGGGATATTGGGATAGATAGGGATTCATCTTAACCCACATCATTGATAATTGAAAGAATGATATGGTATGTATAGAAGGTATGGGAGCACAAGATGTCAGAATTTGGGGTGTGGGAGCATAAAATCATTGGGGAAGTGGTTGTGAGGTTCCTTTTATTATTTTTATTTTGATACTCTATTACTATATTGAATGTGTGATTTGGTCAGAGTGTCATGTTGAGGATGGGATTGGTTTGTTAACCTTGTTTAGGTTCATGTTGGTTCTACTTTTTGTTCATTGTGGAATTGGTATGATATTTTCACATGCGCACTAGAGACCTTAGGTATGATCCTACTAAGTATACATTTAATTATCAAACTACATATATATAAATTGTTTTTTGTTCCAGAGAGGTTTTTTGGGTCAATATGGACATTATTAGCTAGAATTTGTAGTTGTTCTTGAGTCATTATCATCAAAATTGCCTTTGTTGTTTATTTATAGACATTTATTTTTATTTTTTGTTTGACATATTTCATGAATTTTGGTATGGTTTTATGTTTAATTTTATATTATATTTTTATGTATCACAGTTTTATTCATTTGATCTCTTGATCTTATATTATTAATGAGGGTAATGTATTTCATATCCTATTTTCTTAATCATGGTTCTAGTCATCAACCCATGGTCTATAGGAGGCAATAATCGGGGGTTATAATATCTATTTTTTCATTTTCTTCCCATGAGGGGTACATTTAGAGGAAGTTTTTCATGACATTAATGATTAGAATTCTACATATTATGTCGGGGATCTAGAACAACTAATAGAGGATCCTCTTTAATAGGCAGGGGATCTTGAAGTACATATGTTTACTCATGCATCTGATATACCATATACATATCATAAACATCACGTGTATAACATATCTAGTTCCCCGGAGGGGTGGTACTTTACAATTATATTATAATTTTTTCATTACTCGAGTAATACTCTCTCTAATAGAGATTTATTTGATGTGTTATCATTTTCATTAGATTCAAGGGATACTACCAGAAACCCCTACTTCTCTGGATATGGCTCTAAAATAATGTTTTTTTATCCTCCACATAGTACATTGGAGATAAATCTACTCATAAATATGATGATGCACCCGAAACAAAACATATTGAGGTTTCAGCAGTAGTTGTTGCATAATAGTACATAGAAGTTGTAGCACCACAGCCATATTTTCACCCTTTTTAGGAATAAAAAACATGAAAATAAGAACCTCTTATTATATTTAGCACACTAGAGTGATGTAAACCCCACACCCGGACTGGGTGTGAGTTTTTTTTAAGAGTTGTGGTAGCAAGACATGACAATGTTGATTTTTTCCACTATAAAACATTTTACAAATAAAAAATATAATTTACAAAATCATTAAATGTATACATTGATTTAACATTTATACATTACCCCTCATACATTTCACACCTCATCATTATAATCTCTATCATTAATCTTTATCCATTTACATACATTTCAAAAATTTTAATCCATTCATATGGATGAAAAATAAAATAAAATACTAGGTGATTAATAAAAAAGTAATGTATCCTTCAAATAACATTAATAGGGGAAATATTAAACTTAAATATACTTATAAAATGATGTTTATATACATGTTAAATCATCACATCCATGAAGGGTAAATATTATTATTATTGTGAAAAATTCATATTGTTGTATAACATGTAAAGAAATAAACCAATAAATATAATATACTCATGTCAATGTTTCTTATAAAAATATTTGACATTATCATATATCACAAAAATTAAACTCATAAATAAATACACGCACATCTACACTCATCTAAAATTATCATTTCAATGTTATTATTTCACACCACCAATTACAATTCATTCAAATTTGGAAATCATTTGATGATACATTTACATCCACATCCACATTACGATCTTCGTTTTCATATAAAATTATCAATTCAATGTTATTATTCCACATTTTTTGCAACATAAATGTCCTTAAATTTAATATATATTATCAAATTTTACTCATTTAATCATTATTTAGAATTTAAATAACCATTAATAAAAATTACTCCACATTTTTGAATTTTGGAATCTATTTATTATCACTAACTTAATGACACAAAAATATCCAACTAAATTTATAACATTTTAAGGAATTTAGTTATTATTTTTGATAATTAAAATAAAATTTAAAATAAATAATATATTTTTATAACTATAATGTTTAAAAAACCGCAAACTGAAAAAAAACCCCAAAAAAATAAACAATAATATCTTTATTTTATTTATAACATATATAAAATATTACATTTTAAATATCATTTATAAAAAATATAAACCCCAAAATTATAAATTATAATATATTTTTATAATTTATAAAAAATAACATTCATAAAAATCTAAAAAAATTTGGTGAATGTCAATGCATTTGATTCCCACCTAAAAAACCTAAACTATTATACATTAATAGAAAATTTTAAAGAATATTAGTTTTTAAATATTTTTAATTTTATAGTAAAGGTCATTTTATAATATGGATAAATTGAGAAACAATTGATTTGACTCTATTTACCTGTATTTTTAATTAATTTTAATTTCTTTTATTATAAAAATTACAAAATAAAAAATATATTCAAAATACTATTTTTTTATTTTAATTTATATTCTTTATTTGTTTTTATATATATATATACATAAATTTTGAACATTATTTAAAATATTATTTGTTATTTAGAATTACCAATATTTAAGTAATTTTAAAATATAACTAAAAATCTAACCATGACTACCTTATATGGTGGATGAGACCCTGGTATACCTTTTGGATTTTCCATTTGTGATTCAGTTTTAACTTTCCATCATTATAGTAATAAAATATTGATAATAATGATGGATAGCAAATACATTTTAATAATTAACATTTAATAATAAATAATGAATAATATATTTATTTATATAATTAATTATTAAAGAATGTACGGGTAGTGGAATAGAAATACACATTACCATTAAATTTATTAATAAAGTGTGTAGAGAGGGAACATGAAAAATAGGGGAAATTGCATATGTAAAGTTGTAAAAATCTACTACCAAAAAAATAAATGCTTATAGATTTTCAGAAGAATAAAATTAAAATGTTGGGCCCAATATAATATTTTTTAATGATCACAAACCCTCCAATTTTGTAATACATTTTTAAGTTGTTTCAAGTGTACTTTATGTGTTTATAGTGTGTTAGTTTGGTATGAAGTAATCCATCCTAAAGACAATTCTAAATCAGGTTCAAAGGGCCTATTTTACTTATATTGCAGTGGGGTAGCACCAGCTACCCATTTCAGTGCCACAAGATAGTTTGTCGCATGAGACGAACACTCTCATCTAGTGGGAGTCCACCAGTTAACTAGTGGGGGTGCATTGGCTAGTCAGTGGGAGATTTTCAAAAACAAATTCTTCCAAGCATTCAATCAGCTACCCAATTAAGGCTACCAGGTATCTAGTAGCATCAACCCTTCTTGTACAAAGATGAATTTATGGTGTTTAAAAAGTGTTTCATTTTGGTTTTAAATGTCATTGCTTGATTCATTGGACATAAGAAATCCTCTTATGCTATAATGGTAGATAAATTCAGCATGAATTCATTATCTAGGCATCCACCAAATAAAATTGAAAACACATACCTCTCATAAATATAAGATTTGATATAATTCCCTCAAATATCTCAAGACCTTAGAGTCTTAAACGTTCAATGCGATTTCAAATGTTCATAATTTGGGGAGATCAAGTCACCAAATCAATAAGGGAATGTTCTTCAACATATTTATATAAAAATTCATCGACATCCTTATTAAATATTTTGTGCATTTTTATCTCTCCTCCTTTAGAGACTTTTTGAAAAACCCCTTGGGTATCTCTTATTATATTTCTCAATCCCTATATTTATATCATGGTCAAATTCATGAAGATATGGTGAAGATCATGCTTTTTAAATTAATCATAATTAAGCAAGATATCTATTTATATTATCCATATATTTCTATAGTTCTTGGTTATCTATTCAAACTAAGGGGTTGAGGTTATTTATATTCCATTAAAAGAATTTTTTTTATGTACTTGGTTTCCATTAAAACCAAATGTTTTTGTTTTCTTATTTACCATAAAAACCAATGGGTTTATCATATTGAACCTCTTGATTATTCCTATGGGGGGAGAAATAGTAGTAGATATAGGTGATATTGATGAACTTCTTTAAAAAATTCCCTATGTCCTTTTTTCATTTAATTTCCCATGTCACTTTCATTTAATGTTCATATTTTAAATTCTTCAAGACTTTACCTTTATTATATTTATCACTTATCTTACATCACTGTAACTTTTATTGAATCAATTTAAATTGTCACTTTATTTTTTCAAAAGAATTACCCCCCACTCTATCTATTTCTTTGAAAAAAATTATAATCAAAGGGAACTTTGAATTTATTTGAAAATATATTTTTGAAAATATTTTTTACACTTATTTTCCAAAATTTCTTATGATTTTCAAATCTTAACAAATTTTCAATGTTTTTTAAAAATGGAATATAATTCTTATATTGATGCCCCAATGTTTGATTGTTAAAATTATATATATTTGAAAACTTACATTTATACTTTCCTTATAAGTGTGAGACATTTTTGTTTTGAATATGGTTATAAATTCTTATACCCCTATAACTAAACGTAATGATTAATGGACCCCGCAATATATTACATATTTTTAACTAGATGATAATACTATGAAAACCTTTCTTTGGGATTTAGATAAAAATGATTCCAATAGATTATATTCTGAAAAAATGTATAAAATTTGGAAACCATTATAAATCAAACATTAAGGAACAAATAAAGTAAAATAAACTGGATTGTATATGTATCATCAAGATTTCAAATGTTTATCTTTTCAAGAAAATAAATGTATTTCTAGCATGTCTAGTCATTTTAGTGAAATTTTTAAAGGTAGAAAATATCTCAATGATGATTTTTACACAAAAAATATCCTTAACTATTTCTTGGTCTCACAAAGTTATTTAAATTTAAGAAACCAATGTCAAAAGATTAAGGTGGTTTAAGAACTCATTTTATAACACTTGATGTATGAGATCACTATAAAATGAATTGTAGTTAAGAAAGTAGTGGATGTCAAGGAAACCAAATAAAAAATCTTTTAAATTAATTAAAGACATTTATTCTTCTAAATGGTATAAATATGATGAAGGATAACATTAAAATATTAATAAAATTATGTACAAACTACTATTGAGGGTGAAATTATCCCAAATTTGAAAATTTTAATATTTAATCGATATTTTCGAAGACACCAGTTATGAGTGAAACCAAAAGGATCATATAAGACAAGATTTCATGATCTACATAAGTGGTTTAAAGTAAAGAAGAAATTTAATAATGGTCTAAAAGAATCTACATTTGATGAATCTTCCAACTGAATTAATGAAAGTCCTAAATTCCTCATGAAAAAACTCAAAAAAGATAATGGGATGAGTCCTACCATGACCCAATCTTCTTCTATATCTTATTCTTCATCTTTCTCCTTCAGTCATGTAAATTTTGGATACCTAAAATATGCCCAATATCAACTTGAAAAAGTCTATTATCAACTCTATTATATTTACATATATATATATAATAAGTATAAAAAAATCATTTAAAAATATCATGTTTTAATGGAAAAATATTTTATTTTAAAATAAAATGATGATTTTTTTTGAAATTAAAGAATAATAATATGATGTTGATGTTTTCAAAATAGAATAATGGGTATCAAGAGATATCTTTTAAAATTAACATAATTTGAACAAAAACTTAATATGATCCTTGTTTCTCAATGTGATAAAACGAATATTCATGGTTTTGGTTTTTTAAATGATAACACAACTTCATAGAAAATAGTACCTTCATTTCAAATACTTATTCTAGAAATAAAATTTTCAAATATTTTCGTAAATATAGTAATATTTTCTATGAATGTGATTGAAAAATATTTAGATATCGAGGTGAAAATCAATCTATCTTTCTTATATTCTATCTCAGAAATATTCTCAAGTTTGTGTTAAAAAATATTTACTATCCCATATTTGTGGAACTATATTTTATACCTTTCATAAATAATGTGATAACATTTTTGGACCCTTTAGGAAACCAAAGTACTCATTTAAAAGATTTATTGCAAGTATTTCCAACCAAACCTTTTTGATCTATCAAAATAGAGGATTGTCATTAATTTTTTTTAAACTCTTGAAGTGATTGATCAGCACAATATACCCGGATGTTAATATTTTCTTCTTCATGTGAAGAGGAGCGTAGATGTTTCCTTTCTAGAGTATATTGGATACAAATATCAATCTTAATGTCAAATTGTTATATATTATTTTTTATTTTAGTTATCTATTGAATTTAATTTCAAAATCATTTCACACTAGTTTATATTTTTTTTCTCTCTTTATTTTTTAACATTATACCTTTATCTTAATTGATCTATCATTTTTAGGAGTCATATATATTTTTAATTTTTTTTATTTTTCCCATAAAAAATCTTAATTTATTTTCTTTCTCTATTTAATATTTTTATAAAAATTTATTTTATTTTTCCTTTCCAATTTCTCCCTATTTTCTTTTTTAATCTCATGAGTTTCTTTATTTATATTTAATTATTATTTGAAATCATTTTATCTTTAGAGATTTATAACTATTTTATATCTCAATTTCTTTACTTATTCTAATATTCTTTCATGCTCTATATATTTTATTTTAGGGGAGTTTTTTAATGTTCTTTTTCATTCTTCTCCCCACTATTTTCTAATCATTTACTTAGGAATAATTTTTTATAAATATTTTCAATATACTCTTAGAAGTATGTTTTAAAATCTCTATCTCCATAAATGATAATATATTAACTCTTTAAAACTCTTTTTACATGGTTCCGAAATACATGTTTTCAAAAGTTCTATTTTTATAATTTTTTTGTAATGCCTTTGATTTTTTTCTAAGAATAAGTTTATTTGTTAATACTATTACAGCTTTTTGATCTTTATTGATTTATCTCCTTATTTTAGGAGTCATGGTACTTTATAAATTCCTCTAACTTTATTAAATATTTTTTTATTTATGGGATGATTAATCATTTCTAAATTATGTTTATAAATTATTTTCTATTCTCTTTTCATCTCCTTTGAACCATCTTTCTTTGAAAATTACTTTTTGATAATATCAAGGTGGAAATTTTTTGATTGATATAAAAGATCAAAGAATATATGTTTCAAATGTTGTTTCTTAAAGTGGGAGAACTTTGTTTTATAGTTTCACAAAATGAAGAGATATGGTTTCTTTTCTATTTTCTAACTCATTCCTCTTAATTTTTTATGTCTTCCTTATCTTGATTTTAATATCAAATTTTTTTATCATTGTAACGTGGGAGTTTAGTGGACCATAAAGCATAATTATTTTAAATATCACAAACACTATAATGTTATTTTAACTTGTTTCATATTTTTTCATTACTATTTTTTGAGTTTCTATTGTGTTACTATGGTATAATGGCTTGTGGCCTAAAGGTGGATTTAATTCTTTTTTTGAAGGTCCTCATCCATTTATGTTACAGCATGTTAGAAATTGAAACCTAGTGTAGAGAAACTAGATATCCAATGGATTGGGAAGAACACTCCTGGTTATCAGGAGTCCACAAGCTAGCTGGTGGAGGTGCACCAACTAGCCGATGGAAAAATTACACAAGTAGCTTCATCAAGGAAGCCCACTAGATATTCGGTGGATGGTACCAGTTATCTGGTGGTGTAAGTATAACTTGTCTAAAGTGGTATTTGACATGTTTAAAAATTGATTTTATCAAGTCTTAATTGTATAAGGTTTATTCAATAAACCTCATGAGTCTTTAGAGTCTATAAAAGGAGACTAAGGCGACCTCAATTCATCTTTTAATTTTATGCCGATTAAAATTTTATTAGTTTAAACACTCCTAAAGCTAAAAATTTACCCAATTATCACAAATATCCTAAGATTTTAATGTCCTCAACTTCTAATTAGTTCTTAAGTGAAAATTATTTGAGGGGATCAAGGAACCTAATCAAGAAGGGTGTGTTATTTAATGAATTCATCTAAAGCAGCATCGAAATTATTATTCAATATTTTGTTCCTCTTTCTCTATCAACCTTTAGATACATTTTGTGAAACCCCTTGGATCACACTTCTTATCCTTATATCATTATTTCTTTATTCAAGATAAAGTGATGTTTATACATTATAAAGGGCTTAAAATTAAGTAAGTAATCTGTTTATTTTCACCATATTTATTTGGTTCTTGGTTATCCATTGAAACCAAATGATTGAGGTTCATGAAATTATTTTTTAAGAAATTATTTTTAAGGTTCTTGGTTTATGATAAATCTATGTGTTTTTGGTTTCTTGGTTCCCATTCAAAGAAATTGGATTATTATGTTTAACCTCGTAATCATTCTCATGGGGAGGAGACCTTTTTGTACACTCATATACTATTGTATATATTCTTTTCCAAATTTCATGTGTTCTTTTTTCAATTAAATTGTTGTATTTAACTCATTTAATTAACTTATTTTAAATTATTCTATGTTTTACATTGATTATAATGATCATTTTCGTTACTTTATCTTAGATTTTATATCAAAGACATTATTTATATATTTTTTTAAAATGTAAATTCATCCCCCACTAAAATTTTTATGAACCAACAATCTAGGATTAAAGAAGAATCGTCGCCAAGAAAGAAAAAAACATGAAAAATAATCAATTAAAAATGGGTCGACCATTACCTGGGCCTCTCTAATTACAACCCCACCTCCAAGATTTAGGATCTCTCCGTGTTCTTTCTTATTCAACTTGAGAAACAATGTTATAATATAGTAGAGTGGGAACCTAAGAGGTTAGAGCATCCTGGTCTCTATATAAACCTATTCTATGAGCCTTATTGAGCCTCTATGACTCGTTCTTAAGCTCAAAGATTCCCCTTGTAGGTTGGACTGGTTATTTCCCTATATCTGACTTGGACACTTTTATTAGAATGTAAAGGGAATTCTCACCTTCCTTTAAGAAATTTTCATCAGTACTAGCTATGTTCATATTATCCAATATACTAAAGAAACTTCATTGGTACTCCCATGTCGAAGTTCAGTGCCTGTATCACTAGGCATAGCCACTTGTGACATAACAACTACACCACTACCAAAGGTGTAAACCACCATATGGGACTACTCAAGTGTTGTTGGTTCATTGGAATCAGCATCATTTTTCTTATGAATCATATTTTTCATAGGACCAAGACCATACCTCATAACATCAGTTTCAATAAGGCCAGGAGTGACCTATGATTTCATAGTGATGTCAATCATATCCTGGATCAAGCTAAAACTTGATGGATACACCTGCTAAATAGTGTTATCCTTCCCTACATTACTAGAAAAAAATATTTATTTACTTGGACTCTAAAAAAATATTATTTGGGTGTTGATCTCAAATAGTATCCTTGGGTGTTTATCTATAACAACATTTCCATCCCATTACTCAAAAATGGAGAATGAACAATGAAATAATTTCCCACTCATTTTGATTATTTTTTACTCTAAAATAATATTATTTAGATATCCTTGATTTTTATATATTAAAATCAATATAAACCATTTACTAAACAAATAAATAGTGTAATTATTATAAGAAAACAAGAGAGCACAACAACAGTTCAGTATAAAACATGGTGTTACACTGTAGATTTTCACTTAAATTGATGTCGTAAAGAGAACTAGTTGGAATAACAAACTTACAATAAAATTAATCTTATTCCACTTTATAATTAGGTTTTATAAGGTATTATATGTAAACGCGTATCACAAAATCTATCATACCGGTTCTTTGGTTGCGGTTGGATGCTTTCTTTTAATTATCGTACAAATGTGTAGTTTCATTTGATATATAATTATAAAGGTTGGTATTTGAATGAATTTATCACCTAATTAATCTATGTGATAAACATTCACCTAGTAGATTGATATTTGAAAAAAAAATTACATGTTTATTAATTTAAATTACTATTGTCATATGTAATATTCAACATAGATATTTTAAATAACCTGGTTAAAATGTATTCTTAAAATTTTTTCTTTTCCATATTTTTCATTAATATAACCAAATATGGATAATTAACATTCAAATATGTTATCTCAATAGAAAAATTAAAACACATATTTTTATATTTTAAATGTTTTTTTTCAAATAAATGTCTTGAAAAAGATATTTTTTCTATAATTTGTTGAATACAAACCAAATAGAGACACATTTTTTTTTTAAAATTAGAATATTACATGTAAGCCACACAAAACCCTCTAACAAAAATTTTAATCATTATTTTATCACAATTAATCTCTAATTGAAGTATGTATTATAATTAATAATTATAAAATATATCAAAATAACAAATCAAAAAATAATTTTTAAAATTATCTAAAAAATATAACTCACTATTATAATATATATTAAAAACTTTCACACGTATCACTTATATAAAACATTTAAATAATAAACATAAATTTACATGGCAAAGGAAATTCACAATATACAATGACTTATGAAATTAAAAAAATATATAATGTGAATAAAATTATAGTTAAAATTTTATTTTATTATATATTTTTTTCCAATGTATCATGGTTTTCACTTTTATTGAAATGAAAATTGTGTTCATGAATCTCTAAATGGTTTTCATATCATTTTGGATGAAAATAGTTGAAAAATAAATATTCAATTAATTACATTAGTGCAATATAATTTTAATACAATAAATGAAAATAATGAAATATTAAATTTTTTAGGACCAAAGGGGTTTAGTTGAGAGACCCCCTCATTGGAAGATTAATTAGGTTGTGAAATGTATTCCAAAATTAAAGAATTATTCTTAAACTCATACTTCCCTATGAAATGTTAACCTCATAATTATTTGGGTCACTCCTGCACTTTTTTAGGTAATGATTTGATAGTTACTTGAATAGTATTTTACTAAAGAATATAAATGATTTGTTTATCAACCTTATCGACTTGTGTTGTGAAGAATATAAAGGAAGAAAAATTACACATTATAAAAAAGTAATTTAACTTGGTTTAATCAAAAACGAAACTCCGAGGGTCATGTGATGAGTAATGTGTTGATGCACCAATTTACTACTAACCTCACTAATTGATGGAATGGTTTAGTACAAGCCACATTTTTTGGGAATACTCTCCTTATAATGATTCTCTTATCTCACTACCCCAAATTATTGTCCCTTATTCACACTAATAAAAATAACTGATATCTTAATTAAAACATAGGTGAAAAGATAATAGTTTACCAATGTTTTGGTTTCATTAATTGTGTGTTGGTTCACATTGAATTCCCACAACAACTTGTCCATAAGAATGTTGTGAAATTCCTTATAAACAACATCATCATCATTATTCGATGAGATTTCATGGAACATATTTATCCTCCCCCTATTCCCCTATTTCAGATATAGTTTTGTTATTCTTTCACATTCATGTTTTTAAATTTGAATATCTTCACCAAAATGAACTACTACAACACTCGTTTTTCTAAATATTTCAGATATGGAAGTGGTTTTACACTATTAAAAAGTATTCAATGAACTACTCCTTCTTCGACCTGAAAATATATTAGGGTAATTCCATTTCCAATTATTATATTAATTTTCATTATGATTATCTTATATAAGACCAGTACTCCATGCATGAAATAATTTTCATAATTTTGAATAGGGAATTTAAATAGATCTCGATCATGATCTTTTCAACATTCAAGTCCCCATTTTTCTTTTCCAACCTATAAAATAATTTTCACAAGAAAAATATTTCCAAATTTCTAAATATGGAACCTATAAACAATTTACCATCCTTAAAATTTCTAAAATATCTTTGATTCTAAAAGTCATATAGTGATTTAAAATATGAGTTTTACTATATCACGTGATTTGAGACTTCCCATTCATGCACTCATCATAGTATATCATTGTAGAGTGATATTTAACAAATATAATAACCACTAAAATTTCTCATAAAATCATAACATTAAAATAGAAGCATCATGATTTTGAACTTTGATGAAATTTACAAGAGTTTTCTAGTATAAAAGAATTAATCCATAGAAATGTCATAATTTATATCACCATAGATCAATGATGTGACATCCTAAAATGGAATCCTACATATTAGTGTCTTGATCCAGTTCACTATATGACCTCAAGCATGCCTCCTCAATGCTATAGGCTGCCAACTAGCCACAAGGGTCAGCAGAGGAAGGTGGGGAGACTATACCCTCTTTATTAAAGTGGAACCACATCATAAATAATACCAAAAATTCCATAATTAGAAAAATAATTAAATAAAACAACATAAAAAAATTTGAATAAATAATTGAATCAAAATTTTTGATAATAAGAGATATGTATACTACATTTAAGGTAGTTATAAAAATAAACCCCAAACAAGGTCCTAAATCCCCATCTAGTCCTAACATATCATGCTCCAACCTATATTCCCAAGCATATACCAAAATCCAAGTCCCTTTCCTAAACCTATACCATGCATCAACATAGGTACCTAAGTGTTGTAGGGGTCCAAGAAGAGTGTGATCATAACTCCTTATGCCACCAACAATGGTGTCTAAAGAAATTATTAGTCTAAATAGTAGTGTATACAAGAGTGAATAATAATAATAATAGTAATAAGATGTGAAATGATTTTTTTAAATTATCCTAATATCATTTAATGACTTTATCCTCATACCTCATAAGAATAGGCTATAAAATCAAATGGTTGGCATTTTAAACAAAAATAAATTGTTCATTTGTCATTTCTGTATTCTTATAACAAGGGGTTCCCATCCAAGTCCCTACACCATGTCCAACAATTAGTTATTGAATCTCTTTGTTAGTACCCAAATAAATTTTATTATATATCATGCTCATCAATATAATCCAAATATGTGAAGTGTTGGGTCTGGAAAAACTTATTCAGGGATCTATAACGTCATTTCCAATATCCACACCCATGGGTAATGAAGCTTCATGTTCTACATCACAAACATTCCACAAACAACTATTTCCCATGTCTTAACCACTTTTCCTTTCAACACATAATGTCAATATAGATTCACATTAAACTTAATAATCATTAATAATATGGTTATCTACACTTAAAAATATTTAACAAGTTCCAAAAATTGACTATTAAAACATTTTATTCACATACACAAAAATGATTCAGTCATTAAAATAATTCAAAAATTTAAACATAAGAACCTTTTATCAATTTTCATCTCTTCCATTATCACTCCTTTTCAAAACTAAATTATACTAATTTCAAACAACCCCTTAGTACCCATTATCAAACAATATAAAAAAATAATTGGTCAAACCCCATAAACCCTCTATCTCAACATTTACCAAGGTTTTAACGAACCTTTAAAAAACATGACTAAAAAAAACTTGACCCCTTTAATGCATTAAAAAATACTTAAATGAAAACCCTTGTAAAACATATAGAAACTCCCTTATTAAAAAATGTTTCATCCCCAATGAAAACATAAAAAATCCAAAGAAAAATATTTAGATTAAAAAAGTAAAATAGATAATAAATAATTTTCACCAAAATGGAAACCACATACTCATTTAAATTCAACATTTTCAACCCCTTAAAAACCCCCTTTTAAACCAATTTCAGCTCTAAACCTCATTTTAATACATTATCCCATTTAAAACATGATTTTTTTTTATTGAAAACTACCACCATATCAAAATAAAATGAACATCATTTGAACCATTTCAAAATACTACAAGTCATTTCACAAAATATTATCATAGAAAACTTTTCAATTCAACCCCTTAACATGAAATTAACACTTATCTCCAATTTATAACAAATAATCATTTAACATTCTTGACATACCAAATAATAATTACATCCTATTTACTCTCATAAATTTTATATCTCATCATTTTCAATCTTTTTACATCGCTATCAATGGTTTGTTATACTCTATGTATAACCCGAGGTATAGTATAAATCATCAACTAAACCATCCAATCCATGAAGGGTATCACACGTCAATTTAAGGCCCAATATACCATTCTTATTCAATTATACAAAAATAATACATGTTAGATCAATATAAAAACCAAATACATAAGAATAACATCATGACTATGGGAAATATTTTTTAGACCACCTAGATTATGAATGTAGAAAAACACTTATCCAACCATAGAACTTGATTCGGGATAAAATGGACTCAATCACCATAGTGAATAACTCACTGGAAAAAAGAATCATAATGTTTGGAAGAATAGTAATAAGAAATGAATGTCTCTTACAGAAAATAAAAAAGAAATGGAGTTAGATACATAATTAGAGATTCAATTCCCACTAAAGGATTCCTCAAAAGACTAAGAATTAGTGGAGAACCATCCATGGAAGATATGGGAGAAATGTTTTTTCACCCAAGACTGTCAGAAAAGAAAATAGGGTAGAAATCAAATGAAAATAATAAAATTATGGGGTGAAAAAATAGTCATATTCCTAATTTTAATGAGGCATGTGGTTTCGCCATACAGTTTTCCATATCATGTGCCAACTGTGTGGTTATATCTATTAAATAGGAAACCAAGACACATAGTTTCTTTATCTATAAATATGGTTTTGAAAACCATGTGGAAACCATGTGTTCCCATCTATCCAAAGGTACCTCCATCTATATTACCTCCTAGGACACCTTGTAAAGTTTCCAATCCATTACCCTGACTCATTTAATCCACATTTTTATAGTCATGGTTAGTAATAACAATGCACCGATCATGTCCCAGGGAAATTTAGGTAATTATTTCCAATTTATCAAGTCTTGAACTCTCCATATTCTTTTAAGACCTTCTCTAATTCTAGGAAGAGTTTTATTAGTAATTTAAAAATAGTTTAACCAAACACTAAATTAAAGCATAGCTTGTAAAAGGGTTCAAGATCTTACAACCTCTCAAACATACCATTTATCATCCCCAAGAATTCTTTGTGGTCATCCATCTAACTAACTTAACCAACAATGGTCACAAACTATATTCAATTTCCTCATTTAGCTTTCTAAATCCCAATAAACAACCATGGAACAACTCTAACTCAATGCTCTCCACTTTCTAAAACCTAAGACAAAGTCTATTGTTAAAACAAAAACAGTAAGTTGAACATCCCCAAAACCATCCAACCAAAACATCATGTATGAAATTTCTAAATCACACATCTGATCTATGGTGCTCCCCAAAAATAAGTTTCACCTTACCACAAACAATTTCTGATGCTTGGAACCACGTCTATCAAAAAATCCCAATAGAACCTCAAAATCATGATCCCACAACACACTAGCATGTTTCCCAACATACCATGCCTGAATGACCATGTGTGAACCAATCAGTATTTACTAAAATCCTCCTCAACAAAAACCAACTAAAAAATTCATAACCATCATCCATAGAAAAAATGGGAACAATATGGTGTTTCCCAAAAGTAATGTTTTCATTTCACATAATAATCACATCTTTACTAAGATGAAACACTAGACGTGGATTTTAACATTCCACATATATTCCATATATTACCACATGTCTGACTAACTTAGGCCAACTCATCTTTAAAACACCTATATTCTACTACCGACACATTGCCAACACATTTCTTCATTATTTCATAATGCTCAAATGAATTAAAAAACCACTCATCATGCCCACTGGAGTAGATATTTAACTCCTAAAGTGATCCCACAATCAAAACATATACTCTCCAAAAATGGGTTTTATGCCTTACCACACCCACCATCGTACATCTGACACAAAAACCTTCGATTACTTTTAGAACAACCTCAAGCCAGGATCCATCACTGAACATGAACATCCACCACATTTAATTTATTTTTATCGCTCCTTATCAAAATTACACATAAACCTCAATAGTTAATTAATAGAATCACTGTTCCCACTTGACCAATCCATGGAATGTTCTATGTTCCCATTACTCTTCCATTGTGAGGGTTATATTCCTATGAATGATACATCAATCCTTGCCACATTAGTGTCATTGTCACAACCTAAATCAAGAAACACCAACTCCAACAAACCATAATATAATTATAGATTTAACCTGAAAGTGTTTGTGGTCATCTCACTCTCACCCATGTGACCAAATGCAAAGTCAACTACCACCTATTTCTAGATTCCGAGAATATTGCCTACATAATTTTAGGACATCTAGGCCATCCAAAGGACATTACTCATTGATGGATGATGTTACAAGTCCCACCAAAATGCTCACCTAAATCGCTCCATGATAAAAACCTCTATAGAGGCCCATCCTAAAAATTGAAAATTAATTTATATGGTCTGGAATATAATAGATTATCTCTCTACATACTCAGGTTGATGTTAGGATATTAGAATTTATTTCCTCTAAACTGGTTGTACGATAAGATGTCATTATAAAATACCACCACAACCTTATCCATTTATGATACCCCCTCTAGATGTAGGGGCATGTCATACCCCAAAAAGGAACTAGGTCCCCCTTCCCAAAAGTATATCATCGACTATGGGTCACCATAATTCAAGAGGGATGTGCTAAATGAAACCCATGACCACCTCTCATCTCTATACCATACATCCCAATAATAAAATTCTTTATCGTGTATCCATTACCAAACTACTGAAGTCCTTTCACAATAACCCAAATGATTCTCAATGAAAACACCAATGGTCCATATCATGGATAAAAAACAATAATTCCCACACATAGCTAGTGTGCACCACCTTTATTTCACATAAAATAATAGGATCTTTCACCTGGGAAACATGTTCGCATATCCCAAATGGAATCATGCACCACCATCATGATCCCACCACCCTAATCTCACTAAAACCCCTAGCTCACATGATTTCATATAACCCTTCACAGATCCTAACTCAAAATCCCATGAGTCATACATTAGAAGAACTATGCTCAAACATACTCTAAATAATCTAACCATGCCTCCTAGACTATTAGCTTCATCGGGATTGAGAAAACCTTGATATTCCCATTCAATTTTTGAACACTCATATAATTAGGTTTCGACCACATGAACACCTATCACCACACGTGTCATTCCAAGATCAATAATTTATAACCATTCTCACCATTTCCTCATCTATATAAGGTCTACACAAATCATCATACTGAAAAATTTCAAAATAGGAAGGTCATACATCTAAATGATCCTTCCCTTTTGAAACTATCCTTAAATCCAACCACAATTCCACAAGCTGCTTCCCTTAGAAATGAGACCAATAAATGACCATTCCTTTGATATAAACTCATTAGAACTTACCATACATTAACTCCACCTCTAAATCATCCACCCATGCTTCAAAATCCAATGAAATTGCAACACCGGGATAACCATGATCATAGATACCCTCAATTTCTCAAGGACAACACAATATGTCCAAAGACTGAATAACATTCCAAAAACCATTGGGTATAAAACTGATCCATACTCATAAAACCTCTCACAAATCGCTACTCACAGGAGGCACTCCTTATTAAATTCTGAAACACATAGTTTTTAGTGCACCAAAACCATAACTTCAGGTCTTAAACCTAGAGTATCACAACCACTACTAATAACACTAAAAACCAAGACACCCATTTTGAGGTACAACATAAAATCCACATGATTACAACCCAAAAATTATACCACATTAATTTTACAAGAAAAAATATCATAACCACAACTCCATAACCTAATAAATGTCACATTTAGCAATATCCCACTATCCATCACATCCAAACTCATCAATGAATTACAAGCCATGAAATAGGGTCCCAAAAACTAGGGCATTTTCATTACTCAAAAAACCCATACATAGAGTCTGATAATTGTATAATGGATACACCTTTAAATTTTCCCTATTGTTTCACAGTTTCATTTAATTTTATTTTTACCATTTAAAACCCAAGGATTTAAATTTCTAACCTTTAATTAACCAACATTTCAAAATTCATGGATTTCTTTCAATGTCACGATTCTTGGTATTGGGTTGATAGAATTCCATTCACCAGTTATATTGAGATACCTTATAAATTTCTTATGAACACATTATTTGACCAGAACCATCACATTACTGGTCATTTATACCTATATATTACCCAGAAGTCACCTAAGTAGTTGGTCGTGTCGAATAATTTTGTACACTTATATATATCCCATATAAATTCCTCCATTGAATTTAAATATAAACCTCTATAAATTATTTAAAACCATAGGTAGATATGAATTAATAGTTAACATAAACCATAAACAAAACATACACTACTAGTATAATGAACATCAGTGAACTATTAATTACAAGTGTTATAAAAATGATATATCAATCATGTGTTCCTAGAATGATGTATGAAAACATAGCCTATATTTCCATACCAAGACAAGAGATAATAACCTCATAAATTAGTATCATCCAATCCAAATTCACCAATTAAGGTGGAAGAGAATTCAAAGGTAAAAGATAAAAACAAAAAGAATTATTTTTTCACCTCTGGTAACTCATTCCCCCCCCCCATGTGTGGGGCTACAAGAATCCAAGACTGATCTCACCACCAAGCTCCAATAAGATCATAGTCTCTTGTCTACCATACCTAAATAGTGATAAAAATAGAATTTTTTTGACACCAATTTATAATTACCCATCCTAAAATACACTATAGAGGTTTTTTGAGGTACTCCCCCACATGACCTCAAGCATTCCTCCACATATTCCAAATAATTATGACTAGCAATGAGGGTCTGAAAAAAAATGTGGGGAGAATAGATCCTTTTTATCATATTAAAACCATAAAATAATATAATACCAAAACTTACCACAATAACTATTAGAATTTAATGAAAAATTATATAGAAAGTTCCAATAATAAGCCAAGTGAAATATTTGATAACATGAGATATATATTACATGTCAAGCATACCTACAAAACATCCCAAATACTAAAACAAGGAAAATAAAAAATATGGTCTTGAGCTTAAAACCAATCCAAAAATCCCATGATCCAACCTCTCTATCCAGGAATAAACCAAAATATAGGTTCCTATCCTAAACCAATACAAGAAACAAGAAGTATTTTATTAGGTACCCAAGTGCCATGGTAGCTCGGACTGGTTGTCAGTACAATATAGTAGGTCAACACCACTAGTGTTTAAAGCACTAACCATTCTAAACAATACTTTATAAGAGAGTGAAAATAATAATAATTATAATATGACATATAAGGGAAAATGTTTTATGTTAACTAATCAGAATTAACCTATTTACCCACATACCTAGGAAGTCTAAGAAATAAACTCAAGGTACAACTTTTTAAACAAAAAGGGAGTGTTCATTTATCATTTCCATGTTCTTATAATAATAGGTTCCCATTAAAATTCCCACACCAAGTCCCAACATTTATGCCCAGATCACCATGTCAACACCCAAATAATGATTATAATAAATCATGCTCATAAAACAAATCCATGCATGAGGAGAATCAAATTCAACCATCCTTAATCAAGTATTTGGAATCTCATGTCCTACATCCTCACCAACAGTTCTTGGAGCTTAATGTTACATATTATAAAAATTTCATCAATATCTATTTCCTAGGTCATAAACAATTCACATTTCAACACATTTTGACAACAAGGATGTACATTTATATCAATCATTAATTTATCAACATTTCCACTAGAGTTTATATCTTACTCCCAAAGTAGTCCCATAGTCAAAACCTCTACTGTTAAAAAACCACTATTGGGCCTTATAGAATCAACTAATGAACCTCCTACATAAGAACCTTGGTTTAATTTTATAAAAACCTTGATCCTGAAGCCAGTTATCAACTTTTTTATTCCCCATATTAGTTTCTTTTTAGAACTCAGTATCAAATTTGAGAACACAAATCATCAGTTCATTATAATAATTATAGTACCTCCATGGCCAATCCATGGGTTTTTCTTCATTCCCATGATTTTTCCATCCCTAGGGTAATGTTCATGTGATCAAAACATCACTCCCCGCCACAATAGCATCATTTTCACTACCTAATTCAAGAAACTCAAACTGCCCTGGCTTGTACTCCAATTATATCAAGAACTTGGAAGTGGATGTGGATATATCACTCACAATGAAGCTACTAAATGAAAAGTAATATTCCTCATGTCTTTCAGAATTATTGAATTGAACTTGTGGTATTTTCTAAAATATGGCCCATCCTAAGGAAATTACTCAAAGATAGTCGATGTTTTATGTCCCACCATATGACCTCACTTATATTAGTCCATTATAACAACTTTCAAAGAGGCCCTTCCTTAAACCAAAAAAATATCATTTAGATAGCTTGGCATATATCCAAGTTTCTCTCATTATACTCAGAAATATTTAAAGATATTGAATATGATCATCTCTAAAATGGGATTAGACTAATATTTTTTTGATGAATACCACCACAACCTTATCCATTTATGATACCAACTCTACCTTTAGAGATGATTCAAACTCCAACCAAGGCCTCAGGTATTTATACCTACAATCATCTCATCAACTCTCAGTCACCGTGATTCAAGAGGTAATTGCTAACCAAAACCCACTAATACCTCAAATATCTCTACTAAACACCCATGAACTGACATTCTCTATAGTGCTAACATTACCAAACTACTTGATACCTTCCACAAAAACCCAAATTATTCTCAATGAAAACATAGAAGCTCCACCACAATGATCCAAAACTAAAAGATCCCACACATACACAATGTGAATCATCCTAATTCCACTAAAAACAATGCGAAATTTCTCTCAAGAGTCCTGTTCACATATAACCAATGGAATTGTGATCCTCTCGCACAATACCACCATCCCAACCTCACCAGAAATCCTGGTTCACATGCTTTCTTATGACCATTCACTAATACTGACTCAAAAACCTATGTTTCGTATATCACTTAATCTAGGATAAAACAACCATTAAAGAAACTAACCATTCCTCTTGGTCCATCATTATCATCAATCTTAAGGCATCCTCAACATTCCCATTCAATATCCTGACCTTCTTCACAAGCCAATACCAACAACATGACCACCCATCACCCCATTGGTCATTCCTATATCAGAAGTGTCTAATCAAGCTCTATATACCCTTATATCATCCATACAAAGTCATCACCGATCATCCTATGAAAAAATGTCCAAAACAATAGGGTTAGGCATCCGAATGATCATGGCCTTATGAAAACGTCCTAAAATACAACCAAAAATCCTCAATGTGCTTCAATTATAAAAGAAACTAAGGAATTACCATTCATTTTATAAGAAAGTGGTGGCACCTATCATGCATCGATTCCATTTCTGAAGCATCCACCCATACTTAACATTCCCAAGAACCTACAACATGGGGATAACCTTTGTTGTCGCTGCCACTGATTTCCCAAATCCCTAAACTCATGTTTATAGCCTAGGTCACATTCCAAAAACCACTGGATCTACCACTAAGCTAAAATCATTGAAACTCACACAAGTCACTACTCATGGGCGTCACCCCTTCCTCCATTCTGAAACACATAGTGTATAGAACACATAATCTAACCACTTTAGGTCCTACACTAAGAGTTAAAATACCACTAATAATATCACCACAAACTAAGAATCCAATTTTATGGTCTAGCGTAAAACCCACAAAATTACAACCCACAAAGGTCTTCATATCCATGTTACTATACAACATATCAAAATCTCATGGCCATAACCTAATCTATGCAACAACCAAAAATATATCATTATCCATCACATCCAAACTCATTAAGGCCCTTCAAACCATGAACTAGGTTCCCAAAATCTAGGTAAACCTTGTATCCCAAACAGTCCATACACGAAGTAAAATAATTACATAAGGTATAATCATCACTAGGGCCCCTAAATGTTCTATCATTTCTCATTTCCCTTTAATTTAAATTTTACTACTTAAATCCCAAGGATTGGAATTTTAAAACATTAATTAACCAAAATTTTAATATTTTTGGATTCATTTCGAATTCATGATTCTTGGTTTTGGAAAGATATAAATTCATCCACAAGTCATAATAGGATACCTTATAAGTTCATTACTATCCCTTTATTTGACCAGAACCATCACCTTCAAAGTCATTTATACCTTTTTTTAGCAAGAAGTCACCAAAGGAGTTGGAAAAGTAAAATTCCCATATACACTTATAGAAAACACGTATAAATAGTTACAGACAATTTAAATACCAACCTCTATAAATCATTTATAACCATAGTCTGATATGAATGACCAGTAGAAATGGACCATAAACAAAACATACACTGTCAACATAATAAATCCAAAATAACAATTAATCACAAGTAGCATATAGATGAGATATCAATCATATGTTCTTAGAATGATGCATTAACACACCCCCTCTCTCTCTATACAATGATAAGAGATAATAACATCATAAATTAGTAACATCACATCCAATTTCATCCTTCAGGATAAAAATAATTCAACAGTAAAATTGAAAAAAAATCATTTTCACGCCGCTAGTAACTTAGTTTTTTTCCTCTCTCTAAGGATATAGGAAACCAAGAATGAGTTCCTCATCAAGATATGACCAGATCTTAGTCTCCTATCCACTATTTGCAAATAGTAATACAAAACAAAACTCCTTTAATACTACATTATAACAACCCAATCCCGGATCCACTATACTAGTTCAATGAGCCGATTCACCACATGAACTCAAAGCACTTATTCTCATATGTCAATGTTTGTTGACTAGTAATTAGGGTGTGAAGAGGAATTTTTGAAAACTATACCCTCTTTATTAGAGTGAAACCACAAAAAATTTTAATAAAAAATACACTTTAATAAAAATAAGTAGTAAATGAAACAATATAAAGAAAGTGAAATCAATAATCCAATTGAAATATGTGATACAAAGTGATATATATTCTAAATTCAATGTATTCATACATATAAAGCCCAAATAATGACACTAGTAAAAGCCCGAATATGGTCCCAATTCAAAATCCAATCCTAGAATCACATGCTCCAACCTATCTATCCAATCATAAACCAAAATCTAGGTCCTTGTCCTGAACCTGTTCCTAAAACAGGTAGAATATTATTGGGTTCCCAAGTTCCATGGAATCCAGATCAGGGTGTTAGTACATCTTAGTAGGAAACCAATAAACGGTGTCTAAATATATAAAAATTCTAAACAATAGTGTGTAAAAGAGTGAATAAAATATTTATAACATTACATGAAAGAATAAAAACTCAAATTAACCAATTAGAAATAACATCTTTACCCATGTACCTTGGATGTGTGTGCCATAAACTCAAGGTGATAACATTTAAAATAAAAAGCAAGTGTTTATTTATCATTTCCGTGTAATTATTTCAAGGGGTTCCCATCCATGGTCCCACTCCATGTCCAACCATTTCAAATTGGATCACCATTTTCACACCCAAATAAAGAATATAAAATATAATTATTATCAATACAATCCAGGTATATAGATTATAAGGTCCAACCATCCTTATTAAATTATTTGGAACATCTCAACCAACATCCTCAGACGATGTTCTTGGAGATTAATGTTCAAAACTAAATAAATTTCATCAATAACTATTTCCCAGGTGTTTATCACTTTACCATTCATCAAATGGTGGAAAAAGGATGCACATTAATCTCATTCATTCATTAATCACATGATTTAATATACTTAACCTCATTTAACAAACTCCCAAACTATAACATTACTCCATTTTATTCAAATTCAATAAAATCATTCAATCATTAAAATCATTCAATAATTCACACATAATATCTTTTTATCATTTTCCATCACTTCTCATTTTATTCCCTTTAGAATTAAATTCATGTTAAGAAAAAATACCCCTTAGTCTCTATAATCATACAATATAACAAAATAATTGTTTCAACCCTATAAAACGCCTGCTTTAAAATTAACAAGGTCCTAAAATACCTTTAAAATCCAAATCATACAATTTTAACCCTTTCAAATTCCTCGTAATCAATTCAAAAAATATTATCATAGAAACAATTTCAATTCATTCCCATAACATGTCATTAATAGTTATCCTCAATTTATACTAAATTTCCCTTTAACCATTAAAACATACCAAATTATAATTAAAAACTATTTAAGCTCATAAATTTTCTATATCATCATTTATAATTTCATTACACCACTATCAATGGTTTGGTATAGCCTATGTCAAACCCTAGGTCGGGTCACAATTATCAACAAACCTGACCTCTCCATAAAGGGTCTTAAACAATAATTTAAGGAAAAATTTATATTTCATAGTCATGGATATAAAAACTTAGTTAGTTAATTAAATGGAATAACCCCATACATAATAATAACATTAATATTATGGGGAAAATATTTTATAACACCTACCACATGATTGTACACAAACAATCGTCCAACCATGGCCCTTGATTTGAGCTAAAAAGTCCTCAATCGCCACGGTGAAAAACACTCGAGAAATAAGGATCATAAGATTTTGAATTATAGGAACAAAAAAAGAAATTATATTACACAAAATAGAAATAAATTTAGTCAAATACTTACCCAAAGAATCAATTTTCACTAAATGAAACCTCAAATTCATAAGAATCGATAGAGGACTATCCATGGAAGAGGTGATAGCTCTTTGTTTTCACCCTAGGTTGTATGAGAAGAAAATGTGGTTGAAATCATGTGATAATCATATAATTATCAAGAGATAAAATAGTTATTTTCCCACTTTTAATAAGGTTCATGGTTTAGATGCATGATTTTCCATACCATTTGCTAACTGGGTGGTTCCCACATTCCTAGAGAAAACTAAGCCACATGGTTTTTTTTAGAAATCCAAATGGTTTGTAAAACCATGAGGACACCATGTGTTCCCCTCTATCCAAATGGAAATTCATATATATGGTCACTTAGTCTACCTCTCATGATTTCTAAACCATTACCCCACCTCATGCAGTTTGTATGAGCATGGCACATGGTCTGTAATAATCATGCACCAACCATGCGCTATGCCCTTTAAGGACCAGTTTTTATACTTTTCATGTCTTGAGCCCTGAAAACACTCCCAAAACCTTCCATAATTATTTGAGGAGTTTAATTAACCATTTTAAATTATTTAAAAGAAACACTAAATTAAAATGTACCTTGTAATGGGTTTAGGATCATACAACCCCCCCACCATAACATTTCTCGTCTCTAAGAAGTCTTGGTGGTCATCCATCCAGCTCACATGAAATATGTGGGAAACAAACTACAGTTATCGACCTCATTTGGCTTATAAAATCTTGATTCACCACCATGGAAGAACTCTAACTCAAGTTTCTCAACCACCCAAAACAATATCCAAATCCTTTTTTACATCTAAAATGCTGACATGGAACTTTCATAATCCCATCCAACTGAAATATCATGTATAAAATTTCCCAATAATATGTCAGATCTATAGTGATCCCCTTAAAAATTCCCACCTAAACACAACCAGTTTATTATTTTTGGAACCTCTTCCATCAGAAAATACAAACATAACCTCAAATTCATGCTCCCAAAACATTCTCAAAATGTTTATCAACTAACCATGTCAAAACACCTATTTATACACCAATAATAATTTATATATATCATCATCATCAAAAAAAATTAAAAAGGATGCATAACCATAATCCATTCACAAACTGATAACAAGCTAGCAATTCCTCAAAGGTCAGGTTTAATTTCCCAATATACGCCCATCTTTTCCAAGAAGACGCAGTAAATGTTGAATGAAAATCACCACATCTTTTATATAAATTAACCCAAGTTAGTCTAACCCAGGTAAAATCATCCTAAAAACACATGGCATACACTTATAGCACATTTCTATCTCATTTAGTCATGATGACTTCATGCTAAAATTAATTCCATGACCACTAAACATGCCCAATGGAGTATATATCTAACTCCCAGAGTGTTCCCACACTAAAAACATCTATTATCCCAAAACTTTTGTTGGTCCTTACTGTACCCACCAACATACCTCTGGCACAAGAAACTAGGTTTACTTTTAGAACAACCCCATGTCCGAATCTAGTTATCAGATTGATCATCCATCACATATAATTTCATATTATCACTCCTTATCAAATTTAAGAAAACAACTTATTAGGTCATTACTAGAATCCCAATGTCTCATTGACTGGTCCATGTCTTGTTCTATATTCACATGACTCTTCCAGCATGAGGGACATATTTTGCTGCTGACACATCATTGCCCACCATAGTAGTATCATTGTCACTACCAAACTCTAGATGCTAAAACATGTATGGCCCGCAATCCAATTATAGATGGAACCTAGAAGTGGATATAGACCTCTCACTCTCACCCGAGAAACAAAATGAAAATTCAACTACCTCCCATTTTTTGGATTCTTAGAGGGGAACCTGGGGAATTTTCTAACATCCAGTATATCCCAAAGACATTACTAACAGATAGATGATGGTACACATACCACTATATGACCTCACTTATATGTCTCCATGCGAACAACCTCCCGAGAGGACCCTCCTCAAACATAAAAATTCATTTAGATAGATTTATATTTAGCCAATTATCTATCAATAAACTCAATACGATGTCAAGATGTTGGACAGGATCATCTCTAAATATCAATTCACTAAGATGTCATCGATTAATACCACTACAACCAAACCCATTTTTTATACCACCTCTAGCTGATAGAAAGTGGAAAATTCCAAACAAGACCCCAAGTATCCCAATCCACAATAATCTCACCAACTCTTGTTCATCATGATTCAAGAGTGAAACACTAACCAAAAACCACTACTAACTCATGGCTCGCTACCAAAATTCCATGAAATAACATTCTCTTTGGTAACACCATTACCAAACTAATCAAGTCCTTACATCATGTCCCAAATTATTCTAAATGAAAAGACTAATGGTTCATCACATTGATCCAAAACCAAATAGTCCCATGTATAACTAGCATTAATTACCTTGATTTCATAAAAAAATTAGTGATTTCTCTTGGGCCACCTATTCATATATACTAAATGGAATCGGTCACCTCCAGTGTGAGACTACCACCCCAACCTCGCTAGAACCCCAAGTTTACATGATTTTCTACAACCCTTCACAAAACACCGCTCAAAATCTTATGATTCATACATTACTAGAAAAAGGTTCAAGCATCCACTAAAGTAACTAACCATGCCTCATGTCCCATCAGCCACATCAGGCTTGATGTGTCCTCGACATTCCCATTCAATGTGTTGACCTTTCACACAATTCAAGTCCAATTACATGACCATCCATTTCCCTATGTGTCATTCCTATATTAGAAGTGTCTATCTATGGTCTATCCAAACTTATCTCATCCATCCAAGCTCAAAACTAATCATCATACCAATTAATTATAAAACAATTATGGTCAAGCATCCAAAAAAATAATATCCTTTCAAAACCAGCATTAAATATTACTACAATTCCTCAAGGTGATTCCATTATATTAGAAAGCAAGGAATGAAAATTTCTTTTATAGGAACTCAATGGAACCTACTGTACATTGATTCCAAGTCATAATAATCCAACAATTCTTTACAATCCAAAGAACCCACAACATTAGGATAACCATTCTTGTTCTTACCCTTGATTTCTAAAATCCACCGACTTGTGTCCAAAACCTGAGTTACATTCCAAAAACCATTGGCTCTACCACCAAGATGTACTCATTGAACCTCAAAGAAGTCACTACTAATAGACAACACTACATCCCCAATTTCTAAACACATGGTGTCTAGAACACTAAAACAAAAAAATTTATCTCATACACCGAGAGTATCACAACCACTATTAATAACACTACAAACCAAGTCACCCATTTCCATGTCCAATATACATCCTACATGACTACAACCCAAAAACATCTCCACATAAATTCTACCAGAAAAGCTCTCGAAACCTTTAGTACACAACCTAATCCATGTCACAACTAGAAATATCTTATTATCCATCACATAAAAACTCATCAAGGCCATGAAATCCATGACCTAGGGTCCCAATAACTAGGTCATTCTTAGATCCCAAACCACACATGCATGGAGTCAAATAATAACCAAAAGGAAACTCATTACCAATGTCCCTAAAGGTTCTACTGTTTTTAATTTCTCTTTAATTTAACTTTTACAATTTAAAACCCCAAGGATTCACATTAAAAAACTTCATTATCCAATATTTCAAAATTCATGGATTTATTTCAATTTAATGATTCTTGGTTTTGTCTATATAGAATTCCATTATTAAATTGCAATGGGATGCCATATAAGTTGTTTACTAACACATTATTGGACAATAACCATCACCTTACATGTCACTTATACCTTCCTATTACCCATAACTCACCTGAGGAGTTGGTTAAGTTCAATGCCTCTATACACTTATATATAACCCATATAAATAGTTTTGGACACTTTAAATACCAATCCCGCTAAATCAATTACAACTGTATGTAGATATGAATAACAAGTAGACATGTACCATATAAAAAATACACTACCAACATAATGAATCCTAGGGAACTATAAATCATAAAAATCATACATATGACATATCAATTCTATGTTCCTAGCGTGATGTATGAACACAGACACACTCTCTCTCCAAATCATGACAATATATAATACCCTTATAAATCTATAACATCACATCCAAGTTCACAACTAATGGTTTAAAACCATTCATAGATAAATGAAAAAAATAAAAACAGAAATTTCCCACCCTCAGTAACTTGATTTTCCCCCCATGTGTGGTGTTGCGGGAACCCAAGCGTGGTCCAATCACCAATATTTGATAATATCCAACTCCACTATTTACCGTTATGAATTAGTAATCAAAAATACAACTCCTTTGATACCACTTTATAAAATCCCATCCTAGAGGTGACTATACTGGTGCCCTATTCTGTTTCACCACATGACCTCGAACATGCCTTCTCTTACACCAAATTCTACCAACTAGATACGATGGTATGAAGGGGAATGTGGGATATTATATATTTTTTATCATAGTGTAACCATATCATAAATAGTACTAAAATATACCGTAATCATATTAATAATTAAATGAAACAATATATAAGATTTCCCAAAAATAATCCAATTGAAATATGTGATAACAAGAGGTAAATATAAATTATATGTCAGGAAATCATACTAATAAACCCAAAAAACTAAAACTACAAAAATCCTAAATAAAATACCAAGTCCAAACCCAATACTAAAATCTTGGGATCAAACCTATCTACCCAAGCATAAACCAAAATCCCAGTCTTTATCTTGAACCTATACCTGAAACAAGTTACATCTGCTTGGGTACCCAAGTGTCATGGCAGCTCGAACTGGGTGTGAGTACAACTCAGTAGGCCACCACCAATGGTGTATAAAGAAAAAATCCTTCTAAAAATAGTTTATAAAAGAGTGAATAATAATTATAGTAATGTTAAATTAAACTAAAAAAAGTTTTAAATAAACAAGTTATCATTAACCACTTTACCCACATACCTCTGATATCTTGGCCATAAACTCAGGGAATTAACATTTTAAATGAAAATGAAGTATTCATTTAACATTTACTTATTCTTATTCTAAGAGGTTATGATAAATGTTCACAATCCATGTATAACCATATATGATTGGATCACCATATCAACACCCAAATAAACATTATAAGAACTCATTCTAATCAAAAAAATCTGTGTATAATGAGCATTGAGTCTGACCATCCTCAGTCAAGGATTTTTAATTTCATTTCCCACATCCTCGCCAATTGTTCTTGGGGATTAATGTTCCATGTTATAAAAATTCCATCCGAAAATATTTCCCAACTCATAAACACTTTTCCTTTAAACACATGGTGAAAGAATGGATTCATATTAATCTCATTCATTAATTTATCAACATGCCCATTATAGTCTATATATAACTCTCAAAGTGATCCCACAGTAAAAAACATCTACTATCCCAAAACCATTACGTTGCCTTACCACTTCGACCAACATACCTATTACACAATAAACATAGTTTTATTATAGAAAAACCATGATCCCAGAGCTAGATATATTCTTGTTCATTCACCACATTAGATTTCTTTTTAATACTCCTTTCTAAATTTGAGCATGCACCTCATAAAATCATTACTAAAATCCTCATTCCATGTGGACTGATCCAAGGCATGTTCTTCATTCCAATGACTCTTCTTGTATGAGGGTAATATTAATATGACTGAAACATCATTCCCTGACTACAGTAATATCATCTTTACTACCTAACTTAAGAAACACCAACTTCCATGGATCATAATCTATTTATAGCTAGAATGATGAATTGGGTGCGGATTTCTCACTCTCAGCTGAGATAACAAAGGAAAATTCAACTACCTCATGTTTCCTAGATTTTGAGAATGGAACCTGTAACATTTTATGACATCTAGTCCATGCCAAGGAAATTAATCATAGATGGTCAATGGTTCATTTCCCACCATAAAACCTCTCTTATAATACTCCATGAGAACAAACTCCTGAGAGACCTTCCCCAAATGAGAAAATTCATTTAGATATCTTGGTGTATAGTAAATTCCCTCTCAAAATAATTAATAAAATGTAAGCATATTTGACATGATCATCTCTAAAATGGGATTACAATTAGATTTCTTCAATGAATACCACCACAACCTTGTCTATTTCTAAAACCACCTCTATCTTTGGGGATGTTTCTAACCCCAACCAAGGCCTTGGGTCTCCCTTCCCACAAGCATCTCATTAACTCCCAATCACCATGGTTCAAGAGGGACACACTAACAAAAACCCATTATAACCTCATTAATCTCTACCAAACACCCATGCAATGAAATTCTCTTTGATAATACCATTTTCACAATACTCAAGTCCTCCCAAAACAACATGAATGATTTTCAAGGAAAACAAAAATTTTCCTTCACACAGATCTAAAACCAAAAGGTCCTATGCATAGAAAATATGAATCATCATGATTTCATGAAAAATAATAGGTAATTTCTCCTAGGTTATCTTTTCTCATATGACTAATGGAATCATACACCTCTAGAACAAGCCCACAACCCTAACATAACTAGAACTCCCAAGTCACATGATTTCCTATAAACATTCACTAATCCAAAATAAAAATTATATGAGTCATACATCACATGAAATAGGATAAAATATCCACTAAAGAAACTAACCGTGCCTCTTTTCTTGTCATACTAATCTAACTTGAGGCATGCTTGATTTTCCCAATCAATCTCCTAACCTTTCATAGAAGTCAGTTCAACCACATGACAATCAGTCCCCCTGGGTTCCATTCCTATATCATAGGTTTATATCAATTCTATAGAAACCCTTGTCTCAACCATCCAAGGTCATCCCCAATCATAATATCAAAAAAATTAAAAAATAATAGGGTAAGGATTTCGAACGATCTTTCCCATTCCGAACTAGTCTTAAATCCAACTAGAAGTCCACAAGGTGCTTCCCTTAGAAAAAAAACCATGGAATTACCGTTCATTTTATAAAAAATTTGTGTCACCTATTGTACATTGATTTCACCTCTAAAGAATCCACACATGCATCATATTCTTAAGAACATGCAATATAGGTCTTACCTCACTTTTTGCTACCCCTAATTTGAAAAACCCCCTGACTCATGGCCACAACCTGAGTCACATTCCAAAAACCGTTGGGTCTACTACTAAGCTATATTCATCGAAACTCACACAAGTCACAACTCACAGACAGTACTCCTTCTCCCATTTTAAAACACATAGATTCTAGAACACCAAATCCAATCAATTTAGTTCCTACACTCAGAGTAAAAAAACACTAATAATAGAACTACAAACCAAGAAACCCATTTCATGGTCCAACACACAATCCTTAAGATTTTAACGCACAAAGGTCACTATATCCATGTTATTAGACAACACCTCACAACCTCAAAGGAGAAACATGATCTTTGGAATAACTAGTACTATCTAGTTATCCATCACATGAAAATGCGTCAAGGACTTACAAACCATGACCTAGGTTCCCAAAAACTAGGAAATTATGAGTTCTCAAAAAACCCATACACAAAGTCAAATCATAACACAAGGGATACTCATATCCAGTGTCTCTAAATGTTTTATCATTTCTTATTTCTATTTTATTTGAATTTTACTATTTAAAACCCAAGGATTCACATTTAGAAATATACATTATCTAAAATTTAAAAATTATTGGATTTATTTTAATTTCGCGGTTCTTGGTTTTGGATAGAGATATTTTTATTCACAATTTATAATTGTATACCTTATAAGTTTCTTACTATCACTTTGTTTTACCAGAGCCATTACCTTACAAGTCATTTATACCTCCATTTTACCTAGAATTCACCTAAGTATTTGGTCAAGTAGAATTCATCTGTACATATATGGATAACCCATATAAATTGTTGAAACCACATTAAATATCAACCACTATAAATCAATTAAAAACATAGGAATATATGAAAAATCAGTAAACATGGATCATAGAAAAAATACAATACATTCATAATGAATCCCAAGAAACTATCAATCATAAGTATCATACAGATGATATATCAGTCTTGTGTGCCAACAATTATGCATGAACACATACCCTCTATTTCTATACTAGTAAAGGAGATAATAACCTTTTAAATTAGTAACATCACATCGAAGTGCATAACTCAATGGTAAATGAGGAAAAACCCAATTTCTTAATCCTAGTAACTCAGTTTTTCCCTTCTCTGTGGGGATACAAGTATCCATGAATGATCCCATAACCAAGATCTAAAAAGATCTTAGTCTCTTATATACCATACCAAAATTTTAAGAAAAAATGAAACTACTTTGATACCACTTTCTAACAACCAAGAATGGAATCCAATATACTATTTCCACGAGTCGGTTCACCACAAGACTTCAAGAATTCATCCTTGTATGCTAAAGGATATGGACTAGCGGTGAAGTGATAAAGAAAAATGTGGATAGATTATACCCTATTTATTAGGGTAGAGCAAAAAATAAATAATTCAAAAGGAAACCATAATCCTAATAATAATTTAACTAAAAAACATAAAGAAAGTTCCAAAAATAATCCAAGTGAAATATGTGATGACATGATAGACACACACACCACATTTTAGGTATTCATACAAATATACCGAAAATACTGAAATTTGGAAAATAATGAATATAGTCTCATGTCTAAACCAAGTCCTAGCATCCCATTCTCCAACCTATCTATCCAATCATAAACCATAATCTGGGTCCTTATCCTAAAATTGAACCTAAAACAATTAGAATCTTCTTGGGTACCCAATATTCAGGGAATCTTGAATAGGGTGTAAGTACAACTCAGTTGTGCACTACCAAAAGTGCATTAATCAATAACCACTCTAAAAAATAGTGTATGTAAGAGGTAAAATGAATATTTATAATATTACATGTAATGAAAAAAAAATTAAATTCACCAATTATAATTGACATATTTACCCACATATCTTGTAAGAATATTCCATAAACTCAAGGGGTTAACATTTAAAATAAAAAAGGAAGTGTTTGTTTATAATTTCTATATTCTTATTCCAAGGGGTTCCCCACCATGTTCTGACACCATGTCCAAAAATTTATACTTGGATCACCATGTCATCACCCAAATAAAGATTATAAGACATCATGCTCATCAATCTAAACATTAAATAAAGTAAAACAGGTCCCACCATCCTTGTTAAATAATTTTTAACCTCATGTCCCACCACTTGACCTTTCAATACATAGTGGAAACAAGTATGAATATTAACCTCAATCATTCATTAATCCCATGGTTAAATATATGTTACCCCATTTAACTAATTCCCAAACGAGACCATAAAAACATATTGTTAAATTCCCAACAATGATTCAATCATTAAAATCATTAAATAATTCACACATAATCCTCTTTTAATAATTTTACATTACTTACCTTTTTCATGAATTTTCACAATTAAATTCATGTCAGTACAAACTACCCCTTAGTCCCCATAATTATACAATGTAATAAAATAATTTGCTTAACCACATAAACCATCTCCTTTAACATTGAAAAAGGTCCTAATAGAATTTTACAATCCAAATAACACCATTTTAACCATTTCAAAAGCCTCATAATCAATTCTAAAAAAATAGCATAGAAACAAATTCAATTAACCCTCTTAACATGTCATTAACATGTATCCCCAATTTATACCACATAAACCTTTAACCATGATATCATACCAAATGATAATTAAAAATTATTTACTCTCACAAATTATCTATATCATAATTTATAATTTCATTACACCACTCTCAGTGGTTTGGTATACTCCATGTAAAACCCTAGGTGGGGTCTCAATTGTCAAGAAACTTGGCCGCTCCATGAAGGGTTTCATACATTAATTTAAGGCCCAATTTTTCTTTCATATTCATGGAAATAGAAACACATAAATGGAGTGCAACAGAACAACCAAAAACCAAATAACAACATCAATAATATGGGAAATAAATTTTAGAAAACGTAACTCATGTTCTTATAGAAACACTCATCCAACCATGGCGCTAGATTTGAGTTAAAACTACCTCAATCACCATGGTCCTAAACTCACTGGAAATAGGATTTATAAGATTTTAAATAAGAGGAACAACCAAGTAAAACATATTCTAGAAAATAGAATGAAATGTACACATAAACTTACCCATAACTTTGATTCTCACTAAACAGTGCCTTAAATGACTAAGAATCGATAGAGAACCATAAATGGAAGATATGCAAGCTCCTGGTGTTCACCCTAGGCTGTAGGAGAATAAAATGGGTTGTAAATCAAGTGAAAATAATAAAAATATAAAGATTGTAAAATAATCATTTTCTCACTTTTAATGAGTTTTACATCTTGACCACATAGTTTTCCACATCATGTGCCTACCGTGTAATTACCTATATCCAAGAGGAAACCAAGACACATGGTTTCATTAACAACACATACTTTTTCAATGATATTTTTTCTAGGTACAATGTGTGTTATTTTATTCTGTACTCAAAAAAAAAGATATCTCATTTGTAATGAAGTGATAATATTTTTAAATACGACCATGAGTTGCAACCTTTATATGCATGTTGGTCAGTTATTCCTCATTGCTCAATATGACTATTGGAAACTACACTCTAAATAATAAGTTTAACATTATAATTTTTGTTTATAAGTATAAATGAAAAAGGATAATTAATACAAAAAAGAGAAATCATGGCCTCAACTAGTATAGTCATGTCATATGAAGCCCATTTTTCAGAGCTTGGGAGGGAGGTAGCATCTTTGGGGTTTTCTCTTGACGATGCCTAGGCCAAACTTAAACAATTAAATATTAAACTTAATATCCTATGGGTGAAATTAATGTTAGTGAAAATTACCACTTATGAGATGCTAGCAGAGTTTCCCCAAAAATCTATCATCATCATACACCTTACCCATAGGTCATATGCGGGTGTTTAAGGGGTAATGTGCTGGGGCCCTATTTACTTAATCAGTAATTCCATTGTATAAATAAAAGTTTTATTCCATCAATTCTATTTTTAGAATATTTTTACTTAATAAAATTGAGGTGCAATTTGATAAATTGATTTTTTAGATAAAAATTGTATTATCCATAAAAGATATAAACATTTATAATAAACTGTGATATTATGAATAATAATTATTTTAATTAAATGGTATGTTCAAACACTCTTATTTAAATATAAATGATAAAAAAATTATTTTTTCAAGTGTCAGAAATTTTACTATGCATTTTGAATCCACTATGGTTCTTAATAAATAATTTTTTTATATTTAGAAGTTATAATTCTCATATTTATAGATTTTTTATGATAAAATAAATACCATTTTTTAAATTTTCATGTCAAGATTTGGTTAGGGATAACTTAGAATAATTTTGTAAAATACTTTATTTTTTAATGAATTGTAAAAATACGGTTTGATTTTTTTCTATGTTTAAGGACTTCATAATTATTTTAGAATGATATAATAACTAATTAACCAAAATACTTGGTCTAAAATATGTTATTTTATTAATGTAATGTATTTTAATATATTTATTAAATTTCCATACCTATAATTTACTTTCTAATGTCTAAAATAGAAACTTCAACATTAAAAACATTATTTTTTTGGGAACTTTAGTTTTCCATTACAAAATAAGTAATATAAAATGATAGTTGACTATTAAGGATTAAAATAACATGAGATTTTTCTCATTTTTACAAAACCATGGAAAATACCATGGGAAGTACCATGGTTTTTCATTCCAAAAGCCTAGGTTTCCAAGGCCTATATTTGGAAATTAATAAACAAATCATCCAATTTTTATATAAATACCCACCCATTTATCCATTTCTATTCACACCCAATATATCCTCCATGAATATCAAGTATTTTTACCTCCCAATGTGTCCTCAATCTCCTAAAGTTCCAATCCTCATGTTTTAGTAGTTGGTTTTCATGGTAAGGGAATTGTTCTTCTTTTCTCTTCAATTCAAGAACCTATTTTTGTTTATGTTTTATAATATATATGATTACACTATTTTAATACTATTTTATTACCCATTAATCATGCCCTTACTAAAAAGTTTTTTTTATTAATGGCAGACCCTTGTACCCTCTCTTTTTTACCTTTTTTTCAAAACCACATTTTATATCCATTATGCTACTGAATTTACTTTTCAAAATTTCTCTCTTCTTTTTAAGAAATTCCTTTTTATTTTCTTATTATGAATACAAAAAAAATATTTATTTTCCAAGATTATTCACTTAAATATAATAATAATTTATTTTATTTGAGGATTAAGATACACGAAACACACATTCCTTTTATATGGGTTGAAAATGATAGAATATTCATGTTTTTAAGAACTTTGAAGAGCCCATTATTTTGATACGAAGAAAATTAATTTTATTATCCATTGGTTATTTATGAAATTTTGGATTATGATATATGTGGATCACATTAATTAATTCATATTAATAGTGCACCCAAATATCTATCAAATTGTTACGACCCATCCCCGGAGCCCCTGTCGTGACTACCTCGAGCTCGCCTTCCATAGGCCAGGGGCTGGTGACTAGCACTAGAAAGGTGAAACCCAAAAAGGGAAGGCATTTACTTTAAACCCATACACACATAGATAGGGTACATTGTGAACAAGTAGAACACAATGGAAAATGGAAAGTACAACCACTGCAAAAATCCACCATTGAGAGTCAAAGTAAGTACTGAAAGTAAAAGGGGCCAGTATACAGGACCAAATGAAAAGAAAGTAAATAAATGGGAAAAAGTTATTCTAAGGTCATCTTCCAATGATCCTACCTTATGGTTAGGTATAGATCTTCAATTTTCTTCACTGCCACTCACCACATCTATTAATCAACTTCGAGAACCATCTAGACCTGGCTCCCCGAGTCTCATTCAATATGCATGTCGTCTTCACAAGACACAACAAGGTGAGGGTGAATCCCATGCATGGGTGAGTATAAAAATACCTAGTAGGGACCGAGATACCCTTAAAGGTCTCCCATAAATCCACAAAATTAAAACTGCAATGTATGATCTCAATTGAAAATCTTAAAGTAAAAGACATCTCACACGAGTTATAAAACTTAGAGAAAAACAATAAAAATGATGATTATTAAGCTATATCATTTTATTCTATTAAGTATCTTAGATACTAATCTGAGAAGGGTTTCTCTGTTGTTGATCCACAAAGGGTCTCACTACTGAGATCCAGAGAGGGTCACATTATTGTCGATCCACATAGTGTCACACTATTGTCAATCCATAGATGGTTGCACTACTGTCGATCCATGGAGGATAGATCTCATACTGATCAGTGGAGGGTCTCTCCATTTCTGATCCATGAAGGGTTGCACTTATGTTGATCCAAGGATTTTTGTTCTCATGTTGATCCACGGAGGGTCTCTCTTTACATGAAATTCAGGCACAGTATTCCTGCACTTGGTGCACTTGAGTTACCAATATTATGGTCTTCAAACCATCGGTCATATCTCAACCACCATGACATCCCATGAAGAAGTAACTTGAAGGACCGTCCTGTAGTAAGGGTTCCAATTCGAAATACGGTGCGTCAATCGGATGCCCATTCTGTAAGTTATAAGTAATAAAGTAAATAGGGACCAGTTGGATTTGAGTCCAATCCAACCTGGTCATACTCCAAATTCTTTTCAAACTCAAGTGGAGTATCTCTAATGGATTGTCTCTTCACAAGGGTCATCATACCGCCAATGGTGCGTCAATCAGATGCCTAGTTTGCTAGTTACGATACTTTTAGTGAAATAGGGCCAGTTGGGTATGGGTCTGGTAGGGGTCTAGCCCGAATGGCCTGTTATGCCCATGGGTCCTGCTTGACTGGTGGGTCTGAACCAGATGGTGGTTTCGGCCCAGCCGACGGGTCCCACCCGCCCAACGGGTCTGACCCGCCTGGAGAACCCAGCCAGCATGCGGGCCAGTTGCACTGGACCAAATGCAGCACATCTTGTTCTCCAAGCTGGGGGCACTAGTGGGGTGCTGCCCCACCTTCTGACCATTGCGCCTCTAGCTGAGTGGGTTGCTTCTATCCCACACGGTGCGCTAGTGCTATGTCTTCCACCCACTACATTCATCCATCCATAGTACCCTCCCATCGCGGCGCCTGCAAGCGCCTCCATCTCCATGCGGCCAGCAAAGGTCAGTCGCCGGTGCCACCGCGCCGGTGGTGCCATGCCGGTGGAACCTTCTGCAGGCCACTAAAGATGCTCTAGCGGTCAGTTTTACTTCTTTTCTGTTCCGACAGGGCTCTTGGGATGCCACCTTCACTTCAAGCCCCTTTGATTTGCCTTGCTGCCATGTTGCTCAGTCACCAAAAAATAACGTACAAACCCAAGATCATTGGAGGGTATGGGCCTTGTTCGGATTGGCCCACACCATCCGCATTAGCATTTTATTAAGGGGGAAATAAAAATTAACATAAATATTAAGAAAAACCCAAAGTGAAACCCCTCAATAACCTCCCGCAATAAATAATTAATCACAGATCGACCAATTGGTTGGTTGATCCACATTCTTCATATTATTCAAAAATGGGAAGTAGGAAACATTATACACCAAGAAAAATAAATTAATTCCCCTACATGGATTCGATGGAATCCACTGTAGATGAAGTAAAGAATTCTGCGTTCATTTACGTTCATCGCCCTTCGGATCGAATACTCCAATGGACATCATTCAATCACCATTCATCATTGAAGGGTGACGTCGCCGGCATTTCGTTAGAGATTTCCCAACCATTGCTAAATCGTTCTACCAATGGATTGATTTAATAAATAGAATTAAACCCCACATTGTGTTCATTAATGTGTTTCATTAATGAACCTTAATTAATAAACCAATTAAGCACATGAGAATTGTGGTTACACAAACAAATTAATAGGTCATTTATTGATCTTAATTTAATGCCTTATGTTATTTTTTGGTTCCACCAACCGACACATAACTGGTGGAAGAAAATAATAATATAAGTTATATTTATTTTATTATGATTTTTTGAATGTTCAAAAACTAACTTTTTCGTCTTACCTTTTCTGGTCAAAGTTAAGCTTCGCCTAAGCGAATCCCGGTGTTGCGAGATCAACGATGCCCTCATATTTTTAATTCGAGCACCAGCTCAATGATAGAAATTCTCACTCAAGCGTTTACTGAACGTACCTTGAAAAAATCAAAAAACTTGTTCTGGACTCTTCAAGCCTCGATATCACGTGCTGTCAAAATTCACAGTCTCTCAATAATTCCATAAAATTAAATAAATAAATAATTTATGGGTCTTTACATTCTCCCAAAATTAGGTATTTATATCTCATAAAGCCACAAAAAAACCCTAAGAAAACAAATGGGGGTACTGAGTATGAATCCGAGCCTCTCGCTCCCATGTTCTCTCTTGGATGTTCCCATGCTGCCACCAAACTTTCACTAGAGGGATCGACCATTCAAAAAGGACTCACTCATATCGATACTCTATCTCAACCAAGAACTCATTAAAAGTCTCCCCACCCTCAATGTCCAGCTCCCCCCACTCAATGATGTGCGATGGATCAGACACATATCACCTCAACTGCAACACATGGAAAATTTCATGCACTCGATGCAACTGTGGGGGAAGAGCTAAGAGGTAAACCACCTTTCCAACTCTTCTGAGAATTTTGAAAGGCCTGATGAACATTGAATATAGATTTCCTCCCCAGCCAAATATCTGTAATCCCCGTTAGGGTGAGACCCGTTGAAGAATTGTTCTTCCTCCTTGAACTCTAATGTTCTCCTTCTCCTATCAGAATAAGAATTCTTCCTATTCTATATAGTCTTAATCTACTATATATGACCATTTGTCTGAGGGTGAAAGGCAGTGCTCAAGCATAGTTGAGTCCCTAATGGCTCCTCTAATCCATTCCACAACTAGGATGTACAAAGAGCATCATGATCTGAAAGTATTGTCGATGATATCTCATAAAGTCGTACTATCCCCTAGACATAGAGGCATCCCAAACCCTATACTGATCCCTTCTCTTAGATGAGTATAAAATGGGCTGACTTGGTGAGTTGTTCAACGATCACCCAGATAGATTTGTGGCCCTTGGATGTGCATGGTAACACTATCATGAATTCCATGAAGATATGATCCCACTTCCATTATGGTACCTCTAGTTGTTATGATATGATTTCTAAAACCTGATGCTATGTCTTCACTTGCTGACAAGTTAGACATCATGAAACAAACTCTGCCACTGCTTTCTTCATCCTTGGCCACTAGTACAGACATCAGTGGTCCTAGAATATCTTCGCCACATCATGATGTACCGCCAAAGGGTATGTATGTAACTCCCTCAACACCTCTTCCTAAAATGTCACTGGTACCGTGATGCGTCCTCTAAAAAGTATGACATGCTCCCCGCCTATAGAAAATCCATAAATATCTTGTCTTGGGGATATTTGATCACATTGGGCATTGAAGTAAACATCCCCAAGTTGTGCCTCCCAAACTCGCTGAAGGATTGGGGGAGTGATAGTCATAGACTAGTGGTGTGCTGCTTCATCACAATCCATGAAGGATATATGAAACATGACTAGTTTCTCAGTCACCTCACTCAAAAGATGTAGAACCAACCACTTACTGAGTGAATATGGTACTATGTTTCCCTTCCCAGGTGTGTGGAAAATATAAAAGTTGAATTCTTGGAAGAACTCCAACCATCATCGATGTCTCAGGTTTAGGTCCTTCTGTGATAAGGTATAGTTGAGATTCTTTTAATCAGAGTAGACAGTAAACCTTTCACCCATAAATTAGTGCCACCCCATCTTCAATGTAAAGACCACTGATGCTAAATCTAGGTCATGGGTTGCATAGTTATGCTCATGTTTCTTGAGCTATCATGAGCCATAAGAGATCACCACACACTCTTGCATCATGACACACCCCAGTCCAATCCCTCATGTGTCATAGTAGAATACATACCCAACACCCTCTTATGATATCCTCAATATGGGGGCACTCTTCAGTCTCCACCTCAGCTCCTTGAAACTCTAATGGAATCTCCCCTTCCATAAGAAGGGTTTTACCTTCTTTTTAAAATATGAAAAGGGTGCTTCTACACTGCAAAAGTCAAGTACAAATCTCCGATAGTACCCAACCAACCCTAGAAAACTTCACACCTCGGTCACACTTCTAGGTGGATCCCAAGAAAGCACCGCATCTATATTTTCTAGATCCACTGAAACTCCATCCTCTGAGATAACATGTCCCAAAAAGCGGACTTCCCATATCCCAAACTAGCACTTCAAGAGCTTACCATAATGCTGGTTCTCTTGGAGTGTATTGAGGACTATCAAAAAATGTGTAGCATGCTCCTCCTCCGATGCCCAGTACACTAAGATTTTGTCAAAGAAGACCACCATGAAGAGATCGAGGTTAGGCTATAAGATCATGTTCATGAGTCCCATGAACATTTTTGGGTCATTGGTCATTCCTAAATGCATCACCAAGAAATCATAGTGGCCAAACCGGCATCTGAAGGCTGTCTTTGGTACGTCATCATCCCACACCTGAAGATGATGATCTCCTGATCTGAGGTCTATTCTCAAAAGCCGTTGTGCTCCCTTCAGCTGATTGAAGAGTTCATCAATCCTCGACAAATGATAATTTTTCTTTATGGTAACCTAGTTCAGGCACCAATAGTCCACACAAAGCCTTAAGTTCCCATATTCCTTCTTGGTGATCAAAATTGGGGCTACCTAAGGAGAAACATTGGGCCTTATGAACCCCTTTCTCTGTAAGTCCCCCAACTGTACCCTCAAATCATGAATCTCCATGAGATACGTCTAATATGATAGAGTAGATATTAGTGTCTTCTCGGGATATAGGTAAATGTAGAAGTCTATGTATCTATGAGATGGTAGTCCTGAAACTTCCTCATGAAATACATCAGCATACTAGTCCACCACTACAGGACAACTCAGACTCCTCTCGCCCACTCCCCTGAGGGTAAGGCTAGCCAAATGATAAGTGATCTGCTACACCCTCCTCTGAGAATTTCCATACAATGCTGAAAAGGTTTCCTTGTCAGTAATGAAGGAAAAATTGGTCCCATCCTAATAGACACACCACAATTTACGCCTAAAACAGTCGATCTGAGCATGGACTGTGGATAACAAGTCCATACCCAATATGAAATCATAAAGCCTCAATGCTGCTACTAAGAGATCCTAGCCAAAGATCTCTCCTACTAGTCTAATCTCACACTACTGGAACCAATGTGTAATAATTGAATGCTCTCCCGTATGAGTTTCCAATCGTAAGGATCGAGCCAACGGCTCCACCAGAATCTCTGAGCTCTGAATGAGAGCTATGGAAATGAAAGAGTGACTGACACCTATGTCTATAATAACTGTAGCTAGGGTGGATTAGACAAAGATCATACCTCAAATCATCTTCAATTTTTTGTGGTCATAGGCCTCTAACACATGAAGCTGACCTTGTCCTTGTCCACCTGCTCCTTGAGGTCGGCGTGGACCACCTGGAGGTGGTGTCGGGAGTAACTCAAACTGTTTTCCACTACCAGATGCACGACCTACTACTCCACCACATCTTACACCCTATATAACAACTCATTTGAACCTCTTTAGCTACCTCGGTGATCCCTAAACCATGTTTTGATCATCAGTATGGTGAGTTGGGCAGTCGCGAACCATGTGACCATGCTATCTGCATAAGTAGCACAACTTTCCCCTCTACTAACCTCCTCTGACTTGCGAGATCCGCACCTCCAACCATACATCCTGGGGTCATCATCCAGAAGTTCTGGCCCTCTTGGGCCTTGAATCATTTTCCTACTTCCTTCTATAGATGACTCACCAACCTATCATCCGGTGGTGGCTCTCACTGCCGGTGCCTGCTCATCTAGGAAGCTCTACACCAATTGTTCTCTCTCTAGCCCTCCATCCTGCATCAGAATGATGAGAGAAATCATCGATGCTCTGATCTCCCAATGGAGGATCTTATCAAAGGTTTGAGTCCTAAATAAAGGGTTCCATACCATGTCGGTGGAGTATTAGGAGAGGTCATTGAATCTCACCGAGTACTGGACCACTGTCAGGCTACCCTGTTGTAAGTGTAGTAGCTCTTGAATATGCACAGAGCATAGATTCACTGGTATGAACTCCTCACAAAAGAGGCTCTCAATGTCCAACGAGGAGAGATTTATATCCTCATGTATCTAGAAATTTATTCTCCACCATGTCCATGTTATGCCCTAAAAGAGACTAGTATCTAGGATCACCATCTGGTCTGCTGGTGTCTCAACTAATTAGAAAACTCGTGCCACAGCCTCCATCCAATCCTCAGATTCCTGTAGATCTATCTTGCCTCGAAACCTCAAAGGACCCTTTCTCTAGAACTCATTAAACACACTCATTCAACATGCAAACTTTTATGGTGGGACTGGTGGCAACTACTACCCTACGGGTGGTGGTTTTGCAGGTGCACCACCCGAAGGTTCTATCACTATTAGAGGGCCCTGAACCGATGCCTCATCACTTGGTGGGCCATCATTGTGATGTCTCACTAGAATCCTGTTAGGTTACCTATGTGGAGGCATCCAGTAATGAAACATATCCTCCATGGTAAATAATTTATACTTGGGGAGATAACTCAAAAAAGGTTAGAAGAAAAACACTTCCAAAACACATGAAAATAGTGTTTTTGTGTATTGAGTCGAAAATAAGAACTCAGGTTCATGGTGTATGGATATGTCGGTTGCTGCACCAACAATTGACTCCCTGAATTGTAATTCGAACTCAAGACACAAAACACTATTACACTATTGAAAACACAGACTCTTAGTTCTTTTGGTAGAATATACTACCCTCTGCTACCACTTTATCATGACCCATCCCCTGGGGCCCGTGTCGTGACTACCCCAAGTCCGCCTTCCATAGGACTAGGGCCGGTGACTAGCATTGGAATGGAAAAACCCAAGAAGGGAAGGAATTTCCTTTAAACCTGTACACACATAGATAGGGCACACTGCGCACAAGTAAAACACAACAGAAAAGGGAAAGTACAACCACTACTAAAATCCACCATGGAGAGTAAAAGTAGGTACTGAAAGCAAAAGGGGCCATTATACAACATAGAGAATAGGAATAAATATGATTAGTCTTAATATAGATCATTTTTTCTCTTAAGTATCTCACCTACTGATCTGAGAAGGGTTTATCTACTACTGATCCACAAAGGGTCGCACTACTACAGATCCACAGAGGGTCTCCCTACTAATGATCCACATAGGGTCTCAATGATGTCGATCCAAAGAGGACCACAATTCTACTGATCCATTGATGGTCTCTCTCATACCAATTCATAGAGGGTCTCACCATTGATGATCTATGGAGGTTCACACTACTTCTGATCCACATAGGGTCTCTCTCAGGCTGATCCACAGAGGGTCACTCTTCACTTTCCAACAAGCCACATGATTCCCACACTTGGTGCACTTATGTTCCTGAGATTTTGTTCCTCAAACCATTAGTCATACCTCAACCACCACTAAGTCCCATGAAGAAGTAACCTGAAGTACCATATTTTTGTAAGGGTTCCAATGCGATAGATGGTGCGTCAATCAGTTGCTTGGTCTGTAAGTTATAAGAAAAAAGGTAAATAGGGCTTGGTTAGATTCAAGTCTAATCCAACCTAGATATACTCCAACTTCTTCCCAAACCCAAGTGAATTGTATCAAAATTACAGCCCTGTCACAAGGGTCCTCACACCATAGACATTACATCAATCGGACGCCTGGTTTGTGAGTTACGTTAATTTTAGTGAAATGAGGCCGGTTGGGTCCAGGTCTGGCCCAACTGGCAGGTCTGACCAACCTAGAGAACCAAGCCCACATGCAGGCTGGTTGCACTGGACTAGATGTAGCACATCCTGTTCTCCCAGTCGGTGGTTCTAGTGGGGTTCCACTCCACCTTCTGAAATAGATAGCTTTGTCGTCCGTTGCGCGTCCAGCCGAGCAGGCCGCTCCTATTCCATGCGGTGTGTCAGCGCCAAATCTTCAACCCACTGTGGCCATCCGCCTGTGGCACCCAGATGATGTAGCACCTACTACAATCTATCTCCACGGTGCCTTCACGTGTTGCCGTCTCCATGCGGTCTGTATAGGCTGACCACCGCAGCCGGCACCTTCCCCAGACCACCAGAGATGCTCTGATGGTCTCTTTTCCTTTCCGTTTTTGCCTGCATGCCTCTCGATTCTCCACCTTCACTGAGAGACTCTTGGATTCTTCTTTTCACCGTGTTTCTTGGTTTCCAAAGAAGAATTCACAAAACCCAAGAGCAGCGGAGGGTCAGAGCCTTGTTCGGATTGGTATGCACCCTCCGCCTTAGCGTTTTGTCAAGGGGGAATATAAAAACTAACATAAAGATTAAGAAAACCCACAAAGTGAAACCCCACAATAAATAATGAATCTTGGATTGAACCATTGGTCAGTTGATCTGAGTTATTCATTTTATTCATGAACAGGAAGGAGGAAACATTGTACACTAAGAAAACTAAATTAATTCCCCTACTTTGATTTGGTGGAATCCGCTGCAGACAAAGGAAAGAATTCTGCATTGAATGATGTTTATCTCCATTCGTCACCCTCTAGATCAAATCATCCAATGGACTTTGTTTGATCACCATTATTCATCGAAGGGTGGCTTCATCGACATTTCGTCAGAGCTTTCCCCACTATTTCCAAATCGTTCCGCCAACAGATTGATTAAATAAATAGAATTAAACCCCCACTTTGTTTTCATTAATATGGTTCATTAATGAACCTCAATTAATGAAACAATTAATCACACAAGTATTGGTGTTACACAAACAAATTAAGAGGTAATTTATGTGTCTTAATTTAATGCCTTATATTATGTTGTAGTTTTGGAAACCGATGCTTAACCAGTGGAAGAAAAGAATAAAAGAACTCATAGTTATTTTATTATTATTTTTTGAAAGTCCGAAAACTAAATTTTCCATCTTAACTTTTCCAGTCAAAGTAATGCTTCACCTAAGAAAATCTTTATGTAATGAGTTCAACAGTGCTCTCATATTTTTAATCTGAGCACCAGTTCAAAATATTGAAATTCTTGCTCGCACGTTTACTGAACATTACTTAAAAAAAGTCCAAAAAAAACATTTTGGGATCTCCGGGTCTTAGAATCACGTGTTGTTGAAATTCACAGTATTTCAAAAATTCCATATAATTAAAAAATTTATATGGAATTTCTAGTTCTTTTCACAAATGAATTGGGAAGAGAATTTAATCTTTATAGATGGCATGTTATATAATACCTTGGTGAATAAACATGGAACTTTTTATGAAAACTCGGTAGAAAACCTTAGAGATATGCTTGTGAATGTCTCATTTAAATGTTTTAGCTACATTTATATGTTATGATTCGTGTTTTTTAATTATGATATCACTCATTTTTCTTGATCATTCCTTTATGATATTATTCAAGTTCTTATTGATATTTCTCACGGTCACGTGTCAATTGTTTCCCTTACATTCCCTTTATGGGCCTTATTCTCACCCTTTCATTTTATGAATATCCTCAGGTTATGAGATGCAGTAAATTTACTTAGTATTAACCAATTATTAATCCTTTCAAGTGGATTAGAATAATTTTTTATGTTTTCATGTACAATGTACCCTTTTTCTAAGAAACTAAATAATTAAAAGATCCTATGTTTTTACTATGAAATGAAAATTTATATAATAAAAAGGCGGGATTCTATAGTTTGTATCAAAGTTTGGTTTAGTTATTTGTAGAAATTAGGACTCGAAAATTTTCATATGAATCTTACGTACAAGTTAAAATATAAGAAAATATCCTCGTATTTTGGTGAAGTATTAGGTATGTGGTTTTCAAGAAAAGAAATCCATGTCTGGATAAGAACAGGGGGTTGTGTCTCTATCATAGATGTATCTAGGGGTAAAACCCAAAAACACCACATTGATATAGAATTGAATGGAAACTGGTCAATGATAATGGGACTTTCTTCACTCTGGATTTGACACTCACAGGTGATATATTTGATTAATCACAAGTTTTATATGAACCATTATAAAGGATTTATAGAATATGTATTTTTTAAAAGAATGAAATTTTTAATCATGTTGTTTTAAAACATAAATTTCCTTTATAATTATAATATTTTTAAAAGAAAAAAATTTCTCACTATGGATTTATTATTTTATAAAATTGATGGAAATAGGAGAAATCGAGTTATTGGTGAGCACAATGGACTATGAACTAAGGACCCTTCAATGAAATCCATAATGAAAAAAATCATGATTATAATGAATTAACTTACTCGAGTCGTGAGTAATAACATGAATCAAGCCAAGAGAATAGATTAACCTAGAAAAGAACAACTATTTGTTGATTACTTTATGCATCAAGAATCTCCTTCATTTAGTGGATTTATGAACCCATTGATTATTGAACAATGGATAAGCTCTATTGAAAATTTATTTTCCATACTTAATTGTTTGGAACAAGAGAAAGTCACCCTAGCTATGTACCACTTAGAGGGAGAATCTGATTAGTGGAGGAAACAAATTAAAAACATGAATAAAATAATAGAGATTGATGGTATGCAGTAGGATGTGTTCATGAGAGTCTTTATTAAAAAATATTTACCCCATTTGATGCAAATGAAAATGGAGAAGGAATTACTAGAGCTGTAGGAGAAGGAAAAAAGATCTATATAAATATATGAGATAAACTTTACAATGCTTTATCATTACAACTCTATCTTTTTCATAGATCCTAATGGAAAGGTTTATATATTCTTAGGTGGGCTAAGACTACATTTAAATAAGAATATAGATAATAGATACTATAGAAGCTATGAAGAGTTAGTGCAGAGTGTAATGAAGTTTGATCTAAAGTTTGGAGAGATGAAGTGGCCCCACAAATTGAATGAAATGGAGAGATCAATGGAGCCACGATTGGGAGGAACTATGATCATGAAAGTGTATGAAATCAAGTGCAACTTCCCACATACAACAAATGTGGAAAGAAGAATTAGGGGAATAGATTTCTTGGGGGAGAGAAATGTTACAATTGTGGAAGAGATGTCCATATTTCTCAGAACTGTCATAGTGAGGTAAAGCCTCAACTTTTCAACACAAATGTAAAAGGGAATATAGTCCAGGCCTAGCCTAAATTCCAAAGCATCAAGTGTGAACAGCTTGGGAAAATTTAAAATCCTCTCCAAATCAGAAGATAATGGAGGGAGATCACCATCAACCTCATCATAGGATAAGTGAGCAAGGTCGTACTTTATCTATCATGATGGTTGAAGTTAGTGCTCAAAATGATGCATAGCAGGTGCTCACATTGTTCTCTCTATTTTAGGATATACTTTTCTTCATTCAAGTTTTATGCATTCCTTTATTTCCTTCACGTTTGCAAAGAATATATAATCAGTCCCTAAACTGCTAAATGTAGAGTTATCAATTAAGACTTATGTAGGAATTATCCAATCATCAATAGTATATAAAAACTCTAGTATTCACATTAGTGATCAAAATATCATCAGAAATCATATAGTCATTCTCATGATGGAATTAGACATTATACTAGGGATGTACTAGCTATAAATGTATAATACTAAGATCAAATAAATAAGTAAGTAAATATTAGTAGTCTTGAATGGGAAACCTATAGTTTCGTAAAAGGTGATATATCTCGACCTGAGCTTTGACTAGAAGCACCTCCCATAGACTTCTTTATAAAGACGGATAGTTAATATGAAAATGAAAATTAAAGCATACAAATTAAAAATATACCCATAATTTAATAATACATTAATGTATTTCCAGAGGAGTTAAATGGACCTACCTTAGAAAAAAATAGAGTTATCCATTGAACTCATTCCAAGATCCAAGATGACATCAAAGACTCATAGAGAATGGTAAATGTATAGCTGGAGGAATTAAATAAATAGCTTCAAGATCTTTTGGGGAAGGGGTTTTTCTGACCAAGTGTATCTCCTTGGGAAGCACATGTTCTCTTTATGAAGAATAATGATGGATCAATGCAACTATTATTTGATAATAGAGAACTTAATGGGATCATATTAAAGAACAAGTACCCAATTCCAAGGATTGATGGTTTATTTTACTAGCTTCATGGGGTTCAATTCTTCTCTAAAATTGATCTAGTTATCATCAATTAATGGTGAAGAAAGAAGATATTCTAATGACTGTCTTCCGATCAAGATATGGTCATTATGAGTTTTTTGTTATGAACATTGTCTTAAATAATGTTCCTCATATATTTATGGATTGGATTAACAGAGTCTTTTAGTACTACCTTGAATTTTTTTTTGTAGTTTTTGTTAGTGATATAATGATATATTCAAAATGTCGCGAGGAGCATGAGGATTGTATAAGGGTTATATTTAATGCAACGAGGAAGGATAGGGTAATTGGAGAGTTCAATAAATAAAAATTTTGGTTCCAACAAGTTCTGTTTTTGGGAACATTTTAACCAATGAAGGAATCTCAGTTGACTTGATGAAGACAAAGATTGTGGAGGAGTGGCTTTATCCTACAACAATAATGGAGATTCATTGTTTCCTTGGTTTAGCTAGATATTATAGGATATTTGTGAAATAATTTTCCTAAATTTGTAATCCAATGACTTAGTTAACTCAAAAAGGGGATAAGTTTATTTGGATAAAGGAATGTGAAGAAAGTTTCCTAGAGCTAAAGAAGAGATTGGTGACTGCACCTGTGTTAAATCTACCCTCTACTGGAGATGGATTTATTATTTTCAATGATGCATCTCTGAAAGGACATGGGTGTGTCCTCATGAAAAAATAAAAGGTTATTTCTTGTAAATATCAAAAGTTCAAGCCTCATGAGAAAAATTATCCTACCCCTGGGCTGGAGCTAGCAGTGGTTATATTCTATATGAAAATGTGGAAGCACTATATTTATGGGGAGAAATGTTATATATACATAGACCACCAATGTTTGATTTATATTTTCACATAAAATATATTAAATATGAGATATATGAGATTGTTATAACTTCTAAAAGAATACTATTTTTTGATTTATTATCAATCTTGAAGATCTAACAAATTTGGTGATGCATTACGTAGGAAAGACACTATTATGTGGGAAATGATGAGTATTCATAGAGATCCTTTGATCAAAGAACAAGTAATACTAAACATTTTAATCGTAAGTTAAGGCACATAATCAACCCTATCCCAAATGATTTCTCAACCATCATTACTAGAGAATATCATGAAATCTCAAATATAAAATCCTTTGTTATGAAAGAAGATAGAGGCTACATAGAATGGGAAGTATAGTGAGTTAAATATTGATCAATATGGTTTACTAAAATTTCATAGAAGGATATGTGTTCCATATATTTAAATAAAATAATGAGGTGATGGATGAAGCCCATATCTGTACATACACTATACACCCTAGAAGCACTAAAATGTATAAGGACCTACGTGATCATTATTGGTGGGATAAAAGGAAAAGGGAGACTTCAAACTAAACTTAAAGTTCTTTGGTGTATCCAAAATTGAAGGTGGATAAAAAACCTTCTAATGAGTTATTTAAACCACTGCCCATACCTATGTGGAAGTGGGACAATATCACTATGGAATTTTTCACTAGTCACCCAAAAAATCCAAAGGAAGCAATGTGATATGGGTTATAATGGATTGTCTCACCAAGACTACCCACTTTTTCCATATTTGAGAATATTTATCTCTTTAAAAACATTCCATGATTTACATAATGAAGTGGTGAGGTTTCATGGGGTTCTACTTTTTATTGTTTCTGATCATGATCCAAGGTTCACATCAAAATTTTAGAGAAATATTCAGCATGCTTTGAATACTAAATTAAATTTCAGTACGTCCTATCACACTCAAACTGATAGATGATGTAAAAGGAATATTCAAATGCTTTAAGACATTCTGAGAACATGCTCAATGGAATTTAAAGGTGGACGAGATCAACACCTCCTATTAGTTGAGTCCTCACACAATAGTAGCTTCCATTTGAGTATTCAAATGGAACCTTATGAAGCTTTATATATGAAGAGATGTAGAACTCCTACTTTTGGGATGAAGTTGGGGAGAAAAAATATTCTTGGGCCTGATCTTGTACAATAGATTAAAAGAAGGTTCATGCCATCCAACAACACATAAAGGCTTCTATGATTCGACATAAGAGTTATTCTAACAACCTTAGATGGGACATGGAGTTTTATGATGGTCAAAAAGTATTCCTTATAATTTAACCATGCAATAGAGTCATGTGGTTTAGGGAGAAAGGGAAACTTATCCCAAAGTACATTACCCCCTATGAAATCCTTGACCGCATAACCGTAGTGTCCTATAAGCTAGCACTTCCACCAAATCTAGATCAAGTTCTTTATTCATTCAATAGATCTATCTTGAGAAATTACATACATGACCCTTCATAACTATTGAATCTGGATATGATACAAATGGAACCTGGCCTATCTTAGGAGGAATAGTTGGTAGATATCTTAGACCGTAGAAAATATTTCTATGAAAAAACACTACCCACCACATCAAATTTCTATGGATGAACCATAAATATGAAGAATCTATGTGGGAACAAGAGAAAATATGGTTGAATAAGTACCAACACATTTTCTCAACCAAGATAACAAGTTGAAATTTTGGGGATGATATTTATTAAGGGGGAATAATGTAATGACCCATAATTTTTGAATGGTATTTGTTTCCTGAGAAAATGTTTATTATTTTATTTTGTACACAAAAAAACTACATCAATTTATTAATTAAGGGAGTAAAATTTTAAATGTAACCATTGGGTTTTGGCCATTATATGACCATTTTTCAATATAAACTTTGGAAACTATACTGATAATAATAATTTTAACATTATAATTTGTGTTTATAAGTAGAAAGGACATAGGATAATAATGAAGAAATGAGAAACGATGGAATCAACCAGTAGAGTCATGTATTATGAATCCTTTTTGTTAGATCTTGGGAGGGAGCTAGTATCTTTAGGGTTTGTTCTGGACTAATCACAATCTGAGATTCAACAAGTGAATCTTGAAGGAAATCACCTATGGGAGAAGTTCAATCTAGTTAAAATTACAGCTATGGTGATTTTAACTGAGCCACCCCATTAATCTATCACCATCACGCACCTTGCCCTTAGGTTGTACAATCGTGTTATAATAGGTTATGTATCGAGGACCTAGATACTTAAAGTGTAATCCCGTTGCATAAATAAAATTTTTATTCCACCAATTATATTTTAAGAATATTTTTTCTCAATATAATTGAAAAAGAATTTGATAAATTGATTTTTTAGATAGAAATATTTTTATCGATAAAAGATAAAAATATTAACAATAATCTATTATATTATGAAAAATACTTATTTTAATGAAATATTATGATAAAAACACTCCAATTTAAATATAAATGAAAAAATATTTTTTTTTCAAGTGTTGTAAATTTTACTATACATTTTCAATCTGTTATTATTTTTAATAAATAATGTTTTTTATATTTAAAATTAAGAATTATAATATTTAGATAATTATTCTGATAAAATAAATATCATTTTTAAATTGGAACATCAAAATTAGGATAGGCTTAATTTATGATAATTTTCCAAAATACTTTATTTTTTGTGAATAGTAAAAATACATTTGAGTTTTTCGGTATGTTTAATGACGTCATAATTATTTCATAATGATTTAATAACTAATTAACCACAATACTATTCTTAAAATATTTTCTTTTATTTATATAAACCATTTTAATATATTTTAATCAATTTCCAAACCATTAATTTACTTTCTAAAATCTAAAATGGAAACTATGACATTAAAAACCTTATTTTAGTGGAAACTTTACTTTTCAATGAAAAAATAAGTACTATAAAACGATGGTAGATTCTTGTGGACTAAAATAATAAATAATATTACCCAAGTGTCTAAAATAGTGTGAAAATACCATGGGAAAGCCCATGGTTTTTCATTTTCAACAACTTTTGTTTTAAAGCCCTATATTTGGAAATTAATAAAAAAATCCTCCACATTTTCTAGATATACCCACCAATTTATCCATTTAAATTCACTCTAAATCCATACTTCAAAAATATCTAGAATTTATAACTCCCATTTATTCTTCCTAAGTTATTATAAATCCTCCAAGGTTCCAATCTTTAGGTTTTTGGAGTTACTTTTCGAGGTAATAGAATTGCTCTTCTTTTCTCTGTGATTTAAGATCATTTTTTGTATATGTATTCTAATTTTTACGATTATTATCTTTTATTACCATTTTATTCGTACCCTTACTAATAAGTTATTTTTTATCAATTAGATACACCTTTAACCTCCCTTTTTACATTTTTTTCAAAGCCTCATTTTAAACCAATTATATTGATGAATTTACTTCTCAAAATTTCTCTCTTATCCCCAAGAAATTATCTTTTATTTAATTATTATGAATACTGAAGACAATTTATTTTAGAAGGGTATTAACATTAATGTAAAAAAAATTATTTTATTTTTGTGTTAACATACATGAATCATGTATTCCTTCTATCTTGCTTGCAAATGACATAATATTTAGGTTTTTAAAAACTTTTGAAATCCCGAGATTTAGATATGAGGCCTGTTTATTTTATTCTTCGTGGGTTATTTATAAAATATTTGATTATCATATAAGTAAATTATATAAATTAATACATATGAAAGTTTTATCTTGATATCACTACAATTTATTGGGTAAATAATTTAATCTCTAAAGATGACATTTTTTACGATGCCTTAGTGAATAACCATGTTAATATTTATGACACCTTAGTAAAAAACCATGGAGATATGATTATTAATGTCTCATTTAATTATTTTAGCCCCATTTACATGTAATGATCAATATTATTTTTATTTTTATATGTCCCTTTTTTTATCTCACGCCTTTATTATATTCTTCACATTCTTATTGACATTTCTTGTAGAGACCCAAAGCTTGACGTACATGGACATTACATTAATTTTGCGGAATACTTAATACATAACAAAAAAAAGACACACAAGGACCGTAATAGTTTAGTGTCTTTGGAAACTCAGAATATAAACTTCTAATCATGTTGAAACATCTTCAACAACTCCCATAATGATCTTCCCCTTTTTGTTTCCTTACCTAAAACATTTATTTATTTCCTGGGGAAAATAAAACATAAAAAGGGTGAGCTCAAATTCTCAGTAAGGGCAAACATAGATAACATAAAACAATCCATAAACAATTAGAAGCAAAAACTTGAACATGAAATTTAAACATCAAAATCTTGATCAAAGACATAAATCGTGGAAGTACGTAAGGCATATATCATAATAGAATATCAACCGTGATAAAATATAATGCGAATAAAACATGTGATTGTGGAAACCATTCAGCACATGTTATGATTTCCATAGTAGCCAAGGCATTGCTCCCAAGACCATCTTAGTGGACAAAGTCCCTTTCTAAATCGAGTCCACTCCTCGTTTCAGTCCTGTAACACTGAACCGGATTAACTTACCGTTCCAGCCTTGTCTATCTCATGAGATATAAATCCTTACCCAATGCATTGGAGGGAGATATAGGTCCCACACATCTCATAATTAAATCATTATTACTTGTGCCACAAAATAAACATACATCATTCATAATAACCCAACAAATAAAATGGGTTTCATAAACATAATCCCATCATCACATAATCCATATAAAAGAAATCGATATCAATTCATAATAAGAAAAGTGAAACCATGTAAATCATAGATAAATTATACTTGAAACATACACATATGAAATTATTTTATCTTAGATGAAAAATGGTTTTGATAAAACACTTGAAATGAATTCTTGAGGAAAATATCCTTTCTTCTTCAAACTAATTTTCTTTTCAAAAAATGTCATGAAATTTTAAAAGAAAATGATTTTGTTTAAAAGATTCATGAAATCTTTTGGAGGAAGCTTCATTAAAATAAGGCATTATAAAACTGTAAAAGTCCTTTCATGCCGTATACGTTAAAAAAACATTATTCTCGTACTTTTGTCAGAAAAGTCAAAAAGTAACTTGTAGTGTAAATAAATGAAAGATTCCTTTCATACCATGGGGTAAAATTCAAAATGGGTAAAAAGGAATTTAAACATACATGAATACCCTTTTATAAAACATGGACATGGATGATAGCAATAACCCCTGAAAATACTTACAAATAAGCAATCTCGGATAAAAATGAGATTTGCAAAATTATCCCTTACCTTAGGTCCGATATGCTTTGTAAGTTTTAGAACGTCCTGTATAATGATTTAAATAATGTCATTGACTTATTACAGAATCATATTCATTGTTATGATTTCATATATGGTTCACTTATGACTTTATATTACCTGTTCTTTTGTAAGTTCCATGTTAAAGCAGTGTTTTGGGTTAAATCGTTTTATTTATCGTACGTGTTTCGACATGTTGTTCTTGATAGTATTAGTTATATCCAGATTTACGTAATTCAATAATGTAAAACATGATTTACATATAATTTATATTTCAGTATATACACATATATATGATAGTTCGATTAAATGAAATGAAATACACCGTTCATGGAGACGGTAGGTCGTACGTACGTATGAACGTTGTTTTCGTTTCCTTATTGAATTGAATGAAATTAAGTAGATGAAAAACATATATATACACATAAATACAGTATCATTATTATTTCATATATTTCATTATTACTTATTATATATACTTTATAATCATTCATGAATGGTTAACATGGAGAATGAATCTCATCGTGTTGTGGAGACGGTAGTGCGTACGTACGCACGAGCGATGATATCATTCCCATGATTGTGGAATTGTATTGGAGTGTATTTATACTATTTAATAATCAATATAACTTTACAATTATCATATATAGTTATTATTTACACCATTAGACCCATCCAAGTATGGTGGTGGTGGAAAATATATTACACCACGGCGTGGAGACGGTATTTCGTACGTATGCACGCGCGGTGATTTCGTTTTCCGTAGGATGGATAGATGGTGAAATAGGGTTGTTTCATACTTATAATAACATATCAGTATATGAGTGATACTAATGTTATTACTTCATAATTAATAAACTAAAGGAGAATAAGTGGAAGAAGAAATAAAGTTGAAAGAATCGGTAACCGACATTACCTCTTCTTTGAAGCGCCTCTTTGAGACCTCCACTTAGGGCACCAAAATTGGTCTTTGAAGAATACCAGGACCACTAGGATATTTCTAGGGAAGTGGAGAAGAGAATTATTCAGGGTTTGGCCGAGATTGAAGTCTCAAAGTGGTGTGAGTAAGAGAGGGAGGAGGTGCCCTATTATAAGAGAGGAGAGGGGAACCTTTGGAATAACTAAAAATATCATTTTATTATAAAGTCATATTCGGTTTTTAATAGCTCCAAATTGAGTTATTTCAAAGATAAGGTGGGGATGGGTCTAAATCCTCTCGTCCAATAGAATTTAGTCAAGTTTAGGTTTCTATTTTAACCTTATCATTTAGATTTAACTTTAAGTTAAATAATTTGTCTTTTACCGTGTCTTCTTGTTTTCTTACACTATAAGGTTAATAAACATACTATAACAAGCCAAACGAATCCCAAGTTGATTATTATTAATATATATAACCTTATCTAAGTAATTTGGCCGAACCTTAGATTTTTAGGAATAAAATAACAATTAATAATATAATATTTGTTTTAAAAACTATTTTATGTCCATTTTGACACTATTAGGTAATTGATTTTTGTGAAACTAATAATAGAAATATTTGTTCTAAAAAAGTCAATTAAATCAATAATAACATGTCATATTAATATATAAAATTATTTTAATTCATAAAAATCCTAAAATCACATTTATTTTGGTATTTGTAACATCAATTATGTCAATATTTCATTAATAATATAATTACTGCATCATCATTGTGTCATAAATAAATTAAATTATTTAAAGTCTAAAAATTAAAAATAAACTACCATTATGTAGGAAATATTTTTATCTTTATAATAAATATTTATAGTCGAATTTATCCTTTTTATAACCCTATATGAAAAATTATTTACTTATTAAACTTTGATTTTAACTATTTTAACCCTTCTTTAAATAAATTAATAACAAATGTCCAAATCTAATCCAAGTGGGCCTAAATGGTCATATATTATTCCTAAGGTTGTTTTAAGTCTAATTACACTTATCAAATATAATTAGGACATGTTTTAGGGTAATAATAATATCATTTTTACCCTTAATTACCTTATTTACTTTTAACCGTGGTAAAAAAAGTAAAACGTTACTATTCACCAAAAATTATTTTCATCTCATTGAACCACATTTTACATACTGACATCAACCGTGTCTCTCGGATTTTTTAAATTCCACTCACATAAGCGTTAAAATTATGTTTTATGTGAATTTGGAAATTCTCCTAGGAGGTGGGTAAAAGACGGTCAAAAGTTCAATAAATTTTTTATATATCTAAAATTATTATCAAATGACTCTAATGAATTACATTGAACTTATATAGGTATTATGTGTCAATTTTGACCTAAAATAAATTTAAATAGAATATATAATTAGTTAAAAAAATCGGTTTTTAAATAGTAACCCAGTGTTTTCACTATTCATCAAAAATTGATAGTTTTCAGAAAAATACCAAAATTTTACCCTAGGATAATTTCAATATTCCGAATCCAAAAATGAAGTCTATTTTGAAAGATGAAATTTACAAAAGTTCAAAAAGTGGTAATTACTATTCATATAGGCTAGTTTTAATAATATTTTAATAGCATATCGTTGTTTAGTGAAACTCGGTATTGCGTACAACACACGCTATCGAGGAAGGTCGTGATTGCATGTAATGCAGCCAAGTTAGGGTTGCGTGTTGTGCAAGACTCTTTTTTTGTAGCGTACAACACAAGACATCAATTAAATTAAAAATAATATTTTTCATAAAATCTCATGGTGTTACATTCTACCCCCCTTAAAATGAATTTCGCCCTCGAAATTCATCGGAGTTATAAATGGTTTAATACTCGAAAGTTTATTTAATAGAAACCCACATCGTAAAAAGGAAAACCAAAACTAATCTTTAAAAACTAAATTATGAAACATAACGGTTACCCAAATTAACTAATCACTGGGTTTCCACATAGAAGAACATAGGTGAAAATATGTATATGGAAGAGAATCCTAACCATCATGTTCTGATGGAGAGTGGTAGAGAACATGGCTATGAAAAATCCAACAATCACAAAGCCATAGATTTGTGATGATCTAAGGTACCATCTGATTCATCGGAAATATGGGAACTAGGACAGCAGTTTTGGTTTTCAAGATCATTTTCCTAAAGTTGATGAATTAAAATAAATACTTACATGATTTTGGTACAATTTCACTATTGTTCGTGAATTGAACAATTTACACTTCATCCATTAAAGAAATCAAGTTGAATTTTTTATTCTTGTTGTGTTAGTAGATCATGTGATAGAATGATGGGTCATTCCATCTGATTCAAACGAAAGGTTAGAAAAAGTTATAATTCCATCTTATGGTTAGATTAATCGTATATGGTTCCAAAAATGAACTTATACTTCATATATCATACCGCTTAATAAAATAAAACTAGTTTCTACTAACCAGGGACTTCATGTAGGCCAGTGGTAGGCGATAAAGGCCAGTCGCATTTCGGTCGTGGGTTCAATTCCCACAGCCTTGTCCAACGCGATGGGCTGTCACCTGTCCTGCAGGTTGTCCTTTTTTCTAAAACTACATTACTATAACATCCAATCAATAATATCGAAAAAACTTCTATCCTTAAACAATACTAACTTATTTACAATATAATCCATTCCAATCTTTAGGCTTATCCATAATACTGCAGTCCACTCTCATAATATAGTGAAAATGATTACCAGAGATTTCATATAACAAGCATGTTAATACCATCATTGATCTCCATATATCATAAGATATGTCTTGTTGGTCACATTCCAAATATTCGAAGGCCTTAATCATGAATTCTCTTGAAAAATGAATACCCATTGAATCTTAGTGAAAACATGAGTGCAGTCAAAAGTTAACTCTTTCCACATACCAAAAACCCAAAATTCTATATACTCAAACCATGATATAACTATTTCTTTATATCAGTCATGAGCTCATGAATACTGTCAAACATTTCATTTTCTCCTTATCCCTTCATTATGTGCATATCATCTTCTTTCTAAAACTATCTCAATCACTTTCCATGGTTATCGGTACCATAAAATTATTTAAAACCACAATATGCCAATACATAATTATTCCAATATTCCATGATACTATATACAACATTATTTTGGAAACCCATTACATAAACACTTAATCATTCCACCGCATCGTTTTCATATTCAACATCGCCAATAGTGATCACATGTGACTTCCCTTTGTCCTTTGCCTTAAGTGGTTGCTCATGTCGATCATCATTAACCCTTGGATTAGGGCATTAATTAGCATAATTCCCCATTTCATTGCACTTGAAGCATTGAAGTGTTGGTGGTGCGTTCACTGCAGTCTTTTCTTTATTCACACCATTAGCAACCATTTTTCCATTAATTCGACACTTAGCTACTCGATGACCTTCTTTTCCACACTTAAAACATTTTCTAGTCCTTTTAATACAATCTCCACTATGATTCTTTCCACAATTTGAGCATAAGGAAACATTCATCTTCTTATCACCATTATTATGAGATTTCTCCTTTAACTCCATCTTTCATTTCTTGTCAAAACCATGAGATGGATATGTAACACCAACTTCCATTTCTACCTTAATAGGACAATGCACAATTTCTTCATAGCTACTGAAGTCTCTTATAGCTAATTCCCTTCGAAGATTTGGTTTTCAACCATAGAAGAATCGATCAACTTTACTTTCAGGTTGGATGATAAAGCGATGTGCATACCATGCAAGCCTTATAAAATTTGCTTCGTATATAACAACAGATTCATCATCCTTTTGCTTTAGTTCAAGAAACTCTTTCTCTATCTTTGTTCGAAGAATACGAGGGAAGTACTTATTGAAAAATAAGTTCTTGAACTCATCCCATTCCATGGACTCAATTTCATCTCTTGGCCTCGTATTCTTGATAAGATTCCACCATTGATCAGCTTCACCTTCCAAACGATATACTGCTAAGATGACTTTATCATGTTCAGAACATTGAAGAACTGAAAATATCTTTTTAGTGGTATTGATCCATTGTTCAGTAACAAGTGGATCGGAAGACCCACTGAAAGAAGGTGGACGTTGCCTCATGAAGGACTCAGTAGAATATTGTTCCCTTATCTGCTCATTTGGAAGTCCAGAATGATTCATAGGTCGTGTAAGTATAGAAATAAGATTTTGCACTCCATCTCCCATAACATTGGTTTGTTCAGGAGGAAAATCATTGCATTGTCCGTTACATTAATCAACATGGTTCCTTCGGGTTCCAGCCATCGTCTAAAACCCAAAAAGAATAGTGTGAGAGGCAAAAAACATGCTAGGGAAAAAACATAAAAAAGGCAGAGTACCATCAATATCTAACATCTTTGGTTAAATTCTATGATTTTTACCATAGTTCTAGGACTATATCCTATACGTATACTTATCCTTAGGGACATCCCTATACATACCTTAAAATATCTCTAGGGATCTCACTAACGTTTTTGCATCCTAGTTTCCAAAGGTTGACTAAACCTTTCCTCTAATACCAACTGTAGAGACCCAAAGCTTGACATACATGGACATTACATTACTTTTGAGGAATACTTAATACATAACAAAAAAAAGACACACAAGGACCGTAATAGTTTATTGTCTTTGGAAACTCAGAATATAAACTTCTAATCATGTTGAAATATCTTCAACAACTCCCATAATGATCTTCCCCTTTTTGTTTCCTTACCTAAAACATTTCTTTATTTTTTGGGGCAAATAAAACATAAAAAGGGTGAGCTCAAATGCTCAATAAGGGCAAACATATATAACATAAAACAATCCATAAACATTTGGTAGCAAAAACTTGAACATGAAATTTAAACATCAAAATTTTGAGCAAAGAAATAAATCGTGGAAGTACGTAAGGAATATATCATAATAGAACATCAACTGTGATAATATATAATGGTAATAAAACATGTAATTGTGGAAACCATTCAGCACATGTTATGATTTCCATATTAGTCAAGGCATTGCTGCCAAGATGATCTTAGTGGACAAAGTCCCTTTCTGAATCGAGTTCACTCCTCGTTTCAATCCTGTAACACTGAACCGGATTAACTTACCATTCCAGCCATGTCTATCTCATGAGATATAAATCTTTAACCAATGCATTGGAGGGAGATATATGTCTCACCCATCTAATAATGAAATCATTCTTACTTGTGCCACAAAATAAACATACATCATTCATAATAACCCAACGAATAAAATGGGTTTCATCAACATAATCCCATAATCACATAATCCATATAAAAGAAATGGATATCATTTCATAATAAGAAAAGTGAAACCATGTATATCATATAGAAATTATACTTGAAACACACATATGAAATATTTTTATCTTAGATGAAAAATGGTTTTGATAAAACACTTCAAATGAATTTTTGAGGAAAATATACTTTCTTCTTCAAAATCATTTTATTTTCACAAAATGTCAAGAAATTTTAAAAGAAAAGGATTTTGTTGAAAATAGTCTTGAAATATTTTGGAGGAATCTTCATGAAAATAAGGCTTTATAAAAGGGTAAAAATCCTTTCATGCCGTATACGTTAAAAAAACATTCTTCTTGTACTTTTGTCGGAAAAGTCAAAAAGCACCTTGTAGGGTAAATAAAAGAAAGATTCATTCCATACCATGGGGTAAAATTCAAAATGTGTAAAAAGGAATTTAAACATACATGAATACACTTTTTTAAAACATGGACATGGATGATAGAAATAACCCCAGTAAATACTTACGAATAATCAATCTCAGATAAAAATGAGATTTGCAAAATTATCCCTTACCTTAGGTCTGATATGCTTCGTAAGTTTCTGAAACTCCTGTATAATGATTTAAATAATTTCATTGACTTATTAAATAATCATATTAATTGTTATTATATCATATATGGTTCACTTATGACTTTATATTACCATTTCTTTTTTAAGTTACATGTTAAAGAAGCGTTTTGGGTTAAATCGTTTTATTTATCGTACATGTTTGGACTTTTTGTTCTTAATATTATTACTTATATCTTGATTTAATTAATTAAAGAAATTAAAACATGGTTTACATATAATATATATTTCAGTTAATACATATATATATGATAGATCGATTAAATGAAATGAAATACACCGTTCATGGAGACGGTAGGCCGTACGTACATATGAATGCTGTTTTCGTTTCCTTATTGAATTGAATGAAACTAAGTAGATGACATACATATATATAAACATAAATACAGTATCATTATTATGTAATATATTTCATTATTACTTATTATATATACTTTATAATCATTCATGAATGGTTAACATGGATAATGAATCTCATCGCGTCGTGGAGACGGTAGTCCTTACGTACGCACGAGCGATGATATCATTCCCATGATCGTGGAATTGTATTGGAGTGTATGTATAATATTTCAGAATCAATATCACTTTACAATAATCATATATAGTTATTATTTACACCATTATACCCATCCAAGTAAGGTGGTGGTGGAAAATAGATTACACCACAGCGTGGAGACGGTATTCCGTACGTACGCATGTGCGGTGATTTCGTTTTCCGTAGGATGGATAGATGGTGAAATATGGTTGTTTCATACTTATAATAACATATCAGTATATGAGTGATACTGATGTTATTACTTCATAATTAAACAACTAAACAAGAAGAAGTGGAAGAAGAAATAAAGTTGAAAGAATCGGTAACAGACATTACCTCTTCTTTGAAGCGCCTCTTTGAGACCTCCTCTTAGGGCACAAAAATTGGTCTTTGAAGAAAACCAGGACCTCTAGAATTTTTCTAGGGATGTGGAGAAGAGAATTTTTCAGGGTTTGGCCGAGCGTGAAGGCCAAAGTGGTGTGAGAAAGAGAGGGAGGAGGTGCCCTTTTATAAGGGAGGAGAGGGACACCTTTGGAATAACTAAAAATATTAGTTTATTATAAAGTCATATTCGGTTTTTAATAGATCCAAATTGAGTTATTTCGACAATAAGGTGAGGATGGGTCGAAATAATCTCTTCCAATATAATTTATTCAAGTTTAGGTTTCTATTTTAACCTTATCATTTAGATTTAACTTTAAGTTATATAATTTTTCTTTTACCGTGTCTTCTTGTTTTCTTACACTATAAGGTTAATAAACTTACTATAAAAAGCCACAATAACCCCAAGTTGTTTATTATTAATATATATAACTTTATCTAAGTCATTTGGCCGAACCTTAGATTTTTAGGAATAAAATAAAAACTAATAATATAATATTTGTTTTAAAAACTATTTTATGTCAATTTTGACACTATTTGGTAATTGATTTTTGTGAAAATCATAACAGAAATATTAGTTCAAATAAAGTTATTTAAATCAATAATAACATGTCATATTAACATATAAAATTATTGGAATTTATAAAAAACCTCAAATTACATTTATTAGGGTATTTATAACATCAATTATGTCAATATTTCATTAATAATATAATTACTGCATCATCATTGTGTCATAAATAAATTAACTTATTTAAAGTCTAAAAATTAAAAATAAAATACCATTATGTAGGAAATATTATTATATTTCTAAGGAATATTTATAGTCTAATTATCTTTTTTATAACCCTATATTAAAAATGATTTACTTATTAAACTTTGATTTTAACTATTTTAACCCTTCTTTAAATAAATTAATAATAAATGTTTTAATCTAATCCAAGTGGGCCTAAATGGTCATATTTTATTCCTAAGGTTGGTTTTTGTTGAATTACACTTATACAATAGAATTAGGACATGTTTTAGGGTAATAATAATATCATTTTTACCCTTAATTACCTTATTTACTTTTAACCGTGGTACAAAAAAAGTAAAAAGTTACTATTCACCAAAAATTATTTTCATCTCATTGAACCACATTTTACTTACTGACATCAACCGTGTCTCCCATATTTTTTAAATTCCAATCACAGAAGCGGTAAAATTATGTTTTATGTGAATTTGGAAATTCTCCTAGGAGGTGGGTAAAAGACAGTCAAAAGTTCAATAAAAATTTTATATATCTAAACTTTTTATAAAATGACTCTAATGAATTACATTGAACTTTTATAGGTATTATGTGTCAATTTTGACCTAAAATAAATTTAAATATAATATATAATTATTTACATAAAAAGTCGGTTTTTAAATAGTAACCCAGTGTTTTCACTATTCATCAAAAATTGAAAGTTTTCAGAAAAATACCAATATTTCACCCTAGGCTAATTTCAATATTCCAAATCCAAAAATGAAGTCTATTTTGAAAGATGAAATTTAAAAAATTCAAAACGTGGTTATTACTATTCATAACGGCTAGTTTTAATAATATTTTAATAGTATATCGTTGTTTAGTGAAACTCGGTATTCTGTAAAACACACGCTATCGAGGAAGGTCGAGATTGCGTGTAATGCAGCCAAGTTAGGGTTGTGTATTGTGCAAGACTCTTTATTTGTAGCGTACAACACAAGACATCAATAAAATTAAAAAGAATATTTTTCATAAAATCTTGGGGTGTTACATTTCTCATGGTCACTTGTCAATTGTTTCCCATGCTTTCCCTTACTGGGCCTTATGATCATAGTATCCTTTGATTTATGTCTCCATGTTATGAGATGAATTAAATGTACTTAGGATGAACCTATTGTGAATTATTTAAATTTTATTAGAATATTTTTCCATTTTTTCATGTATTATGTTCCCTTTTTTACAAGAAACTAAACTGTGAAAGATCATCTATTTGTATGATTAATGAAAAGTTATGTAATAAAAATACGAGATAACATTATTTCAATGGAAATTTTCTTGGTTTGGAAAATTTTGAGAACACCATGTGTTTACCATCTATCTAAAGGTTCATCTATATACATGTTCTCCTAGTCCATCTCGTATAGTTTTTAATCCATTCCCCCACCTCCAATAATCTTCATGATCATGGAAAATAGTTAGTAATTATTGTTCACCAACCATGTACCAAGCCCTATACAGTTCACTTTTCCTATTTTTCATGTCCTGAACTATAGAGATGCTCATTAAACCTTACCTAATTTTTAGAATAGTTTCATTAACCATTTAAAAATAATTTAACCAAAAACTAAATGAAAAGTACCTTGTAAAAGGGGATAGGATCTTACAACTTCATAACCATAACACTTATAATCCAAAAAAAGTCTTGGTAGTCATCCATCCACCTCACCTGACCTATGATGGTCACAAACTATAGTCAAAACCACATTTATCTTCCAAAATATCTATACACAAGCATTCAATAACTCCAACTCAAGTCTCTCAACCACCAAAAACCTAATAAAAATCCATTTTCAAAACCAATACTCTAAAATGTCACTTCCTAGATCCCATCCAACCAAAACATCGAGTACCATATTGCCCAATCACCCATCAGATCTATGGTTCTCCCCAAAAAAATTACCTCACCAGCACTAATTTCCAGTTCTCAGAACCTCTATTATTGGAAAATACCAATAGAACCTCGAACTCGTGATCTGACAACATGTCTATCAGTGTTCCCAAAATACCATTCCCTAACATCAATACATACAAAAATCATCATTTAAACCTAGCCTCATCATCTAAAACCAACAACAAAAGATTCATAACCCTAATCTATACACAAACTAATAATAATATGGCTACTTCCCAATGTTCTAGTTTCATTTCTTAAAATACATTCTTCTTTTTGAATAATACACACTAAATATGGATTGTAACTCATTATATATATTATATACATTACATCAAATCAGACTAACCCAGGTTAAATATTTCTAAAAACACCTGGCTTACACTTCCATATCATTTAGTCATGATGACTTCATGCTTAGAGGAATTCCATGACCACTCAACATGCCCAGTAGAGTCTATATCTAACTCCTAGAGTGATTCCATAGTCAAAACCTCTACAATGCCAAAACCAATTTTGGGCCTTACAGTACCTGCCAAAATACCTCTGACACAAGAACATAGGTTTAATTTTATAACAACCTTGATCATGGAGCCAGGTCTTGGATTGATCATCCACCACATCAAATTTCTTGTTATCACTCCTTGTCGAATTTAAGCACGCACCTCATCAGTTTATTTCTAGAATCCCAGTTTCTCTTTGACCGATCCATGGCTTATTCTACATTCTCATAAATCTTCCAGCGTGAGGGATGTATTCTTGTGATGACACATCACTCCCCACCATTTTAATTTCATTTTTACTAACTAAATTAAGAAAATAGAAATTATATGCCCCACACTCTATTTATATAGAGAAACTGAAAGTGTATGTGGACCTCTCACTCTCACCTGAGATACCAAATGAAAATTAAACTACCTCTTATTATGTTCTTTCAATAATGGAACTTGGGGTATTTGCTGACATCTAGTCTATCCTATGGACATTACTCAAAGATGTCCAATGTTGCACATCCCACCATATAAATTAAATTATATAGGCCCATGATCAAAACCTACAGAGGGTTTACTCATAAAATAAGAAATTTCATTTATATAGATTTCCATATATCCAATTCTCTCTTAGTATACTCAGGATGAATTCAAGATGTTAGAGATGATAATTTCCAAACTGGTAGTACACTAAGATGTCTTCAATGAATACCACTACCACATTATAATTACAACCCATTTACTAAGATAAATTATATTTCTCATCATTTAAAATTTCAGTACACCACTCTCAAGGGTTTGGTATACTCCAATGGTATCCCTAGGCCAAGTATCAATCATCAATAGAACTGAAAGGTCTGTGAAGGGTCTCACATATCAATTTAAGGCCTATTTGTCCTTTCTTAGTCAAGGAAACAAAAAAAATATTAAGAAAAATCAAAGGTACAAATATATACACAAGAATGACATCAAGATTATAGGAAATAACTTGTATACTATGTACCACATTCTCATAGACAAACACTCATCCAACCATGGCCCTTTATTCAGGATAAATCGCCTTAATCACCCCAAAAAGAAAATACCTTGAAATAAGAATCATAAAATTTGGAAGAATTGGAACAACAATGGAAATAATTTTCTAGAAAATGGAATGAAATAGAGTTAGAGAATAAACCATAGATTAAATTCTCAATCAACGAAGACTAAAACACCTAGTTATGGAAGGAAAACCATCCATGGAAGATATGGGATCTACTAGTTCACACCATAGGATGTTGGAGAAGAAAATGGGTTGTAAATTTAGTGAAAAAAAATAAATATCCAGAGGTAAAAATGGTAATTTTTCCAATATTATTGAGTTGTATAGTGTGGACATATGGTTTGTTAAATCGTGTGCAAACCATGTGGTTCCCTCGATCCATGAGGAAACTGATCTAAAAATTATTATTTTTTGTCCACATTGTTTGGAAAACTATGTGTACATTGTGCATTACCCTATTTCTAATGGAACCTCTAGACACATTGTCTAATGGACCACCTCTCATAGTTTTCAAATTGTCCCCCCTCATCATGCAAGCCACATGGTCATGGTTCATGGTTAGTACTAATCATGTTCCAACTATACATTATGCCCTTTAAGGCCCATTTTTTATATTTTTTTAGTCCCATACTATTGATACACTCCTGAAACATTCCCTAATACAAATAAGTGTTTCATTAATTATTTAGAAAGAGTTTGACAAAACTTTAAATGAAAACGTACCTCATAAAAGTGGTCAAGGTATTAGAAATGAAATGTTACAGCTTATTTCACTAATAATTTTGTCTTTAATTCCTCATTTAAATATTTATGTATAACCATTATGATCCTTATGAGAATCTCCATTCATGTTTACAAAGTATAGGTTCATCCATACGATAATCCACTCACACATTCCTTTGATACTTCTTCATCCTTATGAAGTCTGAACACTCATCCATACAAATTATTGAGTTCATCATTATGATGATCATATTGTGGTTGGTCCATTTTATTAATATTTAATGATACAAATTATTGGAGATACAAGGATAAACATTGTGATCATATCTATATAAGTGGAGGTGCTGATATCATGAGATCATGCATTAAGAAACTCATCTGGTTGGAGGTAAATGATGAATTAAAATTGAAACATTTTTTTCTCTCCATATTTTTATTATAGAAATATAATACCAATATTTCACTATCCAATATCAAAATATATCTAACATAATTGTGTGTGTTTTAACCTGGATGTGTTTAGAAACTATTGAAAAAACCCTTAGGGCCTCTCTCAGTTAGGAAAGTAAGCATGCCACCTTGGATGGTGTTATTCATCTTGAATTCCACCCTAAGTATCTTTTACATGTAATGTATTATCTCCCTCAATTTTAGAGATTTATTACAAGTATTAGGGGTTTAATAAAGAAATAACATGGGGATTTTATACCCCATATATCAAAATAATCTATGAATGTAAATAATCAGACATCATACACATTAGTGTATAACTCAATAGGGAACCACCAATGTGATCTCATACATAAACAGCAATGCTAAGATATATGAATGTGTCATGATTAGATAAATTAAAATAATAACCATGGGAAATATATATATAAATAAACCACCATAAATCCTTTGGTATGGAACCATAATTTACCATACATGGTTCATCCAGTTCTTGGGTGTCTGAGAAATTCATGATATCATAAAATAAATACTATATCCCAGAGTGTAACCTAGGTATCCCTACTACTTTGGATCAAATGAATAATAACTCATCATGAATTTATGAATGACCATATATTAGGTATTATGGGAATCTCTCCAATATTAAATATAATAAATGGATTATAGCTGGCTCTTGGGAAACTTGGGAAATCACCGAATTAGAAATATCACCCATTTCACCATGCCAACTGGCTAGATCCCAAGAATCCTGGGCATCCACATCAAGAAAAAATAATGTCACTATGATTGACTATCTAAATCCTAGTGGTGAACTAGGAATATCATAATAATAATAATCATAATCATAATCCCCAAGACTAAATGAAAATATCCTATACATGTTAGGAATCCTATGTATAGGTTTCCAGGGAATCCCATACAAACCCAAGGTCAAATCCTAATTTCTAAAACATTATTCACATGGATTAATAGACAAATCCTAGTATACACATCAGGCTTCCATGATGATTTCATCATGTCTAAATTGTATCACAAATTATAATATGAGTCTCAAAATACAACTCTAAGGAATAACCTTTTGGAATACAAAACATCACTATAACATAATGTTAGGACCATTAGACAGGTCACATGATGTATATCTGGGAATTCATAGTTGCATAAAACAATCTAAGTGATAGAATACATATTATATCAGGGTTTTATGAATCCTAAACCCTTCTCCACTATCCATAGACCTGTGGGATCACATTTTTAGTGCATTTTCTAAGGTGACACATGCTACCATCTCCATCCATACCCATGTACACCCAATCAAGGTTGGTCTGTCACTAGTATCCTAATAAGGTCCTCTAAATCATGTCCTAGGAGAGACACCCTACTTTGGGCCCTCTTGATGATCACAGAGGTCGAGTCACCCCACTTTGTTAATCATTCTTAATCGATTCACTTAGGTTATAACCTAACACACGAAGGGAATCGTGATCCTAGGAAATGTCATAACATGGAACAACATCATGGTATGTATGGGTATGCTTCAAAGGTAACCATCTGAAGAAATGGTTGAATGTATGTCTCATACTCCATGGTTACCCAAGTTCAGTCACTCACCCAAACCTATACTAGTATACCAAAGGGTTTTCACCTTTTCCAGATCACATCAAATGGGTACGAACAGACAACCAATGTTAGTACTATGAACCTATTGACTCTAAAGAATCACAATGTTCTTACTAGGACCACTTTATCCCATAATAATAGGTCTTCTCACACCTCCTCTAAGAGGTTTCTATGGATCACATGAAGGTTCACCATGTAATATTCATACCAAGTTAAATCATGGATCACTCCTTGGGGTGCTGGTGTCAATTCCAATTCAGTCAATGGTCATAACCATGACTATCAGTGGTGGGGCATCTATCTAGAGTGAATAGGAACATCATAAACCTTATCTTTGTATAGTGTCTAACGATTATCATCTAATGAAATAAGTAACTTAGTTAATCACATTTATAGGTGTTCCATTCTCTTAGTCCATTAACTTTAATAATATTATAATCTCCCTCATTGGTGATAATAATTGTCATAATGCTTCAAAACTAAAAAAGAGTTATATCATAGGGGGAGTACCATGATGACCTAATTCAATTAAATGTTTTTCTTATTTTATTCTAAGGAATTACATCTCTACCCTATCTCTTACAACCATGAATATGCTCGCAACACCAACCAAGTACCATATCGACATGTCACACCAGAACCAAAATCAATAGTTTATTTGAGGTTCATAGAGGACCCCCGAAACTAACCCAATTAAAACCCATAAGCACCAAATTCATTTCAATAATTAATTAAATTAAAATAAAAAACATAAAAAAAACCCATGGAAAGATGTAACATATATGATTTGACAGACAGAGGTAGACATACATCATTATGTAACATCTCCTACATAGGATGGATGAATCTTCCAGAGTAATAAGAATATTTCACCATTATCTAGTGAAGTATATATTTTTAACAAAAAACACATGTCACTAGTTTCATAAACAATATGGGATAGATAAGTTCTATAAGGAGAAGGATTTAAAGCCTTGATCCATCAAAGAAAATAACTAACAATTCCACCCTAAACCAATGGATAGAAAGAAGATGGAGGGGAGGAGTTCCTCCGACCATGTGTGCAATAGGATAAAAAGAAAATGATATTTACTATTTAAATCCAAAGGGGTAAAATTTAATTTTCCCCATCAAAAGTCCATTTGCTAGCTCGGGTTCCTAGTATGCTAGCCAGAATCTAGATGATGTCTACTGGCTACCACCACACTGCAGCCCAACCACATCAGCTACCTCCAACACACATCTGAGCCTCTGGAAAAAAATTATCTCTCAATACCCATCCAAAACACCCCTTTATGAGTTATAAAACTCTATTAATTTTATTTTTAATATCATTTAAAAATCTATCCCATCCACTAATTAAACAACTCAAATTTCTATTGAAATTAAAGACTCATCCCTACCCATAGGCATTATAAACTCACCACAACATCTCTTATCATCACAGGGAAGTATTTAAGGTGATCCAACCAAAAACATGAGTTATCCTAGTCTTTAACTTATCACTAAGTAGCCGAGACCCATCTCAAAATGCTAAACGTGCTTCAAAAGTTAAACCTCAAAATTAAGGCACTTAAGTCTCCCACCCACAATCCAATGCTCCTCAAAAATATTAAAACAACAGTAGGATACTTTCTTAATCCAATCTATCCCAATTCATGATCATGTAATTTTCCAATTCATCATTGGAATGTGGTTCTCCCCACCATAAAATTTATACCCTAACTTCAAATTTTGATTCTTTGGTGCTTTTCCCATTCAAATTTCCCATTATATTTCCATAACCACATTCCAATTATGCATCAGACATGGTTCACATATTAAGACACCTATTCATACAAGAGAATTATTCTAACACATCATAATTCGTTCTCATTTATGAATCTAAATTAAGATAGATCCATAACCTTCAACCATGAAAATATAAGAGCACAGCAGATTTACCTTGGAAGGCCTCAACCAACTTCTTAAGCACTCTCTTAATATCCAATATGATGTACATGATATAGTTTCCAAACTATAGTATTCTATCACATGTAGAAACACTGAATAGACCTATTTTTTCTGGGCCATTTTGAAATTTATCGGCTTCTATCACTAACATATTACCTACATACCCCATCATGAAGCCTTTATCCTCATATGTACCCTGTGATTATCCATTTACCCACACTAAAATTTGTACATGATTTATTGACCTAAACTTTTATAAATAAAATTTCCCTGGAAAATTAATTATATGATATATTTTGTAATATGGTAATAGAAGACACACTCACTTATTTGGTTTTATTATATCTTATCTTATTTAAAAGACCATTAAGAGTCATTGACTTTGATAATATAGATTTTCAATAGTGTCCACTTTATTGGTATAAATATAGGTTTTTAACAGATCCAAATGACACAAAGAAAGAAAGTTATGGTCACAACCAGTAGGATTATACCCTATAAAGACCATTTATCAGAGCATCCAAGAGAGATAGAATCACTTGGATTTTTCCTTGACCAAGACCAAGCTGATTTCCAATAACTTAAGCATGAGATAAACCCCTTATAGGAGAATTTCAAGCTCATTGTTATCACGGCCCAAACCATGTATGCCAAATCACACCACGGAAGTCTCACTATCATGAACCTTTCTCATAGGTCATATTTCAGTGTATTAAAGGGATATGTATCAATACAATGATAATATGAATATTCATATTTTATTTTCAATAGAATAATTATCATATTTTCTTCTTATCTAACACTATAAATTATTTTGATTTTTATATAATAAAACACCAATTGAATATTTAATTAGTATTCAATTTCAATCAATAAATATATTTTTATGAATTAATGGATTTTTTAAAAAGTAATATTTAAATAAAATATTATTTATAAATAATTTTTTTTAAAAATAAATCATCATATAATTTTTATGATGTCAAATGTATTATTTGTAAGGGTTCGAAGACTGTTCTTATAAAAAACCAGCATTTATCAATAAATTTCGATTCTTATTTTAAAAGTGAAAATAAACATAATTATCAAAATTTAATAAAATGAATATTATTTTTCAAATTTTAATGTTGAAATTTTCCAATGGTTAATTTTCCTAATTTTCTGAGATAATCGAATTTTCAGGTAAAAATTAAATACCATATAAATATATATTGTGTATTATGATAAAATAATGACCCAAAAGTGATGTAATAAATACTATATAGGGTATATATGACCAAATATTAGTTTTACCTTAAAATAATTTGATTTATGTTTAGTTTAATAATTTTATAAGTCCTTTATGAATCCACCAAAACCATTAATATATTTTAAGGTTTTAAAATAATTTCATTAAGATTACAACTCTCTTACACATCATCAAGGGTATTATTTTGTAAAGATCAGACCTAAGACATAAAAAAGAATGAAAAAACTCCCATTTGGAGCAAACCATGGGAAAAACACATTGAAATTTTTATGTTTTTGGTTATTTTATTATATAAAGTCTAAAACATATGTTTGAGATATGATAAAGAATTCACCACTCATTTTCTATATAAGCCCACCCAAACTCCCACTTATCTTCACTGTAAATCCTTGGAGAACATCCTTAATCCAACTTACCCTCTATATATTCCTCCCAAGGTTCCCCCAATCTCCCAAGAAAATCCTCCCAATAATTTGAAGTCACACTCTCAAGGTAAGGGATATCCCGCTCTTCTGTTTTCTCAAGAACATATTTTATGTTATGACACAAAATTTCAATTTTTCATGTTGTAATATGCTCTTCTATATTCCAATTACAACCCTCCTTATTTCCATGTTATCAAAAAACACTTTTAATCTCACTAATACCTCCCATGAACCTTTACAGACACTTGTTACCATGCAAAAAATTAATAAGGGATCCTCTCCTTCTTCTTTATATTCAAGAATCTCCATTTTATTATGCCTTTTATCTCTATTTAAAAATGTTAGGATATGTTCCTTTATACCGCCTTACTGTATATTTTATGTCTAAATGATTAGAGACCCATTTTACTCTCATAAATCCCTTAAATGAACATTTTTACCCCTCTATTATGCTACCAAATTTTCACAGCAATTTCCCATGCCAAAGAATTGTGTAGTGGATACAAATACTCATTTTTATAAAGGGTGTTCAACATTATAGACATATACTTATTTTCTTGGTAAATTACATGTAAATACACTATAATACTTTATCATGGAATAAAATTTTATGATAATTGATTCCATGTTTCATGATCTATGTGGAACACTTAAGCATTATAATGAAATGAATGTGACTAGTGCGCCCATAATTTTATAGAACTCCAACGCATTGGGTAATGTTTAGTCTCAAGAGAAATAATTTTGTGATAGGGAGTAAAACTAATTTCATTATTTTACTTTTTCCATCATGATTTTATTTGTAGTTGGTCTTGATCTAAGTTTATGATGCAGTGTATTAAGTTATTTCCACATTTCCCATGTTTCTATATCTTATCATACTATATCATACCTCATCATTCATGTTTATTATTCTCACCCATTATATTCCCCATTGATATTACTATTGTCTAAAATGTATTAATTTCTTCATTTTATTCCTTTTTTATTCCCTTATTGGGCTTTATATCTTTCCACTTTCTTATGTATGTACCCAGGTTATCCAATGAAGTTTTAAGTATGAGCATGTTAAGGATGTTTTCAATAAAGTTGATGTATTTCCTATTTTAATTTGTTATGTAATGTAACTAATTACAGAAGAAACTATACTTAGTGATCTTATGGTTTGTTTTATTTTAAATATTTATATAATAAATCCTGATTTAATATGTAATGATGAGTTGGGTTTTTATAGTTAGTATCGAAGGAAAAATTTACATAATTCTGTGATTAGAATTAAAAAACTCTAGCAAAAACCTTAAGGATAATACTATGTATAGTAAAATATACCTAAATTTTGGTAAGTATAGAGTAAGTGGTTTATCACCTGAACACATCCCTATCTGGATAATAAAATTGGAAGTGTCTTTGGTATAGATTTACATAGGGGTAGAACCCAAAAACACCATGTTTAGCTAGACTTGACAAAGAATTAGTTCATAATAATGGGCCTTGATGCACACCGTGTTTGATACTCCTAGGTACATTTTTTGATAAATTTATAAGCACATTAAAAACTATTATTAAGGGAAAAAATACCCTTAATAGTATATGTTATAAAATATATCTTCGATGGAATAGATTAAATCCTATAAATTCATAAGTTAAAGAAATGCATGTAATTTATTAGTCATCTATTTAATTTCATTGAATTTACATTTATCTATTTAATAGTTTAAAAATAATAATCCCTATTTTTTCCATTTTTTTATAAAATGGCTAGAAATATGAGGAATCAGGTAAACAACCAATGTGATAGGAAATTTGATGAATGTCCCAATGAGATTCCCAATACGATGGGAGCGGGAATCGAAACATTTGTGATTACACTCTCTCAGTTGAATCAGGTAGTTTATGTAAAACTAAATCAGGAGGATCACAAAAATTCCCCTAAGAAATAAAAACACGTAATTGAGATCTTTATATGGAAAAGTCCTCTAACTTTCAATGGATCATTACATCCCTTATTCATGGAACAATAGATCAACTCCGTTGAAAATATCTTCTTCATAATTCAATGTTCTAAGAAAGAGAAGGTTTTACTAGATTTTTATCATATGTAGGTATAATTTGATCAATGGAGGATATTTATCAAGAATATTAATCCTTAATAAGAGATTGAAGTGACTGGGTGGAAATAATTTTTGAAAATATTTTTCGATAAATATTTTCCTCTCACTCTTTGACATAAAATGGAAATGGATTTCATTTTCCTCAAGAAAAAATATGATGAATCTAGCTTGGAATATAATAAAAACATCACAAGACTTTATTGATACACCTATGACGTTATCATTACCCTCAAATTCAATTTTGACCATATATTTGGTGGGATAAACCTAGTATACAAAAATCCTTGGTGATCTGAGATTTTGATAGCTGTGAAGAAATTGTCTGATGTTCCCAAAACTTGGAAATAGAGATTGGAGAATCACAAGGGTATCATGTGGTTAAGAAATAAAAAATTTATTTCAATTGTAGAATTCCTAATGAGAAATATAAAAATGATAACAAATTTCAACATCCCACTGGTCAATGGTTTGGAAAGAAGTACCCAAGAAATTTCATAAGGGGGGGAGAAATTCTTTAGGTGCGGGAGGGAAGGGATCTTAGCTAGAAATTACCAACAGAAGAAAACTACCAATGTGATAGAGGAATGTAATGATATGGTCAACACTTAGCAAATTTTTTATTGCTTCAAATTCAAGGAACTAGGGCCCTTTTCAAACTAATTCACTAATCCAATGGTTTTCGGAGACAACCAACAACCTCTGAGGAAACAAGGGTTAGCTTTTCCCATCACAACCACTGAGTTAGATCCTGACAATAAAGTGGGGATAAGTATGATAGTTATTTATTAACGAACAGATAACATAATCTTTTATTCTGGTTCAATGTATTCCTTCATATCATTTAATTTTAGTAGAACTATTCAAACACCACAATCAAGCATGGAAGTAGAGCTATCAGTGAAAATAGAAAATGGGGTAGTTATTTCATCCCAAGTATATAACTCCTCCACAATCCAAATTTTTAGTTTTAACTTCCTAGAAAACCTTTTAATACACCCATTAGTGAAATTATATTCAATTACGGTAATGTATTGTATTTCTCTATATAAATCCAACATAAATTTCCACAAGAAAGAAATCACTCTTTGTATTGTAAATCGACCCCTGATTCTATACAATTTCAAAGAGGAGGATGAATATTATTTATCACAAACATCTCAATAATGGATATTACCACCAATAATAAATAAACATGGTTTTAAGACACTGAAGAAATGGTCAAATTTAATTTCAAGTTGTATGATAATACCAGAATCTGAAATTAGAAGTCTTGTAAAAGTTTTCTCATAGGTACCAACAAATTCATCATACTTTTTATTCATCTTAAGGAACTCATTCTTCATATTCAAATGGAGAATACAAGGAAAGTTATTGTTGAAAAAAAAATTCTTATTCTAATATGATTCCATGGAGTCAATTTCATCATGTTTCCTCATATTCATGATAACAGTCCACCATTGATTCTCTTCACCTTCCAAATGGTAGACATCTAAAATGGATTTTTCATATTTTGAACACTGAATGATGGAAAATATATATTCATTGGAACTGATCCATTTTTTCTCAACTAGTGGATTAGAATACCGAATAAAATAAAATGTAAACATCCTTATAAATTACAAAACAAAATGTTTTTTCTTTGTCTTTTAATTTATATTTTCATCATGATTCATATCTTGAAAATGTTTTGTGAGCATAGGAATGATATTTTATATTCTATATCCTATGAGGTTTGTATGGTTTGGGGGAAAATCATTGTATTATCCATCACACTCAACATTAATATGAATCATTCAAGTTTCATCCATTGAAGAAAACCAAAACCCATAGGGTAAGTAACAATAATCATGATGGGGAACCAAAAAACAATGAAAAATGACCTATATGATCTTTAAATCAAGATTCCTACTTTAATCAATGAAACTTTAGGTGTATCCTAGGTCATCCATATTAATCATCTATTTAATACCTCATGATAGTTTGTAAAGAGTTTGGGAATTTCTAAACCATATCCCTCAAGAGTGTAAAACCAAGTTTGTAGCAAGGCATATTGTTATTCACCAGGTAAATATCGAGTATAGATTGATCTTCTATTTTTTTTTATTACTCTTAGGTACCTCTGTGCCATATCCATATCCACTTGTAGTATCCATAGATCGATTTAATTTTCTAGAAACAAATTTCTATATCCTTTACCAAAATTCAAATAAATTTTCCTATACACGTGCACATCCTTAGACTCATCCTTAGATACATAACTAAACATATCGTTGGAAATATCCCATGGGATCCTACTATAGTTTTCTCATCGAGGTTTAAAAATGTTAACTAAATCATTCATCTGATACCTACTATAGTACCACAAGGTTTTAATACATAGATATTAAACCATTTTTAATGAATATTCATAACATTGTATAAACACTCACTAGAAAACTTTAATAGTTTAGCTCCTTTGGAAACATGGAAAATTAAACAACTGGTTCCTAAGAAACCTAAATCGTCTCCCACTAAGAACACCATATCTATTACCCCTCTTATACAAATCATGCGTAATACATATCATCATAACATGGTAAAAGGAAACATAATAAAGGGAGATTTTAACTTATTAGTAAGGATAAAAAAGGGAGATACAAAAGCGTAACCTGAACATAAGGGTATGAGGATGTGATCATAATATTTTAAAACCATTCCCTAAATATCAAGGATCATAATATTGATTCATGGAATAATTATTGTAAGTTCATAAGACATGAATCATAAGGGAGTCAAAGAACATGATTCATGAGAGAATAAAATTTACATAAGAAAAATATTTGGTGATTACACATAAGAATTGAAAACATTATGTCATGGATAACTACCAAGTAATTAATAACATGTTAGGCGGGGGATAACCACCCATATACATGATTTGAGCTTGGTATGACCACCCATATACCCTCTTTAGGTCTTGGGATAACCACCCATATACCCTCTTTTTTAGGCTTGTGATAACCACCCATGTACCCTCTAAGCTCAGAACATTTATCATTCCCCAATGCATTGGAGGGAGATATAGGTCCCACTCATCACATAATGAAATATATATATATATATATATATATGTGCACCACAATATCATAAAACATTCATCTAATCATAACCTATAAAATGAATGATTTTTCATAAACATTTCATTAAATCATAACCTTTGGAAAAGTGGTTGTTTTTATATTCATTTGGTAATTTAATCATAGCATAACCAATTGAAAAAATAAGTGAAATTTATAGGAATTATATCATGGAATATCCTTGAAACACACGGCCGATTGTTTCTTATCGACCGGTCAATGTTCTTATGCTCTTGTAATGTGTATAGAAGCACTCGGGTCGAATCCTTGGCGATGATACTTTTTAATAGTCGATGTGATTAGTTTTTTATTTAGAAATTTGATAAATATTGGGGTGAGTTCATCATTAGGTATTTAATCTTGTGATATCCTTGAGCTTTGCTTTATATTGCATTAAATTAACACCCATGTCACAAGTTGACATTGATTGGAATTCCTAAGTGTTAAATCTTTAATCCAAGACTTAACTTAACTAGGATTATAACCTCTATCAGTACTTGATTTTAATAGTGTATTTATGGTTCCAATAATCCACAGAATATATATGTTAAACAAAACAATTCATTAATCCATGACATGCTAAGTTCAACATACACAATGTTAATTTGAAGAATATTCATCGAGAAAAAGCTCTCAATCACTTAACATACATAAATTATAACTCACCCCAATGAGAGATTTACCCAGACATTGAAATTATTAGTAATCTGGTTATAATTATTATGATGATAAATTAAGAAGATAATAAAAAAGAAAGGGATAAGAAAAGAGTTTTTCATCAAACACACACACACGAACGATGATGAGAATTAAAAACAAACTACAGATTGAATGAGAAAGAAAAAGAAGGGAAGGGGATTAAACTTTTTTTAAAATATTTTAAGAACATTAATATTAAACTACATATTTGGGATGAGAATAAGAGATATTTGAGAAGAAACTTGCATTAAAATAGAATTACAAAATAAAGACTTACAAGATTACAACAAAGAAGAACACAAAAGTAAATGAAAACAAATAAAGAAATAAAGGGCTATAAAGTGGAAAATTGAGTATGTAAGGTCCATAAAATCCCTTGGAAATGATTTGTTCATGAAAATATGTGCTCGTATCTTCTGAAATTCCAACCCCTTTGAAGGAGAGGATGGGAATGCATTTATAGCCCAAGGAAGTGGACTGTTGGCATTCCTAATCTGTCCCTCCACTTTTCTCGATGATTTGGACATCCAGACATCATAATATTGATATATCTCCTTCTTCAAAGTTGTAGATAATACTTTTTCTGACTTCTCTCAAAATTTGGAATCATTTGGACCAATGGAGCCAAATTTATTGCAGTTTCAATCAACAATGTTAAACTTTCTATTTTTATCCATGATTTTTTGATGGACAAAATGTGAATGGGTTTTGGAATTGGAAGATGGCTAAAAAACGGAATTATTTATTCAACAAAGTAATCATTCTATATCTCCTATTTTACACTACAAAATATCAGCTTTATGGGATTCGTACATCATGAGATACGTCATAAATACGGTACTGATTTTATTTGTTGGCCAGAATGGTGGGCTGGACTTCAAATCATTAGTTGACCCCCTTGTTCTTGGATTTGGGCCCTGAAATTTTTATCCTTTACTCCTTGAATTATTTTACGAATGTTGGAGGATAATTAAAGAATTTTGGATTCCTAATTGATCCCAGAAATTAAATCTTTATGACTTTTCCAGTTTCTTCATAGATTCTGTAGGCCTTCTTGTGTGGTCCGTATGGGCCTTCAAATGGAAGAATTGGCCCATGATCCCTTCTAATGAAATGTTGGATATTAAATTCTGAATATTTCAAAAAAGGGAACAAACAATTTGGATTATTATTGTGATTGTTATAAATAAAATAGTAAACTGACTCAATTGGGCTACTTCTAAAAATGCTCAAAAATTATACTTAGTATTAAAAAATTAATATTTCACACAAATTATGCAAATTTTATATAAAATAAGTAAAGGTAGTATATAATAATTCATGAAAATATTAATAACATCAACTCTCCCACATTTAGTCTTGTGCATTTCCTCATGTGAAAAAAATATAAAAACATGACAAAATCGTTTTCACTCACCAACAAATATTACAATTTTGTTTTCTCCAATCAGGGGAGATTTATACTATTTCACTCATCCATATTGAATTACACCTGAAATTTTTATAAAAACAATGTTCCAAAAACAACTCTTTTTTTAATGCTCAAATTTAGAAATGGAAAATGTGGACACTCAAAACTCACACCTCTCAAGATGATAAAATTCATTTATGGAGGTTCACTCTTTCACCAACCAATAGTGAAAATCTTAGAGTTTGAAAGATCTCTCACCTTCCAATACCTATCCAAAGTGCACAAGAATCAATAGGTATTTTGAAGGGATTTTTCTGTGGCTATGAGATAGTAGGAATATAATGTCTACGAGAGAGAATAAGAGGGGTAAAACACCGACATGGAAAAAGAAATGCACATTTTTTTTGAAATGAGACATGAAAGGAAATTAAAACACATATTTACGAGGGAATGAAAATGTGAAATAAGACACAAAATTGGAAGGAAATATGAAGAGGATGATAATATTTAATATTTAAAAAACACAAAACTTCTACCAATGACATAAGAATATAATGCAAGTGTTCTTTTTTTCTTATGTTTTCTTTTTTTCAAAAGTTGAACTTGAAACAGATCACACACTCATATCCCAACCCATGATTGATCTCATCACGACACTAATTTTAATAGTTATAACAAGATCAAAGGCTAAGAAATAGTGATTTTTGACCCACCCAAGACACAACCCATTCTTATTTTCATTTGTTTGATTTTTTTTCATAATTTTTTTGAACACTTGTCAATAAAATTTGAACAACATGTCATAAGCATATATACATTCCCAAACCCCACTGAAGGAAAACCTATATTCCACACTAAAATGGATGCTTACCCTCAAGCATATGATAATATGGTGAAATCAAAAAAGGGTACCCAAAATGAAATCCCCCACCACACACACTTAAATTTCAAAAAAAAAAGAAATGAAAATCCATGTCGATATTGGGTGGGAAACAGTATTGGGATTGTAATGTGGCTAGCAAAGAAATGTTTTTCACAGGCACAAAGGGGATTTTAAAAGGAGGATTAATGTAAGGGAAATGGGAGGCTATTTCGCTATTGTGATTCTCATGTAGTTCATAAAATTACTATATAATATTAATGCACACTAAAGTAGGAAATTCATATAAAAGGTACACAAACTCATGATTCACAAATGGGGGTGAAAAACACATATTTTGAAAAGATGTCCATAGGTGGCCTTGGCATGAAAGAAAATGGTTTTTCTCAAGGGTGGGAAAATAATTTTCCAAATCAAAAAGTGGGAATTAAAAATTTGTTGGTTTTGACACAATATTCCTTATCCAAAGTCATGATGAAAATACATACTTTTTGAGATAAAAACATCTCTATTGACTCCCCAACATGCTTGGAAAAATTTTGAAAATTGGAAGGTGAGTAATCATGACTCTTGTTTGTTAATTTTTTTTAAATTTTTAGGTTTTTGTTTTGTGTTTTTAAATTACACACCCACACAAAAGACAAAGAGTAAATAAAAATGTAATGAGGAAAGTGGTAAAAAATGATAATGAGGGAGGAAAAAGAGAGAGAGAGAGAGAGAGATAATATGAGTTAAATGGAAAGAGGTGCCCCCTATTTTATATTTGGTGGGTTTCTATCTTCATACAGTGGTGGGTCGACTGTAGAAGTTGGGGATTCAGTGGCAGTTGATGTTGATCCAGGACTGTTCATCCTCTCATGGTGATGCTTTAATCAATGTCCATTTACTGTGAATGTCTTTTTGGAAGAGGGGTCTTGGACTTACACTACACCAAATGGGTTTTTCAGGGAGTTCTTGGATTTTTCTTTGTAGAGATTAAAATTATCATAAGAATCAAGTTGATTCTCATCCAGTTTATACAATTGCAACAATATTTCTTCACCATATTTTTCACAATCAAAATTACAGGTTTTTATAGCCCAAAAAGACTTATGTTGGATTTCAACTGTTAGATGACATGATTTACCAAAAACTAGCCTAAAAAGAGACATCCCAATGGGTGTTTTATAGGCAGTTCGATAAGCCCAAAGTGCTTCACTATGTCTTTCAGGACAGTCTTTCAGGCCTGTCTTTTCTGGTGGGTTTTACAATTCTCTCAAGCACTCTTTTCACATCTCTATTAGAAATTCTAGCCATGCCATTTGTTTGGGGGTGATATGTTGTTGAAGTTTTATGTACAACCCCATTTTTTTGGAACGATATTCTATGGTTATATTACAAAAATGGGTTCCTAAGTCACTGATAAAGCAATTTGGTGTGCCAAATTGATGGAAGATGTGTGTCTTTAGGAACTCACTAACAGTATGTGAATCATTCTTTCTAGTGGGTTTGGACTTGACCCACCTAGAAACATAATCAACCGCAATAACGATGTATGAGAATCCATTGTAAGGAGGAAATGGTGCCATGAAATCAATTCCCCAAACATCTAAGATCTCACAGAAAATTAAAGGCTTTTGGGGAATTTCATTTCTCTTTGAAATTGTGCTAAACATTTGGAAAGTGGGACATGATTGACATAACACATGTGAGTCCTTGAAGAGTGAAGGCCAGAATAATCCTGAGTCTAGGAACTTTAGGGAGGTCCTTTGTGTTCCAAAGTGTCCACCAACAGGCATTGAGTGACAGAATTATAATATGGAAGAATGTTCATTTTCATCGACACATCTCCTTATTACCATGTCAGCCCCAGTTTTCCAAAGTTTATTTTCTTCCCAAAAATAGTATTTTGAATCACTTTTAAACATTATTTTTTGTTCTTCTAGAAAATTTATAGGACAAACACCATAAACCAAGTAATTTAAAATTGGCACATACCATGGTATTTTTGGAGTGATAGATGAAATGTGTTCAGTCGGAAATTCAGGATCAATGATTTCAGAATGAGAAGAATTAGAAATTATACTCAAGTGATCATCCACAGGGTTTTGTTTTCCTAGTATATCTTTGATTTCAAGGTCAAAATCTTGAAGCATTAGGATCCACCTTATTATCCTTGGATTGGAATCACTTTTCTTGAGTAAGAACTTTATAGCAGAATAGTTTGTGAAGATAATGATTTTGGCACCTAAGAGATAGGGCTGAAATTTATCTAAGGAAAAAACAACTGCTAAAAGTTCTTTTTCAGTGATAGTGTAGTGAGATTTAGTTTCATACAATGTTTTTAATGCATAATAGATGACATGAGGAATTTTTTATCGTCTTTTACCAATAACATCCCCAGCAACTCTATTAGAAGCATCACACATAAACTCAAAGGGTAAGGACCAATCTGGGGGTTGGATTATCAGGGAAAATGTAAGAGGAGTTTTGATTTCAACGAAGGCTCTCTTGAAAACCTCATCAAAATGGAAAGTGACATCATTTTGGAGAAACCGAGTGATTGGGAGGGAAATCCTATTGAAGTTATGGATGAATCACTGATAGAAACCAGCATGAGCGAGAAATTAATGGATGTCTCAAACAAATTTGGGTTCTGGAAGTGATTGGATTACTTCAATTTTGGCAGGATCAACTTCAATACTATCTTTTGAAACTATGTACCCTAGAAAAATCCCATTTTCAACCATAAAGTGACATTTTTCAAAATTTAACTCAAGGTTACACTTTACACACTTTTGAAGGACTAGAGAGAGTGAATTCAATCAAGATTCAAATGACTCACCATAAATGGTAAAGTCATCCATGAAGGCTTCCATGCATTGTTCAATGAATTCAGAAAAGATACTCATCATACACCTCTGGAATGTTTTAGGATCATTACAAAGGCCGAAAGTCATTCTCATATATGCATATGTTCCAAAGGGGAAAGTGAAAGTAGTCTTTTCTTAGTCCCAAGGTGTGATTGGGATTTGGAAGTAGCTAGTGTATCCATCAAGAAATCAATAGTGTGAATTTTAGGCTAATCGTTCTAGCATTTGATCAAGGAATGGAAGAGGGTAGTGATCTTTTCTTGTTTCAATATTCAATATCATATAGTCGATGCACACACGCCATTTGTTCTTCACTCAAGTTGTGACTACCTCTTCATGATCATTTGGGACAACAGTTATCCCACCCTTCTTAGGTACAACTTGAATTGGACTAACCCATTCACTATCAGAAATTGGGTAGATAATACCAGCTTGAAGTATCTTGGTGATCTCTTGCCTAACAACCTGAAGGATGAGTGGATTGATTCTTCTTTGTGGTTGTCTAATTGGTTTGGATGATTCCTCAAGATGTATGTGATGCATGCAAATGGTAGGTTTGATTCTTGGTATGTCATTTAGGGTCCACCCTAAGGCCATTTTGTTTTCCTCTAACACTTTAACAATTTTGGACTCTTCAGTTTCGGTAAGTGAAGAAGAGATAATGACAGGATAAGAGTGATCATGGAAAAGGAATGCATGTTTCAGGTGTTCAAGAAGAGGTTTTAGATCATTCTCATCTTTCATTTGTGGGTTAGAAAACTCAGGAATGGAGGAAGGAACTTTAGTTGCTTTAGATTCATTTTCTTTAATACTATCCAAGGTGGAGCAGTAGAGATCAGATTTGATGTGGGATTCAAGATAGTTTTCATGTTCCACTAGATTAATGGAGTTTATGAATGAGAGATCCACATCAACTTCCCCATTTATGACTTGGTTAATCATGGTGTAGATTTCACAAGATATTTTCTCATTATAACATGATGAACATGATGTAATGGGGTTGAATTGACTCCCAAAATTTTCCTCGGAATCATGGATTGGGAATGCAGAGTGCTCCTCATATGGGTATCGCATGGATTGGAAAATGTTGAACTTGACCAGTTGATCCCCAAATTCCGTGGATAAGATGCCTGAATGGACATAAATTTTTGTTCTATCAGTCATGAGGAATGTTATTCCTATAATTAATGGAGATCAAGAAGATCTCATCTCACATTCCATGTGAAGGACATAGAAATCGACTGGGAAGATAATATCATTGACACGAACAAGGACATCCTCGATTATCCCCTCAGGACTGGTTGTGCATCAATTGGCTAACTAAATGACAACACTCGTTGGATGTAAGGGACCTAGACCAAGGTTGGAGAAGATGGATTTGGGCATGACATTAATTGAGGCTCCTAGGTCTATGAGTTCATCCTCGAAGTTGTAACTTCCAATTTGGCATGGAAACGTAAAGGTCCATGGATCTTTCCATTTTATGGGAATAGACTGTTGGGTGGAAAAATTACCAAAGGTCCTAAGTTGCCTCTTATTTGTGCACAATTATTTAATAAACTTGGAATACTTCAGGATTTTTTTGATGTCATCTAAGATAGGAATGTTGACTTCAACTCGTCTAAACATGTCAAGCATTTCAGGATCGGGTTCAAATGACTTCTTCGGCTTAGAAATGGCCTAAGGAAAAGGAATTGGGTTCCAAAGTGGAATGGAAGGAGGTGAGGGAATGAATTCAGATTCCTTTTCAAGTTTCTTTTTATTTTCATTTTCAATGTAGACATTCAAAGGAGGGTTAGAGTACTTATTGTGAGGCATCGCAATTTACTTTCCCGATCTAAGTGAAATTGCACTTACATTACCCTTGGTGTTGGGTAATGGTTGAGCTGGGAGTTTGGAAGAATTTGATTGTTGTTTCTAGATCAGGTGGGATGAAATTTGACCAATTTTGGCTTCAATATTCTTGAGACTAGAACGGGTGAAGGAGGAAAGATCTTCAGCAGTGCTTTCCCATGGTTTCTTGGAAGAAGAGGCTTGTCCCAAATTGGGATTGCCTAGATTTTGGTTCTTGGGAAAGAGATTGAATTGGTTTTAGAATTGGGAATGCTCACTTTGATATTGGAATCTAGGAGGAGAATTTTTCCTTTTTGGTTGAGGAATAAAATGATAATGTTGTTGATAATAAGATATATTGAAGAAGAAACTTTCATTAAAATAGAATTACAAAAGAAAGACTTACAAGATTACAACAAAGAAGAACACAAAAGTAAATGAAAACAGAGAGAAGAGGAAAGGTATATCAACTGGAAACATGATTATGGAAGGTCCTCCAAATCCCTTTTCAAGTCTTTGTTCGTGCTAATATGTGACCATATCTTCTAAAATGCCAACCCCTTTGAAAGAGAGGAGGGGAATGTATTTATAGCCCAAAGAAGTGGACTGTTGGCATTCCCAATCTGTTTCTCAACTTGGCTCGACAATTTGGACATCCATACAGCCTAATATATATATATATATCTCCTTTTTCAAAGTTGTAGATAATAATGTTTTACAACTACTCTAAAAGTTTATAGTTATTTGGACATATGTATTCAAAGTTATGGCGGTTTCAATCAACAATGTTAAACTGTCCATTTCTATCCATGATTTTTAGATGGCCAAAATGTGAATGGATTTTGGAATAGGAAGATTCCTTGAAATCTGAATTATTTATTAAACAAAGTCGTCCGCCTATATCTTTTATTTCACACTACAAAATCACGGCTTGATTTGACTCTTACATCTTTAGAGATGTCATTAATATTGTACTAATTTTATTTCCCGACCAGAATGTTGGGCTGGACTTCAAAGCATTAGTTGGGCCCCTTGTTCATTCATTTGGGCCCTAAAATTTTTATCCATTACTCCTTGAATTGTTATCCAAATGTTTGAGTAGAATAAACGAAGTTGAATTTCCTAATTGAGCCCAGAAATTAAATCTTCAGGGCTGGTCTAGTTTCTTCACAGATTCTATAGGCCTTCTTGTGTGGTCCATATGGGCCTTAAAATGGAAGAATTGGCCCATGATCCATTCTAATGAAATGTTGGATATTGAATTAGGATTCCTAGAAAATAGGAACCACATAATATGGATCTTTAGGGTTATAGTTATAAATAAAATATTAAACTGACTCAATTGGACTACTTTCAAAAAATGCTCAAAAATTATACTTAGTATTAAAACATTAATATTTCACACAAATTTTGCACATTTAATATAAAATAAGTAAAGGAAGTATATAATAATTCATGAAAATATTAATAGAATCAATCTTATAGAAGATAAATGAGTATCATAAACATATTTTCACCATAAATATAAACCGTTTAGAGACAGAATAAGAATTTTATTTTTGGATTGTATCTCCAATAATCCATAGGTAACATCAATATATTTCATCTTAGATGGAAAATTATTTTCAAAGATCAATTAAAATAGTTCATGAGGAATATATCCCATCTAAATTAAAAAAAACACTTTTCTTTAAAATGTAAAACATTTTGGAAATCCTTTTATTCCGAAATAAACTCAAAAAATTATAAATTAATCTTTTAATAAATGATTTTTCATGAATCATATAATTGTGTTCATGTTGTACATGTTAAAACAATGATTCCTTCCATATTTTCGATAAAATAAAAATCGTAATTATTTGGAAAATGACAAGAAAATTACATTCAAAAAAATTTAAAAAATCAAAACATGGGTAAAAATGTCTTTAATTTATCATTTTGTGTATGCTAAAAAAATTTCAAAACATTTTTCTGAAATAAAATATATTTCTCACCAATGAGAGAAATAAAATCAGATTTTACTAAAACCATTATCTCAATTATTTTAAGTACCAAATAGAATAAAATGGTACTATTATTGGAAAATATCATTATTAACTAGATTATAATAAATTTAATTAGTTTATTTAATATGGACTATAATATTTTATCATTATAAAAATAATCATAAACAATTCCGTTAAATAATGAGATTGTAACGTAAAATAATTACCACTTTGGTAACATTGAATCATAAGACCTGTGAAGTAAAAACATAAAATGGGACCAAAAATATGATGAGGATAAACAAATTCATGTTATTAAATGTCAAAGAGTCTGTATATAGACCTCATGAAAGAATATAGGTTCACAACATAATGTGTGTCTCAAAAAAGGAAAATTAAGAAAAAAAAATACACGAACGCTTTTGTAATATTTTGAATCATAATCCTCAATAAATATTAACATTAAATAAAACTTTAAATATCATGAAAATAATGGTATTCATGAGATAAAATTTCAAAGTGGTATTATATACACCACAAAAATAAATGAGCGGGGAATTTTCATATGTCTTCTAGAAATAAAAGAGAGACTAAAAATCTCATACATTATTCCTTGACTTTCACCATACATATTAAAACCTCAAGTATAATAAATAATATTTTATTATAAATCTACTAAATAAAATTAATAATATATATATATATATATCATACCATATATGATTCACTTATGACCTTTTATTACTCATTTATTAATAGTTCCATGTTAGTGTTGCGTTTTGGGTAATAACCGCTTTTTTCATGTATGTTTTGATTGGTTATTTTTGGTCATATTCCGATGATAACAGTTCCAAAATTAATAGAATAATAACCATGGTATAAATTTCATATATATTCAGTATATCTTTATTATATTAATCCATAATATTTAGTGATAGAATATGAAATACACCATTCATCGAGATAGTTGGTTAAACATACAAATGAATGTTGTTTCCATTTGATTTTGGATAAAAAAAAGTTAAATGATTTATTATCATTACATAATAATTTTCATTTAATATATATCATATATGTTCATTAAAATAATCCTTATTTCCTTCCATGTAAAGTGTGAATGAGTTACATCACTTTGGGAGGCGGTAGTCCACTGTACACATGTAAGATATTATCATATTCCAAAAAAAATTAAAACCATGAGGTTATGTGTCATAAAAAAATTAAAATAGAATAATAATATCATAAATATAATATATAAATAATAAATTCATCATTATAACCATCCTTTATAGGTGATAATGGAAAAATTAATGATATCGATTCGTGATGCGGTAGTCCATCGTACAAACAAACGATGATTTTTGTAACGCATGTGAGGGAATTGAAGATGGCGGTAGGTAATGTACTTAAAAGAAATATAAGTATATTTATGATACTAATTTTATTATACTATGATGTTATAATTATAATTTTAGGAGGTGTAGGAAGAAATAAAAAAAAATGTTCGTTGATGAACGTTACATCTTCTTCATCTATCCTCCTCAGGTTTACACCAACAACCTTCCTAGGTTTTCTTCTTGTCCAAAATAAGGCTTCTATATTGGAAATAGGGAAGTTGGGAAGTAATTTCTCTAGGTAATTGTTGATTATAATGGATATATAATCTTGAAAAATACAGTGGAGTGATTTCCCTTTTATAATTGAGGAGTAATGTCTTTATAAATACCCAAAAGTATCCACTATTGGGAGATCACTCTTAACTCGTGTGCCTCAAAAATTGATATATAAGTGAATGGAGGTATTAAATTGGTGATACACACCTCAAACACAAAAAATAGATAGATTTTTTATCATGTTATTCCTTAGTATTTAATTTTACTCAATTTTACCCTTTTAGTTTTTTTACCACGGTAACTTGTATATTTTCATTTATCTAGATAAAATATACTTTAAGAATAAAACAAAAATGATAATTATTATATAATTTATACATACTAATTATAAATATAAAATAAAATTTAATAAATAAAATTACTATATTTATTGAAAAATTAATTTTAACACAGGCACATGTAACGCCCAAAACAAAGATTTAACCTTAATTACGGTACATAATGTTAACTGTTTTCAATGTTAAAAAATTAAGTTAAAGTGGTTATATAATATATATTATTTTTATTAAAAATATGGAATACATTTTTTCTAAATTCCATTCATATAGGTGTAAAAAACATAATTTAAAATTTATCATGCAGATGCATCGAGAAAGTCGATTTTTAATGAGAAAAAGTTTTAAAGTTTTAAAAAATGTATATCCAATTTCAATATTAAATTGATTATGGTGACCTAAATTACATTAATGGATGTATTATTAAACTAATTTTAATTTATATCCTTCTTAAAATATAATTTAACTTTATAAATAAGTTAAATGAAAAGGCAATTTTCAATTAAAATTCAATATTTTTCACTATTCATAAAAAATGAATCTTTTCAAAAAAATCCAAAAATTATACCTAATATAATTTTGATGTGATGATTTAAAAAATTAAGTTTATTTGTTCAAATACATTTTTCAAAAGTTTAAAAAATTAATTTTATTATTTTTCATGAAAGACGTAAAAAAAATTTGGGAGAAAATAGTATTTTCGAAACATATAAAGACATTACTGAAAATTATGTATTTTTTGTCAATATATTTAACTTATTTAAAAATATTATAGTTAAAATTTAAAAATAATTTTTTAATATTAATATATCTAGGTTTAATGAATAGGTTATAAAGGTTCGCATTTAAATACATATATTAATCATATATCAAGGTTTTGTTAAAACGTAGTTTTTTGTGTAACACAACTCTAAGAACTCAAATCATTATTTTAGATATAGATACTGATTTCATGAGTTTTAAGGAAAATGGGAGAATTTGTAATTTTTATAAGTACATGTCGTGTACTTAAGAGGACACACAGTGTACCAGGTTGCTATGTGTAGCTGTGTACTCGCCATGTAATGGCCGAGAAATGGCCGAGTGGGGTGACATGGAAGACCGCTAATGTCAAGGTCCAGTTGAGGCAAATACATGGAGTGTTCATTAATAGTGCACCACATGTACTTTTTATTTTAAGTGAAAAATCAGATCGGGGCTGCGTCTAATCCCCAAAAATGTCTTCTTCTGGCCTTACCCTGTGAAGGAGTGTCCAGAATCGTCGATTCTTCTCTAAGCCACTAATCCTTCATCTATTATCTGAATCAAACCATGTTGTTTGTGTTGGAATCCCATGAGCGAGACCTTCCTTCTCCTAGGTCCTCTCCTCCTGATTTCTTCTCTCTATAATGGTTTTCAAGGTTGAACGTTTTTGACATTTTTTGTAAATCTAGATCATCCTTGGCCGATTCATGGGCCTACGTTCAAGAGTGGTCATATTAAGATGTTGAGGTGGGTGTTTTGTTTCCTTTAGTTGGTTTTCGTTGAGTTTTATATGCCAATGTGATTATTACCCATTTTTCGGGTATTTTGGGTTAAGGAAATTGAACTCTAGTTTATTTACCTTAGATTGATTATTGGATAAAGGTTTTGTTTATTTGATATTATATGGAATTGTATGTTTAATGAGCAAAACATGGGTGAATTTTCTTTTTTGAATGTTTTGGGCCTTTTGGTCTAGGTTGCCTATGAGTAAAACATTTTTTCCTAGCCTTTCTTGGTAGGATGGAACTGATTGTCTTTTGTTGCTTGTTAAATGTTTGTGATATGCATTAGAATTGTTTATCCATGTAGTAGTTGAGATTAATTTGGGTTGCTTTATATCATTTATTCATGAATGAATTACACAAGGATGTCAGAACCTGGTGTAGTAATACCACATGTGGAATTGATGTTGAGTGCTTCCTCAGAGTGTCTATTATATTTCATGCTATGAGACCACATGGGGGATTGATGGTGTGTGCTCCCTCAGAGTTTCTATAGTTTACTTTATGAGACCATTAGGGGAATTGACATTGAGTGCTTCCCTAGTGAGTCTGTAGTTATTGTGGAAAGACCATAGGGGGAATTGAAGGTGAGTTCTTCCTCAAAGTGTCTTTGCATTTTTATTGCATTATTTAGCTAGAGGGGTAAGACTGGGTGAGATACCCAGAGAGATAATGTAAATATTGAGTGTTTTTTATGCATCTTACAAGAAAATTACCATGCTTGGATTTGGTCATTTTTGGTAGTCTTTTGAGATACCTATTTTTGATACTTGATTAAATTGTGAACATTAGATGCAAATGAATTTAAATGGAAACTTTAGGATTTGGTTACTTTTGTGTAATCTTAGATTCTTTGTTGCATTTCCATTATTACCTTCCATATATACTCACTGAAATTTAGGCATATATCTGATGGTGGTTGCCTATTGGGATTCGTCTCACACCTTATTTGGGTCATGCTTTTGGACCCAAATAGATTATATGGTTACAGGTATAGATAAGGGCAATCACCCTTCGTCATTAGGTACTTGATTTTTGTGGAGCTAGAGAGCATGGGACCAAGATGAGGCTTGAGATGTTGTTGGAGTTTATTTTTTTTCTTTTGAACTTTGGTTTAGTACTTTATTTACAGCATTGTGAGTTGTTTGGTTGTATTCCTAGACATATGTGAAATGCATAATTTATATATGTGATCCAGTTGTTATTTACTTTCAGTCTTTTGCTATTTACTTATTTTATGGAATTATTGCATCTGCCGCTATTTATTATGTGTTATTCCACTCTTTATACTCTACCAATGAGATAATAATTTCCCCACAATCACACTCAAGGCCCTCACTATTAGTCGGCAGCCTTTGGTATTTAGAGAAATGCACTTGAGGCCTTGTGACCAATCGGGTACGGGGATCCTTTGGGCATTACCTGAAACCAATATGTTACAAAGTGGTATCAGAGGTGGTTTTTATTTTTTGTTTTGTCTTATTGTTTGGAGCCTATAGATAGGGATAGGAATAAATAGGTAGTTAGTAATAAGACGGGACTAGGAGTGGCTAACCCGTGTATAGGGAAAAGCTAATTTACCTAAATGATTGCAATTTTTTTGTTTTTCAATTGTTATAGTTGATTCGATTTCAGCTTTGGGTGATACACATGTTTTCTGTTGTTATGATTTATATCATTGAGGTTCTATTTCTGTTTAAACCTGATGAGATGAGCGTATTACATCTCATGCATCATATAGGCACTTGGTAGGGATCGCATGTCATGCATTATTATCATGCCATTTAGGGTGCATTAACGATTGCATGATTTTGTGATAGATATTGTGCTATATATGAATGTTGTTGTGATAGATATCATGATAGAATACCTACTATTTTTATAGGGTATTGGAAATTTTAGAGTTTCATTTGAATGGATGCCAAACTTCGGTCCCTGAGGTGTTATGGTCCCTCTTGGATCGAAATTTAGTGGATCATGTTGAAATTTATTAGAATTCTGTTATGATATGACATGAATATGATTCCAAGCTTTTAATCACAGGGATTATGGTCCCCACATATCATAATTTGGCACTTTAATTCTTATTTTAGTATTTTATGAGGTATCAGAGTAGTTTCTAAGGATTACTGTTCGAAAAAACACAGAATACATAGCATGTGATGATAAATACAAGACATGTATCCTTCTGTTTAGGAAGAAAACGTTTTTCTTAAGTACACACTGTGTACTATATGTACACCATGTGTATTATTTTCCCGTGTGACTGACTATGTGGTCAGAGACATGGGGTAGGGAATGTTTTGGTGGAACTCACCATGTATTGGTAGTACACATTGTGTAGAATAGACCATGTATCTAGCCGTGTGACTAACGACACGGGTGGATGAAATATAGGTTGTACACATCGTGTCCTATTTGTACATGCTATGTATAGTCGAACGTGTCTCTGACCTTGTGACTAATGACATGGGTGGTTAGAACTTAAGGGTTACATGATATGTCTAGGGTGAACACACCTTGTAGTGTTACTCAAGAGAGAACCATGTGATTAGTCATGTACAAGAACTCAGGAAGGGGAAAATGATTCAAGTATATGTTGTGTCTCAAGGAGAACACGTCTTGTTTGTGGGTGTTACATGACTAGGTTTGGAAGGGGTACACACTATGTTAAAATTCTAAGGGAACATGATGTGTATGGGGTATACATACCATGTAACCCCTACTTAGAAAAAATTGATTTTTTTCTTATATTGATCCTTTATTGCACTTCAAAGTTTCATTCCATGATAATATTGAACTGAGGTGTGCTCTTGACCTTGCATATTCATGCCACCGAGACGTCCTACAGTTATATGCCAGATATAGGGAAACGATCAGACACTAGAAACAGTAGATCATTGACTACCAGTCGATCCTCCTATCGTGCCCGTCATGGAACCATCCATTATTATAGATACAGGTTTTGATGCACAATTTTCAGAAGGCTTTATATTGATGATTCATACTTTCCAGGGAGCACCATATCCTTCCTCATCTATTGTATAATTGATGCGGGTTTTTCAATAGTATCATCCTCCCACCTTTTTAGGGGATGGAGGACCTGAGGCTATAGAGTCATGGTTAGAATCAGTGTTGTCTATCTTTGAGCATCTTGAGAAAACTTCAAAGAGGAGGGTGAATCTCTCTACATACATGCTACTTGATTTCTCTAAGAGATGGTGGGATGTGATATCACAGGAAAGATGCCAGCGATTTATGGATTAGGATGAGTTTTAGCATACCTTATATGAATAATTCTACCTGAACACCTTCAGGGCTGACTGAGACCAAGAGTTCATGAGTTTAGAGCTTGGTACTCTCTCAACCATGGAGTGTTCTTCTCGCTTCATAGTGCTTCAACACTTTACATCCATTCTAGGGGGTGAGGAGTTATTTCTAGCGGGGAAGTTCAATGATGGTCTCAGACATAACATATGATACCATTTGAATATCTTCATATTGACTTTCATAACTTCTATATTCAACTAGGTGCTTATCACCGAGTGCAACCTGAGAGATTATGGAGTTGTGGTCTAGGGTGGTTTAGCATCCAGAGTTGGTACTATTTTTACTGATAGTAGAAAGCGCCATAGGGAGTCTACGTGTGGAGATCTAAGTAGGTATTATTTTCCTGCAGGTAGTCAGGTGGTGTTCTACCAGTGCGGTAAGGGTGGACATAAGAAATCTCAGTGCCCAAGAGATCCATATGAGTGCTGATCTTTCAGTAAGATAGTAAATTTTCATCATTTCTACAACACCATCCTTCCAGTAGCTAGTGAAGAATGATTTGTTTCGAATCCTCGTAATGGAGTTAGACTACTAGTCCCACATCAGAATAGGGATAGAGTTCTTTAAATCATTCATGATGAGGTGGTGGTCATGGACAAAATGTTCAAACATAGGTTTTGGATAGCCATAGGGTGGATCGGCTCAACGATCTCAATTAGCTTCACAAGGCCAAATCGTAGGTCATTATTTTGTGCTAGAGAAGATCAAGTAGAATCCAGATCCCGTACCCTATATGGTTAGAGTAATGATTTTGGTTGCCCCCATTTTATCTTCTTCTCTTTTTGATACAGGGGCTTCTCATACCTTTATATCTATGCCTATTGTGGGGAGACTTGGGCTCTGTATCTTTACTTTTGCTGATATCATGACGTTGGAAACTCCGCTGGGGATTATAACGACTAGTGAATGTTAGTGCAAGGAGCTCCCTCTTGAGGTTGGGGGTGTCACTTATTATGGTATCTCTATGTTTTAAAGATGACAGGCTTCAACGTCATTCTCAAAATGGACTGGATAGTCTCTTTCTAGGACTTTTTTGACTGCTATCACCTTATGGTGAGTTTTATGTCATAAGAGGGTGGATTGTTTCTACAAAAGGGTGAATGGGATGTCCAAGTGAGTAGAACTGAACCCAAAAATCATGGGATGAGAGGTGTTACAACCCATATTACTAGTTTGTACCAGGATGACTAAGGGACCTCACAGATGGACTTTCCTCTGGTGGTCGATCATTTTAGGGATGTTCTTCAAGATGAATTTTCATATTTACCTCTGGAACAAGAGGCAGATTTCTCTATTGAGCTTGTTCCAGGAGTGGTACCGATGTCTATTCCTCTTTATAGAATGGATACACTAGATTTATAGGATCTCAAGAATCAGTCATAGGAGTTACAAGAAAAGGGTTTCATCCGACCCAGTACTTCTTCTTGGGGTTCACCTATCCTTTTTTCAAAGAAGATAGACAGAACCCTCAAACTTTTCATGGATTATTGGAAGCTAAACCAGTTGAAAGTTAATAACTGATATCCCTTGCCAAGGATTGATGATCTCTTTGATCAATTTAGAGGAGACTAGGTGTTCTAGAATGTTGAAATGAGATTCATTTATCATTAGTTTCATCTAAGAGATTGTGCGGTTGCATAGGGTTTTCTGCTCTATCATTTCAAAAAGAGACCCCCATTTTACTTCTCATGTCTGGCAGGGATTACAGAGGTCTTTGGGTATACAGTTACTTTTGAATACATCTTATCATCCCCAGATAGATCGCTAGTCTGAACGCACGATTTAGGTGTTGGATGACATTCTTCGAGCATGCGTCCAAGATTTTAGAGGTTCTTGGGAGAAACACATACCTCTAGTGGAGTTTTCCTACAATAATATCTTTTAGGAAACAATTCATATGGATCCTTATGTGGCCTTCTATGGTAGTCCATGCTAATCACCCTTATATTTTCTAGAAGTAGTAGAGGCAGCTATGCTGGGACCTCGTCTTGTACAGGAGACCACTGAGCAGGTGGAGTTGATTTGGAAGAGAATGGCTACTTCACAGTCTCAAAATAAGTCTTATGCTATTCATCATAGATGAGCTATAGAGTTTGAAGTTAGATATTAGGTTTTCTTACATGTCACACCAAGGTTGGGACATAAGAGGATTAGGAGAGAGGGGAAGATTTCACTGAGATATGACGGGTCGTTTGAGGTTTTGGAGAAAGTCGGGCCATTTGCTTATCAATTGCAGTTGCCTCAGAGGTACCATTATATGCACGATGCCTTCCACATTTCTCAGTTATGTCATTACTTATCATACACATCTCATGTTTTTTAACCTAAGGAGGTTAGTTTAGATGTGGATGCATCATTCAAAGAGCATCCTATATGAATTGTTGATCATAGGGTGAAGGTTCTCTGTGGATGGTTTGTTCTTCTGGTATGAGTGTTGTGGAAGCAAGGTCAAGTGCAGGATGATACTTGGGAGAGGGATACTGTTGGGTGATCACAGTGGCCGAAGTTATATGAGTTTTCTTCTTCACCACCTTGTTAAAGAAATTAAGGGATGAATTTATTTAAGGGTGGAATATTGTAAGAACCCAAATCTTCATTTCAGGTATAGATCTTGATTTCTGGTATTTTGAGGAAAATGAGATAATTGGAAAATTTTATAAGTACAAGCCATGTACTTAGGAGTACACGTCGTGTACCAGGTTGTCGTGGGTAGCCGTGTATTGGTTGTGTAATGGAAGAGACATGTCCGTGTGGGATGAAATGGAAGAATACTAATGTTGGGGGCCGGTTGAGGCAAATACATGGTGTGTTCATTAATAGTACACATCATGTAATTTTTATTTTAATTGACTAATTGGATTGGGGTCGCATCTAATCCAAAAATACATATTCTTCTGGTTGTACCTTGTGTAGGATCATTCGGAATCACCCATTCTTCTCCGAGCAACCGATCTATCACCCATTCTCCGAATTGAACCTCATCAGTTGTGTTGGAATCACACAAGTGAGTCGTTCCTTCTTCTAGGGCCTCTCCTTCTGATTTCTTATCTCTCTCTCCCTCTCTGTCTCTCTCGAATTTTTGAAGGTTGAATGTTTTTGACATTTTTTAGATCTGCGTCGTTCTAGGACGATTCAAGGTCCAAAGTTCAAGAGTGATCATCATACAACGTCGAGGTAGGTTTTTTGTTTCTTTTCATTGGTTGTCTTTGAGTTTTATATGAAAAAGTGTTGATTACCCATGTTTTGAGTATTTTGGGTTATGAAAATTGAACCCTAGTTTATCTGACTTAGATTGATTGTTGGATTAAGGGTTTGTTGTTGTGATATTATGTGAAATTTCATGTTTAAGGAGAACCCCATGGGTGTGATTTCCTGATTAAATGTTCAAGGTCATTTGGTCAAGGTTGTCTATGAGGAAAACCTTGTTTCCTTGACTTGATTGATAAGATGGAACTGATTGTCCTTTTCTTCTTATTAAATTGTTTTGATATGCATTGGAAATATTTAACCATGTAGTATTTGAGATTACATTGGGCTGCTTGATATCATTTATACACGAATGAATTGCACAGGGCTTTGAGAGCCTGGTTCAGTTAGACAACATGGGGAATTGATGTTGAGTGATTCCTCAGAGTGTCTATAATATTTGACGCTATGAGACCATAGGGGGGATCAACAGTGAGTGATCACTCAGACTATCTATAGTTTACGTTATGAGACCATAGGGGGGATTGACATTGAGTGCTTCCCCATAGATTCTGTAGTTATTATGGAAAGACCATAGGGGGAATTGATGGTGAGGGGTTCTTCAGAGTTTCATTGCCTTTTTATAGCATTATTTGGCCAGAGGGGTTAGACTATGTGAGATACCCATAGGGTTAATGTAAATATTGAGTGTTTGTGATGGTCATGCCCAGCCAAAGCACATTCTTGGATTCAATCCTATTAGGTATTCTTCTAAGATACCTATTTGTGATACATTATTAAATGATGAACATTAAATACCAATGAATATAAATGTAAACTCTAGGATTTCAATACTGGAAAATAGGTTTTTACCAAAGAATCTATACTAATGGTTTAAGGAATTTGTTGGTAAATATGTTGTCGGCATGTCTATCCCTATGGTTTTAAAGAAACTATAGGTATATCATCCCTCATATTCCAATATCGTTGTACTCATCCCTATATGTCTCTCCCTCAAATACTCTCCTCACCCCCAAAACCCTCTTCTCCCCCAATTATTCTTCACGCTCATCTGGTGAGTGTCTCTCCCCTGCAAAATCTTATCACCCCCACAACCCTCTTTTCCCCCCGATTATCCATCATGCTCAAACAGTGAACCCTCTTCTCCATGGTAGTCAAACTCACAAGGAAACTTGTACAATCATATGAGTTTGTAGATTTACTTATCACCTTCTAAGACTAAAGAATTTATTTTTTGTAGCTTCAAAAGTACGGACTTAGAGAAAAATTTCTCACTTGGGTAGACTCACTACTTCCATCAGGTGAGATCATTTTTTTTATTTCAAATTTGATGGTTTTTAATCAGATTCAACCCAACACACCGTGCATCACTAGGGTTCAATTTCTTCCCCTCTACTCCCATATCTTTACTCCCTGGTGGTGTTTTCCTCTTCCATAGCCCTGATGAGCTCTGCGACTAGCATCCCAAAGTCGAACTCCTCCACATCTCTAATCCTTTGCTCAGCATGTTCCACCACCAACATCAAAAGTATATATATACTAATTTCATTCAATGAATCACTAATTTACTCTATCATTTAATTTTCCAACTAGTAATATAGAAAATCAATGCATTTTGTGAAAGCATATGTTTATTTTAGTGTTCCTATTTTATAATTGCTTCATTCACAGCGAAAATGTTCTGCCATTCAAATCCCTATCCCTCCATCAAATCCATGCTCTAATGGTGTTTCTCTTGAAGGTCCTTCCATCGAATACTTGCTCACAATCTGATCTTTCCATTGCATCTCAAATTAATTACTCCATTATCTTGTTCTTTATATTATGCATATAATTAGTACCATTTAAGGTAGGTCAATCGATTGATCTTTGAAAATTTGACCGACGGGTGGCTTGATTTTGGGTGGACCTTCACATCTTTTAGAAATTCTATTGAATTATGTATATATGTATGAGTGGCTAAATTTATAGTAATCTCATAGGTATCCAATTTTTTTTCATGGTTATCTTTCAAATTTCTTCTTCCCTGTTAGAATGTTTGGTTTGGTCGAACCCTGGTTTAAGGGGATGACCCGGGTTTTATGGTTTATTCGGTGTTTTGGGTTCAAGGTAGTTTCTTATTGATTGTTTGGACATCCACTCTCAGAGGAGATGCATTCTTGACCATGTTTTTTTGATTCGGGGTTGTTTTTCTTATTCCCTTACTCTCAAGGTCAATTTGTTTTCGATGAAATACAGGTTTTTTGATATATTTATTTGAAAAATGATGCAAGTTGGTAAATAAAATCATTTTGATATAACATTATGACTTAAGTCATCCATTTTAATCGACTATTTTATCTTCATTTCTGAGTTTTCAATCAATATTTTGATAATTCCCAAATTATAAAATTTATCTAGAACAAGTTATAGATTATTAAAATTAATGATACATATATTAGGGATTATCTTAGACTTGCTTCATAGATCTTATACCAAAAAATATCTTCAATTTGATGATGGAAGTGAAGTGTAGAGGGAGTCCAAGATAAAGAGGGAAGTGGGAAAATATATGGAGAGTAGACACTGCATGTGGAAATATAGGGAAAGAAAAAAGGATCCAAATATTTCTGAAATTTTTTCCATAAATAACTATAAATCCCCCAAATAAATCAGGGGTTGGGAATCTTTACTATATTCCTAGTGGTGCCCTAGAAATATCCTGATTATCTATCATCGATCTTCTATTGGAAGGGGTAGGGAAAAATTCTACTACCAACCTACTAGACTCCCAATAGTATCCCATTGTGCTTTCTTTTTATTTTATTTTTGTAACAAACCTAATAGATTTTAACACCGTAATAACCAAAATATCAATCTGGGCATTTTATACCTATATTTTAACCTCTAAAATCACTATTTAATAATCCCATGAATTGAAAAATAATTATTCCCTTAGTCCAAATTATAATCTTTCAAATTTAGTTAGATCCCATTTCATCGAGTTCCCTTATTTTTTCATATTCTACCAATACTCTTCAACACAAGTCATTGTATAAAAACCAATATATGACTTCTCATTCTTAAGAAACACTATTGCACATCTCTAGTTACTCAATTATCCACTGGGATCTGTTGCCGCTATTTTTTCTTAGTAATATACTAGAAAAAACCATGTTATAATTATGATTGATCAAGATATACTATATCTTATATTAAATATATCTATCTCTAATCTAAAATATACACCAATCACTTCCCAAAAATTACATTCATCTTCAAATATAACTAGACACAATCAATTACACTTGAAAATCACTTGTAAACACACCACTATACCTTCTTCCTATGAAACCTTGATAGTATTTTGAACTATAGAATTATAGTTTTATTCTCCCCTCAAGACATGATGTGTTAAATATTGATGACATCAATCTTTAAGAGCTGACATTCTTGGTCTCTGAAAATCATCCATCCACTCAAAACTACACAAAATAATCACTTTATTATCTAAACATGATTCATAGTACCTTTATCAAAACCTGGTCTGTTGTAGAAAATATCATTCAATATAAAGGTTATCTCACTCCATTCATGAAATTTAGAATTATTCAAATTTTGGGGTGTACATGGACTATTCACTAAAACTAACTTTCATCAGTTACCCTAGGAAATGATTTTTTTTTGAAGTCCATTGACCAAATTACAAATCTAATTTATACATAGGAACAATATATAACTCACTTTATTTTATTCTTATATTCAAAGAAACACAACATTCACCAACTTACAGAGCTTGTTACCCATACCACCCTCTACATTCATCCTAATTTACCAATCATAGTAATTATACTATAATGGTTCTAAAGAAGTTTTCTTCGCCATAATACTTCATGATAGGATCGAAGGTGAAAACAAAGATAAATTGGTAGTTTTCTATTATCCGCAAAGGACTTAGAGCAGAAAACCTAGGTAAACAAGAAGAAGAATGAAAAAGAATGTAGAAAGGGACAAGAAATTTCTGAGAACTCTCCCAAAGTCAAGGTTGAAGGGTGCGACCACAATCTTTCTATGAAAGATATCCAAACAAAAAAAACATTTCTCGATATCCCTGAACCAACTTCCCCAACCCAAATTTATTACCTATTAGCTACAATGCCAACAAAACACTAAAGTAAAAAAAATAAAATTCTTCCCTTATTTTCTATCTCCCACCACACCACTAGTTTCTCACAAAACCCTACACAATACATCACTTATGTAGCTTCTTACGCAACACCTTCCTATAATTTCCCACCAACTTAAAAATCTACCATGTCCTCAAGGTGGGTCTGATCTCTAGGAGACGTTCTGGACAATCCTGTTGCATTAGCTTCTCTTTTCATAACGCTGAGTTTTCCAGCTTCCTCAGGTAGAATATTGTCTATATAGAGACCAAGTGTATCCTGAATGTGAGGAAGGACTGATAGGCCAACTTCAATGATCAAAACAAATACATTGAAATACCATATCCTAAAAATAACTTTGGATGGTCCTAAAATTGATAATTCTATTCCTTCAAGAGGAAAACTCATTTCTTAGTCTGTAAAAATAACATGTACAAAGAGAAACAAGATACTAAATGATGTATAATAAAGGTCTTAACTTAGAACTCATTCTTCAACTATTAGTCCATCAGTGAATTTTAAAAAATTGATATGTCTGCCAACCTCGAAAATAACTGTATTAGGAAATTGATTCAAGGTAGACTGAACTGCAAAAAATGAATGAGTTGGGTATCTCTCTAATAAAAATGTCTTGGAAGTTAAAGGTTCACTATCATTCCAAGTTTCCCCTTAAAGTAAGTAATAATTTTCATGCCAATGGATAATGTGCTTTCAAGCTACATGGAACTAATATGTTTTTCAAGTGATATATGTTCCCTTTGTCAGAAGATTTCCAATTCCCCATTCCCTTGCCACAAGATTGTTGCTTACTTGCTAAAATGAATAAAAATTAATCAGGGAACTTTCCAAAAACTATGAGAAGACTTAAGAACTCAGTAGAAGAAATACTACTTCTAAACCATAGATTCTTCCTTACAATACAATCATACAACTGACTATGAATCAAGAACTCTCCCTCAGAGATGATAACCATGTGTTCATCATCTTTACCATAACTCAATCCCATGTTACCTCTATATAACTAAATGAATCATATTTTTCAAGAATTTATCTACCACTGTGACTTCCAACTAATGAAGAAAGAGCCATCTTTTGACAAAGTGAAATCCAAAGCGGTGGAAAAAAGGAGATGTTGCATAATGAAATGTCATAATTATAACTCTCATAAAACTCCCAAACCGAGAATCAGTTTCTTCATCTAGCATATTAAACAAGTCACCAGGGTAAAATTCTATGTTTTCCAGCTCCTGCATGAATCAGATCTTTTTTCCTTCTAGCTAACCAAGAAACTGGTTTTTTCAGCACCTATTAATAATTCAATGTCCAACTTATCTTCATAATTTAATAATAATATATGTTGATCCAACATCACACGACCAACATCATAATGTCCACGATGTTTCTGGAAAGAAATTTTTTTGACCATCCTCTTACACAGACCCTTCCTATAACTTTCAATATCATTGTTTCATCAATACTAATGTACAAAAGTTCCAATATTACATAAAAACCCCTACATATTATCTTAAATCAACATAATGTAAAAAACCATCCCATGAAACTCACTCAAGAATTTATGGGAATAAGAATACTCTACACACAAAAAATATGTCATGTTAAACTTGGTTTTCATAGTCAAAATATATCCCAACCATATATAAAAAAGCAAACATACCCAAAATAATTATCCATTATATTATACAACATGATTCCCATGTTTATGCTCACTCCTGAATCTATATTATCACAAGAAAATTTCTATAGTACCTCTATAGATACGCCTTATCACCAAAGGTGATATGTTTCTTATGTTCATCCATATAATGAAAGGAAACATTATAAAACCTTCTATATGAGTGATGATCTACATGTCATTTCATATTAGGTTGTAATAGTGTACAATACCCATTGACCTACCTCAATTAAGATTTCATCAAACATATTGAACCAAGATGAACCACAAGAAACCAAACCAAATAAGATTATGAATATTAAACCAAAAATGAGTTCAACTAAATAAAGAGGCACCATACAAACCCAAAAATGGATAGAATAAAAAAATAGAATGCAATATTTAAAAAAATATTCACAATCTAGCTGAACCTTACTAGTTTAAATGTAAATCCAATAAACCAAAATATATCTAGAATGATAAAAATCAATTAAATAGAATTCAAATATAAATAATTGAATGAAAATAAATTGGAAAAAGTCAAACTAATCTAACTTTAACTAATATGATATTACAAATGATGAATAAAATTGGACCAAATATAATGAATTCAAACCTATATGACCACAACCGACATGAACTAAACTAAACTAAACCAAACTTATATAAACCAAATGCAATCAAACTAAATCAATTAGAACCTAAATGAATGAAAATTGTTCAGTCTCATATAAACAAAAATAAGACAAAATAAATCTAATGAAAATGTCCTTAACTAACTTGTGTCGAACAAGACCAATAAAAGATGAAACTCGAGCCACACTGATTATATACCATTAATAATATGACTAATTGTTTGTTAATAGGAATTCAATATTTGATAGTATCATTTTGAAACTTGGATCTATTTCCCCCTTACTTGTAGGAACAATATTTGATCCATGGGGCACTGTGGTTCTTATATGTTGGTTGGTGACTTGTATAGTCATAGAAGACAGGTATGTTTTAGTTTAATTTTTATTTTATTTTCTTCATCACATCATTCATATATGGATTTTACAAATTTCTATGGATGGTTGGTAGATATATTTTGTGAAGGGGTCCAGAAGGGCACTGGAGGTGGCTATGCGGTTTTCTTTACAGGGGAGGGAGATCAGGGTAGTGGAGAGATTAATTATTGTGTTTCATTTTTGTAATACTTTATACCGTATTGATTATGTTTGTTTTATTTTCCTTCAGCATGGATGTCCAACACACAGATGGTTCAAGCCAAAAAAAATTATTTTCCACCGCTATTTTAATCAATTGTTTGTGGTAGAAATTGTTCCCAAGTGGAAATTCCTTGATGCTCAGACACTTGTTCCATCCTGTGGGCATAGACCATCCAACTTAATCCATACTATCCATTTCTATATTATAGTCTCACTAGGTCATTACTATTTTTGAACCATGATAGGGCCTAGGACACATGGAATAACTTTGGAGGGATTGAGACCATCTTCATAATTCTATTCAGAATGACCATAAATAGTTTCAAATATCTAGAAGTGAGGAAATATTAGATATATTAATCAAAACAACCAATGAAAAAATCAATTAAAGTCAATTAAATTTCACAAGTATGGATATAGGAATTGACCAACTCTCTCAAAACACCCAAACTTGTATAAAAAGTTTCAAAGATTTGATGGTTCTAGTTACATGAATAAATAGTTAAAAAGGAGAAAAAATTAATTCCATTACAATCTAAAATCCACCCAATTTATTATGTCATGGTCATTGCTTAAAAAAATTGAAATAATATAAAGTATTTAATAAATCCAATAATAGGATAGACTAGATTATTCCACATTCTATTTAGAAACCTCAATCTATTATACTATAAGATCATTTCATTTTTTCTTATCGATTCCAGCTGGAAGGGATTTCCAATTCCAATGGATCGTTTTACCCAAATTCCCTTGTCGGTTTTAGATTTGGAAAAATTATGATGAATACTAGATGTTAACCTCTTGTTTATACATTTACTAGCCTTAAATTTTATCCGAGGTAGAATTCAACAATGTTTTCAATATGTCACCATGCAAATATACACGGTGATATGATGATAGAAATATTGTGTTCTATAATATAAAACTCAAATAATGCCCAATAATGTTTCCAATCACCCCATGGATGGAAAAAATTAAGGGGATGGTTGGGATAGTAAGACTTACCCAAACCATTGAGAGGGATAACCACGCATCAAAAGATAGGTAAAAGACCATCTAAGAGATTAGAAATGAATATAATGGAAAAATGATGGGTGTAAGACATATAAGTAACCATTTTTTCTTCTTTGAAGAAATTAATGAGAATTTTCCAAGATTCAATTAGTGCCACCATTTTGTGAATTCAGAATCCCTCTAAATCCAATGATGGCCTTGTTAAAAGTCTTGATCGAGGGGTGGTTATGGTCAAAACAATCTAACAATGAGATTAGATGGAGGGATGATGCATCTGATACTCAGAATTAGAAATAAAAAGATTATGAGGACCCTTGAAAATGTTAAATACCATCAGGTACACTGATGATGGGGGAATAGTGGTAAAAAAGACAGATTCATGAAAGGAATAAAACTGTGTGGGGACTAGAACCAGTGGTCAAATCCGAGCCCTAGCGAGTGAGAGAGTGGGAGGTTTGATTAGTATGTTCTAGTGGGTATGTTTATTAAAAGAGTTATATAATATAATATAAAATAAACTCAATTATCAGATTTAAATAGAACATCCAAAATATATATAAGCGAGAATACTGATAACACAAGTTTGGTCATTAAATTGAAAAAAAATGTCCGAGGGAGGAACTAACATCTATTTTCTAATGAAAAGTCACAAAACCATCACTATATCAAAGAGTTGTGAAGGGGTATGAGGGAGGGATGAATTCCCATGGTTTAGACAAATGTATAAGAAAAAGGGGACCTCCCACTTCAAAATCCTGAGGGAGAAATGTTGTATCTTTTCCCCTAAAAAAGACCACCAGTCATCCAGTGGTCTGTTTCATTTTTTCAACAGCCACCTCCTCCCCTATTTGATGCTTCCACAATCTCTTTAGCAACATATTGAGACCCATTTTGGTGTCCAGACAAAATTACTTTTCGATTGGTTTCAACCCTCATAAATAGAAATCAAACAACTATTCAAAAACCTACCTCTATAGTAACTGAGAATTCAATAACCCATCCTCATTAATGAATTCTAGAAAAAGATGAAAAATAACCATAATTCATGAACATCCCCGTAATGTATAGTCTTTTATTTCAAACAGTTGGTTTTATTCACAAAACACATCTTTTATCCCTTAAATTTCATACTATATGTGGTTTAAAAGTAACTAAATCCTATCCAAATAGGCACCCTTATTCAAAGATATCATTTTTAAATATTATATCATGTTTAAAGGTTCTAGAAGGTTAAAAGATAAATTGTCATGTTTACAGGTTTTGTAAGATTATAAGAGAAGAAATCATGTTTACATGTTCTGAAAGACTGGAAGAGGTATGCTATGTATATGTTGTCTGCTGGGTCAAGAGGACATACCAACAGTTTACTGAACTATTGGTATACAGTTAGGCCTCCCAATATATGTATGCCAATGGTTCTTGAACCATTGGTCTATATATATTTCAACGGTTTTACTAAAACCGTTGGGACATATTATATCAGTATTTATACCAACGGTTCTTGAATCGTTGGTATAAATATATCCTAACTAGAGACATCCTATACCAATGGTTTTATAATTGTTGGTATATAATAGATTATATACTGTATAGTTTTTATACCAATAGTTCATGAACCATTGGTATAAATATATCCTAATGGTATCAATAAAACTGTTGGGGTAGATTAACTTGAAACATATTATACCCACAGTTCTATAGAAACTGTTGGCATAGATCTATTGCAACACCCAACATTCCAATAGTTCCTCAAACTATTGGTATAACCTATCCCAATAGTTTTTCAGGCTATCCCAATGGTTTGAAATTTTAGGGATATGTAAAATTTTCAGTAGTGTTTGGTTACTTTTTTGTACTCCTAGTTTCTTTACTGCATTTCAATTATTACCTACCATATATACTCATTGACGATTAGGCATAGATATTATGGTGGTCACTTATAGGTATTCATCTCATACCCTGTTTGGGTCAGGATTTTGGACCCAAAAATATTATATGGTTGTAGGTATAGATAATTTCAAGCAACCTTCCTTATCAGGTACTTGATTGTTGTGGAGCTAGAGAGCATGGGACTAAACTGAGGCTTTCGATTCTGTTAGAGTTTATTTTTTTTCTTTTTAAATTTCTTTTGGTACTGTATTTCTAGAATTGTGACTTTTTTTCCTATTTTCCAAGACATATGTGACATGCATAATTTATATGTGTTCTCCAGTTGTTATTTACTTTCAGTCTTCCATTGTTTACTTGTTGTATGGTATTATTTCTTTCTATACTATTTATTATTTTTTATTCCGCTGTGAAAACACTACCAATGAAGAAAGTGTTTACCCACTATCACACCCAAGGTCCTTACTACTAATCAGCAGCCTCTGGAATTCAGGGAAATGCTCTTGATACCATGTGACCAACCGAGTAAGGTGCACCTTTAGGCAGCACCCGAAACCAAGACGTTACACAATCCAGCCCAGTGTTTCATTTATTGAAATCTTTACATTGTATTTCATGTAAAACAATATATCAAATAAATTTAGTTTATTTGAAAAAAACTCATAAAAAACATGTGTTGTTGGACCAGATATATTAGAAAACTCTATATAGGTTGTTACTAACACTTGAAGTAACCTAACCAAAATCCTAACAACCTAAAAGGGGTTACAAGTAAGGCCTTAGGTTCCTATACCGACCCACTAGGGTCCCTTCACCTATTATGCACACAGGTCTATACCATCATCACAGATAATAAAAAACCTACCATTGATCCAAATGACCTTCCATTATAATATAATTCATATAACATTTTTAAAATATAGTTTATTCTTAGAGATGGATTTTATTTTATTATTGGTATAAATTTTTCTTTTTATCTAAATGAAAAATGATAATGTGGTCACAAAGTTTTTGGGTTTATTCAAGCTTGGTTCGGGGATGGGAGATCTGGTTATTATAGAAACAGGTTAAGGCGCATGGTTGATGCATGGTTAGTAGTAACCGTTCGGCTCCACCATGTGACCCCAAAAGGGAGTATCATAGTTTTTTAACCATTTTATGGGAGTTACATGGTCATGAAAATCCATAAATTTATTTTAAATGTAATTCACAGGGTTTTTCTAACTATGAACCTAAATCATTCAAGGGATGTCATCCTGGACAGTAGCCACGCAGGATGTGCACATGGTTTGTATGATCTAATGAGTAAACTGTGTGAGGTAGGGGTTATTGGAAATTGGAAAACACATGTTTGGCACACCATTTAAAAAACCATTCATCCAAAACATATTCCCATAAAAAATATTGGAAATGACAATTTTTTCAGTAGACCATTAACATTTCTCCTCTCAATTCTTCTTCTCATTTGTGGCCAATATCCAACCATGAGATCTCTCTTATTCTCCTCCTATGATTTTAAGTATCTCTCTTATCTAGTTTCTGATTCAATCATTATCATCATGTTGTAATCCTATCATTATATCTATCACTAATTTATCTTGTTCAATCAGTTTCTTGTACCATCTTTGGTGCTATCTCCATAAGAACTAATATACACAATTTTTAGTTTTCTTATAGTTTATCATTTTCTCTGGTACTAGAAAAGATTTAAGGCTGATACTATATAAGGAATATTCTACCAAGAAAGGTAGGTATTCTATTACATTTCCCTAAATTTCATCATGTTAATTATTTTTCCTCGTTTTTTTCCCACACCTAACTTCCCATGCATTTCCTCTAAAATGTGTAACTCATTTATTTAATCGCTTAGACAATTACTTAGGCCATTTATGGGACCCATTCTATTTTTTCAGAGGCTAAATACCTCAATATTAACCACCCATTCGGTTGGGATATAATAAATACAAATGATTATCGTTCTTTCCCTATCAACCATTTATTATTTTTTGCCAAAGGAAAAATCATGTGTGTTTAGATTGGTCCTCATAATATGTATAGACCTAATTAATTAACTAAAATTATTAATATTATTATTGTATAGAAAAGATACTTTAATTTTACCTATGATCATTTATAAATGAAACAACCCAAGTTGGATATATTTAATTTAAAATGGAATGGTTATATTACATGTCCCATTGATCACTTATTAATTTTTTTTACTTATTAAATATGATGTGGATACCATTTATGGACCTTGATGGCAATATTTTGTGTGTCCTTCCTTGAGTAGGAATTGGAATCCTGACCCGGAATTCCTTGAGTGAACTTAAAAGATTCCACGTGATTAATTAACATGACTACCAAATAGAACACTAGTCTTAGACTCAGTCAATGTCTTAGATGTGTGAATGAATTGGTATTTTATCGGTGATTCACTAACATTATTCCTAAAATTAGAATTTATGTTAATATATCCATAGATTTTTTTTATTTCCTTGGGATACAGACTACCTTGGATTATATTATTAGTAACCAATCAAATGTGTGTTGAGGTTACCTTGAAATTAATCTATGTACTCGATAAGGATGCCTCAACCATGGGCCTTGGGTTCCTGGACTACTAATAGTTATACATTCAGATATAATTGGTGTGAGATGAATTTTGTGGTTATTACTTGGTTCATCTTCATTATGTAGTTTTACCTTATATAAATGTATTGTAAACTGTTACTTCTTATAATATTATTCTATTTTGAATAAATATTTAAAACTATTTTTATTTCTCATTCTTATCTATACTACTCACTATTACAATTTATATTCATATGATAGATTATTTCAAACACCATTGGTGGTGGAATTATGAGTTTTACTCACTTCTTGTTTATTCTGACATTTGGTACACGAAAAAATTACATGGATGTAGGTATGGATAATGGGATTCACCCAACTACATATGCTTGATTTTCTTTCAGAATGAGAGATTTGGAGAATATGACTAATCCAGTTTTGGGGATTCCTTTGAGATATATTTTTTTCTTTTCGGTTTTCTTTTATATATTCTGTAATGTATTGTATTCATTCTAGAATGTATGTATATTTTAGATTTTTTATCTTCATGAGATCATAATTTGTATCTTATTTTGTTCATTATTATTCCTATTCTATATAACTTGGATAATTTATATTCCTTTTCCTATTATTTATAATGGTTATTATAATTTATTCACCATTGTGATGCACTATAATAAAGAGGGTATAGTATCCCTACTATACCACCATAGACCCTCATTGCAAATTGGTAGCCTCTAGTGTATGAAGAGGCATTCTTGAGGATATGTGGCCAATAGAGATTGCTTACATATGAGTGAACCAGTTTTGGGATGTCACAATGTGTTATTAGAGATGTTTTCATTTCCATTTATCACAATTTTGGGATCGATAGATAGGATATTGGGATGTTTCATAACTTAGAAATAAGTATTTCCTAGGAGTAGCTAACCCACATTCGTGAAAATTTGAGTTACTAGGGATAGGAATTTTTTTTGATTTCACATGTTACAGTTTCATTACTTTCCCGATTGGGTGATGAAAATATTTTATAATTTTATATCTTATAGATTTTTTCCATTGGTCTATTATAGAAAGGTATTTTTATATTCCTTAAAGTTTTTATCCACCCCAGAGTAGAAATGGGACAATTTCACTATGGATATTTTTATTGGGTTATAGAAGTTACCTAATGGAAATGATTCCATGTGGGTGATAATGGATAGGCTAATGAAGTTATCCCACTTCTTTCATATTAGGGAGAACTTATTAGTGCATCAACTTGGGATAATTTATGTCCAATAGATCATAAACCTTCATGGGGTTCTACATACCATTGTATGAGATAGGGATCCATGGTTTACTTTCCATATTTGTAAGGGGTTGAAAAATGATTTTGGTTCTCAGGTGCTTCTAATTACAGCATATTATCTATAGACTGATGGTATGTCCGAGTGTTCTATACTGGTACTCAAGGAGATTTTATGAGCGTGTGTAATTTATTTTAGAGGATATTTGTAATAGAACCTATATGTAGCTTATTTATCATATAATAGCAGTTTCCAAGAGATAATTAAAATAGATTTGTATAAGGAACTCTGTGATAGACCATATCGTTTTACTCTGTGCAGGTTAGAGGTATGGGAGGTAGTACTATTGGTACATCATCTCATTAAAGAGGCATCAGAGTAGATAAATTTTATCACTAAATGTATGGCTACATATTACTCTTAGAATAAGCCGTATATTAGTCATTATCTCCAAACTCTAGAGTTTTAGGTGGGAGATCGGGTCTTCTTACTAGTCTCGCCTAGCTTGGGTCATCGATGGATTCAAAGAAAAGGGATGATGGAACCTAGGTTCATTGGACCTTTTTAGATCATACATAGAGTTAATGAAATTTACTATTAGATATATCTTCTTATAAGGTAACAATACATGAATTAAATCTTCCATATTTATCAGCTTCTCCATTATTTTTTTGACTTGTCTCATACTTTTGATCATAAGTAAGATGGGTCAAAGGATGATGCTTCTTTTGTGGAGTATCCTATTCATATCATTAATCACAAAATAAATATTCTCTGAGGTAAGATATTTCTTATGTTTTGGGTTCTATGGAAGTATGACCATGTCTAAGATGAGTCTTAGGATCATGAGTCTGATATACATTCACAATGTCCAGAGTTATTATTTGATACTGTTAAACCGCACTCGAAACTGTAACTCAGGGATGAGTTGTTTTAATAAGGGGAGGTTGTAAGATCCTAGTTTTTAATATAGGTATAGATCCCTTTTTTCAACATAAATCTTTAGTTTTATCTGAATGAAAATTCTTAATCAGGTCATAGAGGTTTTGTGATATTTCTATCTTGGTTTGGGACCTAAAGTTCCATTTTTGGAGAAATAGGATGAGGTGAATGGTTGGTGAATGGTTAGTAGTAACCAGGTGGCTCAACTATATGACCCAAAAAGGGTGGAACATGGTTTTTAACCACATTATAGGATCCTCATTCCCATAAAAATCCTTGAATTTATTATAGAGGTAATTTCCATTATTTGTGCATGGTTTTAATAATAGTATTCCTAAACAATGTGAGGGTGGCCTTATGGAAAGTAGCACTACATGGTTTATCTATACATGCACCTAGAGCATGTGAGGAAGGTATTATTGTATAGTGGATAAGGTTATGTTGGTGCACAGTTTATAAACATGTTCTCTCCTTAAAAATGTGGGAAGTGACTATTTTTACCTTAGAGAATTAATCATTCTTTTCTTGATTCTTCTCCTCATTTGTTAACAGTAGCACACTATGACATCTCTACAATTATCCTCCTAATAATTTAGATATCTCCCTCATCATAAATCTAATTTTATAATCATTCCTCACATTATACATCTAATAATAATTCTATCATTACATTTTCTTATTTTATCTAATTCTCCCACCATCATTAGTGTTATCTCCGCACAACCTAATATACCATATTATTAGGGAGATTGTATGTTTTCTCATTTTCACTCATTCCATCCCCCATCTGAGGCTGATACTATATGGGGATTACACTACTGGGATAAAGTAGTTGTTCTATTAATTCTACCTAAATGTCATGGAGTTTATATTTTTTTGTTGCATACTAGACTTCATGCATGTTTCCACTAAAATGTGTCAATACATTATTTAATCATTTATAAAATGAATTAGACCATTTATTGGACCTGTTTACTTTGTTCTAGTTTGATGACCTCAACATGAACCACCCCTTGGGGTGGGTTTTATTAAATACTACTGACCATTGTAATTTCATTCTCAACTAATTATTTCTTCTAGACAAAACACCCCTCAAGTGTATTTGTAATGTTCCTTGTAAAATTAATAGTCCTAATGAATTAACTAATATGATGAATAGAATTTTTCTATACCAAGGATGTTTTCCTTGTCCCTCTTGATTTATTATAAATTAAATGACCCTAATTGGATAAATAGAATTGATAATGGGATGGTTAAATCACATGGTCTTTTGACCACTTATTACTTTATGCTTAATTATAAATTATGATGTGTTTACTATTTATTAATTGTGACAACACCATTAGGTGTTTTTTGTCTTGTGTAATACTTGTATTCTTGACCTAGAATTCTTTGAGTTAACTAGAAAGATGCCATCTGATTCACTGATGTGACTACCAAGTGGTACACCATCCTTGGAATCATTCAATGAATTAAATGCATTAATGACTTAGTATGACAATAATAATACACCTTATTTATTCATAAGATTATAATTCATTATATTATCTCCTTGGAGTTAGCGTTACGTATTCACGATACGGACCACCTTGGATTATCTATTTGGGATCCAATCAAGTCTATACCAAGGTTACCATGGACTCTTTCCTTGGACTCAATGATATGATCTCGACCATGGTACTCGGGTTCTTGGACCATTAAAAAATATAAACTTAGTGATATCCAACATAATCCAAATCTAGTGGTTATTACCTATTTCATCATCATTATATAGTTTTACCTCGTATATATGTGTTGTGAAATGTTACTATTTATACTCCCAGGATGGTTTGAATTAACCTTCCACTTTATATTTATTACTCATTCATGTATATACTACAATCTATTATAGTTTATATTAACAGGATGGATTTTTTGAGACACTATTTTTGGTGTACTATGAAGTTTTACTCACACCCTATTCGGGTTGTTGTTTGGTACTCATGTAGATTACATGGATGTAGGTAAGGATAAATGGAAGCTCTCAGATAAAGATGCTTGATTTTATTTTAGGATGCGATCTTGGGAGAATATGACCAAGAAATTGTTTAATATTCCATATAGATATATATTTTTTCTTTTGGTTTCCTTATATATATATATATATTGTATTGTGTTGTATTCTTGCCTCTATGTCGGATTTTTTCCTATTTTTGTCATCATTTCATCATCATATCTGTCTAATTTCATTTAATATTTTGCCTATTTTATGTAACTTATATTATTTGTATTTCATTTATATTATTCCCATGGCTTGTTATCATTTATTAACCATTCAACTACACTCTAATGAAGATATTATAGTCTCCCCACCATACCACCAAAGATCATCGCTACTAGTTTTCATCCTCTCAAATATGAGGAGGCACACTTGAGTCCATGTGGCCAAGCTGGTTTTGGTTAATTATGAGTTAACTAGTCCTAGAATTTCACAAAATTCATCACAACTGAGTAGAATTAAAACAATTACTTATATAGGAAAACGCCGTTTGAGAACTTACTGACACTTTAGATAGATAATACTTAGTCACTAGTTAAAAAAATAATACTATCTGGTATATATATCATGTAAATTTTATGTGCCTAATATAATGCATGAGACACATCTTGGCTCTATGGGACAAGATCAAAAATCCACAACTAGCTTATTGTTATTGGGCCAAGATCCAAAAATACAATAACTCACAAACCATAAATATAAATCCTTATGTTTTATGTTAGGTGAAAATAAAAATAACTATAATAGTGAAAGCTAGTTACATCATTATCATAACCATCTCATACTCCATGGTCACTCAAGGTCGGTCACTCACACAACCCAATCCAAGGAAACCAAAGGTCTGTCCACCACAACTTGGTCATATCAAAATAGAGGAGGAACACTCACTATATGCCAGTACTATTAGACTATTGTCTCTAAGGTATCAAAACTTTTTACTAGATCTGCTTGGTCTCATCATTGTGGGTCTACTGTCAAATCCTATTGGATGTTTATTCCACTCACACGAGGGACACCACTTCATATACATTCCAATTTAAATCAATGAGAATGCCTCAGGGTGATTGTTTCAAGGCCAACTCGATCAATGGCCATGGACCCTACAATCGGTGAATGAGGCATCATTAGAGAGTCCAAGGGACCTCCATAAACCTTATCCCTATATAGGGTCCAATGGATCTCATATAATTAATTTAATTAATTAATTAAATACAATTCATGTTAGTCCATTCTCTTTTCCCATAAACTTAAATAACTAAGTCATCACCATAAGTGGTGAGACCACATTTCATAATGTATCAAAACTAAACAATCATTATACCATTGGGAGAGTACCAGGACCACCTATCTTAATTTAATTTTTTCCATTTATTTCCAATTTTTGATAACTCTTCCAAATCCCATACAGGACCACCAATTATTGAATCACCAATCAGGTACCATATCACTGCATTTCATTATAACCAAATCTAACAGCATGTAGGAGGTCTACAATTGATCTCCATCACTAAACTATGCAAGAAATATAATTGTTTAAACCATTTACATCATTAATTAAATTAAATTTAGATGGAAATACTAAAATAAACATGTTGATTGAATTACCTATATTGATTCAATGGAAGGAGGCATACAGACAACATTATGGAACTTAAACTATGTGGGTTGCATGAAAGATCTAGAGAAATCAAACTATTTCACCATTCTATTGTGAAATCACTATTTTCAACATAAAACACATATCACTAAATTTTTATAAACTGGGGGTATAGATGAGTAAGAGAAGGAGAAGTAATTTTTAACTCATTCAACTAAATAAAACACCCAATAACTCTATCCCAAACTAGGGGGAGAAGGAAAGAGAGGGGGAGGAGGCCCTCTATACATGCATATAAGTGTAAGGAAATAAAATGGGGTAGCCCTATTTAAACCCCATGGAGGGAAATTTCATCCACCCTTCAAAAGGAATCTAACTAGAAGGTACTAGGTCACTTGCTATCTGATGTGCCCAATAGTCTAGCTCAATCCCTATATTTCCCATCGACAATCCTCCATCTATCTGTCTGTTATCTTTAGGATATAGGTTTCACCAAATCTATAGCTCACCCACCCCAACTACCTCTAATGATTTTCCAAGCCTCCTCATCACTAATTATCCCTAATTTCCCTTCCATCCCACCCCTTTTTGGGTTCTCAGACTCTTAAAATTCCCTTTTGAATCTTGATTCATAATTCTATCCATCTAGTATTTGAATACTTAAAATTATCTTGAAATTAAATAATTTTCAATGCCCATGGGAATTTCACTTCTAGTGTTGACCCACACTAGCTCTATGATTCTTCTCTACATAATAGGATAGCTATGATTGAGGATTACTACTAACTCCTAGAATCAAACCCTACCTTTGGTAGATATCTTGGGTTGTCCCATTTTTTTGTTAAATCATAACATAATACTTTTTATTATAGGTGATTAGGTGACTGGTTGGTTTTGCTAGAATGCTCAGTGTATTGAGTCTCTGGACATTTGTTTCCATTATATTATCTTCCCATTCACATATCTGATAATACAATTTCAACATTCAGATTAGCGGGAGTATGTTTATTGGTTCCAACATCATACATCATGTACGTTACATTTCATGGGATATGCCTACACCAGTTTGTATGTTTTAATATATTTATAGATATTTTTATTTCAAAATTATTATTAAATTGAAAGTTTCTTTTTTATGGTCAAAGGTGTGAGAAATAATTATACATATATCTAATACCCATGATATTGAATTTTTCATTAAGGATATAATTTATACATATCTTGGGTATCTTAGAGATCCTCTTGACTCCTTATATAATAGTGTCTATGATGTTGATCCACTAGCATATCTCGATCCACATGCTCCTACAATGGTATCTATGGATTCTCCTGTACATGATAAGATCTTTGGGGATGATACACAATCTCTTCCACCACAACAACCAAGAGGAGTACAAAGATAAAGGAATAACCAATGATTCATTATATAGGATTTATGTAATGATTCTTGACTTCTTGTCCCATTATTTTTCTATTCTGTGAGTTAGTGGTGTTCATAGGAGGATAATGGTGGGTTTGATGGAGTTCAGAGCTAGAATTATGATTCATTGGGTAATTCATAATGTGAATGTGTATTCATGACATGATAGATTATTCATGTAAAAGAGGATAGTGATTTATAGTAAGAAAATTCATAAAGTGGTTTTGTGATTAAGTGATTCATGATGTGAAAGAATAATTCCTGATGTGAATTTATTTAAGGATAAGGGGCCATAAAAATCAGTATATTTTAGTTGAGTTTGGAGTTTGAGGGATTCATATCCTGATTCTATTTCATGTCCTAAATTAGAGGGCCCTGTAAAAAATCAGGACATGAGCTGGTGATTCACATCATGAATGTGCTCACGTAGAACATGTTTATACATCCTAAAGCACTTTATAATGTTTCATTCCTATATCATTTGTCTCAAACCTTTGGTGAAACCTTGGTGATATTGGAGTATATTTCAACCAATTTTTTCTTTCTTTTATCCCTTCCTTCTATAGGGTGATCTTTTGGAATCCATAGTGAGTAAATTTCTTTCTCTCCCTCAATTTCACCAGTTTTTTTGGGAATTATTAGTGGTGATGTTTTTTTGGGTTTGAAGAGTGTTATAAGTTGTGAATTTTGACAAACCATGATGTGATTTAGGTTTATTCTAGGTTTCATTATGTGTTTGTGGTCCCCCATTTGTTTCACATTCACCTAGTTTTGTGTGGTGATTTATAAAGATTCTTTATGATAGGGTATCCTCATCTTCTTCTTATTTATGTTCATGTGTGGGTATTGCATTCTTTTTCCTTCCTTACAGTGGATAGTAAGGGTTGACTTAAGAAGATAATTAATTGGATAAATGTTAATTTTATTATAATGGGGATAAATCACATGTTTTACTATTTTTTATTGTATTACTTATGAGATTATTCATGCTTGTTTTCATTGTTGAAAACCATGTTAATTGGGACCCATTCTTGCGTTATAGTTGATATACCTACCGAAACCTTATTGTGTTCATTTTTTGATCTTTCCCTGAATAAATGGATTGGAATGCATATATCACTTAATATTTGTTTATCCTTGGAAATATAGAATTAATGTAAGAATAACCATGATAAGTAATGAATTAAATTGATTAAAGCCCGTATTGAATCTGATTCGTGGTAAAAAAAATTAAGTTATAATGTGTTATTATGTGTTGGGATGCTTATTATAAATATGTGGTGGTTGTGTAGACCCTTTTTGGGTTTTTTTGGTGATGGTGGTGACTAACATTGGTCTAGAATGTGTTGGGAAATGATGTGATGGTTATCTGGAATGGGTTGTGATAATGGATAGTGTGTGGTGGTTGTGATGTGTGGTTTTTTTGATCATAAGGTTGGTTTATGGTGACATGGCTTGTAATAAATTATTTTTTAAAGGGATGGATATGAGATGGGTGAGATTTTATGTACTTTTTTTTGTGTTATTTTTTAATTTATCCATGGAATTAATTGAAATACTAAAATAATAAAATAAATGGGTTGGTAAATGAATAAACATGGGATGGAATTTAATTATCATAATGGGTAGAAATTGACGTGTGTTAATTGGATTAAATAAAATTAATGTTAATTCAATGGGTTTTGTTAACATGAATTAAATGGATTAGTAAATGAGAGTTGGTGGAAACTAATTAAAATGTATAAATTTTGGAACCTTTAATTGAAGGTGGAATTATGGGGCTATGTATAGAGGTTTTATTATATTATTCATTTAGTAGTGGCACTGGTTGTAATGAATTTTGTGTGGTGTGGTGGTGGTGATGTGGATTATGTTAGTGTAGTTGATGTTAACTCATAGTTTGGGTAAGGTTTTTTATCTAAAAATAATGTATTTAAATATTTTCTCTATACACTCCCCACCCAAGTTGGAAAACCTTACCAATGACCAGAAGTTTTATCTTTATATTATTTTCCCCAACATCCAGGATGGTGGTGATTTGGATAGCTATCTATCCCCTCTTTTCTACTCTCCATTGGTAAGTAGTGATGATATAGGTTAGTGTTGGAGATCACCAAGGGATGATACCAATTAATGTAGAATATTACACAACAATGAGAAGGCAAGTTGGTGTTGCAGATTTCCCTATGGTGATAAAGACATGATATGTGGTGGGGGTCATGTAGGTTAGGGGGAGCGTATAAGGTTTATGTCCTTCACATTCATGATACCGTACTATCCCGGATATGTAATGAGGTTGTGATGTGGTGATCGATTATTCTAAAATCAGATTATAGACCTTATGGGAGGTTGGGAATGATATGGATGTTTTCCAACCCACACTATAGATAGTTGGATATGTGATATGATATGCATGGAAGAGATGGGAGAATACGAGGTTTGGTGTTGGGGAGTGATAGAAGAAAATATATGTGGAAGTTGTTTTGTGGAACCTTTTCTTTGTGTTCCTTTAATATTATGTTACTATATCAGATGGTTGATTTGGTGAGTGTGTCATGGAAAGGCTGGGATTTGTTTGTTGACATGTTTAGGGGTATATTGGTTCTTCTTTTTGTTAATTGGGGAATTGGTGTTCTCTTTTCAAATGTTCACTAGATATATTGGGTTTGATCCTAATGATTATACATGTCATTATAACCCTAGATATATTTATTTAATTTTATTTCTAGGGAGATTTCATGAATTTAACTGGATATTACTAGCTTTAGTTTGGAGTTTTTGTTTAGTCATTTTCATATGAATTGTCTTTGGTTTTTACATAGATAATTTTATTTTTATTTATTTACATTTTTCATACATGTTTCAATTGTTTCAGGTTTACTTTTATATTATGTGATCAGTTTTATTGGTTTTTGTTCCTTCTATCTCTATTCCTATGTAATTAATGAGGGTAATGTCTTCAACGTGTGATATTTTTTATTCTCTCAATGCTAGTCCCCAACTCGAGGCCTACTGAAGGTGGGAATCCATGTTCATTATCTCTCTTCCTTAATATTTGGCCAATGAAAATTACCTTTGGAGGAAGAGGTTCATGACATTCCCACATAGTTTTGTACACCACAGGCAGAGGATCTTGCACAACATATAAAGGATCCTCTATAAGGTAAGGGAATCTTCCACCCCATATGTTTACTTATGCATCTAACATATCATATTAATATCTAAAACATACATCAGATAATAAACTACTTTCATGCATTGTAAAGGTCTTTAAATTAAGAAATTATTCTATTTCTACTTTCCCTCTAATTCTTTAGTTCATGGTTATTGTTTCAAAACCAAGGAATTGTGGTTTTTACTATTCCTTTAAAAGTAAGGTTTTTGAGGTTCTTTAATTCCATTAAAACGTAGTGTTTTGGTTTCTAGATTACTATTCAAAAAAAAAGGTTTATTATATTGAATCTCATGGTAGTTCTTGTTGGGAGGAGATATAGAGTTAAATTACAGTATTATTTTTGAACATCTTTTCCAAATTAACCATGTACTTTCCAAATTTACATTTCCTCATTTATTTCATTTAATGAACTTGTTTTAAATTAAATTATGATTTACTTCGATTATATCGATCAATTTCATTACCTCATCATATATTTTATAGAATATATTTTATTTATCGCTTTAATTTTTCAAAGGGAAATTCACCCCCCCCTCTTGCTATTTGTCTAAAGAAAAAAAATAGAATTAGAGAATAATCCACCATAATCCAGTAAAATAAGAAAATATGCCACTCATAAAGGGATAAAGCACCACCCCATCCACTTAGATGATCACCCATGCTCTAGGATTTTTCATTTACCATGTTTTGTCACCAAAATATTAAGAACAAATGTTATAATCTAGTAAATTGGGAACCTCCAAGTATGAAGAATCTTGTTCTCTAGATGAACCTATTACAAAAAGACTTTTCAAGGCTCTCTAAATCACTATTAAGATCAAAGATTACCCTTGAAGGTTGTCTTTCTTCTTTCTCAGCATTTGACTTGACTTCCTCATTGGGAATAGCATGGGCTTTGTCACCTTTTTTCAAATATGATTCCCATGTATTGGATCTGTTCATATTATTTATAATTCTAAGGATACATATCTTCTAGGTACACTTGGGTCAATGTTTCTTTCCTTCATAACTAGTAACTCCACTAGTGACATTCTAACAACACCACTAACAAAGATCTGAACCACTAAAGGGGACAGTTTTGGAACCACTGGTGGATTAGACTCACCACAAGATTTTATTTCAATATGATCTTATAGAGGAGCCAAACTAGTCCTCACAACATCAGCTTCATTATGGTCAGAAGTAACCTATGATTGCAAGGTGATAAAATCCATAACATGGATCAATCTCAAAATTGATTGATCCTCTTGCTCCATAGTTTTATCCTTCCCTGCATAACTGGTCTTTATATCATTAGCAACTATGATTACGTTTGGTCCATCCATAGAGGTTTCAACCATGAATTACTATCTACCACTACCTATAACCTTCATGCCTAATTCCACATGGGTTGCATGTAACTTATCATCATCCTTTATAATAATTACCAACATTTAAGTAAATCACAAATAAAATTATTTTTTTATCCAAGCATAGAAAAACAATTCATTTGATTCTCGGCTATCCCATATTTGGAAAAAAAATATATCAATTCGATGTTATTACTCCATGTCTATGGAAACATAAATTCCCTTAAATTTAATATATCATATCACATTTTTACTCACTTATTTGTTATCAAGTATTTTTATAACCATTAATAATAACTACACCGCATTATTGTATTTTTTAATATATGAATAATCCTTAAATTAAAAACACAAAAATATCCAATTACATTTATAACATCTAAATATATTTGGTTATTATTTTTATTAATTAAAATAAAATTTACAATAAATAATATATTTATAAAACTATATCATTTAATAAAACAAAAAACTCAAAAAAAAATTAAAACCCAAAAAAACATAAACTATAATATATTTATCTCATTTATAACATTTATAAAATATATCATTTAAAATATATTTAAAAAAACATAGACCTAAAAAAGATAAAAAATAATATATATAATATTTATAAAATATAATATTTAAAATATGCTAAAAAATCATTGAGAATCAATCCATTTGACACCCACCCAAAAAACCTAAACTATAATACATTTATAGGAAACAATTTGGAAAGAGGTTATTTTAAATTTCTCATTTAGTTTTCTCTGTTTGGAATATGGGATGGTAGAGAACCAAATTATTTAATACTCAATCATTTAAGAGGATATCATCAATTTATTTGGTACAGTTCACCTGTTTTTGAAAATAATTTTTATTAATTTCTTTTTTATAAATAAATTTAAAATAGTATTTAAAATACTATTTTTATTTTTATTTTTATTTTCATTATTTTTTCAATTATATATATATACATAACAAAATTTTAATCATTTAAAATATTGTTTCTTTATTCAGAATTACCATCATTTATGTAATTTCAAAATATAACTAAAAAATCCACTCATGACACCCACTAATAGGGGGAATACCATGACATACCATATTGACTTTCCATGTGAGACTCAGTTTAACTTTTCCATCATTTTAATAATAATATATTAATAATATTTTTATTAAATATTTTAATTTAATTTACTAATAAACTATTAATAATTAAAAAATTATAATATAATTATTTATACAATTATTAATTTGAGAAGGTCTAGGTAATGGGCCAGAAGGACCCATTCCCATCAAATTTATTAATAGTGTGTAGATGTAATAGGAAAAATAGGTAAAATGAAATGTGAAAAGGGAAAATAAATTCCCATATAAATCCAAGCATACAATTTCCCAAAAAAAAGAGAAACATGCTAGACCCTGAAGCATGATTTTTTTTAATGATCACAAAAAAATATAATGTTGTTATAACTTGTTTCATGTTGTTTCAAGTGTATTTTTTGTGTTACTAGAGTGTTAGTTTTACAAGAAGGAGTCCAAACTATAGGTGGATTCAAATTGGATTCAAAAGGCCTCTTATAATTATGTTTTAGTAGGGTTGCACCAAATACATCGTATAGTTCCACTATATGGCCGATGTAATGGAAAAAATCACTCTCAGTAAGTAAGAGTCCTTTAGCTAGCTAGTGGAGGTACACTGACTTGATGGTGGGAGATGTCCTGAATCATCTGATGCAACGTAGACCACCAGATACCCAGTGAAGGTTACTAGTTATCTAGTGGCATCAATACTGCTAGTTTTAGGAGGAATTTATGGGGGTAAAAACAATTCAGGTCTTAAATTCCATGGCTTGATTTATTGGACCCTAGGAATACTTGTAGGCTGTAGAAGGATATCAAGGTAGCCTCAATTCATCATCCAATCATCCACCTAATCAATGTGAAAATTCCAAAACACTCATGAGTATCATAGTTGATCTAATTCACCCAAGGATCCTGATCATAAAGTCCTCATCTTTTATTGAATGTTTAAGTTATCATCATATTAGAAGATCAATATACCAAATCAAAAATGATTTTTTCTTAATTGACTTCATATAAAGCAGTATTAGCATTCATATTAAATATTTTTTGCATCTTTATCCCTCCTAGATTAGATAATTTTTGTAAAACCCATTATCTCTCACTTATTCTCCTTCTATATTTATTTATATCTTGATCTATTTCTTCATGAGAGAGAGAGAGATATATAAGTCCATGAATTTTAAAGTGACTGAAATTAATAAAGTCATCTATTTATCTTCTACCTCTATTTCTTTGGTTCATGTTAATCCATTAAAACCAAGGAATTTAGGTGCATTCTATTGGGTAAAAATTAAGGGTCATTGAGGTTATTCATTTCTACAAAAATAAAGTGTTTGTGGTTTCTTGGTTCTCATTCAAACAAAAGAATTTATTAAATTGAACCTCACAATCGTTATCATGGGGAGGAAATGTAGGGGTACCTTTGGGTGTTATGAATTAACTTCTTTATCAAAATTATTGTGACGTTTTTCATTTTTTATGCATTTTTTTTTGAATTTACTTATTTTAAATTTTTCTAGGCTTTACTTTCATTATATTGATCTCTTTCTTTATATCATTGTATCTTTTATAAAATCAATTTTATTTATCACATTAATTTTTAAAAAGTTAATTCACCCCCCCCCCCTCTATTTCCATTTCATTATCCCATTAACTTGTATCAAAGGATTCTTTGAATTTATTTCAAAATCACCTTTTGAAAATCCTTTTTATTATTTTTTTAAAATTGATTTTTGTTTTTTAAATCTTCACCAATTGTCAATGTTTTATTTTAAAATGGAATATACTTATTATATTATTTATCCTTTCATTTATGGTTCAAATTATTCATATTAGAAAACTCACATATCAATTTTTCTTATAAGTATTGTATATCATGTTTTGAAGATAGTTATGCATGGTTATACCACTATAACTAAAACTAAATATTAATGTACCCACCAAAATTAATTCAATGTAATAAATTTTGGAGAACCTATAATGAAATTTGGAAACTATTAGATATTACACAAAAAAGAGAGAATAAATTAAAGGATGATACATTGGATGTGTATTATCAAGATATCAAAAGTTTCTCTATGCATCAAAATGAAACTATTACTAGAATGTTTACTCATTATACTGAAATTTGCATTGGTAGAAAATAAATGATGATGAATTTTCTACAAAATATCTCATAAAGAACATACAATGGGTTTTTTATATTTCATAGGATCTCAAAGTGATAGGGATCCAAGAAGAAAAATATATAAAAAATAAGGGGGTTGAATAACTCATTAGATCAGTCATGAAGTATGAGATCACTATGAAATGAAATTAAATTAAAGAATCTATAGAGGTTAAGGAAACCAAAAATAAAATTTCTTTTTAAGAAATAAAAAACAACTCTTTTAAAAGTGACACTAATGATAAAGGAGATATTGAACATATTTTCAAAATGATGTAAAAACTCCTAAATAATAATAAATCATCCTAGTGTGCCAAAAATAATGATCAAATCGATGTTCTAGAATTGATGTGTTATGGATGAAACAAAAGGGTCATATTATACTGGATTGACCAATCTAAAAAATAATATTCAAGGAAAATATATAAAGGGAAACATTATTTATAGAAGAATGTTATGAAATCCTTGAATGTTTATGATGGAGATATGTCCTAAAGCCTTATATATCTGTGATATATATATATATATATATATATATATTTGTCTTTCGTGTAAATTGTTATTTTCATATAGGAAGGTAAATATCATTTATACTACCTATGATAGTAGTTGTTGTTTAGATAATTTGATAATCCACATGACTATCATTTAATGTAGCATTTCAATTGATGAAACCTTTGGGAGTAAATGCATAAAATTAATTCATATCAGCCATGGTATTTATTCATTCCATTTAACTCATAAATAAATGAGAGTATAATCAAGGAGATGCCTCGATTTCTTATTTAGCTTCATTCATGAGATGAAAGTGGATTTGAATTTCATTATTATTTTTTGAACCCCCATAAACCCATTTATCTCTTTCCAATTCTTTCTTTTCATGTCGATTTGTTATCACATCATGGGAGAAATAACAATTTATCATGTACAACATGTAATTCAGATCAGCCTATGGATACACCATTGAGGTGGGATGCTTTTTCTTCCCATGTGATATTTACAAATCATATTCAAAGATGTTTGAAGTTGAAGGAGATTATGTAGTGGATATTATCGGAATGATATGAATGTATTTATAGTATTTCTTCAATTCATTTTTACAAAAAAAATCATATTATCTTGCTCAGAGATCCTCAGAAAACTATTTTAATCACTTTCACTTGATCTGATAAATGTTATAAGACTGATTAAAAACCAATTTTTGTTATCAAAGTGATCCATATTTAGTTTTACAAAACATTCCATGAAATAAAGAAGAAACTAGAAAAACATACCATAATTTCATTTTCAATAAGTTTTATTTCATAAAATGGTTTACCCTTATATTGCTAGGCTACACAAATGTATACAAAACCTTACCTATATGTAGTTGATATTTGTTAGGGAGACCAATTATGTACCCTTAAATGTAGTGGTTTTCATAAGTGTAATCTCACCATAGCCTTACCTTGATCGATCTATGTATAGTCACATGATCTTACCCTTACATGTAATGGGTTATATAATGGTATGATAATATTTACCCTTACGCGTAATGGGTTACGTAAGGGTATGATAATATTTAACTTTTTGTGATATGATAGCACATAAGGGAAATCATTTTTTTCTAAAACCCACATAAATGTGACCGATTGAAAGCACAACAGATTTTCGCCTATCGATCATTAAAAGTTCTGGTGCTCTGCTAATGTGTATAATAGCACTCGGGTTGAATCCTCGATGATGATACTTTTTAATAGTCAATTGTTTTTAGTTGAATGTATTCTGATTGGGGGGTTTTTTGCAGAGCTTATGAAATTATTGATTTATTAATATTGATTTAAAAAATTTATAAAGATTGGGGCGAGTTCATCATTAGGTAGTTAATCCTATGATATCCTTGAGTCTTTATATTGCATGAAATTAACACCCATGTCACAAGTTGACGTTGATTGGAATTCCTAAGTGTTAGGGATTTAATAAAATCCATTAATTAACTAGGAATTTAATATCAATCAGTACTTGATTTTGGTAGTTTATTTATAGTTCCAATAATTAATGGAATCCATACGTTAAAAAACAAGTCACTAATCCATGACATGTTAAGTCCAACATACACAATGTTAATTTAAAGAATATTCATCGATCAAAATCTCTCAATCAATTAACATACCTAATTTATTACTCACCATAATGAGAGATTTACTCAGCCATTAAAATGATTATAAATCTGGTTATAATTATTAGCATGATAAATTATGAAGATAAGAAAAAGAAAGGGATAATAAAATATCGGTGCGACGAACACACACACAAACAATGATGATAATTAAAAATGAACTTTAGATTGAATGAGAAAGAAAAATAAGGGAAGGGGATTCAACAGTATTTAAAATATTTAAATAAAATTAATATTAAAATATAATATGTGGACGAGAATAATAGATACTTAAGAAGAAACTTTCATTAAAATATAATTACAAAGAAAAGACATAAAAGATTACAATAATGAAAAACACAAAAGTAAAATGAAACAAAGAAAGGAGGAAGGGTATATAAAGTGAAAAAATGAGTATGTAAGGTCATCCCAATCCCTTGGAAAGTATTTTTTCGTGATAATATGTGATCCTCTCTTCTGAAATTCCAACTCTTTTGAAGGAGAGTAGGGGTGTATTTATAGCCCAAGGAATTGGAATGTTTGCGTTCCCAATCTGTCTTTCCATTTGCATCGACATTTTGATAATTAAGACAGCCTAATATCAAGATATCTCCTTCTTAAAAGTTGTAGATAATAATGTTGGCTGACAAATATCAAACATTGGAGGCATTTGGACTAATGGATCCAAAGTTGTGGTTATTTTATTCAACTATGTTAATCTGTCCATTTCAATCCATACTTTTTAGAAGGCCAAAATGTGAATGGGTTTATCAATAGAAAGATGCCTTCAAATCCGAATTCTTTCTTCAACAAAGTCATCCAGCTATATTTCCTCTTTCACACATAAAAATATCAACTTTATTTGATTAATATATCAGAACACGTGTCATGAATACTGTAATGATTTTAATTCTATGTCAGAATGGTGGGCTAAGTTTAAATGAATCAGTTGGGCCTGTTGTATTTAGATTTGGGCTTTTATATTTTTATCCAAGACTCCTTATGTTTTCCCCCATAAATTTTATGATAATAAAAGAATTTTTAATTCTGGATTGTGCCCAGAAAATCAATCTTCTTAGATGGTCTAGTTTATTCACAGTTTCTTTCGGTCTTCTTGTGTAGACCATATGACCCTTAAAATAGAAGAATTTTCCCATGATTACTTCTAATGAAATTTTATATATTGAAATAGGAATCCTAAAAAATAAGAACCATTCAATTTGGATCATTATGGTGATATGTATTATTAAAACATTAAATAGACTTCAATCTGGATGAATTCAAATAGTGCTCAAAAATTATATTTAATATTTATGCATTAATATTTTACACAAATTATGAACATTTCCTATAAAATTAGTAAAGGGAATATATAAAAAGTTATTAAAATATTAATAACATAAACTCCCCTACACTTAGTCTTCTTCATGTCCTCATGTACAACAAATATAAAAACATGACAACATCATTTTCACTAACCAACAAATATTAAAATTTTGGTTTCCCCAATCTGGGGAGTTCTAGATAATTTCACTCATACATATTAAATTCCAACACAAGTTGTTATAGAAAAATGTTCCAAAAATGTTTTATTTTTTCCTGCTCAAATTTAGAAATGGAAAATGGTGGCACAAAAAAATTACTCCTCTCAAGATTATAAAATTAATTTATGGAGTTTCACTCATTCACCAACCAAAAGTGAAAATCTTATAGTTTGAAAGAGATCTCAGATTCCACTCCATATCCAAAAGTTCTCAAAAATCAAGAGGTATTTTTAGGGGGTTTTTTGTGGATATACGATAGTAGGAAGATGATATCCAAAAGGTAGGTAAAATGGGTTAAAATACCAACATGGAAAAATAAATGTACATTTTTTTGGATAAGACATGAAAGGAAATGGAAAACAAATATTTACAGTGGAATTATTACATGAAGAAAGACTCTAGAGAGGAAGAAAATTTGAAGGGGATGAGAAGATGAAATATTTACAAAACCCAAAACTTCTCCCAATGACATAAGTGTTTTTTTTTTCTTTTTTTTTTCATTTTTCGAATGTTGAACATGAAGAAGATCTCACACTCATATACCAACCCATGATTGATCTCATCAAGACACTAATTATAATAGTTATAACAAGATCAAAGGTTGAGTAAGAGTGATTTTTGACCTACCCAAGACACGACCCATTTTTTCTGTTCCTTTTTTTAATTTTTTTTAATTTTTTTGATTTTATTTGAACACTAGTCAATAAAATTTACAAAATTACATAAATTAAAGTACATTACATTCCCCAAAACTCACTGATTGGCAACCTATCCCCCACACTAAAATGTATTCTTGCCCTCAAGCATATGATAACTCGTTGAAAATCAATAAAAGGGAACCCAAAAAATAAAATCCATTCCCCCCCCCCACACTTAAATTTTAAAAAAATTATGAAATGAAAATCCATGTTGAAATTGGGTGGGATAAGGTATTGGTCTTGTAATGTGGCTATCAAATAAAACGTTTTCATAGGCTTGAAGGGGCTTTCAAAATGGGGATTAACATATGGTTTATGGGAGGCTATTTGGATATTATAATTCTCGTAGGGTTTATAAATTCCTCTATCATATTAATGCACACCAAAGTTGGAAATTTATCTTGAAGGAATACAAACTCAAGACTCACAAATGGGGGTGAAAAACACACATTTTGAAAAGATGGCTATAGGTAGCCTTCACATGAAAGCAAATGTTGTTCCTCACAGGTGGGGGAAATAATTTTCTAAATCAATAACTGAGCATTCAAAATTTATTATTCTTGACACAAAAATCTTTATCCGAATTCATAATGAAAATACATATTTTTTGAGATGAAAACATGTCTTTTTGACATTCCAAAATGGTTCGACAAAATTTTAAAATTTGAAGGGGGTTAATCATGATTTTTTCTTTCATATTGTTTTTAAATTATTATTATTTTGTTTTTAGTTTTTTAGGTTTTTTTAGTTTTTTATAAAGACACACATAAAAAAAAGAGTAAATAAAAAAATGTGATGAGGAAATTGGTAAAAAAACAAAATGAGATTGAGGGAGGAAAAATAAAAAAGAGAGAGAAGAAGAAGAAAAAGAGTTAAAGAGAAATAAGTGACCCTAGTTTGGATTTGGTGTGTTGTCGTCTCCATCCAGTGGTAAGCCAACTGCAGAAGTTGGGGATCTAATGGAAATAGATGTGGTTCTTGGATGGTTTTTCCTCTCATGGTGATGCTTTAACCGATGTACATTAACTCTGAATGTCCTTTTTGAAGAGGGGTTTGGGACTTGCACTACACCAAATGGGTAAACATTAGTAATAACAAAAGGACCTTCCCAACGAGAATTAAGCTTACATGGGTAAAGTCGAAATCGAGATCGGAAAAGCATTACATTTTCCCCTTCATGAAATACCTTACTCGGGATGTGTTTTTCATGGATTACCTTAGCCTTTTCTTTTTACATTTGGAATTCTCATAAGAGTCAATTCGAAGCTCCTACAATTCATCCAATTGCAACAGTATTTCTTCACCAGGTTTTTCAAAATCAAAATTATAAGTTTTCACAACTCAAAATGACTTATGTTGGGTTTCAACTGGTAGATGACATGCTTTACAAAAAACTATCCTAAAAGGAAACATCCCAATGGGTGTTTTATAGGCAGTTCGGTAAGCCCAAAGTGCTTCACTAAGTCTTTTTGGCCAATCTTTTCTCGTGGGTTTTACAATTCTCTCAAGCACTCTTTTCACTTCTCTATTAGAACGTTAGGCCATTCCATTTGTTTGGGGGTGATTTGAGGTTGATTTTTTATGTATAAAACTATTCTTTTTGAAAAGATATTCCCTGGTTTTATTACAAAAATGGGTTCCTAAGTCACTTATCAAGCCACGAGGTGTGCCAAATCGGTGGAAGATGTGTGTCTTTATAAACTCACTAATTGTATGTGAAACATCCTTTCTAGTGGATTTAGCCTCAACCCACCTAGAAACAAAATCAACTGCAAGAAGGATATATGAGAATCCATTGGAAGGGGGAAACGGTCCCATGAAATCGATGCCCCAAACATCGAAGATCTCACAGAAAATAAAGGCTTTTGGGGCATTTCATTTTTCTTTGAAATTGTGCCAAACTTTTGGCAAGTGGGAAATGATTGACAGAACACATGTGAGTCCTTGAAGAGTTAATTCTAGAAGAATCCAAAGTCTAGGACCTTTTGGGAAGTCCTTTGTGGTCCAAAGTTTCCACCTCCATGAAGTGAGTGACCGAATTCTAAGATAGATGAATGTTAATCATCATCAAAACATCACCTAATTACCATGTCTGCCCTAGTTTTCAAAAGTTTATTTTCATCCTAGAAATAGTGTTTTGAATCACTTTTCAACTTCATTTTTGTTAATTTGAAAAAAAAATATGAAAAACACTAGAAACCAAGTAATTTACAATTGTGGCATACTATGGTAACTTTTGAGTGAGATATGAAAGGTACTTAGTGGGGAATTCTGGATCAATGATTTCAGAATGAGAAAAATTAGAAATTCTACTAAAGTGATCAGCCATAGGGTTTTCGTTTCCAGTTCTATGTTTGATTTCAAGGTAAATTTCTTAGAGCATTAGGATCCATCTTATTGGCCTAGATTTGAAATCACTTTTCTTGAGTAATAACTTTATAGAAAAATAGTCTATGAAGATGATGATTTTGGAACCTATGATATAGGGCCATAATTTATCTAAGTCAAAAACTACTACTAAAGGTTTCTTTTCAGTCATAGTGTAGTGATATTGAGGTTCATCTAATGTTTTTGAGGCATAATAGACGACATGGGAAATTATTTCTCTTCTTTGACCAAGAACAGATCCAAAAGCTCTATCAGAATCATCATACATCAACTAAAAGGGTATGTAACAGTCTGGGGGTTGGACTATTGGGATAGATGTAAGATCACTTTTGAGTTCAATAAAGGATCTCCTGCAAACCTCATCGAAATGGAAAGTGACATCATTTTGGAGAAACTAAGTAGTGGGAGGGAAATCATAACTGAAGTTATTAATGAGTCGACGATAGAAACCAACATGTCCAAGGAATGAATGGATTTCTCGAATAGAAATGGGTTCATGAAGTGATTAGATCACTCCAATTTTGGAAGGATCAACTTTAATACCATCTTTTGAAAATATATGCCCTATAACAATCCTATTTACAACCATGAAGTGACATTTTTCAAAATTTAACTCAAGTTTACACATGACACACTTTTGGAGGACTAAAGAGAGTAAATTTAGGAAAGATTCAAATGGCTCACCATAAATGGTAATGTCATCCATGAAGACTTCCATGCAGTGTTCAATGAATTCAGAAAATATACTCATCAAACATCTCTGAAATGTTTCAGGATCATTAGAAAGGCCAAACAGCATTCTCCTATATGCATATGTTCCAAAGGGGCATGTAAAAGTTGTATTTTCTTGTTCTTGAGGTGCGATTGAGATTTGGAAGTAGCCAGTGTACCAATCAAGAAAGCAATAGTGAGACTTTCTGGCTAATCATTCTAGCATTTGATCAAGGAATGGAAGAGGGTAGTGATCTTTTCATGTTTCAACATTAAATTTCCTATAGTCGATACACACACGCCATTTGTTCTTCACTCGAGTTGTGACTACCTCACCATGTTAATTTGAGAAAACATTTATCCCACCCTTATTAGGTACAACTTGAATTGGAATAACCCATTCATTATCAGAAATTGGGTAGATAATATCATCTTGAAGAAGCTTAGTGATCTCTTCCATAACTACCTCAAGGATGAGGGGATTGAGTCTTTTTTGTGATTGTCTAATTGGTTTGGTTTTTGATGAGGGTGTTGAGGGGGATGAGAAATCGGATTCCCCATATCTCAAGTTAGGATTATATGTAGAAGAGAAGGGATCAAAATTGGGTTGGTTGAAGTTTCTAACAAACTGACCTGATTGTTGAGGGTTGGGGTTCCGCTGAGCATATATTTCATTGATCTCCATTGGTATAGATGAATTAGATGGTTTATCTTGAATTTGTGGATAGGTGTCTATTCCATGAGCTGCTGAGTAGCAGATTCTATAGTTTTTGATAGGTCCAGGAAAAATTGATTATAGAGAAGATGAGGTTGGGGATTTGGTAGCCACAGCTAGTTGTCGTACAAGACCTGTAAGTTCACTCATCCACTCTATCATCTTGTTAGGCTCTATTGATTTATTATCTTGGTATTTTCTGACTTGATCATATGCTCGATTATGGAATTTTTGTGTGTTTGTATCCATATTTCTTATGAGATCTATTGATGCTTTGGGAGTTTTATTAACAAGAGCATCGCCACTTGCGGCATCAATGAGAGTTCTCTCCATAGACAATAACCCCTCATAGAAGTATTGGATCAAGAGTTCATGAGGGATTTGGCAGTGTGGGCAAGTTGTGACAATATTTTTGAACCTCTCCCAATATTCATTGAGTGATTCACTTGGGAACTGACAGATACTACTTATTTCCTTTCGGATAGAAGCAGTACGAGAAGCAAGAAAGAATTTCTCTAAGAAGAGTCACTTCATGTCATTCCATGTGGTTGTGGAACCAGGAAGAAGGTAGTAGATTCATGACTTAGTAGTGTCAGATTGGGAGAAAGGGACTGATCGGAGTTTGATTTGTTCCTCAGAAACCCCATGAGGCTTTATTGTAGAGCACACCACTGGGAACACTTTAAGGTGGAGATGTGGATCCTCACCGTCTAGCCCATGGAAATGAGGCAGAAGATGAATCAAACCCAATTTGAGTTCTAATTCAGATTATATGTTTGGATATTGAATACCAAGAGATTAGTAATTCATATCAGGGGTTTCAAGTTCTTTTAGTGTTTGTTCCCTAGGATTTTCCATTTTTAATTCAACTTGTTGGACAAGGAATCGTTCCTAAATTATTTCATTATCCCTAATGTTCCTCCTAAGTTGGTGAATAGTTACCTCAATTTCAAGGTCAAAAAAATCCAAGAGATTGTTTGGGAGGCTATGGGGCATTCAAAGAGATGTTGGAAGAAATAGGAAGATGGTTTTTTCTTTTTGTTTGCAATTTTATGATTTTTATGAGAAGGTGGGTTTTTTGTGTTTTTTAGTTTATGATTTTTATGAGAAGATGGGTTTTTATTTGTGTTTTTTTCAATTTTTTTAAATTTTGTTTTTTTTACAATAAAGAGATGCTAATGAATACATAAATAATCATACCTGGCAACGGTTCCATTTGAAAGTGCATCCGATTTTCACCTATTGACCATTCAATATTCTGATTCTCTTCTAATGTGTATATTAGCACTCTGGTCAAATCCTTAGTGATGATACTTTTTAATAGTCTATTGTTTTTAGTTGATTTTATTATGATTGGGGGGTATATTTGAAGAGCTTATGAAATGATTAATTGATTAATGTTGATTTAACAAATTTATAAATATTGGGGTGAGTTCATCATTAGGTAGTTAATCTTGTGATATCCTTGAGCCTTTATATTGCATTAAATTAACACCCATTTCACAAGTTGACGTTTATTGTAATTCCTAAGTGTTAAGTCTTTAATCCAAGACTTAACTTAACTAGGATTCTAATATTAATTAGTACTAGATTGTGGCAGTGTATTTATGGTTCTAATAATCAATGGAATCCATAGGTTAAACAAAACAAGTCATTAATCAATGACATGTTAAGTCCAACATACACAATGTTAATTTAAATAATATTCATCGAGCAAAAGCTCTCAATTTCTAAACATACATAAATTATAACTCACCCCAATGAGAGATTTAATCATCCATTGAAATGATTAGTAATCTGATTATAATTATTATGATGATAAATTAAGAAGATAAGAACAATAATGGGATAAGAAAAGATTGGTGCGATGAACAGACACACAAACGATGATGATAATTAAAAATGAACTTTAGATTGAATGAGAAAGCAAAAGAAGAGAAGGGGATTCAACTATATTTAAACTATTTTAAGAACATTAATTTTAGACTATAGAATTTGGATGAGAATAAGAGATACTTATGAAGAAACTTTCATCAAAACAGAATTACAAATAAAATACTTAAAAGATTACAATAATGAAGAACACAAAAGTAAAAGGAAACAAAGAGAAGAGGAAGGGTGTCTCAAGTGAAAACTTGAGTATGGCAGGTACTCCCAAACCCATGGCATGGCTTTGGTCGTTCCAATATTTTCTCCTATCTTCTGAAATGCCAAGTCTTTTGAAGGATAGGAGGGGGTGTATTTATAGCCCAAGGAAGTGGATTGTTTGCATTACCAATCTGACCCTCCACTAGTATTTCCATTTTGATAATTCAGATAGATGAATCTCAATATATCTCATTATTAAAAGTTTTAGATAATAATTTTGGATGACTAATCTCAAATTTAGAGTCATTTGGACTTATGGATCCAAATTTATGGTTGTTTGATTAAACAATGTTAATCTATCCATTTCCATCCAGACTTTTTAGAAGTCCAAAATTTGAATGGGTTTATAAATAGGAAGTTGCCTTCAAATCTGAATTATTTCTTCAGCAATGTATTCCACCTATATCTCCTCTTTCACACTGTAGAATATCAACTTGATTTTATGAATATATCAGAATACATGTCATGAATATTGTACTAGTTTTAATTCCCATCCAGAATGGTGGGTAAAGTTTAAATGAATCAGTTGGGCCCCTTGTCTTGGAATTTGGGCCGTAAAATTTTTATTCAAGACTCCTTATATTTTCCCCCAAACATTTTAGAATAATAAATAAATTTAGAATTTGGATCAAACACAGTAATTCAATCTTCATAGCTAGTATAGTTTCTTCACGGTTTCATTGGGTCTTCTTGTGTGGACCGTATGGCCCTTAAACCGGAAGAATTGTCCCATGATTCCTTCAAATTAAATGTTTTATATTGAAAGAGGTATCCTAAATAACAAGAACCATTCAATTTGGATCAGTATGGTGATATTTATTATTAAAACACTAAACAGACCTAAATTTGGATGAATTCAAATAGTGCTCAAATATTATATTTAATATTTATACATCAATATTTCAAACCAATTATTCACATTTCCTAAAAAATAAGTAAATGTAGTATATAAAAAATTATGAAAATATTAATAACATCACGGATCACTTACCTTCACACTAATTATGTAACACCCCAAGCTTCTACGGTACGTTACTCTTTGAATAATGTGATAGCGTGTGTTGTACGCAACATCGAGTTCTAACACACCACAACCAATCAAACTAGCCGTTATGAATAGTAATACCTACTTTTTGAAATTATATATTTCAAAATGAACTTCATTTTTGGATTCAGAATATCGAAATTATCCTAAGTTGAATTTTTCTGAGAACGTCCAATTTTTATGAATAGTGAAAAATACTTAAAAACAACTTTTTTAATCAAAATAATTTATAGTGATAAATTATATTATTTAGTGGTTTTATAGTATAATTAGAATATATTTTTACCATTTTATTCAATGGTGTTCATTATAATTAATTTCACTTTGAAATTGGACCTAAACAATTGTCAATCTTTTGATATATATTGTTTCTTAAAAACACGCTATTTGTTGTAACAGCGGGAATTAATTATAAAATTAATTAATGCAACTTATATGTTTATAATTTTGTAAAATAGACATAATTTTTAAATTCAGAATATCAATTATAGATTAGGGTGAAATTTTGGCATTGTTCTGAAAAACTTCAATTTTTGATGAATAGTGAAACTACTAAGTGGTAGTTAAAAAACTGATTTTTTCATAAAACTTAATTTTACCGCTTCTGTGAATGGAATTTTGAAAATCCGAGCGACACGGTTAATATCAAGAAGTAAAATGTGGTTCAATGAGATGAAAATAATTTTTGGTGAATAGTAACGTTTTACTTTTATTTTACCACGGTTAAAAGTACATAGGGTAATTAAGGGTAAAAATGATATTTATATTACCCTAACACTTGTCCTAATTCAATTGGACAAGTGTATCTCGACCAAAAACAACATTAGGAATAAAATATTATCATTTAGGTCCACTTGGATTAGATTAGGACATTTATTATTATTTAATTCAAAGAAGAGTTAAAAGAGTTAAAATCAAAGTTTATTTACTAAAACATTTTCAATATAGGGTTATACATAAGATAAATTCGATTGTAAATATTCATTATAAATATAAAAAGATTTACTACATAATTATATTTTATTTATAATTTTTAGACATTAAATAATCTAATTTATTTATGACACAATAATGATGCAGTAATTACCATAATAGTGAAAAATTAAAATAATTGATATTATAAATACACAAATAAATATATTTTGAGAATTTTTATGAATTAAACTAAGTTTCTAAGTTAATATGACATTTTAGGAATGATTTAATTAAATTTTTCGAAGTAATCATTCTATTATGAGTTTCACATAAATCAACTATTAAATAGTGTCAAAATTGACATAAAAGAGTTTTTAAAAAAATATTATATTATTAATTGATATTAAATTCCTAAAAATCTAAGGTTTGGCCAAGAGACTTATATTATAATATTTGTATCATTAATGGACCTCTTGGGGGTCTCTTGGAAGTATATAGTAAGTTTATTAACTATATAATATAAAAATACAAAGTGACATGGTAAATGTCAAACTAATTAACTAAGAGTTAATACTTAATGATAAGGTTAATATAGAAACCCAAACCTGTCTAAATTCTATTGGTTGAATTGTTTTCGACCTATCCCCACATTAAGATTTAAATAATCAACTTTTGAGCCATTATAAACCGAATATGAATTTATTATAAATTAATATTTCTAGCTTTTCCAAAGGTGCCCCTCACCCCTCTTATAAAAAGGCACTCCTCCTCATTTCTTCACACCTTCAACGCCTTTTGGTTCGGCCAAACTCTGCCCAAATACTCTTCCAAATTCCCTCACGATAACCTAGAGGCCTTATTTTGATCAGAAAGCCAACCTAAGGAGCCCTTTTGATCAAATCAAAAGGAAGAACCCGAAGAAGAGGTAATGATTTCACCACCCTTTTCCAAGTTCCTTTCTTCTTCCACTTCTTCTTCCTTTGTTTTTACCATTATAAAATAATAACTCCAGTATCATATATATATTATGATGTTATTATAAATATGGTACAACCATATTCGGTATTTTATCCACCCTTTGAATAACATGTCACCATACGTGCGTACGTACGGCTTACCGTCTCCATGTCGTGGTGTAATTGTTATTCAATATATTATTATTTGTATGGGTATAATAATGATGTGTAAATCATGTAAATAATAAATATAACATGTCAATGATTCTATATATATGATATACCATCCATTTATATATTATTTTAATATCAAAATAATGATATTGTCGCTCGTGCGTACGTACGGACTACCGTCTCCACGAACGCGATGAGATTCATTCTCCATCGTATCCATTCAAGTATAATTATCATTTGATGATTTAAAAATAATGTTTAAGTACTTGATATAATTCTGTATATGAATAATATACAGTCTATCCATTACAAACATGGCTTACGTAACAAAACATATAAAAGAAAACGAGTAAGTTAACACCCGAAACAACGATAATACTAAGATATTATTAACAAATCAATGTTAAAAGATCATATATGATATCATATTTATAAGGCCCCAGCCTTAAACCATACTTAATATTGAGTTATTACAAGATTACACATTGAGGATCTTTTCGGGTTTAGAGTTTTAGAGAATTAGATCATAAAACTTGCATTACATTCCACATATAAACAAAGTGGTTACATAAAGATAGTATTCTTCATTCCCATCAATGGAAACACATTTAAAATAAAACATGGATTATTTCTTGACACATCCTTGACTCTATCATCTTATCATGTACCTTTCCCTTGACCTGTGAAAAACATTTCAAAAACTTGGGATGAGCATAAAAACTCAGTATGGGTTATAAAAAAAACATGGAAAGGAAACATGAGTTCATATATACATAAGAATGCAATCATACTTTACCCATAAAACATAGGCACTTTAACATACCTCATAAAATCATGAATAAATCATAGAAATCATAAGACATAAAGGTAACTTGAGGCATTCATAACATTCTTACGTAGGGAGTAACCCTCTTGGTTACGTTTGGAATACCCATCACAGTATATTCCCTAAAATCTCTTCGGAGAAACCTTAACATTTCACTCCTTCGCGTTACCCAATGCATTGGAGAGCTATATCGGGCTCACCCACCCTTAGTTTATCACGGAACCACCCGTCTTCATAATAATTCCCAAGAACCATAACATAATCGTATCACATAAAACATGCATAAAGGAAACATAACATTTCCACGTTTCAATCACAAGATATCAATACAACACAAAAAACATTGTGAAAACCATTTTCAATACCAAAATAAAAGAAAAGTAAAACATGGTATTTATTTTTCTTTTAAAAAGAAGGTATGGCTTGTAGAGGAAGCCGAAACTCAAATAACGGTCACGACGGCGGAGAAGTCGTTGTCGCTGCATACGTACGACAAAAACATTCCCTTTTGTCGTTTAGTAAACGCTTCATATAAAAAAGATTCCTTTTGAATAAACGTAAAAGTAAAAGGGGTTTATACACCGTATAAAAGAAAGTTGTGTATAAAATAAAATATGCCTCAATGAAAGGAGATTGAGACGAAGTCCCATACCTCGTATCCGACTTGACCCGACCGTTCTTTAATCTCCTGAATAATAAACTTGAGTTAATCTCTACTTGCTTATGAATCTTTTTCAAGTTAATTATTCCTTTTATACCATGTTATGAACATCATGTAATCAGTTAAGTTAATAATGTTCATGTTGTCGGTATTTGGTTCTTAAGTCAAAAATAGACTTCTTACACTTACATGTTGTTAATTTGGTCATAGGTTCGTTATATCCAGAATGATATTAATGATTTGGATAACATAAATATCATATATATTCATCATATACATGTATTTATAATATTACATCACATTTAAAGGTAAGAAATGAAATGCACCGTTCATGGAGACGGTAAGCCGTACGTACGCATGAACGCTACTTCCATTTCTATTTCATATTTTCTGGAATGGAATCATAATTATATAATAGTATATTATAATTCCAGTATAATAACATATATAATATCATTAACTTTATCCTTTACACATCCCACATATGGTATTAACGAATCAAATCACTTTCAGGGGGCGGTAGTCCGCACTTCCTAAAATGAAGATATCGTGTTTAACCATAATGGAAACCATAATGGTATGCCCAAGATGAAAAAAAAAGAAGCTTAAGGAAAACATAAACATATTATATATCATATATAAAAATAGTGACATCATAATGGCCACCTTTTAAGTTGTTAAATGAGTATTGAACAATCATCATTTCGGGAGGCAGAATTTCGCCATCCACGGAAACCGTATGTTCTTTAACCATTTGATGTAGTTGTGTGAGAGTGTAGATCAAATAAATCTCATAAAAACATCCTAGTATATTGAAGATACTTGTGTTGTTACAAAAGAAGTAAATAAAAAGAGTTTAGGGGGTTGGAGAAGCAAAATAAAACAAATGAACATGAGAGAATGAATTACCTTTAAAAGTGTAACTCCTTTTGATTTGAGCCTAAAGGCTTCCTTTGAAAGGATTAGGCCCAAAGGGAATACTCTAGGATTAGGAGAGGGATTTGGAGAGATTAAATGGGCAGGGGTTGGCCGAGTCAAAGGCTTGAGTAGTGTGTGAAATGGGGTAGAGGTGGGGGGCCTTTTATAAGAGGAGAGGAGGGGCACTTTTGGAAAGTAAAGAAATATTACTTTATTTGAAAATGTTTTTCGGTTTTAAATGGTCCCAAATTGATATAATTCGTGGATAAGGTGATAAGGGTTCGAAATCCACTCATCCAATTGGTTTTTTCCATGTGTAGTTCGTATATTTTACATTGTCTTTCCGATTTATTTAAATCGTCAAATAATGATGTCATCGCTGCATCATTATTATGTCACAAATAATTTAATTTATTTAATGTCTAAAAATCATAAAAAAAATACTATGATGTATGAAATTTTTTTATCTTTCCAATGAATATTTATTATCAAATATCGGATCTTTATAAACCCATGTAAAATTTTTTTTCGTAAAACATATTATGTTTGTGTCATTTTTACTTTAACATTTAATAAAAAGTTATTTATGTCATTTCCAAACCAAAGTGTCACCATGGGGTCCCCAAGTTGACCCATGGCTTTTATTGGTCGGCCATGACACAACCAATAAGGTTGGGACATGTTTCTAGGTCATTTCCTATTATTAAAGCACTATTTATACCTTAAACTACCCTAATTACCACTAATCGCGATTAAGAACTTAATAAGTTACTATTCACAAAAAAATTATTCTAATCTCATTGAACCACATTTTACTTCATAATGAAAACCATGTATGTCGTATTTTCAAAATTCAATACACATTAGTGGTAAACATTCATTTAACTGAAAAATCAGTTTTCTTGATTACCACTTAGTGGTTTCACTATTCATCAAAAATTGAAGTTTTTCAGAAAATTACCAAAAATTCACCCTAAGCTATATTTGATATTCCGAATTCAAAAATGAAGTCTATTTTACAAAATTCAAATCATACAAGTCACATTAATTAATTTAATAATCAATTCCCGCTGCCAAAGCAAATAGCGTGTTTTTACAAAACAATAAGTATCAAAAGATTGACACCAGTTTAAGTCTAATTTCAAAGTGAAATTGATTCCAATGACCACCATTGGATAAAATGTTAAAAATATATTCATATTACACATTAATAACAATTCAAAAGATAATCTAATCATATAAATAAATTAGATTAAAAAGCAGTTTTAATGTAAAATGCAGTATTTTTCACTATTCATTAAAAAATGAACATTGTCAGAAAAATACCAAAAATTCACACAAAGTAAATTTTGATGTCCCAATCATAAAGAATAAGTTTATTTTGACAAACATAATTTATAAAATTGTCAAAATATAGATTCAATAATGTTTTTCCATCAAAAGGCAGTAAAACAATCTTTTAAGAATATTAGTGTATTCCATGCATAAGATTGTATTTATTTTCATTTTAAGCCTCTATAACACTATATTAATCATTAATAAACATAGATAAAAATATCTATTATTCATTACTTACTTGGGATGTTACATCCTTCCCCCCTTTAGAAAATTGCGTCCCCGCAATTTATTTACTTATCGAATAAATGGGGGTACTTTTCCCTCATTGCATTTTCAGATTCCCATGTTGCCTCTTCAATCATGTGGTTTTTCCACAAAACCTTTACCTGCTTAATCACCTTATTCCTTAACACTTGCTCCCTATGGTCAAGAATCTGGACCGGTTGTTCCTCATAAGATAAGTTCTCTTCCAGCTGAACTACCTCTGGACTCAAAACATGAGATGGATCTGGCATATACTTTCTCAACATCGAAATGTGAAAAACATTGTGTACCTGAGATAAACTCGGAGGTAAAGCCACTCGGTATGCAACTGATCCAACTCTCTCTAGAATTTCGTATGGTCCAATGAACCTTGGACTCAACTTTCCTTTCTTACCAAATCTCATCACACTTTTCCAAGGAGAAACCTTGAGAAAAACATGATCACCTACCTCGAAAGATAGATCTTTCCTCCGGTCATCCGCATAACTCTTCTGCCTACTCTGAGCTGTTCTCATGTGTTTCTGAATCAGCTGAACTTTTTCTGCCATCTCTTCTACCAATTCTGGTCCCATCAACTTCCTTTCACCCACTTCATCCCAGAAAGCTGGAGTTCGACACCACTTCTCATATAATGCCTGAAATGGTGCCATCTGTATACTGGAATGAAAACTGTTATTATATGAAAACTCAACCAAAGAAAGATGTTGGTCCCAACTTCCCTGATAATCCATAGAACAAGCTCGTAGCATATCCTCCAATGTCTGAATTGTTCGTTCAGACTGCCCATCTGATTGAGGATGAAAAGCTGTACTAAAATATAATTCAGTACCCAACGACTTCTGAAGGCCTTTACAAAAGTTAGAAGTAAACCTGGGATCACGATCCGATACAATGGAGAGAAGAACTCCATGTAACCTGACTATCTCTTTAAGATACAAACGGGAAAGTTGATCAAGAGAGAAAGTATCTCGTATAGCAAGGAAATGAGAATATTTGTTCAAGCGATCAACAATAACCCAGATTGCATTATTACCTCGAGATGTCTTCGGTAATCCAACAACAAAGTCCATGGATATATTCTCCCATTTCCACTCTGGCACCGGTAAAGGCTGAAGCATCCCTTTCGGTAACTGCCGCTCTGCTTTAACCTGCTGACAAGTCAAACACTTTACAGTAAAATCAGCAATGTCTCTTTTCATTCCATCCCACCAGTAATACTCCCGCAGATCTCTATACATCTTAGTACTGCCCGGATGAACTGAAAACGGAGAACTATGAGCTTCACATAACAACTCTCTCTTCAACTGTGAATCACAAGGCACAGACAATCTCTTCCCAAATCTCAAAACACAATCATTATCAATGTTGAATTCAGGAAACTTACCTTTCTGAACCAGCTCTACATTTTTCTACAACTCACTGTCTTGCTTATGTGCTTGCTTGATTCTATCTGATAGAGAAGATCTCACTGATACCTGAAACAAAACAAAAGGACTTCCTACACCAACAACTTCTATGCCAAAGTTCATCAAATCCTTAACCAAAGGATCACGTTCCAAACGCAACATTGTTAATGAAGCATTACTTTTTCGACTCAAAGCATCAGCCACTTTATTTGCTTTTCCCGGATGGTAATGAATTGTACAATCATAATCCTTGATTAATTCCAGCCATCCCCTTTGTCTCATGTTTAACTCTTTCTGAGTTAATATATACTTTAAACTTTTGTGATCGGTATATATTTCACACTTTACTCCATACAAATGATGCCTCCAAATTTTTAAAGCAAAAACAACAGCAGCTAGTTCCAAATCATGTGTAGGGTAATTTACCTCATGATTTTTCAACTGTCGTGAAGCATAAGCAATTACCTGATCATTCTGCATTAGGACGCAACCAATTCCTTTCAATGAAGCATCACTGTATATAACAAACTCACCATTCCTGGAAGGTAGTGCCAAAACTGGAGCATTCACCAATCTTCTTTTCAATTCCTGAAAACAATCATCACATTCTTTTGTCCAGATAAACTTAACACCCTTCCGAGTTAGCTTAGTCATTGGACTAGATAACCGTGAAAAATTTCTAACAAACCTTCGGTAATATCCTTCCAAACCAAGGAAGCTATGAATCTCAGTTACATTTGTGGGTCTTGGCCATTCTTCCACAACTTTTGTTTTTGCAGGATCAACAGTTATTCCATCTTTAGAAACAATGTGACCAAGGAAGGATATTTGTTGCAACCAAAACTCACACTTGCTGAATTTCCCATACAGTTTCTTTTCTTTTAAGGTTTGCAATATAACCCTTAAATGTTTTTCATGCTCCTCTTTACTTTTAGAAAACACCAAAATATCATCAATGAAAACCACCACAAACTTATCCAAGAACTCATGGAAAATTCTATTCATTAAGTCCATGAATACAGCAGGTGCATTGGTTAGCCCAAAAGGCATTACTACAAATTCATAATGGCCATATCTCGTACGGAACGCGGTCTTCGGAATATCTGCCTCCTTTACCTTCAGCTGATGGTACCCCGATCTCAAGTCAATCTTTGAAAAAAACTGATCTCCCTGGAGCTGATCAAACAAATAATCGATATGAGGCAAAGGATATTTGTTCTTAACAGTGTTATTATTCAAGGCTCTATAATCAATGCAAAGTCTCATAGAACCATCTTTCTTTTTAACAAATAAAATAGGAGCACCCCATGGTGATGTGCTAGGTCTAATGAAACCTTTCTCTAATAAATCTTGCAATTGCTCCTTCAACTCTAAAAGTTCAATTTGTGCCATTCGATAAGGGGGTTTTGAAATTGGCTTAGCATCAGGAACTAAGTCAACAGTAAACTCAACTTCCCGATCTGGTATTATTCCAGGCAACTCATCAGAAAAAACATCAGGATACTCATTTACCAATGGCACATCATTAATCTGAAAAGTTCCTTTATTTTCAATGATGTGTGCATGGTAACATTCATTTCCATCTTTTACAAGTTTCTCGGCCTCTTGATATGTTATCAAAAGTAAGGGTTCATTCTTGTAAACAAACTGAAAGTCTTTCTGAAAAGAAACTTCTTTAGCTCTACTGTCAATCTTAGCATGGTAAATAGAGAGCCAATCCATACCCAGGATAACATCAAACTCTACAAGAGGTAGAACAATAAGGTTTTCAAGTAGGTTCTTTCCACAGATAAGGATAGGAAGATTCTTATAAATTCTTTTTGCCTCAATATTCCCCCCAGGTGTTTTTACCAAAAGTTCAGGAGTCATTTCTTGAGATGGTATTCCCATTTTACTAGAAAAGGTTTCAGAGATGAAAGAATGTGTAGACCCCGAATCAAACAACACACTGGCATAATCTGAGAAAACAAACAAAGTACTTGATACAACTTCATTTGATGGCCCGACATCTGCTGAAGTAGTTGCAAAGGATTTCACCACCCCTTTCTGCTTGTAGTCTAACTGCTTCCCATCACTCAAGCTCTTTGTCGGACACTCGTTTTCATAGTGACCCATCTCATTGCACTTATAACATTTCACTAACTGTAAATCAAATTTGTTCTTACCTTCACCTTGACCCTTTTCAGTGCAATCACGAGCCTTATGTCACATCTTACCACATCGGTAGCACTTCCAAGAATTCAGAAGACATTCCCCAGCATGCCTTTTGCCACATTTATCACAAATTGGAAACTTAGTTCTCTTACCATCAGACTTTTTTGAAGAATTCTTACCTTTCTTCTGCCACCTCGGTCTCTTCTTCTGCTGGTTGTTATAGAACACTTGGTCATCGGCAAACTCCATTTCCACCTTCTCAGCACATCTAACAAACTTTTCATAACATTTAAACTCACGAGAAGCTAATGCCCTTCGATATTTTGGCTTTAATCCTGAGTAAAAACGATTGATTTTACTATCAAGGTCTCGGATAAAATTTGGAGCATACCTTGCCAATCGAGTGAACCTTTCTTCATAGGCAGCCACTGAGTCTTCCTCTTTCCTCAATTCCAAGAATTGATTTTCCATCCTAAGTCGAACAGCCTTAGGAAAATACTTCTCAAGAAACATACCTTTGAATTCATCCCAGTCAAGAGCATCAATCTCATCGGCGTCCCTGATATTTTTAACCATAGACCACCACTGGTCTGCTTCACCCTCCAAACGGTAAATAGCAAGACTAACCTTTTGATTTTTTGAATACCCCATGACGTCAAAAATCTTCTCCAGTGCTTTAATCCACCCTTCAGCTAGCACAGGGTCAGATGATCCTCTGAATGATGGTGGATGTTGCCTCATGAAATGTTCCACCACTGACATGTTCATCTGCGGTTGGTCTGGATGATCTCGTGTATGGATACCACCACCATTTATTGCTTGAGTCAACTGTGCCATTACTGCAACAAACTGTTCAGTTCCAATTCAAACCATTTCTGGATGCTGATTCGGAAGGTTATTTCCTTCTGTATTCCTTCCTAGCACTGCTTCCCTGTTTCCTCTGCGGAAAACCATTCTGAATAAACATGTCTTAGATGAAGCAACATGGTAATCTTTAAATGCTATATCATTTCAAAAAAAAAATATTTTTGGATAATCATTTAATAGAATTCTAACTCCTAAAGTTATCTAAACTGACCTTTGATACCAACTATAAGGCCCCAGCCTTAAACCTTACTTAATCTTGAGTTATTACAAGATTACACATTAATGATCTTTTCGGGTTTAGAGTTTTAGAGAATTAGATCATAAAACTTGCATTACATTCCACATATAAACAAAGTGGTTACATAAAGATAGTATTCTTCATTCCCATCAATGTAAACACATTTAAAATAAAACATGGATTATTTCTTGACACATCCTTGACTCTATCATCTTATCATGTACCTTTCCCTTGACCTGTGAAAAACATTTCAAAAACTTGGGATGAGCATAAAAACTCAGTATGGGTTATAAAAAAAACATGGAAAAGAAACATGAGTTCATATATACATAAGAATGCAATCATACTTTACCCATAAAACATAGGCACTTTAACATACCTCATAAAATCATGAATAAATCATAGAAATCATAAGACATAAAGGTAACTTGAGGCATTCATAACATTCTTACGTAGGGAGTAACCCTCTTGGTTACGTTTGGAATACCCATCACAGTATATTCCCTAAAATCTATTCGGAGAAACCTTAACGTTTCACTCCTTTGCGTTTCCCAATGCATTGGAGATCTATATCGGGCTCACCCGCCCTTAGTTTATCACGGAACCACCCGTCTTCATAATAATGCCCAAGAACCATAACATAATCGTATCACATAAAACATGCATAAAGGAAACATACCATTTCCACGTTTCAATCACAAGATATCAATACAACACAAAAAACATTGTGAAAACCATTTTCAATACCAAAATAAAAGAAAAGTAAAACATGGTATTTATTTTTCTTTTAAAAAGAAGTTATGGCTTGTAGAGGAAGCCGAAACTCAAATAACGGTCATGACGGCGGAGAAGTCGTTGTCGCCGCATACGTACGAAAAAAACTTTCCCTTTTCTCGTTTAGTAAACGCTTCATATAAAAAAGATTCATTTTGAATAAACGTAAAAGTCAAAGGGTTTTATACACCGTATAAAATAAAGTTGTGTATAAAATAAAATATGCCTCAATGAAAGGAGATTGAGACGAAGTCCCATACCTCGTATCCGACTTGACCCGACCGTTCTTTAATCTCCTGAATAATAAACTTGAGTAAATCTCTACTTCCTTATGAATCTTTTTCAAGTTCATTATTCCTTTTATACCATGTTATGAACATCATGTAATCAGTTAAGTTAATAATGTTCATTTTGTCGGTATTTGGTTCTTAAGTCAAAAATAGACTTCTTACACTTACATGTTGTTAATTTGGTCATAGGTTCGTTATATCCAGAATGATATTAATGATTTGGGTAACATATATATCATATATATTCATCATATACATGTATTTATAATATTACATCACATTTAGAGGTAAGAAATGAAATGCACCGTTCATGGAGACCGTAAGCCGTACGTACGCATGAACGCTACTTCCATTTCTATTTCATATTTTCTGGAATGGAATCATAATTATATAATAGTATATTATAATTCCAGTATAATAACATATATAATATCATTAACTTTATCCTTTACACATCCTACATATGGTATTAACGAATCAAATCACTTTCAGGGGGCGGTAGTCCGCACTTCCTAAAATGAAGATATCGTGTTTACCCAATATGGAAACCATAATGGTATGCCCAAGATGAAAAAAACAGAAGCTTAAGGAAAACATAAACATATTATATATCATATATAAAAATAGTGACATCATAATGGCCACCTTTTAAGGTGTTAAATGAGTATTGAACAATCATCGTTTCGGGAGGCAGAATTTCGCCATCCACGGAAACCGTATGTTCTTTAACCATTTGATGTAGTTGTGTGAGAGTGTAGATCAAATAAATCTCATAACAACATCCTAGTATATTGAAGATACTGGTGTTGTTACAAAATAAGTAAATAAAAAGAGTTTAGGGGGTTGGAGAAGCAAAATAAAAAAAATGAACATGAGAGAATGAATTACCTTTAAAAGTGTAACTCCTTTTGATTTGAGCCTAAATGCTTCCTTTGAAAGGATTAGGCCCAAAGGGAATCCTATAGGATGAGTAGAGGGATGTGGAGAGATTAAATGGGCAGGGGTTGTCCGAGCCAAAGGCTTGAGTAGTGTGTGAAATGGGGTAGAGGTGGGGGCCTTTTATAAGAGGAGAGGAGGGGCACTTTTGGAAAGTAAAGAAATATTACTTTATTTGAAAATGTTTTTAGGTTTTAAATGGTCCCAAATTGATATAATTAGTGGATAAGGTAATAAGGGTTCTAAATCCACTCATCCAATAGGTTTTGGCCTTGTGTAGTTCATAGATTTTACATTGTCTTTCCATTTTATTTAAATCGTCAAATAATGATGTCATCGCTGCATCATTATTATGTCACAAATAATTTAATTTATTTAATGTCTAAAAATCATAAACAAAATACTATGATGTAGGAAATCTTTTTATCTTTCCAATGAATATTTATAATCAAATATCGTATCTTTATAACCCCATGTAAAAATTGTTTTTGTAAAACTTATTATGTTTGTGTCATTTTTACCTTAACATTTAATAAAAAGTTATTTATGTCATTTCCAAACCAAAGTGTCTCCATGGGGTCCCCAAGTTGACCCATGGCTTGTCTTTGTCGGCCATGACACAACCAATAAGGTTGGGACATGTGTCTAGGTCATTTCCTATTATTAAAGCATTATTTATACCTTAAACTACCCTAATTACCACTAATCGCGATTAAGAACTTAATAAGTTACTATTCACAAAAAATTATTATAATCTCATTGAACCACATTTTACTTATTAATGACAACCATGTATGTCGGATTTTCAAAATTCAATACACATTAGTGGTAAACTTTCATTTAACTGAAAAATCAGTTTGCTTGATTACCACTTAGTGGTTTCACTATTCATCAAAAATTGATGTTTTTCAGAAAATTACCAAAAATTCACCCTAAGCTATATTTGATATTCTGAATTCAAAAATGAAGTCTATTTTTCAAAATTAAAATTATACAAGTCACATTAATTAATTTAATAATCAATTCCCGATGCCAGAGCAAATAGCGTGTTTTTACAAAACAATAAGTATCAAAAGATTGACACCGGTTTAAGTCTAATTTCAAAGTGAAATTGATTCCAATGACCACCATTGGATAAAATGGTAAAAATATATTCATATTACACATTAAGAACAATTGAAAAGATAATCTAATCATATAAATAAATTAGATTAAAAAGCAGTTTTAATGTAAAATGCAGTATTTTTTACTATTCATTAAAAAATGAACATTGTCAGAAAAATACCAAAAATTCACACAAAGTAAATTTTGATGTCCCAATCATAAAGAATAAGTTTATTTTGACACACATAATTTATAAAATTGTCAAAATATAGATTCAATAATGTTTTGCCATCAAAAGGCAGTAAAACAATCTTTTAAGAATATTAGTGTATTCCATGCATAAGATTGTATTTATTTTAATTTTAAGCCTCTATAACACTATATTAATCATTAATAAACATAGATAAAAATATCTATTATTCATTACTTACTTGGGATGTTACAATATTAATGTATATGATTCTTGTATAATTTAATAACAATTATTTCACCATTATACAGGAGGATAACCTACCCCAACCAAGGAAAAGTACAAGGTAAGGGTTATTTCACAATCTCTTCATTATCCGAGGTTGTTTATATGTAATAATATACTGGGATCTCTTTATCATCCACATCCATGTTTCTTAAAAATGAATTTCAAAACATTTTTACTATTTACTAGAATATGGGTTAAAGTCGTTTATACCCTTGTTTGACTTTTTATAAGAGGTTTATAAAAGAATCTTTCCGTCGTTTTCCAAACAAGGTTCTTTTTAACCTTTTCGAAAAAATTAAGGTAAGAATGTTTTTTTAACTTATACAGTGGGTGCGGATATTTTCCGCCGTTATAAAATCATTGAAGCTTCCCTTACAAGCTTATAAGAATATTTTCAAAGAAAATGTTTTATTTCATAAATATAAGACTCTTAAATTATTTCAAAATAGAAAGAGATATTTCTCTAAAAAGAGTTTTCATTTCATCTATGTCAATATCCTTTGATGGATTTTATGCTTATTTGAAGTTGATTTATCATGATACAAAACCTCTATATTGTATTGAAGGTTTTGTGATATGTTTGACTGTGGATGTGCTATTTTTATACCATTCATAGTTTATGATGAAAGTATTGACATTTAGTATGCTAGTTTTAATAGGAATGTTTATGTTATGTTTAAAACTTTTCATATGGAAATGCATTGGACTTAATATGTGACGGGTGGAGCCCGCTATAGCTCCTCGATGCATCGGTAGGTCTCATGAGACAAACTAGTTACTTGGCACAAGGCCTTGGAAAAATCTTATTTGTAGTCTTGGCACGAGGCCTTGGCTATGTGGTTATGATAGTCTGGCATTATGCATTCCATCATTATGAAAGTGGTTATTGATATTTCATGTGATTATTAGATTAGTAGAATATCCATTTGAATAAGTAAATGGTATTATTTCATTTTACTTTTGCCATAATATGTTTAAGTTCATGTTTAAAAGGCTTTTGTTTTAGTTATACACTACCTTAAATGTTTATGCTTATTTTTGAAAGTTTCCGCTATATTGTTATCTTTACTGGCCATTTGAGCTCACCCTTTTTCTATGTTTTATTTTTCCCAGGAAGTGAAGAAGTAAATTTTGAATGACCTGCAGGGATATTATGTGGGGATATGAGTGTGGAATATGGAGAAAATATGTTGTTGTTGTAGTTTTCCACTTTATGATGTAAAGTAAAACTTTATTAATATATCTAGTGCTTCCAAGGCTACTAAACCAATCGGTCTTTCGAGATTTGATCTTTCATGTGATCATGCCAATGTTATATAATAATGCACCGACTCTAGGTAACTGGGGTCTGGGCGTTATAGTTGGTATTAGAGGATGTTTAGTACAAACCTTGGAAGCTAGATTTAGATAAACTCTGATTAGAGCACATAGATTTAAGATGAATTTTGAGGATTAGTATAGATGAACTTCCTAGAATTTTGGTATTGTAGAGATTTTGTGAGTTTTCCAAGAAATACATCCCTGTCTGGATACGAGTAGGTAGAGGCGGCTCTGGCACAGATGTACCTAGGGGTAAAACTTGAAAACACCGCTTTGAGCTAGACTCGAACGGGAACTGGTGCACAACAATGGGCCTTGCTGCACTCTTGGTTACGACACTCCCGGGGGATATGCTTAGGATAACTCTCATTTTATTTACAAATCATTATGAAGGGTTTATGAGTATATACTTCCTCAAAGAAAACCTTATTATGATTATGGATTATATCCATAAATAGTTCAATTTATGTTAAGTGTTTTTTAAGTACGGGATTATGTATTTTAATTCATAAACTGGTCTAGTTTATACCATTGTTTAGAAATGGTTCATAGTGGAAGAAATGAAAACCGTATCAATGAACGCACTCCATGTACGGATTTCCCTCCTGCTCAAGATAATTATAGTGGAGTTGGTGATGCAACTGGTTCCGATAAGCTAATCACCATACTGGGACAACTTACTCAGGTTATGAATAATAACCTTACCTGTATGGAGCACCCTGATCCACAGTGTGGAGGATCAATGTTAGATCGATTCATGAGGCAACAACCACCAACGTTCAATGGGAGTACAAATCCCTTAGTATCTGAGCAATGGATAAATTCCCTAGAGAAAATATTTCTGGCTTTGGGGAGTAGGGAAAGAGAAAAAGTTATCACGGCAGTTTACCGACTCACTGGAGATGCTGATCAATGGTGGTCATTGATTCAAAACATGAAGGAATATGATGAAGTATCAAATATGGAATGGAGGGAGTTCAAAGATTTGTTTTTAGAAAAATACTTTCCTCGTGACCATCGAGCAGATATGGAAAGGCAATTTCTGAGTCTGAGACAGAAGGATGATGAGAATGTCACAAAGTATGAGGCTAACTTTACAAGGTTAGCAAGGTATGCTGGAGATTATATATGTAACCCAAGAAGTAAGATTGATCATTTCTTTGATGGGTTAAAACCATTTCTCCGTCGAGAATTAGTCTCACAATCCTTTTCATCGTACGAAGACATTGTCTCATGTGCAATCAAGACCGAAAAAGAATTCTCTAAGTCTTATGACTTTAAAGCAAAGAAAGATAAGAAGAGAACTTCTGATCAATCTAGGAATGGAAATAAGGTAAAGCAGGGAAAGGTTGAATATCCATCCTGTGGTAAATGTGGGAAGAAACACCCAGGTACTTGCTTGAAGGGAATGGAAGTCTGTTACAAGTGTGGTGAAAAAGGCCACCAAGCTTGTGATTGTAAGGGGAAGAAGGAAGCTTCCAACGTTCAGTGCTACAATTGTAGGGAGATGGGACATTATGAAAATGAATTTTCTAAGCATCAGGAGAACTTACCTCAGAAAAGGCCAATGGATCAAGGCCAAGATTATGCTATCACTACTACTGAGGTAGAAGCTCCGAAAGACGTGGTGGCAGGTAATTTAATGGTCTAGTCAAGTTTAGAAAATGCATTATTTGATTCTGGATCATAGCATTGTTTCATATCTTCCCAGTTTTCTAAGAAAATTAGATATTTCCAATTGGATTTAACAAGGGAGTTGTCAGTTAAAACTCCTAAGGGAAGTATCATTGCAATAAAGTTTTGTGAATCAGTCCCCATTAGAGCAAATAAATGTTCTTTATCTTCTGATCTCATCATCATACCTATGATTGAGTTCTATATAATCCTCGGTATGGACTAGATTTCAGACTATGATGTGAAGATTTATTGTAAGAAGAAAGAGGTTACAATTTTTGATGATGATGATAAGGAACACCTTATCTTTAGAGCAGAATCATCACCACCTAATTCTTATCTAGATCCACCGCCAGTAGCTCAACTAAATTCAATTATTGGGGAGGAAGAAAATGAAATAACTATGTGTGAGGGAAGGAATGTTCAAATAGAGGATGTACCTATTGTGAAAGAATATATAGATGTATTTCCGGAAGATTTACCTGGACATCCTCTAGAATGAGAAGTTGAGTTTTCCATTGATTTAATTCTTGGATCAAGGCCTATATCGAAGACCCCTTATAGAATGGACACTGTAGAATTAGTTGAACTAAAGAAACAACTAGAGGAATTGAGTAATAAGGGATTTATTCACCCTAGTGTTTCTCCATGGGGAGCCCCTGTTCTTTTTGTTAAAAATAAAGATAGATCTATGGGGTTATGTGTCGACTACAAGGAGATCAATGCTATAACAATAAAGAACAAGTATCCCCTACCTCGAATTGATGATTTATTTGACCAACTACATGGAGCTCAATACTTTTCAAAGATTGAACTTCGATCTAGATACCATCAGTTGTGTGTGAATAAGGAAGACATTCCGAATACAGCATTTCGAACCAGGTACGGGCATTACGAGTTTACTGTAATGCCTTTTGGATTGACTAATGCACCCTCTGTATTCATGAATCTGATGAATGGAGTTTTCAAGGAGTATCTCAATGAATTTGTGGTGGTATTTATTGATTATATCTTGGTATAATCCAAAAGCTATGAAGATCATGAAAATCAATTGTGCATTATCCTGAAGACTCTGAGAAGACATGAATTATATGGGAAGTTTAGCAAGTGTGAATTCTGGCTTCATGAGATTTCTTTTCTTGGACATATTGTCTCTAAAGATGGAATCTCTGTTGATCCTTCTAAGACCAAGGCAATCCAAGAATGGCCAGCACCTACGCTTATAACTGAGATACGTAGTTTTATTGGTTTGGCAGGTTATTATCGACGATTCGTCCAGAATTTTGCTTGATTGGCTAACCCATTAATGAAGATCACATGTAAAGGGGTTAAATTTGTTTGGACAAAAGAGTGTGAAGAATGTTTCGTAGAACTGAGGAGAAGATTAGTCAATGATCCTATATTGACTCTACCATCGGGGAATGATGGGTTCATTATTTATAGTGATGCATCGAAGAAATGACTTGGTTGTGTCCTTATGAAGAATGATAGAGTTATTGCCTATGCATCACGACAGTTGAAAATTCTTGAACAAAACTATCCTACTCATGATCTCAAGTTAGCAGCGGTGATCTTTGCTTTGAAGATATGGAGGCACTACCTCTATGGTGAGAAATGTGATATTTATATTGATCACAAGAGTTTGAAGTATATTTTCTCACAAAAAGAACTCAACATGAGGCAAATGAGATGGCTTGAATTACTCAAGAATTATGATTACATGGTACACTACCAACCAGGGAAGGTAAAAAAGATGGAAGATACTTTGAGCAGAAAAGATCATGGAGTTTTGAACAATATGAGAATTGAAAGGGATCCAGTTTTCATGGATATAGTGAAGATGGACATGGGAATAACCAGGGAAGGCAAAACATCAATTCCTTTTCAAATGGTTGCCAAACCATCTTTACTAGAAAGGATTAAGAGTTCTCAGAACGATGATGAAGAATTTCAAAAGAAGATTAAAGCTGTGAATGATGGGAGATTGAGAGACTTTGTGTATGAAGATGGAATTTTTAAATTCGGGAAGAGACTTTGTGTTCCCGATATACCTGATCTAAAAAGGGAATTGTTGGATGATTCTCATAGTTCCAATTTCTCTATACATCCTGGGAGCACCAAAATGTATAGAGATTTGAAGGAACATTTTTGGTGGGACAACATGAAGTGGGATATTGCTGATTTTGTGTCAAGATGTATGGTTTGTCCACAAGTGAAAGCTGGAAGGCAACAGCCTGGAGGAGTCATGCAACCTCTACCCATACCGGAGTGGAAGTGGGACAATATTATGATGGACTTTGTCATGGGACTACCAAAGACTCCTAGAAGGAACGATGAAATATGGGTTATTTTTGATCGTCTTACCAAGTCAGCACATTTTCTTGCTATAAGAGAAGATCTACCCCTGGAATGTCTAGCAAGACTATATATTAATGAAGTTGTGAGACTTCATGGAGTACCCCTATCGATTGTTTCTGATCGTGATCCCTGTTTTACTTCAAGATTCTGGAAGAGTCTTCAGAAATCCCTGGATACTGAACTTCATTTGAGCACTGCCTACCATCCTCAGACAGAAAGACAATCAGAATGGACTATTCAAACCTTAGAAGACATGTTGAGATCTTGCTCACTTGACTTTTAGGGTATGTGGGATCAATATTTACCTCAGGTAGAATTTTCCTATAACAATAGCTTTCATTCGAGTATTCAGATGGCACCATATGAAGGGTTATACGGAAAGAGATGTCGTACACCAACCTGTTGGGATGACGTTGGTGAAAGAAAACTTATAGGCCCAGAACTGGTGGAGGAAATGATGGAAAAGGTGAAGGTAATCCAAAATCACATCAAAGCATCTCAAAGTAGGCAGAAGAGCTATGTCGATAATTGAAGGAAGGATTTGGAATTTCAAGTCGGTGATCATGTTTTCCTGAAGGTATCTCTATGGAAGGGAGTCATACATTTTGGTAAGAAAGGTAAATTGCGTCTCAGGTACATCAGACCTTTCGAAATTCTAGAACGAATTGGGGCTGTAGCTTACCGATTGGCAATGCCGCCAAGTCTCTCAAAAGTTCACGATGTGTTCCACGTATCTCTGTTGAGGAAATACATGCCTGACCCAACGCATGTACTCACTTATGAGGAATTAGAACTGGAACCTGATCTGTCTTATTGCGAAGAGCCGGTCAGGATTCTTGATACGAGAGAACAAGTACTGAGAAACCGGACGACGCGTCTGGTAAAAGTTTTGTGGAGAAACCATAAGATGGAAGAGGCAACGTGGGAACCCGAGGAACTTATGATGAAGAACCACCCAAGTCTTTTCATGCGATATTATTCTAGAAATTTTGAGGATGAAGTTATTTGAAGGAGGGGAGAATGTAACACCCCAAGCTTCTACGGTACGTTTCTCTTTGAATAATGCGATAGCATGTGTTGTACGCAACATCGAGTTCTAACACACCACAACCAATCAAACTAGCCGTTATGAATAGTAATACCTACTTTTTGAAATTATATATTTCAAAATGAACTTCATTTTTGGATTAAGATTATCGAAATTATCCTAAGTTGAATTTTTTTGAGAACGTCCAATTTTTATGAATAGTGAAAAATACTTAAAAACAACTTTTTTAATCAAAATAATTTATAGTGATAAATTATATTATTTAGTGGTTTTATAGTATAATTAGAATATATTTTTACCATTTTATCTAATGGTGCTCATTATAATTAATTTCACTTTGAAATTGGACCTAAACAATTGTCAATCTTTTGATATATATTGTTTCTTAAAAACACGCTATTTGTTGTAACAACGGGAATTAATTATAAAATTAATTAATGCAACTTATATGTTTGGAATTTTGTAAAATAGACATCAATTTTGAATTTGGAATAACAATTATATCTTAGGGTGAAATTTTGGCATTGTTCTGAAAAACTTCAATTTTTGATGAATAGTGAAACTACTAAGTGGTAGTTAAAAAACTGATTTTTTCATAAAACTTAATTTTACTACTTCTGTGAATGGAATTTTGAAAATCCGAGAGACACGGTTAATATCAAGAAGCAAAATTTGGTTCAATGAGATGAAAATAATTTTTGCTGAATAATAACTTTTTACTTTTTATTTACCACGGTTAAAAGTAAATAGTGTAATTAAGGGTAAAAATGATATTAATATTACCCTAACACATGTCCTAATTCTATTTGACAAGTGTATCTCGACCAAAAACAACCTTAGAATAACATATTATCATTTAGGTCCATTTGGATTAGATTAGGACATTTATTATTATTTAATCCAAAGAAGAGTTAAAAGAGTTAAAATCAAAGTTTATTTACTAAAACATTTTTAATATATGGTTATACATAATATAAATTAGATTGAAAATATTCATTAGAAAGATAAAAAGATTTAATACATAATTATAGTTTATTTATAATTTTTAGACATTAAATAATTTAATTTATTTATGACACAATGATGATGCAGTAATTACCATAATAGTGAAAAATTAAAATAATTGATATTATAAATACACAAATAAATATAATTTGAGACTTTTTATGAATTACACTAATTTTTTATGTTAATATGACATGTTATTAATGATTTAATTAAATGTTTTCGAAGTAATCATTCTGTTATGAGTTTCACATAAATCAACTATTGAATAGTGTCAAAATTGACATAAAAGAGTTTTTAAAACAAATATTATATTATTAATTGATATTAAATTCCTAAAAATCTAAGGATCGGCCAAGAGACTTATATTATGATAGTTTTATTATTAATGGACCACTTGGGGGTCTCTTGGATGTATATAGTATGTTTATTAACTATATAATATAAAAATACAAAGTGATATGGTAAATGTCAAACTAATTAACTAAGAGTTAATACTTAAAGATAAGGTTAATATAGTAACTCAAACCTGTCTAAATTATATTGGTTGAATGGTTTTAGACCTATCCCCACCTTAAAATTTAAATAATCAACTTTGGAGCAATTAGAAACCGAATATAAATTTATTATAAATTAATATTTCTAGCTTTTCTAAAGGTGCCCCTCACCCCTCTTATAAAAAGGTACTCCTCCTTCTCATTTCTTCACACCTTAAAAGCCTTTTGGTTCGGCCAAACTCTGCAAAAATACTCTCCAAACTTCCCTCAATACAACCTAGATGCCTTAGTTTGATCATAAAGCCAACCTAAGGATCCCTTTTGATCAAATGAAAAGGAAGAACCCGAAGAAGAGGTAATGATTTCACCACCCTTTTCCAAGTTCCTTTCTTCTTCCACTTCTTCTTCCTTTGTTTTTACCATTATAAAATAATAAATCCAGTATCATATATATATTGTGATTTTATTATAAATATTTTACAACCATATTCAGTATTCTATCCACCCTTTGAATAACATATCACCATACGTGCATACGTACAGCTTACCGTCTCCACGTCGTGGTGTAATTGTTATTCAATATATTATTATTTGGATGGTATAATAATGATGTGTAACTCATTTAAATAATAAGTATAACATGTTAATTATTCTGTATATATGATATACCATCCATTTATATATTATTTTAATATCAAAAGAATGATATTGTCGCTCATGCGTACGTACGGACTACCGTCTCCACGAACGCGATGAGATTCATTCTCCATCGTATCCATTCAAGTATAATTATCATTTGATGATTTAAAAATAATGTTTAAGGACTTGATATCATTATTTATATGAATAATATACAACTTATCCATTACAAACATGGCTTATATAACAAAACATATAAAATAAAATGAGTAAGTTAACACCCGAAACAACGATAATACTAAGATATTATTAACAAATCAATGTTAAAAGATCATATATGATATCATATTAACGTATATGATTATTGTATAATTTAATAACAATTATTTCACCATTATATAGGAGTTTAACCTACCCCAACCAAGGAAAAGTACAAGTTAAGGGTTATTTCATAATCTCTTCATTATCTGAGGTTGTTTATATGTAATAATCTACTGGGATCTCTTTATAATCCACATCCATGTTTCTTAAAAATGAATTTCAAAACATTTTTACTATTTACTATAATATGGGTTAAAGTGGTTTATACCCTTGTTTTACTTTTTATAAGATGTTTATAAAATAATCTTTCCATCATTTTCCAAACAAGGTTCTTTTTAACCTTTTCGACAAAATTAAGGTAAGAGTGTTTTTTTTAACTTATACGGTGGGTGCGGCTATTTTCCGCCGTTATAAAATCGTCGAAGCTTCCCTTACAAGCTTATAATAATATTTTCAAAGAAAATGTTTTATTTCATAAATATAAGACTCTTAAATGATTTCAAAATAGAAAGAGATATTTCTCTAAAAAGAGTTTTGATTTCATCTATGTCAACATCCTTTGATGAATTTTACGCTTATTTAAAGTTGATTTATCATGATACAAAACTTCTATATTGTATTGAAGTTTTTGTGATATGTTTGACTGTGGATGTGCTATTTTTATACCATTCATGGTTTATGGTGAAAGTATTGACATTTCGTATGCTAGTTTTAATACGAATTTTTATGTTATGTTTAAACCTTTTCATATGGGAATGCATTGGACTTAATATGTGACGGGTGGAGCCCGCTATAGCTCCTCGGTGCATCGGTAGGTATCATGAGACCAACTAGTGTCTTGGCACAAGGCCTTTGCAAATTTTTTTTTTGAATTCTTGGCAAGAGGCCTTGGCTATGTGGTTATGATAGTCTGGCATTATGCATTCCATCATTATGAAAGTGGTTATTGATATTGCATGTGATTATTCGATTAGTAGAATATCGATGTGAATAAGTAAATGGAATTATTTCATTTTACTTTTTCCATACTATGTTGAAGTTCAAGTTTAAAAAGATTTTGTTTTAGTTATACATTGCCTTAAATGTTTATGCTTATTTTTGAAATTTTTCGCTATATTGTTATCTTTACTGAGCATTTGAGCTCACCCATTTTCTATGTTTTATTTTTCCCAGGAAGTGAAGAAGTAAATTATGAATGACCTGAAGGGATATTATGTGGGGATATGAGTGTGGAATATGGAGAAAATATGTTTTTGTAGTAGTTTTCCACTTTATGATGTAAAGTAAAACTTTATGAATATATCTAGTGTTTCCAAGGATACTAAACCAATCGGTCTTTCGAGATTTGATCTTTCTTGTGATCATGCCAATGTTATGTAATAATGTACTGACTTTAGGTAACTGGGGTCGGGGTGTTACAAATTATGACTATGTAAAGTTAATATTTGTATTCCTGTTGTAAAGTGCATTAAATTTAATCAATATAAAGGTAAGGAGTGACTTACCTTTATACAAGAACCCCATAATCATATTACCCTTATGTATAGTGTGTTTTTAAGGGAAAAGGGATGATTCCATTATGCATGAATGTGTTACTAAGTAAGGCTAAACAAAAGATTTGTTATAAATTATTTTTAACATATCGAATAATTTTAATGGTTTATAAAAATTTTATAAATCATTATAAATTGTATTTTGGGAATATTTAATTTATAAAACGTTTACATATTACATAATTCTAAATTTTTTAATATTAACCAAATTTTAATGAAATATTTTTGTAAAATATAAAATTTAGTATTTGAAATTCAATTTTAATCAAATTATATTGCATAACTTGTGATATATAAATAAAGGTGTTTATTTTGAAATCAAAAGTGATATTTTATAAAGGGTTTTGAATTATGAAATAAAGAGAGAATATAAAATGTTTATATAAAAAAAATGTACTTTTCATAATTAATTATTTTGAATTGTTGAAAATAAATAGGGACCTTATTTGGATATTATTTAAGCCACGTCAAAAGGTGTTTTCATGGTCGATATGATCAAGTTTTAAATAATAATTAAATATATGATATTTAAAATATGTAAAATATTTACAAAATAGAAACTGAATTATAAATTGTTTATAATTCTTATGATATCATATAATTACAATGGAAATTCCATGTAATGGTTAATATGAAAGAGTTCATATTTGAATGAATATAAAATGTTCATATTGATAATTATAGAATATACATAATTTTAATAATGAAATTATAAAATGATTTAAAATTAGATTGTTCTTATCAATTGTTCATAAATATCTATCTCATGTTTAAATATTTTATTTATTTATTTATTTTAAGTTTTTATCTAACTATATTCATGTATAGTAAATTTTTTAAGAAATATGAATATTGTGTATGATTTAGCTTATTTGTAAAACTGATTCTAGGATATAGCCTTTCATTATATAGGAGGATTGACTCTATAGTGAATTTCGTTTTTCATATATCTTGACCTTGATTTTTAATTCATGTTAGGAACTTTTATTTAGTTTTGGAATATAGTGCGTACGTATTAGGTTTTAGAGTTTTGATGAATTGGTAACTATATTGAGTTAAGTATCCCTGGGTAGAGGGACTTGGGGTCAGACTACCTATTAACCAGGAGCCTTGTTACTTTTACAAGATGGTGAATGTGGTTGGATATCTATCTCTCTAAAGTTAATCATGTAGAAATTATCAATCTCATATAACTCTATTACATTACATGAAGTGTTAATTTAACTTATACATATGATGAATTTGGATATCTATGAATACGATTGACCTATATTTTTGTGTAATTAACAAAACCATATGGGTTAGGCAAAGAGTTACACATCATTATGGTTTGAACATATTAGTTTAGTGGAGAGAATAGGATTCCAAACTAAATTACTATAATAATTCATATATAAACGAAATAAAATGAGATAAGATAGCGAGATAAAATAACCTTAAAAAATTATGTGTGAGACTCATTCCAAAGTAGCACATATCAATACCTCAATCATCCAACCATAAAATTCCATTCCAATGTGGATGCTTCTAGATTATTTTTTGTAAGTTAAGTAAGTAATGGGTTTCACTAGATAATCCTTGGGTTATTTCCTACCATAGAAGGGTTCTTCTAGACAATATTTCGATTAGCACATTTTTTACATTTACTTTAGGTTACAATAGCTAAGAAACTCTAAGGGTTAGGATACCAGATGAATAGATTTGGGATTTTCCATATGATGGATTAGAAAAAGGGTTGTCTGATCGGCTATCCAGGAGTCATAAATGATATGATTGTTATAATTCTCTACCTAAATAACTAAGGGGGTTTTTATCACATAGCAGAGTCTTTTTATTAGTTCAATATAGATCTTATCACACTAATGGATATGATTAATATTAAAAATGGTTCATCATTTTAGTGGGATCCCACTAAATAAAGTTCTTATTAAATGGTTAATGATACCTAATGCACACCTGATAAAATCTTCTATTATAGATAAATATCATCATCATCATTATTAAGTAAAACATTGTGATCAATCATTAAAAGGAGAATATTAATATAAACTATTCCTTTGACTAGTAACTTATGACTAGTTCTTATGTAGGATTTGTAATCTAAGTGGTGATCTTATTAAAAATTATTTGTCTTAGAATAATTTCTTCCTCAGTAATCAAATGTTGAAATTTTTCAAAAAGTAAATATAATATTTAGGGAACCATATAGTTATTACTTTATAGTTTAACTGGAATTATATAAATATTTTATTTTTATATTTAGGTAATTTTTTCTATTGTAATATATGGAAATGTTTTGACAATATAATTAAATTAAAGAAAATTTTACCTGATGTTCTCAAAGTGTTGAGAATGGTTGAACTGGGAGTATAATGTCTAGATTTTAGTACTGTATGGATGGTAAAAGTGAATAAAATTTCAAAATGAAAGAATAAAAGTTCATTGAAAAGTTATATACTGATTATTAATGATTCCAATCAGAGTCCCTAAAAATAAGGGTTGTTAAGATGGAGGAATAAAAAATTTATATGATGGTATTATCTGGAATACTTGGAAGAGTATTTGAAACACCATAGAATGTTCATGTCAAGTGTGGATTCTATATAAAGAAATTATTTTATTTTTAAAGGTATTTATAAAAAACTGTATATTTTAAAAGTGTTTTCAATATAGAAAAGTTCAAAATCAAAGGGTAATTGTTTGGGCTTATAGTTTATATTCATAAAAAAATGGGTTTGACATATGAATGTACATGATTTTATCAATATAAAATGAATAAAAGTAAAATATGTTTTTTTTCATCTCATTTATCTTATTTGATAAGAGAATGTGTTAGATAACAAAGATTTTTTATGATTTATTTTAATTAACTAGTTTATGATTCATCAATTTATATAACATGTTATGATAATAAAATATGGATAAAAATGGTTTGTCTAGGATAAAAAATGGTATCCAAATATTTATTAAAATATGTGGGAATTTGTAAGAACCAGGTTCTTCATTGAAGGTACGAGTCTCTTTTTCTTCATTTCTAGTTTGTTTTTGGGAAAATAGGGGAAAACTGGGCAAGTACTGGATTTTTTTGGTTATGCATCATGTACTCCGAGTACACATTATGTATGTCTTGGTCGTGTAACGACCATACATGGCATGTGGGGTTGTCGGTGAGGAATAGAGGAAAAACAAATTATGTGCTATGTACTACCAAGTACATGTCATGTAGTAATGTTGGTAAGACCTGGAAAGTAGGTTGGTGAAATTTATCCGTCTTTTGAATAGTAAAATAACTCACATTGTGTGTAGTCACACATACACACCATGTACATTGTAAATTTTTCTTAAAATAGGAAGTTGCCTTCTAGTTCTAGACAGAACCCTCATGAACCAGCAGGTCAGGACTTCATTTTTCTCCCAATTCTTAGTCTTAAGTATGATTCAAACATCTTTGAATCCATTAGATCCCAATCGGTCAACTCTTGATTCCTCTTAAGCCATTCTTTGTGATTTCTTCTCTCATCCAAGTAATCAAGGGTTGAGAGTTTGGGCTCATTTTGTATATCTTCCCTATTCTAGGCCGAATTGAAGGTTGATGTTGGACAAGGAGTGTCGTACGTGTATGAGGTAGGTGGTTCATACTTCCTTTTGTGTTTTGATAGACATTTGGGGGTTGCAGATTTTTAGTTCAATGAAAATTTTTGAGTGAGACCCTTTTTTTATTCAAATTGAATTGACTATATGCATTGTGGGATGCCATTGGGAATTCCCTTACCTTGATTATGCGATCACGGTTGGGTTAGAGGTCGTCCCTCAATGGGACATTTTGGTTGGTGTTCCAAATGGTTATAAATATTTTATTTTGATTTAAACTATTTATTTTAAGTTGTTAATGATTGATTACACAATTTTGAGGCATTCATGAACTTAATGATTCTATGTAACAGCTGATGGCTAGTTCAGTTCAACTAGTTAAATTGTATTCCAATTTAAAGTGTTTCATTGTGATTATCTATATTTGATGTTTGAGATTACATATGCTAAGACCCTTGGGGTTGTTTCAGGCATGGACATATTTTCTTGAGTGATGTTCATCACAGGTTGAGCATGGACTAGATTTTCTTGGGTGATTTTAACATTGGGAACGGGCACCATGGATGTCATTTTGAGGTAGTGTGACTATCTGGTTGGCCATGTCCCAAGATACTTGGATAGCATGGCCATCATATTTCAGCGACATGGTCTTAGGGACAACACGTCTCAAAGATAATGTAGATTGGGTTCTTATTTTGTTGATTTCCTCTCACCCATGATGACAAAAATCCACTTGATTTTTGTGCACCCATGTTGACTTTGTGATTTGGTGATTTCGACCAATCGTGTGGGTAGAGGACCCCAATAGTTTTGGTTTAGGTACTATTGGTTTTGGGGTGCTTACTATAGGAATCCATAAGGTAGGTGAGTAGCCTTTGGTTGGTAACAATGAGGATATCAGGTTGGGGGATGAGGCTCACCAAGATTTAAGAAATACATCATTGTTCCTCTAGTTATTTATTTGAGAAAAGACATTGTTGTTCCTCTTATTATTATTTGAGGACAGACATTGTTGTTCCTACGGTATTCATTCCATGGGAAGACATAAGATTTTGAGTAGGGTTCCATGGGACCAAGATACGATTTTTTGGGAATGCCTTTAGGACATTGGTACGTGAGACATGAAGTGTCAGGGGGCACCTAGTTCTGAGTTACGTGATTAAGGTGGAACCTGAGGGTTCACCAGGGCTTTGTGACAACAGCGGTACCTAGGACCATAGGACAAGGACTCTATTTACTTCTGAGATTTCGGTGTTGGATGAAGCAGGTGACACTCCATCGTGGTTTTTGAGAATCAGTGGAGGTTGTGTTTAATTTATGCATCGTACTATTTACTTTCTTTATAGATGCATTCCTTCTTAAACACATGTACTAGGTACACTTCATTTGGTGGTATCCTACTGAGATTCATCTCACACCCTACATGGGCCCTTCGGGACACGTGTATACATTATGGTTTTATGTATAGGTAAATGATAAGCTTCAGGAGATGGATCATAGTGCTCTTTGGCATTGATATTAGTATGGACCTTGAGTTCATTCCTAGCTTGAGTTTACATTGTTTAGTTTCCATTTCTTTATCTACATGATTACTTTATTTATGTCGCTACTATGGGTTAGACATTGGTTCCCTTTGTTTATTTACATATACGACCTTATATGGAAGCAAGATTGGTTTGTTTAATGGATACAAGTGATTGATGATAGGATGTTATGTTTACTTTCCACTTCTTCTATTTATTTATCATTTCTGCTATTTATTTGATATTGTTGTGTTTCTACTCTGCGGGTCTACTTTAAGTCTGTTGAGTCATTTATTTCCACTAGATGTTATATTATTATTCTTGGACCAGTGCCTTATCTTCCTCCAAGAGGGTATAGACTCCCCACTACACCTTTTTACACCATTTTAGTAAGTTGATGGCCTTTTGCATTTGGGGAGGTGCGCCTAAGGTTAGTAACACCCAGCCCGTTAGCATTGTTTGGGTGGCTCTTCGGGTCAAGGATGTTACAATGTGGTATCAAAGGAGTTTCTTTTTCCCCTTTTCTTGGTATTACTATTTATGATTATGGTATAATGGATATAGGATATTGTTGGAATTGGATTTTGAACTCAAGATTGGGTGCCTACATCCCCATTTACAAGGGATGGATTGCGTTACCTTCAGTGGGTTATGCTATTTTTCTTTTTCACAGATTACAATTTATAAGATTTCCACCTTAGTGGATCACCTGGTTTGTGATGATTATTGTTTGTGATATGTGACCCTTGACCCGGTGTGGTAAGGGAGAATTAGACCTTGGCGCGGTAAGTCAAGGCGTGTTTTCTTGGATTTTAATAGGAACATTTTTAGGGTATTTCAATTTTATAGATACAAATATGCCTTGAAAAGTGATAATTCCATGTGAATAATGTCAAATGTCATGATTCAAATTCTTTTTAAATCTGAGAGGTGAAATTACTGATGGAAATTCTTATTTTATGCAATGTGAACTGCCATGATTTTTATATTTTTAGAATTTAATATGATGGGAAATGAGCATTGATCATATACGAGCATGCAGGTACTATGGTTGAGGTGATTTTGATCACTAGTATTGGGTGACTTGGTCATTGGATTGATGCAACGTTGGTTTTCAGGATGGGCGAGGCCTGGGGATATTGTGATACTTGGCTCAATTAAGGGCGGGTAAGGAGGCCATGAGGTTGGATGCCATAGGGAATGGTTGTGATGGGGGATTGTAAGGGTAGTTATTATATGCTTCTTTTTTACCGCATTCCCAATCTATTTTATATATTGTCAAATATATATGGGATGTTTAACCATTTTATGGTTTTTACTGGGTTCCTCCAATATGGATCGATGGAGCATCAGGCAGGGGATGATACAATGTCGTAGGTGAACGATCATGTTCAAACCTTTGAGGGCCATGTAGAGTATGAGCTAAAGATATAGGCTTAGTGGAAGGATTAGGTTTAGGATCCAGTGTAGGTAGGGCAACTGTTGGGTTTGACAGCGTTTGAACCATGGCTCGACGAGCATCCCTAAATTAGTATGGTACATGTTTTGTATGGGATCAATAGAGTTTCTTAGGGAATAGAGCCCTCTATGTCTTACCATGTCATGACCCGTACCTCAGGTCCCATGTCATGACAACCCCAATCCCGCCACCTGAAGGTCGGGGATATCAACTAGCGCCGAAGCCATAAACCTGCAAGATGAAGGCATTTTTCTAAGTACTTGTATGCACACACATGCCCAAACAAGTCCCACACACAGAAAAGGATAAAAGTAACACTAAAAAAATGTTGGGTAAAATTAAAACTAATACAAATAGGCCATAATACAAACCCAAAAAAACTAAAATTAGTAAATTAAAAAAAGGAGACTCTGATGGCCATCCACGGAAAACCCCAACTGATCATGAGAGTAGTGTATATACTAGGAGCCAAAGTAGAACATCATGTCCACTCGATCCTATTGGGGCCTTCCTAGTCCTATTCCACCGAGTCCACCATCATAATGTCTATCATTTTAGTCTCCCTAAGCACCTATGGGTCCTATTTCGCCAAAGTATTTTTCAGAATGTCGATCGTTTATACTAGAAATTACAAGTGAGGTCGAAGCCCGTGCAGGGGTGAGTAACACGATACTCGGTAGGGAACCCAAAACAAAAATGGAAGTACCATTCAAAAATCCTCAAAGTAAAGCATGAATCACAAGATATATCACACCAGGTATACATTTAGGGTAGTGATAGAAGAATCATCAGTCACGAAATTGAACACCTCAGCTGCTGGTGAACTCCTCCTCTATCGAGTACAATGGGCCTACCAAGTCACACATATGTTCTTCCCATAAACCATGGACTACTTAAGTACACCTCATCATTGCATACCATGGTCCTGAAATTTCACACAGAAGTGCTTTCCCCTAATCTTAGTCCACTGAGGAACGTATCCTCATCGCGTACCATGGTAATTCAAAGTCACATAGAAGTGCTTCCCACCATGCACCAGAAAAGTCACATAGAAGTGTTTCCCACTGGGCTATGGTCGAGTCTCACGGAGTTGGAAGTCAGTAGTCCTCAAGTCTCATCCAACCATAGGGTTCTGTACTTGGCATGCTTGGGAGAACCACTCATCCATCCATTTTTCGCATCTTAGCATCCTTGAAAGCCTACTCAGATCATTCCAAAAAATTCACCTTTTTGAGAGGGTCCAAACACCACAAACATATTTTCAATTGGATGTGTAGTTTTCATTATACGAGCATTTTAGAAAATAGGGTTCGGTTCCATTTGGGCCCTTTACAACCCAGTTAGACCGACCCAACCGAACTGGCTCAGGGGTCCCACATACCCCGGTTTAAACTCAACCGGCTTGAAATGACCCGGTTTTGGTCTGGGTCAGTTAGGACTGGCCTAGCCAGTGGCCCAAGCCCAATGGGCCTCTCTGGACATGACTCGGTTTGGCTGAGGGTCCAGCCCGCCGGGTCCCCTGGCGACCCGGTCTCATCCAGCCCGGCCCTAAGGCTGTTGGTCCAGGCTTCCAGCATGGGTCCATCCCTCTGGGCCACAATTCCAGTCCATCGATGCGGGTCTATCCCACTAGCCGTAAGACCAGCCCACCAGGCCACAGGACCGGCCCAGAAAGCTGGTTGGGGGCTCGGCTCACCAACTAAAGCCCGGTACCCCAGAGGCAGACCGGTGGTGCACCTAGCCAGGATGCGGCATCCAACCTCATATGTATCATTTCTTCCCTATGGGATGTATAGGGGCCTCCCTCCTACCGTGGTCAACCAACCGCAGTTCCAACTCGTCTGTGTGGTGCAGATGCGGGCCACCCCTCCATGCAGTGCCCGCCTGCTGTCGCGTCACCCCGCGGCTACCGCAACCAGTGGTGCCCTACCGACGACACCTTCGGCGGGACACCATATTTTCTCTAGTGGTCAATTTTCTGATCCATCTACACATACAGGCCTCTTAGGTCACCCCCATATCTATGATGGTATCTTACGCGCCTTGCTTCCATTTTGGACAATTCTTTCACAAGGAGATCACATGCGGAGGGGTCTAGGCCTTTGTTTGTGTCGGCCCACACCCTCTACCTTAGAAGTTTTTAAAACTGGGGAGGCTCATGAGAGATGTTCAATCATAGAAAAGGAGAAATTAATTTCAGATAGATAATCCCCCAAATAATGTTACACTCCCACATTAATGAACGATTCATGGATTAACCTATTTGTAGGTTGATCTGTGTATGTCGTTTCTAGAAATGAACGGGGAAGAACATAAAAAAATAAAACAACCCCTACCTAGATATGTTGGATCCCTTGAGGAAGAAGGAAGAGTTATGTGTAATTGTCGATTTGTGCTCATTAGCATTCTTCGTCATTTCTCGACCTCCAAATCTGATCCTCCAATGTTTTTCGCTTCGTTATTCATTAAATAGGGATTCCTCCAGTGGGTCCTTAGATATTCCCCTCGTATATCAAACCCAAAACTCTAACATGTCTAAATATTAAAAGAAACATGTTTTGTGACATTGCACTCATTAATGATCCACGTTTAATGAGTCATTAACGAACCATTAAGATAATTGTGTCACGGTCACAAAGGATCCATTAATGACACACCATTAATGATCCTATTCATTGTACCACTACATTTCCATCCCCTTCTCAATGTTGAGAAAAGAAATAAAATAATTATTTTAAATTATTTTATCATTTTTCATGAAAATTCCAAAAAAACTTACCTCTTCAACCTTGTCGACCAAAGTTAAGTCATTTCTAGGAAAATCCTGACGTTATGAGTTTAACGGTGCCCTGAGATTTGGGATCTGAGCACCAGTTCAAAAGTTAGAAAAACCCATTCACACATTTACTGAATCTATCTTAAAAAAAGTTCAAAATCTTTTTCTAGGCTCATCAGGCCTCGAAATCAAGTACTGTCAAAGTGTGTCGTCTTAGAATAATTCCATATAATTAAAAACATTACACCGAAATTTCTGAGACATTACATTCTCTCCACCAAATGGTTTTACGTTCCTAAAATCCAAAACAAAAACTAATAAAACATATGGGGTTATTGAGCATGAATATGAGCCTCCCACTCCCATGTTCTCTCCTGTATATTCTTGTGCCGCCACCGAATGTGCACCATAGAAATCAGCTGCCCACATAGGACCCGCTCTTTTTGGTCCTCTATCCTTACCAGGAACTCCACAATCTTCTCCCCATCATCAATTTCCATCTTTACCTATTCGATGATGTGAAAACAATCATACACCTACCTACTAAGTTGCGAAACATGGAAAACATCATTCAACCAGTGCATCTGTGGGAGAAGAGCTAGGAAGTACACTACCTTACCAAGTTTTCTCATGATTGGAAAGTTTATAATGAACCTCAGAGATAGCTTTTAATCCTGTCCAAATATCTGCAATCCTCGTCGGGGTGAGAACTGAAGGAATACATGGTCTTTATCCTCAAACTCTATGGGGATTCGTCTTCTATCGGTATAAGGCTTCTGGATTCTCTGTGCAGTCCTCATCTGCTCCTGGATGATCTAAACCTTCTCGGTGGTAACTTGTACCAACTCCAGAGCTATGAGTGTCGACTCCCCTAGGTCTGTCCAGCATGGGGGTGATCTTCAAGGCCTACCGTACAAGGCCTCAAATGGTGTATTTCCAACGGTGGAGTGATAGTTGTTGTTGAATGTAAACTCCTCCAATGGTAGGGGTCCTCCCAACTATGAACAAAATATAGGATGAATGAACGTAGCATGTACTCTAAGGTATGTATAGTCTGCTCAGTCTAACCATCCTTCTGGGGATGAAAAGTTGTGCTCAAGAGAAAAAACATCTTGAATGCCTCTTTATATCTCTTTCATAGCCAGGATGTAAATTAGGCATCATGGTCTGAGACAATCATCGAAGGCACCATATGACGCCACACAATCTCCTGGAGGTAGGGGTGTCCCAAGCCCTCTACCAGTCCCTATATGGGAAGAAAGTGAGCCTAAATGGTGAGTTGGTCAATGATTACCCAGATAGAGTCAAGGCCTCTAGATGTATGTAGTAACCTTGTCACAAAGTCCATAGAGATACCATCCCATTTCTACTCTGGTACATCGAAGGGATGGGCCAAGACTATTATAACCAGATGCTCAGCCTTTATTGGTTGACAAGTGAGGCATCATGAAACGAACTCGACCACCTCTTTCATCGTCCCGGGCCACTAGTACTGATGTCGGAGGTCCTTGTACATCTTCACCACTCTAGGATGTACCACCAAGTGGGATGTATGGAACTCCCTCAACACGTCCTCCCACAATGTCACTAGTACTACAGTGTGCCCTTTGAAAAAGGATAATGTGCTCCCCACCTATTAAAATCCATTTGGAGCTCATCCTGAGGATAACTGAGCACGTTGGGCCTTACAGTAAACATCCACCAGATGTTCCTCCCTAACTCACTATAAGAGTGGGGGAGTAAAAATCAACGAATGAAGGTAAGTTGCTCCACCATCATCCATGAAGGATACCTACATTGCAGCCAACTACTCTGTCGCCTCACTCAGCAGCTACAAACTGGTCCTCCTTCTAAGTGTATCTTCCACTATGTTACCCTTTCCAAGATTATATACTGTCTCAAAGTCATAGTCTGGGAGGAACTCTAGTCATAACTATTGTCTCAATTCCAGGTCCTTCCAGGAGAAGATTTCCCTAATACTCTTTTGGTCAGAGTAAACCGTAAATCATTCACCCATCAAGTAGTGTCACCAAGCAACTACTGCTAACTCTAGGTCATTGGTTGTGTAGTTCTACTCATGATGTCTCAAATGTTGTGAGACATAGGAGATCTTTGATCACTTCTGCATTAGAACACAACCCAGTCAAGTCCTTGATGAGTCATTGTGAAATACATACCCAACTCCCTCCTCTGGCAGTATCAAGATGGTGGCACTATTCAGTCTCTTCCTCAGTTCCTAAAAACTATGCTGACATTTATCCATCCACGCAAATGGTTTTCCCTCCTGTGTCAAAGCTGATGAAGGTACTGCTACTCTGGAAAACTTAGGAACAAACCCCCGATAGTAACTAACCAACCCCAAGAATCTCCACACCTAAGTCACACTCCTGGGTGGATCCCAAGAAATCATTGCATATATCTTCACCGGATCTATTACATCTCTAAACTCTGAGATGACATGTCCAAGAAAGTGGACCTACTGTATCAAAAACTGACAATTAGAGAGCTTACCATAAATCTGGTTCTCTAGGATTGTATCCAAGACTATCCTAAGGTGTGTAGCATGAACCACCTCTGATGTCGAGTACACCAAGATGTCATCAATGAAGACTACAACAAACCAGTCAAGGTAAGGCTGGAAGATCCTGTTTATGAGTCCCATGAACACTGCTGGGGCGTTGGTCACATCGAAAGGCATCACCAAGAACTCATAGTTGCCATACCAACACCTAAATGTTGTCTTTGGTACAACCTCATCACATAGATGAAGTTGTTGATATCTTGATCTGAGGTCTATCTTTGAGAACCACTTCACCCCCTTTAGCTGGTTGAAGAGGTCATCAATCATCAGTAGTGGATACTAGTTCTTCACGGTCACTTGGTTCAAGCACCGGATGTCCACGCACAACCTCAAACTCATGTGTACCTTCTTGGAAAAAAGCACTGGGGATGCACATGGTGAAACACTTGGTCTTACGAACCCCTTCTTCTGCAAGTCTTTCAGCTATACCCTTAGCTCGCAAAGCTCTGCGGGAGAAATTTGATATGCCGATGTGGATATCGATGTCGTCTTGGGGTATAGGTCGATGAAAAAGTCTAACTAACTATAAGGAGGAAGTCTTGGAACATACTCTAGAAAAACATCCTCATACTCATCCACCACTACAAGAAGTCATGGATGCATCTCATCCACAGCACCGAGGGTGAGGCTAGCTAACTAGTGAGTGATCAACTACACCCTCCTTCGAGAAAGTATGTCCTATTCTACAAGGTTTTCCTTCTCATCAGGGAAGGAAAACCTAGTCCCATCTCCATGGACATACCGCACTGTGCACCTAAAAAAGTCAATCTGAGCATGGATTGTGGATATATATTACTTACCCAATATGACATCATAAGGCCTCAATGCTACTACTAGGATATCTCAGCTGAAGCTCTTGCCTATTAGAGTAATCGCACACTACTGGAACCAGTGTTTAATTGTCGAATCCCCTCCTGTAAGAGTCTCTAGATGTAAGGATCGATCCAACGACTCCATTTAAATCTCCAAACTTTGAAAAAGATCCGTGGAAAGGAGTGACTAGTACCTATGTCTATAAGAACTGCACCTAGGGTGAAGAAGACAAAGATCGTACCTTGGATTATCTCTAAAGCATCTTGGTCATAAGCCTCCACTACCTGAAGTTATTCTCACCCCTGTCTTCTTGATCATTGATGTTTGGGTAGACCACCTGGGGGTGGTGGGGGTAACACCTAAAACTGTCACCCACCACCTGTTGCTCGTCCTACCCATCTGCCACGTATTCCACCGCACAAGAAGAAAATATTGGTTCTCAACTGACTCCCTCTCATATAGGAGCCCCGCACTATCGACCCTAAGTCCCAGGGTCATCCACTAAAAGGTCTGGGCCTCTTGGGCCTACACATCTGATGTATACTGCCTACTGAAGACTTCGCCAGCTGGGGTCTGCTGGTAGCTCTAGTTGTGGGATCCTGCTTCATAAAGAAGTTATATATTATGAGAGATCACTCAGGAACCCCATCCTAAGTAGGGAAGCTGAGAGACCACATTGATGCCCTCATCTCATGCCCGAGTCCCTAATAAAAGGTTCAAGCCCTAAAGAAAGGGTCTCAAACCATATTTTTCAAGTAGAAAGATAGCTCAGTGAACCTCACTGAGTACTCATCCACCATCATGCTACCCTGATAGGGTGAAGGGGTTCTTGAATGTCCACAAAGCGCAAGGTCATGGGGAAAAACTCCTCCCAGAAAAGTCGCTCGAAGTCTGCCTAGGTGAGCCTTGCCTTATCATGTGTCTAGGTGGTCAAGCTCCACCATCTCCCAACCAAGACCTGCAGCAGCCTCACTACTAAGATCTCCATCTAGTCAGGTGGTATCCTCACTAAACAGAAGACCCACATCACTACCTCTAGCCAGTCCTTAGTGACCTGAGGATCTGTCTCTCCCCTAAACGTAGAATATCTTTGTCTTTGAAACTTGTGCAGGTCACTGATTCTACGCACATCCTCTGCTGGAACCTCCCGTAGTAGATGCTGACCATAATGTGGTAGTAGAACTGGTGCACCACTAGGTGGTCCCATCTCTAGAACTAGTCCCTAAATAGATGCCTTCTCACAAGGTGGGTTGTCCTCACGACCTCGTATCAGGATCCTGGTTGGTCGTCCATATGGAGGCATCCTTAGATAGATCAAGATGTACCACAGTTAGAAGGTTATACTTGGTGAGCTTAAATTTATTCAAAAAACATAAGAAGACACTTATGAAACCAATCTTTTCATCTATAGAGCCAAAAAGAAGAATTCAAGGTCCTGGTGTATGGATACATCGGCTGACGCTCCAACACTGGACTCCCCAAATCAGAAAGTCAGACTCCAAACACTTAACACTCTTGCCCCAAAACAAAACATAGACTCGTGGTATTTGTGGTAGGACCAACCACACTATGATACCACATTTTCATAACCCGTTCCCTGGGGCCCATGTTGTGACTTCCCCAAGCCCGCCTCTCGAAGGCCATGGGCTGGAAACTAACACTGAAGTGATCAACCTGAAAGTGGGAGGCATTTGATTGAGTAACTATACACACACACGCACCCAACCAAGTCCCACACACAAAAAGAGAACAAGTAACACAAAAAAAAGCTGACTACATGTACAACTAATACAAGTGGGCCAGAATACAAACCCAACAAATGAACTAAAAAAAGGAAAGTAAAAAAAGGAAACTCTGATGGTCATCCATGGAAAACCCCACCTGATCATGAGTATAGTGTAGCTAATGGGTTCCGAATTAGAACGTCATGTCCACCCGATCCTACTTGGCCCCACCTGTTCCTAGGCTACCGAGTCCACTGTCATAGCATCCATTGGTCTTGTCTCCCTGAGCACCTTTGGGTCCTGGTCCACCAAAGTCTTTATCAAAACATAGAATATATGCACCAAACATGACATGTGTGGGTGAAGCCTATGTAGGGGTTAGTAACACGATACTCAGTAGGGACCCCAAAATAAAAAGTAAATACTACACATCAAACCACAAAGTAAAGCACGAAGCACAAGACAGATCACATTAGGTATACATTTAGGGTAGTGATAGCAGAATCATCAGTCACATCATCAAACACCTTGGCTACTGAATAAATCCTCCTATATCGAGTACAGTGGGCCTTCTAAGCCGCACAAGAAATGCTTCCCACTAATATTGAACTGCATAGGTACACCTCCTCATCACATTCTGTGGGCTTGAAAAGTCATATAGAAGTGCTTCCCACTAATCATGGCCAACTGAGGTACTCCTCCTCGTCGCGTACTATGGGCCTACAAAGTCACACAGAAGTGATTCCCATCATGGTCATACAAAGTCACACAAAATTTTTTCCCACTAGGAATTGGCCGAGTCTCACAGAGTCGAAATTCAGCAGTCCTCAGGTCTTAGCCAACTGTAGGTTTCCGTACATAGCTCCCCAAGTAGAATCGTTCCTAAAGACATTTATCAAATCTCAACTTCCATGAAATCCTCCTCAGATCATGCCAAAACCTTCACCTCATCAATAGGGTCCCAACGCCTCAAATTTCTCATCAATCGAATGAACATTTTACAAGATACACAAGTTTCAGAAAACAAGGGTTGGTTGCGTCTGGCCCCGGTCCGACCCGGTAGGACCGACCTGACCAACCTAGATCGGGGATCCCACATTCCCCAGTTTAAACTCAACTGACTCAATATGACTTGATTTGGGACTTGGTCGATCCAATCTCACATGGCTAGTGGATTAGGCCCAATGGACCTCGCTATACCCGTCCCGGTTTGGCCTAGTGTCTAGCCGGTCGGGTCGTCTCGCGACCTGGTTTCATCCGACCGGACCCGAAGGCCACGTGTCAGGGAAGCCAGCACAGGTCCAGATTTCTGAGCCAAGGATTTGGCATGGCCCGATAGTTGGGGGTTCGACCCACTAGTTGAGCCCCGGCCCACCAGAGGTGGACCGGTGGTGCACCTAGCCAAGACACGACATCAGGTTGCGTCCGACTCCCAGCTGCCCCACGGGAAGTTGCGGGGCCTCCCTTCTATATTGGTTAAGAGACTATGGCTTCAAATCATCCAGGTGGCCCAAACCCCCCCACCCCCCACACGGAACCCTCCTAGCACCGCGTCACCCCGAGGCTGCCTCGGAACCCCACGGCGCACAAATGGGTGTGCCACCATCCTCTAGCATAGTTTTCAATGGCCAACTACATCCTCTACTGTGGCGCCGGTTGGCACCACCGTGGAGCCAGTGGTGTTGCACCAACATCATATTCCTTGGGCCACCGATGTTTCTCTGGTGCTCCGTTTTCGGATATGTCTTCACCTACGGGCCTCTCGGGTCAATAACATCTCTGAGATGGTCTAAAATGCGCCTTTCCACTATTTTAGACAATACGTTCACAAGGATAGCGCATGCAGAGGGTTCGTGGACATTATTCGTGTCATACCGCACCCTTCAACTTAAAGGTTTTTTAAACTAGGGAGGATTTGGGAATATTTTCAATCGTAGAAAAAGAAAAACTTATCCTAGATATAGGATCCCCAGAATAAAGTTACCTTCCTATATAAATGAAAGATTCATGGATCAACTTGTTCTTCGGTTGATCCATGTTAGTCGTTTCTAGAAATGAACAGGGGAAAAATTGAAAAAATAAAACAATCCCTACCTAGATACGTTGGATCTGCTAAGGATGAAGTAAGGGTTCCACGTCATCATCGACCTATTATCCTTGGTGTTCATCACCGCTTGTCGGCCTCTGGATCTGATCCTCCAACATTCTTCACTTCATTATTTGTTCTTCATTGGAGAGGGATTTTGCTGATAGTTCATCAGAGATTCCCCACATTTGTTAATTCCCAAACTCCAAAACATCTGAATATTAAAAGAAACATGTGTAGAGACGTTGCACGCATTAATGACACTCATTAATGAGCCACATTTAAGGGGCCATTAACGAACTATTAGTATAACAATGTTTCAGTTACAAACAATCCAGTAATGACCATCCAATAATGATCCTCTTCATTGTACTACTGCTCCACCTTCTGCTACTCAATGGTGGGAAAAGAAATAAAATAATTATTTTAAATTATTTTATTCTTTTTCTCAAAAAGTATGAAAAATAAATTTTTTTCTCGGCCCTTGTTGGACAAAGTTAATTCATTTCTAGAATAATCATAGCATTATAAGTTGAACGGTGCCCTCATATTTTCAATCTGAGCAACGGTTCAAAATTTAGAAAAACCTTCTCACATGTTTACTGAAATTACCTTAAAAAAGTTCATAATTCCATTATAGGATCATCGGGCCTCAGAATCATGTGTCGTCAAAGTGTGTAGTCCCATAATAATTCCATATAATTAAAAAATTGCACAGAAATTTCAGATAAATTACATAACTTACTATGGAGTTCCAGTCATAGCACTCATCTCTTTTGCAGGGTGAGGGTAGTCCACAGGAGACTGAGAACCGGATAGAGAGCATGAAAATGATCATTGATATGCTCAAGATGCCTCTAGTGTGGATGGTCATGCTAGTGGTGTACATTCTTAGAGGACCAGAAAAGTGTTGTGGGATGTACAGGTTCAAGCTTGCAGATATGATGAACTTTCCTTGAAGGACTTTGGGGATAGGTTCTTCAAGGATTTTTTCCCAGAGACGTGGAGGGTAGAGAGAGCTCAGGAGTTCTTCAGCCTTCAGTAGGGTAAAATGTCTCTCATGGACTACGAATCTACTTTCACTGAGTAGTCTTTATTTGCACCAGGTATTCTAAGCGATGAAACCTCAAAGGTGAGGATCTTTGAAGATGAAATATGGAATACCATATGGTTTTAGGTAAACATATTTAGGCTGGCCTCGTTCTCAGATTCGGTGAATCTAGTGATCATAGTCGAGGGAAACTTGACGGATAGGTCTCACATAGGTCGGGCAGCAGCTTCAAGTGATGGTTCAGATGGTACGAAATGGGGACAGGATGAGTTTCAATAGGTTGGTCAGGTTAGGACCCAACTATACCACCTCGTCGAAGTTCAAAAGTGGTTTTCTTTTAGTGTAGGAAGCCAGGTCATGTCTGAGCTCAATGCGATAGGACTAAATAAGAGTTTCAGGCATGTGGAAAGCTTGGGCATCTTGAGAGGTTCTGCAGGAAGCCTTATTATATAGCCAACAATTAGGGACCAGGACAGACTGTGGCATATGAGGTCCGATTATGATCAGTACCAAGTTAGGGTATCCAAGTTTTAGTTGGATGCGGAGGACACGGGAGAGATAGTGGGACCTAGTTAAGGGGTTAGTGGCTGGTGACTGGGTTGCATTGTAGGGAGGATAGGCTTCAGGTAGTCATTTTTTATGCAAGGTTCATGATGTGGAGCTTCTAGGGGAAAATCAGGCTAGAAATAGGACAACCATTAGAGGTACGCTATGAGAATGGATGTGCTTTTTTTCTATTATTTATTTTTTTTCATGGCCAATTGAGGCATGTTCGTTTTGAGTGCATGAGGTGCACAATATATGTATGGATTGACCAGACAATAGTCAGTAGGTTGAAACCATCATGGATTCATTATTATATATGTATGAGATGATTGGCATCAAGAGAATCATTGAATACAGGTTAATTGAGGTGCTTAGGCATCAGGAGCATCGTTGGATGTAGGTTACTTTAGTCTCTTAGGCATCATGGAATCCATGGGTTGTGGGTTACTTAAGGTTTCTTGGGCATTGGGGCATCAAGGATGTGATTTTGTGATTGAGGTGTGAGGCTTTGGGTTGTTTTGATCATCCATGGGATGTGATGCCTCATTATACCATGGGTGTCATGGGCTCGTTGTAGGCACTGATATAGTGAGGGATATGTTTGGGTGTTGGAAGTGACAAGGGAGAACCTGATGAGGTGTAGGGGTGATGAAGCATCACCGGGAGACCATGGGTCTTGGAAATAGGTTGATGGACCTTTTATTGATTTGTGCTTTGGGCTGGAGTTGTTGTGGAGTGTTCCTTCACCACTCTCGCAAGGGAAATTCAGGGACGTATTTCATTAAGGGGTCAAGTTTGTTAAAACCCGGTTTTTTTGAGGTACAGGTCTCTTTCATTCATTTCGGGTTTGTTTTTGAGAAAATAGGGGGAAAGTGGGCCAAGTACTAGATTTTTTGGATTACATGTTGTCTAATCTGAGTACACATCGTGTATGTATTGGTCGTGTAATGGCCATACATGGCCTATGGGGTTGTCAACATGGAATAAAGGAAAAACTATATACACACCATGTACTTCCTAGTACTCACTGTGTAGTCATGTCAGCAAGACCTAGAAATTTGGTCATCTTTGGAAGAGTAAAAGAACCCATAGGGAATGTAGTCCCAAGAACACACTGTGTAATTTGTAAATTTTTCTTAAAATGGGCAGTAGACTTGTTTTCTGGTTTTGGACATAACCCTTGCAAACCAGTTCATTGGGACTTCATTTTTCTCCTGATTCTTAGTCTTAAGTCCAATTCAAACATCCTTAGATCCATTGTAACCCAATCGGTAGGCTCTTCATTCCCCTCGAGTCATTCATCATTATTTATTCTCTCAAGAAAGTTATAGAGAGTTGAGATTTTATGCTCTTTTTTTAGATCTACCCCATTCTAGGCCGAAGTAGAGGTCAACACTAGACGAGGAGTGTCATACATGTATGAGGTAAGTGGTGCATACTTCATTTTTTTTATAGACATTTGGGGGTTGTTTCTTTTTATAAAAACAATGAGTTTTGATAAAGACCCATGTTTCTTCATATTTAATTGATTGTATCCCTTGTGGGATGCCATTGGGAATTCTATTTCCTTGATTATGTGAGTGAGGTTGGGTTTGACTTCATCTCTCCATGGGAAATTTTGGTTGGGCGTTCCAAAATGGTTATAAATATTTTTTTTATTTAAAATATTTAGTTTAAATTATTAATGATTCATTACACTATTTTGAGGCATTAAAGACCTCAATGATGTTATGTTATAGCTGATGTCTTCTGCAAATCAACTGGTTAAATTTTTTTCCCTATTTATAGTGTTTCATTATGATTATTTGTATCCAATTTTAGAGACTACATATTATGAGACACTTGGGGTTGTGTTGGGAATGGGCTATAATTTCTTGAGTGTTGTTGATCACAGGTTAGGCGTGGCCCAGATTTTCTTGGGTTGTATTGACCACGGTATTTGGCATCATGGATTTAATTTTGAGGTAGTGTGACTGTCAGGTTGGTCATGGACTGAGATACTTGGATGGCATGGCTATCTGATTTGAGCCACATGGTTTCGTGGACATGAGGTGTTAGAGATGGAGTGGCTTGGGTTCTTATTTTGGTGATTTCTACTAACCCATGATGGTCAAAATCATCTTGTGTCATGTGCACAAAGGTTGACTCCATGATGAGGTGGTTTTGACCACTTGTGTGGGTATAGGCCCCTGATAGTTTTGGTTTAGGTACTATTGGTTTCGGGGTTCTCATCGTAGGAAGCCACATTTAAGGTTAGGATCCTTCAATTAGTAATGATGAGGATACCAGTTTGGGGGTTGAGGTTCACCGTGATAGAGGGCATACATTACTATTCCTATGGTTATTTATTTGAGGATATTCAACACAGTTACCCTAGTTATTTATTGAGGATAGGAATCATTGTTCCTCTAGTTTTCATGCCATGGGAAGATGTGAGCTTTCAAGTTGGGGTCCATGGGACTGTAATACGATTTTTTGGGCCTGCCTTTGGGACATCAGTACTAGAGACACGCGGTGTCAGGAGTCACATGGTTTCGGGTTACGTGATAGTGATGGAACCCAACGGTTCCCCTGGGATTTGTGACTACAGGGGTACCTTGGGCCATGGTCCAAGGACTCTATTTTCTTCCGAGTTTCTAGTGTTGGCTGAAGTAGGTGACACTCCATGGTGAATGATGAGCACCATTGGAGGTTGTGTTTACTTTATGCATCACACTATTTACTTTCCTTATATATGCATATTTTCTTAAACACATATACTAGGTACGCACCATTGGGTGGTATCCTACTTAGATTCATCTCATACCCTACATGGGCCCTTTCTGTATTCATGTAAACTATATGGTTTAACGTACAGGTAAAGGATCATCTTCAGGTGCTAGATTGTAGTTTAGTCTGTCATGGATATTGGTATGGGCCTTAATGTCATTCCTAGATGATGTTTACTTTGTTTAGTTTACATTTCTCTATCATAAAGGTTACATTATTTATGTAGCTTTTGGGGGTTATCCTTTGGTTCCCTTTGTTTATTTACATATATAGCCTATTATGGATGCATGATTGGTTTGTTTAGTGGCTACAAGTGATTGCTGACATGTTGATCTATTTACTTTCCACTACTCTTGTTTATTTATCGCTTTTGCTATTTATATGATATTGGTGTGCTTCTGATTTGTGTGTTTGGTTTGAGTCTACTGAGTCATTTATTTCCACTACATGTTATATTATTATGCTCGAAAAAGTCCCTTATCTTCCTTTGATAGGGTATAACATCCCCACTATACCTGTTTACACCCTCGCTCCTAATCAGCAGCCTTTGGAATTTGGGGAGGTGCGCCTAATGTCAATAACACCCAGCCTGTTGGCACTATTCAGGTCGATCTTCAGGTCTGGGAAATTACAGAATGTGTTCCTTCCACCCATCAGAGGTATACTATAATAAAGTAATATTTTCAAGTAAACAATGTTCTAAAAACATATAATATCATCTATGATGTAGTTTAATTAAATAAAACTCCTACAGAAGGTAAATAAATGTCATTTCTTAACACTAAAGGGTATGTGTATCTTAGAAATATATTCTAAAAGGAATATAATGTTTAAGATAATATAGGAAGTACTGTTTTTACTTAAATAAGTTCATCATTAACTAATAAATCATTACACAAATATTATGGTAAAGTAATTTACACTTGATATCCTAAAAGATTTTAGGGTATTTTGGTAAATAGAAATGTAAATAGTTACATTAGTTACCAAATTGAAGTGATTTTCACTTTATCCTAAAAGATTTTTGGAAGACTGATAAATAGTCATTTAGTAGTTACATATTTTTAAAGAATTGTTTTGATGGAATTTGGTTTCAAAGATAATTATAATGAAAATATAAAGATTTATATGTAGCCAAAAAAGTTATAAATCATATCATTTGATGTTGTGAAGTTAACAATTTTGAATATGTTCAAAAAGTTGAATAGTTAGGAATATGATTCCTAAATCTCACCATTATAAAAACTATATTTCTTTATAGATGTTTCTCACTAAATATTTAGTGGGAGTGTTTTATCATATGGTCACATAAAGATGTGATAGAGATTACATGTGATGTAATGTGTTCATAAAATCCTAAAAATGTAGTAAACATAAGACTGATCTTATAGTTTATCATTTATGATATGATAAACTGGTTCTTATGTTGGTTTTGTTAAATATTCTTAAAGAGTTTAAGAATATTAAAATTTATCAAATTGAAAGTTAATATTCATTGAATCATTCTTTCAAATTACCTACTTAAATGAATATATAGATATAAATTTCATGAATTTCAATGATAATTAACCCTCAAAGAACCATTTTCAGTTTATTACTAAGAGATATTCATCATGGAGTATTATAGTTTATGATGAAATGTTAAGGTTACTGTGAGTAGGATTGTTGTATAGTAATACAGAATATGCTCATGACACACAAAATAAATAATAATATTCTTTGCGTGAACTAGATGACCCACTAGATATACCATAGGGAATGCCATGTAGATTTCTTTGATATACTAGGGTTGCATGGATCATATATGAATCCCCATTACCTAAGGTTGGTAATATTAGTAGCATGAGAACCTTCATATTTTGATACCCTACTTCCACAAGTCTACATATTGACTTAGCTAACATAGGGGGTGGTTGACACTTTTTTTGATCATGTAATTATTTATATCTTAACGAAGATGGGATTTGTCCCTCGTATGTTGAGTATGACATTTGGACCCCAGATCAAGATAGAATATCAGTATGTTCACCCACACCTAGATATTATGTATATCTATTTGGATATTGGATGTATTATGTGATTATCTAGAAGGATGCATGACATGTGTTGTATTCATTCATCCATTTAGTCAACACTCATAGATTAAAGAATAAATGAGTAGGCTATATGGGATTGACATGCTTTGTGTATCATGGTCACTTGATTTCATAGAAAAATGGAAAATATGGGAATGCATGTTGACATATGATGGATACTAGTGGACACAATTATAGAGATACATGTGTTTGATGAAGATCATTCCATATTCCTTTATAGATTTCGTAGAATTTATTCTTTAATAAAGGAATCTCTTTGTTTACACTTATGTATTCATAGATTCATATTTTTTCCAATTTTATAAAGGACCATGGGGTCACAATTTTTGGTTGACCGAATGGGGATTGATTTTGACTTAGAGAGATACTCTTAAAGTGTTTTAGAGTTAATATAAAAGTTTTTAGTAAGGTTATTCAAAAGGTATCAAATTTGAAGTGATTCATGGTGAAGTTAATGATAGATTTCAAAAAGTGTTTTGGAAGATATTGAAAATGAGCTTTGGATATGGTTTTACATCTTATCATATAAGATACAATATAAAGTGAAATATAACAAATTATTTTAGGATTTAATCTATGTGGGATAATGATAGAGAAGTTTCCTAAATACTTATATTTATTTATGATATATGTATATATATATATATATTTGATATATTTCATGAAAAATGTGATTGTCATGAATAAATAGGAATATAAATTATACTACCTATGATAATGGTTTTTTTATAGTTAAATAATCCACAAGACTTCCATTTAATGTAGAATTTCATTTGACGAAAGGTTTTGGATTAAATCCATATGATGCATTCATATTGTCCATAGTATTTATTTATGTGTTTTGATGCTTAAATAAATGAGAGGGAAATCAAGGAGAAGCTTTTATTTCCTATTTAACTTCTTTCACTCGATGGTATTTGATGTTAATTCCATTATTCTTGGACAAACTTCCCAAAACTCATTCCACTCTTCCTACTTCTTGTTTTTTATGCTAAGATGTTATCACATCATGGGAGAAAAGATAATCCCACATATATGACATGTGATCTATATTATCACATGGATACACCATAGAAGAGGGATGTTTTTGTTTCATACACCTATAATATTTATCAAGAACATTACAAGATGTACTATAGTGAATTATATGATACAGTGGATCTTTAGGGAATGGTATGCTTGTATTTGAAGTATTTTTATATTTTAGGTTTAAGAATTTTTTATATTATATTTCATATATATCCTTATAAAAGTGTTTTTAATCATTCCCTATTGATCTGAAAAATGTTATTAGACTCATTTAAAACCCATTGGCTTCAAGTTTTGATAACGCTCCCCCCCCCCCAAATCGACTAAATTCCCAAATTCCTCATTGAACAACTTGAGGAAGGTAAAAAGGTTAGTACTCCCACATCTCAATATTTTTCTTAATATTATTCTCATTTTTTCTCCTTCAATCAACAAAACTATGAAGACTTAAAATATACCAGTGATTAACATGAAAAAAGTCTATCATCAAATCGATTATTTTTATTTAGATATCATAAATATTTATAAAAAATTGGTTATGAAAAAATATCATTTTTTAAATGAAAAATATCTTTTCATTAAAATAAAAAGGATTCTTTGATGTCGAAATTAAAAAATCAACCTAATATTGATGTTTTCAAAACTGAAACAAGGACACTGAAATTTTTTCTTTAGAATTCACTAAAGGTGGATAAAACATAATATGATCCTAGGTTCTAAATGCATTAAAAGAAATTATAAAGTTTTTGGTTTTTCAAATTATAATGAAACTTATTCAAAAACCTCTACCATCATTTCAAAAAAAAATCTAGATTTTTTTTTCAAATATATTCATAAATATGGTCATCTAATATGTGAATATATTTGAAAAAAAACTATATACAAAAGAAATAAATTGATCCATCATACTTCTAATCTACCTCAAAAATCAAAGAATGTATGGGTCCCTAAATCATTACTAGCACATTATTGGGGAAATAAATATGCTACCTTACATAAACCATGTGATGACATTATCTAAACCTATAGTGTACTAAAATGATGCTTTAAATGATTTATGGCAGATCATTTCCACTGGACCTCATTGATTGATCAAAAGAGTGGCTTATCTTTAAATGTTGGTGTCTAACCTCTTAAAGTGATTGATTAGATCTTCCCATCTTGATCTTAATGTTTAATGTTTATGTGAGTAGGATTCTATCTGTTTAAATTTCAAATAATCTTGGACATAAATCACGATATTGATGAAAAAATGTAATTTTTTACTTTTATATTAGTTCACTCTTGAATTTAATTTCCAAATATTTTCTATCTTATTTTTCTCTTATTTTTAAATTTTTATCTATTTATTTTTTCTACGATCCATTTATCAAAATTATTCTATCATATTTGGGGTTTCATATAAAGTTTTTAATTTTAATTTATTTTTTAAAAAAAAATTCAAGATTTCTTTTCTTTTCCTTTTTCATATTTTTTTTAAAATTTATTTTATTTTTCTTTTTCAAAATTTTTATTTTATCCTTTAATATTTTTATTCTATATTATCTTTAATTTATATTTTATATGATGTTATCTTTGAAGTTTTATCACTATTTTATCACTAAATTTATTTAATTATTTCAATCTTCTTTCATACTCCATTTGTTTATTTTAGGGGAGTTCTTATAATGATCCTTTTCATTATTATTATCTATAATATCTAATAATGTTATTAAAGATTTCTTTTTTTAAACAATGTGTAATATATTCTTAAAATAATGTTTTAGATTTTATATCTCTTGGAATAATCTCCTATTAATTCTTTGAAAATAATTATACATGTTTTAAAAATCCTTATTTTAAAAATGTAAGATTATTGGATCCCAAAATGCATTTTTTTAATAATCACAAACCCCCTAATGTTGCTACAACATGTTCAATGTTGTTTAAAGTATATTTTTTTAGTGTATTAGTTTCGAAGGAAGGAATATAGACTATATGTGGATTTAAATGGTTCAAAGGGCCTCTTCCACTTATGTTGCATCAGGGAAGAACTAGATGCCTAGTGTAGTGCCACTAGCTAGTTGATGGAATTGGTAAGAAACTCTCTTTTATTATCATTCTATCAGCTATCTGGTTGGACATGTCCAGTAGTATTTGTTACCAACTATCCCACTGGCTAACCAATATAGTAAACCGGGTATCTGGTGGCATTGGGACTGCTAGTATGAGGAGTAATTTATAGTGGTCAAAAAAATAATTCAGCTGTTAAATAGCATGGATCAATTCGTTGGACCTTAGTCATCTTTAAAGGCTATTAAATTATATAGATGTGGCCTCAATTCATCATCAAATCCTTTAATGAATCAAAGTGTAAATTTCTAAGCACTCCAAAAGTTATATTTTTAACTAATTATCTCAATTATCCTAAGTGACTAAATTCTTAAACATTCAAGGGTATTTCAAGTGATAATCATCCAAGGAGATCAATACCTAAAATTAAGAAGTGTGTGTTCTTTAATGACTTCATCTAAATTTCCATTGATATTCTTATTCAATATTTTGTACCTCTTCCTCTCTCCTTCATTAAAGCTTTTTTAGAAAAACCCTTTTCTCTGGATTCTTATACACATATATACATATTGATATATCTATTCTATAGATAGATAATTTCATTCATTGTAAAGTTATTACAGTTAAGCAAGAAATCCATATCTCTTGTCTCTCTATTTCTTTGGTTCCTTGTTATCTATTAAAATGAATGGATATATGTTTTATTTGTTTTATTAAAAGCATGGGTTTTTAGGTTCTTGGTTTTTATTAAAACTATATGTTTTTTATTTCATTGTAAATATTAAAACCAAGGGTTTTATTATATTTAACCTTGTGATCATTCTCATGGGGAGGAGATGTAGGCGTATATTCTAGGTACTATTTCCAAAATTCTTTAACAAAATTTTTATATCCTTCCCACCTTTAATTTTTTTTCATCAATTTCATTTATTTTACTTATTTTAAATTGAACTATGCTTTTATTTAATTATATTGATCTCGTTTTATACTTGTTCAGATCTTTTATATCATCGCTTTTATTTATAGATTTAATTTTTAAAAATGAAATTATCCCCAAATCTATCCATTTATCCAAAACAAAAAATAGGTTTAATGAATAATACTATATGTTCCAGTAAAATAGGAAAATTAAATGACCATAATGAGATTTACCACCACCCTAACCTCTCAGGTGATGACCCCTCCACCAAAATTTGTACTTTTTCTATGTTTTTTCATCATCTGATTAAGAAAAAGTGTAATCATCTAGCAGAGTGGGAAAATTTAAGGGCCAAAGATCATGTTCTATAGATGTAATTATTCCAAAATATGTTTCAAGCCTCTCTGACTCATCCTTAGGTTCCAAGATATCCCCTATAGGAAAAATTACTTCTTGTTCGGCATATAACCTGACTATCTTAGTGGGAATAGCATGGGTTTTTCACCTTTATTTTGGAATGTTTCCCAGGTACTAGATATATTCAAATTAACCACCATACTAAGGATATGATTTACCTCATTACTCATAGATCAAATTTATTTTCTTGTATCAATTGGTATAGCCACTGGTTATATCACAACAACACCACTACCAAAGGTTTAAACCACTAAAAGAGACTTCTCTGGCACTGATGGTGCATTGGAATTGGCACAAAATTTCATATGAATCATATCATGTTGAGGAGAAAGACCCTAACTCACAAAATCAATTTCAAAATGTTCATGAGTAAACGATGATATCATGGTGATGTAATTCCTAACTTAGACTGATCTCATACTTGATGGATCCACCTTCTCCATAGTGTTGTTCTTCTCTACATAACTAGCTTTAATATCAGTAGTAACTCAAATTAAGTTGGTTCTCTCTATATAAGGGTCACCCACAAATGACAATACATAACCAAATATATCCTTCATTCCTACCACCACATGGAAAACATTTCCCTTACCATCATCCGTTATAGAAATAGTATTTAAAATACTACTTTTTTATTTAGAATTACTTGAATTTAAGTAATTCCAAGTAATTTTTTAAAAAAAATTGTCAGAGTGCTTTAATTCATTTGACACTAAACTATACAAGGTTCTATAAAAAAATATACCATAAAACAAAATTAAAATTTTAAAAAATAATCTAAAAAATACCTTCATTTATAACATTTATAAAATATAACCTAAACTCAAAAATACTTAAATAAATAAGAAAAAACTATAGGACTTAAAAATAATATTATATGATACATATTGGTATATATTAGAGGTCATATAATTATCATATTGTGTAATAATGGGTTTCCTTATTCCATATAAGGCATCAATTAAAATAAATAATAATGGTCTAGGTTTTTCAAATGATAATGAAACTTATTGAAAAAACACTACATTTTTTTCAAATTGTGTTTCTAGAAATAAATTTTGAAAATATAATCATAAATACATTTTTCTTTTCTATAAATGTGATTTCAAAAATACTAAATATATAATATATAAATTGATCCATATTTCTTCTAATATATCTCAAAAATCTATTCTTGTCTGGGTCCCTAAATATTTAATATCCCACATTTGAGGAAATAAATTTTTTACCTTTACTAAATCATATACTAACATAGTCGGAACCTTAATGGTTAAAAAATCCTTTAAATGAATTCTTGTAGGTAATGAATTCTTATAGGTATCTTCCATAGGACCACATTAATCTATCAAAAGATTATATTCACTTTAAAATATGGTGTTTTACCTCTTGAAGTTATTGATCATCTCTTTAAACCATGAGATTAATTTATTATTCATCGTGTGAGGAGGATCCTAGCTCTTTCATTTCTAGATAATCTTGGGCATAAATCAAAAACTTTATGAAAAAAAGGTTCTTTGTTTTATTTATTTTAGTTCCCTCTTGAATTTTATTTCAAAATCATTCATCTCTAGTTTTTTCTTTTATAATTTTTCTCTCCTTATTATTGGTTATGATACCTTTATCTCAATTATGATATCATTTTGGGGGATTCATATTTATTTTTTTTAAAATTATTTTCTTTTTAAATTTCTTTTCAAAATTTATTTTCTTTTTTTAATTTATTTTCTATTTTCTTTTTTAATATTTATATTCAATGTTATATTTAATTTTTATTTGATATCATGTTATATTTATAGTTTTATCCTTATTTTCTCTCTTAATTGTTTTACTTATTTCAATATTCTTTGATTCTTTATCTATTTTATATGGGGGTTAATTATCTTTTACATTCTTCTCCTCTATATTATCTAATCATGTTCTCAAATATTCATTTTTTCTAAGAATGTGTAATATATTCTAAAAATAATTTTTTAAATTCTCTATGTATTATAACTATCTTCTCTGGATTTTGGGAAAATATTTATACATGTTTCAAAATTGCCTGTTTTTAATTGCTTTATTTTTTAAAAGGATTTTCTTTCATTTATTTTTTATTGTCTTTAGTATAATAATGTTTGTTAATACCTTTATGGATTCTTGAGATTATTTTATTTAACTATTTATTTTATAAAGAATGATATTTTGTAAATTATTCTCTCTTAATTAAATATTTTTTTCTTAAAAGGGAATTTATTATTTTATAAAGGATGTATTGAAATTATTTTCTATTATTGTTTCATATATCTCTAACCATCATGCTTCAAAATATCCTTTTTGATAATCTCAAAGTGGGATAAGTTTTTGATGGAAGTAAAAAATAAATAATGTTTATTTCATATGTTCTTTCATCAAAGGTGAGAACTTTTTTTAATGTTTCACAAAATGGGGATACATGGCTTCATGTTTAGTTGGAAATTTATTACTTTTTATCATTTTCCTATTCCTTATCTTGATTTTTATATCAATAGTTTTTTATCATCAAAAAGGGGGAGATTATTAGACCCTAAGGTGTAATTTTTCTAATGATTATAAATACTCTAATTTGGTTCTAACATGTTTCATGTTGTTTCAAGTGTATTTTATGTCTTTCTAGTGTGTTAGTTTGGAATAAATTCATATGGCCTAAAGGTGGATTCAAATCGGGCTCAAAGGGAATCTTCCACTTATATTGTTGTAGGGTAACTCCAGCAACCCAGTGCAGGGACACCGGATTACTGGTGGCAAGGAAAGAGAACTCTCATCCAACATCATTCCATCAGCTAGCCGGTGGGAGATGTTCAGAAGCAATGGATATTGGGCAGACCACTAGAGATATAGTGGAGGATACCATGTATTTGGTGGTGTCAGGATTGTTAGTCTAAGGATACATTTTTAGTTGAATAAAAATCAGTTCTAAAATTGTGTGGCTCGATTCATTGGACCGTGAGTATCCTTAGGGGAAATAAAATCTTATTAATTCAACCTCAATTCATCACCCCAAGTCCCACTAAATTAAATTGAAAATGATGGAGCACTCCTGAAGCTCAAAATTGATCCAATTCTCTCAAACATCCCAATAGTTTAAATTCCTCAACTTTCCAAGGGAGTTCATTTGAACATTATCCAATTAGATCAAGGCACCAAATCAATATGGGATTGTTATTGAATGGCAACATCAAACGTACAATCGATAATCTTATTCATTATTTTATGTCTCTTTCTCTCTCCTCCATTAGATATTTTTGTAAAATCCATTGGATATCACTTATTATACTTAGCTCTATCTCTCTATTTATTCAAGATACATAGAGAGATAAGTTCAAGAATTTTAAAGTTATTTCAATTAATAAATTCATATATTTCTATTCTACCTTTATTTAATTGGTTATTGGTTATTTATTCAAACTAAGGGATTATGGTTCTTTACATTCCATTAAAATAAATGGTTCTTTGTGTCTTTGGTATCCATTAAAATAATGTTTTTTTGGTTTCTCAGTTCTTATTCAAACCAAAGGGTTTATTATATTGAACATAATGACCATTCTCAGAGGGAGGATACATAGGGGTAAAGTTAGAGACTATTTTTGAACTTCTTTACCAACTTTCCCATATCCTTTCTTCATTTACTTTCATGAATTGATTTCTTTTAATTTCCTTGTTTTAAATTATTCTATGTTTTACTTTGATTATATCAATCACTTTCTTTACACTATCATATATTTTTTAGATTAAATTTTAAATATAAATTTATTTTTGAAAAGGAAATTAACCCCCCTTCCATTCCTTCAAACACAAAAAAATATGAATGAATAATAATCCTACACAAGTGTAGAGACCCAATCATGACTTACATGGACATTAAATTTCTTTTGAGGAATACTTAATACATGACAAAAACAAATTCCCAAAGACCGTGTTAGTTTAGTGCCTTTGGAAACTTGGAACATAATCTTCTAATCATGGTGAATGATCTTCAACATCTCTCATAAATATATTCCCTTTTTTGTTTTCCTACCTAAAACTTTCATTATATCTTGGGGAAAAGAAAACATAATAAAGGGTGATCTAAAATGCTCAGTAAGGATAATCATGGATAACATAAAACAATCCATAAACATTTGAATGTAAAAACATGAACATAAAGTTTAAACATCAAAGTCATGGGAAATAACATAAATATTGGCAATACATAAGGTATAGATCATAACAGAACATTATCCATGATATAATAGCTTTGGAATAAAACATATAATTTTGGAAAATGAATAACCACATAATATTATTTCCATAGTAGCCAAGTCATTGATGTCAAGACCATCATAGTGGAGGAAGTCCATTACAGAACTGGGTTTACTTGTCATTCCAGCCCTGTATTACTGAACTGGATTTACTATCCATTCTACACATGTCTATCTCATGAGATATAAATCTTTACCAAATTCATTGTTGGGAGATATAGGTCCTACCCATCTCATAATTAAATCATTCTTACATGTTCCACAAAACATAAATCATTCATCATAGCATTACCCAAGAAATAAAACGGGTTTCTTAAATATCATTCAATCATAACACAATAAATATAAAAGATAATTTCATCATTAATTCAATCCAATCATAGTAATAATTAGTTTAGAAACCTAACCTTATTTAAGAGATTCATCTTAGATGGAAAATAATTTTCATAAAACACTTGAACTTAATTCCTGAGGAAAATATCCTTTCTTCTTTAAAAATGTTTTCTTTTCCCAAAATTCCATGAAATTTTAAAATAAAAGAATTTAGTTGAAAATAAACTTGAAATATTTTATAATATGATTCATGGAAATATGATTTAAGAATACATAAAAATATGTTCATGCTATATAAGTTAAAAAACATTCATCTCGTACTTCTAGAAAAGTAAAAAATACCACGTATCGTAAACAAGTCATATATTCCTTAAATACCATTTAGTAAAAGTTAAAAATGGGTAAAAATTAATTTAAATATACATAGAATAATATTAAACAATTTCTGAAAACATTTTAAGAAAAAATGGACATAGATGATAAATATGTCCCCACTAAATACTTACAAATAAACAATCCTGGATTATCCCTTACCTTAGGTCTGATTTCTTCTGTATGTGTATGAAACTCTTGTATAGTAGGTTTAAACATATTACTAACTTTTAAAACAACCATAATAATATTTATGATATCGTATATGATTCACTTACGACTTTATATTACCTGTTCATTTGTCAATTCCATGTTAAAGCAATGCTTTGGGTAATAATTGTTTCATTTATCATATGTGTTTGGATTTTTCATTATTCATATGATTAATTAGATCATGATTTACTTACTTATATAATTTAAAACATGATTTATATATAATATATATTCAGTATATAAATATATATAATAGATCTATAAATGGAATGGAATACACCGTTCATGGAGACAGTAGGTCGTACGTACACATTGAATGGAAGTACGTAAAGGACACACATATAAATATACATAAATCTAGTTAAATTATTATTTTATATATTTCATGATTATTTATTATATATACATTATAATCATTCTTGAATGGTTAACATGGAGAATGAATCTCATCTCGTCGTGGAGACGGTAAGTCGTATGTACGCACGAGCGATGATATTGTTCCCATAATTGTTGAATTGTATTGAATTGGATGATATATAATATCTAATAATTAGTAAAATGTTATAATAATCATATATAGTTATGATTTCCACCATTATACCCATCCGAGTAAGGTGGTGGTGAAAAACTAATTACACGACGGCGTGGAGACAGTAATCCGTACATACGCATGCGTGGTGATTTTGTTTTTCATAGGATGGATAGAATGTGAAATAGCGTTTTTTAATATTTATAATAACATATAATTATTTGATTGATACTAAATTTATTAATTTATAATGAAACAACTAAATAAGAGTAATTAGAAGAAGAGATAAATTTGAAAGAATCGGTAAAAGAGATTTGCTCTTCCTCGACGTCCCTCATTTAAATTTTCTCTTAGGGAACTAGAGTTGGTCTTTTGAGAAGACCAGAACCTCTAGAATGTAACTAGTTAAGTTGAGAAGATAAATGGGTAGGTTTTTTCCAATCTTAAAGTCTTAAAATGGAGTGAAGTGGAGACGGAGAAGGATCCCTTTTATAAGAGAGGAGAGGGGCACTTTAGAAAAGTTCCAAAATATTAATTCATTATAAATTCAATTTTGATTTGAAATGGTCCAAAACTAATTTAACTATAAAATAAGATGCTTTTTGTTCAAATACCCATCATCCAATAATTTTTTTACATGTTTGGAATATTTTTTTATCCTCATCTTTTTTCCCCTTGTTTTACCCTTTTTAATCTTACCATGATATCATATTATTTACATATTATGGGTCAATGCAATTACCATATCATGTAAAAAGATGCACAAAACATTATTTATGAAATATTTGGACTTATATTAACCATTTTAAAGAATATTATTTTTTTAGTAATTTAATATCATTTAATAAACTATTTTATGTTTTAAGTTATGAATTGTGTCAATTTTGGACACTATTCAAATTTGACTTTTTTCAAAAATTCATAACAACCTGATTCCTTCAAAAATAAAGAATTAACTCAAAGGTAATATGTCAGTATAATCCATAAAATTCATTAATGACATAAAAATAACCAAATTACATTTTTTTAATATTTATAAATCCATTTATTTGAATCTTTCATTAATGAGGTAATCACTACATCATAATTGTGTCATAAGTAAATATATTTATCTAATGTAAAAATATTATAAATAAAATAACATGATTTATTAAATATTTTTATCTTTATAAAGACTATTTTTAGACATAGATATCATTTATATAACCATATATTTAAATCGATTTAGTTAAAGATATATGTTAAGGTTATAATTATCTTTACTTTAAATTAATTCTTATAAAATGTCATTTTCATATCCATGTAAATCCCTGGGGCCCCAAATCAATACAAGGATTCCCGTTATGGTACATATCTCATTAAATATGATTAGGTCATGTGTTGGGATAGTTTAATATTATAATAGTATTATTTTTTACCCTTATTTACCAGATTTACCCTTTAACCATGGTAAATAAAATAATTACCGAAGTTAGTATTCATAATGTCCAAAAATAAAAAGTCCCTATTTAAAAAATTTTAACTTTATGATTCAAAAATATGGAATCAATTTTTCCAAATTCAAAACACATTAGTTTAAGTAATTAATTTAAAATTAATCCCATTGTCAAAAAAATAAGGTTTTTTTAAAACATTGTAAAAGATTGAAATGTTTTTACATACAAATTTGATGTAAAATTAATGAAAATGACATAAATTGTCTTAAAAAATAAAATATATTCTATTTATACTTTAAAAACATTCAATAATATATTTTAACCTTAAAAAATATTTTGATGAAAAAAGTTTTTTTTAATTAATCTTTAGCATATTTTCATTATTCATCAAAATATGAAAGTTATTAGAAAGATATAAAATATTTCTACAAAGTAAATTTCTATGTTTTTATACCTAAAAATAAGTTTATATTGTCAAATATAACTTATAAAAGTGTCAAAAACAATATTTAAAATGGGTGTGCCATCAAACTGCGGTAAAACTAGATTTTTTGAAAAATACTTCTTTTATCCGAAAAAATGATTTTGTTCTCATATAATGTGTAAGATGAATGATAATTTTATATGAAATTAAAAATTTGGTCAATAATATTCATAATGTCCATTTTATACAATATTTTAATAATATATTATTGTTTAGTGAAACTCAGTATTGCGTACCACACAAGCTATCAAGGAAGGTTGCTCTTGCATATAACGTGAGCCATGTTAGTGGTGCCTGTAGTGAAAGATTACTTTTGTGTTGTGTATAAAATAATCCAAACTTAGTTCATTTATAAATTTAAAAAAACTATACTCAGTGTGGTGTGAAATGAATTCTATCAAAATAACATTAATTTGTGTGCAACACAAGACAAGAATAGTGTTGTGTATACTACAAGATAATGCATTGTTGCATATAGCGCAAGCTACTCTTGTTTTAGAATAAAACAAAATACATAAAATAAAATAAAAATAATCTATCTCATAAAATTTTGGGGTGTTGCATTCTACCCCCTTAAAATGAATTTCACCCTTAAAATTTGTCACGGTTATAAATAGTTTACTACTTGAAATTTTCTTTCAGGGAATCCCACATCATAAAAAATAATAGTAAAACTTCATTTTAAAAAGAAAAGTTAGAAACATAGAGGTTACTAGGTTTACATAGAGGATAATATAGGTGGGAAGTGAAAACATGGATATGGAAGATAAATCTAACCATCAAGTTCTAATGGATAGTGATAGAGAATTAGATTTGGAGAAAGTTAACTACAGAGATCCATAAATATACGATGATTTAAGAGACCATCTCATTCAGTAGATAATAAGGTACTTGGATAAAAAAGAATTCAAGATCCTTTCACTAATTTTGATGAATTTTTCAGGACAATAAATAGTTTATTTTGGTACAATCTCACAGTTTTTAGTGCCTTGAACAATTTCCACTTCATCTCTTATTTATAAAAATGAAGTTGAATTTGTCATTCTTGAAGTGTTAGCAGACCATTCTATAGAATGATAGTTCATTCCATCTATCTCTATCACAAAAAGGTTAGCACAAGTTATTAAATATACATAAGCCCATCTATGGTGAGATTAATCGTATATGGTTCCAAAAATGGACTTATACTTCATATATCATACCGCTTAATAAAATTAATCTAATTTATACTAACCAGGGACTTCCTATCGGCCAATGGTAGGCGATAAAGGCCTTTCGCATTTCGGTTGTGGGTTCGATTATCGTAGCCTTGTCTGACGTGACGGGTTATCGCATATCCTCTGGGTTTTCATGATTCTAAAACTATATTGTTATAACATTCAAGAAATAAAAAAATTCTAACCTTAAACAATACTATCTGTTTTCCAACTTAATCCATTCTAACCTTTAGTCTTATCCAAAATACTTCTATCCAATCTCATAGTACAAAGAAAACTATTACCAAAAAGGTCATATAACAATCATGTGAATACCATCACTTATCTCCCATATATCATAAGATATATCTTATTGGTCACATTATAAATATTTTAATGACTTCATCATACATTCTATTAATTCAAGATAATAACCTAAATTACCTTATATCCTTATTGAAAACATGTATTCTTCTTTATTCCAAAACTTATTGGATATATTCCTTAATTCCTAAAAAGTTGTGTAGTTCATCAGTGAAAACATAACCCACATTTCAACAAAACCTTACCCAGTTCCAGGGTAACTAATATCGTCCAACATATCTTTATACAAATATCATTATCTAAACACCATGCTCATATTAAGGTTTATCCTTACCTTAATCACGTGTCTCTTATGAATATCACCTTTTAATTAAATCACTTTTCTAATCCATTATAACTATTCAACATATTCTTGAAAATCCTTTGAGAAAAACATAAACAGATAACTCTTATGTAATTCACCATTAATCATTGGTGAATTAAAATTCATAAATAACTCATTCCCTCTACTTTAATGGTAGGCGTGGAATAATCCCTTTCTTTTCTTAGGAGTATATCCTTATGTATGTGCATTGAGTTAGGTAATTCTTGTGTTTTCCACATACGAGACATTGAACTCCACGATAGTATGTCACTCTATGACCCTTTTTTCCCACACATATAGCATATTACCCTCCATTTGAAGTATTCATCAAGGCTATACTTCTTCTTATTTATATGTAAAAATATTAATCTCTATTAATCTATGTTCCTCACCATGAAAACATGCATCAGAGTCCATCTTCCTCTTATTTGATGAATTAGTAATACCACTAAATTTCACCTTGTTAATCATATATCACGAGAACTGATTCGGAATAATCATAATATCTTTCTCTCTAATAATTAAACATTTTTTTTATAGTCACAAATATGTCCATCAGATTCAATGTTAACTCAATTCCTTCTTGTTCCCTCCATTGACTAAAACTAGAAACCATAGTGTAAGAAACTTTTAACAATAATGAGGAACAACAAAATCATAAAAATTCACTTATAGGATGTCTAACATATGACACCATATTTAATCCATGACTCCTTAGGTTCACCCTAGGTCATTCATGATTGTTAACATAATTCTTGGACTATAACCAATAGTTATGTTTAACCTTAGGGACATCCCTAAATGTATCCTTAGAAATATATCAGGGATCTCACTAAAGTTTTTGCATCCTAGTTTCTAAAGGTTAACTAAAACTATTCTCTGATACCAAATGTAGAGACCCAAGCTTGATGTACATGGACATTACATTTCTTTTTCAAAATACATAATACATTACACAAACAAATTTCCAAAGACCGTATTAGTTTAGTGCCTTTGGAAACTCAGAACATAATATTCTAATCATGGTGAATGATCTTCAACATCTCCCATAAATATCTACCCACTTTTTATTTCCTACCTAAAACCTTTCTTTATTTCCAAGTGAAAAGAAAACATAAAAAAGGTTGAGGTCAAATTCTCAGTAAGGGTATACATTGAGAACATAAAACAATCCATAAACATTTGAACGTAGAAACCTAAACAAAAAAGTTTAAACATAAAAATCTTGAGCACTGACATAAATCATGGAAGTATGTAAGGTATAGATCATAACAGAACATTAACCATGATAGAATATCATTTGCATAAAACAGGTAATTGTGGAAAACTAATAAACACATAATATGATTTCTATAGTAGCCAATGAATTGCAACCAAGGCCATCATAGTGGACGAAGTCCATTACTGAACCGGGTTTGCTTGTCGTTCCATCCCAATATTACTGAACTAGATTTAGTTGACGTTCCAGCAATGTATATATCATGAGATCTAAATCATTACCCAATTCATTAGAGGGATATATAGGTTTCACCCATCTCATAATGAAATCATTCTTACATGTTCCACAAAACATAAATCATTCATCATAGTATAACCCAATAAATAAAATCGGTTTCTTAAATATCATTCAATCATAGCATAATCCATATAAAATATAATTCCATCATTAAGACAAGAAAATAATAGCAATAATAGGTGTAGAAAATAACCATATTTAAGAGCTTCATCTTAGAAGTAAAATAATTTTGATAAAACACTTGAACTTAATTCCTGATGAAAATATCCTTTCTTCTTTAAAAATGTTTTCTTTTCTAAAAATGTCATGAAATTTTAAAAGAAAAGAATTTAGTTGAAAATAAACTTGAAATATTTTAGATGAATCTTTATTGAAATAAGGTGTTAAGAAGACGTAAAAATACATTAATTCCATATAAGTTAAAAAAACATTCTTCTCGTACTTTTTCTGGAAAAAGTCAAAAATACCTCGTACGGTAAACAAATAAAAGACTCCTTCCATACCACGTAGTAAAAGTAAAAAAATGTGTAAAGATGAATTTAAAAATACATAGAATAATAGTAATCAATTAATGAAAACATTTTTAGAAAAATGGAAATCGAAGATAAATATGACCCCAGTAAATACTTACATATAAACAATCTCAGAAAAAATGAGATTTCAAAATTATCCCTTACCTTAGGTCCAATTTCTTCTTTATGTGTCTAAAACTACTGTATAGTTTGTTTAAACATATTATTAACTTTTAAAATAATGACAATAATATTTATTATATCATATATGATTCACTTACGACTTTATATTATCTTTTTATTTGTCAATTCTATGTTAAATCAATGTTTTGGGTAATAATCGTTTCATTTATCATACGTGTTTGTACATTTGATTCTTCATATGATTACTTAGATCATTGTTTACTTACTTACGACATGTAAAACATTATTTATATATCATATATATTCAGTATATAAATATATATAATAAATTGATAAACATACTGGAATACATCATTCATGGAGATGGTAGGTCATACGTACCCATGAACATTATTTTTGTTTCCTTATTAAATTGGATATATGTAAGTAAATGACACACACACACAAAATATATATATACATATATACTTAAATTATTATCTCATATATTTCATGATTATTTATTATATATACTTTATAATCATTCTTGAGTGGTTAACATGGAGAATGAATCTCATCGTGTTGTAGAGACAGTAAGTCGTACGTACGCACGAGCGATGATATCGTTCTCATAATTGTTGAATTTTATTGAGGCGGATGGTGTATAATATCTTAGAATTAGTATAATGTTACAGTAATCATATATAGTTATTATTTCCACCATTATACTCATCCATGTAAGGTGGTGGTGAAAAACAGATTACACCACGATGTGTATACGGTAATCTGTACGTACGCACACGCGGTGATTTCATTCTTCATAGGATAGATAGAAGGTGACTTAGGGTCAGTTAATATTTATAATAACATATAATTATATGAGTGATGATTATGTTATTAATTTATATTGAAACAACTAAATAAGAATAAGTATAATAATAAATAAATTAGAAAGAATCGATATAAGAGATTACCTCTTCCTCAACGTGCCTACTTTAAATTTCCTCTTAGGACACTAGAGTTAGACTTTTGAGAAGAACAGAACTTCTAGAATATAACTAGGGAAGTTGAGAAGAGAAATGGGTATGGTTTGGTTGAGATTGAAGGCTTAAAATGGATTGAATAAGAAATGGAGGAGGTTCCCTTTTATAAGAGAGGAGAGGGGAACTTTTGGAAAGTTCCAAAATATTAATTTATTATAAATTGAATTTTGATTTTAAATTGTCCAAAACTTATTTAATTATACTATAAGATTATTTTTCTTCGAATAACCATCATCCAATAAATTTTTTACAGGTTTTTTATATTTTTTTATCCTCAACTTTTTGGTTTTACCCTTATTTTACCCTTTTTAATCTTACCATGACATTGTATTATTTACAAATTGTGGGTTAATTTAATTACCATATCATGTAAAAGGACCCAAAAAAAGTTATTTATGACATATTTAAACTTATATTAACCATTTGTCTTAATATTATATTTTTAGTAATTTAATATCATTTAATAAACTATTTTATGTTTTAAGTTATGAATTGGGTCAATTTTGGACATTTATAATAATTGACTTTTCTAAAATTTCATAACAACATGATTCCTTTGAAAATAAGTCCTTAACACTAAGATAATATTTCAATATAATATAGAAAATTAGTTTATTACATCAAAATATCCAAAGTAATTTTTTTTAATATTTATAAATTCATTTATTTGAATCTTTCATTAATGAGGTAATCACTACATCATAATTGTGTCATAAATAAATATATTTATCTAATGTATAAAAATTATAAATAAAATAAAATGATTTATTAAATCATTTTAGATTTATAATGACTATTTATAGACATAGATATCTGTTATATAACCCTATATTAAAATCTATTTAGTAAAAGATATGTGTTTAGTTCATAATTATCTTTATTTTAAATTAATTCTTATAAAATGTCATTTTCAAATCTAAGTGAATCCATGGGGGCCTAAAATCGATCCAAGGATACCCATGGTCAGACATATCTCATCCAATAGGATTAGGTCATGGTTTGGAGTAGATTAATATTATTATAATATTATTTTTTTCACCCTTATTTACCAAATTTACCCTTCAGACGTGGTAAATAAAATAATTAATGAAGTTACTATTTATAATGTCCAATACTAAAAAGTACCTATTTACACAATTTTTACACTATTATTATAAATATTTAATCCATTTTCAAAATTCAAAACATAGAATTTGCAGTAATTAATTTAAAATTAATCCCATTGCCGAAAAAATGGGTTTTTGTTTAAAACGTTACTAAAGATTGAAATGTTTTTACATACAAATTCAATGTAAAATTAATGAAAATGACTTAAATTGTCTTAAAAATTAAAAAAAATATTCTATTTATACTTTAAAATAATTCTAAAATATATTTTAACCATATAAACTATTTTTATGAAAAAAGATTTTTTCAATTAAAATTTAGCGTATTTTCATTATTCATCAAAATATGAAAGTTATCAAAAAATTATCAAAAAAAATTATCCAAAGTAAATTTTTATGTATAAATTCCAAATAATAAGTTTATATTGTCAAATATAACTTATAAAAGTGTCAAAACTATATTTAAAATGGGTGCTCCATCAAAAGGTGTTAAAACTACTTTTTTTGAAAAATACTTCTTTTATCTGAAAAAAATTGATTTTGTTCTCATATCATGTGTAAGATGAATGATAATGTTATTTAAAATGCAAAATGTGGTTAATACTATTCATAATGTCTAGTTTATATAATATTTTAATTATATATTTATTGTTTTTTGAAACTCTGCATTGCGTACCACGCAAGCTATCGAGAAAGGCCGCTCTTGCATGTAACACATGTCATGTTAGTGTTTCATGTAGTGAAAGATTCATTTGGTGTTACGTATAACATAATATAAAAATAGATAATTTATAAATTGAATAAAATATATACTCATTGTTGTGTGAAATGAATTCTATAATAAGAACTTGAAATTGTGTGCAACACAAGACAAGAAAATGTTGAGTTTACTACTAGCTAATATGGTGTTGCGTATAGCACAAGATAATCTTGGTGTAGTGTAAAACACCAGACCTAAAATAAATTAAGAATAAGTTATCTCATAAAATATTGGTGTGTTACACTAAGCCTCCAAAATATGAAAATTCATTGATCAAAAATAGATCTACCAACTCCACATCCTCATGGATGACAACCCATCCTCCATATTTTGAAATTTTTACATGTTTTTTCATAATCTACTTGGGAAATAATGTCATAATTTAGTAAAGTGTGAACCTACAAGTTATAAGGATCCTATTATATATATTAACCTATTCCATGGTCCTTTTCAATCCTATTTAATTAATCCATTACTCCAAAGCTTCCCCTTGGGGGATTCATTGCTTCTTGGCCTACATCTCACTTGACCACCTCAGTGGGAATAGAATGGTATTTGGAACCTTCCTTTAGAAATTATTCATTGGTTTTGGATATATTTAGATTATCCACCATAATAATGATACTTTTTTCCTCAGTACTTCCATGTAAAATATCCTTTCTTGTATCACTAGGAATATCCACTACTGACATCAAAACAACACCACTACCAAAGGTGTGGACCACTGGAGGGGGATTCTCAAGTGTAATTGGTGAATTTTCCTCGGAACTAGATTATGGATGAATGAGGTATTTTATATAAGTAATACCATTCCTCACAAAATAAATTTTAACGTGTTCATAAGTAACCTATAATTGCATGGTGACTTTAGTCCTAGCCTAGACCAAGCTCAGACAAGATGGATCCACATGCTCTGTAGTGTTATCCTTCACTACATAACTATACATAATATTAGTAGAAACTATGATTAAGTTATTTCATCCATAATTTTTATTTTGGATCAATTTCCTTTAGCCCTATTTCTTTCAAACCCAACCCAAAATCCCTTTCGGGGTTCTATTATAGAACCCATGGGTGATTAGAGGAATTAACCGTCCAAGATTATATGTGATCCACTATCCTTTTTTTAATATTAATTAAGACATGGTTTTTCACCCTAAAATATTATCATGAAATCAAATACCACATAGTTGATTTTCCTCTTAAATTATAATCCACCAGAAGGGTCACTAGAAGAAAAAATGAAACCATCCAAAGAAGAAAGGGGAAGCTTTGGGTGAATTTTTTATCAAGTGTAATTTATCAGTTTCAACCAGTTGTTTATTTGATAAATATTATGGTTCTCATATATGTATTAAATTATAGGATCCAAGAATATTAAAAGAATATTTACCTAATAAGGGTATATCTATGAGCATCCTATAAGGTTAAACTTGTTGATGTAACTATTAGGGACTAATGCCTCATGCTGCCAACTAAAATGGTCTTGTTTTTTTAAATGTTTTCGTTATGTTCCATCCATTAAAAGTCATTATTTAAATATCCAAACTTGATATGTATGGATTTATTATAAATTTTGGGAATAAATTTTGCATATTTAAAAATTGTATCATTTTTTATGGTATGGACCATTTAAATAAAGTTCATTATGTGTTGGATTACATGAACCATGTAATGGAAATAAATAACAAAACTAATTCACATGTCTCATCCACACAAAACTATGGAATCTCCATCTAGGTCCTAAAAATGAAAAACTTTTGAATAAATTACACAAATATGTAAATTCATATTATTTTAAATTAAAACCACTTGGTGTATGTCACACATGTTTAAAAGGAAAAGTGACCAAACCCTCATTTACTGGAAAAGTTGAAAGCATAAAAGTTATTCTTGAATTAGTTTATTAAAGTTTTTGTAGACCATTTACTATTTAAGCAAGGGGTGGGGAATCATACATTATAACTTTTACTAATGATTTTATTACATATGGATATGTGTACTTGATGAGGTAAAAATAGGATTCCTTTGAAAAATTATGGAATACCATAATGATGTTGAGAACCATCATGGTAAGAATAATAAAAAACTCCACTCATACTATGGCGTAATATATATTAATAAATAATTCATTGATTATTTATTGTATTTTGGTATTTTACCTTAACACACTCATCTTTATACACATCAATAGAATAGTGTAAGAAAAAGGAGGAACTACACATTGTTAGACATGGTGAGAATAATTATGAGTCATCCAGTTATTTCATTATCCTTTTGTGGATACTAATTAAAAATAGTATAATACGTACTAAACCATGTTCCAACTAAAGATACATATATTATACCATACCAATTATGAAATGTAATGAAACCAATGAAGTCATACTTAAATGTCTCGAGTTGTAAATCATTTTTAAGGCCTCTTCAGGTTACAATATTTCACTATGAGGCACAAAGTGTATCTTTATCGGATATCCCAAATAAACAAATGGATACAAAATATAAACTAATTTAAACAAAAAGTTTTTTGTTGATAAATGTACCAAATTTATTAATAAGGATCTTGTCTCTAAAATAAATAGTGGGAGATATATATACTTTGATGAAATATAGGCTCAAGATACACAAGAGTCGGAATAATAATAGATTCCACAAATTCATATGGAGGAAGAAGTTATTATACAGAAAAAAGTACTATGTAAGAGTATAAGAGAGTTTAGAAAAAAACATTGTGTTTTTCTAGTCACTGAATATGGTGACTTGTTATTTGTTGAAAAAAAATGTTCCTTTATCCTATAATGATGTAGTAAATGGAAGATATGTTTCTAAGTGATAATAATCCATGAAATCTAAAATGGATTCCACGTACAAAAAACAATTATGATTTTGATAGATCCTATAGTAGATGTAAATATCATTGGTTTTAAATGGATATTAAATAGTAAAATGGGCATGGAATGAAAATTCAGTGCCTATAAGGTATGACTAGTTTTAAAATTTATTAAAATACACCAAGTCATTAATTGAAGTGAATCTAGTTCACAAGTTTCAATGATAAAATTCATCAGAATTCTTCTTTATATTCCATCCTTCCCTGAATTTGAGATTTTAAAAATTGATCTCAAAACATACTTACTTAATTAGAACCTTCAAAAAGTTATCTTTATGAAACAACTCTAAGTGTTAGTGACTACAAAGGATACCAATAAGATATGAAAATTAAAAAATTCATTTGTGGAATAAAGTAAGAATCAAGGTCATGGAACATTCAACTTGATGAATCTATATCAAAATTTGATTTCATAAAGAATGAATGTAAGTATAGTTTATATAAATGGATTAGTGGGAGTGATTTCATTTTATTAATAATATATATTGATGAAATATTACTTATTAGAAAGGAAATACTAGTCTTACAATCAGATAAAACCTAGTTGAAATAAATGCTTCTCCATGAAGGACTTAGGTTTGGAATGCATTATTCTTGGGATCAATATCCAAAATGATATAACCAAGAGACTAATAAGACTAACTGAAAGTATATATAAGGACAATACACTAAAGAGGTTTGATATGGAACAATATAAGAGGGGATTATTGTCAGTGTCAAAATTAATTCATCATTCTAATAAAATTTATCCTCAAACACATATAGAAAGAAAAATAACGTCACAAATTCCATATTCCTTAGATATTAGTTCAAAAATATGTGATATGTTATGTACTATGATATATGACTCTTGTGAATTAAGTGATGTAGGAAGACATCAAACAGACCTGGTGACAGTCATTGGAAGGTAGTCAAGACAATCCTTAAGTAACTAAGGCATATTAAGTATATGTTTCTACTCTATGGAGGATATGACAAACTATTCGTTAGAGGATATGATGAAGATAGATTCCTAACATATCAAGATGATATGAAATCCCAAACACAATACATCTTCACTTTTAATGGAGGTGTTGTGAGATGGAAGAGATTTAAGCATGTTATGGTTGTAGATTCTACTGAATATTCCAATTAAATTTTAGCTTTTGAGGTAGCTAAAGAAGAAGTATAAATGTAAAAATTCATCCAAGATATTCACTTGGTACCTATAAGTAAAGATACAATCACACTATATAGTTATAATATTGAAGAGGTGGATCTCATAAAATATTTAAGGTCACATTAGATGATAAAGAACATACTTTGAAAAGTTAATCTCTTGGGGGATAATTCTCTGAGAGGTGAGGTTGTAGTGAATAGTATTTTCATGAAATACAACATGGTAGATCCCTTGAATAAAGCCTTAAATCATCATAAACATGGTTATCGTGTGTGGTCAAGTAGAATAAAATTCATTAGAAGTTGGCTCTAGTCCAATTGAGAGTTTGTTAGAGTTGGTGTCCTATGAAAAAAATTACTTTGACTACATGTATATTCTATTATTTGAATATTATTAAAATATATTATTACATATTTTTAGTTTTTAAACATCAATTTAATGTAATAATGACCTCAAATATTCATCACATTGTTAAGGTCATAGTGGTTCCTTGCTATGATGCCAACCTTGAGGTCCTATGATGATATTCTTAAATATAGACTTGCAGTTGGATAATGTTCTATGATGGGACACATAGAACATGATTTTCATGTGGTAGTACTCATAATAATATAAGGTTTATTCTTATAAGGTTCAAATTTGTTCATCTATAGTATATGAGATTATGAGGAAAGACCCACCAGTAAGAATTATTCATGTTTCGGTGTCATCATATATTTCTATCTGCGAGCATGTGTAATGGTCCTTAAACTGTAATATTATTATTAATTCAAGTTATGAATCGCACACGTAGATGTATTTCTTAAACCATAATGATATCATTTCATGGAAAATGGGGATAAGTTGGGCGCATCAAGAGTTATGTGTTATTAATGAATAAGTCGATAAAGGATTTTACCCTTCCATCTTAATGGAAGTTGATATGTTATCTATTTGGTTAGAATAGAACCATCACAGTTAATTCTATAAACATGGTTTAATAACCTGTTTATTTTTTAGAATCAAATAAAGTCATATCTGGAATATAGGTCAGTGACGCATATATTCAACTTTCTTTATGAGACACTATGACAAAGGGATTATATTACGTAGTGAATGTACGTATGTGGGTTTCATTGTATTGACATTAAGTACTTCCTATTGGGTGCCTTGGCTGATTTGTAGATAGTAACCATGGACTTTAGGCAATCCAACTTAATTCAATCAAGAAATAATCCTATAGGGTCCCAGACTAAGTGTAACAAATAATATCAATTGAATTATATTTTGATTTTAATTAATAGAATAAATAATATTCTCAAGACCAATGAATAATTTCTTTTGTTTTATTTATAATAAATATTTATTGATGAATAGAATATATAAATTAAATATATTTTTAGGTATTCAATAAATAGTGAGGAGGCTGAATGGTCTAAAACAGTAATTGTTGATGAATATTTAATTATAATATGGTAACTATTATTTATCATTTCATAGGCTAGAATGCAGTATAAAATAATAATATCATTATTATTATTAATATGTGGAATTGGGTTTCTTAGAGATTATAATATTATTTATGGAAAAATTTTAATTAAATATTTATTTTAACCTAAAACCTATCTCTATTAATAGATATTTATGTCTATTGAGTAAATTATCAAAAATTTAAAATTGTGAATCGTTGAGAAAAATAGATTTTCCCTCTAGAATATTTCTTCTCTGTTTCTCCCAAGAATAATAATAACACATTAAATCCTAAAGGATCTTGAATCAATCATGATTAATACTAAAATATAGTTTATTATCTATTCTATCACTTGAAAATCAATTGGTATTGCTCGGAGATCAAAGGATCATGTGTGGATCACCTCTAGAGGGATTCAATACTTGAATCCTTACAGTGGAACATAGGTAATTCGAAAGGGATTCTAAAAAGATCTAAATTTTTAATGAATAAAGGATCCTAATATGAGATAAATATTTCTTCCAATCCTATATTAATTAATTATAAATTTAACATGAAAGATCATCTCTTAGGGTTTTAAGAAACTCTATATTAAAAGAAATGTTAACAGTATGCCAACCAAAGGTGATTTCACTTCACTCGAAACCATTATTTAAGAGACACATATCCATAATTTGGAACCATTATATAAAATTAAAGATATTGGGAAAGTGATATAAAGATATAATTGTCATACATGAAGAAAAAAGGTTGGTTTAGAAAGATCATATGCCTCGAGCCCAACTCATCATTCATGTTCCTTATCTTATTGAATAATAAACTTATGTTATTTATTTAATTTATTAATAATTTTTTTAAATTTTATTATCCCTTTTATTTTATTTTTTACTATGTCATATTCAATTACTTAATCAATTAATTTCAAGTCTTACATTTTGATGATATTTGACTCATATGTACAAAATGGATTCACTAGGTTGATTGTGGTCAAAGGGGGAATTATTCCATAATATCATGAATAATAATAATAAAATAATTTTCATATTTAGACATCAATAACAATTTTAAAACCAACCATGAAATATCGTTCTGAAAAATTAACATTGTTACAATCATGCAAACAATAGGTTGTATGTATGCATGAGTAAGGTTTCCATTTTCTCAATGATCATTATGGAAAGAATGAAAGAATTATTCTATCTCAATGTATTGATAATAATATCATAAAAAATCATATTATTACTTTCAATACACTTTTATATACCATACATGGTAAGCGGTAATGAAAAATTAATCATATCTCTTTATAGATGTGGTAATTCACACGTACACACGAATGACTTTATCATTTTTTTAATGAATGGAATAGTAAGAAAATATATGATATTATAATTTTCTAGAATTATGAATATTTTATGAATATCATATATATATATATATATTAAATCTATCATTATATCCCACCATAATAAGCATTTATGGAAAACAGATTTCATCGGTTTGTGAGGTAGTATTTCACCATACACACTAATGATGGTTTTGTTTCCCATTTGATGGAATAAGAGACATATATAGGTTATACCATTAACATAATAAAATATAATTATATGTAATATACCATTTTTATTATTTCATCATCGTTGAAATATATTTTAAGGAGGTGTAAGATAAAATAAAATGAAAATGCATGGTTAGTAATTATACCTCTTATTTATAAAATGTAACGCCCCGACCCCAGCTACCCAGAGTCAGTGCATTATTACATAACATTGGCATGATCACAAGAAAGATCAAATCCCGAAAGACCGATTGGTTTAGTAGCCTTGGAAACACTAGATATAATCATAAAGATTTACATTACATTTCAAAGTGAAAAACTACTACAACAACAAAGTCTTCATATCCACACTATTAACCCCTCATAATATCCCTGCAAGTCATTCATAATTTACTTCTTCACTACCTGGGAAAAATAAAACATAGAAAAGGGGTGAGCTCAAATGCCCAGTAAGGATAACAATATAGCGGAACATTCAAAATAATCATAAACATTTAAGGCAATGAATTACTAAAATAAAAGCCTTTTAAAATTGAACATCAACATAGTATGGAAAAAGTAAAATGAAATAATGCCATTTACTTATTCACATGGAAATTCTACTAATCGAATAATCACATGCAATATCAATAACCACTTTCATAATGTTGGAATGCATAATGCCAGACTATCATAACCACATAGCCAAGGCCTCGTGCCAAGACTACAAATAAGATTTTGTCAAGGCCTTGTGCCAAGACACTAGTTTGTCTCATGAGACCTACCGATGCATCGAGAAGCTATAGCGGGCTCCACCCGTCACTTATTAAGTCCAATGCATTCCCATATGAAAAGGTTTAAACATAACATAAACATTCGTATTAGAACTAGCATACGAAATGTCAATAATTTCACCATAAACTATGAATGGTATAAAAATAGCACATCCACAGTCAAACATATCAGAAAACCTTCAATACAATATAGAAGTTTTGTATAATAATAAATCAACTTCAAATAGTCTTAAAATCCATCAAAGGATGTTGACATAGATGAAATCAAAATTCTTTTTAAAGAAGTATCTCCTTTTATTTTGAAATCATTTAAGATCCATATAAAATAAAACATTTTCTTTGAAAATATTCTTATAAGCTTGTATGGGAAGCTTCGACGATTTTATAACGGCGGAAAATAACCGCACCCGCCGTATAAGTTAAAAAAACATTCTTACCTCAATTCTGTCGAAAAGGTTAAAAAGGACCTTGTTTTGAAAACGACGGGAAGATTCCTTTATAAACCTCTTATAAAAAGTCAAACAAGGGTATAAATGACTTTAACCCATATTCTTGTAAATAGTAAAAATGTTTTGAAATACATTTCGAAGAAACATGTATGTGGATGATAAAGATATCCCAGTAGATTATTACGTATAATACAACCTCAGATAATGAAGAGATTGTGAAATAACCCTTACCTTGTACTTTTCCTTGGTTGGGGTAGGTTAACCTCCTGTATAATAGTGAAATAATTGTTACTAAATTATACAAGAATCATATAAATTAATATGATATCATATATGATCTTTTAATATTGATTTGATAATAATATCTTAGTATTATCGCTGTTTCGGGTGTGAACTTACTTGTTTTCTTTTGTATGTTTTGTTACGTAAGACATGTTTGTAAAGGATAAGTTGTATATTATTCAAATCCAGAATGGTATCAAGTCCTTTAACATCATTTTTAAATCATCAAATGATAATTATACTTGAATGGATATGATGGAGAATGAATCTCATCGCGTTCGTGGAGACGGTAGTCCGTACATACGCACGAACGCTACTTCCATTTAATTTTTATTTTAAAAGAATCGAATACAAATGATACATAGGTATATTACTATTCCAGTATAATATAATATTTTATACATGTTACTTAAGTTCATTAACACCATCCTTTATACGTTCCATGTGTGGTATGAACGAGTCATATCATTTTAAGGGGGCGGTAGTCCGCACTTCCTCAAATGAAAACATGAAACGAATAATGGTATGAAATAAAATGGAATTACAGAAGCTTATATATAAAATATATATCATTAATATCATATTTAATTACAGTGCCATCATAATGGCCACCATGATAGGCGGTAATATGTATTTGAACAATCATCGTTTCGTGAGGCGTTAGTTTGCCATCCACAGAAACATTATGTTCATCATCCATTAGATGGAGTTGTGTGTATGTGTAGTTTGAATCCTTCTTATAACAACATACTAGTATATTGAGGATACTGGTGTTGTTACAAAAGAAAGGAAATAAAAAGAGTTTGGGGGTTGGAGAAGCAAAATAAATGAAAATAATTTAAGAGAAATCGTTACCTTTAATTTAGGTAACTCACTTTGGTTAGAACCAAAGGACTTGTTGAAATGCTTTCTGCCTAAGGGGAAGCTTCAAGGAGGAGTATAGGGATGTGGGGAGCTTATTTGGGCAGAGTTTGGACGAGCCAAGTGGCTTGAGAGGTGTGAGGAATGAGTAGAAGTGGTCTTCTTTTATAAGGGAGAGGAGGGGCTCTTTAGGAAAGAGTGAAAGTATTACTTTATAATATAATTATATTCGGTTTATAATGGTTCAAAAATCATTGAGGTCGAAGATAAGATGACTCATATTCTAAATAACATCAACCAATAAGAATTGGACAGGTTTTAGATAATATTTTAATCATTATAATATTATTTATTTCAATGATTTATTAATGAGGTAAACATTGCATCATTATTGTGTCATTAATAATTTAACTTATTTGATGTCTAAAAATTATAAATAAAATATCATCATGTAGGAAATCTTTTTAGCTTTCTAATGAATATTTATAATCTAAAATCCAACATGTATAACCCTATGTAAAAATTGTTCTTCTAAAAGATGTAAGCTTATGCCATTTTTATTTTTATTTTAACTTTATTAATATAATGTGTCCCTACCACATACAAGTGGCTCCAAGGGGTCCCCAAATTGACCCAAGGATTCCCATGGTCGGGTATGTGTCCACCAATAAGGTTAGGAAACGTTTTAGGGTAATTTTGTATTATTATAATATTATTTTTTAACCCTTATTTACCGGATTTACCCTTTAACCATGGTAAATAAAATATTTACCACAGTAACTATTCAAAATGTCTAAAAATAAAAGTTACCTATTTACACAATTTGAACATCCTGATTCCAAATATGGAATCCATTTTCCTAAATTCAAAACACATAAGTGGCAGAAATTAATTTAAAATTAATTCCCGCTGTCAAAACAAAAAGCGTGTTTTTAAGAGATAATAACTATAAAAAGATTGACACTTGTTTATGTTCGGTTTAATTGTAAAATTATGTCCAATGACCAACATTATATTAAATGGTAAAAATATATTCTAAATATACTTTAAAACCACTCAAATTCACAATTTATCACTATTAATTATTTTGATTAAAAAAGTTGTTTTTAATTAAAATTTATTAATTTTCACTATTCATCAAAATATAAAAGTTATCCGAAAAGTACCAAAATTTCACCCTAGGATAATTTCAATATTCCGAATCCAAAAATGAAGTCCATTTTGAAATATAAAATATATATGATTTCAAAAAGTAGGTATTACTATTCACAACGGCTAGTTTAATTAGTTGTGGTGTGTGTTAGAACTCGAGGTTGCGTACAACACACGCTATCGATTATTCGAAGGGAAACGTACCGTGGAAGTTTGGGGTGTTACATTCTCTCCTCCTTCAAATAATTGCGTCCTCGCAATTTCTAGGGTATTACTGCATAAAAAGACTCGGGTGGTTCTTCATCATAAGTTCCTCGGGTTCCCACGTTGCCTCTTCCATCTTATGATTTCTCCACAAAACTTTTACCAGACGCGTCGTCCGGTTTCTCAGCACTTGTTCTCTCGTATCAAGAATCTTGACGGGCTCTTCGCAATAAGACAGATCGGGTTCCAGTTCTAATTCCTCATAGGTGAGTACATGCGTTGGGTCAGGCATGTATTTCCTTAATAGAGATACGTGGAACACATCGTGAACTTTGGAGAGACTTGGCGGCATTGCCAATCGGTAAGCTACAGCCCCAATTCGTTCTAGAATTTCGAAAGGTCCGATGTACCTGGGACTCAATTTACCTTTCTTACCAAAACGTATGACTCCCTTCCATGGAGATACCTTTAGGAAAACATGATTACCGACTTGAAATTCCAAATCCTTCCTTCGATTATCGGCATAGCTCTTCTACCTACTTTGAGCTGCTTTGATGTGATTTTGGATTACTTTCACCTTTTCCACCGTTTCCTCCACCAGCTCTGGGCCTACAAGTTTTCTTTCACCAACGTCATCCCAACAGGTTGGTGTACGACATCTCTTTCCGTATAACGCTTCATATGGGGCCATCTGTATACTCGAATGGAAGCTATTGTTATAGGAAAATTCTACCAGTGGTAAATATGGATCCCACATACCCTGAAAGTCAAGTGAGCAAGATCTCAACATGTCTTCTAAGGTTTGAATAGTCCGTTCTGATTGTCCGTCTGTCTGAGGGTGGTAAGCAGTGCTCAAATGAAGTTCAGTATCCAGGGATTTCTGAAGACTTTTCCAAAATCTTGAAGTAAAACGGGGATCACGATCAGAAACAATCGATAGGGGTACTCCATGAAGTCTCACAACTTCATTAATGTATAGTCTTGCTAGACGTTCCAGGGGTAGATCTTCTCTTATAGCAAGAAAATGTGCTGACTTGGTAAAACGATCAACAATAACCCATATTGCATCGTTTCTTCTAGGAGTCTTTGGTAGCCCCATGACAAAGCCCATCGTAATATTGTCCCATTTCCACTCCGGTATGGGAAGAGGTTGCATGACTCCTCCAGGCTGTTGCCTTCCAGCTTTCACTTGTTGACAAACCATATATCTTGACACAAAATCAGCAATCTCCCTCTTCATGTTGTCCCACCAAAAATGTTCCTTCAAATCTCTATACATTTTGGTGCTCCCATGGTGTATAGAGAAATTGGAACTATGAGCATCATCCAGAAATTCCCTTTTTAGATCAGGTAAATCGGGAACACAAAGTCTCTTCCCGAATTTCAAAATTCCATCTTCATACACAAAGTCTCTCAATCTCCCATCATTCACAGCTTTAATTTTCTTTTGGAATTCTTCATCATCGGTCTGAGAACTCTTAATCCTTTCTAGTAAAGATGGTTTGGCAACCATTTGAAAAAGCATTGATGTTTCACCTTCCCTGGTTATTCCCATGTCCATCTTCAATAGATCCATGAAAATTGGATCCCTTTCAATTCTCATATTGTTCAAAACTCCATGGTATTTTCTACTCAAAGCATCTGCCACCTTGTTTGCCTTCCCTGGGTGGTAGTGTATCGTACAATCATAGTCCTTGAGTAATTCAATCCATCTTCTTTGCCTCATGTTGAGTTCTTTTTGTGAGAAAATATACTTCAAACTCTTGTGATCAGTATAAATCTCACATTTTTCACCATAGAGGTAGTGCCTCCATATCTTCAAAGCAAAGATCACAGCTGCTAACTCAAGATCATGAGTAGGATAGTTTTGTTCATGAATTTTCAACTGTTGTGATGCATAGGCAATAACTCTATCATTCTGCATAAGGACACAGCCAAGTCCTTTCTTCGATGCATCACTATAAATAACGAACCCATCATTCCCCGATGGTAGAGTCAATATAGGAGCATTGACTAATCTTCTCTTCAGTTCTTCGAAACATTCTTCACACTCTTTTGTCCAAACAAATTTAACCCCTTTACGTGTGTGCTTCGTTAATGGGTTAGCCAATCGGGCAAAATTCTGGACGAAACGTCGATAATAACCTGCCAAACCAATAAAACTGCGTACCTCAGTTATACTCGTAGGTGCTGGCCATTCTTGGATTGCCTTCGTCTTAGAAGGATCAACAGAGATTCCATCTTTTGAGACAATATGGCCAAGAAAAGAAATCTCCTGAAGCCAGAATTCACACTTGCTAAACATCCCATATAATTCATGCCTCCTCAGAGTCTTCAAGATAATGCGCAAGTGATTTTCATGATCGTCGTAGGTTTTGGAGTATACCAAGATATCATCAATAAATACCACCACAAATTCGTCGAGATACTCCTTGAAAACTCTATTCATCAGATCCATGAATATAGAGGGTGCATTAGTCAATCCAAACGGCATTACAGTAAACTCGTAATGCCCGTACCTGGTTCGAAATGCTGTCTTCGGAATGTCTTCCTTCTTTACACACAACTGATGGTATCCAGATCGAAGGTCAATCTTTGAAAAGTATTGAGCTCCATGCAGTTGGTCAAATAAATCATCAATACGAGGTAGGGGATACTTGTTCTTTATCGTTATAGCATTGATCTCCCTGTAGTCAATACATAACCTCATAGATCCATCTTTCTTTTTAACAAAAAGAACAGGGGCTCCCCATGGAGAAACACTAGGGCGAATAAACCCCTTATTACTCAATTCCTCTAGTTGTTTCTTTAATTCAACTAACTCTACAGTGGCCATTCTATAAGGGGTCTTCGATATAGGCCTTGATCCAGGAATCAAATCAATGGAAAACTCAACTTCTCGTTCTGGAGGATGTCCAGGTACATCTTCCGGAAGTACATCTACAAATTCTTTCACAACAGGTACATCCTCTATTTGAACATTCCTTTCCTCACCGACAGTTATTTCATTCTCTTCCTCCCCAATAATTGAATTAAGTTGAGCTACTGGGGGTGGATCTAAATAAGAATTAGGTGGTGACGATTCTGCTCTAAAAATAAGGTGCTCCTTATCATTATCATCAAGAATCGTAACCTCTTTCTTCTTACAATAAATCTTCACATCATAGTCCGAAAGCCAGTCCATACCGAGGATTATATCAAACTCAATCATAGGTATGATGATGAAATCAGCAGATAAAGAAAATTTATGTGCTCTAATGGGGACTGATTCACAAAACATTGTTGCAACGATACTTCCCTTAGGAGTTTTAACTGACAACTCCCTTATTAAATCAAATTGGAAATATCTAATTTTCTTAGCAAACTGGGAAGATATGAAACAATGCGATGACCCAGAATCAAATAATGCATTTTCTAAACTTGAGGAAACCATTAAATTACCTGCCACCACGTCTTTCGAAGCTTCTACCTCAGCAGTAGTGATAACATAAGCCTGGCCTTGATCCCTTGGCCTTTTCTGAGGTATGTTCTCCTGACGCTTAGGACATGCATTTGCATAATGCCCCATCTCCCTGCAATTGTAGCACTGAACGTTGGTAGCTTCCTTCTTCCCCTTGCAATCATGAGCTTGGTGGCCTTTTTCACCACACTTGTAACAGACTCCCATTCCCTTCAAGCAAGTACCGGGGTGTTTCTTCCCGCATTTACCACAAGATGGATATTCAACCTTTCCTTTCTTCCCCTTATTTCCATTCCCAGATTGATCAACAGGTCTCTTCTTATCTTGCTTTGCTTTAAAGTCATAAGACTTAGAGAATTCCTTTTCGGTCTTGATAGCACATGAGACAATGTCTTCGTACGATGAAAAGGATTGTGAGACTAATGCTCGACGGAGAAATGGTTTTAACCCATCAAAGAAACGATCAATCTTACTTCTTGGGTTGCGAATATAATCTCCAGCATACCTCACTAACCTTGTAAAGTTAGCCTCATACTTTGTGACATTCTCATCCTTCTTTTGTCTCAGACTCAGAAATTGCCTTTCCATATCCGCTCGATGGTCGCGAGGGAAGTATTTTTCTAAAAACAGATCTTTGAATTCCCTCCATTCCATATTTGATACTCCATCATCTTCCTTCATGTTTTGAATCAATGACCACCATTGATCAGCATCTCCAGTGAGGCGGTAAACTGCCATGATAACTTTTTCCCTTTCACTGCTCCCCAAAGCCTGAAATATTTTCTCTATGGAATTTATCCATTGCTCAGCTACTAAGGGATTTGTACTCCCATTGAACGTTGGTGGGTTTTGCCTCATGATTCGATCTAACATTGATCCTCCACGCTGCGGATTAGGGTGCTCCATACGGGTAAGGTTATTATTCATAACCTGAGTAAGTTGTCCCAGTATGGTGATTAGCTGATCGGCACCAGTTGCATCACCAGCCCCACTATAATTATCTTGAGCAGGAGGGAAATCCCTACATGGAGTGCGTGCATTGATACGGTTTCCATTTCTTCCACTAGGCGCCATTTCTAAACAATGGCATAAACTAGACCAGTTTATGAATCAAAATACATAATCCCATACTTATAAAACACTTAACATAAATTGAACTATTTATGGATATAATCCATAATCATAAAAATGTTTTCATTGAGGAAGTATATACTCATAAACCCTTCATAATGATTTGTAAAGAAAATGAGAGTTATCCTAAGCATATCCTCTGGGAGTGTCGTAACCAAGAGTGCAGTGAGGCCCGTTGTCGTGCACCAGTTCCCATTCGAGTCTAGCTCAAAGCGGTGTTTTCGGGTTTTACCCCTAGGTACATCTGTGCCAGAGCCTCCTCTACCTGCTCGTATCCAGACAGGGATGTATTGCTCGGAAAAATCACAAAATCTCTACAATACGAAAATTCTAAGAAGTTCTTCTATACTAATCCTCAAAGTTCATCTTAGGTCTACGTGCTCTAATCAGAGTTTATCTAAATCTAGTTTCCAAGGTTTGTACTAAACTTCCTCTGATACCAACTGTAACGCCCCGACCCCAGCTACCCAGAGTCGGTGCATTACTTTGTAACATTGGCATGATCACAAGAAAGATCAAATCCCGAACGACCGATTGGTTTAGTAGCCTTGGAAATACTAGAGATAATCATAAAGTTTTACATTACATTTCAAAGTGAAAAACTACTACAACAATAAAGTCTTCATATCCACACTATTAACCCCTCATAATATCCCTACAAGTCATTCATAATTTACTTCTTCACTACCTGGGAAAAATAAAACATAGAAAATGGGTGAGCTCAAATGCCCAGTAAGGATAACAATATAGCGGAACATTCAAAATAATCATAAACATTTAAGGCAATGAATTACTAAAAAAAAAGCCTTTTAAAATTGAACTTCAACATAGTATGGAAAAAGTAAAATGAAATAATTCCATTTACTTATTCACATGGATATTTTACTAATCGAATAATCACATGCAATATCAATAACCACTTTCATAATGTTGGAATGCATAATGCCAGACTATCATAACCACATAGCCAAGGCCTCGTGCCAAGACTACAAATAAGATTTTGTCAAGGCCTTGTGCCAAGACACTAGTTTGTCTCATGAGACCTACCGATGCATCGAGGAGCTATAGCGGGCTCCACCCGTCACTTATTAAGTCCAATGCATTCCCATATGAAAAGGTTTAAACATAACATAAACATTCGTATTAGAACTAGCATACGAAATGTCAAAAATTTCACCATAAACTATGAATGGTATAAAAATAGCACATACACAGTCAAACATATCACAAAACCTTCAATACAATATAGAAGTTTTGTATAATAATAAATCAACTTCAAATAATCTTAAAATCCATCAAAGGATGTTGACATAGATGAAATCAAAATTCTTTTTAAAGAAGTATCTCCTTTTATTTTGAAATCATTTAAGATCCATATAAAATAAAACATTTTCTTTGAAAATATTCTTATAAGCTTGTATGGGAAGCTTCGACGATTTTATAACGGCGGAAAATAACCGCACCCGCCGAATAAGTTAAAAAAAACATTCTTACCTCAATTCTGTCGAAAAGGTTAAAAAGGACCTTGTTTTGAAAACGACGGGAAGATTCCTTTATAAACCTCTTATAAAAAGTCAAACAAGGGTATAAATGACTTTAACCCATATTCTTGTAAATAGTAAAAATGTTTTGAAATACATTTCGAAAAAACATGGATGTGGATGATAAAGAGATCCCAGTAGATTATTACGTATAATACAACCTCGGATAATGAAGAGATTGTGAAATAACCCTTACCTTGTACTTTTCCTTGGTTGGGGTAGGTTAACCTCCTGTATAATAGTGAAATAATTGTTACTAAATTATACAAGAATCATATACATTAATGTGATATCATATATGATCTTTTAATATTGATTTGATAATAATATCTTAGTATTATCGCTGTTTCGGGTGTGAACTTACTTGTTTTCTTTTGTATGTTTTGTTACGTAAGACATGTTTGTAAAGGATAAGTTGTATATTATTCAAATCCAGAATGGTATCAAGTCCTTGAACATCATTTTTAAATCATCAAATGATAATTATACTTGAATGGATATGATGGAGAATGAATCTCATCGCGTTCGTGGAGACGGTAGTCCGTACGTACGCACGAACGCTACTTCCATTTAATTTTTATTTTAAAAGAATCGAATACAAATTATACATAGGTATATTACTATTCCAGTATAATATAAAATTTTATTCATGTTACTTAAGTTCATTAACACCATCCTTTATACGTTCCATGTGTGGTATGAACGAGTCATATCATTTTAAGGGGGCGGTAGTCCGCACTTCCTCAAATAAAAAAATGAAACGAATAATGGTATGAAATAAAATGGAATTACAGAAGCTTATATATAAAATATATATCATTAATATCATATTTAATTACAGTGCCATCATAATGGCCACCATGATAGGCGGTAAGATATATTTGAACAATCATCGTTTCGTGAGGCGTTAGTTTGCCATCCACAGAAACATTATGTTCATCATCCATTAGATGGAGTTGTGTGTATGTGTAGTTTGAATACTTCTTATAACAACATACTAGTATTTTGAGGATACTGGTGTTGTTACAAAAGAAAGGAAATAAAAAGAGTTTGGGGGTTGGAGAAGCAAAATAAATGAAAATAATTTAAGAGAAATCGTTACCTTTAATTTAGGTAACTCACTTTGGTTAGAACCAAAGGACTTGTTGAAATGCTTTATGCCTAAGGGGAAGCTTCAAGGAGTAGTAGAGGGATGTGGGGAGCTTAGTTGGGCAGAGTTTGGACGAGCCAAGTGGCTTGAGAGGTGTGAGGAATGAGTAGAAGTGGTCTCCTTTTATAAGGGAGAGGAGGGGCTCTTTAGGAAAGAGTGAAAGTATTACTTTATAATATAATTATATTCGGTTTATAATGGTCCAAAAATCATTGAGGTCGAAGATAAGATGACTCATATTCTAAATAACATCAACCAATAAGAATTGGACAGGTTTTAGATAATATTTTAATCATTATAATATTATTTATTTCAATGATTTATTAATGAGGTAAACATTGCATCATTATTGTGTCATTAATAATTTAACTTATTTGATGTCTAAAAATTATAAATAAAATATCATCATGTAGGAAATATTTTTAGCTTTCTAATGAATATTTATAATCGAAAATACAACATGTATAACCCTATGTAAAAGTTGTTCTTCTAAAAGATGTAAGCTTATGCCATTTTTATTTTTATTTTAACTTTATTAATATAATGTGTCCCTACCACATAAAAGTGGCTCCAAGGGGTCCCCAAATTGACCCAAGGATGCCCATGGTCGGGTATGTGTCCACCAATAAGGTTAGGAGACGTTTTAGGGTAATTTTGTATTATTATAATATTATTTTTTATCCCTTATTTACCGGATTTACCCTTTAACCATGGTAAATAAAATATTTACCACAGTAACTATTCAAAATGTCTAAAAATAAAAGTTACCTATTTACACAATTTGAACATCCTGATTCCAAATATGGAATCCATTTTCCTAAATTCAAAACACAGAAGTGGCAGAAATTAATTTAAAATTAATTCCCGCTGTGAAAACAAAAAGCGTGTTTTTAAGAGATAATAACTATAAAAAGATTGACACTTGTTTATGATCGGTTTAATTGTAAAATTATGTCCAATGACCAAAATTATATTAAATGGTAAAAATATATTATAAATATACTTTAAAACCACTCAAATTCACAATTTATCACTATTAATTATTTTGATTAAAAAAGTTGTTTTTAATTAAAATTTAGTAATTTTCACTATTCATCAAAATATAAAAGTTATCCGAAAAGTACCAAAATTTCACCCTAGGCTAACTTCAATATTCCGAATCCAAAAATGAAGTCCATTTTTAAATATAAAATATATATGATTTCAAAAAGTAGGTATTACTATTCACAATGGCTAGTTTAATTAGTTGTGGTGTGTGTTAGAACTCGAGGTTGCGTACAACACACGCTATCGATTATTCGAAAGGAAACGTACCGTGGAAGTTTGGGGTGTTACATAAAACTTATTTAGGATTATACCTAAAGCCTTTCTAGGGTAGTTTTATGATCAAAACAAGAGATTATAGTCATGGGTATGGGTTTAATTAATTTATTTTGGTAGATGTTTTCATAAAAAATGTCCCTTGGTTTGTGTAGAGTAGATAATATCGGGTTCCCTTTTATAGGTGGAGAAGAGGAACACTTGGAATTTTTAAAAAGAATAAAATATATAAACATATTATTCGCACCAAATGGATCCAAAACTAACCATTAAAAAATATATAGATGATATAGAGTCTAAATATGGCCATAAAAAAGATATTAAAAAATCTTTTAGTTCATTTTATCCCTTATCTATTCAGTTTAACCCCCATTAAATATTTTTTAACATTAACCATGGTAACATATTTTTATTTTTCTTAATATTCATTATGAACAAAAATTTAGTTGAAATATTTATATAATAGTAATTATTATGATTTAAAATATTTAATCCATTTTATCAACCTGAATTCAATTAATTGGTATAATTTAATTAAAATTTTAACCTGCAAAATGCGATGAAAATTCAGTTTTCATATAAATGTTTTTTTGAACCCAAAAATGTACTTATACCAAAATCAGATATAAATATTATTAAAATGTAATTAATTATATTATATATAAATAAATAATAATTATGTTAATTTTAAATAAAATTAAAATAATAATTGTGCAATTAAATTACTTAATCTATTGAAAAGAAATGATAGTTTCACAAAAAAACGGTAGTTTTCACTATTCACTAGAAAATAAATCTTTTCAGAAAAATCAATAAATTTAACCCAAAGATAAATTTTATTTTATAATTTCAAATAATATATAATTTTTATAAAATATAATTTTTAAATGTTCCAAAAATAAATTATAATATTTACACACAAAAACCCATTAAAACCCATTTTTGAAGAAAATGTTATCTTGAAGAATAAAATAAATTTACTAAAAATTGTGTGATTATTTACTAATAATTTATCAATACTAAATAGGAACATTATAAATACATACATATATATATATATATTTCATAAATAATTGAATCTTATTCATACCTTCCAATTTAATTACTTTTTAATGACATTCCTATTTACATAACAGTATATCATGGTTTGTTTAGGCTCTATGTTACATGTTTTATAAGCTACCGAATGTAGTTTTCTATTTAAAAAACATAGGTTGTTACATTATTCCCTATTAATAAATTTATTCCTTGAAATTTTTATTAATACTACGGTGAAGAAAAGTGAGGGTAATTCTACTTCATGGCTTCCTCTAGTTCTCAGGTTGCCTCTTCAAATATATGTTTCTACCATATTACTTTGACTATATGAGTTATCTTATTACATAGAACTTTATCACTAGGGTCCAAGATCTTCCATGTTTTCTCCTCATATAATATAACATTTTTTTATAATACAATCTCTAAATTCAATATATGTGAGGGTTCTATTATTTACTTCCTCAACAGGTATACATTTAAAATGTCGTATACTTGAGAAATGGTTTGTATGAGTGCTAGTCTATAAGACACAACTTTGATGAAATAAAGAATATCAAAGGGGATGAAATACACTGGTATTGACATTCCCTTATTCCAAAATCTCATGACTCTATTCCATAGATATCTATAGAGAAACGCACTTTCCCCAACCTCAAATTGTAGGTCTCATAGATGATTATTAGCAAAGCTATTATATAAACAATGATCATCCCTTATGTGTTGTTGAATAGTCATGACATTTTATACCATTTCCCAACCATTTTATGTCTCAAATTCTAGTGTTCACTAGCTTCATCCCAACATGTAGGTGTTCTACATCTATTCACACAAAGGTATTTATAAGGATCCATTTGGATGCTTAAGTGAAAGAAATTATTATACAATAACTCTACCAGATGAAGTTGTTGATCCTATCATACTTTAAATTCCATAAAGCCTAATTTCAACATGTATTCAAATATTTGAATAGTTCCCTTAAATTATCTATTGGTTTGGGGGTGATAATTCATATAGAAGTTGAACTCATTATATAGATCATGTTGGAGACTCTTCCAAAACATAGAGGTAAATCTCATATCTGAGTCAGATACAATCAACAATGTTGTTACATGCATCCACACTAACTCATTAATGTATATCCTTTCAATTTGATTGAATAAGAAGTCCTATTGAATTATAATTAAGTGAGAATACTTTGAAAGGCAATCCACCCCAACCAATATAGCATTATTTCCTCTTGATGTATTTGGAAGACCAATGAAAAAGTACATGGTGATATTTTCCTATTTTTTGTAGGTATATATAATGGTTTCTTAATCCCATTATACTTTTCCTTTCAACCTTTATTTACTGATATACAAGACAATTTAAGACGTATTTTGTGGTCTCCTTTTTCATATTTTCCACTAATAGTTCTCTCATAGATCTTGATAAATCTTCATTCTCCATAGGTGGTTGAATAAGGTCAACCTATGTGCATCATTAAATAAATATTTCTTTATATTAATATTTTATGGTACATATAGTTTTGACCCAATTCTTATAGCTCATTATTCATAAATTATAAACTCTTAGGATTTCTCTATTTTTATATCTTCCACCTTCTTCTTAATTTCCACATCTTCTCTTTGTACATAATTTATCTTCTCCAAAAGGGAAGGTTGAGGAATCCTTTGAGAAAGGAATGATATTTTTTCTCCTCTATGATTATCATGTCCATTATTTTCAATTATAAGATGATTGGATCCTTCTCAATTCTCATCATTGAAAAAGTTGTCAAATCATTTGTACTTCGATCATATTCTACTTTGTTTTGATTCTTGGGATGGTAATGGATTAAGTAGTCATAGTACTTGATCAGATCTGATTTTCTTTGCTGGTGAATATTAATCTCCCTTTGTAAATATATATTTTAAGCTATTATGATCCATAAATATTTCAAAATTATCCCTAGAGAGATAAGGCCACCATATTTTCAACAGAAATATAACTACTTCTAGTTAAGTCCCAGAGTGGTGATGCCAAAGGAAAAGAGGGTTGAATTGTATTTATTTAAAAATTATACACATTTAATCCTTTAATAGTTGAAAGTGATCAATCAAAATATTAAACAATTAAACCACACCAATATAAGAAATTATAGGAATAAGAAAATTAAGGAATATAAAAGATGAACATAATAAGTTTTTTAACGTAGTTCAAATCTTAATGATTAGACTCTACTCTTCACCCCTCTCATGAACAGAGAGAGATGAAACCCTCTATGGTATATCAATTTTTAAAGGAGAGTGGAAACTCTTTAAATATAATTTTTCACACATGGAGGTGTAACCAAATTCCTTCTCCTTTTACAAGTTCAGAAAAAAAAACTAACCTTTTACAGGAGAACACCAAACGAAGAATTTTATAGGCTCAATACTAACCTCTTTCCTTTTTCAGGTTTAGATAGAACCCATTATTTTATGGGGTAAAACTTAACTCATTCATTTATAGGTGGTGAATCAACCAAAATTTTCACAATAACATTCATAACCTATTTTATGTTATGGGTGAAGAGGACACTAGTCTTTTATGGTGAAATACAAAACTCATACTCTTAAAAGATTGGTCCTTTCTTATGTTATTTTGCAGGTTATATCGAACCCAGTATTCTAAGGCAAAATATTAAACCCAATATTTTAATTGGGTATACCAAACCTATACATAACTTTTATTAGGTTAGTATAACCCCATAAAATATATAAAGTTTGATAATACAACACAAATAGTTACATTACAAATAAAAAATAATATAGTTTAACCAAATGATTTAATGTTTATGAATATACCAGCGGTTGGATCAGGTAGTGATCGGGCCCTTCAAGATTTTAAAATAGTTAATCTTTGGAAATAAAAAAAATTATTTAGTAAGTAGTTGAATAATGAAGCTCAAGGACTCAATAGAAAACATTGAAGTGCATAATAGAAAATTAGATTCATGTTTATTCTCTATTTACAACATGAATTAGTATTTTTATATCTAAAATAACAATTGTTATTTTATTCTCTTCAAATCCCACAATATTTTTTCACATATTCCCCTAATAATTTCTCCATGTTGGATTATCTTTTAATAAGCTTCAACATACAATAAAATGGAAAACATGTTGTACACCAAAACTTAATAGAATAAAAAATAAATAAAAGTAAATATATCCATAAAATCTACTGATAAATTCATTGAAATACTCTTATAATTTATGGCATACTAACTCTTACTATTCCCAAACTATTCTAATTTAAACTTTTCACATTTTTTAGTACACTATTAATAATATGTAAAAAACATATTGTATAGAGAGAGAAAAATAAGGACAATATATATAGTAGTTAATAGTATGTATTAATGCCCTTGAAAAAACACCCTAATGGTATTAAAGACAAACCCTCCATATTTGATAAGGTTAAATTTTGAATATCACATTTTCAAAAATATCATCACGATTATCCGTACATGTTTGATACCATGTGAATCACATATAATTATTCATAAAACAATCTCAAACATGTTTTCATGGACTCTAGATAATTAATAAATAATTTAATAATAAATAAAACATTATAATTATTAAAATAAACTTTCAGAAAATTTTAATATCAAATATTATTTAAAATAGATTATATTTTCAGGTTTTATAATAACTTATTGAATTTCCCAAAAATACACATCCAAATCCACATAGATAATTTTCACATAGTCATTTTACTCCATGTAAGTGAATTGATGTGCCTAAGTTCATATAAATAACTCACCTAAGGGAATTCATGTATCTAAACTTATTTATCTTATTTCACATAGCCAACTTCATGTAGTTGATTCTATAAATTTGAAAATAGTCACCTCCTTAAATTTTAAACTTAAAAAATCCATATAAATGAAATAATAAGATTTGGTTCGAGTTAAATTATATTTAAAAAAATTATTATTTTTCCAAATTATAATGACACATTAATTAAATACTTTGATATTACTTAAAAGTTGAATAATATTCATTAAAAAATATAACAAATCCATAATAGGTCTGTATATGTATAGTATCTTTATAAACCTGGACACATAAAAAACTAGTTCATAAGACATCTTCATTATCTCCCACTTATTTTTTCATAACTAGACCACTTTTTGATATATCTTAATTGATACCCTTCTTTATGACCTGGAGAAAAGAAATATGTGAAAGGGTGAGCTCATATTCTCAGTAAGGGTAAACAAGGGAGATATCAATCTTATTATAATCATAAGACAAAAGAACATAACATTTGAAATTATTGTCCAACATGTGAAAGATTGTGATATCATGCCATAGGATAAATCATAAAAGTTCATAATAATAAATGAACATAATCCGAAAATTAAAAATATAAAACATGAAGTTTTGTGGAATACACATAAGAATAGAAAATCATTTCATATTAGTCAAGGCTCATTTCCAAGACCATTATAGTGGAAAAGGTACATTACTGAATAAGTTTCACTCCTCATTCCATCCTTGTATTACTAAACCGAGATCATTTTCTGTTCCATCCATGTATATATCATGAGATATAAATATTTACCCAATGCATAGGAGAGAGATATAGATCCCACCAATATCATAATAAAATCATTATTACATGTTCCACAAAAACATAAATCATCCATCATAACATAACCCAATGAATAAAATGGGTTTCTTAAACATTATTCCATCATAATTCATATAAAATAAATGGATTTCATAAATACAATTCCATAACAAACATAATAAAAATATAGTAATAATAGGGATAGAAACAAAACCTTATCAAATAATTTCATCTTAGATGCAAAATAATTCTGATAAAACACTTGATATTAATTCTGGAGGAAAATATCATTTCTTCTTCAAAAATATATTTTTTATCAAAATTTCAATCAATTTTAAAATAAAAAAATATATTTGAAAATAAAATTAAATTTTTTTTCTAGTAATATTCAAGGAAATAAGGTGTTATGAAGATGTAAAAAACTATTCATGCCATATAAGTTAAAAAACATTTGCCCAATACTTTTGCCGGAAAAGTCAAAAAGTACCACGTATCGAATAACGATAAAAGATTCTGTTCATATCGTTCATTAAAAATTAACCAGTGGTTAAAATTTAATTTAAAAAATTTTATAAGTTAAGAAATAGTATTACATATTAAGGGAATATGGATTTTGATGATAAATATACCCTAGTAAATACTTACAAATAAACAATCTCAAATAATAATGAGATTGCAAAATTACCCCTTAATATAGGTCTAATATCCTTCATATGTATTTTAGCATCGTGAATAATGATTTAAATAATTTCATTTACTTATTCTAGAATTATATTCATTTTTATGATATCATATATTATCATATTATCATCCATTTTTTAATTTCATTTCATTATTACTTGTTATTTGGGAATTAATTGCTTCATTTTCTTATTCATGTTTTGTTGAATAAGTTCCATTTATCCTTAATAGGTCATAGAAATATAATTAAAAAATGATATTAACAAAATATATATCATATTTATTCATTCTATACATTTATATAATCATAATTTAATGAAGATAATGTACAATGAATCAAATCGCAATGTGGAGATGGTACGTCGTGTGTACGCACGAATAAAGATATCATTCCCATAATTGTTGAATGCTATTGAATTGTATGGTTTATAATATTTAATAATAAAAATAATGTTATGATAATAATAAATAGTTATTATTTCCATAATTTTACATACCTAAGTAAGGCAGTGGTGAAAACAGATTACACCACGAATTGGAGACGGTAAGCCATATGTACACAAGTGTGGTGATTTCCTTTTTCGTAGGATAGATAGAAGGTTTAATGTGGTTATTTTATAATTATAACAATATCTAACTATATAAGTTATTCTAAATTTATTAATTTACAATCAAACAAATCATGAATATGAATTAGAAAAATAAATAATTTTGAAAGAATCGGTAGAGGATATTACCTCTTCTTTGATGTGCTTCCTATAAATCTCCTCTTAGAGCACTAGAGTTGTCATTTTAAAAAGACCAAAACCTATAGAATTTAAATAAAGCAGTTTATAATGGAAAATTACATGGTATTTCTATGCATTAAGGATCAAATTCAAGTGAATAGGTGAGGTAGTAAGTTCCCTTTTATAATTGATGTGAGAGTCATTTTTGGGATCTCAAAAAATATTAATTTAATATGCAATCAAAACCCTTCCAAAAACCTCCAAAAAGTCCCAATTTCTAACATGAGATGATATAGGGTTTTAATCTCATAAACCAATTAATTTTTGAAATTCTTTTTTTTCAATTTCATCCTTAACATTTTAATTAATACTTAGTTATTCCATTTAATATTTAACTTGGCTAACAAATATTTCAATATTAAAAGGGTGAAATATTTAAATATTTGATTTCAATTAGAACATAAATAAATATATTATAAAATTTTATACCATAGAATAATTATTCTATATTTAAAAAAATTATTTTTAAATAATTTGACAAAACATTATTTGGAAAAACAATTAATAGTGTTCCTTTTGACACTGTTCAAATCATTGATTTTTAAAAATATTAAGATAACAATTTAACATTAAAAAATATTTTATTATATTACTAATAGGTAGAGTTAATATATAAAATTCATTAGACATATTAATTATCCCAAATTATATTTATTTTAACATTTTTAATAACATTTATTTGTTATCACTACTAATAAAATAATTACTACATCAATTTTCTGTAATTATTTAATATACTTATTTATTGAATAAAACTTAAAAATAAAATACTATGATAAATATAAATCTTCTATATTATAGAATAATATTTTTTTCCAAATTTATCCCCCAAAAATTCCACATTTAAAATGTTGAACTTATTAAATTATGAATGTGACAACTTTAACATCACTATAAATGAAATAGCATAGGTGTCACAATCTCTTATATAAAGATCCAAATGGTCACTGACTATAAAATTTTATGGTTTTGTTCGAGATATACTTAAAAAATAATATTTTATCAAGTATTTGGGTATTTTTATGATTATTAATATTTTAATAAAAAATGTTTTATTGATTTCTCATAAATTAATTAATATTTTCAACATCAAAGTATTATTCTTTAACGTAATTATTTATTTTATAAAAATTAAAAATAAATTAACATGATAAATATAAACATTTATCTTTCAATTATTATTTATAATTGAATTTATCTTCTATATAATCTTATATAAAAAATGGATTAGTTATTAGAATTTGAGTGAGACATATTTAATAAAATAAATTAAATATACTAATCTCATCCAACTGGCTTTCAAAGGACACCATTTCGACCCAAGGATGATTTAGGTCAATACCCACTCATCTAATGATATAAACACAAGTTTTAGGGTAAATTTATAATATCATTATTACCCTTAATTACCAAATTTACCCTTTTACCGTATTAATAAAAATTACTAAGTTATTATTCATAATTTCCAAAAATAAAATTAATCTATTTAAAAAACTTAGACCTATTTATTCTAAATATGTAATTCATTTTTCAAAATTCAAAGCATAGAAGCTGCAGTAATTAATTTAAAATTATTCTTATTTTTAGAAAGAGAGAACGTGTTTTTAATAGTTAAAACATTGCAAAATATTGAAATATTTTTGCATCTGAATTCAATGGAAAATTAATAATATTTACATAAATTATATTTAATGATAAAAAATATGTTATATTTATACTTTAAAAAAATAAATATTATAATTTATCCATTTAAATTTTTTCGATAAAAAATTTGTTTTCAATTAAAATTTAGTGTCTTTTTAGTATTCATCACAATTTGAAAGTTATCTAAAAATATAAAAAATTCATCCAAAGTAAATTTTTATTTCATTATTCCAAAGAAAAAGTTTCTTTATCTTGTAAAAAGTATTAATGTGTCAAAATAATAATTTAAAAATGGTTCTCCATTAAAAGGTGGTAAAATTACCCTTTTTAAAATATTGGTTTTGTGGACATCAAAGAGGGTTTATTCATACCCTATGAAAAAATATATATTGAATGAATATCAAAAATATTTTATTAATAACATATATATTTCATTAATTTCATTTACTAGTAGTAATTCACTCAATTTAATAAAAAAAATATACAAATATATAATTGATTTATATTTCTTTCATAAATAATTGGTACTGAATGACTTCACTATACATTTTCATAAGTTAGTTATATTTATTCCCACTTACCTAATAGATATGTTAAAATGGTCATTTCATACTAATGAAATTTGTTGGTTCGTTTAAACTTATGATTTCATGTAATGTAATCTACTGAAGAATTAAAATTATTTGGAGAAAATATTCCATAAAAACATCTAGGTGTTACATTCTACCCAACTTAAACTAAAATTATACCTCAAAATTCATCACTTGGATAAAAACAAATGATGATATCTCTCCCTACTCATATCCTCAAGTTCCCACATAGTTTCTTAAAATTGGTGGTTCTGCAACAGAACATAAACCAAGTGAGTGGTCTTGTTTCACAGAACCTTTTCACTACGATCCATAATCTCTTTTAGTTGTTCTTCAAAGAAAATATCTTTATCTAGGGGTATTAATTATATGTTTAGTAAATGTGAAGAAATATGCATGTACTTCATCAATATAGAAACATTGAACACATCATGAGCTTGAGAGGTATTCAGTGGAAGCACCAATCAGTAAGATACCTTCCCAACACAATCCAGAATTTTAAAAGGACCAATATACCAACGGATCAGCTTTGCCTTATTTCCAAATCTCATTATTATCTTCGAAGGATATATTCATAAGAACACCTTATCACCCACCTCAAACAGTATGTCTTGTCATCTATTGTAAACATAACATTTTTTGACTTTGATATGTTCTTATGTGTTGTTAAATAGATATGAACTTTTCATCTATTTCATCAACAAGTTTGGGTCTTAATAGATTTCATTCCCCAACTTCATCCCAATAAGTTGGAGTTCCGCACTTCTTTCCAAAGAGGGATTCAAAAGAAGCCATCTGAATACTAGAGTGAAATCTATTGTTGTACGAAAATTACACCAAAGTTAGGTGTTGGTCCCAAAAACCTTTGAAATTCATATGTAATGCTCTCAACATGTCTTCTAGAGTTTTAATTTTTCCTCTCAGACTGACCATCTGTTTGATTATGATAAGTAGTGCTGGAACTTATCTCTGTATCCAGAGCATGCTAAAGAATTCTCTATAACTTCAAGGTAAACCTTATATCTCAATCAGATATAATGGAAAGTGGTAATCCATGAAATATTACCACTTCTTTTACATATATCCTAGAAATATTATCAAGATAGAAATCCTCTCTAATATAAATAAAGTGTGATGACTTCGTAAGGTGGTCAACTGTAACCCATATATCATTTTGTCTTTCAGATTTTTTGGGATGTCCGATGACAAACTCCCCGGTGATGTTTTCCCATTTACATTCTATTATGGGTAATGGTTGTAACATACTCTTAGACTTTTGTCTCTAAACCTTAACTAGATAACAAACCAAGTACCGAGAGACATATTTGGAAACATCTCCTTTCATTCCATCCCACTATAAATACTCTTCTAGTTACCTGTACATCTTTGTGATTCAAAGGTGAATAGAAAATGAATAAATATGAGCCTCATCCATTAGTTTCTTCATTAATTATAGTTTGGGAAGAATAAAAACCTGATTCCATAACCTTATTATTCCATCATAATCAAGGTTGAATTGAGCAAAATTTATCTCCTTCATTTGTAGCTCTACATATTCCTTATGTGCCTCACTAATTGTCACTTGTATATATGGTTGAACATTCATTTGAAAAAGATAATATTTCTCCCCATCCTTTATAATTTTAAGATCCATCCTTTTTAAATCCATAAGTGTTATATCTTTTGTGATCCTCATCATGGATGGCCTAGCATAGTCCTTTTGACTCAAAGCCTCTTCCACCTATTTTGCTTTACTAGGGTCGTAATGTATTGAGTAGTCATAATCTTTAATCAGCTCCAACAATATTCTTTGACTCATATTCATCTCCTTTTGTGAAAAAATATATTTTAATATTTTACGATCAGTATAAATATAACAGATTTCACCATAAAGATAATTCATTTGTATCTTTAATGAAAATATTACTATGTATTACTCCAAATCATGAGTTGGATAATTTTACTCATGGATTTTAAATTTTCATGAGGTATAATCTATCACCATATCATTTTTCATTAGGACACAACCCAACCCCATTTTTAATGCATCACTGTAGATCACAAACCTTTCCCTGCTACAAGTTAGTGTTATTATAGGTGCACTGGCTAACCTTCTTTTGAGATCTTTGAAATTCTCTTCACATTCCTCCATCCACACAAACATAACTCATTTTTGAGTCAACTTGGTGAGTGAATTAGATAACCAGGAAAAATATTTCACAAAATGTCGATAACATCTAAACAAACCAAGAAAATTTTGGATCTTAGTTACCATTTTTGACTTTCAATAATTTTAGTTTTTGATGGATCCATAGATAACCCCTATCCTGAGATTATGTGACCCAAAAATTAAACTTTTTGAAGCCAAAATTCACAATTGGTAAATTTTTCATAAATCTTATCTTTTCTCAGGGTCTTCAGTACAATTCTCAAGGGAACTTCATGTTCTTCCTTTCCCTTCAAATAGATAAGAATATCATCTATAAAGACTACCACAAACTGATCAAGATAGTCTCTAAAGACTCTATTATTTAGATCCAGGAAGTCATAAGGGGCATTAGTAAGACCAAAATGCATCACTATAAATTCACAGTTTCTACACCTTGCACAAAATGTCGACTTAGGTATATCCCTCATCTTGAACCTTAGTTGATGATATCCTGAATGAAGATCAATCTTGGAAAAGTATTGAGCTCTATGTACTGTGTTGAATAATTCATCAATGTGGGGAAGAGGATATTTTTTCATGATAGTGATCTTGTTAATTTCATGAATATAAATTCAGAGTCTCATTGATCCATATTTCTTCTTAACAAATAGAACAAGTTCATCCCAAAGTGACATAATAGGTCATATGAATACCTTGTCAAGATTCTCTTCAAGTTGCTTCTTAAATTCCTGCAACTCAATTGGATCCATTTTATAAGGTGTCTTTAAAATAGGGATAGCACCCAGTATGAGTTCTATTGAAAATGAAACCTCGCGATTTAGTGGAAGACCTAGAAATTATTCTAGAAAGACGTCATCAAACTCCCATATACTGGTTTAATTCTTAATTTTGAGTTTCTCCCTAACCATTTGAGATAAATAACCTTCACTTATAGAAATCAAGACCCATAATATGGATGAAACTTCTACTAGAATGTTATATCCATCCTTGCACCGAAAGATGATCAGAGATTGATTTGAAATATGAAATGTGACTTAAATTACAAGGAAAATGATATGAGATCTATATAGAGAAATACAATCCATGCCAATGATCACATAAAATTCCACTATAGTAAGGATCACAATATTTCCAAGAATAAATTTCCCACAAACTTCAACTAGAGATGAATTATAAACTTTTGATAACACCATTGTGATATTAGAAGTTGTCACACCTAACTCAACATCTAATTTTAAAGGTAATATAGAGATACCCTTAGAAACTTCTTCAGAAATAAAAGATTGGGTGGATCCAAAATCAAATAAAACACTTTCTTCTTTAGAGTGGATGGTAATTGTACCTTTACCCACTTCATTATCATAATCCACATCGACAATAGTGATCACATGGGACTTGCCTTTATCTTTGGCCTTAAGAGTTTTTTGACATCAATCATTATCAATTACCCTTGGATTAGGGCATTGATTTACATAATTCCCCATTTCCTTTCACTTATAACATTGAAGTGTATGAGGTGAATTCTTTATAGCATTTTCTCTATTCGCGTCATTATATAACTTTTTTCCATCACTTCGGAATTCTAATGCCCAATGACCTTCTTTTCCACACTTAAAAAATTTACTATTCACTTTAAGACATCTTCCTCCATGTTTCATTCCATACTTTGAGCATAAGGTAAAACTCATCTTCTTTTCAGTGTGGTCTTTAGATTTTCTATTGAATCCCATTTTTCTCTTCTTGTCAAACCCATAGGACAAATGGGTTACTCCAATATCCATATCAACTTTGAGATCTCATCGAAAGATTTTTTGTAGATATTGAAGTCCCTTAGGGATAATGCCCTTAGGAGACTTGGTTTTAAGCCACTAAAGAATCAATCAATTTTACTCTCATGTTGGATAATAATTTCAAAAGTATACCTTGCAAGCCTTGTAAAATTTTCTCCATAGGTACCAATGGATTCATATAAAATTTTCTTAAGTTCAAGGAACTCCTTCTATATATTTGTTAGTAGAATATGAGGAAAGTTCTTATTGAAAAATAATTTCTTGAACACATCCCATTCCTTAGACTATTTCATCTCTTTTCCTCATATTCTTGTTAGGGTTCCACCATTGATCAGCTTCACATTCTAAATGATAGACTAGTAAGATGACCTTATAATGTTGTGAACATTATAGAAATAAAAATATCTATTCAATGGTACTAATCCATTGTTTATCAACTAATAGATCAGAAGACTCGCTGAAAGAAGGTGGATGCTGCCTCATGAAGGACTAAATAGAATGTTCTTCCCTACTTTGCTCATTTGGAAGTCCTCTATGATTCATAGCTTGGAAAGTTTTATGAGAATAGCTACAAGATTTTTCATTCTAGCTCCCATAAAATTTAGTTTCTCATGAAGATAATCATTACATGACCCATCATGTTCAACATTAACATGATTCCTTCATGTTCCAACCATTGAATAAAACCAAAAATTATAGTGTGAGCAACACTAATCATAATGTAAAAACCACATAATAAATAAAAAAATTCAATTTAAGACACTTTAGGTTTTATCCTAGGTTATTCATTATGACTTCTAAAACACTATTATTTTAACCAACACTATAACATATCCTTAGGGTTCTTACTAAGGTTTTCTCATCCTAGTTTCCAAATGTTAACTATAACTTTTCTATGATACCAACTATAACGACCCATACTTTACAAACATTGATATTACATAAAATTTGAAGAATATTCATTAAAAAATATAATAAATCCATGATAGGACCATATAGCTATATTGTATTTATAAACCTGGACACATAAACAACTAGTTAATATGATATCTTTTTTATCCCCCACTTATTTTGTCATAACTAGACCCCTTTTTGATATATCTTACATAATAACCTTCTTAATGACCCATGGAAAAGAGACATATGAATGGGTGAGGTCAAATGCTCAGTAAGGGTAAAAAATGAAAATATCAATCATATCATAATCATAATACACAAGAACATAACATTTGAAAATCTTATCCAACATGTGAAAGATTGTTATATAATACCATGGGATAAATCATGAAAGTTCATAAGAATCAATGGACATAATCCCAAAATATATAACATAAGACATGACGTTTTTTGGGATACAAAAAAGCATATAAAATCATTTCATATTAGTCAAGGCTCAATTACAGGACCATCATAGTAGAAAAACTCCATTACTAAACTGAGTTCACTCCTTGTTCCAGCCCTAATTGCTGAACTGAGATCATTTCCCATTCCATCCATGTCTATATCATGAGATATAAATCTTTATCCAATACATTGGAGGGATATATAATTCCCACCCATCTCATAATGAAATCATTCTTACAGGTTCCACAAAAACATAAATCATCCATCATAACATAACCCAAGAAATAAAATGGGTTTCTTAAACATCATTCCATCATAATACATACAAAAAATGGATTACATAAATATAATTCCATAATAATCACAATAAAACCATACTAATAATAGGGGTAGAAAATAACCCTATTAAATAATGTCATCTTATATGGAAAATATTTTGGATAAATCACTTGATATTAATTCTTGAGGAAAATATCATTTCTTCTTCAATAAAGTTTTCTTTTATCAAAATGTCACACAATTTAAAAATAAACTTGAAATAATTTATAGGAATATTTATGGAAATAAGGCATTATTAATACATAAAAATCCATTCATTCCATATAAGTTAAAAAACATTCTCCTTGTACTTTTTCCGAAAAAGTCAAAAAGTGCCTCATATTGAATAACAATAAAAGATTTATTCCATACCATTTGGTAAAAATTCACTAATGGGTGAAAATTAATAAAAAAAATTTATAATAATATAAATAGTGTTACATATTTAGGTAACATGGATGTGGATGATAAATATACCCTAGTAAATACTTACGAATAAACAATCTCGGATAATAATGCGATTGCAAAATTATCTCTTACCTTAGGTCTGATATCCTTCATATGTATTAGAACCTCCTATATAATTATTTAAATAGTGTCATTGACTTATTCGAGAATAATGTTAATTTTTATGATATCTTATATGATCATAATGTCATCCATTTGTTAATAACATTTCATTATTACTTTTTATTTAGGTATTAACTGCTTCATTTTCTTATGCATGATTTGTCGAATAAGCTCCATTTATCAATCATAGGTCATATTTATATCATTAAAAAATGATATTAACATAATATATATCATATTTATTCATTATATACTTTTATATAAGGATTATTTAATTAATATAATGTAGAATGAATCACATCACATAGTGGAGATGGTAAGTCGTACGTATGCACGAACGACAATATCATTCCCCTAATTGTTGAATGGTATTTAAGTGGATTGTTTATAATATTTAGGAATAAATATCATTTATAATAATCATATATATTTATTATTTCCATCATTATACCCATCCAAGTAAGGAGGTGGTGAAAAATAGAATACACCAAGGCATGGAGATGGTAAGTCATACGTATGCACGTGTGGTGATTTCATTTTTCGTAGGACGGATTGAAGGTGAGATATGGTTGTTTCATAATTATAATAACATATAAGTATATAATTGAAACATTGGTTATTAATTTTAAATTAAATAACTCGTGAAGAGGAAGTAGAAGAAGAAATAAGTTTGAAAGAATCAGTAGAGGAGATTACCTCTTCTTCGACGTACTTTATCTAAATCTCTTCTTAGAGCATTAGAGTTGGTCTTTGAAAAATAAAAAAACCTCGAGAAGGTAAATAGTAAAGTTTAGAATATAAAGGTGAAGGATATGGATGATTTTGAAGGCGTAAATTTAAGTGGCTAGGTGAGGGAGAAGGTACCCCTTTATAATTGAGGGGAGTGGCTTTTTTGGAATCTCAAAAAATATTAATTTAATATAAAATCAAACCCCATCCAAAAACCTACAAAAAGTCTCAATTTAGAATATGATATGATATATGGTTATAAATTCATCAAAAAAATAAATTTTTTACATGTTTTTATGTAAATTTAAACCTTATAATTTTAATTAATACTAAGTTATACTATTTAATTTTAAACTAGGGTAACAAATAATTCAACATTAAAAGGGTAAAATATTTACTAATTTGAGGTCAATTAGACTATAAATAAATATATTATAAAATATTAGACCATATAATAATTATTATATATTTATTAAAAAAATTATTATTTTTAAATAATTTAATAAAACATTATTTTGATAAACAATCAATAGTGTTCATTTTGACACTCTTCAATTAATTGATTTTTAATAGTGATAAGATAACAAGTTAAATTCAAAAAAAACTATTTTATTATATTCTTAATAGATAAAGGGAATCTATAAAATTCATTATAAATATTAATTATCCCAAATTATATTTATTTCAACTTTTTTAATCACATTTATTTGTTATCTATATTAATAAAAGAATTACTGCATCAATTGTGTGTAATTATTTAATATAAGAATTTTTTGAATAAAAAATAAAAATAAAATGATGTGATGAATATAAATCCACCAAATATCAGAAGAATATTTTTAGTCTAATTTATCTCATATAAAATCCGACATTTAAAATGTTATGCTTATTAAATAATTAATGTGACAACTTTAACATCACTTTAAATAAAATAATATAAGTGTCACAATCTCTTCTATAAGGATCCAAATGGTAACTAAATCAACCCTTTTATGGTTATGGTGTATATATACTCGACCAATATGATTTTTTCAAGTGTTTTCATCCTTTGATGGTCATTAATATTTTAATAAAAATTGTTTTATTAATTTCTCGTCAATTAATTAATTTTTACATCATCAAAGTATATGTATTAAAGGTAATTATTTATTTTATAAAAATTACAAAAAACATACCATGATAAAAAAATTATATTTCAAATGAGTACATATATTATAATTTATATTCTGTATAACCTTATTTAAAAATTATTTAGTTATTAAAATTTGAGTGAGACAGATTTAATAAAATAAATCAAATGTCATAATCTCATCCAAGTGGCTTCTCAAGGACACCATTTTGATCCAAGGATGATTTAGGTCAACAAAAACTCATAAAAAGATATTAGTACAAATGTTAGGGTAATTTTATAATAGCATTATTTCCCTTAATTACAATATTTACCATTTTACTATATCAATAAAAATTACATTAGTTATTATTCGTAATGTTAAAAAATAAAATAAAGCTATTTACATAATTTGGACATACTGATTCAAAATATGGAATCGATATTTAAAAATTAAAAACATATAAGTTTCAATAATGAATTTTAAATTATTCCCATTATCATAAAGAGATAATGAGTTTTTAAAAGTTAAAACATTGCAAAAGATTGAAATGTTTTTACATCTAAATTCTACGTAAATTTAATGCTAATTAAATCTATTATGTTAAATGACAAAAATATATTATATTTATACTTTAATAACATTTAATATTATAATTTAACCATATAAATTTTTTTTCATTAAAAAACTTGTTTTCTATTAAAAACTAGTGTATTTTAACTATTCATCAAAATTTGAATGATATCAAAAAAATATTAAAAATTCAACTAAAGTAAATTTTTATGACTTTATTCCAAAAAAAGTTTTTTTTATCATATAAAAATTATTAATTTGTTAAAATCACAATTTAAAATTGGTTCGGCATTAAAAGGTGGTAAAATTTCTCTTTTCAAAATATATGTTTTTTATATCAAATAAGGTTCATTCATAACCTATGACAAAAATATATATTGGATGAATATCAACAATATTTTATTAATAACATATTTATTTCATTAATTTTGTTTACTAATAGAAATTTTCTAAATTTATTAATAAAAAAATAAAAATCTATAATTGATTCATATTTTTTTCAAAAATAATTGGTAGTGAATAAATTCACCAAACATTTTCATAATTTAGTTATATTTATTTGTACTAACCTAACAAATAGGTTAAAATGTTCATTTTAGAAAAAGGGAATATCACGGTTCTTTTAAACTCAAGATTTTGTGCAATGTAAGATATTGAAGAATTAAAATTATTTAGAGAAAATATTTCCTAAAAACCTCTAGGTGTTACCCAAATAATTATGAATCGCCTAAATTGGTCTTCTATAACCAAATATATATTCAAAATAAAGAAGCAAAATAGTTCTGAAAAACATTATAATTAAAACTGAAAATATACAGTGATTTCTAAACTAATTTAGAACATAATAGACATCGATTCGGAATTTGATGTATCCTAATAAATGTAGATAATTTTTCTTTCTTTCCAAAATAAAAAAAATTAATCAATTTATAGTTATTTAGACCATGTTATGATCAAAATAGATAATGTAGCCAAATATGGAAAATCAGCTACATGGGAGAATTGGCTACTTGGATTTTGGCTATGTGGGAGATTGCTAAATTTGAAAAAATTACTTCTTCTATGTGGGAATCGTAAAAAACATGAATAAATGATATTTCAAGGTCCCAAATGACCTATTTATCCCTGAAACATTTTATGAATCTTGTATAACATGTTATGAAAAATCAAAACATGAAATCTTATGGTAAATTAAAAAAATAATAAAATGATATAACCAAAGTTAACAAATATTTAAATTAATATAGAAGATAAAGTAAAGATAAAACTTAATAATTATGTGATAAATATGAATTAATCATACTGAAATATAATCAATGAACAAATGAATTTAAATTAATTAAACAAATAATGAAAAACTAATACTAGATTAAAACTCTATAACACTATTATAAATTATATTTGAAATGCTCGAGGTATTTAGCCTTATGATAAATAAATAATATAAATTATTTTATTGTCAAAACAATGTGTTGATATTTTAAATAATTGTGTTTGTGGGAATTAAAATAAATAAATTATTATTATTATTAAAATATTAAGTGGTTTAGGGATACACTCAATATTCTCCTCATTTTTTATAACAAATATATATATATAATTTCAAAAACTCCCCCCCCCCCCTTGAAATTATAAAAAAGATACCAGATATAAATAGAATAATTCACTCTTTGAAATGATAATGTTTCTCCCCCAATTATTTAACATAGTGCTACATTTCGTACAATGGATACTAAAAAATTAACTCCCCTTAAATTTAAGAATGTTTAAAAACCACATTGTATGAATATAAATAGTATATAAATTTTTTGAAAGTATTAAAATTAAAAAAGATGTTTCAATAAGACACTATAAAACCATCCATCATTAGAACATGAATTGTATTTGATAAGAAGAATCTTAAAAGTATATTGTGAAAAATAATGAAAAATCCTTCCAAAAAAAATTCTATTATGAAAACTAACATTTTAAAATTTGACAAAATCTAATATGTATGATAATACATGAAAAGTAATATGATAAATAAATGTGAGAATATATTTAAAATTGTAAACAAAAAAACAAAATCCATATTTCAACAAATTTCATGTATATCTGAAAATTTCAATTGATAAACACACTCAATCTCCCTGAGAACTTGAGTATTAAATATGATTCTCAAGGAGTGTAATAAAATCAAAATGACTCTATACAATAAAACTAAAAAAAATTCAACATACATAGGCTGACTTCAAAAATGAAAAACTATAAATATTTTAAAACCATGATAGTTCATCCTTAAACTATTTAAAAACATATTTTTAATATTGAAAAACGCATGTATTAATAAAGAATAACTGATTAAATTTAAAATTAAAACACTTAATCTTCCTCTTAACATAACATTATATATACTAATATAAAAATTTAAAAATTTCAGTAATCCCCAAAAAATATAAATCAGATTAAAATATTTTAAAACAATATTACTTTTCTAGGGAAAATTACATAATTGAAATAAGATATTTTCCCCCATAATTTATGAATTACATATATAAATGAAAAAAATATGAATTTTTAGTGAAAATATTCACCTAAATTCTATCTTAATTTATCTTTAATAAATATACTAAAATTATATAAAAATTGACTCCCAACTTAGATAAACTAGTGAAAAACAATTAAACTAAACAGATTTTAAAAAAATTGTATTACAAATCTATAAATTAAATATTATAAAAGGTTTATAAGTAAATAATGAATTTAAATTAAGAAGAAATAATTTCTTCCATTTAATTTCAGCTTCCATATTTCAAAAAAAATGACCAGTTCATGTATATAAAAATTTCAAAATATGAAAAATATTTTTTTTTAATATTAACATTTTGAAAACAACAAATATAAATATATTTATAATTCATTTCAATGAATAAAATATCCAAGATTAATTCAGAATTAAGAACAATAGAAACTACCCCTACATTAATTCTTTCCTTTTATAATGATAATATAGATATAGTAAAATAAGAATTTTAATTCCAATGGTGAAAACTTCTCCAAAAACACACTTTAATATTACAGGATCTATGAATAATTTGATAATATATTCAAATAGTTTTTAAATAAACAAATAATAATAAAATACTAGTAATCTAGAATTTATAACATAAATTAACATGTTCAAAAGACATATGAAAATGAAAAATTCAAGATCATGACATATACATAAAATCTTACCCAAATTTATTGACCAAAATAGAAGTTAAACATTAAGGACATAGGAGAATCCTAAAATGATACAAGGTATTCAAGGGTATCTAAAATTAAATACTAAATATTATAATTCTTATAAAGACATACTAATAATAAAAATATAATAACATTCAGGTTTAACATAATAATTAGAAATTACATATTACCAGGGTATAATTAATGTATTAGTTTTACATGAATTAGAGTACATTCGTTTTGGTACCCAAGTAGTGGATGATTTAGACAGTTTTTCCTTTAAATATAATTTAGGCATTAAATTCCTTTGGTGACCAAAATATTGAGTTAACTTCAAAGGAAAATCAAAATCTTAGTTTCCATAAGATCCAAAATTAAAATAGTTAGGTAAATAAATTCCATTAGACCTTCCTTTCATAAAATTATTTCTAAATAGAATAGGAAAAAAAGAATCACATCTAAGTCCATTCCTTTTATCATTACACTTCTTGAAATAAGAATACATTATAATATTGACTATATAAGCATATTTTAAAAAAAATTAATTTTAAAACAAAAATATTCATTTATAAATTTAACTAATTTATACCAGATCCTTTAATTTTCCTTTGGAAAAAATTTCAAATTGTCGCATGCATTTTCAAGTGTGGGAGAATCAATGTTTCTATGATTTTCATTTAACATCTCATTTTATTCCTTATGAGTTAAAATTTATATATCAACATTATTTAATTTAATTAGTAAATTATTTTATTTTTAATGAACCCTTTTATAATTTTACTTAATTAAAACATTTATTTAAGTCATTTATTTTATTTTATATTCATATAAATAACATATTTCTTTTAGATCTTAAATACATGGATCATTGTTTACAGAATTGATAGAAGAAATATAATCATAACTAAAAAATATATTTTATGTTATAGTTTTCACACATATATTTTCAAATTTAATAAAAATGAACGAATATAACTTGAAAAAGAATATGTAGGGGAAAAGTTTTTATGAAATTTTCAGTTTATTTTATATATTCAACATTATTTTAAGTGATTTCAGATTCACACTAGGAAGTTGTAGATTTTATTTATTTATTCTTAACCTTCCAAGAATTTTTTTAACTTTAGATAATTTGGTTTAATATGTTCTCTCTTCTTACATGTATAGAAAATGATATTTAAACAATCAAAATTCAAATTTGAATTACCTTGAGTGATATATCCTTTATGAAAATGAAGTTTTTCCTTTATCTTGGCCAGACACTCCATTATCATGTTCCTGAACATTAAATAATTAAATTATATATATTTTCTTGAATAATACTCTTCAAAGATATTTGTTTCAATTTGTTTCCATTTTTATGAGCAATGATCTAACTATAAATTTTGTCAAAAATATTTTTAGAAAAATAAAAATAAGTATTATTCATGACATTGTAATTAAGATCCCATTTAATAGCATCATATCCTTTAAAATAAATAGGACCAAATTTAGGTAATACATAATATTTAATCACAATATAAAAAAAATATCAATACTATTTATAAAATATTTCATTTGGATCTTCCATTTAGTATACTTACTACAATTGAAATTCAATTGAAACATCATATCCAACAAATTTTTATTCCTTAAGTTTTCCATCACTAAAAAATATTTTTCCCTTATTATTGTAACACCCTGAGATTTTATGAAGAATATTCTTTTAATTTCGTTGATATCTTGTGTTGTACGCTACATCAAAATTAGCTTGTGTTATACACGACATCGTATTAGCTTGTAGTATATGCAACACTATTCTTGGCTCGTGTTACACACAATTTCAAGTTCGTTTTGTAGAAATTATTTTACGCAACATTAAGTATAGATTTTGTTTAATGTATAAATGAAATAATTTTTGAATTATTTTATAGGCAACACCAAAAGGAGATTTCACTACATGAAACCCTGACCTAGCTTAAATTACACGCAATTGCGACCTTCCTCGATAATGTGTGTTGTACGCAATACCGGGTTTCACTAAACAACGATATATGGTTATAACATTATCACTAACTAGTCATTATGAATAGTATTAACTAAATTTTTAATTTTATAACATTATTATTCATCTTACTCATTTTCTAGAACATGGTATGAGAATAAAATAAATATTTCGGGTAAAATAAGTATTTTTGAAAAAAATGCAGTTTTTCCGCCTTTTAATGGCATACCCACATTAAATCTAGTTTTTTGACATGTTTATAATTTAAATTATACAAAATAAAATTATTCTTTGGAATAAGGATATAAAATTTTACCTTGGATAAATTTTTCATATTATTCTGATAACTTTCATATTTTAATGAATAGTAAAAACACGCTATATTTTAATTAAAAAGAACTTTATTCATCGTAATAATTAATGAGGTTAAATTATAATATTTAATGGTTTTAAAGTATAAATAGAATATCTTTTTACCATTTAATATAATGTATGTCATTAGCATTGATTTCACATTGAATTCGTAGGTTAAATCAATTCAATCTTTTGCAATGTTTTAAACAAAAACCCGATTTCTTTCGACAACGGGATTAATTTTAATTTAATTTCTGAAACTTATGTGTATTGAATTAGGAAAAATGGATTCAAAATTTTAAATAATTGGGTACAAATTATATAAATAGACTACTTTTTATTTTTGGGCATTATGAATAGTAACTACGGTAAATTTTATTTCCTATAGTAAAAGGTAAATCCGGTAATTAAGGGTAAATATAATATTATAAAATTACCCTAACACTTGTCTTAATACAATTGGATGATTATATTTCGTCCTAAGTCATATTTAGGTCGAAATGGAATCCATTAAAACCCACTTTGAGGTGATTACGACCTTTAGTTGATTTTATTTAAAGGAAAGTGAAATATGTCTCACTCAAACTTTAATAATTAAAGTATTTTTAAAATAAGGTTATACAGAATATAAATTTGGTTATAAATACTCATTTGAAATATAAAATATTTTTCTTTATCATGGTAATTTATTTTTAATTATTAAGAGTTATTTAATTACCTTATTAGCTTATACATTAATGATGCAGAAATGATTTATTTAGTAAAAAAATCAATAATATTGTTTTTATTGAAATAGTAGTACATATTAAAGGGATCAAAAACCTGACCAAAACTTTTTGGTAGTGTATATATACACCATAAGAATACAATGACCGAATATATGACCCCTTGGAGACTTATAAAAGTGATATGACACTTATATTATTTTATTTTATATGATGTCAAAGTTGTCACCTTCATAATTTAATAAATATAACATTTTAAAATTTGTGTGTTTTAGAAGATAAATCTGACTAAATGTATTCTTATGAAATATATAAGATTTATATTTATCCTAGTATTTTATTTTTAATTTTTATGCAACAAATAAGTATATTTAATAATTATACAAAAATGTTGTAGTAGTTATTTTATTAAGAGAAATATCAAATAAATGGTTTTACAAATAGTAAAATAAATAATATACGAACTATTTAATGTTCTCCACTAATTTTATAGATTACTATGACATGTTATGAACCTATTAAATATTTTAGTTAGAATATATCCTCTGTGTGGATTTTATTTAAATTCAAATAAATGAATACTGTCAAAATTGACACTATTGTTATTTTATAAAAATAACATTTTATTAAATTGTTTAAAAATCACAAAAAAATTTAAAAATTATAAATTGAAATTTATATATTATAAAATTACATAAATTATCTAATTATGTATAATTCATATCACATAAGTAATTATTTATAACAATTTAAAATTTAGAATCTTATTACCACAAATAAATTTTAATAGATTAAATAATGATAAATCAAGTTGATAATATTTAAAATAAATTCCATACATGTCTAAATTTTATTTTTTGATGATATTACAACCCTATATCATCTAATATTCTAATATGAGTCATTTTTTGAGGTTTTTAAGTCGAGTAAGATTTATTATAAATTAATATTGTTAAGATTTTCAAAGGTGCCTCTCTCCTCCTTTATAAAAAGAGAACCCCTTACCACTTCTCTTCACACCCTTTTGAGCCTTTAATATCGGTCAACCCCTGCCCATTTCCCTCCTCAACTTCACTATAAATATTCTAGAGGTCCTGGTCTTCTTCAAAGACCAATTTTAGTTCCCTAAGAGGAGGTCTCAAAGAGGCGCTTCAAAGAAGAGGTAATGTCTATTACCGATTATTTCAAATTTATTTCTTCTTCTACTTCCTCTTCTTTAGATGATTCATTATAAATTAATAACATCAGTATCACTAATATACTTATTTGTTATTATAAATATGAAAAATCTCTATTCCACCTTCTATCCATCCTACGGAAAACGAAATCACCGCGCGTGCGTACGTACGGAATACCGTCTCCACGCCGTGGTGTAATCTATTTTCCACCACCACATTACTTGGATGGGTATAATGGTGTAAAGAATAACTATATGTGATTATTTTAAAGTGATATTGATTCTGAAATAGTATACATACACTTCAATACAATTCCACGATCATGGGAACGATATCATCGCTTGTGCGTACGTACGGACTACCGTCTCCACGACGCGATGAGATTAATTCTCCATGTTAACCATTCATGAATGATTATAAAGTATATATAATGAATAATAATTAAATATATTCCCTAATAATGATACTGTATTTATAAATAAATATATATATATATATATATATATGTTATCTACTTAATTCCATTCAATTCAATAAGGAAACGAAAACAGCGTTCATGTGTACGTACGACCTACCATCTCCATGAACGGTGTATTTCATTTCATTTATCATTCTATCATATATATGTATATGCTGAATATTTATTATATATATATCATGTTTTAAATTCTAAAATTTATTAAATCAGGATATAATTAATAATATCAAGAATAACAAGTCGAAACACATACGATAAATGAAACGATTTTACCCAAAATGCTGCTTTAACATGGATTTACAAAAGAACGGGTAATATAAAGTCATAAGTGAACCATATATGATATCATAAAAATGAATATGATTCTTTAATAAGTCAATGACATTATTTAAATCATTATACAGTAGGTTAGGATACGTACGAATCATATCGGACCTAAGGTAAGGGATAACTTTTCCAATCTCATTTTTATCCAAGATTGTTTCTTTGAAAGTATTTATTGGGGTTATGTTTATTATCCATGTCCATATGTTCTCAAAATGTTTTCATAAAATGTTTACTTTTCTTCCATGTATGTTTAAAGTCATTTTTACCTTTTTTTACTTTTACTACATCGTATGGAAGGAATTTTTCTTTTTTTTACCATACAAGGTACTTTTTGACTTTTCTGGTAAATGTATGAGGAGAATGTTTTTTTTAACTTATACGGCATGAATATATTTTTATAGTTTCATAAAAAATTATTTCAAGGAAGTTTCCTCTACAAAATTTCATGAATATTTCTAACAAAATCTTTTCTTTTAAAATTTTGTGGCATTTTGTGAAAAGAAAATTATTTTAAAGAAGAAAGGATATTTTCCTCAAGAATTATTTTCATGTGTTTTATCAAGACCATTTTCCATCTAAGATGACATTATTACATATGTTCATGTTTCAAGTATTATGTCACTATGATTTACATGGTTTCACTTTTCTTATGATGAAATGATATCCATTTGTTTTATATGGATTATGTTATGATGGAATGATTTTTATGAAACCCATTTTATTCTTTGGGTTATGATGAATGATTTATGTTTATGTTGTGCCGCACATAAGAATGATTTCATTATGAGATGGTTTGGACCTATATCTCCCTCCAAAGCATTGGGTAAAGATTTATATCTCATGAGATAGACATGGCTGGAAAGGTAAGTTAATCCGGTTTAGTGTTACAGGACTGAAACGAGGAGTGAACTCGATTCAGAAAGGGACTTTGTCCACTAAGATTGTCTTGGCAGAAATGCATTGGATACTATGGAAATCATAACATGTGATGAATGGTTTCCACAATTACATGTTTTATTCCCGTTATATTTTATCAAGATTGATGTTCCATTATGATACATGCCTTATGTACTTCCAAGATTTATGTCTTTGATCAATATTTTGATGTTTAAACATTATGTTCATGTTTTTAAGTTCAATGGTATATTGTTTGTTTTATTTTCTCCAGGATTACCCATACTGAGAATTTGAGCTCACCCTTTATATGTTTTATTTTCCCCAGGATTTCAAGAAAGGTTTTAGGTAAGAAAACAAAAGGGGAAGATCTTTACGGGAGATGTTGAAGATCTTTCACCATGATTAGAAGATTATATTCCGAGTTTCCAAAGACACTAAACTATTACGATCCTTGAGTTTTAGTTTTTGTTATGTATTAAGTATTTTGAAAAAGTAATGTAATGTCCATGTACGTCAAGATTTGGGTCTCTGCATTTGTTATCAGAGGAAAGGTTTAGTTAACCATTGGAAACTAGGATGCGAGAACTTTAGTGAGATCCCTAGAGGTATTTCTAAGGTATGTCTAGGGATATCCCTAAGGTTAAGTATAAGTATAGGTTATAGTCCTATAATTACAGTAACGATATTAGAATTAAACCTAAGATGTTAGATATTGATGTTAATCCCCCTTGATTTTGATTTTGGCCTCTCACACGATTCTTTTTGGGTTTTAGAAAATGGCTGGAAACAGGAGGATTCACGATAATGGATGATATGATGGACAATGGAATGATATTCTTCATGATATACCAAATGAAATGGAATTTGGAAGTAGAAACATCATTATTATTCCTAATCAGCAATCTCATAATATGATCAATAATCTCAACTTTGGTAAGATTCCTGACTCATCTAATAATAGAAAGATGGAGTTTCATGTTGATCATAGAGGAAAGAAAGTTCAATTTCCCTCATGTAAGTCATGTGGGAAAAGGAATCAAGGGGAATGTTTCAAAGTAACTGTAAGACGCTTTGGTTGTGGAAAAGAAGGGCACAAATCCAGTAATTACAAAGGAAAAGGATCGGTTAACACCATGGACAACGGTATTGCTGAGACATCAACAATGGTTAAATGTTTTAAATGTGGAATGTACGGGCATTATGCAAAACAATTCCCTAAGGTAAAGTCTCATGAAGAGAATCAGCATGGATGTATGGGTAGTATTTATGTTGATGATGATGAAGAGACTACAAATGATCTATGAGATGAAATAATTGTTGAAGCTCGGTCAATGGTTTAAGAAGGTAGTTGAATGATTTACGTTTATCAAAAGTTATGTTGTATAGGTAATGGTACTATGGAATAAATACACATATAAGGATTGTTACACTATTTTTTTTCCCTAAAGTATTTGAAAGTATATTTTGAATGGTACCGGTAACCATGAAAGGTTATTCAGATATTTTTGGAAAGTAGATGATATGCACATAATGAAAAAATAAAGAGATAATGAGATTTTTGAAAGTATTAATGAGATCATGACTGATATAAGGACAAAGTTATATCATGGTTTGAGTACATTAAAATTTTGGGATTTTGTTGTGTGGAAAGAGTTAACTTTTGACAGCATTCATGTTTTCACTAAGGTTCAATGGGTATTCATTTTTCAAAATAATACATGATTAAGGCATTCAAATGTTTTGAATGTGACAAACAAGAGATATCTTATGATATATGGTGGATAAATGACAGTATTTACATGCTTGGTAGATGACCTCTCTATCAATATTTTTCCTTATACTATGAGTTTGGGTAAGCCGAAAGATTGGAATAGATTAAGTTAGACATCAGATAGTATTGTCTAAGGCTAGAACTTTTTTTGATATTATTGATGGAATGTTATAATAATGTAGTTTTAGAAAAAGGGACAACCTACTGTACAGGTGACAACCCGTCGCATTGGAGAAGGATGTGGGAATAGAACCCACAACTGAAGTGTGATAGGCCTTCAACACCTACCATTGTCCTACAGGAAGTCCCTGGTTATTAGAAACTAGTTTTATTTTATTAAGCAGTATGATATATGAAGTATAAGTCCATTTTAGGAACCATATACGATTAATCTCACTATATATGGACTTTTTTATATTTAATAACTTTTAATATCCTTTTGTTTGAGAAAGATGGAATGACCTATCATTCTATCACATGATCTGCTAATACTTCACGGAAGACAAATTCAACTTTATTTCTTTAAGAGATGATGTGGAAATTGTTAAAGGCACAAACAACAGTTAGATTGTACCACAATCAAGTAATTATTTCTTTTAAACAATTCTTCAACTTTAGGGAATTGATCTTGAATACAAAAAAAATGTTGTCCTAGAGTCCTTATATCCGATGAATCAGATGGTACCTTAAATCATCACAAATTTATGGCTTTGTGATTGTTGGATTTTTCATAGCCATGTTCTCTACCACTCTCCATCAGAACATGATGGTTAGATTTTTCTTCCATATCCATATTTTCACCAATGTTATCCTATGTGGAAACCCATCTATTAGTTAATTTGGGTAACCGTTACATTTCATACATTATTTTTTAAAGATAATTTTTGGTATTCCTTTTTATAATGTGGGTTTCTATGGAAGAAACTTTCAAGTAGTAAACCACTTATAACCCCCGACGAATTTCGAGGGTGAAACTCATTTTAAGGGGGGTAGAATGTAACACCCCGAGATTTTATGAAGAATATTCTTTTAATTTCGTTGATGTATTGTCTTGAACGATACACCAAAATTATCTTGTTCTATACGTGACACCGTATTAGCTTGCAGTATACGCAATACTATTCTTGGCTCGTGTTACACACAATTTCAAGTTCGTTTTGTAGAAATTATTCTACACAAAATTAAGTATAGATTTTGTTTAATGTATAAATGAAATAAGTTTTGAATTATTTTATACACAACACCAAAGGGAGATTTCACTACATGCAACCCTGACCTGGTTTACATTACACGCAATCGCGACCTTCCTCAATAGCGTGTGTTGTACGCAATACCGGGTTTCACTAAACAACGATATATGGTTATAATATTATCGTGAACTACCCATTATGAATAGTATTAACAACATTTTTAATTTTATAACATTATTATTCATCATACTCATTTTCTAGAACATGGTATGAGAATAAAATAATTTTTTCGGGTAAAATATGTATTTTTCAAAAAATGCAGTTTTGCCGCCTTTTGATGGCGCACCCACATTAAATATAGTTTTTGACATGTTTATAAGTTCAATTTTACAAAATAAAATTATTATTTGGAATCAGGATATAAAATTTTACCTTGGATAAATTTTTCATATTATTCTGATAACTTTCATATTTTAATAAATAGTAAAAACACGCTATATTTTAATTAAAAACAACTTTTTTCATCGTAAAAATTTATGTTGTTAAATTATAATATTGAATGGTTTTAAAGTATAAATAGAATATATTTTTACCATTTAATATAATTTATATCATTAGCATTTATTTTACATTGTATTCGTAGTTTAAATCAATTCAATCTTTTGCAATGTTTTAAACAAAAACCTGATTTCTTTCGACAACGGGATTAATTTTAATTTAATTTCTGCAACTTATTTGTTTTGAATTTGGAAAAATGGATTCCATATTTGAAATCATTGGGTCCAAATTATATTAATAGACTACTTTTTATTTTTGGCCATTATGAATAGTAACTATGGTAAATTTTATTTACCATAGTAAAAGGTAAATCGGGTAATTAAGGGTAAATATAATATTATAAAATTACCCTAACAATTGTATTAATACAATTGGATGATTATATTTTGTTCTAAGTCATATTTAGGTCGAAATTGAATCCATTAGAACCCACTTGGAGGTGATTAAGACCTTTAGTTTATTTTATTTAAAGGAAAGTGAAATAAGTCTCACTCAAACTTTAATAATTAAAGTATTTTTAATATAAGGTTATACAGAATATAAATTCGGTTATAAATACTCATTTTAAAGAAATTTTTTTTTTCTTTATCATGGTAATTTATTTGTAATTTTTAATAGTTATTTAATTACCTTATTAGCTTATACATTAATGATGCATAAATTATTTATTTAGTAAACAAATCAATAATATTGTTTTTATTGAAATATTAATATATATTAAAGGGCTCACAAAACCTGACCAAAACTTATTGGAAGTATATATATACACCATAAGAATACAATTACCGAATATATGACCCTTTTGAGTCTTATAAACGTGATTATGACACTTATATTATTTTCTTTTATATGATGTCAAAGTTGTCACCTTCATTTTTTAATAAATATAACATTTTAAAATTTGGGTGTTTTAGAAAATAAATCCGACTAAATGTATTATTATGAAATATATAAGATTTATCTACATCCTAGTATTTTATTTTTAATTTTTATGCAACAAATAAGTATATTTAATAATTATACAAAAATGTTGTAGTAATTATTTTATTAAGAGAAATATCAAATAAATGGTTTTACAAATAGTAAAACAAATATTATATGAAATATTTCATGCGATCCAATAATTTTATAGATTACTATGACATGTTAGGAACCTATTAAATATTTTATTTCAAATATATCCTCTGTGTGTATTTTATTTAAATTCAAATAAATGAATATTGTCAAAATTCACACTATTGTTATTTTATAAAAATAACATTTTATTAAATTGTTTAAAAATCACAAAAATATTGAAAAATTATAAATGGAAGTTTATATAGTTAAAATATCATAAATTATCTAATTATGTATAATTCACAGCACATAATTAATTATTTATAATGATTTAAAATTTAGAATCTTATTACCACAAATACAATTTAATAGATTAAATAAGGATAAATCAAGTTGATAATGTTTAAAATAAATTTGATACATGTCTAAATTTTATTGGTTGATGATATTACAACCCTATATCATATAATCTTTGATTATGAGTCATTTTTGGAGGTTTTTAAGTGGATTTAGATTTATTATAAATTAATATTTTTAAGATTTCCAAAGGTGCCCCTCTCCTCCTTTATAAAAAGGGAACCCCTTCCCACTACTCTTCACACCCTTTTGAGCCTTGATGCTCGGCCAACACCTGCCCATTTCCCTAATCAACTTCCCTATAAATATTATAGAGGTTCTGGTTTTCTTCAAAGACCAATTTTAGTGCCCTAAGAGGAGGTTTCAAAGAGGCGTGTCGAAGAAGAGGTAATATCCCTTACTGATTCTTTCAAATTTATTTCTTCTTCTACTTCCTATTCTTTTGTTGTTTCATTATAAAGTAATAACATCAGTATCACTCATATACTGATATGTTATTATAAATATGAAACAACCCTATTACACCTTCTATCCATCCTACGGAAAACGAAATCACCGCGTGTGCATACGTACGGAATACTGTCTCCACGCCGTGGTGTAATCTGTTTTCCACCACCACCTTACTTGGATGGGTATAATGGTGTAATGAATAACTATATTTGATTATTGTAAAGTGATATTGATTCTGAAATAGTATACATACACTTCAATACAATTCCACAATCATGGGAATGATATCATCGCTCGTGCGTACGTATGGACTACCGTCTCCACGACGCGATGAGATTCATTCTCCATGTTAACCATTCATGAATGATTATAAAGTATATATAATTAATAACAATTAAATATATGACCAAATAATGTTACTTGATTTATGAATATATATATATATATATATTTCATCTACTTAATTCCATTCAATTCAATAAGGAAACGAAAACAGCGTTCATGCGTACGTACGACCTACCGTCTCCATGAACGGTGTATTTCATTTCATTTATCAATCTATAATATATATGTATATTCTGAATATTTATTATATATATATATATCATTTTTTAAATTCTAAAATTTATTAAATCAGGATATAAGTAATAATATCAAGAACAGCAAGTCGAAACAAGAACGATAAATTAAATGATTTTACCCAAAACGCTGCTTTAACATGGATTTATAAAAGAACAGGTAATATAAAGTCATAAGTGAACCATATATGATATCATAATAATGAATATGATTCTTTAATAAGTCAATGACATTATTTAAATCATTATACAGTAGTTTAGGATACGTACGAAGCATATCGGACCTAAGGTAAGGGATAACTTTTCCAATCTCGTTTTTATCCAAGATTGTTTATTCGTAAGTATTTTCTGGGTTATGTTTATTATCCTTGTCCATATGTTCTCAAAATGATTTCATAAAATGTTTACTTTTCATACATGTATGTTTGAAGTCATTTTTACCCATTTTTTACTTTTACTACATCGTATGGAAGGAATTTTTCTTTTGTTTACCATACAAGGTACTTTTTGACTTTTCCGGTAAAAGTATGAGAAGAATGTTTTTTAACTTATACGGAGTGAATGGATTTTTACAGTTTCATAACGACTTATTTCAAGGAAGTTTCCTCTACAAAAGTTTATGACTATTTCCAACAAAATCCTTTTCATTTAAAATTTTGTGGCATTTTGTGAAAAGAAACTGATTTTAAAAAAGAAAGGATATTTTCCTCAAGAATTCTTTTCAAGTGTTTTATCAAAACCATTTTCCATCTAAGATGACATTATTACATATGTGTATGTTCCAAGTATTACGTAACTATGATTTACATGGTTTTACTTTTCTTATGATGAAATGATATCCATTTTTTTATATGGATTATGTTATGATGGAATGATGTTTATGAAACCAATTTTATTCTTTGGGTTATGATGAATGATTTATGTTTATGTTGTGGCACACATAAGAATGATTTAATTATGAGATGGGTGGGACCTATATATCCCTCCAATGCATTGGGTAAAGATTTATATCTCATGAGATAGGCATGGTTTGAATGGTAAGTTAATCTGGTTCAGTCTTACAGGACTGAAATGAGGAGTGAACTCGATTCAGAAAGGGACTTTATCCACTAAGATGGTCTTGGTAGAAATTCCTTGGCTACTATAGAAATAATAACATGTGATAAATGGTTTCCACAATTACATGTTTTATTCCCATTATATTTTATCAAAATTGATGTTCCATTATGATACATTCCTTACATACTTCCAAGATTTATGTCTTTGCTCAATATTTTGTTGTTTAAACATTATGTTCATGTTTTTAAGTTCAATGGTATATGATTTGTTTTATTTTATCCATGCTTACCCTTACTGAGTATTTGATCTAACCCTTTTTATGTTTTATTTTCCCCAGGATTTCAAGAAAGGTTTTAGTTAAGAAAACAAAAGGGGAAGATCTTTACGGGAGATGTTGAAGATCTTTCGCCATGATTAGAATATTATATTCCGAGTTTCCAAAGACACTAAAATATTACGATCCTTGAGTTTTGGTTATTGTTATATATTAAGTATTCCAGAAAAGTAATTTAATGTCGATGTACGTCAAACTTTGGGACTCTACAATTATTGTTTATTATGAGGATAAAACATTATAACAATTAATATAATCAATAAAATTATGCACAGTATATATTAAAAGATCCAACCTCTGATATCATTTATGAGGTATCATAAAAAGTGAAAAACTAACTTATCCTAAAAGGAAAATCTTCTAATACCAATTATTAGGTCCTTAATGGGTGATAGAAATGGACAAGAGGGGGGTAAATTTTCTTTCTCTAAAAAATAATTAGAGCTAAGCCTTTAAGATCTAAACGCAATCATTATAAATATTAAACAATTTGAAAAGACTGATATAAGAATTGATAGAGGGAAAAATTCATGAAATTAAAAATTAAAACAAGATAGTTTTATAGTATTTTGGATATAAATGATCATACTCTACTCTTCACCCCTCTAAATAACTAATGGACATGACACCCACTATGGAATATCACTTTTGAAGGAGTGTGAAATCTTTTTACATCCACCTTTTTACACATAGAGGATTAACCAAATTCCATTTTCTTTTATGGGTTTAAAAACCCATCCTTTTACAGGAGAAGACCCAACCTAAAATTTTAGAATTTCAATACTAACCTCTTTACATTTCATGTTTGGAAGAAACCAATTATTTTATGGTGGAAAATAACCTATTCAATTATAGTTATAGACTCAAATTATACTTTCATAATCTCATTCCTAACCTTTTCTATGTTACGAGTTAAAAGGAACCATATCTTCTAATGGTTCACACTAAACCTATACACTTATAAGAGTGGTCTTTTCCCATTATATTTTATAGAAAAATGGAAACATATTATTCTAAGGGTATAGACGAAACCTACTCTTATAATGGGACATACCAAACCTATACATACCTTTTGTTACGGTAGTGTAACCCCATGGAAGATAAACTAAGTGTGATGATACAACATAAATAGTTGCAACACAAATTAAGAATAAGATATTTTAACCCAGTGAATAAATATGGATGAAGATATTGGAGAATATATATTGTAGTGACCATTCCCTTCAAGATGTTTAAATAGTGAAGATTGGGTAACTAGTAGTTTACTTCAGTAAGGAGTTGAACAATGAATCGCCATGACTGATTTGGGACCTATGTATCACTTTAGAGAAAAGAAGATTCGCACATCATCCCTCTTTACTACAAGCCTCAATAATTTTATATTTAAAATAAAAATAGTTATTTTCATCACTTAAAATCACACAAATATTATTCAAAATTCCTATTATAAAGTCTTTACGTGGGAATCATTATGGTAGAAACATCTTCAATCCTTTCTCAAATTATTTCACAACCATCAATCATACAGAAAATAAAGGATTCTCAAATAAAACATGTGGAAATTCAGAAAAGGGTGGAATTCATTATAAATGGGAAATCTTCTAAGTTCAAGATTGATGAGGTAGGATTTGTAAGATTTGGGTCATGATTATGTGTACCATATGGTCCATAGATAAAGAAAGATATTTTTAATGATGCACATAGCTCAACCTTCTTTATTCACCCAAGGATAACAAAGAAGTATCGAGCTCTCTGAGAGAACTTTTGGTGGGAAAATATGAATAAAGAGATTATAGAGTATATATATAAGTCCATGGTATGTCAAAAAGGGAATGATAAAAGATAGAAGTCTAAGGGGGTTATGCAACCACTACCCATGCCAACATGGAAGTGGGAGAACATCACCAAGGACTTTGTCACTGTACTTCGAAGGACATCCAGAGGAAACAATGCTATATGGGTCATTGTAAATCGTCCTACAAAGATAACTCACTTTATTGGAATTCAAGAGAAATTGTCATTGGATAAACTTTCATGGATATATATATATATATATATATATATATATATATCAAAGTAGTGGTAAGACTGCATTGAGTACCACTATATATTATATCTGATAGAGATCTGATATTCAACTTGAAGTTCTGGAAAAGTCTCCAACATGCTCTAAGAACTGAACTAAACTTCAGTACAGACTATCATCCTAAAACTAATGGCTAATCTGACAAAACTATTCAGAAACTAGAAGATATGTTGAGAGCATGTTCTATGGACTTCAAAGGATGATGGTACCAACATCTTCCACTGGTTTAATTCTCCTACACCAATAGTTTCCACTCGAGCATTGAAATGACACCATACGAAGCCCTTTATGGGAAAAGGTGTAGAACACTGGTGTGTTGGGATGAAGTCGGTGAGCGTAAGCTTCTAGGACCTGAAATGGTCAAAGAAATAGTGCAGAAGGTAAAAACCATTCAACAGCACATCAAGGCATCCCAAAGTTAACAAAAGAGTTATGCAGAAAATCATTGATGAGACCTAGATTTCAAAGACAAATACATGGTATTTCTATGCATATCTCTATGAAAAGAAGTTTAAGAGTTTTTGGAATAAATGAAAGATAAGTCCTAGGTACATCGGCCTCATCGAGATTCTTGATCATGCTGGAGTTTGTTCCTATCGACTAGCACTTCCACCTACCATGTATGAATTACATGATGTCTTACATGTATCCCTCTTAAGAAAGTACATACCAGATCCTTCATATGTACTCTCTTCATAGGTGGTAGAGTTAGAGAATGATCTTTCTTACAAGTAAATGCTGGTGAAGATCTTGGATCATAGAGATAAATTTATATATACCAAGACAACTCACCTGGTCAAACTACTATGGCAGAACCATAAGTATGAAGAGGCAACATGGGAACTAGGGGAGGCAATGATGGAAAAGTACCCACACATATTTATGGCTTAGAATGAAAATTGAAATTTCGAGTCAAAATTTTCATAAGGGGGGAAGAATGTAACAACCCAATGTTTTATAAATAGAAATTACCTTCTTATAATTATACCATATAATCACAAGGAATCACAACACAATGAACTATTACGTACTATGTGACCTTTTAAACATAATATTTTTACTTATGTGATTTGAATTTTGAAAATCTGACATACACGGTTGTGACCCGTAAGATATTTGGAGTCTGGTAAGGCAAACGTAATTTTTTTAGTGAATAGTAACATACCCTTATGAATAATATCATACCCTTATAAATAGTAATATAACCCTTATGAATGGTAAATCATCTAAATGAATATTATTCTCACACATGAATGTATAAATAAAATTTTTATATCTTATAAGTGATAATATAACCATAGTAATAGTATTTATATTTTTGAAGGTCATGCATAATTAATTACAATTAATTAATTAATTTAAAAGAAAATTTATTTTCCTAAAAGGTGTTCATAAATTCAAAAAAATGATTTCTTCTAGTTTTAATATAATTTTATAAGACCTTATGTATTTTTTGAAAACATTATAAAATCCTATATAGTTTTAAAATCTATATTTTTCAAGTAAATTTTCATTTTATTTAAATAATAAATTAATAATATTTATAAAATTATTTTTGAAAAATGGATTTCATTTTTGAATTCTAAACATTTAAAAAATTTCATGGTGAATTTTTGGGATTTTTCTAAAATACTTGAGTTTTTATGAATAGTACAATACGGTAATTTACCGTATATATACATTATATGTTAAATAAACTATTTATTGAGTCATGGTTGATGTAAGCACCTTGGGTTAGAACTCACAAGAACATATTAATTTTTTTTATCACAATAATAATTACTATTTCTTGTCTTATCAGAAAATAATATACTAATGATTAAAATATTAAGAAAACCCTCCTCCCCTCCACTATAAAAACCACTCACACTCCACTCATGTATTTACTCTTCTCAAGCCTTGTTAATTTCCTAAATTCTACTCAAATCTCTCCCCAAGATCCTCCCCTACATCCAAAAACCCTTGGTATTCTCAAAAGACAAAATCCTCTCACCTTAAGAGGCTCTCAAGGAAGATTAATTCAAGAGGTAAATTCCTCTTTTCAATTATTTTACTTTCTTTTCATGTTCCTTTGTTTCCTTTTCTATCATTAACTCTCCTCATAAAAATGTTATGAAAACTCCAGTACCATACATGTACTAGAATTTTTTTATGATAGTGGAATAATTTATTATCATATCTCTTTTACCCATCTTTTAAACTAGAAATGAAAACACCATCCGGGATGTGTTAATTCATCACATTCAAGGACGACGGGTTTTCATTTTCTTTTACCATCTTCAATTCTGGTCATTAAACCATTTTTATGGTAGAACCAGAATATGATATATTTAATATGTCTCATATATGGTTATAGAATCTTTTTTTACAGATGGTTTTTATTATAAATCAAAATGTGTTCATTGTGATCAAAAACTGAAAATTAACCCAAAATGTTATTAGTAATGTTTTATATAAGGATTCAACTTCACTCCAAGTAACCAAAATAAATTTAAATCCATGTAACATTTTATATGTTAAATAATAAAATATAAATCTAATTCTGGATAACCATCCTCATTTTACATGATTATCCATTCATGTATATAAGTAAACTGATCATGAAACAAACGGACCCGAACAATGAAATTGAACCTCTTAACCCATCAAAAAGGACACGAATGAACATAAAATGGTCATAATAAATAATTTACATGTAAAATATGTCATTGAATTATTAATTAATTAACTTAATTTTATTTTTCAGGCATGTAATATCAAGTGGAGAACACCTTTGGACTTAAGGTAAGGGATTATACCTGAACCTCCATTATTCCTTCAGGTTACACTATATTTCTTTTTACCAAAATGAAGTTATATTTTATTTTCATGTACATATTATAGATTCTCTTTATGTGATCTTGAATCATGTAACAAGGTCCATTCATCATCCTATTTTAGGTATATACATGTTTTTAAATGGTTACCTCCTCAACACTTCGCAAAAAGAAAACCCATACTAAGGGAACTTCCAAAATTCCTACTCAATTTTAGGAGTACTCTATAATATATTTTTAAGCCACAATATTTTCTATAAAACCAATATTTTTATTATTACAACCTTCATGGTTCACTACTTGTTTTATATAAAAGATTATACCCTTTTCTATTTTAAATGCTCTTTATTATTTTCCTTAAAACTGTGCTAAACTGTTTTAATACTGAAATTTATTAAATATTATTATTAAATTTTGTCACATATGTTTGACATAACTTACCATGATATGTTCTTATTTTACATTATGAATTTCAAGGTATGTTTTAATTAATTTATTTCATTGACACTTGTATGATACACGCATTCATTATGATTTATGACATGACTATGATACTCATTTCTTTCATGGGTGTCTTTATGTTTGTGTATGATTGATTATGTATGATAATAAATGTGTAAATAATATTCATGAAAATATTAAGATTTTTGTTCCCAAATAGATTTCTAATGCATTGGGAAAATTGGAGTATCATGAGACATTATGTGGAATGGTCTAAGCTGTTAGCCTTGACTCATGCTACCATGTGCAACGGTCTTGGTGGTTAACCTTGACTTGTGAACCTCTATGTGAAACGAGCCTTGAATCATTTTAAATTAATGTTTTTTGTTTCTACCACATTACTATTAATCCATGTTTATATGATCCCATGTTTATTTGTTATGATTCCATATGTTTCATGCCTTTTATATTCATTATGTTATGCCTTCTAACCCATGTCCTAAAGCTCTATTCTTATTCTTATTCCCTTACTTGGACTTTTCACTCACCCATTTTTTTATGTTATCCCTAGGTTATCATATGAAAATTTATGAGAATAATGGAAGTTTTGATCTAAATATAAATATTAAAGAATGAAATGTTTTTTGTTTTTTGTTTTATGTACCGAGTCTTCAAAGACACTAGACTTCACGATCCTTGGATTGTATTCTGATGTATAATTATAGATAAAATCTTGTAATGTTATATGTTAAAGTCTTGGGTCACTATATTTTGTATAATAGGATGTTCTAGTTATTTTTTGATATTAAGAATAGATAAATTTAGTAAGAACCTTAAATATGAGACTAATTGTAAGAAAACACCCCTAAATTTTTGTAAGTATAGAGTAAGTGGTTTATCAAGAAAATACACCCTTTATGGATACAAAAAGGTAGATGTGGAACTAGAATAGTTATTTCTATGGGTAAAACCTGAAACCACCACCTTTAGATAGACTTTAATGGGAATTGGTGCATGAAAATGGGCCTTGCTTCACTCCTACATTGACACTCCCAAGGGATATGCTTTGGTAAATTCATGAGCTTAGTATAAACCATTATTTAAGGGAATAAAAAAATAGCCGATTATAATATAAGTTAATAAATAGATCAAGGATAACCTAGATTTAAACTTAGGGAATCCCATGTTAGGATATAGATATCCTTTAAAAGCTTATTTTTTTATGTCCAAATTTTTCTTTTTATGCTTAATATATAAGTATTAAATCCCTCTAATTATACATTATTTTTCTTAGTTAATGGTGGGAAATGGAAGAAAACGTGCCAATAAAAAATGTGATAGAAAATGTGAATATTTCTCTAATGATAGGCCAAATATGATTGGAATGGGTGCTCATAACTTCATCATAGTACTTTCTCAGCTGAATCAAGTTATGAATAATAACTTGAATCATGTGGAACGCCATCCTCCTCCAAGGAAAGAGTAAGTTGAAGTAGAATACTTCATATGGAAAATGACTCCCATGTTTAGTAGATCTTATGATCCCCTCCTCATGGAATAGTGGATTAACTCCATTGAAAAGATATTCTCTACCCTGTGGTTCTTAGAAGAAGATAAATTTGTACTGGTAGTCTATAATTTTGATGGGAAAGTTGATCAGTGGTGGACACTAATAAAAAATATGAATTCCAAGAAGAAAATTGATTCCATGGATTAGGAGGAATTCAAGAGAATATTTTTCTATAAATATTTTCCCGAACCCTTTGTCTCAAGATGGAATGGGAATTCCTTAGACTCAAGCATAAGGAATATGAGTCCATAGGGTTATATGAATAAAAATTCACAAGGTTTTAAAGATATGCCTCCGAACCCTTTTGTCATAAACACCAAAAGAAAGGTGGATCGCTTCTTTAGTGGACTAAATCCAAGTCTATGAAATGTATTAGTGATTTGAGACATTGAATGTTATTAGGAGATTGTATATTGTGCACTAAAGTGTGAAATGGAGATCAGAGACTTGAAATGGTCTCTTAGGCTTAGTGACAATAAGTGGAAAATAGAGTCTAATATGGGTGGTTCGGAAAATAAATCCCATGATGGAAGACAATAGAACATCCCACGTGTCAAAATTGTGGGAAGAAGACTCTTGGGAACTGTCTAAAGGGAACCAAGAATTTCTTAAAATATGGAAATATGGAGCATATAGCAAAGAACTGCCCAAGGGATATGAATAATTCCACTAATGTGGAAGAAGAAAGGACGGTTCAGATCAACGGTCAACCAGTAAAGCAATATTAAAACTGTAAGGAGCACGGGAATTATGCAAACAATTGCCCTAATACAAGGGTTTTTGGAGGAAATAAAAAACAACCTCCAAGGAAACAAAGAAGGGATTATGTTATCACTACTTCTAAGATGAATCCAAACAAAAACGTGGTGACAGGTATGCTAGTTATTCATTCAAGAATAGAGAATGTGCTATTTGATTCTGGTTCAATGTATTATTTCATATCTTGCAAGTTTAGTAGAACTATTCAAACACCACCTAAAAATTTGGAGGATAGGTTATCTGTGAGAATAGATAATTGAGAATTTATTATTTATAAGGTTTATAACTCCTCCTAGATTAACGTTTATAGAATGAACCTCCAAGAAAATCTCCTCACACTTCCTTTAGTGGAGTTTTTCACTATCTTGGGCATGGATTGGCTATCTTTATACAAAGTCAACATTAACTATCGGGAAAGGTAGATCCCTCTTCACATCCCAAAGCATCCTCCAATTTTATAAAAGTGTAAGGTTGAAGATGAATATCCTTTAGAATCATGTTCTCAAGTGTGGATATTAATTATATATGAGCAAGCATTTCTAGCTCAAATTATTGAGATAAAGGAGAAAATCATGATGGAAGATATGACCATCATAAGGGATTACACTGATGCATTACCCAAAAATTTTTCTTGTTCTCCACCTAATAGAGAGGTATATTTTTCAATTGAACTTATTTCTAGAACCCTATCAAATTAAAAGACACCATATACAATGGACACTATTGAAATGGAATAGTAGAAGAAGCAGTTACAAGAGATTCTGGAGAAGGGTTGTATATGCTCGAGTGCTTCTGCATGGGGTGCACCAGTCCTTTTCATCAAGAAGAAGGATTGTTCAATTCACCTATACATTTATTATAATGAGATCAATAAAATTATGATAAAGAACAATTATCCCCTACCTCGGATAGATGACTTGTTTGATCAAATTCGTGGGGCCACTTATTTATCTAAGGTGGACCTTTGGTCGAGATATCACCAATTAAAGGTGATTAAGAAAGATATTCCCAAGACTACCTTCCAAACGAGGTATAGACACTTTGAGTTCATAGTGATTCCATTTGGACTCACTAATGATCCAGAAATTTTCATCGATTTAATGAATAGATCCATTAGAGATTACATCGACAAATTTTTGGTAGTCTTTATCAACGATATTATGATATACTCCAAGAGAAACAAGGAAAATGAGAAGAATTTGAATACTATGTTAAAGAAATTGTGAAGGGATAAGATATATAAAAAGTAGAATAAATGTGACTTTTGGATCTAGGAAATATCATTCTTGAGGAATGTTATCACCAGAAAAGGTATATTTGTGGACCCATCCAAGACAAAGGAAATTAAATAGTAGCCTAGGACAATATACGTAATGGAGATCCAAATAATTCTAGGTCTATCTGGGTATTATCGATGATTTATTAAGAACATAGAATTATTGTCAAACCTAATTACCAAGCTAACACAGAAGGGAGTGAAGTTTTTCTGGACTCAAGAATTTAAAGATTGCTTTAAGGAGTTGAAAAAGAGGCTTATCACTGCACCAATACTCACACTCCCAAAGAGTGGGGAACACTTTATGGTGTACAATGATGATTCAAAGAATGGATTAGGTTGTGTATTAATGAAAAATGATAAATTGATAGCCTACACCTCAAGACTATTGAAAATCCATGAGAAAAACTATCCCATGCATGATCTAGAGTTGGAAGATGTGATCTTTGTGTTAAAAATATGGCAGCATTCACTAGTACAAGAATGACCTTTAGCGGCCGCCAAAAGCCATCGCTAAAGCCTATAGAGGACGCCTAGTGGCCGCCAAATGGCGGCTGCTTTTTCCCTGCCGCTGTTACTATCAGCGTCCGTCATTTGGCGGACGCTGTAGGCAAGCCGGGATGGCCTTTAGCAGCCGCCATTTGGCGGCCGCTATTAAATTTTAATTTTTTTTAAAAAAAAATCAATTATACATTAATATACCCAAATAAATCCTGGTTTTCATCTTCCAAGCTCTGCATCCATCATCACATATAACTGCATAACTAAATTTAATAACAAACTTAGTACCAAATAAAACCTAGAAAAAAAATATTTAACTTCAAACTTGCTGTAACAGGTCTAAAGTATTTGATTTTAAAAATAATATTCATTATTTTGATTACCATTTTAAAAATTTAAAATCATTAATTCTATTGTTCTAATTTGATTTTTTTCCTGTGATTTCAGGTCAATCCGATGTTGTCCGCTATAAGTTTGACCGTTAGACGCCCGTTTTGGCCGTTTATGACACCAGAACGGCGTTCCCGGTCACCGCGGGCACACGGCATGTCCGATTGACGTGCCGTATTCTCGACCACATCACAATTAACTCCCCCTTTGATGTCGTCCAATTTCAGGCCATTCGGACTTCGTTCGGCCCATTTGGACCCCCCCACGTGCGTTTATCAAGCGCGTGCAACACTTAAAGAACGCATAATGATCCCTACGGCACAGACCACACATCCGATTGACATTCCGTCTGCGAGTTCATGTCGCGAATAATAATTGGATAGTTTTCATGTGATTTCAGGTCAATCCGATGTCGTCCTCTATGAGTTTGACAGTTAGACGCCCGTTTTGGCCGTTTATGACACTAGAACGGCGTTCCCGGTCACCGCGGGCACACGGCATGTCCGATTGATGTGCCGTCTACTCGGCCACATCACAATTCACTCCCCATTTGATGTCGTCCGATTTCAGGCCATTCAGACTTCGTTCGGCCCATTCCCCCCCCCCCCCCCCACACGCGTTTATCAAGAACGCGCAGGACATAAAGAACGCATAATGAGCCCTACGGCGCAGACCGCACATCCAATTGACGTTCCGTCTGCGCGTGCACATCGCGAATAATAATTGGATTGGTGTACTGTGATTTCAGGTCAATCTGATGTCGTCCGCTATGAGTTTGACCGTTAGATGCCCGTTTTGGCCGTTTATGACACCAGAACGGCGTTCCCGGTCATCGCGGGCACACGGCAGGTCCGATTTCCGTGTCGTCTACTCGAACACATCACAATTCACTCACCCTTTGATGTCGTCTGATTTCAGGCCATTCGGACTTTGTTCGGCCCATTTGGACCCCCCCCCACGCGCGTTTATCAAGCGCGCACAACGCTTAAAGAACGCATAATGAGCCCTACGGCGCCGACCGCACGTCCGATTGGCGTGTTGTCTATGCATGCACGTCGCGAATAATAATTGGATTGTTTTCCTGTGATTTAAGGTCAATCTGATGTCGTCCTCTATGAGTTTCACCGTTAGACGCCCGTTTTGGCCGTTTGTGACACCAGAATAGCGTTCCCGGTCACCGCGGGCACACAGCACGTCTGATTGATGTGCCGTCTACTCGACCACATCCCAATTCACTCAACCTTTGATGTCGTCCGATTTCAGGTCATTTGGACTTCGTTCGGCCCATTTGGACCCCGCCACGTGCGTTTATCAAGCGCACGCGACACTTAAAGAACACATAATGAGCCCTACGATGCAGACCACACGTCTGATTGATGTGACGTCTGTCTGTTCACGTCGCAAATAATAATTGGATTGTTGTCCTATGATTTCAGGTCAATCCGATGTCGTCTGCTATGAGTTTGACCGTTAGACACCCGTTTTGGCCGTTTATGACACCAGAATGGCGTTCCCAGTCACCGTGGGCACACGGCACGTCCGATTGACGTGTCGTCTACTCGACCACATCACAATTCACTCACCCTTTGATGTCGTCCGATTTCAGGCCATTTGGACTTCGTTCGGCCCGTTTGGATCCCCCCCCCCCCACGCGCGTTTATCAAGAGCGCAACACTTAAAGAACGCATAATGATCCCTACGGCGTAGACCGCACATCCGATTGACATTCTATCTATGTTTTCACGTCGTGAATAATAATTGGATTGTTTTCCTGTGATTTCAGGTCAATCTGATGTCGTCCGCTATGAGTTTGACCGTTAGACGCCCGTTTTGGCCGTTTATGACACCAGAACGGCGTTCCTGGTCACCGTGGGCACACGGCACGTCCGATTGACATTCCGTCTACTCGACCACATCACAATACACTCACCCTTTGATGTTGTTCGATTTCAGGCCATTCGGAATTCGTTCGGCCCATTTGGACCCCCCCACGCGCGTTTATCACTGGGTGCAACACTTAAAGAACGCATAATGAGCCCTACAACGCAGACCGCATGTCCGATTGATATTTCGTCTGTGCGTGCATGTCGCGAATAATAATTGGATTGTTTTACTATGATTTCAGGTCAATCCGACGTCGTCCGCTCTGAGTTTGACCGTTAGATGCCCGTTTTGGCCGTTTATGACACCAGAACGGCGTTCCCGGTCACCGCGGGCAAGCAACACTTCTGATTGACGTTTCGTCTGCTCGACCACATCACAATTCACTCACCCTTTGATTTAGTCTGATTTCAGGCCATTCGGACTTCGTTCGGCCCGTTTGGACCCCCCCACGTGCGTTTATCAAGCGCGCACAACACTTAAAGAACGCATAATGAGCCCTACGGCATAGACCGCACGTCCGATTGACGTGTCGTCTATGCGTGCACATCGCGAATAATAATTAGATTGTTTTCCTGTGATTTCAGGTCAATCTGATGTCATCCACCATGAGTTTGACCGTTAGACGCTCGTTTTGGCCCTTTATGATACCAGAACGGCGTTCCTGGTCACCGCGGGCACACGGCACGTCTGATTGACGTTCCGTCTACTCGACCACATCACAATTCACTCACCCTTTGATTTCATCCAATTTCAGGCCATTCGGACTTTGTTCGGCCCATTTGGACCCCCCCACGCGTGTTTATCAAGTGCACGCAACACTTAAAGAACGCATAATGAGCCCTACGGCGCAGACCACACGTCCGATTGATGTGTCGTCTGCGCGTACACGTCGCGAATAATAATTGGATTGTTGTCCTGTGATTTCAGGTCAATCCGATGTCATCTACTATGATTTTGACCGTTAGACGCCCGTTTTGGCCGTTTATGACACTAGAACGGCGTTCCCGGTCACCGCGGGCACACAGAACGTCCGATTGACGTTCCGTCTACTCGACCACATCAAAATTAACTCACCCTTTAATGTCGTCCAATTTCAGGGCATTCGGATTTCGTTCGGCACGTTTGGACCCCCCCCCCCCACCCCCCACGCGCATTTATCAAGCGCACGCAACACTTAAAGAACGCATAATGAGCCCTACGGCGCAGATTGCACGTCCGATTGACGTGCCGTCTGCGCATGCACGTCGAGAATAACAATTTCATTGTTGTCCTGTGATTTTAGGTCAATCCAATGTCGTCCGCTATGAGTTTGACCGTTAGACGCCCGTTTTGGCCGTTTATGACACCAGAACGGCGTTCCCAGTCACCGCGGGCACACGGTACGTCCAATTGACGTGTCGTCTGCTCGACCGCATCACAATTCACTCACCCTTTGATGTCGTCCTATTTCAGGCCATTCGGACTTCGTTCGGCCAGTTTGGACCCCCCACGCGCGTTTATCAAGCGCGCGCAACACTTAAAGAACGCATAATGAGCCCTACGGCGCAGACCGCACGTCCGATTGACGTGTTGTCTATGCGTGCACATCGAGAATAATAATTGGATTGTTTTCCTGTGATTTCAGGTCAATCTGATGTCATCCGTAATGAGTTTGACCGTTAGACGCCCGTTTTGGCCGTTTATGACACCAGAACGGTGTTCCCAGTCACCGTGGGCACACGGCACGTCCGATTGACGTGACGTCTGCTCGACCACATCACAATTCACTCACCCTTTGATGTCGTCCGATTTCAGGCCATTCGGACATCGTTCGTCCCATTTGGACCCCCCCATGCGTGTTTATCAAGCGCGTGCAACACTTAAAGAACGCATAATGAGCCCTACGACGCAGATCGCACGTCCGATTTACATGCTGTCTGCGCGTGCACGTTGAGAATAATAATTGGATTTTTGTTTTGTGATTTAATGTCAATATGATGTTGTCCTCTATGATTTTGATCGTTAGACGCCCGTTTTGGCCGTTTGTGACACTAGAACGGCGTTCCCGGTCACCGCAGGCACACGGCATGTCCGATTGACGTGTTGTCTGCTCGACCACATCACAATTCACCCACCCTTTTATGTTGTCCGATTTCAGGCCATTCGGACTTCGTTCTCCCCATTTGGACACCCCCACGCGCGTTTATCAAGCGCGCGTAACACTTAAAGAACGCATAATGAGCCCTACGACGTAGACCGCACGTCCGATTGACGTGTCGTCTACACGTGCACGTCACGAATAATAATTGGATTGTTGTCCTGTGATTTCAGGTCAATCTAATGTCGTCTGCTATGAGTTTGACCGTTAGACGCCCGTTTTGGCCGTTTATGACAACAGAACGACGTTCCCGGTCACCGCGGGCACACAGCACGTCCGATTGACGTTCCGTCTGCTCGACCACATCACAATTCACTCACCCTTTTATTTCGTCCGATTTTAGGCCATTTGGACTTCGTTCGGCCCATTTGGACCCCCCCCCCCCCACGCGCGTTTATCAAGCGCGCGCAACACTTAAAGAACACATAATGAGCCCTACGGTGCAGACCGCACGTCCGATTGATGTGTCGTCTGCGCTTACACATCTCGAATAGTAATTGGATTGTTTTCCTGTGATTTCAGGTCAATCCGAGGTCATCCTCTATGAGTTTGACTGTTAGACGCCCGTTTTGGCCGTTTATGACACCAGAACGGCGTTCCCGGTCACCGCGGGCACACGGCACGTCCTATTGACGTGCTGTCTACTCGACCACATCACAATTCACTCACCCTTTGATGTCATCCGTTTTCAGTCCATTCGGACTTCGTTCGGCCTGTTTGGACCCCCCCCCTCCCCCCCCCCACGCGCGTTTATCAAGCCCGCGCAACACTTAAAGAACGCATAATGAGCCCTACGGCGCAGACCTCACGTCCGATTAATGTGTCGTCTGCGTGTGCACGTCACAAATAATAATTGGATTGTTTTCCTATGATTTCAGGTCAATCCAATGTCGTCCGCTATGAGTTTGACCGTTAGACGCCCGTTTTGTCCGTTTATGACACTAGAACGGCGTTCCCGGTCACCGCGGGCACACGGCACGTCCGATTGATGTGTCGTCTGCTCGACCACATCACAATTCACTCACCCTTTTATTTTGTCCGATTTTAGGACATTCGGACTTCGTTCAGCCCGTTTGGACCCCCCCCCCCCCCACGCGCGTTTATCAAGCGCGCGCAACACTTAAAGAACGCATAATGAGCCCTACGACACAGACCGCACGTCCGATTGATGTTTCGTCTGCGCGTGCACGTCACGAATAATAATTGTATTGTTTTACTATGATTTCAGGTCAATCCAATGCCGTTCGCTATGAGTTTGACCGTTAGACGCCCGTTTTGGCCGTTTATGACACTAGAACGGCGTTCCCGGTCACCACGGGTACACGGCACGTCTGATTGACGTGCCTTCTATTCTACCACATCACAATTCACTCACCCATTGATGTCGTCCGATTTCAGTCCATTCGGACTTCGTCCGGCCTGTTTGGACCCCCCCACGCGAGTTTATCAAGCGCGCGCAACACTTAAAGAATGCATAATGAGCCCTACGGTGCAGACCGCACGTCCGATTGGCGTACCGTCTGCGCGTGCACGTCGCGAATAATAATTTTATTGCTTTCCTATGATTTCAGGTTTATCCAATGTCTTCCGCTATGAGTTTGACCGTTAGACACCCATTTTGGCCGTTTGTGACACCAGAACGGCGTTACCGGTCACCTCGGGCACACGGCACGTCCGATTGACGTGACGTCTGCTCGACCACATCACAATTCACTCACCCTTTTATGTGATCCGATTTCAAGCCATTATGACTTCATTCGGACTGTTTGGACCCCCCCCCCCATAGGCATTTATCAAGTGCGCACAACACTTAATGAACGCATAATGATCCCTACGGCGCAGACCGCACGTCCGATTGACGTGTCGTCTATGCGTGCATGTCGCGAATAATAATTGTATTGTTGTCCTGTGATTTCAGGTCAATCCGATGTCGTCCTCTATGAGTTTGACCGTTAGACGCCCGTTTTGGCCGTTTATGACACCAGAACGGCGTTCCCGGTCACCGCGGGCACACGGCACGTCCGATTGACCTGCCGTCTACTCGACCACATCACAATTCACTCACCCTTTAATTTCGTCCGATTTCGGGCCATTCGGACTTCATTCGGCCCGTTTGGACCCCCCCACGCGCGTTTATCAAGCGCGCGCAACACTTAAAGAACACATAATGAGGCCTACGGCGCAGATCTCACGTCCGATTGACATTCCGTCTCCACGTGCACGCCGCGAATAATAATTGGATTGTTGTCCTGGGATTTCAAGTTAATCTGATGTCGTCCGCTATGAGTTTGACAGTCAGACGCCCGTTTTGGCTGTTTATGACACTAGAACAGCGTTCCCGGTCACCGAGGGCACACGGCAGTTCCAATTGACGTGCCGTCTGCTCGACCACATCACAATTCACTCACCCTTTGATGTCGTTTGATTTCAGGCCATTCAGACTTCGTTTGTCCCATTTGGACCCCCCACGCGCGTTTATCAAGCGCGCCCAACACTTAAAGAACGCATAATGAGCCCTACGGTGCAGACCGCACGTCTGATTGACCTGTCGTCTACGCGTGCACATCGCGAATAATTATTGGATTGTTGTCCTGGGATTTCAGTTCAATTTGATATCATCCGCTATGAGATTGACCGTTAGATGCCCGTTTTGGCCTTTTATGACACCAGAACGGCGTTCTCGGTCACCGCGGGCACACGGCACATTCAATTGATGTGTCGTCTACTCCACCACATCACAATTCACTCACCCTTTGATGTAGTCCGATTTCAGGCCGTTTGGACTTCATTCGGCCCGTTTGGACCCCCCCCCCCCCCCCACGCGCGTTTATCAAGCGCGTGCAACACTTAAAGAACACATAATGAGACCTACGGCACAGACCGCATGTCCGATTGAGATGTCGTCTATGCGTGCACGTCGAGAATAATAATTGTATTGTTTTCCTGTGATTTCAGGTCAATCCGATGTCGTCTGCTATGAGTTTGACCGTTAGATGTTCGTTTTGGCTGTTTATGACACCAGAACGGCGTTCCCAGTCACCGCGGGCACACGGCACGTCCGATTGACATTCCGTCTGCTCCACCACATCACAATTCACTCACCCTTTGATGTCGTCCGATTTCAGGCCATTCAGAATTTGTTCGGCCCATTTGGACCCCCCCACGCGCGTTTATCAAGCGCACGCAACACTTAAAGAACGCATAATGAGCCCTACGACACAGACCGCACGTCCGATTGACGTTCCGTCTGCACGTGCATGTCGAGAATAATAATTTTATTATTTTCCTGTGATTTCAGGTCAATCTGATGTCGTCCGCTATGAGTTTGACCGTTAGACGCCTGTTTTGGTCGTTTATGACACCAGAACAGCGTTCCCGGTCACCACGGGCACACAGCACGTCCGATTGACGTGTCATCTACTCGAACACATCACAATTCACTCACCCTTTGATTTTGTCCGATTTCAGGCCATTCGGACTTTGTTCGACCCGTTTGGACCCCCCCACGTGCGTTTATCAAGCGTGCGCAACACTTAAAGAACGCATAATGAGCCCTACCGCGCAGACCGCACGTTCGATTGACGTGTCGTTTGTGCGTGCACATCACAATTCACTCACCCTAAAAGGATAGAAATATTGAAAGAGTTATTGGGCTTCTCCCAAGAAACAACTTTCTGGATTTTCTCTCCATCCACTGACACACCTTCCTCTGAAATTATTTGACCCAATAACTATACCTATATAATCAATACAAAACTGACATATATATAACTTGACGTATAGTCAATAAGTGTAATCTGTATGATTTCAAGATGTTGGGTATGATCATAATCACTCTTGGAGTGCACGAAGATGTCACCCACAAATATTAAAACAAACTAATCTAGGTAAAAAAGGAAAATTATATTCATCAAGGATATAAAAAATTCTAAATAATTCATCAAGACAAATGAAATTACCTCATGCATGGGGTTCATTCTCATCTGGATCACCAATATCACTATGATGTCCACTGGATGTATTCGGAGCCTACAATATATATCAATATTATCTATCTTAAACATATCAATAAAACTCAATCTGAGTATGGTTTGTTTTATTGTTTACCTATGGCGCCACTTGTGGCATCGTCATTTCATCGATACGTGATGACATCTGTGACAACCTCTCCTCATACTCTACATGTAACTACTGAAACTGTGAATCAAAATTGCGCTGCATATCCTGCATGGAAGCATCTATCTCATACTGTGTGCGCATCCCTGACTCTCTGCATGCACCCATCACATCTGCTCTAACAACTGCACATCGTGGGACACCACCGCCATAAGTCAAAGAATAACCATGACCATCACGCCCCACGACACGGTGAAATATTTCATCTCTACGCACAATACTACGGCGTTTCTCCTCTGGAAACTCTGCTAACTGAGCGTCAAACTAAGCCTATAGCATATAATGAATCAATGAACAAATATGAATAATTTATATAAAATAAAAAATATATTTATTAATTAGTAAATAATTTTCTTACTATAACACCAGCAACATCGGGATCACCCGCCCTACGAGTCCTCATCCATATGGACATCCGATCGATTGGCTCACCGTGTTGGTGTAACTATAATAAAGGGGTTCACCATGCTATACTACAATATTTTTAAAATATGAATGAAATAGTGAATTCTGAACTTACATCATGTTTGAGTTGTGACACATGTCGAGTGCCAAGTCTGGAAGGTGTGGCCTGGATCGCCCGATTATGTGAATGACGAGCAGACTCGGTCTACATTCGACGTATTTAGTTAATAGACATTTGAAAAATTAGTCATTTATAGATTAAAAGTAATAAATCTTACTATCGCTGCCTCACTCGACCAAAACGCAACCAAATCCTGCCACTGCGCAGGAAGAATGCCCGGAGGGACTCGCTGTAGAATGTCTGGAACACCCGCAAATGGTGTCCAGTGATCTCTCTTCACCCTTGACTTGTAATACTTCCATAATTTTCGACATTTGGACATAAAAACAGCCCGAAACTCATCTGGACAGGATGTCAAATTATCCTGTTAAAAATATTGTCAGTAAATGGGACAATAATAATAACAATATCATGAAAAATTAAACATTGAATTTACCTGAACCTCCATCCATAATATGTCCATCGTATCCTGAAGGAAAGAACTCCAGTCACGAGTCGTCAGAGGGAATCTGTGTGAGTCTCGTATCATATTCCCAAACTGACGACTCAATGCAGTAGCACCATCTCCAACTGGATGAAATGTGTCGTCAAATAACACATCCAATCGGGCTCCAGAGTTCCAGGATCGAACCCCTCTACCAGGACCCCTGCGTCTTCTGGAAGAAGTAGTAGATCCTGATAAACATAAATTCATAATTAAATTACAATATAAATTAATGATTAGAAATAGTTAGGGAAATACAAACAGAAAATTCCAATCAATTAATTTATAAAAATGAAAACATACATACCAACAACATCAAGTGAACCACTGTGACCACCCTGTGACATACCTACATTAAAAGAAATAATAGTTAAATCAAGCAATTTTTATACATATATAAATCATAAATATTTTTACAAATAATAACTAGGAATATAATTACAATTTCCACTAATCATGCAAGTCTATCGTATCTCCTTCAACTGTCTCTCTGGTCCATTGTATATCTTCATCTCGTACATCTACTGTTGTTTGGTCAAGTGTTTGATCAGGAAATGCGAAAACTTCAGGTTACTCTTGGTCAATCAGAAAAAACCCTCTTCTAGACATTTTCACCACAACATTCCAATCAGAATCAATGCCAACAAAGTAAACTTGTTCTGCCTGTGATGTCAGTATGAAGGGCTCATTGCTAACCCGGTCATCTTTATATAGCATATTGTTAAATTTTACTAATGTAAATTGGAAGTTATCAACTTTCGTTCCACGAACTGGATCGACCCAATCACACCTTAACAATATGTGTTTTAATCCACGCTCATAAATAACCTCAATAATATCTCTCAACAATCCATAATAATAACCCGCACCAACAAAAGAACAACCAACGCCACTATTTTGTGTGGCTCAGTTCATGTCAACATCGCTAATACGAAATCGGAATCCGTTAGCGTCCAAAGACTTGTAGTGACGAGCTGTAATAAATGGACCATCAGCTAGTTGGTTGAGTTCTTCGCTCACATTCTGGGTTAAATCACGTAACTTTTGAATCTTCAAATTTCACATATATAGTTTAATGGATAAAGGATTATGAAAATACAACTTAGTTGCACTATAAAAATATTAAATCAATTATACGTACATGAGTCTTGAACCACTCATGAAATGTGTTGAAATGATGTTTTTGGATTTAATACTCAGTTGCACGGGGCCTTTCACGTTTCAACTCAGCGATATGCATCCTAAATCACAACACAATATAAGGTAAGCAATAAAATAAATATAGAAACAAAATACACATCAACTATGAAACTTACTGTATCAATGGCATAACTGATGGAGTGTTGAACAACACATATCGATGAGCTTAAACCCACTCGTCGTTCCGCATATCAAATGTTATTCCTTCTCCAATTGGACCCTCGTCAGTCTGGGACGGTTTATCTATTTTTGTTTCAACCTCATCAATATATGAAGCACAGAAATTAGTACACTCATCCATTAAATATCCCTTGGAAATTTATGCTTCTGTACGAGCTTTGTTGCGCACATAGCATTTCAATGTATTTAAGTATCGCTTTATTGGATACATCCACCTGAATTGCACAGGACCGCCAGCAATGACTTCACCAGTTAAATGCACGGTATAGTGAACCATGACATCAAAAAAAGACGGCGGAAAGAGTTTTTCTAGGTGACATAGTGCAAGTACAATCTTATCCTGTAGCGTTTTTAAATCACTCATGCGATGATTCCTAGAACAGAGCTGTCTGAAAAAATTAGAAACTCCAATCAACGGCTCAACAACCTGGGAAGGTAAGCAATCACGAATTGCTATAGGAATTAACTTTTGAAGAAGAATATGATTATTGTGAATTTTCAAACCCTATAATTCCATGCTCGTCATATTCACACACTTTGAAATATTAGAGCAATAACCATCTGGCACCTTAACAGTCTTCAAAATTGATAGAAATGTTTTTTTCTCTTTTTTACTCATTGTGTACGGTGCAGCAGGCATGTATGCCCGATTACCTTCACCCAGCTGTAAATGTAAAGGTTTTCTCAATCCCATTTCTTACAAATCACGTCGAGCATTAGCACTGTCCTTTGATTTCCCCTTGACACCTAAAATGGTGCACAAAATATTATCACATACATTTTTTTCAATGTGCATCACATCTAAATTATGCCTTAAAATATTATATTTCCAATAAGGAAATTCAAAAAAAAAATACTTCGTTTCTTCCAATTATGACTTCACTGTCTATTTGCACCAGGAATAGAAGTCAATGCAGGAACCAATAAATCTTGAAAATCATACATTGTACGGATGTTTTATTCATCAATTTGAGCACAAATTTCAACCCCAGACGGTATTTGTGGTGATGGGTCAAACTCTCTATTCCCATCAAATGATACACGGTCTTTTCGGAACCTGTGCAATGGAGGAAGAAAGCGTCTGTGACCAAGATATTCCCACTTTCTACAGTGCTTAATCCATATAGATTTCTTACTCTTATTACAACAAGGGAAAGAAAATTCTCCTTTTGTACTCCAACCTGATAAGTTAGCATACGCTGGGAAATCATTAATTGTCCATAACCAAGCGGCCCGATGTCTAAACATTTCATTTGCTGCCAAGTCAAAAGTCATTACACCATCAGCCCAAAATTATTGCATCTCATCAATCAAAGGTTGCATATAAACATCGATTTTATCACTAGGTACTCTCGTTCCATCAATTAGAATTGATAGTAACAAAAAAGTTTGCTTCATACATACCCATGGGGGAATGTTGTATGGAACCAACACCACTGGCCATGAACTATGTGTCGCACCAACCATGGACCTAAATGGGTTAAAACCATCTGCTGCCAAACCCAGTCGAATATTACGATCATCTCGGGAAAATTCTGGGTGTCTCTGATCAAACTCTTTCCATGCCAAAGAATCTGCCGGGTGAGTTAATTTATCAACCTCTTTCTTTCTCTTTGAATGCCAAGTCATCAATTTAGCAATTTTAGTGGACAAGAAGAATCTCTTCAGTCTCAGTTTCAGTGGGAAATAACACATTTGTTTAGTGGCAACTTGTTTCCCTTGATTCAAGACTCTCCCAAGAAGAATCTGACTACCTTGATTAATCTCATTGGTCTTCCACCTAGATGTATAGCAAACAGTACAATTATTTAATTGCGCCTTCTCTTTTCTAAACAACATACAATTATTGCGACATACATCAATTGTATCATATGTAAAACCAAGATCATCTATTAACTTGCGAGCTTGATAGAATGACTCCGGAATCTTCGCTCCGGCAGGGAGTACCTTCTTCAATAATACCAACAACATGTCGAATGAGGTGTTTGACCACTGGTTCAAGGCCTTCATGTGTAACAATTCAATGATGAATGACAGTTTACTAAATTTAGTGCATCCAGGATATAATTAAGTATGCACTTCATCAATAATTTCAATGAATTTCAATGCTTCTCCATCTGTAGAAGAACGGGGATTACTCAATCCAACGTCGTCATTTACGACATTACTGTCTTCAGATTGAAACTGACGCATCATATCATTCAGCATTATGTTCATCAGATCAACTATTGTCGAATCAACATTCATATGAATATTTTCTGAGTGATGACATGAAACAAAATCTTCTCCATGACGCGTCCATGTCTTATAGTTTTTCAAAAACCCATTCAAAAACAAATGTTCTCTAACACTATCTCGTTTGAAGAGATATCTATTTGCACATTTTCTGCATGGACAACGAATCATATCGCTTGGAAATTTGTTGGTGAAATCCATAAGTCGCTTAATCCCCTCATAATATTCATCTGAAAATCTATCTTGCATATCAATCCAACTCCTATCCATATCTGTATTTAATAGAAATCAAAAGTGAAATATCTAATTTAAATTCTAAAAAACACATATCATTAAAATTTAAAATCCAAATTAGGATAAAAAAACATTACCCGCGGAGGACTCGTCCACGGGTAACGGGGTCTGACTCGATTGCGGATCCATGACGGCGCAGTGACTTGACGACAGAGGTTCGACGGCCGGACTCGAAAGGAGCGGAACCATTGGACGAAGCGTGGAGGGTTCTACATGGTGGGGCACAATGGACCGGAAGGGTCCAACGGAGGCAGGAGGACTTGCCAGAGGGATGCAACGGGGCTGCGAGGGGACGGTGGCGGCGGGGCTGTCCAAAGGTGCAGCGCGGGCAGGGGTGGGGGTTGTCGGGTCGCGGGGGTGTCGGGGTCACGGGGGTGCAGCACGGAGGCAAGGCGGAGGGGGTCACCGGGGTGCAGTGCGGGCAGGGGGTGTCGGGGTCACGGGGGCGCAGCGTGGAGGCAAGGCAGTGGGGGTCACCGGGGTTGCCGGTGGTGCAGCACAGAGGCAAGGGAGTGGGGATCGCCGGGGGTCGGGGTCGCTGGGGGTCGGGTCACCGGGGGTCGGGTCGTCGGGGTCGTAGGGAGGTCGGGGGTCGCGGGTCGGGGTCGACGGGGGTCGGGGTCGCTGGCGGGGTCAGGGTCGTCGGGGGTCGGGGAGGGGTCGTCGGGGGTCGGGGAGGGTCGCCGGGGGTCGGGGAGGGGTCGCCGGGGGTTGGGGAGGGTCGCCGGGGGTCGGGGTCGGGGTCCCGGGGTCGGGGAAGGGGGGGTCGCGGGGTCGGGGAGGGGAGGGAGGAGAGAGGGGGGAAAATAGGGTTATTCTTAGGAAAAATTACAGCAGCCGCTGTTGATAGTATTAGCGGCTGCCAAATGGAGGCCGCTATAGGTGCCCCGCCTCTAAAACCAGATTTTCTAGTAGTGATTATATCTATGGTGAGAAGTGTGAGATATATAATAATCATAAGATCCTCGTATATATATTAAAAAGGATTAATATTAACAAGAAAATATGGTTATATCTCATTAAGGATTATGACTTCTCAATCCACAATCATCCTGGTAAGTAAAATAAGGTGCCAAATGCTCTAAGTAGAAAAGATCATGCATCTCTATCAATGATAAAAATTGAAAAGGATACAATATTTTAATATTTTCAGAGTATGAACATGGAATCATTAAGGTAGGAAATTCACAAATACTTTCTCAAATTATTTCTCAACCATCCCTCATAGAGATAATAAAGGATGCTCAAAGAAAAGATGTGGAAATTCAGAAAAGGGTGGAAGCCATTAGAAATGAGAAATCATCTGAGTTCAAGATTGATAAGGAAGGATTTGTAAGATTTGGGTCATGATTATGTGTATCATATGATCCATAGATAAAGAAGAAGATTTTTAATTACGCACATAGCTCAAACTTTTCTATTCACCTAAGTAGTACAAAGATGTATCGAAATCTCTGAGAGAACTTTTGGTGGGACAATATGAAGAAGAAGACTGCTAAGTATACATAAACATGCCTGGTGTGTCAAAAAGTGAAGGCTGAAAAAACAGTCTATGTGGGTGATGAATCCACTACCCATACCAACATGGATGTGGGAGAACGTCACCATGGACTTTATCACCAGACTTCCAAGGACATCCAGAAGAAACAATTCTATACAGTCATTGTGGATTGTCTTAGAAAGACAACTCACTTTATCGAAATTTGAGAGGACTTCACATTGGATCAACTTTAATAGATATATATAAAAGAGGTGGTAAGGATACACTGATTACCACTATATGTTGTATCCAATAGAGATCCGACATTCACATCAAAGTTCTGGAAAAGTATCCAACATGCTCTGAGCATTGAACTGAACATCAATACGGACTATCAACTTCAAATTGATGGATAATATGATCCAACTATTAACACCCTAGAAGATATGTTCAGATCATGTTCTATGGACTTCAAATTAGGATGGTACCAATATCTTCCACTGGTCGAATTCTCCTATAATAATAGTTTCCACTCGAGAATCTGAATGGCACCATACAAATCCCTTTATGGGAAAAGGTGCAGAACACCAGCATATTGGGATGAAGTCGGTGAGCATAAGCTTCTAGGACTTAAAATGGTCAATGAAATGGTAGATAAGAAGAAAACCATTCAATATCACATCAAGGCAGCCCAAAGTGGACAAAATAGTTATGCAAACACTCATCGAAGAGACCTTGAGTTCAAAGTTGAAGACATGGTATTTCTATGCATATCTCTATGGAAGAAGGTTATGAGGTTTAGGAAGAAATGAATGATAATTCCTAGGTACATAGCCCCCTTCAAGATTCTTGATCATGTTTGAGTTGTGGCATATCGACTAGCAGTTCCACCTACCATGTCTAAAGTACATGATGTCTTCCATGTATTCCAATTAAGAAAGTACATACCAGATCCTTCACAAGTACTATCTTTAGAGGTGGCACAGTTGAAGAATGGTCTTTCTTATGAGGAGCAGCCAGTGAAGATCATGGATTACAGAGATAAATTTACACATAAGAAGAATACAAACTTGACCAAAGTACTTTGGAAGAAACATAAGTATAAAGATGCAACATGGGAACAGGAAGTGGAAATGAAGGAAAAGTACCCACACCTATTTATGGCTTAGAATGTAAAACAAAATTTCTGGGGTGAAATTTCATAAGGGGAGAAAATGTAAGGACCCAATGTTTTATCAATGGGAATTTTCTTCTTATAATTATGTCATATAATCACATGAAATCATAACATAGTGAACTTCTAAGTACTATGTGGCCTTTAAATATAATATTTTCACTTCTGGGATTTGAATTTCAAAATTTTGACATACATGGTTGTGATCAGAAATATGTTTTCAGTCTGATAAGACAAACTTAATTTTTTGGGGAATGGTAACCTACCCTAATGAATAGTAATATGACCCTTATGAATATTAAATCATCCAAAAGAATATTAACCTCACCCATGAATGTACAAATAAAATTTAGGCATCTTATAAATGATAATATGACCATAGTAAAAGTATTGGTATTTTTATAAGTCATAAAAAATTAATTACAATTAATTAATTAATTTAAAAGAAAATTTAGTTTCCTAAGAGGAGTTCACAAATTAAAAATTTTATTTCTTCTCATTTTAACTAATTTTATAATACCTTATGTAATTTTTCAAAGCATTATAAAAACAGTTATAGTTTTAAAATCTATATTTCTCAAGTAAATTATGATTTTAATTAAAAATTAAATTAATCATATTTATAAAATTATTTTTGAAATATGGATTTCATTTTTTGATTCTACACATCAAAAAATAGTTAGGGTGAATTTTTCCTATTATCTAAAATATTTGAATTTTTCATGAATAGTAAAATTTGGTAATTTACTGTATATATACATTATATGTTAAATACACTATTTATTGAGTCATGAATGATGTAATCACCTTTAATTCGAACTCACAGAATCATATTACTATTTTTGGTCACATGAATAAAATCTATTACTTGTCTTATGGAAAACTAATTAACTAATGATTAAAATATTAAGAAAACCCCCCCTACCCTCCACTATAAAAACCATCCACACTCCCCTCTTCTATTCACTCCTCTCAAGCCTTGTGCCTTTATTGATTTATAATCAAATATCTCCCCAAGATCCTCCTCCACGTAAAACATCCCTTGTTCTCCTCAAAATACCAAATCCTCTCCCCTTAAGAGGCTCCCAAGGAAGATTAATCAAAGAGGTAAATTCCTCTTTTCAATTCTTTTACTTTCTTTTCAAGTTCTTTTGTTTTTTTTATATCCTTAACTCTCCTCATCAAAATTTGAAGAAAAATACATTAACTTACATGAACTATAATTTTTTTATGATAATGTAGTAATTTATTATTGTATCTCCATTACCTTTCTTTTATAATAGAAATGAAAACAGCACTTGAGAAGTGTTAATTCATCACATTCAATGACAACAGGTTTTCAATTTCTTTTACTATCATCAATCCTTTTCATGAAACCATTTTTATTATTTGAAAAAAAACTATAATATATGTATTATGTCTCATATATGGTTCTGAAATCATTTTGTACACATGGTTTTGATTTATAAATCAAAATGTGTTCATTGTGATCAAAAACCGCAAATTAACCCAAAAGGTTATCACTAAAGTTTTAAATAATGATTCAACTTCAATCCAAGTAACCAAATTAAATTTAAAACCATGTAACCTTATAGATTTTTAATAATAAAATATAACTCCAATTCCGGATAACTATTTTCTTTTTACAAGATTATCCATTCATTTATAAGTAAATTGGTCATGAAACAAACAAACCTGAACAATGAAATTGAATCTCTTAACCCATCAAAAAGACCACAAATGAACTTTAAATGGTTATAATAAATAAATTAAATTTAAAATAGGTTCTTTAATTATTAATTAATTAATCTAATTTTATTATTCAGGCCATTAATATAAAGTGGAGAACACCTTTTTACTTAAGGTAATGGATTCTACCTAACCCTCCATTATTCCTTCAGGTTGCTCTATATTTCTTTTCACACAAATAAAGTTATCTGTAATTTTCTTGTAAATATTATAAAATATTTTTACATGCTCCAAACTCTTGTAAAAAGGTCCATTAATTATCCTTTTTTGGGGATATATGTGTTTTTAAACGGCTACATCATCAATACTTCCCGAAAACAAACTCCTTTTAAGGGAACTTCCAGAATTCCTACTCAATTTCAAGAGCACTATATAATCTATTTTTAATCCACTGTATTTTATATAAAACCAATATTTTTATTATGAAAACATTATTGGTTCACTTCTGGTTTTATATAAAACATTATTCCCTTTTCTATGTTAAATTCTCTTTATTATTTTCCTTAAAACCGCGCTAAAATTTTTTAACGCTAAAATTTCTTAAATAATATTCTTACATGTTGTCAAATATTTTTAACAACACTTACCATGATATGGTATTATTTTATCTTATTAATTTCCATGTATGTTTTAATTATTTTTATCATGGATATTTGTATGATACGTGCATTCATTATTCTTTATTACATGACTATAATACCCATTTCTTTCATGGGTATCCTTATGTTTATGTGTTTCTGATTATGTATGATTATTAATGTGGAAATAATATTCATGAACATGTTAATATGGGTGAGCCTAGATAGTTCTCCAATTCATTGGGTAATGTTGAGTCTCATGAGATGTTATGTGAAACAGGTCTTGGCAGTTAGCCTTGACTCCGGCTATCATGTAGAACGATCTTGGTGGTTAAACTTGACTTATTCTCCTCTATGTGCAAAGAGCCATGACTTTTGATAAAGTCATGTATTATATTTCTAAAACATTACTATGAATCCATGTTTATATTATCCCTTGTTTGTATGTTATTATTCTATATGTTTCATGCCTTTTATTTTCATTATGCCACGCCTTCTAACCCATGTGCTAAAGATCTATTCTTATGATTATTCCCATACTAGGATTTTTAGCACACCCCTTTGTTCATGATATACCCAAGTTATCCTATTTTAATGAATGACGAAAATGGATAATAGGATATTAATATGAAGATAAAATAAAGAAATATTTTATGTTTTCAGTTTTATGTACCTAATCTTCAAAGACATTGGACTTCACGATCCTTGGATTGTATTCTGATGTATAATTATGCATAAAATCATGTGATGTTATATGTAAAAGGATAGGGTCTCTATAGTTGGTATCAGAGGATGTTCAAGTTAATTTTGAATATTATGAATAGGGAACATTGGTAAGAACCTTAAGGATGCTAATTTGTATAAGAAAACACCCCTAAATTTTGGTAAGTATAGAGTTAGTAGTTTATCAAGAAAATAAATCCATGTCTATATAAAAACCAGTAGAGGTGTATCTAGAACATATTTATCTAGGTTTCAAACCCAAAAGCACTGCTTTGTACTAGATTCTAATGGGAACCGGTGCATGACAATGATTTTTGCTGCACTCTTGTTTTCACACTCCTGGGGTACATGCTTTGGTAAATTCATGAGCTTAGTACAAACCATTATTAAGGTAATAAAAAAATATCCCATAAGAATATAATTTAATCAATAGATCAAGGATAACCATGATTGAAACCTAGGGAATCACAAGTTAGTGTATACGTCTACTTTACAAGTTTATATTTTTATGTTAAAAATTATTTTTTATGCTTAGTATTTAAGTATTAAAGCCCTATAATTGTCCGTTATTTTTCTTAGTTAGTGGAGGGAAATAGAAAAACACATTCCAACAATCAATTTGATAGGTAATGTGAATATTTCCCTAATGTTATTCCAAATACGGTGGTAATGGTTTTTCATAACTTCATGATTGTGCTTGCTCAGCTTTCTCAAGTTATGAATAATAACTTGAATAATGTAGAATACCATCTTTCTCTAAGGAAACGGAAAGTTGTCATAGAATCCTTCATGTGGAAAAGGCATTCCATGTTTAGTGGATCTTCTGATCCCTTCCTCGCGGAATAGTGTATTAAATCCATTGAAAATATATTCTTTTCCCCCCATTTCTCAAAATAAGTGAAAGTTGTACTAAAAGTCTATAGTTTTGATGGGGAAGTTGATCAGTGGTGTACACTGATTAAAAATATGAAGTCCAAGGAGAAAATTGATTCCATGGATTAGGATGAATTCAAGAGAATATTTTCCCTGAACCCTCCATCTCAATATGGAAAGGAAGTTCCTCAGACTTAATAATAAGGAAGATGAGTCAATCAGGGCGTATGAAGCATAATTCACAAGGCTTGCAAGATATGCCTCCAGCTTCATCATGAACTTAAAAATCTATATGGATAACTTATTTAGAGGACTAAAGATGAATCTATGAAAATCATTGGTGATTCGAGACTTTGATAGTTATGAGAAGATTTCATGACAGGTATTCTAGTTATTCATTCAAGAATAGTGAATATACTATTTGATTCTAGTTCTACACATTCCTTCATATATTTCAACTTTAGTATAACTATTAAAATACCACCTCAAAATTTAGAGGTTAACTTATCTATGATAATAGATAATGGGGAAATTATTTCATCCAAGGATTATAACTCCCCATTGGTTAATGATTGTGGACTGAAACTCCTAGAAAATCGCATCATACTTAATTTAGTTGAGTTTAATGCTATCTTGGGCATGAATTGGTTGTCTTTATACAAAGACAGCATCAACTGTTGGGAAAGGGATATCGCTCTTCACAACCAAAAGCATACTCCAATTCTTTACATGTGTAAGGATAAAGATGAATCTCCTTTAAAATCATTGTTTCAAGTGTGGATATTAATTCCTTATGAGAAATCATTTCTAGCTCAAATGATTGAGATAAAGAAGAAAATCATGCTCGAAGATATGCCCATCGTGAGGGACTACACTGTTGTATTCCCTAAAGAATTGTATGATCTCCCTCCTGGTTGATAGGTTGAGTTCTCAATTGAACATATTTCTAGATATTTACCTATATCAAAGAAACCTTATAGAATGTCCACTAAAGAACTGGAAGATCTGAAGAAGCAGTTATAGGAGAATTTGGAGAAGGGTTTTATACACCCTAGTGCTTCACCATGGGGTGCGCCAGTCCTTTTCATCAAGAATAAGGATGGTTCAATGTGCCTAGGAATTGATTAGTGTGATCTCAAAAAAATCATGATAAATAACAAGTATCCCTATCCTCAGATAGATGGATTGTTCAATCAGCTTTGTGGGGCCAGTTATTTCTCTATGGTTGACCTTCAGTCAAGATATCACCAATTAAAGGTGAGGAAGGAAGATATTTCCAATACTGCCTTTTGAATGAGGTATGGACACTATGAGTTCATAGTGATGCCCTTCAGAAACACTAGTTCTCTAGAAATTTTCATGGATTTAATGAATAGAGTCTTTAGTTATTACCTCAACAAATTTTTGGTAGTCTTTATCGACGATATTCTGATATACTTTAATAGAAATGAGGAACATGAGGAGCATTTGAATATTGTGTTAAAGACTTTACTAAGGGATAAACTATATTAAAAGTATAGTAAAATTGATTTTTGGATGGAGTAAGTATCATTCTTGGGGAATTTTATCACCAGCAAAGGGATATATGTGAACCCTTCCAAGAACAAGGCAATTAAAGAATGGCTCAGGTCAACATCTGTAATGGAGATCCACATATTTTTGGGTCTATCCGGGTATTATTGATGATTTGTGAAGAACTTATTATAATTTTAAAACCCAATGACCAAGCTGACACAGAAAGGATGAAGTTATTCTGGTCTCAAGAATGTGAAGACTGCTCTATGGTGTTGAAAAGGAGAATTATCACTGTGCCAATACTCACACTCCCAAAGAGTGGAGAACTCTTTGTGGTGTATAGTGATGATTAAAAGAAAATATTAGGCTTTTAACTAATGAAAAATGATAATGTGATAACCTAAACCTCAAGATAATTGAAAATCCATGAGCAAAACTATCTCATGCATGATCTAGAGTTAGAAGTTGTAATCTTTTCATTAAAAATATGGTGGAATTATCTCTTTGGGGAGAAGTGTGAGATATATAATAATAACAAGAGTCTCAAATATATATTCACAAAAAAATATCTTAATATGCACCAGAGAAGATGGTTAGATCTCATTAAGGATTATGACTTCTCAATCCACTACTATCCTTGTAAGGAAAATAAGGTCACGGATGCTCTAATTAGAAATGATCTGGTATCTTTATCAATGATGATAATTAAAAAGGATCTAATATTCATATATTTTCATTGGATAGAAATTGGAATAATTAAGGGAGGAACATCGTTAATCCTTTCTAAAATTATTTCTCAACCATCCCTTATGGAGAAAATAAAGGATTCTAAAATAAATGATGTGGAAATTCAAAAAGGGTTGAAGCCATTAGAAATGGGAAATCCTCTAAGTTCAAGATTGATGAGGAAGGAGTTGTAAGAGTTGGTTCATGATTATTTGTACCATCTGATCCATAGATAAAGAAGGATATTTTTCATAACACACATAGCTCAACCTTCTCTATTGACCCAGATAGCATAAATATGCATCGAGATCTCCAAGAGACCTTTTCCTAGGACAATATGAAGAAAGAGATTATTGAGTATACATAAAAGTGCCCGGTATGTCAAAAAGTCAAGGCTAAAATATAGAATTATAAGGGGATGATTTAACCACTACCCATACCAACATTGAAGTGGGAGAACATCACTATGGACATTTTCACTGGACTTCCCAGGATATCTAGAGGAAACAATTCTATATGGGTCATTGTGGATCATCTAACAAAGATAGCTCACCTTATCAAAATTATAGATGACTTCTCATTGGATCAAATTTCATGGATATATATGAAATAGGTGGTAAGGGTTCATGGAGTAACACTGTATATTGTACTTGATAGAGATCTGAGATTCACCTCAAAATTCTATAAAAGTCTCCAACATTCTATAAGCACTGAACTGAACTTCAGTACGGCCTATCAACCTCAAACTGATGACCAATCTGAGAAAACTATTCATTCACTAGAAGACATGTGGAGAATGTGTTCTATAGACTTAAAAGGAGGATGGGGCCAACATATTCCTCTTTTGAAATTATCCTACAACAATAGTTTGTGATCGAGCATTCGAAGGGCATCATACGAATCCCTTTATGGGAAATGGTGCAGAACACTGGTGTGTAGGGATGAAGTCAGTGAGCATAAGCTTCTAGGAACTAAAATGGTTGAATAAATGGTGTAGATGGTGAAAACCATTCATTGTCACATTAAGGTATCCCAAAGTTGAAAAAAGAGTTATTCATCCATTCATAAACGAGACATTGAGTTCAAAGTTGGAGACATGGTATTTCGACGCATATCTTTATAGAAGAAGTTCATGGGGTTTGGGAAGAAAGGAGATCTAGGTCCCAATTACATCGGCCCCTTCGATATTCTTGATCGTGTTAGAGATGTGGCCTATCGATTAAAAGTTACACCTACCATTTATAAAGTACATAATGTCTTCCATGTATCCCTCTTAAGAAATTACATACCATATCTATCACATGCACTATCTTCATAGGTAGTATAGTTAGAAAATTATCTTTCTTATGAGGAGAAGACTATGAAAATCTTGGATCATGGAGTTAAAGTTATATGTTACAAGACTACTCACTTGTTCAAAGTACTATGGCAAAACCATAAGTGCGAAGAGGCAACATGGGAACTGGAGGAGGAAATGATGGAAAAGTACCCGCACCTATTTATGGCTTAGAATGTAAAATGAAATTTCAAGGGAAAAATTTCATAAGGGGTGAATAATGTAACAAACTAATGCTTTATCAATGTAAATTCCATTATTATAATTATTTCATATAATCACATAAAATCACAACACAATTAACTACTAAGTACTATGTGACCTCTAAAAATAATATTTTTCACTTTTGTGATTTGAATTTTAAAAATATGACATACACGGTTTCAATCAGTAAGATGTTTGGAGTCTGATAAGACAAACTTAATTATTTATGAATAGTAACCTATCCTTATGAATAGTAAACTACCATTATGAATAGTTATACAACCCTAATGAATAATAAATCATCTAAAATAATAGTCACCTCATCCATGAATGTATAAATAAAATTTAGGAATCTTATAAGTGATAATATGATCATAGTAAAAGTATTGGTATTTTTGTAAGTCATAAATAATTAATTAAAATTAATTTATTTATTTAAAAGAAAATGTATTTTCCTAAAAGGTGTTCATAAATTAACAATTTTTTGTCTTCTAGTTTTAAGATAATTTTATAAGACCTTATGTAATTTTTGAAACCATTATAAAATTAGTTATAGTATTAAAATCTGTATTTTTCATGTAATTTATGATTTTAATTAAAAATTAAATTAATCATATTTATAAAATTATTTTTCAAAAATGGATTTCATTTTTATATTCTACACATTTAAAAAAAGTTAGAGTGAATTTTTGGGGTTTTTCTAAAATACATGAATTTTTATGAATAGTAAAATACAATAATTTACCATATATATACATTATATGTTAAATATACTATTTATTGAGTCATGGATGATGTAAGAACCTTTGGTTAGAACTAAAATGCACATATTACTATTTTTGGTCAAAATAATCATCACCATTGATGTATTATGGAAAAAAATAAAAAACTAATGATTATAATCTTAAAAAACACCCCTCCCCTCCACTATAAAAACCACCCACACTCCACTCTTCACTTCACTGCTCTAAAGAATTTTTCCATGCCTAAATTCTACTCAAATATCTACCTATCCTCCTTCCCCACGTCCAATATCCCTTGGTCTCCTAAAAATACCAAATCCTCTCCCCTTAAGAGGCTCTCAAGGATGATTAATTCAACAGGTACATTCCACTTTTCAATTCTTTAACTTTCTTTTCAAGTTCCTTTGTTTTCTTTTCTATACATAACACTCCTAATACAAATGATATGAGAACTATAGTACCTTATATGTAATTTAATTATATTATTATAATGGAGTAAGTTATTATCATCTCTCTTTTACCCTTATTTTATACTAGAAATGAAAACATGATCCTAAATGTGTTAATTCAACACATTCAAGGACGACACGATTTTAATTTCTTTTACCATATTCAATTATGGTCATAAAACCATTTTTATGGTTGAAACAGATGATAATATATTTATTATGTCTCATATATGGTTCTTTTATCTTTTTTTACACATGGTTTTTATTTATAAATCAAAATGTGTTCATTGTGATCAAAAACTGCCAATTAACCCAAAAGGTTATCACTAAAGTTTTTCAAAATGATTCAAATTCACTCCGAGTTACAAAATTAAATTTATAACCATATAACCTTATGGATGTTCAATAATAAAATATAACTCCAATTATGTATAACCATCTTCATTTTACATGATTATCCGTTCACGTATATAAGTCAACCGATCATGAAACAAACAGACCCAAATAATAAAATTGAACCTCTTAACCCATCAAAAACGCCATAAATGAACTTTAAAAGGTTATAATAAATAAATTAAATGTAAAATAGATTCTATAATTATTAATTAATGAACCTAATTTTATTATTCAGGTCATTAATATCATGGGGAGAACACCTTCAGACTTAAGGTAAGGGATTCTACCTGAACCTCCATTATTCCTTCGAGTTTCTCTATATTTACTTTTACCCAAATAAAGTTTTATTTTCTTTTAATATACATATTATAGACTTTTTAAATGCTCAAAATCATTTAAAAAGGTCCATTCATCATCCTATTTTTGGGATATACATGTTTTTAAATGGTTCCCTCCTCAATACTTCTCAAAAAGCTAACTCGTTTTAAGGGAACTTCCCGAATTCCTACTCAATTTAAAGAGCACTCAATATTATATTTTAAAGCCAATATATTTTATTTAAAACCACTCTTTTTATTATGTAAACCTTCTTGGTTAATTTCTGGTTTTATATAAAATATTGTTCCATTTTCTATTTTGAGTGCTCTTTACTTTTTAACATAAAACCATGCTAAAATGTTTTAATGGTAAATTTTCTTAAATAATCTTCTTACATGTTTTCACATATGTTTTACATAAATTACATGGATATTCACTTATTTTAACTTATGAATTTACAAGCATGTTTTAATTATTTTCTTTCATGGACACTTATATGATAGGCCCATTACTTATGCATTATGACATGATTATGATACCGATTTCTTTCATGGGTATCCTTATGTTTATGTATGTTTGAATATGTATGATTATTAATGTGGAAAGAATATTCATGAACATGTTAATATGGTTTTGCCCATATAGTTATCCAATGTATTGGGTAATGTGGATTCTCACGAGACGTTATGTGAAACGGTCTTGGCGGTTATCCTTTATTCATGCTACCATGTGCAACGTCCTTGGTGGTTAACATTGGCTTGTGAAATTCTATGTACAACGATACTTGACTCATGATAAAGTCATGTTTTATGTTGTTACCACATTACTATGAATCAATTTTTATAAGATCCCATGTTTATATATTATGATTTCAAATGTTTTATGCCTTTTATTTTCATTATTTTGTGCCTTCTAACCCATGTGCAAAAGCTCAATTATTATGCTTCTTCCCTTGTTGGGATTTTTAGCTCACCCCTTTCTTTATGGTATCCCCAGGTTATCCTATGATGATGTATAAGAACAATGTAAGTTACATGATCAATATGAAAATTAAATAAGGAAATGTTTTATGCTTTCAGTTTTATGTACCTTGTCTTCAAACACACTAGACTTCATGATCCTTGGATTGTATTCCAATTTATAATTATGCATTAAATCATGTAATGTTATGTGTAAAAGGATAGGGTCACTATAGTTGGTATCAGAGGATGGACTAGTTATTTTTGGAGATTAGGAATAGATAACTTTAGTAAGAACCTAAAGAATGAGACTAAGTATAATAAAACACCCCAAAATTTTTTTAAGTATAGATTAAGTGGTTTATCATATAAATACATCCCTATCTAGATACAAACAGGTAGAGTCAGATCTGGCACAGATGTATCTAGGGGTAAAACCTAAAAACAATGCTTTGAGCTAGACTCGAATGGGAACTTGTGCATGAAAATGGGCCTTGTTTCACTCTTCTTTTGAAACTCATGGGGGATACACTTTGGTAAATTCATGATATTATTACAAACCATTATTAAGGGAATAAAAAAATAACCCATAAGAATATAATTTAAGAAATAGATCAAGGATAACCTCTATTAAAACCTAGGGATTCACAAGTAAGAATATACATCTCTTTTACAAGTTTATTCTTTTATGTTAAATTTTTCATTTTTATTCTTAATAGCTATGTATTCAATCCCTCTAATTGTACATTCATTTTCTTAGTTAATAGTGGAAAATAGAAGGACATGTTCCAACAATAAATATGATAGGGAATGTGAATATTTCCCTAATGATATACCAAATATGATGGGAATGGGTGGTCAAACTTTATGATTATACTTGCTAATTTGTCTCAAGTTATGAATAATAAATTGAATTATCTGGAGATACCTTCTCCTCTAAGGAAAGATAAAGATACTGTAGAATCCTTCATGTGGAAAAGGACTCCCATGTGTAGTGGATCTTATGATCCCCTCCTCATGGAATAGTGGATTAACTCTATTGAAAATATATTCTTTGTCTTCTAGTGCTCAGAAGAAGAGAAATTTGTTCTGGAAGTCTGTTGTTTTGGTGGGAATCTGATCATTGGTGGACACTGATAAAAAATATAAATTCCAAGGAGTACATTGATTCCATTGATTGGGATAAATTCAAAAGAATAATTTTTAATAAATATTTTCCCTAAACCCTCAATCTCAAGATAAAAGGGGAATTACTTGGACTCAAGTAGAAAGGAGATGAGTCCATCATGGCGTATAAAGTAATCTTCACAAGGCTTGTAATATACACCTCTGACTTTTTTATGAACACAAAAATCAAGTTGGATCGCTTATTTATCTAACTAAAGCTAAGTCTATGAAAATCATTGGCGATTCCAGACTTTGAAAGTTATGAGGATTTTGTATGTTGTTCCCTCAAGGTTGAAATAGATATCAGAGACACGTAATGGTCCTATGGGTTCAGTGAAAAGAAGAAGAAAATGGAGTCTAATATGGGTGGTTTGAAAAATAAATCCCATGATGGAAAGAAGATCGAACATCCCACGTGTCAAAATTGTAAGAATAAGCATTCAATTAACTATCTAAAGAGAACCAATAATTACTTCAAATGCGTAAATATGAGACATCTTGCAAAGAACTGCCGAAGGGATATGAAGAATCACAATAATGAGGAAGAAAAAAAGGAAGTTTTAGATCAATGATCATCCTGTAGTGCAGTGTTACAAATTCAAGGAGCATGGTAATTATGTAAAAAAATCCCAAATCCAAGTGATGTCAGAGGAAGTCAACAGAAACCTCCATGGAAACAAGGAATGGATTATTCTATCACTACTACTGAGGTGGAGTTGGACAACTATGTGGTGAAAGGTATGCTAGTTATTCATTCAAGAATAAAGAACGTACTATTTGATTATAGTTCTACACATTTTTTAATATCTTTCGAGTTTAGTAGAACTATTAAAACACCACCTCAAAATTTTGAGGTTAATTTATCTATGAGAACAGTGAATGGACAAATTATGGCATCCAAGGTTTATAACTCCTCCATGATTAATGTTTTTGGACTGAAACTCCTATAAAATCTCATCATACTTCCTTTAGTGGAGTTTGATGCTCTCTTGGGCATGGATTGGCAAAGCCAAAATCAATTGGATGGAAAGGGAGATCATTATTCACATCCCAAATCATCCTATAATTCTATAAAATTGTAAGGAGTAAGATGAATATTAATTAGAATCATAGTATCAAGTTTGGATATTAATTTATTATGAGCAATAATTTCTAGCAGAAATTATTGAGACAATATATAAAATCATGCTCGAAGATATTCCCATCATGAGGGGTTACACTAATGTATTCCCTAAAGAGTTGCATAGTCATCCTCTCGATAGATAGGTTTATTTCTCAATTGAAATTATTCTTGGATATCTACTTATATCAAATACGCCTTATAGAATGGTCTCTTTATAACTGGAGGAGTTGAAGAAGTAGTTACAAGAGAATCTGGAGAAGGGTTTTATATGCCCGAGTGCTTCACCAAGGGGTGTGCCGATCATTTTCATCAAGAAGAAGGATGGGTCAATGTGACTATGCATTAATTATAATGAGATCAATAAAATCATGATAAAGAACAAGTATCCCCTACCCCAAATATATGACTTGTTTGAACAGCTTCTTGAGGCTAGTTATTTCTCTATGGTGGACCTTTGGTTAGGATATCACCAATTAAAAGTGAGGAAGGAATATATTCCCAAGACTTCCTTTCAAACGAGGTATGGACACTATGATTTCATAGTGATTCCCTTAGGACTATCTAATTCTCCATAATTTTTAATGGATTTAATTAAAAGAGTCTTTAGAGATTACCTCGACAAATTTTAGGCAGTCTTGATCAACGATGTTCTGATATACTCCAAGAGAAAGGAGGAACATGTGGAGGATTTGAATACTGTGTTAAAGAATTTGATAAGGGAGAAAATATATGAAATGTAGAGTAAATGTGAGTTTTGGATAGAGTAAGTATCATTCTTGGTGCATGTTATCACCAGCAAAAGGATATCTGTGGACCCTTACAAGACAAATCCAATTGAAGAGCGACCCATGGAAACATATGTAAATGAGATAAATAGATTTCTGGGTCTAGTTGGGTATTATCGACGATTTTTGAATAACTTTTCGCAATTTTAAAACTCAATGACCAAACAGACATTCAAGGGAGTGAAGTTCGTCTCAACTCAAGAATGTGAATACTTCTTTAAGGAGTTGAAAAAGAGGCTTATCACTACGCCAATACTCACACTCCCAAAGAGTTAATAACTCTTTTTGGTGTATAGTGATGCTTCAAAGAATGTATTAGGATGTGTACTACTGTAAAATGATATATTGATATCATACACCTTAAGAAATTTGAAAATCCATGAGCAAAACTATCCCATGCATGATCTGGAGTTGGTAGCTGTGATATTTGTATTAAAAATCTGGAGCATTATCTCTATGCGGAGAAGTGTGAGATATATATTGATCACAAGTGTATCAAATATATATTCACACAAAAATTTCTTAATATAGTCCAAAGAAGATGGTTATACCTTCTCAAGGATTATGAATACTCAATCCACTACCATCATGGTATGACAAATAAGGTCACGGATGCTCTATGTAGAAAGGACCATTCATCTTTATCAATGATGAGAATTAAAAAAGGATCCAATATTATTAGATTGGAAGAGGATGGACATGGGAATCATTAAAGGAGGAACATCATAAATCTTTTCTCAAATGATTTATCAACCATCCCTCAGGTAGAAAATTGAGGATTATCAAAGAAAAGATGTGGAAATTCAAAAAAGGGTGGAATCCATTAGAAATGAGAAATCCTATGAGTTCAAGATTGATAAGGAAGAATTTGTAAGATTTGGGTCATGATTATGTGTACCATCTAATCCACAGATAAAGAAGGATATTTTGAGTGATGCACATAGCTCAACCTTCTCTATTCATCCAAGGAGAACAAAGTTGTATCGAGATCTTCGAGATGAATTTTTATGGGACAATATAAAAAAGAAGATTGTTGAGTATACATCAAAGTGCCTGGTATGTTAAAAATTGAAGGCTGAAAGATATAAGTATAAAGGGATGATGGAACCACTACCCATACCAACATGGAAGTGTGAGAATATCACCATGGACATTGTCATTGGACTTTCAAGGACATCCATAGTAAACAATGTTATATGGGTCATTGGGGAACATCTTACAAAGACAACTCACTTTATCAAAATCTGAGAGGACTTATCATAGGATCAACTTTCACGGATATATATCAAAGAGTTGGTAAGGCTACATGGAGTACCAATATCTATTGTACCGGATAGAGATCTAAGATTCACCTTGATGTTCTAGAATAGTCTCTGACATACTCTAATCACTAAACTAAACTTCAGTACGTTCTATCATCCTCAAACTGATGGCCAATATGCGTGAACTATTCAAACACTATAACATATTTTGATAGTGTGTTCTATGGACTTAAAAGGAGGATGGTACCAACATCTTCCACTGGTCAAATTATCATACAAAAATACTTTCCACTCGAGCATCTTAATGGCACCATACGATTCCCTTTTTGGGAAAAGCTGAAGAACACAAGAATTTTGGGATGAACTTGGTGAGCATAAGCTACTAGGACCTAAAATAGTCAAATAAATGGTGGAGAAGGTGAAAATCATTCAGCATCACATCAAGGCAACCCAATGTCGACAAAAGAGTTATGTAGACAATCACCGATGAGACCTTGAGTTCAAAGTTGGAGTCATGGTATTTCAATGCATATCTCCATGGAAGAAGGTCATGAGGTTTGGGATGAAAGTAAGGCTAATTCCCAGGTACATCGACCCCTTCGAGATTCTTGATCATGTTGGAGTTTTGGCCTATTGACTAGCAATTACACCTAAAATGTCTAAAGTACATGATGTGTTCCATGTATCCCTCTTAAGAATGTACATACCAAATCCTTTACATGTATTGTCTTCATAGGTGGTACAGTTGGAGAATGATATTTCTTACAAAGAGCATCTAGTGAATTTCTTAGATCATAGAGATAATGTTCTACGTAACAATACTACTCACCTGGTCAAAGTACTCTGGTGGAACCATAAGTACGAAGAGGCAACATGGAAAATGGAGGAGGCAATGATGGAAACGTACCTTCACCTGTTTATGGCTAGAATGTAAAACGAAATTTCAAGGGAGAAATTCTGTCAGGGGAGAAGAATGTAATGACCCAATGTTTTATCAATTGAAATTACTTTATTATAATTATGTGATATAATCACATGAAAACACAATACAATGAAATACTAAGTATTATCTGACATTTAAACATAATATTTTCACTTCTCTGATTTGAATTTTGAAAATTTAAAATACACGGTTGTGATCAGTAAAATGTTTGGAGTCCGATAAGACAAACCTAATTTTTTGGTGAATAATAAGAAATCATTATGAATAGTAATCTACCCTTATGAATATTAATATGACCCTTATGAATAAGAAATCATCCAAATGAATAGTGACCTCACCCGTGAATGTATAAATAAAATTTATGCATCTTATAAGTGATAATATGACCACAATAAAAGTATTGGTATTTTTGTAAGTCATAAATAATTAAATAAAATTAATTTAATAATTTAAAAGAAAATTTATTTTCCTAAAAGGTGTTCATAAATTAACAATTTTATGTATTCTGGTTTTATGATAATTTTATAAGACCTTATGTAATTTTAGAAATCATTATAAAATCAGTTATAGTTTTAAAATCTATATTGTTTAAGTAAATTGTGATTTTAATTAAAAATTAAATTAAATATATTTATAAAATTATTTTTGAAAAATGGATTTCATTTTTTGATTCTACACATCAAAAAAATTATGGTGAATTTTTGGTAATTTTCTAAAATACTTGTATTTTTATGAATAGTAAAATATGGTAATTTACCGTGTATATATATATTATATGTTAAATACATGATTTATTGAGTCTTGTATGATTTATTCACCTAGGGTTATAAATAACATGCACATATTACTGTTTTTGGTCACAATAATCATTTCTTTTTCTTTTATTATCGAAAAATAATAAACAAATGATTCAAATATTAAGAAAACCACCCTCCCCTCTACTATAAAAACCACCTACACTCCCCTCTTCTCTTCACTCCTCTAAAGCCTTGTGACTTGCCTAAATTCTACTAAAATATCTCCCCAAGATCCTACCCCATGTCAAAAATCCCTTAGTATCCTTAAAAGACCAAATTATCTCCCCTTAAGAGGCTCTCAAAGAAGATTAATTCAAGAGGTAAATTCCTATTTTGAATTATCTTACTTTCTTTTCAAGTTTCTTTGTTTTCTTTTATATACTTAACTATAATCATCCAAATGTATTGAAAAATCCATTAACTTAAATGTACTATAATGTTGTTATGATAATTTATTCAGTTATTATCATCTCTCCTTTACCCTTCTTTTACACTAGAAATGAAAATACCATCCGAGATGTGTTGATTAATCACATTCAAGGACAATGGGTTTTCAATTTCTTTTACTATCGTAAATTCTTGTCATGAAAACATTTTTATGGTTTAACCTGACTATAATATATGTATTATTTCTCATTTATGGTTATAGAATCTTTTTGTAACATGGTTTTGATTTATAAATCAAAATGTGTTCATTGTTATCAAAAACTGCCAATTAACCCAAAAAATGTTATAACTAAAGTTTTATGTAATGATTCAGCTTAACTCTAAGTAAAAAAATTTAATTTACAACCATGAAACTATTGGGTGTTAAATAATAAAAAATAACTCTAATTATGGATAACCATCCTCATTTTACATGATTATTCATTCATGTAAATAAGTAAATCAATCATGAAACAAACAGACCCGAATAATGAAATTGAACCTCTTAACCCATCAAAAATTTCATTAATGAACTTAAAAAGGTTATAATAAATCAATTACATGTAAAAGAGGTTCTGAAATTATTAATTAATTAACCTAATTTTATTATTCAGGTTATTAATATCAAGTGAAAAACACCATCAGACTTAAGGTAAGGGGTTCTATCCAAACCTCCATTATTCATTCGGGTTTCTCCATATTTCTTTTTACCCAAATGAAGTTATCTGTTATTTTAATGTACATATTATATATTCTATTTAAATGATCCAAAATCATATAACAAGTTCCATTAATCATCCTCTTTTGGGGATATACATTTTTTTAAATGGTTCCCTCCTCAATACGTCTTAAAAAGAAAACTTGTTTTAAGGGAACATCTTGAATTCCAACCCAATTTCAAGATCACTCTATAATTTATTTTTAATCCAAAATATTTTCTATAAAACCAATATTTTTATTATGAAAACATTCTCAGTTCACTTCTTGTATTATAAAAAATATTATTACCTTTTCAATTTTAAATGCTCTTTACAATTTTCTTTAAAACTGTGCTAAAATGTTTTACTACTAAAATTTATTAAATAATATTCTTATATGTTGTCACATATATTTGAAATCACTTACCATGATATGTGATTATTTTCCCTTATGAATGTACATGTATGTTTTAATTATTTTCTTTCAGGGACACTTGTATGATACGCTCATTCATTTTGCTTTATGACATGACTATGATACCCATTTCATTCATGGGTTACCTTATTTTTATGTATGATTGATTGTGTATGATTCTTAAGGTGGAAAGAATAATCATGAACATGTTGTGATGGGTGTGTCCAGATATATTTTCAATTCATTGGATAAAGTTGAGTCTCAAGAGATGTTATGTGCAATGGTCTTGGCAGTTAGCCTTGACGCATGCTACCATGTGCAATAGTCTTTATTGTTAACCCTAACTTGTGATCCTCTATGTGCTACGATCCTTGAGTCATGATAAAGTAATGTTTTATGTTTCTACCAAATTACTATGAATCCATGTTTATATGGTCCCATGTTTATATGTTATGATTCCATATGTTTCAAGCCTTTTATTTTCATTATGCCATGCCTTCTAACCCATGTTCTAAAGCTCTATTCTTATGCTTATTCCCTTACTGGGATTTTTATCACACACCTTTGTTCATGTTTTTCCTAGGTTATCCTATGTCTAAATATGAGAATAATGGAAGTTAGGAGCTCAATATAAAGATTAAATAAAGAAATGTTTTATGTCTTCAGTTTTATGTACTCAGTCTTCAAAGACACTAGACTTCATGATCCTTGGATTATATTCTGATGTATAATTATTCATAGAATCATGTAATGTTATGTGTAAAAGGCTAGGGTCATTGTACCAAGAGGTAACGATGTTGATTTTTTCCACTATAAAACAATTTGCATATAAAAATTTCTATTTTCATAAATCATTAAATTCTTTTTTATACTCTACATTTCTACATTTTACCCTACTATATATCTCACCTGATTATCATAATCTCTATAACTAATCTTTGAACCATTACATACATTTCAAGATAATTGATTTATTGATATGAATGAAAATATATAACAAAATACTTGGTGGTTAATAGAAAAGGGTAATATATCTTCTAAATTGAATTAAGAGGGATAAAAAATGTGACCTGAATAATCTTATAATAGGATGTGTATACACATTGTAACGCCCCGACCCCAGCTACCCAGAGTCGGTGCATTACTTCGTAACATTGTCATGATCACAAGAAAGATCAAATCTCGAAAGACCGATTGGTTTAGTAGCCTTGGAAACACTAGATATAATCATAAAGTTTTACATTACATTTCAAAGTGAAAAACTACTACAACAACAAAGTATTCATATCCACACTATTAACCCCTCATAATATCCCTGCAAGTCATTCATAATTTACTTCTTCACTACCTGGGAAAAATAAAACATAGAAAAGGGGTGAGCTCAAATGCCCAGTAAGGATAACAATATAGCGGAACATTCAAAATAATCATAAACATTTAAGGCAATGAATTACTAAAACAAAAGCCTTTTAAAATTGAACTTCAACATAGTATGGCAAAAGTAAAATGAAATAATGCCATTTACTTATTCACATGGATATTCTACTAATCGAATAATCACATGCAATATCAATAACCACTTTCATAATGTTGGAATGCATAATGCCAGACTATCATAACCACATAGCCAAGGCCTCGTGCCAAGACTACAAATAAGATTTTGTCAAGGCCTTGTGCCAAGAAACTAGTTTGTCTCATGAGACCTACCGATGCATCGAGGAGCTATAGCGGGCTCCACCCGTCACTTATTAAGTCCAATGCATTCCCATATGAAAAGGTTTAAACATAACATAAACATTCGTATTAGAACTAGCATACGAAATGTCAATAATTTCACCATAAACTATGAATGGTATAAAAATAGAACATCCATAGTCAAACATATCACAAAACCTTCAATACAATATAGAAGTTTTGTATAATAATAAATCAACTTCAAATAATCTTAAAATCCATCAAAGGATGTTGACATAGATGAAATCAAAATTCTTTTTAAAGAAGTATCTCCTTTTATTTTGAAATCATTTAAGATCCATATAAAATAAAACATTTTCTTTGAAAATATTCTTATAAGCTTGTATGGGAAGCTTCAACGATTTTATAATGGCGGAAAATAACCGCACCCGCCATATAAGTTAAAAAAAACATTCTTACCTCAATTCTGTCGAAAAGGTTAAAAAGGACCTTGTTTTGAAAACGACGGAAAGATTCCTTTATAAACCTCTTATAAAAAGTCAAACAAGGGTATAAATGACTTTAACCCATATTCTTGTAAATAGTAAAAAAAATTTGAAATACATTTCTAAGAAACATGGATGTGGATGATAAAGAGATCCCAGTAGATTATTACGTATAATACAACCTCGGATAATGAAGAGATTGTGAAATAACACATACCTTGTACTTTTCCTTGGTTGGGGTAGGTTAACCTCCTGTATAATAGTGAAATAATTGTTACTAAATTATACAAGAATCATATACATTAATATGATATCATATATGATCTTTTAATATTGATTTGATAATAATATCTTAGTATTATCGTCGTTTCGGGTGTTAACTTACTCATTTTCTTTATATGTTTTGTTACATAAGTCATGTTTGTTGTATCTTATTCATATCCAGAATGATATCAAGTCCTTAAACATCATTTTTAAATCGTTAAATGATAATTATACTTGAATGGATACGATGGAGAATGAATCTCATCGCGTTCGTGGAGACGGTTGTCCGTACGTACGCACGAACACTATTTCCATTTAATTTTTATTTTAAAAGAATCGAATCCAAATGATACATAGGTATATTACTATTCCAGTATAATATAATATTTTATATATGTTACTTAAGTTCATTAACACCATCCTTTATACCTTCCATGTGTGGTATGAACGAGTCATATCATTTTAAGGGGGCGGTAGTCCGCACTTCCTCAAATGAAATTATCGTATGTATATACAACATGAAACGAATAATGGTATGAAATAAAATGGAATTACAGAAGCTTATATATAAAATATATATCATTAATATCATATTTAATTACAGTGCCATCATAATGGCCACCATGAGAGGCGGTAAGATGTATTTGAACAATCATCGTTTCGTGAGGCGTTAGTTTGCCATCCACAGAAACATTATGTTCATCATCCATTAGATGGAGTTGTGTGTATGTGTAGTTTGAATCCTTCTTATAACAAAATCCTAGTATATTGAGGATACTGGTGTTGTTACAAAAGAAAGGAAATAAAAAGAGTTTGGGGGTTGAAGAATCAAAATAAATGAAAATAATTTAAGAGAAATCGTTACCTTTAATTTAGGTAACTCACTTTGGTTGGAACCAAAGGACATGTTGAAATGCTTTCTGCCTAAGGGGAAACTTCAAGGAGGAGTAGAGGGATGTGGGGAGCTTAGTTGGGCAGAGTTTGGACGAGCCAAGTGGCTTTAGAGGTGTGAGGAATGAGTAGAAGTGGTCTCCTTTTATAAGGGAGAGGAGGGGCTCTTTAGGAAAGAGTGAAAGTATTACTTTATAATATAATTATATTCGGTTTATAATGGTCCAAAAATCATTGAGGTCGAAGATAAGATGACTCATATTCTAAATAACATCAACCAATAAGAATTGACAGGTTTTAGATAATATTTTAATCATTATAATATTATTTATTTCAATGATTTATTAATGAGGTAAACATTGCATCATTATTGTGTCATTAATAATTTAACTTATTTGATGTCTAAAAATTATAAATAAAATATCATCATGTAGGAAATCTTTTTAGATTTCTAATAAATATTTATAATCTAAAATCCAACATGTATAACCCTATGTAAAAATTGTTCTTCTAAAAGATGTAAGCTTATGCCATTTTTATTTTTATTTTAACTTTATTAATATAATGTGTCCCTACCACATACAAGTGGCTCCAAGGGGTCCCCAAATTGACCCAAGGATGCCCAAGGTCGGTTATGTGTCCACCAATAAGGTTAGGACACGTTTTAGGGTAATTTTGTATTATTATAATATTATTTTTTAACCCTTATTTACCGGATTTACCCTTTAACCATGGTAAATAAAATATTTACCACAGTAACTATTCAAAATGTCTAAAAATAAAAGTTACCTATTTACACAATTTTAACATCCTGATTCCAAATATGGAATCCATTTTCCTAAATTAAAAACACAGAAGTGGCAGAAATTAATTTAAAATTAATTCCCGCTGTCAAAACAAAAAGCGTGTTTTTAAGAGATAATAACTATAAAAAGATTGACACTTGTTTATGTTCGGTTTAATTGTAAAATTATGTCCAATGACCAACATTATATTAAATGGTAAAAATATATTCTAAATATACTTTAAAACCACTCAAATTCACAATTTATCACTATTAATTATTTTGATTAAAAAAGTTGTTTTTAATTAAAATTTAGTAATTTTCACTATTCATCAAAATATAAAAGTTATCCGAAAAGTACCAAAATTTCACCCTAGGCTAATTTCAATATTACGAATCCAAAAATGAAGTCCATTTTGAAATATAAAATATATATGATTTCAAAAAGTAGGTATTACTATTCACAATGGCTAGTTTAATTAGTTGTGGTGTGTGTTAGAACTCAAGGTTGCGTACAACACACGCTATCGATTATTCGAAGGGAAACGTACCGTGGAAGTTTGGGGTGTTACACACATGCTCATTCATCTCTTCCAAGAATTGTCAATATAATGATTATTGTGATAAATTCTTATTGATGCGTACCATGTAATGAAATAAACCAATAAATTAACATAATCATCCTAATGTATCATATATTACTCTTATAGATTCCCATATATCACAAAAATTTCACTTATAAATAAATACACACGCATACATATATATAAAATTATCATTTCAATGTTATTATTTAACACCACTGATTATAATTAGTTTATATTATGGAATCGTTTGATGATAAATTTATATTCATATCCACATGACCATCTCCATTTTCATATAAAATTTACAATTCAATGATATTATCCCATTTATGTGGCTTCATAAATGTCCTTAAATTTAATATATCTTATCACATTTGAAATTATTTATTCATTATTTAGAATTTACATAACCATTAATAAAAACTACACCATATTTTCTAATTTTTTAATCTACCAATTATCCTTATATTAATAAAACAAAAACATCCAATTAAATTTATAACATTTGAATATATTTGGTTATTATTTTTCTAAATTTAAATATACTTTTAAAAAAATAACATATTTATAAAACTATAATATTTAAAAAACCCAAACTAAAAAAACCAAAACAAAAATATATATAAAATGTAATATATTTATATCAATTATAATAATTAGAAAATATGACATTTGAAATAAAATTTATAAAAAAACCTGAACCCCAAAAAAGTTAAAATATAATATATTTATAAAATATATAATATATAACATTCAAAAAAAATAAACCAAAAAACAATCGGTGAGCTAAAATTCATTTGACACCCACCTAAAAACATAAACTATAACAAATTTATAAGAAAAATTTGGGAATTTTTTTTTAAAAACAATTAATATTTTTGAAGTTAGGTTTTTTCAGAATATGGGACAACTGACTGTCAATTAACCTGACACTCTTCACCTATTTTTTAAAAATTAATTTTATTCAATTTAATTATATATATGTATAAAAATTAAAAACAAAATTTAAAATACTTTTTTAGTTTAAAATAACTTTTTTTCATATATACAAAAAATATAGTATTTAATATATTTTTTATTTAAAATTATTAGCATTTAAGTAATTTAAAAATATAACTAAAAACTCCACCCATGAAATCCTTTTATAGGGGAGGATAATCTAAGATACCTTATGGATTTTCCATGTGAGATTCAATTTCAATTTTCTAGTATTCTATTAATAATATAATAATAATAATAATAATAATAATACAATTTACTAATCAGATATTAATAATAAATAATTATTTATATAATTATTTATATAATTAATAATTCAAGAAGGTCTGGGTAATGGTTCAGAAAGTCCCATTCCCATAAAATTTAGTAATAAAGAGAGTGGAGAAGCAACATGAAAAATAGGGGAAATGAAATCTAAAAATTGTGAAAATCCACTGCCACAAAAAGCTAATCATACAGCTGCCCAAAAAAATAGAAACATGTTGGACCTTAAAGTGGAATTGTTTTAATGATACCAAATTCTATAATTTTGTTCTGACTTATTACAGGTATTATCAAGTGTATTTTGTGTGTTTCTAGTGTTTTAGTTTGGCCGGGAGGCATCTGGCCAAAAGGCATATCCAAATTTGGTTCAAAGGGCCTCTCCTACTTATGTTCGAGTAGGGAAGCACCAACTACCTTGTTCAATTCCACTGGATAGCCGATGGCATGGAAAAAAACTCTCATCTAGTAAGATTCCATCAGAAATATAATGAAGGTGCATCTGATAGCTGATGGGAGATGTTAATAAGCAATTGTATCCAGACATCTTATCCACTACCTAGTAGTGGCTACTAGGTATCATGTGGCATTGAGACTTCTATTTAATAGAGACTTTTATGGTGGTCATAATTTGTTTTTTTAGTCTTAAATTTCAAGGATTAATTCATTAGACACCAGGAATCCTTGGAGGCTATAAAATGAGATTAAGGGTACCTTAATTCATCATATAATCATCCACATAATCAAAGTTAAAATTTCATAACCCTCTAAAACCTCAAATTTAGTCCAATTCCATCAAATCTACTAAGATCATAATGTCCTAAACATTCAAGGGGAGTTCAAATGATCATTATCCCTAGAGACTAAGTCATTGAATCAATGCGATAATATTCTTCAACGGTTTCTTCTAAAGCTTCATCGACATCCTTGTTCAATATTTTGGGACTCTTTATCTCTCCTCCTTTCAAGACTTTTTTGAAAAAAAATGGATATTTCTTATTATCCTTTTCCCTATCACTATTTATATCATGATTTATGTATTAATGAGAGAGAAAATTGATGGTTTTGGGTGTGGAGTAAGTTCCATGGTGGGTGAATAACTATAAGAGTTTTGTTGATTTGGTGGATCATTTTAAATATTATACATTAAGTGAACACCATAAAAAATGAAATATTTTCACCAAATATTGACATAGATAAGAACCTAAAATTAGAGTGGATCATTTCATGTTAAATTTATAATTAATTTATTTATGATTGGAAGTAAAGGTTACTATGTATTAGGATCTTTATTCTATGTAGTTGTTGATCATTCTAAAAAAATCCTATTCAAATTACCTTCATTACACTTATAGGATCCCAGTGTAGAATTCATATAGAGGTGATCCATATGTGATCCTTTGACCTTTTGACCACACTGATTCAGTTTTTTCTACTAATGTGGTGAATTAATCATCTTGCATTATTTGTCTTTATTACTTCAAGATCCTTCAGGATTTAAGGATTTATTCTTTTTTTAGAGAAGTGGATAGGAATAATTCGATCGATAGAAGTATTTTGTGGGAAATGACTCTCTATTATCAATTTTTTCAATTAACCATATAATATGGACATATACATCTATTTATAAAGCTTGGGTTTAGGCTATGATTTTGTTTAATTTCATAATGTCCCTTAAATAATATAATAATTCATAAGAAACCTCATGTTATATAATAATATTATTATTATCATTATTTTTTGTTGTGTTCTAACTTACACAATGATAAATATTATTTATCAGCTTATAAATAAATATTCATCACCGAACATGATCTTGGTCTTCTCTAACTTCTCATCATTCATTGAATACCCAAATAAATATTTAATAAGATATTTCATTCATTAACAAATATTTTTCATTTATAAAATAGGAATAAAATTATTCTCCATTATTGTGAATAATATATATATTCCATTAATTAAATTCAAATAAAATTTAATTGAGATCAATGAAGATACTTAGATTGTGACAATATAAGATTATTTCTCATTTTCATTAGGAGATCTTGAAAAAAATCCCAGATTACTGCCTAATAATGGGTCAAGACACTCAATAGAAAGAACCTAATGTTGTAACATTGAAAACCGCAAACAAACACTCAGTGTGTAATATAATCCATTTATCAAAATATATCTCCAATCAATTTGCACATATGTTTCATCAAACAATTTTCTTGATATGTATTTCCTTGAATATCTAAAATAAACATGGCATTACACCATGTCCATGGAATTTAATGTGGTGTTTCTATTCCAATCAAAGGGTTGAGATATCAACTTCTATTAATATGAAAGAGATAAATCTTTCCTCACCTTATCTATTAATAACCAGTTACTCATGATGCACCCAACTTATCTAACTTAACCATAAACTGTATCATCAAGGTTTATGAAATACAACAAATTGTGTGAGTCATAACTTGCATTAATAATAATCTTAAAGTATAAGGACAATTATGCATGCTCATAGATAAGACTATCTGATGACACCAAAACATACAGAATACCTAAAGGTGGGCCAATTCTTATAATCTCTAATCATAAAGATTACTAAGTGTGAACTTCATGTGAAGAAGTCTCATAATATTATAAGTACTTACACCTGATAGTCTACATTATATATGTCGCATCATAGTATGTTATCTAACCATAGAATGATATTTATTAATATCATCATAGAATTTCAAGGTTCTCATCATAGTGGAGAACTAAATTGATCTTATCAGTGTGATAGATACACTAGAATATTGTTTCATTAATGTCATATATAACTATGGAAAATATATAATAAAATATTTTATTAATATTCAAATATTAGAATATACATTTAATCAAAGTATAATCAGTTGGTTCTAGAACACCAACTACAAAAAACTCCAACTTGGACTAGATCCAACTGCCTACTACTTCTAGTCCACTAGAACTCACATGATAATAATGTTTTAGATGAGTTAAATATGTATTCAAGGGGTCGGCCACATTGTCTTCCATGGAAATTCTAATCACTATGGCCTCAACCCTTTGATTAAAATCTCTCAAAAGATTATATTTTTGAATTATGTGCTTTATCTACTGATGTGACCTCAAATACTTTATGATATCCACTATTATAAAATGATCATAATAGAGTGTGATAGGATATTTACTACTAGGTACCATGTTAATATCTTAGATGAAGTTAGATATCCAAACTGCTTCTTTAGCTTCTGCATAAGTATAATCATACCCAGATTTTATTGTAGAATCTTCCACCACAACTTTATTTCATCTCTTCCAACTCACAACACTTCCATTCAGAGTGAAAGTGTATCTCGTATGTGATTTCAAATCATCGTGACATATTTTGAAACTAGCATTTACATATCCTCTGATGACTATTTCCATATATCCTCGATAGACTATGAACATATCCTTACTTTTCCTCATATACTTAATGATAGTCTTGAATTCCATCTAATAGAGGTCGCCCGGGTCATATTTATATATTCCTAACACACTCAAATCCTAAGAAACATCTTTCCTAGTATATAACATAGTATATATAAATAACCCAATCGCTAACAAATATAAAATACTTTCCACCCTCTATCTTTCTTCATGTTTATGAGGATACATTTTCCCGAAAATATGAATTCCATGTGACATTGAAAATAATCTCCACTTGGATTTTTCCATACTAAATCTATCCAATATCTTGTCAATGTATGTACCTTGACTTAGTCTTAGCATCCTCTTGTATCCATCATGATGTATCTTGATCCCAAGAATATATGCTACTTCGCCTAAGTCCTTTATAGATAAAAATCTATTCAACTGTGCTTTAATATACTATAAGACTGGTATTTGATTTCCAATAAGTAATATGTCATCAAAATATACTATTAAGAAATCAATTTAACTCCCACTAAACCTCTTAAAAATATAAGGCTTTCATTTTTTTCATTATGAAACAAAATTTCATTATGGCTTCATCAAACCAAATCTTCCATGTCCCCGATTTTTTCTTTAATCCCAAAATGGATTTTTTAAACTTTCATAACTTTTCAAGATATTTTTTTTCACAAACTATTTGGGTTGTTTCACATATACATCTTTCTAAAGTACCAATTATGTAAGGATATTTTGGCATCCATTTTCCAAATCTCATAGTCATGGAAAGCTACAATAACAAGTATAATTCTGATTGATTTTAGCATTATAACAAGTGAAAAGGTTTCACTGTAGACTATTATTTGAATCTATTTGAACCCTTTTTAAACCAGTCATTCCTTATAGGTACTTACTTGTCTGTTATTTTTTAAAATATTTTGGAATACCAATTTACAACCAATGAGATTTACATCCACTGGAGGATCTAACAAAATACAAACTTGGTTTTAGTATATGGAATCCATTTTATAATTCATTCCCTCTTTCCACTTGGAAACATATGTGTCTCCTATTATATGTTTATATGTTACAAGATCATTATTATCAACTAATAATGAGTCACTATCCTCATTTACTAGAAAAAACATCTCTTTCTAGTTCTCTAATCTCTCTTGTACTCATACACTATATTTGTATCTCTATAACACCTTCTTCCCTTAGGCATTGTGAAATTTATTCTATTACCAAATATTGTGTATCTTGATCCTAGAATTCAACAAATTATATCTATCTCCCACTATCTCTTTTAGAGATATGATCGTTCTCAAGAAACATGGTACATCTATCAACCACAATCATTTATATAAAGGATGGTATAAGTAACATCCCTTTATATTATTAGAATATCCTATAAATACACATATAGTGCCTCAAGGTTCATGTTTGTTACATGAATAAGACATAACAAATATTTACATCCCTACACATATAAGTATAATAACCTTAGTTTCTTTCCACTCCATAACTAGTATGGAATATTGTTAGCCTCTTTGGTTTACAATCGATTTAGTATGTATTATGTTGTTTGTATCATGTATCCTTAAAAAGATAATTGAAGACTCATATGTCTCGTCATTGATCTCAACATTTCTAATATGGTACGATTTATCCTTTTATGTACATTATTCCATTGAGGTTTATAAGGGGGATTGAGTTGAGATATAATCTCAAACTTCCATTGTCACAAACCAACCTGGGTCGACCAAGAACCGATCACATGGGGCGGCCCGCAACATAGCCTGAAGGGCATTCCCGGTCCCTATAGGATGGAAACTAGTGTCGAAAATCAAGATTAAACAGATGGGAATGATGTGTCCCATAAATTAAATAAAAATAAATAAACAAAAACTCAGTAATGAAAACTAAAAATAGGAGTGGCGAGAAAAGAAAGTTGTACATACCTTCATGTGACCCTATGGGTCAACACCAACCTCAATCCAATGTCGTGCTATAGTGACCAAATCCAAGAAATGTGCAACACCCAAAGCTAAAAAGAAGAATAAAACTATTGGAATGAGTATTAAAACTAAGTATGTGTGCCAAAACAATCTATTCTCATCTCTATTTCTTTTAAATAAATGATCCATCAACTTCATGTTTGAAATAAAATGTATAGAACTTGGATTTTCCATATTTTCTTTAAAATAAATCATGATCCATTTCCCTTTTTCATTTAAAACTGTTTTATTTTTCATGAAGGATACATTAACATTTTAGAGATAAATAAGGTTTGTTTTCACTTAAAAATAAATAAATAAAGTGAAAAATATTCTTAAGTTATTTTCCGTAAACATTTCCAAAACAACTCATCACTTTCTCAAAGAGGTTACACCACACAAGGAAGTAGGTTCACCAACCACACATTAAGGGTAATGGAAAATAGATAACATGAATAACTATCCAAACAAGGCACGACAATCATCTTCTATGGACAAATATGTGCCAAAATACATGGGAGAACCTAGGATTATGTGAATAGTCTAGAACTTACTATAAATGTGACTCATCCCAAAGGAATTCCCTACCTGATGATTTCATAACTCCCAACCGCCCAATCATCTCCCCACCTGGCCTAACCGAGGGGCTCAATCCCATAGTAATGATAACAAAATAACCCCCTTCTACGGGCAACTAGCCAGTACGTTGTCTAAACTAGTACAGTAATCATTCACTAAAAAATCTCTCACTAGGATAGGTTCCCATGTTTAGACTAAAAAGGGGGTGATCCAATAATGTCAAAAAAGTATCTAGTCGCAAGTAAATTATTCACACATAGTCAACACACACAACAAAGTCACCCCTGACACACCCCAAGGATTATGTCCCTCACCTTTCAACCATTTGATAACAGGAAAGTCTTGCCCGACAAACCTCTCATAACATATAACTCAACCAAATAAAGGGGACCATATCCAAGGATATTTTTCTTGAGATAACTAGTTTTAAAAAAGTTCCAACTGGGCCTCATGTGATTTTCATATGCCAAACCATTTCTTAAGCAATCACATGAACACCACTTTTAAACCAAGAAATACACTTCAAAAATGATTTAAGAAACCCAAACCATCATTTTAAATCTAAAAAAAATCACAAAGGCCAAAGGGGTATATGATCAGGAAATTGATGTGAAAATAGAATCAAACCATTTATTGCAACACATTTCAAGAAATAAACCACTCTAATTCAAGACAGACAATTTTACTAACATTTATATATCAACAATTAATATTAAAACTAGGTGTGAAATGAAAAAAATAAATGATTATTAAATTTAAATTTTAATGAATAGAGATACTACCTCAAAGTGGAACCAAACCAAACATTCGGACCTTGACACTTTCTAACTAAGAGATTATGCTCCCCCGCTGAGCATGTATATCTTCGCATATATATAAGGATACCTATCCCCTATTCACACACTCATATGGCCATGAACGTGTGTAAGGGGATTCTTACATATATTCTTATATGAATATACCCATCTATACTCACCTATGTATGCATTTCCATATATATACATAGACACACTTTCCCCCATACATGTATATTCACTATCGTGGATAAATTTAAACATGACAGGGGAACCTATGTGTGTGCGTGTGTGTGTGTGTGTATACTTTCTTATGCATACGCAGGTGAGTCTCCTTAGACCCGGTGACTGAAAAACACCAAGGAGTGACCAACGCACCTTAATTAAAAAGAAACATAAATCTATAAGCATCATAACACCCTAAAACAAAATTAATCCAAGATAAGGGAACCAACATTATTTAGAAACCAATGGACCATTCAAGAAATCATGATCTAAAGAAACACTATTTTAAAGTGAGTAGTTTCAAACAGACAATTATGTTTTTCACACCCCAAATACATTTACCAAAAATAATTTAAAAGCCATTTTCAATAATATGAAGTCTTGTTTTCATTAAGCATTTTCCAAATAGGCATAACCATTCTTATACTTCCTTTTTAAAAAACTGTAAGAAACTGCACAAGGAATTGACTTCATTTAGAAAACAATGAACCATTTAAGAAACCATTATTTTAAGAAAACACCATTTTCCATAAACAAACCGCTTTCAATTTCACAAACACCAAAACCATTTTTCAAATGAATTTACCATTCCTTAATCAATTTGTGAAACACATTTGAAATTATCACAAGGAAACATATTCAATTCAACCATTTTTATAGGGAAATCCCCATTTTAAAACCCACATAGAAATCCAAGTTCACTCAAAAAGGAATTCCACATTATTTTCCTAATTTACAAATCAAAACTAAAGATGCAAAACAAAAGTCAACATGCCGAAATGATCGATTCCCTTTGTAAAAACCCACTATCAATGCATTAGAATCTCAAGTAACTTTGAAAACACATTTATCACCATTTTCATAATCATAAAAGTACTTATAAGAAGTACCCTCATGAGGAACACATGAAAATATAACCATATGCTTTAGAAAATCCACTTTCATTATATACTCATGTCAAAAAAACTTTCGAAATATATTTATCACCACATAAAACCTCTAATTTCACTATTAAAATCAAAATAAAATTTAACCAAATACATTTGACACCTTAGTACATAGTAATAATTGAATATTCACTTCAAAATATATTTTTAACAAATTATACTCTCAAGAAAACACAACAATAAATTCACTAAGTGATTAAAACAAAATCGGGCATTAACATGCATAAACATAAACAAGAAACACTTAAAAAACTATTTTTAACATGCAATAGTAATCCATAAATATCATAATGGACTAATTAGCAATCTCATTATGTTTTGAATCAAGTAGAAATAATATTTGAAGAAACACAAGCACCAATAGATTGCTTCGGAATGGAAAGGTATGGAAACGCCTACCTTGACGTTGTGAAAATGCCACGAAACATCAATGGAAAGGTGGGAGAGACCTCACTAACCAACCTCACACACTAATTCCCAAAGAAAATCATACCAAAATTAACACTAACCATTTGAGTACTTCCAAGGTAAAGAAAACCACAAAATTGATAAAAAATAACACACTAGGGGCACTAGAAAAGGAGGCGTGACAGGAGTAGGGAGGATGCCGGTGAGAGAAGCATTAGCCGAAGAGGAGGTGGTGCCAGTGAGGTAGGGGTTAGCTGTTAGGGGTGTTGTGTGCTGAAGAGGAGTCCGGACGGGGGGCGGTGCGCATCGGAGAGGGGTATCGCTGGATGAGGCCGCAACAGAGAGGAGGTCCAGCCAGAAGGAGAGTCGCCGATGTGGGAGCCAGGTCACGTAGAGAAGGGGGGGAAGGTAGGGGCATGATGCTCGAAGGGGAGAGGGGGTGCATGGTGAAGGGTTATAGTAGAATTAGGTTTCAAAAAACATAATAAAATAATAAAAAACAACTAAATATCATAATAATACTAATAATATAATGATAATAATAATAATAATCTTAAAAAAATTAATAGTCATAAAATAAGATTAACATTCTTAATAATAATAATATTAATATTAATAACAAAAATATTATTATTATTATTATTATTATCATAAAATATACCATTTATTTTACTTTCATGTCATTTTACTCTATTTTTTCCTCATCTAATTTAATGTATTAATTTTAAAAACTGGGTAAATAAGCGGTCCGCACACGGTCACCTACATCCCAAAACCCACAGAAAATTCCCCATTTCAAAATATCAAACTAGGACCCGAACCCAAACATTTACTAAAAGATACGACACTGATAAAGGAATAAAATAAAAGAGTGTCTGAGGTCGGGGTGTGACAATTCTCCCCACCACAGACACTTTCTTCCCCTAGAAAGTCACCAAACCAAAATTTAACTAAAATTTGAGTCTATTCCCAATCAAAGATGAGAGAAACCATGAAGCTCAGGGTGACTATTCATCCCACAAGTCACACATGAACAATAAAGAGGAATTCACAACATGAGGATGAGGGGAGAACATGAGGGGTTATCCCCACCACAAGAACTCAGCTAACAGGGAAACTTCAAAACCCAAACAACTCCACCAAGACATAAACTAGAAACCTACTGCAGAGAAACCCGACAACCCGGGATCCCAAAAACCATCTTACCATCTCCACTTTATCCAAAAAACACCCTCACCACCACCGGGGACTAGTAAACCCCCAACTTGAACCCCCACTACTTCCCTGCCCAACTAAGTTACACCGGAAAGACTTAAACGGAAATCCCATTACATCGCAACTTAGCATACCGGGGCACCGGGAAGAAGGAGATCTCTGTAAAAACACCTCTGAAACTAAGAATTACCCACACCGATCTAAAACTCCCAACACATCCCACTCCCTTAGTACGGGCGAGACAACGCCTCCACTAAAACCTGAAACTTTCAACCCAATCCAAAAACCCCCAACACTCACATCTCTAAACGATCACTAATAAAACTAGGTTCAAGCATCACAAGGAAAAAATAACCTTTTAAGAAAAACAAACAATTATATAGGACACATTCAGAAGAAAGAAACTACTAAGATCACAAAAGAATAAGTTCACCATAGTATCATAAAAAAGGATGAACTTACAATGGTAGGAAAATAAGAACAAGGAAACTCATAATGTCTCTATTCCAAGACAAAATATAAAGAACCTTGTGAAGGTATTACGCGACTCTAACACCTTGACTATGCGCGATATTCACCTTGGGACCTAAGGCTGTTGCTCTGATGGATGAAGCATCTTATGCCTCATAGTCAGACACTAGAATCCCCTAATCAAAACTCTTTCATCTAACGATGCTTCTCACAGAACTTTCCCCAGTGACTTGAATGGCCACAACGATGGAAAGGCTTCACCAGGATGCGACAAGGAGGCTTGGAATTCCCGAACCTACCATACTGATGACACCTAAGAAAGTGGTCTGAAAAACTAAGAGCTAACACCAACAAAAAGGGATTCTTCAGACAGGCTCCTCTCATACACCCTGATCGCCATATGGAAACCATTACGAATGACGAGAGGCACTGGATTTTCCAAGAACTTGCACTCTAGATTCTAACTTATTAAAGTGGAAAAAATAGTCCTTTAACATCCATTGTCCTTGTTAATTGTAGATGGTCTCTTACCTCTTTTTACCTACACCACCTCAGGTATGATCCATTGGATAAAGATGGACTTCAACACCTCCCACATTATCCCAACTCCAACTATGATGATACATCCACCTCTAATGGTCCAAGGATGGACCCTCCACTAAGTCCAAGACAACACAAACTCTAACAAACTCAGGAGTCCCCAACCACCTGAAGACATGCTATACTCCCCTCAAACCACTTCACTACCCCTAATGGACGCCCAAATTCCTCGAAGGACAAGAAACACTCAATAGAAACCAGAATTGAAAAAGAATCATTAACAAATTCTGATAACATTTTTGAGTGTAATATTCATAACAACATGAAAAAAATAAAAATAGGCATCAAGACAAAAAAATAAAAAGAAACACCCCGAGCTGAGACAATCGGCCCAGAATCCCAAACATGCTTAAAAACAACCAAAAGAAACACCCCAAGCCAAGGGTTACAGACTCAAACATAAAACATATAAAAACTAAAGAAAAATCTACTTTTCAAAACACCAAAACACACTTTTCACGAAAAACCAAGTATCGAAATCACTTTTCCATTCAAGTCCATTTTAGAAAAATCAAGCCAAACCCTAAACTCCAAAACCCCACACATGGCATCCTATGAACCACTGCATAATAATTTATCTCTTTTCCACTCAAATCACTCATACATATGTGTCAACGTGAATTTCATGTGTCTACCCAAACATATTTGGACGATCCTATGGAATACCAAGGGTCACACTTTCTATTCTGTTATCAAATCCAAACATAAGCCAAATTTTCCAAATCGAAACATTTCCTCTTTAAAAAAATCCACTTCACATGTTTCAATACAATTTTAATGAAATCCCCTCTTTACCTGTTTTAAAACCATTAGAGAAATATCCCCTTTCAATTCAAAACCACCTTCATTTACAAAAAAACTCTAAAATCTACCAAAATCGGGACAAAGCACAACTAACAGTGAACAACCGAAATGAGGAACTAGTGATTATGACCAACCTACAACATGGTAGTGAGTCATTCCCCAAGTAATACATAGAAACAGAGGACCTTGAACTAGGAACCTGGTCTCCACATGGATCACTACTTCATTTTGGGTCATAGAGTAACACTGAGTCACCTCTATTGTCATCCCTCAATCCAAAATAAAGGCAAAAGACTCAAAACCCGAACTACCCTTGGTAACTTAGGTCTCGCCACGAGCGGTGGTGATCAGGAACTGGACCATAACCTACCTAATGAGCTCCAAAAATTCTAATCTCCATCTACTAAACACCCCAAATAACAAGAACCTATCTATAATTCCATTCTGTCAAGAACCAACCTAGTTTGACCCTGAACCGGTCACCCGGGTTGGCCCACGACATCGCCCAAAGGGCGTTCCCGATCCCCATGGGCTAGAAACTAGTGTCGGGAATCAAGATTAAATAGATAGGAATTATTTGGCCCATAAATTAAAGATAAATAAATAAAACAACTGATCAATGAAAACAAAAAACTAGGATCGGCAAGAAAAAAAAATTGTACATACCTTCATGTGACCCTATGGGTCACCACCAACCTCAATCTAATGTTGCGCTATGGTGACCGAATACAAGCAAGGCGCAACACCCAAAGATAAAAAAATGATAAAAATATATGCATGATTGTTGAAACTTAGTAGGCATGCCAAAACAATCTATTTTCATATTGATTTCCTTTAAATAAAAGATCCATCAATTTCAAGTTTGATATACAATGTATAGAACTAGGTTTTTACACATTTTCTTTAAAATAAATCACTATCCATTGCCATTTTTCATTTAAAACTTTGTTATTGTTCATGAAAGAGACATTAACATTTTTTATAGAAATAAATTTTTTTCACATAAAAAGAAAGAAAGTAAAAAATATTCTTAAGTTATTTTCTGAAAAAATTTCTGAAACAACTCATCGTTTTCTAAAAGAGGTTACATCGCACAAGGAAGTAGGTCAGCAACCACCCAATAAGGGAAATAGAAAATAGTGCACATGAATAACTATCCAAAAAAGGCACCATAATAATCCTTCATAGACAACTATGTGCCAAAATACATGGGATAACCTAGAAGATTATGAATAGTCTAGAACATACTATACATGTGACTCTTCCCGAAGTTATTCCCTACCTGATGACATTATAACGCCCAAACACACAATCGTCGCCCTACATGGCCTAACCGAGGGGCCAATCCCATAGCAATGATAACAAAATAACCGCTATTATGGGCCAATATCCAGTGCGTAGTCTAAACTAGTACAACAATCGTTCACCAGAAATTCACTTTCTATGATAGGTTCCCATGTTCAGAATAAAAAGGGGGTGATCCAATAATGTCATACAAGTATTTGGACACAATTACAACTCCACACATAGTAAAGGCACACAACAAAGTCACCCCCAAGTCACCCAAAGAATATGTCCCTCACCTTTCAACCATTTTACCACAAGAAAGTCCTACCCAGTGGACCTCCCATAACATATAACTCAACAAAAGCAAGGGGACCACATCCAATGAGAGTTTTCTTGAGATAAATAGTTTTAAAAAAGTTCCAACCGGGCCTCACATGATTTTCGCATGCCAAACCATTTCTTAAAGAATCACATGCACACCACTTTTAAAACCAAAAATACACTTTGAAACTGATTTAAGAAACCCAAAACAACATTTTAAATCTAAAACACATTCACAAAGGCCAAAGGGGAATTTCATCAGGCAATTGATGTGAAAACACAATCAAACCATTTATTACAACACATTACAAGAAATAAACAACTCCAATTCAAGACAAAAAATTTATTAATAGTTCTATATCAATAATTAATATTAAAACTAGGTGTGAAATGCAAGAAATAAATGGTTCTTAAATTTAAAGGTTAATTCATAGAGATCCTACCTCAGAGTGGAACCAAACCAAAAGTTCATCTCTTAACACTTTCAAACTAAGAGCCTCTAATCCCCCATTGAGCATGTATATCTTCACATACATATAAAGACACCTATCCCCTATACACGCACTTGAATGGCCATGAATGTGTGTACGGGTATCCTTATATATATTCTTATATTCATATACCCATCTTCACACACCTATGTATGCATTTCCATATATATAAATAAGCAAACTTATCCCCATACATTTATATTCACTTCCGTGGATTAATATAAAAATAATGGGGGAGCCTACATATATATATACTTACTTATGCATACTCAGGTGAGTCGCCTTAGACCCGGAGACTCGAAAACACCAAGCAGTGACCAACACACCTTAATTAAAAAGAAATAACAATCCATAAACATCATAATACCCTATAAAAAAATTAATCAAATATAAAGGAACCAACATTATTTAAAAACCAACAGACCATTCAAGAAATCAAGATCTAAAAAAACTATTTTAAAGTGACCAGTTTCAAACAATCCTTTATGTTTTGCACACCCCAAATTCATTTACCATAAACACTTAAAAAACCATTTTCAATAATATGAAGTCTTGTTTTCTTTAATCGTTTGTCAAATGGGCCTCAACCTTATTATAATACCTTTTTAAACCACTTTTATAAATTTCACAAGGAACTTAATTCATTTAAAAAACAATGAACCGTTTAAGAAACCATGATTTTAAGAACACACCATTTTCTATAAACAAACCGCTTTCAATTTCACAAACACCAAAAACATTTTTCAAATGCATTTACCATTCCTTAATAAATTCATGAAAACCCTTTAAAATTATCATAAGGACACATATTCAATTCAACCATTTTTATGGGGAAATCTCCCTTTTAAAACCCACACACAAATCCAAGTTCACACCAAAAGGAATTCCACATCATTTTTCTAATTTCAAAATAAAAATTAAAGATGAAAAAAAATCAACATGCTGAAATAATCAATTCCCTTTATAAGAACCCGCTATCAATGCATTCGCATCTCAAGTGCCTTTAAAAACACATTTCTCGCCTTTGGGATAATCATAAAAACACTTCTAAGAAGTACCCTCCTGAGGAACACATTAAAACATAACCATATGCTGTAGAAAATCCACTTTCATCATATACTCATGTCAAAATCACTTCCAAAATATATTTCTCACCACATAAAACCTATAATTTCCCTATTGAAATGAAAATTACATTTAACTAAATACATTTGACACCTAAGTACATAGGAATAATTGAATATTCACTTCAAAATATATTTTTGACAAATTATACTCTCAAGAAAACACCACAATAAATACACTAAGTGATTAAAACAAAATTGGGCATTAACATGCATAAACATAAACAATAAACATTTAAAAAAATATTTTTAACAAGTTATAATAATAAATAAGCATCATAATGGACTAATTATCTACATCATTATGTTAAAAATAAATTAAAAATAATATTTGAAGCAACACAAGCACCAATATATTTCTCCAGAATGGAAAGGTATGAAAACGCCTACCTTGACGTTGTGTGAATGTCACGAAACATCAACGGAAAGAAGTGAGAGACCTCACGGACCAACCACGCTCTTTAATACCCAAATAAAATCAAACCAAAATTAACCATAACCATTTGAGTACCTCAAAGGTGAATAAAACCACAAAAATTGATAAAAATAACACACTAGGGGCACCAGCGAGGGAGGCATTACTAGAGCAGGGAGGATGTCGGTGAGAGAGGCATTGGCCGGAGAGGAGGTGGTGTCGGTGAGGTAGGGGTCAGCTGTTGGGGGTTTTGTGTGCCGAAGATGAGTCTAGATGGGGGTGGCATGCGTCAGATAGGGGTGTCGTTGGATGAGGTCGCACTAGAGAGGAGGTTCGGCCAAAAGGAGAGTCGCCAACATGGGAGGCGGGTCACGCAGAGAAGGGGGGAAGGCAGGGGCGCGATGCTCGAAGGGGAGAGGGGTGCATGGTGAAGGGTAGTGTAGAATTAGGGTTAAAAACATAATAAATAAATAATAATAATAATAATAAACCAACTAAAAACCATAATAATACTAATAATATAATGATAATAATAATAGTAATATTAAAAAAAATTAATAGTCATGAAATAAGATTAACATTCTTTATAATAATAATAATAATCTTAATAAGAAAAATATTATTAATATTATTACAAAATTTGCCATTTTTTTATTTTCATATAATTTTACTCTATTTTTTCCTTATTTAATTTAATTTATTCATTTTAAAAACCAAGTTAATGTGCGGTCCGCACACGGTCACCTACAGCCCGAAACCCACCGAAAACTCCCCGTTTCAAAATTTCAAACTAGGACCCAAACCCAATATTTGACTAAAAGACAAGACACTAAGAAAGGAATAAAATAAAAGAGTCTATGAGGTAAGGGTGTGAAACCCATAAAAAATCAATGAATTTTTTATTGAGGTATTCTCCACCACAGTTTGAGCATACTTTCTTAATCGTATTATAGAGCTGTTTCTCATCTTCATTATTTTATTCCATGAATTTTTCAAAGGAATCTAAATTTTGTCTCATTAAGTATAAATATCCATATATAAATAAATCATTATAAAAATTTATGAAGTATGAGTACCCAAAACTTTCTACAATTAGAAATGTTCTACACACATTGGTATAAACTAATTCAATAAGCTCTTTGGATCTTTCACATTTTTCACAAAATGGGGATTTGTTCATTTTAGCATGTAAACATTTATGAAAAACATTAAGTGGGTTTAGTTAAAAATAATATAAATATCCATATTTTTTTAATTTAGTAATATTATTTTTGTTTACATGATAATTCTAGTGATTCCATAGTTGGGTGTGGTATGAGTCATGTGAGGAAGTTTCATTTTTGATTTCTATTACTTGATTCATGTAATATAACACATCAAGAATGTTATTTATATGTGATTTTCCCAGAAAAATTTTATCTTTATAAAATAAGAAACAATTATTTTCAAACTTGAATATAAATTCATTTGTATCAAGTTTAAAGATTGAAATAATTTTTTTGGTAATGGATGGAACATAATAACAACCTTTCAAAATGAAGATCATTACCATTAGCAATGTGAGCTGGTATTCCCTAATAGCAAAAACATCATGTTTGGATCTATTGGCTGCTCATATATCCACCTCCCCCTTGGTAAATCTTTTAGAATCTACTTGGTTCTTATATTTTAATACACATGTGAGTACCAAAAACTATATTTCATATCTAATTTTTAGAAATAAATAAATTTCAATTGATAAAAAATTCACACAAAGATTCACCTTTATAATTTAGATGGTTGTAGTATTTATTCCAATCAACATTCATGCCACATGTGAAATAGACTTCATCATACTCCCTATCATTTCCCTATATCTTTCTCTTCTTAAAAGGGTGTTGTGATGAAACTTTGGGCTTAGAAATTTTTTCTTGGAATTTCTATTTATTCACCATAAGGAATTATTTTTGTGCTTTATTTCCTTATCAACTTGGTGAAGAAGTTTAAATAGATCTAGGAGATACTTATCAATGATTTTCATATTAAAATTAGTAAAAAACTTAGAGAATCATCGATGGAGTGATGCAAGTATGAGATCAGTATGTTATTCATCTGGGAGTTTAAACCATATAACTTCTAGGAACATGATATATCTAAAGAGCTTAACTATGTGAGGCCCATATGGGAAACCCTCTGAGGTATTTCTCTGAAAGAGCGCCTTGTAAATCTCATACTTTTCATGTCTTTCTCTCTCATATCATAAACTATAGAGATTATTGAGCATGATAAAATAATATATATTTGAATGAGACTTTATGAGTTCACTATATGTAGATGAAAGAAAAAATAATTAAACATAGACCACGCCATTCATCTATTTTTTATATAAAACTAATTATTTATCACTTCCCACCTTAGTAGGAATATCATGTAACGAGTATTCTAGAATGTAATATTTTCATTCATGGTGCAGCACAACCTGAAGACATCTGAACCACTCCTAGATTTTACTTCTAGTGAGGAGATTGTATTTCTCGAATACTAATCGTAGAGACAATATAGATGATGAAATTTTCATTACTCTAAAATTCTAAAAGATAATATTATTAGTATGTTTTTTTATTACAATTTTTTTTAAAAATAATGATATTTAATTTTATTTTGTATCCCTTATTTTATAAAGGCTCAAAGGACCTCACTATTGAACTCAGAATGTCCCATTACATAAGACATTCAAGTGGAAAGGATTTATATTTCACTTATTTATTATCAAAAAAAATTCCATGAAAATCATGAGAAGGTTTTTGGGTAGGTGATCTAGCAAACTTTAGACTTTCAACTCCTTGATCTGTTGAGTGGATTTCCTAATCCAAAATGATAATTGGGATCAATTCAACACTTTCCTCCAGATTTTCATTGAACAAATTATGGTTTTTAACTTCAATGAAATATTGTACAATTCAAACCACTATCTTAGTTAATACTTCCTAATAATTAAAAGTTACCAAGACGTTAGATGAATCAAAACTTTAACTATGCTTTTATCTTAATTCAAACAATGGAAGGCTTTATAGAATAATATTAACTTGATGGATTTTATTTATTATATGTGAAATTATATTTTTTTATATTTTATATTAATTTTTAATATTAATTTTTTTATTTAATTGATTAACCATGTTTTGATAAAAAAATACGTATAATCCTTTTATTTAAATTCCATATTTTCGCATTAATTCATTTATTTGTATAACAGTGGCCTTACATATATAAAATAAATAATTCATAATATATAAATAAATAAATGACATGATCACGATCGTATCTAATATTTTATTTATTAAGAAAATAATAAATCAACACATGGCCTAGGGGAAAACTTCTCATGTCTGTCTTGGAATTAGGTACAACATTCCACTTATCCACCTATATAACACCTTGGTAGGAATTTTATTATTTCTATCTTGAACCATCTCCACATGCCTTGGGATACTCCATTTATTACAAGTATATATAACTCACATGTACGTGAAGGGAACCAAATTATTGGTTAAGGAGATTTACATAAATAACCTTGGATACAAAAGTCATACACAATAATAGAGGGATGGATGACTCGCAAGTCATCATATTTAATATAATAATTAATAATAAAAAACCCATGCAATAAATTGAATTAAATTAAACCAATAAATACATAGGTATTGGTCAAGATCATGAAAAGTCATGCACATGCAATGAATATGAAAAATGAAATCGGTTTAACATTCATTTCTATTCATTATTTATTATTATGATAAAAAGTTTACATTAATTAATTAATAAATTAATTAATTACCTTTAATCATAATGACCCTCCAAATTCACTTGGAGATTCCCCTCAAAAATCCATTCATGGAAAATAAATGGTATAACCAATAATCACTTATAATTATAATAAATTAATCGAGCATTTAATAATTCTTTACAACCATTATTAAACTGTAAAACAGATCAAGTGTCAATCAATATAATAATATTTTAATGCTACAATTATAAAGATAATGTAATTTTAATTCTATCCTTTATTTTGATACTACATGGTGTGTACTATCAAGACATATGCCATGTACCTCGTTTTATGTGTATCCAGGGATAAATTCCTAGGACTTTGGTTTGTACCTTGGACGAACTACATAGTGTGTACTAACCTACTACACATTATGTGTTCCTCTTTCTGTGTTCTTATGATAAAGGCATGGGGCTTTAGTGTGTATCTTAGCCAGATCACACGATGTGTAAAATGAGCTACAAACTAAGTGGTATTAATATTTTATATCTATGAAAACCACCAAATTAATTAGTGTGTTCATTAGAAATAGTACTACATGATTTGTACAATCCATCTACACTTCGTGTATCTCTCATGTTGTGTGTCTTCATAACTTTACAAGAGACTTGGAGTGTATTTTGGATGTGGGAAATAATAAACTAAATTCCATGTATGCTGGTTACATGTCATGTATGTCATTATTTCTCTAGGCTATCAGTATTGTGTGTTTTTTAACATGTATTTGTTCACATGGTTTATGAAATTTCACCACAAAATCATGTTAACTACACGATGTGTATGCTAGTAAAATGTTGTGTAATACAAATTGTTGTGTGCTAGACTAGCCTAATATACACATGGTGTGAAATAAATGCACAATGTCTAATTTCTTCTTTGAATGTCATGCATCCCATGATAAGTCCATATACAGTTCACATGGATACATTTCTTGTACTCTCGATACACGCCATGTAACCTTGTCTTATTGGCCAAAAATTATTGGCACTTCCCAATGGAATCTCTAATCATTCTACATCTGTTCTTTATCCTTTAAGAAAATGAAACACTAAATGATGTTAATTAAATTTTAAAAATAATGTTAATTAAAGATTATATTAAAAAAAATATCCTTTAAATTAAATATATAACTATTTTATTCATATAGATCAATATTTAAATAGATAATTATAAATCTAAATTGAAACCCCTTTGTTATCACTTGAAGGTTTTGGGTACAGAATAAACACCTTGGTGTGTGAATAACCATATAGTTTTTTTCAATTTCATATATCATTAACAATATTTTACAAGAATTAAAATCCATGACCAAAGAAATTTTTCAACCAAATATTTCCCAAGAGAAAACCCAGGAACCATAGAGGATCATTACATGTAAAATTTATAATTAATTCATTTATGATTAGAATAAAAGGCTACCTCATCTTAGGATATTTCTTTGATGTCGATGTTGATAGTTCAAAAAATCCCTATTCAGATTACCTTCATTGAGCACGTAGGATCTAAATGTGGAATCCCTATAGTGGTGATCCACACATTTTAATTTGACCTCTAGACAACATTGATCAATTTATAAGTTCTAGCATAGTGAATCAATCATCTTTCATTGTTCATCTTGATCACTTAAAGATCCTTCAGGCTTGAACGTGTTCTTTTCATTCATCATAATATGAGAGAGAAAATTTGAGGTAGAGAATTAATTTTTATACAAAAAATCATTATTCTCAATCTTTTCGATTAACCTTACAAAATAGACATAAATACCTATTTATAGAGCTGTGGTTTAGGTTATGATATTATTTAATTACATATAAGCTCTTAAATAATATAGTAATTATTAACATACCCCATTACATTTATTATTATTATTATTATTATTTCATGGTGTGTGTTAACTTGCACAATGATAAATATTATTTACTAGCTTGAAAATAATATTCATCAATGGATGTTCTCTTGGTCTAATCCAACTTTCAGAAATTTATTAAATATCAAAATAAATATTTAATTAAATATTTAATTCATAAATATATATTTATAATCGTTAAATATGAATAAAATTATTCCTTGTTCTTGAGAATAATATATTTATTCCTTTTATTAAATTCAAATAGAATTTAATTGAGATCAGTGGAAACACTTAGTGTGTGAGCCTCTGATATTATCTCTCATTTTCGTTATGTGGGATTGCCTGAAGTCTCATATTACTATCCAAAAATGGGTCAATACACCCAATAGAAATAAATTAATATAGTAATGTAGACAACCACATATGAAAACTTAATGTGTAATATAATGTCTTTATCACAATATCTCATAAAGTATTATTCACATCTGTATCATCAACCTATATACTTGATACATATTTCTTTGACTATATAAAATAAATACATCATTTCACCATGTAAATGGAATTTATTTTGATGGTTCTATTCCAATAAAAGGGTTAACATGTCAAATTCCATAAAGATATAAAGTAAAAATCCTTCCACTTCTTATCTATTAATAACATGTCACTAATGATGTACCCAACATATCCAATTTCACCATGAACTGTATTATCAAAGATTATAAAAAAAATTAAGTGAGTGAGTTGAAACATTCATTAATGATAATATTAAATTCTAAGTAAAATTACACATGCTTGTAGATAGGAATATCTGATTACACCAAAACTTACAGAATTCCTTCCAGTGGGCCCGTTCTCATAATCTCCCATATCGGAGATTACCAATTGTGAAATTCATGAGAATAATTTTTATCCTATTATAAGTAATCTCACATAATATTAAACATTATATGTGACCCATAATATTATTTTATTTGACTATAGAATAATAATATTTAATAATATCATTATAGCATTCCATGGTTCTCATCATAGTGGGGGATTACCATGACCATACCAATGTGATAGATAATCAAGTTCATTATTAAATTAAATTCATACCAAACTATGAAAATTATGTAATAGAAAACTTACTAATATTAAAATATTTGAATATACATGTAATAAAAGTACAATTAGTTTTTTATAGAACACCAACTCAAACAAAATCCCAAATGGACTAGAGACAACTTCTTATGACTTTAAGTCCATTATATCTCACATGATAATCATCTTTCTGCTAAGTCAAATATTTACTAAAGGGGTCCACCATGTTTTATTTCATGGAAACTATTCTCACTATGACTTTACATCTTTGATAAAAATCCCTCAAAAGATGATACTTCTAAAGAATGTACTTCGTCCTCTGATGTGACATTACCTCCTCTATGAGAGCCACCACAACAGTATTATCATAATAGAGTGTGATGGGATATTTACTCCTAGGTACCACATCAATCTATTGGATGAATCTTTATTTCCAAACATCTTCTTTAGCTACCTCAAAATCCATAATATACATAGACTCTTCTATAGAATCTATTACCATGGCTTTAATTGTGCTCTTACGGCTCACAACCCTTCCATTCAGAGTAAATATGTATCTTATATGAGATTTCAGATCTTCTTGATCTGTTTGGAAACTAGAATCTACATATCCTATGATGACTAGTTCTTCATCTCCTCCATTGACCAAAAAAAGTATCATTTTTACACCTTAGAAACTTAAGGATAGTCTTGATTTCCATCCAATGGAGGTCACTCGGGTCAGCTTGATATATTTCTACTACACTAAAAGCATGGGTAATATATATACTATTACGTAACATAGAATAAATGACTGATGCAATCACTGATGCATATAGAATCTATACCATCCTCTATCTTTCCTAATGTCTCAGAGGACACATTTTTCTAGAAATATGAATTCCATGTGATGTCATCAATAATCCCCTCTTGGATTGTTTTATACAAAATATCTTAAGTATCTTTTCAATATATTTACCTTGACTTAGGACAAGTATATTCATAGATATACCACGATGGATCCTAATCCCAAGAATATATGTTTATTTTTCTAATTCCTTTATAAAGAAGAATTTAGTTAACCAGTCTTTAAAAAACTGATACTCTACTATTTATTTTCCAATAAGAAATATGTCATCAACATATACTACTATGAAAAACATCACACTCCCATTATAACCTGTATTTATATGTGATATATATATATGTGTTATGGTTTTCATGAAAATGGTGATTTTAAAGTATAAAGGGGCATATAATTTATAATACCTATGAAAATAGTTGTCTTTTGGGTAGTTTAATAATCTAGACAACTATTATTTAATATAGAGTTTCATTTTATGAAATGTTTGGGAGTAAATTCATATGATGCATCCATATTTACATGGTATTTGTTCATGTTTTTTAACATAAGAAAAAATGATAAAATATTCAAGGAGTACCCTTGATTTTCTATTTAACTTATTACATTTGATGTTAGTGGATGTGAATACCATTATTCTTGGTTGAACATCCATGAACCCATTTCTATCTTTCTAATTCTACATTTTAATGCTAAGATTATAGTATATCATGGGAGAAAGGAGAATCACATATATACAATATGAAATTTATATTATCTCATGGATATATCATAGAGGTTTGAGGAATTTGTTTTCCACTCTTATGGTCTTTATCAATCACATTTCAAGATGTTTGATGGTGAAGGATATTATTCAATGGATCTTAGGTGAATGATACACTTGCATTTATAGTACTTATTCATTTAGATTTTACATGCTATTTTAATATTATCAATGATGGATATCCTCATACAAGTTTTTTTAATCACAAATTCTTGATCTGATAAATGTTATTCAACTCATTTAAAATTATTTGGTTTACACTTGGTAAGACTCTTCCTCCTCAAGTAACAAATATTTTAAGTTACTCATAGAACAACTTGAAGAAGTTTATGAGTTTGGTACCCCCAAGTCTCATATTTTTCGCAATAAAATTCTTTTTCTTGGTCCTTCAGTCGCCTAAATTATGTGGACCAAAAATATGCTCAATATCAACTTGAAAAAGGTTATCATCAACTCGATTAATTATATTTAGATCTCTAAAGGAAGTATAATAATTTGGTTGTTAAAAATGATATTGTTTTATATGAAAATGATCTTCTTTTATAATAAAAGGATGATTTTATTTTTAAATTAAAAAATAAACCCAATGTTGATGTTTTAAAAACAAGAATCAAGGATATCAAAATCTCTCATTGAAAATATTCCAAAGATGAACAAAAACATAAAATGATCCTTATTTATCAATACATCAAAATAAATAATTATGGTTTTTATTTCAAATGATAATGAATGTTTTTCAAATGGTGTTTCTATAACTATATTTGTCAAATATTTTCATAAATATGGTCATATTATCTATGAATATAATTAAAAACATGCTAGATATGGAAGGCCTAAATCGATCTATCTTTAATCTAATCTATCTCAAAAAATCCAAGTACGTTTGGATCCCTAAATATTTACTAGCATGATTTTTTTTACCTAAATTTGTAACCTTTCTTAAATCATGTGAAAACATTATTTTACCCTCAAGGGTACCAAAATGATCCTTTAAAATATTTATAATAGGGATTTTCTACTATACCTCATTGATCTATCAAAAGAGTGGCTTCTCATTAAAATATGGTGTTTTTTCTCTTGAAGTGATTGATCAGTTATTTCCACTTTGAGCTTAATATTTTATGCTTCATGCGAGGAGGATCTTGTCTCTTTCCATTCCATAGAATCTTTGACATCAATCTTGATCTTCATGAAAAAAGGTTATTCATTCCTTTTATTTTAGTTATATCTTTAATTTTACTTGAAAATATTTTCTCTTTTGTTTTTCTATTCATTTTAATTTTTTATCTCTTTATATTTTTATATGATCCATTTATCTCAATTATTCTATAATTTTATGGGATTCATATCTCTTTTTAAAATTTATTTTCGTTTTTAAATTTGTTTTTCAAAATTTCTTATCTTTTCTTTTTTCAAATTTTTTTTTTCAAATTTTCTTTTCTTTTTCTTTTTCTTTTTCAATTTTGTTTTAATTTTCTATTTTAATATTTAGATTCTATCTTATATTTAATTTTGATTTTAGATGATGTTATATTTAAAGTTTTATCTCTATTTCATCTCTCAATTACTTTAATTCTTTTATTCATCTTTCATGCTCTGTCAGTTTTATTTTAGGGGAGTTGTTTTAATGATTATTTTTGTTTTTATAATCTATCTTATCAAATAATGTTCTTAAATATTCATTTTTTTCTAATAATTTGTAATATATTCTTAAAATAAATTTTAAAATTAAATATCTCTTTAAATGGTCTTCTTTTAATTTATTCAATATCTTATACATGGTTAAAAAATAATTGTTTTGAAAATCTCTTTTTTAAAATGTTTTTTTATTCATATTTTTATTCTTGTCTGGAAAATAAGCTTATTTTTTGATACATTTATGGATTCTTGAGATTAATTAATTTATCTATTTATTTTATGAATCATGATAATTCTTAAATTACCCATGATTTATTAAATATTCCTTTCTTAAAGGGGATTTTAATGTTGTTTAAAGGTTGTTTTGAAATTCTTTTCTACAATATTTTTATATCTTTCTATCCTTCTTGCTTTGAAAGTTACTTTATAATAATATCAATGGGGGAATATTTTAATGGAGATAAAATGTCAAAGAATATTTATTTCAATGGTTTTTTCATCAAGTTGTAGATAATTGTTTAAAAGTTTCACAAAAGGGGGAGACATAGTTTCACATTTATTTAGTAATTCCTCACTTTTTATCTTTTACCACTCTTTTATCTTCATTTTAATATCAAGTGTTTATGATCATCAAAAATGGGGATATTTTTAGAACCTAAATTGTAATTATTTTAATGATCATAAACACATTAATTATTTTATAACATGTTTCATGTTGTTTTAGGTGTATTTCTTTGTTTATAGTGTGTTAGTTTTGTTGTAAGTCATACGGAATGTCACATACATGACTTATTTTGAAGTTAAATTTCATTTATTTTCCTTTCATTCTTTGTTTTTGGATGGTTTCAAAGGTTTTATGGAGAAATAGATGAGTTTTAATGAATTGGGCCAAACTGTGAGCCCAATTCCTGATTTAAAAATAAATTTTGTTTCCTTTATAACTTTTTAATTTTTTAATATTTGTCCCTAATTCCAACTCCTAAATGGTCTCCTCTGACCTATTAACACCAAAATATAAATTTGGAGCCTTTATAAATCCATAATCATGGTGGATATGGGTTTTTATTTAAGATATTGGACCTTCCCGAAGGCCCATTTCCTTCATTAAAAATAATTTTTAATTGTTTTATATCTCCTTCACTATTTGCGTTTTTTCGGTGATTCCACCTCCCCCTCGACCATAAGAAACTCGGGCCCGCTCCCATTTCCTTTCCCCCCATATTTAGAGCTCTTTGAAATCGAGAATTATGGCTGATCTTCATAGGGTGTCTCAAATCGGCCAGAATTGAATAGGTAACTTCATCCCTTCCTAACTCTCTCAATTATTACTCTTTTCCCTCCATTCCAGTTCCTAAATTATCCCATAAATCTTGTTCAAACAATACCTTAATTTTTGCTATTTTCAATTTCAGAAACTATTGTTTTTGGAGTGATTAATTTAGGATACTTCAAGTAGGTGAGTCTATTTCTTTCCTCTTTCAAATTTGTTAGGGTTTCTTCCCTAATTCTTGAATTATAAAACTTCCAGAAGTTAGGGTTCATGCCTACGTTCAAAATTACTGTATTTTGGGTGAAATGTTGAGTTTTTAGGTTTCTTTTAACTTCCTTGAGGTGTGGCGGTCATGCGGTTGATGTTTTTCCCCAATATTTGAGGGTTTCGACACATTCGGTAGGTGATTCAGTGGGTAACCTTTTAATGATGAGTTAGTTTTCTTGATTAAATAATTTTACATGTTCCTTATGTGCTTTGAATTATGAGAAAACCATTTTTGGTAGCAATAGTAAAGCATTTGTTTTTAAAGTTACATTTTTTCTTGAAGTTTGTATTTTTCAAATGTATTTCATGTGTTATCTCTTGTGGTAGTTTTGTAAAATGTGGAAGTGATTTATTAGTTGTTGAAAGGGGGTGCCAATTATGGTTGGGTAATGATATAGTTCCATGTGGGCCTAAAAAGGGGGTGTATTTGAATGGTTTTATTTGTATAACCTTATTATACTCCTTGAAAGTGTTTTATGGATTTGTGTGTTCTCATGGGTATATTTTGTGATATTATTCAAGGTGATTATATAACATTTGAAAGTGGATTATTACATGTTGATTGGGCTTCCAATTCTGTTTTGGTAGGGTATTGGTGTGCTTTTGGCTTAAAAAGAGGTTTTTGAAATGGATTTTATGTGCAAAGTTTGGGTATACTCTTTATAATTATTTTATGAAATTTTTGAATGGTTTATTGGGTTGTGTAATAGGTGAAACTATATCAGCAAACTGTTTTGGTAGGAGTATATTTTTAAAAGGTCCATTTCATTTATGAAAAGGCTGTTATGTGATATGTATCATCTTGGAAATATTTTATTAAATTGTTTGAAGGAGATATTGAGGAGTGAAAGTGATGTGAAAGTGATGTGGAGTGTTTTGTGTGAGTGTGATGTGAAAAATTGAATTTTTGATTATGAAAGAAGTGTTATTTTCCATGTGTGTGGGCTGTTATATGAGTTTAAATATCTTATTATTGATTTATAAAATTGTTTAATGGTTTTGTGGAAGTGTTGAAGAAATGTGAAATGTGTTGTGGGCTATTTTGGTGTGATTCGGATTTCAAAATCATTTTGAATGAAAAATGGATTTTTATGACTTGTGTGGTATATATATGGTCTGTTTGGTGAATTTTTGAGGTGGAAATGATATTTTAATGTTCAATGTACATTTCTTGACTTGTTGAACTTGTTTGAGCACAAGGGGAAAACTTGGGTATCTAGGTGGGTGGACGTGTACTAGTATGCTAGTGAATTCTTGGGGTTTGGCCTCAGTTTCACTTAGCAAGATTGATGCTTACAACTCTAACTAAACTATAATGATGATTATTGGGGACCACTAGGTTATGGGTATGTTCCCTAATAGTGGCTCATGCATGAGAATGGATATTTGTGATGGTTACTCTCACCGAGATACGAGGTACCTGGGACCCACAGCTAGCTAGTGCCTAGGGGTTATTTCCTATTTCTTGTGCTCATTATTTACTTTGTACTTACTGTCGGCATACGGTATAGTTGGCTGGAAAATTCACTAGTGTTGACATTATTTTTAAAAGTGTTTATTCTTAATGATAGCCCACTTGAAAACTGTTTTTATTCAAAGTTGCATTTTTTAGAAATTGTAACTAGGTTTTCATGTTTTTGAAAACATGCATGCTTTTCGTCTTTAAATGTTTATCACATGGAATCTCTTAGTGGTGGTATCCTACTGGGAATTGGATCACACCCTACTTACACCCTTGGGTGTAAGTAGACTTGGTTAGTTTGTTGTCGCAGGTTGGGTACAGTTTTTTGTTCCAGTGGTTCGGGTTTCTAGCAGGTCCTTGGTGGTGAAGTCTTGTGGAGGTGGCTTGAGGGCGGTGCCCCTTGCCATGAGGGTTCTTGGGCTGTCCTTATTTGGTTTTGTACCTTTGGTATAGAACTTTTGAGTTGTTTTAAGCAATGTAATTCAGTTCTGAATTTTTGTAAAATATTGTTTGGTTTGAAAAATCCAGATTTGTTTCATTGGATTCTTTTGTTGTTTTATGTTTATAAACTCGGGTAAATCATTCCCAATTTTCATTTTATGATACCCGGGCACTTGTTCCAACCCGTGGGGATCGGGAACGGCCTTCGGGCCTTGTCACGGGCTGTGTTTGGTGCCATTTTTGGTGGCGATCGATTCGGTTTGTGACAAAATGGTATCAAAGGAGGTTCAGGTTAACTCTTTGGGTCATGTTATTTGGGGAAGAGTTAGGATATTCTGGAGTTTGGATTGTTGGGACATGGAATTCTAGTTATGGGTAGAGTGCCTGATCACCACACTTCATAATGGGATTCAAGTTTTCAAGAGAAGTCGGGATTTATCTAAGTCCTTCGGTTTTCTTGGTTCGATGATAATTAAGGGAAATGAAAAGAGAGTTGGGTTAATGGTCCTAGTGAGCTCGCAGGGCCTGGCAAGCCATGTGGAGCCAAGTATATTCCCTAGAACACTCTCTATGATAGTGAAGTGATTGTAATATGGCTTCCAACCATATTTCCATGTCACCCACTGAAACAAGTTTCCTCTCGCACTGTTTTGTGCTTAGGTTTTGAAATCTTGGCACTTTGGTTTTAATAAGTGTATAGTTTTTGTGAAATGATTTTCAAATAAAGAGGGAATGGTTTGGTTTATGAAATGGCAGAAATGAGTTTTCATAATTGTTTTGAAATGTAAAATGGTGTGCTTACACCTCTTTGAAAGCAGAAACTATATTGAAGTTGGTTTTGAAAAGTGTTTCCAATAGAGTTTTCTAAACAATCAGAGTGTGTTTTAATGGGATGAGATGTTTTGAAATTGATGTGAATATCTTGAAAGTGAGTTATTTTCTAAATGGTTGTGACTTTCTGAAAATTTTTGTAAGATGTGAGTTGGGATTTTGATCTCGTGGTTAGCGGTTATGAGAAAAAAGGATGTGTTGGTTGACCGTTTTGGTTTTGAAAAGTGGAAAGAATTATTGTTTTAACCTTTGGTATTTCCATTAGCGACCACATGCATGGGGTTATATGGGATGATGGATGGTTGATGGCATGACTGGATGAGTGAAGAGACAGATATGAGGAGGGTGTCTGGTGTGGAACAAAAACATGCATGTGTGAGGCGTATGGGGTACCATTGGTGGATACGCTTACTGCTAAACTGTTTGTTCTCAAAGAATTAATTTTAAAGAAAAACATGATGTCTTGGTGAATATTTTTGTATGGTTTTTATTATGGGTTTTTAAAAATGTTGATTTTGTGGGATGGTTTGATTCCAAGAACCCCTTCTGTTTGAACTGTATTTTGGGTTTGTGTTTGGTTGGTAAGTTGTGTTGTAGGGACAGTTAGTGGTCTCTTTTGAAAAATGTTTTGGGATGCCTTTACGGTGGTTCCCTTTATGTGTTTGGAGTTGGTTTATGGCTTGTTTTGACCAATGGACCAGATTGGTTGGGTCCTTGGGTTCTATCATTGGATAAGGTATGCCCCCATTAAAGGTTAATTCATAACTGAAGTGCAACCCAGATTGTTTCTCCATTGGAAAATCCTCCAGTTGATTAATATAAGGAATCTATTTCTTGAGCTTTTTAGATTGAGTATACACCCTTTCCTTTATTGGTTTTTTGTATCCTCTTGTAGTGGGAGATTGATTATGGATGGTTGAAAGTGACCTTAACCTCTTAAGTTTCCTAATTTTTTCGAAGGTGGAAGTGTTCTGGGGTTGTTAGCATGGCTGAGTATTTGGATAGTGTCTAAGAGGAACTCTCAGTCCATCATAGTCTCTTCGAAGAAAGAGTTCATGTTAAACTACTATTGTGGGAAATCTGGTCATGAGAGGATATTATGGCCACTTTCTATAATTGTATGTTTTTTGGGGATGTTGTACAATTTCCCTCTCTATTCATTATTTATATCAGTCGCAATGGTCATGTTCGGTGATTCCTTGTGATGTCATGTGCTCGATTGACTGTAAAGGTGAAAGTTGGGCAATCATCTGAGAGTCTCTATTATGTTGGGAGAATGTCTCCCTTGAAAAAAACATAAAAAATATTCCATTTTAGAGGAAGGTGAGTATAAGTGTTCTTTACTTCTATTGTTTCTCACCCGAACAAACAAGGTGTGATGTGTGTACATATTCTAATCCCTTGTTTTAGTGAAATATCGAGTTAGGGTAAAGTGAGTTTGGAATTTGTTATGTCTTGGAAAAACTTATCAGGGATTGCGGTGTAGTTGTTGTTTGCAACGAAAGAAGAATTATCATTCAGGTGGTTTCCAAAGCCTAACTGCGAGGCCGAAGATGTTTCAATATTTTGAGCTCCAGCCATAGGTCCCGGAGAGAAGCTGTCGCATAGTTAGGCGAAACCCCAGTGTCATTTAAACCCTTGTGCAAAGTCTTATCCTCAATATGAAAGATAAGAAGAGTTTAAACCTATGGTGTCATCATATTTCTTCTATTGTTCATATTCGGTGGAAATATGTGGAGGGCCTTGTACCCATGTCATCGCCCAATGTTATTCCCTCCCCCTTTGGTTTTCATTGAGTCTTTAGAGAAAGGTACGAAGTTTGGCTAGACAGGTTGAACACACGGTTTGCACTTGGTTAGTAGTGACCATGCCCCCAAAAAATCCATGTAGATAGAAGAATCTCCACTGTTAGTTCATGGTTTCCCAAACCGTTCAGACTAACCATGTGGTCATCCCAACACTTTATATGTTGGGGTCCTTCTGTACCGGCCCATGCTGGTCGATTAAGATTGTTGGTTCTTATGGTGGGGAGCCTATTTTTCCCCCCGTACCAATAACTTAGACTTATCCATGGTCAAGGATTGGTGGTAGGTAGTCTCATTCGGATCTATCAAGCTACCCAAATCTTCCTTGGGTAACCATTGAGATTGGAGAGTGCCCAATGGTTTAGTTATAGCAAGGTATGTGTAACCTTGTTCGATGTTGTTGTTCGTTTGAGTGAATTGCTTGAGTCTTGTTGGGATAGTGTTTGAGGATTTTTCCTTTAGGATAAAGCCTGAATGTGATTGATTGTTTCAGGAAAGTGGTGTATGATTTTTTTGTGAAGTATTCCTTCCTTAATTGATCAATGGAGGCGTTTTGGCCTTTGGGGGCGAAACCTGGAAAGGGAGTACATCTTGGTTTATCAGTTGGGTTTGGCTTTCGTATTTGGCCTTTCTGTAGATTTCTGGGGATGGAAAGTTTTCATGGTGGGGAGAATTGTCACATACATGACTTATTTTTACGTTAAATTTAATTTATTTTCCTTTCATTCTTTTTTTTGATGGTTTCAAAGGTTTTATGGAGAAATAGATGAGTTTTAATGAATTGGGCCAAACCATGAGCCCAATTCCAGATTTAAAAATAAATTTTGTTTCCTTTATAACTTTTTAATTTTTTAATATTTGTCCCTAATTCCAATTCCTAAATGGTCTAATCTGACCTATTAACACCAAAATATAAATTTGGAGCCTTTATAAATCCATAATCATGGTGGATATGGGTTTTTATTTAAGATATTGGGCCTGCCCGAAGGCCCATTTCCTCCATTAAAAATAATTTTTAATTGTTTTATATCTCCTTCACTATTTGCGTTTTTTCGGTGATTCTACCTCCCCCTTGACCATAAGAAACCCGGGGCCGCTCCCATTTCCTTTCCCCCTTCCTTGTAGCTCTTTGAAATCGATAATTAGGGCTGATCTTCATAGGGTGTCTCAAATCGGCCATAATTGAAGAGGTAACTTCATCCCTTCTTAACTCTCTCAATTATTACTCTTTTCCCTCCATTCCAGTTCCTAAATTACCTCATAAATCTTGTTCGGACAATCCATGAATTTTGGATGTTTTCAATTTCAGTAACTATTGTTTTTGGAGTGATTAATTCAGGATACTTCATGTAGGTGAGTCAATTTCTTTCCTCTTTCAAATTTCTTAGGGTTTCTTCCCTAATTATTGAATTATAAAACTTCCAGAAGTTAGGGTTCGTACCTAGGTTCTAAATTACTGTATTTGGGGTGAAATGTTGAGGTTTTAGGTTTCTTGTAACTTCCTTTAGGTGCGGAGGTCGTGCGGTTGATGTTTCGCCCCAATATTTGAGGGTTTGGACACATTCGGTAGGTGATTCCTTGGGTAACCATTTAATGATGAGTTAGTTTTCTTGATTAAATAATTTTACATGTTCCTTATGTTCTGTGCATTATGAGAAAACCATTTTTGGTAGCAATAGTAAAGCATTTGTTTTTAAAGATACATTTTTTCTTGAAGTGTGTATTTTTCAAATGTATTTCATGTGTTATCTCTTGTGGTAGTTTTGTAAAATGTGGAAGTGATTTATTAGTTGTTGAAAGGGGCTGCCAATTATGGTTGGGTAATGATTTAGTTCCATGTGGGCCAAAAAATAGCGTGTATTTGAATGTTTTTATTTGTATAACCTTGTTATACTCCTTGAAAGTGTTTTATGGATTTGTGTGTTCTCATGGGTATCTTTTGTGATATTATTCAAGGTGATTATATAACATTTGAAAGTGGATTATTACATGTTGATTGGGCTGCCAGTTCTGTTTTGGTAGGGTCTTGGTGTGCTTTTGGCTTAAAAAGAGGTTTTTGAAATGGATTTTATGTGCAAAGTTTGGGTATACTCTTTATAATTGTTTTATGAAAGTTTTGAATGGTTTATTGGGTTGTGTAATCGGTGAAACTATATCAGCAAACTATTTTGGTAGGAGTATATTTTTAAAAGGTCCATTTCATTTGTGAAAAGGCTGTTATGTGATATGTATCATCTTGGAAATATTTTATTAAATTTTTTGAAGGAGATATTGAGGAGTGAATGTGATGTGAAAGTGATGTGGAGTGTTTTGTGTGAGTGTGATGTGAAAAATTGAATTTTTGAATATGAAAGAAGTGTTATTTTCCATGTGTGTGGGATGTTATATGAGTTTAAATATCTTATAATTGATTTATAAAATTGTTTAATGGTTTTGTGGAAGTGTTGAAGAAATGTGAAATGTGTTGTGGGCTATTTTGGTGTGATTCGGATTTCAAAATCATTTTGAATGAAAAATGGATTTTTGTGACTTGTGTGGTATATATATGGGCTGTTTGGTGAATTTTTGATGTGAAAATGATATTTTCATGTTCAATGTATATTTCTTGACTTGTTGAACTTGTTTGATCACAAGGGGAAAACCTGGGTGTCTAGGTGGGTGGACGTGTACTAGTATGCTAGTGAATCTGTGGGGTTTGGCCTCAGTTTCACTTAGCAAGATTGATGCTTACAACTCTAACTAAACTATGATGATGATGATTGGGGACCACTGGGTTATGGTTATGTTCCCTACTAGTGGCTCGTGCACGATAATGGATATTTGTGATGGTTACTCTCACTGATATACGAGGTACCTGGGACCCACAGCTAGCTAGTGTCTAGGGGTTATTTCCTATTTCTTGTGCTCATTATTTACTTGTACTTACCGTCGGCATAAGGTATAGTTGGATGGAAAATTCACTAGTGTTGACATTATTTTTAAAAGTGTTTATTCTTAATGATAGCCCACTTGAAAACTGTTTTTATTCAAAGTTGCATTTTTTAGAAATTGTAACTAGCTTTTCATGTTTTTGAAAACATGCATGCTTTTCATCTTTAAATGTTTATCACATAGAATCTCTTAGTGGTGGTATACTATTGGGCATTGGCTCACACCCTACTTACACACTTGGGTGTAAGTAGACTTGGTTAGTTTTGTTGTCGCTGGTTGGGTTCAGTTTTTTGTTCCAGTGGTTCGGGTTTCTAGCAGGTCCTTGGTGGTGAAGTCTTGTGGAGGTGGCTTGAGGGCGGTGCCCCTTGCCATGAGGGTTCTTGGGCTGTCCTTATTTGGTTTTGTACCTTTGGTATAGAACTTTTGAGTTGTTTTAAGCTATGTAATTCAGTTCTGAATTTTTGTAAAATATTGTTTGGTTTGAAAAATCCAGATTTGTTTCATTGGATTCTTTTGTTGTTTTATGTTTATAAACTCGGGTAAATCGTTCCCAATTTTCATTTTATGATACCCGGGCACTTGTGCCAGGCCGTGGGGATCGGGAACGCCCTTCGGGCCTTGTCACAGGCTGTGTTTGGTGCCATTTTTGGTGGCGATCGATTCGGTTCGTGACATTGAATAATTGTGGATTCAAATCGGTTTCAAAGGGTCTCTTATACATATGTTATAGCATGTAAACACCAGTTACCCAGTGCAGTATGACTGAATAGCTAGTGGCATGGGAAAAAACTCTCATCCAATAGGAGTCCATCAATTATATGGTGGGAGATGTATAGAATTGGCTACTTTCAGTAGGCCCACTGGCTACCTGGTAGAGGATACTAGGTATATGATGGTATCGAGACTGTTAGTTTGAGGAGGCATTTACAGTAGTCAATGTAACACCCCAAGCTTCCATGGTACGCTCCTCTTTGAATAATAGAGCAGCGTGTGTTGTACGCAACCTCGAGTTCTAACACACCGCGACCAATAAAAGTAGCAGTTATGAATAGTAATACCCACTTTTTGAAATTATATGAATTTTATATTTTAAAATGGACTTCATTTTTGGATTCAGAATATCGAAATTATCCTATGTTGAATTTTTGGTATTTTTCTAAGAACTTCCAATTTTTGATGAATAGTGAAAAATACTTAAAAACAACTTTTTTAATCAAAATAATTTATAGTGATAAATTATAAAATTGAGTGGTTATAAAGTGTAATTAGAATATATTTTTACTATTTTATTCAATGGTGGTCATTATAATTAATTTCACTTTGAATTTAGACAAAATCAATTGTCAATCTTTTGATTGATATTCTTTCTTAAAAACACGCTATTTGTTGTGACAGCAGGAATTAATTATTAAATTAATTAATTCAACTTATATGTTTTGAATTTTGTAAAAAAGACATCATTTTTGAATTAGGAATATCAAATATAGCTTAGCGTTAATTTTTAGTGTTGTTCTGAAAAACTTCGATTTTTGATGAATAGTGAAACCACTAAGTGGTAGTTAAAAAACTGATTTTTTCGTTTAAATGAAATTTTACCACCTATGTGATTTGAATTCCCAAAATCCGACATACATCATTGTAATTAGAAAGTAAAATGTGGTTCAATGGGATTAAAATAATTTTTGGTGAATAGTAATTTTTAAGTTCTATTAATCGCGATTGAAGGTAATTAGTGAAATTTAAGGTAAAAATGATACTATAAAGATATGACAATATCTTGACACTTGTCCTACACTTATTGGATGAGTCATGGCTGACCCAGATAATCCATGGGTCAACTTGGGGACCCCATGGAGCCACTTGGGTAAGAAAATGACATTAATAACTTTTTATTTAAAGTAAAAATAATATTGTCACAAACATGTGTTGTTTTACTAAAACAATTATTACATGCGGTTATATAAGTTAACTTTTCGACTATAAATATTCATTGGAAATCCAAAAATATTTTATACATCATTATATTTTTTTTATAATTTTTAGACATTAAATAAATTAAATTTTTTATGACACCATGATGATGCAGTGATTACCTCATTAATTAACGATTTAAATAAAATAAAAAGATAATGTAAAATCTAAGACTTACACGTGTCAAAAACCTATTGGATGAGTGTATTTATAACCCTTATCACCTTATCCTCGAAATATATTATTTTGGGACCTTTAAAATCCCAAAAGAATTTCATAATAATGTAACATTTCATGACTTTCCAAGAGTGCCCCTCCTCTCCTCTTATAAAAGGCCCCCACCTCTACCACCTTATTCACACCATCAAAGCCATTTGACTTCGCCAAACTCTGCCCAAATACTCTCTCAACTACCCTATATTTCTCCTAGAATCCTCACATTAGGCAGAAGTCTTCCCAAGGAAGCCTTTGGCTCAAATCAAAAAGAGTTACCCGATTTTAAGATAATGTCTTCTCTATTCTCCAACCCCTTAAACTCTTTTTATTCCTTTATTTTGTAATAACACCAGTATATTCAATATAGTAGGATGTTTTTATGAGAATGATTTTATTTACACTTACACACACCTTCGTCTAATGGTTAAAGAACATACTGTTTCTGTGGTTGGCGATTTTCTGTCTCACGAAACGATGATTGTTCAATTTTCTTTTAACACCTCTCATGGTGGCCATTAAGATGTCACTATATTTATATATGATATATATTATGTTTATTTTTTTTATTCCTCTATATTTCTCATTTATGGCATACCTTTATGATTTCAATTATGGGTAAATGCAATAATTTCATTTTAGGATGTGCGGACTACCGCCCCCTCAAAGTGATTTGAATCGTTAATGCGATATGTGGGATGTATAAAGGATGGAGTAAATGATATTATATATGGTATTATACTGGAATTATAATATACCTTTATATCATTATGATTTCATTCCATTAAATATGAAATAGAAATAAAAGTAGCATTCATGCGTACGTATGGCTTACCGTCTCCATGAACGGTGCATTTCATTTCTTACCTCTAAATGTTACGTAATATTATGAATGAATGTATATACTAGATATATATGATATATATGATATCTACATCATGGATATAATTCTAGAGATAATGTATATTCTACCACATAAACAACTTGTAAGTATAAGAAGTTTATTTTTGACCCAAGTTCCAAAGATCGACAAAACGACCGTTATTAACTTAAATAATTACATAATGTTCATAACATGGTAATAAGTGATATAAAAGGAATAATGAACTTGAAAAAGGTTCTTAATCAATTATAAATTAACTCTAGTTTATTATTCAGGAGTTTAAAGAACGATTGAGTCAAGTCAGACACGAGGTAAGGGAACTTCTTAACCCAATTTCCATTCTTTGGGTTAATCTCCTAGTTTCAAATTATGTCATGATATTATTATGTCCTATCTTGTACTTGTACTTTATTTATATTTACTTATAGTGAATACACATAATAGATCTATTTTATTTAAAAAATGTTCTTTGTAAGGGACTTCGTCTCAATCTCCTTTTATTGAGGCATATTTTGTTTTATACACGACTTTCCTTTATACGGTGTATAAACCCCTTTAAATTTTAATTTTATTCAAATGGAATATTTTTATACGAAGCGTTTTTACTAAAAAAAAAGGAATGTTCTGTCTTACGTATGCGGCGACAACGACTTCTCCACCGCCGTGACCATTATTTGAGTTTCGGCTTCTTCTACAAGCCATAATTTTTTTTAAAATGAAAAGTAAATACCATGTTTTACTTTTCTTTTATTTTGGTATTGAAAATGGTTTGATAACGTTTTTTTTATATCAATGTGTTTTATTGATATCTTGTGATTGAAATGTGGAAATGTAATGTTTCCTTTATGCATGTTTTATGTGATACGATTATGTTATGGTATATGATATGTTTAAAATTGTTCATATGAGGAATGCATTGGACTTAATAAGTGACGGGTGGAGCCCGCTATAGCTCCTCGATGCATCGGTAGGTCTCATAAGACAAAATAGTGTCTTGGCATGAGGCATTGACAAAATCTTATTTGTAGTCTTGGCATGAGGCCTTGACTACATGGTTATGATAGTCTAGAATTATGCATTCCATCATTATAAAAGTGGTTATTGATATTGCATGTGATTATTCGACTACTAGAATATCCATGTGAATAAGTAAATGGCATTATTTAATTTTACTTTTTACATATTATGCTAAAGTTCAAGTTTAAAAGGCTTTTGTTTTAGTTATACATTGCCTTAAATGTTTATGTTTATTTACGAAATCTTCTACTATTTTGTTATCCTTACTGAGCATCTAAGCTCTCCCCTTTCAATGTTTTAATTTTTCCAGGATGTGAAGAAGTGTTTTATGAATGACCTGCAGGGATAGTCAGAAGGGGATATGAGTGTGGTCTATGGAGACTATGTTATTGTAGTTTTTCACTTTATGATGTAATGTAACTTTTATGAATGTATCTAGTGTTTCCAAGGCTACTAAACTAATCGGTCTTTCGAGACTTGATCTTTTGTGATCATGTCAATGCTACGCAATAATGCACCGACTCTGGGTAACTGGGGTCGGGGTGTTACAGTTGGTATCAGAGGCAGTTTAGTACTAACCTTGGAAGCTAGATTTAGATAAACTCTGATTAGAGCACATAGCCCAAATATAGACTTTGAGGATTAGTATAGAAGAACTTCCTAGAATTTTGGTATTTTAGAGATTTTGTGAGTTTTCCGAGCAATACATCCCTGTATGGATACGAGCAGGTAGACGTGGCTCTAGAACAGATGTACCTAGGGGTAAAACCTGAAAACACCGCTTTGAGCTAGACTCGAACGGGAACTGGTGCACGACAACGGGTCTTGCTGCACTCTTGGTTACGACACTCCTGGGGGATATGCTTAGGATACTTTTCATTTTCTTTACAAACCACTATAAAGGGTTATGAGTATATAATTCCTCAAATAAAACATTTTTGTGATTATGGATTATATCCATAAATAGTTCAATTTACGTTAAGTGTTTTGAAAGTTTGTAATTATGTATTTTGATTCGTAAACTAATCTAGTTTATGTCATTCTTTAGAAATAACGCCTAGTTTGAGGAATGGAAACCGTATCAATGCATGCACTCCATGTAGGGATTTCCCTCGTGCTCAAGATAATTATAGTGGAGCTGGAGATACACCTGGTGCTGATCAACTTATCACCATACTGGGACAACTCACTCAGGTTATGAATAATAACCTTACTCGTATAGAGCACCCTCATCCCCAATGTGGAGGATCAATGTTAGACCATTTCATCAGGCATCAACCGCCAATATTTAATGGGGGTAAAAATACATTATTAACTGAGCAATGGATAAACTCTTTAGAGAAAATATTCCATGCCTTGGGGAGTAGCGAAAGGGATAAGGTTGTCATGGTAGTTTACCGCCTCACTGGAGATACCAATCAATGGTTGTCGATGATTAAAAATACAAAGGAATATTAATAAGTATCAAGTATAGAATGGAGGGAGTTTAAGGAAATTTACTTAGAAAAATACTTTCTACATGGCCATCGAGCAGATATGGAAAGGCAATTTCTGAGTCTGAGGCAGAAGGAGGATGAGAATGTCGCAAAGTATGAGGCCAACTTTACAAGGTTATAAAGACATGCTACAGATTATATACGTAACCCAAGAAGTAATATTGATCGTTTCCTTGATGGGTTAAAACCATTTCTCCATCAAGATTTAGTATCACAATCTTTCTAAACATACGAAGATATAGTCTCGTGTGCTATCAAGACAGAAAAGGAATTCTCTAAGTCTTATGACAATAAAGTAAAGCAAGAGAAGAAGAGAACGGTGGAAAAAGAGACAAATAAAGGAAAAAGGGAAAGAAGGATTTTCCATTATGCGATAATTGAGAGAAGAATCACCCCAGTACTTTCCTAAAAGAAATGGGGGTTTGTTATAAATGTGGAGAAAAAGGTCACCAGGCTCGTGATTGCAAGGTAAAGAAAGAGGCCATCAATGTTGAATGCTACAATTGTAGGTAAATAGGGCATTATGCAAATGAATGTCCTAAGCGTTAGAGAAACTTATCTCAGAAAAGGCCAAGGGATCAAGGACAATCTTATGTTGTTACTACAGTTGAAGTGGAATAATTAATGTATTGGTGCTTTTGGAAACAAGGATTATATTCTGGTTATAATAATAATGTGATATATATAAGGATGGTACTTTAGTACTTGTTGTTTTCATTAAGGTTTTAATATGATGACGGTAATCATATTTTTATATGTGACAATAAGAGAAACTTTACTTTGTTTGAAGAATCTGATGATACAATTGATTTTGGAATTTAGAGACCATTTAGAGAAAGTCTGGACGGAGGTATTTTGGATAACTATAAAGGTTGGAATGGATTAAGTTGAACTTTGGATAGTATTGGTTAAGGTTAAAACATTTATGAATATTATTTTTGGAATATTATAATACTATAGTTTTAGGAAAAGGTCAACCTGCAGGTTGGGGGATAACCCATCGCGTCGGACAAAGCTGTAGGAATTGAACCCACAACCATAGTACGACAGGCCTTTATTACATACCACTAGCCTACAGGAATTCCCTGGTTATCTCAAAAATGTTTTCCTAATCTAAATGGTATTTGTAAATATTTGGAACCTTACACAATTATGATAAATAGAATATTTTTGAGTTCTATTACCTATTGGAGTGAAAGATGGGTTTGTGGTAAAAATTTATTAAAGAATGAAAGTCTACATGACAAGTAAGTATATTTCCTTACATTCTTAGTAAATCTCTTAAATAAATTCCTCAACTTTATGAAAGGTAACTTAAAACAAAAATTTTGTCGGTTAAATTTTCTAATTGGGGAATCAATGACCGTTTAACCAATCACAAGTTTGTGATTTTCTTGTAGTTAACTTTCTCCAAATCCTATTTTATACAACTCTCCATCAGACCTTCATGGTTCGGTTTTACTCCATATCCATATTCTCATATAATCCTATTATGAGCTATCTCGGGTGACCTTTGTACTTCTCTTTCTTTATTTTAATGTTATATTTTTATTAACCCTATTTCCGATGTGGGTTTTCCACAAAGGTATTTTCTATTTTTAACCTTTTATTTTCAAAGAAAAATTTTAAATTGCGAGGATTCAATTTATTGAAGGAGAAGATAATGTAACACCCCAAGCTTCCATGGTACGCTCCTCTTTGAATAATAGAGCAGCGTGTGTTGTACGCAACCTCGAGTTCTAACACACCGCGACCAATAAAAGTAGGAGTTATGAATATAAATACAAACTTTTTTAAATTATATAAATTTTATATTTCAAAATGGACTTCATTTTTTTATTCGTAATATCGAAATTAGCCTATGTTGAATTTTTGGTATATTTCTGAGAACTTCCAATTTTTGATGAATAGTGAAACATACTTAAAAACAAATTTTTAATCAAAATAATTTATAGGGATAAATTATAAAATTTAGTGGTTCTAAAGTGTAATTATAATATATTTTTACCATTTTATCCAATGGTGGTCATTAGAATTAATTTCACTTTGAAATTGGACATAAACAATTGTCAATCTTTTGATTGATATTCTTTCTTAAAAACGCGCTATTTGTTGTGACAGCAGGAATTAATTATTAAATTAATTAATTCAACTTATATGTTTTGAATTTTTTAGAATAGAAATAATTTTTGAATTAGGAATATCAAATATATCTTAGGGTTAAATTTTGGTGTTGTTCTGAAAAACTTCGATTTTTGAGGAATAGTGAAACCACTAAGTGGTAGTTAAAAAATTGATTTTTTCGTTTAAATGAAATTTTACCACCTCTGTGATTTAAATTTCCAAAATCCAACATACATAATTTTCATTAGGAAGTAAAATTTTGTTCAATGGGATTAAAATAATGTTTGGTGAATAGTATCTTTTAAGTTCTATTAATCGCGATTAAAGGTAATTAGTGAAATTTAAGGTTAAAATGATATTATAAAAATATGAAAATATCTTGAAAATTGTCCTACACTTATTGTATGATACATGGTAGACCACGAAAATCCATGGGTCAACTTGGGGACCCCATGGAGCCACTTGGGTAAGAAAATGACATTAATAACTTTTTATTTAAAGTAGAAAAACAATTGTCACAAACATGTGTTGTTTTACTAAAACAATTGTTACATGGAGTTATATAAGTTAACATTTCGACTATAAATATTAATTGGAAAGTTAAAAATATTTCCTACATCATTATATTTTTTTATAGTTTTTAGACATTAAATAAATTAAATTTTTTATGACACCATGATGATGCAGCAATTACCTCATTAATTAACGATTTAAATAAAATGAAAAGATAATGTAAAATCTAAGAATTACACATGTCAAAAACCTATTGGATGAGTATATTTCGAACCCTTATCACCTTATCCTCGAAATATATTATTTTGGGACCTTTAAAATCCTAAAATCATTTCATAATAATGTAACATTTCATGACTTTCCAAGAGTGCCCCTCCTCTCCTCTTATAAAAGGCCCCCACCTCTACCACCTTATTCATACCATTAAAGCCATTTGTCTCGGCCAAAATCTGGAAAAATACTCTCTAAAATTCCCTCTCTTGCTCCTAGAAGCCTCACTTTGGGCGGAAGTCTTCCCAAAGAAGCCTTTGTCTCAAATCAAAAAGAGTTACCTGATTTTAAGGTAATGTCTTCTCTTATGTTATTTTGTTTTATTTTGCTTCTCCAACCCCTTAAACTCTTTTTATTCCTTTATTTTGTAACAAAACCAGTATATTCAATATACTAGTATGTTTTTATGATAAGTATTTTATTTACACTTACACACACCTTCGTCTAATGGTTAAAGAACATACTATTTCGGTGGTTGGTGAATTTCTGCCTCACGAAACGATGACTATTCAATATTCTTTTAACACCTCTAATGGTGGCCATTAAGATGTCACTATATTCATATATGATATATATTATGTTTATGTTTTCATTATTCTTCTGTATTTCTCATTTATGGCATACCGTTATGATTTCTATTATGGGTAAACGCGATAATTTCATTTTCGGATGTGCGGACTACCGCCCCCTCAAAGTGATTTGAATCATTAATGCCATATGCGGGATGTATAAAGGATGGAGTAAATGATATTATATATGGTATTATAATAGAATTATAATATAACTTTATATAATTATGATTTCATTCCATTAAATATGAAATATAAATGAAAGTAGCGTTCATGCATACGTACGGCTTACCGTCTCCATGAACGGTGCATTTCATTTCTTACCTCTAAATGTTACGTAATATTATGAATAAATGTATATACTAGATATATATGATATATTTGATATCTACATCATGAATATAATTCTGGAGATAATGGATATTCTACCACATAAACAACTTGTAATTATAAGAAGTTTATTTTTCACTCAAGTACCAATGATCGACAAAACGACCGTTATTAACTTAAATAATTACATAATGTTCATAACGTAGTAATAAGTGATATAAAAGGAATAATTAACTTGAAAAAGGTTTAATAAATTATAAATTAACTCTAGTTTATTATTCAGGAGGTTAAAGAACGATCAAGTCAAGTCAGACACAAGGTAAGGGAACTTCTTAACCCAATTTCCATTATTTGGGTTAATCTCCTACTTTCAAATAATGTCATGATATTATTATGTCATATCTTGTACTTTTACTTTCTTTATGTGTACTTATATGGACTACACATAATAGATCTATTTTATTTAAAAAAACTTCTTTGTAAGTGACTTCGTCTCAATCTCCTTTCATTGAGGCATATTTTGTTTTATACACGACTTTCCTTTATACAGTGTGTAAACCCCTTTGAATTTTACTTTTATTCAAAAAGAATCCTTTTATAGAAAGCGTTTTTACTAAACAAAAAAAGGAATGTTCTGTCTTACGTATGCGGCGACAACGACTTCTCTGCCATCATGACCATTATTTCGGTTTTGGCTTCCTCTACAAGCCATAATTTTTTTTAAAATGAAAAATAAATACAATGTTTTACTTTTCTTTTATTATGGTATTGAAAATGGTTTGATAATGTTTTTTATATCAATATGTTGTATTGATATCTTGTGATTGAAATGTGTAAATGTAATGTTTCCCTTAAGCATGTTTTATGTGGTACGATTATGTTATGGTTTATGATATGTTTAAACCTGTTCCTATAAGGAATGCATTGGACTTAATAAGTGACGGGCGGAGCCCGCTATAGCTCCTCGATGCATCGGCAGGTCTCATGAGACAAACTAGTGTCTTGGCATGAGGCCTTGACAAAATATTATTTGTAGTCTTTGCACGATTCCTTGGCTACGTGGTTATGATAGTCTGGCATTATGCATTCCATCATTATGAAGTGGTTATTGATATTACATGTGATTATTCGACTAGTAGAATATCAATGTGAGTAAGTAAATGGCATTATTTAATTTCATTTTTTCCAAATTATGTTGAAGTTCAAGTTTAAAAGGTCTTTTGTTTTAATTATACATTGCCTTAAATTTTAATGTTTATTTATGATAGCTTCCGCTATATTGTTATCCTTACTGAGCATCTGAGCTCACCCCTTTAAATGTTTTAATTTTTTCCAGGATGTGAAGAAGTATTTTAGGAATGACCTTCCAGAATAGTCTGAAGGGGATATGAGTGTGTAAAATACATCCATATCTGGATACGAGCAGGTAGAGGCAGCTCTGGAATAGATGTACCTAGGGGTAAAACCTGAAAACACCGCTTTGAACTAGACTCGAACGGGAACTGGTGCACGACAACGGTCCTTGCTGAACTCTTGGTTATGACACTCTCGGGGGATATGCTTAGGATAATTCTCATTTTCTTTACAAACCACTATAAAGGGTTATGAGTATATACTTCCTCAAAAAAACATTTTTTGGATTATGGATTATATCCATAAATAGTTCAATTTACTTTAAGTGTTTTGCAAGTTTGTAATTATGTATTTTGATTCATAAACTAATCTAGTTTATGTCATTCTTTAGAAATGGCTCCTCATGTGAGGAATGGAAACCATATCAATGCACGCACTCCATGTAGGGATTTCCCTCCTGCTCAAGATAATTATAGTGGAGCTGGATATACAACTGGTGCTGATCAACTTATCACCATACTGGGACAACTCAATCAGGTTATGAATAATAAACTTACTTGTATGGAGGACCCTGATCCGAAACGTGGAGGATCAATGTTAGACCGCTTCATGAGGCAACAACCTCCAATATTTAATGGCGGTACAAATCCATTAGTAGCTGAGCAATGGATTAACTCCTCAGAGAAAATATTCCACACCTTGGGGAGTAGCGAAAGGGAGAAGGTTTTCATGGCAGTTTACAGCCTCACTGGAGATTCCGATCAATGGTGGCCGCCGATTCAAAACACAAAGGAAGATGAAGAAGTATAAAGTATGGAATGGTGGGTGTTTAAGGAAATTTTCTTAGAAAAATACTTTCCACATGGCCATCGAGTAGATATGGAAAGGCAATTTCTGAGTCTGAGGAAGAAGGAGGATGTGAATTTCACAAAGTATGAGGCCAACTTTACAAGGTTATCAAGACATGCTGCAGATTATATACCTAACCCAAGAAGTAAGATTGATCATTTCTTTGATGGGTTAAAACCATTTCTCTGTATAGATTTAGTATCACAATCTTTCTCAACATACGAAGATATAGTCTCGTGTGCTATCAAGACAGAAAAGGAATTATCTAAGTCTTATGACAACAAAGTAAAGCAAGAGAAGAAGAGAACAGTGGAACAAGAGACAAATAAAGAGAAAAATGGAAAGAAGTATTTTCCATTATGTGATAATTGTGAGAATAATCACCCCGGTACTTGCCTAAAAGGAATGGGAGTTTGTTATAATTGTGGAGGAAAAGGTCACCAGGCTCGTGATTGCAAGGTAAAGAAGGAGGCTATCAATATTTAATGCTACAATTGTAGGGAAATGGGGAATTATGCAAACGAATGTCCTAAGCGTCAGGGAAACTTACCTCAGAAAATTCCAAGGGATCAAGGAAAATCTTGTGTTGTTACTACAGTTGAAGTGTAATAATTAATGTATTGGTGCTTTTGGAAACAAGGATTATATTCTGGTTATAATAATAATGTGATATATATAAGGATGGTACTACAGTACTTGTTGTTTTCATTAAGGTTTTAATATGATTAAGTTAATCATATTTTTATATGTGACAATAAGAGATACTTTGTTTGAGGAATCTGATGATACAATTGATTTTGGAATTTAGAGACCTTTTAGAGAAACTTTGGACGGAGGTATTTTGGATAACTATAAAGGTTGGAATGGATTAAGTTGAACTTTGGATAGTATTGTTTAAGGTTAAAACATTTATGAAGATTATTTTTGGAATATTATAATACTATAGTTTTAGGAAAAGGACAACCTGCAGGTTGGGGGATAACCCGTCGCATCGGACAAAGCTATAGGAATCGAACCCACAACCATAGTGCGGCAGGCCTTTATTACCTACCACTAGCCTACAGGAAGTCTCTGGTTATTACAAAAATGTTTTACTATTATAAATGGTATGTGTTAATATTTGGAACATTATACAATTAGGATAAATAGAATATTTTTGAGTTCTATTACCTTTTGGAGTGAAAGATGGGTTTGTGGTAAAAATTTATTAAAGAATGAAAGTCTACATGAAAAGTAAGTATATTTCCTTACGTTCTAAGTAAATCTCAAAAATAAATTCCTCAACTTTATGAAAGGTAACTTAAAACAAAAATATTTTCGGTTAACTTTTCCAATTGGGGAATCAATGACCGTTTAACCAATCAAAAGTTTGTGATTTTCTTGTAGTTAACTTTCTCCTAATCATGTTTTATGCAACTCTCCATCAGACCTTGATGGTTTGTTTTTCCTCCATATCCATATTTTCATATAATCCTAGTATGGTCTATCTCGGGTGACCTTTGTACTTCTCTTTCTTTCTTTTAAAGTTATATTTTTATTAACCCTATATACGATGTGGGTTTTCAACAAAGGTATTTTATATTTTCAACCTTTTATTTTCAAAGAAAAATTTTAAATTGTGAGGATTCCCTTTATTGAAGGAGGGGAGAATTTAACACCCCAAGCTTTCATGGTACGCTTCTCTTTTAATAATAGAGCAGTGTGTGTTGTACGCAACCTCGAGTTCTAACACACTGTGACCAATAAAAATAGTAGTTATGAATAGTAATACCCACTTTTTTAAATTATATAAATTTTATATTTCAAAATTGAATTCATTTTTGGATTTGGAATATCGAAATTATCCTATGTTGAACTTTTGGTATTTTTCTGAGAACTTCCAATTTTTGATGAATAGTGAAAAATACTTAAAAACAACTTTTTAATCAAAATAATTTATAGTGATAAATTATACAATTGAGTGGTTATAAAGTATAATTAGAATGTATTTTTACCATTTTATCCAATGGTGGTCATTAGAATTAATTTCACTTTGAAATTGGACATAAACATTTGTCAATCTTTTGATTTGTATTCTTTCTTAAAAACACGCTATTTGTTGTGATGGTGGGAATTAATTATTAAATTAATTAATTCAACTTATATGTTTTGAATTTTTTAAAATAGATATCATTTTTTAATTAGGAATATCAAATATATCTTAGGGTTTATTTTTGTTGTTGTTCTGAAAAACTTCGATTTTTGATGAATAGTGAAACCACTAAGTGGTAGTTAAAAAACTAATTTTTTCATTTAAATGAAATTTTACCACCTCTGTGATTTGAATTTCCAAAATCCGACATACATCATTTTCATTAGGAAGTAAAATGTGGTTCAATGGGATTAAAATCATTTTTGGTGAATAGTAACTTTTAAGTTTCATTAATCGCGATTAAAGGTAATTAGTGAAATTTAAGGTAAAAATGATATTATAAAAATATGAAAATATCTTGACACTTGTCCTACACTTATTGGATGAGTCATGGACGACCAATAAAATCCATGGGTCAATATGGGTACCCCATGGAGCCACTTGGGTAATAAAATGACATTAATAACTTTTTATTTAAAGTAAAAATAAAATTGTCACAAACATGTGTTGTTTTACTAAAACAATTATTACATGGGGTTATATAAGTTAACTTTTCGACTATAAATATTAATTGGAAAGATAAAAATATTTCTTACATAATTATATTTTTTTATAATTTTTAGACATTAAATAAATTAAATTTTTTATGACACCATGATGATGCAGCGATTACCTCATTAATTAACAATTTAAATAAAATTAAAAAATAATGTAAAATCTAGAACTTACACATTTCAAAAACCTATTGGATGAGTAGAATTAGAACCCCTATCATCTTATCCTAGAAATATATCATTTTGGGACCTTCAAAAGCCGAAAATCATTTCATAATAATGTAACATTTCATGACTATCCAAGAGTGCCCCCTCCTCTCCTCTTATAAAAGGCTCCCTCCTCTACCACCTTATTCACACCATCAAAGCCATTTGGCTCGGACAAACTCTGCCAAAATACTCTCTCAACTTCCCTCTATTACTCCTAGAAGCCTCACTTTGGGAAGAAGTCTTCCCAAGTAAGCCTTTGGCTCAAATCAAAAAGAGTTACCCGATTTTAAGGTAATGTCTTCTCTTATGTTATTTTGTTTTATTTTGCTTCTCCAACCCCTTAAACTCTTTTTATTCCTTTCTTTTGTAACAACACCAGTATCGAAAATATACTAGGATTTTTTTATGATATGTATTTGATTTAAACTTACACACACCTTCCTCTAATGGTTAAAGAACATACTATTTCTATGGTTGGAAAATTTCTGCCTCACGAAACGATGATTGTTCAATGCTCTTTTAACACCTCTCATGGTGGCCATTAAGATGTCACTATATTTATATATGATATATATTATTTTTATGTTTTCCTTATTCTTCTTTATTTCTCATTTATGGCATACCTTATTTATTTCCATTATGGGTAAACGCGATAATTTCATTTTAGGATGTGCGGACTACCGCCCCCTCAAAGTGATTTGAATCATTAATGTCATATGTGGGATTCATTAAGGATGGAGTAAATGATATTATATATGTTATTATACTGGAATTATAATATACCTTTATATCATTATGATTTCATTCCATTAAATATGAAATAGAAATGAAAGTAGTGTTCATGCGTACGTACGGCTTACCATCTCCATGAACGGTGCATTTCATTTCTTACCTCTAAATATTACGTAATATTATGAATGGATGTATATAATAGATATATCACATTATTATCATTTACTCAAGTACCAAAGATCGAAAAAACGACCGTTATTAACTTAAATAATTACATAATGTTCATAACATTGTAATAAGTGATATAAAAGGAACAATGAACTAGAAAAAGGTTCTTAATCAATTATAAATTAACTCTAGTTTATTATTCAGGAGGTTAAATAATGATAGAGTCACGACAAACATGAGGTAAGGGAACTTCTTAACCCAATTTCCATTCTTTGGGTTAATCTCCTACTTTCAAATTATTTCATGATATTATTATTTCCTATCTTGTACTTATACTTTATTTATGTGTACTTATATTGAATACACATAATCGATCAATTTTATTTAAAAAATGTTCTTTGTAAGGGACTTCGTCTCAATCTCCTTTCATTGAGGAATATTTTTTTTTATACATGACTTTCCTTTATACGGTGTATAAACCCCTTTGAATTTTACTTTTATTCAAAAGGAATATTATATACGAAGCGTTTTTACTAAAAAAAAGGAATGTTTTGTCTTACGTATGCGGCGACAATGACTTCTCCACCGCCGTGACCATTATTTGAGTTTCATCTTCCTCTAAAAGCAATAATTTTTTTTAAAATTAAAAATAAATACCAAGTTTTACTTTTCTTTTATTTTGGTATTGAACATGGTTTTGATAACGTTTTTTTATATCAATGTGTTGTATTGATATCTTGTGATTAAAATGTGGAAATGTAATGTTTCCTTTATGCATGTTTTATTCGGTACGATTATGTTATGGTTTATGATATGTTTAAACTTGTTCATATAAGGAATGTGTTGGACTTAATAAGTTACGGGTGGAGCCCTCTATAGCTCCTCGATGCATCGGCAGGTCTCATGAGACAAACTAGTGTTTTGGCACGAGGCCTTGAAAAAATCTTATTTGTAGTATTAGTACGAGGCCTTGGCTACGTGGTTATGATAATCTGGCATTATGCATTCCATCATTATGAAAGTAGTTATTGATATTTCATGTGATTATTCGACTAGTAGAATATCCATGTGAATAAGTAAATGGCATTATTTCATTTTACTTTTGCCATATTATGATAAATTTCAAGTTTAAAAGGATTTTGTTTTAGTTATAAATTGCCTTAAATGTTTATGTTTATTTACGAAAGATTCTTCTATATTGTTATCCTTACTGAGCATCTGAGCTCAACCCTTTCAATGTTTTAATTTTTCCAGGATGTGAAGAAGTATTTTATGAATGACCTGCAGGGATAGTCAGAAAGGGATATGAGTGTGGTCTATGGAGACCATGTTATTGTAGTTTTTCACTTTATGATGTAATGTAACTTTTATGAATGTATCTAGTGTTTCAAAGACTATGAAACTAATCGGTCATTCGAGACTTGATCTTTTGTGATCATGCTAATGCTACGCAATAATGCACCGACTCTGGGTAACTGGGGTTGGGGTGTTACAGTCAAAAAGTGTTTCATTCAGGTATTATATTTCATCACTAAATTACTTATACCCTTTGCATCCTTGGAGGCTATAAAATTATATCATGTTGTTGACAATTCATCATCCAATATTCCATTGAATCAAATTAAAAATGATGAAATTCTCATTAAGATCTAAGATTATCAAGTTCTCTCAAATATACCAAGAGCATAAAGTTCTCAACTTAAATGGAGTGTTTAAGTGCTTATCATCAAAGGAGATCAATGTATTGAATCAAGAAGGGTTTGTTCTTCAACAACTTTAGCAAAATCACCTTCAATATTCTTGTTCAATCTAATCTGCCTATTTCTCTATCCTTATTTAGAGCCTTTTTGTAAAACCCCTTGGATATTTATTCTTATCCTTATCTCTCTCACTATTTCTATCTTGATCTATTTCTTTAATAGAGTAAGAATATCATGAATTATAAAGGGATTTAAATTAATCAAGTCATCCTTTTCTCTTCTCCCTCTATTTATTTAATGCTCAGTTATTTGTTCCATCCAATGGATTGAGGTTATTATTATTCCATTAAAAGAAGATATTTTTCTCATTCTTAGTTTCTATTAAATCTATGTGTTTTTGGTTTCTTGGTTCCCATTCAAAAAAGGGGGTTATTATATGAAACATCATGATCATTCACATGGAGATGATATGTAAGGGTACATTCAGGGTACTATTTCCAAGATTCATTACCAAATTTACCATATCCTTTTCCATATTTAATTTTTCACATCACATTCATTCAATTACCTTGTTTTAAATTCCTATGTGATTTACTCTTATTATATCGATCACTTTATTTAATTTTTTGTATCCTTTATAGCATCAAATTTATTTATTGCTTTATTTTTTTCAAAATTAAATCCCCCCTTTTATCATTTCTATGACCCAACAAAAAATTATCAAAGAATAATCCTCCCTAAACCAAAAATAATAATAAAATTAATGGACCAAAAAGATATCAACCACCACCTTGACCTCTCAGATGATGACCCCACCTTTATGATTTTTGTTTTTTCCATGTTTTTCCGTCATCAACTTGAGAACTAGTGTTATTATCCAATAGAATAAGAACCGTTGAAGAAAAAATACTATTCTATAGATAAACCTATTATATAAGCCTTTTCAAGCCAACATGACTTGTATTTAGGTTCAGAGATTCTCCATAGAGAATGGATTACTTCTTATCATGCACCTGACTTGACTTTCATAGTGGTAATATAATGGGATTTGTCCCTTCCTTCAAGAATGGATCCTAGGTGTTGGATCTGTTCATATTATCAAGAATATTAAGGATACAGTTTCCCTTAGTACTCCCAGGTCTATGTTCCTTATTTTCATCACTAGGAATAACCACCAATGGAATCATAACAACACCACTACCAAATTCATGAACCACTAGAGGGGATTTCTTAAGTGTCACTATTTCATTTTCCTCAACACTAAATTATTGATGAATTATATATTTCATAAAATTAGGACTAAAACTTATAATATCAGTTTCAATAGGGTAAATTGTATCTTATAATTACATAGATATGTTAGTCCTATCCTGGACTGAGCTCATACCTGATGAATCTACCTATTATATAGTTTTATCCTTCTCTGCATAACTAGACTTCATATCAATATTAACTCCAATTAAGTGGGTTACATCCATATAGGGGTCACCCATGAATGACAATGCACCACTAAATATATCCTTTATACTTACCAATGCATGGGCAGTAAGGCCCAATTATCCTTTCTAGAAAGAGTATTTAAAATGATACTTTTTTATTCAAAATTTAAAATATTTAAGAAATTTCAAAAAAAATTAAAAATCTCTTGAAGAGCCTCAATTAATTTTATGATCTTTCATCCCAAATTCCAAATGAAAAAACCTATGTTATAAAAAAATTAAAATTTAAAAAAAAATCATTTCCAAAAAAACCAACGTTTATAAAATTTATAAAATATAAACCATACTCAAAAACTTGAAGAATGAATAAATTAACTATGTTTCTTGATAATAATTTCCAAAGATACATCTTGGTATATAGTAGAGGTCTTCCCATTATTATAATGGGTAACAATGGGTTTCATCATGCTATGCATGGAATAAATTAACCCCTTTTGAATGATTATGGATCCCATCTTAATTCACCATAAATTAAAATAATTATTAAAATGAAATTTTTAAATTTAGTACCTTGTTGAATCCATGTTTATCGTAAGGATTTGATACTATTTTATTGGGGAAAATTGTAATTTTAGGCCCCATGAAATATCCAACATCAATGAATATGCATGCCTATTCAATTAGATAATAGAATTAGAATAATTTTTGTGGTTATGATGATTTAAATTATAAATATAAAATTGATAGAGGTGAATCAATATGATATCAGAACATGGAAACTAAACAGAAACCAAATTCGAGTCAATAAATGGATTTAAAAACAAGTGAAAGAAAACAGTAAAGATGGACAAGAGATTTAACATGATTTAGTCTATTTTGGACCTATGTGCACAATAAGGATACCACTCACGCACATGTTTATTAAGATGGTAATAAAATGATGCAAAATATAATCTTGTGTAAATATGGAGAAAGAAAATAGAATCATGAAAAACACTATATTTAGGATTAAAAAAGAAATGAAGAAACTATAGAACTTATAGGCTTGAGAGGGTATCACTTTGACAGTCATGTTATCTGGATGAATCTAGAATAGAAACACATAGAACACCTAGATCCAAGGATTTTCTATTCTTTTAAAGCTTTTATATCACTCATAAATGCCACAGTTCTTCAAAATTAAGGGATTTCATTAACAATCAACTATAAAGAGGCTATGAGAAGAATCTAAGTAAAATGATAGGTTGGGAGAAGATCTCTCAAGAATCAAATATGGGAAATGTGAGAAAGGGTTTTCTCTAGAAAAAAATAGGATCCAAACCAGGTGGGAGATAAATGAATCATATACCCAAAGACTAATAATTAAGGGGTCATCAATACCCCTCACATAGCACTTCACCACGAAATAAACCATCCAACCAAAAGGCACCAGACATAGGGATCCAAACAGCTTAGCAAAATTAATGTTGAAACCCCAAAGCACTTGTACAGCTAGAATCAAAGGGGAAAAAGGGATCGATGGATATGATCAGTCACACAATTGTTTACAACATATAAAGGTTAAAGAAAACCAATGGAATCCAAACAAACCATCCTAGAAGATAGGTCCACATGGGAATACAACATCCCAGTACACAAAGTATCCCAAAAATATCTAGTGAAATAAATTTAATCAGAATAATAATAAAGAGATATAGAACATTTTTACGTACATATATAAAAAAACAAATAATTGTAAGAATAAATATAGGTATATTTAAATTTTAAAACACATAATTCCATATTACTTGACCACATTTATAGAAATAACATGGTATTTTTCACCTTCCTTCAATAATGTTTCCCTGGTAATAGTATTTTTTGGATTATCCTGCATACTACTGATATTTTTTCCCTCAATACTCCCATGTCAAAGTTCCTTTATTGCATCACTAATCATATATACTAGTGAAATCATAAAAACACCACTACCAAATGTGTAAACCACAATAGTGGAATTCTCATGCACTTTTGGTGCATTCTCCTCAACACAAGATTTCAAATTAATCATATCTTGTAGAGGAGTAGGAACATACCTTACAAAAGTAGTTTCAACAGGGTCATTAGTAGCCTATGATTACAAGGTAATTTCAATACAAACCTAGACTAATCTCATACTTAATGGATCCACTATCTATATAGTTTTATCCCTCCCCATATAACTGGCCTTCATATCACCAAAAACTCAGATTAAGTGTGTTTTTCTATAGAGGGTTCTCCTAGGAACGAATTTCCACCACTGACTATATTGTTCATGCCCACCTCCACATGGTAACCATGGCCCTTTCCATCATCCATTCTAGATATAGAATTTAAAATAATGATTTTTTATACAAAACTACCAGTATATATGTAATTTCAAAATAAAATTTAATTTTTCAAAAAAAGAGGGTAGAGATAATCAATTTATTTAATGCTCGGTATTCCCAAATTTCTAAAAACCAATCTTAGAAAATGAAATTAAAATTTAAAAAACCCCATTTGAATAATTTTTCAACATTTGTAACATTTATAAATCATTGATATCTAAATTTCATTTAAAAAAAATTAACTCCAAGTTGACCCTTGAGGATGAGGACTCAAAATAGTAAGACGGTCCATTAAAACCAATATTATTCATTCATAATCATTTCCTGAAAATGCCACAACCAGTAAAATATGAGACCAATATGCCTAGATTGAATCTTACCTTGGATTCACCCTCTTTAATTATATAACAAGAACATCCATGGAATCTAAAGCCTCAACCTTATAAACATACTTTTGTCCACTAAGAATAACAGGAGGATATTTAGTATGTTGAGTATAGCAAAGAAGGAATAGTTGTTGTCAAGATGTGATGCATTGAGGTTGTTGAGGATTTTTCTATAGAGTTATTTTTCTCAGTGATTTGAGACACTGCCAATAGGAAAAATATGATTATGAAGACATCTATGCTAAGGCTGGTGCTGGAGTATAAGTCTCTAGGCTCTTTATCCCCTCTAGCACTTATTTATATAAGAACTCAATTTTTTTACTTCCAATAATGCGTCTGTAATGCCAATGAGAATGGGTATCCAAATTAAAATCTAAGGAATATTCTCTAGGAATCCAAAACATCACTATCATACCATATTGGGCCCATAATTCAAGTCACATGAATTACTTCTAGGTATCCATAGTTGACTCAAAAATAGCCAAGTGAGGGGATGCACATGAGAAAAGGGTTAGTCAAATGTCTAAAACCTTCCCCAAAATCCATAGCCCCATGGGCCCACATGATTGGTGTGGGTTTTCAGGTGACACTCACTACCATCTCTAACCATACACATACATATTTTCTCAGGTTTGTTCAATCACTATGCACCTACTCAAGTCCTCTAAATCATGTTTGGGGAGAGACACCCTACTTGGGGAACTCTTGCTATACACAAGGAAATTGGCGCCCCACATGGTTCCTCAACATTAGTCAAGTCAATTAGGTAAAAACCCACCACACAAATAACATCATTGTCTTAGAAAATTTCATAACATTTCATGACCTCATGTGATATAAGGGTATTCCTCACAGGTATCCCACTAAAGAGATGGTCTAAAGTCTATCCCATTCCATGTGGTCACTCAAGGATGGTAAATCACCTAAACCAATCCTAGTATACATAAGGACTGTCCAACTAGGCTAGCTCACATAAAATGAGGGAGGAACACTCACCCTGGGTTGATACTATAGGGTTATTAAGTTTAAGTAATCACAAGGTACTTACTAGGACCATTTGGGCCCATTGTCATAGGTCAACTCACATATCCTCTTATAGGTTTCTATGCCACAAAATGAGGTTCACCAATTCATATAAATTATAATTAAAATCATGGAGCACCCATTAGGGTTATGGTGTCAATTCCAACTCAGTCAACATCCATATCCTTGACTATCATGGTCATGGAATCTAGCTAGAGTGAAAGGGATCATCATGGATCTTAGATCTCTAGAGGGTCTAACAGTTATAATCTAATTAATTAAACAAATAAATCAATTAAAATTATAGGTGTTCCATTCTATTACGCCATTAACATAAATTATAAGGTCATTACCCTTTATGGTGAGAACAAGTATCAAAATACATCAAAACTAAAAAAGCATTTTACCAAAGGGAGAGTACAAGGATCACGTACTTTAATTAAATATTTCCCTATTTATTTATAAGGATCAAGGTCTCTACCAAGGTATGTCTAAGTCTGCCTAAGATTACATCACCAAACAGATACAATTTCTCTATGTCCCACCATAACCAAATCCAACAGTCTATGGGAGGTCTGCAACAGACCTTGATGCCAACCCAAGAAAAAACCAGAAAGTGTCGAAAGCATTTCCATCATTAATAAAATTAAATTTAAACATAAAAACTCAAATAAACCCATGGAACAACGTTTCATTTATGATTCAAAATATGAAGATAGATATTCATTATTACAGAATGTCCCTTACTTTGGTTACATGGATGTTTTAAAGGAATAATTAAATTTCACCATTATTTAGTGAAGTCTCCATTTTTTACCTAAACCACTTATCACTATATTTAGTGACAACAAGGGGAGAGATGAGAGGAATAAATAGAATGATTTTATACATCAATTCATCAAAAAAACACTAAATAACACCACCCAAAACCAAGGAGAAGTGTAAGATAATGGGAAGTAGGACCATATTCCATGTGTGAAAGAGTAAAGAAAGAAAAGGGGGATTTCCCCTTTAAAACTAGAGGGGGGAATTACATTTTACCCCTTAGAAGGCCACTAGCTAGCCGGTGTGCCTAGTTGGCCATCCAAGAGAAAGATGGTGGATGCAAGTTTCAACCACCCTGCAGTTTAGCCACCCAAGCTACTTATAAACTCCCCTAACCCTCAAAAAAAATATCCCTCATTACCCAACCAAAACACGCATTTATGGGTTCCCAAACTCAAAAAATTCCATTGAAAATATCGGTTTAAAATATTCTCATCCACTAATTAAAAAACTAAAATTTCCATTGAAATTAAATAACCTTCTATACACGTGAGAATTATAGACTCTCAACCATAACACTTATCATCCTTGAGAAGTCTTGGTGGTCATCCTACAAAAAATACTGACCTATATGTGTCATAACCTTATCACCAACCTTCTGAGTCCCATATCATTACACCAAATGCACTTCTATAGTGAAACCTCAAAATTAAGGAACTTAAGCCATTGAACCACAAGATAATGCTTCTAATAATTACTAAAAAATTATGATGGTGCTTTCTCAATCCCCTTTATCATGAGGCATTATCAGGTTTTTACCTAATACATCATTGGCATATAGTTCTCCCCACTATAGGATCTATCCCCTAACATTAAATTCTATTGATTTGGTTCTTCTTCTATTGGAATTACCTATTGTAACTTTATAACCACATTCAAATGATATTTTCAATAAGTTCTCTGTCATAACTTTCGCAGTTATACATGATAATGTTGCTACACACACTAACATCGGTTCTCATTTTGGAATATAAATTCATATGGATGCATAACCATTGTACATCAAAATCTAGGAGAAAACCAAATTTACCTGAGAAATCCTAGACTAACTTATGACACACACCCATCATATCTAATATGATGTGCCAAATGCATTTTCCAAAGTATGAAATCCAATCTAAAGAAAAAAACATTGATTATACCTCTTCAGTCTGACCCTTTTTGAAAGATCTCAACTTCCACCACCAAAATGTTACCAAAACACCCGATCATGATGTATTTATCATATAATGCTCCCTATGATCATCCATGTACCCACATAGATGTTTGTACTTGATATTCGGTGTGATCTCCTCGACTGGATCATCGGTCGACCGAACCAACACAGTGATTTCTGTGAGCACTGACACATTCTCGATCCTAAAAATTCAAAACATCACGACCCATCTTAAGATTTATTCTCATTATCAGACTCCAAACATTAAGAAAACCAAATTTATGTCAGGTACTTTCTTGTTTCTTAGCATCCAATTTCCATCAAAACCATCCACCAACCGGTCTACAAAAACCACAACCCTATCCACATATGTTTTTATCACCCATGATCAATAGGATACTCCCCACCACAGAAGTTTTCTTATCATTGATTCACAATATAAAAACTCAACCAATATATCCCACACCCTATACATCCTCAACCATTACGATTGGATGAGACCAAACCTACTCATAACCAAGTGATATCACAACATGAATTACTTTATTCTATCAAATCATAATGAGGATTTCAAACTCAAATGACCAATAGTGCACTCCTTGCCATATGGATCGATGTAATTATCTCCTGAAGTGGTAACTCAATAGGATCCACTACCAAACAAAATTGTTTCTCCTCTCAAGCCACACTCACCTCATCCCATGAAACACATGCCCTAACCCAACTCTTGTAATGATTAGGTCACAACACCCGATCCACTTCCAATGTGTCATTTACCAAGGAGAGACATTTCAAAATCATCATCTAATCCCCAATCTATAATTCCCATAATCATTTCATCAAAACTCTTTAGATTTCATTTCAAACATGGTCTCTCTATGATCTGTGTTTCAACGGAACCATGCATAACCATTTCATTCTACCTCAAAATCCCCTTATCATAACTGGTGTACTCTTTAATACCACCAAATCACAAAACATGACTCACACCCCAGTGATTTTCACACCATTAACCTAGTCTCACAAACAAAAACCACTACCAAAACCCTGAAAACATTAGTTCTTCAAGATAACCACATGCTTAGACACCGTCAGACACCAATTCAAGGCCACAAGCATTTACCAACACTCAAAACACACTTCAATGTGCACCTATCTTGAAGGAATAAGGAATCATGATGCTATAACCAAACTTATAGGAACTTATAGTGCATTTATTAAAAAAAATATTCATAGGAATCCCGTAACCTAGACTAACCCCACTTGCAGGTTTCCCTTGATCATCATAAGGCTCTAGCTCACTAAACATTAAGTTGTAACTCAAAGTATCATGTTTCTCCCACCTATGCCATGAATTAAACTCCCACTAATTTCATAAATCATGTAAAACACCTCATGTTCTCATTCATACATCATATAATATTTTACATTACAATGCTTTATCAAGGGTCTTAAAACATACCAACATCACATACCAGCCCAAAACCCTACCAAGGCACTAATTCTCATTGAACATCTCTATACAGGACTTCTCCCTCGAGAATCATGATTTCATTATTCATCACCACTATAAACAACTACATCATCCTAGATGACTCATATAAATGTAAGCATAGCCACTAGATCAATTTTGTAGAAATTCATTATAAGATATATGGGGAAACTCCATATAGGTTGTTACTAACACATTAAGTAACCACACCTAAATTCTAAAAACCTAAAATGGGTTATAAGTAAGGCATGATTTTAGAATACCAACCCGCTATGGTATCTACACATCCTATTCAAATGGTTTCATACCATCATCTTCATCAAGATTATCCCACTTTTGATCCACATGTCCTTCTATCAAAAGAGAATTCATATAAAAGTTTTATGATCCCTATTTTTCTTAGAGGTATGGATAATTTTATTTTTAGTATAAATATTTATTTTAATCTAAATGGAAATACATAACAAGTTCATAGAGGTTTTGGGAGTTTTTTGGAATGTTTTATGTCCCATAGTTCTATTTTTTTGAGAAACAGGTTAGGGTGCATGGTTGACACATGGTTAGTAAAAACCATAGGGCTCAACTTTGTGGACCAAAAAGGGAGGATTGTAGTATGTTTAACCATGTGAGAGGAGGAATGTGACCTTTAAAAAAAAATTAATTTATTATAGAGGTAATTCATAAGATTTATCTAACCATGCACTTAAACTATGTGATGGTGGCCTCTTACATAGTATCCATGCACAATGTGTGTTTGGTATTTCTAACCATGTGCTAAGATTATGCAAGAAATGGGTTCTTGGATTGTGTCTAATGCATAGTTGGTGCACAATTTTGAATGTTGGGAAGCCAAAACATGCACCCCTTAAAATGTGGGAAATAAATGTTTCCCCTTGGGTTATTAACATTTCTCTTCCTATTTATTCTCCTCATTTTCACACAACAGCCCATTTTGAGATCTCTATTATCCTCTTACTCAGATTTGAGTTATCTCCCTCATATGATGTCTAATTTGATCATCATTAATCATGTTGGAAGCCTCTTGGTAAGTCTATAACTCTATTATCTTTTTTTAGTTTCCATCACCATTTTTGGCACTATGTTTGTGCAGTATAATATACCTTGTTTTCAGGGTGTTGGTCTAGTTTATTTTTTTCTCTTGTTCTAGCACAGATATTCAGCTAATACTAGATGAATATTCTACTACTGGGATAAGGTAGGTGTTTTATTACTTTTCCTTAAAATACATGGTGTTTATAATTTTTTTCATCATTCTACACATCATACTTCCCATGTGTTGCCTCTAAAATGTGTCACTCTTTTATTTGGTTGATTAAATCATGTCTTAGACACTTTATTTGAACCATTGAATTTTTTGAGGTTTAATACCTCAACTTGACCCATCCCTTAGGGTGGGTTTGATTAAATACTAATGATTATCCTTTTTTTCCATGTCAAACGTTTATTTTATTAATCCAAAACACCCCTTAGGTGTGTTTGTCTTGGTCCTTATAAAGTGAATGGTCCTGATTAATTAAATAAAATGATGAAGAGAATTGTTTAATGGAAAATATTTTTTCCTTGGACATCTTGATTTATTATAAATGAAATGTACCTCATGGGAAAAATTTCATTGATAATGGAATGATTATATCACATGGACCATTGATCACTTATTACTTTATGTTTAATTATTAAATATATTTTGGATACTATTTATGGAACTTGATGACACAATTATGTGTGGAATTACTTGAGTAATAATTTTATTCTCAACTAGGAATTCCAAGAACAAACTTTAAGTATTCCAACAAATTCATTGACATGACTTCCAAGTGATACACCAGCCTTATACTAGGTCAATGTCTTAAAGGAGTGAATGTCTCAATATGACATTGAAGATTCACCTAATTTATTCTTGAAATTATAATTCCATGGATTATATCCATAGATTCATCCTAATTTCCTTAGGATATATATCACCGTGGATTATCCCCTTATGTTCCAAACAAGTTATTACCGAGATTACCATGAAAATGCACCTCAGACTCGATGAGGATGCCCCGACCATGGGCCTTGGGTTCCAGGCCTACTAACTTTTCTATATTTAGAGATATTCGGTGTTAGCTAAAGACAGTGTTTAATACTTGGTTCATCTTCATTATGAATTTTTACATCATATATATGTATTGTACTCTTTTACTTCTTATACACTCATGTTGATTTGTATTAAACTTTTATTTTATAGTTATTCCTCGTTCATGTATATAATTAATACTATTAATGTTTATATTCATAGGTTGTATTTGTTTTAGACACTATTGGTGGTGGATTATATAGTTTCACTTACACCCTCTTTGGGTCACTGTTTTCTACTTGGGTATATTACATAGATGCAAGTGAGGATAAAGGGAAGTGCCCAGCGACAGAAACTTGATTTTGTTGTAGGATGGGGGTTTGGAGAAGATAAATGAGATAATGCTTTGGATACCTTGGATATAAATTTATGTCTTTTTTTCTCCATTTGTATATATCATACTATATTGTATGCCTACTTCCATATCTACATGTTTCATATTTTGTATCATCATGACATCATCATCTGTATCTGATTTCATTCATTATTATTCATATTGTATATCACATGGATGATTTATATTCTCTTTATTATTATTTCCACTACTTATTATAATATATTCAGAACTGTGATTCACTTTTATAAAGTGGATATAGTCTCCCCACTATATCACCATATACCCTCACTACTAGTCAGTAGCCTGTAACATATGAGGAGGTGTGCTTGAGGGCATGTGGCCAATTGGTTTTAGTTACTTATGATTGAAATGGGTCTAGGATGTCACAAAGTGGTCTCAGAGGTGTCTTATTTTCCTTGTATTATTGTTTTGGGATTGGAAGACAGGAGAATAGGATGTGTTGTAACTTGGTAATAATCCATGCCTAAAAATAGCTAACCCATGTTTAGGAAAAATCGAAGTAACCAGGGATGGGACTTGTTGTTTTGGATTAAGTCTGTTATAGTTATATTAATTTCACAAATGGGTGACATGCATGTTTAATGATGTTATATCATATATATTTTTACCCTTGGTCTAGTATGGCACTGGATTATTGTCTCATGTATCATTATAGGCATGTAGAGATTTATATACCATGAAAATGTTACACCATGCATATTACATTGCTTGACTACCAGTTACCTAAACAATATGCCTTGAGTGTTATACCTATGATTTTTTAATGATTGATACAGGAAAATAATTGGTTTCTTAAAGTCTCTACAATAACCTAAATTTTTTTTACACGTAGCTTGATGGTGGCACCTTAACTAACCAATTATGATATGTTTGATTCATGGAACCTTAGTAACATTGAATGAAATATTAGTTGGTTGAGATTAAATGAATTCTAATTATAATTTATAGAGTTTGTTCCTCTATAAATTTTGAATATAAATCCATATAATTGGATCATTAGATATGGACTTATTAAATCCTATAACTGGATGTACACACTTGGTTTTAGTTACATGGATGCCAATTGTAACTTATAAAGCTTATAGTTTTATAACTTTGGAATGGAAATTGTAACAACCAATAATTTTATCAATGGAAAATACCTTATTATAATTATTTCAAACAGTATAAATCATATAAAATCACATAGAGAACACAATAGAAACTTTATAAATGAAGAATGAATGGAGTAATAGGTATTTATAGAAGTTAAGAAACTTATACCAATAGAATAGTAACTTGGCCTTTGGAATAGTAATATGACCATTAGGAATAGTAATCCATCCAATATAATAGTAACTTATCCTATGAAAGTATAAATAAAATTTAGGTATCTTATAAATGATAATATGATTAGATCATAGTTGTAACACCCCAAGCTTTCACGATACGCTTCTCTTTCAATAATGCAATAGCTTGCATTTTACGCAAGTTCGAGATTCTAACACACCGTGACCAATCAAAGTAACAGTTATGAATAGTAATACCCACTTTTTGAAATTATATAAATTTTATATTTATAAATGGACTTCATTTTTGTATTTGGAATATCTAAATTATCCTAAGTTGAATTTTTTGTAATTTTCTGAGAAATTCCAATTTTCTATGAATAGAGAAAATACTTAAAAACAAATTTTTAATCAAAAAAATTTATAGTGATAAATTATACTATTGAGTGGTTTTAAAGTATAATAAGAATATATTTTTACCATTTTATCCAATGGTGGTCATTATAATTAATTTCACTTTGAAATTGGACATAAACAATTGTCAATCTTTTGATATATATTGCTTCTTAAAAACACGCTATTTATTGTGACAGCGGGAATTAATTATTAAATTAATTAAATCATCTTATATGTTTTGAATTTCTTTAAATACACATAATTTTTTAATTAGGAATATCAAATATATCTTAGGGTGAATTTTTGTTTTTTTTCTGAAAAACTTCAATTTTTGATGAATAGTGAAACCAGTAAGTGGTAGTTTAAAAACTAATTTTTCGAGTAAATGAAACATTACCACTTTTGTGATTTGATTTTCAAAAATACTACATACATGGTTTTCATTTGGAAGTAAAATGTGGTTCAATGGGATTAAAAAAAATTTGGTGAATAGTAACTTTTAGGTTTTATTAATCCCGATTAATGGTAATTAGTGAAATTTAAGGCAAAAATGATATTATAAAAATATGAAAATATCTTGACACTTGTCCTACCCTTATTATATGAGTCATGTCTGACCAATAAAATCCATGGGTCAACTTTGGGACCCCATGGAGCCACTTGGGTAAAAAAATGACATTAATAACTTTTTATTTAAAGTAAAAATAAAATTGTCACAAACATGTGTTGTTTTACTAAAACAATTATTATATGGGGTTATATAAGTTAAATTTTTTACTATAAATATTAATTGGAAAGCTAAAAATATTTCCTACATCATGGTAATTTTTTTATAATTTTTATACATTAAATAAATTAAATTTTTTATGACACAATGATGACGCAGCGATTACCTCATTAATTAACGATTTAAATAAAATGAAAATTTAATGTAAACTCTAAGGATTACACTTGAAAAAAACCTATTGTATGAGAATATTTCTAACCCGTATCACCTTAGCCTAGAAATATATCATTTTGGGACCTTTTGAATCCGAAAATCACTTCATAATAAAGTAACATTTCAATCTTTCCAAGAGTGCCCCTCCTCTCCTCTTATAAAAGGCACCCACCTCTACCACCTTATTCACACCTTCCAAGCCATTTGGCTCGGCCAACCTCTGCCAAAATACTCTCTCAACTTCCTTATCTTACTCCTAGAAGCCTCACTTTGGGCAGAAGTCTTCCCAAGGAAGCCTTTGGCTCAAATCAAAAAGAGTTACCCGATTTTAAGGTAATGTCTTCTCTTATGTTCTTTTGTTTTATTTTGCTTCTCCGACCCCTTAAACTCTTTTTATTCCTTTATTTTGTACCAAAAATAGTATCTGAAATATACTAGGATGTTTTCATGAGAATTATTTTATTTACACTTACACATACCTTCGTCTAATGGTTAAAGAACATAATGTTTCTGTGGGTGGCGAATTGCTACCTCACGAAACGATGATTGTTCAATCTTCTTTTAACACTTCTCATGGTGGCCATTATGATGACACTATTTTCATATATGATATATATATTATTTTTTTATTTTACTTATTATTATTTATTTCTCATTTATGTCATACTTTTATGATTTCTATTATGGGTAAACGCGATAATTTCAATTTATGGAGTATGGACTACCGCCCCTCAAAGTGATTTGAATCGTTAACGCCATATGTGGGATGTATAAAGGATGGAGTAAATGATATTATGTATGATATTATACTAGAATTATAATATACATTTATATCATTATGATTTCATTCCATTAAATACAAAATAAAAATGAAAGTAGCGTTCATGCGTACGTACGGCTTACCGTCTCCATGAACTGTGCATTTCATTTCTTACCTCCAAATGTTATGTAATATTATAAATGCATGTATATACTGGATATATATTATATATATGATATCTACATCATGAATATAATTCTGGATATAATGGATATTTTACCACATGAACAACTTGTAATTATAAGAAGTTTATTTTTGACTCAAGTACCAAAGATCGACAAAACGACCGTTATTAACTTAAATAATTACGTAATGATTATAACATGGTAATAAGTGATATAAAAGGAATAATGAACTTAAAAAGGTTCTTAAGCAAGTATAAATTAAATCTAGTTTATTATTCAGGAGATTAAAGAATGATCGAGTCAAGTCGGACATGAGGTATGGGAACTTCTTAACCCAATTTCCGTTCTTTGGGTTAATCTCCTACTTTCAAATTATGTCATGATATTGTTATGTCATATATTTTATTTGTACTTTATTTATGTGTACTTATAGTGAATACACATAATATATCTATTTTATTTAAAAAATGATCTTTGTAAGGGACTTCGTCTCAATCTCCTTTCACTGAGGCATATTTTGTTTTATACACAACTTTCTTTTATACGGTGTATAAACCCCTTTGAATTTTACGTTTATTCAAAAGGAATCTTTTTATACGAAGCATTTTACTAAACGAAAAAAAGGAATGTTTTTTTTCGTACGTATGCGGCGACAATGACTTCTTCACTGCAGTGACCATTATTTCAGTTTCGGCTTCCTCTACAAGCCATAACTTTTTTTAAAATGAAAAATAAATAAAAAGTTTTAATTTTCATTTATTTTGGTATTGAAAATGGTTTTGAAAGTATTTTTTTATTATATCAATGTGTTGTATTGATATCTTGTGATTAAAATGTGGAAATTTTATGTTTCCTTTATGCATGTTTTATGTTATACGATTATGTTATGGTTTATAATATGTTTAAACCTGTTCATATGAGGAATGCATTGGACTTAATAAGTGACGGGTGGATCCCGCTATAGATCCTCGGTGCATCGGTAGGTCTCAGGAGACAAACTAGTGTCTTGGCACGAGGCCTTGACAAAATCTTATTTGTAGTCTTGGAACGAGGCCTTGGCTACGTGGTTATGATAGTCTGGCATTATGCATTCCACTATTATGAAAGTGGTTATTGATATTGCATGTGATTATTCAACTAGTAGAATATCCATGTGAATAAGTAAATGGCATTATTTCATTTTATTTTTTCCATATTATGCTGAAGTTCAAGTTTAAAATGCTTTTGTTTTAGTTATACATTTCCATAAATGTTAATGTTTATTTATGAAAGCTTACGCTATATTGTTATCCTTACTGAGCATCTGAGCTCACCCCTTCCAATGTTTTAATTTTTCCAGGATGTGAAGAAGTATATTATGAATGACCTGCAGGGATAGTATGAGGGGATATGAAGACAAGATGTTGTTGTAGTTTTTTTTTACTTTATGATGTAATGTAAGACTTATGAATGTATCTAGTGTTCCTAAGGATAATAAACTAATCGGTCTTTCAAGACTTGATCTTTTGTGATCATGCCAATGTTACGTAATAATTCACCGACTCTAGGTAACTGGGGTCGGGGCGTTACAATAGTATAAGTAAATAAATGTTTTAAAAATTATTAATTAAGTTTTTTTATTTTTATAAAACCTAAATATTTATTTTAAATTTTGTAATTAATATAATAATTTAAAAGAAATTATATTTTCATAAAATAAATTTATAAATTATTGTTTTTTCCCTATTACTATAAGATAATTTATTAAGACCTCAATTATTATTTCAAAGTATTATAAAATTAGTTATAATTTTAAAATCGGTATTTTTCATATAAATTACGATTTTAATTAAAATTTAAATGTATAATATTTATAAAATTATTTTCTTAAAATGAAGTTTATTTTTTAATTCTACATTTCAAAAAATTGTTAGAGTGAGTTTTTGAAATTTTTCTAAAATAGTATAATTTTTGGTCAATGGTGAAATATGGAGATTTATGGTATTTAACAAATTCATGAATTATTGAGTCATAGATGATGTATGGATGATTTAATCCCAAAATATGTAACTATAATTATTATTTTCATATATTTAGTTATAAGGTTCAAACCATTTATAGTCTATATCTAAAATAATAAACTAATAAATAAAATAATCAAAAAACACCCATCTCCTGCCCTATAAATACCACCTCTCACCACCTCTTCTCCTCACAACTAAAAAGCCTCTATGATTTTTAAATTTATGCCCAATACTATTCTCAAGCCACTCCTCCACTTCAAAGAGACTCTTTTCTTAACAAAATACCAAAACCAATCACCCGGAGGTTCACAAGGAGAATAATTCAAGATGTAAAATCATTTTTCTTTTCTTTTAATTTGTTCTCAATTTATTTTATTTTCTTATTATCTCATCACATACCATTATACGAATTTAATTATAACTAAATTATATTAAATATAAAATATTTTTATTATGTTAATAGAATAATACATCATTAAACTCCTTCTCTTCTTCCTTTTATTCTCAAAATGAAAACATCATCTGTGATGTGTTGATTTACCGCCATCATGGATGATACACTTTCATTTTCATATACTTCTTTAAAGGATGGTAATAAAACCATTATAATGGTTGAAAAAAACTTTAAAATATATTTTATAAACATTCTATGTTCTAGAACTATAATATATACATTATATTAAATAAAAAACAAAATGAGTTTGTTATGATAAAAAACTATTGAATTAATCTAGACGATTATTATTAACATTTAATCTAATGAATTATCCTCATATCTGAAAAAAACTAATTAAAATTATTTAAGTTCATTAAAAACAAATAAGATCAATTTAGGATAATATCCCCATTTTACATTATCTTCCATACATGTATATAAGTAGACCTATCATGAAAACCAAGAAAAAAAACACCCGTGAACGATGAAATTGAACACTATAACACATCATAATGGAAATAAATGAACTTAATAAAAATATACTGAATCAAATAAATGAAAAACAGTTTCTTTATTTATTAATTAATAAATCTAATTTTATTATCTAGTATATTAATGTGAATAAGTAATTAATACTTAAGGTAAGGGGATTCTCAAACCCAATTCATTTCTTTGGGTTATTCTCTCTTCCAGGGTATGAATGTTCATATTATGTTCTTAAATTTTTATTTCCATTTAATTTTTTAGTATATACATGTTTAAAATATTAATTTATGATAAATTCAATGATTTTTCTAAAAGATCTCTTCTTTATAAAAACCATATCTTATACATTACTTGATATTGTTTCTTCTTAACTTGAGATTGATGATTATTATACCAAGTATGTTATTATATTTTTATTTTGGGAACCCAACATATTATTCACGGCTATATGATTTATGAAATTATCACGAACACCATTTCCTTTCCATTTTCTTTTTTATGACAAATATTTTTATATGTTCTATGTAGCATGCATCATTATGTAAATGTTATGATGTGATGGGTGTGCCCAGATTTATATAGTGCTCTAATGTATTGGGTAATGTGATGAATCTAATGAGATAATTTGAAATATTCATGAACATGAGGATATATTTGTTAAAAATGATATTTATTCTATGATTATGCACATATTTTATGCTTGAACATGATGATATCTTTGTTTTCAAATATGTGTGGTAGTTGACAACTAAGATGTCTTGTTTCATTTTTATGCATTTCTATATTACATGACTTAATATAATTATTACTCTCATGATTATCATGATGGTACCATGATTATTTTATGATGATAATGATTATTATCACCCATTTTGTTATCTATCCTCTTACTAGGATGTTAGATCACCCCTTTCATTAATGTATATCCTTAGGTGATTACTTTTACTAAGGAGAAAATGAGGGCCACTAAGAAGCTAGAGAAGAAGAAATTAAATAATGTTTATGTTTTATTATGTAAATGTTATGTTTGGTCCTAATTTTCCCAAGACACTAAACCTTTGGATCATATTTTTGTAACACTATTATATTTTTTATCTTTAAAATGATGTGATAGTAATGTAAGACAATCATATCCACTATAGCTGGTATCAGAACATGGTTTAGTTAATTTGGTAATTAGAATTAGAGAACATTAATGAAACCCCTTAGTATGAGACTAGGTATATATAAACACTCAAGAGAAATTTCTAAATAGAGGGATACCACAAGATATGTCTATAGAGTTAATTTCACAAAGGAATAATTTATTTATGACTTTTTGACTTATGTTATGTTCAAAACTTTTCTATTTTAGAAAATGGCGGGAACCAGGAGAAACCGGCCCAACAATCCATGTGAGGGACAATGTAGCGATTTCCCGAACAACATCCCAATTCCTTGGGAGGTGTAGTTAAAAATTTCATAGTTATGATTGCCTATCTATCATAGGCTATGAAAAATAACCTGGATAATGTTTAAATTCCTCCTTTAATTAAAAGAGAGCAACTGGTTAACAATTCTTTCAAGTGGAATTGACCAACAACATTTAATGGATCTTTTGATCCACTAGTCATGGAATAGTGTGTCAACTCAATGGTTTTTATTCACTATTATGAGATAGAGAAGGTGAATCTTTCCATTTACCATTTATATAGTTAGGCCAACCAATTGTGGGTGTGGATTAAGAACACCAATCCAAAGGAATAAATTTAAGAGATGAAGTGGGAATAATTTAAGAAAATATTTCTTAATAATTATTTCCCTTAAAATCATTGAATGGAGATGGAGAGATAATTAATAAATCTAAAGAAAAATTGAGCAGAATCTATCATGGATAATAAAGAAAATTTCACAATGCTTTCATGGTACAACTCGGGTTTTTTTATCAACAATTATAGAAAAATTGATAGGTTCTTTAGTGGTTTAAAACCAAACATTTGAAAAGATCTAGAAATTTGAGAATTTGGGAGTAGTGAAGAAGTTTTTTTATGTTCTCTCAAAGTGGAGATAGAGTTTTAATAATTTTACCATGTTTATAGAGATATGAAATGAAATATAAAGTTTCAAGCTAGAGGATCTAATGAAAAAGGTGGAAAGAAATCTCAATCATTAACATGTCAAAAATATAGGAAGATTCATCATGGGAATTTCCTCAAAGGGATGGTGAAATGCTTCAATTGTGGGAGAGAATGCCACCAATATCATGAATGTTGAAGAGACATTAGGAAGAATAAAAATGTGGTGGAGGAAATAAGATAACCACTCATGGTCCAATGCTTCAACTGTATAGATCAAGGGCACTGTATAAGAAATTTCACTAAACCTAGAGTCCTTGAGGGTAATAAGAATCAATAGCCACCAAATCCAAAGTATAAAGGGAAAGATTATGTCATAACTACTTCTTAGGTGGATACTGACAATGATGTGGTGATAGGTTCACTAGTTATTCATTCAATAATAGATAACATGCTATGTGATTATATTTCTACATATTCTTTCATATCTTTCAAGTTTATTAGAACTATACAATCAATACCTCAAAATATGAAGGTTGAGTTATCAATGAGAATATAAAATGAGAAAATTATTGTATTGAAAGTATATAACTCCTCCCCAGTTAATGTTTATAGACTGAACCCCCAAAAAAATCATTTCTTACTTCCTTTAGTGGAGTTTGATGCTATTTGAGGCATGGATTGACTATATTTATACAAATCCAACATCAATAGTCAGGAAAGTGAGATCACTCTTCACATCCTGAGGCATCCTCCAATTCTACACAAGTGTAAGGAAGAGGATGAATCAGCTTCAGAATAATCTTCTAAATTGTAGATATTATTTCCTTATAAGAAATCATATCTTGCTTAAATGATTTAGAAAAATGAGGGAATCATGCTCGAAGACATTGCCATTGTATGGGACTACAGTGATGTTTTCCCTGAAGAATTGTCTAATATTCCTCCTGACCGAGAGGTTGAGATATCAATTGAACAAATTCTTGGATATCTTTCTATATCAAATACATATTATAGAATGACCATCGTTGAGTTGGAGGAACTTAAGAAGTAGTTAAAATATAATTTGTTCAAGTGTTTTATACACATGAGTGCTTCACTATGGGGATCACAAGTCCTATTCATAAAGAAGAAGGATGGATCAATGCACCTCTACGTTGATTATCATGAGCTTAAAAAAATAATGATAAATAAAAATTATCCACTTATATGGATGGATGACTTATTCTATCAACTACATGGGCCCAAGTATTTTTCTAAGGTGGATCTTTGGTTGGGATATCACCAATTAAAGGTGAGGAAGGATGATATTCCTAAGTCTTCCTTTCAAATGAGATATAGACACTATGAGTTCATTTTAATGTATTTTAGACTCACTAATTCTCCAGAAATATTCATGTACTTAGTGAATATAGTATTTATATATTACCTCAACAAATTTGTGGTAGTCATTATTGATGATATTTTGATATAATAAATGACAAAAGGGGAATATTAGGAGCATTTGAATATTGTGCTAAATTGTTTGATAAGGGAGAAACGTTATGTAAATTATAGTAAATGTGAGTTATGGATGGAGGAATTATCTTTCTTGGGGAATGTTATCACCAGCAAAGGAATATCTATGGACCCTTCCAAGACAAAGTCAATTGAAGAGTGGCACAAGAAAATATTTGTAACAGATATACGTAGTTTCCTTGGCCTAGTTGGGTATTACCAGTGATTTGTGAATAACTTCTCATAATTTTAAAACCCAATAATCAAGTTTACTTGGATGAGAGAAAAGTTTTTTTGGACTAGTGAATGTGAAGACTTGTTCAAAGAGTTAAAAAAGAGGCTTATCATCATTCGAGTACTCACACTTCTGAAAAGTTGGGAACCCTTTACAGTATACAATGATGCTTAAAAGAAATGATTAGGTTGTGTACTAATGAATAATAATAAAATGATAGCCTATGTATCAAGGTAGTTGAAAATTTATGAGAAAAACTATTCAACGTATTATCTGGAGTTGGGGGCTATGATATTCAAGTTGAAAATATGGCGACATTATCTGTATGGGAAGAAGTGTGAGATATATACTGATCATGAGAGCCTAAAATATATATTCACATAGAAAAAGATTGATATGTGACATAAAATTTGGTTATAGCTCATCAAGGATTATGAATTCTCAATACAATACCATCTTGGTAAAGAAAATAAGGTGGCAGATGCTCTAAGTAAAAAGAATTTTTCATCATTATCAATGATGAGAATTGAGAATGATCCAATATTATTAGACTTGAAAAGGATATACATGGGATTCATCAAGGAAGGAACATCATAAATCCTTTCTCAAATGATTACGCAACCATACCTCATGGAGAAAATAAAGGATACTAAAAGAAATGATTAGGAAATTTAGAAAAAGGTGGAATCTATTAGAAATGATAATCTATAGTTTAAAATGGATAAGGGATGAGTCATGAGATTTGGGTCATGATTATGTGTACCATACAATATAGAGATAAAGAAAGATATATTGAATGGTGTAAATAGCTCAACCTTCTCTGTTCATCCACGGAGAACAAATATGTATTGAGATCGTTGAGAGAACTATTGGTGGGACAATATGAATAAGGGGATCTATGAGTATACATCAAAGTTCCTGATATGTCATAAAGTTATGGATGAATGGAAAAATTAAAAATGGATGATGCAACCATTAACCATACCAAAATGAAAATGTTAAAACATCACCAGGGACTTTTTCATAGAACTTTTGAAGACATCCATAGGAAATAATGTTCTATGGGGTATTTTGGATTATCTTACAAAGAAATATCTGTTTATAAAAATTCAAGATGACTTCTCACTATATCAACTTACATGGATATACATTGGAGAGGTTGTAAGACTACATGGAGTACCACTATTGAATGTATCCAATCAATATCCAAGATTTACCTCAAAGTTATGGAAAATTCTTCAACATGATATAATCACTGAGTTGAGATTCAGTACAGCTTATCATCCTCAAACTGATGTCCAATCAGAGTGGACAATGTAGACACTAAAAGACATGTTGAGAGCATATTCTATGGACTTTAAAGGAGGATTGGACCAACATCTACCTCTGGTCTAGTTATCTTACAATCATTTTTTCCACATGAGTATCCAAATGGATCTATATGAATCCCTTTATGGTAAAAGATGAAAAACATCAGCATGTTGGGATGAGGTTGGTGAATGTAATTTGCTAGGACCTAAAATGATCGAATAAATGGTGGAAAAGGTAAAAACCATTCAGATCACATCAAGGAAGCCCAAATTCAATATAAGATCTATGCATATGACTATAGACGGGACCTATATTTTGAGGTTAGATATAAGGAATTCCTCTATATATATCCATGGTAGAGGATCATGATATTTGGGAATAAAGGAAAGTTGATTCCCATGTACATCGACCCCTTCGAGATTCTTGATCATGTCAGAGTTGTGGCATATCGACTAGAACGTTCCCCAACCATGTCTCAAGTACAAGATGTATTTTATGTATCCCTCTTGAGGAATTACATGGTATATCTCTCACATGTACTAAATCTAGAGATGGTACAGTTGGAAAATGATCTCTCTTACAAGGAGCATCTCGTGAAGATCTTGGACTTTAGAGATAAAGTACTACGCAACAAGACTACTCACATGGTCAAATTACTATGGTGGAACCATAAGTACGAAGAGGAAACATGGAAACTTTATGAATAAATGAATGAGAATTAACCTCACCTATTTTTATAAAATGAAATTTTGAAGGAGAAATTTCATAAGGGGGGATGAATGTAACAACCCAGGATTTTATCAATGGAAACTCCCTTCTTGTAATTATTCTATACAGTGTTAATCACATAAAATAACATAGATAATATAATAAAACATTATAAATGAATAATTAATGGAATAATATGTATTTATAAAAGTTAAGAAACTTATAATAATGGAATAGTAACTTGGCCTTTGGAATAGTAATGTGACCATTAGGAATAGTAATCCAACCAATAGAATAGTAATATCACTATGAAAGTATAAATAAAATTTAGGTATCTTAAAAATGATCATATTATTATATCATAGTATAAGTAAATAAATATTTTAAAAAATATTAACTAAGTGTTGGTATTTTTATAAGACATAAATGTTTATTTTCAATATTATATTTAATACAATAATTTAAAAGAAAGTTTATTATCAAAAAATATATAAAAAAATTAATATTTTGTTGTCTTGTGATTATAATCTAATTTTATAATACCTTAATCAATATTTCAAAGTATTATAAAATCAGTTATAATTTTAAAATTAGTATTTTTCAAGTAATAGATGATTTTAATTAAAAATAAATTTCTCACATTTATAAAATTATTTTTCATAAAATAGAGTTAATATTTTAATTTTTCTTGTCTAAAAATGGTTATGGTGAATTGTTTGGAGTTTTTTAAAATAGTTGATTTTATGGTGAATAGTGAAATACGGTAATTTATAGTATTTAACAAATTCAGGAATTATTTATTAATTGGTGATGTATAGCTAATTTAATACAAAAATATATAAATATCCTTCATTATTTTAATATATTCAGTGATAATGTTCAAACTATTCACAGTCTTGATCCAAAATAATAAACTATTGAATAAAACAATCAAAAAACACCCCTCTCCCTCTCCATAAATACCACGCCTCACCACCTCATCTCCTAAAAACTAAAATGCCTTAAAAAATATCAATTTCAACCCAATCCTCTTCCTAATTCTCTATACCACATCCAAGAGCCTTTTTTCTCAACAAAAAACTAAAACCAACCTCCCTAAGGAGATTCTCAAGGAGAAAAATTCAAGAGGTAAAATCCTATTTTCACTACTGGAAATCCATCCTTTCCCAACGGTTCTGAACCGTTGGGAAAGGCTGCAGAACCGTTGGTATATGTTATACCAACGGTTCTGCCAACCATGGTGAAGTAAGCCGTTGGGAAAGGCTTTTCCCAATGGTTTACAAGGAACCGTTGGGATAGGTTAGAAAAAATCAACCTACCCCAACGGTTGTGCCAAACCGTTGGGAAAAGCCTTTCCCAATGGTTTGGCCCGTTGGGGTATTTTCTTTCCCAATGGTTCTACCAACCGTTGGTAAAAACACCAATTCCAAAAGCTATCCCAACGGTTTGAACCGTTGGGATAGTCTGTTTTTACCAACGGTTTAATGAACTGTTGGTAAAAACAGCTCTATATGGGCTATGCCAACGGTTTGAAACCGTTGGCATAGGCTTTGCTGTGCAAATTGCACAGCAGCCTGCAATTTGCACAGCAGGTCTGTTTTGGGCTCATTTTGGCACAGCAGGTCTGTTTTGGGCTCATTTTCAATTCAATTTTCATTTTCAATTCAATTTTCAATCCAATTATTGTAACTGTAACACATATACAATGCATACATATAGAGAACAAACCAACACATTTAAATAATGCAAACCAACCAACCAACACATATAATGCATCCTGGAAATATACTCATCCATAATTAAATTATAATTCATAACATAATTATAAACATACATATTTCATTTAGAATTCAATTTAAAATTTAGATGACAATCATATGTGGAATCCGGAATTCAATTCATAATTTGATTGGTTTCTTGTACACCATATATTTTTACTCAAAATCATATACATTTTAAACAAAATACATACACCTGGAATGATACCGGTCACACCGTGCCTCGTATTGAGGAGAGGTTAACTCGTACATGTCACAAATGACTCATTGATCGTTGTCCTAAAGTATCAACATATTCTGAAATCGTTTGGTCAGTTTTCCGTATGCCAGTTGTTGTTTTCACTTAAAATGAAGTGTTTTTTAAATAAAAGAGAGACACATTGAATGGTGTCGGCCACACTGCGCCTCGTATTGACGCGGGGTTGACTTGTACACATCACACATGACCCATTCATTGTTGTGCTAAAATATAAACACAATCAGAATGCATTTGGTTGGTTTTCCGTATGTATTTAAAATGTAGTCCATTTTAAAGAAAATAGATACACTTAGAGTGGTCTCTGCCAAACTGCGACTCGAATTGAGGCACAGTTGACTTGTACACGTCACATATGACCCATGGATCGTTGTCATAAAATTTAAACAGATTCCGAATGCGTTTGGTCGGTTTTTCGTATGTTAGTTGTTTATTTCACTTATAATCTTGTCCCTTTTAAACAATAGAGATGTAGTTAGAGTGGGACCGGCCACATCACGTTTCAGATTTAGACGGGGTTGACTCGTACACATCTCAAATGACCCATGAATCTTTGTCCTAAAGTATCAACACAATCCGAATGCGTTTGGTCAGTTTTCTGTATGTTAGTTGATGTTTTTCACTTAAAATGACGTCCTTTTGAAACAAAATACATACACTTTGATTTGTTCTGGCCACACCGTACCTTTAATTGAGGCGGGGTTGACTCGTACATGTCACATATGACCCATGGATAATTTTTCTAAAGTATCAACACAATCAGAATCCGTTCGGTCAGTTTTCCGTATGTCATTTGTTGTTTTCACAAAAAATGAAGTCCATTTTAAACAAAATAGAGACACTTTGAGTGGTGTAGGCCACACCGCACCTCGGATTGAGGTGGAGTTGACTCGTACACGTCACATATGACCCATGGATCGTTCTCCTAAAGTCTCAACAGAAACCGAATGCGTTTGGTTGGTTTTCCGTATGTACTTAAAATACTGTCCATTTTAAACAAAAGAAAGTCACTTAGAGTGGTCTTGACCACACCGTGACTCGGATTGAGCCTGGGTTGGCTCGTACACATCACATATGACCCATGGATCGTTGTCCTAAAATTTCAACAGATTCCGAATGCGTTTGGTCAGTTTTTTGTCTGTCAGTTGTTTATTTCACTTATAATCTTTTCCGTTTTAAACAAAAGAGACACATTTAGAGTGGTACCGGCCACACCGCGACTCGGATTTAGGCGGGGTTGACTCATACACGTCTCAAATGAACCATGTATCATTTTCCTAAAGTATCAACACAATCCAAATGCGTTTGGCCGGTTTTCCGTATGCCAGTTGATGTTTTTCACTTAAAATGGCGTCCTTTTGAAACAAAAGACATACACTTTGAGTTGTGTCAGCTACACCGTGCCTCGTATTGAGGCGGGGTTGACTCGTACACGTCACATATGACCCATGGATCATTGTGCTAAAGTATCAACACAATCAGAATCCGTTCGGTCGGTTTTCCGTATGTCATTTTTTGTTTTCACTAAAAATGAAGTCCAATTTAAACAAAATAGAGACACTTTGAGTGGTGTCGGCCACACCGCGCCTTGGATTGAGGTGGCGTTGACTCATACACGTCACATGTGACCCATGGATCGTTCTCCTAAAGTTTCAACATAAACTGAATGCGTTTGTTCGGTTTTCCGTATGTACTTAAAATACTGTCCATTTTAAACAAAAGAAAGTCACTTAGAGTGGTCCCGACCACACCGTGACTCGGATTGAGCCCAGGATGGCTCATACACGTCACATATGACTCATGGATCGTTGTCCTAAAATTTCAACAGATTCCGAATGCGTTTGGTCGGTTTTTCGTCTGCCAGTTGTTTATTTCACTTATAATCTTGTCCGTTTGAAACAAAAGAGACACAATTAGAGTGGTACCGGCCACACCGCGTCTCGAATTTAGGCAGGGTTGACTCGTACACGTCTCAAATGAACCATGGATCGTTTTCCTAAAGTATCAACACAATCCGAATGCGTTTGTCGGTTTTCCATATGCCAGTTGATGTTTTTCACTTAAAATGACGTCCTTTTGAAACAAAAGACATACACTTTGAGTTGTTCCGGCCACACCGTGCCTCGGATTGAGGCGGGGTTGACTTGTACACGTCACATATGACCCATGGATAATTGTGCTAAAGTATTAACACAATCAGAATCCGTTCGGTCAGTTTTCCGTATGTCATTTGTTGTTTTCACTAAAAATGAAGTCCATTTTAAACAAAATAGAGACACTTTGAGTGGTGTCGGCCACACCGCACCTCGGATTGAGGTGGCGTTGACTCGTACACGTCACATATGACCCATGGATCGTTCTCCTAAAGTTTCAACAGAAACCGAATGCGTTTGGTCGGTTTTCCGTATGTCAGTTGATGTTTTTCACTTAAAATGATGTCGTTTTAAACAAAAGACATACACTTTGAGTTGTGTCGACCACACTGCACCTCGGATTGAGGCGGGGTTGACTAGTACACGTCACATATGACCCATGTATCATTGTTCTAAAGTATCAACACAATAAGAATCCGTTTGGTTGGTTTTCCGTATGTCATTTGTTGTTTTCACTAAAAATGAAGTCCATTTTAAACAAAATAGAGACACTTTGAGTGGTGTCGGTCACACCGCGCCTCAGATTGAGGTGGTGTTGACTCTTACACGTCACATATGACCCATGGATCGTTCTCCTAAAGTTTAAATAGAAACCGAATGCGTTTGGTTGGTTTTCCGTATGTACTTAAAATACTGTCCATTTTAAACAAAAGAAAGTCACTTAGAGTGGTCCCGACCACACCGCATCTCGGATTTAGGCGGGGTTGACTTGTGTACATCTCAAATGACCCATGGATCGTTGTCTTAAAGTATCAACACAATCCGAATGCGTTTGGCCGGTTTTCCGTATGCCAGTTGATGTTTTTCACTTAAAATGATGTCCTTTTGAAACAAAAGACATACACTTTGAGTTGTTCCGGCCACACCGCACCTCGGATTGAGGCGGGGTTGATTCGTACACGTCACATATGACCCATGGATCGTTGTACTAAATCATCAACACATTTCGAATGCGTTTGGTCAATTTTTCGTATGTCACTTTTTGTTTTCACTTAAAATCTTATGGAAATTCATATAGAATATTTTTATATCATATTTAGTATGGATTAGATTTTAGTTGATCGTGCTATGAAACATTTCAAAGCTAATGAAATTAAGGAAGGTGGAGGGGCTGTCCGGGGGGCTGTCCGGGGGGGGGGTTGTCCGGTGGGTGTCCGGGGGGCTGTCCAGGGACCAAGGAGGAGGGTGGGGGGGCTGTGCGGGGTCTGTCCGGGGGGTGTTTGGGGGTTGTTCAGGGGGTTGTACGGGGTTGTTCAGGGGGCTGTCCGAGGGTTGTTCAGGGGGTTGTTCAGGGGTTGTTCAGGGGTTGTTCAGGGGGTTGTCCGGGGTTGTTCAGGGGGCTGTCCGGGGGGCTGTCCGGGGGGTGTTTGGGGGGTTGTCCGGGGTCTAAGGGGGAGGGTGGGGGGCTGTCCGGGGGGCTGTCCGGGGGGCTATCCAGGGTCCAGGGTGGAGGGTTGGGGGCTGTACGGGGGGCTGTCCAGGGGGCTGTCCGTGGGGCTGTCCGGGGGGTGTTTGGGGGGTGTTCGGGGTCCAAGGGGGAGGGGGGGTTGTCCAGGGTCCAAGAATGAGGGGGGTTGTCCAGGGAGTTCTCAAACACACAACCACTAAAAGACAACAACATCCATAAAAACAGACAATATATAAAAATAACTCAACTCCAATACTATACTACGAGTCTAGATAAAACCAACAACTAGAATAGATTAAACATCAAATCTCGGTAATATAAGTCAAAAATGTAACGGATCAATATGTCCCAAATCAGCATCACCATCACCATCATCATCATCATCATCACCCTCGTCATCGTCCTCCTCGTCGTCCTCACCCTCCACAGTTCCCTCCTCCTCGCCTTCGCCCTCCTCCTCGCCCTCCTCATCTCCCTCCTCTTCCGCATCAGACTCCTCACCATCATCATCTTCAAGCTGGACATCGGCCTGACCACCACTGGAACTGCCACCTAGTGCACCATATATAGAATGTACCGACGACATGTATTCATCAATCGTTGGGCTGGCCTCTGCTGGAAGTGTTGGACGTAGAACTTCAATAAATTTCATAAATGAACTGTTTTCCCTAGCAGACTGTTCTGCCGTCTCTGTGGCCCTTTTCTCAACCTATTCTGCATGTGCCCTAACTTTCTGCAGCTCGGTGGCACTACAACTCGTACCTGAGGTAGGCCAATAACTCGTCGGGGCTATCCTAGGTCGGCAGCGTACTCTTCCAGAATGATCCTCTCCCAACACCTGATGTAAGTGATCAGATGGCCCAAAATTGTCTGCTTCTTGGGCATCGAGGGCCTCTAAAGCATCCTGTTACAAATATAAATATATTATTAAGTTACAAAATATATATTAAAATATAAAATCAACAGATTAAAACTTACAATCTGCTGCTGAGTCGCTTCGTTGACAGCACTTCCATCCTTTTTTCGTCTACTCGAGCAAAACAGTTTTGCTCGAGGCACACGTCCTTCAATATTTTGTACTTGCCTCTACAATGACATTGAAAACAAAAGTTATATTAAAACTTTAGAAAATGATTAAATAATTGAGGAAACAAATGAAAATGTAATTCTTAAAGAAAAATTATAAACAATTGTCATACCTGCAGCCTCTCATGATCCGGCATCGTCGTGCGTCCTAGTGTATGGAGGTATTTTTTTGCATCAATGTTTTTTTATTTTTTCCAGATGATTACTAAATAAAATTTGATAATGCAAAGGATAATATTAATGCAAAACATGAAAGTTATTATTTAAATACCTCAAATGTAATTCATACCTTAAACTGGGTACTCGTCCAATGAGTAATCATCTGACGATACTGCTCTATAGGACAATCATCCATGACTGGTACCGCCTCTAACTCAGTGCCAACTCTAGCACGCCAACCAATATATATCTCATGCTTGTAGGCTCTCCAAAGCTCACCTAAATCCTTTAGACGTTCCAGTCGTGCACCCTCACCATCAGGAAAATTAAATCGAAGCTGAAATCAAAATATTAATTCATATAAATACAAAAATAATTCATGGCATTAAATACAACAGATTTTTTTACCCATATCTCTGCCCAAGCTCTATCTTTGACCTCATGTGGCAAATGTCTCCATGACAGAGGGATGACGGGAATGATGTCGGAGTATTTGGCAAGCGTCGCCAGAAAACTCCGACATTGCTGCCCTGTTTTCTCAGCCATCTAATTGTCTTCATTATATTCCACCATAACCTGTGTGTGACGGTTCCACACCGAACGCATGCGTGTACGGCCCCACCCCCGCCTCCTGTCAGTAGATGTATCTGTAATGAAAGAAAAACAAATATTTTATCAAAACATGTTATAATGAAAATAAATATTTCTATAAAAATTTGTTTGGGTTTTATAAATATACCTGAGCTAGTCTGATCAATGAGTGGCGCCGGATCCACAGAACCTGATGGAACACCCTCTGGTGGAACAGGAGTCGAAGGCGATGGAATATAAAAGCTCGGAGAGACAGAAGTAGAAGGAAAAGAAGATGGAACAGCTGTATGACCTCATGCTGACTGGGGAGTGGGAATCATCATGGGATGTGAAAATGATGGGGCAGAAGATGCAGAAGGTAGCGAAAACATGGGAGGCCTAAATACCCCGTGTGTCCCTAATGACACACCGAGATCAGAATGTGGGAACGCTAAAATGTCAGTGGGAGGGGCAGGGTCTAGTCGGGCACGCGCAGCTCTACGTCCACCTCTGGTACGAACCCTCCTCATACCACCGGCCTGAGTACTAGAACCAGTACTAGGCTCCTCGTCGAATAACTGTCGACGTAACGGTGGATCCTACAAAAAAGTTTACAAAAAAATTAATCACATGACATTATATATTCTTTAAATATATATATATATATATATATATATATATATATTTGAAATAAAGTACTCACTGTAGGTACTAATGGTGGAATGCCCAGCTCTTCCATCCGACGATTGTTCTCCGCCATTTTTTTTCTTCATCTCTCTTCAATTGGCTGCATTTCCTGCATTTGAAAACAAATATGTAATTAATTATCAAAAGGAAATTAATGTGTAAACCAAAAAACTAAATATATGAGGGAATGAGGGGATTCATTAGTAATTTAGCTATCAATTGTTTTAGAAGAGCTTGAATGGATTTAATAAAATATACAAGTTGTAATGTTCACCATGTTAGAAATATTGTTTGATTTGGTTTGAATACAGTTCAATTCCAAATTAGAAAATGCAATTCAAATAAAACAGCAACCAATAAACATTTAAAATTCACATAACGGTCAAGTCAGCTAAAACATATTTGTGATCAATACTAAATAAATATGAATATTACCAACCTTAACAACCCAACTCGAGGTAAACCAAAAGAATTGAGAACATGGATGAATGATTCTATATATTTCAAACCACAACTTCAGGTTCACAATCAACTCTGCCAATTGAGATATTGGAGTCATCAAAAGAAATAAATGGATTGGTTCCAATGGCAATAGGGACAGTGTCAATTCCATCATCAGCATCATCAAAAATATGTCTTGTAATTACTTCAACTATGACACCAAATTCAGGTTGAAGTTGATCTTTGACATAAAAAACTTGTTTAGCCATTGATGCCAACACATATGGTTCTTCGGTAGCAGGAGTGCGGGTCATATTAATTACTCGAAATCCAAAATCATCAATAAATGTGCCATGTCTCATCATCAAATCAAACCAATGGCATTTCATCATTGTGACTCGTCCATGAGAGTAATAATCCAATATTATTATTTTCTCAACGACTCCATAATAACCCACATTTTCAAGTCACGGTCTACTATCTGATGCACTGGCATAACAATCTGTTGTTGCAGTAACCATAATACCATCATGTTGTGTTCTCATGTTTTTGGCTCGTTCAGTGACAATAAATATGTACCCATTGATAACAATTGATTTACAGTCACGAACCACGGTATTAGGACCAAAAGCCAAAGCTCTTATTTCCTCAGAGACAGAGTCAGCAGACAAACTCAATACCTACAATATAAATGACAGTTAAACTTAAGTAAATATTGAAATAATTAATTTAAACAGTAATATTTTTACCTTCAATTTTAACCAAGCAGAAAACTCTTTGCTATGCAAAGTCTCTCTCCTTCTCAAAGATAAATAACGATGCTTCCTATTTATCATTGTTTTATGTTCCCTGTAGATAAAAAAATATGAATAGTTTAACAGATATATATGTAAGATATACATATTCAATTTTGTTACCTGATATAGTCATCGAACAAATCACAGTTGAACAAAACTGTGCGATGTGCCATCTCCCGCTCTTCATGGCTTAATGTCTTCAATGTATATGATCCAGGAATTCCTCCTGTTTGAGGAAGTGATGGAAAACTGGGTTCAATTTTCTCATCTTGTTCTTCTTCATTTCTCATTGGTCTGTTCATTCTTGTAGTAAGGTCAGAAAAATACATCGAACAGAAATCCATACATTCTTGAGCTAAGTAACCGTTCACGATAGAACCTTCGGGATGATTCTTGTTTCGAACATAAGACTTTAATGTGAACATATTTATTTTAGTTGGATACATCCAATGAAAAGAAACAGGTCCTCCGAGAAGTATTTCAGTTGGAATATGGACAGCCAGATGCAGCATGCATGTGAAAAATGATGGGGGAAATATTTTCTCCAACTCACACAAAATTAATGGGGCATCTGTCAACATTTTTTGCAAGAAAGACTTGGAAAACTTCTTAGCACAAATATCTCTAAACAAATGGCACAACCGAATAACACCCACCCTTAAATTATTGGACAAAAGATGACGGATTGCTATTGGAAGCAACTCATGCAGTAGAACGTGATAATCATGAGTCTTCAAAGATTTTAGCTTCAACTCTCTTCTGTTGACCCATTTAGATATGTTTCTTGAATAGCCATCAGGAACTCTAATAGTCTCTAATACTTCCAGAAATTGTTTTTTTTCAGTAGGTGTCATCACATAAGAAGCACATGGAAGTTGCCATTTATTTTCACTGATACGCACATGATGCAATTCTGTTCTGATGCCCCAATCCACCAAGTCACGTCGAGATCATAAATCATATTTTGTCTTCCCCTTGACATTTAGAAGAACTAAAATCAACATTTCACATATATTCTTTTCAATATTCATTACGTCTAAGCAATGACGTAGCAAATTGGTTGACCAATAAGGCTAATCAAAAAAGATACTCCTCTTCCTCCAATTGTAACAGGTTTCTGTGAAAACATTCTTTCTCTTTCCAGATTTCATTTGACCCTTCCCGAACGAAAAACTGAAATCTTTCAATTCATTAAGCACATCAGTTCCAGACATACGCTGAGGTGGATCATCGGTCTCTATAGTATTATCAAATCTTCGACGATTCATTCTATATGGATGATCCTTTGGAAAAAATCTTCGATGTCCCATAAAACTAAAACTACAACGATGTTTCAGTCTTCTGGATCGTGTATTCTTCATACAAACTGGACATGACAGTTTTCCCTTCGTGATCCATCCAGACATCATTGCATAAGCCGGAAAATCATTGATCGTCCACATAAGCGCAGCACGCATCTGAAATATGTCTTTCGAACATGAATCGTATGTGCGCACACCCACATCCCAAAGAAGTTTCAACTCTTTTATTAAAGGTTGCATGTATACATCAATATCAATGCCAGGATCAGAAGGACCAGATATGAGTATACTCATGAAAGTGAAAGATTTTTTCATACACAACCATGGGGGAAGATTATAAATGTGTATAAAAACTGGCCATGTGCTGTGCGAAGTAAGCATCTGCCCAAACGGATTAAAACCGTCGCATGAAAGACCCAGCCTCACATTACGCACGTCAGCTGCAAAATCAGGATGTCGAGCATCAAATCTCTTCCATGCAAATCCATCTAGAGGATGAACCAACTCATCATTAGTCTTCTTTCTCTCGGTATCATGCCATCTTATTTTTATTGATATGTCATCAGGCATAAAAAGATTCTGGAGTCTGGGGATCAATAGAAAGTGCCACATTACTTTCTGTGGAACGCGGGATGGTGTTCCATCAGATTTTGACTTCCAGCGGGATGTGCCACATTTTATACATTTATTTCGTTCAGCGGTTTCTTCCCAGAATAAACTGCAATCTTTCGGGCAAGCATGAATTTTGCTTCTAGAAAATCCAAGTTCTTCAACTATCTTCCGTGGCATATAGTGGTTTGAGGGAATATCTGCATCATCTGGAAGTAAATCCTTCAAGAGGGAAAGAATGTAATCGATTGCTGTATTAGAAATCCCATACATAGTTTTTCCATGAAACAATCGGATTAAAAATTCAAGCTTTTTCATTTTATCGCATTGTCGATATACTGGAGTCGAGGCAGCATCATTCAATTTTTCCACCCTATCAATATCATCATTTTCACTAGATGCATCAGTTGTCCTCATATCGACGTCTTCTTGAGTCGAAATCCTTTCTTTTTCATGATGACGAATAAACGGAAACCGATCATCTAACAAATTCTCCATTCCAGTCCTTTCATTTCGATCATCACCAATTTGAGATTTCATTTTCTCCCCATTGTGATACCACACAAAGTAGTTTGCTTGAAACCATTTTTGGTTATGTGGTAGCTGACTTCTTCACGACTCAACCAAGGTCTACCAACACAATTGGAACATGGGCAGTGTATGCGACCACTATCTGAAGCATTGTGAAATGAAAAATCTATAAAGCTCTCCAAATTGTTTTGAAAATCGCTTGAGATACGATTGGTTTCATACATCCAACTTCTGTCCATTCTGTAAAAAGAATTCATATAAGTCATTTTGTCATAAACAATTCAATAGGATTGAACTTTAATAGAAAATACATTTAAGTAAACGATAAAGGAAGAAAATAATCATGGTATCAACTACACATGTGAAAAAAACATACTAATGTGTTATTGAAAAAATGTAAAACCAACAAGAACTTAATGTGTTATCACATCAGAGCATGCCTCATCCCATAACCATATTAGTAGGGTATCCTCATATGCGATTTACCTTTTTGAATTAATATGCACTTCCTCACCAGGTACCTGAGTAGATTTCATAGATATAATCATCTCACATCCTGTAAGGCTTCCATTATGTATGATCTGCAGAATAATTTGAGTGATCATGAATCATGCATGGGATCTTCCCATGATCAGTATAGATTATGAGAAGGAATTATGATAGGTCACGTGAAGAACATCAAACACATATTTTAGATAATTTGAGACATAATATAATAAAATAATGTATAAATATATGGAATTTGGGATAAAAGGATGGATGAAATACTAAAATATGGGAGACTAAGGTGAAGGAAATATATGTTGACCCTAATGTTCATAACATGCATCACCTACAAAATTTTATTGCACTAGGAAATTTCATCTTGTTCACAATACATTCCATTGGAAACCTATTTTGATCATTTGATGTCCCCTTGACATGTCAAATAAAATCAGATGGCACCCAGGAATATGCCACCCTTGTAATGAAAAGCCTTTAATTCTCACCATACAGACTACATGTTTTCCAATAGATATGTATCTCCTTCTATATAGGGGAATCAATACATATTATCTCAGCCTCATATTAAATGTCAGGAATGTTAGATGGCTCCCTTAACACCCTCCAGGCACACCAACTAGGTCATGTGATGTCCTCAAATCATGTCACTGTGGACATAAATCACCCTTCAAGACATGTCACACTGACTCTAGAGTTTCCCTCCCAGTGTGTAAAACATGTCTTTTGATGAAAATGGAGAAGATCACCAAAATCAAGAGATTCCCTATAGGCATTACATCCATTATCATGAAATTGCTTCTAGGATCAACCAGTCAGGACTTGTGATGTCCTCCAAACATTTCGTCCTTGATCATTAGAGAAACATCAGACAATCCATCTAGCTTAGGAAAATTCATCAAAATGTTTATAGGATCATGTAATTTCCATTGGAAATTTCCAAAAGAAACCCTCTATCATGCTAAGTAGATAGTCAAGGCATTCCATGTGGAAAACCAACACATATCCATAAGAGAAGAAATCTAAAAATAATAGAATCTATATGCATTATAAAATCTTCCACCATTGGCATGTAAGCTTATATAAAAATGGAACCATAGTGTTTATGTTTTAATTAATGGAAAAATAAATTCATTAAAACAACTACAACAACTTGATTGATATCAATTTTTACCTGTTCGGATGGGGGGTGTACCTATTCGGATGGGGGTCGATGATGTTCGGACGGGGGGTTCACGAGAGCATGGTAGCGGAGGATAATTAGGGCTCTGTCTTGAATGAGGGAGAGCAGATCGGGGTTGCTATTTGGGAAAAACCTTTGCCAACGGTTTGTAAAAACCGTTGGCAAAGACAACCTTTCCCAACGGTTTCAATAAACCGTTGGGAAAGGGATAAGTTTAGCACCCCTTTCCCAACGGTTCTATAGATCCATTGGGAAATGGGTCACTGGAATGCCCTTTGCCAACGGTTTCAGTAAACCGTTGGCAAAGGCTGAGTATACCAACAGTTTAATTGAAACCGTTGGTATACTGCCGTTGGGAAAAACCCAAATTCCAGTAGTGTTTTTTTCTCTTAATTTATTTTCAATTTCCTTTATTTCCTTATTATTTTCTAACCTCACCTTATCCAAGTTGCATCATAAATCCATTATATGAAATATACTATAATTTTATTATTTTAATGGAATAATTCATCATCAAAACCCCTCTCCTCTCCCTTTTATTCTAAAAATGAAAACATCATTTGTGATGTGTTGATTTACCACCATCATGGACGATGACATTTCATTTTCCTATAATATCCTAAATAATGGTCATAAATATGTTATAATGGTTGAAAAATATTTTAAAATTTTATTTTATAACCTTTTTTTCTATTTTTTAACTAATATATATACATAATATTAAATAATAAACAAAAAAATCTGTCATGATCGAAAACTGCAAAATTAATCTAAACGATTATCATTAACATTTTATCTAATGAATCTTGCTTATATCTGAAAAAAATAATATATAAGACAAAATAAACTTATTTAAGTTCATTAATAACATATAATATCAATTCTAGATAATTATCCATATTTTACATGATCTTCCATACATGTATATAATTAAATCAATCATGAAAATTAAGAAAATGAACACCCCTGAATGATAAAAATGAACACCATAACACATCATAATGGCCATAAATTAACTTAATAAAATTATAATTAATAAAATAAATTTTAAATAGGTTTTTTATTTAGTAATTAATTAATCTAATTTAACTATCTAGGATATTAATGTGAAGAAATCATTCATACTTAAGCTAGGGGGATTCTCGAACCCAATTCCTTTATTTGGGTAATTACTTCTTCCACGGTATGAATGTTCATATTATATTATTAAAACATAATTTACCTTTTAATTTCTAGGATATACATTTTTCCAATATAAATTTATGAAAAATGAATTTTTTTTTCAAAATAACTCTTCTTTATAAAAAACACATCTTTTACTTTACTTGAGATTGTTTCTTCTTCACACAATATTGATGATTCTTAAACCAAGTGTATTATTCATTTTTTATTTTGGTAACCCAAAAAATTATTCATTAATGTATGGTTTATGAAATTCTCATGAAACCCATTTAATTTCCATGGGCTATTTTATGGAAAAATATTGTTATATGTTCTATGTGGCATGCAAGATTATGTAAATGTTATGATCTTATGGGAGAACTCATAATTATATAGCGCTCCAATGCATTGGGTAATGTGATGTATCTCATGAGATAATGTGAAATATGTGTGAACATGATGCTATATTTTTTCAAAATTATGATGATGTTATGATTATGCACATATGTTATGTGTTAATATGATGCTATCTTTTTTAACAACTATGTGTGGTAGTTAACCACTAAGAGATCATGTTTAATTTTTATGCATTTCCACATTCCATGGTTTTATCTAATTTTTCCTATCATCATTATGATGATGTTACCATGATTATGTTATGATTTTAATGATTATTTTCACCCATGATATATTTATTCATGTACTTATTTATCCTTTTACTGGGATTTTAGCTCACCCCTTTATTTGATGTATATCCTCGAGTGATTACTTATACTAAGGAGAAAATGAGGGTCACTAATAATCTAGATAAGAAGTAATTAAATAATATTTATGTTTTATCATGTAAATGTTATGTTTGGTCCTAATTTTTTCAAGACACTAAACCTTTGGATCATATTTTTTTAAAACTATTATATTTTTTATTTTTGAAATGATTTAATAGTAATGTATGAAAAGTATATTCACTATAGAAATACATCTACCTAAACCATTATGCATAAAATTTATAAATTTTAATTCTTAAAGTAAATGGTTATTGTTAAATGGGGTTTACAATTACAACTTAAAGAGATTTTTACTCTATAACTTGTAATTTACACTCCATATAACTAAACCCTTATGATTGAAACTTATATCCTTGCCTTATAACATAACCCTATACATAGGTAGTTGGATAGAATATCTCTAGTATTTAGGATGTGGTCCTATTTTTGTTTCTATCAGTAATCTTTTCATACTAGTTTATTTTATGTGGTATGTTCATGGAATTGTAGATATATGCCTCCATGATGGACTCAGGTTGAGCTCTAGGAAGTTTTAAGTGAAAATGCTTCAGAGGTGGTGGGACCTAACCCCTCAGTAGTGGAACCTGAGAGTCATCTATTAAAACCCCCAATTATAACTGAAATGGGCATTGATGATCATATTATAGAGAGTTTCATATGATTAGTATGATATACGGAGAGAACTTCATGACCTGCACCCACTATATCAGAGTTTACAAGGTAGTTCCAATAGCAACATCATCCTACTTTTTTGGGGAAGGTGGTATTTAGGCTATTGAGTCTTAGTTAAAGGCTTCGATTTTTATATTTGAGAATATGAGGATACCTCTGAAAAGTAGTTTGAAGCCTATAGCTTATATGTTTTGAGAATCTACCATGTGTTAGTGGTATATTATCATCTATGAAAATCATCATCAGGTCATGGTTTGGAGGGATTTTCAAACTAGTTTATATGATTATTTTTTTCCAAAGACCCTGAGGGTCTATAGAACTAGAGATTTCACGTATCTAGATTAGGGTGCTATGTCCATCATAGATTATACACTGAGCTTAAATGCTTCATACCCACTCTTTCTTGTGATGATCTATCTAGGGAGAGCCTTTTTCAGGATGGGCTTAGGTATACCATCTGATCATAGGTGAAAATATTTTGATTGACTACCATCTCTAGGATAGTGAATCTGTCCCTTATCTTCAAGTGTAATTTGAGGGAATATGAAGCTATGTGACATGTAGATTCACCTTCTAGTATCGGTAGTGATTCTTCTAATGTAAGGATGTTTAACTTATATATTTATTAGGAGGGAAGTGATAGTCATAGTGTAAAAATTGGAAGATATATTGTATTCCCTCATTGTGGAATGAAATGTCACATGAAGCCTTAGTGTGATAGAGATCCAATAGATTGTTGGTCCTATGGTAGAATGGTTCATCTAAAAATATTTTGCAGGGCCTTCCAATCGGTCCCCAATCAAAGAGGATATTCACCATATCTTAATTATTGAGTAGCATCAGTAACTTCACACCAGGTAGGAAGCTGGAGTTCCACTTTTCAATTAGGCTGTGGTAACAGTCATGGTTAAGGAAACCAAACTTATGATGTGAAGTGACAATAGAGTGGACCTACTCATGGTGGTCAGGTTGTGACTTGGGACCATAGATTATCCAGTTGTATTTATTGTAGCCTATATCTGAGGAGTAGAGTGTTGGGCCATCTATAGTATGAGGTATGATCTTATTATCGTCAACTTATTATCTACCTTATTCGATATAGGATCTTCACACAAATTTATATATATATATATATTTAATGGATATTCTTACAATAGATTCTGAATAATTTTTTGGGTTAATTACTCTTATTACTCCATTAGAAGTGTGGTCAGAGAGTATATTCTAAATTAAGGAGTGTCCCCTCAAGATCAACGATTACCATTTCATATGGAACCTTTTCATCCTTGATATGATGGGGTTTGAAAAAATTATTCAGATGGAATATTTAGTTCCTTATCGAGATCGTGTTGATTATTATCACTGAAGGGTGTACTTATTATCACATGGGGTTTTAACTATGTTCATGATGTAGAAAGGGATTTTCAAGCAATTTAAGTTTAACTTGAGTATCATGGGATGAGAATAGTGTCAGCCAAGATTACCAGTATTTTTCTTAATGATCATGGAGTATGATAGGTTTTTTTCCTCCAATAGTCGATCAATTTAGAGATTTATTCCCTAATAACTTTTTGTGACTACCTCCAAATAGAGAGTTGGAGTTCACCACCAGACTTCTTCCAAGAGTAGAACAAATTTTTATTCATCCATACAAGATTTCTCATACTAAGATTTGGGAACTCAAGAGACAATTAGAGGACCTGGTAGCCAAAGGGTTTTTACAACACAGTAATTATCCTTGGGGTCCACCTATGATTTTTTCGAAGAATTCATATGAAACCTTAATGATATGTTTGGATTACTATTGATTGAATTAGTTTACATTAAAGAACTAGAACCCACTTCCTCGTGTATAAAACTACTTTGACCAGCTTTGAGGATCCAAGGTTTTCTAAAATAATGATTTGAGATTGGGCTACCATCAAGTGTGATTTAGACCCTAAAATATACCATTTATGAAATTTCAAAGTCGTTATGACTTGAACAATTATTTTTTTATTCTTTTTCATATAATGAACTCGCTATATATTTTCATGGCCTTGATGAATTGTGTTTTCCACCCACATTTGGATTCTTTTGTGGTGGTTTTAATAGAAAATATATTAGTGTATTATTAGACTAGAAAAAATCATTTTGATCACATTGAAATCATATTGAGTACACTAATATAGCAGAGGATCTATTCCAATCTCACAAAGTGCCACTTTTGGATTGATAAAGTTCGCTTATTGGGTCACAATATCTTAGAATCAAGGGTATCTATGGATCCAAAGAAGGTGAGAGTCCTTATTTACAAGGATAATCCCAATAACATCTATTATATATAGATTTTCTTGGGAATATCCAGTTACTACTAGTATTTCATCAAAAAAATCACTTTTTTGGCACTACTTATAGGATTGAACAAAAAGGGTGTAACATTTTTATGGTATGAATTTTATTAAAATTCCTTTAAATAATTGAAAGAAAGTCTAGCCTCAGTGCTAGTCCTAATTATACTTGATCCTGGTAGAGGATATATATTATATTGTGAGGCATCAAGAATTGATATAGGATCTATTTTGATATAAGGGTAAACATTCATAGTGTATGGGTCTCTCTAGTTGAGGACTCACAAGCATAATTACCTAACACATGACCTTGAGTTATCATTAGTGGTTCATTTTTTGTATTGTTGGATACATTATATACTAGAAGAATGGTTCATCATATACAAATACCATAAATGCCTCATTTATATATTCACTCGGTATGACTTGAACCTTCGACGGTGAATATGGGTTGAATACATTTATTCTCCTCACTTTGAACTTGCTTATATTCCTAGTATGGGCAATGCAGTTTATGATTATCTGATCTAGAAAATGGAGATTCAATTTGTTTAGGAAGCTAGTAGTGAGTGGTAGTGGATGAATCTTCTTTCTGAAATGCATTTGGAAGTTTAAGAATTTCACAAGAAGCCTATCCTTATATATTTATTAGTAAATTAATCACTTATACATAGCATAATGATGAGGAAACATAGAAATCCTAAAGGCTTAGTCCTGAGGGAAAGTTTTTTAGGTGAAGACTCACTTCTAATTTGGGTTATTGATAAGGATGATGTCCTTCATATCCATGGGTATTTTTGGGTTCTTGTATACATGTGAGAGGGGTAAATGTGAGAATCTCATTCTTCTAAATGGGTATTACACCCCAAAATTATGAATATGTATTGTGACTTATTCCTCCATTATTCATATCCAAGGATGAAAAAGATAATCACGGGATTTTTTACTTGGTGTTCCACATGTTAGCGGGTGAAGGCAGAACACTAGCAGCCTAATGGTCTCTTACAACCATTATCTATATCATAGTGGAAATGGGGTGATGTAACTAGGAATTTTGTGATGGATTTACCGAAGTCACCTCAAGGGAATGATGTTTTATGGGTGATCATGGACAGGTAGACGAATGTCAGCCACTTATTTCCTATCAGGGAGACCTTTATAGTGGATGTTCTTGGGGGTTTTTATATCCAAGAGATTATACACATTCATGGGTTTCTATGTACCATCTCATTAGATAGGGACACTCAGTTTACTTCTCAGTTATTGAAGGGGTTACAAGAGGCTCTAGTTTCACAGGTACTTATAAGTATAGCATATTTCCTGCAGATCATTGGTCAGTCTAAGCGTACTATACAGGTACTTGAAAAAATTCTCTGAGCATGTGTACTTGATTTTGTAGTATCTTAATTAAACAATGTGTATTTAGTTATGTTATCTTATAATAATAGTTTCCAAGATATAATTTAGATGGAACTGTCTGAGGAACTCTATGGTACACCATTTCATTCACCTCTATGTTGGTTAGAGGCAGGGAATGTATTACTATTGGGACCTTGTCTCATTCAGAAGACATCAGAGCATGTATAGTTGATCATGAAATGTATGGATATGGATCAATCTAGGAAAAAATCTTATTCTAGTTTTCTTTCTAAGCCTCTAGAGTTTAAGGAGGGATATTGTGTCTTCTTTCATGTCTCAACTAGGTTGGGAAATCAACATATTCAAAGACAAGTGAATCTATCACATGGATTCATTGGACCTTTTGAGATCATGGAGAGAGTCGTGCTAGTATCCTATCAGATAGATATTCATTACAGTTATTGATCCATGAACAATATCTTCCATATTCCTCATATTCTCCATTATAATTTTTTGTCATCTTATTATTTTGATCCTAAGGAAGTTTATTGGAAGGTTGATGCTTATTTTAAGGAGTATCTGGTTTGTATCATTGATCATAGAATAAAGAAAATCTGAGGTAGTAAAGTTCCTTTAATTCAGGTTTTATGTTATCATGACCATGTAGATGATGATACCTATGAGTGAGAGTCTGATATAAATGATCAATGGACAGATTTATTCTTGGATGTTGTTCAACCAACCTCGTAAGGGAAACTCAAGGATGATATGTTTTAAGGAGGGGAGGTTGTAAGATGCTATTTTTTATTAGGGGAATGGGTTCTTTTATTTTTATCATAAACCTTTCATTTAATCTAAATAGATATTCCAAATGAGTTCACTAAGGTTTTCGGAGAATTCATTCATAGTTCAGGGCCCGAAGTTCTAGTAATTTGAGAAACAGGTTGAGGTGCATGATTAACGCATGGTTTGTAATAACTGTGTTGTTTAACCATGTAGCCTAAAAATGGGAGGAGAATGGTTTGTTAACTGTGAAATATTATATTAATATCCTTAAAAAATAAATCTATTGTAGAGGTAATTTTCACGATTTGTTCATGACTTTTCTAACCATGAGCCTAAATTGTTCAAGTGGTGGCCTCTTGGACAGTAGCCTCACGCAGTGTGCATAAATTTTTTCTAACCAAGAACCTAGACTATGTAATACAAGGGTTCATTGATAATAGAACAAACATGGTTGTTTCAAATTTTGGAAAACTATGCGGCCAAACCATATTCCTCTTTAAAATGTGGTAAATGAACATTTTCCCCTCAAACCTTTAACCTCTCTCCTCCCAATTTTTATACTCATTTTCACAGAGTAGCCTACTATGAGATCTCTCCTATTCTCCTAGTCTTTGAAGTATCTTCCTCATCTGACATCTGATTTTATCATCATTCATCACATTAGAAGATTCTTGGTAAGTTTATAGTTATGTTATCTTCTTTTCACAGTTTCTCTCATCATCTTTGATGTCAGCTTCATGTGACCTAGTAGATCCTGTTTTCAGGGTGTTTTATAGTTTATCATTTTCTTTCATTTTATCCCAAATATGAGGTTGAAACTGGATGATGAATCTACTACTGTAGTATGGTATTTGGTCTATTACTTTCCCCTAAAATTCATGGATTTTATAATTTTTCATTGTTGTACCGCACATATTTCTTCCCACATGTTGCCTCTAAAATGTATAAATCATTTATTTGAATGATTAAAACATGATTTAGACCTATTGTTAGACAATTTGAATTTATTTTAAGTTGATGAAATCTACCTGAAAAACCCTTTATGGTGGGTTCAATAAAATACTAATGACTATTGTTCTTTCCCAAACAACAATTTATGGATTTTGGCCAAAACACCCCTTAAATGTGTTTGTATTGGTCATTGTAAAGTAAATGTACCTAATAAATTTACTAAAATGTTAAATTAAATTATTTTATGGAAATTATAATTTCCTTATTCCTCTTGATCAATTATAAATTAGGTGACCCTAATGGGATAAATTAAATTGATAATGGAATTGTTACATCACATGGATCGTTGATCACTTATTACTTTATGTTTACTTATTAAATATGATGTGTCTAATATTTATAGACCATGATGACACTTTTAGGCATGTTCAACCTTGAGTAAGACTTGTATTCCTGACCTGTAATTTATTGAGAGAACTAGATGGATATGACCTAGATCATTGACGTGACTGCCAAGTAGTACACCAGCCTTCAACTCAGTCAATGCCTTAGGTTTATTAATTCAAAATTATGAAATTGATGTTTCACCTTCTTTATTATAGAAATTATAATTCCTAAGAATATATCATAGGATTCAACTTAATTTCCTAGGGATAAGGACCACCTTGGATTATCTCATTAGGATCTAATCAAGTCTATACCGAGGTTACCTTGGACTTTCTCCTCAGACTTGATGATAATTACTTGACAATGGGCCTTGGGTTTTTGGCCTACTGATAGGTCTACATTGAAAGATATCTATAATGATCTTAATATGGTTTTTTTACCTATTTTATCTTCATTATGCAGTTTTACCTCATATATATGTATTTTACATTATTACTAATAATACTCGTAGACTAGTTTGTATCAACCTTTCACATTATAGTTATTCCTCACTCATGTATATATTGAACACTGTTACAATTTATATTCACATACTAGATTTTTTTTAGACATATTCGGTTGTGGTCTATTGAGATTTACTCACACCCTATTTGGGCCATCATTTGGTACCCTAGATAATTACATGGATATATGTGAGGATAAAGGGAATCACCCAATTACAGATTCTTGACTATATTTTAGGATGAGAGCTTGAGATCAGATGATTGAGCTAGTACTTTGGATTCTATGGATATAACTTTTTATGCTTTTTTGTTTTCTTTTGTATATGTTGTCCTATATTTTATGCCTAATTCTATGTATGTTTATTTCCTATTTTGTATCATCATGAACTCATCACCTGTATCTAATGTTGTTTACTATTATGCCTATTATATGTCACTTGGAAGATTTATATTCCATTACCTATTACTTATGATTCTTGTAATCAATTATTCATCATTGTGTTACACTATAATATAGAGGTTATAGTCTCCCCACTAACTACAATAGACACTTTCTACTAGTCGGTGGCCGTTAGAATATAGGGAGGCATGCTTAAGGCCATGTGGACAACTGAGTTCAGTCACTTATGAGTGAACTAAGTCTAGGGAATCACAAAATTCAATCCAAATAAGTATAATTAAACCATTTAATTATATAGTAAATTTCCATATGATCAATTTATGAAACTTTAAATAGTTGATCCTTAGTCGTTAGTGAAAATAATAATCACACTATCAGGTCCATTTATTATGTAAATTCTACACACCTGATATAATTCATGTGATGACTCTATCCTCTAAAGACCAAGAGCCAAAATCCATAACTAAATTCTTGCCAATGGGACAAGATCCAAAAATAAATTAAATAAAAAACCTTAAATATCAATCCTTATTTGTGTCATTCTAGGTGAAAATCCCAATAATCGTAATAATATAATCCAAAAACATTAATCTCATTCCCATGATAACCTAGACTTCCACTAATAAAAGTTTTTAGGACACACTGGTAAGGGTTCTATCACAGGCCCTAAAACATTCCTATATATCTATTATACCATATCCTAATATATTAACAAAGAAATAAAAATAAAATTTTGATACCAATTTATAACACCCCAGTCTAGCTCACCCAATGGACACTAACCCGATCAGTTTTCCATGTGAACTCAGGCGCACCTCCATAAATTCTAGAGGCTTCCGACTAAAAATGGGGGTCTAAAGAGGTATCATGGTGAGGATATAACCACTATATATGAATAAGAAGAAATGGTAAATAAATATAAATCGTAAAAAATATCATATAAAAATAATAAATAAATTGAACATACTATAACTAAATGGAATGTAACATACAACTCGAATGGCCATGGTCAAAATATAAAAGATATAAAGATATAATTATGGGCCGATCAACATAAAAAATAAATTAAAGAAAAAAAATACGTAAGGACTTTATAATACTCTAATCCACACCTCATCTCAATCAACTAAGTATGATCTATCCCGCTCGATGATAAAAACAAAGGCCTCTTCCAAACATGTACATATAAACAGTGAGAGTCTACTCGGGTACCCCAATACAATGGTGTCCTGAGTAAGATGTGAGTACATAACTGAGTAGGAAACCACCAATGTTTCCTTATATATAACTAGAAATGTAGTGATATGTGCATGCGTCATTCTGAGTTTAAATTATAGTATAATCATTGGAAATATATTTATAAATAAACCATCATTGTTCCTTAGGTCTAGGACCCCGACCGACCAAACCTACTCCAGCCAGTTCCAAGGTGTCTCTAGGAACATCATGATGTTTTTTCAACCATATAAATATCATATATTAGGGTGTGAGATTTGAATACCTACTACATATGATCAAACTACCAAAAAATCATCATGAATTCCTCAACAGGCAGATCCTAGGCATCTTGGGAATCTATCTTAACTCCAATATAATAAATGAATCAAAGTGAATTCTTGATCACCCTTGGAAATCACTGAATAAAATATATCCTCCTTTTTACCATGACAAATCTCTATATCCTCATCATCCAATATATCAACATCAAGTACAAATAATTTCATCAAGATGTACTGATCAAATATTAGGGGTGGCCTGGGTATCTCATAATAATAAACAATATAATGAAAATCCACAAGAGGGAATGGATAGATACTAGTCATGCTAGGAATCATAGGGACCTATGGTGTCCAGGTTATCCCATACAGACACATGGTCAAACATTAGTGTCCTGGGAATTCTTCACATGGCTTAATAGATAGATCCCAGGGTACACACTAGGCATCCGTGATGAAATTATCACACTCAAGTCGTGTCACATAGTATCACATGATGCTCAAAATATTGATCATAGGAAGCGCCTCTGGGAAACCATAACATCACTATCACACCAAATTAGTCAGATAGGTCGGTTCCCAAGATGTATGTCTTGGTATCCATGGTTATATAAAAAATAGCCATGTGACATCATAACTATTAGATAATGGATTTCAAATTCCTAAACACATCCTCTCCGACCACAACCCTATAGGATCAAATGTTTGGTGTGGGTTATATGGTGACACTGGCTACCATATTTTTCTATACCGACATGCACCCACTCAAGATTGGTCTATTAATGTGATCCAACTAAGGTCCCCTAAATCACATCCATGGAATGGCACAAAACTTGAGGAACTCTTGGTGTACACAGTGGAGGAGGATCCCCACATGGGTACTTGGTCTTATTCAAGTCACTTGGTTCATGACCCATCATAGGAAATACATCATATACCTAGGTAATGTTATCACATAACATGACTTCATGGGCCTCAAGGGTGTGCCCCATTGGAATCCCAAAGAAGAGATGGCCTAAATCTAGACTCATACTCCATGGTCACTCAAGGTTAGTCACTCACCCAACCTAATCCTATTCTACCTAAGTTTTTTCCACCTAAACCAAGTAACATAAAATAGGGTAGGAACACTCACATCTAGTTAGTACTATGCACATATTGGCACTAAGGTATTGTATGGTTCTTACTAGTCCCACTTGGTCTTGTCATAACGGGACCACTCTTACCTCCCCTTGGAGGTGTCTACCAGTTACATGTAGGGACTCCATATTGTATCCATTCCAATTTAAATCAAGTATCACCCCTCAGAGTGTCAGTGTCAAGGAAATATCATTCAATGTCCATAACCTCTTCCATCAGTGGCTAAGAAATCCAGGCAGAGCGTAAGGTACCATCATGGACATTGTCTCTCTATAGGTTTAAATAAATATAATAAAAGTAATTGAATGACTTCATTAATTAAAAGTATATATAGTTCATTATATTATTCAATTAACTTAAATAACTAATTCATTACCCATAGTGGCGAGACCATAGGTTATAATGTATAAAAACTAAACAAGCATTATACCATAGGCATGGTACCAGGACTACCTACCTTAGTTTAAGGTTTAACATTTATTTACAGGGTTTGACATCTATTCGAAGGATTTTCCAATCCTTATTAAGAATGAAGCACCAACTAGTACCATGTTGGTACGTCACACCATAACCAAATCCAACATCCTATAGGAGTTTGAAAAAGACCCCCAACACCAACCCATTCCAAAAACCTAAGTGATAGAAACATTTATATCATTAATTAAATTAAATTTAAATATAAAAAGTCAAATAAAGTAGTAGTGTGAATTAAATTTTATGATTTGATGAATGGAGTTAGATGAACATCATTTCTGAACATCACAAGATTCTTAAAAGATCAAAAGGAATCATAATATTTCACAATTTTCTAGAGAAATATACAATTTTATATCTAAACCACATAACAATATATTCATTGAAAATGAGGGTAGAGATAATAATGAGAAGGATAAGGAATCTATACCTCAATCTACAGAATAAAACACCCAATAACTATACCCTAATCTAAGGGGAATAAGTAAAGGGAGGATGATTAGGCCCTACAGCCATGTGTTCAAGAGGATGGAAAGAAAGGGGGATTCTCCCTTTAAAACCCAAGTGGTGAAAATGTAGTTTACCCCCTCATAAGACCTCCAACTAGTAGGTACTAGGCCACTAGCTAGTCCAAAAGTTTAAAAACTCAAATTTCTATTGAAATTAAATAATTTTCCATACCCATAGAAATTACAATACCAGTGATGACTCACACCATCAATAAAATCCTCCTCTACCTCCAAGTATAGTTATGGTCAAGTATGGATACTACCTCATAGTAGTATAGCCTTCCTCCTGTATTTATCTTGGTCTATACACCTTTTTTTATAAAATCATTAACCTAATACATTGATAAAATACCTACAACTTCAATGTTTTTTTAATCTAGGAGGAAAAATCTCAAAGCCTTCTTCAACTTATTCAATAAAGAAGTCTCCACTAAATCCAATATCACATATTGTTAATAACCCCACTACTCCAATCATCACATATTTTCTATAACCCCACAAATGTAATCATAACATATTGTCCAAAAATCCAATATAACCCATAAGAGTTCAACAATATCCCCCTTTTTATTTTATTGATAGTATCCCATTAAATATATTCCACCGAATACAATGAGTTAATACACCCTTTAATGTTTTTGGGATCCCATATACTGAGTTTTTCTTGGCATCGCTTCCACTATATTGCATTAATTTGGTTAGAGATCATTGTGTAGTGGTGCCACTCATTAATTTCCACATCATTAAGTTGAACCAGCTAGACCATTTCATGCACTAGATTGGTTGCATACAACATATACTCTTTACACCATGCCATATTGATTAATTACATAGTATTATGCTCACAAGTAAGTAGTAAACTAATTAATCACACTACCATGAATGGTACATTGAGTCTTGAGACATATATTCATACTATATTATCTTTCCATACACATATACTATAGTATGATTCCAACTATCAGATCAGTGGTTGTAGGTTTATTTTCACTGACATAATACTATCATAAACCTTATGTTTCATGGGATAGGCCTTCAATATTTTGTATTTTAACTATCCTTTTTATATATTTTTATTTCAAATTTTTTATTAAATTTAATGTTATTTTTTATAGTTGGAGTGGTTAGAAAGACTTATACATATCTGTAATCCCCATGAGAAGGACATTTTCAGTTAGGTTATAATTCAAGAAGATCGGGTGTCTCACATAGATCTTCATGATTACTTTTATAAGAGTTTCTATGATGTGGATCCACTAACACATCTAGATCCACATGCTCCTACATAGTTAGCTAGTGATTTTTATGTGACTGATAAGCTTACTAGGGATTATTCATATTCTCCACCTCCACCACCACCAATAGGAAGAAAAATATTTGGATAGAGAGATCAGTTCCCAAGTGAGTTTCCATGTAAGGTTCATGCCTTCTTGGATCTATAATTTATTGGTTTGAGAGTTGGTTGTTTTTTAAGGAGGGTCAAGGGGGTTCAATGGAGTTTTTAGTTGAAATAATACTATAGTGGGTAATTCACGGTGTGAATATGTATTCATGACATGAGAGGTTGTTCACATCTTGGATGTTGGTGATTTATGGCTCAAAATTCGGAAGGAAATTTTTCGCTTAAGTATTTCACAATATGAAAGAATAAATTTTGACGTGGATTAATTTGAGATTGTGGTGCTATAAAAATTAGTGGATATTAGACAAATTTGAAGGTTAAGGGATTGCTTTCTTGAGTCTGTTTCATGGCCTAAAGTAGAGGGACAAATGAAAACTCAATCCATGAACTGATAATTCACATCATGAATGTGCTATGGTCGAACATGTTTCTAAATTATAAAGATCTCCCAAATTTTTTCTATCTTATATCATTTATCTCAAACCTTGGGTGAACCATATTTGATTTTGGAGTATCATTAATCCCCTTTCCTCTTTATTTTATCCTTGGATTCTAGAGGATGATCTGTGGCCATCTAAAATGGGTAAATCCCCTTCTCTCCCTTGATTTCTATGGTTTGTCTTTTGGAATTTTTGGTTGTGATGTTGTTTTGGTTTAGAGAGTGTTTAGAGTTGTGATTTTTTATGAACCATGATTTGATTTAGGTTGAATTGAGGTTTCCTTGTGTGGGTGTGGTCTTCTATTTTTTTCCCTTTTTACTTATTTTGTGAGGAAATTCAGACAGAATATTTGAGGAATGGGGTCCCCATTCTCTCCCTATTTATGTGAATTTTTGGGGATTGAATGATTTTATCTTATCATGGGTGGATAGTAAGGTTCAAAATAAGAATATAATTAATTGGGTAAATATGAATTTGATGAGAATGGGGTAAAATCAAATGTTTTAATTCTTTTTATGATATTACTGATGATATTTTGCATGATTATTTTCATTAATAAAAAACATAGAAGTTGGTATCCTTTCTTTTTTGTAGTTTATATACTAATTTAAACCCTATTGTGTTGATTTTTTGAGCTCACCTTGAAAAAAATATAAGAATTTATATATCACTTATGAATTTTTTACCACAATAAATATAAAATTTATGTGAGAATAACCATGCTAAGTAATGGAGTATTGTGATTAAATCCCTTGTTGAATCTAATTTTTTGAAAATTATAGAAGTCTAAATGTGTTTCAATGTGTTTATGTGTTTTTTGTTAATTTTTTGTGGTTGTGTGAACCCAGTTGGAGTGGAATGTGTTGGGAAGTGATGTAATGGTTGGATGGCTTGGGATGTGATGTGGGAAAGTGAGTGGTGGATGTGATGCATGGTCATTGTGGTGAGATATTTGGGTTATGGTGAGACATATTAAAAGTAAATGTATTATAGTGGTGGTGGATGTGAGATGGGTGAGCTTTTATGCGGTATGTTTTTTGTTAGTTTCTCATTTTGGCATTGAATAAATTGAAATGCCAAAAAATTAAAATTCATGGGTTGGTAAATGAATAAGAAAGGGATGAAATTTAATTATGAGAATTAGATGAAATTGATGTGTGGTAATTAGATTAAATGAAAAAAATTATAAATTAATGGATTGTGTTAATGTGAGGGAAATGTATTAGTTCATGAGATATGGTGGAAACTCATTAAAATATAGAAATGGTGGAATCTTTAATTGAAAGTGTTATTGTGTAGTTATGTGTGGTGGTTGTGTGGTGTAATACATTTAGTGGTGGTAGCGGTAGTGATAATTTTCATGTGGTGCAGCAGTGGTGATGTGGGGTATATTAGTTTAGTTTATGTTAACTCATAGGTGGATAATGTGTGTTGTATAACTATCTTGTATTTTCATGTTATTATTATACATTCCCTACTTGATTTTCATAACCTTAACTATTCCTAATTGTTTTTTGTTTTAGGTTTTTTTCCCAAAAATCTAGGTTGGTGGTGATTAAAATAGCTAGTTACCCCCTCTTCCTGCTCTCCCTATGGTATCAGTGATGATATAGGTTGGTGTTGGAGATTACCTAGTGATGATACAGGTTGGTTTTAGAGATTACCCAGTAATTAAATGGCATGTTGGTGTTGGAGATTTCTTGGTGGTGATGAGTATTTGATATGTGGTGGGGGTCATGCGTGATAGGAGGATGTAATGAGGTTGATGTCCTTCACATTCATAATACCCTACTGCCCGGGTTATGTGATTAGGTTGTGATGTGATGATTGTTGATGCTAAAACCAGATGCTAGACACTATGGGAGGTTGGGATAGGTAGGGATGCATTCGTACCCACATCAGAGATAGTTGGATATGTGATATGATATGTATATAAGTGATGGGATCATAGTATGTTTGATGTTAGTGTGTGAGAGTAGAAAATAAATGGGGAAGTGTTTGCAGGGTTCATTTTCTTCATGTTATTTTGATACTAAGTTACTATAATAGATACAAGATTTGGTGATCATGTCATGGTGAGGGTAATATTGAATAGTTGACCTATTTAGGTTTTTTTTTGTTTTATTTTATTTCACTGGGTAATTAGTATGATCTTTTCAAAAGTGTACTAGGGACCTTGGGTATGATCCTACTGGTTATACATGTTACTCTTAACCTATGTATATATAAATTGTTTTTTAGGTTTTCAGTAGGGTTTTGGGGGTTGATGTAGGCATTACTAACTTGAATTTGGATCTAATGTTGAGTCATTGTTTTAGGACTTGTCTTTGGTATTTACTTGGAAACTTTTATTTGTATTTGTTGACATTGTTAATGCATTGTGGGGTAGTTTCATGTTTCCTTTTATAATATGTGCTATATTTTCTTGGTGGTTATTCATTCTATCTCCTACTCCTATATTATTAATGGGAGTAATATCATTCATATGTGATATTTTGATACCCTTAGTGCTAGTCTCCAACTCGGGGCATACTATAGGTGGGGATCGGGGGGGTTATTATATATATTCCTTCATTACTAGCCTAAGAAGGTTACCTTTGGAGAGAGGTGGTTGTGACATTCATGCATAGACTCTTACACCGCATACAGAGGATCATATACAACAGACATAGGATCCACTGTAACAAACATGGGATTTTATGCCACATATGTCTATATATGTATTTGATATACCATCTTCATCTCTGACACATCTTATGGCTAATATCCCTATAGCTCTAGAGGAGTGGGACTTCACTATGATATAAAAATTTCTGAATTCACTGAGCGACACTCTATTTTATGGATACCTCTTTGACATTTTCAAGGGATACTACAAAGATCCTATACTTCTTAGGATATTACTCCATGTATGCTTTTGGATACTCCTCTAGGGAGTAAATTGGAGATTTATATACTCATTAGTTTGATGAGGCACTGACAACACAACATATTAAGGTGCTAGTAACAGTAGTAGTAGATAAGTACAGAGAGAAAGTACCACCACTCTCGTATATTCACCCTTTTTATGAAAGGGTAGCACGTGAAGAGGAAACTAATCTTGTAGCTGGCATATCATAGATGTGTATACATCACACCCAGAGTGGTTGTGAGGTTCATATGAAAAGTTATTGTACCAAGAGGTGATTTTGGTAATTTTTTACCACCGTAAAACATTTTACATATAAAAATATCTGATTTCAAAAGTCGTTAAATGTTTGTTTAGATTCTACATTTCTACATTTCTCCCTATTTCATGTCATGCCTCATTATCATAATATCTTTCATTATTCTTTTTACTATTACATACATTTCATAAATTTTTATCCATTTATATGGATAAAAATAAACTAAGATACAATTTGATTAATAAAAAAGTAATATATATACTCGATGACATTAAAAGGGATAAAAATGATACTAAAATTTCCTTATAAGAGGATGTGTATATATATGCTCAATTATCTCATCCATAAAGTTTAAATATAATTATTATTGTGATAAATTTATATTGTTTAGTAACATGTAATGAAATTAACCAATAAAAATAATATTCTCATCCCAATGTATCATATATTACTCTTAGAGATTGCCACAAATCACTAAAATTACACTCATAAATAAATAAACATATGCATGCATGCATATATATAAAATTATCATTTTAAGGTTATTTTTCACTCCACCAATTCAAATTAATTCATATTATAAAGTCGTTTTATGATATATTTACATTCATATCCACATTACACTCTAAATTTTCATATAAAATTATCAATTTAATGTCATTATTTCATATCTTTTGAAACCTAAATGTACTTAAATTAAATATATCTTATTATATTTTTACTCATTTATTCATTATTTAGAATTTATATAATCATTAATAACAACTGCACCACATTATTGAATTTTTTAATCTATGTATTATCCTTAAATTAATAACACAAAAACATCCAATTACATTTATATAATCCAAATTTAATTGGTTATTATTTTTATGAATTAAAATAAAATTTAAAATAAATAATATATTTATAAAACTATAACATTTTAAAAAAACCCAAACTCAATAAAAACTCAAAACCCAAAAAAAATATAAACTATAATATATTTATATCATTTATAAAATATATAAAACATAAAATTTAAAATAACATTTATAAAAAAACCAAAACCCCAAAAAATATAAACTATAATATATTTATTACATTTATAAAATATAACATTTAAAAAACTAAACAAAAAAACAATTGGCAAGTGCCAGTCCATTTGATGCCCACCTTAAAACCATAAACAAAAATACATTTATAAGAAACATTTGGGAAAGGGGATGTAATTACCTTATCTTTTAATACATAAATATACATCTTTTTAGATGAAAATTCAATACATTTCACAAACCCAATCCAGATGACCATAAATATTTAGTTTATTTGGATACTAGATACACAATATTTTTATCCCATGAAATTTCTTCAACATATCCCACAAAGGCATTCTCATTTAGTAATATTTATAGAAAAAACCCTACTTAAAACCATTATTCATAACCTATAGAAAGTAAACATAAGAAAGAATGAGCTTAGATGATCAGTAAGAGTAAACATGGGAGATATCAATTGATGAATTTAGAATAATATGAACATAATATTATGATAACATGAGAATAACATAAAAATTTCCTACCCAATCTAGAAAGGGTGATAAACATTATTCATGTCATAGAGCTTTATCATTTCAAAATATATGTTTTATAAGAGTGAAAAAAACATCATAAATCAATCATTAACCATAAGTTCATGTCAAAGAATTGTGGAACCATCATATATATAAAACCCATTTCATATTTCATGGTTAACTAAATAAACATAAAATAATAATGGATCGTGCCTCACTAATTGTTTCTCATAGTGGATCAAGAACATCAACTTGTTTCCCATAATGGATCAAGCACATTGACTTATTTCCCATACTTATCTCATGGTATATAAAACTTTACCTAATGCACATAAGGGATGTATAATTATAATCCAACCCCTAATTTTTTATAACATAACCACCTTCCATGGTAATAACATAACCATAATCCTTGGTTATAACATAACCATAATCCTTGGTTATTACATAACCAGCATCCTTGATTATGATGTAACCACCATCCATGGTTATGACATAACTTCCATCCTTGGTTATAATGTAACCACAATCCTTGGTTATAATGTAACCACCAAAACATAATGAAAACCATACATATGTGTTCTATAATATCATAAAACATTCATCATATCATCAAATCATAAAACATGCAAATAAAACAGGTTTCATAAACATTTCATCTACTCATCATAGCATAACCCATAGAAAATAAATGGATTTCATAAACATCTCATAAAAATTAAAATTAAAATTATAGTGAAATAATAAGATTGGTATAAATGGATCATATCCCTATTAAATCATAATTAACATCAAAGGATTTCATCCTAGTTGAAAATTCCTTTAAATTATCATTGAAATATTTCTTGATAAAAATAATCTTTTCATTTAGAAAATAAATGTTAAAATAAAAATATTTTCAAAATATTATGAAAAATATTTTTGTTAAAAATAACCCATGAAACTTTTAAATAAAGATTCAAATCATTGTTTGATCATAGTAGTAATAAATTTCACTCAATGTTTATAATTTAAAAGAAAAAATCATTCCACAGTTTTGGTAAAAATAAAAAAGTACCTTATTCGGAAAATGAAAAAAAAAGATTCCTTTTGAACCATATTTTAAAAAGTTGAAAATGGATAAAAATTAATTTAAAAATTAATAGTATAATAATAAAAATAATTGCAAAAGTTTTATAAAACATTGATATGGAAGAAAATTTTTATTAGACCATAGAGAAAAATGAAGTTTTTTTTCCTTACAAAATACATTTTCTTTCTCTTAAGTACATAGGGTGAGTAAAATTAAAGGAAAACATGTATTATAAAAAAATAAATATAATATAATAAAATTCCTGATTTTATTGATAGATAGATAATAGGATTAAATCATCTAAAACTTGATAATAAAAAATATTGATAAATAATGAGATGGTAACATAAAATCCTACCATATTGGTAACTTTTGAATTGTAATACCCATGAAATAAAAAAAACATAGAAGGATTTTTAAATCCACATAAAATTAATCATAAAAAAGAAAAAATATATTTATGATCAATATATACACCAAAAAAAATAAAGAAGTGGTTAATATGGCATGTGTCCCATAAAAATAAAAGTGAGATGGAAATCTCTTACCTTAGGTATGACATTCTTCATACGCATTGGAACATCCTATATAATAAATAAAGATTTATTATAAATATATTACATAAATATAATCATATATATCATACCATATATGATTTACTTTTAACTTTTTATCACCTATTTGTTAACACTTCTTTATTAAATTCACTTTTCCTAGTGATATCTGCTTCATTTTTCATGTATGTTCCAACTCGGTAGTTGTTATCCTTGTATTATGATCATGGTTATACAATATAAAGAATTTTAATAATGATAAAAATTTTATATATACTCATTATATACATTTTTATAGTCCTTCATAAAATTATATATAGAAAAATGAATTACACTGTTCATGGAGATGGTAGGTTGAACGTACGCATGAACGTTGTCTTCACTTTTAGACGGATGGAAATAAAGAAAGGTAAATAATAAATCACCTATACATTATAATTATTATATAATATATATTCATTAAATAAATATTTATTACCATATAACTAACATAAAATAAAAATGAATCACATTGCATCATGGAGGTGGTAGTCCACATGTATGCACGAACAATGTTATCATTTTCTAATAGTTTTGAAGGTAAGAAGGTATATATGATATTATCATTATAAATGAATAATTTTTTCATATATATCATATATAAAAATTAATACCACTAAAATATCCATCCTTAAAATGTGTTTATGATAAATTAATTGTATTGTTATATGGAAACGGTAAGTCATATACATGCACAAGCGATACTTTCACTTCCCATTTGATGGAAAGAGGGTGAATAAAGGTGGATTAATAATAATAAAAAAAATATAATTATGTTGATGATATTGAAGCTATTATTTTATGAATAATATAATTAATTTAGATTAATCTAAATAATAATTAAAAATAAAGCGATTGGATAAGGGGATTATATATCCTTTCAAAGAACTCCTTTATATTTCCTTTTAAAGGTCCTAGTGTTGGTATTTTGGGAATACTAAAAAATATAGAATGTTTATAAAAAAAATTAGAAGTTATTTTTTTAGGTTATGTTCTATCTAGAAGGCTCAAAGTGGTGTGAATATGATTAAGGTGGGGTTTCCTTTTATAATTGATGGGAGGTGCACTTTTAGAATTTCTGAAAATATTAAATTAATATAAATTAATTTTATGAAAAAAAATGGCTCCAAATTGATAATATTATAATATAAGATTCTTATGACTATAAATAAACTTATAAAATAATATTTTTACAAGTTTGGATCATATTTTTACCCTTGTATTTTTCTTTTACCCCCTATTAACCCTTTTATCAATTACGGGTATATCAATATTTTTAACTCCTAAGGGGTTAAATATATTTACTATAAATGTAAAAATGGACCATGGTAGATTTCATAAACTATATAAAATTAAATTTTCATAATTTAATATTTTTTTGAATTTTTTATCATTTAATAATATATTATTTTCATAAAATATAAATAATGTCAATTTTATAGCTATTCCTTTACTTATACTTCGATAATACAAAAAAAAACAAATGAAATTTGAATAAAAAAATTTAATAAATGCCTAAATTTTTTTATTATCTATAAAATTCTTGGTTCACCTTAATTATTTTAAATTATACTACTTTTAATGTTTTTAATATCATTATTCTATTTTTCCTTTAATTGAATAATTATTGCATCAATGTTGTGTAAGCTTCAAGGTAATTATTTCTTCACTAAAAATTTAATATAAATTACCATTATTAAGGAAAATAATTTATATTAAAAATAATATTTAAAACTAAACTTATACTCTGGTTATCCCAATGTTAGAAATATTATAGTTATTAAAAACAAGAGTGTCACATTTTTTAATTTTCTTTATATAACAAATTATAAAGGTCATAATCATAACCAAATGGAATGAAAATGTAATATAACTTAATATTGGATGATAATAGAAAAAATTTAATTATACAACAAAATTAATTCAAGTGATACGATCATTTTTTCCTTATATTTCTATTTTTAACTTTAATTACCTAATTTATCCTTTACCATGGTAACAAAAAAATATTACAGATACTATTCATATAGACCAAAATAAAAGGGAAATATTTACCAAATTTGAACCTCATGCTTCAAAATATTTAATCCATTTTTTATTATTGAAAATACATTAATTTAATAATTTAATTTGAAATTTAAGCGACAAAATGGCATTAAAAACTATTTTTCAGAAAAATGTCAATATTAAGTATAAAATGTTTTTATACTGAATTAGAGTCTAAAATTCATTTAAAAACCATAATTTTATTATTTTAAAATTAAATTAACAAATTTAATTTCAAAACAAATCCAAAAATAAAATTTAATTTAAATTTACTTTATAAGAAAATCCAATTTTCAATGGAAAACAGTTATTTTCACTATTCATTAAAAAAATAAAACTTTTTAGAAAAATCTAAAAATATCACCATAATAAAATTATAATGTGGTGATTTTAAAAATCAATTTAATTTAATAAATATATTTTCAAAAATTTATGAAATTAATTATAATATTCTCTCACAAAAAGAAATAAAAAACATCTTTGATGAAAATTTATTTTTTGAGCATAAAATTACTTTTTGAAAAAAAGAGTTATTATTTATGAAGTATAAATCAATAAATTTTAATTTATTTGGACCTTTAAATAAATATTTCATAATTCAGTTAATCATATTCGTGACTGCCAATCTAACAGCTAGGAGATAACTATCACTTTAAAGAATAATATCTTAATGGTATCCCATGGTTCATTTAAACTCGGTATTTCATGTAATGAAAAATATCAAAGAAATATAATTATTTTAAAAAATATATATTCTAAAATTTTTTGGTTTTACATTATTTACCCTCCCCTAAATAAATTACTCCCTCCTATTTTTTCTCAGTCATCAAAGGTTTAATATTTTAAAATTTCATTTTGAAACCCACATCCTACAAAAGAATAATAAAACTTACCTTAAAAGGGGAAAGTGGGAAACATAAATGTTACCAGAAATAACATAAAATCAGGTTCCCAGATAAGTATAACATTTGTGGGAAGTTAAAATATTGACATGGAAGATAAAAATAACTCCTAAGGACTTCTAGATAGTGATAGAGAATAAGGTCATGAGAAATTTAACTACCAAAAAATCCTAAACATTTGAAGAGTTAAAAGAACATTGATTTCTTAGAAAGGAAAATAAATGGGTAATGTTTTTATTTCAAGGTAATTTTCCTAAATTTGATTGATTCTTTTACTATCCAGATAAAGCACTTGATAAAATAAACTTTATTCATTTATTTCCATGTCATAAGAAAAATCGCATCCTTTTGTTGTGCTTTGATTGTCACAAACCAACCCGGTTCAACCCTGAACCGGTCACCCGAGTCGGCCCGTGACAAAGACCAAGAGGTGTTTCTGATCCTCCCGGGCTAGAGATAAGTGTCAGGGCATTAGAAGATAACAATTGGGAATGATTTATCCCAATGAAAATAAATAAAGCCGAAAAAAAAGTATAACAATGAAAAGTAAATAAATGACATGAAAAAAAAAGAACAACCAACAACACACACTAACCTGGAAATGACCAGAACTCCTCATGACCCTAGTAGTCACTCTCCAAACCACAACCAATAGTCACCCATGGTGAACAAGCTCAAGTCGAACCTGCATCAAAAAAATAAAAACAGGAAAACACTTTAGGCGTGAGTATTAAAACTCAGTAGTCATTCTCAATAATCTATTCCCAAAGCACTACCTTTAAATTAATAATTTTACTAATTTCAAGTTTGAACTACATTATATAAAATAGGTATTTCCACAAACTTTCATTTCTAAAATATGTAACAGTACATTTCCATTTTCCATTTAAAAGAAAATTTATTATTTGAAGTATAAAGATGCATTATATTTTAAAAACATTTCTACGAACAATTTAAAATCCAAATTTCTGTTGCTAAATAAGAGGAATACCATAAGTACACACAACACATAATAAGGGAAATGAAAAAGTAGTGCGCGGGGGCTAGAAACCAAAGCAAGACCTCAATCATCTTCCACATACAAATAAATGCTAAAGAAAACATGGGTTGAACCTAGAAGTTCGTGAACAATCCATAACGTACTATATGTGTGACTCATCCTGAAGGCACACCCTACTCAATTGTGTTATCATTCCCAAATGCTCTATGTTTCCCTACCTGGCCTAACCGAGGGGCCCAATCCCCTTACATAGAAATGTTCGTACTAAGGGCCAATAGCCATTACGTAATCTAAACTAGTGCAGAAATCGTTCTCAAAAGATTCACTTACTATGATAGGATCCCATGAAAACACGTGAAATAAAAGGGGGTGAGCCAACAATGTCAATCCAATAACTAGTCACGATGCACAAACATCACACACAAATCACACAATCAACGTACACCACAAGATCACCCCTGAGTCACCCCAAAGAAAGTTTTTCAAAATAACTTATTTTATCAATGTGTTAAAGAGTCCTTATGAAACTTTTAAAAGAAACACCATTTCTCAAGAGAAACCAAAGCATTTGATCAAGTAAAAAAGAAAAAATTTACCAACAAACCATAACCACACTTGAAAATCCATGAATTATGTTCAAAGGCTAAATGGGCATTCTTTCACTATTGTGTATCAATTCATCAAGAAAATAATTCAAGTGTCATGTATAAAGTAAACAGTTTCGTTTACATCAAGAAATTATTCCAAAATTAATTATCTAATACTATTTCTCATTTACTGAAAATTAATGAAATATCATTCAATTAATAAATTCTAAATTTAAAGGTGAGTGCGGTGGGGGACCTACCTCAAACATGATGTTATTTGTCGATGACCACTCAAACCAACCCTTGGCATATACATGCACATTCATTTATACATACATATATATATATGCACCCCTGGATGCATTGAACATACTCAACGCTTCATGAGGGAATATGCACAAAGAGGGCATATATATATATATATGCCTTACCCTATACATGTACATGTAGGAATATTCGATGCCCACAACCCAAAACCATCGCAGTGAGGTCCAACGCACTACACATATAAATTAATAAAACAATTAAAAACTTATTCAATCTATAAAACATTTCAAAATAACACATCAAGGGTTTTCACCAATAATACACTCAATTTCAAGTAGGAAAATACACTTTAAAACCAAATGTATATCCAAGAGACATTAAAACATAATTTCCATCTTTTAAAATAATTTACAATACATATTGATAAATGAACAACAAGGAACACACACACACAAAATCCATTTTCTTACTCTACCCCACTTTTGAAAACATACTCACACCAATACAATATCCAAACATGTCTCACACACTTTATAAGATTTAATAAACCACTTTAAAAATTTTTGAAATAACTCCAAGCAGTATCACAAGACTTTGAACACAAAATCCCACCCAAAATCATCTTCTAAGGCCAAACACACACCACTTTTATGTCAAAACAGAATTTGCGGCCCTTGTGCAACATAATAAACTAACAGCACAATTTATAAAATAGCGATAAACCGCTCAACATGGGTTTTTCACAAAAAGTATCAAACTCATAACATATAAACACACTACAAAACACATCAAAAATAAATAAGTATTAAATCTCAAGTAAAATAAAATTTGAACCAAGAAAACTAAGTAATAAACATGCTAAATTAATTAAATAAGAAAATTAATTCATCAAGTAATGGTTATACGTGAAAACACCAACATCGGTATAGACCAACACCAAAAAATTGGTGTGAAAAGTCCACCGAACTTCAATCGCACTACAACCAAACTCAGATATGTCCAAATTCAAGAATTTAACCAAACATATCATAATTAAACCCTAAAATAAACATGGAACCCTAACCCCGCAACACTACCAAAGGAAAGAAAACACCCACTGGTGTATCACACACCTGTAGCAAGGGAGAGGAAGTTTGGTCATGTAGAATGAGGGGGATTTTGGAGGTGTTTCATGCCGAAAAAGAGGTGTCGCCAGAGGTTCATCCAAATAGGAGAAGGGGTGCCGGCTGAGGGGGGCGACATGAGGAGAAGGGGCGTCGTAAGGTGGTGTGCCAAGCACCGGGGTGAGCTGGAAGAGAGGAGGGATGCCGGTCTGAACCATCAGAAGAAGATATAAAGGGGAGGTGCATTTCGTAGGTGAAGGAGAGGTGGGGAGGACGGGTGCAGGTAGGGTTAGGGGGGAAATAATGGGATGATGGGAAGAAAGGGGTTAGGAAGAGAATGAGGGGGCAAAGAAGAAAAAAAGAGAAAGTAAATGAAACCTAAGAAAAAAAATTAAAATAAATAATATAATTATAATAATTATTATAATAATAACATGTTAATAATTTCATAATTATATTAATTTAAGAATATATTTGCTCTAATAATAGTAATAATAATAAATAGGAATTTTAATAAAAACATTAATGTTAATAAATTTATAATTATAACAATGACTTGAAAAATGGTAACCTAATTTAAATATTAACTTAAATATAAATAATACTAATAGTATAACTAAAATAATAAAACCAACCACAATCATGAAATTATTTATTAAGGTCAGACGCTGTATATGGTCGTGCGCCTATAAAAGAGCCCAATTTGTTTTTTAAATTAAAATTGGTTCAAACCGAAACTCAAAAGCAAGATACAAAATAATTATATTAAAATAAAGTTCCGGGTTAGGGTGTGAAAATTCTCTGCACCATGACACTTTGTTCCCCTAGAAATTCCCATAAGACTTGACCAACCCAAGATTCCAAGTAAGACCGCAAAGATACATTAAACAAAGACTCAATCACCCGAAGACCCAGCATTCAAAACACCCATAACATAAAACTCAAAGATCTCAAAACCAGAATTACCAAGAAACATAACTAACAACAATAAATACACCCCCACACACAACTACAACATGGAAAACCTCGACCCCTAACTTAGGGATCACCAGGGCCGCTCGAGATCTCCAAGAACACTTTTCAAGTGACCCACTACCCGAGCTAACCAATTACCATGGTCAAGGTTGTCCATAGCAGAAGTAAGGGGTTTCCCAACCAAGCCCACATTGAAAATAGATTTTTCCCACAAGTTCGTCCTATGGTGGTCTCTCCACCTATTAGGATTCTTGTCAAACATTTCTTCCCCAAAAAAGAACGACTCACAAACCCAAACAAACCTCAAACAATGGATTGACCCTCCAAACTCCCTAAGTTTAACCAAACCAACACAAGAGGAGACATTGGTGAGACCCACAGTGTGTCTCCCCACCATTTTAGAATTTTCTTAAAACCACAACACCCGCGTGGGCATTCCCAGTTGACTTTGAGAGATATGGGCTGAACTCTTCATCACAAAACAACCAACATGAGCCGAACTGCACACATGATTCCTATAGCGGACCACACTCCACTACATGAGATGGTTTTGATAGTGGAAACCCCTAACTAAGTGACAAACTGGACAACTGCCCGTCAATCCCACAATACAAGAGCATATCCAAAATGAGTACAATTTCAATTCCTTACCAACCCACAAAAAGGCTCACAGAGCACACCTGATGGATTAACCAAGAATATGGATTCTACGAACCTCCTTAGTTCCCAAGAGGAATACCCCTAAATTAAGACCACAGCAAAGAGACAGGGGATTCATGCCCCTCACAAAAAAAATGAATCCTTGAGAGGCAGTAATGCAATAGGGAAATTTAAGTTGTCCCCATCACGACACTGCATACTTTATTCGGACCAAACCCATCCCACATTCAATGAGTTTTGAATGTGCGCAAGCTTCACCCTGAGACCTATGGGTGGGACCCTAATGTCTAAATTATATACTTCCTCACATTCATAAGATGACCATACCAGACTAGAACTTCCTCCACTAGAAAAGCAACCTACAGAATTCTCCTCGTGTGCCAAGCAACCACTTAGTCCACATACCAATTGAGAATTACATATAATGACTTAGACTGCCTGACTGACCACACTATAGATAGAAGATTTATAGGTCTATTAAATGTGTGATGCAAACTTAAGGAAGGATCACTCTAAGAACAAGTACCATTGGCTCACACTCCTCATCAGATGAGGAACCTGCACCTACCACAATATGAGAAAGACCAATAACTACTACGAGTTTTAAACTTATTACTCCACAATACTTCTAGGAAACATAAAACTGGATCATAGGAAAAGTCATCACACCTCTTCCTCTATCTATTGACTGATCTAGAACCTTTGAGCTCCACCTCCCCATTCACAACGAGAACAGAACGATCACTATTTATTGTTCTAGTCCTCCCCCTCCAGACATAATTGAGACAACTTACACCCACACAACATTTGGAGTTCCTCCCAAACCCAGAGACACTTCCAACTTTCCCAAGGCACTCAACGATATTCAACCGACCTTGACGTATACAAATAGTCGACACAACCGAGTAGAACCCAAATTTGTCCCTCCACTGAGCATCTGGGATGCACCAAGAACTGACTAACCCAATGGAAACCTATTGGACCTTTCTAGGGGCATATCTCAATGATAAACACAACACCAAACTTCCACCAAAATAAGAAACTAATAAAAAACATCTAGACTTCAGAAACAAATCTGATAATTCTAATTTAAAACATCAATTCATCCTTAAAGAAAATACCCGCCTGAAAAACCAAGCACAGTACAACAAAACCTAAAATCTCTTTTGAAAAAATTCATCTTAACTTTGAACTCAAAGTTATTTTACAATTAAAAACCCATTTAAACATGAAACCCATTTTATAGAAAAACCCACTTTTCAGGAAACAAGAATTATCCTTAGAGATCAATCACTCGCCATTGATATTCCAAGAGGCCTCACAAATATGCATTTTCATGCCACTCAGGCACCCATCCACATGATCCACCAACTATACATTGATCGGGTCCACATGAACACGTGAGAACCCATAGGAATACCACTAGAAAAAAAACAAGTCTCTTCCGCTTCCAAAACAAAAAATTTCCAATATTTCAAAAATACCTTTTTCCAAAACCATTTCAAAAATTCAAGACAAATTTTCAAAAGGATTCCCATCTCTAAAATAACTCACTTCAATTTCAAATAACCTAATATGTTATTTTAGAAATTATACTTTGACAAATCAAATTCCAAATTATAAAAACAAAGTCCAAGAGAAATGCACCCCAAAAATCATGCCAAACTCACACCAAGATAATATAAGAGAAAATCCAAAGTACACTTTCCTTTTAAAACCCCCTTTGGGGTAACCCAAAACTAAACCAAAACATCACGAATACTAAATCGCATGGATGGATAACTAGTGTTCATGCCAGACCCGGACACATGTTTTAGAAGACCATGCCCAAGGCAAGCGCCAACCACTAGGAGTGTCGAACTGTACTCACGAGAATTACATTGGTAGCTACTCCATGTGAGACCACACACAGTACCGGTTTACTCCTACTGCTATCCCCTATCCATGCAGACCAAAGACAAAAACATAAATCTTGGACTAACCCTGGTTACTCGAGGATCAGAACAAGTAAGAGTTCGCGATGCTCTTCCTACACTTACCCCTCGAGTACCGATAGTCCTATCCCCGATCTACCTAATATCCCAAATAATAAGAACAAAACCTGCCTCTGATACCATTTTTTCATGAACCAACCCAATTCAACCCTGAACTGGTCACCCAAGTCGGACCATGACAAGGCTCGAGAGGCATTCTCGATCCTCCCGGGTTGGCGACAACTGCTAAAGAATCAGTAGAGAACGATTGGGAATGATTTCTCCAAATGAAAATAAATAAAACTGAAGAAAAAAATAAGAAGAACAACGCAAAGTAAATAAACAACACGAAAAAAAATAACAACCAACAACACACACTAACCTGACCATGACCATAACTCATCATGACCCCGATAATTACTCTCCAAACCACAACCAATAGTCGCCCATGGAAAACAAGCTCGAGTCGAACCTACATCAAAAACTAAAAATAGGAAAACACTATAGGCGTGAGTATTAAAACTCAGTAGGCATGCCCAAAAATCTATTCCCAAAGCACTGCCTTTAAATAAATTATTTTACTTATTTCAAGTTTGAACTACATTATATAAAATATGGGTTTAAACACACTTTCATTTCTAAAACAAGTAACAGTCCACTGCCCTTTTCAATTTAAAAGCAAGTTTATAGTTTGAAGGATAAAGCTGCAATACATTTTAAAAAAAATTACGAACAATTTAAAATACAAATTTTTGTTGTTAAATAAGAGGAAGGACATACGCACACACAACACACAATAAGGGCAATGGAAAAGTAGCGCACGGGGGCTAGCAACCAAACCAAGACCTCAATCATCCTCCACATAAAAATAAACTCTAAAGAAAACATGCATATAACTTAGGAGCTCGTAAACAATCTAGAACATAAAATACATGTGACTCATCCTGAAGGCATTCCCTACTCAATGACATCATAACACCCAAATGCTCAGTGTTTCCCTACCTGGCCTAACCGAGTGGCCCAATTACCTAGTAAATAAAAGTCCATACTAACGGCCACTAGCCAGTGCGTAATCTAAACTAGTGAAGCAATCATTCTCAGAAGATTAACTTACTATTCTAGGATCCCATGTCAACACGTTAAATAAAAAAAGGGGTGAGTCAACAATGTCAATCTAGTAACCAATCACGATGCACAAACATCACACACAAATCACACAATCTACGTACACCACAAGATCACCCCTCAGTCACCCCAAAGAATGATTTTCAAAATAATTTATTTTATCAAAGTGCCAAACAAGCCTTATGAAACTTTTAAAAGAAACACCATTTCTCAAGAGAAACCAAAACATTTGATCACGCTTCATAAAAAAACATTTACCAACAAATCAGAACCACACTTGAAAATCTGTGAATTATGTTCAAAGTCCAAATGGATATTCTTTCACTATTGTGTGTCAATTCATCAAGAAAATAATTCAAGTGCCATATATAAAATAAACAATTTCATTTATGTCAAAAAATCATTCCAAAATTAATTATCTAATACTATTTCTCATTTATTGAAAATCAATGAAATATCAAGCAATTTATAAATTTGAAATTTAAAGGCGAGTGTAGTGGGGGACCTACCTCGAACATGACGTTATTTGTCGACGACCTCTTGAAGCAACCCTTGTTGTATACATGAACATGAATTTATACATAGGTATATATACACCCCTAACATAATTGCACATACTCCCTGCACTATGAGGGAATATGCACAAAGAGGGAATATATATATATATATATATATATATATATATATATATATGCCTTACCCTATGCATGTACATGTTGGAATCCTCGACACCCACAACCCAAAACCATCACAGTGAGGTCCAAAGCACTACACATATAATTTAATAAAACAATTAAATACTTAAACAATATATAAAACATTTCAAAATAACACATCAAGGGATTTCTCAAATAATACACTCAATTTCAAGTAGTAAAAGAAACTTTAAAACCAAATGTATATTCAAGAGACATTAGAACATAATTTCCATATTTTAAAAGAATTTAAAATACAAATTAAGAAATTCACAACAAGGTGCACACACACACAAATTCCATTTGCTTACTCAAACCTACTTTTGAAAACATACGCACACCAAAACAATATCCAAACATGTCTCATACACTTTATAAGATTTAATAAACCACTTAAAAATTTAGGAAATTACTCCAAGTAGTATCACAAGTCTTTGAACACAAAATACCACCCAAAATCATCTTATATGGCCAAACACACACCACTTTTATGTCAAAACATAATTCGCGGCCCTTTCACAACAAAAAAAACTAACAGCACAGTTTATAAAATAGCGATAAACCGCTCAACATGGGTTTTTCACAAAAAGTATCAAACTCGTAACATATAAACACACTACTAAAAACATTAAAATTAAATAAATATTAAATCTAAATTAAAAACAAATTCACACCAAACAAACTAAGTAATAAGCACACTAAAATTATTAAATAAGAAAATTAATTCGTCACGTAATGGTTATATGTGGAAACGCCAACCTCGGTATATACCAACACTGCAAAATTGGTGTGAAAAGTCCACCACAATTTAATCACACTGCAACCAAACTCAGATATTTCCTAATTCAAGAATTGAATCAAACATATCATAATTGGACCCTAAAATACATGGAACCATAACCCCACAACACTACCAAATGGAATAAAACACCCATCGGTGTAGCACGCATTTGTGGCGAGGGAGAGGAAGGATGGTTGTGCAGAATGAGGGTCTTTCAGAGGTGTGATATTCTGGAAAAGAGGTGTCGCTGGAGGTTCATCCAAATAGGGGAAGGGGAACTGGCTGAAGGGAGTGACGCGAGGAGCAGGGGCATTGTGAGGTGGTGTTCCAGGCACCGGGGTGAGCTGGAAGGGAGGAGGGATGCCGGTCTGGACTTTCGTAAGAAGAGAGAAAGGGGAGGTGCAGTTTGTAGGTAAATGAGAGGAGGGAAGTGCGATTGAGGGTAGGTTTAGGGGGAAGAATGGGATGACGGGAAGAGGGGTGAGGAAGAGAATGTGGGAAAAAAAGAAGAAAAAAAGAGAATGGAAATGAAACCTAAGAAAAATAAATAAATAATATAAATAATATAATTGTAATAATAATTATAATAATAACATGTAAATAATTTAATAATTATACTAATTTAATAATATATTTTCACTAATAATAGAAATAATAATTATTACCTATTTTAATAAAAACATTAATGTTAATAAATTTATAATTATAAAAATGACATAAAAAATGATAACCTAATTGAAATATTAACTTAAATAACAATAATACTAATATTAAAAATAAAAAAATAAAATTAACCACAATCATGACCTTATTTATTAATGTTAGACATCGTATATAGTCGTGTGCCTGTAAAAGAGCCCAAATTTTTATAAATTAAAACTTGTTCAAACTGAAACTCAAAAGAAAGATCCAAAATAATTGTATTAAAATAAAGCTTCGGGTCGGTGTGTGACATTGATCAATTTTTAATTTATCTCTTACACCAGGATATGGATATTTGAGTTGATTTTTTCAATCCTAAATCACTTTTAATTAACCATAATATTTCTTTCAACCTTTAAATATTTACCAAAACCCAATGGTTAGGACAGGTTATCCAATATAAAAAAATCATACATTAATCCCTAAAACCTATTCATAAGTTCAACTTAAACCATTTCATAAATTTTTAACCTTAAAATCCTTCAAAATATATCTGAAAAAAATTGAATCTTAAATACTGAAATAATTTGACTACATATCCTTCAATGATCAACTTAAATATTATTTTGTAATAATTTAAATCACTCGTAAAGTCTCATTCTAAAATTTATATACCCTATTCATTTCACAAAATGATGTCATGATAAAATCATATATTCCTATAAAATGTAATCCACATTTTATTCCTTAAATAATATCCAATATTAACCAAAAATAAATTTCTATTATAAGTCTGGGTTCATCCTTACACCAATATATGATCATAATGTTATTCAAAATATCAAATGTGATTTCCTTATTCCATAATATAAATAAGGGGAAGTAATCAATCCTAAGAATAACATAAAATTTCACTAATAGACGAATAGGAATATTTTCATAGGTCTCATTCACAAAAACATCAACACGAAATCTCCAACCCTAGAGTGAAGGATTAGTGTTCCCTAATTATCATGATTTTCATTTACCGTTATGATTGTGTAAGCATTTGTTTTTTCCCTAGTCTAATGATGTTATTAGCACTGATCATCAAAAACCTTTGGATTTTTACACTAGTTAGAATAATTACAATATTCCTTTAATTTGAATAATTGGAGTGTGGGTGGTACATTATTTAGCGTCTTCTTTTCATTCACTTCATTTTCCGGTCTATTCATCCCCTTCAACATTCATGAGATTTATAACTCACCCTTCCATATTTAAATTACCCCCAGTTACATTAAATAAATTACTTGGATATTTCTTCCCACATTTTTTTCATATATATAGATGAAATTTATTTCCACCATGTGATTTATTTGAGTTTTCATGATCCTCGTTCATTCTTTTCTTATCAAAATAATGGAAACAATGGAAATCTCCAATTTTCAAGTCCACCTTGATAGAAAATTGAATTATTTTTTTCATATCTAATGGAGTATTTGATAGATAACACCCTTTAAAGACTTAGTTTTATGCCACTAATTAATTTATTGAACTTAAATTCACATTCGATGATAATACTAGAAGTTTACCTCTAAATTCTTGTAAACTTTTCCTCATAGGTACCAATGGATTCATCATCCTTCTTATTTAGATTAGGGAATTATTTATCCATTTTTTATGAATAATATGAGGAATGTACTTAATGAAAAATAAGATCTTAAATTCATCCCACTCCATGGAGTCAATTTATTCATGTTGCCTCATACTCTTGATTATATTCTGTCATTGATATGCTTCTCCTTCCAAATAATATATAGCCAAAATGACTTTTTCTTTCTTTGAACACTGGAGAATGGAAAATATATTTTCAATGATACTGATTACCTGATCAGTGATTAATGAATCAGTGGAACCACTAAAAGAAGGTGGGATTTTCCTCATCAAGGACTCAATAGAACGTTTTTTCCTCCTTTTCTTGTTTTGAAGTTCAACATGATTTGTATCTTGATAAAGTTGTGTGATCATATAAATGAGAATTTTCATTCTATCTCCAATAACATTTGGTTTATCAAGAGGAAAATCATTACATTGTCCATCACACTCTGTATTAACATGATTCCTTTAGGTTCCATCCATTGAGTAAAACCAAAATAAATGTGTAAGCATCATTCTATAATAATCAGAGTGAGATATCATATAATCATGAAATATAAATCATATGATGTCAAAATCATGAAACCTTCTTCTCAATCAATGGGACAATAGGTTTAACCTAGGTTATATATGGTCATTACCTAAACATTATGATGTTATCCTATACTTATACATATCCCTTGGATTTTCACTATGTTTTATAATCCTAATATATAAGGATTTAATAAACCCTACTTTGATTCCAATAGTAATGACCTAATCTCCTCATACATAAATAAACATTTTTTTATGAATATTAAATACATTTAAAAAGAACATGCCTGAGGACCGTAAAGGTTTAGTGATTTAGAAGACTAGATGCACAATATTCTGATCTCATGAAATATCTTTAACATATCACAAAAAGATCTTCCCATTTTTTACTCTTTGAAGATTAACCCTAATTACACCCATTCATCATAACCTATGGAAAGGAAACATAAGAAAGTGTGAGCTCAGATTCTCGGTAAGGGTAATCATGGGAGATATCAATCAATGGCTTGAGGATAACATGAAAATAAGGGTAATACAGTATGATAATAACTTACAGAGTTCATACCCAATCTATCAAGGATTATAAACATGATTCATGGAATTAAGCATTATCATTTCAAAAGAAATCATTCATAGGAGTGATAAAACATCATAAATGAATCATAAACCATAAGTTCATGTCATAGAAGCATGGAACCATCATAGATATAAAATCAATTTTATATGTCATAGTTAACTATCATGACTATCAAATCACAATGTATTATGCCTCAACACATGTTTCCCATGGTGGATCAAGCAAATCGACTTGTTTCCCATAATGGATCAATAATATCAACTTTTTTCCCATAGTTATCTCATGACATATAAAACTTTACCCAATGAACTGGAGGTATGTATAATTTTGAGCCCATGAATCCATGTTTATAACATAACCACTACCGTTGTTTGTAGCATAACCACCATCCTTGTTTATAACATAACCACCTTAGTTAAAACATAAGCACCATCATTGGTTATGATGTAACTACCATCATTTGTTATGATGTAACCACCATCCTTGGTTATAATGTAGCAAACATCACCTAATAAAAACCAATAATATATTTTCCAAAATATCATTAAACATTCATCATATAATCCCATAATAATCCATGCAATAAAAATTGGTTCCATAAACTTTACATCCATTCATCATAGAATAACTAATGGAAAATAAATGGGTTTCATAAAAATATCATCAACATAAACATTAACCATACAGATAAAGATTAATAATGGTATTAATGGATCATATCCCTAGTAAATCATAATTATCATTAAATGATGTTAACATATATGAAAATTCATTTAAAAGATTACTGAAATATTTCTTGATGAAAATAACCTTTTCATTATGAAAATAACTTTTGAAATAAAAATAATTCCAAAATTTTATAGAAAAAAAATTCTTTAAAAATAACATTCTAAAAATGTGAAGTAATCTATAAAACATTTATTGTTCATGATGGTGTTAAATTTCATTCATGTCATATAAGTTAAATAAAAACATTCCTTTCACATTTTCAGTAAAAGTCAAAAATTACCTCATTTAGAACATGAGAAGAAGATTCCTTTTGAACCATTTTGTAAAAATTAAAAAATATCTAAAAATTAATTTAAAAATTCAAATTATAATATTAAAAAACTTATTTTTAACATTTTTATAAAACATGGATATGGAAGAAAGAGTTTTTTTCGAATGAAGATAGAAATGAAGTTGATTTTTCTTAAAAACACATTTTCAGTCTCTTAAGCACTTAAGGTGGGGAAAATGAAAGTAAAACATGTATTATCAAGAAATTACTATATGAGAATAAAATTGATGAGTTTATTGAGAGATAGATCATAGTATTTCATCATATAAAACCTAATCATAAATTATTTCGACAAACAATGAGATTGAAACATAAAACCCTTACCTCTTTGGTAACTTTTAAATTGTAATACACATAAATTAAAAAAATGTATATAGATATGTAAATATTAATAAAATTCATCTTATGATTCATAAAATATATTCATGGGAAATATATACCCCACACAAAATAAACAAGTTGTGAGATTTTCATGTGCCCCATGGAAATAAAAGTGATACAAAATCTATTACCTTAGGTCTAACTTCCTTCATACACATTAGGACCTCCACTCTACTCCAAATATTCTTTTTTGATTTTCAAAATGGCTGCTTTTAGGGTGAGAGGTAAATACGCACCACACGTTAAATAAAAACAATGTTTACAAGTTTGAAATTTAAAATTCAAAAAACCCATGATGGACATGTGGATCAAGGAGACCTCGACCCCAGAGACACCCGTCATTAGAAATCACATCACCTACCAATCGTCGTCATCATTGTCTTATGTCATCGTACAATATCACCATCTTCATCGTTGTCCAAGCCCACACTAGCTCGCTTGAAGATCCATTATCTATAGTTTATCATCACAGTCAAAAAGACCAAAACATTCCCCATAGAAACATCAAACAACTATGAATCCATAATGAACCTTCGTTGAGGGCCTCTGTCAACTCATTGGGTACTGAGAAACCTCAGATCACAAACCCACCATCCTATCACCTCAGCACCATCCTTGCATCAATTTTTCCTCAAACACAACACCATCAGAAATAAAACAATTGAACATAACTATTTACACCACCATTGATGAACCTTGAAGCAAAAAATATCCAACTGTAGCCACACAATATCAAAAAGGGACAAGAACCTGGCCAAAACATCACTAGCTGCCATCAACTACACATCTCAAACTGTCGGAGCACCATTGTTGACACCATGCATCAAACCATTTCTATCGATCATCATCCAAAAACAACTTCTTCTTCCGAAGAGGGACCAAAACTGTCGACAAACACACCACATCCAAATGCATAACTAGAACAGAACCACATACCTTCACGGAATCACCACCCAAATGAACACCAGTCATCCAGAGCCACACCGCCAACACACGTCGTTGGCACCGGACACATCCACCCACACCATCCAAAAACATCCTCTAACACCTTCATACCAGACCAAGATGGAGCCCAGTATAGAGGGATAGGCCGTAAGGGTAGAGGTAGATGAACGGGCCAACTGGAAGAATCACTGAACATTGTTACCAACTTAATCCCAAACCACCAGAGTGCCTTTGGGGAAAACCAAAGTGGGGTTTTACATGAATTTTCTAACGATAATATCATGGAAGAAACAATCAGAGAACACAAATCGATAGTGGGCATCCGAGCGACATAGAACAAAATGGAAAAGGAAACCCAAAGCAAAGAGAAAACAGAACCCTGAAACAAAAAGAAGCCCTTCGAGAGTGGAAATCGAAATGGATAAATAGACAATGCGAGTTCCAGTGAAAGGGGAATTAGGGGGAAGAATAGGGATGACATGGAAAGTGGGAAATAGGGAGAGAGATGAGAGGAAACCAGAAAATCCCAATGGAGAAGGTTCTATTGTGCCGAGAGAAGGGGCATCTGATTGGGTAGTCTTGATCATTGTATTTTGATCATGGTTCCATAATATCCATGATCTTAATCATGATATAAATATCATATATATTCATTATATAAGATTTTAGATTCATTAATAAAATTATATATATAAAAATGAAATAATTGTTCATAGAGATGGTAGGTCGTACGTGTAAGGGCATGGATCCATGTGGATCGACCCTTTGTACGTTTATAAAGACCAAGGTGCTCAAAGGTGAATCAGAGGAATTATGGAGGATATAATCTACTAATATTAAGAAGTAAGGGATGATTTCATGGTGTGAAGAAGTTACAGGACATGAAAGTGGGTTTCACGATGTGTAATGAATCGGGGTTAGAAAAATAAAATAAAATGAATAGTTAACACATTTTTTTGTGGAATTGAACCTTGTGAATTACACAGTGTGAAAGGGTATTACACGTTTTGTAAATCCCCAATGTTTTATGTTTTAAACATTTACAGTTGCTCGAGTTGTAATGTCCTATAGTTTCATGTAATTTTTTTTAAATGTTTGAAAACTATATTTTTTGGTTGACCCTCACTGGTCGATGTTAGGTCCTTTCTAGGAAAATTCCGGTGTACCGAGTCCTGGAGTGGCCAAGAAAATTTCCAAAATTTTTTAAAGTTCATTTAAATAAACATGTGAAGGGTTTTTATAACTTTTAAACCAGTGCTTAGATCAAAAATCCAAGGGCATCATTGAACTCGGAACGTCGGGATTCACCTATAAAGAACAAAACATTAACTGGCGAGGGTCGACCAGAAAAGATAGATTTTGGAAATTTTAAGAAAAAATAAAATAAACTTGAAAATTTTATTTTATTCAAAAGTTTTTTCAATACAATGCAGTGATTAATCGACCATTTCATTCCATAAATGAAATAGCATAACGACAAGCATAACAGAAACACTATTTCATAAAAGAAACAGTAAGATGGTATGGGGACTCAGCATAATAGAAACGTTGCAATGCATTTCTTTCTTTTAATGATATGATGGGTTTGTAGAAATAGATTTAGATTTGGAAATTCCTCTGAAGAGCGAGGAAGGAATTTTATCCAATGATGAATGCTATAAAATTGGAAAGCGGCGATGAAACCTTTGAAGAATGGACTCAGGACCAGAGATCAAAGAATTCCAACAACTTCAAGTGGATCGTGAATCCCTATGGGTGGATTTCCATCAGCGATGAGCCTTTCCTCAAATCGAAGCTTCTCCAGGTAGGGGTTTACATTTTAATTTTCTTTTCCTCATTATTCTTTCTAAAAAATGAACATGGATCATCCCAAGAATAGGTTGATCAATGGGTCTCTTGTTCTTACAGGAGGGTGTTTTATCTCTGGGTTTTTGCTTCAGGGTAAGATTGTTGATTGAATCTTGAACCTCCCCCTTCCCATGTTTTAAAAACTCTAACACGGAGGAATCAGGACGACATGAACAAGGCCTCGATTCCTTCTTCCTTGGGCATTCATGTGTTATTTGTGGCTGCACCTCCGAATTGATGGTGAGGTTATTTTTCAAGGCCACAGCAGGGAAGATGGTGCCCCACTAAGCTCGGAGGCACAGGCACTTCAGGGATCAAACCACCGGAGAGGACCTGGTGGTCCGCAGAAGGCCCTGCCGGTGCCCCAGCACTGGCGGCAGCAGTGGCCCATGTCAACGGTTGTGGGAGAGAGGCGGCGTACCACGACGGTTCCAAGAGGCAGATTTTGTGTCTAGATAGGGTTGTGGTGGTGTAGTAGGGGGCCACCAGTGGCTGGAGGAGGCTGACACAGCCACTCGGTTGGGTCGGTGGAGCGGTCTACACCCTGTGGGCTGCGGTGCGCTGGAACGTGGTCTAATGAGGACTATGTGTGGGAAAATGGGTGGTTGGCTCTTGTCGACTGTGTGAGCTTGAACCGGATGCCTAGTGGGCATCCGGGGTGGAGGAGGTTAGTTCGTCATGTGGGCCAGATTAGGGGGCATGAATCGGGCCATTGGGCAGCCCGAGCTGGAACTCAAGTCGAGCCACTATTGTAGGCCAGGCTGGTGGGAAAAAACCAGGCCGTTGAGTATCCTGATGTGGGAAAGAACCGAACCGCCTGTTGTAGGCTAGGCTGGATAGAACCGGGTCACTGGGTGACCTGATGGGCTGGACCCAAGGCCATACCGGGCTGAGTCCAGCAAGGCCCAATGGTCCTGGCCTAGTTTCCATGCCAAACCAAGTCGGACCAGACCCAAACTGATTTGGGTCGGGTCAGTTGAACTGGTCGGGGTCATGCCGGACCCCTAGGCTGGATTAGTCGGATTGGTCGAACCGGGCCCAGACACAACTGGCCCTTATTTACTGAAACACCAATATCTTTTAGACCGGACATCCAATTGGTGAGACGTTTGAGTCATTAGAACCATCATAATGAGAAAATTCTTTTCATGTGATCTAAAGATACTTTTATGGTATTTTTAATATGACGAATGGCTTGAGGAGTGGATTCTCCCAGAATCAAGTGCACTATGTGCGGTAATCCTGCAGCTAGATGAGACCCGAAGACTGTTGAATAGAAGGTATAAATTACCATGTAGTCCAAGATGATAAGCGACCCTATGTGGACTAGCTATAAGTGACCCTGTGTGGATCAACTACAAGATACCCTGTATGGATCATCTACAAGAAAACTTGTGTGGATCAGCTACAAGTGACACCATGTGGATCATCTACAAGAGACCCTATATGGATCAAATATAAGAGTCCCTACATGGACCAGCTATGATGGCCTAAGTGGGAAGTATCTATGTGTGTCTCGGTAGGTCCACAATAGGGAGTGGCTCTGTGTGACCCAGTAGACTCATTATACTCATCAGGTATGGGTACCTCAGCAGTCCAAGGTGTTCAATGAACTATTGATAGTTTTTCTTTACATACTTTATATTATACCCGATTGAGCTGAAAGTAACTTTGTTATAAATTCCTTTGTGGTCTTTCTCTTGTGTTTCAGGATCCCTACTGATTATTTTGTTACTCACCCCTTCACGAGCTTCACCCGCATGTGTTGTGTCTGGTGCAGACGATAGGCATTTCGACAGAGAACTCAGTAGCCTGGGACTAGGTGGTTCCTGGTGAGATATGATAGGCAGGATGTTCTTTCACAACTTCTGATATCCACTCCTTTCCTACCCTTCAGGTGGGGTCTTCATAGAACGTCTTATAGAGATCTTTTATACTTTTATGTTTTTAGTTTTTCTTTTTTTGGGTTTTTATTTTGGCCCAATTGACTTAAAAAATGTACCTTTACTCATTGTTTGTTTAGTGGCATGCATGTTTTCCTTTCCAACTATTTGGGATGTGGTTGTGTGTATGTGTGTGCATACAGGTACTTAGTAAAAATACTCCCACTCATGGGATAATTCTTTCGATGCTAGTTGCTAGTCCTTGTCATTTAAGAGGCGGGCATAGGGTAGTCCTATCACGGGCCCCGAGGGATGGGTCATGACTAAGTGGTATCAGAGGAGGTCAGTTCTACCACAAAGACTGGAAGTCTATGGTTTTCTTTTGGGGAAACAGTGCTAAGTGTTTCGAGTTTGTATTTCAGGCTAGGGACTCTAGTGTTAGTGCAACGGCTAACATATCCATACACCAGGACTCTGAAAACCTGCTTTCTGACTCAGTATATGGAAACACTAGTTGTGGGAAATAAAGGGTACATGAATCATGTAGGATTTTGAGTATTTTCCTCTTGTCCTTATTGATTCAACTCACTAGGTATAATCTGTTAACTATGGTACATCTTGATCAATTTCAGGATGCCTCTATAAAGACATTCATCCTAGATTCTGATACATGATTGTGAGGATAGCCCACCAAGTGATGAGGCGTCAGTTTAGGGAATAGTGCTAGAGATGGCCCCACTAGGTGGTGAACTAGTGTTAGCACCACATGTTGATCAGCAGTTACTACCAACATTATCGGTAGAGGACGCATGCAGGCTCAACACCTTGCACGAGTTCCAGAGGCAAAGAAAACCTAGTTTTAGGGGTGAGACATACCCCTAGGTGGTTGAGGATTGCCTTGAAGTGGTTATATGAGTCTTACATCTTGTGAGGAATCCTCTTGACCAAATGGTGATCTTAGCTGCAAGCCTTCTTCAGGTCTTGGCAGGGATATGGTGGAACTTGATGATTCAGACACATGATGAGGTGACCCTCACCTGGACATACTTTGAGTACCTCTTCAGGGAGGATTTCTTCCCAGTGACATTGAAATATGTGCTCATACAGGAGCTACTGCACCTACAGTTGGGTATCATGATAATAGAAGAGTTCCCAGTGAGATTCCCCAAGCCTTCTTGATACTCTGTATACATAGTGCGAGACCCATTCTTCAAGACTCGAGCCTTTGAGCAGGGACTATGCTGAGAGATAATGGAGTCCATGGTGTCTCTCAACATCCCTACTCAGGCTGGGGTGCTGGACTGAGCCATACTTGTAGAGATCTTCCTGGAAAAGCAGGTACTGATAGTTGGAGCCACTAGTAGACACCGGGATGTTGAGTCTTCAGTGGTGGGTAACAGGGATTAGGCATGGGGACACAAGCGGGTCGGGCCTTTCAGAGGATAACCCTAGGACTCAGGGTCAATGGTGTGGGGCACCCATAATAGAGGGAGTCATCAGAGGACTAGGTTGTGCTTCTCATGTGGAGCATAGAGATACATGGCTCGTGATTTCCCGACTTGTCGTATAGATGCTCAGTAGACAGTCGAGGGACTACTGAGGCATAAAAAGAGGTTCGAGGGAGGAGGTCCACAGGGTAGTAGAAGTGGAAGACGATTAGGCCGAGTGGTAAGAGTTTGGGGCAGGTTCAAGGTACTACCACCACCACCCCTAGGTGGTCCACCATGGCCTCAAGGAGTCAGTGGACAGGGGTGAGGATAGCTTCAGGCGATGGAGACATATGACCGTGACGCCCCAGATATTATTAGAGGAACAATCTCTGTCTTCTCCACCTTAGCTGCAGTTCTTATAGACATAGGTGTCAGTCACTCTTTCCTTTCCACGAACCACATTCGAGGCTCAGAAACTCCAGTGTAGTCGTTGGCTCAATCCTTACAGTTGGAGACTCCTATGGGAGGGGATTAAAAGATTACACACTAGTTCCAGTAGTGTGAGATTACTCTTGGAGGTGAGATCTTTTTATGGGATCTCCTAGAATAGCGGCGAGGCCTTAAGATGTCATCTTGGGTATGGACTGGTTATCCATAGTCTATGCTCAGATTGAATTTTTTAGGTGTAGAGTGTGGTGTGTCTGTGAGGATGGGACAATAATTTCCTTCACCAGTGAGAAGGGAGCTCTTGTAGCATAGGATGGATGTTCTCAAAGGAGGGTGCATCTGATCACTCAATATTTGGCTATCCTCACCCTCGGTGTCGTGGACGAGGGGAGTCTTCAATTTCCTATAGTGGTGGATGAGTATGAAGACGTCTTTTTTGAGCATGTTATGGGACAACCTCCTCACAAGGAAGTATACTTATGAGTCAAAATGTACCCCAGGATGGCACTGATATCCACACCAACATATCGGATGGCTCCTACGGAGCTTCGTCAATTAAGGGTACAACTGGAGGACCTACAGGAGAAGGCATTCATGAGACCCAGAATTTCACCATTGGTATCCCTAATTTTGTTATCCAATAAGGCAGACATGTGTTTGAGGTTGTATGTGGACATCCGTTGCCTGAACCAAGTGACTATGAAGAACAAGTATTCATTTTTGAGGATTGATGACCTCTTCGATCAGCTGATGGGATCGAGATGGTTCTAGAAGATAGACCTCATATCAGGCTATCACCAGCTTCATATGAAGGATGAGGATTTACCGAATACAGCCTTCAGATGATGGTATGCCCACTATGAGTTCTTGGTGATGCCTTTCAATGTGACCAATGCTCCATTAGTGTTCATGGGACTCATGAAAATGATCTTCTAGCCTTACCTCGATTGTTTCGTGATGGTCTTCATTGATGACATCTTGGTGTACTCAGTGTCTGAGGAGGATCATACTACACACCTACGGATAGTCATGGATACACTATTAGATCACAAAATTTACAGTAATCTCTCTAAGTGTGAGTTCTGTATATGGGAGATCCAATTTCTAGGACATGTTATATCGGAGGCTGTATTTGCAGTAGATCCAATAAAGATAGTGGTGGTGCTTGATTGGGAGCCACCCAAGAGTGTGACTGAGAAACGATGTTTTTGGGTATAGTCGGGTACTATTGGAGATTTGTGCCTGACCTTTTCTAGGGTAGCATCACCCTTATCAGCTTTGACGTAGAAGAGATATCCCTTCATGTGGACAGAGAAGTTCCAGTAGAGTTTCTAGGAGCTAAGGCAGAGACTGATGAGTTCCCCAATCTTGAGACTACCAGAGGAGGTCATTTGGTATATTTTTTTTTGCGACACATCAGGGACCAGACTGGTTTGTATCCTAATGTATTAGAGGGTATTTATCACCTATGGTTCATAGTATTTAGGGCATCATGAGAAGAACTATGCAACCCATAACCTAGATCTAGCAGTACTAGTCTTTTCATTGAAGATGTGGCATCACTACTTGATGGGTGAGTGGTTTACCGTCTACTCTGACCACAAAATTCTCAGGTATATCTTCTCCCAGAAGGACCTAAACTTGAGGTAGAAAGGATGGCCAGAGATTCTCCAGGACTATGAATTTGAGATATTCTATACTCTTGGGAAGGGGAATGTGGTGGCAAACGTGCTCAGTAGAAGTTTCAGTTTACAACTACTGAGTGAGGAGACGTAGTAGCTATTCACAATGTATATATCCTTCATGGATTATGATAGAGCATCTTACCTTCAGTTGATGACTATCACTCCCCCACTCTTATAGAAAGTTAGGGAGGAAAAGCTTGTGGATGTTGACTATGAGGCTCGACATGCTCAGTTATCCTCAGGATAGGCTCCTGATGGATTTTTTATAGGAGGGGAGCACCTCAGCCTTTTCAGAGGATGCACAGTATTAATAGTGGCATTGTGAGAGGATGTTTTGAGGGAGTTACATAACTCCCCTTTATAGATACATCTAAAATTGTAAAAGATGTACCAGAATATTTGACGTTAGTATTGGTATCCAAGGATAAAGAAAGAGGTGGTAGAGTTCGTTTCACAGTGCCTTACTTTTCAGCAAGTGAAGGCTGGGAATCAGGTTCCAGAAGGAATGGCCTAGTCACTTAAGGTATCGTGGTGAAAGTGGAATGGTATCTTTATGGGCTTAATTATGGGATTACCATTCATGTCTAGGGGCCTTGATACTATCTATATGATCACTGACCGACTCACCAAATCAGCTCCCTTCCTACCCATTCAGGAGTAAGGATTGGTAGAGGTCTTGGAATGACTCTACGTCCAGGAGATAGTGCTACTTTATAGGGTACCTTCGATGGTCATCTCAGACTGTGATGCTCACTTCACATATTGACTATGGAAGGGATTATAGGAGACGTTTGGGACTCATCTATGCTTGAGCATATATTTCCATCCCCAAACTGATGGTCAGACTGAGAGAACTATTTAGGTGTTGAAGGACATTCTACGTTCTTGTATCTTGGACTTTGGTTGTATTTGGCAGGACAACCTACCTATGGTGGAGTTTTTGTATAACAAAAACTATCGCTCCACCATTGGAATGGCACCATTAGAGGCACTTTACAGGCATCCTTGCAGATTACCTCTATGCTGGATAGACCCAGCAGAGTTAACACTCATGGGTCCAGAGTTGATACGGGCTACTACTAAGAAGGTGAAGATCATCAAGGAGCAGATGAGGACTACACAGAGCAGATAGAATTCTTATGCTGACAGGATATGGAGGCACTTGGAGTTTGAGGAGGGAGACCATGTATTCCTTTGGGTCTCACCATGATGCGGATTGTGGAGATTTGGTCAGGTGATAAGTTATCTTTGAGATTTATCGACCCTTTACAGATTCTGAGTAGAGTTGGAGAGGTGTTGTACCGCCTAGCTCTTCCCCCATAGATGCATCGGGTGCATGATGTATTTTATATGTCGTAGCTGAGGAGGTACGTGCATGATCCATCACACGTCAACAACTGGGGCGAGATGGACATTGACAATGGGGTGACATTTTCGGAGTTTCTGATGGAGATAGAGGATCAATAGGAGTGGGTCCTTAAAGGGAATTCTATTCCTACGGTACACATTCCATGGAAGCATGGGAATCTCTATGAGAGCACATGGGAGTGGGAGGATCATATTTGTACTTCGTACCCTCATTTTTTTGTTTAGCCCTTATTTTGGCATATGAGGATGTAAATCTCTAAATGTGGGGGTAATATAATGTCCTATATTTCCATGTAATTTTTTTTAATTATATGGGATTATTTTGAGACTAGACTCTAAGACAGCATGTTATTATGAGTCCTAGAGGGGGTGAAATATTTTTCTGAACTATTTTAAAGTTCATTTAAATAATCATGCGAGTGGGTTTTTCTAACTTTTAAACCGGTGATCGGATCAAAAATATAAGGGCACCATTGAACTTAGAACATTGGGATTCACCTATAAATCACCTAACATCGACCGAAGAGGGTCGACTGGAAAAGATAGTTTTCAGACGTTTTAAGAAAAAATAAAATAAATGTAAAAAGTTTATTTTATTCAAAAGTTGTTTCATTGCGATGTAGTGATGAGGAAACTGTTTCATTCCATAAATGAAATAGCATAACGACTCTTTAACTGAAGTGTAACAGAAATTTTGTTTCATAAAGGAAATAGTGTGATGGTGAGGTGACTCAACATAACAGAAATTTTGTGATGTGTTTCTCTTTTTTAATGAGATGATGGGGTTGGAGAAAAATATTTAGATTTGAAAAAATTCTTCGGACAATCAAGGAAGGAATTGAATCCAAAGATGAATGCCAGAGAATCGGAAAGTAGTGACGGAACCCTTGAAGAATGGACCTGGGACTGGAGATTAACGAACATCAACAGCTTCATACAGATTCTGAATCCCTATGGAAGAATCATCATCAGTGATGAGCCCTTCTTTCAATCGAAGCTGCTCGAGGTAGGGGTTTACTTTTTTATTTTATTTTCCCTTTTCTTATTTCTAAAATAGAGAACATTGATCAACCCACAAACAGGTTGATTTTCAGGTCACCTATTCTTGCATGAGGGTTTTTTATCTCTAGGTTTTTTCATTGGGGTTCGATTGTTGATTGAATCTGGAACCTCCCCCTTCCAAAGTTTTAAAAACTCTAATGCGGAGCAATTGGGCTAACACGATTAAGGCCATGATTCCTCCATCCTTGGGAATTCAAGTGTTCTTTGTGACCACACCTCCAAATTGACGGTGAAGTTATTTTTCAAGGCCACATCAGGGAAGACAGAGCCCCAAGGATCCCTAAGGCGTAGCCAGTTTAGGGATCGGACCACCAGAGCGGACCTGGTGGTCTGAGGAATGCCCCGTAGGTGACTGACGATGGTGGCCCGGGGTGAAGGCCACGGGCGGGTGGTGGCACGCCACGATGGAACGTCAAAGGGGAGTCCACGACCATCTGGGGCCGCAACGGTGCAGCAGGGGCTGTCTGCGGGAGGCCAGCAGCTGGCAGAGGCAGAATCGGCCAGCCAGCCGCGGTGGGCTGGCACGTGGTCTAGTGGGGACCGTGTGTGGGACAAGGGGTGTCCAACTCCTTTCTGTCATGTGCGCTCGAACTAGACACCCAACATGCATCCGGGTTGGAGGAGATCAGCCCATCGTGCGGGCCGGGTCGGGGGGTGAAAACTAGGCCGCTAGGCGGCCCGGTATGGAACTCAAGTCGGCACACATTTGCGGGTTGGGCCAATGGGATAAATCCAGGCCATTGGGCAGTCTGGGCTAGGAAATAACCGGCCCACCTGTTGCAGGTAGGGCTGGATGGAATCGGGTCGCTGGGCGACCCGGTAGGCTAGACCCATTTCTGAACTGGGCTAGGTCCAGCAAGGCCCAATGGGACTGGCCCAGTGTCTGAGCTAGATTGGGCTAGCCCAGACCCAAACCGGGTCAGGTTGAGTCGGTCGAACCGGGACGGGATGGTCAGGTCGGCCCATCCAGATCGGACCGAGCTTGGACACAACCATCCCTTGTTTACTAAAATGCCAATATCCTTCAGACCGGGCATCTGATTGGTGATCTGTTTGCGGTGTTGGAACCCTCGCAAGGATATGGTTCTTTTGGCATGCTCTAGGTAGACTTTCAAGGAATCTGAAATAAAAATAATGTCATGAGGAGTGGATTCTCCCAGAATCAAGCGCACTACGTGCAAGAATCCTGCGATTGGCCGAGACCTGAAGACTACTGACGAGCAGGTCTAAATGACCCTGTAGGCCTAGATGATAAGAGGACCTATGTGGATCATCTACAAGAGACCCAGTGTGGATCTTTTATAAGTGACCCTGTGTGGATAAACTACAAGAAACCCTATGTGGATCAACTATAAGTGACCCTGTGTGGATCAGCTATAAGGGACCCTATGTGGATGATCTATAAGCAGCGTAGTGTAGACCACCTATGATGTCCTAAGTGGGAAATGGATCTGTGTGACCCAGTAGGCCTATAATGGGGAGAATATCTATGTGTCCCAGAAGACCCACAGTACTCATCGGGGATGGGTATCTCAGTAGTCTAAGGTGTTTAATGTACGACTGACTTTTTTCATTAAATACTTTAGATTATACCTATGTGAGATGATAGTACCTTGTGTATACTTTCCTTTTTGGCATTTCTCTTGTGTTTTAGGATCCCTACTGAGTATTTTGTTACTCACCCCTATTGGGGCTTCGCCCGCACGTGTTGTGTCTGGTGCAAACGACAAGCACATTGAGAGAGGCCTCAGTGGCTTGGGACCAGGAAGTGCCATATGAGATACGATAGGCAGGATGTACTTCCACAACATACGATAGCCACTTCTTACCTACCCTTCAGTTGGGGTATTCTGAGGACATCTTACAGAGATCTTATTTACTTTACTATTTTTAGTTTTTCTTTTTTTGGGTTTGTATTATGGCCCATTTTACTTACAGCTTGTACCTTTACTCAGTGGTTATTTAGTGTCATGCATGTTTTCATTTCCAGCTATTTGGAATGTGGTTGTGTGTGTGTACAAGCATACAGGTACTCGAGAAAATGTATCCCACTCATGGGATACTTTTTTCGGTGCTAGTCACTATCCCTTAGCCTTCAGGAGGTAGGATTGGGGTAGTCATAGCATAGGCCCCAGGGTATGGTTTGTGACACAAGTAGTTAAAACCTACAGCTACAACACCAATCTCTCTTGTTCCAAATGACTCAGTGACCCTCTCTTCGATGTTTTGGGGATTCATTCATCAAGGATCGATCCCTAGATTCCCCTCTTCGATTTGTATTCAATATAAGGTATGATCTACTTCCATTATTGCAGTTTCTTCAATATTTTTCCTCATGTTCCTATTTTCCATGAGATGGTTCTTGATCTCCATGTTTCTAATGGAGTTTGTTGGTTGTTTTTTGGTGCGGTTATGGCGTGGCATCCTCAGGTGGATGCAATTCTTGTGAGAGAGGAAATCAAGATTTGTAGCATTGGTTTGTTCTCATGTAAAGAACATTGACTCCCTTATGAGTTAGTGGATTCATTACTTCTCTATTTATTTACATGAAATCATAGATCTAGAATGATTTATCTCCTTGTATCGTTATGAAATTAACCTAATAATTACTTTAATCAGATTAAATAATTGTTATCAATCACATTAAGATGTTTTTGTTTTATACCATGATAATGGGTTGCCTCTTGATTTTATAGATGGTGTGATATATATGAATTTCTTGGTTTGGCATGTTTTTCTTGATGGAAATTTGGTAAAGAACATAAATCTAAAATTAATTGATAATTAATTGGATAAAATATTAAAGAGGCATGTTTAATGAATTTTTTTGTTGTTGCAATTTGATGTTAATCAAAATGATGCAGGTATTCATGTTTAATTTAGTTGGTTAATGAACCTAAATCATGTTAATTCTTGTTGATAAAATAATTAAAAGTGTGTTAAATTAATTGTTTAATTAATTTTTGATAACTATGATTGCTTTTTGCTTAGGTTTTTTATTATCGGAATCTTTGATAATGAATAGGTTAATTCAAGATGGAATAATAACTGGTTGTGTGATAAAATATAATGCCTTATAGGTCCTGAGTTTTCTACTTACATGTAAATTCCAAGTGACATGTGCTTTGGAGCCATGAGAGCTCATTGTGTGTAAAGGCCGGATGCCTTATTTTAGGTCCAAAATTCCATTTTCTTTGTTTGTTTCTTACTGCTTCTGAGGTGACCCTGGGATGGCTGAGCCAAGAGTTCTATTGTGGTATGAGGTTCTAGGAGGCCCGGATGTTATGTGATCCTGGGATGGCTGAGCCTAGAGGGATATTATGGTATGAGGGGTGGGGAGTTCTGGTTTGTGAGGAAGTAGTTGACACCAAGAGTGTTGAGATGCATCGATATATACATGTGGTGTTGGTGAGGGAATCAAAGATGAAGGAATGAGTTGAAACAGGGATTACCTGTTGTTATGAAAGCTGGATGCTTGTTTTAATCAGTTGTTTGGCTGATGTCCATGTTTTTATTTATCTTCTTTCCTTTCTCTACTGTTTGAGGCTGATGGTTTTGGTCACTCTACTTCCATGAAAGGTGAATATGTGTGGGGTATACCATGTGATTTCTGTGTTTAGATTCTTGTGGTTGGATAAGTCTATGCTCCTATTATAGGCGGCGAAGACTTGACGGGTAGTTCACCTACTCACCATGTTGAGTCTCTTTTGTTTGGTATCTTAGAATGTTTTCCTAGAAATACCTGGTAATATGTAAAGTAATGATATTAATAAATTCCTAACCCATGGGGTTGGATCTTGATGGGATCCAATTCTGAGGTTATGATTCTGAGAAGTCATGGACTTAGTTCTTATGCTTAGAGAGAGTGAAACTTTGTTGTAATGGTAATTTAATGTAATGTGTAAAATGTTAATGCTTAATTAATTATTAAAGAATTAATTAACATAAAGTCAAATTGATGAAAAATAATAAAGTAACTTAATGTAGATATTTAAATGGTTGTATGCTTATAGGATATCTGGTCTTGGAAGGGGTAGTCGAGAGTCCGAGAAACATTAGCTGCAGTTGAGTCTAAGACTAGTATATTCCCTTAGTGTGTTTGTGAGCTATATTACATTACTTACTTTTTGTGTTTTATACGCTACTCCACCCTATATGTTAGGTCAACTAACACCTCAGGGAACCTAATCCCTAGGGGGTTTCCTAACATCTCAATGGGGGGATGGATGGCTGACTACCCCCTTTAGCCCTGCACTCTACTCTTGGTAGTTCCTTGTGCTGGTATACATGGTAGTTAGTTTTCCTTATATATGTGTGTAGAGGGCTATAATGGATTGTGGTTATTTAACACACATGTATTTTGGATATAGTTTCCTAAGTAATTTTATAGGTCTAACATATATAGGTTGTAATGGCTTGCAGATCCTTACTCAATGTATGGGTTGTGATGGCTTGAGGTATAATACTCGATGTATGATACATGTTGTATAGGTTGTGGTGGATTTTAAAAACTACCTCGTTACTTTTGGTTATGTGTATATAGTGATGTGTTGCATGAGGTGCATGTTTTGGTAATTCACCCAGGTGTCTATGGGATATCCTTTTTGGAGAGAGATGATCAAAACGTGAAACGTTGGGGAAAAGAGGCAAACTATGGGGAAGCCGTAGCGGGGTACCCTTGATATTTTTTATTATATTATACGCTCTTGTATAAAATACTTGGTGAGAGTAGTCATGGTGAGGATGGGAACTTAGTATACATATTTAGGAAATGATTTTGTTTCACTGTGTGTTATCATGCTTTATTTACCTTTTTTATGAGAGGCTCTAGGGAGGATCCTAAAGAGTATACTATTATACTCACCCTAGATATATATAAACTATTTTTCAGGTCAGTTGGAGCAGGTTAGAGATAAGTCTTGTTACTACTATCTTGGGGTTTAACATGAATTGTTTGGGCTTCGTAGTCACTGTTATTTTTAATTTTATTTTGGTACTTGAAGTTTTCATTTCGATTATAGTAGTTCTTGCATGACATTACATACATGTACTTTGGATTTTATTTTATATTATAGTATGAGAAGGATTTGGTTGGTGTCTATCATATCTCTCTCTTTCACATGTGTTCTCTTAGAGGGTAATTCCTCTCATCTACATGTTTATTATATCCTCAGTGTTAGTCACCAACTTGGGGCCTACTGGAGGCGAGACTCAGCTATCACTGTCTCTTTTCTCCCATTGTCAGCTTGGGAGGTGTAAACATTGTGGGGAAGGGGTCATGACAATACTTACGTATAAACATTGAATTAAATTTTCAAGGGATGGAATGGAAGAGATTTAAATAATAAATCAAGTTTACATAATCATTATTATATCATATATATTCATTAAAGACATCCTTATTTTCTTCCAAGTAAAACTTAAAGTAAAAAATGAATCACATCACCTCATGGAGGTGGTAGTCCACGCGTAAGTGTGAATTCCATTATCATTTTCCAATAGTTTGGAGGGTAAGAATTTAGATATTATATTATCATTAAAGAGGTATAATTATTTCATAAATATAATATATAAATATTAAACCCATAAAAATACCAATCCATAAAAGATGGTTTTGAGAAATGAATTGTATTACTATGTGGAGACGGTAAGTCATACATATGCACAAGTGATACTTTCACTTACCATTTGATGGAAAGAGGATAAATAAAGGTTTTTTAATAATCATAATAATATTTAAGTTTATTTAGGATACTTAATTTATTATTTTATTAAGAATATAAAATATTTAGAGGATGTAAAATAAGAATTAAAAATAAAGTGATTGGTTAAGGCAATTACCTCTCCTTTAAAAAAAATCCTTTATATCGCCTCTTAAGGTTCATAGGGTTAGTCTTTTGGGAATACCATCACCTATATAATATGGATAAAGAATTTTATAATGGATTTTGGTATGTTATGGTCGATCTATAAGGCTAAATGTAGTGTGAATGAGAGAAAGTATGGGTGGTCTTTTATAATTGTGGGGAGGCGCACTATAGGAATTTCTTAAAATAATAAAATAATATAAATTATTTTTTATGTCAAAATGGACCAAAATTAATACTATTTGAATATAAGATGATTCTGAGTCTAAATAACCTCATATAATAAAATTTGGAAAAATTTGTATCACATTTTTACCCTTATCGTTTTTTTTAACCCTTGTTAACCCTTTTTCCAATTACGGTGATATCAATATTTTTTAATTTTAAGGGGTTAACACAGTTACTATAATTGTAAAATGGTGCATAAATTGACAATTATTAATGTAAAAAATCATATCCAATTTACTTTTTCTTATATAGGTTTTTTAATAATTTTATATCATTTAATAAAATATTATTTTCATAAAATATCGATAATATCAATTTTAGAACTATTTATTTAATTTTAATTTGATAACACTATGAAAAAAAATTAATTAGAATAAAATATTTTAATACATCCTTAAAATGTTATTTTTTTCAATAAAATTATTTTTTCACCATATTTATTTCAAATTATACTACTTTTTAATATCATTTACTTTATTTTTTATTAATTGAATAATTATTGCGTCAATGTTGTGTAAGAATTGAAGGTAATTATTTTTTTACTAAAAAATAAAAATAAATTTCAATTATTAAGATGAATAATTTATATTTTTAAAACAAATATTTATAAATTAATATATCCTCTGGTTATCCCCATGTTAAAAATTTTATAGTTATTAAAAACAAGAGTGTGAGATTTTTTACTTTTCTTTTCATAATAGATTATAAAGGTCGTAATCACGTCCAAATAGAAAACAAAAGTTCATATAATAAAATATTTAATGTTTACAGATGTTATGGTCTCATAAAATAATATTAGGTCAATTTTTAGGGTCTTTTTATAGTCCTTATCTTTTTATTTTTAACTTTAATTACTTAATTTACCCTTTATTGTGGGAACAAAAATTACAAAAATTACTTTTCATATTGACCAAAATAAAAGATACCTAATTACCAAATTTTTAAATCATGATTAAAAATGTTGAATCCATTTTTTAAGATTAAAAAACATAAGTGGAAGAATTTAATTTAAAATTAAATTGATAAAATGCGATAAAAAACAATTTTTCAGAAAAATGCCTATTTTAAGTATAAAATGTTTTTATACTAAATTCAAGTATAAAATTAATTTAAAAAACCATAATTGGATTAATTTAAATAAAAATAAGATAATTAAATATAAAAATAATCAAAAATATAATTTTACTTTATAATTACTTTAATAAAAATCTAGTTTTCAATAAAAAAAGTATTTTTTAATATTCATTTAAAAATCAAACTTTCAAAAAAATATTAACTTTTCAAAATAAGATAATTTTCATATGATTATTTCAAAAATGAAGTTAATTTTATCAAATACATTTTCCAAAATTTCTAGAAAGAATTTATAATATTTTCTCACAAAAAGAAATAAAAATCATCTTTGAGGGAAACATATTTTTGGAGCATAAAATGACTTTTCTAAAAAATGAGTGCTTATTTTTGAAGCATAAATCAATAAATTTTTATTAATTGGGACTATTTTATAAGTATTTAAAAATTTAGTTAATCAAATTCATACCTGCGAATCTAATGACTAAGTGATAACTATCACATTAAAGAATAATATCTTAATAGCATATTGCAGTTTGATTAAATTTGGTGTTGTTTGTAATGCAAGATATTGAAGAAATAAAATTATTTAAAGAAAAAATATATTTTAAAATATTGAGGTGTTATGGGGTATGTTTAAAAAAGTTAATTTTTTGAGTTTGGTTTTTTTCGAATATGGGGCAGATGGACATCAATTGATTTTATTCTATTCACATGCTTTTTTAAATTAATTATAATTTATTTATTAATATATAAAAAAATAAAAACAATATTTAAAATACTGATTTTTTATTTTCATTTTCATTTTCATTTTTTTTGTAATATATATATATATATATATATATAATTTAAACAGTATTTAAAATAATGTTTTTTTATTTGGAACTACCAGTATTTCTATAATTTAAAAATATAACTAAAAACTCCACCTATGACAGACTTTTATAGGGGAGGAGACCTTGACATGGATTATGGATTTTATATGTGATATTCAGTTATACTTTTACATTATTCTAACAATAATATATTAATAATAATATTATGTAAATGATAAAATTTAATAATTTACAATTTACAATAAATAATCAATAATATAATTATTTATTTAATTATTAATTCCATAGGGTCCAGTTAATGAGATAGAGAGACCCATTCCCATAAAATTTATTAATAAAGAGTACAGAAATCATGGGAAATGGCACGTGAAAAACTGTGGAAATCCATAGCCACAAAAACCCAAGCCTATAGCTGCCAAAAAACAAGAGAAACATGTTAGAACTTGAACCATAATTATTTTAATGATCAAAACATTGTAATGATGTTATAATTTTTTCATATTATTTAAAGTGTTTTTATTTGTTTCTAGTGTGTTTGTTTGGTATGAAGTCATTTGGCCTAAAGGTGGATTAAAATCAATTTTAACAGGTCCCTTCTACTTATGTTATAGTAGAACATCACTAACTACTCACTATAGTTCCAATAAATATCCGGTGGCATGGGGAAAATGCTCTAATCATGTAGAAGTCCATGGGTTATCTTGTAGAGGTACACCTGCTAGCTATTGGGAGATGTCCAGAAGCAGGTAATTCTGGGCATCCCACTGGCTACCCAGCAGAGGATATCAGGTATCTGGTGGCATTAGGACTTCTAGTCTAAGTAGGCATTTATGGTGTTCATTAAGTGTTTTTTTGGGTTATAAATATCATGGATCGATTCATTGGACCTTGGGAACCCTTGTAGGCCATAAAAGGAGATTCAGGTAGCCTTAACTCATCATCTAATTATCTACCAATTCAAAGTAAAAAATGTCAAACCCCTCCTGAATCTCAAATTTGATCAAATTCCCTCAAATCTACCAAGAGCATAAACTTCTAATGTTTCATGGGGATTTAAAGTGATCATCATCCAAGGAGATCAAGTCAGTGAATCAATAATGGAATTTTCTTCAAAAACTTCATCTAAAGTGTCATTGACATCCTTGTACAAACTTTTGTGCCTCTTTCTCTCTCCTCATTTGGATCCTTTTTAAAAAACCTCTTGGTTATCACTTATTATCCTTATCTCTATATATATATTTATATCTTGATCTATTTCTTTAAGAGAAATTTAAATTCGTTAATTAAAAAGGGTTTGTAATTAATAAAGTCATTTATTTCTATTCTCTATATATTTCTTTGGTTCTTGGTTATCTATTCAAACCAAGGTACTGAGGTTCTTTCAATTCCATTAAAATAAAGGATTTTTAAAGTTATTATTTTCTATTAAAACTAAGTGTTTTTGGTTTCTTAGTTCTCATTCAAACTAGGGGGTTAATTATATTGATACTCATGATCCTTATTTTGAGGAGGAGTCATAAGAATTCCATTGGGTACTATAGATGAACTTCTTTACCTAATTTTTTATGTCCTTTCTATAGTTACTTTTCTACCTCACTTTCATTTAATTTCATTGTTGATATTCTACTACAATTTACATTGAGTATATCGATCAATTTCTTTACTTCATCATATCATTTATAGCATCAATTTTATTTATCGCCTTAATTTCAAAAAAGGAAATTCACCCCCTCTTGCAATTTCTCTAATGCAATAATTGGTATCAAAGGCAACATTGATTTTATTTCAAAAATATATATTTTAAAATACTTTTTATTCTTATTTTCAAAAAATATTATTGAATTTACAATCTTGAACAATTTTCAATGCTTGATTTTAAAATTGAATCTACTTCTTATATGCAGGATACTTTTAATAATGATTAAAATTATTCATATTGGAAAACTCTCATGCATATTTTTTATAAAAGTCTTGGATATCATGATTTGAAGATGGTTATGTATGGTTATACTACTTTGACTAAACTTGAAGATTAATAGACCCCACAAGATATTATATCTTTTTAATTAGATGGTAAATCTATCAATACCTTGCATTGTGGTTTATATCAAATTGAATTCAATAAAAAAACTTCTTGTAAAATTTCCAGTAAAATTTGGAAACTTCTAGAAATTACACTTGATGTAATTAATAAATTAAAATAAAACTATATTAGGTATGTGTCTTCAAGATTTTAAAATTTTCTCTATGTATTAAAATGAATCTATTACTAGAATATTTACTCATTTTACTAAAATTTTTAATGGTAGAAAATCTATCAGTGATGACTTGTTGACAAAAACTATCATGAAGAAAATCCTATATGTTTTGCCTAGTTTTGGGGCTCCTAAAGTGACATCAATACAAGAATCAAAGACATCAAAGATATTAAAATCGAATAAATCATTAGATCGCTCATGATGTATGTGGTCGCTCTACAATGTTAAGTGGTTAAGGAAACTATAGATGTCATGGAAACTAAGAAGGATATTTTTTAATGTAATAAAATATTATGATTCTTCCAAAATTTATAGTGATGATGAAGTTAAAGTTGAACATATTGTAAAAATTAAATACAAACCCCTAAAGAAGAATAAATCATCCCAGCGTGCCAAAAATAAAGATATAATTAAAATTTTAGAAGTGTCATGCAATGAGTGAAATAAAAAGGTTCATATAAGACTAGATTTTCCAATCCAAAAAAGAGGTTAAAAGGAAATAAGAAAGGTCATAATATTATGGAAGTTTTGACTTGGGACGACTCTTCCTCGTCAAGAGATGAAAGATAAAAATTCTTTATGGCACATCTCAAGGAAGGTAACGAGGTTACTACTCCCATTTTTCATTCTTCTTCTCAATATTGTTATTCTTCTTTCTCATTGGGTAACCTAAATTATGATGACCTATAATATTCATGATATCAAATTTAAAAAGGATATAATTAACTATATTATTTATATTTTGATCTTTAAAATAAGTATGAGAAAGTGGTTATTGAAAAAAGATCAAGTCTTAAAAGAAAAAGATAATATGTTAAATGAAAAGAATGATTTGATTTTTAAATTAAAAAATTAACCGATTGTTGAATTTTTTAAAACCTAAATCAAATATCTCAATATATCTATTTTAAAATTCACACAAGGTGAAAAAAACATAATATGATCCTTGGTTATCATTGTATTAAAATAAATAATCATAGTTTTTATTTTTCAAATGATAATGAAACTTCTTCAAAAACCACTACCTTCATATCAAATCATGTAACTACTAGAAATATATGTTTTTTCAATACTTTTATCCCAATGGTTTACAAAAACCATTGGGAAAGGGAGGCTATACCAACGGTTTAACAAAACCGTTGGTATAGGCCTGTTTGTAGGATCCTTTACCAACGGTTCTAGAGAACCATTGGGAAAAGCTTGCTTGTGGGAGGCTTTACCAACGGTTCTGTAGTAACCGTTGGGAAAAGCTTGTTTTTTATGATATTTTCCCAACAGTTCTATATAAACCGTTGGGAAAAGTTTTCCCCAATTAGCAGGCCCTCCTAATTCGCGAACAAAATTGAATGTGTAGCTCGCTCAACTTCCCCCATCCGAACTGCTAAATCTCCATCAGATCCATATCAAATCAGTTATTTTCTTCTTTCTACACTTAAAATCTTTAAGTGTTACCTTATTATTATTGTTATTCATCTAATATTTTATTTTTTTTGTTTTGATTTTGATGTGTATCTCTTTTTTTCTATTTTTATTTAACCTAGATTTTCTCCATCCCATCAGATCCATTTAATTAATTAAATCTTTAACCCTCCATCGGAGGTGAAACATCTTAGATTTGTTGCGGTTGGATTCTATATTTTCTAAGTATGTGTTTTTATGCTTTTTCTTCATCTTGTAATTAACTGTCACTTGCAAATTCATTTATATGTGTTTATTAATTTTTAACAAAGTTTCTATGTATTTTTTCCTTGAAATTCCTTGTGAAATATTATGTAATCGTATTCTCATTGAATTGGACAAGTCATGAATTTGATGACTATAATTTTGACATCTTTCAACTTTTTAGGAATTATTAAATTCCATGACTGTTTAGATTTATTTTAAAATAATATTTAAAGAATGAATTGGTGAAATTGAGACTTTGTCTCGGTTTTTTATTCAAAGAATGAAATAAATTGATTTGAACGAAATGAGTTGAACTATTTAATGTTTTCTAAGTAGTTTCAAATGATTTAATTTGTGAAATGACAATGAACCCTCTTAGAATGAGGGGGGTGAGGGGGCTGTCCGGGGGGTTGGGGGCTGTCCGGGGTGGGGGGGCTGTCCGCGGTGAGGGGGGGTGTCCGGGGGTTGGGGGTTGTCGGGGTGAGGGGGGTTGTCTGGGGGGTGGGGGTTTTCCGGGTTAAGGGGGGATGCTTGGGGGTGGTCGGGCTGTCCGGGTGGTGCAGGGGGCTGTCTGGGTGGTGCGGGGGGTTGTCCGGTGGGTGGGGGGCTTTCCGGGGGTGGGGGTTGTCCGAGGTGGGGGGGCTATCCGGGGTGCGGGGGGGGGGGGGGGGGGGGGCTGTCTGGGGGGGGGGATGTCTGGGGGGGGGGTTGTCCGGGGGTTGGGGGGCTTTTCGGGGTGAGGGGGTGTCTGGGGGTGGGGGGCTCTCCGGAGGGTGAGGGGCTGTCCCGGGGGGTGGGGGGGCTGTCCGGGGTGAGGGGGAGCTACCCGGGAGGTGGGGGTGCTATTCGGGGTGAGTGGGGGGCTGTCAGGGGTGAGGGGGGTTGTCAGGGGTGAGGGGTGGGGGTGCTGTCTGAGGCACGGTGTGGCCGGAATTTAAGTGAAAACAACAACTGAAATACGTAAAACTGATCAAATGCATTTGGATTGTAATGATACTTTAGGACAACAATACATTGGCCATTTTTGATGGGTACGAGTCAAATATTCCTCAATCTGAGACACGGTGTATCCAGTATCACTCAAAGTGTCTCACTTTGGTTTGAAATGGACAACATTTTAAGTGAAAACAACAACTGACATATGAAAAACAGACCAAATGTATTTGGATTATGTTGGTAGTTAGAAAAAAGATCCAATGGTCATTTGACACGTGTACAAGACAACCCCTCCTCAATCCAAGGCACGGTGTGGCCAGTATCACTCTAAATGTCTCTCTTTTGTTTAAAATGGACACCATTTTATGTAAAAACAACTGGCATATGGAAAACCAACCAAATTTATTCGTATTGTCTTGATAATTTAACACAACAATCCATGGGTCATTTGTAAGGTGTAAGAGGAGAAGACACATCATTCGGATGCGCGGGTTTCCGAGGCACAGCTGAATATGTGTTTTTTAGGTGTTTGGTGCGCTTGAAAAACGTGTGTGGGGTGGTCAAAACTGGCCGAACGACCTCATAATTCCATGAAATCGGACGACAACAAAGGGTGGGTGAACTGTGAAATGTTCGGCCAGACGACACGTCAATCAAATGTCTCATGTGACCACGATGGAAAAAAACGCACTCCACATGTCGTAAATGGTCAAAACATGCGTTTAAACGGTCAAATGCATACCGAACGACATCATAATGAATTTAAATCACACAAAAACACCCTAATTTTTATTCGTGAGTTGTACGAGGAGACAGAACGTCATTCGGACGCATGATTTGTGTAGCACGATTGAATATGTGTTTTTTAGGTGTTTGGCGTGCTTGAAAAGCGTGCATGGGGGTGGTCAAAACCGAACGAACAACCTTGGAATTCCATCAAATCGAACGAAAATAAAGGGTGGGTGAATTTTAAAATGGTCAGCCATACAACACGTCAATCGGAGGTGTCGTGTGACCGCGGTAGCCGAAAACGCACTCTGCGTGTCGTAAATGACCAAAACATGTGTTTTATGGTAAAATACATACCCAACGACATCTGAATGACTAGAAATCACACAAAAACACCCTAATTATTATTCGTGAGGCGAAAGAAAAGATGACACGTCATTCGGATGCGCGGTTTGCGCGGTACGACTGAATATGTGTTTTTTAGGTGTTTAGCGCGCTTGAAAAGAATGTGTGGGGTGGTCAAAACTAGTCGAACGACCTTAGAATTCCATGAAATCAGAAGAAAAAAAACAAATTTTGGTGAACTGTGAAATGGTCGGCCAGACGACACGTCAATCAGAGGTGTCTTGGGACAGCGATGGCCAAAAACGCACTCCGCGTGTCGTAAATGGACAAAACATACGTTTAAACGGTCAAATGCATACCGAATGACATCTTAATAACTTGAAATCACACAAAAACACCCTAATTTTTATTCTTGAGGTGTACGAGGAGACAACACGTCATTTTTACGTGTGGTTTGCGCGCCACGACTGAATATGTGTTTTTTAGGTGTTTGGTGTGCTTGAAAAGCATGCGTGGGGTGGTCAAAACCAGCCGAACGACCTCAGAATGCCATGAAATCAGATGAAAATAAAGGGTTGGTGAATTTTGAAATGGTCGGCCATACGAAACATTAATCAGAGGTTTCGTGTGACTGTGGTGGCCGTAAATGCACTTCACGTGTCGTAAATGGCCAAAGTGCGTTTAACGGTCAAATGCATACCGAATGACATCAAAATTAATTGAAATCACATGAAAACACCCTAATTATTATTATTGAGGTGTATTAGGAGACAACACATCATTCGTACGTGTGGTTTGTGCAACACGGCAGAATGTGTGTGTTTTAGGTGTTTGGGGCGCTTGAAAAACGTGCGTGGGGAGGTCAAAACTAGCCGAATGACCTTAGAATGCCATGAAATTAGACGAAAACAATGGGTGGGTGAATTTTAAAATGGTCGGGTAGACATCATGTCAATAGGAGGTTTCATGTGACCGCATTTCCGAAAACACACTCTGCGTGTCGTAAATGACCAAAACATGCATTTTACAGTCAAATATATATCGAACGATATCAGAATGACTTGAAATCAAACTAAAACACCCAAATTATTATTCTTGAGGTGTATGAAAAGGCGACACATCATTCGGATATGCAGTTTGTGCAGCATGGTAGAATATGTGTTTTTTAGGTGTTTGGCGTGCTTGAAAAGCGTGCGTGGGGTGGTCAAAACTGGCCGAACAACCTCAAAATACCATGAAATCATACAACAACAAAGACTGGGTTAATTGTGAAATTTTAGGCCATAAGACACGTTAATTGGAGGTTTCGTGTGACCGCGGTGGCTGAAAACGCACTCCGGACAGCCCCCCCCCCCCAAATAGCCCCCCGCACCCCCCGGACAGCCCCCACCCCAGACAGCCCCCCCCCTACCTCAAACGGCCCCCCACCCCCCTAACAGCCCCCCCCCCACCCACCCCCCCCCCCCGAACAACCCTCCGCACCACCCGGACATCCCCCCACCCCTCAGATAGCCCCCCACTCAATTATTTAGTTCTAATCTGTATGTCCTAATGTTATTCATCTATTTTTTTTATTTTCTATTTTTCTTTGGTCTAAACTAGATCCCTCTCTCTTTACTCAGTCTGGGAACTCCTTCCTCCCTAAAGATCCATCTGAAGTTAATCAATTTTTTAGTTCTACACTCCAAATTTGTAAGGATTAACTTAGTTTTAATATTTTTCATCTATTATTGTTTGTTTCTCTTTTGATTTGACTTAAACCAGGTGGTGCCATGTGTGGAATGACATACCCATTAATTGTAGTTTGATTTGTTTTCTATTTTCATTCTACAATTCAAGTTTCATGATTATATGAATCAACTTGATTTGAATTCATCATATCCACTCCTTTTATGTAGTTAGTGAATCATATCGAGGCACGGTGTGGCTGGTACTACTCAAAATGTCTCACTTTTATTTGAAATGGATAGGATTTTAAGTGAAAATAATAACTTGCATATGGAAAACTGATCAAACGTATTATAATTGTGTTTATACTTCAAAACAATGATCCATGGGTCATTTGTGATGTGTACGAGTCAACCCCGCCTCAATCTGAGGCACGGTGTGATTTATATCACTCAAAGTATCGCTCTTTTATTTGAAATGGACAGCATTTTAAGTGAAATCAACAACTGGCATACGGAAAACTGATTAAACGCATTCGGATTGTGTTGATACATTAGGAAAACTATCCATGGGTCATTTTTGACTTGTACAAGTCAACCCTTCCTCAATCCAAGGCACGGTGTGACGGGTACCACTCAAAGTGTGTCACTTTTGTTTGAAATGGACAATATTTTAAGTGAAAACAATAATTGGAATACAAAAAACCAACCAAACGCATTCAGATTATGTTGATACTTTACCACAACGATCCATGGATCATTTGTGACAGGTATGAGTCAAACCCATCTCAATATGAGGCACGGTGTAACTTGTATCACTCAAAGTGTCTCAGTTTTGTTTGAAATGAACAACATTTTAAGTGAAAACAACAACTGTCATACGAAAAATCTTCACAAGGCTACACATAGATTCTTGAAATTAAGGGATAAAAAATAAAATATGGTCTATTGGTCATACATTATTAGAAGAACATATTCACAAGGCATAGATTGAAACACAATGGGTCATAGTATATATAGAAAAACATGAATTATATTAGGAATGAGTCTCGACATCCCATCATGAATATGCACCAACACTCAAGTTCTAATTCTCAATCATGGGTCGTTCATTCTATACAATAACATACAACAAATAAATATCATATAGTGATTTCATATGAAAACTATGAACACTCAAGCATACCATATAACAAATTGTTCAACAAGGCTACACATAGATTCTTGAAAAATACGTTTCAAAGTCTCATAAAAATACCCCAATGGTGAGGAATACATATGGTGACACCATATCCCCATGGATAACCTCAATCCCATCCTCAAAAAATGGGTTCTAGGACTAAACCAAAGTCCTTTTGGAAACCCAATACCAAATACTTCATTTAATATTCATACCCACTACCCAAGACAGGGATTCATCTCACATCACACCCAGGAGATCAAATTACAATTAGCCACATACCCCCTTATTCTAATTGAAAAGTCTATGAAAAACATGTAGGCTATTCCGGTAACCCATCTCATATGTCGAGATTGGACAATGTTTCCCAATAACACATAAGGAACCATTTATACATGGATACATAATCATTATAGGAATGTAAACATCTCATGTGCTTCCTATAACTCATCATAGGTCTAAGAACATCACCACTACCATTGTATATCTTATGGGTATCATGATCCTTGTCCACTCTACCCAATTTTTTCTGTTGGTTTTAAGATACTCAACCCAAGACCATGATTAAACAACCCATGTGCTTCCTATAACATGTAGGTTTTTTCTATTGTGTGTATTGGTGTTGTAGTTTGAGTGAAGAATGAATTCTAAATTTTGAATACTCTTATGTGTTTTGGTGTTGTGGTTTGAGTGAGGAATGAATTCTAAATTTGGAATACTCTTATGGGTGTTATTGCATTTCCTATAACATATAGGCTTTTTCTCTTATGTGTGTTATTGCATTTGAATTTCTAAATTTCTAAATTTCTAAATTTCTAAATTTCTAAATTCTGGAATGAATTCTAAATTTTGAATACTTTGGATGGAGATTTTGTATTGGTGTTGTTGCAGGTCTAGAGAGGGGGAGGTGTGTTGTTGTGTTGTTGTGGAGTTGTGTTATTGCGGGTCTGGAGAGGGGAGAGGGGCCTACTGCTGTGGAGTTGAGAAAATGTATACCAATGGTTTTCAAAACAGTTGGTATAGATTCTATAATATAATTATACCAACAGTTTTGTTATAACCGTTGGTATAGGTTTATACCAAAGGTTATAAAAAAAACTGTTTCTATATCCTTATGGCTTGCCATATCCCCTCTATACTAACGGTTTAAAAGAATTGGTATAAGTGTAACACATATATACCAACGGTTTCACAAACCATTGGTATATGTTATACTTTAACACACATATACCAACGGTTTGTAGAAAACTGTTGGTATACCTTCTATTTTGAAACCTATACAAGTAGTTTTCACATAACCGTTGGTATGGGCCTATTGTCACAGCTTACTTGGCCACGGTTGAGGGAACCGTTGGTATACTATATACCAACAGTTTCCAGGCCTTTACCAATAGTTGTAAACTATTGGTAAAGTGTAAAATTCTAGTAGTGTGTTTCAAGAAATAATAGAATTCCTAAATAAATCCATCTTTATTATAATCTATCTTAACATTCTAAGAATGTTTGGGTCACTAAATACTTACTATCCCATGATTTTGTACCTAATTTTTTTACCTTTTTTAAATCATATGTTAATATTTATTAACTCTATAGGGTAGAAAAATTCTCAATTAAATAATATTTTATAGGTCTTTTCCACCTTACCTAATTGACCTATTAAAAGAGTGGATTATCATTAAAAATGGTTTTTGAAAACTTGAAGTGATTGATCAACTCCTTACACCTTGATATTAATGTTTTATACTAAATATTAGGAGGATCCTAGCTCATTCCTTTTCAGATAATATTTGAAATCAATATTGATCCTCATGAAAAAAATGATATTTATTCCTTTTATTTTAGTTATATCTTTAATTTAATTTCAAAATATTTCTTATATATTTTTTATATTTTTTTTAAATCTTTCTCTATTTATTTTTTAATATGATACTTTTATCTTAAGTGTGCTATCATTTTCAGGGGAGACATATCTATTTTTAAAATTTCTTTTATATTTCATATTTTTTTCAAAATTTATTTTCATTCCCAAAATTTCATTACATTTTCTTTTTCAAATTTTTTTTTATATTTTATATTTTAATCTTGATATTTTCAATTATATTTAATTTTTATTTGAGATGATGTTATCATTCAGGTTTTATCTCTGTTTTATATCTCAATTACTTTACTACTTTCAATCTTCTTTCATGCTCTATCTATATTATTTTAGATTATTTTTTAATGATATTTTAATTCCTCTCCACTCTCTTATGTAATATTATTCATAAAGATTAATTTTGTTCTAATCATTTGTAATATATTATTAAAATTATGTATTAAATTCATTATCTCTTGGCCTGATCTTCTCTTAATTCTTTGAAAATCCTTATACATGGTTTAAAAATCCCAATTTTCACAATTTATAATTTTTTAAAAGAGTTTGTGTTCATGTGCTTATTATTTTCTTAATAATAATCTTATTTTTTTAATACCTTTATAGATTATTAATATTAATTGAATTTTCTTTTTATTTATAAACAATAGTAGTTTTTAAATTATTCTAGATTTATGTAATAGTTTATTTTTAAAGGGGGGTATAAAATTGTTTAATGGATGTTTTGAAATTATTTTCTATTATATTTTCATAGCTCTCTAACAACATTTATTTGAAAGTTTCTTTTTAATAATTTAAATGGGGGAGAAGTTTTTTATGAAGGTAAAATATCAATTAATTTCTATTTCAAATTTTGTTTCACCAAGGGTGGGAATTGTTTCAAAGTTTCACAGCAGGGGGATACATGGTTTCATTTTTATTTGGTAACTCATTCCTTTTTATCTTTTACATCTTCCTTATCAGGATATTAATATCAATTGTTTGGGATCATCAAAAATGGGATATTTTTAGACCCTAAATCATAGTTGTTTTAAAGATCAAAAACATTCTAATCTTATTCTAACTTGTTTCATGTTGTTTCAAGTGTATTATGCAGTATTCTAGTGTGTTAGTTAAGAATAAAGACATATAGACTAAAGATAGCTTCAGATAGGGTTCAAAGGGCCTCTTCCACTTATGTTGTACTAGGGTAGCACTAGCTACCTAGTGTAGTGACACCAAATAGTTGGTGGAAAGGGAAGAAAAATCTCAATAGGAGTCCATCGGCTAGCTATTGGTGGTGCACCGGCTAGATGATGATAGATTTTCAAAAGCATTAGCAGCCATGTAGCCAACTGGAAACTTGGTTGAGGCTATCAGGTATCTAGTGTCATTGATATTGCTACTCCAAGGAGGAATTTTTGGTGGTCAAATTGTTTTTTGTCTTAAATTTCATTTCTTGATTCATTAGAATTTGGGTATCTTTGGAGGATATAAAGGGAGATCAAGGAAAACTCAATTCATCTTTCGATATTCTATTGAATCAAATTGAAAACACCATAACACTCTCAATGCTCAAATTTTATCCAATTCTCTCAAATAAACCTAGAGTTTAAAGTTCCCAAATTTCAAGGGGAATTCAAGTGATCTTTATCAAAGGAGATCAAGGCACCAAATCAGGAAGGGTGTATTATTCAATGACTTCATATAAAGTGTCATCAACATTCTTGTTCAATATTTTTTTCTTCTTTATCTATCCTCCTTTATAGCCATTTTTAAAACACCTTGGCTCTCACTTCAAATCCTTATCTATATCTCTCTCTATTTATTTAATATAGAGTGATTCCATGGGTTATAAAGAGATTATAATCAATAAATTCATCTATTTATCTTCTCCCTCTATTTGTTTTCTTCTTGTTTATCCATTCAATCCAAGGTATTGAGGTTATTACTATTCTTTTAATAGCAATGGTTTTTGAGGTTATTGGTTTCTTTTAAAACCAAGTGTTTTTTGTTTATTGGTTCCCATTCAAACCAAATGGTTTATTATATTGAACCTAAAAATCATTCTTTTCAGGAGGAGACGTTGGGGTACATTTAGGTACTATTACCGAACTTATTTACCAAATCCCCCATATCCTTTCCACATTTACATTTTTATATTTTTTTATTTGTATTATCTTGTTTTAAATTTAACTATTCTTTACTTTGAGTATATTTATCTCCTACTTTACTTAGACATATCTTTTATAGAGTTAAATTTATTTATCACTTTAATTTTTCAAAAGAAAATTCACCCCCCCCCCTCTTCCCATTTCTATAGCCTAACAAAACAGGTTTAATGAAGAATCCACCCTAAGCTAGAAAAACATGAAAATTTGCCATTCAAAAAGATATCGAACAACACCCTAGCCTCTTGGATGATGAACCCTCCTCTAGGATTTTGGTTTTCCATGTTTTTTCATAACCAACTTGAGAACCAATGTTATCGTCCAATAGAGTGGGAACCTTCGAGACCCTAGAATTTTATTCTCTAGATAAACTTATTGCATGAGCCTTTTCATGCCTCTCTAACTTGACCACCTATGGGAATCACATGGTCATGGGATTTTCCACCTTCATTATAGAATTATTCCCTGGTACTAGCTCTATTTATATTATAAAGCATACTAAATATAGTTTTCCATTTATAATCCTAGGTTGAAGTTCCTTGCATGAAATACTAGGAATATCTACTGGTGACATCAAAATAACACCACTTCCAAAGGTGTGAGCCATCAGAGGGGACTAATCAGGCATCGCTAGTGCATTTTCCTCAGCACCAAATAGTAGATGAATCGTATCTTTCATTGGAGTGAGATTAGACCTCACAGCATTAGTTTGAATAAGGTTAGAAGTATCATATGGTTTCATGATTATGTTAGTACTATCCTGGAATAATATCAAACTTGATGGATTTACCTACTCCATAGTGTTAGCCTTACCTTCATAACTAGCCTTCATATTAGAAGAAACTCTGATTAAGTAGGTTCCATCCATAGAAGGGTCACCCATTAATGACTATCCACCACAACCTATAGCCTTCATGTATACCTCCATAGGGGTATCATGGTCCTTACCATCATCCATTATAGGAACAATATTTAAAATATGACTTTTTTATTTGTAATTACTTTATTTTAAGTAATTCAAAAATAAAATTAATTTTATAAAAAAAATGGGTAGAGAGCCTCAATTCATTTGATGCCCGATCGACCTAGATTTAAAAAAAAATTATCAATTCCATGTTATTATTCTATATCTATGGCATCATAAATTTTATTAAATTCAATATATATTATCACATTTGTACTCATTTATTTATTATTTAGACTGTATATAACCATTAATAAAAACTATAATACATTATTGTATGATTGAATCCAAATATTATCCTTAAATTAATGACACAAAATATCCAATTACACTTATAACATTTGAATATATTTTCTCATTATTTTTTTAATTAAAATAAAATTTAAAATACGTAATATATTTTAAAAACAATAACATTTAAAAAAAACCAAAAACTCTAAAAAAACTCAAAACCCAAAAAAAGACATAAAATATAATATATTTATAGAATTTATAACATATATAAAATTTTAAATTTTAAATAACATTTATAAATAACCTAAAATTAAAAAAACTAAACTATAATATATTTATAACTTTTTAAAAATATAATATTTAAATAATCATGAATAAAAAAAATAATCATCAAGAATCAATCCATTTAACACCTACCCAAAAAACCTAAACTATGATACATTTATAGCCAAAATTTGGGTAAAGGGTTTTTAAAATTTTTGAAGTTAGGTTTTTTTTGTAATATGGGATGGTCAAGAATCAAATGAATTGATTCTCAACCATCCAGGTAGTGAGTATCAATTAATTTGAAACAATTCACCTTTTTTAAAAAAAATTATTTTAATTAATTTCATTATATATTTATGAGAAAATTAAATAAATCATTTAAAATAATTTTTTTGATTTCAATTTTTTTATATGTACATATAACCAAATTTTAAACATTATTTAAAATACTTCTTTTTATTTGAAATTACCAACATTGAAGTAATTTAAAAATATAATTGAAAAATACACCTAGGAGGCCCTTTTATATGGGAGGATACCTTGACCTACCATATTGATTTTCCATGTTGGATTCAGTTTCACATATCATAATTCTAATAATAATATTTTAATAATAATAATAATACACAAATAATATAATTTACTAATTAATAATTAATAATTAATAATATAATTATATATAATTGATAATTCATGAAGGTCCAGATGATGGGCCATAAAGACCCATTCCCATAAAATTGATTAGTAAAGAGTTCTAAGAAGAAAAGCGAAAACATGGTAAATGACATGTGAGGAATAGTGAAAATACACTACCATAAAAATCTAAGAATGCAGCTTCCCAAAAAACAAGAGAAACATGTTTGACCCTAAAAGAGAATTTTTTTAATGATCACAAACACTCTAATGTTTTTATAATCTATTTCATGTTTTTTCAAGTGTATTTTGTGTGTGTTGAGTGTGTTAGTTTGGTAAAAAGGAATCAATCCTAAAGTTGGAATCAAATTAGGTTTAAAGGGCCTCTTTCACTTTTGTTGCATTAGGGAAGAACCTAATACATGGTGAAATGCCATCTAATGGCTAGTGGCTTGGATAGAGCATTCTCATCCAAAAGGATTCCACCTACTAGCCAGTGTAGGGACACCGACTAGCATGTGGGAGATGTCCAAAAGCAACTGCTACAAAGAAACCCACCAGCTACCCAGTGGAGGCTACTTGGTATCTCATGGTGTTGAGACTGCTAGTCTGAGGTGGCATTTATAGTGGTAAAAATTGCGTTTTTTTAATTAAATATCATGGATAAATTAATTAGACCCCTATCATCCCTAAAGGCAATAAAATGAGATCATGGTAGTATCAATTCATCATCCAATCTTTAACTGAATTAAAGTGAAGATGATTGAATTCTCCATAATCTCAAAGTCAATTCAATTTTATCAAATATACTAAGATTAAATTCCATAACATTTAATGGGTGTTCAAGTGATCATAATATTAGGATATCAAGTTACCAAATAAAGAAGTACATGTTCTTTAATGACTTTATATAAAGCACCACTAAAATTCTTGTCTAATAATTTGTGCTTATTTATTTATCCTCCATTAGATCCTTTTTGTAAAACCCCTTGCCTATTAATTATTCTCCTTCTCTCTCTCTCTCTATTTCTATCTTGATATATTTATCCAAGAGGTAGATAAGTTCATGCATTTAAGGGATTAAAATTAAGCAAGTTGGATATTTCTCTTCTCCCTCTATTTATTTTGTTATGGCTTATCCATTGATACTAAGGGATTGAGGTTCTTACAATTCTGTTAAAAATTATGGTTTTTAGATTCTTGGTTTATATTAAAACCAAGTGTTTTTTGGTTTCATTGTTCCCTTTAAAACCATGGTGTTTATTATATTGAACCTCATGATCATTCTTGTGGGGTGGATACATAGAGGTACCTTTAGGTACTATAGCTAAACTTATTTACCAAATTTCTCATTTCCTTTCCACATTTACTTGTCCACATCACTTTCATTTAATTTCCTTATTTTAAATACAGATATTCTTTACTTTGATTATATCAATCACTTTCTTTACTTCATTATATATTTTATAACATTGAATTTATTTATCACTTTAATATTTTAAAAGGTAAGACACCATGAACCCTATTTCCATTTCCCCAACCCAAAAATTAGTATCAAAGGGTTATTTAAATTTATTTCATAATTCCATTTTAAAAATGATTTTTATTCTTGTTTTCAAAAAATAATTTTGATTTTCAAATCTTAATCGATTTTAAAATTTTGATTTTATGGAATTTACTTTTTATATTCATACTCCTTTTCTTTGATGATCTAAATTATTAATATTGGAAAACTTGAAAGTCTATTTTCCTTAGAAGTATCAGATATCTGGCATTGGATATGGTTATGCATGGTTATATCCCTATAACTGAACCTGAAGATTAATGGACCCCACAAAATGAATTCAATAGAATATGTTCTTATAAAATTACCAATGAAATTTTGAAACTAGTATAAATCAAACATAAAGGCATGAATGAAGTAAAGGATTCTAGATTGGATATGTGTTGTCAATATTTTTAAAGTTTCTCTATGCATTCAAATGAATCAATTACTATAATTTTTAATTATTTCACATACATTTACAATGGTATAAAACCTCTTGATGATGAATTTTCTACATAAACTCTTATGAAGAAAACCCTAGGGGTTTTACCATGTTCATGGAATCCCAAATTTATGGTGACCCAATAATCCAAATACATCAAAAATATAGTGGTTGAAGAACTCATTGGATCACTCATGGAATATGAGATCACTATGCAACAACAAGTGATTAAGGAATCTATAGAAATCAAGGAAACCAAGAATAAAATTTCTTTTAAAATAATCAAATATGATTATTATTCTAAAATTGACATTGATGATGAAACATAACTTGAAAATATTGTCAAAATTATGTATAAAGTTTAAAATAAGATGAAATTATCCCAGCATTCCAAAAAGAAAGATCTAATTGATATTCCATAAGTGAATTGTTACTGGTGCAAAAAAAAGGTTCATATAATACTAGATTTACCAATATGCAAATATTGGTTAAATAGAAAAAATAAAGGTAAGAAATATCTAAATGTTTTTGATGGATATATTCCCAAAATCCTTATATAAATAATATATATATTTGATGGCTTTCATGAAAATTTTGATTTTCATGTAGAAAGGGGATTAACATTTATACTACTAATGATAATAGTTATCCTTTGGATAGATTGATCATCCACATGACTATCATTTAATGTAGTGTTTCATTTGAGTAAACTTTTGGGATTAAATGAATATGATGCATCATATCATCCATGGTATTTGTTCATGCCTTTTAAGGAATGAATAATGAGAGGATAATCAAGGAGAATCCTTGATTTCCTATTTAACTTCTGTCATGTGATGGAAATGGATGTAAATTCCATTATTCTTGTTTGAACATCCATGAAACCATTTCTCTCTTTATACTTCTTCCTTTTCATTAAAAGATGGTAGCACATTGTGGGAGAAATGAAAATCTTTCATGTATGACATGCATTTTAGATTAGACCATAGATACACCATAGAGGTGGGATAGTTTAGTTTCCACTCATGTGATCTTTATCAAGAACATACAAAGATTTGTTAAAGTGAAAGAGATGATACAGTGGATCTTCAGTGAATGGTATTCTTGTATTTACAATATTTCTTCATTTCAATTTTACATGTAGTTTTCAAATTATTTTTCATGGTCATCCTCAAAAAATGGTTTTAAATCACTTTTTCTTGATCGTATGAGGGTTATTAGACTCATTTATAACCCTTCAGTGGTATCAGAGTAATGAATGTTTATTTTTATGAAACTAGCAATGAAATTAAGAATAAACTAGAAAAACATAGCATTATTTAATTTTATAGAAGTTTGGTTTCATAAAAGGATTGACCCATACATATCTTGAATGCATAAAGGTAACCAAGAACCTACCCTTATGCAGTTGAGATGCTTAAGGGTAAGAAAGTCTTTACCCTTACACGAAGTGGTTTTTATAAGGTTCATCTCACCTTACCCTTATATAGATCAGTTAACATATGGGTTACATGATCTTACCCTTATGTGTAATGAGTTACGTAAGGGTATGATACTGTTTACCCATACGTGAAATGCTGGAACATAAGGGTAATGTGTTTTTCCAAAATTCATATAAATGTAACTGGAAACTTCCCCTTACATAAAAAATGGATACGTGAAGTTAATCTTTGAATTATCTTTATGTGGCATAATAAATTTAAGTTTATTATAGGTAAGGAGTGAGTTAACTTTACATGAGAGATCCAAAATCAGATTACCCTTACACATAGTGCCTATGTAAGGGTAAAGGTAAGATACCCTTACACAGAAATGGGTTCCTACATAAGGGTAAATGGAAATTTTGTTAAAAATAAATTTTACATATTTATTGAATTTCATGGTTTATAAAATGTTTATAAATCATTATAAAAGGAATTTTGGGAATATTTAATTTATAAAAGGTTTATAAATTAATTAATGATAAATTTTTTATAATTAAATAAATTTTAACGAATAATTTTCTTAAAATATTAAATATTAATATTTGAAATACCTTTTAACCAAATTATAGGGCATAACATATGATCTAGAAATAAAGGTGTTTATTTTGAAATCAAAAGTGATATTTATAAAGGGTTATAAATTATGAAATAAGGGGTAAATATAAAATATTTATATTTCAATTGTGTATTTTTCATAATTAATTTTTTTAATTTTTTTTTTAAAAAAAAAGTGGGCCTCATTTGGATATTATTTAATCCATGTTAAAAAGTGTTTTGATGATTGATATGATCAAGGTTTAAATAATGATTAAGTATATGATATTTAGATTATTTAAAATGTTTAAATAATATAAATTTAAATATAAATTGTTTATAATTCATATGAATTCATATAATTAAAATGGAAATTCCATATAATGATTAATATGAAAGATTTCATATTTTAAGGAATATAAAATGTTATTATTCATAATTATTGAATTTCCATAATGTGAAAGATGAAATTATAAAAGGTTTCATAATTTGATTTTATTTATGAATTGTTCATAAATATTTATCTCATGTTTAAATATTTGAATTTTAAATTTATTTAAAGGTTATTCTCTAATATATTCATGTTTAGTTAATTGTTTAAGAAATTTGAATATTGTGTATGCTATAGTTTATTTGTTAAACTGATTTTAGGATAGATCCTTGAATTACATTCTAAGATTGACTCTATAATGAATTTAGTTTTTCATCTATCTTGACCTAAATTTGTAATTGAAGTTATGAACTTAAATTTAGTTGGTCAATATAGTATCTTCATATTAGGTTTTAGAGTAATGATGAATTGGATTCAATCTTGAGTAAAGTATCCCTAGGTAGAGGGACTTGGGGTTAGACTACCTGCCTACCAGGAGGCTTATTCCTTGTCTATGCTGGTGAATGGGTTTGGGTATCTATCACTCTAGGCTTAATCATGTAGATACTATCAATATCATATAACTCAATGAATTTACATGAAGTTTTCATGCACCTTATGCATAAGATGCATCTGGATATGTATGATTATGTTTGACTTATATTTTTGGGTATGTGACACAAACTTGTGGGTTTTGTAAATATTTAAACATAAATATGGTTTGAACATATTGGTTTGGTGGAGAGAATGGGATTCTGAACTAAATTACTTGAATCGTGCATACAAAAATGGAATAACATGAAATAAGATGGTGCGATAAAATCCCATTCAAATTCTATGTGTGATATTCCTTATTAACTTGCACTTTTCAAGACCTCAATCATCTAACTGAGTAGTTTTATTCCATAGTGGGGTGCCTGTACATTATATGTTGTATGTAAATCAAGTAATGGGTGTCACTGAATCGTCCTTGGGTAGTTTCACACCATATTAGGGTTCCCCTAGATTGTCTTGTGCTTAACTCATTTTTTTGACATTTACATTGGTTACACTAGATGGGAAATCCAAACAGTTGAGAAAATAGAGGAATAGAGTTGGTTGTATCCATATTATGGATTGGAAAAAGGGTTCTCCACTCGACTATCCAAGAGTCCTATATGATATGATTGGGATGATTCTCTACCTAAATAACTAAGAAGTGAGTTTCATTCTATAGTGGGGTCATTTTCTTAGTGAAATATGGATCTTGGACCACTAATGGGTATGATGAGTATTAAAAAGGGTCATCATTTTAGTGGGAACCCATTTAATAAATGTCCTTATTAAATGGTTAATACTACATGATACTCATCTGATAAAAGATTTTGTTGTAGATAAACACCTCCATCATCATCAACCTAAACTTCATGATCAACCCTTGAAAATAGAAACTTAATGTGATCTACTCCTAAGTCTAGTAACATAAGAAAATTTCTTAAGAAATATTGGTAATCTAAGAAACATTATTAATAAAAAAATATATGTGTTAAAATAACTTATTCCTATGTAACCAAGTGTTGAAATTTTTCAAAAAGTGAATCTAGATGCTTATAGAATCATAGAGTGATTCATTTAATGTTTTAAATTAATTACACAAAAAATGTATTTTTATAGTTAATGAATTTATACTATTGTAAATATATGGAAATGTTCTGAGAATATGATTGAATTCAACAAAAGTTTACCTAATATTCTCAAACTGTTGAGAATGGTTAAACTGTGATTTTTGTATTTGGGTATTGTATGGATAGTACATGTGGTTAAAAGTTCTAATAGGAATAAAAACATCATTTAAATGGTGAACAATGCTTATTAAAGATTCCAATAAAGTTCATTGAAACCTAGGGTTATCAAAAATGAAGAATAATAATTTTATATAATGGGTTTTTCTAGAATACCTTAAGGAGTTTCTAAAACTCCATGGAATGTTCATGTCAGTTATGGATGTTATAGAAATTAATTCAACCATGTTTAAAGGTATGTGAAATTTAATGTATATTTTACAAGTGTTGTAAATATAAAAAGATCAAAATAAAATGAGAGTTGTTTAATATTATAGCTTGAATTCATGAAGATAAGAGTTACTGCATATGAATGTAAAAAATTTTATCAAGATAAATTTAATATAAGTAAAATATGTTTATCCTCATTACATTTATATTATGTGGGGGAAGATTTTTGATAAAAAATATTTGTTATGATTATTTTTTATTAAATGTTTTATGATTCTTAATTTTCTAGGACATGTTTTGAGAAGAAGATGTGGATAAAAATGTTTTATCCCAGATAAAAAAATTTATCCAAACATTTTTAAAATATGTTGGTATGTTTTTATTCCACCCATGAGTGGTATATTTTAATATATTTTTTTCAAATAAAAATGTTCCAAACACATAAAAAACATATTTGAGAGAGTTTAATTGTTTAGTATTCCTACTAAAAAGAAAGAAATGTAATTTCTTAACACTAAATGGTTTGTGTATATTAGCAAGATATTATGAAGATAATATAATTTCTAAGAGGCTAGTAGGACTATTTTTTACTTAAAAAAATTAAAAAATTAACAAATAATGGATTACACCAATCTTAAGCTATAGTGATTTTCTTTTAGTATCCTAAAAGAGTTTAGGGTATTTTGAAAAATACAAATGTAAATAGATACAATAGTTACCATATTAAAGTGATTGTAAATTTATTCTAGAAGAGTTTGTGAATAATGGTAAATAATAATGTAAGTAGTTAAATTGAGTCAAGGGAAATAATTGATGGAATAGTGGTCCAATAATGATTATGATGAATATAGAATGAGTTATAACTAGAAAATAGAATTTTGAATCATAACTTTTGATGTTGTGAAGTTGAAATGTTTTAATATGTTCAATAAGTTGAAAAGTCAGGAATATGATTCCTGAATATCACCATTATTCAAATTGTATTTCTTTATAGATATTTCTATCTAAACAGTTAATAGGCGTTTTTTCATATGGTCACATATGGATGTGATAGGGATTACATGTGATTTAATGGGTTAACAAAATCCTAAATTTGTAGCAAACATAAGGCTAATCTAGAATCTTATAATATATGATATGATAAATTAGTGAATATATTGGATTTTTTAAATATTATTAAATATTATAAGAATATTAAAATGTATCAAATTTAAAGGGGGTATCTATTTTATCATTATTTCACATTTCTTACATAAATTTATATATAGATATATATTTCATGAAGTGAAATGATAATTGACCTCTTAAAGTGTGACTTTGAGTTTATCCCTATATAGTGATTTTCATAGAGTATTATAGGTTATGAATAAATGTTAAGGTTATTGTGATTAGGATTATTATATAGAGATACAGAATATGTGCATGATGCACAAAACAAAGAATATGATTCTTTGTGTGCGCTGGATGACCCACTAAATATACTGCATTGAGTGTCATACAGATGTCTGTGATATACTAGAGGTGCATAGATCATTTTTTATTCCCCATTACATAATGTTTGAGAGGTACCTAGCATGATAACCTTCATTTTTTGATACCCTACTTACTCAAGTATACATATTGACATCGCTAATACAGGGGTTGTTGTGTATGTTGTTGATATTGTCGTCGGTTGGAGCTTAACCAATGTGGGATTTTTTCTCTCATATGATGAGTATGAAATTTGGGCCCTTTTTGAGATATAAAGTGAGAGTGATCATCCACACTAAGATATTATATATATATATATATATCATTATAAGGGACATGTGATGTACATTTCTAGAGGGACGAATGATATGTGTTGTATTCATCAATCAATTAAATGTATACTCAGAGAGTTGAGAATATGTGATTTGGCTAAATGTTATTGAAATTATTTGTGTCCCAAGGTCACTTGATGACTTTGAAAAGGGGGAAATATGATAATGGATGTATTCATATGATGAAGTTTGGCAGACATAGGTCTTGAGATATGTATATTTGATGGAGATCACTCCAGATCCCTTTATAACTTGAGTATCATTTATGATTTTCTAGAGGTAGATCTTTTCTTAAAATTATAGATCCAAAGATTCATATTTGTTTTCAATGCTATAAAGGCATGTGGTGTTACGCTTTGTTGTTGACTTAATGGGGACTGAGTTTGACTCTGATATATACTCTAAAAGTTTTTTGGAGTTAATCCAAAAGTTTTTTGGATGGGTGTTCACAAGGAATTTCATTTAATGTGATACAAGGTGAATTAAATGATAGATTTCCAAAACAAATTTGGAATATATCCTAAAGGAGTTTTGTATATGGTTTCACAAGTTATTTTATATGATAAAATATAAGTTAAAATGGAACAAAGTATTTCAGGCTTTATCGTAAGTGGTAGATTGATAGATATATTCCCTAAATACTTATATTTGTATATGATATATAAATATATATGATGGATTTCATGAAAAAATTTATTTTCATGTAGAAAGGGGAATATCATTTATACTTCCTATGATAATATTTATCATTTGGATAGTTTTATCATCCACATGATTATAATTTAATTTACCATTTCATTTGATGAAATGTTTGGAAGTAAATGTATACGATGAATTTGTATTGTCCATGGTATTTATTCATGTGCCTTAATTCATGAATAAATGAGAGGATAATCAAGTAGAATCCTTGATTACTTATTTAATTTCTAAAATGTGATGGAAGTGGTTTTTAATTACATTATATTGGGTTGAACATCCTTGAAACCATTTCTCTCTTTCTAAATATTCCTTTACATGTCTAGATACTAGCACGTCATGGGAGAAAGGAGAATCCCTCATGTATGACATTTGATTACAACTATCTTGTGGATACACCAATTAGGTGGGATGTTTTTTTAACTTATATGATATTTATCAATAAAATTTTAATATATTCAAAGGTGAAGTATATGATGCAATGTATCTTTAGTGAATGGTAGGCTTGCATTTATAGTATTTACTCATTACATTTTTACATGAAATTTTCATATTGTCTTTCATATAGATCCTCACAAAAGGGGTTTCAATTGCTTCCACATGATATGATAAATGTTATTAGAATCATTTAAACCTCTTATTTTCTACTTGGGATGAATCTTCCTCCTCAAGTGATAAAATTGTGAAATGCCTCATGGAACATATTGAGGAAGGTAATGTGTTTAATACTCACATGTCTCATAATTATTTTCAATGTTATTCTTATTTTTTGTACTTCAGTCACCTAAATTATAAAGACCTAAAATATTCATGATATTAGCTTGAAAAAGGCTACCATCAACTCAATTATTTATATTTAGATCTTCAAAAGATGTATATAAAAGTGATTGTGGAAAAAGTTCAAGTTTTAAATTAATAACATATTCTTTTAAAAGAAAATGATCATTTGATTTTAAAATTAAAAAATCAACTCGATGTTGAAGTTTTCAAAACTGAAATCAAGGACATCACAATATATCTTTTAAAATTCACACAAGGTGAACAAAAAGTTAATATGATCCAGGGTTTTCAATGATTTAAAATAAATAAATGTAGATTTTTATTTTCAAATGATAATTAATCTTCTTCAAAAACTATAACTTTCATTTCAAAAGGTGTTTATAGAGATAAATTTTGAAAATATTTTTATAAATATAGTCATCTAATGTATGAATATGATATGAAATTTGAAAGATATTAAATTCATAAATCGATCCACCTTTCTTCTAATATATCTCGAAAATCTAAACATGTTTGGGTCTCTAAATAATTATTAACCCATGTTTGTGGAATTAAATTTTTTACCTTTCCTAAATCATGTGATAACATTATAAAAACCTCAAGGGTTTCAAAAGGCACCTTTAAATGACTTCTTGTTAGTATTTTCCACTAGACCTCATTGATCTCTCAAAAGAGTTTCTTCTCTTTAAAAGATGATATTTTACCTATTGAAGTGATTGATCAACTCTTTCCACCTTCAGGTTAATGTTTTATGCTTCATGGGAGGAGGATATTGGATTTTCCTTTCCATAGAAGCTTGGGTATCAACCTTTATCTTCATGGGAAATGGTTATTTGTTCCTTTTATTTTAGTTCTCCCTTGAATTTTACTTCAAAATATTTCCTCTCTTGTTTTTCTCTTATTTTTAAATTTTTCTATATTTATTTTTGGCTATAATAACTTTATCTCAATTGTGTTATCATTTTTGGGGAATCATATATTTTTTAAAAAATTTAATTCGTTTTTAAATTAATTTTTCATAATTTATTTTCTTTTCCATTTTCAATTTTTTTTAATTTTATATTTTTATTTTATATTCACTCTTATCTTAAATTTTTATTTGAGATCATTTTATCTTTAAAGTTTTATCTATATTTCATCTCTTAATTCATTTACTTATTTCAATATTCTTTCATGATCTATCTTTTTTATTTTAGGTGAGTTATTTTAATGTCCTCTTTCATTCTTCTAAAATCTATTATCTAAGAATATTCTTACAGATTCATTTTTTTCTAAACATGTGTAATCTCTTCTTAAAATAATGTTTTAAATTCTCTATCTCTTGTAATGATCTTCTCTTAATTTTATGAAAATATTTATACAGGGTTCAAAAATCCTTATTTTCAAAATTTTTATTTTTTAAAGGAGTATTTTTTTTCATGCCTTTGTTTCTGTCTTGAGCCTAAGATTATTTTTAAATAAATTTATGGATTCTTGATCTTAATTTATTTATATGTATATTTTATGAAGAATTGTAGTTTTTAAATTCCTCTCACATTATTACATATTTTTTGTATTAAATGGTATTTTAATCTTGTTTAAAGGGTTTTTTTAAATTATTTTCTATTATCTTTCGATATCTCTCTAACTATATTTCTTAAAAAGTTTCATTTTTATAATATTAAAGTGGGATAATTTTTTTATGGTGGTAAAATATCCAAGAATTTATGTTTCAAATATTATTTCATCAAGGGAGAGAACTTTGTTTCAATGTTTAACAAAAAATGGAGACATGTTTTCAAGTTTATATTATAAATCCACTCTTTTTATCTTTCCCCTATTATTTATTTTGATTTTAATACCATGTGTTTATGATCCTCAAGAAGGGGTATATTTTTGGAACCATAATAATAATTGTTGTGATGATCACAAACACTCTAATGTTGTTCTAAATTGTTTCGTATTGTTTCATATTGTTTCATATTGTTTCATATTGTTTCATATTGTTTCATATTGTTTCATATTGTTTCATATTGTTTAATATTGTTTCATATTGTTTCATATTGTTTCATATTGTTTCATATTGTTTCATATTGTTTCATATTGTTTCATACTGTTTCATATTGTTTCATATTGTTTCAAGTGTGTTTTTCATGATTCTAGTTTGTCAGTTTAGAAGGAAGGAATCTGGCCTAATGGAAGCTTCAAATTAGGTTTAAAGGACCTCTTCCACTTATGTTGCAGTTGGGAAGCACCGGCTACCTAGTACAGTTTAACCAGATAGCTAGTGACATGGGAAAAACAATCTTAGCTAGCATGAGTCCATTGGATAGTTGGTGGAGGTGAACCAGAAAGCCAGTGGGAGATGTCTAGAAGTAGTTTATGCCATGCATCCCACCAGCAACCAAGTGGAGGCTGCGGGTTATCCAATAGCATTAGGAATGATAGTACAATGAGGCATTTATAATGGTCAAAAAATGTTTCATTTGGATTTTAAATGTGATGGATAAATTCATTGGACCCTATGGGTACTTAGAGGCTAAAAAATGAGATCAAGGTAGCCTCAATTCATCATCCAATCTTCCACTTAATCAAAGTGAAAACACTATAACACTTCTAAGTCTCAAATTTTATCTAATTCTCTCAAATATCCCAATATATTAAAGTCATTAACTTTAAGGGGATTTCAATTGATCGTCAACCAAGGAGATCAAGGAACCAAATTAAGAAGGGTGTGTGTTGCATCAAATTCATCTAAAGTTCCATTAAAATTAGTGTTCAATATTTTATGCCTCTTCCTCTCTCTTATTTTAGATACTTTATGTAAAACCCCTTGGCTTGTGATTATTATACTTCTCTCTCTCTCTATTTCTATATAGATCTATTTTTTTCAAGAAATAGAGAAGTTCAAGCATTGTAAAGGGATTTAAATTAATACAGACATTTATTTGTCTTCTCTCTCTATTTATTTGGTTCTTGGTTATCTTTTCAAACCAAGGGATTGAGCTTCTTTTTTTCATTAAAAGAAATAATTTTTGAGGTTCTGGGTTTCTATTAAAAAAAGTGATTTTGGTTTCTTGGTTCCCATTCAAATATAAGGGTTTATTATATTGAACCTCATGATATTTCTAATACGGATGATATTTATTGGTATATTTAGGTATTATTGCCAAAATTCTTTACCAAACTTCTCATGTAATTTTTGTAGCGCTTTCATTTAATTTAATTGTTTTAAATTGATTTATGTTTTAATTTTATTATATCGATTTCTTGTATTACTTTTTCGTACCTTTTATGGATTCAATTTTAATTATAACTCTAATTTTCTCCACCCCTCAATCCATTTATCTGATACAACAAAATAGGATAAAAAATAAGCCTCCATTATCCACCAAAATAAGAAGAATCATCGATCAAAAATAGATCAACTGCTAGCCTGAACTCTTAGATGAAGAACCCTCCTCCATGATCTAGGATTCTTCTATGTTTTGTTATAATCAACTTGAGAATCATTGTTATCATCTAGTAGAGTGGGAACCTCTGAGGTCCAAGGATCCTATTATTTAGATGATCTTGTTCCAAGATCCTTGTCAAGACTCTATGACTCATCCTTAGGTTTAAAGCTGCCCATTGGAGGTTGGATTTCTTATTTCCTTGCATCTCACTTGACTTCCTTAGTGGTAAAAGCATAGGATTTGTCACCTTCCTTCAACAATGATTCCCTAGTGCTGGTTTTGTTCAGATTATCCATCATAATAAAGATACTTTTTTCCCCAGTACTCCTAGGTTGATTTTCATTTTTTCATCATTAGGCATGGCCATTGGTGACATCAAAAAAACACCACTACCAAAGGTGCAAACCACCAGAGGGGAATGCTCAGGCACTACCAATGCATTAGCCTTAGCACCAAACTGTAGATAAACCAGGTCTTCTTAAGGAGAAGGAATAGACCTCACAACATCAATTTCAATAGGTCCAGGAGTAACCGCTAATTTAATAGTGTTGTCATCCATATCCTAAACCAACCTTAGACTTGATGGATCCACCTTCTCCATAATGTTATCCTTCCATACATAATTATATTTCTTATTAGCAGCATCTTTTATTAAGTGGGTTCTATCCATAGATGGGTTAACCATGAATGATTATCCACTACTTCCTATAGCCTTACCTTTCACCACATGGATATCATGTCCCATATCATCATCCTTTCTAGAAGTATTAACTAAAATAATGTTTTATTATTAATAATTACCAACTTTTAAGTAATTATAAACTAAAATTATTTTAAAAAAATACTCAGAAGAGAGCATCAATTCATTTGACACTCAACCATCCTATATTTCAAAAAAAAACCTAACCAATAAAAAAAATTAAAAATAAAATAAAAAAATTTACCTACATTTATAACATTTATAAATCATTGATATCTATATATAATTTAAAAAAACATAACTCCAAGTGGATCCTATAAGAAGAGGACCTGAATTATAGAGATGATCCAGTAAAACCAAATTTATTTATTCATAACCTTTAACTAGAATGGACACAGCTATTAAAATATGAGACTAATACTCTGAGCTTGAGTCTTCCCTCGGAACCACCCCCTTTAATTATGCCATAAGAACATCCATGGAATCTGAAACCTCATTTTTATACATATATGTCATGGACACTAAAACAGGAGATGTTTTGATATATTGAGTGTAATAAAGAAGGCCTAGTAATAGTCGAGGTGTGACGCGTTGAGGTTGTTGAGGATCCAGCCATGGAATTCATGGATCTCGGTGATGTGAGATACCATCTACTGGAGGAAGCTACTCAAGATGTTTTTTAAATTTAGCCTTGTGCTATATTTGGAGGCCCTTAGTCTCTTCACCCCTTTAGTGCCTGGTTATAGAAGAACTTGATCTTTCCTACTTCCAGGAATGCATCGATAATTCCTTCATCATGAGTCTCAAAATCCAGATCCAACCATATAGCTTCCCAAAAATAAGAGAAACATGTTGGACCCTAAAACATAATTTTTTTAATGATAAAAAACACTCTAATGTTGTTATAACTTGTTTTAGGTTGTTTCAAGTTCATATCTTGTGTTTCTACTATGTTAGTTTGGCATGAAGTAATCCGACATAATGGCAGCTTCTAATCAGGTTCAAAGGGCCTCTTCCACTTATGTTTTTGTAGGGAAGCACCAACAACCCAGTGTAGTTCCACATGATAACTAGTGGCGTGTGTAAAACACTCTCGAAAAGTAAGAGTCCATTGGTTAGTTGGTGGAGGTTCCATAGATAGCCAGTGGGAGGTTTCTAGATATATCTACTGTTAAGAATCCCACTGACTACCTAGTGGATGATATTGGGTATATTGTGGCTTTAGGGTTGCTAGTACGAGGAGGCATTTATGGTGGTAATTGTTTTTCATTTGGGTCTTAAATTTCATAGCTCGATTCATTGGACCCCATGAATTCTTAGAGGCTATAAAAGAAGATAAATATGTACTCAATTCATCATCTAATCATCCACTGAATCAAAGTGAAAATGTTGAAACCCTCCCAAATCTCAAAGTTGATCCAATTCCCTCAAATCTCCCAAGATCTTAAATTCCTAAACTTTTAATGGTAGTTCAATTTATCATCATCTGAGGAGGTCAAGTCACTAAATCAAAAAGGGCATGTTCTTAAACAACATCATCTAAATCTCCATCGATAACCCTATTCAATATTTTTTACCACTTTCCCTCTCCTCCATTGGATTATTTTTAAAAACCCCTTAGCTCTCACTTCTTATCCTTCTCACTCACTCTATTTCTATCATGATCTATTTCTTGAAGAGAGATAGAAGTTAATGAATTTTGGAGAGATTACAATTAAAAAAGTAATCTATTTCTATTCTCCCTCTATTTCTTTGTTTCTTGGTTATCTATTCAAACCAAGGTATTGAGGTTCATTTTATTTTGTTAAAAGAAATGGTTCATAAGGTTCATGGTTTTCATTAAAATCAAGTGTTTTTTGTTTCTTGGTTCCCATTAAAACTAAGGGGTTTATTATATTGAACCATATGATCCTTCTCATGGGGAGGATATACAAGGATACATTCAGGTACTATTGTTGAACATATTTACCAAACTGCATGTTTCCTTTCTATATTTAATTTTCTACATCAATTTCATTTAATTTATTTGTTTTAAATTCTATTATTGTTAACTTTGATTATACTGATTACTTGTTTACTTAATCATATATTTTATCAAATTGATTTTATTTATCACTTTAATTTTTCAAATTTAAATTCACCCCTGCTATTTTTCTAACCCAACAATTGGTATCAAAGGGATCTTTGAATTTATTTCAAAATCACTTTTTGAAAATCATTTTTATTCTTTTTTAAAAAAATTGAATTTTGAATTCCAAATCTTGATTGATATTCAATGTTTGATTTTAAAATGGAATCTACTTCTTATATTAATTCTCTTTTCTTTTATTGTTTAAATTATTCATATTGGAAAAATTGCATGTCAATTTTCCTTATAAGTATTGGATACTCTTTTTTGAAGATGGTTATGCATGGTTATACCACTACAACTGAACCTGAATATTAATGGACCCCATAAGATATTACATCTTTTTAATTAATTGTTAAAGCTATAAATACCTTTCATTTTGGTTTAGATAAAAATGAATTTAATATGATATCTTCTTGTAACACCACTAATTAAATCACCAATGAAATTTGGAAACTATTGGAAATAACAAATGAAGGAACAAATAATATAAAGGACAGTAGATTGGATATATGTGATCAATATTTGAAAAATTTCTCTATGCATGAAAATGAAACTATTTATAGAAATATTACTTATTTCACTAACATTTTCAATGGTAGATAATTTCTTGGTGATGACTTTTCCACAAAAAAAATCTCATGAAGAAAGTCCTATGGATTTAACCTAGTTCGTGGGATCCCAAAGCAACGACAATCCAAGAATCCAAAGACTTAAAAAATATGGTAGTTTAAGAACTCATTGGATCACTAATGATTTATTAGATCACTATGAAATACCAAGAGATTAAGTAAGATATATAGGTAAAGGAACCTAAGAAGAACATTTCTTTTAAAGCAATCATAGTATATGATTCATCCAAAAGTGGCAGTGATGACAAATAAAAACTTGAAAATATTCTTAAAATTATTTAAAAACTCATAAAAAAGAATAAATCTTCCTAACATGTTAAAAATAAATATTTAAGAATTGGTATGTTACAAGTGAAAAAAAGCTCATATAAGACCATATTTTATCATCTAAAAATGTGGATAAAAGGAAATAAGAAATGTAAGAAAGATTTAAAAGTTTTGACTTGGGATGACTCCTCCTCCTCAAGAAATTAAAGTTTGAAATACCTTGTGACACATCTAGAGGAAGGTAATGAGGTTAATACTCCCATGTTTCATTCTTCTTCTCAATTTTATTCTTCATTTGTCTCATTCAATCACCTAAATTATGAAAACCTAAAATATTCCTGATATCAACTTGAAACAATTTATCGTCAACTTGATTCATAATATTTAAATCTCAAAAATAAGTATAATAAAGTGGTCATTAGAAAAGATTAAGTTTTATTTGAAAAATATATTCTTTTAAAATAAAAGGATGATTTTGAGAGGACCAGTTGGGATATACCTAACACTGAGAGGGGGGGTGAATCGGTGTTGGAGACTTTTTAAACCAATTACTACTTTTATACATGTACCTCTTGACTTGTTACGATCTTGATTCTTTTATTCTCTTTTCCCTATTGCATGCAATAATAGAAAGTAGTAAAAATATGCACATGATATTTTTACAAGGTTCACCACTCAATAAGAGTAGCTACGTCCTTGAAATGTATGGATATGAATAGTGCATGGATTCTCTACTATGATGTGATATGCAATTACAGTGGATTGGCTAGGAAAACAATCCTCTAGCTAGTGTGAGTCCCTACACTTTAGAGGGGGGTGGGAAACAATTCTCTTCCCTGGACTGGTGATGACCTAGTCCAACTTGCAGCCTCTAGATGGTTCTTTATACTGCCTATGGAGACAGTCTTCTTCCTTCTTCAAAAGGTAGGTTCTGCTCTTGGTCTTCTTTAGTGATCTTCAGTTGATTACTTGCAAAGCAGTAGGCAAGAAATTATTCCATCTTTCCTTATCTTCTTTTCTAGTGCAACACCAACTACACTATACTTCTTTTTTCTTCTTCTTAGTGCAACAACCGACTGCACTAAAATTTTTTCTCTCTTCTTGGATAGAATCACATACACCGATGTGATTATTCAAACACTGAGGATCCACTCACATAGCATCATCTGAATTAAACTGCCCTGAATAATTGTCAGCCTTCAGTTGGTAATTCTCTATTCTTCTTCTTATTCTTTTCTTTCTCTTTGACACAGTATAATTACAGTGTCTTAATCCCTTTCTTCAATTCTTAATACCAACACAAGAGTGTATCGGTATACTAACTTCTTCCTTTCTGCGGATATGAATTCAGTTGCACATCTAGTTCTTCTTCACTTTGAAAAGCACAACGAGAGTGTTAAACACCAATCGTGTGAGTGCGATTCAACTTCTCTTGGTGATACTGAATGGTTCACAGTACTTCCTTCTTCGCAAGACACTTCAATAGTGCATAGCACTTGTTAAAGGCCTATGGTATCCTCAAATTTTTCATGCACCCTTCTAGGTGTCTTTCATGTAAAATTTGAACCTTGCGCATAAAAACACCTTTTGGCACGAAAAAATATTTCGCGCAACTCTTCTTTTTCACACAGCACTGGTTTTTCGCGCAACACTTCACTTTTTCACGCAGCACTTCTTCTTTTCGCGCAATACTCTATACTTCAATTTTTCCATGCGTCAGAGCTCAGGATTTGTCTAAGTATCGAGTCTCTACAAATGAAAGGGTTTCACCTCATATTTATATCCATTTTTGACTCCGTGCGAAAAACATTAATCCGCACGTAAAACCCTCTTCAAGTGCATAAAAATTCTTTCATGCAATATCATATTTTACGCAATGCTCCAATTTTTCGTGCGCCTCATGCCTTTGCCATTTTTTGAGCTTCAGATCTCGAAACACCTCTTGCGTGAAAAACTTCGTTCCTCTATTTCTCACACCATGCCAATATTTTGCGTAGGCTTGATTTTTTCGTGCATCCCATGCAGCACTTTATTTTTCGTGCATCTAGCTAATATTTTGCATGACCTTTGTTTTTCGCGCACCGCACTGATATTTCGTGCATCCCACTGATATTTCACACGACCTTCATTTTTTCGCGCACTTGGCCCATTTTTTTACGTACTGCATGCCTTTGTCATTTTTTGAAGTTCTGACCTTGAATCATGCCTTGCGCGCAAAAATCTAAACCATCTTCAATCTTGCGCGCAACATCCATTTCCAAAAACACATCTTCATCTCCCAATTTTCAGGTCCAAAATTTGGCAAACACTGGAAAACAACACCACTTTAAACCGTGCTTTTGTACCACCTCTAGATTGTCCATTTCTTTGTTATTTCTCTCTTAAATTCTTCTCGTAACCATTCTTCAGATTTTATCATGAATTCCACTATCATGATATATATCCTTTGATAGACCGGATCTAGCATCATCAAAATTACAATGGGAAGTACTGAAACTTCCCTATCTTCCAGTAGCATAATTCCTTTCAATCAAAACTGTATATGATTGGAATCATCATTTCTCCCTCTTTACTTCATAAGGCTTGCATCAAGAGTTCTCCTAACTTATGATATTTCTAATTACATATCAGCAAAGCATCTTCTGGTTTAGATACAATGTAAAATACATGGCTACCTCAGAATTCTAAACCCTTCCACATTATCTCTTCTTCTTTAACCATCATTCTACAAATCATGAAAATAATATGATTCTATTCTTCAAATAAGATCTTACATGGTTATCATGCAATCATAAAGAGTTTCATGGTATTCTTCAAATCCCCTTTCTTCTACAATCATCCTCATATGGATGATACCTTACCATTCTTCATTGTTGTAAACAATGTGTCACCTTTGACACAAGTTCTTTGAACTAAGGATCAGTGCATCAATCATCTGAATTGCTTCATATAGAATTTCCCAAGTATGAAATTCAATGCTATGATTTCATAACAATTCTCCAGGCATCCTCACTTCATACAATCTCCATTAACTTTGGAGGTATTCATCATATCCTTATTCATTTTGACCGACATTGACGACTGTTGACAACAAATACAATCTTCAGACACAATGTGGTATTAACAATCTCCCCCTTTGTATTTTGTTGTCAATACCTTAAATCTCCTAAAATTAATGTTTCATTGTCAAAATGGGAATCTTCTCTCTCCCCTTTACTTATTTCTTTCCCCTAGACTTTCATTTCATTTATCTCCCCCTTATTAATAAGAAATACAAAGTTCATGGTAGGGAGGGTATCATTCCATACATAGGAAATGTGACATCAATAATTTCACTTTAAGTCTACTTGAGAAATGCTCGATGTAGAAAACAAGAGGATTTGATTTAGACAACAAAGTTGTCCATTATCCACTGATTGTGATACCTCATGAGATGAGATCTCCTACACTTGTCTTCAAGGGTTTTCCACTTTCATTCCAGGACAAAGATATTTGATGTGATAGGAAATAATCAATCCTGAAATTTCTGCACTCACTTCAATAAAAGGATCAAAAACATTCAAGTGCAATTAGCAGGATAAGTGGCTTGGGGCACTTTCATTCTACTTATGTCACTGATTGACCTAGTTACTCCCCCTTTGTAAAAATATATTTATTTTGAGTAACCAAGGATGAGAGATTAAAAAAGACATACCTTTTCCAATGACATGATCTTCAGACAATCTTCAGAGTAATTGAATTTTATACCAACTGATGTTGATACTGATTGAGATAATGACTCTGATAGTATGACCGACCGTGTTGCACCACACATAGAACTTTTTTGTCTTCATGTAGAATCTTATTTTTTGTTTTAGTACTATCCTTAGCCTGTGCATCTTCTATTTTCCTCATTCTTTCCAAATCTTCTGGCCAAATCACCAGTATATAATTAGGGACTGAGGCATCAAGATTTGATCTTCTACATGGCTTCTTCTAAGTGGATTCCTTTTTATTAGTTCTTTTGGATGCACCACCCTTCACCTTCTTGGATTTAGAATCCAAGGAATTCTCATCGTTTCTTCTTGAAATCTTCTTGGGAGAATTTTTTTTACATTATTCATCTGATTTCTTCCCAAGGATGCTTCTTCATTCTTAACCAGATCTTGTGATATTCTTTTCTCATCAGCTTTGGGTACCTTTTCAAATGAACATGTACCATTCATGTGACCACTCCTATTACATACATCAAAGATGTTATCTAACATTCCAAATCTGTTTGCAGTATACAAATGATTTTGGATCTGTGGATTTTGCTTCTTCTTCTCTGGATTTCTCCCCCTTGAGATGGGCTTTCTCTATGCTTTTACATTTAAGGGATTGTACCAACAATCCAGTGCACAATTCCCAAACCTATTACAGCACCAGCATTTACCAACAAACCTTGACTTCTTGTCATCTTCTTGATAAGGTTGTTGAGTCTTATTCTTGGTATGTTGTGCTTTCTCTGGGGATATATCTTCCACACTCTTTTCCCTATCCACCCTAGCCATGGTGGTAGGTTTCTTCTCACATTTCTTCATCCATACTTGTTTATAATTTTTCTTCCAACCTGCACTTTTTGTAGAAACAATTTTCAAAACATTAGTACAATTTGGTATGGATGGTACCTTCTTATCAGCTGCGTGTGATAGATCAGTGAGTAAATCCATGATCTTCTTATCACATGTTGAAGGTATTTTGATAGTAGAATCCTCCAGAGAACATTGAGTTCCAGCAACTACAATTTCTTTCTTTTGTGTAGACTTAATATGTGTCTTCTCAAGATTGGTAAACTGAGCTTCCAATTCTAGACATCTCATATTGAAGATTACTTTATGGTCTTCAATCATAGTCATCTTCTCTTCACAAGATTTCTTTAATCTTTCAACTTTATCTTCATGCATCTTTACATTGTTTTGTAACAAAGAGTCAAGTTCATTGATCTTCTGAGAGTTTTCTTCCAAATATATCTCCTTGACATCATTGCTCTTTTTCAGCTCATCTTCAAGTGCATGGATCTTCTCTTCTAGAGTCTTGTTGACTCCCTCTTTCTCTTAAACATATTTGAACCACTTTGAAGAACTTACTTAAAATACCCTCTTTGTTTCTTCAAAGCCTCCAACCTGTCTAGAGAGCTTTAAACATTCAAAAATTTTTGCTTGTAAGGCTTTCTCAAAAACATCAGTTTCTTCTTCCAGTTGAGTGATATTTTCCTGCATACATTGAAATACTCCACAAACCAGGGATGTACTTTCTTCAGAAATACCATGCAGAATTATCCTTAATCTATCAACTGATATTTCTTGAGATGTTGTAGATTGATCATCACCACTTGTGCTAGCATTTTCATCATGAGAATAATTTTCAAATGTACTAACACATACCTCTTGATCAGTTGAGGTAGGAAGGTTCTCCATCTTCTTGATGGGAACTTGAGCCACCTTCTCCTTACTTTCCATGTCTGGTGTGTCTACAATGTTATCTAGATATGGAGAACCGGATTCTTCCTATTCTTTAGATAAGAGGGAATTCTTATTTAACTTTATCTTCTCTTTCTTTTTTCTATTCATCATGGTCTTGGTAGATATATCATTCTGATCAAAGGTAACTGAATCTTCACCAACACTGCTCTTCATTATTGACTCGGGAAAGGAACTCAAGTCTTCAAAAGAGAATATATTCACTATAGATAATCCAACAGAGGTGAACATGTCCCTCTAATACTAATTGAGAGGACCAGTTTGGGATATACCTAACACTGAGAGGGGGGTGAATCAGTGTTGGGGACTTTTTAAACCAATTCCTACTTTTATCCTTGTACCTCTTGACTTGTTACGATCTTGATTCTCTTATTCTATTTTCCCGGTTGCATGCAATAATAGAAAGTAGTAAAAATATACACACTATATTTTTACAAGGTTCACCACTCAATAAGAGTAGCTACATCCTTGACATTCATGGATATGACCAGCGTATGGATTCTCCACTATGATGTGATATGCAATTACTGCGAAATGGCTAGGAAAACAATACTCTAGCTAGTGTGAGTCCCTGAACTTTAGAGGGGGGTGGGAAAGAATCCTCTTCCCTGGACCGGTGATGAACTAGTCCAACTTGCAGCCTCTAGATGGTTCTTTATACTACCTATGGAGACATTCTTCTTCCTTCTTCAAAAGGTAGGTTCTGCTCTTGGTCTTCTTTAATGCTCTTTACTTGATTACTTGCAAAGCAGTAGGCAAGAAATTCTTCCTTCTTGCCTTATCTTCTTTTCTAGTGAAACACCAACTACACTAGACTTCTTCTTTCTTCTTAGTGCAACAACCAACTTCACTAAAACTTATTTTCTCTTCTTGGCTAGAATCACATACACCGATGTGATTATTCAAACACTGAGGATCCGCTCACATAGCATCATCTGAATTAAACTACCTTGAATAATTGTCAGCCTTCAGTTGGGCATTCTATGTTCTTTATATTCTTCTTTTCTTTCTCTTTGACACAGTATAATTGCAGTGTCTTAATCCCTTTCTTCAATTCTCAATACCAACATAGGAGTGTATCGGTATACTAACTTCTTCCATTGTACAGATATGAATTCAGTTGCACATCTAGTTCTTCTTCACATTGCAAATCACAACGAGAGTGTTAAACACCAATCATGTGAGTGTGGTTCAACTTCTCTTTGTGATACCGAATGGTTCACAGTACTTCCTTCTTCGCAAGACACTTCAATAGCGCATAGAACTTGTTAAAGGCTTGTGGTATCCTTAAATTTTTTGCGCACCCTTCTAGGTGACTGGAATGTAAAATTTTAAACTTGCGCGTAAAAATTCCTTTTGGCATGTAAAAATATTCCGCGCAACTCTTCTTTTTCGCGCAGCACTGTTTTTTCACACAACACTTCACTTTTTCGCGCAGCACTTCTTCTTTTTGCGCAATACTCTATACTTTAATTTTTTTCACGTGTCAGAGCTTGGTATTTTTCTAAGTGTAGAGTCTCTACAAATGAGATTTGTCCACCTCATATTTATAGGCATTTTTGACTCCGTGCGAAAAACATTAATCCACGTGTAAAACCCTCTTCAAGAGCATACAAATTCTTTCACACAACATCATATTTCGCGCAATGCTCCAATTTTTCGCGCACCTCGTGCCTTTACTATTTTTCAATCTTCGGATCTCGAAACACCTCTTACGCAAAAAACTTCATTCCTCAATTTCACGCACCACACCAATATTTCGTGCATGCTTGATTTTTTCGTGCATCCCGCGCACCGCTTTATTTTTCGCGCATCCGGCTCATATTTTGTGCGACCTTTGTTTTTCATGCACCGTGCTGATATTTCATGCATCCTGATGATATTTTGTGCATCCCACATCTATTTTGCGCATCCCGCTGATATTACGTGCATCCCGCAAAACATTTCATACGACCTTCATTTTTTCACAAACTTGGCCCATTTTTTCACGCACTGCACGCCTTTGTCATTTTTCAATGCTCTGACCTTGAATCATGCCTTGCACGTAAAAATATAAACCATCTTCAATCTTGCGCACAACATCCATTGCCAAAAACACATCTTCATCTCCTGATTTTCAAGCCCAAAAATTTGGCAAACACTGGAAAATGGCGCCACCTTAAACTGTGCTTTTGTGCAGCCTTCGGATTGTCTATTGCTTTGTAATTTCTCTCTTCAATGCTTCCCATAACCATTCTTCAGCTTTTATCACGAATTACACTATCATGATATATATCATTTGATAGACCAGATCTAGTATCATCAGAATTACAATGGTAAGTACTAAAACTTCCCTATCTTCCAGTAGCATAATTCCTTTCAATCAAAACTGTATATGACTGGCATCATCATTTCGCCCCATTTCTTTCATAAGTCGTGCATCACAAGTTCTCCTAACTTATGATATTTCTAATTACATATCATTGAAGCATCGTCTGGTTTATATACAATGTGAAATGCAAGGCTACCTCCGAATGCCAAGCCCTTCCACATTCTCTCTTCTTCTTTAACCATCATTCTAAAAATCATGCAAATCATATGATTCTATTCTTCAAGAAAGATCTTACATGGTTCTCATGCAATCATGAAGATTTGTGTGGTCTTCTTCAAATCCTCTTTCTTCTACAATCATCCTGATATGGATGATACCTTACCATTCTTCATTGTTGTAAACAATGTGTCACCTTTGATACAAGTTCTTTGAACTAAGGATCAGTGCATCAATCATCTAAATTGCTTCATAGAGAATTTCCCAAGTATGACATTCAATGCTATGATTTCATAAAAATTCTCTAGGAATCCTCACTTCATACAATATCTATTAACTTTGGAGGCCTTCGTCATATCCTTATTCATTTTGACCGACATTGAAAACTGTTGACAAAAAATATAATCTTCGGACACAATGTGGTCTTAACAGATTTGATTTTTGAAATTAATAAATTAACCCAATGTTGAAGTTTTCAAAATTGAAATCAAGAATCTCAAAATTTCTCTTTTAATATTAACCCAATGTGTTAAAAAAATTAATATGATCCTTAGTTATCAATGTATTAAAAAATAATCATGGTTTTGGTTTTTCAAATTATAATGAAGCTTCTCCAAAAACCACTACCTTCATTCCAAATTCTATTTTGGGAAATAAATTTTGAAAATATTATTGTAAATATGATCATCTTATATTTGAATTTGATTTCAAAAATTATAGATATTTAAGGCCAAAATCGATCGATATTTCTTCTAATCTTTCTAAAAACCTAAGAAAATTTTGGTCCCTAAATCTTTTCTAGCCCATTCTGTGGACCTAAATTTTTTACTTTTCCTAAATCTTATGCTTACATTTTCATACCCTTAAGAGTAGAAAAAGTATCCTTTAAAAGATTTTATGTAGGGATTTTCCGACAGAACTCATTGATCTATCAAAAGAGTGGATTCTCTTTAAAATATGTTGTTGAACTCTTGGTGTGATTGATCATCTCTTTATATCTTGAGCTTAATGTTTTATGCTTCATGTGAGGAGGATCCTACCTCTTTGCTTTCTATAGAATCTTGGACATAAATATTGATCTTCTTGAAAAAGGGTTCTTTATTTCATTTATTTTAATTCTCTCTTGAATTTTATTTCAAAATATTTCCTCTCTAGTTTTTATCTTTTTTATTTATTTTTTCTATCATTATTTTTTGTTATGACCCCTTTATCTCAATTGTGAAATTATTTTGTGTGGATCATATTGATTTTTAAAATTTATTTTATTCTTCAATTTTTATTTCAAAATTTCTTTTATTTTCCTTTTTCAATTTTTTTTCAAAATTTATTTTCTTTTTCTTTTTAAAATTTGTTTTTTTATTTTCTTTATTAATCTTGAGATTATCTATTATCTTTAATTTTTATTTGATATGTTATTATCTTTAATGTTTTGCCTCTATTTCATCTCTCAATTGATTTATTTCTTTCAATGTTATTTCATTTCTTATCTATTTTATTTTAGGGGTGTTATTTAAATCAACTTTTTCATTATTCTTCTCTATATTATCTAATCATGGTCTTAGAGATTCATTTTTTCTAAGCCTGAGTAATATCTTCTTAAAAGAATGTTTTAAATTCACTATCCCTTGGCATGATCTTCTCTTAATACATTGAAAATCTTTATACATGGTTCAAAAATTCCTATTTTCAAAATTGATATTTTTTAAAGGATATTTTGATTATGTATTTGTTCTTATATTAAGAATAATATTATTTATTAATAACTTTATGGATTCTTGATCTTGATTGATTTATATCTATATTTTATAAAGCATGATAGTTTTTAAATTTCTCTCACTTTATTAAATATTTTTTCTTAAAGGGAGGTTTAATCTTGTTTAAAGGTTATTTTGAAATTATTTTCTATTATCTTTTCATATCTCTCTAACCATCTTGTTTCAAACATTCCTTTTGGATATTATAAAAGGGGGAGAAGTTTTTTATTAAGATAGAAAATTGAATAATCTCTATTTAAAATGTTCTTTCATCAAGGGGGAGATTTTTTTTAATGATTCAAAAAAGGGGGAGACATGGTTTCATGTTTATTTGGTAACTCCATACTTTTTATCATTTCCTTATTCCTTATATTGATTTTAATATCAAGTGTTTGTGATAATAAAAATGGGGGATATTGTTGGACCCCAAAGAATAATTTTTTTAATAATCACAAACTCTCCAATGTTGTTCTAACTTGTTTCATGTTGTTTCAAGTGTATTTTTTTGTGTTTATAGTGTGTTATTTTTGTATAAAGGAATTTATCCTAAAGTTTTTTCCAAATCATGTTCAAAGGGCCTCTTCCACTTATGTTGTAGTAAGGTAGAACCATCTACCAGGTGCAGTGCCACTAGATAGTTGGTGGCATGGTCAGAACACTCTCAGCTGGCAGGATTCCACAGATTACTGATGGGGGTACACTAGATAGTTGATGGGAGATTTTTAGAAGAAGAAGCTACCAAAAATCCCATCTACTACTCAATAGAGGATATCGAGTATCCGATGGCATTGAGATTACTAGTCTGAGGAGGCATTTTTTGGTGGTAAAAAAGTGTTTTTCAGGTTTTAAATGTTGTGGCCAGATTCATTAGACCTCGGACATCCTTGGAGGCTATAGAAGGAGATCAAGGTAACCTCAATTCATTATCTCATATTCTAGTGAATCAAAGTGAAAACACCATAACACTCTCAAAACTCAAATTTGATCTAATTTTATAAAATCTCCCAAGAGTTTAAAGTCCTCAAATTTTAAGGGGAGTTCAAGTGATCATTATCCAAGGAGTTTGTGGAACTTAATCAAGAAGGGTGTATTCTTAAATGACATCATCTAAAGCATCATATATATTCTTGTTAAATCTTTTATATCTTTTTCTCTCTCCGTGTTTAGATATTATTTGTAAAACCCCTTGGCACTCACTTCTTATCCTTATATCTCTCTCTATTTCTTTAAGAGAGAGAAAATTCCAGGAATTGTAAAAGGATTGAAATTAATCTAGTCATAAATTTCTCTTCTCCCTCTACTTATTTAGCTCTTGGATGATGATTAAAAAAGAAGCCTTCCAAAGCATGAAAAATAGAAAAATTCATTGATCAGAAAGAGATTGACCCCCATACCAACCTCTTGGATGATGACCCCTCCTCTAGGATTTTCATTTTTCAATGTTTTGTTATCACCAACTTGAGAAATAGTGTTTTCATCCAATTGATTGGGAACCTTTAAGAAGGGAGGATCCTGTTATCTAGATAAACCTATTCCACGATCCATTTCAAGCCTCTCTAACTCATCCTTTAGTTCAAAGATTCCCATTGGAGGTTAGATTGCTTCTTTCCCTATATCTAACTTGACTGCCTCATTGGAAATAGCGTGAGCTTTTTCAATTTACTTAAATAATGATTTCCTGGTATTGGATCTGTTCATATTTTCCATCATACTAATGATATTTTTCCCCTAGTACTCCTTGTTCGAAGTTTCTTTCTTACATCATTAGGCATATCTGCTGGTGAAATCACAACAACACCACTACCAATGGTGTGAACTACCAGATGGGACTGCTCAAGAATTATTTGTGTATTAGACACTGAACTAGATTACAGATGAATATATATTATAGTGGAGTAATACTAGAGCTCAAAATATCAGTTTCAATAGGGTTAAGAATAACCAATGATTTCATGGTGATGACAAACCTCTCCTCGACTGATCTTAGACATGATGGATCCACATACTATATATGGTTATACTTCTCTACATAATTATCCTTCATATCAATAAAAACTCTGATTAAGTGGGTTTCATCCCACTACTGCAGATCTACCCTATAATACTGTGTAAAAAGTATTTTATCGACACTAAAAAAGTGATGATATTGTAAGTTCCCTTAAAAGCGTACATCTTTTATCATCGATAATTTAGAACTAATAAAGGACCACCTTTATCAGTGCTAAACTAGCACTGATAAAATCCATGTTGATTAGGGTGATGATAAAATTACAGAACACTACAACTGCAAATAGATAATTTAATTAAACTTAAATTTAGATAAAAAATACAAGAAATTATTGTATTATAGAAATCTCAAACATATTGTTTTGTAAAATTACATTGGTAAGTACAATTTATTAAAAACACTCAAAAACATCAATATTTCATTGTTTTAGTCCCCAACCCCCTCTGAAAAGAGCCCAATCATGCTACCAATTTCCAAGAAAACCACTCCAGCTTGAGAAAAAGAGTGAACTTGTATAAAAAATATTATGTTAGTAACACTATAATAAATAAATAAGACATAAATATGAAATAATAAATTAATAAAATTTCATTTTTAAACTGAAATAACACATCTTTTGTCATACCGGTCACATTGTGTATTTGATTGAGGTGTGGCTGATTCCTACACATCAAAAATTACTTATGGATAATTTCCCTAAAGTTTCAAAAAAATCTGAATTTGTTTGATCAGTTTTGAGTACCTGGTTTTTTTAACTAAAGTGTTAATTTTAAACTAAAAACATACACATTGAGTCATACTGAGAACAATGTGTATCGGATTGAGGTTCGATTGATTCCTATATGTCAAAAATGACTTATGACTCATTTTCTTAAAATATCAAAACAATCAGAATTCGTTTTCTTGGTTTTGAGTTTGTGGTGTGTGTTTTGAACTAAAGGGACAATTTTAAACTCAAAATAGTCACTTTGAGTCATACCAAACATGCACATGAGCCTTAGTTCAGTTGGTGAGGACTCCTTAAGTGCATCCAGGAGACCCGGGGTCAAATCCAAGCAGAGGATAATTTCTGAGTACTGTAGCAGGTACTATAGTAAGTATTGTAGAAGGTACTATAGCAGGTATTGTAGTAGGTAATGTAGTGGGAAATGTAGCAGGCACTATTTGGAATTGTAGCAGCCTGGAATATTCCTCCATTTGGGCCTTCGGTCCATTTATTTGGTCCCCGAGTCCTTTAAGTCCTTCGAGCCACCCAGGCCTTCGGGTCAGTAAGGCCTTAAGGCCACCTCAAGGGCTTCAGGCCACCTTAAGTGCAGATGCAAACCAGACAACCTTCAAGGAACAAGCTTCAGAAGAAGGAGGATCAAGGATCTTTCACCATAGAAGAAGCTAAATGGATTGTAATAATGAGAGGGTATGGAACTTGCCATCGGGATAAGCCTATGCATGCACGGGAAAGCCTAGCTAAATAGCCATGTGAAGGTGGAGAGCTTATTTCATGATGAAGATGCTATGGAGGAGCAGTTCCAAGTAGTTAGTCTGGGTTGTATGTGATTTTTGAAGCCTACGAGCAATGAATTCCTCTAAGGCCTATAGGACATATAATACTTATGCCTATGGGCCTTGTAAGGGTTCCACCTCACCCCTTGAAAGGTGGATTATAAAAATCAATAAAAAATGAAGGCCTTCAGGCCATTGGGGGAGTCGTACTAGACACACCATGTACTGAATTGTGGTATGACTAATTACTACATATCAAAAATGACTTATGGATTTTTTTATTAATCTATTAAAACAATCCAAATGTGTTTTCTTGGTTTTGATTTGTGATGTGTGTTTTGAACTAAAATGTCAATTTTAAATAAAAACACACACTTGGAGTTATACCAATCACATCATGTGTCGGATTGATATGTGGTTGATTCTAACATGTCACGAATGACATAAGGATCATTTTCCTAAAGTATCGCATCAATATGAATGCATTTTCTAGGTTTTCAGTATGTCATGAGTCATTTTTACTAAAATGTCAATTTAAAATGAAAACACACACTTCGATTCATACCACTCACGTCATGTGTCAGTTTTATGTATGATTGGTTCCTACACTTGAAAAATAAAGTATAAATCATTTTTCTAAAGTATCAAAAAAATCTGATTATTTTTTCTTGATTTTTAGTGAGTGATTCCTTTTGAAATAAAATATCAATTTTAAACTAATAACATAAACTTTGAGTCATGTCAGGCATGCCATGTATCAGATTGAGGTGAGGCTAATTCCTATATGTCAAAAAAACTTATGGATCATTGACCTAATGTGTCAAAACAATTCAAATGTGTTGGCTCGTTTTTTTAGAATGTGACGTGTGTTTTAAACTAAAATGTCAGTTTAAAAAAAACACACACTTGGAATCATACCGATCACACCGTGTATCAGATTGATATGTGGTTGATTCTTACACATCACAAATGACTTAAGGAGTTTTTACTAAAGTATCAAAACAATTTGATTTTTTTCCTTAATTTTGAGTATGTCATGTGTCTTTTTTACTAAAATGTCAATTTAAACTAAAAATATGCACTTTGAGTTATACCAGTTACATCATGTTTTGGCTTGAGATGAGACTGTTTCCTACACATCATAGATGACTTATGAATATTTTTCCTAAAGTATCAATATAGTATGATAACATTTTCTTAGTTTTCAGGGAGTGATAGATGTTTTGAACTAAAATGTCAATTTTAAACTGATAACATACACTTTAAGTAATATTTGGAATATTGTGCATCATATTGAGGTGTGGCTAATTCCTACAAATCAAAAATGAATTATTTCACATTTATTTTATTTTATTTGAGAATGTCATGTGACTTTTTTACTAAAAAGTCAATTTAAACTGAAAACATACACTTTGAGTCATACCGATCACATCGTGATTCGCTTTGAGGTGTGTTAAATCTTCCACCACCACCATTGGGAACCAAGGTGAAGATGAAGAAATGGATCATTTATAGTATCCAGTTCATCTCCTACACCTATTTCATTAAACATACTATCCATGGATCATCATTGGACACTATTTTGACCAAATCCTTGTCAAGAAACTCGCATCAGTGGATACATATGAGAATCCAAAGAGATGGGTTTAGAAAAGGTGAGTCGGTTATGAATCTGTCATACCCAGAGAGTGGGTTTTAGTTTATCTGACCTCAGGTTCTAGGTGTGGTTGATCCTCATTTTCCCCATCTCCATGTACTCTTCTAGTTGAAGTTCATGGAGAACCTAGGGTTCACAAATAACATGTTCCCCCACTTCCTGGCAGCATCCACGATGATGCGATCCATTCTGTTGAATGGGATTCTAGAGGGGAGGTGGTGGTGGAAAAATTGGGTCCCGTTGAGGAAGATGACGATAGATACAGTGAGGACAACAGTGTGGAGGCCATAGATGATAGTCTAGCTAATGTTGTCTTGGATGTAAACCTAGACAGTGTTGGTGAAGAGGGTGTCAATAAAGATGATAAAAATCCACCAATTGAAGAAAGATATTTTGTGGACCTTCTCATAGAGGTAGAACTCATCGAATTATTCTGCCCTAATGATGGAGATGTTAAGATTTCTACCTATCATCCCAACTACCAGTTGTAGGGTGGCAGCCAACCTGATGGTGGTAGTGTCATCCTTAGTTCATGTCAATCTGATGCACGGTGTGACCGATATGACTCAAAGTGTATTTTTATTTAAAATTGATATTTTAGTTCAAAACACACATCACATACTGAAAATTGAGAAAACACATTTAGATTATTTTGTTACTTTAGGAAAATTATATATAATTCATTTTTAATCTTTAGGAATTAGTCTCACTTTAATCTGATACATCATGTGTCTGGTCTGATTCAAAGTCTATGTTATCAATTTAAAATCGACATTTGAGTTCAAACATGTGTCACTAACTAAAAACTAGTAAAACATGCTCGGATTGTCTTGATACTTTAGGATAATGATTCATAGGTTATTTATGATGTGTATAATTCAACCACATGTCAAATTGACACATGATGTGACTAGTATGACTCAAAGTTCATTTTTTCAGTTTAAATTGGCATTTTAGTAAAAAAAATACATGTGACATACTAAAAAATTGACCAAACATGTTCGTATTGTTTTAATATTTTGGTAAAATGTTCCATAAGTCATTTTTGATGTGTGGGAATCAACTTCACATAAATCTGACACACAGTGTGATTTATATGACTCAAAGTGTATGTTTCTATTTAAAATTGAAATTTTTGTTCAAAACACACATCACATACTCAAAAATGATTAAACTCATTAAATTTGTTTAAATACTTTATGAAAATGATCCATAAGTCATTTATGATGTGTAGGATTCAATCGTACCTCAATATGATATAGAGTGTGCCCGGTATGACTCAAATTGTATATTATCATTATAAAATTATAATTTTAGTTCAAAATGTGTGTCAATCATTGAAAACCAAGAAAACATGCTCGGATTATCTTGATAATTTAAGAATATGATTCATAAGTCATTTATAAAATGTAAGAATCATCCAAACCTCAATAAGATACATGATGTGTCTGAAATGACATGATGTGTATATTTTTAGTTTAAAATTGACACTTTAGTTTAAAACACACACCACATACTCAAAACTAGGAAAACACATTCATATTGTTTTTATAATTTAGGAAAACAATCCATAAGTCATTTGTGACAAGTAGGAACTGGCCACACCTTAATCTAATACACGATGTGACTAGTATGACTCAAAATGTGTGATTTCAGTTTAAAATGAAATTTTATTAATTTATTATTTCATATTTATTGTTAATTTTTTTATTTATACTATTACTAACATATGATTTTTTTTATACAGGATAATTCTTTTCTCGATATGGAGCGATTTTTTCAACAACTGGTAGCATGATTGGGCTCTTTTAAGAGTGGTTCGGGGGCCAATGACAATGAAATATTGATGTTTTTGAATGCTTGTGATAAATTGTACTTACCAATGTAATTGTAAAAAACCAATATGTTTGAGATGTCTATAATATAGTGTTTTTTATTGTATTTTTTATTTAAATTTAATTTTAATTAAATTCACTATTTTTTGTTGCATTGTGATGTAATTTCAATAGCACACTACAGCAGTATGACTTTTATCAGTACTAGTTTAGCACTAATAAAGTTCCCCCTTCATCATTGCTTTTTTAGTTCTGATAAAAGACATACTCGTTTAATGGTGATTATAATAACAACACTTTTTTAGCATTAATAATACTCTTTTTACATGTTATTAAAGGGTCGATATGCAGTAGTTCGAGTGCATTGGCCTCGACACCAAATTACAGATGAATCATAACTTACATTAGAGAAAGACTAGACCTCACAGCAACAGTTTCAATAGGGTCAAGAGTAACCTAATATTTCTTTTTGATTATCAGTGAAAAATGGGTTTTGGTCCCATAGGAAAAATGGGTTTGGGGTGGGGAGGGATTCTTAAAAAATGACTGGCTCAAAAGAGGGCTTATTAAAATTTTCCGCACATATCGACTACCTGTGCAGGTAAACCCATGAAAATACAGGATGACCCACAGGTTTTTGTTTGATTTTTTTTAAAATAAATTACATGTGAGTTGTCTTCCTTTCCCAATGCCTCACCTAGTAGTCCAATGCACCCTGCATGAACTACAACTCTACGCCCTAAAACTCCTCCCCTCTCATCTTATTTCTAATATATTTCTCAATCTCATCCTTCCATGCCCCCACCCCTCCCCTTAAACATTCATTTATTTACCTTTGACGTTTCTTATCTCCTTCCATCACCCGCCTCTCTCTCTCTCTCCAGATCCGACGACACCACCACCATAGTCGCCCCATCATTGCTACCATGCTTCGCCGTCACCTACCTCCCTCCCTCTAGAATTGATGTTCCAGTCCCCTTACTGATATCCTCTATCTCCATCCACCCTTCTATACCTAATTTATGTCCATCAACTAGCATCTCCAATGTCGGTTGATGACGTTCGTTGTCTTGTCGCCCCCTCCTTTTGACTGCTTTGTCTTCCCCCTGCTTCATCCACTGTCTCGTCACCCCCACCTACTTCATCAATCATCCCATAACTCATGCCTGCTTCGTCTATTGTGTGAAGTTTGCTTACTTCATCGCCTCTTCCATCTGACATCCATCTCCCGACATCCTCTCTATCACCTCTAACATATGTCATCCCATCACCCCCACTTGCTTTGTATGTTATCTGACGTCCACTGTCTGGTCACCCTCACATGCTACATCCACCATCCCTTCGCCCCCTCATCTGTAGAGACCTAGTTTTTTCCTAGTAATACTTTTAAATAATTCTATGTATATTTTCAAAGCTAAGTGCTGAGAAAGCGTGCGATTCCTTGACCCAGGGTGCCCGGAATTAATTTTATAAAAATATTAAATATATTTTATATTACGCACGTGCAGCTTCTTAAAGAAAATGGTATAAGTCTTAAAAGGAATCTCATATCATAAATTTGAGACCACAGTTGATTCTATAATGCAGTGTTTGCCCTAGGCATGACATAAAATGGGTTGGCGCGGGGCGTTCGGACTCCTTGCTCGTTGACGGTATGTTCATTGAAATAAATAAATAAATAAATAAATTATTAATTAATTGTTTCATTTCAACCCAATGGATAATTCTATAAGAATGATGCCAAGATGAATTCTCCAAGGTTAGTCACATAAACCTTGGGAGAATTCTAGAGCTCTCTCTTCCTCCTCCATTGGAAGATCTCCTTAGATGACGATGAAACACCGGATCGGATTAGATCAGGACGCAACGAAAAAAATGAATTCTCTTGATCATCGGCAGATGCATTCTTCATCAAAGAATGATCCATAATCAAGTTAGAACTCATCAATTGGTGATTTATTCTCTTTTATTAAATTTTTGATCATATCCATCCTTGTTCTTGGGTCTGCGCCAATTGTGGATTGAGCATGCACTTATTTACTAGAATTTAAACTGATTTCTTAATTGTTTTCTAACCCGGTATCATTGTTCTTAATCGTTGGCCAATAATGATTGGACAATGATCATATAAACATTTTTATGGTGTTTTCCCACCTCGTTGCTTCATGTTCTTCATCAATTGGACCCCTCGGTCCTGGTTTGACATTATTGGGCAGTACTGAGCCTGATCAGACCCCCATAATAGCAAAGTAATCACACGCGAGGCACGGATTGATGAACCAAGCACATATCTATGATTGTTTCAAGAAATGGGTATTTTTTGTGATTAAAGGTCAATAAATCGATGGTAGAAGGCATGATTGTATGCAGAATGAACGATAAACCCATGTGGATGAACATAGGCCAATTTTCAACGAGCGGCGGCCCAGAATCGTGATTTTTTGCTAAATCCAACTTTCGGTCATAGATAGTGTCGGTTATGAAGTGGAGAGACCATATTCAAAGCATCATAAGAAGATATAAAGATCTATAAATTCTAGAGAAAACCCAACTACACGCCGTGTACAGGGAAGAGCACATTGCGTGTAGCCCCTCAACGGCGGTGACTACGGATTTGGGAAAAGTTAAGGATGACACAACATGTATCCATAATACATTTTGTGTACCCATTCCTCGGTTGGATAGCCTATGTGATATATTACACGGGTAGGAACCCTTGTGAAAGTACATGGCTTGGAACACGGCTGTGTACATAGGTACATGGACATCGCCAGAAGGACACGGCTCGGTCCTGGTTAGCCTGGACACGCTATGTAGTCCACCTGCATGGCGTGTACTGCTACACGGGCATGGAGTTGCGTGATGGATAGGGACATGGCTAGGCGGTGCAGCAGGACCACATGTCGTGTGGGTCCCCTTACACGTCGTGTACCCCTTGGTTCCTTTTTAGGAAATGTCAACTGCTCGTATCTCCTTCGTTTGAACTCAAATTTTGGCCCACGAGTAGCCTATACTAAGTATTGTTTCACATAGAACATGATGATGCCCTTATTTTTGGATTACAAGATACAATATTGAATGTTCCAGGAATGATTCCTACTTAGGCAATGCCCGATGATGGTAGTGATTATGCAGCATCACAGGGACCTTTCTGAGCGGTACTCTCCAGCAGGGCTAGGCATTGGAGTTCCTCAATGACCTTTCCAAGTGATTCCCTTCAGCAGGGTTGCGCAGTGGAGTTCCTTAATGTAATTTTTAAGCGGTACCCTCTAGCAGGGCTGGGCAATGGGGTTCTTCGATGTATTTTCTGAGTGGTACCCTCAAATGTGTGACAGAATGATGAGGCGTGGATAGAGGGTACCACTCGAAAAGGATTTTGGTTGGGTTTAGGGGAACAGTGCCAAAGTGTCTTGAGTGTGGCTCTCAGGCCAGGGAGTCTAGTGATGGAGTAGGCAGTCGCCGTATCCATTCACCAAGACCCTGACTACCTTATTTCCGACTCGGCATGCTGATACATTTATTGTTTAGGGATCAATGGAACATGCATCATATAATATTGAGTCTTTGACTATGCTTCTTGAGTCATCTCCCCATTGTTGTTGATATATATATTCTGATCTGATCGTGGTACATCTTGATAAATCATAGGATGCCTCTGCGATGACAGTCATCTAGGATACCAGTTCTAGTTCATAAAGATGATTTCATGAGTGATGATGCCTTATTTTAGGGTCCATCATGTTACCCACTTCCTCCAAGTGGTAAGGTAGAAGCACCTCCACCTCTCGAGTAGTTGATCATTCTAGAAGAGCATGCTGAGAACAGGCCTTGTCTTAGCGCACTCCGCAAATTCTAGTGTTAGAGGACGCTGAGGTTCTGCGACGAGCTAGCTCCTCAAGATGAAAAGGATTGGCTAGAGTTGATGGTCTGTATCTTTAGGATTTTTCGAATCCTTATGGACCAATTAGTTTCACTAGAATCTATCATTTTCCAAAGAAAAATTGGTCATTGGTGGAGTCTCATTACCTAGATGCACGATGGGTCAACATTCTCTTGGATTAACTTCTAACAGTTATTCTGTGAGGAGTTATACCCCTCCTTTTTGTGCGCCATCTGGATCCAAGAGCTTCTAGATATACTTAAGGGAGGGATGACGGTGGCTAAGTATGCAGTGAGATTCACAGACCTTACACAGTACTCTCTTGACCTGATCTGGGATGGCTATTTCTACGAACAGAAGTCTGATTAGAGACTCTACAGAGAGATTTGATCCAGCATTATGCCCTTGTGCATCCCCACCTATGTCGGGGTGTTGGAGTGAGCACTAGTGGTAGAGAGATTCCGGTCAGAGGGATGCTAGACAGCTGGAACTGGTAGTGGGCACCACAGAGCTGAGTCGTCTTCAACAGCTAGTAGATGCTAGGTGCCAAGATCTCAGCACAGAGGACCTTCCCATGATCAGACTTGGGCATGTGTTTTTTCGGTACAAAGATAGTGCAGAGCACTAGGGAAGTTCATAGAGGGTCGGTGCTTTGCTTGTGACGATCGAGGCCACATGGTGCATGACTATCTAACCAGATGTGCTAAGGAGAACATGTAGATAGCTAATGGACCATCACGGTAGAGGCAGTTCCATGATCAGGGATCTCCCTAGTGTGGTCAGGGTGGTCCCCAAGGAGGTGGATCTAGTAGAGGAATAGAAGGAGCCATGGGTGGTGGATGATGTTATGATATCCTTCCACCACCACCACCTGGCGGCCCACGTTAGGCTCAGGGAGTTGATGTTCAGGGTTGCAGACAGCTGCAAGCTTTGGATGTATATGATCTCGTAGCACACAAGATGATATGAGGTATGATTGGTGTTTATTCTATTTTTGATTCTATATTAGTATACACAAGTTCCATTAATTCCTATATCTCTATACTCATGGTGTGAGATCTATAGCTCTCATTTGAGGCGATATCCCAACAGGTTCTTCTTGAGGTTCCTACAGGGAAAGCTTTTTCTGTATCTTTTATCTACCAGTAGTGTGAGCTATCGCTTGGTGGAGAGAGGTTCATGTGGGACCTATTGGTCATCACAATGGAACCTATGAATTCATATTGGTTATGGATTGGTTGTCCATGGTTCAAGCCCATATTGACTGTCACCATAGACAAGTCATATGTCTATGCACTAATGGGATGTGATTCTACTTTTTTGGTGAGAGAGATCTCATGGAAGGGAAAGCGTGTTCTATGAGTAGGAGGCTACAGCTCATCACCCATCAGTTGGCAAGTATATCCCTTGGTGCAGTTGGCTCTTCATAAATCTAGGTTCCTTCAATTGTGGATAATTATATGTGCGTCTTCCTCGAGGACGTTTCGGGACTACCTCTGAGGTGGGAGATGGATTTTTTTCATGGACGTGCATCCCTCCACTGCTCTGATATCTTCTTTGGCATATCAGATGGCCCCTACTGAGCTCCAGTAGTTGTGGTTGCAGTTGGAGGACCTTTGAGAGAAAGGTTTTATCAAACCCAATGTGTCCCCCTAGGCAGCTCTGGTGTTGTTCGTGAAAAAGGCTGACGAGAGCTTACGACTTTTCATGGATTATCATCGCTTGAACCAGATCATGATAAAGAATAAATACCCTTTACCAATCATTACCGACCACTTTGACCTATTTCAAGGCATGAGATGGATCTTAAAGATCGATCTCAGTTCTGGCTACCACTAGTTGAGGGTTCGCAAAGTTGATATTCCAAAGTTGGAATTCTGATGTCGCTACGAACATTATGAGTTCCCAGTGATGCCCTTTAGTGTGACGAATGCCCCCGCCATGTTTTATGGATTTGGTGAACCTGGTCTGCCAACCTCATATTTTCATATTATTATTTATATTTTCAACCTTACATACTCAATCTCTCATGGTCTGCAACCATAAATTTTTCACATGTGGGTTTTTGCAGGTATACTAAAAATTAAAAAATTATAAAAACAATAATGAATACGGGTTTTTTGTGGGCTTTCCCGCATCTGTTGTAGTGGGGGTCAGGCTTGATGGATCCACCTGCTCCACATTCTTATCCTTCCATGCATAACTAGCCTTCATATCACCACCAACTCTGATTAAGTGAGTTTCATCTATAGTGGGGTCACCCCTGAATGACTATTCAGCACCTTTTATAGCCTTCATGTCAGCCTCCACATGGGGTGCATGCCCCTTACCATCATCATTTCTTGCTTCAGTATTTGAAATAATATTTTTTTTATTTTAAATTACCTTCATTTAAGTAATACCAAAATAAAATTTTTTTTTTAAAAAAAATGGGTAGAAAACATCAGTTCATTGTATGCTCGGGTGTCCCAGATTCCAAAAAAACTTAACCCAAAATAAAATAAAAAATAAAAAAAATCATTTCAAAAAATTTACCTAAATTTATAACATTTATAAAATATAAATTAAACTCAAAAAACATAAACTAATATATATTTATAGCAATTATAAAATATAACATTTTAAAAACCCAAAAATATAAAAAAAATTGTCTACTGTAAAATGAATTAAAAAAATTATAACCAAATTATTCATTCATAACCTTTTCCTAAAAAAACATAACTCCAACTGGACCCTAGATGAGGAGGACCCACAACAGAAGACGGTCCAATAAAACCAAAATATGACATACATTTAATCCATTTAGATAACTTTTCCATTCATAACCATTGTCTAATAAACGGAACTAACCACTAAGATATGAGACTAATACGCTTGGCTTGACTCTTCCCTGGGAGACGCCCCCTTCAGTTTTTCCACAAGAACATCCATGGAATAAAAAATTGAAGGTGGGTTTTGCAACATCAAACTCAAACACAGAAGCAGATGCAGATTACTGGAGAAGATTACAGTAACAAAAATATAGCAGTAGCAGGAAACAAACGGATTATATTTCTTCAGATTCATATGATTATTACAACGCTTAAACACGCCCTATTTATAGGGATACAAATGTATAGAAAAACAAATTAAGGAAACCCAAAGAGAAATAAAAGTCTACAAAATGGTGTAGTAGGTGACGCCCAAGCCTCTGGAGCATAATACGTCAAGCGTCCCTTATATGAAGTCTCCAAGAATCCATCACAATAGTAGATGGTTGGTGTCGTCCAAATAAAAATAGGTTTATCTTTCCAACATCCCCCCCCCAAACTTTTTTTCTTGTGACTTGGCGTTTTCATCATATTTATTCACATATCTAGGTGGGTGATCGACGAGTTCAAAGACTTCACCATTTTCAATGCCTTCCTTTTTCTTATAGCCTTCGGTTGCATAAATGGAATGGATTTCCTCATCTATCATTTTCCTCAATATTTCATTGGATTTATCTTCCTCAAAGCCAACTGGATCAAAATTCACAAATAGACAATACAAATTTACATACTCCTCCATTAGTTCTATTCTCTCATATATATCTACAAGGATTTGAAGGTTTTGGGGATATATATGATAAATTTCTCGTTCAATGTCTTCAGATGTTGGCGTATGTGGTAACGACATCATTGGTTCTTCAATTCCTCGTTCCTTCAATGGTACTTCTTCAATGATTTCTTCATCTTCTAGAGGGAGTTGTACCTCTCTTGAATCATCATCTTGATTCCATTTCCAAGTCCCCTTTTTTTTCAAAGATAGCATCTATGCTATGAACAATCTTCTTGGTGATGGAATTATAAAAGTGATATTTTATTACTCGGTCACTCTATCCCATAAGGACACATTTCACTCCCTTGTCCTCAAGCTTTGTTTGTTTTGCCACTAGGATCCTGACATAGGCAATGTAACCAAAAACTCTAAGATGACTTACAATTGTCTTGTGAGTACTACATGATTCATGTTGCATCTTTACTTTAAGATTTTTGGTTGGGCATCTATTGAGCATACACCGCACACAAATACCCTTTAGCCCAGAAAGTCATGGGCACTTTTTTGTCTTTCAACAAGCTTCTTGTCATGTTGAGAATAGTTCGATTTTTCCTTTCGGCTACTCCATTTGTGGTGCAAACTAGCGCTAAATTCCAGGATGCTTGAGGTACTTTTGGAAAACATTAAAGGTGTACTCCCCACCTTGATCGGATCACAATGTTTTTATACAATGGTTGCTTTTATTTTCCACCCGTGCCTTGAATTCATTGAAGATGTCAAACACTTCTGACTTCATCATGAGAAAATATATCAATGTTTTCATGTTATATAATCATCAATAAATGTTAGAAAGCACCTCCTTTGTCCATTTGACTTTGGATTCAATGGACCGCACACATAGGTGTGGACTAACTCCAATGGCGCAACAACTTTCAAGTTGACCTTCATTGCAAAGTTGTTTCAATGTGGTTTTCTTAGAACACAGTTTCCACATATTTGATTTAGGTTTCTAATGATAGGAATCTCATTCACCACCTTCTTACTTCCTAATAATCTTAAACTTTCAAAGTTTAAATGCCCGAACATGAGATGTCATAGCCAGTCTTTATCGTCACATACCATTTTCAAACATCGTGGTACGTCGAGTTGGATCATGAGTGGAAACTTACAGTTCTTCGCCATTGGTACTTTCGTGATCATCTTTCCTTTTTCATTGGCAATCACTATTTTTTATTTTATAGGCTTATGTGAAAGCATTTTTCCACCAATTGCCCGAGACTCAAGATGTTGGTCTTCATGTCGGATACATAGTAGATATTGGAGATGAAATCATGATTGTCATCTTTTTTTTTATCAGTATATCTCCTCTTCCATGAAAAAATACTACTGAGAGATCGCCAAATGAAATCTTTCATTGAACCCTCTCTTCTAGGTTCGTAACCAAGCACTACTGGAAATAAACTATTTCCCAACGGTTCAGAACCGTTGGGAAAGCCCCTCAAACCGTTGGGAAAGGTTTTCCCAACGGTTCTCATAACCGTTGGGAAGTAAGCCGTTGGGAAAGGTTTTCCCAACGGTTTACTTGCAACCGTTGCAATAGGCCCATAGAAGTTACCCTACCCCAACGGTTTGGGTGAACCGTTGGGATAGTTTTTCCCAACGGTTCTCCCAAAACCGTTGGGAAAACCAAATCCCAACGGTTCCAAACCGTTGGGATATACCATGTGGAACAGTTTCCCAACGGTTTTAAACCGTTGGGAATTGGTGAAGTCTTTCCCAACGGTTTAGAACCGTTGGGAAAAGACATGCTAAAACTTATATGCCAACGGTTTGAAACCGTTGGCATACCCTATGCTGCAAATTGCAGCACCCTGCAATTTGCACAGCCCCTGTCCCCTGTCTATCACCACCCTCATTTTCACCTCATTTTCACCTCATTTTCACCTCATTTTCGATCCAACTATTGTACCAGTAATAAAATAAAACATACATATTCAATTACGAACAAATTCATACACATTTAACATATAATGGATCCTGAAACTATACAAATCCATAATTAAATTACAATTCATAAACATCCATAATTCATATAGAATTCAATTTAAAATTTAGATGACAATTATACGTGGAATCTGAAATTCAATTCATAATATGATCGGTTTTTTCTATACCATATATTTTTACCTCAAATGATGTCCATTTTAAACAAAATACATACACCTGAAGTGATACCGGCCACACCGCACCTCAGATTGAGGCGGGGTTAACTCGTACACGTCACATTTGACTCATGGATCGTTGTTCTAAAGTATCGACAAAATCCTAATGCGTTTGGTCGGTTTTCCGTATGCCAGTTGATGTTTTTCACTTAAAATGGCGTCCTTTTGAAACAAAAGACGGACACTATGAGTGGTGCCGACCACACCGCGTCTCCAATTGAGGCGGGGTTGATTCGTACACGTCACATATGACTCATGGATCGTTCTCCTAAAGTTTAAATGGAAACCGAATGTGTTTGGTCGGTTTTCCGTATGTACCTAAAATGTTGTCCATTTTAAACAAAAGAGTGACACTTAGACTCATCCCGACCACACCGCGACTCAGATTCATCCCGGGTTGGCTCGTACATGTCACATATGACCCATGGATCATTGTGATAAATTATAAAAAGATTCCGAATGCGTTTGGTCGGTTTTGCGTATGCCAGTTGTTCTTTTCATTTATAATCATGTCCATTTTAAACAAAAGAGACATAGTTAGAGCGGTGTCGGCCACACCACATCTCAGATTAAGACGGGGTTGACTTGTACACGTCACATATGACCCATGGATCGTTGTGCTAAAGTATCGATAGAATCCGAATGCGTTTGGTCGGTCTTCCGTATGTCAGTTGATGTTTTTCACTTAAAATGACGTCCTTTTGAAACAAAAGACGGACACTTTGAGTGGTGTCAGCCGCACCGCATGTCGGATTGAGGCGGGATGATTCGTACACGTCACATAGGACCCATGGATCGTTCTCCTAAAGTTACAATGGAAACCGAATGCGTTTGGTCGGTTTTCCATATGTACTTAAAATGGTGTACATTTTAAACAAAAGAGAGCCATTTAGACTGATCCCGGTCACACCGCGACTCGGATTGACCCGGGTTGGCTCGTACACGTCACATATGACCCATGGATCGTTGTGATAAATTATCAAAAGATTCTGAATGCGTTTGGTCGGTTTTGCGTATGCCAGTTGTTCTTTTCACTTATAATCCTGTCCATTTTAAACAAAACAGACACAGTTAGAGCGGTGTCGGCCACACCGCGGCTCGGATTGAGGCGGGGATGATTCGTACACGTCACATATGACTCATGGATCGTTCTCCTAAAGTTTCAATGGAAACCTAATGCGTTTGGTCGGTTTTCCGTATGTACTTAAAATGGTGTCCATTTTAAACAAAAGAGAGCCACTTAGACTGATCTCGGCCACACCGCGACTCGGATTGAACCCGGGTTGCCTCGTACAGGTCACATATGACCCATGGATTGTTGTGATAAATGATCAAAAGATTCGGAATGCATTTGGTCGGTTTTGCGTATGCCAGTTGTTCTTTTTCACTTATAATCATGCCCATTTTAAACAGAAGAGACATAGTTAGAGCGGTGTCGGCCACACCGCGTCTCGGATTGAGACGGGGATGATTGGTACACGTCACATATGACCCATGGATCGTTCTCCTAAAGTTTCAATGGAAACCGAATGCGTTTGGTCGGTTTTGCGTATGCCAGTTCTTTTCACTTATAATCCTACCCATTTTAAACAAAACAGACACAGTTAGAGCAGTGTTGACCACACCGCGCCTCGGATTGTGGCGGGGATGATTCGTACACCTCACATATGACCCATGAATCGTTCTCCTAAAGTTTCAATGGAAACCGAATGCGTTTGGTCGGTTTTCCGTATGTACTTAAAATGATGTCCATTTTAAACAAAAGAGAGCCACTTAGACTGATCCCGGCCACACCGCGACTCGGATTGAGCCCGAGTAGGGTATCATGAACATGAATAACATCAACCTTGTGCCATCCTCCTACCCTACATGACCCCAACCACATGCCACATCTTATTATAGCCTTATCACATCACACCTCATCGAAAAACACTAGGGAAATCATAGTACATCTCACCTGAAGACACATGGACAATCACATCGCATCTTGCCTAAAAACACATGGTCAATCACTTTTGAAGGAAGAGTAGGGAATGTTGTACCCCACTCTCTTGGATTTTAATGATCACAATCACTCTCATAGTGATCTAATGTTGTTTCAAGTGTTCTTGTTAATAGGCATGATTTCAGGAGCAAGAAGTGGCAAAAAAAAGGAAAAGTGGACTTTTTTCAAGTCCACCAGCCAGCCGGTGTAGGACCACCGGCCAGCCGGTAAGGGCACCGGCCAGCCGGATCCAGCCCATCGGCCAGCCGGTGGACAAGGCAGAAGGGCTTTCCCTCTGCCAGGTGCCACCGGTCAGCCGGTGTCTGGCCACCGGCCAACCGGTGGGCCCAGACAGAATGGGATGTCTTCTGTCCAGACCACCGGCCAGCCGGTGGCCTCCTCACCGGCCAGCCGGTGGAACTCTTTGGAATAGTGAGACCTACTGTCTCACCACCGGCCAGCCGGTGGCCTTCCCACCGGCCAGCCGGTGGCTCCTGGGCAGAAGCTCTCTCCACCTTCCAAGGCACCGGCCAGCCGGTGGGCAAGCACCGGTCAGCCGGTAAGCAAAGTCAAACTAGCCGTTAGAGCTTGACCAGACTTGCCCACTTGATCCCCAACGGCTCCAAGAACCGTTGGCAAAACCTCTCAAATACCAACGGTTATACTAAACCGTTGGTATGTAAGTGTTGGGAAAACTCCAGTTTCCAGTAGTGAGGATCTTACATACTAGGATACACATCATGGATCACTATCAAAACCATAAAAACATTGACAGATCTCAAAAAATGAGTGCATGCCATCATTACCTCATAGAATTGAAAAAAGGTAAGTAACAAGCAATATATCTCACTACTCCATACTCACCCCACAACATAAGGGTCTCACATTACTAGGGAATAATTCTATCCAATACTAAATGATCTTGATCCATTTTTCATATACATATATGATTCACCTCACCAATTACTAAATATTAATAACATACAAAATTATGATTCCATTTAACTAGAGTTAAACCATCAGGTTTTACAAGGAAATTCTATATAAGTATTTGTTTACACTTTAAATAAAGAACATGAATGTCATGTTAACACTCAACATTGATTCATTAATAAATTGTATTCGAATTTTATGGAAATACCAAAATAAATTAGTGAATCAATGTACCTATAGTGGTGCACATGACCACCATGAAACCTTATTTATAAGAAAACAACCATTTAGAGGCAGGTACTAGATAACCTATAAGAAAACAACCATTTCAAGATGATTTTGACTTTAATTATTTAAAATAACATTTCATTTTTCATAATTATTGACTTAAATCCATGCCCTCTAGGCATAATCCAACCTCTTCCATGATTCCTCAATATTTATCTTTATTACAAAAGTCTGTTAAGCATCCAACCCCATGGGTTAAATTATTTAGCATTACCATTCCATAATTCCAGGTACTCTAGGTCTCACCCTAAGCTACTATAAAACATGCATAACCATGCACAACCAGATATGTTATTTAGTGGGGATAAGAAGTGAAGAAACAAGAAACTCAACTATCAGAACATTAAATAAGATTCATTAATAAGAAAGAATCACAACTCTTAGCACAAAAAATATTGGAAAATCCTAGTTTCAACATTCTCCACTAGTCCTGGTTCTATCCCCGACACCACTATGTATATCACAATCCATCCTACCATCACAGACTCCAAACACTACCAAAAACCCTAAAATACCCACCCATTTCTTTGTAAACCATCATACATCTTAGGAACACATAACACAACAAGCCTCCCCAACAAGAGTAATCACACAAGTAAGGAATATGACAAAAAATATTTAATAGGGAATTTAGCTTTATAACCAAGGAATTTAGTCTTCATAAGAAAATGGGCTCACTAAACTGAAAAAAAATTTATTCAATAAATAATTATTTACCATCATGAATTAACCAATTAATTTATCATAGGTCATAACCATAGCAAACCTATGTAATTAACTATAAATAATTATAATTTAAACTTGATTCAAGTATCACTTTGATTTCCATCAAATATAACGAATAACGCTAAGAATTAAACATGATTATTTATTATTTAGTCATAAATAATTACTATATTTACACTACTTATCTAGTTTACAAATATAAAAAAATGATAAACCATAAAATAAAAAAATATAGCACACTATCTAGCAAATTATGAGGTAAACTGTTAACACATAATAAGCACATGAAATCTCTACAACCCAAAACCAACTCTTTATTTGTTTATGGTTTAATATTAATTAAATTTAATTCCACCATTACCCAATGGGATAAATCTTAATAACTTCGAAAATGAACTTTAATATGGTAGAATTAATGAATACCTTACATCAAGTCTTTCAATTTTATTTGAACAAGAATGGAATAACAAGCACAGTTCCTTGATCACATCTCCCACAAGGAACCGATGGTCCCTATGGACACCATACCATGAAAACATATTTAAACATCAAAATAATTCCCCTAATAATGAATAATTTGAACCAAAATAACATTAAAATATTGCACAAAAGAAAATAGAACCAAACATATAAGAAACCACAAGAGAAAGAGTTAAAAATTACCTCAGATCATCATAGATCTATCTCTAGAATAAGAGTGTTGAATCCTATCAAAGGGGATTCAAATTACTTAAAAAAAACTCTACTAGATTCCTAGGTTTCAGGATTTTTTTGAGGATGAAAAGTTCAAAGAGGGTTCAGAAATTTTTAGGAAAACTAGAAATTAGAAGACCACAACATAACACCCTACACCATGAGGCAAGGAGGGAGAAACATGAAAAAAACTATGGAATAATGGAAGAGTTTACACTATATCACTCATGGTCAATTTTGTATCCAAGAAACATGGCATGGTCTATGTTGAAGATCCTTTAAATTAGGATATGGAATATGACCCAAAGGAATCACTATGCTGTATAATCCTAATAGCTAATGCATGAGGCTAAACCACATCTCAACTCTATGATGTAGTGACACTGAAAAAGGTAGAACCACTAAAACTTACCTCCCCATATTTTACTTGACATCCTATCCCCACTCCTTTGTGTTTAAATAATTGGAATAACCACAAAAGACTCTCCTTTTAAGCCTGTACGCCACATCTTTTAATCCACACCACAACCTATTCTCCCGACTAGACTCTATGGAATAACATAACTCACCATGCTAAAATCCTACTCTAAAGCTGAAATTTCAACTTAACTTCCCTTATTCCTCCTATAATCCTCCCTTGGAACCTCCAACACATAAAATACATAATAAACATGTTGTATGGATTTGGGCCCTTACAACACCCTTAACTATTTTGTAACTTTTGAATCATAACCCCCATGAAAGAAATAAATTCAAATGAAAATTTAAATAAAATAAATATAAATTGATTCATGATATGTTATATCAATGTTTTTGTATATACATTGCATGAAATAAACTTGTGTTGAATATGAAATGTCTCTTAGAAACCAGCGTGAGATGAGAAACCCTTACCTCAAGTTCTCATTGCCTCGTAATTGTATTTAACCTCATGTTAATAAATTTTAATTAGTTTTAAATCTACAAAAGAATCATATTTATACATACTAGGATACACATCATGGATCACTATCAAAACCATAAAAACATTGACAGATCTCAAAAAATGAGTGCATGCCATCATTACCTCATAGAATTGAAAAAAGGTAAGTAACAAGCAATATATCTCACTACTCCATACTCACCCCACAACATAAGGGTCTCACATTACTAGGGAATAATTCTATCCAATACTAAATGATCTTGATCCATTTTTCATATACATATATGATTCACCTCACCAATTACTAAATATTAATAACATACAAAATTATGATTCCATTTAACTAGAGTTAAACCATCAGGTTTTACAAGGAAATTCTATATAAGTATTTGTTTACACTTTAAATAAAGAACATGAATGTCATGTTAACACTCAACATTGATTCATTAATAAATTGTATTCGAATTTTATGGAAATACCAAAATAAATTAGTGAATCAATGTACCTATAGTGGTGCACATGACCACCATGAAACAATCATAAATTTTTACAAAAACCCTAATAATTGGGAATAACGAAATCAAGAATAGAAGTATATGATTTATAAGAGCTGGAACTATATCGTTGATAAAATATAGGAGTCTAACCTGGTAGGTGCTGATCTGATGGAAGATGTGGGGATTGGGAGGTCCTTCTGCAAGGAATCGCTCCAGGAGGACATGAACTGAATGCTTCTGGAATGTGGGGAGGCCGCTGGCTCGATTTGGTATTTGGGGCTTTTTTTTTCCAACGGTTATTAAAAACCGTTGGGAATGACCAACATTTCCCAACGGTTCCATAGAACCGTTGGGAAAACAAGATTTTTCACCACTTTTCCCAACGGTTCTTAGGAACCGTTGGGAAAAACCTATCTTTCCCAACGGTTGTATGAAACCGTTGGGAAAACTATGCATTGAGGGGTTTTTCCCAACGGTTCATTGAACCGTTGGTACAAAACTGTTGGGAAAGGTCCCTTTTCCAGTAGTGAAGTGCTTGTGACCTGTCATGTGGTTGCTAGCTCCATAGCTAAGATATCTCATACCTTGACTTTGTGTTAATGTTTTTGCCATCAACACATGGGACTTGTCAAAAGTATCTTCTGCTTCGATGATATGAGCCTCATCTGTTTCATTCTCCATAGGATTCTTACTCCATCATTAATTGTTATAATGTCCATATTTTTTTTACAGTTATAGCATTGAACATTTCTTTTGTCGGATGACTAGTGATTGGTGAATCCTCCCCTTTTTCATTGTACTTGTTCTCATAGAGTATAATTTTGATATTTATAACCTTCTTAATTTGAGCATCTTCCACCTCATCATCCTCTTCTTAGAACAAATTCTTTTCCATGGAATCCCCTACCCCCAGTTTCTTTGAAATGTTTCCCCTTACTCCTTTTCATAGTTGTTGAGATACAACTCGATTGGAGAACATGGGACTTGTCAAAAGTATCTTTTTTTTTGCGGTGAATGGCATGAGACGACCGGGGAGGGGGCGGAAATGGAAGTAAATCAGCCTGGGAAGCTTTTATTTTTATTTTTATTTTCTGAAGAAAAAGATGGGCGTGGAGGGTTAAAAAATCACAAAAAAAGGGGCAATTTGAAAAAAAAGGAAGGCGTTGGGGTGAAAAGTAAAAAAAAAACTTTTTTTTGAAAATTTGTAGAAGGCGTAGAGAAGGTGGGAAAATCACTTTTTGAAAATTTTAATCCTACCTTTGTTGAGGAATGATGAAAGCAAAATTAAAGTGAGAATAAACCAAAACATATGTCACGTCTCGGATTTGGAATATGTAATAGTACTATTCATAGTCCCTATCCTCAGTTGCTGCAAATGATTCCATGCGGATCTGATGGAACCCTAGCATTGAACATTTCTTTTATCAGATGACTATCGATTGCTGAATCCTCCCCTTTTTCATTGTCCTTGTTCTCATAGAGTATAATTTTGATATTTATAACCTTCTTAATTTGAGCATCTTCCACCTCATCATCCTCTTCTTAGAACAAATTCTTTTCCATGGAATCCCCTACCCCGAGTTTCTTTGTAATGTTCCCCCTTACTCCTTTTCATAGTTGTTGAGATACAACTCGATTGGAGAACATGGGACTTGTCAAAAGTATCTTTTTTTTTTGCGGTGAATGGCATGAGACGACCGGGGAGGGGGCGGAAATGGAAGTAAATCAGCCTGGGAAGCTTTTATTTTTATTTTTATTTTCTGAAGATAAAGATGGGCGTGGAGGGTTAAAAAATCACAAAAAAAGGGGCAATTTGAAAAAAAAGAAAAAGGAAGGCGTTGGGGTGAAAACTAAAAAAAAACTTTTTTTTTTGAAAATTTGTAGAAGGCGTAGGGAAGGTGGGAAAATCACTTTTTGAAAATTTTAATCCTACCTTTGTTGAGGAATGATGAAACCAAAATTAAAGTGAGAATAAACCAAAACATACGTCACGTCTCGGATTTGGAATATGTAATAGTACTATTCATAGTCCCTATCCTCAGTTGCTACAAATGATTCCATGCGGATCTGATGGAACCCTAGCATTGAACATTTCTTTTGTCGGATGACTAGCGATTGCTGAATCCTCCCCTTTTTCATTGTCCTTGTTCTCATAGAGTATAATTTTGATTTTTATAACCTTCTTAATTTGAGCATCTTCCACCTCATCATCCTCTTCTTAGAACAAATTCTTTTCCATGGAATCCCCTACCCCCAGTTTCTTTGAAATGTTCCCCCTTACTCCTTTCCATAGTTGTTGAGATACAACTTCGATTGCAGAGCATGCTCCACTCCATTGGTATCACCCCCACAATTCACCTTCAGTTCATGGGCTTGTAGACATCCCATGAGTTCTTTGACATAAATCTTATCTAGGTCTTTAGTTTCTTCTAAAACAGCGACTATTTAATCAAATTTTGGATTTAAGGATCGTAAAATTTTCTCACATATCTGCATGTTGGCAATATTTTCTCTATTTCTTCACAGTTGGTTCACCACAACTGTTATACAAGTATGATACTCAATAATGGTTTCAAAATATTTCATAAACAGGAATTCAAACTCGCCTCGTAGAGATCGAAGCCCTATCCACTTCACTTTATTGGCAATTTTGAGTGTTTTGTGAAGATTATCCCGGATCTCATTTGATGATTTTGATGAAGTGATTATCTCGAACGTGGCTTCATCATGACCTTGGTAGATGATGGATTTGGGCTTGAAGTCTCGCTTCCGTTCTACCCGAAGAGTTTCCTTTTAAACATTGGGAAAAGTAGCCTAAGATGCTTTGGATTCTGGCCTAGTGTATCTGTTTTCCACAATGTTCATGACATCTTAAATGTCAAGAAGCGCTCGAATTTGTATGCCCCAATTGTTGTAGTTATCATTCGTTAGTTTCAGTATCAAAGTTGGTGCAATCTCTTTTGCCATGGAGACTCAAAAATTCTTTTGGATGAAAAAATTTCACGTGGACTGATATTTTTTTCGGAGCAGTGCAGACTGGTATTTTGTTGAATGGCATAAGACGACTGGGGAGGAGGTGGAAATGGAAGTAAATCATCCTGGGAAGCTTTTATTTTTATTTTTATTTTCTGAAGAGAAAGATGGGCGTGAAGGGTTAAAAAATCACCGACGACAAAGGAGCAAGCCTTCCAGCCACCCGTCTTGGATCTGAGCACGGGGTTGCCCTTAGGATCCACAGTGTCGTCCTTGGTTTACCCATCTGCCCCTTCTTCCATGGCCGCACGCGTCCACCTCGTTTCGCGGGGTGCCCACAGCACTTCTTCAGCGCCAGATGGGCAGTGCAGGTATCCCACCACTTGCGCGTGCATAAATGGATGGATATGGTTGAAAAAAATATGCATTGACTTGGATTCTTAAGAGAATATTATTTGGGTGGGGCAAACTGTTCTTGGAGTATCTCTTAGAAAATCAACCCATTACTCCACCTAGTTGATACATATTTGAAAAGAAGCTTTACGTTTATTAATTTAAATGGTCACTATTGTGGTATGCTATATTCAACTTAGTTATTTTAAAAAACCAAACTCAAATGTTTTCTTTAAACTTTTCCTTTATTATGTTGATTATTGACATAACAAATGTGAAAGATGATCTTTCACATCACGTATCTCAATAAACAACATGAAAAAACCGCAATTTTAAGTTTTTCATATATGTTATTCAAATAATATAACTCACTGTTCCTATATATCTTGAAACCATTCACACATCACTTATAGTAAATATATACCCAATAAATTCTGTTTTCATGACAAAGGAAATTCACAACATCCAATTTCTTTTGAAATTAAAATTACAAGTGTATTTTATGAAATATGTTTTCTCCATGTCTCATGACTTTCACTTCTAGTGAAATGCAATTTGGGTCATGAATCTCTAAACGGATGTCATGTCATGTCATTTTGGATGTGAATAGTGTAAAGATAAATATTCAATCAATAATATGAGTGCATTATATTTTGAATACATTAAATGGAAATTTTGAAATATCAAATTTGTTATGCCCAAAGGGGGCTTAGGTGTGAGAAACCCTCGGGGGGGGGAGTAAATTAGGGTATGAAATCTTTTCACTACCACAAAATAGAGCAAGGGAAGTACCGCCCTTTATCAGTGCTAAACAGAAAGCGCTGATAAAGGGGTGTGCCTTTATCAGTGCTAGATAAAAGCGCTGATAAATGTTCCCTTTATCAGCGCTACAATAGGCGCTGATAAAGGTGTACCCTTTATCAGTGCTCGGTGATAAAGGGAACATTTATTAGCGCTATTATCAGCGCTGATAAACGTTTTTATTCTTAATTTATATAAAATTATAATATTTATAACAAAAACTAATTTTTTTGTATATATTAACAATTATATACCAATATTTATAAATATATACTCTTTATTGTTATAATTATTAATAAATAAATATATATTTATCTTATATGTCATTTTAAATAAATATATAAGAATATAAATAAATTGTTAAATAAAAACTGTTGGAACCTTGATCAGCGCTCGTTAAAAGCGTTGATAAATGTAGCCAGGGTCCTAGTTTTAGCAATGAGAATGAAATATCTAAAGTTTACTTGTTTCAACCTTGTTTTCGTTGTATGTTTATCTTTTATATTTTAAGTCTGTTGAACTCGTTCTATCGAAGGTGGGTTCTATAATTTCTTGTTATCTTAAGGTGTGTTTAACTATGGTGTGGGTTGATTTCAGTTATAGTGGGTTCTGGGGTTTGTGGGATGTGGTAAATGGTGTACTCAGTTTTAGATTATTTTATTCTCATGGGTTTCCCCTATTTTGGATAGGTATAACATATGAGTTCTCATTTTATGTTTTCTTTTCAGTTGGAAATTTCTTCTGTTGTGCGCCTCTCCTCTGCCGCGAACGCACCTTTGTCTTGTGCTGAACGACACCTTCGCGGTGAGTTTTCTCTTGTTACTCATTGGTTTCCTTTTGTTTTCATGTTATTACTGTTTGATATTGATGATTACAATGTGAAATGTACGGGCTAAATGCCCTGCTGAAAATCGTGGTCGTTGGTGGTCCTTGTTTGCGTACTAAATGAATTGCATGTTGGTTGGTTCCTGTTGAACATTTGAATATAAAAATTAGTAATTTACATATACTTGACTTATGAATGAACGCCCCAGGATGATAAAACTTCTGTGATAACCCCTGAATTAACAAACAAAATTGAATAAGGGATGCTTTGTAAAATCTGAAATTGTGATTGTTTGGTTTGTATGGTGTTGCGATTGTGAGCACGATTGTGTGTTTGTATGGTGTTGTGGTTGTTGGCATGATTGATATGCCATTTTTTTCCCATGTTTTTGTTCTTCCACCATTGAATATCAATCCAAACTTTACCCATTTCAATGAAACCACCACTTTGTTACTAGTGCAATTCCACTGAATCCTAAAAAACCACTTCTAGAGGACTCTATGAGACACTTTATGGACACCCTAGTCAAAAATGGATTTCACCTAATTCCTTTTTGTGTGGGAAAAACTATTGGAGAATAAAAACTCACATGCCTCTCTATTTATAGAAAAAATAATTATTTGTGTTGCTCATTTTCAATGCAGTGGTGCACACAAAAACAATTGAGGAATGTGATGTGATCACTGAGCTTTAGGGAAATTCCAATGAGATGTGATTTTATTACTTATGTGTTTGACTCATTCTCCACAAACCTAGAATTCACTTCTTCTTAAAAAAAATTGTCAATGATGACCATTTTTTATGATAAAATAATTATAGTGAGAAAATAATGAAAATGAATAATAATTAAATAAATTATTCTTCTTCTCATAAGGTGCACAAAATTAAATACTTCATATTTTCCCAAAAAATTACCGTTATGTGACTTTAATTATTTTAGGATTTGTATTTCATGTAAATAATGAGGTTTTTAAAGAAAATTAAATTAAATAATTGAATTATATTATTTTAGGATTTGTATTGCGGAGCAATATATTGTTGAGAAAGTCGTTGAATTATGTACCAAATACCTGTCTGGTGTGAAAAACGTTGGCCTACCGAAATCTCGTCACACTGGGCGGCTTGAGGGTAAAGGAATTTCTGTAAGAGAGGTTGTCACAATCAATATTACAGATCAGGAGCAGGCTCACCTTTATGTTTTGCATAACAGTTTCGACGTTGACCCATATGTTCAAAACCACAAAGAAATTCTTAGGCATTTGAATCCTTCTAGGGATGAAAAATGGATATCAGATACACATAATCGATAGTTTATAGGATGGTTTAAGGACCATATTTTTAAGCAGTTAGATGAAAATCCAGACTTAATTTCAGAACGACTTCGATGGCTAGCCGGAGGAGCAAGTGTGTATGTATTCTCTTACAATGATTATGCAGTTAATGATTATACATTCTATACTAATGAACCTGATGAAGAAAGTACGATGCAGAATAGTGGGGTTACACTTGTGGCTGAGGCGATGCATGTTTCCAGTGCTAAGGATAGAAATCCAATTTATGCGAATATTTCATACTTTGGCATCATCAAACGAATATGGGAGTTGGATTATACGAAATTCAAAGTGCTGATTTTTCAATGCAAGTGGGTTGATAACAGGAGTGCTGTTAAAATAGATGAATTAGGATTCGTGAAAGTTTATTTCAGTAAAGATGGGGAGAAAGACGAACCATTTATAATGGCATCACAGACAGTACAAGTATTTTATATTCCAGACCCCACTAACTGAAATTGGTCAATTGTTCTGTTATCAACCAAAACAACTGAAGGGTTAGATGAAAGTTCAATGGAGGACAACCCTTTTATAGGGACTTCACAATCATTTCACATCGGTCCCAATGTAGACGACGTTTTGTATGTCAGAGGAGACCACAATGAAGGGATTTACATAGTCGATAGAGGGGTCAAATATCTTCAGCATTTAAAAAAAGAGAGTACAATAATCATGTTATTTTTTTATTGTAATATACATTGTGTTATGTTATGTTATTATCTGTTTGTTGCTGCTTTTATGTAATCTAATTTAAATGTTAAACCACTTCTGCAGATAATGACTTCTACACCTGCTGATGTGCCCAATCCCGAGGCACAAAAGGTCTCTCAACCAGCTGTTGGTGGCCCCAGTGCAGAGCAACAAAAGGTTTCTCAACCGGTTGTTGCTGGTCCCAGTGCTGAGGTACAAGAGGTTTCTCAACCTGTTGCTGCTGGTCCCAGTGCTGAGGTACAACAGGTTTCTCAACCTGTTGCTGCTGGTCCCAGTGCCGATGCTTGCACTCCAGAGTAACAAAATGATGATACTTATGAGGAAATGGTAGGAAATGAAACCCTGAAAGTGCAAAAAAAAAAACAAGAGCACCGTAGTTTGATAGTGTTAACCAAAATCCTTAAGACAAAAGAAAAAGACATCAAATTTTAGGTGGGATAGAATAAGAGAGGCCAACATATTAACCCCAACAGAGCCATCTTTAGTATCTACATTGGAATCGTCACTCGTCAATGCGTGCCGATTGATGTATAGTCGTGACACCATGTTTTCACCGGGCTTAAGACACTAATGTGGGAAGAGATTACGGTAACATTATGATATCATTTTTTTAATTTATTAAAATAAAATAGAATACTAAAACATTGACTTACACTTCATCATCCATTGTAGAGTGCATTTATAGTAGATGCCTCGCATAAGGAATATGTATTAAGAGTTTCAGGAAGTATTCATAGAGGTTTCCACACTATTTTAACGAAATATCATCTTAAAGATTCTGAAAGGAAAATCAAGCCGTACCCACCTACTCTTTATACACACTTGATATCCCAAGGAGCGCGGGATGCGCTTAGCAACCATCGTGGGGAGCAGACTTTCCAGGTAAATTGTGTGCGGTAATACGTTGTTTGACGTTGCTTGTATTCATCACTTTGATTGACAGTTTTTTATTTATAAAACAACAACTGAGTGCTAAAAATAAACAATGTGAAATAGAACCAGTGTACCCTTACCGTAAAGCAAGGATGGGGTACGCTTCACTTGAGAAAAAATTGGTACGTCTTTTAAATCTACCGTACTACTTTTATGTGACATAAAACAACACCATAACCATGTTTCTCTATTTATATGCAGATTGATGAATCGAAATCGAAAGCCATATCCATCCCATGTCATGTGCTATGAAAGGAGGCTCGTGAAAATAAAGATGGGATACTGATAGATGAAAACACACAAAAAGTGTGGGAAACATGTGTAAGTATGAAATAATATAAATTTGATTTGATTTAAATCACTATTACATAATAATGACTACTTATTTTTCTATATTTTCTATCTGACATAGTCACAAGAATCAACAACACCCGCACCAGATGCAGACATACTTTAAGCGACCTTAAAGCAGCCAGAACAGCATGGCCACGTCAGAGGTGCGGGTTTTGGGGTGACACCCCAAACATATTTTCAAAAACAAAAACAAGTGGAGGATAAAAATGAAAAAATGAATAAACTGCAAGAAAAATTAGCTATTTTTCAAGAAGAATTAAAATACCAGAGAGAGATGATAGAAAGTCTGATGGGAGAGAGTCAAAGAGAAGAAACAACTCAATAACAACCCATGCGTGACGATCCCGCCCCACCCGTTATCAGCTTTGAGGCGAGCCATTCCCCTAAAAAACTTGTCTTAGCTGAGGTAATCAATGTTTTAATAATTGTTTTTGTGAAATATGAATCACGTAGACACTGATACCTTTCCTGTACTAATATTCTACAGGGTGAAAATGACTGTGATTTATATCTATCAGCTCCCACCTATCGCCTTGTAGAGAGGGATAAGGTGTTTAATACGTAGAACGACATGCTACACAATAGAAAACTTCCAACATATCATTTTAGAGTGTCAATTAAAGTAGATAATGAGCCGAGTGCCGAGATACCTGTTCCAAATGACGATGAAGACATTCATACGGTTGAACAAGCTGTTGGAACATTCATTTCATGATCGGCAATTCTTGTAAAAAAACATGTCTACAAGGAGGTATCTATTTCCAATTTATTTTTCTAGCTGGACCTTTAACATTTAATGAAAAAAGGTCTGAAACAATGAATGTTATTACAAAATGACAAAGAGAAGGGGGTGAAACAAAATATCAGCTCAAAACCATCTCAAGGATCAACCAACCGATTGAAACGGTCTACTGAGAGCACATTCACCCTGCCCATTCTATATCCACAGTTAATATCATTGCAGGATCATGTGGATACAAAGTTGATAGATGACAATTCTCACATAGTAGATTTTGAAAAAAAATATGTACGGAGAGGAAGCATCATATTTCATTAGTGCTGAAAATGTAAATGAAATCCTCAAGTATGAATGGCTAGGCGCCTCAGTTTTAAATGTATACATGAGGTATGTTTTCATGATTTGATTTTAAAAAATCTTATATACTCTGATAATTATGACTAAATACATTTCATATTTTTTGCAGGCATATATATGAAAAACAATTGAAGGGATTTCCCCATGAACAAAAATTTGGACTCGTTAGTCCTCACATCGCCTCTCCAAAAGAGGAAATAGATTCTGATAAAGAGGCTGCAATAATGTCATCCCTACTCAAATCGTTTGAAAACAAAATTACAGATGACAGACTCTTTTTAATACCAACGATGTAGGGGTAAAACTCTACAATTTAATCATATAAACTATATTTTCAATTCTTTCTTTACTTATTCCTTTTTGTTTTTTAGGCAGCATTGGATGCTGATTGCAGTCAATTTGGATACTCCAAAGATTTATTTTCTAGATTTAATGCATCGATATCCAACAAACTGACCACACATGATGGCGTTTGTTAATTTGTAATACACTAGATCCAACATTTTAAAACTAAACATCTAGTTATATAATTTATATTATCTTTTAATGAGAATACTATTATGATAGGGCAATGCATCAATATCGTATACTTCATGGAATGAATCTAGGGCCTAAGGATAAGAACGCCTACAAGATCTACAACTGGAAAAGTATCCTGGTATATATAATAACATTTCACTATCCAAACACATATCAAAACAAATTACTTATTTTTTTCGATGTTTCTACAGTGTCTAAAACAAACAAACGGAAAGGAATTTGGTTATTATGTTTGTAAATTTATGAAAGAGATCCTATTTCATCAACAAACTAGCATCCCTGACGAGGTATTTTCGAAAATAATTACGAGTTCATTTAAAATATTTATTAATCCTTTGTGTATTTATATTTTTTCAGTACTACCATGACTGTCGCAAAAACTCATATTCACAAGATGATATAGATGTGTTTAGAAAGGAATGGGCAGTATACCTAATGGAAGATTGTACACAAATAGGATGAAGATGAATTCCTACTACTTATGTTATCCATATATGATCATTGATATATCCATTTTTTACACTTATTGAGCATATATGATGACCCTTTATTATGATTATATCCTTAGGTTAGGAAGAATGGTTTTAGAAATGATTTTTCTTTCTAGTAAAGCATAACTCATTGGACTACACTGGTCGATATTGTGGAAGTTGACCAATGCATAGTCATTCAGTACACTCACGAGCATCTTAAAAGCTTGATGGGATCTAATATATTGGATTTTCAATTTTCTAATTAGTTTCCCTTATATGTGGGTGGGGTATCCAGGAGGGAGGGGGGTGTTCAGGAGTGGGGGGTGTTCAGGAGGGGTGTTTCTAGGAGGGAGGGGGGGTCCAAGTGTGAGGGTGGGTGGGGGTGTCCAGAAGGGAGGGGGGGCTGTCCAGGGGGTGTCCAGGAGTGGGGTGTGTCCAGAAGGGAGGGGGTGTCCAGACAAAGAACCATTCAATTCCATTCAATACTGATAATATACAATGGTTAGATCACTTCTAGAGTAGCCTGAAGTGGGTCCGTAGTGAGGCATCAAAAGTTTCAACCAACCAAACCAATTCCAAGCCCATGTAAAGGCCTAAGAATTATATTCCAGTTCAATTTGAGGCCCAATATATCTTATTTAATGTCATAAATACCCAACATATGCATCATTTACCTTTCTCACATTAGATTTATGTAAAATTTCATTCTTATTCCTCCAATGTATTTTTTGTTTGGTGTTTTTCCTTGATTTGTTGAACTATATCTCTTCAAAATATATATGATTTTATAATTAATATTAGTGAATGATGGTGTATGAATAATATTTATTCCATTATCAAATATATGATGAAAATATAGTTGTATAAGGAAGGTTATTAAAGGTTATACACTAAAGAACAAGGAGGGAGGGGTGTCCAGGAGGGAGGGGGTCCAGGTGGGAGGGGGCTATCCAGGGGGTGGGAAGGTGGCTGTCCAGGGAAAGGGAGGGGGGCTGCAAGGGGAGGGAGGGGGCTATCCAGGAGGAGGGAGGGGGGCTGTAAGTGGAGTGGTGGGAGGGGGGAGGGGGGTGCTGTCCAGGGGTAGGGAGGGGGCTGTCCAGGGGGCTATCTCGGGGAGGGGAGGGAGGGGGTTGTCCAAGAAGGAGGGGGTGTCTAGGAGTGGAGTGAGGTGGGGTGTCCAGGAGGGGAGGGGGCTGTCCAGGGAGGGGAGGGGGCTATCCAGGGGGTGGGAAGGGGGCTGTCTAGGGAAAGGGGCTGCAAGGGGAGGGAGGGAGGTGGGCTGCAGGTGGAATGGTAGGAGGGGGGGGGGTGTTTTCCAGGGGTAGGGAGTGGGAGGCATTGATGTTAACCGGAGAATCGAGGTAGATCAGAAAACATGGTAAAAGACTATTTTGAGCCTTTAACAAGATCACTATGTTGACTTTAAATAGACTTTAATATATTCATTTAGTCCATCAAAGACATGACTAAAATCCCAAAAGATAAGACTGAAATTCACTCAAATGTAGGCTATAGAATCCATGCATTCTGTGACAGTTTTTTTTCAAAAGTTTCACCCAGGTGCTTAAAATAAGAAGTTGTTGCAGTTCAATATCTCAAGAGTGATGGTGTGGTTCCATCAATGGGGTTTTTTTCCTCCAAACAAGAATGTCAGACGCTACCACTGGATTAAACAGCACTGATTCATAATCAATCGTGGTCTGAATGGCAGTGCAATCATCTTTTGTGGATAAGTTCTCGCATGTTTCCAATCATGTGTCCTATATTCTCAGTTCCCTTCCATCGAACAAAGGTTTTTCAGTTCCTTGGGAAACTTGGTTCCCATCGCATGTGATTGTGATCACGTTCTCCATGTTGTTCTCGCCTCTGTGCTGTATCCTCCATGATCACTATTGACCAAGCGTTGTATGCTGCAGTTTCTTCAAGTCCAGACCCGTGCTTTTCCAGTTTCACCATACTTTCCGACTGCCACACGTGGTCCCGTGGAAAACAAAGTGTAGATGGCTCCTCTTGCTAAGTTTCAGTTGCATTTTCCTCCAAAGATGCGACCAACATCCTGATCACATCTCTCCCATTCGTCTCCCTATTTCTGCCTCCATCAGAACGTGTTAGTCTCCTCCGTAGCCAGCATCTACTGATCGACTTCCTTTGCCCGCGTCTCATTAATTCTCATCGCCAATGTAAGTCACTCCCCCTCTTGTTGCGACACTTTCTCCATGTTGTGCAGCATGTTAGTGGTGTGTTTTCAGTATTCAGCTTGCTCCATCAACTCATGTTCCCACCTTCACTTCTCTTGATCCCACGACTGCTGGTACAATGTGAGAGCTTCCATTTTGGATAAAATAGCTTAATTCTGAAAATTTCAAGGGTTTATTCCTCTTTTTGTAACAGAAAAGTTTTTTATGACAATATGTTCATTTGGTCATACCCACTAAAATCTATTATTATTATTGTTACTGTTGTCATTGATAGATTTGTAGTTGATTTTCTTTCATTTTCCAAAGATATCATTTGGTTTTTTCTGGTTCAATTTCACTATAGATTTGCAGAACAATATGTTTTTGTTCTATCTAGGGGGTTGTCTTGGGGAGGGGAGGGAGGGGGGTTGTCCAGGAAGGAGGGGGTGTCCGGGAGTGGAGGGTGGTGTCCAGGAGGGGAGGGGGCTGTCCAGGAGGGTAGGGGGCTGTACAGGGGGGTGGGAAGGGGGATGTTCAGGGAAAGGAAGGGGGGCTGCAAGGGAAGGGAGGGGGTTGTCCAAGAGGAGGGAGGGGGGCTGCAGGTGGAGTGGTGGGAGGGGGTGTCCAAGGGTAGAGGGGGGTTGTCTAGGGGGGCTGTCTCGGAGAGGGGGGGGTCCAGGAAGGAGTGGGTGTCCAGGAGGGGAGGGGGGATTTCTATGAGAGGACGGGGCTATCCAGGAGGTGGGAAGTTGGCTGTCTAGGGAAAGGGAGGGGGATGCAAGGGGAGGGAGGGGGGTTGTCCAGGAGGAGGGAGGGGGGAGGGGGACTGCAGGTGTAGTGGTGGGAGGGGGGCTGTCCATGGGTAGAGAGGGGGCTGTCTAGGGGGGTTGTCTCATGGAGGGGAGGGAGGGGGTTGTCCAGGAATGAGGGGGTGTCCAGGAGGAGAGGGGGGCTCTCCAGGAGAGGAGGGGGGGCTGTCCAGGAGGTGGGAAGGTGGCTGTCTAGGGAAAGGGAGGGAGCTGCAAGGGGAGGGAGGGGGTTGTCCAAGAAGGAGGGGGTGTCCAGGAGTAAGGGGGATCTCTAAGAGAGGAGGGGGGGGTGTTAAGGAGGTGGGAAGGGGGATGTCCAAGGGAAGGGAGGGGGGCTACAAGGGGAGGGATGGGGTTGTCCAGGAGGAGGGAGGGGGCTGCAGGTGGAGTGGTGGGAGGGGGGGCTGTCTCAGGGAGGGGAGGGGGGGTTGTCCAGGAAAAAGGGGGTGTCTAGAAGGGGGGGTGTCCCGGAGAGGGGGGGGGGGCTGTCCAGGGAAAGTGAGGGGGGTGAAAGGGGAGGGAGGGGGGTTGTCCAGGAGGAGGGAGGGGGGCTGCAGGTGGAGTGGTGGGAGGGGGGGGGGGCTGTCTTGGGGAGGGGAGGGAGGGGGGTTGTCCAGGAAGGAGGGGATGTTCAGGAGGGGAGGGGGTTGTCTAGGAGAGGAGGGGGCTATCCAGTAGGTGGGAAGGGGGTTGTATAGGGAAAGGGAGGGGGTTGCAAGGGGAGGGAGGGGGGGTTGTCCAGGAGGAGGGAGGGGGGCTGCAGGTGGAGTGGTGGGGGGGGGCTATCTAGGGGTAGGGAGGGGGATGCAAGGGGAGGGGGATGTCTAGGAGGAGGGAGGGGGGATGCAGCTGGAGTGGTGGGAGGGGGTGTATAAGGGTGAGAGGGGGTTGTCCAGGGGGGTTGTCTCGGGGAGGGGAGGGGAGGGAGGGGGGATTTGGATAATCACACTAAAGAACTAGGAGATCAAGAGAAAAGTGAACTGGTATGATCATGGCCTATCTAATTGTGTAGGTTCTCATCAAGCCCTCTCTAAAACTGAGAAATACATTCCTTCCATACCTTCAACATGACCTTATATATTTTATGAGGTCCTTGTAGAGGCATAAGTGTTTAGGGTCCAAGCAGGGTTGGACCCAATGTCTGATGCGGACGTGGTAGAACCCATTCCCTTTGACCTGTCATGGGAGAGTACACTCTTAGAGGCTCCTGATATATGTAACTATTAGGTTTATAACCTATCTAGGATGGTGTTATCACTAGGAAAATGTTAGAATTTATTCTAAAATTGAACACTCCTATGAAATTGAATACACCATCATGTATATGTCATATTGTATAACCTGTGGAGATTCCTCCCTTTTTTTATTTTCATTAAATGAAACCTTTTGGGTTCCATGTTGTTGTTGACATTTATTCCTCTTCTTTTCTCATCCATGTAATCTTAACAAAACAATATTTATAAGTCAATGAATGATGTTGAGCCTCTTCTAAAATATTAATTCAATCCAAGGAAATATAGACATGTAAAGGTTGTAACAGGTAACAATTTACATTTTATTAATGTATTCATTCATATTAATGTTTAATTTATTTCATTATTGTATTACTAACATAATAGATGTTTTTTTATATAGGTGAAATCTTTTTCCTGAGTTCGAATGCTTTGTTCGGAAACTAATACCATGGACGACAATTTTTTAGAGCGGATCATGGATGCAAAAAGAATGAAACATCAATGTTTTTAACTATTTGTTGAATAATTATAATTGCAACCAAATTAAACATTGTTTGAAATGTATATAGTAGTGTGTTGTTTTGTATTCATGATTTCAAGTAAATGTATATATCATTTTTGTTCTTATGTGCTATGTGTGTAGGTGTTGTTTGTGTTGTGTGTGCAGGTGTTGTCTCAGGTGTGCAGTTGCTGTGCAGGTGCTGGGTTTGCACAGACAATTTGGCCTTTATCAGTGCTAATTAAGCACTGATAAATGTCTAATATATTAGCACTCAAAATAGCGCTAATAAAGGTGGTATTTATCAGTGATATTTTTAGCGCTGATATATTATCCATTTATCAGCACTAAAAATAGCGCTCATAAAGGGGGAACTTTATCAGTGCTAAAAAAAGCACTGATAAAGATGGTTCTTTATCAACGATAGGCAAGCTCTGATAAAGGGGACCCCCCTTTATCTTCCCTGCGATAAACAACACTTTTTTAGCACTGTTAAAGGCAGTTTTTAGTGCTATTAAAAGCCCTATTTGTATTAGTGTTTCCAAAATGAAACACCTCTCCTTAACCTCACACTGCCCTAATAGATATCGACCTCATAATTATTAGGGTCACTCTTATGCTCTTATTTCAAGTGATGATTTGATAGTTACATGACTAATATTTTATCAAATAATATCAATTACTTTATCGACCTTATCAGTTTGTGTTTTGAAAAATATAAAGAAAGAAAAAGCACACACGACGACAAGGTTTCGACTAAGTCACTCCTATCTAGGGTCACTCCACTTCCTCTCCCTTATGCTCACTATTACAAAGGAATGATAACCTTATTGGTACATAGGTCAAAATCAAATAATTTATCGAAGTTTCATTGCAAGTGTGGGTGGGTTCACTTTGAATTCCCCAAGCCACTCTTTCATAATTATGTTGTGAAATTCCTCAACATCACCATCATCATTCCATGAGATGTCATTTAAAACACCTCCTCCTCCTCCTTCTCCCTCCTTCCAGCATTTGGAATTCCTTCACATTCAAGTTCTGCAATCATAATTTCATCACCTTAATGCACTGCAACAACTCTCTTTTTTCTTGATGTATTGGATGTGGCAACAGTTTTACACAATTACTGCTTTTGCAGTGAACCGCTCTTTTAACCTGAAAATATGCTATCGGAATGACACTTTCAATTCTTTTCTTCATTTTACGTATGTCCTTATTATAGAGAGGTGTGACCATTTTCATTGTAGTGAAAGCTACTGAATGTAGGAAATCCAAGGCTCAACATTGTGATCATTTCCAGCTGAGTGAAGGTGTTGATATCTTGAGCTCATGCATGTAGAAACTCCTCTGGTTAGAGTTTGAAGATGAATAAAATGGAAACATTTCATTATTTCCATGTTTTAATATACAAATAGTATCCCACTATTTCATTGTCCCACATCAAAATGCATCTAGTACTGTTGTGTGGTTTATTAAACCAAATCTGTTGAGGAACTCTTAACAAATCCCTTAGGGCCTCTCTTAGCTCGATAGGTCACTATGCCACCCTAGTCAGGGATCTTCCTCTTGTGTGCCACCTAACAGATGACCTTAGGCATGCCTCCCCGAATGTCAAAGATTTCTAACTAGCAGCGGGGTTCTAAGAAGGTACTATGGGGATGTTATACCCCATATATCAGAGTAAGCAATAGTGGTAAAGGTACTATGGGGAGGCTATACACTAGGTATTATAGTAATCAATAGTGGTAAATAACCATACATCATACACACTAGAGTAAATAATATAATAAATAAATTGAACATGCTATAATGAATTGAAATGCATTATATAATGTGAATGGTCATGCGAAGAATATAAAATACAACAGATCTCCCACTCGACTGATCAAGATACAAAACAAATAAAAGAAAAAATGAAATGAATCTCAACTTCTACTCTAAGCCATAACTTATCTCAATCATCTAAGTTCGAGCCATCTTGCTCAATGATTGAAACCCAAGCCTCTTCCCAACTCATACATGAAACCAGGGAGAGTCTTCTTGGGTACCCTGGTGCAATGGCGGTCTAAGAAAGGTATGAATACAACAGATCTCCCACTAGGCCGATCAAGATATAAAATAAATAAAAGAAAAAAAATGACATGAATCTCAACTACTACTCTATGCCATACCTTATCTCAATCATCTAAGTTAAAGACATCCTACTCAATGATTGAAACCCAGACCTCTATCCAACCCATACATGCAACCAAGGAGAGTCATCTTGGGTACCTTAGTGCAATGATGGTCTGAGCAGGGTGTGAATACATAACTTAGTAGGGAAAAACCAATGTAGTATTGTACATAACCGATAATACAGAGATATGTGCATGTGACATGATTAGCTGAAATCAATGAATAACTATTGGAAATAGATGTATAAATAAACCATCATTGATCCTCATGTCTGGGACCCTGATCGATCCTACCTACTTCATCCAATAACAGGGTGTCTTTAAGCATGTCATGATATCATGAAATCCATATAAATATTGGATCCTAGGGTGTAACCCAGGTATCCCTACTACTCTAGCTCAAATGACCAACAAATCATCATGAATGACTCAACATCCAGATCCTAAGCCTCATGAGAATCTCTCCAAACTCCAATATAATAAATGGATCAAAGGCGATTCTTGGAAACCCCGAGCAGCCACTAAATCAAAAATATCTCCCATTTCACCAAGCCAATCGGGTGGGTTCCATGCATCCTAGGCATCCACATCAGGTACAAATAATGTCACCAAGCCTAACTAGCCAGATCCTAGGGGTGGCATTAGAATCTCATAATAATAATCATTATTATAATAATCCTCAAGCTTGAATCTTAGGATCCTAGAAATGCTAGGCATCCTAAGGACCCATGGTGTCCAGGGCATCCCATACAAACCTGAGGTTGAATCCCGGAGTCTCGAGAATTCTTCTCATTGCTCAACATCCGGATCCTAGAATACACATCGAGAATCCATGATGATGTCATCACATCCAAGTCATATCACATAGTATCACATGAGTCTCAAAATCCTGATCCAAGGAAGCACCTCTAAGAATCCAAAACATCACCATCACACCATATTAGGCACATAGTCCAGGTCACATGAAGTATGTCTGGGTATCCATAGTTGTATAAAAAATATCCAGGTGAGAGCATACAAATGAAATAAGGGTTGGATAAATGCCTAAAACCACCCCCACTGTCCATAGCCCATTGGGCTCACATGTTCAGTGTGGGTTCTAAGATGAAATTCACTACCGTCTCTACCCATACGCACACACACCCACTCATGGATGGTCAATCACTGGGCACCTAATTCAGTTATCTAAATAATGTCCAGGGAGAGATACCCTACTTAGAGCTCTCTTAGTGAACATAGGGGAAGAGAAATCCCACTTGGGTCCTCGATCTCGGTCAAGTCACTCATGTCATAACCCACCACATGAAGTATTTCACGATCCTAGGAAATGTCATAACATAACATGACCTCATGGGTCGCAAGGGTATACCTCATAGGTTGCCCACTTAAGAGATGTTTGAGAGTATGTCCCATACCCCATGATCTCTCATGGTCAGTCACTCACCCAAATCAATCCTAGTCCTCCTAAGGTCTATCCACCTAAGCCTAGTCACATTAAACGGGGAAGGAAGACTGACCCTAGGTAAGGGTGTAATTTTGGCCAAACCCAAACCAGACTGAACAACCCCATGAGGTGGCCCAAGCCCGGCCTCAGGCCAACCCAAACCATCGAGTCGGGCTGAGATTTTTTGGGCCGGGCCGGGCTTTTTCAATTTGGGTCATGATGGGCTTATATTATTTTCAAAATAAATGTTTTTTTTTAAACTTTTTTTAAATTTTTTTATTTAAACATTTTTTAACATTTTTTAAAAACATTTTTTTAAATTTATTTTTAAACGCATGTTTTTTAGATGTATTTTTTTAAACGTTTAAGATGTTATTTGTAAAAATGTTTACTTTATTTTTTATTAACATTTTACGATGGGTGGATATGTTATTATTTTTTTGTCTAAATAAATTTATATATATGAATATATATATATTATGTGCAAATTGTAAAAAAAAATTAATGAGGGGTTGGGGGGTGCGTAGCAGTGGGTGAGTTTAAAGCATTGTTATTTAAACGTTTTTTAACGTCTATTTAAAATATTTATTTACATTTATTTTTTAAAACTTTTTTATAATTTTTTAAGCATTTACTAATTTTATTTATTTAAAACATTTTTTAACATCTGTTTAAAACGTTTTTTACATTTATTTTTAAATGATTAATTTAAAATTTTTTTTAAAATTTTTTAAACGCGTTATTTTTACAAGTATTTTTTTTAAAACATTTAACATTTTTTTTCAATTTTTAATGTTATTTTTTTAAAGTGTTTGTTTTTCTAACAAAATTAATTGTTTGTTTTAAAAACTTTTTTTAAATATTTGTTTTAAAAAATTTTATTTAAACTTTTTTTACACCATTTTTTAACATTTGTTTAATTTTTTTTTATATTTATTTTTAGACATTTAATTTAAAACGTTTTTTTGTCGCATGTTTTTTACATGTATTTTTTTTAAACATTTAATATGTTTAATGTAAAAACAAATTTTTTATTAACATTTTACAGTGGATGGATATATTATTTTTTTCTAAATAGATTTATATATGTCTATGAATTTAAATATATTATGTGAAAATTAAAGAAAAAAAATTAATGAGGGATTGGGTGTCCACAACAGTGGGTGGGTTCAAAGCGTTGTTATTTAAATGTTTTTTTATCATTTATTTAAGATTTTTTTTACATTTAATGTTTATCTTATTTTGAAAAAGTATTTTTAAGCTTTTGTTTAATTTAAATCATTTTTTTAAACTATTTCTAATTTTTTAAACGAATGTTTTTACATGCATTATTATTAAACGTTAAACATTTTTTTTGTAAAAATGTTTATTTTCTATTTTATTGAAATTTTACAGTGGGTGGATATATTTTTTTTTCTAAATAGATTTATATATGTGAATCTATATATATTATGTGCAAATAAATAATGAGAGATTGGAGGGGTGCGCAACAGTGGGTGAGTTAATTTTTTTCTAAAAAGATTTATATATGTATATATAATATATATAATATATGAAAGATTCATCATATTTAAAAATAATAATGAGCTTGGGGGGTATACGGACATCATTGGGTGAGTAGTTATTTTTTTCTTAATATATAATAAGTTATATATATATATATAACGTTAAATGATTGATATATATATATATATATAACATAAGAAAATTGTAAAAATAATAATTAGGGGTTTGGGGGTGCACCGTAGTGGGCGAGTTAATTTTTTTTCTAAATAGATTTATATGCAATATATGTAAGTTGCAACATACTTAAAAAAATTAACGAGCATGAGGGACCTGCACAAATATCATTAGGTGAATGTGTTATTTTTTTGTTAATATACAATAAGTTATTATATATATAATATTAAACCGTTGATATATATATATATATATATATATATATTATCAATAGCTTTGTTTATATATATTATATTAAATCATTTATATATATATTATTAATGGATTTTTAGAAGCCACACTTAATTGATATATATTATTAATAGCTATATATATATATTATTAATGGATTTGTTTATATACATATATTATATCATATCATTGATATATATATTATTAATAGATTTGTTTATATATATATATACATATATATAATATGCAAGTTTCATCATATTTAAAAAAATTAATGAGGTTGGGTGGTGTGCACAAACATCATTGGGTGAATGTGTTATTTTTTTTTGTTAATATATAATAAGTTATTATATATATAATGTTTAATGATTGATATATATATATATAATATGAGAAAATTGTAAAAATAATAATTAGGGGTTGGGGGGTGCGCCGCAGTTGGTGGGTAATTTTTTTTCTAAATATATTTATATATGTATAGTATATATAATATATGCAAGTTGCAACATATTTAAAAAAATTAATGAGCTTGGGGGATGTGCACAAACATCATTAGGTGAGTGTGTTATTTTTTTATTAATATACAACAAGTTATTATATATATATAGTAATAAATCATTGATATATATATATATATATTAATAGATTTGTTTATATATATATATATATTATATTAAATCATTTATATATATATATATATATTATTAATGGATTTTTAAAAACCGCACTTAATTGATATATATTATTAATGGATTTGTTTATATATATACATTATTATATATATATATATAATTATATATCATTGTGTATATATATACACACACACATTATCATTATATATAATAATAATTATATGTGTATATATATACATTATTATATATATATATATTAGTTTTTGCTAATAATAATGATATATATATATACACATATATCGTTGATATATATATGTACATATATCGTCGATATATATATATATATATTCTAGTGATAACATGATAGGTGCAACGCCTGGACCAGTTGGTGCAGGCGCAACCTTGGAAGTCTGTGTTATGGAAATCAAATCTCCCTATTAGCAGTTTCCCATTATTTTTTTTATAGTAGTCAGGCCTCACACGGGCTAGTTGGTTGGGCTTTTTTTTTGTGCTGGCCCGGCCTGGCCCGACACGAGCTTTACTGGGCCACTCGAGCTTTCAGGCTGGGCCTGTCGGGATTTCGGGCCTTCGGGCCAGAATTACACCCTTAGCCATAGGTCAGTACTACGAGGCTATCAACTCTAAGGAATCATAGGGTTCTTACTAGACCAACTTTGGCCCGTTGTCGCAGGTCCACTCATGCCTCTTATTAGAGTCTTCTATGGATCACACAGAGTTTCACCATGATGTGTCTATTCCAATTTAAATCAAGGAGATCCCCTTGGGGTATTGGTGTCAATGTAAACTCAGTCAATGGTCATGAACTTGGCCATCAAAGGCATATAACCAGAGTGCAAGGGCTCATTCTGGTCCTTGAATCTATATATATTCTAAGGGGTACCATCTAATTGATTAAACTGCTTAATTAACATTTATAAAAATTAATATTAAAAAAACCTATAAAAAACAATCGACGAGCATCAATCCATTTCACTCTCACCTAAAAAACCTAAACTATAATACATTTATAGGAAAAATTTACAGAAGGGGTTTTTCTATTTTTTTAAAAAAAATTTATGGGTTATTTTTTTTTGTTTAGAATATGAGACAGACAAGGGTCAGATTAATTTACACTCAACCGTCTAGTCAGAAAGTGTCAATTCATTTGATGCACTTCACCTATTTTAAAAAATAATAATTTTAATTAATTTCATTATATATATAAAACAAAATTTAAAACAACATTTCAAATACTGTTTTTGATAATTTTAATTTTAATTTTTGACATGTCTTGTTATATATATATATATATGTAACAACATTTTAAACAGTATTTAAAATGTTTCGTTTTTATGTGGAATTACCCATATTTAGGTAATTTTAAAATATAACTAAAAACTTCACTGAGGACACCATTTTATAGGAGAGGAGACCTTGATATACCTTATGGATTTTCCATTCATGATTTAGTTTCACTTTTCCAGCATTCTAATAATAATCTAATAATAACAATAATAATACAAAAATAATAAAATTTATTAATTAATAATTAATAATTAATAATATATTTAAAAAAAATAATTAATAATTCAAGAAGGTCCGGGTAATGGGATATAAATTCCTATTACCATCAAATTTATTAACAAAGAGTGTGGAGAAGCGATAGAAAAAAATAAGGGAAATGGAATGTGAAAAATAGTGAAAATACACTACCATAAAAAGCCAAACATACGTTTGCCCAAAAAATAAGAGAAACATGTCAGACCTCAAAGTATAATTATTTTAATGATCACTGTCACGACCCGTCCTCGGAACCCATGCCTTGACTACCCCAAGCCCGCCTCCCATAGGCCAGGGGCTGGCGACTAGCACCAAGGCGTAAATCCCGAAAAAAGGGGAAGACATTGCCTTTATAAAGTAAACAAACCACAGAGTAAGCAAGCAGAAGTAAACACTAAGTAAATCTGGGTACAAAAGTAGTGCGGAAAAGTAAATGGGCCAGAATACAAACCCAAACTAAAAGTAAAGTACAACTGGAAGAAAGTACAACAACTGATAGTAAAGCAGCAACATCGAGCCGTCTACTGGAAGTCCCCCCTGAAGGGTGGGTACAGATAGCCTCCTCAGCTCCTCGGGTCCAACCGTCCGCTCCGAGTACGTCCCACCCAGTGGTCCACCTCCAGGTACTGACTTTCTTCACAAGCCTCAACCACGATCAACGCTGTCCGTCATCTGCAACCAACACAACGTAGTGCGGGCATAGCCCGTGTAGGGGTGAGTATACGCTACTCAGTAGGGACCCCGACACCCCCGAAGGTCTCCCAGAATCCACAAAGGATAATTCCAAAGGAAAGATACAATCACGAAGTAACATCCAACACTACTTAGGTATATGCCCATACATATACCTAAGTCATCAATTCCCGCTCGACTCCATCATCCATGCCCAAGTTCGATCACATCCACATAGGAGTACAAACCAATCCACATAGGATAACACAACTCAATCCACATAGGAAATCAAGTCAATCATATCGAAGATATTGATTGAAGTTAAGACTCAGCTCACACAGGTATATTTCTTCGTAAGGTGATAGAGATGATCAGATATAGTCAGTGATTCATCTATGCTGAGACCCACGTAGGATACTAAACCAGCTAAGCTATCGGACCCACATAGGATACAGACCAGCTACTCTTCCAGAACCATGTAGGATAGCAAGAATAGAGTCAAACACTGCCATACCCATGTAGTATACAAAAACAGTAGTCATCGCCGTCGAACCCACGGATGATTTCAGTACGGTCTTCATCGCTGCCGAACCCACGTAGGATTTCAGTGCAGTCTTCATCACCGTCGAAACCATAGAGGATTTCAGTACGGTCTTCATCACTGCCGAACCCAACTAGGATTTCATTGCAGTCTTCATCGCCGTCGAACCCACAGAGGATTTCAGTACGGTCTTCATCATCGCAGCCAGCTTTAGGGTTTCCGCACACAGCATCCTCGATTCCAGGAGGGTCCGCTCCACGAGCCAAAGTGGTCGATACATCAACTAAAACATAGTCCGGAGTTGATGTATCTCAAAGTTCCATCTCGACAAGAGGAACTCATCGTGACAGACGGCGCGTCAATCGGACGCCCGGTCTGCAAGTTATTGGCTTTTTTCGTTCCAGGGGCCCGGTTGGTTTCTAAGTCAAACCAAACCGACAGCACTCCAACTACGTCCAAACCTCGAGTGGAGTAATCCAAATGGTTCGTCTCACTAAGAGAAAACCAAAAAAGTCGTCGGCACGTCAAACGGACGTCCGGAGCTCAAGTTATAAGCATTTCCGCTCAGAGGGCCCGGTTGGTTTCGTGTTCGAACCAACCCGGACATACCCAAAGTTCTCCTAAACCTTGAGTTTAATATACTGAAAAGACCGTCTCGATCCAAGGATCGCATCGCAGCTGAAGGTGCATTGATCGGAGGTCCGTAGCCCAAGATATGGGCAAAAGAACGTACCTGTCCGTTTTTAGGGGGTTTTGGGCCCGGATCGGCCCGGCCCGAGACCCCCGATGGGGCGGCCCGAACAGGGTCCGGGTGCGGCCCATTAGGGCGTGGCCCGGCCCGGTGGGTGTGGCTCGGCCCGACCTGGGCGGCCCGGCCTGGCGCGCGCACGCAGCCCGCGTGGCCAGCTGGCCACGCCGAGCTGAATGGAAGGGGGGGGGGGGGGGGGGGGCGCTGCCCCCTTGTTTGAGTAACAGCGGCCCCCACGTGGGGGGGGGGGGGGGGCGCTCCTTTGGCCAGCCGGGGGATACGACCCCCGTCTCCCCCTGAAACGGCCGGCCCGGTCCGGCCGGCCGGTGTTTCCGCTGCGGGACCCGCTGCGGTCCCACCCTCCAAGGTGTCGGCGGCCTGCGGTTCCGACCGCCCCGCCTTTCACCGCCGCGGCTTTGAGCCACGCCCTTGTCCGACCGGCATGGCGCGACGGCGCCGCGCCCCTCCGTTGCGGCCTCGCTTCAGCCGCAGTGTTTTCATGGTTCTCCAGCGCGGCGCGACAACGCCGCTCCCCTTCCCTGCGGCCCGACTCCGGTCGCGGGTTCGTTCGGCCTCAACGGCATGGCGCGACAGTGACACACATCTTTTCCGCATTTCTCCTTGATTCTGTGCGGTGCCGTTGCACCGCGCCGCCTTCTTTCAAACCGCAACAACACAACAACAAAAGGGGGAGGAGATTCTGCCGTGTTTGTGTGGTCCGACCTCCTCCCAATAAGTTGATATCTAGCGGCCCATAAATAAAGACGAAGAACAAAAAAGGATATTTCATGAACAAAAACTAATTAACCCCTACCTTGATAACGAGTTGATGTTCGAAGAGCGTCGCGGAAAGCGGCGTCACGGGGCATGGTTCCGTAGACGTCGACGGAGATCGTCTGAGGAGACATCGTCTTCTATTTATCACAGAGAGAAGAAGATGATTACGTGTCGTTGGAGAACTCCCGCGTCGGGGTCTCTTCCCTTGTCTCGATGGATAAAGGGAATGGAGATACCGGAGTCGTTGAGTCATTCTTCGTTGAAGAGATGACGTTCTTCGCGGAAGGATTGAAGCTCTTCGTGGGAGGATGAAGTTCTTCCCCAGAGAAAAGAGTTCTATCTCCCCAATCTCCTCACACCACAACCAACCCTCCCAAATAAAATAAGACTTATCTTTTTTTATTACATCAAGCCATGAATTTCAATTTTTAAAAATCAAATACATAACTCACTTAATTAATTAAGTGAGTTGGCATGATTAAAGAAGAGAGAAGGGGAGGTGAGGGGTCTCACATTAAAGGGGGGTTATGGAGTTAAGGAATATGAGGGGTTGGGATCGTGTGGGACCCACCCCACCTTTATCCTCTCATGGTTGGTTAACAACATGTGGGTCCCACCCCCAACTCCCTTAGGTTATAACTACCTAGAGGAAAATAAATAAAATTGTAATATAATTTTATTTATTCCTCACTAAAACCACAAAATTAACAACTCCTCCCAAGCAAACGCACCATCGGAAAAGGTGCTACTAAGCAATTACCGACGCTACGGTTTCATCAGTGCCCTCAGATTTCAATTCCGAACACCAGTTCAAAAGTTAGGAAAACCCGTTTGTTCGTTCACTGAACGTACCCGAGCTAAACTTCGGAAATTGATTCCAGGCACACCGGGTCTCGGAATCAGGTGCCGTCAGAAACTGCGTTCTTGTAAAATCCCAAAGAAAATTAAGTAAAAAAATTTCCCTTGCATGTTATGGGTCTTTAAATTACTTCCACCTCAGGGCTTTACGTCCCCATAAATATACATCATAAACTAGGGGAACAAATGTGGGTACTGAGCACGCATCTGGGCCTCCCGCTCCCAAGTGCTCTCCTGGAGGTTTCCGTGCTGCCATCTGATGCGCACTAGAGGTATCGACCGTCCACATAGGACCCGATCCTGTCGATCCTCGATATCCATTGGGACCTCCGCAGAAGTCACCCCATCGTCAATGTCCAACTCCCCATGGTCGATGATATGCATCGGGTCATGCACGTATCTTCTCAGATAAGATACGTGGAAGATGTTGTGCACCCGGTGCAACTGAGGTGGTAGAGCCAGGCAATAAGCCACCTCGCCTATCCTGCTAAGGACTTGGAATGGTCCGATGAAGTGCAGAGATAACTTGCCGCCCCGGCCAAATCTCCGTAATCCACGTCGAGATGAGACCCGCAAGAAGACGTGGTCGCCATCCTCGAACTCCAGTGGCCTCCGCCTCCTGTCAGCATAAGACTTCTGCCGGCTCTGAGCTGTCCTCATCCGCTCCTAGATGACCTGGAACTTCTCTGTCATGGCCTGGACCATCTCCGGTCCCACAAGTGCCGACTCCCCAGGGTCTGACCAGCACAGAGGTGATCTGCAAGGTCGGTCGTACAATTCCTCGTATGTTACCATCCCGATGGTGGAGTGGTAGCTGTTGTTGTACGCGAACTCCACCAAGGGCAGGTGGTCCTCCCAGCTGCGACCAAAGTTGAGGAAACTTGCACAGAGCATTTCCTTGAGAGTCTGAATGGTCCTCTCCGTCTGACCATCCTTCTGAGGGTGAAAGGCGGTGCTCAGACGTAGTTGTGTCCTGAATGCCTCCTACAACCCCTTCCAAAGCCGGGAAGTAAAGTGAGAATCTCGATCGGAGACGATAGATGATGGCACACCATGAAGCCGTACGATCTCCTAAACGTAGAGGCGTCCCATGCTCTCCACTGAGCCCTGCTGTCTGATGGGTAAGAAGTGATCCGACTTGGTGAGTCGGTCGACAATCACCCAAATGGAGTCGTGGCCTCTAGAAGTACATGGAAGTCCAGTCACGAAGTCCATAGATATCCCGTCCCACTTCCACTCCGGGACCTCTAAGGGTTATACCAAGCCTACTGGTACCTGGTGCTCTGCCTTCACCTCCTGATAGGTGAGACATCAAGAAACAAACTCAGCTACAACCTTCTTCATACCAAGCCACCAATGCTGTCGTCTGAGATCCTGGTACATCTTCACCACTCCTGGATGTACCGCTAAATAGGAAGTGTGAAACTCTCTCAGCACCTCCTCCTGTAAAGAAACTGGTACCATGGTACGTCCTCTGAAAAGAACGACGTGCTCTCCTCCTACAGAAAATCCATCATGTTCCTGTCCTGAGGATATCTGTGCATGCCGTGTCTCACAGTCAGCGTCTCCACATTGTGCCTCTCTGACCCGCTGCAGTAATAGAGGTGTGATTGTGAGTGACTGAAGAAAGGCTTCTCCATCTCTATCCACGAAGGATATCTGCAAAGCGGATAGCTGCTCAGTCGCCTCACCGAGTAGCTAAATGCCCATCCTCCTACTGAGGGCATCGACTACTACGTTCCCCTTTCCAGGAGTATATACTATCTCAAAGTCATAATCCTGGAGGAACTCAAGCCATCGCCGCTGTCTCAGATTCAGGTATTTCTGCGAGAAGATGTACCTGAGACTCTGGTGGTCAGAGTAGACTGTAAAGCACTCACCCATCAGGTAGTGTCGCCACATCTTCAGAGCGAAGACCACTGCTGCTAACTCCAGGTCATGGGTAGCATAGTTCTGCTCATGCTGCCTCAACTGACGTGATCTATAGGCAATAACTTCCCGCTCCTACATCAGGACACATCCGAGTCTGGTCCCTGATGCATCGCAGTAGACTACGTACCCCACTCCCTCCTCCGGTAGCCTCAAGATAGGTGCGCCGGTCAATCTCTGTCTCAGCTCCTGGAAGCTCTGCTGACATCTGTCTGACCACACGAAGGGTTTCCCCTTCTTCTTCAAAGTTGAGAGTGGTGCTGCAACTCTGGAGAAGTCTAGTACAAACCTCCGGTAGTATCCAGCTAGCCCCATGAAACTCCGCACCTCCGTCACACTCCTGGTTGGCTCTCAAGCTAGCACTACCTCGATCTTCGCAGGATCCACTGCAACTCCCGCCTCAGAGATGACGTGTCCCAAGAAGTAGACCTCATGTAACCATAACTGACACTTCGAGAGCTTACCATATAGCTGGTGCTCTCGGAGTGTGTCTAGTACAACCTGCAAGTGGTAGGCGTGCTCCTCCTCAGTGGTCGAGTATATAAATATGTCGTCGATGAAGACCACGACAAATCGATCGAGGTATGGCTGAAAGATATTGTTCATGAGACCCATGAACATTGCTGGAGCATTGGTTACGCCGAAAGGCATAACCAAGAACTCATAGTGGACATACCGACATCTGAAGGCCATTTTCTGGACGTCATCGTCCTGAACTCTGAGCTGATGATAGCCTGATCTTAGGTCTATCTTCGAGAACCATCGTGTTCCCTTGAGCTGATCGAAGAGGTCATCAATCCTCGGTAGCAGATACTTGTTCCTCACGGTCACCTGCTTCAGGCGACGATAGTCGACACAAAGTCGCAAGCTTCCGTCTGCCTTCTTGGCGAACAATATCAGGGAAGCCCAGGGTGAAACAATGGGTCGGATGAATCTCTTGCCCTACAAGTCCTCCAACTGTACCCGTAGCTCTTGGAGCTCAGAGGGGGCCATCCGATATGCTGGAGTGGATATCGGGGCTGTCTCGGGGTACAAGTCAATGTAGAAGTCTACCTCTCTGCGAGGAGGTAGTCCTGGAATGTTGTCAGGGAAAACATCTGCATACTGATCCACCACTACAGGAAAACTAGGACTCCGCACGTCAACTGCTCCTAGGATGAGGCTAGCCAATTGATGAGTGATGGTTTGTCCTCTCCTCTGCGTGAGTCCATCCTGTGCTGCAAAGGCTCCCTTCTCACCGGTGAAGGTGAACCTGCTCCCGTTGGTGCGTACACACCGCACCTTGCGTCTAATACAGTCGATCTGAGCATGGACTGTAGATAACCAATCCATTCCCATGATGATGTCGTAAGGCCTCGACGCCGCTAAAAGAAGATCCCAACCGAAACTCTCGCCTCATAGAGTAAGGTCACACTGCCGGCACCAATGCATAATCATCGAGTCTGCTTCTGTAGGAGTCTCTAGCCGTAAGGATTGAGCCAACAGCTCCGTCGGAATCTCCAAGCTCCGAACAAGGGCAGCAGCAATAAAGGAATGAATCGCTCCTGTTTCTATAAGAACTGCAGCAAGGGTGGAGTAGACACAAATAGGCTTATATGAAATCCTTTTTCCACCAATTGCCTGAGACTCAAGATGTTGGTCTTCATGTCGGATACATAGTAGATATTGGAGATGAAATCTTGATTGTCATATTTTTTTTATTAGTATATCTCCTCTTCCATGAAAAAATACTATTGAGAGATCGCCAAATGAAATCTTTCATTGAACCCTCTCTTCTAGGTTCGTAAGAAAGTGCTTGTGACCTGTCATGTGGTTGATAGCTCCCTAGATAAGATATCACATACCTTGACTTTGTGTTAATGTTTTTGCCATAAATGGAGTATGATAACATTTTCTTAGTTTCCAGGGAGTGATAGATGTTTTGAACTAAAATGTCAATTTTAAAGTGATAACATACACTTTAAGTAATATTTTGAATATTGTGCATCATATTGAGGTGTGGCTAATTCTTACACATAAAAAATGAATTATGTCACATTTATTTTCTTTTATTTGAGAATTTCATGTGACTTTTTTACTAAAAAGTCAATTTAAACTGAAAACATACACTTTGAGTCATACCGATCACGTCGTGATTCTCTTTGAGGTGTGTTAAATCTTCCACCACCACCATTGGGAACCAAGGTGCAGACGAAGAAATGGACCATTCATAGTATCCAGTTCATCTCCTACACCTATGTCACTAAACACACTATCCATGGATCATCATTGGACACTATTTTGACCAAATCCTTGTCAAGAAACCCGCATCAGTGGATACATATGAGAATCCAAAGAGCTAGGTTTAGAAAAGGTGAGTCAGTTATGAATCTGTCATACCCAGAGAGTGGGTTTTAGTTTATCTGACCTTAGGGTCTAGGTGTGGTTGATCCTCATTTTCCCCATCTCCATGTACTCTTCTAGTCGGAGTTCATGGAGCACCTTGGGTTCACAAATAACGTGTTCCCCCACTTCCTAGCAGCATCCTAGATGATGCGATCTATTCTGTTGAAGGGGATTCTAGAGGGGAGGTGGTGGTGAAAAAACTGGGTTCCGTTGAGGAAGATGATGATAGATACAGGGAGGACAACAGTGTGGAGGCCATAGATGATAGTCTAGCTAATTTTGTCTTGGATGTAAACCTAGACAGTGTTGGCGAAGAGGGTGTCGATAAATATGCTAAAAATCCACCAATTGAAGAAAGAGATTTTGTGGACCTTCTCATAGAGGTAGAACTCGTAGAATTATTCCTCCCTAATGATGGTGATGTTGGGATTTCTACCTCTCATCCCAACTACCAATTGTAGGGTGGCATCCAACCCGATGGTGGTAGTGTCATCCTTAGTTCATGTCAATCTGATGCACGGTGTGACCGATATGACTCAAAGTGTGTGTTTTTATTTAAAATTGGTATTTTAGTTCAAAACACGCATCACATACTGAAAATTGAGAAAACACATTCAGATTATTTTGTTACTTTAGGAAAATTATACATAATTCATTTTTAATCTGTAGGAATTCACCTCACTTTAATCTAATACATCATGTGGCGGGTCTGATTCAAAGTGTATGTTATCAATTTAAAATTGACATTTCAGTTCAAACATCTGTCACTAACTAAAAACTAGTAAAACATGATCAGATTGTATTGATACTTTAGGATAATGATTCATATGTTATTTATGATGTGTAGAATTCAACCACATGTCAAATTGACACATGATGTGACTAGTATGACTCAAAGTTCATTTTTTCAGTTTAAATTGACATTTTAGTAAAAAAAATACATGTAACATACTAAAAAATTGACCAAACATGTTCGTATTATTTTAATATTTTGGTAAAATGTTCCATAAGTCATTTTTGATGTGTGGGAATAAACTTCACATAAATTTGACACACAGTGTGATTTATATGACTCAAAGTGTATGTTTCTATTTAAAATTGAAATTTTTGTTCAAAACACACATCACATACTCAAAAATGATTAAACTCATTCAATTTGTTTAAATACTTTATGAAAATGATCCATAAGTCATTTATGATGTGTAGGATTCAATCATACCTCAATATGATACAGAGTGTGCCCGGTATGAATCAAATTGTATATTATCATTATAAAATTAGAATTTTAGTTCAAAATGTGTGTTAATCATTGAAAACCAAGAAAACATTCTTGGATTATCTTGATAATTTAAGAATATGATTCATAAGTCATTTATAAAATGTAAGAATCATCCAAACCTCAATAAGATACATGATGTGCTTGATATGATATGATGTGTATGTTTTTAGTTTAAAATTGACACTTTAGTTTAAAACACACACCACATACTCAAAACTAGGAAAACGCATTCATATTGTTTTTATAATTTAGGAAAACAATCCATAAGTCATTTGTGACATGTAGGAACTGGCCACACCTTAATCTAATACACGATGTGACTAGTATGACTCAAAATGTGTGATTTCAGTTTAAAATGAAATTTTATTAATTTATTGTTTCATATTTATTGTTAATTGTTTTATTTATACTATTACTAACATATGATTTTTTTATATAGGCTCATTTTTTCTCGATATGGAGCGATTTTTTCAACAACTGGTAGCATGATTAGGCTCTTTTAAGAGGGGGTCGGGGGCCAATGACGATGAAATATTGATGTTTTTGAATGCTTGTGATAAATTGTACTTACCAATATATTTGTAAAAAACCAATATATTTGAAATGTCTATAATATAGTGTTTTTATTGTATTTTTTATTTAAATTTAATTTTAATTAAATTCACTATTTTTTGTTGTAGTGTGATGTAATTTTGATAGCACACTATAGCAGTATGACTTTTATCAGTACTAGTTTAGCACTAATAAAGTTCCCCCTTCATCATTGCTTTTTTAGTTCTGATAAAAGATATACTCGTTTAATGGTGATTATAATAACAACACTTTTTTAGCACTAATAAAACTCTTTTTGCATGCTATAAAAGGGTCGATATGCAGTAGTTCTAGTGCATTGGCCTCGACACCAAATTACAGATGAATCAAAACTTATAGTAGAGAAAGACTAGACCTCACAGTAACAGTTTCAATAGGGTCAGGAGTATCCTAAGATTTCTTTTTGATTATCAGTGAAAAATGGGTTGTGGTCCCATAGGAAAAATGGGTTTGGGGTGGGGAGGGATTCTTAAAAACTCACTGGCTCAAAAGCGGGCTTATTAAAATTTTCCGCACATATCGACTACCTGTGTGGGTAAACCCATGAAAATACAGGATGACCCATGGGTTTTTGTTTGATTTGTTTTAAAATAAATTACATGTGAGTTGTCTTCCTTTCCCAATGCCTCACCTAGTAGTCCAATGCACCCTGCATGAACTACAACTCTACGCCCTAAAACTCCTCCCCTCCCATCTTATTTCTAATATATTACTCAATCTCATCCTTCCATTCCCCCACCCCCCCCCCCCCTTAAACATTCATTTATTTACCTTTTACATTTCTTAGCTCCGTCCATCACCCGCCTCTCTCTCTCTCTCTCCAGATCCAACGACACCACCACCACATTCGCCCCATCATTGCTACCATACTTCGCTGTCACCTACCTCCCTCCCTCTAGACTTGATGTTCCAATCCCCTTACTGATATCCTATATCTCCATCCACACTTCTATACCTAATTTATGTCAATCAACTAGCATCTCCAATGATGGTTGATGACGTTCCTTGTCTTGTCGCCCCCTCCTTTTGACTGCTTTGTCTTCCCCCTGCTTCATCCACTGTCTCATCGCCCCCACCTACTTCACCAATCATCCCATAACTCATGCATGATTCATCTATTGTGTGATGTTTTCTTACTTCATCGCCTCTTCCATCTGACATCCATCTCCCGACATCCACTCTATCACCTCTAACATATGTCATCCCATCACCCCCACTTGCTTTGTATGTCATCTGACATCCACTGTCTGGTCACCCTCACATGCTACATCCACCATCCCTTCGACCCCTCATCTGTAGAGACCTAGTTTTTTTCTAGTAATACTTTTAAATAATTCTATGTATATTTTCAAAGCTAATTGATGAGAAAGCGTGCGATTACTTGACCCAGGGTGCCCAGAATTAATTTTATAAAAATATTAAAAATATTTTATATTACGCACGTGCAGCTTCTTAAAGAAAATGGTATAAGTCTTAAAAGGAATCTCATATCATAAATTTGAGACCACAGTTGATTCTATAACACAGTGTTTTCCCAAGGCATGACATAAAATGGGTTGGCGTGGGGCATTCGGACTCCTTTCTCGTTGACGGTATGTTCATTGAAATAAATAAATAAATAATTTATTAATTAATTGTTTCATTTCAACCCAATGGATAATTCTATAAGAATGATGCCAAGATTAATTATCCAAGGTTAGTCACATAAACCTTGGGAGAATTCTAGAGCTCTCTCTTCCTCCTCCATTGGCAGATCTCATCAGATGACTATGAAACACTGGATCAGATTAGATCAGGACGCAACGAACAAAATGACTTCTCTTGATCATCGGCAGATGCATTCTTCATCAAAGAATGATCCATAATAAATTTAGAACTCATCAGTTGGTGATTTATTCTCTTTGATTAAATTTTTGATCATATATATCCTTGTTCTTGGGTCTGCGCCAATTGTGGATTGAGCATGTGCTTATTTACTAGAATTTAAACTGATTTCTTAATTGTTTTCTAACCCGGTATCATTGTTCTTAATCGTTGGCCAAGAATGATTGGACAATGATCATCTAAACATTTTTTATGGTGTTTTCCCACCTCGTTTCTTCACGTTCTTCATCAATTGGACCCCCGGTCTTGGTTTGACATTGTTGGGCAGTACCGAGCCTGATCGGACCCCCGTAATAGCAAAGGAATCACACGCGAGGCACGGATTGATGAACCAAGCACATATCTATGATTGTTTCAAGAAATGGGTATTTTTTGTGTTTGAAGGTAAATAAATCGATGGTAGAAGGCATGATTGTATGCAGAATGAACGATAAACCCCTGTGGATGAACAGAGGCCAATTTTCAATGAGCAGCGGCCTAGAATCGTGATTTTTGGCTAAATCCAACTTTCGATCATAGATAGTGTCGGGTATTAAGTGGAGAGACCATATTCAAAGCATCATAAGCATATATAAAGATCTATAAATTCTAGAGAAAACCCAACTACACGTCGTGTACAGGGAAGAACACATTGTGTGTAGCCCCTCAATGGTGGTGACTACGGATTTGGGAAAAGTTAAGGATGACACAACATGTATCCATAATACATGTTGTGTACCCCTTCCTCGGTTGGATAGCCTATGTGATATATTACATGGGTAGGAACCCTTGTGAAAGTACATGGCTAGGTACACGGCTGTGTATATAGGTACATGGACATCGCCAGAAGGACACGACTCGGTCCCGGTTAGCCTGGACACGCCATGTAGTCCACCTACATAGCGTCTACTGCTACATGGGCATGGAGTTGCGTGATGGACAGGGACATGGCTAGGCGGTGCAGCAAGACCACATGTCGTGTGGGTCCCCTTACACGTCGTGTACCCCTTGGTTCCTTTTTAGGAAATGTCAATTGCTCGTATCTCCTTCGTTTGAACTCAAATTTTGGCCCACGAGTAGCCTATAGTAAGTATTGTTTCACGGAGAACATGATGATGCCCTTCTTTTTGGATTACAAGATACAATGTTGAATGTTCCAGGAACAATTCCTACTTAGGCAATGCCCGATGATGGTAGTGATTATGCAGCATCACAAGGACCTTTCTGAGCGGTACCCTCCAGCAGGGCTAGGCAGTGGAGTTTCTCAATGACCTTTCCGAGTGATGCACTTCAGCAGGGCTGGGTAGCAGAGTTCCTTAATGTAATTTTTGAGCGGTACCCTCTAGCAGGGCTGGGCAGTGGGGTTCTTCGATGTCTTTTCTGAGTGGTACCCTCAAATGTGTGACAGAATGATGAGGCATGGATAGAGGGTACCACTCGAAAAGGATTTTGGTTGGGTTTAGGGGAATAGTGCCAAAGTGTCTTGAGTGTGGTTCTCAGTCCAGGGAGTCTAGTGATGGTGTAGGCAGTCACTGTATCCATTCACCAAGACCCTAACTACCTTATTTCCGACTCGACATGCTGATACATTTATTGTTTAGGGATCAATGGAACATGCATCATATAAGATTGAGTCTTTGACTATGATTCTTGAGTCATCTCCCCATTTTTGTTGATATATATATTCTGATCTGATCATGGTACATCTTGATAAATCTCAGGATGCCTCTGCGATGATAGTCATCTAGGATACCAGTTCTGGTTCATAAAGATGATTTGATGAGTGATGATGCCTTGTTTTAGGGTCCGTCATGTTACCCCCTTCCTCCAAGTGGTAAGGTAGAAGCACCTCCACCTCTCGAGTAGTAGATCATTCTAGAAGAGCATGCTGAGAACATGCATCGGCTTAGCGCACTCCGCAAATTCTAGTGTTAGAGGCCGTTGAGGTTCCGCGACGAGCTAGCTCCTCAGGATGAAAAGGATTGGCTAGAGTTGATGGTCTGTATCTTTATGATTTTTTGAATCCTTATGGACCAAGTAGTTTCACTAGAATCTATCCTTTTCCAAAGAAAAATTGGTCATTGGTGGAGTCTCGTTACCTAGATGCACGATGGGTCAACATTCTCTTGGACTAACTTCTAACAGTTTTTATGTGAGGAGTTATACCCCTCCTTTTTGTGCGCCATCTATATCCATGAGCTTCTAGAGATACTTAAGGGAGGGATGACGGTGGCTAAGTATGCAGTGAGATTCGCAGACCTTACACAGTACTCTCTTGACATGATCTAGGATGGCTATTTCTAAGAACAGAAGTCTAAGTAGAGACTCTACAGAGAGATTTGATCCAACATTATGCCCTTGTGCATCTCCACCTATGTCAGGGTGTCGGGGTGAGCACTAGTGGTAGAGAGATTCCGGTCAGAGGGATGCTAGACAGATGAAACTGGTAGTGGGCACCACAGAGCTGAGTCGTCTTCAACATCTAGTAGACGCTAGGTGCCAATATCTCAGCACAGAGGACCTTCCCATGATCAGACTTGGGCATGTGTTTGTTCGGTACAAATATAGTGCAGAGCACTAGGGAAGTTCATAGAGGGTCAGTGATTTTCTTGTGACGATCAAGGCCACATGGCGCATGACTATCTAACCAGATGTGCTAAGGATAACATGCAGATAGCTAATGGACTGTCACGGTAGAGGCAGTGCCATGATCAGGGATCTCCCTAGTGTGGTCAGGGTGGTCCCTAGGGAGGTGGATCTAGTAGAGGAATAGGAGGAGCCATGGGTGGTGGATGATGTTATGATATCCTTCCTCCACCACCACCTGGCGGTCCACGTTAGGCTCAGGGAGTCGACGTTCAGGGTTGCAGAAAGCTGCAAGATTTGGATGTATATGATCTCGTATCACACAAGATGATATAAGGTATGATTAGTGTTTATTCTATTTTTTATTCTATATTAGTATACACAAGTTCCATTCATTCCTATATCTCTATACTCATGGTGTGAGATCTATAGCTCTCAGTTGAGGCGATATCCCAACAGGTTCATCTTGAGGTTCCTACAGGGAAATCTTTTTCTGTATCTTTTATCTACCAGCAGTGTGAGCTATCGCTTGGTGGAGAGAGGTTCACGTGGGACCTCTTGGTCATCACGATGGAACCTATGAAGTCATCTTGGTTATGGATTGGTTTTCCATGGTTCAAGCCTATATTGACTGTCACCATAGACAAGTCATATGTCTATGCACTAATGGGATGTGATTCTCCTTTTTTGGTGAGAGAGATCTCATGGAATGGAAAGCGTGTTCTATGAGTAGGAGGCTACAGATTATCACCCATCAGTTAGCAAGTATAGCCCTTGGTGCAGTTGGCTCTTCAGAAATCTAGGTTCTTTCAATTGTGGATAATTATATGGACGTCTTCCTCGAGGACGTTTCGGGACTACCTCTGAGGCGGGAGATGGATTTTTTTCATTGGCTTGCGTCCCTCCACTGCTATGATATCTTCTTTGGCATATCATATGGCCCCTACTGAGCTCCAGGAGTTGTGGTTGTAGTTGGAGGACCTTTGAGAAAAAGGTTTTATCAAACCCAATGTGTCCCCCTAGGCATCTCTGGTGTTGTTCATGAAAAAGGCTGATGGGAGCTTACGACTTTTCATGGATTATCATCGCTTGATCCAGATCATGATAAAGAATAAGTACCATTTACCAATCATTACCGACCTCTTTGACCTATTTCAAGGTGTGAGATGTTTCTTAAAGATCGATCTTAGTTCTGGCTACCACTAGTTGAGGGTTCGCAAAGCTGATATTCCAAAGTTGGAATTCTGATATCGCTACGAACATTATGAGTTCCTAGTGATGACCTTTGGTGTGACGAATTCCCCCGCCATGTTTTATGGATTTGGTGAACCAGGTCTGCCAACCTCATATTTTCATATTATTATTTATATTTTCAACCTTACATACTCAATCTCTCATGATCTGCAACCACAAATTTTTCACATGTGGGTTTTTGCAGGTATACTAAAAATTAAAAAATTATAAAAACAATAATGAATACGGGTTTTCTGTGGGCTTTCCCGTATCTGTTGTAGTGGGTTTCAGGCTTGATGGATCCACCTACTCCACATTCTTATCCTTCCATGCATAACTAGCCTTCATATCACCACCAAATCTGATTAAGTGAGTTTCATCTATAGTGGGGTCACCCCTGAATGACTATTCAGCACCTTTTATAGCCTTCATGTCAGCCTCCACATGGGGTGCATGCCCCTTACCATCATCATTTCTTGCCTCAGTATTTGAAATAATATTTTCTTATTTTAAATTACCTTCATTTAAGTAATACCAAAATAAAAATATTTTTTTTTAAAAAAAATGGGCAGAAAACATCAGTTCATTGTATGCTCGGGTGTCCCAGATTCCAAAAAAACCTAACCAAAAATAAAAAAAATAAAAAAATTCATTTCAAAAAATTTACCTGAATTTATAACATTTATAAAATATAAATTAAACTCAAAAAAACATAAACTAATATAACATTTTAAAAATTCAAAAATCTAAAAAAAATTGTCTATTGTAAAATGAATTAAAAAATTATAACCAAATTATTCATTCATAACCTTTTCCTAAAAAAACATAACTCCAACTCGACCCTAGATGAGGACCCACAACACGAGACAGTAAAATAAAACCAAAACATGACATACATTTATGTAAAGACCCGTAAAATTCAAGGGAAATTTTTTCTTAATTTTCTTTAGAATTTTACAAGAGCACGGTTTCAGACGGCACCTGATTCCGAGGCCCGGAGTGCCCAGAATTAATTTGCGAAGTTTGGCTCGGGTACGTTCAGTGAACGAACGAGCGGGAATTCCTAACTTTTGATCCGGTGCTTGGAATTGAAATCCGAGGGCACCGATGAACTCGCAGCGCCGATATTCGCTTAAAGAGACCTTTTCGGGAGTTGCGTTTGTTGCGGGTTGAAAGTTAGTTTTGGGGTTTTTAGTTTGAGTTAAATAAAATTGTGTAGAACAATTTTATTATAACTTGTTAAAACCTATCAAAGGAGGTTGGAAGTGGGACCCACACCCACTTAACCTCCCTTGGGAGGATTAAGTGTGGTGGGGCCCACACGAACCCCTAATCCTTTCAAATTCTCTCAACTTGCTTAACCCCTAATTAAATGACTTGAGTTACTTTTAATTATGGGAGTTAAACCTTTTGAATTTCAAACTTTTGAAATTCTAATGTGTTATGTGATAATAAAATAAGATGTTGTCTTATTTTATTTTGGGGTTTTTTGTTTGTCTTCTTGAGAGGTGGAGAGCTCTTCTTCTTCTTCAACTCTGACGAAGAACTCGAAGAACGTTCATCTTGACAAAGAACGCTCAAGCTCCGACAAAGAACGCCGCACCTCCATTCTTCGTTTACCGTGTCAACGAAAGGGGACGCCACTTCTTCCTCGGACAACCTTCGTCGGCGTACAAGTTTCTCCAACGACGTGTCTCTTCGAACGCATCCCTTCGTCATCGGATTTGACGAACGGCTACCGCGACGCCCGACCTCCGCGACGTCGTCTTCCGCGGAACCTTGACAATCTTCGAACCTTATACCCGAGGTAGGGGTTGTCGATTTCTTTTTGGTTTCCTTATTTTATTCTTGATCGTGATTTTAGCAAGACTAACGTGTGGCTTGAATTATTTTAAGTTGCGTTATTATTTTAACGTGAGGGGGGCCGGACCGCACGAACACGGCCGAACCCCCCTCCATCGTTCTTGTTTATTCTTGCGGGTGGAAGCAAGTGGCGTGGTGCCGTCGCACCACGCGGATAATCGTGCTTTTATTTTACGCGGCGCCGTCGCGCCACACTGAGGTAGAATCTTCAAGAACGCGACGCCGTCGCGCCGCGTTGAAAGGAATCAAGGCACGGCGAAAGGGGCGTGGTGCCGTCGCACCGCGCCGGACGATGAACACCGCGGCCGGTTCCGGGCCGCGGCGGGACGAGGAGACCGCGGCCGGTTTCGGGCCGCGGCGGAAGAGAAGACCGGCGGCCGGGCCGCCGGCGTCGGAAGCCGAAGAGGGGACCGGAATTTCCGGTCCCGTTGGAGAAAACTGGCCGGCCAGCTGGCCGGCCGGATGCCGTTAAAACCGGAGGAATTAATCCCCCGGCCAGCGTGTAAAAACCCCCCTCTTAAAGGGGGGCGGTTTTCTTTGAAGGGAGGGGGGCAGCCGGGCCCCCGGTTCCGCTCAAATCAGGCCCCCCACGTGGGGGGGGGGCGTTTTAAAAAAAAAACGGGCGCGGCACAAAGGCCGCGCCGCCCCTCAAAACCGCGGGGGTTTGTTTCCCCGCATGCAGCCACCTCGCGGCGCCAGGCCGCCGCGTCCCGCCGCGCCGCCGCCCCGCCGCGCCGCCGCCGCCGCCCCAGCGGGGGGGGGGGGGGGGGGGGGGGGGGGTCGGGCTGGGTCGGCCCGGACCTGGACGCCCCCCCGTTTCGAACCAGAATCGGTTTTTGGGCCATAACATGAGCCTCAGACCTCCGATCGACGAACCGTCAGCGGCAACGCGATCCTTGGATCGAGACGGTCGTTTCGGTATATTGCACTCAAGGTTTTGGGTTACTTTGTGTTCGGCCGGGTTGGTTTGTTCACGAAACCAACCGGGCCTCCGGAGCGGAAACGCTCATATCTTGAGCTACGAACGTCCGATTGACGCGCCGTCAGTCGCGTTGTGTTCCTCTTAGTGAGACGGATCTTTTGGCATACTTCGCCCAAGGTTTGGACGCAGGTGGAGTACGGTCGGGTTGGTTTTTCCTTAAAAACCAACCGGGCCCCGGAGACGAAAATGCCAATAACTCTCAGACCGGGCGTCCGATCGACGCGCCGTCTGCTGCGTTGAGTTCCTGTTGACGATACGGAACTTTTGGATACATCAACTCTAGTCTACGTGACAGTTGATGTATCAGCCTCTCGGCTCGTGGAGCGGACCCTCTGAACGAGCTTGCTGTGTGCGGGAACCCTAGTGCTGGCTGCGACTGTTACTGTGACTACTACAGCTACGACTGCTACTGTGACTGCGATGACGACAGTACAGAGATCCTGTGTGGATTCGACGACGACAGTACAGAGATCCTGTGTGGATTCGACGACGACGACTACAGCACTCAGCGATCCTACGTGGATCAGTGCTACAGGTCCTGTGTGGGCCCGATCCTGTGTGGGTCCGCGCTCAGCGGTTCTGTGTGAGCCAGCGCCTACAGGTCCTGTGTGGGCCCGATCCTGTGTGGGTCTTTGCGGGGGTTAGTTACCTATCGATCCTTCGTGGGTCCGACGACTTAGATGGATCAGTGATCATCTTTATCGTCCTTGAAGAAGTATACCTGTGTGAGCTGAATCCTTTTGCTTTCCTATGTGGATTGTGTTGTGCAATCCTGTGTGGATTTCGTTTTGCTTTCCTGTGTGGAATACGTTTACTTTCCTGTGTGGACTGAGTTGTACTTGGGCTCGGAGGTTAGAGCGTAATTGAATTGATGACTTAGGTATATGTATGGGCATATACCTAAGCAGTGTCAGTTGTTACTTCGTGATTGTACTTTTCTTCGTGGTTTATCCTTTGTGGATTTGAGAGACCTTCAGGGGTCTCGGGGTCCCTACTGAGTAGCTTATACTCACCCCCTGCACGGGCTTTGCCCGCACTACGTTGTGTTGGTTGCAGACGACGGACAACGTTGACCTTAGCTGAGGCCTACAGAGCGGGACGGTACCCGGAGGTGGACCACTGGGCGGGACGTGCACGGAGCGGACGGCGGGACCCGTGGAGCAGAGGAGCTATCTGTACCCACCCTTCAGGTGGGATTTCCAGTGGACAGCTCGGAGTAGCGGCTTTTACTTTTCAGTTGCTGTTTTCCCCTTTTCGAGTTGTACTTTACTTTCAGTTTGGGTTTGTATTCTGGCCCATTTACCTTTCCGCACTTTCAGTCGTACTCTGCTTTTGTTTAGTGTTTACTTTCTGCTTGCTTACTCTGTGGTGATGTTTACTTTTCAAAGGCAATGCCTTCCCATTTTACTGGGTTTTACGCCTTGGTGCTAGTCGCCATCCCCTGGCCTATGGAAGGCGGGCTTGGGGTAGTCACGGCACGGACCCCGAAGGCGGGTCGTGACAAATTGGTATCAGAGGAGTTCGGTTCTACCGCAAACTCTGATCTTTTCTATGTGAAGCAATAATGTTTAGCGTATTGAGTGTGGATATCAGTCCAGGGAGTCCAGTGTTGGTGCGGCGGCCGACGTATCCGTACACCAGGACCCTGACTTCTGATTTCCTACTTAATGCATGAAAACATTGATTGCGTGTGTGTTTCAAAGTTTTCTTTGTGATTACTTATATCAGCTCACCAGGTATACTGTTCTGACCGTGGCGCACCTGTTTCCTTTTCAGGATGGCCCCACGACGGCAGCCAGCTAGGGTTCCGAGAGTCGAGCGTGACGACAGTCCACCGAGCGACGAGGCCTCGGTACATGGCCCTTTGCCAGTAGTGGCACCGGCGGTAGCTCTACCCGCCGAGCCCCCGATGCTTCCAGCAGCAGCCGCTGACGATGCACGTCGCCTCAGTGCACTGCATGAGTTTCAGCGCCAGCGACCACCCAGGTTTCGTGGGGAGATGGATCCCCAGGCAGCAGAGGACTGGCTGGAGGCAGTAGTTCGAGTGTTTAGGCAAGTGAGGACACCAGCATACCTCATGGTGATCCTCGCTGCGAGCCTACTACACGCAGCAGCAGGACGATGGTGGAGCTTGATGCTCCAGGTGCACGATGAGGCATCTCTACTTTGGACGGACTTTGAGAGCCTTTTCCGCTCGGAGTTCATCTCAGCCACCCTTCGTGCGGTGTGTATCCAGGAGCTTCTACAGCTGCGGCAGGGCAGCATGACGGTCGCTCATTACTCGGCGAGATTTACCGATCTCTCGCGCTACTCGACCGACATGGTACGGGACCCATTCTTCCGGGCCCGGACCTTCGAGCAGGGTTTGAGACACGAGATCAGGGCATCGCTGATCTCCCTCAGCATACCGACTCAGACATGAGTACTGGAGCGGGCCCTTCTGATCGAGAGCTTCCTTGCTGAGTCTACACCAGCACAGCGACCCACCGCAGGGCGGCACGTGGCAGAGTCATCTGCAGCAGGCAGTCGACGGATGACTCAGGGGTCCAGACAGACCAGACCTTCGGGCAGACGATCTCAGGGCACTGGCTCAGCAGTGCGGGGCACACAGCGCGGAGCCAGTCTTACGAGAGGCAGACAGTGCTACTCGTGCGGCGGGCAGGGCCACATGGCTCGTGACTGCCCGACCCGCCGTGCCGAGGAGCAGCAGACGGTTGATGGACCACCAAGGCAGAGGTAGAGGGTCGACCGTGGCGGTCCGCAGGGAGGAGGCGGACGAGGCAGAGGAGCTGGACGAGCAGCTGGTGGTGGCCGACGCTTTGAGGCTCTACCACCACCACCACCAGGAGGTCCACCCCGACCACAGGGAGCGGGAGGGCAGCGACAGGCACAGCTCCAGGCAGCAGAGGCCTACGACCATGGCGCACCCGAGATGATTCGAGGTACTATCTGTGTCTATTCCACCCTTGCTGCAGTTCTTATAGACACAGGAGCGAGTCATTCTTTCATAGCCGCTGCCCTTGTTCGGAGCTCGGAGATTCCGACAGAGCCGTTGGCTCGATCCTTACGGCTAGAGACTCCTACGGGAGCAGACTCGATGATTACGCACTGGTGCCGGCAGTGTGAGCTTACTCTAGGAGGCGAGAGCTTCGGCTGGGATCTTCTTGTAGCAGCGTCGAGGCCTTACGACGTCATCTTGGGCATGGATTGGCTGTCTACGGTCCATGCACAGATTGACTGTTTTAGGCGCAAGGTGCGTTGTGTACGCACCGACGGGAGCAGGTTCACCTTCACCGGTGAGAACGGAGCCTTAGCAGCACAGGATGGACTTCCGCGGAGGAGAGGACAGCCCATCACTCATCAGTTGGCTAGCCTTATCCTTGGAGCAGTTGACGTGCGGAGTCCTGGTTTTCCTGCAGTGGTGGATCAGTTTGAGGACGTTTTTCCCGACGACGTTCCAGGGCTACCTCCTCGCAGAGAGGTAGACTTTTATATTGACTTGTTCCCCGGGACAGCCCCGATATCCACTCCAGCATATCGGATGGCCCCCGCCGAGCTTCGAGAGCTACGGGTACAGTTGGAGGACTTGCAGGGCAAGGGGTTCATCCGACCCAGTGTTTCACCCTGGGCTTCCCCGATATTGCTCGCCAAGAAGGCGGACGGGAGCTTGCGACTTTGTGTTGACTATCATCGCCTGAACCAGGTGACAGTGAGGAACAAGTATCCGCTACCGAGGATTGATGACCTCTTTTATCAGCTCAAGGGAGCACTGTGGTTCTCGAAGATAGACCTCAGGTCAGGCTATCATCAGCTCAGAGTCAGAGACGAGGATGTGCAGAAGACGGCCTTCAGATGTCGGTATGGCCACTATGAGTTCTTGGTTATGCCTTTCGGTGTAACCAATGCTCCAGCAGTGTTCATGGCTCTCATGAACAGGATCTTTCAGCCATACCTCGATCGGTTAGTTGTGGTTTTCATCGACGACATTCTGATTTACTCTACGACAGAGGAGGAGCACGCCTATCACTTGCGAGTTGTCCTTGACACACTCCGAGAGCACCAGCTTTATGGTAAGCTCTCGAAGTTCCAGTTCTGGATACGTGAGGTCCACTTTTTGGGACACGTTATCTCTGAGGCGGGAGTTGCAGTGGATCACGCGAAGATTGAGGCTGTGTTAGCATGGGAGCCACCCAGGAGCGTGACTGAGGTTCGGAGTTTCTTGGGACTAGCTGGATACTATCGGAGATTTGTGCCGAACTTCTCCAGAGTTGCGGCATCACTCATAGCTTTGAAGAAGAAGGGGAAACCCTTCGTGTGGTCAGACAGTTGTCAGCAGAGCTTCCAGGAGCTGAGACAGAGATTGACTAGCGCACCTATCTTGAGGTTGCCTGAGGAGGGAGTAGGGTACGTAGTCTACTGCGATGCATCAGGGACCGGACTCGGATGTGTTCTGATGCAGGAGCGGGCAGGGATCGCCTATGGATCACGACAGTTGAGGCCGCATGAGCAGAACTACGCTACCCATGACCTGGAGTTAGCAGCAGTGGTCTTCGCTCTGAAGACATGGCGACACTATCTAATGGGCGAGCGCTTTACAGTCTTTTCCGATCATCAGAGTCTCAGGTATATCTTCTCGCAGAAGGACCTGAACCTGAGACAGCGGCGATGGCTCGAGTTCCTCCAGGACTATGAATTTGAGATAGTCTGTACTCCTGGGAATGGGAACGTAGTAGCCGATGCCCTCAGCAGGAGGACGGGCATTCAGCTACTTGAGGAGGCGACGGAGCAGCTAGCCTCTTTGCAGATATCCTTCGTGGATAGAGATGGAGCAGCCTTTCTTCAGTCTCTCACAGTCACTCCTCCACTACTTCAGCAGGTCAAGGAGGCACAGCGTGAGGACGCTGACTGTGAGACACGGCGTGCACAGATATCCCCGGGACAGGCACCTGATGGTTTCTCCCTTGGAGCAGAGCACGACATCCTTTTCAGAGGACGTACCATGGTACCAGTTGCTTTGCGAGAGGAAGTGCTGAGAGAGTTTCACACTCCTCCTTTGGCGGTACATCCTGGAGTGGCGAATATGTACCAGGACCTCAGACGACAGCACTGGTGGCCGGGCATGAAGAAGGCAGTAGCAGAGTTCGTTTCTTGATGCCTTACCTGCCAGCAGGTAAAGGCAGAGCATCAGGTACCAGCAGGCTTGGTACAGCCCTTGGAGGTTCCAGAGTGGAAGTGGGACGGCATATCTATGGACTTCGTGACTGGACTTCCACGCACTTCCAGAGGTCACAACTCCATCTGGGTGATTGTTGACCGACTCACCAAGTCGGCACACTTCTTACCCATCAGAGAGCAGGGCTCAGTGGAAAGCTTGGGACGTCTCTACATTCAGGAGATTGTGTGGCTCCACGGTGTGCCATCATCTATCGTCTCTGATCGAGATGCCCGCTTTACTTCCCGACTTTGGAAGGGGTTACAGGAAGCGTTCGGGACGCAGCTACGTCTTAGCACATCTTTTCACCCTCAGACGGATGGTCAGACGGAGAGGACCATTCAGACACTCGAGGACATGCTCCGTGCCTGTGTCCTCGACTTTGGTCGTAGCTGGGAGGACCACCTACCCTTGGTGGAGTTCGCGTACAACAACAGCTACCACTCCACCATCGGGATGGCACCGTACGAGGCGTTGTACGGCCGACCATGTAGATCTCCTTTGTGCTGGACAGACCCTGGGGAGTCAGCACTGGTGGGACCGGAGATGGTCCAGGCCACGACAGAGAAGGTCCAGGTCATCCAGGAGCGGATGAGGACAGCTCAGAGCCGGCAGAAGTCATATGCTGACAGGAGGCGGAGGCCACTGGAGTTCGAGGATGGCGACCACATCTTCTTGCGGGTCTCACCTCGACGTGGTATTCGGAGATTTGGCCGTGGCGGCAAGTTATCTCCACGATTCATCGGACCCGTCCAGATTCTCAGCAGGATTGGCGAGGTGGCTTATCGCCTGGCTCTACCACCTCAGTTGCACCGGGTGCACGACGTCTTCCACGTATCCCAGCTGAGGAGATACGTGCACGACCCGACGCACATCATTGACCATGGGGAGCTTGACGTTGACGATGGGGCGACTTTTACGGAGGTCCCGGTGGAGATAGAGGATCGACAGGAGCGGGTCCTGCATGGGTGATCGATTCCTCTTGTGCGCATCAGATGGCAGCACGGGAATCTCCAGGAGAGCACATGGGAGCGGGAGGCTCAGATGCGTGCTCAGTACCCTCATTTGTTTCCCTAGTTTTTGATGTATCTTTACGGGGATGTAAAGCCCTGAGGTGGGAGTAATGTAAAGACCCATAAAATTCAAGGGAAATTTTTTCTTAATTTTCTTTAGAATTTTACAAGAGCACGGTTTCAGACGGCACCTGATTCTGAGGCCCGGAGTGCCCGGAATTAATTTCCAAAGTTTGGCTCGGGTACGTTCAGTGAACGAACGAGCGGGAATTCCTAACTTTTGATCCGGTGCTCGGAATTGAAATCCGAGGGCACCGATGAACTCGCAGCGCCAATATTCGCTTAAAGAGACCTTTTCAGGAGTTGCGTTTGTTGCGGGTTGAAAGTTAGTTTTGGGGTTTTTAGTTTGAGTTAAATAAAATTGTGTAGAACAATTTTATTATAACTTGTTAAAACCTATCAAAGGTGGTTGGAAGTGGGACCCACACCCACTTAACCTCCCTTGGGAGGATTAAGTGTGGTGGGGCCCACACAAAACCCTAATCCTTTCAAATTCCCTCAACTTGCTTAACCCCTAATTAAATGACTTGAGTTACTTTTAATTATGGGAGTTAAACCTTTTGAATTTCAAACTTTTGAAATTCTAATGTGTTATGTGATAATAAAGTAAGATGTTGTCTTATTTTATTTTGGGGTTTTTTGTTTGTCTTCTTGAGAGGTGGAGAGCTCTTCTTCTTCTTCAACTCTGACGAAGAACTCGAAGAACGTTCATCTTGACAAAGAACGCTCAAGCTCCGACGAAGAACGCCGCACCTCCATTCTTCGTTTACCGTGTCAACGAAAGGGGACACCACTTCTTCCTCGGACAACCTTCGTCGGCGTACAAGTTTCGCCAACGACGTGTCTCTTCGAACGCATCCCTTCATCATCAGATTTGACGAATGGCTACCGCGACGCCCGACCTCCGCGACGTCGTCTTCCGCGGAACCTTGACAATCTTCGAACCTTATACCCAAGGTAGGGGTTGTCGATTTCTTTTTGGTTTCCTTATTTTATTCTTGATCGTGATTTTAGCAAGACTAACGTGTGGCTTGAATTATTTTAAGTTGCGTTATTATTTTAACGTGAGGGGGGCCGGACCGCACGAACACGGCCGAACCCCCCTCCATCGTTCTTGTTTATTCTTGCGGGTGGAAGCAAGTGGCGTGGTGCCGTCGCACCACGCGGATAATCGTGCTTTTATTTTACGCGGCGCCGTCGCACCACACCGAGGTAGAATCTTCAAGAACGCGACGCCGTCGCGCCGCGTTGAAAGGAATCAAGGCACGGCGAAAGGGGCGCGGTGCCGTCGCACCGCGCCGGACGATGAACACCACGGCCGGTTCCGGGCCGCGGCGGGACGAGGAGACCGCGGCCGGTTCCGGGCCGCGGCGGAATAGAAGACCGGCGGCCGGGCCGCCGGCGTCGGAAGCCGAAGAGGGGACCGGAATTTCCGGTCCCGTTGGAGAAAACTGGCTGGCCAGCTGGCCGGCCGGATGCCGTTAAAACCGGGGGAATTAATCCCCCGGCCAGCATGTAAAAACCCCCCTCTTAAAGGGGGGCGGTTTTCTTTGACGGGAGGGGGGCAGCCGGCCCCCCGGTTCCGCTCAAATCAGGCCCCCCACGTGGGGGGGGCGTTTTAAAAAAAAAACGGGCGCGGCACAAAGGCCGCGCCGCCCCTCAAAACCGCGGGGGTTTGTTTCCCCGCGTGCAGCCACCTCGCGGCGCCAGGCCGCCGCCGCCGCCCCAGGGGGGGGGGGGGGGTCGGGCCGGGTCGGCCCGGACCCGGACCCCCCCGTTTCGAACCAGAATCGGTTTTTGGGCCATAACTTGAGCCTCGGACATCCGATCGACGAACCGTCAGCGGCAACACGATCTTTGGATCGATACGGTCGTTTCGGTATATCGCACTCAAGGTTTCGGGTTACTTTGAGTTCAACCGGGTTGGTTCGTTCACGAAACCAACCGGGCCTTCGGAGCGGAAACGCTCATATCTTGAGCTACGAACGTCCGATTGACGCACCGTCAGTCGCGTTGTGTTTCTATTAGTGAGACGGATCTTTTGGAATACTCCGCCCGAGGTTTGGACGCAGGTGGAGTACGGTCGGGTTGGTTTTTCCTTAAAAACCAACCGGGCCCCGGAGACGAAAATGCCAATAACTCTCAGACCGGGCGTCCGATCGACGCGCCGTCTGTCGCGTTGAGTTCCTGTTGACGATACGGAACTTTTGGATACATCAACTCTAGTCTTCGTGACAGTTGATGTATCAGCCTCTCGGCTCGTGGAGCGGACCCTCCGAACGAGCTTGCTGTGTGCGGGAACCCTAGTGCTGGCTGTGACTGTTACTGTGACTACTACAGCTACGACTGCTACTGTGACTGCGACGACGACAGTACAGAGATCCTGTGTGGATTCGACGACGACAGTACAGAGATCCTGTGTGGATTCGACGACGACGACTACAGCACTCAGCGATCCTACGTGGATCAGTGCTACAGGTCCTGTGTGGGCCCGATCCTGTGTGGGTCCGCGCTCAGCGGTTCTGTGTGAGCCAGCGCCTACAGGTCCTGTGTGGGCCCGATCCTGTGTGGGTCTTTGCGGGGGTTAGTTACCTATCGATCCTTCGTGGGTCCAACGACTTAGATGGATCAGTGATCATCTTTATCGTCCTTGAAGAAGTATACCTGTGTGAGCTGAATCCTTTTGCTTTCCTGTGTGGATTGTGTTGTGCAATCCTGTGTGGATTTCGTTTTGCTTTCCTGTGTGGAATACGTTTACTTTCCTGTGTGGACTGAGTTGTACTTGGGCTCGGAGGTTAGAGCGTAATTGAATTGATGACTTAGGTATATGTATGGGCATATACCTAAGCAGTGTCAGTTGTTACTTCGTGATTGTACTTTTATTCGTGGTTTATCCTTTGTGGATTTGAGAGACCTTCAGGGGTCTCGGGGTCCCTACTGAGTAGATTATACTCACCCCTGCACGGGCTTTGCCCGCACTACGTTGTGTTGGTTGCAGACGACGGACAGCGTTGACCTTAGCTGAGGCCTACAGAGCGGGACGGTACCCGGAGGTGGACCACTGGGCGGGACGTGCACGGAGCGGACGGCGGGACCCGTGGAGCAGAGGAGCTATCTGTACCCACCCTTCAGGTGGGATTTCCAGTGGACAGCTCGGAGTATCGGCTTTTACTTTTCAGTTGCTGTTTTCCCCTTTTCGAGTTGTACTTTACTTTCAGTTTGGGTTTGTATTCTGGCCCATTTTCCTTTCCGCACTTTCAGTCGTACTCTGCTTTTGTTTAGTGTTTACTTTCCGCTTGCTTACTCTGTGGTGATGTTTACTTTTCAAAGGCAATGCCTTCCCATTTTACTGGGTTTTACGCCTTGGTGCTAGTCTCCAGCCCCTGGCCTATGGAAGGCGGGCTTGGGGTAGTCACGGCACGGACCCCGAGGGCGGGTCGTGACAATTTAATCCATTTAGATAACTTGTCCATTCATAACCATTGTCTAATAAACGGAACTAACAACTATGATATGAGACTAATACGCTTGGCTTGACTCTTCCCTGGGAGACGCCCCTTTCAGTTTTTCCACAAGAACATACATGGAATGAAAAACTGAAGGTGGGTTTTACAACATCAAACTCAAACACAGAAGCAGATGCAGATTACTGGAGGAGATTACAGTAAAAAAAATATAGCAGTAGAAGGAAACAAACTGATTATATTTCTTCAGATTCATATGATTATTACAACGCTTAAACATGACCTATTTATAGGGATACAAATGTATAGAAAAAAAATTAAGGAAACCCAAATAGAAATAAAAGTCTACAAAATGGTGTAGTAGGTGACGCCCAAGCCTCTGAAGCATAATTCGTCAAGCATCCCTTGTATGAAGTCTCCAAGACTCCATCACAATAGTAGATGGTTGGGGTTGTCCAAATAAAAATAGGTTTATCTTTCCAACATCCTCCCCCCCCCCAACTTTTTTTCTTGTGACTTGGCGTTTTCATCATATTTATTCACATATCCAGGTGGGTGATCGACGAGTTCAAAGACTTCACCATTTTCAATGCCTTCCTTTTTCTTATAGCCTTAGGTTGCATAAATGGAATGGATTTCCTCATCTATCATTTTCTTCAATATTTCATTGGATTTATCTTCATCAAAGCCAACTGGATCAAAATTCACAAATAGACAATACAAATTTACATAATCCTCCATTGGTTCTATTCTCTCATATATATCTACAAGAATTTGAAGGTTTTGGGGATATATATAAGAAATTTCTCGTTCAATGTCTTCAGATGTTGGCGTATGTGGTAACGACATCATTGGTTCTTCAATTCCTCGTTCCTTCAATGGTACTTCTTCAATGATTTCTTCATCTTCTAGAGTGAGTTGTACCTCTCTTGAATCATCATCTTGATTCCATTTTTAAGTCCCTTTTTTTCAAAGTTAGCATCTATCCTATGAACAATCTTCTTGGTGATGGAATTATAAAAGTGATATTTTATTACTCGGTCACTCTATCCCATAAGGACACATTTCACTCCTTTGTCCTCAAGCTTTGTTTGTTTTGCCTCTAGGATCCTGACATAGGCAATGTAACCAAAAACTCTAAGGTGACTTAAACTTGTCTTGTGAGTACTACATGATTCATGTTGCATCTTTACTTTAAGATTTTTGGTTGGGCATCTATTGAGTATACACCGCACACAAATACCCTTTAGCCCAGAAAGTCATGGGCACTTTTCTGTCTTTCAACAAGCTTCTTGTCATGTTGAGAATAGTTCGATTTTTCCTTTCGGCTACTCCATTTGTGGTGCCAACTAGCGCTAAATTCCACGATGCTTGAGGTACTTTTGGAAAACATCAAAGGTGTACTCCCCACCTTGATCGGATCACAATGTTTGTATACAATTGTTGCTTTGATTTTCCACCAGTGCCTTGAATTCATTGAAGATGTCAAACACTTATGACTTCATCATGAGAAAATATATCAATGTTTTCATGTTATATAATCATCAATAAATGTTAGAAATCACCTCCTTTGTCCATTTGATTTTGGATTCAATAGACCGCACACATAGGTGTGGACTAACTCCAATGGCGCAACAACTTTCAAGTTGACCTTCATTGCAAAGTTGTTTCAATGTGGTTTTCTTAGAACACAGTTTCCACATATTTGATTCAGGTTTCTAATGATAGGAATCTCATTCACCACCTTCTTACTTCCTAATAATCTTAAACCTTCAAAGTTTAAATGCCCGAACATGAGATGTCATAGCCAGTCCTTATCGCCACATACCATTGTCAAACATCGTGGTACGTCGAGTTGGATCATGAGTGGAAACTTACAGTTCTTCGCCATTGGTACTTTCGTGATCATCTTTCCTTTTTCATTGGCAATCACTATTTTTTATTTTATAGGCTTATGTGAAAGCATTTTCCCACCAATTGCCCGAGACTCAAGATGTTGGTCTTCATGTCGGATACATAGTAGATATTGGAGATGAAATCATGATTGTCATCTTTTTTTTATCAGTATATCTCCTCTTCAATGAAAAAATACTATTGAGAGATCTCCAAATGAAATATTTAATTGAACCCTCTCTTCTAGGTTCGTAAGCAAGTTCGTGTGACCTTTCATGTGGTTGCTAGCTCCATAGCTAAGATATCGCATACCTTGACTTTGTGTTAATGTTTTTTCCATCAACTCATGGGACTTGTCAAAAGTATCTTCTGCTTCGATGATATGTGCCTCATCTGTTTCATTCTCCATAGGTTTCTTACTCCATCATTAATTGTTATAATGTCCATATTTTTTTTTACACTTATAGCATTGAACATTTCTTTTGTCGGATGACTAGCGATTGGTGAATCCTCCCCTTTTTCATTGTCCTTGTTCTCATAGAGTATAATTTTGATATTTATAACCTTCTTAATTTGAGCATCTTCCACCTCATCATCCTCTTCTTAGAACAAATTCTTTTCCATGGAATCCCCTACCCCCAGTTTCTTTGAAATGTTCCCCCTTACTCCTTTTCATATTTGTTGAGATACAACTCGATTGCAGAACATGGGACTTGTCAAAAGTATCTTTTTTTTTGTGGTGAATGGCATGAGACGACCGGGGAGGGGGCGGAAATGGAAGTAAATCAGCCTGGGAAGCTTTTATTTTTATTTTTATTTTCTGAAGATAAAGATGGGCGTGGAGGGTTAAAAAATCACAAAAAAAAGGGGCAATTTGAAAAAAAAAGAAAAAGGAAGGTGTTGGGGTGAAAAGTAAAAAAAAAACCTTTTTTTTTAAAATTTGTAGAAGGCGTAGGGAAGGTGGGAAAATCACTTTTTTCAAATTTTAATCCTACCTTTGTTGAGGAATGATGAAAGAAAAATTAAAGTGAGAATAAACCAAAACATAGGTCATGTCTCGGATTTGGAATATGTAATAGTATTATTCATAGTCCCTATCCTCAGTTGCTGCAAATGATTCCATGCGGATCTGATGGAACCCTATCATTGAACATTTCTTTTGTCGGATGACTAGCGATTGGTGAATCCTCCCCTTTTTCATTGTCCTTGTTCTCATAGAGTATAATTTTGATATTTATAACCTTCTTAATTTGAGCATCTTCCACCTCATCATCCTCTTCTTATAACAAATTATTTTCTATGGAATCCCCTACCCCCAGTTTCTTTGAAATGTTCCCCCTTACTCCTTTCCATAGTCGTTGAGATACAACTTTGATTGCAGAGCATGCTCCACTCCATTGGTATCACCCCCACGATTCACCTTCAGTTCATGGGCTTGTCTACATTAATGGTTTTTAATGTTTCATTTTATGTAATTTCTTTCATGAGGGTAATGATTCAAAAGTTACCAAACTGGTATGGGTTTATTTCACAATCTTAGCATTATTCACGATTGCTTATGTTAAAGTATCCTTGGTGGAATTATTTAAAATTACTATATTAAACCGAATATATTTTCTTATAATATTGTTATTCATAAAATTTTCAAGTAATAATACCACTTTTCTCTCTTTGGTACTTAAAATTACTATGAAATGTTTTAAAAAAAAACTACATTTATTTCTCTCTTCGGTCAAAAATAATTTTTATTACATATCCATTTTTTCTAAAAAAATTAATAAGTTTTCAAAGTTTTTCTATGATTTTTAAAAAAACTATTTCTACCCATTATTTAATTTTTAAATTTTTATAAAGGGAAACCTCTTTTAATTTTCCAAACATGGTACTTTTCGACTTTTTATCACAAGTTTAAAATTAAACTTTGTTTCAACATACATAGTATGAAGAAAATTTTACATCCGCCATTATTATTCATTGATTTAAATATTCCTTTAAAAGTTCACAAGTATATTTTAAAATAATATTTTTCCAAATATTATATAAATTATTTGGTTGTTAAAAGTGATTTTAAAAGTGAAAAGGGTATTTTCCTCAATAATGTTTTAATGAACATTTTATGGTATTTCTATTCATCATAAAAAACAAACCATTATTTAAATTATAATAAAAAGAGGATATGTTATAATTATAACATACTTATTCTTTGTCTAGATGGTTTGCAATTTTTTTGACCATGGATGTTATCAACATTCACTATCTTTATTAATTTTGTAGTAGTTAAAATTCTCTTGAAATATTCAATTTCTAGTGATTGTTAGACATAAATTTTCTATTAACTATCCAATGTATTTTTCACGGATTTTCTTATTTATTAAACTATATATAATTTCTATATACGGTGTTTTTATAAGAAGGTTATTTTATAGTCTGGGGTAAATCTTGATAAATCTGTAATTTTTACGCCAAACAGATATTTAATGATAAGGAATATTTTTTTAAGAATTGAATTGATAATTACATATATTTGGAATTCATTGTATATATAGTTGTGTGTGGGGAATAATTTTAATAACCTTGAATTATCATACATAGATATCACATCATAATAAATAAATATTTAAAACTGAACATAACGATTCGCGCCAGAATCATTTTGGTGTAGTTCCTTTTAAAAACACAGATACATAAAAAACTTGTTCATAAGAGTTCGAAAACATCTAAAAATTTGTTCCTAATAATTATAAACCTTATTAAACAAATTATAAATAATAAATTTCATCATAAACATGAAAAAACATAATAAAAGGGGGATATTAGTCTCTCAGTAAGCCTAAAAAAGAGAGAGATCAATGATCACATATGCATATCATGAGTATAAGGGTTTGAGAATATTAACATACCATTTGAAAACCATACCCTATATATCTTATATTATAATATTATATCATGGAAGAATGTTTGGAAATTCATAATATAAGAATCATAAAAGAACCTAAGAGCATATTCTATGAGATTATAACATTGGCATAAGACATTACTTTGTGGAATAAAAATAATCATACAACAAAATTTCTTTAGTAGTTAAGGCTTACATATAATGATATCATAGTGGATTGGGTTCACTACCCAAACCATCATAGTATTCAGGGTTTATTCCCAAGAATATCCACCTAGTTGATACATATTTGAAAAGAAGCTTTACGTTTATTAATTTAAATGGTCACTATTGTGGTATGCTATATTCAACTTAGTTATTTTAAAAAACCAAACTCAAATGTTTTCTTTAAACTTTTCCTTTATTATGTTTATTATTGACATAACAAATGTGAAAGATGATCTTTCACATCACGTATCTCAATAAACAACATGAAAAAACCGCAATTTTATGTTTTTCATATATGTTATTCAAATAATATAACTCACTGTTCCTATATATCTTGAAACCATTCACACATCACTTATAGTAAATATATACCCAATAAATTCTGTTTTCATGACAAAGGAAATTCACAACATCCAATTTCTTTTGAAATTAAAATTACAAGTGTATTTTATGAAATATGTTTTCTCCATGTCTCATGACTTTCACTTCTAGTGAAATGCAATTTGGGTCATGAATATCTAAACGGATGTCATGTCATGTCATTTTGGATGCGAATAGTGTAAAGATACATATTCAATCAATAATATGAGTGCATTATATTTTGAATACATTAAATGGAAATTTTGAAATATCAAATTTGTTATGCCCAAAGGGGGCTTAGGTGTGGGAAACCCTCGGGGGGGGGGGGGGAGTAAATTAGGGTATGAAATCTTTTCACTACCACAAAATAGAGCAAGGGAAGTACCGCCCTTTATCAGTGCTAAACAGAAAGCGCTGATAAAGGGGTGTGCCTTTATCAGTGCTAGATAAAAGCGCTGATAAATGTTCCCTTTATCAGCGCTACAATAGGCGCTGATAAAGGTGTACCCTTTATCAGTGCTCGGTGATAAAGGGAACATTTATTAGCGCTATTATCAGCGCTGATAAACGTTTTTATTCTTAATTTATATAAAATTATAATATTTATAATAAAAAATAATGTTTTTTGTATATATTAACAAATATATACCAATATTTATAAATATATACTCTTTATTGTTATAATTATTAATAAATATATATATATTTATCTTATATGTCATTTTAAATAAATATATAAGAATATAAATAAATTGTTAAATAAAAACCGTTGGAACCTTGATCAGCGCTCGTTAAAAGCGTTGATAAAGGTAGCCAGGGTCCTAGTTTTAGCAATGAGAATGAAATATCTAAAGTTTACTTGTTTCAACCTTGTTTTCTTTGTATGTTTATCTTTTATATTTTAAGTCTGTTGAACTCGTTCTATCGAAGGTGGGTTCTATAATTTATTGTTATCTTAAGGTGTGTTTAACTATGGTGTGGGTTGATTTCGGTTATAGCGGGTTCTGGGGTTTGTGGGATGTGGTAAATGGTGTACTCAGTTTTAGATTATTTTATTCTCATGGTTTTCCCCTATTTTGGATAGGTATAACATATGAGTTCTCATTTTATGTTTTCTTTTCAGTTGGAAATTTCTTCTGTTGTGCGCCTCTCCTCTACCGCGAACGCACCTTTGTCTTGTGCTGAACGACACCTTCGCGGTGAGTTTTCTCCTGTTACTCATTGGTTTCCTTTTGTTTTCATGTTATTACTGTTTGATATTGATGATTACAATGTGAAATGTACGGGCTAAATGCCCTGCTGAAAATCGTGGTCATTGGTGGTCCTTGTTTGCGTACTAAATGAATTGCATGTTGGTTGGTTCCTGTTGAACATTTGAATATAAAAATTGGTAATTTACATATACTTGACTTATGAATGAACGCCCCAGGATGATAAAACTTCTGTGATAACCCCTGAATTAACAAACAAAATTGAATAAGGGATGCTTTGTAAAATCTGAAATTGTGATTGTTTGGTTTGTATGGTGTTGCAATTGTGAGCACGATTGTGTGTTTGTATGGTGTTGTGGTTGTTGGCATGATTGATATGCCATTTTGTTTCCCATGTTGTTGTTCTTCCACCATTGAATATCAATCCAAACTTTACCCATTTCAATGAAACCACCACTTTGTTACTAGTTCAATTCCACTGAATCCTAAAAAACAACTTCTAGAGGACTCTATGAGACACTTTATGGACACCCTAGTCAAAAATGGATTTCACCTAATTCCTTTTTGTGTGGGAAAAACTATTGGAGAATAAAAACTCACACGCCTCTCTATTTATAGAAAAAATAATTATTTGTGTTGCTCATTTTCAATGCAGTGGTGCACACAAAAACAATTGAGGAATGTGATGTGATCACTGAGCTTTAGGGAAATTCCAATGAGATGTGATTTTATTACTTATGTGTTTGACTCATTCTCCACAAACCTAGAATTCACTTCTTCTTAAAAAAAATTGTCAATGATGACCATTTTTTATGATAAAATAATTATAGTGAGAAAATAATGAAAATGAATAATAATTAAATAAATTATTCTTCTTCTCATAAGGTGCACAAAATTAAATACTTCATATTTTCCCAAAAAATTACCGTTATGTGACTTTAATTATTTTAGGATTTGTATTTCATGTAAATAATGAGGTTTTTAAAGAAAATTAAATTAAATAATTGAATTATATTATTTTAGGATTTGTATTGCGGAGCAATATATTGTTGAGAAAGTCGTTGAATTATGTACCAAATACCTGTCTGGTGTGAAAAATGTTGGCCTACCGAAATCTCGTCACACTGGGCGGATTGAGGGTAAAGGAATTTCTGTAAGAGAGGTTGTCACAATCAATATTACAGATCAGGAGCAGGCTCACCTTTATGTTTTGCATAACAGTTTTGACGTTGACCCATATGTTCAAAACCACAAAGAAATTCTTAGGTATTTGAATCCTTCTAGGGCTGAAAAATGGATATCAGATACACATAATCGACAGTTTATAGGATGGTTTAAGGACCATATTTTTAAGCAGTTAGATGAAAATCCAGACTTAATTTCAGAACGACTTCGATGGCTAGCCGGAGGAGCAAGTGTGTATGTATTCTCTTACAATGATTATGCAGTTAATGATTATACATTCTATACTAATGAACCTGATGAAGACAGTACGATGCAGAATAGTGGGGTTACACTTGTGGCTGAGGCGATGCATGTTTCCGGTGCTAAGGACAGAAATCCAATTTATGCGAATATTTCATACTTTGGCATCATCAAACGAATATGGGAGTTGGATTATACGAAATTCAAAGTGCCTATTTTTCAATGAAAGTGGGTTGATAACAGGAGTGCTGTTAAAATAGATGAATTAGGATTCATGAAAGTTTATTTCAGTAAAGATGGGGAGAAAGACGAACCATTTATAATGGCATCACAGACAGTACAAGTATTTTATATTCCAGACCCCGCAAACTGAAATTGGTCAATTTTTCTGTTATCAACCAAAACAACTGAAGGGTTAGATGAAAGTTCAATGGAGGACAACCCTTTTATAGGGACTTCACAATCATTTCACATCGGTCCCAATGTAGACGACGTTTTGTATGTTAGAGGAGACCACAATGAAGGGATTTACATAGTCGATAGAGGGGTCAAATATCTTCATCATTTAAAAAAAAGAGAGTACAATAATCATGTTATTTTTTTATTGTAATATACATTGTGTTATGTTATGTTATTATCTGTTTGTTGCTGCTTTTATGTAATCTAATTTAAATGTTAAACCACTTCTGCAGATAATGACTTATACACCTGCTGATGTGCCCAATCCCGAGGCACAAAAGGTCTCTCAACCAGCTGTTGGTGGTCCCAGTGCAGAGCAACAAAAGGTTTCTCAACCTGTTGTTGCTGGTCCCAGTGCTGAGGTACAAGAGGTTTCTCAACTTGTTGCTGCTGGTCCCAGTGCTGAGGTACAACAGGTTTCTCAACCTGTTGCTGCTGGTCCCAATGCCGATTCTTGCACTCCAGAGTAACAAAATGATGATACTTCTGAGGAAATGGTAGGAAATGAAACCCTGAAAGTGCAAAAAAAAAACAAGAGCACCGTAGTTTGATAGTGTTAACCAAAATCCTTAAGAAAAAAGAAAAAGACATCAAATTTTAGGTGGGATAGAATAAGAGAGGCCAACATATTAACCCCAACAGAGCCATCTTTAGTATCTACATTGGAATCGTCACTCGTCAATGCGTGCCGATTGATGTATAGTCGTGACACCATGTTTTCACCGTGCTTAAGACACTAATGTGGGAAGAGATTACGGTAACATTATGATATCATTTTTTTAATTTATTAAAATAAAATAGAATACTAAAACATTGACTTACTCTTCATCATACATTGTAGAGTGCATTTATAGTAGATGCCTCACATAAGGAATATGTATTAAGAGTTGCAGGAAGTATTCATAGAGGTTTCCGCACAATTTTAACGAAATATCATCTTAAAGATGCTGAAAGGAAAATCAAGCCATACCCACCTACTCTTTATACACACTTGATATCCCAAGGAGCGCGGGATGCGTTTAGCAACCATCGTGGGGAGCAGACTTTCCAGGTAAATTGTGTGGGGTAATACGTTGTTTGACATTGCTTGTATTCATCACTTTGATTGACAGTTTTTTATTTATAAAACAACAACTGAGTGCTAAAAATAAACAATGTGAAATAGAACCAGCGTACCCTTACCGTAAAGTAAGGATGGGGTACGCTTCACTTGAGAAAAAATTGGTACGTCTTTTAAATCTACCGTACTACTTTTATGTGACATAAAACAACACCATAACCATGTTTCTCTATTTATATGCAGATTGATGAATCGAAATCGAAAGCCATATCCATCCCATGTCATGTGCTATGAAAGGAGGCTCGTGTAAATAAAGATGGGATACTGACAGATGAAAACACACAAAAAGTGTGGGAAACATGTGTAAGTATGAAATAATATAAATTTGATTTGATTTAAATCACTATTACATAATAATGACTACTTATTTTTCTAGATTTTCTATCTGACATAGTCACAAGAATCAACAACACGCGCACCAGATGCAGACATACTTTAAGCGACCTTAAAGCAGCCAGAACAGTATGGCCACGTCAGAGGTGCGGGTTTTGGGGTGACACCCCAAACATATTTTCAAAAACAAAAACAAGTGGAGGATAAAAATGAAAAAAATGAAAAAACTGCAAGAAAAATTAGCTATTTTTCAAGAAGAATTAAAATACCAGAGAGAGATGATATAAAGTTTGATGGGAGAGAGTCAAAGAGAAGAAAAAACTCAATAACAACCCATGCGTGACGATCCCGCCCCACCCCTTATCAGCTTTGAGGCGAGCCATTCCCCTAAAAAACTTGTCTTAGCTGAGGTAATCAATGTTTTAATAATTTTTTTTGTGAAATATGAATCACATAGACACTGATACCTTTCCTGTACTAATATTCTACAGGGTGAAAATGACTGTGATTTATATCTATCAGCTCCCACCTATCGCCTTGTAGAGAGGTCTAAGGTGTTTAATACGTAGAACGACATGCTACACAATAGACAACATCCAACATATCATTTTAGAGTGTCAATTAAAGTATCTAATGAGCCGAGTGCCGAGATACCTGTTCCAAATGACGATGAATACATTCATACGGTTGAACAAGCTGTTGGAACATACATTTCATGATCGGCAATTCTTGTAAAAAAACATATCTACAAGGAGGTATCTATTTCCAATTTATTTTTCTAGCTGGACCTTTAACATTTAATGAAAAAAGGTCTGAAACAATGAATGTTATTACAAAATGACAAAGAGAAGGGGGTGAAATAAAATATCAGCTCAAAACCATCTCAAGGATCAACCAACCGATTGAAACGGTCTACTGAGAGCACATTCACCCTGCCCGTTCTATATCCACAGTTAATATCATTGAAGGCTCATGTGGATACAAAGTTGATAGACGACAATTCTCACATAGTAGATTTTGAAAAAAATATGTACGGAGAGGAAGCATCATATTTCATTAGTGCTGAAAATGTAAATGAAATCCTCAAGTATGAATGGCTAGGCGCCTCAGTTTTAAATGTATACATGAGGTATGTTTTCATGATTTGATTTTAAAAAATCTTATATACTCTGATAATTATGACTAAATACATTTCATATTTTTTGCAGGCATATATATGAAAAACAATTGAAGGGATTTCCCCATGAACAAAAATTTGGACTCGTTAGTCCTCACATCGCCTCTCCAAAAGAGGAAATAGATTCTGATAAAGAGGCTGCAATAATGTCATCCCTACTCAAATCGTTTGAAAACAAAATTACGGATGACAGACTCTTTTTAATACCAACGATGTTGGGGTAAAACTCTACAATTTAATCATATAAACTATATTTTCAATTCTTTCTTTACTTATTCCTTTTTGTTTTTTAGGAAGCATTGGATGCTGATTGCAGTCAATTTGGATACTCCAAAGATTTATTTTCTAGATTCAATGCATGGATATCCAACAAACTGACCACACATGATGGCGTTTGTTAATTTGTAATACACTAGATCCAACATTTTAAAACTAAACATCTAGTTATATAATTTATATTATCTTTTAATGAGAATACTATTATGATAGGGAAATGCATCAATATCGTATACTTCATGGAATGAATCTAGGGCCTAAGGATAAGAACGCCTACAAGATCTACAACTGGAAAAGTATCCTGGTATATATAATAACATTGCACAATCCAAACACATATCAAAACAAATTACTTATTTTTTTCAATGTTTCTACAGTGTCTAAAACAAACAAACGAAAAGGAATTTGGTTATTATGTTTGTAAATTTATGAAAGAGATCGTATTTCATCAACAAACTAGCATCCCTGACGAGGTATTTTCGAAAATAATTACGAGTTCATTTAAAATATTTATTAATCCTTTGTGTATTTATATTTTTTCAGTACTACCATGACTGTTGCAAAAACTCATATTCACAAGATGATATAGATGTGTTTAGAAAGGAATGGGCAGTATACCTAATGGAAGATTGTACACAAATAGGATGAAGATGAATTCCTACTACTTATGTTATCCATATATGATCATTGATATATCCATTTTTTACACTTATTGAGCATATATGATGACCCTTTATTATGTTTATATCCTTAGGTTAGGAAGAATGGTTTTAGAAATGATTTTTCTTTCTAGTAAAGCATAACTCATTGGACTACACTGGTCGATATTGTGGAAGTTGACCAATGCATAGTTATTCAGTCCACTCACGAGCATCTTAAAAGCTTGATGGGAACTAATATATTGGATTTTAAATTTTCTAATTAGTTTCCCTTATATGTGGGTGGGGGTATCCAGGAGGGAGGGGGTGTTCAGGAGTGGGGGGTGTTCAGGAGGGGTGTTTCTAGGAGGGAGGGGGTGTCCAAGTGTGAGGGTGGGTGGGGGTGTCCAGAAGGAGGGGGGGCTGTCCAGGGGGTGTCCAGGAGTGGGGTGTGTCCAGAAGGGAGGGGGTGTCCAGACAAAGAACCATTCAATTCCATTCAATACTGATAATATACAATGGTTAGATCACTTCTAGAGTAGCCTGAAGTGGGTCCGTAGTGAGGCATCAAAAGTTTCAACCAACCAAACCAATTCTAAGCCCATTTAAAGGCCTAATAATTATATTCCAGTTCAATTTGAGGCCCAATATATCTTATTTAATGTCATAAATACCCAAAATATGCATCATTTACCTTTCTCACATTAGATTTATGTAAAATTTCATTCTTATTCCTCCAATATATTTTTTGTTTGGTGTTTTTCCTTGATTTGTTGAACTGTATCTCTTCAAAATATATATGATTTTATAATTCATATTAGTGAATGATGGTGTATGAATAATATTTATTCCATTATCAAATATATTATGAAAATATAGTTGTATAAGGAAGGTTATTAAAGGTTATACACTAAAGAACAAGGAGGGAGGGGTGTCCAGGAGGGAGGGGGGTCCATGTGGGAGGGGGCTATCCAGGGGGTGGGAAGGTGGCTATCCAGGGAAAGGGAGGGGGGCTGGAAGGGAGGGAGGGGGATATCCAGAAGGAGGGAGGGGGATGTAAGTGGAGTGGTGGGAGGGGGGAGGGGGGGTGATGTCCAGGGGTAGGGAGGGGGCTGTCCAGGGGGTTGTCTCGGGGAGGGGAGGGAGGGGGTTGTCCAAGAAGGAGGGGGTGTCTAGGAGTGGAGTGGGGTGGGGTGTCCAGGAGGGGAGGGGGGCTGTCCAGGGAGGGGAGGGGGCTATCCAGGGGGTGGGAAGGGGGATGTCTAGGGAAAGGGGCTACAAGGGGAGGGAGGGAGGTGGGCTGCAGGTGGAATGGTAGGAGGGGGGGGGGGTGTTTTCCAGGGGTAGGGAGTGGGAGGCATTGATGTTAACTAGAGAATCGAGGTAGATCAGAAAACATGGTAAAAGACTATTTTGAGCCTTTAACAAGATCACTATGTTGACTTTAAATAGACTATAATATATTCATTTAGTCCATCAAAGACATGACTAAAATCCCAAAAGATAAGACTGAAATTCACTCAAATGTAGGCTATAGAATCCATGCATTCTGTGACAGTTTTTTTTCAAAAGTTTCACCCAGGTGCTTAAAATAAGAAGTTGTTGCAGTTCAATATCTCAAGAGTGATGGTGTGGTTCCATCAATGGGGTTTTTTTCCTCCAAACAAGAATGTCAGACGCTACCACTGGATTAAACAGCACTGATTCATAATCAATCATGGTCTGAATGGGAGTGCAAACATCTTTTGTGGATAAGTTCTCGCATGTTTCCAATCATGTGTCCCATATTCTCAGTTCCCTTCCATCGAACAAATGTTTTTCAGTTCCTTGGGAAACTTGGTTCCCATCGCATGTGATTGTGATCACGTTCTCCATGTTGTTCTCGCCTCTGTGCTGTATCCTCCATGATCACTATTGACCAAGCGTTGTATGCTGCAGTTTCTTCAAGTCCAGACCCGTGCTTTTCCAGTTTCACCATACTTTCCGACTGCCACACGTGGTCCCGTGGAAAACAAAGTGTAGATGGCTCCTGTTGCTAAGTTTCAGTTGCATTTTCCTCCAAAGATGCGACCAACATCCCGATCACATCTCTCCCATTCGTCTCCCTATTTCTGCCTCCATCAGAACGTGTTAGTCTCCTCCGTAGCCAGCATCAACTGATCGTCTTCCTTTTCCCGCATCTCATTAATTCTCATCGCCAATGTAAGTCACTCCCCCTCTTGTTGCGACACTTTATCCATGTTGCGCAGCATGTTAGTGGTGTGTTTTCAGTATTCAGCTTGCTCCATCAACTCATGTTCCCACCTTCACTGCTCTTGATCCCACGACTGCTGGTACAATGTGAGAGCTTCCATTTTGGATAAAATAGCTTCATTCTGAAAATTTCAAGGGTTTATTCCTCTTTTTGTAACAGAAAAATTTTTTATGACAATATGTTCATTTGGTCATACCCACTAAAATCTATTATTATTATTGTTACTATTGTCATTGATAGATTTGTAGTTGATTTTCTTTCATTTTCCAAAGATATCATTTGGTTTTTTCTGGTTCAATTTCACTATAGATTTGCAGAACAATATGTTTTTGTTCTATCTAGGGGGTTGTCTTGGGGAGGGAGGGAGGGGGGTTGTCTAGGAAGGAGGGGGTGTCCAGGAGTGGAGGGTGGTGTCCAGGAGGGGAGGGGGGCTGTCCAGGAGGGGAGGGGGCTGTACAGGGGGGTGGGAAGGGGGATGTTCAGGGAAAGGAAGGGGTCTGCAAGGGAAGGGAGGGGGGTTGTCCAAGAGGAGGGAGGGGGCTGCAGGTGGAGTGGTGGGAGGGGGGTGTCCAAGGGTAGAGGGGGTGTTGTCTAGGGGGGCTGTCTCGGAGAGGGGGGGGGTCCAGGAAGGAGTGGGTGTCCAGGAGGGGAGGGGGATTTCTATGAGAGGAAGGGGTTATCCAGGAGGTGGGAAGTTGGCTGTCTTGGGAAAGGGAGGGGGCTGCAAGGGGAGGGAGGGGGGTTGTCCAGGAGGAGGGAGGGGGAGGGGGACTGCAGGTGTAGTGGTGGGAGGGGGGGCTGTCCATGGGTAGAGAGGGGGCTGTCTAGGGGGGTTGTCTCATGGAGGGGAGGGAGGGGGTTGTCCAGGAATGAGGGGGTGTCCAGGAGGAGAGTGGGGCTCTCCAGGAGAGGAGGGGGGGGGATGTCCAGGAGGTGGGAAGGGGGCTGTCTAGGGAAAGGGAGGGAGCTGCAAGGGGAGGGAGGGGGTTTTCCAAGAAGGAGGGGGTGTCCAGGAGGAAGGGGGATCTCTAAGAGAGGAGGGGGGGTGTCAAGGAGGTGGGAAGGGGGATGTCCAAGGGAAGGGAGGGGGGCTACAAGGGGAGGGAGGGGGTTGTCCAGGAGGAGGGAGGGGGGCTGCAGGTGGAGTGGTGGGAGGGGGGCTGTCTCGGGGAGGGGAGGGGGGGTTGTCATGAAAAAGGGGGTGTCTAGAAGGGGGGGTTCCCGGAGAGGAGGGGGGGGGGGCTGTCCATGGAAAGTGAGGGGGATGAAAGGGGAGGGAGGGGGGTTGTCCAGGAGGAGGGAGGGGGGCTGCAGGTGGAGTGGTGGGAGGGGGGGCTGTCTTGGGGAGGGGAGGGAGGGGGGTTGTCCAGGAAGGAGGGGATGTTCAGGAGGGGAGGGGGTTGTCTAGGAGAGGAGGGGGCTATCCAGTAGGTGGGAAGGGGGTTGTATAGGGAAAGGGAGGGGGATGCAAGGGGAGGGAGGGGGGTTGTCCAGGAGGAGGGAGGGGGGCTGCAGGTGGAGTGGTGGGGGGGGGGGGCTATCTAGGGGTAGGGAGGGGGATGCAAGGGGAGGGGGGATGTCTAGGAGGAGGGAGGGGGGCTGCAGCTGGAGTGGTGGGAGGGGGTGTACAAGGGTGAGAGGGGGTTGTCCAGGGGGTTGTCTCGGGGAGGGGAGGGGAGGGAGGGGGGATTTGGATAATCACACTAAAGAACTAGGAGATCAAGAGAAAAGTGAACTGGTATGATCATGGCCTATCTAATTGTGTAGGTTCTCATCAGGCCCTCTCTAAAACTGAGAAATACATTCCTTCTATACCTTCAACATGACCTTATATATTTTATGAGGTCCTTGTAGAGGCATAAGTGTTTAGGGTCCAAGCAGGGTTGGACCCAATGTCTAATGCGGACGTGGTAGAACCCATTCCCTTTGACCTGTCATGGGAGAGTACACTCTTAGAGGCTCCTGATATATGTAACTATTAGGTTTATAACCTATCTAGGATGGTGTTATCACTAGGAAAATGTTAGAATTTATTCTAAAATTGAACACTCCTATGAAATTGAATACACCATCATGTATATGTCATATTGTATAACCTGTGGAGATTCCTCCCTTTTTTTATTTTCAATAAATGAAACCTTTTGGGTTCCATGTTGTTGTTGACATTTATTCCTCTTCTTTTCTCATCCATGTAATCTTAACAAAACAATATTTATAAGTCAATGAATGATGTTGAGCCTCTTCTAAAATATTAATTCAATCCAAGGAAATATAGACATGTAAAGGTTGTAACAGGTAACAATTTACATTTTATTAATGTATTCTTTCATATTAATGTATAATTTATTTCATTATTGTATTACTAACATAATAGATGTTTTTTTATATAGGTGAAATCTTTTTCCTGAGTTCGAATGCTTTCTTCGGAAACTAATACCATGGACGACAATTTTTTAGAGCGGATCATGGATGCAAAAAGAATGAAACATCAATGTTTTTAACTCTTTGTTGAATAATTATAATTGAAACCAAATTAAACATTGTTTGAAATGTATATAGTAGTGTGTTGTTTTGTATTCATGATTTCAAGTAAATGTATATATCATTTTTGTTCTTATGTGCTATGTGTGTAGGTGTTGTTTGTGTTGTGTGTGCAGGTGTTGTCTCAGGTGTGCTGTTGTTGTGCAGGTGCTGGGTTTGCACAGACAATTTTGCCTTTATCAGCGCTAATTAAGCACTGATAAATGTCTAATATATTATCACTCAAAATAGCTCTAATAAAGGTGGTATTTATCAGTGATATTTTTAGCGCTGATATATTATCCATTTATCAGCACTAAAAATAGCGCTCATAAAGGGGGAACTTTATCAGTGCTAAAAAAATCACTGATAAAGATGGTTCTTTATCAACGATAAGCAAGCTCTGATAAAGGGGTCCCCCCTTTATCTTCCCCACGATAAACAACACTTTTTTAGCACTGTTAAAGGCAGTTTTTAGTGCTATTAAAAGCCCTATTTGTATTAGTGTTTCCAAAATGAAACACCTCTCCTTAACCTCACACTGCCCTAATAGATATCGACCTCATAATTATTAGGGTCACTCTTATGCTCTTATTTCAAGTGATGATTTGATAGTTACATGACTAATATTTTATCAAATAATATCAATTACTTTATCGACCTTATCAGTTTGTGTTTTGAAAAATATAAAGAAAGAAAAAGCACACACGACGACAAGGTTTCGACTAAGTCACTCCTATCTAGGGTCACTCCACTTCCTCTCCCTTATGCTCACTATTACAAAGGAATGATAACCTTATTGGTACATAGGTCAAAATCAAATAATTTATCGAAGTTTCATTGCAAGTGTGGGTGGGTTCACTTTGAATTCCCCAAGCCACTCTTTCATAATTATGTTGTGAAATTCCTCAACATCACCATCATCATTCCATGAGATGCCATTTAAAACACCTCCTCCTCCTCCTTCTCCCTCCTTCCAGCATTTGGAATTCCTTCACATTCAAGTTCTGCAATCATAACTTCATCACCTTAATGCACTGCAACAACTCTCCTTTTTCTTGATGTATTGGATGTGGCAACAGTTTTACACAATTACTGCTTTTGCAGTGAACCGCTCTTTTAACCTGAAAATATGCTATGGGAATGACACTTTCAATTCTTTTCTTCATTTTACGTATGTCCTTATTATAGAGAGGTGTGACCATTTTATTTGTAGTGAAAGCTACTGAATGTAGGAAATCCAAGGATCAACATTGTGATCATTTCCAGCTGAGTGAAGGTGTTGATATCTTGAGCTCATGCATGTAGAAACTCCTCTGGTTAGAGTTTGAAGATGAATAAAATGGAAACATTTCATTATTTCCATGTTTTAATATACAAATAGTATCCCACTATTTCATTGTCCCACATCAAAATGCGTCTAGTACTGTTGTGTGGTTTATTAAACCAAATGTGTTGAGGAACTCTTAACAAATCCCTTAGGGCCTCTCTTAGCTCGACAGGTCACTATGCCACCCTAGTCAGGGATCTTCCTCTTGTGTGCCACCTAACAGATGACCTTAGGCATGCCTCCCCAAATGTCAAAGATTTCTAACTAGCAGCGGGGTTCTAAGAAGGTACTATGGGGATGTTATACCCCATATATCAGAGTAAGCAATAGTGGTAAAGGTACTATGGGGAGGCTATACACTAGGTATTATAGTAATCAATAGTGGTAAATAACCATACATCATACACACTAGAGTAAATAATATAATAAATAAATTGAACATGCTATAATGAATTGAAATGCATTATATAATGTGAATGGTCATGCGAAGAATATAAAATACAACAGATCTCCCACTCGACTGATCAAGATACAAAACAAATAAAAGAAAAAATGAAATGAATCTCAACTTCTACTCTAAGCCATAACTTATCTCAATCATCTAAGTTCGAGCCATCTTGCTCAATGATTGAAACCCAAGCCTCTTCCCAACTCATACATGCAACCAGGGAGAGTCTTCTTGGGTACCCTGGTGCAATGGCGGTCTAAGCAAGGTATGAATACAACAGATCTCCCACTAGGCCGATCAAGATATAAAATAAATAAAAGAAAAAAAATGACATGAATCTCAACTACTACTCTATGCCATACCTTATCTCAATCATCTGAGTTAAAGACATCCTACTCAATGATTGAAACCCAGACCTCTATCCAACCCATACATGCAACCAAGGAGAGTCATCTTGGGTACCTTAGTGCAATGACGGTCTGAGCAGGGTGTGAATACATAACTTAGTAGGGAAAAACCAATGTAGTATCGTACATAACCGATAATACAGAGATATGTGCATGTGACATGATTAGCTAAAATCAATGAATAACTATTGGAAATAGATATATAAATAAACCATCATTGATCCTCAGGTCTGGGACCCTGATCGATCCTACCTACTTCATCCAATAACAGGGTGTCTTTAAGCATGTCATGATATCATGAAATCCATATAAATATTGGATCCTAGGGTGTAACCCAGGTATCCCTACTACTCTAGCTCAAATGACCAACAAATCATCATGAATGACTCAACATCCAGATCCTAAGCCTCATGAGAATCTCTCCAAACTCCAATATAATAAATGGATCAAAGGCGATTCTTGGAAACCCCGAGAAGCCACTAAATCAAAAATATCTCCCATTTCACCAAGCCAATCGGGTGGGTTCCATGCATCCTAGGCATCCACATCAGGTACAAATAATGTCACCAAGCCTAACTAGCCAGATCCTAGGGGTGGCATTAGAATCTCATAATAATAATCATTATTATAATAATCCTCAAGCTTGAATCTTAGGATCCTAGAAATGCTAGGCATCCTAAGGACCCATGGTGTCCAGGGCATCCCATACAAACCTGAGGTTGAATCCCGGAGTCTCGAGAATTCTTCTCATTGCTCAACATCCGGATCCTAGAATACACATCGAGAATCCATGATGATGTCATCACATCCAAGTCAAATCACATAGTATCACATGAGTCTCAAAATCCTGATCCAAGGAAGCACCTCTAAGAATCCAAAACATCACCATCACACCATATTAGGCACATAGGCCAGGTCACATGAAGTATGTCTGGGTATCCATAGTTGTATAAAAAATATCCAGGTGAGAGCATACAAATGAGATAAGGGTTGGCTAAATGCCTAAAACCACCCCCACTGTCCATAGCCCATTGGGCTCACATGTTCAGTGTGGGTTCTAAGATGAAATTCACTACCGTCTCTACCCATACGCACACACACCCACTCATGGATGGTCAATCACTGGGCACCTAATTCAGTTATCTAAATAATGTCCAGGGAGAGATACCCTACTTAGAGCTCTCTTAGTGAACATAGGGGAAGAGAAACCCCACTTGGGTCCTCGATCTCGGTCAAGTCACTCATGTCATAACCCACCACATGAAGTATTTCACGATCCTGGGAAATGTCATAACATAACATGACCTCATGGGTCGCAAGGGTATACCTCATAGGTTGCCCACTTAAGAGATGTTTGAGAGTATGTCCCATACCCCATGATCTCTCATGGTCAGTCAGTCACCCAAATAAATCCTAGTCCTCCTAAGGTCTATCCACCTAAGCCTAGTCACATTAAACGGGGAAGGAAGACTGACCCTAGGTAAGGGTGTAATTTTGGCCAAACCCAAACCGGACTGAACAACCCCATGAGGTGGCCCAAGCCCTGCCTCAGGCCAACCCAAACCATCGAGTCGGGCTGAGATTTTTTGGGCCGGGCCGGGCTTTTTCAATTTGGGTCATGATGGGCTTTTTTTATTTTCAAAATAAATGTTTGTTTTAAAACTTTTTTTAAATTTTTTTATTTAAACATTTTTTAACATTTTTTAAAAACATTTTTTTAAATTTATTTTTAAACGCATGTTTTTTAGATGTATTTTTTTAAACGTTTAAGATGTTATTTGTAAAAATGTTTACTTTATTTTTTATTAACATTTTACGATGGGTGGATATGTTATTATTTTTTTGTCTAAATAAATTTATATATATGAATATATATATATTATGTGCAAATTGTAAAAGAAATTAATGAGGGGTTGGGGGGTGCGTAGCAGTGGGTGAGTTTAAAGCATTGTTATTTAAACGTTTTTAACGTCTATTTAAAATATTTATTTACATTTATTTTTTAAAACTTATTTATAATTTTTTAAGCATTTACTAATTTTATTTATTTAAAACATTTTTTAACATCTGTTTAAAATGTTTTTTACATTTATTTTTAAATGATTAATTTAAAATGTTTTTTAAAATTTTTTAAACGCGTGATTTTTACAAGTATTTTTTTTAAAACATTTAACATTTTTTTTCAATTTTTAATGTGATTTTTTTAAAGTGTTTGTTTTTCTAAAAAAATTAAATGTCTGTTTTAAAAACGTTTTTTAAATATTTGTTTTAAACATTTTTATTTAAACTTTTTTTGCACCATTTTTTAACATTTGTTTAATTTTTTTTATATTTATTTTTAGACATTTAATTTAAAACGTTTTTTTGGCGCATGTTTTTTACATGTATTTTTTTTAAACATTTAATATGTTTAATGTAAAAACAAATTTTTTATTAACATTTTACAGTGGATGGATATATTATTTTTTTCTAAATAGATTTATATATTTCTATGAATTTATATATATTATGTGAAAATTAAAGAAAAAAAATTAATGAGGGATTGGGTGTGCACAACAGTGGGTGGGTTCAAAGCGTTGTTATTTAAATGTTTTTTTATCATTTATTTAAGATGTTTTTTACATTTAATGTTTAACTTATTTTGAAAAAGTATTTTTAAGCTTTTGTTTAATTTAAATCATTTTTTAAACTATTTCTAATTTTTTAAACGAAAGTTTTTACATGCATTCTTATTAAACGTTAAACATTTTTTTTGTAAAAATGTTTATTTTCTATTTTATTGAAATTTTACAGTGGGTGGATATATTTTTTTTCTAAATAGATTTATATATGTGAATCTATATATATTATGTGCAAATAAATAATGGGAGATTGGAGGGGTGCGCAACAGTGGGTGAGTTAATTTTTTTCTAAAAAGATTTATATATGTATATATACTATATATAATATATGAAAGATTCATCATATTTAAAAATAATAATGAGGTTGGGGGGTATGCGGACATCATTGGGTGAGTAGTTATTTTTTTCTTAATATATAATAAGTTATATATATATGTATAATGTTAAATGATTGATATATATATATATAACATAAGAAAATTGTAAAAAAAATAATTAGGGGTTTGGGGGTGCACCATAGTGGGCGAGTTAATTTTTTTCTAAATAGATTTATATGCAATATATGTAAGTTGCAACATACTTAAAAAAATTAACGAGCATGAGGGACCTGCACAAATATCATTAGGTGAATGTGCTATTTTTTTGTTAATATACAATAAGTTATTATATATATAATATTAAACTGTTGATATATATATATATATATATATTATCAATAGCTTTGTTTATATATATTATATTAAATCATTTATATATATATTATTAATGGATTTTTAGAAGCCACACTTAATTAATATATATTATTAATAGCTATATATATATATTGTTAATGGATTTGTTTATATACATATATTATATCATATCATTGAAATATATATTATTAATAGATTTGTTTATATATATATACATATATATAATATGCAAGTTTCATCATATTTAAAAAAATTAATGAGGTTGGGTGGTGTGCACAAACATCATTGGGTGAATGTGTTATTTTTTTTGTTAATATATAATAAGTTATTATATATATAATGTTTAATGATTGATATATATATATATATATATATAATATGAGAAAATTGTAAAAATAATAATTAGGGGTTGGGGGGTGCGCCGTAGTTGGTGGGTAATTTTTTTTCTAAATATATTTATATATGTATAGTATATATAATATATGCAAGTTGCAACATATTTAAAAAAATTAATGAGCTTGGGGGATGTGCACAGACATCATTAGGTGAGTGTGTTATTTTTTTATTAATATACAACAAGTTATTATATATATATAGTAATAAATCATTGATATATATATATATATTAATAGATTTGTTTATATATATATATATATTATATTAAATCATTTATATATATATATATATATTATTAATGGATTTTTAAAAACCGCACTTAATTGATATATATTATTAATGGATTTGTTTATATATATACATTATTATTATATATATATATAATTATATATCATTGTGTATATATATACACACACACATTATCATTATATATAATAATAATTATATGTGTATATATATACATTATTATATATATATATATATATATTAGTTTTTGCTAATAATAATGATATATATATATACACATATATCGTTGATATATATATGTACATATATCGTCGATATATATATATATATTCTAGTGATAACATGATAGGTGCAACGCCTGGACCAGTTGGTGCAGGCGCAACCTTGGAAGTCTGTGTTATGGAAATCCAATCTCCCTATTAGCAGTTTCCCATTATTTTTTTTATAGTAGTCAGGCCTCACACGGGCTAGCTGGCTGGGCTTTTTTTTTGTGCTGGCCCGGCCTGGCCCGACACGAGCTTTACTGGGCCGCTCGAGCTTTCGGGCTGGGCCTGTCGGGATTTCGGGCCGTCGGGCCAGAATTACACCCCTAGCCATAGGTCAGTACTACGAGGCTATCAACTCTAAGGAATCATAGGATTCTTACTAGACCAACTTGGGCCTGTTGTCGCAGGTCCACTCATGCCTCTTATTAGAGACTTCTATGGATCACACAGAGTTTCACCATGATGTGTCTATTCCAATTTAAATCAAGGAGATCCCCTTGGGGTATTGGTGTCAATGTAAACTCAGTCAATGGTCATGAACTTGGCCATCAAAGGCATATAACCAGAGTGCAAGGGCTCATTATGGTCCTTGAATCTATATATATTCTAAGGGATACCATCTAATTAATTAAACTGCTTAATTAACATTTATAAAAATTAATATTAAAAAAACCTATAAAAAACAATCGACGAGCATCAATCCATTTCACTCTCACCTAAAAAACCTAAACTATAATACATTTATAGGAAAAATTTACAGAAGGGGTTTTTCTATTTTTTTTAAAAAAATTTATGGGTTATTTTTTTTGTTTAGAATATGAGACAGACAAGGGTCAGATTAATTTACACTCAACCGTCTAGTCAGAAAGTGTCAATTCATTTGATGCACTTCACCTATTTTAAAAAATAATAATTTTAATTAATTTCATTATATATATAAAAAAAATTTAAAACAACATTTCAAATACTGTTTTTGATAATTTTAATTTTAATTTTTGACATGTCTTGTTATATATATATATATGTAACAACATTTTAAACAGTATTTAAAATGTTTCGTTTTTATGTGGAATTACCCATATTTAGGTAATTTTAAAATATAACTAAAAACTTCACTGAGGACACCATTTTATAGGAGAGGAGACCTTGATATACCTTATGGATTTTCCATTCATGATTTAGTTTCACTTTTCCAGCATTCTAATAATAATCTAATAATAACAATAATAATACAAAAATAATAAAATTTATTAATTAATAATTAATAATTAATAATATAATTAAAAAAATAATTAATAATTCAAGAAGGTCCGCGTAATGGGATTGAAATTCCTATTACCATCAAATTTATTAACAAAGAGTGTGGAGAAGCGACAGGAAAAAATAAGGGAAATGGAATGTGAAAAATAGTGAAAATACACTACCATAAAAAGCCAAACATACGTTTGCCCAAAAAATAAGAGAAACATGTCAGACCTCAAAGTATAATTATTTTAATGATCACTATCACGACCCGTCCTCGGAACCCATGCCATGACTACCCCAAGCCCGCCTCCCATAGACCAGGGGCTGGCGACTAGCACCAAGGCGTAAATCCTGAAAAAAGGGGAAGACATTGCCTTTATAAAGTAAACAAACCACAGAGTAAGCAAGCAGAAGTAAACACTAAGTAAATCTGGGTACAAAAGTAGTGCGGAAAAGTAAATGGGCCAGAATACAAACCCAAACTAAAAGTAAAGTACAACTGGAAGAAAGTACAACAACTGATAGTAAAGCAGCAACGTCGAGCCGTGTACTGGAAGTCCCCCCCTGAAGGGTGGGTACAGATAGCCTCCTCAGCTCCTCGGGTCCAACCGTCCGCTCCGAGTACGTCCCACCCAGTGGTTCACCTACAGGTACTGACTTTCTCCACAAGCCTCAACCACGATCAACGATGTCCGTCATCTGCAACCAACACAATGTAGTGCGGGCATAGCCCGTGTAGGGGTGAGTATACGCTACTCAGTAGGGACCCCGACACCCCCGAAGGTCTCCCAGAATCCACAAAGGATAATTCCAAAGGAAAGATACAATCACGAAGTAACATCCAACACTACTTAGTTATATTCCCATACATATACCTAAGTCATCAATTTCCGCTCGGCTCCATCATCCATGCCCAAGTTCGATCACGTCCACATAGGAGTACAAACCAATCCACATAGGATAACACAACTCAATCCACATAGGAAAGCAATTCAATCATATCGAAGATATTGATTGAAGTTAAGACTCAGCTCACACAGGTATATTTCTTTGTAAGGTGATAGAGATGATCAGATATAGTCAGTGATTCATCTATGCTGAGACCCACGTAGGATACTAAACCAGCTAAGCTGTCGGACCCACATAGGATACAGACCAGCTACTCTTCCAGACCCACGTAGGATAGCAAGAATAGAGTCAAACACTGCCATACCCATGTAGTATACAAAAACAGTAGTCATCGCCGTCGAACCCACGGATGATTTCAGTACGGTCTTCATCGCTGCCGAACCCACGTAGGATTTCAGTGCAGTCTTCGTCGTCGTCGAAACCATAGAGGATTTCAGTACAGTCTTCATCACTGCCGAACCCACCTAGGATTTCATTGCAGTCTTCATCGCCGTCGAACCCACAGAGGATTTCAGTACGGTCTTCATCATCGCAGCCAGCTTTAGGGTTTCCGCACACAGCATCCTCGATTCCAGGAGGGTCCGCTCCATGAGCCAAAGTGGTCGATACATCAACTGAAACATAGTCCGGAGTTGATGTATCTCAAAGTTCCATCTCGACAAGAGGAACTCATCGTGACAGACGGCGCGTCAATCGGACGCCCGGTTCTGCAAGTTATTGGCTTTTTTCGTTCCAGGGGCCCGGTTGGTTTTTAAGTCAAACCAACCCGACAACACTCCAACTACGTCCAAACCCCGAGTGGAGTAATCCAAAAGGTCCGTCTCACTAAGAGGAAACCAAAAAAGTCGTCGGCACGTCAAACGGACGTCCGGAGATCAAGTTATAAGCATTTCCGCTCAGAGGGCCCGGTTGGTTTCGTGTTCGAACCAACCCGGACATACCCAAAGTTCTCCTAAACCTTTAGTTTAATATACTGAAAAGACCGTCTCGATCCAAGGATCGCATCGCAGCTGACGGTGCATTGATCGGAGGTCTGTAGCCCAAGATATGGGCAAAAGAACGTACGTGTCCGTTTTTAGGGGGTTTTGGGACCGGATCGGCCCGGCCCGAACCGGGTCCGGGTACGGCCCATTAGGGCGTTGCCCGGCCCGGTGGGTGCGGCTCGGCCCGAACTTGGCGGCCCGGCCTGGCGCGCGCTCGCAGCCCGCGTGGCCAGCTGGCCACGCCGAGCTGAATGGAAGGGGGGGGGGGCGCTGCCCCCCTGTTTGAGTAACAGCGGCCCCCACGTGGGCGGGCCGCTCCTTTGGCCAGCCGGGGGTTACGACCCCCGTCTCCCCCTGAAACGGCCGGCCCGGTCTGGCCGGCCGGTGTTTCCACTGCGGGACCCGCTGCGGTCCCGCCCTCCGAGGTGCCGGCGGCCGGCGGTTCCGACCGCCCCGCCTTTCACCGCCGCGGCTTTGAGCCACGTCCTTGTCCGACCGGCATGGCGCGACGGCGCCGCGCCCCTCCGTTGCGGCCTCGCTCCACCCGCGGTGTCTTCGTGGTTCTCCAGCGCGGCGCGACGACGCCGCTCCCCTTCCCTGCGGCCCAACTCCGGTCGCGGGTTCGTTCGGCCTCAACGGTGTGGCGCGACGGTGTCACACATCTTTTCCGCATTTCTCCTTGATTCCGTGCGGTGCTGTTGCACCGCGCCGCCTTCTTTCAAACCGCAACAACACAACAACAAAAGGGGGAGGAGAGTCTGCCGTGTTCGTGTGGTCCGACCTCCTCCCAATAAGTTGATATCTAGCGGCCCATAAATAAAGACGAAGAACAAAAAAGGATATTTCATGAACAAAAAGTAATTAACCCCTACCTTGATAACGAGTTGATGTTCGAAGAGCGTCACGGAAAGCGGCGTCACGGGGCGTGGTTCCATAGACGTCGACGGAGATCATCTGAGGAGACATCGTCTTCTATTTATCACAGAGAGAAGAGGATGATTACGTGTCGTTGGAGAACTCCCGCGTCGGTGTCTCTTCCCTTGTCTCGGAGGATAAAGGGAATGGAGATACCGGAGTCGTTGAGTCATTCTTCGTTGAAGAGATGACGTTCTTCACGGAAGGATTGAAGCTCTTCGTGGGAGGATGAAGTTCTTCCCCAGAGAAAAGAGTTCTATCTCCCCAATCTCCTCACACCACAACCAACCCTCCACTACTAGAAAAACAGGTATTTGCGACGGGCTATTTGCGACGGGATCCCGTCGCAAATAGCCCGTTGCTGAAAACGCCGTCGCAACTACACTTATTTGCGACGGGCCCGTCGCTAAAGCCTTTTTTTGCGACGGACATTCTCCCCGTCGCAAATAGTATTCCGTATTTTTGAAAAAAACTTTTAAAATAGTTTTTGCGACGGGACCCGTCGCAATCGCATTTGCGACGGTTCCGTCGCAAAAACTATTTTTTAAAAAAATAAAAAAAAATTAATAATACTAGTATTTGCGACGGGAGTAGTATCCCGTCGCAAATACTATAAATAATATTTGCGACGGGTCCCGTCGCAAATACTATTTTTTAAAAAAATAAAAAACTATTAATAATACTAGTATTTGCGACGGGCATAGTATCCCGTCGCAAATACTATAAAAAAAATAAAAAAAATAAATTATTAATAAATTATTTTAATTAATATAATAATAGATTTATAATTTAGAAATGAAAATAATAAATTATTTTAATTACTATAATAATAGTAGAATTATAATTCAAAAATAAAAAATAATAGAATATTGATAAATGATTTAATTAATATAATAATATTACAATTATAATTTATAAATAAAAAAATATTAATAAGTTATTTTAATTAATATAAAAATAATAGAATTATTTTACATTCAAATATTAAAATAATTCAAGTATTACAAAAAAAATAATTAAATTTTAATATTATAAAATTTTAATATATATATAAAATTTTAATATATATATAAAATTTTAATATATATATAAAATTTAATATTATAAAATATAAATAATATTATTATTCATATTAATATTGTTATTTAAAAATATAATATTATTAATATTTTATAATGAGACAGAAACTACAAATAGAAAAAAAAATATTTTGATTTCACAAATTTTATAACAGAAATACAAACTCTAATCTGAAGGAGGGGGGAGGGGGGGAGGTGGGGAATCTGAAGATGGTGGTGGAGGAAACTCCATCCCTAAAGCATGAGTGAGTCGGCGCATGTACTCCATCTGCTCTTGATGCTGCTGCTGCCACCGACTCGTCTGCTCCTCGTACAGCTGCTGCTGGCGTCGACGCTCCTCCTCATGCTGCTGACGCATCTGCTCCTGCTCCTGTCGGAGACTCTCTATCTGTGCAGTCTGAGATCACAACTGATCCTCATACTGTGTAGAAGAAGATGCACGAGCTCCTCTCGAGCTGGACGCCGACATCGCAGCACTGCCATAATAATCTACGGGAGTCAGTCGAGAGCCGATACCAACTACCCGACCCTTCTCGAAGGCATACTGGGTGGCCTGCATCCATGCCGCCTCATCAAACTGACGGGCAGTGGTCTGATCTGATGACTCGACCTAACTCTCAGGCCGGGCCTGTGCCGCTGCGGCCTCATATGACTCCTATAGTTGCAATTTAAAATTAAAATTGTGAATATATTATATGCAGTTAATTTTTAAACTTGAAAACAAATAATACTGACCACGATGTGATGCTGACGATCACCTCTGAGCTCCCCAGTAGCAAGATCACTATACATCCTCCGATATACGTCGTACTCTGTAATATCGGGGTGCTCGACAGCCTATAAGAATAAAAAATAAACTGTTAATATTTATAGTTATATAAAATATTTATAAATAATGTACGTACCAGATGTTGTCTATGAGTACTGAAAGAACGACTCCCAGCTCGATGAGTCACCTCATGTCTCCCCCGATTCTGCCTCCCCACCGATGATCTCCTATGAAAGGCACCACTCAACCAGTGCGCACATAATCCATCCCATACATGGGATGAAATATACTCTGGTCGGTGTGCTCTACATGACTCCTCAAAATCTGACACTCCTACTTTCTTCATCGCAGCTTTTCTTAAATTGTGCAAAAACTGACGAAGACGATCACGCATGGCCACCTCCCATGCCTCGTGGATGGCGTCATGCATGGTATCCTCGATCGGATACCATAAACCCTACAAATAAATCAAAATATCAAGTTAGAAATGAAATAATTTTCAAAATAAAAATTATTTATTTATGTACATACCAACCAATGGCCGAACATGGCCTGCTGCACATCAATGGGAATCTGCTCCCATGTGGTCCACGGCTGAGAGAAATAGTTGCGCAAAATAGCACTGCCCTGTCCGACTGCTATATGCGGAAAACTGAAAAAATAATAAACATTTATTATGTGAATAGATTAATGAAATCTTAGTCAAATCCACATGTTATCACACAGGTTATCACACCTCTGTGTGCGTGGATCAAACCCAAGACGTGGACGTCGCTCGGGGACGGGGTCAGGAATCATCAATCGTGCAAGACCGCGCCCCCTCCACGTACTCCCTGGAGCACCTGCAGGCTGAGGTTCATCTGTCAGCAACTCATCCACATCAAAAGTCAGGTCAGCATCCGCCAACGCACGAAATGTGGCGTCGTCCATCTGAAACAGAAAATGTTAATGTTAGAAAATAATTGATAATTACTATTATATATACATATATACATATTATGATTGTATATAAATACCATGAAATGCTATCAGTGTTCATCTTCATCATCATCTTCATATATGTCAATGTCATCTTCATATTCCTCCTCAACATCATCGATATCCATTCGAGTTACAGTTGCTTCATCTCTTACCGTTTCAAATTTATATGTGACATCATTAACATCATCGTCATCACCGACTCTTAAATGTGGGGTGTTGTCATCGATACTCATGTCTCTTTGTAAAAAAGATTGATTTTGAGTACTCTCTTGAAAAACTTCAATTCTTTGCACATCAGTGAAAGCACATTCACTTTGACTAAACTGATTGTCTCGAATTTTGATTTTTATTACACTCCACCAATCAGTCAAGTCTCTTGATGTTGCACAGTACTTTGCATAATAAACTTGATATGCCTGTTGAGCCAATAAGAATGGTTCATTTACTGCGAGAACACTTTTACATTTAATATCGATGATTCCATGAGTCGAATGAACATGCACGCCTCTCTCTATATCCAACCACCGACATTTGAACATGGTTATGTAATGTTTTCCAAGATAACAGAGTTCAATGATTTCATCAAGTATGCCATAAAAGTCAACTTCATTTTCTCGATGATGAGATCCTCTCAAGCTAAATCCACTGTTCATTGTTTTTTTCGATTCCCCATATGCATGTGTGTGGAATCGAAATCCATTCACCACATATGCATTATAAGTTTTAACAAGTTTGGAAGGTGGGTTATTCAATACACACAACCGTTTGTCAATTTTATCATCATGTCGAGACACATGAAAATTTGTGAAATAATTATCAATATAGTAAACTATACATTGAATGAGTTGCTAGAAGATAAAGAATTTATGTTACCAGTTTTTGAAACCACTGAGAGAAATTTTTCAGTCGACGTTCTTCGAGAGCAGCTGCTGTAATTTGTGGAATTTTTTCTTGATATGATTATCATACAACCTATAAAAACCAAAGTTATTTACTGTAACATAAATGATAGAATAAGTGATATAAACACTTACAGTACAACTGATTTCATCTCTTCACAGTTGAGCAGAACATACGTATGAGCTCTATGATGTTCATCATCTGAAAGCCAGCGTTCAGAAACTCCACCAAAACCAAGCTCTGACTGGTTGAAAACAGATAATTGATTTTCGATTTCATCAATATTCCTCTCATTCCGTCCCATTCGGTTGTGTTTTGAAGGATACTCAGATTCAAAATAATGGGAGCAGAAAAAAGATATTTCCTCTTGCAAATAAGCTTCTGCAATAGATCCTTCAACAGATGCTTTGTTGCGTACTTTTCTTTTCAATTTTTGCATGCATCTTTCAAATGGGTACATCCATCGAAACTGTACCGGACCTCCACATTTGGCTTCATATGGCAAATGTAACATCAAATGTTCCATTGAGTCGAAGAAAGATGGCGGAAATATTTTTTCCAGTTTACATATAATTACAACAACATCTTTTTCAAGTTTGCCTAGAGCATCATAATTTGTCGTAGCCGCACAAATTTCCTGAAAAAATTGAGACATGTCTGTTATGGAATCCCAAATCACAGAATTCAAGAGACCTCTTAATCCAATGGGTAGAAGTCTCTCCATTATAACATGACAATCATGACTTTTTAATCCAGTAATATGACCATTCTTTACACATCTACCCAAATTGGAAGCACAGCCATCTGGAAGTCTCAAATCTGCAATCCACTGACAAAATAATAAACGGTTTTCTTTAGACAGTGTATAAGCTGCTTTTGGTTTCAGTAACCTTTTTGTTCTGACATTCTCAAATAGTTCCAATTCTGGACGCCTGCAAATTTGGGCAAGATCTAAACGTGCATTTACATTGTCTTTGCTCTTTCCTGACGTATCCAAAACTGTATGAAACAAATTATCAAAATAGTTCTTCTCAATATGCATGAAATCTAACATGTGTCGGACCAACAAATCAGACCAATATGGAAAATCCCAAAATATGCTACGTTTAATCCAATTGTGTTCTTTCCCAAAACCAGAAATTTTCTGTTGGTTTATTGTGGGACCAAAAGTGATCGGAGGTAATGAAAATACAACCGATTTTAACTCCGAACCTGATAGCATTTTTGGAGGTCCATCTCTTTCAGCTGTTCCTTTTCTGAAATGAGATCTGTTTCTGCGAAAAGGATGATCAGCTGGAAGAAATCTGCGATGACAGTCAAAACAACAAGGTTTCTTTCCATGAATGAGCATAAATGCTTTGTTCTCTCCCATATAGTAAGGACATGATTTATGACCATGTGTACTCTAGCCAGATAACATCCCATAAGCCGGGAAGTCACTTATTGTCCACATCAATGATGCTCTCAGTATGAAATTCTGTTTCGTTGCAACATCATATGTACTGACACCAGTACTCCACAATAAATTTAATTCATCAATCAATGGCTTCAAATAAACATCAATATTTTTCTTCGGATGTCCTGGAATTAGTAAAGTCAAAAATATATATGGCTCCTTCATCAACATCCATGGAGGTAAATTGTACGGAGTTAAAAAAACAGGCCAACATGAATATTGACTACCATAAGATCCAAACGGACAGAAACCATTAGTGGAAAGGCTCAGTCGAACATTTCTAGCTTCTAAAGCAAAGGATGGATGCACTCTATCAAAATGTTTCCATGAATCACCATCGGCAGGATGATTCAAGCTTTTATCGGTTGAACTATTCTCTTTATTTCATTGTCGTTGTATTCTTAGACATGAATAAACGCTGAAGTCTGGATGTAAGCGGAAAATATCTCAACTGTTTTACAGGAATCAAACCAGACTTCCCGTGTTGTCCTTCTTTATATCTCAGTTGCCCACATGTGGGACAACTATCCAACGACTCATTTTCCCCAGAATATAAAATGCAGTCATTTGAACATGCATGAATCTTCTGACAAGTAAGTCCCAAATTTCGAACCAACCTCTTACTTTCATAGTAATTTGCAGGTAAAACATTTCCTTTGGGTAACAGTGTTTTCAGCAAAGAAAATATCTGGTCAAAACAGGTGTTTGACATTCCGTTATCTGATTTGATAGCCATAAATTTTGCAACTGCTTCTAATTTGCTCATCTTGCATCCAGGATATAATGCATCCTCAGCAGACTTCAACAACTCATAAAATTCAGACGGTCCCAACTCAGGATTTGAAGCTATATCAGCCGGAGTTTCTGTATGTTGAACAGATGAACCTGCAACATCATGTACTAAATCTTGAAACTGGGATGGATCCGGAATCAAGTTGGTATCACCTGCTATGGAACTGCGTTCACCGTGTTAATACCAGAAAACATAATCTGCTTGAAAACCAAAACGCAAGAGATGTTCCCCCACTTTGTCAAACGTGTCAAACGTTCTCAATGCACATTTTCTACAAGGGCATTTTATCTTTCCTTCTGAAACAAATTCTGGATTTGATGCCGCAAATGATAAAAAAATCTCCACACCCTCTATATATACTGGATTTAAACCAGAACCATTTGGATTTCTACGTTGATTTATCCATATGCGGTCATCTAATAATGACTGTTGACGACCTCGTTGTTCCATATTTTTCTATAAAATATAAAAGCATTACTGTTTTTGAATAATTTGTTAGAAAAAACACAAGCAAGGATTGAATATATTGAAAATAAAGCAAAACCTGTTACAAATATTGATAATTTTAATATTATATTGATTTTTTTATTTTTTTTAATAATACTAATATAATTTTTTTCATAAATATTAATTATATAATAATAACATCATTACATTATTAGTATATTTTATTATTAATATTAAAATAATATAATTTTCTATATTATATACAATTCTCCTTTCATCTGTGTGTTTCACATTCTGTCTCCACATGTAATATTGACATTCACTTTCACCTCTCCATTGGCAAGTAGGTTGATAATTTTGAAAAAGAATGCCAATATTACATGTGGAGACAGAAAAAACACAGAAGAAAAGAGAATTGTATATAATATAGAAAATTATATTATTTTAATATTAATAATAAAATATACAAATAATGTAATATGGTAATTATTCCTAATTATTGGTAATTATTTCAAATTATTGGTAATTATTCCAAATTATTGGTAATTATTCCAAATTATTGGTAATTATTCCAAATTATTGGTAGTTATTCATAATTTTTGGTAATTATTCCTAATTATTGGTAAATATTGGTAATTATTGGTAAATATTGGTAATTATTGGAAAATATTGGTAATTATTGGTAATTATTGGAAAATATTGGAAAATATTGTTAATTATTGGAAAATATTGGAAAATATTGGTAATTATTGGTAATTATTGGTGATTATTGGTAATTATTGGTGATTATTGGTAATTATTGGTGATTATTGGTAATTAATACTAATTATTGGTAATTAATACTAATTATTGGTAATTAATACTAATTATTGGTAATTAATACTAATTATTGGTAATTAATACTAATTATTGGTAATTAATACTAATTATTGGTAATTAATACTAATTATTGGTAATTAATACAAATTATTGGTAATTAATTCTAATTATTGGTAATTAATACTAATTATTGGTAATTAATAATAATTATTACTAATTATTGGTAATTATTACTAATTATTCCTAATTAATACTAATTATTCCTAATTATTACTAATTATTACTAATTATTGTTAATTATTACTAATTATTACTAATTATTCCTAATTATTACTAATTATTACTAATTATTACTAATTATTACTAATTATTACTAATTATTAGTAATTATTGCTAATTATTACTAATTATTGCTAATTATTAGTAATTATTACTAATTATTAGTAATTAGTGATAATTATTAGTAATTATTGATAATTATTAGTAATTATTGATAATTATTAGTAATTATTAGTAATTATTGGTAATTATTACTAATTATTGGTAATTATTACTAATTATTCGTAATTATTACTAATTATTCGTAATTATTACTAATTATTCATAATTATTACTAATTATTGGAATTATTACTAATTATTGGTAATTATTGGCAATTATTAGTAATTATTGGCAATTATTGGTAATTATTGGCAATTATTGTTAATTATTACTAAATATTGGTAATTATTGGTAATTATTAATAATTATTGTTAATTATTACTAATTATTGTTAATTATTGGTAATTATTACTAATTATTGTTAATTATTCCTAATTAATACTAATTATTGGTAATTATTGCACATTATTGGTAATTATTGGTAATTATTGGTAATTATTGTTAATTATTGTTAATTATTGCTAATTATTGTTAATTATTTCTAATTATTGGTAATTATTGGTAATTATTGGTAATTATTGGTAATTATTGGTAATTATTGGTAATTATTGGTAATTATTGGTAATTATTGGTAATTATTGGTAATTATTGGTAATTATTGGTAATTATTGGTAATTATTGGTAATTATTGGTAATTATTGGTAATTATAAATAATTATAAATAATTATAAATAATTATCAATAATTATAAATAATTACTAATAATTATTACTAATTATTACTAATTATTACTAATTATTCCTAATTATTCCTAATTATTACTAATTATTACTAATTATTACTAATTATTAATAATTATTACTAATTATTCCTAATTATTACTAATTATTCCTAATTATTCCTAATTATTCCTAATTATTCTTAATTATTCCTAATTATTACTAATTATTCCTAATTATTCCTAATTATTCCTAATTATTCCTAATTATTCCTAATTATTCCTAATTATTTGTAATTATTGGTAATTATTGACAATTATTACTAATTATTACAAATTATTCTTAATTATTGATAATTATTGATAATTGTTCCTAATTATTACTAATTATTCTTAATTATTGATAATTATTGATAATTGTTCCTAATTATTTCTAATTCTTACTAATTATTACTAATTATTACTAATTATTGATAATTATTGATAATTATTCCTAATTATTCCTAATTATTCTTAATTATTGATAATTATTGATAATTGTTCCTAATTATTCCTAATTATTACTAATTATTACTAAATATTGACAATTATTGACAATTATTGACAATTATTGATAATTATTGATAATTATTCCTAATTATTCCTAATTATTCCTAATTATTCCTAATTATTCCTAATTATTCCTAATTATTCCTAATTATTCCTAATTATTCCTAATTATTCCTAATTAGTACTAATTATTACTAATTATTACTAATTATTACTAATTATTACCTATTGGTAATTATTACTAATTATTGTTAATTATTGGTAATTATTACTAATTATTGGAAATGATTACTAATTATTGGTAATTATTACTAATTATTGGTAATTATTACTACTTATTGGTAATTATTACTACTTATTGGTAATTATTACTAATTATTGGTAATTATTACTAATTATTGATAATTATTACTAATTATTACTAATTATTCTTAATTATTGATAATTATTGATAATTGTTCCTAATTATTAGTAATTAAATGAATAATTATCAATAATTAGAAATAATTACCAATAATTACAAATAATAACATTATTAATATATTTTATTATTAATATTAAAATAATATAATTTTCTAATTTATATACAATTATTCTTTCATCTGTGCGTTTTCTATCTCCACATACAAATAATACATGTGAAGACAGCAAACACACAGATTAAAAAAGAATTGTATATATATAAAAAATTATATTATTTTAATATTAATAATAAAATAAACTAATAATGTAATAATGTTATTATTCCTAATTATTGGTATTTATTACTAATTATTAATATTTATTCTTAATTATTAAAAATTATTACTAATTATTCCTAATTACCATTAACTATAAACAATACTAGTAATTTAAATTTATTAAGTAATAAAACAATGTAAACATAATTAAATTACAACTAATTAATAATATTTGAAACTAATAAAAAATTAAAAATAAATAAAAAATTAAAATGAACATAAATACCTTGAAAATTGATCTGCTCTGATCGTTCTTCAAAACTTTAATATCAGCTCCGGAGAAAAAAATTAAACTGGAAAAAAACTGAACTCTAGAAATATAATTTTGAGAGAAGGAGAAGATAAGGAATGACAATGAAATGAAAAAAAAACAGATGGGGGTATTTATAGGTTAGATTATTTGCGATGGGCCCATTTGCGACGGGTATCCCGTCGCAAATAGTATTTGTTGCGACGGTGCCCGTCGCAAATACCTTAGCCAACATTTATTACGGTCAACCGGTAAATAGTTATTTGCGACGGGACCCGTCGCAAATAACCACCTGCCGACATACTTTTTGCGACGGGGGAATATTCCCATCGCAAATACCTTTTACCGCCGCCGGTTATTTGCGACGGGGGGATATTCCCGTCGCAAATAGTTTTCCCGCGATTTGGCGCGCACCGCAGGAAAACTATTTGCGACGGGGAAAGCAATCTCGTCACAAAAGCCTAATTATTTGCGACGGGTAAATACCCTCGTCGCAAATAAGTTTTTAACGGGACTATTTGCGACGGGATTTATTCCCGTCGCAAATAACCCGTCGCAAATACCCATTTTTTCCGTAGTGCTCCCAAATAAAATAAGACTTATCTTATTTTATTACATCAAGCCAAGAATTTCAATTTTTAAAAATCAACTACATAACTCACTTAATTAATTAAGTGAGTTGGCATGATTAAAGAAGAGAGAAGGGGAGGTGAGGGGTCTCACATTAAAGGGGGGTTATGGAGTTAAGGAATATGAGGGGTTGGGATCGTGTGGGACCCACCCCACCTTTATCCTCTCATGGTTGGTTAACAACATGTGGGTCCCACCCCCAACTCCCTTAGGTTATAACTACCTAGAGGAAAATAAATAAAATTGTAATATAATTTTATTTATTCCTCACTAAAACCACAAAATTAACAACTCCTCCCGAGCAAACGCACCATCGGAAAAGGTGCTACTAAGCAATTACCGACGCTACGGTTTCATCAGTGCCCTCAGATTTCAATTCCGAACACCAGTTCAAAAGTTAGGAAAACCCGTTTGTTCGTTCACTGAACCTACCCGAGCTAAACTTCAGAAATTGATTCCAGGCACACCGGGTCTCGGAATCAGGTGCCGTCAGAAACTGCGTTCTTGTAAAATCCCAATGAAAATTAAGTAAAAAAGTTTCCCTTGCATTTTATGGGTCTTTACATTACTCCCACCTTAGGGCTTTACGTCCCCATAAAGATACATCATAAACTAGGGGAACAAATGTGGGTACTGAGCACGCATCTGGGCCTCTCGCTCCCAAGTGCTCTCCTGGAGGTTTCCGTGCTGCCATCTGATGCGCACTAGAGGTATCGACCGTCCACATAGGACCCGACCCTGTCGATCCTCGATATCCATTGGGACCTCCGCAAAATTCACCCCATCGTCAATGTCCAACTCCCCATGGTCGATGATATGAATCGGGTCATGCACGTATCTCCTCAGATAAGATACGTGGAAGATGTTGTGCACCCGGTGCAACTGAGGTGGTAGAGCCAGGCAATAAGCCACCTCGCCTATCCTGCTGAGGACTTGGAATGGTCCGATGAAGCGCAGAGATAACTTGCCGCCCCGGCCAAATCTCCGTAATCCAGGTCGAGATGAGACCCGCAAGAAGACGTGGTCGCCATCCTCGAACTCCAGTGGCCTCCGCCTCCTGTCAGCATAAGACTTCTACCGGCTCTGAGCTGTCCTCATCCGCTCCTAGATGACTTGGAACTTCTCTGTCATGGCCTGGACCATCTCCGGTCCCACAAGTGCCGACTCCCCTGGGTCTGTCCAGCACAGAGGTGATCTGCAAGGTCGGTCGTACAATTCCTCGTATGGTACCATCCCGATGGTGGAGTGGTAGTTGTTGTTGTACGCGAACTCCACCAAGGGCAGGTGGTCCTCCCAGCTGCGACCAAAGTCGAGGAAACATGCACAGAGCATTTCCTTGAGAGTCTGAATGGTCCTCTCCGTCTGACCATCCTTCTGAGGGTGAAAGGGGGTGCTCAGACGTAGTTGTGTCCCGAATTCCTCCTACAACCCCTTCCAAAGCCGAGAAGTAAAGTGAGAATCTCGATCGGAGACGATAGATGATGGCACACCATGAAGCCGTACGATCTCCTAAACGTAGAGGCGTCCCAAGCTCTCCACTGAGCCCTGCTTTCTGATGGGTAAGAAGTGATCCGACTTGGTGAGTCGGTCGACAATCACCCAAATGGAGTCGTGGCCTCTAGAAGTACGTGGAAGTCCAGTCACAAAGTCCATAGATATCCCGTCCCACTTCCACTCCGGGACCTCTAAGGGTTATACCAAGCCTACTGGTACCTGGTGCTCTGCCTTCACCTCCTGACAGGTGAGGCATCAAGAAACAAACTCAACTACAACCTTCTTCATACCCAGCCACCAATGCTGTCGTCTGAGATCCTGGTACATCTTCACCACTCCTGGATGTACCGCTAAAGGGGAAGTGTGAAACTCTCTCAGCACCTCCTCCTGTAAAGAAACTAGTACCATGGTACGTCCTCTGAAAAGGACGACGTGCTCTCCTCCTACAGAAAATCCATCATGTTCCTGTCCTGAGGATATCTTCGCATGCCGTGTCTCACAGTCAGCGTCCCCACATTGTGCCTCTCTGACCCGCTGCAGTAATAGAGGTGTGAATGTGAGTGACTGAAGAAAGGCTTCTCCATCTCTATCCATGAAGGATATCTGCAAAGCGGATAGCTGCTCAGTCGCCTCACCGAGTAGCTAAATGCCCGTCCTCCTACTGAGGGCATCAACTACTACGTTCACCTTTCCAGGAGTATAGACTATCTCAAAGTCATAATCCTGGAGGAACTCAAGCCATCGCTGCTGTCTCAGATTCAGGTCTTTCTGCGAGAAGATGTACCTGAGACTCTGGTGGTCAGAGTAGACTGTAAAGCGCTCACCCATCAGGTAGTGTCGCCACATCTTCAGAGCGAAGACCACTGCTGCTAACTCCAGGTTATGGGTAGCATAGTTCTGCTCATGCTGCCTCAACTGACGTGATCTATAGGCAATCACTGCCCGCTCCTACATCAGGACACATCCGAGTCTGGTCCCCGATGCATCGCAGTAGACTATGTACCCCACTCCCTCCTCCGGTAGCCTTAAGATAGGTGCGCTGGTCAATCTCTGTCTCAGCTCCTGGAAGCTCTGCTGACATCTGTCTGACCACACGAAGGGTTTCCCCTTCTTCTTCAAAGTTGAGAGTGGTGCCGAAACTCTGGAGAAGTCTAGTACAAACCTCCAGTAGTACCCAGCTAGCCCCATGAAACTCCGCACCTCCGTCACACTCCTGGGTGGCTCCCAAGATAGCACTACCTTGATCTTCACAGGATCCACTGCAACTCCCGCCTCAAAGATGATGTGTCCCAAGAAGTGGACCTCATGTAACCAGAACTGACACTTTGAGAGCTTACCATAAATCTGGTGCTCTCGGAGTGTGTCTAGTACAACCTGCAAGTGGTAGGCGTGCTCCTCCTCAGTGGTCGAGTATATAAATATGTCGTCGATGAAGACCACGACAAATCGATCGAGGTATGGCTGAAAGATATTGTTCATGAGACGCATGAACACTGCTGGAGTATTGGTTACGCCGAAAGGATTAACCAAGAACTCATAGTGGACATACCGACATCTGAAAGCCGTTTTCTAGACGCCACCGTCCCGAACTCTGAGCTGATGATAGCCTGATCTGAGGTCTATCTTCGAGAACCACCGTGTTCCCTTGAGCTGATCGAAGAGGTCGTCAATCCTCGGTAGCAGATACTTGTTCCTCACGGTCACCTGCTTCAGGCGACGATAGTCGACACAAAGTCGCAAGCTTCTGTATGCCTTCTTGGCGAACAATATCAGGGAAGCCCAGGGTGAAACAATGGGTCGGATGAATCTCTTGCCCTACAAGTCCTCCAACTATACCCGTAGCTCTTGGAGCTCAGCGGGGGCCATCCGATATGCTGGAGTGGATATCGGGGCTGTCTCGGGGTACAAGTCAATATAGAAGTCTACCTCTCTGCGAGGAGGTAGTCCTGGAATGTTGTCAGGGAAAACGTCTGCATAATGATCCACCACTACAGGAAAACTAGGACTCCGCACGTCAACGGCTCCTAGGATGAGGCTAGCCAATTGATGAGTGATGGTTTGTCCTCTCCTCTGCGTGAGTCCATCCTGTGCTGCAAAGGCTCCCTTCTCACCGGTGAAGGTGAACCTGCTCCCGTTGGTGCGTACACACCGCACCTTGCGTCTAATACAGTCGATCTGAGCATGGACTGTAGATAACCAATCCATTCCCATGATGATGTCGTAAGGCCTCGACGCCGCTAAAAGAAGATCCCAACCGAAACTCTCACCTCATAGAGTAAGGTCACACTGCCGGTACCAGTGCATAATCATCGAGTCTGCTTCCGTAGGAGTCTCTAGCCGTAAGGATTGAGCCAACAGCTCCGTTGGAATCTCTGAGCACCGAACAAGGGCAGAAGCAATAAAGGAATGAATCGCTCCTGTGTCTATAAGAACTGCAGCAAGGGTGGAGTAGACACAAATAGGCTTATATGAAATCCTTTTTCCACCATTTGCCTGAGACTCAAGATGTTGGTCTTCATGTCAGATACATAGTAGATATTGGAGATGAAATATTGATTGTCATATTTTTTTTTATCAGTATATCTCCTCTTCCATGAAAAAATACTATTGAGAGATCGCCAAATGAAATCTTTCATTGAACCCTCTCTTCTAGGTTCGTAAGAAAGTGCTTGTGACCTGTCATGTGGTTGATAGCTCCATAGCTAAGATATCACATACCTTGACTTTGTGTTAATGTTTTTTCCATCAATGGAGTATGATAACATTTTCTTAGTTTCCAGGGAGTGATAGATGTTTTGAACTAAAATGTCAATTTTAAACTGATAACATACACATTAAGTAATATTTGGAATATTGTGCATCATATTGAGGTGTGGCTAATTCTTACACATCAAAAATGAATTATGTCACATTTATTTTCTTTTATTTGAGAATTTCATGTGACTTTTTTACTAAAAAGTCAATTTAAACTGAAAACATACACTTTGAGTCATACCGATCACATCGTGATTCGCTTTGAGGTGTGTTAAATCTTCCACCACCACCATTGGGAACCAAGGTGCAGACGAAGAAATGGACCATTCATAGTATCCAGTTCATCTCCTACACCTATGTCACTAAACACACTATCCATGGATCATCATTGGACACTATTTTGACCAAATCCTTATCAAGAAACCCGCATCAGTGGATACATATGAGAATCCAAAGAGCTAGGTTTAGAAAAGGTGTGTCAGTTATGAATCTGTCATACCCAGAGAGTGGGTTTTAGTTTATCTGGCCTCAGGGTCTAGGTGTGGTTGATCGTCATTTTCCCCATCTCCATGTACTCTTCTAGTCGGAGTTCATGGAGCACCTTGGGTTCACAAATAACGTGTTCCCCCACTTCCTAGCGGCATCCTAGATGATGCGATCTATTCTGTTGAAGGGGATTCTAGAGGGGAGGTGGTGGTTAAAAAAATGGGTTCCGTTGAGGAATATGATGATAGATACAGGGAGGAAAACAGTGTGGAGGCCATAGATGATAGTCTAGCTAATGTTGTCTTGGATGTAAACCTAGACAGTGTTGGCGAAGAGGGTGTCGATAAATATGCTAAAAATCCACCAATTGAAGAAAGAGATTTTGTGGACCTTCTCATAGAGGTAGAACTCGTAGAATTATTCCGCCCTAATGATGGTGATGTTGGGATTTCTACCTCTCATCCCAACTACCAGTTGTAGGGTGGCATCCAACCCGATGGTGGTAGTGTCATCCTTAGTTCCTGTCAATCTGATGCACGGTGTGACCGATATGACTCAAAGTGTGTGTTTTTATTTAAAATTGGTATTTTAGTTCAAAACACGCATCACATACTGAAAATTGAGCAAACACATTCAGATTATTTTTTTACTTTAGGAAAATTATACATAATTCATTTTTAATCTGTAGGAATTCACCTCACTTTAATCTAATACATCATGTGTCTGGTCTGATTCAAAGTGTATGTTATCAATTTAAAATTGACATTTCAGTTCAAACATGTGTCACTAACTAAAAACTAGTAAAACATGATCAGATTGTATTGATACTTTAGGATAATGATTCATAGGTTATTTATGATGTGTAGAATTCAACCACATGTCAAATTGACACATTATGTGACTAGTATGACTCAAAGTTCATTTTTTCAGTTTAAATTGACATTTTAGTAAAATAAATACATGTAACATACTAAAAAATTGACCAAACATGTTCGTATTATTTTAATATTTTGGTAAAATGTTCCATAAGTCATTTTTGATGTGTGGGAATCAACTTCACATAAATTTGACACACAGTGTGATTTATATGACTCAAAGTGTATGTTTCTATTTAAAATTGAAATTTTTGTTCAAAACACACATCACATAATCAAAAATGATTAAACTCATTCAATTTGTTTAAATACTTTATGAAAATGATCCATAAGTCATTTATGATGTGTATGATTCAATCATACCTCAATATGATACAAAGTGTGCCCGATATGAATCAAATTGTATATTATCATTATAAAATTAGAATTTTACTTCAAAATGTGTGTTAATCATTGAAAACCAAGAAAACATGCTTGGATTATCTTGATAATTTAAGAATATGATTCATAAGTCATTTCTAAAATGTAAGAATCATCCAAACCTCAATAAGATACATGATGTGCTTGATATGATATGATGTGTATGTTTTTAGTTTAAAATTGACACTTTAGTTTAAAACACACACCACATACTCAAAACTAGGAAAACCCATTCATATTGTTTTTATAATTTAGGAAAACAATCCATAAGTCAATTGTGACATGTAGGAAATGGCCACACCTTAATTTAATACACGATGTGACTAGTATGACTCAAAATGTGTGATTTCAGTTTAAAATGAAATTTTATTAATTTATTGTTTCATATTTATTGTTAATTTTTTTATTTATACTATTACTAACATATGATTTTTTTATATAGGCTCATTTTTTTCTCGATATGGAGCGATTTGTTCAACAACTGGTAGCATGATTAGGCTCTTTTAAGAGGGGGTCGGGGGCCAATGACGATGAAATATTGATGTTTTTGAATGCTTGTGATAAATTGTACTTACCAATGTAATTGTAAAAAACCAATATATTTGAAATGTCTATAATATAGTGTTTTTATTGTATTTTTTATTTAAATTTAATTTTAATTAAATTCACTATTTTTTGTTGTAGTGTGATGTAATTTCGATAGCACACTATAGCAGTATGCCTTTTATCAGTACTAGTTTAGCACTAATAAAGTTCCCCCTTCATCATTCCTTTTTTAGTTCTGATAAAAGACATACTCGTTTAATGGTGATTATAATACCAACACTTTTTTAGCACTAATAAAACTCTTTTTACAAGCTATTAAAGAGTCGATATGCAGTAGTTCTAGTGCATTGGCCTCGACACCAAATTACAGATGAATCAAAACTTACAGTAGAGAAAGACTAGACCTCACAGCAACAGTTTCAATAGGGTCAGGAGTAACCTAAGATTTCTTTTTGATTATCAGTGAAAAATGGGTTGTGGTCCCATAGGAAAAATGGGTTTGGGGTGGGGAGGGATTCTTAAAAACTGACTGGCTCAAAAGCGGGCTTATTAAAATTTTCCGCACATATCGACTACCTGTGTGGGTAAACCCATGAAAATACAGGATGACCCACGGGTTTTTGTTTGATTTTTTTTAAAATAAATTACATGTGAGTTGTCTTCCTTTCCCAATGCCTCACCTAGTAGTCCAATGCACCCTGCATGAACTACAACTCTACGCCCTAAAACTCCTCCCCTCCCATCTTATTTCTAATATATTTCTCAATCTCATTCTTCCATTCCCCCACCCCTCCCCTTAAACATTCATTTATTTACCTTTGACGTTTCTTAGCTCCTTCCATCACCCGCCTCTCTCTCTCTCTCCAGATCCAACGACACCACCACCACATTCGCCCCATCATTGCTACCATGCTTCGCCGTCACCTGCCTCCCTCCCTCTAGACTTGATGTTCCAGTCCCCTTACTGATATCCTATATCTCCATCCACACTTCTATACCTAATTTATGTCCATCAACTAGCATCTCCAATGACGGTTGATGACGTTCCTTGTCTTGTCGCCCCCTCCTTTTGACTGCTTTGTCTTCCCCCTGCTTCATCCACTGTCTCATCACCCCCACCTACTTCACCAATCATCCCATAACTCATGCATGCTTCATCTATTGTGTGATGTTTTCTTACTTCATCACCTCTTCCATCTTACATCCATCTCCCGACATCCACTCTATCACCTCTAACATATGTCATCCCATCACCCCCACTTGCTTTGTATGTCATCTGACATCCACTGTCTGGTCACCCTCACATGCTACATCCACCATCCCTTCGACCCCTCATCTGTAGAGACCTAGTTTTTTTCTAGTAATACTTTTAAATAATTCTATGTATATTTTCAAAGCTAAGTGCTGAGAAAGCGTGCGATTACTTGACCCAGGGTGCCCAGAATTAATTTTATAAAAATATTAAAAATATTTTATATTACGCACGTGCAGCTTCTTAAAGAAAATGGTATAAGTCTTAAAAGGAATCTCATATCAGAAATTTGAGACCACAGTTGATTCTATAACACGGTGTTTTCCCAAGGCATGACATAAAATGGGTTGGCGTGGGGCGTTCAGACTCCTTGCTCGTTGACGGTATGTTCATTGAAATAAATAAATAAATAATTTATTAATTAATTGTTTCATTTCAACCCAATGGATAATTCTATAAGAATGATGCCAAGATGAATTATCCAAGGTTAGTCACATAAACCTTGGGAGAATTCTAGAGCTCTCTCTTCCTCCTCCATTGGCAGATCTCATCAGATGACTATGAAACACCGGATCAGATTAGATCAGGACGCAACGAACAAAATGACTTCTCTTGATCATCGGCAGATGCATTCTTCATCAAAGAATGATCCATAATAAATTTAGAACTCATCAATTGGTGATTTATTCTCTTTGATTAAATTTTTGATCATATCTATCCTTATTCTTGGGTCTGCGCCAATTGTGGATTGAGCATGTGCTTATTTACTAGAATTTAAACTGATTTCTTAATTGTTTTCTAACCCGGTATCATTGTTCTTAATCGTTGGCCAAGAATGATTGGACAATGATCATCTAAACATTTTTTATGGTGTTTTCCCACCTCGTTGCTTCACGTTCTTCATCAATTGGACCCCCCGGTCTTGGTTTGACATTGTTGGGCAGTACCGAGCCTGATCGGACCCCCGGAATAGCAAAGGAATCACACGCGAGGCACGGATTGATAAACCAAGCACATATCTATGATTGTTTCAAGAAATGGGTATTTTTTGTGATTGAAGGAAAATAAATCGATGGTAGAAGGCATGATTGTATGCAGAATGAACGATAAACCCCTGTGGATGAACGGAGGCCAATTTTCAATGAGCAGCGGCCCAGAATCGTGATTTTTGGCTAAATCCAACTTTCGATCATAGATAGTGTCGGGTATTAAGTGGAGAGACCATATTCAAAGCATCATAAGCATATATAAAGATCTATAAATTCTAGAGAAACCCCAACTACACGTCGTGTACAGGGAAGAACACATTGTGTGTATCCCCTCAACGGTGGTGACTACGGATTTGGGAATAGTTAAGGATGACACAACATGTATCCATAATACATGTTGTGTACCCCTTCCTCAGTTGGATAGCCTATGTGATATATTACATGGGTAGGAACCCTTGTGAAAGTACATGGCTAGGTACACGGCTGTGTATATAGGTACATGGACATCTCCAGAAGGACACGACTCGGTCCCGGTTAGCCTGGACACGCCATGTAGTCCACCTACATCGCGTGTACTGCTACACGGGCATGGAGTTGCGTGATGGATAGGGACATGGCTAGGCGGTGCAGCAGGACCACATGTCGTGTGGGTCCCCTTACACGTCGTGTACCCCTTGGTTCCTTTTTAGGAAATGTCAATTCCTCGTATCTCCTTCGTTTGAACTCAAATTTTGGCCCACGAGTAGCCTATAGTAAGTATTGTTTCACGTAGAACATGATGATGCCCTTCTTTTTGGATTACAAGATACAATGTTGAATGTTCCAGGAACGATTCCTACTTAGGCAATGCCTGATGATGGTAGTGATTATGCAGCATCACAAGGACCTTTCTGAGCGGTACCCTCCAGCAGGGCTAGGCAGTGGAGTTTCTCAATGACCTTTCCGAGTGATGCCCTTCAGCAGGGCTAGGTAGCAGAGTTCCTTAATGTAATTTTTGAGCGGTACCCTCTAGCAGGGCTGGGCAGTGGGGTTCTTCGATGTCTTTTCTGATTGGTACCCTCAAATGTGTGACAGAATGATGAGGCATGAATAGAGGGTACCAATCGAAAAGGATTTTGGTTGGGTTTAGGGGAACAGTGCCAAAGTGTCTTGAGTGTGGCTCTCAGTCCAGGGAGTCTAGTGATGGTGTAGGCAGTCACCGTATCCATTCACCAAGACCCTAACTACCTTATTTCCGACTCGACATGCTGATACATTTATTGTTTAGGGATCAATGGAACATGCATCATATAAGATTGAGTCTTTGACTATGATTCTTGAGTCATCTCCCCATTGTTGTTGATATATATATTCTGATCTGATCATGGTACATCTTGATAAATCTCAGGATGCCTCTGCGATGATAGTCATCTAGGATACCAGTTCTGGTTCATAAAGATGATTTGATGAGTGATGATGCCTTGTTTTAGTGTCCATCATGTTACCCCCTTCCTCCAAGTGGTAAGGTAGAAGCACCTCCACCTCTCGAGTAGTAGATCATTCTAGAAGAGCATGCTGAGAACATGCATCGGCTTAGCGCACTCCGCAAATTCTAGTGTTAGAGGCCGTTGATGTTCCGCGACGAGCTAGCTCCTCAGGATGAAAAGGATTGGCTAGAGTTGATGGTCTGTATCTTTAGGATTTTTTGAATCCTTATGGACCAAGTAGTTTCAATAGAATCTATCCTTTTCCAAAGAAAAATTGGTCATTGGTGGAGTCTCGTTACCTAGATGCACGATGGGTCAACATTCTCTTGGACTAACTTCTAACAGTTTTTCTGTGAGGAGTTATACCCCTCCTTTTTGTGCGCCATCTATATCCATGAGCTTCTAGAGATACTTATGGGAGGGATGACGGTGGCTAAGTATGCAGTGAGATTCGCAGACCTTACACAGTACTCTCTTGACATGATCTAGGATGGCTATTTCTAAGAACAGAAGTCTAAGTAGAGACTCTACAGAGAGATTTGATCCAACATTATGCCCTTGTGCATCCCCACCTATGTCGGGGTGTCGGAGTGAGCACTAGTGGTAGAGAGATTCCGGTCAGAGGGATGCTAGACAGCTGAAACTGGTAGTGGGCACCACAGAGCTGAGTCGTCTTCAACATCTAGTAGATGCTAGGTGCCAATATCTCAGCACAGAGGACCTTCCCATGATCAGACTTGGGCATGTGTTTGTTCAGTACAAATATAGTGCAGAGCACTAGGGAAGTTCATAGAGGGTCGGTGCTTTTCTTGTGACGATCAAGGCCACATGGCGCATGACTATCTAACCAGATGTGCTAAGGATAACATGCAGATAGCTAATGGACTGTCACGGTAGAGGCAGTGCCATGATCAGGGATCTCCCTAGTGTGGTCAGGGTGGTCCCTAGGGAGGTGGATCTAGTAGAGGAATAGGAGGAGCCATGGGTGGTGGATGATGTTATGATATCCTTCCTCCACCACCACCTGGCGGTCCACGTTAGGCTCAGGGAGTCGACGTTCAGGGTTGCATACAACTGCAAGATTTGGATGTATATGATCTCGTATCACACAAGATGATATGAGGTATGATTGGTGTTTATTCTATTTTTTATTCTATATTAGTATACACAAGTTCCATTCATTCCTATATATCTATACTCATGGTGTGAGATCTATAGCTCTCAGTTGAGGCGATATCCCAACAGGTTCATCTTGAGGATCCTACAGGGAAATCTTTTTCTGTATATTTTATCTACCAGCAGTGTGAGCTATCGCTTGGTGGAGAGAGGTTCATGTGGGACCTCTTGGTCATCACGATGGAACCTATGAAGTCATCTTGGTTATGGATTGGTTTTCCATGGTTCAAGCCTATATTGACTGTCACCATAGACAAGTCATATGTCTATGCACTAATGGGATGTGATTCTCCTTTTTTGGTGAGAGAGATCTCATGGAATGGCAAGCATGTTCTATGAGTAGGAGGCTACAGATCATCACCCATCAGTTGGAAAGTATAGCCCTTGGTGCAGTTGGCTCTTCAGAAATCTAGGTTCTTTCAATTGTGGATAATTATATGGACGTCTTCCTCGAGGACGTTTCGGGACTACCTCTGAGGCGGGAGATGGATTTTTTTCATTGACTTGCGTCCCTCCACTGCTCTGATATCTTCATTGGCATATCAGATGGCCCCTACTGAGCTCCAGGAGTTGTGGTTGTAGTTGGAGGACCTTTGAGAAAAAGGTTTTATCAAACCCAATGTGTCCCCCTAGGCATCTCTGGTGTTGTTCATGAAAAAGGCTGACGGGAGCTTACGACTTTTCATGGATTATCATCGCTTGATCCAGATCATGATAAAGAATAAGTACCATTTACCAATCATTACTGACCTCTTTGACCTATTTCAAGGCGTGAGATGTTTCTTAAAGATCGATCATAGTTCTGGCTACCACTAGTTGAGGGTTCGCAAAGCTGATATTCCAAAGTTGGAATTCTGATATCACTACGAACATTATGAGTTCCCAGTGATGACCTTTGGTGTGACGAATGCCCCCGCCATGTTCTATGGATTTGGTGAACTAGGTCTGCCAACCTCATATTTTCATATTATTATTTATATTTTCAACCTTACATACTCAATCTCTCATGATCTGCAACCATAAATTTTTCACATGTGGGTTTTTGCAGGTATACTAAAAATTAAAAAATTATAAAAACAATAATGAATACGGGTTTTCTGTGGGCTTTCCCATATCTGTTGTAGTCGGTTTCAGGCTTGATGGATCCACCTACTCCACATTCTTATCCTTCCATGCATAACTAGCCTTCATATCACCACCAAATCTGATTAAGTGAGTTTCATCTATAGTGGGGTCACCCCTGAATGACTATTCAGCACCTTTTATAGCCTTCATGTCAGCCTCCACATGGGGTGCATGCCCCTTACCATCATCATTTCTTGCCTCAGTATTTGAAATAATATTTTTTTATTTTAAATTACCTTCATTTAAGTAATACCAAAATAAAATTATTTTTTTAAAAAAAATGGGCAGAAAACATCAGTTCATTGTATGCTCGGGTGTCCCAGATTCCAAAAAAAACCTAACCCAAAATGAAAAAAATAAAAAAAATCATTTCAAAAAATTTACCTAAATTTATAACATTTATAAAATATAAATTAAACTCAAAAAAACATAAACTAGTATATCATTTTAAAAACCCAAAAATCTAAAAAAAATTGTCTATTGTAAAATGAATTAAAAAATTATAACCAAATTATTCATTCATAACCTTTTCCTAAAAAAACATAACTCCAACTGGACCCTAGATGAGGACCCACAACAGGAGACAGTCCAATAAAACCAAAACATGACATACATTTAATCCATTTAGATAACTTGTCCATTCATAACCATTGTCTAATAAACGGAACTAACCACTAAGATATGATACTAATAAGCTTGGCTTGACTCTTCCATGGGAGACGCCCCTTTCAGTTTTTCCACAAGAACATACATGGAATGAAAAACTGAAGGTGGGTATTGCAACATCAAACTCAAACACAGAAGCAGATGCAGATTACTGGAGGAGATTACAGAAACAAAAATATAGCAGTAGCAGGAAACAAACTGATTATATTTCTTCAGATTCATATGATTATTACAACGCTTAAACACGCCCTATTTATAGGGATACAAATGTATAGAAAAACAAATTAAGGAAACCCAAATAGAAATAAAAGTCTACAAAATGGTGTAGTAGGTGACGCCCAAGCCTCTGAAGCATAATACGTCAAGCATCCCTTGTATGAAGTCTCCAAGACTCCATCACAATAGTAGATGGTTGGGGTCGTCCAAATAAAAATAGGTTTATCTTTCCAACATCCTCCCCCCCCCCAAACTTTTTTTCTTGTGACTTGGCATTTTCATCATATTAATTCACATATCCAGGTGGGTGATCGACGAGTTCAAAGAATTCACCATTTTCAATGCCTTCCTTTTTATTATAGCCTTAGGTTGCATAAATGGAATGGATTTCCTCATCTATCATTTTCTTCAATATTTCATTGGATTTATCTTCCTCAAAGCCAACTGGATCAAAATTCACAAATAGACAATACAAATTTACATACTCCTCCATTGGTTCTATTCTCTCATATATATCTACAATAATTTGAAGGTTTTGGGGATATATATGAGAAATTTCTCGTTCAATGTCTTCAGATGTTGGCGTATGTGGTAACGACATCATTGGTTCTTCAATTCCTCGTTCCTTCAATGGTACTTCTTCAATGATTTCTTCATCTTCTAGAGTGAGTTGTACCTCTCTTGAATCATCATCTTGATTCCATTTCTAAGTCCCTTTTTTTTCAAAGATAGCATCTATGCTATGAATAATCTTCTTGGTGATGGAATTATAAAAGTGATATTTTATTACTCGGTCACTCTATCCCATAAGGACACATTTCACTCCTTTGTCCTCAAGCTTTGTTTGTTTTGCCTCTAGGATCCTGACATAGGCAATGTAACCAAAAACTCTAAGGTGACTTAAACTTGTCTTGTGAGTACTACATGATTCATGTTGCATCTTTACTTTAAGATTTTTGGTTGAGCATCTATTGAGTATACACCGCACACAAATACCCTTTAGCCCAGAAAGTCATGGGCACTTTTCTGTCTTTCAACAAGCTTCTTGTCATGTTGAGAATAGTTCGATTTTTCCTTTCGGCTACTCCATTTGTGGTGCCAACTAGCGCTAAATTCCACGATGCTTGAGGTACTTTTGGAAAACATCAAAGGTGTACTCCCCACCTTGATCGGATCACAATGTTTGTATACAATTGTTGCTTTGATTTTCCACCAGTGCCTTGAATTCATTGAAGATGTCAAACACTTCTGACTTCATCATGAGAAAATATATCAATGTTTTCATGTTATATAATCATCAATAAATGTTAGAAAGCACCTCCTTTGTCTATTTGATTTTGGATTCAATAGACCGCACACATAGGTGTGGACTAACTCCAATGGCGCAACAACTTTCAAGTTGACCTTCATTGCAATGTTTTTTCAATGTGGTTTTCTTAGAACACAGTTTCCACATATTTGATTCAGGTTTCTAATGATAGGAATCTCATTCACCACCTTCTTACTTCCTAATAATCTTAAACTTTCAAAGTTTAAATGCCCGAACATGAGATGTCATAGCCAGTCTTTATCGCCACATACCATTGTCAAACATCGTGGTACGTCGAGTTGGATAATGAGTGGAAACTTACAGTTCTTCGCCATTGGTACTTTTGTGATCATCTTTCCTTTTTCATTGGCAATCACTATTTTTTATTTTATAGGCTTATGTGAAAGCATTTTCCCACCAATTGCTCGAGACTCAAGATGTTGGTCTTCATGTCGGATACATAGTAGATATTGGAGATGAAATCATGATTGTCATCTTTTTTTTATCAGTATATCTCCTCTTCCATGAAAAAATACTATTGAGAGATCGCCAAATGAAATCTTTAATTGAACCCTCTCTTCTAGGTTCGTAAGCAAGTGCTTGTGACCTGTCATGTGGTTTCTAGCTCCATAGCTAAGATATCGCATACCTTGACTTTGTGTTAATGTTTTTGCCATCAACACATGGGACTTGTCAAAAGTATCTTCTGCTTCGATGATATGTTCCTCATCTGTTTCATTCTCCATAGTTTTCTTACTCCATCATTAATTGTTATAATGTCCATATTTTTTTTACACTTTTAGCATTGAACATTTCTTTTGTCGGATGACTAGCGATTTCTGAATCCTCCCCTTTTTCATTGTCCTTGTTCTCATAGAGTATAATTTTGATATTTATAACCTTCTTAATTTGAGCATCTTCCACCTCATCATCCTCTTCTTAGAACAAATTATTTTCCATGGAATCCCCTACCCCCAGTTTCTTTGAAATGTTCCCCCTTACTCCTTTCCATAGTTGTTGAGATACAACTTCGATTGCAGAGCATCCTTAAATTTTGGATTTAAGGATCGCAAAATTTTTTCACATATCTGCATGTTGGCAATATTTTCTCTATTTCTTCACAGTTGGTTCACCACAACTGTTACACGAGTATGATACTCAATAATGGTTTCAAAATATTTCATAAACAGGAATTCAAACTCGCCTTGTAGAGATTGAAGCCCTATCCACTTCACTTTATTGGCAATTTTGAATGTTTTGTGAAGATTATCCCAGATCTCATTTGATGATTTTGATGAAGCGATTATCTCGAACGTGGCTTCATCATGACCTTGGTAGATAATGGATTTGGGCTTGCAGTCTCGCTTCCGTTCTACCCGAAGAGTTTCCTTTTAAACATTGGGAAAAGTAGCCTAAGATGCTTTGGATTCTGGCTTAGTGTGTCTCTTTTCCACAATGTTCATGACATCTTAAATGTCAAGAAGCGCTTGAATTTGTATGCCCCAATTGTTGTAGTTATCATTCGTTAGTTTCAGTATCAAAGTTGGTGCAATCTCTTTTGCCATGGAGACTCAAAAATTCTTTTGGATGAAAAAATGTCACGTGGACTGATAATTTTTTCGCAGCAGCATGGAGAGGCTGTTGATTTCTTCTTCTTCTTTTGTTGAATGGCATAAGACGACTGGGGAGGAGGCGGAAATGGAAGTAAATCAGCCTAGGAAGCTTTTATTTTTATTTTAATTTTCTGAAGAGAAAGATGGGCGTGAAGGATCAACCCATTACTCCACCTAGTTGATACATATTTGAAAAGAAGCTTTACGTTTATTAATTTAAATGGTCACTATTGTGGTATGCTATATTCAACTTAGTTATTTTAAAAAACCAAACTCAAATGTTTTCTTTAAACTTTTCCTTTATTATGTTGATTATTGACATAACAAATGTGAAAAAGGTATCTCTTCATCAGTGCTAAAAAAAGTGCTCATAAAGGTAGGTTTTATCAGCGTCATTTTAGCGCTGATAAAGGTATCTCTTCATCAGTGCTAAAAAAAGCTCTCATAAAGGTATGTTTTATCACCGCTTTTATTTTAGCGCTGATAAAACATACCTTTATGAGCGCTTTTAACGAGCGCTGATAAAGGTTCCAACGGTTTTTATTTAAGAACCCTAACAGACCCCTCCTCTCTCGCACACGTTCAAGCTTTCACGGAAGCTAAACCCGACCCTTCTTCTACCGCGACCTCTCCTCCTCCTCCTCCTCCGCCGCCACCGCTGGGTTTTCCTCCTCTTCCACGACCGTCATCCTCCTCTGATGCCGCTGCCTCCACCGCCGCTGCCTCCGCCTCCGCTACCTCCAGTGTATGAAACCTTGGCCAGGGTCCTAGTTTTAGCAATGAGAATTAAATATCTAAAGTTTACATGTTTCAACCTTGTTTTCGTTTTATGTTTATCTTTTATATTTTAAGTCTGTTGAACTCGTTCTATCGAAGGTGGGTTCTATAATTTCTTGTTATCTTAAGGTGCGTTTAACTATGGTGTGGGTTGATTTCGGTTATAGCGGGTTCTGGGGTTTGTGGGATGTGGTTAATGGTGTACTCAGTTTTAGATTATTTTATTCTCATGGGTTTCCCCTATTTTGGATAGGTATAACATATGAGTTCTCATTTTATGTTTTCTTTTCTGTTGGAAATTTCTTCTATTGTGCGCCTCTCCTCTGCCGCGAACGCACCTTTGTCGTGTGCTGAACGACACCTTCGCGGTGATTTTTCTCCTGTTACTCATTGGTTTCCTTTTGTTTTCATGTTATTACTGTTTGATATTGATGATTACAATGTGAAATGTACGGGCTAAACGCCCTGCTGAAAATCGTGGTCGTTGGTGGTCCTTGTTTGCGCACTAAATGAATTGCATGTTGGTTGGTTCCTGTTGAAAATTTGAATATAAAAATTGGTAATTTACATATACTTGACTTATGAATGAACGCCCCAGGATGATAAAACTTCTGTGATAACCCCTGAATTAACAAACAAAATTGAATAAGGGATGCTTTGTAAAATCTGAAATTGTGATTGTTTGGTTTGTATGGTGTTGCGATTGTGAGCACGATTGTGTGTTTGTATGGTGTTGTGGTTGTTGGCATGATTGATATGCCATTTTGTTTTCCATGTTGTTGTTCTTCCACCATTGAATATCAATCCAAACTTTACCCATTTCAATGAAACCACCACTTTGTTACTAGTGCAATTCCACTGAATCCTAGAAAACCACTTCTAGAGGACTCTATGAGACACTTTATGGACACCCTAGTCAAAAATGGATTTCACCTAATTCCTTTTTGTGTGGGAAAAACTATTGGAGAATAAAAACTCACATGCCTCTCTATTTATAGAAAAAATAATTATTTGTGTTGCTCATTTTCAATGCAGTGGTGCAGACAAAAACAATTGAGGAATGTGATGTGATCACTGAGCTTTAGGGAAATTCCAATGAGATGTGATTTTATTATTTATGCTTTTGACTCATTCTCCACAAACCTAGAATTCACTTGTTCTTAAAAAAAATTGTCAATGATGACCATTTTTTATGATAAAATAATTATAGTGAGAAAATAATGAAAATGAATAATAATTAAATAAATTATTCTTCTTCTCATAAGGTGCACAAAATTAAATACTTCATCTTTTCCCAAAAAATTACCGTTATGCGACTTTAATTATTTTAGGATTTGTATTTCAGGTAAATAATGAGATTTTTAAAGAAAATTAAATTAAATAATTGAATTATATTATTTTAGGATTTGTATTGCGGAGTAATATATTGTTGAGAAAGCCGTTGAATTATGTACCAAATACCTGTCGTGTGTGAAAAACGTTGGCCTACCGAAATCTCGTCACACTGGGCGGCTTGAGGGTAAATAAATTTCTGTAAGAGAGGTTGTCACAATCAATATTACAGATCGGGAGCAGGCTCACCTTTATGTTTTGCATAACAGTTTCGACGTTGACCCATATGTTCAAAACCACAAATAAATTCTTAGGCATTTGAATCCTTCTAGGGCTGAAAAATGGATATCAGACACACATAATCGACAGTTTATAGGATGGTTTCAGGACCATATTTTTAAGCAGTTAGATGAAAATCCAGACTTAATTTCAGAACGACTTCGATGGCTAGCCAGAGGAGCAAGTGTGTATGTATTCTCTTACAATGATTATGAAGTTAATGATTATACATTCTATACTAATGAACCTGATGAAGACAGTACAATGCAGAATAGTGGGGTTACACTTGTGGCTGAGGCGATGCATGTTTCCAGTGCTAAGGACAGAAATCCAATTTATGCGAATATTTCATACTTTGGCATCATCAAATGAATATGGGAGTTGGATTATACAAAATTCAAAGTGCTGATTTTTCAATGCAAGTGGGTTGATAACAGGAGTGCTGTTAAAATAGATGAATTAGGATTCGTGAAAGTTTATTTCAGTAAGGATGGGGAGAAAGACGAACCATTTATAATGGCATCACAGACAGTACAAGTATTTTATATTCCATACCCCGCAAACTGAAATTGGTCAATTGTTCTGTTATCAACCAAAACAACTGAAGGGTTAGATGAAAGTTCAATGGAGGACAACCCTTTTATAGGGACTTCACAATCATTTCGCATCGGTCCCAATGTAGACGATTGAAACGGTCTACTGAGAGAACATTCACCATGCCCGTTCTATATCCACAGTTAATATCATCGCAGGCTCATGTGGATACAAAGTTGATAGATGACAATTCTCACATAGTAGATTTTGAAAAAAAATATGTATGGAGAGGAAGCATCATATTTCATTAGTGCTGAAAATGTAAATGAAATCCTCAAGTATGAATGGCTAGGCGCCTCAGTTTTAAATGTATACATGAGGTATGTTTTCATGATTTGATTTTAAAAAATCTTATATACTCTGATAATTATGACTAAATACATTTCATATTTTTTGCAGGCATATATATGAAAAACAATTGAAGGGATTTCCCCATGAACAAAAATTTGGACTCGTTAGTCCTCACATCGCCTCTCCAAAAGAGGAAATAGATTCTGATAAAGAGGCTGCAATAATGTCATCCCTACTCAAATCGTTTGAAAACAAAATTACGGATGACAGACTCTTTTTAATACCAACGATGTAGGGGTAAAACTCTACAATTTAATCATATAAACTATATTTTCATTTCTTTCTTTACTTATTCCTTTTTGTTTTTTAGGCGGCATTGGATGCTGATTGCAGTCAATTTGGATACTCCAAAGATTTATTTTCTAGATTCAATGCATGGATATCCAACAAACTGACCACACATGATGGCGTTTGTTAATTTGTAATACACTAGATCCAACATTTTAAAACTAAACATCTAGTTATATAATTAATATTATCTTTTAATGAGAATACTATTATGATAGGGCAATGCATCAATATCGTATACTTCATGGAATGAATCTAGGGCCTAAGGATAAGAATGCTTACAAGATCTACAACTGGAAAAGTATCCTGGTATATATAATAACATTGCACTATCCAAACACATATCAAAACAAATTACTTATTTTTTTCGATGTTTCTACAGTGTCTAAAACAAACAAACGGAAATGAATTTGGTTATTATGTTTTCTAAATTTATGAAAGAGATTGTATTTCATCAACAAACTAGCATCCCTGACAAGGTATTTTCGAAAATAATTACGAGTTCATTTAAAATATTTATTAATCCTTTGTGTATTTATATTTTTTCAGTACTACCATGACTGTCACAAAAACTCATATTCACAAGATGATATAGATGTGTTGAGAAACGAATGGGCAGTATACCTGATGGAATATTGTACACAAATAGGATGAAGACGAATTCCTACTACTTATGTTATCCATATATGATCATTGATATATCCATTTTTTACACTTATTGAGCATATATGATGACCCTTTATTATGTTTATATCCTTAGGTTAGGAAGAATGGTTTTAGAAATGATTTGTCTTTCTAGTAAAGCATAACTCATTGGACTACACTGGTCGATATTGTGGAAGTTGACCAATGCATAGCCATTCAGTCCACTCACGAGCATCTTAAAAGCTTGATGGGAACCAATATATTGGATTTTCAATTTTCTAATTAGTTTCCCTTATATGTGGGTGGGGGTATCCTGGAGGGAGGGGGTGTTCAGGATTGGGGGGTGTCCAGGAGGGGTGTTTCTAGGAGGGAGGGGGTGTCCAAGTGTGAGGGTGGGTGGGGGTGTCCAGAAGGGAGGGGGGGTTGTCCAGGGGGTGTCCAGGAGTGGGGTGTGTCCAGAAGGGAGGAGGTGTCCAGACAAAGAACCATTCAATTCCATTCAATACTAATAATATATAGTGGTTAGATCACTTCTAGAGTAGCCTGAAGTGGGTCCGTAGTGAGGCATCAAAAGTTTCAACCAACCAAACCAATTCCAAGCCCATGTAAAGGCCTAAGAATTATATTCCAGTTCAATTTGAGGCCCAATATATCTTATTTAATGTCATAAATACCCAACATATGCATCATTTACCTTTCTCACATTAGATTTATGTAAAATTTCATTCTTATTCCTCTAATATATTTTTTGTTTGGTGTTTTTCCTTGATTTGTTGAACTGTATCTCTTCAAAATATATATGATTTAATAATTCATATTAGTGAATGATGGTGTATGAATAATATTTATTCCATTATCAAATATATGTTGAAAATATAGTTTTATAAGGAAGGTTATTAAAGGTTATACACTAAAGAACAAGGAGGGAGGGGTGTCCAGGAGGGAGGGGGTCCAGGTGGGAGGGGGCTGTCCAGGGGGTGGGAAGGTGGCTGTCCAGGGAAAGGGAGGGGGGCTGCAAGGGGAGGGAGGGGGCTATCCAGGAGGAGGGAGGGGGGGTTGTAGGTGGAGTGGTGGGAGGGGGGAGGGGGGGTGCTGTCCAGGGGTAGGGAGGGGGCTGTCCAGGGGGTTGTCTCGGGGAGGGGAGGGAGGGGGTTGTCCAAGAAGGAGGGGGTGTCTGGGAGTGGAGTGGGGTGGGGTGTCCAGGAGGGGAGGGGGTTGTCCAGGGAGGGGAGGGGCCTATCCAGGGGGTGGGAAGGGGGCTGTCTAGGGAAAGGGGCTGCAAGGGGAGGGAGGGAGGGTGGCTGCAGGTGGAATGGTAGGAGGGGGGGTGGTGTTTTCCAGGGGTAGGGAGTGGGAGGCATTGATGTTAACCGGAGAATCGAGGTAGATCAGAAAACATGGTAAAAGACTGTTTTGAGCCTTTAACAAGATCACCATGTTGACTTTAAATAGACTTTAATATATTCATTTAGTCCATCAAAGACATGAATAAAATCCCAAAAGATAAGACTGAAATTCACTCAAATGTAGGCTATAAAATCCATGCATTCTGTGATAGTTTTTTTCAAAAGTTTCACCCAGGTGCTTAAAATAAGAAGCTGTTGGAGTTCAATATCTCAAGAGTGATGGTGTGGTTCCATCAATGGGGTTTTTTTCCTCCAAACAAGAATGTCAGACGCTACCACTAGATTAAACAACACTGATTCATAATCAATCGTGGTCTGAATGGCAGTGCGAACATCTTTTATGGATAAGTTCTCACATGTTTCCAATCATGTGTCCCATATTCTCAGTTCCCTTCCATCGAACAAAGGTTTTTCAGTTCCTTGGGACACTTGGTTCCCATCGCATGTGATTGTGATCGCGTTCTCCATGTTGTTCTCGCCTCTGTGCTGTATCCTCCATGATCACTATTGACCAAGCGTTGTATGCTGCAGTTTCTTCAAGTCCAGACGTGTGCTTTTCCAGTTTCACCATACTTTCCGACTGCCACACGTGGTCCCGTGGAAAACAAAGTGTAGATGGATCCTCTTGCTAAGTTTCAATTGCAGTTTCCTCCAAAGATGCGACCAACATCCCGATCACATCTCTCCCATTCGTCTCCCTATTTATGCCTCCATCAGAACGTGTTAGTCTCATCCGTAGCCAGCATCAACTGATCATCTTCCTTTTCCCGCGTCTCATTAATTCTCATCGCCAATGTAAGTCACTTCCCCTCTTGTTGCGACACTTTCTCCATGTTGTGCAGCATGTTAGTGGTGTGTTTTCAGTATTCAGCTTGCTCCATCAACTCATGTTCCCACCTTCATTGATCTTGATCCCACGACTGCTGGTACAATGTGAGAGCTTCCATTTTGGATAAAATAGCTTAATTCTGAAAATTTCAAGGGTTTATTCCTCTTTTTGTAACAGAAAAGTTTTTTATGACAATATGTTCATTTGGTCATACCCACTAAAATCTATTATTATTATTGTTACTATTTTCATTGATAGATTTGTAGTTTATTTTCTTTCATTTTCCAAAGATATCATTTGGTTTTTGCTGGTTCAATTTCACTATAGATTTGCAGAACAATATGTTTTTGTTCTATCTAGGGGGCTGTCTTGGGGAGGGGAGGGAGGGGGTTGTCCAGGAATGAGGGGGTGTCCGGGAGTGGAGGGTGGTGTCTAAGAGGGGAGGGGGGCTGTCCAGGAGGGGAGGGGGCTGTACAGGGGGTTGGGAAGGGGGATGTTCAGGGAAAGGAAGGGGGGCTGCAAGGGAAGGGAGGGGGGCTGCAGGTGGAGTGGTGGGAGGGGGGGTGTCCAAGGGTAGAGGGGGGTTGTCAAGGGGAGCTGTCTCGGAGAGGGGGGGGGGGGTCCAGGAAGGAGTGGGTGTCCAGAGGGGAGGGGGATTTCTATGAGAGGACGGGGCTGTCCAGGAGGTGGGAAGTTGGCTGTCTAGGGAAAGGGAGGGGGCTGCATGGGGAGGGAGGGGGGTTTTCCAGGAGGAGGGAGGGGGGGAGGGGGACTGCAGGTGTAGTGGTGGGAGGGGGGGGGATGTCCATGGGTAGAGAGGGGGATTTCTAGGGGGGTTATCTCATGGAGGGGAGGGAAAGGGTTGTCCAGGAATGAGGGGGTGTCCAGGAGGAGAGGGGGGCTGTCCAGGAGAGGAGGGGGGGGGGGGGGGCTGTCCAGGAGGTGGGAAGGGGGCTGTCTAGGGAAAGGGAGGGAGCTGCAAGGGGAGGGAGGGGGTTGTCCAAGAAGGAGGGGGTGTCCAGGAGGAAGGGGGCTCTATAAGAGAGGAGGGGGGGTGTCAAGGAGGTGGGAAGGGGGATGTCCAAGGAAAGGGAGGGGGGCTACAAGGGGAGGGAGGGGGTTGTCCAGGAGGAGGGAGGGGGGATGCAGGTGGAGTGGTGGGAGGGGGGGCTGTCTCGGGGAGGGGAGGGGGGGTTGTCCAGGAAAAATGGGGTGTCTAGAAGGGGGGGGGGGTGTCCCGGAGAGGAGGGGGGGGGATGTCCAGGGAAAGTGAGGGGGATGAAAGGGGAGGGAGGGGGGTTTTCCAGGAGGAGGGAGGGGGGCTGCCGGTGGAGTGGTGGGAGGGGGGGGGGGTGTCTCGGGGAGGGGAGGGAGGGGGGTTTGTAACACCCCAAGCTTTCACGGTACGTTTCCCTTCGAATAATGCGATAGCGTGTGTTGTACGCAACCTCGAGTTCTAACACACACCACAACTAATTAAACTAGCCGTTGTAAATAGTAATACCTACTTTTTGAAATCATATATATTTTATATTTCAAAATGGACTTCATTTTTGGATTCGGAATATCGAAATTATCCTAGGGTGAAATTTTGGTACTTTTCGGATAACTTTTATATTTTGATGAATAGTTAAAATTACTAAATTTTAATTAAAAACAACTTTTTTAATCAAAATAATTAATAGTGATAAATTATGAATTTTAGTAGTTTTAAAGTATATTTTGAATATATTTTTACCATTTAATATAATGTTGGTCATTGGACATAATTTTACAATTAAACCGAACATAAACAAGTGTCAATCTTTTGATAGTTATTATCTCTTAAAAACACGCTTTTTGTTCTGACAGCGGGAATTAATTTTAAATTAATTTCTGCCACTTCTGTGTTTTGAATTTAGGAAAATGGATTCCATATTTGGAATCAGGATGTTCAAATTGTGTAAATAGGTAACTTTTATTTTTAGACATTTTGAATAATTACTGCGGTAAATATTTTATTTACCATGGTTAAGGGTAAATCCGGTAAATAAGGGTTAAAAAAAATAATATTATAATAATACTAAATTACCCTAAAACGTGTCTTAAACCTATTGGTTGATACATGGTCGACCATGGGCATCTTTGGGTCTATTTTGGGACCCCATGGATCCACTTGTAAGTGATAATGACACTTTATATTAATAAAGTTAAAATAAAAATAAAAATGGCATAAGCTTACATCTTTTAGAAGAACAATTTTTACATAGGGTTATACATGTTGGATTTTCGATTATAAATATTCATTAGAAAGCTAAAAATATTTCCTACATAATGATGTTTTATTTATAATTTTTAGACATTAAATAATTTATTTTATTTATGACACAATGATGATGCAGTAATTACTAAAATAGTAAAAAATTGACATAATTGATATTATAAATACCCAAATAAATATAATATAAAACTTTTAATGAATTAAACTAATTTTATAGGATAATATGATATATTGGGATTGATTTAATTGACTTTGTTCGAAGTAATCAATATGTTATGAGTTTCACAAAAATCAACTATTGAATAGTGTCAAAATTGACATAAAAGAGTTCTTAAAACAAATATTATATTATTAATTGATATTAAATTCCTAAAAATCTAAGGTTCGGCCAAGAGACTTATATTATGATAGGTTAATCATTAATGGACCACTTGGGGGTCGCTTGGATGTATATAGTAAGTTTATTAACCATATTATATAAAAATACAAAGAGACATTGTAAAAGTGAAACTAATTAACTTAGAGTAAATACTTAAAGATAAGGTTAATATAAGTACCCAAACCTGTCTAAATTCTATTGGATGAGTTGTTTTCGACCTATCCCCACCTCATCCTTTTAATAGTCAACTTTGGAGCCTTTGGAAACCGAATATGAATTTATTATAAATTAATATTTCTAGCTTTTCCAAAAGTGCCCCTCACCCCTCTTATAAAAGGGCACTCCTCCTTCTCTTTTCTTCACACCTTCAAAGCCTTTTCGTTCGGCCAAACTCTGCCCAAATAATCTTCCAACATCCCTCACTACAACCTAGAGGCCTTAGTTTGATCCGAAAGCCAACTTAAGGAGCCCTTTTGATCAAATCAAAAGGAAGAACCCGAAGAAGAGGTAATGATTTCACCACCCTTTTCTAAGTTCATTTCTTCTTCCACTTCTTCTTCCTTTGTTCTTACCATTCTAAAATAATAACTCCAGTATCTCACATATACTGTGATGTTATTATAAGTATGGTACAACCATATTCAGTATTCTATCCACCCTTTGAATAACATGTCACCATACGTGCGTACGTACGGCTTACCGTCTCCACGTCGTGGTGTAATTGTTATTCAATATAAAATTATTTGGATGGGTATAATAATGATATTTAACTCATGTAAATAATAAATATAACATGTTAATGATTCTGTATATATAATATTCCATTCATTTATATATTATTTTAATATCAAAAGAATGATATTGTCGCTCGTGCGTACGTACGGACTACCGTCTCCACGAACGCGATGAGATTCATTCTCCATCGTAACCATTCAAGTATAATTATCATTTGATGATTTAAAAATGATGTTTAAGGACTAGATATCATTCTGGATATGAATAAGATACAACAACCATGGCTTATGTAACAAAACATATAAAGAAAATGAGTAAGTTAACACCCGAAACGACGATAATTCTAAGATATTATTTACAAATCAATGTTAAAAGATCATATATGATATCATATTAATATATATGATTCTTGTATAATTTAATAACAATTATTTCACCATTATACAGGAGGTTAACCTACCCCAACCAAGGAAAAGTACAAGGTAAGGGTTATTTCACAATCTCTTCATTATCCGAGATTGTTTATATGTAATAATCTACTGGGATCTCTTTATCATCCACATCCATGTTTCTTAAAAATGTATTTCAAAACATTTTTACTATTTACTAGAATATGAGTTAAAGTCATTTATACCCTTTTTGACTTTTATAAGTGGTTTATAAAGGAATCTTTCGGTCGTATTCAAAACAAGGTCCTTTTTAACCTTTTCGACAGAATTGAGGTAAGAATGTTTTTTTTAACTTATACGGAGGGTGCGGTTATTTTCCGCCGTTATAAAATCGTCGAAGCTTTCCATACAAGCTTATAAGAATATTTTCAAAGAAAATGTTTTATTTTATATGAACCTTAAATGATTTCAAAATAAAAGGAGATACTTCTTTAAAAAGAATTTTGATTTCATCTATGTCAACATCCTTTGATGGATTTTAAGATTATTTGAAGTTGATTTATTATGATACAAAACTTCTATATTGTATTGAAGGTTTTGTGATATGTTTGACTGTGGATGTGCTATTTTTATACCATTCATAGATAATGGTGAAATTATTGACATTTCGTATGCTAGTTTTAATACGAATGTTTATGTTATGTTTAAACCTTTTCATATGGGAATGCATTGGACTTAATAAGTGACGGGTGGAGCCCGCTATAGCTCCTCGATGCATCGGTAGGTCTCATGAGACAAACTAGTGTCTTGTCACAAGGCCTTGACAAAATCTTATTTGTAGTCTTGGCACGAGGCCTTGGCTATGTGGTTATGATAGTCTGGCATTATGCATTCCAACATTATGAAAGTGGTTATTGATTTTTGCATGTGATTATTCGATTAGTAGAATATCCATGTGAATAAGTAAATGGCATTATTTCATTTTACTTTTGCCATACTATGTTGAAGATCAATTTTAAAAGGCTTTTGTTTTAGTAATTCATTGCCTTAAATGTTTATGCTTATTTTGAATGTTCCGCTATATTGTTATCCTTACTGGGCATTTGAGCTCACCCCTTTTCTATGTTTTATTTTTCCCAGGTAGTGAAGAAGTAAATTATGAATGACTTGCAGGGATATTATGAGGGGTTAATAGTGTGGATATGAAGACTTTGTTGTTGTAGTAGTTTTTCACTTTGAAATGTAATGTAAAACTTTATGATTATATCTAGTGTTTCCAAGGCTACTAAACCAATCGGTCTTTCGGGATTTGATCTTTCTTGTGATCATGCCATTGTTATGTAATTAATGCACCGACTCTGGGTAGCTGGGGTCGGGGCGTTACAGTTGGTATCAGAGGAAGTTTAGTACAAACCTTGGAAGCTAGATTTAGATAAACTCTGATTAGAGCACGTAGACCTAAGATGAACTTTGAGGATTAGTATATAAGAACTTCCTAGAATTTTGGTATTGTAGAGACTTTGTGAGTTTTCCGAGCAATACATCCCTGTCTGGATACGAGCAGGTAGAGGCGGCTCTGGCACAGATGTACCTAGGGGTAAAACCCGAAAACACCGCTTTGAGCTAGACTCGAACGGGAACTGGTGCACGACAACGGGCCTTGCTGCACTCTTGGTTACGACACTCCCGGGGGATATGCTTAGGATAACTCTCACTTTCTTTACAAATCATTATGAAGGGTTTATGAGTATATACTTACTCAAAGAAAACATATTTATGATTATGGATTATATCCATAGATAGTTCAATTTATGTTTAGTGTTTTATAAGTATGGGATTATGTATTTTGATGCATAAACTGATCTAGTTTATGCCATTTTTTAGAAATAGCGCCTAGTGGAAGAAATGGAAACCGTATCAATGCACGCACTCCATGTAGGGATTTCCCTCCTGCTCAAGATAATTATAGTGGGGCTGGTGATGCAACTGGTGCTGATCAGCTAATCACCGTACTGGGACAACTTACTCAGGTTATGAATAATAACCTTACCCGTATGGAGCACCCTGATCCGCAGCGTGGAGGATCAATGTTAGATCGATTCATGAGACAAAAATCACCAACGTTCAATGGGAGTACAAATCCCTTAGTAGCTGAGCAATGGATATTTTCCCTAGAGAAAATATTTCAGGCTTTGGGGAGTAGTGAAAGGGAAAAAGTTACCATGGCAGTTTACCGCCTCACTGGAGATGCTGATCAATGGTGGTCATTGATTCAAAACATGAAGGAAGATGATGAAGTATCAAACATGGAATGGAGGGAGTTCAAAGATCTGTTTTTAGAAAAATACTTTCCTCGCGACCATCGAGCAGATATAGAAAGACAATTTCTGAGTCTGAGACAAAAGGAGGATGAGAATGTCACAAAGTATGAGGCTAACTTTACAAGGTTAGCGAGGTACGCTGGTGATTATATTCGCAACCCAAGAAGTAAGATTGATCGTTTCTTTGATGGGTTAAAACCATTTCTCCGTCGAGCATTAGTCTCACAATCCTTTTCATCGTACGAAGACATTGTCTCATGTGCTATCAAGACCGAAAAGGAATTCTCTAAGTCTTATGACTTTAAAGCAAAGCAAGAGAAGAAGAGACCTGCTGATCAATCTGGGAATGGAAATAAGGGGAAGAAGGGAAAGTTTGAATATCCATCTTGTGGTAAGTGCGGGAAGAAACACCCCGGTACTTGCCTGAAGGGAATGGGAGTCTGTTACAAGTGTGGTGAAAAAGGCCACCAAGCTCATGATTGCAAGGGGAAGAAGGAAGCTACCAACGTTCAGTGCTACAATTGTAGGGAGATGGGGCATTATGCAAATTCATGTCCTAAGCGTCAGGAGAACTTACCTCAGAAAAGGCCAAGGGATCAAGGCCAGGCTTATGCTATCACTACTGCTGAGGTAGAAGCTCCGAAAGACGTGGTGGCAGGTAATTTAATGGTTTCCTCAAGTTTAGCAAATGCATTATTTGATTCTGGATCATCGCATTGTTTCATATCTTCCCAGTTTGCTAAGAAAATTAGATATTTCCAATTTGATTTAATAAGGGAGTTGTCAGTTAAAACTCCTAAGGGAAGTATCATTGCAACAAAGTTTTGTGAATCAGTCCCCATTAGAGCACATAAATTTTCTTTATCTGCTGATCTCATCGTCATACCTATGATTGAGTTTGATATAATCCTCGGTATGGACTGGCTTTCGGACTATGATGCGAAGATTTATTGTAAGAAGAAAGAGGTTACGATTCTTGATGATAATGATAAGGAACACCTTATTTTTAGAGCAGAATCGTCACCACCTAATTCTTATTTAGATCCACCCCCAGTAGCTCAACTTAATTCAATTATTGGGGAGGAAGAGAATGAAATAACTGCGGGTGAGGAAAGGAATGTTCAAATAGAGGATGTACCTGTTGTAAAAGAGTTTGTAGATGTATTTCGAGAAGATTTACCTGGACATCCTCCAGAACGAGAAGTTGAGTTTTCTATTGATTTGATTCCTGGATCAAGGCCTATATCGAAGACCCCTTATAGAATGGCCACTGTAGAGTTAGTTGAACTAAAGAAACAATTAGAGGAATTGAGTAATAAGGGATTTATTCGCCCTAGTGTTTCTCCATGGGGAGCCCCTGTTCTTTTTGTTAAAAAGAAAGATGGATCTATGAGGTTATGTATCGACTACAGGGAGATCAATGCTATAACAATAAAGAACAAGTATCCCCTACCTCGTATTGATGATTTATTTGACCAACTGCATAGAGCTCAATACTTTTCAAAGATTGACCTTCGATCTGGATACCATCAGTTGTGTGTGAAGAAGGAAGACATTCCGAAAACAGCATTTCGAACCAGGTACGGGCATTACGAGTTTACTGTAATGCCGTTTGGATTGACTAATGCACCCTCTGTATTCATGGATCTAATGAATAGAGTTTTCAAGGAGTATCTCGATGAATTTGTGGTGGTATTTATTGATGATATCTTGGTATACTCCAAAACCTACGATGATCATGAAAATCACTTGCGCATTATCTTGAAGACTCTGAGGAGGCATGAATTATATGGAAAGTTTAGAAAGTGTGAATTCTGGCTTCAGGAGATTTCTTTTCTTGGCCATATTGTCTCTAAAGATGGAATCTCTGTTGATCCTTCTAAGACCAAGGCAATCCAAGAATGGCCAGCACCTACGAGTATAACTGAGGTACGTAGTTTTATTGGTTTGGCAGGTTATTATCGACGTTTCGTCCATAATTTTGCCCGATTGGCAAACCCATTAACGAAGCTCACACGTAAAGGGGTTAAATTTGTTTGGACAAAAGAGTGTGAAGAATGTTTCAAAGAACTGAAGAGAATATTAGTCAATGCTCCTATATTGACTCTACCATCGGGGAATGATGGGTTCGTTATTTATAGTGATGCATCAAAGAAAGGACTTGGTTGTGTCCTTATGCAGAATGATAGAGTTATTGCCTATGCATCACGACAGCTGAAAATTCATGAACAAAACTATCCTACTCATGATCTTGAGTTAGCAGCTGTGATCTTTGCTTTGAAGATATGGAGGCACTACCTCTATGGTGAAAAATGTGAGATTTATACTGATCACAAGAGTTTGAAGTATATTTTCTCACAAAAAGAACTCAACATGAGGCAAAGGAGATGGCTTGAATTACTCAAGGATTATGATTGTACGATACACTACCACCCAGGGAAGGCAAACAAGGTGGCAGATGCTTTGAGTAGAAAAGACCATGGAGTTTTGAACAATATGAGAATTGAAAGGGATCCAATTTTCATGGAGCTAGTGAAGATGGACATGGGAATAACCAGGGAAGGTGAAACATCAATGCTTTTTCAAATGGTTGCCAAACCATCTTTACTAGAAAGGATTAAGAGTTCTCAGACTGATGATGAAGAATTTCAGAAGAAGATTAAAGCTGTGAATGATGGGAGATTGAGAGACTTTGTGTATGAAGATGGAATTTTGAAATTCGGGAAGAGACTTTGTGTTCCCGATTTACCTGATCTGAAAAGGGAATTACTGGATGATGCTCATAGTTCCAATTTCTCTATACACCCTGGGAGCACCAAAATGTATAGAGATTTGAAGGAACATTTTTGGTGGGACAATATGAAGAGGGAGATTGCTGATTTTGTGTCAAGATGTATGGTTTGTCAACAAGTGAAAGCTGGAAGGCAACATCCTGGAGGAGTCATGCAACTGCTCCCCATACCGGAGTGGAAATGGGACAATATTACAATGGAATTTGTCATGGGGCTACCAAAGACTCCTAGAAGGAACGATGCAATATGGGTTATTGTTGATCGTCTTACCAAGTCAGCACATTTTCTTGCTATAAGAGAAGATCTACCCCTGGAACGTCTAGCAAGACTATATATTAATGAAGTTGTGAGACTTCATGGAGTACCCTTATCAATTGTTTCTGATCGTGATCCCCGTTTTACTTCAAGATTTTGGAAAAGTCTTCAGAAATCCCTGGATACTGAACTTCATTTGAGCACTGCTTACCACCCTCAGACAGACGGACAATCAGAACGGACTATTCAGACCTTAGAAGACATGTTGAGATCTTGCTCACTTGATTTTCAGGGTATGTGGGATCAATATTTACCACTAGTAGAATTTTCCTATAACAATAGCTTCCATTCAAGTATTCAGATGGCACCATATGAAGCGTTATACGGAAAGAGATGTCGTACACCAACCTGTTGGGATGACGTTGGTGAAAGAAAACTTGTAGGCCCAGAACTGGTGGAGGAAACGATGGAAAAGGTGAAGGTAATCCAAAATCACATCAAAGCAGCTCAAAGTAGGCAGAAGAGCTATGCCGATAATCGAAGGAAGGATTTGGAATTTCAAGTCGGTGATCATGTTTTCCTGAAGGTATCTCCGTGGAAGGGAGTCATACGTTTTGGTAAGAAAGGCAAATTGAGTCCCAGGTACATCGGACCTTTCGAAATTCTAGAACGAATTGGGGTTGTAGCTTACCGATTGACAATGCCGCAAAGTCTCTCCAAAGTTCACGATGTGTTCCACGTATCTCTGTTGAGAAAATACATGCCTGACCCAACGCATGTACTCACCTATGAAGAATTAGAACTGGAACCCGATCTGTCTTATTGCGAAGAGCCCATCAAGATTCTTGATACGAGAGAACAAGTGCTGAGAAACCGGACGACGCGTCTGGTAAAAGTTTTGTGGAGGAATCATAAGATGGAAGAGGCAACGTGGGAACCCGAGGAACTTATGATGAAGAACCACCCGAGTCTTTTTATGCAGTAATACCCTAGAAATTGCGAGAACGCAATTATTTGAAGGAGGAGAGAATGTAACACCCCAAGCTTTCACGGTACGTTTCCCTTCGAATAATGCGATAGCGTGTGTTGTACGCAACCTCGAGTTCTAACACACACCACAACTAATTAAACTAGCCGTTGTAAATAGTAATACCTACTTTTTGAAATCATATATATTTTATATTTCAAAATGGACTTCATTTTTGGATTCGGAATATCGAAATTATCCTAGGGTGAAATTTTGTTACTTTTCGGATAACTTTTATATTTTGATGAATAGTTAAAATTACTAAATTTTAATTAAAAACAACTTTTTTAATCAAAATAATTAATAGTGATAAATTATGAATTTTAGTAGTTTTAAAGTATATTTAGAATATATTTTTACCATTTAATATAATTTTGGTCATTGGACATAATTTTACAATTAAACCGAACATAAACAAGTGTCAATCTTTTGATAGTTATTATCTCTTAAAAACACGCTTTTTGTTTTGACAGCGGGAATTAATTTTAAATTAATTTCTACCACTTCTGTGTTTTGAATTTAGGAAAATGGATTCCATATTTGGAATCAGGATGTTCAAATTGTGTAAATAGGTAACTTTTATTTTTAGACATTTTGAATAATTACTGCGGTAATTATTTTATTTACCATGGTTAAGGGTAAATCCGGTAAATAAGGGTTAAAAAAATAATATTATAATAATACTAAATTACCCTAAAACGTGACTTAACCCTATTGGTTGATACATGGTCGACCATGGGCATCTTTGGGTCTATTTTGGGACCCCATGGATCCACTTGTAAGTGATAATGACACTTTATATTAATAAAGTTAAAATAAAAATAAAAATGGCATAAGCTTACATCTTTTAGAAGAACAATTTTTACATAGGGTTATACATGTTGGATTTTCGATTATAAATATTCATTAGAAAGATAAAAAGATTTCCTACATAATGATGTTTTATTTATAATTTTTAGACATTAAATAATTTATTTTATTTATGACACAATGATTATGCAGTAATTACTAAAATAGTAAAAAATTGACATAATTGATATTATAAATACCCAAATAAATATAATATAAAACTTTTAATGAATTAAACTAATTTTATAGGATAATATGATATATTAGGATTGATTTAATTGACTTTGTTCGAAGTAATCAATCTGTTATGAGTTTCACAAAAATCAACTATTGAATAGTGTCAAAATTGACATAAAAGAGTTCTTAAAACAAATATTATATTATTAATTGATATTAAATTCCTAAAAATCTAAGGTTCGGCCAAGAGACTTATATTATGATAGGTTAATCATTAATGGACCACTTGGGGGTCGCTTGGATGTATATAGTAATTTTATTAACCATATTATATAAAAATACAAAGAGACATTGTAAAAGTGAAACTAATTAACTTAGAGTTAATACTTAAAGATAAGGTTAATATAAGTACCCAAACCTGTCTAAATTCTATTGGATGAGTTGTTTTCGACCTATCCCCACCTCATCCTTTGAATAGTCAACTTTGGAGCCTTTGGAAACCGAATATGAATTTATTATAAATTAATATTTCTAGCTTTTCCAAAAGTGCCCCTCACCCCTCTTATAAAAGGGCACTCCTCCTTCTCTTTTATTCACACCTTCAAAGCCTTTTGGTTCGGCCAAACTCTGCCCAAATAATCTTCCAACATCCCTCAATACAACCTAGAGGCCTTAGTTTGATCAGAAAGCCAACCTAAGGAGCCCTTTTGATCAAATCAAAAGGAAGAACCCGAAGAAGAGGTAATGATTTCACCACCCTTTTCTAAGTTCATTTCTTCTTCCACTTCTTCTTCCTTTGTTCTTACCATTCTAAAATAATAACTCCAGTATCTCACATATACTGTGATGTTATTATAAGTATGGTACAACCATATTCAGTATTCTATCCACCCTTTGAATAACATGTCACCATACGTGCGTACGTACGGCTTACCGTCTCCACGTCGTGGTGTAATTGTTATTCAATATAATATTATTTGGATGGGTATAATAATGATATTTAACTCATGTAAATAATAAATATAACATGTTAATGATTCTGTATATATGATATACCATTCATTTATATATTATGTTAATATCAAAAGAATGATATTGTCGCTCGTGCGTACGTACGGACTACCGTCTCCACGAACGCGATGAGATTCATTCTCCATCATAACCATTCAAGTATAATTATCATTTGATGATTTAAAAATGATGTTTAAGGACTAGATATCATTCTGGATATGAATAATATACAACAACCATGGCTTATGTAACAAAACATATAAAGAAAATGAGTAAGTTAACACCCGAAACGACGATAATTCTAAGATATTATTAACAAATCAATGTTAAAAGATCATATATGATATCATATTAATATATATGATTCTTGTATAATTTAATAACAATTATTTCACCATTATACAGGAGGTTAACCTACCCCAACCAAGGAAAAGTACAAGGTAAGGGTTATTTTACAATCTCTTCATTATCCGAGATTGTTTATATGTAATAATCTACTGGGATCTCTTTATCATCCACATCCATGTTTCTTAAAAATGTATTTCAAAACATTTTTACTATTTACTAGAATATGAGTTAAAGTCATTTATACCCTTTTTGACTTTTATAAGTGGTTTATAAAGGAATCTTTCAGTCGTATTCAAAACAAGGTCCTTTTTAACCTTTTCGACAGAATTGAGGTAAGAATGTTTTTTTAAACTTATACGGCGGGTGCGGTTATTTTCCGCCGTAATAAAATCGTCGAAGCTTTCCATACAAGCTTATAAGAATATTTTCAAAGAAAATGTTTTATTTTATATGAACCTTAAATGATTTCAAAATAAAAGGAGATACTTCTTTAAAAAGAATTTTGATTTCATCTATGTCAACATCCTTTGATGAATTTTAAGATTATTTGAAGTTGATTTATTATGATACAAAACTTCTATATTGTATTGAAGGTTTTGTGATATGTTTGACTGTGGATGTGCTATTTTTATACCATTCATAGTTTATGGTGAAATTATTGACATTTCGTATGCTAGTTTTAATACGAATGTTTATGTTATGTTTAAACCTTTTCATATGGGAATGCATTGGACTTAATAAGTGACGGGTGGAGCCCGCTATAGCTCCTCGATGCATCGGTAGGTCTCATGAGACAAACTAGTGTCTTGGCACAAGGCCTTGACAAAATCTTATTTGTAGTCTTGGCACGAGGCCTTGGCTATGTGGTTATGATAGTCTGGCATTATGCATTCCAACATTATGAAAGTGGTTATTGATTTTTGCATGTGATTATTCGATTAGTAGAATATCCATGTGAATAAGTAAATGGCATTATTTCATTTTACTTTTGCCATACTATGTTGAAGATCAATTTTAAAAGGCTTTTGTTTTAGTAATTCATTGCCTTAAATGTTTATGCTTATTTTGAATGTTCCGCTATATTGTTATCCTTACTGGGCATTTGAGCTCACCCCTTTTCTATGTTTTATTTTTCCCAGGTAGTGAAGAAGTAAATTATGAATGACTTGCAGGGATATTATGAGGGGTTAATAGTGTGGATATGAAGACTTTGTTGTTGTTGTAGTTTTTCACTTTGAAATGTAATGTAAAACTTTATGATTATATCTAGTGTTTCCAAGGCTACTAAACCAATCGGTCTTTCGGGATTTGATCTTTCTTGTGATCATGCCATTGTTATGTAATTAATGCACCGACTCTGGGTAGCTGGGGTCGGGGCGTTACAGGGTTGTCCAGGAAGGAGGGGATGTTCAGGAGGGGAGGGGGGTTGTCTAGGAGAGGAGGGGGCTATCCAGTCGGTGGGAAGGGGGTTGTATAGGGAAAGGGAGGGGGCTGCAAGGGGAGGGAGGGGGGTTGTCCAGGAGGAGGGAGGGGGGCTGCAGGTGGAGTGGTGGGGGGGGGGGGCTATCTAGGGGTAGGGAGGGGGATGCAAGGGGAGGAGGGCTGTCTAGGAGGAGGGAGGGGGGCTACAGCTGGAGTGGTGGGAGGGGGTGTACAAGGGTGAGAGGGGGCTGTCCAGGGGGGCTGTCTCAGGGAGGGGAGGGGAGGGAGGGGGATTTGGATAATCACACTAAAGAACTAGGAGATCAAGAGAAAAGTGAACTGGTATGATCATGGCCTATCTAATTGTGTAGTTTCTCATCAGGCCCTCTCTAAAACTGAGAAATACATTCCTTCCATACCTTCAACATGACCTTATATATTTCATGAGGTCCTTGTAGAGACATAAGTGTTTAGGGTCCAAGCAGGGTTGGACCCAATGGCTGATGCGGACGTGGTCGAACCCATTCCCTTTGACCTGTCATGGGAGAGTACACTCTTAGAGGCTCCTGATATATGTAACTATTAGGATTATAACCTATCTAGGATGGTGGTATCACTAGGAAAATGTTAGAATTTATTCTAAAATTGAACACTCTTATGAAATTGAATACACCATCATGTATATGTCATATTGTATAACCTGTGGAGATTCCTCCCTTTTTTATTTTCAATAAATGAAACCTTTTGGGTTCCATGTTGTTGTTGAAATTTATTCCTCATCTTTTCTCATCCATGTAATCTTAACAAAACAATATTTATAAGTCAATGAATGATGTTGAGCCTCTTCTAAAATATTAATTCAATCCAAGGAAATATAGACATGTAAAGGTTGTAACAGGTAACAATTGACATTTTATTAATGTATTCTTTCATATTAATGTTTAATTTATTTCATTATTGTATTACTAACATAATATATGTTTTCTTATATAGGTGAAATCTTTTTCCTGAGTTCGAATGCTTTGTTCGGAAACTAATACCATGGACGACAATTTTTTAGAGTGGATCATGGATGCAAAAAAGGATGAAACATCAATGTTTTTAACTGTTTGTTGATTAATTATAATTTCAACCAAATTAAACATTGTATGAAATGTATATAGTAGTGTGTTGTTTTGTATTCATGATTTCAAGTAAATGTATATATCATTTTTGTTCTTATGTGCTATGTGTGTAGGTGTTGTTTGTGTTGTGTGTGTAGGTGCTGTCTCAGGTGTGCAGTTGTTGTGCAGGTGCTGGGTTTGCACAGGCAATTTGGCCTTTATCAGCGCTAATTAAGCACTGATAAATGTCAAATATATCAGCACTCAAAATAGCGCTAATAAAGGTGGTATTTATCAGTGATATTTTTAGCGCTGATATATTATCCATTTATCAGCACTAAAAATAGCGCTGATAAAGGGGGAACTTTATCAGTGCTAAAAAAAGCACTGATAAAGATAGTTCTTTATCAACGATAAGCAAGCGCTGATAAAGGGGACCCCCCTTTATCTTCGCCGCGATAAACAACACTTTTTTAGCACTATTAAAGGAAGTTTTTAGTGCTATTAAAAGTCCTATTTGTAGTAGTGTTTCCAAAATGAAACACCTCTCCTTAACCTCACACTGCCCTAATGGATATCGACCTCATAATTATTAGGGTCACTCTTATGCTCTTATTTCAGGTGATGATTTGATAGTTACATGACTAATATTTTATCAAATAATATCAATTACTTTATCGACCTTATCAGTTTGTGTTTTGAAAAATATAAAGAAAGAAAAAGCACACACGACGACAAGGTTTCGACTAAGTCACTCCTATCTAGGGTCACTCCACTTCCTCTCCCTTATGCTCACTATTACAAATGAATGATAACCATATTGGTACATAGGTCAAAATCAAATAATTTATCGAAGTTTCATTGTAAGTGTGGGTGGGTTCACTTTGAATTCCCCAAGCCACTCTTTCATAAGTATGTTGTGAAATTCCTCAACATCACCATCATCATTCCATGAGATGTCATTGAAAAAACCTCCTCCTCCTCCTTCTCCCTCCTTCAAGATTTTGGAATTCCTTCACATTCAAGTTCTGCAATCATAATTTCATCACCTTAATGCACTGCAACAACTCTCCTTTTTCTTGATGTATTGGATGTGGCAACAGTTTTACACAATTACTGCTTTTGCAGTGAACCACTCTTTTAACCTGAAAATATGCTAAGGGAATGACACTGTCAATTATTTTCTTCATTTTACGTATGTCCTTATTATAGAGAGGTGTGACCATTTTCTTTGTAGTGAAAGCTACTGAATGTAGGAAATCCAAGGCTCAACATTGTGATCATTTCCAGCTGAGTGAAGGTGTTGATATATTGATCTCATGCATGTAGAAACTCCTCTGGTTAGAGTTTGAAGATGAATAAAATGGAAACATTTCATTATTTCCATGTTTTAATATACAAATAGTATCCCACTATTTCATTGTCCCACATCAAAATGCGTCTAGTACTGTTGTGTGGTTTATTAAACCAAATGTGTTGAGGAACTCTTAACAAATCCCTTAGGGCCTCTCTTAGCTCGACAGGTCACTATGCCACCCTAGTCAGGGATCTTCCTCTTGTGTGCCACCTAACAGATGACCTTAGGCATGCCTCCCCGAATGTCAAAGATTTCTAACTAGCAGCGGGGTTCTAAGAAGGTACTATGGGGATGTTATACCCCATATATCAGAGTAAGCAATAGTGGTAAAGGTACTATGGGGAGGCTATACACTAGGTATTAGAGTAATAAATAGTGGTAAATAACCATACATCATACACACTAGAGTAAATAATATAATAAATAAATTGAACATGCTATAATGAATTGAAATGCATTATATAATGTGAATGGTCATGCGAAGAATATAAAATACAACAGATCTCCCACTCGACTGATCAAGATACAAAACAAATAAAAGAAAAAATGAAATGAATCTCAACTTCTACTCTAAGCCATAACTTATCTCAATCATCTAAGTTCGAGCCATCTTGCTCAATGATTGAAACCCAAGCCTCTTCCCAACTCATACATGCAACCAGGGAGAGTCTTCTTGGGTACCCTGGTGCAATGGCGGTCTAAGCAAGGTATGAATACAACAGATCTCCCATTAGGCCGATCAAGATATAAAGTAAATAAAAGAAAAAAATGACATGAATCTCAACTACTACTCTATGCCATACCTTATCTCAATCATCTGAGTTAAAGACATCCTACTCAATGATTGAAACCCAGACCTCTATCCAACCCATACATGCAACCAAGGAGAGTCATCTTGGGTACCTTAGTGCAATGACGGTCTGAGCAGGGTGTGAATACATAACTTAGTAGGGGAAAACCAATGTAGTATCGTACATAACCAATAATACAGAGATATGTGCATGTGACATGATTAGCTGAAATCAAAGAATAACTATTGGAAATAGATATATAAATAAACCATCATTGATCCTCAGGTCTGGGACCCTGATCGATCCTACCTACTTCATCCAATAACAGGGTGTCTTTAAGCATGTCATGATATCATGAAATCTATATAAATATTGGATCCTAGGGTGTAACCCAGGTATCCCTACTACTCTAGCTCAAATGACCAACAAATCATCATGAATGACTCAACATCCAGATCCTGAGCCTCATGAGAATCTCTCCAAACTCCAATATAATAAATGGATCAAAGGAGATTCTTGGAAACCCCAAGCAGCCACTAAATCAAAAATGTCTCCCATTTCACCAAGCCAATCGGGTGGGTTCCATGCATCCTAGGCATCCACATCAGGTACAAATAATGTCACCAAGCCTAACTAGCCAGATCCTAGGGGTGGCATTAGAATCTCATAATAATAATCATTATTATAATAATCCTCAAGCTTGAATCTTAGGATCCTAGAAATGCTAGGCATCCTAAGGACCCATGGTGTCCAGGGCATCCCATACAAACCTGAGGTTGAATCCCGGAGTCTCGAGAATTCTTCTCATTGCTCAACATCCGGATCCTAGAATACACATCGAGAATCCATGATGATTTCATCACGTCCAAGTCATATCACATAGTATCACATGAGTCTCAAGATCCTGATCCAAGGAAGCACCTCTAAGAATCCAAAACATCACCATCACACCATATTAGGCACATAGGCCAGGTCACATGAAGTATGTCTGGGTATCCATAGTTGTATAAAAAATATCCAGGTGAGAGCATACAAATGAGATAAGGGTTGGCTAAATGCCTAAAACCACCCCCACTGTCCATAGCCCATTGGGCTCACATGTTCAGTGTGGGTTCTAAGATGAAATTCACTACCGTCTCTACCCATAACCACACACACCCACTCTTGGATGGTCTATCACTGGGCACCTAATTCAGTTATCTAAATAATGTCCAGGGAGAGATACCCTACTTAGAGCTCTCTTAGTGAACATAGGGGAAGAGAAACCCCACTTGGGTCCTCAATCTCGGTCAAGTCACTCATGTCATAACCCACCACATGAAGTATTTCACGATCCTAGGAAATGTCATAACATAACATGACCTCATGGGTCGCAAGGGTATACCTCATAGGTTGCCCACTTAAGAGATGTTTGAGAGTATGTCCCATACCCCATGATCTCTCATGGTCAGTCACTCACCCAAATCAATCCTAGTCCTCCTAAGGTCTATCCACCTAAGCCTAGTCACATTAAACGGGGAAGGAAGACTGACCCTAGGTAAGGGTGTAATTTCGGCCAAACCCAAACCAGACTGAACAACCCCATGAGGTGGCCCAAGCCCGGCCTCAGGCCAACCCAAACCATTGAGTCGGGCTGAGATTTTTCGGGCCGGGCCGGGCTTTTTCAATTTGGGTCATGATGGGCTTTTATTATTTTCAAAATAAATGTTTGTTTTAAAACTTTTTTTAAATTTTTTTATTTAAACATTTTTTAACATTTTTTAAAAACATTTTTTTAAATTTATTTTTAAACACATGTTTTTTAGATGTATTTTTTTAAACGTTTAAGATGTTATTTTTAAAAATGTTTACTTTATTTTTTATTAACATTTTACGATGGGTGGATATGTTATTATTTTTTTGTCTAAATAAATTTATATATATGAATATATATATATTATGTGCAAATTGTAAAAAAATTAATGAGGGGTTGGGGGGTGCGTAGCAGTGGGTGAGTTTAAAGCATTGTTATTTAAACGTTTTTTAACGTCTATTTAAAAAATTTATTTACATTTATTTTTTTAAACTTATTTATAATTTTTTAAGCATTTACTAATTTTATTTATTTAAAACATTTTTTAACATCTGTTTAAAACGTTTTTTACATTTATTTTTAAATGATTAATTTAAAATGTTTTTTAAAATTTTTTAAACGCGTGATTTTTTCAAGTATTTTTTTAAAACATTTAACATTTTTTTTCAATTTTTAATGTAATTTTTTTAAAGTGTTTGTTTTTTTAAAAAAATTAAATGTTTGTTTTAAAAACTTTTTTTAAATTTTTTTTTTAAACATTTTTATTTAAACTTTTTTTACACCATTTTTTAACATTTGTTTAATTTTTTTTATATTTATTTTTAGACATTTAATTTAAAACGTTTTTTTGTCGCATGTTTTTTACATGTATTTTTTTTAAACATTTAATATGTTTAATGTAAAAACAAATTTTTTATTAACATTTTACAGTGGATGGATATATTATTTTTTTCTAAATAGATTTATATATGTCTGTGAATTTATATATATTATGTGAAAATTAAAGAAAAAAAATTAATGAGGGATTGGGTGTGCACAACAGTGGGTGGGTTCAAAGCGTTGTTATTTAAATGTTTTTTATCATTTATTTAAGATGTTTTTTACATTTAATGTTTATCTTATTTTGAAAAAGTATTTTTAAGCTTTTGTTTAATTTAAATCATTTTTTAAACTATTTCTAATTTTTTAAACGAATGTTTTTTACATGTATTCTTATTAAACGTTAAACATTTTTTTTGTAAAAATTTTTATTTTCTATTTTATTGAAATTTTACAGTGGGTGGATATATTTTTTTTCTAAATAGATTTATATATGTGAATCTATATATATTATGTGCAAATAAATAATGAGAGATTGGAGGGGTGCGCAACAGTGGGTGAGTTAATTTTTTCTAAAAAGATTTATATATGTATATATAATATATATAATATATGAAAGATTCATCATATTTAAAAATAATAATGAGGTTGGGGGGTATGCGGACATCATTGGGTGAGTAGTTATTTTTTTGTTAATATATAATAAGTTATATATATATATATATATAATGTTAAATGATTGATATATATATATATATAATATAAGAAAATTTTAAAAAAAATAATTAGGGGTTTGGGGGTGCACCGTAGTGGGCGAGTTAATTTTTTTTCTAAATAGATTTATATGCAATATATGTAAGTTTCAACATACTTAAAAAAATTAACGAGCATGAGGGACCTGCACAAATATCATTAGATGAATGTGTTATTTTTTTGTTAATATACAATAAGTTATTATATATATAATATTAAACCATTGATATATATATATATATATTATCAATAGCTTTGTTTATATATATTATATTAAATCATTTATATATATATTATTAATGGATTTTTAGAAGCCACACTTAATTGATATATATTATTAATAGCTATATATATATATATATTATTAATGGATTTGTTTATATACATATATTATATCATATCATTGATATATATATTATTAATAGATTTGTTTATATATATATTTACATATATATAATATGCAAGTTTCATCATATTTAAAAAAATTAATGAGGTTGGGTGGTGTGCACAAACATCATTGGGTGAGTGTGTTATTTTTTTTGTTAATATATAATAAGTTATTATATATATAATGTTTAATGATTGATATATATATATATAATATGAGAAAATTGTAAAAATAATAATTAGGGGTTGGGGGGTGCGCCGCAGTTGGTGGGTTATTTTTTTCTAAATATATTTATATATGTATAGTATATATAATATATGCAAGTTGCAACATATTTAAAAAAATTAATGAGCTTGGGGGATGTGCAGAGACATCATTAGGTGAGTGTGTTATTTTTTTATTAGTATACAACAAGTTATTATATATATATAGTAATAAATCATTGATATATATATATATATATTAATAGATTTGTTTATATATATATATATTATATTAAATCATTTATATATATATATATATTATTAATGGATTTTTAAAAACTGCACTTAATTGATATATATTATTAATGGATTTGTTTATATATATACATTATTATATATATATATAATTATATATCATTGTGTATATATATACACACACACATTATCATTATATATAATAATAATTATATGTGTATATATATACATTATTATATATATATATATATTAGTTTTTGCTAATAATGATGATTTATATATATACACATATATCGTTGATATATATATATGTACATACATCGTCGATATATATATATATATATTCTAGTGATAACATGATAGGTGCAACGCCTGGACCAGTTGGTGCAGGCGCAACCTTGGAAGTCTATGGTATGGAAATCGAATCTCCCTATTAGCAGTTTCCCGTTATTTTTTTTATAGTAGTCAGGCCTCGCACGGGCGAGCTGGCTGGGCTTTTTTTTTTGTGCTGGCCCGGCCTGGCCTGACACGAGCTTTACTGGGCCGCTCGAGCTTTCGGGCTGGGCCTGTCGGGATTTCGGGCCGTCAGGCCAGAATTACACCCTTAGCCATAGGTCAGTACTACGAGGCTATCAACTCTAAGGAATCATAGGGTTCTTACTAGACCAACTTGGGCCCGTTGTCGCAGGTCCACTCATGCCTCTTATTAGAGTCTTCTATGGATCACACAGAGTTTCACCATGATGTGTCTATTCCAATTTAAATCAAGGAGATCCCCTTGGGGTATTGGTGTCAATGTAATCTCAGTCAATGGTCATGAGCTTGGACATCAAAGGCATATAACCATAGTGCAAGGGCTCATTATGGTCCTTGAATCTATATATATTCTAAGGGATACCATCTAATTAATTAAACTGCTTAATTAACATTTATAAAAATTAATATTAAAAAAACCTATAAAAAACAATCGACGAGCATCAATCCATTTCACTCTCACCTAAAAAACCTAAACTATAATACATTTATAGGAAAAATTTACAGAAGGGGTTTTTCTATTTTTTTTAAAAAAAATTATGGGTTATTTTTTTTTAGAATATGAGACAGACAAGGGTCAGATTAATTTACACTCAACCGTCTAGTCAGAAAGTGTCAATTCATTTGATGCACTTCACCAATTTTAAAAAATAATAATTTTAATTAATTTCATTATATATATAAAACAAAATTTAAAAAAACATTTCAAATACTGTTTTTGATAATTTTAATTTTAATTTTTGACATGTCTTGTTATATATATATATATATGTAACAACATTTTAAACAGTATTTAAAATGTTTCGTTTTTATGTGGAATTACCCATATTTAGGTAATTTTAAAATATAACTAAAAACTTCACTGAGGACACCATTTTATAGGAGAGGAGACCTTGATAAACCTTATGGATTTTCCATCCAGGATTTAGTTTCACTTTTGCAGCATTCTAATAATAATCTAATAATAACAATAATAATACAAAAATAAAAAAATTTATTAATTAATAATTAATAATTAATAATATAATTAAAAAAATAATTAATAATTCAAGAAGGTCCGGGTAATGGGATAGAAATTCCCATTACCATCAAATTTATTAACAAAGAGTGTGGAGAAGCGACAGGAAAAAATAAGGGAAATGGAATGTGAAAAATAGTGAAAATACACTACCATAAAAAGACAAACATACGTTTGCCCAAAAAATAAGAGAAACATGTCAGACCTCAAAGTATAATTATTTTAATGATCACTGTCACGACCCGTCCTCGGAACCCATGCCGTGACTACCCCAAGCCCGCCTCCCATAGGCCAGGGGCTGGCGACTAGCACCAAGACGTAAATCCCGACAAAAGGGGAAGACATTGACTTTATAAAGTAAACAAACCACAGAGTAAGCAAGAAGAAGTAAACACTAAGTAAATCTGGGTACAAAAGTAGTGCGGAAAAGTAAATGGGCCAGAATACAGACCCAAACTAAAAGTAAAGTACAACTGGAAGAAAGTACAACAACTGATAGTAAAGCAGCAACGTCGAGCCGTCTACTGGAAGTCCCCCCTAAAGGGTGGGTACAGATAGCCTCCTCAGCTCCTCGGGTCCAACCGTCCGCTCCGAGTACGTCCCACCCAGTGGTCCACCTCCAGGTACTGACTTTCTCCACAAGCCTCAACCACGATCAACGCTGTCCGTCATCTGCAACCAACACAACGTAGTGCGGGCATAGCCCGTGTAGGGGTGAGTATACGCTACTCAGTAGGGACCCCGAGATCCCCGAAAGTCTCCCAGAATCCACAAAGGATAATTACAAAGGAAAGATACAATCACGAAGTAACATCCAACACTACTTACGTATATGCCCATACATATACCTAAGTCATCAATTCCCGCTCGGCTCCAGCATCCATGCCCAAGTTCGATCACGTCCACATAGGAGTACAAACCAATCCACATAGGATAACACAACTCAATCCACATAGGAAAGCGAGTCAATCATATCGAAGATATTGATTGAAGTTAAGACTCAACTCACACAGGTATATTTCTTCGTAAGGTGATAGAGATGATCAGATATAGCCAGTGATTCATCTATGCTGAGACCCACGTAGGATACTAAACCAGCTAAGCTGTCGGACCCATATAGGATACAGACCATCTACTCTTCCAGACCCACGTAGGATAGCAAGAATAGAGTCAAACACTTCCATACCCATGTAGTATACAAAAACAGTAGTCATCGCCGTCGAACCCACGGATGATTTCAGTACGGTCTTCATCGCTGCCGAACCCACGTAGGATTTCAGTGCAGTCTTCATCGCCGTCGAACCCATAGAGAATTTCAGTATGGTCTTCATCACTGCCGAACCCACCTAGGATTTCATTGCAGTCTTCATCGCCGTCGAACCCACAGAGGATTTCAGTACGGTCTTCATCATCGCAGCCAACTTTAGGGTTCCCACACACAGCATGCTCGATTCCAGGAGGGTCCGCTCCACGAGCCAAAGTGGTCGATACATCAACTGAAACATAGTCCGGAGTTGATGTATCTCAAAGTTCTATATCGACAAGAGGAACTCATCGTGACAGACGACGCGTCAATCGGATGCCCGGTCTGCAAGTTATTGGCTTTTTTCGTTCCAGGGGACTGGTTGGTTTTTAAGTCAAACCAACCCGACAGCACTCCAACTATGTCCAAACCCCGAGCAGAGTAAGCCAAAAGGTCCGTCTCACTAAGAGGAAACCAAAAAAGTCGTTGGCACGTCAAACGGGCGTCCGAAGCTCAAGTTATAAGCATTTCCGCTCAGAGGGCCCGGTTGGTTTCGTGTTCGAACCAACCCAGCCATACCCAAAGTTCTCCTAAAACCTGAGTTTAATATACCGAAAAGACCGTCTCGATCCAAGGATCGCATCGCAACTGACAGTGCATTGATCGGATGTCCGTAGCCCAAGATATGGGCAAAAGAACATACCTGTCCGTTTTCAGGGGGTTTTGGGCCCGGATCGACCCGGCCCGAGACCCCCCTGGGTCAGCCCGAACCGGGTCGACCTGAACCGGGTCCAGGTACGGCCCATTAGGGCGCGGCCCGGCCCGGCCTGGGCGCGGCCCGGCCCGGCCTGGGCGCGGCCCGGCCCGGCCCGACCTGGGTGGCCCGGCCCAGCCTGGGCGGCCTGGCCTGGCGCGCGCTCGCAGCCCGCGTGGCCAGCTGGCCACGCCGAGCTGAATGGAAGGGGGGGGGGGGGGGGCGCTACCCCCCTATTTGAGTAACCGCGGCCCCCACGTGGGGGGCCGCTCCTTTGGCCAGCCAGGGGTTACGACCCCCGGTCTACCCCTGAAACGGCCGGCCCGGTCCGGCCGACCGGTGTTTTCGCTGCGGGACCCGCTGCGGTCCCGCCCTCCGAGGTGCCGGAGGCTGGCGGTTCCGACCGCCCAGCCTTTCACTGCCGCAGCTTTGAGCCAAGTCCTTGTCCGACCGGCACGGCACGATGGCGCCGCGCCCCTCCGTTGCGGCCTCGCTCCGGCCGCGATGTCTTCGTGTTTCTCCGGCGCGGCGCGACGGCGCCACTCCCCTTCCCTGTAGCCCAACTCCGGCCACGGGTTCGTTCGGCCTCAACGGCGTGGCATGACGGTGCCACACATCTTTTCTGCAGTTCTTCTTGATTCCGCGCGGTGCAGTTGCACCGCGCCGCCTTCTTTCAAACCACAACAACACAACAACAGAAGGGGGAGGAGAGTCTGTCGTGTTCGTGTGGTCCGACCTCCTCCCAATAAGTTGATATCTAGCGGCCCAAAAATAAAGACTAAGAACGAAAAAGGATATTTCATGAACAAAAAGTAATTAACCCCTACCTTGATAACGAGTTGATGTTCGAAGAGCGTCGCAGAAAGCGGCGTCACGGGGCTTGGTTCCGTAGACGTCGACGGAGATCGTCTGAGGAGACATCATCTTCTATTTATCACGGAGAGAAGAGGATGATTATGTGTCATTGGAGAACTCCCGCATCGGTGTCTCTTCCCTTGTCTCGGAGGAGAAAGGGAATGGATATACCGGAGTTGTTGAGTCGTTCTTTGTTGAAGAGATGACGTTCTTCGCGGAAGGATTGAAGCTCTTCGTGGGAGGATGAAGTTCTTCCCCAGAGAAAAGAGTTCTATCTCCCCAATCTCCTCACACAATAACCAAACCTCCCAAATAAAATAAGACTTATCTTATTTTATTACAACAAGCCAAGCATTTCAATTTTTAAAAATCAAATACATAACTCACTTAATTAATTAAGTGAGTTGGCATGATTAGAGAAGAGAGAAGGGGAGGTGAGGGGTCTCACATTAAAGGGGGGTTATGGAGTTAAGGAATATGAGGGGTTGGGATCATGTGGGACCCACCCCACCTTTATCCTCTCATGGTTGGTTAACAACATGTGGGTCCCACCCCCAACTCCCTTAGTTTATAACTACCTAGAGGAAAATAAATAAAATTGTAATATAATTTTATTTATTCCTCACTAAAACCACAAAATTAACAACTCCTCCCGAGCAAACGCACCTTCGGAAAAGATGCTACTAAGCAATTACCGATGCTACGGTTTCATCAGTGCCCTCAGATTTCAATTCCGAGCACCGGTTCAAAAGTTAAGAAAACCCGTTTGTTCGTTCACTGAACGTACCCGAGCTAAACTTCGGAAATTGATTCCAGGCACACCGGGTCTCGGAATCAGGTGCCGTCAGAAACGGTATTCTTGTAAAATCCCAAAGAAAATTAATTAAAAAAATTTCCCTTGAATTTTACGGGTCTTTACATTACTCCCACCTCAGGGATTTACATCCCCATAAAGATACATCATAAACTAGGGGAACAAATGTGGGTACTGAGCACGCATCTGGGCCTCCCGCCCCCAAGTGCTCTCCTGGAGGTTCCCGTGCTGCCATCTGATGCACACTAGAGGTATTGACAATCCACATAGGACCCGCTCCTGTCGATCCTCGATCTCCACTGGGACCTCCGAAAAAGTCACCCCATCGTCAATGTCCAACTCCCCATGGTCGATGATATGCATCGGGTCATGCACGTATCTCCTCAGATGAGATACGTGGAAGATGTCGTGCACCCTGTGCAACTGAGGTGGTAGAGCCAGGCAATAAGCCACCTCTCCTATCCTACTGAGGACTTGGAATGGTCCGATGAAGCGTAGAGATAACTTGCCGCCCCGGCCAAATCTCCATAATCCACGTCGAGGTGAGACCCGCAAGAAGACGTGGTCGCCATCCTCGAACTCCAGTGGTCTCCGCCTCCTGTCAGCATAAGACTTCTGCCGGCTTTGAGACGTCCTCATCCGCTCCTGGATGACCTGGAACTTCTCTGTCGTGGCCTGGACCATCTCTGGTCCCACAAGTGCCGACTCCCCAAGGTCTGTCCAGCACAGAGGTGATCTGCAAGGTCGGCCGTACAATTCCTCGTATGGTGCCATCCCGATGGTGGAGTGGTAGCTGTTGTTGTACGCGAACTCCACCAAGGGCAGGTGGTCCTCCCAGCTGTGACCAAAGTCGAGGACACATCCACAGAGAATTTCCTTGAGAGTCTGAATGATCCTCTTCGTCTGACCATCCGTCTGAGGGTGAAAGGCGGTGCTCAGACATAGCTGTGTCCCGAATGCCTCCTGAAACCCCTTCCAAAGCCGGGAAGTAAAGTGAGAATCTCAATCGGAGACGATAGATGATGGCACACCATGAAGCCGTACGATCTCCTAAATGTAGAGGCGTCCCAAGCTCTCCACCGGGCCCTGCTCTCTGATGGGTAAGAAGTGATCCGACTGGGTGAGTCGGTCGACAATCAGCCAAATAGAGTCGTGGCCTCGGGAAGTATGTGGAAGTCCAGTCACGAAGTCCATAGATATCTCGTCCCACTTCCACTCCGGAACCTCTAAGGGCTGTACCAAGCCTACTGGTACCTGGTGCTCTGCCTTCACCTCCTGACAGGTGAGGCATCAAGAAACGAACTCAGCTACAACCTTCTTCATACCCAGCCACCAATACTGTCGTCTGAGATCCTGGTACATCTTCACCACTCCTGGATGTACCGCTAAAGGGGAAGTGTTAAACTATCTCAGCACCTCCTCCTGTAAAGCAACTGGTACCATGGTACGTCCTCTGAAAAGGACGACGTGATCTCCTCCTACAGAAAATTCATCATGTTCCTATCCTGAGGATATCTGCACATGCCGTGTCTCACAGTCAATGTCCCCACACTGTGCCTCTCTGACCCGCTGTAGTAGTGGAGGTGTGACTATGAGGGACTGAAGAAAGGCTGCTCCATCTCTATCCACGAAGGATATCTGCAAAGCGGATAGCTGCTCAGTCGCCTCACTGTGTATCTGAATGCCCGTCCTCCTACTGAGGGCATCGACTACTACGTTCCCCTTTGCAGGAGTATATACTATCTCAATGTCATAATCCTTGAGAAAATCGAGCCATCGCTGCTGTCTCAGATTTAGGTCTTTCTGCGAGAAGATGTACCTGAGACTCTGGTGGTTAGAGTAGACTGTAAAGCGCTCACCCATCAGGTAGTGTCGCCACATCTTCAGAGCGAAGACCACTTCTTCTAACTCCAGGTCATGGGTAGCATAGTTATGCTCATGCTGCCTCAACTGACATGATCCATAGGCGATCACTGCCCACTCCTGCATTAGGACACATCCGAGTCCGGTCCCTGATGTATCGCAATAGACTACGTACCCCACTCCCTCCTCCGGTAGCCTCAAGATAGGTGCGCTGGTCAATCTCTGTCTCAGCTCCTGGAAGCTCTGCTGACATCTGTCTGACCACACAAAGGGTTTCCCCTTCTTCTTCAAAGTTGAGAGTGGTGCCGCAACTCTGGAGACGTCTGGTACAAACCTCCAGTAGTACCCAGCTAGCCCCATGAAACTCCGCACCTCCGTCACGCTCCTGGGTGGCTCCCAAGCTAGCACTACCTCGATCTTCGCATGATCCACTGCAACTCCCGCCTCAGAGATGACGTGTCCCAAGAAGTGGACCTCATGTAACCAGAAATGACACTTCGAGAGCTTACCATAAAGATGGAGCTCTCGGAGTGTGTCTAGTAAAACCTGCAAGTGGTAGGCGTGCTCCTCCTCAGTGGTCGAGTATATAAATATGTCGTCGATGAAGACCACGACAAATTGATCGAGGTATGTCTGAAAGATCAAGTTCATGAGACCCATGAACACTGCTGGATCATTGGTTACGCCGAAAGGCATAACCAAGAACTCATAATGGTCATACCGACATCTGAAGGCCATCTTCTGTACGTCATCGTCCCGAACTCTGAGCTGATGATAGACTGATCTGAGGTCTATCTTCGAGAACCACCGTGTTCCCTTGAGCTGATCGAAGAGGTCGTCAATCCTCGGTAGCAGATACTTGTTCCTCATGGTCACCTGCTTCAGGCGACGATAGTCGACACAAAGTTGCAAGCTTCTGTTCGCCTTCTTGGCGAACAATATCAGGGAAGCCCAGGGTGAAACAATGGGTCGGATGAATCCCTTTCCCTACAGGTCCTCCAACTGTACCCGTAGCTCTTGGAGCTCAGCGGGGACCATCCGATATGCTGGAGTGGATATCGGGGCTGTCCCGGGGTACAGGTCAATATAGAAGTCTACCTCTCTGCGAGGAGGTATTCCTGGAACGTCGTTAGGGAAAACGTCCGCATACTGATCCACCACTACAGGAAAACTGGGACTCCGCATGTCAACTGCTCCTAGGATGAGGCTAGCCAATTGATGAGTGATGGGTTGTCATCTCCTCTGCGTGAGTCCATCCTATGCTGCAAAGGCTGCCTTCTCACCGGTGAAGATGAACCTGCTCCCGTCGGTGCGTACACACCGCACCTTACGCCTAATACAGTCGATCTGAGCATGGACTGTAGATAACCAATCCATTCCCATGATGATGTCGTAAGGCCTCGACGCCGCTAAAAGGAGATCCCAACCGAAACTCTCGCCTCCTAGAGTAAGGTCACACTGCCGGCACCAGTGCGTAATCATCGAGTCTTCTCCCGTAGGAGTCTCTAGCCGTAAGGATTGAGCCAACTGCTCCGTCGGAATCTCCGAGCTCTGAACAAGGGCAGCAGCAATAAAGGAATGAATCGCTCCTGTGTCTATAAGAAATGCAACAAGGGTGGAGTAGACACAGATAGGCTTATATGAAAGCCTTTTTCCACCAATTGCCTGAGACTCAAGATCTCGGTCTTCATGTCAGATACATAGTAGATATTAGAGATGAAATCTTGATTGTCATCTTATTTTTTATCAGTATATCTCCTCTTCCATGAAAAAATATTATTGAGAGATCGCCAAATGAAATCTTTCATTGAACCCTCTCTTTTAGGTTCGTAAGCAAGTGCTTGTGACCTGTCATGTGGTTTCTAGCTCCATAGCTAATATATCACATACCTTGACTTTGTGTTAATGTTTGTTCCATCAACACATGGGACTTGTAAAAAGTATATTCTTCTTCGATGATATGTGCCTCATCTGTTTCATTCTCCATAGGTTTCTTACTCCACCATTAATTGTTATAATGCCCATATTTTTTTTACAGTTATACCATTGAACATTTCTTTTATCAAATGACTAGCGATTATTGAATCCTCCCCTTTTTCATTGTCCTTGTTCTCATAGAGTATAATTTTGATATTTATAACCTTCTTAATTTGAGCATCTTCTACCTCATCATCCTCTTCTTGGAAAAAATTCTTTTCCACAGAATCCCCTACCCATAGTTTCTTTGAAATGTTCCCCCTTACTCCTTTCCATAGTTGTTGAGATACAACTTCGATTGCAGAGCATGCTCCACTCCATTGATATCACCCCGACGATTCACCTTCAGTTCATGGTCTTGTAGACATCCCATGAGTACTTTGACATAAATCTTATCTAGGTCTTTAGTTTCTTCTAAGACAACGACTATTTAATCAAATTTTGGATTTAAGGATCGCAAAATTTTCTCACATATCAGCATGTTGGCAATATTTTCTCTATTTCTTCACAGTTGGTTCACCACAACTGTTACACGAGTATGATACTCAATAATGGTTTTAAAATATTTCATAAACAGGAATTCAAACTCGTCTCGTAGAGATTGAAGCCCTATCCACTTCACTTTATTGGCAATTTTGAATGTTTTGTGAAGATTATCCCAGATCTCATTTGATGATTTTGATGAAGCGATTATCTCGAACGTGGCTTCATCATGACCTTGGTAGATGATGGATTTGGGCTTGCACTTCCGTTCTACCCGAAGAGTTTCCTTTTAAACATTGGGAAAAGTAGCCTAAGATGCTTTGGATTCTGGCTTAGTGCATCAGTTTTCCACAATGTTCATGACATCTTAAATGACAAGAAGCGCTCGAATTTGGATGCCCCAATTGTTGTAGTTATCATTCGTTAGTTTCAGTATCAAAGTTGGTGCAATCTATTTTGCCATGGAGACTCAAAAATTCTTTTGGATGAAAAAATGTCACGTGGACTGATATTTTTTTCGGAGCAGTGCAGACTGGTATTTTTTTTCAGAATTGCACAATTTTTGCCCCATAATACAAATGAATAAAAAAAAACTTTGTGTAACAGAATTCAAGAGGGCAGCAGCATGGAGAGGCTGTTGATTTCTTCTTCTTCTTTTGTTGAATGGCATAAGACGACTGGGGAGGAGGCGGAAATGGAAGTAAATCAGCCTGGGAAGCTTTTATTTTTATTTTTATTTTCTGAAGAGAAAGATGGGCGTGAAGGGTTGCCCTTGGGATCCACAGTGCCGTCCTTGGTGTACCCATCATCCCCTTCTTCCATGGCCGCACGCGTCCACCTCGCTTCGCGGGGTGCCCACATCACTTCGTCGGCGCCGGATGTGCAGTGCAGGTATCCCACCACTTGCGCGTGCATAAATGGATGGATATGGTTGAAAAAAATATGCATTGACTTGGATTCTTAAAAGAATATTATTTGGGTGGGGCAAACTGTTCTGGGAGTATCTCTTAGAAAATCAACCCATTACTCCACCTAGTTGATACATATTTGAAAAGAAGCTTTACGTTTATTAATTTAAATGGTCACTATTGTGGTATGCTATATTCAACTTAGTTATTTTAAAAAACCAAACTCAAATGTTTTCTTTAAACTTTTCCTTTATTATGTTGATTATTGACATAACAAATGTGAAAGATGATCTTTCACATCACGTATCTCAATAAACAACATGAAAAACCGCAATTTTAAGTTTTTCATATATGTTATTCAAATAATATAACTCACTGTTCCTATATATCTTGAAACCATTCACACATCACTTATAATAAATATATAGCCAATAAATTCTGTTTTCATGATAAAGGAAATTCACAACATCCAATTTCTTTTGAAATTAAAATTACAAGTGTATTTTATGAAATATGTTTTCTCCATGTCTCATGACTTTCACTTCTAGTGAAATGAAATTTGGGTCATGAATCTCTAAACGGATGTCATGTCATGTTGGATGCGAATAGTGTAAAGATACATATTCAATCAATAATATGAGTGCATTATATTTTGAATACATTAAATGAAAATTTTGAAATATCAAATTTGTTATGCCCAAAGGGGGCTTAGGTGTGAGAAACCCCCGGGGGGGGGGGGGGAGTAAATTAGGGTATGAAATTTTTTCACTACCACAAAACAGAGCAAGGGAAGTACCGCCCTTTATCAGTGCTAAACAGAAAGCGCTGATAAAGGGGTGTGCCTTTATCAGTGCCAGATAAAAGCGCTGATAAATGTTCCCTTTATCAGCGCTATAATAGGCACTGATAAAGGTGTACCCTTTATCAGTGCTCGATGATAAAGGGAACATTTATTAGCGCAATTATCAGCGCTGATAAACGTTTTTATTCTTAATTTATATAAAATTATAATATTTATAATAAAAAATAATGTTTTTGTATATATTAACAATTATATACCAATATTTATAAATATATACTCTTTATTGTTATAATTATTAATAAATAAATATATATTTATCCTATATGTCATTTTAAATAAATATATAAGAATATAAATAAATTGTTAAATAAAAACCGTTGGAACCTTGATCAGCGCTCGTTAAAAGCGTTGATAAAGGTAGGTTTTATCAGCGTCATTTTAGCGCTGATAAAGGCATCTCTTCATCAGTGCAAAAAAAGCGCTCAAAAGGTATGTTTAATCACCGCTTTTATTTTAGGGCTGATAAAACATACCTTTATGAGTGCTTTTAACGAGCGCTGAAAAAGGTTCCAATGGTTTTTATTTAAGAACCCTAACAAACCCCTCCTCTCTCGCACATGTTCAAGCTTTCACGGAAGCTAAACCCGACCCTTTTTCTGCCGCGACCTCTCCTCCTCCTCCTCCTCCGCCGCCACCGCTGGGTATTCCTCCTCTTCCACGACCGTCATCCTCCTCTGCTGCCGCTGCCTCCGCCTCTGCTACCTCCGGTGTATGAAACCTTGGCCAGGGTCCTAGTTTTAGCAATGAGAATGAAATATCTAAAGTTTACTTGTTTCAACCTTGTTTTCTTTGTATGTTTATCTTTTATATTTTAAGTCTGTTGAACTCGTTCTATCGAAGGTGGGTTATATAATTTCTTGTTATCTTAAGGTGTGTTTAACTATGGTGTGGGTTGATTTCGGTTATAGCGGGTTCTGGGGTTTGTGGGATGTGGTAAATGGTGTACTCAGTTTTAGATTATTTTATTCTCATGGGTTTCCCCTATTTTGGATAGGTATAACATATGAGTTCTCATTTTATGTTTTCTTTTCAGTTGGAAATTTCTTCTGTTGTGCGCCTCTCCTCTGCCACGAACGCACCTTTGTCATGTGCTGAACGACACCTTCGCGGTGAGTTTTCTCCTGTTACTCATTGGTTTCCTTTTGTTTTCATGTTATTACTGTTTGATATTTATGATTACAATGTGAAATGTACGGGGTAAATGCCCCGCTGAAAATCGTGGTCGTTGGTGGTCCTTGTTTGCGCACTAAATGAATTGCATGTTGGTTGGTTCCTGTTGAACATTTGAATATAAAAATTGGTAATTTACATATACTTGACTTATGAATGAACGCCCCTGGATGATAAAACTTATTTGATAACCCCTGAATTAACAAACAAAATTGAATAAGGGATGCTTTGTAAAATCTGAAATTGTGATTGTTTGGTTTGTATGGTGTTGCGATTGTGAGCACGATTGTGTGTTTGTATGGTGTTGTGGTTGTTGGCATGATTGATATGCCATTTTGTTTGCCATGCTGTTGTTCTTCCACCATTGAATTTCAATCCAAACTTTACCCATTTCAATGAAACCACCACTTTGTTACTAGTGCAATTCCACTGAATCCTAGAAAACCACTTCTAGAGGACTCTATGAGACACTTTATGGACACCCTAGTCAAAAATGGATTTCACCTAATTCCTTTTTGTGTGGGAAAAACTATTGGAGAATAAAAACTCACATGCCTCTCTATTTATAGAAAAAATAATTATTTGTGTTGCTCATTTTCAATGTAGTGGTGCAGACAAAAACAATTGAGGAATGTGATGTGATCACTGAGCTTTAGGGAAATTCCAATGAGATGTGATTTTATTATTTATGTGTTAGACTCATTCTCCACAAACCTAGAATTCACTTCTTCTTAAAAAAAATTGTCAATGATGACCATTTTTTATGATAAAATAATTATAGTGAGAAAATAATGAAAATGAATAATAATTAAATAAATTATTCTTCTTCTCATAAGGTGAAAAAAATTAAATACTTCATCTTTTCCCAAAAAATTACCGTTATGTGACTTTAATTATTTTAGGATTTGTATTTCATGTAAATAATGAGGTTTTTAAAGAAAATTAAATTAAATAATTGAATTATATTATTTTAGGATTTGTATTGCGGAGCAATATATTGTTGAGAAAGTCATTGAATTATGTACCAAATACCTGTCTGGTGTGAAAAACGTTGGCCTACCAAAATCTCGTCACACTGGGCGGCTTGAGGGTAAAGGAATTTCTGTAAGAGAGGTTGTCACAATCAATATTACAGATCAGGAGCAGACTCAACTTTATGTTTTGCATAACAGTTTCGACGTTGACCCAAATATTCAAAACCACAAAGAAATTATTAGGCATTTGAATCCTTCTAGGGCTGAAAAATGGATATCAGATACACATAATCGACAGTTTATAGGATGGTTTCAGGACCATATTTTTAAGCAGTTAGATGAAAATCCAGACTTAATTTCAGAACGACTTCGATGGCTAGCCGGAGGAGCAAGTGTGTATGTATTCTCTTACAATGATTATGCAGTTAATGATTATACATTCTATACTAATGAACCTGATGAAGATATTACAATGAAGAATAGTGGGGTTACACTTGTGGCTGAGGCGATGCATGTTTCCGGTGCTAAGGACAGAAATCCAATTTATGCGAATATTTCATACTTTGGCATCACCAAACGAATATGGGAGTTGGATTATACGAAATTCAAAGTGCCAATTTTTCAATGCAAGTGGGTTGATAATAGGAGTGCTGTTAAAATAGATGAATTAGGATTCGTGAAAGTTTATTTCAGTAAGGATGGGGAGAAAGACAAACCATTTATAATGGCATCACAGACAGTACAAGTATTTTATATTCCAGACCCCACAAACTGAAATTGGTCAATTGTTCTATTATCAACCAAAACAACTGAAGGGTTAGATGAAAGTTCAATGGAGGACAACCCTTTTATAGGTACTTCACAATCATTTCACATCGGTCCCAATGTAGACGACGTTTTGTATGTTAGAGGAGACCACAATGAAGGAATTTACATAGTCGATAGAGGGGTCAAATATCTTCAGCATTTAAAAAAAAGAGTACAATAATCAGGTTATTTTTTATTGTAATGTACATTGTGTTATGTTATGTTATTATCTGTTTGTTGCTGCTTTTATGTAATCTAATTTAAATGTTAAACCACTTCTGCAGATAATGACTTCTACACCTGCTGATGTGCCCAATCCCGAGGCACAAAAGGTCTCTCAACCAGCTGTTGGTGGTCCCAGTGCAGAGCAACAAAAGGTTTCTCAACCTGTTGTTGCTGGTCCCAGTGCTGAGGTACAAGAGGTTTCTCAACTGGTTGTTTCTGGTCCCAGTGCTAAGGTACAACATGTTTCTCAACCTGTTGCTGCTGGTCCCAGGGCCGATGCTAGCACTCCAGAGTAACAAAATGATAATACTTCTGAGGAAATGGTAGGAAATGAAACCCTGAAAGTGCAAAAAAAAACAAGAGCACCGTAGTTTGATAGTGTTAACCAAAATCCTTAAGACAAAAGCAAAAGACATCAAATTTTAGGTGGGATAAAATAAGAGAGGCCGACATATTAACCCCAACAGAGCCATCTTTAGTATCTACATTGGAATCGTCACTCGTCAATGTGTGCCGATTGATGTATAGTCGTGACACCATGTTTTCACCGGGCTTAAGACACTAATGTGGGAAGATATTACGGTAACATTATGATATCATTTTTTTAATTTATTAAAATAAAATAAAATACTAAAACATTGACTTACTCTTCATCATCTATTGTAGAGTGCATTTATAGTAGATGCCTCGCATAAGGAATATGTATTAATAGTTGTAGGAAGTATTCATAGAGGTTTCCACACAATTTTAACGAAATATCATCTTAAAGATACTGAAAGGAAAATCAAGCCACACCCACCTACTCTTTATACACACTTGATATCCCAAGGAGCGCGGGATGCATTTAGCAAACATCGTGGGGAGCAGACTTTCCAGGTAAATTGTGTGGGGTAATACGTTGTTTGACGTTGCTTGTATTCATCACTTTGATTGACAGTTTTTTATTTAAAAAAAACAACTGAGTGCTAAAAATAAACAATGTGAAATAGAACCAGCGTACCCTTACCATAAAGCAAGGATGGGGTACGCTTCACTTGAGAAAAAATTGGTACATCTTTTAAATCTACCGTACTACTTTTATGTGACATAAAACAACACCATAACCATGTTTCTTTATTTATATGCAGATTGATGAATCGAAATCGAAAGCCATATCCATCCCATTCCATGTGCTATGAAAGGAGGCTCGTGTAAATAAAGATGGGATACTGATAGATGAAAACACACAAAAAGTGTGGGAAACATGTGTAAGTATGAAAAAATATAAATTTGATTTGATTTAAATCACTATTACATAACAATGACTACTTATTTTTCTATATTTTCTATCTGACATAGTCACAAGAATCAACAACACCCGCACCAGATGGAGACATACTTTAAGCGACCTTGAAGCAGCCAGAACAGTATGGCCACGTCAGAGGTGCGGGTTTTGGGGTGACACCCCAAACAGATTTTCAAAAACAAAAACAAGTAGAGGATAAAAATGAAAAAATGGAAAAACTGCAAGAAAAATTAGCTATTTTTCAAGAAGAATTAAAATACCAGAGATAGATGATAGAAAAGTTTGATGGGAGAGAGTCAAAGAGAAGAAACAACTCAACAACAACCCATGCATGACGATCCCGCCCCACCCCTTATCAGCTTTGAGGCGAGCCATTCCCCTAAAAAACCTGTCTTAGCTGAGGTAATCGATGTTTTAATAATTGTTTTTGTGAAATGTGAATCACATAGACACTGATACGTTTCCTGTACTAATATTCTACAGGGTGAAAATGACTGTGATTTATATCTATCAACTCCCACCTATTGCCTTGTAGAGAGGGCTATGGTGTTTAATACGTAGAACGACATGCTACACAATAGACAACTTCCAACATATAATTTTAGAGTGTCAATTAAAGTAGCTAATGAGCCGAGTGCCGAGATACCTATTCCAAATGATGATGAAGACATTCATACGGTTGAACAATCTGTTGGAACATTCATTTCATAATCGGCAATTCTTTTAAAAAAACATGTCTACAAGGAGGTATCTATTTCCAATTTATTTTTCTAGCTGGGCCTTTAACATTTAATGAAAAAAGGTCTGAAACGATGAATGTTATTATAGAATGACAAAGAGAAGGGGGTGAAACGAAATATCAGCTCAAAACCATCTCAAGGATCAACCAACCGATTGAAACGGTCTACTGAGAGCACATTCACCCTGCCCGTTCTATATCCACAGTTAATATCATTGCAGGCTCATGTGGATACAAATTTGATAGACGACAATGCTCACATAGTTGATTTTGAAAAAAATATGTACGGAGAGGAATCATCATATTTCATTAGTGCTGAAAATGTAAATGAAATCCTCAAGTATGAATGGCTAGGCCCCTTAGTTTTAAATGTATACATGAGGTATGTTTTCAGGATTTGATTTTAAAAAATCTTATATACTCTGATAATTATGACTAAATACATTTCATATTTTTTGCAGGCGTATATATGAAAAAAAATTGAAGGGATTTCCCCATGAACAAAAATTTGGACTCGTTAGTCCTCACATCGCCTCTCCAAAAGAGGAAATAGATTCTAATAAAGAGGCTGCAATAATGTCATCCCTACTCAAATCGTTTGAAAACAAAATTACATATGACAGACTCTTTTTAATACCAACGATGCAGGGGTAAAACTCTACAATTTAATCATATAAACTATATTTTCATTTCTTTCTTTACTTATTCCTTTTTGTTTTTTAGGCAACATTGGATGCTGATTGCAGTCAATTTGGATACTCCAAAGATTTATTTTCTAGATTCAAGGCATGGATATCCAACAAACCGACCACACATGATGGCGTTTGTTAATTTGTAATACACTAGATCCAACATTTTAAAACTAAACATCTAGTTATATAATTTATATTATCTTTTAATGAGAATACTATTATGATAGGGCAATGCATCAATATCGTATACTTCATGGAATGAATCTAGGGCCTAAGGATAAGAACGCCTACAAAATCTACAACTGGAAAAGTATCCTGGTATATATAATAACATTGCACTATCCAAACACATATCAAAACAAATTACTTATTTTTTTTGATGTTTCTACAGTGTCTAAAACAAACAAACGGAAAGGAATTTGGTTATTATGTTTGTAAATTTATGAAAGAGATCGTATTTCATCAACAAACTAGCATCCCTGACGAGGTATTTTTGAAAATAATTACGAGTTCATTTAAAATATTTATTAATACTTTGTGTATTTATATTTTTTCAGTACTACCATGACTGTCGCAAAAACTCATATTCACAAGATGATATAGATGTGTTTAGAAACGAATGGGCAGTATACCTGATGGAAGATTGTACACAAATAGGATGAAGATGAATTCCTACTACTTATGTTATCCATATATGATCATTGATATATCCATTTTTACACTTATTGAGCATATATGATGACCCTTTATTATGTTTATATCCTTAGGTTAGGAAGAATGGTTTTAGAAATGATTTGTCTTTTTGTAAAGCATAACTCATTGAACTACACTGGTCGATATTGTGGAAGTCGACCAATGCATAGTCATTCAGTCCACTCACGAGCATCTTAAAAGCTTGATGGGAACCAATATATTGGATTTTCAATTTTCTAATTAGTTTCCCTTATATGTGGGTGGGGGTATCCAGGAGGGAGGGGGGTGTTCAAGAGTGGGGGGTGTCCAGGAGGGGTGTTTCTAGGAGGGAGGTGGTGTCCAAGTGTGAGGGTGGGTGGGGGTGTCCAGAAGGGAGGGGGGGCTGTCCAGGGGGTGTCCAGGAGTGGGGTGTGTCTAGAAGGGAGGGGGTGTCCAGACAAAGAACCATTCAATTCCATTCAATACTGATAATATACAATGGTTAGATCACTTATAGAGTAGCCTGAAGTGGGTCCATAGTGAGGCATCAAAAGTTTCAACCAACCAAACCAATTCCAAGCCCATGTAAAGACCTAAGAATTATATTCCAGTTCAATTTGAGGCCCAATATATCTTATTTAATGTCATAAATACCCAACATATGCATCTTTTACCTTTCTCACATTAGATTTATGTAAAATTTCATTCTTATTCCTCCAATATATTTTTTGTTTGGTGTTTTCCCTTGATTTGTTGAACTGTATCTCTTCAATATATATATGATTTTACAATTCATATTAGTGAATGATGGTGTATGAACAATATTTATTCCATTATCAAATATATGATGAAAATATAGTTGGATAAGGAAGGTTATTAAAGGTTATACACTAAAGAACAAGGAGGGAGGGTTGTCTAGGAGGGAGGGGGTCCAGGTGGGAGGGGGCTGTCCAGGGGGTGGGAAGGTGGCTGTCCAGGGAAAGGGAGGGGGGCTGCAAGGGGAGGGAGGGGGATATCCAGGAGGAGGGAGGGGGGCTGTAGGTGGAGTGGTGGGAGGGGGAGGGGGGGGGGTGCTGTCCAGGGGTAGGGAGGGGGCTGTCCAGGGGGCTGTCTCGGGGAGGGGAGGGAGGGGGTTGTCCAAGAAGGAGGGGGTGTCTAGGAGTGGAGTGGGGTGGGGTGTCCAGGAGGGGAGGGGGGCTATCCAGGGAGGGGAGGGGGCTATCCAGGGGGTGGGAAGGGGGCTGTCTAGGGAAAGGGGCTGCAAGAGGAGGGAGGGGGGGTTATCTAGGAGGAGGGAGGGGGCTACAGGTGGAATGGTAGGAGGGGGGGGGGGGGTGTTTTCCAGGGGTAGGGAGTGGGAGACATCGATGTTAATCGGAGAATCGAGGTAGATCAGAAAACATGGTAAAAGACTGTTTTGAGCATTTAACAAGATCACCATGTTGACTTTAAATAGACTTTAATATATTAATTTAGTCCATCAAAGACATGACTAAAATTCCAAAAGATAAGACTGAAATTCACTCAAATGTAGGCTATAGAATCTTTGCATTCTGTGACAGTTTTTTTTTCAAAAGTTTCACCCAGGTGCTTAAAATAAGAAGCTGTTGTAGTTCAATATCTCAAGAGTGATGGTGTGGTTCCATCAATGGGGTTTTTTCCTCCAAACAAGAATGTCAGACGCTACCACTGGATTAAACAGCACTGATTTATAATCAATCATGGTCTGAATGGAAGTGCAAACATCTTTTATGGATAAGTTCTTGCATGTTTCCAATCATGTGTCCCATATTCTCAGTTCCCTTCCATAGAACAAAGGTTTTTTAGTTCCTTAGGAAACTTGGTTCCCATCGCATGCGATTGTGATCGCGTTCTCTATGTTGTTCTCGCCTCTGTACTGTATCCTCCATGATCACTATTGACCAAGCGTTGTATACTGCTGTTTCTTCGAGTCCAGACGTGTGCTTTTCCAGTTTCACCATACTTTCCGACTACCACATGTGGTCCCGTGGAAAACAAAGTGTATATGGATCCTCTTGCTAAGTTTCAGTTTCATTTTCCTCCAAAGATGCGACCAACATCCCGATCAAATCTCTCCCATTCGTCTCCCTATTTCTGCCTCCATCAGAACGTGTTAGTCTCCTCCGTAGCCAGCATCAACTGATTGTCTTCCTTTGTCTGCATCTCATTAATTCTCATCACCAATGTAAGACACTCCCCCTCTTGTTGCGACACTTTCTCCATGTTGCGCAACATGTTAGTGGTGTGTTTTCATTATTCAGCTTGCTCCATCAACTCATGTTCCCACCTTCACTGCTCTTGATCCCACGACTGCTGGTACAATGTGAGAGCTTACATTTTGGGTGAAATAGCTTAATTCTAAAAATTTCACGGGTTTATTCCTCTTTTTGTAACAGAAAAGTTTTTTATGACAATATGTTCATTTGGTCATACCCACTAAAATCTATTATTATTATTGTTACTATTGTAATTGATAGATTTGTAGTTGATTTTCTTTCATTTTACAAAGATATCATTTGGTTTTTGCTGGTTCAATTTCACTATAGATTTGCAGAACAATATGTTTTTGTTCTGTCTAGGGGGCTGTCTTGGGGAGGGGAGGGAGGGGGGTTGTCCAGGAAGGAGGGGGTGTCCGGGAGTGGAGGGTGGTGTCCAGGAGGGGAGGGGGTCTGTCCATGAGGGGAGGGGCCTGTACAGGGGGGTGGGAAGGGGGATGTTCAGGGAAAGTAAGGGGGGCTGCAAGGGAAGGGAGGGGGTTGTCCAAGAGGAGGGAGGGGGGCTGCAGGTGGAGTGGTGGGAGGGGGGGTGTCCAAGGGTAGAGGGGGGGTTGTCTAGGGGGGCTGTCTCGGAGAGGGGGGGGGGGGTTCCAGGAAGGAGTGGGTGTCCAGGAGGGGAGGGGGGATTTCTATGAGAGGAGGGGGCTATCCAGGAGGTGGGAAGGGGGCTGTCTAGGGAAAGGGAGGGGGCTGCAAGGGGAGGGAGGGGGGTTGTCCAGGAGTAGGGAGGGGGACTGCAGGTGTAGTGGTGGGAGGGGGAGGGGGCTGTCCATGGGTAGAGAGGGGGCTATCTAGGGGGGATGTCTCAGGGAGGGGAGGGAGGGGGTTGTCCAGGAATGAGGGGGTGTCCAGGAAGAGAGGGGGGCTGTCCAGGAGAGGAGGGGGGGGGGGGGTGTCCAGAAGGTGGGAAGGGGGCTGTCTAGGGAAAGGGAGGGAGCTGCAAGGGGAGGGAGGGGGTCGTCCAAGAAGGAGGGGGTGTCCAGGAGGGAAGGGGGCTCTCTAAGAGAGGAGGGGGGGTGTCAAGGAGGTGGGAAGGGGGATGTCCAAGGAAAGGGAGGGGGGCTACAAGGGGAGGGAGGGGGTTGTCCAGGAGGTGGGAGGGGGGCTGCAGGTGGAGTGGTGGGAGGGGGTGTAACACCCCAGGTAAATAAAGAATATGAAATTTTCATATTTATCCATATTTTTGAATAAAATATTAATATGACTTTAAAGGGGACGCTGTGCTCGATGGCGTACCCAACACGCAACAACGCGTTTCTTAGGAATCTTACGTTGCACTCTAATAATAAAATAATATTATTTTAAATGGTAGTTAACATATAGTTGTTGTATTGGAGGAAATGGTTAGAAATAACTAAAATATGATTATATATGTTTCTAAATGTTTTTACATTTATCCAATAAAAGATAAAGGCTTAAAATACGGAAAGAATTCAATTTTAGGTGTATATGCCCTAGTTTTCACTAAAGGTTCAATTATCGCCTTTTGATGGCGAACCGTCATTAAATATAGTTTTGTTCACTCTTATAAATTCTATAGGACCAAATAAAACCCTTCTTTAGAATCATGACATCAAAATTTACTTTGTGTAAATTTTTGGTATCTTTCCAATAAAGGTCATTTTTTTAATGAATAGTGTAAAATGTTGTATTTTAATTCAAAACCTCTTTTTAATCTAATTTATTTATATGATTAGATTATATTTTTAATTGGTTTTAAAGTGAAATTAGAATATATTTTTACCATTAAATCCAATAGTGGTCGTTGGAATTAATTTCACTTTGAAATCAGACTTAAACTAGTGTCAATCTTTTGATACTTATTGTTTCATAAAAACACGCTTTTTGCTCGGACCACGGGAATTAATTATTAAATTAATTAATGTGACTTATATGTTTTGAATTTTGTAAAATAGACTTCATTTTTGAATTCGGAATATCAAATATAGCTTAGGGTGATTTTTTGGGATTTTTCTGAAAAACTTCAATTTTTGATGAATAGTGAAACCACTAAGTGGTACTTATAAAAACTGATTTTTCGTTTAAATGAAATTTTACCACTTCTGTGTTTTGAATTTCAAAAATCTGACATACATGGTTGTCATTAAGAATTAAAATGTGGTTCAATGAGATTAAAATAATTTTTTGGTGAATAGGAACTTTTAAGTTCTTAATCGCGATTAGAAGTAATTAGTGTAGTTTAAGGTAAGAATAATGTTCTAATAAAATGAAATGACTTAGACACATGTCCTACCCGCATTGGATGTGTCATGTACGACCAAGAAAATACATGGGTCAACTTGGGGACCCCATGGAGCCACTTTGGTTGGAAAATGACATAAATACCTTTTTATTTTATGTTAAAGTAAAAATGACACAAACATGAGATGTTTTACTAAAACAATTTTTACATGTGGTTATACAAGTCATATTTTTGACTATAAATATTCATTGGAAATATAAAAAGATTTCCTACGTCATAGTATTTTTTTTATAATTTTTAGACGTTAAATAAATTAAATTATTTATGACATCATGATGATGCAGCGATGACCTCATTATTTAACGATTTAAATAAAATGGAAAGATAATGTAATATATAAGACCTACACATGTCCAAAACTTATTGGATGAGTGGATTTCGAACCCTTATCACCTTATCCTCGAATTATATCAATTTGGGACCTCTTAAATCCGAATATCATTTTAAAATAAAGTGACTTTTCTTTACTTTCCAAGAGTGCCCCTCCTCTCCTCTTATAAAAGGCCCCCACCTCTACCTCCTTACCCACACTCCCAAAGCCTTTGGCTCAGCCAATCCCTGCCCATTTTGTCTCTCCACTTACCTCTCTTACTCCTTGAATCCTCACTTTGGGCAGAAGTCTTCCCAAGGTAGCCTTTGAGCTCAAACCAAAGGGAGTTACCTGATTTTAAGGTAATGTCTTCACTTCAGTCCTTTTGTTTTATTTTGCCTCTCCAACCCCGTAAACTATTTTTATTCATTTATTTTGTAACAACTACAGTATCTTCAATATACTAGGATGTTTTTATAAAAATTATTCGAGCTACACTTACACACACCTACATCTAATGGTTAAAGAACATACTGTTTCCGTGGATGACGAATTTATGCCTCATGAAACGATGATTGTTCAACACTCATATAACACCTTCAAAGGTTGCCATTAAGATGTCACTATATTTATATATGATATATAATATGTTTATGTTTTACTTAAGCTTATGTATTTTTCATTTGTGTCTTACCTTTATGGCTTCCATTATGGGTATACGCGATATCTTCATTTTAGGAAGTGCGGACTACCGCCCCCTCAAAGTAATGTGATTCGTTAATGTCATACGTGGGACGTATAAAGGATGGATTTAATGTTATTATATATGATGTTATACTGGAATTATAATATACCTCTATATCATTATTATTTCTTTCCATTAAAGTATGATATAGAAATGAAAGTAACGTTCATGCGCACGTACGGCTTACCGTCTCCATGAACGGTGCATTTCATTTCTTATCCCAAAATGTAATGTACTATTATAAGTACATGTATATAATGTATATATATGATGAATGATACATATAAATTATTAATATAATTCTGGAATTAAAATATACATAACTCTCATTTAGTTTTAATTCCATTAATATGACAAAGAAATGAAAGTAGCGTTCATTCGTACGTACGGCTTACCGTCTCCATGAACGGTGCATTTAATTTCTTACCTCTAAATGATTATGTGATATTATAAATACATTTATATTCTAGATATATATGATATATATGATATCCAAATCATTAATTTCATTCTGGATATAAATAACCTTTGACCACACGAACAACATGTAATTGTAAGAAGTCCACTTTTGACTTAAGAACCAAATATCGACAAAACAAACATTATTAACTTAAATGATTACATAATGTTTATAACATGGAAATAAGTGATATAAAAGGAATAATGAACTTGAAAAATATTCTTAAGCAAATATAAATTAACTCAAGTTTATTATTCAGGACATTAAAGAACGATCAAGTCAAGTCGGACCCGAGGTAAGAGATCCTACTCCTCTCTTTCTTTTTAAGTACACTCTTTTATGTCATTCCTTTAAAGCTCATATTTCTTGTGATTGGGATGTTCTTTTATATATTAATCTTACTGTAATTTTTATGTACATATTATGAGAGAACCTATTCTCTCTCATCAATCCATTTTGGATGTTTTGAGTGGCGCCGTTAGGCTGCCGAATTTTTGTAAGAGATCTAACCTCTCTCTTTCTTTTTAAGTACTCTCCTTTATGTCACTTCTTTTAAGCTCCTCTTTGTTATGTTGGGGGATGTTCTTTTATATTCCTCTTTCTGTAAACTTTATTTTGATGTGATGAGAGACCCTATTTCCTATCATCAATGCATTTTGGAAGTTTTATGTGGCACCGTCAGGCTGCTGAGTTTTCATAAGAGATTTTTCATCTCACTTTTATTCCCGTGAGATTTATGCTACATTTGCCACAATTTCCTTTGAGTGGTTTATCTACAGAACATTATTACACTCCTTTTGTAATATAATTCCATTTATGGGTATTTACATATTAATTGTATGACACTTCTTCGATGGGGTGTACTTTTCGAAAGTTACCCAAGTCGGTAAGGGAACCTTTCACCCTCCCCTTTTTAAAAGACTTCTTTTGTTATGTCTTTTAATTCACATACTATTATGTTGGGATATGTTATTCTATATCCTTATTGATGTAAATTTTATGTCCAAGTGATGATATACCCTTTTTATCTCTCATCAACTCATTTTCTGAATTTTGAAGTGACGCCGTTAGGCTGTCGAATTTTACCAAGGGAACTTTTTAACCCAATTTCGATTTCTTTGGGTTCAACATGTAGTTATTGAACATGTCATCCTTTTAATAAGTGTGAATGAACTTTTATTGTTTTACAATTAATATCCACTTATATTGGGTGTATTTATATTTGTCACACATAATTCTGAGATTGATTTCTCCTTAATTTAAGGATACCTTATTTATAATGGATTTCATCTCATTTTACATTTCTTTTGAGACTTCATTGTTGTTATGCAACAATTCACTCTTATATGATGTGTATACTGTCCTTTGACATATTATATCATGAATCCCTTTATTCTCATGATATAATAAAGTTCGGATTAAATATTATTCCGCTATTATTTGTATTCAAGAGTCTCTCATTTTGTTAAAAACTATTTAACAAAAATATCATTTTAAATGTTTTAAAGATTTATTATTATAAATATTTATCTTTAATTTCCATGTTTTATAAATGGTTTTTAGTATTTATTTATATGGACATTAATGTTTTAAAATTATAATTCCAGTAAAAGCTTCATAGTGGTATGGGACACTTTGATTCAAAAATCTCTTTTAAATGGTTTTTGAAAATGGATTGATTAATTCAATATCTGGGAATTACTTATTGTGATTGAAAATGAAATGTTGTTATTGAAATGTTTATATTTTCAATATTTTATGTGTAATGATTGTACTTGGACATTTAACGGGTGGTTACGTGATAAACCATATGACGGGTGGTGCCGTGAATACCAGGACGGGTGGTTACGTTATAACCTCCAATGCATTAGGTATGGAAGTCGGCCGTATGGCTATTCCATTAAGTATGTATGGAAGTTGGCCGAATGCCTATTCCATTAAGTGATATGTGTGGAAGTCGACCTTATGGTTATTCCACTTAAGTATGTTTATGTCCCAAGTTACCTTTATATGTTATGTGATCTTTATATGGGTTTTATGGTAATCTTTTGGTTACAGAAGGGTGAGTAATGAACTTTTATTCAGTGAAGAGTTTTTACTACTTCAAAAAGGTGAAAAGTATTACTTTGTTAAAGTATACATGGTTTACTTGTTGTTTTGAATAACTAACAGTTTTCATTCTTTGTGTATCCCTTACTGAGTTTTTTATGCTCATCCCAAGTTTTTGAAATGTTTTTCACAGGACTTAACGTGGAATAGAGTCAAGGATGGGATCAAGGGAAGTCATGCTACCTAAAACATGGAACTAGACATGTTTCTTTTTAAGAGTTTTTATTTTATGGAAACTTAGTAGAAGTTTCTACTTTGTAATCTTTTGAGATGTAATAGTTATGTCCTAATTCTCTAAAACTCTAAACCTGAAAAGATCCTCAATGTGAATTATTCATTTAATTCAATATTAAGTAAGCTTTAAGGTCGGGGCCTTATAGTTGGTATCAGAGTTCGGTTTAGATAACTTTAGAGGTTAGGGTATTCTTTAAGTATAAGTGACATTACCATAATGGTTAGGATTTCAGAAAGAGTCATAGTTTATAGATAAATTGAATGAGTAAGTATATTTCCCTCATTAGTACATGATGGTTCTATTGATATACTCACACTGAATTTTCTGTTTTTAGTGAATTGATGGATCTAGTAGGCACCAAAGAGACAACAGGTTTGAAGGAAACTGTGGTGGTTCTCTGATTAAGATACTATATAAAATGGAGGATTGAATGAGGAAACTCGTGGTTGTTCTAAACCAACTATCAAGGAGTCATGATCAACCACTTGAACCTCGGTATGATCTGTAATGCATCATGTACGAGATGACCAATTGATGTGGAAGTTCAGGTAATAATTATAAAGGTAACCATTAGAGTTTATATGATCTTTACTTTTGAGGTAATTATGGGTTATTATATGATATGATGGAAAATTAAAGGCATGAGATAAAATTGAGGTTAAAATGTGTTATGATTATTTTTGAATATTTTATCTCATTTTGGGGAATGTTTTAAGAATTATATAGTTTTGGAAAAAGGACAACACGCAGACCGTGTGACAACCCGTCGCGTCGGACAAAGATGCGGGAATCGAACCCACAACCAAAGTGCGACTGGTATTTATCGCCTACCACTGGACTACGTGAAGTCCCTGGTTAGTTTGACTGATTCTTTTTAGTTAGATAATTTTATGAATTAAGAGTAAGTTGATTTTGGGTTATCTATAGAAATTTATTAACCTATCATGGAGGATATGTGATTAAGTTAATTACTTTTCAATACGAGAATTTAGGAGGAACTGATGTTGTTTGGAGATAAATGTTACGATTTAACTTGGAAGACTATGTGACTAAATCCTTCAAATATTTGGGTTTCAATCCTATATTGGTTTACTTTGAAGAATTTTATGGACAATTTGTTTATCGAATGTTCCTCGTTGAACTTTGGGTTTTGTTGGACAAATTTTGGAGATTAAGCATAGATTTTCTTTTTAAAGGGTTATCCTTTTCTGGATTATCTGATCTTGTACTAACCTTTTTGGTTTTGGTTTTGGTTAAAGCCTAAAGACACGGGAAGTATATAGTTCTCTTTGGTGGATTAGGTGATTCTCTAGAAGTTTATTATAGTACTCTTAATATGAACACATCTTCCTAAATACTCGTCTTTTAGAGAAAATATGAGTTTGTGTATGGAATCTAATAAAAGTTGAAAGTCAACATGATAAGTGATTATGCTTCCTTATGAATAAATTCCTCAATAAAAAGTAACTTAAAACAAAAATGTTGTCTATTAACTTTTCCTACTGGGGAATCGAATACCATTTAACCCATCACAAGTTTTTGATTTTCTTATGGTTAACTTTCTCCTAGACATGTTTACTATCACTCTCCCTCAAGAACACGACCCTTTGATTTTTCTTCCATGTCCATGTTTTCCTACACGGAATCCTATTATGGGTTAACTCGGGTGACCTCTGTACTTATCTTTCTTTATTTTAAAGTGATTGTTTTACCGACTCTTGTTCCGATGTGGGACTTTCAAGGATGTTTCCAAGCTCAATTTTAAAAATTGCGAGGACGCAATTCACAAAAAGGGGGGAAGGATGTAACACCCCAGGTAAATAAAGAATATGAAATTTTCATATTTATCCATATTTGTGAATAAAATATTAATATGACTTTAAAGGGGACACTGTGCTCGATGGCGTACCCAACACGCAACAACGAGTTTCTTGGGAATCTTACGTTGCATTCTAATAATAAAATAATATTATTTTAAATGGTAGTTAACATATAGCCCTTGTATTGGAGGTAATGGTTAGAAATAACTAAAATATGATTATATATGTTTTTAAATGTTTTTACATTTATCCAATAAATGATAAAGGTTTAAAATACGGAAAGAATTCAATTTTAGGCGTATATGCCCCAGTTTTCACTAAAGGTTCACTTATCGCCTTTTGATGGCGAACCATCATTAAATATAGTTTTGTTCACTCTTATACATTCTATTGGACCAAATAAAACTCTTCTTTAGAATCAGGACATCAAAATTTACTTTGTGTAAATTTTTGGTATCTTTCCGATAAAGTTCATTTTTTTAATGAATAGTGTAAAATGTTGTATTTTAATTCAAAAACTCTTCTTAATCTAATTTATTTATATGATTAGATTATCTTTTGAATTGGTTTTAAATTGAAATTAGAATATATTTTTACCATTAAATCCAATAGTGGTCATTGGAATTAATTTCACTTTGAAACCAGACTTAAACTAGTGTCAATCTTTTGATACTTATTGTTTCATAAAAACACGCTTTTTGCTCTGACCGCGGGAATTAATTATTAAATTAATTAATGTGAATTATATGTTTTGAATTTTGTAAAATAGACTTCATTTTTGAATTCGGAATATCAAATATAGCTTAGGGTGAATTTTTGGGATTTTTCTGAAAAACTTCATTTTTTGATGAATAGTGAAACCACTAAGTGGTACTTATAAAAACTGATTTTTCGTTTAAATGAAAATTTACCACTTCTGTATTTTTAATTTCAAAAATCCGACATACATGGTTGTCATTAAGAAGTAAAATGTGGTTCAATGAGATTAAAATAATTTTTTGGTGAATAGTAAATTTTAAGTTCTTAATCGCGATTAGAAGTAATTAGTGTAGTTTAAGGTAAGAATAATGTTCTAATAAAATGAAATGACCTAGACACATGTCCTACCCTCATTGGATGTGTCATGTCCGACCAGGAAAATCCATGGGTCAACTTGGGGACCCCATGGAGCCACTTTGGTTGGAAAATGACATAAATACCTTTTTATTTAATGTTAAAGTAAAAATGACACAAACATGAGATGTTTTACTAAAACAATTTTTACATGTGGTTATACAAGTTATATTTTTTACTATAAATAGTAATTGGAAATATAAAAAGATTTCCTACGTCATAGTATTTTTTTTATAATTTTTAGACGTTAAATAAATTAAATTATTTATGACATCATGATGATGCAACGATGACCACATTATTTAACGATTTAAATAAAATGGAAAGATAATGTAATATATAAGACCTACACATGTCCAAAACTTATTGTATGAGTGTATTTCGAACCCTTATCACCATATCCTTGAATTATATCAATGTGGGACCTCTTAAATCTGAATATCATTTTAAAATAAAGTGACTTTTCTTTACTTTCCAAGAGCGCCCCTCCTCTCCTCTTATAAAAGGCCCCCACCTCTACCTCTTTACCCACACTCCCAAAGCCTTTGGCTCGGCCAACCCCTGACCATTTTGTCTCTCCAGTTCCCTCTCTTACTCTTTGAAGCCTCAATTTGGGCAGAAGTCTTCTCAAGGAAGCCTTTGAGCTCAAACCAAAGGGAGTTACCCGATTTTAAGGTAATGTCTTCACTTGAGTCCTTTTGTTTTATTTTGCCTCTCCAACCCCATAAACTCTTTTTATTAATTTCTTTTGTAACAACTCCAGTATATTAAATATACTAGGATGTTGTTATAAAAAGTATTCGATCTACACTTACACACACCTACATCTAATGGTTAAAGAACATACTGTTTCCGTGGATGGAGAATTTATGCCTCACGAAACGATGATTGTTCAACACTCATATAACACCTTCAACGGTGGCCATTAAGATGTAACTATATTTATATATGATATAAAATAAGTTTATGTTTTACTTAAGCTTCTTTATTTTTCATTTGTGGCTTACCTTTATGTCTTCCATTATGGGTATACGCGATATCTTCATTTTAGGAAGTGCGTACTACCGCCCCCTCAAAGTGATGTGATTCGTTAATGCCATACGTGGGACGTATAAAGGATAGATTTAATGTTATTATATATGATTTTATACTTGAATTATAATATACCTCTATATCATTATTATTTCTTTCCATTAAAGTATGATATAGAAATGAAAGTAGCGTTCATGTGTACGTACGGCTTACCGTCTCCATGAACAGTGCATTTCATTTCTTATCCCCAAATGTAATGTACTATTATAAGTACATGTATATAATAGATATATATGATGAATGATACATCTAAATGACGAATATAATTCTGTAATTAAAATATACATAACTCTAATTTAGTTTTAATTCCATTAATATGACAAAGAAATGAAAGTAGCGTTCATGCGTACGTACGGCTTACCGTCTCCATGAACGGTGCATTTCATTTCTTACCTCTAAATGATTATGTGATATTATAAATACATTTATATTCTAGATATATATGATATATATGATATCCAAATCAGTAATGTCATTTTGGATATAAATAACCTTTGACCACACGAACAACATGTAATTGTAAGAAGTCCACTTTCGACTTAAGAACCAAATATCGACAAAACAAACATTATTAACTTAAATGATTACATAATGTTTATAACATGGAAATAAGTGATATAAAAGGAATAACTAACTTGAAAAATATTCTTAAGAAAATAGAAATTAACTCAAGTTTATTATTCAGGACGTTAAAGAACGATCGAGTCAAGTCGGACCCGAGGTAAGAGATCCTACTCCTCTCTTTTTTTTAAATACACTCTTTTATGTCATTCCTTTAAAGCTCATATTTCTTATGATTGGGATGTTCTTTTATATATTACTCTTACTGTAATTTTTATGTACATATTATGAGATACCCTATTCTCTCTCATCAATCCATTTTGGATGTTTTGAGTGGCGCCGTTAGGCTGCCGAATTTTCGTAAGAGATCTAACCTCTCTCTTTCTTTTTAAGTACTCTCCTTTATGTCACTTCTTTTAAGATCCTCTTTGTTATGTTGGGGGATGTTCTTTTATATTCCTCTTTCTGTAAACTTTATGTTGATGTGATGAGAGACCCTATTTCCTCTCATCAATCCATTTTGGAAGTTTTAAGTGGCGCCGTTAGGCTGCCGAGTTTTCGTAAGAGATTTTTCATCTCACTTTTATTCCCTTGAGATTTATGCTACATTTGCCACAATTTCCTTTGAGTGGTTTATGTACTGACCATTATTACACTCCTTTTTTAATATAATTCCATTTATGGGTATTTACATATTAATTTTATGACACTTCTTCGATGGGGTGTACTTTTCGAATGTTACCCAAGTCGGTAAGGGAACCTTTCACCCTCCTCTTTTTAAAAGACTTCTTTTGTTATGTCTTTTAATTCACATAATATTATGTTTGTATATGTTCTTATATTTCCTTATTGATGTAAATTTTATGTCCAAGTGATGAGATACCCTTTTTATCTCTCATCAACTCATTTTCTGAATTTTGAAGTGACGTCGTTAGGCTGTCGAATTTTACCAAGGGAACTTTTTAACCCAATTTCGATTTCTTTGGGTTCAACATGTAGTTATTGAATATGTCATCCTTTGAATATGTGTGAATGACCTTTTATTGTTTCACACTTAATATCCACTTATATTGGGTGTATTTATATTTTTCACACATAATTCTGAGATTGATTTCTCCTTAATTTAAGGATACCTTATTTATAATGGATTTCATCTCATTTTACATTTCTTTTGAGACTTCATTGTTGTTATGCACCAATTCACTCTTATATGGTGTGTATACTGTCCTTTGACATATTATATCATGAATCCCTTTATTCTAATGATATAATAATGTTCGTATTAAATGTTATTCCGCTATTATTTGTATTCAAGAGTCTCTCATTTTGTTAAAAACTATTTAACAAAAATATCATTTTAAATGTTTTAAAGATTTATTATTCTAAATCTTTATCTTTAATTTCCATGTTTTATAAATGGTTTTCAGTATTTATTTATATGGACATTAATGTTTTAAAATTATAATTCCAGTAAAAGCTTCATAGTGGTATGGGACACTTTGATTCAAAAATCTCTTTTAAATGGTTTTTGAAAATGGATTGATTAATTCAATATCTGGGAATTACTTATTGTGATTGAAAATGAAATGTTGTTATTGAAATGTTTATATTTTCAATATTTTATGTGTAATGATGGTACTTGGACATTTAACGGGTTGTTATGTGATAAACCATATGACGGGTGGTGCCGTGAATACCAGGACGGGTGGTTACGTTATAACCTCCAATGCATTGGGTATGGAAGTCGGCCGTATGGCTATTCCATTAAGTATGTATGGAAGTTGGCCGAATGGCCCTTCCATTAAGTGATATGTGTGGAAGTCGACCTTATGGTTATTCCACTTAAGTATGTTTATGTCCCAAGTTACCTTTATATGTTATGTGATCTTTATATGGGTTTTATGGTAATCTTTTGGTTACAGAAGGGTAAGTAATGAAATTTTATTCAGTGAAGAGTTTTTACTACTTCGAAAAGGTGAAAAGTACTACTTTGTTAAAGTATACATGGTTTACTTGTTGTTTTGAAAAACTAAAAATTTTCATTCTTTGTGTATCCCTTACTGAGCTTTTTATGCTCATCCCAAGTTTTTGAAATGTTTTTCACAGGACTTAACGTGGAATAGGGTCAAGGATGGGATCAAGGGAAAGTCATGCTGCCTAAAACATGGAACTAGACATGTTTCTTTTTAAGAGTTTTTATTTTATAGAAACTTAGTAGAAGTTTCTACTTTTTAATCTTTTGAGATGTAATAGTTATGTCCTAATTCTCTAAAACTCTAAACCTGAAAAGATCCTCAATGTGAATTATTCATTTAATTCAATATTAAGTAAGCTTTAATGCCGGGGCCTTATATGGGGGGCTGTCTCGGGCAGGGGAGGGGGGGTTGTCCAGGAAAAAGGGTGTGTCTATAAGGGGGGGGTGTCTCGGAGAGGAGGGGGGGCTGTCTAGGGAAAGTGAGGGGGATGAAAGGGGAGGGAGGGGGGTTGTCCAGGAGGAGGGAGGGGGGCTGCAGGTGGAGTGGTGGGAGGGGGGGGGTGGGTGTCTTGGGGAGGGGAGGGAGGGGGGTTGTCCAGGAAGGAGGGGATGTTCAGGAGGGGAGGGGGGTTGTCTAGGAGAGGAGGGGGCTATCCAGTAGGTGGGAAGGGGGTTGTATAGGGAAAGGTAGGGGGCTGCAAGGGGAGGGAGGGGGGTTGTCCAGGAGGAGGGAGGGGGGCTGCAGGTGGAGTGGTGGGGGGGGGCTGTCTAGGGGTAAGGAGGGGGATGTAAGGGGAGGGGGGCTGTCTAGGAGGAGGGAGGGGGGCTGCAGCTGGAGTGGTGGGAGGGGGTGTACAAGGGTGAGCAGGGGCTGTCCAGGGGGGCTGTCTCGGGGAGGGGAGGGGAGGGAGGGGGGGATTTGGATAATCAAACTAAAGATCTAGGAGATCAAGAGAAAAGTGAACTGGTATGATCATGGCCTATCTAATTGTGTAGGTTCTCATCAGGCCCTCTCTAAAACTGAGAAATACATTCCTTCCATACCTTCAACATGACCTTATATATTGTATGAGGTCCTTATAGAGGCATAAGTGTTTAGGGTCCAAGCAGGGTTGGACCCAATGTCTGATGCAGACGTGGTAGAACCCATTCCCTTTGACCTGGCATGGGAGAGTACAATCTTAGAGGCTCCTGATATATGTAACTATTAGGTTTATAACCTATCTAGGATGGTGGTATCACTAGGAAAATGTTAGAATTTATTCTAAAATTGAACACTCCTATGAAATTTAATACACCATCATTTATATGTCATATTGTATAACCTGTGGAGATTCCTCCTTTTTTTTATTTTCAATAAATGAAACCTTTTGGGTTCCATGTTGTTGTTGAAATTTATTCCTCATATTTTCTCATCCATGTAATCTTAACAAAGAAATATTTATAAGTCAATGAATGATGTTGAGCCTCTTCTAAAATATTAATTCAATCCAAGGAAATATAGACATGTAAAGGTTGTAATAGGTAACAATTGACATTTTATTAATGTATTCATTCATATTAATGTTTAATTTATTTCATTATTTTATTACTAACATAATATATGTTTTCTTATATAGGTTAAATCTTTTTCCTGAGTTCGAATGCTTTTTTCGGAAACTAATACCATGGACGACAATTTTTTAGAGCGAATCATGGATGCAAAAAGGATGAAACATCAATGTTTTTAACTGTTTGTTGAATAGTTATAATTGCAACCAAATTAAACATTGTTTGAAATGTATATATTAGTGTGTTGTTTTGTATTCATGGTTTCAAGTAAATGTATATATAATTTTTGTTCTTATGTGCTATGTGTGTAGGTGTTGTTTGTGTTGTGTGTACAGGTGCTGTCTCAGGTGTGCAGTTGATGTGCAGGTGTTGGGTTTGCACAGGCAATTTGGCCTTTATCATCAATAATTAAGCACTGATAAATGTCTAATATATCAGCACTCAATATATCGCTAATAAAGGTGGTATTTATCAGTGATATTTTTAGCGCTGATATATTATCCATTTATCAGCACTAAAAATAGCGCTGATAAAGGGGGCAGTTTATCAGTGCTAAAAAAACACTGATAAAGATGGTTCTCTATCAACGATAAGAAAGCACTGATAAAGGGGACCCCCCTTTATCTTTGCCGTGATAAACAACACTTTTTTAGCACTGTTAAAGTTAGTTTTTAGTGCTATTAAAAGCCCTATTTGTAGTAGTGTTTCCAAAATGAAACACCTCTCCTTAACCTCACACTGCCCTAATGGATATCGACCTCATAATTATTAGGGTCACTCTTATGCTCTTATTTCAGGTGATGATTTGATAGTTACATGAATAATATTTTATCAAATAATATCAATTACTTTATCGACCATATCAGTTTGTGTTTTGAAAAATATAAAGAAAGAAAAAGCACACACGACGAAAAGGTTTTAACTAAGTCACTCCTATCTAGGGTCACTCCACTTCCTCTCCCTTATTCTCACTATTACAAAGGAATGATAACCTTATTGGTACATAGGTCAAAATCAAATAATTTATCGAAGTTTCATTGCAAGTGTGGGTGGGTTCACTTTGAATTCCCCAGGACACTCTTTCATAAGTATGTTGTGAAATTCCTCAACATCACCATCATCATTCCATGAGATGTCATTGAAAACACCTCCTCCTCCTCCTTCTCCCTCCTTCCAGCTTCTGGAATTCCTTCACATTCAAGATCTGCAATCATAATTTCATCACCTTAATGCACTGCAACAACTCTCCTTTTTCTTGATGTATTGGATGTGGAAACAGTTTTACACAATTACTGCTTTTGCAGTGAACCACTCTTTTAACCTGAAAATATGCTAAGGGAATGACACTATCAATTCTTTCCTTCATTTTCCTTATGTCCTTATTATATAGAGGTGTGACCATTTTCTTTTTAGTGAAAGCTAATGAATGTAGAAATCCAAGGATCAACATTGTGATCATTTCCAACTGAGTGAAGGTGTTGATATCTTGAGCTCATGCATGCAGAAACTCCTCTGGTTAGAGGTTGAAGATGAAAAAAATGGAAACATTTCATTATTTCCATGTTTTAATATACAAATAGTATCCCACTATTTCATTGTCCCACATCAAAATGCGTCTAGTACTGTTGGGTGGTTTATTAAACCAAATGTGTTGAGGAACTCTTAACAAATCCCTTAGGGCCTCTCTTAGCTCAACCGGTCACTATGCCACCCTAGTCAGGGATCTTCCTCTTGTGTGCCACCTAACAGATGACCTTAGGCATGCCTCCCCGAATGTCAAAGATTTCTAACTAGCAGTGGGGTTATAAGAAGGTACTATGGGGATGTTATACCCCATATATTAGAGTAAGCAATAGTGGTAAAGGTACTATGGGGAGGCTATACACTAGGTATTAGAGTAATCAATAGTGGTAAATAACCATACATCATACACACTAGAGTAAATAATATATTAAATAAATTGAACATGCTATAATGAATTGAAATGCATTATATAATGTGAATGGTCATGCGAAGAATATTAAATACAACAGATCTCCCACTCGACTGATCAAGATACAAAACAAATAAAAGAAAAAATGAAATGAATCTCAACTTCTACTGTAAGCCATAACTTATCTCAATCATCTAAGTTCGAGCCATCTTGCTCAATGATTGAAACCCAAGCCTCTTCCCAACTCATATATGCAACCAGGGAGAGTCTTCATGGGTACCCTGGTGCAATGGCAGTCTAAGAAAGGTATGAATACAACAGATCTCCCACTAGGCCGATCAAGATATAAAATAAATAAAAGAAAAAAAAATGACATGAATCTCAACAACTACTCTATGCTATACCTTATCTCAATCATCTGAGTTTAAGACATCCTACTCAATGATTGAAACCCAAGCCTCTATCCAACCCATACATGCAACCAAGGAGAGTCATCTTGGGTACCTTAGTGCAATGACAGTCTGAGCAGGGTGTGAATACATAACTTAGTTGGGAACAACCAATGTAGTATCGTACATAACCGATAATACAGAGATATGTGCATGTGACATGATTAGCTGAAATCAAAGAATAACTATTAGAAATAGATATATAAATAAACCATCATTGATCCTCAGGTATGGGACCCTGATCGATCCTACCTACTTCATCCAATAACAGGGTGTCTTTAAGCATGTCATGATATCATGAAATCCATATAAATATTGGATCCTAGGGTGTAACCCAGGTATCCCTACTACTCTAGCTCAAATGACCAACAAATCATCATGAATGACTGAACATCCAGATCCTGAGCCTCATGAGAATCTCTCCAAACTCCAATATAATAAATGGATCAAAGGCGATTCTTGGAAACCCCGAGCATCCACTAAATCAAAAATATCTCCCATTTCACCAATCCAATCGGGTGGGTTCCATGCATCCTAGGCATCCACATCAGGTACAAATAATGTCACCAAGCCTAACTAGCCAGATCCTAGGGGTGGCATTAGAATCTCATAATAATAATCATTATTATAATAATCCTCAAGCTTGAATCTTAGGATCCTAGAAATGCTAGGCATCCTAAGGACCCATGGTGTCCAGGGCATCCCATACAAACCTGAGGTTGAATCCCGGAGTCTCAAGAATTCTTCTCATTGCTCAACATCCGGATCCTAGAATACACATAGAGAATCCATGATGATGTCATCACGTCCAAGTCATATCACATAGTATCACATGAGTCTCAAAATCCTGATCCAAGGAAGCACCTCTAAGAATCCAAAACATCACCATCACACCATATTAGGCACATAGTCCAGGTCACATGAAGTCTGTCTGAGTATCCATAGTTGTATAAAAAATATCCAGGTGAGAGCATACAAATGAGATAAGGGTTGGCTAAATGCCTAAAACCACCCCCACTGTCCATAGCCCATTGGGCTCACATGTTCAGTGTGGGTTCTAAGATGAAATTCACTACCATCTCTACCCATACCCACACGAACCCACTCATGGATGGTCTATCACTGGGCACCTAATTCAGTTATCTAAATAATGTCCAGGGAGAGATACCCTACTTAGAGCTCTCCTAGTGAACATAAGAGAAGAGAAACCCCACTTGGGTCCTCAATCTCGGTCAAGTCACTCATGTCATAACCCACCACATGAAGTATTTCACGATCCTAGGCAATGTCATAACATAACATGACCTCATGGGTCGCAAGGGTATACCTCATAGGTTGCCCACTTAAGAGATGTTTGAGAGTATGTCCCATACCCCATGATCTCTCGTGGTCAGTCACTCACCCAAATCAATCCTAGTCCTCCTAAGGTCTATCCACCTAAGCCTGGTCACATTAAACGGGGAAGGAAGAATGACCCTAGGTAAGGGTGTAGTTTCGGCCAAACCCAAAACGGACTGAACAACCCCATGAGGTGGCCCAAGCCCGACCTCAGGCCAACCCAAACCATCATGTCGGGCTGAGATTTTTCGGTCCGGGTCGGGCTTTTTCAATTTGGGTCATGATGGGATTTTATTATTTTCAATCTAAATGTTTGTTTTAAAACTTTTTTTAAATTTTTTTATTTAAACCTTTTTCAACATTTGTTTAAAACATTTTTTTAAATATATTTTTAAACGCATGTTTTTTAGATGTATTTTTTTAAACGTTTAAGATGTTATTTGTAAAAATGTTTACTTTATTTTTTATTAACATTTTACGATGGGTGGATATGTTATTTTTTTTTTCTAAATAAATTTATATATATGAATATATATATATATTATGTGAAAATTGTAAAAAAAATTAATGAGGGGTTGGGGGGTGCATAGCAGTGGGTGATTTTAAAGCATTGTTATTTAAACGTTTTTAACGTCTATTTAAAACATATATTTACATTTATTTTTTTAAACTTATTTATAATTTTTTAAGAATTTACTAATTTTATTTATTTAAAACATTTTTTAACATCTGTTTAAAACGTTTTTTACATTTATTTTTAAATGAATAATTTAAAATGTTTTTTAAATTTTTTTAAACGCGTGATTTTTACAAGTATTTTTTTAAAACATTTAACATTTTTTTTCAATTTTTAATGTAATTTTTTTAAAGTGTTTGTTTTTTTAAAAAAATTAAATGTTTGTTTTAATTTTTTTTTAAATATTTGTTTAAAACATTTTTATTTAAACTTTTTTTAAACCATTTTTTAACATTTGTTTAATTTTTTTTATATTTATTTTTATACATTTAATTTAAAACGTTTTTTTTGGCGCATGTTTTTTACATGTATTTTTTTAAACATTTAATATGTTTAATGTAAAAACAAAAAATTTTATTAACATTTTACAGTGGATGGATATATTATTTTTTTCTAAATAGATTTATATATGTCTGTGAATTTATATATATTATGTGAAAATTAAAGAAAAAAATTAATGAGGGATTGGGTGTGCACAACAGTGGGTGGGTTTAAAGCATTGTTATTTAAATGTTTTTTATCATTTATTTAAGATGTTTTTTACATTTAATGTTTAACTTATTTTGAAAAAGTATTTTTAAGCTTTTGTTTAATTTAAATCATTTTTTAAACTATTTCTAATTTTTTAAACGAATGTTTTTTACATGTATTCTTATTAAATGTTAAACATTTTTTTTGTAAAAATGTTTATTTTCTATTTTATTGAAATTTACAGTGGGAGGATATATTTTTTTTTCTAAATAGATTTATATATGTGAATCTATATATATTATGTGCAAATAAATAATGAGAGATTGGAGGGGTGCACAACAGTGGGTGAGTTAATTTTTTTCTAAAAAGATTTATATATGTATATATAATATATATAATATATGCAAGATTCATCATATTTAAAAATAATAATGAGGTTGGGGGGTATGCAGACATCATTGGGTGAGTAGTTATTTTTTTGTTAATATATAATAAGTTATATATATATATATAATGTTAAATGATTGATATATATATATATATGTATATAATATAAGAAAATTGTAAAAAAAATAATTAGGGGTTTGGGGGTGCACCGTAGTGGGCGAGTTAGTTTTTTTTCTAAATAGATTTATATGCAATATATGTAAGTTGCAACATACTTAAAAAAATTAACGAGCATGAGGGACCTGCACAAATATCATTAGGTGAATGTGTTATTTTTTGTTAATATACAATAAGTTATTATATATATAATATTAAACCATTGATATATATATATATATATTATCAATAGCTTTGTTTATATATATTATATTAAATCATTTATATATATATTATTAATGGATTTTTAGAAGCCACACTTAATTGATATATATTTTTAATAGCTATATATATATATATTATTAATGGATTTGTTTATATACATATATTATATCATATCATTGATATATATATTATTAATAGATTTGTTTATATATATATATACATATATATAATATGCAAGTTTCATCATATTTTAAAAAATTAATGAGGCTGGGTGGTGTGCACAAACATCATTGGGTGAGTGTGTTATTTTTTTGTTAATATATAATAAGTTATTATATATATAATGTTTAATGATTGATATATATATATATATATATGAAAAAATTGTAAAAATAATAATCAGGGGTTGGGGGGTGCGCCGCAATTGGTGGGTTATTTTTTTTTCTAAATATATTTATATATGTATAGTATATATAATATATGCAAGTTGCAACATATTTAAAAAAATTAATGAGGTTGGGGGATGTGCACAGACATCATTAGGTGAGTGTGTTATTTTATTATTAATATACAACAAGTTATTATATATATATAATAATAAATCATTGATATATATATATATGAATAGATTTATATATATATATATATATTATATTAAATCATATATATATATATATTATTAATGGATTTTTAAAAACCGCACTTAATTGATATATATTATTAATGGATTTGTTTATATATATACATTATTATATATATATAATTATATATCATTGTGTATATATACACACACACACATTATCATTATATATAATAATAATTATATGTGTATATATATACATTATTATATATATATATATATTAGTTTTTGCTAATAATAATGATATATATATACACACATATATCGTTGATATATATATGTACATATATCGTCGATATATATATATATATATATATATATATATATATATATTCTAGTGATAACATGATAGGTGCAAAGCCTGGACCAGTTGGTGCAGGCGCAACCATGGAAGTCTGTGGTATGGAAATCGAATCTCCCTATTAGCAGTTTCCCATTATTTTTTTATAGTAGTCAGGCCTCGCACGGGCTAGCTGGCTGGGCTTTTTTCTGTGCTGGCCCAGCCTGGCCCGACGCGTGCTTTACTGGGCCGCTCGAGCTTTCGGGCTGGGCCTGTCGGGATTTTGGGCCGTCGGGACAGAATTACACCCTTAGCCATAGGTCAGTACTACGAGGATATCAACTCTAAGGAATCATAGGGTTCTTACTAGACCAACTTGGGCCCATTGTCGCAGGTCCACTCATGCCTCTTATTAGAGGCTTCTATGGATCACACAGAGTTTCACCATGATGTGTCTATTCCAATTTAAATCAAGGAGATCCCCTTGGGGTATTGGTTTCAATGTAAACTCAGTCAATGGTCATGAACTTGGCCATCAAAGGCATATAACCAGAGTGCAAGGGCTCATTATGGTCCTTGAATCTATATATATTCTAAGGGATACCATCTAATTAATTAAACTTCTTAATTAACATTTATAAAAATTAATATTAAAAAAACCTATAAAAAACAACCGACGAGCATCAATCCATTTCACTCTCACCTAAAAAACCTAAACTATAATACATTTATAGGAAAAATTTGCAGAAGGGGTTTTTCTATTTTTTTTAAAAAATTTATGGGTTATTTTTTTTGTTTAGAATATGAGACAGACAAGGGTCAGATTAATTTACACTCAACCATCTAGTCAGAAAGTTTCAATTCATTTGATGCACTTCACCTATTTTAAAAAATAATAATTTTAATTAATTTCATTATATATATAAAACAAAATTTAAAACAACATTTCAAATACTGTTTTTGATAATTTTAATTTTAATTTTTGATATGTCTTGTTATATATATATATGTAACAACATTTTAAACAGTATTTAAAATGTTTCGTTTTTATGTGGAATTACCCATATTTAGGTAATTTTAAAATATAACTAAAAACTTCACTGAGGACACCATTTTATAGGAGAGGAGACCTTGATATACCTTATGGATTTTCCATTTATGATTTAGTTTCACTTTTCCAACATTCTAATAATAATCTAATAATAATAATAACAATACAAAAATAATAAAATTTATTAATTAATACTTAATAATTAATAATATAATTAAAAAAATAATTAATAATTCAAGAAGGTCCGGGTAATGGGATAGAAATTCCCATTACTATCAAATTTATTAATAAAGAGTGTGGAGAAGCGACAGGAAAAAATAAGGGAAATGGAATGTGAAAAATAGTGATAATACACTACGATAAAAATCCAAACATACGTTTGCCCAAAAAATAAGAGAAACATGTCAGACCACAAAGTATAATTATTTTAATGATCACTGTCATGACCCGTCCTCGGAACCCATGCCGTGACTACCCCAAGCCCGCCTCCCATAGGCCAGGGGCTGGCGACTAGCACCAAGGCGTAAATCCCGACAAAAGGGGAAGGCATTGCCTTTATAAAGTAAAAAAACCACAGAGTAAGCAAGCAGAAGTAAACACTAAGTAAATCTGGGTATAAAAGTAGTGCGGAAAAGTAAATGAGCCAGAATACAAACCCAAACTAAAAGTAAAGTACAACTGGAAGAAAGTACAACAACTGATAGTAAAGCAACAACGTTGAGACGTCTACTAGAAGTCCCCCTGAAGGGTGGGTACAGATAGCCTCCTCAGCTCCTTGGGTCCAGCCGTCCGCTCCGAGTACGTCCCACCCAGTGGTCCACCTCCAGGTACCCACTTTCTCCACAATCTCAACCACGATCAATGCTGTCCGTCATCTGCAACCAACACAACGTAGTGCGGGCATAGCCCGTGTAGGGGTGAGTATACGCTACTCAGTAGGGACCCCGAGACCCCCGAAGGTCTCCCAGAATCCACAAAGGATAATTCCAAAGGAAAGATACAATCACGAAGTAGCATCCAACACTACTTAGGTATATGCCCATACATATACCTAAGTCATCAATTCTCGCTCGGCTCCAGCATCCATGCCCAAGTTCGATCACGTCCACATAGGAGTACAAACCAATCCACATAGGATAACACAACTCAATCTACATAGGAAAGCAATTCAATAATATCTAAGATATTGATTGAAGTTAAGACTCAGCTCACAGAGGTATATTTCTTCGTAAGGTGATAGAGATGATCAGATATAGCCAGTGATTCATCTATGCTGAGACCCACGTAGGATACTAAACCAGCTAACATGTCCGACCCACATAGGATACATAACAACTACTCTGCCAGACCCACGTAGGATATCAAGAATAGATTCAAACACTGCCATACCCATGTAGTATACAAAAACAGTAGTCAACACCGTCGAACCCACGGAGGATTTCAGTACGGTCTTCATCGCTGCCGAACCCACGTAGGATTTCAGTGCAGTCTTCATCACCGTCGAACCCATAGATGATTTCAGTACGGTCTTCATCACTGCCGAACCCACCTAGGATTTCATTGCAGTCTTCATCGCCGTCGAACCCAAAGAGGATTTCATTACGGTCTTCATCATCGCAGCCAGCTTTAGGGTTCCCACACACAGCATGCTCGATTCCAGGAGGGTCCGCTCCATGAGCCAAAGTGGTCGATACATAAACTGAAACATTGTCCGGAGTTGATGTATCTCAAAGTTCCATCTCGACAAGAGGAACTCATCGTGATAGACGGCGCGTCAATCGGACGCCCGGTCTGCAAGTTATTGGCTTTTTTCGTTCCAGGGGCCCGGTTGGTTTTTAAGTCAAACCAACCCGACAGCACTCCAACTGCGTCCAAACCTCAAGCGGATTAATACAAAAGGTTTGTATCACTAAGAGGAAACCAAAAAAGTCGTCGGCACGTCAAACGGACGTCCGGAGCTCAAGTTATAAGCATTTCTGCTTAGAGGGCCCGGTTGGTTTCGTGTTCGAACCAACCCGGCCATACCCAAAGTTCTCCTAAACCTTGAGTTTAATATACCAAAAAGACCATCTCGATCCATGGATCTCAACGCAGCTGACGGTGCATTGATCGGAGGTCCGTAGCCCAAGATATGGGCAAAAGAACGTACCTGTCCGTTTTTAGGGGGTTTTGGGCCCGGATCGACCCGGCCCGAGTCCCCCCTGGGTCGGCCCGAACCGGGGAGACCCGAACCGGGTCCGGGTTCGGCCCATTAAGGTGGGCCCAACCTGGTGGGTGCGGCCCGGCACGGCCCGACCTGGGTGGCCCGGCCCGGCCTGGGCGGCCCGGCCTAGGTGGCCCGGCCTGGGCGGCCTGGCCTGGCACGCGCTCGCAGCCCGCGTGGCCAGCTGGCCACGCCGCGCTGAATGGAAGGGGGGGGGGGGGGGGGGGCGCTGCCCCCCTGTTTGAGTAACCGCGACCTCCACGTGGGGGGGCCGCTCCTTTGACCAGCCGGGGGTTACGACCCCCGGTCTCCCCCTGAAACGGCCGGCCCGTGTTTCCGCTGCGGGACCCGCTGCGGTCCCGCCCTCCGAGGTGCCGGCGGCCGGCGGTTCCGGCTTCCCCGACTTGCACCACCACGGCTTTGAGCCACGTCCTTGTCCGACCGGCACGGCGCGACGGCGCCGCGCCCCTCCATCGCTGCCTCGCTCCGGCCGCGGTGTCTTCGTGGTTCTCCGACGCGGCGCGACAACGCCACTCCCCTTCCCTGCGGCTCGACTCCGGCCTCGGGTTCGTTCGGACTCAATGGCGTGGTGCGACGGTGCCGCGCATCTTTTCCGCATTTCTCCTTGATTCCGCGCGGTTTCGTTGCACCGCGCCGCCTTCTTTCAAACCGCAACAACACAACAACAAAAGGGGGAGGAGAGTCTGCCGCGTTCGTGTGGTCCGACCTCCTCCCAATAAGTTGATATCTAGCGGCCCAAAAATAAAGATGAAGAACGAAAAAGGATATTTCATGAACAAAAAGTAATTAACCCCTACCTTGATAACGAGTTGATGTTCGAAGAGCGTCGCAGAAAGCAGCGTCACGGGGCGTGGTTCCGTAGACGTCGACGGAGATCGTCTGAGGAGACATCGTCTTCTATTTATCACGGAGAGAAGAGGATGATTACGTGTCGTTGGAGAACTCCCGTGTCAGTGTCTCTTCCATTTTCTCGGAGGAGAAAGGGAATGGAGATACCAGAGTCGTTGAGTCGTTCTTCGTTGAAGAGATGACGATCTTCGCGGAAGGATTGAAGCTCTTCGTGGGAGGATGAAGTTCTTCCCTAGAGAAAAGAGTTCTATCTCCCCAATCTCCTCACACAACAACCAACCCTCCCAAATAAAATAATACTTATCTTATTTTATTACATCAAGCCAAGCATTTCAATTTTTAAAAATCAAATACATAACTCACTTAATTAATTAAGTGAGTTGGCATGATTAAAGAAGAGAGAAGGGGAGGTGAGGGGTCTCACATTAAAGGGGGGTTATGGAGTTAAGGAATATGAGGGGTTGGGATCATGTGGGACCCACCCCACCTTTATCCTCTCATGGTTGGTTAACAACATGGGGGTCCCACCCCCAACTCCCTTACTTAGGTTATAACTACCTAGAGGAAAATAAATAAAATTGTAATATAATTTTATTTATTCCTCACTAAAACCAAAAAATTAACAACTCCTCCTGAGGAAACGCACCTTCGGAAAAGGTGCTACTAAGCAATTACCGATGCTGGGGTTTCATCAGTGCCCTTAGATTTCAATTCCGAGCACCGGTTCAAAAGTTAGGAAAACCCATTTGTTCGTTCATTGAACGTACCCGAGCTAAACTTCGGAAATTGATTCCAGGCACACCGGGTCTCGGAATCAGGTGCCGTCAGAAGCTGCGTTCTTGTAAAATCCCAAAGAAAATTAAGTAAAAAAATTTCCCTTGAATTTTATGGGTCTTTACATTACTCCCACCTCAGGGCTTTACATCCCCATAAAGATACATCATAAACTAGGGGAACAAATGTGGGTACTGAGCATGCATCTGGGCCTCCTGCTCCCAAGTGCTCTCCTGGAGGTTCCCGTGTTGCCATCTGATGCGCACTAGAGGTATCGACCGTCCACATAGGACCCGCTCCTGTCGATCCTCGATCTCCACTGGGAACTCCGCAAAAGTCACCCCATCGTCAATTTCCAACTCCCCATGGTCGATGATATGAATCGGTTAATGCACGTATCTCCTCAGATGGGATACGTGGAAGATGTCGTGCACCTGGTGCAACTGAGGTGGTAGTGCCAGGCAATAATCCACCTCACCTATCCTGCTGAGGACTTGGAATGGTCCGATGAAGCGCAGAGATAACTTGCCGCCCCGACCAAATCTCCATAATCCACGTCAAGTTGAGACCCGCAAGAAGACGTGGTCACCATCCTCGAACTCCAGTGGCCTCCGCCTCCTTTCAGCATAAGACTTCTGCCGGCTCTGAGCTATCCTCATCCGCTCCTGGATGACCTAGAACTTCTCTGTCGTGTCCTGGACCTTCTCTGGTCCCACAAGTGCCGACTCCCCAGGGTCTGTCTAGCACAGAGGTGATCTGCAAGTTCGGTCGTACAATGCCTCCTATGGTGCCATCCTGATGGTGGAGTGGTAGCTGTTGTTGTACGCGAACTCCACCAAGGGCAGGTGGTCCTCCCAGCTGCGACCAAAGTCGAGGACACATGCACAGATCATTTCCTTGAGAGTCTGAATGATCCTCTCCATCTGACCATCCGTCTGAGGGTGAAAGGCGGTGCTCAGACGTAACTGTGTCCCGAATGCCTCCTGCAACCCCTTCCAAAGCCGGGAAGTAAAGTGAGAATCTCGATCGGAGACGATAGATGATGGCACACCATGAAGCCGTACGATCTCCTAAACGTAGAGGTGTCCCAAGCTCTCCACTGAGCCCTGCTCTCTGATGGGTAAGAAGTGATACGACTTGGTGAGTCGGTCTATAATCACCCAAATGGAGTCATGGCCTCTGGAAGTACGTGGAAGTCCAGTCACGAAGTCCATAGATATCCCGTCCCACTTCCACTCCGGGACCTCCAAGGGCTGTACCAAGCCTACTGGTACCTGGTGCTCTGCCTTCACCTGCTGACAGGTGAGGCATCAAGAAACAAACTCAACTACAACCTTCTTCATACCCGGCCACCAATGCTGTCGTCTGAGATCCTGGTACATCTTTGCCACTCCTGGATGTACCTCTAAAGGGGAAGTGTGAAACTCTCTCAACACCTCCTCCTGTAAAGCAACTGGTACCATGATACGTCCTCTGAAAAGGACGACGTGCTCTCCTCCTACAGAAAATCCATCATGTTCCTGTCCTGAGGATATCTGCGCATGCCGTGTCTCACAGTCGGCATCCCCACACTGTGCCTCTCTGACCTACTGCAGTAGTGGAGGTGTGAATGTGAGTGACTGAATAAAGGCTGCTCCATCTCTATCCATGAAGGATATCTGCAAAGTAGATAGCTGCTCAGTCACCTCACCGAGTAGTTGAATGCCCGTCCTCCTACTGAGGGAATTGGCTACTACGTTCCCCTTTCCAGGAGTATAAACTATCTCAAAGTCATAATCCTAGAGGAACTCGAGCCATCACCGCTGTCTTAGATTCAGGTCTTTCTGCGAGAAGATGTACCTGAGACTCTGGTGGTTAGAGTAGACTGTAAAGCACTCACCAATCAGGTAGTGTCACCACATCTTCAGAGCGAAGACCATTGCTGCTAACTCCAGGTCATGGGTAGCATAGTTCTGCTCATGCTGCCTCAACTGACGTGATCCATAGGCAATCACTGCCCGCTCCTGCATCAGGACACATCCGAGTCCTGTCCCTGATGCATTGCAGTAGACTACGTACCCCACTCCCTACTCCGGAATCCTCAAGATAGGTGCGCTGGTCAATCTCTGTCTCAGCTCCTGGAAGCTCTACTGACATCTGTCTGACCACACGAAGGGTTTCCCCTTCTTCTTCAAAGTTGAGAGTGGTGCCGCAACTCTGGAGAAGTCTGGTACAAACCTCCGGTAGTACCCAGCTAGCCCCAAGAAACTCCACACCTCCGTCACGCTCCTGGGTGGCTCCCAAACTAGCACTACCTCGATCTTCGCAGGATCCACTGCAACTCCCTCCTCAGAGATGACGTGTCCCAAGAAGTGGACCTCATGTAACTAGAACTTACACTTCGAGAGCTTACCATAAAGCTGGTGCTCTCGGAGTGTGTCTAGTACAACCTGCAAGTGGTAGGCGTGCTCCTCCTCAGTGGTCGAGTATATAAATATGTCGTCGATGAAGACCATGAAAAATCGATCGAGGTATGGCTGAAAGATCATGTTCATGAGACCCATGAACATTGCTGGAGCATTGGTTACGCCGAAAGGCATAACCAAGAACTCATAGTGGCCATACCGACATCAGAAGTCCGTCTTCTGTACGTCCTCGTCCCGAACTCTGAGATGATGATAGCCTGATCTGAGGTCTATCTTCGAGAACCACCGTGTTCCCTTGAGCTTATCGAAGAGGTCGTCAATCCTCGGTAGCAGATACTTGTTCCTCACGGTCACCTGCTTCAGGCGATGATAGTAGACAAAAATTCGCAAGCTTCCGTCTGCCTTCTTGGCGAACAATATCGGGGAAGCCCAGGGTGAAACAATGGGTCGGATGAATCCCTTGACCTACAAGTCCTCCAACTGTACCCGTAGCTCTTGGAGCTCAGCGGGGGCCATCCGATATGCTGGAGTGGATATCGGGGCTGTCTCGGGGTACAGGTCAATATAGAAGTCTACCTCTCTGCGAGGAGGTAGTCCTGGAACGTCGTCAGGGAAAATGTCCGCATACTGATCCACCACTATAGGAAAACTAGGACTCCGCACGTCAACTGCTCCTAGGATGAGGCTAGACAATTGATGAGTGATGGGTTGTCCTCTCCTCTGCGTGAGTCCATCATGTGCTTCAAAGGCTCCTTTCTCACCGGTGAAGGTGAACCTGCTCCCGTCGGTGCGTACACACCGCACCTTGCGCCTAATACAGTCGATCTGAGCATGGACTGTAGATAACCAATCCATTCCCATGATGATGTCGTAAGGCCTCGACGCCGCTAAAAGAAGATCCCAACCGAAACTCTCACCTCCTAGAGTAAGGTCACACTACCGGCACCAGTGCGTAATCGTCGAGTCTGCTCCCGTAGGAGTCTCTAGCCGTAAGGATTGAGCCAACAGCTCCGTCGGAATCTATGAGCTCCGAACAAGGGCAGCAGCAATAAAGGAATGAATCACTCCTGTGTCTATAAGAACTGCAGCAAGGGTGGAGTAGACACATATAGTACCTCGAATCATCTCTAGCGTGCCGTGGTCATAGGCCTCTGCTGCCTGAAGCTGAGCCTGTCTCTGTCTGCCAGCTCCCTATGGTCGGGGTGGACCTCCTGGTGGTGGTGGTGGTAAAGGCTCAAAGTGTCGCCCACCACCTGCTGCTCGTCCAGCTCCCCTGACTCGTCCTCCTACTCTTAGAGGATCTCCATGATCGACCCTCTGTCTCTTTCTAGGTAGCCCCTCAACCGCCTGCTGCTCCTCTGCACGGCGGGTTGGGTAGTCACGAGCCATGTGGCCCTGCCCGCCGCATGCGTAGCACTGTCTGCTCCTCGGAAGGCTGGCTCACCGCCGTGTGCCCCGCACCTCTGATCCAGTGTCCTGAGGTCGTATGCCTGATGGTCCGGTCCGCCTGGACCCCTGTGTCATCCGTCGACTGCCAACTGCAGACGACTCTACTACGTGCCACCCTGCGGTAGGTCTCGCTGCTGGCGTAGGCTCAGCAAGAAAGCTCTCTATGAGAAGAGATCTCTCCAGTACTCCTGCCTATGTCAGAATGCTGAGGGAGATCATCGAAGCCCTGATCTCATGCCTCAGTCCCTACTCGAAGGTCCATGCCCGGAAGAATGGGTCTCGTACCATGTCCGTCGAATAATGTGAGAGATCGGTAAATCTCGCCGAGTACTGGGTGACAGTCATGTTGCCCTGCCGCAGTTGTAGATGCTCCTGGATGCGCACCGCACGGAGGGTGGCTGGGACGAACTCCGAGCGAAAGAGGATCTCAAAGTTTTTCCAGAGGAGTGATGCCTCGTCGTGCACCTAGTGCATCAAGCTCCACCATCTGCATGCGGCTGCGTGTAGGAGGCTCACTGTGAGGATCACCATGTGGTCAGCTGGTGTCCCCACTAACCTGAAAACTCGAACAACCGCCTCCATCCAATCCTCGGCTGCCTGAGGGTCCATCTCCCCATGGAACCTGGGCGGTCTCTGATGCTGAAAATCATGCAGTTCACTAAGGAGACATTCACTCTCAGCAGCTGGGGCTGGTGGCATCGGTGGCTCAGCGGGTAGTGGTACCACCGGTGCCTCTGCTGAAAAAGGGCCCTGCACCGAGGCCTCATCGCTCGGTGGTATGTCGACTCGTACAAAACTCGTAACCCTAGATGGATGCCATCGTGGATCCATCATGAAAAGAAACAGGTGTGCCACGATCAAAACAGTATACCTGGTGAGCTGACACAAAGTAATCACAAAGAAAACTTTTGAAACACACATGCAATCAATGTTTTCGTGCATTGAGTCAGAAATCATAAGTCAGGGTCCTGGTGTACAGATACGTCGGCCGCCGCACCAACACTGGACTCCCTGGACTGATAACCACACTAAATACCCTTAACACTATTGCTTCATATAGAAGAAAGATCAGAGTCCTGAGTTCTGCGGTAGAACCGAACTCCTCTGATACCAATTTGTCACGACCCGTCCTCGGAACCCGTGACGTGACTACCCCAAGCCCGCCTGCCATAGGCCAGGGGCTGGCGACTAGCACCAAGGCGTAAATCCTGACAAAAGGGGAAGACATTGCCTTTATAAAGTAAAAAAACCACAGAGTAAGCAAAAAGAAGTAAACAATAAGTAAATCTAGGTACAAAAGTAGTGTGGAAAAGTAAATGAGCCAGAATACAAACCCAAACTGAAAGTAAAGTACAACTGGAAGAAAGTAAAACAACTGATAGAAAAGAAGCAACGTCGAGCCGTCTACTGGAAGTCCCACCTGAAGGGTGGGTACATATAGCCTCCTCAGATCCTCGGGTCCAGCCGTCTGCTCCGAGTACGTCCCGCCTAGTGGTCCACCTCCAGGTACCGACTTGCTCCACAAGCCTCAACCACGATCAGCGTTTTCCTTCGTCTGCAACCAACACAATGTAGTGCGGGCATAACCCGTGTAGGGGTGAGTATACGCTACTCAGTAGGGACCCCGAGACCCCCGAAGGTCTCCCAGAATCCACAAAGGATAATTCCAAAGGAAAGATACAACCACGAAGTAACATCCAACACTACTTAGGTATATTCCCATACATATACCTAAGTCAACAATTCCCGCTCGGTTCCAACATCCATGCCCAAGTTCGATCACGTCCACATAGGAGTACAACCCAATCCACATAGGATAACACAAATCAATCCACATAGGAAAGAAAGTCAATCATATCGAATATATTGATTGAAGTCAAGACTCAGCTCACACAGGTATACTTCTTCGTAAGGTGATATAGATGATCAGATATAGACACTGATTCATCTATGCTGGGACCCACGTAGGATACTAAACAAGCTAAGCTGTCGGACCCACATAGGATACAGACCAGCTACTCTTCCAGACCCACATAGGATAGCAAGAACAGAGTCAAACACTTCCAGACCCACGTAGGATACAAAAACAGTAGTCATCGCCGTCGAACCCACGAAGGATTTCAGTACGGCCTTCATCGCTGCCGAACCCACGTAGGATTTCAGCACAATCTTCATCGCTATCAAATCCATAGAGGATTTCAGTACGGTCTTCATCACTGTTGAACCCACATAGGATTTCAGTGCAGTCTTCATCACCGTCGAACCCACAGAGGATTTCAGTACGGTCTTCATCATCGCAGCCAACTTTAGGGTTCCCGCACACAACATGCTCGATTCTGGGAGGGTCCGCTCCACGATCCAAAGGGGTCGATACATCAAATGACACGTAGTCTAGAGTTGATGTATCTCAATGTTCTTTCTCGAAAAGAGGAACTCATTGTGAGAGACAGCGCGTCAATCGGACGCCTGGTCTGTGAGTTATTGACTTTTTTCGTTCCAGGGGCTCGGTTGGTTTTTAAGTCAAACCAACCCGACCACACTCCAACTGCGTCCAAACCCCGAGCGGAGTAAGCCAAAAGGTCCGTCTCACTAAGAGGAAACCAACAAAGTTGTTGGAACGTCAAACGGATGTCTGGAGCTCAAGTTATAAGTGTTTCCGCTCCAAGGGCCCGGTTGGTTTCGTGTTCGAACCGACCTGGCCATAACCAAAGTTCTCAAAAACCTTGTGTGTAATATACCAAAACGACCGTCTCGATCCAAGGATCTCTTTGCAGTAGACATTGGGTCGATCAGAGGTTCGTAGCCCAAGATATGGGCAAAAGAACGTACCTATCCGTTTTTAGGGGGTTTTGGGCCCGGACCGACCCGGCCCGAGACCCCCATGGGTCAGCCCGAACTGGGTTGACCTGAACCGGGTTCAGGTCCGACCCATTAGGGCACGGCCCGACCTGGCCTGGGTGCTCGGCCCGTCCTGGCGCGCGCTCGCGGCCCGCGTGGCTAGCTCAGCCATGTCGAGCTGAGTGGAGGGGGGGGGGGGGGGTGCGCTGCCCCCCTATTTGAGTAACTGCGGACCCCACATGGGGGTACCGCTCCTTTGTCCATATGAGGGTTACGGCCCCCGGTCTCCCCCTGAAACGGCCGGCCTGGTCCAGCCGGCCGGTGTTGTCGCTGCGGGAACCGCCGAGGTCCCGCCCTCCGAGGTGCCAGCGACCGGCGGTTTCGGCCGCCTCGCCTTGCCCCGCCGCGGCTTTAAGCTGCGGCCTTGTCTGAATGGCATGACGCGACGGCGCTGCACCCCTCTTCCGCGGCCCTGCTACGACTGCGGTGTGTTCGTGGTTCTCCGGCGCGGCGCGACGGCGCCGCGCCCCTTCGCTGCGGACCGACTCCGGCCGCGGGTTCGTTCGGCCTCAACGGCGTGGCATGACGGTGTCACACATCTTTGCCACATTTATCCATGATTCCGCGAGGGGCCGTTGCACCGCGCCGCCTTCTTTCGAACCGCACCAACACAACAACAAAAGGGGGAGGAGAGTCGGCCGTGTTCATGCGGTCCGACCTCCTCCCGATAAGTTGATATCAAGCGGCCTAAAAATAAAGACGAAGAATGGAAAATGATATTTCACGAACAAAAAGTAATTAACCCCTACCTTGATAACGAGTTGATGTTCGAAGAGCGTCGCAGAAAGCGGCGTCGCGGGGCGTGGTTCCATAGACGTCGACGGAGAGCATATGAGGAGACGTCGTCTTCTCTTTATCACGGAGAGAAGATGATGGTTACATGTCGTTGGACAACTCCCGCGTCAGTGTCTCTTCCCTTGTCGCGGAGGAGAAAGGGAATGGAGATACCAGAGTCGTTGAGTCGTTCTTCGTTGAAGAGATGACGTTCTTCGCGGAAGGATTGAAGCTCTTCGCGGGAGGATGAAGTTATTCCCCAGAGAAAAGAGTTCTATCTCCCCAATCTCCTCACACAACAACCAACCCTCCCAAATAAAATAAAACTTATCTTATTTTATTACATCAAGCCAAGCATTTCAATTTTTAAAAATCAAACACATAACTCACTTAATTAATTAAGTGAGTTGGCATGATTAAAGAAGAGAGAGGGGGAGGTGAGTTTTCTCACATTAAAGGGGGGTTATGGAGTTAAGGAATATGAGGGGTTGGGCTCGTGTGGGCCCCAACCCACCTTTATCCTCTCATGGTTGGTTAACAACATGTGGGTCCCACCCCCAACTCCCTTACTTAGGTTATAACTACCTAGAGGAAAATAAATAAAATTTTAATAAAATTTTATTTATTCCTCACTAAAACCACAAAATTAACAACTCCTTCCAAGCAAACGCACCTTCGGAAAAGGTACTCCTAAGTAATTACCGACGCTGTGGTTTCATCGGTGCCCTCAGATTTCAATTCCGAGCACCAGTTCAAAAGTTAGGAAAACCCGCTCGTTCGTTCACTGAACGTGCCCGAGCTAAACTTCAGAAATTGATTCCGGGCACACCGAGCCTCGAAATCAGGTGCCGTCAGAAACTGCGTTCTTGTAAAATCGCAAAGAAAATTAAGGAAAAAAATTTCCCTTGAATTTTATGGGTCTTTACAATCACAAACACTATAATGTTGCACTAACTTGTTCCATGTCATTTCAAGTGTATTTTGTGTGTTTCTAGTGTGCAAGTTTGGCGAGAAGGCAACCAACCAAAAGGCAACTTCAAATTGAGTTCAAATGGCCTCTTCCACTTATGTTGTAGTAGAGTAGAAATGGATACCCTATAGCAACCATCACTTCTCATACATAGAAATTACATCATTTTTGCGGAATACTTAATACATTACACAAACACACGCCCAAATATCGTATTAATTTAGCGCCTTTGGAAACATGGAAACATAAACACTGATACATAAGTGAGCTACATTATCTCTCACTAGGTTCTCCATGACTAGAACCCTTCTTAGAAACATCATACATAGTACATATCTTCATAACCTGGGAAAAGGAAATATAAAAAGGGGTGAGCTCAAATGCTCAATAAGGGTAAACAAGAGAGATATGTAAGCATAATCATGATCATAAGGGTATGAGAACATGATCACAACATTAGAAGATCATAAATTTCATATCAAAGATCATAATCTAGAGTCATGGAATACATATTGTCACTTCATAAGACATGAATCATAAGGGAATCAAGAGCATAACGCATGAAATCATAACATAGGAATAACATATGAAATTTTGGAAGACACATAAGCATATAAAATAATTTCCATAGTAGTCAAAACTTAATTCCAAGGCCATCTTAGTGAGATGAGTTCACTCCCCAAACCATCTTAATAGTCAAGGTTAATTATAAAGACCATCTTAGCGGACGAAGTTCTTTACTGAACCGAGTTAACTCCCCATTCCATCCATGTTTATCTCATTATATATAAACCTTTACCCAATGCATTTGAGTGAGATATAGGTGTAACGACCCAAAGTTTTTCAATGGAAATTCCCTTATTATATTTATGTCATAAAATCACATGAAAACACAAAATAATGAACTACTAAGTGATAAGTGACCTTTACACATAAGTTTGTCACTTATGTGTTTGGAATTTCGAAAATCCGGTATACACGGTTATGTTCAAGATGTTTTTTGGAGTCCGATAAGAAAAACTTAATTTTTGATGACTAGTAACCTACCCTAATGAATAGTAACATACCCTTATGAATAGTGTATAACCTAATGAATTGTAACCTCACCTATTATAGTATAAAAATAATATTCAAGTTGGAAGTACAATATACCTATGTTTTAGAATGAGTTAATTCATGTTTTAAATCTGGTTTTTGATAATAAAATATGATTTTAATTAAATATTAAAATAATCATATTTAGAAAATTAATTTTAAAAAATTGACTTCAATTTTGGATTCTACACATCGAAAAATGGTTAGGGAGAATTTTTGAGATTTTTCTGAAATACTTGAATTTTTTATGAGTAGTAAAATACGGTAATTTACCGTATATATACATTATAAGATAAATAAACTATTCCTATCATCATGGATGATGTCACCACCCATGATTCAAATTCACATGAACCATTTAATATTCTTGGTCATGGAATACTTAATATTCTTTGTCTTGGGAAGAAATAACAAATAAATGATTATTATATTATGAAATCCCTCCTCTCATCCACTATAAAAACCCCCTTCACTCCCTCCTCTCCACTTCTCTCAAGCTCCAAGACTTATCTAAATTCTTCCCAAATCTCTCCCCAAGTTCCTCCCCCACGTCTAAAATCTCTCAGACTCCTCAAAATACTAGAACCTCTCCTCTTAAGAGGTTCTCAAAGGAGGAAGTCTCAAGAGGTAAATTCCTCTTCCCAAATTTCTTCTTTTCTTTTAAGTTCTTTTATTTTTTATTTTTTTACTCACCTCCCTTAACCATAATGGTATGATAAAACCAGTAACATAAATGTACTGTAATTTCTTCATGATAGTGGTATATTTCATTATCTTCTTCCCTTTCCCCACCCTTTTATTTAAAGAAAATGAAAGCACTGTTTGAGATGTGCTAATTTAGCACATTCAAGGACAACAGTTTATCAATTTCTATTATTATCTTTAATTATGGCCATGAAACCATTTGTGTTATGGTTGAACCAAATTATTATATATGTAATATATCATATTTTTGGTTCTGTAATCTTTTGGTACAAATGGAATTAAGTTATAAATCAAAACACATTCTTTGTAATAAAACCCACCGAATAACAAAAACGGTTATCACTAAGGTTATACATGTAATAATTCAACATCACTCTAAGTAACCTAATTAAAATTAAAACCATGTAATATCATGGATATTAAATAAAGAATATAACTTCAATTCTGGACAACCACTTTCATCTAGCATATAATCCAAACTTGAATATAAGTGAACCGATCTTTAAAGCCAAGTAAACAAATGAGCTCGAACAATGAAATTGAACCTTATAACTAATCAAAAAGGCATTGAATGAACTAAAAAGGGATATAATAAATAAATTAAATATATAATAGGTTCTGGAATTATGAATTAATAATCCTAATTTGTTTATTCAGGTCATTAATAACAAGTGGAGAACACCACCAAATTTAAGGTAAGGGATCCTCCCCTTTTCTCTCTTAATCAAGATTGTCCCCTATACTATGCCTTTATATGTGTACTATAAAATTATGGGGTATGTTTAAGAACCTCCCCAGTAATTACTTCTGGATTTATAGGTGATGATAAATACCATTTATCTCTCATCAATTCCTCTTGGTCACACATGACACCATGCCGATAAAATCATAACGAATTCAACCCAAACCTTCTTTGTTCTTTCAGGTTGCAATATCTTTATTTCAAAAATGGTGTTATCTTATCTATCTATGTGATTATTATGAATTATGGTTAGTTTTACAAGATTATTATATCAATACCCATTCATCACATTATTTCTGGGATATACATGATTTTGAAAGATTCCCTCCTTAAAACTTTCCGATAAGCAAACCTGTTTTAAGGGGACTTCCCCAAATTTTTACCCAAATTTCAAGTGCACTCTATCCTATGTTTTAAAACACAATTGTATTTATAAAATCAGTATTTTTATTATGAAAACCTTCTTGGTTCAATTATGGTTTTATATAAAATAATGTCCTCTTTTCTATATGAAAATCTCTAGAGTGTTTTCCTTAAGACCGCACAAAATTGTTTTAATGCTAATGTTTCTAAAATACATTTTTTATGTTGTCACTTATATTTAACACCACTTACCATGTTATATGACTATATTACCCTATTAATGTCCATGTATGTTCTAATCCTTTCCTTTCATGAACACTTTCGTGATACGCCCATTGGATATGTTTGGTGTCATGATTGTGGTACCCAATTCTTTCCATGGGCACCCTTATGTTTATGTGTGGTTGATTATGTATGATTATTTATGTGGAAAGATTATTTATGTGGCATGAATATTCACGAATATGTTGATATGGGTGCACCCATATAGCGCTCCAATGCATTGGGTAAGGTTAAGTCTCATGATATGCGATGTGAAACGAGATTGGCGGTTAGTCTTGACCTGTACTAAAATGGAAAACATGATTGACGGTTAGCCTTGACCCATACTAAAGATATGATTTAAGATTCTACCACATTTATATGATTCCATGTTTATATGATCCCATTCTTATATTAAATGATTTTATAAGTTTCATGCTTTGGATATCATTATTTCATGCCTCCTAACTCATCTGCTTGAGATGTATCCTTAAGTTCATTTCCCTTACTGGGATTTTTAGATCATCCCTTTGTTCATGTGTTCCCCAGGGTACCCTATGCAGATGTAAGGGCTCAAAGGAAGTTAGGAGATCATTATGGAGATTAAATAAAGAAGTTTTTTTATCCCCATGTTTTGTGTTATATGTACCTAGTCTTCCAAGACACTAGACTTAACGATCCTTGGCTTGTACTCTGATGATGAATTATGTTTAAAATCATGAAATGTTTTATGTAAAAGGCTTGGGTCGCTATAGTTGGTATCAGAAGATGGTATAGTTATTTTTGGAGATTAGGAATAGGGAACCTTAGTGAGAACCTTAAGGATGAGACCAAGTATAAGAAAATAGTCCTAAATTTTGGTGAGTATAGAGTAAGTGGTTTATCAAGAAAATACATCCCTGTCTGGATATGAGTAGGTAGAGGCGGCTCTGACACATATGTATTTAGGGGTAAAACCCAAAAACACCGCTTTGATCTAGACTCATTTAGGAACTGGTGCACGACAATGGGCCTTGCTGCACTCTTGGTCACAACACTCCCAGGGGATATGCTTTGGTAGATTCACAAGCTGAGTACAAACCATTATTAAGGGGAAAAAAGAATCCCATGAGAATATAATTTAAGAAATAGATTGAGGAAAACCTAGATATAAACCTAAGGAATCACATGTTAGGATATACTTTTTCTTTATAAGTTCATACTTTTATGTTCAAAGTTTCTTTTTATGCTCAATAGATAAGTATTAAAGACCTATAATTATACGTTCTTTTTCTTAGTTAATGGCAAGAAATAGAAGAACACATTCCAATAACCAATGTGAGAGGCAATGTAATGATTTCCCTAATGACATGCCTGATGTGATGGAAGTGGGTGCTCAAAACTTCATGGCAGTACTTGATTAGCTAGCTCAAGTTATTAATAATAACTTGAATCAGGTTGAATACCCCCCTCCTCCAAGGAAAGAGAATGTTTCCGTAGAATCCTTCATGCGGCAAAGGCCTCCCATTTTTAGCGGGTCTTCTAATCCCCTCCTCGTAGAACAATGGATTAACTCCATTGAAAAGATTTTATCTGTCCTCCAGCGCTCGGAAGAAGAGAAAGTTGTACTGGCAGTCTATTGTTTTGATGGGGAAGATGATCGGTGGTGGACACTGATCAAGAATATGAAGTCCCAAGAGGAAATTGATTCCATAGAATGGGAGGAATTCAAGAGGATGTTTTTCAAAAAATATTTTCCTCAAACCCTCCATCTCAAGATGGAAAGAGAGTTCCTTGTACTCAAGAAGAAGGAAGATGAGTCCATCAGGGCATATGAAGCAAACTTTACAAGGATTTCAAGGTACGCCTCTAGATTTGTCATGAACACCAAAAGAAAGGTAGATCACTTCTTAAGTGGACTAAAGATGAGTCTACAAAAAGTGTTTGAAATTAGAGACTTTGACAACTATGAGAATATTTTCCGTTGTGTCCTTAAGGTTGAAATGAAGATTGGAGACTCTTAGTGGTCTCATGGGCCTAGTGACAAGAAGCGGAAAATGGAGAACAACATGGGTAGTTCATCAAAAAAATCCCACGACGGAAAGAATCCCAACTTTCCCCTTTGTAAAAATTGTGGGAAGAATCATCTTGGTGACTATCTCAAGAGAACCAGGAATTGTATCAAATGTGGAAAGTTTGGTCATCTGGCCAAGAATTGTCGAAGGGGTATGAAAAATCCCGCTAATGTTGAAGGAGAAAGGAAGGTTCAGAACAACACTCAACCTACAATGCAGTGTTTCAGCTGCAAGGAGCTTGGGCATTATGCGAACAATTTCCCTAAGCCGAGGGTTTTCAAAGGCAATCAAGAACAACCTCGAAGGAAACAAGGAAGAGATTATGCTATCACTACTACTGAGGTGGATCCGGAAAATGATGTGGTGATAGGTACGCTTGTTATTCATTCAAGAATAGCGAATATACTATTTGATTCTGGTTCTACGCATTCTTTCATATCATGCAAGTTTAGTAGAACTATTTAAACACCACATCAAAATTTAGAGAAAAATTTATATGTGAAAATAGTAAATGGGGTGATCACTGCATCCGCGGTTTATAACTCCTCCCTAATTAATGTTTGTGGATTGAACCTCCCATCAAATCTTGTCATAATTCCTTTAGTGGAGTTTGATGCTATCTTGGGCATGGATTGACTATCTTTGTACAAGGCCAACATCAATTGTTGGGAAAGGGAGATTACTCTTTACATCCCAAAGCATCCTCCGATTCTTTACAAGTGAAAGGAGGAAGACGAGTCTCCTTTAGAATCTTCATCTCAAGTTTGGATATTGCTTCCTTATGAGCATGCATACCTAGCTCAAATGATTGAGACAAAGGAGAGAATCATGCTTGAAGACATGCCCATCGTGAGGGATTACACTGATGTATTCCCCGAAGAGTTACCTGATCTTCCCCATGACCGAGAGGTTGAGTTCTCAATTGAACTTATCCTTGGATCTCTGCCAATATCAAAGACACCTTACAGAATGGACACCATAGAGCTAGAAGAACTGAAGAAGAAGTTACATGAGAATATAGAGAAGGGTTTTATATGCCCGAGTGCTTCACTGTGGGGTGCTCCAGTCCTCTTCGTCAAGAAGAAGGATGGATCAATGTGCCTCTGCATTGATTATCATGAGCTCAATAAAATCACTATAAAGAACAAGTATCCCCTTCCATGGATAGATGACTTGTTCAATCAACTTCATGGGGCCAGTTATTTCTCTAAGGCGGACCTTCGGTCGGGATATCACCAACTAAAGGTGAGGAAGGAATATATTCCCAAGAATGCCTTTAGAACAAGGTATGGACACTATGAGTTCGTAGTGATGCCCTTAGGACTCAATAATGCTCCAATAATTTTCATGGATTTAATGAATAGAGTCTTTAGAGATTACCTCGACAAATTTGTGGTGGTCTTTATTGATGATATTTTGATATACTCGAAGAGCAAGGAGGAACATTAGGAGCATTTGAAAACTGTGTTAAATAATTTGCGAAGGGATAAGTTGTATTCAAAGTACAGTAAATGTGATATCTGGATGGAGGAAGTATCATTCTTGGGGAATGTTATCACCAGGAAAGGGATATCTGTGGACCCTTCCAAGATGAAGGCAATTGAAGAGTGGCCAAGGCCAACTTTTTCAACGAAGATCCACAGTTTTTTTAGGTCTAGCTGGGTATTATCGATGATTCGTGAAGAACTTTTCACGATTTTTAAACCCAATGACCAAGCTGACACGAAAGGGAGTAATGCTTTTCTGGACACCAGAATGTGAAGACTGTTTCAAGGAGTTGAAAAAGAGGCTTGTCACTGCACCGGTACTCACACTCCCTTCAAGTGGAGAACTCTTTGTGGTGTATAGTTATGCTTATAAGAAAGGATTAGGCTGTGTGATAATGAAAAATGATAAATTGATAACCTATTCCTCAAGGCAGCTGAAAATCCATGAGAAAAACTATCCCACACATGATCTGGAGTTGGCGGCTATGATCTTTGCGTTGAAAATCTGGTGGCATTATCTCTATGGAAAAAATGTGAGATATATACTGACCACAAGACTCTCAAATATATATTCACACAGAAAGAGCTTAATATGCACCAGCAAAGATGGATAGATCTCATCAAGGATTATGAATTCTCAATCCACTTCCATCCCGGTAAGGCAAACAAGGTGGTAGATTCTCTAAGTAGAAAGGATCATGCATCTTTATCAATGATGAGAATTGAAAAGGATCCAATCTTCTTAGATTTTCAAAGGATGGACATGGGAATCATTAAGGAAGGAACATCATAAATCCTTTATCAAATGATTGCTCAACCATACCTCTTGGAGAAAATAAAGGTTTCTCAAAGAAAGGATGTGGAAATTCAGAGAAGGGTGGAATATGTTAAAAATGGGAAATCCTCCAATTTCAAAATTGATGAAGAAGGAGTTGTAAGATTTGAGACAAGATTATGTGTACCATCTGATCCAGAGATAAATAAGGAGCTATTGAATGATGCACATAGTTCGACCTTCTCTATCCATCTTGGGAGTACCAAAATGTACTGTGATCTCTGAGAACACTTCTGGTGGGATAACATGAAGAAGGATATTGAGGAATATATATCAAGGTTCTTGGTATGTCAAAAAGTTAAATATGAGTGACAAAAGTCCAAAGGTATGATGCAGCCATTTCCTATACCCATGTGGAAATGGGAAAATGTTATGATGGACTTTGTCACGGGTCTCCCGAAGACATCGAAAGGAAATAATGTGATATGGGTTGTGATTGACTGACTCACTGAGACATCCCATTTCATCGCTATTCAGGAAGATCTCTCACTTGAAAAACTTGCAAAGTTATATGTAAAGGAAGTGGTGAGACTGCACAATGTTCCACTCTCAATTTTCTCTGACCGCGATCCAAGGTTCACATCTAAATTCTGGAAGAGTCTTCAACATGCTTTGGGTACTGAATTAAATTTCAGCACGGCCTATCACCCCCCAAATGATGGCCAATCTGAAAGGACTATTCAGGCGCTTGAAGATATGCTGAGAGTCTGCTCTTTAGAATTCAAAGGTGGATGAGATCAGCATCTTCCATTGGTTGAGTTCTCATACAACAGTAGCTTCCAATCGAGTATTCAAATGGCTCCGTATGAAGCTCTATATGGAAAGTGATGTAGAACTCTAACCTGTTGGGATGAATTTGGAGAACGAAAGCTACTTGGACCCGATCTTGTGTAAGAGATGATAGAGAAGGTCTGAGTCATCCAGAAACACATCAAAGCTGCTCAGAGTCGGCAAAAGATATATGCTTACAACCGTTGAAGGGACTTGGAGTTCGACATTGGAGATAAATTCTTCCTTCTAATATCTCCATGGAAGAGAGTCATACGATTCGGGAAGAAAGGGAAGATAAGCCCAAGGTACATTGACCCCTTTGAGATCCTTGACCGCATAGGAGTCGTGGCCTATCGGCTTGCACTTCCACCGAATATGGCTCGAGTTCATGATGTTTTTCACGTATCACTCTTGAGGAAGTACATACTTGATCCCTCACATGTACTAAACTTAGAGGTGGTGCAGCTGGAAGATGAACTCTTCTATGAGGAGCAACCAGTAAAGATTCTGGATTGAAGAGATAAGGTTCTACGCAGCAAGACAACCCATCTTGTCAAAGTGTTGTGGAGGAACCATAAGTTTGAGGAAACAACATGGTAATTGGAGGAAGCAATGAATGAAAAGTACCCACACCTGTTTTTGTCTTAGTATGTAAAACGAAATTTCGAGGGAGAAATTTCAAAAGGGGGGAAGAATGTAACGACCCAAAGTTTTTCAATGAAAATTTCCTTCTTATATTTATGTCATAAAATCACATGAAAACACAACATAATGAACTAATAAGTGATAAGTGATCTTTAAACATAATTTTTTCACTTATGTGTTTGGAATTTCAAAAATCCGGCATACACGGTTCTATTCAAGATGTTTTTTGGATTCTGATAAGAAAAACTTAATTTTTTGGTGAATAGTAACCTACCCTAATGAATAGTAACATATCCTTATGAATAGTGATATAACCTAATGAATAGTAACCTCACCTATGATAGTATAAAAATAATATTCAAGTTGGAAGTACAATATACCTATGTTTTAGAATGAGTTAATTCTTGTTTTAAATATGATTTTTGATAATAAAATATGATTTTAATTAAATATTAAAATAATAATATTTAGAAAATTATTTTTGAAAAATGGACTTCATTTTTTGATTCTACACGTTGAAAAATGATTAGGGTGAATTTTTGAGATTTTTCTGAAATACATGAATTTTTGATGAATAGTAAAATACAGTAATTTACCATATATATACATTATAAGCTAAATAAACTATTCCTAGAATCATGGATGATGTCACCACCCATGGTTCTAATTCACATGACCCATTTACTATTCTTGGACATAAAATACTAACTATTCTTTGTCTTGGGAAGAAATAATAAATTAACGATTATTATATTATGAAATCCCTCCTCTCCTCCACTATAAAAACCCCCTTCACTCCCTCTTTTCTCCACTCCTCTCAAGCTCCAATAATTCTCTAAATTCTACCCAAATCTCTCCCCAAGGTCCTCCCCCACGTCCAAAATCTCTCATCCTCCTAAAAATACCAAAAACTCTCCCCTTAAGAGGTTCTCAAAGGAGGAAGTCTCAAGAGGTAAATTCCTCTTCCCAAATTTCTTCTTTTTCTTTTAAGTTCTTTTCTTTTTTATTTTCTTTCCTCACCTAACTTCACCATAATAGTATTATAAATCCAGTCACATACATGTAATGGAATGTCTTCATTCTAGTGGTATATTTCATTATCTTCTTCCCTTTTCCCACCCTTTTATTTGAAAAAAATGAAAGCACCATTTGAGATGTGCTAATTTAGCACATTCAAGGACAACAATTTATCAATTTATATTATTATCATTAATTATGGTCGTGAAACCATTTGTGTTATGGTTGAACCATATTATTATATATTTAATATGTCCTATTTTTGGTTTTGAAATCTTTTGGTACAAATGGAATTAAGTAATAAATCAAAACACATTCTTTGTAATCAAACCCACCGAATAACAAAAACGGTTATCACTAAGGTTATAGATGTAATAATTCAACATCAATATAAGTAACCTAATTAAAATTAAAAACATGTAATATCCTGGATATGAACTAAATAATATAACTTCAATTCAGGACAACCACTTTAATCCATCATATAATCCAAACTTGAATATAAGTGAACCTATCTTTAAATCCACGTAAACTAATGAGCTCGAACAATGAAATTGAACCTTATAACTAATCAAAAATGATTTTAATGAACTAAAAAGGGTTATAATAAATAAATTACATATATATAAGGTTCTGGAATTATGAATTAATAATCCTAATTTATTTATTCAGGTCATTAATAACAAGTGGAGAACACCACCAGATTTAAGGTAAGGGATCCTCCCCTTTTCTCTCTTAATCAAGATTATCCCCTATACTATGACTTTATATGTGTACTATAAAATGACGAGGTATGTTTAATAACCTACCACATACTTCCTTATGTATTTATAAGTGATGAGAAACCCCATTTATCTCTCATCAATTCCTCTTGGTCACACCCGACACCATGCCAATAAAATCATAACGAATTCTACCCAAACCTTCTTTGTTCTTTCAGGTTGCCTTATCTTTCTTTCAAAATGGAATTATCTTATCTATATATGTGGTCTTATGACTTATGGTTAGTTGTACAAGATTCTTATATCAAGACCCTTTTATCACATTCTTTTGGGGATATACATTATTTTGAAAGATTCCCTCAGAACATTCCGATAAGCAAACCTGTTTTAAGGGGACTTCCCAAAAATTTTACCCAAATTTCAATTGCACTCTATCCTATGTTTTAAAACACCATTGTATTTATAAAATAATTATTTTTATTATTAAAACCTTCTTGGTTCAATTATGGTTTTATATAAAAGAATGTCCTCTTTTCTATTTGAAAATCTCTAGAGTGTTTTCCTTAAGACCGCACAAAATTGTTTTAATGCTAATGTTTCTAAAATAAATTTTTTGTATGTTGTAACTTATATTTGACACCACTTAACATCTTATATTACTATATTACCCTATGAATTTCCATTTATGTTCTAATCCTTTCCTTTCATGAACACTTTCGTGATACGCCCATTGGATATGTTTGGTGTCATGATTGTGGTACCCAATTCTTTCCATGGGTACCCTTATGTTTATGTATGGTTGATTATGTATGATTATTTATGTGGAAAGATTTTTTATGTGGCATGAATATTAATGAATATGTAAAGATGGGTGTGCCCAGATAGCGCTCCAATGCATTGGGTAAGGTTAAGTCTCACGATATGCGATGTGAAACGGGATTGGCGGTTAGCCTTGACCCGTACTGACTGATAATTTCTTTTTTATTTGATTTTCAAAGAAGCCTCTTTAAGGGAGAGCGGTAACCGGAGGGATAAAAAATCAAACCATGCCTATTCAAAATTCAAAATTCAAAAAACTGATGGGACACAAAACCCAACACTATCATATCATCACAGAAATCACCAACCAAGCACACCGTAGAACATCATCACCAAGTCATCAGCCAAAATCACATCGCCTGCAACCAACATTATCACCATCACAGTCGCCGTCAACATCCAATCTCCACCACCATCACCAATGTCGAAGACCATCGTTGACCATCAAGCCACCGTAGAACATTATCACCGAGAAAACCAACACCCCCACCATTGTCACCGACCGAACAACACCAGTCGCCGAAGAACGTCAAAGTCCGTAGCCACCAGAAACAACAGCACCAGACACTATTGTCGCTGTTGAGAAAGGATCATGACTTCTGGAACTCCAATATCCACTCAAACAACACCTCCCAAAGATTTTGTAAAAACCACCTTTCCAGATCGACCCGAGGAGGATAGATGGTACACGGAGCCAGATCAGAGTAAGAGTAGAAAGGATAAAACAGAGATTTGTGAGCATCGCCGACATCACCCTACCAAAAAGAGATCTGAAACCTCGAATACCAATCATGACCAAGAAATAACCAAAAAGAAGCATCAACGAACCTTCACCAGCACCATACCAACCTAAAACCCCACCAAGAATAGATACGCAACTCAAAATCATCATAGAATGATGAAGAAAAAAAATGGGATTGAAACCCTAGACGAACATGGAACTGAAACCCAAGGAATAAATGGTGAAAGGGGAAACTGATGAAGGATTCGGGGATGAAAAGCTAAAAAAAAGGCATCAATGGAATGGGAATGAAACCCTAGTAAAAGTAAAGGAAGGAGATGGAAGTCGGGAAGCCACTCCAGTGAGAACATTGGGAGATGGGACCCTAGGAAGAAGGAAGAAGATCGATCTAGGTAGCTCACCGGGAGATTAGAGGAAGAGCACTCCAGCTTCGGAGGATGAAACCGAGGAAGGAAAATTGGAGCTCGCTCGGGAGAGTGCTCCGGGAGAGAATGGGCTCATCCTTTTTAGTTATGCGAATCCCAGTGATTTTAGTCCCTTGACCCGTACTAAAGATATGATTTAAGATTCTACCACATTTATGTGATTCCATGTTTATATGATCCCATGCTTATATTAAATGATTTTATAAGTTTCATGATTTGGATATCATTATGTCATGCCTCCTAACTCATGTGCTTGAGATGTATCCTTAAGTTCATTTCCCTTACTGGGATTTTTAGCTCATCCCTTTGTTCATGTGTTCCCCAGGGTACCCTATGTAGATATAAGGGCTCAAAGGAAGTTAGGAGCTCATTATGGAGATTAAATAAAGAAGTGTTTTTTAGCCCCATGGTTTGTGTTATATATACCTAGTATTCAAAGACAGTAGACTTAACAATCCTTGGCTTGTACTCTGATGATGAATTATGTTTATAATCATTAAATGTTTTATGTAAAAGGCTCGGGTCGCTATAATCGGTCCCACCCATCTCATAATGAAATCATACATATGTGTTCTACATGATCATAAAAAAGCATCATATCATAACCCATAAAATGAAATGGTCATCATAAAAATGTCATCATATCATAACCTCTGGAAAATAGAGAGGTTTTATAATCACGTCATCATAGAATAAACCATGAAAATAAGTGTGTTTCATAAGTATATATCATGTTATAACCCATGGAATAGAAACAAGTTTCATAAACAAGATGTCATCAAAATCATATCCATTCAGAGAAATAATAATAATGATATCCTTGGATAATAACCTTAGTAAGACAAAGGTAAAATCAATGGATTTCATCTTATATGGAAAATATTTTTGAAAGATCTTTTAAAAACATTTCTTGAGGAAAATATTCATTTCTATTTGAAATTTTTTTAATACATAAAAATTTTGAAAACATTTTTCTTTGAAAATAACTTTGAAAACTTATAAATTATTCTTTGAAAACAATATTTGTTTTAAAATACCTTTTACTTGAAAATTATCTTAAGATATCATTTTTAAAACCTTTTTGAAAACATGGTTTTTGAATAAAACATATTTCTGATTCAGGATAGAAATAAGATTATATTTTATTAAATCACTTTCTTAATTATATTAAGTACCAAAGAGTGTAAAAATAGTACCAATACATGAATATATCATGAAAAAATAGAGGAGAATAAAAATCATGAGAATTCTCAAGATATGGATCATAATATTTCATCAATGGAAGCATAAACAATCCTGATAAATGATGAGAATGTAGAAATAAACTCTTACCAATTTAGTAACTTTGAATCAAAGACCCCATGAAAGAATAAAATTAAATGAAGCTTAAAAGATCATGAAAATAATTATATTTATGATATAAAATGTCAAATGTAAGTATGTATACCTCATAAAATAATATAGGTGCACAGAAAAACATGTGTCTCAAAGAAGGAAAGTTTAGATAAAACTACCTTACCGATTTGGTAACTTTTGAACTGTGAAACCCCAAGAAATAAAGATCATAAAATGGATATGTAAATAAAAATAAATTTAAGGATAAGGATCATATAATTAATTCATGGTAAGTATATAGAAAACACAATATAAATGAGTGGTGAATAAGGCATAAGTCTTGCAAAAATAAAAGTGAGACTAGAAATCCCCTCACCTTATGTCTTGACTCTCGTCGTAATCGTTAAAACATCCTATATATTAAATATAAGGTTATCATATTACTATTAAATAACCATATTTAATTATATAAAACCATATATGATTTTATTATGACCTTTTATTACCCTTTTGTTAACACTTCCATGTTAAAGTTATATTTTGGGTAATAACCGCTTTGTTTTTTGCATGTGTTTTGATCTGTTATATTTTTGGTCCTCTTACTTATATCATGATTTAATAATCTAAAAAATGATAAAAATGAAATAAAGGTCATATATATTCAGTATATATATATAATAATATATTAAATATATAAAAAAGAAATGAAATACACCGTTTATGGAGATGGTAGGCCGTACGTATGCATGAACGCCGTTTCCATCTTCTTAGAGTATTAAAAGAAAGAAGAGAAGTAAATGATATATATATATATATATATTATCATTAAAGTATAATTTTTATGTCATATATATCAATTATTTTTATTAAAATCATCCTTAACACATATTATGTAAAGTGTGAATGAATCACATCGCTTTGAAGAGGCGGTGGTCCATACATCCACAAACAAAATTATCATATTCCCAAAAAATGGAAATCATGGAGGTATGTGTTATATAATAATTAAATAAGAATAAATAAATCATAAGTATAATATATATAATATAAAAATAGTAATTCCATCATTATTCCCAACCTTGAGAAGTGGTAATGTAAGAACAAATGACATCGATTCACTAGATGGTATTTTTTCGTACACACGAACGATGATTGTATTTCCAATTTGATTTAAGTGTGTGTGAGTTTAGTTATTACCCTTAACATAAAAAAATTTCAATATATTTATTATATTTATGTGATTATATAGTCATGGAATAATAATATTTTAGGGGGTGGATAAAGAAATAAAACAAAAGTTCGTGTTGAAAGATGTTACCTCTTCTTTGGGTAACTCCTTTTGGTTTGTACCAAAGGGATTCATTGGTTGTATTTCTGCCCAAAATGAGGAATATAGTATTAAGGGAGGGTATTTTTTATCTTATTTGGGTAGGGTTTGGATGAGATGAAGGGATTTAGAGGTGTGAATAGGTAAGGGGGTGAGTTCCCTTTTACAGTGGAGGAGGAGTGACAATCTTGTAAATATAAAAAGGTAAACACTATTGAGAGGTCACCCTCATATAATGTGCCTAAAATAGTGGTCCTTTTTTGAAAAAATAGGGTACATGGTCTAAATATGTCCATACAAAATGTTTTTTAAAATTTTATGGTCATTTTTACACCTTATGATTTATGTTTAATCACTAAGTGATCTTGTTTTTACCCCAATAGTTGTAATTAATTTTAATTACTTTCACTACTATTTTTAATCAAAAACTAAGTTTAAATTATTAAACATTATAAATTACGATGATTAAAAATATATAATCAAAATTTTAAAATTCTAATCATATAAGTGGTAGAAATTTATTTAAAATTAATCTTGTGGATGGGATGAGATGATGAGTTTTAAAGTGAAAAATTTCAAAATATTGAAATGGTTTTTATTCAATTTCAATGTGAAATTGTTTTTGATGATATAAATTGTATTAATTTATTTATAATTTATCTAATTATACTTTAAATCCAATTTAAAATAAAATTTAACTATATACATACATTAAATGAAAAATCAGTTTTCAATTAAAATTCAGTATTATTCACTATTCATCCAAAAATGAAATATTTCCAAAAATCCACCCTATGATAATTTTTAAATTACGAATTAAAAAATTAAGTTTATTTTATCAAATTTAATTTCTAAAATTGTCTAAAATTAATTTTATTATTTTTCATAGAAGGAAGTAAAAAACATTTCTTTTGAGAAAATAATTTTTTTTAAAATATACAAACTTTACCAAAAATTATATATTTCATTATAAATATGTTTTATTTATATGAAACCATTATAAAACATATTTAAAAATTATTTATTACTATTCATATTATTAAGTTTAATGACTATGTTATGATATTATTATTTAAATAATTATAATAATAAAATGTTGTTTCATAGAAACTCAGTGTTGTGTGTAATTCAAGCTAAGACGATATTGTGTGTAGTGAAAGACTAAATTGTTGTATAATATAAAAAAATTTTAACTTGGAGTTACATTCAATGAAGTATATCAAATAAATTTAATGTAATTGAAAAAAGGTTCATAAAAAACTCAGGGTGTTACATTCTACCTCCCTTAAAAAAATTTTCCCTCGAAATTCGTTATTTTGATACAAATAAATGAGGATACTTCTACCTCATAATATAATAAAGTTCCCATGTATATTCCTATAACTAGTGATTTACCATAATTTTTTTGACCTATTTAGTGATCTTTTTTTGTAGAACTTTCTCTATACAATCCAAAATTTCAACTGGTTGTTCCACACAAGAAAGATCATGCTCCACCGGTATATCCTCTGAGTTTAGTACATGTGAAGGGTTAGGAATTTACTTACTCAGGTGAGATATATGGAACAAATAATGGAATTTATATATATTTTTCGGAAGCACCAAGTGATAGGATAATGTCCCGATATGATCAATAATTTTAAAGGGACCGATATACCTTGAGCTTAGTTTCCCTTTATTCATAAATCTCATAACCATATTATAAGGAGAGATTTAGAGAAACAATTTCTCACCAACACCAAATTATAGATCATGTTGATGGTTATCAACATAAATTTTCTACCAAATTTTAGCTTCCATGATATATTGTTGAATGGTTCTAACCTTCTTGACCATTTCTTTAGTGATCTTAGGTCACAATAGTTTTCTTTCTCCAAATCCATTCCAACACATTGGATTTATACATTTATTTTTATAAAGGTATTCATAAATATCTATATGAATTATTGTGTAAAGTCTATTTTTGTAAGAAGAATCAACTAGAGTAAGTTTTTGATCCCAACCCCCTTTAAAATCCATAGAACAAGATCTAAACATATCCTCTAGGGTTTGAATTGTTATTTGAGACTAACCATATGTATGAGGATAATAAGTAGTGCTAAAACTCAATTCCATATCAAGGTATTGATGAAGACTTCATTGGAACTTTGAGGTAAACCTTGGATCCTGATTAGATACAATGTAATTTGGTACTCTATGTAACCTTACAAATTCTTTAATGTATATCTTGGAAAGATGATCCAAAGATAATTCTTATCTAATAGTGATGAAGTGTGTTGACTTAGTAATACATATTGGAAACAAGATTGTTATTTGCTGTAAATGGAGTCTGGTTTGTGTTTATTGTCAAGACACACTAGGATGACCAAGGAGTTTGCAAGTAAAGTTATATTATAGTACTAGTTGACTACAATGTTGAAGGTGGCGTCATTTCCCAGTGTTTTCCAAATTTTTGGGTCCATCATTTGGAGAATGGAGAAAGGTGTTTTTGGTAAAGGAAGTTGTGTGCAAGTTTAAAGGTAAATATGAATGTTTCATGAAAGTCATTTTTCTATATTGTCTCATAAAAATACAACAAAGGAAAGAATCACATGAAAGATTTTTTTTTTCACGAAAGATGGTTTGCATGATACGAAGTTTTTTCATGAAAATCATAAGGCATAGAAGAATCTTACATACCAAATATGATGTCAAAATTGAGTTATGTGAAAGAAGAGTTTTGATAATATCATGTAAAAATATAGAAAAGGCATGAGTTGCACGCAAAAGATGAAATGGCACAAAAGAATATTATATGCTAAATATGACATCAAAATCTAGCTTATGCACATGGGGGAAGGTGCGCAAGGAACTTGTGTCTAGGTTCATCTTTTTCTATAAATATGCAGGCACCCACTACATTCAAAGTAACTTTTCCAACAAAGATTTGGTGTCTCTTCCATGTGAAAGAGTTGCACGTAGAATACTTATATTTAATAAATCATGCACATATAGTGTTCCTTATATCTATCAAGATCAAGTGAAACTCACTGGGTAGTTTTTAAAAAGATAAGGGTTGTCTAAAAGAAATATTGTGGTACAAACCTAAAAGTTGTGTGCAAGAACATGTGTTGCGTGAAAGTGTTGAGTTATTCTAATTTCAGGTTTTGAATATTCAGTTTGTTTGATCAGTGCTTCAAGTGCATCAATTCAGGACTATGATGTAAGCATAGTCTTGTAAAAGTCAGGGGCAAAGACTAAAATCCCACTCTACTAAAGAGACCTTCAGGTCATTAAAACTGAGTAAGACTTCACCCAAAGAAATGATCTAGGGGGATTCAATGGAAGTTTTTAGAGAGAGACAGTTTTTTTCTTAAAATCTTGTAAAGGTAGTGTGCATGGAATAGAGTGACTATGTCTGAACTTTTTTATTGCACAACTAGTGAAGATTAATGGATTTTTATATATCTGAAACACTATCAGTGTATGCTCCTTGTACTAGCCCTTAGTGGTGAACTAAGTAAAATTACTATGTTGTCTCTTTACTTGTGATCCTTTGTTTTTATGCATTCTTTCATCAGACAGTTTTAACAAGTTCCTACCAATATAGGAACAAGATCCATCACTTTAAAAGGAAAAGTTGATACCCTAATTCACCCCTCCCCTCTTAGGGTGTTCCAAGGTCCTACAAGGTGATTGAATACTACCCATATATTATTATTCTCTTTATAGGTTTTAAGGAGTCCAGTGAAAAAATCCATATTGATTTTCTCCCATTTCCATTATGGTATGGGTAATTGATGCAACATCTACTTAGAATTTTGTCTTTCAACCTTAACTTGTTGTCATACCAAGAAATAGGATACAAAATCTATGATATATCTCTTCATTCCATCCCACCATAAGTATTCATTCAAGTCTCTATACATCTTCATACTTCTAGGATTAATAGAGAATGAATAACTATGAGCTTTCTCTAATAGATCCTTCTTTAAATCTAGTATGGATTTAACACATACACAGTTCCTAAACCTTATCATTCCATCTTGATCAAGGTTAAACTCAAGAACATTTCTAAGCTTATTATTAAGATATATATATATTCTTTTTTCATCTTTAATCTTCACTTGGATAGATGGCTGACCATTTATTTGAGAAAGATAATATTTTCCACTTCCTTCAGGATTTATAGGTCAATCCTTTGAAAATCCATAAATATTGGATCTTTTGTGATCCTCATCATGGATAAGATAAAATGATCCTTTCGACTAAAAGCATCGTCCACCTTGTTCACTTTCCTGGGGTGGTAATGTATTGAGCATTCATAATACTTTATTAGCTCTAACCATCTTGTATAGCACATGTTCAACTCCTTTCATGTAAATATATACTTCAAACTTTTATGAATGGTGTATATATCACAATTTTATCCAAAAATATAATGATTTTATACCTTTAATGAAACAATTACCGCAACTAACTCCAAATGTTGAGTTGGGTAATTTTTTTCACGAATCTTCAATTTTCACAAGGCATAGGCTATAAGCATGTTATTCTGCATAAGAAAACATCCCAATCCATTCTGGGATGCATCAATATAGATTAAAAAACCTTATCCACTATATGTAAATGTAATCATTGGTGATTTGAATAACCTTCACTTCAGTTCCTTGAAATTTTCATTGCATTCATTTATCTAGAGGAAATTGAAACCCTTTCAAGTTAACTTGGTCAAAGGATTAGATAGTCATGATAAATTATCCAAAAAATGTCGATAATATCCAGCTAAACTAAGAAAAATAAGGATCTTTGTTACCATGGTTAGTATATTACAACATTTAATAGCCCCCGTCTTTGACAGATCTACCTCCATACCCTCTCTTGAGATTATATGACCCAAAAAATGAAACCTTTTGCAGCCAAAATTTACACTTTGTAAATTTTTAATATAGTTAATCCTTCGTTAGGGTATTTAGTGAAATTCTCAAGTGTTTTTCATGATTTTACTTTATCTTTTAATAGATAATAATATCATCTATAAATACTACCACAAACTAGTCAATGTAATCTCTAAAGACTCTATTTATCAAATCCATGAAGATAGCATGTGCATTAGTATATTAAAATATCATCACTATATATTCATAGTGTCCATACCTTATATAGAATTCCATATTGGGTATATCCTATTTATTTACCCTCAATTAATGATATCTAGAATAAAGTTCAATCTTGGGAAAGTATTGATCTCTACAAAGTTGATCAAATAAGTCATCAATATGGGGAAAATGATACTTTTTCTTGATCAAGATCTTATTCAACTCCCGATAATAAATGAAGAGTCTCACTGATCCATCTTTATTTTCCAAAAATAGAACATATGCACCCCAATTTGACACACTTGGATGAATTAATCCCTTATCAAGGTTTTATTGGAGTTTATTCTTTAATTCATGCAACTCAATCGGGGCCATTCTATAGGGATTTTTTGAAATTGGTTTGAACTAGGTATGAGTTATATTTAGAACTCAACTTTAAATTTTGGTGTAATTCTAGACAAATCTTTTGGAAAGACATCCAAAAATTCATAAACAATAGGCATATCATCTATATCAAGTTTATCCCATCCATTTGAGATAAACATTCCTTCTAAATGGGAATTAAGACCCATAAACTAAATGTAATATCCATATAAAGTTAATACTTATTGTAAAATTGATAGAATATCATAGGTTGGTTTGAAATATAAAATGTAACATCCCTTACTCAACAATTAATGTGAGGTTTATGCAGATAAATCCAATCCATTCCAAGATAACATCAAATTCAACCGTAAGAAGAATAATAAGATTTTCATGAATCACATTCCCATAAACGTTAACTGAAGAGGAATCATAGTCATAAGATTCAATCATCATACCATAAGGGGTTTGAAATTATAATTCCACATATAATTTTTTGGGTGGAATATTAATACCCTTTAAAAATTATTTAAATATGAAAGATTGGGTAGATCCAAAATCAAATAAGACATTAATAGTTATAGAGTGGATGGAAAGTGTACCTTTCAACTTTTCACCCCACATGATAAATAGTGATCACATGAGATTTCCCCTTGTCCCTCGACTTAAGTGGTTGTTGACATCAATTATCATCATTAACCTTTTAGTTTGAGAACTAGTTAGCATAATGTACATTCCCCTTACACTTGAAGCACTGAAGTGGGGGAGGTGCATTCTACGCATCTTTCTCTCCATTATCAGTGTTATCTAACTTCTTTCCATCACTTTGGAAATCAAATTCCTGATTAACTTCCCTTATATAATTAAAAAATTATTATACCCCTTAAGACAATTTCCTCTATGCTTCTTTCCCACACACAGAACATAAAGGAAATATCATCTCCTCTCCATGTTTTTTATATTTTCCTTTGAACTCCATCTTCATTTTCTTATCAAAACTATGATATTGAAGCGTAACTAGAACCTTAATTTGAACCTTTAATTCATAATTCACAATCTATTCATAGCTACTAAAGCCTCATATAGCTAACTCCTTTATGATAATTGGATTTAACTCACTAAAGAACCTATCAACCTTTACTTTTGGGTTGGAAGATAATACCAGAAGTGTAACTAGCAAGTCTTTTAAAATTAGCCTCATAGGTACCAATAGATTCATCATCCCTTTACTTTAACTCAAGGAATTATTTCTCTATCTTTGTATGAAGAATACGAGGAAAGTAATTGTTGAAAAATAAGTTCTTGAACTCATCCCAATACATGGATTCAATTTCATATTTTTTCATGGTATTCTTGATTAGAGTCTACTACTGTTCCACTTTACCTTATAAATGATAAACATCCAGAATTAATTTCTAAAGTTCCAAACATTGTATAATGAAAAATATATTTTCAATGGTACTAATCCATTGTTCAACAACTAGTGGATTAGAAGACCCACTAAAATAAGGTGAAATTTTCATCATGAAGGACTCAATAGAACATTATTACCTCATTTGGTCATTTGGAAGCTCAACATGATTCATAGATTGAGAAAGTTGGGTGAGAATAGAAATGATATTTTTCATTCCAAATCCCATAACATTTAGATTATCAGGTGAACAATCATTACATTTCCCGTCACACTCAACATTGGAGTGTTTCCTTTGGGTTCCATCCATTTACTAAAACCAAAAATCATAGATTAAGAAACAATAATCATAGTGGTAAACCTCATAATCATGGAATCACTTATAGGATATCTAAATTAAGACACCCTATTTAAGCTATGGAATCATAGGTTTATCCTAGGTTATTCATAGCCAACTTATATTTAAACCATTCATGATGGTTAGTGAAGAGTTTGTGAATTTCCAAATCATACCCCCCAGGAGTGTCAAACTAGGTGTGCAACAAGGCCCTTTTTCATGCACTAGTTCCCGATCGAGTCTAGTTCAATGCGGTGTTTTTTGGAGTTGTTAACCCTATTTACATATGTTCTAGATCTACATCCACTTGTAGTATACATACAGGTATGTATTACTAGGAAACCACTCACTCTATCCTTTACTAAAATTCCAATACATTTTACTATACTTTGACTCATCCTTATAGACATGTCCTTAGGGATCTCAATAAGGTTTTCTCATCATAGTTTCCAAAAGTTGACTAAACCTTCACTCTGATACCAACTATAGCGAGCCTCACTTATCATACATAGACATTACATTATTTTTTCATAATAATTAATACATTACATAGAAACATTCCCAAATACAAAATTATTTTAGTGCCTTTGGAAACATGGAAATATAAACACAAGTACATAAGTGAGTTACATTATCTTACACTAGGTTCTCTATGACTATAATCCTTATTAGACACATTATAAATAATAAATATCTTCATAACATGGGGAAAGGAAACATAAAAATGGGTGAGATCAAATGCTAAGTAAGGATAAACAAAGGATATATGTAATCATAATCATGAGAATAAGGGTATGATAGCACGATCATAACATTATAAGATCATAACCTGCATATCAAAGATCATAATCAAGAGTCATGGAATAAATATTGGTAGTTAATAAGACATGAATCATAAGGTAATCAAGAGAATAAGCCATAAAAACATAACATAGGAATAATACATGGAGTTATGGCATAAACATAATAATATACAATGATTTCCATAGTAGTAAAGGTTTAATTCCAAGGCAATATTAGTAGAATGGGTTCATTCCTCAAACCATTTTAGTATTAAAGGTTCACTCCCATGACCATATTAGTAGAAAAAGTACTTTACTAAATAGAGTTAACTCCTTGTTCCATCCATGTCTATCTCATTAGATATTAACCTTTACCTAATTCATTAGAGGTAGGTATAAGTCCCACCCATCTCATAGTGAAATCATAAATATGTGCACCACAAGATAATAAACAACCATAATATCATAACATATGAAATGAAATGGGTATTATAAACATGTAATCATATCATAAACCATGGAAAATATATAGGTTTCATAATCATTTATAATAACCTTTTAAAATAGGTGGTTTTCATAAGTATGTATCATGGTATAACCCATGGAAGAGAAACAAGTTTCATAAATAAGATGTCATCAAAAGCATAACCATTCAGAGAAATAATAAGAAAGGTATCCTTTGATCATAACCCTAGTAAGACATAGGTTAAATTAATGGATGCCATTTTAGATGGAAAATAATTTTTAAATATCTTTTAAAAAAATTTCTTAAGGAAAATATCATTTTTTATTTGAAATTTTTTTTTAATACATAAAACATTTTGAAAACCTTTTTCATTGAAAATAACTTTGAAAACATATAAACGAATCTTAGAAACCATAAAACATTTTTTAAATAAATTTTCATTGAAAAAAAGATTAGTATATCATTTTAAAAACCTTTTTGAAAACATTTTTTAAAACATGGTTTTTGAATAAAATATATTTCTGACTGAAGAGATAAATAAGGTCATATTTTCTTAAAAAACTTTCCTAATTATCTTAAGTAAAAAAAGTGAAAAAATGGTACAAATATATGAAGATATCATAAAAAATATTAGCATAATAAAAATGATGATAATTCTTGATATATAGATTATAAGATTTCATAAATAGAAGCATAATTATAAAAAATCTCAATAAATGATGATATTGTAGCAATAAAATTTTACCACTTTAGTAACTTTGAATAAAAGTTCGCATGGAATAATAAAATTACATGAAGCTTAAAATATCATTAAAATAAGGAGATTAATGATTTAAAATTTCAAATGATATTATGTACACCCTGTAAAATAACATAGGTGTATAATAAAATATGTGTCTCAAAGAAGGCAAATTAAGACAAAATTACCTTACTAAATTGGTAACTTTTGAACCATAAAACCCCATGAAATAGAGATCATAAAATGGATATTTAAATACCCATAAATTTAATCATAAGAATAATATAATTAATTAATGGGTAGTATATACACAAAACAAAATAAATGAGTAGTTAATAAGGAATAAGTATCACAAAAATAAAAGTGATACTATAAATTCCCTTTCCTTATGTCTTGATTCTCATCAAACTCGTTCAAACATAATATATAATAAATATAAGTTCATTATAAAACTATTATAGAACAAAATTAAATTATATAATACCATATATTATTTTATTATGACTTTTTATTATCCTTTTATTAATACTTCCATGTTAAAGTTACATTTCGTGTAATAACCGATCTGTTTTCTCATGTGTTTTGATTTGTTATATTTTTGGTCCTATTACTTATATCATGATTTCATCATATAAATAATGATAATTATGAAATATATATCATATATATTTAGTATATATGTATTTATAATAATATATAAAATATATAAAAATTAAATGAAATACATCATTCATGGAGACGGTATGGCGTACTTACATATAAACGTTATTTCCATTTTCATGGATTATTAAAAGAAAGAATAAAATTAAATGATATATATATATATTATAAAAAAAATAGAATTATTATGTCATATATGTCACATATTTTTATTAAACTCATCCTTAATACATTCCATATAAAGCATGAACGAATCACATCGCTTTGAGGAGACGATAATCCGCACGTCCATAAACGAAGTTATCATATTCCCACAAAATGGAAAACATGAAGGTATATGTTATATAATAATTAAATAAGAATAAATACATAATAAATATAATATATATCATATCAAAATAGTAATTCCCTCATTATTCTCAACCTTGAGAGGTGGTAATGGAAGAATGAATGACATCGGTTCATGAGGCGGTAGTCCGCCGTACACACGAATGATGATTATGTATCCCATTTGATGAAATTATGTGAGATTGTAGGTCATAACCTTAACATAAAAACATATAAGTATGTTGAGTAAAATGGGGTTATTATATAATCATGTGATAATAAGAATTTATGGGATGGATAAAGAAATAAAACAGAAGTGTTTGTTGAAGGATGATATCTCTTCTTTGGGTAACTCTTTTTGGTTTGTACCAAAGGGATTCCTTGGTTGAATTTATGCCAAAAGTTAGGACTCTAGAACAAAGGGATTGAATTTGGGAGATTATTTTGGAATGTTTTGGATGAGAAAAAGGGCTTGAGATGTGTGAATAAGTGAGGGGGTTGAGTTCTCTATTTATAGTGGAGGAGGAGTGCCATTCTTGTAAATATAAAAAGGTAAACAATATTGGGAGGTAACAATTACATAATGTGACTAAAATAATAGTAAATTTTAAATAAAATAGGGTAAATGGTTTAAATATGGCCATAAAATTGGGTTTGGACAAGTGTAGGATCATTTTTACACCTTATTATTTAAGTTTAATCACTAAGTAATCTTGTTTTTACCCTAATCACTATAATTAATTTTAATTATTTACACTAATATTTTTGGTAAAAAATTAATTTTAAATTCTTAGAAATTATAAATTATGATGATTCCAAATATGGAATCCAATTTTCAAATTCTAATCACAAAAGTGGCAAAAATTAATTTAAATTAATTCCGGAAACGGGATGAGACGATGAGTTTTAATGTGAAAAAGATGAAAAGATTGAAATTTTTTTATATTCAATTTCAATATGAAATTGGTTAAAATGAACTAAATTATTTAAATTTATGTATAATTGATCTAATTAAACATTAAAACCAAATTAAAATATAATTTAAATATATAAATAAATTAAACAAAAAAGTAGTTTTCAATTAAAATTCAATATTTTTCACCATTCACCCAAAAATTAAATATTTCCAAAAGTTCACCCTAAGATAATTTTTAAACTATGAATTCAAAAATAAAGTATATTTTATAAAATTAAATTTATAAAATTATCTAAAATTAATTTTATTATTTTTCACAGAAGGACATACAAATCAGTTCCTTTGAGAAAATAGTATTTGTTTCAAAACATATAGACTTTACCAAAAATTATATATTTTATTATCATTATGTTTTATTTATGTGAAAATAATATAAAAAATATATAAAAAATATTTATTACTATTCACATTACTAATTTTAATGCGTATTTTATAAAAATCAAGTTTAAATAATTATAATAATGAAATTTTGTTTTATAGAAACTCACTGTTGTTTGTAACAAAAGCTAAATTGATGTTGTGTGTAGTAAAAGATTAAATTGTTATAGCATATAATGAAAGTTTAACTTAGTGTATCATGAAATTCAATACATCAAGGAGATTTAATTTAATTGAAAAAAGGTTCATACAAAACTCAGGGTGTTACATACCCTGTGTAGTTCCATCAGATAGCTGATGGCATGAGAAGAACAATTTGGGCTAGTAGGAGTCCATTGGATAGCCGATGTGAGATTTCTAAAAGCAGCTACTATAAAAAACCAACCCAGGTTACCCTCAAACTTGGAACCTGACTCGATCTTTCATATACCTGAAGGGTGTTCCTGATCCCCACGGGCTGGCGACAAGAACCCGGACATCGAATGACAAATCCGAGGGAATGGTTTCACCCAAACTAAACAACCAAACTGTTGGAGTTGGTGGCATAGAACCAAATACTTTGTACTTTATTCATTAATAAAATCCTTATCACATCTTTATTGTTCTTCTGTGTGACAATACATGTGATAATGTCTTAAGGATAGCTGTTGCATTAAAGGGTCATAGATGATCCCTGCTATGAGGTGAACCTAGAAGTTCCATAACACTATTCTTGAATATATGTTATATGGGAAGATGATGTTATTTGAGGGACACAAATAATATAGGCCATTAGGGGTGAGGAATCATAAAACATTGAGGCACCTTCTCATGGTGTGCGCCCTTGGTAATATCCAGGAGGATATTATGAGTATGAGACCCGCCAGTAGGAAATCCACATTTCATAGTGTCATCAGATGTTCATATCTACGGACGTGTGTATTGGTCCCTAGACTTTAAGATTATTATTAATGGGTATTACAACTCGCGCACTTAGATGTATTGATGAAAACTGTGATGATACACTGTTCGCAGCGAGGTAGGATATGTTGGATGCGTCACGAGTAATACTTCATTAATAGATAATGTGAGAAAGGATTTGTCCCTTCTGTTCCATAATAGAAGTAGATATCTCAGGCCCTTTTATGGAATTGATATAGCCTAAATAAATCCATGGACATGGTAAGTTATGGAAAAGTTCAATTCCAGAAAGTCAAAGAAAGAATAATCGAGCACATGGGTTGATGGCACTAGCATGCAACCAACTTGATTTGAGATATCGTGATAAAGGGATTATATTACACAGTAAACGTTCGTCGGAGGTGACACGTCATTGCAACGTTAACTTCTTTCTCTATGGGTGCCTTGGCATGTTTCTAGATGCTAACCTTGGAATTTAGGTAGGTTCCACTTAATTCCACTGAGAAAGGGGCTTAGAGGATCACACACTAAGTGTGTCCATGTATCTCAGTTAAATATTAATTTAACAAGTTAAATAAATATTATTCTCGACTGTGGTTTAATAATTATTTAAGGATTCCTTATCACATTTATTTCGACACTAGTTATTCGAGAGAATATATTGTGGGAGAAATAATATATTTATTAGTGAGTAATGTGGTTACATTTATTTAAGAAATAAATAGCCATTACTCAAGGACTAATAAATGTGGTGGAGGAAATAAAGGAAAGTGGAAAATAAAAGTACACACCGTGTATATTAAATATACACGCCGTGTAGTTTTATGGAAAACAAGTACACACCGTGTATTAATGATTACATGCTGTGTAGTTTTTCCAGTCGGGATTTTGAGGATATAATATTGTTTTATTAAATGATATTTATTATAATCATCATGGGCGCATGTCAAGGAATTAATAATTCTACATGGGGGTTTTCAATAAGAGTTAATGAAATAAATAAAACACGTAACTCGTTTATTTATTGTCATAACTCTATAACCTCAAACCCGATTATAAATATCCTCACAACCCCAACACTTTTCCTCAATCGTTGTGCACAACAATTCTGGAGAACTCTTTCTAGGCCGAAAGAACTCATTCCTACAAGAACGCTCTCAAGGTTGAGAGACCAAGGCGATCGAAGGCGGAAATCGCAAGTGAAGGTTCTTCCGCGCTGGCACCTGGAGATCCCTTCAACGACATCTGGAGATACGTGGCACACGTGTGGATCACCACTAGAGGAATCATACACTTGGATTCTACGACGCAATGGCGGATCACCGAATCGTGACTGGAAACATCAATGAATAAAGAATTCCACCAAGGAAATTCTTGTGAATTAATTAAATTAATTATAACCAACATATGATGATCCTATCTCTATGGTTACGGGATTCCCTCTTTTTTTTTCATTCTTCGTTCTATTCTGAAGATACGACGTTTTATATCATGACAGATCTCGGTTTGAACGTTGTTTAACGCTAAAATTAAAGTTGGGAAAACCCACCAACGCGATTCCGCTACGCCCGGAACCTACAAGTGGTATCAGAGGGTCATATCGTTGATTATAATTATTTAGTTTTTCATTGGTGATCTAAGAATTAAATAATTTAGTTATTTCAATTCAAGTTAATCATTCTTTAAATCTGAATCTCAAGATCTGTTCCTCCTCTATTGTTTCTCGTTCACCATAAAGAAACGACCTTTTCTTTTAATTTTTCATTAAAATAAAATAAAGGATCTCGTCTGGAGGATCCAAACGTTCCTATCCGTACAACACGAGAATACACGACGTGTATTCAGAAGTACACGCCGTGTAGTCTAGGTTCATGAATCAGTCTGGTCTGCCAAATCAGACCGTGTATTGATCCTATCTAAGTCATTTATGACACTGTGTGTTGACTAGGAATAGGTGGCGCACGGTTTCCGGATTACACGCCGTGTGGTCCAACAGAACACGGTGTGTAGTCCCTTCGGGTTGGGGTTAGACCGTGTACCCCGTACATGGCTTTCTCGGCTGGAAACCGTGTAATGTGAAAACTACACGGCGTGTGTCCCACTGTACATGCCGTGTACTCCGAAAATTTCCAAATTACATTAACACGCCATGTCCCCGGGTGTGTACTTCGGATGGACGGTGAAGAAAAGTACACGTCGTGTAGTCGAAACTACACGCCGTGTACTCACCCAAATTATGCAGATTTATTAAAATTTATTATTATATTATACAAACCCTTGAGACATGTACCATAGTGTAGGCGTAAAGCTGAGGCACAACACGTGATTGGTGTTATATATATATGTGTTTAATTTAACATCTGCGTAATAAATGGTAATTCAACGGGTTGCCTCCAAGGTACAAGTTACGTACAAGGATAATTTTAAATGAATTTATTTGTTTAAAATTATGATGGATGAGAATCTCAAGGAAATTCAGAAAAGGATTTAAGATAAAAGGATTGATTAATTAAAAGATAATTAATTGATTTGAGCATGATTTATCTTAAGAAATAACGATTAAAGAATTGAATGCTAGTTTTATTTATGCGTAAATATCATTGCATGTATGGATGATCATGAGCTAGACCAAGACCTTTGTATGTGAATGGTTTCTTTTAATTTAATTATTTAAATTTTTTGGCCTGCGATCCTTCTCCTCATTAATATGTAGGGCATGCGCGCCCAGGGGATCTTTTATGTAAAACCCCCTTTTTACCCCTCACCTGCGTGTGAGATAAATGCATATGTAATAGATGGAGATCCCAAGCTAGTGGAGGAAAATCAAGTTCGGAGAAAAGGAGAAACCAATCCAAGGAGATACAAAGATGGACAGGTGGAAATCTGTAAACACGAACCTGAAAGGTTCAAGGTGTTTCTCCCCTAGGTCTTGGGTTAGTTTGTCAACCTCTAGATAAACTAACCAATAGAAAAGCTCAAGATCATACCATTTATTTTATTTCTGTTAGTTGCATGGTTTATTTATTGTGGGTGTGTTTTCACGATCACACATTTAATGAATTAAACAAGAATGCAAGATGGAACTAAAATAAAAATCGTATTATGCGTAAATATTATCTTAGACATGGTTAATCACTTAATTATATCACACTTAATATTAACAAACATGTAATCAAAGATAATAAAATGGAAATTTACGTATAAGGATAAAATCCCTCAAAGAAATATTAAGTCAGTATAGCCTTCCATAATCTTGGTTAGAATCGAACCATAGTTCAAAGTGCTTGACCAACCCTTGTTGGGGTGCTTTCAATTATTAGGAAATTATAATTCAAGATTTTGGGTTGAATTAACTTGGTTCACATCAAGGGTTGACTTGCATAGTAGGACTTAGTGTGACCAAGAGGAAAAGGTTGAGGAAATCCAAAATAAAAGGATTTCAGGATTGTGGAGTCCACTCAGCGGATCAAGGATGTGTGAGTTAATACAATTGGCATTTGGAATTCCTACCTAAAACCCTTCAAGTTACTTGACCAACCATAGTTGGGGTAATGAAAAGTGAAATATTGATCCTTTGCACTAAAATATTCAAGAAACAGAATATTCCTAAGTCAATGGTGAGGGCTATTAGATTTCGATAAAATAGCGGGAGACTAATAAGTATTAATTTATTTATTTGTATCATTTTATAATAAAGTACTAAACCTTTTCTCATCTTAATTTGTAGAAACGTCAAGAAAATGACTTCCAAAATATAATTGCGAACCATACTCGAGAAGGAAAACCTTCTCACTAGCACCAATTTATAAGAGTGTTAGAGGCGTTTACGCGTCATCCTTTGCCACGAAAGGAAATTGTATGTGCTGGAAGAACCTATTCTAGTTGCGCCTGGGAAAGAGTCTAGTGATGAGGAATTATCTCTCTATATGAAACACATGGATGATGCCACATATGTCTAGTGTTTCATGATATCGGCCATGTCCAATGAGCTCCTGAAGCAACATGAAAACAAGGACGCGTATAACATGATGTCTCACCTTAAGGATATCTACCAAGAGAAGGAGAGACATGAGAGGTATGAGATCTCCAATACTTTGTTTACAACTAATCTTGGAGAGTCTGCGCCAACTGGGACTCATGTAGTCAAGCTTATTGGCTACATTGAACGCCTGTACATATTAGGGATTAAATTCCCGAATGAGTTGCGTACAGATCTCATCCTATCATCACTGCCCAAGACCTTATCTAGCCTTATTGTCAACTACAACATGAGCAACAATGAGAAGAGTCTATCGAAACTTCTGACATTGATTCTCCAGGTAGATAAGGACACAGGGTGTGACAAACCCGCAGTCCTTATGGTGAATAGGAAAAGGAAGGACAAGGAAAAGGGGCCAAAGACTTATAAATGGTTTGAAGCCCCTGAGCACCGTCCTTCCAAGAAGGGGAAGATCCAGAGGCAGTGAAAGGAATGGGAGGCGGTGTGTTTTTCATGTGGCAAGCAGGGCCACCAAAAGAGGAACTGCACCCAGAAGCGTGGGGATGCTAAAGGTGTGTTTGTTATCGAGTGTAATCTTTCCATTTATACACATTGGGTATTAGATACAACTTGTGGGGCTCACATCTATATTCAAATACAGGAACCAAGTAGATTTAGAAAGATTTCCAGAGGACAGGAGGACCTTCGAGCTACCAATGGCGCAAGGCTGGCTGCGTTGGCTATTGGTGATTACCACCTCTCATTGCTGAATGGAATGATTTTGGTTTTACATAACTGTTATTATGTGCCTAGTGTTACCAAGAACATAATTTCTGTATCTTGTTTGGATATGGATGGATTTATTTTCAGGTTTGGAAATAAGGGTTGTCTCTTTTATAAGAACAACGTATGTTATGGTATGAAACATTTAAATAATGGTTTTTATGTATTAAATTACAAAAACCAAGTGTTGGAAATCGATAACGAAACAAACTCACATGAATCATACATCACCCAGTTGTGGGATCACCGTATCGGTCATGTAAACAAGAAGCGCTTGACAAAGCTCTGCCAAGATGGCTATTTAGACTCTACTGAGGTAAAACCACTTGATAGATGTCACGCTTGTTTACAAGGAAAAATGACCAAGCCACCTTTTGGTGGACAAGGTGAAAGAGCCATAGAGCTTCTAGGATTGGTACACACGGATGTGTGTGGACCATTTCCAGTAGAAGCTAGAGGTGGATATTCTTACTTCATTACTTTTACTGATGATTTGAGTAGATATGGCTATGTCTACTTAATGATGTATAAGTCAGAGTCCTTAGAGAAATTTAAGGAATTCAAGAATGAAGTAGAGAATCAGCTTGGTAAGAAGATAAAGAAGCTTCGATTGGATTGAGGTGGAGAATATCTGAACCAAGAGTTCATCGATCTTCTACGGGAGTCTAGGATTCTATCTCAGCTCACTCCTCCTTATACACCACAGTGGAACGGTGTTAGTGAATGGAGGAACCGCACCTTGTTGAACATGGTGAGGTTGATGATGAGTCATGCAGATATTGTATTATCCTTTTGGAGATAAGCATTACAAACTGCATCATACACATTAAACCAAGTACCAACTAAGGCAGAAAATGGAATTCCCTCCAAGCTATGAAATGGAAAGAAACCCATTTTGTCACACACACGTGTATGGGGATGCAAGGCATTTATTAAGGCCTCCTCAGGAAACAAACCAAAACCCCAGGGCACGAGCTGTATCTTTATAGGATATCCTAAGGAAACGAAAGGATATTACCTATATAACCCTTCAGACAAGAAAGTGACTGTCACCAGACAAGCTGTCTTTCTTGAGAGGGAGCACATAATTAAGAAGGATAGTGGGAGAAAGATTGACTTAGACGAAGTTGATGCTCAAGATACACAAGATTTGGTACAGGAACAAGTTCCAAAGGTCCCCGTGGAAGAGGTTCCAGTAACACAACTACTGCATAGGAGCTCAAGAGAGGTAAGGGAACCAAAGAGATTTGGTTTCCTAGTCACCGAAGATGGTGAATCATTATTGTTGGACAATGATGAACCTCTCTCCTACAAGGAAGCTGTAGAAAGCTCAGAAGCTGCAATATGGCTAGAAGATATGAATTCTAAGATGGATTCCATGTATCAGAACCAAGTATGGGTTCTGGTCGATGAGCAAGTTGATGTAAATCCTATTGGATACAAATGGGTATTCAAGAGAAAACTGGACATGGAAGGTCAAGTTAGCACGTATAAAGCAAGGTTAGTGGATAAAGGATTCAGACAACATCAAGTAATTGACTATGATAAAAACTTCTCACCAGTTACCATGTTTAAATCCATAAGAATCATACTTTCCATAGCATCTTACCATGACTATGAGGTTTGGCAGATGGATGTCAAAACTACAATCCTTAATGGAAACCTTTAGGAAGATGTCTATATGACACAACCAGAAAGGTTTGTGACACCAGGTGAAGCCAAAATGGTTTTCAAGTTGCAGAAATCAATTTATGGATTAAAGAAAGCATCCAGGTCATGGAACATTCGATTTGATGAATCCATAAAGGAATTTGGATTCATTAAGAATGAATGTGATCCATGTGTTTATAAGCAGTTTAATGGGAATGCGATCGTTATCCTAGTAGTATATTATGACGACATATTACTTATTGTAAATGATGTACCGGTCTTATAGTCAGTTAAGGATTGGTTGAAAAAGTGTTTCTCTATGAAGGACTTAGGAGAAGCAGCCTACATTCTAGGGATCAAGATCATTCATGATAGATCCAAGAGGCTGCTTGGACTAAGTCAGGGTATATACATTGACCGGATACTAAAGAGATTTAGTATAAAACAATCCAAGAGGGGATTAGTTCCAGTGTCACATGGACTACATCTTTTTAAGAAAATGTGTCCTTAGACACAACTAGGGAAAGATTGAATGAGTAAGATCTCATACGATTCGGCTATAGGATCCATCATGTATGCCATGTTATGTACCAGGATTGATGTTTCCTATGCACTGAGCATGGTAGGTAGATATCAAGTAGATCCAGGAGAACAACATTGGACTTCTGTTAAGACTATCCTTAAGTATTTGAGAAGAACTAAGGATATGTTCCTGGTGTATGGAGGAGACAAGGAGCTTGACATCAGAGGGTATGCTGATGCTGATTTTCAAACAGATCAGAATGATCTGAAGTCATAATCTAGATATGTTTTCTATCTCAATGGAGGAGCTGTGAGTTGGAAGAGTTCAAAGAAGCTAGTTGTCGCCAATTATACAGCAGATTTTGAATATATAGCGGATTCTGATACAACCCAGGAAGCCTTATGGATTCGGAACATTGTCCAGGAGCTTGATGTGGTGCCTAGCAGTATAGGTCCCATTACATTATATCATGATAATACTGTAGCGGTGGCTCTTGAAAAAGAACCAAGGTCACATCAACGTAAAAATCACATACTCTGGAAGTATCACCTCTTGAGGGATTTCTATCAAAGGGGTGAAGTTGCAGTGAGCAGAGTGTCCACGGAAGAGAACATGGCGGACCCCATGACTAAAGTCCTATCTCAGCAGAAGAATGAATATCATGTGAGAGTTAGCGGGTTAAAGGTTGTTAGTAGTTGGCTCTAGTCCAAGTGGGAGTCTATTAGAGTTGGTGGCCTAGAACCAACTAACTTGTACTTTATTTATTAATAAAATCCTTATCAAATCTTAATTATTCTTCTGCATGAAAATGCATGTGATAATGTCCTAAGGATAGCTGTTCCATTAAAGGGTCATAGTGGATCCCTGCTATGATGAGAACCCGGAAGTGTCATAACACTGTTCTTGAATATATGTTCTATGGCCGGATGATGTTATTTGAGGGACACAAATAATATAGGCCATTAGGGGCGAGGACTCATAAAACTTTGAGGCACCTTCTCATGGTGTGTGCCCTTGGTAATATCCAGGAGGATATTATGAGAACGAGACCCGCCAGTAGGAAATCCACATTTCATAGTGTCATTGGATGTTCATATCTGTGGACGTGTGTACTGGTCCCTAGACTTTAAGATTATTATTAATGGGTATTAAAACTCACGCACTTAGATGTATTGACGAAAACTGTGACGACACACCGTTCGTAGCGAGGTAGGATACATTGGGTGCGTCACGAGTAATACTGCATTAATAGATAATGCGATAAAGGATTTGTCTCTTCTATTCCATAACAGAAGTAGATATCTCAGGCCCTTTGATGGAATTGATATAGCCTAAATAAGTCCATGTCCATGGTAAGGTATGGGCAAGTTCAATTCTATAAAGTCAAAGAAAGAATAATCGAGCACATGGGTTGATGGGACTAGCATGCAACCCACTTGATTCGAGATATCATGATAAAAGGATTATATTACACAGTAAACATTCGTAGGAGGTGACACGTCATTGCGGCGTTAACTTCTTTCTCTATGGGTGCCTTGGTATGTTGCTAGATGCTAACCTTCGACTTTAGGCAGGCTCTGCTTAATGCCACTGAGAAAGGGGACTAGAGGGTCACACACTAAGTGTGTCCATGTATCTCAGTTAAATATTAATTTAACAAGTTAAATAAATATTATTCCTGACTGTTGTTTAATAATTATTTAAGGATTCCTGATCACATTTATTTTGACACTAGTTATTTGAGAGAATATATTGTGGGTGAAATAATTTATTTATTAGCGAGTAATGCAGTTACATTCATTTAAGAAATAAATAGCCATTACTCAAGGACTAATAAATGTGGTGAAGGAAATAAAGGAAAGTGGAAAATAAAAGTACACGCCGTGTATATTAAATATACACATCATGTAGTTTTATGGAAAACGAGTACACACCATGTATTAATGATTACACGTCGTGTAGTTTTTCCAGTCAGGATTTTGAGGATATAATATTGTTTTATTAAATGATATTTATTATAATCAGCGTGGGAGCATGTCAAGGAATTAATAATTCGACATGGGGGTTTTCAATAAGAGTTAATGAAATAAATAAAACGCGTAACGCGTTTATTTATTGTCATAACTCTATAACCTCAAACCCGATTATAAATATCCTCACAACCCCAAAACGTTTCCTCAATCGTCGTGCACAGCAATTCTGGAGAATTCTTTCAAGGCTGAAAGAACTCCTTCCTCAAAGAACACTCTCAAGGCCGAGAGATCAAGGCGATCGAAGGCGGACATCGCAAGCGAATGTTCTTCCACACTGGCACCTGGAGATCCCTTCAGTGACGTCTGGAGATACGTGGCACACGTGTGGATCACCGCTAGAGGAATCATACACTTGGATTCTACGACGCAACGACGGATCACCGAATCGTGACTGGAAACATCAATGAATAAATAATTCCACCAAAGAAATTCTTGTGAATTAATTAAATTAATTATAACCAACATATGATGATCCTATCTCTATGGTTTTGGGATTCCCTCTTTTTTTCATTCTTTGTTCTATTATGAAGATACGACATTTTATATCATGACGGATCTCGGTTTGAACGTTGTTTAACGCTAAAATTAAAGTTGGGAAAACCCACCAACGCGATTCCGCTACACCCGAAACCTACACACATGACATACACATATAGATAAATAATGAAAAAAATGGAATAATAACAAATATATATGCCATAATTCTAAGGAAAATAATAGAAACTGAACAACTAAAACAGTAGCTAAAAACTCCAAAAGACAAGTCGAACAGCAAGGGAATCAAAACCAAACAGCTACTCCAACGATGGCATGGACGAACTCCAACCATCTCACCATCAGCTACCCATACCAGCTATCATGAAACTCATCACCTCACTGTTGTGACTTGCCTTTCCCTACACTAGAAGACAAATAAAGGTCTACGTACCAATGAAGCAATGTGCAAGTTGTGAGCTAACAAGCTCAGTAGAATCCCACCCAGGTGTTCCATAACAAGTCTCTATATTAAAGAAATTATATATACTCATTTTTAAATAAATCATGGCATGATAAGTAGTAAAGCATTTTTCTAGAAAACATGGTAAACATTCCCATTTCCATAGTTCTAAACAAAAGTAGGTATACCATTTTCCAAATAATTTATCCATATTATTGTTCATAAGAATCAACATGCATATCAAGGATAAATCAGAAAGCTGAGTAGTATAAACTAGAAGAACAGGTATCACAACACCAAGGAATACAACAGGTCTAGGCCGAAGACTACTCGTACCATAATAATCAAGTGCACAAAACTAATCCTAGAACAACGGGCCTAGGAAGCAGAGGAAAACCCCAAGAGTAATCCCCCCAAAATGTAAATATCGGTCCCCTAGAACAACAGGCCTAAGAAACAAAGAAAATCCCCAAGAAAAGCCTCCTTGATTATCACAAAGCAATGGATGATGTATTCAAGCTAAAACTTCCACCTAAGTACCCAAGGTAACCCATGTGCTATTTTTCACAAACCTATTTCAATGTTTTGAAAACCATTAAATAAAATTTCACAATTAATTTATCAAAATCTAGGGAAAATTTTTTTTATTTCAAAACCATTTTTCAACACACATAAAAAATTATTCCAATTTCATAAATCAATTTATAAAGCAATTTCTAAAGCAAAACAAGTAGGTTCATTGTCATAGGCTAGATACGGAACTACCTACCTCAAAGTTCGGGTCATACACACTCAAAACGGAATGCAAAACCAAGAACGAAACCCAACAACACAAAAAGAGACCCTAGGATCCAATCCATAATAAGATTGATTCAAATCTAAACACAAAAGGTTAGCGGAAGAGAGGAAAACCACATACCTCAAAGAATTATTCTTGCCACACCACAACCAATGAAGGAAGAAGGCCTTCATAATGAGATATAAAAAAAGATCTAGAATAATATGACAAGAATAAACCAAATTAGATCAAAGGATCCAATAACGCAAGACAACGATGCTATCATGATCAATATCAAGGAAAAAATAGAATGAGCACCCACCTAGAGAGACGCACAATAGATGAAATGATGAATCGGAGCCGATCGGATCGATCCAGAAGGTGAGACATCTCTTAAAAAATGCCTAGGAGAAAGTTAGGGTTGAGAGGTAAGTGGTTAGAGAAAAAAAGGACAAGAGAAACTGAAAAACGTGTGAATTAATCCTGGGCGTGGGTCGAGTCAGGACGTGTAACCCTTGGTCATGACGTGTTGGCCTCACTGAATATGTTATGCCAAAAAACCCATCACCTCAGGTTAAAAAACTGCTATTTAGTCACAACATGACATGTACCTTAGGTACACAATGTGTACCAGCTCACGACATGATCTCCCCATTCATGACGTGATCTTTCAGTCCTTGATATGCAACCATCACCAAGTACATGATGTGTACTTCAGGTCCACGATGTGTACCTGTACTGCAACCTGCAGTAAACCCAAAAAAGACGTGTAAAAACTTTTAAGGACTTTTAACCACAAGGGGACTTAGAAAAAAATAAAAACATACCCGACTAAGGTAATGGAATGTAACAAACTCCCCACCATAAATAATTTCCATCACTAGGAAGTCATGTGGAATATGTAGTCCCCAAAAATAGATGAGGCCACTACTCCCTCATCAATAGCTCACATTCCCAATTATCATGAGAATCTGATCCTTGTTTCCATAGAACTATGACCAACAGAATCAACTTCCCATGCAATAATTTCACTTGAGAATCAACAATCTCAACTAGTTTCTCCAGAACAGAAACATCCGGCTCAAACTCAATTTCTTCCCAACTCAGAACAAGAGAGGGGTTAGGGTGATACTTCATGAGCTGAGATATATGGAAAACATCATGAATCCATGTCAACTGAACCAAAATCACTAACCAATAAGAAACTTTACCAAGCTGTTCAGTGATCTCAAATGGTCCAATATATCTCAAAGCCAACTTTACTTGTTTTCCAAGTCAACAGTGACCTAACCGAGAAGAAAATTTCAAGAAAACCCTGTCACCAATGAAAAACTCTGAAGGATGATTCCACTAATATGAATACGATTTTTATCGACATTGGGATATAAACAGACGTCATCACATATCCTGAATCTTTGCTGACATCTCTAGAACTAGACTTGGTCCAACCAAAGATACTTCACCCACCTACTCCCAACAAAGAGGTGATCTGGATGGGAGACCATACAATGACTCAAAAAGAGCCATTATGATCAATGATTGATAACTGTTGTTTTAAAAAACTCAACAAATCCTATATGGATATCCCATAATCCACCAAAATCCAAGACACATGCACGAAGAATATCTTCTAGGATCTGAATCACATGCTCCATATGGTCATCTTTCTATGGATGGTAAGTTGTGATCAACTTGACCTGAGTTCCCATTGCCTCTTAAAGACTCCTCTAGAAACTTGAGGTAAACCTTGGATCCCTATCTGAAACAAAAAAAGGACTCACATACAACATAACAATATCTTGCACATATAACTTACCTAGATCTTCAACTTTAGTGGTTTCTTTGATCGAAATGAAATGAGAAGACTTCTTCAACCGATCAACAACCACCCTGATAGCATTTTCCCTCGGGGTGTCCATGAAAAACCAACAAAAAATTCCATGGACACCTCATCCCATTTTCAAGATGGCACCCTAAGAGGCTAAATAAAACCAGAGGGATTCAAGTGCTCTGTGTTTATCCATTGCCAGGTGTAATAGTGGGACACATAATCTGCAACGTCGTGCTTCATACCCAGCCACCAGAACTGTCTTCTCATGTCATAATACATCTTTGTAGTGCATGAATGAATGGCCCATGAAGATCTATGACAATAAAACAAGATTGAACTTCTCATAGGTGCTGGGATGAAAACTCACTTCCTGAAGTGAGGTATGCCATCTGAAGAAAGATACCAAACATGAATTATCTCCCCACCATAAAGTTTTTACTGAATCTGCTGAAACTTATAATCTTGTTGTTGAATTTGCAAGATAGAATCCAGGAGGGATGATGACAACTGAAAACTGGTCAGAACCATCCCTAAAACATCCTCCAGAGCATTCAAGTGCAACTGAATGAAATCCCTATAAGATTCCACTATTCCTTTGATTCCAGAATAGCTTGTGACGATACCTTTCTGCTTAGAGCATCTGAAACAACATTCCATTTTCTTAGGGTGTAGGAAATGTTAAAGTAAAATGTATGAAGGTATTCTAACCATCATATTTTTATAATATTCATGTATTTCTGGGAAAATATATACCTCATACTCTTATGATCAGAGAAGACTATGAACTTATCCCCAAATAGATAGTTCCACCAACATTTAAGTGCATGCATCACAGTAGAAAGTTCTAAATCATGAGTGGGGTAGTTCTTCTCATATGGTCAAAGCTTATGAGATCCATAATCTACCATATGATCATCCTGCATCATTACGCATCCCAAACCAGCACTAGATGCATAAAAAAACACTACATACCCCTTAACGGGACCAAGTAAGATCAGAACAAGTGACGATATTAGAAGTCATTTTAGTTCATCAAAGGAAGGCTAACACTTTTCATCCCATGATAATTTTGCTGCTTTATTTCTAAGAGTAGTCAAAGGTGATGCCATCTTAGATAAATCCTTGATGAACCATCGGTAGTATCCAACAAGACCAAGGAAGCATTGAATTTCAAAGACATTTCATGGTTCCTTCCATGATAGAACATCTTTTACCTTCTTTGGATCAACTATTAAGACAAGATTAGAAATTATGTGCCCTAATAACTTCAATTATCAAATATAGAAACTACACTTTGAAATATTTCCTTACAAATGGTGATTTATAAGAACATATAGAACCAAACTCAGATGGTTCTTGTGCTCACGATCGGATTTTGAATAAACCATAATATCATCCACAAACACTACCACAAAGGTGTCAAGATATTGACGGAATATCTGATTCATCAAATCCATGAAAATTGCAGGGGAGTTAGTCAGAAAAAAGGCATCACAAGATATTCATAATGGCCATACCTGCTCTTGAAGGCCGTCTTTGGTATATCGGACTCTCAAACTCAGATTTGATGATAACCTGACCTAAGATCAATCTTCGAGAACCACTTTCCCCCCTTTAACTGATCAAAAAAATCATCCACACGAGGTAAAGGGTATTTTTTCTTAACCATTACCTGGTTCAACTTCCAATAGTCCACACACAACCAAAGTGAACCATCTAATTTCTTGGAAAAGAGCATAGGGGTTTCCCAAGGAGAAACACTAGGGTGAATGAAACCTTTCTCTAACATGTCATCCAACTGAATCTTGATCTATTTAAACTCCGCTGGTACCATACGATAAGAAGGAATTGATATCAATTGTGTACCTAACATTAGGTCAATCGTAAACTCTACCTCTCTCTCTGGAGGAATACTAGAGAAAACTTCTAGAAAAATTCTAGGAAATATTTAATAGCAACAGGAATATAAAAAGCATGAGATACGTTATTGGGCTCAAATAAAATAAAAACCAACAAACTCCTGAGCATTGAGTGGGAAGGTCCTGCTCAAATTGACCTCAGGTCCCACTCTCCCTAAAACACATGGGAGATCCCCTCATTAGAAAGAAAAAAACACACCAATGATAACAATCAACCTCAGCTCGATGAGAAACATGCCAATCCATACCGATGATGACGTCAAACATATCCAGATCAAGAATGAGAAAATCCCAGACCAACTCCATATCAGCTATAATCAACAAACAAGGACACTAAAACCTCTGATCTTTCCTCTTACCAAGATGTGTCTCTAACTTCATTATAAAAGGCATAAGTTCCATTAGCAGTTTAATCATATCAATAAAATGTGCAGATATAAACGAGTGGGAGACACCAATATCAAACAAGTTAACAGCTACTAAAGATGCAATAAAGAGAATACCTCTCACTATTGCTAGACCTACATCAACTTCCATTGGACACTCATATACTGTGTGTAAATGATTTAATCCCGAGCCCTATGGCTAGAGCTCTTTAGTCTTTGAAGCTTCAGACTTCAATGCAGAATCCTTTGAATCTGAAAAACCCTAAACATAATGAGGTGTATTCATAGCTTTATAGAAACAATGTAGATGACCAACACATCCACATATATTGCATGTATTCATGGGAATAGTACAATAATGTCTGGTGTGACCCCCTTTTCCATACTGGTAGCAATTCAGAGGTGCACTTCTAGCTGAAATGGATGGTACAGAGGAGGCTCGCTGCTGAGACCCACCTCCACCACTTTTGCGATAGTCCTGGCACTTCCTCTTCTTACCATGCACGCCATTGAAGCTATCACAAGTTGGAAGAGAAGAGGTAGTAGTGCTAACCTTTCTTGCCATGTCCATCTATACCATCGTTGCTATATACACTGTCTCCATATAGGTAGACAACTTCAACATGAAAATCTACGATCTAAATTCTGGTCGAAAACCCTGTAAGTAATTCTACGCCTTCATCTGGTCATTAATCACCACATCCAGGGAAAAATGGATATGTTCAAAAAACCAGTTGGTGTAGGCTAACACCTAATTCTCTCCCTACTAAAATGATAGGAACTCTAGATATTTTTCCATCATCAGAGACTCTAGATAAAACTACTGAAAGAACAGGGTTTTGAAACCCTTCCAATCCAAGCCCACATGTCTCTCTGCCTGGACCATAGAGTCCCACCAATGCTTTCCAGAACCCTCGAGTCTAAATGCTGCGCACTTCACCCAAATATTCTCAGGTTTCTCCAGGAAGTCTAATATTTGGTCGATCATTTCCATCCAATCCTTCACCTCTTTTGGTTCAGTCTTCCCTTTAAAGGATGGTGGATTTTCGTGCAAGAACTCTCGCGATTGATCTCTTTCTTCTCCATCTTCTGGTTTTACTTCTACCACTGTTTTATGAACTCATGGAATATCTTGATCGAGAACATAGAATGACCATAAAACAGTCTCTATGATATTATGATCCATAGGTGGATTCACTTGAGTATCATCAAATGCACATTTCTAAGGAACCTGTGGAAGACGTCTCAGAGGCATTATGTTGCATACCAAAACATAAGAACGATCAAACATAGAATAAATCTCAGTTCAAACTAGAAAACCCATAGGCATAAAATGATATTTCAAAAGAAAAAAACAACACTAGAGACACATACCCCGACATCCCATTCTAACTCGAGTCTCGTTACGACAAGAGTTGGCCAGAAACTCATCACAATATACCTCTCAAGTCCCAATAATCCTATCTCCAATCTAACAGACATCCCAAGAAAATATTCTTGAGGATAGAACTCCTCTGATACCAAAATGTATTAAACCTACCCAGGTTACCCTCAAAGTTGTCACCCAAACCGATTCGTCACATACTTGAAGGGAATTCCCGATCCCCACAGGTTGGTGACAAGCACCTGGGCATCGAATGACAAAACTGAAGGAACAATTTCACCCAACCTGAACAAACACATGGAATACACTTATAGAGAAATAAAAAAATAGTGTAAGACTAAAAAATATATATGCCATAACTATAAGAAAAATAAAAAGATAGAACAACTGAAATAATAGCTAAAAACTCCAAAAGACAAGTCCAACTATAGGGGACTCAAAACCAAACATCTACTCATACTATGTCATGGAAGAACTCCAACCATGTCACCATCATCTTCCCATCCCAGCTATCATGAACCTCTCTTCCTCACTGCAACACCTTTCCTTTCCCTGCACTGAGATACAAATAAAGGTCTACGCACCAACAAATTAGTGTGTAGGGTGTGAGATAACAGGCTCAGTAGGATCCCACTTAGGTTTTCTAAAACAAGTATCTGTATAAAAAATCTGGTATGCTCATTTTTAAATAAAACATGGCATGATAAGTATTAAATCAGTTTTATAAAAAATATGGTAAACATTCCCTTTTCCATAGTTCTAAACAAAAGTAGGTATACAATTTTCCAAATCATTTTTCCATATCATTGTTTACAAGCATCAACATGCATATCAAGGCTAACTCAGAAAGCCAAGAAGTATAAACCAGAAGCACAAGTATCACAACACCAAGGAATACAATAGGTATAGACAGGAGACTACTCGTGCCATAAGAATCAAGTGCACAAAACTGATACTAGAACAACGGGCCTAGGAAGCAGAGGAAAACCCCAAGAGTAATCCCCCAAAAATCTCAATATTGGTCCCCTAGAACAACAGGCCTAGGAAATAGAGGAAATCCCCAAGACAATCCTCCTTGATAATCACAAAGCAATGAACGATGGCCTCAAGTTAAACCTTACACCTAAGTACCCAAGGTAACCCATATGATCTTTTTCACAAACCCATTTCAATGTTTTGAAAGCCATTCAAAACCATTTCATAATAAATTTATCAAAATCTAGGGAAAAACCATTGTTCTTTCAAAACCCTATTCAACACACACAAAAAATCATTACAATTTCACAAATCAATTTATAAAGAAATTTGAAAAGAAAAACAAGTAGGTTCATTATCATAGGATAGATATAGAACCACCTACCTCAAAGTTCTGGTCGCACACACCCACAACGAAATCCAAAACCAAGAACGAAACCCAACAACACCAACAGAGACCCTAGGATCCAATCCATAACCATATTGATTCAAATATAAACACAAAAGGTCAGCGGAAGAGAGGAAAACCACATACCTCAAATAAGGATTCCCTCTACACCACAACCAATGAAGGAAAAATGACTCTAGAACAAGATCTCACAACGAATCTAGAAGAAGATAAAAAGAATAAACCAACTTAGATCCAAGGATCTGATAACACAAGACACGGGCGCTATCATGATCAATCTCAAGGACGAAATGAAAATAAAACTAACTTATAGAGACACACTATAGATGCAACAATGAACTGGAGCCTATTGAATCGGTCTAAAAGGTAATATGTCTTTGAAAAATGCCTAGGAGAAATTTATGGTGGAGAGGAAAGAGTTTCAGGAGAAAAAGACAAAGTGAAACTAAAAAACATGTCACTTAAACCTAGGCATGGGATGAGTCATGATCTGTACCCCTTGGTCACAACGTGTAGGCCTCACTGGATAAGTTACACTAAAAAACCCATTACCTTGGGTTGAAAAACCTATATTTAGTCACTAAACTATGTATACCTCAAGTACATGATGTGTAAAAACTCACGACATGATCTCCCCATTCATGACATGATCTCCCAGTCCTCAATATGAAACTAGCACCAGGTACATGATGTGTACCTGTACTGCAACCTGCAGTAAACCCAAAAAACACCTATAAAAAAATTTAAGGAATTTTAACCAACAAGGGGACTTAGAAGAAAAGAAAAACATACACGAATAAGGTAATAAGATGTTATAGCTACTACTAGGAATCCCATTGGACACACAATAGAGGCTAACCGGTTACCAGTGGTGTAGGAAATCTTAATATTAGGAGGCAATTATCGTGGTTAAAATGTGTCTAGTTCATGTATTAAATGTCATGGATAGATTCAATAAAACCTATTCATCATTGTAAGCTATAAAAGGAGATTAAGGTAGCCTCAATTCATCATCCAATCATCCACCAAATCAAATTAAAAATTATTAAATGCTCCTGAAACTAAAAGTTGATATAATTCTCTAAAATCTCCCAATCACTTAAAGTCCTCATATTTCAAAGGGAGTTCAAGTGATAATCATATGAGGAGATCAATGCATCAAATAATGAAGGGCATGTTCTTTAATGAATTCATCTAAAACACCATTGAAATTCTTGTTTGATCGTTTTAATAACCTTTTCTCTCTTTCTTTAGAGCCTTTCAGTAAAACCCATTGAATCTCGATTCTTATCCTTATCTCTCTCTCTCTCTCTCTATTTATTTCATGATCCATTTATTAAAGAGAAAGTGAAGTTCATGTATTGTAAAGGGAATTTAATTAATCAATTCACCTATTTCACTTCTCCCTATATTTATTTGGTTCTTGGTTATTCATTCAAACCAAGGGATTGAGTTTTTTGTTATTCAATTAAAATCAAGGGTTTTTTAGGTTCTTGGTTTTCATTAAAACCATGTGTTTTTGGTTTCTTGGTTCCCATTAAAACTAAGTAGTTTATTATATTAAACCTAATTTATTCTCATGGGGAGGAGGCATAGGGGTACCTTTATATACTATTTTCAAACTATTTTACAAAATTTCTTGAGTTTTTTTAGTATTTACTTTTCCATATCACCTTTTTTTTATTTTATTTTTTTTAAATTATAATATGATTTAATTTGATTATATCGATTGATTTATTTACTTAATCATATATTTTATAGCATCAATTTTATTTATAACTTTTATTTCTCAAAAGAAAATTCACCCTTGTCATTTATCTGACCCAAAAATTGGTATCAAAGGGTTCTTTGAATTTATTTCAAAATCACTTTTTGAAAATACTTTTTATTCTTGTTTTCAAAAATTTCTTTTGATTATCAATTCTTAACCAATTTTTATAGTTCAATTTTAAAATGGTATCAAATTATTATACACATTATCCTTTATTTGATGGGTCAAATTATTCATATTGGAAATATCACATAACTATTTTCATTATAAGTATTGGATATCTCGTTTTAAATATGTTTATGTATGGTTATATCCCTATAACTGCACCAAAAGATTAATTTACCACACAATATATTGCATCTTTTTAATTATATGGTATAGCTATGAATACCTTTCATTGAGGTTTATATTAAAATGAATTCAATGGAATATATTATTTTAAAAACACTAATGAAATTGGAAAAGTGTTTGGAATCAGAAATGAAAGAAAACATAATGGGAACTCTATTGAATATTTATCCTAAAGATTTAAAAAGTTTCTTTGTGCATGAAAATTAATATATTACTAGAATGTTTACTCATTTCACTGACATTTACAATGGTAGAAAATCTCTCAGTGATGAATTGTCTATAGAAACTCTCATTAAGAAAATCCTATGGAGTTTACCTAATTCTTGGCCCCCAAAGTGATAATGATTTAAGAATCCAAAGACATAAAAAATATAGAAGTTGAATAAATCATTGGATAACTCATGACATATGAGATCACTATGAAATGATAAGAGGTTAATAAAGCTATCAAGGTTAAGGAAACAAAGAATAAAATTGATTTTTAAAAAATAAAATATAGTGATTCTTCCTAAATTGACACCTATGATGAAGTATAACTTAAACATATCGTAAAAATTATGTACAAACACCTAATAATGAAGAAATAATCCTGAAATTCCTTAAATAAAAGTATAATCGAAGTTATGAAAGTGATGTTTTACGAGTGAAACAAATAGGGTTATATAAGACCAAATTATCCAATCTAAAAAAATATGTTAAAAGGTAATAATAAAGGCAAGAAAGATCTAAAATTTTCAACTTGGGATGACTCTTCCTTGTTAAGCGATGAAAGTTCGAAATACCTTGTGGCATATCTTGAGGAAGTTAATGAGGTAAGTACTAATTTGTCTCATTTTTCTTCTTAATATTATTCTTTCTCTTGATAATTTAGTCACCTAAATGATAAATACCTAAAATACACCTGAGGTAAACTTGAAAAAGGACATCATCAACTCAATTCTTTAAATTTAGATCTCAACAAGAACTATAATAAGGAGATTTTTGACAAAGATCAAGGTTTACATGAAAAAGATCTTATTTTAAAATAAAATGATGATTTTATTTTGAAATTAAAAAATCAAATTGATGTTGAAGTTTTCAAAACCAAAATCAAGGATTTCAAAAGCTATCATTTAAAATTCACACAAGGTAAACAAAAACTTAATATGATCATTGGTTCTCAGTGAATCAAAAGAAATAATCATGGTTTTGGTTTTTAAATGATAATGAAAATTATTAAAAAACCTCTCCCTTTGTTCAAAATGGTATTTATAGAAATAAAATTTGAAAATACTTTCATAAATATGACCATCTTCTCTATAAATATTATTTTAAAAATGATAGATATGGAAGTACTAAATTGATCTATATTTCTTATAATATATCTCAAAAATATAATCATGTTTGGGTCCTTAAATATTTTATTGCCTTTGTTTGTTGACCTAAATTTATTACCCTGACTAAATCATGTGCTAACATTACTATACCGTTAAGAGTACTAAAAGGATCCTTTAAATGATTTATCACAGGGATTTTCCACTAGACCTCATTGATCTATAAAAAGAGTGGATTCTATTTAAAAGATAGTGTTTTCTATTTTAATGTGATTTATCAGATCATTCTACCTTAAGATTAATTTTTTATGATTCATGTGAGGAGGATACAAGATATTTACTTTCCAAATAATCTTAGACTTCAATATTGATCTTCAAGAAAAAATGTTCTTTGTTCCTCTTATTTTTGTACTCTATTGAATTTTATTTCAAAATATTTCCTCTCTTTTTTTATCTTATTTTAAAGATTTTATCTCTTTATTTTTGGATATAATCTATTTATCTCAATTGTGAAATCATTTTTGGTTAGTCATATATATTTTTAAAAAAATTTATTCATTAAATACATTTTTCAAAATTCATTTCTCTTCCATTTTCAAAATATTTTCAATTTTTTTTCCATTTTATTTTTTAAATTTGTTTTTATATTTTAACTTTTAATATTCATACTCTCTCTTATCTTTAATTTTTATTTGAGATGATGTTTTATTTAAATATTTATCTCTATTCCATCTATCAATTTATTTAATTCTTTAATATTTTTTCATGCTCTATATGTTTTATTTTAGGGGAGTTGTTTTAATGGTATTTTACATTATTCTCATCTCTCTTATCTAAGAATTTTATTAAAGATTCATTTTATACTAGGAATGTGAAATCTCTTCATAAAATATTGTTTTAAATACTACATCTCTTAGATTGATCTTCACTTAATTATTTGAAAAATATTTATACATGCTTCAAAAATATTATTTTTAAAATTTCTATTTTTAAAGGGTTTTCTATACATATATTTGTTCTTATCTTGAGAATAATATTATTTCTTAGTACCTTTATGGATTCTTGAGCTTAATTTATTGATTGATTTATTTTATGAATCATGATAGTTTGTAAATTTATCCCACTTTATTACATATTATTTTATTAACGGTAAGTTTAATATTTTTTAATGGTTGTTTTGAAATTCTTTTCTTTTATCTTTTCATATATCTCTAACCTTATTTATTTGAAAATTCATTTTTGATAATATCAAAGGGGGTAAGTTTTTTATGAAGGTAAAATATAAAATAATGATTTTTTTCAAATGTTGTTTCATCAAGGGGGATAAATTGTTTTTAAAAGTTTTAAAAAATGGAGAGATATGGTTTAATATTTATTTGGAAAGTACTTAATTTTTATCTTTTACCTCTTCCATATCTTTATTTTAATATCAAGTGTATATGATCATCAAATAGGGGGATATTTTTGGACCCTGAAGTGTAATTGTTCTAATTATCACAAACACTCTAATGCTATTTTAACTTGTTTGATATTATTTAAAGTGTATTTTTTATGTTTTTAGTGTGTTAGTTTGGTAGGAAGGCATATGGACAAAAGGGGGCCTCAAATTGGGTTCAAAGGGACTCTTCCACTTATGTTGTAGTAGGGGAACACCGGACACCCAATGCAGTTCTAACAAATATCCATTGGCATGAGAAAAAATGAGAGGACCGGTTTGTGATATTCCTAACATAGAGAGGGGGTGGGTGGTGAACCAATGATGGGGACTTTTTAATCCAATTTTTACTTTTTATCCCTATACCTCTTAGACCTATCAGGATATTGATTCTCTTATTATCTTTTTCCTACCGTATGCAAGTATATGTAAGTAGTAAATATAGCACATGATATTTTTATAAGGTTCACTACTCAATAAGAGTATCTACCTCCTTAGTATGGTCAGAAATAATCCCAACCACATAACCTCTAGAAAATAATTCTTTTTTGTTATTATAATGAGTAGTATATGACCATACACTCGTGAATCACTTTGAAAAAATCCAATAGTACGTGTTTTATATTTCTTGGTTGGATATTTATACTACCTCCCAAGATAGTGTTCTACTTGTTGATATGGGGTTGTAACACTAAGAAAGTCCTCCACCAATTGAGTCCTATCCGATGTCACAATTCTGATTTGTTCTTTAACATACTTCTTCTTCACTTTGTTACTTTCACAATAGTATGCAAGCAACTCTACTTACCTCTTCCTAGTAGAAAACTAAAAGCTACACAATATTATTTTTCTATTAGTCATAATAATATGAATGTGGTAGACCGATGGACTGAATTCTCTATGACCAAAATTATAATCAACTAATATCAATTTGGCCAGTCACTTCTCTTCTTTTCACTTTATTCTTCAATGTAAAACCAACCACACTGATACATCTTCTTCTTATTCTTTCTATAATCACAACATTTCTTTGTGACTATTAAATCAATGAAGATAAGCTCAACTTACCATCATCACAATTGATATGGTCTGAATAATTGAATATTGATTTTCCAATTTCTTCTTATGGGACACACAATAATATGGAATAGTATAATGGTGTCTTCCCAAGCACTAGTTCACCTAAACCAGGTATTCAAAACTACCATTTGTAGAGAACCCTCATGAAGATCACAACCTTCACAAAGAAAACTACCTTCGCGAAGCTAACTACCTTTGTGGATATCACTACCTTCGTGAAGCTAACTTCCTTCGCCGAGCTCACTGCCTTCACAATGCTAACTACCTTCACAGAGCAAACTTTCTTCACATGGCTCACTGAGTTTTCACGGAACATCCCATCCTCATGAAGCACCCATTAATTAGAATCCACTACCAAAAATTTCGGTTTCCATAGTTCCACCCCTTTAATAGCGCTAAAAGAAGTACTGATAAAGGGGATACCCTTTATCAGTGCTAAAAAAATCACTGATAAAGGGTACTTTTAACAGTGCTAAAAAAGTGGTGTTAAAAGTAGTCCTTTATCATCGCTTTTTTTTACTAGCGCTGATAAAGGGTATATTTCAAAAAAAAATCATTAAAAGTAATATATTAATATATAAATATATTGATATTTATATAAATATAATATATATATTTTAAATGTGTTTTTGATAAGGATATATAGAAATTTAAACTTAATATATATGATATTTAGTAAAAAAAGGCTTATGAAATAATTTAATTTATTTTTAATTTTTAGTTTTTTTATTTTTATCGAATAATAGTCATTTAATAACAATTTTAATATAAAATAAATAAATAAATAAATAAATAAATAAAATATCTAAATTAAGTTGAAAAAAACAACTCAAACTTCAAACGACCATAACTTTTGATCCAGATGTCTGTTTGAGCTCTACCACATATAAAATCAAATATTAAGACGAGATATATGCTGATATGATTGGGAGAACCTTGGTCAAGGTATTTTCAAGGCAAAAAAGACCCATAAGTCCTCCAAAACTGAGTTTTTAGTCCGCGTACCCCGATTTTTTAACATTTGATGGATTTTCAGGCTAATTTATGGGGGTCTTTTGACAATTTTTAGTGGGGAATAAATTTATTCACATGTCTTACATTTATAATGATATAATGGTTTTAAAATTTTATCATTTTTCACAATGTACTATTATTTATAATCAAATATATAACAATATATACATATTTTTTTATATATTCACACTTAAAATTTTAATTTTATAAATTATTAATTAAACATATTTACATATAAAATATATTTATTAATATATAAGCCTTATCTAAATAAAAACTAATATTCATTTTATTTAAAATAGTAAATATGAATATTTATATACCTATATAGTGTGTATGTGTGTCTACACACACACATATATTAGTGTGTGTGTGTGTTTTAGTAAACTGATATATATTATCTATATATTCTAACATGTAATAATGTAAATATATATAAATATGTATAAATATGTATAATTATACTTACAGATACACATATATAATATATATATATACATGTGTATGTTTGTTGTATATATGTATGTATATATATATATATTTATTTATTTATAAACACACACAAAAAATATATTTTATAAATGTATTTAAAACCAATCTTACAAATATATATTAATATATGAATAAATATATAACTAAATATATATTAATATATGAATAAATATACAGATAAAAAATATAACTATACATATAAATAAATAAATATATATAAATAGATAATAATATATGAATATATATATATATTAATATAACTATATATATATATACATTAATATAAATATATTTTAATATAAGAATAAATATAACTATATATATATATATAAATAGATATATCATTAAATGGAGAACAAAGTAACATGGAGGAGTGGTAAAGTGTCCAGTGCATATGGAAGAGGTCTCGAGTTCGAATCTAGGGAGAGGCAAGGGTGCACACGCATGTGCAGGGGGTCTAACACTGTTAAAGGGCTAGGGAGGGTTCTGTTAAAGCCTGGATGGAATGGGTGGGCGCGATTGGGGGGGCTTCCAAGTTCTGTTAAAAGGAGGTGGAAGACACTATTAAAAGGGATCTCCAATTTTTGATTTGTTTTTAATTTTTTTACATTATTTTGAATTTTATCAATGCTTTTAAAAAAGCACTGATAAAAGGGGCCTTTATCAACAATTTTCTAAGTGCTAGTAAAAGAGACCCCCATTAACTTCACTCATATTAACAGTGTTAAAAAAGAACTATTAAAATCTATTTCTATCATTGATAAAAGGGCTATCTGTAGTAGTGAGAATTGGCATTAGTCACAACTTTAGAAGTCTTTTTACGATGCTCAATCTTGCATATAAGTCTAACTTCACGGAGCTCCTATAAATTTGTTAAATCAGAGTGATTTTTAATTTCCTATATAATTTTTGTCTCAAATGAAGTTGTAATCACCTCATATTTATATGCTCTCCCATTCACGATGCTCCACTACCTCCGACACATTTTTCAGATCACCCGAAAATATCTTTACGGCACTCCTCCATTTGTGATGCTCCTTTGATATTTGATGTTGTCACAGAGCTCACCATCAATCCATTGAGTTCTCAAGATGCTCCACATATTTTAATAAAAATGGTTACCATCACCCTTTTGATGCTCCACATTTCATTAATCTCATCCCAACCTTTGCGAAACCCATGCCTTTACTATTTTTATGAAGTTTCATTACCAGAAAACAACCTTTCACGATGCTTGTTGTAATTGTAGATATCATCATCAAATTAAATTTTTCCTTCACAAAACAACCTTAGATAATCCCATTCTTTGAAAAACTCAAGAAGTTTCCATATTTCCAAAATGAATTCAAGGAAATCCATGTTTAGAGATGCCTTCCACCCTCTAAATTTTGGACCTCAAAAATTTGGCAAACATTGGAAAATGACGCCACCATCAAAATCATCTTCGAAAACATCTCCCATAATAATTCAATGTCATCTATAATTATCAATAAACATAACTTGATTCATCTTTAAAGATTCAACAACTTCTACCAGAATCCACTTCATTTAAAAACCACTCAATTTCTTTCATCAAAAAATCCATCCATCGTGATATTTATCCTTTGATTGATCACCTTTAGCATCGTCAGATTTTTGGAGGAATGTATTGAAAATTTCCTATTTTCTAGTAATATATCTCTTTCCAATCAAACCTTAATATGACAAGAAACACTTTTAATCCCTCTTTCATTTATATGGATTTCTCCACAAGTTCTCAAAAAACTTATAATATTTGTGAAATACAAATCAAAAAAACATTGTCATATTTTACTAGGATAATTATTCAACCATGAAATCTAATGTCATGAAATGAATCCATAACAATTATATAGGCATCAACTTGAAACTCAAAGTCTTCATACAATTCACATTTCTCCTTGGAATAGCAATACTTGAGGACTTCATCCAATCTCCATTAACTTTGGAACTACTTCATCATATTGATAACAATGAGATCTTCATGACTCATTGAACACAATTTAAAATAGTTGACAAAAAATTCAATCCATACACAAAGTGGCCACAACAATATCCCCCTTTGTATTTGTTGGAAATACCTTAAAAGTTCTTTACAAATGATTGTGTCAGTATATGAAACTATTATCTTTTCTCTCTCATTTATTTTTCAAACTTTATTTTCAATTTCTATCTCCCTTATTTACAAAAAATAATAATTTCATGGTAAAAATGGTGTCATTCCATACTTAATCAATGAACCATCCATCATTTCACTCTAAGTCTATTTGAGTTATGCTCGGTGTATAAAAAAAGAGGATTTGATTTAGATAACAAAGATATCCATTACCAACTGATCATTATACCTTAAGAAATGATAACTCATTTAATTTTCGTCAAGTAAAATTTAATTTCATTCCAGGATGACATTACTAAATGTGAGATGAATCTTTTTAAGATCAATCAACCTGAAACTCCCACACTAACTTCAGAAAATAGATAAAAAACATTAACATTCAATATACAAGATAAGAAACCTTAGGGAATATCCATTCTTCTTATGTCACTGAATAATTCAATTATTCCCCTTTGTAAAAAGTTTGTTATTTTTTAATAACCAAGGATGAGAGATTGAGCGACATACCTTTTCCAATGACATGATATTCAAGTAATTTCCAGAATAATTATATTTGATAACAATTGAAATTATAGTTCTGGTAGCTTCTTCATTTGTCTCCCACTCAAGGGAAACACTTCTCATCATATTCATAATAGTTGATTTCATCAGTAATGGATTTAAAGAAATTATAGTATGGAGAATACACTAGAATGAGTCTTCAACTTGTGACAATACAAATTGGGAAACTTTCACAACTTCACCAAGGATGATCTTCTAGAACATTTATTATTCAAAATATCAAGAGATAAGATCAAACCAAGATGTAATATTATTAATCTGGTCTTTCCAAAATAGAACATCAAATTCTTTATCTTTATCAAAGATTATACTTCATCATATTAATATTTAAATATCAAATGAGGAATCATTCAAGGATGGAAACTTCTTCATCTTTGATATCAAGAATTGAAAGCACTCACTACTTCTCTAGTTCTCCCCTTGATATATTTCTTTAGATTAAATTACCTGTATTATAAACACAAATACAATAAAAAATATTTAAGGGAATATGATGGATCCTCCTTTATTCATTAACATGACCCACATGGTTGAGAAGTTTTTCTCCACCAAGTTACTTCATTTGATCTAATCTTCATGCCCACACATTTGAAATTCTATTCTGATTTATGTTTATCCATCTTCACATACTCTTCTACTTTGTGTGGAGAATTTTTATTCCTAACAACCTTCATGGATGATACATTTTTGATCATTTTGAAAAATAATTATTTATTTGGAAGTATAGTTAGAAAACCTTTTGCGATGTGACCAGATTTATTGAATCTCTCACAAAGAACTTATTTCACACAAGAGTTTCCTTTTGTTTTCAACCTACCATTCAATTTTTCGTCATCACGTGGAATATTTTCATTGCCTCTTGCACTCTCCTTAGCTTGTGCATCATCAAGTTTTCTCATTTTTCCAAGTCTTTAGACCAAGTAACAAACATGTCATTAGGTACTATGGAAACATGTTTGGATATTACACATGATTTCTTCTAAGTTTCTTACCTCTTGGTAGTTCTTTTTGATGAACTACCCTTAAACTTCTTGGATTTATAATCCAAGGACTTCTAACTATTTTTATTTTAAATCTTTTTGGGAGAATTTGTATTCACAATATTCATTGGATTTATTCCCAAGGTTTCTTATTATTTCCTACCCAAAATTTTTGATCTTATTTTATTATAAAATTTGGATACATGTTGAGATGAGCATGTACCAACCTTGTGACCACTTCCATTGCATAAATCATAGATGTTATCAAGCATTCTAAATATGTTTGAAGTATATGAATACTTCTAGTCCTATGAATGTTTCTTATTATTATATGTCTTTACTCCCCTTGAGATAAAATTCATTAGTGATTTTACATTTTGAGGATTTTACCAATAATTTAATGCATAGTTCCCAAATATTTTATAGTACCAACTTTGGCCCACAAATATTTATTTCCTGATATCTTCTGTATAGGGTTGTTGGGTCTTCTTCAAGATGTGTTGAGTTCTATATGGGGAACTATATTCAACACTCTTTATCCTATCCACCCTATTCATGGTGGTAAGTTTCTCATCACATTTCTTCATCTATACTTTTTTTTTGAATTTTTTTGAAACCTGCACTATTCATAATCACAGGTTTAGAAACATCAGTACAAGATGGTATGGATGGTACCTGAATCTTCTCAGCTAATTGTGATGGATCATTAAATGGGTTCATGATATTATTATTACATATTTAAGGCCAATAAACCATAGAGTCCTCTAATGAACATTGAGTACCAGTAACAACCGTCTCTTTCTTTTGTGAAGTGTCAATATGTGTCTTCTCAAGATTGGCCAATTGAACTTATAACTCTAGAAATTCCATATTTATGATGATTTTATGACATTAAATAACAATAATCTTATCTTCATCATCCTTCTTAATTCTTTCAACTTAATTTTAATGGAACTTAACTTTGTTCTGAATAAAAGAGTCAATTTACTTTATCTTCTTGGATATTTATTCTATTTGTAAACCCTTGACATCATTGCTATTTCTCAATTTCTCTTCAAGTGCATGGATATTTTCTTATAGATTCATTTTTAATACATATTTATATTAAAATTCTTTGATCCATTTTGAGGAACTTATTTCAAGTTCCCTATTTGTTGATTCAAAGGTTCCAACTTGTCTGGCGAGATTTAAACATTCAATAATTTTTGCTTGCAATCCCTTCTCCAAAACATCAGTTTCTTCTTCTAGCTAGGCTATATCATCCTAAATACATTGAAATTCTCCTCAAAAAAGGGATTCACTTTATTTTATCATACCATACAAAATAACTCTTAGTATATCAACTGATAACTCTTGATAAGTTATAGATCGATCATCATCACCACTTGTGCTATCATTTCCATCTTCAGGAATGATTTTAAATATACTAACACACACATAATTTTCACTAGAGGTAGGAAGGTTATAAATATTATTGTTGGAAAATTGATCCACCTTATCATAAAATTTCACTTCTGATATGTCTTCATTGTCATCAAATCATGGAGACACAAACACTTCCTCTTCTTTAGATAAGAGGGAATTATTCTTTAGCTTTATCTTCTCTTTCTTTTTTTGTTCATTATGGTCTTGGTAGATATAGGCTTATGCTCAGAGATAACTAAATCTTCACCAAAAATTATCTTCATTGCTGACTCAGGAAATAAATCCAGGTATTTAAAAGAGAATATATTCACTACAGAGAATCTACTAGAGGTGAACCTTCACTCTGATACCAATTGAGAGGACCAGTTTGGGATATTCCTAACACCGAGAGGGGGGATGAATCAGTGTTGGGGATGACCTGTTAGGATCTTGAATATATTATTCTCTTTAACCTGTCACATGCAAGTATATGTAATCAATAAAGATAACACACAATATTTTTATAATGTTCACTAGTCAACAAGAGTAGATATGTCCTTGGCATAGTTAGAAATAATCCTAACCACACAAACATTGAAAATTTTTCAATTTGTGTGGTTATAATGAGTAGTATATACCCTTACACTTGTAAAGAACTTTTAAAATAATCCAAAATTACGTGTTTTATAGATATTGGATGGATATTTATACTACCTCACAATGTAGTCTTCTCCTTGTTGATAAGTGTTTTTAATACTAATAAAGTCCTACACCTATTGAGTCTTGTCCGATGTCACTGTTCTGCTTTGTTCTTCAATATACTTCTTATTTACTTTGTTACTTGCACAGAAGCATGAAAGAAAATCTACATACCTATTCCCAGTAGCAGACTTTAAGCTACACAATCTTCTTCTTATACCAGTTAAAATAATATCAATGTGGCAGAATAATGGACTAAATTCTTTATAACCCAAATTATAATCAACAGATATCAATTTTTCCAGTTACTTATCTTCTACTACCTTTCACTTTTAGTGTAAAACCAAATTCACTGATATCTCTTATTCTTATTTTTTTGGAATCATAATTTTTTTTTGTGATTATTAAATCAATGAATATAATCTCAACTTAGCATCACCATAATTGATATGGACTGAATAACTGATTATTGATTGGACAATCTATTCTTCTTGGACACACAATAATATGGAATAATGTATTAGTGTCTTTCCAAGCACTGGTTCACCTAAACTAGGTATTCAAAACTAATATTCATGGAGAAACCTCATGAATCTTATAGACTTCACAAAGTAAATTGTCTTCGTGGACCAAACTAACTTCACGAAGCTAACTGCCTTCACAGAGCTCACTACCTTCATGAATCTGTCTTCCTTCTTCGATAAAAGTTTCTTTTCGAAGCTCAATGAGTCTTCAAAAACATCCCATAATTGTGAATAATCCATTAATTATAAGCATTGGCATCATTCCATACTTTAGAAGTCTTTTCATGATGCTCAATCTTGCATATAATTCTAGCTTCATGAAGCTCCTTTACCGTTGCGAAATTAGAGAGATTTAGAATTTCTCTATAATTTCTATCATAAATGAAGTGGGGTTCACCTCATATTTATAGGTTAGCCCATTCGTGATGCTCCACTTCCTCCAGATCATTTTTCAGATCACTCAAAAATATCTTCATGGAACTCCTCCATTTGCGATGCTCCTTTGATATTTTACATTATCATGGAGATCACCGTCAATCCATCGTGCGCTCATGATACTTCACATCTCATAATCGTGATAGTTACCATCACACTTTACAATGATCCACATCTTCATGAATCTCATCCCAACATTCGTGAAACCCATGCCTTTAACATTTTTATGAAGTTTCATTCCCAGAAAACAACCTTTTGCGATGATATTCATAATCACGAAGATCACCGTCAACTTCTTTTTTTCCTTTGTGAAACCACGTTTGAGAATCCCACTCTTTGTCAAACTCATGACTTTACCATATTTCCAAAATTCCTTCAAGTAAATCCATGTTTCTCGATGCTTTACATCCTTCAAATTTTGGACCCCAAAAATTTGGCAAACACTGGGAAACGACACCACCTTCAAAATCGACTTTGAAAACATCTCCCATATTAAATCACTATTATCTAACATCATCAATAAATATAAATTGATGAATCATTAAATCTTCAACCAAATTATAATAGAATACACTTCATTCCTAAACCACTCAATTGATTTCATAAAAAAATCCATATGTCATGATATTTATCTTTTGATTGATCACTTTTAGAATCATCATATTTTCAGAGGAAAGTATTGAAACTTCCATGTCTTCTAGCAACATCTTTCTTTCCAATATAACCTGAATATGAATGATAACAACTTTACTCCCCCTTTCCTTCATAAGTCTTGCATCACAAGTTCTCAAAGAAACTTATGATATTTGTGAAATATAAATCAGAAAATCATAGTTATATTTTACTAGGAGAATTATTCAACCATGAAATCCAATATCATTAAATTAATCCATAAAAATTTTCCAAGCATCACCTTGAAACTCAAAGTATTTATACAATTCACATGTTTTCTTGGAATAAAAAAACTTGAGGACTTCATCCAATCTACATTAACTTTGTAACTACTTCATCATATTGATAGTAATGAGATATTAATATCTCCTTGAACACCATTTAAAACCAATGAAAATCAGTTGAAAACAAATACAATCCATACACAAAGTGGGAATAACAAAAATAGTCTCAGCCAACAGGAGTACACTGACTAGCTGGTGGAGGTGAACTGACTAGATGGTGGGAGATGTCCAAAAGAATCTACTTCATGGAAGCCCACCATCTACCAAGTATAGGCTACTAGGCATCTAATGGTTCTAGTACATATATTTAGAGTAGGAATTTATATTGGTACAAAAGTGTTCCATTTTGGTCTTAAATTACATTTCTAGATTAATTGGACCCCAAAAATCCTTGGAGGATATAAAATGAGATCATGGAAGCATTAATTCACCATCCAATCATACACTAAATCAAAGTGGAAATTCTATAACACTATTGAATATCAAAGTTAATCCAATTATATAAAATATCTTAAGAGATTAAAGCCATAATATTTTAAGGGTACTTCAAGTGATAATCATCCAAGTATATCAAGGAACTAAATCAATAAGAGTGTTTTCCTCAATAAATTCATCTAAACAACTATTTAAATTTTCATTCAATCTTTTTTTCCTCTTTCTATCTCTCCTATTTTAGAGCATTTTTTTGTAAAACCAATCGTCTCTTACTTCTTATCCTTATCCCTCACTATTTCTATCTTGATCTATTTATTCAAGAGAGATAAATTTTCATTCAGTGTAAAGGGCTTGTAATTAAGTAAGTCATCTATTTCTATTCTCCCTCCATTTCTTTGGTTCTTAGTTATCTTTTCAAACCAAGTGATTAAGGTTCTTTCTATTCCATTAAAATAAAGTATTTTTGAGGTTCTTGATTTTTATTTAAATAAAGAGATTTTGGTTTTTGTATTATCATTTAAACCAAGGGGTTTATTATATTTAACCTCATGATCATTCTTGTGGGGAGGATATGTAGGGGTACATTCAGGTACTATTTCCAAACTTCTTTACCAAATCTTTCATTGTTGGAGCTGGTGTTCTATAACCAACTATTTGTACTTTGGAATGTTCTAAAACCAACTGTTTGTACTTTAGATTACATTTATATTAAAATAATTGAATATTAATTTAATATATCATTACATATTTTTCATTTTTTTACATTATTTTAATGTAATAATGTTCTGGAGTATATGTCACATTGAAAAGGGAACAATACTTTTCCACTATGATGAGAACCATAAAATGCCATGATGATATTAATAAACCTAGTTATATAGTCTTATAAAATTATACGATGGGAAATATAATATATTGACTATTAGTTGAGAGTAATCATAAGCCGATGAGACTTCATCTGATGAAGTCAACATTTTTTAATCTCCAAAATGGGATATTATGAGAACATACTCACCAATAGAAATTCCACTTATTTATGTGTCATAAAATATTCCTATATGTATGTGTGTGTAATGATCCTTAGACTCTATGATTAACATTAATTCATGTTATGAATCATGCACGTAGATTTAATAACCAAAACCATGATTCCATATGTTCACAGGAAGTAGGGCATGTTGGGTGCATCATGAATGACTTGTTATTAATGAATATGTTGTGGATTGATTTATCCCTTCTATATTTATAGAAGTTGGTATCTCATCCATTTGATTGAAATAGAGAATTTGCATTAAATTTTATGTACATGGAGTAACAATGAGTTTATTTTAGATAGTCAAAGAAAGGTGTATCAAGCATATAGGTTGATGAAATGAGTGTGAAACCAACTTGATGAGATATTTTGAAAAAGGGATTATATTACATAGTGTGAACTCATATATGGTTTTTTAAATTACAACATTAAATCATTTCTCTTGGGTTCCTTTACCTATTTCTATTTATAAATCTTGGACTTTAGGTGAGCCTGCTTAATGAAAAAGAGAAAGAAGCCCAGTGGTTTACACACTATGTTTTTCTGTTGATATCAATTAAATTATATTTTAATATAATTATTTGAATAAATATTATTCTCAATACCTAGGAATAATCTTATTCAAGAATTAATAATCGTATAAATTAAATAAATATTTATTAAAAATTTCATAATTAAATTACAAGGATATATAATATTTACTTATTTATTTATTAAGTGAATAAATTTTTATTTATTTGGGTATTAAAAAAATTCCAAGGAGGATGAGAGAACAAAGTTTGCATTTGATGATAAATATTAATTTTCAAGATGGTAAAAATAATATTTATCATTGTTCCGGTTAGCACACTCCATGTGAAGATAATGATAATAATAATATTATATGTCATGGAGTTATATAAGGTTTAATAAATTATTTAAGGGTTTTTGTGAAAGTAAATAATATTTTAACCATAACCCTACATCTATAAATATATGATTATATCTATTGTGTAGATATTGAATGAAATTGAGAATAATTGTGCATAAGAAACTCCTAAGATCTCTCTCAATATTGAATAATGCTCAAGAGGTTCTCCTCCCCATCTATCCTCTCAAGAATGAGAGTGAAAGGACAATTATTCAAGCCTAAAGGAATTATAATTGTGATCTAGATGAACATCACAAGATGATCAATATACTGTGCTAGTGGCCAAGAATCCATCGGTGTTGTTTGGAGATCAAGGTAGAATGTGTGGATCACAACTAGATGTATTCTACACTTATATCCTACAAGAACAATGATAGTAAATCGAAAATGGTTTTAGATGATCAATAACAACATCGAAGAAAGATCCCCAGATTGAGGTATTCTTTTTTTTAATATATAAATTAATTATAAAGTCAACATGGAAATATCTCCTCTTGATTACAGAATATTTCACTGTCAATATTATTTAGAAAAAAAGTTCTTATCCATGATGTTCACATCTTGTATAATATGAAAATGATTCATCGAATCCAACATTTTATAAGTCAGGATCGACCCAAATAAGTGATTCCACTGTGCCCAAAACCATCAAGTGGTGTTAGAGTGGTCACATTAAAATTTATAATTATTTATTTGATAGTTTATTTTTATGAATTTATAATTTAAAGTTCATGTCAAGTTTTAATTTTTTCTTGATCCATCATCAAAATTTATTATTCTTCTTCTTCATTTCTCACTCATTTTACCAAAATCGGTTAATAATTACTCAAGATCATATATGAATAACCCATCCTTAGGTTCCATGAGTTCTGGTTGGATAATATAATACTACAAGTTATGTACTCCTTTGTTACACATTGTATATCCATATTCATTGAACATGGATCCCCATATGAATTCCATGTACTCATGTAATCTGTAAAAATCACATGTAATAAATTCACTGCATGTTAACCAGCTAGGGTGGAACACATCTTTTCTAGATTACCCACCATGTATATTGACTAAACTTTATGTAGTCCATGTGTTTTTAAGGTGTAAAACATGGGGTCCAACCACATCATGTAATTAAAACATGATTTATATCTAATACATGACACATACATATTGGTAGTCATATAACATGAAGTAAACACCACGATTTCTTTCTACACATCATGCACTTTAAAAATGTTTGTGAGAAGTACACAATGAGTCACTAGGTGTGCACTGCAGATATTCAACAAAGATAAGTACATGTTGTGTGGATATATTTCTCATGAAGTGTACTTTACCTATTTATGTGTAAATATTAAATTTAATTAATTACTCTATTAAACCTAATAGAAATAAGTTTTATGGTTCATTAAGTTGACAGTACACACTGGTCTCTAGGTTTTATATTATATTAAATACTTAATTAATTCTGTGTAATAATTGATACTATGAATCATGTATGATTAGTTTATACTAAATACTCAACACATTAAATTTTATAAGATATATAATTTTTATATACTATGTGTGGAATTTAATTGGAAGTACATGCGATGAAATTATAATTCATTCTATATATATAATATTTAATATGAGTGTATTGTTTATAATTGAAACCATACTGAATATTTTGAACACGTACTCACTGAGTTTCTTCCAAGTAAAAAGTTGAGTATTGTTTTATTTTTGATTTAAAATAAAATTAAATAAAATAATGAATTTTATTTAAAATAAAAATGGATGGGAATTTAAGTATTATTAGATGAAATAAGATAAAATGAATTAATTTTTTAATAAGACAATTAATATAATTAATTTGAGTTTGTTTTATCATATTGAATAATAAATTGAAATTAATGCTAGCTAGTTGTTTTTAATGTGTAATTGTTGCATGTGTATGATAGATCATGATCTTGACTAAACCTATATACTAGTTGGTTTAAATATAATATAATTTTATTTCATGGTTTTGTAAAAAATTATTATAAAATTAAGTAGGATGGTTTGCGAGTCATCCCTCCCTCTTTTATTATATAGGAACTTTATGTCCTAGATTTTTTGTGTAATACAAATTAAATAATACTTTGGTTCCCCTCACTTACATGTGAGATATAAAACATATGTTATAAAAGGATTTTCTGAAGGTTCATGGAGTTAGATCAAGATAGAGTTAAGGTGGGGCGGTTCAAGATGAAATCGGTACAAAACTAACATAGAAGATACATCAAAGGATAGGTGGGATGTTATTACTCATGCCGAGACCTACACAAGTAATTTATCCCTAGGTCCATGGGATGATTTATTCTCCACTCAATAAATCAAACATTAGATAAGATCATGAACATGCCATTTATTTATATTATTTCTATATTATGCATGATTTATTTTATGGATGAATGCCCATGATCACATAAATTAATGGAAAAATATGAAAAGATGGAATTAAAAAAATGTGTTATGTGTAAATGTTTTATCGTAACATGTTTAATACCTAAAGAAAAACCCACTTTGTATTAATTGGAAAAGTAAATTATAAAATAAGAAAAAATTTGTGCATAATAAGTAAAATCCATCAACTTAATATTAGGCCAGACTAAGCCTTCCATTACATGATTAGGAATGAAACCATAGAACTAAGTGTTTGACAAAAATCCTTGGGAAAATTACTTATTGGGGATTTATTATATTTTTTTGGGTTTATTTAACCAATTTACATCAATATAAGTATCACTCTCTAGGATTGATGTTACTTATAGGCAAGTGTTGAGGAAATCTGAGTAAAGATTTCTAGATTGGGGTGTCCACTCAATGGATCAAGAAGCTGCATGCCCATAGTTGGTAAAGACCTTCCTACATAAAATACCTTTGAGTAATTAACTAATCCCTCAATTGGGTTATGATAAGGGGTATATGTATCTTTTCTACTATAATGTATGAGAAACTACACATTCCAAGTCCAATGGTGTAGGTTATTGGGACTTGATAAAATAGCGGGAACTTAATAAAATAAAATATATTATATTTTTCTCATATTAACTCTAATCAAGTTAAGTACTAATAATATGATCTTTTAATATTTTATAATAATGAAAATACCATCAACCACATTATCCCTACAATCAATTTTGGATAAATTCCACATCTTAACTATTAGTAATTTCTAAAAACGGTTTAGATTCCTATGGGTGGTATTAATCCATGAATGGAAGTATTACATGATAGAATACTCAATGATTGATCCACATACAAATGAGATGAGTGATGAGGATTTCACTTTCTATGATAAAAATTTGAGTGATGCTGTCAACATTTAGTGTTTAATGATTTCATCTATGTCTAATGAACTCATGAAAGTCACATGAATACATATATGCTTATAGAATGCTCCAACATCTCCATGGTCTTTATAAAGATAGAGATATATAGGAATAATTTGAGGCATCCAAGGCACTATTTTAGAGTAAAATTATAGAAGGTGTGCTAGTTGGGATTTATATATTCAAACTCATTGGATATATTGAGTTCCTAAAGGTCCTAGTGTTTATGCTACCAAATAAAATATGAATTGATCTCATTATTTCATCACTCCCTCAGAACTTCTATAGTTTTGTTATCAATTTCAATATTAATGACACCTACAAGTATCTCCATGATCTTATCATGCTACTTTTCCAAGTTGATAAGGATATTAAGTGTGAAAAGCCTTATTTCCTTATGGTTAATAAAAGGAAAATCTAGACGAAGTGATCTAAAACAGAATCTTCTTCACAATTTCCTTCCAGGAAGATAAAGATCAAGGGAAAATAAATGCAACATGATTATACCTTTTTTTCATGTGGTAAGAAGGGAAACTAGAAGAAAAACTACACACATGAAAAGAAGAAAGGGAGAGCTTCAGGCGTGTTTGTTATTGAGTGAAATTTATCTGTTTCTATAAATTGTGTATAAAATATACCATGTGGTGCTCACATATGTATTAAAATATAGGAACCAAGTATATTAATTTATATTTCACAAGATGAGGTAGGTCTATGAGTATCCAATGGATCCATATTTTTTTTGTGTCTATTGGGGAAAACCACCTCATGTTTTTGATAGGAATAATCTTGGTTTTAAAAGATTATTAATATGTGACTTTGGTATCCAAAAACATTATATCTATATACAAACTTGATACAAATGGATTTATTTTCAAATTTTAGAATAAATATTTCTTCTTTTATAAATAAATAATATGTTATGGTAAATTGTATTTAAATAATGGTCTTCATGTGTTGGATTACACAAACTAAGTAATGTAAATTTATAATGAAACTAGTTAACATTACTAATACCATACCTAATTATGGAATAAATAGATAAGTTATGTAAATGTAAATAGTTTGACCGAATTAATTCAAGATGGATATTTAGATTCATTTGAACTAAAACTACATGGTATATGTCACACAAGTTTACAAGGACAAATGACTAAATATCGATTTAGTGGCAAAGGTGAAAGGGAAAAATAAATTCTTGAATTAGTTTATATATATGTGTGTGGTCTATTTAATATTGAAGAAATGGGTGGGTACTCATACTTAATAACTTTTATTAATGGTTTTATTCAATATGTATATTTATAATTGATGAGGTATTATTTTGATAAATTAAAATAATACAAGAATAAATTTTAGAACCATATTTGTAAGAATATTAAGAAACTCTTATTAGAATATGGTAGATATTATCTTAATTAAGACTTCATTAATTATTTAGGGGATTTTGAGATTCTATCACAACTCACTCCCCCTTATACACCTAAATAGAATTGTGTATGAAAAATGAGGAACTACTCCTTGTTATACATTGTGAGATTAATGGAGAGTCATGTGAGTCTTCCACATTTTGAGGATATGTGTTATATAAAATAGAATAAATAATAAACCTAGTTCTAACTAAATAAGAATATGTTATTCCATTTCAATTGTAGAGTGGAAAGAAACTCATGTTATCATACTTACATGTATGGGGGGGGTGAATCATTTTGTAAGGCCTCTTTAGGAAAAAAATTGAACCCCAAGGAATAAAGTGTACCTTTATAGGATATCCCAAGTAAGAAAGGGGATATTACCTATACAATCCCTTAGAAAAAAATATAATTTCGACAAGACACACCATTTTCCTTGAGAGGGAGAAAATATCTAAAAGACATAGTGGGATAAAGATATACATTGATGAAGTCTAGGATCAAGGCAAACAAGAGTTGTCAAAAGAACATATTCCAAAAATCCATGTGGAAAATGAAGTTCTAGAAACACAAGAACTATGTAGGTGTACAAGAGAGTCCAGAGAATGTTAAAATATAGATTTCTATTTACCAAGGATGGTGACTCACTATTATTTGATAATAATGATCTTGTAACCTATAAGGAAGTAGTGTGTGGAAGATATATTTCTAAGTGGAAAGAATTTATGAATTATGAAATGGATTCCATGTATTAAAACAAAGTTTGGATTTGGTAGACCCTACAATGGACGTAAATCCCATTGGTTTAAAATGAGTATTCAAGAAGAAACTAGACATGGATGGACAACTAAATATTTATAAGGAATGATTGATTTCAAAAGGGTTCAAACAACATCAAGGAATAGACTACGATGAAACCTTTTCACTAGTGGAAATTCTGAAATACATCATAATTCTTCTTTCCATAGAATCTTACCATGACTATTATATTTGTAAAATGGATGAAAAAATAGGCTTCCTTAATGAGAATATTAAAGAAAATTTGTATAAGAAACAACCTGAAGGGTTTGTGACTCAAATGGATTTCAACAAGGTATAAAAATTTCAAAGATCCATTTATGGATTAAAGAAATCATTCAAGTCATAGAATATTCAGTTTGATGAATCCATAATGGAATTTGTTTTCATAATTAAGGAATGTGAGCCTTGTGTCTACAAGTGGTTTAGTAGGAGTACAATAATTTTATTAATAGTTTATGTTGATTAAATATTACTTATTAGAAACAAAATACCAGTATTACGATCAGTTAATTCCTAGATAAATATATTATCGTCCATAAAGTAATTAGGTGAATTATTATATACTCTTGGGATCAAGATACATTATGATATATCCAATAGATTTCTTGGTTTAAGTTAAAGAACATATATTTACAAGATACTGAAGAGATTTATTATAGAACAATCTAATAGGGTACTGTTTCCAGTTCCACAAATCATTCATATTTATAAGAAAATGTGTCATCAGACATGTGATGAAAGACAAAGGATGGAAATGATTCTATATGCATCAGTGATTGCTTTGGTCATGTATGTTATACAATGTATTAGGCTACTTGCCATATGAACCTTAAGTGCGGTAGGAAGATACTAAGATAACCCAGGTTACTACCCCTGGATGTAATTCAAGAATATAATTAAGTATATGAGATGAGGTAAGGATATGTTCCAATAATATAGAAGATATGAGGAAATAGTCATCATAGGATATGAATATACTAGTTTCAAAATAGATCAAGATTATCTGAAATTACATTCAGGATATATATTTACCCTTAATGGAGGTGTTGTGAGATGGAAGATATCAAATAAATCCATCGTAATGTATTATATAGCCAAGTCTGATTACATTGTGGATTTTGAAGTAGCTAATAAAGTAGTTTGGATATTAAACTTTACCCAAGATCTTGATATAGTACTTAGTAGTAAAGATCCTATCACACTATATTGTGATAATACTCTAGTGGTAGATCTTGAAAAGTATATAAACTTACCTTAGAAGATGAATAAAATAATTCAAAAGTATCATCTCTTGTGGTGTTTTTCTCAGATAGGTGAAGTTTTAGTGAGTAGAGTCTCTGTAGAAGAAAACATGGAGGACCCCTTCAATAAATTCTTAACTCAACAGAAACATGATATTCATATGAGGTCTAGCGGACTGAATGTCATTGGTAGTGGGATCTATTCCCAGTGGGAGTCGGTTGGATTTGAGTTATAAAACCAATTTAATTACTTTGGATTACATGTATATTCAATGAAGTGAATATTAATTAAACATATTATTATATATTTTTCACTGTTCTGCATGACTTTAAAGTAATAATAACCTAGAGTATCTGTCGCATTGAAAAGGGCATAATGGTTTCTCACTATAATGAGAACCTTGAAATTCCATGGTGATATTCTTAAACCTAGTTACATGATCAGGTAGAATTATATGGTGGTAAATATAGTATGTGTATTATTAGGTGTGAGTACTTGAAATAATATGAGACTTCATCTCATGAATTTTTCACTTAGTAATCTCCAATTTTGAAGATTATGAGAATAGACATGCTAGTAGGAATTATTTATGTTTATATGTAAACATATATTACTATATGTGAGTATTTGTAATGGTTATTAGACTTTAACATTATTACTAATTCGTGTCATGAATCACATACTTATATTTACTGACTAAAACCATGACACCATATATTCATGGAAAGTAGGGTACAATGGGTGCATCACAAATGACATGTTATTAATGAACAATTCAAGGAAGGATTTTTCCATTCCATATTTATGGGAGTTTATATCTTGGAAATTTTATTCAAATATAACCTTCTCATTAAATTCCATGTACATGGTGCAATGATGAGTTTATTACAGATAGTCAAAGAAAGATGTATCAAACATATAAGTTTATGACATGGGTGTGCAACCTTATTGATAAAATATTGTGATAAATGGATTATATTATACTATGATCACTCATATTTGGTTTTCAATTTTGTGACATTAAATTATTTATATTGGGGTCCTTGACTTATTTTTAGACATTAAACTTTAACTTTAGGAAATCCTACTTAAATCCAATGAGAAAGAAGCTTAGAGTGTCACACACTAATTTATTCCATTGAAATCAATCAAATTCTATTTAAATTTAATTATTATAATAAATATTATTCTAAATATTGAGTAATAATTTTATTCAATAATTAATGATCCCATAATTTAAATTATTATTTATTCATAAGTTAATTATTAAATCATAAAGATATATATTATTTACTTAATTAATAAATAATTTTATATTTATATGGGTATTCAATAAATGAAAATGACGATGATTGGAAAAAATTTGTGTCCAGTGGTAAATATTAGTTTTTAATCTAGTAAAAATAATATTTATCATTGTTCTAGTTAGTGTATGCCATGTGAAAATAATCATATTAAAATTATTACATGACATGGGGTCATATAAGGTTTAATATATTATTTAAAGACCGTTGTGAAATTAAATAATATTTTAGCCATAACCCTAACTCTATAAATAGATGATAATTTATATTATATATATTTTTATTAAAATTTATAATTGTAGTGCATAATGAAATTTAGAGCTCTCTCTCAAGATAGAAGAATTATCTAGAGATTATCCTCCCTCCTCCACCCTCTAAAGAATGAGATCGAAAGGATGATACTTCAAGCCTGAAGGAATTGTCATTGTGATCCAAAATAACAGTGCAAGATGATTGATCTGCCACAATATCACTGAAAAATCCATTGACATTGTTTGAAGATAAAATGAGTATGTGTGGAACACTGCTAGAGGGATTCTACAGTTGGATCATACAAGTGAAATGAAGGTAAACCAAAAAGGTTTTTGGATTACCAACAACAACATCAATGAAAGATCCCAATACCAAGGTATTATTTATTATGATATATTTAAATTAATTATTAATTTAACATGGAAATATCTAATCTTGGTTCCAATTTATTTCATTATCAATATTATTTGGGAAAAAATTGGTCATGATGTTCACATCCTATACAATACATGAATGGTCCATCAAATCCAAGATTTTTTTAGTCAGGATTGGCCCCGATAATCCTTTTTTTGTGCCCAAAACTATCACCCATGTTAATTACACACTTTAAATTTTTTACATCACATTCATTTAATTTCCTTATTATAAATTATGTTATGCTTTAATTTGTTATATCGATCACTTTCTTTACTTAATTGTATCCTTTATATAATAGATTTTATTTAATATTTTAATTTTTCAAAAGGTAATTCACCCCACCTCTTTCCATTTATACAACCAAATAAAATATGCTTAAAGAATAAGCTTCTCTAATCCAACAAAATAGAAAAATTCATTGACCAAAAAAAGATCAACCTCTACCCCAACCTCTCATATGATGACCCCTCCTCCAGGGTTTGTGATTTTTCCATGTTTTTTCATCATAAAATTGAGAACCAGTGTTATAATCTAGAATAGTGGGAACATATAGGGGATAAGGACCCTATTTAATATAAGAATATATTCCATGAGCCTTTCTAATCCTCTCTGACTCATCATTATTTTAAATGATACCTCTTTGAGACTGACTTACTTCATGCCATGTATCTGACTTGATTACCTCAGTGGGAATAACACATGATTTGTCACCTTCCATAATGAATGATTCCCCAGTACCATATTTGTTCATATTATCTATCATACTAATGATACTTTTTCCCTTGAGACTCCAAGTTCAAAGTTACTTTCTTACATCAATGGGCATATCCAATGGTGACATCACAACAACACCACTACTAAAGGTTTGAACCATCTAAGGGGACTAATTAGGTTCTTCAAGTACATTGGACTGAACACTAAATTTCAAAGTGAATCATATCTTTTATTATAGAAGGAACAGACCTCATAACATCAGTATCATCAGGGTTAGGAGTAACCTATGATTTCATAGTGATGTTTGTCCTAGCCCAAACCAAGCTTAGACATGATGGATCCACCAAATCCTTTACTATTATAAATTTCAATAATTTATATCTACATGTCATTTAAAAAAATAAATAAAAATACACAAATCCTTGTGGAACCTAGATGAGGAGGAATGAAAAAAATGATATGGTATAGTAAAAACAAAATTATTTGTTCATAACCTTTAAATAAAAAGGCCACAACCACTAAAATATGAGACTAATATACCCAGATTGACTCTTACCATAGAGAAAACCCTCTAAATAATTTCACAATAACATCCATAGAATCTAAAACCTCATCCTTATACACATACTTCTTGGACAATAATAATAACATAAGTGGATTTAGTACATTGAGTACAACAAAGAAGGCATATTAATAGTTGAGGTGTGATACGTTGAGGTTGTTGGGGAGCCAACCATGGAGGTCATGGATCTTAGTGATGTGGGACACCTTCTGTTGAAATATATTGACTAAAATATCCCTACCTTTTTGGTGGGTCACCACTAGGGATGATCATCCACCAATAAAGACCCGTTGCAAGATGTTGGAGCTGCCTAAGGAAAATTTGGCAATAGATGGCATCCACACCAATGAATATTTGTAGTGGGTTATTTGTTTCTTATCTAGTTTTTCCCTATAAATATGGGTGTGTTGTATGGGAAAGGTGTTAAAGTTCCCTATCTATATTATATATTTGAATATGAAATTTCTGTTACCTTCCACATGGGTATAGGTCACCCCAACCGAACCATGTAAAAATTTGCATGATTATATTTGTTTTATTTTCCCTAGAGTGAGATAATTTTAGGTAGAGTGAGGTTCTACAAAAAAACTAGTATCATAGTGTAGGTTTTCTTACCTGGAGAATAAATCACAATAGTTTTTTTGTACCTTTAAAACCTAATGTCATTCAAACATTTGATGATGGTGTTTTTAATTCTAGATGTACCCCTTAGCACTTATCCCTGTGCTACCCCTTCACACATATGATCATGAATTGAACCTTCTTTGGTTTAAAGGTATTTTTTTGTCTCTACATCATCTGTATTTTCTTTACTCTATGGTGTAGAAAGATTTGTGAAACTAGGTGTGGAAAATATTGGAAAAATAAAAGAGGGAGGGGGTATGGGCATGTGAGAGGGTGGAAAGAGTAGTGCCTAGAAGATAAAGAAAAAGGTGGAGGTGACTCCCACTTTTATTTTTATGTGTATTTAAACGTAAAAAAATATGAATAAGTTTTTTTATAATTGATAGAGGGTGTTATGAAAAAAAAATTTGGAAGAAAAAAAGTTGAATATATATTTTAAAAAAAGTGGGGTGGCACATCTTGAAGGGAGGGAGTTTTTTTAATAAAACTTTAGCATACATTTGGGATACGATTTAATAAATTTAAATATTTTCAGGAGGGGAATTATTAAGAAACAAAGAAACTAATGTACCTATAAGTACTTTGGGGGAATCGACCCTGAGAAATTAAATAGTATATTTTAGTATTCTTAACTATTCCAAATTCATCAATGCAACTTGTTTTTGGAAATTTAGATCTATTTTTTGATGGAGAAACTCCATGTAAAAATTAGAATTGTGAGACCCAAGGATTCAATTATAGATCAACATAATATAACTAAAATTACTTATAAACATAGAAGTATGGTTCCCAACACCAAATTTGAGGTGACAAAATTTGACAGGACAAACAACTTCAGCATGTAGAAATTTAAAGTATTGGATATTTTAACTCAGAACAAGTTGGATATCACCTTAGAAAAAATACCATTTGCATATTCATTTGTGATCAGAGGAGAATAAACCTTCAAGCCTATGGAAAGATATGATTTTTTTGGGGGAAAATCAAAAATATTCTATGATGTGAAAAACTTTTGCAAAAATTTGGTGGAAAATTTTGTAGAACAATTACATGGCCAAAAGTATCAAAAACTGGCTCTACCTAAAAAATAACTTGTTTAGATTTCAGTACAAGGAATTTATGTCCATGATTTTGAACCTATACTATTTTAATAGAATTACGGTAGATTTTTAAAGTTTGGAGGTAATGATTAAAGTTGAATATATAGATCTTTTATAGCTGAACTCTCTATTAAAGATTTATGGTCACCTTACTATAACATTTCTATATGGTAAGGATGAGGAAAAATTTGTTGATGTATCAAATGCCTTAGTTAAAAAAAGTGTATAGGAAAAAGGAAAAGCATGACCATATAGATTATTCATCATTAGAGTTAATGGAAACTAGAGTAAAATTATCTGGGAATAATCCTGAAGGATTCAGAAGAGGTGAGCCATGATCGAAGTTAAGAGGAGAGTTCAACTATAGACGTCAAAAAATATGAGTGTTCTTACTATCATCAAAAAGGGAACTGCAAGAAGTATTTTCTAAATATTGGGGAACCGAAGGTGAATGTTTTACATAAAAATGAGGATATTGAAGATACTGCTTTTGTTTCATCAATGGTCAACCATTCAGATGATTGGATTCTTGATTCAAGTTGTTTATTTCACATGTGTCGGAATTGAGATTGGTTTTCAAGCCATAAGGAGTCATATGATGGTGTGGTGCTTATGGTAAATAACCACCCCCAAAAATGATATGTATTGGAACAATATGATTGAGGATGCATGATGGTATAACTAGACACCTTACAAATGTAAGATATGTGACATAATTGGATAATAAGCTCACATCGCTTGGAGTCTTGGATTAGCATGGTTATCAAATAACCACTGTAGATAGAGTCATGAATGTAATATATGGTGTATTCCTTGTGATGAAAGTTATTTGAAAATGTGATTTGTATTATTTGAATGTTGATATTGTTAAAAGTGGATAAGAGATATCATAGGAGAGTGAAAAAGAAACTTCTAGATTATGGCACATGAGACTCGGACATGCTAAAGAGAAGAAACTACTACAAAATACATAATAAACAATGGTAGCCTTTATCAGCACTAGATAAAAGAATTAAAAAAGGTACCCTTTATCAGTGATAAAAAATCTTTGTTTAAGGTTGGTATTTATCAGTGCTTGTAAAAAAATTGATAAAGGAAAACCGTTATGAACAATTTTTTTAATTGCTGATAGTGACCACCCTTTATCAGCTCTTTTTTAGCACTAATAAAGGTTACCTTTATCAGAACTTTTATATAGCACTGATAAAGGGTACATTCGATTAAAAAAAATATATAATTAAAAATCATATGCTAATATATAAATATATTTATATTGATAAAAATATAACACATTTTATTAAATATGATTTATATATGACTAAATATACATTTTCACTTGATATATAATATATTTAATTAAAAATGTGCTATAAAATAAATATATATATATATATATATAATTTTCTTAAATATTATTTATATAATATGAAATATGTATTATAAATAATATAAATTTATATGCCATATATTTAGTGAAAATGGTTTATTAAATTAATAAAAAATATTTAATATGAATTAAAATTATTTACAAATTAAGATATTTCGTTTTATCAGTGTTTTTTATCAACTTGACATATATATTAAATAATAAATATTTAACTACTAATTAAAAAAATTGACTAAATATGTTATACTTAATATGTCATACAATAATTTCACATGTATACATATAAATAATTAATTCAATTTTATAGAGATAAACATACATAAATAATATTAATTGTTAATATTATCATTTTTTATTTTAATTTATTAATATTTAATATTTAATATAATATATTTTTAATTATAAAATTTTATTTATTTTCTATGTTTATATTTAATGTAGTCTATTTATTACTATTCATAATTAATATATATATATTAAATTTATTTATTTTTATTAATAACTATTTCATTAATAATTTTTTTAATAATTTTTTTAATTTATTCATTTTTTATTTTTATTTGTTTATTTTTTTTAATTTTCTTCTTTTTTAATTTTTATTTATATTTATTGATGAACATTTAATGTTTTTAACTTAATTTTAATTTACCTAGTTAATATATATTCATTTTCATTTAAACATATTTCCCTTTTTATTTTTAAAAAAATTTATATAACTAATCTATTATTCATTTTTTAAATATTTTTTCAATATATTCATCTTTTAATTAAATTTCACTCAATTTTAAAATGAATTAATTTAATATTATTTATTCATTAATAATATCATGTTTTTTTAACTTTTTTTATAATTTATATAATTTAAATATCAATTTATTTAGAATTTATGTAATTTATTTATTTCTTTTTAATTGATATATATATATATATATATATTAAAATTATTTATTTTTAATTTTATTTATTTAATATTTTTTAACTTTATTCATTTTTAATATTTATTATATTTATTTATTATCATTTTACATGTGTTTAATGTAGTTGTAATTTACATTTATTAAACTTATGTAACATTAATTTTACACACACAAATAAAATTTATTAATTTTTAACATTTTTTTCAAATTTATTCATTTTTAATATCATTTATTCATTAATAATCTTAATTTTTTTTAATATTTTTTTTAGTTTATTCATTTTCAATTTTTCTTTGTTTAATATTTTTGCAATTTTATCCATTTTTAATATTTATTTACACATGTTTATTTATTAACATTTAATGTTTTAATATGGTTGTATTTTATATAATTAATATATATTCAATATCATTAACATATATTCATTTTTAATTTTTTTTAAGAATATTTATAATTAAAACACTGATTCATTTTTTAAATTTATCCATCAATTTTATTATTTATTTCATTAATAGATGTTATATATTATATAATTCCATTATTTAATTTAACATATATCAAACTTGTGTTGTATATATGTATATATATCCATTAATTTCACACACACATTTACGTAATTAATGCAATCTTATATAGAAACAAACACACATAATATTTATGTAATTTATTTAAATTTTAATATTCATTTAAAATTTCATTTATTAACGTAATATATTTAATATATTATTTTTTAATTGGTAAATTTTATTTATTCATTTTTAATATTATTTCATTTAATATGAGTTATTCATTTTTAATATTTATTAATATTTATATTTTTTGGATTTTAATCATTTTCTAATATTTATTTACTATGTTTTAATATTTTCAATATGTATTTATCTTCATTTTAATATATATCAATTTTTTTTATAATTTGTATAATTAATAAAACTTATAAATTTTTAAATATTTTTAATGACTATTCAGTTTTAATTATTCAATGTCACTCATTTTTAACATTCTTTCATTTAATATTATTTATTCATTAATAATGTTAATAATATATTTATCAAAATATATTTGTAAATAAATATTTATAAATAATTATATTTATAAATGTATATTTACTATATTTACAAACTTATATAATTGTAATTATATATATATATATATATATACTTTTTTAAAAAAGAATTTATAAAATTATAGATTTATAATAAATGTATTTAAATAATTAGGAATGGTGTGAACCATGGATTTAAAACCCATGGTTCCAAAAAATTTATGAAAAAAGAAGTCAAACAAACAAGGGAACAATGAATTTGTAAGATAAAATAGGTGGCTTTCATGTCACCACCACAAAACACCCATAAAACCTACACAATCACCCTTTTTGTGTCTACCACCCCTTCCCCATGAGCCTCCCCAGCCTCTTGGGTGTCTACCTATCCTCCTTAGAAGTTTTCCATGTAGCGCCTTGATCATCTGTGCCCAGTGAATCTTCCATCTCACTATGAGATTCAACATCTTGATGTCCATCTAGATCATTTTCTAGAACCAAGATTTGATATTCTTGATCAACATCATCAATCATGTCTTTCCCTATGGTAGCATCCCAAGGCAAGTCCTCATTTGGAAGGGTCTTATCTCCATACATAACTTGAATGATTTCATTGTCCCCAAGTGAGGGCTCCCTACAATGTGAAGCAGAGTCGACATGGATATCCCCACTTGCAACCTACACAATCAATAATTTGGAAAAAATAATAGTTAGAGATTATTACAGGCTGTGGAAAATATTCCTTTATCCTTGTTTTATTTTTAATTCCTTTACTCTCAAAGATCTCAATCAAATTCTGGGTTATTAATGAATTGAAACATATCAAAAAAATGGGTGTATAAACACCCATATTCTTTCCACTTCCTCCAGCTTAAGCATCAACTCCCACTTCAGTAGGAGTGAGGATATCATGGCTAGGGGTTTTAGTTTTATCCTCATTATTACATTTAGTGGATTTATTAACAACATCCCGAGAAGATTATTCAATATCACTAATGTGCACATTCTCTGCACTAGACACATAAATGGAAGATTGGACACCATCCTCTCCATCATTTGATTCCAAAGTCTCATGTTCCTCAAACTGAATGGCCCTAGAGGTATCCTTCCTAATGGTACTTGGATCCCTCCCAGTAAGTTAAGAAGAGGATCCCTCACATCTCCCACTAATAGTCCCAACATTGGGAGTAGGCTCCCCACTATCATAATTCAATGGATTATGAGAATCTAGAAGAACACTCAGTCTAGGCTTTGGGATCACTAGGATAGTGGATACAACACCCCTAGTATCCTATGTATCCTTCTTTCCTGTGGAAGAGTTCAAAGCATTTCCAGGAATTAGATGAGCCTCTATCCTTTATCTTCAACATCATCTGGGAAAGATTTCACTTATTTACCTTATTGTAACCTTTTATAAATGTACTGCTAAGAAGCTCATCTAGTTCAATATTTTCATTAGGTGAGACATCTTTATCTATACTCTCCTCCAGCAGACCATGTTCATTTATATTTGAGGTTTTATCCTAGTCTCGATGGAAAATTTGAACCTATTTTTGAGCATTCTTGTTCTTTGGATTACCCCCAACATCAGTGGGATTCATCACCCCTATGATTGAAACAAGTAAAATATCTTTATAATACCTAATTTCTCTCTCCTTGGTAAAATAAGAATTTATTCCCAGTACTTTGGGTTCAAAAATCATTATTGGATACTATAACATCAGTGCACTTACATCCATAGATGAGGTTTTTCTTCCCACACCATTTTAAGGACCACAAATAAAATCATTATTTGGAATTTCCCCTATATCCTTTTCAACAGGTAGTTTTAATTTATAACTCCCAATCATATTTCCATGATTCCTACAATTTGTACACTTCAAATTCTTTCTGCATTTTCAACTGAATAGCCAATACAATTACAAGTTCTACAAAAGTTATGGAATAATTTAAAATTCCACTATAACCTCAAGTATAAATTTGAAATCAATCATACAGTTTCGATAGGTGTGGATCATAGATCAACCTCAACAAGAACCCTAGAAAAATGGTTTTAGTGAGATCACTCAGTTTCTTTATCAAATTTTATATGAATTTAAACTATATAGGTAATCTCCCATAGGATTTATGGGTTCCATAAAAACCATTTTATACCCCTAATTTTAACCAAAACCTATGCAATCGAGTTGTTCACATAGGATAGATCAAACAGTGGGTCTTATTATTATTTTCTCAAGATGCCATGTGTTAGAGAGACTAATCCAGAGATCTAGGATTTAATATTTAAATCCCTAGATGGGAAAAAAATAGAAGAATACCTTACCGATCAAGGTTAACCTTCATGTATCAAATCCACAAACCTAGATGAGATGGTTCTTAATTATATAGGTTTTTATTAGTGTTTTTAGCACTAATAAATATAATCCTTTATCAGTGATTTTATAGCACTGAAAAATATACATATTTATCATTTCTATAATATAAATCACTGATAAAGTCTATTTTGATCATTGATAATATTCTAGCGCTGATAAATATAGGAATTTATTAGATCTTTTTTAAAAGGGATGATAAAACCCTTCCCAATCTTATAAATTTATCCCAAACTGAACCCATTTCTCTTGCTTCGTTCAATCCCTTAGGGATGAATACCTCTACTGCTACTCCCCCTCAACCTTCTCAGATGAATCATTCTTCTCAAAACCTATGTTATGTTAATATTTATAGTCTTATCACATTTATCAGTGTATTTATAATATCCTCGACATGTGAAACCCCCCGTGTGTATAACTGGAACCACTGCATGTAGACACCTATGATATCCTTTTCATACTGGCCATTTGTTAAGGATTATTTTGGGGGAAATGGGATTATTTTATGGGATTAAACTCTATTTCCACTATCAAAATGTTTAATTTGCAATATGGTGCAGTTTTTTATTTTCCTTTTCCTATATCAAGTTTTGTAGCATAAATAAGACACAAACTAAACCAATTATATATAAATATTTTTATAAGATCTTTTTAAAATAACTCAACAATAATCATCAATAGTTTTGGTCGATTTTAATAGTGCATCAATCCAATATGGAAACATAATATATAGATATAATTTATTTTCACTGTATTGGTGTCTCCCTACAATGAAACATAGAATGAATATAATATCTTTTAAATAATTTATTCATTTTAATTGTGATATTTATGAGTTTATATTCATTTAATTTCATTTATATAAGTACATACAATATTTATCTTATTTAAAACTATACAATATTTCTAAAATGTCTTTTAATACATATTGAATTTAATATTCAAAAGGATTCCCTCAATATAAATCCATCTAATTTGCTAAAACCATGAAATTCATTAATTGAATTTTAGATATTTCAATGTGAATAATTTTCTTGAGAAAAAACTATAGTTTTTTTTAAAATTATAGAATCTATTGATGGTATAATAATGGGTTTCACATAGACTGGGTGGAATTTTCCTATTCACTAAATTAATTAACACATCAATTTATGATAAGGAATTTTTTAAATGGCCACTCAATGATAAATATTTCATTTTACCCCATTTTTTTCATATTATCTAAGACCATAGTGAGTGGAATGAATTTTCTAGGATAGGTTTATAGATTTTCCAAGATGCTAATATGGAGATTGGAATTATAGAATCTCATAAGAGAAATCATACATTGTACTAATGATAATATAGATATGTATTTAGGTAAGGAAAAAATGAATAAAGGGGATTAAGGACATATTTAGAGAATTCCCACCCGCTAAATGAATGATTCTCATTTCAATTCTATAATTGGATTTTGTATTATCATCATCCCTAAAATAAAAATTTTATAGTGGTTATTTGTTTAAAATTTAAAATCACTGTTAAAAATTTATAATATTCTTTACAATCTATTTATGAACTATAATAAAAATAAAGAAAATATTTTAATTCAAAAACATGATTATTAAATATTATATCTATTATATATAGTTATATAAGAAATATATTTATAACATTAGAATTTATTTATTAATTTAAACCTCATTTCCAATTAGTAATTGGTTCTTTCTTTTAAGTGTGTTCTTTCTCTTTTTCCCCCTTGCATTCATTCTGAACAGCATTGAATTTATTTAAGTCAACAATATTGTGATCTTTTTTTTCTAGTTGAATTTATTGGTATATCCTATTGAGGTAAACCCAAAATTATATTTAAACCCTTTTCCCTTTATGAGGACTCCAAGAACTATATTTAAATCTCCACTCATACTTCCCTTCAATCTTTAAATTGGTATCGTGATCAGCATTCAAAACATCCATATTAGCTACCATCTAGTTTAAACCTTGATTTAGTTTCCACTCAAACATTTTTCGAAATTTGATTCTATCTATTGGTTCCACTGTGGTTGAATTTTTTTTTCAAGTTGTCCCACGTAGTTGGTCTTATACTCCAATTATTAGTTTTATATGATCTTTTCTTCTTATCCCACTAGGGCACTTCTTTAACTTGTATTGAAGTAGATTATTTCATCATGTGATAAAAGATCATCAAATTTGAATCCTAAAAATCCATGTCAATGAAACACCACTTTAACCACTATATTACAAGTGAAGAAATTAATAAACATCAACTCCTCCATCTTATTGTAATCCCACCTATAAAGGTTAAAAAAAATGTATCAAAATTTCCACCTTTTTTTCCTACACAATATCAAATTGAGAACCCAGACTAACAACTACATGTTTACTTACAGGTTGTTTTTTTTTCATATCACCCTTATGTAAAATGATAAATTGTATGGAATCATCACCAATAACATTCAAATGTTGGGTTCTTCTTATTAGAGTTATATATAACTTTCTCCTTTGATTATAAATATCTTATGTGTATTTATTTATTTTTTAACAAAATGAATATTTTATTAAACTAATTGGATGGATATGAATCAAAAATGGATGAGCACTAATCATATTGAAACAGAGTCCAATGATGGAGTAAAAGAGTTCATCAAGTTTTCAATGGATCATGGATATGAACCTACTCAAATCTTTTTGTGTGTGTGTTAGTTGTTTTTATTCAAGAAAAATTAGTTTAGAAGAGTTATAAGAACATTTGATTTATCACATAATAGACCAGAGCTATAAATGTTGGACTAAACATGGGGAGAAACTAAATGTACACACTAATTGGGATGATACTACATTTTATGGATCATTTGATATGAATACCAGTGTGAATAATGATGGATATTAAATAGAAGAAATGAAATTTGAAATCGAATATGACCTTTGAGATTGTCCAATGTTGTTTGAGAAGTTAAATAGCTATGATAAGAGACCATTGTATACAGTTTGTAATAAAAATATAACATTTTTAGCTATATTGAAGTAATATAATTCAAAATACGGTAGTGGATAGATTGACCCCAGCTTCACAGAAAAACATGGCCTCTTGATTTATATACTTACAAAATAAAATGAACTTCCTTTTTGAACATATGAAACTAAACTAATTCTATGTTCAATGGTCATGATCTATAAAAGAATACATGAATTTACAAATGATTTCATATTATTTCTCAAGGACTATGAATCAATCAAAAAATTTCCTATGTGTGGTGAAAATCGATACAATAAAGATGAATCAAGTCCTTGGAAATCCATACTACACTTTCTCATCATTCCATAGTTTAGATAGCTATATGGATTTCATGAAACTATTATACAATTGACATGGAATGAAAATAAAATAATTTATGATGGGAAACTATGTCATTCAATAGACTCTCCTCCATAAAAAAAATTGATTATGAGTATCTTGAATTTGGAAATGAGTTAAGAAACCTCTATATTAAATTATCAATAGATGGAATAAATCATTTTGTTGTACATAGTAGTACTCATGATACATGGCTATTTATGTTGGTAAATTATAAATTTCCACCATGGTTATACATGAAGAACAAATACATTTTGTAGTACCTACTTATATATATACCAAAACAACATGTTAATGATATTTATTTCTATTTGGATCCATTGATAGAAGATATGAAATTGACGTGGGATACAGTTTTTTACATCATATGATTCACATAGAAGTAAATAATTAAATTGGGAACCATGATTCATGGGATGATAAATTAATTTTTTACATATGGAATTTTTTTTCATCTATAACATTAAAGGAATGATTGGGTGTCTCATTAATGAAGAATGTACACACTCAGTTAAGTTGAAACATTCCTTGAAGATTTTTTTTGGATATCATAAATTTTTACCTAAAAAGAATAAATATAAATCCTAGAAGACATCATTTGATTGGAATATAGAACAAGTTAAAACACCCACTACAATAATTAGTGATCAAATGTTTGAGAAAGTAAAAGATATTAAAACTATTTTTGGTAAACCTTTTTTGAAAAACATTATGAAATCATGTAGGAAAAAAGGTTCAATTTTCTTTGAATTATCATACTGTAATCAATTATATATTAGAAATTTTCTTGGTTTCATTCATGGGGAAAATGTATTTAATAGTTTTATTGGAATGTTACTAATTTTTTTTGAAAAAATATGGAATTAAGGCTAGGTTAGACATGATTTACATGGGGATAAGGGAAGACTTGGAACCGATGAAGCGTAAAAGGTGAAATTTTATTCCTCTAGCATTTTACACTCTTTTCTAGAAATGAAAAATTAAAAAATTTTAATTTCCTTAATAGTGTAAAAATTCCAAAGGGGTGATCCTAAAATATCAAGAATTTTGTGTTAATTACTAATATGAAGTCATAGTGTATAAAATAACATGAATATCATGTTTTGATGTAAGATTTGATTCCCACTGCTTTACATTACATTTATCCTAAAAATGTATGAAATACATTTACCAGACTTTATTTATTTTGTAAAGCCATATGTATTAAAGTTATAGACCTAGTGATGTTTCCAATTATAAATAAGGATATTGTAGTCATATTATGTGAATTAGATATGTTTTTCCCACTGTCATTCTTTGATATTATGGTCCAACTATTGGTTCACTTGGCTAGAGAGGTTCAACTATGTGGTCTTCATTATAGATGGATGTACCCCACTTAATGATATATGAATATTTTGAAAGGGTACGCTAAGAATCAAAGTAAAACATAAGGTTATATTGAATATCAATATATTTTTGAAGAGGATGTTGAATTATATACTAGTTACATATTAGATGTTGATATCATCAGTCTCATAAAGTCACATAATAGAACATGCCTTATAGGATAAGGGATTTTTGGAAGATATATTGTTACAATTATCATCACATAGAAGGAGAAATATCACCTTTAAATTTTACATAATAGTGAAATGGTTTCTTCATATGTTGAACTCATAAAGTAATTCTTAAACATTTTAATTCGTCAAGGATTGGTGGATGGATATCAAATACACATAATCAATAGTTTATAGTATGGTTTTGAAATCATATTTATAAGGTGTTATCTAAAAATATGAATTCAATTTCCAAATGACTTCAATGGATATCTAGGGGACCAAATGTAGATATTGTATCTTACAATGGTTTTGTAATTAATGGTTATATATAAAGGAATAATATGAACACAATATAATATGGAAAAATGTAATTATGCTTGTGGAATAAGTGATGCACGTATCCAATTCCAAGTATAGAAATCCAATTTATGAGAATATGTAATATTTTAGAATCATAAAAAAATATACTAGTTGGATTATAAAATATTTCAAGTGTCGATTTCTCATTTAAAATAGATTGACAATAGGAGTGAAGTTAAGGTCAATTAATTAGGATTTGTGAAGGTTAATTTTAGTCTGGAATGGTATAATGATGATCCATTCATAATGGAATCATAAGAAGTGTACATATTTTATTTATCAGATCTAGTAAATAATAATTTTCCAACTATCCTATTGGTGACTAAAATAAGGGTCATATGAAAATTCCATTGAGGATGACCCTTTCATTGGGAGATCACAATCATTTTATGATGGTCCCAGTATAGATAAATACTTGTACATTATATGGGAAATAAATAAGGGATTTGGATACTTAATAAAAGAACCAAATCCCTCCAAACTTTATAAAAAAAGTGTTCAATGAGAAGGTTAAAGTGTTTTTTAATATACTATGAGTTTCCTCATAATGTTATGTGTTCTCTACTATATTTATGTAATCCAAATTAAATGATTTACTACTCATGAAGATAATGACTTCTTCACATGATGATGTTACCAATCCCAAGGAAGAATATATGGTTGATGATGAAACTACATAATTATTAGGGGATCAACAAAAATTTGATGAAAAAAAATAATGACATAGAATTACCAAGTTAAATAAAATTATTAAGGCAAGGAGAAAGGGAATAAAATTATAGGTTGTCTATAATCAATGAAACCAACCATTTGACCCTAACAATTCAATGTTTATTAGTTATGTTGGGGTCATAATAAGAATGCATGTGCCAATTGATATAGATATGTGGAACCATGCACAACCTATATTGAAGAAAACCCTTTGGGAAGATATTAAGGTAATGTTACAATATACTTTCTATATTTCACCAAAAAATTATATAATGGATTGTTGATTTAATTTTCATTATACCTTGTAGAGTTTTTTTAGATGATTTAAATAAGAAATATGTATTAATGGCCATTTGAAAATCTCAAAGAGTATTCTAGAAACTTCTTACAAAGCATCATATTAGAGACTTTGAGAGAAAGTAAATCCACACCAACTAATTATGTATGAACACATTATAAAATAGGTCACATAGAAATATTTCATTAGTCATCATGATGAGGAGTCATTTCAGGTAAAATTTAGTTGATAATATTTTATTGGAAATTATTTATTTTATCCACTTTGATTAAAAATTGTTAATTTATGAAATAGAAAAGAAGTGTTGAAAATAAAAAATGCGCAAAAAAACCAATGTACCCCTACCATAAATCAAGGATGGGGTATGCTCAACTTGAAAAGAAAATTATATGTATTTTAAATATAAAACAAATTTTTTTATGTGATATTAAACATATCTAATTTGTTTATATACATATTGATGAACCAAAATACGAAAGCACTTCTATCCAACTTCATGTTCTATAGAAGGAGGTCTGTATAAATAAAGAGGGTAAACTAATTGATGAAAACAAACAAAAAGTATGAGAAGAATGTGCAAGTATTAAATAATAATAATTAATTATTCTTCATAATAGTATTACATAAAAATTTATATTTATGTTCATAAATTTTTATATGGTTTATACAAAAGAATCAGTATTGACTATACTTGAATAAAAACTACTTTTAGTAGCATTAAAGTGGCCTAAACAATATGGCCGCATTAGAGGTGCATGTTTTAAAGTGTCACCTAAAACATATTTCAAGAAAAAAGTTACAAATAGATACATATGAGATTATGAAAGGATTATAGGCACATATATATTATTTGAATGATATTATTCTCTGGTCTATTTTGGTGGATCAATACATGTGAAAGGATAAAAGCAAACGAGTAGTGGAATGAAGATCAGTACATGAAGATACAAATTACCCCACTAGCTTTGAGGCTATACATTCCCCTAAACTACCTACCTTACCCAATGTAATCAATTTTTTACTTACTCTTTCTCCTAAATGTAAATCAAAAACTTCTGATAATTTTATATTACTAAAATTCTATAGGTTCAAGTTTTATGTGATTTATATCTATCAACACCCACAGATCACCTTGTTGTAAGGGGTATGATTTATAATATCGCAATAGACACGATACAGACAAAATAACTCCAAAAATATCACATGAGAGTGGGGATTAAACTATATCATAAGACAAAAGATGAGTTTCATATTCTTCTTGATGATATGGATGTCACAATGGTCAATGATGATATTGGAAATTTTATAGCATGACTATCTAATATTATAAATATATATGTGGTATGTCCTTAATTTTTTTTAAAATTAAAATCCTTTAACAGTTGATGAAAAAAGTTATGAAATGAGGTATGGTAATATAGATGGATAAAACAACATGTAAACAGAAGGTTAGATCAAGACAATCTGGTGAATCGACCAACAAAACAAAAGGACCTTCTAGAAGTACCTTATCCCCTCAATTTTTACAACTATATATATCAATATTATAAGTTAGTGAAGGCACCATATTCAAATATAGAAATATTTCACACATTTAATATAAAAAAGAAATATTTGGAAATTTCATTACAAACATTGTAGGTCTAGAGAGTATAAATGATATTATCAAGTTTTAATGGCATAAAGTCTCAGTTGCAAATACATACATGAGGTACATTTTCATAATCCATCTATCCAAAAAAAGATCTACTATATTCACTATAGTTAATAACTATTCATAGTTTTTACAAGTGAATATATTACTACTATACAAAAGGAAACCCCTATTAAGTAATATTTAAACTCACTAATCCATGTACCATTTCTATGGAAAACATTTCTTTGGCATTGAAAGAAATTTAATTTAGAAAAAATGAACTATGTGAATCATTTGATAAGAAAATATCAGACGATATAGTCTTATTGGTGCCTATAATGATGGGGTAAAAGTAAATAATTTAATCATATATAATATATTTTTCATTTTTTTATTAATTATTTGTTTTTGTTTCTTATGAAGCACTGTATGACGAATATAATAAATTTGGAAACCCCAAATGTTTATTTTTTGGATACAATGAATGTATTTCCATCAAAATGAGCACACATGATGACTATTATGAAATTTTAATGAATTTGAATCAACATTTTATAGATAAGATTTGAATTATATGTTTCATTTTGTATTTTAACAAGAAGTTTTTTATGAAAGGGTGATATATAAATATTGTATAAATCATGGAACGAGGTTGGTTACTAAACATAATAAGCCTACTAATTTCTTCAAATGGAAACAGATTAAGGTATATATAGTAATATTTAACTATCAAAACATATTTCAAAACAATTTCCTTATTTTGGTTAATGTTTATTCAGTTTCTGAAGAAAGATAATGATAATGATTGTGGATATTATTTTTGAAAATTTATGAAAGATATCATATATCATGAAGAGACCAGTATCCACAAAAAGTTAATTTCCAAAGGTAAATATAATTTCATCAAAATTATTTCTTAATCATTTTTGTCTATATTTTCTTATAACTACCAAGATTTCCAACAATCTATATACTCAAAAGAAGAAGTAAATTTTGTAGAGTTGAGTGAAATGAGTATATGCTGTCAAAAATTTTTCCAACATAAACTTTAGGTGATAACCTATTATTTTTGTGATTTAGTATAGGTTATGACCTTAGATATACATTTTGGATGTGAATTATTAGTATAATAATGCTTATATCTATTTTTTGATTTATTTCTCAAAGGAGTAGTATATTGGAGGGTTACACTCTAAAAATTATAACGTTGCTAGTAACATGTTTTTAGTTTCTCATTAACATGAGATATTAGACTTTGAGGATGAAACTGAGATAATTTCAATATAGAAATGGGTCAGAAATGTATATAAACATTATAAAAAGGTGAATTACTACTACTTATTTAGTTAATTTTCTTATCATTTTGTCTAATATTTTTAGGTTAATTTCATTATCATTTTTATCTGATACTTATTTGGGGTTTTCACATATCTTTTTGAAATTCATACTTTTCATTCGACTATCTGCAACAAGCCAGAAAATAGAGAACATGTTTCTTTCAGACGGAAGAGGAAATCACATGTTTCCAAAAACATGAGTGAATCATAAGGATTCATCTAAAAAATCTATAAACACACTAATTTTATTAAATTAAATTTTCAAAGAGAATATATAGTTCAAATAGATTCTCTCATTTACCAAGGGATTGTGCTATATTTAAATGAAAAGTATGATTTCCCAAAAGATATTTCTTAAAAATTATCTTAAATAGTGTAGGAATTAACCACACATTAATCAGCCACACCTCAATCTGATGCATAGTGTGCTTTGTATGACTCAAAGTGTATGATTTTAGCCTAAAATTTACATTTTTGTTCAAAATACACAGCACATACTCAAAACCAAGTAAATAAGATCATATTTTTCTAATACTTTAAGAAATTGATGCATAATTAATTTATAACATATAGTAACAAAACACACCTCAATCTGATACACATTGTTTCTTATATGAATCAAAGTGTATTTTTTCAGTTTAAAATTGAAATTTTAGTTTAAAACAAACTTGATATACTTAAAAATGGGAAAACACATTCATATTGTTTTAATAATTTAGAACATTGATGCATAAGTAATTTTCATATGTAAGAATCAACCACACATCAATATGATACATGGTGTTCCTGGTATGACTCAAAATGTATGTTTTTATTTTATAATTGATAGTTTAGTTCAAAACACATTTCATATACTCAAAAATGATAAAACACATTCATATTGTTTTGATACTTTATAAAAATTATCAATAATACATTTTTGGTGTATAGGAATCGACTACACCTCAATTTGATACATGGTGTTCCTGATATGACTCAAAGTGCATGTTTTTAATTTTAAATTGAAATTTTAGTTCAAATAGACATGACATACTCAAAACTAAGAAAATAAATTCTGATTATTTTTATAATTTATAAAAATTATTCATAAGCCATTTTTGATGTATAAAAATTTGCCTCATGTCAATCTGACACATGATGTGTTCAGTATCACTTGAATTTCATGTTTTCAATACAGAAGTGTTATTTAAGTTTAAAATGTGTGTCATATATCCAAAACTAAGAAAATGACCTTATATTATTTTAAAACTTTAGAAAAAAAAAATCATAATTAATTTTTGATGCATAGTAATTGACCACTGGTCAATTCAACACATGATGTGGTTGGTATAACTCAAAGTATTTGTTTTCAATATAAAAGTGTCATTTTAGTTTAAAATTAATCACATGGAAAAAACTGAGAAAAAGATCTTGGATTGTTTTCAAACATTTGTAAAATGATCCATAATTCAATTTTTATGTGTAGGAATCAACCATATATCAATCCGATAGACGATGTGGAAGGTATGACTCAAAGTGCGTGTTTTCAATACAGAAGTTCCATTTCAGTTTAAAAAGTTCACCACATATAAAAAACATAGAAAATGAGTTCGAATTATTATTAAACATTCAGAAAACTATGCATAATTAATTTTGGATGTGTACTAATCAATCTCACCTCAATCCGATACATGGTGTGTTCGATATGACTCAAAGTGTGTGTTTTTAGTTTAAAATTGACATTTTAGTTTAAAACACATGTGACATGCTCAAATATAAGAAAAAACATTCAAATTGATTTTATAGTTTATAACAATGATCCATAAGTCATTTTAATGTGTAAGAATCAACCAAACCTCAATATGATATATGGTGTGCCCGATATGACTCAAAGTGTATGTTCTTAGTTTAGAATTGATAGTTTAGTTAAAAACACATGCCACATACTCAAAAAGGATAAAAAACATTAATATTTTTTTGATACTTTATAAAAATTATCCATAATACATTTGTGACATACAGTAATCAACCACACCTCAATCTAATACATGGTGTTCCCAGTATGACTCTAAGTGTATGGTTTTTAGTTTAAAATTGAAATTTTAGTTCAAAACACATGTGACCTACTCAAAATTGATAAAACACATTAATATTGTTTTGATACTTTAGAAAAAATATCCATAAGTCATTTTTTATTTGTATGAATTGAAATCACATCAATTTTATACACGATGTGGCTGGTATTACTCGAAGGGTGTGTTTTCAATACAGAAGTTCCATTTAAGTTAAAAAAACACATCACATATTAACAGTGAGAAAATTATCTTTAATTATTTTAAAACATTATGAAAATAATTAATGATTCATTTGTTACATGTAGGAATTGACCACATGTCAATCTGACACACGATGTGTTTAGTATGACTTAAAGTATGTGTTTTTAAAATAAAATTTTCATTTTAGTTTAAAACACATCACATATATAGAATGAATAAAAAGATCTCATAATATTTTCAAACTTTATATGAATGGTTCATAATTAATTTTCAATGTGTAGCAATAAATCATACAAAAATATGATATATGATGTGCCATGTATGACTTGAAGTTCATGTTTTCAACATAGAAGTTCCGTTTTAGTTTAAAATGTATGTCACATATCCAAAACTAAGAAAATGAGTTTGTATTGATTTCAAACTTTAGGAAAACAATCCATAATTCATTTTTTACATTTAGGAATTGACTTCACCTAAATATAATACATTTTTTTTGAAGAAAGAAGGATTATATTAATGGAGAATATCAATAGTCGTACATAAGCAGAGCCAAGAAGGAAAATTGTCCAGCCATAGTTGGTTGACATCGAAGGGGCCTGAGGCTGCCAGCTGATGGGCCGCATTGTTTCCTTCGCTTTTGGTAAAGGAGAAGGTGCAGCAAGAGAAGCCCTGGCGCAGTGAGCAGATTCTTCTGATGATAAAGACAAAGGCCTGGAGTCCGGCGTCACCATGGTTAATAGCATTGATGACCGAAAGGCAGTCAGACTTGATGATGATATCAGCCCATCCACGTTCCATAGCGAGCATCATCCTTGCTAGTATGGCATAGGCCTCATCAACTGCAGGTTCCTAGAAGGTATGATGTGGTTCATATTTTGCTGCAATGATCTACCCCAGATGATTTCGAGCGAGGAGACCGAGAGCAACATGCCCATCCTTAGGGAGATAAGCATCCATGTTAATTTTAAGACTCCCTTCCTTTGGGGGGGGGGGTCTAGTGAGGAGGATAGGAGGGGGAAACACCTGAAAAAAAGTGTCCTTTGCGGTCCTTCCAGCCCTCAATCCATGAAGTGGATCGTTCAATCCAGAACTCAGGAGGCTGATGAACATGGTGGAAAACCGAATCTTTACGCTAAACCCAAATGATCCAGGCTAGGGTGCAACGAGATATTGCATCAGACGATGAAAGAGAGGAACACCAGTGCATCAGAAGATCTCGGAGGTCAGAGGCAATGTCCATCGAAGCGTCCAAAGTCGAGCCAGATTTATTCCAAATTTCCTGGGCTCCCGAGCAGTAAATGATGGAGTGCCAAGGGGTTTTAGGAATATTCAGGAAAAAAGGGTAGGATTCAGCACTGGGCATATGTCGGAAAACAAGGAGGCTCATGGTAGGGAGGGTTCCCGTGCTACCTGCCACCAAAATTGGCGATTTTTTTGGGGGACGTTAATATTCCAATGCATTTTCCATGGTCCCTCATCACGGTCACGAGAGTGAATGCCAAGAGCCAGTCTGTACCCAGATATCACCGTGAACTCGCCTGAAGAATCATTGGTACAAAAAAGATGGTCGGGGCCGGGATCAGGGACCGAGGGGATGCTTAGAATAATTCTTTGGTCCCTTTCATTAAACCATTCCTGGATTTTTTCCACACAACATCCTGGGTCCTGGTCTGAAAAGAGGCAGTTGAAAGTGGCATCTTCAAGACCTGGTTGAACGGGGGATGTGGCCCTCACACCATCCTTATCGAAAATTCAGGGATCGGTCCAGATGTTGACATATGAGCCATTTCCAATCCTCAAGCCCAATCCTTTTTCCAGGAGATTTCGGCCCCCCCAAATACTTCTCTAGAGGAAGCTAGGGAGGGGGCCAATAAAGGAGCCATAAAAGTCCATGTGGGGAAATTATTTGGCACGGATTACCCACGCACATAAAGATAAAGGATGGTTAAGAAGGCACCATACTTTCTTGGCCAACAGTACGTCATTGAACAGAAGAAGATTCCAGAATTCCATCCCTCACTCCGACTTGGGTTTGTAGAGTTTCTCCCAGGCCAACCAGTGTGGTCAATTTCTGCCATCGTTTTCCCCCACAAGAAGTTGGATGTATATAAATGGATCATGTTTACGATTGCCGCCAGGAGCTTAAACCTTGACATAAAGTAGTTGGGGATAGACTGAATGATATCTTTAATGAGGGTTCCTTTTCCAGCTTTGGATATGATTTTTGGGGTCCAGCCTTGAATTTTTTTCTCAATCCTGTCCACCAGAGATGCAAAGATTTCTTTTTTGGACCGACCAATCACCGTAGGGATTCTGAGATACTTATGGTGTTTTTCGACCAAATGGATGCCTGAAGATGCACAAAACCCATCTCTCTTGACAGAAGGCACCCCTGCGTTGAATGATATTTACGATTTTCCATGGTTTACAGACTATCCAGATGCCCTCTCATATTGCTGGATCGCTTGGCTGATCACCTGGCATTCATTAACAGTGGATCTAGAGAAAATGAGGTAGTCATTAGTGAAGAAGAGATATGACACTTGTGGGCTCTCACGACAGACCTTTGCACCATGAATAGACTTAGAGGATGCAGCCCTGGAAATGAGGTTAGAGAAAACATCATCCACCAAAATGAAGAGAAAAGGGGAGAGAGGGTCTCCCTAGCACAGGCCTCAGGTTGGGGTGAATCCTCTGGTGAGCTCACCATTGACCTTGATTCTGAAAGATATGGTCGAAATGCAGTTGATGACAATTTCTGTCCATTTATTGCAGAAGCCCATTCTCAGCATCACAGCTCTAAGGAACTATCATTCTACTTTGTCATAGGCTTTGGTCATATCCTGTTTCCAGGCCATGGTTCCTCTTTTTGTAGTGGAGTGTGTTTCCATAGAGTGGAACACTTCATGGACCACAATTTCATTATCAGTAATCAACCTCTTGGCCATGAAGGCACTCTGGTTTTCGGTGATAATATCAGGAAGCCAAGGACGTAGCCGATTGAAAAGGATTTTTGAGAAGATCTTATAAGAAACATTGTAGAGGATAATAGGTCTAAAATTAGGGATCACCTGAGGTTTCTTGATTTTGGGGATGAGGACGAGGACCATTTCGTTGATCGCGGAAATGCTTGTATTCCCTACCCAGAAGTTTTTTATCATTTTGCAGATTTCAGGACCGATGATGTGCCAGTATTGTTTAAAAAAATCTGTAAAAACCATATGGTACTGGGGATTTAGTGGGGTGGATATGCTTCAAATCCAGGTGTATCTCATCATTCGTCACATATTTTGTAAGCTGCCGGTTAATCTCCTTGGGGATCACAGGTTTGATGCATTCTTCCACTTCAGCAGACATGAAAGGAGTCCCCATGAAGAAGAGGTTCTAGAAATAGCCTACCAAAGCTTCGTGAATGCCACAGGTGTCAGAAACTTTGCATCCATCAGGTTGTGAAAGGCTCCTGATAGAGTTTTTTCAGCTTCTATCAGACTCTTTCAGGGGGAAATACCTTGTATTAGCGTCTCCCTCTTTAATATGGGTGTCACGCGCCCGCATAGACCAAAATCTTTCCTTAACATGAATGGCCCCGTCCAGCTCTCTTTGAGTGGCACTAGTCCTAGAAATGTTTCCATTGGATGGGGGTTGCCTGAGTAAGTTGTGCAACCTCTTTTCGAGGATGTCACAATGCCTATCAGGTTGGAGGAATTTCTTGTTGCTCCAAGATCTCAAGACGGAAGCAACCTATTGTAGATTGAGGCCAAAATCTTCTTGGGAACTCTTCTAGCTTGATTGGACCACCTCTTCGCATTCATGGTCATTTTCCCAAAAGCTCTCAAATCTGAAGGGTCTGCTGAGTTTTTGATTTTGTTCGCCTTTCAAACAGTCAATTAGAATTGGGCAGTGATCCGAAAAGTTAAGGACCATGTGGCCAACATGAAACATATTGAACAGATTGATCCAATCAGTAGAACCCAAAAATCTATCAAGACGCTCAGCGATGCGAGTACCTTCAGTATTGCCGCGAAACCAAGCAAAAGAATTACCTGTGAACCCCAGATCAACCAGGTCCTCCTTAGTGACCGCATCTTTGAAGTTAGACATTGGGGCTGGGTGTCGAAAACTGCCACCTATTTTTTCCCTAAGGAACATGATCTCATTGAAATCACCTCCGAAAAGAATAGGGCTAGGTAAATCATGTCGCAGCTTGCAAATAAGGTCCCATGACTTCCCCTTATCAGAATGGTATGGCCAACCATAGAATCCCACAAAGGTCCAGGGTGGGTGCAAGTCAGTTTGAATAGTCACATCCACGTGGTGCATGGAGAAAGACAAAATTTTAACGTCAATATTGTCCTTCTAGAGGAGACAGAGGCCCCCAGAATGGCCTTGTCTGGGCACCGGAAAACAGCCTTGGAAGCCACACTCCTGAGCAATACCATTGATGTCCTTTTTTCCAGTATGATTTAGGAAAGGAAATCCATATTGGGGTGACATTGAGTAAAATTACGCTGAAGCATTCAAACTGTTCGTGGGTTTCCAAGCCCACGACAGTTCCAGCATAACACTATCATTTCTCTAGGCGGGGCTGGGTCTCGCCCTCCGCCACATTTGGTTCCTATGGACTTGTTTCTCCACGTGTTGTTTTCCATTTTTTGGTTGGATTTCTCTCTGATTGGCCTGTTTCATTTTGTCTTTTCCTGACCCCGAGTTTAGGGTCTGCCACATAACCATCACTGTCTCCTCGTTTCACTCTTCTCCACGTTCGACGGGTAATTGGGCCCCATATTGGAATTCCCATCATTCAATGGGCCTCCATTTTTTTAATTCCTGTTGCGGCCGATTGTGGGTCAGGGTCCGGATTTGGTGGTTTGGTGTGCATCGACCTTGCCTTTGCATATTGTCTTGGTGGTTCTTTTTTCTTCGTTGCTGACCTTGTGGCAGTTTGATTATCATCCTTTGGGGGGTAAGGATGGACTCCAGCTTCTCTCTGAGTGGGATGGTCAGCTTTAGGGAAATCCAATGGTCCAAGAATAAGGGCTTTTTCAGGTGTGGGTTCCGCCTGGTTGGCATGCGCCAACGTAAGACGGTCACGTTCCTTTTGTTTTTCCGTCTCAGAGATGAAAGCATATTTATTCATTTTGGCACGGAGCCAAGGGTCGTATTAGAGAATGATGTTACCAGATTCACTCTTATGTTTTATGGTGCATGTTCTTTCCAGATATCCAAGGTGACCATAGAAGAAACAAGAGATTGGGAGTTTCTCGAACTCGAATGATATCCAAGTGTTGGCTTCTTCAATTTTCAGGAACATTCCCCTCATCAGGGTCTCCGACACCACAATTTCCACCCTGATCTGAACCTCGGGACCCTAGTGTATTGGGTCTAAGCAATCCCATTCAAGAAAGTGACCTAAAATGTTCCCTATTTCCCTCATGATTCGTACCGTTCTTGCATGGAAGGGGATTCCTTCAATACGTATCCAGAAGGGGGAGCGGGTTAAATTCACTCATTGGATATCATCCCCCCTTTGTATTCTTCCATGAGGAGGAGTTGATTATCGAAGGACCACGGTCTACCCCGCAAGATTTTGTCTCTATCTTTCTCATTGAAGAATTCAAAGATGAGGCGGTTGATCCTCACTACCCGGATAGCCACTCCTACATCAATTTTCCAGATATTCTGAAGGGTTTTTTTGAGAGACCCATGATTTACCGATATCTTTTAAACTAACTTTCCCACAATGAGCAGAGACATGCATTTTTTCAAAAGTGTGTCTTCGTTTCTCTGAGTCTTGATTTCCACATTTTCTTTTTCCATTAGGGAAAACCTCTTCAATTGATTAACCAAGTCATCATCCATAGGGAAAACCAGAAGTTGAATTAGTAAACCTTCTAAAGGACCTATGCCTTGGAAATCCCCCGCGTCCCTGGGACACCAAACTTCAAAACTGGGTAAAATCTCCAGAAACGCCCTGAGTGCAAAGTAAACCCAGTCCAGTCTCACTTGATTCAAGGACCGGTCAAGCAATGAAGTCCCCGGACTAGAAACCTCTTCACGACCCCCTTATGCGGTCCACACAGCTGAGACAAGCACCTCATCCTTTGCGATCAACACTACCTCTTAAGTGGTCATGTTCAACAAACCCGCATCGCGTGCCCTCCAGTCTTCGCGGATCAACACCCCACGACAGAACCTTCGCAGCTTCACAATGCGGATGATGATTTGCGAAGACACCAACCAGGAACAAACACGAAGCGATGTCTACTTCACGGACCCACAACGCCTTAAGACTTCGGGGGAGGAACTTCATGAGTCACATGTTTTGCGGCGGTACAACGCCAACCGTGAGAACGGCCGATCGGCCACCGGCCACCGCCGACCTTCACAATTCCCACCTAGTCAACGCGGAGCAAAACCCCTCGACAGGGAAATGCAACAACACAATGCTGCAGAGGTTTCCCGCTAGCACAACCAGTAACACAAATCTCAGACCTCAGACCACTTCGCGGACCCACAAACCTCAGACCTTCGCGGATGGATCTTTGCGAATCACCCCCTTCACGGCGAATCACCCCCTTCGAGGAGAATACCTAAATCTAACACATGGTTTATCTAGTATGACTCAATGTGTGTGTTTTTAGTTTAAAATTGAAATTTTAGTACAAAAAACATGTGACATAATAAAAATAGAGAAGAAATATTCAAATTGTTTTTATACTTTAGAAAAATGACCCATAAGTCATTTTTCAATGTGTAGTAATTAAACTAACCTCAATCTGATACATGGTGTTGCTAGTATGACATGAATTGTATGTTTTTTTTAAATTGACAGTTTATCTCAAAACAGATACAACATACTCAAAACTGAGAAAATGAATTTATATTGTTTTGATACTTTAGAAAAATTATCCATAACATATTTTTGATGTGTATGAATCAACCTCACCTAAATCCGATATACATATTTATTGGTATGAATTGAAGTGTATGTTTTTAGTTTAAGATTGATATTTTAGTTCAAAACACATGTGAAATACACAAAACAAAGAAAACACATTCATATTATTTTGATACTTTAGAAAAATGGTTGATAAGTTATTTGTGATGTGTAGGAATCAACCACACTTCAACCTGACACGTGATGTGGAAAAAATTACTTAAAGAGTATGTTTTAAATATAGAAGTTCCATTTAATATTCAAATGAACATCACATGGAAAAAACTAAGAAAAAAAACTCACATTATTTTTAAATTTTAGGAAAACAATTAAAAATTCATTTGTGATGTGTAGGAATCAACTAAAATAAATCCAACACACGATGTGGTCAGTTTGAATCAAAGTATGTGTTTTCAATATAAATGTGTCATTTTATTTTTAAATTCATAATGTAGAAAAAACTAATAAAAAGATATTTTTGGATTCAAACTATAGGAAAATGATCCATAATTCATGTTTGATGTGTAGGAATCGACCGTACATAAATATGATAGATGATGTGGAAGATATGACTCGAAGTGTTTTTCTTCAATATAGAAGTTAAATTTTAGTTTAAAATGCACATCACATTGAAGAAACCTAGAAATCGAGAACTAATTGTTTTAAAAATTTAGGAAAATGATCTATAATTAATTTATAACATGTAGGAATTGACCGTACATCAATCTGTCACACAATATGGTTTCTATGACTCAAAGATCATGTTTTTAATATGAAGGTGTCATTTTAGTTTAAAACATGTATTAAATGGAAAACAATAAGAAAAAAATATCATATTATTTTATAACATTAGGAAAAAAATATATAATTCATTTGTGATGTTTAAGAATCGACCACACAACAATCTGACACATGATGTGGTCAGTATGAATTGAAGTGAAATTTTCAATATAAAAGTGTCATTTTTGTTTACAATGCGTATCACGAAGTGAAAATCAATAAAATAAGCTAATATTGTTTTTAGACTTTAAGAAAATGATCTAGAATTAATTTGTGACATATAAAAATTGATTTCACATCAATCTGATGCACATTGTGTCCAGTATAACTCGAAGTGTGTGTTTTCTATATAAACATGCCATTTTAGTTTAAAACATGTGTCACATAAAAAAACCAATAAAATTAGATCATATTTATTTAAAACATTAGAACAATGATCCATAAATCATTTGTTATATCCACACATTAATCTGATGCGTGATTAACTGATAATATCATTAATATATATATATATACACACAGAATAATTAACAATACAATTTATCATATAAGAATTATATAACTTTAAAATTAAAATTTCCTTATTTTTTTATTTAATGTTACTAAAATAAAAATTGGTTTTATTACAAGGACATTATTTTTTATGGAGTTTGATCTTTAGTGAAATCCTGCTATAAGAGTTATGATTTTTCATATTGGTTGTAAATTTTTTGGATTAGTTATAAATATCACATCAATGAAAATATTTTGTATGTAAATTTTGAATTTAAATGATTGGTCAATGTTATATTTGTATTATAATATTATTTTCTTCTTATATGTATTTTTTTCTAATTATATTTTGATTTATTTTTTTGTTATAGGGATATTGCAAGGTTGTTGAAGCCTCACAACAATTGCATGGCATTTTTCAATGCTACCAAAAGCACTAATAAAGGAGAACTTTATTAGGGCTAGTAAAAGTGCTAATAAAGTAACTATTTATCATCTAATTTATTATCAATGATAAAGGTTGATCAATTTTAACATTGATTTGGTCATTATCACTTTTTTGAACTAACAAAACACTTTTCTAGAACTCTTAAAAGCTTCTTCTATAATAGTGATGCATTACAAATTTTAACAAAGAAAGGAGTTTTGAAAGGTGGAAATATAAGAAAATTGGTCATATACAAGAATTGTGTAATGGGTAAGTATAATAGAGTTAGTTTCAACACTTCAACCCATTGTACAAAGAGAATACTTGAATACATCCATACCAATGTTGGCGGACCATCGAAAATGATTCATTAGGAGGTAATCAATATTTTTTCACATTTATTTATAATTACTAATGATATGTTTGGGTATATTAAATGAATAATAAGGATAAAGTGTTGGATGTATTCCTTAATTGGATCAGGTTTATTGAAAATCATAAAGTAAAATCAAGAGTCTGAGATCAAATAGTGGTTGAAAATACACATCAGATCCAATCAAGAAGGTTTGTAAAAATGAAGGTATTGTGAGATACTTTACATTTCATGGAATGTTGTATCTGAATAGCTAAGTATAATGGATTAATCGTAAAATCATTGAAAAGGTTTGGTGTATGTTGTCTCAGTTAGCTTTGAGTAAATCCTTTTGGGTAGAATCATTAACATATGCAACATACATTGTGAACCAATTACCCGCTTCCATGACTAATTGTAAAATTACAATAAAGGTTTGTATAGTAAAAATTCTTTTGATTATGAAAAACACCATATATTTGGTTATACCACCTATTTTTCATGTGATAGACTCAAATTTGGATCTAAGAGTGAAGAAAACTATATTTTTTTGCTTCAGTGATGGTGTGAAGGATTTATAACTATGGGATCTAGAAGAAAAGAAGATCGTTCAGATTTGTGATGTTAAATTTGATGAGTCAGTGATGGTAAAGTCGAATGATTCTGTAAAAGAGAGAGATGACTCAATTATGATTGAAGTGCAGAAAAGTCCACCGCCGATTGATCAGGAGTAATAAAAGACAGAGTGTAGTGATCATATGGGTATTCTGACTATGGAAGAAGTAACACAATAGGATACTCATCACCATGAGAGTATTTACACTGGTAAAACATGAAGAAACATATGGTAATATGTGATATATAGAAAATATGGTACCACAAGGTTGATGGAAGATGTGATGAGAAAGGTGCGATAGCGGCTGAGGTGGGTGTCAGTGAAGTAGGTGACGATGATGGGAGTGATCTAGGTGACATTATTGGAGGATCTCTCTATCCCCTAATGCAACTTCTTCATTAACTAAAGTACCAGGTTTTCTGATATATCATAGTATTCCATCCACTCAAACACTTTACACACTAAACTCTAGGAACAAAAATATTTCTAGAGAAAACAGTATAGAAAATGTGGGAAAGGGGGAGAAAATAGGGAAGATATCATTATAGAGGGATTATCAAAAATAAAATAGAAATTCTTCCAGCTACACCTCTTTTATATGAGCAAGGGGTTTCCCTTAAGATTCACTACGTCGTCCTTGGTATACCCATCAGCCACTTCTTCGATGGCCATGCCCAACATCTGAAAATTCTCCCTTTGTTACATTTCTATGTCACCTATTTATTACATTTCTATATTGACTATCCAAATCCTAAAAATGAACTTGGAATATCCTAATAAAAATCTTCAAGCCTGAATGGAAGGATCCTATATATGCTAGGAATCCTAAGGAACCATGTTTTCTAGGGAATTCCATACAAACCCAAGGTCTATTGGGACCAAAAATTATTGTTCCATCAGTGTGGTTATAATTATGTGATAAAATAAAGTGAAAAATATGGAAATAAATGACACCATATATAACATATAAAAAACCCCAAAATGAAATAAAAAAATAGGTAAAAAGAATGATCTTTATGGGTAAAAGTGAGTATAAAATTCCTCACTATTACAATGAAAAGACCCTTATAAATCACTCTCTTGAATATGTGGGGAATACACCTCACAAAATACCACACATAAAAGTATTATTTAATGTTACTAAAATAAAAATTGGTTTTATTACAAGGACATTATTTTTTATGGAGGTTGATCTTTAGTGAAATCCTGCTATAAGAGTTATGATTTTTCATATTGGTTGTAAATTTTTTGGATTAGTTATAAATATCACATCAATGAAAATATTTTGTATGTAAATTTTGAATTTAAATGATTGTTCAATGTTATATTTGTATTATAATATTATTTTCTTCTTATATGTATTTTTTTCTAATTATATTTTGATTTATTTTTTTGTTATAGAGATATTTCATGGTTGTTGAAGCCTCACAACAATTGCATGGCATTTTTCAATGCTACCAAAAGCACTAATAAAGGAGAACATTATTAGGGCTAGTAAAAGTGCTAATAAAGTAACTATTTATCATCTAATTTATTATCAATTATAAAGGTTGATCAATTTTAACATCTATTTGGTCATTATCACTTTTTTGAACTAACAAAACTCTTTTCTAAAACTCTTAAAAGCTTCTTCTATAATAGTGATGCATTACAAATTTTAACAAAGAAAGGAGTTTTGAAAGGTGGAAATATAAAAAAATTGGTCACATACAAGAATTGTGTAATGGGTAAGAATAATAGAGTTAGTTTCAACACTTCAACCCATTGTACAAAGAGAATACTTGAATACATCCATACCAATGTTGGGGGACCATCGAAAATGATTCATTAGGAGGTAATCAATATTTTTTCACATTTATTTATGATTAATAATGATATTTTTGGGTATATTAAATGAATAATAATGATAAAGTGTTGGATGTATTCCTTAATTGGATCAGGTTTATTAAAAATCATAAAGTTAAATCAAGAGTCTGAGATCAAATAGTGGTTGAAAATACACATCAGATCCAATCAAGAAGGTTTGTAAAAATGAATGTATTGTGAGATACTTTACATTTCATGGAATGTTGTAGCTGAATAGCTAAGTATAATGGATTAATAGTAAAATCATTGAAAAGGTTTGGTGTATGTTGTCTCAGTTAGCTTTGAGTAAATCCTTTTGGGTAGAATCATTAACATATGCAACATACATTGTGAACCAATTACCCGCTTCCATGACCAATTGTAAAATTACAATAAAGGTTTTGTATAGTAAAAATTCTTTTGATTATGAAAAACTCCATATATTTGGTTATACCTCCTATTTTTCATGTGATAGACTCAAATTTGGATCTAAGAGTGAAGAAAGCTATATTTTTTTGCTTCAGTGATGGTGTGAAGGATTTATAACTATGGGATCTAGAAGAAAAGAAGATCATTCAGATTTGTGATGTTACATTTGATGAGTCAGTGATGGTAAAGTCAAATGATTCTGTAAAAGAGAGAGATGACTCAATTATGATTGAAGTGCAGAAAAGTCCACCGCCGATTGATCAGGAGTAATAAAAGACAGAGTGTAGTGATCATATGGGTATTCTGACTATGGAAGAAGTAACACAATAGGATACTCATCACCATGAGAGTATTTACAATGGTAAAACATGAAGAAACATATGGTAATATGTGATATATAGAAAATATGGTACCACAAGGTTGATGGAATATGTGATGAGAAAGGTGCGATAGCGACTGAGGTGGGTGTCAGTGAAGTAGGTGACGATGATGGGAGTGATCTAGGTGACATTATTGGAGGATCTCTCTATCCCCTAATGCAACTTCTTCATTAACTAAAGTACCAGGTTTTCTGATATCTCATAGTATTCCATCCACTCAAACACTTTACACACTAAACTCTAGGAACAAAAATATTTCTAGAGAAAACAGTATAGAAAATGTGGGAAAGGGGGAGAAAATAGGGAAGATATCATTATAGAGGAATTATCAAAAATAAAATAGAAATTATTCCAGCTACACCTATTTTATATGAGCAAGGGGTTTCCCTTAAGATTCACCATTCCATCCTTGGTATACCCATCAGCCCCTTCTTCGATGGCCATGCCCAACATCTGAAAATTCTCCCTTTGTTACATTTCTATGTCACCTATTTATTACATTTCTATATTGACTATCCAAATCCTAAAAATGAACTTGGAATATCCTAATAAAAATCTTCAAGCCTGAATGGAAGGATCCTATATATGCTAGGAATCCTAAGGAACCATGTTTTCTAGGGAATTCCATACAAACCCAAGGTCTATTGGGACCAAAAATTATTATTCCATTAGTGTGGTTATAATTATGTGATAAAATAAAGTGAAAAAATATGGAAATAAATGACACCATATATAACATAGAAAAAACCCCAAAATGAAATAAAAAAATAGGTAAAAAGAATGATCTTTATGGGTAAAAGTGAGTATAAAATTCCTCACTATTACAATGAAAAGACCCTTATAAATCACTCTCTTGAATATGTGGGGAATACACCTCACAAAATACCACACATATAATATGGGAGATCCTGCTAATCAGGATGATTATTAGGTGTTGAGTTGATACTAAAATCGCTAGGAGAGAGACCCATTTATAGTATTCCTCCAACCACTTCATGACTTCCTCGACTGTAAGGTTTGTGGTATTTTTAATCCCACCACACATCCACCACACCTACCTCTATTGGAAAAATTATTGATTAGAACCATTTTTTAATAAAAAAACTACTCACAGGGTCAAATCCTGACATCTCGAGAATTATTCACATATCTCAACAACCAGATCTCAAGATACACACTTGGAATCAATGATGATGTCATAACATTCAGGTTGTATCACACAATATCAAATGATTCACAAAATATAGATCCAATAAATCACCTCTAGGCATCTAAAACATCACTATCACACCATATTAGGCCCATAGGTTAGGTTACATGAAGTATGTTTGTAACTACTAAAGATTTAGGTTTATTTAGTTTTACCCTTTATCAGAACTAAAAAAGTGTAGATAATAGGGTTAGATTTATCAATACTAACAAAAATCATTGACAAAGTTACCCCCTTTATCAATATTTTTAGTGCTGACAAATGATACTTTTATCATTGATTTTCTTAACACTGATAAAAGTATGCATGTTTTAGCATTAAAACGCTTGTTTATAATTATGATAAAAGGTGAATTTGATAAAAATAAATTATATATCACTAAAATCATTTATTAATATATTAATATATTTATATTGATATAAATATAATTTATTTTATAAAATATATTTTATATAATACTAAATATGTAATCACACTCAATATATAAGATATTTAGTGAACAATGGTTCATAAAATAATTAAAAATTAATAATAATTAAAAAATTTATAATTATTCTTTAAAAATTGTCGTTTAATAATAGTTTGATGATAGAAAAATTCAATAAATTAATAAACGATCTAAAATAAGTTGAAAATGTGACTCGAACTTCAAATAACCATAAATTTTGATAGGAGTGTCCGTTTGAGATCTACAACATATCAAGTCAATTATTTTAAAATTATATACATCATGGTCTCCCAAGAGGACCCCCATCAATGTTTTTTAAGGTAAAAAAATGGTCACAAGGCCTCTAAAATTGTGTTTTTTTTGTCAGGGTACCTTAATTTTTGAACATTTGATGGAATACCAGTCTCGCTTAAGGGGGTGTTATTATATTTTGTCAATGGAGGCTCAATTTATTTTCACATATTACAATCATATAAATATTATGATGTTCAAATTTTATCATTTTTCATATTTTTTTGTTATTCATTATTAAATATAGACACATATATACATATTTGTACATATTTACAAATAAAAATTTAATTTTATAAATAAAATTTTAAACATATTTTCAGATAAAATATCTTTCTAAATATATTTGTTTGTGTCTATGTTAATATTTAAGAATATTTATATACCTATACAATGTATATATACTGTTCATATATATAAAAATATATTTGTGTGTGTGTATGCATTAACAAAAAAATATATATATATTTATATATTATAATATATATATATATATATATTAATATATTATATATGTATATAAATATATATATGTATAATTACATTTATAGACATATGAATATATATATGTGTGTGTGTGTGTGTGTGTCTGCATACATGTATGTATATATGTATGTATGTGTATATTTATAAACACGTAAACTCACACAAAACATATTTTATAGGTGTATTTAAAAATAATTATATATATATAAACATATGAATAAATATATGGATAAAAATGTAACTAAATATATATAAATTAATAGATATATCTTAAAATAAAGAACAAAATGACATAGAGTTGTGGTAAAGGAACATGTACGTGAGGATAGAGGTCTTAGGTCCAAATCCACGTGAAGGCACATGCGAATGTGGGTCAAAGAAGTTGTCTAGAACTAATGATGGTTGGTGGAATTAGGTGAGTACTGATAAAAGAGGCAGGGTGGATGTTGATCGCTGATAGGTGGTTATCCCTATGAATCTATCACTAATTAACCGACTTTTTTTATTGTTTATTTTTTTATTTTTATCTTCTCTTTTTTAGCACTGATAAAAGGGACACCCTTTTATTATCTCTTAGAATGTTAGTGTTTTTTATCATTTATGAAGTGTTTTTCTAGAGATGATGAAAGGGGGATCTTTAGTAGTGTGGGTGTCCATAGCTGCATAAAAAATAGCTAGGATAATGAATACATATGAGATAAAGGTTGGATAAATGACTAAACCATACCGCACTATCCATAGCCCCATAGGATCACATGTTCGATTTAGGTTATAAGTTGACACTCTCTACGATATCTTCCCATACCCATTCACACCTGCTCAGGGTCGGTCTATCACCGAGCACCAACTCAGGTCCTCTAAATCACGTCTGGGGAGAGACACCCTACTTGGGGACCTCTTGGTGAAAATAGAGGCATAGGCACCCCACTTGGGTCCTTGGTCCTAGTCAAGTCACTCAGATCATAACCCACCACATGAAGGATGTCACAGTCCTAGGTAATGTCATAACATAACACCACCTCATAGGCCGCAAAGGTATACCTCATAGGCAACCCAAGAGATGACCAATTGTTTTTATCATACTCCATTAACACTCATGGTTGGGTACTCACCAAAACTAATCCTATTATACCTATGGTATATCCAACTAGGTCTAGTCACATCAAATGGAGGAGGACCACTCACCTTAGGTTGGTACTATGATCCTATTGGCTCTAATGAATCACAATGTTCTTACAAGGCCCCTTGATCTCATCATCATAGGTCCACTAAAATCTCCCTAGAGGTTTTTATGGATCACACAGAGTTTCACCATATTGTATCCATTCCAATTTAAATAAAGGAGTACCCCTTGGGGTCTTGGTGTTAAGGTTAACTCAGTCAATGGTCACAGTATTGACCATCAGTGGATAAGGAATCTAGACAGAGTATAAGGTCTCATCGTGGCCCTTGTCACTCTATAGGGTCTAAAGGGTATCATATAGTTTATTAAACAACTTAATTAATTAAAATTCTAGGAATATATTCTCTTAGTCCATTAACTTAAATAACTAGGTCATCGACTTTATTGGTGAGACTGTATGTCACAATACACCTAAACTAAACAAGTATTATACCATAGGGTGAGTACTAGGATCACCTATTTCAATTGAATATTTCCCCATTTATTTATAAAGACCAATGGATCTTCCAAGGCCTGTCCAATCCCACCCAAAATAAAAAGTATTTTACTTTTTATAACATGTATATATGAGTTGGTAAAGTTACATTTTCTATTGGAAATTTTTTTTACCAATAGATATGTCCTTGTCACTAAATAATTGGTAAAAAATCTGTCACTGAATGTTATTGCGATAAATATAATAGTTCTGTTGCAACTACAATAATATACACAAATAATATATATGTTGGTCAAAATGTTTAGTAATAGATTCATGTAATAGATTTATTCATTGATAATATTATCAACATTTTTATTTTTGTTTATTATAATCAATACCAACAATTTAAATCTATTTATAAGTTACATTTTATATAAAATATTATATTTTTGTATTCAAATATTTTGTTCTAAAATTGTATATTATATTTATTAATATAATTATAAAAAATATAATTATTATTAAATAATTATAAATTTAGCTTATATAAAACTCCAAAAAACAAGGTTTTATTTGAAAAAATGTATTCAAACATAATTTCAAATATGTTTAAATTCCAAGTGACTTTACATGAAAATCCGTCAAACTTAATCCATAATCTATTTCCCTCACACATCTATTATCGCTGTCCTAGTTCACAATGATGGTTGTAAGGATTTAATTATCCACAGTCATGTAAAAATATCATCTTTCTTGCACTTGTGGATAAAATTAGTTCATATCCAATCTCACAATGAAGTCAAGAAGATCCAAATGGTTAAACATGATTAAAAATAAATTATAAAACAATATTTATTTAAAAAGAGAATGCTTCATACAAAACAAACATATGTTCAATTGTTTACTACTTTCATGAAATATCAAACATAATCTCATTTATTTTCTACTAATCCAATAAAACATCCAATATACCAAAAACATACTATTTAAATATTTTACAAAAAAAATATCAAGAAAAAATATATCTAAAAATATAATGATACATACTAGAAAGGAGAAAAAAATCCAATAATCAGGCATATGGAGAATAGATTGAAGCCTATTTTATATAAAAACCTTAGTCTATGACTAATGAAGACATACACTAAGGCTTTAAATTGAATTATTCATAATAAAAGGAGAATGATGCATACTAAAAAAGAGAACAAATAATATGTATTTAGCCTACAATATATAAAAACTTAGTTTGTGATTAATGAAGACGTGCACTGAGGATTCAGTTCATGCACTAGAGTATGTTGTATACTAAATGGGATTATAGAAATATTTAGTCTGTGAATTAAAAATAACAACATATTTATCCTATTTTATATAAAACTAAGACCTTAAAATATATATAGATTATAGAAAACTTACATACATTAGAGTATCACATAATTTTTTTGGAAGTATAAATGATATATGAAAAAAATAGACAACACAAGAAGATATAGGTTGATGCTAATATAAAACTGAAGATGCATTACAGGTTTATGATTCATCTACTAAAATATCTGAAAATATTCATGCAGTATAGTTTTGCATTTTAACTAGGATAAATGCAAAATGTTGATACTAACTGGAGTTGGGAGATTAAAGAAGATATGCCCTGAGTTTTATGTTTTCAAAGAGGGATATAGATATTAGGACCTAACTGACACATGAATTATACTATTAATATTGAGATTTCAGGCATATATATATATATATTAATGTGATTTATATGATCATAATAATTTTTTGGGAAATAGGACTAAGTTAAATTATAGAAATAATTGGTCCTAATTATAGTATTGATTCATTCAAGTATTAAAGGTTGGAGATTATATTTTCACTACATCTATGTCATTAATATTTTGAAAAATAAATCCAAAGAGAGGATCAGTAAACTCAAATTATATATCTCAAATTTGTTTGTAGAGGTAATCAAAATTTATGTTTAGTTTAAAATGTTCATAATTATCAAAAATAAAATTAACTAACCAATTATTTTTTAATAACCGAACTACTAATTTAGAAATAAAAACCAAAATAACCAGAAACCAAATGAACATACTGAATTTAATTATTTTTAAATAACCAAAATAACACAGATTAAATTAATATTATAGTTTTAAAAAAAGTACCAGTGCCCAATGTTACAGGCCTCTTCTCCAAATTCCTATCATCACTTGCATTAAATATTCCTAACCATTGGCATTAAAAATTCTTAGTAACACTATAACAACACTATAAAATATCAAATATCATAAATATTATGGATTATCCATAAACAATTACAAAAATACTTTAGGAAAATCATCAGGTATTTATATATTGATCAAATTTAAATGAGAATTAACAAGTTTCGAATCATATATCTTGATAATTGGATAAAAAATTATAATAATATATTTATAAATGAATAGTCATCCAGATTAAATTTTTTTTAGTATTTAATAATATTGGGAAAGGTCATTAAGAACCTTCAAAGAATAAATTACAAATGTAAAAACCTGACTAAAAAATAGTTTATTTACAAAGCTAAAAATACCATAAATATATTCTTTCCCATGATTTATGATGACAAAACTTCGAATAAGTAATTAAAAAGGGAAAAAAGTGGCTAATCAATAATGCATTTACAAAATTACATTAATCTAAATTAGTGATTCAAAGACTATGATAAATGATGTGTCAATTTTAAATTTTCTCATTTGTTAATTAAAAAATATTTTTTTTCTATAAACCAAAATTATAATCCATAATGTCCTAAAAATAAAAAAAATTAATTAGCATGAATCACATAAAAAATTCCCATAAAAATAGAGGATGAAATTAAAAATAATAACCTATGGTGAGGTTGTGGTACTAAAATATATCCATTACACTAGTAATATCCTAATCACACTAAAATATGGATATAAGGAAATGTAATTTTTAATATATGAATTTATAATTTTAAAAGATACATGTAAAATAAAATAGAATGTCATACCACAAATATGAACACAAATAAATCTAAAATCTTTAGATCATTCATTAAAAAAATTCAAAGGCACATCCGATGTGTTTTCCTTGCATGTAATATTACCAAGGATCTCAATTAATGAAAAATTACCCTTTAAGAGGGGAATAATAGACATATGCATTCAGATATAAAATAAAGTGATGTAAGATAATTATACATCAAATTCCATTAAAATAAAATTATATGAACACAAATTCATGTAAAGAGATCTTGTACACAAGTTAAGTGGATGATGTTTAGATCATTGAAAATTAATTAAACGGTTTTAATATTAATTCATTTATGTTGAAATTTTCGATAACCATGGATAAAATTGAAACATGTGAATTATAAAATATTAATTAATATTCCATAATGGTATATAATTAATGGTGGAAGATTTTTTCTACTATACATGACATGGATTTATTCTACCTATATAAACTTGTATGAGTGAATTAGTATGGGAGAAATAAGTAAATGGTTATAGGAATCAGTTATGATGTTCATGAAATATTTATTGAAAAAAATGATTTTCTGCTACTTTCTATAAAAAGAAAAAAATAACTTATATAATAATCAAGAATATTTCATGTGATGTTTTTATATGGACTTTATATTCTTCACTGGAGGAAAAAAGATATAAATTCATATGTATAGATAAAAATAGAATATGGCCATTACAATATGGAAATTCATACTCTAAAAATAAGGCATATTATTCTCAATGATAAAATTACTGTATTACTGATTTGGAAGAAATCATACACTATGAATTAGTGATCTCATTGGGTAAAAATATATATCATCACTTATAAATAGTGGTGTATCATCTTTTGTGAGCGTATTATAGGAATTTTTTTCTCTATGTATTAATTAATAAAAGAGTATTCAATATGATAATAAAATATTACAATTTTAGTTTTACCTAGGTTTCATATCATACAAGAAAGAAGCTCTATTTTGTGAATGAATGAACATTGTATAATTTCAAACTAGAGAAATAGGTAGGATGTTGTATGTTTTGGTCACTTATTCATGGGACGTAAAGTCTTATATGGTTTCAGTGTTTATATAGTAGATACAAGAATTCATATAAGCTTTTATATGGGTAAAACTTTGTACTTAACATATGTGGAAAATCATTGTCTATATTGATTTCCCTATTACTATAAGATCACATAGTAAATTGAGAAACTATATTTTCTACAGGATTGTGGTGGATAAATCATATTCTATAAATCAATGTATGCATAATGAGTTTTATTTTATGAATGTATACTAATAAATTTTATAATAGCGGGATGTTTTAGGTTTTGTCTTTGACCATAAAATATTCCACCCTTCAAGAGATAGAGGAATTTCCAGTTTTGATGAAAAAAGAAAGAACTAGTTTTCTATAAAGGTTGGTGTTATGTTACATAAAATATATATGTCATTTACTTTTCTATGTGGATAAATTTAAAAAATTAAAATTAAAACACACAAAACCCTCTAATAAAAATTTTCACCATTTTTTATTCACAAATATAAACTAATTGGAGTGTGAATTATGATTATGAATTACAAAATGTATAAAAATAATAAATAAAATAGGAATTTATAAAATTATATAAAATAATGAAATAATATAACTCAATATTACAATATATATTGAAAATATTCACAAATATAAATCATATTTAAAATATAACCAATAAAAAGTGTTTTCATGATAAAGGAAATTCACAAAATTCAATTCATTCTAAAATTTAAAATAATACAATGTGAATAAAATTATAGTTTAAAGTGTATTTTATTAAATATGTTTTTCTAATGTATCATGGTTTTCAATTATGGTGAAAAGAAATTTGGGTCCAAGAATCTATAAATATATGTCTTGTAATTATGGAAGAAAATAGTGTAAAGATACATATTCAATTAATAATATGAATTCATTATAATTTTAATAAAATAAATGAAAATATTGAAATATAAAATTTGTTAAGACCTAAGGGGATTAGGTTTGATACACCCTCAGGGGGTGAATCGTGGTATAGAATGTTTTTCAAAATTATACACCAATATTTAAACTCACACTACCCTAATAGATGTAAGCCTCATAATTATTAGGTTCAATCTTTTTCTCTTGTTTTATATGATGATTTGATAGTTACTTGACCAATATTTTACCAAATAATATCATTTATTTCTTTATCCACCTTATCCATTAATTTTTTGTAGAATATAATGGAATAAAATCAAACATGATACAAATTATTTTTACTTGGTTCACTTAAATGGGAAAATCTAGGAGCATGCGATCGATAGTGTGTTTATGCACCGATTATTCACTAACCTCACTGATCAATGGTTGGAATTAGTCTAGGTCACTCCCCTTACAATGATTCATTTAGGTCACTACCCCAAATTCCTCTCCCTTATTCTCACTAATAAAAATAAAGGATAACCTTATTGGAACACAGGTCAAAAGAAAATAGTTCACCAATGTTGTGTTTTATTGAGTGTGTCTTGGTTCACTTTGAATTTACTTGAATAATCTTTCACAAGTATGTTGTGGAATTACTTATGAACAACATAATCATCATAATTCCATGATATTTCATGGAATACACCTTCTCCTCCTTCTTCTCCCTCCACCAAGATATACTTGTGGAATTCCTTCACTTTCATGTTTTTCTATTAGAATGTCTTCACCTTGATAAACTGTAAAAAAATATCATTTTTCTAAATGTATTAGATATGGTTGTGGTTTTACACTATAACTTATTTTAGAATGAAACTTTCCTTCTTATTTGACCTAAAAATATGTCAAGTTAATAACATTTTCAATTATTTTCTTCATTTTATTTATTTTCTTCTTATCTAATACCAATACTCCTTGCAAGAAAGACTTTCCATAAGTTTTAATATGTAATTTACATAGATATTGATCTTGATATTTTCCGTATTCAGGTATCTATTTTTCTTGGTCATCCAATATACCAATTTCCACATAAAAAGTATTTCCATATTTTTATATGTGGATAACACCAAGAATTCATCCTCTTTAAATTTTCCACAATCTCTGTGATTCCAAAAATCTCAGAGCTCTTTAAAAACAAGTTTTACTATATTATATGACGTGATACTTCACATACATTAACTCTTCATAGTATATCCTTTAAGAGTAATATTTAAATCACATAATTATCAGTAAAAAATATCCTATATTCATATATTTAAAACCGAAGCATCATGATTTTGAAATTTTATGAACTGGGAAATCATTGTCTGATATAAGGGAGATAATACTCAGAAATACTAGAATTAATATTCGAATGGATCACTGAAATATTATAGAATATATCTCTTAGAATTATACCTTTAATTAATAATTTAAATATTTATGATGATCCATTATGAACCTTTTATAAATCACTATTTATTCTTATTAAGTCATGTGTTCATCCTTATAGAAATCCTTATGAACATTCCTTTGATACTCATTCATCCTCATGAAGTCTGAACAATCATCCTTACAAAGTCTTGATTTCATCATTATAATGATCACATCATGGTGTGTGCATTTTCTTTATAGTAAAATCTACTAGATGTAGGAAATCTAAGGATCAACATTTTTACCATTTCCATCTAAGTGAATGTGCTAATATCTTGAGCTTATACATGCATAAACTCCTCTAGTTGAAGGTTAAAGATGAATAGAAATGGAAACATTTCATTATTTTCAAATTTTTAGTACATTAATAGTATCCCATTATTTCTGTGTCCCATAATGGAACATGTCTAGTACTCTTTTGTGGTTTATTAACCTATAATTTTTGAGTAACTCTTGAAAAATCCCTTAGGGCCTCTCCCATCCCGATATGTCACCATGCCACCCCGCATGGTGATATTCCTCTTGTGTGCCACCCCACACATCTTTTGTGTGTAATTTCCTATCTTGAATCACCTTATGAATAGTTACTAGGACGATTCTCCACATGAACTCATACATGCCTCCTCTAATGTTAGATATTCATAACTAGTAACGGGGGTCTAAGAAATCACAATGGGGAGGTGATAACACATGTATTAGAGTAATAAATAGTGGTAAATAACCATCCATCATACACATTAGAGTACACAAAGTAATAAATAAACTGAACATTCAATAAAAAACTAAAATTTATTATACAACTAGAATGGTACTACTTAAAATATAAAATATAGAAAGATCTCCCACTTGGATGATCAAGATACAAAACAAATAAGAGAAAAAATTACATGAGGATCTACTAATACCCTGAGCCACACCTCATCTCAATAACCTAATTTCAAGCCATCCCTCTTAATGATTGAAACCCAAGACTCTACCAAATTCATAAATTCAATTAGTGGGAATATGCTCAGGTTACCTAATGTAATGGTGGCTAGAGAAGAGTGTGAGTACATAGATTAGTAAGGAACCACCAACATGGAATCTTAAAAATTTGATAATGTAGTGATATGTGCATGTGAAATTATCAACTGAAATTAAATAATAACTTCAGGAAATTGATATATAAATAGAAAATCATTTATCCTTAGGTCCAGGACCACGATCGACCATACCTGATTTTTATAGTGCCAAGGTGTCTCTGAGCATGTAATAGTATAATGAAAACCATATAAATACTGTATCATAGGGTGTAACCTAGGTATCCCTACTACTCTTGATCAAATGACTAACAAATAATCATGAATGGATCGATGACCAGATCCTTGGTGCCATGGGAATCTCTTTAAACTCCAATATAATAAATGACTAAAAGTTTATTATGAGGAACCCCAAAAATCACTAAATCATAAATATCTCCCATTTAACCATACGAACTAGATGGATCCTAGACATCCACATCAGATACAAATAATTTCACCAAGATTGAATAGATGAATATTAGGGGTGACCTAGGAATCTCATAATAATAATTATAATAATAACAATCCCTAAGATTGAATGATAGGATCCTATAAATTATAGGCATCCTATTGACCTGTGGTATCCAAGGTATCCCATATATACCTGATGTCAAATCTCAACATCTTAGGTATTCTTTAAATGGTTCAATAGTTGTATCCTAAGATAAAAATTGTACATCCAAAATGTTGTCATCATGTCCAACTCATATCACGTAGTATCAAATGTGACTCAAAATCAAGATCTAAGGAATCACCCATGGGAATCCAAAATATCACTATAAAACCATATTAGTCTTATAGTCTAGGTAACATGAAGTACATATGGGTAAAGATAGATACATCAAAAATAGATAGGTGATGACATACATATAGGATAAGGTATGTACAAACTATTAGAGTTTGTGTCCTAGAACCAAATGTCTGTACTTTGATTACATGAATATTTGATGTATTAAATATTAAATTAAACATATTTTTACATATTTTTCATTTTTATTAATGACTTTAATGTAATAATTCCCTAGAGTATTTGTCGCATTGATAAGGTCATAGTAGTTCCCCACTATGATGAGAACCTTGAAGTGCTTTGAAAATATTATTAATATAGTTCTACAATTGCATAACATACTATGATTCAACACATAATATATAGACCGTCAGGTGTGGGTACTTGTAAGAAAATGAGACTTCTTCTCATGATGTTCGTAGTTGGAAATCCCTAAGATTGAAGATTATGAGAACAGACCTACTAGTAGGAATTCTGCATGTTTTGGTTTTATAAAATATTCCTATTTGTGAGCATGTGTAATGGTCCTTATACTTTAAGAATATCATTAATTCATGTCACAATCCGTGCACGTAGATTTTCTGATGAAAACCATCACGCCATATGTTGGCGAGAAGTAGGGTATGTTGGGTGCATCATGAATGAAATGTCATTAATGGACAAGTCAGGGAAGGATTTTATCCTTCCACTTTCATGGAAGTTGATATTCGATCCTTTTATTGAAATGAAACCATCACCCTATATTCCATGGCCAAGGTGTAACTATGAGTTTATTTCATATAATCAAAGAATGATGTATCGATCATATAGGTTGATGACACCATCATGGAACCTGATCGATTAGATATTGTGATAAAGGTATTATATTACATAGTGAGCATTCAAATGTAGTTTTTGTCGTGTATTTATGTTCTTTATCTTGGGTGCCTTGACCTGTTTCTAGATAGTAATATCAGACTTTAGAAAATCCTTCCTAACACTAATGAGAAAGAATCCTATAGGGTTACACACTAAGTGTTTCTATTAGTCTCAATTAAAAACTATTTGAATTTAATTAATGGAATAAATATTATTCTTAATAATAAAGAATAATTTTATTCAAGTTATATTGATCGTGTAAATTAAATAAATATTTATTCACCAGATTGTGAATAAAATATATTTATTTATTTTATTGAATATTTAATAATATTTATTTACTATTTTGTGAATAAAATATTTATTTAAGAGAATAAAATATTTATTTGGGTGTTCAATAAATGAAATAAGAGTTAAAATGGACCAAGACCATGTCTGGTGATAAAATAATTATTTACTATCCAGTAAATATTATTTATCCATTTTTTGAAAGTTGGTGCACCAAATAATAATAATAATAATATTACTATTACGTGGCATGTGATTTCATTAATGTTTATAATTATATTTAATAGATGCTACACAATTAGATTTTGTAACTGAAATCCTAGTTCTATAAATAGATGGCTATGTCTATTGTGTAATTCATTCAAAAACAATTATAAGATTGGGAATATAGAATTGTTGCGTACAAAGAATTCTCTCTAAAATCCTCCTACTCTCTCCATCCCAAGAAAGATAAACCCAAGATATAATTTCTTAGACTGAAGAACAAGAGATCAATAATGAACAATGAAATACATTTGATTCACAATTCTAGAACCCGAAAAACAAGTGACATTGATTAGAGACCATTGGAGTATGTGTGGATCACCTCTAGAGGGATTCTACCCTCGGATCCTCACAAACACAATGAATTCAATCTGGAAGGACATTTTCAGATGATCAAAAATCATCAACTAAGAAAGTTTCTAAGGCCATATATTTATTTATTCAGATATTAAATTAATTATTTATAAATTTGACATTCAAGATCTCCTCTCTTGGTTTTAGGCAATGATTATTAATTTTTTTTTTAATATATCTCCCTCCACCACAATGCTTCTACTATGCCCAGAACCAACAAGTTGTATCAAAGGGAGTCCCATTTAAATGTATAATTATTTATTTGATTATTGATCTATGAAAAATCATGGTTAGATTTTCATTTCATGTAATTATTTAATTAATATAACTTGAATTAACATGTTATCAACATATTAACCATGTTTGTTCAGTGTTTCATTTTCTTAGAGATTTAAGAACAAATTAAGAACGACTGGAGATGCCATCGGGAAGTGCCAAATTTTTGGACGGTAAAGCTAGGTTACACAACATGCGTCTAGAGCACATTCCATATACCAATGTGCATTGTATCTATATGCGTCGATCAATTAAAAACATGTTGTTATTTTATATCACATTGCATGTTGACTGTGTCAACCCAACATGAAGAAAGTAGATACAAGGTGTGTATTTGACATGTACACATCGTGTAGTCTAGCCCAATTAATATACTGAAACCCCAGGCATGTGACTTGGATATACATAAACTGAGGTACATGGAGTGTAGCTATATGTACATTCCATGTAGTCTCCCATTAATGAAAAAAATTAAAATGACATTAAATTTGAAAAATTATATCATTAAATCCTTATTTTATTGATTGGAACACCATTGTGTGTGTGAAAATTTAATAATGGGTTTAAAAAAATTTAAATGGTCAATTAAATTAATATAATAGATATTAAATTAATTATTCTACCGTTTATTTACCATGAATTCCAAACCGATGGGTATCTCCAATTAATACTGGATGATCATTAAAATGAAAGGGAATTATTTAATTTAATAATTAATTAATAAAAGAACGTTCATCTTAATAATAATAAATAAATAAATAAATGAATTTTAGACAGTTACTTTTTGTGTATTCATTTCATGTATGACAAACCATGATCTTGACTAAGACCTATGTATGTATTGGAATTTATTTAATTACATTTATTGCTTGTTTTTTCAATTATTTATTATTAAATTAAAAGATGGCTTGTGAGTCATCTTTCTCTCCATTATTATGTAGGACCTGCGTGTCAAAGGATATTTATATAATTCCCTATAACCAATACTTTGATTACCCTCCACTGTGTGTGAGTAATAAATATTTGTAATTAATGAAGTATCCCAATGTGTGTAGAGAGGGTTCAAGATGGAACTATAATGGCATCGACTCGATGATACATAGGTGGACATGTGGAATGCTATAGCTCATTCCAAGTCCGGTATAAGGAGTTATTTTACCTGGGTAATAGGTCGATTTAATTTCTTCTCATTAAATCAACCATTAGATAAGAACATGATCAGGTAATTTAATTATTTAAGTATTTTATATCTAATACATTAAAATTATATTTATTAATGCAAGACCATGATATTATAATTGAATTAATATGAAAAGAAGGAATTTAAATAATATTTATTATGCGTAAATGTTTTATCTAAACATGGTTAATAAATTAAGTAAAAATACACTTAAATATTCAAAAGACATGTAAAGGATAGAACCAAATACAAATTTATTCATAAAAAAATAAAATCCCTCAATATAATATTAAGTTAGATTATGCCTTCTGTTACTTGATTAGGAACAAAACTCAATAGAACTATGTGTTTGACCAACCCTTGTTTGGACACTTATGTTTATAAGGGGAGTTTTTATGAAGGTTTTGGGTTGAATCAAACATTTTACATAAATATAAGTATCCATTTCTAGACTTGGTCTAATTTGGAGGTATGTTTTGAGAAAATCCAATTCAGGATTTTTTTATTGAATATTCCACTAAACGGATCAAGGAGCTACAAGCCTATAACTGGAAAAGAATTTCCTACCTAAATACCTTCAAAATAGCCTAACGAACGCTTGTTGGGGTTATGATAAGGAAAACATGGACCCTTTCCACTAGAATGTCATAGAAACTATACATTTCAAGTTCAATGGTGAGGGATATTGGTACTTCATAAAATAGCAGGAGATTTAATAAAATCAGTTAATTTATTATTTATCACAAAATTTGTAATGAAGCAAAGCAATAATAATATACTCATTTTATTGTAGAATAAAATTTCAATATTTTCATCCACATAATCCCTATGATCAATATTGGATATATACAATACCCTCACTGACAATAACTTTTAGGACTGGTTTAGACACCTTCAGGTTGTTCTATTCCATGAACAAAAATCTTATGTGCCAGAATCCTCAACGACCGATCTGCCTGCTCAAGAGGCGAGTGATGAAGAGTTCATAGTCTAAAAAAATATATGAATGATTTTGTCTAAGTTCTATTTTTTTATGTTTTCATTTATGTCTATTGAACTCATGAAGTATCACAAAAACATGGACGCGTATAGAATACTTAAGCACCTTTGTGGTATTTACTAGGAGAGAGCTAGATAGGAATGATTTGAGATTTCCAAGGCACTATTTTAGAGTAATATTGGAGAGGGTGACCCATATAGGCCTCACATAGTCATTCTCATTGGCTAAATTGAGGTCCTAGTGGTTCTAGGGTTTAAACTCCTTGAAGAATTGGGCACATATCTCATTCTAGAATTACTTCCTTAAATCTTCTCTAGTATTTCTGTGAATTTTAATATTAAAAACATTGAGAAGTCTCTAACAGATATTCTTATCCTCCATCACCAAGTATATAAATATATTAAGTGAAAAAATACTTATATTCTTATGGTGAAAAAATGAAAAAGGAAATCAAAGATCTTTAATCCCAAATATTATTCACACCCTTCCAAGAAGAATAATATCAAAGGGAAGGGAACATGATGATGTTTGTTTCTCATGTAGAAATAAGGGTCACAGGAAAATAACCACACCCATATGGAGAAGTAAGGGGAAACTTTAGGTGCAATTTTTATTGAGTGAAATTTATCCATTTCTAAAAAGTGGGTATTAGATATAGCTTGTGGTGCTCAAATATGTATTCAAATATAGGAACCAAGTAGATTCAGAAAAATTGAACAAGGGGAGGTAGATATATGAGCATCCAACAAAGATAAAATTATTGCTCTAGCTATCAGGGACTACCACCTCACATTTACAACCAGAATGATATTGGTTTTAAAGGGTTATTATTATGTGAATTGAGTTACCAAAAACATTATTTATATATCCATAATATATACATATGAAGTCATTTTAAAATTTAGAAATAAATTTTGATTCTTTTATAAAGATATAATTTGTTATGGAAATACACATTTACATAATGGCCTTTACATATTGATTACATGAACCAAGTAATGAAAATTGATAATAAATTTACTTCACATGAATCATACCACACCCAACTTCGGCATCATTTCTAAGTCTTGTAAATGAAAAATGCTTGAAAAATTACATCAAGAAGTATATTTATATTCTTTAAAAGTAAAACCACTTAGTGTATTTCATAAATTTTTACAAGGAAAAATGAAAAAATCCCCATTTAGTGGGAAAGGTGAAAGAGATAAAGAGATTCTTGAATTAGTTCATATCGATGTGTGTGGGCCATTTACTATTGAATCAATGGGTGGGTAATCATACTTAATAAATTTTACTCATGATTTTAGTAGACATAGATATATTTACTTAATGAGGTATAAGTCAGATTATTTTGATAAATTCAAGGAATAAAAGAATGAAGTTGAGAACTAGATTGGTAAAAATATTAAGAAATTACACTCAAACCCTGGTGGAGAATATATTAATCAAGACTTCATGGATTACTTACAAGATTTTGGGATCATATCCTAACTCACTCATACTTATACACCTTAGTGGAATGGTGTAAGAGAAAAGAGGAACCACGCCTTTTTGAACATGGTAAGATCAATGAAGAGTCATGTGAGTCTTCAATTATCCTTTTGGGGATATTCATTACAAAAAAAATAGAACACATACTAAACCAAGTAACAACTAAATAGATAAATGGTGTTCTATATGAATTTTGGAGTCGAATAAAAACCATGTTATCAAATTTATATGTGTGTGGAAACAAATCATTTTTAAGGCCTATTCAGGTAACAAACTTCCACCCTTAGGAACAAAGTGTACCTTTATAGGATACCTAAAGGAAACAAGGGGATATTACCTATAAAACCCCTTAGAAAAAAAGGTTATAGTGTAAATACACACCATGTTCCTTGAGATGGAGCACATCTACAAAATATATGATGGGAGCAAGACAAACTTCGATGAAGTAGAGGCTCAAGGCAGACAAGAGTTGGTACAAGATCAGATTCCAAAAAGCCCAGTGGAAGAAGAAACAAATTATAACATCCTCACCATTAATTTCTATTTACTGAGGATAGTGACTCATTATTAGTTGATAATAATTATCATATAACCTATAAGGAAGCATTAAGTGGCACAAATGTTTCCAAGTGTAAATAATCCCTGAATTATGAAAATGATTCCATGTACGAAAACCAATTATAGATTTTGGTATATCCTCCAATGGATGTAAAGACCGTCGGTTGAAAATGGGTATTCAATAAGAATATGGACATGAAATAACAATTCATTACTGATAAGGCATTACTAGTTGAAAAAGGGTTTAAATAACATTAAAGCATTGACTACGATGAAAAATTTTCACCAATTACAATGATAAAATACATCAGAATTCTAACTTTCATTATGTCTGACCATAAATATGATATTTTGAAAATGGATGTCAAAATAGCCTTATTTAATGGTAAACATTAGGAAGATTTCTACATGACACAACCTAAAGGGTTTGTGACTCCAAAGGATTCCAATAAGATATGAATATTTAAAAAATAAATTTATGTATTAAATCAAGCATCTAGGTCATGGAAAATTTGTTTTGATGAATCCATAATAAAATTTGGTTTTATAAAGATAAAATTTGAGCCCTGTGTCTACAAATGGTTTAGTGGGAGTGAATTTTTTTTCTTAATAGTATATTTTGATGAAATATTACATTTTGGAAATGAAATACCAGTGTTACAGTTTGTTAAGGCCTGGTTGAATAAATGATTTTCCTTGAAAGACTTGGGAGAGAAAGAATATACTCTTGGGATCAAGATCCATCACAATAGATCCAAAAGGCTTCTCAGCCTAAGTAAAAGTACATACATTGACAAGTTACTAAAGAGATCCAGTATGGAATAATCCAAGAGGGGATTGTTTTCAGCATCACATGGAATTCATATTTCCAAGAAAATGTGTCCTCAGACCCATGAGGAAACAAATATAATGGAAAGGATTCCATACACCACAAAAACTAGTTTTGTTATGTATGATATGATATCTACTAGGATAGTTGTTGAATATGCATTAAGTGTGGTAGGAAGATATCAATATAATCCAGGTGACTACCATTGGATAGCAGTCTAGACTATTCTTAATCATCTAAATAATAATAAGGATATGTTTTTGGTTTATGTAGGATATGAGGAAATATTCATCAGAGGATATGTATATTCTAGTTTCCAAACCGATAAAGATGGAATGAAGTGACAAATGGGATACATATTCACTTTTAATGGAGGTGTTTTGAGATGGAAGAGCTCAAAGAAGGCTATGGTCACTACTAAAAATTCCGGTTTTTGCGCCTGCTGAAGCGGGAGACCGCCATTAGCGGTCGCTAAAGAAGGTATTAGTGACCGCCAATGGCGGTCGCTAATACGAAACTAAAATTCCAGCGTGATTTTTTTCCCGCGCGCGCTTCTTTTTCTTTCCCTCCTATACTTTTGCCGCTGCAAATAGTCACCGCCGCACGCCGCCCACAACGCTGCACGCCGCCGCATGCTCCCACATGCCGCCTCATTATGTCGGACGATTCTTCCCTCGTGACCGCCGCCCCACACCACCACCGCCGCACGCTCCCGCCGCACGCTTCCGCCACACGCTCCCGCACGCCGCATGCCGCCTCACGCACCGCCCACCTGCCGCCGTGTGTCCGCCATAGCCGGTGGGGAAGGTCTGTGTCCCTGCAATATGCCGCGAGACGAGAGGAGACCCGCATGTGCCTGTTTCCTTGATGTGAAACAATAGCGACCGCCATTGGCGATCACTAAAGGGCTTTACCGACGAAGCAACAGCGACCGCCAAAAGCGGTCGCTGGGCGGTCGCTAAAACTGCTATTTCTAGTAGTGGGTCATATATTCTACAAAAGATTCCAAGTATATTTTTGGATTTTTAGGCATCTAAAGAAGTAGTTTGGATGCTAAATTTCATCCAAAAGATTGATGTAGTACCTAGTAGTAAAGATCCCATCACACTCTTGTGATAATACTACAACGGTGGATCTCTCAAAAGAGACAAGGTCACATCAGTGGATGCATAACATACTTTAGAAGTATCACATCTTGAGGGATTTTTCTTAGAGAGGTGAGGTTGTAGTGAGAATTATTTCCATATAGGACAACATGGAATACCCCTTGAATAAATCATTGACTTAGTAGAAACATGATTAACACGTGAGGTCTAGAAGACTGAAAGTTGCAGGAAGTTGTCTCTAGTCCTATTGGGAGTTTGTTAGAGTTTACGTCCTAGAAAAAACCATTTATACTTTGATTACATGAATATTTTATATATTAAATAATAAATTAAATAAATTAAATATATTATTATATATTTTTCATTGTTATGTATGAATTTAATGTAATAATATCCTAGAGTATTTGTCGCATTGATATGGTCATAGTAGTTCCCTTCTATGAAGAGAACCTTGAAGTGCTATGACAATATTTTTAATATAGTTTTATAGTTGGATAACATACTATGATGGGATACATAGTATATAGACCATCAGATCTGAGTAGGTTTTTGTGTTGGTTCCACCGTAATGCTTCCGCTGTGCCCAGAACCAACACAAACACCTAAACCCTTACCCCACTTTTTTAGCCTAATGTGATCACATATTCAGTGAAGGTTCTAATGTGACACTCACTACCATCTCTACCAATACCCACACCCACCCACTTAGGGTCGGTCTTATACTGGGAACCTACTCGGGTCCTCTAAATCAAGTCCAGGGAGAAACACCATACTCGAGGACCTCTTTATGTATAGAGTGGTAGAGACACCCCACTTTGGTCCTCAGTCTTAGTTAAGTCACTCAGGTCATAACCTACCACATAAAGTACATCACAGTCCTTGAAAATGTCATGACATAGCATGACGCCATGGGTTGTAAGGGTATACCTCATAGGAAACCCACTAAAGATATGGATGAGAATCTATCTTATACTCCATAGTTTCTCAAGGTTGGTCACTCTCCCAAACCAATCCTAAACATCCTAGGATTTATCCACATATTTTTGGTTATATCAAATGGGGGAGGAACACTCACCCCAGGCCAGTACTATGAGCCTATTGTCTCTAAGTAATCACAAGATTCTTACTATGCCCACTTGGGAACATCATTGTATCTCAACACAAAAATCCTCTTGTAGGTTTCTATGGATCACATGAAGGTTCACCATAACATATCCATTCCAATTTAAACCATGGAGCACCACTTGGTGTTCTTCTATCAAGGCCAACCTGGTCAATGTCCATGACCTTAACCGTCAATATCCAAGGAATCTATCTAAAGTTAAAGAGATATCTATGTCTCTTTCTTCTATATAATTTATTAGTGATATCATCTAATTAATTAGAACATTTAATTTATTACAATTATAAGAACAAAATTATCTTAGTCCATTAATATAAATAACTAGGTCATCGCCCTCAGTGGTGAGACCGCATGTCATAATGAACCAAAATAAATAAGCATTATACAATGGGGTGGGTACTGGGATTAACAAATTCAATTTAATATTTTCCCATTTATTTATAAGGAAAAATATATCTACAAAGTGTTTTCCAATACCACCTAAGATCACATCACCAACTGGGTACCATGTCACTATGTTTCATTGGAACCAAATCCAAAAGCTTATGGGAGGTTCGCAGTAGACCCCTAACACCAACTTGATATAAAAATCTAAGTACTGAAACCATTTCCATCATTAATTAAATTTAATTTAAATGGAAATCCTAAAAAAACCCAAAACACAACATAACTTTTATGATTCAATGGACAGAGGAAGAAATACATCATTACGTACCACCCCTAGATGGGATGCATGAAATTTCTGAAGGAATACGTTTATTTCACCATTCTATAGTGAAATATACATTTTTCTACCTAAACCACATACCACTAGATTTAGTGACAATTATGGGAGAGATAATTAGGAGAAGGAGAAGGATTTTAGACCTTGATCAGTCAAAGAAAATTCCCAATAACTCCACCCAAAAACAAGGGGAAAAGGAAGGGGGAGGGGTGGATGAAATTTTTCCATTAACACAAGAGTAAAGAAAGAAAATGGGATAATAAATTTAACACCCAAGGGTAAAAAATTCATTTCCCCCCTCAAAAGGCCACATGATAGCTGGTGTTCCATGTAATCTAGCTAGAGGTGAGCTGGTGGCTGCAAGATGCAACCACCCTAAAGGCTAGCCACCCCAGTTACCTCTAACAGTCCTCTATGTCTACCCCAAAACAAATTATACCTCATTTACCATCCAAAATACCATTTTATGGGTTCTCAAACTCTTATAATTATATTATGAATCTCAATTAAATATATGTCCCATCCACTAATTTAGAAACTCAAATTTCTTTTGAAATTAATGACTCATCCAAGCCCATGAGAATTAGAGGCTCCCCACTATAAAACTTATTGTCCCCAAAAAATGTTGGTTGTAATAAAACCAAAAATACATACCTATCCATATCATCAAATTTTGAACAACCAGATGAATCCCAAATCAAAAACACCAAACACACATCTAAAGTGCAACCTCAAATATTAAGGCACTTAAGTTGCTGAACCACAAGATAACGCACCTAACCATTACCAAAAAACTGGGATGATTCTTTATAGATCACTTATATCCTATGTCATGATCAAATAATCATCCAAATAATCATTGTATTATGGTTCTCCCCATCATAAGCTCTATCCCCTAACTTCTAATTCTGATTCTTTGACACTTTTACTCTTGGAATTAAATATTAGAACTCCATATCCATGTTAAAATGATGTTTCTAATGTGCTTTACATACTTCCACACCTAGTTATACACAATAAAAAATCTCAAACACAAATAATGGTTCTCATTTATGAATTTAAATTGAGATAGATACATAAACTTCATCCATGTAAAGATTGGAGCAAACCAGATTTACCTTGGAAAGCCTTAACCAACTCTTGATGCACACCCATCATATCCAAAATAATATACCTAATGATGTTTCCAATTAAAAAGATTATATATAACATAAAAACTATGATTGGAAATACTAAGTCCTACACTTTTTTAAAGTACTCAGCTTCCACCACCTTAGATTTACCTAAACACTTAATCACTGTGACTTTATCCTCGAAGGTTCCCTGTGATCATCAAAGTACCCACACCGATGTATGCACCTGAACTCTAATGTGATATTCTCAATTGGTTAATCAATAAAATAAAAAAAATTTAGTACTTTTTGTGAGCACTAAAACATTACAAATCCTATACATTCTGATCATTGTGATCCATCTGAAGCCCGACACCCATGCTCAGACTCCATCCATCTAGAAATTTTTTTATATGTTAGATACTTACTTGTTTATTGGTATCTAATTTCCATCATAGCCATCTATCAACCAGTATCTCAAACCCATGACCCCAACCACATAGGTTCTTATCACCCACAATATATAGAACACTCCCCACTATAGGTGTGTCCTTATGATCACTTCACTTGATAAAAACTAGAATAAAAAAACCACACCCACTCTATCCCCAAACCATATGATTAGATGAAACCCAACCTAATAATACCCAAGTTTCATAACAACATGAGTTAATATCTATTCCCAAACCATAACATGGTTTACAAACTCAAACATCCAATGGTGCAATCCCCACTGTATGGATCTACATAAACTTCTTCTCATGTGAAACCTTAACAGAATCCATTTCTAAACTCACATACCACTCCTCCCAATCCATGATCACCTCATCCTAGGTAACTCATTCCTTAAACCAACTCTTGGATTAACCATGTCACCGCACCTGATCCACTTCAAATTTCCCCATTTTTATGGAGGGACATTTCAAATTCATCATATGATCCCCAAACCATTATTCCTATAATAATTTCATCAATAATTATCATCCCTAAGCTCATACACGATCACTCTATGATACATGTTTCAAAGGAACCATGTGTAACTGGTGTTTTACACCTCAAAATCCTCCAACCGTAATGGGTGTATGCTATCATGCCACCCAATCACAGAACCTAAATCACACCCTAATGAGTTGTACGCCATCATCCTAGGATCACAAGCCCAAAATACTGACCATTTATTGTAGACCATTGGTTTTTAAAGTTAACCACACACCTATTCATCCTTCTACCCCATTCCAAAGCCTCAAACATTTTCCCACACTCAAAAGTGATCCTCCTAAAAAGGACCAAGGCATCAAGATTACTTTACCACACTAGATATCACTTCTATTGCATTGATCAAATAACCCAAATCACCTAGCCATGCTTCCTAGCACATAGGAACCCATAAACCTGTGTCAACCCTTCTCACCAGTTTCCCTCAATCATCAGAAGTCTTTGACTCACTAAAAACTAATTCATATCTCAAGGTCGCTAGGTCCCCCCACCTAGTCTATAAGTGAAGGTCTCAATAAGGTAACAAGAATAGGGAAACACCTCATGTTCCCATTTATATATCCCGCAACATCTTACATGACAATTCCCTCTCAAGGATCTCAAAAACATATAAACATCTAATTCCATCATAATAGAAAACCAAGGCATTGATTCTCATTAAATATCCCTACATAGGATATCTCCCTTGAGAATCATGATTTCATTGTTCAGCACTACCACAACCAATGATTTAATCCTTGATGACCTATATAAACAGAAACATAATCAATGGCTCAGTTAAAAGAATATCATTCCAAGATATGTGGAAAAATTCCATATATGTTTTTACTAAAACTTTAAGTAACCAAACCTAAATTATAATAACCTATAAGGGGTTATAATTAAGGAATCATGTTCATGTACCAACCCAATAGGGTCTCTAGACCTCCTGTGTGCATGGGTCCATACCATTATCATCATCAATGAGTGTCCCACCACTGATCCAAATGACCTTCCATCAAAAGATAATTTATATAAAATTTGGAATAATTTAACATAATAAAACCAAGTACTTATATGGTAAAATTTCGTATAAGCAATTGATGTAACTTTAAATAGGGGAGCCTTAGTCATCAGTGAAAATAATCTCACTAGAAAGTCAATATATTATATGAATTATACATTCTTGATATGATGCAAGAGATGACTCTATACACCACATTTTAAGATCCATAATCCATAATTGGATTGTTGAAAATAGTCCAAGAGGAAAAAATTCAATAACCCACAAACCAAAAGTCTCAAACCTTATGTGTGTCATACTATGTGAAAATCACAATTACCATAACAATAAAAGATAGTAATATCAATCTCATTACCATGATAACATGGAATTCCACTAGAAAAGGTTTTTATGACACACTAGTAAGGGTTCCATCATAAACCCTGACACATTCCTATATCTATAGTCTATCATCTCCTATAACAATACGACCAAAATAAAAAAAACTTTGATACCAATTTTAACACCCCATTTTAGATCACCCTATGAACAATAACTTAGTTTGTTCACCACATGACCACAGGAACACCTCCCCAAATTATAGAGGCTATAAACTAGTACCAAGGGTCTAAGGAGGCACTGTGTGGAGGATATAACCCTATATTAGAATAATAAAAAATTTTAAATAAATATAAATTATACACATTATAGAACACAAAATAATAAATACAATAAAAATTATACAATGAAATTCAATGCAATATAAAATTTGAACGATCATGATCAGAATATAAAATATAGACATATCACCCACTAGGACAATCAAGATAAAAAATAAATAAATGAAAAAATGATACGAGGCCTTAATAATAATCTTATTTATAAATCATCTCAATCACTTGAGTATGATCCATCTTACTCGATGATCGATACTTTTTCCTCTTCCAAATATATACCTACAACTAGTGAGATTCTGTATGGGAACCCCAGTACAGTGCAGATCAAGAAGGGTATAAATATATAACTAATTAGAGAACTACCAATGTGTTATCATAAATAACTAGAAATACAGTGATATGTTTATGTGACATGACCATTTTAAATTAATGAATAATCATTAGAAATAGACATATAAATAAAACATCATCAATCCTTAGGTCCCGAACCCCGATCGACCATACTTGCTCCAAATAGTGCTTGAGTGTCTCTAGGAATGTCACAATATAATTATAACCTTATAAATATAATATCTTGGTGTGTAACCCATGAATCCCTATTACTTAGGCTCAAATGACCAACAAATCATCATGAATGAATAAATAGCTAGATCATAGGACTACTAGAAATATCTAAAAACTCAAATATAATAAATAGATCAAAGATTATTCTAAAGAATCATGAGAAGTAATTGAATCGAAATTATATCTCATTTCACCATACAAATCAACTAGATCCCAATAATTATAGCCATCCACATCAAGTACTGATAATGTCATCAGGCTTGACTGGTCATATCTTAGGGGTGGACTAGGTATATCTTAAAAATAATCATCACGATAATAATCCCTAAGACTAAATAGTTGGATCCTATACATTCTAGGAATCCTAGGGACTTGAGGCATCCAGGGTTTCCCATACAGACCCAAGGTTGAATTTCGATGTCCCAGTCATTATTCACATGGCTTAATAGTTGGATACCAAGATACACACCAGAAATCCATAATGATGTCATTAAATATATGTTGTACCATATAATATCACATGATGATCAAAATACATATCCTAATAATCAACCTTGGGTATCTAAAATATCACCATCATACCAGATTAGGCCCATATCTTGGGTTCTAGGAAGTATGCTTGGGTATCCATAACTTTATCAAAAATGGCCAAGTGGGAGTATAAATATGAGATAAGGGTTGAGGGAACACATATACCCATACTCACAATACATAACCTCATGCTATCACATGTTTAGTGTGGGTTATAAGGTGACACCCATTACCATATCTACCCATATCCATTTGCAACTGCTCAAGGTCGGTCTATCACTACGCACCTACTCGGGTCCCCTAAATCATGTACAAGGAAAGGAACCCAACTTGGTCACCTCTAGTGAATATTGGGTAAGAGGCACCCCACTTGGGTACTTGGTCATATTCAAGTTACTTGGGTTATAACCCATCACATGAATGACATAACGGTCCCAGGTAAATTTATAAAATAACACTACCTCATGGGCCTCAAGGGTGTGCCTCATAAAAAACCATCCAGAGAGATGGACAAAATACCATCTCTTAATCCATGTTCTCTCAAGGTAGGTTACTCACCCAAACAAATCCTAGTATGAATAAGGTATTTTCACCAAATCCTGGTCACAAAAAATAGGGGGAACACCCAACTTGGGTTAGCATTATAGGATTATTGGATCTAAGGTGTCTTAAGGTTCTTACTATGCCCACTTGGTACCATCATCATGGGACACTATCACATAATCTTGGAGGTGTTTTCCACTAACAATAAGAGATACCACATCATATCCATTCCAATTTAAATTAAGGTTTTCCCCTTAGGGTGCAGGTGTCAAGGCCAACTCATTCAATGTACACGCCCACTGCCATCGATAGATGACACATCTCTCCATAGTATAAGGTCCCATCATTGAACATGGATCTATATAGGGTCCAAGGGTTCTCATATAATTAATTAAAAGACTTAATTATATTTTTTGTAAATCCATTCTCTTTTTCCATGAAATTAAATAACCAAGTCATCACCCTCATTGTCAAGACCGCATATCACAATGCATAAAAAAACATTATACCATTGGGAGATTATTAAGACTGAATACCTCAATTGGAGTTTTTTTTTCATTTATTTAAAAGGAATGATAACTCTTATAAGGCTAATCCAAGACCTTTATGAGATTTCCTTAGATCGTATCACTATCCGGGTAGCATATCACCACGTCACACCATAACCGAAGGCAACAACCAATGGGAGGTCTGCAACAAACCCCGACACCAACCTAGGATAAAAACCTGAGTGCCTAAGTTATTTAAATCATTAATTAAATTAAATTTAAATAGAAAAATTCCAATAAAATCATAGTGTAAAGTACCATTGATGATTTGATAGATAAAGGTAGATGAATGTCATTACAGAATATCCCCTATGCAATCAAAATAAATTATTTGATGGAATTATAATATTTACCCATTATATAGTAAAATTATAATTTTAAACCTAACCCACATATCATTAAATTCATCAAAAATGTGGGGAGAGATGAGCAGTTTAATGAGAAGAAATCTGTACCACGTCCTGATGAACAAAACACCCAAGAACACTACCCCAAACTAAGGGGAATAAGGAAAGGGAGGGGGTGAGGTCCTCCATCCATGCATGAAAGAGGAAGAAAATAAATGGTGGATCCCCCCTATAAAAATAGAGCAAGAAAATGTTATTTTCCCCTCTTATAAGTCCACCTACTAGTAGGTATTAGGCCACTGGCTAGCCAGTGCACCCAATAGGCTATCCCAGCCTCTATATTTTCCATCTACTAGTCTCTAGCTAGCCAGTGACTATTCAATGACTATAGGCTACAACAACACTACAACTCTGACACCCCATCTACCTCTGATTCTCTTTTCCCCCCCTTGAAAACAATTATCCCTTATTTTAAATCCCAAATACCCCTTTATGGGTACTCAAAATCTCATAATTCCATTATGAATCCTAATTAAAAATTTAACCCATCCAATAATTGAAAAACTAAAATTTATCTTAAAACTAAAGAATTATCCATACCCATTGGAAATACACTTCCAGTGCTGACCCAAAAAAAATTTATGATCCTCCTCCACCTCTTAGGCGAGATATGGTTTTGGATAGTTGCTACCTCATAGCAGTAGAGACTACCTCCTACAACTAACTTGGTATAACCCCCATTTTTTATTAAATCCATAACCAAATACTTTGAAAAAATACCTACAACATATTTATGTTTTTTATCTAAAAATAAACATATACAAGAATTATTTCACTTATTAAATAAAAATATCTTCCCCAAATACAATATCACATATCATCAATAAACCAACAACTCCAATCATTGCATATTTTCTAAAAATATAAATATGACTCTTAAGTGTTGAACAATCCACCACATTATATTTTGTTAACATTATCCCATTAAATATATTCCAATAAATACAATGAGATAATACACCCCTTTAAGTTTCCTATACCCCATATACTGAGTTTTTATTAGAATCACCACCACTATACTACACAATTTTGGTTACATATTTTGGAGTAGTAGTAACACTCATTCATTTCCACATCATTTAGTGGAACTAATTAGACCATGTCATGAGAAAATTTGAGTTCATACAACACATCCTCTATTCAACATTACATATTGCTTAATTTCATAGTAATATGATCATAGGTAAGTAGGAAACTGATTTTTTATGCTACCATTCTTGGTACATTGAGTCATGGGACATGTGTGGTAGTATAATATATTTATATGTGCATGTACTATAGTAAAAATATAACTATCAGATCAGAGAGAGTATGTTTATTGGAACTAAAATCATACTATCTTATACCTTACATGTCGTGGGATAATCCTTCACCAATTGGTATGTTTACTATCTTTTTTAGATCATTTTAATTTCAAAAAATTTGTTAAACTGAATGTTATTATTTTACAGTTAGATGGTTTAGAAAGACTTAAACATATATATAATCCCCATGAGGAGGAAGTTTTAAATAAATAAATACTTCATGGAGATATTATTGCTCTTAGAGATCCTCTTGATTCACTATATGAGAGAGTCTATGATTTAGATCCACTAGAATATCCCAATCCACATACTTATATAGAGGAATTTGGGTATGTTGATGTGCATTATAATCCCACCAAGGATAATTCACATCCACCACCACAACCACCACTACCAGTAAGAATAAAAATTTGAGTATAGAGATATCGATTCCCAAGAGAGGTTCCATGTATTAGTTTGTAACTTCGTGGCCCATTACTTTTCTAGTTTGGGAGTTAGTGTTGTTCAGAGAAGGATTGGGGAGAGTTAAATAGATTTTGGAGCTAAAATTTTACTAACATGAGTAATTCATGATATAAATATATATTCATGATGTGAGAGGTTGTTTTTGGTTTTGAGGTTGGTGATTTACTACTTGAAAACTAAAAAGGCAATTCTATACTTAAGTGGTTTATGACATGAATGAATAATTCATGCTATGAATTAATTGGAGACCAAGGTTCTATAAAAATCAATATATGTTAGTTGGGTTTGTAGTTTTAGTAATTCATAGCGGGATTCTGTTTCAGGGCCTAAATTGGAGGGCTCCATGAAAACTCACAACATGAATCGATCATTCACATCGTGAATGTGTTGAGGTCCAACATGTTTATAAACTTTGATGCTCTCCCAAATTAATTCATTAATATATCATTTATATCAAACCATAGGTGAATCCTAGGTGATTTTGGAGGATATTTTATCCCCTTTCTTCCTGCTTTGATCCATGGATTCTATTCGATTTCCTTGGCCATCCACACTGAGTAAATCCTCTTCTCTCCCTAGATTTTATTAGTTCCTCTTTGGGAATTTTTTGTGCTGTTGTTTTTTTGGTTCGGGGAGTGCTTAGAGCTATGATTTTTAATGAACCTTTATGTGATTCATGTTTATTTACGGTTTCCTAATGTAGTGGTTGTCTTTTAGTTGTTTCTCATTCACCCTGCAATACATGGAAATTTGAAAAGATTATTTGAGGTAGGGGATCCTCATTATCTCTCTATTTACTCAAATGTGTGGGGATTTCATGATTTTATATTCCGTTGGGTGGATAGTAAGGGCCAACTTAAGAAGATGATTAATTTTATAAATATTTTTTTAATGATAATTAGAGATATCATATGTTTTACTGCTTTTAATGATATTGAAAATGATATTATTCATGTATATTTATATTTCTAAAGATAATGGTAGTTGGGAGGCTTACTTGTGTTTTAGTTTATGTACCTATGGAAACCTTGTTGTGTTGATTTTTTGATCCCACTCTAAAAGAAATATAAGAATTTAAATTTCTATAATGAATTTGTTACCCCTATAAATCAAGAATTTTTGTGAGAATAACCATGTTATGTAATTAAGTAAAGTGATTAAATCCCTTGTTGACTCTGATTTGTGGTAAATTGTGGAATTCCAAATGTGTTTTTATGTGTTTATGTGGTTTTTATGAATATTTAGTGGTTGTGTGAACCCTTTTGGGGCTTGTGTGGTGATGGTGGTGACTGACTTGGGTGTGGAATGTATTGGGAAGTGATGTGATGGTTGGTTGGAATGGTATGTGATGTAGGCTGGTGGGTGGTTGTTGTAGTGATATGGTTGGGTGATGGTGAGATGGATTGGAATTAATTGTGTTGTGGTGGTGGTGGATGTGATATGAGAAAGATATTATGTGGTGAGTTTGTGTTAGTTTCTGATTTATCTATAGAATAAATTTAATTTCTAAAAATTAAAATACATCTATCAGTAAATGAATAAGCATGGTATGAAATATAATTATGATAATAGTCTAAAATTTATGTGTGGTAATTGGATTACATAATATTAATGATAAATGAATGGTTTGTTTTATTTTAAATTAAATGTATTAGTAAATAAAATTTTGTGGAAACTCATCAAAATATGGAAATGGTGGAACATGTAATTGAAAATGTAATTGTGTGGTTATGTGTTCTAGTTGTATGGTGTGATGTATTTAGTGTTGGAATAGGTTGTGATGAATGTTTTGTGGTGAAGTGGTGGTAATGTGGAGTATGTTAGTGAATTTTATTTCAACTCATAGGTTGGGTAATGTGTGCTATATAACTATAATGTATTTTCATGTTATTTTTATATGCTCCCCACCTGTGTTGAATAACCCTACTAGTTCCCAAATGTTTTCTATTTCATGTGTTTTAACCAAGATCATATATGGTGGGGATTCAGATGGATATCTACCGCCTCTTCCCAACTATCCCATAAGTAATAGTGATGATATCGTTTGGTGTTGAATATTACCCCACTATGATAAGGATTGGTGTTAGAGATTAACTAGTAATGAGATGAAGATATGGTGTTGGTTATTGACTAGTGGTGTTGAGGATGTGATATACAGTGGGGGTCATGTGTTCTTGGAGGAGGGAATGAGGTTTATGTCTTTTAGGCCCATGATACCCTACTACCCTGGTTATGTGATGAGGTTGTGATGTGATGATGGTTGATTCTAGCACCAGATTCTAGACCCCATGGGAGGTTAAAATAGGTTGAGATACATCATTACCCACATTATAGATAGTTGTATATGTGATATTATATATATATATATATAAGGGATGGGAGAACATGAAGGTTGATGTTGGGGAGTGAGAGTGAAAAATCAACGGGGAAGTGGATGTGGGGAACCATTGTTTTGTGTTCTTTTGATACTATATTATTATATTGGATGCTTAATTTGGTGAGCATGTTATGGTGAGGCTGGGATTGTTTAGTTGACCTATTTAGGTGCATGTTGGTTTTTCTTTTTGTTCATTGGGGAATTAGTATGATCTTTTAACATGTTCACTAGAGACCCTGGGTATGATCCTACTGAGTATACATGTTATTCTCACCCTATGTATATATAATTTGTTTCTAGTTTCTCCGAGGATTTTAGGGACCAAGTTAGACATCACTAGCTTGAATTTGGAGCTGTTGTTGAGTCCCTATTATATGAATTTTCATTGGTATTTACTTAGAGACTTTTATTTGTATTTATTTACATTGTTCGTTAATTGTGGGATAGTTTTGGGTTTACTTTTATATTATGTGTTGGATTTACTTGGTGGTTATTTGTTCTATATTATGATCCTACATTATTAATGAGGATAATGTATTCTATATGTTAGATTTTTATACCCTTTGATCTAGTCACTAACCTGGGGCCTACTGTAAGTGGGACTTGGGGGTCATTATCTATCCTCCTTTATTTCCATCCCATGAGGGGTAGCATTGGAGGGAGGGTTCGTGAAATTATAACATAAGACACTACATAGTAGATAGAGGTTCATGCATAAAGTATTTAGGATCCTATATAATTGGTAGTGGATCCTATGCCATATTTGTTTACTTATTCAAATGATATACCATCTTCAACTCATAGACATCCTGCGGCCAACATCCCTAGTGATAAACAGGGGTGGGTCTTCACTTTAATATCACAATATCTATATTCCCCAAGCAATACTCTCTCTTACAAAAACCTCATGGATGTGTTCTCATTATCATCAGATTTAGGGAATACTATTAGTAACCCATAATTCATGGGATATGTATCCAGATATGATGTTGGATAGTACTCTATGTAGTATAATGTAGAGTCACCTACTCAATAGTATGTTGAGGCACCGATAGCATAACATATTGAGGTGCCAACAGTAGTAGTGATAGAGCAGTACATAGAGGTAGTAGTTCTATATCTGTACATTCACCCTTTTAAAGTTGAGGTAGTGCAAAAAGTGAAACCCTCTCTTTTATTCAAAACACTAGAGTGGTGTAGACATCACACCCAGAGTGGGTGTGAGGTTCATACACCTCATTGTGTTACCGAGAGGTGATGGTGTTGATTTTTTTCCACATTAAAATAGTTTACATATAAAAATATCTAATTTTAGATATCATTAAATGTATGTTTAGATTCTACATTATCTCTATTTCATGTCACACCTCATTATCATAATATATATAATTAATCTTTGACCTATTACATACATTTCATAAATTTTGATCCATTGGTAAGGATGAAAAATAAAATAAAATACTAGGTTATTAATAAAAAAAGTAATATATACTATGAATAACATTAAAAGGGATAAAAAATGATATTTAAATATCCTTATATGAGGATGTGTATATTCATGCCCCATCAGTTCATCCACGAAGGTTTAATATTATGATTATTATGATAAATTCATATTTATGTGTAACATGTAATGAAATAAATCAATAAAAATAATATTACCATTCCAATGTATCATATATTTTCTCTTAGAGACTCCCATAGACCACCAAAAGTACAGTCATAAATAAATACACACACACACATACATATAAAATTATCATTTCAATGTTGTTATTTCACACCAACATTTCAAATTCATACATATTAGTAAATATTTTGATGATACATTTACATCCATATACACAATATCATCTCCATTTCTCATATAAAATTATCAATTCAATGTTAATATTACATATATATGGAAATCAAAATTTCTATAAATTTAATATATCTTATCACATTTTTACTCATTATTTAGAATTGATATCACTATTAATAACAACTACACCACATTTGTAACGCCCCGACCCCAGCTACCCAAAGTCGGTGCATTACTTCGTAACATTGGCATGATCACAAAAGATCAAGTCTCGAAAGACCGATTAGTTTAGTAGCCTTGGAAACACTAGATACATTCATAAACGTTACATTACATCATAAAGTGAAAAACTAATAACAAAGTCTTCATAGTCCACACTCATATCCCCTTCTGACTATCCCTGCAGGTCATTCATAAAATACTTCTTCACATCCTGGAAAATATTAAAACATTGAAAGGGGTGAGCTCAGATTCTCAGTAAGGATAACAATATTGCGGAAGCTTTCATAAATAAACATTAACATTTAAGGCAATGTACAACTAAAACAAAAGCCTTTTAAACTTGAACTTCAACATAACATGGCAAAAGTAAAATGAGATAATGCCATTCACTTCTTCACATGGATATTCTACTGGTCGAATAATCACATGCATTATCAATAACCACTTTCATAATGAGGGAATGTATAATGCCAGACATTCTGCAACATTTTGTCAAGGCCTCGGCCAAGACATCTAAAATGATTAAGGCCTCGGCCAAAACCATAAATCAAATTGGGAAAGGGCCTCGGCCAAATCCACGTCTAGTTGTCTCATGAGACCTACCGATGCATCGAGGAGCTATAGCAGGCTCCACCCGTCACATATTAAGTCCAATGCATTCCCATATGAAAAGGTTTAAACATAACATAAACATTCGTATAAAAACTAGCACACGAAATGTCAATAATTTCACCATAAACTATGAATGGTATAAAATAGCACATCCACAGTCAAACATATCACAAAACCTTCAATACAATATAGAAGTTTTGTATTATAATAAATCAACTTCAAATAAGCGTAAAATCCATCAAAGGATGTTGACATAGATGAAATCAAAATACTTTTTAGAGAAATATCTCTTTCTATTTTTGAAATCATTTAAGAGACATATAAAACAAAACATTTTCTTGAAAATATTCTTATAAGCTTGTAAGGAAAGCATTGAAGATTTTATAGCGGCGGAAAATAACCGCACCCGCCGTATAAGTTAAAAAACATTTTTACCTCAATTCTGTCGAAAAGGTTAAAAAGGACCTTGTTTTGAAAAGGACAAAAAGATTCCTCTTATAAAAAGTCAAAAAGGGTATAAATGACTTTAAACCATATTCTTGTAAATAGTAAAAATGTTTTGAAATACATTTTGAAGAAACATGGATGTGGATGATAACGAGGTCCCAGTAGATAATTATGTATAAACAACCTTGGATAATGAAGAGGCTGTGAAGTAAACCCTTACCTTGTACTTTTCCTTGGTTGGGGTAGGTTAACCTCCTGTATAATGGTGAAATAGTTGTTATTAAATTATACAAGAATCATATACATTCATATGATATCATATATGATCTTTTAACATTGCTTTGTTAACAATATCTTAGATTTATCGTTGTTTAGGGTGTTAACTTACTCGTTTTCTTATATGTTTTGTTACGTAAGTCATGTTTTTCATGGATAGGTTGTATCTTATTCATAACCAGAATGATATCATGTCCTTAAACATTATTTTTAAATCATCAAATGATAATTATACTTGAATGGATACGACGGAGAATTAATCTCATCGCGTTCGTGGAGACGGTAGTCCGTACGTACGCACGAGCGACAATATCATTATTTTGATATTAAAATAATATATAATTGGATAGTATATCATATATAAGGAATCATTATCATGTTATATTTATTATTTACATGAATTAAATATCATTATTATAACCATCTAAATAATAATATATTGAATAACAATTACACCACGACGTGGAGACGGTAAGCCGTACGTACGCACGTATGGTGACATGTCATTCAAATGATGGGTAGAATACTGAATATGGTTGTTCCATATTTATAATAACATCACAGTATATAGAAGATACTGGAGTTAAAATTTTAGAATTGAAATAATAAACAAAGAGGGAGTGGAAGAAGAAAGAAACATGAAAGAGGGTGATGAAAATGTTACCTCTTCTTCGGGTTCTTCCTTTTGATTTGATCAAAAGGACTCCTTAGGATGACTTTATGACTAAAGTAAAGCTTCTAGGATTAAGGGAGAGAAGTTGGGAGAGTATTTGGGCAGAGTTTGGCCGAACCAAAAGGCTTGAAAGTGTGAATAAGGTGGTAGAGGTGGGGGCCTTTTATAAGAGGAGAGGAGGGGCTCTTTTGGAAAGATTGAAATGTTACATTAGTGTACAATGCTTTTCGGATTCTAAAGGTCCCACACTTATATAATTCGTGGCTAAGGTGATAAGGGTTCTAAATATCTTCATCAAATAGGCTTTGGACAAGTGTAAGCCTTGGATTTTTCATTATCTTCTCATTTTATTTAAATCGTTAAATAATGAGGTCATCGCCGCATCATAATGATGTCATAAATAATTTAATTTATTTAATGTCTAAAAATTATAAAAAAAATACTATGATGTAGTAAATCTTTTTAGCTTTCTAATGAATATTTATAATCAAAATTTGGATTTGTGTAACCCCACTTAAAAACTGTTTTAGTAAAACATTTTATGTTTGTGTCATTTTTTACTTTAACATTAAATAAAAGGTATTTATGTCATTTTCTAACTAAAGTGGCTCCGTGGGGTCCCCAAGTTGACCCATGGGTTGTCTTGGTCGGCCATGACTCATCCAATAGGAGTAGGACAAGTGTCATGCTCATCTCATATTATTAAAACATTATTTGTACCTTAAACTACACTAATTACCTCTAATCGCAATTAAGAACTTAAAAGTTACTATTCACCAAAAATTTATTTTAATCTCATTGAACCACATTTTACTTCTTAATGACAACCATGTATGTCGGATTTTTGAAAATCAAATCACAGAAGTGGTAATATTTCATTTAAATGAAAAATCAGTTATTTAACTACCACTTAGTGGTTTCACTATTCATCAAAAATTGAAGTTTTTCAGAACAAAGACAAAATTTCAACCTAAGCTATAATTGATATTCTGAATTCAAAAATGATGTCTATTTTACAAAATTCCAAACATATAAGTTGCATTAATTAATTTTATAATTAATTCCTGCTGTTACAAAAAATGGTGTGTTTCTAAGAAACAATTTATATCAAAAGATTGGCAATTGTTTATGACTGATTTCAATGTTAAATTAATTCTAATGACCACCATTGGATAAAATGGTAAAAATATATTCTAATTATACTTTAAAACCACTAAATAGTATAATTTTTCACTATAAATTATTTTGATTTAAAAAGTTGTTTTTAAGTATTTTTCACTATTCATAAAAAATTAGAAGTTCTCAGAAAAATACCAAAAATTCAACATAGGCTAATTTCGATATTCCGAATCCAAAGATGAAGTCTATTTTGATAAATAAAATTTATAAAATTTCAAAAAGTAGGTATTACTATTCACAACTGCTAGTTTAATTAGTTGTGGTGTGTGTTAGAGCTCGAGGTTGCGTACAACACACGCTATTGCATTATACGAAAGGAAACATACCGTGGAAGATTGGGGTGTTACATTCTCCCCTACTTCAAATAATTGTGTCCTCGCAATTTCTAGGGTATTACTGCATAAAAAGACTCGGGTGGTTCTTCATCATAAGTTCCTCAGGTTCCCACGTTGCCTCTTCCATTTTATGATTTCTCCACAAAACCTTTACCAGACGAGTCGTCCGGTTTCTCAGCACCTGCTCCCTCACATCAAGAATCCCGACGGGCTCTTCACAATAGGAAAGATCGGGTTCCAGTTCTAATTCCTCATAGGTGAGTATATGCGTTGGGTCAGGCATGTATTTCCTCAACAGAGATACATGGAAAACATCGTGAACTTTGGAGAGATTTGGCGGCATCGCCAAACGATAAGCTACAACCCCAATACGATCTAGAATTTCGAAAGGTCCGATGTACCTGGGACTCAACTTACCCTTCTTACCAAAACGTATAACTCCCTTCCATGGAGATACCTTTAGGAAAACATGATCTCCCACCTGAAATTCCAAAACCTTTCTTCTGTTATCGGCATAGCTCTTCTGCCTACTTTGAGCTGATTTGATGTGGTTTTGGATTACCTTCACCTTTTCCATTGTTTCTTCCACCAGTTCTGGTCCCACAAGTTTTCTTTCACCAACGTCATCCCAACAGGTTGGTTTACGACATCTCTTTCCATATAACGCTTCATAAGGTGCCATCTGAATGCTTGAATGGAAGCTATTGTTGTAGGAAAATTCTACTAGTGGTAAGTATTGATCCCATATACCCTGAAAGTCAAGAGAGCAAGATCTCAACATGTCTTCTAAGGTCTGAATAGTCCGTTCTGATTGTCCATCTGTTTGAGGGTGATAGGCAGTGCTCAAACAAAGTTCAGTATCCAAGGCCTTTTGAAGACTTTTCCAGAATCTTGAAGTAAAACGAGGATCACGATCAGAAACAATCGATAGGGGTACTCCATGAAGTCTTACAACTTCATTAATATATAATCTTGCTAGACGTTCAAGTGGTAGATCCTCCCATATAGCCAGAAAATGTGCTGACTTAGTAAGACGATCAACAATGACCCATATTGCATCATTCCTTCTAGGAGTCTTTGGTAGTCCCATGACAAATTCCATCGTAATATTATCCCATTTCCACTCAGGTATGGGAAGAGGTTGCAATACTCCACCAGGATGTTGCCTTCCAGCTTTCACTTGTTGACAAACTATACACCTCGACACAAAATCAGCAATCTCCCTCTTCATATTGTCCCACCAAAAATGTTCCTTCAAATCTCTATACATTTTGGTGCTCCCAGGGTGTATAGAGAAATTGGAACTATGAGAATCATCCAACAATTCCCTTTTTAGATCAGTTATATCGGGAACACAAAGTCTCTTCCTGAATTTCAAAATTCCATCCTTATACACAAAGTCCCTCAATCTTCCAACATTCACATCTTTAATCTTCTTCTGAAATTCTTCATCATTGGTTTGAGAACTCTTAATCCTTTCTAGTAATGATGGTTTGGAAACCATTTGAAAAAGCATTGATGTTTCACCTTCCCTAGTTATTCCCATGTCCATCTTCACTAGATCCAAGAAAATTGGATCCCTTTCAATTCTCATCACATTCAAAACTCCATGGTCTTTTCTACTCAAAGCATCTGCCACCTTGTTTGCCTTCCCCAGGTGGTAATGTATCGTGCAATCATAATCCTTGAGTAGTTCAAGCCATCGCCTTTGCCTCATGTTGAGTTCTTTTTGTGTGAAAATATACTTAAAACTCTTGTGATCAGTATAAATCTCACATTTTTCACCATAGAGGTAATGTCTCCATATCTTTAAAGCAAAGATCACAGCTGCTAACTCAAGATCATGAGTAGGATAGTTTTGCTCATGAATTTTTAGCTGTCGTGATGCATAGGCAATGACCTTATCATTCTGCATAAGGACACAACCAAGTCCTTTCTTTGATGCATCACTATAAATAACAAACCCATCATTCCCCGATGGTAGAGTCAATACAGGGGCATTGACTAATCTTCTCTTCAGTTCTTCAAAACATTCTTCACACACTTTTGTCCAGACAAATTTAATCCCTTTACGTGTGAGCTTTGTCAATGGGTTAGCCAATCTAGCAAAATTCTGGACGAAACGTCGATAATAACCTGCTAAACCAATGAAACTGCGTACCTCAGTTATACTTTTCGGTGCTGGCCATTCTTGGATTGCCTTGGTTTTAGAAGGATCAACGGAAATTCCATCCTTAGAGACAATATGGCCAAGAAAAGAAATCTCATGAAACCAGAATTCACACTTGCTAAATTTCCCATATAATTCATGTCTTCTAAGAGTCTTCAGGATAATGCATAAGTGATTTTCATGATCTTCGTGGCTTTTGGAGTATACCAAGATATCATCAATAAATACCACTACAAAGTCATCAAGATATTCCTTGAAAACTCTATTCATCAGATCCATGAAAACAGAGGGTGCATTAGTCAATCCAAAAGGCATTACTGTAAACTCGTAATGCCCGTACCTTGTTCGAAATGCTGTCTTTGGAACGTCTTCCTTCTTCACACACAACTGATGGTATCCAGACCGAAGGTCAATCTTTGAAAAGTATTGAGCTCCATGCAGTTGGTCAAACAAATCATCAATGCGAGGTAGGGGATACTTGTTCTTTATTGTTATAGCATTGATCTCCCTATAGTCAATGCACAGCCTCATAGATCCATCTTTCTTCTTAACAAAAAGAACAGGGGATCCCCAAGGAGAAACACTAGGGCGAATAAATCCCTTATTACTCAATTCCTCTAGTTGTTTCTTTAGTTCAACTAATTCCACAGTGGCCATTCTATAAGGGGTCTTCGATATGGGCCTTGATCCAGGAATTAAATCAATGGAAAACTCAACTTCTCGTTCTGGAGGATGTCCAGGTAAATCTTCCGGAAACACATCAACATATTCTCTCACAATAGGTACATCCTCTATTTGAATCTCCCTTTCCTCACCCTCAGTAATTTCATTATCTTCCTCCCCAATAATTGAATTTAGTTGAGCTACTAGGGGTGGATCTAGATAAGAATTATGTGGCGTCGATTCAGCTCTAAAGATAAGGTGTTCCTTATCATCATCATCATCAAGAATCGTAACCTCTTTCCTCTTACAATAAATTTTTGCATCATGGTCCGAAAGCCAATCCATACCGAGGATTATATCAAATTCAATCATGGGTATGACGATGAGATCAACAGGTAAAGAACATTTAGGTGCTCTAATGGGAACTAATCGACAAAACTTTGTTGCAACAATACTTCCCTTAGGGGTTTTGACCGACAACTCCCTTGTTAAATCAAATTGTAAATATCTAATTTTCTTAGCAAACTGGGAAGATATGAAACAATGTGATGATCCAGAATCAAATAATGCATTTGCTAAACTTGAGGAAACCATTAAATTACCTTCCACCACGTCTTTCGGAGCTTCTACCTCAGCAGTAGTGATAGAATAAGCTTGGCCTTGATCCCTTGGCCTTTTCTGAGGTAAGTTCTCCTGACTCTTAGGACATTCATTTGCATAATGCCCCATCTCCCTGCAATTGTAGCACCGAACGTTGGTAGCTTCCTTCTTCCCCTTGCAATCATGAGCTTGGTGGCCTTTTTCAACACACTTGTAACAGACTCCCATTCCTTTCAAGCAAGTACCAGGATGTTTCTTCCCGCATTTACCACAAGATAGATATTCAAACTTTCCCTTCTTCCCTTTATTTCCATTCCCAGATTGATCAGCAGGTCTCTTCTTCTCTTTCTTTGCTTTAAAGTCATAAGACTTAGGGAATTCCTTTTCCGTCTTGATAGCGCACGAGACAATACCTTCGTATGAAGAGAAGGTTTCTGATACTAAAGCTCGACGGAGAAATGGTTTCAACCCATCAAAGAAACGATCAGTCTTACTTATTGGGTTACGTATGTAATCTGCAGCATACCTTGCTAACCTTGTAAAGTTAGCCTCATACTTTGTGACATTCTCATCCTCCTTCTGCCTCAGACTCAGAAATTGCCTTTCCATATCCGCTCGATGGTCTCGAGGAAAGTATTTTTCTAAGAACAACTCTTTGAACTCCTGCCATTCCATGTTTGTTAATTCATCATCTCCCTTTGTGTTTTGAATTAGTGACCACCATTGATCGGCATCTCCAGTGAGGCGGTAAACTGCCATGATAACATTTTCCCTTTCACTGCTCCCCAAAGCCTGAAATATTTTCTCTAGGGAATTTATCCATTGCTCGGCTACTAAGGGATTTGTACTCCCATTGAACGTTGGTGGTTGTTTCCTCATGAATCTATCTAACATTGATCCTCCACGCTGTGGATCGGGGTGCTCCATACGGGTAAGGTTATTATTCATAACATGAGTAAGTTGTCCCAGTATGGTGATTAGCTGATCGGCACCAGTTCCATCACCAACCCCATTATAATTATCTTGAGCAGGAGGGAAATACCTACATGGAGTACGTGCATTGATACGGTTTCTATTTCTTCCACTCGGCGCCATTTCTAAACAATGGCATAAACTAGATCAGTTTATGAATCAAAATACATAATCCGATACTTATAAAACACTTAACATAAATTGAACTATTTATGGATATAATCCATAATCATAAAAATGTTTTCTTTGAGGAAGTATATACTCATAAACCCTTGATAATGATTTGTAAAGAAAATGAGAGTTATCCTAAGCATATCCCCTGGGAGTGTCGTAACCAAGAGTGCAGCAAGGCCCGTTGTCATGCACCAGTTCCCGTTCGAGTCTAGCTCAAAGCGGTGTTTTCGGGTTTTACCCCTAGAAACATCTGTGCCAGAGCCGCCTCTACCTGCTCGTATCCAGACAGGGATGTATTTCTCGGAAAACTCACAACATCTCTACAATAACAAAATTCTAGGAAGTTCTTCTATACTAATCCTCAAAGTTCATCTTAGGTCTATGTGCTCTAATCAGAGTTTATCTAAATCAAGCTTCCAAGGTTTGTACTAAACTTCCTCTGATACCAACTGTAACGCCCCGACCCCAGCTACCCAGAGTCGGTGCATTAGTTCGTAACATTGGCATGATCACAAAAGATCAAGTCTCGAAATACCGATTAGTTTAGTAGCCTTGGAAACACTAGATACATTCATAAACGTTACATTACATCATAACGTGAAAAACTAATAACAAAGTCTTCATAGTCCACACTCATATCCCCTTCTGACTATCCCTGCAGGTCATTCATAAAATATTTCATCACATCCTGGAAAATATTAAAACATTGAAAGAGGTGAGCTCAGATGCTCAGTAAGGATAACAATATTGCGGAAGCTTTCATAAATAAACATTAACATTTAAGGCAAATTTACAACTAAAACAAAAGCCTTTTAAACTTGAACTTCAACATAACATGGCAAAAGTAAAATGAGATAATGCCATTCACTTCTTCACATGGATATTCTACTGGTCGAATAATCACATGCAATATCAATAACCACTTTCATAATGAGGGAATGTATAATGCCAAACATTCTGCAACATTTTGTCAAGGCCTCGGCCAAGACGTCTAAAATGATTAAGGCCTCGGCCAAAACCATAAATCAAATTGGGAAAGGGCCTCGGCCAAATCCACGTCTAGTTGTCTCATGAGACCTACCGATGCATCGAGGAGCTATAGCGGGCTCCACCCGTCACATATTAAGTCCAATGCATTCCCATATGAAAAGGTTTAAACATAACACAAACATTCGTATTAAAACTAGCATACGAAATGTCAATAATTTCACCATAAACTATGAATGGTATAAAATAGAACATCCACAGTCAAACATATCACAAAACCTTCAATACAATATAGAAGTTTTGTATTATAATAAATCAACTTCAAATAAGCGTAAAATCCATCAAAGGATGTTGACATAGATGAAATCAAAACACTTTTTAGAGAAATATCTCTTTCTATTTTTGAAATAATTTAAGAGCCATATAAAACAAAACATTTTCTTGAAAATATTCTTATAAGATTCTAAGGAAAGCTTTGAAGATTTTATAACGGCGGAAAATAACCGCACCCGCCGTATAAGTTAAAAAACATTCTTACCTCAATTCTGTCGAAAAGGTTAAAAAGGACCTTGTTTTGAAAAGGACAGAAAGATTCCTCTTATAAAAAGTCAAAAAGGGTATAAATGACTTTAAACCATATTCTTGTAAATAGTAAAAAATTTTTGAAATACATTTTGAAGAAACATGGATGTGGATGATAACGAGGTCCCAGTAGATAATTATATATAAACAACCTTGGATAATGAAGAGGTTGTGAAGTAAACCCTGACCTTGTACTTTTCCTTGGTTTGGGTAGGTTAAACTACTGTATAATGGTGAAATAATTGTTATTAAATTATACAAGAATCATATACATTCATATGATATCATATATGTTCTTTTAACATTTCTTTGTTAACAATATCTTAGATTTATCGTTGTTTCGGGTGTTAACTTACTCGTTTTCTTATATGTTTTGTTACGTAAGTCATGTTTTTCATGGATAGGTTGTATCTTATTCATAACCAAAATTATATCATGTCCTTAAACATTATTTTTAAATCATCAAATGATAATTATACTTGAATCGATACGACGGAGAATGAATCTCATCGCGTTCGTGGAGACGGTAGTCCGTACGTACGCACGAGCGACAATATCATTATTTTGATATTAACATAATATATAATTGGATAGTATATCATATATACAGAATCATTATCATGTTATATTTATTATTTACATGAATTACATATCATTATTATACCCATGTAAATAATAATATATTGAATAACAATTACACCACGACGTGGAGACGGTAAGCCGTACGTACGCACGTATGGTGACATGTCATTCAAATGATGGGTAGAATACTGAATATGGTTGTTCCATATTTATAATAACATCACAGTATATAGAAGATACTGGAGTTATAATTTTAGAATTGAAATAATAAACAAAGAGGGAGTGGAAGAAGAAAGAAACATAAAAGAGGGTGATGAAAATGTTACCTCTTCTTCGGGTTCTTTCTTTTGATTTGATCAAAAGGACTCCTTAGGATGGCTTTCTGACTAAATTAAAGCTTCTAGGATGAAGGGAGAGAAGTTGGGAGAGTATTTGGGCAGAGTATGGCCGAACCAAAAGGCTTGAAAGTGTGAATAAGGTGGTAGAGGTGGGGGCCTTTTATAAGAGGAGAGGAGGGGCTCTTTTGGAAAGATTGAAATGTTACATTATTGTACAATGCTTTTCGGATTCTAAAGGTCCCACACTTATATAATTTGTGGCTAAGGAGATAAGGGTTCTAAATCTCTTAATAAAATAGGCTTTGGACAAGTGTAAGCCTTGGATTTGGCATTATCTTCTCATTTTATTTAAATCGTTAAATAATGAGGTCATCGCCGCATCATAATGATGTCATAAATAATTTAATTTATTTAATGTCTAAAAATTATAAAAAAATACTATGATGTAGGAAATCTTTTTAGATTTCTAATGAATATTTATAATCAAAATTTGGACTTGTTTAACCCCACTTAAAAACTGTTTTAGTAAAACATTTTATGTTTGTGTCATTTTTTACTTTAACATTAAATAAAAGGTATTTATGTCATTTTCTAACTATAGTGGCTCCATGGGGTCCCCAAGTTGACCCATGGGTTGTCTTGGTCGGCCATGACTCATCCAATAGGAGTAAGACAAGTGTCATGCTCATCTCATATTATTAAAACATTATTTGTACCTTAAACTACACTAATTACCTCTAATCGCGATTAAGAACTTAAAAGTTACTATTCACCAAAAATTTATTTTAATCTCATTGAACCACATTTTACTTCTTAATGACAACCATGTATGTCGGATTTTTGAAAATCAAATCACAGAAGTGGTAATATTTCATTTAAATGAAAAATCAGTTATTTAACTACCACTTAGTGGTTTCACTATTCATCAAAAATTGAAGTTTTTCAGAACAAAGCCAAAATTTCACCCTAAGCTATAATTGATATTCTGAATTCAAAAATGATGTCTATTTTACAAAATTCCAAACATATAAGTTGCATTAATTAATTTTATAATTAATTCCCGCTGTTACAAAAAATGGCGTGTTTCTAAGAAACAATTTATATCAAAAGATTTGCAATTGTTTATGTCTGATTTCAATGTTAAATTAATTCTAATGACCACCATTGGATAAAATGGTAAAAATATATTCTAATTATACTTTAAAACCACTAAATAGTATAATTTTTCACTATAAATTATTTTGATTTAAAAAGTTGTTTTTAAGTATTTTTCACTATTCATAAAAAATTAGAAGTTCTCAGAAAAATACCAAAAATTCAACATAGGCTAATTTCGATATTCCGAATCCAAAGATGAAGTCTATTTTGATAAATAAAATTTATAAAATTTCAAAAATTAGGTATTACTATTCACAACGGCTAGTTTAATTAGTTGTGGTGTGTGTTAGAGCTCGAGGTTGCGTACAACACACGCTATTGCATTATACGAAAGGAAACGTACCGTGGAAGCTTGGGGTGTTACAAAATTATTGAATTATTGAATATATTTATTATCCTAAAATTAATGACAAAAAAACATCCAATTACATTTATAACATCCAGATATATTTGGTTATTCTTTTTATGAATTAAAATAAAATTTAAAATAAATAATATAATTATAAAACTATAACATTTAAAAAAACCCAAAACTAATAAAACCCAACCCCCACCAAATATAAACTATAATATATTTATATTATTTATAACATATATAAAAAATAAAAAATAAAATAAAATTTATAAAAAACCAATATCCAAAAAAATATAAACTATAATATATTAATAACTTTTAAAAAAACCTAAACAACGAAAAAAACTAGCGAGTGCCAATTCATTTGACACCCAACTAAAAAACCTAAACTATAATACATTTATAGAGAAAATTTGGGGAAGGGGGTTTTTAAATTTTTAAATTTTTTTGGGTTAGGTATTATTTGTAATATGGAATGACCGAGTGTCAATTGATTTTTCGAACTTCGGTATTTTTTTAAAAAATAATTTTTATTAATTTTGTGATATATATACAAAAAATTTTAAAACAAATTTTAAAATATATTTTTTTAATTTTAATTTTAAATTTTGTTTTTTGTTATATATATATATTAAAAATTATTTAATTTTTTTATTTTCTAAATTACCATTTTTAAGTAATTTCAAAATATAACAAAAAACTCCACCCATGACACACTTTTATAGGGCATGCCTTATGGATTTTTCATATGAGATTTAATTTAACTTTCACAACATTATAATAATAATATTTTATTAATAATAATACATAAATTATATAATTTACCAATTAAAAATAAAAAATAAAAAATAAATAATATAATTATTTATATAATTAATAATTAAATAAGGTCTTGGTAATGGGCCAGAAATATCCAATTCCATCGATTTTTTTAATAAAGAGTGTGAAGAAACCACATGAAAAATAGGGGAAATGGCATGTGAGAAATTATAAAATCTACTACCACCAAAAGCTAAGCATACAGTTTCCCAAAAAATAATATAAACATGTTGGGCCATGAATAAACATTGTTTTAATGATAAAAAAACTTTAATTTTTTCTAACTTGTTTTAGGTTGTTCGAGGTGTATTTTGTGTGTTTCTAGTGTGTTAGTTTAGAATGAAGCCATCATGATTAAAGATGCCTTTAAATCATGTTCAAAGGGACTCTTCTACTTATATTGTAGTATGGAAGTGCCAACTGACTAGTGTAGTGGTACCAGATAACCGATGGCCTAGAAAGAACACTCTCATCCATCATGAGTCCACCGGTTAGTAGATGGAGGTGCACTGACTAGTCAGTGGGATATTTCTAAAAGAAGATGCTTCTAGGAAGTCCGCCGACTACATAATGGAGACTACCAGGTATCCGACGGAGTCAAGGCTACTAGTCCAAGGGGGAATTTATGGTGGTCAAAAAGTCATTTTTGGTCTTAAATGAAATGGCTTGATTCATTGGACCATGGGAATCTTTGGAGGCTATAAAAGTAGATCATAGAGGACTCAATTCATTATCTAACCATCCAATAAATCAAATTTCAGGCATTATAACCCTCCCAAAGCTCAAAGTTGATCCAATTCCCTCAAATATCCTAATATTTTAATTTCATAAAATTTCAAGTGGAGTTCAAGTGATCATCATCCAAGGATATGAAGTCACCAAATCAAGAAGGGAGCGTTCTTCAATAGATTCATCTAAAGTACCATTGAAAACCTTTTTCAATAATTTTTTCCTCTTTCTATCTCTTACTTTATGGGATTTTTGTAAAACCACTTAACTCTCACTTCTTATCCTTATCTCTCTCTCTACCTCTATTTCTATCATGATCTATTTCTTCAAGAGAGAGATAAGTCCTTTCATTATAAAGGTATTTAAATTATGGAAGTCATCTATTTTTATTCTCCCTATAATTCTATAGTTATTGGTTATCCATTCAAACTAAGGGATTGAGGTTCTTTCTATTCAATTAAAATAAAGGGTTTTTGAGATTATTGGTTTCCCTTAAAACCAACAGTTTTGGCTTCTTGGTTCTAATTCAAACCAAAGGGTTTATTATATTTAATTGTGTGATCATTATCATGGGGATGAGATATAGGGGTACCTTTGAGTACTATTTCCAAACTTCTTTACCAAATTTACTATTCCATTTCTATAGTTACTTTTACAAATCATATTAATTTATTTTCCTTGGTATAAATTTTGATACCATTTAATTTTATTATATTGATCACTTGATTTACTTCATCGTACCTTTTATAACTTCAATTTTATTTATGATTTTAATTTTTTAAAAGGAAATTCACCCCCCTCATGACATTTCTATAACCCAATAATTGGTATCAAAGGGTCATGTGTAGTTATTTCAAAATCACTTTTTGAAAATATTTTAATTCTTTCAAAAAATTATTTTAATTTTATAATCTGGATCGATTTTAAATTTTGATTATAAATTGGAATCAAATTGTTATATGAATTATCCATTATTTTATAGTTTATTCATATTTGAAAAATCACATGTCTATTTTCCTTAGAAGTATTTTATATCCTATTTTAAAGTTGGTTATGCATGGTTATACCCCTACAAAAAAACCTGAAGATTAATAGACCCCACAAGATATTTCATCTTTTAAAAAAATGGTAAATCTATGAATATCATTCATTTAGGTTTAGATGAAAATAATTCAATATAATTTTTTCTTATAAAATTTTCCATGATATTTGAAAACTATTAGAAATCACACAAAAAATGGATAAAGTTTAGGACACTATATTGGATATGTATCATCAGTATTTACAATGTTTATCTATTTATGAAAATTAATCCATTACCATCATGTTTACTCATTTCATTGACATTTTCAATGGTAAAAAATATCTCAGTGTTGACTTGTCCAAAAAAATTCTAGAAAGGAAATCCTATTAGTTTTACCTATTTTGTGGGATCACAAAGTGATAGAAATACAAGAATCCAAATGTTAGACCCTCTATGATAATGTAGTTTTCATAATAAAAAATAATGTCAATATATAGATTCTACTCTTTCATTTCATTTTAATATCTCTAAGTAAATCAATTATTTCATACAGAAAAATATACTCAAATAAGTCAATAACCTATATTCATGAATAAATATTCTTAAAAGTGTATTTATACATGTAGTTTTGGATAAAACTTAGTCTTGTAATGATTTGTGTAAGAAAGACACTTCATAACCTTTCTAGATTCCTTGACACACCGAAGTTGACAAACCGATGTTCAACACACCAAAGTCAACACACCAAAGTCAACACACCGAAGTTTGACACATTGAAGTCGACACACCTAATTTTGACACACCGAAGTTTGACACCCCGAAGTCGACACACCAAAGTTTGAAACAACGAAGTCGACACACTGATGTTTGACACACCGAAGTCGACAGACTGAAGTCGACACACCAAAGATGATAGAACGAAGTCGACACACTGAAGTCGACACATCGAATATGACATACCGATGTTACCAAACCAAATACAATAGATCAAAGATGACTCACCGATAGTCATAAGTAACTGTTTCAATTTTATTAATTCAAATTTATTTCTAAAGGTCATATTTTGACAAATTAAGGTTTATGACATTATTTAATGTTATCTGTAGGACTATCCGTAGACAGTATGAGGTACATGCACATGAAAAGATCTTTATGCCTGGTATACCTTGAAGTATAAAAGGAATTCAATTAGAGCTCAAAAACGATCGAGACCCAAAGATATAAAGACACACATAGAGCTTGGAGAACACGCTGAAAGATAGACCGTGTGAACTAAAAATATTTAAAAGAGAGAAACTTGAAGTTTGATCTCACCTACCAACTACCTACTAGAGCTTGATAAAAAACCTCACAAAGAAGATATGAACACTTCACAACAAACTACGACTCTCTATTCTGAATCCAACTTTCAGAATAGGACTCACATATCATTTCCTCAACATTCATTGAATCTAGAGAATTACTGCACAACACATAGTGAATTATAAACTCTATTCTCTTTCATAACTCTGTTGTGTTCTTTTCATTACTATTTTGAGTAGTGTGTATATCTTTTTGAATATCACACACTATCTCCTGAGCTAAACTGGAGGGTAAAAAAATATCCTCACTCTCAATCTCTTGTTACAGTTGTATCCCATGTAGAACTGTAGAAGAGATCCTATGAGATCTGTTTATTTGTTTTTCCCAAAAAAAACATGGTAGAGGTCAAGTGTGACCTCGACATCCTGTGTGCTATTGTGAACCCCGATCCAAGGTGTAGATAAAATGTTTATTAATATAAACTACTTGGTGGTGGGTAATCACCAAGTGAAGAGGACTAATTCTCTTCTTGAGACTGAACCTCTTTTTTTATCCACTATGCTGTTATTTTTTTTCTGTTATGTATTTCTGGCATTAAGATAAAATGAACTTTGATAGTTAGTTTAGTAAGTGTTTATATCTATTTTGAATCAGTAGGTTTGTTTCAAAAGTTTTACTAAGCTTTAGATTGGGAAATTTGAGAACTAATCAATCTTCATAGAACCAAATTGAACCTTCAAGACTTTTATAAATTCACTAAAAACTGACTTTGTGTTTATTTTCATAGAGGTGTATCATTTTGTAAAGAACCCTTTTTAACAGAAATTTTTATAGATACTCAATTCACCCCTCTCTTGAGTCATCTACTCCGACCAACATTTGGTATTGCAGGAGTTATGAATGTTACTGTATGTTTTTCAAATCGTGTCAACTGTGATTATAGTTGTGTTTCAAAGATCTTCAAATTTCTATTATTTCTAAATTTTTATCTCTTTGAAATTAGTTTACAAACTTTATCATGGAAAATAGATTGGAAGGGGATGCTACCAAAAGACCACCTTTCTTTAATGGAACTAACTATGCTCATTGGAAGCTTAAAATGAAAATACATCTATAAGGTATGAGATTTCAAATTTATACTGTTATTGAAAGTAAATATGCAATACCTAAAACTTCTAGAAATAATTGGGATGAACCTACCAAAACTTCCTATAACAATAATTATAAAGTAATGAATGCTCTGTACTGTACCTTAGGATATGAAGAGTTTAACCGTATTTATGCTTGTAAAACAACACATGAAATTTGGGATACTCTCTCTGTTTCTCATGAAGGAACATCTAATGTTAAAGAAATGAAATTAAATAATTATACTTTTAAATATAACAATTTTAGAATGAATCTTGATGAGTCAATTTCTAATATGTATATGAGGTTCAATGAAATTGTGAATACGATGATTTCTTTAGGAGAAGAAGTAACTTCCAAATAGCAGATCATGCAGATCCTGTGATTCCTACCAGACAAATGGCGTGGAACATCTTTATCAATCATATATCGTGCGATATTGATAAAATTCAAGTGAAGTAATTGATTGTCAAATTAATGATTTATGAAGAAGGATTGAAGGTAAATCAAGAGGAGGATGAACCAAAATGACAGTATATATCTTTCAAGACATCTGCATCCAAAAGTAAAGATAAAGAGAAAATTCAAACTAATGTCGAAAGCTCAAGCAGTGATGAAGTTACTTCAGACAGTGATGAATAAATGGCCCAGTTGGCTAGACGATTCAAGAAATTCTATAGAAAAAAGAACTTCTTCAAAAAGCCTATTTACCAAGGAAAGTAAGATAATAAGGTCAATTGGAAAAATGATTGTAAGAAAAATGATAAATCAGAAGAGATAATTTGTTATGAATGTAAAAGGAAAGGACATGTCAAGGATAACTGCCCAAAGATGAAATACAAGAAAAAGTATGAAAATAAAGATAGACGGTATAAGAAAGCAATGAAGTCCACCTAGAGTGCTTTTGAGGATAGCTCAAGTGAATATGTCTATTCTTAAAATGAGAAATATGATATGACTAATATGTGTTTCATGACAAACACAACTGAGGTAACCTTAGACTCTCCTACAAACAATTCTTATTATTCTAAAAGTGAGTCTGAAAATATGAAAAATGCTGAACTATTCGAATATTGAAACATTTTATAGGAAACATGTAATGATTTGAAAGATAAATATAAATCTTTGAAGAAATATCATGCTCTTACCATGACTTCTAAATCTAAAATTACAATTAGGAAGGAGAAAAATGCTCAGCTGCTCAAAGAGAACAATGAGTTAAAATGTCTAATGAACAATTGATGGAAGACTTATAAAAGTTTACTAATGGGAAAAATAATCTTACTCAACTTATTGGTAAACAAATAGCTCCTAAGTATATTTCTGGGATAGTATATCAATTAGGTCAAAAAAATTTATCCAAATCACATTTTGTACCCAAATCTGGAAAATCTGCTACCTATTTCAAAAACCAGAGTTGTACTGCAAGTTAAAGTTCAGAAAATTCATTTAATATATCCAATTCTTTAGGACTGAATAGAGTTTATTTTTCAAACACTATATATTATGCATATAAGAAACCCATAAGATAGTTGTGGGTTTTTAAGGCTAATATTACTAATGTATGTGAACCTAGAAAAATATGGGTATGAAAGTCGTTTCTTGGTTAAACTGTTTTGTAGGTAAAATGCCTAAAGAGTTCCTATAAAAAGTTATGGTACTTGGATAGTGGGTGTTCAAGACATATGATAGGGGATTTTTCAATATTTAAAAGTCTTATCAAGATCGATGGAGGACATGTCACATTTGGTGACAATGGTAAAGGAAAAATCATCGGCCTAGGCCAGATTGGTAACCCTAACTCTATTTCAATTTCTAAAGTACTGTATATTGATGGACTGAAGTATAACCTGCTCAAAATATATCAAATGTGTGATGATGGATTTAATGTTAAATTTATAAATGATTCGTTCCATGTTTTTTATTCCAAGAATAATTTAGTATTTACTGCTTTTATAAATGATAATGTATATTCTATAAATCTAGACACACTAGCCTCACAGAATGTCTCTTATCTAAATTCCTTTCACAAAGAGTCTTGGATCTGGCATAAAAGACGAGGAAATTGTAATATACACTCTCTTAGTAAGTTAACTCAAAAAGTCTTAGTTAGAGGCTTACCCAAATTAGAGTTTCCAAACAACAAATTATGTAATCATTGTCAAAAAGGAAAGAAACATAAAATCTGTTTCCACCCAAAGAAAGAAGTAACTACTTCTCAACCTCTCGAGTCGGTTCACATGGACTTGTTTAGACCATCTATAGTTTGAAGTCTCAATGGAAAGAACTATGTTTATGTTCTTGTAGATTATTTCTCTAGGTATAACTAGACCTTTTTATGACTTATAAAAGTGAAGCCTATTCACACGTTACCAAGTATGCTAGGATGGTGGAAAATCTTAGTGGATTTAAGATTAAATACTTAAGAAGTGATCATGGATGTGAGTTTGAGAATCAAGATTTTGAAGATTTTTTCTCAAAGAATAGCTATAATCATAACTTCTCTTCACCTAGGACACCTCAACAGAATGGTGTGGTAGAAAGAAGAAATAGAACCTTACAAGAAATTTCTCGGACTATGCTTAATGAATATGATTTACCCATTTATTTTTGGGCTTAAGCTATTAATACAGCTTGATAAATAATAAACAGAGTCTTAATAAAACCCATTCTTAAGAAAAATCCTTATGAGTTGTGGAATAATAGGAAACCCAAAGTAGGTTATTTTAAAGTGTTTGGATGTAAAGTCTATATTCTTAACACTAAAGATAATTTAGATAAATTTTCCTCTAAAAGTTATGAAGGAATATTTCTTGGATATTCTACATCAAGTAAAGCCTATAGAGTCTTTAATAAGAAAACCAAATGTTTGGAGGAATCTGTACACATCAAGTTTGATGAAATAGATCTACATAAGCCCAAGACTTCACCAATAAATGTTGAAGAGGATATGTCCAATCTGGAAATTAATGGTACAACCTAAAATCATCATGTGAAGGAATATGTAAAAACTTTTAGTTTTGTAAATTCTCCATGTCTTAACCGTAGTGAACCAGATCAACCTGACCAACCTAAAATATCAAGTCCTACTTTCTCTAGACCAACTAGAACCCTTTAGAATCATCCCTAAGATGATATTGTTGATGATTTAGATAGAGGAACACAAACCAAATATTCTTTGAGAAACCAGTTTGAACATCAAGAATTCTTGTCACAACTTTAACCTAAAAGTATCAATGATGCAATAAATGATAAATTTTGGGTAATGGCCATGCAAGAAGAACTTAATCAGTTTTAATGAAATAAATATTGGAAACTTGTAGATAGACCTAAGGATACTTTGGCCATAGGAACCAAATGGGTGTTTAGAAATAAGGTTGATGAAGTTGGAAATATAGTTAGAAATAATGCTAGACTAGTTGCACAAGGATATAACCAAGAATAGGGAATTGAATATGAAGAGACTTTTACACCAATAGCTAGAATTGAGGCAATTAGGATCTTACTTGCCTATGCAACACACTTAGATTTTAAACTTTATCAAATGGATGTCAAAAGTGAATTCTTAAATGGTTATATAATTGAGGATGTTTTGGTTGAACAACCCCACAGTTTTAAAAATCCACATTTTCCAAATCATGTGTTCAAACTATTGAAAGCTTTATATGATTTGAAACAAGCTCCAAGAGCCTGGTATGAAAGGTTAAGTAATTTTATTATTTCTAAAGGTTTTACAAAAGGATTTTCAGAACCTAATTTATTTATAAAAATAGTTTCAAAAAAAGTTTTAATAGCTTAAATATATTTAGATGATATTATATTTGGATCTTCTAAAAATTCTTTATGTAATTATTTTTCAAACATAATGAAAAGTGAGTTTGAAATGAGTTTAATGGGTGAACTCAAATATTTTCTTGGATTTCAAATATTTCAAAATAAAGAAGGTATAATGTTAAATCAAAGTAAGTAAACAAAATATATTTTAAAAAGATATGGATTTGATAGCATTATGAGAAGTGAAACCCCTATGAGTTCTACATGTAAGTTAGATCTTGATGAAAATGGAAAATCAGTTGATCAAACTGCGTACAGAGGAATGATAGGAAGTTTGTTGTACTTAATATCTAGTAGGCTAGATATTATGTGAAATGTGTGTATGTGTGTGATATTTAAAGAAAACCCAATGGAGTCACACCTAAATAGTGTTAAAAGAATTTTCAAATACCTCAAGTATACAAATAACTTAGGACTATTCTATCCAAAAGGACAACCTTTTGATTTAGTTAGCTATTCAGATTATGATTTTGGTGGATGTAAGTTAAATAGAAAGAGTACCTATAAAAAATGTCACTTTTTGGGAATGTCACTAATATCACGGTGTAATAAAAAGAAAATTTCAGTTGCATTATCAACTACTGAAGAAGACTAAATTGCTTCAGGTAGTTGTTGTGCACAAATTTTGTGGATGAAACACACCTTATTAGACTACAGATTTAAATTCAGACACATCCCCATAAACTGTGACAACACAAGTGCTATTAAAATTTCTAAGAATCCAATTTCTCGTTCTACAACAAAGCATATTGATGTAAGACATCACTTTTTGAGAGATCACTATCAAAAAGGTGATATAACTCTTGAGTTTGTTGGGACTGAAAATCATCTTGCTAATATATTCACTAAACCCTTAAATTACAAGAGAATGAATTACATCAAACATGAACTTGAAATGATAAATTAGTAAGATATTCATTAAACCGATCTTCTTGAAACTGATCTTCTTGGAACCAATCTTCTTGAAACCGATCTCTTGAAACTGATCTTCTTGAAACCGATCTTCTTGAAACCGATCTTCTTGAAACCAATATTTTTGAAAACGATTCTTGAAACTGATATTCTTGAAACCTATCTTCTTGAAATTGATTTCTTGAAACAGATCTTCTTGAAACTGGTCTTTTTAAAACTGATCTTCTTGAAACCGATCTTCTTGAAACCGATCTCTTGAAACTGATCTTCTTGAAACCGATCTCTTGAAACTGATCTCTTGAAACCGATCTTATGAAACTGATCCCTGAAACTGATTCATTGACACTGATGTATTTTAGGATTGTTTTGTAAATTTTGTCTGTTTTAAATAGAACGATGCTATTTTTTATTCTTCATTTTTCCGCATTTAAATTTTTATCTTTTATGATTTACAATCCCTAAATGATATATTAAGTCAAATACATCCTAACCTTTCACCTTCTCCTCTGCCATAAAGCCTTCTACCTTTTTCACTCTTCCTCTCAACCTCTCAACACAGTTGGAATCCGAAGTCTTGTCATGGAGAGGACCAAGTGTGCAATGGAAGAACCTATAAAATCTCCTTTTGCTAAACATCATAAAGGTGAGTCCAGTGGGACTTCGAAACCAAGTTTGGAAAGACGATTGGTTATGGCTGAAAAGGAGGTGTTTGATGAGTGGCTTCTGTCAAGAAAATCCTTTTTTTGGAACTACTGGAATCTCAAGGATGGCTCAGTTGGTTCTCCAATAATGAAAGACCCTATTATCCTCATCTAGTTCATGAGTTCCATTAACATTTGAGGATATCCCTAGATGAAGCTGAGGCAGCAAAGACGAAGTCTCTGGTAAAGGGAAAGAAGATAAATTTTTCATCTAAGGAATGGGGGGAATGATTAGAAATGCCTCATGAAGGTGTCTATGCTCACTATCTAGGTAGTATTCCACATTCCTCAAATTTTTTCTCTTATGCAGATGCTCTGAACGAGCTGAATGGAAATGGAGAATCCAGGAGGACTATTGCAAATGAATTGGATGGAGTTGTAAGACTGCTTTTTAAGTTCATACAAAATTAAATCTTCCCAAGGATGGGAGATTTCTCTACTGTGAAGTATCAGGATTTTTTCTTGATATTTTTGTTGAAATATGGGATAAAAGTTAACCTATGTAGGTATCTAATGGTGAATATCTCTGATTTGATTAAGACATTTGAGAATGAAACCTTCTTGTACTATTCGAGGATGATTTCTACCATGTTGAAAAGGTTAGGTTGTGTGGAACATGGATATGAAGTGATAAGTGCCTGTAGTGGTTTTTGTCTTCAAAAAGAAATTTGTAAGAGGATGAAAAGCTTATAGAACCCATGGAAGAGATGTTTGGTAGGAGATGAGGAAAGGCTATATAAAGATTTCAATCCAGTTGACCACCCTTTTAGACCAAAGGACTATGTTGATCTAGGTCTCAAACTAGGAGAGGTTCCAGTTTATTCTGACGAGGAAGATGAGATTGAAGTTCCAAGGGAATAAGGATCTCCTTTTGATGATAGGAGTGATCCTGATATTATTGAAAGTACCATAGATATGTCTTATGGACCTTCTTGTCCACCTTTAGACTTTCACTCAAGAGAACCTTTATTAGGTGATGAGGATGAGGAAGAAACTGAAGTTATTGGAGTTGAAGGCTATGTTAGTAAATCTGATGAGGAATTAGAAGATGATGATGGTGATAATTTCAGAAATGATGAGCATGTGAGTGACTCTCTAAAAATTGGACAACAAGTGGTTGAAATATCCATTGAGGAATCTATACATAGAGATGGTGAGGGTGTTGATCTTGTTGAACAACAGGATGTTGGTCATCGAGATGCTGAAAATGAAGAAAGATCACCCATTCCTAATGCTGAAAATCAAGAGATAATTCAGGAATTGAATGATCTTATGGCTGCTGGCCAAGAGTAAGAAGATGAGGTTCTAGTGACTCAAAATAAGGAAGTGCTTGGTGAAGCTGAAGTAGCTGGAGAACAAGAAGAACCTGAAGTTTGGTTGGTTCTTACTCCCAGAAAAGTTATTATTCCCCAAAACCAGAATGAAGAAGTTGATGCTGATGATGTTGTTCTTGAGCCTTAGGGACGAAGGATCAGAATTGATACTGTTGAGCCAAGAGACTGGACCTGTGCTATAGAGTTGAATAATGATCCAAGATACATTCTTTTCAGTTTAGATTATGACTCAGATGAGGACAGGGTGCCTCCTCCTTCTCCACAAGTCCAGGCTGAACCAAAACATATTGCACCTGTTCCACCAACTGCACCTCCACTAGTAGAACCTATAGCTCAGTAAGTTCCCCGTGACTATGTCACTAAGGCTGATTTGGAGAAATTCAAAAATGATATATGTGAGTCTGTGATAGCTTGAGTGGGATCCATAAGTTCATCATCCACCTCCATAGGTATCTCAGATGCTGATGCAGCAAAGATTGCAAGTATAATGATCTAGGATATTCAATAGAATCTCATTAATACATCAAAAACCATTATTAGACACAATACCTTGTTGAGAGAAGAGGTAAGAAAGATGAGAAATGAGTTAAATTATTTAACCTCAGAATTCAATACCTCCTTTAGTTGTGTTCTGTAAGTTATTAGGAACTTTGTGACTCATCTACTTAGTGTAGATCTAAAAAGGTTGAAATAAGAGCTTTGAAAAATGTTGACTGGCCCATCCAGTTCTAGGAGTGGGAAAAGTGTTGTTGCTGATTTGGAGTCTCTCAAAGTTGTGATGAGAGAGGAACTTTAAAAACGTTAGAGTGATTCAAACAAATAAACCCTTGAAAAAGTACATCGAAATATAGATCTTGTATACAATATGTCCAGACAGTGCACAAATGAAGCCTCTACAGCTCAGAAAGAGATTTAGGAAAAGGTGGATAAGTATTTCACTAAGATTTATACCAAGCATGATCTCATCAACAGCTTCAAGTTTCTCACAGAAAATCATTGAATTGATTCAGTCACAGAAGCATTCAAGAAGCAAGTCCTTCAATTGAAGAAGTTTACACCTTTTCTGAGTATATTTATGGAAAATAAGGATGAATTTGAGAACGCGATGCAATATGATGGTGAAACAATTAATGACTTCATCAATCTCTTTAAGCCTTATTTGCATGTTCAGGCCGAGGCTATTGTGGTCCCTCTAACTGCTTTAATTGGTACTGCCTCTCAACCTCCTACTCCAATGACTGTCTCTCAGGCCCTTTTCTAGATTTAACTGATCATCATAGAGAAAACTCCAAGTTGAGTATTGTCAAAAGTCGGCCTACCCTTACAACTACTGTTCCTATAGGTGTTTCCCTGCCTGGTGTTATCTTCAGACCACCTCTTCCCTCTGCCTATCCCAAACCTTCTCCCTCTCCCCCAGATCCTTCACACAAATGAAAATCTCCTCATCATCCAAACCATTAGTGATGGATTGTTTCTTTTTGATAGGGATTTGGTCTTTTTGTTTTTATTGTACTTTTATGTCTCTTAATGGAAATCTTTATGGTGTCTTTATTTTATGTTATTTCTCCTTTCTGCATTTCTTTTTGCTCCTCCCAGAAGGGGGAGAAAATAATGTAAGCATACATTATTTATCTAAGGGGGAGTTTTTCTAGTTTAGGACACATGGAATGTACTCACCTTAATCCATTTATTTAGGGGATATTTGTTTTAACAATTCAAACAAGGAAATACTTTAGTCATGCTGGAAAATTACACATTCAGTGCAGTATGCTATGTCAAGCTATATTTATTCTATTTATTTTTTTGCATGTATGACATAATTTGTGATTATCAAAAAGGTGGAGATTGTTAGACCCTCCATGATAATGTAGTTTTTATAATAAAAAATAATGTCAATATACATATTCTACTCTTTCATGCCATTTTAATATCTCTATGTAAATCAAATATTTCATACAAAAAAATATACCCAAATAAGTCGGTAACCTATATTCATGAATAAATATGTTTATAAGTGTATTTATACATGTATTTTTGGATAACGCTCAGTCTTGTAATGATTTGTGTAAGATAGAAACTTCTTAACCTTTCTAGATTCTTTGACACACTGAAGTTGACAAACTGATGTTCGACACACCGAAGTCGACACACCGAAGTTGAAACATAGAAGTTGACAGACCGATGTTCGACACACCAAAGTTTGACAGACAGAATTCGACACACCGAAGTTCGACACACCGAAGTTCGACACACCGAAGTTCGACACACCGAAGTCGACACACCGAAGTTTGACACACCGAAGTCAACACACCGAAGTTCGACACACCTAAGTTTGACACACCGAAGTCGACACACTGAAGTTCGACACACCAAATTCGACACACCGAAGTTTGACACACCGAAGTCGACAGACCGAAGTCGATACACCAAAGCTGACAGATCGAAGTTTACAGAATGAAGTCGACACACTAAATTCAACACACCGAAGTCGATACACTAAAGATGAAAGACCAATGTCGAAACACCGAAGTAAACACACCGAAGATGAAAAACCGATGTTACCAAACCAAAGAAAATAGACTGAAGATGACTCACCGATAGTAATAAATAAATATTTCAATTTTATTAATTCAAATTTATTTATAATGGTCATATTTGGACAAATTAATGTTTATGACATTATTTAATGTTGTCTTTAGGACTATCCCTAGATAGTACGAGGTACATGCACGTGCAGAGATCTTTATGCCTAGTAGACCATGAAGTATAAAAGGACTTAAATTAGTGCTCAAAAATGACATAGAAACAGAAATATAAAGATACACATAGAGCTTGGAGAACACGCTGAAAGATAGACGGTGCGAAATTAGAATATTGAAAGGGGAGAAACTTGAAGTTTGAGCTCACCTACCAACTACCCACTAGTGCTTGCTGAACAACCTCACAAAGAAGAGCTGAAAACATTCACTACAAACTGTGAATCTCTGTTCAAAAGACAACTTTTAGAAAAGGACTCGCATATCATTTCCTCAACATCCGTAGAATCCAAAGAATTACTGCACAACACACAGAGAATTCTAAACTCTATTCTCTTTAATAACTCTATTGTGTTCTTTTCATTACTATTTTGAGCAGTTTTTATATCTATTTGAATATCACACACTATATCCTGAGCTAAACTGGAGGATAACAAAATATCCTCAATCTAAATCTCTTATTACACTTGTATCCCAAGTAGAAGTATGGAAGAGATCCTGTGAGATCTGTTTATTTGTTTTTCCCATGAATAACTGTGGTAGAGGTCGAGTGTAACCTGGACAGCCTATGTGCTATTGTGAACCCCGATCCAGGGTGTGGATCAAAAGTTTATTAATATAAACTTCTTGGTGGTGGGTGATCACCAAGTGGAGAGGACTAAGTCTCTTCTTGAGATTGAACCTCTTGTTTTATCCGTTGTTCTTTTATTTTTTATCATTTATGTATTTCTGACATTTGTATAAACTGAACTTTGATAGTTAGTTTAACAAGTGTTTATATCTGTTTTGAATCAGTTGGTTTGTTTTAAATGTATTACTAATCTTTAGATTGGGAAATATGAGAACTAATAAATCTTCAGAGAACCAAATTGAACCTTCAAGACTTTTATAAATTCACTACAAACTGACTTTGTGTTTATTTTCATAGGGGGATATCATTTTGTAAAGAACCCTTTTTAATATAATTTTTTATAGATACTCATTCAACCCCCTCTTGAGTCATCTACTCCGACCAACACCAAATACATAAAAAATATATAAGTTAAAGAACTAATTGGACTAGTCAAGATGTATGAGATCACTATGCAATTCCAAGAAATTAATAAATATATGAAGGTCATGTTAACCAAGAATAAAATTTCTTTTAAAAAATTGAGGATGTTGATTCTTCCAAAAGTGATAGCAATGATAAAGGATAACTTGAACATATTGTTAAAATTATGTAAAAACTCATAAATAAGAAGAAATCATACTAATATTCTAGAAAGAAATATCCAATCATTGTTTTAGAAGTGGAATGTAACGAGTTAAACAAAAAGGCTCATATAAGTCCATATTTACCAATATTCAAAAGAGGTTAATAGGCAAGAAGAAAGGTAAGAAATATCTGAAATTTTTAACTTGGGATAAATCTTCCTCCTTAGGCGATGAAAGTTTGAAATGCCTCATGGCACATATAATGGGAGGTAACTAGGTTAGTAATCCCATGTCTCATTATTCTTATAAATATTATTATTATTATTTCTACTTCAGTCACTAAAATTCTGTATACCTAAAAAATGCTTGAGATAAAATTGAAAAAGGCTATCATAAACTCAATTATTTATATTTAGATCTCAAAATTAAGTATAAGAAAGTGTTCATTAAAAAATATTGGGTTTTAAAAAAAATATCTTCTTTTAAAAGAAAAGTATGATTTTCTTTTGAAATTTAAAAATTAACCTGACGTTGATGTTTAGAAAACCAAAATAAAGTATCTCAAAATATCTCTTTTAAAATTCAACCAAGGAGAAAAAAACTTAATACGATCCTTGGCTCTCAATGTGTTAAAATAAATAATCATGTTTTTGGTTTTTCAAATTATAAAAAAAAAATTTCAAAAAAAAACTATGATCATTTCAAATGGTGTTTCTAGAAATAAATTTTACAGATATTATAATATATATTGTAATCTTATCTATGAGTTTCATTGGAAAAATACTAGGAATGGGATTTATAAATTTATTCATATTTATTCTAATCTGTATAAAAAATCTAAGAATGTTTGGCTCCCTAAATATTTACTATCCCTTATTTGTGGGCCTAAATTTGTTACCTTGACTAAATCATATACTAACATTATCAGAGCCTTAATGATATCAAAAGGTATCTTTAAATTTTTTCTTTTAGGTATTTTCCTCCAGACTGCATTGATCTATCAAAAGAGTGGATTCTATTTAAAATATTATATTCAACCTCTTGAAGTGATTGATAAAAATTTTCCACCTTGAGATTAATGTTTTATAATTCATATAAGGAGGATTATAGAGATATATTTTCTAGATAATCTTGGATATCAATCTTTATCTTCATGAAAAAAGGTTTTTTTGTTCCTTTTATTTTAGTTATCTATTGAATTTTATTTCAAATTTTTTCATCTCTAATTTTATAATCTTTTTAAATTTTTATCTTTTTTATTTTTGACTATGATCCATTTATCTAAGTTGTGATATAATTTTAGGGGGATTCACATTTATTTTTTAAATTTATTTTATTTTACTTTTTCAATTTTTTTTCAAAATATATTTTCTTTTTCATTTTTATTTTATTTTATCTATTAATATTGATATTCCCTCTTATCTTTAATTTTTATTTGAGATGATTTTATCTTTAAAGTTATATCTCTCAATTTGTTTACTTATTTCAATATTATTTTCTGATCTATCTATTTTATTTTAAGGGAGTTACTTTTATGATATTTTTTATTCATATCCTCTCTCTTATCTATGCATGTTCTTAAAGATTCATTTTTTCTAATCATGTGTAATCTATTCTTGAAATGATGTTTTAAATTCTCTGTATCTTCAAAATATCGTCTCTTAAATATTTAAAAATCTTCATACATGGTTCAAAAATCCAAATTTTAGAAATTTATAGTTTTAAAGGATTATTTGATCATTTATTTGTTGTTTTAGTGTGTATAATATTATTTTTTAATACCTTTATATCTTCTTGAGATTAATTTATTTATCTCTATTTTATGAAGCATGATAGTGTGTAAATTTCTATCCCATTATTAAATATTTTTTCTTAAAGGTGAGTGATATAGTTAATATTTTAATGATTTTTTATCTGTGTTTCAAGGATTTAATCCCTTAAAATTAATCAATTTGAGCTTATTTGAATAATTTTAATATTTTTGGGGAATTTTGGGCTTAATTGTGAAAATTGTTTAATTCTATAAATTTCCCAGTTTTATGGATATTCTCTATTTCAGGAATATATTTTACAATTTTGATCCAAATTGAGTTATTAATTTATTTAGTATTCACTTCTTCGTGGGATTATACCTTTTCTTTTGGACCTAGATCTAATTAGACACACAATGGACCAAAAAAATAAATCAAGTGGAAATGATTGATGGGAGACCTAATGGACCCCATATCAATTATGGATCCATATGTTAGTCTATATATATATATATATCCAAATGAGGTTATTCCAGTTGGAGGAGAAATAGGACTCAATGAGTCAGGCATATATAAAATTTCATGGAGAAATTAGTTCATTAATGCATTCCTTTTATGCATCAAAGTTAAGGTAGTTGATCAATATCCTCAAGAAGAAAAAGTATTCATCATTAATTTGAGCATAACATTTTAGAAACTTGTACAAATCTTCTAAGATTTTGTTTCATCATGTAAAAGAGATATTGAAACAACTTTTATGAAGAAAAATTCCCAATATTCGACCATTTACCATTTGAATGGAACTCAAACTTTTAGAGGATTGAATATAGAGGGAACATTTTCCACCCTCAAGCCTATAAATATGTGTGTCTACTTCTATTAAAGGGTTGTTGAAGTAGGAGAAGGAGGGGATGTGCTGAAGGATTTTAAGCTTTTGATGCTTAAAGTTCTATGGATTTTCTCTTTTTTAATTTTCTTAGTTTTATAATTCTCACTTCTTCCCCTTTAAACTCTCTTACCCTTCACATAGAGGGGTAAAACCTTTGAGTGATTGGGGAATGGGGAGTTTCACTCTTGTAATGTTGGGGTCTTATGCTTAAATGTAAAACTCCCTTTTTTTACTAAATGATTTTTATTTTTAGTAGCTGCCAATTTTGTTTATGTGATAATGTTTTTGGTTTTGGGTGTATTTTTTGTTAATGTATTTGTTTTAAGAAATTTAAACTTTCTCCTCCAATTGCAATTTATCTCGATCAAGAAGATTATTCTAGGCGGTGAGTGTATAGAAATCATTAGAATGCGTGTAGAACTAGTGAATCATTTATATTTTTATAAAGATAAAAAATTCCTAATTGGGACTTACCTTATTTTTTTGGGCATGGTTCATGAACTTTCATGAATATAGGAGTGGTTTTCATTACTTCCTTCAACCTAGGGTGATTAAAAACTCAATCAAGGATTCATTTATTTATTATTTAATAATAAGAGAGGGAGAATGATTTCCATGACCATGATGACATTGAAAAAGGTGAACCTATCCTGACCCTTTCACCCTCTTCATCCATTCATGTTCAAAATTTATTTTTAATTTCTTTATTTATTTATAAACTCAAACAATTTCAAAAACAACCTCTTAGTATTTCTCAAATTTAAGTGACAAACATGATTTTTGTGCACTCCTCTCTAGGAAAAACCTTTTTTAACCACTATAATGCATTTTAACTTAGGAAATATTTGTTTTTGTCACACCCCATGATAGGCACATGTCAAAAATTGGCACTATTTTCGGGGATGTAGTGCCATCATTTTTCCCCTCTCTCTCTTCATTTTCTCCTAAAAATTGAATTAATAGAACCTCAAACACTAAAACTTTCCCCCTAGATCTAGAAATTGAAAGTTCATTATTGAATATACTTAGAAACCTTAATTTTTAATATGAATTTGAGGAAATTTATCTTACAAACTTGAGTGAAACTTCAAGTGTTAACTCCGAGCCAATCATGATGGCTGGAAATCAAAACCAAACCCTTAGAGACCATTGTACACCAAAATTACTTAACAAAAATAATAAACTTTCCATTCCAGTATTATAAAATGATTTTTAGATGAAACCTAACATGATTCCATTACTTCCAAAGTTTCATGGCTTGGCGGGTGAAGATCCAAACAAACATATTAAAGAGTTCACACATGTATGGTCAACTTTCAGACCCCGTGGAGTAGTTTAGAAACAGGTAAAGTGGAAGGAGTTCCCATTTTCATTGGAAGGAACTTCCAAATAATGGTTATATGACCATCAGAAAGGAGATATATTCCATCATAAAACCATATGAAAAAACCCTTTATGAGTATTGGGAAATATTTAAAAATTTATATACTAGATTCCCACATCAAGCCATTGAAGAGCATCACATTCTTATCTTCTTTCTATCAAGGATTACTATAAAATGACAAAAACCTTATTGATGAATCATCTAGAGGAACATTGATTGAAAATTCACCAGAAGAAGCCAAGGTCCTGATTTATAAGATCTCTCAGAACTCACAATAGTTTGGTGTAAGTGGTACTAGTATAAGAGGAATTCATGAGGTAAGAAATTATTATAAATCACCTTTATGGGAAAATGAACTTGATAAGATAACTATTATGGTGAGATAGATGTCTTTGAAGCAAGTGAGTGACCCACAAGCACCGAATAAGGTATGTGGTTTATGATCATCACCTGATCATTTCACTGACCATTGTGTTGAAGTATAAGGAATGGAAACTTGTGAAGAAACCTTTCATCCACGGAAGTTCCAACAAAATCAAGGATGAAGAGATCCTAACCAAGTTCAATACTGGTTTGGAAATCAGCAAAATCAATCTCAAATCCCGTACCAAAACCAGTTCCAAAATCTACCACCATTTCAACAAAATAATTCTCATAAATAACCTTCAAAACACCAACCACCCACTTTTCCAAGAACCTATAATCAACCATCCACCAGTATAAAACCTTCTGTAGAATAACTTCAATCCAAGTATGATGACCCTGTGGATAAGGTTGATAAGTTGTCAAACATAGTGGGAAGTTTTTTTGAAATCATTTCCAAAAACCCAGGAAAAATTCCTTCCCAGACAATCCCAAACCCAAAAGATAATGTCATTTTGATAACAACAAGATGTAGAAAATAACTCTCACCACCAGAATCCCATGAACCTAAAACAAGACCACTTGATTCAAGGGATAATGAAGTTGTAAATTCTAAAACTTATATGAAGATGCTATATAAACAAGATAAGAAAGTGGAGGAGGGGAAGGATAGGCCAAGGAATAATATACAAGAAAACCCATTAAAAATGAAAAAATGGATAAGAAAGACATACCCCCACCATTTCCATAAAGGATTATTGAATCAAAGATATTATCAGAAGAATAACTTCATAAAGAAATTATAGACGCATTCTAGAAAGTGGAAATTAATATCCCCTTCTTGAAACACTCAAAAAAATTTCCAAGGTATGATTGATTTTTGAAAGATCTTTTCACCAAGAATATGAGACTTCAAGGGAATGAAAGGATAAACTTGGAAAGAAGTGTCTTATCCCTTATCACACCACAATTTCCAACTAAATGTTAAGATATATGGATATTTTCTATTCCATTCACCATTGGTTCTTTAAATTTCTATAATTATTTGTGTGATACAGGTGATTGAATTAATGTATTTACTCACTCATTATACACTTATTTGTATATGTGGGACTTGAATCCCATAAGAGTGTCTATCCATTTTGAAAATAGACCCACAGTCTTCCCAACAGGAGTTCTGGAGGATGTCCGTATGAAAGTCAAAGATATGTTATTCCTATCTAAATTCTATGTGCTGGATATAGAAGAATATTGGATCCCATCACACTCAAAAATCATTTTGGGGAGACCTTTATTAAATATATACAAAACCACCATAAATTTACATGAAGGGACACTCACCATGGAGTTTGGAAATAACACTATCCACTTCAATATTTTTGAATCCATGAGGCACCCATCAGACGATCAATCACTCTTTAAAATATCCTATAAAGTTTGTATTGAACCCATTGATTAATAATGTATTTTCCATGAATTATTATCCTTAGGAGGGAATTCTTCCATTTAAAATATCATTGAACATGTGGATTCCCAAAATGTTGTAGATTTTAATTTCATGTCGGAGGAAGAGGTAAAATAAAATTTCATTGATGATATGATGAATTATGAAGAATATGATATTATTTATTGTGTGAAGGATTTACAACTATTATAAGTGGGTAATTTTAGATTATTTTCATCTCTTTAAAAGCCCCCAGATCTGGAATTAAAACCACTCCCCACTGATTTGAAATATGTGTACCTTAGGGAGGGAGAGTAATTACCAGTGATAATTGATAATAATCTATATGAAACCCAGGAAAAATCCTTGATTGATATTTTTAGAGAGAATTTCCGAGAAATAGGGTGGATCTTAGGTGATATCTCTGGAATAAACCCAACAATATGGTAACGTATAATTCTTCTTGAGGGATATTACAAACCTTTCGGAGAACCCTAAAGGGGGATGAATCCTATCTTGATGAAGGTTGTAAAGAAGGAATTGAAAAGATATTGTAAGTTAGGATCTTCTATCCCATATCATATTCATAATGGGTTAGCCCAATTCATGTAGTTCCAAAGAAAACTATCCTAACCATTATAAGGAATTAAAAGAATGAATTAATCCCTGCGAGAATTCAGAATTTCTAGAGTGTACATTTATTTTAGGAATTTGAATCAGGTCACTCAAAAATATCATTTCCCCATCCCCTTAATTGATCACATGTTATAGATATTGATAGTTATAACTCATTATTGCCTTTTATAAGGATTTTCAGGTTTTTTTTAGGTACCCGTTTCTCCTGAGGATCAAGATAACAAAACCATTACTTGCCCCTTAAACAAATTTTCATATAAAATGGTTCTATTTGGTTTATATAATTACCCTGTTACATTTCATAGGTGCATGGTGAGTATTTTTTCTAATAAAATTTAAGATTTATTGGAGGTTTTGTTATATGATTTCATAATTTTTGGAAATTCCTTTGACCATTGTTTGAAAAACATGGGAAAAGTTTTGAAAACCTACATTGAAAATAATATATTTTTTTAAATTTTTAAAAGTATTATTTCATATCTAAGATAAGAATTTTCCTTTGTCATGTAATTTGAAAAAATGGCATTGAAGTTGATAAATCAAAAATTGAAGTGATAAATTCATTACCTTACCCAACTTTTGTGAAGCATGTTAGATTGTTTTTAGGACATGCATGATTCTACAAGAGGTTTATCAAAGATTTCAATAGGATTTCTCTCCCTCTCTCTATATTTCTGTCTAAAGATACTGGTTTTGATTTCAATAGTTCATGTTGGTAATCCTTTGATGAGATGAAGAGGAGACTGATTGCACCACCCATGATGCAACCACTAAATTGGGAAGAACCATTTGAGATACTTTGCGATGATTCCAACCAAGAAGTTAGAGCAGTCTATTCTCAGTGAATTAAGGGAAGGCCACAAGTCATTGAATATGCCTCAAGAAACTTGGATTTGGCTAATTTCAATTACAAAACCACATAAAATGAGTTTTTAACAGTTTTTTTACTTTATAACAATTTAGACCATATCATCTTGGAACTAAAGTCACTGTGTTTTCTGATCATGCATCTCTTAGGTACTTGATGGAGAAGGATGAAGCTAAACCAAGACTAGTGAGATAGGTGTTACTGTTGTAGGAGTTAAACACAGAAATCAAGGACAATAAGGGATATTACAACCATGTGTTTGATCATTTAAGTACACTACCAAACACTACCGAAGTTGAAATTCCAGAAAAATAACGATTAAATGATCACATTCTAGAAGAGAAATTGTACATGGTTGGAGGATAAGTGCCTTGTTATGATGACATGGTTAACTATCTAGTAACATATTAGGTCCCATATCATTCAAATTCTCACCAAATTCACAAAATAAAAGCGGAATCTTGATATTACATTTGGGATGATCCATTTCTTTAGAATATTTACAATGAACAAGTGATAAAAACATGTTTGCTTGAGAGTTAAATTGGTTGTGTCTTTGAGTTTTGTCACACTTTATCTAGTGGAGGACACTTTGGACATGTCTTTGAGTTTTGTCACACTTCAGCTGGAGGACACTTTGGACATCAAATTAAAGTAGTAAAGGTTTTATAATCTAGAATCTATTGGCCCACCCTTTTTAAATATTATCATAAAATTTTCAAAATGTGTCAAAAATGTCAGTTTTCTAGAAACCTTTTAAATAGACAAGAAATGAACCAACAACCACTTAAAATTTGTGATATTTTTGAAGTCTAGGGGATATATTTTATGGGACTTTTTCCAATATCATTTATAAATTCTAATATCTTTCTTGCAGTTTATTATATTTCCAAATGGGTGGAAGCAGAATCAACCAGGACTGACGATGCTAAAGTTTTTTGTGATTTTGTCATGGATAACATATTTTGTAGGTTTGTAGTTCCTAGAGACATCATAAATGATCAAGGGAATAACATTTTAAATAGGATAATTGATTATTTGAGGAAGAAGTATGGGGTACATCATAAAACATCAACTCCCAATCAATCATAGACAAATGGTCCAACTAAATTGTCTAACAGGGAAATCAAAAGAATTTTAGAGAAGACTGTTAAACTAAAAAGGAAGGATTATAGCCATAGGTTGGGATAAAAATTATGGGATTATAGGAAAACCTAAAAAACCCCAATTTTAATGAGTCTATATAGGCTGATTTATGGGAAAAGATTTTACCTACCTATGGAATTAGAGAATAAGGAATATTGGGCTATTAAGAAGATGAATTTGGATCTTTAAAGAATTAAAAAAGATATAATATTTTAGTTGTATGAGATAGAGGAAATTAGAAGGGAATATTTAAAAATTACAGGATTTATAAGGAGGTAATGAGAGTGTTTCATGAAAATACAATCCAACCAAAATACTTCTATCCTAGAGAAAAAGTGTTTTTATTCAACTCAAGACTCAAGATATTTCTAGGTAAACTTAATTCTAGATCGGAGGGTCCATTTATAGTTACTAATGTATATCCTTTTAGTGCTATGAATATTGTGAAATATGGAGAGAAGGAGCCATTCATTGTTAATGGACACAAGCTCAAAAAATTCCATGTGACCATTGCATTAGTGGAGGAGATTATAACCATCCAACCTATCTATCAATAAAAGAAATTAGGTTGTACATATACATTACAATTGACTAATTTCTGTAATTTATTTTCAAATATTATTAAATGTTAAATCCATTTTAAGGAATTAAGTACAATGCATCATTTAATTGTGGGGGTGGTAACCTTTTTAGTTTAGGATTTTCATTTGTTTTTTGTCTTTTATATTTTAAAAAAAAAGTGTGTGTATGTTTTTCATAAATTTTTGTGTTTGTTTTTTCATTTTTTGTGTGTTTTTTGAAACTCTTGAGCTAAATTTATTATTATTTCCATTTTTGAAACCTATTTCACTGATTGAAACATTTTATTCCTTGAAATTGAGCTTAAATGAGTGATGAAAATGACTTTGTTTCATGTTCAAATTTTTTGGAATTTCATGAAAATTACTCTAATTTTTGAATCCCATTCCACATATCACTATATTTATCTTTTAAATCACTTTCCTTTGAGGCTTCTGAACCATTTTTTTTCATATTCGTTTCATTCAAATCACTTCTCGAGAGAACCAAACCACACTTTCTTTAACCATAATTTGATTTATTCCTGTCAAAACACAAGGGTTTTAGGTACTTGTGTTTTAAATTATTGAGGCATTTCTTTGATTTTAAAATCCCCCTTTTCATGAGAATATTTTTCATTCTAGACTTCCTTATAAATTTAATAATTTTAGCCCTTATAATCCATGAATAACCTATTTGGATATCCACATAAAAAGACAAATTTCCCTATCCAACCTGCCCTTGAAGTGAAATTGCATGATTTACTTGAACTTAAGTGTGAGGGGAACTATTTGTAATTTTCTACCTCGTTTAGTGATAATTTGGGTGGAAAATAAAATGTTGGAAAGATGTGTTTTCTATAAAAAAAATATTTCTATTGAAATATATTCTTTTTCTAGATCTTTCATGATAAGAGAAGTTGTGCCTTTCAAGATATTCTATTGGAGGGAGAAAGTTGTGACTTTTCTGGACCTTTCAAGAAAATTATTTTTAAGAATTTTGAAATTTTTTCTGTTAAAATTATGAATAGTGTGAACTTTTCTTGAGTTTTCATGATGATGGAGCTGATTTTATACTAATGTAAGTGAGGAGGATGTCATACTTGAGTGAAAATTAGAATATTTAAATTTTTTTTCAAAAAGAGCCAAGACCTCCTCATTCGGCCTTAGAATTTCTTAACATAAAAATCCTACCAACCAGAATCCATAGAACAGCCTTGCAAAGTAAACATTATAAAAACGTGTCCTTGACTCACATCTGGTGGAGAAGTAAGAATTTATCAAGCCGAGGGTGACTCTTTCATTGGTTTGAATGATAAAAACATTGTTGAAAATAGACATTTGTGAGATGATAGAAATTTCCTGTGAGGTAGGTGTTTTTAGTGAATGGGAGGAGAAATGAAGTGTAAATATATTGAATTATCGGAATATAGGACTTGAAATGATGTTTTTTAATGCGTCATGACATATTTTGTTTTTTAGTATGGAATTGGTGAATCTCATGAGCATGTGTTTTGAATTTTTATTGATTCAATTTTATTATTTAACTATCCAAGATTCTGAGTACTAAGTGCAGAGGAAATAATAGAGTTAATATTTTCATTATTTTTTAGGTGTGTTTTAATGATTTAGACCCTTCTAATTAATCAATTTGAGCAGATTTGAATTATTTTAATATTTTTTGTGAATTTTGGGTATAATTGTGAATTTTCTTAATTATATAAATTTAACAATTTTATGGATCTTATGTATTTTGGGAATATCTTTTACTATTTTTATTCAAATTGATTGATTCCTTTATTTTAGGATTTACTTTTCTGTGGGCTTAGACTTTTTCTTTTGAACTAAGATCCAATTCGACACACAATGTCACATTAAAATAAATCAAGTGGAAAAAGTTTAATGGCCAAGAAAATGGACCCCATATTAGTTATAGAGGAGTATATCAACCTAGATATATCCAAATGAGGTTATTCTAGTTAGAGGATAAATATTAATAAATTCCTCATGTGTCTATAAACTTTCATGTAGAAATTTGGTAATTAAAGAATCTATTTAATGAGCTAAAGTAGAGGTAGCTGAGGAGTCTCCTCAGGTATAAAAATTATTCATCATTAATTTGAGCATAATTTTTTGGAAAATTATCCAAATACACTATGATTATATGGGAACATGAATAATATAGAGGGATAAACATTTCTATAGACAGCTACCAGATATTTATTCATTTACTATTCTAATTGAACTCAAACTTTCAGAGGTTTGAATCTAGAGAGAAAATTTTCCACCCTCAGGCCTATAAATATGTGTGTCCACTTCCATTCAAGGGTTGTTGAAGGAGGAGAAGGAGGGGATTTGCTAGAGGATATAAAGATTTAAGTGCTATGTATTTTCTATTTTCCCTTTTCTTAGTTTCATAATTATCACTTATTCCCCTTTCAACTCTCTTACCCTTCACATGGAGGGGTAAAACCTTTGAGTGATTGAGGAAGGGGGAGTTTCACTTTTATAAATTAAGAGTCTTGTACTTAAATGTAAAAATATATTTTTATACTAAATGATTTAGATTTTTTAGTGGCTCCCAATTTTATTTATGTGATCGTGTTTTGGGTTTTCGGTGTGTTCATTGTTAATATATTTGGTTGAAGAACTTTAAATTGCCCCCGCCTAGTGAAATTTGTCTCAATTTATAAGATTGTGTTAGGTGGTAAGTGTCTAGTGATCATTGACACATGTGTTGAACTAAGGAATCATTTATTGATTTATAAAGATCAATAATTCCTGATTGGGACTGGCCTTAGTTTTTTGGGACTGATTCATGAACTTTCATTCACATAGGAGTGGTTTTTATTACTTCCTTCAACCAAGGGTGATTGACAACTCGATCGAGGAGTCATTCATTTTTCATTCAATTGGAAGAGAGGTGGAATTATTTCCATGGACATGATGAAATTTAAAAAGGTTAATGTTTCCTGACCCCATCAATCTCTTCATCAATTATTGTTCAACATTTTTCTTTAAATTTATTTCTTTATTTCTAAACTCAAACAATTCCAAAAACAACCTCTTCTTCTTTCTCAAATTTAAGTAAAAAAAGTGATTGTTGTTCATTCCTCTATGAAGACAACCTATTTTAACCACTATATTTCATTTTAACTTAAGAAATATTTGTTTTTTTCACACCCCATGACAAGAACATGTTAGTGAGTTTAATCTTGTTTAAAAGTTGTTTTTAAACTCTTTTCTATTGTCTTTTAATATCTGTTTAACCATCTTGATTTAAATATTCCTTTTTGATAATATCAAAGGGGGATAAGTTTTTGATTGATGTAAAAGATTGAAAAATATCTATTAAAAATTTTTTTTCCTCAAGGGGATAACATTGTTTCACAATTTAAAAAAATGGGGATACGTGGCTTCATGTTTATTTTGAAACTTCTTCCTTTTTATCTTTTACCTCTTCCTTATCAGGATTTTAATATAAATTGTTTGCGATCATAAAAAAGGGATAAATTATATCACCCTAAAGTGTAATTTTTTTTACTGATAAAAAAAAATTAATTTTTTTATAACTTGTTTCATGTTGTTTCAGGTCTATTTTTTTTGTTTCTAGTGTGTTAGATTGTAAAAAAGGAATATGGCCTAAATGAGGCTTCAAATCGGGTTCAAAGGTCCTATTTTACTTATGTTGTAGTAGGGTAGCAACAACTACCTAGTTCAGTGCCATTGGATGGATAGTTTCATGGGGAGAACACTCATGGATAGAAGAAGTCTACCTGTTAGTTGATGTAGGTGCACCGACTAGCCGATGGGAGATATTTAGAAGTAGATTCATCTAGAAAACCAACTAGTTACATAGTGGAGGATACCAGGTAACTGGTGATTTTGAGACCACTAGTCTTAAGAGGAATTTTTGGTGGTGAAAAGTGTTTTGTTTGAGTCTTAAATGTAATGGATCTATTAATTATACCTCAAGTATAATTAGAGGATATAAAATGAGATAAAAGATACCTCAATTCATCATACAATCTTCCACTGAATCAAAGTAAATTTTTTGAAACACTCTGAAACCTCAAAGATAATCCAATTAACTAAAGTATATTATGAGTTTAAAGTCCTAAAATTTTAGGGGGGGGGGGTTCAAGTGATAATTATCTAAGGATATCAAAGAATCGAATCAAGAAGGGAATTTTCTTCAATGACCTCATCTAAAGGTCCATAAACATTCTTTTTCAATCTTGTGTTCCTCTTTCCCTATCCTCCATTAAATCCATTTTGTAAAACCACTTGAATATCACTTATTATCCTTCTCTCTCTCTATCTCTATTTCTTAAATAGAGAGTGTAATTAATTTATTTTAATGGTATTTTAATTAATAAAGTCATTCAATTCTCCCCGTATTTATTTAGTTATTGTTTATCTGTTCAAACTAAGGATCGAGTTTCTTACTATTACATTAAAATAAAGGGGTTTTGAGGTTTCTGGTTTCCATTAAAATCAAGTGTTTTTTGTTTCTTGGTTCCCATCCAAACTTAAGGGTTTATTATATTTAACTTCATGATCATTATCACGGGGAGGATTAATAGGGGTAAATTTAGGTTCTATTGTCAAACTTATTTACCAAATTTTGTGTCATTTTTTACTTTTATTTTTTACATCATTTTATTTGTAATTTATATTTTTTAAATTTTGCTATGTTTTACATTGATTATATCAATCTATTTTTTTACTTTATTGTATCTTTTGTAGAATAGATTTTATTTATCTCCATAATTTTTCAAAAGTAAATTCACCCCACCCCCACCCCCACTTTCCATTTTTCTGACACAATAAAATAGGCTTAAAGAAAAATCCTCCATATACCACCAAAATAGAAAAATTCACCAATTAGAATTAGAGAAACCCCCACCCCAACCTCTTGGATGATAGACTGTACTCCAAGATTTGGGACTTTTCCATTTTTTTCATCATCAACTTGAGAACTAGTATTATCATCTTGTAGAGTGGGAGCCTCCAATTCATGATGATCCTTTTATTTTGAATAACCTATTCCATGAGCCTTATCAAGGCTCTTTGATTCATCCTTAGGTTCAAAGATACTCCTTAGAGGCTAGATTACTTATTGAACTACATATGACTTGAATGCCTCGTTGGGAATAGTATGGAATTTTCCCCTTCCTTTAGGAATTATTCCTTAGTAATAGATCTATTTATATTATCTAGAATACTAAATATAATTTTCCCCTGGTGATCTCAGTATGATGTTTCATGCTTTCATAACTAGGAATATCCACTGGTGACATAAAAAAACACTACAACCAAAGGTGTGGACCACTTGAGGGGACTACTCCAGAGCAGCTATTGCATTGGACATAACACTATATTGTAGATGATCAGATCTTGTGGAGGAGAAAGACCATACCTTGCAACATTAGTTTCAATAGGGTCAAGAGTAACCTTTGATTGCATGGACAGGTCAATCCTCACATGGATCAAGCTCAAACTTGATGGATACACATGATCCAAAGTGTGAGCCTTCCCTATATAACTACCCTTTATATCACTAGTAACTCTACTTAAGTGGGTTCTATCTATAGAGGAGTCACCCAAGAATGACTTTCCACCACTACCTATATCCTTTATTCTTACCTACACATGGGAAGCATGGCCCTTAACATCATCCTTTCAAGAAAAAATATTTAAAATAATAATTTTTTATTCAAAATTACTACCATTTATGTAATTCCAAAATAAAATAGTTTTTTTTAAAAAATTGGGCAGCAAGAATCAATTCATTTGACATTCATCTATCCCAAATTCCAAAAAAAGGAACCAAAAAATTAATATAAAAAATTTAAAAATCACATTTAATTTTTTTTAACTATATTTAAAATAATTATAAAATATAAAATAAACTAAAAAAACTGAAAATAAAACATATTTATAAAAATTGTAAAATATAACATTTTAAAAAACCAAAAATCTAAAAAAAAATTTGACCATAAAATGAATTAAATATCATTTTTATAACAGATGTCTTGTGATCCTTTACTGTTACAAATTTCAAATTTTGATATCTAAATGTCATTTTAAAATAAATCACTCCAAGTTGACCTTAGATAAGGATGAACTAAACTAGTGATATGATCCAATAAAACAAAAATTATTCATTCATAACCTTTACCAAAAATATTCCCATAATAAACTTGAAAAAGGAATCCATTTACTTGATTATTTATATTTAAAAAATTCACATCCCGAACTGGGAGCCACTAAACCAATTCCCCAATCCGGTTGGTGACATGGCCTCAATCGTGCATCCCTATATTCCAGAGGCTACCGAATAGTAGTGAGGATGTAAATGTGGTAGTTGGGAGAGTACTATCTGGATCACTACTAAATAGAAATGAAAATAAATAATTTAAATAAAAATTCAAGATAATAATAATAGAAAGACACGTCCATTGATAAATATATATCCATAAACGAACATTATAAGAAATTAACACAATATGATTAATATACAGTAGGAAAAACATGAAATAGATCTAGACTTAAAATATAATAAATAAATAAAAATAATAATATCATGTAGATAGAATGATTATATTATTGAACTCTAGTTCCTTTTCAATTTTGTGGTAAGAATATACAAAAAAATAGAATCATGAACCAAGTCATAACCTATGCCTTGGAGAACTATCAAGATACCAATTTGCATCCCAAGAAGGGTGTGAGTAAAACTCAATAAGCTACCACCAATGGATTTTAATGAAAATCCTGTATATGAATAAAAAATTTAGTAGTGTGTAGGTGTATCAAGTGTAAAGAACTAATTCAACTATGTAAACATAAAACATGTTGATTTTAGGTTCCTCATAGGACACCTAACTGGCCATAACTACTTTGGACTAAGTCGATATGTCTCTAGGTATTTTCACATTTTATAAAAATGGAATTGAGACTTGTGGTTTATAACCAAGGAATCTATGTACAATGATACACATACAATGATTTAATATTTAAATAAGGGAATTATCCCAATAATCTAATCAAAGTGATGTGAGGAGAATCAAATCTAACAATTATGAATAAATGATATTAATAAGGAAAACCACATCCAATAACATTCAATAAATAATTAGTAATGTCTAATCCAATAAATACATATAAGGGATGCGGAATATCTTGACCAACAAATACTTATAAAGGATATGGATCATTATATCCAACAAATTATGATTAAATTATGAAGAACATCATGTCTAAAAAATCACATATAAGGGATGAGGAATGCCATGTCCAAAAACTATAAATAAAAGATAGGGAACACCTTGTCTAGAAAATTAACTATTTATAACTCATTATTTTAAAAGTACCTTATGACCCAGCCCAAGGAATTCCAAATCAGAATCCAAGGTTCTCCAAAAGTATAATATAATAAGTAGGAACACAACATTTAATAATTAAACATAGTACATGATAAATATATCCATGCTAAAATAAAATTTATCATGATCATTCCATTTTTCAATTCAATTAAAAATGATAGAGAGGTCCACCTAAATACACATGCCATAACATAATTAAATTGACCCACTTAGGTTGGTCCATCATAATAGTCAAATATAATGTAAAATTTCAATGACCATGGATCATTTATCCAACCCACCTAAGAAATTCATTTCATTATATTTTTCATTTAACTTATGAGTGAAGGATATTCAATCATTGCATTCAATATTTTTTGATATGACCCAAGTGTAATTCCTTTCTATTTGATAATTTAATTTGTACAAAAATAACTTAACTTTTATTCAAGGGAATATCTCATAATTTTACATGCTCCAATTAAGTATAAAATCCATAGTATAATTTATTCCATCCATTTATTATCATTTAATCAATTTCCAGATTTAGGAGTAAACCCAAACATGATTAATTGGTGTTTTGGTCAATTACTAACAATAAAAAAGGATAATAATAGGAAACATCCAAAGGGGTGGACCAATTTGTGGTCAACAACCTCCAACCATGAAAAGGGGTCTAAATAAAATTAATTATTTGTCCTAGACATTTAATTTCAGGTATTTCATATTTTAGGACAAATGTGTGGAATGTCCAACATAAGGCACACCATCATCATAATATAAACAAAAATACTTTATGGTAAAATCCAAAAAACACCTACCTTATACCAAGGAATAATCACTCATCCAATATCTATATCTTAATCAAGTTTAAATTATAGAAAATGATGAACTGGATAAACACCCTAAAGATTGGGTATATTAGGTCGCACAACTATGAAATATTTTTGGAAAAAGAAAAAAAAGAAAGGAAGAAAGATGAGTTTTATATTTAACTTTGGATTAAAATGTATAAAATGTAATTTTATTGTGACCAAGGATATATAATATCCATCCATAGAGTAAAGAGGGTGAATAGGGAATGTGTGGCTATATTCTGGGTAAAATGAGGGTAGAAAATATGGTAAAACCTCTTCAAAGGTTGAAGGAAAAAAATATTAATTTTCCCTGTTAAATGAGATGCACGGTTAGGATACATAGTTAAGCTAACCCCTATTCAAAATGTGTGGGATTCACTACCCAAGGTCCTCCTACCTCGCATGGTTTTAGTGAAAAGTTATAAAATCCATTCGCTAATCATGAGGGTGCCTCTGTGACCCTACACCATGTCACACAGTTGCATGGACCACCTTTCATGGTTTAAAAACTCCTGATCCCCCTTTTCTATGGTTCAAATGGTATATTCAATTGGTTATTACTATCTGTGTGACTCAACCCATTCCTCTGAAAACTGGGTTTCCAAAATCCCAAAGCTCCTGAGAATTTTCTAAGAACCTGGCCCACCTCTCAGGACATAAATCATGCCCAAAAAATACTTTTAAGTGTTCCAAATCTTGGAATTACATTTTGAACCTCATTTTAATATTTGTACCATCCACCAAAAAAAATTCCTTTAAAAATTTCAAGAAATTGAAAACATAGGATCTTACAGATATAAAAAAGAAGTATAAGTAAGTGGTTGTTGAAAAAGTTCAAGTTTTAAATGAATAAGATATTATTTTAAAAGAAAATGATGATTAGATTTTGAAATTATAAAATAAACCTGATGTAGAAGTTTACAAATATGAAATCAAGGATTTCAAAATATCTTTTTTAAAATTCACCCATTTTGGACAAAATAATAATATGATCCTAGGTTCTTAAGGTGTTAATAGAAATAATCATGGTTTTGGTTTTTAAAATGATAAAGTAACTTATTTGAAAACCACTACCTTTGTTTAAAATTGTGTTTCAAGAAATATATTTTTTCAAATATTATCATAAATAAAGTCATATTATATGTGAATGTGATTGAAAAAACATTAGATATGGAATTCCTAAATATATGTATCTTTCTTCTAATATATCTAAAAAATATGGGTAAGTTTTGGTCCCCAAATATTTATTATCCCATGTTTTATAACCTAAATTTTTTACGTTTACTAAATAATACACTAATATTATATGACCCAAAAGTGTACCAAAAGGATAATTTAAATTATTTCTTGCAGGGCCTTTCCACCAGACATATTTGATATATCAAAAGAGTGGATTCTCTTTATAAGATGGTGTTTTACCTCTTGAAGTGATTTTTAGCTCTTTCCACCTTGAGCTTAATATTTTATGCCTCATGTGAGGAGGAGACCACCTATTTAATTTCTATAGAATCCTGGAATTCAATATTTATATCAACAAAGATGTTATTTAATACTTTTATTTTAATTCTCTCTTGAATTTCATTTCAATATCTTCCCTTTTTTCTGTTATTTTTAAATTTTTTTCTGTTTATTTTTTGTTATGATCCATTTATCCCAATTTACCAACATTTTTGGGGGAGTAATATCCATTTTAATTTTTTTTATTTTATAAATTTATTTTCATTTTACTTTTTAAAATTAGTTTTTTAAAATTTATTTTCCTTTTGTTTTTCAATATTTGTGTATATTATCTTTTAATATTTATATTATCTATTATATTTATATTTTATTTGAGATCATTTTATACTTAAAATTTTATCTCTATTTCATCACTCAATTTATTTATTTATTTCAATATTATTTTATTTTATATATAATTTTTTTGGGGAGTGATTTTAATGATATTTTTTATTCATATCTCTATTATCTAATAATGTTCTTAAAGACTAGTTTCTTTTCTAATAATGTGTAATCTCTCCATAAAATAATGTTTTAAGTTCTCTATATCTTATCATGATCTTCACTTAATTATTTGAAAATTATTATACATGGTTAAAAAATATTTATTTTTAAAAGTTCTATTTTCTAAAGGAGTTTTTATTCAGGAATTTTTTTCTTTTCTTGAGAATAATTTTATTTGATAATACCTTTATAGCTTCTTTATATTAAATGATTTAGCTATTTATTTTATAAAACATGATAGTTTCTAAATTCAACTCATTTTATTAAATATTTTTCTCTCTTTAAGGGGACTTTAATCTTGTTTAAATTTTGTTTATAAATTATTTTCTATTATATTTTCACATCTCTCTAACCTTATTACTTTGAAATTTCCTTTTTCATAATAAAAAGGGGGGATCTTTTGATGGAGGTAAAATATCAAAGATTTTATATTTCAAATATTGTTTCATAAAGGGGGAACTTCTTTTCAAAGTTTCACAAAATGGGAAGACATGGTTTCACATTTAATTTGGAAAACTGATCCTTTTTATCTTCTCCCTATTCCTTATATATATTTTAATATCAAGTGTTTGTAATAATTAAAATGAGGTAGGTTGTTGGGCCCCAAAGTTTAATTGTTTTAATGATCTCAAACACTCTGATGTTTTTATAACTTGTTTGATATTATTTCAAGTGTATTTTTTGTGTGTTTGTAGTGTGTTTTTGGGTAGGAAGGAATTCAGCATAAATTAATATTAAAATCAGGTTCAAAGGGACACTTACACTTATGTTGCAGTAGGAAAACACTGAATACTGGGTGCAGTGACACCGAATAGGAAATGGTATGGGAAGAACACTCTCATCTAGAAGGATTCCATCGTATAACTGGCAGAGGTGCATCAAATATCAGATGGGAGATATTTATAGTTATATGATTCTAGGAAACCCATCTAATACTAATGTACATTCCACATTTAATTTTTACATCACATTATTTTAATTATATTTTTTTAAAATTTTCTTTTCTTTACTTTGATTATGTCAATCACTTTCTTTACTTCATCGTATCTTTTATAACATCGATTTTATAAATCACTTTAATTTTTCAAAAGGAAATTCACCCCCACTATTTCCATTTTTACAACCCAACAAAGTAGGATTAAAGAAGAAACCACCCTAATACCAAAAAATAGGAAAATATTTTGACCATAAAGAGATCGACCACCACCTTGACCTCTCAGATGATGATCCATCCTATAGGATTTGTGCTTTTACCATGATTTTTCGTCATCAACTTGAGAAACAATGCTATCGGCTATTAGAGTAGTAATATTTGATGCCCAAGGATCATTTTCTCTAGATGAATCTATTACATGAGCATTTTCTTGCCTCTCTGACTCATCCTTTGTTTTAAAGTTTCCCTTTGAAACCTAGATTTATTCTTTTCCTTCATCTAACTTGACTAATGCAGTGGGTATAGCACTGGATTTTTCACCTTCTTTCAAGACGGATTCCCTAGTACTATCTTTGTTCAGATTATCCATCATACTGAGGATACATTTTACCCTTTCACTCCTAGATCAAAGTTATTTTCTTTAATTACTAGGAATAACCACTGGTACATCACACAATCATGACTACCATAGTTGTGAACCGCTATAGGGGACTACTTAGGAACCACATGTGAATTATACTTATCACCATATTTCTTATGAATCAGATGTTACAAAGGAGAAAGACTAGTCCTTGTAGAATTAGTATCAACAGGTTCATGATTAAACTGTGATTTCATGGTGATGGGAGTCCTATCCTGTACTGATCCACTTACTCTATTGTGTTAGTCTTCCCTGTATAACTAACCTTTATATCAGTAGAATCTAATATTAAGTGTGTTCTATCTATATAGGTTTCACCCATGAATGACTTTCCAGAAATTCCTATATCCTTCATGCCTACCTCCACATGGAAAACTATTATCCCAACTAGGTTAAATACCCTAAGGGGGAGGGGGTGGTGAATTAGGGTATGATAGATTAAAAACATTTCCCCTTTGGATCTTGTTTTATCATTAAACAAAACACTCTTATCTCCATCTACCATAACAATTTAAGAACAGAAATGATATCCTACATGAGACACATCAATTTTACTTGATTCAACCTCAATGGAATACATCTAAGAATCATACAATGGTAATGTTATTATGTACCAACTCCACTAAGAATCATACAATGGTAATGTTATTATGTCCTCCAAATGATATCCTACATGAGACACATCAATCTTCCTTTCCTTACTTCTCTTGGAAGGGATTCACACACAATTTATGGATATGTAGGTCCCTTTATTATCACTAATGAATACATACATAGTTTTAGATATATGATCTATTTAAATCCAACTTTCATCAAATTTTATGAATAACACTTTACCACATATTTACTAGGAAATATATTTCCAAATATTTTTATGATGCTCACTACCTTTTCAATGCTCACCTCTTTCATGAAGCTCACTTAGACATCATAAATCACCTTACTTTTGTGATTTTCACTAACTTCAAAAATATCACCTCTTTTGTGAATTATACTTTGCCTTCATGAAGATCCCAAATTTTGGGTGGATTTTTGTATCCTTTGAAAACTCCATTACTTTTGTAATGCTGATGATTTTTTGGCTGTCTTTTATAGCCTTTGTGAACTCCCTTTGTAAATTTTTTTGCAACAACCACCTTCTTGAACCATCTTTATGAATCCTGAGCCTTAATATCTCGGTTAAGTATCACTACTTTTCTAAAGAGGGTAGATTCCTATTTATATTCCTTCCCACCAATTTCATAAGCTTCCACCCACATTATCACCATTTTACAGTGCTCCCTCATTTCATATGCGATGCTCCTAGTCTCACAAAGTACCATGAAAATTTACCATTCATAATGCTTGATGTAGTCATAGAGATCATCTTCAACTTATTTTACCCTTCAAAAAACCACATTTACAAAACCCATTCTTCATGAAACCCACTCCTTTACCATATTTTCATAAGGCCTTCAAGGAAATCCATCTTTTGCGATGCTAAAATTTGGACCCTAAAAATTTGGAAAACACTGGGAAATGACATCGCATTTTGTATATACTTTTATATACCACTTCAAGAGAATTAATTACTTTATATTGGATATTTTTAAACATAATCTATAAATAATCTCTCTGATACTACACCACTTACCATGGAAACCCACTTTGTCAACAAAAACAGTCAACCCAAAAATACTGCAATGTTACCTTGAGGTATTTTTTCCCAATAGAAACATGGCCTTTACCATTATCATTTCTAGTAAAATTTTTAAAATAATATTTTTTATTTAGTATTACCAAACATTTAAGTAATTCAAAATTTTTTTTTTAAAATATCAGGTTAAGATCATCAATTCATTTGATTCTTAACCATCCCATATTCCAAACAAAAAAACCTAAACTAGAAAATAAAATTAAAAATTAAAAAAACTACTTTTTGAAGAATTTTATATATATTGGGAGGTCTTTAGGGGTTCATATTGAATGTATCAGACCAAAACCAATAAGGAAATAAAAACTAAAATCAAAAACCACAAAAATGGTTTAAAAATAAGAAGTAAGTAATAAATATAATGAAATGTAGAAAATTAAAGAACTTAAGTGACTTAAATGTTTCAAATATCATTTATCCTATGTTCATGACAAGAACCCCATAAACATAATTATTATTATAAAAAAATAACAATAATTTAATAGAGAAGATTAAATAATATATGTAATGCATGCAGACCACAAAAGATATTCAAGCACAAACACATCATAAGAGGAGCTAGTGATGAACCCTGGATTGAAGATGTTAATGTACACCCTCTAACTAGATGGAATCACACACGAAACCCCATCACCAATTGAGAGAATTAATAATATACAACAAAAAACTTACGAGAAAAAACAAATACAAACTTATAGAATCAGGCGTACACCAAGAACTTGAGAAGAGTTCATTGAAAAATATCAAAAATTATATCAAGGCTGAGACTTCTTGAAGTCATCATGATTAAACAAGGATTTCTATAGGTGATCAATCCACTATGTTAAGACACCATAACATTGACTATCATAGCCATAGAGAGAATCTCACAAGGTATTCCCTCTCTCTTGACCTTTCTTCTGCTTAGAGAGAAATACATATGGAATCTAATCACCGTTCTCAATATGAATTCCCAGAAAATAAAGCGACACGACCAGTAATAATGGCAAGGAAACGGTGAGACAATGAGATTTCAGGAATGGTAGGCAAGGGTGGATTAGTGTATGGATGGGGGTACACAGAAGAATTGATAAGGTTAGGATAGTTCAATAGATTATAAAAATCCCAAGACACGTGGTAGATATGGAGTGGATTAGTGGTATTAAATAGGATCACAAAGAAAAATATAAAGAAAAAAAATATGCATACAAGAGATGTTAGATCAAAAAAAATCAATGGATATTAGTGCACCCAGAAAGAACCCAAGTATCTTTACACCAAAACCAGGTCATACCCCAAATCCCATACACCTAGTACACATGTAGGGACAACTAAAAAGACTAGAAATAAAAATACCACATTTAATAAGATCCCAAACAAAAATATATCTTTCATAATAATAATAATATAAAATAAATTTTCATCAAAATATTTAATATAATATTAATTTATAAACCAAATTTTAACAACCTAAACTTATAAAATTTATAAAATATAAACTTTACTAGTAAAACTGAAACATATTTATAAAAACTACAAAATTTTAACGAACTACAAGTGAAGATATATTTTTTAAATTATATTCTTTTCCCGTATGGTTTGGAGGATCAATATATGTGAAAGGATAAAATAAAAATGGTAGTGAAATAATGTTCAGTACATGAAAATCTAGATGACCCCACTAGCTTTGAGTCTATCTAATCCCCTCAACTGCCTACCATACTTGATGTAATAAATTTTTTTATTACCCTTTCTCTTAAATGTGAATTTAACAACTTCTGATAACTTTATATTACTAAAAATATGCAAGGATAAGTTGTATGTGATTTATATCTATCAACACACACACGTCACCTTTTTGCAAGGGGTTCGGTGTATAATATTGTAGGTGACATTCTAAAAAAAATAACTCCCAAAATATCACATGAGAGTGGGGATTGAAGTATTTGATGATCCAAAAATCGAGTTTCCTATTCTTCTTGATGAATTGGATTTTACAACAATAAATTATGTTATTGGAACATTTGTAGCATGGATGTCTAGTATTACAAAGATACATGAGGTGTATCATTAATAATTTTTCTCAAATGAAAAACCATTAATAGTTTATGAAAAAATTTCTAAAATTAGGTATGGTATTACAAAAGGATAAAATGATGGGGAAATGAAAGTTTAGATAAATAAAATCTAGTAAATCAACTAATAAAACAAAAGAACCTTCCTAGAGTACATTCTCTCTAAAATTTCCACTACCTCATATATTAACATTAAAAGTTCATGCCAACACCACATTCAAAGATGGAAATATTTCATAAATTTAATATGAGGAAGAAATATTTAGAAATTCCATTACAACCATGGTAGGTATGGAGAGTATAAACGTGATTATAAAGTTTGAATGGTTGTGAGTATTAGTTGTGAATATATACATGATGTCCATTTTCATAATCCAACTTCCCAAAAATGATTTACTATGTTCATTATTGTTAATAATTATTAATTTTTATACAAGTGTATGTATTTCTACTATATAAATGGAAAACCCTATGAATAAAGATTTTTACTCATTAATCCAAGAATTATTTCTAGAGAAAAGTTTATCTTGGAATTGGAAGAAATTGAATAGATAAAAGTTAAACTAAGTAAGGTTTTGTGAAGAACACATCATATGATAGAATCTTCTTCATGCATATATTGCCAGTGTAAAAGTCTATGATTAGTAATATAAAATTTACTTTTATTTTTTACATTAAATATTTTTTTAATAAGCATTGGTTGAATTGAAATCTATTTGGATGACAAAAATGTTAATTTTTTTGAATCTAATTAATAGATTCCATCAAAACAGCCGCACATAATGACTATTGTGAATTTTTAATTCACTGAAATCAACATTTTATAGATAAAATTTGAATTATATATTTCAGTTTTTTTTGAAAGGAATTTTTTTATGATATGAAAATTTACAAATTTAGGCTAAATCATGATATGAGGTCAGTGACTAAACATAAGAATCCAATTGATTTATTCAAATTGAAAATGGTAAATATAGTTTTATTTAACGATCAAAACATATTTCAAAACAATTTATTTATTTTGTTCAATGTTTATGAAGTGTTCGAAGTAATATAATGATAATGATTTTGGATATTACATTTGTAAATTTATGTAAGATATCATATTGAATTGAAATACTAGTATCACCAAATAAGTAATTTCTTAATATAATTACAATTTTCTTAAAAATATTTCTTAATCATTTGTTTTTTATATTTTTTTAGTACTACCAATATTTCCAAAAATATATATACTCAAAATAAGAAGTAATTTTTTTGAGATGAGTGAGTAGAGTAAATTGTGTTAGAATGTTTTTTGACAACAAATTTAGGCTATTACCTATTATGTTTGTGATATATTATGATCTATGACCTTTGATATAAATTTAGGACATGAGGAATTAATATCATAATTGTTTTATATTATTTTTGAACTTTTTCTCAAGTAGAAGTATAATAGAGGGTTACACTCTATGGATTATGAAATAGATTGTAACATGTTTGAAGTTACTAGTGCTTGTGAGAGATTGGACTTTGAGGCTACAATTGAGAAAATCGAAATAGGGAAATGGGTCAAGAATGTATATCAAAATCATGAAAATATTACTTCTTTCAAATTATTTTGTTAATTTTTTCATTATTTTATCTACTATTTTTAAATTAATTTCCTTATCATTTATATATGATACTTATTTAGTTTTTTATATATTTTTTGGGAAGTCATACTTTTCTTTGAACTATATACAATAAGCTAAAAAGAGATAAAATGTTCCTTTTATATGGAATAGAAAACCACATGATACGTGAAACATGAATTTCATTTTTAGGATTCATCTTCAAAATATATGATCATGATAATTTTATTTAATTCATTTTTGAAAAAGACACTATAGTTCAAATATAATCACCCATCTACTAAGGGATTTATCTACAATTGAAGAAAAGTATGACTTCAAAAACGAATTTTTGTAAAATTTATATTGAATGGTATATGAACCATCCACACCTCAATTAGCCTCACCACAATCTGATGTACAATGTTCTCAATATGGCATGAATTATATGTTTTTAGTTTATTATTTAAATTTTATTTCAAAACACACTTCACATACTCAAAAATGAGCCAATGAGATCATATTATATTGAAACTTTAGAAAAATTTTGCATAATTTATTTGTGATATAGGAATTTTCCTCACATCAATCTAATAGTCGGTGTGTCTAATGTGACTCAAAGTGCATTTTTTCAGTTTAAAATTGACATTTAGTTCAAAACACACGTGACATACTCAAAACTAATAAAAAAATTCATATTGTTTTGATACATTAAAAAAATCCAAAATTCATTTGTGACATGTAGGAATAAACCTCACCTAAATATTATACATGGTGTGTCTGGTATTACTAAAAGCTTATTTTTTAGTTTAAAATTGAAAGTTATGTTCAAAACACATTCCACATACTAAAAAATTATTAAACAAAATAATATTATTTGGATACATTAGAAAAATAATCTATAACACATTTGTGACATGTAGAAATCAATCCCACCTCAATTTCATACATGGTGTGCCTAGTATGATTCAAAGTTTTTTTAGTTTAAAAGTGAAATTTTAGTTCAAAACACATGTGACATACTCAAAACATATCAAACAGATTTATATTATTTTGATACTTTAGTAAAATGATCCATAAGTCATGTTTTATGTATAGGAATCTACATCACATCAATGAGAGACTTGATGTGGCCGATATGACTTAAAGTCTATGCCTTCAATATAGGAGTTCCATTTAAGTTTAAAACATGATCCACATATCTGGAACCTATAAAAAAATCTTGCATTGATTTCAAAATTTAAGAAAATATACATAATTAATTTTTGATGTGTAGGAATTTAACACACCTCAATATGATACATGGCCTATCCTGTATGACTCATTGTGTGTGTTTTCTATTTAAAATTGAAATTTTAGTTCAAAACACTTATGAAATACTCAAAACCGAACACATTTAGATTATTTTTATACTTTATAACAATGAACCATAAGTCATTTTTTATTTTAATTAATCAACAACACCTCAATCGAATACATGGTGTGGCTTGTATGACTTGAAGTGTATGTTTTTAGTTTAAAATTGATAGTTTTGTTCAAAATAGATGATTAATAATCAAAACTAATCAAAAAAATCCATATTGTTTTGATGCTTTATAAAAATGATCCATATAACATTATTGATGTGTATGAATCAACCACACCTCAATCTAATACATGGTGTGTCTTGTATTACTCTAAATGCATGTTTTTAAATTTAAATTGAAATTTTAGTCCAAACACATGTGACATACTAAAAAAAAGAAAACACATTCAAATTGTTTTGATAATTTAGTTAGAAAATCCATATGTAATTTTTTATGTTTAGGAATAAACCACATATCAATATGACACACAACGCGGCTGGTATGACTCAAAGTGAATGTTTTTAATATTTAAGTTCTATTTAAGTTTAAAATGTATGTCACATAGCCAAAACTAAGGAAATGATATTGAATTATTCTAAAACTTTAGGAAATAAATCATAATTAATTTTTTATGTGTAGGAATTTAACAAAAGTCAATCCAACACATGATGTGGTTTGCATGACTTTAAGTATGTGTTTTCAATATAAAAGTTTCATTTTAGTTTAAAATCTGTTACATAGAAAAAACCAAGAAAAAAAACTCAGATTGTTTTTAAACTTTAGTAAAATGATCCATAGTTCGTTTTTGAATTATAGGAATTAAATTTATATCAATCTGATAGATGATATGGCCCGTATTACTTGGAGTGTGTGTTTTCAATATAAAAGTGACATTTTATTTTAAAATACTCATCACATAGACAAAAATAATAAAATGAGGTCAAATTATTTTGATACTTTAGAAAAAACATCCATAATTAATTTTTTATATGTATTAATTGACCGAACCTCAATCCGATACACAATGTATTCAGTATGACTCAAAGTATGTGTTTCAGTTTAAAAATGGCATTTTAGTTGAAAACACACGTGACATACTCAAAAATAATAAAACACATTCATATTGTTTTTATACATTAGAAAAATGATTCATAAGTCAATTTTGAGGCATAATAATCAACCACACCTCAATCTGATACGTATTGTGTCCAATATGACTTGAAGTGTATGTTTTTAGTTTAAAATTGACAATTTAGTTCAAAACACATTCCACATACTCAAAACCAATAAAAAACATTTAGATTTGTTTTTATACTTTATAACAATGATCCATAACACATTTTTGATATGTAGGAGTCAACTGTACCTCAATCTGATACATGGTTTCCTTGGTATGACTTGAAGTGTGTGTTTTTAGTTTAAAATTGAAATTTTATTTCAAAACACATATGAAATACTCAAAACCAATAAAACAAATTAAAATTGTTTTCATACATTAGTTGAATGATAAATAAGTCATTTTTTAGGTGTAGGAATCATTCACACATAAATATGACACACAATGTGGCTGGTATGACTCGAAGTAAATCTTTTCTATATAAAAGTTCCATTTTAAGTTTAAAACATGCAACACATAGTCAAAACTAATAAAAATATCTCAAATTATTTTAAAACTTTTTAAAAACCATTCATAATTCAATTTTGGTGTATATGAATTGAAAACACATCAATTTGACACATGATGTTATCGGTATGACTCAAAGTGCATGTTTTCAATATAAAAGTGTCATTTCAGTTTGAAACGTTCAACATAGCCAAAAAAAAGATCATATTATTTCTAAACTTTTGAAAAAATATCCATTATTTATTATTTATATCTAGGAATTGACTATATATCAATCTGATAGATGATGTGGCAAGTATGACTTGAAGTTTGATTTTCAATATTGATGTATCATTTTAGTTTAAAATGCATGTCATAAAGACAAAACCACGAAAATGAGCTCATGGTGTTTTCAAGATTGAGAAAAATGACCCTTAATTAGTTTTTGACATGTAATAATTGAACTAACCTCAGTCCAATACATGGGGTGACCAGTATGAATCAAAGTGTATTTTTTTATTTTAAGTTTGAAATTTTAGTTTAAAACACACGTGACATACTCAAAACTAGTAAAACACATTAATATTATTTAAACACATCAAAACAATGATCCTTAAGTTATTTTTGATGTGTAGGAATTAACTGAACCTCAATCCAATGAATGGTGTTCCTGGTATAACTCAAACTATATGTTTAGAGTTTAAAATTGATAGTTTAGTTTAAAACACATGCTACATACTAAAAACTGACCAAAATCATTCAGATATTTTTTATAATTTATTAAAAAATTCAATAACATATTTTTCATGTGTAGGAATCAACTACACCTCAATTCTATACACAATGTTCCTCGTATAAATTGAAGTGTATTCATTTAGTTTAAAATTTATTTATTTTAGTTCAAAACACATGTGAAGTACTCAAAACTAAGAAAAAACAATCATATTATTTTTATACTTTATAAAAATGATTCATAAGTCATTTGTGATGTATAGAAATTGACCTCACGTCAATCTGACATATGATGTGTCCTATATGACTCAAAGTGTGTTTTTTCAATATAATAAGTTCCATTTAAGTTTAAAATGAACATCACATGAACAAAACTGAGAAAAAAATCTTATATGTTTTTTAAACTGTAGGAAAATTGTTCAGAATTCAGTTTTTATTTGTAGGAATCGATCGCATGTCAATATGACACACGATGTGGTCGATATGACTTGAAGTACGTGTTTTCAACATAAAAGTGTCATTTTAGTTTAAAACATGTCACATAGACAAAACTGAGAAAAATTGACCATATTTTAATTAATAATTATTGTAATGATCCATAATTAATTTGTGACATATAGGAATTGATCATATATCAACCTGATAGACGATGAGGGAGGTATGACTCGAAGACTATTTTTTCAATAAAGAAGTGCCATTTTAGTATAAAACACACACTATATAGAAAAAACCAAGAAAACGATTTTCCATAATTAGGAAAATTATCCATAATTCACTTGTGACATGTAGAACTTAACTAGATATCTATCTGACACTTGAGGTTGTATTATGACTCAAAGTTCATGTTTTCAATATAAAAGTGTCATTTTAGTTTAAAACATGCATTGAATACCCAAAACTATACAAAATAGATGAGATTTTTTTCAAAATTTAATAAACTGATCCATAATTAATTTGTGATGTTTAAGATTCAACATCTTTCCAATCCGATAAATGATGTGGTCAGTATGAATCAAAGAATATGTTTTCAATATAAATGTGTCATTTTAGTTTAAACACGTATCACATACCCAAAACTAAGAAAAAAGTTTATATTGTTTTAGAACTTTAGGAAAACGATCCATAATTCATTTATAAAATTTCAAAATAAACCAAACATCAATTTGACACATGTTGTGAACGGTATGACTCGAAGTTCATGTTTTCAATATAAATGTGCCATTTCAGTTTGAAACATATATCACATAGCCAAAAATAATCAAACAGTCTCAGATTATTTTCCAACTTTAGAAAAGGATCAATAAATCATTTTTGACATGTAAGAATTGACCACATATCAATTTCACAAATGCTTAATTGATAATATAATTAATATATATATATATAGTAATTAACAATATAATTTACCATATGTGGATTTTATGACATTAAAATTAATTTTTTTTATTTTTTTATTTAGTGTTGCTAAAATCAACATTGGTTTTATTACATGGACAAGATTTTGTACGGTGGTTGATCTTTGGAGAAATCATGTTATAAGAGTTATGATTTTGTATATTGGTTGTATTTTTTTGTATTAATTGTAAATATCACATCAATGTAAATATCTTTTATGGAAATATTGAATTTAAATGATAGTATAATGTTATATTTTTATTTTTATTTGACTTTATTCTTATAAGTATTTATATCTATTTGTATTCTGATTGGGTTTTCTATGAGATGGTTTCTGTTGGGATGATGTAATCATAGAACAACTCGATGGACTTTATCAGTTCTAGTAAAAGATCAGATAAAGGGTGACTTTATCAATGATGATAAAGGGCCCATTTTTTTTAAAGGTTGGGTCCAAAGCCTAAATTTTTTAAAGGGGGAATTTTTTAAAGGTTGTGGCAGAAGGGCCATTTATTAGTTATATAAAAAGTGATGATAAAGGACCCCTTTATCAGCCCTAGTAGAAGAAATGATAAAGCGAACCTTTATATCTTCTTTTAGTAGTGCTAATAAAGGTTTAATACTTTTAACACCATTTAGGTTTTCTATGACTTTTTGCAATAAAAAATATCTTTTATAGTTATATTAAAAGCATTTTCTATCGTAGTGATTCCTGGTAGTGTGTAGTAAAGAAAGGAGTTTTAAAAGGTTTGAAGATTGGAAAATTAGAATTATGTAAGCATTGTGTAATGGGTAAGTAGACTAGAGTCAGTTTCAACACTACAACTCATCGTATGAATGGAACACTTGAATACATATATATTGATGTCTAGGGACCATTGAAAAATTATTCATTGGGAGTTAATCATTATTTTTTAACATTTATTGATGATTACTCATGATATGTTTGGGTATATGACATAAAGAATTAAGATGAAGTGTTGTATTTCTTCATTGAGTGGAAGGAGATGATTGAAAAGTTGAGAGGAAGGAAAATCAAGAGACTAAGATTAGATAATAGCAGAGAATACATGTGAGACCTATTCAAGAAGTTTTTTCAGAATGAAGGTATTGTGAGACACTTTACAGTTCCTGGAACACCGTAACAGAGTACTGTTCCAGAATGGATAAACCATACACTAATTGAAATGATATGGTGTATGTTGTCTTATTCAAGTTTGAGTGAATCATTTTAAGCATAAGAATTGATGTATAAATCACACATCATGAATCGATTACCTACTTCCACGATTGATGGTTAAATTATAATAGAGGTTTGGTCTGGTAAAAATGGTTTTTATTATTATAGACTTCATATCATTGGTTGTAGTAATTATTTTCTTGTGATATACTCAACGTTGGATCTAAGAGATAAGAAAGTTATATTTTTTTGTTTCAGTAATGGTGTGAAGGATTTATGACTATATATCCAATGGCGATAAAGATCATTTGGATTCCTAACGTCACATTTGATGATTAAGTGATGGTAATGGAAATTGATTCCCTAAAGAGATAGATGAATTAGTTTTGATTGATTTTTAGAAAATTACACTACTGAATGATCAAGATCTACAAGATACAAAGTGTAGTGATTGTATGGAGATTCTAACTGAGGAAGAAGTGGAACTACATGATACTCATAAGCCTGAGAGTATTTACACTGGTATAATTTGAAATACAATGCATAGACCTTCTAGGAATTATGATATGGTCAGATATGATCTTTCAGTAATTGATGAGAATGTCTCATAAAACTATCATGATATTTTGGATAGTAAATAAAATAACTAATAGAAGTTAGTTAGGGAATGATAAAAGAACTTAATTCATCATAATAATACATGAGAACTTATTTATCCTCTGAAGTTAAGAAGGTAGTTATAGGGATAAAGTTCTAACATTGTTTAGAATTGATCAATATCTCTTGTACCTTAGATTCCTATGAGCATCAGGAAGGAAACATAAGGAAGAATTTATTGAGAAGAAACTTGGTGATATTTTTTTCAAGGTGAATATTTTTGAAAGATGACTAAAATATCACTACCATGGTGGTGGGTGACCACCATGGATGATTATCCTCCACTGAAGAACTGTTCCAGAAGGTTGGTGTTTCCCAAGGAAAATTTCTAAAGAGGTGGTGACTTCCTTGACCAATATTTGTAGTGGTTACTATATTTATTCTCCAGTTTTCCCTATAAATATTGGTTGGGTTGTGTGGTAAAGGTTCACAAGTGGTTCTCATGTAGGAAGTCCTTGGGATCTTCATCCCCTCCAACACCTGGTAATATAAAAACTCAATATTTTCCTCTTCAAGTAATGTGCCATAAATTCCCATGAGAATGAACTGTGGAGGAATAATGAAGATGGTTAGGGGGATGTTCCCACTCTTGGACACAACTTCATGATCAGTGGTGACACAAAGCAATTGGTTCTCCACCAAGGAGGTCATGGCAATGATGAAAATGTGGAAGACCATGAAAACCTCCATCTTTTATAGAAGGGTTATTTCCCTAGGGTTTATCATCCACTATCTCACAATCAAAATGATGGTTCGGTCCTAGATCATAATGATGGAAATCATAGAGATGGGTTATTCCCTTGGGGTTTTCCATCCACCAAATCATGATCAAACTTACATGGCCTAGATTTTCTATGGGCTTCCTAACAATATTTTCTTGAATACCATCAAGTTTCACTATGATATTGAGATTTTAGTTGATAAATTATTGAGCCTATTTTAGACTCTATTTTTACCTTATAATAATGTAAAATATATAAATATTTTCGGAGCTAAGAACTGAGAAAACTCTAGATTCCAAGGCCCAATGATCCTATGATTAATTTTATAAAAATATAAAAAATATTTATATCACACATGCATAGATTTTCATAAATAATGGATTATATTATGAATGTACACTTGAATAAAACATATGATACTATGTATGAATCCAGATCATGGAGTTTACCCTAAGTGAAATCTAAGGTTGGTCGACATTGGGTATCTGATTGAGGAAATCTTTGACAAGCGTGTTTAATTAAAATAAATAAATAATTTATTGGTTTATTTTATTAATCAAACTAATTAAATCCTCTATAAATTTCATCTTATGAATATTTTTATGTATTAGTCACATAATCTGTGCTACATCTGAGAGAAGGAGGATAGATTTCTTCATTGGCGAATCAACATCAAATGATGAATGACTATCAGATCAAAGTGGATTCATAGAAAGCAGAAAAAGTGAATCATCCTCATCACTAAAAATGTGCTATTTATCAAGGATCAATACATAATCAAGTAATGTATCACCAATTTTAGTTTCCAACCTTGATTAAATGTTTGATCTTAGATATTTGGTTATTTTCTTTTAATTCTATGTATTCCCACCCTTTGCATGAGACCATTGTCAAATTGAATTGTTTTCTTTAATTTATTATTTTATTATGGAATGATATCAACATAGATTCCCTAATTTTAAATTATTGGTCTAGAACACTTAGTTAATGATGTTTATCACCATTGTTATGGTGTTTTCCCCCATCATTCTTCACGTTCTACATCATCGGCCTATAGGCTTGTAGTTTTACTTTTCTGAGGCGGGTTTGATCATGATAGAACCACCATATTTATGGTGGTTGTGTGAAAAATGATTGGGATAATGATTCTCATATGGAAAGAGATCCATTTTGGGATGTAGGTGATGATTTTAGTGGATCTAAAATTTGGGACTGAGCATTAGTGATCGGAGGAGCGGTGCAGGTGGGTAGGCTTTGTGTGAATGGTTGGAATCTATTTTACACCCACTATGGGATAGTAAATGATGGATTAAGGAAAATAAATTCAAATTTTCAAGTTAAATAGGTGTGATTTTGGGAAAAGAAATTATTTGTATCTAATTTATGAAAGATCTAACTTTTTTGTAAAAATCCCTACTAAAAAGTGCATACTAGGATGAACACACATCATGAAGACACACAACATCAAAAACTAGGGTTTTAAAGAGAATATAAGGATCAAATTTCATATGGCTACACCATATACTGTGTGACCATACCTAGGTGGATAGGTCATGTTAAAGTTTAACATTCCTAGGACCCCATGTGGGAGGACACATCATTTACTATGGGAGTACCTGGTCATGGATAGACACACAAACATAGTCAGGTACATGGGTTTGGACATGGATAGGTACCTGATATGAAACATAGAAAGGTACATGGATAGGATAATGAGCATGATTCGATTTTCTTGAGCATGGACATAATTACACTGGTAGGTCCTGAGTGGTCAAGATACACCATTTAGTCCCCTTACACACCATTTATTGTGACATGGAAACTGATCCATGTTTTGAGGAGGCACAACTAGGTGAAGAGGTAGGGTTACACGATGTGAGGATTCCCGTACATGTTGTGTAATTATCTTTACAACTTTTTTCCTCTTATTTAATTCATTTGGACTTAGATTTTGGCTCACAAGTATCTTATCCTGAGTTTTTTCAACATAGAACATGATGGTATCTTTCATAGTGGCTTTTGATACATGATAAAATATATTCCAATAATGATGATTAGGTGATGATCGATGATGATAGTGATCAGGTAGGATCATCAGAGAGATTATAGGTAAAGACGGTACTCCCCTATTGCACTAGGGTGTGGTTCATCTATCCTTTGAGACAATACTCTCCTATCACACTAGGGTGTGAGTCCTCCATACTTGTTGTTTTGATTGAGATGGTACTCCCTTGTCACATCAAGGCATGGGTCTTATATCCATAGAGATGGTAATCTCCCTTTTCCCCAAGGTGGGGGTACCCTATACTTGTTATTACAGGAATAGTTTGTACTACCATGCCATACCAGGTTGTGGGTCTACTGTCCATGGGGACGGTACTCCCATGTTGCACCAGATAACAGGTCCCTATACTATTTATATAGGCACAAGTTGTTTTCCCCTATTACACTATGGTGTAGGTACTCTATCCACATAGAATTTATTCTCTTTCTTGAGTGTGGGTGCTCTATACTTGTTATTGCAGATATAAAGACAGTACACCCCTATACAAGCATGAGTACTCTATCTATGGAGACAATACTCCCATGTATCCCCAGATAGTAGGTCCCCGATATTCTATAAAAATATATGGATATGGTACACCCCTCCATGGATGTGATTATTTTATATACTGAGTGTCATAACATTATTGTTTCAGGGAATATGATCTCTATATTTTTAATATTAATCTCCCTAAAGTTATAAAGAAGTAGTAAGGTAAAACATCTCATCCTGACTTCATTGTACATGCACGTGAAATAATAGATATCAATGATGGACATTTGAAGATGTAGGAAGACTCAACATCTTGGGATGGGATGTGAGATGGAGATACCCTTTCTCTCTTATCTAGGATTCTTATATGAGAATATATATATATATATATATATTTGTGTTATTGGGTTTCGTTTCCCTCTTGATTTGGGCTGATCTGACTACTTATATCGTGTCTTATATTTCTCTTTCTTCTGTTTTTAGGGTGACCTAGTGGGTATGTATATACTCACCCTTGCATGGGATTTTCCCACACCTGTCATTTATTATGCATATTACAGACAAATCAGTGGTGATTTCATAGAATTATATGGATACTCAGGTGCATAGACCATGTAATATGGTTAGGTCTTGGAGATCAAGAGTCTTGATCTATCATTTACTTTTATTTTCAAGTTTTTGTTAGGTTTGGAAATATTTTCAAGGTGGGTGTGTATTTTTTCATTTATATTTCAGATTACATTATCTCACTCTTTTGTATTCCCTAGAGGATATTACATGTATGGTTTTTTACATTATATATTATTGTATTTTATTATTATTACTCTACACTTATGAATGGATATGGTTGGGTGCATGTGTATAAGTACATTAAGAAAAGTCGTCCCATTTTAGTTATTCCTTATCAGTCCCAGTCAACAGACCCTGGTCTCTAAGGGTGGACTTGGGTTTGTGGCAGATTTGTGTTCTTCCAAATAGTCAGGAATTGGTGAATCAGGTGTTTTTATGTTGGTATCATAGGTTTTTTAACCTTAGGATGGTGTTTAGATTTTCCCCCCTATGAGGTCTGGTTAGGAACTTTGGGAAATGGTGTCAAAGTGTCTCAAGTACTACTTTTTAGATGAAGAACCTAGTGTTTGTGTAGTGGTTGGTTTATCCAATCACTAGGAATCTGATGACCTATTTATCAAATCAGAATACCAATACATTAGTTGTAGGTAATATTGGAACATGCATCATATAGGATTGAGTCATTTTATTTTCCTTCTTGATTCATTACCCACATATATATGATCATCTGACCATGGTATATCTTGATTAATTTCAAGATACCTATGTGAAGACAGTTAAAGATCGTGATTATGATCTGATGAGTAATGAGGCCTTAGTTCAGAGGATATATTATGATATATTTTGTCTAGGTGGGTAGGTATCAATACCCCCTACCCATCAAGAATCAGGTTGTGTCAACATATTAGGCTGATGATGCATGTGGGCTTAGAGAACTCTATGAGATCCAATACCAGAGGATGCTAAAGTTTCACGGTGATCAAGATCCCTAGGTATTGGAGGATGGGATTGATTTAATGATCCAAGTTTTTAGATTTGTAATATCCCAACTAATTAGATGGGATTCACTATAATATAGTATTTACCATGGAGTAGCTAGGCACTAGTGGAGTCTAGTCACGCATACACATGATGATTTTGTACTCTCATTGTCTGACTTACAGTAACTGTTTGATGAAGAGTACTACATCTCTTTCTTGAACTTAGTTATTATTTAGGAACTTTTATAGATATATCAAGGTGGAATGATAGTTTTTGAGTATTCTACGAGGTTCAATGACCTTACATGGTACTCCCTTGACATGGTTCAAGATGGTAACTTTTGTCTGAAGAAGTTTGATAAAGGTATCCATAGAGACATCTATGCTAGTGTGGTACCCCTATGAATTACTATATATGATGGGGTTCTATATTAGGAACTGGTGAGAGGTATATTTCTATCTAAGGGACTACCTGGAGCTGGATCTTTCATTAGGAATCCTAGGGTTGAGTCATATATAGAAGCTAGAAGAAGAAAGGAGTTGAGGCATAAGAGGTGTACCCACACTCATACTCAGACATGTGGTCATGAAAATTAAGGATAATGTAAGGGACTAAGGAATACCATATATGGAATTTGATATTCATGTGATGGGAGAGTTGACATTACATGTGATTGTCTGACCCAACATGCTAAGGAGGGAAGGAAGACAGTGGATGGACCACCACGACAGAGGCATTATTTTGATCAAGGTTTTCTTAGGTGTGCATAGGTTGGCCCCCAAGAATGTAGAGTTGGTAGAGGAGAATCTTGGGATCCATGAGGTTGATATGATGGTATAGGGAGAGTTTATGATCTACTTCCACCAACACCACCAGGAAACCCACATTAGGCTCAGGGAGATGGAGGTTATGGTTGTAAATAGCTGACACATTAGAGGTTTATGACCTGAAAACAAAGGATATGATTAGAGGTAATATCCATGTTTATTCTAATATTACTTTATTACTAGTAGAAATAGGTTCATGTTATTCCTTCATCCCCTTTCTCTTAGTGTAATAGTTGGAGCTCCCAGTTGATACTTTAGTCCAATAGATTTGGGTTGAGGTTCCTATAGGGAATGGTTCTTCGTTATCACTTATTGCTGGTAGTGTGAGCTATCATTTGTTATAGAGACATTATTATGGGATCCACTGGTCATCATGATGAAACCTTATGATGTATTTTTGGGTATGTACTAGTTTTCCAGGGTCCGATCCCATATTGAATTCCATCGTAGACATGTCAGATGCCTTTATATAGATGGGTAAAAATTCTTCTTTATGGGTGATAGAGATCTCATGGTATAGAAATTGGGTCTTGTGATCAAGAAGATATATACCATAACCCATTAGTTGGTGATTTTATCCCTTGTAATTGTAGGTTCTTCTGTAATCTAGGTTCCTTTAGTCATGAAGGATTATACAGACCTCTTCCCTGAGAATATTTCATGACTACCTATAAGGTGGGATATGGATTTTTGCAATTAATTACACCCTAGGACCACTGTGATATATTATATGGCATATCAGATAACCCTTATTGAGCTCTAGAATCTTAGGTTGAAGTTGGAGGACCTTTGAGACAAGGGTTTTATTAGACCCAGTGTGTCCCCCTAGACAACTCTAATTTTGTTTTTAAAAAAGGTATATGGGATCTTTTGACTTTATATTGATTATAATTTACTAAAATAGGCCATGATAAAGAATAAGTACCCATTTTTGAGGATTTTATACCTCATTGATTAGTTACAAGGCACGAGATGGTTCTCATAGATCGATCTCAGGTCCAGCTACCAACAGTTGAGGGTTCGTAAGGCTGTTATTCTGAAGTTGGAATTGTGATATCGCTAAGAAAACTATGAGTTCTAGGTGATTCCTTTTAGTTTCAAAAATTACTCCACTATGTTTATATCTCTGATGAACCAGGTCTTCCAGCGATACTTGGACCGATTTTTTATTTTCTTCATTGATGACATACTCGTCAACTTTGTATCATAGGAGTATGAAAAGCACTTGAGGATAACCCTAAACTTAATTTGGGAGCACTAGATTTATGGTAAGATCTCAAAGTCCCAGTTTTGGATTCATGAGGTTTACTCTTTGGGGCATGTAATTTCTGATCATGTATTAGGTTTGGATCTAGTGAATATTGATGCAGTTCTTTCTTGGGATCTACTGAAGAGTGTGTTAGAGGTGTAGAGTTTTTTTGGATTTATAGGGTGCTACATGAGGTTCATGGAATAATTATATAGGATTGGATACCCTTCTAACATCCTAAAATTGAAAGAGAAATCATTTACCCAGACTGAGGAGTTTCAAAGAGACTTTGAGTAGTTGAGGATGAAGCTGAAAATTGATCCTATTTTGAGACTATTAGAGGAGGGCATGGAGTATGTAGTGTATTGAAATTCCTCTAGAATTGGGATTGAATATGTGTTGATGAAAATGTAGTAAGTGATCACATATGTGTTGAGGAAGTTGATACCCCATGAGCAGAAATACTTGAATCAAGATGTGGATTTGGTAGTGGTAGTCTTCACTCTGAGGATGTGGAGGCACTATCTTCTGGGAGAGAAATTTTTTTGTTTACTCATACCATCAAAGTCTTATTTTTTTCTTTATGAAGAGATATATGAACCTGAGATAATGGTTCTAGTTGTAGTTACTATAAGAACATGACTTTGAGATAGTCTATAATCCTGGGAAGGGAAATGTTGTAGCAAATTCCCTCATCTGAAAGTCTCATTCTCATATGGTGGAGGATGCACATGAGCAGCTGTATTATTTGAATCTGACCCAGGTGGAAGAGAGGGGTGAATATTATATTCAGTAAATAGTGTTTAATCCACCTTTAATTCATCATGTGAGGGTGATCATTTAGGATACATTGACTATGAAGTCCTACATGAGCATATATAATCTAAATATTCACCAGATGGATTCTATGGAAGAGAGAAGCATGCCATCCTTTTATAAAAAAGAGTGGTGGTTCTAGTCATGTTTCGAGAGGAGGTGATGATAGAATTTCACATTTATCAATTATTTGTACATATTGATGTAGTGAATATGTATTGAGAACTTTAATGTAATTTTTTTTTGTAATGGAATGAGGTGGAGTGGTGCTGATTTTGTCTCTTGGGGTCTCACTTGTCAGTAGGCGAAGGATGAGAACCAAGTTCCTATAGATTTGTTACATCCTCTTGAGATCTTGGAGTGGAAATGGTATGAAATATCCATGGACTTTGTGATATGTATTATTCATAAATAAAGATTCCATGATTCCATCTAGGTGATATTTGGTCGACTTACAAATTTTGTTCACTTTCTTTTTATCAAGGAGAAGAGTCAAGTGGAGTGTTTGGGGTAGTTGTATGTGCGGAAGATATTAATAATTTATGGGTTTACCTTGATTATTATCTCCGTACATGATGCATGGTTCATTTCTTGTTTTTAGAGAGGTCTGTAGGAGGTATTTAAGACCATGTTGAGGATGATTATATATTTTCACCCCCAAACAGATACACGGAATGAGCACACTATCCAAGTATTGGAGGATGTGATGAGGGATTGTGTGTTATAATTTTTCTGGAGTTGGGGGGATCACTTAATTTTGGTATATTTTTTACATAATAATATCTATCACTCTTCTATGAACATTACACTTTTTGAGTCCAAGTAAGGGAGACCCTGTAGGTCACCCATATTCTAGAGTGAGATCGGTGACGCCTCTTATGACAAACCTAGTAATTATTACACATTAATTCACGATTTATTATATAATAATACAAATAATAAAATATAGGATAGTGATAATTCTAGTGTATTTGGGTAATTAGGTACATTACATAACAACTTAAAACATGGGGTGCATTGGCATTATTAAAAACTTCCTTAACATGATCATAATATTCCATCGTTCTTAAAACTCGAAGGAATAAACTAGGGATATACATAAGAAAGGGGTGAGATATAAATCCTAGTAAAGGAATAAATAAAGAAAAACAAGAATAATTTATTAAATGTTAGATAATAGGAATTGAAATTGGACCTAGATTTGGTGATAATCATAAACATAAACAAAGAGGCATGATATAACATGATAACATAAGGGAACAATGGGAAAGAGGAAAAATATTTAAACATGACATTGTAAACATAGGTCAAAGAAGACCTACAAGACATCATAACATGGTTTAAAAAGCATAAAAATGGATTAGTTTTAATCCCTAATCATATACATGACGTCTCATGATACTAAATTGTTACCCAATTCATTGGAGTGTTATATAATTTTGGTGCACCCATGACTTTTATATCATGTTCATGCATAAGTGTGCCATATAGATCATACAACATAAGGATGTATTTCATCCAATTTAACCCCAGTATCAAGGAGCATGGGTTAAATACATGGAATTACCCAATAAATGAAGTATATGAACAACTAGGTGAATACCCTTAATAGTAAATGGGGGTGGATATTCATGAAAAAATCTTTTAGCCTGAAAAATAATAGTGAAATTTTGGGAGAAAACAATGGTAATTAAAGATTAATAATATGTTTTAGCGAGAGATAAATGGGTCTATAATCATTTAGATATCAAAATAATAGTAATATGTATGTGTAAAAACATATCAAAACATTATGAATTGGAAATTAAAATGCATAAAATAGAGAATATGCTTGAATAAAGAGGAGAAGGATAGGATCCCCTACTTAATTTCAGCATAGTAGTGACTTATTTAAATGATATAATGAGTGGGGATAAATGATATCTCATTAATGGGAAATTAAATTGAAACTATATGGTTCTTTATAAATTCATGAAAATATCACTAATTGAGGTTCAAAATGATAAATAGAAATAAGGTTCTTGAATTGAAAAGAAGAGAGACATGTACCTTACCTTGAGAGGGTGACTCCAAAAGATTGGAAAGATATTCTTGGGAGCGTGGGGGAACATTGGGAGGACTCAAGATATGATAGGGTATATTAAGGACATGATCCAAAGTTTTTTATCAAAGATTAATGGGAACTTGGGTGATTTTATATAGAAAAAGATAGTGGAGTTCTTTATTATTTCCCAAACATTGGTTATAAACTCTATATAATAAAATAATAAAAACCACAAAACTTCCCATGGTTTATTCCAATATTTTATTAAAAATTGGAGTTTTTTTTAATTATTTTATAATTAAAAGTTTCCAACTCATTAAAATATTACCCTTGGGGATGTGTACGTGAGCCACGTTCATAAAGAAATGATTTTAAAACCATAAAATATAATATATGTTTTGGAGGATTCATAAAGGATTTATAAAATTAATGAAATGACATAAAAATCACAATTATTTTAATATATTTTATTATGTATACCCTTTATATAATTTATTACATCACTTTTGGGTCATTATGATATCATAATTTGCATAATGTATTTATGATGTATTTAATTTCTACCTAAAAATTCGAATGTCTCAGAATATTATGAAAAATTTACCATTGGATAATTTCAATGTGGTTATTCAAAAAATAATATTTATTTTATCAAAATAATTCTAAAAATATGTGAATTTTTAATTTTATAATAAGAATTGATATTTACTGATAACTTTTGGTTTCTTTTTGAATAACATTTTTCAAACCCTTATAACAATTACATTTGAATTCATAAAAATTATATCATCATTTAAATTTAATAAATATTATTTCTTATTATTATTTTACTAAAATTTAATTGATTATTAAAATCAATGAATTCATCAAAAGGAATGTGTTAATTGAAATTTCTTATTATGGAAAATTAAATTTGTGTTTTATCATATTAAAATCTAATTTTTATCAAAATCATTTCTTAATTATTTATAAAGAAACAAAAAATAATAATCACTATTATATTGAAATTTAAAAATAAATATTCAAATTATTATCATTATTTTTTTTCTAGTCCTTGTTAAATTATTTTTTAGCCTTAATCAACATGTTTTCCTTTTATAATGGTAATAAATATTTCCTTTAGTTACTATTCATATTATCTAAAACATAATTTGACCTTATTAAATAATATTAACTTTTATTATTACAAATATGGAATCCATTTTATAAAAATAAAATAAGGTATGTAGAATAATTTAATTTTAGAATCCCCTATAAGAGTTATGGAAAACAGTTTTTCTGAAAGATGTACTTTTCTAAGGAAATGATGATTTTTCTTTAAATCTATAACTAGTAATATTAATTATATGAATTTAAATTAATAATTATAAATATATAATATATAAATTTAATTAAAATCATTCCCAATTAGGGGTTATTTTTAATTAATTAAAATAGAGGAACATTTTTCATTTTTAAAAAAGTTTTGAGAAGAAGAAAAAATGTATTTTCAAGCCTAAAAATAAACTTATTATAAAAACCAGTAAAAATATAATTTAAATTTAATTAATTAGACTAAATATACTTTAATTATTATTATTTTACTCTAAATTAAAATTAAAATAATAATGATAACTTTAAATTACTTAATTTTTATCCAAATAAATGATAGACTTATAAAAAAATGTGTATTTTCACTATTCATTAAAAAATAAATATTTTCCAAAAGATCACAAAACTTTACACTAAGTTAATTTTGATATGATTATAAAAAAATTAAGTTATTTTTATAAAATACATTTTCTAAATATCCTAGAAAATAATAATTATTTTTTTTCGAAAAATAAATAAAAAACTTTTTTGAAGAAAACATAATGTTTTAAATAAAAATTGGGTGATTATTTACTATGAATTTATCAATAAATTTATTTTGAGTAGGAAATATATATATATATATATATATATTTCATAAATTAGTTAATCCTATTCATATAATCAAATTTAATAGCTTGGTTATAATAGTTATATTTAAATAATCATAGTTTGTTTGGGTTTGGTGTTTCATATTGCATATGCTATCGAACATAACTTTCTATTTTAAAAAATCAAGGTATTACGTTATTCACCCTTTAATAAATTTATTCCTTATAATTTGAACTTGATATTGGTAAGAAATATTTTGAAACTTGAAAATATTTTTTTTAAAATCACATTATAAAAAGGGTTAATAAAACCTCTACTTGAAAAGAGAGAAAGGGAAGTATGAATTTCATCACATAACTAGTATCCTAAGTAGGTGAAAATTAGTGGGATGTTAGAATATATACATGGAAGAAAAAAAACTAACTCCCAACAACTAATAAATGATGATAGAAAACATTGTTTTGGGAAATTCAATGACCAAAAAAACCATAAATCTGAGATAGATGAAAAGACCATCAATTCACCATAAATGATCATAATAAGAAAAAAAATTATTTCAAGGTTATTTCAAAAGATTTTATGAATTAATTCACCATATAGACTAGTAACATAAGAAAATATACTTTATTGGCATGTATAATTTTATCCTATAATCAATTTTTACTATAACCTCATCTTTTTCTCCAAACTATCAGTACTCAAGGTAATTGTTTGTTCCTAAAGAACAATAATAAGTTTCTAAAAGATAATATAATCCACCAAATAATAACAATATATTCTTATTTTATTTTCTATATAATATCCCAAGACCTACACTCCCAAATTTGGTGCTGAAATTGTAAAGTTTACATTTCCGGCTTTGATGTAGATAATTAAGACCGAATTTTTATCATCAAATCCTTATAACATAACATAACAAGGAAAAATTGGATAACTTATAACATTTAGGACCTTTAAGTTTTATATTTTTATTGAATTAGGATGAACTCCTACAAAAAAAATTATCACACCCCGATGTTTTAATTTTTTTTTGTTATTTTAAGGCTTTGGTTAACCTCATTAAGGTGTGAGTTGAGAAGAGGTAAAAAACTGTTGACATTTAATGTTTTTAGTGGGTTTCGAACCCATACGCGGTCACCGCAGAGTTGGCGGTAGCCATGCAGCTGGCCCAGGTGTCGTGAAATTGCTAATTATTTTATTACTATTATTATTATTATTCTTTTAAAGAAAAATGATTAAATTTTTTATTAAAATTATTATTATTGAATTAAAGGTATTATAATTATTTTATTATCGTCATTATTATTTTTATTATTATTGAAATAATTATTATTTTTATTATTGTTAATTTTTTTTATTATCTTTATCATTGTTATTTTTATTAATTTTATTTTGGGTATTATTATTATTATTATTATAATGATAAAATGAAAAAAACCCAAACCCTAATCTAACCAGTCACCACACCCCCTTTTCCCTATTCCCTGCTGCGGGCCACACCCCCTTCTCCAATTGTGATGCATGAGCCCCCCCCCCACGCCTGCCTTCTCCCATCACGCAGCCACAACGGCTCCGCCGCTAGTCTCCCTCCGCACCACCCTTCGCCGGCGCCCCCTCAGCGCACCCCAAATGACCACCCGCTCGCGCCCCAGCCACCGCACAACCATCCCGGGATCCCCTATTTTCCCCTCCACTAGAACGAGCCGCCATCTCGCTGCTCCCCACCTGACCGACACCCTCGGCGCACCCGTCTCTCACCTCCTTCCCACCCAGCCGACCCAGCCGACCTCTGCACCGCCGCTCCAACCTCCGGCCACCTGCGGGCTGCCGCTCTAGCCTCTGTCCATACACCACTCCAGCCATTCACCATCTTTTCAGAGATCCAGTGTCACGACCCCCTCCCCACAAAGTGTACCCCTCCTGGGCCAGCAATGTGAGAAGGGAGATAATGACCCCCGAGTCCCGCCTCCAGTAGGCCCCGGGTTGGCGACTAGCACCGAGGGTATAATACACACACAAATGGGAGGCATTACCCTCTAAGAGAACACATGCAGAAGAGAGAGATAGAATAGACTCCGATCAACTCCAACTCAGAACTGAAATATAAAAGGAAACCAAGTACATATGTGATATGTCATGAAAAAGTACTACAACTGAAAGGGGAAACTAAAAGTACCCAATAGAAAGTAAAACGACAGCGACCACAAGCCCGAACAGCTCCTCCTCCAACCGCAAGCTAGTAGTAACCAGCTTGATCTCCAACCTGCTCCAAGCGACCTGAAAAACAGTTTATATGTACATAGGGTGAGTATAACAGTATACTCAGTAGGATTCTCCCTAAGACTCTCGTGCAAAGGTAAATAAAGCATGCTAAAGCCCAGTGAACAACAAGTTAAACTAACTCGTCACCTAAACAGGTATACTATGTTCCCAACCTCACCATGGCTACTCTCACCATGTAACGCATACAAGAATATAGCATATAGTAAAGAATATAAAGGGTACCCCGCTACTACTTCCCCACTGGTTTTCTGCTTTGCCCCAACGACATACGTCCTGTGCATCTCTCTCCAAAGGCTTGCCCGCAGACACTTGGGCTAAGCTCCACAATCTGCACCTCGTGCACCACAAAGGCTTGCCCGTAGACACCTGGCCGAAGCACCACACCGTCCTCACAACCAAAGTAACCAGGTAGTTTCTGGGAGCCACCACAGCTCGTATAACGTGTATCATATGTCGAGTATTATTCCTCAAGCCATCACAGCCCATACGCCGAGTAAGGATCCTCAAGCCATCACAGCCTATACACGTTACACCTATAGTATTCCATAGGATACTATATCCAGAATATATGTGTGTGAAATAACCAAAATCCATTACAGCCCTCTACACACATATATGGGTAAAACTAACCACTGTGCCTACCAGCACAAGGATCTACCAAGAGAAGAGAGCAGGGCCAAAGGGGGTAGTCAGCCATTCAACCTCCCATCAGAATGTTGGGGAAAACACCCCCCCAGGGCTCAGAATCCCCGGGGTGTCAGTTGCCCTTACCGACAGGGTGGAGTAGCGTATAGAAACACAAAAAGTACAGAATATATAAGTAACTCACATCCACACTATGGGCATTACCTAGTCTTAGATACAACTGCAGCTAACGTCTCTCAGACTCCAGGCTGCTACTTCCAAGACTAGGTATCCTATAAGCACACAAACAATGAAGAGCTTTATTAGATTACTCCATTCTCATTTATCAGTTCCACTGTACATTAATTAATTCTTTAAACATTAATTAAGAATGAACAATTCCACATTAAACTTAAATGGAATCACTTTCAAAAACAACTGCTCCTTTTTAAGATTCACATCACCTTTAAATTCCAGCATCTCCATCCCCATGGATTTTCACCATTTAATCAAACATTCCTTACAGAATTACTTTTCCACATTCCCAGAAATTCTATAAAAACATCCTATGCTTCTAAACACAAAGGAGGCTCAACACGGTGAGTACATATACTACCCTTCGAGTCTTTGCCGCCTATAGAAAGAGCATAGACCCATCCTCCATCGAGAGGCTAAACACGGAAAGCACGTGGCATACCCCGCGTATCTTCGCCTCCTTCGGAAAGAGGATAAGCAAGACCAGCTGCCTTGAGCAGTGGGGAAAAGTAAAGCAGATAAACAACCAAACCAAACCACCAACATCAAACCATCACATTCATCTCATACAACCACCCTTGGTGTCCTCCCCGACACCCATATGCATAAACCGATGCATCTCGCCACACTAGGCGTCATCCGCTGCCACAAACACAAGTCTCCATGCCTCTACATATCACAACAACCATCCAGGCTCACATCACAGCACAAGCAGCAGGAAAACAAAATTCACAAAATGGGCTCTCAGCCCTTTAACAAACAAGAGGGTAACTCAGAGCCCTTTTAGAAATTCCCACATAATATGTTCTCTAATCCATATTGAATTAACAGATTTGTTATTCGTAGGTTCCAATCATTGATACCTAATCAGTAAGCTATCACAATTAAAAAAACCATGCTTACTTCCCTAATTTGATTATCCTAAAATTAGAACAACTACAACAACGACAATAACCAGATTAATTTACAAGCCTCTTTATCTTTATCCAATTAATTAACAATTAATTCCGGCTTTACGTTCGTTATCAATTTCCATCATGAACGAACAACGAATCAAAGAAACATAGATATCACTATATCGAGGAAAACATGAGGCAAACCATTATCACGGTATAAAGCAACAACATGCGATCAACCAATTCTTTTAATCCGGTTCAAGTATTTAATTAGGTCAATTTCATTGTGATCCAATGGAATAAATCATGCTAATTCTACGATTGCACATACACAATTAGAGAATCCATGAATCCCCTACCTCAAACAGTTCCTCACGTTCTTTATCCACACAACAGGTCACGATCCTCCCCTCACGACAACTGCATCCACCGGAGGATGCTGCGGTACGACAGTACCAACCAACCCCAAGAAAACCCATTAGAATCTTGGAAATTACATGGTATAATTATGGAAAGGAGGATAGGAGAAGATGAACCTCAAAGAACGACGATACAACATACCTTATATCGAAGATTGATCGACAGGGCTCGGTTGCATCCAAAACAGAACAGAACCAATCCTCGGGGTAAAGATTGATTGTGCAACTCCTACGGAAAGGATTGAAAGGTTCTAGTGTCTCTTAGCCGAGAACAAAGAGAAAGAACAAGGGAGAATGATATCTCGTCCCTTTTTAAGATTAAATGCGGCGACGGTTTAAGATCCGGTTAATTCTCCATTAAAAACGGATCGCATTAACCCACGCGGTTTGACCAAGTAAAACATTCCAAGCCTTAGGAATAATTAATAAAGGATTTATGGCATTTGAATCGGCCTTAAGAGCCCTTAAAATAAGTCTTTAAATGTATTTTACGTCAAAGGAAACGTAAAAAAGGGGCAAAACTGTAGGATTCTGGAAACACTGTTCACCCACCGTTACTGTACATAAAACCGATATGTGAAACCGATCTGTGAAACTGATCTGTGAAACTGATCTGTCACACCGATCTGTGAAACTGATCTGTGAAACTGATCTGTCACACCGATCTGTGAAACCGATCTGTGAAACTGATCTGTCACACCGATCTGTGAAACCGATCTGTGAAACTGATCTGTCACACCGATCTGTGAAACCGATCTGTGAAACCGATCTGTGAAACTGATCTGTGAAACTGATCTGTCACACCGATCTGTGAAACGTATTTGTGAAACTGATCTGTCACACCGATCTGTGAAACCGATCTGTGAAACGGATCTGTCACACCGATCTATGAAACCTGTCTGTGAAACCGATCTGTCACACCGATCTGTGAAACTGATCTGTCACACCGATCTGTGGAACTGGTCTGTGAAACTGATCTGTCACACCGATCTGTGAAACTGATCTGTGAAACTGATCTGTCACACCGATCTGTGAAACTGATCTGTGAAACTGATCTGTCACACCGATCTGTGAAACCGATCTGTGAAACTGATCTGTGAAACTGATCTGTCACACCGATCTGTTAAACTGATCTGTGAAACTGATCTGTTACTGTTCATAAAACTGGAAACACTGTTCACAGAACTGGAAAATTGGCAAAGTGTTGGGGATAAGTCCCCTTGGCCTCCCGGAACACCTCCAACACCAAAATTCCACAAAGTAATGGACTGGAGAGGTCCGGGCCATTACATCCGGCCTCTTTATTTCCTCTCTCAACCCACACATCCCAGACGGCCCTTCTCCAGTAAGTAATGAAAAACCCGAACCCCTATGTGCGCTATTTTCTGACGACCCACTTCTCTGCCCCATCTGACAACCTTTTCTTTAGTAAATTCCTTATTTTTGAGGGTTTTCATTAATTTATCAAAAACGTTATTTTCTCGGTTAGTAACTGCTGTGTTTTTCTAGTTGTTTTGGGTGTGTAGTTTGGTCCCCATAGGATTGTTTTACCCTCTATCAAAGTTCAGTCGCGTTTGCACTCAACTTTGAGGTAGGAAAACCCGCGTTTTCCTTTCCAATTAAATCCATTTAATGCTTGATTGATTTTAGTTAAATATTTTACTTGTTTTTCATTCGTGAAATGTAATTAGTTAATATGTTATAATGTTTTTAAATTTATTGGTTTTGTTAGAAATATTTTTGAAGTATTTTCTCTTGTTAAATTTATATGTACTTATAATGGTTTTGTCCTGTGGACATCAAAAGATGTTTTGATAATGTTTTTGATACTAAAATCCTTTTCACATTACTCTTGAATAGTTTATCATGGAGTTTTTTATATTTGGGTAACTTAATTCGACCTCTTTATATAATCGTTATCAAATTGTGTGGTTTTCTTATAAAAATTATTTAGACATTGTTTGATATTCTTATGAACTTTGTTTAGAAATTGATTTTCTTTTTCATAAAATTATTTGTAAAATAGTTGAGACTTGATAACATTTTATAAAATTGTGCAGTCGGTTTATCAAATTGTGTGTAAGTTGTGAAACTTATTTGGTTAGGGCTTTAGTGTGCATTTTCTTTCGAAAGAGGATTTTGAGCATGTTCACTTTGGTGGTTATAGCATAGTGGTTGTGTTAAAATATTTTGATAAGGTATTGATGTTTCCAATAAGAGGTTTTGTGTTATTTCAAATAAGGGGAGTGGTTGATTTTGATTTTAAAAATGGTTCTTGGATCCTAAAGGATGGAGGTTCTTTTGTGTGTTTTCAAAGAAGTGGTTTTAAATGTATTCTTCAAGAATATGGCCCGTTTGGATTAATAAATTTAAAAGTGGTGTTGGTAAGATGTTTTGGGTAAATTAATTTATATATGTCAACTCAAAGGCCCATTTGGTACTTTCAATTAAAAGGTGATGTTTGGGTAAGCTTTTGGATACTTTGGAGTAAAAGGCCAATTTGGATCTTCCAACTCATGGGTAGAGTTATGTTTACTTTTGGAATGGTTTGTGTTTGGAAGTTTTGTGTGTCTGGTCGGAGTTTTAAATGTTTTTAGAGAAATTATTTCAACATGGATGTGATGTGATGGATTGTTTGGCACTTTAGGATTTAGTGTAATGTTTGTGTTGATTCTTTGAAATGACGACGATTTGATTAATGTATTCCCATTTAACGACTTTAATATTTTTGAAAATGGTATCAAATGGTTTTAATTATTTCATGGCATGACCGACCAGTTTGAACCGTTTATGATATATATATATATATATATATTTGGGGAACCTCTATAGGGGGATATACCTTATGGGTTATCGTATGGAGTATCCGTGTTTGGGGTAGGTAATTGCAGTGAGATGAGTCATGCGTGCGGGGGCCTCCCACTTACACAGTATTATTATAACCACCATGGGTTCTTGGGTGTATTTTAGATGATCGACTAACAGTTTCTGATCAACCCCAATTAGATGGGTTGGTACCCACAAGATTTGTTGTTAGTCCAAGTGGGCTTTGCCACTGGATTGGTCAGTTTAGGGAGGCCAGTTGGTTATAGACTAATGAGCTTCACCATATGATGTCTTGTGATTCTGAAATTGAGTATGTCTACAGGTCTTCTAGGGATGTTTAGGATAACTCATGTTTATTCTATTATTTACATTTCTTGTTTACTTTCCATTGCACTAGTTTATTTTCAGTTTTCACTTTTACTTGTTTTACTATATCCCATCTCTTGTATATTCTATTTTGGAGTTTATTTATAAAATAAAAAATGATTTTGGAAATGGTATGTAGAGTGTGTTCGGTTTTTAAATGGAAAAAATGTTTCTTATTTTCAAATGTGATAAACCTACTTTTATATTTGTATTTAAAACCCGTGTCATTAGATTGTTTCAGGAAAGGAGATGTTGGATTCTGTGGTTTAGTTTGAAATCTCTACTGAGCATCTCGGTGCTCATGCCTATCATATTCATTTAGTTGCAGGTTTGGTTCTTATTCAGGTTCCTGTTTCAGCTGATCAGTGTTGGAGAAGGTTTGAGTCTGAGTCGGGTGGTGACCTAGAAGGTCACAAGGAGGTATGTTCAGTTTTAATTTATTTCCATTGATAGTTTTTGTTTCCATTATCAATTTTTTTATCTATTTATCTTTTGGTCATGGGACAAATTTTTCCCAACGGTTAAGTTCTGATGCCCAAAATTGGTTTCCAGACCATGGGGATCAGGAACACCCTTCATGCCATGTCATGGACCGACTCGGGTGACCGGTTCAAGATCGACCCAGGTTTGTTCTTGACAAAATGGTATCATAGGAGGAACTTGTTATTTGGGGTGTCCAATAGATAGAGATTAGGACTGTTTGGACTCGAGAGGCAGGTACGAGAAGGATGTCCTGAACCCTCGCCCGTTCCAAACCTCGAGTCGCGAGGGGTAGTTTTGGAATTGAGTCCTTGTCTCGTTCTGGTTTGTTTTTGATTGAGGGATGACAACAGAGGCAAGATGATATTATTCCATGATTTCACATGGATTAGTGACCCACATGGAGCTCAAGTACATGGATTAAGTTCCTAATAGTTATTGACTCTTTCTTGGGGCATGACCCACTACCACATTACCAAGTTAAGCATGAATACCAGTCCCTCAGTCCAGTAATTTGATGCAGGATTAGTGTCACCTTTGTTCTGGTTGGTGTAAGTGTAATTTTGAAAATGAAAAAGGGTTTTAGAAATTAAAATGATTTGTTTTAAATGGATTTAAATTCGTGAAATGGATTTTAAAACTGAAATCTCTTGTTCTAAAAATCTTGTGTTTTCTTTGAACTGTTAGAGAAATGGTTTGGGTGCAACATCAGGTACTTTTTATGAACATTTTCACATGTGAGAGGATGCATGGTTAGTGCGTTATGTATCGATGAAGGCATATGAAGACGTGTGAAACGGTTCATGGGATTACCGGTTTTGTGTACTTGGAATTAAAGGTTTGACAAAGTTTTTCTAACTTGATTTTAGAAAGGGGAAAATGATTTTGGAAAATGATTTTGGTATTATGAAAGTGGCCTTAAAAAAGATGGTTCTGAAATATAAAATAAAAAAAAGAATTTTGTGTTGGGTTTTCGTTTTTTTGGTTTTGAACCAAACATTTTTTGATTAAATTGATTTCATTGATATTTCTTCGACTTGATATAGGTTTCGGCTTGGTGTTTTGAATGTTGTTCATAAAATTCCGCCTAGAAATGTCCCCATAGTTTCTGATAATTCCTGCCCAGTTTTTGATCCTTCTCTGACATTTTCTATCTTCCATGGTGATTGGGGTCCGTTAGAAGAAATAGAGTGGATTGAGGAAGTTGAACGTGTCTTCAGGGTATTGGGAACTCTTGAAGCTGTCAGAGTGCGTGCTGTTTTGGAATGGGAGTTGTTCACCCCTCCATCACTGCAAGTTGGGATGACGTGTGATGTCTTTAAATCTATATTTTTCTGATGTTTTATACCTAAAGAGGTGAATACAAAGAAATGGGAAGAGCTCATTCATATTCAAAAAGGCCAACAGATGGTGAAGGAATATGTTGACCAGTTCAAGGAGCTTGTGTCCTTTTCTCTGGAGGTAGCATCGAAGGATTTGATGAAGACTTATCTCTTCATCGGGGGTCTTTTTCTAGAGATCAAGGAGTGGGTCCTCCTTTTTGAAGACCATCGTTTCGAGAAGCTGGGGGATGAAGTGTTATTAGTTGAGTTAGTCTTCAGAGAATAGGTGGTTGGAAATCCAACATATCTAATTTCTCGTGAAGGTTCCCCATATGGTGAGAAGGGTGCGCCAGAGGGACCTTTTCCTAAGGAGCCCTCTGCGGTGGTTTTGGATTCTAGTTCATCATATCGTTTAGTGGTGTTCCACCAATGTGGCCGGTTCAGGAATGTGAATCTGTCATGTCACGTCCCTCAAAAGACATGTCATCATTGCAGCTGTATGGGTCACATAGAGAAGTTTTATAGAAAGCGTTTCCTGAAGAAGATGTTGCGATCCTATGAATTCCAATGCCTGACTGTGAAGCAGGAGATGCATCAACTATCAGATCCCCAACCAAAGGTCTTAGGGTGAAGCTTGCGCGTAGTCAGGAGTTTCCAGTGGTGTGAAGACTTGGTCCAGGTTTTGTGTTTTGTGTTGGTAGTAGGACATTTTAAAGTCTTTTCATTCTTGTTTCTTTTACTGTTATAGTTTTTAAATTGTTGTAAGTTCATTATCTTATCGTGAAGTTATGATGGAAATGTTCTACTATAATCCAAATAATTTTGTTTTTCTGAACATGGTTTTATGAATCGTATGTTTTTCTTAAATGTGTGTTTGGCCCCTGTATAGGGTGATCTTAGTTTAGCGGTGTTTATTTGGAGATATACGTTCCAGCTATGGAGTTAAGGCTTGTGTTTATATATGGGTTCACTATTTGAGTTATGTTCTGCTTAGGGGGTTTTCTCCAGTATTCAGAGTTTTTGGTCCAGGACAAGAGTTACAAGTTTCATCTGAGGTGTTGTTCGCTTGTGCTATAGAAGTTAGTTTGGATTAGTTGGGAGTTACCATGTCACCCCCCTTCTCTAGGTGGTATGTTTGGGTATTAAATTTCTACCCTGGTTGAGTTCTTATGGTGAGGAGAACCCCTTAGTGTTCTCCCCTCAACCTCGATCTTTAGTTTTCTCTTGAACCAGTCGGGTGTGACCTGTGTAGAGTAAGGTCATCCTGAGATTCTCAGTTATATTCAGTTCTTCTTGTTCTGATCAGGCTTGAACTTGAGTTTCAATTAACCTTTGGTTTGGTGACATTATGGGGGAATAAAGTGTCTGTGGTGGGGATAATTGTCACACCCTGATGGTTTAATTTATTTTTATTTTGTTATTTCAGGGCTTTGGTTAACCTTGTTGAGGTTCGAGTTGAGAAAAGGTCAAAAGTTTTTGATGTTTAATGTTTTTAGTGGGTTTCACACCCGTGTGCGGTCACCGCATGGTTGGCGGTATCCACACAGCTAGCCCAGGTGTCGTGCAATTACTCATTATTTTATTTCTATTATTGTTATTGATTTTTTAAGAAAAATGATAAAAATTATTATTAAAAATATTATTATTGTATTAAAGGTATTATAATTATTTTATTATCATCATTGTTGTTTTTATTATTGTTGAAATGATAATTATTTTTATAATTGTTAATTATTATTATTATTATATTTTTTATTTTTATTTTTATTAATTTTATTTTGGGTTCTATTATTATTATTATTATTATTATTATTATTATTATAAAATGAAGAAAATACCCAAACCCTAATATACTCACCCCCCTTTCGATGTTCCACATTGTGGGATGCACCCCCTTCCCCGATAGTGTTACACAAGCCCCCCATTTTGTATTATCCCCTCATGCAGCCGCACCGACTATGCCACCAGTCTCCCTCCACACCGCCCTTTGTTGGTGCCCCCTCAGTGCACCTCCTCTAGCCACCCGCTTGCGCCTCGGCCTCCGAATAGCCATCCCAGCCTCCCCCGTTTTCCCATCCTCCTGTACGAGCTGCCACTTCATCACTCCCTAGCTGAACGCCGCCCTCGACACACCCTGCTCTCAGCTCCTACCCGCACAGTCGACCCAGCCAACCTCTACAACGCTGCTCCAGCCTCCGGCCACCCTCGGCCCGCCGCTCCGACCTTCGTCCAGACACCGCTCTAGCTAGAAGCATCCTTTCTGGAGCTTCGGTCTCTCCACACCACCTCCCGACCCACACATCCCAGCTGGCCCTTTTCTAGCCAGAAGCGGCAAACCTGAACCCTTGTGTGTACTGTTTTCCAATGACCCACTGCTCCTCCCCATTTGAAAACCTTGGATTCAGTAAATTCAATAGTTTTATGGGTTTTCATTAATTTATCAAAACCCTTATTTCCTCGGTTAGTAACGAGTGTGTTTTACTAGCTGTTTTGGGTGTGTAGTTTGGTCTACGGGGGATTGTTTTACCCTCCATCAAAGTTCAGTCGCATCCGTGCTCAACTTTGAGGTAGGTGAACCCGTGTTTTCCTTTCCGATCAAATCCATTTAATACTTGATTGATTTTAGTTGGATATTTGACTTGTTTCGCCTTCTCACAATGCAATTAGTTAATATGTTATAGTTTTTTTTAAATTTATTGGTTTTGTTAGAAATAGTTTTTAAGTATTTTCTCTTGTTAAATTTATATGTTCTTATGAAGGTTGTGTCCTGTGGAATCAAAAATAAGTTTTGATAATGTTTTTGATATTACAATAATTTTCACATTACTCTGGAATATTTTATCATGGAGTTTTGTAGATTTGGGTAACTTATTCGACCTGTTTATAGAATTGTTAACCAATTGTGTGGTTTGCTTATACATATTATTTATGCATTGTTTGTTCTACTTATGAAAATTGTTTAGAAATTGGTTTGATTATTCATAAAAGTATTTGGAAATTGGTTTAGTCTTTATATCATTTTATAAAATTATGCAGTCGGTTTATCAAATTGTGTGGAAGTTGTGAAACTTATTTGGTCAGGGATTTGGTGTGCATTTTCTTTCAAAATAGGATTTTGAGTGTGTTCACTTTGGTGGTTATGGAATTGTGGTTGTGTTAAAATATTTTGATAAGGGATTGATGTTTCCAATATGAGGGTTGGTGTTATTTCAAATATGGGGAGTGGTTGATTTTGATTTTAAAAATGGTTCTTGGATCCCAAAGGATGGAGGTTCTTTTGTGTGTTTTTAAAGAAGTCGTTTTAAATGTTTTCATCAAGGATTTGGCCCATTTTGGATTAATAAATTTAAAAGTGGTGTTGGTAAGATGTTTTGCATAAATGAATTTAGACATGTCAACTCAAAGGCCCATTTGGCACTTTCAATTCAAAGGTGATGTTTGGGTAATGCTTTTGGATACTTTAGAATTAAAGGCCCGTTTGGTTCTTCCAACTCATGGATGGAGTTGTGTTAACTTTGGGAATGGTTTGTTTTTGGAAGTTGTGCATGTCTAGTCAGAGTTTTAAATGTTTTTAGAGAAATGATTTTGACATAGATGTGACGTGATGGACTGTTTGTCACTTTCAGATTTAGTGTAATGTTTGTGTTGATTCTTTGAAATGACGACGTTTTGATTACTGTATGCCCATTTAAAAACTTTAATATTTTGAAAAAGGTATCAAATGGTTTTAATGATTTCATTTCATGACGGCCCAGTTGGCACCTTTGATGATATATATATATATATATATATATATATTTGGGGCACCTATATAGGAGGGATATCCCTTACAGTTTATCATATGGAGTGTCCATGTTTGGGGTAGGCAAGTGCAGTGAGATGATCCATGCATGCGACGACCTCCCACTTACATAGTATTATTATAACCACCATGGGTTCCTGGTCATCTTTTAGCTAATCGGGTGATGGTTGCTGATCAACCCCGATTAGACGGATTGGTAACACTTGGATTTGTTGTTAGGCTAGGTGGGGTTTTCCACTAGATTGGTCAGTTGAGGGCGGCCAGTTGGTTATAGACTTAGGAGTTTTTCCATACTCCGGAAGGTGGTTCCAAAACTGATTACGTCTAGGGGTCTTCTAGCTATGTTTAAGATCACCCATTGTTACTTGATTATTTACAATTCTTTTTTAATTTCTGTTGCAATAGTTTATTTTAAGTTTTCACTTTTACTTGTTTTACTCTATCCCAGCTCTGGTATATTCTGTTTTGGATTTTATTTATAAAATAAAAATTTATTTTGGAAATGGTATGTAGCGTGTGTTGGGTTTTTAAATAGTAAAAACATGTCGCTTATTTTCAAATTTGAAAACCCTAGTTTTATATTTGTATTTCAAACTTGTGTCATTGGATTGTTTTTGGAAAGCTAATGTTAGATTCTGTGGTTTAGTTTGGCATCCCTACTAATCATATCGAAGATTACGCCTATCATATTCTTTCAGTTGTAGGTTCAGTTCTTATTCAGGTTCCTGGTTTAGCTACTCAATGTTGGAGAAGGGTTGACTCTGAGTCGGGTGGTGACCTAGATGGTCACAAGGAGGTATGTTCGGTTTTTTTTCTATTACTAGATTTTATTTTTATCATTAGTTTTGTTTATCTGTTTATATTTTGTTCCTATGAAAAATCGTTCCCAACGGTTAAGTTCTGATGCCCGACACTGGTTGCCAGCCCATGGGGACTGGGAACGCCCTTCAAGCCATATCGTGGACCGGATTGAGTGACCTGTTCAGGGTCTACTCGGGTTGGTTCATGACAAAATCTCATTCCTTTACATGAGAATTTATCCCACTTAACCTAGATTTTCTTTTTCACATTAATAAATCATCATCATCTAGATGAAATCACTTGTAGAAAAAATTCATTCAACCTATTTCTTTATGACCTAGGGAAAAAAACATAAGAGGGGTGAGCTTAAGTGCTTAGTAAGGGAAAAAATAATCATTAACAAATAAATATCATCATTGATCATAAGAATAGAATAAGGGTATGATGACATAATCGAAGTGCATGAGTATAACATATGAATATTCATACCCATCAATAACTAGATTATAAAAATTGAGAACATGGCATAAGGCATTAAAAAAATAAAAAATTCTTAAAAATAAATAGTTATTTACCATGTTATATCAATATTTAACAAATAAAACATCATAAACCCAAAGTAATTATAGATAAAAAATATTGGTATCTTGGGACATCATCTCATAGAACCCTTACACAACCCTTCTGGAACCCTTAAAAATTGGAATAACCATATAACCAACTTCCAGTATAATTCTTTAGAGAACACAATCATTACCCAAGGCACTAGAGAACTATATGGGTTCACCCATTGTATAAGTTATAACAGGCTCACACAACTCTATATGGGAACACCCATCATTTATAATATCCATGAACTAAAACATTAATAAAGAACATAGACAATTCATTTTATCATAACTCATTGAAACAACCTTTAATATATTCAGAAATGATTAACCTATGAAAAAGAAATGGGTCCAATAACAATTTCTTTGAAACATTATTAACCCATATAAAATAAATAGATTTTATAATAATCATTTTAAATTGTGATTAACCCGAGAAAAAGAAATGGGTTCTATAACAATCTCTTTGAAACAATCATAATCCATACAGAGAAAGAAAGAGAATGATATCAATACAAAATATCCCCAATGAATGATAAGTAACGAAAAGGGTAATTAATTTTTATTAATGGAGATAACATTAAAATATTATTAAAAAAATTCTTTTAGAAAATAACCTTTTAATTTTTAAAATCACTTTTTAAAACATGAAACATTTTGGAAATCCTTATATTTGAAAATAAAGTTTTAAAAAATTATTTAAAATGAACCTCATAAACCTAAAAAAGAATATTAAAATAAATTATTGTCATAATGGTGGGTAATTACATACATTACATAAAAGAACATTCAATTTGAATTTTAAAATATTAGGAAAGTGCCTTCGTAAAAAAAACAAGAAGATTACTTTTATATTTTTAGTAAAATCCAAATGGGAATTATTTTGAAAACAACATAAGTTTAATTTTAAATTTTTTAATGAATAAAAATTGGTGAAAATTCCTTCAATAAATTATTTTTAAATAGCTAAATTTTTTTTGAAATTATTTTTAGAAAACATGGTTTTGGAAGAAAACATATTTCCGAACGAAGAGAGAAATAAAGCTGGATTTTATTAAAAACATTAATCAATAATTTTATTCACCAAAGTGTGGAAAAAGTAATATTACTTTAAATATCATTAATAAATATATTAAAATAAAATTCAAGAGTTTTTTCTATACATATTATAATATCTCATCATTGGAAGCAAGATCATAAACAATCCGGATAAAAGATGAAATTGTAACGTAAAACTCTTACCACTTTGGTATATTTGAATTGTAAGACCCATGAAATGATACTTAAAATACCATGAGAACAAATAAATTCATGATATTACATGTCATAGTTTATTTTGATACATCTCATAAAATAATTTAGGTACATAACATGATATAAGTCTCAAAGAAGGTAAATTGTGACAAAAATACATTATTGCTTGGTAACATTGATAATATAAACCCCATGAAAGATATATCCTCAAATGAATATTTAAATACAAAAAATTTGAGAATAATAATCATAAAACAAATTCATGGAAGGTATATACATCACACAACAAAAATAAGTGGCGAATATGGCATGTATCTCACAGAAATAAAAGTGAGACGGAAAAAACCCTTCCCTTGAGTCTGATTCGTCAGGCTTTTTCTTTATATTACTTAATAATAAATTATTTTTAATTATTCAATTTCTTTATAACTTTTTAAAAATTTATTACTATATTTATTTAACTTATAAACAAGTTATATATAATTACTTAATAAATTAATTTCAAGTCGAATATTTTGACAATATTCAGCTTATGTGTCAAAAATGACTTGGTAGGTTGGATATGGTCAAAAAAGTCATTATTTAAACATATAAATCATAATAATAATGCAATAATTATTATATTTTTAAATAAATTGTACTTTTAAAACCAATTATGAAATATGGTTATGAAAGACGCATTACCGTTACGATCATCTATACGATAGGTCATACATATGCATGAGTAACATTTCCATTTTTTCAATGATCATTATGGAAAGATGTTAAGTAATATTTTATTTTTAAATAATGAAAAATATATAATAAATACCATGATATTTAATTATATATATACTTATATATATCATTCTTGTGATGTAAAAGGAATCACATCGCTTATAGGAGGCAATAGTCTACACGTCCACGAACGATGTTATCACTTTTTCAGTGAGTGAAAATGTAATAAATAGAATGATATATTATATTTAAAAAATATAATTTCTTAATTAATATAATAATTATTTCATTTATATCATATATTTTCATTATTTTTACCCTTATTACCTTCCATGTAATGTGTTAGTGAAAAATGCTTCACATTGCTTCGTGAGGCTGTTGTTCGGCGTACACACTAGAGACGTTATCATATCCCCTATGTTATGGAATATAAAAATGATATATATGATATAATTACTAAATAGTTATAATTATGTTATACATATTATATGTAAACTTTATATCCATAATTATTCTCAACCTTGAGAGGTGGTAATGGAAAAATGAATGACATCAGTTCGTGAGGTGATAGTTTGTTGAACGCACAAATGATGATTTTATAACCCATTTGGTTGAAATGTGTGTGGTTTTAGGATATAAAAATAATTTAAAAACATATAATTATATTTATTAAAATTATTTTACTGTATAATCATGGTATAATAAGAATTTATGGGGATGGATAAAAGAAATAAAACAAAAATTCTCATTTATGAATGTTACCTATTCTTCTGGTATCTTCTTTTGGTTTGAACCAAAGGCATTCCATGGTTTTCGTTATTACAAAAGTGATGATTATTTTATTATATTAGGTAGTTTTTGAAGTGATTTTATTCTATTTTCAACAAGAAAAATGTCTTTAGAGTTGTAAATAACTGAGGTCATTGAGTGCCCTTTTATAGTTGAGGTGGAGTGGAATTCTTATAAATACTCAAAAGTATTCACCATTGAGAGGTAAAAATCACTTAATTGGATCCAAAATTGATAATTAATGGGTTTTAGGGATTATATGATCGATTAAAAACTCCACCACATAATTAAAGTCATTTTTTAATCATTTTGTTCCTAAACTCCTTTGTTTCCTTATTTTTTTTATTTTGGTTTTTCATTAAGGTATCTAGTTTTCTAACCTAAGAAATTTATACATTAAGAATAAATTAAAGTGATAATTATTATAAAAAATTTAAAAACTGATTATAAATATTAAATAAAAATTATAAAATAAATATCTCATGTGTGTTGTTAATTAATTTTAACAGAAGCACATGTAATGTGCAGAAACACTACATTAACTCTAACCATTCTAATAATGTTTATACTATTTAGGGGTCAATATGTTCATTATAAAAGATAAATTGTTATATAAATGTAAAATATTATATATTTATGAATATTTAAAAATAAATTTGTAGGATATAGTATTTTTAGTTATTTTAAATCATTTAATAAATATTTTTTATTATAAAATAATATTAATGTCAATTTTGACATTATTTATTTAATTTAAATTTAAAAATATCAATACAGATATGGAATTTGAATATATTAATTTAACACCTATATAAAATAATATAATAATCATAAAAATTAATTTAATACACTAATTCATTCATTTTACTTCACTTTTAATATTTTTAGTTCCATTTATTTTAGTTAATTATTAACTAAGTAATTACTACACTGGAATTTCTTAAGCATTTTAAGTAATTATTTCATCACTAAAAATTAAATATAAATTATCATTATAAAATAATAATTTATTTTTAAAAAGGATATATATAACGTAACATATATATATTTTCAATATCCCAAGTTTTATAGAAATTAAAAGAGGAAAAGGGTTCATTTTTGTCTTTTTCTTTACTTTACTTATTATATGGGTCAATTTCATAGAATAGTGTCCCAAAAACTCTTAAAAATATATTATAAGGTCATAAGGGTCAACATATATCCAGAATATGGGTTTTTTACAATTTATAGTTCATTTTACCAATAATTTTAAATTTTAATCCCACAGTAAACTCGATTTACCTTAATCGATGCAATTAAATTTAACTATTTTCACTGATTATTTTGGTAAAAAATAATGTTAGAATTATTTTAAATTATAAATTATTCTGATTAAAAATATGGAATCAATTTTTGCTAATTCAGTTCTCATAATTTCAAAATTTTAATTTAATATTAATCCCACCAAAGAGGTGGGACAATGAGTTTTTAAGATGAGTATTTGTTTTAGAAAAAGATGATTCTATATTAACTCAATGACTAATAATAATCATTGTATGAAACTCAATTAATATTTAATGATATATAATATATAATTTTATTTTAAAATATTTCCCATTAGGGATTATTTTAATTAATTAAAAAGGAGAAACATTATGCATTTTAAAATAGTTTTTAGAAAAACCCGTTTTACCCAAAAACAAATTTATATAAAAAACCAATATAAAAGTTAAATAAAAATTAATTAAATAAAAATTAATAATACTTATATTAATTTAAAAAATATTCAAAACTCATTGGTACTTTTTAATTAACTAATTTATTAAGAAGAAAATACTTTTTTCAAAAATCACTATTCTCACTACTCACCAAAAAATTGATATTTTATGAAAAAAATTCCAAAATGTAACCTAAAATAAATTTTGATAGTTAGATTCAAAAAATGAATTTAATTTTATGAAATAAATTTTCTAAAACTTTTTAAAATTTATTATAATTTTTTTCTTAAAAATTAATATAAAACATTTTTTAGAAAAAAATATATTTTTGATGAATAAAACCACTTTACTAAAAATTAAATGATTATTTACTAAAACGTTTTAAATAATTTCTATTTATTTGGAAATATATATATATATATATATATATATATTTCATAATTTAGTTAATATTATTTGTAACCTCCAATTTAATGGCTAGGTTATAATGGTAATATATATCATGGGTTTTTTAAGTTCGTTGTTTCATTTTGAATACACTATCAAACATGAAAATCTTGAGGTTCTGTATAATGCAAGATAAACTGATTTTTGTATGTAACACAAGATAGAATAATTGTTTCATGTCCTTTATGATATTGAATATAATTTTATTCTTTTAAAATACCAGGGTGTCACATCCCCCCCCCCATTAAAAAATTGCATCCTCATAATTTGAACATTATCTCAGTAATAAAAAAATAGAAATTTGAAAATAATTTTTTTATAAACCCACATTATAAAAAAGGGTTAATAAAACATACTATTAATAATAGAGTAAGTTAGGTAAAAATTTTATACGAAATAACACATAACTAGGTTTCCAATTAAAAGAATACAGGTGAGAATAGAGGAAAAGTGTAAATAATTTTACGGAGTGATTGAGTTCATTGATCACAAACAAGTGAATGGTAAATGAAAAGTTAAGGTCCTCAAAACCATAAATACATGATGATAAAAATGACCATAAATTCATCATAAATTAAGGTACTAGGATAAAATTTTTTTCTTCAGTATCCTTTTTCTAGATTTAAGGAATTATATTACCATCTAGACTAAGAGAATATGGAAATATAGTTCGAATCCAAAATACCCAGGATCAATTTTGGGTGGGCGATGAATTTTTGGTACTGTAGCAGGGCACTATAGTAGCACTGTAGAAGTGAAAAAACTATAAAAACTGTGACACTATATCGGTGTCAGTACTATAGTATCCCAAGTACTATAGCGATACTATTCATCAGAGGGCCATTTGAAAAAAAAAGGCTTTCATGCTCTTAGGCCTTTAGGATATGCAATGGTTCTCCCTCTACCTTGTCAAAATAGGTCTTTGCTTTACTTTAATAATAAAATGAGTTCTCAACCCGTCCCTTTAAAAGAACAAAAATCAAAAATGGTTAGAACACTATATCATATTTAAAAAAATGAGTTAAACTTCATATGATAAAATAGTATTCACAATTCCATATTAATTCCAAAAGTTAAAAATAAATTATTCCATATATTACTATCTTTAAAATCCTTGAAACATTTATTAACTATTTTCAAAACACAATGATTTGAATGATTGGATTTTATATTCTTATAAGTTAAATCAACCATTAATTCTAATATAAAATATCATATTTTTTTAAAATAAACTAAATATTAACCTGAAAAAATGTCATACTAACCAAGATATCACATAGTCTAGTTATCGACACGAAACTCTTTTCTTCCTTCGGTCTTGGGTTCAATCCCCAGTGCCAAATCGGATGTGATGGGTTGTCACCTAGAATACGGGGTTTCCCCTTTTTTCTTTAATCCCCCCAAAAATAAATCCCCCCTAAAAACACTTCATGTTGATCCTATGGGATAAAAATACCTCAACCAAAAAAAATTTCTCCAAAAATTTAATTAACAACCTAAAAAGTGTTACTACTTAAAAACCTCAAATGAGGTATCTAAGACTTTGAAATTATGATCATATTTAATTTTATAGACCTATTTTGGTATCCATTAAACTAAATATAAAATCACATGAAAACATTATAATCATCAAAGTGATGTAAACTGGAATTTGATACCAACTATAACATTCCCGGACCTGTACTCCTAGATTTGGTGATGAAATCTTAAACTTTACATTTTTGGCTTTGATACTGATAATTGTGACCCAATTTTTCTCATCCAATCCTTTCAAAATCAAAATAAAAAATTGTATTACTTAAATCCCTACAAAAAATTTAAGTTTATAGTTTTGGATAATTAGGAAAGACTCATACAAAAACAATTCTCATGACTTTAAATAATCATTTCTCCCACTTAAACCTGATTTTATTTTTCACATTAAGGCTTCATCATCATCCATGTGAAATAAATTATGGAAATAATTCATTCAATATCTTTCTTTATAACTTGGGGAAAAGAAACATAATAGGGGTGAGTTAAAATTATTAGTGAGGGAAAAAGTAAACATTAACAAATGAATGTTATCAGTAATCATAAGAAGATCATAAAGGTATAATGACACAATAAAAGTGCATGAGTATAATATATGAATATTCTACCCATGAATACCTAGATCATAAAGCATTAAAACAAGGAATAATGCATTAAAAAAGGAAAAATTCATAATAATCATTAATCACGTGCCATGTGATATCTTCCTTGATCAATTGAAATATCATAAAACAATAGAAAGAATAGATAAAAAATATTGGTATATTTTAACATCATCCCATATAACCCTTAAAGAACCCCTACACAACACTTATAAATTGGAATAACCGTACAAAGAACTTCCAATATAATTATATATATAATATAACCATTACCCAATGCATTAGAGTGCTATCTAGGAACACCCATTATATAATCTATAATGGGCTCACCCAGAACTATTTGAGCACAACCATCATTTATAATTTCTAAGAACCTTAAAATGAATAAAGAACATAGAGAATTAATTTCATCATAACTCATTGAAAATATATTTATTCTTTTCAGAACATGTTTAAACCATGGAAAATAAAGGGGTTCCATAATAATTTCTTTGAAACATGATTGAAATGTATAAAATAAATGATTTCCATGAAAATATATTTGAAACATGATTAACCCATGTAAAAGAAACGAGTTATACAAAAATATATTTGAAACAATCATAATTCATCGAGAAAAAGAAAGAGAATAGTATCAATACAAAATATCCCTAGTATAGGAGAATTAAAAAAAAGGGTTTTTGATGTTGATGATTTGAAATACCATTAAAATATTATTAAAAAATTATTTATTAAAATACACTTTTAATTTTGAAAATCAATTTTTAAAAAATAAATTTTTTTGAAAATCCTTTTCATTGAAAATCAAATTTAAAAGATTTTATTAAAAAATAATCCCATAAACTTTTAAAATAAGATTTAAAGAAATGATGGTCATAATGGTGTGAAATACGATACATTACATAAAATAATTTTTTTTTTCATTGTAAAAATTTAGTAAAGTGACTTGATTAGAAAATGAAAAGAGAATTCCTTTCATATTTTTGGTAAAATCGAAATGGGAATTGTTTTGAAAATGGAAAAAGATTAATTTAAAAAAAATAAAGAGTAAAAATTGGTAAAAATTAATTTGTTCAATCATTTTTAAAAGGTTAAAAACATTTTTGAAAACATTTTTAGAAAACATGATTTTGGAAGAAAACATTTTTCTAACTGAAGAGAGAAATGAAGTCAGATTTTCTTAAAAAGATATCCTCAATAATTTTAAGCACCATAGAGTGGGAAAAAGGTAATATTAATTTTAATCATAATTAATAACCATAGTATATATGAAAATTCATGATTTTATTAAAAAATGGATCATAATATCTCATTATTAGAATCATAATAATAAAAAATACCAATAAAGGATGATATTGTAACATAAAACTCTTACCACTTTGGTGTCTTTGAATCATAATCCCCCTTAAAGGATTGTATTAAATGAAACATAAAATAAAATGAGAACAAATAATTTCATGATATTAAATTTTAAATTTTATTTCAATACATCTCACGAAATTATTTAAGTGCATAACACGACATAAGTCTCAAAGAAGGAAAATTGTGACAAAAATCCATTACCACTTTGGTAACATTGAAACCGTAAACCCCATAAAAAATATCAAAAAATTGATTTTTAAATCATCATAAATTTAATTATATTAATCATAAAATACATTCATAGAAACTATATACACCACAAAAAAAATAAGTGGTGAATATGACATGTATCTCACAGAAATAAAATTGAGATGAGAAAAACTCTTGCCTTGTGTATGATTCATCATGATTTTTATTTACCTTCCTAAATAGTAAATTTATGTTAATTATTTAATTTCTTTAGAAATTTCTCAAATTTTATTATTACCTTTATTTCAATTATAAATTTTTTTTATATAATTACTTGATCAATTATGTTTAATTCAAATGTTTTAACCATATCCGGGTTATTTGTAAAAAATGTATTCATAGTTTGAATATGGTAAGAAAGGTAATTATTTAAAAATATATAGACTAATAATGATGAAATTAATATCATATTTATACATAAATTATACTTTAAAAAAATCACTGAAGATAGTTATGAAAAATGAACTAACATTATGATGATGGAGGCGGTAGGCTGTATGTACACATGAGTAACATTTCGATTTTTCAATGATCATTATGGAAAGAAGGTAAGTCGTATTTTTTATTTCCAAAATTAAAATTATATCATAAATACCATTATATTTAATTATATATACTTATATATATAATTATTGTGATGTAAAAAGAATCACATCACTTCGAGGAGGCGATAGTCCAAACATCCATGAACGACGTTAATACTTTTTCACTCTGTTAAAAGGTAATAAAATAAAGGATATATTATATTACTAAAAAAATAATTAATACCTGAATATAATAATTATTTAATTTATATCATACATTTTCATTATTATTACACTTATTACCTTATATGTAACTCATTTGTGAAAAATTATTTATATCACTTTGTGAGGTGGTAGTCCGTCATATACACGAGTGGCGTTATTGTATCCACTATAGTATAGAATATAAAAGGGTATATATGATATAATAACTCCATATTTATAATTATATTATAAATATAATGTGTATATATATACATATACTTTATATCCATCATTATTCCTACCTTGAGAGGTGGTAACAAAAAAACAAACGACATTAGTTCGTGAGGTGATAATCTACCGTATACATGAACAATGATTTTGTAAACCATTTGAAGGAAGCATGTGTGTTTGTTTAACATTTCCTTAAAAAAATATTTTTATATTTAGGATACTAATGTTATTATATAATAATTTTATAGTAATAACTTAAGGATTTGGAGAAAGAAATAAAACAAAAATGCTTGTTGATGAATGTTACCTTTTCTTTGGGTAACTATTTTCAGTTTGAACCAAATTCCTTAATTAGTTTGATTTATGAAACAATATAGGCTTATAATATGATATTATGGAACTTGGTAAGTTATTTGGGTTGATTTATAATGATCCAAATGGATTTATAAGTGTTAATAATTAAGGGGAGTGAGTTCCCTTTTATAGTTTTAGAGGAGTGACATTCTTGTAAATACTCAAAAGTATTCAGTATTGGGATGTAAAAATTACCTAAAGTTGATCCAAAATTGTTAATTAAAGAAGATATGTATAATATGGTAGATTAAAAACTCCACGTCACAATTAAACACATGGATTAAACATTTTTTCCCTTAACACCTAAGTTTCCTTACTTTTTTTCATTTTGGTTTTTCATTGAGGTAACTAGTTTTCTCACCTAAGTAATTTATCCATTAAGAATAAATTAAAGTGATACCTATGGGGAAAATTATAACCAATTATTATAAATATTAAATAAAAATTATGAAATAAAAATATCATGTGTGTTGGAAGCTAATTTTAACAGAAGTGCATGTAACACGCAAAAAGTCCACTTTAACCCTAACCATACCAACAATGTTTTTACAATTTAGGGTCCAATATGTTCATTATAAAAGATAAATTGGTCCATTTATGGATCATATTTTATATTTATTAAATTTAAAAAATAACTTGGAAGAATATAGGATTTCTTGTAACTTTAAATCATTTAATAAAATATCATTTATTATAAAATACATTAATGTCAATTTTGACATTATCTATTTAATTTAAATTTAACAATATCAATAAAAATATGAAATTTGGAAATATTAAGTTCAATTTTTTAATATGATATATTAATCTAAAAAATTAATTTAATATAAAAATTCATTCAGTTTACTTCACCTTTAATTTTTTTAGTATCATTTATTTTAGTTAATAATTAACTGAATAATTACCACATTGTCATTTATTAAGAATTTTAAGTAATTATTTCATATCTAAAAATTAAAGATAAATTATCATGATACAAAAAAGGTCATTTATTTTTCAAAAATTATATATATAACTGAACATATTTTTTTTCTCTATCCTAAGGCTTTATAGAAATTAAAAGGAAAAGGGTTCCTTTTTATCTTTTCCCCTTAATTTTAAATTTTAATCCATTGGTAAACTCATTTTTTCAATGATCACTTTAGTAAAAAAATAATATAGAATTATTATACCTTATAAATTATTCTTATTTAAAATATGGAATCCATTTTTCAAAATTAAATTCACATAATTGAAAAAATATAATTTAATACTAACCTCAAAGATGCGGTGAGACAACAGGTTTTTAAGAAGATTATTTTTTAGAAAAAGACAATTCTATATTAACTCAATTAATAATAATAATCATTGCATGAGAAGAAATTAATATCTAATGATATATAATCTATAAAATTTATTTAAAACACTTCCCATTAAAAATAAATTTAATTAATTTTAAAGGAGAAACATTATGCATTTTAAAACAGTTTTTAAAAATACCAATTTTTTAACCCCAAAAAAACTTATAAAAAACCAATATAAATTTGATTTAAAATTAATTAAATATAAATAAATAATACTTAAGTTACTTTAAAACATATTCAAAACACATTGGTAATTTTAAATTAATTAATTTATCGAAAATAAAATACTTTTTACAAAAATCGGTATTTTTCACTATTCACCAAAAAATCAATATTTTCTAAAAAAATACCAAAATGTCACCAAAAGTAAATTTTGATATTATGATTCAATAAATTAAGTTAATTTTATTAAATAAATTTACTAAAAATTCCAAAAATTTATTATAATATTTTTTTTCATGAGAAGAAATAAAAAATATTTTTGAAGAAAACATATTTTTGATGAATAAAATCAATTTACTAAAAATTTATTGATTATTTACTAAATATTTATCAATAATTTATATTAATTGAGACATATATATATATATATATATATCATAATTTAGTTAATACTATTCTTAGCTGCAAATTTAACCCCTAGGTTATAATGGTTATATATATCATCGATCATTTAAGTTCAGTGTTATATGTTGAATATGCCATCAAATATAAAAATATCAGGATTCCATGTAACACAAGCTAAACTGATTGTTTCATGTAATGAAATATAAAATAAGTATTTTTTTAATCTTTATGCTATCAAATATAACTTTATTTTTGAAAAATATTTTGATTTTAAATACCAAATACAAAATGGTTGGCATAAAGTATAGTAATACTAAAAATGAATAAATCATAATATATTAATCTAAAAAATTCAGAAAAAAATCCCAAAGGATAAACATATATCACTCTTTAAATAAGTTCCCCTATATCCCAGATAACACCAATATCCTCAACATTAAAGAATGTTTTAACCTTAAAGGTTGTCTCATACACTTCAGGTTATACCTCTAAAAACATAATATCGTTATTCTAAAATTATACTTTATATTAAAACTAATAGTTTTATATACCTCAACCAATAAAACATATACTGAAATATCATTAATCACCACAAAATCAAAAAAAATATTTGATCCTATAATATTTTTCACAACATATCCTTAATCATGTTTAACTTCTATCACATAAATCTCTAAAAGTTGTATGAATTATTTTAAACATAATATTATACTTAGAGATATCATCCAAAGACTCTTTTTGTTTATACCAACATCAAACACATATTAAGGGTTATCAATAACTAAATCATGTGTTTTGAAAAATATCACTTTATCACTAAATCACTTTTATATGTTATCGATACCATTCAATATATGTTTCAAATCCTTAAATAAAAACTATTGTGGGAAAATCCTAAGATGTTTCAAGATTATTATATCTAGAATGTCATCGATATACTACTTATATAACATAACACTCAAATACTAATACATAAACATTAAAATACTTACACTTTAATGATTTCCATAGCACAAGTCCTTCTTTAATATAGGATTTAACCCTTGGATTAGGGAATTGACTTGGATAATTCACTTATTCTACAAACATAATATATTTAACAATAAAGTGTTCCATATGATGTTTTATTCCCTTCCATCATACTATTAATTTTTATATCAACTATCTACTTTCTTCCCTATCTTTTCACACTTAAAAGACCTTTGAGTTCATTTGTGGAATCTCCCTCAGCGCTGCTTCCCACATTTATGCATGAAATTAAATATTCTTTCTTTTATCACCATTATCAGATGAACCTCCTTGAGATGTTTTCCTCTTATTCTTTTATATATTTGGACACTCAACTATGTTCTAGTTGTTAATTGTGATTTCTGATAGATGGTTTGGAATAATCACAAGTTGTCTTACTTGATCTCCCATCATGTTAGGTATCAAATTTGGGAAGTTATCACATTCCACATCACATTTATTTTTGACTCGGTTCCTCTTATTTCCATCCAATAGGTAGAATAAAAGTAAAATTAGTGATAATTACTTTTAAACTATTAAAAAAATGGAAGGCTAATAAAATTAAATGGATAACATATAAAGGTAATTTATTTCCTTAATTTATGAATTTATAGGATTTAGTATAATTTATCAATGATTTATTTCCTAACATAGACTATTAAGTCCATTTTTGATCCCTTAATAATGGTTCATAATGAGAATCTTAATTACCAAATAATATCCCCCTGGAGTGTCAAAATAGAGGTGCATAAAGGTCCGTTATTTCACATGAGTTACCAATTGAGTCTATCTTAATATGGTGTTTTCAGAGTTGTCACCCCTAGGTGCATCTGCGATAGAGCCACATCCACTTTTAGTATCTAGACATAGATGTATTTTCTTGGAAACCACTTACTCTATACTTTAACAAAAACTTAAGGATGTTTTATTATAATTAGTGTTATATATAAGGATTTCTCTATAGTTTTCTAATCCTAATCACAAAAAAAACTAATCTTTCCTCTGATACCGAATATAGCGGTCTAGAATTATTTATAGTGGACTATAATTATTATATATCAGGGAAATACATGGGTGGATACTCCTGGGTGGGACACACCACTATCCCCAATGGTATCCATTTCCTCATGAATCCCTTGTGCAGAGATCCATACTCCATCCATAGATCACAGGTGAGAGTTCCTAAGGATCAAATAACCCTTTTCCACTGATACCAACTATGATAACCCTAGTCTTTATTACACATTTATTCATTATTTATTTTATAATAATACTCATAATACAACCCCTGATATCAATAATTATAGTGTATTTGGGTAATTAGGTACACTTTATAACAAATTGAAACATAGTTTACATCAACATTATTAAAAACTTCCTTAACCTACTCAGAATTTTCCATCATTCTTAAAACTGCATGGCATAACCTGGGGACATACATAAGAAAGTTGCGAGATATAAAACACAGTAAGGGAATAAAGAAATCATAACATGAAGAAAGTATTAAATGTTAGAAAATATTCATTTAAATGTGTAATATACTGTGTGAGAATCATAAACATGAATAAACAGGCATGATATAACATGATAACATAATGGAAACATGAGAAAGTAAAAATAATTTTAAACATGTACTCATAAACATAATTTAAGTATTATTGAAAATACATCACAACATGGTGAAAAAAGTCTTATAATGGACTTGGTTTACTCCTTAATCCCATACATGATTTCTCATGAGACTAAAACATTATCCAATGCATTGGAGAACTATATAATTTTGGGATCACATGTTGCTTTCATATCATGTGTCATAAGTGTTCCACATAAATCCTAAAACATCATGGAATCTTTCATAAATTTTAACCCCATTATCAGGAAGTGTGGGTTATATACATGGAATGTCACGACCCAACCCATACCGGGGCTCGAGCCGCAACTACCCCAAGCCCGCCTATATAGGCCAGGGGCCGGCGACCAGCGCCAAAGGCATAAAAAACTTGAGGAGGCCTTTGCCTAAGTACCTGTACACACACACACACAACCAACTCAATTAAAAAGTGCATAGGGAAAGGAAAACAAGATACAACACTACTATATGTATACCACAAATATGCATCAACCTCTGAACAATACAAGTATAGAAAATTAAACTAAAAGGGAAAGGGGTGAAATACACACCCAAATTGAAAAATTCCATAACCCAACAATAGGTGGAAATTTAAAACAGTTAAGAAATCCTTGCTCCTGAATCCCAAGATACGACCACCACACGCGGTCCAAGCACCCCGTATCCCTATGCTCCTCTAAAGTCACGATCAACCTGTCTGTCATTCGCAAGGGCACACTGTGTGCAGGTAAAGCCCAATAAGGGGTGAATATAAAAATACCCAGTAGGATTCCCCAAAGGCTCAAGGGAGAAGAAAGTGAAGTAATGAAGAGGGAAGAAATAGATATAACAAGGTAGATTAGAGGAGTATATCTCAACCCAACAAATAAGTGAAGTAAGATCGTCCAAACATGAGGAGATAGAAACAGTGAGAAGATGAACTTATCGTTGAGTCTTAGCTACCTATAGTAGAAGATTAGAGTCTTCCAACCATGAGAAGCTATGCATAGAAAGCATGTGTCATACCTCACGCATATTCACCTCTCCTGAAAGGAGAGTGACCAAATCTCCAGGATTTGGTACTGAAATACGATATACATATGATCAAACAAAGGAACCCAAATGAGAGGGTAATGGGATCTCCATTTCACTAGATCTTCCTAGGAAAAAAGTCTCCAATAGTTCTAGAAGAAAACACCATCAATGTCCAACATCCCATGGGTCTTCCCTGAACTACAAGTCAAAGGAGCTCAATCACTGCACCTTGATATTATCTTCTTTGGGTGGTTTTGTCTCGCCTGAACAGTTTTAGGTCGCGTCAAAAGGATGTTTCTTGGTGGTAAAAGCGCCCCTCTTTCTTGAGAGTCCAAATTCACATCTAGTACATCTCGTCGCTATGCCAAAAATCTGAGAGATTGTGTCACAAAGTCGTGAACCTACTATCCAGCCCTACTAGAAGATATAATTAAAAAATTCATCGGTGAAGGCCACTACCCAACCCAGCTGGAGGGTAAGCCCTGCAAGAGTAACTAGAGATTTCCATTTCCCAACTGCGCTGAAGGGTAATCCTTAAAATATATTGGCGAATGCCACTGCCTAGCTACGCTGGAGGGTAAGCCCTGAAATAGATCAGTGAACACCACTACCCAGCTACGCTGGAGGGTAATCCCTGAAAAAGTGACCGATGGACACCACTGCCCAGCCTTGCTAGAGGTTAAGCCCAAAAGATAATAGTGAACACCACTACCCAGCCTCACTAGAGGGTAATCCCAAAAGATATCATTAAAAGACATTGCCCAGCTGTACTGGAGGGTAAGCTGGGATTGCTCTGGTGATTCTGGAATCATCACTGCCATCACTGTCATCATCAAGCATCGCCTCAGACAAGCACCACACTTAGAACATCTTGCATCGTATCTTGAAATCCACTACGGAGGGCACCATAATATTTTATGTAGGGAAACACTTAGGATAGGCCACTCACAGGACACAATCCGAGTTCAGAAGAAAGAGATAAGAGAGGTAGAATATTCTTAGTAGTACACAACACATGTGGGGCCCACACCATGTGTGACCCCTCCTCATCACCTGGCCCTGTAAATAACAATTTCTGGGTCCAAAAATTGTGAAAAAGTATCATGGTGTATCAAGGTAATTCTAGAGTACATGACACAATAGTCGCAAAGCCGATGAGCGCACAATGCTCGTCACTAATTTGAAGGGTTAGAATCAATGGTTAGCTGACACGCCTCCTCGAACGGTCCCAGAACAATGAATGTATCTATTCATACATCTTCTACACTCTCACAAGAGTCAGAGCAGACCTAATCTGTGGATTCTCTTTAAACAGGTAAAAAGGATCTTTTAGCAGTATTCCTTTCATGTTTCCACATTTAACAAGATACTGAGAATACGGCTCGGCACATTCAAACAAATCACATCGTCGCGATCCTGGTGGAAAAAAATGCAAGATTTACTACTCAATCATCCAAAACGGACTCTTGATGCAGAATCCGCATCTCTCAACATCATACATAAACAATTCCCTTTGGGGGCCACACCTCAATCATGTAACATGTCACGCAGATCATGCTATTGCGATCCTTCGAGATAAACACACAAGTTAGTCTAATCATTTTCCTCGAATAGACTTATAAAGAATAGCTCATAAAAATGAAGCATACATCTGAAATCCACCTCATGGGGCCCACACCTTGGCCTCAAATTTTGGCAGACAAATTGCGCCATTACAATACCCATAGAAAAACACTCAGAAACGAGGTCTTAAACACCCCAAACAAATGTCAGATAAAAAAGTGGCATTTCACCTTAAAATGTGCGAACAAGGACCTATGGGTTCTGAACCTTTTATCCAACCTGAACGATTTGTAAATCATCTAAAAAAGTCCACATGAGTACTGGAGTCACGCTGCCGCTGATGGCGCATCAATCAGAAATACCAAACGGGAGTTAGGTTCGATGCAAGAATAAATCAATAATTAATTAATTAATTATTCACATTAAGTATTTCATGCCACCGAATGAAAAAAACAAACAGAAAAGGTCCCGAACCCACTTTGGAAGGACTGACTCAACTCTAGGGTCACAACACCTCTGACAACGCATTAAACGAACATCCAGTTCACGAGATACGTCTGTTGAAAGCTTTAATAAATATTTGTTATTACTAAATTAAGGTGTTATGGTACACCCACCTTTAGGCACAAAATTTTATTTTCTCAAAATACAACTCAAAAATTCCATCTCGATGAGATGAACCCATGGACATAGACGATGTGCAATTTCGAGGCCCGTATCATAAGATACATGCATTTAGGGGTTTCAGGCCCAAACTAGTCTGGTCCGGCCTACTCCGTGTTCCAACCTCCTCAGGACACTTGCTAGAGCCCCACACTGCCACTATCCAATTCACCGCTACACCAGCTACCATAGATTCCATGCGCCACTGCCGGCCACTACTGCTGCCAGTGATCCGGTGTTTCCTTCCATTGACCACTAGGACTCCTCTGATTACACAAAAATTATTCTGAGCCCATTCTTGCTATCCCTGCAAAGAGACCATCACTTTGCCTAACTTTGATTGACAAACCATTGAATATTTGACATGATAAATTATAAGCGCCGAAGATTCCAAATAACGGTTGAAGATTACGATGAAGAAAACGTGATTTCCTGTATGGGTTGATGGTCGTGTTCATGCAACCATCAATGATATTAACTAACAAAAGAAACAATGGGAAATAAGGTATTTTTAAATTAAAACTTGAAACAAAACTCAAAAATAAAATAAATCATACCTTGTTTTCGATGCACGTCATAGGAAATGCGTCTGCTGCAATCCTGCTTCGATCCGATAGAGTTATCTCCTCAATCCAGTGAAGAACGGTGAAGAACACCGAATAAAAGTAGAGATAGAGAGAGAGATAGAGGAGAAAGAGAATGGAAAACCCTAACTCTAAACTTCTATTTTTCTATTTATAGAAAAAAACTGCTTAGTAAGGAATCAGAAACTGTTGTGACCTCCCATTTTATGTCACCTCTAGGAAAAATGATCCATTTTGAACTCAATGGAAGTCTTATATTTCTATTCCGAGACTTTGTTTGGAAGTTATTAAAAAAGAATATGGGGGATAATAATCACTAAGTGGTTATTCCAAAATGACTATTTTTCCCCTGGGTGACTTTTCTCACAGCAGCCCTGCATCGAAAAATTTTATACCCCTTCTAGGGTAAATGACATGCTCTAAACTCAACTATAGACTTATATTTCCAATCAGAGTTACCCTTTGAGAGTTATTTTTATTTGAGATATTAAATTAATTAATAAATTAATTAATTCATCCATTTACTTACCACTAATGAGCGAGGGGTCCGAACATCCCGCACCGACCTACTTTATGTTGCGCCTAGGTTAAAGACCGCGTTACAGACCCAAATGTGGTATCAGATTTCAGATCTGATCAACTGTTTAAGAGATATCCCATTTTCGTTGCATGAATAGTACAAACACACTTAATATTTTTGTATAGATTATTCTGGGCACACCGGGCCTTGAAATTGCACGTCGTCTCAACACATAGCTCTGGAAATATTTGTAAAAATATTCCAAAGAATTACAGGGTAAAAAACATGTCTCTACATGAAATCCCCAAATCAATGAATGATAGTTAAATATAGTTGAATACCATTTACTATAAATGGAATTGGATATTCACAATGCTATCATTTGGTATGAAAAACTGCTGTGAAATTTTAGCAGTACTAAAAGATTCATAATATTGTTTGATTAGAGTGAAAGAGTTATATAATTATTTGTATATTAAAAGGATATAAATATATATTTTGAATAACATTTCACAAAATTTTTAATTGGAAATAAAAAGATATAAAATATATAATATTCTTAAATAAATAGGAGAAGGAGAGGATTCCTTACTAAATTTTGGCATAGTAACAAATTAGGTAAATGATATAATGAGAAGGGATAAATGATATCTCATTATTAATACATATAATTGATAGTATAGGGTTATTTATAAAGTCATTAAAACATAACCAATTTAGATTAAAAATTCAAAATACAAATAAGGTTCTTGCATTTAAAAAGAGAGAGGGAGACCCCTTACCTTGAGAGGGTGATCAAAAAAGTTTGGTGGGGGGATTTTTAAGATCTTGGGGGAACCTTGGGATGACTCTAGAGAGAGTATGGAAGATTATACATGTAATTAATTTTTTTTGAGTAAATAATAATGGGATATTTTGTGGGTTTATATAGGAAAAGAGAGGGTAGTTTTTTATTATTTCCCAAACTAAGGTTTGGGACTCTATACAATAAAATAGTCAAAACCAAAAAAAAATACAATTGTTTTTTACCATGGTTTCTACTAAATTGAATTGTTTTTATTTATTTTATATATCCAATTTTTTAAATCATTAAAATTTTACCCTTGGTTATGTGGAAGTGAGTCATGTCCATAAAGAAATTATTTTAAAACCTTAAAATATAATATAGGTTTTGGAGGATTCTTAAAGGTATTATAATAATAATAAAATAACCTAAAAATAACATTATTTTAAATGGGAAACATATATTTGGTCATTTATACCATTTATATAATTTGATACATCATTTATTTGTTATTACGATTTCATAATACACATTGTGTAGTTATACCATAATTATTTTTTTCCAAAAAATTTGACTTTCTCTGAAATTTATGAAAAATTCACAATTAGATAATTTCAACATGATTATTCCAAAAATAAAGTTTATTTTATTGAAAAAATTTTATAAATATTTGAATTTTTACTTTTAAATTAATAATAGAAATTTATTGCCAAATGATTGTTTCTTTTCCAATAACAATTCTTGAAACCTTGTAGCAATTACATTTGACTTAACAAAAATTATTTTACCATTTAAATTTAATAAATATTACTTTCATATTATTATTATATTAAAACATAATTTACTTTTAAATTATTGAATTCATTAAAATTAATGTCTTAATAGAAATTACTTATTATATAAAATAAAATTTGTGTTTTATCGTATCAAAATCTTTTTTTTATCAAAATAATTTCTTAATTATTTATAAATAAAAAATATAATAATTATTATATTAAAATGAAAATATATTTATTCATAATATTAATTTTACTTTGTTTTAATTCCTTGTTAAATTATGTTAACCCTTAATTAACCTATTTTCCTTTTACTCTGGCAATAAATATTTACTATAGTTATTATTCATATTGTCTAAACCATATGTTTACCTTAGTACCAAATATTAATTATTATTATGAAAATTATTGTATCCATTTTTTCAAAATAAATTAATCTATTTTGAATAATTTAATTTAAAATAAAACCTACAAGCATCAGGGTAAGCGGTTTTTCCGAAAAGTGCACCTTTTCAAGGAATGTATGATTTTACTTTTACTCTATAACTATTGATATTAATTAAATAAACTTAAATTAATAATAATAAATTTATAATATATACATTTAATGAAAATAATTCCCCATTAGGTTTTATTTTAATTAATATAAATGGTGGAATAATATGAATTCTTCAAATAGTTTTTAGGGAAAAACGTGTTTTCAAGCCTAAAAATAAACTTATTTAAAAATATGGTATAATGGTGATTTAAATGTAATTAATTTAATAAATTATAAATCAATAATGATTATGTGACTTTTAAATAAAATTAAAATAATAATTATACTTTTAAATTACATAATTTATAAAAATAAATGAAAGTTTTACAAAAAATGGGCATTTTCACTAGTCATTGAAAAATAAATTTTTCCCAAAAAATCCCAAAATTTCACCCTATGTTAATTTTGATATGATTATATAAAATATGAAGTTAATTTTCTCAACTAAATTTTATAAATATTCTATAAAATAATTATAATATTTTTTCACAAAAATAAATAAAAATCATTTTTGAAGAAAACATATTTTGAAGAAATTACCAAAAATTGAGTGATTATTTACTATGAATTTATCGAAAAATAAATGTTTATTAGGATATATATATATACACACACATATATATATTTCATAAATTAGTTAATACTATTCATACCTTCAAATTTAGTGGCTATGTTATAACAACCTTATTTAAATAATCATTATTTTTTTGGGTTTAATGTTTCATATAAAATATGTAGTTGAACATAGTTTTATCTTTTAAAAACACAAGGAATTATATTCAACCCCATTTGAAACTTGAAAAAATCTTTCTTAAAAACCCATAGCAGAAAATAAGTTAATAAAACATCCACTTGAAAGTAGATAAGGATAAGTATAAAGGTCATTAAATAAATAGGTTTTTAAGTAGGAGAAAATTAGTGGGAATTGAAAATATAGACATGGAAGAAAAAAATATTTCTAAAGAACTAATATATAGTGATAGAGAACATGGTTATGAGAAAGTCCATGACCAAAAAACCATAAATCTGAGATGGGTGAAAAGATCATAAATTCATCAAAAATGATCATAATATGACAACATTTTTTTTCAAGACTCTTTCCGTACAGTTGATGAATTCCTTTACCATGTATACTAGGAACATAAGGTAATATAATTTCTTGAAAATTATAATTTCATCCTTTAATCAATTCCCACTAAAACCTTATCTTTTCTCTAAATAATGAGTACTCAGGATGATTTTTCATGCTTAAATCACTAGAATATGCTTCTAATAGATCAAATACTTCACAAAATAATAACAACCTAATCCTACTTTCTTTACTAAATATAAAATGGTTATCATAAAGCAATATAATAGTTAAAATTAATAAACCTTAATAATTTAGTCTATAAAATTCAACAAAGAAACCCAAAGGTTTAACATAAATCATTCCTTAAATAAATACTCATATATCCCAAATAACACCTATAACCTCAACATTAAAGAATATTTTAACCTCAAAGGTTATCTCATAACCATAAGGTAATATATCCAAAAACATAATAGTATTCTTATTAAATAATAATTTATATTAAACATAATGGATATATATACCTCAACCTAATAAAGAATATACTGAAATATCCATAATTACCTTAGAATCAAAAAAAATTGATCTTGTAATATGTTTCCCAAAACATCCTTAATCATGCTTAACTTTCATAACGTAATTCTTCAAAAGTGTTCTCAATGCTTTTAAACATAATATTATCCTTATATTCCTTATGTCTATCCCAATATCAAACATATATTAAGGGTTATCAATCCTTAAATCATGTATTTACCAAAAAATCACTTTATCACTAAATCACTTTTGTAGGTTATCATTACCATTCAACATATGTTTCAAATCCATAAAGATAAATTCTTGTTGAAAAATACTTAGATATTTCATGATTCGTATATCCAAAATGTCATCAATATACTACTTCTACAAAAAAAATCTCAAATACAAATACATAAACCCTTTAATAGTAATACTTCAATGATTTCCACAACATAGGTCATTCCTTAGTCTATTATTTAACCCTTTTATTAGGTAATTGACTCAAATAATTCCCATATTCTCCACATATAAGAAATTGAAAAAAATGGTTTCATAATATTTAATTTATTCACTTCTATAATACTGTTCATTATTTATAGAAACTAGCTACTTTATGACCTATTTTCCAAATGTCAAATACCTTTGAGTTACTTTATGGAATTTCCCTTGGTGTCACTTTCCACATTTTTGACATGTAAAAAATTGAATCTACTTTCCTTTATCACATTTATCAAATGAACTTCCTTGATATATTTTCCTCTTCTTCTTTGATATATGTGGACATTCAACTATGTTCCATTTGTTAATTTTAAATTTTGATAGCTGGTTTTTCATAATAAAAATATTTATTACTTGATCTCTCATCATGTTAGGTATAACATTTTGTAATTCACTATATTTCCCATGATATTGGTTGTTGAGTCGGTTCTTCCTATTTCTATCCATTGACTAGAATAAAGGGAAAATTAGGGATGAGTACTTTAAAAATATTAAACACACAAATAGGAATAAAATAACAATAAATAGATAACCTATAAATGACATGTTTTTCATTAAATTATGAATTTATAGGATTCAATTTAAGTTATCCATGATCTATTTCCAAACATAGACTCTTATGTCCCTTTTTGTAACCCTAATAATGGTTTGTAATGAGATTGTAAATTTACCAAAGAATATCCCCCATGATTTTCAAACCATTTATGAAGTAAGGTCCATTTTCATGCACCGGTTCCCAATTGAGTCTAGCCTAATATTGTGTTTTCAGGGTTGTCACCCCTAGGTACATCTATTTTAGAGCCACATCCACTTGAAGTATCCAAACTGGGATGTATTTTCTTGGAAGACACTTATTCTATAATTTACCAAAACTTAGGTATGTTTTCACATAATTAGTTTTATTCTTATGTCTGTCACTAGAATTTTGTAATCTTGATCCCAAAAATAACTAAATTTTCCTTTGATACCAACTATAGCGGTTTAGAATTATTTCTAGTAGACTATAATTGAAACCTATCAGGGTACTCCATGGGTGGTTACAACTCCTGGGTGGGACACAACACCATCCCCAATGCAATCCCTTTCCTAATAAATCCCTTTTGTGGAGAGCCATACTTCGTCCAAAGATTACACATGAGAGTTCCAATTGATCTGATAACCTAATTTGCCTCCAATAACAACTAGGATAACCCTAGTCTTTATTACACATTAATTCATGATTTATTACATAATAATAAACATAATACAACAAAAAATATCTGTAATTATATTGTATTTTGGTAATTAGGAATATTAAATAACAACTTAAAACATGTGGTACGTCAGTATTGTTGAAAACATTCTTAACATGCTCATAATTTTCCACCGTTATTAAAACTTCATGGGATAACGTGGGGATATACATAAGAAATGGGTGTGCTTTAAATAATATTAAGGGACTATAGAAATAATAACATGAAAAATTATTACATGTTAGATAATAGGAATTTAAACGAGACAGAAACTCTATGAGAATCATAAACATGAACAAAGAGCCATGACATAACATGATGACATAAATGAAACATTGGAAAGTGTCAACAACTTTAAACTTTAAATCATAAACATAGGTCAAGGATAAATGAAAATACATCATAACATGGTGGAAAAATTCAAAAAATAGATTAGATTCACTCCCTATTACCATAAATTATGTCTCATGAGATAAAAAATATTACCCAATTCATTGGATCTCTATATAATTATAGGCGTACCTATAGCTTTAATATCATTTGCATGCATAAGTTTGACACATAAATCATATAAAATAAGGTTTTATTTCATAAATTTTAACCCTGAGATCAAGTATTGTGGGTTACATACATGGAATTCCGAAATCAATTAAGGATAGGTGTATCTAGGTGAATACCCTTGATGGAAATGGGGGTGGATATTCACAACACAATCATTTGGTATGAAAAATCATAGTGAAATTTCGGCAACATAACAACAATTCATAATGATTTATAATATAGTTCAACTAGAGTAAAAGGGGTATATCATCATTTTTATATCAAAATTATATTAATAGGTATGTGAAAAAACATATCCCAATAATATGAATTGGGAATAAAAAAGAATAAAATAGATAAGATGCTTGAATAAATACGATAAGGATAGGATCCCTTACAAAATTTTCACATAGTAATGACTTGAGGTAAATTCTATAATGAGAAGGGGAAAATGATATATAAATATTAGAACATAAAATAAATGGTGTATATTTCTTTATAAATTCATTAAAACATAACCAATTGAGATTCAAAAGTCTAAATACAATGAGGGTTCTTGAATTAAAAAGAAGAGAGAGAGGTCCCTTAACTTGAGAGGGTGTTTCTATAATATTGGGAGGAGCTTATTAAGAGCATAGGGGAAACATGTTATGAATATAGATAGGTTAGTAACAGGTAATTAATTTCTCAAATGTTTTTTATTTAAGAGGAATTGGATCTTGGGTGAGATTATATAGAAAAAGAGAGGGTAATTATTTATTATTTCCCAAAAATTGGTTTTGGACTCCATATAATAAAATAATCAAAACCAAAAATCTTATTAGGATTTTATCACATGGTTTCATCAAAATAAGATTGGTTTTTATTATTTTATAAGGCCAAGGTACAAACTCATTAAAATATTACCCTTGGTCACGTGTGAGTCATGTTCATAAAGAAATGTTTTTTAAACCACAAAATATAAAATAGGTTTTAGAGGATACATAATGGATTTATAAAATAAATAAAATAACCTAAAATCACATTATTTTAAAGGGGAAACATATATGTGGTACTATATAACATTTATATCATTTATTACATGAAATTTGGGTCATTATGATGTCATAATACACACCATGCATTTATACTATAGATAATTATTATTTATCTGTTTAAAGGAAAAAAGTATAAGATCAAAGCAACCTAGAAACCAAACAATAAGAAAGAAAAGTCAAGGAGGTATGTAGAAGTGAAGACGAAGATCATCCCCCATAGTGACATCCACACCACCTAGAGGAAGGGATCCAAGGGAGTTGAATATCTAAAGAGGAGGGTAATGGGGTACCCTAGAGGCTAAGAAGTAGCTAGATGGTTACCATCCCACCGCATGTGAAGGATATTAGTGTCACAGTAGAGAATAAACCTACATTCATAGAAGAGATAGGTAGTATATCAAAGAGGAGATATATCACCCTTAAGGGAACCTCAGATGATTTTAGAGTCTATCCCCACTGAAGTTAGGGGAAGATATTTTGAGATACAAATCTTTCGATTGTTGTGCATGGCCTTGGATTCCGCCATAAGGTAGTCACTATCCCCATAGTAAGCATTAAAATCAAAGATAACAGAACTACAAGGGTCCCGAAAACCCCTCCTCCCCTCATACCCCCTTTCCAAATGCCCCTTATGTGTTAAGCTTGATCCCACAAGAGGGAGGGTACCATCTAACCTAGGATCGAGAGTGCGTAGGGGCTGAAGGGACTGGATAGAACGAGCTACTAGTTTAATAATGAAGGGAAGGAATTGAGGCATGATTCTTATAAAGATAATCCATATTAGAGATAAGAAACCTAGTCTAGATGAGCAAACCATGTAGAGAATGATGATACCAATGATGCCTTGCATGGTTGAACACCTTCCAAATACACTAGAATCCTTTAACAAGAAGGATCGACCAACTATATTCCTTGTGCTTGGTAGGGGCTCCATTGAACTAATGATGAAAGTACTCCACATGAAAATAAACTACCCTTGACACATCCATAAACTCCCATATCACATTCCATAAATGGACAACCCATTCTATTTGGAAGAAAAGGTTAATAAAAGTATCCTCTTTGGGTGCTGAATAATAGAAGCATCTCGAGGTAAGGGGAGTACCTTTGGATTTAATGGTCATATATGTTGGAATAGAGTTGGATAAAAATATCCAAATAAGGAAATTCAACTTTTATAGGATATATTTTCACCATATAACACTGCCCCAGGGGTCACCAGTCAACTTCCAAAGTATGGAATTCATGTAATCCATTTTCAAGAATATACCTAAAGGGGAGAACCTTAAGGTACACATGTCCATGGATCCATCTAGGAAGATGTTGTGGAATCAGTCCTCCTGTGAGGGATTGAAAAAAACCTCGAGGAAGGAGGGATGAATGGAGGATTCTCTGATAGAGAGATAGGGAGCTGGGTAGCCCGAGAAACCAAGAATCCCGCTACCCCAGTTGCATTCCCAGAAGTTATCCTCACCCTACCTGATGATACATTATGAGTTCTTACAAAGGTAGGAGACATGGTTGTGAATATATTTATAGAGGGGGGGGGGGGTCCTATCATTATACCTTAAACCAAAACTATTCTTTCCAATGATAAAGAGGATCCACAAAGTCCAACCCTCAATAACATTCCAATCCAACTTAACTTTCACGAAAAACATGGACTCGTTCATGATTCTCACATTAATGAAACCATACTCTGAAGGCTTCATCAAATTACTCCAAGAAGACCATTTTTATCTCCCCTCACCATGAGATTCCCAGAGGAAAGAATTCAAAATGGAATCCAACTGGTTGATGACATACCTGGGAACCTTAAGGGAAAAAATAATGTGCATGGGGATTGAAGACAACAAACTATTAATAAGGGTGATCCTCCCTCTGAATGAGAGGAAACTATTTTTATAATTATTGATGCGGTTAATGACCCCATTAGACAGATCCTCAAAGTGATGCGCCCAAATTATCCCAAGAGAAATAGGGTCTCCTAGGTAGGTTATGGGAAAGTGCATTTCATGAATACCTAGAATGATTTCAATGGTACCCTTGCACCTTATTGGACATATTGAAGGAAAAAAGACTCCACTCTTCTCCCATTTAATCAATTTTCCACTCCATTTAGCATAATCATTCATAACCACAACAAATATTATGATGGAGGGGATCCACCCATTGATAAATAACATTAAATCATCTGTGAATAAGAGGTGGGAAACACTAGGGACATGGGATCCATAATGGAAAGCCTGAATAGTGCCACGTTGCATGGGTGAGGAGAAGTATCTTCTAAGAGAATATTTGGCCAAAATTAATAGGTTTGGGGAAAGGGGGTCTCCCTAACATAATCCTATAACAAACTTGATAAACCCATAATTTTTTCTTGTAAAAATAATTTTAAACCAAGAAGAGTTGTAGAATCCGAAAAATATTTCAATGGAAGCCTCAGAGAAGCCCATGCTTCTCATGGTGAAAATGATTAAGTTCAACTCCAGGAGGTCATATTATTTATCCTTGTCAAGCTTGAGAACCACATCTGATTCCATGAATTTCCTATTGATATACAAAACCATACACTGAGAGACCCCAACAGTCCCTTGGAAAGATTTCCCATGAATAAAGGCATGTTGTTCATCCGAAACACACTGATTAGTAAACCTACTGAGCCTACTATTAATGATAGTTTCCTGGAACTTACATGTGAAATTAAATAGGATAATGGGTCAATATTGAGAAATAAAGGAGGGAGAATAGAACTTGGGGATCAAGATCACGATAGTTGAACTACCCATGCAAGGAAGATAACCACCTTGAAAGAAGTCCTGGATGGACTCAAAGAGATCATTCCTGATGATATTCCAAGAAAAGATATAGAAAGAACCCGGGAAGACATCTGGGCTAGGAACACTATCAGGGTTGAGGTAGTTTACCGCCTCCCATATTTTTTTCTTGTTAGGAGCATTACTAAGGAGATCATTTGCATTGATAGGAACGGTGCCTGAGATCGATTCAAAGAGATCTGTCTGACTAGAGGGGTATCCATCATGGAAATGAGTGTTAGGATTTCATAATAGAGATTTAAAGTGGGAATGAACTATACCACCAATAAACTCCAAATCTCTAGATAATGAACCATCCTTGATCCTAATAATGGGAACATGCACCTGTTGTTTCTCCTTCAGGTAGGCATGAAATAAAGAAGTGTTTTGATCCCTCTCTCTAAAATAATAAATGCAAGAACATTCTTGGAGGCACCACTCATGTTTGAGAATAAACACATTCAACTGTTGATTCTTTATACAAAGGAACAAAAACCTCATCGCCCCACCAATATTCCAAAGAAACATCAGTACTCTCAATGTATTTCATAATGTCATCTGTGATCAGGTGATCAAGTTGTTGAGAATTAGACTAGGCTAGAAGATCGTGTTTTAAGTGGTGAAGCTTAATGTAGAGACCAAACCAACTACTTTTATGGTAAGGAAAGTTCCATGAGTGTTCCACAGCCTCAAAAAACCTAGGTTTTTTCATCCATAAGTAGGAGAATAAGAAGCATACCAAACTCAAGGAGTCCAATCTTAGATGAATTTAGAAAGGGGAGCGGTGAAAGAGAGCTCGGAACAAATGTGAAACCTCAAGGTTATGAAAAGACACAATTGAATGAAGGTTACCCAGGTGGCATTTAAGCCTACACCAGGTTCTTCTGTTACACTGTTGGTTATAGCACCACATGAAACTATCACCTACGAAGCCAGGGTCAAGGATCCTCTCTTATTCCAAAAAGTATGATAAATCCATCCTGTCATTACAAGGTAGATAAAAACCACCTTTATTCTCGGAAGGATTCATGATAGTTTTGAAATTTATTCCCACGATCCAAGGATCCTCCCCTGGGTTAAATGATCTTAGATCTATCCAAAGGTGATCCTGAAAGTTAACATCATACTTACATAAAAAAAGAGTAGAAATAATGCTTGTTCCCATCCATCACTTTGACTAAAATGTGTTGATCAGAAGACGCTAACAAGTCGATATTCAAACTAGAAATCCAAAAAATCTAAATATAGTGGTTATTGGGCTCTCCATGCAAGGAATAATGTAAAGATATCCTTTTAGAAAACTCTCCAATATTAGAGAAACACTTTTGGGGTTCCAAGACCACAAAAACCAAAACCTTGTATTTAGACACCTCTAATGAATGGAATTCGATCTTCACCCTAGAATCGAGACCATGTGTGTTATAAATAATATAAGAGATCATTGGAATAAAGAGTGATTGTCATTGGACCTGGGCAAAGAAGTCTTATGAATAATCTCCATTTAAGACATAAGAAGTGCTCTAGCTTGAGATTTATTTATCATTGTTTGTTTCAGTTTGGTGTTGCATATTTCGTAAGCTATCAAACATAGTTTTATCATTTAAAAAATAGTGGTGTTACACATCTCTCCTTGGGATAGAGATGGTGAGGGAGATGGAAAATAAGTTCCTTATGATTTTCAAGTTGATGAGGATATCCTAGAGCTGACATAAATCTTATGTTGATCAACCTCAAGGACCTTGAAGTTTGAGCAGGGAGACAACATTTTCTTAAAAGTATCCCCATGATGTGGATTGTAGATAATCGGTTAGGGAGGAAAGATATCCCTGAGGTTTTTTGGGATATTCAAGATCCTACAGAGGGTTGGTGAGGTTTCTTAACACCTAGCTGTACCCCCATTATTGGAGTAAGTACATGAAATCATCCATGTGTCAGAGTCGAGGAGATACATTCATGAACCTATCAAATTTATTGAGCAGAATGAGATGGATATAAAGGATGAAGCCAAATTCATAGACTCGGTGGAGATTTAGGCTCTATAGAAGGGGGTCATGTATGTATGAACTGTTCCCTTGGTTCGTGCATTTTACATTCATGGGAGCTCCTAGGAGTGGTAGATCAAGATACAGGATTATTATCACCACCTTTTTGTTTAGATTTTTTTTTTCAAAGATGAAAATATTTGAAGGAAAAAATAATACAGAGACTCTTTCTTTCTTTCAATACTTTGAAATATATTAAATAATAATTTCATATCTTGGCATTAAGATGGTGTGAGATTCTGAGACCCGATGAGCCTACAATTAATTTTATAAAAATATTATTTATATTTATATCATAGATGTGAAATTTTTCAAAAATAATGGATTATATTCTTAAATATTTCTCAAATAGAAAATCTAAGACCATTTTTGAATTCGAATATTGGGTTTTACCTTACGATCTACCTAATATTTATCGTCGTCAGACATCTGGTTGAGGAATCCATTGGAGGGTGAATTTAATTAACATAAATAAATAATTTATTTTTTTATTTTTTAAATTTACTGATTAAATACTCTATAAATACCATATTATTATTATTTTCCATGGGTTATCCACCTAACCCTTTCTCGATCTGATAGTAGGAGGAGAGTGTTCTTTATTGGTGGATCAACATCGAATGACGAATGACAATCAAAACAAGGTGGATTCCCATATATCGGACACAACATATCACCCTCATCACTATAAAATGAATTATTCACCAATGATCAATCCATAATTCTGGTAGGTCACATTAATTATTGTCTCCTCTATAGATTAAATATTCTAGCATGAATATTTGGTTATCTAATTTTTATTCTACATATTCCCACCCTTCACATGATCCCATTGTTAAATTGAATCCATTTATTCAATTTATTATTTTCTAATTCCATGATATCACCTTAGATTCCTCAATTTTCAATATTTGGCTAAGAAATATTGGAAAAAAATGTTTATCACCCTTGTTATGGTGCTTTTCTCTGATCATTCTTCATGTTCTTCCCTGTTGGCCTATGGGGTCGTAGTTCAAATTTTCCAAGGTGGGTTTAAGTGTGATCAAACCCATGGATTCGTGATGGTTGTGGGAACGATTATTGGAATGAATATTTCTAGATAGATTGTGATTCGTTTTAGGATGCATGTGATGATTCCTATGGATCTAGGATCTTGTAATGAGATACATCGACGAAGGAGTGGTTCATGTGTGTGGGCTTTGTGAGAATAGTTGGAATCTATTTTATGACCACCGAAGGCTGGGAAATTGTGGCTGGAGAAAAATAAAATTGATTTAGAGTGTTCAATAGGAATAATTCATTATGGATAAATTGAATTGGGAAAACAGATGAATAATCTAACTTTCTGTGAAAATCCAAACTACACTGCGTGTAATGGGAAGAGCACATGCTGTGAAGAAACCCATCTATAGAAGCTAGTGTTTTAGGAAAATGTTATTTATCACATGTCATGTGACTTGACCACTCATTATGTGACCGTCATTGGGTGTCTAGGTCTTATTCCAGTTGCACATGCTCAGGACCCCATGTGAGAGAACACAACCTGAACTCTGGGAGTACATGGGCATGTGCTAGTACCTGGGCATGGCCATACACACGGACACAGTCAGTTACATAGGCATAGACATGTATAGGTACCAAATCCGAGACATATCCAAGTGTATTACTAGGTGAAAGAAAATGGTCCGATATACATGAGTATGAACAACATGACATCACTAGGTCCCAAATGGATTAGATATGTCCTGTGGTCACCATATACACTGTGCACAATAACATATACAATGATACATGTTTATATGATACATTTATTAATGAAAAGGAGGATTGACATGCCATATATACCTATATACAAACCATTTACTTCCCTCTACAAAATATTTCTCTCATATCTTCTTCATTTGGACTTAGATTTTGGCATGTGGGTAGCCTATCCTAATCATTGTTTTACATATACTAAGATGGCAGAATTAGTAGTGTCTTTTGAGATATAATGTGACGTGTTTTTAACATGATGGTTCTTTAGTCAATGATCGATGATGATAGTGATTGGGTAGGATCATCAGATACATTCTAGGTAGAGATGGTTCTCTGTTGTTGCACCAGGGTGTGGGTGCTTTATCCTTAGTGATGGTGCCCCCTATTGCACCAGGGTGTGGGTCCTCTATAATTATTTTTCATATAGAGATAGTACTCCCTTATCAAATTAGGGTGAGAGTCCTCTATCCACAGAGATGTTACTCCCCTGTTGCACCTAGGCGTGAGTCCTTCATAAGCATTATTACAGGAAGAGGTGGTATCCCCCTATCGTACCATGTTGTAGGTCCACTATCCATGGGGATAGTACTCCTATACCGTACTAAGGCACAAACCCCCATAATCTTCATACAGGAAGAGGAAGTACTCCTCTATCGTACCAGGTCATGGGTTATCTACAATAAAGCTGGTACTCCCCTACATGGGTACAGGTCCCATATACTTATTATTATAGATATAGATATGGTACTCCCATACATGAGCATGGTGCCTCTATCTATAGGTATGGTACTCCCCTATCTCACTAGGGTGTGATTCCCCCATATCGTGTTCCCTAATATTGATATAGTACTCACCTACATGGGCACGAGTCCTCTATTTACTAAGTGGAAATACCCTTTTGTGTCAGTGTGTGGGAACTCTATCATTTTGAGATTATGATACCTCAGAATGTAAGAAAGTAAAGAGGTGAAAGACCTCCTCAGGACTTATTCGGATACACACATGTGATGATGGGCATTAATGATTGACCTTTGGAGCTACAAGAAGACTCAAAATCATGGGATAGTATTTGAGATGGATATCCCCTTTCTCTCTCATCTAATTTTCTTATATGAGAATATATATATATATATATCTATGTTTTTGGGTTTCATTTCTCACTTACTATGGGTTGAGATGACTACTTTTATCATATCTTCTGTTGCCCTATCTTTAGTGTTAAAGGAATCCGACTGGGTATGTATATACTCACCCCTATACAGGCTTTTCCTGTATCTGTCTTGTCTTATATAGATGATATATAGGCCGACAATGATTTCATAGGAGCATAGGGATACTCGGTTTCATAGACCGCATACGGTGGTTTGGGATTAGAGATCAGTAGTCAGTCTCCCTTAGATATTTTTCATTTCCATTTGTTGTTATCATGTGAAATATTTTCTAGATGGGTGTTTATTTTTATATTTTTATTTCAAATTACATTATTTCACTCTTTTATATTCTCAAGTGTTTATTACATGAATGGTTTTTACTCAATATTTTTCTATCCTTTATTATTATTCCTCTTTAATTATTCATATAAATGGTTGGGTATGTGCATACATTAACTTTATAAAAAGGGATCCCATTTTAGTAATACCTCATAGAAACTTTACACCAACCCTTGTACTATAGATGTGGTCTTTGGGTTTTGGTAATCTATATTTTGATGACCAGGAGGGCCCTTGTGGGTCAGTTCATTACAATGTTCAAGTATATCATCTCATTACATGCTCAATTATGATACCTCATGCAACTCAACAAAGGTCTATACATCATCGATTGATTCATTTGTCTGCTTTCCATTGAAGTTTATGAATTTGATGAAGAAATGTGATCCAAAATAAAATAGATTTTACAAATAACTTTTGAACAAAATATGAATTATGTATTCAAATTTGTGGTGGCTTAAGTGCACATAAAGTTTCAGATTGTAAATTTTTGTTAATGAAATATTAACCTACTAATAATGGATGACCACCTTGTTTGGTAGTTTAAATCCAATGGAAACCTTGAATATCCTATCACCCATATATTTATTATCAGACTATGGATTCTATTCATATTGGACCCAAAAAAGTGTTTTGATCTCATGTTTGAAGTTGTGTTTGATGCCGTGGGAAATTCATGTTGGAAGTGTAGTTGATAAAGAGACCACTAAGAGAAACTCATATCGAGTAACACTACAATTTCTGTAAGGGTGATGTCTTAAGAGATCATTAATGCAAGTGGGGTTTGTTTTGATGACTATGAAGATTATACATGAATTTTCAAGGGAGGATGGGGTGTTGTAGAGGTCATGAGAAATTTCTATTTTTTAAAAATGTGGATAAAAAAGTATGGAGGAGATACAAAGACATGTATCTTCTAAGAGGTAGGGTTTGTAAATGGGAAAGGTAGACTAAAATACTTTATTTGGATATCAGATAGGTATGTATGTAAAATTTTGTTTTCATGGATTTTATTTTCATGATTTTCCTTTTCATTTTTGTGTTTTGTCTCCACCTTAGAAGATTGGATTGGTTTAACATCCTTGGTACTAGTTTTTATTTGATCTTTGTGGGTCTTTCTCGTTAGAGAGTAAACAGATCAGTCTTAGGATAAAAAATTGATTAGGATAGAAATTATTATTTTGGGTTTCTATTTTTTTATATTATTAGTTAAATGTTAATATTAATATTTATAGTTTAATTTATTTCAACCCATCATTTTATTTATTATTTAACTTATATATCTTGGTTTTACCACAATGTGAGTTTCCTTCCCTTTGTTTTACCCTTACATGAGGTCCATTTACCCTTACATATCACTTTTGAAGTTCCTTTTACCCTTACATAAGTCCCTAGGTACCCCTACATTAGTTTGGGTAGTTCTAGTTTACCCTTATGTGAGGTCCCATGACCTTTATGTATCATTTGATTTTACACTTACACGAGTTCGGTTTGATACCCTTACATAACATGTGTATCGAGTTGTGTACCCTTACACAGTTGTTCTGACCCTTACGTGAGCTGTAGGTTACCCTTATGTATGTTTTGTGTACCCTTATACAATGAGAAATACCCTTATGTGGTGATTGTTACCCTTACATAGTACCATTACATAGTTCTTGGTTCCCTTATGTGGTACACTTATGAAGAATTATAAAATCACCTTTTCATGGTTTTTGTTTTACAATTTTTTAGGGTGTTAGGGTTATTTTTTCTCAACCTTTCTTTTCCCTCATTCCATTGAGCAGTTGAAACTGATTTCAATCTCTTGTGGTGTTTTTCTACCCCTTTTTTCTTCTAGATAAAATATTATAATGAATAATCAGCTAGATTTGGGAGATTCTTTGCTTCATGGAGAGGTAGAGAGTGAGAGAGAGGGGTCAGATAGGGATAAATGGGAGAGAGAGAGAGTATTGAAGGGAGATCTATGGTGGCCTATTTTACTTATATCATTATAGGATAAGTTGGGTGACAACCTAGTTCATGTTGTTCATTGTCGGATCCTAGAGTTGTTGTGACCCTTTAGTGGATCATGATTCATGATATTGGATAGCGATGAACCTAAATAGTAGAAACAAACCAAGAAAACTTGACAATGGTGATTTTTGTGGCTTCATTAACCATGTTCCATGAAAAAGGATTGATTGAGCCCCGGTAAGGGAGTTTCTATCCTCTTTGGGGGTTTTCCATTATCGATTTTTGGGAGGTCTCTTGATTTCCCATGTTTTTTAATCATGTGTATTTTGTATTTGTTCTTGTCTAGTTGTCTTTGTCACTTCTTATACTATTTTTTCTTCTTTCATAGTGAAAACCCATGATTATCCCACCCCATTCCTGTATTCTAATGGTACAAAGCACGTAAATCATGTTGTCCCTTTACTATTTTCCTTTTCCTCTTTTCATAGACTTATAATTGTTGGACTTTAGAGTTTTTTATTAAATATTATTCAATTTTTTGAATATATTTGTCATAAAAAATATTTGTTGATCATCTTGAATTATTTTATTTATTTGAAAACTTATATTTTAGTTTGTTGTGGTAAATAAATTCTATTGTGCTTTGTTTCATTGCTTATTATTTTAATCATTCTTTCTAATTATGTATAAGAATATATTTTTGGGTTCTAGAAATGTATATAAGTAAATCAGTGGACACATAAGAGAATTTGAATAGTTGGGTTTAGAAAAGGTGAGTCAGTTTTGAATATGTCATACCCAGAAAGTGGGTTTCGGTTCATCTGACCTTAGGGTCAGGCTGTTTTCAATCCTCATTTCCACTTCTATGCATATTATTCCAACCGATGTTCATGGAGATCCTTGGGGTCACCAGGAACATATGACCTCCACTTCATAGTGGCTTCAATGATGACATGGTTAGGCATGTAATTTTATACTGGTGGTATGAAACCCCAACTAGCACAACCATAGAAATCTTAACTCATGTTGGGTCGGGCTTATGCCCATATTCATTGGGTCAGCCTTAGACCTTCGTGGGAAAGCCTATGGTCCAAGCTGGCCTTCCCAATGGACCGTATAAATCATGACCTATAAAATCCCACCTAATCTAAAAATATAACTAGGAAACTACTAGTAGGGAGATTCGATCCCCAACAACAAGCTTCCAAAGTGACACCTGGACCAACTGGTCCAGGTAGTGCGCTAGGGTTTAAAAAACAAAATTCTTAACACACACACACACATGTATATATATATATATATATGTATTTTTGTATATACATATATATATATATATTCATCCATATATATATATTAATAAAAACTAAAAAACAAGACACCCACCACCTTCTCCCATTCCATATTAATTTTTTTTAGGAAAAAAATGGACAAATTCCATATTAATTTTTTTAATTAATTTTCATTCAATAATTTATTTAAAATAACCTAAAATTAATTATTTTATGATTTATAATTATTATGAATGTTTTTTATTACGATTATAAATATTCATTTAGTGAGGGAAGTCATCGTAGATTTATTTTTTTAATCTAACTTTTTTAAATAAATTATATGACTTTTAATTATTGTATGAATTGATCTATATTTTATATTTTTATTAAATTGAAGAAAATATTATAATTATAAAAGGTAAGTGATATTAAGGTTGAGGGTTCTTATAAAATGCATGAATTCAGCAATTTAAAACAGGTAAAATGATTAATAATTAAATGAAAAATGTTTCAAATGCAAAACATTAATAAAAAATGAAATAATCTATTTAAATTTAATAAATGGTTTTACAGAAAAAATGAAAAAAAAAGGCTTACAAACATTGTTTAAAAAACATTTTAAATAATTATTCAAAAAACATTTTTGAGAAAAACGTTTAGATTTTTTTAAAAAAATGTTTAAAAAAATTTAAAAAAATTTAAAAAGAAATTTAAAAATGTTGAAAAAAAGTTTTAAAAAAAGTTTCAAAAAAAATTTACAAACTGTTTTTAAAAAAGTTTAAATGATAATAAAAAAAATTTACAAAAAAATTGTTTTATATAAAATAAAAACATTTAAACACTTAAAAATTGTTTAAAAACATTAAAAAAGTTTAAAATTCATTTAAGAAAATTTATAAACGTTTAAAAAAAATTTGAAAAAAACATTTAAAAAAATTTGAAGAACATTTAAAAAAATGTTTAAAAAAATGTTTGAAAAATGATTTAAATTCATGTTTCAAAAAATGTTTCAAAAAAACATTAAAAAAAAGGTTTTAAAAAAATGTTAAAAAATGTTTAAATGGAAGTAATATATTTATATATATAACTCAGTATAGGTATTATTTTAAAAATAGTAAAATCCTGCAAAGGCATGCTTGTTGTTTGGCCCGACCTGAGGGTTTTCGTTGGCTAGAGGCCGGGTTCCGGCCACCTCATGGGGTTGTGTGGGCTATTCCAGACTGTCCTGAATAGTGGTTTGCGGGACAATTTTTTAGAGGGAAGGCTTAACCCAGCTCGATCCTATCTAGGTTGGGCCAGACCAAAATTACACCCTTAGACATGGGCCATTCTCATGAAGGGGCTTCCAGCAGGGAGGTGGTGGTGATATAACAAGGTCCCGATGAGAAATATGATAATGGAGATGACAAGGTTGACGATGGGTAGGCCATAACCGATGGTCCAGTATATATTTTCCTAGATGTAGACGAAGATGGTGTTGGCGAAAAGGGTGGCGATGAAGATATTGAACATCCATCGGTTGAAGAAAGAGATTTTGTGGGCCTTCTCTGTTGTAGAGAAGTTCTCTCTCCATCAAATTATCACTCAAGGAAAAAATTGAAATAGAGCACACAAATTTTGACATGGTTTGATCAGGTGACCTATATCCATGGGGAAGGCAGTAGATTTGTTCAAATGAGAGAAAATATTACAGACAAGCACCCCCATATATTTACCACACATCGTAGCCCATATTTATAGGAAAAAGGGGGGAGGAGAAACATAAAAAAACTAATGAAAAAAATCTTTAGGTGGGTGCCAACCTGCCACAAATTCTTTTGGGGGGCACCAAACTCCAGCTATAGCTGTCAGGTGATGCCAACCCCTTTTTTAGGTCATCCCCAGGTGGCACCAACCCCTGTTGCGGTCTCCTCTCGCATCCACCAACCATAAGGCTGTAACGCCCCATGGATTTAATATATTTTCATTTATGAATAAATTTAATTTTTTTTCTTACTTGATTTTTATGCAACACCATGTTATGATTACGCTACACATAATAATTAGTTGGAATGCGTTGCATGCAAGGCCTAGTTTTACCGAACAACAATATATTGATAAAATAGTATTATTTAATATAATATATAACCTATCTGTTAAATTAGAGGTTACAAAAATAATTAAACAAATTTTAAATTTTATATATTTCATATAATTTTAAAATTCATCTTATTCAGACATGATATAAGAAAAGAATAAATTTTTTCTAATAAAAGAAGTATTTTTCAAAAAATGAAATTTTACCACCTTTTAACAAAGAACCATTTTTAAATACAATATTTGAAACTTATATATATTAAATTTTATAAAATAAACAAAATATTTATAATTAGGACATAAAAATTTAGTCTGAAAATTTTCTGGTTTTTTTCTGATAACTTTCATATTTAAATGAATATTGAAAAACACAACATTTTAATTCAAAACTAATTTTTCGTCTCATTTATTTATATAGATAGATTATCCTTTTATTTGGTTTTATAGTGTAATTAGACTATTATTTTATTATTTAATTCAATTTAGGTCATTTTAACCAATTTCAGATTGAAATTGGATATAAAATCTATTGTCAACTTTTGAACATTTCACTTTAAAAACTAGTTTTTTAGTCTTGTCTGTAGAATTAATTTTAAATCCAATATCAAAAATTATATGAAATTAGTTAGATAAAATTTATTCCATATTTGGAATCATAAGGTCAAAATTAGTTTTTGAGGTCAATTTTATTTTTAGTTACAAAAAAGTTACCAAGGTAAAAAATATATTTACCATAGTAAAAGTAAAATTTTGACAAGGGTTAAAGTTAAAATTTAAAAGCTTAAAATACCTAAAAAATACAAAATTTAATGTTTTTTTAGGTGTGAAACTGAAATAACCATTCTATACAACATTAATTACAATCCATAGTCATGTAATTTAATGCCACCTCTATATGGTTGTCTTTTAATATAAAATAATCAATAAATTAATCACTTGAACCCATCTCTCCTTAAGTATAAATACCACCTTTCTACCACCCTATTTCGACCCAAAAATCATTTTAGCTACTCAAATATCTTCAAAAAACTCTCCTCCTCACTCTACACATGTCCAAGTGCTGATGGTATCACCAAAAGACCAAATACAAGGCCCTCAAGGGTCTTTCAAGGGTGTGATATTCAAGAGATTGTTTTCTTAAAGTGCCCCTCTTAATTTATTTTCTTTTTATACCTTATAATCACCAAATTCAACCATAAATGAATGATAACTATATAATAATTTATATACTGGATTTTTATTTTTCTAATTTAATGTATATTATCCATATTTTTTCTCACTTCCTCTTATTCAAAGAAACGAAATTGTTGTCCAAGTTATGTCGGTTAACCGACTCTGTGAATATTGTTTTTGTTATTTTTATATTACCACCGTCATGGATGGTATTAAAACTATTTTTATGGTTAAATAATATTTAAATATTTAAATTATAACCTATTTCATGTTTTTTTAACATTTATACCTTCATGCTTTCTATATCGTGGAAATACGATAACATCATTTGTAGAAGTGTGGACTACCGCCCCCTGAAATATATGTGATTCTTTCATGCTATACATGGAATTTATTAAGGATAATTTTAATAAATATATGTAATTTATATGACATATATATGATATTGGAATTATAATATACATATTTATCATTCACTTTTCAATATTTGAATACGAAAAAGTTATGAAATTAGCGTTCATGCGTACGTATGAATTACCGTCTCCATGAATGTTGCATTTCATTTCTATCTCCAAACTTTATATATTATTATTAATTAATATGTACTAAATATGTAAGATAATTAAGTCATGTTTTACATTCTGGGGATGATTAAATAATGATATAAGTAATGTAAAAATCAAATAACAAGTCAAAACATACCCGAGAAAACTAGGTAATTAACACCCGGAATAGTGAAACAATGAAAGATTGTTAAAAAAATGGGTAATAAGATATTATAAGGAGATGATATATAATATTATAAAACTGACTATGGTTATATAATAATTTATTAACACTATTAAAACCATTATATAGTATTTTAATGTACGATCACCCAAAAAGGAATCACAAGGTAAGGGTTAATTTCACAATCTCTTTCTTATCTGTTGGGATATCTTTATCATCCATGTCCATGTTTCTTAAAAATGGAATTAAAAATATTATTACTATTACTAAAAAATTTATTTAATGTCATTTTTATCGATGTTTTAATTTTTATAAAACATCTTAAATGAATTTTTTTATCATTTTCAAAATGAGGTACTTTATGAAATTTTCAAAAAAATTAAGGAAAGAATGTTTCTTTTAACTTATATAGTCGATCAGATATTTCCACCATCTTGATGCCTTAATGTTTTAAAGGGTCCCTTAAAATATTACAAGGTTATTTTTCAAAGAATTTTTATCTTTTATAATTACACAACTTTTAAATTATTTCAAAGTAAAAATAGATATTTTCCTAAAATAGTTTTAATAGTTTTATTAGATTATTTTCATCTATGTAAACATCCTTTGTTAGATTTTATTATTAATTGAGGTTAATTTATTATGATACAATATTAAATATTGTATTAAAAGTTTATGATATATTTGATTGTGTATTCTCTATTTGGATACCATTCATGGTTTATGGTTAATGTATTAAAATTTTGTATTCTAGTTTTAATATAAATGTTTATGTCATGTTTTTTCACATCCATAAAAGGAATGCATTGAACTTATTAAGTGATGGGTGGGGCCTTCTATATCACCTCTATTCATTGGTAGGTCTCATGAGACAAACTAGTGTCTTGGAATAAGGCTGCTATGGTATGATTATTTATGGTCTTGGCATGGGGCCTTGATGATTTGGTTATGATGTTTGACATTATGCATTCCCTCATTATGTGATTAGTTATTGATATTATATGTAATTATTTGACTTAAAGATCCTCAATGTGAATGTTTAAATTGAATTATTTAATGTATTATTTCTATATTATGAAGAATAGTATGTTTAAAAGGCTTGATTTTTAGTTTTATACCTTGCCTTAATAGTTTATGTTTATTTATGATAGCTTCCGCTATATTGTTTACACTTGCTGAGCATTTTATCTCACCCATTTCTTATGTTTTATATTCCCAAGATTCCAATATGGGTATTATTATTTATATACAGGGTTAAGCTAGGATAATAATGTAATTATCAAAGTATTATCCATGTTTTATTTTATGTTTTGGATTGTAATGTATGTTTCATGTATGTAATATATTTTCCAAGACTCCTAAAATGATTGGTCCTTTAGTATTTTATTCCCTGTAATCATGACAATGTATTAAAATAATTCACTCTCTCTTGGATTCTGGGGTCGGGGAATTACAATTGGTATCATAGGAAGTTTATAAAAAACCTTGGAAACTAGATTTAGAAAACGTAGATTAGGGAACATATCGCTAGATAGACGTTGAGTATAAGTATAGAATAACGTACTAGAATTTATGTAATATAGAGATTATTTGGTTATTCCTAGAAAATAAATTGTTATATGGATACTATAAGTGAAGATGATTCTAGAACTGATGTACTTAGAAGTAATAACTCCATCAAGGTGATTTGGGATTGACTTGGGGTAACATGGTACAAACAAAAGACCTTACTATGCACATGGTTTGACACTCTCAGAGGATATGATTAGGATAATTCACATTATATTTTTAAAAAACTTTATGAAGGATTTAGAAATAAATATGTCGCCAAAGAAACCATGTTTATGATTTAGAGATACCTAAATTATCAATTTAAGTTACATGATTCACTAGTTTTGTGATTATACATTATGTTATGATCTAATATAATGTATGAAATTGTTTAGAAATGTTACCTAGTGTAATTAACATAAATTGTATCAATGCATGTAATCCATGTAGGGATTTCCCTCCTATGGAAGATAATGATAGTGGAGCTGGTGATATAACTGGTGATGAACATCTTATAACCATATTGGGACAACTGACTCAAGTTATGAATAATAACATCACCTGTATGGAGAATCCTAACCCAAAACATAGAGAAAAAATGTTAGGCTGCTTCATGAGACAACAACATCTGACATTCAATGGGACTACATTTCCATTTATAGCTGAGAAATGGATAAGTTCCTTAGAGAAGATATTTATTTCTTTGGGAGGTAACAAAAGAGAAAAATTTATGATCCTCTATAAAGAGATGTAGATCAATGGTGGTCATTAATTAAAAACATGAAGGAAGATGAATAAGTAGAAAATATTGAGGGAGTTTAAATAACTTTTCTTAGAAAAATAATTTCCTTGAGAATAAAGAGCTGATATAGAAAGTCAATTTCTGAGTCTGGGGAAAAATGAGGATGAGAATGTTGAAAAGTATGAATCTAAATTCACAAGGTTATCAAGGCATGTTGAAGACTACATATGTAACCCAAGAAGTAAGATTGATCAATTATTTGATGGGTTAAAACCATACCTCTGATGGACATTGGTATCATAATATTTCTTATCATATAAAGATATAGTCTCATGTGCTATCAAGATGGAAAAGGAATTATATAGGTATTATTAATTTAAATTAAATCAATAGAATAAGTGAATGATGGATCAACAGATGGATAAAGGAAAAAAGGGAAAGAAGGATTTTACCATATTTGATAATTGTGGGAGGAAACACCCAGGTACTTGCTAAATGGAATGGAAGTTTATTATAAGTGTGGAGAAAAAGGACACTAAACTCATGATTATAAATGAAAAAAGGAGTTGTAAATGTTCAATACTATAATTGTAAATATATGGGATATTATGCAAATGATTCCCCAAAGCGTCAAGGAAATATATCTTAGAAGAAGAAAATGGATCAAGGTCAATCTTATGATGTTACTATGGCCGAAGTGGAATAATTAATGAGTTTGTGTTTAAGAATTATGTTATTATATTCTCGTTATAAGTATAATGTGATATATAAATATTGTACTACACTACTTCTTCTTTAAGGATTTTAAGGCATGAATGTTTTCATTAAGGTTGTTTAGATGATAAAATATTTTCTATGTGCGAATAAGTACTACATTATATTGTTTGGGGAATCTGATGTTACGATTGATTTTCTAAATTTAGATACCCTTTTAGATTATTAATTTGGACAGAACTATTTCTGAAAAATGTTACTGTAGGAATGGAGTAATTTGAATAATGAATATTATTATTTAAGGTTAAATTATGATTTTTTTGGATTCTTTAGGAAAACATTTTTTGTTTTAATAAACATTTAGAGGATTACAGAAATAAATTACATCCTTATGATTTATCAAAAGTGATTCAGGTGTAAAAAAATCATTTTTAAACATTCATTTCCTTGTGTAATGGATGAAGTGAAAATTGGTCGAAGCACAACCAAATGATGAGATTATGCTTATGAAATGGAAATAAATAAATTAAATGAATTCCTAATAATTATTCATAGGGAAATGATCTTGAAACAAAAAATGATATCCTTGTAATTTTTCTAATGAATAAAATGGTAACTTAGATCATCATAGATTTATAGCTTTTTTATTGTTAAATTTTTCATTATCATGTTCTCTATCACTCTCCATCAGAACAAGATGATTATATTTTTTTTTCATTTCCATCATTCCGTACATGGAACACTAATACGTGTTATCTCTAGTGACCTTTATACTTTAATTTATTTATTTTAAAGTAAGTGTAACATCCCGGTTCTAGAAGCCACCCAGAGGTGCCCCGTACCCAGTTGGTCACATGGCCTCAAGCACATTTCCCCGAACGCTAGAGGCTACCAAGTAGTAGTGCGGGATTTGGGTGTGATAGTGGGAAAACTATGACCGCATTGGCAGAGTAACATAGAGAAAGTAAATCAATTGCAATAGTAGAAACAAGAAAACACCATAAAAAAGCAATATCAGAAGACTGGAAATAATAAACTTGATCACACATATATATAAATTATGCATGATACATATGTCTAGAAAAGCAGACAAACAAGTCACAATGCTGAAATACAGTACTAAAACAATTACAAAAGAAAAACAGTCATCAAATCCACATTATAGCAAGCCTAAGCTTGGTCCCATGCCCTCCAGCTCCACAGCAATTCAAGTACCTGAAGTAGAAGGGCGCTTTCCCTTATCTATAATTGCAGCAATATAATCTATTTAGGCCCAAAAGCATGACCTAAACAGGGTGTGAGACTAAATCCCAGTAGGAAACGACCATAAGATTTGTGCCTAACAGCCAGTGAGTATATGATAGGTAATAAGTAAAGGAAATAGTAATCAAGGAAGTACTCAGTAGTAAAAAATTCCACAGTTCAAAATTCATTAAATTCCACATACCAAGTAAGTAGCTAAACAAAGTAGAAAACCCTATGGGTAGTACTCTAAGCCTAACCCCTCTGGTTTAACCAAAACATGGATAGATATTCCCAAATACTCTCTGAGGAAGCATTCACCATCAATTCCCCCTATAGTCTTTCAGTGGTATCTATAGGTGCTCGGAGGAAGAACTCAATGTCAATTCCCCCTGTGGCCTCATAACATAACTATAAACCCTCTAAGGGATCACTCAACGTCAATCCCCCCTATGGTCTCACAACGTGATAATAAAAACAGAAACTCTGGAGAATCCCTTACGTCAATTATCTCTATGGTCTACTACACCAGGTTCTCACGTCCCGGTGTAATTCAATCAAGTATAGCAAAGCGTATCAGCCAAAGTAAACCTCAAAGAACTAATTGAATATCAGTCTACAACATAACAACATGTCAAATAAAATAAAACACTCTATCCTACAATACTATGCAAGATAACAACAACGAGGCAACCTAACAGGATAAGAAAAACCAAAAGGTCATAAAAAACATACACGGGCAAGCACTTCCAATGATTAACAATTCACCCTATTCACAATAAATTAACCTCTACTCAAGAATACAAGCATATCAGGTAAACAATAGGGCAATAACGGTAAACACACAATACCATTTTCATGGGTATTGGAACATTTTTGCATATAACTCAAAGAATTACAATGGAAAGGTGAAAACCACCTACCTCAGTGTTCGGAGATCATTATATGTGAACCTCAAGCCTTGAATTGTCCAAGAACACCATATATATACAAAAATGATCAAAATTTTCAAATAAAGATAACTTGAGAAAGAGGAGGAATCAGGAAACAAAGATCAATCAGAAGGAAGAGCTCACCGAGGCGATCCCAACGCAATCGACGACGGTCGATTCAGAGAACAGACATTCGCTCGGGGGCTCAGAGAAGATTTGTGGTCGTACAGGTTCTCTTGAATGAACCAGACCTAAAAGAAGGATGTTCTATCCGTTAGACACAAACCTAGTACATTTAATGAAAAAAATAAAATACACAGCGTGCAATTTTTAATTACACGGCGTGTACTTTCCTTTTCCTTACTCCGCTTTAGGTGGCCTCCAAGTCACCCCACATGGCCGTGTTCACGACCGTTACACGGCCAGCACCCAGCTACTCGTGGTAACCGAGTACACGGTGTGTACTTATAAAGTACATGACATGTACTTAATAAATTTCAAGAAACTCTCATTTTTCCTTAAAACACCAGAAGATGGAAAACATACCTCAAAAGAAGATCAAGGTTCTTATAGTAAGGGTCTCATTAATCCTTTTTCAAATGTCGGATTTCAGTAAAGATGTTTTGAAATGTCAAACCCCAAGTTTTTGATCCCGAGTTTAAATTGCAAGAATGAAATTTATTGAAGTAGGAGAGAATTTAACACCCCAAAACTTTATAATATTTTCATTTATGAATATGTTTAATTTTTATTCTTTCTTTTTTTATGCAACACCATGTTAAGCTTACACTACATACAACAATGAGTTCCGGAAGCCACCCAGAGGCGGCTCGTACCCGGTTGGTTACATAGCCTCATGCACATTTCCTCGAATGCCAGAGGCTTCCAACTAGTATAGAGGGCCTTGGGTGTGATGGTGGGAAACCTATTATATCATTAGAAGAGTAACACAATGGAAGTATATAGATAATAATAGCAGAAGAAAAATAACAACCCCATACAATAGTAAACAGTGGAAGACTGGAAATAATAAACTGGAGCACACATGTGTATGAACGATGCATGATACATATGTCTAGGAAAGAAGACAAACAAATAAAAATGTTATAATACAAACAGTACTAAACCAAAGTACAAAAGAAAACAGATAAATAGCTCCTCATCATCACAATCCTCAGCTTGGTCCTATGATCTCCATCTTTACAATAAATCAAGTACCTGAAGTAGAAGGGCACTTGACCTCATCTATACCTACATCAATATAATCTATTTGGGTCCAAAGAATGACCCAAATAGAGTGTGAGACTAAATACCAGTAGGCAACAACCATAGGATTTGTGCCTAACAGTCAGTGAATATATGATAGACAATAAGAAAAAGGAAGAAGTGAACAAGAAAGTACTCAACAGTAAACAATTACACAGTTCAATTTCATTCAATTCCATATATCAAGTAAGTAGCTAATAAAAGAAGGTAACCCTCTGGGTAGTACTCTCAGACTAACCCCTCTGGTTCAAACAAAACAACACAAGCAACCCTCTGGGAAGTACATAGAGTCTAACTCCTCTGGTTCAGCTTAAACATATACTCTCTAGGGAAGCACTCGCCGTCAATTACCCCTATAGTATCAGATCGGTAACTAAAAGAAACTCTGGGGAAGCACTTACATCACATTCCCCATGTGTCCCGCATTGAGGAACTATAGACACTCTGAGGAAGCACTTACATCAATTCCCCCCTGTGGTCTTGCATTGTAATGTAAAAACAGACGCTCTGGAGAATCCCTTACATCCATTCTCCCAATGGTCTTCTAAAATAGGTTCACATAGCCCTGTGTAAGTCAATAAAGTATTGCAAAGCATATCGGACAAAGTAATCCTCAAGAACTACTTGTCTAAACATTCTACAACATAACAGCATGTCATAATACAATCACTCCATCCAACAATACTAGGCATGGGAAAAAACAAGGCAACCTAATAGGCTAAGCAAGAAAAAATGGTCATAAAAAAACATGCATGGGAAAACACTACCAAAGCATATAAATTAACCATATTCACATAAAAATTACATCTAATTAAGCATACAAGCATAGTTAGAAATTAAAAGAGCTAAAATCGTAAACACGCAATACCCTGTTCAAGGGTATTGGGAAATTTTACATATAAAACTCAAGGACTTACTATAGAAAGGAACAAACCACCTACCTCAGTGTTGTAGGATCTATATACGTGAACATCAATCCTTGAATCGCCCAAGAACATGGTATATCTAAAAAAATGCTCAAAATGTTCAACTGAGAATAACTTGAGAAAGAGGAGGAATTAGGAAACAAATCTCTAGAAGAAGGAAGATCTTACCGAGGCGATCCCAACCCAATCAATGGTAGTCAATTCAAAGAAAGGATGCTCGATCGGGGGCTCATAGAAGGATCGATGATCATACGACGCTCCTGGATGATGAAGGCGAAGAAGAAGAGGTTTCTGTCCATTAGACGCGACCCCGGTCCGATTAATGAAATAAAAAGAAAATACACGGTGTGTAATTTAGAAGTACACAACCTGTACTTGTCTTTACTGGCCCCCGCATTAGGCGGTCCCCAGGTCACCACACATGGTCATGTGTATGGCCATTACACAGCCAACATATATCTATCCGTGGTAACCTAGTTCACAACGTGTACTTATAAAGTACACGACGTGTACTTTAAAAATTTACAGAAACTCAACTTACTCTCAAAAACACTAAAAAAGGGAAAACATGCCTGAAAAAAAAATCTGGGTTCTTAAAAACTTCCCCCCCATAAAGAAATTGGTCCACGAATTTACCAAGTATAGTGGCGTAGAAGAAGAAACCCCAAAAAGATCCGACCACTGTGATCGTACATCAGCCTCCCTCTCCCAAGTCCCATCTTGTACTCACCTGTGCTACCATAGAACTCTTACCATAGGAACATACCAGCCATAGAGAACCTTCATACTTTGATCAATAATCTAGGTAGGATGATCCTCGAATGAGGAGTTCACCTCTAACTCAAACCTCCTTGGGTTGAAAGACATGAGATGGGTCTAAGAAGTAACGACGAAGAAAAGAAACATAGAATATGTCATTCATAGCCTGGTACCTCTAAGGCGTCTAAAACCGATATGAAACCAGCCCAACTCTCTCTAACACCTCAAACGGTCAGGCGTACCTCGACAAAAGATTACCCTGTCTCCTAGTTTTTATGTGTCCCAACCTTGGTGTGACATGTAGGAAAACCTGATCCCTGACCTCGAACTCCAGAGGTCATCTCCACTGATCAGCATAAGACTTCTTTCAAGATTGTGCAGTAGCCAACCTCTTCTGAATCAACTTTATCTTCTCGGTGGTCTCTTGGAGAAGACGAGGTCCCAACATAGTTGTCTCTCCTACCTCCAGCCAACATAAAGGTAACCAACATGGCCTACCATAAAAATCCTCATAAGATTGCATCTAAATATTTGCTTGAAATCTATTTTTGTAGGAAAACTTCACAAGAGGTATATGCTTCTCCCAAGAACCTCCAAAATCGAGGATGCATGCTCGAAACATGTCCTCAAGCACCTGAATCGTATGCTCAGACATGCCATCTATCTGGGGATGGTATGTTGTAATCAAAAGTATTTGTATACCCAAAGCCTTCTGTAGCCCCTCCAGACCTAAGAAGTAAAGTGTGTATCCCTGTCTGAAATAATGGAGTGTGGAAATCCATGTAGAAGTACAATATCTCGGATGTACAACCTTCCCAGCTCATCAACACTAAAGGTCTCCTTGATCGCAAGAAGTGAAAAACCTTCACGATTCTGTCAATGAAAACCCAAACTACATCATTCCCTTGAGGTGACCTGAGCAAACCTATCACAAAGTCCATCACGACATCATTCCACTTCTACTCAGGAATGGGTAACAACTGAAAAAGACTTGTTGGTCGCTGATGCTCCACCTTCACCTACATGTATGTGGAACACCTCACGATGAAACCAGCAACATCTCTCTTCTTACCTAGCCACCAATACTGATGGTGTAGATCATGATACATCTTGGTGACACCAGGATGAACTGCCCAAACTGAGGATTGAAAGTCCCACATCAGCTCCTTGCGTATGTCTGTTGACACCCATACGCGCCCTTGAAAATGAAAGATCTCATCCTCGCTTATTGTCTATCTAGGAATATGGTCCTCTCTTGACACACTTTACCCTAGAATTAGGCATTATAAATCTAATAGCTTCCACATTCGCACTTGATCAAGTAGGGTAGAGGTAACAACTACATAAGAAATAAACATTTTCCCCTGTCTGTCAGGAACCTCCAAATTAATATTAGAGAACAGAGCCATAAGATACCTCTCACTGTTAGCCTCTTGAACTACCTGTATCTGAGTACTCCTTCTCAACGCATCAGCCACGACGTTGCCCTTCCCAGGAATTTAGGCAAGCTCGAAGTCAAATGACTGAAAGTACTCAACCCACCTTCACTATCTCAAATTCAGATCACGCTGAGTGAAAATGTACTTGAGACTTTCGTGGTCGGTGAAAACCACAAAATTCTCTCCAAGAAGATAATGTCTCCAACAATGGAAATCATGAACAACTGCCACTAAATCGAGATCGTGCGTCGGGTAATTCCTCTCATGTGGCCTCAACTGACGAGTCTCGTACGCAACGACTCCTTCTCCCTTCATAAGCGCAGCTCCCAGCCCGATACCTGAAGCATCATAGTAAATGGAATAGATCTTGTCGGCTCAAGAAATACTAGTATCAGTGCTAAAGTCAACCTCCCTTTCAGCTCTTGAAAGGATGACTCATAAGAATCTAACCATAAGAAATTTTCACCCTTCTTAGTCAGACCCGTCAGCAGTTCTACTAAGCCTGAGAAGTCATGTATGAAACGTATGTAGTATCCATCCAGCCCTAGAAAACTCCGTACCACAAATATGTTCTCCATTTTCTCCCAGTAAACTACTGATCTCACTTTCTCTGGGTCTACTGACACTCCTATCTCTAAGATAACATGACCCAAGAAGTGAATTTGATCCATCCAAAAGTGGAATTTTGAGAGCTTATCATATAACTGATGCTATCTCAGTGTACTTAGAATGATCTCAAGATGTGTATCATGGTCGTGTCAAGTGTGAGAGTACACCAAGATATCATCCGCGAAGATCACCATGAAAGAATCCAAGTATGGATGGAACACTTGGTTAATCAGTTTCATGAAGACTGCAGGAGCGTTCATGAGACCGAAAGACATAACCATATACTCATATTGACCATACCTACTTCGGAAGGATGTAAGAGGTATATCAGATGGTCTAATGCTCAACTAATGATAACCAGATCTCAAGTCAATATTCGAGAACACTCAGGCACCTTGATGCTAATCAAAGTGATCATCAATCCTTGGAAAGGGTTATCAGTTCTTGACCGTCAACTGGTGAAAATTCCAATAATCCACACAAAGTCTGAGGGTACCGTATTCCTTCTTCTCAAATAGGTCAGGTGAACCCCAAGGGGAAGTATTAGGTCAGAATAAACCCTTTTCCTACAACTCCTCCAACTGCTTCTTGAGCTCCTTCAACTCTGGTGTAGCCATCCTATAAGGAGAAATGGACACCTGTGTCGCTCCTGACACATGCTCAATATAAAATTCCACCTCTTTCTCTAGAGTAAACCTAAAAAGTTATATGGAAATACATCCTTGAAACAGTCCACCACTGGAGGAAAGTCTATCTATTAAGTCCCCTGGTCATCCCAATATAGACTAGAGATTTGGGCTGTAAATCCTCCCAACCCATGATGCTCAGGTCCTACTATTCTCTCTTAGACATACCATTTTCCTTTATGAAGAAATGACCCACCTTATGATGATGTGAAACTCACACTACAATGATAACAGTTGACAACTGCCTGTAAGGGAACTAACTAGTCCATTCTATGAATGACATTGTGGCCTGTCATCTCTAGGACATAGAGATCCCATTTGAAGTGACACCCACCAACCTCTAGAGGGCACTTCTTGCACAGTCGTACACTATCCTTTCTTGTCCCCAACTGAGTTTCTAATGTCAATATATCAGTAGAAGAAAAGATACAGAGCCCAAGTCTCTCCACAAGAGTAACAGATATAAAGCTATGGGAATCCCTTATATCAAAAAGAGAAGAATCTAAAACTGAGGCAACTAAGATCGTACCTCGAACTGTAGAGGGTCCGAGAACCTGCTCCTACTGGGTTTTCCCCACTGCAAAATTATAACCTATATCACGGCCCTGTGACCCTGCTTGACCACCCTAAGCTGATCCACCCTGTTTTCATTGAAACCCTGGCGACTGGCTACCATGGCCACGACCTCCACCTCGTCTTGAACGGCCAGAAGAACTCTAGTTCCCTGATTCATAAGAAACTGGTGGTGCTGCTCCTAAATGAGGAGTCATAGAAGAACCTTTATCACCAACTTCCAGTGGGAGGATCTAACAGAAGTGCTGAAGATGACCCATCTCACCACAATATCCACACTTCACTAGGTCTTTCGGGCAATGTGGCCTTGTATGATCGCTCTTAACACACTGGTATCATACCACATGGATACCTGAATAATTGTCTTTCTTCCTTATATCACCACGTGAAGACCTCGTACGGTGCTTCCTACTATCTGTAGGAGGAATAATAACTCCAGACGTCGAGCCTCCATGGCTCACAACTCTAGAATCCCTTATATTCCACTCCATGATCAGTTCATAGTTGACTATAGAAGTGATGGAAGTAAACCTGAAGATGTTCACCTGTGATCAGATGTCCTGCCTCAGACCATCCTCAAACTTCCTTGCCAGGAATAACTTGTCACCTCCTAGAATAGGCGTGAAGCACTATAGCTCTATGAAAAAAGAATAATACTCTATAATAGAAAGAGTACCCTACTCCAGACTCATGAAATCTTGGGATTGATCAGACCTCAAAGTCTCTGAGTAGAAGTAGTCATAGAAGGCACACTGAAACTCATCCCAAGACATACCATGCTGGCATCCCGCCTGTGAGATCACATCCCACCATATCTTGGAGGAATACAGAAGCATGTACGTGGAAAGATTCACCCTACTCTCTAGAGGCGTCTTCAGATGCTCTAAGATAAAAAGAATGGCTTCTAACAATGACTCTGTAGCTTGGGGTCCTCTTTCCCCTATGAAGGTGGGAGGATGATGCTGCTGGAAAACCTTCCTCAACTCTACCATAGACGGGGTAGGATGAGGTAATCCACGAAAGGTCTACATGAACCTCATAAATCAATCTTGGAACTATTCCTCAGCACCTATGTCCGGAATGACAGCTGGTGCCAATACTGGCACAACTGGAGGATCTGCTAGAATTCCCTGATCAGCCATATCCGGTGTCTGATCACTGCCCTGTAACTGGAAGACAACCAAAGGATGTCTCAATGGCATGACTCTGCAATGTCAAGTGCACACCTTATATCAAGATTATCAAGGACTGAAAACTACAAGTGTAAGAAGGGGGAAAGAGAAACAAATAGTTCAAGTTTTCCAAAACATGACTACACGAAATGTATAATCCCTGCATGGCATGTTCTCTTAATACATTCACATGGACGTGTATCCCTACCAACCTTGGTCTTGTAACACCCCAAACACATGGCATGTTGTCCTAACACATGGCGTGTACTTGAATCCTCTTCCCCTGCCCGAGTCCTTCTACATGACTAACCCACACTCTTCCCTTAGAATAAGACTACACAACGTGTTAGTGCCAGACATAGCATGCACAAGGTGAGCTTCACTATCCTATGTTTTTTAGTTACACGGCTGGTTACACGGCTCACACTACACAGAATGTTCCAGATGGACATGGCATATACTAAGAATATTTTTCCAAACTGTGTTGTTCATTACACAGCCGGGTAATCGGGTTACACTACACGACGTGTTCCAGACGAACATGACGTGTATTAGAAAAGAATAAACTAACCGGTGTTGTTAGTGACATGGACAGTTACATGGTTCTAAAATACGACATGTACATCCTATACACGGTGTGTCCTACCACAAATTCTAAACCCTGTGTCCCCGCCCACACAGTCTAAGACATAGTTAGGCATTACATGGTGTGTACATACGGTACACGGCTTGTACTTTAGCAAAAATAGTTTCTTCCCAAATAGAAGAACACATGGTATGTATTTAACATTACACGCCATGTATTATGGGTTTTCCCGGATAGTAAGCCTCATAAACTACTCTGGACCCTTTAAGAAAACACTAAAATGAACATTAGGGTGCCAAATTCCGATTCTTGAGGGCCCATACTCCCCACGAATCAAAGCTCAACATCTTCTATAGGTTATATACCAAGATAACAGTGGAATGATCCACCAAATTCTGGTCCATGAGGGCCCATAACACCTCAAGAGCCAAAGTATTGAGTTCATTCAAACAAAACCTTACACAATCAATACCCTATCAAACAACAGGTATTTTATCAAGGTATCTATCACAACAACATGAAATCACTAATGCACCCTAAATGGCATGACAAGAATGCATGACATGTGATTCTTGGAAAGTGCATATATGATGCATGAGAGGGAATACCCTCATCTCATCAGGTTTCAAAAAAAATAGATCCTCAATAATATCAATGATAATAGCAGAAAGCACGTGAATCATCCAACGATGAAAATTAAATCAACCGTAAAATTGCAAAACCAGAAAAATTTCAATAAACGAGGTAGATTGGATTTTCCTTGTACATGGTTTAGCTACTCCCAGGAATAGCTTATTACCAAGTACCTATTCCATCCTATCCTTGACTATAAGCTCCAAAAAGTAATTCAAGAAGAAAATAATTCCTCTGATACCACTTTGTAATGTTCCAGTTCTGAAAGACACCCAGAGGCGCCCCGAACCCGGTTGGTCACATGGCCTCAAGTGCATTTCATCGAATGCCAGAGGCTACCGAATAGAAGTGAGGGCCCTGGGTGTGATAGTGGAGAAACTATGATATCATTGGTAGAGTAACACAGTGGAAGTAAACAGATAACAATATCAGAATCAAAATAAGAACACCATACAACAGTAAACAGTGGAAGACTAGAAATAATAAACTGAAGCACACATATATATGAATGAGGCATGATACATATGTCTAGGAAAGCATCCAAACAAATCACAATGCTTCAATAAAAATAGTACAAAACCAAAGTAAAAAATAAAAGAGATAAACAGCTCCTCAACATCACAAGTCTCAGCTTGGTCCCATGCTCTCCAGCTCCACAGCAAATCAAGTACATGAAGTAGAAGGGAATTTTACCTTATCTATACATGTAGCAATATAGTCTATTTGGGTCTAAAGAATGACCCAAATAGGGTGTGAGACTAAATACCAGTAGGCAACCACCAAAATATTTGTGCCTAATAGTCAGGGAATATATGGTAGGCAATAAGAAAAAGGAAGTATTGAACAAGAAAGTACTCAGCAGTAAACAATTAAACATTTCAATTTCATTCAATTCCATATATCAAGTAAGCATCTAATCAAATAAGGTAACCCTTGGGGTAGTACTCTCATCCTATCCCCTCTAGTTCAACCAAAAAAACACAAGCAACCCTCTATAAAGTACGCACAGTCTAACCCCTCTGGTTCAGCTTAAACATAGACTCTCTGGGGAAGCACTCACCGTCAATTCCCCCTATAGTCTCGTATCGATAACTAGAAGGAACTTTGGGGAAGCACTTATGTCACATTCTCCCTGTGGCCCGCGTCGAGGAACTACAGACACTCTAAGTAAGCACTTATGTCAATTCCCCCTGTAGTCTGGCATCGTAAAGTAAAAACAGACACTCTGGAGAAGCCCTTACGTCCATTCTACCTATGGTCTACTAAACCAGGTTCCCACTGCCCTGTGTAAGTCAATAAAGTATAAAAAATCATATTGTCCAAATTAAACCTCAAAAACTACTTGGCTAAACAGTCTACAGGATAACAACATGTCAGAATACAATCACTCCATCCTAAAATACTAGGCATGGGAAAAAACAAGGCCACCTAACAGGCTAAGAAAGAACAAACAGTCATAAACAAAACATACATGGGAAAAAACATCCAAAGCTTGGAAATTAACCCTATTAACAATCAAATTACCTCTAATCAAGTATACAATCATAGAAGGCAATTAACAAGGCTAAAATCGTAAACATGCAATACCCCATTCAAGGGTATTGGGAAATTTTGCATATAAAACTCAAGGAATTTCTACATAAAGTCACAAACCACATGCCTCAGTGTTGTAGGATCGATATATGTGATAATAAAGTCTTTAATCGTCCAAGACCATGGTAGATCCACAAAAACGCTCAAAATTTTCAACTGAGGATAAATTGAGAAAGAGGAGGAATCAGGAAACGAAGCTCAAGAAAAAGGGAGAGCTTACCGTGGTGATCCCAATGCAATCGACGATGATCGATTTAGAGAACAGATGCTTGATCAGGGGCTCATAGAAGGATCTGTGGTTGTACAACGCTCTTGGACGAAGAAGGTAAAGAAGAAGAGTGTTATGTCCATTAGACGCAAACCCGGTTTGACTAATGAAATAAGATTAAATTACACGGTGTGTACTTCCCATTACCGGACCCCGCATTAGGTTGTCACCAGTTCACCACACACATCCATGTGTACAACTGTTACACGGCCAACATACAACTACCCATAATAATCTAGAACATGACATGTACTTCAAAAATTTCCAGAAACTCCTCTTATTCTAAAAAACATTTGAAAAGGGAAAATATACATGAAAAGAAGATCTAGGTTCTTATAGAGATTATGAATTGTATTAATTTTTTTTTAATTTTATCTATATAATTTTTAAACTCATCTTATGAATTTTTTCTACATGAAATAAGAAAATATTTATTTATTTTTGAATAAAAGAAGTATTTTTCAAAAAATGCAGTTTTCTACCTTTTAATAGAGAAAATTTTTAATTAAAATATTTGACACTTTTATATATTAAATTTGATAAAATAAACTTATTCTTTATAATTATTATATAAAAAATTAGTTTGTAAATTTTATTGGTGTTTTTCTAATAACTTTTACATTTTAATAAATAGTGAAAAATACAACATTTTAATTCAAAAATGATTTTTCATCTAATTTACTTATATAGAAAGATTATAATTTTATTTGGTTTTATAGTGTAATTATACTATTATTTTATCATTTAATTAAATTTAGGTCATTTAAACCAATTTAAAATTGAAATTGGATTCAAAAACATTGTCAACTTTTGAACATTTCACTTTTAAAACCCTCTTTTTAGTCTTGTCTGCAGAATTAATTTTAAATACATTTTTCCCAATTCTATGAATTGAATTAGAAAAAATTTATTCTATATTTGGAATTAGAAGATAAAAATTATGTTTTAATGTCAATTTAATTTTTATGTATAAAAAATTTACCATGGTAAGAAAATTATTTACTGTGGTAAAAGTAAAATTTTGGCAGGGGTTAAAGATAAAAGTTATAAGATTAACATACCTAAATAATACAAAATTTAATGGTTGGGTGAGGTGTGTATAGAACCTAAAAATCCTATAGAACATTAATTAAAATCCAAAGTCATTTAATTTAAATCCACTTCTATATGGTTTTCTTTTAATACAAAATAATCAATAAATTAATCACTTGAACCCACCTCTCCTCAAGTATAAATACCACCTATACACCACCCTATTTCGACCCAAAAATCATTTTGGATCATAAAATATCTTCCCAAACCTATCCTCCTAACTCTCCCCATGTAAATGTTCTACTGGAATCACCAAAAGACCAAATCCAAGGCCCTCAAGGGTCTTTCATGGAGGTGATATTCAAGAGGTGATTTTGTCAAAGTACCTCTCTTAATTTATTTTCTTTTTCTACTTTTTCCTCACCCCCTTCATAAATAAATGAATGATAACTCTAGAATAATGTATAATCTATATTTTTATGTTTATAATAGAATATATCATATCCATGTCATTTCTCACCTCCTCTTATTCAAGGAAACAAAATTGTTTTCCAAGTTATGCCGATTAATTGACTCTGTGAATATTGTTTTTGTTGTTTTTCTATTACCACCTTCAGGGATGGTATTAAAAATATTTTTATGGTTAAATAATATTTTAATATTTAAATTATATCCTATTTTATATTCTTTACCTTTAAACCTTCATGCTTTCTATATTGTGGATATACAATAACATCATTTGAGGAAATGTAGACTACCGCCCCCTCAAAGCGATGTGATTCGTTCACACTATACATGAAACATAATAAAGAAACTTTATATAAATATATGTAATTTATATGAAATATATATGATAATATAATTATAATATACATATTTATGATTCACTTTTCAATATTTTAAGATGAAAAAGAATTGAAATTAGCATTCATGCGTACATACGACATACTGTCTCCATGAACGTTGCATTTCATTTATATCTAAAAACTTTATAGTTTATTCTAAATACAAATATACTCAATATATAATATACTTATTTCATGATTTACATTATGGAGATTATTAAATCATGATATACGTAATATAATATGTAAATAACAAGTCAAAACATACTTGATAAAACTAGGCAATTAACACCCAAAATGGTGAAATAATGAAATATTGTTAAAAAATGGGTAATAAGATATTATAAGGATATATAATATTATAAACTTGATTATGGATCTATAATAAGTTAGTAACACTATTCAAACCATTATACAGTAGGTTAAAGGACAATCACTCCAAAAGGAATCGCATAGTATGGGTTAATTTCACAATCGTTTTATTTTATGAGATTGTTTATATGTAAGTATCTATTTGGAAATATTTATTATCCATGTCAATGTTTCTTAAAAATATAATTCAATATATTATTACTATTACTAAAAAAAATTTAAGGTAATTTTTATCCATGTTTTACTTTTTATAAAACATTTGGGATGAATCTTTCCATCATTTTCAAAATGAGGTACTTTATGACATTTTAGATAAAATTAAGGAATGGATGTTTCTTTTAACTTATATGGTGTGAGAGGTTATTTATTCCATTGTGACGCCTTAACATTTTGAATATTCCCTTAAAATCTTAAAATTTTATTTTTAAAATAAATGTTTTCTTTTTTTTATTGTGTAGCTTTTAAATAATTTTAATGTAAAAATGGATATTTTCTCAAATAGTTTTAATAATTTTATTTGATTGTTTTCATCTATGTCAACATTATTTGTTGGATTTTATGCTTAATTGTTGTTGATTAATTATGATACAATATTCAGTAGTGTATTGAAGGTTTGTGATATATTTTACTATAGATGTACTATTTTGATACCATTTATGGTTTATGGTTGAAGTATTAACATTTTGTATGATAGTTTTAATACAAATATTTATGTTATGGTTTTCCCCTTTCATAAGAATAATGCATTGTACTTAGTAAGTGATGGGTGGGACCCGCTATATCCCCTAGATGCATTAGTAGGTCTCATGAGACAAACTAGTGTCTTGGAACAAGGCCTTGATAGTATGGTAATTTATAGTCTTGGAACGAGTCCTTAACTATATGGTTATGATGTCTGGAATTATGATTTCTCTCCTTATGAGATTAGTTATTGATATTACATGTGATTATTCAACTAGTAGAATATTCATGTTAATGTTTAAATTTAATTATTTCATTTATTCTTTCCATATTGGGCTGAATATTATATTTAAAAGGATTTTGTTTCAGTTTTATGCCTTTACTTAAATGTTTATGTTTATTTATGATAGCTTCCTCTATATTATTTACCCTTAATGAGAATGTGAGCTCTCTCATTTCTTATGTTTTATTTTCTCAGGATGCCAAGGTGTGTATTATGATTTATATATAGGGATAATCTAGGAGAATAATGGTGTTCTTAAAAGATTATCCATGTTGTATTTTATGTTTTGAATTGTAATTTAAGGTTTATATATATAATCTATTTTCAAAGACTGCTAAACTGACCAGTCCTTTGGGATTTGATTCCTTGTAATCATTCCAATGTATTAAAATAATGTATCAACTCTAGGATTATAGGGTCAGAGAGTTATAGAGGCAGTGATATTTTCTATCAAAATTCAATAATCTCCACCTTGATGAAAAATATTTCTATGTTAATTCTCAAACAATTCATCATATTGTTGTTTCCTTCCCGATTACTATAGGTATCTCAGGTAAAAGAGATGTTGATCAAGTCCAAACAATTTTGGAACTTGATCCCTATAACTACCTTCTTATCCTTAAAAGGAATAAAAAGATCCCATGCCTGATTCTGATGTAGTGAACTAATTTCTTCTTCCTTAACTAACTTATACGTGTTCCTATATTTTCTATCCAAAATATCTCGACTGTTATATAGAATATGATCTTCAATTACAGAATTCTAATAACAAACCAAGTCCTAGAAGGTCTCCATATGGTCTTTTATACTTTACTAGTGGTGACACTCTCTTATGCTATCATTGCTTCACATGTAATAGACTTAGTGTACAAAAATTAAAATAACCTTTTCAAATACCTTTCATCAGAAAGAGTGAACCACATATTACTTTCATCTTCAATGGTTATTGAGAAACCAATATTATCCAAGACTCTAATATATATGGGGTTATTTTATAATTCTGATACACGTATTACATTTATAAGGCATCAAGTTGTACCATCATGAATCCTCAAATGTATTGTTCTAAAGCTTCTCAAGTGGAAGGAGTGGTTATTTCCCATAAGAACCTAACCGTCATATAACACCTTGAGGTTGGAAACCAATATTGATTCTTGTACATATGGAATGGAAAAACTGAATCAAGAATCCAAAATTATGAATGGTTGACCGTAAAGGAAATGAGTAAATAAGTATCTTCAACATCCTTGGTTTTATGTACAACATTCAGCTTCAATTTCCCAATTTTGGGACAATCCTTCTTCCAGTGGCCTTTTTCATGATATCAGGCACACACATCTTTTTTTTTGATGTCTATATCTGAAATCCCAACATAACTTCAATCATGATTCATCTCGTCAAAATCCTTCATATTTCCTATCATATTATTTTTCTATAGTTTCCATAAATGCCTCTAATGTAGAGTCTCTATGGTCAAACGTGTCTGTCCAAATGTACTCATTATTAATTAAGGCATTTGATACATCAAAAAAATTTACCTCATCATTACCATACAACAATTTTGTAGTATGGTTATCATAACTCTCTGGTAAAGAGTTTAGAAAAAAATATTCTTATATCCATCGATAATCATTACTTATAAATGTTTTAAATATGTCATGTTTTTATTAAAACAATCTAGGTTCTCAATCATGTATATACCAACATTGTACTAAAATTTGAAAAATTTATTTTTTGTGTAGAGATTATTTTTGATGAATTTGGCCATATTCTTGTTCTCTGAAATATTCCACAAGGTTTCAAAGAGTTATCTTGCATCACACTATATTTCTGATCTTTAGTTAAACAAATCCAGATCATACTGCATGATTGACCATTGAGTCTCTTCCAATCACCATCAGTGATGTCGACGAGCTTTTCTTTCCAGGTGATATGCAACTACTACTGAGTTAGAATATCCATAACTTCACATTTACAAATATTGAAGTTATTCTTACCATCAAATTTCTTCACATTGAATTTGGTGACAGACACCATACTTATATGTCTGGAAGTACTTGTAGACTCTGTATTTAAATCTGAAATAGACTACTGGGGTGGTACCATATTGATTTAATCTTGTGGATTCTCCATAAATAAGATCATAATTTCCAAAAATAGATAGTGATAATAAATATATTATAGTTTAAAATAACCAAATCAACTATTTAATTTCTTAAATTGGATCCCAAATGAATGCCAAATTTTTTCCCCGTTTTGTTTAAAAAAATGCTAAATTTCCAACTCAATTTTTTGAAAAAAATATTCTCAATTTTCACACCACCCCTAAGATTCCTATCTCAAATTTTTTATTTTAAATTACTCTTACAAAACATGAATAAAATGAGCCTCACCCTTTTTCATGACATCACATGTATCCTCACATAACACTTTTTCTTTCTTCCTTATTTTTTATTCCAAACACATCTTTCCTACCCCATTTAATTATTCATTCCTTCTCAACATGGTTGAAAATAAACATATAGAGGGTGAGATAGAAATTATACAATAATAGGAAGATCTATGGTTAGAAATGCAGTGGGGTTATATAGGTGTAGACAAATTTAGGTTGCAGGTGTACAAAGAATGGGTTTGAACTAGGAATGTGGGTCGCAGACAGTAGTCTCGAGTGGAAAGGTGGTCAGAAGAGTTGCTAGAATTATTATCCAAGTAATCAAAATCAACTTATCTTTGATACCAGTTTGTTGTGTAGAAGTGATGTATCACTCAAATTATCATACTCAAGCAGATAGAGAAAAAAACTGAGCACACAAAATTTAATGTGGTTTGTCGAGTGACCTACGTCCACGGGGAAGGTAGTATATTTGATCTTGTTAAAATGGGAGAACATATTATAGAAGGGAACAACCACATCTTTCCCACACATTAAATATCATATTTATATGGTAAAAGGAGGGATAAGAAACATAAAAAATGCTGCTGAAAAAAATATTTGGTTGGTTACCAAACAAATTCTTCTAGGATCCAATGCCAACCCCATTTGTTGGTCGTCATCAATAGGCACCAACCCTTGTTTCATAATTCTATAGCATCTACCAATCATTAGGAATTGATTTTTTTCATCAACATTCAACATTATCATAGGGTTGGAACTCATCAAATTGTATATGTTGGTATTTGTTCCACCTTTCCCCACCACCAGCATGTATAGAGTGTCATATAACATAACCAGATATAGGGTAGAGGCCGACTCACAGGTGGAGATGATGACCTTGAAGCATAGTGGTGATTTTGGTTTGGGGATCATAACCACCATGGTACACAGGGACATGCCTTGAAACCAAATAAAACTCTAAATCACATTCCCCTTTTGAATATTGTAAAATATAAAGCACCCATGGAGATGGTACCTTATGGTAGATGGCATAGGGGTTGAGGAAGTTGTGGTAGAGATAGAGGTGGGAATCAAAAAATAAGGCACAAAGGATGGGGTGATCCATATAGCACCCATCTAATTGGAAACATTGTTAGAGGAGCTCACTGTCCCCTGATGAAGCTTCTTTTTTATGTAAATAAATAATGAAAATTGTACAAAAAATGGGGTAAAGGAGGAGAAAAGAGGGAAGGAATTATTATGGAGGAATTATTAATGACAAAAGAGAAAACCTTCTGTCCACCACTCTTGGATCTGACCATGGGGATTCCCTAAATATTGAATGTTCTTTCCTTGGTGTACCCATTGGGCCCTTCTTCCACGGACACACCCAACATATGAAAAGTCCCCTTTATGTTATGTTTCTTCATCCCACCTATAGTGAATATAGAATTTCAATAGATCAAAATCCTAATATTTCTAGCATTCGAGTCTCCATTTTTCTCATTCATCCTATAAACAAATGTCACCAGGATTTTCTAGACGGATCCTATGGGTGACCTAGCTAGAATCTCATAATAATAATCATTAAAATTTTAATCCTGATCCTAAACATACTACACATCCTAAGGGCCTATGGTGTCCAATGCATTATATACAATCTTGTGATCGAATCTCAGTGTCTTGTGTATTTTTCACATGGATCATCACCTGGATATCAACATACAAACTCGATATCCATGATTATGTCACCACATTTATGTCTTATCATACAATGTCACATGTTTCTCAAAATATAGATTCAAGGAATCATATCTAGGAATCCAAAACATAACTATCACACCACATTAGTCCCATAGGTCGGGTCACATAAAGTGTGTTTGAAACTATTACAGGTTTAGGATTATTCAATGCTTCCCTTTATCATTGATAAAGAAATGCTGATAAAGGGGGTACCTCAATCAACACTAATTGTTTTTGATAAATTTACCCCTTTATTAGTGTTTTTAGCGATGATTAATGTCACTTTTATCAGTTCTTTTCTTATCACTGATAAAAATATTCCTTTTTTAAGGGCTAAAACAATGATAAAAGATGTATTTCATAAAAAAAATTATATGTCATTAAAATAATATGTTAAAACATTAATATATTTATATTGATATAAATATAATATATTTTATAAAATATGATTTATATAATACTAAATATTAAATCACACTCAATATATAAGATATTTAGTGAAACAATGGATAATAAAATAATTAAAAATTAATATTAATTAACAATTAGCTGATTATTATTGAGTAATATTCATTTAATAATACTTTGATGTTGGAAAAACTCAATAAATTAATAAATGATCTAAAATATGTTAAAAAATGAATTGAACTTCAAACAGGAATACCTTTTAATCAGAGTGTCCTTTTGATCACCACCACATATCAAATTGCTTTTGAAAATATCTACATCACAGTGACCTAGGAAGACCCCCATCAATGTTTTTTTGAGGTCAAAAAATGTCCAAAAGGCCCTTAAAATTGAGATTTTTTTTAGGTAATTTTTTTTGGACATTTGATGGAATTTTAGAATCATTTGAGGGGGTATTCTTATATTTTTTCAATAGAGGGTCACATTTTTTAGATATTAAATTCATATAGAATAATATGATATTAAAGTTTTATACTTTTTTGATATCGTAGTGTTATTAATTATTAAATATATATACATATATACATATTTGTATACATTTGTATATATTTACGACTAAAAAATTATTTTTATAAATAAATTTGTAAACATATTTACATATTAAATATATTTCTAAATGTATTTTTGTGTGTGTATATATTAATATTTATTTATATTTATATAGCTAAACAATGTATATATCATGTTTATATATATAAATATATTTGTGAGTGTGTATGTATTAACAAAAATATATATATTTATTTATATATTCTAATATATGTATATAAATATAAATATGTATAATTATATTTATCAACACACACATATGTCTAAATATGTGTGTGTGTGTGTGTGAATATATGTATTCATGCATGCATCTATATATGTTTGTTTCTGTATATTTAAAAACACACACAAAACATATTTTATAAGTGTATTTAAAAATAATTATATACATATATATATCATTATATGAATAAATACGTGGATAAAAAATGTAACTGAAATTATATAAATTAATAGATATATCATAAAATAAAGAAAAAAACAACATAGAGCAGTGGTAAAGACACAAGTATGTAAGGGTGGAGGTCCCAGGTTCAAATCCTAATGAAGGTGAACATGGGAGTGGGTAGGAACAGTTTTCTAGCACTAATATAGGGCAGTGGGATTATATGAGAACTGATAAAAGAGGTGAGGTGGAGTTCAAGTGCTGATAAAGTGGGGTGACCTCCCTATGAATCTCTCACCAATTAACCAAATTTTTTATGGTTTTATATTTTTTACTTTTAGTAGTGATTTTTTAGCACTGGTAAAAGGGACACCCTTTTATCATCACTTATATTATCAATTCTTTTTTAGCACTAATAAAGGTCTTTTTAGTGCTGATAAAAGGGGGATTTTTAGTAGTGTGGGTATCCATAACTGCATCAATAATAGCTCGGTGATATCATACATATGATATAAGGGTTGGTCGAACACCATAACCCTTCCCTATTTTCCATATCCCCATCGGATCACATGTTGGGTGTGGGTTATAAATTAACATTCGCTACCATCTCTACCCATACCCCCACACACACACACCCAATTAGGGTTAGTCTATCATTGGGAACCTTCTTATGTAAAATAAATCACTTAAAAGTAGAGACACCCTACTTGGGGCCCTATTGGTGAACACAGGGGAAGAGGCACCCCACTTGGATCCTTGGTCTCATTCAAGTCCCTGGGATCATAACCCACCACATAAAGTACATCACATTCCTAGGAAATTTCATAACATATCATGACCTCATGGCCTAAAAGGATATGACTCATAGGAAACCCCCTCAAGATATGGATGAATGCATGTATCATAATCCATGTTCTTTCAAAGTTGATCACTCAAAAAAACCAATCCAAGTCATCCTTTAGTCTGTCCACCTTAGTACGGTTACTCTAGGTTAGTACTACGAGCTTATTGGCTCTACGGAATCACAAGGTTCTTATTAGGCCCACTTGGGCCCATCGTCATAGGTCCACTCACACCTCCTCTTGTAGAGTTTTATGGCTTTCATAGAGGTTCACCACATCATTTACATTCTAATTTAAATCAAGGAGCACCCCATGGGGTGATGGTGTCATGTCCAACTCTACCAATGGTCATGACCTTGACCATCAGTTGGTGAGGCATCTACCTAGAGTGAAAGTGCTTGTTACGGCCCGTGTAACTCTATAGGGTCTAAGTATCATCTATAGGATTAAAAATATTAATTAATTACAATTCTAAGCAATATATTTCCTTAGTTAATTAACCTAAATAACTAGGTTAGCACCCTCAATGGTGAGACTACTTGTCACAATACACTAAAACTAAACAACCATTATACTATAGAGCAATTACTAGGATCACTTTCTTTAATTGAATATTTTATCATTTATTTATAAAGACCAATGGCTCTACCAAGTCCCATACAAGCCCACCTACACTATAAAATATTTTAATTTTTTCAAAAAGGACATATATTTTGGTGAAGGTATATTTTCTATTGGTAATTTGTTTTACCAATAGATATTTAATTATTAATAAATTATTGGAAAAAAATATATCATTAAATCTTATTAAAATAGAAGAAATAATTATTTTTTAACTATAATAATACAAATACATGATACATATTTTGGTAAAAATATTTATCAATATATTTATACAATAGATTTATCCGATGATAATATTATCAAAATTTATCTTTTAATTTATTATAAACAATACCAAAAATTAATATCTATTTGTAAATTATATTTTTAATAAAATATTATATTTGGGTATTTCAATATTTTTTTCAAAAGTTGTATATTATATTTATTAATGTAATTATATATAATATATTTATTATATAATAATTACAAATTTAGCATATATGAAACTCTAAAAAATGAAGGTTTTATTTGAAAAATCATATTCAAACATAATTACAAACATGTTTAACCATGTTCAAATTCCTAGTGAATTTATAATAAACTCCATCAAATGTTATCCGCAATCTATTTCACTCAAACATTTTTTTTGTTTTCCTTGATCACAATGGTGGCCGGAAGGATCTAATTATCCCCACTCATGTAAACAAGTCAACTTTCTTGCACTTGTGGATGAAAATAGTTCATCTATAATCTCACACTAACATAAAGAAGAACCCAATGGATAAACATGTTTAAAATATTATTAATTTATTTATATATAATATATTTATTATTTAACAATTATAAATTTATCATATACGAAACTCCAACAAACCAACGTTTTATTTGAAAAAAAACATTAAAAAAAATTACAAACATGTTAATAATTTTAAAATTCCAAGTGAATTTACATGAAACTCCATCAAACTTCATCCACATTCTATTTCCCTCATACATCAGTTGTTATTTTTCAGGTTCCCAATGGGGGTCGGAAGGATCTAATCATCCCCAATCATGTAAACATGTACTATTTATTACAATTTTGGATGAAATAGTTTATTTATAATATTACACTAACATCAAAAAAGATCTCAATGGTTAAGCATGTTTAAAAATAAAATATAAAAAATAATTTGTTTAAAAAGTGGATTTTCCATACAAAACAAACATATGTTCAACTATTTACTACTTTCATAAAATATCAAACAATATCTCATTTATTTTTTACAACTTTTATAAAACATCCAATATAAAAAAATGTACAAAAAACATCTATTTAACTATTTTACATGAATCATATCAATAAAAAAGGGATCTAAAAAGAGAATGATACATAATTAAAAAGAGAACAAAATCCATGACTCAAGTAGATAGAGAATAGATTCTTGCCTATAGTGCATAAAAACAACAGTTCGTGACTAATGAATACGTGCAATAAGGATTTACAGAGAATGTTTCATACTAAAAAAGATAATTTTACATACTGAAAATGATAGAAAATAATATTTATGTATCCTCTAATATATAAAAATCTCATTTCATGACTAAAAAAGATGCCCAATGAGGCTTCAGTTTATGAACTAGAGTATGTTTTATACTAAATGGGATTCTATAAATATGAGGTTCCTGAATTATATAGAACAATATATGAAACCTATTGTATATAAAAACTGAGGCCTTAAAATATATTGATATTACAGAAAACTTGCATACATCAGAGTACCACATGCAACAACATGTTTGAAGTTTTATGAAAAACAGAATCCATGGATCAAGAAAATAGAGGTTGATGATAATAAAAAACTAAATACATGTTACATGTTTATAATATATCTACTATAATCTCTAAAACAATTAATGTAGTATAGTTCTACATTTTGATTAGGATAAATGCATACTGGTGTTACTAACTGGATTTGGGATATTAAAGAAGACGTGTTCTGAGTTTCATGTTTTCCAAGAAGGGTGGAGATTAATAGACATGGTCGACACATGAATTATACTATTAATGTTGATATTTTAGACCTATATATATTTTTAATTTGATTCATATGATCCCATGTTTTTTTTAAAAAGGACTAAGTTAAATTATAGGAAGAATTGTTTCTTATTTCCTATATTGATTCATTATGGTATGAAAGGTGAAAAATTTTCTTTTTTACTTCATCAAAGTTGTAAATATTTTGGAAAATAAATCCAAATATAGGAACATTAAACTCAAATTAGACATCTCTAATGTGTTTGTAATGGTGATAAAAATGTTGGTTAGGTTAAATCTATTCAGAATTTTCAAAAAATTAAATAACCATCTAATTACTTTTAAACAACTGACCCAATCAATTTAGAAAAACAAAATTAAATAACATAAAACCAAATAAACTGACTGAATTTAATTATTTAAAAATAACCAAAATAACCAAGATTAAAATAATATTTTAGTTTAAAAAAAGTACTAGTTCCCAGCATTATAGGCTGCATATCCAAATTCTTATCACCACATACATTCCAAATACCCAACCAATAGCATTCCAAATTACTGGTAATAGAAGTTAAAAACCCTAAAATGTCCTATATAATAGATATTATTTATTATCCATAAAAATTATAACAAAAATTTAGGAAAATCATCAAGTCTTTATAGATTGATCAAATTCATGTGAATTATTTTTTTCATTTTTTTTCATATTGAAATACCAATGTTATTATTCTAAAATTTATATTTTGTTGACTTCAACCATAAAAATATTTAGTTTTATTTTATTTTATCAAATTTATTCATTCAATATTATTATGTTTTTTTAATTCTTAATTTTTATTAGGATGTTTTTATGGCCACTTGGGCCTCCCTTTTGGGATTATTCTTTTGGAATATACATGTTGCATGTTCTGCCTTCCCATGGCACCATGGAAATCCCTGTGGCCTTTATTCTTGTTCATTAATATATTCTCCCACTCATTTCATTCCCATAATCTACCTGGTGAGGTGAATTAATTTTCATTTTTTGGTTTCTGTGAGGCTCTACATCATGTTCTTGGGGATTGTCCTTTCTCTTTTGAAGCACTGCAGATGTTAGGGGGAATTGATCATCCTCTACACTATTATATCTTTATCATTCAATCTTCCTTATCCACTCACAGTTGTGGTGTTATACCACTCCAATTTATGGATCTCTAACCCTAACCTAGTTATTCTAGTTCCTCGGTGGTAAGTCTTTGTGTTGGTTATTCTCCATGGTACACTTTTGGTGTACCGCTTCTGGTGGAGCTTCGGTGATAACATCCTTTAGTTAAGAAGACGTGAGGTCAAGTAGTGAGGAAAAAATGATCCAATCCAGGTGAGTACCCCTGTAAGAAAATGGATCCTTAATGTGTATGAAGTTTTATTAAAACACCTCAATGAATACTAGAGGATATCATGATATTCAAACCTCCATGCATCAGGCACTGTAAGTTCCTTATATTTCTATTCATTATTTTGATTTTATAATAGCAGTTTTTTATGCTTCTGTTGATGTTTCTCCACACATTTATACTCTAAATATATTTATTCCTTTGACATTGAATAAAACACATTTTTGGGTGGTGTTATTAAAGTGGAAATAGGTCCCAGTGGGACCAAATCATGTAAATCATTATGTTCATTATAATTTATTTAATTATTTCATCTTGTATGTTTGATTATGTTTATTTCAACTTCTGAAAGAAAAACCCTAGTTTATTCCTTCATAGTTCATGTGTTCTATTCTGATTAGTGTACCCTTACCCCTTAAAAAGTAGTGATAAAAATTTCATTTCAATTAAAACTATTCAGAATTTTCAAAAACCGAAATAACCAATTAATGATTTTTTAATAACCAACCTACTAATTATTTTCCAAAACCAAAATATCCAAAAACCAAATGAATTGAATCAATTTAATTGTTTTGAAATAACCAAAATAACAAACATTAAAATAGTACTTTTGTTTTTAAAAAAAATACTAGTTTCAATCATTTCAGGCCTCCTCTTCAAATTTATATCACCACATTCATTCAAAATTCCCAATCATTAGTATTCCAAATTCTTGGTAATAGTAGCACAACATGAAAAAAATTACAGTATCAAAACTATTATGGATTATCCCTAAAAATATACAAAAAATAATTTAGGAAATTTATCAGGTCATTACATATTGATCAAATTGAAATGAGAATTTACAATAATCTGATCACATGTCTTGATAATTAGATGGAAAATTTATAATAATATATTTGTAAATGAATATTCATCCGGATGATATGTTTTGTAGTATTTAATAATATGTGGAAAGAATATAAAAAATCTTCATAAAAAAAATTCAAAATGAAAAAACTTAACTAATCAATAGTGTATTTACAAAACTAGAAATACCCTAAATATGTGTTTTCCTTCAATTTATGATGATAAAACTCCAAATAAGAAATTACAAATGAAAAATTCTAGCTGATTAATTATGGATTTACCAAACTATATATACCATAAATATGTACTTCAAATCCTATGATAAATTATGTGTAATTATTATATATTTTCCATTTGATAAGCGAGTGAAAATCTTATTTTTTACTCTGAACTAAAATAAAAAATCCTCAAATTTACTAAAAATAAAAACAAAATCAATTATCATGAATCAGATAAAAAATAATCATCAAACTAGAGGACAAAATTCCAAATTCTAACCTACAATGATCATGTGGAACTATAATATATCCATTACACTAGTAATATCTAGGGCACACCAAAATATGGATATATCAAAATATAATTTTTAATATATGCATTACTACTGTTAATAGATACATGTAAAATTGGGAAAAATATCTACTAAAAATTTGAACACAAAGAAATCTAAAATCTTGTAATCTTTCATTAATAAAATTTAAAGGCACATCCAATGTATTTTCCTTGCATGTAATCATACCAAAGTGCTCCATTAATGAAAAATAAACCATCAAAAGGGTAAAACATAATAGATGCATTCAGTTAGGGAATAAAGTGATATAGGAGAATTCTAATATAAAATCCATAAAAATAAAATGATATGAACATAAATGTATATAGAGATATTGTACACAAGTTAAGTGGATAATGATCAGATCATTATAAATTAATTAAATGGGTTTAAGATTTATTAATTTGTGTTGAAATTTTTGATAACCATAGATGAAATCATAAAAAAAATTAATTATAAAAGATTAATTAATATTCCATGATGGAAGTTTACTAATGGTATCACATTTGTTCTACTATACATGACCTGAATTTTTTCAGCCTACATGAACTTTTGTGAGTGAAGTAATATGTGATTCATAAGTGAATGGTTATATGATTCAATTATGATGTGCATGGAATTTTTATTGGAAAAAAAGGTTGTCTATTAATTACCATAAAAGGAAAATAGAATAACTTATATAGTAAGCTATAATATTCCATGAAAAGTTTTTATATAGATTTTATATTATGCATTGGAGGAAAAGGGATAAAAAATTCATGTGTGTAATGAAAAAAGAAGATGGTCACTAAAATATGGAAAGTCATACAATAAAAAGAAGTCATGTCAAACTCAATGATGGAATTACTATAATACTGTTTTGTAAGAAATAATACACTATGAATTAGTGATCTCATTGTCTACAACAATATATCATAACTTACAACTAGCAGTGTATCATATTCTATGAGAGTATTGTAGAAACTTTTGTTTCTCAATGTATTAGTTTATGAAATAGTATTTTAAATGACAATAAACTATTAAAGTTGTATTTTTACCTAGGTTTCATATCATACAATAGATAAGGGGTCATAATAATACCATGAAGCTCTGTTTTGTGAATGAATAAACACTATACAATTTCAAACTAGAGAAAACTATATAAGGTTGTGTTTTTCAGTCACTTATTCTTGGGATATAAAGTCTTATATGGTTACCATGATTGTACAATGACTATAATAATTTATATCATTTGTATGGAAGGAACTATGAAATTAACATATGAATAAAATCATTATCTTTACAGTTTTTACTATTGCTAAAGGATCACATAGTAAATAAAGGGACAATATTTTATATAGGATCTTGGTGGCTGAAACATATTATATGAATCAATTTGTGCAGAATGGGTTGTATTTTAGGAATAGGTACTACAACATTTTACAATTTAATTTTATTGTAATTTTTTTCTTTAACCATAAAATATTCAACCCTTTATGGGATAAATGATTTTCCAATTTCAATAAACAAAGAAAGAACTAGTTTAATATGAAGGTTGGTGTTGTAATCTATTAACTATATATTTCATCTACTTTTATATATGAATAAATTTAAAAAATTAAAATTAAAACACACAACACCTTCTAACAAAAAGTTTCACCATTTCTTTATTAAAATTTATGCACTAATTGGAGTGTAAATTATAATGATTAATTGAAAAATATATCAAAATAATAAATTAAATAGGTATTTATGAAATTATCTAAACTAATAAAATCATATAACTCACTATTCTAATATATCTTGAAACCATTCACACATATCACTTATAGTAAACATAGTACCAATAAAATTTTCTTTCATAATAATGTAAATTCACCGCATCTAATTCCTTATAAAATTAAAAATAATCCAATGTGAATAAAATTATAGATAAATGTGTATTTTATTAAATATTTTTCATACATGCCTCATGATTTTCACTTCTGGGGAAATGAAATTTGGGTCAACCAATCACTAAATAGATGCCATGTCATTTTTGATTCAAACAGTGTAAAAATGCATATTCAATTTATAATTTGAGTGCATTATAATTTTAATACAATAAATGAAAATAATTAATATTAAATTTGTTAATCCCAAATGATATTAGGTGTGAGAGACTCATAGGGGTGAATTAGGGTATGTAATATTATCCAAAATCAAACACCTCTTTTTAAAATTACTATCCCAATGTATGTCAATATAAAAATTTTTAGGCTCACTATTTTACTATTTTTAGGTGATTATTTGATAGTTACATGACCAGTATTTTACCAAATAATATCAATGGTTTCTTTATCTCCCCTATAAATTTGTGTTCTTCATAATATAATGGGAGAAAAATAATGAAAAAAACAAAGGTTTTTTACTTGGTTCACTCAAACAGAAAACTTCGGGAGCATGAAATTGATAGTGTGTTGATGAAATATATAAAACACTCCCCTTATAATGATTTGGTTATCACACTACCCCCAATTCCTCTCCCTTATTATAACTAATAAAAATAAAGGATAACTTTATTAGAACATAGGTCAAAAGAAAATATCTCACCAAAGTTCTGTTACATCGAGTATGGGTTGGTTCACTTTGAATTCGTAGGGATAATCTTTCATAGGTATGTTTTTAAATTTCTTATGAAGGACACCATCATCATCATTCCATGAGATTTCATGGAATGAACCTTATACTTCTCCCTCCTTCTAGTTATAGTTCTATAATTCCACCCCTTATAATTTTTTCTATTGGAATGTCTTCACCTTGATTCACTATAAATACTATCCTTTTTCTAAATATATTGGACATGGCAGTGGTTTTATGCTACTACTTACTTTATAATGAACCTATCATTATTCTTATACATACAAATATGTTCATAGAATAACATTTTCAATTATTTTATTCGTTTTCCTTACTTTATTCTTATCTAAGACCAATAATCCAATAAAATAAGACTTTTCATAATTTCAAATATAGAATTTCCATAGATCTTGATCTTGAGATTTCCTACATTCATGTCACTTTTTTTGTTGGCCTGTAAAATAATTTCCACATAGAAAATATTTATTTATTTATAAATATGAAAATCACAGATAATTAACCCCCTTAAATTTTCTACAATATATGTTATTAAACAAATATTGTATATCATTAAAAAAATGAGTTTTACTATATCATATGATGTGATACTTCCCATGAATGAACTCTTCATAGTATATCCTTGAAGTGTGACATTTAATACACATAATTAATATTGACTTAATCCTTACGGTATTCTTTATACACATGATTTTTTTCTTTTTCATCCTTAGAAATTCCTCACAGTCATCATTAAAAAATCATGAGTTCATCCTTAAGATGATCAGATTATGGTGTGGTTTTTTTATTTTTAGTAAAAGTTAATGGGGTGTAGGAAAGCTAAAACTCCACATTTTGATTATTTACTACTAAGTAAAGGTGATAATATCTTGAGATCATGCATGAATAAACTCCCCTTATTATAGGTTATAGATGAATAAAAACGGAGGCATTTAATTCTTTACACGTTTTAAATATATAAATTGTATCCCACAATTTTACTATCCCAAAATGAAACACGTCTGGTACTCTTGTTTTGTTTATTAAACTAGATGTGCTGAGGAACTCTTGAAAAATACCTTAGAGCCACTACCCGCATAGTAGGTCACCGTTCTAATCTGCATGGTGCTCTTCCTCTTGTGTACCATCCCACACATCATTTGTATTTAATGTTCTGGATCAAATCACTATATGAATAGTAATCAGAGAAATTATCCATGTGACCCTAGGAACTTCTCCTCAAATGTCAAAAATTTATAACTAGTAGTGGGGGTCTAAGAAGGTAGAATGGGGAGGCTATAACCTATGTATCAGAGTAATAAATGGTGGTAATCATCCATCATTCACATCATATTATAAAAAACAATAAATAAAATAAACATGATATAATGAAATGAAATGTTTCATACAACTCAAATGGTCATTCTAAAAATATAAAATATAGATATATCTCCCACTATGAAAATAAAGATGAAAAATATATAAAATAAAAAATGACATGAGGATCTACTACTAATCTAATCCATACCTTATCTCAATCACTTGAGTTCGATCCATCCCCCTTAATGATATAAATCCAATCCAATTCCCAACCTATGCCTGCAACTAGTGAGAGTATGCTTAGGTAACCCAGTGAAATGTCATCCTAAGTAGAGTGTGAGTACATAAATTAGTTGGGAATCACCAAAATGACCCCACATATAACTGATAATGTAGTGATATGTGAATGTGTCATGCTAAGTTAAAATAAAAGAATAACTAGAGTAAATTGATATATAAATAAAACATCATTAATCCTTAGGTCTAGGACCCCTATTGACCATACATTCTTCAACATGTGTTAGGTTGTCTATGAGTGTGTCATGATACCATGAAAACCGTATAAATATTGTATCCTAAGGTTTAACCTAGGTATCCTTACTACTCTGTCTCAAATGAATAACAACTCAACATTAATGGATCAATGAATAGATCCTAGACATCCTAGGAATATATCCAACCTCCAATATAATAAAGGGATCAAAGCTGATTCTCGACCACCCCAAGAAATCACTAAGTCAAAAATATATCCCATTTCACCATTCCAACCAGTTGGATCCCAGGAATCTTAGGCATCTACATTTGGTAAAAATAATGTCACCAGGATTGACTAGCCAGATCCTAGGGGTGATGTAAACATATCATAATAATATTCATAATAATCATAATTTATAATCTTGAAAGGAAGGATCCTAGAAATTCTAGGAATCCTATGGACCCATGGTTTCCAATTCATCCCATATAAACTCAATGTAAAATCCTGATATCTCAAGTATTCTTTACATGGATGCCCAATCATATTTTAGAATACACATTGAGCATACATGATGATTCTATTGCATCCAACTCATATCAGACAATATCACATTAGTATAAAAATCCATATCCAAGGAAGAAACTCTGGGCATCCAAAACACCATTATCACACCATATTAGGCCCAAATGATAGGCTAGATAAATTAAATATGGGTATCCATAACTGTATAAAAAATATCTAGGTGAGATAATACTTATGAGATATGGGATGGATAAGCACCTAAATCCTTCCCCAATATCCATAGAATTATGGGATAGAAAGTTTAGTGTGGGTACTAAGGTGACACTTGCAATCATCTCTACCCATACCCATAAACACCCACTCAAGGTTAGTCTATTACTAAGAACATACTCAGGTCCTCTAAATCATGTCTAGGGAAGAGACACCCAACTTGGGGCACTATTGGTGAACACAGGGGCTAGAGTCACCCCACTTGGGTCCTCAGTCGTAGTGAAGTCACTTAGTTCATAACTTTCCACACAAATTTCACCACAGTCCTTATAAATTTCATAACATAGAATGAACTCATGGGCTGTTAGGGTATGCATCATAGGAAACCCACTAAAGAGATGGTCAAAAATTTGTCTTATACTCTAGGGTCACTCAAGGTTGGTCACTCAACTAAAAAAATCACAAACTGCCAAAGGTCTATCCACCTAGGGATGGTCACATAAAATGGGGGAGGAGCACTCAACCTAGGTCAATACTATGAGCCTATTATCTCTAAAAAATAACAATGTTATTAATAATCCAACTTGGGACTGTCATCATAGGTCCACACAAACCTCCTCTTGGAAGCTTCTATGGCTCACATGGATGTTCCCTATGCCATATCCATTCCAATTTAAATCAAGGATCACACCTTGGGGTGATTTTATCAATTCCAACTCAGTCAATGGTCGTGAACTTAACCAGAAGAGGTTGTGGAATCTATCTATAATGTAAGGTATTTCTATTTACTTTTGTTATATATAGGGTATAATGGATATCATATAAATAATTAATAAACTTAATTTATTCTAATTCTGGGTAGAAGATTCTCTTATTCCCTTAACTGAAATAACTAGGTCATTGTACTCAGTGGAGAGACTGCATGTCACAATGAAAAAAAACTAAACAAGCATTATACCATAGGGAGGGTACTGAGATTAACTACTTAAATTGAATATTTTCCCATTTATTTCTAAGGACAAATAGCTCTTATAAGACTCTTCTAATCCCACCTAATCTCACATCATTAATCATGTATCATGTTACCACTTCACATCAAAACCAAATCCAACAACCTAAGGGATCTCCTCAATAGACCCCTACACCAACCTAATCCATGAGTCCAAGTTCTAAAACCATTTACACCATTTAATAAATTTAATTTAAATGTAAAACTTCAAATGAACCCGCAAAATAATGCACCTTTCATGATTTCGACAATGGAGGAAGTTAGATATCATTAGGGAATGCCCTTACATAGGCTTCATGAAAGTTCAAAATTAATAAGTTAATTTTACCGTTATCTAGTGAAATTTTCATTTTGACCTATTCCACATATCACTAGATTTAGTGACAATTGTGGGAGATAAGTGGGAGAAGGAGAAGGATGTCGTACCTCAACCAGTCAAAGAAGACACCCAAGAATACCACCCCAAACCAAGGGGAAAAGGATTTTAAAGGGGAGGAGGTCATTAATCCATGAATTAAATAGGAGAGAAAGAAAATGGGGATACCCCCTTTAATACCCATCAGTGAAAATATCATTTCCCCCCTCTTAAGGTTGTTAGTTATCTAGTGCCTATAGGCTGCAACTACCATATAACCCATCCTCCCTAGTAGCCTCTGACACTTCTCAAAGCCTCCCCAAAAACAAATTATCCCTCATTTACTATCCAAAACACCCCATTATGGGTGCTCAAAAATCATATAATTATATTCTAAATATCTATTAAAAATCCGTCTGATCCACTAATTTAAAGACTCAAATTTCTATTAAAATTAAATAACCGTCCATACTCATGAGAATTGGAGACTCCCTACTATAAAACCTATCATCCCTGAAAAGTGTTAGTGGTTATCCAATCAAAAATTTAGACCTATCTAGATCATTAACTTATGAAAAACCAGCTAAATCTCATCTTGAAACACCAAACACGCTTCTAATGTAAAACCTCAAAATTAAGGTGCTTAAGCTACTAAACCATGAAACAATGCTCCTAACCATTACCAAAACATTATGATGATTATTTATATATCACATCTATCCCAAGTAATGATCAAATTTTCATACAATTCATCATTATCCCATGGTTCTCCCCGCCATATTCTTTATCTCCTCACTTAAAATTCTGATGCTTTGGCACTTCTATCATTGGAATTTCCTATAAAAACTCCAAATACACATTCCACTAATATGTCTCATGTAGTTTCTATCACACCAAAATTATTTATACACAATAATTCCACTCACACAATAGAATTTATTCTCATTACTAAATCTAAATTGAGAAAGAACCAAAACCATTATCCTTAAAAAAATAGGAGCACACCAGCTATACCTCTAGAAGCCTCAACCAACTTATGATGCACATCCATCATATCCAATATGATGTACCTGATACAGTTTCCAAATAACATCATTCGATTTCATGAAAAACACCAGTTATAACTTCTCTTTCTGGCCCTTTTTTAAAGTTCTCGATTTCCACCACCAAGGCGTTACCTAAACACTTGATCATGGTGAATTTATCCTCAGAGGTGCCCCATGATTATCAAATTACCCACACCATTATCTATACCTGACATCTAGTTCGATCTCCTCAATCAGATCATCAGTTAACTGAACTAATTCAGTGCTTTCCATGAGCACTAAAACATTACCGATCTTACACATTCATATCATCATGAGCCATCCCATGCCCGATGCCTACACTTGGAATACATCCATTAAGAAAACCAAATTTATGTTAGGTACTTGTTTTTTTTGGAATCCAATTTCCATCAGAAAAATATACCAATGGTATCCCAAAACCAAAACCCTACCCTCATGGTGTTGTGTCACATTCAATCGATAGGGAACTCCCCACAATAGTTGTTTCCTTTCAATCGCTTCACTTGATAAAAAATAGAACAACACAACCCACTCAGAATCCATCCTTCAATGCTATGATTGGATATGACCAAACCTACTCATACCTAAGTTCCATAAAAACATGAATTACTATATTCTCCCAAATCATAACAAGGTTCAAAACCTCAAATAGACAGTGGTGAAATCCCCACTATATGGCTCTACATAATCTTCTCCTTGAGAACAAACTCAATAGTATCCATTTACAAACACACATGATGCTCCACCCAAGCCAGGATCACCTCATCATAAGAAACTATTTCCTTAAACCAAATTTGGTATTGACTATGTCACCACACCCAATACACTTCCATTGTCTCCATTACCATGGAGGTACATTTAAAATCTTCATCTGAGACTTGAACCATCATGACCATGAGCATTTCATAATAAATAATCATTCCTAGACTCATAAATGATCACTATATTATCCATGTTTCAAATTAAACATGTATAATTAGTGTTTTCCACCACAAAATATTCCAACCATAATAGTTGCACACTTCTATACCACCCAACCATAGAACCTAACTCATACCCTGATGAATTGTAAGCAAGCATCCTAGTATCACAATCCCAAAACACTAACCATGCCCCTAAGAATGTTAGTTCATCAAGAAAACCACAAAAATATCCACCATTTGACAACTTTCCTAGGCATTATGTTTTTAATAACACTCAAAACACGCTCAAAAGTGAACCTACCCAAAAGGAATAAGGAATCATGATTCCTTTACCACACTCAATAGTACTTCTAGTGAATTGCTCAAATAACCTGAAGCACCTGTCCAGGCTTCCTGACTGATAGGAACCCCTATGTAGAGACCCGAAGCTTGACGTACAAGGACATTACATTACTTTAGCGGAATACTTAATACATAACAAAAACAGACACACAAGGACCGTAATAGTTTAGTGTCTTTGGAAACTTGGAACGTAATCTTCTAATCGCGGTGAAAGATCTTCAACATCTCCCATAAAGATCTTCCCCTTTTTTTTCTTACCTAAAACCTTTCTTTATATCCTGGGGAAAAGAAAACATAAAAAGGGTGAGCTCAAATTCTCAATAAGGGTAATCATGGATAAAATAAAACATACCATATACATTTGAACTTAAAAACATGAACATAATGTTTAAACATCAAAATCTTGAGAAATGACATAAAACATGGAAGTACGTAAGGCATAGATCATAAAGAAACATTAACAATAATAAAATAGAATGGGAATAAAACATGTAATTGTGGAAACCATCAAGCACATGATATGATTTCCATAGTAGCCAAGGCATTTCTACCAAGACCATCTTAGTGGACAAAGTCCCTTTTGGAATCGAGTTCACTCCTCGTTCCAGTCCCGTATTACTGAACCGGTTTAACTTGCCATTCCATCCATGTATATCTCATGAGATATAAATCTTTACCCAATGCATTGGAGGGAGATATAGGTCCCACCCATCTCATAGTGAAATTATTCTTACTTGTGCCACAAAATAAACTTAAAACATTCATCATAACCCAAAGAATAAAATGTGTTTCATAAACATCATTCCATCATCACATAATCCATATAAAACAAATGGATATTTCATTATAAGAAAATTTAAACCATGTAAATCATAGAGAAATTATACTTGAAACATACACATATGAAATAATTTCATCTTAGATGGAAAATGGTTTTGATAAAACACTTGTAATGAATTCTTGAGGAAAATATCATTTCTTCTTCAAAATCAATTTCTTTTCACAAAACGTCATGCAATTTTAAAAGAAAGAGATTTTGTTGAAATAGTTATGAAATATTTGGGAGGAATATTCATGAAAATAAGGCTTTATAAAACCGTAAAAATCCGTTCGTGCCGTATAAGTTAAAAAAACATTCTTTTCATACTTTTTCCGGAAAAGTCAAAAAGTACCTCGTAACGTAAAAAAAAGAAATATTCCTTACATACCATGTAGTAAAAGTCAAAAATGGGTAAAAAGGACTTTAAAAATACATGAAAACACTTTTATAAAACATGGACATGGATGATAGAAATAACCCCAGTAAACACTTACGAATAAGCAATCTCAGATAAAAATGAGATTTGCAAAATTATCCCTTACCTTAGGTCTGATATGCTTCATACGTATCCAAAACTCATGTATAATGATTTAAATAATGTTATTTACTTATTACAGAATCATATTAATTGTTATGATATCATATATGGTTCACTTATGACTTTATATTACCCGTTCTTTTGTAAATTCCATGTTAAAGAGCGTTTTGGGTAAAATTGTTTCATTTGTCGTCCGTGTTTTGACTTGTAATTATTCATATGATTACTTAGATCATGATTACTTACATAAAAAATGAAAAACATGATTTATATATAATATATATTCAGAATATACATATATATAATAGATTGATAAATGGAAAGAAATACACCGTTCATGGAGACGGTAGGCCGTACGTACGCATGAACGTTGTTTTCGTTTCCTCATTGAATTGAATGGAATTAATTGGATGGCATACATATATATATACATAAATAAAGTATCATTATTATGTCATATATTTCATCATTACTTATTATATATACTTTATAATCATTTATGAAGGGTTAATCATTGAGAATGAATCTCATCGCATCGTGGAGACGGTATTCCATACATACGCACGGGCGAAGATATCGTTCCCATGATCATGGAATTTTATTGGAGTGTATGTATACTATTACAGAATCATTATCACTTTACAATAATAATATATAGTTATTACTTACACTATTATACCCATCCAAGTAAGGTGGTGGTGGAAAATAGATTACACCACGGCGTGGAGACGATATTCCGTACGTACGCACGCGACGTGATTTCGTTTTCCGTAGGATAGATAGATGGTCAAATAGGGTTGTTTCATACTTATAATAACATATCAGTATATGAGTGATACTTATGTTATTACTTCTTAATGAAACAACCTAATAATAATAAGTGGAAGAATAAATAAATGTGAAAGAATCGGTAACGGAAATTACCTCTTCTTTGAAGCGCCTCTTTGAGACCTCCTCTTAGGGTACTAAAATTGGTCTTTGAAGAATACCAGGACCTCTAGGATGTTTATAGGCAAGTGGATAAGAGAATTGGTCAGGGTTTTTCCGAGATTGAAGGCTCAATGTGGTGTGTGGAAGAGAGGGAGGAGGTGCCCTTTTATAAGGGAGGAGAGGGGCACCTTTGGAATTCTTAAAAATATTAATTTATAATAAATCTAACCCCACTTAAAAACCTCCAAAAACGACTCAAATTAGAACATTAGATGAGATAGGGTTGTAATATCATCAACAAATCAAATTTAGACATGTTTGGATCTTATTTTAAACATTATCATTTTTATTTATCCTTATTCAATTTATTTAAGTTCATTTGTGGTAATAAAATTCTAAATTTTAAATTATAACAAATAATTACTTATTTGTTGTGAATTTTAAATAATTGTTTACTTTATAACATTATAGACCATATAAATTTAAATTTATAATTTTTAAATATATTTGTTATTTTTAAACAATTTTATAATATGTTATTTTTATAAAATAACAATAGTGTCAATTTTGACACTATTCATTTATTTGAATTTAAATAAAATATATACAGAAGATATGTTCTAACTAAAAGATTTAGTAGATTCATAAAAGGTCATATGTATCTATAAAATTAGTGGATCACATTATATAATTCATATAATATTTATTTTATTATTTTTAAAACCATTTATTTGGTTTATCTCTTAATAAAATAATTACTACAACATTTTTGTATAATTATTTAATATACTGATTTTTTGCATAAAATTTAAAAATAAAATCCTATAATGAAGATAAATCTATTACCTTTCACAATAATAATTTTACTCGAATTTATCATCTTAAAATCACAATATTTAAATTGTTATATTTATTAAATTATGAAGGTTACAACTTTGGCATAAAATAATATAAGTGTCATAATCACTTTTATAAGGATAAAAACAGTTATATATTAGGTCATTGGATGATTAAGGTGTAGATATACACTACCAATAAGTTTTGGTCAGGTTTTTGGGCCTTTTAATGGGTATTATTATTTCATTAAAAACTATATTACTTATTTCCCACTTAATAAATAATTTCAGTATCATTAATGTATCACCATTAATGACAATTATTTAATCCCTAAAAATTCTAAATAAATTATCATGATGTAGATAATTTTATTAGCTTTCTGGAGACTATTCATTTTTGAAGTTTTATGATGATTATCACTAAATTAAAATTATTATACTCATAAGATTTAAGAGAGTGACATGTTGTCACTTTCTTTGGTTTTAATAATAATTAAATTATTTTCATTGTCAAAAGTCCATAAAATGAATCTAATCCGACCCTTAGGTTATATGGGTCTACTTTTAGCCATAAAATAGAATTTTGGCATGTGTTGGGGTAATTTTATAATATTATATTTACCCTTAATTACCCGATTTACCTTTAACTATGGTAAATAAAATTTACCATAGTTACTATTCATAATTCCCAAAAATAAAAAGTAGCTTATTAACATAATTTGGACACAGTGATTCCAAATATGGAATCCATTTTTCCAAATTAAATACACAAAAGTTTCTGAAATTAAATAAAAATTAATCCCATTGTCGAAAGAAAACGGGTTTTTCTTTAAAACATTGCAAAAGATTGAATTGATTTAACCTACAAATTTAATGTAAAATCAATGATAATGACATACATTATATTAAATTGTAAAAATATATTCTATTTATACTTTAAAACCATTCAATATTATAATTTAACCATATAAATTATTGCGATTAAAAAAGTTGTTTTTAATTAAAATATAGCGTGTTTTTACTATTCATCAAAATATTAAAGTTACCAGAATAATATGAAAAAATTATCCAAAGTAAATTTTTATTTCTTGATTCCAATGTAGAATTTTATTTTGTGAAATTGAACTTATAAACATGTAAAAACTAGATTTAATGTGGGTGCGCCATCAAAAGGCAGCAAAGCTGCATTTTTTGAAAAATACTTATTTTACCCGAAAAATTTATTTTGTTCTTATAACATGTTCTAGAAAATGTGTAAGATGAATAATAATGTTATAAAATTCAAAATTTAGTTAATACTATTCATAACGGCTAGTTCATAATAATATTATAATAATATATCGTTGTTTAGTAAAACCCGGTATTGCGTACAACACACGCTATCGAGGAAGGTCGCGATTGCGTGTAATGCAAGCCAAGTCAGGGTTGCATGTTGTGTATGAATCCTTCGTTGTTTCGTATAACATAATCCAACCATATTTCATTTATACATTGAATATATATATATATATATACTCAATGTTGCGTAGAATAACTATTATCAAAATTGTGTGTAACACGATCCAAGAATAGTGTTGCGTATACTACAAGCTAATATGGTGTTGCGTATAGCGCAAGGTAATCTTGGTGTAGCATAAAACACAAGACATTAATGAAATTAAAAGAATATTTTTCATAAAATCTCGGGGTGTTACATTCTACCCCCCTTAAAATGAATTTCACCCTCGAAATTCGTCAGGGTTATAAATGGTTTACTACTTGAAAGTTTGTTTAATAGAAACCCACATCGTAAAAAGGAATACCAAAACATGGCTTTAAAAAATAAAGTATGAAACATAATGGTTACCAAAATTAACTCATCACTGGGTTTCCACGTAGGAGAACATAGGTGAAAATATGGATATGGAAGAAAAATCTAACCATCAAGTTCTGATGGAGAGTGGTAGAGAACATGGCTATGAAAAATCCAATAATCACAAAGTTATTGATTTGTGATGATCTAAGGTACCATATGTTTCATCAGATACAAGGGAACTAGGAAAACATTTTTGGTTTTCAATATCATTTCCCTAAATTTGATGAATTAAAAGAAATACTTGCATGATTTTGGTACAATCTCACTGTTGTTCGTGAATTGAACAATTTCCAATTCATCCCTTAAAGAAATGGAGTTGAATTTGTTATTCCTGATGTGTTAGAAGATCATGTGATAGAATGATGGGTCATTCCATCTCTTTCAAAAAAAAAGGTCAGCAAAAGTTATAAGTCCATCTTATGGTTAGATTAATCGTATATGGTTCAAAAAATGAACTTATACTTCATATATCATACCGCTTAATAAAATAAAACTAGTTTCTACTAACCAGGGACTTCCTGTAGGCCAGTGATAGGCGATAAAGGCCAGTCGCACTTCGGTTGTGGGTTCGATTCCCACAGCCTTGTCCGACGCGATGGGTTGTCGCCCGTCCTGTAGGTTTTCCTTTTTCTAAAACTATATTACTATAACATCCCATCAATAATATCGAAAAAACTTCTATCCTTAAACAATACTAACTTATGTCCAACATAATCCATTCCAATCTTTAGGCTTATTCATAATACGGCAGTCCACTCTCATAATATAGTGAAAACGATTACCAGAGATTTAATACCATCATTGATCCCCATATATCATAAGATATGTCTTGTTGGTCACATTCCAAACATTTGAAGGCCTTAATCATGTATTCTCTTGAAAAATGAATACCCATTGAACCTTAGTGAAAACATGAATGCAGTTAAAAGTTAACTCTTTCCACATACCAAAATCCTCAAAATTCTATATACTCAAACCATGATATCACATAGTCCTTATACTAATCATGAGCTCATGAATACAATCAGACATCTCATTATCTTCTTATTCCTTCATTATGCGCATATCATCTACTTTACAAAAATATCTGAACAACCTTTCATGGTTACTGGTACCATTCAACATATATTTTTAAATACTTTTAGAAAAAACAATAGTGTAACAATCCTTAGATGATTCTTTATTCCATAGTACCATTAACTATACAACATAACTCTCGATAAACATACAATCATTCCACTGCCTTCTAAAACAACGGACTGAGCTTCAACACTTATTTCAGCTCATATATCATTTGTAGTCTCCTCATCATCATCCACATAAATACTACCCATATGACCATGCTGATTCTCTTCATGAGATTTTCCATTAGGGCATTGGTTTTCATAATGCCCGTACATTCCACATTTAAAACATCTAATCATTTTTGATGTCGTAGAAATACCATTATCCTTGTCCATGGTGTTAACTGAACCTTTTCCTTTGCACTTACTGGCTTTGTGTCCTTCTTTTCCACACCCAAATAATCTTCCAGTTCCTTTGATGCAATCTCCCTGATGCCTCTTCCCACATGATTTACATGAGGGAAATTGAACATTCTTTCCTCTATGATCATCATGAAACTCCATCTTTCTCTTATTATCTGAGTCGGGAAACTTACCAAAGTTTATATTATTGATCATATTATGAGATTGTTGATTAGGCATAATAACGATGTTTAGACTTCTAGATCCCGTTTCATTTGGTTTCTCATGAAGAAAATCATTCCATTCTCTATTATATCCTCCATTATTGTGAATCTTCTTGTTTCCAGCCATTTTCTTAAACCCAAAAAGAATAGTGTGAGAGGCAAAAATCATGCTAGGGAAAACAACATAGTAAAGGGGGAGTATCCTCAATATCTAACATCTTAGGTTAAATTCTATGATCGTTACCGTAGTTCTAGGATTGTATCCTATACGTATACTTATCCTTAGGTACATCCCTAGACATACCTTAGAAATATCTCTAGGGATCTCACTAACGTTTTCGCATCCTAGTTTCCAAAGGTTGACTAAACCTTTCCCCTGATACCAACTGTAGAGACCCGAAGCTTGACGTTCAAGGAAATTACATTAATTTAGTGGAATACTTAATACATAACAAAAATAGACACACAAGGACCGTAATATTTTAGTGTCTTTGGAAACTTAGAACGTAATCTTCTAATCGTGGTGAAAGATCTTCAACATCTCCCATAAAGATCTTCCCCTTTTTTTCTTACCTAAAACCTTTCTTTATATCCTGGGGAAAAGAAAACATAAAAATGGTGAGCTCAAATGCTCAGTAAGGGTAAGCATGGATAAAATAAAACATACCATATACATTTGAACTTAAAAACATGAACATAATGTTTAAACATCAAAAGCTTGAGAAATGACATAAAACATGGAAGTACGTAAGGAATAGATCATAAAGAAACATTAATAATGATAAAATAGTATGGGAATAAAACATGTAATTGTGGAAACCATCAATCACATGATATGATTTCCATAGTAGCCAAGACATTGCTGCCAAGACCATCTTAGTGGACAAAGTCCCATTCTGAATCGAGTTCACTCCTCGTTCCAGTCCTGTATTACCGAACCGGTTTAACTTTTCATTCCATCCATGTCTATATCATGAGATATAAATCTTTACCCAATGCACCGGAGGGAGATATAGGTCCCACCCATCTCATAGTGAAATCATTCTTACTTGTGCCACAAAATAAACTTAAAACATTCATCATAACCCAAAGAATAAAATGGGTTTAATAAACATCATCCCATCATCACATAATCCATATAAAACAAATGGATATTTCATCATAAGAAAATTGAAACCATGTAAATCATAGAGAAATTATACTTGAAACATACACATATGAAATAATTTCATCTTAGATGGAAAATGGTTTTGATAAAACACTTCTAATGAATTCTTGAGGAAAATATCCTTTCTTCTTCAAAGTCAATTTCTTTTCACAAAACGTCATGCAATTTTAAAAGAAAGAGATTTTTTTGAAAATAGTCATGAAATATTTTGGAGGAAGCTTCATAAAAATAAGGCTTTATAAAACTGTAAAAATCAGTTTGTGCCGTATAAGTTAAAAAAAACATTCTTTTCGTACTTTTGTCGGAAAAGTCAAAAAGTACCTCGTAACATAAATAAAAGAAATATTCCTTACATACCATGTAGTAAAAGTAAAAAATGGGTAAAAATGACTTTAAACATAAATGAAAACACTTTTATAAAACATGGACATGGATGATAGAAATAACCCCAGTAAACACTTACAAATAAGAAATCTCTGATAAAAATGAGATTTGCACAATTATCCCTTACCTTAGGTCTGATATGCTTTGTACATATCCGAACCTCCTGTATAATGATTTAAATAATGTTATTGAATTATTACAGAATCATATTAATTCTTATGATATCATATATGGTTCACTTATGACTTTATATTACCCGTTCTTTTGTAAATTCCATGTTAAAGAGCGTTTTGGGTAAAATCGTTTCATTTGTCGTCCGTGTTTTGACTTGTAATTATTCATATGATTACTTAGATCATGATTACTTACATCCAGAATGTAAAACATGATTTATATATAATATATATTCTGAATATACATATATTTAATAGATCGATAAATGGAAGGAAATACATCGTTCATGGAGACGGTAGGCCGTACGTACGCATGAACGTTGTTTTCGTTTCCTCATTGAATTGAATGAAATTAATTGGATGACATACATATATATATACATAAATCCAGTATCATTATTATGTCATATATTTCATGATTACTTATTATATATACTTTATAATCATTTATGAATGGTTAATCATTGAGAATGAATCTCATCGCGTCGTGGAGACGGTATTCCGTACGTACGCAGGAGCGAAGATATCGTTCCCATGATCATGGAATTTTATTGGAGTCTATGTATACTATTACAGAATCATTATCACTTTACAATAATCATATATAGTTATTATTTAGACCATTATACCCATCCAAGTAAGGTGGTTGTGGAAAATAGATTACACCACGGCGTGGAGACGGTATTCCGTGTGTACGCACGCGTGGTGATTTCATTTTCCGTAGGATGGATAGATGGTGAAATAGGGTTGTTTCATACTTATAATAAAATATCAGTATATGAGTGATACTGCTGTTATTACTTCATAATGAAACAACCTAAGAAGAATAAGTGGAAGAAGAAATAAAGGTGAAAGAATCGGTAACAGAAATTACCTCTTCTTTGAAGCGCCTCTTTGAGACCTCCTCTTAGGGAACTAAAATTGGTCTTTGAAGAAGACCAGGACCTCTAGGATGTTTCTAGGGAAGTGTAGAAGAGAATTGGTCAGGGTTTGGCCGATCTTGAAGTCTCAATGTGGTGTGTGGAAGAGAGGGAGGAGATGCCCTTTTATAAGGGAGGAGAGGGGCACCTTTCGAATTCTTAAAAATATTAATTTATAATAAATCTAACCCCACTTAAAAACCTCCAAAAATGAATCATATTCGAAGATTAGATGAGATAGGGTTGTAATATCATAAACAAACCAAATTTATACATGTTTTAATCTTATTTTAAACCATATCATTTTGATTTATCCTTATTTAATCTATTTAAGTTTATTTGTGGTAATAAAATTATAAATTTCAAATTATAACAAATAATTACTTATTTGTTGTGAATTTTCCATAATTGTTTACTTTATAACATTATAGACCATATAAATTTACATTTATAATTTTTAAATATTTTTGTGATTTTTAATCAATTTTATAATATGTTATTTTAATAAAATAACAATAGTGTCAATTTTGACACTATTCATTTATTTGAATTTAAATAAAATATATACAGAAGATATGTTCGAAATAAAAGATTTAATAGATTCATAAAATGTCATATGTATCTATAAAATTAGTTTATCACATTAAATAGTTCATATAATATTTATTTTATTATTTTTAAAACCATTTATTTGGTTTATCTCTTAATAAAATAATTACTACAACATTTTTGTATAATTATTTTATATACTGATTTGTTGCATAAAAATTAAAAATAAAATCCTATGATGAAGATAAATCTATTAACTTTCACAATAATAATTTTACTCGAATTTATCATCTTAAAATTACAATATTTAAATTGTTATATTTATTAAATTACGAAGGAGACAACTTTGGTATAAAATAATATAAGTGTCATAATTACTTTCATAAGGCTGCAAATGGTTATATATTAGGTCATTGGATGATTACAGTGTAGATATACACTACCAATAAGTTTTGTTCAGGTTTTTTGATCTTTAAATGGGTATTATTATTTCAATGAAAACTATATGCCTTATTTCCCACTTAATAAATAATTTCAGTATCATTCATGTATAAAAATTAATGGCAATTATTTAGTCCCTAAAAATTCTAAATAAATTATCATGATGTATATAATTTTATTAGATTTTTGGAGACTGTTCATTTTTGAAGTTTTATGATGTTTATCACTAAATTAAAATTATTATACTTATAAGATTTAAGAGAGTGACATGTTGTCACTTTCTTTGGTTTTAATAATAATTAAATTATTTTCATAGTCAAAAGTCCATAAAATGAATCTAATCCGACCCTTAGGTTATATGGGTCTACCTTTAGCCATCCAATAGAATTTTTGCATGTGTTAGGGTAATTTTATAATATTATATTTACCCTTAATTATCGGATTTACCTTTAACTATGGTAAATAAAATTTACCGTAGTTACTATTCATAATTCCCAAAAATAAAAAGTAGCTTATTAACATAATTTGGACCCAATGATTCCAAATATGGAATCCATTTTTCCAAATTCAATACACTAAAGTTGCATAAATTAAATAAAAATTAATCCTGTTGTCGAAAGAAGACGGGTTTTTCTTTAAAACATTGCAAAAGATTGAATTGATTTAACCTACGAATTTAATGTAAAATCAATGCTAGTAAAATAAATTATATTAAATGGTAAAAATATATTCTATTTATACTTTAAAACCATTCAATATTATAATTTTACCATATAAATTATTGCGATGAAAAAAGTTGTTTTTAATTAAAATATAGTGTGTTTTTACTATTCATCAAAATATTAAAGTTACCAGAATAATATGAAAAATTTATCCAAAGTAAATTGTTATATCTTGATTCCAATGAAGAATTTTATTTTGTCAAATTGAACTTATAAACATGTCAAAAACTATATTTAAAGTGGGTGCGCCATCAAAAGGCGGCAAAACTGCATTTTTTGAAAAATAGTTATTTTACCCAAAAAATTTATTTTGTTCTTATACCATGTTCTAGAAAATGTGTAAGATGAATAATAATGTTATAAAATTCAAAATTTAGTTAATACTATTCATAAGGGATAGTTCATAATAATATTATAATAATATATCGTTGTTTAGTAAAACCCGGTATTGCGTACAACACACGCTATCGAGGAAGGTCGTGATTGCGTGTAATGCAAGCCAATTCAGGGTTGCGTGTTGTGTAAGAATCCTTCATTGTTTCGCATAACAGAATCCAACCATATTTTATTTATACATTGAATATATATATATATATATATATACTCAATGTTGCGTAGAATAACTATTATCAAAATTTTGTGTAACACGATCCAAGAATAGTGTTACGTATACTGCAAGCTAATACGGTGTTGCATATAGCGCAAGGTAATCTTGGTGTAGCATACAACACAAGACATTAATGAAATTAAAAGAATATTTTTCATAAAATCTCGGGGTGTTACACCCTAAACCTAGGTCAACCACTCTCATGGGTTTCCATTGATCATCATAAGGATATGAATTACTAAACACTTATTCATAACTCATGGTATCTAATTCCTCCAAATTGGAACATAAATGAAGGTCGCACTAAGGTCGTAACTCCTAGGAAACACCTCATGTTCTCATTTATATATCCTATGAAATCTTACATGAAAATTCCATATCAAGGGTTTCAAAACATATCGACATCACATTCAATCCCAAAATCCTACCAAGGTATTGATTCTCATAAAATATCTCTATATAGGATAGCTCCCTCAAGAGTTATGATTTTTTTGGTCATCACCGCTATAACCAACAATGTCTTCCTAGATGAACCATTTTAAGGGAAACATAGAAAGTAGCTCAGTTAAGTAGAATTCAATTCCAATCTATATGGGAAAATTCCATATAGGTTTTTACTGACACTTTAAGTAACCAAACTTAAATTATAACAACCTAATGGTTTATAAGTAAGACATTATGTGTCTGTTATGACAAACTAGGGTCTCTGCACCTCTTGTTCACACGGTTCCATACCATCATCATCATCAATGAGTGTCCCACTGCTAATCCACATGGCCTAACATTAGAAGATAATTTATATAAAATTTGGCCCAACTGAATAGAATTACACTACGTACTTATAAAAAAAATCTCATATGATCAATTTAGGATAATTTAAATAGATGAGCCTCAGTCATTAGTGAAAAAAATCTCACTAGTAGGTCTATATATCATGTGAATTCTATATGATTGAAAATATGCATGAGACACATTTTTTCTCTATATGATTAGAGGCCAAATAAATAATGGGATTATTGCCAATGGTTTAAGATCCAAAAGTGTAAAACTCACAAACAATATGTCTCAAACCTTATATGTGTCTCACTAGGTAAAAATCACAATTATTATAACAATGAAAACCAATAACATCAAACCCATGCCCATGATGACCTATACTTCTACCAGAAAAAGAGTTCCTGATGCACTAGTAAGCATTCCATCATGATCCCTAACACATTACTATATATCTAGTCTACCATATTCTAAAATAATAATTCCAAAATAAAAGATAAACTTTGACACCACTTTACAACACCCCAATTTAGCTCACCTTATGAACAGTAACTAATTTGTTCACCATGTAACCTTAGTGATGCCTCCCCAAACACAAGAGGCTATCAAATAGAAGAGGGGTTATAAGGAGGAACCATGGAGAGGCTATAACTCTATATTAAAATAATAATAAATAGTAAATTACCAGAAATCATACACATCCGATTACAGAAAAAAAAACATGCTATAATGAAATGGAATAAAACATATAACTTGAACAGTTTTTCTTAGAATATAAAATATAGACAGATCAACCGATAGGAAAATCGAGATACCACTACTACAACCTGGCCCTTTATCAGTGCTAAAAAATGGCATTAACAGCGCTAGAAAAGCGCTGTTAATACTGGCGTAGATAAAGGGGGGGGGGTCCCCTTTATCAGCGCTCCGAGAAGCGCTGATATAGGATACATTTATCAGCGCTAAAAAAAGTGCTGATAAAGGACCGCCTTTATCAGCGCTTCTCTTAGCGCTGATAAAGGTCTCCTATATCAGCGCTTCTCGGAGCGCTGATAAAGGACCCCTTTATCAGCAATTATCTTAGCGCTGATAAAGTTCTCCTATATCGGCGCTTGACAGAGCGCTGATAAAGGGTTCCTTTATCAGCGCTCCTCTAGCGCTGTTAAATGTGTCCTTTATCAGTGCTAAAAAAGCACTGATAAAGGCCCCATCGCCTGCACCTACAAAACAGTACATGCACACCTACACACCAGAATACCTGAACAAAGTATCACATGCACACCTGCACACCATAGCACCCGCACCCAATATTTTGACCGACAATGGTATATACATTTACTTAACATCATGAATACAAAAAACCGCATTGCTATATACATTTCAAACAGTTTTTTACATGGTTACATTTACAATTATTCAACAATAGTTATAAAAATTCATGTTTCATATTTTGATGTCTGTGATCCGCTCTCGACGGTATTTGTTGCCGAACAAAGCATCCGAACTCAAGGAAAAAAATTCACCTATATAAGAAAAAAAATATTATGTTAGTAATGCAATAATGAAAGAAATTAAAACAGTAATATGAAAGAATACATTAATATGTAAATGTGAAACTAAAATATGAAATTTTAAACTCAAAAGTTTTCATTTTCATAACTATTAAAGGGAATAATGTAAAATCAATATGTTTTTGATTGATTTATCTCATTTAATAAATACTGATTCTTTATCTAATGAAAAGATTTACCGGTCACACCGTGCATCGGTCGGATTGAGGTGCGGTCGATTCGTACACGTCACAAATGACTCGTGGATCATTATCCTAAAGTATCAAAACAATCCGAACGTGTTTTCTCAGTTTGGCGTATATCATTGGTGTTGTTTTCCAAAGTTTATCTCAATTTGAAACTGATATCAGACACTTTTAGCCATACCGGTCACACTGTGCATCAGATTGAGGTGCGGTCAATTCGTACACATCACAAATGACTCGTGGATCGTTTTCCTAAAGTATCAAAACAATCTAAACGCGTTTTCTCGGTTTTCTGTATGTCATTGGTGTTGTTTTCCAAAGTTTATCTCAATTTGAAACTGATATCAGACACTTTTAGCCATACCGGTCACATCGTGCATCGGATTGAGGTGAGGTTGATTCATACACGTCACAAATGACTCGTGGATCATTTTACTAAAGTATCAAAACTATCCAAACACATTTTCTCAGTTTGACGTATGTCATTGGTGTTGTTTTCCAAAGTTTATCTCATTTTGAAACTGATATCAGACACTTTTAGCCATACCGGTCACAGCATGGTTCGGATTGAGGTGTGGTCTATTCGTACACGTCACAAATGACTCGTGGATCATTTTCCTAAAGTATCAAAACAATACGAACACATTTTCTCGGTTTTCCTTATGTCATTGGTGTTGTTTTCCAAAGTTTATCTCAATTTGAAACTGATATGAGACACTTTTAGCCATACCGGTCACACCGTGTGTCGGATTGAGGTGTGGTCGATTTGTACACGTCACAAATGACTCGTGGATAGTTTTCCTAAAGTATCAAAACAACCCGAATGCATTTTCTCAGTTTTCCGTATGTCATTGGTGTTGTTTTCCAAAGTTTATCTCAATTTGAAACTGATATCAGACACTTTTATCCATACCGGTCACATCGTGCGTCGGATTGAGGTGCAGTTGATTCGTACACGTCAAAAATGACTCATGGATCGTTATCCTAAAGTATCAAAACAATCTGAACGCGTTTTCTCGGTTTTCCGTATGTCATTGGTGTTGTTTTCCAAAGTTTATCTCAATTTGAAACTAATATCAGACACTTTTAGCCATACCGGTCACACCGTGCATCGTATTGAGGTTTGGTCGATTTGTACACGTCAAAAATGATTCTTGGATCATTTTCCTAAAGTATCAAAACAATCCGAATGTGTTTCCTGGGTTTGGCGTATGTCATTAGTGTTGTTTTGCAAAGTTTATCTCAATTTGAAACTGATATCAGACACTTTTAGCCATACCGGTCACACCGTGTGTCGGATTGAGGTGCGGTCGATTCGTACACGTCACAAATGACTCGTGGATCGTTTTCCTAAAGTATAAAAACAATCAGAACGCGTTTCCTCGGTTTTCCGTATGTCATTGGTGTTGTTTTCCAAAGTTTATCTCAATTTGAAACTGATATCAGACACTTTTAGCCATACCGGTCACACTGTGCGTCGGATTGAGGTACGGTCGATTTGTACATGTCACAAATGACTCATGGATCGTTTTCCTAAAGTATCAAAACAATCCGAACACATTTGCTTGGTTTTCTGTATGTCATTGGTGTTGTTTTCCAATGTTTATCTCAATTTGAAACTGCTATCAGACACTTTTAGCCATACCAGTCACACCGTGCGTTGGATTAAGGTGTCGTCGATTCGTACACGTCACAAATGACTCGTGGATCATTTTCCTAAAGTATCAAAATAGTCCAAATGCATTTCCTCAGTTTGGCGTATGTCATTGGTGTTGTTTTCAAAAGTTTATCTCTATTTGAAACTGATATCAGACACTTTTAGCCATACCGGTCACACCGTGTGTCAGATTGAGGTGCGGTTGATTCTTACACGTCAAAAATAAATCGTGGATCATTTTCCTAAAGTATCAAAACAATACGAATGCGTTTGCTCAGTTTTCCGCATGTCATTGGTGTTGTTTTCCAAAGTTTATCTCAATTTGAAACGGATATCAGACACTTTTAGCCATACCGGTAACACCGTACGTCTGATTGAGGTGCGGTCGATTCTTACATGTCACAAATGACTCTCGTTGTCCTAAAGTATCAAAACAATCCGAATGTGTTTTCTCGGTTTGGCGTATGTCATTGGTGTTGTTTTCCAAAGTTTATCTCAATTTGAAACTGATATCAAACACTTTTAGCCATACCAGTCACACCGTTCGTCGGATTGAGGTGTGGCCGATTCGTACACGTCAAAAATGACTCATAGATCTTTTCCCTAAATTATAAAAATAATCCGAACGCGTTTGCTTGGTTTTACATATGTCATTGGTGTTGTTTTCCAAAGTTTATCTCAATTTGAAACTGATATCAGACACTTTTAGCCATACCGGTCACACCATGCGTCGGATTTTGGTGTGGTCGATTTGTACACATCAAAAATGACTCGTGGATCGTTTTCCTAAAGTATCAAAAAAAATTGAATGTGTTTTCTCGGTTTGGCGTATGTCATTGGTGTTGTTTTCCAAAGTTTATGTCATTTTCAAACTAAGTAGTAGGAATTCACTAATCTAAGGATATGAAACATAAGAAAGGGAGATCATAGATTCTCAATAAGTGTAAAGGGAGATATCAATGACCATATAAAGATAACATAAGTATTAGGAATTCAACTTCATTGTCCTATTTGTTTACATTCTTCCATCAGGTTGAGAGACCTGTTGTCTCTCAGCAGTGGGACTAGCTGCAACAGGTTGAGAGACCTATTGTCTCTCAGTAGTGGGACCAGCTACAATAGGTTGAGAGACATGTTGTGTCTCAGGATTGGGTGCATCAGCAGGTGAAGAAATCATTATCTGCAGAACTAGTTTAAAATTTAATTTAGATCACATAAAAGCAGCAGCAAACATATAATAACATAATGTAACACAATATATATTACAATAAGAATCAATAACCTGACTATTGAACTCCCTTTTTTTTTAAAATACTGAAGGGATTTTACCCCTCTATTAACTATCCATATCCCTTCATTGTGGTCTCCTCTAACATACGAAACGTCGTCTACATTGGGACCACTGCGAAATGATTGCGAAGTCCCAATGAAAGGGTCATCTTCGGTTGAATTTTCATCTGACCCTTCAGCTGTTTTGGTCGATAACAGAACAATTGACCAGTTTCGGTTTGCAGGATCTGGAACATAAAATACTTGCACTGCCTATGATGCCATTATAAATGGTTCGTCTTTCTCCCCTTCTTTACTGAAATCAACTTTCACGAATCCCTAATCATCTATTTTAACATCACTCCTGTTATCAACCCACTTGCATTGAAATATCGGAACTTGAAATTCTGTATAATCCAACTCCCATATTTGTTTGATGATGCCAAAGTATGACATATTCACATAAATTGGATTTCTGTCCTTAGCACCAGAAACATGCATCGCTTTAGCCACAAGTGTAACCCCACTATTCTGCATGGTACTGTCTTCATCATGTTCATTAGTATAAAATGTATAACCATTAACTACATAAGCATTGTAAGATAATGCATACACACTTGGTCCTCCGGCTAGCCATCGAAGTTGTTTCGAAATTGACTTTGGATTTTCATCTGACTTATTAAAATTATGATCTCGAAACCATCCTATAAACTCTCGATTATGTGTTTCTGATATCCATTTTTCAGCCCTTGATGGATTCAAATGCCTAAGAATTTCTTTTTGGATTTCAACATATGGGTCAACGTCGAAACTGTTATGCAAAACATAAAGGTGGACCTGCTCTCGATCTGTAATATTGATTGTGACAACCTTTATTCCAGAAATTCCTTCACCCTCAAGCCACCCAGTGTGATGAGATTTTGGTAAGCCAATGCTTTCCACACCAGACAAGTATTCGGTACAAAATTCAATGACTTCCTCAACAATATATCGCTCTGCAATACAACCCTCTGGCTGACTTCGATTTTTGACATACCCTTTCAAAATATTCATATACCGTTCAATGGGGTACATCCATCTGTAATGTACATGACCAAATAGTCGAATCTCTCTCACCAAGTGGACCATCAAATGAACCATCATATCTAAAAATGAAGGCGGGAAGAACATTTCTAATTCACATAATATGACAGCAATTTCTTTTTCCATAGCTGGCAATTTCCCCGGGTCTATAACTTTGCTGCATATAGCTTTGAAGAAGAAACACAGTTTCATTAATGTATGGCAGACATTCTTGGGAAAAATGCAACGTAAATCAATTGGAATGAGATTTTTCATCAAAACATGACAGTCATGTGATTTCAGACCTTTTAACTTCAAGTCGCTCATTGACACAAGGTTACTGATATTTGAAGAATAACCCTCTGGAACCTTTACGTCATTCAAGATGTTTCAAAACTGATATCTCTCCTGCCTGGAAAGAGTGTAAGCAGCAGGAGGAAGAAGTGTTCATTTTTCACCCTTCACTGGTGCCAACTCTTCTCGTATTCCCATCTCAACCATGTCCAACCTAGCCTTAATTCCATCTTTTGTTTTGCCAGATGTATTTAGCAACGTGCCGATAACACTATCAAATACATTTTTTTCTACATGCATAACATCAATAAAATGTCTTACATACAGACAATTCCAGTATTGTAATTCAAAAAAAATTGATCTCTTTTTCCAACCGATTTTCATAAGGGTTTTCGAAGTCGGTTTACCAAAAGTAGTGTCCACATTTTTAACTTTCTCAAACAATTGATCGCCTATTAGTGGAGATGGTGTTGTATGTTCTTCTGAACTTCTATCGAATGATGTATTCCAAGAACGGTACTTATGTCGTTGTGGTAGAAATCTGCGATGTCCTAGAAACACGGTTTTCGATGAATGTTTCAACCTAATTGATTGTGTACCTTCTTCGCAAATGGGACAGCCTTGAGTTCCTTTAATGCTATATCCTGACAAATTTCCATAAGTAGGGAAGTCATTTATCGTCCCATACAACATGACTCTCAAAGTGAAATCTTCTTTTCTGTAAGCATCATACAATGTAACACCTAAATCCCACAACAATTTCAAATCTTCGATCAATGGAGCTAAATAAACATCAATATCATTACCTGGTTGTTTTGGTCCTGATATAAGCATAGATAACATGATGTATTTTCATTTCATGCATAACCACGGTGGTAAGTTATAATTTATCAACATAACCGGCCATGTACTGTGACTGTTGCTTTGAAAACCAAAAGGATTCACTCCATCTGTAGTTAACGCAAGATGAAGGTTTCTCGACTCGTTTCCAAATTCAGGATACTCATGATCGATTCTCTTCCACTGAGGAGATTCTGCCGGGTGACGTAGTATCCCATCTTTAATTCTTGTATCTGCATGCCATGTTAATTGTTCTGTAGTCTCCTGACTTCCATATAGGCGTATAAACCTTGGAATGATTGGAAAGTACCATACAACTTTAGTAGGACTGGATTCATCTTTCTTGTATCAAGAAGCACCACACTTTGAGAATTCTTTAATTGATTTGTGGTCCTTGCGAAATAGTATACAGTCATTCGGGTAGGCATGTATTCTTTCAGAGATTATACCCATAGAGCGTAGCATTCGTTTGGCATCGTATGTTCGGCTCGGGAGCTCATTGTCTTCTGGGAGCATGTCATTCAAGAGGGAAAGTAGTTTCGTAAAACTGTCATCACTCCACCCATTATCTGCATTCAAATTATACAGCTTTAGTACGGCTGACAATGCTGTATATTTAGTGCAACCAGCATACAATGGCGTCTTTACACAACATTTTAACTTCTCAAACAATTTTGGGCAATAACGAAGTTCATCTTCGAAGGTCCTTGTCATTTTATCAATACGATCTTCATCATCATTCACATCTGTAATCACATCCTCCATATGGTCATCTTCATTGTTCATGTTTGTAATCATATCAGATGATCCATAAAATGCAGTGTCACCCCAGTCACTACCTACATCCGTTGTTTCCCCGTGTTTATTCCAACATGTATAACTTTGATCTATTCCGTGACAGATCAAGTGTACTTCCAACTCATCTGGACTAATTTTTTTTAAATAACAACAGCGTAAACACAGACAAAGGATTTGAGAAGAGTCACATGCATGATCTTTTGCAAACTTGATAAATTCTTTCACGCCTTCTTCATACTCTTTTGTCAACCGATTGGCATTCATCCATTCTTTATTTATATTCATCCTATTTGAAATCCATAGGATGAGTATATAGGTTAGAGGAGAAGGAATATGAGTATAATTTAGATAAAAAACAAGATACTTCAAGGAAATAATGTGACCATGAAATGACTAAGTCTAGAATGTTGTGGATCTTGAATACATTCTTTGACTGATTTGGAGAAATGACTTCTCGAACCTTTTATAGATAACCTAGAACTCCTTCCAAGGAAATAATGTGACCATGAAACAATACTTCTTAAACAAAATATGGGGAATTTATAATATTGTAATAATGAAAAAGCTCTCTAAAAACACCCAAAACAACCTCCAGATTATCGGAGTACTCCTATATATTGTAATACACCAAGAAGTATTATAAAAAAACGAAAATGGAGGTGTCTAGAAAGATATTAAAGATATAGTTCATCAGTTCCATGAAATAGATAGAGCATTGGTGATCCCAAATGGAATTCATAAATACTTTAAATTTCCATATCGACTTTAAAAATTTATCTTTTGAGCATCTTCTTCCCAAACCCTCAACTATTGGTACCCTGATCTCTAGAAAATTTTCAAAAACAAATAGAACCTTATAATATAGTCAAACAAATCATGAATTATAGGAAATATGTAATTATTCATTACTGTCACCTGGATATGACTACGGTAGACTGTTAAAATAAATAGGCTATGATATGACTTCATTGAAAACAGAATTGGAAAATCCCATAGTGACATGATCATATAGATAGAACCATTTCCCTAAAGATCTTCCTGCTGATCTTTTAGCTCCTCTAAATCGGCCAGAGCCTTATGATGTGATGGAATGGAAAATGGGATCGTCCTGTGAAGCAAATAGATAGAAAACACAAACACTCATTGGGGAGTTTATCCCATGAAGTCCTCTAGAAATGATTTTGTGTACTTTTCCATGACCATTGGACTTTCACATGAAGAACACTTCTCAACAACCCCAAGGAAAACCTTGGAAAAATGACATGATATGAACCATAACATAGAAGCAACTTGTCATACCCTCCATGGTTATAGATCACAATCTCCATAAAAGACATGGAATCTCCTGTTAAGAGTAAGTAACAGAACCCAATGGTGATAATAGTCATCTAGTGCACTAAATCCAATAAAAAAAATCCAAGACGGTAATGAGGTCGGAAAAGACCAGGTCCAAAACATGGAATTCCGAAATGTCCTCCATGCCAAGTACCACAACACAACTCTCAAAGAACATGAAACCATGACCATTTTTCCTACCCAAAAGGGTTAGGCAATACAAGAAATAATTCATAAACTCTGCCGTCATACCCAATTAATAAAAAAATATGTGAAATTAATGACTAGGATTCACCATTTTGAAATGAAACCAATACTATAGAATAATTAAAAAAAATTCACCTCGAATTGTGGTTGGCCAAGATTATGAGTCCTCATGAATGACCTCTACTGCATTGATTTTTTTTGGATTAGACTCGTCTATGTATTATTTCCCTATTAAGAATACACCTTTCTTTTAGGATGTGATCCTACACCATTTGAAGCCTCTTATTTTAACTAAGAGACCTTAAAAAAGTGGATCCTACACCACTCCCATTAAGAGCCAATTGAAAAAATAACAAGATATTCACCGGCTACCCAAATAGGTGGTACGCCCTCAAAGTCTCTGGTAAAATCATCCAGATGTTTCCCAAATTTCTAATCTGATAAAAAAATAGGTCAATTGTCCATAGAATCCACATAATCTGTTCATAAAGACTACTCAAATCCCTTTCCACTACTTCTCTAATACTCATCGTTCTTTAGATTTTATCCTCAAAAATAACTATGGATACCACCCATTAATGGAACACCATTGAGACCAATATTTCAATTAAAATATGCCTCTCACATCAATACCTTGGGAAACACCTAAAAATAGGTTGGTAGACTTAGAAAAATAAGAATAAATCTGATATATTTCCTCAAACCCATCTCAAAATTAATAGCCATAAGATAATCGTTCGTAGGGAGATAAAGAGATACATGAACCAAATTACGGAATCTAGTGGCATAATCCATGACTAAATTACCACTATACTCTAGCTTTAAAAATACTTAGTCATTCATCAATCTCAAGGTATCTGGGTAGGACCTCTGAAGAAATACCACTTGGAAAGTGGTAAAAGTGAGATCCTCTCTATTCCTCGAAAGAATCATTGAATCGCACCACATTAAAATAAATTATTTTAAAAAGGAACAAAAAAATAACACTTTAGATGTCTTAGGGGTTTTCAAAAACTCTAAGATCTACTTGATACAGTCCATCTACTCCTTAAATTACTTGGTTTTCTTTCCAGCAAGGAAAAACTCTGAATTATTCTTTGAAAATTCTTGAGTGTGGTCCATAGTTCATGTCTTATCATGGATACCAATTTAACCCACGTTTTTGAAATTATAAATCATTGAATCCAAAAAAAATTTGTATCAATGGGATGGTTCCTCTTTGGGGTACTCTGGTTCACACTCTCTATGCTTCTACATGGTCCTTCTAGGAGGTATTGTCTACAAGAAACATGAACAACCTCCATCAAGGAAAACCCAACATCAAATCACAACAAAATAACTAAATGAAAACACTAAAACATAAGAATAACTAAATAAATCTAATGAAGTAGTGGGAAATCATAAAAACAACCCATAGTTAGGATCAAAACATAACCACAATCCCAAACCACCCATGGAAACTGAAGATTCAACACGAAGAATAGTTGTCCAAACACTTACCCGTTCCAAACATAATTAATTCATGAAAATTCAATTTGAATAACCTTAAGGAGGAGGACTCGGTGGCGGAGGAGAAGGAGGTGTCGACAGCGGAGGCACCAGAGGCAGCACAGAGGCAGGGTAGAGGTTGGTCGGAGGCAGCAGAGGCAGCGAAGGAGGAGGAGGAGGAGGAGGAGGAGGAGGAGGAGGCCGCGGTGGAGGAGGAGGCAGCGAAGTAGGCAGAGGAGGAGGAGGAGGAGGCGCCGGTGGAGGAGGAGGAGGATGAGGCCGTGGACTAGGAGGAGGAGGAGGAAGTGCCGGTGGAGGAGGAGGAGGACGAGGCCGTGGTGGAGGAGGAGGAGGAGAAGGAGGAGCAGAGGAGGAGGAGGAGGAGGCGGCTGGAGGAGGAGGAGGCGGCGGCCGGAGGAGGAGGAAAAGGAGTAGGAGACGACCGCGACGGCGGAGGAGGAGGCAGCGGTAGCGGGGCAGAGGAGGGCTTCCGCGAGAGCTTGACCGGGTGCAGGCAAGAGGAAGAGGACCCGCGGGTTTTTAACAAATCCGCATGAGCCTTTATCACCGCTAGTAAAAAGTGCTGATAAAGGGTGTATTTATCAGCGCTAAAATGAAAAGCACTGATAAATACAACCTTTATCAGCGCTTTAGTAGCACTGATAAATAATCCCTTTATCAGCGCTAAAAAAAGCACTGATAAAGGGGCAAGCCTTTATCAGCCCTAAAAAAAGTGCTGATAAAGGGTACACCTTTATCAACGCTTTCTTTAGCGCTGATAAAGTGGACCTTTATCAGTGCTTTTGTTAGCGCTGATAAAGGCACGACCCTTTATCAGCGCTTTACTGTTAGAGCTGATAAAGGGAGGCGCATGCCTTGCCCAGTTTTTTGGTAGTGTACAAAGTAAATAAAAGAACAAAATAAATAAGGACTTGATAATAATATGATCTATACTATATCTCAATCACTTGAGTACAATCCATCCTACTTGATGATCAAAACTTGGACCTCTTCCAAACCTGTACCTATAAAAATTGAGAGACTTTACAGGTTCCCAAATGCAATAGAGGCCCAATAAGGGTGTGAGTATATAACTTAGTAGGGAACCACCAATGCAGTTCCATACATAATTGGAAATGTAGTGGTATTTTCATGTTTCATGTTTGGTTTAAATTTAAGAATAACCATTAGAAATAGATATATAAATAATCCATCATTGATTCTTAGGTCCATGACCCCAATATACCATACCTACTTTGGATAGTGCCAGGGTGTCTCTGGGAACATCAAAAAATCATTATACCATATAAAATAATATCCTAGGGTGTAATCCAGGAATCCATACTACTCAAGATCAAATGGATAATAACACAACATGAATGGCTCAACAGTCAGATCCCAGACATCCTGTGCATCTCCCTAAACTCAAATTTAATAAAACGATAAAATATTATTATATAGGATCATGGGAAATCATTGAATCGGAAATATCTCAAACGTCACCCTGTCAATCATCTAGATCCCAGGCATCCAAGGCATCCACATTAGGTACAGATAATGTCATCAGGTTTGACCAGTTGAATCCTATAGGTGGAATAGGTATCTCATAAATATAATAATCATGTTAATAATCCCCAAGTTTGAATATCTAGATACTAGACATTCTATGAATCTTAGAGACTCAAAGCATCCAGGGTGTCTTATACAGACCCAATGTCAAATACTAGTGTTCTGGGCATTCTTCACATGGCTTAATGGCTAGACCCCATAAAACACACCAAGAATCTATAATGATGTCATCACGTATAATTTTTATCACATTGTATCACATGAGGCTCAAAATCTATATCCCAAGAATCACCTATGGGTATCAACAACATCACTATCTCACCAGATCAGGCCCATAGGTTGGATCCCAGAAACTACATCTGGTTATCCAAAACTATATAAAAAATATCCAAGTGAGAGATTAAATATGAGATAAGGGTTGGATGAATGCCTAAACCCATCCTCATTGTCCACATCCCTATAGGATCACATGTTTAGTGTAGATTTTATAGTGACACCTGCAACCAACTCTACCCATACCCATGTTCACCAAATTAGGGTTGGTCTATCACTATTCACCTACTCAGGTCCCCAAAATCACATCCAAAGAGAGGAACCATAATTAGGGACCTCTCGTTGAACACAAGGGAAGAGGAACCACACATGGGTACAAGGTCTTAGTCATGTCACTTGAGTCACAACCCATCATAAGAAGGACATCATGATCCTAGGTAATGTCATAGTATAACACTTCATCATGGGCCTCTTGGGTATTCATTATAGGAAATCCACTAGGGAGATGTCCTAAATACTCTATCATACTCTATGGTCACTCAAGGTTGGTAACTCACCCAACCCAATCATAGTCTTCCTAAGTTCTATCCACCTAAGACTAGTCACATTGTATAGGTGAAGAAAACCCACCTAGGGTTAGTACTATGGGATAATTGGCTCTATGGTATCTCAAGTTTCAAACTAGGACCACTTGATCTCATCATTATAGACTAATCTCACCTCCTCTTGGAGGTTTCTTCTACTCACATAGAGGAACGCCACATCATATCCATTCTAATTTAAATTATGGATCCCCCTCGGGGTGTGGGTGTCAATGTCAACTCATTCAACATCCAAGACCTCTTCTATCAGTATTCGACACATTAAGATTGATATGAAGGTCTATTCATGTCCCTTGGATATCTATAGTGTCAAAGGGATCTCATATATTTTACTAAATGATTAATTAATTAAAAATATATACAATCCATTCTCTTCATCTATTAACTTAAATAACCAAGTCATCGCCCTCAGTTGAGAGACCACATGTCACAATCCACCAAAACTAAACAAACATTATACCATAGGGAAATTATCATGACTACCTCCCTCAATTGAATTTTTTTAGATTTATTTACATGGGAGAAAAATTATTCCAAGTCTCATACAAGCCCCATCAAATCCTTCTTAAGCTGGTATCACCAATAGGGTACTGTGTCTATATGCCACACCATAACCAAATCCAACAACCTATAGGAGGTCTATAGAAAACCCCCAACACCAACCCTGGATAAAAACCTAATTGACAACACTATTTACATCATTAATTAAATTTAATTTAATTGTAAAACCTCAAATAAAATCATATCATTAAATACATTTTATGATTTGATAAATGGAGGTAGAAGATTTTCATTATGGAAATTACCGTATGAAAGTTCCATGAATGTTCTAAAGGAATAAAATTATTTCACCATTCTCTAGTGAAATTAAAATTTTCAACCTAACCACATACCACTATATTCATTGGAAATCAAAAGAGGGATGAGTTAGACGAGGATAAGGAATTTTTACCTTGATCATCTAAATAAAACACCCAATAATGTTTCCCCAATCCAAGGTAAAAAAGTTAAAGGATTGGGATAAGACCCTTCATCCATGCATGTAAGAGGAAGAAAAGAAAATGGGGTTTCCCCCTTTAATACTCGAGAATGTAAAATTTCATTTCCCCATCTCAGATGACCAATGAATAGTATGTACTTAGCCACTAGTGATCCAGTGCACCTAATAGGCTATCTTGACCACTATCTTTCCCATCAACTAGCCTCCAGCTTGCCAAATCCTAGCTAGTGGATATGAACTACACAAACACTACAACTAAACCACCCCAACTACCTCTGATTCTCCTATTTGCCTCCTGGACACCAATTACCCCTTATTCCCCTTACAAAAGATGAATTATGGGTTCTAAAACTCTTGTAATTCTATTATGAACCGTAGTTTAAAATTCAACCCATACAGTAATTGAAAAAATAAAATTTATCTTAAAATTAAAGATTTTTCTATAACCATTGTCATTACACTACCAGTCCTGACCTACAAAAAATCTATGATCCTCTTATACTGCCTAGGATAGATATGGTTGTAGATAGTCTCTTCCTCATCGAAAAAGATCCTACCTCTTGTAGCTATCATGGGCTATCCCCCCTTTTTTATTAAATCCTTAACATAGTACTTTGAAAAAATACCTACAAACTCTATATATATGTTTTTTGATCTAGAAAAAAACATCTACAAGCCTTCTTCCACTTCTTTAATAAAAATATATTCACCAAATACAACATCACATACTGTCAATAACCCCACAACTCCAATCATCACATATTGTTTAAAATTACCAATATAAACCTTAAGTGCTCACCAATATCCTACCTTATATTTTGTTAACATTATTCCCTTAAAAATATTCCACAAAATACAATGAGATAAGAAATTCTTTCAGTTTTCCTGGATCCCAGATACCGGCTTTGTCTTGGCATCGCTTCCAAAATACTACACATCTTTGGTTAGAGATCATGGAGCAACAGTGCAACTCATTCATTTCCACATCCTTAGGTGGGACTAGATAGACCATTTCATGTGAAAATTTTGGTTAATATGATAAAAAATTACTTATACCAATATAAATTTATTAACAAGTAATGTATTTGTTGTTAAAAATGATCAATTCCAAAATATATTATGTTTTATTGTTATTAATTTTTTAAGTACCAACTCTTGTTTTTACCAACAGATATATGTGTTGATATTGATCATTTTACACCAACAAATATTTTATTGAAAATTTAATTAATTAATTTATCATGTCGATACTAACATTTTTTACTAACAAATGAATCTACTTCTATTAATTGTTATTACCAACATGTTTCTTAACAAATTATATGTTTGTGATATATAATATATATATCTGATATAAAATGAATGATAATTGATTATATATATATAATTTCATTATATATATATAATATAATTTTTTATTCAATATATATATAAATTTAAATCCTTTTTAATTGTATATAAATCAATATCTACACTAATTATGAATCTTATACATCACATGTGTCACCCGTCCATACATTTGTTCCCCTCTAAACCATGCCCCGCTTCCACTCCATCGACCCACTCACAATGCCACCCATTTTGAAAACTCTCATCCACACCTCGTCATACCAAATAAACAATATTCCTTAATAACATAGATCCATTTTTCTAAAACTCATAAGTAGGTGTTCCTTATTTACTTACCATAATAATTGTGTCTAATTTGAGTTGGTGTTGTGCTTCTCTTCCCTTAATATCACACGAGCACACCTAAAATTTTGTAACCCTAATTGTTGTTTACTCTTATTCTTATATGTATTAGGATAACATGATTTTTTTCTGTCATTTTTAGGTTCTATTTTTTATTCCATGTTACATGAAACCCAATTTTGATGCCCAAATTTCATTCCCTAATTTGATTTCCTCTAATTCATTGGTTAGTTTCTGTAATGTATCTTTATTGTTGCTCGTGTTTTCTATTTTGTTCCATTTTTATCTTCTCTACCAGTATTCCAACTTTCTTTCCATAAAAATGTTAAATCAATATTCTAATTTTATACTATATACACAAAAATATAATTTCAATAGATTCATATTTCCTACATATTAAATGAATTTCTATTACTTTCATTTCCATTTCCAATCTCGTATAATTATGAGAAAACCATAAAATTACTATTATACCTTCTTTACCTATTTATTAAATTTATTTATTAAGAATTATTTATTTTACCAATATATTATAAATTAAAATTTTAAATATCTTGATTGTGTTTAATCCTTTATATACTACCACTACACACATTTCTCATCTTCCCAGGTGTCAGCTTCTCCTACTATTAAGCAATGAGCCTTATTCCATCTTTTCCACATGAAATTTTTCAACATAGTGATCTTCCAAAAATACGTGTGTTCTTTTTTCTACATTATACCATTAAATCGTATTGTAATTTTAAAATCCATTGGATGCATGATGTTAGTATGTCATACTATAAAACTGGGATATTATATATTTGTCATATGAAAACTATAAACATAAAATATGCACACCGTAAATTCCCATATAATGATTACATTTTATTTATATACACACTATATATGAACACCACATATACATATTCCATATATATTGTAAAAACACACTACATAGATAGTTTTTAATGGCATGTATGCATTGTATAGTTTATTATACCACAATTTAGATATGTCACATACAGATTTCAACTACCAATGTGCTTCTAATGAGGTCAGATTATAAATAAAATTAATTAGGTTGAAAAAGAAAGACGATGCTCAAAAAATTATTTCAAACTTTTACTTTTATAGTATGAAATAATATGTTTTTTATTTTTTCAATTTTACGATTATTAACTGATAGGTATATGTTTATTTATTTATTAATTATAAGGTACTTGTTTTATTATTTATTCAATTACTTCTACTTCTATTATTAACTAACAGGTATATGTTTCATTATTTATTTGAAAAAATATGTTTCCTTTATTACTTAAATTAATTTTAAATTTATGGTGAAACTTTCAAAAATAAATTTTGAGAATCCAAACTCATTATTACATCTTTTCAACTAGATAAAATGTGGAATAATATTCTTATATATTCTTTAATTTAAAATTTATAGTATTTATTACCATTTACAGTATGAAAAATCTATGTTTACACTGTAATATTTTATGTGTACATATCAAATAGTTACTTATATTATTACACTTTAGTGTGACTTATTACTCAATACACAGTGATATGTGATACTATTCAATATTAAACTATAATATTCAGATACTATTATATGCACTATGTAATATTTATTTAGTGAAAAATTCAAATAGAGCATGTAAATACATTAGAAATATTTAACATTTATAGGAAGATTCATATATCACATATAGTGTGATAAAGTCAAATTTTGGAATTCTTCATTTTTTTTTCAAAAATAATAGTATATATATGAGTTTTCTTAATCACCTAAATTAGATTGTGCACATTTGGATAAATAAATAACTGTAACATCAACTAATCAAGCTGATGCCAACATTAAGAGAAACTTTAAAAAATCTAAACATAACATACATGATTATTTTGATCTCAATGAAGAGGAATAATAGATAAAATATTGATAATGAATTTAAAAATTAAACTTGGCACCTACTCTCTTTCCTACTGAGTTTTTAAGTGGCCTTATATTATCTTGAAAATACAAAAATTTAAAATATTTTCAAGAAGAGGTCTGATAAACTGTTTCCATCCAAATCACTGGAAAATAAATTATTTCCATTTAAATCACTGGAAGGAAAGAAACTAATGTGAACAAAATCATCTGTCAATTAAATTTAATATATTCACAAAATTTGAAACACTTATAGGTCCTCAACTATAGAAATTACCCTGATTTCCCTTAAGAATATCACTGGTAAGATGGTTTCCAATTAGGGTTTAGTCACACATTAGTAATTAGAATATCACTTTTTATAAAATGCATCAAAATTCAAGGAAAATTTAAGTAAAATTTTTAAACATATTAAAAAAAAGAAAACAAATAATTTTATCAGTGGAGCTTTAACAAGTTTTCTATTATGGATCCATTGATATACATTACAGTCTGGTCTCTACAATGACAAAAATGTTCCCTAGTAAGATTTTTTTATTCCTTTATTACAACCCTTGGAAGTCAATGAAATTATAAAATGTGATAGAACTAATATGTATTTATCATAACTAATATTTATTGTTCAAATAATCAGTTTCAAAACTAATATTAGTTCAGAAAATACATGTATTTTGGTCAATACATATTATAAAATAGGTTATTGATATATTTTTATCAATACATGTCAGTTAAGAACTACTATTATGATCATACATTGAGAAGCAATATGTTTATAGTGAAGAAACCATTATACTGTGATCAAAATATGTATAAGAACAAGTATTTCTTTTTTTCATAACAAATCAAATTTCATATTAGTTGTGAATTAATATTATATATTAAATTTATGTATTTTAGTTTAAAACTGGTATGCAATATTTAGAACTAATATAAATTTATGAGAATTATATATAGAGATCACAATAATAATTCAAAACATATTATTATTTTGATTAATACATATTATAAAGATGGTCAGTTTTTGTATTTTGATCAAAATATGTAATAATTCAAAACTAATATTCTGATCTAAAACATGTTATAACTAATATTAAGATAATATATATATATATATATATATTAGAAATACTGTTACATATATTATAATATTGATTCTAATATCACAATATTAGTTTTGATACATGTTGAAATATTTTTTTAATTAGATGATGTTATATATTACATCACAATAAATATATATTAATCACAATATTAGTTCATAACTAATATTACATGTATATATGTTAATCAATACATATTAGTTCTGTACATATAAAACAATTTAATATTACAATTAAAAATATAAATTAATGGTAAATATGTAAAATTAATATTTTGGTTTTTCAAAATAGATATATGCAGGAAAAAAATAATAACTTGTCATCTGAATTATGAACTCAAATATAAATTTGACAAACAACATAAAAATTAATCCTATAGTTGATCTACATAACACTAAAAATTCAACAATGTTATAATTTTAATGTTAAAATTGAAATATAGATATAAATTATATTTATAGTGAAATAAAATCCAAACATATTTGTATAGAAACCTGCATGTGAAAGATAAATTGGTTCGCATGCTCTTAATATAAATTTATCTCAAAAAATACCAAAATTAGTTAGCTGGGAATGAATGTCATCATATTTATTTGTTTTTTATCTTAACTTTAGTTATCAGATTTTTAGTCTAATATATTTTTTCAACATTTTAATGTCATTTTCCTGATAGCATTAAATATAACACTTTGTTTTTTATTTTGACCAATGATATATATTTCATATTAACATTTTTTTATCCTTGTATTTAATATTATAATTCTAAATAATCCATATATTGAATGTTCCCTCGCTATTATACAATTAATTTTATTATATTATTGATTCTTATTTCATCTAATAATAAATTATTTTATGTCAAAAAATTTACTACAATGTTTTTATAATGAAGATGAAATAAGACTAGAAAAAATGATATTTATTTGGATTTTGGTAGTTTAATAAGAAATTAAATCCAATATCCCCATTCTTCTTATTCCATTATTATGTAGAATATATGAATAAAAAACTTTCAAAATTTTGATTCTTTTGTGGCAATTATACAATAAAGTTTACTATCATGTGATTGCATAGGTGAAGTACAAGTTATGTTTCATTTTAAATATGAAATGTTCAATCAACACTGTCGTCTTAACTCTCTATCATGAACACCCAATGTTCTCATTGAAAAAAATGTATTTTTATCCTTTGAGGTAGGTTTCATTTTCATTTGAAAGTAGTTTCATTCTCAATTGAAAGTAGTGGTAATAGATTAAAGAATTGAAAGTTATGTTACAATATTACATAATTTTGAGTTAGGTGTCATTGTAAATCAAAACTATTGTCATTATAAATAGTTTGTGGTAACTATTTAGATAATATTCTTGTTAATTTTTATCATGTGTTGATATTTTCTATTATGGTGGTCATGGGTTTTTTTTGTTATTGTTGTAACTGTTTATCATCTTGTGGAGGTCATCGATTTTTTTCTTCTCGTGGTCAACGGTTCTTATGATTTTTTTATATTATCATAGTCACTAGTTATTTTTATATCATTATTTTGTAACATCCCCCAATCTATCACTATATAACATATCCAAAAAGGGTTGGTTATGGGATCTCAAGCGCACCTCCCCGTATGCGAGAGGTCGTCGACCAGTAGTGGGGTGTGAATAGTATAGTGGAGGGACTATACCCCCTGGGTTTGAAGTTCCATACTAAAAGATACAATTCATAATAAAATATAAATAATCAGATTAAAACAATGTGTACAACAAAAATAAAGGCCAACTGAAAAATCTAATAAGAAATAGGAAAAATGTAATGACATGCTAGAATATGACTAAATTTCACACTAGAAAAATACAAGAATAAGACTAGAAAACTCAAATAAAAGATTCAAAGTCATGATTCATGATCCCTATGTTGGTCCCATCTCCAAACTCCCACCCATAAGAAAAAAATCAATCAATAGAAAGTTCTTTTTACCTTATCCAAACTTGCATCCAAGAAGTCTACTCGGGTGAAAAATGGTGGCCCGAATAGGGTGTGACTAAAACTCATTAGGTCAACACCACCATGTCTAAACAAAAAAAATATGATGGGAAGTGTATGTAGTAAAGTGATTAAAGGTATATTAATTAATTAAACAATTAAATAAATAAAAACCTACTTTGACACCATTCCAGAATATCTTTGAGCATGTCTTAGAACCATGACAACCATAACCATGTATCCAAGGTAAAGAACTTACTTCGACGCCATGATAGAATATCTCTAAGAATGTCTTATAATCATTCCAGCCACTATATAACCATGTTATAATCACAACAATCAATCTGGGTCAAATCCATGTAAGTATTACAACATTTCTAGATCAAAACCCTATAATAATTACACCATTTGATTGGGTCGAGCCCTCTCACTATCAGCATTATAGCATATTCATGTGAAAGTTCCTAGACCTATCCAATTATATAAGCATCTCTGTAATGAACAAATATATTATTATACAACATGGATATCACAATATCACATCATATATCTCAATGAAGAATTATGTGAATTACCATCATTATTTCATATGAAACAGTGCAATTCGATTCACAATTAATTAACAATTATATCAATAAGAAATTAGCCACAATTTAGGGATTCGAAAATGTGAAGTCACCCTATTTCAAATGTCATGCTAAACATAATTTAATTCATTATCCAATTACAATTCCATTTAAAACCAAAATAATTCAAGTGATAATATCATTCAATTATTTAATTAATTTGGGTGTATGAAACAAGGTTCCAATCACGATATTTCATAAAATTGACATTAATCAAACCACAGGGTTAAGATTTATACCCCCTACTTTTAAAAAATTATCCAACCATGCTTTTGAAAACCAACTACCATGAGAAAGAAGGTTCAGATGATTGTAATGATGTTCCTAGATCAAAATCGATCAAGATCAAAAGCAACAACACAATCATCCAAATGATATCACCACAACAGTTGGAGAACCAAAGGGAAGAAGGAAGAAACCCAACCTAAGGAACTTAAATAGGATTAAAGACACAAATAGAACATCTGGAAGGGGGTTAGCACCCCAAAATGGATATATATTCCCTAGTTCGATAGAATAGGTGAAACAACCAAAACATAATGAATTTCATTCGTACAACATGTTTAAAATAGCAGGCGAGGCATTTACACGGTGTGTAACTTGGTTTCATGTTGTGTAAATATTTTTAATGGTATTCACCAAAAAATATATCGCCTCATATTTATTGTATTAAAACTCACAAAAAATTACATGACATGTAATCCCTTTACATTATGTGTTAATGTTTTGCAGTTGATTTTCATCCCATTTTATTTTTAAACCACCTAAAAGCCTTTTAAATCTTATCAACTTACCAAGAACCCATATTAACACTTAGTTCCATTTAATGCAATACTCTATTAATTTAAACTAGCATGCATCCCTGATCATTAGGTCATCGTCTCCAACAAAGTATCTTCATCTCTAAACAATACTTGCCCACTATGGCTCAAATTGAAAACTCCAAGTTAAACATACCTGAAAAAAGATTTGATCTTACAACCTCTCCACTATATAACATCTCATCCTTGAGTTTCTCCAAGCATCACTATACAATCATAACGAACAAGTATGGAAACTATTTTTTCAAATCAGAATCTCATTCCTAGGTCTCCTCTTGAACTCACCCATCATGCCACTACACTCAAACCAATGGTATAGTCCGACCCGGGAGATATTTCTCACGATGATCCACAACCTGTATAGAATTATACTCAAAGGATTCATCAGAACTAAGCTATAATTCTTCTATTTATATCACAAGGGATGGTATTAAATGATATCTTTTTTATTTAAGACACAAGGAACACATCATACATGGAATTATAGGGTTGTTGAAGAGCTAGATAGTATTCCACTAGACCGACCCTTACCACTGTTTTAAACGGCATAATGAATATGGGTGCTAGCTATCCTTGTTTCTTAATTCAGTGCTACCCTAACCAAGGTGAAACCTGAAGGAAAACATGTTCGCCAACCTTGAATTCCATAGGTAATCTCCTATGGTCAAAATATGATTTCAACCTACTATGTATGATCACCAAATACTATCTAATCAACTAAACCTTTTCAGATATCTCCTGCACGAGACTAGGTCCAACAAGTGCCGACTCACCTGCCTCCATCCAATAAATAAGTGAATGAAGCAACCAACTATAAAAATCATCGAAATATTTAATTTGGATCAATTCTTAGAAGATATTATTATATTTTAAATCCATGAGTTTCATATGATACTCCCATGAACCACCAAAATCCAAAACATAAGAACAAAGAATATCCCCTAGAACATGAATAATCTACTCATATTGACCATTAGTCTATGGATGACTGGATGTTATTAAAATAAAACGTGATCCCATAGAAATCTGAAGACCCATACTGAAATGAAATGTTAAACAAGGATCTCAATATAAAATGATACTCCTCGGAACACCATGTAACCAAACCACTTAACACACATAAATATTTCATAGATATTCAACTATGAAGGTTTACCTAATAGGTAAAAAGTGGGATACTTTAGTCAGTGGATCCAAAACAACCCAAGCATCATAATTCTTAGGGGTATTACTAGGTAATCCCATAAACAATCATCATGAAATCCTCTTATTTGAACTATAGAATAGGTAAAGGCTATAAAATCCCATCTAGACTCTGATCTCGGCATTCACTTGTTTACATGTGAATCATCTATCCATAAATATTTATAACCCCTTATTCATTCTTGACCACCATTATTATCTACAAATACCATAATACATCTTTGTTAAACAAAGATGCACTACCCATCTAAAATCATGAAACTCCCTCATCAGCTCATCCTGTAAGCCCATAGGAACCCATACTCATCCATGTAAAAGAAGGAAATTCAAACTGATGAGAGACCATTATAATGGTGTCTTCCCACCATATAATTTTTATCTCATAACTGATCCTTCTGGATCATACAGTTTCTCAATCTTAATCCTATCCAAAATCAGGAGTATAACTGTTGTCGAGGTTACACCTACTCTCCCCTAAAATTCATGAACATCCAGATGCATTTCTGCAAAGAGGGTCATTATCTAATACTCATCATAAGACTCCCATATTGCCTCTATTTTTGTATTTCATCTTAAAGCATTGGAAACTATGTTTCCCTTTCCTATTGTATAATCCAATTCAAATTCAAAAGACTGTAGATACTCAACCCACCTTCTCTGTTGAAGGTTATGATCTCGATAATAAAAGATGTATCTAAGCCTTTTTTGATCCATGCATAACATGAACCTATCACCCATGAGATAATGTCTCCAAAAACTCAGGGAATTACCACTACTTCTAACTCCATATCATGAGTAGTGTAATTCCTCTCATGTGGTCTCAGCTTATTGGATCCAAAATCAACCGCATGATCCTACTATATTAGAACTCCTCTGAATCCAACTATGGATGTGTTATAGTACATGATATATTATTTAACTAGAATGGGTAAAGTAATGATAGGTGATGAGGTAAGAATTCCTTTCATATCTTGGAAAGATATTTCATAAGCATCAGACCAAACAAACTTCACCCCTTTATTGGTTATCTTGGACATTGGTGTTGTCAATCAAGAGAAATCTTGGATAAAACACTGGTAAAAATCCATTAAACCCAAAAATCTTTGTATTTCAAAGTTGGTCTTGGCATGTTCCCAAGATATCACACATGCGAATTTATCTGGGTTCACTGAAACTCTTTCCACTGAGATGACATGGCCCAAGAAGTGTTCTTTATTTATCTATAAATTTCATTTGGTTATCTAGGAATAAATTCAATTCTCTCTCAATATACTCAGGTTGATATCAATATTTTTGTATTGATAGCCTACTGACTAGGAGTACACTAAGATAACATCAATGAAAACTACCACAAACTAATCTGTAAATGGATGAAATATCCTATTCATTAAGGTCATTAATACCATTGGTGCATTAGTTAACCAAAATAAAATCACTACAAATTCATATAAGCCATACCTGATCCTAAAAGAAGTCTGAGGTATGTCCCGACAGTCTTACCCTTAACTAATGATATCCTCATCTCATGTAAATATTGTAGAAGATCTTATCACCTCTCATCTAAAAAAATATCATCAATACATGGAAGAGGATACCGGGTCATGACAGAATCTGATTTAACATATGATAGTCCACATATAAGTGTAAATATCCATATGAGTTTTTTTCTAATGAGAACTGGAGAACCCCAAGTAGATGTACATAGTTGTATGGAGACATTAGATTATAGATCTTCCAATTGACCCTTCAACTATTGAACCTTAGTTTGTGTTATTCTATAAGGAAAGATAGAAACAGACTCTACTCTCGATACCAACTCGATCATGAACTCGACCTCTCACTCATGTGGTCAGCCATAGAATTTGTCAGGGAAAAAATCCCAAAAACAGTCTACCACTAGAAAAAAATAATCCAACTACATTACACCATTATCTAGAAAAATATTGGTGATTTGAGCCATGAGATAATGCAATCTGCACTAAATTGGCCTCGCACAACCAACCAGAAGATCTCACTCACCTCAGTGAGAATAGCTACTTCCTTATGGAGATATAAAAGTAAATCTACTCCTATAATAGTCTATATGATCCTGGTATACAACTAAATATTCCATACCAAGAATCAAGTTTAAGCTTGTCATTTCTAGCATGAACGGTTCCCAAGAAAAAATGGTAGCCACCAATATCTAGAGAACATGCCTTGCAACATTGATATTCCCATACCACACACCCAATAGTGTTTCGGTAGTTAAAACATCATCCAATATTTCCATATCCAATCCCAAAAAAATTTCAGAAAGAGAAGATACAAAAGAATGTGATTCCCTTGTATCAAACAAAACACAAGATAAGGTAGATGATACAAGAATCATAACTCTGATTAAAGACTGTCCTGCATCCACGTTAGTTGGAGTAATTGTATAACGTGCAACTGACTTGTCCCTCTACCCTAGGCTCCAGTCTAACAACCTTAAGCTATTTCCCTTGATTGGTACTATTACTCATTCACTAGGATTCCATATCCCCTACCTCATCTTGAACAGTCTATGGAACTCCAACTACCATCCTGTTGTGGTGTAGTTGATCCCCTTACCAACTCTAGTGCTTGTGTTGATCCTCTATAACAAGTCTATTGTAGGAAGTTTGAACAAATCCTATGAAGATGACCTAGTCTACCATAGATGTGAAATTTTATTTATGGGTAAGGATAGTGAGGGTGCTTGTGACCAAACCTTCCACACTGATAGAACTAGAAAGGAACATGATCTAGAGATTGTTTTCCAGTACCCTGACTGCTCTTACCACTACTTCTTTAGTAGAAATTATCATAATGATTCTTCTTACCATTCAAAGAACTCCTAGATTTCCCTGCTGAAACAATTTGGTGGCTTCTTAGAGGCTCTCTCAAATTCCTAACTAATATGAGATCATGATTCACCATGTCATCAAAGCTACTTAAATGGAAAACATTTACCTGTGACTTAATCTCATATAAAATATTGTCCTAGAAATGTCTCACCCTGGAGATCTCATCAACTACCAAAGACGGTGAAAAGTATTGTAGGTTGGTAAAACATCCATCATAGTATAGCATTGACAAACCCTCCTACATCAAATGCATGAATTCATGATATTTTTAATCCCTCAAGGTGTTGGGATAGAAATGGATTAGGGAATTCATCTAAAATTCCTTCCAAGATAGATCATCCTGATTCTCATATTCTTCCAAAATATCCCACCAATACTTGGTCGGTCCAAAAAGCATATATGTAGTAAGATTAACCCTCCTATCTATGGGTATCTCTAGATTCTTGAAGATTTTTTGGACTTACTCAATCCAAAACTCATCCTCCTGAGGTCCCCCTTCCCCCGTAAACAAAGGTAGATACTGAAACTAAAACTCTCTTGTCAGCTCAAACATCAAAGGAATGGTACGAACAGTCTCCCTTTCCATGGATCACATAACCCTTAGGAAGATTTTGTGAGGATGAACATCCATATTCTCCTCCAGAACTATAGTAAACTATGGTTTAGATATGTTAGGAGCATGGTGATTTCCACTCTCTTAACGCTGAAGTCAAAGACGACGAGGAGGCATTTTCTCTACAAGACAAACACACACCTTGGGGAACTAACTAGAAATGCGGTTAACCCCAAAAGGTGACTATAATAGATAACCACTAACTCATTGTCTCTCTATACATGGATTACATGTATTTTAGAATGATTAGACAACTCATTTATTTTATCCAATGAAATAGATATCTCATACCACAGTTAAACCGACAAGTATATATATCACATGAAAAAAAATATATGTTCCTATTATGAGTAATGAATGTCAGTATATCCCTATATACCTAGTATGATTCATGTATTATTATCTCCCATCATACCGGTCCTTGGTTATAAAACTCAAGAAACATTAACATCAGAAAACACTAATCCTCACACAATATGTGAATCGCCCAAGGTGAAATAACATCAACTGTAACAATCACACAACATAAACAACAATCCCATCCCTGGGTAATTAGATTTTCCCTCATACATGGGTTAGCCACTCCCTTAAACAAGATTATTACCAAGTCCCAAAACATTATAGTCTCATTTCAACCTTTCCTAATTAGTAAATAAAAAGAAAAGAGAACCTGACACTCTAACACCACTTTGTAACATCCCCTAATGTGGAACTATATCATGTGGCCATAAAGGGTTGGTTATGGGACCATAAGAGAATATCCTTGTATTCAAGAGGATTTTAAATAGAAATATGGGTGTAGATAGTATAATGGGGAGAATATACCCTCTTTGTATAAAGTTTCACAGTAAAATATAAAATTCATAATAAAATAGAAATAATCAGTGTAAAACAATGTGGAAGATGAAAATAAAGGTCAACTAAATAATCCATTAAGAAATAAGGAAAATGTAATTACATGTTGTAATGTGACTAAATTTCATGCTAGAAAAATACAATAAAAATACTAGTGAACTCAAATAAATGACCCAAAGTCCCTAGTCCGATGATCTATGTCAGTACCATCTCTAAACTCCAACCCAACAAAAAATAAGAAATCAATAGTAAGGTCATTTTACCTTGTCCATTGATGCATCCACAAAGTCTTCTCAAGTTCCAAATAGTATCTCAAAGAGGGTGTGAGTAAAACTCAATAGGTAGACACATTTTTTCTAAACAAAACAAGTCTGATGATAAGTGTATGCAATAAATCGATGACAGGTATATTAATTAATTCAATAATTAAATAAATACAACAACCTACTTTGGTTTCATGGAAGAATATCTATGAGCATATTTTAAAACTATGACAACAACAACCATATATCCAAGGTAAACAACCAACTTTGACACCATGTCAAAATATCGCTGAGCATGTATTACAACCATGCCAACCACTATACAACCATGGAATAATCAAAAAAATCAATACGGTTCAAATCTCTATAAGAATTAAATCATTTTCAGGTAAAATAACTATAAGAATTACAATATTGCACTAGGTCGAGCCCACTCACTATCAACATTATAGAGTATTCATGTGAAAGTTCCTAGACCTAGCCTGTTATATAAGAATCTCAACATATAAAACAATTCTTGTCATACAGCATGGATATAACAATATCACGTCATATATCTTAAAAGGTAATTATGTGAATTTCCATCATTCTTTCATATGCCTTGGTGAAATTCAATTTACAATTGATTAACAATTATATCAATAAGCAATAATTCAAAATTTAGGGATTCTATAACAAGAAATCTTTCGAGGTCACATGTTATATTAAACAAACTTTAATCCATTAACCAGTTACAAATACATTTAAAACCAAATGAATTATTGGGATGATATTTAATTAATTTGGGTGCACGCAACGAGGGAGCAATCATAATATTGCATTAACTGGACAATAATCAAACCATAGGGTTGAGATTTAGACCCACTACCTTTAACAGAAGACCCAAAAATGCTTTCAACGACCAAATCCCATGAGGAAGAAGGTTTTAATGATTTCAATGGGGTTTCTAGATAAAAACGGATCAATATCAAAACCAAAAATACAATCGGTCAAATAATTTCACTGTAAAGGTTCAAGAACCATAGGGAAGAAGGAAGAAACCTAACCAAAGGAACTTACTAGGGATTGAAGGCACAAAAAGAATGTATGGAAGGAAGGTTGATACTAGAAAATTTCCTAGAGAATTCCCTAGGTTTGAGAGGAGAGGATTTGTAGCCAAAACATAATGAATTTCATCCGCACAACAAGTTTAAAATAGATTGTCGGGCATTTAAATGGTGTGTAACTTGGTTTCATTTCATTTAAATGTTTTTAGTGGTATTCAACAAAATAATTATCACCTCAAATTTAATTTATTAAAATCCATGAACAATTACATGATTTTTAATCCATTTACATGATGTGTAAATGTTATGCAGCCGATTTTTCAGCCCGTTTTCCTTTTAAACCACCTGAAACACCTTTAAATCATCTCAAATTACCAAGAAAACTTATTAAAACTTATTCCCATTTAAAGACAAACTCCTTTAATTCAAACCAGAAAACATCCCCTCACTTTAAGTCATCTTTTCCAACAAGGGCTCTTATTCTCTAAACATGACTTGGCCACTACGAATAAAATGAAAAACTAAGAGAGAAACATACCTAGAAAAATATGGGATCTTACATGTTATGGAATTTGTTGTGGTCCTGGGTTATATATTATTGTAGTCACTAGTTTGATAATCTTTTAGTTTTTGATATCATGAATTTTTATTTTTATATTATGTGTTTAGATGAAAATAGTATGTTTAGGATAATTTTTGGGTGCTCAACACACTTCTCATGATGGTGCTTGTTTAAAGTAGAGAGAGCTGGTGTTAGGTGATGCTTCAAACATAAAAGGGTTTTCTACTATAATAAAATTATTGGTGTTGATTTTGTACATGTTCAGATCCACTACAACATATGATATATTCTCTGGAGTTTTAAGGATTCCAAATATAGTTTCTTTTTGGATTGTTCACATCAAGTGGAGCACAAAGTTATAAGTCAGGTCTACTATTTGATAATTCATTATTGCTGCTACTCGATGATCATTTCAATATTTTTAGTGGATTAGTACTAACATTAAAGGTTAGTATGGTGTATTTTTTAGAAATCCACTTTTTTGTGTCAAATATATGGATCATGTCATGATATCATATTATGGTTGCTAATTTTTTATTTCTATGATCATGTTTACTACTAGTAGGGCATGGGGTTCATGTTTACATTGTTCACTTATTAAAGATCCAGTTCCTAGTAAGAGAATGTATTCCCATTTCCTAGTTCATTGATTCTTCAAAGTGTTTCTCCATTAAAAAATTTCCAAAATCAAACAAAAACTTATTTCAACTCATTTGGAGAGGTGGAGTGATTGAGTTTTTTTGTTTCATGTGTATCCCAGTGGACCTGATGTCAGAGATGCTCCAAATGTTGTAGTCATTTGAGGCTCTCCAAAACTCATTTTCATAGTTGGATACATCACATGGGTTGTATGGTGTACTTATTATACACAAGAAAAGTAATCTATATTGTGTGGATGATATATTATTTTGGTCACATCCAAAAACATTTGGAAGCTCCCATGATAATCTTACTGCAAAAAAAAAATACAAGTAGTTGTTTCTTCCTCCCAAGTATCATTTTTCATAGTTATGTGAAAGAAATTTTTTCAAATGTACCTAAAACAGTAAAACAAATCGGACTAATCAACCCTGTTGTTGAGATATTTTTAAAATTTTAGTGATTCATAATTGGCCCTATGGAAATTTTATAGAACCTATTTAAAATATTTATATTAATTCTTTGAAATGGACTCAAGATTGACTATTTAATGATTTGTACTCTTCTTTTTGTTCTCAGTGTGAGATAGTGGGTGAAATATTTTCATAAAAAAGTGTGTGAAAGGGTAATTTATTACATGAGTGGTCAACCATGATATTTAAAACTATCTCATAGACTTATGATTCTATCCACAAGTGCAATAAAAAGGAACCACAAGAAATGTACAGAAAGTGATCTTCTTAGTGAACAACGACAGTGAAACCCATGTCAAAAATGTATACTTCAACCTACAAGTACAAGTTAAAGAAAAGAGGTGTAAAGGGACCTTCTTACATTCATGGACATTTTCGCCAATGTGAACCAGGATGGTGACACCCTATGTGATAAACATGTTTTTAGATTTTTTTTTAACGTTTTTTTCCAAATAAATCTCCAATTTATTAGAGTTTTATACAGACTACTTTTATAATTATTATATAATAAATATAATAATTATAATATATATAGTTATATTAATAAATATAATAAAAAAATTAGAAAAAAATGGAGTACCCACATATAATATTTTATTTAATAATTTATTTACAAATAGATATTAATTGTTGGTATTGCCTATCATATTGTTAATAATATTACTAATGGAAAGATAAATGATGGTGATAATATTATGAATGTATAAATATGTCTTATGGATATATTGTTAAAAAAATTAACCAACATATATATTATATGTTGGTATTATTATAATTATAACAGAACTATTTTATCTTTCGTAATAACATTTAGCGATAGAGTTTTTACCAACAATATAGTGATAATACATTTTTTGTTGGAAAAAATATTTACCAATAGAAAATAAAATTTAACCAAAATATATAACCTTTTTTTAAAAATCTAATGATTTTTTATTAATAAAACTCATCTTATGTGCACCATAGCATATTTCTTCATTTAAAAATATTATGCTCATAGGTAAGTAGGTGACTAATTGGTTATGATACCTTGATTGGTACATTGAGTCTTGTTACATTTTTTCCCAATATAGAATATTTAATTTTGAATTTCAATTGGTATGAATCTATCTATTATATTTGGGAGAGTATGTGCATTGGTCCTGAAATCATTCTATCATGTACCATATGTGCGTGTTTACTATCTTTTTTAGACATTTTTATATCAAAATTTTAATTAACCTGAATGTTATATTTTTTATGCTCATAGAGGTTAGAAAAACTTACTAATCCCCATGAATAGTAATCTTTCAATTAGGATATACTTCATTAAGGTCTTATGGATCTTAGTGATCATCTTGGTTCCTTATAAGAGAGTTTGTATGAGGAAAATTCACTGTCATATCCCAATCCATATTCTCTTGCAATGGTAGCTGAGAATGTTGATGTGAATATTAAGAACACTAGGGATAAATCACATCCACCACCACCACTACGCATAGAAGAAAAAATATGAGAATAAATCCAGTGATCCATGATATAGGTTCCATGTATAAGTTTGTGTCTTATTGTCCTGTTACGTTTATGGTTTGGGATTTGGAAGTGTTCATTGGAGGATCTAAGAGGGTTAGATGAAGTTTGGAGATGAAATTACACATCATAGGGTAATTCATGATATTAATATATTATCATGATTTGATAGATTGTTCATGGATTGAAGGTTGGTGATTTATATATTGAAATCTCGAAAGTTGATTTTGTTCTTAAGTGATTCATGATGTGAAAGAATAATTCTTGACATCAATTAATTCGAGGATGAGGCGCTATAAAAATCAATGTATATTAGTTGGGTTTTTATCTTGATTGATTTATAGAGTAAAAATGTTTCTAGGATGAATTATAGGGGACCATAAAAACTCATATCATGAATCGATCATTCGCATCATGAATTTGCTGAGGGCCAATATGTTTAAAAATTTTGATTCTATCCTAATTTATTTCATTCCTCTATCATTTATTTCAAACCATGGGTAAAACCTAGGTGATTTTGGATTATATTTCATCTTATTTCATCCTAATTTGATCCTTGTATTCTAGAAGATGATATTTGGTTGTCCATAGTGAATAAATCTCTTTCTATCCCATGGTTTCTCTAGTTCCAATTTGGGGATTTTTTGTGGTGATTTTGTTTTTTTGGGGAGTTTGTATAGATATAATTTTTTTTTATGAAACTTGATTTGAATTAGGTTTATTTGAGGTTTCCTTATATGTTTTTTTCTTCTAGTTTTCTCTCATTAACCTCATTTTGCATAGAAATTCAAAAAGATTCTTAGAGGTCTGGGATCCTCATTCTCTCCCTATTTACGTGAATGTGTGGGTATTGAATGATTTTATCTTTCTTTGGGTGGATATTATGGGTCATATTAAGAATATAATTATTTTTCTAAATACAAATTTTATTTTAATGGGGTGAAATCATTTGTTTTATTTATTTTAATGAAATTATTGATGAGATTATGCATTCTTATTTCCATTTATAAAGATCACGGAAATTTAGACCCTGGATTTTGTAGTAGTTGATGTATTTATAGAAAACATGTTGTTTTTATTATTTGATATCACCCTAAATAAAAGTATAAGAATGTATGTATCACTAATAAATTTGTTACCCCTGTAAATAAATAATTTTTGTGATAATAACTATGCTAAGTAATGACATAAAGTGAATAAATCCCTTATTGAATCTGATTTGTGGAAAATTGTGGAAGTCAAAATGTGTTGTTATTTATTGATCTGGTTGTAATGAATATTTAGTGGTTATATGAACCCTATTTAGGGATTGTGTAGTGATGGTGATGACTAACATGGGTGTGGAATGTGTTTTCAACTGATGTGATAGATGGTTAACATGATATTAATGTGGGCTTGTGTGTGGTGGTTGTGATGTGTGGTTGTTGCGATGATATGGTTGGGTAGTGGTGAGACGGATTGGAATTCATTGTGTTATGGTGATTTTGTATGTGATATGTGTGAGAAATTATGTGGTTTGTTTGTGTTAGTTTCCCCATTATCTATGTAATAAACCAAAATGATAAAAATTAAAATACATTGATATGTAAATGAATAAGTATAGGATGAAATTTAATTATTAGAATAGGATGAAATTGATGTGTGGTAATTAGATTAAATGAGATGGTTGATAAATTAACGGGTTGTGTTAATGTTAATGGAATGGATTAGTAAATGAGAGTTGGTGGAAACTCATTAAAATTTGGAAATGGTGGTATGTGTAATTGAGAATGTAATTGTGTGGTTATGTGTGTTGGTTGTGCAGTGTCATGAATTTAGTGTTAGAAGCAGCTGTGATTAATGTCATGTGGTGTAGTGGTAATTATGTGGAGTATATTAGTGAATTTGATGTTAAATCATAGATTGGGTAATGTTTGATATATAACTATCATTTATTTTTATATTATTTCTATATGTGCCCCATAAGAGATTATTAAGCTTACCAATGACCAAATGTTTTGTGTTTTGGGTGTTTTCCCCAACATCCTGGATAGTAGTCATTTAGATGGCTAGTTCTCCCCTCTACCCTACTCTACCTTCAAAAATATTGGTGATACAATTTGGTGTTATAGATTACCCTATAATGATATGGGTTGGTGTTAGATATTACCCAGTAACGAGATAATGAGTTGGTGTTGGAGATTACCAAGTGGTGATGAGGATGTGATGTGTTGTGGGGGTCATGTGTTCTATCAGGAGGAAATGAGGTTGATGTCCTTAATTTTCATGATACCCTACATCCCTAGTTATGTGATAAGGTTGTGATGTGATGATGGTAGATGCTATCACCAAATGCTAGACCCTGTGAGAGGTTTTCATATATCAGGACTAATCCTGACCCACATCATAGAAAGTTGGATATGTGATATGACATGTATATAAGGGATGGGAGCACATGAAATTTAATTTTGGAGTTTGAGAGTAGAAAATTAGCAGGGAAGTGGTTGTGGGGATCCTTTGCTTCTTGTTATTTTGATACTATGTTATTATATTGGATGAGTGATTTGGTGAGTTCATTATAGAGAGTCTAGGATTGGTTAGTTGATCTATTTATGTGCATGTTGGTTCTTAATTTTATTCACTGGGGAATATGTATGATCTTTTAACATGTTCACTAGAGATCTTGGATATGATCCTATTGAGTATACACTAGTGCAGAAAACATTTTTTACGTCACCATTTTTTACGTCGGTTATATAAAACCGACGTCATAATATGTAAAACGAAGCTTTTTACATCGGTTATTTAATAACCGACGTAAAAACCTGTGTTTAGTACACCTTTAACGTCAGTTATTTTTATAACCGACGTTATTAATCGCGCGGCTTCGTTTTTTACGTCGGTTATACATTAACCGCCGTAAAAAACAGAAGCGGGGGGTGTTTGTTACGTCGGTTATTCAATAACCGACGTAACAAATCGACATATGTACGAGTTATTACGTCGGTTATTCAATAACCGATGTAAAAAACATGGTTTTTGAAGGCCTTTTTACGTTGGTTATTTTATAACCGACGTAAAAAAAGAATCCGCAGATGTTTTTGACGTCGGTTATGGAATAACCGACGTAAAAAAACGCGGATTTTGAGCCCTTTATAACGTCGGTTATAAAATAACCGACGTAAAAAAAGAATCGGAGGAAGGTTTTTACATCGGTTATTGAATAACCGGCATTATAAATGTTTTTAAAAAAATTATAACGTCGGTTATTGAATAACCGACGTAATAACTCATTTAAAAATTTACCCAGACCTGTGGATTGTCATTCGCGAGTTTACCTTCGATAGTCGCGACTCGTCTCTCTCGCGCGTAAACCCGAATCGGCTCGTCCATTTCGTTGGTTCAGATTCGTTTTGCGATCATCATTTCTCATATTTAATCTCCTCAGATCAATCATCTAAACTCGCAGCACTCAGGTAATCCTCCCACTCGTTCGTTTTCTTTCGCGGATAGTATATATATATGTGTTGTGATTTTTTTGTTGAAACTAGCTAAGATTCTTCGATTGCGAACCCTTTTAACTCGTTTTGGCACCATAATCTTATTTATCATCCCTAGATCTATTAGTTCGACTTGCAATATTGACTAATTTTATGATTTCACTAATTTTTCATCGTTTTCTATAAATCCCCGAGAGGGTTGGGGCGTGTCCATTTGGATGGGATGCCCTTTTACAGTTGTTAATACTTTATTCACACACAACCATGGCATAGGTGCATGGATTTGGGATCACATCACCATTTTCACCCCCTGCACACAAAGTTTCACGAGGAGGACTCGCCAGATTTCCCCTCGGCATGTTAAAAATTTTAGATACCCTCTTTTCACCAAGTAAAAAATTAACTAGTTTTTTCTTCACTACTTATCCTAAACAAATAAAACCACCATTCTTTCTAGAACCTCTACTAGATCCATTGCATCCATCAACATACATATTTGGATATGAAATCATCCCTTAAGCCTTATGTTCGATGCTAACATCCTTTACTAATCTATAGAAAATATGATGGTCTGCTAAGCTCTCCATTTAAAAGTGAAACCCCACCAATTATTCATCCTCATCATGAGAAAATGGCACAACATCTGAATTTCTGATTGAATCTCTTGGGTCACTGAACAAACATTAACTCCATCAAATCCACACCTGGAATAGACAACCTAATGTCGAGTTCCTTCTCTATCTATTGAAACTCAGTTCTTCCTCCACACCTAAAAACATTCTTTGAATGGCTCAACTTCTTGTTATGGTAAATTTTCAGTGATTCCAGGGGGGTGGGGGGGCTACCAAGAGGGTTGGGGGGTGTCCAGGGGGGTGTCCAAGGGGGTAGGGTGTGGGGGGGTGGTGTCCAGGAGGGGTGGGGGGCTGTCCAGAGGGGTCGGGGGTGTCCAGGGGGATTTACAAGGGGTGGGTGGGTGTGGGGGGCTTTCCAAGGATGTGGGTGGGTGTTGGGGGGTGTCTAGGGGGGTGTCAAAGGGGGTAGGGGGTGGGGGTGGTGTTTAGGAGGGGTGGGGGGGGGGCTGTCCAGAGGGTTGGGGGGTGTCCAGGGGGGTGTCCAAGCAGGTCGGGGGTGGGGGGTTGTGTCCAGGGGGGGTGGGGGTGCTTTCTAGAGGGGTCGGGGGCTGTCCAGAGGGGTCGGGGGGTGTCTACGGTGGTGTCCAAGGGGATGGGTGGGTGTGGGGGGCTGTCCAAGGGGGTGGCAGCCTGTCCAGAGGGGTCGGTGGGGTGTCCAGGGGGGTGTCCAAGGGTTTGGATGGGTGTGGGGGGTTGTCCAAGTGGGTGGCGGCCTCTCCAGAGGGTATTTGGGGTTGTCCGTGTGGGTGGGGGGGCTGTCCAGAGGGTTGGGGGATGTCCAGGGGGGTGTCCAAGGGGGTAGGGGGTGGGGGGTGGTGTCCAGGAGGGGCGGGGGGCTGTCCAAAGGGGTCGGGGGGTGTCCAGGGGGGTTTACAAGGGGGTGGGTGGGTGTGGGGGGCTGTCCAAGGGTGTGGGTGGGTGTTGGGGGGTGTCCAGGGGGGTGTCCAAGGGGGTAGGGGGTGGGGGTGGTGTTTAGGAGGGTGGGGGGGCTTTCCAGAGGGTTGGGGTGTCCAGGGGGGTGTCCAAGCAGGTCGGGGGTGGGGGGTTGTGTCCAGGAGGGGTGGGGGTGCTTTCTAGAGGGGTTGGGGGCTGTCCAGAGGGGTCGGAGGGTGTCCAGGGTGGTGTCCAAGGGGATGGGTGGGTGTGGGGGGCTGTCCAAGGGGGTGGCGGCCTGTCCAGAGGGGTCGGTGGGGTGTCCAGGGGGTGTCCAAGGGGGTGGATGGGTGTGGGGGGCTGTCCAAGTGGGTGGCGGCCTCTCTAGAGGGTATTTGGGGTTGTCCGGGTGGGTGGGGGGGCTGCCCAGAGGGTTGGGGGATGTCCAAGGGGGTGTCCAAGGGGGTAGGGTGTGGGGGTGGTGTCCAGGAGGGGTGGTGGGCTGTCCAGAGGGGTCGGGGGGTGTCCAGGGGGGTTTACAAGGGGGTGGGTGGGTGTGGGGGGCTGTCCAAGGGTGTGGGTGGGTGTTGGGGGGTGTCCATGGGGGTGTCCAAGGGGGTAGGGGGTGGGGGTGGTGTTTAGGAGGGGTGGGGGCTGTCCAGAGGGTTGGGGGGTGTCCAAGCAGGTCGGGGGTGGGGGTTGTGTCCAGGAGGGGTGGGGGTGCTTTCTAGAGGGGTCGGGGGCTGTCCAGAGGGGTCGGGGGTGTCCAGGGTGGTGTCCAAGGGGATGGGTGGGTGTGGGGGGCTGTCCAAGGGGGTGGCGGCCTGTCCAGAGGGGTCGGTGGGGTGTCCAGGGGGTGTCCAAGGGGGTGGATGGGTGTGGGGGGCTGTCCAAGTGGGTGGCGGCCTCTCCAGAGGGTATTTGGGGTTGTCTGGGTGGGTGGGGGGGGGGGCTTTCCAGAGGGTTGGGGGATGTCCAGGGGGTGTCCAAGGGGGTAGGGGGTGGGGGGTGGTGTCCAGGAGGGGCGGGGGGCTGTCCAGAGGGGTCGGGGGGTGTCTAGGGGGGGTGTTATATCTTACTATATTTTTTTAAAAAAATAATATTCATGCATATTTTTTTAAATACACATCGATTTGTTTTTTATTTCAAAATTGTTTACATTCAAATTATGATTTTTTTCATATAAACATATATTTGTCTTATCTAAAAAATATATATATTTTTGCTATTTGTTATAGGTAATAATGAGTCGAAGTTGGATTACAGCACATCGAATGAGAAATGAATATGAGGAAGGTGTTGATGCCTTTTTGGATTTTGCTAAACGAAATGTTCCAAGTAGTGACATTTTTTTTCTGTCCATGCCTGAAATGTCTGAATATGAAGAAGTTGAAAAGTAGAGAGATAAAAGATCATCTGATTTGTCATGGTTTCAATCCGAGTTACAACCCTTGGATTTGGCATGGCAAAACTGGACAGAATGTCACTGATGATAATGAATCACAAGATGGTAACTCCGATGGAATTGAAGAAATGATTCGCGATATTGTAGCAGAACAAATTGAGATAGAACCGACAGTTGCTCGTCTATATGGTGATGCCTAAAAACCATTATATCCTGGTTGTATAGATTTTACGGTTTTGTCGGCGGTGTTAAGATTGATTAACCTGAAGGCGAAACATGGATGGAGTGACAGAAGTTTTACAGAGCTGCTACAATTGATGAAAGACATTCTTCCAAAAGATAACGATCTTCCTGATTCACATTATAAGGCCAAAAAAATATTATGCCCGATGGGATTGGGATACAGGAAAATACATGCCTGTCCGAATGACTGCATTATATATAGGAAGGAATATGAATTTCTGAAAGAGTTTCCTAAATGTGGGACATCACGGTATAAGGTGAAAGAAAAATCACAAGCTGATGTGGAGATTACAAAGCTCCCTTCAAAGGTATTTTGGTATCTTTCTATAATTCCTCGTTTCAAACGTTTATTTGCTAATTCACATGATGCAACAAGGTTAAGATGGCATGCTGATGAGAGGGTATGTGATGGAAAAATACGTCATCCAGCTGATTGTCCACAATGGAAGAAAATTGATGCCCAGTACCCTACATTTGGAAATGAAATTAGAAATCTGAGACTAGGCTTGTGCACAGATGGAATGAATCCATACCGAACCCTCAGTAGCACACATAGTTCATGGCCTGTTTTATTGGTAATTTACAACCTCTCTCTTGATGTTTGTATGAAGCGCAAATATGTCATGTTGAGTATCATGATCTCTGGTCCAAAGCAACCCGGCAATGATATTGATGTATACTTGTCACTGCTGATTGATGATTTGAAACTGTTATGGGCTGATGGTATTAGGGTGTATGATTCTTATAAAATGGAATATTTTCAACTGCATGAAGCGCTTCTATTCACTATAAATGACTTCCTAGCATATGGAAATTTGTCTGGATACAGTGTTAAAGGGCATAAAGCATGTCCAATTTGCGAACAACAGACGTCATATTGTCAATTGCATCATGGGAGGAAAACAGTGTACATGGGTCATCGAAAGTTTTTGCCTATGGATCACCCTTATAGAAGACTAAAAAAGGCTTTCAATGGCTCACAAGAATTTGATACTGCTCCAAAACCTTTATCCTCAGATTTGTATTTTGAGAGGGTGAAAAACCTTGATGTGACATTGGGAAAGACACAGAAATCTGGTAATGATAGACATATTTGGATGAAATGGTCAATATTTTTTGAGCTACCATATTGGAGGTATCATGAAGTCAAACATAATATTGATGTCATGCACGTGGAGAAGAATATCTGTGATTCTTTGATCGGAACATTGCTAAATATTAAAGGAAAGACAAAAGATGGGTTGAATGCAAGGTTAGACCTACTATCAATGAGAATACGTTTGGAGTTTTCTCCCACTCCTAAAGGAAGATGAACATTTCTTCTCCCGGCTTGTCATACATTATCGAAGAGGGAGAAAAGTAGCTTCTGTCAGTGTCTTCATGATATCAAAGTGCCTCAATGTTATTCTTCAAATGTAAAAAATTTTGTCTCATTGAAAGACTTGAAGTTGATAGGTATGAAATCACATGATTGTCACGTCATGATGCAACAAATTCTACCAGTTGCACTGCGTGGAATATTTCCCATCCGTGTCAGAAAGACTATAATGAGGTTGTGTTTTTTTTCAATTCAATTTGTAACAAGGCGATTGATGTGAATGCTTTGAACATTTTGGAAAAGGATGAAATTTTTATACTTTGTCATTTGGAAATGTATTTTCCTCCAACTTTTTTTGATATGATGGTGCATTTAATGATTCATCTGGTTCGAGAAATAAAGCTTTGTGGACCTGTATATCTTCGTTGGATGTATCCTTTTGAAAGGTATATGAAAATATTAAAGGGATATGTTAAAAATCCATATCGACCTGAAGCCTCCATTATTGAAAAGTATATTTCTGAGGAGGTAGCAGAGTTTTGTACGAGCTACTTGGCTACGGCGCAACACATAGGTTTGCCTCCATCTCACCATGAACGGGTTAATAATGAGGGAAAGGGGATTCGTGGCTTGAAAGTCAAATCACTGTCAGATGAACAGATGAAGAAGTTAGAATCATACATCTTGAATAACATAGCTGATGTTCAACCGTATATCACATTGCATATTAATGAGTTGAAATAATGTCATCCAAAGAAGAAAGAAATGTGGATTTTGAATGATCACAACAAAACTTTTTTGCCATGGTTTAAAAAGACCTTGCTTGGTAGATCAGATGTATCAGAGACATTAAAATGGATAGTGGGTGGTCCATCTTTAAATATGATAACATGGTCCGCTTATGACATTAATGGCTATACATTTCATACGAAAGCTCAGGACAACAGAAGTGCAGTTCAGAATAGTGGTGTATTGGTGTTTGTAGAAGCAATGCATTTTTCGAGTGCTAAGGACAGAAACCCAATTTCGGCATCAAGTGCATATTATGGAGTGATTGAAGACATATGGGAGGCTGATTACTTTAAAATCAAAGTTCCTGTTTTTAACTATAAATGGTTTATCGGTAACAACAGTGTCAGACACGATGAATTTGGAATGAAACTTGTTAATCTGAATAGATTGGAAGACACAACTGATTCTTTTATAATGGAAACACATGCCAAACAAATTTTTTATGTAGTAGATCAATCAGATATGCAGTGGGCTGTTATTTTACAAGGGAAAAAACAATATGTTGGTGAGGATGAATTTGATGAAGATGCTGATTTATGTGAGATCCCTACTTCCATGGAAAGATTAACAGAACATAATGAAGAGTATGTTGAAGACATAGTTTTTGCCATAAGGAACGATCACGACGAAGGAATTTGGGAAAACAATCCAACTGTACATTCCTAAAATTACAGGTAACACATGTTTATTTCTTGTTTACATTTAGTTTTTTCATATAATTTTAGATATTGTAAATTTTTTACTTATTAAAACATGTATCAAACCAAAATGATAAAACAATAAAAACCGTAAAGAGGAGAAGTCCTGGGCGCACCGGCGGGCCGGTGGTGGATCACCGGCGGGCCGGTGGTCCAGACAGAGAGGAAGGCTCTCTGTCTGGTCCACCGGCCGGCCGGTGACACCAGGTAGTGGGCAAGTCTACTGCCTGGGTCCTCCGGCTGGCCGGTGAGCTCACACCGGCTGACCGGTGGACTCAGTGAGTCCACTTTTCAGCTTTCTTGGGCCAACTCCTTGGAAACCTTTTGCCTATCAACAAAAACACTTGAAAACAAGTTAGAGCATAATAAGAGTGATTGTGATCATTAAAATCCAAGAGAGAGGGGTACAACAGACTGTTTTTACCATGTTTATCATTGTTTAACATGCTTACCATATTACCAATGTTTACTATTATGTAATTTAGTACACTTTTCTATTTTCTGATTAAGTAGTATTACAATATTTGAATTTGTATATTTGTGAACTAATGTTTGTTTTTTTGATTTGAAGGAAAATGACAGATCAATCAGTTGATCAGCCACATGATTCAGGAGATGAGCATATTGGTCATACATCTGGGGAGGAACATTCACATGCTCCTATTACGAAAAAGAGTTCAAAGGTTGGTAAGCGTGGGTGCACACGTTTACCAAAATTATCACTTGCCCGTACGAAGGAGGAGAGGATAGTCGTGGAGTTTGATGATGATGATCTTCCTAGAGGTCCAAATGCTAAATATTTTAAGGGTTTTGTAGCAACTCAGGCTAAGAGAAAAGTAAGCATTCTCTATGATGATTGGAGAAGTGTGGATAAGGCGATAATTTCTCAGTTGTGGGAGACCATTTTGGTAAGATCTTTTGCTATTTTTTGACTGTTCTTTAAATGTTTCTAGTATATATAATATTTTTAACCTCTTTTTTATCAGATGACATTTGATATTCCTGACACTGGAGGAGTCAGGAAGAAATTCTTATCGTTGGATGCTAGGAGATGGAGGGATTTCAAATCAACCCTCTCATCTGATTTCATTTATGGTCATAGGAGTCGTGAGAATCCATGTCGTATATATCCTTTTATATATGAAGACACATGGAGACAATTTTTTGAAAGTAGAAGAAAAGAATCATTTTTGGTAAGGTCAATGTAAACTTTTATAAGCTTTCTTATATAAATGATCTTATTATTGTTTTGTTAATGATTACTTATTCTTAATTTACAGCAAACAAGGAAAGCTCATCAAGAGATCCAATCTAAAAATGTATACCCTCATAGTTTATCTCGGGGAGGGTATGCATTATTGGAAGAACAAATGATGGCAGAAAAATTTTAACAACTAAGAGCTGAGTCTTCAAGCTCTGGAGAGGTGGCCCCTCCATCCCCTCCATCTAGACATGAGAAATGGAAAAGAGCTCGGAAGGGAAAAAAGGACAATATCTTTCGGAAGAATCGGGACTCGTAGTTGAGAGGATTGTAAGATATCTATTTTATTTATTTAAGTTTACTATTTTCGTCATATATTTCCAATCATTATAGAAATGTTCAATTAATTATTACAGGACTCTCTTGAGGAGTAGAGTTCACAGGGGACATTTACACCATCTGGGAGGGAAGATATTTTATCTTTGGCATTGGGAAAGCCCGAACATCCTGGCCGTGTAAGAGGATATCCGGCAGGTGTATCGGTAAGAAAAGTGTTGCCACGTTCCTCAACTTCTAACGTTGAGGGAGTTTATAAAAAAAAAATAGAATCCTTGGAGGCTGAAGTCCATAATATTAATGCGACAATGGAGGACAAGATTAGAGAATCGGTGCAATTTATGTTTGCAGACTTGCAAAGACAATTTCAGGGTATAGCTCCCACTCCACCTCTCCCAGTAGCTCCCACTCCCCCACCTCAGCCTGCGGAGCCCATTTTTGATCCTCCTCCTCCGCCGCAGCTACCTACTTATTGTGAGTTGTATGTTGATGATCCTCAACATCATATAGTTGCATATGGGATGGTATATTGTATAGGAGATACAGTTCATCATCAACAGTTAGAGGTAGAGAATCAGAGGGTCACTATACATGATATTATAGATAGATCAGCTCGGATACCATTACCTACAGATGAGGTGACGATAGTTGGACATAGTATCGGCCATTTTTTACTTTGGCCATCCAGACTTCTTCGACTCATTACCATAGAGGTATGGATGTTCTATCTTTTATTTTATATTTTTATTAATGTTTTATCATTTGAAAACTAATATATTTTTCAATTTATTTTTACAGGAATACTTCAAAGGTAAAGAAATACTGTATAGACAACAACAAAGACAGATAGCTATGACATCAGATGCAGATACTAGCAGTCTTGACAAATTGTCAAGATATTCAAATTTTTTGGCGGATCATTATGACTTTACAATGGAATCTCATGTATGTGGACGTGAACTAAGTGTGGGGATTATGAAAACTGATATCATGGAGTTTGTCACTGGAGATAAGTTGGGCATCAACGTGGTGCAAATTTTTATCATGTAAGTCTTAACACCTTTTCCTTGCGTTATATTTATTAAAAATGTATACTTATGTCTGCTTTGTATTAGGTATCTGTATAAAATTTGTGAGAGGAATGAGCTGACAGATGTATATGGATTCGTGGACCCACAATTGATTTCCCCTGAAGCATGTGCATTGGATGAGGAACAAAGAATGATTTATATTGCTGATAGATTTGAAAAGAATGTAATCACACAGTGTTGGATGATGCCTTTTTGTGAGAGGTATGAAACACATCCCTCTCAAAGAGTTAATTATCTTTTAACATAAAAAACCACTAACGTTAAATTTCCTTTTATCAGGGATCATTGGATATTAGGGGTTTTTTGCCCTAGGGAGAAAGCACTTTATTGGATATGCTCTCTCCATGATGATGTGCAAGAAAGTTTTAAGAATATATTGGAAACGTAAGTTTCAATTTCACAATAGTTTTATATATTATAATGAATTTTAAATTTACCCCATTCGTATTATTTTCTAACAGGGCATGGGTCCACTTTCGAAAAAGCGCAAAGAAAAGGAATTTCAAGATCAAATATGTACATGCGAAGGTAAATATGCATTTATAATTTGTACATTTTGATTTATTACATAAAAATAATATATTGAATTTACACTCATTCAAACAGAAATGTCATGAGCAACAAGGCATCATCAAATGCGGATATTACATGTTAAGATTTATGTATGAAATAATAACAACTGGGACAGTTCTGAGTTTTGACCTGGTAAGATTTCCTCTTTCTCATAATATTTCAATTTGATTTATTCATTATACACGTTGACTACTATACTTTTCCTTTGTAGCTTTTTGATGACCCTCAACCCTTTACTGCTGAAGATATCAAACACTTACAAGTGGAGTGGTCAAATTATTTTACAGGTTTGATTGACTTTTAGTTGTTTGTAATGTAAAATGTAATTTTGAATATTGTCAATGTAATTGTGTATTTCGTAGTCGTTTAGGTTGGATTTAGTTTTTTTTTGAAGTTGACAGTGTAAGTTTTGAATGTTATATAAGTGAATGTTTAATTTTTCTCTACTTCTCGTTTTGGTCTACTGTTGATGGTTTTTCTAGTCTGGATTTTGGTATGGGGGGAGAGGTTCCAAGGGGGTGGGTGGGTGTTTGGGGGGTGTCCAAGGGATATGGGAGGGGTGTCCAAGGTTTGTTTGGGGCTGTCCTAGGGGTCGGGGGGGTGTAAATGAGGGTGGGGGTGTCCAAGGGGTGGGGGGTGTCCAAGGGATATGGGAGGGGTGTCCAAGGTGTGTTTGGGGCTGTCCAAGGGGTCGGTTGGGTGTAAATGAGGGTGGGGTGGGGGGGGGCTGTCCAAGGGGTGGGGGTGTCCAAGTGATGGGGGTGTCCAAGGGATATAGGAGGGGTGTCCAAGGGGTGTTTGGGGCTGTCCAAGGGGATGGGGGGTTTCCAAGGGGTCGGGGGGTTTCCAAGGGGTCGAGGGGGTGTCCAGGGGGTGGGGGGTGTCCAAGGGGTGGGGGGTGTCCAAGGGGTGGGGGGTGTCCAAGGGATATGGGAGGGGTGTCCAAGGGGTGTTTGGGGATGTCCTAGTGTTCGGGGGTGTAAATGAGGGTGGGGGGCTGTCGAATGGGTGGGGGGTGTCCAAGGGGTGGGGGGTGTCCAAGCGATATGGGAGTGGTGTCCAAGGTGTCTGGGAGTTCTATCCAAGGGGCCGGTTGGGTGTAAATGAGGGTGGGGGGGGGGGCTGTCCAAGGGGTGGGGGTGTCCAAGGGGTGGGGGGGTGTCCAAGGGATATGGGAGGGGTGTCCAAGGGGTGTTTGGGGCTGTCCAAGGGCTCGGGGGGGTGTCCAGGGGTCAGGGGGGGTGTCCAAGGGGTCTGGGAGGGCTGTCAAGGTGTGGGGGGGTGTCCAATGGGTGTTTGAGGCTGTACTAGGGGTCTTGGGGTGTAAATGAGGGTGGGTGGGGGGTGTCCAAGGGGTGGGGGGTGTCCAAGGGATATGGGAGGGGTGTCCAATGGGTGTTTGAGGCTGTACTAGGGGTCGTGGGGGTGTAAATGAGGGTGGGGGGGCTGTCCAAGGGGTGGGGGGTGTCCAAGGGTTGTGGTGGGGCTCCAATGTGGTGGGAGAGGGCTGGCCAGGTTGTTAGGTGGGTATAGATGAGGGTGGGGTTCAGTTGGGGCTTGGGGGAGGGCTGGCATGGTTATTTTTGTTGTTTGGTTTCTGGTTGCTTTTTGGTGAGAGCAGTGCAATTATTTTAAAAAAAAATATCGCTTTCACGTCGGTTATTTTATAACCGACGTGGTAAATAAATCGGTAGGGGTTTATCACGTCGGTTTTTTCGAGAACCGACGTGCTAAACCGTTCCCGAGCCTTTTATCACGTCAGTTCTTAATATAACTGACGTGCTAAAAGGCCTGGGAATCGATTTACCACGTCGGTTATTGGATAATCGACGTGCTAAAACGTTTCCCAGGCCTTTTTATCACGTCGGTTATTTAAGAAACTGACATGATAATAGGCCCGGGGAAGGGTTAATCACGTCGGTTATGTCATAACCGATGTGATAAACAATATCCCAGGCGTTTTATCACGTCGGTTTAGAAATAACCGACGTGCTAAACCCCCCCACCCGCGGTTTATCACGACGGTTATATAATAACCGCCATTATAAATCCCCATCCCCCATCATTTTTCACGTCGGTTATTAATGAACCGACGTGATAAACACCGTGAGGTTAGGGATGTTACGTCGGGTTTTAAATAACCGACGTAAAAAACGTTATTTATAACGTCGTCCGTATTAACGTCGCCTAAAAACCGACGTAAATAATGAAAAATAACCGACCTAAAAAATGTTTTCTGCACTAGTGATACATGTTATTATCACCCTATGTATATATAAATTATTTTCCAGGTTTTTGGGAGTATTTTAGGGACCAGGATGGGAATTAATAGCTTGAATTTAGAGCTACTATTGAGTCTATATCATAATAATTGTCTTTGGTATTTACTTGGAGAATTTTTTTTGACATTTTTATGCATTGTGGGATAGTTTTGGGTTTACTTTTATATTATGTGCTCGAGTTACTTATTTTTAATTTGTTATATATCATGATCTTCAATTATTAATGAGGGTAATGTATTATATCTGTTATATTTTTATACCCTCAGTACTAGTCACTAACTTGGGTCCTACTGGATATGGGATTCATGGGTTATTATATCTCTTATTTCATTTTGATCCCATGAGGGGTACCTTTGGAGGGAGGTGGTCATGAAATTATCTCATAGGATCCTATATTGCAAGTATAGGATCATTCACAACAAATAGAGGATTCTATACAATAAGTAGGGGATCCTACACCAAATATGTTTACTTATGCATATGATATACCATCTTTATCTCAAAAACCTCATTCAACTGAAATACCTAGTTCTCCAAAGGGGTGGGTCTTCCCTATGATATCACAATTTATGTATTCCCTGAGTGACACTCTATCTTATAGAGACCTCTTGGATGTGTTCTCATTATCATCTACTTCAGGGGATACTTCCAGTAATCTATACTTCATGGGATATGAATCAACATATGATGTTATACAGTTCTCAATGCATTACATTGGAGATTCATCTACTCAATAGTACGATGAGGCACTAACATCACTACATATTGTGGTGTCTAAAGTAGTAGAGATAGACCAGTACAAAGAGTTAGTAGTATCGTATCTATATGTTCACCCTTTTGAGGTAGAGGTGGCACAAAAATTAGAACCAACTCTTATAGTTGGAACACTGGAGTGGCATAGACATCACACCTAGAGCTGGTGTGAGGTTCATATACCATGTTGTGGTAGGTTATGGAGTTGTTTTTTTCATTGTAATTTTTTTTAAATATAACATATATAATTTCAAAAATAATTAAATGTATGTTTATATACATTTCTACATTTCCCCCTATAGCATGTCACACCTCATTATCATAATATATGTCAATAATATTTGAACTATTACATATATTTCATAAAATGTGATCCATTGATAAGGATGAAAAATAAAAAAATAGTTTATTAATAAAAAAATTAATATATAATCTAAATAACATTAAAATGGATAAAAATGAGACTTAAATATCCTTATAGGGGGATGTGTATATACACGCACAATCCTCTCATCCATGAAGGGTGAATATTATGATTATTACGATAAATTCATTTTGATGTGTAACATGTAATGAAATAAACCAACAAAAATAATATTCTCATTCCAAGGTATCATATATTACTCTTAGAGATTCCCATAGACCACCAAAATTGCACACATAAATAAATACACACACAGAAATACATATAAAATTACTATTTCAATGTTATTATTTCGCACCACCAATTCAAATTTATTTATATTAGAAAATCATTTGACAATACATTTACATATGTATCTGCATTATCATCTCAATTTTAATATAAAATTATCAACTTAATGTTATTATTCCATATCAGTGAAAACATAAATGTCCTTAAATTTAATAAATATTATCACATTTGTACTCATTTATTCATTATTTGGAATTTATATAATAATTAATAACAACTACATCACATTATTTAATTATTTAGTCTTAGTATTATCCTTAAATTAATAACACCAAACATGCAATTACATTTATAACATCCAGATATATATTTTTTTTATTTTTTTTGGATAAAATTAAAATTTAAAATAAATAATATAATTATAAAACTATAACATTTTAAAAAAACCTCAAACTCAATAAAACCCAAAACCCTATAAAATATATACTGTAATATATTTATACCATTTTTAAAATGTATAAAATTTAACATTTAAAATAAAATTTTCAGAAAACCTAAACCAAAAAAAGATAAACTATAATATATTTATAACATTTAAAAAACATATACAAAAAATCAATCAGTGAGCATCAATCTATTTGACAACCACATAAAAAACATAAGTTAAAATACATTTATAGTGAAAATTTGGGAAAAGGGTTTTTTAATTTTTTTTTGAAATTTTCTAGGTTAGGTTTTTTTATATGGGATAGTCGAGCGTCAAATGATTTGAAGCTCCTCGCCTTAAAAAAATAATTAATTAATTTCATTACATATATATAATAAAAGTTAAAACAGTATTTAAAATACAATTTTTTATTTTATTTTTATTTTATTATATATATATATATAATTTAAAAATAATTTAAAATATTGATTTTTATTCATAATTACCATTATTTAAGTAATTTTAAAATATAAAAAAAACTACACCCATGACACCCATTTATAGGGGAGGATACCTTGAAATACCTTATGAATTTTCCATGTGATATCCAGTTTAACTTTTCTAGCATTCTAATTATAAAATATTATTAATAATATTACATAAATAATATAATTTAATAATTAACAATTAAAAATAAATAATAAATAATATAATTATTTATATATTTAATAATTCAAGAAAGTACAGGAAATGGACTATAAAGTACCATTCCCACAAAATTTATTGATAAATAGTATGAAGAAGAGACATGAAAAATCGGAGAAATTTTATGTGAAAATCTATGAAATTCTAATACCATTAAAATCCATGTATACAGCTTCCAAAAAAAGAAGAGAAACACATTAGACCCTAGATCAAAATTTTTTAATGATCACAAACACTGCCATGTTGTTTTATTTTTTTGGGCTGGTTCAAGTGTATTTTGCGTGTTTCTAGTGTGTTAGTTTGGCATGAAGGCATCATACATAAAGGTGTATTCAAATCATTTTCAATGTATCTCTTTTAAAATTCAACCATGGTGAACAAAAACATAATTTGATCCTTTATTATTAATGTGTTAAAAGAAATAGTTTTGGTTTTGGTTTTTCAAATGATAATGAAACTTCTTCAAAAACCACTAACTTTGTTTCAAATGGAATTTCTAGAAATTAATTTTGCAAATATTATCTTAAATATGATCATATTATTTTTGGGTCTTTAACTCTTTCTTATACCTTATATTTGGACCTAAATTTGTTACCTTTCTTTATATATTGTTTGACCTCTTTAAGTGATTGATCATTTTTTCCACCTTGAGATTAATATTTTATACTTCATGTGAGGAGGTTTCTGGTGTATTATTTTCCAAATAATCTTGGATATAAATCTTGATATTCATGAAAAATGGTTCTCTGTTCATTTTATTTAGTTATCTCATGAATTTTATTTCAAATTCTTTCTTTTCAGGTTTTTCTCTTCTTTTTAAATTTTTATCTATTTATTTTTGGAAATTATCCATTTATATCATTTTTTATATCATTTTGGGGAATCCATATCTATTTTTAAAATTAATTTTTTATTCATTTTTTTAAAATTTATTTTCTATTCATTATTCATTTTAAAAAAAAATGTATTTTCTTTTTGTCTTCTAATTTTTTCACTATATTATCTTTTAACATTTATATTATCTCTTATCCTTAATTTTTATTTTATATGACATTATGTTTATAGTTTTATCTCTATTTCATCTCTCAATTTATTTAATTCTTTCAATATTATTTCATGATCTATATATTTTTATTTAGACGAATGTCTTTAATAATATCTTTCATTATTCCTATCACTTTTATCTAATAATGTTCTTAAAGATTATTTTTTTCTAAGTATGAGTAATTTATTCTTGAAATCGTGTTTTAAATTCTATATCTCTTGGAAATATATTTCCTTAATTCTTTGAAAATATTTATACATGGTTCAAAAATCCCCATTTTCCAAATTTCTTGTTTTTTAAAGGAGTTTTTGTTTATATATTTTTTCATGTCCTGAGTACAAGATTTTTTTAATACCTTTTTTGTATTCTTGAGTTTAATTGATTTATCTATTTATATTATGAATCATGATATCTTGTAAATTTATCTCTCTTTATTAAATTTTTTTTCTTAATGGAGAGGTTAATATTTTTAAAGGATTTTTTTAAATTATTTTCTATTATATTTTCATATCTCTTTAACCATATTTATTTGAAAGTTCCTTTTTGATAATCTCAAATGGGGGTATGTTTTTTATGGAGATGAAATATCAAATAATGTCTTTTTATGATTTTTTTCTTCAAGGGGGATAACTTTGTTTCAAAGTTTCACAAAATAGGGAGAAATGGATTCATTTTTATTTAGTAACTCCTTACTTTTTCATATTTACCCTCTTCCTTATCATGATTTTAATATTAATTACTTATGATCATAAAAAGGGGGATACTTTTAAACCCTAAAGTGTAATTTTTTTAATCATAACAAACTCTCTAATGTTTTTCTAACTTGTTTCATTTTGTTTCAAGTGTATTTTTTTTGTTTCTAGTGTTTTAGTTCAGAAAAAAAAGGCATATGGGAAAAAGGTGGCCTCAGATCAGGTTGAAAGGTCCTCTTTCACTTATGATGTAGTAGGGTAGCACTGGTTACCTAGTTCAGTGCTAATGGATAGAAGGTGGAAGGGGAAGGAATATATTGGCCAAAGGGAGTCCATTGGCTAGCTTGTGGAGGTGCACCAGCTAGCTGGTGGGAGATTTTCATAAGAAGATTATACTAGGAATCTGACCGGTTGCATAGTAGAGGCTACCTGGTATCTGGTGGTGTTAATACTACTAGGCCAAAGAAGAATTTTTATTGGTCAAAAAGTATTTTTTTTCAGGTCTTAAATTTCATGTCTTCATTCATTGGACCTTAGGAATCCTTGGAGGCTATAATAGGCAATTAATGTGACCTCAATTAATTATCCAATCTTCCATTGAATCAAAGTGAAATTTTTATAACACTCCTGAATCTCAAATTTGATATAATTCCCACAAATATCCTACGAGTTTAAAGTCCTCAACTTTTAAATGGGTATCAAGTGATCCTTATATAATGAGATCAAGGCATCGAATCAATATGGGCGTTTTCTTCAATTCCTTCATCAAAAACACCATTAATATTCTTGTCCAATATTTTGTTCCACTTTCTATCTACTCCCTTAGATCCTTTTTGTAAATCTCCTTAGACTATTATTATTATTTTATCTCTTTCTATTTCTTCAAGTGAAAAAAAAATTTCAATCATTCTAAATGGATTTTAATTAAGAAAGTCATTTATTAATCTTATCCCTCTATTTCTTTAGTTATTTTTTTCCATTAAAAATAAGGGATTTAGTTTATTGTTGTTGTATAAAAATAATGGGGTTTTGAGGTTCTTGGTTTCCATTAATACTAAGTGTTTTTTCTTTCTTGGTTTCCACTCAAACCAAATGGTTTATTATATTGAACCTCATAATTTTTCTCATGGGGAGGAGAAGTAGGGGCACATTTAGGTACTATTAAAGAACTTATTTACCAAATTCCTTATGCCCTTTCCAAATTTACTTTTCTACAATTCATTATTTTAATTTCCTTGTTTTAAATTATTTTATGTTTTTACATTGATTATATCAATCACTTTTTTTACTTCACCCTATCTTTTATATTTTCAATTTTATTTATCGATTTATTTATTAAAAAATAATTTCAACCCTCCCTCTTTCCATTTATATAACCCAAAAAAACATTATTAATGGAGAATCATCCCTATTCCACTAAAATAGGATAATTCACTAATCAAAAAGAGATCAGCCACCACACTAACCTATCATATGATGAACCCTCCTCCATAATTTGGGATTTTTACATGTTTTTTCATCATAAACTTGAGAACTAATGTTATCATCTAGTAGAGTGGGAACCTTTGATGCCTAAGGATCTTGTTATCTAGATTAACCTATTCAATGATCCTTATCAACCCTCTCTAACTCATTATTAGGTTCAAAACTACCACCTAATGTATGGCTTGCTTATTTCTCTACATCTGACTTGACCGCATCAGTGGGAATAAAATGATCTTTTTCACCTTCCTTTAGGAATGATTCCCTATTACTAGATCTATTTAGATTAACCAGCATAATAAAGACATATTTTCCCTTGGTGATCCTAGGTCAAAGTTCCTTGCCTGTATAACTAGGTATATCCACTGGTGACATCAAAACAACACCACTAATAAAGGTGTGAACCACTATAGGGGACTTTATAAGACTTTTAGATGAATTAAATCTTAAAAAGTAGTAGGACCATACCTTGTAACATCAGTTTCAAGAAGGTCAAGACTAACCTATGATTGCATAGTGATGTCATCCCTGGCATGGACCGAGATCAGACTTGTTGGATCCACATGCTCTATAGTGTTAGCCTTCCTTTCATAACTATACTTCATATTAGTAGAAACTCTAATTAAGTGGGATCCATCCATAGAGGGGTCACCCATAAATGAATTTCCACCATTGACAATTTCCTTCATGTCTACCTCCACATGGGCAGAATGACACTTACCAACATCCTTTCTATAAAAATTATTTAAAATAATTATTTTTTATTCAAATTTACCATCATTTAAGTAATTAAAAAATAAAATTAATTTTTTTAATAATGTGGGTAAAGAGAATCAATTAATTTGACCCTTAGTCATCCCATAATTATAAAAAACTAACCCATAAAATAAAATTAAAAATTAAAAAAAACACCTTTCAAAAAATTTACCTACATTTATAAAATATATAAAATATAAACTAAACTAAAAAAACTTAACCTAAAACATATTTGTAATAAATATAAAATATAAAATTAAAAAAAAGTTAAAAAAAATTGTCCACTATAAAATGAATTAAATATCATTTTTATAATTGATGTTATGCAATCCTCTACTATTATAAAATCCAAATATTGAGATCTAAATGTCATTTTTTAAAAACATGACTCAAAGGGACCCTAGATTAGGAGGACCTGTAACAGGGATATGATCCAATAAACCCAAAATTATTCATTAATAACCTTTACCTAAAATATTCCCAAGAGAAACTTGATAAAGGAAATAATCAACTTGATTATTTGAGTTTAGAAATTTCACATTTTGGACTGAGAGTTACTAAACTGGTTCCCTGAGCTGGTTGGTGACATGGCCTCAAGTGCGCCTCCCCATATTCCAGAGGCTACCAACTAGAAATGAGGGTCATAAGGTGGAAGTAGGGAGACTATACGCTTTGTATTAGTATTAAATAGGGGAGTAAATAAATAAAATAGAATAAAAGTGGAAGATAATAATAAATCTTAAACATGGCCAGTTCCAAATAAATATCCATGCATAAACATGATAAGACATAAACACAATATGCTCAACATACAGTAGGTAGTATATGTAACATGGCTAGACTAACAATATAATATAATGAATAAAAATACTTTATATCTTGTAGGTAGAAAAAGTACATGGTCACCCCCTAGTTCCATGTCAAGCCCTAGCCTAGAAGACACAACAATAGAGAAGAACGATCCAAGCCCTAACCTATAGTCAATAGATCTGTTCGGATACCAATTGGTGAACCAAATAGGGTATGAGTAAAACACAGTAGTCCACCACCAATGGATTCTAATGAAAATATAGTTTGTGAATAAAAAATGTAGTAGTGTATATGTATATTAAATTTAAATTAGTAATAAAATGATGTAAATATAAGCCACATCAATATCAGGTTCCTCACAGGACACTTAATACATGCTTCAGCATAAGCTAGAATGTCTCTGGGGAATTTCAAATTTTTCAAAAAAAATTGGGACCCATGGTATATAACTGAGGCATCCATGTACAATGATACACATACAAGGACTTCATATTTAAATAAGGGAATCATCCTGGTCATTTAATCAAAGGGACAAATAGATCATCAAGTCTAATAATTACGAATAAATGATGTTAATAAAAAAACACCATGTCCAATATCTTACAATAAATAAGGAGGAATTTCATGTCCAACAAATATATATATATATATATATATATATATATATATATATATATATATATGGGATGTATAACATCATGTCCAACAAATACATATAAAGGATATGAATCATCATTTGCAACAAATTGTGATTAAATGATGAGGAATGTCACGTATAACAAATTACATATAAGGGATGAAGAATTTCATGTCCAAAAACTAAAAATAAAAGATGGTGGACACCATGAATAAAAAATTAACCAATTATAATACATTATTTTCAAAGTACCTTAAATCCTCACCCGAGGAATTTTGAATTGGAATCGAAGGTTCTCCAAAGGTATAATATAATAAGTTGGCACATTAAATTAAATAACGAGACATATTCCACCAGAAATATATCCATTCCAAATTATAATTCATCATGATTGTTCCATTTTTCAATTTAATTACAAATGATAGAGATGGTTATGTGAATAAAAATTCCATAATAAAATCCAATCGACCCAATTAGGTCGGTCCATCATAACAGTAAAATATAAAGTAAAAGTTCTGTGACAAAGGATAGTTTATCCAACCCACCTAACAATTTAATTTCATTATTTTTATCATTTCACTTATGAGTGAAGGAGAGTCAATAATTACATTTAATAATTTTTCATATGGTCCAAGTGTAATTCCTTTCCCTTTGATAATTTAATTTTTCTACTAATCGCATTCCTTTTATTGAAGGGCATACCTCATAATTTAACATGGTTCAAATAATTATACATGACATAATATAATTTCCCCAATCCATTTATCATCATTTAATCAATTTCATGATTTATGAGTCAACCCAAACACACCTAAGTGGTGTTTTGGACAATTACTAATAATGGAAAACAAATTAAAATAATAGGACACATCCAAATGGGTGGCCCTAGATGAGGTCATCAACCTCCAACCATGTAAATGGGTCTAAATGACATTAATTATATGGTATATACATTTAATTTTAGGTATTTCATATTTTAGGGTCAATGTGTGGAATGTACGATGTGCAGAAGAAAAAAACATAATATAAACAACAATAATTTAAGTTACAATACATATAATGCTTACCTTATACCAACAAACCCTCTCTCATATAATATTGGTGTTTGATTCAAGCTTAAATGAGAGATAATGATGAACCGGGTAATCACCCTAAAATCCAAGCATGCTATATAAAACAATGATAACATATTTTTGAAAAAAAAAGTAAAGGAATAAAGAGTAGTTTTATAATTACGTTTAGTATTCAAATTCATTAAATGGAATTTGATTGTGTCCAAGAATGGAGAATATCAACCCACAAAGGAAGTAGGGAGGAGAGGGCATGTATAGAGAGCTTCTGTGTCATGAGCCAACCTAGGTACCCTGGTAACCTAGTAACCCAGTTGGTCCTGACATAGCCCAAAGGGAATTCCTGATTCCCACAGGTTAGAAAATAGCACCTAGCATCATACAACATGTAAGTGGGAACAAATATTCCATAAAATAACATAAGAAAAAGAAACAAGACAGCATTCTTAACAAAGGAAGCTCCACCGGGAGTAATGTACCAGAAAAAAACCATGCATAAAAGACCAAAGTACTACAACCCAAGTACCAAAATAGTAAAATAGCCCAAGTCCCTAAGGAAACAACTCACCAAGTCTGAAGTTCCACATCTAGGTCTACCTCTAAGAGATCATTTTCCCTTAATCAAACCTATAAGGAGAAAGTCTACAAACAACTGAAGGCAAAAGAAGGGTGTGAGCTAAAAATATAGTAAGTTTTCACCAAGGATTATATAAAAGATGCAAATAAATGATTAACCAAATTAATTCTTTCAATTTAAAAATAAATAGGTTCTGTGTTTTCAAAGCATATTTAAACAATCATGCTATACAGATCATATAATGGAAAATACTTTAAGAAAAGGCTTTACAAGTGATGGAATATTTCTAAAACAATGGATTAAATAAAACATTTATATAAAATATCTTATATAAATCCAAAAGTCATGTAAATAAGTTCAAAAAACATTAGCGTACATTTAAATATAAAATATAAAATAAGAGAGAAACATGGTCATCTACCAAATAGTCATGATAGTATTTCGGGCTATAGGACTCTGCACTCTCTAAGTGATCTCAGAAATATGTGTATACACACGTCCCATTGAAACTGGACAGAGGTGACTCATCGCCCTCCCATCAGGGATGTGGCACACTGCATATAGGTTTTGTAACATTCTAATATAGTAGAGTGTGTCCAAATAACTCACCAACTACCAAAGGCTTTTATTCACTCTTACACAATAAATAATCGGAAATTTATTTTAAGACTGCTTAAAATACAATTAAATCTCATTATTCCATTTTAATTCCAATTTTCTATTTAAAACCAAACTGATTTTTAATACAAAACATTCCTATTCCAAAAGATAAAACCATTGGGTTTCTATCAAAACATTTTAATACATTTACATAAATTTTAAATCTACTCAAAACCAATTCCATCATTTCACAATTCATTTCCATAATTAAATTCAAAATTTTTATTGAAATAATTTCAATCAAATCTATAATTTAAATCAACCAATTTCCATAAACACACCCCAATTCAATAGAATTTGGGTTTTTCTAAATTTTCATGCCAAAACCATTTCAAATAGCCCAATACAATGGAAATTTTTTCATCAAGTCAGTTGAATGAAAGTTTGAGCAATTAAATTTAAATCAACAATTGAAATAAATAAAACAACATTAGGTTAATCAATTTGTAAAATCAGGATGGAACCACCTACCTTTTCCTAAAACACAACACTCATAATGGAACTCTTCAATGAGAAATAATATGGAGAATACCTAAAAACCAAACCTAGGAATGAGATCTGACACCGTAGATAATAAACCCATCACTATCAAGATAATATATTAAAATCCCAAAGGAGGAGAAAGAGAGAAATGTGAAAAACATAGGATAGGGATTACCTGGGAATAACACCTCAACACTAAATCACAATATAACTTCTAACGAATAGATCTAGAAGGGTTTTATAGATTAAAGATCACATGGGGAAGGATTTGGGCTGAGGGAGTTCAAACATGAGTGGAGGAAAGAAAAGATATTAGTCATGCTACCAGTTTTAAAAAATGTAGTCAGGGTATTTCACAACGTGTAATACAATTTCATGTCATGAAATATTTAATATTCAAACTACTAAAAAATGTGTCACTTCAAATTAATAATAGTCCATTAAATACCCCCACGATGTTTAAAGGATAATTACTATGTTTAGCCTTAAAAGTGTGAAGCCTTTCATGACTTGCATCTAGAAATCCTTATACATCGTTTATTGCATCTAGAAATCCTTACACGTCATGTAACCTAGTTACACAGTGTGTAACCCTCCTACAGCCTGCAGAAAATGTTGGTTAAAGATGAGAGTATAAAAAACCTATAACTTCCCCATTATAGGTATCCTACAAATTCATTCTCAACCCTACCCGTTTAAATAAAAGGAAACCCCATGAAAAGTTTAAATACATACATGTCATATCAGTAACAGGATGTTACAACCTCCCCACCATTGAAACTTTTAATCCCTAAAAAACTTATGAAGAAGATTTCATGCCAAAATGATGAGTCCACTACTCTTTTATTAGTCACTCAGATTCCCATGTCACATGACTATCAAAACCATGCTTCCATAGCACATGGACAAAAGGTATCATCCTCCCATGAAGTAACTTGGTCTCAAAATCAACTACCTTAACTGGCCTCTCAGTCAAAGATAGATTAGGTTCAATCTCCATATCACTCTAGCTCAAAACGTGAGATGGATCAGAGAGATACTTTCTCAGCTATGATACATGGAATACATTATGTATCGACATCAGCTGTAGTGGAAGTGATAAATGGTATGCAACTTTCCCCATCTATTCAACAACCTATAAAGGTCCCACAAAATGAGGAGCAATATTCCCTTTCCTACCAAGATGTCGATGACCCAACTAGGGTGTAACATTCATAAACATCTGGTCACCAAATGAGAAATCCAAAGTTAAATGGCTATGATCATCACAATTATTATATAGTCTCTATTCTGTTAACATTCTCTGATAAATGAACATAATATTTTTTATTGCCTCTTACATCGGCTTGTTCCAACCAAGGAACTTTCCCTAATCTCTGACCAACACAATAAAGATTTACATGGCCATATAGAAAAGGCCTCAAAATTTTCCATTCTTATCATGGAATGATAAGTATTATTGTAAGAAAACTCAACCAATCCCAAGTGATAATCCCAAGACCCACTGAAGTCGATAACACAAGTGTGAAGCATATACTCAAGAATTTGTATAGCTCTCTATGTCTTTCCATCCGACTGTGGATGGTAGACCGTGCTTAACTGTAATTGAGATACAAATTCCTCTTAAAGTCCTCTCTAAAAGAGATAAGTAAACCACGGTTATATATCAGAGACTATAGAAGATGAAACTCTATGAAAATGGACAATCTCCTTCATGTAGATATTTCCCAGCTCTTCAACTTTGGTTGTATCTCGAATGGGCATAAAGTGAGTTGACTTGTTCAGTCTATTCACCACAACCCATATCACATTATTATTCCTATAGGTATGAGTCAACCCTAAAAAGTCCAAAGATATTTTCTCCCACTTCCAAGCAGAGACTGTAAGAGGTTGCAACAACCACGAAGTCTTCTGGTGCTCAGATTTCACATGATGGCACATATAACTGTGAGAAACAAACTCATCAATGCCTCACCTCATACTTGACCACTAGATCTATCATTGCATTTCATAGAAAATCTTAGTGGTTATTGGGTGGACAACCCACTAGGAATTATGACAAGCCCCAATCAATGTATTTCTTGCTGCAAACGACACAATGAAGCGATTTCAATAGCACAGAACACCCTCTTTGGAGAACGACCACTGGGAAAGTGTCTCACCACCATAAAGAAATTCTCTAATGCTATGGAATTCATCATAAATCTCTCTATCCTGAAGAATAATCTCAAGAATAGCATATTTAAACTAAAAACTGGTTAAATAAACATCAACCCCTTTCTTCTGAACTCCTATATGAAACTATACAAAAAGATCCATCAAGTTCCACTTTTCTGAAGATTCTTTCACCGCCTGGGTTGAAATTTTCCTTATCAACACATCTTCAACAACCTTACCTTTCCATAAGGTATAATAAATTTAAAATTTTAAATATTGTAGGTACTCCACCCAACTCCTTGGGTGAAGATTAAAATATTTTTTAGAGAATATATAACTCAAACTTTTGTGGTCTAAATACATCTTAAACCTTTCTCCATAAATTTAATGTCACCAAATCTTAAGTGTGTGAATCACAGCTATATGTTCAAGGTCATGGGTAGGATAATTCTTCTCATGTGGCCAAATCTAACTAGACCCATAAGAAACTAAATGATCACCCTTCACAATAACACATCCCAATCCTGAACCCAATGCATCACAAAATACCACATAGACATCCCCTCCCTCTATAAGAGTCAACACTAGTGAAGTATTCAAAAGATGTTTCATCTCAACAAAAGAACATTGAAATTTATCATTCGAAGAAAAATTAACTCCCTTATGAGTCAGAGTACTCATCAGAGAAACCAACTTTGAGAAGTCCTTCACGAACTAGTGATAGTATCCTCCTAATACCAATAATCTCTGAATCTCAGAGAAATTAAGTGGTTGTTCCCAATTCATAACATAATTCACCTTATGAGGGTCAACTGATATTCCTTTTTCATACACCATGTTTCCTAAGAGTTTCAATTCCTGAATCCATAAATCACACTTTGAAAGGTTGGCATAAATTTAGTGATTTCTCAATAGACTCAGAACTATTATGAGATGATGCACATGACCCTCCTTGGACTTGGAGTAAACAAATATGTTGTCCATAAAGTATACCACAAATTTATCTAGATACTCCTATAAAATAATTTTCATTAGAACCATGAAAACAAAAAGAGCATTTCATAGAACAAAGGGTGTAACAAGGTACTCATAATGACTATACCTCTTTTAAAAAGTGTATTTTTGAATGTAATATTCTTTTATTCTAACCTGGTGGTAACTAGATCAAATGTAGATCTTTGAAAACATATTCTCTCCTTTAAAATGATCAAATAGATCATAAATACATGGAAAAGGATAATTTTTATTTACCGTAACTATATTTAAATTTTAGTATTTAACACATAAGTGAAGGGAACCATCGGATTTCTTATCAAAGAGAATGGTTAATACCCAGGGTGACACACTCGGGCATATAAATCCTTTCTCAATAAGGTCATTAAACTCTGAATTAAACTCTTTCATTTCAGCTGGAGCCATTAAGTAAGAGGGAATAAAAACTGTTTGAGTACTAATAATTAATTCAATGAAAAACTCAACCTCCCTCATGGGTAGAATAATAAACAAATCAAAAGGAAACATGTCAGGAAACTCAATGAAAAATGGAGTGAGATCACCACTCAAATATTCTTACTCCATATCAAAATAAAACACTGATATTACCGTTACCAACTCTGGATAAGAAGTTATATCTCTACTTGACCTTGGGTCCCAATCTCCTTGAATGATAAGGGACATTCCACTGGGTTCTATAAGGTAGACCCTTCAAAGATAACAATCAATCCAAGATTTATTGACAATGATCCAATCCATCCTGAATATGACGTCAAGATTTTTCATGTTGAGGTATATTAAACTCCAATCTATATAACACCTGATAGAGAGAAGACAAAACTAGTACTATAGAGTCCTCGCTCTCTCTATTTACCAAGGGGTGTAGTAATATCCATTGCACAAGATAAAATATTCATAAGAAGATTAAGAAGATTAATGGTATGGGTTGAAATAAATGAGTGAGATGCACCAGAATCAAATAGAGCAGTCACCAATGATGATGTGATAGTAATGGTACCTCTCATAGTTGTTGGACCCATTGTATCTTCCTCTAGAGACTCTTTCATTGCATAAAGAAGCTTCATTTTAGATTCATGTGGCTAGAACACTTTTGTTCATGAAGAATTTGATTACGCCTTAGTTTTTGGAGGTGCTTATGATCCTGTTCCACTTCACAGAGTAGAAAATTTGTGTCATAACTTCTTCAAGTTCCTTAAACATCCCCATGATCCACACTTCTTGGGTGCCTCAGTGAATACGCTTTTTGAATGCCATGGATGAACACACTGGTAGCATATCAAAGGGATTCCCCCAGGTGTTGTAGGAGATTTAGAATGACCTTTCCATTAAGAAATTTTGAGGGAATCATCATACTTCCATTTTCCCTTGAATAAACTAACACTAACACTTAGAGAATAAAGAACTCTTGATAACCCTAACTTTCTAGCCTAGTCCATCTCAACCAACATCACCCAATCTAGTACATTAGAATAAGTGGAAAACTTTATTTTAACAACCTAAGAATGAATATCTAATTGAATTCAAAACTTGAACCATCGATCCTTAATATTCTCATTCGACACAATATTAGGTGAATGTTGCACCAGATCATCAAATCAATTTGAATACACAGTCACGGTTCTATCATCCTGCTCCAGCTTGAAAAACTCCACATCCTTGGCCAACATCATTGACTCTGAATAGAACTGATTGGTTAAAACAACATTGAAGTATTTCTATTATAATACCTAAAGTTTCATCATAATCACTATCATGTACCACCATCTCATACTCAGTGCTTCAATCATGAAGGTGGAACACTTCACCTTGATCATGTCTGGTGTCTCCAAGAACTCAAAAAGACATTCTACCACACCCAACCATTCCTTATCATGTTGGGTGTTATTGGAGCCATTGAAAACTGGTGGCTTCAGGTGAAGAAACACTTGAGAATGATTTATTAGAACATCCCCCATATTATAAATAGCTATATATTGAACAGAAACTGGAGTTGGTCCCTGTCCCAGAGCTTGGATAGTGTGCACAATCACCTCAACTATATTTGGGTCCACTGGAGGATTTTCTTACTGCAGTTCAACAGTAGGTTCCTTCTTGATGCAATTTTTACGTCTTTTCATAGAAATGGTTCTACACAACATCATCAAACAACAAGGAAGACATTATATTAATACTAAAATTGAGAAATAAGGGAAATTATTCCTAATAGATAGAACAACCAGATTTGGAATCCAATCTATCCAAATCAGAATAGGGAAAGGACTAGAACTAATCCACAATATATCCTTCCCTAACCACCCCTGGAAACTTAGGGTTTATTATAGTGATAGATATTCAGGCACTCAATCTCAACTACCTCCTAAGTCATTGAAAGATTTAAAAAATGCATACTCACTTCAAGATAAAATCTCAACAACCTCCCTCTGATACCACTTTGCCATGAACCAGCCTAGGTACCCTGGTAACTTGGTAACTGAGCCAGCCCTGACATACCCCAATGGAAATTCTCAGTCCCCATGGGTCAGTGACTAGCACCTGGCATCATAAAAAATGTAAGTGGGAATGAATTTTCCAAAAAACATATAATAAGAAAAAGAAACAAGACATTATGTATAACAAAGAAAGCTCTACTAGGAGTAATTTACAAGAAAAAACCAGGTATAAAATCCCAAATTACTACACCCAAAGTACCAAAATAAGAAAACAGCCCAAGTCTCTAAGGAAACAACTCACCAAGTCCAAATTTTAATAGATGGATCCACCTCCAAGAGATCATTTTCCCTTGCTCGAACCTGGAAGGAGAAATTCTAAAAACACCCAAAGAAAAAAGTAGGGTGTGAGATAAAAAGAACAGTAGGGTTTCACCAAGGATTCCATAAAATATTCTAACGAATGATTAACCAAAGGAATTATTTCAATTTAAACATAAAATGTTTTTGAATTTTCAAATAATATTTAAACTATCATTATATATAGTTCAAATGATGGAAAATAGTTTAAGAAAAGGTTTTACAAGTGATGAAATATTTATAAAATAATATTTTATATAAAACATTTATATAAATAATTTTATATAAATCGAGAAGGCATTTAAAGTAGTTAAAAAAACATTGGAATAAATTTATATCTCAAATATAAAACAATCAAGAAACATGGTCATCTTCAAAATATGTATGACAGTATTTTTGGCTACAGGACTCTGTACTCTCCAAGTGATCTCAGCAATATGTGTATACAAACATCAACCTAAAATTGGCCATAGGTGACTCATCACCCTCTCATCAGGTATGTGACCAACTGTGTGTATGTTTTTTAACATTTTAATATCATAGAGTGTGTCCAAATAACTCACCAACTACCTACGACTTGTATGCTCTTATACACAATCAACGATGGGAAATTTCTTTTAAGACTACATAAAATATAATTAAATCTCATTCTTCTATTTCAATGAAAATTTTCCATTTAAAACCAAAATGAGTTTTAATTAAAAACATACCTCTTTCCCCAGATAAAACCACCAGGTTTCTGTCAAAACATTTTAAGTCATTTCCATAAATTTGAAATCAATTCCATTATTTCAAAATTCATTTCCATAGCTAAATTTAATAATTTAATTGAAATAGTTTCCATCAAATCCACAATTTAAATTAAACAATTTAAATAAACCAATTGTTTTATACACACCCCAGTTCAATGGAATTGGGGTTATTCCAAATTTTCATGCCAAAACCATTTCGGATATCCAAATTCAATGGAATTGGGTTTTATCGAGTCAATTGAAATATTTTTTGATCAACTAAATTTAAATAAATAGTTGAAATAATTCAAGAAATACTAGGTTAATCAATTTGGAAAATCAGGATGGAATCACTTACCTTTTCCTGAAACGCAACACTCGCAACGGCACTCGTCAATGAGAAAAAATATGGATAAGACCTAAAAACCCAATCTAGAAATGAGATCTAACATCAAAGATCATAGATTCATCCCTATCAAGATGATCTATTGATATTTTAGATGAGAAAGAGATAAAGTTGAAGAATGTATGAGAGGGCTTACTCAAGAAGAACATCGCAAGAGAAACATTGATAAAACACCTAAAGAATAGATCTGAAAGGGTTGGAGAGATAAAATATCTCCTGAGGAAGGATTTGGGTTGAGGTATTTGAAACATGAGTGGAGGAAAAAAAATATCTCAGCTGTGTTTCCCATTTAAAAAATTCAATCCAGGTATTTCATGATTTGTAATAAAATTTCATGTTGTGAAATAGTTAATATCTAAGACCTCCAAAAAATGTATCACCTAGAATTAAAAACTGTCCATTAAATACATCATGATGTGTGACCTTAACAACATGAAGTCTTTCAGGACTTTCATCCATAAATCCTTACACATCGTGTAACTTATTTACATGGTGTGTAACCAACCTTTAGCCTATAGAAAAAGTTAGTTAAAGATGAGAGTCCAAAAAATATTTGACTTCACCATTATAAGTATCCTACCAATTTTTTCTCAACCCTACCCAATCCAATAAATTGAAAAACCATGACAATGTTAAAGGCATGCCTGTCAAATTGGTAACGGGATGTTACATTCTGGGTGAAATGAGAATGGAAAAGGGGGGTAAACCCCTTTAAAGGTTGGAGGGGAAAATTGAAATTTTTCTCTTTAAATGAGAGGAATGGTTATGTTTTATAATTAGGCTAACTATGTTCAAAATGTATAGGCTTCACTTCCCAAGAACCCCTTCCCCACAAAGTTACATCACATTGTTATAAAAACCATGAACCAACTATATAAGTGACTCTATGACCCTTAACCATGTCACACGGTTTTATGGGCCACCTTTAATTGTTTGTAAATTCATGATTCCCTTTTTATATGGGTTTCGTGGTTGAGATGCACATTTATTACTAACTACACAACTTAACCTACTCCTCATAAAAACTATGATTCTAAACGTCCAAATATCTTGACACTTTTCCAAGAACATAGGGAACCTCTCAATCCCTGAACCATGTCAAAATAATAATTTTAAGTTTTCTAACTCTTGGAATTAAATTTTGAATATTAGTTTAATATTTTTGTCATACACTAAATGAAAAACATAAATTCCTTTTAAATTTTCAACTCATCAAAAAAATCAGATCTTATAAATATTGAAAATAAGTATAAGCAAGTGGTTAATGAAAAATATCATGTTTTAAATGAAAAAGAACTTATTTTAAAATAAAATTATGATTTTATTTTCAAATTAAAAAATCAACCCAATGTATAAGTTTTCAAAACCAAAATCAAAGATTTCAAAATCTCTCTTTTAAAATTCACCCAAGGTGAAGAAAAATATAAAACGATCTTTGGTTCTCAATGTTTTAAAATATATATTCAGGATTTTTGTTTTTCAAATGATATTTCAAATTCTTCTAAAACCACTACCTTTATTTAAAATGGTGTTTCTAGAAATAAAATATTCAAATATTATCATAAATACTGTCATATTTTCTAGGAATGTGATTGGAAAAATTCTAGATATAGAAGGCCTAAATCAATGCCAATTTTTTCTCATCTTTCTCAAAAATATGAGAATGTTTGGGTTCCTAAATATTTACTAGCCTAGGTTTTGGGACATAAAATTATTATCTTTAATAAATCATACTCTAGGATTATATGACCCTCAAGGGTAGCCAAAGGCTCCTCTAAATTATTTCTTTCAGGTCCTTTCCACAGAAACTCTTTAAAATATCAAAATAGTGGATTCTATTTAAAATATGGTGTTTGAAATCTTGAAGTGATTTATCATCTCTTTATACCTCAATATTAATGTTTTATGCTTCATTTAATGATTATCCTAGCTATTTTCTTTATAGATAATCTTGGACATCAATATTGATCTTTATGAAAAAAGGTTATTTGTTCCTTTTATTTTAGTTATCTCTTGGATTTTATTTCAAAATATTTACTCTTCGGTTTTACTCTTATTTTTAAGTTTTTCTCTCTTTATATTTTGTTTTTATAGTTTTATCTCAATTTTACTACCATTTGAGGGAATTCATATCCATTTTTTAAATTCTGTTTTATTTTTTTTCAAGATTTATTTTATTTTTATTTTTAAGTTTTTTTTCTATATTTTATTTTATTCATGATATTATATCTTATCTTTAATTTTTATTTGATATTATTTTATCCTTGAAATTTAATCTCTATTTTACCTTTCAAATTATTTATTTATTTCAATCTTATTTCATTCTCTATCTGCTTTAGTTTAGTGATGTTTTTTAATAGTCTTTCTCAATCATCTCTTCTCTATTATATAATCATGTTCATAAAGATTAATTTTTTCTAATAATGTTTAATATCTTCTTAAAATCATGTTTTAATCTCTATATCTCTTGAAATAATATTCTCTTAATTTTAGATAATCATTATACACGGTTCAAAAATAATTTTTTTCAAAAGTTCTATTTTAAAAGGATTTTGTTTTCATGAATTTGTTATTTTATTGAGAATAATATTATTTTTTAATATATTTATGACCTATTGAGATAAATTAATTTATTTCTTTATTTTATGTAGCATTATAGTTTGTAAATTCCCCTCAGTTTATTCAAACTTTTTTTCTTAAATGGGTCTTTAATATTATTTAAAGTATGTTTTGAAATTATTTCCTACTATCTTTTAATATATCTCTAACCTTCTTTCTTTTAACATTCCTTTTTTGATAATCAAAAAGGGTGAGAATCTTTTGATGTAGTTAAAAGATCAAAGAAAGTATGTTTTAAATATTATTTCATCAAGAGGGATAAATTTGTTTCAAAGTTTCAAAAAATGGGGAGATATATTTTTCATGTTTTTTTGGTAACTCCTTCTTTTTTATATTTTCCCTATTTCTTATCTTGATTTTAATATAATTTTTTTTGTGATAATTAAAGAGAGGGGGATTACTGGACCCTAAAGCATAATTTTTTCAATGATAACCAATAATATAAAGTTGTTCTAAGTTGTTTCATGTTGTTTCAATTGTATTTTTCATGTTTCAATTGTGTTAGTTGGATAGAAAGGCATTCTTTCTAAATGTACCTTCAAATCAGGTTAAAGGTCCACATCCACTTATGTTGTAGTAGGGAAGCACTGACTACCTAGGGCAGTGCCACCAGATAGTGTGTGTATTGATAAAAACACTCTCATCCAGAAGGAGTCCATCAAATAGATGGTGGAGGTGCACTGATTAGCTATTGGGAGATTTCCATAAGTATCTTCTACTAGGAGTCCCATCGGATACTCATTTCCTTTCTTTATTTACTTTGTGAAAATGCTTTCATTTAATTGTATTTTTTAAATTCTATTATGCTTTAATTTTATTATATTGATAACTTTATTTACTTATCTACATCTTATATAACATACATTTTATTTATAACTTTAATTTTTAAAAAATAAATTCACCCCTCCCCCTCTTTACATTTTTATAACCCAAAAAAATAATCTTAAAAAAGAAGCCACCCTAATCTTAAAAACTTTGAAAAATCATCAACCAGAAAGAGATCATCCATCACCCCAACCTCTCAGATGATGAACCCTCCACTATGATTTGTGCTTTTTCCATGATTTTTCATTAGCAACTTGAGAACTAGTGTAATCATCTAGTAGAGTGGGAATCTATGAGTCCCAAGGATTATGTTCTCTAGATAAAACTATTCCAAGAACCTTCTCAAAGATCTCTGAATAATCCTTAGTGTAATGAAAAAGATGTTTGTGGTTTTCTTGGGGGACACGATGGTCTATTTGGAGAGTTTTTCAAAAATCTAGTTTTTCCAATGGTGGAACCCAAAACGGTGGCATCAAATGGTGGAACCGAACATGGCTCAGTGAATGGTGTCTCCCTGAACAATGACATCGTGACTCACCCAACGATGATTCACTTATAATAGTTTTCCAAGTTTCCAAGTTTCTCCAGTTTCTCCCAGATTTTCCAACTTCTCCCCTGTTACATTTTATTTTGTGTAAATCATGTTTAAAGCCTTGTTTAGGCACTTATAAAGAAGTTTCAAAGGATATTAATTATATATTTAATATTCTAACACATTGGGGACTTTGAAATAATCCAACTGCATGGTCATGGCCATAATTCAACATTAATGAATTTTGAAACTGTTCTACCTTTGATATAGGATCCAACTCTTCAAAGATAGAACCTTTCCTTACTAGTGTGTTTTTGTTCCCTCTTGGTTTTCTTAGATCCTTCCCTTCTAGTGGAGTCACCCACTGTTCCATAGCCATCGATCGAACTTTCCTTATATTTTTTTCATGGATTTTTCTTACTGCTCATGCGACCCTCTGTTTTTGACACAAGGAAGAGTTTTTGATCATATACTATTCCAAGTAGGGATTTCCTTCATCTCTATTTCATTTGTGTATTATGTGGGCTGGATGTAGTATTGTTATTTTGTAAAAAAAATTGAATTCACATTTTAGAAAATATAAATGCTATTACGAACATGATAATGTGTTGGGAGTGGATTTGTGTTGATCACCTATATTATTGGTTATCTTTGTTGATGATGTGATCTATTGTGGTCGTACAACTTCTGAAAATCATGAATGTTGGTGATCTTTGCCTATGTAGGGATGATGTTTTAGAACTGTTGTTGTTTCCTTATGAATAATTGTCATAAATATCAATATGATTAATTATGTATACCTGGTTAAATTAAATGGATGACCTAGTATGAAAACCCTTGTGTGATCACCCCTACTTGTCAGAGTGAAATTTAAATAATCGTATTGGACAAATTTTAATACACTATATTTTATAGGTGTGGTTGTGTGTTGTGCATGGTTCTATTTGACCTTGTATTGTGGCTGAGAGTGTGGTTGTGTGTATTTAGTGGTTCATGTGGTGTAATAGAATATCAGGTTGAGAGATTGATTGGTTTTGGAATGGATTAACTTGTTATGTAGTGGCACTACATCTAGGTAGTGTTTGGGCAATAGGAATGGAGGACTAGGTTGTGTTGTGATTTCATGTTTATAGGTGTGTTGGGTGTGGTGTTGTTGTCTAGTGGGGCTTCCGAGTCTATTTGTGAGATGATTATTGAGTATGATAACTTTGAAGAATGATATTTGGTAGTGGTTGAACGAGTGTCTAGGAAAAAGGGGGTGTGTAGTGGGACTGTAAGTGGGTTTTTTTCTATTTGTTTTTATGAATGGGTGTTAAAATGGAAATCCTTTACCTTGGTCCCTCTTCTATATTTTAATTTTGGAAGTGTATAAAGTTTCATCGGCACTCTTAGGATTGGTGTTTTGTTGTTCCTTGAATGGGGGTAATCATGGAGTAAGCATGAACCCGTTTTAGTTAATTAGGCTCTTCGCCTTATGAGAATGATTATTGGTTTTTCATTTGTTAGTTTCTTGGGTAGGGATGGTGTAAATAAATGAATGGTATTATAATGTACAATTACAATTGGTTAAATGAAAGGTGTGGGTTGATGCTTTGGTTGTGGCTGTTGTGTGTCTATGTATGTAGGGGTAGCAACAAAGGTGGTTTTGTGTGGGCTGGTTGTATGTTTGGAATTACATTGGATGGGATGTGTGTTTGTTACCTATATGTATAACCTTTTAGTTTATAATGTTTTCTATAAACACCCCACCCGCGTTGAGAACAATGTTCTGAACACCCCCATTGTTATGTAAGAGGGTGTCTTTCCCAACATCCTAATAGGAGAATGGATGGATGGTTACTAACTTTACCTTGGTCCCTCTGCTTGGAATTTATCGCCTAGGTGTTTTTGGGTAGGCTATAATGGATTTTAGTTTATTACAATATTTATAGTATTTTTTGTGTGAGAGGTAGTTTTTTTTCTCATGTGTCATTGGGATAAGGCCTAGGTGTTTTCGGGTAGGATGTGGCATGTGTGAGGCTCAGGTGTTTGCGGGTGGGATGAATGTGGATTGTGGCCTAGGTGTGTGTGGGAAGGTTGTGAAAGTGGGGCTTGTGGAAGAGCGTGGTATCATCAGAACTTTATACGTTAAGGATGAGTAGTTAACCAGTGGGAAGTGGTGCAGGGTGCCCATATATCGATGTACTTATATTATTACATTACTCGACAAGAGTTATTTTGTGAGTGTGCCTTGGTGAGGATGGGGGGGATATTATACCTTGTTAGGTGATTTTTGAGTTTCTGTTGTTTTCTCATGGGGTAATTAGTCTTCCTCTCCCACTTGTGTAGGGGTGAATTTGTTTTTTCCCTACTGATTATACCTGTATGCTCAACCTGTGTATATAAAACTGTTTTATGATTTCTATGGAATTTATGTTGACTGTGTTGAAACTTACTATCTTTGATGTTGGGGGTGGTTTCTATGTCACTTCTGAGATTTATTTTGCTACTTAATTTAAAGTTTTCTTTATATTTCTAGTAGTTTTACTTCAGACATGCATGTGGATGGATTTTGGTTTCTTTTTATATATGTGTCTTGGAGTTGTTTTGAGGTTGATACATCTTATTTATTGATCTTAGTTACTATAAAAAGGGTAGTGCCTCCCATTTTTGTGAGATTTTTATAACCTTGGTGCTTTTTAGCACCCTGGGGACTATTAGAGGTGGGACTCTACAGTCATTATCTCTCCTTCATATTGAGGAAGGAAGGTCTCTACATCTAGCCATCCCTTCCCTCATCTTGAAGATGGCTGGTTGTGATAGAATGGTATTAGAGCGGATGGTTGAGAGATAGGGTGGTGTTTGGAGTTAGGAATAGTTCAGATTTATTATGTTGGTACTTAAATAGTGGTAGAAGGTATTGGTTCATGACATATTCTAGGTAAGACTGGTTAGGACATGAAATTTTACTGCCCCATGAGATCTGATGCAAGGACTCTAAGCTTACTGAACAACCAAGTGAGGCTACACCATTTGTGGGGTAGACACCCTAGGAAAGGTACATACGTCATGATGACTTGTGTTACTATTTTTTTGGGAAATTTTAGGAAATTAAAATAAATAAAGAGTTAAAATTAATCCTAAATGAATTCTACACTACTCGGTCTTAGGAGTTCCTTGTTTTTATTTCAGTTATGGCGCCCGATCATCATATGCATGTGGTACAAGCAGTGGAGGCTCAACAGGCCAATCCAACCGATCGGTGGGGGGTAGATCTAGAAAAGGAGGAAAATAAATTGCAGAAGATACTTCGTGATTTCCAGCGATAGACTCTGGAAAAATACAAGGGCAGTGTCTCAGACATGGAGATGGAGAGTTGCCTTAAGGAGCTGGTGATCACTTCCAGCTCGATCAGGCTCCAACAAAGTACTATGTTCCTCTATAGGTGATTCAGATTATGGGATAATAATGTCAATGGTGAATGATTTTTCTTGGGGAGATAACGGAGACTGATGTTTTTTGGACTGGCTTTGAGAAGGAGTTATGGGCGGAATTCCTTTCTTCCACGATGAAAGCTAAGAAGAGGCAGGAGTTACTCTACCTCCAACAAAGAGTATTTCAATGAGGGAATTGGGGATCAAGTTAAAAGATCTCCTACTCTTTGTTCTAGATCTATTTTTGGATGAGGAGTCTCAGGCAAGGTGATAAGAGGAGGCACTCTATCCTTCTCTTAAGTATGTGGTTACTCCCTTCACTCCACTGACATACTTAGAGGTTAAGAAGAAGGATAAAGTGGTGAAAAGGATGCAATAATGAGGAGTTCTACTACTAGAGGGAAGTCAGCTGAATTATTTAAAGTGGAAGGCCATCAACAAAAATTCTATAGTGTTAGGTCCTTCCAGGTTTTGGCCAGCAGGGATCCAGACCCAGCAATTCCAGTTCTGACCCTCTGGTTCTCTCCCTTTTACCATGGGCCTAGGGCTGAGGTGTTTCACTTATGGAGGCTACGGGAACCTTAAAATTAAGTACCCAACTTGAGATCAGTGTGGTGGAGGTGGGATGGCTCATCACCCACCTCATCAAAAATTTCCAGCCATGTCTTTTCAGTAGTAGGGATACAAGGCCTCTACTCCACTGAGGGAAGATGTTGCACGAGGAGGCCGACCTTAGGGTTCTCCTTAGGTACCTTGACCAAAAAATGGTTTGGGGGGAGGAAAATTGATTAGGTGTAGAGGAACCAAGCTTGGGGATCTTCATGCCACATAGGAAATTGTTTCAGTAGTGCAATAGATTGTTCTAATTATGATTAGTTTTTTTTAGTACGCTTGCTTTCGCCTTGTTTGATTCTAAAGCTTCACACTCCTTCCTTTCAACCAGTGTGGCTCATGCCTTGGAACTAGATATAGAGAGGCTTTATGTTCCTCTAGTGTTGAGTACACTATTTGGATGTTATACTAGCTTGTTTGATGTTTTCTAGTGATGTAGACTGATGTTGGGGTTGCACCAGTCCAGTAGGGATCTCTTTCTACTATAGATGTAGCCGTATGATGTTATCCTTATAATTGATTGGTTGTACTCTTTTCATGTTGTTATCAACATGTGGTATGGATATCACCAGTTGAGTGTTATGGAGTGTGACATCCTAAAGACTGCTTTCATGTGCAGGTATGGGCACTTCGAGTTTGTAGTTATGGAAATTGGTGTTATGAATTCACCAGCCATGTTCATGGGGCTCATAAACTTTTTCTTTTGTGAGTTCCTAAAATAATTCATCATCATATTCATCGATGACATTCTTATCTACTGAAGGTTATAGGAGTAAGCATACTGATCATATCGGGACTGTCCTATAGATTCTTCAGCACCACCATCTCCACGAAAAGCTATCCAAGTAAAATTTTTGGACATAGGAGGTCCACTTTCTTGGGTATGTGGTGTCTCAGTAGGGTGTAGTGGTGGACTCGTAAAAGTTATAGGTAGTTATTTCTTGGTTATCACCAAATAATGTGGTATAATTTCACATTTTTCTTGGTCTGGTAGGATACTACCCGAGATTCATACCTGATTTCTCTCCAGTAGAATCTCTGTTGACAGATCTGACTAGAAAAGGGAAAGAATTTGTGTGGATTGAGCAGTATCAGATAGATTATATCAATTTTAAGGGGGAGATGGTCAGTGCACAGGTTTCCAGAGGAAAGGGAGATGTTCAAGGTGTTTTGCGACACTTCCCATTTGGGCTTGGGCTATGGGCTAATGTGGCATTAGGGAGTGATCTCTTATTGGTATAGGCAGTTACATCCCCATGAATGTAACAATGCCACCCATGATCTGGAACTTTTAGCAATCATGTTTGTACTATAGATATTGATGCATTACCTCATCATAGAGCACTTTTTGATCTCCACAGATCACAAGATCTTGATATATATCTTTTCCCAGTGAGATCTAAACTTGCGACAATGAAGGTGTATGGATTTTCTCTAAGATTATGATTTTAAAATATCTTACACCTTAAGGAATGTAAATATCATGGATGATTCTTTGAGTAGAGAAGTCATAGGAGGAGGTAGTTTGGGAATCTGTGGATTCTTGGATGTCGATGGAAGAGTTGGTTTCCTTGCACTTAGATGCAGGAATGGATGGCGGAAGAGGCGGCCTATTTCAGATGATAGTGTGATATTATCTGATGCAGTAGGAGGAGGATTCTGGTGGGGAGACTCAGAGGCGGAGGTGATGTATGATCATGTTGACCAAAGAAATGCTCTAGAGGGATAGTCAGAGGATGGTTATAATTAGAAGACGTTATGTGGGATGTTGTTAGTACTAGTGGTATTACATGATGAATTTCTATCTGAGTTTGATAGCTCACCCCTAGTGGTACACCAAGTAGTTTCCAATATGTATCGGGGATTTAGGGATCAGTTCTGGTGGCCCGAGATAAACTAGGTTATGGTGGAGTTTGTGGCAAATTGCTTGGTGTGCCAGCAGGTAAAGGCTAAGAACCGTGTTCCCGGTGGTTAGTTGCAGCCCTTAGATTTCTCCAAATGGAAGTGGGATGACATCTTCATGGATTCTATCACATGATTACCCAGGACTCAGGTAGGATGTGATGCAATCTTGGTATTAGTTGATTGATTGACGAATTCGTCTCACTTATTAGTGATCAAGGAGTTGAGACCAGTGGATACCTTAGCATAGAGGTATGTGGATGTGGTGGTGCAGCTGCATGAAGTTACAAGATCCATAATCTCATATCATGATACACGTTTTACATTATAATTCTAGAGTAGATTGCATCATGATTTTGGCACTCAGTTACACCTCAGCACTGCTTTCCACACTCATACGGATGGAAAAACAGATAGGACCATCCAAACATTGGAGGAAATGTTGCGAGATTGTGTTCTGGACCTTAGTGGTTCCTAAGTATGAAATTTTCCCTTGTTAGAGTTCGTTTACAATAACATATATCACTATTCCATTGGCATGGATCCATTCAAATCTTTATATGGTAGACTATGTAATTCACCATTGTGTTGGACTGAAGTTGGGGAGGCGACTGTTCTTAGTCTAGATGTGGTGCAGAGTATGACAGAGAAGGTGCAACTTGTCCATGAGAGGATGAAGATAGAACAGTACTGGAATAAATCTTATGTCGATCACAGGATAAGGCCCTTGGATTTCAAGGATGGGGACCATGTATTCTTGAATTTTTCCCCTCGATATTGGTAGTGAAGGTTTGGCAGAGGCAGTAATATTTCTCCCAAGTTCATCACACCTTTAAAGGTGTTCGGATGAGTTTCCAAGGTGGAATATCAACTGGCATGGCCACCGTAGTTAGGGAGGATCCATGAAATCTTTCATGTCTCTCAAATTTTTCATTATCATCATGATGACTCCCATGTCATTGATTGGGGAGAGTTGGATATCAAGGATGAAGGAACATTCATGGAACGGCTAGTGGAGATCCAAGATCATTGGGAGAAGGTTTTGTGTGGGTGGACCATTCCCTTGGTTCATGTGTTGTGGGGGTATAGTGGTCGAAAGGAGAGTACTTAAGAGCGAGAGGCACATATGTGTTCCCAATACCTGGAGTTGTTTTTAGTTTTGATTGTGTGCCATGTTTTGATGTAATAATTTACCTTGTTTCCTATGATATGGGTTGTTTATTTATTATCTAATTTGTGATAAAGTCCTATCATGTTGAAAGGGTAAACTTGATTCCTAATCGAGACACATTAACGTGGATGTGATTAAACCCATGAAGGGGAGTTAGTGACGCCTAAATCAAATAGTATCTTGACATGGAGGAAGGAATTCCATAATTTGTGTGTACAGACAATTGGTGTGTTGGGTATCTTGTGGATGTTTGGGTTAGAAGATATGGGAGGAGGTTTTCTTGGATGTTGAGGCTTCACTTTATCTTTTGAAAAACACAAGGAAGTTTATCCTTGAGAGATATCTTACGGGATGGTTGTTCAGACCCCTTCTTCTGCTGGTTTAGTTTTCAATTCTTGAGGACAAGAATAGTTTGATAGGTATATGATGTAATGAACCAGATTTATTTGGTCCATTACTTTGTGAAAATATAGTGTTTTTGGTTTTCTTGGGGGACATAGTGTCTTGTTTCAAGTGTTTTCCAAAAAACTAGTTTTACCAAAGGTGGAACACCGAACGGTATCACCAAACAGTGGAACCATATAGTGGAACACCAAATGGTGGAACCTAATGGTGTCACAAAAAATGGGGGCATCAAACAGTGTCACACAAAATAATGGATCACTGAATGGTGTCTCACTGAACGGTGACATCGTGGCTCACCCAACAGTGAGTCACTTCTAATAGTTTTCCAAATTTCCATTTCCCCAGTTTCTCCTAGATTTTATAGATTCTCCCCTCTTAAGTTTTATTTGATGTAAATAGATTTTAAATCCTTTATTTGGTGTTTCTAAAGTCATTTATAAGGATATAAAAATATCTTTAATATCCTAATACTCTAGGGACATTGAAATAATCCAACAACATTTCCATGGCCATGATCCGACTTTAATGAATTTTGAAACCATTCTTCATTTGATATGGTATCTAGCCCTTCAAATCTGGGATCTTACCTTCCGAATGTATTTTTGTTTCCTATTGGTGCGTCTAGAGCCTTCCCTTACCATGGAGTCACCTGTTGTGTCGTATCCATTGATCGAGATTTCCTTATAGTTTTTCCTCATAGTTTTCTTTTTACTCACGCGACCCTCTATTTTTGATGCAAGGGAGAGTTTTTGATCGTATGATATTCCATGTAGGGATTTCCTTCATCTCTCTTTTATTTGTGTATCATGTGGGGTGGGAATAGTAATTTTCTTTTGTGAAAGCTTTCAAATCCAACTTTTAACAAAGATAAATTCTAATATGAAATCAATAACATGATGGGAGTTGATTGATATTGATCGCATGTTTTATTTATTATCTTTGTTAGTGATGTGATCTTTTGTGGCCCTATGGATTTTGAAAATCATGATCGTTGGTGGTCTTTTCCTATTCATGGGTGATGATTTAGCACTTTTGTTGTTTCCTTATAAAAAAATTCTATAAATATCATTCTGATTCATCATGTATACCCAGTTAAATAAAATGGATTCCCCACGAGGAAAACTCTTGTGTGATCACCCCTTCTTATAAAAGTGAAATTTAAAATAATAGTGTAGGCCAAATATGAAAATACCCTATTTTATAGGTTTAGTTGTGTGCTATGTGTGGTTCTATTCGACCTTGTGTTTGTGCTATTTGTATGGTGTTGTGGCTGGGAGTCTGTCTGTGTGTATGGGGTGGTGCATGTGGTGTAACGGAATATCTGGTTGAGAGATAGATTGATTGTGGAATGAATTAACTTGTTATGCATTGGGACTGCATCTGTGCAGTGTTTGGGTAGTGTGGATATAAGATTGGGTTGTGTTAGGATTTCAAGTTTATGGGTGTGCTGGGTGTGGTTTTTTTTCATTGGGGATGTTGGGTCTAGTTGTGATAGTATGACTAAGTGGGATAACTTTGAAGAATGAAATTTGATAGTGGTTGAATAGATGTCTAGAAAAAATGGGGTGTGAAGTGAGACTACAAGAGGGTTATTCTATATGTGTTTCTATGAATGGGTTTTAAAATAGAAATCCTTTAACTTGGTCCCTCTTCACTTGTTTAATATTGGAAGTGTCTAAAGTTTCACCTATGGTCTCAGGATCAGTGTTTTGTTGTGCCTTGAATGGGTATAATCATGAAATAAACATGAACCCGATTTAGTTAATCGGGATCTCCGCCTTCTGAGAACGGTTTCTGGTGTTTTGTTTGTTAGTTTCTTAGGTAGGTATGGATTAAATAAATGAATTGGATTATAATATAGAATGAAAATTGGTTAAATGAAATGGGTGGGTTGATGTTTTGGTTGTGGTTGTTGTGTGGATATGCATATAGGGGTAATAGAAAAGGTGTTCTCATGTGGACTGGTTTTATATTTGGAATTCTATAGGATGGGTTGAGTGTTTGTAACCTATACGTATAAACTTGTAGTTCCTTATGTTTTCTCTATGAACCCCACCCGCATTGAGAACTATGTGGCAAACACCCCCATTATTATGGGGGAGAGTGTCTTTCCCAACATCTCAATGGGAGGATGGATGGCTGGTTACTAACATTAATTGTTCTATATTTTTAGAATTTATCACCCAAGTGTTTTTAATAAGGCTGTAATGGCTTGAGGTTTATTACTAGATTTATGTTATTGGTTGTGTGAGAGGTGGTTTGTTTCCCAAGTGTCTTTAGAATGAGGCCTAGGTGTTTTTGGGAAGGATGTGGTTTTTGTGAGGCCTAGGTGTTTATGGGCGGTATGTGTGTGGTTTGTGTCCGAAGTTTTTGCTGGTAAGTTATTATAGTGGGGATTTCTGAAGAGCATGGTAGCTTCAGGGCATTTTCCATTAGATATGAGCAGTTGACCACTGGTAAGTGGTGTGGGGTACCCAAATATCTATGTGATTATATTATTACATTACTGGACTTGCATTATTTGGTGATCATGCCTTGGTGAGGTTGGGGTGGATAGTATACCTTGTTAGGTGATTTTGGAGTTTCTATTGTTTTCTCATAGGGGCATTAGTATGCCTCTCCCACTTGTGAAAGGGTGGATTTGGTTTTTCCCTTTTGTGTATACTTGTATACTCACCCTACATATATAAAACTATTTTTAGGTTTCTAGGGAGATTACGTGAACCGTGTTGGACCTTACTAGCTCAGAATTTAGGGATAGTTACCATGTCACTATTTAGTTTTATTTTGGTACTTATTTTCGAGTTTTTATTATATTCCCAGTAGTTGTACTTTAACCATGCATGTTGATGGATTTTTGTTTCTTTTTATATGTGTGTCTTTGAGTTTTTTTAAGGTTGATACATCTTATCTCCTAATCTTGGTTGCTATAAAAAGGGTAATGCCTCGCATTTTTAGGATATTTCTATACCCTTGATGTTGTTCTCCACCCTAGGGCCTATTAGAGGTAGAAATCGGGGTTTATTATCTCTCCTTCATCTCAAGGAAAGAAGGTATCAACATCTTTTTATCCCTTACCTAATCTTGAAGAAGGTATGTCGTGACACTTAGGTTCAAAACCACCCCTTGGAGGCTAACATGCTTCTTTTCTTATATCTAGATTGACTAACTCAGTGGCCATAGCATGGGATTTTTCACCTTCCTTAGGGAATGATTCCTAGTACTATATTTTTTCAGATTATTTGGAATACTAAGGATAATTTTTCTCCCTATACTCCAAAGTCAAGGTTTCTTTATTACATCACCAGGAATAGCCATTAGTGAGATTACAACAACACAACTATGAAAGTTTTGAAACACTAGAGGGAACTACTCATGTGTCAATAGTAAATTTCCCTTATCTGTGAATTGTTGATGAATATGATCTTATAGAAAAGAAGGACTATTCTTTGTAACATTAGTTTAAATAAGGTCATGAGTAGCCTCTAATTTCATGGTGGTGTGATTATTATCCTGGACTGAACTCATACTTGTTGGATCAACATGTTCCATACTGTGTTCCTTCCCTACATAACTACCCATTATATCATAAACATATCTAATTAAATGTATTCCATCCATATAGGGGTCACCTATGAATGAATTTAAACCACTTCCTATAGCCTTCAAGTCTTCCTCCACATGGAAAACATGGCCTTTACTATTATACTTTCTAGAAACAATATTTAAGATACTATTTTATTTATTCATAATTAAGATCATTTAAGTAATTCCAAAATAAAAAAAACTAGGTGAAGAGAATCAATTACTTTGATTCTTGACTATCCCAGATTCCAAAAAAATTATAACCCATAAAATAAATTAAAAGTTAAAAAACAATTTAAAAAATTACCTATTTTGGGAGGGGTTGAGGTGTTCTGACTGAAAATTGTAGACCAGAACCAATAAAAAAGAAAAAACTAAGATTAAGATCCCAGAAAAAGGGTTTGAAAAGAATACATAAATAAGAAATAAAAGAAAATGTGTAAAATTAATGAACACATGTGATTTACATTATTCAGATCTCATTGATCCTATGTGCACGATAAGAACCCCATCACCATATTTATAATTATGAAAAACAAACAAAATAGAAATCATATAATAGAGAAGGTAAAATTAAAGAGGCAGTGAACATACACCATAGAAGCTCTCTGGGTATAGGATCATCAGTCAAGGATCCAATGGTGAACTCTATCCCAAATATGGTTACATACGCTCTCTAACTGGATGGACTCACGCATGCAACCCCAACATAAACTGAGAAAAGGAAAAAGATACAGTATAAAACCAGTGCAGAAAAACAAATAAAACCTTACAGACTTGGGCCTACACCAAGAATCCAAGAAGAGTTCATTGAAAAATATTGATAGTGATGTCAAGGTTGAGATTTCTTGAAGACATTATGATCAAATAATGCTTGTGGAAGGCAAGCCCTCCACCAGATGAGGACACTAAAACATGGACTATGGGAGCCTTTAAGAGAATCTTGGATAGTATTATCCCTCTCAAAATTTATTCTATCTATAATTGAATAAAAAAGGAATTCAATATCCACTCTCAAGATGAATACTGAGAAAATAAATTGACATGATCAGTAGTAATGGTGAGGCAACGGTGAGAAATGGGTTATGAGGCATGGTAGGAAAGGGAATATGTGTGGATGGATGAGGGAACATTGAAAAATATCTAAGGATAGGCCCATGAAATAGATCATCAAAATCCAAGGACACATGGTAAATATGGAGTGGATAGGTGGTAGCAAAGAAGATCATAGAGAAAAATATGAAGCATAAAATCCGCATATAAGAGTTGTATGATTAGAATAATACACAGATAGTAGTGCACCTTGGAAGAACCTAAGTATCAGAATACTGAAATTAGGTTGTTCCCTAAATCCCACATGCCCAATAATCATGGAGGGACATCTAGAAAACCCATAAAATGAAGATCCCATAGTAAACAAGGTCCCAAACCAAAAAATACTTTTCATAATAATAATAATCTAAAATAATTTTTCAAGGAAAAGTTTAGAGAATTTTAATTTTGATTTTTTTTAAACATACATTTATAAAATTTGTAAAATATAAACTAAACTCAAAAAATATAAACTATAACATATTTATTTCAATACTTTATGAAAAATATCCATAATTCATTTGTGATGTGTAGGAATCAAATAAACCTCAATATGATACATGGTGTGTCTAATATGACTCAAAGTGTGTGTTTTCAGTTTAAAATTTACATTTTAGTTCAAAAAAATGTGACATACTTAAAACTGAGAAAACACATTCTTAATTTTTGGGAACTTTAGAATAATTATCCACAATTCATTTTTGACATGTAGTAATTAACCACACCTCAATCTGAGACATGGTGTGTGCGGTATGACTTGATGTAACAACTGGGTCCCAGTGACAGCACAGACACCCCACCTTTAATATGGTTGTCAGGTCTTGGCCCACCAAGTACCACCAGTTACCCCACAGACATGTGGTCCCCACCCTAGGTCCCATCCACATGCCTGAATGGGTCATCTGACTAATGATAGTACTCACAGTCCAACACATGTTCTTTATATTATGCTTTGTCCTCACTTTTATACACCCTATTAAACTTTACAGAACATCACCCATCTTGATCACTACTCCAACCCAAGCACACTTAACTATGGAGTTCTAATCATGTAGGCTCCCAAAAAATAAGGTACACCTTTTTGACATGAGTCATATAATTTTTGTATTTAACCATTTATCATTCTAGGGTTCTACATCCACCCCCCCCCCCTAGAGCACAACGCCTCATTGTGGGTCCTATATATCAACCCAGGAAGTGCACCACACTTAAGTATTAGTTTCTACTCTGATACCAAATGTAACAACTGGGTCCCGGTGACAATACAGACACCCCACCTTTAACATGGTTGTTGGTTCCTTGTCTTCCAAGTACCACCAGTTGTCCCACAGACACTTATTCCCCACCCTAGGGACCACCCACATACCTGAATGGTTCATCTGAATAATTATAGTCCCCACAGGCCTACACATGTCTTTTCCATTATGCTTTGTCCTCACTCACACAAAACCTATTAAACTTTGCAAAAGGCCATTCATCCTGATAACTACTTCAGGACAAGCATGACTAACTGTGGAGTTCTAATCAGGTAGGCTCTTGAAAAGGAAGGTACACCTTGTTGACATGAGTCATATCATTTAGTCATTTATATTCTAGGGTGTTACACTCAAATTGTAAGTTTTTAGCTTAAAATTGATAATTTAGTTCAAAACAGACACCACATACTCAAAAATGAGTAAACACATTCATATTTATTTTATAATTTATAAAAACATTCCATAACAAAATTTTGACATATAAGAATCAACCTCACCTTAATATGATACACAATGTGCCTTGTATGACTCAAAGTGTATGTTTTTAGTTTAAAATTGACATTTTAGTTCAAAACACAAATGAAATACTCAAAAGTGATGAAACAAATTCATATTATTTTGATACTTTAGTAAAATTATCCATTAGTCATTTTTGGTGTGTATGAATCTACATCATTTCAATCTAACACATTATGTGGATAATATGACTTGAAGAGCATGTATTCAATATAGAAGTGTCATTTATGTTTAAAATGTGAATCAAATAGCCAAAATCAAGAAAACAAGCATGGAGTATTTTCAATTTTTTGTACAATAATTCATAACTTATTTTTGGATTGTAGGAATTGATCACACATAAATTTGACACATGATGTGGATGGTATGACTCAAAGTACATGTTTTCAATATAAATGTGTCATTTTAGTTTAAAACACATCACATATCCAAAACTAATAAAAATATATCAAATGGGTTTTAAACATTAGTAAGATAATATATAATTCAGTTGTGACCTGTAAGAATAGATTTTATGTCAATTTTACCGATGATGTGGCCAGTATGACTTGAAGTGTGTATTTTCGATATAGAAGTGTCATTTTAGTTTAAAATGCACATCTCATAGACAAAACTAATAAAATGATTTTGGATTGTTTTTTTAACTTTAATAAAAATATCCATAAGTCATTTTTGATGTTTTGGGATTTATTTTTCCTCAATCTTATACATGGTGTGTCTCGTACGACACAAAGTGCATGTTTTAAGTTTAAAATTGTCATTTTAGTTCAAAACACATGTGACTTACTCAAAACTAGGAAAACTCATTCAAATTGTTTTTATAATTTTCAACAATGATCCATAAGTCATTTTTGATGTGTAATAATCAATATCACCTCAATCTGATACATGGTGTGGCTAGTATGATGTAAATTGTATGTTTTTTAGTTTAAAATTGATAGTTTAGTTCAAAACACGCACCACCAACTTAAAACTGATAAAATACATTAATATTATTTTGATACTTTATAAAAATCATCCATATCACATTATTAACATATAGGAATCAACCACACTATAATCATATAAAATGTGTGTTTGGTATAACTCAACGTGTATGATTTTAGATTAAAATTGACATTTTAGTTCAAAACACATATGACATATTCAAATATGAGAAAACACATTCATATTGTTTGGACACTTTAGGTCAATAATCTATAAGTCATTTTTGATGTGTAAGAATCGAACGCATGTCAATATGACGTGGGATGTGACCAGGGTGACTTGAAGTGTGATATTTCAATATAGAAGTTACATTTAAGATTAAAAAATGTGTCAAAAATCCAAAACTAAGCACAAGATCTCAGATTATTTTAAAAAATTTGGGAAAAAAATTCATAATTAATTTTTTATGTTTAGGAATTTACCACACATCAATATGACACATGATGTGGTTATTATGACTTGAACGATGTGTTTTCGATATAAAAGTTTCATTTTATTTTAAAATATACAACATATCCAAAACCAAGAAAAAGATCTTATATTGTTTTTAAAATTTATAAAAATGATCCATAATTAATTTTTGATGTCTAAGAATTGACCATACTTTATTTTCACAAATGTTGTGTTTGGTATGAATCAAAGTTTGTGTTTTTAATATTGAAGTGTCATTTTAGTTTAAAACGTTTATAATAAACCTAAAACCAATAAAACAACCTCATATTGTTGTCAAAATTTATGAAAACAATACATATTTCATTTCTAATGTATAGGAATTAAACACACCAAAATTTGATACATGGTGTGTATGGTATGACTCAAAGTGTGTGTTTTCATTTTAAAATTGAAATTCTAGTTCAAAACATGCATGACATATTCAAAACATATCAAACACATTCAGATTATTTATATAATTTATAAAAATGATACATAAGTAATTTTTTATTTATAAGAATCAACAACACCTTAATCTGATACATTGTGTGTCTAGTATGACTCAAAGTGTATGTTTTCAATTTAAAATTTATATTTTAGTTAAAAACATAAACCACATACTCAAAATAGACTAAACACGTTCGTATTGTTTTGATAATTTATAAAAATGACCCCTAACATATTTTTTATTTTTTAGGAATCAACCACACCTCAATCTGATACATGGTGTTCCTGGTATGACTTGAAGTGTATTTATTTAGTTTAAAATTGAAGTTTTAATTTAAACTCATGTGTCATATTCAAAATTTAGAAAACACATTTAGATTCTTTTGATAGTTTACAAAAAAGATCCATAAGTCATTTTTGGAATATATGAATTGGTCGCACATCAATCCAACACATGATGTGGCTGATATGACTTGAAGTGTGTATTTCCAATATTGAATGTCCATTTAGGTTTAAAACATGTGTCACATAGAAAAAACTGAGAAAACGAATGAAAATTATTTTCAAAATTTATAAAAAAATCATAATTATTTTTTTATGTGTAGTAATTGGTTTTACGTCAGTCTGACACATGATGTGGTCGGTATGACTCAAAGTATGTGTTTTCAATATAAATGTTCCATTTTAGTTTAAAAAAATCACATTAAAAAACTAAGAAAAATAGATTATATTTTCTTCAAAAATTATTTCAATGATATATAATTTATTTTTGACATGTAGAAATTGATCATACGTCAATCCGACAGACGATGTGGATGTTATGACTCAAATTCTATGTTTTTAATATAAAAGTTCCATTTAAGTTTAAAAGAGATGTCACATATCCAAAACCGATAAAAAGGGAATAGATTGTTTTCAAATTTTATAAAAAATATCCATAATTTATTTTTAACATGTAGTAATTGATATCACATAAATATGACACATGATGTCATCAGTATAACTTAAAGTGTATTTTTTCAATATAAGTGTCATTTTAGTTTAAAACATGCATCACATAAACAAAACCAAGAAAACAAGCTCATATTATTTTCAAAATTTAGGACAATGATCCATGATTCATTTTTGACGTGTTAGAATTTACCACAAGTCAATTAAACAAACAATGTGGTCAGTATGACTAGAAGTGTGTGTTTTCAATATAAAATATTAATTTTAATTGAAAACACATATCACATATCCAAAAACAAGAAAACGAGCTCAGATTGTTTTAAAACACTAGGAAAATGATATAGAATTCATTTATGATATGTAGATTTTTTCACACATCAATTTAAATCACATTATGGATCGTATGACTTGACGTGAGTGTTTTCAATATTAATGTGCCATTTTAGTTTAAAAATGTGTATCATATATCCAAAACCATAGAAAAAAGCTAATATTATTTTCAAACTTTAGGAAAATTATCCATAATTCATTTGTGACATGTTTGAATTGACCGCACATAAATCAGATGCACAATTAATTCATAATTTCATTAATATATATACATAATAATTAACAATATAATTTATCATATATGGATTATATAACATTAATTTTTTTATTGTTACTAAAATCAACATTGGTTTTATTGGATGGAAAATCTTTTATGTGGAGGTTGATCTTTGGAGAAAGCCTATTATATGAGTTATGATTTTGTATATTGGTTGTATTTTTTTGGATTAATTGTAAATATTACATCAATTTGAATATTTTGTAAATAAATTTTTAATTTAAATGATATTTAAATGTTATATTTGTCTTTTAATATGATTTTATGTTTATATGTATTCATTTTTATTTTTATTCTAATTGGTTCTGTTGTTGTAGGGTTGTTGCAGGAATGATTCAGTCATACAATAGCTGCATAACCTTTATCAATACTTCTAAAGGACCCATTTATCATCATTATAAAATTAACTGATAAAGGAACCCTTTATCAGTCCTATTAAAATTGCTAATAAAGGGGGATTATCTGTTCTTTTAGTAGTTCTAATAAAGGTTGATCACTTTTAACATCGTATAGGTTGTGAGCACTTTTTTTCACTAATAAAATATCTTTTTTAGCACTATTAAAATAATTTTATATAGTTGTGAGGCCATGTATATTTTAGTGAGGAAATGATTTTTTAAAAAGTTCCAAGATAGAAAAATCGGACTTTTGAAAACATTGTGTAATGGGTAAGTAGACTAGTTTCAGTTTAAACACTAAAACCCATCGTATGAAGGGAACACTTAAGTACATCCACATCGATGTATGGGGACCATTGAAAAATGATTCATTAGGAGGTAATCACTATTTATTCACATTTATTGATGATTAATCACGATATGTTTGGTTATATGTCACTAATCATAAGGATAAAATATTTAATTTCTTCTTCAATAGGAATATGATTATTGAAAATCAGAAAGGAAGTAAAATCAAGAGTCTGAGATCATATAACAGTGGAGAATGCACATCAGATCCATTCAATAAGGTTTTTCAAAATAAAGGTATTTTAGAATACTTCATAGTTCCTACAATTCCATAGAATAATATAATAGTAGAACAGATGAACCATATGCTTATTGAAAAGATACAGTGTATGTTATCTTAGTCAGTTTTGAGTAAATCCCTTTAGGCAGAAGCATTGATGTATGTATCACACGTAGTGAATCGATTACCTACTTCTGTGACTAATGGTAAAATTATGATAGAGATTTTTTCTAGTAATTTTTTTTGATTATGAGAGACTTCAAATCATTGGTTGTAACAAACTGAACTTTTATAAATCAAATACCAATTTTTATTTAATTAAATGTATTATTAAGTAAATATGGTTATAGAAAACACATATACTTATTTATTTTAATTATATCCTATCATATTTAATTGACCATTATGAATAATTACCATTAATAATATAGTCATTGAATAGTGATCTCATGATTAATATAAATATAGGGTTTTAACAATTTTTATTAACACAAACAAAGGAAGTGATAGCCTCAACTTGTAGGATTGTACCCTATGAAACCCATTTATTAGATATTCTAAGGTAGATAGTATTTCTAGGATTTTCCCTTAACCAAGTCCAAGTATATATCTAAAAACTTAATCATGAGTGAAACCATTTACGGGACAAGTTCAAGCTCATCGAGATCATAACCCAAACCATGTTCACTGAAGCACCCCATGAAAGTCCCAACATTGCGCACCTTACCCTTAGGGAGTTTACTGGTGTATAAAAGGGATATTTATCATTACCCAATCAAAATAAATATTTACATTATTTTATATAATATAATTAATACATTTTCATCCTATTATCATTGCTTTGTAAATAATTTTTATTTTGATAAAATAATGAAAAAATTGTATTTTTAGTTAATATACAAATTTAATTAATTAATTATGAAATTAACAGATTTTATAAATAAATAATATTTTAATAAAATATTTTTATTAATTAATTTTTTATTAAATAAAATTGATCATATAATTTTTATGAAGTCAAATGTAATTTTATAAGGGTTTGAAAATTGTTATCATAAAAACCTAGCATTTCTCAATAAATGTAAATTTTATTTTAAAATTGAAAATTCACATATTTAGAAAATTATTTAGATAAAAGGAATATTATTTTTGGAATTATAACATCTAAATTTTCCAACATATAATTTTTCATAATTTTCTAAGACAGTTGAATTTTTGGGTAAAAATTAAATATCGTATAAACATACTTTGTGTTTTATGAAATAATAATGAAGAAAAAGTGATTTAATGATTACTATAAATGGGATACATGACCAAATAAATTTTTTCTATTTAAAATTATTTTATTTTTATTTTATTTGGTTTATTTTTGAAATCCATTATGAATCCTCCAAAACCAATAATATATTTTATTGTTTTAAAATCATTTCTTTAAGAGTGTGACTCCCCTCCACATACAAAAGGTAATTATTTTAATAATTTCGTCTATTTCCCTTATAAAATAATTTAATCTAATACCATTTTTCATAAACCATGGGAAAAAATACGGTAAGGTTTTTGGTTTTAATTATTTTATTATATAGACTCCAAAACCCAAATAATAAAAAAATCCCCCACATTTCGTATATAAACCCACCCAATATCCCATTTATCTTTAGTAAAACTCCTTGAATCGCATACATACTCCCCCCTCAACTCTATATAGTCCTACTAAGGCACCTTAAATATCTCAAGAATCCCCTCTCAATCTTTTGGATTCACACACCCATGTAAGGGATCTTCACTTTCCTCTCCTCCTATAAATTCAAGAACCTTCTTTGGAATTTTTCTTCTTAATTGAAAATGATTATAATTTAATTTTTTTTATGTAAATTACCTTACTATCCAATTGATATTATTTTAATGATTTATTTTTTATCTTTTCTCATTTTTACCTTTATCTAAGCTGTTACTATACCGAAAATTTTATAAGGGATTTCTCTCCTCTATTTTTATTCAAGCACCCTTTTTATGTTATTCTTCTTAATTTTAGTTTGAACATGATGGGATATTTTATTACTTATTTAACATAATTTAAATTTTATTTATAAATTATGACATATCATTTCACTATCATTAAGCTTCCTATAATCCTTTATTTACACCTGTTACCATGCTGAAATATGGCGAGGATTATTTTCTTTATTCAAGTTCCTTCATTACCTTATGCCTCTTATTTATAATTTATAATGTCGGGATATATTTTTACAAGTCCTTATTATTATACACTAGATTCATAAGTGATTATAGATCCATTTCTCTCTCATTAATCCATTTTATGATTCTTTAAGTGACGTCATTATGCTACTGAAATTTCACCACAATTTTCCATGCCAAAACAATTGTGTAGTGAATACCATTCACATTTACTATCAAGGGTGTTCACATTTATACACTTATACTTATTTTATTAGGGAATTACATATATTTATTCCATTCTCTATGATCTTGGAATAAATTATTATGATAAATTAATCCATGTTGTATGATATATGTGGCACACTTAAGCATGAGTATGAAATGAATATGATGGGTACGCCCAGATAGTGCTCTAATGCATTGGGTAATATTTAGTATCATGATACATCATGTTGGGATAGGGAGTGAACTATATTACTTTATGTTACTTTTTCCACCATGATTTATTTGTGTTTTCAGCATTGGTGTATGTTTATGATGCAGTATTTCATGTTTTTCAACATTTTCCATGTTATGATTATCATGTTATATCATGTCTCTTTGTTCCTATTTATTATTAATACTATTTTATATGCCCCATTAATATTACTATTATTTAACATGTATTATACTCTCCATTTTATTCCATTTTAATTCCCTTACTGGGCTTTATATCTCACCCCTTTTTTATTTTTTCCCCAAGTTATCCCACGCAGTTTTAAGTACAAAGGCATATTATAAAAATGTTACAGAGGTTTTCAATAAAGACAATGTATTTAATGTTTTAATTTGTTATGTAATGTACATAATTACCAAAGACACTAGAATTATTGATCATATGATTTGTATTAAGTGTAGTTTAACATAATTAATCAAGTATTAATGTGAAATAAAGAGCAGGGTTGTAATAGTTGGTATCAGAGAGAAAATTTAGTTATTTATTTATTAGGGTTTGAAAAATATAGTGAAAGACTTAAGGATAAGACTAAGTATAAGAAAACATAACTAAATTTTTATTAGTATAGAGTAATTGGTTTATCAAGAAAATACAACCATGTCTAGATACTTCAAGTGGACACGGTTCTGGCACATATGTACCAAGGAGTAAAAACTCTAACAAGGTGTCACGGGCCTTACTCGAGGTAACCTGGTACATGAAAATGGGCCTTACTATGCCCTTGATTTGACATTCCTAGGGGATATTATTAGGTAAATTCATAATCTCATTATCAACCATTATTAAGGGAACAAAAAAATAACTCCATGAGAATATATTTTAGGAAATAGATCATGGATAACATAGATTGAAGCCTAGAAATTCATATTTTTAGGAAATAAATGTAATTTTTAAGTTGTACCTTTAATCTCATTGGATTCACATTTATGTGTTTAATATTTTAAAAATAACCATCCCTATTTTTTTATTCTAGATAATGGCTGAAAATTGGAGGAATCAAGTAAACAATCGATGTGACTGGAAATTTGAAGATTGTCCCAATGAGATTCCCAACCCAATGGGAGTAGAAATCCTGAATTTATGATGATACTATCTCATATAAATTAGGTTCTGAATAGAAACCTAGATCAATAGGATCACTTAAACCCCCTTAAGAGAGAATAATCTATAATCAAAAGTTTTATATGACAAAGGCCTCCTAATTTCAATGGATCATATGATCCGTTAATCACGAAACAATGGATAAACTCCATTGAGAATATTTTCTTCATACTTCAATGTTATGAGAAAGAGAAGGTTTTATTGCATTTTTATCACATATAGGTAGAATCTAATCAGTGGTGGTCCTTGATCAAGAATATGAAGCCTGAGGAAGAGATCTAAGAAATGGAGTGGAAGGAATTCTAGAAAATGTTTTTCGATAAATATTTTCTTCACACTCTCCAAATTAAAATGGAAATAAATTTCTTTTCCCTTAAGCAAAAAGATGATGATTCTATCGAGGAGTATGAGGAAAATTTCACAAGACTTTCACTATACACCTCCTTCTTTGTCATTACCCCCAAATTCAAGGTTCACCACTTCTTTATTGGTCTAAAACCTAGTCTATGAAAATACCTGGTGATCTGTTACTTTGATAGTTAAGATAAATTATCTGATATTCATTCAAAGTTGAAATGGAGATCAGTTAATCTCAAGGGTATCATGGGGATAAGAAGCATAAAGTGGAATTTAATTATGGTAGTCTGGTGGATAAATTTAATGGTGTCAACAAATTTCAACATCCCACTTGTCAAAGGTGCATGAAAAATCACCCTAAAATTTTCCTAAGGGGAATAAAGAAATTCTTTAGTTGTGGGAAAGAAGGAAACCTAGCTAGAAATTGTTGATAGGAGAAACTTGCTAATGTGATATAGGAAAATAATTATCTAGTCAACCCTTGATGAATTATTCATTGCTTCAATTACAAGTAATCAGTGCACATTAAAAATTAATTCCCCAATCCAAGGGTTTTCGGAGACAACCAAAAACCTCCAAGATATCGAGGGTAAGATTTTCCCATCACAAATGATGATGCGGATCCCAATAATAAAGTGGTGACAGGTATACTAGTTATTCATTCAAGAATATCAAACATGCTTTTTGACTCTGGTTCTACTTCTTCCTTCATATCATGTAATTTTAGTAGAACTATTCAAACACCACTACAAATAATGAAGGTATAGATATCGTTAAAAATGGAAAATAGAGAAATTATTGCATCCCAAGTTTATAACTCCTCCCCTATCACAATTTGTGGAATCAATATCCTAGAAAACTTTTGCATACTCCCTTTGGTAGAATTTTATGAAATTATGGGAATGGATTATATTTCCCTATATAGATCCAACATAAATTACTACGATAAGGAAATCACTCTCCATATGGAGAATCGACCCCTGATTCTATACAAGTGAAAGGAGGAGGATGAATCTTCTTTAGCACCAAAATCTCAAGAATGGATATTATTACCCTATGAGAAATAATATCTATCTAAAATTATTGATTATAAGGAAAGGATCATCTTAGAAGACATGCCTATTGTGAGGGAATACACTGATGTGTTTTCCGAGGAATTTCCTAGTCTTCCTCCTAGCTAAGAGGTTTAATTTTCAATCAAGCTTATACCTAGGGAATTTCTAATATCCAAGACTCTGTATAGGATGGCTGTTTTCAAACATGATGAGCTAAAGAAACAAATATATGAGAATCTAGATAAAGGATTCATATTCCCAAGTGCTTCACCATGGGGTGAACCAGTCCTCATTGTCAATAATAAGAATGGGTAAATGTTCCTTTTCATTGAATATAGTGAGATCAATAAGATAAAGATAAATAACAATTATTATTTACAATCGATTGATGAATTGTTCGATCAAATATGTGGAGCATAATAGTTATCCAAGGTGGATCTATGGTTGATATATTACCAATTTAGGGTGAAGAAGGTGGATATTCTCTAGACTGCTTTTCGTACAAGGTACGAGCACTATGAGTTTATAGTAATATAATTCGGACTCACTAATTCTCTAGTAATATTCATTTACTTGATGAATAGTTTTTAGATATCACCTTGAAAAATTTGTGGTAGTATTTATAGATGATATTCTAATATACTCCAAAATCTTGGAGGATCATGAGGAGTATCGAAGAACTGTGTTAAAGAACCTACGAAATGAGAATCTTTAACCTAAACATTACAAATGTCAGTTCTGGTTGAACGAAGTATCTTTCTTAGAGGATACGATCATAAATAATGGGATATATATGGCCCCTTAAAATAATAAAGTAATCAATGGATGGAAGAGGCCAAAATATGTGATATATATCCATAGATTACATCGATTAGCTGGGTATTATTGCTGATTTGTGAGAAATTTATCATGATTTTAAGACCCTCTTACTAATCTAACTTAGAAGGGATTAAAGTTTTCTTATAATGATGAATGTGAAGAGGTATTCATGGAGTTAAAAAGGAGGTGCATCACTTCACTCATGATATTACAACCCCCAATTGGATAAATTTATATAGTATTCAGCGATGCTTCAAAGAATAGATATGGTTGTGTGTTAATAAAGAATGAAAAAGACATAGCCTATTCTTCAAGGTAGTTAAAAGTTCATGAGAAAAACTATCCCATGCATGATCTGGAGTTAGTATCTATGATATTTTCATTGAAACTCTGGTGCAATTATCTCTATGGGTAGAATTATGAGATATATATATATCGAAAAATCCTTAAGTATATATTCACACAAAAGCAACTGAATATGCACCAATGAAGATCGTTAGATCTGATCAAGGAATATGACTACTCAATCCACTACCATCCTAGTAAAGTAAAAAAAATAGATTATGATCTAAGTATAATGGATTATATATCTTTATCAATGATGATAATTGAGAAGGATTCAATCTTCATAGACCTACAAAGGATGGACATGGGAATCATAAAGTAAGAAACATCATCAATCCTTTCACAAATGATTGTTCAACCGTCTCTTTTAGAAATGTATAAGGATTATCAAAGAAATTATATGTAAATTCAAAATAAGTTGAATTACATGAGAAAGGGGAAGTCCTCAGAGTTTAAAATTGATGAAGAAGGAATTGTGAGATCTGGGTTAAGACTATGTGTTCCAACAAATCATATGTTAAGGAAGGAACTGCTGGATGATTCACATAGTTCATCTTTATTCATTCACCCAAGAATCATAAAGATGTATAAAGATTTATGTGAGCACTATTGGTAGGAAAATATGAAGAAGGATATCATTGAATATACATCAATGTTCATAGTATGATGGAAAGTGAAGGATGAAAGTCATAAATCTAATGGGATGATGCAACTATTACACATACCAACATGGAAATGGGAGAATATAACTATGGAATTTGTCACAAGACTTATAAAGACATTGAGGGGAAATAATTCTATATAGGTTTTTTTGGATTGTATTACAAAGATATATCACTTTATCACAATTTGAAAGGACTTATCATTAGATTAACTTGCATCGATATACATTAGAGAAGTGGTAAGGTTGCATGGAATACCACTATCGATTTTATTTGATCGAGATCCAAGATTCACCTCCAAGTTAAAGAAAAGTATCCAATATTATCTAAACACTTATTTGAACTTTAGTATATCCTATGATCCTAAAACTAATGTCTAATCTGAGTAGACTATTCATACACTATAAGAAATTTTGTGAGCATGTTATATAGAGTTTAAAGAAGGTTGGGACCATCATTTTCCTCTGGTCGAGTTCTCATACAAAAATAGTTTCCAATCAAGCATAGAAATGGCTCCCTATAAAGCCCATTATGGGAAGAGGTGCAGAACACCTGCATGTTGGGATGAAGTTGGGGGTTGAAAACTGATAGGTCCTGAAATGGTTGATAAAATGGTGTAAAAGGTTAAAACCATTCACCATCACAGCAAGGATATTCAGAGTTGACAAAAGAGCTATGCTTACAATCATCGATGATACCTATATTTTGATGTATTATTCTATATATATCCATGGAAGAAAGTGATGAGATTTGGGAAGAAGTGAAAAATTATTCCTAGATACATCGACCCATTTCAGATCCTTGATTTCTTCGGAGTGTTGGTCTATTGACTATCAATCCCACTAAACCTATCTCAAGTACATGATGTATTTCATTTATCCCTATTGAAGAAGTAATACCAAATCCCTCACATGTACTCAATAAAAAGTTGTAACCATTTGATAATGATATTTCCTATGAGGAGTATCTGGTGAAGATCTTAGATCATAGGGAAAAAATTTCTCAGAAATAAAACAATGCCCCTTATCAAATTGTTTTGGAGAAAAAAAAGTTTTAAGAAGCAGCATGGGAAATATAGGAAGTGATGAAACAAAGTTAACATCATCTGTTTTAGTGTGGGAATAGAAAATTTCAAGGGTGAAATTTATTAAGGGGTAAGATTGTAACGAACTGAACTGATATAAATAAAATTTCCCTTTTTATTTAATTAAAAGTGTAATTAAGTAAATATGGTTATTGAAAACATATTAACTTATTTGGTTTAATTATATCCTATCATATTTAATTTACCATTATGAATTGTTACCATCGATAATATATTATTTGAATAGTTATCTCAGGATTAGTATAAATATATGGTTTTAACAAATCTAATTGACATAGACAAAAGAAGTGATGAAAAACAACTAGTAGGATTGTACCCTATGAAACCCATTCATCGAAGATTCAGAGGGATATATATTTCTAGGATTTTACCTTGACCAATCCCAAGCAGAGATACAATGACTTAAGCATGATTGAAACTATTTATGGGAGAAGTTCAAGCTCATCGAGATCACGACCCAAACCATGTTCATCGAACCACCCCATGAAAGTCCCACCATATCACACCTTACCCTTAGGTTGTTTGATAGTGTATTAAAGGGATATGTATCAATACCCTATCAATATGAATATGTACATTATTTTTTATAGTATAATGAATATATTTTCATCCAATTATTGTTTCTTTGTAAATGATTTTTATTTTGATACAATAAAGCAAAAAATATATTTTTGGTTAATATTCAAATTCAAATAATGAATTTTTGAAATTAATGCATTTTTGAAATAAATAATATTTTAATAAAATATTATTATTAAATAAATTTTATTAAATATAAGTGACCGTATAATTTTTATGAAGTCAAATTTAATTTTATAAGCGTTTGAAAATTGTTATCATCAACAAACCTAGTATTTCTTAATAAATTTTGATTATATTTTAAAATTATAAATTCAAATATTTATAAAAAAAAATAGATAAAATTAATATTATTTTGGGAATTAAAATATCAAAATTATCCAATTTTTAATTTTTCATATTTTTCTGAGATAGTCGACTTTTTTGGTATAAATTAAATATCGTATAAACATATTTTGTGTTTTGTGACATCATAATGAACCAAAAGTGATTTAATAAATACTATAAATTGGATCCATGACCAAATAAATGTTTTCCCTTTAATATCATGTGATTTTAAGTTTATTTGTTTTTTTTGTAAAGCCATTATGAATCCTTCAAAACCTATAATATATTTTAGGGCTTTAAAATCATTTATTTAAGAGTGTGACTCACCTCCATATAAGAAAGGGAATTATTTTAATAATTTCATCCCTTTCCCTTATAAAATTATGGAAACCACTACCATTTTTAAGAAACTATGGGTAAAACCATGGGAAGGTTTGTGGTTTTAGTGTTTTTATTATGTAGAGTCCAAAACCCAAATAATAAAGAAATCACCCTCATTTATTATATAAAGCCACCCAATCTCCAATTTATCTTTACTAAAAATCTTTTTAGAACGTCCATTCAATTCCCTCCACTCTCTAGAGACCTCCAAAGTCATCCCTAAACTCTCAAAAATCCCCTACCAAGCCTTTGGAGTCACACACTCAAGTAAGGGATCCTCACTTTCCTCTCCTCCTTTCAATTCAAACACCTTATTTGGAATTTTTATTCTTAATTACAAATGTTTAAAATGTAATTTATTTATATATGTTTACTTACTATCCAATTTATGTTATTTTTATGATAAATTATTTATACTCCCTCATTTTTACCTTTATCTAAATCATTACTATGCCAAAATTTTGTAAGGTATTTCACTCCTCTCATTTAATTCAAGCACACCTTTTTTATGTTAAGCTTATTAATTTCTGTTTGATCATGATGGGATATATTATTAAATATTTCACTTACTGTAAATTTTATTTATAAATGATGAGATCCAGTTTCTCTATCATTAATCCTCCTTAAATCCTTTATGTTCACCTGTTACCATGCCGAATTATAGTAAGGATTATTTTCTTTATTCAAGTTTCTTCATTACCTTATGCCTCTTATTTCTAATTTATAATTTTTGGATATATTTTTTCATGTCTCCATTACTTAATATTTGATTTATAAGTTATTATATATCCCTTTCTCTCTCATCAATCTATTTTTTGATTCTTTAAGTGACACTGTTATGCTGACGAAATTTCACCATGATTTTTCAGGGAAAAACAATTGTGTAGTAAATACCATAATCATTTCCTATCAAGGGTTTTCACCTTTTTAGAGTTATAATTCCTTGATTGGGGACTTAAATATATGTATTGTGAACTCCTTGATCATGGAAGAAATTATTATTATAAATGATTCCATGGTGTATGATCTATGTGACACACTTAAGCATGAGTATTAAATGAATATCATGGGTGTGCCCATATAACACTCCAATGCATTGGGTAATGTTTAGTATCATGATAAATCATGTTGGGATAGGGAGTGAACTAGATTATTTTATGGGACTTTTTCCACCATGATGTCTTGGTAGTTTTATCCTTGGTATATTTTTATGATGTAGTGTTTTAAGTTGTTGACACATTTCCCATGTTATAATTATCATGTTATATCATGTCTCTTTGCTCATGTTTATGATTCCTACTCTTTTTATACCTCAATAATATTCCTATTTTTCAAAATATATTATCTTATCCATGTTATTACATGTTTATTATCTTACTGGGCTTTAAATATCACCCCTTTCTTATGTTTTTCCCCAGGTTATCCCATGCATTTTTTAGTACAAATGAATATTATGAACATTGTAAGGTGGTTTTCAATAAAGACAATGTATTTCAAATTTTAATTTGTTATATAATGTACCTAATTAAAGAATACACAATAATTCTCAATAATCTAGGTTGTATTAAGTGTATTCTTATATAAGAAATCAAGTATTAATGTGAAATAAAGTTAAGGGTTTTTATATTGATTTTACTACATATTTTCATGTTACAAACTCAAAGTTGGACCTGAGAGTGAAGTAGGTTGTATTTTTTGAATTTAGTGATGGTGTGAAAGTTTTCTGACTAGGGATTCAGAAAAAAGTAAGATCATTCAGAGTATTGATTTCACATTTTATGATTTAGTAATGGGGATTTCAAATGATTCTAATGAAGAGAGAGATTACTCAGTTGTCATTGAAGTGAAGAAAATTTCATCGTCGACTGATCAGGAGAAACAATAGACAAAGTGCAGTGATCATATAGACATTCTAACTGAGGAATAAGTAACTCTATATGATACTCATCATCATGAGATTATTACCACTGGTAAAACATGAAGGACCATATATAGACCTTATAAGTATGATGATATGTTTATCTATGATATTTTAGTAATTGATGATGATGTCTCTGATATCTATCATTATGTTTTGGATAGAAAATAAAAGAACCAACAGAAGTCAGTTAGGGAAGGATAAATGAATTCAATATATTTGAATTAGACATAGGATCTTGTTTCTCCTCTAAAGGACAAGAAGGTAGTTATAGGGATCAAGTTACAATATTTCTATACTTGATCAATATATCTCGTACTTTATATGCCTACGAGCATTAGGAAGGCAACATTAGAAAGAATTTATTGAGTATAAACATGGTGATATTTTTTCAAGGTGGATATTGTTGAAATATGACTAAAATATCATTTCCTTTGTGGTGAGTGACCACCATGGATGATTAACTTCTAGTGAAGACCCACTATAGGTGGTTGGTACCACTCAAGGAAAATTTTCCAAGAGTTAGTGATTTCCCCAACCAATATTTTTAGTTTCTATATTTTTTATTCTCCAATTTGTTTCACTATAAATATAGGTTGGGTTTCATTGTCAAGGTAAGAAAGTGGTGCTCAAGTATGAGGTCCCTAGTCTCTTCATCGCCTTCAACACTTGTTTACATAATAACTCAATATTTTCCACATCCAGTAATGCATCAAAAATGACCATGAGCATGAATTGTGGAAGAAGGATTAATATGGTCAGGTGGACATTCCCGTTTCTAGAAAAAATTTCATTATTGATGGTGGTACAAAGCATCTGGTTCTCTACCAGGGAGGTTGTGGATAATATGAATATATTGAAGATAATTAAAACACCCATCTTATATAGAAGGTCTATTCCCATGGGGTTTATCATGAACAATATCATGATATTGATGAAGGTTTGGTCATAGAGAACAACTCTGGTGAGAATAAATATGGGTTATTCCCCTGGGGTTTCTCATCCGCCATTTCACGATCAAACTAACATGGTCAGTTTTTTCCAATATTTTCCAAAAAATATTTACTTGAAGAAAATAAATTTTCACTATGATCTTGAGATTTTAGTTGGTAAATTCTTGATCCTCTTTTTATAGAATCTATTTTTTACTTATAAGTCTTTGAAATATATATTAATGATTTTTTTTGGATCTAGGTACTGAGACGCCACGTGATTCTAAGGCCCGATGAGCCCTGAATTAATTTTATAAAAATATTAAATATATTTATATCACATGAATTAAATTTTTTATAAATAATGGATTATCTATTTAATATATTCTCAAATAGAAAATTTTATACCATGTTTGAATATGTAGCGTAGGTTTACCCAAGGTGTGACCTACGACTGGTCAGCATCAGAAGTCTGGTTGAGGCAACCATTAGCGGGTGTGTTTAATTAAAATAAATAAATAATTTTTTATTAAACTCTCTAATTAAATCATATATAAATACTTTACTATGAAAATTTTCCAAGTTTTATCCACACAAACTTTACAAGATCTTAGTGAGAGGGGATGGGGTAGTTTTTTTGTGGATTTACATCGAAAGATGAATGAAGATCGAATCGAGTTGGATTCAGAGATAGTGGATACAACTGATCATTATAATCATTTTCAAATGTTTTCTTCACTAATAATTGATCTATAATCGAGTTAGGTAACATTTATTATGGTTTGTGACCTTAATTAAACTTTTGAGAATGGATGTTTGATTATTTAATTTTGATTTTGTGTATTCCCACCCTTATCATGATCCCATTATTAAATTGAATCATTTTATTCAATTTAGTACTTTATTATGCACTGATCTCACCCTGGATTCCCCAATTTGTAATTTTTGTATGATAATTATTGGGAAATGATGTTTATCACCCTTTTTATGGTGGTTTCTCCCATCATTCTTCGTGTTCTTCACCATTGGCCTATGGGGTCCTGGTTTGACTGTTTTGGGGTGGTTTTGAGTGCAATCAAAACCCTTGATTCATGAAGTTTGTGTGAACTATGGTTGGGATAGTTATTTTTATATAGATCAAGGTCCTTTGTGGGATTTGGGTGATGATTCATATGGATATAAGATCTGGGACTGAGCGGTAGCGATAGGAGGAGCAGTGCGCATGTGCGGGATTTGTGTGAATAGTTGGAATCCATTTTTCATCCACCAAAATGTTTAGAGGAGAATAAATTCAATTTAAAGTGGTAAAAATGTGTAATTCATGGCGTAAAAACTAGATTTGGAGAATTCATGAGAGATTTGACTTTCTATGAAAATATCAACTACACGGTGTGTATTGGGATGAACACGCATTGTGTGGATGCCCAAATGTGGTGGCTAGGGTTTCAATAAAAAGTAAGGATCACATGTCATGTGGCTATGCCACATGCTGTGTGACCCTACCTCAGTATCTAGGTTGTGTCCTAATTGCACACACCTGGACCCCATGGGGGAGGATAAGTCATGTTCTCTAGGAGTACATGGGTATGTGTGGGTATCCTGAAACATCTAGAAACATAGAAATGGTTAAGTACATAGTCCAGGACATGGACAGGTACCTAGTTTGGGACATGTCTAGGTACATAGCTAGGTGCACATGCATGGGTTGATAAACATGGTCATGGCCATAAGTACTCGAGCAAGTCCTGAGTGTTTGTGACATTCCATGTGGTCCCTATACATGTCATTTATTGTGACATGGCTATTGATACTTTTTCATAAGAGACATGGAAAAGTGATGAGGTGGTGTCACATATCGTATGGACTCCCATACACATTGGTTACTTCCCTCTACAACTTATTTATCACATATTTCCTTCATTTAAACTCATATTTTGGCCTGTATATAGCCTATCATGATTGTTTTTCTACATAAAACATGATGGTATCCTAAATAGTGGCTTTTAAGATAAAATTTTATATTTTCTGATCATGGAGATTTATTATGTGATGCTTAATGGTGATAGTGATAAGACAATATCATTAGAGAGATTCTAGGCAGAGAAGATACTCCCTTATCACAGTTGGGCAAGGGTCCTCTATCCCCGGAGATGGTACTCCCCTGTTTCTCTAGGGTTTAGGTCCTCCATAATTTTTTCTCTAATAGAGATGTTACTCCCTTATCACATCATAGTATAGGTCCTCTATCCATGGAGATTGTACTCCCCTATCACACCAAGGTGTGAAGTCCTCCATACTCATTATTTCAGTCAAAGGAAGTACCCCCCCCCCCCCATCATAATAGGGTGTGGGTCTATTGTCCATTAGGGTAGTAATCCCATGTTGTTCCAAGGTGTTGGCCCCCCATACTCTTTATGTAGGTATAGGTGGTACTCCCCTATCACACCAAGGTGTGGATCCTCTGTCCATGAAGATAAAACCCACCCACCCCCCCCCCATATGGGAAAAGGTCCTCCATACTCATTATTCTAGATATAGATATGGTACTCCCCTACATGAGTGTGATTCCTATATCTATGGGGATGGTACTCCCCTATTTCACTACGGAATAGGTCCCCCATATTTTATACATAGATATAGAGATGGTATTTCCCAACATGGATGTGGGTCCTCTATCTACTGAGTGGAATCACCATGTTGTTCCAGGGAATGGGTCTTATATATTATGAATATTATACTTTATAAGGGTTATGGGTTAGTGGTGAGGTGCAAGGCCTACTCATGGATTCTTCATATAGACATGTGAGATGTTGGGAATCAATGATGGACCTTTGGAGCTGCAGGCAGACTCAATGTCCTAGGATGGGATGTGATAAAGAGATCCCCTTTATCTCTCATTTAGCTTTATAATATGAGTGTATATATATATATATATATTGCTGGGTTTTATTTACATCTTGTGTTGGGTTATGCTAACTACTTCTATCCATTCTTTTATTTCTCCCTATTCAATTTTTGAGGCATCCTACTGGGTATGTATATACTCATCCCTAAATGAGATTTTCCCTCACATGTAATGTATTATGAAAATTATGGAAAGATCAGTGGTGATTTCAAAGGATAATTGTGATACTTGGGTCCATGGACAATATATGGTGATCAAGGCTTGAAGATCAGGACTAAGGCTCTCTTGGATATTTTTCTTTTCTAGTTATTATCAGGTGGGGACATCTTTTCTAGATGGGAAAATATTTTTACCTTTTCATTTTGAATTACATTTCCGCACTATTTTTTATTCCCTAGAGGTTATTACATGCATGTTTTTTTTACTCTAGATGTTATTTTATTTTATTATTACTCCTATACACTTCTTCATGGGGATAGTTGGGTGTGTGCATAAAGGGACTTTAGGAAAAGGTCTCCCATTTTAGCTGTGCCTTATCAACACTTATTTCCATCCCTTGGCCTATGGAGTTTGTCGTAGGGTTATGGAAGCCATGTCTTCCACCATCCAAGTGGTCTCTGATGGGTTGAGTTTTTATAGATTTGTAGCATATGTGGTTTGACCTCTGGATTGTTTTTGGAGTTTTTACCCCAATGAGTTTTTGTTGGGAACTTATGGTAATGGTGTCAAAGTGTCTTGAGTGTTTCTTTCAGGATAGGGAACCCATTGTTTGTGTAGTGGAAGGCATGTACATTCAAGAAAACTCTGATTACCTTCTTATTAAATCATAATACCAATACATTGGTTATAAGGAATATTGGTACGTGAAATATATAGGTTTGAGTGATTTGAATATCCTTCTTGAGTAATCTCCACACATATATATGCTCATATTACCATGGTACATATTGATTACTTTTAGGATTACTCTATAAAGAAAGACATCCAGGATACCAATTTAATATTGTGACAAAAATCTGATGAGTGATAGGGCCTTAGTTCGGGGGCCATATCATGAGATCATTCCTCTAGGTAGAATACTAGTAACACCCCACCTATTGAGAATTATATTATACTATCAGATCATGTTGAGGATACATGCGAGCTTAGTGAACTCCATGAGTTATAGTGCTCGAGGTTGTTGAGGGTCTATGATGATTTAGATCCACAGGAAATAGAGTATTGTCTTCAGTTGGTGATCTAAATTTTTAGACTTGTGTGGACCCCGACTGATTAGATGTTTGTGTTGGAAGCTAGTATTTTCCATGGAGTATTTGGGCACTAGTTGAGTCTAGTCACGTAGACACGTGATGATTTGGTACTCTCATTGTTCAACTTACAATATCTATTTCATGAGGATTACTACCCCTCGTGCTTGAACTCAGTTCAGATTCATGGGATTTTTCAGTTACAATAGGGAGGGATGATAGTTGTTGAGTATGTCACAAGTATCATTGACCTTATGTGGTACTCCCTTAACATGATTTGGGATGGTTACTTCCAAGCGTGGAAGTTTTATCAGGGTCTCCATAGGGGGATTTATTCTAATGTGGTACCCCTATCTATTCCCACATGTAATGGAGTGCTAGATCAGGCACTGGTAATGTAGATATTACTATATGAGGTATTCCATGTAGCTGGTGATATCAGTAGGCACCCTAGGGATGAGTCTTCTATAGTGGCTAGAAGTGACTAGTTTCAAGGCACATAAGGTACACCCATGCTCAAAATTAGGCATGTGGTCATGTGGCTCAGGGATAGCACAGAGGACCTGGGTATCCTAGAGAGGGTTGATGCTATTAAAGTTATGGGATTGGTCAAATGGAATGTGATTTCCTAACCCAACATGTTGGGGAGGGAAGGAATACAATGGATGGAACACCATGGTAGAGGTAGTTCCATGATCAAGTTTCTTTTAGGCATAAACAAAGTGGCCCTGAGTGAGGATGGGATGGTAGAGGAGCAGGTGGGGCTCTGGGAGGAGGAGTTGCTGACTGAGGGAGACATTATGAGATACTTCCACCACCACCATTAAGTGGCCCAAATTAGGCTCAAGGAGTTAGTGGTTGAGTTCATGGGGAACTAAAGGCTTTGGAGTATTATGACCTGAAAGCTCATGATATGATTAGATGTATGATATGTGTTTATTCTACTATTTTTTCTGTATTAGTAGACATAGATGCATGTAATTTTTTTATCTAAATTCTCCTAATGTGAGAGATGGAGTCCCTAGTTGAGAATATATCCTAGAATATTTGTATTGAGATTCATATAGGGAACATATATTTTTTATAACTTATCTATTTGTAGTGATATCATTTTTCTTGGTGGAGAGAGTTTCTTGTGGGACCTCTGGATCACCGCGATTTGACCTAATGACATCATCTTGGGTATAGACTGGTTTTATCTGATCTGAGCCTAGATTGAATGTCCCGAAATATGAGGCATATTCCTTTGGATAGATGGGATGAGATTATCCTTTGTGGGTGAGATAGATCTTAGGGCGGAGTGAGTGGGTATTTCAAGTAGAAATTTGTAGCCCATCACCCATAAGTTAGTGAGTTTATCCCTTATAACGATGGTATCTTCATGTATCTATGTTCCATTACTTATGGAGGATTATATGTACATATTCCCCAAGGATGTTATAAGACTACCACTGATGTCAGAGATGGATTTTTTCATCAACATGTACCCTAGGACCACCTCAATATATTATAGGTCATAAAATATGGGCCCTATTGAGCTTCGAGAGTTGATGGTGTAGATGGAAGAACTTATAGAGATGCTTTTTATCAGAATCAGGGTGTCCCTTAGAAAACTATGGTTTTGTTCATGAAAAATGCAGATGAAATCTTGCATATTTTTTTGGATTATTATCACCTAAACCATACCATGATAAAGAAAAAGTACCCCTTTTTGAGGATTGATGGACTATTTTATCAGTTTTGAGCTGTGATATGGTTCTCAAATACCAGTCTTAGGTCAATTTTTCACCAATTGAGGGTCCACGAGGATGATATTCTAAAGATGGAATTTTGATGTCGCTAAGGACAATAAGAGTTCCTAGTGATGCTTTTTGTTATTCCAGACTCCCCCCATTGTGTTTAAGACTCTAAATAACTAGATCTTCTAGACATACTAGGACTGGCTTTTTGTTATCTTTATTTATGAAATACTCATTTATTCTACATCATAAGAGGAGTATGTAGAGCACTTGAGGATGGTTCTAGACTTTCTTTGAGTTCACTAGCCTTATAGTAAGCTCTCAAATTTCCATTTTTGAAACCATGAGTTTTACTTTCTAGGGAATGTCATTTCTGATCATGGATTAGCTATGGACTTAATAATGATTGATTTATTTATTACTTGAGATCCACCCAAGGAAATGTCATAGGTGCACATTTTTCTTCACTGGGAAAGGTACTAATAGATTTTCTTGGAATATTTCTCTAGGGTTCCATCCCCTTTGACCACTCTAACATAGAAAGGGTAGTATTTTACCTAGACTGAGTAGTGTTATAGAGCCTTTGTGGAGTTGAGGATAAGTCTGATTAGTTCTCATATTTTGAGAATAATAAAGGGGGTTATGGAGTACGTAGTGTATTGCAATGCCTATAGACCTATGATTATATCTCTGTTGATACAATGGTAGGTAGTGATCAAATATGGGTTGAGGTAATTGATACCCCATGAGTAGAAATGAGTGACTCGTGACTTAGAGTTTGTATTGGTAGTCTTCACTTTGAGGATGTGGAGGCACTATCTTCTAGGAGAGCATTTTTTTATTTACTTAGACCATCAGAGTATCATTTATTTCTTAATGAAGAGATATCTGAATCTAATATAGAGGTTCTAGTTGTAGTTTATATAGGATTACAACTTTGAGATGGTCTATACTCCTGGTAAGGTAAACATGGTGGCATATTTCCTTAGTAGGAAGTCTTATTCCCATCTAGTGTAGGAGGCATCTAAGTAGTTGGAATCATTTCAATGGAACCTAGTGGAGGAGAGGGGTGCATATTATCTTTAATTTATGGTGTTAATTCCTATTATTTAGTGTGTGAGGGAGGCTCAATTAGGTAAAATTGACTGTGAGGTCCTAATTGAACATAAATTTTCAAGAGATTTACTAGATGGATTCTATGAATGGGAGAATCATGTCATCCTTTTCTAGGGATGTACAATTTTTTCGGTCACATTTTGAGAGTAGGTAATGAGATAATTTCACACATCTCCTTTTTATGTACATATTAATGTAGGGAATATGTACTAAGACCTTTAGTGGTAATTTTTGTGGGATGGCATGAGGTGGATTGTTTCTGATTTTGTCTCTCAATTTCTCACTTGTCAGTAAGTGAAGGTTGAGCACAAGGTTCCGAAAAAAAATTGTAGCCTCTTGATATCCAGGAGTGGATATGGGATGAAATATACATGGAATTTTTTATTGGGATTCCATGGATATCAAGAGTCCATGATGTCATTTGGGTGATAGTTAAACGACGTACCAAGTCGGTGCACTTCCTTATTATTAGGGATTAGAGTTAGGTGGATAGTTTGTGGCAATTATATTTGTCGTAGATCATCTAACTTCATGGGTTTCCCTCGATTATTGTTTCTGACCATGATGTATGATTCATGTCACAATTGTAGAGAGGACTTAAGGAGGAATTTAGGGCCCAGTTGAGGAAGAGTACAACTTTTCACCACTAGAAGGATGGGTATAATGAGCACACTATACATGTATTGGGGGATGTGTTGAGGACTTCTGTGTTAGACTTTTTTCAAATTTAGGTGTATCACTTACCTTTAGTATAGTTTTCTTATAATAATATTTATCACTCTACTATCAGCATGGAACCTTTCAAGGACCTGTATAAGAGACCTTGTAGGATACACATATACTAGATTGAGATCGGTGAGGCATCTATCATTGGAAAATAGATTGTGTGTTCGATGACAGAAAGGGTTTGGGTGATCCATGAGTGGACAGGGACAACCTAGACCCAACATAAATCTTATGTTTTTCAATATTGTAAGACCTTGGGGTTTGATCTAGGTGAAGACATTTTCCTGAGAGTATCTCTATGATGAGGCTTGTAGAGATTCAACAAAAGTGTCAAGATATTCTCAAGGTTTATCGATCTGTTCTAGATCCTGTAGAGGGTTAGAGACGTTTCTTACCTCCTATACTTAGCCCCATAGTTGGAGCAGGTAAAAGATGTATTCCATGTTCCACAACTGAGGAGATACATGCATGATCCTATGCACGTTATTGACTAAGGTGATCTTTACATCAAGGATGGAGCCACCCTTATGGGGAACTCGGTGGAGATCTAGGATCGATAGGAGAGGATCCATCATGGATAAAACATTACCTTTTTTTGTGTGTTGTTAAAGAATGGGATCATGAAAGAGAACTCCAAGGAGATAGAGAGCCAAATATTGGGTCATTATCCCCACCATTTTGTTTAGATTGTTCTTTTTAGGGATGAAAATATTTTAAGGAGTGAATAATGTAGATAATTGTTTCCCTTGTAATATTTTTAAATATATTAAGGAATATTTTCAGATCCATACATTGAATCCAGAGCATGAGATTTACTTTAGGCATGACATAAGATTGGTCAACACTAGATGTCTGATTGAAGAAGCCATTGGTAAGTGCATTTAATTAAAATAAAGAAATAAATTTTTATTTATTTATTAAAATAAGTAATTAAATCTTCTATAAATACCCTCTTATGATGATTTTACTAGGGTTATCTACATAACCCTTACTAGATCTAATAAGAGGAGAAGATATTTCTTGATTGACGGATCGACATCGAATGACAAATGTCGATCATATTGAGGTGGATTCACAAATAATGAATGCATTAGGTCATCATCATTTCTAGAACACGCGTTATTCAGCAATGATCCATCCATAATCTAGGTAGGGCTCAACAATTGTGGTTTACACCCTTGATTAAATGTTTGAGCATGGATATTTTGTTATCTATTTTGATCCTATGTATCCCACCCTTTTCATGATCTCATTGTCAAATTGAATAATTTTATTCAATTTATTATTTTCTTATGCCATGATCTCACCCAAGATCTCCTAATTTTCAATTGATGGCTGAGAAAACTTGGAAAATGATGTTTATCACCCTTATTATGGTGTTTTCCCCCCCATCGTTCTTCATGTTTATTTGTTGGCATGTGGGGTCGTCGTTCGATGTTGTAGGGGTGGGTTCAAGCATGATCAAACCCTTGGATTCATGGGGGTTGTGAAAATTATGATCTGTATGGAAATTTTCAAAGGATATAGATCTTTTGCGGGGTGCGGGTGATGATTCTTGTGGATCTGGGATTCGGGACTGAGTAGGAGCGACCAGAGGAGTGATGTGCATGTGAAGAATTTGTAAGGATGGTTGGAATCCATTTTCCAACCACTAAAGGCTAGGAAATGATGTCCATATGAAACTACCATCTATTTTGGGTGGTAAAAAAGTGTGATTTTTAATGGATAAATCGAATCTATAAAACACTTGAAATATATGACTTTCTGTGAAAATACCAAATGCATAGTGTGTCTTGGGATGAACACATACTATGTAGACACTAAGATATGGTGGCTAGGGTTTTGGGAAACATATAAGGATGTCATTCCATGTGGCTAGGTTACATGTCGTGTGACCCTCCTCGGGTAGCTAGGTCATGTGACAGTTGCACATGCCAAGGACCCTGTGTGGAAGGACACATTGTTTTCTCTAGGAGTTCACATCCATTTGTTGCTACCCGACCATGGCTAGAAACATGGATATGTTCAGGTGCATGGGCATAAAAATGGCCACGTACCTAGTTTGGGACATGTCCAGGTATGTAGCCAGGAGCACATGCATGGGTAGAATTACATGGGATGGTCCCAATTGGTCGAGACACACTGTTTGGTCCCCATACACGTCATGTATGGTAACATGACCATCTATCCATGTTCATAGGAGACACATACATGTGATGAGGTGGTTTCACATGCCATGTGGACCCACATACACATTGTATACTTCCCTCTACAACTTCCTTCTCTCATATATCCTTTATTTGGATTCAGATTTTGGCCCAAAAGTAGGTTTTCCTGAGTGTTTTTTAGTGTAGAACATGATGATAGCATTTGTAGTGGATTTTGAGATAAAAATTGAGATTTTTTGAGTGTGATTATTTTTTAGGTGACTCTCAATGATAAAAGTGATCAAGTAGGATCATCATATAGATTATAGGTAGTGATGGTACTCTCCTATCACACCAAGATGTGAGTCCTATATCCCTAGGGATGGTACTCCCATTTTTTATTAGGGAATGATTCCTCATTAATTTTTGTTCAGATAGATATGGTACTCTCATGTCACATCAATGCATAGTTTCTCTATCCATAGAGATATTATTTCCCTATCTCACTAGGGTATAGGTTCTCCATAATCATTATTTCATGTAGAGGTGGTACTCCCCTATAATACCAAGGAGCGGGTCCACTATCATACCATGGCGCTGGTCCCTCATACTCTTTATATAGGTCAAGGAAGTACTCTCGTATCACACTAGGCACAGTTCATCTATCTATGAAGATGGTACTCTTATTCATGGGTGTGGTTCCTCCATAATCATTATTCAAAATATATAGATGGCACTTCCCTACATGATCATGGGTCCTTATTCTATGAAAATGGTTCCCCATTTTATTTACAAGGGTATGGAGATGATACTCCCTTAAATGGGTGTGGGTCTTCTATCTAGTGATGGATATTACCCTATTATTATAGGGTATGGGCTCTATATATTTTGTAGATTATTCCCCCTTAGGATATAGAGCAGCAGTGAGGTGAGGGACCTCCAGATGACTTCTTTTAAAAAACACATATGAAATTTGGCATCAATGATAGACCTTTAGAGCTTCATTAATACTCAATGTACTGGGATAGGCTAGGAGTGATAGATCCTCTTTACCACTCATTTGGGTTTCATATATGATAATTTATATATTTAGGTTACTGGGTTTTATTTCCCTCTTTCTTTGGGTTGAAATGACTACTTATATCATATCTTATGTTTCTCCTTTTTAGTTTTTTTAGGTATCCTACATGGTATGCATATACTCACCCCTGCATGAGTTTTTCCCTCATGTGTCATGTCTTATGCAGATGATGAACAAAATGGAGGGTGATTTTAGAGGATCATAGGGATACTTGAGTGCTTAGACCATGTATGGTGGTTAGGTTTTATAGATCAGGATTTGGGATCTCTTAGCTATTTTTATTTTCCAATTTTGTTAGGTTGGGTTATATTTTCTATGTGGGAGTGTAATTTTCCCTTTTCATTTTGGATTACATTGTTTCACTCTTTTATATTCCTTAGATTTTATTACATGCATGTTTTTTACTCAAGATGTTACTATATTTTATTATTATTTCTCTGCACTTCTTCATGGAGATGGTTGGGTGCATGTATAGAAGTAATTTAAGAAAAGACCTCCCATTTTAGTTATTCCTTCTTGGTTCTTATCGTCAGCCCCTGGCCTATAGAGGCAGTCTTGGGAATTTAGTGGCCCAGTCTTCCACCGACTAGGTAGGACCTGGTGGGTTGGATCATTACACTTTTCAATTATATCATGTCCTTCCATACTCAATTTTGATTCTTCATACAACTCAACCAAGGCATGGACATCCTTGCTTGATCCATTTTTCCACTTTCCATTGATGTTCATGAATTTGGTGAAGGAATATTCTAAAAACTCAAATAGATTTTATCACTCACTTTTGAACAAAATATGTGTTATAGATTCACAATTATAGTGGATTAAGTGCACACAATGTTCTAGATTGTAAATTTTGTTAAGGAAATATGATCCCACTGATATGGGATAACCAGCTTTTTTGAGCAGTTGAAATCCAAGTGAAACCTCAAAGAGCGTATCACCCAGATTTTTATTATCAGACTATAGGTTTTATTTGTATTATATCTAAATAATTGTTTCAATCTCATGTTCTAATTAGTGTTTTATTCCAAGATAAACTCATGCAATAAGTGTGGTGGATGAATATTCCGCCAAGGGAAACTCATGTAATGAAATTCTCCACTTGTTGAAAGGGAAATGGATTGAGGGAGAACATACATGGGTGGGTTTTGTTTTGATGAATGTGAGGATTTTATGTAAATCTACAAAGGGGGATGGGGTGTTGTATAAGGAATTGGGAATTTACATTTTTAAAATTTGGAAAAAAGGAATGAGGTGATATGATGACGTGTATCTTCTAGGATATAGGGTTTGGAAATGGGAAAGGGAAACTTAAATACTTGATTAAGTTATTAGATAGGTATGGATGTGAAATTTGGTTTTTATGTCTTGAATTTTCATGATTTTCATTCTCATTTTTTTGTTTTTTATTCACTTGAGGAGCATGGATTTGTTTGGTGGCCTTGGTGTTGGATTCACTTTGATCTTTGTGGAGCCTTATTATTGGAGAGGAAATAGATCAGTTTGAGGATAAAAACATTATTGTGAACGAACTTGTTGTTTTGGGATTTATATTTTTTGTGTTATTAATTAAATTTAGGTTTTAATATGTATTTTTTACTTTATTTTATCCTCTCCTAGTCTTTATTATTAACCTTATGTGACTTGGTTTTACCCATATGTGGGTCTCATTCCATTTTTTTCACTTATGTGAGTTTCACTAGCCCTTATGTATCCCAGTTGAAGATACATTTAACCTTATCTAAGTTCATGGATACCCCAAAATTGGTTTTGGTATTTCTAGTTAACCCTTATGTGGGGTCCCATGACCTTTATAGATTATCATATTTTACCCTTATATGAGTTACTTTTGATACCCTTACATAGACTATGTATTGAGTCGTGTAACCTTACACAGCTGGTCTGACCCTTATGCGAGTGGTGGGTTACCCTTACATAAGTGTTGTGTTCACTTACGCACCAGATGCTACCCTTATATTGTGCTTGGTACCCTTACAGGAGTAGTGAGGTACCCATACATATTGATCAGTAACCTTATGTGGTTCACCTATGAAACATTTTAAAATCACCTTTTCATGGTTTTTATGTTTCATGTATTCTAAAATCACCTTTTTATGGTTTTTTTAAATCACCTTTTCATGGTTCACTTATCTCACTCTATTAATCTATTGCAATTGATTGCAATATCTCTTTTTTTCTACCCATTTTTTATTTAGGATCAAATGATACATTAAATAATTGGATCACTTAAGGATCCTCTCAACTATGATGATAGAGATGGGGGAAAATCTTGAATGGAGAGCTCTGTGGCCCATTGTTCTTTGAACACAGGAGGAGAAGTCAAGTAACAGCCTAGTTTATGGTGTTCATTGTTGGAGCATGAAGTTTTTGCGACCCTTTGGGGGATCATGGTGGTTAATGGTGTGTGATATTGGAAAATAAAAAACGTTGGAAGTAGTGACAAACCTAGAAAATAGATATGATCCTGGAAATGTCGACGATAATGATTTCAGTGGCTGCTTCGACCCTCTTCCATCAAAAAGTTTTGACTGAGCCTCGGTAAGAGGGTTTCAGTCATCTTTGGGATTTTTCCATTTTCGATTTTTGGGAGTTCTATTGATTTCTTATTCTTTATTCATCATGTGAATTTTTTATTTTTTCTTGTCAAGTTCTCTCTTTTTCTCCTTGTACTCGTTTTTCTTCTTATATAGTGAAAATATATGATGATCATTCCCCATGCACGTAGTCAAATTGGATAAAGCATGTAAATAATGTTGTCTTTTTACTACTTTCCTTTTTTTTCTTTTCATAAACCTATAATTTATATATTTAACCAATTTAATCTTAGATATTATTCAATTATGGTTTTGAATATATTTTTTGTACAAAAATAGTGTTGAGCATCTTAAATTATTTTCTACATTTGAAAACCTATATTTGATTTTGTTATGGTAAATAAATTATGTTCTGATCATTTTCAATGCTGCTGATTTTAATATTTCTTTCTAACTTCTTATGTATGAGAATATTTATTTGGGTTATGGAAATGTATATAATTGAATCAGTGGATAATCTGAAGAGTCGGTTTAGAAAAGGTGAGTCAGTTTTGAATATTTCTGGGTTTTGATTCATCTAAGTTTCTTGGTATGGTCGATCCTCATTTCCCCATTCTCCACATACTCTTTCATCCAAAATTCATGGAGATCCTTATGTTCACCTATAATGGATTCCCCTAACTTCCTAAAGGCGGCCATGATGATTCAATCCATTATAGTGAAGGGGATTTTGGAAGGGAGGAAGTGGCGGTAGAACTGGATCCTGATAAGGAAGATGAGGATGGGGATGAAAAAAAAGATGATGGGAATTCCATAGATGATGTTCCATCCTATATTGTTATAGATGTAGACCATGGAGGTTTTTGATAATAGGGTTCCAGTGAAGATTCTGAAAATCCACTAGTTGAAGAAAGATATTTTGACATATATGACTCAAAGTGTGTGTTTTTATTTAAAATTGTCATTTTAGTTAAAAACACACATAACATACTCAAAATCAACCAAATACATTCAAAATGTTTTGAAACCTTATGGAAATAATACTAATTCTATTTTTGGTTTGTAGGAATCATATGTACCTCAATTTGATACATAGTGTGTCTGGTATGACTCAAAGTGTATGTTATTAGTTTCAAATTGATATTTTAGTTCAAAACATGTCAGTCATTGAAAATCAAGAAAACATTGTCTTATTGACTTGATACTTTAGTTAAATGATTCAAAAGTCATTTTTGACATGTAAGAATCAGTCGCAAATAAAACTGACACATGATGTGACCAATATGACTCAAAGTGTGTTGTTTTTGTTTAAATTGACATGTTAGACAAAAAGACGTGTGATGTAGTCAAAACTGATAAAACACTTTTTTATTGTGTTAATAATTTATTAAAATGATCCATAAGTCATTTTTGATGTGTAGAGATAAAATTCACATAAATATGACGTACAGTATGATTGATATAACTCAAAATGTGTGTTTTTATCTAAAATTGATATTTTAGTTCAAACCACACATCACATACTCAAAAACAAGAAAAAAAATTTATATTTTTTTTCATACTCTAGTAAAACTATCCATAGTCATATATGATTTATAGGAATCAGAATCACCTCAATTCTATATATGGTGTTCCCATTATGACTCAAAGTGTATGTTATCAGTTTACAATTGACATTTTAGTTCAAAATGTGTGTTACTCACTGAAAACTAAGTGAACATGATTAGATTGTCTTTATAATTTAGAAAAATGGTTTATAACTCATTTGTTACATGTTGGAATTAGTCGCAAATCAAATTGACACATTATGCGACCGGTATGACTCAAAGTTAATGCTTTTAGTTTAAATTGATATTTTTCTAAAAAGGACACATGACACACTCAAAAACTGAGAAAACATATTCAGGTTGTTTTGATACTTTAGGAAAATGATCCATAAGTAATTTTTGATGTGTATTAATTAATCACACATCAATATGATTCATGATATGGCTGGTATGACTCAAAGTGTGTTTTTTTATTTAAAATTTACATTTTAGTTCAAAACACACATCACATACTCAAAACTGATAAAACACATTCAAATTGTTTTGATACTTTTGAAAAATCATCCATAAGTAATTTATGTCTTGTAGGAATCAATTACACCTCAATCTGATGCACGATGTTCCCAGTATGACTCAAAGTGTATGTTATGAGTTTAAAATTTGCATTTTAGTTCAAAACATGTGTCACTCGTTAAAAACCTAGAAAGCATGCTCATATTGTCTTGAGACTTTAGGACTATGATTCATACGTCATTTGTTACATGTAGGAATCAACTTCACCTTAATAAGATACAAAATGTGCCTGATATGTATTGATGTGTGTATGTTTTTAGTTTATAAATTACACTTTAGTTCAAAACATTCATCACATACTCAAAACCATGAAAACACAATTAGAATGATTTGATACTTTAAGAAAATTATCCATAAGTCATTTGTGATGTGTAAGAACCAACTGCACTTCAATCCAATATATGATGTGACTAATATGACTCAAAATGTGTGAAATCTGTTTAAAAATGAAATTTTATTATTATATTGTTTCATAATTATTTTTAATTTTTTTATACTATTAAAAAATATGAATTGTTTTTTATACAGGTGCATTCTTTTCCTTAATATGGATTGATTTTTTCAACAACTGGTAACATGATCGGGTGCTTTTGAGTGGGGGATGGGGACCATAGACAATGAAACATTGATCTTTTTTAATGTTTATGATAAATTGTACTTACCAATGTAATTGTACAAACAAATATGTTTGAAGTGTCCATAATATAGTATATTTTTATTGTATTAGTGATTTAATTTTAATTTCAATTAAATTATCTATTTGGTGTTGTAGTAAATTTTAATTTCAGTAGCACAATACACTAGCATGACTTTTATAAGTATTAGTTTTGAACTAATAAAGGTACCCCTTTATTACTACTTTTTTAGTGCTAGTGCTGATAAAATCTATAGTATTTTAAGGGTAGTTTTGATAACAACAATTTTTTATGCTCTATTAAATAGTTGATCGGCGATAATGATAGTGCATTGGAATCACCACTAAATTACACTTATAATAATTCTAGATAACTTATCCATTCACAACCTTTACCTAAAAAAGGCCACAACTAGTAAAATATGAGACTAATACGGAAAGCTTGACTCTTCCTTGGGAGACACCGCCTTTAATTTTTTCGCAAGAACATCCCTAAAATCTGAAACCTTGGACTTATACACATATGTCCTAGACACTAAGAATAACATCAAGAGATTTGGGACATTGAGTACAAAAAATAAGGAATAGTATTGGTTGAGGTGTGACATGTTGAGGTTGTTCAGAATCCACCCATGATGTTCGTGGCTCTCAGTGATGTGGGACACCATCGATAGAAGGAAGGTTCTCAAGAAGTTGATGACACCAAGGCTGGTGTTGGTGTAGGTGGTCCCTAGGCTCTTCATCCCCTTTGGTTCTTGGTCATATAAGAACTCGAGAGTTTTTTAATGTGTTTTATAAAAAAATATTTTTTAAAAAAACAATAGGTTAAAAAAATTAGAAATATGAGTTAAAGGTGGCATCACTGATGCCACCTTCTCCCCCCCCCCACGTTTGGCCCAAATCGATGACATGGAAAAGGTAGTAGGGGGTACCACATTTCTCTCAATGCCCTATAAAAGCCCCCCCCCCCTTCTCCTCACTTTCATTTTTCCCCATCTCTCTTCATTATATAGCTTCTCTCTCTAAAAAAACTCATTTTCCGTGCGGTGGAGTCGGTGGTCCAAAAGAAAGCTTGGTTTTTTGTGAAGTACCATTTAGAGGTATTTTTTATTTAATTTAAGGTTTTTTATTTATTTAATTGAATTCTTTTTAGTTATAAGTATTTCATTTTTTAAGTAGTTTAGTTAGTTCTAAATATTTTTTTATTAAGTTGTTTAATTAGTTATATATAGTTTGGAATAATAATAATTATTAGTAATGATTAAGTACAAATTAAGTATAAAATACCTTAAGATTAAGTATTGAAAATTTTTGGTATCATAAAGATTATGTGGTTATATAAGTAATAAAATCACTATTTAGATACAAAGAAAGTGGATGTGGATCTGGCATAGATGTATGTAGGGGTAAAACCCAAAAACATCGCTTTGAACTAGACTTGAACGGGAACTAGTGCACGATAATGGGCCTTACTGCACTCCTGTTTTGACACTCCCATGGGATATTCTTAAGATGATCCATATTTTCTTTATAAGATACTAAAATACCTAAGAAAATAAAAATCAAATCAGTATATTTATCAATGACAAAATGATAATTATGATGATATAGAATGAAATGGACAAGGACAAATTCATTAAAAATGAAATTTATTATGATTAATTGAATTTATTTTAGTTAGTTTTAAATATGTTATTTATTAAGTAGTTTAATTAGTTATATATAGTTTAGAAATAATACTTATTATTAGTAATGATTAATTATAGACTAATTAATGAATAACATAGGATTAAAAATGAATACACATGATTAGTTAATTATAACTAACTGATGAATATCATATGATTAATGATTAAAGAATAAATAATTAAAGAATAACTTAATAATGATTAACTACTGATTAAAGATTGATTGAGTAGTTAAAACTGTACTAAGAAACATTAGTATCATTTTTTAGTATATAATAATATGTTCTAAAATTTTAGTGTCATAAAGATTATATAGTTTAGAAAAAAAAATTCATTAGTAATGATTAATTATAGATTAACTTATTAATAAATTACGATTAAAAGATGAATGCATGTAATGATTATCTAATAATACTTATTATTGATAAAATGAAAATTATTATTATATAAAATGAAATGGAGAAGAACAAACACATTAAATTACACATGAATGTTTTACAAAATACAATAAATGCCTTGACGTTTTTCAATTAATCATGGTTTGGATAAAATGAGCGTGACTTCGAAAGTGAGGTAAAATCCAGTTTATTTTTATTTGGTAGCTTAATAACATATTATAAATATATTTACTTAGTAAGTTAGGTACATACTTATAGAAGATGTTATTAAGATATCAAATAAAAACCAGTTGGATTTTAGCTTACTTTTAAAGTTATGCTCATATAAACCAAACCATGTTTTATTGAAAAATGTTTGTATTTCTTGTTTGTTGTAAAACATTCATGTGTTATTTTATGTGTTTTCTTCTCTATTTTACTTTATATTATCATTTATCAATGATAAACAAACTAATTTGTTTTTTTCTCTTCTTTGTGACCTCAGTTTCCAAAAACATTTTGTGACTTATATTCTAATAAACTTTAGTATCATATTTAAGAGTATAAAAAGATATTCTAAAATTTATGTATAATAAATATTATATAGTCAACCATCATTGACTCTATCATAATTTTGATCAAAAAAATATTTTTGACAAAGAGATTAATGTTTTCTTAAGTGTACTGCTATGGGGGGGTTATTCAAACTAAGCAAGAAGATTATTATAGTACACAACCAATAATAATGGTTAGTACTATTGAATTTGTAACCCTAAGTGGCCTTCAAGATAGAATTCATGGTTCCTTAAATATAGGACCCAATCAAGAGATCAAGTCTATGAGCTATAGACATTTGCAATTTCTAGCAACACTGTGGCATCTAGCTTGTCCATCGGTTGTTAATACGCAGTGGTTCCAAGCAATAAATTTATTTTATTAATGGCCAGATGGTACCATGGAGGAGTTATATATTGATATTTCTATTGTACAACTACAATGTCCAGTTGTAAAAAGACATAGACTTACAATAGTGGTTGAAGATAGTCTGCCCCATGAAATTGAGCATATTCCAAATGATGCAGAAGAGGAAAACCTAGATGATCTCCCAAATATATATGTCAATCCAACTTCTGATGAGGAGTTTTTTAATGATAGAATAGATGGTGACAACAATTCTAATGAGGAGGTACTAATAGAAGATAGGGAGGAAGTTTCTAGAAATTCATTAGTTGTGCAGTAGCCTCGACCTATAATAAATCATCTTCCACTCTTTGCATCTTGGTCAGAAGCAATGACACATGTTACTGATTTCGATAATTATGTTCTCACACCCACAACTGGGTTTCCCAGAGTTTTACCAGATAGGTTTAGTGAGCTGGAAAAAACCTTATATGTTGGAAGGAATTTTCAAAGTAAACATTCATTAAAAAGAACGCTAAAGATGTTTCACATTGATAGGCACCGCAGATATATATAGTTCAGAAATGAGGTCATAGTTAATATCTCATACGGTGTGAGAAGTATGGGGATGATTGTAGATTCTGATTGATGGATATTTTGGACATTTCATTTAGAGTTTGGAGAATATCAAGGATTGAGGTAGCTCATACTTGCGTTTCGCCAAGCCTAACACAATATCATACCTCATTGGATGCATAATTTGGGTCATCCATTTTTGTTGAGATGATTAGTACATGCTAAGAGGTTCTGATATCCCTTGTTCAAGAGATGATACAACAGACATTCAGTAATAATACTTCCTATAATAAGGCATGTATGGTGAAACAGAAGGCAATTGTGAAGGTGTATGGTGATTGGGATGACTCATATCAGGTTTTCCCACAATTTATAGCCATACTGAGGCACCAAAACTAAGATGTATTCCATCTTGATATAGATAAACATGTGTATCAAGATAACTGACTTGATCCATCTTGTGTTCAATTTCATCGGTTTTTATAGGAATTCCTCCCCTATATCTCTGCATTTCGTTTCAGGAAGCAATTCATTCAGATTAATGGAACATTTCTATATGGAAAATACAAGGGAAAATTGTTTATTGCGGAATCCCAAGATAGAAACCATTCACCTTTTCCACTTTCCTTTTCCATTTTAGATAAATAAAACTATGAATCATGGAGTTGGTTTTTGGCATGTATCAGTAACCATTTCAACAACATTCGGGGTGTTTATTATATATCTTATCAGTATCGAGCAATTAATGAGGCAATCAATGAGGATCCTGATACATAGAGATACCCAAATTCACATCATTAGTTATATATTAGACACATTCCTAGAAATATGCAGAAAAATATTATTTGACTGATATTTTAAGAAACTTTTATATAACAAAATAATAGTATCATATATTACGGAACAAAAATATGTTATAAAATTTCAGTATAATAAAAATTATATGATCAACCATCTTTTTCAATATTAGTTACACTATCAGAATCATGATAAAAAAATAGATATATAGAGTAATGTTTTACCTGTGTGTACTACTACGAGGAGGTTATACAAACTGAGAAAAGAGCTTGTTATAGTACACAACCAACAACTAAGGTTAGTTCAACTGATTCTATAATACTAACTAAACTTCGAAAAAGAATTTATTAGAAATGAACCATGGCTCAAGAGGAATAGTGACAATGACGGAAGTGATGGAATGATTTTACGTCGTCGCTATCGTCATTGGAATTGTTCCTCCTGTTTCGTGGTTCATTTCCCATATATTCCTTATTGAAGTTTAGTTAGTGTTACATAATGACTTGTACATATGATAAAATAATCATGAAACATACCATCATGTGGACAGTCATACATAAATTAAAAATCACACTATTTTCTAATAAACATTTTCATAAAAAACAATTTTTTTATATATATAAATATATAAAACCATATCTTACAAAACAATATTTTCTAGGTAAAATAAAATCTTAACAACACGTTAGTAATATGCTTTGAAAAACATGAAGACATTCCCCTTTCTTTTGGAAAAAATAACTTCATAAAACAATATGAATATACATGGCATGTCTTGCATTCAATAAGTCATAACATTATATTAGCCATAATGTTATATCTACATTTTACACTTATGAATCATTTCGTTTTTTTATATATAGATGGATGATACCATAATACTCACTCATCAGGATTGCCATGTTTCTGTGGTTGTGATAGAAAGTGGGGAGGATCAATCGATCAGGGTACATTGAGTGCACCATTTTCATCACAAAGAGCCTCCACATGTCATTATACCATACTTGCATCGTGCTGGAATCTATGGCATTTTTTTATCAGATTTCACATTTTTCGATCATCACCTACTTTTTCCCTTGTAAATAGGTAGAGATCAGAGACACACACATTCCACCAACCTAAGGAAGGGATGACCATCACCCTCTAAGATGTGACAGTGCTTCCTGGTCTTCCTATCCAGGGGGAATCTGTTATTGGACCCACTCGTGCATATTAGACCGACCTTGCTTAGCGACTGTTAGGCGTAGAATTTTTTCTGGACATAGGGCTATAGGTGGCACGTCGATATCTATTCCTTTGTTGGAGGCACAAATTCCACATTTCTCTAATGATGTTGATGAGCATACTGTCATGCGTTATTCCTGTGCATATATATTATGGCTCATTATAGGGACCATGTGTACTAATCACTCATAAATACGTGTGCACATGATGTATCTACCCCTAATATAGAACTTTGATCAGGCCAGGACGTATATCTGGGGATCATCCTTCTTGGAATACACATACAGAGCATTATGTAGGCTATCCCATAGGGACCGCACATGTCTCTGGGGATGCATCATCCTTCTTCAAATGTGTGCATGGAAGCGCATCCCCGCATTCCTCCCAGATCTTGATGGTCTGTAGATCGTGATGGAGGTGTTTCGTGATGCTCTATGTAGATTATAGTATGATCATTTATTTATATTGATTTTTTATTCTACTAGGATTTATTAAATTTAATTTCTCATTATTTTTTACTATCAATGTTTTATTTTACAATTGGTGTTAGAGACATAGTTTCCGCATGGTTCTAAGACACCATTTGGGTGTATATTGGATCATGTTGGACTATATATTACATGATCAGGTATGTATATACCATCTATCATTGTCTAACAAATTTAACAATACCGTCAATTTCCGTTTTTAGTAGAGAGATTTTTTGACAAAGGTCACATGTCATTTTAGATTTCATGGATTCTATACTGGACTATTACGGACCAATTGACACCATATTACATTGTTGGGCTTACGGATGTTATAGTTGTAGTTACCATCATTTACTTCCATATTATTGAGTAGTAGTAGACTGACATATTCATGTGCCAGTTTTTCTTTGCTCAGCCGATTCCATTGTCTTCGGGACAGATATAGAACCTTCATAAGTGAATCTAACAGGGTGGTTGGATGAGGACTAGCACTGAGTACGTGTTGGATTTATTGACTGATGGTGCATACGTGCATAGTTTCATATCCAGGGTGTACCTATGAATCGATTCTTTCTTTCAGATTAGGTCGAGTATGAGCCATGGTACAGACTGAATTCTATATTGTATCTTACCCAACATGGCAGAGAGATTATAAGATTCCAAGTTAATACATTTACATTAGTTTGTTTATTGAACTATTTTATAATTCATTTTGAATATCTTAATAGGTCACTCACTCATATAATCTTGTTTTCATGAGTGATGAATTGGAGGAAGGAGTCTTTAGGAAGGCATCCAACCATGCTGAAGCGCTGGAGTTGACACCATCTTATATTGTGATTTCCAAGAGAATCATTGGAATTCCAGCCCGGAGAGAGGAGGTTCTTACCCCAGAGGAACATTATGCATTAGCTGATAGTGCTTAGGATCCATCATGACAATGATGTTGACAGTGTCATGCTGCACATGAGGCCTCACCTGTTACACAGGCAGAGGTCATCCCCTTAGTAGTCTAGACTCAGTCGATTGAGGATGTGCCTCAGGTGGCATGGGATCCATCTTTCTGGATATGATTTCCATATTTCTCTCCATCTTGGGGTCCAGATCCATTGCAGCCATGGAGTCCAGATCCATCACATCCTTGGGGTCCAGATCCATCACAACCTTGGTGTATAGCTCTATCGCAATCTTGGTTCCCCATTGTGATGATGGCAGGTCCTTCTACCACACTAGTATGATAAGGATCGGGAGTTTAGTAGTACATGCAGTTGAAAGCTCCTCCCACTGACACATAGGTGGAGGATGCGACAGTCGATGTTCCAGTTCCTGAGGATCATCCCTTTGCAATTCATCAGACTCCACAACAAACTTGAAGCGGACATCCTATACACAGACCACCATGTGGGATGGAATCTCATCACCATAGACATATACATTGATTGTACTTGTTCATTTATATTTTTTATGTCTATTAAAATGAAGATACTATTATTATTATCAACCCTTTTTATATGTTTATCCAATTTTTCAGTTTTCATTAATATTTTAGGCACATTTTATATTTGACAGCTTTCAAAGTTGACTAATTGAAACATAGGAATTATTATTAAATTTCAAGTAGATAACATTAAAATATTATAAAATATATAGTATAAAAACAATGTAAATAAAATTTAAAAGATAGCATAAATATCTAAATAGTTGTTGAAAATAAATAGTTTTATAAACATAATAAATAAATGAAAATGAAAGGAATGTAAGAAAAGTTAATCGGAAATGAGAGTGAAAAGAAGTAATTTCGAGGTGGATCCAAAGCCACCAACTTGACTATAAAAGCCTATAAAATATAAACTAGAAGACCCATATAAATAAAAACCAAAACCTCAAATATTTTTTTTATGTTTAATCCATGTTTTAATTTTTATTTATATTGGTATTATAGTTTATATTTTATAGGATAGAAAAGTCACGTACTTGAAACATTTTTAAGTTTCAATTTGGTGGATTGGAAAGCTTATAAAGTATTTTTCATCAAAAAAATTTAAGAAATTATTTTTAATTTTAACTATTTATTATATGTTTAACCATGTTTTAATTTTTAATTATATTGGTCTTATAGTTTATATTTTATAGGCTAAAAAAGTCATGTACTTGAAACATTTTTACGTTTCAATTTGGTGGATTAAAAAGCTTATAAATTATTTTTCATTAACATTTTTTAAGAAATTATTTTTATTTTAAACTATTTCTTATATGTTTAATCCATGTTTTAATTTTCCATTAAATTTGTCTCATATTTTATATTTTCTAGGCTAGAAAATTCATGTACTTGAAATATTTTTATGTTTCATGTTGGTGGATTAGAAAGCTTATAAATAATTTTTCATCATCATTTTTAAAGAAATTATTCATATTTTTACTATTTATTATATGTTTAATCCATGTTTTAATTTTCATTTATATTAGTCTCATAGTTTATATTTTATAGTATAAAAAAGTCATGTACTTGAAAAAAATTTAAGTTTCATGTTGGTGGATTAGAAATCTTATAAATTATGTTTCATCAACATTTTTTAAGAAATTATTTTTATTTTTGAATATTTCTTATATATTGAATTCATGTTTTGATATTCATTTATATTGGTCTTATAGTTTATATTTTATAGGCTAGAAAATTCACATACTTGAATTAGAGATAAATTCTACTAAAACATTTTGTTTTATTTATATATATATACATAACAAAATTTAAATTGTAAATATTTAAAAAATAATATTTAAAATAGAAAAGAAAATTGTTTTAGGGGAATGGCGACAGTGGAGATGCCACCTTTGAGGCACGTTTTTTTTTAAAAATAACCTACGCATTTTTTTAAAAAATATTCAAAAAACATTTAAAAGAACTCAAGAACATGATCTTAACCACTTATAGAAATGTGTAGGCAATTCCCACCAGTAAGAACTATGGGAGAAGGATGAAGATGGTTAGGGGTATGCGCCTGCCACTGGACACAATGCCATGCTCGGCGGCTGCACAAAGCTGTTGGTTCTCCACTAGGGAGGCCATGGCTATAATGACGATGTGAAAGAACATGTCAATCCCTATCCTCTAGAGCAGGGTTATCCCCCTAGGGTATATCATCCACTGTATCATGATCTTGATGAAGGTACGATTATAGAGCACAATGCTAGAGGGAATAGGGATGGTGATGAAGTCACCTAGGTTGGCTGGAGGGACCTCAAAACCGGTGTTTCCCAGGGATCGGTCTAGGGTGGTGCCCCTCTTGATGAAGAGGGTATTGATCAAGGCCACCATGATGCTAGGAACAAAGGTGGAGATGAGGATGGTGGTCACTTCCAGTATTTGATTCATCTCCTCCACCTATGTCACTGAGCACAACATCCATGGATCATCGTTGGACACTGTTTTCACCACATCCTTGTTGAGAAACCTACATCAGTGGATGCATAGGAGAATCCAAAGATCTACTTTTAGAAAATGTGAGTCAGTTTTGAATCAATCATACCCGTAGAGTGGTTTAGGGTTCAGCTAACCTCAGGGTTTAGGTGTGGTCAATTCTGAGTTCCCCTTCTCCGCGTACTCTTCTTCCCGAAGTTCATGGAGATACTTTGGGTCACATGGAATGGGCACCCTCCACTTCCTAGATCCAGCCATGATGATGTGAACCATGATGGTGAAGGGGATTTGGGGGGGGGGGCAGTGGCAATAGGACCAGGTCTTAGTGAGGAAGATGAGGTTGGAGACGGCGAGGCTGATGGTGGGGCGGGCATAGCCGACGGTCCAGCCAACATTGTCCTGGAGGTATACCAGGATGGTTTGGGTGAAGTGGGTGCTGGTGAAGATGTTGAACATCCACCAGTTGAAGAAAGATAGTTTGTGGGCCTTTTTCCAGGGTTGGAACTCGTCAAACGGGTCTACCCCAATGGTGGAGGTGTTGGGATTTGTGTCACTTGTCCCCACGTTCAATGTGTATAGAACATCGTAGAACACCTCTATCTACAGGATAGAGGTCAACTCACAAGTGGTTGTGGTGGTCTCGGCACACGAGGGTGGTTTCAGACCACGGATCAAAACTGCCAGGGTCACCAGGGACATTCCCTGAAACCAAAGCAAACCCGGAATCGCATTCATAGGTTTTCTTTATTTGTTTTTTTTTAAAAATGGGATACAATTTATGGTATTCTTAAAAAAGGTCTCGAGATGTATAAACATGGTTCATACATTTTATAAAGGAAGCGTGAACCCCGTTCACTTCCTTGCTAATTTTTCATTAAATAAATATTCAATAATTATAAGTAATAGATAAATATAAATACATATTAATTAAAAAATCATTAATATGTATATAATATAAATAAATATAAATACATAATAATTAAAAAATCATCAATATGTATAAGATATAAATAAATATAAATTAATAATAATACATATTAATTAAATAATCAAAAAAATTAATAATAGTGTTAATGATAGAAGGGATCTCTTCACATTACATTCTGATTTTTGTGAAGATCTTTTTTCCCTTATTAGACTTCATGGATGATGTTAAATTTAATGTCGGAAGGCTAAGGGAACTAGGGAGAAGAGGGGATAGAGGGAAAGAATTATGACACCCCTAGATTCAGATCGTTCGGAGGAGTGGAATTCATGGTAAACCTCCAAGGGAGATGGAAGAGGTAGCACAATGACACAATTATTGATTTTTTTCTTCCACTTTTTTATTCAATCTCATTTAACTGATAAATACATAGATAAAATCATATTCTTGATAGGACTTATAATCATGAACCTAGATTTTTGGTGTGACTGAAATTTTTTATCTACTTTCAATTCTACCTCAATAAAATAGTTTTTATTTTAGTTGTATGATAGTATCTATTACTTGAGGAATGATATATTTTTATACCTTATTCTTTGAGTTTTTTTCAGTGACACAACATATAATATTTTATGTGTTTATTACAAATGGTTAGGAGAGGGGAACTAAAAATCTAAAAAGAAACATGAACACACACAAATATGTTTATAGCTTATATAAAATATGAATATATGTTGACTTTTTTACTTTATTAAACATATGTTTATATATGTATTTATGTAGAAAGAAAACATTAATGTTTAGTAAACATGCATTATAGATATTAATATAATATATTTAATTAATGTTAATATTTTTTATATATATATAATCTTTGTTCAAATTAGATATTTAATGAATCCACTTTTTTCCAAGTGTGGTAAAAAAACTCCCTAGACTCCCATAATTTTATCACCTATTGGAGGTATTTGAACCTTAAAATCCTCCAGTGAAGATTCTGAACCTATAGAAACTGTTTCCTTTTATAAATTTTGAATATTTATCTTCCCAAAATTGGCTAAATGAACTAATTTCATACATCTCATTTTGTGGTTTTTCTGATCTTCAACTATAATCACCTACTCTTCACATATATCCATTATTCATTCATGTTCTTCTTCATAAATCATTTTTTTTAACAAATATTCATATTTGATGATCTTATGTAATTTTACATCCAATTTAAAATCAATGAGATCAAAAATATTTTTCAATATTTCTTCAAGTTCATGTATCATTTCATCCAAAGTATTTTTGAATTCAAAATTAAGTAATATTATTAATATTTATTAATGAAATTGAAAATATTATTTATTAAAGAAATTAAAAATATTATTTATTATACATATATATATAATAATACTAAGTATTATTATGAATATCCGAAGAAAAATTATTGATTTTGATAGACAATATGATAATTGTAAGGCACTTACTAGAAAAATGAACAGAACTCTATAAATCATAACTGTAAGGAACATACAACATGTATCATAAATGTAATATCAACCTAATATATGTATGTGTTGTTTATTATCCTTTTTCCCATAATCAGCCATATACTAGCTGTGCCCATGATGTGTATTTCTATGTCTCCGCTCTGGAATACACTGCTCTTGTACATCATCATCGGCAGCCACCTCCACATCCTCTTGTGTGACAAGCGATGGATGTACAATATCAACACCTGTACCATGTCCTACCTCTAAGGATAGTGGATGTTGGCTAGAACTCTCACCAACATGTGAAGAAGATGGTTGTTGTGATGCAGATTTCTGTATAGAAGAGAGTAATAAAGCATCCAGCTGATCCCATTCAATGTCTATATTTACCTCTGGCTATGATTGAGAAGCTGTAGGATCATCTGATTGATCATGCTGAACACCCTCCTCCTATAGAACAATATCATCTGGATTATCATGATGAATTCCTTCCTCCTATGTAACAACAACATCCATAACAGAGTCGTTACCTCCTGGTATATATAGATCAAGCTTAGCAGGCTTCGCAGCCTCACCATTATGTGGTGGATCAAATAAAATGTCATGATAAATCTTGTTAATCGAAGTAAGAAACTCTACCAAAGCACTGTGAAAATATGTCTGGCCAAATACTCCTTTCTCTACTAGATTATACATGTGAAGTATATGACTGATATGAGTATCCTACAACAAAAAATTTTGTTGTTAAGTAATTTTATTAAAAAATTTGTTGAATAGTGGAAGGAATAATGTATACAAACTCAAGAAATATCCATCTGTTTCGTGTCAAAAATATGACTAGGGACCTAAAGTACTAGGACACATAATCTGGTTGATCGCACGAATGAAAACGTACTATCCCCACCCCTTATAACTAAAACTCCTATCGCATGTCCCATAGATCAATATATGTGGCATGGTATCTCCTCCAATAAAATTCCCTCTTCCCTGAAATCTTCAGGGAATGAAGTGAAGCTAACTAAATAGGAGGTTCAAGAATAGGATGAAAGAATCCGAACTGCCTCATAACTCTATAAGTCTGATACCACATGACTATATCAAAATGAATCAATGGAACCATGCAGGATCTGGTAGCAAGAATCACCGTACAATATGGTGGAAGTCTCTGGATGATATGATCCATATATGGAATTCATGTAATCTAAAATAAAAAATGGTTAATAACTTAATAAATGAAAATATGTAAAATAAAGAATAAATATTTAACAATATAAATAATAATCACTTGCATCCTCTCATTGAAGGTTATCCAGCATAAGTTTGTAGGTGTGGACGTCATTTCTGGCGGAATCTAAATGTCGATGTGCCCGAATCTTCTTATAGGTAACATTGTTATAGTTACATTTCATAATAGAAAGATATACAATTAAGTTAGACATTAGAAAGAAGGAATAACATATCATCATCCATGTGGAGCCTCTACTACAATATCAGTAGGAAATGGTGTAGGGTCATGTGGAGATAAATGAGGTATGTGCTCCCATACCCACTTCTATAGAATAACAACACATCCTATGATATGCATCTTATCGATGCGACATGCACTACATAGCACCCTGTATGTATATTCTAGACAATAAGACCCCATCTATACCAGCCTACCAGGTCCAAATCCTCCAGAAGAGGTAAATACAACATATGTACAAAAGTAGTGGATTTATAAACAAAAAGTGTGCCACTGATCAGCCTCAAAATATATGCATGTGAAAATCATAGCACAGTGATCTCATCAGCATCCTCTGTTATATGTGTGAAGTGATGGTATAACATGGGAATGCATAATCTACCACTAACAACGGAAATGCCATTATCATGAACCTATATGCCCAGTAATCTATGAATAACCTCAAACCAATATTCTCTAACTTGGACAGTCAGAGCTGCACCATCAATGGGGAGGCCCAACATAATAGACATATATTCCAAGGTAATATTCAAATATCCCTCTCTAAAATGGAATATATATGACACTAGCCTCCATCTCTCGAAAAGCATAGCAATGAGATGATGATCAAAAAAGGTGAAGTCACACATCGTTATGCCATAGAACCCACCACGACGAAGATGGGGATGATAGCGGGAGGTGGTGCGGAATGATATAAATGATGAGATCTATGTACACTCAGAGTGGACATAGAACATCCCTCTAAAATCAGTCATGATACATGAGTAGCCTGATATGTGAACAATAGAAAATATGTCATCTGGAAAAATGATATCGTTGTTACTTTTTTATAGTGAAATCAATAAAAAAAATTAAACTTTTATTAAAAAAATATAAAAAAATAAAAATAAGGTACAAAATATATATGGGTCATGTTTTTGGTTTAGGTTATGTGTTTTTTGTTTTATTGATCTCCAATGAAGTTTAATTTATTCAATTTTCTTATATAATGCAGCTGTGATAAAAACCCCACTTCAAACATTTGGAAGCATGATATATTCATTTTCATTGGTTATTTTTTTAATAGTTATATTTTCAAAAAACACTTTATGATAGAATCCATATATGAGAAAAACCAAACTTGAAACATGTTTGAAATGGACAAAGTCATAAATAAAAGGATTCATTACTAAAACATCCACGTACGAAATAAAATATACACATTTATGATAAAATACACAAACTCGATCATGGATGATGGGATGTGGAGCTTTGTCCTACCACTTGGGAATATCTCTTATGAGTATGTCATGTTGCATGACATATACTACATTATGGTCCCCCTCTTTGTTGTTGAGTCCAATCCATCTCATTTCTGATTCGAGCTGAATTTGGTCTTCCTTAGGGACACAACCTAGTAGTATTAAGACAATAATTTAAAAAATGAAAAAAAATTGAAACAAGGTATAAATTAAAACAAAACCAACTTATGAAACCTGGAAATATCAGGGATGATAGTCAACCGATCATCTGGAAATGGGATATAATGAAAGTCACCAACAGATATCCAAGCAGCACTATAACAGTTAAAAAAAGTGCTCATGTGATACACCGGTTCAACATAGGACTCCCATGATATATTTACTGAAGTACAATCCACAATAACATGTAAACATGGATATCTCAATGCCTAAAAGTCATCGCAATCACATTACCTATTATACAAGATCACCACAAGCACTCGACCACTAAATCATGTAGCCTGGTCATAGCACTCACTTACTTGAAATCCCCTCTTTTCCCTATCAAAGTCTACAACACTCCATATTGAAGCCTCATTCAGTATCTGATCAATATCACTTTGGAAATGATGAGTAAAATGCATACTATTTTCCATCCTCTGATAGGCCTTTTGGGACCGATCAACAAAGTAGTTCACATATCTATCAAAATTCTCTTACACTAACCCTGTGATTGGGAGTTTTCACACACCTTTGAGGACCTCATTTATGCACTTCACTATGTTAGTTTTTATATGGCCATATCTCAAACCACCAACATATTCTAATGACCATTTTTTATTAGAAATATGAATCATATATTTATAAACATATTCATTAGCACTTCAAATATCTTCAAGACTTCGATCAAACTTTTCTTTTTGGGGCTCATATGATGAAACCATAAGAGAATAATTTATTAAAAAGATATTAAATTTTCTGTAAAAAATAGGTTTATAAAAACATACCCAACTAGAGGATTTCCTTTTTTATTGTCTCATCTCTAAATTTCTTATGCACATTAATAGAAATATGTCTAATGAAATATCAATAATAAGCATTTAGCTCAGTCCATGAAACCCCATCACTATTTACCTCCTCTATAATTGCTCGATGACCATCAGATATCAGGAACACACCCGTGTTTTGCATGACATGAATGCGTAAACATGCCAAAAACTTGCTCCAGCATTCAAAATTATCCTTTTCAACAATATAGAATGAAATTGTTAGAATAGAATGATTACAATCCAGAGTGGAAGCAATGAGTAGAACACATGTGTACTTTCCATAAAGAAAATTGACATCGATCTGAATGAATTGTTTACAATAAGGAAAAGTAGTTATGCATAGCCTGAATGACCAAAAATTCCTATTGAAATTCATCTTTTATCGATCAACTCAGTGATTGGGGAACATATACTCAATAGTTTCCAACTGATAAACAATATAATTGTTAAGAGACAATAATTCCATAAGTTATGGCATTATTTCATAAGATTCATCCTAATCACCATACCCTTTTACAATTTCTTTCTGTTTTTCATTCCAAGATTTTTTTTAGGATATATTATAGTTATAAAACTATTGAATTCTTTCTTGAACAAGGGAAATAGGAAAATCCTGACATGTTCATATAATCTCAACAATAACAGTTGATATAAAACTGCATCAAGTAAAGAGTGATCATGTGATAAGCTTGGATGCCCACAAGTGTGTGGGCCGTCTATTTGGTAATCTTCCAACATGAAAAAAAATTATCATATATTTCCCTCAATTGAAATGTAACTTATGTCCCATATTTTTTACAACAAATGAGATATTTTTTCTTCTTTTACTCATAAACCATAAATGTTAAATTCCACTCTATGTGGTATTGCTTTATCACATTTTTCATGGAAATATTACTTTCAAACTCTCACCCGATATAGATGGAATTATCATTTGATGTACATGTATTTCCTATAATGTCATGGAATTTATAAGCTGGTGTAATGACATCCCAATCAAACTGTTGTTCATGCGATATTCCTTTAACTAAGTAACTCAAAACAGAAGGATGGGTACTACTAATTGGTGGATGTCCTAGATGTCTGGATCTCATAGGAACCTTAGAAGGATCATTCCCCACATCCCCTATCATGTATGCTTATCTCTCATAGGAACCTCGGAAGGTTCATTCCTCACATCACCCTCACCCACACCATCTCCTGATGACTCAGTATATTCTTCTTCCCCAGATAAACTTTCATTCACTATATCAGCAGTACGCAAAGAGATTTCATCTACATTTCTTTTCAAAATGTATGTAAATATATTTTATACTTTATTACTTGAAAGAATAATTATTCACACTCAATATAATTTTAATTTATTGATTACAGTTATTATTAGTAGTAAATAAAAGTAATATAATTTACACTTACATAAAAACCATTAAAATAGTATAAGCTTATGTTATTTTCAATTTAATAAAATTACATATATATATATATATATTCATTTTTTTAATTTTACAATATTTAATTAATTATATTTCATACTTTATATCTTCAAATAATAATTATTTTCACTTAATATAATTAAAAATTATTATTTATAGAAAACTGTTTTTTATACCAAGAACAAAAATAATTTTCTATATATTTTATTAATAAATTTAAATATGATACTTAATATAACTACTATATTTTTAATATATTATCTGACTAGTGTATAGAATATTATAATTTAAATTAATATTGCATTAAAAATAACATATTTTATATACATATAAATATGTTAAATATGTCATTTAAATTGAAAATATATAAATTTTTTAAAAAAATTTTATTTCCCTAAATATATATTACATTTTATACATACCATATTTAAATTTCCTAAATATTCAATATGAATTCATACTACAAACAATAAATCATTCAAAAATTAAATTATACAAAAGAAAGTAATTTACATATTCATGCATGCATCAATACATATTAAATAAATAAATCATACACACAAACACTAATTTATTGACATAAAAAATTAAATAAATAAACCATACAAATAAAATAAATAAACACAATTAAAAAATTCAAATTTTAAATAGAAAATTTTCCTTCTTAAAAGTAGTAGATATTTGTTGAGAAAGAAATTTTGTAGGGCATCCAAACAAATTCCAGAATAGAAGAAAGAGATTTGGAGGGGGAGGCTCCTTTTATAAAACTCGGCAGTGAGATACATGAAGCCCATTCATGCATCCTTCATCCACTTTGCAAAGGATACATGAACAGGGTTTACACATCTTTCACCATGCCTAAGATGTTTTGACGGGGATCACACATCTCTGGAGGCAGAGGGAGATGTGTGAACCCTGTTCACAGATCTTATTTGGATTGGAGATGTGTGAACTAGGTTTACACTTCTTGGGTCCCCTTTTCAAAAATATTGGGGACCCTATTCCATTTAAACAAAAAAAAATCAAAAACCGATAAAAAAATCCTACATTCACCTTCGATGGAAAAATATAAAGCCTACAAAGAGATGGTACTATTAGGTAGATGAAAAAGGTTATGAGTAAGGTATGGTAATGGCTGAGGTGGGTGTTGGAAAAGTACACAGTGAGGATGGGGGTGATTCAGATGGTTCCCAACCAGTTAATGACATTATTTAAAAAGCCCACCTTCCCCTGGTGTAGCTTCTTGGTCAAGTAAAGCACCATGATTTCTGAGATCTAGTAGTATGATATCTTCTCTAACACCTTGTACACTAAACTTTAGGCAAAAACATTACTAGAGAAAATAGTACAAAATATAGGGGAAATGGGGGAGAAAATAGAAAAGGTGTGGTGATAGAGGAATTACCGACAAAAAATGAGAAATCCTTCTAGCCACCCATCTTGGATCTGACCACAGGGTTTCCTATAAGATCCACAGTCCTATCCTTGATGTAACCATCTGCCCCTTATTCTATGTCCATGCCCAGCATCTGAAAATTCCCCTCTTTTTCATATGAAATTTTACTTCATCATAATCTGCCCATTTATATTGTTAATTCTTCATGCATGAAAAATATTAAAATTTATTTTAATGATCATTTGTTATGTTGGATATGGGATTCTATTTTGAGGCTTCTTTATACCATGGGGGATTCTCCTTTAGGTCTTAGCCTTTATCTAGCTCCACTACCCACCCATCTATTTATTCATCAATCCCATGACCTATTTATTTCTGAAAATTAATTTCTATATTCTACCTTTGTATCTTATTCGTCCACCTGATTTAGATTATCTAATTAAACTAATGCATTATCTGTTTGGTTGTGCAGTTACACGCTGCATTTGGTGTCAGGGGGAATTGATCCCCCCATGCCTATATCGCTTTGAGTGATTCATTATATCTTTGCCTCTTCACTATTTATATCATTATCCAATATCTAGTTCCCAAAACCATATCTAGATTCCCTCTAATCTTTATTGGTGAGTCGTTGGGATTGTTGAACTCTACAGCACACTGATGGTGTACCACTCCTAGAGGAGCTTCGATGACAACATTCCTACATCGGGTCGAGTAGCGGAGTGAAGATGATTCGTTCTAAGGAGGTACCACTTTTGAGATCTGAGATATTCATAAAGCTTCCAAATTTCAAGATAGACATTAAAAAATGTTTAAGAGATTAGGATGGTCAGACTTATAGGTGGTTAGCACTATAAATTTATTACAATTTATTTGTATAATTTAAACCTTTTGTGCTTCTATTATCGTTTCTTTATCTCTTTATCCTGTAAATTTATTTTGGTTTTTTATCTTAATAAAATATGTCCATATTGGGTGGTTATCTTTTAATGAACGTAGGTCCCCACAGGACCAAAGCATGTTAAATCTTGTGTTCATGTTTCATTTTTTCATTTCTTGTATTTCTTGTATTGGTTTTGTGTATTTTGTTTTCTTTTAAAAATAAATCAGTTTGGTCCTCATTTGGTGTTTGTATTTATACTTGTATTTGAGTCTGTCTCTCCCCATAATAAGTGGTATCAGAGACTATATTGTTTTTCTTTTACTGTCAATTTATGATTCTTATTTTTTCTTTATAGTTCTAATTTTTGGTTTTATTTCCAAATTTTGATATCACTGTTAAATCACCACATTATTTCTTGATTTCAATTATTTAAACCCATTATCCCATCTAAATTTCTCTACATATTGTATATATTTTTGTAAGCATCTTTAACCCAAGATATTTGTTGGTTTTTGGGGGTGTATGCTTAATGTTGTCCGTAAGAACTCGATATCTAATTTGTGGTAAAACATGTCAATAATGAGATATGAAATCAAGAAATTTTATTGTGAAAATGATTTTAAAATATGGTGAATTAAGATGAGTTCTATGATTTTACAACATGGAATAATTGATTCCCTCTATGGGCCAAAGAGGCGCTCTCAGGAGCTCTTCTCTCAGGAGCGCCCTATGGTTTTCTTCTCTTGTGCTTTCATCTGGACACATGGATGGGGTCATCGCAGGGTTTCGGCGAGGTGGAAGGTCTAAGGCAGTGGCATCTCTGGGATGGAAGGTCTAATTTAGTGGCATATCAACGAGGTGGAAAGTCCTAGGCAACTTTATCTTTGGTCACGTCTCACTTGGCGACTTCGCTCTCTCTCGGGTCTTTGGGAGACATCCTCTCTCAGTGGCGGCTTGGTGTCTATCGGCTCGGTTTCCGACTTCCGGCGTCTCAGACTGGATTTCAGTAGTAACATATCGGTTATCAGCTTTCAGCAGCGGCGGCGTCTTTGCTTTCGGTTGTCTGTAGCTTTGGTTTTTTGGCATGGATTTTGGCTTTCAGCAGCGGTATCTCAGATTGGTTTTCAGTAGTGGTGCCTCGGATTTTGGCTTCGGTGGTTCCATCTTTGTTTTCGGCTTTCAACATCGACATGGGTGGTGCTTCCAGTCAGCTTTCAGTCTTCAAGATGATGGTTTGTTGTCTCCAAAACCTCATCTCCTTTTCATCCTTTCGGTTGGTCGGTATTTCTTTATGGATCCGGTTTGTGTTTCTATGGATCTAGTCTGGGGATTTTTCTGCTGCGAGGGTTTCGATTCTGTGATGAAACAGGGATGTCTTGGTGTTTCTCCTTTGTTCTAGTATTCTGTGGCAGTGTTTCTTTTAGATTTCCGATTTGATGAGTTCACGTTCTAGTTTTGGTTGATATAGTTTTCCTTCTTGCAATTGTCTGAATTGTTTTTTGATCCTTCTAAATCAGCTCGTGAAGTTCATTTCTGTTTGAATACTATGGTTGGATTTCTACAGTTGATTGGAAATCAGTAAATCTCATCATTGACATTCCATTCTACCTCTGTTTTCTTGGTATTTTCTCTAGTTCCAGGATTCTTCCATTCTCTCCGAGGTGGAGAGGCACGGTGGTCTTGTTGGTCCTTTGGGATGTGAGTTTGAGTGTTCAGTTCAGGGAAATCTCCAGCGATGATTGGTTCGTTGGCCTTTTGGTGAATTTTTGAATTTGGTTTTTGGTTTCTACTCTATGGAAGTTTTGGAATTCTGAAATGGGATGGATTTGATGAAATTTTTGTATTTTGTTTTATTTTGAATTTTGATTGTGGATGAAACCAGCACTCTATAAGGAGCAGCGGCTGATGAGGTTTTAGGGCACGAAGATTCCATCTGTGCTTGACCATTAGGATTTGGACGAATGAGATGGTATGGATTTTCCATCAGTACCAAGCCCATGCAACCCTGCATGGGATATCTTGATGAGCGGTCATGTGAGGTGGAGGCTTAACATAATGATGTAATTGCTGGGGAGGTCCAGTTCCTTGTAGTCTTGATCTGGGTATTGTCATGTGTCAGGTACCCCACTTTTCCCTCAAAAGTGCTTTTGAATAAAAAAATTAATTTTCAGTCAGTCTATGGGCCTAAGAAACCTATTATTATTGTAAACAAAACTGGACATCCCACTACTAAATACATAGATGTTATCCCTGATGTGTTAGTTAAATCTCATAGCTCTTTATTTCTTTCATTAGGTAATAATGTTATAATAAATGTTTCTTATGAGTCTAATATTTTGGGTATTTGGATAAATCTAGAGAAATTGTATATGAATACATTACTTGTTGGTAATAATTATAAAAAACATTGGATATTTACTTTTAAAATGAAACTCGGTAGTTCCATTAAATCCCATGTTGATGAATTTAACAAGGTTATATTAGATTTATGAAAAATTGATGTTATTATTAATGATGAAGATCATGAAATGATCCTATTAATTTCTATAGATGATAATTAAAAAATTATTTGAGATCTTGATGTATGGATAAGACTCCTTGAATCTTGAAGATTTTAGTCGGAACTTCTTTATAAAGAACCACAAACTAAACCAAGAATTAAAGTTGAGGTAGAGAGTTTACTCACTAGGGTTAGACCTCAATCAAAAGGGAATAAGAAACAATTCACTAAAGATAAAATAAATAACAATAAACACCCTAAACCTAGATCTAATTCTAAAGAAAGAAAAGTCACTTGTTTTCATTATGGTGAACCAGGGCATATTAAGCCCGAATATAGGAAGCTAGAACATGATTTGGATTATAAAAATCCCACTGACCAGTTAATTCAATCTAGATATGAAACTACTGAAGTTATAAATGTGTCAATCCATGCACTCAATGAATAGTGGGTCTTAGACTCAAGTTGTTTCATTCATATGTGTCCTTTTATAGATTCATTTCAATATTTGGTTGAAAGGGTAGAAGGAGATGTCCTCTTAGATTATAATAATAGGTATAAGGTTGAGGGAAGAGGTTCTGTTTTGATAAAACTAGATGGAAATTCCATCATCACTTTACTTGATGTAAGGTGGGTTCCCAACCTACATAGAAACCTGATTTTCTTAGGGATCATAGACCAAAATGGGTTTTCTTTTAGGTCAAAATTAGGTTGTCTTAAAATATCTAAATTCTCTAGAACTATTATTAAAGGGTCATTAATCAATGGGATGTATGTGTTGAATGGAAATACCCATTATAGGCGGTTGGGTAGTGTGTACAATACCAACACTGATAATACTATGCTTTGGTATAAAAGGTTGAGGTATGTTAGCTCTAAAGTCCTTTAATAACTCAACAAGAAAGGGATTTTGAGTGACATCACACCTTATAATATTCTATTTTTCAAAGATTTTATAATGTAAAGACCAATAAAGTTACCTTTTGTAGGTCTATCTTTAAAGCTATCATCCCCTTAGAATATGTCTATTATGATCTTTGGAGACCAGCTAGAACTACCATCCATGGTGGAGGCTCCTTATTTTTCATTTTTGTAGATGACTTCTCTAGAAAAGTATATATTTATATTCTATAGAAAAGTATATATTTATATTCATAAATTCATTCATTTTTATGAATATAAAGGAATTAAAAGGAATAAAAGTGTTAGGGAAAATCCCCAACAAAATGGATTGGAAGATAGAATGAATAGGACCATTCTTGAAAGAGTATAGAGCATTCTTGCATGCTCAGGCCTCACCAAATCCTTTTAGGTAGAGGTTGTTAGCACTACTATTTACCTAATAAATAGGTTTCATTTCTCTTCCAATCAATTAAAAACACCAGAACAATTATGGAATGGTAAACCCCATTATTATACCTGTTTAAGAGTATTTGGTTGCATATATTATGCTTATGTTAAAACTAATAAACTATAACCAAGAGATCTCAAACACATTTTTATTGGGTATCCCAAGGTCGTTAAGGGGTATAAACATCAGGTGGATAAGCCTATATACTGAAAGTGCATAATTAGAATAAATTTTGTCTTTAATGAGTCTTCCACTCCTAAAACTAAGTCTTCCAAATCCGGAAGCACTAAACGAGAATTTTAAAAATATGATGAAGATGAGCCTCCAGCTCATTTTGAGGATTTTGTCCAGCCTAATCCACCTATACCACAGCCCACTGTTGGGCATGATTTTGAGTCATATTCTAGTTCACATTCTGAATATCAACCTCTTGCCACCAATATGGATGACTGATTAACCAAAGATAGAGAGAGTAGAGTCCAAATACCTACTACTAATTTCATCAAATATGATATGGCTTTTATATTCTTTCCATGTATCCTAGGATATTATAGATGATGACCCTCAAACCTATAGGAAATACTTCAATGAAAAGGACTCAAAGAAGTGGGTCTCTTCCATGAATAAATAAATACATTCTTTAAATAGGAACCATACATGGACTATTGTAAACAGACCATCAAATGATAAAATAATTAGGTCCAAATGGATTCATACAAGAATAGAAGAAAACACCGAGGGAAATAAAATTAAGTACAAATTAAGGTTAGTTGCTAAGGGTTTCATTTAAATAAAAGGTATTTACTACTCTGAAATCTTTCCACCTATTGTTATTAATTCTTATATTAGGCTTTCACTTTACTTTTCTACCTATAATTACATTCACATTAAAAAATGTATGTTAAAACCGCCTTCTTATATGGTGATTTAAATGATAAAATCTATATGAAACCTCCTGATGGTTATTATAATCAATTTAAAATGAATCAAGTATTCCTGATGAATTAATATTTATATGTCCTGAAATAATCCTCTAGGAAGTGGTATATGAAATTTTATTCATTCATGTTAGATAACCAATTTTATAGGAGTTAATATGATTCATGTGTTTTTTTAGATCAACTAAAATATTTATGTTTTATCTACTTATTTATGTTGATGACATTTTTATCATTTTTAAAAATATGAGTTTAATAATTTTTGGAAAATCCCAATTAAAATGAAAGTTTTAAATAAAATAATTAGGTTCATATCAACAAATATTAGGTGTTGAAATCATTAGAGATAAACCAAATTAATTTCTTTACTAATATCAACATGCTTGCATTTTAAAGAATCTAAAAATATATATGTTTGAATATCTCAAACCTAGTAATATAACTCTTGGATATCAATTTAAACGTTCTTTAACATAAAAAAATAATTTTGAGGATCATATTCAATTTATGTCTAAAATTCCTTATGTTACATTGTTGGTAGCATTATCTACTCTATGATTTGCACTAGACCTGGTATTTCCTATGTAATATGCACTCTTGGAAAGTTTCTGGATTAATATGGTAAGACACATTGTGAGGACCTTAATTGGATTTTAAGATACCTCCCTTGTAGTTCAAATATTTCTTTAAGTTATGGTATATACATGGATACTGCTGAAATTATTTATGGGTATGTTGATGCTAATTATGCTGGAAATATTAAAACATGTAAGTCCTTGACTGGTTAAGTGTTTATTGCATGTTTTGGTTCTATTTCAAGGAAATTAAATATAAAATATATGGTTTCCCTTTCAACCTCAGAATCTAAGTACATTGCCTTGATTGAGGCTTTTAAAGAATCCCCATGGATTAAAGACCTATCTTCTGAACTCAATATTTTTAATTCTATAATTAGTATTTACTAAAATAGCCATTCTGAACTTCATATATCCAATAACTTAGTATTCCATGATAAAAAAAATGTATTGATATTAGACTTTATTTTATTAAATATATTATAGAATCAGGAACCATGTGTTTCAATAAGATACACACTTACATAAACATAGCTGATAGTTTGACTAAAGTCATGGTATTGCCTAAGTTCAAATTTCATTTAGTTATGTTAAAGTTGGTTCCTATTTTATAACCATATGTTCAATAACATCACCAAATTCAATTGAAATTGGTGGAGATTTTTGAATTGTGGCATTTGATTATATTTTCATATTAAATTTTACATTATCATTATCATCCCATTTATATTGTTAATTCCTCACACATGAAAAATATTAAGATTTATTTTAATGATCATTTGTTATGTTGGATATGGTATTCTCCTTTGAGGATTCTTTATGTCATGTGGGCTTATCATTTGGGCATTGGCCTTCAACTAGCTCCACTTCCCATGTTTCTTCTGACTCACTGATCTCGTGGCCTCTATATTTTGGGACATTGATTTGTTTATCCACCATTTTTATTTTATACATTCACCAATTTCAGATTATCTGATTATTCCATTGTATTTTATGTTAGTATATAAATCATGGTGTGTTTTGGTTGGATGTGAAATTACGCACTGCAGGTGGTGTTAGGGGAATTGATGGCCCCTATGGCTCTGTCACTTCGAGTGATTCATTTTGGTTTTCCATATTTATTGGTTCTCTCATGCTCTCATATCTGGTTCCCAAAAACCTAGCTAGATTCCCTTTGATATCCAATGGTGAATCTCTATGCCTATCAATATCCACAATACACTTATGGTGTAATGATCCTGATGGAGCTTCGACAAAAATGTCCATACACCATTATGAATAGTCGAGTGAATATGATCCAATCCAAGAAGGTACCTATTATGATATTTGGGGAATTCATTGGGCTTTTAAATTTCAAGACATATAGGAAAAACTGTTTTAAGAGATCAGGATGGTCGAACTTATCAGTGTCCTACACTATAAGTCCATTAGGATTTATTTATAGCAGTTGTACCTTTTGTGCTTCGATTATTGTTTTTTCATCATTGTATCATTTAAATTTGTTTTTTCTCTTGATCAAAATTAAATTTGTGGATACTAGGCGGTGTTATTTTCATGAGAATAGGTCCCCATGAGACCGAATCACATTAAATATTGTGTTTATCTTATTTTTATCCTTTATTTCATTTATTATATCGCTTTCTTGGATTTTGTTTTCTATTATAAATAATTCAGTTTGGTCATCATTTGGGGTTTGGATTTCTTCATGTATTCATGTCAGCCTCTCCCTCAAACCTCTATTATGTTTCTCTATCACAACTTTTCAAAATATGGAATTTTTTTAATAATAAACATAATTTCCCAACGTCACTTCATCAATGGAGATTTGGAGTGTAAAATTAAGTATGCTTTATGTGTTTAGTGTTGGATTCTGGGGAAGCACCTATTTCACCAAAATGTGGACTTTTATTTGTATTTAGTTTTGTTTATTTATTTTGATGTAAGTGTATGTCCCAATAAATAGGGTGTGTAGTATGTATTGTATGGTGTTTTTCATTCAAATATGAAGAAATAAAATCTTTCTGTTTCTACTAAAAATTCTATTATGATCCCCTCTACTAATCTGTGAACACATTTTCCACCGATAAATCCACATTCAGTGGTATCAGAGGGAAACAATGGTGTTTCCACCAGTTGGGTGAGATTTTTTTTGGGCCTTCAATATTATAATTCAAAATAAATAAGATGATAAATAGTTTATTGGGTATTTTAAGTCCACTTTTCAATCATCTTTGTTTTTTATTCCAAATTTTACTTTTATTTTTAGTTGTAAAAAGGTGTGATCCATTTTTCAAAAGTTTATTGAAATATTTGTTTTTTGATTCCCAAACATCTTCCCATTTTTAGGGTTTTCTCCCCCTCTCTCCTCCCACCATCACACCGCCCATGACCCTTTTCATGCCAAATAAATAAAAAAATTGCAAAACAATCCTCACTCTACCTTTCCATCAACACAAACAAAAATATTTCCTCTATACATTAGTGTTCTGAAAAAAAAATGGCATTAAATGATTATAAAATTATTTCAATCGTCAATTTCAAAAAAAAGTTTTTGTATGAAATTATTAGGAAAAAAATATCAGCCCTTGATTCAAAAAAAATATAGTCTTTCTATCCAACAAAAATTGACAATATGAACTGCTAAAACAAAAATATATAGTAGTTTTTAACTCTAAAAAAAGTCTACACTTCTGGATATCTACATCTGTCATTTTCCTATAAAAAATATTTTTCCCCATAGAGAATTAAATTTTCTAAATATTTGATCCCAAAGTTGAATAAGAACAGTTATGAAAATTGTAAAATCCGAATTTGAGCACTCCTTATCACCCAAGATGTCATATACAACGTGGGGGTGGATAAACTGAGCCAGAATCCAAAGAAGCAAAGGTTTCCCTTTGGGATGTTCAAAAGACTACTTTTCAGGCAGAAAAGAAGTGGGAATGAAAGGACAAATTGATAATTTATCAATAATTTGACAAAGAGTCTTTCAAAATAATCTCTTCATCAAAATCATCAAAGGAGATATGGAAAAATCTAAGAAAATATTTCAAAATCACTAACAAAGTGAGTCAGATATGACTACAATCTCTAGGAAGTGAGTTAGAATCCCTTTTTATGTAATCTTATAAAGTTTTTGTTGATTACCATACTCAGGTAATGGTTTTTGTGAACCCACTGAAAATAAATGGAGAAAATATTGTTGACATGCGAGTATGTGAAAAAATAATTATAATCCTTAGATCCGAAATTTTATTATATTGTTATTTCCTTGGAAGATACAAAAGATCTTGAAATGATTTTTTTCGAATAAATCATGGGATCTCTTCAAAATCATGTACTAAGGGTGAATCATTTAAGTGATACCAATGAATTGGATAATTCCCTACAATCAAAATTTTATTTCAACAACTCTGAAAAGAATAAAGGGGGGCATTTTGAAGAATCCAAGGTAGAGGATTCTATGAATAATAATATGATCTAATATGATAAGGATGAGGAAGAAGAATCCCAAATCAAAGAGGTCATGGATATAAAAACTTTAATCCATGAGAATTAGTACAAGGTAGAAATAGGGAATCAATAATCACCAATGGGATAAAATAAATGTTCAATTCTATAACTGTCAAAAATATGGACATTATAGCAATGAATTATGGTATAAGAAACCCATGTAGAATGAAATTGAGGAGGCACATATTTTCGAAGTAGGAGATACTTTTAGTGATTCCTATTTTTTGATGGAAAAAATATTAACCCAGAATCAAGGTATGTGGTATCTTGACTATGGAGATGGAAAATACATGACAAGTCACAAGCACTTATTTATGAACCAACATGAGAGGTTTCGAGGAGATATTTTATTTGTAAATATCTCCATGATATTTTTTCATGAGATAGGAAATATATTGATCAATAAAAAAGATAGAAATCATGATTTTATCTCTGATGTCTACTCTGTAAATGATATAAATACCAACATCTAGAGTCTTAGGAAATTGGTGAGAAAAGGCTTTCACATAATACAAAAAAATAAAAAAATGGAGATTTTTAATGATAGAGGAAAACCGGTCACATAAGTACCAATGGTGAAGAACTGTATGTTTTTTCTTTTGATCCAACCTGACGTACAACAGTGTTTGACGACCGTACTTTATGATAAATAATGGATATGGAATCTCAAGTTCACGCATTTAAAATTTTAAAGTTTAAGATTATTATGAAGAAAAAAAATATGGTGAATGAGATACCTATAATTGGACACATGAATCAAATATGTGAAAGTTGTGTTTTAAGAAAACAACATAGAAACAGTTTGGCAATGAAGGCCAACTAGAAAGTTGTGGGCCACATGATATGGTTCACACCAATATTTGAGATATACTAAATCAAAAATAAAATGAAAAAATGAGGTATTTTATAATATTTATTGATGATTATATCAAGAAAAAAATGGATATATTTTCTCAAGATGAATTCATAAGTGTTTGGAATCTTCAAAGAATTAAAGGAGCTGGAGGAAAATCAAAGCAATCATCTCATACAAATTTTATTATCCAATCGAGGTGGGGAGTACACCTCTGATGTTTTTCAAGAGTACCTCATGTAGCATGAAATTCAACGCCAACTGACATTGTCTTACACACCTCAAATAAATGGAGTATCTAAAAGGAAAAATTTCACCATTCTCAACATGGTAAGAAGCACACTGAAAGAAAAAGGAGTTCCCATGACTTTCTGGTCTGAAGTGGATTTGTTAGCAGTGTATCTATGCAATAGATTCCCAACCAAAAACTCTTAAGGAAAAGACACTGCATGAAGCATGTAGTACTCGCAAGTCAAGTATAATCCATCTTAGAGATTTTGGTTCCATTTCCTATATTAGGATCCTTGAGGGAAAATGAACAAAGCTCGAGGATGAAGGAGTGAAGTGTGGATTGATGGGATACAGAGATCAAGAAAAGGGATATCAGTTATATAATACTATCACCAAGAAGATCATATCCATCATAGATGTTATCTTTGATGAAAAGGATACATGGAAATTAAATCAAGATGATGATTCAAGATAAGTATAAATCACTCTAGAAGATGAACAAATAATTGAAGAAGTACCATTGTAGTGATAAGGAATTAAAGAATAAATGATTCCATAACTACATACTCCTATATCTAGAGAAATTGAATGATAACTTTATCAAATACATCCCCAAAACATTTGAATCCTTATAGATATATTTTAAAGAATATAACCAATGGAGGAGTATGTAAATTTTTATTATCTATCAGTGGCTTCCAATCCAGTTAGTCTCGAGGAAGATAAAACCAATGAAATATAGAAGAAAGTGTTTGATAAGGAAATATATCCCATTGTTGAAAACAAAGTCTACGAGAAAAAATAATACATTAACTATGATAAAGTCATTTCACCCATTCATCAGCCACCTAGATATGATGCAAATGTCTAGGTTACAAGGAAAACAAGTTTAAAGTGGGTATGTTGAATAATAAAATTATTTTCCTCATGGAATCAACTATCCAATAAAAAAATGGAGTCTTGGATTTTTTAAATGAAGTATTCTTGATTTTTTTCATTGGATTCTTGGAAAACACCTATTACACCAAACTATGGATTTTTTTTTTTATTTTAATCATTTTTTTCTGTAAGTTTGTATCCCTATAAATAGTGTGTGTGGTGATTGTTTTTTTTCATTCGAGTATAAAGAAATAAAATCATTTTATTTCCACTAAAAAAATTCTATTTCAATCACCTCTAGTGATCTACATTTGTATTTTCTGCGACTAAATACGCCTTCATAATTTCCATAGAACATGATTTTGAGATTTCTAGCATTTGTATCCATCTTTTAGATAATAATTTTCTCTAGTTAATCTTAACTAAATATTCTAGTACATCCCTAATATTATTACATGTTATGGGTGTAACACCCCAATCTTCCACGGTATGCTTCTCTTTGAATAATACAATAGCGTGTGTTGTATGCAACTTCGAGTTCTACCACACACCACAACCAATCATACTAGTCGTTATACCAACTTTTTTAAATTTTATACATTTTATCTTTCAAAATGGACTTCATTTTTGGATTCATAATATTAAAATTATCCTAGGGTAAAATTTTGGAACTTTTCAAATAACTTTTATATTTTGATGAATAGTGAAAATTACTAAATTTTAATTAAAAACAACTTTTTTAATAAAAATAATTAATAGTGATAAATTATGAATTTAAGTGGTTTTAAAGTATATTTAGAATATATTTTTACCATTTAATAAAATTTTGGTCATTGTACATAATTTCACAATTAAACCAGACATAAACAAGTGTCAATCTTTTGATAGTTATTATCTCTTAAAAACACGCTTTTTGTTTTAACAACGGGGATTAATTTTAAATTAATTTCTACCACTTCTGTGTTTTGAATTTGAAAAAATGGATTCCATATTTGGAATTAGGATTTCAATATTGTGTAAATAGGTAACTTTTATTTTTAGACATTTTGAATAATTACTTCGGTAAATATTTTATTTACCATAGTTAAAGGGTAAATCCGGTAAATAAGGGTAAAACAATAATATTATAATAATAATAAATTAGAATAAAACGTGACTAACCTTATTGTTGGATTCATATCCGGACATGGGAATCTTTGGGTCGATTTTGGGACCCCATGGAGCCACTTGTAGGTGATAAAGACACTTTATGTTAATTAAGTTGAAGTAAATTCAAAAATGACATAAGCATATATCTTTTAGAAAAACAATTTTTACATAGGGTTATATATGTTATATGTTTTACTATAAATATTAATTAGAAAGATAAAAATATTTCCTACATAATGGTATTTTATTTAAAAAATTTATACATTAAATAATTTAATTTATTTATGAAACAATGATGATGCAGTAATTACCGTATTAATGAAAGATTAAGATAATTGATATTATAAATACCCAAATAAATGTAATTTGAGACTTTTTATAATTTAAAATAATTTTATAGGTTAATATGACATATTATTATTATTTATATAAATTTTTTTCTAAGTAATAATTCTGTTATGAATTTATAAAAAACAAAATACCCAATAGTGTCAAAATTGACATAAAAGAGTTTTTAAAACAAATATTATATTATTAATTGATATTAAATTCCTGAAATTCTAAGGATTGGAAAAGAGAATTATATCATGATATTTGTATCATTAATGGACCACTTGGGGGGTCCCTTGTATTTATATAGTAAGTTTATCAACTATATAATATAAAAATACAAAGTGACATGGTAAATGTCAAACTAATTAACTAAGAGTTAAAACTGAAAGATAAGGTTAATATAATGACCCAAACCTGTCTAAATTATATTGGTTGAAAGTATTTCGACCCATCCCCACCTTATAATTTTAATAATCTACTTTGGAGCCATTAGAAAACGAATATGAATTTATTATAAAATAATATTTCTAGCTTTTCCAAAGGTTCCCCCCACCCCTCTTATAAAAGGGCACTCCCCCTTCTCACTAATTCACACATTCAAAGCATTTTTTATCGTCCAACCCCTACCCAAATACTCTCTCAACTTCCCTCACTTCATCCTAGAGGCCTTATTTTGATCAAAAATCCATCTTAAGCATCCCTTTTGATCAAATCAAAAGGAAGAACCCGAAGAAGAGGTAATATTTTCACCACCCTTTTTCAAGTTCCTTTCTTCTTCAACTTATTCTTTCTCTGTTATTCCCATTATTAAATAATAACTCTAGTATCTTCTATATACGGAGATTTTATTATAAATATGGTACAACCATATTCAGTATTTTATCCATCCTTTGAATGACATGTCACCATACGTGCGTACGCACGACTTACCGTCTCCACGTCGTGGTGTAATTGATATTCAAAACATTATTATTTGGATGGGTATAATAATGATGTGTAATTCATGTAAATAATAAATATAACATGATAATTATTCTTTATATATGATATACTATCCAATTATATATTATTTTAATATCAAAAGAGTGATATTGTCGCTCGTGCATACGTACGGACTACCGTCTCCACGAACGTGATGAGATTCATTCCCCGTCATATCTATTCAAGTCTAATTCTTATTTTATGATTAAAAATAATGTCTATGGACTTTATATCATTATATATATCAATAATATACAACCTATCCATAACAAACATGGATTATGTAACAAAACATATAAAAGAAAATGAGTAAGTTAACACCCGAAACGACGATAATACTAAGATATTATTAACAAAGAAATGTTAAAAGATAATATATGATATCATATTAATGTATATGGTTCTTGTATAATTTAATAACAATTATTTAACCATTATATAGGAGGATAGCCTACCCTCGACCAAGGAAAAGTACAAGGTAAGGTTTTTTCATCTCACTCCTTATTCTCGTGAGATTCATGCCATATTGCCACTATTACCATTTGTGTGGTGTATATACTACCAATAATTGTATTATTTGTGTAATACACTTTAATTTATGTGTATTTACATATTCATTGTATGATACCTCTTTTATGGGGTGTATGTTTTGCAAGTTACCAAATTTCTAAGGGTTTATTTCACAATCTCTTCATTATCCGAGGTTGTTTATACGTAATTATCTACTGGGATATCTTTATCATCCACGTCCATGTTTCTTAAAAAAAGTATTTCAAATAATTATTACTATGTTATAGGATATGGGTTAATGTCATTTTTAACCTTGTCTACTTTTTATAAGATTTTTATAAAGGAATCTTTTCGTCGTTTTCCAAAAAAGGTCCTTTTTAACCTTTTCGACAGAGTTAAGGTAAGAATGTCTTTTTTAACTTATACGGTGGGTGCGGCTATTTTCCACCATTATAAAATCTTCAAAGCTTCCCTTACAAGATAATAAGTAGATTTTCAAAGTAAATGTTTTATTTTATAATTATGTTGCTTTTAAATGATTTCAAAAAAGAGATATTTCTCTCAAATAGTTTTGATTTCATCTATGTCAACATCCTTTGATAAATTTTACACTTATTTGAAGTTGATATATTATGATACAAATCATCCATATTTTATGTAAGTTTTTGTGATATGTTTGACTATGGACTAGATATTTTTATTTCATTAATGGTTTATGATTAATGTTTTGGCATTTCATATGCTAGTTTTAATATGAATGTTTATGTTATATTTCATCCTCTTCTTAAGATAAATGTGTTGGACTAGTATGTTATAGGTTGGGGTCCAGTTATAGCAGACCCTCCGGGTTGGTGTCCGGTTATTAGAGGCACTCTGGGTTGGTGTACGGTTATTAGAGGCACTCCGGGTTGGTGTCCGGTTATTAGAGGCACTCCAGGTTGGAGTCCGGTTACAGAGGCTCTCCGGGTTGGGTTCCAGTTACAGTTATCCCTTAGGTCTTGGCAAGAGGCCTTGACACAGAAATTAATGTTTGGAATTATGAATTCTATCATTATGAATGTGGTTATTTATATTGCATGTGATTATTCGACTAGTAGAATATCCATTTGAATAAGTAAATGGAATTATTTTATTTTATCATTGCCATATTATGCTGAAGTTCAAGTTTAAAAGGCTTTTGTTTTAGTTATACATTGTCTTAAATGTTTATGATTATTTATTAAATTTTCCGTTGTATTGTTATCCTTAATAAGCATTTGAGCTCACCCCTTTCTATGTTTTATTTTTACAAGGATTCCAAGAAGTGTATTGTGATTGATATGAAGGGTTAAGAAAATGGAATAATGGAATTTGTGAAGGATTATTTATTTTGTTTTGTATGTTATGAATTGTAATGTAACATTCTTGTATGTAATCTATTTTCCAAGACTGCTAAACTGATTGGTCCTTCAGGACTTGATTCCTTGTAATCATGCCAATGTATTAAAATAATGCACCGACTCTGGGTAACTGGGGTCGGGGCGTTACAGTTGGTATCAGAGGAAGTTTAGCAATAACCTTGGAAACTAGATTTAGATAAAATCTGATTAGAGCACATCACCCTAAGATAGACTTTGAGGATTAGTAAAGAATAACTTCCTAGAATTTTGGTATTGTAGAGATTTTGTGAGTTTTCCAAGCAATACATCCCTGTCTGGATACGAGCAGGTAGAGGTGGATCTGGCACAGATGTACCTAGGGGTAAAACCCGAAAACACTGCTTTGAGCTAGACTCGAATGGGAACTAGTGCACGACAACGGGCCTTGCTGCACTCTTGGTTATGACACTCCTGAGGGATATGCTTAGGATAATTCGCATTTTCTTTACAAACAATTATGAAGGGCTTATAAGTATATACTTACTCAAAGAAAACATTTTTATGATTATGGATTATATCCTTAAACTGTTCAATTTACGTTAGGTATTTTACAAGTTTGGAATTATTCATTTCAATTCATAAACTGACCTAGTGTATTCCATTGTATAGAAATGGTGCCCAGTAGAAGGAATGTGAAATCCAGCAATACATATGATCCAAAGAGTAAGATGGGTCATATCTTCCACGGTATTAAGCCAAAATTTAGAAGGGATATAGTCTCTCATGTTTTATCAACATATGAATAAATCGTATCATGTGTTGATAAGATAAGTAAAGAATTCTCTGAGTCCTATGGATTTGAAGGGAAGCAATAGAAGAAAAGGATGGAAGAGAGAAATATGGATAATGGGAAGAGGTAAAAGAAGAATTTTCCCATATGTGATAACTGGGGGAAGAAACACCCCAGAAATTTCCTGAAGGGAATGGGAGATTGTTATAAGTGTGGAGAAAAAGGAAACCAAGTACGTGACTGAAAGGGTAAGAAAAAGGTTTCAAATGTACAATGCTTCATCTGTAAGAAGTCGGGACACTACGCAAACCAATGTTCAAATAATCACAGTATTCCCCAAATGATGCTATTGGATAATAATCAAGTTATGATACTACCACAGATGAAGAGGAATGACTTGTGTTCTTATGTTGTTATTTTGGAATTATTTCATTGAATTTTTGTCTCAATGATGTACTGGAAATAAATAAGGATTGTACTACAGTACTATTTCATTGAGGATTTGAGATTTTACGGTACTAAGAAAAGTGACTCTACAATGAGTTAAACTTTTTGAAAATTGCATGGTTGAAGGAAATATAAACCTTAATATGGTCCTAATATTGAGGTACTGATTTTGGAATAAGATATGGTTGATTTGGGTAAATTATATTGGATATTCTTGACTGCCTTAAAACTGATTAAATATTTGTATATTCTATCATTGTTGGAGTTTACAACATTTTTGGATGGATGAAGTATATCCAGTATTCTATAAGGAATAAGGGAGCATGAATGTAATCAATAAGGTTTTATGGTAATTCAGGATGTTTCAGTGTTTTAAAAGAATACATGATGAAGGAATTCACATGCTATTACGGGGTAAAAAGGATCTAAATTATGTTTACCTTTCATATAAATTTTGGATTGAGAGTTTACAAAAGTATTTTGGATAAGTCTAAATGTTGGAATGGATTAAGTTTGAAAGGTTATTTTTGGATTTTTATAAAAGGACAACACGCAGACCGTGTGATGACCCGTCGCGTCAGACAAAGCTGCAGGAATCGAACACACAACCATAGTGCAATTGGGATTTATCGCCTACCACTGGACTACGTGATGTTCCTAGATGGTATAATGCATTTTTTTAAATGTTCTGATATGTGAATTATAAATTCATTATATTTGGAACCCTATACGATTAGGATAAATAGAGTATTTTGAGTTGTATTATGTTTTGGGGTGAAAGATGAGTTTGTGGTAGAAATTTATTAATGAATAAAACTATAATTATAAAGTAAGTATATCTCCTTATGATCTTAGGCAATATCATAAATAAATTCCTCAACATTAAGAAAATGAACTTAGAACAAAAATGTTGTCCTAGATGGTACCTTAGATCATCACAAATTTATGGTTTTGGGATTGTTGGATTTTTCATAGCCATGTTCTTTACCACTATCCATCAGATATTTATGGTTAGATTTCTCTTCCATATCCATATTTTCCTACATGGAACCCTAGTATGTGTTATTTTTAGTAACCTTTATACTTACCACTCTTTATTTTAAATAAAGGCCTCATTAATTCATTTTTTGATTTTGGATTTCACCTAAGATATTTTGAAACTTCAACCCCAAGTTTCCAATACTGAGCATAAATTGAAAGGACGCAATTTATTGAAGGATGGTATAATTTAACACCCCAAGCCTCCACGGTATGCTTCTCTTTGAATAATACAATAGCGTGTGTTGTACGCAACATCGAGTTCTAACACACACCACAACCAATCAAACTAGTCGTTATACCCACTTTTTGAAATTTTATATATTTTATCTTTCAAAATGGACTTCATTTTTTGGATTTGGAATACTTAAATTAGCCTAGGGTAAAATTTTGGAACTTTTCAGATAACTTTTATATTTTGATGAATAGTGAAAATTACTAAATTTTAATTAAAAACAACTTTTTTAATCAAAATAATTAATAGTGATAAATTATGAATTTAAGTGGTTTTAAATTATATTTATAATATATATTTACCAATTAATAAAATTTTGGTCATTTGACATAATTTTATAATTAAACTGGACATAAACTAGTGCCAATCATTTGATAGTTATTATCTCTTAAAAACACGCTTTTTGTTTTAGCAACAGGGATTAATTTTAAATTAATTTCTGCCACTTATGTGTTTTGAATTTGGAAAAATGGATTCCATATTTGGAATCAAGATGTCCAAATTTTTTAAATAGGTAACTTTTATTTTTAGACATTTTGTATAATTACTTCGGTAAATATTTTTATTTACCATGGTTAAAGGGTAAATCCGGTAAATAAGGGTAAACAAAATAATATTATAATAATAATAAATTACCCTAAAACGTGTCCTAAACTTATTATTGGATACATGTCCGACCATGGGTATCTTTGGGTCTATTTTGGGACCCCATAGAGCCACTTTTAGGTGCTAGGGACACTTTATATTAATTAAGTTAAAGTAAATACAAAAATGACATAAGCATATATCTTTTAGAAAAAAAAATTACTTAGGTTTATATATGCTATATTTTTTATTATAAATATTAAATAGAAATATAAAAATATTTACTACATAATAGTATTTTATTTATAATTTTTAGACATTAAATAATTTAATTTATTTATGACACAATGATGATGCAGTAATTACCATATTAATGAATGATTAAGATAATTGATATTATAAATACCCAAACATATGTAATTTGAGACTTTTTAAAAATTAAAATAATTTTATAGGTTAATATGACATATTAGGATTGTTTATATAGATTTTTTTCGAAGTAATAATGCTGTTATGAATTTATAAAAAAACAAAATACCCAATAGTGTAAAAATTGACATAAAAGAGTTTTTAAAACAAATATTATATTATTAATTAATATTAAATTCCTAAAAATCTAAGGATCGGCCAAGAGACTTATATCATAATATTTGTATCATTAATGGACCACTTGGGAGTCTCTTGGATGTATATAGTAAGTTTATTAACAATATAATATAAAAATACAAAGTGATGTGGTAAATGTCAAACTAATTAACTAAGAGTTAAAAATAAAATATAAGGTTAATATAATGACCGAAACCTGTCTAAATTATATTTATTGAAAGTATTTCAACCCATACCCACCTTATACTTTTAATAATCCACTTTGGATCCATTATAAACCGAATATGAATTTATTATAAAATAATATTTCTAGCTTTTCCAAAGGTGCCCCTCACCCCTCTTATAAAAGGGAACTCTCCCTTCTCACTAATTCACACATTAAAATCCTTTTGGATCGGCCAACCCCTGCCCAAATACTCTCTAAACTTCCCTCACTTTAATTTAGAGGCCTTATTTTGATCATAAAGTCATCCTATGGATCCCTTTTGATCAAATCAAAAGGAAGAACCCGAAGAAGAAGTAATATTTTCACCACCCTTTTTCAAGTTCCTTTCTTCTTCAACTTCTTCTTTCTTTGTTATTCCCATTATAAAATAATAACTCCAGTATATTCTATATACTGATATGTTATTATAGATATGGTACAACCATATTCAGTATTCTATCCATCCTTTGAATGACATGTCACCATACGTGCGTACGTACGGCTTACCGTCTCCACGTCGTGGTGTAATTGATATTCAAAACATTATTATTTGGATGGGTATAATAATGATGTGTAATTCATGTAAATAATAAATATAACATGATAATTATTCTTTATATATGATATACTTTCCAATTATATGTTATTTTAATATCAAAAGAGTGATATTGTCGCTCGTGCATACGTACGGACTACCGTCTCCACGAACGTGATGAGATTCATTCCCCATCGTATCCATTCAAGTATAATTCTCATTTTATGATTAAAAATAATGTTTAAGGACTTTATATAATTATGGATATGAGTAATATACAACCTATCCACAAAAAACATGGCTTATGTAACAAAACATATAAAAAGAAAATGAGTAAGTTAACACCCCAAACGACGATAATACTAGGATATTATTAACAAATCAATGTTAAAAGATCATATATGATATCATATTAATGTATATGATTATTGTATAATTTAATAACAATTATTTCACCATTATACAGGAGGTTATCCTACCCTCGACCAAGGAAATGTACAAGTTAAGGTATTTTCATACTCCTTATTCCCGTGAGATTCATGCCATATTGCCACTATTACCATTTGTGTGGTGTATATACAGCCCATAATTGTATTATTTGTGTAATAAACATTAATTTATGTGTATTTACATATTCATTTTATGATACCTCTTTCACGGGGTGTATTTTTTGCAAGTTATCAAATTGGTAAGGCTTTATTTCACAATCTCTTCATTATCCGAGGTTGTTTATACGTAATTATCTACTGGGAACTCTTTATCATCTACATCCATGTTTCTTAAAAAAGGTATTTCAAATAATTCTTACTATGTTATAGACTATGGGTTAATGTCATTTTTACCCTTGTTGAATTTTTATAAGAAGTTTATAAAGTAATATTTCTGTCATTTTCCAAACAAGGTCCTTTTTAACCTTTTCGACAGAGTTAAGGTAAGAATGTCTTTTTTAACTTATACGGCAGGTGCGGCTATTTTATGCCATTATAAAATCTTAAAAGATTCCATTATAAGCTAATAAGGATATTTTAAAAGTAAATGTTTTATTTTATAATTATGTTACTTTTAAATGATTTTAAAAAAGAGATATTTCTCTCAAATAGTTCTGATTTCATCTATGTCAACATCCTTTGATAAATTTTACACTTATTTGAAGTTGATTTATTATGATACAAATCATCCATGTTTTATGTAAGTTTTTTTGATATGTTTGACTATGGATTAGATATTTTTATTTCATTAATTTTTTATGATTACTGTTTTGGAATTTTGTATGCTAGTTTTAATACGAATGTTTATGTTATATTTCATCCTCTTCTTAAGATGAATGTGTTGGACTAGTATGTTCCGGGTTGGGGTCTGGTTACAACAGACCCTCTGGGTTGGTGTCTAGTTATTAGAGGCACTCCAGGTTGGTTTTCGGTTATTAGAGGCACTCCGGGTTGGTGTCTGGTTATTAGAGGCACTCCGGGTTGGAGTCTGGTTACAAAGGCTCTCTCCAGGTTGGGTTCCGGTTACAGTTATCCCTTAGGTCTTGGCATGGGGCCTTGACACAGAAATTAAATTTTGGAATTATGCATTCTATCATTATGAATGTGTTTATTTATATTGCATGTGATTTTTTGACTAGTAGAATATCCATGTGAATAAGTAAATGGAATTATTTCATTTTATCTTTGTCATATTATGTTGAAGTTCAAGTTTAAAAGGCTTTTGTTTTAGTTATACATTGTCTTAAATGTTTATGCTTATTTATGAAAGTTTCCGCTGTATTGTTATCCTTACTGAGCATCTGAGATAACCCCTTTCTATGTTTTATTTTTTCCAGGATTATAAGAAGTGTATTGTGATTGATATGCAGGGTTAAGAAAAGGGAATAATGGAGTTCGTGAAGGATTATTTATGTTGTTTTGTATGTTATGAAGTGTAATGTAACATTCATGTATGTAATCTATTTTCCAAGACTGCTAAATTGGTCCATCCTTTAGGACTTGATTCCTTGAAATCATGCCAATGTATTAAAATAATGCACCGACTTGGGATAACTGGGGTCGAGGCGTTACAATGGGTTTTATTTTCTTCCATCAGATCAATCATGTTGGGAATTTCACTAGACATTCCACTGGAAGTTCCACTGGAATGTCTACTAGAGGTTCCACTGGAACTTCCAGTTGAGGTTTTATTGGAACTATCACTGGAACTTACAGTCCTATTCTAGTGAATTACAGTGCAAATATTCCTTAAGTTTTAACCTGTACTATAATTTGTGGAGTCCCCCAAAAAAATATGTTTTCTATATTATAGTGGAATTTTTATAGGATTCATTAATGAATTTGGTTCTTTTCTTTCTCCACTAGAACTTCTAGTGGAACTTATAGTCTTATTCTACCTTATGTTATGACTATAAATTGTATTTTATTTTTTTGAATCTCTTAAAAAAACATGTTTTCTATGTTGTACTAAAGTTTTTATAGGATTAAGCAAGGAGTTTTCTTCTATTATTTCCCCACTGGTTCCACTAGAACTTCTAGTGGAACTTATAGTCCTATTATACCTTAATTTATCACTAAAATATATAATGAATTTTTTGAAATCCCCAAAAAATCATGTTTTATATATTCCACTAGAGGTTCCAATAAAAATTCCACTTCAGGTTCCACTAGAACTTCCACTATAAATTCTAGTTGAGGTTCTACTAGAAATCCCACTATAACTTCTAGTCCTATTCTATCTAATTATAGTGCAAGTCTATCTTATGTTGAAATAGATATTTTAATTTTTGAAATCCCCAAAAAACATTTATTCTGTGTTACAGTAAAATATTTATAAGATTCAATGGGGAATTTGGTTATGTTCTTTCCTTACTGGAACTTTCAGTGGATCTTATACTATAACTTTGAATGGAACTTTCAACCCTATTTTGCCTTAATTTATCATTAAAACCTATAATTTAATTTGTGTAATACCCAAAAAACACAGTTTCTATATTCCACTAAAAATTGTATAGGATTTAGTATAGAATTTGGTTCAGTTCTTTACTCACTAGTTCTATTGGAACATCCAATGAAGGTTCTGTCCGAACTTCCAGTGGAACCTCTAGTCATATTCAACCTTAATTTATCACTAAAACTTATACTGTAATTTGTGTAATCCCCCCCCCCAAATTTTTTTTATATATTTTAATTAACTTTTTACAGGATTCAATAGGTAATTTCCTTTTATTATTTCCCCATTAGTTCAACTAGAACGTTTATTGGAACTTCCAATCCTATTATACATTATGTTATCACTAAAACATGTTCAATAATTTTTAGAATCCCCCAAAATTGATATTTTCTATATTGCACTGGAATTTTTATAGGATTCAGTAGGAAATTATCCTAGATTATTTTCCCATTGGTTCTACAAAACTTCTAGTGGAACTTTCAATGGAAATTCTACTAGAACTTACAATCCTATTCTACCTAAATTTATCACTAAAACCTATACTATAATTTACAAAATCCACAAAAAAACATGTTTTCTATATTGCACTAAAATTTTTAGAGGATTCAACATGGAATTTTCTTCTATTCTTTTCAAACTAGTTTTACTAGAACTAATAGTGGAAATTATAGACCCTTTATACCTTAAATTATCACTAAAACCTGTACTTTAATTTTTATAATCCCTCAAAAAACATGTTTTCTATATTTCAGTAACATTTTTACTGGATTCAGTAGGGGATTTTTTTAGGTTCTCTCCCCACTAGTTCTTCTAGAACTTATAGTGGATATTCTAGTTCTATTAAACATTAATTTATCACTAGAACATATATTTTAATTTTTGGAATCCCCCAAAAATATTTTTTCTATATTCCACTGAAATTTTATAGGATTCATCAGGGAATTGTTTTTTTCTATCCATCCCTATTGCAAGTTATGTGATTCTCAAGGAAATTTATTTCTTTTAATTTTTAGGTGTGAAATTTAGGTCAAATATGACATCTTTACAAAGATTTATTCAATAAATCCAACCATATTTGAAATATTGTCATGCAATTTCACCATAGGATAGCCTAAAACACCATGAGTTTTTATGAATTATTTTATTCTTTAAATAAATTATATTTATGTGGTGGCTTATGCTACAAGAAACCCCAAGTTAAGCTTTAAATACATGCACATCAATTCAATATTTCACTACACATAACACAAAGTTAATCTTCCACTATACACAACAATGACTTGTCTTGCATTACACGCAACATTGAGCTTTAACGAAACCATGATATATTATTAATATTATTTAAATATGGACCTTATAACCTAGCTATTAAACTCAGTGATATGAATATTAATAAACAATTATTAAATATTACGTATAATGTTTTTATATAAATAAAACATATTGATAATAAGATATATAATTTTAGAAAAATTCTTTATAGGTTTCAAAAATACTAGTTTCTCAAAAAAATGTTTTTTATGTATTTTTGTAAACAATAATAAAATTAATTTTTGAAAATATTATAAAACTGATTTTATAAAATAAACATAAATTTTTCATTCACATTTTTAGAATTATCTTAGGGTGAATTTTTTTTATTTTTCTAAAAAGTTTCATTTTTTGATAAATAGTGAAAAATACTGAATTTTAATTAAAAACACTCCTTTCATTTAATTTATTTATATAGTTAAATTATATGTTAAATTGGTTTTAAATTATATTTAGTTCAATTATATATATATATATATATATTTATCTAATTTAGGTCATTTTAATCAATTTAATATTGAAATTGAGTATAGAAACATTGTAATATTTTGATCATTTTTTGATTTAAAAACATGTTTTCTTGTTGTGTCTGCATGATAAAATTTTAAATTAAATTATACCAATTATGTGAAGAGAATTTTTCAAAATTGATACCATATCTAGAATAATAATAATTTATATTATTTCATTTTTTTAACTTAATTTTTTTTCCCATAATTATTAGTGAAAACAGTTAAAATTAATTATTGCAATTAAGGTTAAAACAAGGTTTTACGCATTACTTGCATTTTAATTAAAATTAATTTTACACACCCATATAATTTTTGTTTTAATGAATTGGATTTAATATATATAATATTTAGGTCTAAATTATCTAATAAAAATATTTTTAATCTTATTTTTATATGATTAATTACCTAGGTAAATAAAAAGATAAAAGTTTCCTTGGTAAAAACTATAAGGATAAAATTGGGTAAACTTAAATACTAAGGAATAAATTGATAAAAAAATATGTTTATTTTGTGTTATGAATGTTTTTATAGATCAAATAAAACCTCCCATACATTATTATTCAATTTTTTAGGAACATTAGGTAAGGTAGACCTCCCAATAGTGATTACTTTTGGGTATTTATAAGAATATCACTCCTCCTCAATTATAGAAGTGCAGTCACTCTCCCCCCTTATTCACACCTCTCTAGAAATTTTTCTCAACTAAAATCTAAAAAAATTACTCCCAAGATTACCTCCTCTCATCCTAAAAAGATTATTTTTATAATCAATCTATACAAGGAAGGATTTTAGTGCAAACCTAATGAGGATACCCAAAGAAGAGGTATCGTTCATCCGGGAAAATTATTGTTTTATTTCTTCCTTGAACCCCTTAAATTATTATTATACCATGATGATATTATAACCACAGTATCTTAAATATACTTATATGTTTTTATTTTAAGGTTATTACCTATAACCACATACACTTTCATCAAGTGGGTTATGAAATCATTATTTGTGTGTTCGATGGACTACCGCATCACGAACCGATGTCATTTATTTTTACATTAAAACCTCTCAAGGATAGTCATAATGGTGAATTTATAGCTTATATATGATATATATGTTATTTATGATGTTATTATGATTCTATAATTTTTATATCACATATACCTTCATGCTTTCTATTTTTTAGGAATATGATAACGTTGTTTGTGCGTACGACAGACAACTGCCTCGCGCAGCGTTGTGATTCATTGACACTAAAGATGGGTTTAATGAAAATATGTGATGTATATGACATGAGAATAATTATTTAATGATTATATATTATTTTTTTTCTTTATTTTAATCTTACAATAAAATGAAAAATAGTGTTCATGTGTACATACGACCTACCGTCTCCATGAACGATGCATTTCATTTCCTATCACTAAATTTTATGGATTACTCTAAATACATATCTAATTAATATATATGATATCTATATCATCGTTTAAATTTTTTATATTATTAAATCATGATCAAATTAATAGGACCAAAAATTTAACAAATCGAACCATATACCTGAAACCAAGCAGTTATTACCCAAAACGTAACTTTAATATTGAATAATTAATAAACATATAATAAAAGGTCATAATAAAATCATATATGGTATTATATATATAAATATATTAATTTTGTTCTTAAATATATTCATTATACTTTAGTTTTAAATGAGTAGGATGTAATTCAATACATAAGTTAAAGGATTTTTGTTTCAGTTTTCCTTCTTTGAGAAATATGTTATGTTATGCACTTATATTCATTTAGGAGGTGTATATACAACTCCTTTGACATTTAATATCATGAATTTATTCATACTAGTGATATTTTAAGTTTCAATTTATGTTATTCCCTCATGGGACTTATGATTAAAGGTTACCAAAGTGGTATGGGTTTTATGTTGCAATCACATCATTTATTGGGATTATCTGTGATTAAGTATCCAATGTTGATATCTCATGATTTACCTCAAAATAATTATCATGAATTTTATTATCCTCTGGTTATTCATGATATATTAAAGTGATGGTTCCATTTTTACACTCTTTTAAACTTAATATAATTAAGAATTTTTTTTAAATAAAATCCAACTTTATTTATCTCTTTAGTTGGAAATCTATTTTTTTTCAAAACCATGTTTTCTAAAAATGTTTTAAAATTTTTTTATCACCATATTATGATTTTTAAAAGTCATTTTTACCCATTTTTTACTTTCTTTAAAAAAATAATTAAATCTTCATATCATTTTTTAAATAATGCTCATTTTGATTTTACCATAAATGTGAAAGGAATATTTGTTTTTGCATATGACATGAATAGAATTTTCTAGCTTTATGACCAGTCAATGCTTTAAAGATTCCTTTATAATGTTTTTAATATATTTTTAAATAAAAATGTTTTCAAAATTTTTTACGTTTTAAAATTGTTTTTCAAAGAAGAAAGGATACTTTCATCAAAAAATGTTTTAAATGATCTTTCAAAATTATTTCCCATTTAACATGAAATATGTTGTTGTTACCTACACCTTATTGGGGATATGATTCAGTGATACCATTAATATTATTTCTCTAAATGTTTTTTGTTTTTATTTCAAGATGTTTATGAAACCCATTTCTATTCTATGGGTTATACCATAAGGAAATGATTATGAAACCTGCTTTTTTCATGGGTTATTCTATGATGAAATTATTATGAAACCTATCCCATTTCCATAGGCTATGATATAATGAAATGTTTATGATACCCATTTCCTTTCATGGGTTATTATGTGATTAATGTTTATGATATTATGGAACACATAAAAATGGTTTTCATTATGTGAAGGTTAGGACATATATCTCCATCCAATGAATTGGGTGAAGATTTATATATCTTGTGAGATAGAAATGGACGGAATGGTAATTGAACCCAGTAGAGTAAGATAGGACTGGAATAGGGAATGAACTTTGTATAGTAAGATAGGGATGGAAAAAGGAGTAAACTCTGTTTAGTAAAGGACTTTGTATTCTATGATGTAATTTCTAGTGAGGCTTGACCAATAGAGAAATGATTTTATATGATTATGTGTATTCCAGAAATTCCATGTTTTATGACAATGTTATTCTCTTATGGATCGTGTTCTTTGATTATCTCTTGATTTATGTATTATGAACTATTAATACTTATTCCATGACTCAAATTTAAGATCTTTGTTATGTAGGGTATGGTTTTAAAATATTATTCTCATGATCCCATACCCTTATGTTCATTTTATGGTTATGTATCTCCATTTTTACCCTTACTCAGCATCTAAACTCACTATTTTTTATGTTTCCTTTAACCAAGTTATGAAGATATGCATTATGTAGGATTTTTCTAATAAGGTTTCTAGTGGTGAAGAATATAGTGGGAGATGAAGTGGCTCACTTATGGTTTGGTGTATATGTTTCCATGTTTACAGAGGCACTAAACTATTACGGTCCTCATATGTGTTATTATATAATTTAATTAATAATCATTAAAAATGATGTAATATCTATTTATGATAAGTCTGGGTCTCTATAGTTGGTATCAAAGGATATTTTAGTTAACCTTTGAAAACTATGATGATAAAATCTTAATGAGATACCTAAGGAGATGTTTAAGGATAAGTCTAAGGATGAGTCATAGTATAGGAAAATGTCCTTGAATTTTAAAAAAGGATAGAGTGAGTGGTTTACATATAATTAAATCCCTGTATGGATACTATAAGTGGATGTGGATCTGTCATAGATGTACACAGGGGTAACAACCCCAAAATCATCATATTGAACTAGACTCGATTGAGAACTGATGCACGACAATGGTCCTTACTGCACACCTGGTTTGACACTCATGGGGGATATTATTTGGGAATTCAAAAACACTTTATGAACCATCATGAAGTATTTAAATAGAATATGAATATGAATTAACTAGGATAAACCTAAGGTTCTATAGATTAAATAATGACATTTCATGATTTATACATCCTATAAGTAATTTTTCAAGATTAAGTGGTTTCCTGTTATAATAATTATTTATCACACTATTTTTTTTGGTATTAGTAAATGGTTTTAAACTAAATGAACCATGTTAATTTTGAGTGAAACATACAATGAAATGATTATCCTCCTGAGTAACCAAATGTTATGGAAGCTGGAATGAAAAATCTCATTGTTATCCTCACACAACTATCTCAATCTATGAATCATGTAGGACTTCGAAATGAAAAAATAATGGAAAAATTCTATTGATTCCTTTATGAGGTAGTGTTTACCTTCAATTAGTGGAACCATAGATCCTCTTGTTGTTGAACGATGGATCAGTACCATTAAAAATATATTCTTCATTCTCTAGTCTTTGGAGCATGAAAATTTCATTTTGGTTTTATATCATTTGTTATTTGAAGTGGATCAATGGGGGTCTCTTATCAGGAATGTGAGAAAATATATTGAAATTTAATCCATGGATTGGGAAAAGTTCAAGAACTTATTTTTCAATAAGTACTTTCCACATATTCTTCATACAAAAATAGAGAAGGAGTTGATTGAGTTAAATAAAAACAATAACGAATATATTGTAACCTATGAGGCTAATTTTAAAAGACTTAAAAGGTATGCTTCTAGTATTATCATCCCACCTAAAATTAACGTTGATCGATTCTTTATTATATTAAAACTAATTCTTTAAATAGTGTTATCCATAAGAGACTTCAGTAACTATGAATATATTTTTCGATGTTATATTAAGGAGGAAATGGATATTGTAGTTACATATTAATCTCATTATTTTTACAAGAAAAAAAGTTGTAGTTCAAAGAAAAATTTAAAAACCATGGAGAGAAGAAGAGGATATTTCCTTTTTTCTCAAAGTGTGGGATGAATCACGGAAGAAATTTTCTTAAGGTGGATACTAAATTTTTTAAGTGTGGAAGAGAAGGTCATCGGGAAATGGATTACCAAAGTGATGGGAAGAATTTAGCTAATAATGTTAATAGAGAGAAATCTACACAGAATGCACCACCGACACTTCAGTGCTTTATGTGTAAAGAGAATGGTCATTATGATAACTAGTTCCCAAACCTAAGGGTTAATGATGATGATTGATGTTAGAAACCTCTTAATCTGAGGGATAGGATTAAATATCATGTTATCATTATTTTAAAGGAAAAGTGAGATAATGATGTGGTGAATGGAATACTTATTATCCAATCTAGAACTGCTAATGTCTTATTTAACTTTGGATCTACCCATTATTTAATATATAAAGAATTTTATAAGGGTATCAAGATTCCACCCAAATGATTAGATATGTAATTAATAGTGAAAACCCCTAATGTTGTGATGATAACATCTCAAGTTTATGATTCCTCTTCGGTTGAAATTTGTGGGAATTTGCTTCTTTCAATCTTGTAATTCTTCCTCTGGTGGAATTTTATGTCAACTTAGTAATGGGTTGGATTTCTATGCATAAAACCTAGATCAATTTTCAAGGAAGGGAAGTCATGTTTGATATTTCAAACCAACCTATTATCATATATCAATGTGATGATAAGTATAAACTTCCTATAGAGATTTCATCCATTATGTGGGTCATGATTCTCATTTATAAGGTGTGTTTATCTCAAATGGTAGGTGAGAAACTCAACATAGATGATATGCCTATTTTTTAGGATTTTTTTGATTTATTTCCAAAAATGATTTTCTTCGTCTTCTATAAAAAAGTGAATTTGATTCATTAGTAGAACTCATACATGGTGCCACACCAATTTCAAGGACTCCTTATATAATGTTCCTGATTGAGTTGAAATAATTGAAGAAGTAAATCTATAAAAACCTTGATAAGGTTTTATTTGGCCAACTGTGTCAACTTGGGGTGAACCTATTCTTTTTTTAAAATAAATAAGGATCAATGTGACTCTGTATTGATTATAAGATGATGAATAAGATCAAAATTAATAACAAGTATCATATTCCCCATATTGATGACTTTTTTGATGAACTGCACAAATCTCAATGCTTTTCCAAGATTTACCTTCATTACGAATATCATCAATTGAGGGTAAAGAAGGAAGATATTACCAATATATCATTCTATGTAAGGTATGGGAACTATGAGTATATATTTATTCCTTTCATTATTACTATTTTCCATGTTATCTTCATGGATTTAATGAATAGATTCTTTAGATATTACCTTGATTAGATTATACTAGTCTTTATAAATTATATTCTTATCAATTCAAAGAGTAAGGAATATCATGAATATCAATTAAGAGTTGTAATAAAGACCCTAATAAATGGAAACTATATAAAAAATTTACAAAGTGTGAATTTTGGATGAAAAGGTTTCATTTTTTTGGTCATATAATCTAAAGAGAGGGTATATTAGTAGATCCATAAAAGGCGAAGGCTATTGAATATTAGACCAGACCAAACATGGTGACTGATGTTCATAGTTTTCTTGGTTTATATGGATATTATTGATATTATTTTGAGAATTTATCATGATTATCTAATATTATGACCAAGTTAACTCAAAAGGGATCCAAGTACCTCTAGACAGATGAATGTGAGGAAAATTTCAAGGACCTGAAGAGAAGATTAGTTAGTGCACCTGTGTTTATATTAACCTATAATGGAGAAGGGTTTTTAATCTATATTGATTCATATAAGAAGGTATTGTGATGTTTTCTTATGTATAAAGACATGATTATAGCTTATGACTCATTAAAATTGAAGATTCGTGATAAAAAATACTTAACTTGTGATTTGGAGTTTCTTGTAGTAATTTTTTAATTAAAGATATGGAGGAATTATATTTATAGAGAAAAGTTATATATATATACTGATAAATTTTAAATTATATATACATATAGAAGGAGTTGAATATGTAATAAATAATATGGTTAAAGATGATTAAATATTATGACTTCTCAATACATTAGCATCCTTAGTAAGTGAACAAGGTGGATAATTCTTTGAGTCGAAAGGATCATGCTAGATTATCCATGATTAGGATTACAATAGATCCAATATTTTTAGGATTTTCAAAGGATGGGTATGGAAATCCTAATGGAAGGGGGAAAATATTATCTAACTAGATTGAATGCTCAACCATCTATCCAAGTGAAGATTAAAGATGCACTGAAGGAAGAGGTAAAATCATAAAAGATGGTTAGAAATATTCCTAAGTTTAACCTTGATCATGATGGAATGATAATTCTTAGGAACCGTGTTTGTGTTCCTTCCATACCAGACATGAAGAAGGAGTTGTTAGAGTATTCTCATAGTTATTCACTCTATATTCATCTAGGAAGTATGAATATGTATAGATATTTGAAATAGTACTTCTTGTGGGATGGCATGAAGAGAGATATTGCAGATTTTGTATCTCAATTCTTGATATACCAAAAAGTTAAGGCTAAAATAAAAAAATTCTAAGGGAATGTTTCATCCATTACCCATACTAGAATAAAAATGGCAAAACATCACTATGTATTTTATCATTAGACTCCCCAAAACAAATAAATGGAATAATGGTATATGGGTTTTAGTTGATCACCATACTATGTTATCACAATTCATTATTATTAGATAATACTTCTCTCTCGATCAGATTTCTAGGATATGTATTAAGGAATTAGAATGTTTTTATAGAGTACCACATTCCATTGTATCTGATTGGTATTTGAGGTTTTCCTAAATATTCTAGATAAGTATTCAGTAGGCTCTTGATATGAAGTTGAGTTTCATCACTAAATATCATCCTTAGAGAGATGGTTAGTCTAAAAGAAAATTTTAAAACCTAGAGTGTAAAGACCTAGAAATTCCATATATTTTTTAAATTTTTTGGGATTATTATGAGTCTACAAAAATAGACGGCATATGATATTGAGGCCTAGTGATCCTGAAATAGAATTTTGAACTATTTTGAAGGTACGTTCAGTAAACGGTGGGCGACATTTTATAAATTTTCAACTGGTTGAAATCTGAGGCCACCATTGGACTCACATCATTGGTATTCATTTAAGGGAAGCTTAACTTTGTTCAGAAAAAAGTCAGATAGAAAAGATAATTTTTAGCTTTACAAAAAAAATAAAGTCAACAAGTTATTTTATTTCTTTTTTTGTAACCATTGAGTAACGTAGCGGGACCGCAGAGTTAAATGGGTCATTCAATGGAATGACCCTTGGGTTGTGTAACCTTGACGTTGGAACATTAAATGCAGTTCATAAATGAATTGCATTAATGTTATGCAACACAGTTGGTTCCCTCATCTATTTAAATGGATCTCTAACTCGGTTTTTTGAAACGGAAGTGAGATACCTCTGAAAAAGTAGTGTGGCATATTCCACCAATGAAGAACGGAGGCTTGAATGACATCATTGGGGGAAACAATCTGGGGTCGATGAATGCCAGTGACTTCAACGAATGAAGACTCTTCTCCCTCCATGATCGTGACATCATCCAATGGTTCACAGGGTAGGGGGTTTTGTCTTGATTAATTCAAAGAGTTTGAATATGAATTAATCTCACCATTGTTATGATTCTAATGTGGATGGCGTGGGACAAACAAACAAGGCATGGACCCTCCGCTGCTTTGATATTTGTTGCATTCTTCATGGGAAATCAGAAAACAGAGTGGCAAGATGAACCCAAGAGCCACGCAGCATTGGTAGTGTCTCAGGAGGCCCGTAGGCACTTTTGAAAGGAAAAACAGACCACCAGAGCTTACCTAGTGGCCCGCGGAAGACCCGCTGGTGTGGCACTAGTGCGGTGGCACCGGTGAATGGTGTCAGCAGGCGAAGGCGGTGGGTGGTGCTCGTAGGCTGCAGAAGGGGGAAGTGCCACACGGGGTCACGGCAGACTAGTAGGGGCGGCCGACTTTCGACCGGTCGTGTTGGTGGAAGGGTGGTGTGTTTTTAAGCTCCGCATATGGAGGTTGTGGCTTCAACGTCACGATATAGGGGAACCCATACTCTGTGGGTCCCACAGATAGCAAGGTGTTGCAACGTGGCACTGCTGGTTAAAGAGTCGAACAGATCTTGAGCCATTCAGGAAGGAGGGTTCATGCGACCCCTCACGTGGGTCGCACCTAGCTGGGAGGCTAGGCCGGTCCGCTGCCCAGTGGGTCGAGGCCACCGCAGCCTAGCCCAGCTGGTTCGAGTCAGGCCGATCTGTGGCCCAGCAGGTTTAGGCCGGGCCGGACCGAACCTAGACCCTTTGTGGCCTAGTTTCACTTAAAAGTTCGTATCTTAAAAACCAGTAGTCTGTTTGAAAATACGTTTATGGCATTGGAATCCTTGGGATGATATGATCCTTTTGAGATACTCCACTTTAGTTTTGGAGAATGTTGGAGTATGGCCGGGTTGGATCATAGTTGAATCCAACCGGGCCCTCAACACTAAAATTCCTATAACTCTCAGACCGGGCATCCAATAGACATGTTGTCAGTTGCGTTGGAACCCTTATGACATTACAGATCATTGGATTACTTCTTTGTGGTATTTCATGCCGGTTGAAGTATGACTGGTGGCTTGAGGATGGGATCCTCCCAGAATCAAGCGTACTATGTACGAGAATCTAGTGGTTGGCTGAGACATGATGAATGAATAGTGATCTTGTGTGGATCAACACCTAGCGATCCTATGTGGATCAACACCTAGCGATATTGTGTGGATCGTCACCAAGATATCCTGTGTGGATCAGAACCTAGAAATCATGTGTGGATCAATACCGAGTGATCTTGTGTGAATCATTAGCATAACCCATGATAGAATAATATGATCTGGTTTTATGACTAATCACCTATACTTATGTACTTATGTTATACCAAGTTTGAGCTGAGTCTTTCGATTTATTCTTTTTGATTGAGATCATGCTTTTTTGTTTTCTTTAGAGGAATTATGAGATACCTTCAGGGGTCTTGGGGTCTTTACAAGGTATTGTTATACTCACCCATACATAGGCTTCACCCGCACCTTGTTGTGTCTTGTGCAGACGACGGGTAGCCTTGACTGAGACTCAGGGAGCTAGGACATGATGGTGGATGGTAGTGACGGTTGATGTGGAGAGCTTAAGAGATGGGTTGTACCTAACCCTTTATGTAGGATCCTTGGTGAGTGATCTCAGGAGTTGTTTTTCTATTGTAGTTTTTTTCTTTCAGTTTGGCTTGTATTCTGACCCCTTTACTTTCAGTACACACTTTTACTATTATGGTACTACTACATGGTTTTCATCTTGTAATGTTCTTGATTTGTGTGTTTGCAGGTTTAAACTAAATTCCTTCCCCTGTTAGGGATATGACTTTCTGGTGCTATTTTACAACCCCTGGTCTATGGAAGGTGGGCTTGGGGTAGTCACAACATATGCCCCAGGGGACGGGTCATGAAAAAGTGGTATCAAATGAGTCGGTTCTACCAAAGAACTATGACTATTATATTTCCAATGGAGCAATATTTTTAAGTGTTTTGAGTGTGGTTTTCAATTCAGGGAGTCTAGTGTTGGTGTAGTGGCCGGCGTATCCATACACCAGGACCCTAAATTTTGATTTCTGACTCGGTGCATAAAAACACTGATTGTGTGTGTTTTGGAAATTTTTTACTTTTTATCCCTTTTGAGTCATCTCGCCAGGTATAAATTTATGACTATGGTGCACCTGTTTATTTTTAGCATGTCTCTGTATAGACAACCATCCAGGATTCTAGAGTGATTACATGATGATGGCCCACCGAGCAATGAGGCTTCAGTACAGGGAACTCTTACTATGTTGGCACCTTCGAGTGGTGTACCAACAACACCACCACTCGGAGGATAGCAGTTTCCACCAGCCCCATTGGCAGACCTTGCACGCCAACTGAGTGTGTTTCACAAGTTCCAGAGATAGAAACCTCTGATATTTCTAGGAGATACAAATCCCCATGCTGCTAAGGACTAGCTAGAGGCTGTGGCACAGGTTTTTCACTAAGTTGAGACGCTAGTAGATCATATGGTGATCCTAGCTACTAGTCTCTTCCAAGGAATAGTAAAAAGATTGTGGGGTCTGACGCTCCAGATTCATTAGGAAGAGACACTCTCCTAGTTGGACTTCAAGACCCTCTTCAGGGTGGAGTTCGTATTAGAAATTTACACTCAGTGCGTATCTAGGAGCTTCTTCACTTACAGAAGCGCAGCCTATCAGTGGCCTAGTACTCAACGATATTCACTAACCTCTCACGCTACTCCACTGACATGATACATGACCCTTTAATCAAGGCCTGAACCTTTGAGCAGGGTCTCTGGTGGGAGATCAGAGCATCGATGATATCACTCAATATCCTGACACAAGATGGAGTGCTCGAGCGAGCATTATTGGTGGAGAGATTCTTAGCTGAGCAAGCACCAATGGTGAGAGCCACCATCGGATGACAGGTAGCTGATTCATATATAGCAAGAAGTAGGCAAATGGTGCAGTGGTCAAAGAAGGCCATACCTTTTAGTGGATGACCCTAGGACGTAGGGTTAGAGTTGCGAAGCTCGCGAGGCAGAGGAGGTCTTCTAAGCACTAAAGCATGTTACTCTTGTGGTGGACAGGAAGACATGGACCGTGATTGTCTGAACCCCCATATAAACGATTAGTAGATGATCTGAGGACCGTATAGGTAGAGGCTGAGTTTAGATCGAGGGGATCCATAGGGCGATAGACGTGGAGAAGGAGAAGGTCGTGCAGCAGGTGGTGGATGACAGTTTGAGGTTCTACCACCACCACCCCTAGGTGGTCCACCCCAACAACAGGGAGAAGGTGGACAGGGGTGAGTTCAGCTTTAGGTGGTAGAGGAATATGACCATGGTTATCCAAATATGATTAGAGGTACGATATGTGTCTATTAGACCCTACCTGCAATTCTTATAGACACAGGTGCTAGTCACTCTTTTATTTCCACATCACTCATTCAGATCTCAGAGATTAAAATGGAGTCGTTGGATCTATCCTTATGATTAGAGACTCATACAGGAGAATATTTGACAATTACACACTAGTGAAGACAGTTTGAGCTCACTCTAGGAGGTGAGAGCTTCAGCTGTGATCTCCTAGTAGCAGCGTCGAGGACTTACGACGTCATCTTGGGTATGGACTGGTTATCCACATTCCATGCTCAGATTAACTGTTTTAGGTGAAAAGTGTGGTGTGTCCATGAGGATAGGATTAGGTTTTCCTTCACTAGTGATAAGGAAACCTTTAAAATACATGATGGAATATCTTGTTGGAGGGTGCAACTTATCACTCATCAGTTGGATAGCCTTACCCTCCGAGCTGTTGACATGAGGAGTCTAAGTTATCCTGTAGTGGTGGACCAGTATAATGGTGTCTTTCCTGATGATATTCTGGGACTACCTCCTCAAATAGAAGTATAATTCTACATCAACTTGTACCTTGATACAAAAAAAATATCTACGCCAACATATCGGATGTCCCCCATAGAGATTCGTGAGTTTCAAGTATAGTTAGAGGACTTAAAGAGGAAGGGGTTCATAAGGCCGAGTGTTTCTTCATGGGAATCACCAATTTTGTTCGTCAAGAAGGCATATGGGAGTCTAAAGATTTGTGTGTATTATCAGTGCCTTAACTAGGTGATCTTGAATAATAATTATACACTCCCAAGAATTGATGATCTCTTCGACTAGCTAAAGGTAGATTGATGATTTTCAAAGATAGAACTCAGATCAAGATATCACCAACTCAGGGTATGGGATGAGGACGTAATAAAGACAGCCTTCAGATGTTGGTATAGCCATTAAGAGTTCTTGGTGATGCCCTTCAGTGTGACCAACCCTCCAACAGTGTTGATGGGGCTCATGAACAGGATCTTCTAGCCTTACCTTGATCGCTTTGTGGTGGTCTTCATTGACGACACCTTTATATACTCAGTTTCAGAGGAGGAGCATGCCACGCACCTACATATAGTTTATGATACACTCTGAGAGCACTATCTTTATAGAAAGCTCTCGAAGTTCCAGTTATTGATATAGGAATTCCACTTCTTGGGGCACGTTATCTCAGCATCTAGAGTTTTAGTGGATCCAACAAAGATATATGCAGTGATTACTTGGGAGTTACCCAAGAGTGTGACTGAGGTACGAAGTTTCCTGGGATTGGATGGGTATTACCAGAGATTCGTACTTGACTTTTCCAGAGATGCGACACCCTTGTCAGCTTTAAAAAAGAAGGGACATCCCTTTGTGTGGAAGGATAGATTCCATTAGAGTTTTCATAAGTTGAGTTAGAGGCTAACGAGTACCCCCATCTTGAGGCTACCAGAAGAGGTTGTTGGGTATGTAGTCTACTACGATGCAGCAGGGACCGGACTAGGTTGTGTCCTGATGTAGGATCGAGCAGTGATTGACTAAATCTCATGAAAGTTTAGACACCATGATCATAACTATGATACACATGACCTAGAGTTAGTAGCAGTGGTATTTGCGCTGAAGATGTGGCGGCACTACTTGATGGGTGAACAATTTACTATTTACTCTGATCCAAAGAGTCTCTGGTATATCATCTCACAGAAGGACCTAAACCTCAAGAAGTTGTGATGGATGGAGTTCCTCCAAGACTATGACTTTGATATAGTCTAAACTCATGGGAAGGGGAATATAGTAGCAAACACACTCAGCAGGAGGTCTGGTCTATAGTTGCTGAGTGAGGCGACCGAGAAGCTGACCACATTACAGATATCCTTTGTGGATAGAGATGTAGTAGCTTACCTCCATTCGATGAATGTCACTCCCCAACCTCTTTAGCAATTTTGGGAGGATCATCTTGGGGATGTTGACTATGAGGCCCGACATGCTCAGATATCCTCAAGACAGTCTCCTAAAGAATTTTATGAAGGTGGGGAGCACGCTGTTCTCTTCAGAGGATGCACCATGGTACTAGTGATCCTTCGAGATGAGGTGTTAAGGTAGTTCCACACATCCCCTTTTGCAGTACATCCTGGAGTTTTGAAGATGTACCAGGACCTATGGCATCAGTACTATTGGCCAAGGATGAAGAAAGCAATGGAAAAGGTTATATCACGATGCCACACTTGTCAGAAAGTGAAGGCTAAGAATTAGGTTCGGCAGGTTTAGCACAACCACTTGAGGTACCAAAGTGGAAGTGGGATGGTATCTCCATGAACATTGGGGCAAGGATATCATGTACGTCCAGGGTCCACGATTCCATCTGGGTGACCATTGAATGACTCACCAAGTCGGCCCACTTCCTACCCATCTGAGAGTAGGGATTAGTAGAGGTCTTGGAATGCATCTACGTGTAAGAGATTGTACGGATTCATGGGGTTCCATCATTGATCGTATCAAATCATGATGCACGTTTTACATCCCTCTTGAGGAAGGGGTTTCATGAGGCGTTTGGGACTAAGCTACGCTTGGGAACCACCTTTCATCCTCAGATAGATGTTCATACAGAGTGGACCATAGAGACACTCAAGGACATGCTTCATGCCTGTGTCCTTGATTTTGGCCATAGTTGGGAGGACCACCTGCCACTAGTGGAGTTCTCTTACAACAACAATTATCACTCCACCATCGGAATGGCTCCATTTGAAGCCCTGTATGGGTGACCTTGCATGTAGACCCTGCTTTTATTACAAACTTAGACATGATTTATTACATAAAACTTCACTTGATACAACAAAGAAGATCGAGAGGTTTAGTGTCTTTGGGGCTCAGGACCATTACATAAAAACTTAAAACATGAAATACAACATCTTTATTGAAAACATACTTTACATGACCACTACATTCCCTCGTACTTAGCATTTCATGGGATAACCTGAGGACATGCATAAGAAAAGGGTGAGTTATAAAGCCCAGTAAGGGAGTACAAATGGAATAACATGAAGAGTAAAATACATGTTAGACAATAGGCATATAAATAGAGCATATAAGAAACATGAACATAAAGGCATGATAAAGCATGATAATCATAACATGGAAATTTGGCAACAACACTTAACATGGAATTAGCATGAGCCAAGGATCACTGCACATGGAGCATGAGTAAATACTCATTGCACATAAATCATGAGTAAACCCTCATTGCACTTGAATTAGCATGATTAAAAACTCATTTCACATGATGTATCATGATACTATACTTTACCCAATGCATTGGAGTGCTATAAGGGCGCACCCTTCATAAACATTTCATTTCATGAATAAGTGTGCCACATGGATCATAAAACATGGATTCATAAAACATAATCATTTATTCCATGATAAAGGAATGTGAAATTCATACATGAAACTTTATAATCAATAAGTAAATGTGCATAAAGGTGAATACCCTTGATGGAGAAATGGGAATGGTATTCACTACACAATGACATTGGCTTAGAAAACCGGTGCGCTTTCGGCAGCGTAACGGTGTGACATAAGAATTCATAAAAATGGTTGATGAGAGAGAAAGGGGTTACTCATCATATTTACATGTAATGGACAGTAAGGAGGTCATATATATACATTTCCCAACAACTGTAATGGAAATTAGATTCATGATACAAAAATATTGCTTGAATGTAAAAGAGGAGAGAGAAGTTCCTTTCGGAATTTCAGCATAGTAACGGGTGTACATGGGAGGCATTTAATGAGAGAGAAAGGGGTATCCCATAATTTAAAAATAAATAGGAAATTATTAGGGATGTGTGAAACCATACACCAATATTCATAATTGAAATTAAAAGGGAAAAACAACTTAAAGAAAATTGGACAAAAATGAGAAAGGAAGAAAAAACCCTTACTTGGAAGTGTGCTTCCAAAGGCTAGAGAGAGGCTTGTGAGAGGATTCTTGGGAGCTTAGGGAACCTTGGGAGGATTCTAGAGAGAGTAGGGCAGAGGTTTGACGAACTCCAAAGGATTTGAGTGAGGAGGAAGTGGGAGATTGGGTGGGTTTATATAGGAAAGGTGAGGGAATTATTTATTATTTAAGTTTGGGACCCCTTATATTATATTAATCCAAACCATAAACCATCCCATGGTTTTTGCCCATGGTTTTTGGAAAAGGGAAGAGGACAAAAATATTTTATAATGCCAAAGTCTGAACTTCTTAAAATAATAGGGTTGCTTATGTGGAGGTGAGTCACACTCCATGGAAATTAATTTAAAAAGGCAAGGTGTTGAATAATTCTTGAGGGGTCCATTAATGCTTTTAAAAGTAAGTTAAACAAACCCAAAATCACATTATTTTAATGTTAATACATATATTGGCCGAACATAAAGATTATAGTATTTTATTACATCACTATTGGGTCATTATGATGTCATAAAACACATTATATATTTAAACGATATTTAATTTTTACTCAAAAATTTGATTGTCTCAGAAAATTATGAAAAATTAACCGTTGGATAATTTAGACATCCTTATTCCAAAAATAACATTTATTTTATCTAAATAATTTTCTAAATATGTTAATTTTCACTTTTAAAATAAAAACCTACATTTATCGAAAATTCACAGGTTCTGACAGAAATGGCTTTCAAACCTTAATAAAAATTATAATTGCATTCATAAAATTATAAGATCATTTATATTTAATAAAAATTAATTTAATAATAATAATAATATTTTATTAAAATATTATTTAATTCAAAAATCACTTAATTTAATAAAATAGAATTCTTAGTTAAATAATAACTGAAAACACTATTTGTACTTTAAAAACTATTTACAATGTATCATAAATTACTTGAAATTATATTCATTATTATAAACAAAAAAATAATGTACATTAACATAGTACTACTTATTTGTTACATAACCCCTTAAAACAGCTGCATAAGACCTAAGGGTAAGGTGTGCGATGGTGACAGACTCTTGGGGTGGCTCGGATAGCATCGCTCGAGTGGTAATTCCAATCAACTTCCACTTTTCCCATAGACGGTCACATTAGATCTTGACAAGATGAAGCTCATATTGGGCTTGGTCAAGGGCGAAGCCCAAAGACGCCACCTCTTTTCCGAGCTCTGACAAATGGGCTTCATATGGGGAAATTCTACTGGACGAGGCCATCGCTTCTTTTGTCTGAGTAAATTGGATTTGTTAAAGTCCTATATTTATACTAATCATGTGATCACTATTCAACGGCTATATTAGCAATGGTCAAAATTCATAACATAAAACCAATGAAGTTGACATTTTATATAGACATAAAGATACATTTAATTAGATCAAGAGGGATTTCCATTAATGAAACTTTGGTTCGTTAAAATATTCCCCCCTTAAGAAATTTCTCCCTCGAAATTTTCCTTTTCCCACACTAAAAAAAATGTGGGTAACTCATCTTCATCATATCCTCCGATTCCCAAGTCACTTCTTCAAACTTGTGGTTTCTCCACAACACCTTGACGAGGGGCATTGTCTTATTTCGTAGAACTTTTTCTCTACGATCTAAGATCTTCACTGGTTTCTCCTCATAAGAAAGATCATCTTCCAATTGTACCACCTTAGAAGAGAGTACATGTGAAGGGTCCGGTATGTACTTCCTTAAGAGGGATACATGAAATACATCATGTACTTTGTCCATAGTAGGTGGAAGTGCAAGTCGATAGGCCACAGCCCCGACACGATCAAGAATCTCGAAGGGGCCGATGTACCTTGGACTTAACATCCCTTTCTTTCCAAACCTCATGACCTTCTTCCATGGAGATATTCATAGAAAAAACATGTCTCCAACTTTAAACTCAAGGTCTCGTCGATGGTTATCTACATAACTCTTCTGTCGACTCTGAGCTACCTTGATATGTTGCTGAATGTTTTTCACCTTCTCCACCATTTCCTTGACCATTTCTGGTCCAAGTATCTTACGTTCACTAACCTCATCCCAACATGTCGGTGTTCTGCACCTTTTCCCATAAAGGGCTTCATATGGTTCCATTTGGATGCTCGAGTGGAAACTGTTATTATAAGAGAACTAAATAAGAGAAAGATGTCGATCCCATACTCCTTTAAAGTCCATTGAGCAGGCTCTCAACATATTCTCAAGTTTTTTGATAGTCCGCTCGGATTGGCCATCAGTTTGAGGATGATAGGCCGTACTAAAGTTCAGTTCAGTATTCATATCATGTTGAAGACTCTTCCAAAAACTAGAGGTTAATCTTGGATATCGGTCAGACACAATAGATAGTGGTACTCCATGCAACCTTACCACTTCTCTGATATATATCCATGCCAGTTGATCCAATGATAAATCCTCCTGAAGAGCAATGAAGTGTGCAGTCTTTGTAAGATGATCCACAACAACCCAGATTGCATTGTTGCCTTTGGATGTCCTTGGAAGTCTAGTGACAAAGTCCATGGTGATGTTCTCCCATTTCCATTCCGGTATGGGCAATGGTTGCATCATCCCCTTAGACTTCTGCCTCTCTGCCTTCACTTGCTGACACACCAGGCACTTTGATGTATATTCAGTGATCTCCTTCTTCGTATTATCTCACCAAAATTTTTCTTGGAGATCTCGATACATCTTTGTGCTCCCTGGGTGAATAGAGAAATTTGAACTATGTGCATCATCCAAAAGTTCCTTCTTCAGCTACGGACTTTATGGAACACATAGTCTTTTCCCAAACCGCACAATTCCTTCTTCATTAACATTAAAATCTGAGGATTTCCCCTTTTTGATAGCATAGACTTTTTCCTGAATTCCCATATCATCCTTTTGAGCATCCATTAACCTTTCCAAAAGGGATGGTTGAGAAATCATTTTTGAAAGGATTGATGATGTTCTATTCTCTATGATTCCCATTTCCATCTTCATCAAGTCTAAGAAAATTGGATCCTTCTCAATTCTCACCATTGATAGAATCGCTGGATCCTTTCTACTTAGGGCATCTGCCACCTTGTTCTCTTTCCCAAGGTGGTAATGTATTGAACAGTCATAATACTTGATGAGCTCTATCCATCTTCTCTGGCGCATATTAAGCTCTTTCTGTGTGAATATATATTTAAGACTCTTGTTGTCAGTATATATCTCACATTTATCTCCATAGAGATAATGCTGCCAGATTTTCAAGGCAAAGATCAGAGCTGTCAACTCCAGATCATGTGTTGGATAGTTTCGCTCATGGATTTTCAACTTTCATGAGACATAGGATATCACTTTATCATTCTGCATCAACACACATCCTAATCCCTTCTTCGAAGCATCACTGAATACCACAAAAATCTCCCCACTTGTGGGTAAAGTGAGCACGGGTGCAGTGATAAGCCTCCTTTTCAATTCCTTGAAGCTTTCTTCACATTCATCACTCCAAGAAAACTTTACTCCCTTTCGAGTTAGCTTGGTAAGAGGGTTGGACAATCATGATAAATATCTCACAAATCGTCGATAATATCTGGCTAACCCCAAGAAGTTACGGATATCCGTTACCGATGTTGGCCTCGGCCATCCCTCAATTGCATCTGTTTTGGAGGGGTCCACAGATATCCCATTGCTTGTGATGATATGGCCCAAGAATGAGACCTCCTTAAATCAGAACTCACTCTTTCTGTACTTTTCATAGAGCTTCTCCTTGCGCAAAGTCTCCAGTACAGTTCTTAAATGCTCCTCATGATCCTCCTTGGTTTTGGGGTATATTAGAATATCATCTATAAAGACTACCAAAAATTTGTCTAGGTAATCTCTAAAGACTCTATTCATTAATATCATGAAGATTTCTGGAGCATTGGTGAGTCTGAAAGGCATTACTATGAATTCATAGTGCATGTATCTTGTACGAAAAGTAGTCTTGGGGACATCTTCCTTCTTCACCCTTACTTGATAATATCCCGACCTCAAATCCACTTTGGATAAGTATTGTGCTCCATGCAGCTGATCAAACAAGTCATCGATTCTTGGGAGAGGATACTTGTTCTTTATCGTGATTTTGTTAAGTTCACGATAATCGATGCAAAGCCGCATTGACCCATCCTTCTTCTTGATGAAGAGGACTGGTGCACCCCATGGTGAAGCACTTGGGCGTATAAACCCATTGTCCGGATTCTCTTGTAGTTATTTCTTCATCTCTTCATGCTCTACAACATCCATTCTATACGGAGTCTTGGATATTGGTAGCGCCCCGGGTATAAGTTCAATTGAGAACTCAACATCTCTTCTAGGAGGAAGACCAGGCAGTTCCTCGGGAAACACTTCTGCAAATTCCCTCACAATAGGAATTTCTTCAAGGATGGTTTCTTCTTTGGACTCAATCATCTGTGCCAGATACGCGTGCTCATAGGGCAGTAATATCTATGCTTGAGATGATGTAGCTAAAGGAGATTCATCTTCCTCATGACACTTGTAAAGAATCGGGGGTTTATTCTCCATATGGAGTGTGATTTCCCTCTCTCGACAATTTATATTGGCTCTATATAAGGAAAGTCAATCCATGCCAAGAATTGCATCAAATTCCACCAGAGGGAGTCTGGCGAGGTTCGCCGGGAAATTTAATCCACATATTATAACAGGGGAGGACTTATATTCATGGGATGCAATGATTTCCCCATTTTCCGTACTCACCGACATCTTTACTTCCATGATTTGTGGTGGTACTGGGATTGTTCTACTAAACTTTCGAGATATAAAAGAATGTGTAGAACCTGAATCAAAAAGTATGTTCGCTATTCTTGAATGAATAACTAGCGTACCTATCACCACTTCATTGTCGGGGTTCACTTCGGCAGAAGTGATGGAAAAAGATCTTCCTTGCTGCCTTGGAGGTTGTTGGTCGCCTCCGAAAACCCTTGGATTAGGACACTGATTTTCAAAATGACATGGTTCTTTGCATTTGTAGCATTGAACAACGCGTTGAGGTTCGAACGGAGCATTTTCTCTCCTCTGTCGCAACTTTGGGTCTTTATTGCCGACAGTTAACAGCTAGGTGCCCTTCTCTTCCACACCTGAAGCATTTTCTTGTCCCCTTAAGGAAATTTCCGGGGTGCTTCTTTTCGAACTTTTGGCAAGTGGGGTGCTGGATCTTCTTAGCACCGTTTGATTTATCCATCGGACCACCAGCATTGAATTCCACCTTACGGTTCTTGTCCCCATGATACCCCTGTGATTCCCCAATCTCCATTTCGACCTTGAGGGCACATCGGAAAATTTCCTCATAGTTGTCAAAGTCACGGATCGCTAATTCTTTCCGCAAGTTAGGCTTCAGCCCACCAAAGAAGCGGTCAACCTTGCATTCAGGGGTAACAACAAAGCCGGAAGCGTATCGTGAAAGCCTTGTGAAGTTTTCCTCGTACACTCTAATAGATTATTAATCTTTTTTCTTGAGGGAAAGGAATTCCCTTTTCATCTTAAGCCGAAGGGTGCGCGGAAAATATTTATCGAAAAACATCTTCCTGAAATCCTTCCATTCCAAAAACTCGATCTCCTCCTCAGGCTTTGTATTTTTGATCAACGTCCACCATTGATCAGGTTCACCCTCCATATGGTAGGCATCCAGGAGAACCTTCTCTTGTTCAGAACATTGAAGGATGGAGAAGATCTTTTCAATGTAGTTGATCCATTGTTCAGCGATCGTGGGATCGGATGATCCACTAAAAGTAGGAGACCTTTGTCTCGTGAAGCTCTCAACAGTGACTTGTTCTTTCGTAGGGGGGGTTAAAAGTTCCTCTTGACCCATGTTTCTATTCAATTCTTGAGTTAGCTGAGAGAGATGCATGACAAAGTTCGCGATTCCCGCTCCCATTGGATTGGGCATCTCATTAGTACAGTCATCACACTAATCTTCACATCGATTGTTAGCCCAAGTCCTCCAATTATCGGACATTGGCTGGAATAAAAGGAATGTTAGGGGTAACACATAAATATTAATCCAAAGACAAAATTTGATGACTTATAGATAAACTTTCATTTCCTTAACTCATGAGTCTATAGGCTTCAATCTAGGCTTTTCATGATCTACTTTCTAACATATATTCTTAGGGGAATTTTTTTCCCTTAATAAGGGTTCATACTAAGATTGTGAATTTATCAAAACATATCCCCCAGGAGTGTCATAACCAAGAGTGTAGCAAGGCCCGTTTTCATGGACCATTTCTCATTCGAGTCTACCTCAAAGCGGTGTTTTCAGGTTTTATCCCTAGGATACATCTGTGCCAGAGCCGCCTCTACCTGCTCGTATCCAGACAGGGATGTATTTGTCTGATAAACCACTTAATCAGTACTTACCAAAACTTAGGGACGTTTTTATTATACTTAGTCTTGTCTCTAAGGCTTTACAAGGGTTTCCTAATCCCAAAAATAACTAAACCTATCCTCTGATACCAACTATGTAGACCCTGCTTTTATTACAAACTTAAAGATGATTTATTACATAAAACTTCACTTGATACAACAAATAAGATTGAGAGGTTTAGTGTCTTTGGGGATTAGGACCATTACATAAAATCTTAAAACATGAAATATAACATCTTTATTGAAAACTTCCTTGACATGACCACTGCATTCCCTCGTACTTAGCATTGCATGGGATAACCTGAGGACATGCATAAGAAAAGGGTGCGCTATAAAGCCCAGTAAGGAAGTACACATGGAATAACATGAGGAGTACAATACATGTTAGACAATAGGCATATCAATAGAGCATATAAGAAACATGAACATAAAGTCATGATAAATCATGATAATCATAACATGGAAATGTGGCAACAACACTTAACATGGAATTAGCATGAGCCAAGGCTCATTGCACATGGAGCATGAGTAAATCCTCATTGCACATAAATCACGAGTAAACCCTCATTGCACTTGAATTATCATGAGTAAACACTCATTGCACGTGACGTATCATGATACTATACTTTACCCAATGCATTGGAGCGCTATAAGGGCGCACCCTTCATAAACATTTCATTTCATGGATAAGTGTGCCACATGGATCATAAAACATGGATTCATAAAACATAATCATTTATTCCACGATAAAGGAATGTGGAATTAATACATGAAACTTAATAATAAATAAGAAAATTTTCATAAAGGTGAATACCCTTGATGGAGAAATGGGCATGGTATTCACTACACAATGACATTGGCTTAGAAAATCGGTGCGGTTTTGGCAGCGTAACGGCGTGACATAAGAATTCATAAAAATGGTTGATGAGAGAGAAAAGGGTTACTCATCATATTTACATGTAATGTACAGTAAGTAGGTCATATATATACATGTCCCAACAATTGTAATGGAAATTAGATTCATGATACAAAAATATTGCTTGAATGTAAAAGATGAGAGAGAAGTTCCTTTCGGAATTTCGGCATAGTAACGGGTGTACATGGGAGGCATTTAAGGAGAGAGAAATGGGTCTCCCATCATTAAAACATAAAGATGGTAGTATTATGGATGTGTGAAACCATACCCCAACATTCATAATTGAAATTAAAAGGGAAAAACAACTTAAATAAAATTGGACAAAAATGAGAAAGGAAGAAAAAAACCCTTACTTGGAAGTGTGCTTCCAAAGGCTAGAGAGAGGCTTGTGAGAGGATTATTGGGAGCTTGGGGCACCTTGGGAGGATTATAGAGAGAGTAGGTCAGAGGTTGGACGAACTCCAAAGGCTTTGAGTGAGGAGGAAGTGGGAGCTTGGGTGGGTTTATATAGGAAAGGTGAGGTAATTATTTATTATTTAGGTTTGGGACCCCTTATATTAAATTAATCCAAACCACAAACCATACCATGGTTTTTTCCCATGGTTTTTGGAAAAGGGAAGAGAAAAAATATATTTTATAAGTCCAAAGTCCGAACTTCTTAAAATATTAGGGTTGCTTATGTGGAGGTGAGTCACACTCCCATGGAAATTAATTTAAAAAGGCAAGGTGTTGAATAAGTCTTGAGGGGTCCATTAATTCTTTTAAAAGTAAGTTAAACGAACCCAAAATCACATTATTTTAATTTTAAAACATATATTGGCCTAACATAATGATTATAGTATTTTATTACATCACTATTGGGTCATTATGATGTCATAAAACACATTATATATTTAAACGGTATTTAATTTTTACTCAAAAATTTGACTGTCTCAGGAAATTATGAAAAATTCACCGTTGGATAATTTAGACATCCTAATTCCAAAAATAACATTTATTTTATCTAAATAATTTTCTAAATATGTTAATTTTCACTTTTAAAATAAAAACCGACATTTATCGAAAATTCACAGGTTTGGACAGAAATGGCTTTAAAACCTTAATAAAAATTATAATCGCATTCATAAAATTATAAGATCATTTATATTTAATAAAAATTAATTTAATAATAATTATAATATTTTATTAAAATATTATTTAATTCAAAAATATCTTAATTTAACAAAATAGAATTCTTAGTTAAATAATAACTAAAAACACTATTTGTACTTTAAAAACTATTTATAATGTATCAAAAATGAATAGAAATTATATTCATTATTATATACAAAAAAATAATGTACATGAACATAGTACTACTTATTTGTTACATAACCCCTTAAAATAGCTGCATAAGACCTAAGGGTAAGGTGTGGGATGGTGACAGACTCTTGGGGTGGCTCGGATAGCATCGCTCGAGTGGTAATTTCAATCAACTTCCACTTTTCCTGTAGACGGTCACGTTCGAGCTTGACAAGATGAATCTTAGCTTGGGCTTGGTCAAGGGAGAATCCCAAAGATGCCACCTCTTTTCCGAGCTCTGACAAATGGGCTTCGTATGGGGCAAGTCTACTGGACGAGGCCATCGCTTCTTTTGTCTAAGTAAATTGGATTTGTTAAAGTCCTATATTTATACTAATAATGTGATCACTGTTCAATGGCTATATTAGAAGCGATCAAAATTCTTAACATAAAACCAATGAAGTTGACATTTTATATAAACATAAAGAGGCATTTAATTAGATCAAGAGGGATTTCCATTAATGAAACTTTGGGTCGTTACTTTTCAGATCACCTCTATGCTAGACAGACCTAGGGGAGTCAATACTTATGGGTCCAGAGTTGGTATAGGCTACCACAGAGAAGGTGCAGATCATCCAGGAGCAGATGAAGACTTCACAAAGCTGGCAGAATTCTTTTCCTGATAGGAGACGGAGACCCTTAGAGTTTGAGGAGGGAGACCATGTCTTTCTATGGGTCTCACCTCGATGAGGATTACAAAGGTTTGGCAGGGGTGAAAAGTTATCTCTGAGGTTCATCATACCATTAAAGATCTTCAGTAGAGTAGTTGAGGTGGTATACTATCTAGCTCTTCCACCACAGATGCACCGGGTGCATAATGTTTTCCATGTGTCGTAGCTGAGGAGGTAAGTGCATGATCCATCGCACGTTATCGACTGGGGAGAGCTAATAATTGATGATGGGATGATGTTTTCGGACTTCCTATTGGAGATAGAGGATCGAAAAGAGTGGGTCCTTCATGGGTGGTTGATTCCTCTGATGTAAGTTTGTTGTCAGCACGAGAATCTCTAAAAGATCACATGGGTGTGGGAGGCTTAGATGCATGCTCAGTACCCCCATTTGTTTCCATAGTTTTGTTGTACCTTTCATGGATAAAAATTCCTAAGGTGGAGAGAATGGAAAGACCTGAAAATTCCATATAATTTTTTTTAAAATTATTTGGGATTATTATGAGTCTGTGAAAATTGACAGTACGTGATTCTGAAGCCCGAAGAGCCCGAAACAGAATTTTAAAAAAAATTAAGGTACGTTTAGTAAACGTGCAGGTGGAATTTTATAACTTTTGAACCGGTGATCAGAATTGAAATCTGAGGGCACCTTTGGACTCGTAGTGCGGGTATTCGCTTAAGTAAAGCTTGAATTTTTTCAGAAAAAGTCAGATGGAAAATTTAATTTTTATCTTTTAAAAAAAACTCATGAAGTTATTTTATTTATTTATTTTTTGTAACCGTCAAGTGACGTGGAGGGACTGCATAATTAAATGGGTCATTCATGGGCATGACCCTTGGGTTGTGTAACATCGATGTTGGAAGATTAAATGTGGTTCATAAATGAACCACATTAATATTATGCAAAATGGATGGTTCCCTCATCTATTTAAATGGAGCTCGGGCTTGGGTTTTTGACATGGAAGTAAGGAACCTATAACAAATTTCTGTGGTTTCTTCCACCAATAATGAATGGAGGCTTGAATGATGTCATTGGGAGAAACGATCTGAGATTGATGAATGCTGGCAAATTCAATGAACGAGGGATCTTATCCCTCCATGACCGTGACATCATCCAATAGTTCACAAGGTAGGGGGTTTTGTCTTGATTAATTCTAAGAGTTTGAAGATGAATTAATCTCTTCATTGTTATGATGATAACGCAGAGGGAGCGGTCCAAACAAACAAGGCCAGGACCCTCCACTTCGTTGATCTTTGTTTCATTCTTAATGGGAAACTAGAAAACAGATCGGCAAGATAAACCTGGGAGCCACGCAGTGTTGGCAGCATCCTGGGATACCCGTAGGTGCTTTTGAAAGGGAAAACGGAGCACCAGAGCTCACCCGGTGGCACGCGAAAGACCCGCTGGTAGGGCACTGGTGTGGCGGCACTGGCAACCGGCACCAGCGTGAAAAGGTGGTGGTCGGCGCTCATCGGTCGCGTTGGCAGAAGGGCGGCGTGTCGTCGCACGCTGCAGATGGAGGTTGCGGCTTCGAAGATGCGGCGGAGGGGGACTCGTGCCATGCCGGTCTCACAGACAGTGAGGCAGTGCCGCGTGGCACCACCAGTAGATGATTCGAATGGCTCTTGATCCATTCGGGAAGGAGGGGTCGCGTGACCCCTTGCGTGGGTCGCGCATAGCTGCTGCTCCAGGCCGGTCGGCTGCCCAGCGGGCAGAGCCCACCATGGCCCAGCCCATCCGGTTCGGGCCATGCTAGTCCACGGCCCAGCCGGTTCGATCCAGGTCAAACCTAGGCCAAACCCTGACTAGGTCGGGTCGACCCAAACCGTGTCGGTTTGGACCGGACCCGGCCCTTTATGGACGAACTTCTCTTAAAAGGCCATATCTTACAAACCAGATGTCTGTTTGACAAGATGTTTGTGGCATTGGAATATTTGGGATGAGAAAGTCCTTTTGAGATACTCCACCTATGTTTTAGAGATATTTTTAGTACGTCTGGGTTGGGTAGTACTCGAATCCAACCAGTCCCTCATCACTAAAATGCACATAACTCTCAAACCGGGCATCCAATTGATGCGCCGTCTATTGCTTTGGAACCCTTATGACATGACAGATCATTAGGATACTTATTCATGGTAATTCAGGATGTTTGAAGTAAGACCGATGGATTGAGGAGTGGTTCCTCCTAGAATCAAGTGTACTATGTACAATAATCCAGTGGCTGGCTGAGACATGAAGAATGAATAGTGATCTTGTGTGGATCAGCACCTAGAGATCCTATGTGGATGAGCACCTAGTGATCCTATGTGGATCAGCACCTAGAGATCCAGTGTGGATCAGCACCTAGCGATCCTGTGTGGATCAGCACTTAGTGATCCTGGGTGAATCAGCACTAAGCGATCATGTGTGGATCAGCAGTAGAACCCATGACAGAATAAGATGATCTAGTTTTACAACTAATCACCTATACTTATGTACTTAAGTTATACATGGTTTGAGCTGCATCTTTTGCTTTGTGATTTGTGATTGAGATCATGCTTTGTGGTTTTCCTTAGTAGAATTCTGAGAGACCAACAGGGGTCTCAGGGTCCCTACTGGGTATTTCTATACTCACCCTTATACGAACTTCACCTGCACCTTATTGTGTCTTGTGAAGATTACATGCAGCCTTGACTGAGATTCAGGGAGCTAGGACCTAACGGTGGTGGCGGTTGATGTGGAGAGCTGCAGAGACGGTCTGTACCTACCCCTTCAGGTAGGATCCTTGGCGAGTGATCTCAGGAGCTATTTTTCTGTTGTAGTTATTTTTTTAGTTGTAATTGTATTTCGGTACCTTTACTTTCAATACACACTTTTACTATTGCAGTACTACTATGTGGTTTGCATATTTTCGTGTTCTTGATTTGTGTGTTTGCAGGTTTAAAGGAAATGTCTTACCATGTTAGGGATACACCTTTTCGATGCTAGTCACCAACCCCTGGCCTATAGATTGAGGGCTTAGGGTAGTCACGACATGGGCCTCGTGGGACGGGTCGTGATATAGAGGATGTGTTGAGATATTTTTCTTTAGATTTTAGAGGTGGTTGGGATCAGCAACTTTCTCTAGTAGGGTTTTCTTACAAAAATATCTTTCAATCAATAATTTAGATGGCTTCTTATGAATCCCTCTATGAAAAAAAATTAGAGCTCCAACATTATGGAATGAATTTGGTGAAAGAAAACTATTGAGACCTGAGATGGATTAAGAAAATAGCAGATAAGGTTAGATCCATTAAGCAACACATCAAGGCAACTCAAAGTCGGAAAAAAAGTTATACTCACAATATCTGGTAGGATTTATAATTTGAAGTTGGTGATAAGGTGTTTCTATGAATTTTTCCATGGAAGAAGGATATGAGATTTTGGAATAAATGGAATCTAATCCCCACGTATATTAGTTCCTTTGAAATTATTGATCTTATAAGGATAGTATCTTATCACTTTCTGCTTCTACTAAACCTCTCTCAAGTCCATGATGTGTTTAATGTATCTCTCATGAAGAATTACATACCTAAACATTCACATTTACTGAACTCAGTGGTCATATATATGGAGAAATATCTTCTTTATGAGGAACAATCGGTGGAAATTATGGATCATGTAGAGAATGTTCTACAAAAAAAGAATACTCACCTGGTCAAAGTTTTGTGGAGAAACCACCAGTTTTAGGAATTTATGTGGGAAAATTATGATATGATGAGGCATAAGTGTACATATTTTTTGTATCATAATGATGAATTTATAAGGTGCAATTCATTTTAATGGGGGTAGAATGTAACACCCCTGGTTTTTATGAATTATTATCATTTTGAATAAATTAAACTTATTTAATGGATTGTGCTACACACATCACCAAGTTAATATTATACTACATGAAACACCAAGTTAATATTTCACCACATGAAACACTAAGTTATGTTTTCACTACACGCAACACTGGCTTAGCTTGCATTATATGCAACACAGTGTTTTAACAAAATAATGATATATTATTAATATTATTTAAACGAGTTTGTTCTTAGTGATATGAATAGTAATAAATACTTTTCAAATATTATGTATAATTTTTTTATATAAATAAAAAATATTTATAATAAAATACATAATTTTTGGTAAAGGCATTATATGTTTCAAAAATATTATTTTCTCAAAAAAAAATCTTATATATTTTGTAAAAAATAATACAATTAGTTTTTAAAAAATTTAGAAAATTAATTTGATAAAATAATTTTTTTAATTCATAATTTAAAAATTATCTTAGGGTAATTTTTTGGATTTTTCTGAAAAGTTTCATTTTTTGATAAATAGTGAAAAATACTTAATTTTAATTTAAAAGAGCATTTTCATTCAATTTATTTATAAAGTTAAATTTTATTTTAAATTGGTTTTAAAGTATATTTAGTTCAATTATACTTATACTAATATAATTTAGATAATTTTAATCAATTTAATATTGAAATTGGATATAAAAACACTGTAATCATTTGATCATTTTTTGATTTAAAAAATCCTGATTTCTAGTTGTGTCTGCGGGATTAATTTTAAATTAAATTATACCAATTATGTGAATTAAATTTGTAAAAATGGGTTAAATATTTTTAATCATCATAATTTATATTATCTAATAATGTTAACTTTATTTTTTAACATAATAATTTGTTTAAATTAATTAACATGTTTAAGCTTAAAATAAGGTTTTACGCATTACATGAATTTCTATTAAAATTAATTTTACACACCAATATGATTTTTATTTAATTAATTTTATTTAATATCTAAAATAATTGGGTATAAATTATCCAGTTAATATATATTTAGTCTAATTATTAAAGTATAAATAACCTAGGTAAATAAAAAAGATACAAGTTACCTTGATAAAAACTATAAGGATAAAATTGAGTAAGCTTAAATACTCAGGAATAAATTGATAAGAAAAATTTGTTTATTTTGTGTGTTGGAGGTTCATATTGACCAAATAAACCCTAATATAAATTATTATTCAATTTTTTAGGCACATTATTTAATGGTGACTCCCCAATAGTGAATACTTTTGGGTATTCACAAGAATGTCACTTCTCCTCAATTATAAAAGGGAACTCACTATCCCCCCTTATTCACACATCTCAAGTCATTTTTATTGACCAAAAACGGCCGAAATAACTTCCCAAATTCCATCCTATCATCTTATAAACAATATTTTGTGCATAAATCCATACAATTAAGTCTTTTAGTGAAAACCTAAGGAGGATACCCGAAGAAGAGGTAACTTTCATAAACAAGTGTTTTTGTTTTATTTCTTCGTCAAAGTCCTTAAATTATTTTTATAAAATTATGATATTATAAACTAATTATATTAAAAATAATGATATTTTTTATGTTCAGGTTATGTCATACAACCACACACTTCCTTCTAATAGGTTAAGAAATCATCATTCTAGTGTACGACGGACCACTGCCCCACGAACTGATATCATTTGTTTTTCCAATGATGCCTCTCAAGGTTGTTCATAATGATAAATTTATAGTTTATATATTATATATAATATATTTATTATGTTATTATGATTATTTAATTTTTATATCACACATACCATCATGCTTTCCATTTTGTGGGAATATAATAACATCATTCCTGTGTACGGAAGACTATCGCCTCACAAAGCGATGTGATTCCTTCACACTTTACATAGAATGTATCAAGGATAGGAATAATGAAAATATGTGATATACATGACATAAAAAATAATTATTTACTGATAATATATCATTTTATTTTATTTCTTTTAATCCTATAAGAAAATGAAAAACAGTGTTCATGCATACCTACGGTCTACCGTCTCCAAGAACGGTGCATTTCATTTCCTAAAACTAAATTTTATGGATTAATATAAATACATATATACTGAATATATATTATTTTTATATCATTATTTGCATATTTATGTTATTAAATCATGTTCAAAGTAATATAACAAAAAAATTAACAAAACAAAACATATACGAAAAACAAAGCGATTATTACCCGAAACATAACTTTAACATGAAATTGTTAATAAATAGGTAATAAAAGATCAAAATAAAATCATATATGGTATTATATATATAAATATGGTTCTATTATATATTTATAATAAACTTATATTTATTATAGATGAGTTTTTAATGAGTGCGACATAATTTAATACTTAAGCTAAGGTATTTTTGTCTCAATTTGCCTTCGTTGATACATATGTTATGTTATGCACGTATATTATTTTAGGAGGTGTATATATAGCCCCTTAGACATGTAATATCATGAATTTATTAATCCTCATTATATTTTAATATTCATTTTATTTTATTAATTCATGGTTCTTATGATTAAAGGTTACCAAAGTAGTAATGGTTTTATGTTGCAATCTCATAGTTTATCGGGATTTTCTATGTTTAAGTCTCCAACAATGATTTATCATGATCTACCTATAAATAATTCTCATAAAATTTCTTATAATCTGTTTATTAATGATATATTCAAGTAATGGTACCATTTTTTCCACTCTTTTTTACTTTATATCATTCGGAAAAAAATTAATAAAATCTAACTTTATTTCTCTATCCGGTCAAGAATATATTTTCTTTTAAAACCATGTTTTATAAAAAAAATTAAAATTTTTTTTTTATCAATTTTACTTTTAAAAATAAATTTTTACCAATATTTGAATTATTAATTTTTTTTAAATGAATCTTCTTTTCATTTTATAAACAATGTATGTTTGGATTTTAATATAATTGTGAAAGGAATATTTGTTTTTAATTATAAAATGAATGGAATTTTCTAACTTAATTACCAATAATTTATTCAAATATAACTTTATAAGTTTTCAAATTTATTTAAAAAAAAGGTTTTCAAAAAAATTAATCTTTTAAAAGTTTTTTTCAAAGTGGAAAGGATATTTTCCTCATGAAATGTTTTAAATGATATTTCGAAATTATTTTCCATCTAAGATGAAATCTATTGGTGTTACCTATGTCTTATTAGGGATATGATCCAAGAATACAATTCATATTCTTTTTTAAATGGTTTATATTTTGATTTCATGATATTTATGAAACTAATTTATCTTTCATGAGTTATAACATGAGTAAATTATTATGAAACGAACTTATTTTAATGGATTATTCTATGATGAAATTATTATGAAAGTTGTCTCTTTTCAATAAGATATGATATGATGAAATGTTTATAATACTCATTTCATTTCATGGGTTATAAGGTGATCGATTTTTATGATCTTCTGGCATGCATAAATGTGGTTTTCATTTTTTGATATGTGGTACCTATATCTTCCTAAAATTAAGTGGGTAAAGATTTATATATATCATGATATAGACATAACTGGAATGGGGAGTGAACCTGGTATAGTAAGATAGGGCTAGAATGGGGATTGAACCTGATACTATAAGACAAGGATGGAATGATGAGTGAACTTAGTTCAGTAAAGGACTTTTTCCATTATTATGGCCTTCTAAGTGAGCCTCGACCAGTATAGAAATTATTTTCTATGTTTTTTTATGACAAAAATTTCATGTTTTAGGCCAATTTTATTCTCTCATAGATCATGTTCTTTTATTATCTCTTGATTCATGTCTTATGAACTGCCAATCCTTATTCCATGACCCAATTTTATGATCTTTGTTATTAAGGGTGTGGTTTTTAAATGTTACGATCATGCTCTCATACCCTTATGTTTATTTTATGCTTATTTTTATCCCTTTTTTACCCTTACTGGTCATCTAAGATCACTAATTATTATGTTTACTTTCCCCAGGTTATGAAGATATGTATTATGTATGATATGTATAAGAAGGGTTTTAGTGGTGAAGAACATAGTGGGAGATGACATAGCTTGCTTATGGTTCAGTGTTTATGTTTCTAAGTTTCCAAGGGAACTAAACTAGTATATTCCTCAGGTGTGTCCTTATGTATGTAATGAATATTAATAAAAATGATGTAATATATATGTATGATAATCTTGGGTTTATATACATCCCTTATTGGAATATTTTTTACTTTTTCTATCCAATGATATATCAGAATCAGATTTTAAGAAATCCCACAGCTTTATTTTTTATATACTTGATAAGTATAATTTCTCAAAAAATGGTTTCTGAATTGGTGTTGTTGAAATACAATTTAATGAAGGTGATTTCCAAAGGCTATTTGGGATAATTGAAGGTGAAATGGAAATGGAAAACTCTTATTATTTTAAGACAACAATTGCACCATTATATATATGTATATTCTTAAAAGGCGTCAGATTATTGACATGGAAAGAAATTAAAACAGCTCTTTTAGAATCTATAATGGTAAATTAATTTTAGGATCTTGTTGACATAATAGAACTCTTATTTTTATACACATGTGCTACTATTTTTTACCCTACTATGGGTTATTACTTGGTTTGGGGTTTCATTAATTATGTGGATAGTTTGATAGATATGAGAACACTAAATTAGTATCATGAAATCCACCAACAATTGATGAATTCTATTAAAGAATTTCAAAATCATTGGTCAATGATTACGAGGTTTATTGTCACATTACTAGTATGGATTGAAATTTATTTTCACTTCTATGTAGAATGAGTCTTTATATAAATTTTATTGTTCTAGTATTGGTATTGTAAAGAAAGAGGATTACTGAAAGGAAATGAACAAAATGGTAATATGCCTTTCATGAAATAGAGCTTGTAAAATTTTTATAATGCTATCAGGAAACCAAATATTCAAAAAGTTAGATCTAGTGGGGTAAGTCTACCGATTACGATCTTAAATTAATGCTTTCATAAACTCATGGTTATATAAAAAAGAATAATATTACAGATGAAAAAACATGAATATGGTGCTATATCTAGTGGGGTAAACTACCAATTACAGTTTAAAATTAATTATTTTCTCAATCCACAATTATTTAAAAAATAAAAATACTAAAAAGGAAGAAACATGAAGAAGGTGTAAATTAGACAATAACCACTAAGGAATGTGGTGTCGTAGAGCAGCAAATTGTGGATGAAAAGGATATAATAAAAGCTACTGAATAAGGAAATTCAACATTCAAAAGAAAACTAGGGACCATAGATGAAAAAATTAGGAAATAAGACAAAAAAATTAAAAAATAATTATTTGTTGATATGTGAAAACCCCATGAAAGAAGAAATAAAAATAGATACTACCATTTTTGAAGAGAAAATGACCCATGACATAATGGAGATAAACTGGACAGCAAGTCCCACTAAAACTAGGATCCATGAGGAGGTAAAACATCTAGAAGAACATGTTAAAAAATCGCACCTCTCCCATATAGAATCCAAGAAGATCAGATGGAAACACATATTCACAAAACTATATCATTGATTAGAAATCTGAAATCATGAACAAGAAAATAAAATAAATTATATTTGGCATATGTTTATGAAACTTGAACTAGGAGAAGAATATTAGCAATAGAACAATAAAAATCAAAAGAATGTTTAGTTGACCTGTAAAAAATCATTAGCCTAGATTATATTTCATAAAAACTAGAATATATAAGGGATATTATAGGACTAAATATTACACCAAAATTGGTTAAGAAGAGATGGAAACACCAAAAAAAATAGACTATGAGTGCCTAGAGAAGATTCTAGAGTTGGATTTGGCCAGGTATATTACCTTAATTTAAATTTTTCTATTAAATTACCCTTAACTAAATATGTTTTCTTATAAATTACTATTATTATTCTATAGTGAATATTTTAGAGAATCTCCAAACAAGTTATGTATAATAGAAATGGATGATATTATCTCCATTTTTAATAAAATAATGAAAAGTGACATGGTGAGTATTTTAGTTAACCAATCTTATTGTAAAATAATATTGAATTATTGTCACATCCTCAAGTCCTTTTCAATGACATTAGGTAATAAAAATTTTGGTTTCCTAAAATGGTATCTCAATCTATTATAATTTAAACCAGCATATAAATGATCTCAAATAACAAAGTGGCTATTTTAAAAATAACAAAATGGTGTCCCAACATAAATTCTTTAGTGGATTCATATAAAAATTCTCATATAGCACATATGCATGAAAATTGTAGTTTTTTAAAATGGTTTCCCATTCTATTAGAATTCAAATAATCCAATAAATTCTTCAATGGATTCATATAAAAATTATTATATAACACATCTACATAAAAATTGAAGTTTTCTAAAATGGTGTCCCAATACATTATAATTTAAACTAGCTTATAAATGATTTAGTGGATTTATTATAATTCAAAACAGCCTATACATGGAGAGGAGACATCACAATTCAACCTAAAAACAACTTTCATCTAATATCTGCTCTACTTGTCCTCTTATAATTATATGGTAGTCTACATAATAAGATGAAGTTACAAATTTCTTGACTGGTATTCCTACAATAGAGAAACAAAGAAATTATAGAACTTATATACAAGAATTATGTTGTTAAATAAATTACATTTAATAGTGTTTTTACGACTACAACAAAAAAATTTGATCTTTCTTGAACTGAAATTCCCTACATGAAAATAAAAATTATATTTAATACAACATTTACATTAGAATACTACTCTTAAAAAAGAATCCTATCATAAAATGAAATCATATTTCCATCATATCACTAGATTTTTTTGTATTTTCATTCAATTATGTCCTCTTTCATCCACCATTTTCTAAAAATCTTTTGATTATATCACCCCCTTTCCTCTTTTTTCCTTTTCAAAGAGGCCTTTCATAAAATTTTCTAAAAACTTTCATGAACAACAACTTTATCCATTGATGTATTTATGGTAGTAAATTCATTGGAAAACATACTAAAATTAGAAAATGTAATGTCAAAACACACATCCATCTCACAAGGTATGGTGATCAAATTCATTACCATTCGTTATAATTATTTCAAATGTTTTTCTGTAATTGACTTTCTATCAGCATTTACATCAATAGAATCTCTTTCAAACATTCGAATATTTCTATCTGATTGGTTCTACCTTCCCAAAATTTATTTTTCAGGTATTGAACTCACATCAATCTGATTATAAATTTTTAATAAATGGAAAAAAAATATACCCAACAGACTCAATTGTTTTATAAGAACATTGAACAACATCATTGGAAGCTTCATATGATACCCATAATTGATCTTCATAGCCAACCATTATAATAATATACATAAACTAAACTCCTCTTTCAATACATGATATCAAAAACAAGATCCAATCATCTGATATTCATATTGAAATAAATCAAGTAACTTAGGTGTATATATAGTGGAAACCTAGAACAAAAATTCATAGTAAGGGTAAGGATTATGAGGAAACTTATAATGCAGATCAAATTCAGCCTTTGTTTCTCAATATTAATTATTTTCCAACAATTTCCCAAAATAATTAAATAAATCAAAAACACTTAACTTGAAATGAATTTAATCGTTAAGAATTCTATTAAAACTTTCACTTAATTGTGTGCTTTAAATACCCAATGTTAAAGCATCTTTAAAAAATAAATGCACCCACTTTTCTTTCAAAATGAAACATCATCTAGACATTATGACTTTCCATCCCCATATTCTACTCTGAGGCCACCCCACTCCATATTAAACTGATCTACATCATGGTATTAGAACATAAACTTCTTAAATCTAGTTAGAAAACTAGATCCAACTTTCATCCAATTACCTAAATATGCAATTCCATTTTTCATAAAATTCTATATACAAAGGAAATTTTGAGTTCCCAATAAAACATTAAAAATATATTTTCCCATTGGCGCATACTAATAAATAAATATATTTTGAGGTTTTCTCATGTGATTCACCTATAAATTTTTTTGAAACAACCAAGAAAAAGGAACTCGGGGTTTCATCATATAATAAAGATACCCCAAAAACGACAATCACCTCATAATTATTAAATCCCAAAAGGAAACTTAAGGGAATGTACTCTTTATTAGTTCTAAGAGTTGTGAAAAAAACAATAGCATCTTCTAATAATTTTTAATCTATATTCATTTTTGGATCATCTTCTAAAATATTGGTAATTTTATTAGTCAATTCAAAATGAATAGTATAGAAAAATGATGGATATTCCTAACTTTTTATTTCTGAGCACTCTAACATGAAACATGAATCCCCAAGAACCAATTAAATTTCTTGATAAGATCTTAAAATTCAAAAAATTAATGTGTGTTTACCCAATAACATCTTGACCACATACAATACTTGTTGAAAGAATAAGGAATCGCCTGGTTTAATGCCTATGGAAGCATTCACATCTAACTCAACTGCTTGTGCTTCTATTATTTTTATTTGAGAAATAATTATATTAATTGATTTAATATTTTACAAGTGATGATTATGACCTTAAAAAATACATTACATGAATATTTCCCACAAGATAACAAACTAAACCCCATTCAAGAAAGGTAACTTATACGTGTCTCAGTCTGAGAAAATTTAACCATGTTACCATGTCTGTCAACCTTCCTATGACCTTCTTTGTTACATGCATAAATTCATGATGTGATGATTTATTTTCCCTTTATCCTTTTATTTGATTATTTTTTTCAAACACTAACCCCATTTACTCCCCCATATGTAACATAGAAACATTTTTCACCATCAAGTGATTTAAACATCATCCATATAACTAGTTTAATAGATGATGATGAAACATCAACATAATTAGCATTGGAGAGACCTACAATATAAAAATGTAAGTTCAAGAAATGAACATAAATGTACAAACTTTTTAAATATCATTTATAAATATTTCTATGGAAATTTAAAATGAATATTAGGTGAAATTTCTATTGTAACTTCCAGTAAATTTTTTGGGAAAAATCTAGACAAATTTCCAGTGTAAATCTTAGAGAAGTTCCATTAAAAGTTCTAGTGGAAGTCCCAATAGAAGTTCCAAAAAAATACAATAGTTTATACTTGTAAAGGTAAATTTAAATAAATATAAAGTAATTAAATTCAATTATAAAAACTTTTTATTACATTTGTTACATAATTTTGTAAAAATAAACATTTGAAAATGTATAAACAATGTGAATAAAAATGTAAATAAAATTTATATATTTAGGAAAATAAATATATAAAAATATAATTATATTTTCTGATTTATAAATAAAACTAAATTTATAAGATATATTGAAAATATTTTTAAAAAAATATTCATTTCAAGTTCTAGTGGAAGCTCCAGTGAAAATTCTAGTGGAAGTTCCAATAGAATTTCCATCATACAATAAAAATTTATACTCAAAAAACTAAATTTAAAAAAATTTAATTTATTAAATTTAATTATAAAAACTTTTTATTGCATTTTTTAAATAATATTTATAAAAATAAACATTTGAAAATGTATAAACGATATGAATAAAAATATAAATACAATTCTTATTTTTAAGAAAATAAATGATTAAAAATATAACTATATTTCTAAATTTATAAATAAAAAAATTATAATATATATCGAATATATTTTTTACAAAATATCCATAAAATGATCTAGTGGAATTTTTGGTGGATGTTCTAATGGAACTTGGCTTGCAACTTTCATGGAAAGTTCTAGTGAAAGTTACAGTGGAACTTTGAGGACAAATTCCTATGGAACTTACAAGACAAGTCCCAATGGAACTTCCAATGGATTTTATTCAATATATTTTTTAAAAAATATGTATAGATAATAATTATAAATCCATTAAATATTCTATAAATAAAAATTATAAATATATAAACAGTACAAATGGAAGTTCTAATGAATGTTCCAATGTAACTTCTAATGAAAGTTCTGGTGGAATCTACCATTGAAACTTTTACATTAAGATTCATCATTAGTTTAATTTATTTATTTCCATAAAACATCCACTTAGATTTATCCCCTCAGAAAAATTTGGCATACAATATTGGACTGAAACTAGTTCAATTTTAACCAAAAATAAAAAAATAAAAAATTTAAAATATAATCTGTAATACGTTCATCCATGGCCATTATAAGTAGAACCAAATAAGAAAACTCCAAAATATAAAAAAATGAAGGGTAATTCCCCCCACAATGATGAAACCCAAAAAAAATGACCCACACTATCAAACCTAATCTTTGAAGACTCCAGTCAAACTAGCCTCTAGTGCGTGCTATAGATAAAACTAGCGACCTTTCCCAGTAAAACCTTGTACTATACTCAAAACGGTGAAACCAGACAAAAATTACCTACATTATTGAAACTACACTCTGAAGACTCTAGTGAAACTGGCCTTCAATGAGCACTATGAAAAAACCCAATGACCTTACATAGTGAAACACCATATTGTACCCATAATGGTGAAACCCAATAAGAATTACCTACATAGTCAAAACTTCTCTCTCATTACTCCGATAAATTGGGCCTCCACTGACTCTAATGATTTGTGATGCATCCAAACTCGATGACCTTTTCTTGTGAAACCCCATAAAAATTCAAGATCCAGTGAAATACCTCATTACATGTGCCTAACTTCACACATCTCATTTACCATGAGATAAAAATTACCTTGAGTAAATCACTACAATGTGATCCTACAATGTGTAAAAAAATGATGAGTTAAAATCTCATCGCCTCACTATAATATCCTCTAAAATAAAGAATAATAGATGATAAATCCCACAATTTTTGTCAATGATCCTATAAAATAATGTCACTAGTCTTGACTATCTATATCCTAGGGGTGACCTAGCTATCATCTCATAATAATAATCATCATAATAATAATTCTGATCCTAAATATATTGCACATCCTAAGGACCCATGGTGTCCAAGGAATTCTATACAAACCTGGGATTGAATACCAACATCTTAGACATTATTCACATGGCTCGATAGCCGGATCTAGAGATATACATTGGGAATCCATGATGATGTCATCACATCGAAGTCATATCACACAATATAATATAAGTCTCAAAATCTGGATCCATAGAATCTCCTCTAGGAATCCAAAACATCACTATCACACCATATTATGCCCATAGGTTGGGTCACATGAAGTTCATTTGGAACTACTATAGATTTAGTTTTATTCATCACTACCCTTTATCAATGATAAAAAAACTCTAATAAAGGTGTTACCTTTATCAATTCTAAAAAAAATTGAAAAAAATACCCCCTTTATCAGTGTTTTTTAATGCAAATAAATAGTAATTTTATCAGTGATTTTCTTAGTGCTAATAAAATTATTCCTTTTTTCAGCACTAAAACACTTATAAAAGGTTTAATTCATAAAAAAAATATCATTATAATCATATGATAATATTTTAATATATTTATATTGATATAAATATAATATATTTTATAAAATATTATTTATATAATACTAAATATGTAATCACACTCAATATAAATGATATGTAGTGAAAAATGGATTATGAAATAATAAAAAATTAATATTAATTAACAATTTCATAATTATTATCAATTAATAGTCATTTAATAACAGTTTGATGGTATAAAAAATTAATAAATTAATAAACGATCTAAAATAAGTTGAAACCATGATTAAAAATTAAAACGAACATAAATTTTGATCTGAGTTTCCATTTGATCACCACCACATATCAAATTTATTTCAAAAACATCTACATCATGGTGACCTAGGGAGACCCCCATCAACATTTTTCTAAGGTCAAAAAAATTTCAAAAGGCCTCTTAAATTGATTTTTTTTCTCGAGGTACTTAAATTTTTGAACATTTGATGGAATTTTAGTCTCCCTTAAGGGGGTATTGTTATCTCTTTTCAAAGGAGGGTCAATTTATTTTCAGGTAATATAATCATATGGATATTATTATGTTCAAATTTTTTCATTTTTTATATTTTAGTGTTTTTCATTATTAAATATATACACATATATACATATTTTTATATATTTACACATGAAAATTTATTTTTATAAATAAATCAATAAACATATTTAAATATAAAATATCTTTATAGATATATTTTTGTGTGTATATATATTAATATTTAGTAATATTTACGTGATTATATAATTTATATATAATTTATATATATATATATATATATATATTTGTGTGTTTGTGTATGTATTAACAAACAAATATATATTTATCTATATATTCTAATATATGTATATAAATATTAACCTATAACATATGTAAATAAATATAAATATGTATAATTATATTTATATACACATACATATATGTATAAATATATGTGTGTGTGCATGTATTTATATATGTATGTATGTGTATATTTATACAAACACACATACAAACCATATCTTATAAGTGTATTTAAAAATAATTACATACATATATATAAATATATGGATATAAAATATAACTAAATATATAAATATTAATAGATATATCATAAAATAAATAAAAATAAAACATAGATCAATGGTAAAGGCATAGGTTTATTAGGGTGGGGTCCCAAGTTCAAATCCAAGTGAAGGTGAAGATGGGTGTGGCCAAGAGCAGTTGTCTAAAACTAATAAAGGGTATGGGGATCAATTGAGAAGTAAAAAAGGCAGGGTGGAGGTCGAGCATTGATAAAAGTGGGGGATACCTCCCTACGAATCTCTCACCAATTAACCAAAAAAATATATATATTTTACTTTTATCAAATATTTTTTAGCACTAATAAAGGGGACCCACTTTTATCATCTCTTAGAAAATCAGTGCGCTTTTATAACTGAAAAAGGGGTTTTCTATTGATGATAAAAGGGAGATATATAGAAGTTTGGGTATCTATAGCTACATCAAAAATATCCAGGTGAGGGCATACATATGAGATAACGGTTGGCTGAATTCCTAAACCCTTCCCAACAATCCATAACCCTATGGGCTCACATGTTTGGTGTGTGTTTTATGTTAAAAATAGCTACCATATCTACCCATATCCATGCATACCCGCTCAAGGTTTTTCTATCACTAGGTGCCTACTCATGTCCTCCAAATCATGTTCAGGGAGAGACACCCTACTTGGGGCCCTCTTGGTGAACATAGGGGCAGAGGAACCCCACATGGGTCCTTAGTCTCAGTCAATTCACTCAGGTTATAATCCAAAACACAAATGATGTCACAATCCTAGGTAATTTCATAACATAGCATGACCTCATGGGATCAAGGGTATGCCTCATAGGCAACCCACTCAAGAGATGGTTGAAATTCTGTCTCGTAATCCATGGTTGCTCAAGGTTGATCACTCACTCAAACTAATACTTGTATGCCTAAGGTCTATCCACTTATTTTGGTCATATTAAACAAGGTAGGAACACTTGCTTCTGTTGGATCAGGTTATACCGAATACGCACAAGAGGGGGTGAATTGTGACTAACAGTTTCTTTAAGAATCATGATGATTGCCAAATCTGTCCTTTAACTTTTTCAGAATGTTTATGCAGCATAAATAAACAGTTATCAGGATGCAAAGATTTATAGTGGTTTGGGGAACAGAAGGCCCCTATTCCACTCCACCAATGCTCTACTCCACGAGCTTGGTGATTTTCACTATCATGTCCTCTTATCAACAGACCATCCACAACCGAGTGCAGGCAGTGGACACCTTTACAAGTTAAGGCTAAAATGGAGAATTCTGGTTCATACACAGAACTGAATACACATCTTCTTATGATAATTAAGTTACTAAAAATGAAAAGAGTATTTGTTTTAAAAAAACTTTCTAGATGTTATTCATAGTTGTAGCAAACCACAACTGATATTAGATGGATCGTCATCTTAAAAAAATATTTTCTTCAGATAAGAGCTGTTCTGAGTCGATCTGGTTGTAATAGATATAGAAATAAATTCAGTAACTCCAACAATAATGGATTCACAATATATCTTCGATGTAGAAGCAGTGAATCTTCAACCTGTTTCTTCTTCTTCAGAAAACAAAGTTTTATCATACTTTGTAATAGTAGATCTGTATATCTCGAATATCTCTGTAAAAACTGAAGTCGAGAAACTTTAGATCTTGTCCTTCCTAAAAAAAATTGTGACAATCCGTATCACTCACTTTTTAATTCAAAATAACACAGATATATAATGAATAAAGACGAGCATTTTTCTTTCAAATGTAGATCCATAAAAGTCACCTTAAGAATCATGATATTCAAATGTTCGAATAACAGAGCAGTCATAACTTCCCTTAATAATTGGCATGAAATCCTCATTTTAAATCGATCCTTTGAATCATAAATAAAAATGTCTTTGAATAAGTTAAATATGCGCTTTAAAAAATGGACTTTGAACTTGGCTTGAAATCAGCCTGATATTCTGCATAATGATCGTTGCTCGATAAAGTCGAATTTTAAATTTATGACGCCAAATGTATAGTTGAACTAAATAGAATTATTTTTCATAATGTAAGGTTGAAAATGAAAGTTTTATCTCAAATGTAAGGTTAATAATCCATACTTTTCTATGCTTCATAATGTAAGGTATATAAAATGTACTTTTTGAACAGATTTTCAAAAACTTTCAAATATTTCAAAATCTTCATTTTTATATTTTAGAAAGAAAATCCAAGTAAATATATAATAGTAATCAATTAATACATGTACATATAATTTACCATCCAAACTTTCTATTCTTGAAGGCCCAAACAAATCCATATGGACATGTTCTAGAGGTTTAGATGTAGCAATTTTGTTAATAGATTTGAAGGATGATTTGTGATGCTTTTCAATTTGACATGCATCACAGAATCTATCACTTTAAAATTTGAGACTAGGAAAATTAGAAACTAGTTATTTCTTAGATAAATTATGTAAATCATATATATTACAATGTCCAAGTCTCATATGCTAGATCCAAGATGCATTTATCTTAGCAGTTAAACAATTTACTTTATGTTTACACAATGAATTTAAGTCTAGGGTATAAACATTATCAGTTTTAGGTGCTCTAAATTTAATCAGTTTATCTTTAAAAACAGAACAAAATTTGTTAGAAAAATCAACAAAATAACCACCATCATAGAGTTAAGATATAATTATCAGGTTTTGTTTCAATCCTTGTACATAGATTACTTTATTGATTGAGACATCTTCTGGATCTCCAACAGTTCCAAATCCAATAATTTTACCTTTGGAATTGTCACCAAATGTGACTAATCCACCATCCTTTTGAGTTACCATTATAATTTTTGATGAGTTTCCACTCATATTCCTAGAATAGCCAATGTCCATATACCATATTTCAGTTCGGATTCTATGACATGATTCCTACAAAGGTATTCAAACAAAAGTTTATATTGGTACCCATTCTGTATTGGGTCTAGCAGTGTAAGATAGAAAATATCTGGGTATGCAGACTTGATTTTTTTTCTATAATAAATAGAATCATATAAGCTATTTACAACAAAATATTTCTTAATTCCACTTATTTTAGGTTTCCTTAAATTATAGTTTTTAGATATGTGACCTTTTTTTCCACAGTAGTTCCAAATTATACCTTTTGTACTTGCAATAAAATAGTTCTTATACAGTTTGGGTTTGTAACCTTTAGTTCCTATTCCATATCTTTTTTTAATCACATTCTTTCGAAAAAAAATCATTTAGTTAATTTTATCCTTTTGTAAAAACAAGAGCTACATTTTTGTATATATCTACTTCTATTTTCAGTGTTTTTATTTTAGTTTCATTATCTATATAGTTTTTTTTATGAGTTAACTTTTTCAATTAACTCTTGATGTTGTTTTAGAATATTTTATCTTTATCCTAAAATAGAAGTGTGGATATTTTTTAGAGATTTATGTTTCTTAAATAAGGAATCATATTTCTTTTCTAGCATATTGTAGTAGGCTGCAAGTTTATCATTTGAACAACTAGAACTAGAATTTGAATCAGATGAGTAATAGGATTGTACCTCATCAGCTTCTGCCATAAAGAACATATTTACTTTTAGATTTGATTCTTCCTTTTCTAAGTCAGACTTAGATGAGCTAATGAAGACTTCAGAAATACTCCAAGTGGATTTCATTTCTCTTTTTTATTTCTACTAATAGTCATTGTTTTTGAAAAAATTCTTTTTCTTTTCTCATTTTAATTGAGGACAGTCAGGTCTTATGTGGCCCATCTTTCTGTATTCATAGCATCTGACTTCCTTTGGTTCTTTTTCATCTTTCTTGAAGGATTTTCTAAATCCCTTCTCTTTTATGTAGAACTTTCTAAACCTTCTGGCTAGCTAATCCAGTTCCATATCTAAATTGGATAAATTAGAACTCAATGATTTCACTTTGATTTTATTCTTCATCTTTCTTCTCTTATTTTGGGATGTTTCTTTCAAAGTAGTATTTTCTCTTTTGATCAAAACTTTATTCTCATTTTCTTCATCTTGAATATCAGCTTCATATATCATCAGAGTTCCAATTAATTCCCTCATAGTTAAATCTTTGACTGGTGATGATTTCCTAATGGCCGCTGATATCCCATACCATTGGGTTGGCAGTACTCTCAGTACTTTCAGGGCTTGATCTTCTTGTTTTATAAGCTCACCCAAGGCAGTGATATTGTTAACAATTTCTATAAGCCTTCCATTCATCTGGGTGATGCTTTCTCCTTCAAACATTCTGAATGTGTTGAATTTCAATTTAGTTGTGGCATACCTCATTTGTCTGACATTATTAGTTCCATCGTAAGTAACTACAATTGTCTGCCACATTTCATAAGTAGTTGGGAACTGAGATACTCTGTTGAATTCATCTATTCCTAGACAATAGATGAAAGAATTCATATCTTTTTAATTTATTTCATACTCTAATTTAGTAGATGAATTCCATGTTTCAGGTTTCTCAAGAATTTTATAAGGAGTAAGAATTTTTTAGTAGACTCTGTATCCAAGATTTTTCAAATAGATTATCATCCTTGACTTCCAACATCCATGGTTTTCACCATTGAAGTATGGAGCTCAAACCATTGACATTCCCTCTCGTGTATTATCCATTGAGATATTTGAGTATAATCCTTTGAAACTTCCATTTTGTTATAGCTTTATCAAAAGAAATTCCAACCCTATGATACTAATTTTTGTATTGGGTTATACCAAATACGCACAAGAGGGGGGTGAATTGTGAATTTTAAAATTTCTTCAAGAATCGTGATGATTTTCAAATCTGTCCTTTAACTTTATCAAAATGTTTACATAGAGGAAATAAACAGTTATCAGGATGCAAATATTTATAGTGGTTCGGGGAATAGAAAGCCCCTAGTCCACTCCACCAACACTCTACTCCATGATCTTGGTGATTTTCACTATTTGGTCCTCATATCAACAGACCGTTCACAACTGAGTGCAGGCAGTTAACACCTTTACAAGTTAAGGCTAAAACAGATCCTTCTAGTTCATACACATAACCGAATACACAGTTTAGTATGGGAATACAGTTACTCAAAATGAAAATAGTATTTTTTTTAAACTTTCCATATGTTATTCATAGTTTCATTAGTACACAACTGACGATAGATGGATCGTCATCTTCAGAAAAGATGTTCTTCAGATAAGAGAAGTTCTAAGTTGATTCGGTTGTAATATATATTGAAATAAATTCATAAAATCAAACAAAAATGGATTCAAGATATATCATCGATGTAGAAATAGTGAATCTTCAATGTGTTTCTTCTTCTTCTTTAGAAAATAGAGTTTTATCGTACTTTGTAACAGCGGATCTATATATCTCGAATATCTCTGTAAAAATTGAAGTTGAGAAACTTGAGAGATTTTCCTTATAAAAACTTTTTCATGATGATCTCTCTCACTCACTTTGTAATTCCAAATAACACAAATATATAAAGAATAAAGATGAGTGTTTTCCTTTCAAATTTAGATCCACAAAATTTTCCTTAAGAATCATGATATTCAAATGTTCGAATAACAGAGCAGTCGTAACTTCCATTAATAATCAGAATAAAATCCTACCCTTAAATAGATCCTTTGAATCATAAATAAATAAATGCTTTGAATTATTTAAAGATGTACTTTAAAAAAATGGGCTTTGCACCTGGTTTGAAATCAGCCTGATAATCTGCATAATGACCGTTGCTTGATAAAGTCGAATTTTAAATTTCTAACACCAAACATAGGGTTGAACTGCATAGAATTCTTTCTTAGAACATAAGGTTGACAATGTAAGGTTTATCTCAAACGTATGTTTGATAATCTATACTTTTCTATGCTTCAGAACGTAAGGTACATAAAACGTACTTTTTGATAAAACATAAGGTTGTTTACAAAAGTAAGGTTGATCTCAAACATATGGTTGATCTCCCATGTTTTTCTCTTCTTATTTCAAATGTATGGTATATTATCCATACTTTCCTCTTTATCAAAACATAAGATACATGATCCATACTTTTTGATAGAACATAAGGTTCATTATAAAATTAAGGTTGATGAACCATACTTTTCAGAAACAAACGTAACATTCCATACTTATGTATGGTTATTCTTCCATACTTTTATGATATTACAAAATTAAGGTTCCTTCCAAATGTAGGGTTCCTCTTCCGTACTTTTCTGATAACATATGGTTGCTTAACCATACTTTTTTGAAGTCCCATAAAGTAAAAAACAAATTCTATCTTTACACTTATGCTCTTCAATGTAGAGTATGAACAGTGTTTCCATAACACGCTCAAATGATTTCTAAATAATTTTTTAAATATTCCATGCAGTTTAAACGCTTTAATATTACTAAAAAATAATAATATAAAGAAATATTAATTTCTTGAAATATACCCAAGGTAAAATCATTGTAATAACAAACAACGGTATTTGTGAGCATCAAAATAATCATAAAAAGATAGAGTATTGTTCTCAACAATCTCCCACTAATAATAATAAAATAGAGTATTATTGAAAACAACACTTGTTCAATAGCTTCGGGTTGGTACTATGAACCTATTAGATCTAAGGAATCCCAATGTTCTTACTATACTCACTTGGTCCCATCATCGAAGGTCCACTCAAACATCCTCTAAGAGGTCTTTATGGATCATGTGTAGTTTCACCATGTCTTATCCATTCCAATTTAAATTAAGGATCACCCCTTAGGGTGTTGGTGTTAAAGAAAACTTAGTCAATAGTCATGACCTTGGCCATCAATGGCTGAGGCATCTAGCCAGAGTGAATGGGATCTTCGTGGCCCTTGGCACTCTATAAGGTCTAAAGGATATTATCTAATGAATTAAACAACTTAATTAATTTAAATTCAAGTAGGTCCATTCTCTTATGTCATTATCTTAAATAACCAGTTCATCACTCTTAGTTATGGGACCATATGTCACAATACACCAAAACTAAACAAGCATTATACCATAGAGAGAGTACCATGATCACTTGATTCAATTGAATATTTTACCATTTATTTATAAAGACCAATGACTATTCCAAGAACCATCTAAGCTCACCTATACTATAAAATATTTGAATTTTTTTAAAAAGGACATATATGTTGGTAAAGGTATTTTTTTGTAAAATGTTTTACCAATAGATATGTCCTTGTCACTAAATTATTGGTAAAAACTCTGTCATTAAATGTTATTTCTAGGGATAAAATAAATTTATTTTAATTAAAATAATACAAACATATAATATATATTTTGTTCATAATGTTTTGAAATATATTCATACAATATATTTATTCACTGATAATGTTATCAGCATTTATCTTTTTATTTATTATAAACAATACTGATAATTAATATCTGTTTGTAAATTATATTTTAAATAAAATATTATATTTGGTTATTCCAATATTTATTTCTAAAATTTTATATTATATTTATTAATTTACTAATATAAAATATATTTATTATATAATAATTATAAATTTAGCTTATATTAAACTCCAAAAAACTGAGGTTTTATTTGAAAAAACATGTACAAACATAATTACAAACATGTTTAAACATTTTCAAATTCCAAGTGACTTTACATGAAACTCCATCAAGATTCATCTGCAATCTATTTCCCTTACACATCAGTTGTTGTTTTCCTTATTCACACTAGTGGCCAGAAGGATCTAATCATCCCCACTCATGTAAAAATGTTCCCTTTCTTTCACTTGTGGATGAAAATAATTCATGTCCAATCTCACAATAACATCAAGAAGATACCAATGGTTAAACATGTTTAAAAATAAAATTAAAAACATAATTTAATTAAAAAGTGAATTTTGCATACAAAACAAACATATGTTCAAATATTTACTACCTTCATAAAATAGAAAACATGATATCATTTCTTTTTTACTACTTTTTTAAAACACTAAACATACCAAACATGTACCAAAAACCATATATTTAACTATTTTATAAAAATAATATCAATAAAATGGAGATATAAAAATAGAAAGCTACATACTAAAAAAGAGAACAAAATACATGACCTAAGAAGATGGAGAATAGATCGTAACCTGTAACACATAAAAATTTTAGTTTGTGACTGAATATGTACCTTACAGATAATTTTTCAAACTAAAAATATAACGATTCATACTAAAAAAATATAACAAAGAAGATGTATGCATCCTATAGTAGATAAAAACCTTAGTTCATTACTAAAGAAGATGTTTAATGAGGCTTTAGTTCATGCACTAGAGTATTCTATATACCAAACAAGATTATGAATATATGAAGTTCCTAACTTACAAAGAACAACGTAATAATCCTGTTGTATATAAAAATTGGATCCTTAAAATATCCATAGATTATAGATTACTCACATACATCAGAGTATCACATAAAAAACATTTTGGAAGTATAAATACTACATGCAAAATATGATACATCAGTCAAGTTGATTGGGGTTGATGATAACAAAAAACTGAATTAGTGTTTCAGGTTTATGATTCAGCTACTATAATCTCCAAAAACATTCATGCAATATAGTGATACTTTTTACTAGGATAAATGTAAAATGTTTTTAATAACTATAGATATGAGAATAAAAATATGTGCATTGAGTTTCATATTTTATAATTGGGATGGATATAACAGGACATGGCCAACACATTAATTATACTATAAATATTGGGATTCTTGGCCTATAGAGTTTTTTAATATTATTTATATGATCATAAGAAAGGTTTTGGAAATTTGAATAAGTTAAATTATAAGAATAATTTTTCCTTCTTTCCAGTATTGATTCATTATAGTATGAAAGGTGAAATATTGAATTTTTACTTCATCTAAGTTGTAAATATTTTAAAAAATAAATCCAAAGATAGGGATATTAAAATAAAATTATATATCTCCAATATATTTGTAGGGGTGGGAAAAGGTTGGTTCAGTTAAAACTTTTCAAAATTTTCAAGAACTGAAATAAACAAAAAATTAGTTTTTAATAACTAACTCTACTAAATTAGAAACCAAAACTGAAATAAGCATAAACCAAATGGAAAGACTAAATTTAATTGTTTCTAAATAACCAAAATAACCAAGATTAAAATAGTATTTCATTTTTTAAAAAAAATACTAGTGACCTGAATTTTAGGTCGACTCTCCAAATATCTATCACCAACTTTATTCTAAAATTCCTCTCTAATAGCATTCCAAATTCCTAATAAAATAAGAACAACACCCTAAAATTTCCAATATCATATCTACTATGTATTATCCATAAAAATTTACAAAACTTATTTAGGAAAATCATCAGGCCATTATAGATTGATCAAATCTAAATGATAATTAACAAGTTTCAAATCATATGTCTTGGTAATTGGATGGACAAATTATAATAATATATTTGTAAATGAATATCCATCTATATTACATCATTTTTAGTATGTCATAATTTGTGGAAATGTCATGAACAAACTCTAGAGAAGAAATTACAAATTCAAAAACATGATTAATCAATATTGTATTTACAAAACTATAAATTCCATAAATATGTACTTGCCTCTGATTTATGATGACCAAATTCCAAATAATAAATTACAAATTCAAAAACATTAATATTCAATAATTCATTTACATAAAAACATATACCACAATATGTGCTTCAAATCTTATGATAAATTATGTTTCAATGTTATATTTTTATCATTTGATAATTTAGTGATACTCTTAATTTTTTTATATAACCCAAAATAATAAATCCATGCATGTCCTAAAAACAAAAACAACCTCAATTTTCATGAATTACATAAAAATTACCATCAAAATAGAGTAGAAAATTCCAAAGATAAACCTATGGTGATCCTGTGGAGCTAAAATATATCCATTACAATGGTAACAAATATAGAACACAAAAATATGGATACAAAGAAATTTAATTTTAAATATATATAAATTTCTACTTCTAAGATATACATATAAAATGTGATAAAATATCATACCACACATATAAAAAATCTAATTTTTTTTAATATTTCATTAATAAAATTAGAAGGTGTATCTAATGCACTTACCTTGAATGTAATCTTACCAAGGAGGTATATCAATGATAAATTAACCTAGAAGAGGGGGAAACATAACAGATTCATTCAACTATGTAATAATGTTATGTGGGATAATGTTACTACAAATTCCGTTAAAATAAAATGATATGAATAGATATGAATGTAAAGAGATTTTGTACACAAGTTAAGTGGATGATGTTTAGATCATTGGAAATTAATTAAATGGTTTTATGATTTATTAATTTATATTTAAATTTCTAATAACCATATATGAAATCGAAATATATTAAGTATAAAAGATTAATTAATATTTCATGATGGTAGTTCACTAATGGTGGAAAATTTGTTCTACTATATAGGACCTAGATTTTTTCTATCATACATGACCTTATGTGAGTGAAGTAGTATGGGATTAATAAGTGAATGGTTTAAGTAGTCAGTTATGATGTGTATGGAATCTTTATTGGGGAAAAATGGTTATATATTATGGTTTATAAAAGGAAAATAGAATAACTTATATAATAATATGGAATATTCCATGCGAAGTTTTTATATGGACTTCATATTTTTTATTGGAGTAAAAGTGATACAAATTAATATGTGTAGATAAAAATAGCATATTATCATTACAATGTGGAAACTAATACACTAAAAATAAGGCATGACATTCCCAATTATGTAATTACTATAATACTAGTTTAGAAGAAATCATACACTCTGAATTAGTGATCTCATTGGCCATAAAAATATATTAGCACTTACAACTAGTGGTGTATCATTTTCTATGAGAGTGTTATAGAAAATTTCATTTCTCAATGTCATGCTTTATGATAGATTATTCTACATTCTAATAAACTATTACAATTATAGTTTTACCTAGGTTTTATATCATATAGGAAAGAAGAGGTCATAATAACACTGTGAAGCTCTATTTTTATAATAAATGAACATTGTAAAATTTCAAACCATAGAAATAGGTAGGATGTTTTGTGTTTCATTCACTTATTCGTGGTGCATCTATTATTCTATGGTTATAATTTTTGTATAGTGGATACAATAATTTTTGTCAACTTTTAGATGGGTAGAACTGTGTACTTAACATATGTGTAAAATCATTGTCTATACTGATTTTCTTATTGCAAAAGGATCAAATAGTAAATATAGAGACTATATATTCAGTTAGTTTGTGGTGGTTGAAGTATATTACCTAAATAAATGTTTGCATAATGGGTTTTATTTTATTAATGGGTATTGTAACATGTTACAATGTAGGGATATTATAGGTTTTTTCTTTGACTATAAAAGATTACACACTTTATGAGATAGATGAGTTTCCAATTTTGATGAACAAGGAAAGAAATAGTTTTATATGAATGTTGGTGTTGTTAACTAAAAAATATATAAGTATTCTACTTTAATATATAGAGAAATTTATAAAATTACAATTAAAACACACAACACCTTCTAAGACAAATTTTCACCATTTTTTATTTCATAAATATGAACTAATCGGAGTGTGAATTATAATGATTAATTACAAAATATATCAAAATAATAAATTAAATTTGTATTTATAAAATTATCTAAACTAATAAAATAATATAACACACCATTACAATATATAATTAAACCATTCACACATATCACTTATAGTAAACATATAACCAATAAATGGTGTTTTCAAGATAATGTAATTCCACAACATCTAATTCCTTCTGAAATTAAAAATAATAAAATGTGAATAAAATTAAAGTTAAAAGTGTATTTTTTTAATATGTTTTCTCCCTATCTAATGGTTTTCACTTCTTATTAAATGAAATTTGGTTCCAAGAATCACTAAATAGATTTCATGTCATTTAGTATGAAAATAGTGTAAACATACATATTCAATTAATAATTTGAGTGCATTGTAATTTTAATAAAATAAATGAAAATATTGGAATATCAAATTTGTTAATCCAAAAGAGTATTAGGTGTGATACACCCTTAGGGGTGAATTATGGTATGGAATGTTTTCCAAAATTAAACACCTTTCCTTAAACTCACACTACCTAATGGATGTTGACCTCATAATTATTAGGGTCACTCTTTTTCTATTATTTTAGGTGATGATTTGAAAATTAATTGAATAGTCTTTTAACAAATAATATAATTTATTTCTTTATCCTTATTATCAGTTTTTGTTGTGTATGATATAAAGTAAACAAAAGTACACATGGCACAATGGATTTTTACTTGGTTCTCTCAAACAGGAAACTCCAAGATCATGTGATTGACGATGTGTTGATGCACCAATTAACCACTAACCTCACTAATAATTGGTAGGGTTTAGGATAGTTCACTCATGTTTGGGGTCACTCCCCTTAAAATTATTCTGTTAGCACATTTCCCCCACTTTATCTCCCTTATGCTCGCTACTACAAAGAAAAGATAACTTGATTGACACACAAGTTAAAAGAAAATAGTTCACCAAAATTTTTTTAATTGAGTATGGGTTAGTTAACATTTAATCACCAACATACTATTTCACATGTATGTTCTGAAATTCTTCATGAAAAACATCATCTTCATCATTCCATGAGATTTCATGGAAAACACCTTATCCTCCTCCTTCTCCCTCCTTCCAGCTATTTTTATGGAATGCCTTCACATTAAAGTTTTTATATTATAATTTCATCACATTGATGCACTGAAACAACTATCCTTTTTCTCAATGTATTAGGTTTGGTAGTGCTTTTACACTATTACTGATTTTTTAGTGAACCTCTCCTTATTCTTCGACCTGAAAATATGTTAGGGGAATAAATTGGTAAATTATTTTCTTTATATTCTTTATATTATTCTTATATAATACCAATACTACATGTAAGAAATAATTTCCATAATTTTGAATATGGAATTTCCATAGATCTCGGTCCATATATTTCCCCCATTCAAGACTCTATTTTTCTCAATCAACCTGCAAAACAATTACCACATGAAATATAATTCTATATTTTTAAATATAGAAACCACGGATAATTCCACCTCTTTAATTTTCCACAATATTTGTGATTCCAAAAATCTCAAAGCTCTTTAAAAATTATTTTTATTGTATCATATGATGAGATACTTCCCATGAATTCACTATTTATACTACATCCTTGTAGAGTGATATTCAATAAAAATAATTATCACTTCAAAATTTCCTATAATCATAGATTTAAAAATGAAGAATTATTATTTTAAACTTTGATTAACTAGGAAACAATTGTCTGATATAAGGGAACTAATCCTCATAAATGTCGTCATTAATATCATCATAGATCATTGAAATTTTGTATCATATATATCTGGAAATTTTGTCTTGAATTCCTCATTTAGATATTTACTAAGACCCAATATGATCCTTATAGAAAACACCATTAATCATTATGAAGTCCTAAGTTCATCCTTATGGTGATCCTTAAACACATTCCTTTATTGACTTCCCATCCTTATAAATTCGGCACACTCATCTTTAAAAATTCTGAAGTTCATCCTTACGATGATAACATCGTGGTCTGGCCATTTTATTTTCATTGAAAGCTAAAAGTTTTAGGAAATCCAAGTCTCAACATTGTGATCATTTCTAGACTAGAAAAGGTGTTGAAATATTGATTTCATGCATGCATAAACTCCTATTATTGTAGGTTTAAGATGAATAGAAATTGAAACATTTCATTCTTTCCTAATTTTTAATATATAAATAGTATCCCACTAAGTCACTATCTCATAGTGAAACATGTTTAGTACTCTTTCATGGTTTATTAACCTAAAAATGTTGGGGAACTCTCAAAAAATACCTTAGGGACTCTCCCAGCCTAGAAGGTCACCATGCCACCCTATACAGTGCTCTTCCTCTTGTGTGCCACACCAAATATCTTTTGTATGTAATTTCATGGATTGACTCACCCTATGGATAGTAACTAGACCATTTTTTCATGTGACATCAGGAAAACCTCGTCAAATTTCAAATATCTATGAATAACATTGGGGGAATAAGAAGGTACTTTGGGGAGGATATATCCCATGTATCAGAGTAAGAAATGGTGGTAAATAAATATCTATTATACACATCATAGTATGCAAAATAATAAATAAAATGAACATGCTATAAAAAAATAAAATGCACTATAAAACTTGAATGGTCATGATTAGAATATAAAATACATACAAATCTTCTACTATGCTAATCAATATACAAAATAAATAAATTAACAAATGACACTAGCCTCTACTAATACTCTAATACATACCTTATCTCAATCACCTAAGTTCAATCCATCCCACCTAATGATCAAAACCTAGGCCTCTTTCTAACTCGTACTTTCAACCAATGAGAGTATGCTTAGGCACACTAATGCAATGGTGGCCTAATTAGGGTTTGATTATATAACTTATTACGGAACCACCAATGTGGTCCCATATATAACAAATAATGTATTGATATGTGAATGTGACATGCTCAGATGAAATCAAAGAATAAGTGTAGGAAATAGTTATATAAATAAACCATTATTGATCCTTATATCTAGGACCCCGATCAACCATAAATGCTTTATCCAATGTCAAGGTGTCTCTGAACGTGTTATGATATCATGAAAACCATATAAATACTAGATCACAGAGCTTAAACTAGGTATCCCTACTAATCATGCTCAAATGACCAACAAATCATCATTAATGGATCAAAAACTTAATCTTAGGCATCCTGGGAATCTCTCCAATGTACAATATAATAAATGTATCAAATTTAATTCTCAAGAACCCTAAGAAATAACTGAATAGGAAATATCTCCCATTTCACCATTCTAACAAGATAGATCCCAGGCATCTTGGGAATCCACATCGAGTATAAATAATGTCACTTGGATTAACTAGCTGGATCCTAGGGGTGAACTAGGCATCTCATAATAATAATCATAACAATAATAATCCCAATATTTAATGGAAGGATCCTAGATATGCTAGGCATCCTAAGTACCCATGGTGTCCGAGGCATCCCATATAAAACTGGGGTTGAATCCTGTCATCTAGGGCATTTTTTCACATAGATCAATAGATAAATCCTAGTATACACACTAGGAATACATGATTATGTCATCACGTCCTACTTATATCACGCGGTATTACAAGGGTCTCAAAATATAGATCTAAGGAAGCACCTCTAGGCATCCAAAACATCACTATCAAACTATATTAGTCCCATAGGCTTTGTTACATGAAGTCCATCTGGGTATCCATAGCTGCATCAAAAATAGCTAGGTTAGAGCATATATATGAGATAAGGGTTGTCGAAACACCTAAAACCTTCCCCATTGTCCATATCCTAATGTTATCACATGTTTAGTGTTGGTTCTAAGGTGACACTCTCTACCATCTCTAACCATACCCACGCACACCCACTCAGGGTCTGTATGTCCCTAGGCACCTAATCGAGTCCTCTAAATCATGTCTAGGGAGAGACACCCTACTTGGGGCCCTCTTGGTGAACAGAGGGGGTAGAGGAACCACACTCGGGTCCCTAGTCATAGTTAAGTCACTCAAGTTACAACCTTCCACACAAAGGACATCACGGTTCCTATAAATTCCATAACATAGAACAAAATCATGGGACATAAGGTTATTCCTCACAATAAACAAACTAAAGAGATTGATATTAATCTATATTGTACTCTGTGGTTTCTTAAGGTTAGTCACTCACCCAAACCAATATTATCTTACCTAAGTTCTGTACACCTAGGCTTAGCCATATCAAATGGGGTAGGAACACTCACCCTAGGTCAGTACTATGGGCCTATTATCTCTAAGGAATAACAAGGTTCTTACTAGGCCCAATTGGACCCATCATTGTAGTCCCACACACACATCATATTGGAGGTTTCTTTGGCTTACACAAAGGTAAACCATGTATTATCCATTCTAATTTAAATCAAGGATCACCCCTTATTGTACTACTATCAAGGACAACTCATTCAATGGTCGTGACCTTAAATATCATTAGCTAAGGCATCTATCTAGAGTGTACGAGATCTATATGGACCTTATCCATATATAGGGTATAAGGGATATCATATAATTAATTAATAAACTTAATTAATTAAAATTATTAGTGGAACATTCTCTTAGTCCATCAACTTAAATAACCAGGTAATCATCCTAAATAGTGAGTCCTCATGTCACAATGAACCAAAATTAAACAATCATTATAACATAGGGAGAGTAACGAGATCACCTACTTCAATTAAATATTTTCCCATTTATTTATAAGTAAAAATATAGCTCTTCTAAGGCCCATCTAAGCCTACTTAAGCTCACATCACTAACTGAGTACCATGTCATCATTTCATACTAAATCTGATGACAAGGAACTATGATATGTCTTCAGTAGACCCATGAAATTAACCCAGGCCAAAAATCCATGTTCTAGAACCATTTACATCAATAATTAAATTTAATTTAAATAGAAAACCTCAAATAAGACCAGAGAATGATGTACCTTTGATGATTTGATGAATGAGGTTATTTAGACATCATTACAGAATTCCCCCTACATAGGATGCACCAAATTTTCAAAGGAATAAGGTAATTTCACCATTCTCTAGTTAAATCTCCATTTTTTTACCAAAACCACATATCACTAGATTTAGAAACAATGAGGGGAGAGATAATTGGGATTAGGATAAGGATGCCATACCACAATCAGTTGAAGAAAACTCCCAAGAATGTCACCTCAAACTAAGGTGAAAAAGGAAGTGTTAGGGGAGGAGACCCTTAATCCATGAATGCAATTGGAAAGAAATAAAAAGGGGGATATCCACTTTAATACCCAAGGGGGTTTTATTTTTTCCCCTTAGAATGACACTAGATAGTTGGTGTGCCCAATAGGCTAGTCAGTGGTGAGCTAGTGGCTACCGACTATAACCACTCTATATCCTAGCAACCCTAGAATCCTCCAAAAATCCTCCAAGCCTCATTGAAAAGAAAATATCCCTCATTACCCATCCAAAACACCCCTTTATGGGTGATCAAACTCTTAGAATTATATTCATAATCTCAATTTAAAATATATCACATCCGCTAATTTAAAAACTCAAATTTCTATAGAAATTAAATACCCTTCTATAACCACGGTCATTATAGACTCCCCAATATAACACTTATAATCCCAAATAAGTTTTGGTGGTCATACAACCGAAAATCCCAACCTATATAGGTCATAAACTTATTAAAAAGTGGTTGAGTGCCATCTTGAAATGACAAACACGCTTCTAAAATAAAAACTTAAAATTAAGGTACTTAAGCTACTGAATGACAAGACAACACACATAACCATTTCAAAAACATTGGGATGATTCATTATGGATCCACTATATCCCAAGGTAGGATAACATGATCATCCAATGCATCATTGGACCGTAGTGATCCCCACCATAATATTTGTCCCCTAACTTTCAATTCTAATTCTTTGGTGCTTTTGGTATTGTAATTTCCTATTAAAACTCCATATCCCTATTACAATGATGTTTAAAATGTTGTTTCCATCATACCACACTCATTTATACATGATATATTATCTTATAAACTAGCATTGGTTCTCATTTATGAATCTAAATTTAGATAGATGCATAACCTTCATCCATACAAAGCTAGGAGAACACCATATTTACTTTATAAATCATCAACCAACTTCTGAAGCATAGTCATCATATCCAATATGATTTACCTGATGCGGTTTCCAAAGAACCACATTCTATATCATGCAAAAAACACTAGTTGTACCTCCTCTATTTGAACCTTTTTTAAAGTTCTCATCTTCCACTTCCAAGGCATTACCTAAACACCTGATCATGATGCCTTTATCCCTATAGGTGCTCGTTAATCATTAAATTACCCACACCAATGTCTTTACCTGACCTCAAGTGTGATCTCCTAAATTGGATCAACATTCAACTTAACCCATGTGGTGCATTGATAATAACACAAATTCTTGATCCAACACATTCAAATCATCATGATCCATCCTGAGCTCGATTCCCACACTCATATTCCATCCATCAAGAGAACCAAATTTATTTCAGGTACTTTCTTGTTTATTATAATCCAATTTCTATCATAACTATCTACCAATAGATCTCCTAAAACCATTACCATACCAACATTAATTTTTTTTTCAATCACTGTTAAGGGAAAAAGTGAGAACCCTCACACCTTGCCTAGTTTTGCATCAAAAGTCACAACTTATTTGTTAAAGAAAAGTTTAAGCTGCTTCGAGTCAAGATATCTAAATAATATCCAGGGAATAGACTTAAGTTGGATGTCAGGATCATCCTTTAGAACTCCTCCGCAGAGATTTGCAAGTATGTCCCAAGATTGCAAGAGTTCCTCCTTGTTGATCTTTCCCGTGTTACATCCTATAAAAAAAATGTGGGTCTTCTTGTCGATCCACTTACCCTGCTCCTTAGAAGAGGTCACATGAAGCGCCCTCCTCTTATTTAACTCTTGAATATTCAGCATGTTGTCAGTCATTTCCTCATCAGATTTCAAAAGTAGGTCCATTTTATTCAGCATCGAAAGTATCTGTCGTTGTGAGTCGTCATTGTAGGAATTCTGACCTTGCTGCACCGAGTCCGGAGGCCCCTTTTCACCCTCAGGGTTAGTAGGGACAACAACCTCGCAACTAGCCTACTGAACCTCCTCACCTCCCACTATTTGGCCCTTGTGTTCCTTTGGATTTCCGACTTTCTTTGCTAACTGAGTCTCCATTGGCCTCGGGAGGTGGGAGTAGTCCTTGAGCCCCTTTGTCTTCTGCTTCTTGGATACAATGCAACTTCCAGGATCTATGTTTTCCTTATTCCCCTTTTTTCTCCTTGGTCTATGTAGGTACTTTCCATCCCCTCCTGTATCGACAACATCTGAGAGTTAGCCCTCTCTACCCGATTTGTCTTCAGAGGTACAGAACTGGTTGCAGTCCGAGTCCCCATCATTGCGAAAACAGTCGAATCTGTTACTTAATTTGAGGCTAGATAAAGATCCCCTCGAGTTGAGAAGGTTACCAGAATGCTTTAAATTTGACACCCATGCTTGGGTGCTCAATGACTGACTGCTTCCAGATATGGAACTACCACCAGCCCCCACTGCCTGGGCATAGGTACCCGATGTCACAGTACCCAAGGGCACTGGACCCGCTGCTCCAAAGGTTTCCCCCACAACCTTCTTATCCAGGTTAACATCCCTTATTGACGACCCTATTGAAGGGTCATGTGCAGCCTCCCCTTGGTCCTCTTGCTGCAAGGAACAACCCGATCCACTTGATTGAGCGAAGCCACATCCCATGAATTGAAATTGCTGATCTCCTGGGGCCAGACCACATGGGTGATCACCCACGTCAACCTCCATTCTAGTTTCCCCATTAACCCTCACTGCATTGATAGAAAACTGCATTGTTGTGTTCCTTCTGGTGACATTACTCTCTTTAGAGCGAACAACAGAAGAACGAGGATCACCCAAATCCTTCTCCAGACGGCTGAAAACCTCACGAACTGAGGGGTTCAAATGGGAATCCATTGGGGATATCTTGGGAGCCAGCATCGCTCCATGGGTCAAAGAGCACAACACCTTCTCCCCTGGAACCACACCGCATGCCACCTCATTCTCCCCCAAATCAGCACTAACCCATGGATGATGTTCCACCACAGGAACCACCAGCTCCTCTGAAGGCCTATACTGGTTCTTGCGGTGACAACCTGAGGCCATATGACCAAGCATGCTGCATCCTGAGCAGAATGCAGGCCAAGATTCGAACACCACCCATTGCATCCACTTCAGATCTTCTCCAACCGAGATCCATAGCCACTCAGTTGGAGGTTTTGAAATGTCGACCTCAATACAAGCGCGGGGCAGGATGGGATGACAAACCGCAGCGGTTCAAAAATCAGAACACAGGTAGCGTCCAACCAAATTACCGAGCATACATACGATAGAGGGATTCTGGAAGGGTAGAGGCAAATCAGGAAAACTTACCCAAACGGTAGCCGAAGGCAGATCACGGTTCAAATTGAAATCAAACGACCATTGTAGGAGGAAAAAACCACAACCATTGAACACCTGAGGAGCCCTGGACCAGGCAGTGACCAAATCCTCCTCATACGAAAAGCGTACCATCAGTTGATGCCGGTCGAGCAGACCCACCACCGCTCGGTTTTGAAGACCCCAAGAATCAAAGACGAATCTATCGAATGCATCTACCGGGGGATGACGGCCTTTGAAACGAACCACCAGCGTTGATTTGTGTAGTTCAGAAGCTGCGTTGAACTCTGTAAGAGAAATCACGAGCTGAGGAGATCCGTCGTGAAGATCGAGAACCTTAGGGCTAAGAGAAATCGATGGGAAAGGGGGAAGAAATGCCGGATTGGAGAAAGGGGTGAAAGGACGAGCCACCGGGGAGAGGATCCCCCCTCCCCCTATCGAGGAGGAGGGGGTCGGAGCCTTCGTCATCTCCGACCTAGGTCATCGTCGCAGACACTCTCCTTTCGCCACAGGCGCTCTCCCATGAAACCCTCAACCATTATGATACCCACATGGGGTCATATCACCCACAATCAATAGCATTCTCCCCATTATAGTAGTTTCCTTTTTATTATTTCAATTGATGGAAACTCAAACAACTCAACCCACACCCTATCCAGCCCCAAAAACCATGATTGGATGAAACCAAACCTACTCATACCCAAGTTCAATCACAACATGAATTTCTAACTTCTCCTAAATTATAATGAGGTTCGCAGCCTCAAACACACATGCCACTCCTCTTAATCCATGCTCACCTAATCTCAGGAAACTCTCACCTTAAACCAAATTTGATATCGACTATGTCACCACACCCGATCCACTTCAAATGTATCTATTTTCATGAAGAGACATTTCAAAATCCTTATTTTATCCTTGAACCATCATGCACATAATAATTATATCAAAAATAATCATCCCTTTACTCATAAACTATCACACTATGATCCATGCTTCAAAGGCATCATGTGAAACTCATTCTTTCCACCTCAAACTCCTCTAATCACAATGGGTGCATTCTCCCATACCACCCAATCACAAAACCTGACTCATGACCTGATAAGTCATATACCAATATCCTAGGATCATGATACCAAAAAACTTACCATGCCCCTCATATTTTTTTTCATCAAGATAAACTCACACTTATCCACCATTTGAAACTATTCCAAGGCCTCAATCATTTACCCACACTCACAATACACTCAAAAGTGAACCTCTTTGAAAGTAATAAGGCATCGTGATTCCTTTAACATACTCGATAGCACTTCCAATGCATTGATCAAATGACCTGAAGCACCTACCCATGATTCCTGCCTCATAGGCACACATAAACCTAGGTTGACCCCTCTCGTGTGTTTCCCATGATCATCACAAGGCTATGACTCACTAAAAACTAAGTGATGTATCAAGTTATCTTGTTCCTACCACCTATACAATAAATATGGGTCTCACTAAGGCCATAACTCGTGAGAAACACCTCATGTTCATTGTCATATATCCCATGATATCTTATATGACAACACCCTCTCAAGGTTCTCAAAACATATCGACATCATGTTCCATCCCAACAGCCTACCAAGGCATTTATTCTCATCAAATATACCTATAAAGTATTTCCCCCTCTAGATTCATTGTTTCATTGGTCATCACCACCGTAACCAATGACATCATCCTAGATGACCCATATCAAGGGAAACATAGCCACGATATTGGTTAAGTAGAATGTAATTCCAAGATATATGGGAAAATGTCATATAGATTGTTACTAAAACTTTAATTAATTGAACCTAAATTATAAAAAACTAGAAGATGTCATAAGTAAGGCATCATGTGCTTGTACTGACCCACTAGGGTCTATGCACCTCTTATTCACAATGGTCCATACCATTATCATTGTTAACAAGTGTCCCATTATTAATCCACATGGAATTACATTAGAATATAATTTCTATAAAATTCATCCCAACTGAAAAAAATTCAACCAAGTACTTATATGGGAAAATTTCATATGAGCAGTTATTAACACTTTAAAAAACTGAGCCTCGGTCATCAGTGAAAATAATATCACTATTAGGTATATACATCATGTGACTTATCTATGCCTAATATGATGCATGATATGCTTATTTCCACTATAGGATAAGATCGAAAAAACATAATTGAATTATTTACAATGGGACAAGATCCAAAAATCCTATAACTCACAAACCATAAGTCTCAAACGTTATGTGTTTCATGCTAGGTGAAAATCACAATTACTATAAAAATGCAAACCAAGAACATCAATCCTGTGTCAATGAAAACTTAGAATTCCACCAAAAAAAGGTGATTGTGATGAACTAGTAAGGGTTCTATCATAAACCTTGATACATTCCTATATATAAAGTCTACCATATCTTAAAATAGTAAGACCAAAATTGTAATGAATCGGTATTTTTAAATGATATTTTTTCATGAACCGATTTGTCATATATTATATAATATTATGCATATAAAAAAATATAATAAAAAAAAACTTTATCTCATTAATAAATATCATTACATTATTCAGCAATGAAACCAATGAAAATTCCAAACATTACAACTAGACAAAAAAAATATAAAAAAGAAAAACTAAAATGGGAAAATATGGAACACCTCAATCTTATATAATCACCGCCCCACAACTAACACTATATAAATGAAAAAAAATATGTAATAAAACAATACAAATCTTACAAAATGAAAATATATCACCTTGGGAGGAATTTTAGTAAATATTGAGTGAAATAATGCAGTGGTATTTATAGGGTATAAAGGGAAATGTGATCGTTGAGATTCAGTCATTATATAACCGTTGATCAAATATGATTATTGGTCAATATAAACATTGTTCAATTTTATTATTGGGAACTATACCCATTAGTGATAATTTTACCATTATAATTAGTGTTTATAAGTAGTAATGAAAAAGAATGATTGATTCAGAATGGAGAAACGATGGCCTTAACTAATAAATTTATGTCATTTAAAGCCCATTTGTTAGAAATTGTGAGGTAGGTACTGTCACTGGGGTTCTCCCTTGACCAATCCCAATTTGGGCTTCAAAAAGTGAGTTTTGAATGAAATTTTATATAGGAGAAGTTCAAGTTAGTAATGATTTCCACTTAGTCAATGTTAGCAGATCCACCCCATGAAACTAACACCATTGAACACCATACCCTTAGGGCATATGTGGGTGTAATAAGTGGTTACATATCCAAGTATTAGTTTCACAAAGTTTAATTTCCTTTGTATAAATAAAATTTTTATTCTTTCAATTCCATTTTAATGACATGTTTTCTTAATAAAATATATGTTTAATTGAGATGAGTTTGATAAATTGATTTTAGGAAATGAATAAAACATAATAGTATTTTTTTAGAAAATATATATGCTTTTATAATAAACTAAGGTATTCTGAATAATATTTGTTTTAATTAAATAGTCTTCTCAAACACTCTTATATAAATATAAATGATAAAATAATTTTATAATGTCCTAGGAAATTTTTATAAGTGTGTAAAATTTGATTGTGTTTTAAAAACTATTATTTTAAATAAAAAAGGATGTTTATATTTAAAATTTAAAATTAGAATATTTAGATAATTTTTTTGATAAAATAAATATTATATTATAAATCATCACATCAAAATTAGGTTAGGGTGAATGTTTTTTTGAATTTTCTAAAATAATTTATTTTTTAGTGAATAATAAAAATATAGTTTTGGGTTTTTTGTATGTTTTATGACTTAATATTTATTTCATAATGATATAATAATTAATTAACCAAAATAACCTAAAATAAGTTATTTTATTACTATTAAGTATTTTAATATTGTTTAATCAATTTAAAAACCTCTAAGTGACTTTCAAAAGTCTGAAATAGAAAATTTGATTGTAAAAAAATTATTTTGTGGAAATTTTATTCTTTCCATGTCCAAAGAAGTATTAAAAATGGTTTTTAGTTATAATGGTTTAAAATATCATAAAATATTACTCAAATTCCTATAACATTGAGAAAAAAACATGGTTAATACAATGGTTTTTCATTCTCCACAACCTAGATTTCCAAGACCTATATTTTGAAATTTTTAAAAAATTCCTACACTTTTGCTATAAATACCCACCCATTTCACCCTTTACCTATACTAAAAATCCATCCTCCATGAATTTATGGTATTTTTTAATACCAAATATTCCCTCCAAGGTATCCTTAGTCCCTTAAGATTTCATACTCAAGATTTAGGAGAAACTCTTCAGGGTAAGGGAATTCTCGTCATCTTCTTTTCCATTCAAGTAATTCTTTTTGTGTAAGTCTTATAAAGGGTATGATACTTTATTTTATTATTATTATGATCATAAAATTACTACTAAAATAATTTTTTTTCAATTTTATTCCTTCATTCTCTATCATTTTATCCTTTTCTAAATCCTTGTTTTATACCTATCATGTTGCTGAATTTAAATCTCAAAATTCTCTCTTTTACATAAGAATTTGTTATATTATGAATAAACAAACCATTTATTTATCCATGGGCATTCACCTAGATGATAATATAATTTATTTGTTTTTTTATTTACATATAAAAAACCCAAATTCTCTTTTAGTGGGTTAAAAATTAGGTTATGGTCAAGACTTTAAGAACTTATATATGAAACATGTAATTTATTCTCCTAAAGTTATTGAAAAAATGATTTATTATGATCAATGTGGATCACATGAAATTAATAAATATGAAGGGTGTTCCCTAATATATCTCCAATTTATTGGGTAAATAATTTAATCTCTATATATGACATGTTTTATGGTACCTTGGTGAGTAATGTTGGTAATTTTCATTTATGATACCATAGTGATAAACCATAGTGATTTGCTTATGAATGCCTCATTTTTATGTTGTATCCAAATTTCAATGTTATAATCCATATTATTTTTATTATTATATTACTCATTTTATCTTGTTCATTATATATTATTATTCCTCATCTTCTTATTTTTATTCCTCATGATCACATCCTAAATGTATCTCTTTCTTATTCCCTTACTCATGCTTCATTCTCACCCCTTTCCTTTGATATATATACCCAAGATATGATATGATATAAAATTAAATTATATTGGACCCATGAATAATCCTTTAAATTGTATTATAAGTGTGTTTTATGTTTTCTTTTATTATGTTCTTAATTTCCGAAAACTAAAATTTAAAAGATTATGAGTTTTGTTCCATGTAATGAAAAGTTTATGTAATAAAAAGGCAGGGTTCCATAGTTATTATCATAAGAAAAATTGGTCATTTGTGTAAATTATGACTTGAAAATTTTATTAATTACCCTAGTGATAAGTCTAAATATAGGAAAACATCCTAGAATTTTAGCGAATTGTTAATAAAGTGGTTTCCAAGAAATGAAATTCTTGTTTGGATACTACAAGTCGATGTGGATCTGGAACAAATATACCTAGTGGTAAAAAACCCAAAAACATTGTATTGATCTAGACTCAATCAATAATTGGTTCATAATAATGAACCTTTCTACACACCTGGTTTGATACTCCCAATGGATATGTCTGTTTAATCAAAAGCTTTTATGAATCATTTTGAAGGATATATATAATATTTAATTGTTATTAGAGGATATTAATGAATAAAATATTTAAGAATGATGTTTTAATACATAAAATCCCTTTAAAATTATAATATTCCTAAAAGTAACATGTTTCTCACTAACTTTTTCTTATGTTATAAAAATGGTGAGAAATAGGAGGAACCATGTAAATGATGATTGCAATGAATGATACATTTATGGACTTCATAACATGATAGAATATTGAATAGAAAACATTATGAGGATTATGAATCAACTATATCAAGTTATGAATAATAACATGATTAAAGTTGGATGACTAGATTCACCTTAAAGAGAACAAAGTTTTGTTCAGTCCTTTATGTGTCAATAACAACCTCCTTTTAGTGGATCTACTGGCCCATTGATTATTTAATAATGGATTACCTCTATAGAAAATATCTTTTTTTTACTCTTCTATTAAAATATATAGAAAGTCACCCTAGAAGTATACCATTAAGAAGGAGAATTTTATCGATGGTGTACACTAATTAAAAACATGAAGTAGATAAGGGATATTAATTCTATGGAGTGGGAAGAGTTCATGGGAAAATTTTTTAATAAATATTTTCATCATTCAATGTAAAAAAAAATTGAGAAAGAATTATTATATCTGAATCAGAATGAAAATGAATCAATGGGTATCTATGAAATCAAATTTACAAGATTTTCTTGACACACCTCTAGCTTTTTTATGGATTCTAAGGGAAAGTTTGATAGATTATTTTGTGGAATAAGACCCCATATATAGAGGAATTTATAAAATTTATTCTATGAAATATGTTAGATGATAGTGTGGAGTGATATAAAGGTTGAATTAGATTTTGGAGAGATGAAGTGGCCACATAGGTTGAATGAAAACAAGATAGAAATAGAGGAAAACTTAGGGTAAAATTTTTATCATGGAATAGGAGGAAAGAAATTAAAAATTCCCACATGAAATAAATGTGGTAAGAATCATTTGGGGAACTACTTTCTTGGGAGTTGAAAGTGCTACAAGTCTGAAATAGATCGGCATATATCAAAGAACTAAAGTGGTGAGTGATTTGGTGAAGTTGTAAGTGTTGTAGATTAGTTAAGAATATGAAAATTCAATGAGTTTTAAATATGATGATTGAAGAGCTGGTCTTAAGTTCTAAGGCTTTATGAAAATAGATGCACGTTGTTTACAAAAATGAATGATGAATAGAGAATAATTGAATATTCCATGAAAAATAATTTAATTTTCATGAAGAGGATTGTATAGTGGTTTTGGAATTTTTTTGAATAGGACTCTAATTTTTTTTTTATTTGGAATATTTCCAAGTGTTTGGTACTTAAAAAATAAAGTCACTAGGCCAGACCGCTAGGGGGAGTGACACGCACCACTTTGTGGGTGGCTGAGCTCAACCCCAGCCAGCCAGCATGGGCTAGCCATAGTCAAGAAAGTGCATGGGGCACCTACATAAGGCACACGATTGGTAGAGAAACCACCATGAAGGGCGGCACGGTGGTGGAGGTGGGTGCAAGAGTTCACCTGTAGTGAACCGGTATGAGGTGGTACTAGAGAGGGAGAAGAGAAGTTATTAATTGGATGATATCTCAATTTATATTATAATGGAGAGCTAGGATTGAATTCATTTCAATGTGGGGTTATCTTTCTTAACTCGGAATGCATCTTATCCATTGGATCATCCAATTAAAATATCCATACTGTTGGATTATTAGAAGAGCTCTACAACCATCCGATATGTCTGAGTTTCATCTGGACTGTCCATTTGACCTAGTTGGGTTGTCTTCTTCACTAATCTTGTTCAAGAAGATTATTCTCTTTAGATATTATCTTTATTGAAGCTTGATCCATGCTATGTCAACCAAAGCACCAAAGTAGGTATCTCATCTGTGATTCTCGAATGTTCTTGAAGATTCTGAATTGAGGTTCATTTCATATAAATACCACATTAGGGATTCGGAATTTGTTAATGATATTTTGAGATATTCTATTTTTACTTTTGTGATATTCTCTGGATCACATAAGGTTGAGTTTTGCACTATCTTTGTTTGCGTGAAGGTAAAGAATACCGCAAGTACTAGATATGTGATTTGCACACTCATAGTGCTTCGTAAAAAATGAATTTATACAAATCTACAGAGGAACTTAAAATATTCTTGGCTTGCACGATGAAGCAAGATCTCATGCCTTTAATCTCAATGAACATTTTCATGAAGGACATTGTGTGTATCAAACTTGTGTGAAATAATCAATCAGTGCTATGAATACTATACCTGAAAGTGGTTTATACAAGGAGTGTTCAAATTATATAGTTGATATGAATGAAAGTATAAATAAGAGCAGTATATTGCGAAGGATTATATTTCTTATAGTGTTCCTTACTATTGCATGAAAATATTGAGTCTGAACGGAAGAATAAAGTTGTACTATGAATGTTTCATTTGTGCACATGGAATCAATGGGTTTGCATGAATAATAAAGGTGTTGTGAAGGATATATATTCACGAGGATTGTTCTTGTGGTTAGTTTGTTCAAAGTGAGTTCACAAGAAGTGTAATAATTGTGAAGGCATCACACATCGATAAAATCAGTATATAGTGTATGAAAATATCCATACAAATACATGTATTGAATATCAAAGGTATGGATAGTGAGTGTGCATAAAATAAAAAGTGTATATTGTGTGTCATTGGAAAGTGACCAAGTGAACATTATGTGTGTTAGTGTGTGCATGAAATAAATATATACATTCACATGCAAATTTTTTGATATAAGTTGACAAGACCATGTAATATATTAAATACATGCATGAAGATTAAAAATGTGCATGTGAAATATTTGATTCTTAATCAGTGTGTAGAGGTTTGAGAATGAAGCTGGGGAAATGATTCAACAAATGTTTCAGATTATTTATATATCTAAGATTTCAATGTTTAGTGAGGCCAAGTCTTCTATAGAAGAATAAGTTTTTCTCGAGAAGCTTTTTATTGAGAGATCTAATTATTTTAAGTGATTAGAAATATCTAAGAAATACCAACATCAGTTAAAAGGTACTTTAATTGTACATGAGATATTTTTATCCAACAATATCCTAGAAGAAGATCAAGTGGTCATCCTATCTATGGATTATATTTAAGAATTTTTAGCTTGTAACTAGGGGTCAAACCAGTTGCTTAAGAGGCTTGAAAAAGAGGTTGGGGGGTCTAACCAATAAAATGGTTAGGTTTCTAACTAACTAAGGTAGAAGAGTTTTATTATTGGGGGTATAACCAGAATCAATTGGATGATCAATTATTGGGGTGTATAATTAGTTTTTTCTAGAACCACTGTAATTGATAAAAATATTATAGTGGATAATCCATGTTGGGGGGTGTAACCAACTTGGAAAGGATGTAGGTATTAGTATTGAACATTGTAAAAATATTGTGTGTTATATTTAATTTACTTTATGCATTGAATGAATGATCCACACATCTTAATAGGTGAAAGAGTTTTTAATTAAAAGTTAAAAAAGAATTCAGTAAAATTGGTCAAACCTGATTCACCCCCTATTAGTGTGACTGCATGATCCTCGGATGCTTCAATTGGTATTATAGGATATTCCACCTCTGATTGGATCTAATCTACTTGTCCAATGGTTTATATCATAAATATATCAAGTTTATATTTGAGTTTTAAGGAAATTAATAAGAGATTCGGAAGGAAAATCATATCTCTACTCCTAATGTTAGAGATTCTAATGTTTCAGAAAAGTTAGAGAAAAAAATATAGAAAAAAGTGGCAAATAATCTGAATAATAATTCAAATATGAATGAAAATCAAATGGTTTCTAAATGAACATAGTGTGTAAACTCTTCAGTGAAATTAGTCTATGAATCAATTTTAAGCTATGATGATTATATGTTCAATTCTAAAATCAGAAATCATCTGAAGAAACTTACCAAATAAGTGCTCATATATATTACCAAAGTTTTCAAGGAACTTTAGAATGAAAAATTATAGTTAGAATAAGAGATAGATGTTATGGGAGAATCATTGACGAAAAAGTTTGTCATTTCCAGTACTCTCACAAAACTTGTGACAGAAAAGGAAGAGACAATATATCTTTTCAAAGATAGATATACTAAAGATATTGAATAATTGTAAATTAATGTTTGTGAGAAATAAATTTTTGAAATTTTGTTTAAAGAATTTATCCATGAACTTGAAAATATACATAGTATATCTATAAATTTCAAAGATGACTAGTTGAACGATAAATAAGAAAGAATCATGGTTCTTGAAAAAAATTTATCAAAGGAAAATCAGATACATGAAGATTATATTCAAAAGATGAATATTCAGTGGGAATAAGGCATGAAATCGGTTGAAGATGATAAAATTTCTCTAAACTTAAAGTGTCTTTAACTAGAAGTAAAATTGAGAAATATGGAAGCGACACAAGATAATACTTCCTTAGTCTCTCATAAAATAATTATTACCAACGATTCATTGGATAAGAGTCATGTTCCTAAAAAGAATCAAACTAGTAGCAAGAAGAGATTGATATTATCTAAAGATAAATATAATATTAGAAAATTGAATAAGGTAATCCTTTTTTCCTGATAAATATGTGTGTACTATTGTTGTTATGATTACTAGTGCAGATTAAACATTTAAATCTAGACAAAATGGGTAGAGAAAAATACTCATAAATCCATAAAAGCTTCAAATATGGAAGTGAATAAATGTATAAATTATTGTTCCCCAAATAAATCACAAAAAAGAAATGTTCTACCCAAAAGCATCAAAATTTAAAATATAATCATTATGTGTTACAAAATAAGAAATCATGATTTTTTGGCTACTACTGGTCTAATTGGAAATTTTAGCATTAGGAAATTAATTGTTGGAACAATATTTCATTTTATGAAAATTAAAAAATGCCTAAATTTAGGGGGACCAATGTTAAATAAAATTTGAAACCTTAAAAACAAAAGAATAATTCACATAAATAGAATCAGTTTATCAATAACAGATATGATTACTTTAAAATTTTCTATGATTATTGCAACAGAAGTGTTCTCTATTATGATGAGTATTGGTATATATCAATCATGCAAAAATCATCTGATAATTCCAATATAAGATCACAATAGAAATTTAAGTAGGTAATATATGAAGATGATAGGTCAACCTTGTGTTGTGAACAAAAGAAAAGTTGTTAAACAAACAACTTCCAAGAATTTTTTGAAGAATGATGTGAAGATTGTATCACCAAAGAAAAGATATTTATATTATGGTAAGAAAGGTCACACCATAGACCACTGTCAATTGTTCATGAACATTCACATTAAAGTAAGCAAGCTAAAATCAAAGAAAGAATCATTCCAGAAGAGAAATAACAAGATTGATTTGGTGAATGACATTAATGATGAAGAATCTGAAAATTTTCCTAAAATTGGTAACTTGTTGATTTATAAAGTTGTGTGTGAAAGGTGAAACATATCTAGACATTCAAGTAAAAATTGTTTGACATTATTATCTGAAACAAAAATATTTATTTAATAATAATGGGAAAGTATTTGTGAATTCAAATGTTGTGAAAAATAAGTCTACACACAAAGTGAATACTTCCCAAATTTCTAAAGAATGTTCGATCATATAGCTATAATATTTGTAAGAGGAAAGAAATTTGGAACAAGCTGAGAAATCTAAAATTGCATTGTTATCAAATTCTAAGAATCCTTTTTCATCTAAAAATATTTTTGGGTTGAGAAGAAACTCTTAGCCATGTTTCTCTAACTGAGGATCATTAAATAACCACCTTATTCCAATATATATTGTGTTTATTTTTTCATATAGGGAATTGAAGTTTAATCATATATTTAGGGTAAAATTTGAATTTATAAAAGTTATGAATATATTACAGCTAGAAATATTTACATCATATAAGTCTATTGAAATCATGTTATTTCATTGCAAAATCTCAAATAATATTAAAAGATACTTGGAATTTATTCTTGAAGAAATTCAATCATGATGAATAAGTTTTGAGTGTATCTCTTTAGGGGGATCACGGAAGATCAACCAACATATATTTCTTTTTCATTTGATACCTTATTAATATCATAAGTTCTATTGAGGTATGCATCTAGTAATTCTAAAATCTTAATGTCTGTAAAATGAATATTTTCATCATTATGGTATGATGGTTACATTATCCCATTTCATGTGATCGAAAAATCATCATTTTTTTTAAAAAAAGGAGTGATTTATTACTTTTTGGAAAAGGGGGAAATACATTCTTTCACTTGAATATTTCTTATCTATTTTTTGATATGTATTTAGAATAATTGTTGGAAATTATTTGAACAGCCGCATATAAGATGTTTTGGAGATTGGTATCACATGATGAAAGTTTAATGATAGCATTGATGTCAAATTTGATCACTCTTGTTTTCTATATATAGAATTTCTCGCATAGACTTAGAGATGATTAATTTTATATCTTTGATAAGATAGTAGTGATTCCATCCTTCTCAAGAGTAACTTAGTCAATAATTTTTAGAAGATAAGAGGATATTCTTAGAAATTTAATTTTGGAAATGAGATTTTATTCCCATGATGTTATCTTTGGATTTATTTCTAATAAGTGGGAGAATATATCATTGACTTTTAATATGAATTGGGTATTGAAAACAAATACAAAGGGAGAGATTAAAGTGGTAAATGATTTGGTAAAGTTGGAAGTGTTGTCAATTAATTAAGAAAATGAAAATTCAATGAGTTTTAAATCTGAAGATTTTAGAGATAGTCCTAAGTTCTACAGATTTGTGAAAATAGATCCACATTGTTTACAATAATGACTGATTAACAAAGAAGAATTGAAGATGCCATGAAAAAATTATTTCATTTTCGTGAAGAGGGCTATATAGTGGTTTTATAATTTATTTGAAGCAGACTTTATATTTTTTATTTTATTTGGAATCTTTCCAAGTGTTTGGACCTTAAAAAAATGCATAGCCACTAGGACATCCATCTAGGGGGAGTGGAACGCGCCACTGCGTAGGAAGCTAAGCTCAACCCCAGTCAGTCAGCATGGGCTGGTTGTAGTCGAGCAAGTGCATGGGGTTCCTACACAAGGTGAAAGAGAAGCATAGAAACCACCGTACATGGTGGAACGATGGCAAAGATGGGTGTAGGAGCTTGCATGCAGTGAACCAGTGCGAGGTAGTACCAGAGAGGGAGAAGAGAAGTTATTGATTGGATGTTTTCTTGGTATGTATTATAAAAAAGAGTTGGTATTGAAGGAGTTTCTATGTGGGATATTTTTTTTAATGTGGAATGCATCGTAACTTTTGGATCATCCGATTAAAATATCTAAATTATAGGATTACTCTTTGAGCTCCACAACCATCCAATATGTCTGAATTTCATCTGGATAATCCATTTGACCTCATTAGGTTGTATTCTTCACTGAACTTTTTCTAGAAGCTTCTTCTCTTCATATCTTCTGTTCATTGAAGCTCGATCCATGCTATATCGACCGAAGCACCGAAGCAAGTAGCTCATCCATGATTATCTAATGTTCTTTTAAGATTATAAGTCAAGGTTCGTTTCCTATAAATACCACTTGAGGGATTCAAAATTTTCTGATGAAATTTTGAGAGATTTTATTTTCAGTTCCATGATCTTCTCTGGATCTCAAAATTTTGAGTTATGTACTATCTTTGTTTGCGCAAAGTTAAAGAATCCTGCAAGTACTCGATATGTGATTTTCATGATCATAGTGCTTCATGAAGAATGCAGTTCCATGAATCTATAGGGGAACTTAAAATATTCCTATGTTGCATGATGAACCAAGATCCTATGCATTGAATCTCAGTGAACATTTAAACAAAGGAGATTGTGTGTATCATACTTGCATGAAATAATCAATCAGTGTCATGCATACTATACTTGAAAGTGGTTTATACAAGGAGTGTGAAAATTATATAGTTGATATGCATGAAATTATGAAGAATATAAGTGTATTGTGAAGGAGTATATTTCTTATAGTTTTCCTTACTATTGTGTGAAGATATTGAGTATTCATGAAAGAAGAAAGTTTTACTATGAATGTTTCATTTGCGCACATGAAATTAGTGGGTTTGTGCGAAGAAGAAAGGTATTGTGAAGGCTATATATGAATGAGGATTGTTTATGTGGTTATTGTATTCAAAGTGAGTTCACAATAAGTGTAATAATTGTGAAGGTAGCACACATTTATAAAATCAGTATATAGTACATACAAATATCCATAAAAATACATCTATTGAATATCAAAGGTGTGGAAAGTGAGTGTGCATAAAATAAAAAGTGTAAACTGAGTGTTTTTGGAAAGTGAACAAGTGAAAATTGTGTGTGTTAGGGTATTCATGAAATAAATACATAAACTCACATGAAATTTCATTGATATAAGTTGAAAAGACCATGAAATGTATTAAATATATGCATAAAGATTAAAAATGTGAACGTGGAATATTTGATGCTTAATCACTATGCAGAGGTTTGAGACTGAAGCTAGGGCAGTGATTCAATTAGTGCTTTATATTATTTTTGTATCTAAGATTTCAGTGTTCAGTGAGGCTAGGTCTTCTATAGAAGAAATAATTTTTGCCCAACCAGTTTTGTACTGAGATAGTTTATTATTTTCAGTGATCAGAATTATCTAAGCAAGACCAGTAACAGTGAAAAGGTACTCGAATTGTAGTCAGAACCACAACAACCATGCTGAGAATCAAAGGAATGATGAGCACCATCTTCACCAAGTTTATTCTAAAGTTTGAATACCTTAAAACATATTTTTATAAGGAATTTTGTGACCGTTGATATCTATCACGGTCCTTAAGTGACTGTTAGTTTTTGAAACAGTCATAAAATCCTATAAATGTTGGATTATTTTTAAGAATTTTTATTATTCTATTTATCTTAAGTATTTTTTAATATTTATGTATTTTAATTTTATAATAATTTTAAATGATTCTAAATATTTGAGTATATTTTAAAATTCTACAACTCTGAACATGTTTTAATTAAACTTATCTTCAAATTTTGAAAACATTATGTTTTAAAACTTGAAATGAATATGGAAATCAAGATCATAGTGTTTTAATGAAAATGTGAAGAGAAGAACATATGTTTACTTCAAGGAATATAAAGAGTGTCTATATTGGAAAAAAACACATTGAATTTTAAATTTATGTTTTAAATGTTCTTGATAATTAAAAGTTATACATAGAATAATGTATATCTTGGATGGTGTATATTAATGGAAAAATGTTTAAAATAATGTTGATTTAATGTTTTAGACTAATCAAAATTTATGAAAATAGTGATTTTAATATAGGTAAAACATTTTGAACTTCTTTTCCTTGGGTTTTAAAAAAAATGCAAACCCCATAGGCCAACCCTCTAGTTGGGTCGAAGGAGGTAGCTCTCACTACTACAGGAGTAGGCGGCCAAGACTAGGCCCTTCAGCCACAGCACAGGCCAGCCCATGGGCGTGTGTACGCGCCTACAGGTATGCATGGAGAAACTGAGTAGTGCACCATCATGCGGGGTAGTATGGCGGTAGGGGTGGTCATAGAAGCGTGCCCACAGAGAATCAATATGGGGTAGTACCGGGGAGGGGGAGAGGGAATTCTAAGTGATGGCTGGGAGCTCCAGGCTTATAAAGCCAGTCTTGAATCCCTCCCAATTCTATGTGGGACAAACATTTTAAGTGGAAATCAAATACCCATCATCTGATCATGTCGCATGGTATTTGGACCATCCGATTAGTCCTCCCCTCAAACTCCACCATTATGGTATTAATAATGTGTTTTCTCTAGACCGTCCGATCACGGACTCAACTGATCACCACTATTCAATCCATTTTAAATACCACATCATTTCTCACCTGTCTGATAATATCTAAGATTTAATCTCAACTCTCCATCATTTTTAAAAAAACCAAGGATTCACCCTAGCCATCCGATCAGATAATGTTTGATTTGGACTGTACGTTTCTTTTCCATTTTTCTTTTCTGCATTCCTTCTTCTTCCTCAAGCCAACCAGCAGCTTTCCCACTGTATTCTTCCTTATTCTTCTTCTTTTTTTCTTCTCCCTCTAGATTCCCCACCTTTCACTTCAGATCGGCCATCGATTTATACCATAAGTCTCGGTTTATCTTTTTTTATATTTTCTCCACTTTTAAGTTTCTTCAAGCTTTATGTGTTTATATATATATATTATAATCACAATTTGGTTTCATATTTATTCTAAGTAAGATGTTGGTTTTAGTTTTTTCAATCCATATTTTGAGTCTTTGTTTATAATTTATGTATGAAACGTTATATATAAAATATATATGTACACCACCTATATAAACCCTATATTTTCACTTGTAATTTTCACCTGATTTCTTATCCTCAATGTGCGAACAAACCCTACCCAACCTTTTTTCTCTCTTGAAGCTGGGTAAGGGATTTTTTTTATTTACTTTCAATTTGAAAACCCCCTGTTATCTATTTTTATGTTTCATGGTTAAATGTTTATGTATATAATTTTGTTCAGTCTCATTTTAGGATTTCAAAAAAAACTATCATCAGTGTTAAATTGATGTTTTTAAAGTATAAGATGCTCGTAATGGTTAAAACTATTTTATGTTTAAAACTATGTGTATATATGTATACTTATATGGTTTCTTTATATAAAAAATCAATTCGGTTTTTTGAATTTTGAATGGCGATCATTTGTTTTTATGTGATTTTCTTAAAGTAATAAATACAAGTAGGGGTTTAGTTCATCATGATTTAATATGTGAAACCCTTTCTTATGACTTATGTATATATGGTTATACATATATATGATTGTTTATATTACAAGTCTTTTTGGGTTTTATTATTTCCAAATGATATTCATTCCTAGATGGTGTTCATAATACATATTGTACATATGAGGGTTCACCTTGTTTTGTTTTAAATTAAACCCTATTTATATTTATAAAACAAACCTAATTTGCTTCTATGGTTTTCGAACGATGAAAATATGTTTTTAAAAATAATGTCCTTAAGAACATATAAATCATGTAAGGAATCAACTTGGTATTATTTAATTGTACCACAAAAACATATATTCATATATGTGATTATGTGTATGTTTATATATATCTGTGGGTTTTAATTATAATTTGAATTATGATTTCATTAAACCTATTTTATTTGAAGAATAAAACAGTTTTAATGATTTATTAAACCTTTTTTTGGGTTATGCAGATCCCAAACATACACTTATGTATATATATATATACATAAGGTTTTACATGATTTTCAAACCTATGTGAAGACATATATGTATTTTGAACTTGATTCCTCATGTAGGTTGTATGATGGTTTTCATGTTTAATAATAAATAAACATTTGTGCATGAGAACACGTGTTTAATTACGTTTTCTTTTATACATGAATACTTCACATGAAATAATGATTTTTCATCCATTAATTGTATTCTAATTTTTCACAATAAATGCCTCTGGTTATTTAAGTTTATCTTTTTTGATATAAAAATTAACATTTCATGGATTATATAAGTATCTCAAAGTAAAAACATGTAAACCATGGATTTGAAAAGGTTCACATTCATAAGGGTTTAATTAAAGTGTTTTTATTTTTTGTGAAAACCTATTATTTTATGTGAAATAGTTCTTACTACATGTGCATGAGTATGTTATTTTAGTCCATTCATGTCACTATTAAATCTGAAACTAACAAATCTAGTATTTTTTTCATTTATGACATAATTCATTTCAGTTATGAGTATCTATGAAAAAGGATTATGGAATAAGAATGTAAGTATTCAATGTAGTATGGGACACTATGAATATAAGACCATACTAGACATATGAGGAGTGTATTGGACTTAAATGATAAGATGGGTGCACCAAGATAGTGCTCCAATGCATTAGGTAAAGTTGATTCTTATGAGACGTTATGTGTGACGATCTTGGTAGTTATCCTTGGCTTGTGATGCTATGGGAAATAGGATTGGTAGTTAGCCTTGACCTATACTACTATGGGAAATGGGATTGGTGGTTAGCCTTAACTCATACTAAGTCATGTTTTATGGTCTTGGTGCAAGGCCTTGACAAAGTATGGCATTATACATTCCCTCATTATGTATTGTTAAATGATCAACCAAGGGATTATTTGACTAATAGAATATCCCTTGGATAATAATATTCTATGATAATGGTGATGAATACATAAGGTATAATTATGTATTCAAATGGAAAGTTATACAAGGAAGGGGTATCTAAAGTTAAGGTTACATGAATTTCATTTTAAGTTATAATAAATCATGACATGATTACTTATGTAATTATATCTATAATTTGTCATATCACTTTTGAGTTGGTTTGATCAATTTATGAATCATGCATCATTCATGCATTCCTATACATGTATGTGCACTCTGATTTATGTTTTACCTGCAATTTTTAAGTAAACACATATAAATCTTGTGTAAAAGGTATTTCTGAAAAATGGTTTCAAGTAACCTTTGAAAATATTGATGACTTGCCTCAAGAAGTAATGTTTTCCTCTTAAGAAAACATTTTATGATTATTTTAAAGGTTGTTTCTTTAAAGGGGAATTTTTTTCAATTGTTTTAAAACCCCTTACTGGTAATTCTTATGCTCACCCTACATTTTCAATTTATTATATAGGGTTTAGTAGATTATTCCAAGCCTTGAGTACTCTTATGTGATCAAATCAATATGAAGATTAACTTTGTAAATTGTTTAGAATAAGTGTATCAGTAGCATCTGGTTTTCTAGAACCTAAACCAAATTGATCCTCTATATTAGAACAAGATGTTTAATTTTTGTATGCATGTGTCTATGAAAAAAAATCACACCATGATCCAGGCACTGATTCCAGACTTCTGGGGTCGGGGTCATGATAGATTTGTTTGTGTTGGATTATTTGTGTTGTTACTGATACTTTTTTTGTTATTGCTTGATATCACCCTAAAGTGTAAATTGGATAACATGTTATATTTTTCTAATAAAATAATTTCCCCATGGTTTTAGTTTGTGTGATAGCACACCTAAAATAAAGTGGAATGTGATAAAATTATCTTTTTAAATTTATAAATTGATCTTGATGTGTTGTGATGTGTGGCCTGATTATGGGGCGGTGATGTGTGTTTGGGGCATGTGGGGATGATGGTTATTTTTTCATGATTTTTGGGTATTGAGTTGGTTTTTTTCATGATTTTAGGGTTTCTAGGTGGTTGTTTATTTGTTCTTTCGGGTGGTGAGGTGGTTTGTTGGCCATTATTTTGGGGTGATGAGGTGGTTTGTTTGGCTAGGATTTTGGGTGGGGAGGTGGTGGTTGTGTTGTGCTAAATGACTGAGTAGTGATGGAATAAATGATTTGTTTACTAAATTTTGAAATGGTTGGGGTTTGTTTTGGTTAAAATGATGGAAATTATAAATGAATAAATAATTTATGGGTTTTGTGGTTAAAAGTGGATGATATTTAATAATTAAATGAACTGGCTGGATAATGGGAATTGGTTGGAACTGTGATATGTGGCTTGTGGTATATATATTGTGTGGTGTTATTAATTTAGATGTGGTAGAAAAAGTGAAAATTTTGTGAGTTGTTTAGTGTTTGGTTGTGAAACCATTGGTTAGGATTGTGTGTGGCTATATGTATATACTTGTATATTCCTTTTGATTTCTATATGCACCCCACCGACATTGAGAACTATGTTCTGACACTCGTATAGCCATGTGGGGGTGTTTTCCCAACATCTAGTGAGGAGGATTGATGGATGGGTACCTATTCTTTCTCACTCTCTCTTCCAGGAGAGGTTAGTATTGCACAGGTTGTGATGGTCGGAGGACTATTAGTACATTAGATATTATTTGTGATGGACCAAGTGTTTTCAAGAAAGGTGTGATATGATCGTTCTTGTGGGGTAGCTTCTAGTGGAGGTCATGCATGGTAGTAGGAGGGCATGAGGTTTATGTATCATATGTTCATGATACCCTACTACTTTGGTTATGGTTGTGGTTGAGATATGATGGCCTGTGTGTTTTTGGGAGAGAAGTGACCATGATTATGAGGCAGTGGCCTAGGTTTTTTCAGGAGATATTTGATGTGGTCATGCTTGTGGGGTGGTGTGGTATATAGAAGAGATAAGAGCTACATGATGTATGACATTGGGGTGTGAGTGCATCATATTAGCAGGAAAGCGGTACGGGGTACCCTTTATAAATATACTTCTTATTATATTTTATTACTTGGCTTATGTTATTCAATGAACATGCCTTGGTGAGGCTGGGATGGATAGTTTACCTGTTTGTGTGATGTTGGTTATTATATTTTCTCATGGGTTCAATAGTATGCTTCATTAACATGTGCATAAGAGACTTTGGTTTTCCTAGTAAGTATACTTGTATTCTCACCCTATGTATATAAACTATTTCAGGTTTTTGGGAGGGTTACATGGATTGTGTTAGATTTTACTTGCTTGGACCTTTGGATAGTTTTTGTGTCGCTACTTTAGCATTACTTTTTGGTATTTAATTTGTATACTTTTATTTTTATTAGTTTTACTTATACATGCATGTGGGATGGTTTTGGTTTCTTTTTATATCATGTTATTGAGTTATTTGTGGAGGAATAATCTTACCTACCAATCCTATATTATTATAGAGGGTAATTCCTCCCATTTCATGATATTTTTTATACCGCTGGTTCTAGTCACCAACTTGGGGCCTATTGGAGGCGGGACTTGGGGGATCATTATCTATCTCCCCACATTATGGTATCTTTGGAGGGAGGGGGCATGACAGAGTGGTATCAATTGTTATGGTTGAGATATAGGATAGATTTTGGAGTTAGGAACATTGAGTATTGCATGGGTTGGTATGGAAATAGTACCATTTGACCTTGGTGCATGACATGGGCTAGGGAGACTGGCTAGGACACATGATTTTAGGACTCCACCCCCCCCCCCCATGATATAATGCATGAACTCTGAGCTTGTTGAATGACCATGTGAGGTGGACATGTTTTCAGGTTAGAGACCTAGTAGAGGTATATTCATCAGGATGAATTGTTTCCTTGTTTTTATTGGGTTGTTTTGGGAAGGTTAAAATGAATAAAATGAATCTTAATAAAATTTCATACTACTGGGATTATGAAGTTCTTGTTTTCTTTTCAGCTATGGATATTTTTAATTTTCCATGTCTGGATTAGGTAGTTGAGGTTAATTAGTTTTATCTGGTTGATCATTGTAGGGTTGATCTGATAGAGGAGGATGAGTCTTGGTAAAGGTAGTTTCATTCTTTTTAGTAGTAATCTTTGGGGAAGTATGAGGTAAATGTTTCATATGTGGACATATAGAGTTGTCTAGAGGATCTTTATATCACTTTCAATTTGATCTAAGCCCTAGTGGGATACATGGTCCCTTTGGAAATTAGTCAGATATGGGGAGTTTAATGTCAGTAGTGGAAACTATACCTAGGATAGTAGAAGGAGGTAGATGTTTCATGGTTCGACTTCCTAAAGTAGTTTTGAGAATAGTTCCTTTTTTTAACCATGAAGGAAGTGAAGAGGAAGAAACTTATGTCACTTCAGCAGGGGATTAGGTCAATGTGAGAGTTGGGAATCAAGTTCAAGGACCTTCTATTTTTTTCCATATCTTTTTCCAGATGAATAGTCTCATGTGAGACATCTTGAGGAGGCACTATGTCCTTCTATCCAATATGTAATTACTCCTTTTACATTTTTTATTTATATGGAGATTTATAAATAAGGTAGAGTTGATTAATAGGATGAAATCATGAGGAGGTTTTTCATGAAAGGGGAACCAATAGGGTTCTTTAAGGAGTAGATTTTTCAGTGGAAGGTCTTAAGCACATGGATTTTTGAGGTTTTGACCAGTGAGGTGTCGACCTGAGTAGCTTCCTTTCCAGCCTTCTGGGGCCATTGGTTTCTATTATTTTCTTGGGGTATTTATGCTAGTGTGTTTTGGTTTTGGGGTTCTTGGACATTGCTAGAACCAGTTCCCAGTGTTTCCCTAATCTCAGTTTGGTGGAGGTGGATAGGTTCAATTCTAGACTCAATAATAGTTTCTAGTGATATTGTTTCAGTAGCAAGGGGAACAAGATTTTTTCTATTAAGTGGATATAGAGAAAGAAGAGACCGACCTCAGGATGTTACTTAGGTTTAGGAACCTTGAACTAAGTTTGATTATAGATTTTTTCATCAACATATAAGTATAGGAGCTAAGAATAGTTAGTTTCACATAGTGGAGGTGACAGTGCCAGAGGGGGAAGAGATCATCAAAGGTATGATTAGTTATTTACTACCCTTGTTTGTTCCTTGTTTTATTCAAGATCTATGTACTCATTTTTTGAAACCACTCTATCTCATTCTCTAAGACTATATATAGAAAGGCTTCTCATGCCCCTTGGGTTGACTATGATAGTCAAAAGCCATACCATCTTGTTTGATGTCTTTTGGTAGTGTAGACTGATGATGAGGCCACATCAATCATGGGGGATCTTTTATTACAATAGATGTATCCATACTGTGTGATGCTCGGAATCAACTGGTTGTATTCTGTATGTGATATTATAGATTACTTCTATAGGAGAGTCATGTTATTGGATGTGGATGGACAGTGTGTGGTTTTCATTGGAAAGTGGGGTTGTCAAGTGGGAAGTCAGTGTGTGGAGACCCTTATTTATTTTATGGTCATGTTTTCATTGGAATCAGTGGATTCCATGATAATGGATGTCCCTAGTATGACAAAACTTCTCCTTATTACACAATTAAACATGATTTATTAAATAGAAAAAAATCACTTGATACAACATAGAATATTTATAGGTCTAGTGTCTTTGGGGATTAGGAACATTACATAACAACTTAAAACATAGGATGCAACATCTTATTGAAAACTTCCTTTACATGACCACTACATTCCCTTGTACTTAGCATTGCATGGGATAACCTGAGGACATGCATAATAAAAGGGTGAGCTACAAATACCGTTAAGGGATTTAACAAGGTATGACATGAAATATACAATACATGTTAGGGAATAGGTATATCAAGGGAGAATGAGAGAAACATTAACATAAAGGCATGATATAACATAACATGGAAATGTGGAAACAACATTTAACATGATTTTAGCATGAGATAAGGCTCATTGCACATGGAGCATGAGTAAACCCTTATTTCACTTGAATTAGAATGAGTAAACTCTCATTGAACTGGACTTATCATGATACTAATATTTACCCAATGCATTGGAGCGCTATTAGGGCGCACCCTTCTTAAACATTTCATTTCATGCATAAGTGTGCCACATGGATCATACAACATGGAATCATTCATAATCATTTATTCCACAATAAAGGGATGTGTAATACATACATGAAGATTAATAATCAGTAAGTAAACATGCATAAAGGTGAATACCCTTGATAGAGAAATGGGCATGGTATTCACCACACAATGACATTTGCTTGGATAATTGCGGTGTAATTTCGGCAGTGTAACAACGTGACATAAGAATTCATAAAAAAGGATGATTAGAGAGAAAGGAGTGTATCATAATATTTACATGAAATTGATAGTAAGGGGGTAATATATATACATGTACCAACATAATTAATGGAATTTAGATTCAAAATACAAAAGAATAGATTGAATGTAAATGAAGAGAGAGAAATACTTTACTGAATTTTGGCATAGTAACGGGTGTACATGGGAGGCATTTAATGAGAGATAAAGGGGTCTCTAATAATTCAAAAATAAATAGGGAAGTATGGGGGAGGTTATAAATCATACCACAACATTTTTAATTTAATTTAAAAGGGTATAACAACATAATGAAATTGAGACAAAAATGAAAAGGAAGAAATCCATTACTTGGAAGTGTGATCCCAAAGGCTTGGGAGAGACTTGAGAGAGGATTCTTGGGAGATTAGGGCACCTTGGGAGGATTATAGAGAGAGGAGGTAATAGTTAGGATAAACTCCAAAGGCTTTCAGTGAAGATTAAGTGGGATCTTGGGTGGGTTTATATAGGAAAGGAGATAGAATTATTTATTATTTAGGTTTGGGTCACCACACATTATACTAATCAATACCACAAACCAGCCCATGGTTTTTGCCCATGGTTTTGGCCAAAGGGGAGTGGAAAAAAATATTTTATAAGGGAAATGGTATAAATTCTCAAAATAATAGGGTGGCTTATGTGGAGCTGAGTCACAATCTCAAGGAAAACAATTTAAAAAGACAAAATATTTTATAAGTCTTGAAGGATCCACTAAAGCTTTTTAAAATAAATCCAACAAATCTAAAATCACATTATTTTAATGGAAAAACATTAATTCACCGAAAAAATTATTTTTAGTATTTTATTACATCACTATTGGGTCATTATGATATCATAAAACATATTATATATTTAAACGGTATTTAATTTTTACCCAAAAATTCAACTGTCTCAGAAAATTATGAAGAATTCACCGTTGGATAATTTAGATGTCCTGATAACAAAACTAATATTAATTTTATCTAAATAATTTTATAAATATGTGAATTTTTACTTTTAAAATAAAAACTGACATTTATTCCAAAAAGCATGGGTTTTGATAAAAATAGCTTTCAAACCTTAATAAAAATTACAATTGCATTCATAAAAATTATAAGACCATTTATATTTAATAAAGAGTAATTTAATAATAATAATACTTTATTAAAATATTATTTAATTAAAAAATTCATTAATTCATCAAAATATATTTCTTAGTTGACTATTAACTAAAAATAATATTTGCGCTTTAAAAACTATTTACGAGGTAACAATAATAAAATGAAAGTATATTCATTATTATATATAAAATAATGCGCATGATAATAGTTCTAAGGGTTTGTTACATAAACCCTTATAACACCCGCATAAGATCGAAGGGTAAGGTTTGTGATGGTGACAGACTCTTGGGGTGGCTCAGATAACATTTCACGGGTGGTAATCTCTATCAAATTCCAATTCTCTCATCAGTAGTTCCTCTTGAGCTTAACGTATTCAGGCTCAGCTTGGGATTGGTAAATAGAAAACCCAATGATGCCACCTCCTTTCTGAGCTCTGACAAATTGTCTTCATATAGATCAGGTCTACTGGATGAGGTCATCGCTTCCTTTGTCTGAGTAAATTAGATTTGTTAAAGCCCTATATTTATACTAATCATGTGATCATTGTTCAATGGATATATTAGCAATGGTCACAATTATTAACAATATTTTATAATCCAAAAACATAAAACCAATGAATTTCACATTTATATAAACATTTTACATAATGATACATTTAATCAGATCAAGAGAAATTTTCATTAATGAAAGTTTGGGTTGTTACACCCAGGGTCATTGGGGAGTTCCTGGATGTTTTCCTAGAGGTGGTTGTGATGTTACCCCCTCAACATGATTTTGAGTTTGGGATATAATTTCAAACTGGTGCTTCTATGATTTCTATGCATCCTTATTGGATTCAACCTTCTAATTTGTGGGAGTTTCAGTTTCAGATAGATGATCTGATGCCGAAGAGATTTATTTGGGCTAGTGTGTCACCATTGGGTGCTTCAGTGTTGTTCTCCAAGATGGTGGATGGTATTTTGAGGTTGTGTATATACTATTAAAGGTTTAATCAGGTGTTAGTAAAAAACTATTACCCTATCTTGAGGATGAATGGTATTTTTGACCAGCTAAGAGGGGTGAGTTGGTTTTATAAGATCAATGTGTAGTCTGGATATCACCATTTGATGGTGAAGGATAGAGATATCTAGAAGACTGCGTTAATATTTAGGTATGGGAACATTGAGTTTGTATTAATTCCATTAAGTGTTATGAATTCACTATCCATGTTCATGGGGATTATTAAATCTATGTTCCATGAGTTTTAGGACTAGTTTTTCATCGTATTCATTGATGATATCTTGGTCTAATAGAAGTTAGAGGAGAAACATGTCAAGAATATCAAATATATTTTTTAGGTCCTAATACAACACCATATCTATATAAATTTATCCAATTGTAAGTTTTAGATATGATAGGTTCATTTCCTCAAACATTTGGTGTCTCATCATGGTGTGTTAGTGGACCCGTTGAAGTTTGATGCGTTTGTTTCTTGGGTAGTACCTAACAACACATAATATTTTTGTAGTTTTCTTCATCTTATAGTATATTATCAAAAGCTTTTTATCTATTTATATTGATTTACATCCTCATTGATTGTGTTTACTAGGAAGGACCAGGATTTGTTATGGAATAATTAGTTTCATGCATCATTTATTTACCTGAAGATGAATTTGTTCACTACTCCAGTGCTTCAATTTCTTAAGGAGGGGGTGATGTCTGAGGTGTTTTTTAACCCTTAAAAAATAGGATTGGTATTAATGTTGATGTATTAGATTTATGGGTATATGTAGTTATTCTCTCATGATTATAAATATTCTACCCATGATTTGGATTTGGTAGCAGTTGTGTTTGCACTGAATTTGTGGCAGCATTACCTCATTGGGGAGTGCTTTGTGGCCTTCACAAATCACAAGAGCTTGAGGTATATATTTTCTCATCATGATCTAAATTTTTGGTAGCATATGTGGATAGATTTTATTTATGATTATGATTTTAAGATCTCCTAAACCTCATAAAATGGTAATTTTTTGGACAATTCTTTGATTAGAAGGTTGGAAAAGGATGTTGTTTAGGAGTTTAGGGGTTCTTAGAGAGTGATGGAGGAGTTAGAAGCCTTGAGCTTAGATGAAAGGGTGGATGGTGGTAGAGGTTTTTTTATATGATAGTGCAGTTTTCTATGATGTAGTAGGTAGAGGATTATTATTAGGGAGAATCAAAGGCATAGGTGATTTGTGATCATGTTTCCTATGGTGATGCTCTGAAGGGATGGTCAAAGGATGGTCAAAACCAGATGTTGTTTCATGGATGGTTGTTTGTTATGATGGTTATGTGTAAGTTAGTTATTAATTTGTTTCATAGATCACCTTTTGTGGTGCACCTAGGAGTTTCTAAGATGTATTGTGGCATGAGGATATAGTTTTGGTGGCCCAAGAAGAAATAGGAAGTGGCTGAGTTTGTGGAAAAGTGCTTGGTTTTCTAGCAGATAAAGACTGATCATCGTGTTCCTCATAGTTTTTTCATCCATTGGATATTCCCAAGTGTAAATGGGATTAAATATAGATGTATTTCTTTAAAGGTTTCCCCATATCTTAGGGAGGTTGTGATACTATCTGGGTGATCATTGATCAGTTGATGCAGTTGGACCACTTATTAGAAATCAAGGAGTTGAGTGTAGTGTAATTTTTGGCTATGTAGTATGTGGATGAGTTGGTGTAGTTTCATGGAGTTACAAGGTACATTGTCTCATATTAGGATTCATTTTTTACCTCATTAAAGGGGATAATAGTATGCTTTTGGAACTTAGTTATTCCTCAATGTTATTTTCCACCCTTAGAGAGATGGGCAGATAGAGTAGACTATCTAGACTTTTGAGGATATGTTGTGGGCATGCATATTGTAATTTGGTGGATTTTCAGTATAAGAATTTTCCTTGGTTGAGTTTTATTATAATAATAGATATCACACTTCCATTTCCATGGATCCACTTAAGGATTTTTATGGGTGGTTGTGTTGTTCTTTATTATGCAAGATTGAGGTTGGGGAGGTAGCAATTCTTGGTACTGATGTGGTGTAGAGCATGATAAATAAGTTTCAACTTTTTCATGAGAGGATTAAAGTGGAACAAGACTAGAATAAGTCTTATGATAATCATAAGAGGAGGCACTTGGAGTTCAATTTTGGGGACCATATGTTCTTGAATGTTTCCCCTTAGTGAGGGTAATTGAGGTTTAGTAGGGGGTATGATTTATCTCAGGTTTTTTGGGCTCTTTGAGGTACCAGGATGAGTTGGTGAGGTGGAATATCGGTTTTCATTACCACTATGGCTGGAGAGGATCCAAAATGTCTTCCATGTATCTTTGATTTTTCAGTATCTTTAGGCTGACTCCCATTTCATTTCCTAGGGAGAGTTGGATATCGAGGATGTTATGATATTTGTGGAGAGGCCATTAGAGATCCAATATCCTCAAGATAATTCATTTCAGGGGTAGAACATTTATTTGGTTCATGTGTTGTGGATGCATAGTGTCCTGAAGTAGAGTACTTTTGAGAGAGAGATGCAGATGCATTCCCAATACCTGGATCTATTTTGAATTTTTCATTTTCTATGTTTTTATTTGTGGTGTGATGTTTGGATATTTTTTTATGAGATATTTGTTTCTCTTGGTTTTTTATTTATGATTTTTAATAAATTTATGACATATTAAAATGGGAGGACCTGATTCCTAATCAAGATTCATTAACTATGATGTGATTAAACCCAAGAGGGTGAGTCAGTGTCATCTAGAGAGGATATTATCTTGACATAGAGGATGGAATTCATTGATTCATGTGTTCGGAATGGTATGGTTTTTTGGTTTCAGTTTTTGTGAGTTTGGATAGTTGTGGTGATTTTTTTTGTATGATGATGAGGTTGTGCGAGATGTTTGTGTTTGTTTGGTATTGCATGTTTGGATGGTGGTAGCATTCAAGGTATGATGAGATCCTTGAGAGGTATCTCATAGGGTGGTTGTTCGTACCCCTTTACTTATGGGATTGGTTTTCAATTATCAAGGGAGATAATAATTTTAGAGGTATCTAATTTAATGGTCTATGCCTTCCCAATCTGTTACTTTTCTAGTTTCAGTAGTTGGAGGTGTTTAGGGGTGGTTTTGGGAGTTTTTGGTGGAGGCTGAATCTACAGCAAAGCTACTATAGGAAATACATGCCATGTAAATGTATTACATGACATGTAATGGTGGTTTATGGAATGTGTAGATGGTTGGTTCATAGATTGTATCTGACTAATGGGTATCCCATTAAAATGGTACACATCGTGTAAATTTTATTCATGTAATATAATAAATTAGGTGTTAAAAATAATTTGTGGCGATGTGTTTTTAGTAAGAACTTAATTCCTGACTTTTAAAAGATGTGTAGGGATTACATTTCATGTAAATATATTATGAATAACATCTTTAAAGGATAAGGTGCTCAGTTTTATTTCTCAAACCCTATGACAGAAGCTCCCTCTCTTGTTCTAGGTGACTAGAAGATCCCTCCCTTGGAATTTTGAGATTCCTTTTGGTAGGGATCGATTTCTAGCTTCCCATTTTCAATCTATGGTGAGTTCTCCTCTCATTCTCATCAGTTTCCTTCAATTTTTCTTCATATTTTTGCTAAGGTCGTGAAATTTTTTTGGGGTTATGTGTTTGGATTGTGTTTTTATGATCCTTTGGTGCGATATAGGTTGATCTGTGATTTCTCATGGTGCGGTTGTGGTTTCCAGGAAATTCTTTTTTTCCTATGATGTGAAATGAATTTGAAAGCTTCTGTAAGGTAGGAAATCCCTTATTTATCTTTATTTTGTATCATGAAATATGGGTTTTCTTTTATTTTTCTATGGGTTATGGTTTTGATGGATTAATCAAAGATAAATAATTAGTTAATTTGAAATTGAAGGGTAAAGGGGTTTAATTTTCGTGTTTTTACAGCTTTGTTGTTATTGTGGTATTATGGATTTAACAGGATTAATGCTCCACTAAAAATTGTGGAAGTTGGGGGGTTTTTTTTACGCTAGATTATTTTTATTGTGACTACTACTTTTTTTGTTATTGTTTTGATATCACCCTAAAATGGAAATTGTATAACCACTTATATTTGGATTAAAAGATGGTTCCCTAAGATTACGGTTTGTGTGATAATACCCCTAAAATAAAGTGCAGTGTTATAAATTCCCCTTTGTAAATTTATAAAATGATATTTATGTGTTTTTATGTGTGTTCATACGTGTGGGGAGGTGATATGTGGTTGGGGAATGTGGGGCTAATGGTTGTTTAGAAAGGATTTTGGGATGGTTAAGTGGTTTTTTGGATAATATTTTGGGGTGGAAAGGTGGTTGTTTGGTCATGATTTTGGGGTGGTAATGTGGTTTTCTTGCCATGATTTTGGGGTGGTGAGGTGGTTTGTTTCGTTATGATTTTGGGGCGATGAGGTGGTGATTGTGTTGTGCTATATTCCTAGGTTGTGGTGGAATAAATGACTTGTTTAATAAAATTTGAAATAGTTGGGGTTTGGTTTGGTTATTAGGATGGAAATGATAAATGAATAAATAATTTATGGTTCATGTGGTTAAAATTGGATGATATTTAATAATGAAACAAACTAGGTGGATAATGGGAATTGGGTGGAACTGTGATATGGGGCTTGTGACATGTGGCTTGTCTGGTATTATGCATTTAGAGGTGGAAGAAAAATTGATGATGTTGTGAGTTGTTTAGTATTTGGTTGTGAACCCATAGGTTGGGGTTGTGTGTGGAAATATTTATATACTTTTATATTCCTTATGATTTCTATAAACACCTATCCCACATCGAGCACCATGTGCCGACACCCACATAGTCACATGAGGGATGTTTTTTCAGACATCTGGTGAGGAGGTTTAATGGATGGGTATCCTCTATTTCTTTCTCTCTCTTCCATATGAGGTAGGTGTTGAAAAAGATATGATTTCCAAAGTACTGTTAGTGTAATAGGTGGTGGTTATGATATCTCATGTGTTTTTGGGTGAGGCATGATATGACTATTTTTATGGGGTTCGTCTATGGTAGGAGGAGGGTAGGAGGTTGATTTCATACATGTTCATGATACTATACTACTCTATTTATGATAGTGGTTGAGATGTGATGGCCTATGTGTTTTCAAGAGATATGTGATTGTGCTTGTGGGGTAGTTGCCCAGGTGTTTTCGGGCGAGTTGTGATGTGACCGTACTTGTGGGGTGGTGTGGTATACGGAAGAGATGGGATCGCCAGGACATACAATGTTGGGATATGAGAGAAACATATCTATAGGAAAGTGGTGTGGATAAACTTTATTAATATTCTTCTTATTATATTATATTACTTTGCTTGCATTATTTGGTGAGTGTGCCTTAGCAAGTATGGGATGGATAGTTGACATGTTTAGGTGTTTTTGGTTCTTCTATTTTATCACAGGTGCATTAGTATGAATCTTTCATATGTTCATGAGAGTGTATGGTTTTTCTACTGAGTATACTTGTATGTTCACCCTATGTATATAAACTATTCTTAGGTTTCCTGGAGTATTACATGGACCATGTGGGACATTACTAGCTCAGACCTTTGGATAGTTATTGTTTCACTACTTTAGCTTTCCTTTTGGGTATTTAATTTGGAGCCTTTTATATGTATCAATTTTATTTATACATGTATGTGGGATGGTTTTGGTTTCTTTTTATATCATGTAGTAGAGTTTTTTGTGGGTGATTCATCTTATCTCATAATCCTATATTATTATAGATGGTAATGTATCCCATTTCATGATATTTTTTATACCCTTGGTGATATTCTCCATCCCAGCCCCAACTAGAGGTGAGACTCGAGGGTCTTTATCTATCTCACCTCATTTTGGTGTCTTTGGAGGGTGGAGTTGTGAAAATATCACCATTTACTTTTCCATTGGTTTCCTAAAAACATCCAAATGAAACAATGCGATATGGGTTATAGTGGATCGACTCACCAAGACTGCCCATTTCATTACTATTCGGTAGGATTTATCTCTTGAAAAACATACCAAGATATAAATAAAGTAAGTGGTGAGGATGTATGGGGGGAAACTTTCAATAATTTCTAATAATGATCCAAGGTTCACATCTAAATTTTAGATAAGTCTTCAACATGCTTTGAATACTGAATTGAATTTTAGTATAGACTATCACCCCCAAATTGATGGCTAATATGAAAGGGTTATTTAGACACCTACGGACATTTTGATAACATGCTCAATGGAATTTAAAGGTGTATGGGATCAAAACCTCCCATTATTTGAGTTCTAATACAACAACAGCTTCCAATCGAGTATTAAAATGGCACCATGTCAAACTTCATATGGGAAGTGATATTGAACTCTTACATGTTGGGATGAAGTTAGTGAGATAAATCTACTTGGGCCTGATCTTGTGCAAGACATGATAGAAAAGGATCATGCAATCCAATAACATATAATACTTGCTCATAGTCAGTAGAATAGATATGATGAAAACCATCTAAGGGACTTGGAGTTTGATGTTGGAGATAAATTTTTCTTTCAGATATCACCATGGAGGAGTAATTAAATTTGGAAATAAAAGGAAATATTATCCCTAGGTATATTTTCCCCTTTGAATTATTTGAACTTTTAGGGTAAATGGCCTATTAGCTATCACTTCCACTAAATCTAGCTCAAATTCATGATGTATTCCAAATATCTCTCTTGTGGAAGTGAAAACTTGATCCCTCACATGTACTGAATCCAGAGGTGGTACAACAAGAATATGACCTCTCTTATTAAGAGTAGCTGGTGGAGATCTTGGACCATAGATAAAAATTTCTACAAAACATGAAAACTAGCCATATAAAAGTGTTGTGTAAGAACCATAAGTACGAAGATGCGACATGGGAACCAGAGAAAATAGTTAAATATAAGTACCCTCTCCTATTATCAACTGAGAATATGAGTTAAAATTTTAGGTATGAAATTTCTAAATGGGGGAATAATGTAACAACATGGGCTATTTAAATGATATTTTTTTCCTAATCAAAAGTGTGTTATATTATATAATATTATACACATACAAAATATAGAAGAACCAATAAAAATTTATCTCATTAATAAATATCATTACATTAGTTAGCTATGAAACCAATTAAAATTCTAAGCATTAGAATTTGAAAAAATATATAAAATAGAAAATCTAAAATGGGAAAATATGGATCACCCCAATATACTAGAATCATCACCCCCATGGAAAACATTATAGAAATGAAACAAAATATTATTAAACCAATCAACATCTTAAAAAATTAAAATATACAACCTTGTGAGGAATTGTAGTAAATATTGAGTAAAATAATGATGTGATATTTATAGGGTATAAAGGGAAATGTTATCATTAGGATTTGACTGTTATATGATTGTTGTTCAAATATTACCATTGTTAAATATAAACATTGGGAAATTTAACTATTGGTAATTATACAAATTGGGGAAAATTTTACCATTATAATTAGTGTTTATAAGTAGTAATGATAAAGGGTAATTTATGAAGAATAGAGAAATGATGGCCTCAACTAGTAGAGTCGTGCCATATGAATCCCATTTGTCAGAACTTGGGAGAGAGGTAGAATCATTGGGGTTATCCATTGACTATAGAAAATATGATCTTAATCAAGTGTTTCTTTCATAAAATCACCTATGGTATAAGTTCAATTTAGTGGAGACTACCACTCAGTCAATGTTATCTAAGTCTCCCCATGAAACTCTCATCAATGCACACCATACCCTTAGGGCATACGCGGGTGTAATAAGAGGTTACATGTCCAAGAATTAATTTATTTAAGTGTAATTTTATTTTTTAAATAAAATTTTTATTCCTCAAATTCCATTTTAAGAGTGGTTTTTCTTAATAAAATATGTTTTTAATTGATATGAATTTGATAATTTGATTTTTTGACACAAATAAAAAATAATTCTATTTTTTTAGAAAATATATACACCTTTAAAATAAAATAAGTTATTATAAATAATATTTGTTTTAATAAAATAGTCTTTTAAAACACACTTATTTAAATATAAATGATAAAATAATTTTATACTATCCTATGAAATTTTTATAAGTGTTGGAAATTTGACTGTCTTAAAAACTATTATTTTTCAATAAATAAGTATGTTTACAATTAATAGTTAAAATTATCATATTTAGAGAATTATTTTGATGAAATAATTATTATATTTTAAATAATCATGTTAAAATTAGGTTAGGGTGAATTTTATAGAATTTCTTAAAATACTTTATTTTTCAGTGAATAGTAAAAACACAGTTTTGGGTTTTCGGTATGATTTACGAATTCATATTTATTTAATAATTATTTAATAATTAATTAACAAAAATATATGACCTAAACTATTTTTTTTATTAATATTAATTATTTTAATAGCTTTTAATCAATTTCCAAACCTATAAGTGACTTTCTAAAGTCTAAAATGGAAATTTTGATTTTAAAAACATCATTTTGTGGAAAATTTACTTTTCCATGTCCAAAAAAGTATTAAAAATAGTTATTGGTTATAATAGATTAAAATATCATAAAATATTAATTAAATTTCTATAACTATGATTAAAAACTATGGATGAACCTGTGGTTTTTCATTTTCCAAAACATATATTTCCAAGAGCAATATTTGGAAATTATTAAATAGTTTCGCCAGTTTTTCTATAAATATCCACCCATTTCAGCCTTCTCATTCACTCAAAATAAATTATCCACAAATTTATGGTATCTTTTCACCCAAATAGTCACCCTAAGGTGTTTTTAATCCCCTGAGGTTCCATCCTCAAGATTTAGGAGCAACTCTTCAAGGTAAGGGAATTTGCATCATGTTCTTTTATATCCAAATAATTATTTTGTGTAAATATTCTAAATGGTATGTTACTTTATTTTCTTATTATTTTTATCATACCCTTACTTCTAAAATAATTTTTTACCAATTAGAGACATTAGTTCTCTCTTATTTTACCTTTTTCTAAATCCACATTTTATACCCACCATGCTACTGACTTTACTTCTCAAAATTATCTCTTTTACATAATAAATTATTATATTGCGAATACCCAAACCATTTATTTATACATGTTTATTTAACTAGATGATAATATAATTTATTAGTTCAGTTATTTACATATGTGAAACCCACATTCCCTTTATGTGGGTTAAAAATGGTGTTATGGTCAAGCCTTTAATCACTTACATACCTAGTGATTTTATATGAAACCCATACTTTATTCTCCTCAGTTTATTGACAAAATTATTTATTATGATAAATTTGGATCACATGAAATTAATATATATGAATTTTTCACCCTAATTTTTCTCCAATTCATTAGGTAAATAATTTAATCTCTAGAGATGATATGTTTTACGATGCCTTGGTCAATAACCTTGGTGATTTCTATTTATGACACCATGGTGATAAACCATAGTGATATTCTTATTAATGCCTCATTTTATATTGTATCCACATTTCCATGTTATAATACATGTTCTTTTTAATATGATATACCTCATGTTCTCTAGTTTATTCTATATTGTTTTTCCTCATGTTCTCATTTTTATGCCCCGTGATCACATGATAAATATCTCCCTTTCTTATTACCTTATTGGGATTTATGCTAACCCCTTTCCTTTTATATATGTCCAAATTATATGAGATGTTGTAAAAGTAACTTAGGTTGAACCCATGAATAATCCTTTCAAGTGTATTAGAAGAATGTTTTGTGTTTTCTTGTATTATATTCCTAATTTCAAAGAAACTAAACTTTAAAATATCTTAGATTTTGTTCCATGTAATAAAAAGATTATGTAATAAAAATGAGGGATCCCATAAAAAAAATATTTTATCCTACTTTGAAACACCCTAGTTCGGCTCACCCTATGAACAGTAACTTAATCGGTTCAACATGTGGTGTCAGGTGATCCTACCCAAACACTAGAGGTTGTTGAATAATAGTGGGGGTCTAATGAGGTAGTGTGGGAAGGATATAACCCATGTATCAGAATAATAAACAATGGTAAATAACTAGACATCATATAAATTAGTGTACATAAAATAATAAATAAAAATAACATGCTATAATGAAATGGAATGCAACATACAACTCAAATGATCATGTTCATAATATAAAAAAATAAATGGATTTCCCACTGGGAAGATCAAGATACAAAATAAATAAAAGAACAAATGGAATGAGACCTTCCTAATACTCCAATATATACCTAATATTAATTACCTGAGTACAATCCATACTTCTCAATGATCAAGACTTGAGCCTCTTCCAAACCTATACCAGCAACCATTGAGAGTCTGCATGGGCACCTCAATGCAATGGCAGCCCGAGTAGGGAATGAGTACATAACTAAATAGGCAAACACAAACATGGTCATGTACATAATAGAAAATGTAGTGATATGTGCATGTGATATGCTCAGTTGAAATTAAATAATAACTATTATAGATAGATATATAAATAAACCATCATCGATCCTAACGTCCAGGACCACGATTGACCATAACTTCTCTAACCAGTTCCAAGGTGTCTCTGGGAATAGCATGATATTATGTCATCTATATAAATATCATATACTAGGGTGTAACTTATTAATCCCCACTACTTCGGAACAAATGGCCAAAAACTCATCATGAATGGATCAACGGCCAGGTCCCAGCAATCCTATGCATCTATCCAAACTTCAAAATAATAAATGGATGAAAGATCATTCATGAGAACCCTAAGAAATCATTGAATCTGAAATATCTCTCATTTCACCATGTTAATCATCCAGATCCTAGGCATCATGGGAATCCACATCAAGTATATATAATATCATAAGGTTGTACTAGTTAGATCCTATGGTTATCTAAGTATAACATAAAAATAATCATCATGATAAAAATCTCAAAGTCTAAAGAGTTGGGTCCTAGACATAATAGGAATCCTAGGGACCTAAGGTTTCCATGTGTCCCATAAAAACCTGATCTCGAATCTCAATGTCCTATTCATTCTTCACATGAATCAATAGTAAGATCCCTAGATACACTTTAGGAATCCATTATGACATCAACACATCCAATTTTTATCACATAATATCACATGAGGCTCAAAATAAAGATCCTAAGAAGCACCTCTGGGTATCCACAACATCACTATCACACCAGATCAAACCCATAGGTTAATTCTTGGGAATTATGTCTAGGTATCCATAGATGCATAAAAAATTTATGGGTGAGAGTATAAATATGATATAGGTTTTAAATGAGTTCCTAAACCCATCCTCACTATCCACATACCCATGGGATCACATGTTCGATGTGGGTTCTATGGTGGCACCTTCTACCATATCTACCCATACCCATGTACACCCACTCAGGGTCGATATATCATCGTACACCTACTCGGGTCCCCTAAATCATGTCCAATGATAAGAACCCTACTTGGGGAACACTTGGTGAACATAGGGTAAGAGTCACCCAACAAGGGTACTTAGTCTTAGTAAATTCACTCAAAACATCACATGTCACACAAAGGACATCACAGTCCTAGGTAATGCCATAACATAACACTACCTCATAGACCACAAGGGAATGCCTCATAGGAAACTCATTAGAGAGATGTCCTAAATCCTATATCATGATCCATATTCACTCAAGGTCAATCACTAATCCAATTCAACCCTAGTCTTCCTAAGGTCTGTCCACCTAAACTCGGTTATATCAAATAAGGGAGGAACACCCACCTTGGGTCAATACTATAATCCTATTGTGTCTAAGGTGTCTCAAGGTTATTAATTGGCCCAATTGGTCCCATAATTGTGGGACACTATAACCTCCTCTTATAGGTGTATTCTAATCACATGGAGGTACACCACATCATATATATTATAATTTAAATTAAGGATCACCCCTCAGGGTGCGGGTGTTAAGGAAAAATCAATTAAGGACCACGACCTCTTCCATTGGTGGCTGATAAATCTATCCAAAGTACAAGGTCCATTCATGAACCTTGGATATATATATAGTGTCCAAGGTATATCATATCATTAGTTAAATTACTTAATTAATTACATTTCTAGTCATACCATTCTCTTCATCCATTAAATTAATTAACCAAGTCATCACCCTCAGTGGCAAGACAGCATGTCACAATGCATCAAAACTAAATAAACATTATACCATAGGTATACTATCATGACCAAATACCATAATTGAGTGTTTTACCATTTATTTTTAAGGGCCTAAAACTCTTCCAAGGACCATCCAAGCCCGCCTAACCTCACATCACCAACTGGGTACCATAGTATCGAATCACACAATAACTGAAGCCAACAACTTATGAGAGGTATGTAGTGGACCTCCAACGCCAACCTAGGATAAAAATCTATGTGAAAAAACCATTTACATCACTAATGAAATTAAATTTAAATAAAAAAACCTCAAATAAAATCATAGGTTAAAGTACCTTAGATGATTCGATAGATGGAGGTAGATTACTGTCATTATGGAATGTCCCCTATGTGAGTTGCATGAAAGTTATGAAGGAATAAAAAGATTTCACCATTATATAGTGAAATTTCCATTTTCAACCTAAAACGCATATCACTATATTTATCAAAAATGAGGGGAGAGATGAGAAATATAAGTAGAATGGATCCATACCTTGATCCACTAAAGAAAACACCCAACAATTTTGCCCCAAGACAAGGGGAAGAAGGAAACAGAGGGGGAGGAGGCCCTTCATACAAGAATGCAAGATGAAGGAAAGAAAAGGAGGCTTTCCCTTTAAAACTCAAGTGGGGAAATATCATTTTACCCTCTCAAAATTCCACCGAATAGTGGTTAATGGGCCACCGGCTAGCCGGTGCACCCAATAGGCTAGCCCAGCCCCTGGCTTGCCCACTAACTAGCCTTTAACAAGCCAGTGGCTATTCAATGGCAGTAGGCTACATGAACACTACAACTCGTCCACCCCAGCTACCTCTTATGATCCTTTTTTCGATCCTCAACACCAATTATCCCTTATTCCCCATCCAAAAAACCCCTTTATGGGTTCTCAACCTTTCATAATTTCATTCTAAATCCCAGTTCAAAATTTAACCCATCCAATAATTGAAAAGATAAAATTTCTCTTGAAATTAAATTCTTTTCCATACCCGTGTTCATTAAACTACTAGTTATGACCCACACCAACTTTATGATCCTCCTCTGCTACCTAGTCTAGCTATGGTTGAGGATGGTCACTACCTCATGGAAGCAGAACCTACCTTCTGTAGATATCATGGGATGGCCCCCTTTTTTATTAAATCCTTAACCTAGTACTTTTCAAAAATACCTAAAGCCTCTATATATATGTTTTTTATCTTGATAGCATCATATTCAATATTTATTCCAATTTTTTTAATAAAAACATCTTCACTAAATCTAACATAAAATATTTTTAATAACCCTGCAACATGAATTATCACATATTGTATAAAAATCCAAATTAACCCTTAAGTGTTCAATAATCTCCCCCTTTGGATTTTGTTAACAGTATCCCCTTAAATCAATTCCAAAAAATAAAATGAGTTAAGACACCCTTTCAAGTTTCTTGGATCCCATATATCGATTTTTTCTTGGTGTCACTTCTACTATACCTCATAGATTTGGTTAGATATCATAGAGTAGTGGTGTCGTTCATTAATTTCCACTTCATCAAGTGGAATCATCTAGATCGTCTCATATATCAATTTGGGTGCATAAAACACATCCTCTATACACCATACCAGATTTATTCATTACAAAGTATTATGATCATAGGTAAGTTGGAAAATTATTGGTTTCACTACCATTCTTGGTACATTGAGTCTTGGGATATGTGTTCCACTATCTTTTCTAGATCTTTTTATTTAAAATTTTTTATTAACTTTAATTTTATTATTTTTATGTTCATAGGGGTTAAAAATAATTATATATATCTCTAATTTCCATGAGGATGAAGTTTCCATTCATGATATACTTCATGAAATCTTGTGGATATTATATATCCTATTGATTCCTTATATGAGAGTGTCTATGATGTGGATCCATTGTCATATCCTGGTCAGCATGCTTCTATAAAGGTGGATGAGGATGTTGATGTGCATGATAATCCCATTGGGAATAATTCACATCCACCAATGTCTTTACTTCCAGTAGGAGGAAAAAGACGATTACAAATCCAATGATGTCTGATAGAGGTTCCATGTATTGGTTTGTTTCTTATTGTCCAATTAATTTTTTGGTTTTAGAGTTAATGGTGTTGAATAGAGGATCAAGGATGGTTCTATGGAGTTTGGGGATTAAATTTATGCAATGGGTTATTCACAATGTGATAGGTTGTTCTTGTCTTGGATGCTAGTGATTTACAGCTTGAAAATTCAGAAGGTGATTCTATGCTTAACTGATTCATGACATGAAATAATAATTCATGATGTGAATTAATTCGAGGATGAGGTTCCATAAAAATCATAGTATGTTATTAGAGTTTGCTGTTTAAGGGATTCATGGCCTGATTCTATTTCAGGTCCTAAATTAGAGGGGGCCATGAAATCTCATAGAATGAACTGATCAGTAACTTCGTGAATGTGTTGAGGTCTAACATATTTTTAAATTCTGATGATCTTATGAATTACTTCATTACTCTCTCATTTCTTTCTAACCTTAGGTGAAACCTATGTTATTTTTTAGGATCATTTAGGCCCTTTTATCTGGATTTGATACTTGGATTCTAGAGGATGATATTTGGATATCCACAGTGAGTAAATATTCTTCTCTCCTTCAATTTATTTAGTTCATCTTTGGTAATTTTTGGTGGTGATGTTTTTTTGGTTAGAGGAGTGTTCAAAGCTATGATTTTTTATAAAAATTGATGTGATTCATGTTGATTCTAGGTTTCCAAGTGCATTTTTGGTCTTCTAGTTGTTTCTCATTTTCCCCACTATGTGTGGTGTTCAAAAAATATTCTTTGAGGTAGTGGATCTTTGTTCTCTCCCTATTTATGTTCATGTGTGGGCATTGAATTATTTTTTCTTCCTTTAAGTGGATAGTAAGGGTCAGATTAAGAATATAATTAATTTGATAAATCTAAATTTTATGGTAATGGGTAAAAATCATATGTTTTACTAGTTTTGATGATATTTATTACCAGATTATGCATGCATGTTACCATTGTTGAAGATCATAGCAGTTGAGAGCCTTTCTTGTGTTGTAGTTGATATACCTATGGAAACCTATTTATGTTGACTATTTGATATCACCCTTAATAAAAAGATAAAAACTTATATATTTTTTATGAATTTTTTCCCTTAAAAATCAATAATTTCATGATAATAACCATGCTAAGTAATGAATTAAAGTGATTAAATCCCTTTTTGAATGTGATTTTTGGTAAATTATGGAATTTAAAATGTGTTTTTATGTGTTTATGTGGTTATTGTGAATTTGTGTTGGTTGTGTGAACCCTATTTGGGATTGTGTTCTAATGGTGATTACTAACTTGGGTATAGAATTTTTTGGGTAGTGATGTGATGGTTGGTTGGAATGGGATGTGTTATGGGCTTGTGTGTGGTGATTATGATGTGTGGTTGTTATGGTGAGATAGTTGGGTGGTGTCAATATGTCTTGGAATGCATTTTGTTTTTTTGGTGGTTGTGGATGTGAGATGGGTGAGCTATTATATGGTATATTTGCTCTAGTTTCCTAGTTATCCATGGAAGAAATCAAAATGTTGAAAATTAAAAGACATTTATTGGTAAATGAATAAGAATAGGATGGAATTTAATTGTGAGAATGAGATGAAATTAATGTGTGGTAATTGGATTAAATGTATTGAATTGTAAATTAATGGGTTGTGTTAATTTGAATGAAATGGATTATTAAATGAGAGTTGGTGAAAACTCATTAAAATTTGGAAATGTTGGAATGGGTAATTGAAGATGTAATTGTGTGGTTATGTGTGGTGGTTGTATGGTGTGATTCATTTAGTGGTGGAAGCAGTTGTGAATAATGTCATGTGGTGTAGTGGTGTTGATGTGGAGTATGTTAGTGCATTTGATGTTAACTCATAGGTTGGGTAATGTGTGTTTTCTAACTATCATGTATTTTCATGTTCTTTCTATAAGTGCCCCACCCAAGTTAGATAACCATACTAATGCCCAAATGTTTTGGGTTTTGGGTGTTTTCCCCAACATCCTAGATGGTGGTGATTTGAATGGCTAGCTACCCCCTCTTCCCCTCTCTCGCTTTGAAAATAGTGATGATACAGGTTAGTGGTTGAGATTACACCATGATGATATGAGTATGTTTTAGAGATTACCTAGTAATGAGATGATGGGTTGGTGTTGGATATTTATCAATGGTGATGAGGATGTGATATGTGGTGGTGGTCATGTGTGTTAAGAGGAGAGTATGAGGTTGATGTCCTTCATGTTCATGATACCTTACTTACCCATTTATGTGATGAGGTTGTGATGTGATGATGGTTGATGCTAGAACCATATTCTAGTCCCTATGAAATGTTGGGATATATCAGGATGCATCACAAACCACATCAGAGATAGTTGGATATGTGATATGATATTTATAGAAGGTATGGGAAAAAGTTACTATGACATTGGGGCCTCAAAATTAAAAATTAATGGGGAAGTGTTTGTGGGGTGCATTTTCCTCATGTTCTTCAGATACTATATTACTACATCGGATGTTTGATTTGGAGATCATGTTATGGCAGGACTAGGATTGGTTAGTTGACATATTTAGGTTCATGTTAGATTTTCTTTTTGTCCACTAGGGAATTAGTATGATCTATTAACTTGTGAACTAGAGACCTTTGGTATGATCCTAATGAGTGTACATGTTATTATCACCCTATGTATATATAAATTTTTTTTCTAACTTTGGTGGAATTTTATGAAATTATAGGAATGGATTGGCTTTCCCTATATAGATCCAACATAAATTGTTGTGAGAAGAAAATAACTCTCTGTATTGTGAATCGACCCCCGATTCTGTACAACTGCAAGGAGGAGGATGAATATTCTTTAGAATCATCATCTCAAGCATGGATATTATTTCCCTATGAGCAAGTTTATCTAGATCAAATGATTGAGTCTAAAGAAAGAACCATCCTCACATACATTCCAATTGTGAGGGGATAAGCTGACATGTTTCCTGAGGAATTTCATGGTCATCCTCCTAGTTGAGAGGTTGAATTTTATATTAATATTATACCTAGGGTGTTTCCATTATCCAAGACTATGTATATAATGGATGTTGTGGAACTTGAGGTGCTGAATAAACAACTACAGGAGAATCCAGATAAAGGGTTCATACACCCAAGTGCTTCACCATGGGGTGCACCAGTCATCTTCTTCAAGAAGAAGGATGGGTCAATACACCTTTTCATTGATTATCATGAGATGAACAAGATCAAGATAAAGAAAAAGTACCCTCTACCTCAAATTAATGACTTGTTTGATTAGATATGTGTAGAAAAATAATTCTCCAAGGTGGGTCTTTAGTTGGGATATTATCATGTAAGGGTGAAGAAGGAAGATATCCCCAAGACCACTTTTCGTACTAGGTATAGGAACTATGAGTTCATAGTGATGCCATTCAGACTCAATAATTCTCCAACAATCTTCATGGACTTAATGAATAGAGTCTTTATATATTACCTTGAAAAAAAATTAGTATACTTTGTAGATGATATTCTAATATACTCCAAAATGGAGGAGTATCATGAGGAGTATTTTAGAACTACGCTAAAGACCCTATGAAAGGAGAATATTTACACCAAGTATAGAAAATGTGATTTTTGGTTGAAGTGAGTCTCTTTCTTTGGGAATATCATCATAAGAAATGGGTTATCTATAGACCCTTCAAAGACAAAAGCAATTAAAGGATTTATTAGTCCAACATTTGTGATAGATATCTATAGTTTCTTTGGGTTAGCTGGGTATTATCATTGATTTTTTATAAAATTCTCATGATTTTCAAATCCTCTTACCAAGATAACTTAGAATGGAGTCAATTTTTCTTGTAATGATGAATGTGAAGAGATATTCATGGAGTTAAAAAAGAGGCTCATCATTGCACTCATACTCACACTACCAACAAGTGGATAACTCTTTATAGTATTCAACGATGCTTCTAAGAATGGATTAGGTTGTGTTTTAATTTAGAATGACAAATTCATAGCCTATGATTCAAGGTAGTTTAAAGTTCATGAGAAAAACAATCCCACACATGATCTGGAGTTGGAATTTTTGATATTTGTGTTGAAAATCTAGCATCATTATCTCTATGGGGAGAAGTGCGAGATATATATAGATTAAAAATCCTCAAGTATATATTCACATAGAAAGAGATGAATATGTTTCAATGATGATGGTTAAATATGATCAAGTACTATGACTACTCAATCCACTACCATCATGGTAAATCAAATGAAGTGGAGGATTCTCTAAGTGGAAAGGATCCTGGATCTTTATCAATGATGAGAATTGAGAATCATCTAATATTATTAGACCTGTAAAGGATGGAAATGGGAATCATAAAGGAAGGAAAATCATAAATCCTTTTATAAATTATTTCTTAACCATTTATTTTGGAAAGGTTAAATTATTCTCAAAGAAACGGTGTGTAAATTCAGAAGAAGGTGGAATTCATGAGAAAGAGGAAGTATTTAGAGTTTAAAATTGATGAATTAATTGTGTGATTTGGGTCAAGACTATGTGTTTCATCAAATATTTTTTAGGAAGGATTTTTTTGGATTATACACAGAGTTCAACTTTCTCCATTCACCCAGGAAGCACAAAGATGAATCAAGATCTCTATAAGAATTATTGGTGGGACAATATGAGTAAGGGGATCATTGAATATACATTATAGTTCCTGGTATTCCAATAAGTGAAGGTTTAAAGGTAGAAGTATAAGGGGATAATTAAACCATTACCCATACCAACATGGAAATGGGAGAACATAACCATGGACTTTTTCACCGGACTTTCAAAGACATCCAGGGGAAACAATGCTATAGGGGTTGTTATGGATCATCTTACAAAGATATATCACTTTACTAAAATTTGATTGGACTTCTAATTGGATTAAATTTTATGGATATACATCATATAAGTGTTAATTTTGTATGGAGTTCCATTATCAATTGCATCCAATTGAGATTATAGATTCACCTCAAAGTTCTATAAAATTATTTAACATGCTCTAAACACTAAGTTGAACTTCACTATGTCCTATCATCCTCAAACTGATGGAAAATATAATTGTAATATTTATAAACTAGTAGACATATTTTGAGCATGTTATATGGACTTCAAAGGAGGATGGGACCAACATCTTCCTCTGGTCAAGTTCTCATATAACAACAGTTTCCATCCAAGAATATAAATAGCTCCATATGAATCCATTTATGGGAAGAGGTGAAAAACACATGTAGGTTGGTATGAAGTTTGGGGATGAAAACTACTAGGTACTGAAATGGTTGGGGAAATGGTGGAAAAGTTTAAGACTATTCAATAGAACATCAAGGCTGCTCAGATTTGATTGAAGAGTTATTCTAGTAATCGTCGATGAGACCTAGAGTTTGATATTGGAGACATGGTATTGCTCTTAATATCTATATATAAGAAAATGATGATATTTGGGAATAATTGAAATCTTAGTCCAAGATACATCGGCCCCTTTGAGATCTTTAATCACATCAGAGTAGTGTTCAATTAACTAGCACTCCCATAGAACATATATCAAGTACATGATGTATTCCATGTATCCCTATTGAGTAAGTACATACCATACCCCTCACATGTAATAAATCTAGAGATGGTACCATTAGAGAATGAAATTTCCTATGGGGGTCATCTAGTGAAGATCTTAGATTGTAGAGAAAAAGTACTATTAAACAAGAAAATGCACCTTGTCAAAGTGTTGTGGAGAAACAAAAATTTTAATGAATAAATGTGGGAACCATAATAGGTGATGAAGCAGAGTTACCCTCATCTATTTTAGTGTGGTAAATGAAAATTTCAAGGGTGAAATTTCTTAAGGGGGGATTTTGTAATGACTCAAACTATTATAAATAAAATTTCACTTTTTGACTTATTTAAATGTATCATCATGAAATATGGTTATAGAAAAAACATGAATTTATTTTGTTTTGTTATATCTTATAGGATTTAAAAGACCATTAATAATAATTATCATTGATAATATATCCATTAAATATTGATTACATGATTATTATAAATATAGGATTTTAACAAATCTAATTGTCATAGATAAAATAAGTGATGGCCTCAACCAATAGAATCGTACCCTATGAAGCCCATTTATCAAGGATTTTGAGGGAGATATAATTTCTAGGATTTACCCTTGACCAATCCCAATCTAAGATCCAACAAATTAATCATGATAAAAACCATATATGGGATAATTTCAAGCACATTGAGATCACATCCCAAACCATATTCGCTGAATCACCCCATGAAAGTCCTACCATCATGCACCTTACTCTTAAGGAATTTTCTGGTGTATTAAAGGGATATGTATCAAGAACCTATCAATACGAATATGTACTTTTTTATAGAATAATGAATATATTTTCATCCTATTATTATTACTTTGTAAATGATTTTTATTTTGATACAATAAAGTAAAAATTGTATTTTTGGTTAATATTAAAATTAAATTAACGAATTAATGAGTTTTTTAAATAAATTGTATTTTAATATTATTAAATAATTTTTATCAGATATAAATGATCATATAATTTTTATAAAGTCAATTGTAATTTTTACAAGGGTTTGAAAACTGTTATTGTCAAAAAAAACCTATCATTTCTTAATAAATGTCAATTTTATTTTAAAAGTGAAAATTAAAAATTTAGAAAATTATTTAGTTAAAATGAATATTATTTTTGGAATTATAAATTTAAAATTTTCCAACAATTAATTTTTTATAATTTTATGAGGCAACCGAATTTTTGGGTAATTATTAAATATCATATAAATATACTTTGTGTTTTATGACATAATAATGACCCAAAAGTGATGTAATAATTAGTATAAATGGGATCCCAAACCAAATATATTTTTTCCATTTAAAAGAATGTTATTTTAAGTTTATTTTATTTATTTTATAAATCCATTATGATCCTCCAAAACTTATAATATATTTTAAGGTTTTAAAATCCATTCTTTAAGAGTGTGACTCACCACCACATAAGCAAGGAAATCATTTTAATAAGTTAAGACCATGGACTTATAAAATAATAATAACCACTACCTTTTTTTATAAACCATGGTAAAAACCATGGGATGGTTTTTGTTTTTTGTTTTTTTTTATATTTTATTATGTAGAGTCCAAAACCTAAATAATAAAGAAATCCCCGTATTTTCTTATATAAAACCACCTAAGATCCCATTTATCTTCACTAAAAATCCTTGGAGCATGAAAATACTATTTCCTCCACTATATAAATTCCTTAAAAGTCACTTTCAATCTCTCAATAATCCCCTCCCATGTTTTTGAAGTTTCACACTCAAGTAAGGGGCCTTCCTCTCCTTCTTTCAATTCAAGCACCTTCTTTAGAATTTGTCTTATTAATATATTTTTTTTATGATTTTATGTATTTATAAACATCCCCTACTATCCAATGGATATTATTTTAATGATTTTTCATTTATTCTCTCTCATTTTTACCTTCACATAAGTCGTTACTATGCTGAAATTCTGTAAGGGGTTTATCTCTTCTCATTTCCATTAAAAAACTCCTTTTATAATATGTCTATTAAATTCCATTTTATTTTGTTTTGATATGTTCTTATATATTCACCTTACTTTAAATTTAATATATAAATGATTATATCCCCATTTTAACTCTCATTAATCCTCCCATGATTCTTTATGCACACCCGCTAGCATGCTGAAATTTCATCAGGGATCTTTTCCTTTCTTCTATTTATTCAAGCATCTTATTTACCTTATGTATTTTATCTTAATTTACATATTATGGGATGTATTATTTCATATACCCATTACTATAAAGTAAATTCCAAATTATTATAGGCCCCTTTCACTTTCATCAATCCCTTTTATGAATTTTTAAGTAACGTCATTATGCTGTCAAAATTTCACCACAATTTTCCAGGACAGATAAATTGTGTAGTGAATACCATACCCATTTTTCTATAAAATTAATTCAACTTTATGAACATATACCTGTTTATTGGAGGATTATATGTATGTATTCCACATTTCTTTCTTATGGAATAAATTATGATGGTGAATGAATCCATGTTGTATGATCTATGTGGAACACCTAAGCATGAGAATGAAATGAATATGATGGGTGCACTCAGATAGTGCTCCAATTAATTAGGTAATGTTTATTATCATGATACATCATGTTAGTAAAGAGAGTGAAACTTATTCATTTTGGTAATTTGTCAACCATGATGTCTTGGAAGGTTTTTCCTTGACCTATGTTTATGATTTAGGGTTTTAAGTTGTTGTCACATTTCCCATGTTATGGTTATCATTTTATATCATGTCATATTATTCATGTTCCTTTTATTCATAAATGATATCCATATTGTCTAACATGTATCACTTATGCCATGTTTATTCCCTTATTGTTATTTATAGATCACCCTTTTCTTATGTATATCCTTAGGTTATCCCATACAGTTTTAAGTTCGAAGGATTATTTTTATCATGTTGAAGAAGTTTTTTATAAATATGTTGTATTCCCTAATTTATGTTGTTATGTAATGTACCTAATTCCCAAATACAGTTTACTTATCAATCATCCAGATTGTATTAATTTTATTCTCATGTAATAAATCAAGTATTAATGTGAAATAAAGAGTGGGGTTGTTATATTTCATGTATGCATCATCTTTCCTATGTCACCATGCCCATGTCATGAATACATCATTTCCTTCCTACATCATTCATGTGTCACCACCTTCTCATGTCACCACCTACGTCTTAAATCCCCCATAGTCTTTCCAGGATTTAAACCCTAGTCTCTTGGATTCTATATTATGGGGTTTACCACTTAGGATCCACCCAAACTGTATAAATTTAGTCATCTTATCTATGAATTTTATTGAAAAAATCTAGATATAGAAGGCCTAAATCGATCAATCTTTCTTCAAATATATCACCAAAATATAAGCAATTTTGGGTCCCTAAATATTTACTCTCCAATGTTTTGGGATATAAATTTTTTACCTCGCCTAAATCAAGTGCTAACATTATATGACTGAAAAGGGTACCAAAAAGATCCTTTAAATTATTTCTTGAAATGTTTTACCATAAAAACTCCTTGATATATGAAAAGAATTGATTCTATATAAAAGATATTGTTTTACCTCTTGAAGTGATTTATCAAATCTTTCCACCTTTATCTTAATGTTTCATGATTCATGTGAGGAGGATCCTACCTCTTTCCTTTCTAGAGAAGCTTGGACATCAATATTTATCTTCATTAAAAAAAATCTATTTCTTCCTATTTATTTTATTTCTCTCCTGAATTTTATTTCAAAATCTTTCCTCTCTTTTTTTTATCTTATTTTTAAAAAATTTCCTATTTATTTTTGGCTATGATCCCTTTATCTCAATTGTTCTATCATTTTTGGGGTGTCATATGCCTTTTTAAAATTTATTTTATTTTTAAAATTTATTTTCTTTTCTTTTTTCAAAAAAAAATTCAAAATTTATTTTCTTTATATTTTTTATTTTTTTTCGAATTTCAATTTTAATCTTTATATTCTATCATATCTTTAATTTTTATTTTAGTTAATGATATATTTAAAATTTTATCTCTATTTTATATCTTAATTTCTTTATTTCATTTAATATTCTTTTATTCTCTATCTATTCTATTTTAGGAGAGTTATTTTAATGATATTTTTCATTCATATCCTATCTCTTATCTAAGAATTTTCTTAAAGATTAATTTTTTTCTAATCATGTGTAATTTATTCTTAAAATAATGTTTTAAGTTCTCTATCTCTTGGCATGATCATATTTTAATATTTGAAAATATTTATACATGCTTAAATATCCTTATTTTCAAAATTTATATTGTTTTAAATGAGTTTTTTTCATTCCTTTGTTATTGTATTGATCATAAGATTATTTTTTTAATACCTTTATTACTTCTTGATATTATTTGATTTATCTATTTATTTTATAAATCATGATATTTTGTAAATTATTATCAGTTTATTAAAAAAATCCTAAAGGGAAGTTTGATCTTATTTAAAGGTTTTTTTGAAATTATTTTCTATTTTCATTTCATATCTATCTAACCTTCTTGATTAAAAAATTACTTTTTAATAATTGTAAAGGAGGGATATTTTGATGGAGGTTAATGGTTATAGAATTTATGTTTCAAATATTTTTTCATCAAGGGGGAGAACTTTAATTCAAATTTTTAAAAAAGGGGTAGACATGGTTTCACGTTTATTTGGTAACTTCTTCCTTTTTATATTCTCCCTCTTTATTATCTCTATTTTAATATCAAGTGTTTGTGATCATTAAAACGGGGGAGATTATTGGACCCTAAAGCTTATTTTTTTAATGATCACAAACACTCTAATGTTGTTCTAACTTGTTTCTAAAGGTTCTGAGCGTAGCGAAAGTGTGGTTGGGATGGCACCCAAATTTTATTTTTACCGTGATCAATGATTATTATGGGATCAATACGAAAATGAACTCCAGTCTCCATAGAATATAAAAAAGATTTATATAAATAAGGAAGAGGCTAGAAAACTTTAGAGAGGATCTTTTACATCATGTTTATAAATAATTTAATTAATTTCATAAAGAAAATAATACCTGGATCTTGGGTTTTTTCTTTGTTAATGATGTTGATCATCCAGAATGACCCTTCCGGATTATCTCGTTGCGCTTGTAAGGATCCAAACTAGAATCCCTCTAACAGTGATCCACACGTACTTCGATGGCCTCTGATCGACATTACTCTTTCTCCAGGTTCTAGCACAGTGAAGCGAGTGTCTTATATTGGTCATTCTTGATCACTTGTTCTTCGTCCTTGAAGAACATATCTCTCTCTTGAGAGGGGTGGGAAGATGATTTGAGAGAGAAATTGTTTAGCTCAACAATTCTAAATTCACTAGGTGTGTGGTTCGGTGCATGGTACAATAGTTGTATGTGTATATTTATTGACATGGGGTTTCACTTACAATAGTTAATTGCGTAATAGAAATTAAATACATTCATTACCTTAGATAAAACTCATGTTATTAATAATAATACAACTTTATTATTTCTAGTGTTCCAACTTGTGCAAAACAGAATTATAAATAAAATTTCGTGTCACAAAATAATAGCATCATTATTTTAATTTGTGTCAACTAGTTAAATAAATATTTATCATCTTGCAAATAATTATTTTACTACCGGACCGGCCTTGGTCCTCTCGAAATCCACCTCCATTTATTGAAAACCCAAATAAATAAATAAATAATTTATTCTCTTAAATAAATATTTTATTTTCAAAGTAGTAGATAAATATTTATTAAATGTTCAATAAAATAAATAAATATATTTTACCCAAAATTTGGTGAATAAATATTTATTTAATTTATGAAATCATTTCAAATTGAATAAAATTATTCCATTGTCTAGATAATAGTATTTATTAATTAAATTTAAATAGAATTTAACCGAGACCACCAGAAACACTTAGTGTGTGAACCTCTAGGATTCTTTCTCGTTGGCATTAGGTGAGATTGCCTAAAGTCTAAGAATACTGTCTAGCAATGATTCAAGGCACCCAAGAGAAATAACATAAAGTTACAACAACAAAATCTACATACGAATGCTCACTGTGTGATATAATCCCTTTGTCGTGATATCTCATCAAGCAGGTTTCATGATAGTGTCATCAACCTTTGTGCTTGATACATCATTCTTTGACTACCTGAAATAAACTCGTTGTTACACCATGGCCATGGAATTTTGCACAACAGTTCTATTTCAATTAAAGGTCTGAGATATCAACTTCCATAAATTGAAGGGAAAATTTCTTCCTTGACTTATCCATTAATAACATGCCACTCGTGATGCACTCAACGTACCCCACTACCCGCCAACTATCTCCATAATGGTTTTTGTCAGTAAATAAAAGTGCGCAATTCATTGCATGTATTAATGATAATATTTAAATTTAAGGATCAATACAAACGCTCATAGATAGAAATATCCTATGACACCAAAACATGTAGAATTCCTACTGGAGGATCTGTTCTCATAATATCCTATCTTGGAGATTACCAAGTGTGAACTTCATGAGAGGAAGTCTCATCTGCTTACGAGTACTCACACCTGACGGTATGCATGCTATGTGTCCCATAATAGTGTTTCACCCAACCGTAGAACTATATTTAAGAATATTGTTATATAATTTCAAGGTTCTCATCAAAGCAGGGAACTTCCATGACCTTATTAATGCAACAAATACTCTATGACATTATTACATCATAGTCATATAGAACAATGAACAATATGTAATAAGATGTTTAATATTTAAATATATTAAATGTTCATGTAATGAAAGTACAACCAGTTGGTTCTCAGATAACAACTCTTAAAAACTCCCACTTGTACTAGAGCCAACTACCTATGAATTTCAGTCCGCTAGACCTCACATGGTGATCTTGCTTCTGCTGAGTCAAGGATTTAGTCAAGGGGTCTTCCACGTTGTCTTCCATGGAAATAATGCTCACTGTAACTTCACCTATTTGAGAAAAATCCCTCAATATATGATACTTCTGAAGTATGTTCTTCATCCACTGATGTTACCTTGGATCTTTTGTGAGATCCATCGCTACAGCATTATCACAGTATAGTGTGATGGGATCTTTACTGATAGGTATCACATCCAACTCCTGGATGAATCTTCACATACAAACTGCTTCTTTAGCTACCTCATAATCAATGATATACTTAGACTCGGTTATAGAATCTATGAGCACACTCTACTTTGAGCTCTTCTAGCTCATTTCACCTCTATTAAAAGTAAAGATATATCCTATTTGCGACTTCATGTCATCTTGATCAGTCTGGAAACTAGAGTCTATATATCCTTTGATGACTAGTTCATCATCTCCTCTATAAACTAGGAACATATCCTTATTATGCCTAAAATAATTTAAAATATTCTTGACTTCCATCCAATGGTGGTCACCTGGGTCAGCTTGATATCTTCCCACCGCACTCAATGCGTAAGTGACATCCAACCTAGTACATAGCATGGAATACATGACTGAACCAATCGATGATGTGTATGGAGTCCTTTCCATTATCTTTCTTTCCTCATGTGTCTGAGGAAACATTTTATTGGAAAGATGAATTCCATGTGACGTTGGAAACAATCCCCTCTTGTATTGTTCTATACTGAATCTCTTCAATATCTTTTCAATGTATGTACTTTGACTTAGGCCCAACAATCTCTTGGATATATCACAATGGATCTTGATCCCAAGAATATATGCTACCTCTCTCAAGTCCTTCATGGAGAAGAATTGATTCAACCATGCCTCAACAGACTGTAATAATGGTATCTCTTTTCCAATAATTAATATTTCATCGACATATACTATTAGGAAAACAATTGCACTCCCACTAAACCGTTTGTAGACACAAGTCTCACATTCATTCTTGATGAAACCAAATTTTCTTATGGATTCATAAAAACAAATTTTCCATGACTTGGATGATTGATTTAATCCATAAATGGATTTATGTAACTTTCATACCCTATTCGAATCCTTTAAATTCATAAACTATTCAAGTTTTGTCTTGTAGAAATCTTCCAGAAGGTTCCCATTAAGGAAGGTTGTTTTGACATCCATTTTCCAAATCTCATGGTCAAGGTAAGAATTAATGGACAATATAATTTCAATGGATTTCAAGATTGAAACTGGTGAAAAGGTTTTGTTGTAGTCAATTTTTTGACTTTGTTTGAACCCTTTTGCGACCATTCATTCCTTATAGGTACTGACTTTTCCTTCCATGTACAGTTTATTCTTGAATACCCATTTTCAACCAATAGGCTTTACATCAACTGGAGGATCTACCAAAATCTAGACTTGGTTTTGGTACATGGAATTCATTTCAGAATTCATGGCTTCTTGCCACTTGGAAACATTTGTGCCACTTACTACTTCCTTGTATGTTAGAGGACCATTATTATAAACTAATAATGATTCACTATCCTCGGTAACTAGAAAACCATACCGCTCCGGTTCTCTAACCTCTCTTGTACTCTTACATATCTCTTGTGTCTTTGAAATAGTTCTTTATTCCACGGGGCTTTATGGAATCTATTCATGTACCAACTCTTGTGTACCTTGAGCCTCAACTTCATAGAAGTCTATCTCGCTCCCACTATCTCTTTTGGATATGTTCTCCCTATAAAGGAATATGGCATGTCTTTCTACTATAAACTTTTTGTCTGAGGGGGTGTATAGGTAATATCCCTTTGTTTCCTTGGGGTGTCCTATAAAGGTACACTTTGCACCTTGGGGTGAAAGTTTGTTACCTGAAGAGGCCTTAACAAATGCATCGCTTCCCCACATATGTAAATTCGATACTATATATTCCTTTCCACTCTAGAACTCTTATGGAATATCATTTATCAATTTAGTTGGTACTTGGTTTGGTATGTGCGCCTATTTTTGTAACGCATATCCCCAAAAGGATAATGGAAGAATTACATAACTCTTCATTGATCTCACCATGTCCAATAGGGTGAGGTTCCTCCTTTATCTCACACCATTACATTGGGGCATGTATAGAGGAGTGAGTTGGGATAGGATCCCAAACTCCTTTAAGTAATCAATGAAGTCTTGATTAAGATATTATCCACCTCGGTCTGAGTAGAGTTTCTTAATCTTCTTACCAAGCTAGTTGTCAACTTAATTCTTGTATTCTTTGAACTTATCAAAAGAATCTGACTTATACCTCATTAAGTAGATATATCCATATCTACTAAAATCATGAGTAAAAGTTATGAAGTATGAGTACCCTCCCCTTGCTTCAACTGGAAATGGTCCACACACATCGGTATGAACCAATTCAAGAAGCTATTTAGCCAATTAAAATTTCTCACTAAATGGGGATTTGGTCATTTTTCCTTGTAAACATGAATTACATACACCAAGTGGTTTTAGTTCGATAGAATCTAAATATCCATCTTGATGTAACTTTGTCAAAAATTTCTCATTTACATGACCTAGCTGATGATTCTAATGTTGGGTGTGGTATGAGTCATGTGAAGTATCTTTGTTATCGATTTCCATTAATTGGTTTGTGTAATCCAACACGTAAAGACTATTGTATAAATGTTCCCTACCAAAACAAATTCTATCTTTGTAAAAGAATAAACATTTCCAAACTTGAAAAAAATCCATTTGTATCTAATTTGGATACAGAAATGTTGTTTTTAGTAACAGACAACACATAATTTCAACCCTTTAACACTAAGATCATCCCAGTTTGCAATGTGAGGTGGTAGTCCCCGACAGTTACAGGAGAAAGTATGGATTCATTGGATAATTGTAGATCTACCTCCCCTCATTCAATCTTCCTGAATCTACTTGGTTCCTGTATTTGGATATATATGTGAGCACCACAAGTTGTATCTAATATCCAATTTGTAGAAATAGATATATTGATTTCGATAAAAAAACGCACCTGAAGCTTCCCCTTTCTTCTTAGGCTAGGTTAAGTTCTTCTTCCAGTGGCCCTTTTTGCCGCATGTAAAACAAACAGCCTTATGTTCCCTTGCCTTCCCTTTGATCTTCCTTTTCTTGGAAGGTTGTGAAGAATCTTTGGTGTTAAAGCTCTTCGCCTTCCCTTTCCTCTTATTAACCATAAGGATAGGAGGATTTTCGCGCTTCATATCTTTTTCCACTCAGCGAATGAGGATAAGAAGATCAGATAGATACTTCTCAATGTTGTTCATATTGAAATTGATAACAAAGTTAGAGAAGCTCTGAGGGAGTGATGTGATAATGAGATCGGTACCTAGTTCTTAAGGGATTTTAAACCCTAGAACCTCCAAGCACTAAATGTAGCCAATGAGATTGACTACATGAGGCCCAACTGGGGCACCTTCTCCAAGCTTACTCTGAAAGAGTTCCTTAGAGATCTCAAACCTTTCCTGTCTTGATTTTTCCTAGTAAAGACCACGGAGATTCTCGAGAATTCTATAAGCATCCATGTTTTCATGAGACTTCATGAGATCACTAAAAATTGATTACAACATTAAACATTGAATGTCGACTGCATTGTTTATATGTTTCTCATAGACTAGGAAATCCTCATCACTCGCCTGTTTGGAAGGCAGATCAGGTAATGCTGAATCCAGCACATAAGACTTCCGTTCATGGCGTAGGACAACCCGACGGTGGATAAACCATTCCTGGAAGTTACTGCTAGTGAGAATGTTGTATTTATCTATAATTTATCATAGGGATAGTGTGGTTTACAAGATTTTTATTTTTATTATACAATTAAAAGAGAAGATCATTAGTACTTTATTGATTACATTTTATGAGAAATAATAAATTTTTATTAAGTCTCCCGTTATTTTATCAAGTCCCAATGGCCCTCGCCATTGAACCTAGAATGTCCAGTTTCTATGAAGTTCTAGTAGAAAGGATCCATATTTACCTTCGCATAACCCCAACAAGGGTTGGTAAAGATATTATAAGGTATTTAGGTAGGCAGTTCTTTTCCAACTGTAGGCTTGCAGCTCCTTAATCTGTTGAGTGGACTCCCCAATCCTGAAATCATGACATAGGATTTCCTCAACTCTTGCCTCCAATATTACACCAAGTCTAGTAAGGGATACTCCTCTTGATGTAATATGGTTAAGTCAACATGAAACCTTTCATAAGGGATTACTGTATAAAATTAAGTGTACCAACAAGGGTTGGTCAAACACATAGTTTTATTGAGTTTTTCCATTAATCAAGTAACGGAAGGCCTGATCTGACTTAATATTTTATTTGAGGTATTTTTATCTCTTATGCGTGAAGTTCTTATTATCATTATCACATGGTTGTTAATATTAATTGGAACTTACTTAAGTGATTAACCATGTATTGATAATATTTATGCATAAGTCTGGTTTATTTTAGTTCTATCTTGCATGCTTATTTAATTCATTAATTATGTGATCGTGACAACACATCCATACTGATAAACCATGCAACTCACAAAAATAAAATAAAGAGAATGATCATGAGATTTTCTAATGGTTAGTTTATCTAGAGGTTTATAAACTAGCCCTAACCTAGGGGAGAAATATCTTGATCCTTTTGGGTTCTTTCCACCTGTCCACCTCTGTATCTCCTGGGATTGGTTTCGTCTCAGCTCCAGCTTGAACCTCCATCACAATCTTGGGAGTTCCATTCATTACATATGCCTTTTTTAGCTCACATGCAGGTGAGAGGTAAAACGGGGTTTTACATAAAAGAAACCTTAGGCACGCAGACCCTACATATTAATGAAGAGAAGGCTCACATGCCAACAAATTTAATTTAAATAAATTAAATAAAAGAACCCATACACATACAAAGGTCTTGATCTAGATCATGATCATCCATACGTGCAATGATATATACACATAAATAAAACTAGAATTCAATTATTTAATCATTCTTATTTAAGATAAATCATGCTTGAATCAATTAATTATCACCTTTAATTAATTAATACTTTTATCTTAAACCCTTTTCTGAATTTCCTTAAGATTATCATCCATCATAATTTTAAACAAATAAATTCCTTTAAAATTATCTTTGTACGTAACTTGTATCTTAGAGGCTACCTGGTCAATTCCTATTCATAACTACCCAATAGAAATGAACATTATGCAGATGTTAAATTAAGCACATATATATAAAACACCTATCACGTGTTGTGCCTCATCTTTATGCCTACACGATGGTACAAATCTCAAGGTTTTGTATAATATAATAACAAATTTTAATAAATCTATGTAATTTGGATGAGTACACGACATGTAGTTTCAACTACACAGTGTGTACTATTTTTCACCATCCATCTGAAGTACACGCCCGGGGAAACGGTGTGTGAGTGTACTTTGGAAATCTTCAGAGTACACGGCGTGTCTAGTATACCACACGTTGTGTAGTTCCTCGTTACATGGTCTCCAGTCGGGCAAGTTGTGTATGGGGTACACGGTCCAACCCTAACCTGAAGGGACTACACGTCGTGTCCAGTGGGCCATATAGCATGTAATATGGAAACTGTGTGCCAGCTATTCCTTGTCAACACATAAAGTCATTAAGACTTAGACAAAAACCAATGACACATCTTGGTTTGAAGGACCAGACTCGATGCATTGAACCTTGGCTACATGGTGTGTACTACCTAATACATGTCGTGTGTTCTTTTGTTGTACGTCCAGGAACCTTTGGAACCTCTAGATGAGATCCTATATTTTATTTTAATCAAAATTAAAAGAAAATATTTTTTCTATAAGGTGAATGAGAAACGAAAGAGGAGGAATAGATCTTGAGATTTAGATTTTCAGAATGATTAACTTGAATTTAAACAACTAAATTATTAAATGTGTAAATCATCAATGAAATATTTAAATAATTATAAACTATGATGTAACCGCTCTGATGCCACTTGAAGGTTCCAGGCATAGCAGAAGCCTGGTTGGAATGTTAGCCAAATTTGATTTTTACCATGATCAATGATTATTCTGAGATCAATACGACAATGAACGCCAGTCTCCACAGAATATAATAAAAGATTTAGATAAAGAAGGAAGAGGCCCAAAACCTTTAGAGAGGATCTTGCACATAATTTTTATAAAAAATTTAATTAATTTCATAAATAAAATAATACCTGGATCTTCGGTATTTTCTTTGTTGATGATGTTGATTGTCTAGAATGACCCTTCTAGATTATCTTGTTGTGCTTGTAAGGATCCAAACTAGAATCCCTCTAGCAGTGATCCACACATGCTCCGATGGCCTCCGATCGACACCACCAGTTCTCTGGGTTCTAGTGCGAAAAAGTGAGTGTCTTGTGTTGGTCATTCTTGATCACTTGTTCTTCAGCCTTGAAGAATGTATCTCGTTCTTGAGAGGGTTGGGAAGTAGATTTGAGAGATAAATTGTTTAGAATTTACTAGGTGTGTGGTTCAGTGCATGGAAAAATAGACATATGTGTCTATTTATTGACATGGGGCTTCAGTTATAATATTTAATTGCGTAACGACAATTAAAAAAATTCATAACCTTATAAAAAACCCATGCTATTAATAATAATATTGCATCATTATTTATGATGTGTCAAATTACACAAAATAGAATTATAAATAAAATTCCCCATCACAAAATAATATCAGTTTTATTTTAATTTGTACCAACTAGTTAAATAATTATTTATCATCTTGGAAATAGTTATTTTACTATCAGACCGACCTTGGTCCTCTCGAACTCCACTTCTATTTATTGAACACCTGAATAAATAAATAAATAAATTATTCTCTTAAATAAATATTTTATTTAAAAACTAGTAAATAAATATTTATTAAATTTTCAATAAAATAAATAAATATATTTTACCCACAATCCAATGAATAAATATTTATTTAATTTATACAATAATTTTAACTTGAATAAAATTATTCCATTATCTTGAGAATAATATTTATTAATTAAATTCAAATATAATTTAACCAAGACCACCAAAAACACTTAGTGTGTGACCCTCTAGGATTCTTTCTCGTTGGAATTAGGCGGGATTGCATAAAGTCTAAGAGTGTTGTCTAGCAACGGGTCAAGTCACCCAAGAGAAAGAACTTAAAGTCACAACAATGACATCCACATACGAACACTCACTGTGTATTATAATCCCTTTTTCACAATATATCATCAAGTAGGTTTCATGATAGGGTCATCAACCTTTGTGCTTGATAAGTCATTATTTGACTACCTGAAATAAACTCATCTTTACACCATAGCCATGGAATTTTGCATGGTGGTTCTATTTCAATAAAAGTTTTGAGATATCAAATTCCATAAATGGAAGGGACAAATTATTCCTCAATTTATCCATTAATAACATGTCACTCATGATGCACTTAACGCACGCTACTTCCCACCAACTGTCTCCATGACAGTTTTCATCAGTAAATCAAAGTGCATGAGTCATGACACGTATTAATGATAATATTTGAGTCTAAGGATCATTACACATGCTCGCATATAGAAATATCTGATGACACCAAAACATGCAGAATTTCTACTGGCAAGTCTATTCTCATAATCTCTTGTCTTTGAGATTACCAAGTGCAAACTTTATGAGAGGAAGTCTCATCTGCTTACGAGTACTCCCAACTAAAAGTATGTATTCAATGTGTCCCATAATAGTATTCCATCCAACTGTATAACTATATTTAAGAATATTATTATAGAATTTCATGGTTCTCATCAAAGCGGGGAACTGGCATGACCTTATCAATGAAACAAATACTCTAGGACATTATTACATCATAGTCTTGTAGAACAATGAATAATATATAATAAAATGTTTAATATTTAAATACATTAAATTTCCATGTAATCAAAGTACAACTAGTAGGTTCTAGGACACCAACTCTTACAATTTCATGTTGTTTACAGTGTGTTTTTTGTGCTTCTAGTGTGTTAGTTTGGTAGGAAAGAATCATACCTAAAGGTATCTTCAAATTGGGTTCAAAGGGCCTATTCTACTTATTTTATAGTAGGGAATAACTAAATACCTAGTGTATTTCCACCGGATAGCCAGTGGCATGGGACGAACACTCTCAGCTAGTAGGAGTCCATTGGCTAGCCGATAGAGGTGCACTGACTAACTGGTTGGAGATGTCTAAAAGCAGCTACTGCTAGGCAGCCCACTGACTACCCGTGTCCTTTCCGCATTTAATTTTATACATCACTTTCATTTAATTATATTATTTTAAATTCTACTATGATTTAATTTGATTATATTGATCGCTCTCTTTACATCATCGTGTATTTTATAGCATCGATTTTATTTATCTCTTTAATTTTTTTAAAGTAAATTCACCCCCCCTTCTTTCCATTTATATGACCCAACAAAATAGGCTTAAAGAAGAAGCTACCCTAATCTAGAAAAATAAGAAAATTCATCGACCAGAAAGAGATCGAACACCGCCCAAACCTCTCAAATGATGATCCCTCTTCTAAGATTTAATATTTTCCATGGTTTTTCATGATCAACTTTAGAACCAGTGTTATCATCTAGAATAGTGAGAATCTCTAAGGCTCAAGGATCCTGTTCTCTAGATGAACCTATTCCTTGATCCTTTTCAACCCCATTTGACTCATCCTTAGGTTCAAATATTCTCTTTAGAGGATGACTTTCTTTTTTCCTACATCTTAATTGACTGCCCCAGTGGGTATAGCATGGGATTTTTCACCTTCCTTTAGTAATGATTATCTAATACTAGATCTATTAAAATTATCTAGCATAATAAGGATTCTTTTCTCCGCAATATTCCATGTTCAGATTTTCCTACTTTCATTACTTGGAATATCCACTGGTGACATCACAACAACACCACTACCAAAGGTGTGAACCACTAGAGGGGACTGCTCAGGCATCATTGGTGCATTGGCCTTAGCACTATATTTCTGTTGAATCAGATCTTATAGAGGAGAAGGACCAGTCCTCACAGCATCCATTTCAATAAGGTCATGAGTAACCTATGATTTCATGGTGATGTGAATCCTATCCTGGACTGAGCTCAGACTTAATGGGTCCACCTGCTCTATAGTGTTATCCTTCCCAGCATAAATATCCTTCATATTAGTAGTGACTATGATTAAGTGGGTTCAATCTTTAAAGGGGTCACCCATGAATGGTTTTCCACCACTTCCCATATCCTTCATGTCTACCTACATTTGGTAAAAATTTCCCTTACCATCATCCTTTTTAAAAATAGTATTCAAAATACTATTTTTAATCTAAATTACTAACATTTCAGTAATTAAAAAATAAAAAAAAATTATAAAAATGATATAAGATCATCAATTCATTTGATCTCATCCATCCTAGATTCCAAAAAAAAACCTAACCCCAAAAATAAAATAAAAAATTTAAAAAAAAACTATTTTCAATAATTTTACTTATATTGGGAGGGGTTGAGGGGTTCATAATGAACATCATGGGCCATAACCATTACTGAAACAAAAACTAAGATCAAGAAACTAAAAAAAGGTTCAACAATAAAAGGTAAACAAGAAACAATAGAAAATTTGGAAAATTAAAAAATGCAAGTAATTTATGTGATTCAAATATTATTGATCCTACATACATGAAAAGATACCTATCACCATATTTATTATTATGAAAATAAAAAAAAATAGAAATCATATAATTGAGAAGATAAAAGAAGAGAAGTAATTCACATGAACCATAAAAGATATCTAAGCATAGTATTGTCTCTCCAAGAGTTAATGGTGAACCCTTTCATGAAGATGGTAACATACACCCTCGAACTGGATGGAATCATGCATGAAACCCCAACACTAACTAAGAAAAGGAAGAAGATATCGTTCATAACTAATGTAAAAAAACAAATACAACCTTACAGAATCAGGAATACACTAAGAATACGAGAATAGGTTATCAAAAAATATCAATGATGCTTATTAGGTAAGGACTTCTTGAAGAATTCAAGGTCAAACAAGACTCGTAGGAGGAAAAATTTCTATCATAGTAGGACTCTGAAACATGGACTATGGGATTCAACAGGATAATCTCAAAAGGAATTCTCTCTATTAACATTTCTTATCTCTAGAATGGAGGCTAGAAGGAAGTCAGCCATCACTCTCAAGATAAATTCCCAAAAAATGAAGTGACATGGTCAGTAATAATGGTGAGGCAATGGTGATACAATGAGTTATAAAGCATGGTAGTCAAGGGTGGATGAGTGGATGGATGGGGGAATGTGGAAGAATAATAAAGGTTATGTGAGTGAAAAATATTAGGAAAAGAATAGGACACACGGTAGATATAAAGTAGATAGTTATTAGTGAAGTGGATCTTGGAGAAAAATAGTAAGTAAAAAAATTATACAAGATTCGTCATATCAACAGTAATCAACGTATAGTAGTGCCCCTAGGAAGAACCTGAGGGTCATAACACCAAAAATAGTCCATGCTTCAAAGCCCACATGCCTAGTAATCAAGGAGATCCAACTAAAAATCCCAGAAGGACAGATCTCATTAGGAATAAGATCCCAAAACAAAATATATTTTTCATAATAATAATAAACTAAAATAATTTTTCAGGGAAAGCTTTGAAAACAAAATTAATTTTGAAAACAAATTTTAACAACCTATATTTATAAAATTTATAAAATATAAACTAAACTCAAAATAACTTAATATAAAACATATTTATAACAATTATAAAATATAAAAGGACTACATAAGAATATATGTGCTTTTAAAGATATTAATTTTTTGTCTAGTTTTTTGGATCAATATATGTGAAAGGATCAAAGTAAACCAAAATTAGAAAAAATATCAGTACAATAAGAGCCAAATGACCCCACTATCTTTGAGTCTATCCATTCCCCTCAACCACCTACCTTAAAATAAGTAATTAATTTTTTAATTATTATTATTTCTAAATGTGAATCAAACAACTTTTTATAACTTCATATTAATAAAATTATATAGGGTGAAGTTGTATGTGATTTATATCTATTAACACCCACACATCACCTTGTTGTGAGGGTATAGTGTATAAAATCACAGGAGACATGCTGTACAAAAAATAAATCCCAAAATATCACATGAGAGTGGGGATTAAAGTAGCTCATGAGCTAACAGTTGAGTTTATTATTCTTCTGGATGATATAGATGTTACGAGGATTAGTGATATTATTAGAAAATTTATACCATGGATATATAATTTTATAAAGATACGTGAGGGATGTCCTTAAAAAATTATTCAAATGAAAAAAGATTATTAGTTGATAAAAAACTTCTAAAATGAGGTATGGTATAACATATGGATAAAACAATGATTAAACAAAAGGTCGGATAAAGAAAATCCTATGAATCAACTAAGAAAACAAAAGGACCTTCTAGGAGTACCTTGTCACTAGCATTTTTACTACCGCATATATTAACATTTAAAGTTTATGTAGACACCACATTCAAATATAGAAATATGTTATATATCCAATATGAAGAAGAAATATTTGGAAATTCCATTACATTAATTGGTAGGTTTGGAGAGTATAAATGAGATTATCAAGTTTGAATGGTTGTGAGTCTCAATTGTGAATAAATACATGAGGTACATTTTCATAATTCATATTTCCAAAAAATGATATCCAATTTTCATTATAGTTAATAACTATTCATATATTCTATAGGAGTATATATTACAAATGTATAAATTTAAAACCAAGTGAAGTATGATTTGGAATCATTAATCCCTATATCATTTCTTTGAAAAAAAATAATTGGAATTGTAATAAATTGAATAGAGAAAAGATAAACAAATTGAGGTTCTTGAAAATAAAATATCAGATGATGAACTCTTCTTAATTCCTACAATATAGGGGTAAAACTCTAAAATTTAATCATATATAATATTTTTTTATTTTTTTATTAATTATTAGTTCTTGTTTTTTAGGAATCACTTGTGGTGATTACAATCGATTTGGATACCCCAAATGTTTATTTTATATATCCAATACATAGATTTTCATCAAACTGACCACACATGATGACTATTGTGAATTTTTAATGAACTTCAATCAACATTTTATAGATAAACATTGAATTATATGTATCATTTTTTGTTTTAATGGGAATTTTGTTAAGATATGGTGATCCATAAATATAGGTTAAATCATGGTATGAGATCAGTGACTAAACATAAGAAACCTATTCATTTCTTCAAATGGAAGGAGATTAAGGTATATATAGTAATATTTTACTATAAAAACATATTTCAAAACAATTTTCTTATTTTTTTCAATGTTTATGTAGTGTTAGAAGCAAGATAATGACAATTATTGTGGATATTACGGTTCAAAATTTATAAAAGATATCATATATCATCAAAATAATAGCATCCCTAAACAGATAATTTCTAAAGGTAATTACAATTTCATTAAAAAAAATTCTTAATTTTTTGTTTTTATATATTTTATTAGTACTTACAATATTTATAACAATCTACATACTCAAAAAAAAGAATTGAATTTGTTTAGAGATGAGTGGGTAGAGTTCATGGTGTAAGAATGTTTACCAACATAAAATTTAGGTAATTACCTATTATGTTTTTGATCTATTATGTTATATGATATTATATATACATTTGGGATGTTAATAATTAGTATGGTAATGCATATATATTATTTTTGACTTATTTCTCAAGAAGTATAATGGAGGGTTACGCTCTAAAGATTCTAACATAGCTAATAATATGTCCATTGAGGATGAAACTAAGATAATGGTAATAGGGAAATGGGTAGATAATGTATACAAATGTCATGAAAATGTGACTTATTACTATTTTTTGTTAAATTTTTCATCATTTTATCTAATATTTTTAAGTTAATTTCTTTATCATTTTTATCTGATACTTAAAAAGTTTTTTCAATGATTTTTTGGGAATTCATACTTTTCTTTCAACTATCAGGAACAATCCATAAAAGTGAGAACATGTTCCTTTAATATGTAATAGGAAACTACATGTTACCTCAAATGTAAACTGAATTGTAAGGATGAATCTACAAAATATTTAATCATGCTAATTTTCTTTAATTAATTTTTGAAATAGACTCTGTAGTTCAAATAGAACCTCTCATATACTAAGGTATTTTTCTATAGTTGAAGGAAAATTATGAATTCATAAAATATATATCATGAACATTATCTTAAATAGTGTAGGAATCAACCACACCTCAATACAATTCAAAGTGTGCTCTTATTACTCGAAGTGTATGTTTTTAATTTATAATTTACATTTTAGTTCAAAAAACACATCACATACTCAAAACCAAGAAAATGAGCTCATATTCCTCCAATGGCCCGAAGGCCTTCATTTTTTATTGATTTTGATAATCCATCTTTCAAGGGGTGAGGTGGAACCCTTACAAGTCCCGTAGGCGTAAGTATTACATGGCCCATAGGCCTTAGAGGAATTTAGTTTCCCATAGGCTTCAAACATTACATACAACCCAGACTAACTACTTAGAACTGCTCCTCCCCATCATCTTCATTGTGAAATCATCTCTCCACCTTCGCATGGTTATTCGGCTAGGCATTCTCGTGCATGCACAGGCTTGTCCCGATGGTAGGTTACATACCCTCTCATTCTTGCAATCTGTTTAGCTTCTGCTGTTGTAGAGACCCAAAGCTTGACGTACATGGACAATACATTACTTTTGCGCAATACTTAAGACATAACAAAAACAGACACACAAGGATCGTAATAGTTTAGTGTCTTTGGAAACTCAGAATATAAACATCTAATCATGTTGAAAGATCTTTGACATCTCCCATAAAGATCTTCCCCTTTTTGTTTCCTTACCTAAAACCTTTCTTTATTTTCTTGGGAAAATAAAACATAAAAAGGGTGAGCTCAAATGCTCAGTAAGGGCAAACATAGAGAACATAAACAATCCATAAACATCTGAAAGCAAAAACTTGAACATGAAATCTAAACATTAAAACCTTGAGCAAAGACATAAATCGTGGAAGTACGTAAGTCATATATCATAATGCAACATCAATAATGATAAAATATAATGGGAATAAAACATGTAATTGTGGCAACCATTCATCACATGTCATGATTTCCATAGTAGCCAAGGCATTGCTGCCAAGACCATCTTAGTGGACAAAGTCCCTTTCTGAAATGGAGTTCACTCCTCGTTTCAGTCCTGTAACACTGAATCGGATTAACTTACCATTTCATCCATGTCTATCTCATGAGATATAAATCTTTACCCAATTCAGTGGAGGGAGATATAGGTCCCACCCATCTTATAATTAAATCATTCTTACGTGTGCCAAAAAATAAACTTAAAACATTCATCATAACCCAAAGAATAAAATGGGTTTCATAAACATCATCCCATCATCACATAATCCATATAAAACAAATGGATATCATTTCATCATAAGAAAATTGAAACCATGTAAATCATAGAGACATTATACTTGAAACATACACATATTAAATAATGTCATCTTAGATGGAAAATGGTTTTGATAAAGCACTTGAAATGAATTCTTTAGGAAACATCCTTTCATCTTGAAAATAATTTTATTTTCACAAAATTCCATTCAATTTTAAAGGAAAAGGATTTTGTTTAAAATAATCATGAAATATTTTGGAGGAATCTTCATGAATATAAGGCTTTATAAAACCGTAAAAATCCTTTCATGTCGTATAAGTTAAAAAAACATTCTTCTCGTACTTTGGTCAGAAAAGTCAAAAAATTACCTCGTAACGTAAACAAAAGATAGATTCCTTACATACCATGGAGTAAAAGTCAAAAATGGGTAAAAAGAACATTAAACATACTTGAAAACACTTTTATAAATGCGATTTTTGAATTTAAATATCTGATTAGATTATATTAATATATATATACGTATATGTATATATAAATAACAATAGAAAACCGTAGCCCGGTTGGTGTGTTTTAGGTGCGCGGGCGGGAGTTCCAGTGTGTGATGCGGGTTCAAAACCTCTTGGCTGTGATTTTCTGGATTTTTTAGTACCCCACACAGATAAAATGAATATATATACATTGTTGTATAATTATATAATAAAATGAATATGCAGCTCGGTTGGTTACTTGCAGTTGCGCAGCGTTATGCGCGACGGGAGTGCAGGTTCAAATCCTGCCTGCTGAAGATTTTTTTAAATTTAAATACCCACGGTTTTGAAAACCGTGGGGTCTGTGGTGTGCCACGGTGGAACAGCCATAGTGCAAATTTGACTCCCCTATACCGACGTCGTTCCAGCCCACGGTTCCCAAAACTGTGGGTATAGCCTATACCCACGGTTTTGGGGGATATACCCACGGTTTTGAACCGTGGGTATATGTCATTTTTTCAGTAGTGGTACGTACGCACGAGCGATGATATCAGTCCCATGATCGTGGAATTGTATTAGAGTGCATGTATACTATTTCAGAATCAATATCACTTTACAATAATAATATATAGTTATTATTTACACCCTTATACCCATCCAAGTAATGTGGTGGTGGAAAATACATTACACCACGGCGTAGAGATGGTATTCCGTACGTATGCACGCGCGGTGATTTCGTTTTCCGTAGGATAGATAGATGGTGAAATTGGGTTGTTTCATACTTATAATAACATATCAGTATATGAGTTATACTGATGTTATTACTTCATAATGAAACAACTAAATAAGAAGAAGTGGAAGAAGAAATAAAGTTGAAAGAATCGGTAACGGACATTACCTCTTCTTTGAAGCGCCTCTTTGAGACCTCATCTTAGGGCACTAAAATTGGTCTTTGAAGAAGACCAGGACCTCTAGGATGTTTCTAGGGAAGTGTAGAAGATAATTTGGCAGGGGTTTTCTGAGCTTGAAGGCTCAAAGTGGTGTGAGGAAGAGAGGGAGGAGGTGCCCTTTTATAAGGGAGGAGAGGGGCACCTTTGGAAAAACTAAAAATATTATTTTATTATAAAGTCATATTCGGTTTTTAATAGCTCCAAATTGATTTATTTTGAAGCTAAGGTAGGGATGGGTCGAAATCCTCTCATCCAATAGAATTTAGATCAGTTTAGGTCATTATATTAACCTTATCTTTTAGTTTTAACTCTTAGTTAATTAGATTGACGTTTACCATGTCACTTTGTATTTTTATATTATATAGTTAATAAACTTACCATATACATCCAAGAAACCCCCAAGTGGTCCATTAATGATACACCTATCATGATATAATTATCTTTTCCGAACCTTAGATTTTTAGAAATATAATAACAATTAATAATATAATATTTGTTTTAAAAACTATTTTATGTCAATTTTGATACTATTTGGTAATTGATTTTTTTGAAACTTATAACAGAATGATTAGTTCGAAAAAAGTTAATTAAATCAATACTAAAATGTCATATTAACATAAAAAATTATTGGAATTCCTAAAAAGTCTCAAATTACATTTATTTGGGTATTTATAACATCAATTGTGTCAATATTTCATTAATAAGATAATTACTGCATCATCATTGTGTCATAAATAAATTAAATTATTTTAAGTCTAAAAATTACAAATAAAATACCATTATGTAGGAAATATTTTTATCTTTATAATTAATATTTATAGTCCAATTTATCTTATGTATAACCCTATATTAAAAATGATTTAGTTATTAAACTTTGATTTTAACTATTTTAACCCTTCTTTAAATAAATTAATAATAAATGTCCTAATCTAATCCAAGTGGGCCTAAATGATCATATTTTATTCCTAAGGTTGATTTTGGTCGAATTACACTTATCCAATAGAATTAGGACATGTTTTAGGGTAATAATAATAACACTTTTACCCTTAATTACCCTATTTACTTTTAACCGTGGTAAAAAAAAGTAAAAAGTTACTATTCACCAAAAATTATTTTCATCTCATTAAACCACATTTTATTCCTTGATATTAACTATGTCTCTTGGATTTTCGAAATTCCATTCACAGAAGCGGTAAAATTATGTTTTATGCGAATTTGAAAATTCTCCTAGGAGGTGGGTAAAAGACGGTGAGAAGTTCAATAAAATTTTTATATATATAAAATTATTATAAAATGACTCCAATGAATTGCATTGAACTTATATAGGTATTATGTATCAATTTTGACCTAAAATAAATTTAAATAAAATAAATACTTATTTAAATAAAAAGTCGGTTTTTGAATAGTAACCAAGTGTTTTCACTATTCATCAAAAATTGAACGTTTTCAGAAAAATACCAAAAATTCACCCTGGGCTAATTTCGATATTATAAATCCAAAAATGAAGTCCATTTTGAAAGATAAAATTTATAAAATTTCAAAAAGTGGTTATTACTATTCTTAACAGCTAGTTTTAATAATATTATAACCATATATCATTGTTTAGTGAAACCTGATATTGCGTACAACACACACTATCGAGAAAAGTCACGATTGTGTGTAATGCAAGACAAGTCAGGGTTGCGTGTAGTGCAATCTCCCTTTTTTGTAGTTTACAACACAAGACATCAACAAAATTAAAAGAATATTCTTCATAAAATCTCGGGGTGTTACATTCTACCCCCCTTAAAATGAATTTCACCCTCGAAATTCATCGGGGTTATAAATCGTTTACTATTCATAGAAACCCACATCGTAAAAAAGAATACTAAAACTTAATTTTAAAAACTAAAGTATGAAATGTAACGATTACCCAAAGTAACTCATCACTGGGTTTCCATATAGGAGAACATAGGTGAGAATATGGATATGGAAGAAAAATCTAACCATCAAGTTCTGATGGAGAGTGGTAGAGAACATGGCTATGAAAAAAGCCAAAAATCACAAAGCCATAGATTTGTGATGATCTAAGGTACCATCTGATTAATCGGATATAAGAGCACTAGGACAACATTTTTGGTTTTCAATATCATTTCCCTAAAGTTGAAAATTTTGAATTAAAAGAAATACTTGCTTGATTTTGGTACAATCTCACTTTTGTTCATGCTTTGAACAATTTCCACTTCATCTCTTAAAGAAATTAAGTTGAATTTGTTATTCGTGAAGTGTTAACAGATCATGTGATAGAATGATGGTTCATTCCATCTGTTTCAAACAAAAGGTTAGAAAAAGTTATCAAATATACATAAGTCAATCTATGGTGAGATTAATCATATATGGTTCCTAAAATGAACTTATACTTCATATATCATACCACTTAATAAAATAAAACTAGTTTCTACTAACTAGGGACTTCCTATAGTCTAGTGGTAGGCGATAAAGGCCAGTCGCACTTCCGTTGTGGGTTCGATTCACATAGCCTTGTCCGATGCGACGGGTTGTCTCCCGTCCTGTAGGTTGTCCTTTTTCTAAAAATACATTATTATAAATTTCCATGAATAATATCGAAAAAGTTCTAGCCTTAAAGAATACTAACTTATGTCCAACATAATTCATTCCAATCTTTAGGCTTATCCAAAATACTACTGTCCAATCTCATATTATAGTGAAAACGATTACCAAAGAGTTCATATAACAAGCATGTTAATACCATCGTTGATCCCCATATATCATAAGATATGTCTTGTTGGTCATATTCCAAACATTCGAAGGCCTTAATCATGTATTCTCTTGAAAAAAAATGAATACCCATTGAACCTTAGTGAAAACATGAATGCTGTCAAAAGTTAACTCTTTCCACATACCAAAATCCAAAAATTCTATATACTCAAACCATGATATAACCTTCTCCTTATATCAGTCATGAGATCATGAATACTATCTAACATCTCATTATCTTCTTATCCCTTCATTATGCGCATATCATCTAATTTCCAAAAATATCTGAATAACCTTTCATGGTTACTGGTACCATTCATCATACACTTTCAACACTTAAGGAAAGACAACAGTGTAACAATCCTTAGATGTCTCTTTATTCCATAGTACCATGAGATTACTTATACAACATTACACTTGATAAACATGTAATCATTCCACTACCTTCTTAAACCATTGACTGAGCTTCAACAATTCTTTCATCTCACATATCATTTGTAGTCTCTTCATCATCATCAACATAAATACTACCCATACGACCATACTGATTCTCTTCATGAGACTTTACCTTAGGGCATTGGTTTTCATAATGCTCGTACATTCCACATTTAAAACATTTAACCATTGTTGATGTCGTAGAAATACCATTATCCTCATCCATGGTGTTAACTGAACCTTTTCCTTTGCACTTACTGGATTTGTGTGCTTCTTTTCCACACCAAAAGCATCTTCCAGTTCCTTTGAAACATTCTCCTAGATGCCTCTTCCCACATGATTTACATAGGGGAAATTGAACTTTCTTTCCTCTATGATCATCATGAAACTCCATCTTTCTCTTATTATCCGAGTCAGGAAACTTACCAAATTTGAGTTTATTGGACATATTACGAGATTGCTGATTCGGCATAATAATGATGTTTGGACTTCCAAATCCAATTTCATTTGGTTGCTCATGAAGAATATCATTCCATTGTCCATCATATCCTCCATTATCGTGAATCATCTTGTTTCTAGCCATTTTCTAAAACCCAAAAAGAATAGTGTGAGAGGAAAAAATCATAATAAATGGGGAGTAACTTCAATAACTAACATCTTAGGTTTAATCTAATATCGTTACCATAATTCTAGGACTATAACCTATACTTATACTTAACCTTAGAAACATCCCTAGACATGCATTATAAATATCTCTAGGGATCTCACTAAAGTTCTCGCATCCTAGTTTCCAAAGGATAACTAAACCTCCCTATGATACCAACTGTAGAGACCCAAATCTTGACGTACATGGACAATACATTACATTTGCGGAATACTTAATACATAACAAAAACAGACACACAAGAATCGTAATAGTTTAGTGTCTTTGGAAACTCAGAATATAAACATCTAATCATGTTGAAAGATCTTCAACATCTCCCATAACAATCTTCTCCTTTTTGTTTCTTTACCTAAAACCTTTCTTTATTTACTGGGGAAAATAAAACATAAAAAAGGTGAGCTCAAATGCTCAGTAAGGGAAAACATAGAGAACATAAAACAATCCATAAACATTTGAAAGCAAAAACTTGAACATGAAATCTAAACATTAAAACCTTGAGCAAAGACATAAATTGTGGAAGTACATAAGGCATATGTCATAATCGAACATCAATCATGATAAAATATAATGGGAATAAAACATGTAATTATGGAAACCATTCATCACATGTCATGATTTCCATAGTAGCCAAGGCATTACTGCCAAGACCATCTTAGTGGACAAAGTCCCTTTCTGAAATCGAGTTCACTCCTCGTTTCAGTCCTGTAACACTGAACCAGATTAACTTACCATTCCAGCCATGTCTATCTCATGAGATATAAATATTTACCCAATTAATTTGAGGGAGATATAGGTCCCACCCATCTCATAATTAAATCATTCTTACTTGTGCCACAAAATAAACTTAAAACATTCATTATAACCCAAAGAATAAAATGGGTTTCATAAACATCATCCCATCATCACATAATCCATATAAAACAAATGGATATCATTTCATCATAAGAAAAGTGAAACCATGTAAATCATAGAGACATTATACTTGAAACATACACATATGAAATAATGTCATCTTAGATGGAAAATGGGTTTGATAAAGCACTTGAAATGAATTCTGGAGGAAAACATCCTTTCATCTTGAAAATCATTTTCTTTTCACAAAATGCCATTCAATTTTAAAAGAAAAGGATTTTGTTTAAAATAGTCATGAAAGCTTTTGGAGGAAGCTTCGTGAAAATAAGGCTTTATAAAACTGTAAAAATCCTTTCATGCCGTAAAAGTTAAAAAAACATTCTTCTCGTACTTTGGTCAGAAAAGTCAAAAAAGTACCTCGTAACGTAAACAAAAGAAAGATTCCTTACATAACATGGAGTAAAATTAAAAAATGGGTAAAAAGGAATTTAAACATACATGAAAACACTTTTATAAAACATGGACATGTATGATTTAAATAACCCCAGTAAATACTTACGAATAAGCAATCTCGGATAAAAATGAGATTTGCAAAATTATCCCTTGCCTTAGGTCTGATATGCTTCGTACGTATCCGAACCTCCTGTATAATGATTCAAATAGTGTCATTGACTTATTACAGAATCATATTCATTGTTATGATATAATATATGGTTCACTTATTACTTTATATTACCCTTTCTTTTGTAAATTCATGTTAAAGTAGCGTTTTGGGTAAAATCGTTTCATTTGTCGTTCATGTTTTAAATTTTAATTATTAATATGATTACTTAGATCATGATTAATTATATCCAGAATGTAAAACATGATTTATATATAATATATATTCAGAATATACATATATATAATAGATCGATAAATGGAAAGATATACACTGTTCATGGAGACGGTAGGCCGAACGTACGCATGAACGCTATTTTCGTTTCCTTATTGAATTGAATCGAATTAAGTAGATGACATACATATATATATATATACATAAATACAGTATCATTATTAGGTCATATATTTCATGATTACTTATTATATATACTTTATAATCATTCATGAATGGTTAATCATTGAGAATGAATCTCATCGTGTCGTGGAGACGGTATTCCGTACGTACGCACGAGTGATGATATCATTTCCATGATCGTGGAATTGTATTGGAGTGTATGTATACTATTTAAGAATCAATACAACTTTACAATAATCATATATAGTTATTATTTACACCATTATACCCATCCAAGTAAGGTGGTGGTGGAAAATAGATTACACCACGGCGTGGAGACGGTATTCCGTACGTACGCACGCGAAGTGATTTCATTTTCCGTAGGATGGATAGATGGTGAAATAGGGTTATTTAATACTTACAATAAAATATCCGTATATGAGTGATACTGATGTTATTAATTCATAATGAAACAACTAAATAAGAAAAAGTGGAAGAAGAAATAAAGTTGAAAGAATCGGTAACGGACATTACCTCTTCTTTGAAGTGCCTCTTTGAGACCTCCTCTTAGGGCACTAAAATTGGTCTTTTAAGAATTCCAGGACCTCTAGGATGTTTCTAGGGAAGTGGAGAAGATAATTTGGCAGGGGTTTTCCGAGATTGAAGGCTAAAAGTGGTGTGAGGAAGAGAGGGAGGATTTTCTCTTTTATAAGGGAGGAGAGGGGCACCTTTGGAAAAACTAAAAATATTATTTTATTATAAAGTCATATTCGGTTTTTAATACCTCCAAATTAATTTATTTCGAAGCTAAGGTGGGTATGGGTCGAAATACTCTCATCCAATAGAATTTATACAAGTTTAGGTCATTATATTAACCTTATCTTTTAGTTTTAACTCTTAGTTAATTAGATTGACATTTACCATGTCACTTTGTATTTTTATATTATATAGTTCCTAAACTTACCATATACATCTTAGAGACCCCCAAGTGGTCCATTAATGATACACCTATCATGATATAATTATCTTTTCTGAACCTTATATTTTTAGGAATATAATAACAATTAATAATATAATATTTGTTTTAAAAACTATTTTATGTCAATTTTGACACTATTTGGTAATTGATTTTTTTGAAACTCATAACAGAAATATTAGTTCGAAAAAAGTTAATTAAATAAATACTAACATGTCATATTAACATATAAAATTAATGGAATTCATAAAAAATCTCAAATTACATTTATTTGGGTATTTATAATATCAATTGTGTCAATATTTCATTAATAATATAATTACTGCATCATCATTGTGTCATAAATAAATTAAATTATTTTAGGTCTAAAAATTACAAATATAATACCATTATGTAGGAAATACTTTTATCTTTCTAATGAATATTTATAGTCGAATTTATCTTATGTATAACCCTATATTAAAAATTATTTAGTTATTAAACTTTGATTTTAACTATTTTAACCCTTCTTTAAATAAATTAATAATAAATGTCCTAATCTAATCCAAGTGGGCCTAAATGGTCATATTTTATTCCTAAGGTTGATTGTGGTCGAATTACACTTATCCAATAGAATTAGGACATGTGTTAAGGTAATAATAATAACACTTTTACCCTTAATTACCCTATTTACTTTTAACCGTGGTAAAAAAAAGTAAAAAGTTACTATTCACCAAAAATTATTTTCATCTCATTGAACCACATTTTAGTCCATGATATTAACTGTGTCTCTCGGATTTTCAAAATTCCACTCACAGAAGCGGTAAAATTAAGCTTTATGTGAATTTGAAAATTCTCCTAGGAGGTGGGTAAAAGACGGTGAGAAGTTCAATAAAATTTTTATATATCTAAAATTATTATAAAATGACTCCAATGAATTGAATTGAACTTAAATAGGTATTATGTATCAATTTTGACCTAAAATAAATTTAAATAAAATAAATACTTATTTAAATAAAAAGTCAGTTTTTGAATAGTAACCCAGTATTTTCACTATTCATCAAAAATTGAAAGTTTTTAGAAAAATACCAAAAATTCACCCTAGGCTAATTTCGATATTCTAAATCCAAAAATGAATTCCATTTTGAAAGATAAAATTTATAAAATTTCAAAATTTGGGTATTAGTATTCATAACGGCTAGTTTTAATAATATTATAACCATATATCATTGTTTAGTGAAACCTGATATTGCGTACAACACACACTATCGAGGAAAGTCGCGATTGAGTGTAATGCAAGCCAAGTCAGGGTTGCGTGTAGTGAAATATCCCTTTGGTGTAGTGTACAACACAAGACATCAATGAAATTAAAAGAATATTCTTCATAAAAACTCGGGGTGTTACAGCTGTGGTGAATGCTCCTTGCTCATCCTCCTTGTAGAGCTTGTTCCTCGTAGGTCGTCTGGTTTGCATCTGCACTTAAGGTGTCCCAAAGGCCGTGAGGTGGCTCGAAGGCCTTACTGACCTGAAGGAATGGGTAGCCTGAAGTCCGTAAAGGACTCGGGGACCAAATCGGTGGCCCGAAGGCCCAAACGGAGGAATATTCTCAGCTTCTATAGTGTCAAGCAGTACCTGCTACAGTTTCCGCTACAGTACCTACTACAATACTACACAGTTCCCGCTACAGTTCCTGCTACAATACTACTACAGTAACCCGTAAATAATTTCTCCACATGAATTTGATCTCGGGTCTCCCGGATACACTTACAGAGTCCTTACTAACCGGGCTAAGGCTCATGTGTAAGAAAATGAGCTCATATTGATTTGATACTTTAGGAAAATGATCCATAATTCATTTTTGATGTGTAGGAATTTACCGCACCTCAATCTAATACATGGTGTGATTGGTATGACTCAAAGAACATATTTTCAGTTTAAGACTGACATTTTAGTTCAAAACACATATTACATACTCAAAACTAAGAAAAATCATTCAGGTTGTTTTCATACTTTATAAAAATGGTCCATAATTCATTATTTATTGTGTAAAAATCAACTACACATTAATCTTATACATGGTGTTCCTGGTATGACTCAAAGTGTTTGTTTTTGTCTTAAAATTCATATTTTAGTTCGAGACACATTCCACATACTAAAAACTAACCAAACACATTCAAATTGTTTTGATACCTTAGAAAAATGATACATAACACATTTTTTACATGTAGGAATCAACCATACCTCAATTTGATACACAACATACCCTATATGACTCAAAGTGTATGATTTTAGTTTAAAATTGATATTTTAGTTCAAAACACACGTGAAATGATCCAAATTGAGAAAGTGCATTCATATTGTTTTGTTAGTTTAGTAAAATGATCCATATGTCATTTTTGACATGTAGGAATCTACCTCATGTCAATATAACACACGATATGGATGGTATGACTTGAAGTACATGCCTTCAATATAGAAGTTCCATTTAAGTTTAAAATATGAATCACATATCCAAACCCTATCAAATGAGCTTAGATTGTTTTCAAAAATTTTTTAAAACAATTCATAATTAATTTTTGACATGTATGAATCGACTACATATCAATCTGACACATGATGTGGTTAGTATGACTCAAAGTATGTGTTTTCAATATATAAGTGTCATTTTAGTTTAAAACTCATCACATAGTCGAAACTAAGAAAAATATTTTGTATCATTTTCAAAATTTAGGAAAATGATCCATAATTCATTTGTGACATATTGGAATTTACCATATATCAATACAATAGATGATGTGTAAGGTATGACTCGAAGTGTGTGTTTTCAATATAAAAGTTTCATTTTAGTTTAAAATGCATGTCACGTAGCCAAAACATAGAAAATGAGCTCAGATTGTTTTTCTACTTTATGAAAAATGTAATTCCCCAAACCCAGTTTCCCAGAGCAGGTGTATTATTTTATTACATTGGAATGATTACAAGAAATTTTTATCCCAAAGTAATGAATAGTTTAGTAGTTTTGGAAAACAAGATACAAACATAAGTTCAACATTACAACTTGAAAGGAAATACAATATGAAAATTCTATTGTAAACATCCATAACTTATATATTATCCATGAAAGTAAATAATAATATACTTATTCGCATCCTGGAGAAATATAAAAAATAAGAAAGGGGTGATCTCAGATTCTCATTACGGGTAAATAATACAGTGTAAGTAATCATAATCATAAGCACTAGGCATGGCGAGAAACTAAAAACATATGCCTTTAAAATATACTTGAGCGTTATATAGAATAAATGAAAAATAAATAAATAACACCATAATAAATCATAACCATGGATATTATATTAGTCTAATAATCGCATGGAAAATCAAATAGTATTTTCACAATGAGGGAATTAATAATGCCAAACATCATAATAATTTTTTCAAGGCCTCATACCAATATCATACATAAACGGGTAAAAACCCAAACTAGTTTGTCTCATGAGACCTATCGATGCATCAAGGGGATATAGTGGGCATCACCCATCACTTACTAAGTCCAATTAATTCCTCATATGAAAATTGAGAAACATAATCAACATATATATTGATATTGAAACTAACATATGAAATGTAAATAGCTTTCCTCAATCAGTAAACATAAACACTAGACATTCATAGTAATATGGTAAATTGTATCAAGATAGCACATCCACGGTAAAAATAATCATAAAAAATTAAATAAATTATATTAGATTATGTAATAAAATATTTATCTTAATAAAACATAATAATCATCAAAAGTATTGAAATAGATGGAAATACTCTTATAAAATCATCAAGTAATACTTTAAATAAATACTCTTTTACTTTGAAAAAAAGAGTTCTTTTGGAAAAATATCTATATAAAACCATAAGAAAACTAATATAGTTTTTTCATAATAAAATTAGTGGTTTTAGAAAAATAATTGAGGCTTAAAATAGATTATAGGGTGTACTTGAAAATAGGTAAAAATTTGAGAAGTTCCCTTGAATCGAGCTTGTTTATCAAGAAGAATTTGAGAAAGATCCTTTTAAAACATCACTATAAAATAAAGAATTATTCTTATTGGTACACATAATTTATGAGGAGTAAATAATAATAATTAATAATTTTATTGATGTAAGTAGAGAATAAGAGTAACCCGAAAGAAAATGGAGGTTCGGGTAGAAAACCCATACCTTATATCTGAACGTATTCTTCACTTGACCATAACTTCCTGGATAATAAAATTAAATCCATTAATTAATTAATTAAAAACCTTATATACATGTATTTGATTCATTATAGTTTTATTAAGTTCATTTATGTCCTTATTGGTAAATTATATTATTAAATTATGTCATTCTAGAGTGTTTGTTTCCTTGACGTCATGATCGGTTCGCTTGATTATAAGTAATGGATTTCATTTAAAATTGGTATAGTTCTATAGAATTAAAATTTCATGCTATTAATGAGAATACATAAGTTTAAAATGGTTATATATATCATTTTAATATATATTATGAGGATGAATCATTAGATAATACATTTAGTGATAATCATTCAGATTATTACAGCAGTTATTGATCATAACGAACTCATTTTGTATTATCACTTGGTATTATATAAATATGTTACATAAAGAACATAAAAAAAGTTGTAATATTAATTTTATAATATTTTTAAACCATTAAAATGGTTTAATGAACATATTTGAAGAATAAATTGAAGAATGAAACTTCTTCGTCCATGAAGGTTGTAAATTGGTACTTCTCAGACAATGATTTTGTTTTTAAAATAATAAGAGAGAGAGTAAGAAGATCGATGATGATTCAACCATTAACATGGTATAATTATATTATTTAAATTATATCAGAGTTATGATTATTATTTGGATAGAGGAGTTTAGGATATAATAATAAAATAAAATAAATTGAAATGAAATTAAAAGAAAAAGGAAGAGGGTTTACCTCTTGACATATCCTTCTTCAAAACCTCCTTAAGGGAATGGGTTTTGGTCTTTTGGAAATACCAAGAGCTCTTGGAAGTGGGGAGATACTAGGGAAGAGTATTTGGGAATAAATTTTAGAATCTAAAAGGCTTATAGGAGTAAGAATAAGAGGGAGTGAGGGGTGGTTTTTATAGTGGAGGAGAGGGGTGATTTTTGAATATCTTATTCATTATTTTATTATTTTTCTCAAGACAAGAGATATTGTTGATTCTTGTGATGAAAAAGAGTAATAAGTGCATGTGATTTTGAACCAAGGGTTCTTAAATTATCCAAACATCACCTATTACTCAATAAATCATGTATTTAGCATTTATCGTTAATTATCATATTTTACTATTCACTAAAAATTCAAGTATTTTAGAAAAATCCTAAAAATTCACCATAACCATTTTTCAACATGTAGAATCCAAAAATAGACTTCTTTTTATCAAAATAATTTTATAAATATGTGAAATTTAATTTTTACATAAAATTATTATTTACTTGAAAAATGCATATTTTAAATTTAAAACTGATTTTATAATACTTTCAAAAATTAACTGAGGTCTCATAAAATTATCCTAAAATAATAGGACAAAAAATATTTATTTAAGAATAAATTTTATAAAAATTAATTTTATTTTAAATAAATTTATTTATTTAAAATTGTAATTAAATTTTTATTACTCACAAAAATACCAACACTTAATTATTAATATTTAAAATATTCACTCTCGTTTATAAGGTGCATAAATTTTATTTATACTTACATGGGTGAGGTTATTATTCATAAGTATCATATTACTATTCATAAGGGTACATTACTATTCATTAGGGACAAGTTACTATTCACCAAAAATGTAAGTTTATCCTATCAGACTCTAAATATCTTATTGATTGCAACCGTGTATGTCCATTTTTTGAAATTCAAAACACAGAAGCGGAAATATTGTGTCTAACGACTAGGTTATATCTATATTCTATTATAATAAAGTGGTTGTTTCACATAGACTCAGTGTTTCATGCATTCTATATTAAATTTATTTGTAATTCCTTGGAGTGCTACATTCTTCCCCTCTTACAAAAATTTCATCCTTGAAATTACCAAAATGTTACCTCATAAAAAGATTTGGGTAGTTCTTCATCATATTCTCCTTAGGCTCCCACTTCACCTATTCTATTTTATAATTTTTCTAAAATACCTTTACCATTCGAGTCATCTGATTCCTCAAAACCTGCTCTTTAGTGCCCAGAATCAGAATAGGCTCTCTATAGTAAGATAAGTAAGGTTCCAATTCTATACCTTCAGAATTGAGTACATATGTTGGGTATTGCATGTACTTTCTCAACAATGAGACATGTAACACATTGTGTGCCTTAGAAAGGCAAAGTGGTGTTTCCAAACGATAATCCACAAATCCAATTCTCTCTAGAATTTCAAAAGTTCCAATGTATCTAGGACTCAATTTCCATTTCTTCCCAAATCTTATAATACCCTTCCATGGAGAAACTTTCAAGAAAACGTGATCTCCCACTTGAAATTCAAAATCCTTCCTTCGATTATCAGTATAGATATTTTGCCTGCTTGGAGCTGATTTGATATGGATTGGAATATTCTTTACCTTTGTTGTTGTTTACTCCACAAGTTCCGGGCCTACAAGATTTATTTCACCAACATCATCATAATATGTTGGTGTACAACACCACTTTCCATACAATTTCTCATATGGTGCCATTTGAATACTTGAATAGAAACTATTATTGTAAGAAAACTCCACTAAAGGTAAATATTGATCCCACGTTTCTTGAAAATCAAGTGAGCGCGATCTCAACATGTCTTCTAATGTTTGGATCATCATTTCTGATTTCCCATTAGTTTGAGGGTGATAAGTAGTACTTAATCAAATCTTAGTATCCAAATATTTCTGAATAATTTTCCAGAATTTTGATGAAAATCATGGATCATGATCAGAAAAAATTGAGATAGGTGCTCCATGAAGTCTCACAACTTCATTAATATAGAGTTGTGCAAGGCACTCCATTGAAAAATCATCCCTTATAGAGAATAAATGTGCAGATTTTGTGAGTTGATCAATAATTACCCATATTGCATCATTCTTTCTTGGAGAGTAGGGTAATCCATTTATAAAATCCATATTAGCTTCATCCCATTTTTATGTAGGAATTTTAAAAGATTGCATGAATCCTATAGAATGTTGTCTTTCAGTTTTTACCTATTGAAAAACTAAACATATTGATATATAATCAGCAATTTCCCACTTCATTTTGTCCCACCTGAAATTTTCCTTCAAATATCTATACATATTAGTGCTACTAGGGTGTATAGAGAAATTTGAACTATGGGAATCATCCAATAACTCCCTTTTTAGCTATAGGATATAGGGAACACATAACCTCCTTTAAAATTTCAGAATCCCATCCTCACACACGAAGTCTTCCAACTTCCCATCATTCACAACTTTAATTTTCTTTTGAAGATTCTCATCATTATACTGAGAACTTTTAATTTTTTTCCAATAAAGATGGTTGGGAAACCAATTGAAAAAGTAGTGATGTTTCACCTTCTTTAATAATTCCCATATTCATCCTCTCAAGATTCATGTACATAGGATCCTTGTCAATTCTAATTTTGTTTAAAACTCCATGATCCTTCCTCCTCAATGCATCAGCTTCCCCATTTTCCTTTCCTGGGTGGTAGTGTATAGAACAATCGTAATCCTTGAGTAGCTCTAGCCATCACCTTTTCCTCATGTTGATTTATTTCAATGAAAATATATATTTTAGGCTCTTGTGATCCATATATATCTCACAACTTTCTCCATAGAGATAGTGTATCCATATCCTCAGAGAAAATATTACAGCTACTAACTCATGGTCATGAGTTTGATATTTATTTTCATGAATTTTTAACAGTCTTGATGCATAGGAAATAACTCTACCATTATTCATAAGGACATAACCAAGTTCTTTCTTTGATGCATCACTATAGATCACAAATCCACCATTTCCTGGTGGTAGAGTTAGGATCAGAGCATTCAATAATATCCTCTTCAGTTATTCGAAACATTCATCACGTTATTTTTTCCATATGAACTTAACCCCTTTATGAGTAATCTTGGTTAAGGGTTTGGCTAAATGGGTGAAGTTCTGAACAAAACGCCAATAATAACCCGTTAAACCAATAAAACTACACACCTTGGTTATTTTAATTGGTGTAGTCCATTCATGAACTACCTTTGTCTTCATATGATTAACTAAAATTCCATCCTTAGAGACAATATGACCCAGAAAAGAAACTGCTTGAATCCAGAATTCACACTTTCTAAACTTCCCATATAATTCATTTCTTCTAAGAGTCTTCAGAATAATGCGCAAGTGATTCTCATGATATTCTTAGCTTTTGGATTATACTAAGATATCATCAATAAATACCACAACAAAGTCATCAAGATGTTTCTTGAAAACTCTATTCATTAGATCCATGAAAACATATGGTGCATTAGTCAGTCCAAAAGGAATTACTGCAAACTTGTAATACCCATACCTGGTTCGAAATGTTGTTTTTGGAATATCCTCTTTCCTCACATGAAAATGATGATATCCAGATCGAAGGAAAATCTTTGAAAAATATTGAGATCTATGAATTTGATCAAATAAATCATAAATGTGAGGGAAAGGATACTTGTTATTTATCATAATATCATTTATCTCCATGTAGTCAATGCATAGCCTCATATATCCATCCTTCTTTTTTATGAAAAGAACAGGGGATCCCCATGGAGAAACACTAGGGTGGATAAATCCTTTATCACTCAATTCCTCTAGTTGTTTCTTCAGTTATACTAACTCTAAATTGGTCATTCTATAAGAAGTATTTGATATAGGTCTTGAACTAGGAATTAAATCAATAGTGAAATCAACTTCGTGCTTTGGAGGATGTATAGGTAAATCCTTTGAAAGACATAAATGTATTCTTACACAATAAGTACATCCTTAATTTGTATATTTATTTCCTCACCCATATATATTGCATTCTAATCCTCCCCAAGAATTATATTCAGTAGAGATACTGGGGGTGGATCTAGATAAGAATCAAATTATGAGGTTTCTTCTCTAAAGACAATAGATTCTACACCATTCTCAAAAATTGTAACCTCTTTCTTCTTGAAATAGATTCTCACATTGTAGTTTTAAATCCAATTCATACCAAGAATTATATCAAAGTCAATCATGGGTATTATGATAATTTCTGTAACTAATGTAAGTTTTTGTGTCATAAGCGGGATTGATTGGCGCGTCTTTATTACAATGATACTTCTCTTAGAAGTTTTGACTGAAAACTTATTTATTAAATCAAATTGTAAATGTATAATTTTCTTTGAAAACTAGGAAGATATAAAAGAATAAGATGATCTAGAATCAAATTAATCATTGGCTAAGTTTGAGGAAATTATTAAAGTACCTTCCACCACATAATTAGGAACTTAAACCTTAGTGGTTGTGATCACATAAGATTAGACTTTATCCCTTGGCCTTTTCTGAGGATTGTTTCCTTGACGCTTAGGACAATCATTTTCATAATGTCCTGTCTCTTCGAAATTTTATCATTGAACATTGGTGGCTTCTTCATTTCCCTTACAATCATGGGATCGGTGGCCTTTTCCTCCACACTTATAACAAACACCCATACCCTTCAGCCAAGTACTGGGGTATTCATTCCCACAATTATCACAAGATGGAAAATCAATTATTCCCTTCTTCCCATTTTTATTATTTCCTTTTCCATAGTTTTCATGAGCCTTCTTCTTCTCTTTCATTCTTTTAAATTGATAAGACTTAGAGAATTATTTTTCTATCTTGATAGAACATGAGACTATATCTTCGTATGATGAGAAACTTTGGAAGACTGGTGCCCTTCGGAAGAATAATTTTAAACTGTCAGAGAATTGATCAAACTTTCTCCTTATATTATATATATAGTTTGTGACATTTCTTGATAACCTTGTGAAGTTAGCTTCATACTTTGAAACATTATCATCCTCTTTTTTCCTCAGATTCAGAAATTGGCTTTCCATATCCACTCATTGTTCATGAGGAAAGTATTTTTCTAATAATATTTCCTTAAAATCCCTCCATTTCATATTTTCAATCTCTTTATACTCATTTTTTTTGAATAAATAACCACCATTGATCAGCATCTCCCAATAGATGATAAACTATCATGATAACCTTATCCCTTTCGTTGTTTCTTAAACCGAGAAATGTATTCTCTAAAGAACTTATCCACTACTCTCCTATGAATGGATTTTTAGTCCCATTAAATGATAGAGGTTTTTGTCTCATAAAGTTTTCTAACATTTCTCTTCCACATTGTGGATCAGGATGCTCCATACGGGTAAGTTTATTGTTCATAACCTAAGTCATTTGTCCCATTATAGTTATAAGTTTCTCAACACTAGTCACAATATCATTATCTTACATAGAAGGGAAATCCCTACATTGGATACGCGCATTCATGTGGTTTCTATTCCTTCCACTATGCGCTATTTTTAAATAATTTCATACACTAAATTAGGTTATGAATCATAATGTATAATGTTGAACTATAAAAACACTTAACATAAATTGAAATTTTATGCATGTCTAATTTCATAATCATAGGCATGGTTTATTTGAGAACATATTTACATTTAAATACTTAATAATTGTTTATAAATAGAATTTGAATTATCTAAGCATATCCCTGAGGATTTTCAAACCAGGTGCTCAGTAATACCCATTGTCATGTACCAGGTTACCCCAAGTCAAGACCAGAACACCTTGTCAGAGTTGTCACTTCTAGGTACATCTCTTCCAGAACCACATCCGCTTATAGTATCTAAACATGGATGTATTTTATATAAATATCCACATATTATATACCTTACCAAAATTAGAGGATGTTCTTGTATACTTATCCCCAAATTATATCTTAGGGTTTGGTTCCCTAATCTACATTTTCTAAATATAGTTTCTAAGTTTTTTACTAAACTTCCTCTAATACCAACTATAGCACCCCAACCCCAGTTACCCGGAGTAGGTGTATTATTTTATTACATTAGAATGATTATAAGAAATTTTTATCCAAAAGTAATGAATAATTTAGTAGTTTTGGAAAACAAGATACAAACATAAGTTCAACATTACAACTTTAAAGGAAATATAATACAAAAATTCCATTATAAACATCCATAACTTCTAGATTATCCATTTAAGTCATTCATAATATACTTCTTCACATACTAGGAAAATATAAAACATTAAAAAATGGGTGATATCATATTCTCAGTGAGGGTAAATAATATATTGGATGTAATCATAATCATAAACACTAGGTATGGTGAGAAACTAAAAACACATGCCTTTAAAATATACTTGAACATAATATGGTAGAAATGAAAACTGAATAAATAAAATCATAATAAAACATAACCATGGATATTATATTATTCAAATAATTACATGGACTATAAAATACTAGTTTCATAATGGGGGAATACATAATTCCATACATCATAATCATTCTGTCAAGGCCTCATGCCATGATCATACATAAACGGGTAAAAACCCAAACTAGTTTGTCTCATGAGACTTATTGATGCATCGAGGGGCTATAGTGGTCTCCACCCATCACTTACTAAGTCCAATTAATTCCTCATATGAAAGGGTAGAAACATAATCAATATATACATTCATATTGAAACTAACATATGAAATATAAATAACTTTCCCCAATTAGTAAACATAAACACTAACCATTCAGAGTAATATGGTAAATGGTATCAAGATAGCACATCCATAGTCAAAATAATAATAAAACATTCAATAAATTAAGGTAGATTATTTAATAAAATATTAATCTCAATTAAACATAAGAATCAACAAGAGTGTTGAAATAGATGTAAATACTATTATAAAGTCATCAAGTAATACTTGAGAAGAATATTATTTTACTTTACAAATTATAATAAAATAAGCGGTTTTTGAAAAATAATGTTGTATTAAAATATATTATGAAGTGTACTTGAAAATAGATAATAATTTTATAATTTTCCTTGAATCATGTTTGTTTATCGGGAAGAACTTGAGAAAGATCCTTTTAAAACATGTAACTCCCCATAGAATAAAGAATGATTCTGATTGGTACATATATATATAACATTCACACATAATTTATGAGGAGTAAATAAGAATAATTACTAATTTTATTGAGGTACTAATAAAATAATAGTAACCCAAAAGAAAATGGAGGTTCAGGTAGAAAACCCTTACCTTGTGTCCGAACATGTTCTGCACTTGACCTTAACTTCCTGGATAATAAAATTAAATTAATTAATTAATTAATTAATTAATAACCTTATATACATGTATTTTATTCATTATAGTTTTATTAATTTCATTTATGGCCTTATTTATAAGTTATATGATTTAATTTCATCATTCTAGAGTGTTCGTTTCCTTGATTTCATGATCGGTTTGTCTGATTATAAGTAATGAGGTTCATTTAAAATTGGTATAATTATCAAAAATTGGAATTTAATGTTTTTAATGAGAATCCATAAGTGTAAATAGTTATATATATCATTTCTTTATATATTATGAGGATTAATCATTAGATAATACATTTAGTGATAATCGTTTAGATTATTATGGCGGTTATTGATCATAACGAGCTCATTTTGTATTATTGCTTGGTATTATGTAAATATGTTACATCCATAACATAAAAAAGGTTGTAATATTCATTTTAAAATATGTTTCAACCACTAAAATGGTTTAATGAATAGCCTTTAAGGATAAATTGAAGAACGAAACTTCATCATCCACGAAGGTTGTAAATCATCGCTTCCTAGATAATGATTTCCTTTTTAAAATAAAAAGAGAGAGAGTAAAGAGATTGATGATGGTTCTTACATTAACATGGTATAATTAAAGTATATAAATGATACTGGAGTTATCATGATCATTTGGACATATTAGGTGTGGATAGAATAATAAAATAAAATAAATTGAAATGGAATTAAAAGAAAAAGGAAGAGGGTTTACCTATTGAAATATCCTCCTTGAGAACCTCCTTAAGGGAAGGGGTTTTGGTCTTTTGGAAAAACCAAGAGCTCTTGGATGTGGTGAGAGACTAGGGAAGATTATTTGGGAATAAATTTGAGAATATTCAAGGTTTAGAGGATTGAGAAGAAGAGGGAGTGAGAGGTGGCTTTTATAGTGGAGGAGAGGGGTGGTTTTTTAATATCTTATTCATTATTTTATTATTTTTCTCAAGAAAAGCAATAGTGTTGATTATTATGACCAAAAATAGTAATAAGTTCGTGTGATTTTGAACCAAGTGTTCTTAAATCATCCATACATCACCTATGACTCAAAAAATCGTGTATTTAGCATTTATCGTTAATTATCATATTTTACTATTCACTAAAAATTCAAGTATTTTAGAAAAATCTAAAAAAATCACCATAACCATTTTTCAAAGTGTAGAATTCAAAATTTTAATCCATTTTATCAAAATAATATTCTCAATATGTGAAATTTAATTTTTAAATAGAATCATTTTTTACTTGAAAAATATAGATTTTTAATTTAAAACTGATTTTAGAATACTTTTAAAAATTAACTGAGGTATTATAAAATTATTCTAAAATCATAGGATAACAAAATATTTATTTATAATTACATTTTATGAAAATTAATTTTATTTTAAATAAATTTATTAATTTAAAATTTTAATTAAATATTTATTACTCACAAAAATACTAACACTTAATTATTAATATTTAAAATATTCACTCTCATTTATAATGTGCCTAAATTTCATTGATACGTACATGGGCAAGTTTACTATTCATAAGGTTCATATTACTATTCATAAGGGTACATTACTATTACTAAGTTTCAAGTTTCTATTTACAAAAAAAATTAGGTTGATGTTATCAGACTCTAAATATCTTACTGGTCGTAACCATGTATGTCCGTTTTTTTGAAATTCAAAACACAGAAGCGGAAAAATTATGTATAACGGCTAGGTTATAACTATCTTCTATAATAAAAAAAGTGTTTGTTTTGTAGAGAATCAATGTTTCATGCATTCTATATTAAATTTATTTATAATTCCTTTGGGTGCTATAAAAAATATCAATAATTCATTTGTTGTGTGTAGGAATTGATTTCACCTCAATCCAAAACACAATGTGTCCTATGTGAATCAAAATGCGTGTTTTTAGTTTAAAATTGACATTTTATTTTAAAACACACATGGCATAGTCATAATTGATCAAACACATTCACATTGTTTTTATAATTTATAAAAATGGTCCATGGGTCATTTTTTACGTGTAGGAATCAGTCGTGCCTCAATCCAATACATGGTGTTCCCTGTATGACTCGAAGTGTATATTTTTAGTTTAAAATTGACAGTTTATTTCAAAACACATACCACATTCTCAAAATTGATAAAAACCATTCATATTATTTTGATACTTAAGAAAAATGATCTATAACATGTTTTTTATGTATAGGAAACCACTTTACATCAATCCAATACATGATTTTTCCGGTATGCCTTAAAGTGTATGTTTTTTGTTTATAATTGAAATTTTAGTTCAAAACACATGTGATACACAACAAAACTAACAAAACACGTTCATATTATTTTGATACTTTAGGGAAAAAAGCGTAATTCATTTTTGACATGTAGTAATTGACTACACATCAATCTAACACATGATGTGGTCTATATAAATCAAAGTGTGTGCTTTTAATTTATAAATTACAATTAAGTTTAAAACATGTGTCACAAATCCAAAACCCAGAAAACAATCTCAGATTATTTTAAAATTGTAGGAAAAAATTCATAATTCATTTTTGGTAATTGACTATATTTCAATCTGACACAAGATTTGGTTTATATGACTCGAATTACGTGTTTTCAATATAAAAGTTTCATTTTAGTTTAAAATGCATCACATAGAAAAAACCAAGAAAAAGAGTTTAAATTGTTTTTAAAATTTAGAAAAATGATCTATAATTCATTTGTGATATATATGAATTGACTGTATATCAATCCAATATATGATGTATCGGGTATGACTCGAAGTGCCTGTTTTAAATATAGAAGTTTCATTTTAGTTTAAAATGCACGTCAAAATCCAAAATTTAGAAAACGATCTTGGATTGTTTTAAAACATTAGTAAAAAATCTATAATTATTTTTTGAAATGTAGGAATCAAACTCACCTCAATCTGGTACAAGATGTGTCCAGTGCGACTCAAAGTGCATGTTTTCATTTTAAAATTGATATTTTAGTTCAACACACACATGGAATACTCAAAACCAAGAAAATGATTTCATATTGTTTCGACACTTTAGAAAAATGATCTATAAGTAATTTTTATTGTTTAGTAACCAACTGCACCTCAATCTAATGCATCATGTTCCTGATATGACTTGAAGTCTATTTTTTAGATTAAAATTGACATTTTAGTTCAAAACAAAAACTACATACTCAAAATTGATCAAACACATTCAGATTGTTTTGATACTTTATAAAAAGGATCCATAACATATTTGTGACATGTAGGAATCAACCTCACCTTAATCTAGTATATGGTGCTCCAAGTATGACTCAAAGTGTTTGTTCTTAGTTAAAAATTAATATTTTAGTTCAAAACACATGTGACATACTCAAAATTGAGAAAACACATTCATATTATTTTGATACATTATGAAAATGATCCATAAGTCATTTTTGATGTGTAGAAATAAACCACATTTCAATTTGACACATTATGTGGCTTATATGATTTGAATTACGTGGTTTCAATATAGAAGTACTATTTAATTTTAAAGTTCACATCACATGGACAAAACTAAGCAAACGAGATTGGATTCTTTTCAAACTTTATGAAAAAAAAATCATATTTCATTGTGATTTATAGGAATTAAATTCATGTCAATCCAACACACGATGTGGTTGGTATGACTTAAGTATGTGTTTTCAACATAAAATTTTCATTTTAGTTTAAAATACATAACATAGAAAAAAACAAGAAAAAGATATCAGATTGTCGTCAAAATTTAGGATAATGATCTAAAATTCATTTTAAACATGTAGTAATTGATCGTACATTAATCTAACAGATGATGTGGTAGGTATAACTCAAAGTGTGTATTTTCAATATAAAAGCTCTATTTTAGTTTAAAATTCACGTCACATAGACAAAATGAAGGAAACAAGCTCGTATTTTTTTCAAATTTTAGGAAAATGGTCCATAATTCATTTTCGACATGTAGGAATTTACTTCACATCAATCCAAAACACCATGTGGTCGATATGATACAAAGTATTTTTTTATATAAAAGTATCATTTTAGTCATTTTAGTTTAAAAAGTGCATCACATAGCCAAAACCGATAAAATGAGATCATATTATTTTCAAACTTTAGGACAAAAATCCATAATTTCTTTATGAAATATAGTAATCGACCACATGTCAATTCAATAGACGATGTGTTTGATATGACTCAAAACATGTGTTTTTAATACAAAAGTGTCATTTTAGTTTAAAACATGTATCACATAGTTAAAACTGAACAAAAAAAACTTGTATTGTCTTAAAAATTTAGTAAAATGATCCATATTTTATTTTTGACATGTAGGAATCAACTTCACATCAACATGATGCAATTTGTGGTCGGTATAACTCAAAAGTGCATGTTTTCAACATAAATGTGTCATTTTAGTTTAAAACATGTATCACATAGCCAAAACCAAGAAAATGAGCTCATATTGTTTTCAAAATTTATGGAAAAAAATCCATAAATCATTTTTAGAATTTAGGAATTTACCACACACCAATCCAACACACGATAAACTGATAATATCATTAATATATAGAGGGAGATTAATTAACAATATAATTTATTGTATATAGATCATATAACATTAAAATTATAAAAAAAATTATTTTTTTGTTTATTGTTACTAAAATTAGAATCAGTTTTATTACAGGGACAAGATTTTGTATGGAGTTTGATCTTTGGAGAAAGCCTACTAAAAGAGTTATGATTTTGTATATTGGTTGTAATTTTTTGGATTAATTTCAAATATCACATCAATGTAAATATATTGTATGTAAATTTGGAATTGAATTGGAAGTGAAATGTTATATTTGTATTTTAATATGATTTTATGTTAATATATTTTTTTTTTGTTATGGTTGGGTTTGCTGTTATAGGGATACTACAAGGCTGTTTCAGGATTATAGAAACCGCATGGTCTTTACCTGCACTTTTAATATTGAAAATAAAGGATGAGTTCTTCTAACATTACTTCGGTTTTCAGAACTTTTTTGTACTGAAAAATATCTTTTCTATCACTATTAAATGCCTCTTTTATAGTGGTGAGGCCTTGTAGATTTTAGTAAAGAAAAGTGTTTTGAAAGGTGTCAAGACAAGAAATTTGGAATTCTAGAAGCATTGTGTAATGGGTAAGTATACTATAGTTAGTTTCAACACTGTAATCTATCATACAAATGGAACACTTGATTACATCCATACCGATGTCTAGGGACCATTGAAAAATGCTTCATTTGGAGTTAATCATTACTTTTTCACATTTATTGATGATTACTCATCATATATTTCAGTATATGTCATGAAGCATAAGGATTAAGTGTTGGATGTATTCCTTAAGTGAAAGAAGATGATTGAAAATCAGGCGGGAAGTAAAATCAAGAGACTGAGATCAGATGTCAGTATAAAATACACTTCAGATCTGCTCAAGAAGGTTTTCGGAATGAAGGTATTGTGAATCACTTTACAGTTCCTAGAACAATGTAGTAGAATGGAATAGCATAACGGATGAACCATGTTCTCATTGAAAAGGTATAGTGTATGTTTTATTAGTCGGGTTTGATTAAATCCTTTGGGGTAGAATCATTGATTTATGAAACGCACATTGTGAAGCGATGACTTACTTCTGTGATTGATGGTAAAATTACTATAGAGGTTTAGTATGGTAAAAATGTTTCTAATTATTAAATACTTTGTATCTTTGTTTTTACTACCTATTTTCAAGTTATAGACTCAAATTTGGATCAAGTAATGAAGAAAACTATATTTGTTGGCTTCATTAGTGGTGTGATGTCTTTCTAAATATAGATCCAGAAGTGAAGAATATCATTCAGAGTTATGACGTCACATTTTGATGAGTTAGTAAGTCAAATGATTCTAGAAAATAGAGATATGATTCAGTTGTGATTGAAGTGCAGAAAAGTCCACTGCAAATTGATTGAAGAAATAAGAGGAAGATTGTAGTGATTGTATTGATATTCTAACTGAGTAATAATTACCACTACAAGATACTCGTCAGGATAAAGAGTATTTCCACTGGTAGAACATAAAGGACTATACAAATACCTTCCAAGTATGATGATATGTTTATCTATTCTCTTTTAGTAATTGATGATTATGCTTAGATATCTATCATGATGTTAACTAGTGAAAGTCAGTTAGGGAAGGATAAATGAATTCAATGCATTAGAATCAGATATGGGGTCTTGTTTCTCATCTGAAGGACAAGAAGGTAGTTACAAGAATCAATTTCTAATATTGTTTGGACTTGATAAATATCTCTCATACTTGAGATGCCTATGGGTATCTACAAGGTTGTAAAGACCCGAAAAATTCAAGAAATTTTTTTTCTTAAATTCTTTGGAATTTCACGAGTCCGTAGTTTCGGACGGCACCTGATTCCGAGGCCCGGTGTGCCCAGAATAATTTTATGAAGTTTTGTTAAGATTATATTTAACGCGCGTAAAAAGTTTTACTAAAAAAGTGGAATAACTCTTAAATGGTTACTCAGATCAGAAATTCGAGGGTACCGTTGTGCTCAGGAAGGCGAGTTTACCCTAGGCGCGACTTATGTTTAGTCGGCGCGGGGCTCCTATGAGAAATTCCAAAAATGGCATAACCGTAAATAAAATAATTAAATAAATTATTTTATTTTTCAAATGGTTATAACTCACAAATGGTAGCTCGGATTAAAAATCCGAGACCATCACTAAACTCGTGAGGGCATGCTTTATTTAAGTAGATACTAACTTTTTCCAGCACAGGCCACCAGAAAAAGTTAGTTTTTGGCTGCAAATAAAATAATTAAGTGAAAATTATTTTATTGTAAAATTCATAACTTCTAAACAGTAACTCGGATTGGAAATCCGAGAGTATCGATGGGTTCATTGGGGTGTGTTTTACTTAGGCAGAGCCTAACCTCTACCGGCGCGGGTCGAGGGTGACTGATAATAATTTTCCGAACTTTTTTTCAGGTACGTTCAGTAAATGTACGTGCGGGTTTTTCTATCTTTTGAACCGGTGCTCGGAATTGAAATCTGAGGGAACCAATGAACTCGCAGCGCCGGTAATTGATTAAGGGAACCTTTACCACAGTATCGTTTTAAGCGGGTTGAGAATTAATAATTGGGGATTTAGAATTAAATAAATAAAATTGGTGGTACACAATTTTATTTATATCTATGGTAGTTATGCCCTACAAAGGGAAGTTAAGGTTGAGACCCCTAACCACCAACTACCCATGTGTGGATAAATGAGAGGTGGGGCCCACACGAGCCCCATCCTTTCATTTCCCCATAACCTCTCTTAAACCCCCTTCAACACCTCTCCAATTTAATGTGACAACTCCCCTTATTATGGAAACCCATTACCTCCCTAATTAATATTCCATCAAAGGTTTGAATTAAATGGCATGTTATATTATGGAGAGCCTTTTTATTATTTTGGGGGATGGAAATATTGGTGGAGGAACTCTTGAGAAGACTTAGAAGGAAGTGTTCTTCTTTGACGAAGAACACCAACCTTCAACGAAGAACGACTCCGCCGCGAAGAACGCGGGGGATTTCTCCAACAGTGTTTCTACTTCGGACACACCCTGACGTCAACGGAATAGACGTACATCTTCCGCGATGCCGCATTCCGCGAATCAATGACGTGCGCCGTTAATTACCGAGGTAGGGGGTTTTGTTTATTTAAGTTTACGTGATTCTTTCCCTCAAGCATGGAAGAATATTCTGTTGGGTGTTTATTCGAACTACTAACGCGGTGGTTACGGACTATGAAAAAGTCCGGACCCACCGCCAAATTTTTCTTGATGTGCGGCGGCTTGGGGTCGGGTGCGTGGTAACGGGAGGTGGCGCGGAGAGCGGACGAGTGGCCAAGCAATGCGGCTGGTTTGAGGCGTGCTGGAGCGGGTAGTCGGGGGCGGTGCGGCGGCGCGGCGGGAGGCCAGGATGGTGGCAGGCCGGAGGCGGCAGATCCGGCGTGAGAGGCAGCCGCAGGAAGGACAGGCTGGTAGGGTTTGGTGGAGAAGAAGCAATGAATGGAGAAGGAGATTGGAGAGAGAAAAACTTTAAAAGAAATAAATTAAAACTTAAAGAAAGAAAGAGAATCCAATGAATGTGATGCGCGCCATTTAATTAGGGATTTCCGTGAAATGGAGGGAGGCACACCAATTGGAAAGAAAAGGTGGTGGTGTGTGGCATTGTGTTTTTTTGAAGTAAAATCAATTAAAAATAATCATATAATAATCATATTATTATTTTTGTTGATAAAAAACTTTTTCGACCGCAACTTATCTGTGCGACCTCGGTTTCACGAACCGTCTGTGGCAGTGCGACCTAGATTCTGAGACGGACATTCCGAGTCCAATATTGAATGTTTTTTTTGGGTTTTTGGATCGGGTACCCGAAAAGCTCGGAAACTAATAGATTTAATATTATTATTAAATCTTCGACCTGCTATAACTCATGCGTGCGACATCTGATTGGCTTGCCATCAGCGGCGACATGGTCCTGTCTTTAAGACGGTCGATTCAAGTCTAATGTTCAATACTAAATTCTGGTTCGTGGCTCGGGTCCATGAAACACCAAATGATAATAATAATATTATTATTACGGGATCTTGTATCTGACATATCTCTCTCATTTAGTGTCGGAATGATGAACCTTCTGCAACATTGCGACCCTGGAATTAAGACAGGTGTTTCAAGACCAATTTTGGATATTTAAGTCGAGGTCGAGGCGCGGGCCCCACGAGGCCTGGTTCGCCCGTGTTGCGGTGAAATGAAACTTTTTCACCGGTTATCCTTTTTGGACCAATGGGTAGTCCATCTCGTGTTTTTTTCAGTATGGATCGCAATGGTGTGACCGGTTTGGTTAACCGGTGTCATTTGAAGTACGGCCTGGTTGGTTCGAACACGAAACCAACCGGGCCCTCGAAGTGGAAACGCTCATAACTTAAGGATCGGACGTCCGATTGACGTTTCGTCAATTATGTTGGAATCATTTTGATGAGACGGATCTTTTGGCATACTTCACCTATGGTTTGGACTCAGTTGGAGTACGGTTGGGTTGGTTTTAGCTTAGAAACCAACCGGGCCCCTAGAACGGGAAAGCCGATAACTTTCAGACCGGACGTCTGTTTGACGAACCGTCAGCGGCGTTGGTAATATCGTTGAGAAACGGTCCCTTTGAGTATACCCTATGTGAGTTTGGGGTACAGTTGAGATACGGTCGAGTTGGTTCGTACATGAAACCAATCGGGCCCCCGGGATGAAGAGGCTAATAACTCATAGACCGGGTGTCTGATTGACTCGCCGTCTGTTGCGTTGTGACCCCTATGACAAGGAGGTCCCTTGTGATACTTCTTTGTGGGATTTTGTGATACTTGGAGTATCGACCAGTAGCTCGTGGATTGGATCCTCCCGAAGACGAGCGTACGGAGTGCGGAGACCTAGTAGATGTGGACTTGATGACTTCTTGACCGATTCGACTTGGAGTGAGTCAACTAGCCCAGTGGATGGAGCGCCCGGTATTTGGTGGCAGACCCACGGCGGACGGAGCGCCTGGTATTTGGCAGCAGACCCGCGGTACTCGGTAGGAGGAGTACCTCTGTAGGCTATTGGGGGAACTGCTACTGTGTTTGGGCGGCAGACCCCTGGCGGGGAGCACTATTGTGTTTGGGTGCGGACTCGCGGTACTCGACAGGAGGAGTACCTCAGCAGTCTAAGGTTAGTGAGTAGCACCTCAGATTCGTGACAGGGCTACTGTACTCGACAGAGGAGGAGTTCTCCAGCAGTTCTGGTTTCAGTATCATTAGTGAAAATCCTGGTTTGAGCTGATTCAATGACCTTTGTGTTTTCCTCATGATTGAGATGGGTTACTTGATAACTTAGGTATATGTATGGGAATATTCTTAAGTAAAGGTTATCTATTGAGATCTTTTTTTTGGTTATCCTTGTTGGATTTAGTGAGACCTTGAGGGTCTCGGGGTCCCTATTGAGTATCGTTATACTCACCCCTGCATGGGCTATGCCCGCACCTTGTTGTGTTGGATGCAGACAACAGACAGCACTGATAGAGGCCGAGAGTACGAGGACTGGATGGCACCTGGAGGTGGACCTCATGAGGAGTTGGTACCTGGAGGTGGACCTCACGATGAGTCGGTACCCGGAGGAGGTTAACAGATGAGGGCGCTGAGGAGGCTATCTGTACCTACCCTTCAGGTAGGATCCTTGGTGGATGATCTAGGAGCTGCTTGTCACCTTCCATCCATTTTGTCTTTTTCCTTGTACTTTACAATTAGGATTGTATTTCCATCCCCCTTTACTTTCATCACTTCTTTGTATTCAGTTTTACTTAGTGTTTACTTCTGCTTGTACTCTGGTTGAATGTGTTTATGTTTTATAAAGTAAATGTCTTACCAGTTATCAGGATTTACGTCTTTGGTGCTAGTCACCAGCCCCTGGCCTATGGAAGGTGCGCTTGGGATAGTTACGACATGGGCCCCGAGGATGGGTCATGACAAAGGTAGCATCAAGAATAATTTTTTGAGAAGCAACTTGGTAATATTTTTTTAAGGTGATGATTTTTTAAAGATGACTAAAATGTCACCGTCTTTGTGGTGGGTGGCCACCAGGGATGATTATCCACCATTGAAGACCCATTTCATGAGGTTGGTGCTGCCTAAGGAAAATTTGGAAACAGGTGGAGACTGCCCCAAAAAATATTTCCAACTACTTTGTTTCTTCTCTGGTTTTTTTCCTATAAATATAGGATGGGTTGTGTGGGAAAGGTGTAAAATTAGTTCTTGAGAATGAGGTACCTAGTCTCCTCATCCCCTTTGGTTCTTGGTTACATAATAACATTATCTTTACCACTTCTAAGAATTTGTTAGAAATTACCATGAGCACAAACTATGGGAGAAGTATGAAGATAGTCAGGGGTACGTGCCCACCGCTAGACACAACACCGTGATCGGTGGTAGCATGAAGCAGTTGGTTCTCCACTAGTGAGGTTTTGACCATGATGATGATGTGGAATACCATGAAAACCCCCATCCTCTAGAGTAGGGTTATTCACCTGGGATTTCTCATCCACCATCTCATGATCATGAATAAGGTCTGGTCATAGAGCACAACGCTGGCAAGCATACAGATGGTAATGAAGGCACCTAGGCTAGCCGAAGGGATATCGAAGTTGTCACTACCCAAGGCTTAGTCCAGGGCGGCTCCCTAATTTATTAATAGATTGATAATATAGTCCATCATGATACTAGGAATGAAGTTTAAAATGAGGATGGGGATCATTCACAGCATTTACTTCATCTGTTATATTTTTTATTCATAAAATAGATAAATTAAAAGTGGTTTGGGATCCACTATATTGATTATTGGATTGATGAGGTGAAAAAACCTTTGGTAATATCACATTATAAATGTGGGTAGAAATCCCAAAGATCCTCCCTTATAAATAAGGTATTTGGGAATGGGGTTTTCATTAAAAAATATATATATTACAAAATGTGTTTTAAAAATATATATTCTTAGTAAAAAAAATTATATATATAAAAAAATAAAACCAAAAAATATAAATAAAATGAAATTAAACTTTTTATAAGAATGGCTAATAAGGTGATTAGTCATAACGGTTAGATTTCGAATTTTCAAAATTCGAATGGGTGCCCCCACCAAGAGTTGTGTCAATTCGTTCAAACCAAGGTGGTCTTTGATTGTAAAGGTGAGATCAAATTAGTGCGATTCATGTCGTTTTTGATCTATAAATAAGTGATTAAAATATCTCTTATTAATTAACTCTTATTCAATCCAAAAATTATCTAGATAATTTCTCTAACATCGGTGTTATGGGACTGTTGGAAATTGGTGTTTGGATTTACCTAAATATTAGTAAAATCTTTAAGGGAAACTTCCACTGAGAACCCTAAACCAACAATTAGGGGTGGATCAAACCCTTTTGTATAGTGAATTAAATTCATACATCGATATTTGATCTATATTCTTCATCTACCTACTTATTTTCCAATAATAAAAAGGGTTTTATTGAAGTCATAACCTAGAAAATAGATTCTGAATCCCTTAAAATGATGAACCAAGACATGGTTAAAATTGACTGTTTCGATTGAAATAACTTCTCTCAGTGGAAGGACAAGATTATGTTTCTTCTTATAGTGTTGAATATTTTTTGCATCTTGGAACCGAACATTCCTCCCATTCCTGATAAATGTAATCCAAATCTCAATCTCACACTCGTTGACATGAATCAAGTTGATCACATTCAGGAAATAAGGAAGAAATGTGAAGACGATGAGGCTTTGTGTCAAAGACATATTATTAACACATTATCAAATCATCTTTATGACTATTTCGAAAAATGAAGTCTGCTCGAGAGATATGGGATGCACTCAAGTTCAACTAAAAATATGAGGAAGAAGGTACCAATAAATTTATTATTGAAAAGTATCTTAACTTAAAGATGGTTGATAACAAGATAGTGTTGGAGAAAGTTCATAAGCTCAAATTTATTGCAAAAAACATCTTTCCCATAGGATTAATATACTAAAAACCTTCCAAGTTGGTGCAATTATTGTTAAATTTACACATATTTGGAAATACTTTAGTAAATAACTCATTAAAAAGAGTGAGGATATTTTCTTGTAACAATTGAAAAATATTATTTTCATTGAAGAAGATTCCATATTGAGAGATATGGGTATGGCTTCGCAATTTGATACCAATATTAATATCATTGATGGAAAGGCGCAAATGAACTCTTCCTTACATGTCAAGGAGAAAATATAATGATTCAAGAAAAAATTAAAACCTTCTAAGAAGAAAGGATAATGATTTGTCTGTGGAAAATTTGGTCATTTTGCATGGGAATGTCACTATCAAAAGAAAGATAATAAACCTGCTACAAATATGATGACTAAAGATAATATACTTGCAATTATATCTGAATATGGGATGTTGTATTGATTTTGGAGCAACGGTGCATGTTTTCAAGGACTGTTCGTTGTTCAAAACATTTGATGATTGCACTATCACGAAGTAATTACACCTTGGAAATAATGAATGCATCGATGTTAGCAGATAAGGAATCATGGAATAGACTTTACTTATTAGAAGGAGTTTAATCTTCTTAATTTGTTTTATGTACCTAAAATTTGAATGAATTTAGTCTCTTTCAATCTTCTGTGTAAGAAGGGATTTGGGGTTTCATTCGAATCTTACAAATTTATCTTATCGAAGGGAGGCATGTTTTGGGGAAGAGGTACTCAAATGATGGAATGTATCAACTGACCATTAATAATATGATTGAATATTTTTCTTACTTGATTGATTCCTCAAATTTATGGTATGATCATTTAACACATGTTAATTATAATTCATTAAAAGTAATGAAAATTTTAAACTTAATTAACTTTGGAAATGAATTTATTAAATGTGAAACATGTGTAAAATATTAAATAGTTAATAAACCTTTTCAAAGTGTTGAAAAAAATCTGATATATTAGAATTAGCACATTTTGATATTTATGAATTAAATGGTTTATTATCTCATGGAGGAAAAATATATTTTTTTACTTTTTTTTATGAGTATGGTAGATATTTACATGCATATCTTCTTAGAATAAAGGATGAAGCCTTTAATATGTTTAATAAGTATAAATATGAAGCTGAAAACAATTAAACAAAAATATTAAAGTATTACACTCGGTTATAGCTAGTGAATACTTTATTAATTATTTTAATGAGTTCTATGAAGAAAATGGTATAATTAATCAAAGTACTGATCCTTACACGCCTTAATAAAATTTCTCAACTGAAAAGAAAAATCATACTTTAGTCGAAATAATAAATTTCATGATTAATAAATCTAATTTACCATTAAATTTATGGGGTGAATCTTTATTGGTTTCATTTCATATTCATAATAAGATTGCCTCTAGGAAAACTAAGTTATCCCCTTATAAAATTTAGAAAGGTAGAATACCTAATCTTTTATATTTTAAAGTGTGGGGGTGTTTATCTAACTATAGAGTTCCTAATCCTAAAAGAACTAAAATTATTCCTAAAGTAATTAAATATGTTTTTTTATGTGTAGAAATTATAAAATCATATAAAATTATGGGTTTATTTTATAATAATGATGATTCTCGAGTTGAACCTAAATGAAGTGAAAAAATTATTAATGGGAAACATCTACATCTAGATTTTATTTCTTCTAATTCCATAGTTATTCTTGTTGAGGGAGATAAAAATAATTATCTTCTAAATAAGTATCATATGGTATTAACTATAGAAGATGACCCAAATACATATAAAGAAGTTATGACTTCTAGAGACGTTACTTTCAAGAATGAAGCAATTAATGATGAAATGGATTCCATTATAGGGAATAATATTTAGGTCATTAAAGATTTACCAAGAGGTTAAAAATCTATTGGTTATAGATAGTTTTTTAGAAATAATTATGAATCTAATGGTAACATTAAATCTTTTAAATCTATATTAGTTTCCAAAGGTTTCAGAAAAAAGGAAGTAATTGGTTATTTTGATGCTTATGCTCCTATAGATCAGGTTGCTTTAATAAGGATTTTATTTTATTTAGATTAAATTAATCATTTTTATTTCCACCAAATATATTTTAAAATTTATTTTTTAAATGGATACCTAATTGAAGATATTTGCATGGAACAATCAGAAGGTTTTATTTTACAAGGTACAAAAAAGAAAATATGTAAACTAGTTAAATCTCTTTATGGCCTTAAACAAGATCTGAATCAATGGAATGAGAAATTTGATTCCATTATTTAATCTAATGGATTCACTCATAAAAATTAAAATAATTATGTTTATTAAAAGTTTACAAAATTATGTGTAGTTATTTTGAGTTTATATGTGTATGATGTGTTAATTTTTGGAACCAATATGATTGGTGAAAATGAGACAAAGAATTATTTATCCTCTATTATTATAATGAAGGATCTTGGAATAGTTGATACCATTCAAGGTATTAAATTTAGAAAACATATTGGGGGTTAATATTTAAGTGAATCTAATTACATAGGAAATATGTTAAATAATTTTGATCATCTTGGTTTCAAGGATTCTAATGCACTATTTGATTCTAGTGTTAAAATGTTTATGAATACAGGTAGAGTAGTGTAAAAACTTGAGTATTCTAGTGCAATTTGTTTGTTAATGTATGTAATGAATTGTACCAGACTTAATATTACTTTTTCATTATGTAAAATGAGTAGATATACTAGTAATCTTGGTGTGTATTATTGGATATGTATAACGAGAATCTTTGGATACTTAAGAAAGACCAAATATTTAAGTTTATAATACAATGATTATCCGATTGTATTAAAAGGATAGTCCGATGCAAGTTGAATTACTAGTATTGGTGATAACCAATCCATATATGGATGGTTGTTTACTCTTGGAGGTTATGTTGTTTCTTGGGAGAGTAATAAGCAAACATGTATTTTACATTCAACCATGGAGTCAAAGTTTATCATCTTAGTGGCATGTGGAAAGGAAGATGAATGGATTAGGAATATATTATTGAATATTAGATTGTGGACAAGTCTAATACCTCCTATCTATATCAGTTATGATAGTGAATAAACTTTATCAAGGACATATAGTTTCATATACAACAGAGATTCTGGACATATAATTTTGAGACCCAATTATGTGAGACAATTGTTACAAGACGGTACCATAATAATTGTATGTGTGAGATCATGTAAAAAATTTATAGATATGTTTACAAAATCTTTACCGAGAGTGATAATTCATGCATCTAATAAATATATGGGGTTAAAATCCATAAAATAAATCATTTTTGTAATGGAAACCCAACACTTTCTTTAGGTAGATCCTAATCAAAGTGTTTAATGGGTAAAAACAAGTTATGAAGATGATTATTGATATTAACAATTATAACCCCCAACTACTTGGTGTCAATATCGTCTGTTGTGAATAGAGGTTGAGTTAAAAACTCTTAAAAAAAATATTAAGACTCAATGAGTTATTTGTTATAATAATGGAAGCCTATTTTAATATTTTGCCTATGTGAACTTAAAAGCAGTGTCGCTTCTTATAGGAGTTAATGGTTTTACTCCTTAGAGAGTTAATGAAATGTATATCATCACATGGCTATAAAAGTGCAACAAAATGAGAATTTGGATATATATATCATTGTATGTATGATATCTATGGTTTATCTTAAAGATTAACAAGTTTAATGTTTTAAAAACTTATAAATCTGATAAAACTTTGAGAAATTCATACTAAGTAAAGGTTTAAATCAAAAGATACATTTATTATGTATAATGATTCACTTGTGATCTTGAGAGTTAATATTTATGAATAAAATTGGGGGTAGTTATATTTTGTATTCATAAAATAGATAAATTAGAAAGTGAGTTTAATGGGACCCACTAATTGGAGGTTTGGACTGATGAGGTGGAAAAACTTTTTGGAATCCAACATTGGAAATGTGAGTAGAATTCTCAAATCTCATCCCTTATAAAAAGGGAATTTGGGAATTGAGTTTTTCATTAAAATATATATATTCCAAAATGAGTTTAAATTTTTTTAAAAATATTCATTTTTAGTAAATTGTTTTATAATATATATATATATATATATATATATATAAATAAAATAAAATAAAATAAAATAAAATAAAATATTTTATAAAAACGAATAATAATTTGATTTGTCGTAATGGTTAGATTTCGAATTTTTGAAATCTGAACAGGTTCCCTCACCATGATTTGTCTCATTTTGATCAAACCAAGGTGTTATTTGACTAAAATGGTGAGATCAACTCAATGTGATTCACACCGGTTTTGATCTATAAATAAATGATGATGAGATTAGTAATTAATTAATTCTTCTTTAATCCAAAACTTCTCCAGATAATTTTCCCAAAATTGGTGCCACGGGACCATCGGAAATTAGTGTTCATGTTTCCCAAAATATTGGTGAAATAGGAGGGAAAATTTCACCAAGAACCTTACACCAATAAGTTGGGATAGATCAAACCCTTTTGAACATTGAATGCATCGATATTTGATCTAACTTCCATATCTCCCTACTTATTTTCCAACATGGTCTCCTCCACATGTGTCATATATAACAAAATCCATGGATAATAATTGTACATTATTTTAACTATATCCTTATCGAGAAACTTGCATCAGTGAATATAGAGGATAATCTGAAGATATGGGTTTAGAAAAGGTGAGTCTGTTTTGAATCTATCAAACCCAGAAAGTGGGTTTCCATTCATTTGACCTTAGGGTATGGCTATGGTCGATCATTATTTTCCCCTTCTCTGCATACTCCTCCATATGGAGTTTGTGGAGCTCCATAGAGTCACTAAGAAAGGGATCCCCCCACTTCCTGGTGGCGACCACAATGGTGTGGTCCATTCTGGTGAAGGGGATTCTAGTGGGGAGGTGGTGGCGGTAGAACTGAGTCCCAATGAGGAAGATGAGGATGGAGACGGTGAGGCCGACGATGGGGAGGCCATAGCCGACGTACCATCCTATGTTGTCTTGCATGCATACAAATATGGTGTTGGAAAAGATAGTTCTAGTGAAGATGTTGAACATCCACCGATTGAAGGGGGGTTTTGGGTCTTCTCTATAATGTAATCTCAAATGAACATAGTGCATCCCTACGGGTCAAGGTTGATGGATGCAAGGGACCTGTCTCAAATAGGAGACTAGAGGGGTGTTGGGAATAATATATAAGTACCAGTCATCCCCCCTCCCATCATAAGGCCTTTTCAGAAGGGGGGTGGCAGTGATCCACCCTGGTGGGCAGTGAGCCCTACTTAAGAACAAAATCATAAGGTAATGATCCAAAGTGGAAAATATTGTGATGTAGGGTCTTGTAGCCCAAATTTAGATCCTACAATTAGTACCATAGCAGGTGGTCAAGCCTCTGATTCATAGGTAAATCACTAAGGGGAGATTTTTGGAATCCCAAATGAATAGAGTGGAGCCCTACGGGTCAAGGTTGTTGGCTACAAGGGCTCACTGCCCACTAAGGTGGCTCACTGCCATCCCCCTTCTAAAAAGGCCTTATGATGGGAAGAGGATGGATGGGGATTATATATCATTCCCAACACCCCTCCCGTCTCTGATGTGTTATAGGGCCCCTATAGCCAGCAACCTTGACCTGTAGGGATGCACTACATTCATTTGGGATTCCAACAATCTCTCCCCCTGTGTTTTCCCAACAAATCAGAGGCTTGACCACCCACTTTGATACCAATTGTAGGATCTGTATTGGGGTTATAGGACCCTACATCACAATATTGTCTATTTTGGTTCACTAAATCATGGGTTTGTTCTTCAGTAAGGCTCATTTCCCATCGGGCTGGATCACTGCCACCCCTTCTAAAAAGGCCTTATCAGAAGGGGGATGGCAGTGAGCCAACCTCGTGGGCAGTGATCCCTGCTAAAGAAAAAACTCATGAGGTAGTAAACCAAAGAATAAAATATTTTGATATAGGGTCCTTTGATACTAATTATAGGATCTACATTGGGTCTTCAGGAACCTATATCACTATATTTTCCGCTTTGGTTTACTACCCCGTGGGTTTTTTCTTCAGCAGGCCTCACTTCCCATCATGGTGGATCACTATCATCCCCCTTTTTAAAAGGCCTTATTATGGGAGTGGGTATGGATGGGGATTATATATCATGCCCAACACCCCTCTCGTATTCTATGTGGGATAGGTCCCCTGCACCCAGAAACCTTGACCCGTAGGGATGCACTACGTTCATTTGGGATTCCAACAATCCCCCCCCCCCATGTTTTCCCTACGATCAGAGGCTTGCCTACCCCCTTTGATACCAATTATAGGATCTACATTTCAGATGTAGGACCCTAAATCAAAATATTGTCCTCTTTTATTCACTATCTCATGGGTTTGTTTTTCAATAGGGCTCACTTCCCACTAAGGTGGCTCATTGTCATCCCCCTTCTGACAAGGTCTTTTTAGAAGGGGGTGGCACAGATCCACCCTGGTGGGCATCGAGCCCTATTGAAGAAAAAACCTCTGAGGTAGTGAACCAAAGCAAAAAATATTGTGATGTAGGGTCTTTCATCCCCAATTTAGATCCAACAATTGGTATCAGAGCGGGTGGGAAAGCCTCTGATTTTTAGGGCAAGCACTAGGGAGTGATTGTTGGAATCCCAAATGAATGTGGTGCAGCCCTATGGGTCAAGGTTGCTTGCTTCAGGGGACCTATCCCACATCAGAGGATGGAGGGTTTTTGGGCATGATATATATGCCACATCCATCCTCCTTCCCATCACAAGACCTTTTTAGATGGGGGTGGCAATGAGCCACCCTGGTGGGCAGTGAGCTCTGTTGAAGAACAAACCTATGAAGTAGAGAACTAAAGCAGACAATATTGTGATTTAGGGCCATGTAGCCCTGATGTAGATCCAATAATTAGTGTCAAATGGGGTAGTCAAGCCTCTAATTTTAGGGAAAGCACTAAGGGGGAGATTGTTGGAATCCCAAATGAACACAGTGTGGCCCTATGGGTCAAGGTTACTGGGTGTAGGGGTCCTATATAACATTGGAGACTGGAGGGGTGTTGGGAATGATATATAAGCCTCGTCCATCCCCCCTATCATCATAAGGCCTTTTTATAAGGGGGTGGAAGTGATACACCCTAGTGGTAAATGAGGCCTACTGAAGAACAAACCCGTGACATAGTTAACCAAAGCAGGTAATATTCTGATGTAGGGTCATGCAGCCCCAATGTAGATCCTACACTCCCGATGGAGGAACTCATCGAACTGGTCCACCCTGATGATAGATATGTTGGGATTTGTGTTTCCCATCCCCACTTCCACTGTGTATATCACATCATAGAGCACCTCCAACTATAGGGTGGAGGCTGGATCGCAGGTGGTGGCGGTAGTCTTGGCACATGGGGGCGGTTTCAAGCTGGGGATCGAAACCGCTAAGATCAACAGGGACATGCCTTGAAACCAATGAAAACCCTGAATCACATTCACCTTCGATGGGAAAATATAAAGCCTCCATAGAGATGGTACCACAAGGTAGATGGAAGAGGCTATGAGGAAGGTGTGGTAGCGGCCGAGGTGGGAATCGGTGAAGTAAGCGCCAAGGGTGGGGGTGATCCTGATGGTGTCAACCCAATTGGTGACATTTTTAGAGGAGGTCACTGTCCCCTGGTGCGGCTTCTTGGTCAAGTAAAGCACCAGGTTTGTTGAGATCCTATAGTACGCCATCTACTCAAACACCTCATACACTGAACTTCAAGAACAAAAACATCACCAGAGGAAACAGTACAAAAAATGGGGGAAAGGGGGTGAAAAGAGGGAAGGTATGGTTATGGAGAAATTATCGATGACAAAGGAGAAATCCTTCTGCCACCCCTCTTGGATTTGACCACAGGGTTTCCCATTAGATCTATTGTGTTGTCCTTGGTGTACCCATCAACCCCTTTTTCCATGGTTGTGCCTAATATCTGAAAACTCCCCTCTTTGTTATGTTTCTCTGTCACACATATGGTGAATATGGAATTTCCATAGATAATGATCCTGAGATTTCCAGCATTCAAGTCTCCATTTTTCTCAGTAATCGTGTAAAATAATGTCACCACACTTGACTAACAAGATCTATAATAATAATATTCATAATAATAATCCCAATCTTAAACATGATACACATCCTAAGGACCCATGGTGTGTAGGGAATTCCATATAAACCCAGGATCAAATCCCAACATCTCGGGCATTCTTCACATGGCTCAATAGCTGGATCTCAAGATATGCACTGGGCATCCACAATGATGTCATCACGTCCAAGTCGTATGACACAATTTAACATGAGTCTCAAAATATGGATCCAAGGAATCACCTCTATGCATCCAAAACATCACTATCACACCATATTAGGTCCTTAGGCCTAGTCACATGAAGTGTGTTTGGAACTGCTGCATATTTAGGTTTATTTAGTGAAACCCTTTATCATTATTAAAAGAAATCACTGATAAAGGGTTACATTTATCAACACTAACCAAAAGTACTGATAAAGTTATCACCTCTATCAATGTTTTTAGAGCTGATAAATGCTACTTTTATCAGTTATTTTCTTAACAATGATAAAAGTATGTCTTTTTTTAGTGCTAAAACACTTTTTTCTATCACTGATAAAAGGTATGTTTCATAAAAATATATATATATCATTAAAATCATATATTTATATATTTATATATTTATATATTTATATTGATATAAGAATAATATATTTTATAAAATATGATTTATATTATACTAAATATGTAATCACACTCAATATATAAAATATTTACTGAAAATAGATTATAAAATAATAAAAAATTAATATTAATAAACAATTTGATAATTATTATTGAGTAATAGTCATTTAATGATAGTTTGATGATAAAAAAAATCAATAAATTAATAAACAATCTAAAATAAGTTAAAAACATGACTCAAACTTCAAACGGTCATAACTTTTGATCAGAGTGTCTATTTGAACACCGTCACATATAAAATTGATGTTTTGAAAAAGATCTAAATCACGGTGACACAAAGAGACCCTCACCGGTGTTTTTTTGAGGTCAAAAATGTCTAGAATACCTCTAAAACTGAGTTTTTTGTCAGGGTACCTTATTTTTTGAACATTTGATAGAATTTCAGTCTCTCTTAAGGGGGTCTTCTTATATTTTGTCAGTAAAGGCTCAATTTATTTTCAGGGCTTACACTCACACTACTACAAAATGTGTTATATACAGTATTTTCCTCTATCAATGCTATTAAAAAAACTGATAAATGTGTCATTTATCAGTGCTAAAAAACACTGATAAAGTGACTTTTATCAGTGCTAAATATACTAATAAAGGATTACCTTTATCAGTGCTTTATTTCTAGCATTGATAAAGAGTTCCCTTTATCAATGCTTTATTGTTAGCATTGATAAACGGTGTCATTTATCAGCACATTTTTAGTGCTGATAAAGGTTTCGATCGCAGGGCAAGTCCTACATTGAAATAGCGCATTGGAGGGCAGTCCTTTATATATCATTCTATTGCATCCATGCCTTAGAAGCCTGCTGCGGGGATAGGCTTCTGCATACACTACACACACTTATATGAGCCCATTACGGGCCCACGCGGGCCTTGCCCCACCCTATACTTAACCTTGGCCTCCATCCACCTTCATATTCATGACCTACAGGACACGACCCGATCCATTGCCAAATTTTTTTATACAAATCAATAAAAAAAATAAAAGTATTAAAAATAATAAAAAATTTTGAAATAATTAAACAAATAAAAAATAAAAATGAATAAACTAAAAAATATTATAAAAAAATGATTAAATAATTATTAATAAATTTAATATATATATATATATATTATAAATATTAATAAATAGTATATATTAAATAAAGATATGTAAAATGAATAAAATGAAATAATTAAAAAAAATATAAATTGAAAATGAGTAAATTAAAAAATATTAAAAAAATTATTAATTAACAAATTATTGATAAAAATGAATAAATTGAATATACATATATATAAATTATAAATATCACTAAATAGTATATATTAAATATAGATATATAAAATGAAATAATTAAACACATTGGACACACTTATATGGGCTCGTCATGGACCCAAGTTTGCCTTGTCCCACTCTATACTTAACCTTGGCCTTCGCTCACCTTCATATTCAGGTCCTACAAGACCTGGCCCAATCCATTGCCAAATTTTTTTATACAAATCAATAAAAATAGAAGTATTAAAAAATTATATAAAAATTGAAATAATTAAACAAATAAAAATTAAAAATGATTAAATTAAAAATATATATATTCAAAAAAATTAATTAAATAATTATTAATAAATTTAATATATATATATATATATATATTATAAATATTGATAAGGGGTATATATTAAATATAGAGAAGGTATGTTTGGGAGAGCGTGCTAGGGTTTGAGCATGTTGTTCGCTCAGGGCACGATGGAAAGAGTTGTGGCCCCTTCCCTTCTTCCTTCTCAGGCTACAGCTCTCATCCCTTTTTTCCCAGGTGTGAGGGTCTCTCATTCCTCGCTTCCCACTATTCAAGATATCAGTGTTTGTGCTAGAGCTCTAAGATTGTTCGATGGCCAGCCTGGAATTGATTTGTCTTTATTGGAGTTTGTGGAGGCCTCCTCCTTTCATTTTCTCACTCTGGTGGCTAGGTTTGATTTGGTTTGTCCCTCCTTCGATGTTTTTTAGAAGCATGTGAATTCTGCTTGGGCTATGAAAGATCAGGTTTTTGTTAGCTTGCTCAGTCCCCATCATATTGCTATCTGATTTTCTTTGCAAGAGGATTTTGTATATGCCTAGTCCATACACTCAATATCTTTTGAAGGGTGTCACTTTCTCATCTTTTTTTGGATGATGAAGATTCATTCTGGTCATGATTCATCCACAGAATCACTTTGGTTGAGTCTCCCTCAACTTCATTGTGCTCTGCATAATCATGTCATTCTTCAGCAATTGGGTAATTCGATCGGTCGTTTTCTTTGTGTAGATGTGAATACTCTCATTGGGAAATTTCTTCTTCATGCTCGCATGTGTGTGGAAGTTGATATTTCTAAACCTCTTCCAGATTTTGTGTGGTTTTCTATTGAGGATTCTCTATCTTTCAAGCAGCGTGTTGTTTTTTAATCTACAATCAATTTTTTCTCCTTTTGCAACCTTCAAGGGAATTCAGCTGCATCCTGTAGAAAGAGGTCTAAGGTAAAGAATAGAGAGATGGGTTCTCCTGATGTTCCTATTATACCTCATCATAATTGGAAACAATCTATTATTGAGTTGAATCCACCCATCTTGGATAATTTGGCAGTGAGGATGGCTTCGTCTTCGACTGCCATCGGTCGTGTGTTTGGGAACACTTATTTACCTGTGAATACGACTGTTGGGGCTACTGATACTAATCTACAGTCTCCCCAAAAAGGAATGGTGCAAGGCTTGAGCAATGAGTGAATTGAGTTTGATAATTGTGTACAGTAGGGCAGTGCGCATCTTATTGATCAAGCTACTCAATTAGAAATTCCTGAAGGGGCTTCTTCGGGCTTCAGTAACCAAGTTTGTGGGTAGGTTCCTCAAGGGAGGGATCCAAGAGGATTGGTCTTGGATTTGGTAGAGTCCCAGAGTGTTGTGCAAGAGGACATTTCTTCATAGCCTAAAGGATAAGGTTGCATTATGCAGTCACTATTTGCAGACTTCTAAGGACATGTTCCACGTGAATATGGTTCTAGGCAATCTGATGTTCAACCGAATATTATCAAGAGATCTGAAATGTCTTCAGATCTTTAGAAATTTCTGGTAAATGGGGTAACATCTCATATGATGGAAGTGACAAAGAGCAGCAGATAGTTTTATTGGATACCATTCATCCCATGTCTACAAGCAACGGTGACTCTGTCTCTTTTAAGGATGTTTTCATAAATGGCAAGGGTAAAATGGTCAACAATGAAGGTTTAAATATGATTCCTCCAAAAAGAAGGTCACGGAAGGATCATTCCAATCTATCAAGGAATATGTCCACCATATCATCTTCTAATGCATCAAAGATCAAGCTCACTCCAGAGCAGGATAGGTCCAAGGCGGTGATCTTTGGGATTCTCAATCAAGGTAACTCATAGTTGGAGCGTAAAACTTCTAATGATGCTAATGATTCTAACTAAGATTATGGAAATGATCCTACATTTTATGATCATTAAACTGCTTTTCTGGATGAGCGCATGTCTCTTTGTGTGACCTCATTTGTTCTCTTGTTCTCTTACCTTCTTTTTCATTCATCTTTTAAAAAAAGGTCAAGAGTTTTGGCTTATGGCTAGACCTTTTCCATATATTAAATATGGATAAATAAAATGAAATAATTAAACAAATAAAAATTAAAAATGAGTAAATTAAAAAATATATTAAAATTTTTATTAATTAAATAATCATTGGAAAAAATGAATTGATTTAATATTCATATATATAAATTATAAATATTAATAAATAGTATATATTAAATATAGATATATAAAATGAATAAAACGAAATAATTAAACAAATAAAAAATTAAAAATAAGTAAATTAAGAATAATATTAAAAAATTAATAATTAAATAATTATTGATAAAAATGAATAAATTTAATATACAAATATAAAGATTATAAATATTAATAAACAGTATATATTAAATATAGATATATATAATGAATGAATTGTAATAATTAAACAAAAAAATAAAAATGAATAAATTGTAATAATTAAACAAATAAATTTAAAAATAAAATATTTACACAATTAATGAAATCATATATAGAAACACATACATCTAATATTTATGTAACTTATTCAAATTTTAGTATTTATTTTAGAATTTCATTTAGTAACATGATACATTTAATATATTATATTTTTAATCAGTAAATCTTATTTATTTCTTTTTAATATTATTCCAGTTATGTATTATTTATTCATTTTTAATATTTTTTATTTTTTATTTTTATTTTTTGAATTTCATCATTTTCTAATATTTATTTATATTTATTTATTTACTATGTTTTAATATTTTCAATATGTATTCATATTTATTTCAATATATATCCATATTTTTTTAATAATTTAAATTTAATTAATAAAAGTTATTCCTTTTTTCAATATTTTTAAAGTGTACTCATTTTTAATTATTCAATTTTACTCCTTTTTAACATGCATGCATTTAAGATTATATATTCATTAATAATGTTAAAAATATATTTGTAAATAAATATTTATAAATAAATATATTTATAAATGAATATTTACTATATTTATAAATTTATATATTTATAATTATAAATAAATAAATATTATTATTTTTTAAATATTTATATAATTATAAATATATATATATATATATATATTTAAATAATTATAAAATTATAATAAATTTATTTAAATAATGATTATGCTTACTATATTTATATTTTATATAAATATATATGATGATATAAATATATATATATTGTTTTTAAAAAATATATATATATAATTATGAATGAATAGTTATATATTTAAATAATTATAAAATTATAATAAACCAAATTTGAAGGTTAGTACTCATAATTCATTTGAATTACCAGCATCAGGAAATGTTCAGGTTTCTAGAGCTGGAGAAACAATGAACGTAGTTGATGTTGGACTTCCAGATGATGTAGGTGGGTCATGGCTACAGGTCAAAACTTGGAGAAGAGGACGTCGTCTGCGTGGTCGAGATGACAGTTTGTCTCACCATAACATGCATACCCGTTCACGAGTTTTTTGATTGCTCTTCAATTTGTTATGTTTTGTTTGTTCCTATGTTTTACTTTCTCTTTTTAACTTTAATAAAGGGTTTTTGTGCCTCACCTTTTCAAAAAAAAATTATATAAATATATATAATGATATAAATATATTTATAATTATAAATAAATAATTATAAATATATTTATAAATGTATATTTAAAATATTTATAAAATTATATATTTATAATTATAAATTAATAAATATTATTCTTTTAAAAAAGTATTTATATAATTATAAATAAAAAAATATTTATTTATTTATTTAAATAATTATAAAATTATAATAAATATATTTAATATATGTATATACAATTATATAAATATATATAATGATATAAATACATTTATAATCATATAAAAATATTTATAAATATTTTTACAAATATTTTTATTTATAATTATAATTATAAATCATTTACCAGCGCTAAAGTTTTAGCGCTGATAAATTTATAGCTTTTATCAGCACTTATTAATTTAGTGGTGATAAAATCCTCTCTAGTATATTTAAAAGAACCCTAACCACACTAATTTCAGTTGTGATTCTCAAACTTTCACAGAAGTCCACTACTGTCAGTGCTCCTCCTCAACTTTCTCTCGGACGAATCAAGCCCCGAATCCAAGATATGTTTTTTCCTTTTCTCTCGTTTCTTTCTTATTCAGGTTCCACGGTTTGCGTTATTGCGATGTTTTCTTAGCTTGGTGCTATCGTGAGTTTCAAGTTTTGGGCATCTACTCCTCGTTTGCCACTTATTGATTTGACAAGCATGAATGATCAATCTCCCCCCTTCAAGTTCAACAAGCCCCTTGCAATTGATTTGGGTTCCTTTGACCATCTCCAACCCACAGTATTTTAGCGTGAAAACGCTAAAATGATGTAGGTATTTTTCTCCAACCAAGCGTCATTCCTTACGCTATTTTGAAGTAGAGGTACAATGCAACGCCATATTTGGCACCTCACTATAGCGGTGTTATCTTCTTTTTGATTTTTTTTCTTTTTTCCCTGCTGATTTCGATTCAAATTTTTATTTATTTTTGTAATGTAAAAATTATAGCGTAAAAAAAGATGCATCGATTGGAGATCATTTAATTGTATCCACGATATTTTAGAGCAAAGGTTACTGCATTTTTACATTGTTGGTTGGAGATGGTCTTAAGAATTTTAGGTCTGCAATTGGTTCCTTCCTATTCCTTTTTTCATCCCTCAGCAACGAGTTGTGAAATATGTACATTGTTAATGTCTAAAATTTTAAGCATATTCTTGGGTGGGCTCTCATTAGACCTAATTGGTCATTCATTGTGCATTTTTTTCATTGTACTACTCTTCATGTATACGCTTGATTCTGGTAGGTTCTCTATCTTTTGGTTGATCTAGTTTGTTGGTTGATATTATATTCTCACTTGGGAAGATGTTTTGTTTGTCATGTTGCTTTTGTGTGTGGCGATTTCTATGAGAGTTCCCACTAAACCTTTAAAGTGGTTTTCTTAAAAATAAAACTATTTAATTTTGTTTGAATCGGTAGGTTACAATATATAAAATAATTGGTCATATAAATATCAATCCAAATAAGGCATAATCATTACTTTTTAAATGCCCTTATGTTAATCCACACAAGGCATAACTTGTGGTGTATGTATAGTTTAAAGTTCTGTAATGTCAAGTCAGACAAGGTACTAAACATGGAATAGGAAATAACTAATGCATCCTAATATTAAACTAGGTAAAGTATTTAACATAGAATTAGATATAACCAATGCTTAGTCATAATAACCCAAAGAAGGCATAAGGTGTCACTCAAGCACCAATTAAGATGTTATATTCGAAAAAATGAATATTCCAATTTAAATCACTCATGTGTTCTGGAAGGAAGCCTGTGTAAATAAGGAGGGTAAACGAAAAAATGAAGATTCACATTTAAATCACTCATGTGTTATGGAAGGAAGCCCGTGTAAATAAGGAGGGTAAACTAGTTGATGAAAACAAAAAAATGATATGGGAAACATGTGTAAGTATGACATAATAGTAATTTGTTATTCTTTATAAAAATATGACATAAAAATATCTATTTATGTTCATATGTTTTTATACGGTTTAGACACAAAAATCATCAGCAACCGTATCGGAAGAAAAACTACATTCAGTAGCTTTGAAGCGATCGGAGCAATATAGTCGCATTAGAGGTGTAGGCGAATGTCTCCTTGAATATATTTTGAGAAGACAAAACCAAAAAAATTTAATATGATGAAAGGATTGGTGGCACAAATAGATGTTTTGCAATATATTATTGTCTGGTCTAGTTAAGCAGACCAATATATGAGAAAGGATCAAAGAGAACCAGTGATAGAACAAAAATCCACACCTGAAGAACCAAATTCTGTAGGGTACAGTTGTATGTGATGTGTAGGAATCAGCCGCATCTCAATCTAACACACGATGTGACTGGTATGACTTTAATTGTGTCTTTTTATTTAAAAACGACATTAATTTTAGTAAAAAAGACAATTAACGTACTGAAAACCGAGAAATAAAATTCAAATTGCCTTTATACTTTAATAAAACAATCCATTAGTCATTTTTGATGTGTAGGAATCAGTCACACCTCAATTTGATACACGATGTGTCTGGTACGACTCAAATTGTCTGTTATCTGTTTAAAATTGACATTTTAGTTCGAAGTGTCACTCACTGAAAATCAAGCAAATGCACTCAGATTGTCTTGATGATTCAAGAAAATAATTCATAAGTCATTTGTAACTTATAGGAATTAGTAATCAGTCACACCTCAATTTGATACACGATGTGTCTGGTATGACTCAAACTGTTCGTTATCATTTTAAAATTGACATTTTAGTTCAAAGTGCCACTCACTGAAAATCAAGAAAATGCACTCGTATTGTCTTTATGATTTAAGAAAATAATTCCTAAGTCATTTGTAACTTGTAGGAATTAGTATCACATCAAACCGACAAATGATGTGACCAGTATGATTCAAAGTGCATGTTTCCAGTTTAAAATGACATTTTAGTAAAAAATACAAGTGACGTAGTCAAAATGAAGAAAAGTTATTCAAATTGTTTTGATATTTTAGTTCAACGATCCATAAGTCATTTATGACATATAGAAATTGAATGTGCGTCAATCTAACACACGATGTTGTCGATATGACTCGGTGTGTGTTTTCAATATATAAGTGTCATTTTAGTTTAAAACACGCATCACATCGCCAAAACCGATCAAACGATCTCATATTGTTTTATCATCATTATAACAAATATTACTTAATTAATTTCTTTATCATTTTTATCTTATACCTATTTAATTAATTTTCATAAATATAATATTTGAAGGCGAACAAGAAATTACGTGACGTACAAGAATCAACCACAACTCAATATGATATACAATATTCCTGGCATGACTCAAAATTTAGTTTAAAATTGACACTTTCTGTTTAATTTATTTCTTTATAGTATTACTAACATAAGAATTTTTTTCTTATACAGGTGCATTCTTTTACTTGAACTGGTGATTGTTTGTTTGACAATAACATGAGCAGGGGTCGAGGGCCAAAGACAAAAGAACGTTGATGTTTTTGAATGTCTATGATAATTTGTACTTACTCATGTAATTGTACAAACCAATATTTTAAATGTCTATAATATAGTTTTTTCTACTATTTGTGTTGCAAATTTTATTTCATTTAAAATATGTATTTCCACCTATTTTTTGATACTGTTTCTGCTGCTGTAGTGTGGTGTAAATTTAGTAGCTGCTGTAGTGTGGTGTAAATTTAGCAGCACACTGCAGTATGCCCCTTTATCAGCGCCACTAAATTTGTGGATAAAAGTATCATTTATTAGTACTAACAAAAGTGTTGATAAAGGGTCACTTTATCATAGTTTTTTTAGCACTGATAAAAGAGTCATTTATCATCGTTTTTCTAGCACTGATAAAAGTCTAGGGCTTTTAATCACGCTCTAATAGTCAGGGATTTTTTTTGAGTTAACAATGACTAATTTTAGTGATGTTAAAGGCTTGTTTTATAGTAGTGTTAAATGAATATTATGAAGTTCAAATTTTATCATTTTTCATATTAGTGTTATTTATTATTAAATATACACATATATACATATTTGTATATATTTACACATAAAAATTTGTTTTTATAAATAAATTTGTAAACATATTTACATATAAAATATCTTGTGTGTATTAATATTTATGAATATTATTATACCTATATAATGTATGTATAACGTTTATATATATATATATATTTGTGTGTGTATTAACAAAAAAATATATATTTATCCATATTATCTAATATATGTATATAAATATTAAAATATAATATATGAAAATAAATATAAATATATATAATTATATTTATAAACACACACATACGTTTGTGTGTGTGTGTGTGCGCGCGCGCATGTATATATGTTGGTATATGTATATTTATAAACATAAACACAAAACATTTTTTATGTGTATTTAAAAAAATATATACATATATATAAATATATGGATAAATGTATGGATAAAAAATGTAGCTAAATATATGTAAATTAATAGATATATCATAAAATAAAGAAATACACATAAATCACAGAGCAGTGGTAAAGGCAAATGTGCTTGAGGATGGAGGTCCCATATTCAAATCCATGTGAACACACACATAGGGGTGGGAAGGAGCGGTTGTCTAGCGCTAATAAAGGGTACATGGGATCATATGAGTGCTGATAAGAGGCAAGGTGGAGGTCGAACGCTGGTAAAAGCGGGGGGGGGGGGGGATTGACCTCCCTATGCATCTCTGGCCAATGAACCAAAAAAATATTATTTTATTTTTGTTACTTTTATCGACTCTTAAAACATCAGGGTTTTTTAGCACTGATAAAAGGTTTTTCTAATTCTCATAAAAGGTAGATGTGTAGAACTGTGGGTATCCATAGGTGCATCAAAAATAACTAGGTGAGAGCATACATATGAGAAGGGTTGGTTGAACGCCTAAACCCTTCCCTGCTATCCATAGCCCCATGGGCTCATATGTTCAGTGAGTTCAAAGTTGACACTCACTACCATCTCTACTCATACGCACACACTCGCTCAATGTCATCCTATCAATAGGAACCTACTCGAGTCCTCTAAATCACATCCAGGGAGAGAGACCCTACTTGGGGCCCTCTTGATTAACACGGGCAGAGGCACCCAACTTGGGTCCTCGGTCTTAGTCAAGTAACCTAGGACGTCACGACAATGTCATAACATGGCATAGCCTTATGGGCCACAAGGGTATGCCTCATAGGCAACCCACTCAAGAGATGGTCGAAAGTCTTTCCCGTAAACCAATGTTTCTCAAGGTTGGTCACTCACCCAACCAATCCTAATCTGCCTAAAGTCTGTCCACCTAGTCACATCAAACGGGGAAGGAACACTCGCCCAAGGTCAATAATAAAGGCATATTGGCTCTATGGAATCACAAGGTTCTTACTGGGCCCACTTGGGCCTGTCATGAACTCCATCACCCTCAGTGGCGAGACCGCATGTCACAATACACCAAAACTAAAAAAGCATTTTACCATAGGGCGAGTACTAAGATCACAAGCTTCAATTAAAGTTTTTCCCATTTATTTCTAAAGACCAACACCCTTTGCAAGGCCCTTACAAGCCCACCTACACAAAATAATATTGGATTTTTTCCAACCAGTATATATATGTTGATAAAAGTACATTTCCTTTTTGTAAAACATTTTACCAACAAATATTTCTTTGTCACTAAATTATTGGTAAAACCTTTGTCGCTAAATATTATTACAACATATAAAATAATTCTTTTGTAATTACAACAATACCAATAGATAATATATATGTCGATCAAAATGTTTAGCAATAGATTCAAACAGATTTAGTATTTGATTATATTATAACATTTATATTTTTATTTATGATAAACAATACCAATAATTAATACATGTTTGTAAATTATATTTTAAATAAAATATTATATTTCGGTATTCCAATATTTGTTGTTAAAATTGTATATTATATTTATCAATGTAATTATATATAATATATTTACTATATTTATTATATAATAATTATAAATTTAGGTTATATGAAACTCCAACAAATCGATGTTTTATTTGAAAAAACATATTCAAACATAATTACAAACATGTTTAAACATGTGTAAAAATAAAATAGAAAACATAATTTATTTAAAAAAAGAATTCCGCATATGAAACAAAGATTTGTTTCAACTGTTTACTATCATAAAATAGCCAACATAATCTCATTTTTTTAATACTTTCATAAAACATCCAACATACCAAACGAATACCAAACACTTGTTCAACTATTTTATAAGAAACATATCACGAAAAAAGGGATCTAAAAAGAGAAGGATGCATACTAAAAAAGATAACAAAAGCCACTGACGCAAGAATATAGAGAACAAATCGCAGCCTGTAGTATATAAAAACCTCAGCTCGTGACTAAAGAAGATGTACACTGAGGCCTTAAAGAGAATGCTGCATACTAAAAATAGAATGTTGAATACTAAACAAGAAAAAAAAAGAATATGTATGCAGTCTGCAGTTTATAAAAACCTCAATTCGGGACTAAAGAAGACGTGCACTAAGGCTTCAGTTCGTGCACTAGAGTATGTTGCATAATAAATGGGCTTCTAGAAATATGAAGTTCCTTACATACAAAGAACAACGTATGCAGCCTGCTGTATATAAAAAATGAGGCCTTAATATATCTAGATATTATAGAAAACTCGCATACATCAGAGTATCACATACGACAACTTGTTGGAAGCAAATGCTGCATGTAAAACAGAAGCCATGAATCATGAAGATTGAGGTTGATGATAACAGAAAACTGAAGCCCCATTACAGTTTTACGATTCAGCTACTACGACCTCTGAAAACATTCATGCAGTATAGTGCTACATTTTGACTAGGATAGATGCAGAATGTTGTTACTAACTGGAGATGAGATATTAAAGATGTGAACTCAGTTTCATGTTTGCAAAGCAGGATGGAGATAACAGGACATGGCTGGAAACTGAATTCTACTATGAATATTGGGAATTTAGTCCTATAGATTTTTGTAATATGGTTTATATGATCATAAGAAAAATTTTGGAGACAAGACTAAGTTAAATTATAGGAAGAACTTTTTCTTTTGAAAAATAAATCCAAAGAGAGCAACATTAACCAACCAATGATTTTTTAATAACCGACACTGCTACTTTAGCAACCAAAACCGAAATAACCACAAACTAAATGAACTGACTGAATTTAATTTTCTTAAAATAACCAAAATAACCAAGGATTAAAACAGTATTTCAGTTTGTAAAAAAAAATTACCAGTGTCCAGCATTGCAGGCCTCCTCTCCAAATGCCTATCACCGCCTGCATTCCAAAATTCCGAACCAATAGCATTCCAAATTCCCGGTAACAGCATCACAACACCATAAAATGTCCCCCATATCATAGCTACTATGGATTATCCATAAAAATTTACAATAATTCTTTAGGAAAATCATCAGGTATTTACAGATCGATCAAATTGAAATGAGAATTAACAAGTTTCTAATCATATTCCTTGATAATTGGATGGAAAAATTATAATAATATATTTGTAAATGAATAGTCATCCAGATTACATCATTTGTAGTATGTAATAATATGGGGAAACATCATGAACAAACTCTCAAGAAGAAATTCCAAATGCAAAGACTTGACTAATCAATAGTGTATTTACAAAACTACAAATACCATAAATATGATCTTGCCTGTGATTTATGATGACCAAACTCCAAATAAGAAATTACAAATGCAAAAACATGACTAGTCAATAATGCATTTACATAACAACATATACCATAAATATGTGCTTCAAAGCATATGATAAATGATGTATCCATGTTATATTTTTTCCATTTGATAAGTCAGTGAAACTCTTCTTTTTTTCACTCAACCAAAATCAGAAATCCACACGTCTTAAAAATAAAAACAACCTCAATTAGCATGAATCACATAAAAATTTCCCATCAAACAAGAGGAGAAAAATGACCCTACAAGGAGCTCCATCATTGAAAAATGACCCTACAAGAGGGGGGAAACATAACAGATGAATTCAGCTAGTAAATAAAGTGATGTGGAAAAAATCTACTGCAAATTCCATTAAAATAAAATGAAATGCACAGATATGCATGTAAAGAGATGTTGTACACAAGTTAAGTGGGAGATGTTGGGATCATTGGAAATTAATTAAATGGTTCTAAGATTTATTCAGTTATATTGAAATTACTAATAACCACGGATGAAATCTCAACATATGGTTGTAGGATTCAGTTATGATGTGCACAGACTCTTTATTGGGAAAACAAAAACGGTTGTCTGTTATGTTGCATAAAAGGAAAACAAAATAACTTATATAATAAGTTGTAATATTCCATGTGAAGTTTTTATATGGACTTCATATTCTGCATTGGAGGAAAAGAGATAAAAATTAATTTGTGGGGAGAAAAATAGAATATTTTCATTATAATATGGAAAGTCATACACTGAATTAGTTATCTCATTGGATACAACAATATATCATCACTTACAACTAGCGGTGTATCATCTTCTACCAGAGTGTTGTAGCAACTTTTGTTTCTCGATGTCATACATTATAACAGAGTACTCTGCATGCTAATAAACTATTATAGTTGTAGTTTAACCTAGGTTTCATATCATACAAGAAACAAGGGATCATAATAACACCACAAAGCTCTGTTTTGTGAACGAATGAACACTACACAATTTCAAACCAGAGAAACAGGCAGGAAGTTGTGTGCTTCGGTCACTTATGCATGGGACATCTAATATTCTATGGTTAACATGTTTGTACAGTGGCTAAAAGAGTAATTTTCTAAATTTCTCCACATAGAAAAGAAGATACCATATTTATTTTGTAGAGCACAACACCAACACCTTCTAACACAAATTTGCACCATTTTTCATTCACAAATATGCACTATTTGGATTGTTAATTATAATGATGAATTAAAAAATAGATCAAAATAATAAATTAAATAATCATTTATAAAATTACCTAAACTAATAAAATAATATAACTCACTCTTCCAATATATCTTTAAACCATTCACACATATCACTTACAGTAAACATATAACCAATAAACAGTGTTTTCATGAAAAAGGAAATTCACAACCTCCAATTCCTTCTGAAATTAAAAATAATCCAATGTGAATAAAATTATGGTTAAAAGTGTATTTTATTAAATATGTTTTCACTGTTTTCACTTATGGTGAAATGAAATTTGGGTCAATGAATCTCTAAACAGGTGTCATGTCATTTTGGATGCAAATAGTGTAAAGATACATATTCAATTAATAATATGAGTGAATTATAATTTTAATACAATAAATGAAAATATTGAAATATAAATTTTGTTAATCCCAAAGGGGCTTAGGTGTGAGACACCCTATGGGGGGGGGTGAATTAGGGTATGGAATATTTTCCAAAATTAAAAACCTCACCTTAAACTCACACTGCCTTAATGGATGATGACCTCATAATTATTAGGGTCACTCTTTTTCTCTTGTTTTAGGTGATGATTTGATAGTTACTTGACATGTCTTTTACCAAATAATATCAATGGTTTCTTTATCCACTTTATCAGTTTGTGTTGTGTGGAATATAAAGGAAGCAGAAGCATACACGACACAAAGGATTTTTAAGATGTTCACACAAATGGGCAACTCCAGGAGCATGAGATCGATAGTGTGTTGATGCACCAATTAACAACTAACCTCACTGAACAATAGCAGGGTTTAGGCTAGGTCACTCTTGTTTGGGTCACTCCCCTTGCAATGATTCATTTAGCTCACATTCCCTACTTTCTCTCCCTTATGCTCACTACTATAGAGAAAGAATAACCTGGTTGGCACATAGGTTGAAAGAAAATAGTTCACCAAAGTTGTGTTGCATCGAGTGTGGGTTGGTTCACTTTGAATTACCCAGGCTAATCTTTCACAGGTATGTTGTGAAATTCCTCAACATCATCATCATCATTCCATAAGATGTCATTGAAAACACTTTCCCCTCCTCCTCCTCCCTCCTTCCAGCTATTGTTCTGGAATTCCTTCACTTTCAATATTTTCTATTGGAATGTCTTCACCTTGATGCACTACAACAACTCTCCTTTTTCTCAATGTATTGTATGTGGCAATGGTTTTATGCAATTACTGCTTTTGCAGTGAACCTCTCCTTCTTCGACCTACAAATATGTCAGGGGAATAACATTGTCAATTATTCTCTTCATTTTCCTTAAGTTCTTCTTAGAGAAGACCAATACTCCATGCAAGAAATCCTTTCCGTAAATTCAAATATGGAATTTCCATATATCTTGATCCTGAGATTTCCCGTATTCAAGTCTCTATTTGTCTTAGTCAGACTGTAAAACAATTTCCACGCGAAAAATATTTCCATATTTCTAAATATGGAAACCAGTAAGAATCCCTCCTTCAATTTTCCACAATATTTGCGATTCCACAAATATCATAGCTCTTTAAAAATGAGTTTTATTGTATCATATGATGTGATACTTTCCATGCATGAACTCTTCGTAGTATATCCTTGCAAAGTGATATTTAATACACATAATTATCACTAAAAAATCTTCTATAATCATAGCTTTAAAACCTAAGCATCATGATTTTGAACTTTGATGAACTGGGAAAGCATCGTCTGATATAAGGGAACTAATCCATAGAAATATTGAAATTCATATCGGCACAGATCATTGAAATGTTGCCGCACATATCTCCTGAAATTTTGTCTTGAATTCCTCATTAAAATCTTTATGAAGAACCATTATGATCCTTATGGAAATCACCATTCATCCTTATTGTAGGAGAATAAAATGAGAGAGACCCAAACCCCCAAGATATACTCTCTAAAGGATCCCTTAGGGTTCTTTTATAACAAATACTAAAGAGCACATCGGAACTCAAGTCCGATAGGGGATGCAGACTCCAACACTCCCCCTCAAACTCGGTGTACCTAGCTTAGACGGATAAAGAAAAAACAAAGCAAGCAACAGGCTGCAAACACTCCCCCTCAAGCTGGACAAACCTAGCTTGATTACAAAACACAAGACAAAATTAAAGAAACAAGTGACGATCATAGCTTCCCCTCAAGATCGTAGCTCCCCCTCAAGATCGTAGTTCCCTCTCAGGATGATGGATGGTTAATGTCGCGGGCGCAGCAGAAAAACCACATAGACCTAACCGATTGACGGTGAGCTAGGAAATCCGCACTAGTGGTGTCGATCTATGAAACGCTGTGAAATCCATACCGGCACTGGGAAATCCGTACTTGTGGGGCCGGCAATAGGAGGCGGGGATTCTGCATAATTGTAGCGGGATTTGGCATTGCCAAAGGGCCCCGGTCCGAGGCGGTCGAAGTGCTGCGCCCGGTGGAGGAAGCGCAAGGGCGTGCCTGCAGACAGGGATGTGGCTGCCGAGAGTCATTGGAAGTCGTCGACGACGGGATGCGGGGATTGCGCACGAGGTGCCGGAGATCCGAAACTGGAATCAGGGCAGCCGGTGGGAGTGACGGGAGCCGGCTGTCGGAAGAGGAGCGCAGGAGTAGGGGGCCGGTGCGCATTGAGGGAGCAGTGCTTCGTCGGATCGGAAGGGAGGGCAGCGGATCTGGAGCCACGACGGGAGGAAAGCCGTCGGGGCCTGGAGGCGCGACGGGTGGCGCGACCTAGGCGGGAAGGCCGAGATCCGAAGGGCGCCGGGAAGGGAGGCAACAGGCGAGAACAGCGCGGAAAGGAGGGGGCCGCCGGTTGCATGGTAGAACCACTGGAAAGCGGGGTGCCATCGGGATATGTCGCGACGGAGGGGCGCAGGGAGCCAGGAGCGGCGCTGCCGTGGGGGTGGAGTACACCTGCTGGGAACGGCGGGACGCCTTCGGGAAGAGGGGCCACGTGCCTTCGTCTGGGCGGAGTGAAGCCAGCGGGCAGGGGCAATCGCGCCTGGAGGAGGGCGTCATGAGTCACGTGCAAAGAGGGGCCGAAGGATTCCGCCGGAATGGAGCCATCGGGAGGATTCTGTCGGGATGGTGCTGCCAGAAGGGATCTGCAGGGAGGGGCGCAGTGAGCGTCGCCAGGGGGGAATCCTGCTCGGGATCACCGAGATCGAGAGGGGAAGGAGCGCCGTAGAAGGACCGTCATGGGAGGAAGGTGGCCTGGCTGAGAAGGGAGAGATGGGGGAACCTGGAAAATTGAAGAGGAGTCGCGGGAGGAGGAGCCATCACGCGCAGCGGGGAGGGGCGCCAAGGAAATAAACAAGCAACGATCGCAACTCCCCCTTAAGATGGCAGCTCCCCCTCAGGATGATGGTTAAATGAAGTTGTTGCGAGCGCAGTAGAAGAACCACAGAGATCTGGCCTGTTGACGAAGCACCAAAAAATCCGCACTAGTGGGGCCGGTCGATGAAACGCCGGAAAATCCATACGAGCACAGGGAAATCCGCACTTGCGTGGCCGGTGACGTGAGGCGGGGATTCCGTAGAATTGTTGCGGGATCTGGCGGTTCCAAAGAGCCTGAATCCAAGGCAGTCGAGGTGTTGCGCCACGGTGGATGAAGTGCGAAGGTGTGTCGGCTGACAGATAGGCGGCTTCCAGGAGTCGTCAGGAGATGCCGAGACGGGAGGCGGGGATTCTGCAGGACGTGTAGACGACGGGAGGCAGGGCTGCCTGGAAGTGGAAAGAAAGCTGCTTCGCGCGGGAGCAGGGAGCACCGTCAGGGATCCGGGAGGGAGCCGCGTAGGTCTGGCCGGAAGATACGCGAGGATGGAGCCACACGCAGGAGGGGCCGACTGGAGGGTCGCGCCTGGGTCAATAGGACCTGTGGTGCCGGGAGTCGCGTCTGGAAGGGGAGCGCCTGTTTGGCGTGCGCAAGGAGGAGGGCCGGAACCGGACAGAACCGGGTGGGCAAGCATCGCGCAAAGGATCTGCGGGAAGGGCGGGGCTGTCGCGCCTGGAGGAGTCCGTCGCACAGTGAGGGCGACGTGCAAGAGGGGCCATGTCGGCAACGGGGCACTGCGGAAGAGCCTTGCAGGGGGGATCTACCGGGAGGGAGATGTGGCAGGGAGGGCTCTGCCGGAAGAGATCCGGTGTGGAGGGTCATCGAGAGAAGTTGCCAGGGAGCAGCGCGGGGAGGCCGGCCAAGCGCGAGGGTTTCGGGAGTCGCACGGGAGGTCGGGAGCCGATCCGCCGGGAGCCGCGCGGGATGACGGAAGCCGAGCTGCCGGGAGACGCGCGAGATGATGGGGCCGGCGCGCACAGCGGGGAGGAGACGCTGGGGAAGGAAGCTGTCGTCGGGAGGGCCGTGCCTGGGCCAGAAGCGGAGGAATGCCGCGGGAGGAACGTCGCGGGAGGGAGGTGGCCTCGTCCGTCGTGTGTGCAGAGGTGGGAAGGGGACTCCGAGGAAGGAGGTATCAGCAGAGGGGAGATCCGCCTGACAGAGGCTGGCTGGGAGAGATCTGCCGCCTGGGAGAGATGCCCGGTAGGGGGGCGGCGGTTACCTATGGCTTGCTGGCCATGGAGTTTGTCGCCCCCCAACCGAGTGAAACCCTAGAGGTTGACGGGAAAAAAAAGAAATAAAAATGGGAGGAAGGTTCCAGATTAATTTCCCTCTGATACTATATAGGAGAATAAAATGAGAGAGGCCCAAACCCCCATGATGTACTCTCTAAAAGAGCCTTTGGGGTTCTTTTATAACAAATATTAAAGACCACAGCGAACCTCAAATTCAATGTGGGATGCAGACTCCAACACTTATGAAATCCTCAGTTCATCCTTACAGTGATCCTTAAACACATGCCTTTTCCTTTGTTGGTCCTTCATCCTTACGAAGTCTGCACACTCATACATCCTTGCGAAGATCGCATTGCAGTGTGACCATTTTTTGTGCAGTGAAAGATACTGGTTGTAGGAAATTCAAGGCTCAACATTGTGATCATTTCCATTTAATCCAAGGTGCTGATATCTTGAGCTCATGCATGCATAAACTCCTCTTGTTGGAGGTTGAAGATGAATAGAAATGGAAACATTTCATTCTTTCCAGGTTTGTAATATATAAATAGTATACCACTATTTCACCATCCCACAGCGAAACATGTCTAGTAATTTTGTGTGGTTTATTAACCTGGACATTCTGAGGAACTCTCTCTTATACCAAGGCGGCTAGCTTGGTTGGCATACCTTACGAAGGAGAGGCTGAGTTTTGCTCTCACAAGTTGCCTAAGGTCCAGGGTAGTTTTGTCAAGGCAAAATCTATGGAGTGTCTAGTTCTTTCTGATATCAACACTGCAAAGAAGATCGCTCGTCTTTCAACCAACAATCAGATTCTACAACTTTGGGTGCAAGGGTTTATTGTACTGAGGAAGGGTGATAAGGATACCCTTAAGAAGAGTGATATGTATATTCGAGATTTTTTGGTAAATCTAAGGAAGGTGAATCTCATGAAACACATCCTCATCACCATTGAGAACATCAAGAATGGAAATCTTAGAGCTCAGATCATTATGTATCTGGCATTGCTTTCAAAGTTGATAGTTCGGTGTCTTGAATCCTTCAAGATCCCATGTAGCTCCAAGCCGAGTAATGGAAAAGTGATGCTGATTAGTGATGACACCTTAAAAAGGATGAAGGTTGGTTTTTCCAAAGAGACAAGTAAGTTTTATGATCTACCAGAGGAGGAGACAGAACCCATTCTGGAAAATGTTGAGAAAGCTGAACCCTCAAAGAAGGCCGGTAAGAAAAAGAAGTTGAAGGAAGTGAAAGCTGAAGATAAAACCCCTAAGTCTAAGGAAGTCCAATCCGCACCTCCTAAACCAAAGAAGCAAAAGGCCTACCCAGATGAGGTGGTAGAAAAGTGGAGAGAGGATAAGAAGAATTGAAAAGCAGGGGAGCCACAGTTTGGTTTGGATCCTGCTGAGGCTAAGGCCTTAAAAGAAACAGCTGCTGAAGAGCTTGAGAGGCAAGCAAAGGAGAAAAAGAAAAATAAGAAAATGTCTGAGACCGAGATTGTTCAATCTCTTTTGAAGGCAATATAAATTGCATCCGAGAACATCCCAGTGCCGAAGTCTTTTCTGGTGGAATCATTGCTTGAGACTCCAGGTAAGAAGACTCCAGAAAATCCCAAAGATAAAGAAGTTGAGAAAGAAGTGATGGAGGAAGTTCAGGAAGCTGTGGAGGAAGCTCAGAAAGCTGAGATGAGTGGTAGTTCTGATGATGTAATTAAGCAAGTTGAAGAATACCAAGATAAGGGAACCCCATCCGAGAAGTTGTCAATCCAGAATTCTCAAGTCGGATCCTCAAAAATTGCTACTCCAGAAGTTTATGAGAAAGGAGAAAAAGAAGAAGTGAACAAGTTGTCAGAGGAAGAGAGTCATAATCATGACTTCATTCTTCCCGACGATATTGAAGTTGGATCTCAGAAAGAAAAACTTGATGAAGACAAGATTGTACAACTATCCGGTAGTGAGCATGAATCCCCTAATGAAGAGGTCGTTCCGAAAATCAGCAAGGATAAGAAGTGCTTGTTGACACTCTAACAAAAGAAATTTTGAGAAAGAAGTTGGACGTTCTTCAAAGAGAAAGCTGGTGGAAATAGAAGAAGAAAAATCTCCAAGTAAATTGTCAGATTCGGAGTCATCTGCCTTAGGGAATGATTTTGTTGTTCAATCTCTAAAAAAGCTGGTGGATACCATTCCGATCTTTCCAGCAATTGAGTCTAGATGCCAGATATTTTGGCACAGTATAAATCAGAAGTCAGACTCTGTATCCATGGTTATGGATAGATGTGTTAAGATAGAGGTTGATCACAAAAATTTCATGATTAACTATGAAGCCCACAGGAAATCGTGCAAGAATATGACCAAATGGTCTAAGAAAATTATTGAAGTTATGGAAGAGCTTGATCAGTTTCAGGAAGATGTCAAGGAAGCCTTTGGTACCGAAGATACCAGGATCAAAAATCTTTCAGAAAGTTTTCTGGAGAAGCTAAGTCTAGAACAAAGTTCTCGGATTCAGGATGTAAAATATCTGAATGGGAAGCTGAGCTATATTGTTCAAAGCCTGAAAATAGAGAAGGATCTCCGGAGAGAGATGCAAGAAAGGCTTGTGAAGCAAGATAAATTGCTAAAGGCTCAGAAAGAAGCCATGAAGTCTCAGGCAGAGGCCCTGAAGGCTCAAGAGGACAGGATCAAAGCCTTAGAAAAGCAAGCTGAGGAAGATCACAAAGAGCTGAAGAAGTTGAAGACAATTGTGAAGAAGCTCTTGCCCAAGGAAAAATAAACAAAATAGACCACTCCGATCTTTTGTTGTATTTTTTTCCTTGTACTAATTCTTTCAATCGTAATGAAACTTTGCTTGCTTGTTTGGATGTTTATACGAATATTTCAGGTACTTTTTTTTCCATTCTCTCAAACTCTTTTTGAAAATCACAAAGGGGGAGAAGGAAAAAGAATTATAAAAGGGAGAAGGAAAAATTTCTATGTAAAGAAGAACTATCCCTGAGAAAGGGGGAGTTTATCTAAGGGTGAGTTTCTCATTACGAAGATTTCCACATTCAAATGAAATTTCATTCCGGAAATCTAGAATACGATCCTTAGAGTTCCAAAGCCTAAGGGGGAGTTAGTCGTATTCACCATTGTCCATAAACAAAGGTAGATAAGCTTTAATTTCAAAGTCTAGAAATTTATTCTGAGTCCTTACATTCTTTTTCGTAAGGATGTTTTTGTCTTCCAAAAAGGGGAGATTGTTGAGTCAATAAGGTTTTTCTTATGACTTTTTTCATTCATTCATTCAAGGGAGAGATTGTTAAGTCATTAAGGCTTTCCTTATGACTTTACCATTCCTCTTGTTTTGAAAATCACAAACACCTTTTCTTAAGCCAAATTTCATTTTACCCTTGTTTTACTTCTATAAGGAAAATTTCCTTCCCCAAGTAAATTTACCCTTACCTAGATTTCATTTTTTATATCATAAATTTTCTGTGTAAAACGTGGATTGTAACCAAAAACCTCGGAATCATATAATACTTAGATATGAGGCATTCTCTTTAAGACTCTGAATTCTGGATACGAACTCTCATGTAGTTCAACTCTGAATTCTGGATACGAACATTCATGATCGAATTCTGATTACGAACTTATGTAAAGTTCGACTAAGAATTCTATTTACAAATTCCGGATACGAACTCTTCTGAGTTTTGACTCCAAATTCCTATTATGAATTCTGGTTACGAACTTTTCCAAGTTCTGACTCCGAGTTCTCGGAATACAGACTCTGAACTCCTAAAGAGTTTTGACTCCGAATTTTCATGAAATCTGACTCCTAACTTTGTAAGTTCAGGTTCCGAATTCTTGTGAATCCAAACTCCGAATTTCCTTGAAATTCAGACTACAGAAATTCTATAGAATTCAGGTTCCAAACTCCTACAAAACAGAATCTGAATATCCTTGTGATGTAGACTCAGAATTCAGTTTTTTCTTAGACTCTGAACTTTCATTTACCTTCATTCCAAATATCAGATTTTAGTTATACTTACACCTGTTTACTTACAAAACGATGTCGTGAATTCAGTTACTCACTAATCGTTGTTTGAGTGACACGTGTACAGGTCCCTCTGAAATTCAAGCAAGAATATGACCGTTGGAGGATGGATCTGACCGTTGGAGTCACGCCTATAAATAGGAGCTCATTTGAAAAAACGAAGACACAAATTTGACACAACTTTGACATCTGTGCTTACGTGTTGTTGAAGTGATTTCTAGAGAGAGAGACTCTTATAAACTCTCAGGCTTCGTGCCTAAAGTTTTGAACTGCTCGTTCAAACTTTGCTTCATGTAGATTTGCTTAGTGCAGAGATTCGATTTCCTTGAAATTAGAGACTTCGGGTTGTGAAGTTAGAGGTGCCGATTTCCTTACAAATCGATGGCTTGTGGGGATAGCAAGACAGATACCAATCTTCAGATTGAGGGCTTACCTGGATTTGGGTAAGAAAAACTTTCTTGAAAATAATAAATCAAGGGACCTCTTATCCAGGGTTTTTGGATACCTTCCTCTTTGGGTTAAAATAGTTTATTCTTGTTACCTGTAGTTTTACTACTTTGTTCTTCCGCTGCATTTGTATTGTTGAGGAAAGTATAACTTTCTTATACTTCCTCATACTTGTACTCTGTTTTAGTTAGATTCTATACGCTTTAAGGTAAAATCTTATATGTTGTAAACTTTTGATAAGTTTCATTTCCAGAATCACTTTTCCAGAATCAAGCAAGTTATTAGAACTTAGAGGTGTTGTGAATTTTTGGTTATCCTTAGAAATTCCAAAGGAATTTTTAAAGTATACAATTCACACCCCTCTTGTATTTGTATCTCATTTTACATATTCGATCCTACGTTTGGTATAATAGAGTATATCATATTCAAACATACCATCCTAACAATCACCCTTCCATCTTCCTTGAAAAAAGAAACCGACTCAAAAAACTCTATGAGTAAATCCGGATACACCACATCTTGAGCTCGAGTCTTAGATATAGCTACAATTTCTCATCCATTGAGTCTGATATTCTTGGAAATTATAGAGTCGTACTTATTGAAAAAGTTTGGATGAACCAACATTTCCCTATATATCTGTCATTCCACAATCGGCTTAACTGAAGACATTTCTTGAGAAGGCAATTCTGAAGACATTCGGACTGGAGCACTTTTGAAGAATTAGGAAGAGGCTTTTGTAGAGGGTCAGAGGTTTAGCACGCACAAGCTTGATAATCGATGTGGGACAACCATCGGGGGTCCCCTTTATATAGGCGATGGAAGTGACCCTTCAACTTCCAGTTCCAATCTAACGGTTGGGAAACCTTCTGATTTGATCTAACGGTTGATATGATAGCCGCAAGGAAAAAATTTGGTTGAATCCGATCTTTTGAGGTTTAAAAAAAACATTCGGATTTAGGGAAACTTCAATCCAAGAAATTTTTAAAAAACAAAAGAAACTACCAACAAGTAAAAATGATTACGAAAAACTTAGGAAAGAATCATACCTTTCGGATTGCTAGATAGATTATTCGTACTGAGAAACATTCTTCTTGAAGAACTTTGAATACAAAAAAAAACTTCACTATGAATATTTTTAAATCCGAGGATTTCCATTAAGAAAATTTCAAATCCGAAAATTTTCATTACAAAAATTTCAAATCCAAGATTTTTCATTACGAAAATTTGAAAAACATACTGCGAAAATTTTCATTACGAAAAATTTGGAAAAACTAACTGCGAAAATTTTCATTACGAAAAATTTGGAAAAACTAACTACGAAAATTTTCATTAAGAAAAATTTGAAACACTAACTTCAAAAAATTTCAAAAAATTTAATAACAGATGTACTCCCCCTATGAAAAGAAGTTTATTATTGTAAGAAGATTGGTTGAACAAAAAGTTAATGGAGGAAGATTACCTCACAATTATCATTCCTAACTTCTGTTTAATGTATTCAAATCTATCAGAAGGTAAAGATTTTGTGAAAATATCAGCAAGTTGATCTTGCGTTCCGATGAATTGTAGAATGATATCTCCTTTTAGTGTGTGGTCCCTAAGAAAGTGATGTCTGATATCTATGTGCTTTGCACGAGAGTGATGTGCAGGGTTTTTACTAAGGGAAATGGCACTTGTGTCATCACACAAAATTTGAGTCTTAGTAAAACTCAAGTCATAGTCTGTGAGTGTGTGTTGCATCCACAACACTTGAGCACAACAAATTCCAGCTGCTACATATTCTGCTTTAGGAGTGGAAAGTACTACTAAGTGTTGCTTCTTTCAAGACCAAAAAACTAATGAATCTCCTAAGAAATGACAAGTTCTGGATGTACTCTTTCTATCCATTCTACATCACCCAAAGTCAGCATCCGAAAAGCTTTTTAAGACAAAATCATTTCCAGAAGTATAAAATAGTCCTAAAGTAGCGAAAAATTATCTTCACTGCCTTTAAATGAGATTCCTTAGGATTTGATTGATATCTTGATCATAAGCATACTGAAAACATTAAGTCTAGACAACTAGCTATCAAGTAAAGTAGACTTCCTATCATACCTCTAAAAGATGTTTGATCTACTGGTTTCTCAGCTTCATCAAGATCAAGTGTGTTTGAGGTACCAATGGGAGTACTTATACTCTTAGTGTTGTCATATCCATAATTTTTAAGAAGATCTTTAATATACTTATATTGGGATATCTAGATTCCTTTTGGTTTTTGAGAAATTTGAAAACCAAGGAAAAATGTTAACTCACCCATCATACTCATTTCAAACTCATATTTCATTAAATCTGCAAAGGAATCAGTTAAAGATTACTGAATTGAACCAAATATAATGTCATTAACATAAATTTGAACAATCAAAACATTTTTCTTAGCTTTCTTTATAAAAAGGGTTGGATCTGCATTTCTCTTAACATAGTTATTTTGAAGCAAAAATCTTTTAGTCTATCATACCAAGCTCCAGGTGCTTGTTTAAGGCCATATAAAGCTTTGGTAAGTCTAAAAACATGATCAGGGTGTTTTGTATCTTCAAAGTCAGGAGGTTGCTCAACAAAAACTTCATCTTGAACATAACCATTAAGAAAAGCACATTTCACATCCATTTGAAAAAGTTTGAAATTGAAGAATGTTGCAAAGGCAAGTAGAATACGAATAGATTCAAGTCTAGCTACTGGAGCATAGGATTCTTCATAGTCTATTCCTTCTTGTTGATTATAGCTTCTAGCAACCAATCTAGCTTTATTTCTTACAATTATTCCATTTTCATCACACTTATTTCTGAAGACCCATTTTACTCCAATAACAGAGGTTCCCTTAGTTCATTCAACCAAGGTCCAGACTTTATTCCTTTCGAATTCATTTAGTTCATCTTGCATGGCTTTGATCCAATCATCATCACCTAAAGCTTCATCAGTTCTTTTTTCTTCTAATTGGGAAAGGAATGTTATATGTTCTACTTCATTTCTTAAGGAACTTCTAGTCCTTACAGGTCGATTCACATCACCAATGATACTATCACTAGGATGATTCCTTAGAAACGACTGATTTGGGTTTTGTAAATCCTGTTCATCAATATAGGGTAGGAAATCTTCTAGGGTAAATGTTTCAGAAATATATTCTTGAACATTTTCCTTATCAAAAGGATTTTCTATCAAAGGTTGATAATCAGTTTTTGAAAATACATCTGAGGATGTAGGTTGGGTTTGTTTAAAAACAAAAGGATCAGTTTCATCAAATTTGACATGCACTATCTCTTCAACAGTACAAGTGTTTTTGTTGAAAACTCTATATGCCTTAGAAGTTGTGGAGTAGCCTAAGAAAATTCCTTCATCAGATTTTGGTGCGAATTTATGAAGATTATCTTTAGTATTCAGAATGAATACCTTGCAACCAAAAACCTTAAAGTATGAAAGTCTAGGTTTTCTACCATTCCATAACTCATAAGGAGTTTTATTGAGAAAATGTCTAATCAAGACTCGATTTATAGTATAACAAGCAGTAATTACAGCTTCAGCCCAAAAATATATGGCTATAGAATACTCACTCAACATGGTTCTAGTTATCTCTTGAAGAATTCTATTTCTACTTTCAACAACACCATTCTGTTGAGGTGTTCTAGGTACTGAGAAGTTGTGAGTAATGTCTTTTCTACTACAAAAAGTTGCAATATCAGAATTTTGAAATTCTCCGCCATGATCACTATGAATAGTTTTCAATGGAAGGTTTTTCTCATTTTTAACTTGGGCTCTACAGCTTTTGAAATAGGAAAAATCTTCAGACTTCTTGGCTAGAAAATAGACCCACGTAAATCTAGTGTAATCATCAACCAAGACAAATACATAATACTTGCCCCCAATGCTTCCAGTTTGTATAGGACCAAAAAGATCCATATGCACTAACTGTAATGCATCAATAGTTGAGACTTCACCGATTGATTTAAAACTTGATTTATGTTTCTTGCCATATTGACAAGGATCAAAAACTTTTGAAGAATCAAATCTAAGATCCGGTAAATCCTTAACTAGTCCTTTCTTAGAAAGTTTTCATAATTTCCTAAGGTTATAGTGTCCTAGCCTTCTATGCCATAACCAAGAATGATCTTCCATTGCACTAAGGCAAGGTAAGTCTTGGCTCCTACGGTCTTCTAAGTTTAGTGTGTAAACGTTCTCTTGCCAATGGGTAGAGAAAATAAACTCTTCCTTGGAATTGTGTACTAAACACTTGTCATTTCTAAAATTCACAAGGTAGCCTTTATCACATAACTGGATTATGCTAATGAGGTTGTGCTTAAGACCCTTAACAAAAAAAAACATTTGAAATCAAGGTTTTTCCAAGAAGAACAATGTTACCTATACCAATAATTTCTCCCTGAGCATTATCTCCAAAAGTTACTTTTCCTCCCTTCGTCTTGATAATCTTTTGAAAATAGTTTTTGTTACCAGTCATATTCCGGGAACATCCACTATCCATGTACCACATATTGTTGTTGGTAACTTCTCTATTTTCCTGAAAATAAGAAAGTTAGACTTTCGGAATCCAAACTTTCTTGGATCCGAAATTGTTATACAACAAAATTTTTGGAATCCACATTTGTTTAGAAAAATAAGCTTCATGAAACCCAAGGGATTGGACTTTATTCAAAGAAAAATTTTTCTTCCAATTCCCACCACTTTGACATTTAGTGCAAAAATGGGCTTTAGAAGGAACAAAATAGTTGTTTTTGAAAACGAGTTTTTGGTGAGTATAACCTATTCCAATAGTGTTTCCTTGAGGTTTAATTTGAGAATACATCTTGTCAAAATTTTCCTTCACAGAGGTAAAGTTTGCAAGATGATTCTTAATAGAAAATATTTCGGATTTCACTCTAATGACTCAATTCCTATCCTCAGAAATCATTTCCTTAGAGTTAAATTTTTCCTCAAAAGCTTTTATCTTTAAAATAGAATTCTTAAGATCTTTAGAAAGTTCTTCCTTTTTAGAATTTGCTTTCTCAAGCTCTTTAGAAAGTTTTTCTAAAACCTCATCCTTATCTCCAAGATCTCTAGAAAGATCTGAAATCTCTTTTGTAAGAATTTCTTCCCTAGTATTTGCCTTGTCTAATTTTTTAGAAATTTTACAATTTTTGGCTTCAAATAACTTGGAAAATCTAGATACTTATTCATATGAAGGTTCTTCATTTTCTGAAGAAGAAGTATCTTCATTATAAGTATTATTTTCAGAATTGTAATTCTTATCAAGAGATAAATTTGTTAAAGCCTCGGCAGAGCGTACCTTTGTCATAAGACATGTGTTAGGGAAAGAAGTAGAGGCGATGAATCCTATATTCTTCTGTGCTGATGAATCGTATTCAGAAGATTCACTTTCTGAAGAGTCTCCACAGCTATCACTCCAAGTATCATTAGCTTTAAAACTTTTCTTGTGCTTTGATCTATAGAATTTCTTCTTATTCCTTTCTGAATTCCTTTCCTTCTTATCCTTCTTCTTCAACAAAGGACAATCAAGTCTGATGTGACATGTTCTTCTACATTCATAACGTGTAACTTCTCCATCTTTATTATCTCTGTAGTATTTATTCTTGTACTTATTCTTATGATTCTTCTGAGCTACAATCCTGTTCATCCTCCAAGCAAGATTACCTAATTCATTCTCTGACTTTTCTGTATCACTGGATTCTGACTGAATAATGACTTTCTTTGACTTTGATCTAGTTACCCTTTCTGGATTCTTGGATTTCATATGTTTAGAAGTGGTAGTAAAAGTAACTCCTCCATTCACATTCTTCTTCTTAACATTTTCAGCATCTCTTTTCATTATGGCTTCATGCTGAAGAAGAATTCCAAACAACTCATCTAAAGAAATCTGAGTGACTTTCATGTTCTCATCAATAGTTGCCCTCTTGGACTCCCATTCATTTGGCATGATATCTATGATCTTATCAATAAGTGTCTCATCATCCAAACCTTTTTCTCCCATAGATTGTAAGCTATTCACGATAGTCATAAACATTTGTTGTACTTTAAAAACAGGTTCTCCATAAGGAAAATTGAAACTATGGTATTCAGCTCTCAACATAGCTCTTCTAGTCTCTATGACTTTGGATGTACCGAAATGTGTAACTTCAAGTTTCTTCCAGATACTATTTGCAGCTTCACACAATGATATTTGACTATAGATGTTCCTAGTCATGGAACACAACAAAGTATTTCTGACTCTGAAGTTTGCTTGATATTCTGATTTCTCCTGATTTGTAAAGGTTCTCAATTCCTTATCCAGAATCTTATAATCTCCGGTAAGCATTAGATAGTTATCAACTCCAGTATTGATAACAAAATTCTTCATCCTATCTCTCCAGTACTCATAAACATTTCCATCAAAAATAGGAGGTCTGGTAGGATTTAGATTATCTATAGAGCCAACATTTAAACCTGTCATTCATAAGAAAAAACTTCGGCACACAAACTTGTTAGTAGTATGAGTTTGTAAACAAGAAAAATATCCTAAGCAAGGAAAATATAGAGCAATAGTATCTCTAGGAAAAACTGAATCTGAACTATATGATTCCGAAAAATATGATTCCAAAAAATCAAGAGTATTCTCTTCTCAATTTAATCGTGAGATTAATTCAGATTGAACCAAACCTCTGATACCAATTGTTAGGATGGTATGTCTGAGTATGATATACTCTATTATACCATCCTAACAATTGGTATCAGAGGTTTGGTTCAACCGGAATTAATCTCACGATTAAATTCAGAAGAGAATACTCAGAATTGATTTTCTGGAATCATATTTTTCGGATTCATATTTTTCGTAATGAAAATTTTCCTAGCTCGACTGGTCATCATTCCACCCCGCGCGGTGCTCTTCCTCTTGTGTGCCACCCCACACATCTTTTGCATGTAATTTCCTGACTCGACTCACCCTATGAATAGTAACTAGACCAGTTTGACACGTGACCTCAGACATACCTCCTTGAATGTCATAGATTCTAACTAGTAATGGGGGTCTGAGAAGGTACCATGGGGAGGATATACCCCTTGTATTAGAGTAAGCAATGGTTGTAAATAATCAGTCATCATACACATCGGAGTACGCAAATTTGTACATCATGGTTTTCTTTGTCAACAATCACAACATAGATGTCCACTTTTTCAACAAACACAATCACCTCAAAAATGCTTCAATGATGCCTTGAGGGATTTTTGCCCAACAACCCATCACCAAGTCTCACTGAGTCTCGCACCTGCTGAAAAGTATCAAATGTACCTCTCGTCGTACATATGTGTTTCGAGATCCCTGAATCCAAAACCCATCTGTCTTCCTTTGGATTTTGAACCCGCTCATTCTTCCTCTTTAGAAATTGGCATTCCCGCTTCATGTGCCTGTATCTTTTGCAGTAATGACACTGCACTTCTCCCTATTCAACGTGATCATCTGAGTGCATGCTACCCATTTTCATGCAGATTTCGTCATCTTTTGATAATCCTGTGATGTTTACATCCTCCTCTTCAACTTTCTTCTTCCCAGAAATGTACTGTTTACGCTCTCCACAGTCACTTTTATAGTGACACTTTTTCTCGCACCAGAAACACATGATTTCGCTAGGATCACGTCCCCTTGATTTTGGCTTCCATTCTTTACCTTCTGACTTCCGATACCGGCTCCTCCCGCGTTGATCACCTCGCATCGCTATGATTTGCTCGCCTGAATGTGTCACAGGTCTTCAGAATGCCTCTGAATCTTGAAGCGACATCATCACCTCATCCAGCTTCAATGTCTCCTTTCCCACGAGCAATGCAGTCACAAACTCATCAAATGAGATTGGTGGGATGATAAAAGCAAAACCAATTTATCTTCCTCTCCAACCTTCACATCGAGCCTCAATAACTGTGTCAGGATCTTGTTGAATTCATTGGTATGATCCAACAAATTCGTTCCCTAGTCCATCCGCAACTGTTACAATTTCTTCTTTTAAGAACAATTTGTTGGTCAGCGACTTTGCCATATACCGCTGCTCCAACTTCTTCCAGATCTCCTTCGGTGATGTCTTGTCCAGCACCAAATATTTTACCTCATTCACCAGACACAGTCAAATTGTGCTGACGACTAGCATCTCGAGCTCTTCCCAATCATCTTTACTGATTGCCTCGGGTTTTCCTCCGATCAACGGTCTGATCATGCCCTACTGCACCAAAAGATCATTCACCGTGCTTTTCCACAAGCCGAAATTGTTTCGACCATCGAACTTCACGATATCAAATCTCGGTAGTGTTCCACCACCCGTCGTCATCGTTGTCGTAAAACGTGATCACCACTGTCGACGTCGAACCCTTTTGAAACCACCTTATAGAGTGCGAATTTTGAAAAACTAACCATACGGATGCGTCTGGAACGGTCAAAATAGTTGGAATCGACTCCTAGATCGCCGAAATCGGACACCAATTGACTGAGATATGGTCAAAACACATTCAATGGTCCAGATCATCCGCTGACGTGGCGCTGACGTGGCACGCCGGAGTTCCTACCGGAGTTCCTGCCGGAATCTCGCCGGAATTGTCACCGGCTGTGTGAACAGTGTCGTCTTCTCTGGCACGGTGTACTATTCATCTGCGGGTTTAACCAAACTTTGACCGAGCCTACCGGGCTCATTTCAACCTCGTTTTTATCGCCGCTTGCGCCGTTGGAATCTTCTTGCCGTCCTCTTCACAGATCTGGCCTCAGAAAAATTTTCCGACCACTTTCAATTTTCCGGCCACCGGAAAAATCGTCGTCGCCTTGCCGGTTCAACTCCGTTCGCTCCGACTCGCCTTTGATACCACTTGTTGGGGCACAGCGGAGGTGCGTGGTACCTCAAACACACAAAAACTGGAGTAAATGGAGCAACACAAGGATTTACGTGGTTCGGTCGGATGACCTACGTCCACAGGATAAGGAGGCTGCTTCTCTATTTCATTTCTCTCCGGTTCTGGTCAGAGGATCACAACACACACACCACATATTACACACATTACACCACAAGGGATTTGATCCCATTAAATAGATGAAGTAAAACCAGGTTGGTATGGGGTAGTTCATCAACCCCTTGAGAAGTCTCCTCTCGCTGCAGGCTACTTCAAGGAAGGCTGTTATCCACCATGGAAGACCGGTAACCACCTGGGTAGGTTCTTCCATCAAAGGAGACTCCACCAATCACTCCCAAATTGGGAGTGGTCCCTACACCCCATCACCATATTTATTATTATTCAAAACAAACAAAACATAAAGTATAGAATATAAAAGATAAAAGCAAAGAGGCAACGCACACAGACCACGAAATCTATTTGAGCACAGGCTCGTCACTCCAGGGGTCATCGGTGAACCCTGGCTTGAAGATGGTAATGCATGCCCTCGAACTGGACAAACTCGCGCATGCAACCCCAACACTAACACAGAAAAGGAAGAAGATGCAGTACAGAAGCAATGCAACAAAACAAAGACAGCCTTACAGACTCGAGCCTAAACCAAGAATCCGAGAAGTGGTCATCGAAGAAGATCAATAATGCTGCTGAGGCAGGGACTTCTTAAAGACGTCACGGTCAAATAATGTAACGACCCAAAGTATTTCAATGGAAAATTCTCTTCTTATATCTATGTCATAAAAACACAAAGTAATGAACTACTAAGTGACAAGTGACCTTTAAACATAATTTTTTCACCCCTATGTTTCGAATTTTAAAAATCCAACATTCACAGTTAAGTTCAAGATAGTTTTTGGAGTCCAATGAAACACAAATAATTTTTGGTGAATAGTAACCTACCCTTATGAATAGTAACCTACCCTTATGAATATTAATATGAACCTTATGAATAGTAAATAAGAGTAACATTACCTATGAATAATAAAATAAAATTTAGACATCATAGAAAGTGATAATTTGACCTTAGTAAACGTTTTTGGTATTTTATAAGTCATAAATAATTAATTATAATTAATTAATTAATTTAAAAGAATATTTATTTTCCTAAAATATATTCATAAATTATTTTAGATAATTTTATAAGACCCTAAGTAATTTTTCAAAGAATTGCAAAATCAGTTTTTATTTTAAAAACTGTATTTTTAAGTAAATTATGATTTTAATTAAATATTAAATTAATAATATTTAGAAAATTATTTTTAAAAAATGGACTTCATTTTTGGATTCTACACGTTGAAAAATGGTTGGGGTAAAATTTTGGGATTTTTTTGAGATACTAGAATTTTTTATGAATAGTAGAATACATTAATTTATCTTATAAATACATTTTAATTAAAAACCACTATTCCTGACATCACATGTGATGTAAGTACCCAAATACAGAATTCACAAGTCAAATTTACTATTCATAGTCATCCAAGACTCACTATTCCTTGTCTTAGGTGAAATTAATAAACTAATCAATTTTATATTAAGGAAACCTCTCTCCCCTCCACTATAAAAGCCACCCTTCACCCCCTCTTTTCCTCACACTTCTCAAGCTCCAAGCCTTCTCTAAATTCTGCCAAAACACCTTCCCTAGCTCATCCCCCACGTCCAAAAGCTTTTGGTCTCATCAAAAGACCAAGCCTAGCTTCCTTAAAGAGGATCTCAAGAGGAGGATTCTAAAGGTAATTTCTCTCTCTCTTCTCCTTTAATTTCCTTTCAAGTTCAAGTTCCTTTCTTGATCCCTCTCTATCTATCTTCATCCAAATTTTTCTTTAAATCCAGTATTATATGTATACTGTAATATTATGATTCTAATGTTATATTATATCACCCCACACGCTTTCCGCCTTCCTTTTATTTTATTAAAGAGAACGTTGTTCATGTGGTGATAATTTATCACCTTCAAAAACAACATGCTCTCTTCTTCCATTTCTACCTTCAATCTGGTCATGAAACCATTTTCATGGTTGAACCAGAATATTTTATATGTATTATGTTCTATTTCAAGTTCTGGAAATAACCTATGGCCTTATTACTAAGATAAATGTTAAAACAAGATTGTTGTGATCCAAAAACCGCTCAAATTAACCCAAATAACCATCATTAAATTCTTATCTAATGATTCAGACACATGGATCTAATATAACTCATTATAAAATCATTCGAGATTATTTAATATCATTAATAACATGTAATATCAGTTCTGGATAATTACCCATGATCTACCCAAGCATCAATTTAAGAATACAAGTGGACCGGTCAAGAAAACCAAAAAAACGAACATCCCCGATCAATGTTTTTAAAATATATAAGTCATCCAAAGGAACATAATATGAAATAATGAAACCAGAATGAACCCTATTAATGTATAAAAGGTTCTTGAATTTCTAATTAATGAATATAATGTCATTATACAGTACATTAAAGAGAAGGAGGCATTCGAGTACAAGGTAAGGGGAAATCTCGAACCCAATTTTCTTCCTTCGGGTTCTCCCTCTTTCAATCCATTTTTGATATGGTTACTCCTCAAAGGTATTTTGTTCATCTTTTCCTTTAATTTTTTAGGATATACATGTTTGTCACTGGTTTTTATGTCCATCAAAATGTTTTCCAAAAGAACTCTTCTTTCAAGATCTCACCTTTTACCTCTCATTCAAGGTTGATTGTACTTATATCAAGTATGTTGTTCCCTCTTCCTTTTGGGAACCCAAAGCTTATGAATGTGTCATTATGAGATGAAACCCATTCCTTTCCATGGGTTATTTATGTACATGTTTGATATGTGTTCTATGTGGCAAGCATGATAATGATAATGCTATGATGTGACGGGTGCGCCCGGAATTATATAGCGCAATATGAATGTTTAAATGTGACGGGTGCGCCCGGAATTATATAGTGCTCCAATGAATTGGGTAAAGGGATGAATATCATGAGTAAATGTGAAATTATGCATGAACATGATGCTAGATTTGTTCAGAAGTATGTGTGGTAGTTAACCACTAAGACATGATGTTTCATTTTTATGCTTTGCAACATTTCAAGTTTATTGTTTATGCTCCTCTCATGTTCAAGATCTTCTTCCTATGTCATGATTATGCTCACCCCATGCTATATTGTTCTTATCTATCCTCTTAATGGGCTTTTAGATCACCCCTTTTGATGTATATCCTCAAGTGGCTACATGTACTAAGGAGAGGACAAGTTCTACTAAGAAGCTATAGAAGAAGAGATTAAATGAATTTTTATGCTTGATGTTGTACTTGTTATGTGTAGTCCTAGTTTTCCCAAGACACTAAACCTCTGGATCCTCCATGTGTAATACTATTATGTTGTTTATCTTTGAAATGATGTAATAGTAATGTAAGAAAAGGCCAGGTCGCTATAGTTGGTATCAAAGGAAAGGTTTAGTTAATTTGGGAATTAGGATTAGTGAACCCTAAAGAAAATCTCTAGCATGAGACTAAGTACAAATATGCACACAAGGATATTTACCTAGGGATCCCATATGTTATGTTGTTTAAAAGGATAAGTTATTCATGACTTGTTTACTTATGTTTTGTTCTAACCTTTTCTATTTTAGAAAATGGTGGGAACCAGGAGAAATCCGGCCAACAACTCTTGTGAAGGCCAATGCAGTGATTGCCCGAACAACATCCCCAATGATTTTGGAGGTGGATTTCAAAACTTCATGGCGATGCTTACCCAATTATCTTGGGTTATGAATAATAACCATAATAATGGGTAACGTCCTCCTTCACCAAAGAGGGATCAGCTAGCTATCGAATGTTTTATGCGGCAACGACCACCGACGTTTTGTGGATCTTCTGATCCACTAGTTGCGGAATAGTGGGTCAACTCCATGGAGAATATCTTTTCTGTTCTTCATTGTTCTGAGATGGAGAAGGTGTCTCTAGACGTTTATCGTCTAGATGGAGAAGCTGATCAATGGTGGGCTTTGATTAAGAACACCAAGCCAAGGGAGGAAATTGAAGAGATGGAATGGGAAGACTTTAAGATAATGTTTCTTAATAAGTACTTCCCACGAACTCTTCGCACGAAGATGGAGAGAGAATTCATAGAGCTCAAGCAAAAAGAAGGAGAATCTATCACAACCTATGAAGCAAATTTCACAAGGCTCGCAAGGTATGCTTCGGGTTTTTTTATCAACAATGATAGAAAAATTGATAGATTCTTTAGTGGATTAAAACCACATCTTTGAAAAGCTCTTGCAATTAGAGACTTTGGGAGTTATGAAGAAGTTGTTCGGTGTGCTCTCAAAGTGGAGATGGAGTTTGGAGAATGGTCTCATGGCTATGGTGATAAGAAAAGAAAGATGGAGTTTCAAGCTGGTGGATCTAGTGATAAAGATGGGAAGAAAACACAACGACCCACTTGCCAAAAATGTGGGAAGTTGCACAATGGGAACTGCCTCAAAGGGATAGGGAAATGCTTCAAGTGCGGGAAAGAAGGACACCTAGATCACGAGTGTCGAAGAGACATGAAAAGGAAGGATAATGTAGCCGATGAAAGGAGAGAACCACTCGTGGTTCAATGCTACAACTGTAAGGAGCTAGGGCACTATTCAAACCAGTGCACTAAACCTCGAGCTCTCGAGGGTAATCAGCGCCAACAACCACCAAAGCCAAAGGAACAAGGGAAGACTTATGCCATCACTACTGCGGAGGTGGAACATGATAATGAAGTCGTACAAGGTACACTTCCTATTCACTCAAGAATGGAAAAAGTCTTATCTGATTCTGGTTCTATGCATTCCTTTATATCTTGCAAGTTTGCTAGAACTATAGAATCGAAACCCCGAAACCTTGAAGTAAAGATATCTGTAAAAACACCAAGTGGTGAAATCATTGCAACCCAAGTGTTTGATTCTTCTCCTGTTGACGTATGTGGGAAGATTCTTTCGGCAAATCTCGTAATACTTCCCTTGGTGGAATTCGACGCTATAATGGGAATGGATTGGCTCTCGTTATATAGAGCACATATCAACTTTCGGGAAAAGGAAATATATTTTCATATTCCGAACCATCCCATGTTCCTCTACAAATGCAAGGAAGATCATGAATCTCCTTTGAGAAATCCTTCAATGGTGTGGGTGATGATTCCCTATGAAGAATCATACCTCGCCCAAATGACTGAGTCAAAGGAAAGTTCCAACCTTGAGGAAATGCCCATCGTAAGGGAATACGGCGATGTATTTCTCGAAGAGTTACCCAGAATTCCCCCGGATCGTGAGGTAGAGTTCTCAATTGAACTCATACCCGGAGCTACTTCTATCTCGAAGTGCCCCTATAGGATGGATCCTATCGAACTGGAGGAGTTAAAGAAGCAGCTGCAAGAGCATCTGGACAAAGGGTTCATACGCCCTAGTGCATCACCTTGGGGTGCACCAGTGCTCTTTGTGAAGAAGAAGGATGGTACCATGCGGCTGTGTATCGATTATCGGGAACTCAACAAGATCACCATAAAGAACAAGTATCCTCTCCCAAGGATTGATGACTTGTTCGATCAGTTAAGAGGAGCTCAATACTTCTCAAAGGTGGATCTTCGTTCTGGATATCATCAAGTAAAGGTGAAGAAGGAAGATATTCAGAAGACTGCCTTCTGTACAAGGTATGGGCACTATGAGTTTTTGGTGATTCCCTTTGGACATACTAATGCCCCTGCAATCTTCATGGATTTGATGAACAGAGTCTTTAGACATTACCTCGACAAATTTTTGGTAGTGTTTATTGATGATATTCTCATTTACTCCAAGAGTAAGGAGGAACATGAAGAACATCTAAGACTTGTGTTGGCGACATTGAGAAAGGAGAAGTTGTACGCCAAGTTCATCAAGTGTGACTTTTGGATGAATCAAGTCACATTCTTGGGACATGTGATCACAAGCGAGGGAATTTTTGTGGACCCTTCAAAGACAAAGGCGATTGAAGAATGGCCCAGTCCCTCTAGTGTCACAGAAATCCGTAGTTTTCTTGGATTAGCTGGTTACTACCGACGTTTTGTGAGAAACTTCTCACGATTGTCAAGCCCGCTAACTAAGTTAACAAGGAAAGGGGTAAAGTATGTATGGACGGAAGAATGTGAGGGAAGCTTCAAGGAGGTAAAGAGAAGGCTGATCACTGCACCTGTACTCACACTACCAAAAAGTGGAGAAAGTTTTGTGATATACAGTGATGCTTCAAAGAAAGGTTTGGGTTGTGTACTCATGCAAAATGATAATGTGATAGCCTACGCCTCACGACAGTTGAAGATCCATGAGTAGAACTACCCGACGCATGATCTAGAGCTGGCAGCCGTGATTTTTGCCTTGAAAATATGGCGGCACTACCTTTATGGTGAGAAGTGTGACATATACACCGACCACAAGAGCCTAAAGTATATATTCAGACAAAAGGAGATCAACATGCGTCAAAGGAGATGGTTAGATCTAATCAAAGATTATGATTGCTCTATTCACTATCATCCTGGAAAGGCGAACAAGGTAGCTGATGCTCTAAGCAGGAAAGAACCTGCTACTCTATCCATGTTGAGGATTGAGAAAGACCCTATCTTCTTGGATATGCAAAGGATGGATTTGGGAATTGTAAGGGCAGGGGATACATCCTACTTTGCCCAAATGATTGCGCAACCATCCATCCAACAGAAGATTAAGGAATCACAAAGGGATGATGTGGAGATACAAAAGAGGGTGAATGCAGTAAAGGAAGGGAAGCTGCAAGAGTTCCATATCGACGACGATGGTATGATTCGGTTTGGAACGCGGATTTGTGTGCCTTCATCACCCGGAATAAAGAAGGAGCTATTGGATATTGCACATAGCTCAACTTTCTCTATTCATCCTGGAAGTACCAAGATGTATCGTGATCTCTGAGAACACTTCTGGTGGGATAACATGAAGAAGGAGATTGCAGAATATATATCAAGGTGCTTGGTGTGTCAGCAAGTTAAAGATGAGCAGAAAAAGTCCAAAGGTATGATGCAGCCATTGCCTATACCCATGTGGAAATGGGAAAATGTCACTATGGACTTTGTCATGGGTCTCCCGAAAATGTCAAGAGGAAATAATGCGATATGGGTTGTGGTTGACCGACTCACCAAGACTGCCCATTTTATCGCTATTCGGGAAGACCTCTCAATTGAAAAACTTCCAAGGATATATGTGAAGGAAGTAGTGAGGTTGCACGGTGTTACACTCTCGATTGTCTCTGACCGTGATCCAAGGTTCACTTCTAAATTCTGGAGGAGCCTTCAACATGCTTTGAGTACTGAATTAAATTTCAGCACGGCCTATCACCCCCAAACTGATGGTCAGTCTGAAAGGACTATTCAGACACTTGAAGATATGCTAAGATCATGATCTCTTGAATTCAAAGGTGGATGGTATCAGCACCTTCCATTGGTTGAGTTCTCATACAACAATAGCTTCCACTCGAGTATTCAGATGGCTCCGTATGAAGCTCTTTATGGGAAGCGATGTAGAACTCCAACCTGTTGGGATGAAGTTGGAGAACGAAAACTATTTGGTCTCGATCTTGTTCAAGAGATGACAGAGAAGGTTCAAGTCATCCAGAAACATATCAAAGCTGCTCAAAATCGGCAAAAGAGCTATGCTGACAATTGTCGAAGGGAATTGGAGTTCGACGTTGGAGATAAAGTCTTCCTTCGAATATCTCCATGGAAGAGAGTCATGCGATTCGGGAAGAAAGGGAAGCTAATCCCAAGGTACATTGTCCCCTTTGAGATCCTTGATCGTATAGGAGTCATGGCCTATCATCTAGCACTTCCACCGAATATGGCTCAAGTTCATGATGTGTTTCACGTATCACTATGGAGGAAGTACATTCCAGACCCCTCACATGTACTAAACTCAGAGGTGGTACAGTTGGAAGGTGATCTCTCATATGAGGAGCAGCCGGTAAAAATTCTGGACCGAAGTTATAAGGTTCTACGCAACAAGACAACCCTCCTTGTCAAAGTGTTGTGGAGGAACCAAAAGTTTGAGGAAGCAACTTGGGAACCTGAAGAGGCGATGAAGGAGAAGTACACTCACCTGTTTATGTAAAGTAAAATTTCGGGGGCGAAATTTCTTAAGGGGGGAAGAATGTAACGACCCAAAGTATTTCAATGTAAAATTCCCTTCTTATATCTATGTCATAAAAACACAAAGTAATGAACTACTAAGTGACAAGTAACCTTTAAACATAATTTTTTCACCCCTATGTTTCGAATTTTAAAAATCCAACATTCACGGTTATGTTCAAGATAGTTTTTGGAGTCCAATGAAACACAAATAATTTTTGGTGAATAGTAACCTACCCTTATGAATAGTAACCTACCCTTATGAATAGTAATATGAACATTATGAATAGTAAATAAGAGTAACATTACCTATGAATAATAAAATAAAATTTAGACATCATAGAAAGTGATAATTTGACCTTAGTAAACGTTTTTGGTATTTTATAAGTCATAAATAATTAATTATAAATAATTAATTAATTTAAAAGAATATTTATTTTCTTGAAATATATTCATAAATTATTTTAGATAATTTTATAAGACCCTAAGTAATTTTTCAACGAATTGCAAAATCAGTTTTAATTTTAAAAACTGTATTTTTAAGTAAATTATGATTTTAATTAAATATTAAATTAATAATATTTAGAAATTTATTTTTAAAAAATGGACTTCATTTTTGGATTCTAAACGTTGAAAAATGGTTGGGGTAAAATTTTGGGATTTTTCTGAGATACTAGAATTTTTTATGAATAGTAGAATACATTAATTTATCATATAAATACATTTTAATTAAAAACCACTATTCCTGACATCACAAGTGATGTAAGCACCCAAATCCCGAATTCAAAAGTCAAATTTACTATTCATAGTCATTCAAGACTCACTATTCCTTGTCTTAGGTGAAATTAATAAACTAATCAATTTTATATTAAGGAAACCCCTCTCCCCTCCACTATAAAAGCCACCCTTCACCCCCTCTTTTCCTCACACCTCTCAAGCTCCAAGCCTTCTCTAAATTCTGCCCAAACACCTTCCCTAGCTCATCCCCCACGTCCAAAAGCTTCTGGTCTCATCAAAAGACCAAGCCTAGCTTCCTTAAAGAGGATCTCAAGAGGAGGATTCTAAAGGTAATTTCTCTCTCTCTTCTCCTTTAATTTCCTTTCAAGTTCAAGTTCCTTTCTTGATCTCTCTCTATCTATCTTCATCCAAATTGTTCTGTAAATCCATTATTATATGTATACTGTAATATTATGATTCTAATGTTATATTATATAACCCCACACTCTTTCCCCCTTCCTTTTATTTTATTAAAGAGAACGTTGTTCATGTGGTGATAATTTATCACCTTCAAAAACAACATGCTCTCTTCTTCCATTTCTACCTTCAATCTGGTCATGAAACCATTTTCATGGTTGAACCAGAATATTTTATATGTATTATGTTCTATTTCAAGTTCTGGAAATAACCTATGGCCTTATTACTAAGATAAATGTTAAAACAAGATCGTTGTGATCCAAAAACCGCTCAAATTAACCCAAATAACCATCATTAAAATCTTATCTAATGATTCTGCCACATGGATCTAATATAACTCATTATAAAATCATTCAAGCTTATTTAATATCATTAATAACGTGTAATATCAGTTCTGGATGTTTACCCATGATCTACCCAAGCATCAATTTAAGAATACAAGTGGACCGCTCAAGAAAACCATAAAAACGAACATCCCCGATCAATGTTTTTAAAATCTATAAGTCATCCAAAGGAACATAATATGAAATAATGAAACCAGAATGAACACTATTAATGTATAAAAGGTTCTGGAATTTCTAATTAATGAATATAATGTCATTATACAGTACATTAAAGAGAAGGAGGCATTCGAGTACAAGGTAAGGGGAAATCTCGAACCCAATTTTCTTCCTTCGGGTTCTCCCTCTTTCAATCCATTTTTGATATGGTTACTCCTCAAAGGTATTTTGTTCATCTTTTCCTTTACTTTTCTGGGATATACATGTTTTTCACTGGTTTTTATGTCCATCAAAATGTTTTCCAAAAGAACTCTTCTTTCAAGATCTCACCTTTTACCTCTCATTCAAGGTTGATGGTTCTTATATCAAGTATGTTGTTCCCTCTTCCTTTTGGGAACCCAAAGCTTATGAATGTTTCATTATGAGATGAAAACCATTCCTCTACATGGGTTATTTATGTACATGTTTGATATGTGTTCTCTATGGCAAGCATGATAATGATAATGTTATGATGTGACGGGTGCGCCCGGAATTATATAGCGCAATATGAATGTTTAAATGTGACGGGTGCGCCCGGAATTATATAGCGCTCCAATGCATTGGGTAAAGTGATGAATCCCATGAGTAAATGTGAAATTATGCGTGAAAATGATGCTATATTTGTTCACAAGTATGTGTGGTAGTTAACCACTAAGACATGATGTTTCATTTTTATGCTTTGCCACATTTCAAGTTTATTGTTTATGCTCCTCTCATGTTCATGATCTTCTTCCTATGTCATGATTATGCTAACCCCATGCTATATTGTTCTTATGTATCCTCTTACTGGGCTTTTATCTCACCCCTTTTGATGTATATCCTCAGGTGGCTAGATGTACTAAGGAGAGGACAAGTGCTACTAAGAAGCTATAGAAGAAGAGATTAAATGAATTTTTATGCTTGATGTTGTACTTGTTATGTGTAGTCCTAGTTTTCCCAAGACACTAAACCTCTGGATCCTCCATGTGTAATACTATTATGTTGTTTATCTTTGAAATGATGTAATAGTAATGTAAGAAAAGGCCGGGTCACTATAAATAAGGCTCATGGGAGGCGATCTCTTCACCGGAGTAGGACACCGATACATGGACTATGGGAGTCATCGGGAGAAGCTCAGAAAGACTTCTCTCTCTCTCGACCTTTCTTCTCTAGAACAAAAGTCATAAGGAAGTTTATTGCCACTCTCAAGATGAATGCCCAACAAAAGAAGTGACACAACTAGTAATAATGGCGAGGCAACAACAAGACTACAGGCTGTCAGGCATGGTAGGTAAGGGTGGACGAGTGGACAGCTGAGGGCATGTGGAAGAATCAAGAAGGTTAGGTCGGAGAAAAATAGGAAGCACAAAATCTGCATACAAGATCCATCAGATCGGCAGCAATCAGCGGATAGTAGCACACCCAGGAAGAACCTGAGCATCATAACACAAAAACGAGATCGTTCCCCAATGTTCACATGCCCCGTACTCATGGAGGGCAAGCTAGCAAGCCCATACAGACAGATGCCACAGCGAACAAGATCCCAAACCAAAATATATTTTACCTAATAATAATAAACTAAAATAATTTTACATGGAAAACAGTAATAGCATTTCAATTTTGAAAACAAAATTTAACAACCTACATTTATAACATTTAAAAAATATAAACTAAATATTTATAACAATTTAAAATATAAAAGGACTGTTGGCGAAGATAGATGATTTGGAAGATATTATTGTTCGGTATGGATTTTTTTATCAATATATGTGAAAGGATCAAACCGAACCAACAATGGAACAAATATCAGTACATGAAGAGACAAACGACCACACTAGTTTTGAGACTAGTCATTCCTCTCAACTACCTACCTTACCTTACCCAGGTAATCAATTTTGTCAGGACTTTTTCTTCTTGTAAGTTGAGAAACCCCCTTGCCTCCTTATCTCAAAGTGATGCGGAGGCATTCTTTTATAATGAATGAAAAGGACCACATCGGACCACAAGTCTGATGTGGGATACAGACTCCAACACTCCCCCTTCAAGCTAAGTGTACCTAGCTTGGATACATAATGGAAAAACAAGTCAAACAAATGAAGACAAAACAATCAACAGACTGCAAACACTCCCCTTCAAGATGGACATACCCAGCTTGATGACAAAAAATGACGAAATAAAAAGAAATCTGCAAAGGTTGCTGCTCCCCCTCACGATCGAAGCTCCCCCGCAGGATGATGGATGGATGATATTGCAGACGCAGCAGATGAAACCACTCAGACCGACCGATTGACGGAACGCCAGGAATAACGCACTAGTGGGGTCAGACGATGAAATGCCGGGAAATCCAAACTAGCACCGGGAAAACCGCACTTGTGGGGCCGGCGACGGGAGGCGGGGATACTTCAGAATTATTGCGGGATCTGGTGGCGCCAACGAGCCCAAATCCTAGGTGGTCGAGCTGCTGCGCTAGAGAATGGGCGCGCCGGTGGATAGAGATGCGGCTGCCGGGAGTCGTCGGGAGATGTCGGCGAGGCGGGGATGCCTCAGGAGGTGCCGGAGAGCCTAAACTTGAAGCAGGGCAGCCTCTGGGAGAAACTGGAGCCGGCTGGCTGCCGGAAGAGGAGCGCAGGAGGAGGCCGACGAGGGAGAAGGACAGCGGGAGGCGACGCTGAAATCCGGAGGAGGCCGCCGGCATGAAGGGGTCGGCAAAGGTGGAGGCCGGTTGTTGGAGGCTGGTTGCTGGAGGAGCCGGCAGGAATGAAGGCCGGCTGTCGGAGGCGCCGGGAGCCGCGTCTGGGAGGCGCGGCTAGAGGAGCGGGGCGCCGGGGAACCGCCTGAGGCGCTGCACGCACAGGACCGCCGGAGAGGGTGGTTCATGCCAAGCGGGAGAGGTGAAGCTGACTAGTTCGGGAGCCTGGAGAAGCGGGAGCTGGTACGAGGAATAGGCGGGCAGTCCGGGTGGGCGAAGCGGGAGAAACCGTTCTGCGCGCCGGGAGTTGCGGAAGTGGGTGTCGGCCGGAGCGGGGAGCCGGGAAGAGCGGAGAGGGGAAACCTTCAGGAGGGGGATGTCGGTGAAAGGCTGGCGCAGGGGCCAGGACTCGTCGGGACGCGTCACAGTGGATCCGCAGAGGGGCGTTGGAGAGGCCGCGGGTGGACAATGGGAGAGATCCGCGCAGGAGAGGGGACGTCGTCGACTGAGCAGCGGAGCAGTGCCGGACGAAGCACAGGGAGCCGCTGGGATGGGTCGTCGGGCTGGCGCGAGGGAAGCCTCAGTGAAGGCGGGGTCTGGCGCCGGGAGAGATCCGCCACAGGGGGACAGATGGGAAATACTCAGGCTCGTAGGCCATGGAAGCCGCCGCCCCCTGTGGGGGAGAAAAAATATATTAAACCCTAAAGCGGAATAGAAAAAAATAGATGGAAGGGGGGGTCGGAATTAAGATCCCTCTGATACCATGTAAGTTGAGAAACCCCCTTGCCTCTTTACCTCAAAGTGAGGAAGAGGCATTCTTTTATAATGAATTAAAAGGACCAGATCGGACCACAAGTCCGATGTGGGATACAGACTCTAACACTTATAAATGTGAATCAAACAACATCTGATAACTTTATATTACTAAAAATATGTTGGGTGAAGTTGTATGTGATTTATATCTATCAACACTCACACATCTCCTTTTTGTGAGGGGTGCGGTGTATAATATTGCAGGAGACATGCTACATAAAAAAGAAATTTCAAAACACATGAGTAGGGATTGAAATAGCTCATGAGCCGACAACTGAGTTGCATGTTCCGCTTAAAGACACATGAGGTATATCCTTAATTTTTTTTCCAAATGAAAAACCTTTAATAGTTGATAAAAATATGTCTTAAATGAGGTATGGTACTACAAATAGATAAAACAATGGTGAAACGAAAGGTTGAATCAAGACAATCTAGTGAATCGATCAAGAAAACAAACAGGCCTTCCGAGAGTACCTTCTGCCTGGCAGTTCCGCCGCCATATATATATTAACATTAAAAATTCATGCAGACACCACATTAAAAGATGGAAATATGTCATACATTCAATATGAATAAGAAATATTTGAAGATTATATTTCATTCGTGGTAGGTCTGGAGAGTATAAATGAGATTATCAAATTTGAATAGATGGGAGTCTCGTTTGTGAATAAATACATAAGGTACATTTTCATAATTCCTCTATCCAAAAAATGATCTACTACGTTCATAAAAGTTTTTAACTATTCATATTTTCTAGAGGTGTATATATTACTACTATATAAAAGGAAAATCATGTGAAGTAAGATTTGAACACATTATTCCCAACATCATTTCTACGTAAAAAAAATTCTTTGGAATTGGAAGAAATGGAACATAGAAAAGATGAACTAAGTGAGTCGTTTGAGAAGAAAATATCATACGAAAAACTCTTCTTGATGTCTATAATGTAGGGGTAAAAGTCTAAAATTTAATCATATAAAATATATTTTTCTTTTATCGTTACTTGTTTGTTTTTGTTTTTTTAGAAATCATTCAATGCGGTTTCAATTAATTTACATATCTCAAAGGTTTATTTTTTGGATCCAATGCATGGACTTCCATCAAGACGACCACACATGATGACTATTGTGAATTTTTAATGCACTATAAACTTCAAATTATATGTTTAATTTTGTGTTTTAATGAGAATTTTGTTATGATAGGGCGATTTATAAATACAGGCTAAATCATGGTATGAGGCCAGTGAATTTTTTCAAATGGAAACATATTGAGGTATATATAGTAATATTTTACTATCAAAACATATTTCAAATCAATTTACTTATTTTGGTTAATGTTTATGCGGTGTTTGAAGCAAGATAACGATGACAATTGTAGATATTACGTTTGTAAATTTATGAAAGATATCATATACCATCAAAAGACTAGTATTCCCAAACAGGTAATTTATGAAGGCAATTAAAATTTCATTAAATAAATTCTTAATTGTTTGTCTATTTTCTCAGTACTGCTAGGATTTACAAAAATCTAAATACTTAAAAGAAGTAAATTCAGTTAGAGATGAGTGAACAGAGTGCATGGTATCAGAATGTTTGCCGACATCAAATTTAGGTGATTGCATATTATGTTTGTGATCAAATACATGCTATGACCTTAGATATACATTTAGGATGTGAAGCATTGGTATCATAGTACTTGTATATTATTTTTGACCTGTTTCGCAAGGATAAGTATAGTAGAGGGTTATGCTCTACAAATTCTGACCTAGCTAGTAACATGTCTGTAGCTGCTCATGCTCGTGATGGATTAAACTTTGAGGTTGCAATAGAGATAATGGAGATAGGGAAATGGGACAATAATATATACAAACATCGTGAAAAGGTGACTTCCTACTACTTATCTAGTTAATTTTTTCATCATTTTATTTTCTATTTTTAAGTTAATTTTCTTATCATTTTTATCTGATACTTATTAAGTTTTTTCACGGATCTTTTTGGAATCCATTCTTTGCTTTCAACTATCAGAAAAAAGCCATTAAAGAGAGAACATGTTCCATTAGGATGGAAGAGGAAACCGCATGCTACCCGAAATGTAAAGTGAATTGTAAAGATGCATCTACAAAATCTATAATCATGCTAATTTTCTTCAATTCATTTTTGAAAGAGACTCTGCAGTTCAAATTAAAGCTCTCGTCTACTAAGGGATTTTGCTACAGTTGAAGGCGAAGTATGACTTCCTAAAAGATCTTTCGTCAAGGCATTGATTACAATGAAATCTTTTCACTGGTTTCAATGTTGAAATCCATCAGAATTATGCACGTCATTGCGGCTTTCCATGATTATGAAATTTGGAAAATGGATGTCAAAACAGTCATTCTTAATATAAACCTCCAGGAAGAAGTCTATATGACACAACCCGAAGGGCTTGTGACTCCAAAGGATGTCAACAAGGTATGTAAGTTGCAAAGATCCATTTATGGATTAAAGAAAGAATTTGGGTCATGGAACATTCGTTTTGATGAGGCCATAACAGAATTTGGTTTGATCAAGAACGAATGTGAGTCGTGTGTCTATAAACAGTTTAGTGGAAGTGCAGTTGTTTTCTTAATAGTATATGTTCATAACATATTACTCATTGGAAACAAAATATTAGTCTTACAGTCTTTTAAGGCATGGTTGAATAAATGTTTCTCTATAAAGAACTTGGTGAGGCATCATATATTTTTGGGATCAAGATTCATTGTGATAGATCTAAGAGGTTGCTCAGCCTAAGTCAAAGTACATACATTGACAACATACTGAAGAGATTCAGTATGGAATAATCCAAAAGGGGATTGTTGTCAACGTCACATTCCATTCATCTTTTCAGAAAAATGTGTCCTCAAACACATGAGAAAAGAAACATAATGAAAAGGATTCCATACACATCAGCGATTGGATTAGTCATGTATGTTATGTTATATACTAGGCTAGATGTCATCTATGCATTAAGTGCGGTGGGAAGATATCAAGATGAACCAGATGACTGTTAGTGAATGAAAGTTAAGACCATCCTTAAGTATATGAGGTGTATTAAGGATATGTTCCTGGTTTATGGAGAAGATGATAAACTAGTCATCAGAGGATATGCAGATGCTAATTTCCAAACAGATCAAGATGACATAAAGTCACAAACGGAATACATCTTCACTTTGAATGGAGCTGTTGTGAGCTGGAAGAGCTCAAAGAAAACTGTGATCGTAGATTCTACAACAGAGTATGAGTATATTATTGCTTCTAGGGTAGCTAAAGAAGCAATATGGATGCACAACTTCATCCAAAAGCTTGACGAGGTACCTAGAAGTAAAAATCATATTACATTATTGTGATAATACTACAGCGGTGACTCTTGCAAAAGAGTTAAGATCATATCAGCGGACGAAGCACATACTTCGGAAGTATCATCTCTTGAGCGATTTTTCTTAGAGAGGAGAAATAGCAGTGAGCAATATTTCTATGGAAGACAACGTGGCGGACCCCTTGACTAAAGTCTTGACTCTGCAGAAACATGACTATCATATGAGGTCTAGAAAACTGAAGGTCGTAGACAGTTGGCTCTAGTCCAAGTGGAAGATTGCTAGAGCTGGTGTCCTAGGACGGACTGTTTATACTTTGATTACATGTATATTTGATGTATTGAATATTAATAAAACTTCTTATTACGTATTGTTCGTTGTTCTGCATGAATCTAATGTAATAATGTCCTAGAGCATATGGCGCATTGATAAAGTCATAGTAGCTCCCTGATATGATGAGAACCTTGATGTGTTATGACGATATTCTTAAATAATGTTTTGTGGTTGGATAACGTACTATGATGGGACACAAAGTACTTAGATTGTCAGATGTGAGTACTCGTAAGCAGATGAGGGTTCTTCTCATGAATTTCGCACTTGGTAATCTTTAAGACGGGAGATTATGATAACAGACTCGCAAGTAGGAATTCTGCATGTTTTTTTGTCATCATATATTCCTATCTGCGAGCGTGTATAATGATCCTTATACTTTAAGATTATTATTAATGTATGTTACAACTTGCGTACTTAGATGTATTTCGTAAACCGTGACGAAAACAATTCTTGGTGAAGTTGGATATGTTGGGTGCGTCACAAGTGACATGTCATTAATGGATAAGTCGAAGAAGGATTTGTCTCTTCCATTTTTATAGAAGTTGATATCTTGGCACTTTGATTAGAATAGAACTATCGCATTAAATTTCAGGGTAATGATGTAATGATGAGTTTATTTCAGTTAGTCAAAGAAAGAAATATCGAGCATATAGGTTGGTGACACGAATGTTCAACCGGTTTGATGAGATATTGTGCCAAAGGGATTATATTACACAGTGAATGTTCGTATGTGGTTGTCAATGTTGCGACATTAAGTTCTTTTTTTTGGTGTCTTTGACCCATTACTAGACAGTAATCTTGGACTTTAGCCAAACTCGTCTAATGCCGACGAGAAAGAATATTAAAGGGTCACACACTAAGTGTTTCCGTTGATCTTGATTAAATTCTATTTGAATTTAATTGATGAAATAAATATTATTCCCAAGACCAAGGAATAATTATATTCTCGCATAAATTAAATAAATATTTATTCGTCGACATGTGAATAAAAATATATTTATTTATTTTATTGAATATTTAATAAATATTTATTCGTAGGTATATGAATGAAATATTTATTTATGAATAAAAAATATTTATTCAGATATTCAACAAATGTCGAGCAGTTCAAATGGACGAAGACCGCGTCCGGTGATAAATAATTATTTACAACCCAATAAATATTATTTATCGTTTGCGCAAGATGGCACACACCACAAAATAATTATTATATTATTATTATATGATATGGGGTTTATTAATGGTTATAATATTATTTAATGGTCGGCATGCAATTAAATAAATATTTTAACCTAAACTCTAGCTCTATAAATAGGCGGTTGTGTCTATTGTGTAGTGCAATCCAAAAATCCCAAATCGAGAGTAGATAATTGTTGCACGCAACGAATTCTATCTTGACTCCTTTTTCTCTTCCTCTCAAGAACAAAAATGAAAAATATATTTCTTCAAGATCGAAGAACGAACAATTGAGAATGAATGCAAGACATTTTGATTCTCCAAGCTAGCACCTGAAGATCGAATGGCGTTGCTCGGAGATCATTAGAGCGCGTGTAGATCACCGCTACAGAGATTCTACCCATGGATCCTCACAATCTCAACGAAGGAAATCCAAAAGGGTCTTTTCAGATGATCATCATCGACTACGAAGAAAGAAACCTAAGACGAGGTAGTTGATTTCTTCCAATCTAAATAAATTAATTATAAATTTAACGTGAAAGATCCTTTATTGAGGTTCCTGGCAATTGAAATTAAAATAAATTTTAATTATCACATCGTCCACCGCACGCTTCCGTTGCGCCTATAACCTTCATAAAGAAGACGTGCACTGAGTTTCATGTTTTTGTGGTGGGATGGAGATTACAGGACATGACCTACACATGAATTATACTATGAATATTGGGATTTAAGGCCTAGAAATTTTTATAATATGATTTATATAATCATAAGAAAAAATTTGGAAACGGGACTATTTTAAATTATACGAAGAATTGTTCCTTCTTTCCGGTATTGATTCATTCCGGTATGAAATGTGAAAGATTGTCATTTCAGTGCATCAAAGTTATAAATATTTTGAAAAATAAATCTAAAGAGAGGAGCATTAAACTCAAATTAGATATCACCAATGTGTTTGTAGAGGTGAGAAAAAGGTCGGTTTGGTTAAAATTGGTCATAATTTTCAAAAACTGAAATAACCAACCAATGATTTTTTAATAACCGACTCTACTATACTTTAACAACCAAAACCAAAATAACCAGAAACCAAATGAACTGACTGAATTTAATTGTTTTGAAATAACCAAAATAACCAAGATTAAAACAATATTTCAGTTTGTAAAAAAAAGTACCAGTGTCCAGTGTTGTAGGCCTCCTCTCCAAATTTCTATCACCACCTGTATTCCAAATTCCCAACCAATAGCATTCCAAATTCTTAGTAACAGATGCACAAAACCCTCAAATGTCCACTATCATAGCTATTGTGGATTATCCATAAAAAATTACAATAATCCTTCAGGAAAATCATCAGTTCTATACAGATTGATCAAATTGAAACGAGAATTAACAAGTTTTTAATCATCTATTTTGATAATTGGATGGAAAAATTATAATAATATATTTGTAAATGGACAGTCATCCAGATTACATCATTTGTAGTATGTAATAATACGGGGAAGGATCATGAACGAACTTCAAAGAAGAAATTCCAAATGCAGAAACATGACTAACCAATAGTGTATTTAGAAAACTACAAATACCATAAATATATGCTTGCCTAGGATTTATGATGACCAAAATCCAAATAAGAAATTACAAATGAAAAAACATGACTAATAAATAATGAATTTACAAAACTAAATACACCATAAATAGGTGCTTCAAAGCCTGATAAATGATGTGTCAATGTTATATTTTTTCCATTTGATAATTCATTGAGACTCTTCTTTTTTTTCTTTGAACCAAAATCAAAAATCCACATGCCCTAAAAATAAAAACAGCCTCAATTAGCATGAATCGCATAACCATCAAACTAGAGGAGAAAATTCCAAAAACTAACCTACGGTTAGTTTGTGGAACTGCAATATATCCATTACACTAGAAACCGCCAGAGAACACCAAAATATGGATACAAATAAATGGAATTTTCAATCTATGCATTCCTACTTTTAAGAGATACATGTAAAATATGACAGGATATCATACCACAAATATGAACACAAACAAATCTAAAATCTTTTGATCTTTCATTAAGAAAATTCGAAGCCACGTCTGATTTGCTTTCATTTCGTGTAATCTTACCAAGGAGCTCCATCAATGACAAAAGACCCTATAAGAGGGGGGAAACATAACAGATACATTCGGCTAAGAAATAAAGTGATGTGGGAGAATTCTACTGCAAATTCCATTAAAATAAAATGATATGCACAGATATGCATGTAAAGAGATGTTGTACACAAGTTAAGTGGATGATGTTGGGATCATTGGAAATTAATTGAATGGATTTAAGATTTATTCATTTATGTTGAAATTACTAAACCGAGGATGAAATTGCAACATATTAAGTATAAAAGATTAATTAATATGCTATGATGGGATTTCACTGATGGTGGAAGATTTTTTCTACTATTTATGACCTAGATTTGTTCTACCATATGATAAGAACAGAGGACAGGGGAAAGGTACTTTGAAATATAAAGCGGAATGGGAAGGGGAGTACAACAAAATGAACTGAAACTTATAGCAGAATTCACCTAGGAGAATCTTTGATCCCTCCTAGTCCAAGCCCTATGGCCGAAATACCTAGAATTTCTTCCCCCTGGACACACTAATCCCTATACTATTTATAGGATATTTTAGGGAATCAAATACAGCTGGCTAACAAACTCAAAAAGATCCTAACAGGTGAGACCACCACCACTCTAACAGACTCCACTCAAACATAATGTTGGGGACCACATGCTGGTTTTCCTCAGCCACCTGCTTGTGGGTCCCTCCAGCTCCTTGGCTAACCACCTGGGCTAACTGCCCATGGGGACTCCCTATTGTAAACCTGCATTCCTAGCACCATACATGTCCATGTGTGAGTGAATAATTATGGGAGTCATAAGTGAATGGTTGTAGGAAAAAATGGTTGTCTGCTACGTTGCATAAAAGGAAAACAGAATAACTTATATAATAAGCTAGAATATTCCATAAGGAGTTTTTATATGGACTTCATATTCTGCATTGGAGGAAAAGAGATACAAATTCATGTGTATAGAGAATAATAGAAGATGGTCATGAAAGTCATACCCTACAAAGAAGGCATTTTATTCTCAACAATGGCATCACTAAAATACTAGTTTGGAAGAAATCATATGTTGTGAATCAGTTATCTCATTGGATACAACAATATATCAGCACTTACAATTAGCGGTGTATCATCTTCTATGAGAGTGTTGTCGAAACTTTTGTTTCACGATGTCTTACTTTATGACTGAGTATTCTCCATGCTCATAAACTATTACAGTTGTAGTTTTACCTATGTTCCATATCATACAAGAAATAAGGGGTCATAATAAAACCACAAAGCACAGTTTTGTGAACAAATGAACACTGCACAATTTCAAACCAGAGAAACAGGCAGGATGTTGTGTGTTTCGGTCACTTATACATGGGACGTCTAGTCTTCTACAGTTACTGTGTTTGTACAGTGGCTAAAATAATTTCTATCAGCTTTTAGATGGGAAGAACTATGTACTTCACATATGCAACAAGTCATTGTCTATATTGATTGTCATATTGCTAAAGGACCACATAGTAAATAGAGAAACTGTATTTTCTGTAGGATCGTGGTGGCCGAAACATATTCTGTGAGTCAATGTATGCGTAATGGGTTGTAGTTTATGAATGGGTATTGTCACATGTTACAATGGAGGGTTGTTGTGGGTTTTGTCTTTGACCATAAAGGATGCCACCCTCTATGAAATAGAGGAGTTTCTTGTTTCGATGAACAACGCAAGCACTAGTTTTATGTGAAGGTTGGTGGTGTGCTCTACAAAATATATATGTCATCTAGTTTTCTATGTGGAGAAGCGCTGCTTCTATGCATGAAAGGATTGTACATGGGAAATAAGCTTATATGCAAGAAATGATAATACATTGTAATAGAGTTTCAAAGACATACATGGGAAATATGCATATATGATATGTCATCTGCATGGTGTGCCATCTGCTGTGCTAGACTCGCTTTTTTTTTGGATCCTCAACATGGAGAGCCATATCATATCCTAGACAACTCTTTTTCTTACTTTACCGTTGGTGTATATTCTAATTTTATTTCTACCTAATACATTCTCAACACCTCCAAATATCAATTTATCATTACAAAAAATCAAATCTCCATCCCCTTGAGCATGCAAAAAAGTTTTTCAAGCTTGTTAATTAAAATTGTGTTTTTTATCACTTATATAAACTATTTATTCAAAAATTTAAAAGTAATTTTCAAGGAATAAAACCACTCATTTTTTTACAACACTTATTATAAGTGAATGATAATATAATCACTTTTCGATAAGCACCACAAACCACCAAAAATATATATTGTATTTAAACTTATTTTTAAAAAATTATAATTATAATTATTCTAGACATTACTTAATCTTAGTAACATTAATTGATCAAATTATTTTTAAAATATTAGTCATCGCTACTAATGATGGAGGTATTATTTTGTCTCATAAAAACTCCATGATTTTAATTATCAGGTGTTAGATTTAGTTAAATATTTTATACAAGTTAATCCTTATCATAAAATTCAAAAAAAATGTTACAAACACATAAATAATGCAAGCATGTGAGGGAAAACATGGAACTTGAGAAAAACTTGGGTTAGAAAACTCATACCTTAGGAAATCCCCACTTGTCCACTACCATCTTTACAGTAACCTTCCATGACTTCCATTTTTATTTCAAATTAAAGTTGATGTGATGTAGTTTGGATTCGATAGGATAAATTCGGGATCTCTTATCATCTAACACATAAGTACATATGGATTTAAAAATAATGTTTTAGACGTTGTCGTTTGAAGTGTTCCGATTACACAGATAATGGTTAAAATTGATGTTACAAAAATAGCAGTGATGAATGTATGAGTTTGACATTTTGGTATCTAGAAATAAAGATGTTTCTAGCAAGACACAAATGGAAGGCCTCAGTGTTATTACATGTGCATCTAGCTATAGTTGACAATAAAACTGTCTCTTATGTTGGTGTGAAAAAACATATTATTTTTGTAATAATGTGGATACCACTGCACCGTATGGAAAAATAATAAACCAGTTGACCCAGGTAAAAAAGAAACATCAAATCACATTTTCAAGTAGAGCAACCGTATAAACCAGCATCCATAAAAAATTAAACCATCCTCATCTGCCTGTGGTACTCTCCAGTACATCTTAGCACAGAAAAATTAAAAATCATGACTTGCAAGTGTTCAGGAAACAAAAAGGATAAAATTAAGTTTTTTTTGACAAACTACTTCCATGAAAGTTGTTCAAAATTGTTAAAGAATAACTCGTTATTGGGCGGTTGTAATTTTCAGGCATGTCAAGGATTCTCACAAGGACCAAATGTGTTCATAACCAATAACTCATTTGTTAGGGACAAGTACATAAGAGAGCTAGCATGAAAGAGTACCCCAGTTGTTGAAGTCATTTCAAAGCCATAGGGATCTTTAATGGCAAAGAATCTCTGACCAACAAGTATATCATGGTGAGTGAAGATAACCACTAGGTTTTATTCATTCCCTTCAATGTAAACCGGCATGGAGTAATATTTGGTTAAGCATTTTCACAGTACTACTTAACTTGGAAAGTTGGTTATTCAGCATCCATAATTTCACAAAAATATTGAACACTTCATAGAATGTAGAGATATGGAAAACACACACAAAAAAAACATATTCAAAATCATTTTTGTAAATATATGGAAAGATCACGCTAAAACTGAACTACTTTGCCATCCAAATCTTGACCCTTGAGAGAATGAAGAGGGGATTCAATGTAGATAGTGAAACCCATTAAGTAGTGGTAAAGTAGTTCAATTCGAAAATTCAATGAGAATGGCCAGAAACTCCTCATAAATGTATTTATATAATGTCAAGGTCTGTAAGAAGGTAGAGTATTCATTTATTGAGAGAGGAATTGATGTCATCGAGGGTTTGAAATGGAGTACCTATGTGGAAGACGATCCAAACAGGTGGAGGAGATAAAATCACCAAAAGAAAAATAACTGGATTGGCTCTAGAGAATTATGCAATTAGCATACTAAAATCATAAAAAAAACAAAAACAAAGACAATAAAACTCATTTCATCTGAATTTCACATGAACCCTAACTCGAATTCAATTCAAACATTGGATTCCCATGATTTCAAGTTCATAAAACTTGAAAAAGGATAAATAAATACCTCTAGGCTCATACATGGAAAAATTGAATGAGAAATGGGTTTCTTTCCATGCTCTTCCCAACATCTCAGCTTTATAGTTGAGAGAGGAAAAAATATGTCGAACATCAGTGGACAGAGTGGTATAGGAGGTGGTAGAGAATCGAGGGTGTGGGTGTCGGTGCGGGCGACAGTGAGGAACCAGGCATGTGAGTGCAGCCGGTACTATAGAGGTGACCAATGTGTAGATGCAGCTGGAGAAGAAGCTGGGGGAGGGGAGGCACAGCTGTGCGGGGAAAACGCGAATTGGGAGGGGATATGTTTTGGGTTTTTTGAATGGAGATCCTCAAATTAACCTGCGGTGTGACATACCTTTGATGATTTGATAGACGAAGGTGGACAGACATCGTTACAAAACGCCCCCTACATGGGGTGCATGAAAGTTTGAAAGGAATAAGGAGATTTCACAATTCTTTAGTAAAATCTCCATTTTTGAATTAAACCACATATTAGTGACAAACGAGGGGAGAGATAAGCAGGAGAAAGAGAATGATGTTGTACTCCGATCTGTCAAAGAAAATGCCCAAGAACACCACCGCAAACCAATGGGGAAGAAGGAAAGAAGAGGGTAAGAGGCCCTTCAGTCATGTGCGCCAGAGGAAAGAAAGAAAATGAGGAGGCCCCCGTTAAAACCTGGTGGGATGTCACTTTTCCCCCTCAAAAGGCCAGTGGCTAGCCGGTGGCTGCAAGCTGCAACCACCCTAGTTACCTTCGACACTCCTCCAAACCTCCTCAAAAACAAATTAGCCCTTGTTACCCATCCAAAAAACCCTTTTATTGTTCTCAAACTCTCAGAATTCCATTATAAACCTCGATTTAAAACCTAGACCATCCACTAATTAAAAACTCAAAATTCTATTGAAATTAAAGACTCGTCCATACCCATGAGCATTACAGACTCCCCACCATAATGCTCCTTATCCTTGATAAATCTCGGTGGTCATACAATAAAAAATCTCAACCTATCGGAGTCGTCAACTTATCACTAACCGGTTGAGTCCCATCTCGAAATGCCAAACACGCTTCTAAAGCAAAATCTCAAAATTAACGTGCTTAAGCTGCTGAATCAAAATCCTATGCTCCTAACCATTACCAAAACATCATAATAATGCTTGTTCGAGCCCCTATATCCTGAGGCATGATCAAATCATCATTCAATTCATCATGGGCTTATGGTGCTCCCCACTATAAGCTCTATCCCCTAACTTCTAATTTTGATGTTTTGGTGCTTCTGTCATTGGAATTACCCATTAGAACTCCATACCCACATTCCAATGATGTGTCCAACATGGTTTCCATCCTACCGCACCCAGTTCTACATGAGAACGCCTCTCACACGCCATCATCAATTCTCATTTTTGAATCTAAATTGAGATAGGCACGTGACTGTCATCCATACAAAGCTTGGAGCACACCAGCTTTACCTCAAAAAACCTCAACCAACTTCTAAAGAACACCCGTCGTATCCAATACGATGTACCCGACATGGTTTCCAAATCATTACATTCTATCTCACGAAAAAACACCGGTTGGACCTCCTCTGTCTCACCCTTTTTGAAAGTGCTCACAATCTACCCTCAGTGTGTTACCTAAAAACCCGAACATGATTCTTTTATCCTCAGAGGAACCCCATGATCATCCAAGTACCCACATCAACATTTGTACCTGACCTTCGGTGTGATCTCCTCAATTGGATTATTAATCAACTAGACCCATGTGGCAATTTTCATGAGCACCAACACATCTTGTCCATCCCCAAACATAATGATTGGATGTGACCAAACCTACTCATACTCGAGTTCCATCACAACATGAATTATTATATGCTCCCAAATCAAATTGAGGTTCGCAACCTCAAATAGACAATGGTGAACTCCTTACCATATGGCTCTATATAAACCGCTCCTCAAGTGAAACCTCAATAGGAACCATTGTCAAACACATGTGTCACTCCTCCTGAGCCATGCTCACCTCATCCTAGGAAACACATTCCTTAAACCAACTCCTAGATCGACCATGTCACCACACCCGATCCACTTCCAATGTATCCTTTACCAAGTATGGACATTTCCAAATCCTCATCTAAGCCCCAATCCTTCATGTAATTAAGCATTGCATCAAAACTTCTCAACACTCGACTCACACATGGTTATTTTCCAATCCATGTTTCAAAGGAACCATATGCAGCCAGTTCTTTCCACCTCAAACTCCCTCAATCGTAATGGGTGCACACTCCCATACCACCCAATCAAAGAACCAAAATCACACCCCAATGATTCATACGATATCATCCTAGGCTCACAATCCCAAAAACTAACCATTCCCCTTAAAACATTAGTTCTTCAAACTAACCACACACTTAGCCATCATCTGACACTGTTTTAAGGCCTCAAGAATTTACCTACACACACAACACACTCGAAAGTGAACCTACCTAGAAGTACTAAGGCATCATGATTCCTTTACCACACTCGACATCACTTCCAATGAATTTTTTAAATAACCTGAAGCACCTACCCGTGCTTCTTGCCTCATAGGAACCCCTAAAATTAGGCCAATCCATCTCATGAGTTTCCCTTGATTATCACAAGTCTTAGACTCACTAAACACTAATTTTTAACTCAATGTCTCTAGTTCCTCCCACCTGGCCCATAAACAAAGGTCTCACTAAGGTCATAACACATAGGTAACACCTCATGTTCTCATTCATATATCCCATTACATCTTTCATGAAAACGCCCTCTTAAGGGTCTCAAAACAAATTGACACCACATGCCATCCCAATAACCTACCAAGGAACTAATTCGCATCGAACATCCTTATATAGGACCGCTCCTTCACGAATCATGATTTTGCCAGTCATCATCACTATAACCAACGACATCATCCTCAATGATCTGTATCAATGGAAACATTGACATTGGATTTGTTAAGTAGATTTCATTCCAAACTATATGGTAAAACACCATATAGGTTGTTAGTGACACTTTAAGAAATCTAACCTAAATTCTAACAACCTCTAAGGGGTTATAAGGAATTATGTGTCTGTACTAAACCACTAGGGTCTCTACACCTCCTATAAATGTGGGTCCATACCAACATCATTGTCAATGAGAATCCCACCATTGATCCACATGAACCTCCATCAGAAGAGAATTCATATAAAAATAAACCCAACTGAACAGAATTCAACAAAGTACTTATATAGGAAAACGTCATATGAGAAATTATTGACACTTTAAATAGTTGAGTCTCAATCATTGGTAAATAAAATCACACTAGAAGGTCAATATATCATGTGAATTATGAATTCCTGATATGATGCATGATATGCCTCTTGCATCCATAGGCCAAGAGCCAAAATCTATAAATGGATTCTTGCCTAGGGGCCAAGAGACAAAAATCCAATAACTCACAAACCATAAATCTCAAATCTTATGTGTGCCACCCTAGGTGAAAATCACAATAATTTTAATAGTGAAATCCAATAACATCATACTCAAGCTCATGGTAACTTGGAATTCCATCTGAAAAGGTGTTTGTGATGTTCTATTAAGGATTCCATCACAATCTCTGACACATCCCTATATCTCTAGCCTACCATCTCCCAAAATAGTAAGACAAAAAAATTATGATACGACTTTGTAACACCCTGGTCCGACTCACCCCATGATCAATAATCCGATCAGTTCGCCACATGACCTTAGGTGTTTCTCCCCAAATGTCAAAGGATTCTGACTAGATATGGGGGTTTAAAGAGGTACCATGGGGTTGTTATACCCCCTGTATCAGAATAAGAAGCAATGATAAATAACTAGACATCATACGCAACAGATTATACAAAATTATAAATAAAATGAATATGTTATAATAAAATGGAATTAAATATAAAACTCAAAAAGTCATGCTCAAAATATAAAATATTGACATATCACCCACTTTGCTGACCAAGATACAAAATAAATAAAAGCAAAAATGACACAAGGCCTTACTACTACTCCAATATATAACTCATCTAAATCACCTAATTATGATCCATCCCACTCAATGTTCAAAACTTAGGCCTCTTCCTAACCTATAATTGCAACTAGTGAGAGTCTGCTTAGGTACCCTGGTGAAATAGTGGCCCAAGTAGGGTGTGAGTCCATAACTCAGTAGGGAATCACCAATGAAGTCACATACATAACTGTAAATGCAGTTATATGTGTAGGTGACATGATCAATTAAAATTAAAGAATGACCATTATAAATAGATATATAAATAAACTAACACTGATCCTTAGGTCCAGGACCTCGATCGACTATACCTGCTCTAGACAGTGTTAGGGTGTCTTTGGGCACATCATGATATCATGAAAACCATATAAATATTATATCTTAGGGTGTAACCCATGCATCCCTACCACCCAAGCTAAAATGGAAAATAACTCATCATGAATGGCTCAATGTCCAGATCCTAAGAATTCTGGGCATCTCTAAAAACTCTAACATAATAAATGGCTCGAAGCTGATTCTCAAGCGCCCTGGGAAATTGCTGAATCAGAAATATCTCCTAGGCCACCATGCCCACTAGCAAGATCTTAGGCATCCTGAACATCCAATTCATATACATATAATGTTATCAGTCTTGACTGGTTGGGTCCTAGGGATGGCCTAGGTATCTCATAATAATAATCATCACAATAATAATCCCCAATCCTGAACAGCTGAATCCTAAACATGCTAGGAATATATCTTAAGGACCCGTGGCAACCAAGGTGTCCCGTAAAGACCTGAGGTCTAATTCCGATGTCTTGGGAATTCTTGACATGGCTCAACAACCAGATCATATGATACACTCTAAGCATCAACAATGAAATCATCACATCCAAGTTGTATCACATAGTTTCACATGAAGCTCAAAATCCAAATCTCAAGAATCACCTATGGGAATCCATAACATCACTATTACACTAAATTAGGCCTATAGGTCAAGTACAAGGATGTAATTTTGGGTATCTATAGGTGCATAAAAAATATCCAGGTGAGAGAATAAATATGGGATAGGGGTTGGCCAAATTCTAAAACTCGTCCCCACTTTCCACAATCCTGTGGGATCACATGTTCAGTTAAGGTTTGAAGGTAACACCTGATTCCATCTCTACCCATACCCATGTGCACTCACTCAGGGTTGTTCTATCATTGTGCACCTACTAGGGTTCCCTAAATCACATCTAGGGAGAGGTAACCTACTTGGGGATCTCTTGGCGAACACAGGGGAAGAGGCACCCCACTTCGGTACTTGGTATTAGTCAATTCACTCGGGTCATTACCCATCACATGAATAAGGACATGGTCTTAGGTAAATTTATAACATAACATGACCTCATGGTCCTCAAGGGTATGCCTCATAGGAAACCCACTAAAGAGATAGCCTAAATCATGTCTCATACTCCATGGTCTCTCAAGGACGGTCACTCGCTCAACCCAATCCTAGTTTGCCTAAGTTCTATACACCTAAGCCCGGTCACATCAAATAGGGGAGGAACACCCACCTTGGGTTAGTATTATGCACCTATTATCTCTAAGGTATCACATGGTTCTTACAAGCCCCACTTGGTCCTGTCATCATGAGTCCACTCTCACCTACTCTTAGAGGTGTATTCCTCTCACAAAGAGGTCCACCACATTGAATCTATTCTAATTTAAATTAAGGATCACCCCTCAGAGTAGTGGTATCAAGGATAACTCAGTCAATGTCCATGATCTCTTCCATCAATGAGTGAGGCATCTAGCCAAAGTGCAAGGTCTCATCATGGACCTTATCTATCTATAGGGTCCAAGGGATATCATATAATTAATAAAATGATTTAATTAATTAGTCCATTAACTTAAATAACCAATTCATCTCCCTTAGTAGCGAGACAGCATGTCACAATGCATCAAAACAAAACAAGTGTTATACCATAAGATGAGTACTACGACCACCTACCTTAATTAAAAATTTTACCAATTATTTATAAGGTTTGAAATATCTTACAAGGATTGTCCAAGATTTCCTAAGCTCACATCATCAACCAGGTAGCATGTCACCTTGTCACACTAGAACTGAAGCCAACCACCCATGGGAGGTCCACAACAGACCCCCAACACCAACCCGATATTAAAACCTAAGTTCCAAAACCATTTTTATCATTAATTAAATTTAATTTAAACAAAAAACCTCAAATAAACCAGTATAATTAAGTAACTTTGATGATTCAATGGATAGAGGTAGATTAATGTCATTATAGAATGTCCCTTATGAAAGCTGCATGAAAGTTCTGAAGGAATTAGAATATTTCACCATCCTCTAGCGAAATCACCATTTTTAGCCTAAACCACATCTCGCTAGATTCATTGACAATGAGGGGAAAATGATTAGGTGAATGAGAAGGAATATGTTCCTTAATCCATCAAGTAAAACACCCAAGAACACATCCCCAATCCATGGGAAGAATGAAAGGGAGAGGAGGAGGTCCTCCATCCATGTGTGTAAGAGAAAGGAAATAAAAGGGTAATTCCCCCTTTAAAACCTGAGGGAGGAAATGTTATTTTCCTCCTTCATAATGCCACTAACTAGTAGGTACTGGGCCACTAATTTTCTAGTGCACCCAATAGGATAACTCAACCCCTATATTTCCCATCAACTAACCTCCAACTAACCGGTGGCTAGATGGTAGTTATAAGTTGCACAAACACTATAGCCCAACCAACCCAGCTACCTATAAAGCTCCTCTGAGACTCCTTGAGAACATTTTTTTATCATTCCCCATATAAAACTCCCCTTTATAGGTGTTAAAACTCTCTTAATTTCATTCTAAATCCCAGTTTAAAATTTGGCCCATCCAGTAATTGAAAAACTCGGATTTATTTTGAAATTGAAGGGTTTTCCATACCCATGGTCATTACACTGCCAGTTCTAACCCACATCATCTCTATGATCCTCCTCCACCATCAAGGCTATCTATGGTTGAGTATGATCACTACCTTACAGTGGCAGATCCTACCTCTTGTAGCTAGCTTGGGACATCCCCATTTTTATTAAATACTTAACCTAATACTTTTATAAAATACCTACAACTTCTATATATATGTTTTTATCTAGAAAAGAACATGTACAAACCTTATTCTACATATTTAATAAAAACATCTTCACCAAATCCAACATCACTTATTATCAATAATCCCACAACTCCAATCATCACATATTGTCAAAAAATCCAATATAATCCTTAAACATTCAACAATATCCCTCTTTGTATTTTTTTGATAGTATACCCTTAAATATATTCCATAAAATCCAATGAGATAATACACCCTTTCAAGTTTCCTATATCCCATATATTGAGTTTTTTTGGCATCTCGTCCACTATACTGCACAACTTTGGTTAGAGATCGTGGAGCAGTGGTGTCACTCATTCATTTCCAAATCAATAAGTGACTCCGGCTAGATAATGTCATGTGATAATTTGGTTACATACAAAACATCCTTTATTCACCACACTATATTGATTCATTGAATATTATTATGCTCATAGGTAAGTAGGAGACTAATTGGTTGTGTTTCCATGATCAGTACATTGAGTCTTGGGAATTATGTTCCTAGTATAGTATCATTCTATGATCATATCCTATAGTATGAATACAACTATCAGAGTAGGGGGAATATGTGTATTGGTACTAACATCATACTATCATGTAACTTACATGTCATGGGAAGTATCCTTCATTATTTGGTATGTTTACTATCTTTTTTTGATCTTTTTATTTTAATTTTTTTATAAACATGAATGTTATTTTATTTTATGGTTAGAGGGGTTATAAAGACTTATACATATCTATAATCTCCAAGAGGAGGAAGTTTTTAGTTAGGATATAATTCATGTAGATCTTGTGGATCTTATATATCATCTTGATTCCTTATATGAGAGAGTCTATAACGTGGATCCACTAGCATATCTTGATGCACATTCTCTTGAAGAGGTTGTTGGGGATGTTGATCTAACAGATAATACCATTGGGGATGATGCACAACCACCACCACCACCATCGGTAGGAGGAAAAAGATGAGGAAAAATCCATCGATTCTTGAGAGAGGTTCCATGTAAAAATTCATGCTTTCTTGACCCATTATTTATTGATTTTGAGAGTTTGTGGTGTTTAGAGGAGGCTCAAGGAAGTTTTGATGGAATTTGGAGATAAAATTATGTTTTAGTGGGTAATTCATGATGTGAATATGTAATTACAATGTGAGATTTTGTTCATATCTTGGAGGTTGTTGATTTATGACTCAAAAATTTTAAATGTGATTCTATGCTTAAGTGATTCATAATGTGAAATAATAATTTATGATGTGAATTAATTCAAGGTTGAGGTTCCATAAAAATTGATGAATGTTAGTTGGGATTAGATTTTTATGGATTCATGACCTGAGTCTATTTCACAACCTGAATTGAAGGGCCTCCCACAAAAACTCACGACATGAACTAGTGATTCATGTCATGAATGTGCTGAGATCCAAAATGTTTATAAATCCCGAATATCTTCTAAATTCTCTCAATACTCTATCATTTCTCACGAACCTTGAGAAAAATCTAGGTGATTTTGGAGGATCTTTTATCTCCTTTTCCCCATGCTTTGATCCTTTCCTTTTATAGGATGATATTTTTCCATCCATAGTGAGTAAATCCCCTTCTCTCCCTCGATTTATTTGGTTCTTATTTGGTAATTTTTGGTAGTGATATTGTTTTGGTTTATGGAGTGTTTAGAGCTACAATTTTTTATGAAACTTGATGTGATTAAGGTTGATTCATGTTTTCCTTGTGTGATTGTTTTATTCTGATTATTTCTCATCTACCTCATTGTGTGTGGTGATTCAGAAAGATTCATTGAGGTAGGGGATCCTCATTCTCTCCCTATTTATGTGCATGTGTGGGGATTGCATTCTTTTTTCTTCCTTTGGGTGGATAGTAAGGGCCTTATTAAGAAGATAATTAATTATATAAATCCAAATTTGATGAGAATGGGAATAAATCATATGTTTTATTGATTTTGATGATATTACTGATGAGATTACGTATGCTTGTTTCCATTCTTGAAAATTGTGATAGTTGGGAGTCTTGATTGTGTTGTAGTTAATATACCTATGTAAAACTCATTATGTTGATTGTTTGATCTCACCCTGAATAAAATTCTAAGAATGTATATATCTCTAATGAATTGTTTACCCATGGAATTCTAGAATTTTTGTAGGAATAACCATTCTAAGTAATGAAGTGAAGTGATTAAAGCCCTTCTTGAATCTTATTTTTGGTAAATTGTGGGTTTTTGAATGTGTTGTTATGCGGTGATGTGTTTTTTGTGAATAAATAGTGATTTTTGAACCCTGTTGGGGCTTGTACGGTGATGGTGGTGACCAACTTGGGTGTGGAATGTGTTGGGTAGTAATGTGATGGTTGGTTGACATGGCATGTGACGTGTGATGGTGTGTGGTGGTTGGGATATGTGGTTATTACAATGATATGTTTGTGTTATAGAGAGATGGTTTGTAATGCATTGTGTTGTGGTGGTGGTGGATGTGAGATGCACAAGCTATTATGTGGTGTGTTTTTTAGTTTCTCGGTTATCCATGGAATAAATCAAAATGCTAAAAAATTAAAAGACATGGGTTGGTAAATAAATAAGCCTAGGATAGAATTTAATTATGATAATGGGATGAAAATTACATATGTTAATTAGATTAAATTAAATTACTGATAAATTAATGGTTTTTTTAATGTGAATGAAATAAATTAGTAAATGAAAGTTGGTGGAAACTCATTAAAATCTTGAAATGGTGGAACCTATGATTGAAAGTGGAATTGTTTGGTTATGTGTAGTGGTTGTGTAGTGTGATGAATTTAGTGGTAGAAATAGTTGTGAATAATATCATATGGTACAGTAGTGGTGATGTGGAGTTTGTTAGTATAGTTGATGTTAACTCATAGGTTGGGTAATGTGTGTTATCTAACTATCATGCATTTTCATGTTATTTCTATATGATTCCCACCCGAGTTGGATAACCTTACCAATGCCCAAATGTTTTGTGTTTTTGGTGTTTTACCTAACATCTAGGTTGGTGTTTATTTATATGGGTATCTACCCCCTCTTCCTTTCTCTCCTTTCGGCAGTTGTGATGATACAAGTTGGTGTGGGAGATTACCTAGTGATGATATGAGCTGGTGTTGGAGATTAACCAATAATGAGATGACATGTTGATGTTGGATATGTCCCAGTGGTGATGAGGATATGATTTTTGGTGGGGGTTATGTGTGCTAGGAGGAGGGAATGAGGTTGATGTCCTTCACATTCATGATACCCTACCACCATGGTTATTTGATGAGGTTGTGATGCAATGATAGATGAGACTAACACTAGATGCTAGACCCTATGGGAGGTTAGGATTGGTAGGGATACATCCTAAAATATATCAGAGATATTTTTATATGTAATATGATATGTATATAAGGTATGTGATCACACGACGTTTGATGTTGGGGTGTGAGAGCAAAAAATTAGTGGGGAAGTGCTTGAGGGGTGCCTTTTTTTTAAAGGTTGGGGTCGAAGCCTCAATTTATTATTAAAGAAAAGACCTCTTTTAGTCTAGTTATATGAAGAACCATTACATAACCCAAAGGCCCAAGGCTAAGTGTCCTGAAACAAGGCTTGAAAGCCCATTTTTTGGCCCAAAGGACCCCTCAGTGAACAATACTACTACAGTACCCGCACTGCTACAGTACTGCTGCCGCTACAGTACTTACTATAGTGCCTCCGCCACTACAGTGCCACCGTTACTACAGTTCTATTGCTGCTACAATACTACAGTTCCCTACTACAGTACTGCTATAGTACCCGTAAATTCATCCCTACCTTGATTTTGATATTAAGTTCCTATATTGGATGCATCATTTAGTGAGTGTGTCATGGTGAGGCTGGGATTGGTTAGTTGACCTATTTAGGTGCATGTTGGTTCATGTGAACTAAATACCTTGGGTACAATACTACCAAGTATACATTTTATGCTCACCCTACATATATATAAATTCTTTTTTAGGTCTCTAAGATGATTTTGGGGACCGAGCTGGACATTACTAGCTTGAATTTAGAGTTTTTGTTGAGTCTCTATCATAGGAATTATCTTTGGTATTTACTTGGAGACTTTGATTTGTATTTGTTGACATTGTTCATGCATTATGGGATGGATTTGAGTTTAATATTATAGTATGTGCTTGATTTTCTTGGTGGTTATTCGTTATATCTCTCAATCCTGTATTATTAATGAGGGTAATGTATTTAATATGTTATATTTTTATACCTTTGGTGTTATTCATGAACCCGAGGCTTACTAGAGGTGGGACTTGTGGGTCATTTTCACTATTCTTTTATTTTCCGTCCTATGAGGGGAGACTTTAGAGGGAGGGGGTTGTGAAATTATCGAATAGGATACTACAACACAAGTAGAGAATCCTTCACAAAAGATAGAGGATCTTCTATAATAGGCAAGGGATCCTTCTCCACATATGTTTACATATACACCTAATATACCATCTTTATCTCAGACACATCCTGCGACCAACATATTTAGTGATCCATAGGGGTGGTAATTCACTACGATATCATAGTTTATGCATTCCACGAGTGAAACTTTCTCTTATGGAGACATCTTGGATGTGTTATCATTATCACCAGCTTTAGGGGATACTACCATTAACCCATACTTCTTGGGATATGGCTCCACATATAGTGTTAGATAGTCCTCTACATAGTACATTGGAGATTCATCTTCTCATCAGTATGATGAGGAACTAGTAACACAACATATTGAGGTGCCAACAACAGCAGCAACAGAGAAATACACATAGGTAATAGCACTATAGTCATATGTTCACCCTTTTGAGGCAGAGGTAGTGCATAAAGAGGAACCCTCTATTGTAGATGGCACACTGGAGCAGCGTAGACGCTGCACTCAGAGTGGTTTTGAGGTTCATACATCGAGTTGTGGTGCTAAGAGGTGACGATGTTGATTTTTTTCCACTGTAAAAAATTTTACATATAAAAATATTAAATTTTAGAAATCATTAAATGTATGTTTAGATTCTACATTTCTACATTTCCCCCAATTTTATGTCGTACCTCATTTTCATAATCTCTATCATTATTGTAATAAATTCATATTGACACATAACATATAATGAAATAAACCAATAAAAATAATATGCTCATCCTAATGTATCATATATTACTCTTAGATATTCCCATAGATCACCAAAATTACACTCATAAATAAACACACACACATACATATATATAAAATTATCATTTCAATGTTATTATTTCACACCACCAATTCAAATTCATTCACATTAGGAAATTGTTTGATGATTCATTTATATCCATATCAACATTACCATCTCCATTTTCATATAAAATTATTAATTCAATGTTATTATTCCATATTTTTGGAAACATAAATGTCCTCAAATTTAATATATCTTATCGCATTTGTACTCATTTATTCATCATTTAGAATTTATATAATCATTAATAACAACTACACCACATTCTTGAATTTTTTAATCTATGTATTATCCTTAAATTAATGACACAAAAATATCCAATTACATTTATAACATTCAAATATATTTGGTTATTATTTTTTTGAATTAAAATAAATAATATAATTATAAAAAATAAAATTTTAAAAAATCCCAGATAAAAAAACCCAAAAATCCCCAAAAAATAAACTATAATTTATTTATAGCATTTATAACATATATAAAATATAACATTTACAATAACATTTATAAAAAAACCTAAACCCCAAAAGTGATAAACTATAATATATTTATAACTTTTTAAAAAAACATAAACAAAAAAATCAATTGGAAATCATCAATCCATTTGATGCCCACTTGAAAAACCTAAATAATAATAATTTTATAGGAAAAATTTGGGGGGTGGGGTATTTAATATTTTTTAATTTTCTCGGATAGTTTTTTTGGAATATGGGAAAACTGATCATCAAATCAATTGATGCTCTTCACCTATTTTTTTAAAAATAATTGTAATTAATTTCATTATATATATGGACAAATTAAAAACATCATTTAAAATGATGTTTTTTTAATTTTAATTTTTTGTTTTTTTTATATATGTATAAAAAATTTTAAATCATATTTATTTATTTATTATTCAGAATTACCAGCATTTGCGAAATTTTAAAAGATAACTAAAAACTTCATCCATGGCACCCTTTTATAGGGGAGGATACCTTGACATACCTTATGAATTTTCCATGTGAGATTTGTTTTTACTTTCCCTAAATTTTAATAATAATAATATAATAATAATAATACTTAAATAATATAATATACTTATTAATAATTAACAATAAATAATTAATAATAGAATTATTTATATAATTGATAATTAAAGAAGGTATGGGTAATGGGATAAAAATACTCATTCCCATCTAATTTATTAATAGAGTGTGGAGAAGCAACATGAAAAATAGGGGAAATAACATGTGGAAAACTGTGAAAATCCACTGCCACAAAAAGACAAGCATACAACTACCCAAAAAACAAGTGAGACATGTTAGGCCCTAAATAGTAATTATTTTAATGATCACAAACACTATAATTATGTTATAACTTATTTTAGGTTGTTTTAATAGTAATTTGTGTGTTTTTAGTGTGTTAGTTTGGCATAAAGAAATATTGCCTAAAGGCAACTTCAAATTGGGTTCAAAGGGCCTCTTCTGCTTATGTTGCAGTAGAGCATCACCAACTACCTGGTGTAGTGCCATCAGATAGTCAATGGATTGTGAAGAACACTCAGCTAGAAGGAGTCCACCAGTTAGCTAGTGGAGGTGAACCGACTAGCCGGTTAGAGATTTCTAGAAGCTACTACTGTCGGGCATCCCACTAGCTACCTGGTAGATGCCTTCGAGTATCCGGTAGCATCAGGACTTCTAGTTTGAAGAGGAGTTTATGGTTTTCAAAAAAGTATTTTATTCAAGTCTTAAATTCCATGGATTGATTCATTGGACCCCGTACATCCTTGGAGGCTATAAAAGGAGATGAAGGTGACCTCAATTCACCATCTAATCATCCAACGAATCAAAGTTCTAATGTTAGAAACCTACCAAAGATCAAAGTTGACCCAATTACCTCAAATCTCTCAAGATATTAACATCCTAAACTTTCAAGGGGAGTTCAAGTGATAATTATATTAGGATATTAATTTATAGAATCAAGAAAGGCATGTCCTTCAATAACTTCTATAGGACCCCAGCAGCAGTCCCTCCAACACAATATTGTATGCTTTTGGAATCTCTCCTTCATAGATTTTTTTCCTAGAGAGTCCTAACCATCTTAGAAAATGAATTTTTATGGTAAGGGGGGTTCATGGGACTTATATTCCATGCCCAAACTCCTCCACTCCCTGATGTGGGACTCAAGATCAAGTGTCACATCATGACACCTCCATGGTCACGCCACGACACCCTACTTCCAAGTAGTAAGGTAGTTAGTCCCATGTCACAACCACTTTAGGGTATTTGAAACTTTATCATTTGGTCAAAAAAATATAACCCTCAAAACTTTCCCTAAAGTAACAAGGCTTTCCCTACCTTTTATATCAATTGTAGGACCCCAACAATGGTCCCTCCATCATAATATTGTCTGCTTTGGGAATCCCATCCTCACAACTTTGTTTTTCCTAGGGAGTCCCAAACATGATTAGAAAAGGCATTTTGATGCCTAGAGGTCTTCATGGGACTTATATTTCATGACCAAACCCTTCCATGCCTCAATGTGGGACTCAAGATCAAGTTTCACAACATGATACCTCCATGGTCACTCCATGACACCCTACTTCCAAGAAGTAGTACAATTAGTCCCATGTCATTGTCACTTTAGGGTACATAGTAATTTTTATTTAGGAACAAAAACTTTATATAATGCACCATCAAGATCCTTATTCAATATTTTATTCCTATTTATCTCTCCTCCTTTAAATCTTTTTTTTAAAACCCCTTGGCTCTCACTTCTTATTCCTCTCTCTCCCTCTCCCTCTCTATTTCTATCTTGATCTATTTCTTTAAGAGAGATAGAAGTTCATGCATTGTAAATAGATTTCAATTAATAAAGTCGTCTATTTATATTTTACATATAATTATTTGGTTCTTTATTATCTATTCAAACCCATGGATTGAGGTTATTTCTATTCCATTAAAACCGAGGGGTTTTTAAGTTCTTAGTTTCCATGAAAACTAAGTGTTTTTGGTTTCTTGGTTCCTGTTCAAACCAAGGGGATTATTATATTGAACCTCACAATTTTTATCGTGGGAAAGACATGTAAGGGTACCTTCAGGTACTATTTCTGAACTTCTTTACCAAATTTCACTTGTCCTTTCCACATTTAATTTTCCATATTTATTTAATTTAATTTCCTTGTTTTAAATTCTACTATGATTTACTTTGATTATATATATCACTTTCTATACTTTATCGTATCTTTTATAGAATTGATTTTATTTATTACTTTAATTTTTCAAAAGTAAATTCACCCCCCACTTTCCATTTATCTAACTTAATAAATGGTATCATGGGGTTCTTTGAATTTATTTCAAAATCTCCTTTTGAAAATCCTTTTTATTTTTTTTTCAAAATTTTCTTTTGATTTTCAAATCTTAAATGATTTTCAAAGTTATATTTTAAAATAGAATATACTTCTTATATGCTTTATCTTTTCTTTAAGGGTTCAAATTATTCATATTGGAAAACTTTAATGTCTATTTTCCTTAAAGGTATTGGGTATCCTATTTCAAAGATGGTTATTCATGGTTATACCCCTACAATTGAACCTAAAGATTAATGGACCCCTCAAAATATTCCATCTTTTGAATTAGATGGTAAATATATTAATGAATTTCATTGAAATTTATATCAAAGTGAATTTAATATAATGTCTTCTTGTACGACTACCAATGAAATTTTGAAATAGTTAGAAATCATACATGAAGGAATGAATAATGCAAATGATACTAAATTGGATATGTATCATCAAGATTTAAAAAAATTCTCAATGCTTGAAAATGAATATATTACTAGCTTGTTTAGTTATTTCACATACATTTGAAATGGTAGAAAATATCTCAGTGATTACTTGACCACAAAAACTCTCATGAAGAAAATAATATGGGGTTTACCTTGTTCATGAGATCCGAAAGTGATGGAGATCTAAGAAACCAAAGACATAAAAAATATGGTTATTGAAGAACTCATTGGATCAATCATGGTGTATGAGAACACTATGAAACAACAAACGATTAAAGAAGTTGTGAAGGTCTAGTAAACCAAGAAGAAAATTGTTTTTAATGTAATCAAAGGTGATGATTCTTACAAAAGTGACACTGATAATAAATGATAACTTGAACATATTGTTGAAATGATTTATAAACTCATAGATAATAATAAATCATACGAACGTGCAAAAAAGAATGATCTAATCAATGTTCCATAAGTGACGTGTTATGGGTGAAACAAAAAGGGTCATGTAATACTAGATTTACCAATATATAAAAAATAGGTTAAAAGGTGAGAAGAAAGGTAAGAAATATATGAAATTTTCTAATGTAGATATTCCCTAAAGCCTTATATATATATGAAATTTATTTATTTATTTATTTGATGGTATGCATGGGAATTGCAATTTTCATATAAAAAGGGGAATATCATTTATATTACCTATAATAATAGTTATTATTTGGATAGTTCAATCATCCACATGACTAACATTTAATATAGAATTTTATATTATTGAAACGTTTGGGAGTAAATGCATACAATGCATTAATATTGGCCATGGTATTTATTCATGAGTGGATAATCAAGGAGCAGCCTTGATTGCCTATTTAAATTCTATCATGTTATGGCAGTGGATGTGAATTCCATTATGCTTGGAATAACCTCCCCAAACCCATTTCTCTCTTTCTAATTCTTCCTTTTCATGCTGAGATGATAGCACGTCATGGGAGAAATGAGAATCATGAATGTACAACATGCGATTCATATTAGCGCGTAGACACACCAAAAAGGTGGAATGAATTTGTTTTACACACATGTGATCCTTATCAAGAACATTTAAATATGTTCAAAGGTGAAGGATATTATGCAGTGGATCTTTAGTGAATGATATTCTTGTATTTATTGTATTTATTAATTTTAGTTTTACACATATTTTTCACATTATCTTGCATGGAGATCCTCATACAAGGGTTTTTAACCACTTTCACTTGATCTGATAAATGTTATTAGACTCGTTTAAATCCCTTTTATGGTATTAGAGCGATTAATTTTTCGTTTTATGAAACTTCCAATAAAATAAAAAAGAAACTAGAAAAATATAGCAGTGCTTCATTTTCCGGATGGTTTATTTCATAAAAGGGTTTTCCCTTATATAGATAGTCTATAAAAAGGTAACAAATTCCTTACCCTTACAAAGTTTAGATGCATAAGGGTAACCAAGGATTTACCCTTATGCATAATAGTTTTCATAAGGGTCATATCACATTACCCTTATATAGATCAATGTCTATATGATCTTACACATGTATGTAATGGGTCATGTAAGGGTATGATCCTATTTAGCCTTACATGATGCATTAATACACAAAGGGTAATCGGGTTTTTTCAAAAACCGCATAAATGTTACCAGCCACTTACCCTTACGAGAAACATGGCTACATAAAGGTAATCCTCATATTATCTTTATGAAGTGCGTTAAATTTAAGTTATGTAAAGGTAAGAAGTGACTTACCTTTATGTGTGCACTCCAAAACTAGATTACCTATACACAGAGTGTGTGTGTGAGGGTAAAGGTAGGATTCCCTTACACAAAAATGGGTTCCTACGTAAGGGTAAACATAAATTTTTTTAATTTTTTTAACATATTAAATGATTTTAATGCTTTATAAAATGTTTATAAATCATTATAAAAGGTTGATAAATTACTTAATTATAATTTTTTTATAATTAAATAAATGTTAATGAAACATTTTCCCTAAATATTAAATGTTATATTTGAAATAACTTTTAACCGAATTATATGGCATAGCATATGATCTAGAAATAAATGTGTTTATTTAGAAATCATAAGTGATAATTTATAAAGGGTTATAAATTATGAAATAAGGACAAAATATAAAAATGTTTATACTTAAATTATGATTTTTTTCATAATTAATCATTTTGAATTGTTTAAAATAAAAGGGGTCCTTATTTGGATATTATTTAAGCTACATCAAATAGTTTTTTGATGATTAATATGAACAAGGTTTAAATAATAATTAAGTATATGATATTTATATTATGTAAAATGTTTAAATAATAGAAATTTAATTATAAATTGTTTATAATTCATTTGATATCATATAATTTAAATGAAAAATCCATATAATGATTATTATGAAAGAGTTCATACTTGAATAAATATAAAATGTTTATATTCATAATTATGGAATGTCCATAATGTTAAATATGGAATTATAAAATGATTTATAGTTAGATGTTACTTTTTAATTATTTATAAATATTTATCTTGTGTTTAAATATTTTTATTGTTCATTTATTTAAAGGTTATTCCCTGATCTATCAATGTTTAGTAAATTATTTAAGAAATGTGAATATTGTGTATGATTTAGTTTATTTTCAACTGATTCTAGGATACATCCTTGTATTACATACTAGTATTGACTCTATAATGAATTTATTTTTTCATTTACCTTGAACTTAGATTATAATTGAAGTTATAAACTTGAATTTAATTATTAAATATAGTGTGTTCATATTATATTTTAGAGTTATGATGTATTAGATTCTATCTCAAGTGAAGTATCCTCGAGTAGAGGGACTTGAGGTTAGACTACCTACCTACTTGGAAGCTTCTGCCTTGTCCATGTTGGTGAATGGCATTGGATATATATCACTCTGAGCTTAATCATGTGGATATTATCAATCTCATGTAACTCTATGCCATTAGATGAAGTTTTCACATACCTTATGCATATAATGCATTTCAATATATATGAATATATTTGAATTATATATTTTTCATTAACTAACACAAACTTATGGGTTGTGTAAAGAGTTAGACATCAATATGGTTTCAACATATTGGTTTGGTGGAGAAAATTGGATTCCAAACTAATTTTCTAGAAGCATACATATATAAAGGGAATAACATGTGATAAGATAGAGAGATAAAATCCCCTTTAAATACTATGTGTGAGATTCCTTACAAAGTGGCACTTATCAAGACCTCGATCATCCAACTGAGTAGTTTCATTCCATAGTGGGGTGCCTCTAGATTATCTTTTGTAATGAAAATAAGTAATGGGTGTCACTGGATTATCATTGGGTAGTTTCATGCCATAACAGGGTGCCCCTGTATTGTCTTGTGATTAGATCATTTTTTACATTTGAATTTGGTTACACTAGCTAGAAAACCCCAAGGGTTGGAATACCAGAGGAATGGAGTTGGGTTTATCCATATGATGGATTGGACAAAGGGTTGTTCTTTAGACTATCCAAGAGTCGTATATGATATGATTGGGATGATTCCTTACCTAAATAACAAAGTACAAAGTTTCACACCATAGAGAGGTCATTTTCTTATTGAAATATGAATCTTGGACCATTAATGGGTACGATAAATATTAAAAAGGGGTCATCGTTTTAGTGGTATACCATTCAATAAAAGAACTTATTAAATGGTTAATAATCCATGATACTCATCTGATAAAATATTTTGTTATAGATAAATATCATCATCATCATCAAGATAAACATCGTAATAAATCCTTGAAAGGATAATCTTAATGTAAGCTACTTCTAATACTGGTAACTTAAAAAAAAATTATCAAGACTGATAATCTAAGAAACATTCTTAAGGAAAATTATATGTTTTAGAATAATTCCATCCTCAATGGCCAAGCATTAAAATTGTTTGACAAGTGAATCTAGATGATTTTGAAAGCATATAGTGATTCATTAATAGTTTTAAAGGAATTAGATAAAAATACATTGTTCTAGTTAGGGAATTTATCCCATTGCAATCTATGAAAATGTTTCGAAAATATGATTGAATTCAAGAAAATTTTACCCGATATTCTCAAAGTGATGAGAATGGTTGAACTGGGAATATGATGTATGGATTCTGGTACTGTATGGATAGTAAAAGTGGTAAAAAGTTCAAACCAAAAGAATAAAATTTCATTGAAAAGTTCAAAAATGTTTTTCAAGATTCTAATAAAGGTTATTAAAACCCATGTTTGTCAAGAATGGATAATAATAATTTCATATGATGGGATTATCTAGAATACCTAAAGTAGTTTTTGAAACTCTATAGAATGTCCATGTCTGGTATGGATGTTATAGAAATTAATTCTTTGATTTTGAAAGGTATGTGAAACTGAATGTATATTTTATAAGTGTTTTAAATATACAAAAGTTCAAAATCAAAGGAGAATTTTTTGATCCTTTAGTTTACATTCATGAAGCAAAGAGTTTATACATATGAATGTAAAGGATTTTATCAAGATCAAATGAATATAAATAAAATATGTGTATATTCATATCATTTATATTATGTGATAATAAAAGATGTTTAATAATAAAGATATGTTATGATAATTATTATTAAATGGTTTATGATTCATAAATTTTTATAACATGTTTTGAGAAGAAGATTTGGATAAAAATGTTTTATTTGAGATAAAAAAATTTATCCAAATATTTTTTAAAATATATGGGAATGTGTTCTTTCCACCCATCAGTATTATATTTTAATAAATTTTTCTTTCCTAATAATTTTTTTAAACACATAGAATACATATATGATACATTTTAATTGTTTAATATTCTTACTAAAAGGAAATAAATGTCATTTATTAACACTAAAGGGTTTATGTATCTTAACAAGACATTCTAAATATAATATAATTTCTTAGTGGAAAGTGGGATTATTTTTTGACTTGAAGAAGTTCAAAGTTAAAAAATAAAGGATTTCACCAATATTAAGTTAATTATTTTTAAACTTGATATCCTAAAATAGTTTAGGGTATGGCGGTAAAGATAAATTTAAAGAGTTTCATTAGTTACCGTATTAAAGTAATTTTCACTTTATCCTAAAGGAGTTTAGAAAGATTGGTAAACAATAATGTAAGTATTTAAACTATTAATTTTTTTTGATGAAATAGGGTTCCAAATATGACAATGATGAACATAGAAAAAGTTGTAAGTATATAATATAATTTGACATCATAAAATTTTATGTTGTGAAGTTAAGAAGTTTGAATATGTTCAAAAAGTTGAACAATTAGGAATATGATTCCAAAATATCACAATTATTCAAAATGTATTTCTTTATAGATGTTTCTCACTAAATAGTTAGTGGGAGTGTTTTATTATATGGTCACATATAGATGTGATATGGATTATATGTGATGTAATGTGCTAACAATATCATGATAGTGTAGAAAACATAAGGTTGATATGGAATTTTATCATATATGATATGATAAACTAGTGCTTATATTAGTTTTTTAAATATTATTAATGAATATAAGAATATTAAAATGTATCAAATTGAAAGGCACCCTCCATTTTATCATTATTTCACATTAGATACATATATGTATATATAGATTTACATTTTGTGAAGTGTAATTATAATTGACCTCTCAAAGTATGACTTTGAGTTTATCCCTAACCAATGTTCATCATGGAGTATTATAGGTTATAGAGAAATTTTAAGGTTAACATGAGTAGTATTCTTGTATAGAGATATAGAATATTCTTATGAGGCACAAAATAAATAATAAGATTCCTTGTGTGTGCTAGTGTCTTATAGATGTATTTGATATACTAGGGGTGCATGGATAATATTTAAGTCTACATTACCTAATGTTGGTGAGATATCTAGTATTATAACCTTCATACTTTGATAACATACTTACATAAGACTACATATTGACTTAGATAATACAGGGTGGTTGGGTATGTTGCTGATCACATCATCGGTTGGAGCTTAATTAAGTTAAGATTTGTCCTATCGTATGAAAAGTATGACATCTATGAACTCTATTGAGAAAAATTATGTGAGTGTGTAGCTACACCTAGATATTATATATAGCTATCTAGATATGGTAAATGTGATGTTCTTATCTATAAAGACGAATAAAACGTGGTGTATTCATCGACCAGTTTAGTCTACACTTAGAGAGTCAAGAACATATGAGTTGGATATATGGGATTGACATGCTATGTGTCCCATAGTCAATTGATGTCTTGTAAAATGATAAAATATGAGAATTCATGATTTCATATGATAAATACTAGTGGAAAAAGTTATAGAGATATGTGTGTTTGATGAATATCCTGCTAGAATCCCTTTATAACTTGAGTAAAATTTATACTTTTCTAGAGGTTTAAATTTTCTTACACTTATGTATCTAGAGAATCATATTTATTATCAATAATATAAAGTCCATTGGGGTCACACTTTGTGGTTGATTTAATGGGGACTGATTTTGACTCATAGAGCTACTCTAAAAGTATTTTAGAGTTAATCCAAAAGTGTTTTGGATGGGTGTTCACAAGGTATTTCATGTGATGTAATATAAGGTGAAGTTAATGATATATTTACAATAGTTTTTTGAAATATATTCAAAAGGAGTTTTGGATATGGTTTCATAAATAATTTTATATGATATGATATAAGTTGAAATAGAAAAAAGTCTTATAGGCTTTAGTAGAAGTGGGAGATTGGTAGAGATATTCCCTAAATCCTTATATATATTATATATATATATATATTTCATGTATTTCATGAAAATTATGATATTAATCTTGAAAGGGGAATATCATTTATACTTTCTATCATAATATTTATCATTTTGATGGTTCGATCATCCACACGACTATCATTTAATATGGAGTTTCACTTGATGAAAAGTTTGGGAGTAAATTCATATGATGCATTCATATAGGCCATGGTATTTATTCATGCATTTTAACACATGAATAAATGAGAGAATAATCAAGGATTATCCTTGAATACCTATTTAACTTATTTCATGTGATAAAATTGGATGTTAATTCCATTATTCTTGGACAAACATCCTTGGACCCATTTCACTCTTTCTACTTCTTCCTTTACATGGCAAGATGCTAGATTATCATGGGAGAAAGAAGAATCTTTCATGTATGAAATTCGATTTAGATTATCTTGTGGATACAACATAGAGGTAGGATAATTTTTTCCCACTCCTATGATATTTATAAAACAAATTCAAATATATTCTAAGGTTAAAGAGATGATGTGGTGGTTCTTTAGTGAATGGTATGATTTCATTTATATTATTTCTTCATTTTAGTTTTACATGCAGTTTTCATATTATCTTACATGGTGATAATTAAAAAATATTTTTTAATCACTTTAACTTGATTTGATAAATGTTATTATAATCATTTAAAACCCTTTTTTTTCTACTAGGGATGAATCTTCCTCATCAAGCGATAGAAGTCTGAAATGCCTCATGACACAACTCGAGGAAGGTAACAAGGTTAGTAATCCCAATAATTAGATCGAAAAAAGAAGTATAAGAAAGTGGTTATTAAAAAATATCAAGTTTTAAATGAAAAATATATTATTTTAAAATAAAAGGATTATTTGATTTTAAAATTAAAAAATCAACCCGATGTTGAATTTTTCAAAAATGAAATCAAGGATCTCAAAATGACTATTTTAAAATTCACCTAAGGTGAAAAAAACTCAATATGATCCTTGGTTCTCAATGTGTTAAAATAAATAATCATGGTTTTTGTTTTTCAAATGATATTAAATCTTATTTAAAAACCACTGCCTTCATTTGAAATGGTGTTTCTAGAAATAAATTTTGAAAATATTTTCATAAATATGGTAATATTATCTATGAATGTGATTGAAAAAACTATAGATAAGGAAGGACTAAATTGATCAATATTTATTCTAATATAACTCAAAAATCTATGAATGTTTGGGTCCCTAAATATTTAATATCCCATGTTTGTGGACCTAAATTTTTTACCTTGCCTAAATCATGTGCTAACATTATCAAACCTACAAGGGTACCAAAAGGCTCCTTTAAATGATTCCTTGTAGGGATTTTCCATAATTCCTCATTGATCTATCAAAAGAGTGGATTCTCTTTAATAGATGGTTTTTGACCTATTGAAGTGATTTATTATCTCTTTACACCTTGATATTAATTTTTTATGCTTTGTGTGAGGAGGATCATAGATATTTCATTTCCAGAGAAGCATAGACATCAATATCGATCACTATAAAAAATGTTTATTTGTTTCTTTTATTTTAGTTCTCTATTGAATTTTATTTCAAAATATCTCCTCTCTTGTTTTTCTATTCCTTTTAAAATTTCCCTTTTTTTTCTATGATCCCTTTATCTAAATTATTATATAATTTTGGGGGAGTCATATATCTGTTTAAAATTTATTTTCTTTTTCAAATTTTTTTTTCAAAATTTCTTTTCTTTTTCTTTTTCAATTTTTACAGATTTTATCTTTTAATCATGTGATTCCCTTTTATCTTTAATTTTTATTCAAAATAATGATATATTTAATGTTTTTTCTATATTTTATCTCTCAAAATATTTAGTTATATCAATCTTATTTCTTTCCATATATGTTTTATTTTAGGGGTTTTGGAAAAAAATCTCTTATGTTTTGGGTTGATTGTGTTTATTAACAAAGTAGGTTGACAAGGTCAATTGTGTAGTTCTAACATGATTATTGACTAATTATATTAAAAAAACTTCAATACAGAGGTATGAAAGCTCTATAAGTGGTACAAAAAATTACATGTACAAGGTGACACCGTTTCCTAGTGTTTGCCAATTTTTTTAGGTCCAAATTTTGGTGGATGGATCAAGTTTCATGAAAGTTGGATTTTTTAGACTGACTCATGAAAATATGGAGAAGGCATAGAATTCATGAAATTTTTGTGGTTCTAGAAAGTATAGTATTTCATGAAAGTTTAGTGATTTGAAAAATAATGTTTTGTTAAAGATTCATAAGGTGTGAAGGAAAGACAACATGTTACGCGATTGAAATAATTTTCACAAATGGAAAATTTCCCTATTGTTTCATGAAGATAGGGAGTTTCACAAACATGTATGAAGTATCACGACCCCCTATCCACAAATTGTACCCCTCCTGAGATGAAAATGGGAGAATAGATATAATCACATCTGAATATCACCTCCAGTAGGCCCCGAGTTGGAGACTAGCACTAAGGGTATAGTAAACACATAGATGAGAGACATTACCCTCTAAAAGAACACATGAAAAGAGAGAGATAAGATAGAAACCAACCAACTCTTGTTCAGAAATCAATATAAAAAAACCCAAGTGCACATATGTAATTTCATGCAAGAAATACTACAATAAAAAGGGAAAGCAGCAAGTACCAAAAGAAAGTAAAATTGCAGTGACCACGAAGCCCAAACAACTCCTACAAAACCCTGAGCTAGTAGTAACCAGCCTGATCTCTAACCTTCTCCAAGTGATCTAAAAAATAGTTTATATAATTTAGGGTCAATATAATAGTATAATCAGTAAGATCCCCCCCCAGATCCTCTTATGTAAAAGTAAATAAAGCATGTTGAAGCACAGTGAACAACAAGTGAAACTAACTCGTCACCTAAATAGATATACTATGATATCATCCTCACCATGGATACTCTCACCAAGTATCGCATAAAATATTATATAATGTAATAAATAATATCAAGGGTACCCCGCTACCACTTTCCCACTCGGTTGATGCTTTTCCCCAATGTCGCATGTCCTGAGCATATCTCTCAAAAAAAGATAGCCTAAAGACACATGGACGAAGCACCACAACATGCACCTCGTGAAACACAACCACCACATCCACATAACCAGAAGTAACTAGGTAGTTTTTTGGATCCACCACAGCTTGTACAACATGTATCATACATCGGGTATTATACCTCAATCCATCACAACCCAAACACCAAGTAAGGGTCCTCAATCTATAACAGTCTATACACATCATACCTATAGTAGTCTGCAGGAAACTATATCCAGAATATATGCATGTGAAATAAACACAAGACATCACATCCCTCTACACACATATATGGGGAAAACTAACCATCGTGCATGCCAGAACAAGTCACTACCAAGAGAAGAGAGCATAGCCAAAGGGGGTAGTCAGCCACCCATCCTCGCACCAGAATGTTGGGGAAAACATCCCCAGGGATCAAAATCCCCGGGGTGTTAGTTGACCTAACTGACAGGGTGGATTAGCGTATAGAAACAAAAAAAGTACAAGATATAATATAACTCACAACCACACTATGGTAAACACCTAGTATTAAACTCAACTACAACTAACGTCTCTTGGACTCACAGATGCCACTGCTAAGACTAGATATCCTATAAGCACACAACCATTTTAAGAGATAAATTAAGTTATTTATCCTTTTTTAGTAGTTACACTTTACATTAATTAATTATTTAACCATTAATTAACCATTATCAAAGTCCATGTTACATTTCATTAGCATTTAAACAAAGATCCATGCCCTCTAGACATAACCAAACTGATTCCACGACTTCTCAAAAGTATAATCCCAGTATTGCATCCCAGCAAGATCAAATTCCATGGGTTAAACATTTATTCATTCATTTATTAACAAAATTATCACTTTCCATATTTATAAGTATTTTAAGAAATCAATCTAAGCTACCAAACACAAGGGGATCAACACGGTGAGTAGATGAGATACTTGTTGAGTCCTTTCCACCCATATTAGGAGCATAAACCCATCCATCCTTGATAAGATAAATATAGAAATCAAGTGGAATACCCCACGCATATTGACCTATTTTGGAAGTAGGGTAAGTAAGACTAGCTACCTCATGTAGTGGGGAAGCTAAAACAGATAAACAAATAATATATTTAAGAAGCATCCAACTTTCATATCAATAGGTAAGCCTGACTTCAACCCATTCCACCATCTCTGGTGTCCTCCCTAACACCCACATGCATAAAATGATGCATCTCTCCACTCTAGGCATCAACTACTAACACAACCACTGGGCCTACCTTCCACCACATATTATAACATCCCTCTAGGCTCAGCCATCCTAGGCTCACATCACCTCTCAAGCAGTAGGAAACAAACAAACATAGAAACTGGGCTCTTAGCCCTAAACAAGGCATTCAAACTTCACAAATAATGAGCTCTCACAGCTCTAAAGCACAAGACACTTTTCCTTTACAACAATCAGGAAACTTAGGACCTATAAAGGAATTATATTTTATTCACACAATCGGTTCTTATTCCATCTTGAATTAACTGATTCATTATTCAAGTTCTAACTATAGGAAACCTAAGAAACAATCTTCTCAGGCTATCGCAAATTAATTAAACAATTAATTAAACATGAATTTAATACTTTTATCAACAAACATCAACATAAATCAGGTTCATTAACCAATTTAGTTAAATGTGTATATCTGCATCAATTTTATTATCATCAAATTACAACAGAAACCAGATTCATTAACATGCCTCTTTAAACAATTATCTAATTAATTATAAATTAATTTCAACTTTAAATTATTTAGAAATTTCCATCAAGAAAAAAATGCTAAATAATCAAAGAACAGATATCACACTATCTAACAAATCAACTGGAAATAACATCACTAAGCAATTGATACCAATTATTTAATCCAGATTAAATATTTATTATGCTAATTTCATTATGATCCAATGGGATAAAACATGGAAAATCTACGATTGCACGTAAATAAAATAGAGAAGAAACAAATTCCCTACCTCAAAATGTTTTTGACATTATTTTCATTAGAACGAACAACAAAACGGATCATGATCACCTCTCTCACAATGATTGAATCCACCTGAGGACTCCCCGACACCACCGAACCAACCAACAATCGAGAAAACTCCATTAAAAATGTGAAGATCACATGACATAACATGGAAAGGAGAAATGGGAGGAAACAGATAGAGGAACCTAAAAGAACATAGGTAGAACATACCTTATATTAGTGATGGATTGACAATTCCTGATTGCACTAAAATAGAAAGTGGGAATGCAGAGGAAAAGCCTCCAAGGAAAACAAGAACCACAAGCTGCAACACCTTACTCGACTCCTATGGGAGGAAGAACTATGGGTGTCCCATACCAAGATAAAAATAAGAAGGAATAACAAGGGTCAACCTTTGGAAAGATCTAAATAGAGTAGCAGTTAGATATGTTTTAGATTTTCCATTAAAGGTGAATCTAATCAATATTATATGTTTTGACTGAGTAAAGGCACTCAGACCCTTAGGAAAAATTAATATAGGAGTTATGAGCTTTGAATCGACCTTAAATACCTGTAACCATGGCCTTACAAGTATTTTACATCAAAGATAACATAATGTGACGAAATTGTAGGAAACGAGAAAAATTTCTCACGACTCACTGTTGGACAAGTCACCATTGGGTGAGGCACCATCGCGGGCCACTAGTAGATGAGCTACAAGTGGATGAGTCACTATAGGGTGACTCATCTTTGGAAGATATATTATTTTATGACTCACCTTCACGAGTCGCTAGTGGATGAGCTACTGGTGGATGAGTCACCGTTGGGTGACTCACCATTGGACGAGCTACCACTGGACGAATCACCATCGTGAGTCACTATTGACGAGATACCAGTGTGAGTCACTGTTGGTGAGCTATTGGTGTGATTCACCATTTTGGCTCACCATTTCAACTCACCACTACAAATCACCGTTGCAACCTATCGTTCCTGACTTGCTGTTGGAAAAACTGTATTTTTGGAAAACTGTTGAAATGAGTCACCACTGCCTCCTAGAACACCTCAACCCCCAAATTTTCAGAAAGTAATGGACCATGGAGGACCGAGATATTACATTAGATACCTCTAAAACTATTCTCACCCTCAAGAATCCAAAACCAACCTAGAGAGGAAATGGAAAATGGGTCATCCAAACAACCACCCCATGAGATACCTCTTAAGGCTCTCGCCACCATAAGATCTTAACCGCTTCATCAAAGGAACAACGTGAAACCACACAACAACCAAAAATAGCTCCTAAACGCTCTATCAGGGCAGATACCTCTCAAAAGAGTAAAATCCATAACAAGAAATAAGATAAATCTACCTCATAACTAGAAAGTGTCTACAACCACCAAGGGAATAACATTACAAGAGAAGAGATAAACATCAAACAACTCGGGGGTACCGAGCACGAATCTATGACTCACATTCCCAATTACTCTCCTCCATGCCACCTTATTACTATAAGACATGAACAAAGAGTATAACATGCCTACGAAACACCTTCTTCCGACAGTCCTGGATCCCTACAGGCCGCTTCTCAAAGGTCACATCATCGTCAACATTGATCTCACCCGAATCAATAATGTGAGATTCATCATGGAGATAATGACAGAGCCGTGACACATGGAAAACATCATGTATTTGGATCATCTATGGGGAAAGTGCTACCTGACATGCCATGGATCCAATACGATCTAATACCTAGAAAGGCCCAACAAACCGGGGAGAAAGATTACTCCCACGACCAAACCTTCACTGCCCACATTGGTGAGTCACCTCTAAAAAAATGCATGATCCCCAACATCAAACTCTATAGGACTACTCCTATGATTGACATAGGACTTATGAAGATCATGTGTTTCCTTCATCCTCTTGAGAATCACCTGAACCATCTCTGTTGTACTTTGTACCAGTTCTGGCCTAAGAATTGCTGACTCTACGACCTTATTCCAACACAATAGAGATCGAAAAGGTAATCCATAAAAGGCTTCAAATGGCTCCATACCGATGGTGGAATGAAAACTATTGTTGTAAGAAAACTCTACCAAGGGAAAGTGCCTCATCCACGAACCTCAAAAATCTAGGATACAAGAGCGCAACATGTCTTCAAGAGTTTGGATGGTCTATTTTGTCTGACCATCTTTCTGTGGATGAAAAGTAGTGCTAAGGAATAACTGAGAACCAAAATCATGTTAGAGAACTCTCCACACCCTGGAGGTAAAATGAGAATCTCGATCGGAAATGATCATCCTTGGGACTTCATGGAGTCTCACCACAAACTCCGAATATTTCCTCTACAAAAACTCCACCGAGATCGACTCCTTGATTGCTATAAAGTGGTCTAATTTCATAAAACAATCTACTACCACCCATATAGTGTCATAACATCCATGATCTCAAGGTAAACCACTAAAAAAATTCCATCAATATTTCCTATAACTTCCACTGAGGAACATCTAACAGTTAGAGAAAACCACTAGGAATGCGGTGCACAACCTTCACCTTCTGGCAGACCAAACATCGAGACACAAAATCTGCAAATCCACACTTCAACCTAGGCCACAAAAACTAACTTCTCAAGGCTCGGTATATCTTTGTCACGCCAAGATATACCACTAAGGATGAACTATGGAACTCTCCATGAACTATATCACGTGACACTAAAGGAATGAAAATCCTTCCCTGAAACAACAGATGGTGTTGTTCATCCTTAGACCAACCATCATGGACATCACCACAACAACTCGCTCCCTATAGATCTCCACCTCAAGATCCCCCAACTGAGACTCTTCTACCTATTTTCACCAGAGATGATTGCACCGTCATCTTAAAAATACAACCTCTACCCCCCAACTTCTCCCATATCCATATGTAATGTTAAAAGTTCTTCCATCACTCTCTAGGAATCACCCAATTCACACACTCCATAACTACACGACTTCTTGCTCAGCGTATCGACTACAACATTCCCCTTTCCAGGTGTATATGAATTTTTGAATTTTTAATCTTGTAACAACTCTATCCACTAATATTGTTTCAAGTTCAAGTCATGCTAGGAAAAAACATACCTCAAGCTATTATGATCAGTGACGACCAAAAAAAAATAGCCGATGATATAATGTCTCCAAAACTTCAGATAAAACACCACGACTGCCAAATCGAGATCATGGGTGGAATAATTACATTCGAGGGGATGAAATTTTCAAGACCCATAAGAAACTACTGATCTCTACTACATCAGAACATAGTCTAACCCTAGACATGAAGCATCACAAGAAACCTCAAACTATACTCCTTCTGCTTGTAGATAAAGAACTGGAGCACTGAACAACTTCTCCTTCATATACTCAAAATTTTCATGACATTGATCGGTCTATAAGAATTCCTGATCTTTTCCGGTCAACACTATCAGAGGAGTCGTTACCTGAGATAAATTGGCTACGAACCTCCTATAATAGCTTGTAAGACCAAGGAAACTTTTCACCTCTACCACTATATTGGGGGATTCCTAATACAAAATTACTTACATATTTTATGGATCCACAACTAATCCCTACTAGGATACAACATGACCCAAGAAATGGACTTCTCAATCCCAAAACTCACACTTCAAAAACTTCCAAAATAGTTGTTATCGATGAAGGACTCCCAAAATGACATGTAGATGCTCTGCATGCTCCTCTTTAGATGCGAAGTATACAAGTATGTCATCGATAAAGACCACCATGAACTTATCCAAGAACTAATGGACCACAGTGTTCATCAACCCTATGAAAATAGCTGGAGAATTTTTCACATCGAATGACATAACAACAAACACGTAATGCTCGTGATGACAATGGAAAGTAGTCTTTGGGATATCCTCATCCTTGACACACATCTAATGATATCTTGACCACAAATAAATCTTTGAGAACCAAATTTAACCCTTCAGTTGATCAAATAAATCATCAATCCATGGAAGAGGATAGTGGTTTTTCATCGTCACTAGGTTCAAGAGATGAAAATCAACACACAACTGCAAATTTTCATCATCCTTATTTATGAACAAAACTGGTGCACCCCACGGTGACATGCTTGGACAAAAAAATTTGCATTGAAATAGAACATTGAGTTGTATTTTAAGATCTTTCAACTTGTAAGGCGCCATCCTATACAGAGACATCGAGATAGGAAACACGCCTAGCTGTAGTTCGATCCCAAACCCAATCTCTCATAGAGGGGTTAATGCTACAACCTCTTCTGGAAAGACATCATGGTAATCTTACATGAACCTAGAAAATACTGACTGTTGAACCTCTGATGAACTCAACATAAGCTCATTCATCAAGGATTAAAATGATGGAACATGCCTTTGACCCATCTAAGAGCCTCGCTCACCAACAAAAACTATTAGCTCTCTATCATCATTGAAGAACACCTCCTTACTTTGGAAGAAAATCATGATAGCCTGTACTGAATAAAACCAATCCATTTTGAGGATGAAATCATATGGTTGTATTCATAAACATAGTAAATCTCTCCAAGAGCGGTGCTTCCCCAACACTAGCTCACAATATCTACATACTTCAAACAAGTTAGCTTGACCCCCAACTGGTGTAGTAAATTCCAAGGAAATTGGAAGCCTCTTTACCTAAAGTCCCAAGGCATGGAAAAGGGTAGGTGATATGAAGGAGTGCGTCTCTCCTAAATTAAATAAGGTATGCACCAAAGTATAAAACAAGAAAAGGGTACCTCGAATGATGTTTGGCTCGCCTAGAACTGGTAATGCTAATGCATGAAGCTTACCAAGACCTGATCCAAAACCTCTCTGACCCTACTGAAGACCACCTCCATGGCCATGCTCTACTATCTAAGTATAGGGAGCATCCCATGGCTATCCTCTTCCTTCCCCATATTCTCTCTTCTAATCCAAATCTAGTGCAAACTACTGCTACTTCCTCGACTGGAACTTCCTCAACGGAGGAACCTAGAGCGGCACACTTGGCACACATGAACTACTCATAATGGTTGAGTACTCATGCCATTGATGACCTCATCCTCCATAAGAAAACAAGTGCCTGATCCCTTATCATAGGATTGAGATCGGTTTCCCTTGGATAAATGAGGCATTGAAGGTTGGGTCCTACCCCCAGCCGAATGGAAACTCTTCTGCCCTAAAAACCAGGAACTCTAAATCATAGCTCTACTTAATGAGGAATTCTAGAGACTCCCCTCTCGTGATAATCCAATTCTGTATAAAATCCTCTTGACGACCTTCACCCTCGCCAACACCTTGAGATATGTCATTAGAATAAACAGGGTGACATGAAGTTGGATCTCTGGATGAAAAGCCTCATAAAAATGTCTCGCCTTGTCCTCCTTATCTAGAAATAGGTCTGAAGCATATTAAAAAAGGTTCTTGAAACAGATTCCAAAATCTCGCACACTAGAGATCCCCTGCCGAAGGGTAAGTAGGTCCTAGATACTAGCCACCTTCATGGTCAATGAAATAAACCTAGCACTGAACTAATCTCAGAACATCTCCCACGAGATCGCCAACTCCTCATTTTCCCTGAGGAACAAGAACCACCACTGCCTCACTGCCCCATGCAACATCATCACAACCAATGATACCCAGTGCTCCTTCTGAACACAGATTGAAATGAAGGCTATCTCAACCTCCTCCAACTAGTATTCTATGAATGTATCTAAAATAGATCCCTCATACTACTGCAATCTATGGTGATGAAACTCTCAGAGTGTCCTCCTCCAAGTGTTGTCATCATCAACCTTTACTCTGTGGTGATCTTCTGGCAGAACCTACTAAACATCTTCTTCACAAACCTGACGAGGATTTCGACCTAGAGCCATACCTAAAAAATGAATAACAGTTAGAGATCCTAAACCTAGAATATGGAAGATTTAACATTAATTAATTGTTTTATTTTATTCATTTTAGGTTAACCCATCCCAAGTTTTACCCATTTAATCACAGGTACAAAGAATAATGATGCATGATACTTTCCTAGGTCTCTACCCTACAACCATTATCACATTGGTTAGTAGCCACTATAAGCTTAAAGGTCTGTGAATTAGATCACAGGGGGGCCTAAATACCCATGTACCAGTCAGTCTCTCATGTTTACAGTGCTTGCTAAACTTAGCTAACACCATTGCCCTACCAACCCATGAAACCTCGCCTGTTCCTAACTAAAAACTCCATTCTATCCCTCAAAAAACCTATGATACCACTTTTTCACAACTCCCTCCCTATAAATTTTACCCCTCCTGGTCTAATAATGGGAGAATAGATATAATGACACCCGAGTCTTACCTTTAGTAGGCACTAGGTTAGAAACTAGAACCAAGGGTATAGTAATCATATAGATGGGAGGAATTACCCTCTAAAATAACACATGCCAAAAGAGAGATAAGATAGAAACCAACCAACTCCTACTCAAAATATAATATAAAAGAAACCCAAGTGCACATATGTAATGTCATGCAAGAACCAATACAACTGAAATGGAAAACTGCAAGTACCAAAAGAAAGTAAAATGATAGCGACCATGAAGCCCGAACAACTCCTGCAAAACCCCAAGCTAGTAGTAACCAACCTGATCTACAACCTACTCCAAGTGATCTAAAAAAAAGTTTATATAATGTAGGGTGATTATAATAGTATACTTAGTAGGATCCTCCCTGGATCCTCTCATTCAAAAGTAAAGAAAGCATTCTAAATCATAGTGAACAACAAGTGAAACTAAATCATCACCTAAAAAGTTATACTATGTTCCTAGACTCACCATGAATACTCTCACAATGTACCACATACAAGAGTATATAATATAATAAAGAATATCAAGGGTACCCTGCTACCACTTCCCCACTTGATTGCTGCTTTGCCCCAACGTTGCACGTCCTGAGCATCTTTGTCCAAAAAAGATAGCCCAGACACACCTAGGAAAAGCACCACAACATGCACCTCGTACAACACAACTACCATGTCCATATAACCAAAATTAACCAGGTATTTTCTGGGATCCACCACAACTTGTATAATGTGTATCATACATTGGGTATTATACCTCAATCCATAACTGTCCATACACCGAGTAAGGATCCTTAAGACATCATAGACTATACATTTCATACCTATAGGAGTACATAAGAAAATATATCTAGAATACATGTGTGTGAAATAACCACAATACATTACAACCCTATACACACATATATGGGGAAAACTAACTACCGTGCATACCAATACAAGTAACTACCAAGAGAAGAGAGCAGAGCCAAAGGGGGTAGTCAGCCATCCATCCTCCCACCAGAATATTAGGAAAAACACCCCCTAATGCTTGAAATCTCTGGGGTGTCAATTTACCTAACTGATAGGGTGAATTAGTGTATAGAAACACAAAAATTATAGGATATAATATATCTCATAACCACACTATGGGAAACACCAAGTCTCAGAATCAACTCCAACTAATGTCTCTTGGACTCCCGACTGCCACTACTAAGACGAGATATACTATAAGTACACAACCATTTAAATAGATACATTAATTTAATTATACCTTTTTATCATTTTTACATTACATTAATTAATTCTTTAACCATTAATTAACCATTATCAAACTCCACATTACGTTTCATTATCATTTAAACAAAGATCCATGCCCTCTAGGCATAACCAAACTGAGTCCATGACTTCTCAAAAGTACAACCCCAACATTGCATCCTAGAAAGCACAAATCCCCTGGGTTAAACATTTATTCATTAATTTATTAACAACATTATCACTTTCCATATTTCTAGGTATTCTAAGAAAGAATTATAAGCTACCAAACATAAGGGGATCAACACATTGAGTAGATGAGCTACCCATCAAGTCTTTTCCACCTACAGTAGGAGCGTAGACCCATCCATCCTCGATAAGATAAACACAGAAAGAATGTGTAATAACCTACATGTCTTCACCTATTTTGGAAGGAGGGTAAGAAAGACCAACTGCCTCAAGAGGTTTGGAATCTAATGTAGATAAAGAAACAAGATATTTAATAAGAATCCAACTTTCACATCAACAGGTAAGCCCGACTTCAACATGTTCCATCATCTCTGGTGTGCTTATTGACACCCACTTGCATAAAACGTTGCATATCACCACTCTAGGTGTCAAATATTGCCACAAACACTAGGCCTCCATGCCCCCACATACCACAAAAACCCTTCAGGATCAACTATCCCATGCTCACATCACATCTCAAGTAGTAAGAAACAAACAAACATAACAACTGGGCTCTTGTCCCTAAACATGGAATTTATCCTTCACACACAATGAGTTCTCATAGCTCCAAAGCACAAGGCACTTGGACTTTACAACAAGCTATCAAATCAGTCCCTACAAAGGCATTATATTTTATCCACACAATTGGTTCTTATTCCATCTTGAATTAACCAATTCATTATTCAGGTTCCAACTATGGGAAACCTAAGAAATAGGATTTTCAAGCTATCACAAATTAATTAAAAATTAATTCAACATGTCTTTATTAATTTTATCAACAAGAATCAACATGCTTCAGGTTCATCAACTAATTTAGTTAAACATTCATATCTACATCAATTTGATTATCCTCAAATTAAAACAACAATTGAATTCATTAACATGACTCTTTAAATAGTTAGACAATTAATTATCAATTAATTTTTCCTTTAATTTATTTACCAATTTCCATCAAGAAAAAAATGATAAATAGGAAAAGCATAAATATCACACTATCTAGAAATTCAAGGGGCAATAACATCTCTAAGCAATTGATACCAATTCTTTAATTTGGTTTAAATTTTTTATTATTTCAATTTCATTATGATCCAATGGGATAAAACATAATAACTCTAAGATTACATGTAAATAAAATATAAAAACAATGAATCCACTACCTCAAAAGGTTTATGATGTTCTTTTCATGAGAATGACCAACACAACGAATTGTGATCACCTCTCTTGCAATGACTACATCCACCTGAGGAAGCCGCAACACCAATTCACCAACCAACGACCAAGAAATCTCCATTAGAAACATGGAGATTTCATGAAATCATATGGAAAGGAGAAATAGGAGGAAAAAGATTTAGGATCCCATAAGAATAGAGTATGAACATACCTTATATTAAATATGGATTGACAATTCATGGTTTCACTAAAATAGGGGGTGTACATGCAGCAAGAAAAGCCTCCAAGGAAAACAGAAACCACAAGCTGCAACACCTTACTCGAATCCTATGGGAGGAAGAACTATATGAATACCATACCAAGATAAAAACAAGAAGGAAGAACAAGGGCCATCCTTTGTAAATATATAAATAGATTAGTGGTTAATATATGTTTTAGATTTTCCATTAAAGGAGGATCTGATCAAGATTACGCATTTTGACTGAGTAAAGGCACCTAGACCCTAAGGAAAAATTAAGACAGGAGTTATGGGATTTTAATCAGCCTTAAATACCTTTAACCATGGACTTAAAATTGTTTTACAACAAAGGAAATATAAGGGGGGAAAATATAGGAAACTCAAAAAACTACTCATGACTCACTGTTGGATAAGTCACCATTGGGTGAGACACCATCACGAGTCACCAGTAGATGAGATACCAGTGGAAGATTTGCCGTTGGGTGACTCACCATTGGATGAATCACCATCGTGAGTCACCAGTGGATGATCTACCAGTGGATGAGTCACCATTGGACGAGCTACTACTGGATGAATCACTGTCATGAGTCACCGTTGGTGAGATACCAGTGTGAGTCACTGTTGGAAAGCTATCAGTGTGAGTTATCATTGGTGAGCTATTTATGTGAGTCATCGTTGGTGAGATTCTGATGTGAGTCACCATTCTGATTCATCGTTGCAACTCACCATTGTGACTCTCTTTCACGACCTATCATCAGCGACCTACCGTTCCTAAATCACCATTAGAAAAATTGTATTTTTAGAAAAATATTGAAATGAGTCACCACTGCCTCCCAGAACACCTCAACCCCTATATTTTCACAAATTAATGGACCAGGGAGGTTCGGGCCATTATATGAAGAGTTTTATGAAAAGGATATGGTGAGATTGAAAGTTTCATAAATGGGAGGAAATTCCTATAAATAGGTGGATACCCCCTCATTTGAAGAGAGGATGAATTAAAAAAATCTAAAGGATTTGAATTCATGAAGTAATTTCATAAAATATTTCTTTTCATGAATGATTCATAGGAATGTCAGTTTCAAAAAGTAAGGAAGTTTCTAAAAAGTAAAAGTTTTGCAAATAGTTGTGAGTTTTACGAAAGCTTATAATGTTTCACAAAATGTTGTGAGTTTCATGAAAGGAAAATTTTCTTTGAAGGTTTGAAAAGTTTTGTGTATAATTGGTTGGTTTCATGGAAGTTGATAAAGGGGATTCGAAAACGTGAATCTTATATGAATCAGAAGGGATTTCCCAATAATTTTATGGTAAAGAGGTATTCATCATGTATGTGAAAGTAAAGCTTCATGATGTACCAAATTAGGTTTAAAAAATATTCATTAAAGTGATCAAAAGAATAATATTTTTAAGGAGTAGTGATCACACTTTAGTTGAGAGAGCAATGAACTTTCAAATTGTGAATGGTAGTAAACTAGGAGGGATAGTGAGTTTACTCCAAACTTTGTAACAACAGTGCACTTTAATGGTTTGGGTGCATAGTTACATTTAATTTGTATTCTCCTAGTATATATCTCAATGTGGGTGAAACAAGTAAAATTATTGTGTCTTTTGGATTCTTTCATTTATGCTCACACATTTCTACGAGAAAGGGTGGGAAGAGTGTTTTGTTTAATGTTGAAACAAGATCTGAAGGGGTAGTTATTTTAATCTATCATGCCCTAATTCACCCCCATATTAGGGTATTCAACCTAGTTGGGATAAAAAGGGGAGTTGATTTAATTATCTTTTACATTCTTCTCCTCTCTCTTGTTTACACATGTTTTTAAAGATTCATTTTTTCTAAGAATTTATAATATATTCTTAAAATCATGTTTTAAATTCTCAATCACCTAGCATGATCTTATCTTAATTATTTGGAAATATTTATACATGGTTCAAAAATCATTTCTTTCAAAATTTATATTTTTTAAAGGGGATTTTTTATGTCTTTATTCTTGTCTCGAGCATAAGCTTATTTGTTAATACCATTTTTATTGAAAAAGTGGGTTCCCTAGACCCAACTTTATCAGTAATTTTGATCATAATACTATGTGTAAAATGATTTATGCATGGTGTACTCTTACCATTATAGTATAGATATTTTTTCATCCACTATTTAAATTGAAATGTTCATAGATTATTTATCGCATCAAAAGGGTATAGCAGTTCTCATGCTATAATGAGAACCTCAAGATATTATAAAATTAATATTTAACATATGTCCTATGGTCTAGATATGTCACACTGACTAGAAAAACTTGATGTGTGACTATTAGTTGATGAGGTATCATAATAATTGAGACTTATTCTCATGAATTTCTCACTTGGTGATCTCTAGTAGGTGATATCATGAGGACAGACTCAACAATAGGAAAACCACATGTTCTGGGTGTCATTAGTAGTTTCCATCTATGGGAATGTGTATTGGAAACCCGATTTGAGATCATTATCAATGTGTTCCATTTGATCACATATTTTGATGCAAGTAAAAAACCATGATATTGAAGTTTCAGTGAGGTAGCTTGTGTTGGGTGCATCATTGGTGGTATGACATTGGTTAAATGATCAAGATAGAATTTATTGCTTCTGAGTTGAATAAGTGATATCTCGAGCCTAGTTGATCAAGGTGGTAGTACCTTCATAAATCCATGGTCATGGTAGTTAGTGATAAATCCATCCAGTTAGACCAACAAATAATGAATCAATAAAGGATGATGACACAAGTGTGCCTTCTACTTTATGAGATATCTAAAAATAAAGAGATTATATTACACAACACATGTTCATAAGATGGTGTTCATTTCTATGACTATTTCTTATCTCTTTAGGGGTTATGATGTGTAGCTATACTCCACTATTGATCTATGAATACTATTCACTACTATCAAGATAAGGGTCTATAGGGTCACACATAATAGCGTATTAAAAAATATGCCATATTCTGGTGATTAGGTATATAGGACATGGTGGGCCCCACCACAAGGTTCGAGAGTTATCCAAGTATTATCGATCACTAAAAAATAAATAAATTCATTATTATTTGAGTGTAGAATAACTGAGTTAGATTTTTTTATTATAAGTATTTACAAGTGTTTAAGTAAATACAAGGAATAATATTATACGAATGAATATTATTTTAATATTCAAGGTTCGTTTAATATTATAAAAAATTATGAGTCAAGTTAATGACTTAGGTTTATAATATAATATATTTAATATATATTAAAAGTATGTGAAAAAATATAAATAATATTTATGACACAGTTATTTTGTCATAATTATTATTTATTACTTATTTAGTGGACGTTAAATATACGAGGATTGGGGAACCATAACTGGGTATTTCAGACATCCAATATATAAGTTGAGGAGAAACTCATTCCAAGGACTATTCATCATTCATAATTGAGAGATTATCTCTCCTCCCAAATCCTGTAGAGATAAACACTCTAACCGAGCTAATGATCTAAGAACTCCTTCACAGATCGAAGATTTGAGATCATGGTGATTGTTGCGATGTTGAAGAGATCATTATATCTCCTCCCAGACACCCAGAATTTGATGAACGTCATGCATGCAGATTCTTAAAGTGTGTGTGGATATTCTAAAGGGTTTTGGCCTCAAATATTTTTAGAAATAGTCACCAGTGATGTGTGATAAATGAGTGTGCTTCGATTAAAATGATTTACTCATTAAAATTTAATTTCCATGTATTGAATAATTCATATGGGATCCTCAAACCATACCAGGAACCTGATCACTAGATCTGAAAAAGTTTCATCACTATGATGATGAAAATTTTAAATATCCATCCCACCGGATTCTGTTTCATGTTGCAGTACCAACAAAGGAAACCGTGTAACAACCCCAACCTCGGTAGCCCAGAGTCGATGGTTATTTTATTATAATGGCATAGATACAAGAGATCACATCACCAAGGATCTATCAATTTAGTAGTCTTGAAGAAATAGATACATACATGGTTCCCTTATTACATTGGTAATTAACCATAAAACATAAAAAAGGAAAATAAACTGCTTCCTTGACACTTATTTAAATATTTCATCTTCATAACTTGGGGAATGAAAACAAATAAAAGGGTGATCTCAAATTCTCAGTAAGGGTTACATATAGTAGGAACATGAATAAATAATAAGTGAGGCATAATCAAAAAGTCATAATCAAAATATAAAGGTAAATAACTAAAAAACACATTCCATTTAATCAATAAACTAAGAATGAAAATGCATCCATATATTTTTTTCATAATGAAAATATCATGGATAATAATAAATGAAAACTTAATGAAGGGAATGCTTAATTACTAAACATCATGTATTTAGAACATGAACCGCTATTTTCAAGACCTTTCACAAGATGATTTAAGTTTGTGGATAGAAATCCTTCTGTTTCCACTTGGAAACAAACATGAAGAGTTTGTTGCCAACTGATCTGTCTCACAAGACCCGTTGATGCATTAAGGGGATATCTATAACCAGGACCCACCCATGTCTACATGTCCAAAGCATTACACAAATATCAAAATGATTTATTTAATTCATGAATCAAAATTCCTTATCAAAATATCTATATTGAGCAGTGGATACAAATTTATCAATATTTCCCTAGTTAAAATAACATTCAAAGTAAACATCGTTTGTAAAAATGGTATAAGAATTAAAAAATAATCATATCCATGATATAATAAATATGTAAATTTAATTAAATATTTAATTAATTATGATCATAAATAAAAGGAGTAGTACTCAATGGAAGTAAGTGACGAATATGGCATATGTCCCACAAAAATTAAAGTGAGGCGAAAAACCCTTACCACTTTGTAATCAGTCGAATTGTATGCCCCATAAAATTAATAATCATTGAATGAAAGATTGAATACTATATAGATAAATAGATTCATGATATGATATATCAAATTACAATATACATACACCACACATAATAAATAAGAGGTGAATAAGACACATCTCACATAAATAAAAGTGAGATGAGAAACCCCTTAACTTGTGTCTAAAGGTGTTTTGCAATTGTACTCAATGTCCTGGATAATCAAATTATATTCATTAATTAATTAATACATAAAATCTTAAATATATATTTGATTTATTATAACTTTATTAAGTTTATTTATGGTTTTTATGATGAGTTATAATGTTTAATTTCATTGTTGTGGGAGCATTTGTTTCATGGTTTTATTGTTGGTTCCCTTGTGTGTAATTATGATAATTCTTTTGAAATGGAATAAAAACTCCATAAGTGGAATTAAATGATATTAATATACTTCTAGTATTTTAAATGGTCCTCATATATCATTTTTTTATATGGTATAAGGAGAAGGGGTGGTATTTATAGTGGAGGAGAGGGGTGTTTTTTATTATTTTATTCATTAGATTATTATTTTGGCTCAAGACTATCAATAACGTTGATTTTTGTGACTAATTAAAATAACTAGTTCATGTAAATTCAAAATAATGGGTTGTTACATTAGAAATGACACAAATATTATGTATTTGGCTTAAAATGTTAAATACCATAAATTATCGCATTTCACTATCCACAAACATTCAATTATTTCAGAAAAATCCCAAAAAATCATCTTAATTTTGTTTCGATGTGTATATTTTAAAAATGGACTCAATTTTATGAAAATAATTTCCTAATCATGATAAATTTAATTTTCAATTAAAATCATCATTTATTTGAAAAAAACAGATCTTAATATTATAACTTATTTTACGACACTTTGAAAAGATAATTATGGTATCATAAAATTATCTTATAATTATATTTCAACAAAATATTAATTCATGAATCTATTTTATGAAAATAAATTTTCTTTTAAATCATTATATTAATTATAAAATTGTAAATAAACATTTACATTTCACAAAAATAACAACACTTAATTTATCATTTAAAAACATTTATTTACTTATTCTATGATATAAACATATCATATTTTCATCTATGAGGTACCAAAATTTTATTTATAATTTCTTAGGTTAGTTTATTATTCTAATGGCCACATTAATATTCCTAACAGTCTCGTTACTATTCCATCGATCATGTTAATATTTAATAGTATATCATATTTTTTTTAAGCTTGATGTTTTATGAAACATAAGCTATCAAATAAATTTAATTTATTTAAAAAGATACATATCCTAAAATCTTAGGGTGTTATAGACCACGAGCTGATCTGATTTTGAACGGACAAGTTATGGTCATACGAAAAAAATTATGCATAAAAAACATTGAGTTTTTTTGTATTAAAATTGAAGATAGAATATCTAATATATGTTTTATTTTTCACAATGGAATGCTTACAAATCAGTAGAAAAATAATTCAGGAGACCTGAATTTATTATGGCCAAGAATTGATCAGAAATAAACCAGAATCTGATAGTCGGAATTCCTCCGGCTGGTGATTCGAAATTACACTGGTCGTGGAAGAATTTCAATATATATATATGTGTGTGTGTGTGTGTTTATTGATTTATATGCACCTAGTCTACCAACAAGACAAAAGAAGAAAAATTAAAAGGGGATAATATACAAAGCTTTTAAAAAGACATTGTTTAATGTTAAATTAAAAAAGGTGTTGAGGGTCAGGGTGAGGGTCTTCTCATGTGACTTTCTTGGGTCTCCACCTATCTCCTTCCCAATAAATGAACCACCGCCCGAAACCCATGAGGCCACCACCTTACCTCATCATTTGATATCCCTCCTCTAGACTGGGATGACACCACCGCCATAGATCCTTGGCCGCCACACCGTCCCATTTAGTGGGACTCGACATACCCCGCATCGGCCACTGCCGAGCCACATTGGACGACCATCATCCCACCTCCTCTAGCACAACTATGGGTCGCTGCTCCTTCTCACCAATGAAACATATCCAGTCTGTGGCCTCACCCCATCTGCTGTTCCATTCTTCTGTTCAGGTTGTGTAATGACGCCACCCACCTTGAAGCTAAAGTCGCCTCCCGCATCTGCTACTACCGACTCGACTAGATCCTGTCAAACTGTCCCTCCCTATTCATGGCTCATATGCCTAGATGAGATCCCAACTGCCACCCAAACACCGACCTTTGGTGACCCACCATACCAAATTTGGTCTCACCACCTCCCATTGTCTGGACTAGCCTTATAAGACGAGTGAGGGCGCACCGGTTTGTTGCCACTACACCACTTCGACTAAAGCACTGTCATCGACCTCCTTGGGTCCAAACTAGTGACCCCAGGTGATAGGTACTCTTGCGTACCACCTTACACAGACCCGATCTGCCCCAAAATGGGCCAGGGTGGGTCCGCCCGACCATGAAATGTGTCTCGGCAGGTCCGCTCGGCCTAGAACAACCCTACATGGGATCTGCATGGGCCGAAATGGGTCTGTGGGGTTACGGTATGACCCGCAGTGGGCATGGGCGGGGTTTTGGGGCCCAAATTATTTTCATATAATAAAAAATTAATTTAATCGATTAATATAATTTTAGTATTAAATTAAATTAAATTTAATTTAATTTTTGTTTTAAAAATATAATATTTTAATTTTCAAAAAAAGAAATTAATTTAATTTTAGTATTAAATTAAATTAATTAATTAATTAATTTTTTGTAATAAAATTAAATTAATATTTGGATCGAATGAAAGAAAATTATTTGAATTTATTTAATTCATTTAATTTATTTAAATGCTCTCATACTTTAAATTTATTACAATTTAATTTTATCACGCGTTTATCATATATACCGACTGGTCTTGAGTAGTGACCGACCATATGCATGTCTAAATAATTTCATTTAATTATTTATTATATACATGTGATGTTTGTAATAAGTAGTTAATTTTTATGACAATTTGTGCATCATCTTCTTTTCATTCAATGTGTATAAAGGTTTGCATGTCCAATTTATTTGTAAGTATTTTGCGCTTCCCTAGACTCCCTCGCTTGCGTGTGAGTATAATTATAAATTTGATGAAGACACTATAAGGTGCAGAACCCATCAAGATGAGGCGGTACACTAGACAAGTAGTGGACACACTAGACCGAGGATGAGCTACATCATGACTCAAGACCCAACTCAGGTATGATACCCTTAGGTCATGGCTGATCCATTGAGTTTAAATGCATCAACCAATATTATATTCTCAAGACCAGTTAGGTAAAATTATTTCCTTTATACATTGTTTATTATTTTATGCATGTTCATATTTACAATGAGAACACATAAAATAATAAACAACAAAAATTCATAATGACGTGATGAATGTTTTTCTCTTAATGTTCAATTGTGAGCGTGACAACATAGTATAAACATATTAATAGAAATGGATTAAATTTCTCAAAAATTATAAAAACCCTATAAGAAATATTAATTCTCAAATGTCTTCCATTATTTGAATTTGAACAAAACTTGGTGTACAGGGTGCTCATCAACCAAAGTAAAGGGTTCCTCTTACTACCAGGGAGTTCTTATGAGTGTGATGAGTTGGATTAACTTAATTTGGAAGCAAATAAGTATCCAAATATATCTTGTTTCAACTTTAGAGTCAATCATTGAGTAAATCATTTTTATGATTTTAGAATATGGAACTTCATGGAACAGATCAAGGAGCTGCGAGTTAATGTGTTTGGCTAGATTAGTGCCTACCTAGAAACTCTCCAAATAGTGGCACAGACAAATCTTGTAGATTATGAGGAGAGTTTTAAAATATACTTTCCACTAGAATACTCAAGCGATAGAGTATTCCAATTCTAGTATAGAAGGTTTCTAGAGTTTGATAAAATAGTGGGAGACATATAATGATTTAAATAATTGATAATATTTAATCGGTAATCTAGATAAAAGCACTAAACTAATAGATTTTGTTTTTATAGAATAATGACAAGTAATACCACAAGTACACTATGAAAATATCAGACAAATAAAATTTCCAAACTGGCATAAGTTTCCAAAGAGTGGTTGTTAGGTCCATAAGGCTGAATACCCTGAGGGGGGGGGTGAATCAGGGTATGAATAATTTAAAATTAAAGACTGTTCTGATCTTGTTTCACTATTAAGAAAAATAATCTTCTCTCTCTTTCCTGTTGCAAAATATAAATAGAAAGTAAAGAAAGCATAGGACACAACAATTTTTACTTGGTTCACCACCAAGGGCTACGTCCAAGGAGCATACACCGACAGGTTTTCGATCGTACTAAATTACACTAAACTTCACTAGTTGTGGATTACAAGGTTCGGACACAGTCACTCTGTCCCAAGATCACTACCTTTACAAGGTTTAGGGTCATCTCACTGCTTTCCAAAGAGTCACTCCCTGTTTCTCTCTCTCTCTGGCTCACTATCGGTGGAGTGGATCACCTTCTTCCTTTTCCTTCGCTCACTTCTCTAGAAAGGATCCACTCACAGTTTATAGAATTGTAGGTCTCTTCATTATCACTAATGAATGCATCCTCTGTTGTATGTGGATGCTCTGTTGAAGTCCAACCATCACCCGTAGATGAACCTCTCTTTGCACCGAAGGTATTGGGCAAACTTACAGCTTCCACGCAGCCCGAAAACACTGCCGGGGAATCAACCTTACTTGGCGCGCAAGTCTAATCCAGCGCGCAAGTATCGGCGCGCAAGTCACAACTGGCATGCAAGTCCACCTTAGACACTTGCGCGACATAAGATTCTGCAACTCCAAACTTGCACGACTCACTTCCCTTTACGCCCAAACCAATATTGGCGTGCAACTAACAACAACCGTGCTTCTTCAAATCAGGCGTGCAAGTCCCACTTGCATAACCCACCACCACTTGCGCGACCACCACACCTTCACGATGGGAGATCTTATTTTCTATAAGTCTTGAACTCCGTTAAAAATGAGGAGGGGTGGTCTGGTATTTATAGTCATTTTGAACACCCTGCGCGGTGGCGCGCAAGTCAACCCTCGACACGCAAGTCTCGGCACGCAGGTCTCTTCCCCTGCAATTCACTTGCGCAACCCACTTCCAAACTTGTGAAAACCTCTTTCCTTTTCCATATTTTGAAGTTATGATCTTGAAAAACATATGGCATGCAAGTTCACAATCCTTCTAGGCACCGGCGCACAAGTCCTTTCTCTTGGCGCGCAGGTCACCTACGCGGCCAACTCAATACTTGCGCGACCCTTATCCCTTTGCCACATTTTGATGATCAGATCTTGAAAAACATATGGCACGCAAGTTTCCAAGCCTTCAAGTACACGACGCGCAAGTCCCTTTTCCAAAAACCACTTTTATTTATTTGTTGATTTTCAGGCCCAAAAATTTGGAAAACACTGGAAAACGGCGCCACCTTGTATCTATTCTTTTTGTACCACCTCCAGATCATCCATTCCTTTAAAGGCATTCTTTAATCAAACATAGATCGTTGACCACAGCTCTTGAACTCGACATTCCACCATGTAATCCCCTTTGTCAACAAATTTGTATGTCATTGTTTTGCTTTGTCAACAATCACCACACATATGTCCAATTTGTCAACAAACACAATCACCTCAAAAATGATTCAATGATACCTTGAGGGATTTTTTCCCAACAGTGGTACATGAGTTTGCGAAAAGTAATACGACATCAAAAATTCAAGGCGCTAGTGTCCCCAATACCTGTTAAACCACCCCAGGAAGCGAGGGTGAGAAAATTTATTATAGGAGACTCTATATGACATATATGATGGTTATTTCATAATGTTACCATCAACATTTGATGTGAGTTGTGGACACAAAATCAGGGCATAGATGATTACACATATCATCTCATCTATAATAAAATTACATGGAGAAAGTGAAGTGACTATATGAATAGGTGAAGATTACATTGGATATGTGTAAATTAAAAAGATGGATTGCGATCTATCAATGAATCCATTTCTCATATAATTTTCACCAATTTACTCCAGTTTTTTTTAATATTTCAAAATGAACAGTATGGAGAAAATGATTCTATACCTTTTGGGTAAGGTTCACCAAGTCAATAAGAACTTATAGAAAGTTTTTAGTTCTTATGGTGAGTAATTTGAAAGACAAGGAAAAAAGGTCAATAGTAAGAATGATGTCAAAGGAACCATCACAACATCCTTAAAAGAAAGTGTTATTAAAGAAGAGGTTATTTTCTTCACATATCTTGAAATAAATCTATGTAACTATAAATGCAATGAACTGAATTGAAGAAGGAAGTAGTCATTTCTTCTTTAGGCATACTCATCAAATGTAAGTAATGTTTCTATTATACGTTTTGTGTATTAAATACAATATTCCAATTACATATTTGCATTTAAATATAGAAACCAAGTAAGTAAAGAAATGTTACTAGAAGTAAGGTGTGTTCTCAAATCATCTGAGAAAGGGTGCTTCTTAAGTCAGTGGTGAGAAGAACACAACTTATAATTTCCAAGTAAATGGTTCCAGTTGAACTTTTGTTAATTATTACCAAAAAATTATCTCATGTTTCCATTGGAAATAAGGCGACATTATTTGAGTTCTGGAATGAATGTTTTTTTGTGGTTTTTAATACCCAAACAATAGTTTTTGTAATACTATAATCATTGGAAATACTTGATGAATATAAAATGTAATACTTATATATACCCAGTTTTGGTAATATAATACCTTTTCAAGAAAAAATAAATATTTATCAAGGATATAACTAGTATGGTTTTATAATCTTTTGAGTTAAAGACCTTAGGTACTATGGACACACTTATATAATTAGTTGTGGATAAAGAAACCTTTAAAAATATAGGTAAGCCACACAAATTTTAGAATTTGTTTAAATAGAGAGAGTGAACTATTAAAAGGGTAATATAGTGGTAAATATACTTCATAAGATTCCTTTAAGTGTTTAAGTAATGTGAAATCAAAGTATGATATATGCATGGTCATAATATATGAGATGCTTCAAGCTGGTGTATCGAAGAATATCTTGACCAAGCATTTATCGATCAATAAAATTTAGTGCGGAGTAATTTTTAAATTCACATTAACTTATCCAAATAAAATCTATGATGATAATAAGTAGGATATAATATTATTCTTACATGTTAATATTGATGAACAAAATATACCATGGAATAATTCTTAAATTCACATTTCCTTATACACATCATAGTCATGATATAAGTAAAAGGAACATCAATGTTAAAAATTATGCATTGAAGATACTTCAATTTTTCAGTATATGATTTGAAAATAGAAATATTATTACATACACATATGTGTAGTGGTTCGTTCCCTCCTGATATGTTACTTTTCCAGTTTTGGTTATTGGAGGTGTTCAGGGGAGGTTCCGAGAATTTTTAGTGGAAGTTGGAGGTGTAGCAGAACTGTTATAGGAAATACACGACATGTAAGTGTATTACATGATGTGTAATTGTGAATTATGATGTGTATATTTTCTGGGTTAAATAATAAAAATGTGAAACATTTTTTGGTGAAACTAAACCCTGAGGATTACATGAAATGAAAGGGGATTACACGTCATGTAAATCCCCGATGCAGTGCAGTTTTAAATGTTCTTTCCAAGTGAATTTTCATTAATTCAGCACGTAGCGATCCTCCGTGGGTCAGCACGTAGCGATCCTCTGTGGGTCAGTACCTAGCGATCCTCTGTGGGTCAGCACCTAGCGATCCTCTATGGGTCAGCACCTAGTGACCTTGTGTGGTCTAATATAAAATTCCTCTCAATAGAATAAGACGATATAAATTTATGAATAATCATCTTTATTCATGTTCTTTAAGTTGTATAACTGGTGTGAGCTGAGACTTTTACTTGTGCTTTATGATTGAGATCATGCTTTGTGGTTTTTACTTTGTGGAATTCTAGGATACCTTCAGGGGTCTCAGGGTCCCTATTGGGTATTGTTATACCCACTCCTGCATGGGATTCACCCTCACCTTATTTTGTCTTGTTCATATTACAGACAACTTTGATCGAGGTTAGGGATCCAGGACTAAACGGTGCACAGAGGTGACCGGTTGACGCAGAGATCCGCAGTGATGAGTTGTACCTACCCCTCAGGTAGGATCCTTAGCGAACGACCTCAGGAGTTGTTTTTTCCCTTTTACTATATTTTCTATTAGTTGGGTTTGTATTCTGGCCCATTCTGCTTCAGTACACACTTTTGCTTTCATCAGTTATACTATGTGGTTTGTTCTTGTTGTATGCCTGGTCTGTGTGTTTTTAGGTTTAAAGGCAATGCCTTCCCATTTTAGGGATATGCCTTTTTGGTGCCATTCACCAACCCCTATCTTATGGAAGGTGAGATTGGGGTAGTCACGACACGGGCCCCGGGGGACGGGTTGTGACAAAGTGGCATCAGGGGGCGTTCGATTCTACCAGAAGAATTAAGAGTCTATGTTTTCAATGGAGCAATAGTGTTAAGTGTCTTGAGTCTGGGTTTCAGTTTGGGGATTCCAGTGTTGGTGCGGTGACCGACATATCCATACACCAAGACCGTGAATTCGGATTTCTGACTCAGCACACGAAAACACTATTTACGTGTGTTTTGAAAATGTTGTTTTACTTTTGATATTTTTGAGTCAGATCACCAGGTATAGCTTATTGACAGTGGCACATCTATTTATTTATAGGATGCCTCCACGTAGACATCCATCCAAGATTCTAGTGAGAAATCACGATGACGGACCACCAAGTGATGAGGATTCGGTGTAGGGATCTCATATGGCAATGGTACCTTTGGGTGGTGTACCAGTAGCACCACTACTCGTAGGGAAGTAGATGGAACCAGCCCCACCAGCAGACCGTGCACGCCAACTGAGCACATTTCGTGAGTTCCATAGACAGTGGCCTCTGAGGTTTCGATGTGAGAGAGGTCCCTAGGTAGCTAAGGACTGGATGGAGGTTGTGGCATGGGTTTTCTACTTGGTCGAGACACCACCAGACCAGATGGTGATCCTAGATGCTAGTATCTTCCAGGGAACAACAGGGATATGGTGGAGCCTGATGCTCTAGACAAATAAGGAAGATACACTCTTCTGGTTAGACTTTGAGAGATTCTTCAGGGCAGAGTTCGTACTAGTGGATTTACACTCACTGTGTATTCAGGAGCTACTGCACTTACAGTAGGGCAGCCTGACATTGGCCCAGTACTCGATGAGATTCACTGACCTCTCTTGCTACTCCACCGACATGGTACGAGACCAATTCTTCAGGGCCCGAAACTTTGACCAAGGTCTTCGATGGGAGATCAGAGCTTTGATGATATCGCTCAACATTCTGAAGTAGGCTGGAGTGATAGAGAGAGCACTATTGGTGGAGATCTTCCTTTCCGAGCAGGAACTGACATCAAGAGTTAGCACTAGACGACATGAAGCTGAGTCATCTGCAGTGGGAAATAGGCATATGACGTAGAGGCCTAAATGGGGTAGACCTTCTGGATGATTACCTCAAGTCACAGGGTCGAAGGTGTGGAGATCATGAGGCAGAGGAGGTCATCTGAGGACTAGAGTCTATTACTCTTGCTGCATACAGGGGCACATGGCTTGTGACTGCCCGACTCCCCACATGGATGATCAACAGATAGTCGAGGGACCGCTGAGTTAGCAACAAAGGTTCAAGTGAGGAGGTCCACAGGGTAGCAGACGCGGTAGAGGAGCAGGTCATGCAGTAGGCGGTGGGTGATGATTTGAGGTTCTACCACCACCACCCCCAGGGGGTCCACCCCGACCACATGGAATAGGTGGATATGGACGAGCTCAGCTATAGGAAACTGATGCCTATGACCACGATGCTCCAGAGATGATTTTAGGTATGATCTGTGTCTACTCCACCCTATCTGAAGTTTTTATAAACATAGGTTTCATTTACTCTTTCATTTCCATGAATCTCGTTTGGATCTTAGAGATTACAGTGGATTCATTGGCTCGATCCTTATGATTAGAGATTCCTATGGGAAAGGATTCGATGATTACGCACTGGTGAAGGTAGTGTGAGATCACTCTAGGAGGTGAAAGTTTTGACTGGGATCTCCTAGCAGCAGCGTTGAGGCCTTATGATTTCATCTTGGGTACAGACTAGCTATCCACATTCCATGCTCAAATTGACTGTTTTAGGCCCGAAGTGCAGTGTGTCCATGAATATGAGACCAAGTTTTCCTTCACCAGTGAGAAGGAAACCTTTACAATACAGGATGTACTTTCTCTGAGGAGGGTGCAACCGATCACTCATCAGTTGGCTAGCCTCACCCTCGGTGTAGTGGATGAGAGGAGTCCGAGATATCCTGTTGTAGTGGACCTGTATGCTGATGTCTTTCCTAATGATGTTCTGGGACTACATCCTCATAGAGAGGTAACCTTTTAAATCGACCTATACCCTAGGATGATACTGATATCTACACCATCATATCGGATGGCTCCCGTATAGCTTTGTGAGTTGAGGGTATAGTTGGAGGACTTGCAGAGAAAGGGGTTTGTAAGACCCAATGTATCTCCATGAGAAACCCTGATTTTGTTTGAAAAGAAGGTAGATGGAAGTTTGAGGCTTTGCGTGGACTATCGGTGTCTGAATCAGGTGACCGTGAAGAAAAATTATCCTCTACCGAGGATTGATGATCTCTTCGACTAGCCGAAGGGATCATGGTGGTTTTCAAAGATAGACCTTAGATCAGGCTATCATCAGCTCAGGGTATGGGATGAGGACATATAGAAGACATCCTTAAGATTCTAGTATGGACACTAAAAGTTCTTGGTGATGCCTTTTGGTGTGACCAACTATCTAGAATTGTTCATGGGGCTCATGAATAGGATCTTATAGCCTTACCTCGATCGCTTCGTGGTGGTTTTCATTGATGAAATCTTGATATACTCGGCGTCAGAGGAGGAGCATGCTATGCATTTGTAGATAGTTCTAGAAATACTCTGAGAGCACCAACTTTATGAAAAGATATCTAAGTGTCGGTTCTAGATATGGGAGGTCCACTTTCTGGGACACATTATCTCAGAGCCTGAAGTTACAATGGATCCAACAAAGATAGAGGAAGCGCTTGCTTGGGAGCCACCCAAGAGTGTGACTGAAGTGTGGATTTTCCTGGGGTTGGTTTGATACTACCGAATATTCATACATGAATTTTCCAGAGTATTAGCACCCTTGTCATCTTTTACAAAGAAGGTACAAACTTTCTTGTGGAAAAAGAGATGCCAGTAGAGTTTCTATGAGCTGAGGCAGAGACTGATGAGTTCCCCCATCTTGAGGCTTCCAGAAGAGGTTGTTGGGTATGTAGTTTACTACAATACATCAAGGACGAGAATGGGATGTGTCCTGATTTAGGGGAAATAAGTGATCACATACAACTCACGACAGCTGAGGAAACATGAGCAGAACTACACTACCCATGACCTGGAGTTAGCAACAGTGGTCTTTTCCTTGAAGATGTGGCAACACTACTTGATGGGTGAAATATTTACCATCTACTCTGATTACAAGAGTCTCAGGTATATCTTTTCATAGAAATACCTGAACCTAAGACAACAGTGATGGATGGAGTTCCTTCAGGACTTTGAATTTGAGATATTCTACACTCCTGGGAAGGAGAACATAGTATCAGACACAGTCAGCATAAGGTCTGGATTACAACTATTGAGTGAGGTGGCAGATCAACTTTCCACGTTGCAGACATCCTTCGTGGATATTGATGGAGAAACTTACCTCTAGTCTATGATAGTCACATCCCTTCTCCTTTTGTGAGTTAGGGATGCAGAGCTTGGGGACGTTGACTAAGAGACCCAATGTGCTCAGATATCCTTAGGACAGGCTTCTAAAGGATTTTATGAATGTGGGGAGCACGTCATTCTTTTCAGAGGATGCACCATGGTACCCGTGATGATATGATAGGAGTTGTTGAGGGAGTTCCAACCATCCTCTTTGGTAGTACATCCTAGTGCGGCGAAGATGTACTAGGACCTCCGGCGTTAGTACTGGTGGCCAAGGATGAAGAAAGCAGTGGAAGAGTTTGTTTCACGATTCCTCACTTGTCAGCAAGTGAAGGCTGAGCATCAGGTTCCAGTAATCTTAGCACAACCACTAGAGGTACCAGAATGGAAGGCGGTGGTATCTCCATGGACTTTGTAATAGGACTACCTCATACGTCTAGAGGCCATGATTCCATCTGGGTGATCATTGACCGACTCACCAAGTTATCCCACTTCCTACCCATCCGAGAGCAGGGATTAGTAGAGGGTTTGGGATGCCTTTACATACTGGAGATTTTACGGATTCATGGGGTTCCATCGACGATCGTTTTAGATCACGAGGCTCGTTTTACATCTTGATTGTGGAAGGGATTGTAGGAGGCATTCAGGACTCAACTACATTTGAGAACCGCCTTTCATCCTCATATAGATGGTCATATAGAGCGGACCATAAATAAACTTGAAAATATGCTCTATACTTGCATTCTTGATTTTTTCCGTAGTTGGGAGGATCACTTTCCCTTAGTGGAGTTTGCATACAACAACATCTATCACTCCAACATCAGTATGACACCATTTTAGGCCTTATACAGGTGACCGTGCAGATCACCTCTATGCTGGAAAAACCCAGGGGAGTCAACACTTATGGGTCCAAAGATGATACAAGATACCACTGAGAAAGTGAAGATCATCCAGGAGATAATGAAGAATACAAAGAGCAGGAAGAAGTCTTATGACAATAGGAGATAGAGACCCTTAGAGTTTGAGGAGGGAGACCACGTCTTCCTATGGGTCTCACCCCGATGAGGATTGTAGATATTTGGTTAGGGTGGAAAGTTATTTCCAAGGTTCATCGAATATTTCTAGATTCTCAACAGAGTTGAAAAGGTGGCGTACCACCTAGATCTTCCCCCACAGATGCATCAGGTGCATAATGTTTTACATGTGTCGCAGATGAGGTGGTACGTGCATGATCCATCACATGTTATCGAGTGGGGTGAGATGAACATTGACGATTAGGCTTCATTCATAGAGTTTATAGTAGAGATAGAGGATTAACAGGAGTGGGTCCTTCATGGATAGTCGATCCCTCTGGTGCGAGTTTAGTGGCATCACAGGAACCTCTAGAAGAGCACATGGTAGCGGGAGGCTCAGATTCGTGCTTAGTACCCCCATTTGTTTTCTTATCTTATGTTGTGGTTTTCAAGGATGTAAACCCCTAATGTGGGGAGAATGTAAAGACCATAAAATTCCGTATTTTTTTAATTATATGGAATTATTATGAGGCAACGAAAATTTATGACATGTGATTCTGAGGCCTGAAGAGCCCAAAACAGAATTTTGAACTTTTTTTAAGGTATGTTCAGTAAACATTCAAGCATGGATTTATATCTTTTGAACTAGTTCTTAGATTAAAAATATGAGGGAATAGCTTAATTCATAGCGCTGGGATTTTCTAAGGTGAAACTTAACTTCCACTGACAAGGGTCAGAAAAAAAATTTAATTTTTGGACTTTTCATAAAAATAATAAAATAACTAAATAAGTTATTTTATTCTTTCTACAAAATTTGAGCAGCGAATGGAGGGACCGCAGTGTAATGTTGGGATTTAATTGAGGTTCCTTTAAATAACTTGAACCACTCGTTGTGCAGCCATAACACTTTTGGTTTAATGAGTTCATTAATTAGGATTCATTAATGAATCATATTAATTAACCAACGTGGGGGTTATCCTTCCTTTTATTTAATCAAATTGTTGGCGTGGGTTTTGGGAAACCATAGGAGGACTCTTGAAAAAGTGCTGGAAATATCTTCCTCCAAAGAAGAATGGATATTCAATGACGTAATTGAGGATTCGATCTAGAGATCGAGGAACGCTGATGAACACCTTCGAATGTGGACCCTTCTTCCTCATTTGTAGTGTCTTATAATGAGTTCAAGGTAGGGGTTTTGTTGTTAAACTAAGAGATTTTTTATTATTGAATTCTTTACTATGTTATAACGCTAACGTGGAGGGCGTGGGATGAACCAAACAATGCCCAGACCATTTGCTGATCTCAGTTTTATGTGTTCTTCATGGGCGACTGAGAAATACGGCGCCAAGGTGAAACTGAGGGCCACACAGTGTAGGCGGCGTCCCGGGAGGCCCATAGGCCTAGAATAGAAGAAAATAGGACCACAGGAGCTTTACCGGTGTCCTGTGGAAGCACCGCCGGCGTGGTGGTGCCGACAACCGGTGGTAGCGGCCGGCTCCCGTCGGCCGCGAGAGGACGGCGGTGCCCAAAGGTGTCGTGACGGATAGGGGCAACCAACCTTTACCAGATGTGTTGACGGTGGGTGGCGTTCCACGGAAGCACATTGAAGAAGAGTCATTGTGACTCCGAACTGTGGGGAAGGGTGGACCCACGCCCATGGGTCCCACTCATTGACCTATCCATGCAGACCGATCAGGTGGAGCAGCGCAAACCTGCCACTACTGTTTGATGAGCCCGAACAGACTCATTCGTTCGGTGAGGTGGACCGTGACCAGCTGGAGGGCCACACCTAGCCGGGTAGGCTGTACTAGTCCCACGGCCAGCAGGCTGAGCCCAGGGCCCTAGCGACCTAGACCGAGCCGGGTCGGGTCAAGTCGGGCCAGACCCAGACACTTTTTAACCCAGTTTCGCTTAAAGGGATATATATTCTAAACCGAATGTCCATTTGATGAATTGTATATGGTTATGGAATCCTTAGGATGAGGAGGTCCTTTTAAGATACTCTACTTGGGTTTTGGACAATGTTTGAGTATGGCCAGTTTGGATCGAACCGAAATCTAACTAGGACCTCAGTACTAAAATGGTTATAACTTACAGACCGGGTGTCTGATTGATGCGTCATATGTTTCATTGGAACCCTTATGACATGGAAATTCTTTGGGTGACTTGATTGTGGGAATTTTTGTTGGTTGAGGTATGACCGATGGATTGAGGAGAAGATCCTCCTGGAATCAAGCGTGCTAAGTGAAGGAATCTAGTGGCTGACTGTGACGTGATGAATCACCTAATGATCCTCTATGGGTCAGCAATTAGCGATCCTATGTGGGTCAGCACCTAAAAAACCTCTATGGGTCAGCACTTAGTGATCCTCCATGGGTCAGCACATAGCGATCCTCTGTGGGTCAGCACATAGTGATCCTTAGTGGGTCATCACATAACGATCCTCTGTGTGTCAGCACCTAACGATCCTCTGTGGGTCAGCATCTAGCGATCCTATGCGGGTCATCACCTAGAGACCTTGTGCGCTCTAGTAGAAAAAGCCCCTTGATAGAATAATTTGATCTAGCTTTATGACTAATCATATTTATTCATGTTCTTTAAGTTGTATACCTAGTGTGAGATGAGTCTTTTACTTGTGCTTTGTGATTGAGATCATACTTTGTGGTTTTTCCTTTGTGGAATTTTGGGAGACCTTCAGGGGTATCGGGGTCCCTACTGGGTATTGTTATACTCACCCTTGCATGGGCTTCATCAGCACATTTTGTGTCTTGTGCAGATGACAGACAGCTTTGACCAAGGTTAGGGAGCCAGGACTAGACAGTGCACAGAAGTGACCGGTTGACGTGGAGATCCGCAGTCACGAGCTATACCTACCCTTCAGGTAGGATCCTTGGCGGACGACCTCAGGAGTTGTTTTTTCCTTTTTTCTATATTTTCTATTAGTTGGGTTTGCATTCTGGTCCATTCTGCTTCAGTCCACACTTTTACTTTCAGCAGTTATACTACATGGTTTGTTCTTATTGTGTGTCGGGTCTGTGTATTTGCAGGTTTAAAGGCAATTACTTCCCATTTTATGGATATGCCTTTTTGATGCTAGTCGCCAACCCCTAGATTATAGAACGCGGGCTTGAGGTAGTCATGACATGGGCCCTGAGGGATGGGTTGTGACATTTACAACCAATGTAGTTCATCATACAAACTATAAAAAATTATTTACCAAGTTTTAATACTCTTAGAATGTGTTTAATTTATATGATTAATATTCATTCAATTTTATTTATTTAGTTGTAATTTTTTTAAAATGTTTGAAATATATATGATTACTCCATTTAAATATATTTATTATTATTTTATTTATTTTTTGTATGTGTTTATAATTCATGTAATTAATCTTATAAATTCATTATTTTTAATAGTTTTTTATATATTAAATTCTATTTATTCATTTATAATATTATTTCAGTTAATATTATTTATTCATTTTTAATATTTATTAATATTTATATTTTTTGGAATTTAATCATTTTTTAATATTTATTTATGAATATTTATTTACTATGTGTTAATATTTTCAATATGTATTCATCCTCATTTTAATATATATCCTTTTTTAATTTTTTTAACAATTTGTATAATTAATAAAACTCATCCATTTTTTAATATTTTTGAAGTCTCCCCATTTGTAATTATTCAATTTAATAAATTTTTAACATTCATTTATTTAAGATTATATATTCATTAATAATGTAAAATATTTTTTAACTTTTTTATAATTTATTCATATTTAATATATATTTTTATTTTATTTATAAAATCTTATAAAAAATAATCTTTATCAGTGCTATAATTATAGCGCTGATAAAGAAAGCTCTTATCAGCACTAATGAACACTAATAAAGATATGTTTTATCAGTGCTTATTTTTTAGCACAGATAAAACTAATATTTATTAGCGTTTTTTTTGGAAAGTAGTGATAAAACCATTTTAGATCTTATAAATTCAACCATAACAAAACTTTATTCTTTGCACCATTCAAGCTCTCACAGAATTCAACCTCTTTCTCCCCCCTAAACTTCTTGGATGAATCAATCCTATCAAATCTAAAGGTATGTGTATTTCTACTCCCCTTTAATCGATATTACATCAATCGATCTGTATGCTCGTCATCTTCACGCCATTCAATCTCCTCGTTAATCGATCCTTAAACTTTACTTACATCCATCACCTTCGAAATGGATTTATTTTCTTAGGTGGGTCACATAACTAATGAGAACATCATGGTGAAATCCGAAATTCATGATAAATTTGTTACCACTACCTTAATATATCTTTTGGCAGTGATGATTTGGGGATAAAGAAACACAATGAATAAACATAAACTCCCCCTCTTGTTGATTTCAATCACTCATTGTTTTTTTGGGATCTTGTCTATCTATTTAATTATATGAGATATATTCTAATTAATCATACACGAGATCTTATTTTGAAAATATATCACTCTGATTACATGAATCTCCTATATGAATGAGGATATGGAATAAAGTATCATCTATGCACTAAAAAAACTCTACCCACTTATCATGTAAGGTGGTGATTTCAAATGATAAGTAGATATAGTATTTTACTGCACATATAGTAATCATCTTTAATTTCTAGGAGTCCTTCATGCTCTCATGGATTAAAATCAAACAATTCTACCCATTTTCTTCCATTACCATACAGAAGAACCCCAATCCTTTTAATATTTGCATTTCCATGAACATCTATGATATGAATTTTGAAAAAAACCCACTAACCTCATATTAAATTAAGAATTCATTCTTATAAGAATGATACAAAAAATTATCATACACAATAGAAAGTTTTAGATCATTATTAAGTAGGTTAATTCACCTTCTTTTTCATTTTCAGTTCCCTAGTTCTGTAAAATTTTGGTCGTAATAGTTGGTTCCCCATGATGAAACAATTAAAGATTACTCCCACTTTTATCTCAACCACACTTTCAATTAGCAAGTGGGTATGTCTTTTTAGCGTGTTCCTTCTCTTTTCCCCACTTGTATTCATTTTGATTGCCATTTGATTTCTTTAAGTCATCAATATTTTGATATTTTTTCTAGTTGACTTTATCAGTTCATCTCATTGAGACATACCCATAATTTTATCTAAATCCTAGTCCTAATTATGGGGACTCCCAGAACTATATTTAAAGATCCACTCAGTTTGCCTTTCACTCATTAAATTAGAATTGTGTCCACCATTAAAAACATCCATATATGCCTCTGTCTTATTTAAACCTCACTCCCAATTTCCACTCTGAAATTTTTTAGAGTTGATTCTCTTTATTACTTCCACTGAGGTTGAGTTTTTTTTAGGTTATCCAAAGTATTTGGGATTATACTCTAATAATTAGTTTGACATAGGGATTTCTTTCGATACCACTAGGAAACTTCTTCAACTTTTACTGAATTTGATTGTTCCTTATAACCCTAATAAGAATTTTCATTTCTATTCTTTAAGGCTTCATATCAACCATGTGAGTTTTTTTAAATTTGAAGCATTCATTAAACCCCAATTAGATTGTTATTTGGTTTTTCTAGTAGATTGAGAACCCCATACTGCGACTTGTAGTTAGTTATATTTAAATTCAAGAGTTTCTTCAAACATTTGGTTCTCAGGACCATGTGATTGGGCCTTATCAACATTTTCATCACCTGAAAAAAGATCATATTTGGATCCTAAGTATCTTGTCACTGAAACATCACATGGACCACCATTTACCAATTGAATAAATGAATAAACATAAAATCCACCCTCTTATTTGACCCCCACATAGAAAAGTTACAAAAGTCACCCTTAATATATGAATTTTACAATAGAAGAAAATTTAATTAGATTATTTGTAGCTTTATAGATTTCACACATTCCTTTCCTTTAATGATTTCCACCATTACAAAACAATATCAATATGCATCATTTGAGTCATATTATCTTAGAAAAATGGATTCATATAGCTTATATGATTCTTTAAAAATTACCTTTTATGGAACCTAAGCTCGTACTTTCTTTTTGTATTTATTTATTTTGTTAAATATTATCATTAGTGAATCAAATAGGATGGATATGAATTGAAAATGGGTGGATTCCAATCATATGACAAAAGAGTATGGGGATGAGGTGAAAGAGTTCATGTTTTCAAAATATCATGAATATGACTCTTCTAAATTCCTTTTTCCATGTTTATGATATTGTTATTCAAGTCTAATTAGTCTATAGGAGTTGTAAGAACACTTAATCTGTCATAGAATATATCGAATTTATAAATGTTGGACTAATCATGGGGAAAACTGAATGTAGTTAGTGACTGATATAACATTGCATTTTATGGATCATTTGATATAATTACAAGTGTGAAGAATGATGAAGACTATGTTGATGATATGATTATAGGTGTAAACAATGATGAAGATCGTAATGAGGAAATGAAAATGGTAGTTGAAGATGAACTTTGCGATTGTCCAAAAGTATTCTATAAGTTAAAAAGTTGTGCCAAGACACCATTTTATGTTGGTTGTACTAAATATACAAAATTTTTAGCCATATTGGAAGCTATATAATGTAAAATCTGGAAATATATAGAGTGAAACCATATTTACTGAACTACTTTCTGTCTTGAATAATATGATCCTAAAATATAATGAGTTACCTTGAAAAACATATGACTCTAAATGAATGCCAAATTTAATGTATACGATCTCTGAAAGAATAAATTCATGTACAAATGATTATATGCTATTTTTCAAGGACCACGACTCACTTAAAAAATGCCCAAAGTGTGGTAAGTCTTGATACAAAAAAGATGAATCAAGTCCTACGAAATTTGTATGGAAATTTTCAATCATTTCAAGGATTAGGTGCCTATATGTAAGTGAGGATACTAAAAGGAAATTTACGTGGAATATAGATACAAATAATAAATATGAGAAACTTCATCACTCGATAGACTCTCCTCAATGGAAGAAAATTTGTTATGAGTATCCTAAACTTGGAAACAAGATGAGAAACCATCATATTCCACTATATACAGATGGAGTGAATCCTTTTGGTTTTCAAAGAAGCACTCATAGTACATGGTCGGTTGTGTTGGTAAATTATAATTTTCCACCATGGTTATATGTGAAACGAAAATACATTATGTTATCTCTTATTATATTAGGAGCAAAATAAACAGGTAATGATATTGATTTTTATCTGGCTCTATTGATTGAATATTTAAAATTATTGGAGGATTTAGGTGTTATTTCATATGATGCTTATAGAAATGAAGATTTCATGTTGAGAGTCATGTTGTATAGGATGATAAATGAACTTCCAACATATGGATTTTTTTTCAGAATATAACATTAAAGTAACTAATGGGTATACTATTTTTGAACAAGGTACATACTCAATTAGGTTTAAACATTCATCAAAGAGTACTTTTTAGGACATCGTAGATTTCTACCTCAGTGACATAAGTACTGATCTTGGATGAAATCATTTTATGAGAGTTTATAAGAAGTTACAACACTATCTCCACTAATATGTGATAAAATGTTTGAGAAAGTAAAAGATATGAACACTACTTTTGGAAAACCTTCTTAAAAACCTTATAAAAATAGTTTGAAAAAGAGATTAATTTTATTTAATGAACAAAATGAAATTATTTGTACAATATACATTTTCTTCATATTATGCATGTGGAAAAAATTTATGTGATAGATTCATTGGCACATTACTAAATGCACCCAGAAAAATAAAGGATGGAATTAAGGCTAGGTTGGACATGGTTAACATGGTGATATGGGAAGTGTTGACACCAATAAAGGGTGAAAAACCTACTTTTATTCCTCTAACTGCTTTCACTCTTTCCAAGAAAGTGATATATAATTTTTTTAACTTATCAAATGATGTAAAGGTTCCGAATGAGTATTCATAAAATATCAATAATATCATGTCAATGACTGATTTAAAGTTAAAGGGTCTGAAATAACATGACTGCCATGTTTTAATTAAAGATCTAATTCCTATATATTTACATTTCATTTTTATCAAGAATTCATGTCATACATTAACTAAGCTCTATTTCCTTTTCAAATCTATATGTAGAAAATTTATTGAGTCGATGAAATTGTTAACTATGGAAAAGAAAATTACTATTAAATTATGTGAATTGAAGATGTTCTTCCCACCATTATTCTTTAATATGATGGTTCACTTGGTTAGAGATATTTGACAATGTGGTCCTACACATTATATATGGATGTACCCCATTAAACAATATATGAATATTTTGAAAGGGTATGTCAAAAATTCAATTTGACTACAAGGTTGAATTACAAAGATATATGTTGTTGAGGAAGACATTAAATTCAATAACAATTACCTGATCGATGTGGAAATCATTAGTCTATCAAAATCTTATCATTCTAGGCGACTTGTGGGTGAATAAATTTTTGGAATAGATGTTATCGCAATTACTATTATAGAGCAAGGGTAGTCTCACCTTTATATTTTTAATGAAAGTTTAGAGTTTGTACCATATGTTGAAACCTAAAAAGTAATTCTTAGGTATTTGAATCCATCAAGGGATTAAAGTTGGGTATCAACTACACATAATCAACAGTTTATAGGATGGTTTTGAGACCATATTTTTAAGGAGTCAACTACAAATATGGATTCAATTTCAGAATGAATTTGATGGTTATATATAGGACCAAATGTGTATGTATTATCTTATAATGGTTATATAATCAATGTTTATACATTCTATACAAATGAAAACGATAAACACAGTACCATGAAAAATAGTGGAGTTACACTTGTAGATGAAGTGATGAATGTATCTAGTACCAAGGAATGAAATCCAAATTATGTGAATATGTCATACTTTGGATTCATCAAACAAATATGGGAGTTGGATTATATAACATTCCAAATTATGATTTTTTAATGCAAGTGGGTTGATTATAGGAGTGTAGTTAAAATATATGAGTTGAGATTTGTGAAAGTGGATTTTCGTAAGGAAGGGTACAGAGACGAACCATTTATAATGACATCATTAGTTGTACATGTATTTTATGTTCCAGATCCTACAAACTTAAAGTGGTCAATTGTTTTTTTGTTGACCAAAACTGTTGAAGGTTCAAATATTGATTCATTTGAGAATAACCCTTTCATTGGGATGTTGCAATCATTTCATGGTGGTCCCAATATAGATAAGGTCTTTTATGTTAGAGGAGACTACAATGAGGGGATTTGAATGCTCAATAGAGGATTAAAATCCCTTTAACATTTAAAAAAAGAGTTCAATAATCAAGTTATATTTTTTTGTAATATAAATTGTGTTGCCTAATATTATTATATATTCACTTCTACATTTATGTAATATAAATTAAATGTTTAACAACTTCTATATATAATGAATTATGCACATGTTTATGTTCCCAATATTGAGGAACAATAGGTTTCTCAACATTTTTATGCTCCCAATGTAGAGGAGAAACAAGTTTATGCACATATAGATGCTACCAATCCAGAGGAAAAATATATTAATGATGTTAAAGCCAAGGAAATGGTAGATGGTGAACAACCTATGTCCTAAAAAATAGGATTGTTATAGTGTGATGTTGTTAAAAAAAAGTATCAAGGCAAGAAGCAGAGGCATAAAATTTGAGGCTGGATAGAATGCATACAACCAACCTGTTATACCCAATAAATCCATGCTCAATAGCTACAATAGGATCACCAATCAAATTCATATGAATATTGATGTAGATTCATGGAACAATATTGTGCTTATTCTTAAGGAATGAATATGGGAAGAGATAAGGGAAAAATTATGATAAAATGTTGATTTACTCTTCATTATCCCTTGAATAGTTCATTTATACTAGATAAATACTGAATGAAATTTATATTAATGCTCAATGGAAATGCTCATAGAAAATTTCAAACAATTCTGAAGAAGTATCATCTCAGAGATGTTAAAGGGAAAAAACCCCACACCCACCATAGATGTATGAACACTTGATACACCAAAAAACATGGAATGAATTTATTGTTTATCATGAGGAGATGACTTTTCCAGTAAATTATGAATGGTAATACATTTATTAACAATACATGTATTAATCACTTTAATTAATAATTATTAATTTATGAAAAAAAACTGAGTGCTGAAAATAACCAACGTACAATAAAACTAACGTACCCCTACCATAAAGTAAGGATGGGGTATGCTTCACTTGAAAAAATGGTAGGAATTTTAAATCTATAGTAATACTTTTATGTGAAATGAAAAAAAATAGAATTATGTTTCTTTGTTTATATACATATTGATGAATAAAAATCTAAATCCACTTCCACCCCACATCATGTGATATGGAAGGAGGCTCGTGTAAATAAATATAGGATAATAATAGATGAACACACATAAAAAGTATGGAAATAATGTGTAATTATGAAATAATAAAAAATTGATTTGATTCAAATTGGTATTATATAACAATGATTACTTATTTTCCTGTATTTTTTATATGAATTAAACATAGAAATCATCATTAGTTATACCCAATTAATGACTACTATTAGTGGCCTTGAAGTGGAAAAATAGTATCAATGTGTCAGAGGTGCAGGTTTTGGTGTGTAACCATAAAAATATTTTGAGAAAAAAATGAACAGGGGGATAAAGATAAGAAAATGGAAGAGATGCATGAATGATTAACTTCTCTAGAAGAAAAACTTAACTGGTACCATGAGTTTTTAGAAAATGTTATGGGAATGAATTAAATAGAATAAACAACACAAAAACAACCACTACATGATGATCCCCCAACCCCACCATATTTGAGGTGAGCCATTTCCCTCAAAGTTATGCCTTACTAGAGGAAATCAATTTTTTCATAATTGTTTCCATGAAATGTGAATCAGGTAGACATAGATACCTTTCCTGTACTGATATTCAATAGGGTAAAATTTTTTGTGATTTATATATACCCACACCCACCCATAACCTTGTTGTAAGGGGTACAATGTATAATATCCAAGGAGATATTCTACACACACAAACAACTTCCAATAGGTCATGTGAGAGTAGAGATTCATGTAGATCATGAGTTGAGCTTCAAGCTACATGTTCCACTTGATGATCTAGATATTCATATGGTCGATATTGATATTGGAACTTCATAGAATGGATGTTTGATCTTATAAAAATACATTCCAACAAGGATGTATTCCATTCCAATTTATTTTTTATGAAAAAACTTTAACAATTAAAGAAAAAAGGAATAAATCAATGGATGTTATTATAGATGTAGAAAGATAATGGCGTGAAATGAAAGGTTGAATCAAAATGATCTAAAAGATCAACCAATCAATAAAAAATGTTTTCAAAAAAGTACCTTTACCCCTACTAGTTCAACTTCTACATTTACTTACTTTATAAGTTTATGAAGATACAATGGTAAAAAGTGGTGATATAGCCATAATTGATTTTTAAGAACAAATGTACAGAGAGACCATTACAGAATATCTTGGTATTGATAATGTAAATGAAATCCTAAATCATGAGTGGATAGGAATATTAGTTTTAAATGTATACATGAGGTGTGTTTTTATAATTTGTTTGTCCAATGGCAGATCTACTATGATAATTATATTAAAATACTATTCATATTTTTTTGCAGGTGTATATATCAGAACTATTTAAAGGGAAATCCTTGTGAACAAAAATTTGGACTCATTAGTCCTCACATCACTTCTACACAAAAATTCTCATTGAAACCAAAGGAATATGAAGTAATAATTAAAAAACTATCAGAAATGTTTGAAAGAAAACTTATAGATGATAAAATCTTCTTAATACCCACAATGTAGGAGTAAAACTATACAATTAAATCATATAAAATATATTTTCATTCCTTTCATTACATATTCCTTTTTTGGAAACATTGGTTCCTCATTGTAATCAATTTGGATACTACAATTTTTTTTTCTGGATTCAATGCATGGATTCCCAACAAAACGACCATATGTGATGACATTTATTAATTTGTAATACACTACATGCAACATTTTACAAATAAACCTTAAGTAATAAATTTTATATTATTTTTTAATGAAAATTATATTATGTCAAGGAGATATTTGAATATCATCAAAATCATGGAATGAGGATATTCCATGATCATAAGAAGCCTATAAAATTCTACAAATGGATAAGTATTAGGGTATATATAATAATATTTCACTATCAATATATATATATATAATTAATTATTTTTACCAATGTTTCTATTGTTCCTGAAACAAAATAATGACAAAGATTATGGTTATTATGTTTGAAAATTTATGAAATATATCGTATTCCATCAAAAAAATAAAATCCATGAAGAGGAGTTTTTGATGATATTTACAATTTCATTTAAAATATTTATTAATCCTTTTTTTATTTTTATTTTCTAGTATTACCAGAAATATCAATAATAATTATATTCAAAAGGGGAAATAGATTTTTTTATAAACAAATGGGAAGAATACATAGTGTCATAATTTATACAAACATTATAAAGATGTGAATTCCTATTAATTATGTAGTTAATTTTATCATCATTTTATATAAAATTTCTTAGTTAATTTCTTCATCATTTTTATGAGATACTTATTTTAGTTAATTTCCTTATCAAAACACATGTCACATAATCAAAAACAATAAAATTCATTTAGATTTTTTTGATAATTTAGGACAATAATCATTAAGTCATTTGTGATGTGTAGAAATCAACCACACATCTATCTGATGCATAGTGTGATTATTATGACTCTAAGTGTGTGTTTTTATTTAAAATCAACATTTTAGTTCAAAACACACGTCACATACTCAAAACTAAGAAAAAATATTTGGATTGTTTTAATACTTTAGGATAATCATAAATAAGTTATTTTTGATTTGTAAGAATCATACACACCTCAATCTGATGCATGATGTGCTTGGTATAACACATAGTACATGTTATCGATTTTAAATTGACATTTTCCTTCAAAGTATTTCTCACTCACTAAAAACTGAGAACATATTGTCTTGGTAATTTAGGAAAATAATCCTTAAGTTATTTTTAATGTGTAGAAATCAATCATACATCAATCTGACACAAGATGTGACTGGTATGGATCAAAGTGCATATTTTTATTTAAAATCTACATTTTAGTTCAAAATACACATGACATACTCAAAATTGAGAAAATTAATTCAAATTATTTTGAAAACTTCAAAAAATTGATCCTTAAGTCATTTTTGATGTGTAGGAATCAATTTCAAACTTTGATTTATTGATGAAAACTGTCATGACATATGTTGGTGGGAAGTAGAGTACGTTGGGTGCATCATAAATGACATGTTATTAATGGATAAGTCAAGGAAGAATTTTTACCTTCCATTTATGGAAGTTGATATCTCATCCCATTGATTGAAATAGAACCTTCACCCTAAATTCCATGGTCATGGTGTAACGACGAGTTTATTTCAGGTATTCAAAGAATGACCTATCAAGAATATATGTTGATGACACTATCATGAAACCTGCTTGATGAGATATTGTGACAAAGATATTATATTATACAATGATAATTTGTATGTGGATTTCATCATTATGACTTTAAGTTCTTTCTTTTGTGTGCCTCAACCCATTTCTAGACAGTAATATTGGAATTTAGGCAAGCCCACCTAATACCAACAAGAAAAATCATAGAGGGTCACACACTAAGTGTTTTTGGTAGTCTCGATTAAATTATATTTGAATTTAATTAATGGAATAAATATTATTCTCAAGACTGAGGAATAATTTTATTCAAGATAAAATGATTTCATAAATTAAATAAATATTTATTCACCAAATTGTGAATAAAATATATTTATTTATTTTATTAAACATTTAATAAATATTTATTTACTAGTTTGTAAATAAGAATATTTATTTAAGAGAATAAAATATTTTATTCAAGTGTTCAATAAATGGAAGAGGAGTTCGAACGGACCAAGACCATGTCCGTTGATAAATTAATTATTTACAAGTTGTTAAATAATGTTTATCCAGTTGGAACAGGAAATAATAATATTATTATTATCATTATGTGGCATGGGATTTCATTTATGGTTCCATTTTGCGTAATTTGGTGCAACATAAATAATGATGTTGTTGTTGTTATTATGTGGCATGAGTTTTCTGTAATAGTTATAATTTCATTTAATTGTTATTTAGAAATTAAATATTGTAACTGAAACCCCATGTCAATTAATAGGCTGGTATGTCTATTGTGCTAAAACCTAGTGAATTGAGAATTATTGATCCAAACATTTTCTCTCTCAACTCCTCTCATATCTCCCTCTCAAGAACGAGATAAGTTTTTCAAGATCGAAGAACAAGCGATCAAGAACGATTGACACAAGAGATTTCTTTCGCTATGCTAACACCTGTAGAACAAGTTGCATTGTTCGAAGACCATTGGAGCATGTTTGGATCACCACTAAAGGGATTATACTTTAGATCCTCATCAGTGCAATAAATACAATCTGGAAGGGTCATTCCGAAAGATCAACAATCATCAATGAAGAAAGTATCAAAGACCCAAGTATTTAATTTCTTCAAAAATTAATAAATTAATTATAAAAATGATGTTCAAGATCCTCTTTCTATAATCCGATTCTTTTATTTCCTTTGTCTAAATATTTGATTTTAATCTATGTATACTAGCGTTCATCGTTGTATTGATCTCGGATTGGTCATCGATTATAGAAAAAGTAAAGTTGGGTCATTCCAACTGCCATGCTTCTGCTGTATCTGGATCCTTCTAGTGGTATCAGAGGGGTCACATCATCATTTATAATTATTTAAATAATTCATTTATGATTTATTCATTGATAATTTAGTTTATCAATTAAAGTTTAATCATTCTTGTAATCTAAATTTCAAGATATGTTCTTCCTCTATCATTTCTTGCAGATCTATCATAAATGAATAATTTTTTTGATTAAAATTAAATCAAGGATCTCATTAGGAGGCACTGATGATTCCATCCATATAACATGATAGTACAGACCATGTATTCAGAGTTACATGTTGTGTAATCTTCCATACACATCATGTAATCCAGATTACACACCATGTAGTTATGTTCAGTGCATCGGAAGTAATTCAATAATAAATCAAGTTGTGTGCATTAATGAAATGTGGTGTAGTTAATTCTTATACTACATTTTTACTAGGATATACTGGTGCATGGTCAGCTAGATTACACATCGTGTGGCCCACTGGACATGGCGTGTAGTCCCTTTAGGTCAAGGGCCAAACCATGTATCCCATACACGGCTCAGCCGACCAGTAACTATGTAACCTAGAGACAACACGATGTGTGGCCCACTGGACATGCCATGTACTCTGATATTTCTGAAGTACGCCTCACACACTGAGTCCCTAGGCATGTACTTTGGATAAGATGGTGAAGACAGTACAAGTCGTGTATTCAGAACTACACATCATGTAATTTACCAAATTACATAGAATTAAAACTTTAATTTTTGTGTAATGTTTAGAATTAAATATCATGTAGATTCAAATGGGTGTTCACCGTGTTACCTCTAACGTTATGGATGAGAATCTTAGGGAAATTTATAAAATGATTAAGATAAAAGTATTGATTAATTAAAGATAATAATTAATCAATTTGAGTGTGGTTTATCTCAATAAGAAAAATTAAATAATTGAATGCTAGTTTTATTAAATGCACAATTCGTTGCATGTATGTGAATGATCATGAGCTAGACTAGACCTTTTTATGTGATTGGTTTACTTTTAATTTATTTTAAATTAAATGGTTGTCATGTGTGTCATCTATCATCATTAATATGTAGGGAATGCATTCCCATGGTTTCTTTTATGTAAAACCCCCTTTTACCCCTCACCTGCATATGAGTTAAAAATCAAATGTAATGTATGGAGCTCTCAAGCTTGCGGAGACGATTCAATTAAGGAGCCGAGGTGAAACCAATCCAAGTTGATACAAAGGTGGAATGGTGGAAAGTTGTAGACACGAACCATAAATGGTTCAAGGTGTTTCTCCCCTAGGTTAGTAGTTAGTTTATCAACCACTGGATAAACTAACCATTATAAGACCTCATGATAATGCCCTTTATTTTATTTCTATCAGTTGCATGGTTTTTCATTATGGATATATTGTCACGACTACATAATTAATGAATTAACAAGCATGCAAGATGAAACTAAAATAAACTAGGCTTATGAATAAATATTATCAATACATGTTTAATCACTTAAATAAGTTTCACTTAATATTAACAATCATGTGATAAATATAATAAGGAAATTTACACATAAGAGATAAAAATCCCTCAATAAAATATTAAGTCAGACTAGCATTCCATTACTTGATTAAGGGAAAGACTTAATAAAACTAAGTGTCTGACCAACCCTTATTGGGACACTTACTTTTATATAAGAAGATCTTATAAATTTTTTGGGCTGACTTAACCATTTTACATCAAGAGGAGTGGCCCTTGCTAGACTTGGTGTAAATTTGGTGGCAAGTGTTGAGGAAATCCAAGTTAGGATTTCAGGATTGGGGAGTTCACTCAACAGATCAAGGAGCTTCAAGCCTATAGTTAGCAAAGACCTACCTACCTAAATACCTTTAAATAGATTGACCAAACCTTGTTGAGGTTACGCGAAGGGGAATATGGATCCTTTTCACTAGAATGTTCTAGAAACTAGATATTCCAAGTTCAATGGTGAGGGCCTTTGGGAATTGATAAAATAGTGGGAGACTTAATAAAATTAATTTATTATTTCTCATAAAATGTAATCAAGAAAGTACTAATCATATGATCTTTTAATTGCAGAATAAAAATGAAAAGCTCATCAATTAAATTGTCCCTATGATTAATACTGGATAAAGATAACATCCTCACCATCAGTAACTTCCAGGAATAGTTTATATTCCTTCGGGTCATTCTACACCATGAACGGAAATATTACGTGTTGGATTACTCATTACCTGATTCGCCTACCCAAGAGGCAAGTGATGAAGAGTTCCTAGTCTACAAGAAACATATGAATGGTGTGGTTGATGTTCAATGTTTGACGTTATCATCAATGTCTAGTGAACTCATGAAGTCTCATGAAAACATGAATGCCTATAGAATGATTGATCACCTCCATGGTCTTTACCAGGAGAGAGAAATATAGGAATGATTTGAGATCTCTAAGGCACTCTTTTAGAGTAAGCTTGGAGAGGGTGTCCCAACTAGGGCTCATGTAGTCAAGATCATTGGCTACATTGAGCACCTAGAGGTTCTAGGGTTTAAACTCCCTGAAGAACTAGGTATCGATCCCATTCTCGCATCACTCCCTCAGATATTCTCTAGTTTTGTTATGAATTACAATATGAACAACATTGAGAAGTCTCTACCATATATTTTTATCCTCCTTTTCCAAGTGGATAAATACATGAAGCATGAAAAGCCTTCTATCCTTTTGGTGAATAAGAGGGAAGGGAAGGTGAAGTGATTTAAGCCCAAAGCTTCTTTAAGGATTTCCAAGAAAAGGAAGATCAAGGGGTACAAAAGGGAACATGAAGCAGTTTGTTTCGCATGTGGAAAGAAGGTCCACTGGAAGAAAATTTTCACCCAAATAAATAAGTAAGGGTAAGTTTCAGGTGCATTTGTTATCAAGTGAAATTTATCTGTTTCTAAAAATTTGGTATTAGATACAACCTATACTGCTCACATATGTATCCAAATATAGAAACCAAGTAGATTTAAGAAAATTGATGAGGAGAGGTAAATCTGTAAGTAGAAAATAGATATAGACTTGATGTTGTAGTTGTTGGGGACTACCACCTCACATTGTCGAATTGGATGATATTGGTCTTAAAAGGTTGTTATTATGTGCCTTTTGTAATCAAAAACATTATTTCTATATCCAGACTAGATATTGATGGATTTATTTTCAAGTTCAAAAATGAATGTTGATTCTTTTATAAAGATAGAATTTGTTTTGTTAAGACACATTTATATAATGGTCTTTACATGTTGGATTACACAAACCAAGTAATGGAAATCGATAACGAAGCTACTTCACATGACTCATACCACACCCAACTTTTGAATCACCAGCTAGGTCATGTAAATGAGAAATGCTTGAGAAAGTTACATCAAGATGAATATTTAGATTCTTTCAAACTAAAACCACTTGGTGTATGTCATTCATGTTTACAAGAAAAAATGACCAAATCCACATTTAGTAGGAAAGGTGAAAGGTCCAAAGAGCTTCTTGAATTGGTTTATACCGATGTGTGTGGACCATTTTTAATTGAAGAAAGGGGTGGATACTCATACTTCATAACTTTAAAAAATTATTTTAGTAGATATGGATATATATAATTAACGAGGTATAAGTAGTATTCTTTTGATAAGTGCAAATAATACAAGAATGAAGTTGAGAACTATCTTGGAAAGAAGATTAATAAAATCCACTCAGATCGAGGTGGGGAATATATTAATCAAGACTTCATTGATTACTTACGGAAGTTTGGAGTCCTATCCCAACTCAATCCTCCTTACATGCCTCAATGGAATAGTGTAAGAGAAATGAGGAACTACACCTTGTTGGACATGGTGAGATAAATGATGAGTCATGCAAGTCTTCAATTATCCTTTTAGGGATATTCGTTACAAATAGAAGCATGCATACTAAACCAAGTACCAACTAAATCGATAAATTGTATTCCATAAAATTTTTTTAGTGTATGAAAATCCATGTTATCAAATTTACATGTGTGGGGAAGCAAAATGTTTATTAAGGCATCTTCAGGTAACAAAATTTCACCCTGATGCACAAAGTGCACCTTTATAGGATACCCCAATAAAAAAGGGGATATTACCTATAAAACCCCTCAGATAAAATGGTTATAGTGTAAAGACATTCCATATTCCTTTAGAGGGAACACATCTCCAAAATAGATAGTGGGAGAAAGATATACTTTGATGAAGTTGAGGCTCAAGGCACACAATAGTTTGTATAAGAGCATATTCCACAAATCCCCATAAAAGAAGAATATGTTTTAGAGACACAAGAACTGCATAGGAGTACGATAAAGGTTATAGAACTAGAACGGTATTGTTTTCTAGTTACCAAGGATGGTAACTCATTATTGGTTATAATAATGATCTTATAACCTACAAGGAAGTATTAAGTGGCACAGATGTTTCCAAGTGGTAAAAAGCTATGGATTATGAAATGGATTCCATGTACCAAAACCAATTTTGTATTTTGGTAGATCCTCTAGTAGATGTAAAGTCTATGAGTTTCAAATGGGTATTCAAGAATAAACTAGACATGGGAGAACAAGTCAGTACCTATAAGCCATGACTGGTTGAAAAAGGGTTTAAAGAGCGTCAAGAAATTTACTATGACAAAAACATTTCACTAGTTGCAATGCTGAAATCCATCAGAATTCTACTGGCCATATTTTCTTACCATGAATATGAGATATGGAAAATGGATGTCAAAACATCCTTCCTTAACAAGAACCTTTATAAAGATGTCTATATGACACAAACTGAAGGGTTTGTGACTCCAAAGTATGCCAATAAGATATGAAAGTTGCAAAAATTCATGTATGGATTAAATCAATCATCCAGGTCATGAAACATTCATCTTTATGAATCCATAAAGGAATTTGGTTTTACAAAGAATGAATATGAGCCTTGTTTCTACGAACAGTTTAGTGGGAGTGTAGTTGTTTTCCTAATAGTATTTGTTGATGACATATTACATATTGAAAATGAGATACCAGTCTTACAGTCTGTTATGGCATGGTTGAACAAATGATTCTCCATGAAGGACTTGGGTTAGGCAACATATATTCTTAGGATCAAGATCCATCATGATAGATTCAAGAGAATGTTGGGCCTAAGTAAAAGTACATACATTGACAAGATAATGAATAGATTCAGTATGGAATAATCCAAGAGTGGATTTTTTCCAGCGTCACATGACATTCATATTTATAAGAAAATGTTTCCTTAGACGCATGAGGAAATAAATAGAATGTAAATAACTCCTTATGCATTAACGATTAGGTCAGTCATGTATTCCATACTGTGTACTAGGCTAGATGCCACCTACACATTAAGTCCAATAGGTAGGTATCAAGCTAACCCAGGTGACCACCATTGGATGACAGTCAAGACTATCATTAAGTATTTGAATCACATAATTCAGAAGTATCATCTCTTGAGGGATTTTTCTCAGATAGAAGAAGTTGTAGTGAATAGTATTTCCATGAAAGACAATATGGTGGACCCCTTGACTAAAGACTTAACTCAGTAGAAACATGGTCATCATGTGAGGTCTAGTGGACTGAAGGTCATAGGCAGTTGGATCTAGTCCAAGTGGGAGTTTTTTAGATTTGGTGTCCTGGAACCAATTGTTTTTACTTTGATTACATGAATATTTAATTATATATTGTTCAATGTTTTTCAAGACTATCACTAGTATAAAATTGAGCAGTCGTGGAGGAAAATTTTGGGCGACTGCCAAATGGCAGTCACTGCATTTTTTTATCCCATGCTAAAATCCCTCTCCCACTCCCTCTATTTCATTCACCCTCCCCCATGAAACCCTGTGACCTCGTGGCCCCGTGACCCCCTGACCCTGACCCCGCTCCCCCATTCTCTATATCACCACCATCGAATGCTTCCGGCCCGTCGTGCCCTGTCGTCTCTTTCATTCACCCTCCCACACATGACCCCCCAAACCCACTCCCTCGTCCTCTCTCCCTCCACCGTTATACCCTTCTGACCCTGCCTCCCCCCCACTGTCGAGTTCTCCCACCTTTGTCGAGCCTCCCACCCCTTTCAAGCTCTGTTTTTGAGTTATCCCGCCTTCATTGAGCCCTCTCACCCCTTTCAATCTCTTATGAGCCCTACTTCCCCTCTCAAGCTCTATTGTTGAGCCCTCCCACCCATGTTGTTGAGCCCCAGTGTCAAAGAATCTTTCCCCGTGTTTAGGTGCGATCTCTTGCACTCCTATATTTCCAATTATATGAATTTCAGATTTTTTCCATCAAAATTTGCTTCTCAGTGGTTCAAATGTTCTATGTTGTTGATTGATTTTGATATTGTCAGGTGTTTTTGTCTTTTCTCATATGCTATAGTTTTCTTTCTTCCTTGTTAGTTACTGGGATATATAAACCAAATAGGAATTTGAATGGCCATGTGGGATGCAACTTCTAAATATATAGGAGAAGACAATAAAAAATTAATTTTTTAAAATAAGGTGCATGAAATCCTTTTACATATGGAATCAAAATAAATTTCTAAGAAACCCTTATTCTGAGAACTATTAGTAGAGTGCCTTATCTATGCCGCATGCTTGGTGTTGATCCTATTAAAATCTTCAGCTGACTCCATGTTACCCACTTCCACTGCCTAATTAATTCTAAGATTCCTAGGGATGTATAATTGTGTTTATTTGTGTATACAAATCTTGATAACATTTTTCATTTCTTATTACAGCTTGGTTGTAGAGAAATATTCACAAAATCCAATGCTTGGTCATCATTTCATTACACATGGGAAGGTATAATCACATTTTGAAGCTTGTGTACGTGGCCCAATTCCTTATTTAAACTTTCATTGACCTTAAACTAATGATTTTGATTTTTTTAGCATGATAAATATGTATAGATAACTTAAAAATAAGTTTATGATTTAGTAATGAAAGTTGTGAAATCCATCCAAAGCTATGAGCTTAAGAAAGTATGTAAAAAACTAAAATGTTCTCATTAGTATCTGGATTTTGGTAATGATTCAATTTGACTATGTTGTTAATGATTGGTGATTTTTAGGGAGGATGCTAGGGAATTTATGGTGTCAACTATCCAGAGTGGGTTATGAGCATAGAGGCATGCTTCAGTGTTAGTCTCATGGACCATATTGTGTTCCATTGCATGAAATGTTTTCCTATGTTTTATAGGCATGCAATGCTCATGGACTATATTGTGTTCCTCCATATGACTCATTAGGTATGAATTATTATTATTATTATTATGTTTTTTATTTCTTTTCAACTTATTTCCTTCACTATATAACTTTTCATAATTTACTAACAACCCATCTAGTTTCATTTCAAACAGAACTGTTCATGGGAAATGATACTATGTTTGGTTAGGTTAAAGGAGGAAATGATACATCATTCCACCACTTAGTTGGATGAATATTAAATTTTATGGAGATATGGTTCCAAAAAAAGTAATATTTAATGAAACCTCAAGGGGTGTTAGTATGGTTTCCTTAGTATAATGAGGAAACTAAGAAGAAAAATATTCCCCTTGCCTTTTTTTATTTTAACTCAGGGATATATTTTTCTTTAAAAAATATCATTTGGAAAGTAACCAAATAGACTGTTATTATTTATTCATTCCATTCAATTCCATTTCATTACATTCCAACTCATTCCAACTTCACTTCATTTCATTCCACTCCATTTCATTTTATTTCACTCCATTTCATTTCATTCCACTCTCAAGCATTCTATAAACCAAACATAGAATTCATTTGGTTTCTTTACTATTTTATTTTAGGTGTTGATGCAGTATAATTCATCATATTCCATGTGGAGGTCTCTATTGCATTTTTATAGGAGAAAAATATTTCTGAGGTACATTAATGAGAAGCAAGTGATGTGTTTACTTTACTCTTTATAGATTTTTTTAATGTTGTGCAGTTCTTTGTCATCTCATTCCCTTCCTTTTTAGATTTTGAAGACATTACCTAATACAACTAATTTTTTGTGAAGCAAGTTCCATGTAACTTTTAAGTTGTGGTGCCAATACAAGTGGTTTTTGGTAGCCTATATGCTACTCTTTGTGAAAAATTTGTCAGCTTTAGAAGGGTTATTCCAGAGTAAAGGGACATGGTTGGAGATTTTGGATTGAATATATATTAATGGGATAATTTTTTATAACCAGTAGGCTGCATTTATTCCATATCCAGTCCACACACATGATATTTAATGTTGAAAAATACTTGATATGATTATTTAATTTATTTCTATAGTCATACATGTATTTATTATCATTTTTTCATTTCTTATTGCATGTATACAGAGAAAAACTATGGGATCATCAAGGGATTTATCCACACCAGTAACTTCTTATGGATTTTATGTTACTTCTTTTGTGCATGTTGGATTTGTCTTCATTTGATGCTTTCTGCTAAAATAACTCAAACGAACTAACATTGAAGGTTTGATGTCCTTTAAAAAGGTGCGTTCAGGGGTAAAAACCAACCAAATGGCCTCTGAATGAGCTGAAATCAGACAAAAAAAACCATAAAGTGAATTTTGAGATGGCTGAGTAGACCAAACATCAACCAGACATGTCATTTTCTCGGGATGACCGAAAATACACTTTTAGTATCGTAAAATACCAAAATGTGTGTTTAATGGTCAATTCAATATCAAAAAACCTTGGAATGACCTGAAAAAATAGGAAAACTTCCTTATTATTATTCATGTTGTGTACGTGCATACAGAATGTCAATCGGACGTGCGATCTACCCAGAATGACCGGATATGTGGTATTTAAAGGTTTGACACCCTTTAAAATCACGTGGGGGGTAAAAACTAGCTAAAAACCCACCGAATACATTGAAATCATATGAAAACAACTGTAGAGTGGATTGTGAAAGGGTAGAGTATATGGTATGTCAATTAGAGTTGTCGTTTGGCTAGGATAATGAAAAACACACTTTTAGTGACATAGAACACCAAAACATGTGTTTAATGTTAATATATATAACAAATGACCTTGGAATTACTTTAAATAATAGTAAAAAATCATTATTATTCTTAATGTGTATGAGCATACAAAACATCAATCAGATGTGCGGTCTATCCAAAATTACTGAATATGCGATTTTTAAAGGTTCGGCGTCCTTTAAAAAGGTGTGTTCATGTGTCAAAACCAACCAAACAACCTATAAATGTGCTAAAAATATATGAAAACAACCATATAGTTTATTTTGATATGGTAGAGCAGACAGAACTTCAATCAAAGATGTCATTTTCCCTGGACGATTGAAAACACACTTTTAGTGTCATAAAACACCAAAACATGCGTTTAATGGTCAATTCAATATAAAACAACCTAGGAATGACCTGAAAATTTTGTAAGACCGTATTATTATTATTCACGTTGTGTAAGATCAGATAGAACATCAATTGGATTTTTGGTCTACCTAGAATGACCAAATATGCGGTATTTAAAGGTTCAACGCCCTTTAAAAAGGTGCGTCAGGTGGTCAAAACCAACCGAACAAACTCAGAATTCCATGAAATCAGAACACAACAACCATGGAGTGAATTGAGAAATGTTCTAACTTACGGTACATCAATTAGAGGTGTATTTTGACCGCAATGATGAAAAACACACATTTAGTGTCATAAAACACCAAAACGGGCGTTTAATGGTCATATTCATAGCAAACGACTTCAAGAATGACATGAAATCAAAGTAAAATCATCTTATTATTATTATTTATGTGTGTGAGGAGAATAAATGTGAATCATACATGTGGTGTGTGCGGTACGACTGAACAGGTAGATTTTAAAGATTTGACGCCCTTTAAAAAGGTGCATTGGGTGGTCAAAACCAACCGAACGAACTCTGAATGCCATGAAATCAGACAAAAACAATAACTGAGTAAATTATGAAATGGTTGAGTAGAAGATATGTCAATAAGAGGTGTCGTTTGTTCGCGAAGTCCGAAAATTCCCTTTTAGTGTCATAAAGTATTAAAATGGGTGTTTAACGGTCAAATCCATAGCGAACGACCTCTGAATGACATGAAATCAGAGAAAAACCATCTTATTATTATTTCTGAAGTGTGCGAGGAGATGGAACATCAATAGGATGTGTGGTGTTCACGGAATGACAGAATATGTGGTATTTAAAGGTTCAAAGCCCTTTAAAAAGGTGTGTCAGGTGGTCAAAACCAACCGAATTAACTCATAATGTCATGAAATTATACCACAACAACCATGGAGTGAACTGTGAAATGGTTAAATAGATAGTACGTCAATCAGAGGTGTCGTTTGACCGTGATGATGAAAAACGCACATTTAGTGTCATAAAACACAAAAACAAACGTTTAATGGTCAGATTCATAGAAAATGTGCTAGGAATGACTTGAAATCACAAGAAAACAATCTAATTATTATTCGTGACGTGTACAAGGAGACTGCACGCGTGCGGTATGATTGAATATATGGATTTTAAAGACTTGACGCCTTTTAAAAAGGTGTTTTGGGTGGTTAAAATCAGACGAACGACCTCACAATGCCATGAAATCAGAAAAAAACAACCGGTGAGTGAATTTTGAAATGGTTGTAAGGACAATACATTAATCGGAGGTGTCGTGTGACCGCGATGATAGAAAATGCCAATCTGGTGCCATAAAACACCAAAACGAACTTTTAATGATTATATTCATAGAAAACATGCTTGGAATGACTTTAAATCATAGGATAATAATATAATTATTATTCTTGATGTGTATGAGGAGACAAAATGTCAATCGAACATGAAGTTTGCATGGTATGACTAAATATGTGGTTTTTAAGTATTTAACGCGCTTCAAAAAGGCACGTCGGGTGGTCAAAACTAGTCGAACGACTTCACAATGCCATGAAATCAGACGAGAACATGTGGAGAGTAAATTTTGAAATGGTTGGGCAGGCGGTATACCAATCAGAGGTGTTGTGTGACCACGGTGATGGAAAACGCCAATTCGGTGCCATAAAACACCAAAACGAACGTTTAACGGTTATATGAATAGAAAACATGATCATAATGACTTGAAATCATAGGGAAACAATCTAATTATTATTCATGACATGTATAGGGAGATGACATATTAATAGGACGTGCAGTTTTCATGGTACGACTGAATTTGTGTTTTTTAGGTGTTTGGTGCGCTTGAGAAAGGTGCATGGGGTGGTCTAAATCGGTAGAACAACCTGATAATTCCATAAAATCAAATGAAAAAAACCAGTGAGTGAATTATAAAATAGTCAGGCAGACGACACGTCAATCGGAGGTGTTGTGTGACCGTGGTGACCGAAAACGCACTTCTGGTGCCATAAATGACCAAAATATGCATTTAACAGTCAAATTCATACCGAATGACATCAGAATAACTTGAAATCATAGTAAAACATTCAAATTATTATTCATGATGTGTACGAGGATATGACACATCAATCAGATGTGTGGTTTGCACAGTACGACTGAATATGTGTTTTTTAAATATTTGGCGTGCTTGAGAAAGGTTCGTGAGGTGGTCAAAGCCGACTGAATGACCTCTGAATTCCATTAAATCAAACGATAACAACCGGTGAGTGAATTTTGAAATGTTTGGTCATACGACACATCAATCGGAGGTGTCGTGTGACCGCAGTGACCGAAAACGCCCTTCTGGTGCCATAAATGACCAAAACACGCATTTAACGGTCAAATGCATACCGAATGACATCAGAATGATTTTAAATCACATGAAAACAGTCTAATTATTATTCGTAACATTTACAGGGAGACGACATGTCAACAAGACGTGCGATTTTCACGGTACAGCTGAATATTTGTTTTTTAGGTGTTTGGCGCGCTTGAGAAAGGTGTGTGGGGCAGTCAAAACTGTCTGAATGACATCGGAATGCCCTGAAATCAAATCAAAACAACCGGCGAGTGAATTTTAAAATGGTTGGGTGGACGACACATCAATCGTAGGTGTTGTGTGACCGCTGTGACCTAAAACGGACTTCTGGTGCCATAAACAACCAAAACCCGCGTTTAACGGTCAAATGCATAACAAATGACATCAGAATTACTTTAAATCATAGTAAAATAGTATAATTATTATTTGTGATGTGTACGAGGAGATGACACATCAATCGGACCTGCGGTTTTCATGGTACAATTGAATATGTATTTTTTAGGTGTTTGGCGCGCTTGAGAAAGGTGTGTGGGGTGGTCAAAACCGATCGAACGACATAATAATTCCATGAAATCAGAAGACAACAACCAGAGAATGAATTATTAAATGGTCCGGCAGACGACACGTCAATCATAGGTTTCGTGTGACCGCGGTGACCGAAAACACACTTCTGGTGCCATAAACGACCAAAACATTCATTTAACGGTCAAATGCATACCGAACAACATCAAAATGACCTTAAATCACAGGATAACGGTCTAATTATTATTCTTGACGTGTACGAGAGACGACATGTCAATCAGATGTGTGGTTTGTGTGGTACGGCTGAATATGTGTTTTTTAAATGTTTAGCGCGCTTGAGAAAAGTGTGTGGGGTGATCAAAACTGGCCGAACGACCTCAGAATACCATGAAATCAGAATAAAACAATTGGCGAGTGAATTTTGAAATGGTCGGGCATACAAAACATCAATCAGAGGTGTCATGTGACTGTGGTGATCGAAAACGCCTTTCTGGTGCCATAAACGACCAAAACACACGTTTAACGGTGAAATGCATACCGAATGACATCAAGAATGACTTGAAATCACAGGAAAATCGTCTAATTATTATTATTAATGTGTACAGGGAGAATTCACATCAATCAAATGTGCGGTTTGCACAGTACGGTTGAATATACATTTTTTAGGTGTTTGGCGCGCTTGAGAAAGGTGCGTGAGGTGCTCAAAACTGTCCAAACGACCTCTTAATTCCATGAAATCCAAAAACAACAACCATAGAATGAATTTTCAAATGTTCAAGTAGAAGATATGTCAATCGGAGGTGTCGTGTGATCGAGGTGACTGAAAACGCACTTCTAGTGCCATAAATGACCAAAACACGCGTTTAACGGTCAAATGCATACCGAATGACATCAGAATGAATTGAAATAATAGGAAAACAATATAATTATTATTTTTTACGTGTACGAGGAGACGACACATCAATTGGACATGAGGTTTACGCGGTACGGTTGAATATGTGTTTTTTAGGTGTTTGGCGCGCTTGAGAAAGGTGCATGGGTTGGTCAAAACTGGCCGAATGACCTCAGAATGCAATGAAATTAGATGAAAAAAAAACCAGTGAGTGAATTGTGAAATGGTCGGGTAGATGACATGTCAATCGGAGGTTTCGTGTGACTACGGTGACCGAAAACACACTTCCTGTGCCACAAACGGCCAAAACACGCGTTTAACGGTCAAATTCATACCGAACAACATCAAAATGACTCAAAATCATAGGACAATAGTCATTATTATTTGTGATGTGTACGGGGAGATAAAACATCAATCAGACATGCTGTTTGTGTGGTGCGGCTAAATATGTTCTTTTTAAGTATTTGGTGTGCTTCAGAAAGGTGCATGGGGTGGTCAAAACCATCTGAACGACCTCATAATGCCATAAAATCAGACGACAACAACCATAGAGTGAATTTTCCAATGTTTGGTCATACAACACATCAATCGGAGGTGTCATGTGACTGCGGTGACCGAAAACACACTTCACATGCCATAAACGACCAAAACACGTGTTTAACGGTCAAATGCAAACCGAACGACATTGGAATAACTTTAAATCATAGGAAAAAAGTCTAATTATTATTTGTGATGTGTAAGAGGAGATGACATGTTAGTCGGATGTGCGGTTTGTGTGGTACGGATAAATATATATTTTTTAGTGTTTGGCGTGCTTAAGAAATGTGTGTGGGGTGGTCAAAACTGGCCGAACGACCTCAGAATGCCATGAAATCAGACGACAACAACCATAAAGTGAATTGTGAAATGTTCGGGCAGATGACACATCAATCAGAGGTGTCATGTGACTGCGGTAACCAAAAACACAATTTTGGTGCCATAAACAACCAAAACAGGCGTTTAACTGTCAAATGCATACCGAACGAAATTGCAATGACTTGAAATCACAGGAAAAAAATATAATTATTATTCGTGACAAGTATGAGAATATGGAACATCAATCAGACGTGTGGTTTGCACGGTACGGCTGAATATGTGTTTTTTAGGTGTTGACGCGCTTGAGAAAGGTGTGTGGGGTGGTCAAAACCGGGAGAACGACCTCAGAATGCCATGAAATCAGACGAAAAAAACTAGCGAGTGAATTTTAAAATATTCAAGCAGAGGACATGTTAATTGGAGGTGTCATGTGACCACGGTGACCGAAAACAAACTTCTCGTGGCATAAAAGACCAAAACATGCGTTTAACGGTCAAATGCAAATTGAGAGACATCAGAATGACTTGAAATCACAAGAAAATAGTTTAATTATTATTTATGATATGTACGAGGATACGACATGTCAATTGGACATGCAGTTTGAATGGTACGGCTGAATATGTATTTTTTAGGTGTTTGGCTCACTTGAGAAAGGTGCGTGGGGTGGTCAAAACTGGCCAAATGACCTCATAATTCAATGAAATCAGATGGAAACAATCGGTGAGTGAATTGTGAAATGGTCGGGTAGGCAACATATCAATCAGAGGTGTTGTGTGACTGCAGTGACCGAAAACGCACTTCCCATGCCATAAACGACCAAAACACACGTTTAATGGTCAAATTCATACTGAACAACAACGGAATGACTTGAAATCACAGGACAACAGTAATTATTATTCGTGACGTGCATTAGGAGATGACACGTCAATTGGATGTGTGGTTTGCACTGTACGAATGAATATGTGTTTTTTAGGTGTTTAGCGTGCTTGAGAAAGGTACGTGGGGTGGTCAAAATCGTCCGAACGACCTTGAAATTCCATAAAATCCAACGACAATAACCAGAGAGTGAATTTTCAAATGTTCAAGCATATGGAACATCAATCATAGGTGTCGTGTGACCGCGGTGACTAAAGACGCACTTCCCATGCCATAAATGACCAAAACACATGTTTAACGGTCAAATGCATACCGAACAACATCAGAATGAATTTAAATCACATGACAACAATATAATTATTATATTTGATGTGTATGCGGAGATAGAACATCAATCGGACGTGCGGTTTGTGCAGTACGGCTGAATATGTGTTTTTTAAGTGTTTGGTGTGCTTAAGAAATGTGCGTGGGGTGGTCAAAATTGTCCAAATGACCTCAGAATGCCATGAAATCAGAAAAAAAACAACCAGCGAGTGAATTTTGAAATTTTTAAGTATAATACACATCAATTGGAGGTGTCGTGTGACTGTGATGACTGAAAACAAACTTCTGGTGTCATAAACGACCAAAACAAGCGTTTAACGGTCAAATGCATACTGAACGAAATCGTAATGAATTTAAATCATAGTAAAACAATAAGATTATTATCCGTGATGTGTGTGAGAAGATATAAAATCAATCAGACATGTGGTTTTCACGGTACGGCCGAATATGTGTTTTTTAGGTGTTGGCGCGCTTGAGAAAGGTGCGTGGGGTGGTCAAAACCGGTCAAATGACCTCAGAATTCCATGAAATCAGAAGAAAACAATTGGTGAGTGAATTGTAAAATGGTCGGGTAGATGACACATAAATTGGTGGTGTCGTGTGACCATGGTGACCGAAAACGAACTTCTCGTGGCATAAAAGACCAAAACATGCGTTTAACAGTCAAATGCATACCGAACGACATTGGAATGACTTGAAATCATAGGACAACAATCTAATTATTATTCGTGATGTGTAAAAGGAAGAGAAATGTCAACTAGACATGCGGTTTGCGTGGTATGGCTGAATATCTCTTGAAAAAAGTGCTTGGGGAGGTCAAAACTGACCGAACGGCCTCAGAATTCCATGAAATCAGATGACAACAACCGGCGAGTGAATTTTGAAATGGTCAGGTAGATGACATGACAATTGAAGGTGTTGTGTGACCGCGGTGACCAAAAATGCACTTCATATGTCATAAACAATCAAAACACACATTTAACGGTCAAATTCATACCTAATGACATCAGAATGACTTGAAATCATAGGACAACAGTCTAATTATTATTTATGATGTGTGCCATCATAGGACACATCGATTGAAAATGTGGTTTGATTAGAACCATAAAATTAACAATTTTAAATTTTTAAAAAGATATTCAAAATTATTAATATATTTTCAAAATCAAATGCTTTTGATCTGTTACAGTAAGCTTGAATTGAAATGTGTTATTGCATTTCGATTATTTTTTTGGATGTTTTTTTTGGTATTAATTTTTTTATTAAATTATGTCATGCAGTTATATTCAATGATGGATGTGGAAGTTTGGCAGATGACGAGATGAAGATATTTACGTGCGTATGAGTTTAAATATTTTAAAAAAGTTTTTTTTTTGTGATTTTGAAATATAGGGTTTTTATTGTATTTCTGACATTTAAAAAAATAAAAAATGCCTATAGCGTCCTCCATTTTTCACTCGCTGGAGCCGAAGCCGAACTAGGCTATAGCGACAGCCATTTGGTGATTGCTATAGGCCATGTCGGCTCGTCTGCAACGTCCACCAAATAGAAGACACTCTTAGAAACACTAAATGACCTAAAGCATCCATTGTAGACCTTTAGAGATGGATTTTGGAGATCTCTAAAGGTCTTCATTCTACTAGTTGTAATTATGCCATAGAGTATTTGTCACATTAATAAGGTCATAACAGTTCCCCGCTATGAGGAGAACCTTGAAGTGCTATGACGATATTCTTAAATATAGTTCTATGGTTGGATGGCATACTATGATGGGACACATACTATACAGACTGTTAGGTGTGAGTACTCGTAAGAATATGAGACTTCTTCTCATGAAGTTCACACTTGGTAATCTCTAAGATGGGAGATTATGAGAACAGACCTTCCAGTAGGAATTCCGCATGTTTTGGTGTCATCAGATAATCCTATCTGCGAGCGTGTGTAATAGTTCTTAGACTTTATGAATATCATTAATACGTGTCATGACTCATGCACTTTGATTTAATGATGAAAACTGTCATGCCATATGTTGGCGGGAAGTAAGGTACGTTGGGTGCGTCACAAATGACATGTTATTAATGGATAATTTGAGGAAGGATTTGTACCTTCCATTTATGAAAGTTGATATCTTGGACCTTTGATTGAAATAGAACCATCACCCTAAATTCTATGGCCATGGTGTAACGATGATTTTATTTCAGGTAGTTAAAGAATGACGTATCAAGTATATAGGTTGATGACACTATCATGAAGCATGCTTGATGAGATATTGTGACAAAGCAATTATATTACACAGTGAGCATTTGTATGTGGATTACATCATTGAGACTTTAAGTTCTTTCTCTTAGGTGTCTTGACTTGTTTTTAGGAAGTAATCATGGACTTTAGGAAAGCCTGCCTAATTCCAACAAGAAATAATCCTTGAGGGTCACACACTAAGTGTTTCTGGTGGTATCAATTAAATTCTATTTGAGTTTAATCAATGGAATAAAAATTATTCTCAAGATCGAGGGATAATTTTATTCAAGTTAAAATGATTTCATAAATTAAATAAATATTTATTCATCAAATTGTGAATAAAATATATTTATTTATTTTATTGAACATTTAATAAATATTTATTTACTAGTTTGTAAATAAAAATATTTATTTAAGAGAATAAAATATTTTATTCGGGTGTTCAATAAATAGAAGAGAAGTTCAAAAGAACCAAGACAGTTCCTGTTGATAAATTAATTATTTACAAGTTGTTAAATAATGTTTATCCAGTTGGCAAGAAATAATAATAATACTGTTATCATTTTGTGGCATTAGATTTCATCTATGGTTCTGTTTTGTGCAAGTTTGCGCACCACAAATAATGGTGTTGTTATTGTTATTATGTGGCATGAGTTTTCCCTAATAGTTATAATTGAATTTAATTGTTGTTTCGCAATTAAATATTGTAACTGAAACCCCATGTCGATTAATAAGTAGGTACTTCTATTGTTCCAAATCCCATTGAATTGAAAATTTTGAGCCAAACATTTTCTCTCTCGACTCCTCTCATCTCTCCCTCTTAAGAATGAGAGAAGTTCTTCAAGACCAAAGAATGAGTGATCAAGAACGATCGACGCAGGACATTAATTTCACCATGCTATCACCTAGAGAATGAGTGGCATTGTTTAGAGACCATTTGAGCACATGTGGATCACCGCTAGAGGGATTCTACTTTGGATCCTCATGAGCACAATGAAGAAAATCTGGAAGGGTCATTCCGGATGATCAATGATCATTAACGAAGAAAGTATCAAAGAACTAGGTATTTAATTTCTTTAGAAATTAATAAATTAATTATAAACATGATGTATAAGATCATCTTTCTCAGATCTGGTGTTTTTCTTATCTTTTTTTAAATCATTGATTTTAATATGTGGATATTGGCGTTCACTGTTGTATTAATCCTAGATTGGTCATCGATTATGGAAAAAACAAAGTTGGGCCCTTCAAAACACCATATTTTTGTTGCGTTTGGATCCTTCAAGTGGTATCAGAGGGGTCACATCATCGTTTATAATTATTTAAATAATTTTTTTGATGATTTATGCTTTAATAATTTAATTTGTCAATTAAAGTTTAATTGTTCTTGTAATCTGAATTTTTAGATACGTTCTTCCTCTATCATTTCTCACAGATCTATCATAAATGAATAATATTTTTATTAAAATTAAATTTAGGATCTCATCAGGAGGTGCCGACAATTCTGTCTAAGTAACATAATAGTACATGATGTGTATGAAATGCGCTGTCATGGGTGCCGTCAAATGATTAATGGTTTTTGGGGTGCCTAGGTGCATCAGAGTGGTTGACCAAGGTCATCTCTCAAAGAGGCAGTAATTGAAACAACTTTTTAATGGTATTCTAAAAATAAAATAAAAGAGAATAAAAACACTACTTTAAAGGATGGGGGTTGTTTATCATTTATAAATCTAGAAGGATGGGGGGTTGTTTATCATTTAGAAAATATTTTAAAAGGCATAATCGATCTAACTCAACCTATTAAATCAATTATTTATCATTATCATTTAAATTAACATCCAATTAATTATTATCCCCTAACTTGTTAACCCCCTAACCCTACTAGAATTAACCTTACCACAAAGATGAAGTGAATTAAACCCTAGGTTATCTTCGGAACATGTAATCGCAACACCCTGCTTTGATTGATGTTCTAAAGATAGCTTATGGTCAGTGGTAAATTAGGTCACATATCCATTCTGTAAATGAGAACTAATTGAGTTTAGGGATTATTTTTGAAGTCTACAAATTAATCCCATGTGGTTTTGAATTACCAGTTAAGGTTGCGCTCTCACAGTTTACACAATTCCCAACCTCGTGTGTTTTGTGTCAACTGTTCAATTGCTTGCTTAGATTTATTTAAATTAAAAACTAAATTAATAGATCATAATATTTTAATTACATTAGATCATTGATTCAAAATAAATGAATGAATAATGATAGAGGTCGATCGATTACTAAAAAGAACTACTCTTCCATTGGTGGTGTAGTCATCGTAGAAATGTTTTGCATGTGCAAAGGTTTAGAAAGGGTAAAACCCAATCTCATTTATACTCTTGATTATAGCCCAATTATAAATATTAAGGATGATTAAAATAGAGGAAAACATGGGAATATAGAAGAAAATATAATAAATATAAGAGGTATAAAGAAGTTTATTATGCAAATATAAATATTACAAAGCAAGAAAGAGAGGAAGGCTTCGATGAAGGGATCATTGCTTCAAGAGCTACCCCTAAGAGTATAAGGAGTTCTAGAAACTCTAAGGTGGTTATAGGACTCCTATATAACTCCAAAATGGTATCACTTCACTCCCTTTTCTTAACTTCCAAATGGGGTGCCCAAGGTATCAATTTATAGCCGAAATAGGGAGTGGTTTTAGGCACCCAGTTTTCGAGATACCACTTTTGTGTCAGTTTTTAATTGATAAATGACATTATATAGAGTTGGAAAAAATATAAAAGTTGTATTAAATCATCTTTACTATCTCCATGTCAAATTTTGTGGCCAATGGAGAATTAAAACATGATATATGGCCGAAATACATATTAAAGTCATTGACTTCATGCAGATTATGTCTCCTTGACAGATTGGTTCGGATGGACTCCTTAATGACCAAATTGGGATTCAGTTCCTTGAGAGGAGTTGTATCCCATGAATTTTTTAAGTGTAACACAAAATATTAACCCATTTGGATGCATTTATTTTGAGAAATGTTCAAAACAGTGGATAAATGTCCTTGGGATTTCATGCAGTTTGGCCCATTTCGCTTCTGGATCATCTCTGATCCTCCAAATCACCTCCGCCTACAAACAAATCACAAAAACAAGAATAATTTCCTTTCTTAATAGTGATAAAAATTTAATAATTGCATCAAATGGGATGTTCAATTTGAGAAAATATTTTTAATTTTAAATACAAAACTAGTTTAAAACAGTGATGTAGGGATGAAATAAAGTAGTGAATTGTGACGCGATCACACCCCCACACTTACACTTTTGCACTCCTAGGAAAAAACTCATATTGTGGATTCCAAAATTTTTTTTTTCAAAATTAAACATCAATATCAAAACAAATTTTAAAACACATATCCTTGAGATTCAAAAATCACACACCAAGAAACAAATGATATCATGCCTCATAAAATCCATTATTTTAAGTTCTCCATTTATATCATTCAATATATTTCCACTTCATTTATCCTCCCATGCAAAAAACACTTACCTCACTTGAATTTTCTCTTATAACACAAATGTCAATTCTTTAGCAATTTCCTTCTCATCCAAACTCATTCAAGGGTCAGCATAGGCTTGATAAATTCCTACATCTCCACCTGATGTGAGTCAAGGACATATGCTTATCATGAGGAATTTTTAAGGTTGTTCTGTGGATTTCAGTTGGTAGGATTTAGATGTGAAAAATTATGAGGCTGAATGAGGGGGACTTGACTCTTTTTGAAGAAAAATTGCATTAATCAATTTTTCACTTAAATATGGTCTCCTCCTCAATCCCCATGGCATCGATTCATGTTCATCATCATGAAAAATAAAGGAATTTTCACACCATTCAACATTTCAGTAGTAAAAATGTCAATATTCTCAAACATGATTTTATTGAAAGATCCATATAGTCACAACTTTCTCCCTCTATTAGAAGATCCATAAAGGAATAACTTCACTTATCATGAAAGTTCTAGAAAAGGAATAAATTTCAATATAATGATTTTCTTTAGTAGCAAACACATCTCTTCAGAATTTAATTTTCCACCCAAAGTAGCACAGAATGTGGTAGCAGAACACATGACAGTTTCCCCCACACTTAAGTTCAACTAGATTATGAAATTTCACTTCAATAGTTGGTTGTATAGGGATAATTGGCTTATAATGTGGCAAACCTAACAGGATGTTCATCACTTCTAAGGGATAAAAGGATGAAATGTTCAAGGTAGGACATTATAAAAAATGATTCTTTAAAATAGGGGCTTTAATACCAAACAAATTCCTCAATCATTTAAAACATAAGTACCCCAAACCCTCAAGTTTTGACAGGAATAAATCAAATTCTGGTTAAATCAAGCATGGTTTGGTTCTCTCAAGAAATGAGGTAGATGTAAAGAATATGAAAATAATGTTTTAGAAGCCTCACAGTAAAGTGATTTCAAATATAAATATAGTGAGATGTGGCATGGGATTCAAAATTCAGAGTACTTTTTATAAAATTACTAAATATTTAAACTTGAAACAAAGTTATTTTCAGCATTCATTTAAGCTCGGTTTCATGGGATAAATTTTTTCACTTATTGATATGGATTTAAAAATCGCGATGAGAATCAGCTCAAAAGTTTCAAAAGCACGCAAAAAATTGAAAAATAAACACACAAAATTTGAAAAACACACGATTTTTTTGTTTTTTAAAATCATTGAAAAACAGGAAAACAATTGAAATTACTAAACTAAAAGGTTCCCTCCTTTACACTTAAAATATTGCATTGTCCTAAATGTGAACCCATGAGATGATATATGCACATGAAATACAGAATTTTAAATAGGAAAAATAATATTAAAGTGAAAGGGTTAGGAACAACCTGATATGCTCAAGTGATGATGGGGTCATGTAGTGTGATGAAATCCACTGCATCTATAGGAAGTCCCTGAATGTATTTCTTAAAACATTGCCCGTTGACTATAAATCTCCTTATAGTTCTCTCTTGTTTGATCTCCACTACACCATAAGGAAAAACATTAGTCACAACATAAGGACCTAACCATCTGAAACGCAACTTACCAGACATCAGCTTCAGTCGTGAACTGTAGAGAAGGATTTTCTCTCCAACATGAATATCCCTTTGTTGGATCATTCTATCATGAGATTATTTTCACCTTTCCATGTAGAGCCTTGATTTATCATATAAAGACAATCAAATCTCTTCAAGCTCTTGAATTTGCAACTTCCTTGGGATTCCAGCTTGTGCCAAATCCATGTTGCATTTCTTTATAGCCCAATAAGCCCGATGCTCAACTTCCATAGGGAGATAAAACGCTTTCCCAAAAATAATCTGAAATGGGGACATACTAATGGGTGTCTTGTATACTATCCTATAATCCCACAATGCATCATCCAAGTGCTTGCTACAATCCTTCCTATTTGGTTGCATGGTTTTCTCCAAAAAATGTTTCAACTCCCTATTTGAAACCTCAGCCTGGCCATTTGTTTGGGGGTGGTATGGTGTTCATGTTTTGTGTGTCACCCCATAATTCTGAAGGAGGGAAGAAAAATTAAGATTGTAGAAGTGTGTCCCTTGGTCACTAATGATGGCCTTCGGTACTCCAAACCTGCAAAAAAATATGTGCTTTGAAAAAGTCCACTACAACATGAGAATCATCAGTCCTGGTGGCCTTAGCCTCCACCCATTTACTCACATAATCAACAAAAACCAAAATATACAAAAAACCAAAGGAACTAGGAAAAAGACCCATAAAATCAATTCCACATACATCAAAAATCTCACAGAATAGTATGGGTTATTGGGGCATCTCATGTCTTCTAAAAATGTTCCTAGTGTGTTGGAAACGTGAGCACGACTTACAATACACATGAGCATCATGGAATAAGCTAGGCCAATATAATCCAGAGTCTAAAACTTTCATAGTTGTCTGTTTGGGTCCAAAGTTTCCTCCACATGAAAGTGTATGGAAAAAATGTAGAATAGACTCAAACTCATTGTCAGAAACACACCTCCTAATGACTTGATCACTACACATGTTCCAAAGGTAGGGGTCATCTTACACATAGTACCAAGACTCACTTCTTAATTTTTGGACTTGATGATTCTTTAAATTTGTAGGGATTTCAGATGCAACAGGGTAGTTCACTAAATCAACATACCAAGGATGCATAACTAAGATGGAATAAAGATACTCATCAGGGAAAGTGTCCTGAAGTGGTACCTGGTCCAAGGTGTCATCCTATAGTGTGTGAGTTATCCTACTCATGTGGTCCATCACCAAGTTTTCTGAACCCTTATTATCCTTTATCTCAATATCAAATTCCTGAAGAAGGAGCATCCATCTGATAAGTCTGGGTTTTGCGTCTGGCTTCTTCAAGAGGTACCTCAGAGCTGTATGGTCAAAAAAACAACTACTTTAGAGCCTAATAAATATGAACAGAATTTATCTAAAGTGAATATGATAGAATGAAACTTCTTTTCTATGGTTGTGTAGTTTTATTGGGCTGAATCCATTTTCCTTTATGCATAAGCAATCACATGTGAACGTCCCTCCACCCTCTGAGATAAGATAGCTCCAACTGTGAAGTTGGAGGCATCACACATAATCTCAAAAGGAATCTCCAACCATGGGGGATGTATGATCGGTGGAGTGTACATAAAATTCTTTAGCTCATCAAAGGAAGTCCTAAAATAATCATCAAACACAAAATCAGAATCCTTTTGAATTAATCGTTACATAGTAAGAGCAATATTACTAAAATCTTTGATGAAGCGTCGATAAAATATTGCCTTTACTAGGAAAGATCTAACATCATGCACACATGAAGGATATGGTATGGATGAAATAATGTCTATCTTAGATTTATCAACCTCTATCCCATGTTTTGACACTACATGCCCTAAGACAATGCCATTCTCTACCATGAAATGACACTTTTCAAAGTTCAAGACCAGATTCTTCTCAATACAACAATTCAACACCTTTCCCAAACTACTTATACATTCATCAAATGAGGATCCATAAAATGTAAAATCATCCATAAATACCTCTATGCAGGTCTTAATAAAATCATAAAAAATACTCACCATGCATCTCTAGAAGGTACCTGGGGCATTGCAAAGTCCAAATGGCATCCTTCGGTAGGAAAATGTACCGAATGGACAAGTGAATGTTGTCTTATCCTAATCCTCCAGAGCAATAAGAACATAAAAATATCTAGAAAATCTATCCAAGAAACAATAATGTGTCTTCCCAGCAAGTCTCTCAAGCATTTGATCAATAAATCATAGGATAAAATGGTCCTTGTGGGTGGACTGATTTAGTTTCCTATAATCAATACACACACACCAGCTGTTTTGTACCCTCATTATAACTAACTCATATTTATCATTTTTAACAACAATAACACCACTTTTATTAGGCACAACCTGAATAGGACTCACCCATTGGGAATCTGAAATGGGATAGATTATGCATGCCTCGAGCAAATTTTCAACCTATTTTTTAACAACCTCAAAAAGCGTTGGATTGAGTCTCCTTTGTGGCTACCTAACAGGTTTAGCCTCATACTCCAAAAGAATCCTATGCATGAAAATGGAGAGGATAATACCTAATATGTCAGCCAAGGTCTATCCGATTGCCCTGATGTTCTCCCTCAAAAGATTCAAAAGTTTTTCTTCATTTTCAAAAGGGAGGTTGTTAGCAATGATAATAGGTAATTTCTCACCACTTAACAAGTATGAGTATTTGAGATTAGGTGTCAATTGATTGAGTTCCAATGTAATGGTGATTTATGGATCAAGAATTTGAAGGAACTGAAATATGCGCACAATGAACATCAGTATTAGAATATACATCATCAAAATCCGAGAATAAAACATCAAATCCATCAGCATACTCAACATCCATGTCATAATCAAAGTTCACATGATCAAAATCAGAATATGAATCCATTTCAAAATCAAATCTAAGAGAGTCATGTGCATTAGAAATAGGTGTGTAAGTACTCTTGGACATCAAACTAGAACCAATACTCATAATATCCCTAAGCACAGGACAATCAAATTCCATGGGGTTTTTATTTGGTGGTTAAAAATGGTAGATAACAAATGTATAATGATCCTCTGAGGGGTACTTCATGGAGTCCATAACATTAAATATCACAACTTCATCTCCAAACTCCATGGAAAGTGTACCCTCATGGACATTTATGACCATTTTAGTAGTTTTGAGGTAGGGACTACCTAATATAATGGGAGCATGTGAACTTACCTGATCATCCTCCATGTTAAGCACATAGAAATCTGTTGGGAAGATCATGTCTCTTACCCAGACAAGTACATCCTCAAGGACTCCCGTTGGATATGACGTAGCTCTATTCACTAACTCCACTAGTAATCTCATCATCTTTAACTCACCAACCTGTAAAGAAGAGAATACAGAGTGAGGCATCACATTTATAGAAGCTCCCAAATCACATAAAGCATCAAAAAAGTGTAACTCCCCATATGGTGCATGATATAATGAATGTCCCTAGATCATTTAACTTTGTTGGAATTTCTAGAGTTGGTGTAATGAGTGCTGAAACATTCCTTCCAAGATTGATCCTCTCATTTCCCTTGAGCCCTCTTAGATTGGTACAAATTTATTTTAATAATTTTTCATACCTTTGGATTTTCTTGATGTCTTCAAGTAGAGGAATGTTGATCTCCACATGCTTGAAAGTGTCCAAAACCTCCTTTTTCATTGCCTCTTCAGCCATATTCTTGGTTTGAATAACCCTGTTTGGAAAAGGAAGGGGTTTATGAGGAACATCATTAATATTTTTCTTATTTCTATCTTTCTCCTTGGGTTTCTCATCAACCAATTTTGAATGGGGCTTCTCCGAAGTTGAGGTGAATCCCGGTGGAATGGTAGGTGGATAAGCATAAGTTGTTTTCTTCATGTTTCTCAATGTGATGGAACTGAAATTTCCCTTTGTATTTTGAGTAGGTTGGAAAGGTAGATTTATATAATTCTTACTTAACAGTTCATGGAGGGCGGTGGCAATATGGCTCATTTGAGTTTTCAACTCCCTCAGCTCTGAAACTTGACTCTTAAACTCATTCTGTTGATTAAGAATAGTTTGTTTCAAAATATCATCAGTATTAGAATCTACCTTGGTTTGATAATTCCCTTGTTGTTGACTTGTTGAATCTTGAGATTCAAATCGCCTTTGGGGTTGTTGGAAACCCTGTTGGTAAGGTGGAGGTTGCTAGATGTTTTGTTGAAAGGGGGGCCTTTGTTGTTGTCCAGATGCATACCTCATGTATGATTGATCCTTACACCCTTGGTTTTATGTTGGTTCAAAGGAATCAAACTTATTTTTTGGATATGGCTGTTGTTGATGTTGATATGGTCACCCAGGAAACACTGCTACACAATATTATGTTTCTTGTAGTTGGGGGAAATAGTCAGTTGGGTGGCTTGTCTCAGTGAAAATGCCACAAGACCTTGAAGGAGTGGGTTAAGATGTCTTTTGATCCAAAGCAATCCATCTCACCATAGTGGTCAATTCTTTCAACTTGGTATTAATAAAATGAATTTCAAGAGAATAAGAATTTACCTAATGTACTCCTCGAACATGTGGTGTACCTCGATCACCAAATTGTTGAGAGTTTTGGGTCATCTTGTCAATCAATGCATGTGAATCTACTGGTGTCTTGTCCACCAATTATCCTTCAGCTGCGACATCCACCATGCTCCTCTCCATAGGTGTGATTCCTTCATATAAGTATTGGATGACTAGTTTTTCACTGATTTGGTTACGTGGGCAGCTTGCACACAACTTCTTGAATCGCTCTGAGTACTCATACATTGACTCCCCTTGTGCTTGCTTGATTCCAGATATCTTCTTACGAATGGAAGTGGTCCTTGATTCTGGAAAAAATATCTACAATAAAAGACATTTCAAATCATTCCAACATATTACATCATCAGGTTATAAATAATACATCCAATCTTTTGTAGCTCCATCAAGTGAAAATGGGAATGCTCTTAGTTTTATTTGATCTTCAAAAAAATTTCTTGGTTTTAAGGTTGATCAAAAAACATTAAATTCTTTTAAATTTTTGTTTGGATCCTCACTAGATAATCCATGAAACTTTGGAAGAAGATGAATTAACTCATATTTCAGTTCAAAGTCCGATTCGAGATTCAGGTATGCAATACAATTTGGTTGATAATTAATATCAGGTGCAACCAATCCTCGAATGGTTCTATTAAGTTCATTGTTATTGTCTTCAACCATTAGTTCTTGTTTTAAGTTGGACTTATAAGTGTTTCCAATTTCAATGTTCTTGGAGTAGAGGAATTCTCCAACTGGTTGAATGTTTAAACTTCCCGTAGAATGAGAATGTCTGATTCGATCTTGAAGTCTACGTTCAATCTCAGGGTCAAGATCTAAGAGATATTCAGGATTAGTTCATGTAATAAATCAAATAAAAATGAAAAGAATAAAAGTGGACCATAGTTAAATAAAAATGAGAAGTTTGAGTTGATGGTCCAAAAATAATAAGAATAAGAAAACCAAAGAAGAAGAAAACCAAAGAAGAAGAAAAATTCAGATTGGGTAAATAAGGAAGAAATAAGAGAAGAAGAGAATAAAATGTAAAATAAAATAAATAACTCTAAATGGTTGAAATAATTACTTGCCTCCCCAGTAATGGCGCCAATTTGAAATGCACTGTCATGGGAACCCTCAAATGATTAATGGTTTTTGGGGTACTTAGGTGCAGTAGAGTGACTGACCAAGGTCGTCTCTCAAAGAGGCAGTAATTGAAACAAATTTTTAAAGGTATTCTAAAAATAAAATAAAATAAAATAAAAATACTAATTTAAAGGATGAGTTTTTTATCAATTATAAATCAAGAAGAAGTTTTATGGAAGAAGATTGTAATTTTTTCTATTTTTTCTTTTTAAATGAAGTTCGATTAAAAAGACACAACAAGAAAAAAAATTAGAAAATATTTTAAAAGGCGTAATCGATCTAACTCAAACTCTTCAATCAATTATTTATCATTATCATTTAAATTAAAATCCACTTAATTATTATCCCCTAACTTGTTAACCCCTGAACCCTATGAGAATTAACCTTACCACAAATATGAAGTGAATTAAACCCTAGGCTATCTTCAGAACATGTAATCCCAACAATCTTATTTGATTGATATTCTAAGGATAAATTATGGTCAGTGGTAAATTAGGGAACATATCCATTATAGAAATTAGGACTAATTGAGTTTAGGGATTATTTTTTAACTCTACAAATTAATCTCGTGTGATTTTGAATTACCGGTTAAGGTTGCGCTCTCACAGTTCACACAATTACCGACCTCTCGTGTTTTGTGTTAACTGTTCAATTGATTTCTTAGTTTCATTTAAATTAAAAAATCAATTAATAGATCATAATATGTGAATTAAAGTATCTCATTGATTTAGAATAAATTAATAAAGAATGATAGAGGTCGATTGATTATTAAAAAGAACAACTTTTCCATGGGTGGCGTAGTCATCATAGAAACATTTTGCATGTGCAAAGGTTTAGAAAGGGTAAAACCCAATCTCATTTCTACTATTGATTCTAGCCCAATTAAGAAGGTTAAGGAAGATTAAAACATAGGAAAATAGGGTAATAAAAAAGAAAATATAAGAAATAGAAGAGGAATAAAGAAGTTTATTATGAAAACATAAATATTACGAAGCAAGAAAGAGAGGAAGGCTTCGATGAAGGGATTCTTGCTTCAAGAGCTCACCCTATGAGTATAATACAACGACCTAGACCCGAACAGCTACCCGAACAGTGCTAAACGGGTTGGGTGTTACTACCTTAGGCACACCTCCCCGAATGCCAAAGGCTGACGACTAGTAGCGAGGGTCTTATAGGTATAGTGGGGAGGCTATACCCTCTCAGAGGATAATAAGGGTATTGGTCCGAGAATAATAATAAAGGTGCAATGGAATAAACAAATCAGTAGACTCAAAATAGACCTGTAGAGTGGAAGCACAATCAATATCAAGAAACAGCAAAAGCAATAAATATAAACAACAACAGCAAAAATAAACAGAACAGTATGATGATAACTTGTAACTACTACTGAACAACAAAACATGCATCCAAAGCAGTTCATACATATCCATATATAAAAAGGGCTCCAATGGATAACCAAATGTAGCTACAAAACAAGTAAGCATGCTGATATAGGAAAGGAAGAAAAACAAGGTAAAATCCAGCTAGGTAATACCTCAAGGTCCCTACCATCTCCATGTGACAACTAAGACAACCCATCTCCTGAAGCTGACCTCTTTCCTGTACGTTAATCCATAAAGTCTGCATGCATCCTGAAGGGCCTGTGTAGGGTGTGAGATGAATATCAGTAGGATACCACCCAATGGTGCATACCTAATATAAATGTTTAAGATGATATGTATTTATAAGGAAAATATTAAACAGTATGATGCACAAAAAAAACACAAACTCAACCGGTGCTCAACAGCCAACATGGAGTGTCACCTGCTTTGGCCAACACGGGAATCTCTATCATGTAACCCCGCACCATGTGCCCCCTGAAACTGCGTGTCTCAAGTACTGACGTCCTGAAATCACGCCCAAGAAATAGTATCCCAGAGGAACAACGATGTTTTTCCTCAAATAAGTAACCAAAGGGACAACGATGTCAACCCTCAAATAAAGTAATCGGAGGGGCAATGATGTCCGACCTCAAATAAAGTAACCAGATGGATAGCGATGTCTGCCCTCAAATAACGACGAGCCTCTACCCCCAATCCGATAGCCTCAACATTATCCCCTGAAGTCTCCTCACCTTCCATGTGGCTTTATATGACAAGCACCCCCAAACCAAAAGTACCTAGACCGCAACTAACAGGGGCCTTTACCCACACGAGTGGTCAAGAGCACCTTATCACGGAGTCTCTCTGTGTGCACACTACTCAAAGTCCCGGGTGAGCGGTAATCACCAAATTAGTACCCAAGACACAACACCTCTGACACCTCATGTTCCTATGACCATGCCGCTCAAGTCCGATGGCCTCGCCATCTAAGTAACTCGGGACATGCCCAACCTGACAGTCACCCTGCCTCAAGATGATGTCCATGACGACCAATCCCATGGTCAGAACCACCCAATGTAACCTGGGCCAAGCCCAACCTGTGATCAGCATCACTAAACAATACCCAAGCCATGCCCAGCACAACTCGAAGGTTCTAGGATATGCAATATCACAAATCACATATATACATAGAATCAAAAGAATACTTTATCAGGTCAAAACCAACTAAACGGTTGAATTGCACTAGATAAGAGTTGTCCCATACCAACTCCAAGGTCTTGTAAATCTCTAATAATTCATATAATAACTTAAAAAATTAAACTCGTCAGTTTATTCAAGAAAAAATCAATTTATACCAATTTGGCACCCCCAGCCAAAATTCCCCATATGAACAACAACCCCTCACCTAGCCCCGCTCAAGAAAAATAGGAAAAAGGGCATACCCAAAGGCATTCCACAGGTTTAATAAGAAATTAAACAGGTAATAACAGGTAAATTAGGGTCTCACTCAAAATACCCAAATATGCTCTTTAAGCCGCGCCACCCAAAGGTCTGCGAAAACACAAAAGAAGGTATGTACCACCTAACTGAGACTCGTATGATGATACTCTTCCGATAACAACCTCCAATTAGGTCTAAAACGTGGTATATATATAAAAGAATTAAAACCTCTCAAACCCCTAAACTCATTCTAGAATAGAAATCAAGAAGAACGGCTCAAGAGGAATCAAGGCCTTACCGAGGGGGTTCCAATGGATCAAACGGTGTTTGATTCCGACTTCGGTTGAAGAAACAGGAAGGGATTGAAGTCCTGACAGCCTGGTTCTTGACACCCAGTGACCCCATATGCCCTCTGCCTCAAAATGAGGCTATTGCCTGTTTTAACGAAAAAAAGAAAATAAATGGTGTGTACTTTAGGACTACACGCCGTGTATCATTTTACTGTTCATATAACGATAGATATTTCACTGAGGATTTGTCGACTGACTACACGGCGTGTACCTAGGGGTACACGGTATGTACTTATCTACCCGGACGACATCCCCAACACGCCATGTATGCCCCCATACACAACCCCTCTACATGGCGTGTACAACTAGTGCACGACGTGTACTTGATAAAAACATTCTACCCAGCCAACATGCCTACACTCCATGTATGGACGCCACACGTTCAAGGTATACAGTGTGTCGAGCAACAATACATGCCACGTAGTAGGAAATTCCTACACAATCATTAGAAGACATGTACTCAGCGAGCACACGGATGGTACGTGCCTAACCCATACACGGCGTGTACTTTAGTGTACATGGCTGGTAATTTGAAAATTTCCAAAACTTCTTAGATTTTCATAGTTTTCACATGAAAAAGTCAAAAATTCAAAAAGGGTTGGGATTTTGACCCGTTCTAAAAACCCAAGTTCTTACAATCTCCCCACCTTAACATAGCTCGTCCCCGACCTATCAAAAGAAACCCAAAGATGGCATCAAACATACCACCCCGATCAAGGTAACCCAGACTTCCTCAGTCTCAAAGGTTCTGGATAAATTCCTCAAGGGTCTCCCCACCTTAGGAATTTCCTAAATCGATCTTAACCCTACAAAACTCAACAAATAAAGGGTTCACTAATCTTTTTCTGGACTCATGGTCATCTTGTGACGCATCGTCACCCTTGCGCCTCATTGGTGCTTCCGTGTTGTTTCTGACATCCAAACGTATCCAACACCATATTGGTGTTTGCCTCCACAAGGTCCTGCATCCCATGGATGCTCAAAAAAAACTTGGAACCTAGAACCTCAAGTAACCTGCATCCTTGATTCCACGATGCCCACGAAACCTTAAGTAACCCACATCCTCGATGACCCGATGCCCACGACACCTCAAGTAACCCGCATCCTCGATGCCCCTAATGCTTAGCATCTCATACATATAGATAAATATATTACGCACCCAATATGGATTTAATCCCACTGACCAACATCTAGTCAGTCCACGTAAATATTGTGCACCTCGTGCACTCAAAACAGACATGCCTCAACAGGTCATGTCAAAAGAAAACAAGAAATTCATGACCACACTCATGGTGTACCTCTAACCGTAATCGACTCACCAGCTTTCTCAGCCCTTGGAAGCTCCACGGCATGCACCTGTCCTGAACCACGACTACCTAATGCCTGACCTCCCTACGATGTTGTTCCAGTCACCGACCACTGACCCCTTAGCTGGGTCCTGCTGTCTCTGTCACGTCCTACGTGTGCAGTTGAACCTCGGTTACCCTCTCCTAGTACTGAACCTGAACCAACTCCAGATGCCACCGTCTGTCCTGGTCCCTGGCTGCCGGCTGTCTGAGAAGGATACCTGCAAAACCTCTCTAGATGCCCGACCTATCCACATGCTCGGAACTCTTTTGGATGCCTATCGCACTGATTCTGAACATGTCCTAGCTTCCCACACTGAAAGAAAACCACTGCTGAACTACTACGAGGTGGTCTAGTTGAGTCTTTAGCCTAACTACCCTACTAAAACTCATCCCATCTCCGTTTCCTGCTGTCTGGACCATCACCTGAAGCTGTCACCCGGCCAACCTAGGGTCTATCCCTCTGGTTACCCTCTACTATAAGCGCCAAATTCACTGCCTCTGAGAATGAACCCAGCCTGAAGATATTCACCTGGATTCAAATTGAATGTCGTAATCCATCCTCGAAAGGCATCACCCTTGTCGCGTCATCGCTTACCATACCAGGTGTAAAGTGAGACATCTCAGTGAAAGTAGTTACATAGTTCATGACGGACATTTATCCCTGCTGAAGGCTCAAGAACTACCGATCTCTCTCGGATCTCAGTGTATCTAGGTAAAAGTTCTCAAAGAAACTATCCTCAAAGACCTTCTATGATAGCCCCTTGTGCCTGCGAGCCTGAACTTACACATCCCACCAATGCTTCGCTAGTCCTCTTAGCATGTATGTCACCAGCTTAACCCTCCACCCTGGAGGCATCTCGAGTTGCTCAAAGATCATTTCCATGCTCTCTATCCAGTTCTTAGCCTCCTGAGGACCACCCTCACTATGAAAAAGTGGAAGGTGTTGTGACTGGAACTCCTGCATCAGATATTCCATCGATGGCTCTGTCCCTATGCACCTCTGTCAATCCCCTGTAAGACATGTACCAGGATAGCTCGGAGCTTCTCATCAAGCCATGGTCCAAATGTTTCCAAACCTGGTTGTTGTCCTTCCTGCACTGGATCCTGAACCTGATCTTGTCCCTGAGCCTCTACCTATGGCTCATGCTTTGCCTGCACTGAATCCTGAACTCGATCCTGCTCCTGTGGCACTATACCATCTCCGGTCTGATTCTCTATATGAGTCACCCAAAAAGGAATCCGCTGAATACCATAAATGGTCAGACAAACCACATACATAAAAATATATACATATATAACGTAGATAAGGAAAGTAGTAAAAGGCAGCGCATAACTACTACCCTTACTCTACCCCACCGCAACCATGCCCCATGGAATCTTGGCCTTGTGGCCTCCTTACCCACCCTTAACAGAGTCAAGTATCAAAAGTACCTCAGGCCATGCTCATCCTGACAACTAACGTTGACTCAAACTGATGATCGAGTCGCCCAATCCTGGTGATCAAAATCACCCCAACCATAGTACCTGCCTGCTCTCATAAGAGCCAGACCCAAATACCCCGCCACATGAAATTCTACAAATATATAAATCATGTCATAACACATTGAAATTCAAAAAGCAATTATATTAGTAATTTAACCTATTCACGTTTCAAAAGAATAAAAAGCATGACAATTTACATTATTCACATGGAATTATCACTTTACAAAGCATACGCGCGGTTATGAAATTGAAATACCCTAAAAATGTGCCTATAAAAAGCCAAAAAAAACAAGTCTTTCCATACTGAGACAAGGTCCAATTCTCCCTTACCGCACCAGGTCAAGGGTTACATATCACAATCAATAACATCACACACCAAGTGATTCACCGAGGTAGAAATCATATAAATTGTAATCTGAGAAAAATAAAACAGCAATTCCCACCCATGGAAACTTGGTTCATCCCTCGTACCTTGGGCTGCACGCACCCAAGAATAAGTTAGAAACCCAGTTCCACTAACAACCTATCTCCAGTCTATCATATCCTAAATAGTAAAACCAACAGAAATAAAAAGATAAGTCTCAATATCATTAGTATCCAATGAAACAATTCTACTAAATCCCTGTCAAGAACTCCTCTGATACAACTTTATAATGACCCGAACCCGAACAGTGCTAAACTAGTCGGGTGTTACTACCTTAGGCGCACCTCCCCAAACGCCAAAGACTACCGACTAGCAGCGAGGGTCTTATAGGTAGAGTGGGGAGGCTATACCCTCTTAGAGGATAATAAGGGTACTGGTCCGAGGATAATAATAAAGGTGAAACGGAATAATCAAATTAGCAGAATCAAACCAGACTCACAGAGCGGAAGCACAATCAATATCAATAAATAGAGGAAGCAATAAATATAAATAACAGCAGTGGAAATAAACAGAACAACATGCTAATCACTTGTAACTACTACTGAACAACAAAACATGCATCCAAAGTAGTTCATACATATCAATATATAAAAAGGGTGCCAATGGATAACCAACTGTAGCTACAAAACAAGTAAGCATGCTGATACAAGAAAGTAAGAAAAACAAGGTAAAATTCATCTAGGAAAGACCTCAAGGTCCTTACCATCTCCATGTGACAACTAAGACAACCCAACTCCTAAAGCTGACATCTTTCCTACACGTAAATCCATAAAGTCTGCACGCGTCTCGGAGGGCCCGTGCAGGGTGTGAGATGAATCTCAGTAGGATACCACCCAAAGGTGCATACCTAATATAAGTGTTTAAGTAGACATGCATTTATAAGGAAAATAGTAAATAGTACGATGCACACAAAAAACACAAACTCCACCGGTGATCAGCAGTCACCATGGAGTGTCACCTGCTTCGGCCAACGCCGGAATCTCTGTCATATAACCCGACACCATGTGCCCCCAGACACCGCGTGTGTCAAGTACCGATGTCCTAAAGGAACACCCAAGAAATAATATCCAGGAGGAACAACGATGTCTGTCCTCAAATATGTAACTGGAGGGACATCGATGTATGCCCTCAAATAAAGTAATCGGAGGGACAATGATGTATGACCCCAAATAAAGTAACCGGAGGGACATCGATGTTTTCCCTAAAATAATAGAAAGCCTCTACCCCCAACCCAATATCCTTAACGCTATCTCCCAAAGGCTCATCACCTTCCACGTGGCTTCCTACGACAAGCACCCCAAACCCAAAGTACCTAGACCGCAACTAATGGGGGCCTCTACCCACACGAGTGGTCAAGACCACCTCATCACGGAGTCTCTCTGTGTGCACACTACTCAAAGTCCCATGTGAGCAGTAATCACCAAAATAGTACCCAAGCCACAACACCTCTAAAACCTCATTTCCCTGTGACCATGCCGCTCAAGTCTGACGGCCTCGCCATCCAAGTAACCCGGGCCATGCCCAACGTGACAGTCACCCTGCCTCAAGACGACGTCCATGATGCCCAATCCCGTGGTTAGAACCACCCAATGTAACCCAGGCCAAGCCCAACCTATGATCAGCATCACTAAACAATACTCAGGTCATGCCCTACAAAACTCGAAGGTTCTAGGATATGCAATGTCACAAATCACATATATACATAGAATCAAAAGAATACTTTATCAAGTCAAAACCAACTAAATGGTTGAGTTGAACTAGCTAGGTGTTTTCCCATACCAATTCCAAGGTCTTAGAAACCTCTAATAATTCATATTATAACATAACGAATTAAACTCGGGATTTTATTCGAGCAAAAATCAATTTATACCATTTTGGCACCCCCGACCAAAATACCCCATATGAGCGAAGACCCCTCACCCATCCCCGCTCAAGAAAAATAGGAAAAAGGGCATACCCAAAGGCATTCCACAAGTCTAGTATGCAATTAAATAGACAATAACAGGTAAATTAGGGTCTCGTTCAAAATACCCAAATACGTGCTTTAAGACATGCCACCCAAAGGTCTATGAAAACACAAAAGAAGGTATGCACCACCTACCTGAGACTTGTATGATGATACTCCTCCGATAACAGCCTCCAATTAGGTCTAAAACATGGTAGATCTACAAAAGAATTAAAACTTCTCAAACCTTAATAACTCATTCTAGAATATAAATCAAGAAGAACGGCTCAAGAGGAATCAATGCCTTACCGAGGGAGTTTCAATGGATCAAATAGTGTTTGATTCTGACTTTGGACGAAGAAACGGGAAGGCATTGAAGTCCCAGTGTCCTAGTTCATGACACCCGATGACCCCATAAGTCCTCTGCCTCAAAACGAGGCTACTGCCCGTTTTAACGAAAAAAATAAAATACGCGGCGTGTACTTTAGGACTACACACCATGTATGATTTTACTGTTCATATAACAACATATATTTCACTGAGGATTTGTCAACTGACTACACGGCGTGTACCCAGGGGTACACAACGTGTACTTATCTACCCGGCCGACATCCCCAACACGCCATGTATACCCCCATACATGGCCCCTCTACACGGAGTGTACAAGTAATACACGGCGTGTACTTGATAAAAACATTCTACCCAGCCAACAGGCCTACACGCCATGTATGGCCTCCACACAGTCAAGGTATATAGCGTTTCGAGCAACACTACACGCCGTGTAGTAGGAAATTCCTACACGGTCATCACACAACATGTAATCGGTGAGCACACGGACGGTACGCACCTAACCCATACATGGAGTGTACTTTAGTGTACATGGCATGTAGTTTGGTAATTTCCAGAACTTCCCATATTTTCACAGTTTTCACAGGAACAAGTCAAAAATTCAAACAGGGTCGGGATTTTGACCCATTCTAAAAACCCAAGTTCTTATATATAAGGAGTTTTAGAACCTCTAAGGTGGTGATAGGACTCCTCTATAACTCCAAAATGGCAGCACTTCACTCCCTTGGACGAACTTCCAAATGGGGTGCCCAAGGTGTCAATTTATAGCCAAAATGGGGAGTGGTTTTGGGCACCTGGTTTTCAAGATATCACTTGTGTATCGATTTTGAGTTGTTAAATGGCATTATCTCTAGTTGGAAAAAATATAAAAGTTTTAGGCAACCATCATTACTATCTCCATGTCAAATTTGGAGGCCAATGGAGGATGACAACGTGAGATATGGCCGAAATACATAACAAATTCATTGACTTCGTGCAGATTCTGTCCCCTGAACATATTGGTTCGGATGGAATCCTTAATGACCTAATTGAGCTTCGGTTCCTTGAGAGGATTTGTATCCCATGAAGTTTTGGAGCGGCCCAAAAAATATCATCCCATTTGGATGCACTTATTTTGATCAATGTGCAAAACAATGGACATATGTCATTGGGATTTCATGTAGTTTGGCCCATTTCCTTTCTAGATCATCTCCGACCCTCCAAATTACCTCCTCCTACAAAGAAATCACCAAAAAAAGAATAATTTCCCTTTTTAAAAGTGATAAAAATTTAATTATTGAATCAAATGGGATGTTCAATTTGAGATAATATTTTTAATTTTAAATACAAAACTAGTTTAAAACAGTGATGTGGAGATGAAATAAAGTAGTGAATTGTGATGCGATCAGTGTACTTGGTATGCTACTTTTATAAAATGATCCATAAGTCATTTGTGACATGTAAAAATCATATGCACCTCAATCTGATACACAATATTCTCGGTATGACTCAAATTGTATGTTATTAGTTTAAAATTGACAATTTAGTTTAAAACATTTTTCACTCACTAAAAACCAAAAAAAACATTCTCATATTGTCTTAATAATTTAGGAAAATGATTAATAAGTCACTTTTGATGTAAAAAAATCAGTCACACATTAAACTGATATACGATGTGACCGATATGACTCAAAATGCGTGTTTTCAATTTAAATCAGATTTTTAGTAAAAAAGACACGTGACATACTCAAAAACAATCAAACACATTTAGATTTTTTGATACTTTAGGAAAATGATTCATAAGTTATTTTTGATGTGTAGGAATAAACTACGCATCAATCTGATGAACAGTATGACCTATATGGCTCAAAGAGTGTGTTTTTATTTAAAATTGTCATTTTAGTTTAAAACACACATCACATACTCAAAACCGACCAAATACATTCGAATTATTTTTGAGACTTTAGGAAAATAATCTATATTTCATTTGTGGTGTGTAGGAATCATCTGCACCTCAATCTGATACATAGTGTGCCCAGTATGACTCAAAGTGTATGTTATTAGTTTAAAATTGACATTTTAGTTCAAAATGTGTCACTCATTGAAAATTGAGAAATCGGTCGCACATAAAACTGACACACGATTTGACAGATATGACTCAAAGCGCGTGGTTTTAGTTTAAATTGATATGTTAGTAAAAAAGACATGTGACATAGTCAAAACTGAGAAAACACATTCTGATTGTGTTGATACTTTATTATAATGATCCATAAGTCAATTTTGACATATAAGATTCAACTGCACATCAATCTGACACACATTATGACCAATATAACTCAAAGTGTGTATATTTATTTAAAATTGACATTTTAGTTCAAAGCACACATCACATACTCAAAACCAAGAAAACACTTTTAGATTATTTTGATAATTTAGGAAAATGATCCATAAATCATATGTGACATGTAGGAATCAACCTCACCTCAATTCGATATACGGTGTACCTAGTATGACTCAAAGTGTATGTTATTAGTTTAAAATTGACATTTTAGTTAAAAATGTGTATCACTCACTAAAAACTAAGCAAACATTCTCTAATTGTCTTGATAGTTTAGAAAAACGATTCATAATTCATTTGTGACATGTTGGAATCAGTCACAAATCAAGTCAACAATTATGTGACCGGTATGACTCAAAGTGCATGCTTTCAGTTTAAATTGATATTTTTGTAAAAAGGACACATGATGTATTCAAAAACCAAGAAAGCATATTTGGATTCTTTTGATACTTTAGAAAAATAATCCATAAGTCATTTTTGATGTGTAAGAATCAATCACACATCAATTTGATGCATTGTGTGACTGGTATGACTAAAAGTGCATGTTTTTATTTGAAATTGACATTTATTTCAAAACACACATCACATACTCAAAACTGAGAAAACATACACTACTGGAAATCATTCTTTTCCCAACACTTGTATACCAATGGTTCTCTTGAACTGTTGGTATAGGTGATCTTTACCAACGGTTTTCATAAACCGTTGGTAAAGATGCATTTTGATGGATTTTTCCTAACGGTTTTTAATAACTGTTGGAAAAATAAACCCCCAAATTCGACTAAGGCAGGTGACCCCCCCTGATTCCAGAAGCACATTGCGTGACTCCCAGAAGCACTGCCCGACTCCCATAAGCCCTTGAGAAGCCCCAGCACAGGTACACCTCTTCCATCTGATCAGCTACCAGGTTAGACTCCTTCCACCTCTTCTCAAGGATATCCTTCCACCTCTTCTCAAGGATATCCTTCTATTCTCAAGGATATCATTATTCCCTATTTATAGGGATTTTGGAAAATTTTATGATTCACTACTCCACGAATTGTGTACTCAAATCACTAAATCAGTGTACACATTGTCCAATTAATGTTTTCATTACACATATACATTTATAAGGTCATGGTGTCTCTTTCTTGTGTTCTAATTTTAAAGATTCATAGTTTTTTTAATCTCATTGCTTCAAATATTACAGATTCATGTATATGAACTCATAAGAAATTGTTTGTAATATTTATTCATATTATTTCATGAAAATCACTCCTTTCATTAAGATCATGTCAAACATGAAGATCTTGTTCATATTAATTTTTTTACACTATGTGTATTACATAACAAGTATGTATCATATTTCTATCAAAATCTTTATATATATAAAATGACACATTGTTCACTTATCCTTTGTGCAATAGAACATATGGAGTATCTTCTTGAACTTTTCAAAATAGTATATGGTCCCTAAATATTCTTCACAGAAGAAATTAGAAATACTTAACCATACAATCCAATGTTCTTTATGAATAAAATATCTACAAAGGGAACTCTCGATGGGACCTCTCCTTTTACCATGTAGTACTTCTTCCTTCTTCATGAAACTAATTCACAGAATGTCAAATTCGCAATATTAATGAATATTAGTTTTCCTAATATAACCATTAATCATTTTTCCTTCAACATCATGCATGAGTTATTCAATCACCTTTTTAAAACACAATTAACATTTTCACTGATTTGGGGTTCCTCAAAATGCTTGGGAAAATCAGAAAAAACACATGTATTGAATCGTGCTTCTCATATGGTTTCATGGATACAAGTTCATCTTGAAAATCATGACTGCGTGGTTCAAATATCAAGAGAACCATGGGATTATTATTCTTCACAGAGATGAAGTTGTTTTCTACAACTATGTGTTTTTGTTTTCACTTTTGATTTGTCCTAAAGGTGAGCTTTGTGGTCATTAATCATGGTTGTGGGTGGTCATTTAGGATGTAAGATAGTATGACTTCATTTTACTTGATATATCCAATATTATTATTGATTTATGTTCAATTTGATTATCTTTGACAAGTGATGTTGTTTAATAAGTTGTTATTAATGGTTGTAATAATGGTGATATGGTATAAGGGTTCACATGGTGTGTATAACGGTTGACATGGTGTCTACGATAATCTAGTGTCCTGGGAATGTACATGGGAATGTACACACAGTACATGACTTGGTTATCCATGTAAATATACATGGCCAATCCCTTATGGTGAAAAGTATTTTTGGCCAAATGGGGTGCTGAAAACGTCCCATTTACACATGGATTTGTTTCATGGGTATGCCCACATGATGTGTTGGCCATACTATAGAGTAGGTAGTAATTAGCTCAGTCAAAACACTTTCATCCCTGAAATTCAAGACTACATGGTTAAATAAAAGAACCCATGTTCTAATAACATGTCGAACATGGTTTCTAACTCAACTCACCTAAAAATAAACTAGAACACTAGTTAAATGCAAGAATTCATCCTAACGTACACTATAACATTGGTTAAATGGAAGAAATCATCCTCGTTACTGAATTCCATACACATTTGGGCAAAAGACCATCATTCATGAACATCACTGTAATGTATAGGCTTTTCACAAAACATATATCCCTTAAATGTCATGAAATTACAGAAGGCACTGATTTAAAGTTGTCCTGTTTACAGGTGGAATCTTTGTAGATTTGGATAATATATTCTTAGAACTATAGAGTGGAACCCCATTCGGTTGTTTGAGGTCCACCCAGGACAACCCTCCTCCTTCCTGGACCCAGGACAACCCCCCTCCTTCCTAAACCTTGGACAGCCCCCCCCCCCCCCACCCTCCTCCCTGGACCCCGGACAGCCCCCCACCCTCCTTTCTGGACCCTGGACATCCCCCCTCCTTCCTGGACCCTGGGCATCCCCCCTCCTCCCTAGACCCCGGACAGTCCCCCACCCACCTTTCTAGACCCAGGACAGACCCCCTCCTTCCTGGAACCTGGTCAGCCCCCCCCCCCCCACCCTCCTCCTTGAACCTCAGACAGCCCACCACCCTCCTCCCTGGACCCCGGATAGCCCAAAAATCATTATTCTTATGTGAGATAAAACACAATAGAACTTGAAGGTCCCTCTCCAATGAGTGGCCATATGGGTTCAGGTCACTAATGAGTGGCATCCTGGTTTGGGATGTCACAATTTCTGGATATCCTTTTTATAGGTGTTTCTAATCAAATCCATACCTATAACTATTGAAGGTCCCTCTCCAAAATCAATTGGGACATGATTCAATGAATACACCCTACCAACCTATGATCTGTGGCCCCAAACCTAGGATCCTTTAATCCATGGTTAAGGTGAAACTTGATGAGGCCATAACTACTTTTGATGTGATCCTCATCCTACTCCTCATCCTGATCTCTCAGAAGAAGTTAAAGTATAAAACTCATGTACTCCCAATAAGACCCTTAAGGATTATGTATTCCTTGATCCACTTCCAATATCTTACTGGGAAATCCTTGAATATAGTCATTAGAAATTCTGTATCTTATTTTCTTATATACACTGTATTTTGTTGTATTTCTTAATATGATTCTCATATAGAGTAATTTGTCAGTTATGCTTTTATTTAAAGTAAATAATTTTCATTTACCTAAATATTTTTTTGATTGAACTTCAATATTATTTAATTACATTGAAATGACTTATTGAATTTTTTTTACAGAATGGATAGAATTTAGATGTACGAAACTGATCGGATTTCAACCGATTTTAAAAATAAATTGAACAGATTTTTAGATATTTCATTTGACAAGGCTTCAGATAGTGGTCACATACACTTCCCATGTTCTAATTGTGTTGGAAGACCCTGGTTGAGTGATGAAGCAGTTATCTATCATATAACCAAATATGGTTTCCAAACAAACTATTATGTGTGGTATCACAATGGAGAGAAAATGGAATCTCAAAATGTTGATGATCCAAATGATAGGACTAAATTGGAGAGTTTGATATATGATCGGTTTCCATTTATTCAGCATCATGAGAAGGAAAGGATGTCCAGCCAACAAGATTTCGATACAAGAACACATGATGCATCCATTGGAAATGATGATGTTGATAGGGTGAAAAATTGAATGATGTTGTGACAACTCCAGTATATCGGCAATGTAGTAAAATGAAAAAGTTGGAATTTTTGATCCGATTGTTTCATGGGAAAACTATGTATGGGATTTCAAATACTGCAATTGATTACATTCTTACCTTCTTGAAGTACTTACTTTTAGATGATGTAGATATTCCCTCAAACCACTATATGTCATGGAATTTAGATGATGAACTTGGATTCTCAAAAAAAAATCATGCTTGCCCGAATGATTGCAGCTTATTTTGGGAGGAAACTGCTGAAAGAAATGATTATATCAAATGTGGAACCTCCCGATGGAAGCCAAAAGATGATGGAACACCATATCGTGTGCCACAAAAAGTAATGTGGCACCTTCCATTCATCTCCAGATTATATAACCTTTTCATGTCTGATGAAATATCAGTAAAAATGCGATGGCATGACACCGAGAGAAAAAATAATAATGAAGAGTTGGTTCACCCTGCAGATGGATTCTCATGGTAGAGATTTGATGCTCGATATCCTGAATTTGTAGCCGACGTGCGTAACGTGAGACTGGGTCTTTCATGTGACAGTTTTAATCCATTTGGATAGATGCTTACTTCACACATCACATGGCCAGTTTTCATACACATTTATAACCTTCCCCCATGGTTGTGTATGAAAAAGCCTTACACTTTCTTGAGTATACTAATATCTGGCCCTTCTGATCCCAGTAATGATATAGATGTATACATGAAACCTTTAATAAAAGAGTTGAAACTTCTTTGGGATATGGGTGTGCCCATATACGATGCATGTTCGAAAGACATATTTCATATGCATGTTGTGCTTATGTGGACGATCAATGATTTTCCTGCTTATGCAATGATGTATGGATGAAGCACAAAATTAAAATTGTCATGTCATGTTTGTATGAAGAATAATCGATCGAGAAGACTGAAATGCCGTCTTAGTTTTAGTTTTATCAGACATCGACGATTCTTGTCAATGAACCATCCATATAGAAACAATCGTCGTAGATTTTACAATACCATAGAGACTGACGATCCACCTCAGCGTATGTGTGGAACTGATGTGCTTAATGAATTGAAAGATTTCAGTTATTCATTTGGGAAGGGTGTAATGAAATCAAGAAATAGGAAAAATGTTTCCAATGATACATGTTACAATTGGAAGAAGAAGAGTATGTTCTTTGAGTTGTCGTATTGGTCAACCAACATGTTACGTCATTGTTTAGACGTAACGCACATTGAAAAGAATATATGTGAAATGTTGATTTCGATTCTTCTAAATGTCAAGGGGAAGACAAAAGATGATTTATGATCTAGGCGTGACTTGGTAGATTGGGGGATCAGACCATAATTTCATCCTGTTTGTATCAGTGAAAATAAATGGAAAGTTCAATGTGCTTCTTATGTGATGAAACCTATTGAAAAAAATCAATTTCTGGAAGTGCTAGAGACTATTAAATTTCCTGATGTTTATTCAAGCAATATATCAAAATGGGTCAATATAAAAGAGTTGAAGTTCAAATCTTTGAATACTCATGATTATCACGTCCTTTTGCATGAGTTGATTCCAATAACAATCTGTCTTCTCTTGTCCAATAATGTAAGAGTATCAGTTATTCGGTTGTGCTATTTGTTTAGAGATCTTTTTACTAAGAATTTGTCCAAATACTTCTTGCAAAAACCATTGGTAGAGACACCATTAATTTTGTGTGAGTTAGATAAAATATTCCCTCCATCATTTTTTACATGCATGTTGCATCTGACTGTCCATCTTCCGAACGAAATACTTCTTGGAGGACCCATTTCTTTCTGTTGGATGTATCCAACTAAAATAAACATGTGCACATTTAAATCATATGTTCAGAATAGGAATTATACCGAAGGTTCTATTGTGAACGGTTACTTGGATCAAGAATGTATGGATTTCTGCTCAATGTATTCGTATGATCTTACTACAAGAATAAACAGACCAATGTGAAATGAAGAAGAATAGTATGAGCAAATTGAACCCAGTTTTCCATCACTTCCTCAGACGGGAGAAATTCCGAGATCATATACATTGACGACATTAAGCCTTGAAGAGCGAGAGATGGCACATCACATAGTGTTGTTCAATTGTGATTTGTTCAATGAGTATATCAAGTAAGTAAAATGTACATGTATCTCTTATCTTATCTCTTGTAATTTTAAATATTTGTTAAACTATTATTAATTTTATCTCCAGGGAATATAAAGAATTGATATATAGAAAGCATCGTTCTTTATCTTTAAGAAGGAAAGAGACTTTTCATAGCAAAGGGTTTTCTTCTTGGTTGAAATTGAATGTAAAAATATTTCTGTAATAACTAAATAAAAATAATATTTAATTAAGTTTACTATTTGTTTATATTTCAGGTATCGATTTTTCCTGTAGACTCTGTTTCTGAGGAAATAAGAGCTTTGGCTTTTGGTCCTAATACCATGGTTCGTTCTTGTAAATCACTTGTGATCAATGGATACAAATTTATTGTCACTGAACAAGAAAGAAACATGAGAACACAACATGATGGGGTTATGCTAACTGCCACAACAGACTGTTATGCCAGTTCATCGGATAATAGACCTCATTCTGAAAATGTATCTTATTATGGAGTCGTGGAGAAAATAATAATTTTGGATTATTACTTGAATGGTCGAGTCACAATGATGAGACATCAATGGTTTGATTCAATGATGAGGCAAGGCACCTTTATTGATAATTGTGGATTTCGAGTTATTTACATGACTCGCACTCTTGCCACTGATGAACCATATGTATTGGCATCAATGGTGAAACAAGTTTTTTATGTCAAAGATCATTTCCATCCTAAATTTGGTGTAATTATTGAAGTAAATACCAGACATTTTTTTGATAATGGTGATGATGAAGTTGACACTATCCCTACTGTAATTGGAAGCAATCCATTTATTACTTATAATGACTCTAATAGCTCAATTTTCAGAGTTGATTGTGAACCCGAAGTTGTGGTGGGAAATATATAGAATCATACAGTCGTGTTCTCACCTACATGTTTCACATACATCATTCAGAGCGTGTATCCTAGTACTTACCTTCAAACCACCATAAATCTTATGTTTCTTTATGTTTTTTATCAGAATGGGTTTTCTATATTTTTTTTTTGGTTACACATTAGTTATATGTTTCTAATTACTTCCATATTTGTTTTCATTGTAGGAAATGACACCCATTGAAGAGAGGCGGCAGAAAAAGATGACAAAAAATAATCGTTGCATGACATAGATGAGCGTTCCTCAACTCATCCCTGTTGTGAGTATTTTATTTCAAATATATATATTTCAATAACTTATAATATCATGTGTTTACTTTTGTGTTAAACTTTTTTTCAAGATCCACCCCCTAGATGAGAGATATCCGACGAGGAGCCTGATATTTCTCCCAATACAGAGGTTGGTGGTAGGAGGGGGTGGTGTCAGAGTTAGAGGATCATCTGGTGGTCCCAGTACTGAGGCTAGTGGTACGAGGGCTCGTGGTGCGAGAATTAGATGATCCACTGGTCGTACCTGATTGGACTATGCCCCTACCATAGACGTTTCTGATACACACCATTTTGATCCTGGTGTGTCTTTAGGGACACATGGGATATTTAGGCCTCCGATGTTTACACTACCAGTTGGCCAGATGTCTGTGCCATCATCTTTTTCTTCTGGTTCATTATCTCTGAGCTATTATATTCCACCTTCTTCAACTCCTGGTCCAACACAGTATGTGGCCGAGGAGCGTACACTGAGGGACAGTCCACCTGTATAGGATATTCCTTCAGCTTCTGCACATCCAGTGATGCCCATTGATCTGACTACCATAGGTATATTTATATAACTCTAACAAATTTTTATACCAAATATTATTTTTATTATAACTTGTACTGATATTTTTTTCTTTATTAACGGATTCATCTACTGATAGGAGGAGGGGGAGGGGGCATACTCACTTGCGTGCAGTATGGAACCACCAAACACAGTTGATGGTAGAATACAATGATGATGGGCAGATGATTGATAAATCTGGGCAGGAATGTCGGGGTTTTTTGGCGACGCTGGCCAAATAATCTGACATCATTCCGGTCAACCCTCTCTCTTGGAGACATCTTCCACATGAAGTCAAGGATAATGCGTGGGAAAAAATATGGGTAAAAAATCTATTGGATTTAATGTAGTATTTTTTTGTATTTATTTGAATTAATCTATTTGGTGTCAACTTCGGTTTAACTTCCCTGATGGAAAACGTAAACGATCAGTGCGTTTAAAGGAACTAGGAGAGATTTAGAGAGCTTATAAGCATGATCTGTATGTTGGATGGTGTGATAGAGTGGGCACGGAGTTGGAGACGTTACCTATCATGGATGACTACCTGATAGATCAATATTGCCAAATGATTACCCATTGGGCGACTGCCAAATTTAAGGTATTAATCCCATTTGAGGTATTTAAATGACAGTTTTCATATTTTTCATTAATATTATCTTATTTATTATTAAACATTATTTAGTAATCTTCTGAAAAAAAAACAAAAAAAACATTTATTCAAAGAAATACCTCCATACTTTGGGGAACACCACTATGTCATATCATGAGAGGCAGCTGGTACGATATAGTTGTTTATAATTTTTCTGTAGGACTTTCCCTTTTTATTGTTTCCTGCTTAAATTATGTGATTTATTGAATATTGAATATATGATTATACTTGCACTTTATATTGTTTCAATGTCATTACAAAATCACAAATTGAATATTTAAGGACGTATCCCTCGAGCAATTTTTTTTTGCTCGAGTAGAAGGAAAAAAGATGGAACTGTAGTTAATGAACCGACATAAGAAAAGATTGTAAGTTTTAATTTTTTTTATTTCAAAGGTTAATATCTATTTTGAAATTTAATAATCTATTAATATTTTTAACAAGCTACTTTAGAGGTCCTTGATTCCTAGGATCCTGACAATTTAGGGCCACACGATCATTTATATCTGGTTTTGGGAGATGATCACTCTGGTCGAGTACGGTGCCGACCTGGTAAGAATATAGCCCCGACGAGGTATTGGTCCTCTCCAGGTATCCATTCTAGTACCAATGATTTGGAACAGGTCAAGGAGCATGCAAGAAAGTCTAATAAAAGGGTCACAAATTTGGAAGAATAGGTTCAAACGAGGGAGAAAGAATTTATGAAACTGATCAAAGCTTTATCTTCATCACTTCCACCAGAGGACAGCACAGCTTGTGAGGCATATATTTCATATATTGGTGCATTATCCCATGAACCAAGTGGCAGTTCTAGTGTCGGTCGAGATTATGACGTTCCTGGTGATTACGAGGATGCTAAAGAGGAAAAGGGCGAGGATGAGGATGAGGACGAGGGCGAGGATGGGGCCGAGGGCGAGGATGGGGCCGAGGGTGAGGATGGGTTCGAGGATGAGCATGGGGACGATGACGAGGATGACGAAGAGGATAGAGATGGCGGTGAGGATGAGGCAGATGATGACAGTTGTGATGGTGATGGTGATTAGGGGTAGATTGATCCATTACATTTTTGAATTCTGTATAACTCTTTATTTTTGAACCTGGTTTTTCACTCTGGTATGGATATTTTTGAATTCAGTATAACTCTTTATTTTTGACTAAATATTGGACACTTTTTTATTTCCTTTTATAACCAAAATAAGAAGTTTGAATAATTATTTCATCCACTAAATATCTTCCCAAGTATATCCTTCCAAATATGTCTTCTTTAGCAAAATAAACATTATCCAATACCACCAGGAAGGTTGGAAGGATAAAAAGAACTAGCATCAACCAAACATCGTCCCTTAGTCCCATCTCAAACCTAAAATATTTTATGTAATCATTTTTGAAAAGATCTAATGTAAGATTCACCAACTCAACAAAGTGGTTGGAGAACTCTAGAAGAGTACGCTTCACTTTCTCCAACTTCAGAACTCCAAAGTATTTTACACGTGTAAAGTTTCATGATAAAAAGCTGGTTAAATATCGTATTGAATGAAACCCAGGTAAGACCTTTGTGAAAATTATCCTACACTATAGAATCTCAAAATATTCATTCTGGTCATTTGTGACGTGTATGAGTTGTCAAACATGCCTCAATCCGAGGCACAGTTTGGCCGGTACCACTCAAAGTGTCTCACTTTTATTTGAAATGGACAACATTTTAAGTCAAAACAACAAATGACATATGGAAAACTGACCAAACGCATTTGGATTATGTTGATACTTCAGTAAAACTATCCATGGATCATTTTTGACATGTACGAGTCAACCCCGACTCAATCCAAGGCACAATGTGGCGGGTATCACTCGAAGTGTCTGTATTTTGTTTAAAATGGACACTGTTTTAAGTAAAAGCAATAGCCATATGAAAAACTGACCAAATGTATTTTGATTGTGTTGATACATTAGAAAAACGATCCATAGGTCATTTGTGACATGTATGAGTCAACCACGCCTCAATATGAGGCCCGGTTTGGCTGTAACCACTCTAAGTGTCTCACTTCTATTTGAAATGGACAACATTTTAAGTGAAAACAACAACTGACATACGAAAAACCGACCAAACGCATTCAGATTCTATTGATAATTCAGGACAATGATCCATGGTTCATTTTTGGCATGCACGAGTCATCATCGACTCAATCCAAGGCATGGTGTGGTGGGTATCACTCAAAGTGTCTGTCTTTTGTTTAAAATGGGCAATGTTTTAAGTAAAAACAATAGACATATGGAAAACTGACCAAACGTATTCTTATTCCATTGAAACATTTTCACAACGATCCATAAGTCATTTGTGATGTGTAAGAGTAAACCGCACCTCAATCAGAGGCATGGTTTGGCCGGTACCACTCAAAGTGTCTCGCTTTTATTTGAAATGGACTACATTTTAAGTGAAAACAAAAAATGACATACGAAAAACCGACCAAATGAATCCGGATTCTATTGATACTTTATAACAACGATCCATGGGTCATTTTTGATGTTTACGAGTCAACCCCGCCTCAATATGAGGCACGTTGTGGCTGGTACCACTCAAAGTGTCTCACTTTTGTTTGAAATGGACACTGTTTTAAGTAAAAGAAACAACCATACGGAAAACCGGCCAACCGTATTATGATTGTGTTGATACTTTAGAACAACAATCCATGGGTCATTTGTGACGTGTACGAGTCAACTGTGCCTCAATCTAAGGCACTGTTAGGCCGGTACCACTCAAAGTGTCTCACTTTTATTTGAAATGGACAACATTTTAAGTGAAAACAACAACTAACATACGGAAAACCGACCAAACACATTTGAATTATATTGATAATTCAGGAAAATGATCCATGGGTCATTTGTGATTTGTATGAGTCAACCTCGACTCAATCCAAGGCACAGTGTGGTGGGTATCACTCAAAGTGTTTGTCTTTTGTTTAAAATGGACATTGTTTTAAGTAAAAACAACAGCAATATGGAAAACTGACCAAATATATTCTGATTGTGTTGATACTTTAGAACAACAATCCATATGTCATTTTTGACTTGTAAGAGCCATCCATGCCTCAATCCGAGGCACGGTTTGGCCGGTACCACTCAAAGCATCTCACTTTTATTTGAAATTGAAAACATTTTAAGTGAAAACAACAACTGGCATACGTAAAACCAACCAAATGCATTCGGATTCTATTGATAATTCAGGAAAATGATCCATGGGTCATTTTTGACGTGTAAGAGTCAACCCTGCCTCAATACGATGCACATTTTTGCGGGTACCACTCAAAGTGTCTCACTTTTATTTGAAATGGACACTGTTAAAACAACAGCCATACGGAAAACCAACCAAACGTATTATGATTGTGTTGATATTCTAGAAAAATGATCCATGGGTCATTTTTGACGTGTACAAGTCAACCGCGCCTCAATCCAAGGCACAGTTTGGCTGGTACCACTCAAAGTGTCTCACTTTTATTTGAAATGGACAACATTTTAAGTGAAAAAAACAACTGACATACGGAAAACCGACCAAACACATCCGGATTCTGTTGATAATTTAGGAAAACGATCCATGGGTCATTTGTGACGTGTATGAGTCATCCCCGACTCTATCCGAGGCACAGTGTGGCGGGTATCACTCAAAGTGTCTATCTTTTGTTTAAAATGGACATTATTTTAAGTAAAAACAACAGCCATACAGAAAACTGACCAAATGTATTCTGATTGTGTTGATACTTTATAACAACGATACATATGTCATTTTTGATGTGTAAGAGTCAACCGCGCCTCAATCCTAGGCACGATTTGGCCGGTACCACTCAAAGTGTCTCACTTTTATTTGAAATGGACAACATTTTAAGTGAAAACAACAACTGGCATATGGAAAACTTACCAAACACATTCAAATTATGTTGATACTTCAGGACAATGATCCATGGGTCATTTTTGATTTATACGAGTCAACCCCGACTCAATACAAGGCACGGTGTGGCAGGTATCACTTGAACTGTCTGTCTTTTGTTTAAAATGGACACTATTTTAAGTAAAACCAATAGACATATAGATTACCGAACAAACGTATTCTGATTTTGTTGATACTTTATCACAATGATCCATAAGTCATTTTTGACGTGTATGAGTCAATCACGCCTCAACTTGAGGCACGGTTTGGCCAGTACCACTCAAAGTGTCTCACTTTTATTTGAAATGGACAACATTTTAAGTGAAAACAACAACTGACATACGGAAAACTGAACAAACATAAACGGATTATTTTGATACTTTAGAACAACAATCCATGGGTCATTTGTGACGTTTACGAGTCAACCCTACCTCAATCCGAGGAATTGTGTGGCCGGTACCACTCAAAGTGTCTCACTTTTGTTTGAAATGGACAACATTTTAAGTGAAAACAAAAACTGGCATATGGAAAACCAACCAAATGCATTCGGATTATGTTGATACTTCAGGACAATGATCTATAGGAAATTTGTGACGTGTACGAGTTAACCCTGACTCAATTTGAGGTACGTTGTGGTGGGTATCACTCGATGTGTCTGTCTTTCGATTAAAATGGACACTATTTTAAGTAAAAACAACATACATATGGAAAACTGACCAAATATATTCTGATTGTGTTGATACTTTAGAAAAATGATCCATAAGTCATTTATGATGTGTAAGAGTCAACCGTGCCTCAATCCAAGGCATGGTTTGTCCAGTACCACTCAAAGTGTCTCACTTTTATTTGAAATGGACTACATTTTAAGTGAAAACAACAACTGACATATGGAAAACTGACTAAACACATCCTGATTCTATTGATACTTTAGCAAAACGATCCATGAATCATTTGTGACGTGTAAGAGTTAACCTCATCTCAATCCGAGGCACATTGTGGCTGGTAACACTCAAAGTGTCTCACTTTTGATTGAAATGGACATTGTTAAGTAAAAACAACAGTCATACGGAAAACTGACCAAACGTATTTTGATTGTGTTGATACTTTAGAAAAATGATCCATGGGTCATTTGTGACATGTATGAGTCAACCGTGCCTCAATCTGAGGCACGGTTTGGCCGGTACCACTAAAAGTGTCTCACTTTTATTTGAAATGGACAACATTTTAAGTGAAAACAACAACTGACATACGGAAAACCGAACAAACGCATTATGATTATATTGATACTTCAAGAAAATGATCCATGGGTCATTTTTGACGTGGACGAGTCAACCCCGACTCAATCTGAGGCATAGTGTGGCGGGTATCACTCGAAGTGTCTGTATTTTGTTTAAAATGGACATTGTTTTAAGTAAAAACAACAGCCATACAGAAAACCGACCAATTTTATTCTGATTGTGTTGATACTTTAGCAAAAATATCCATAGGTCATTTGTGACGTGTATGAGGAAACTGCGCCTCAATCCGAGGCACGGTTTGGCCAGTACCACTCAAAGTGTCTCACTTTTCTTTGAAATGGATAACATTTTAAGTGAAAAAAACAACTGACATATGGAAAACTGACCAAACGCATTCGGATTCTATTGATACTTCAGGAAAACGATCCATGGGTAATTTGTGACATGTAATAGTCAACCCCAACTCAATCTGAGGCACGGTGTGACGGGTATCACTCAAAGTGTCTGTCTTTTGTTTAAAATGGACGATGTTTTAAGTAAAAACAATAGACATATGGAAAACTGACCAAACGTATTCTGATTGTGTTGATACTTTAGCACAACGATCCATAAATCATTTGTGATGTGTACGAGTCAACCACGCCTCAATCCGAGGCATGGTTTGGCCGATACCACTCAAAGTGTCTCACTTTCATTTGAAATAGACAACATTTTAAGTGAAAACAACAACTGACATACATAAAACCAACCAAACGTATTTAGATTCTGTTGATACTTTAGCACAACAATCCATGGGTCATTTTTTACGTGTATGAGTCAGCCTTTCCTCAATCTGAGGCACAGTGTGGCTGGTACCACTCAAAGTGTCTCACTTTTGTTTGAAATGGACAACATTTTAAGTGAAAACAAGATCTGGCATATGGAAAAATGACCAAACGCATTCGGATTCTGTTGATACTTCAGGAAAACGATACATGGGTCATTTGTGACGTGTACAAGTTAACCCCGCCTCAATCCGAGGCACGGTGTGGCCCGTATCACTCGAATTGTCTGTCTTTTATTTAAAATGGACATCATTTTATGTAAAAACAACTGGAATACGGAAAACCGACCAAACGTATTCGGATTGTGTTGATACTTGAGCATAAGGATCCATGGTCCAGCCTCACACAATCCAATTCTAATTTAAGGAACTCTTACCCCTATTATAAAACACATGTCATTTATTATGCCAAGGACAACTACATTCCCTAAGTCACACAATCTCATTGAGTACAGCAAAGAAGGCGTACTAGTAGTCTAGGTGCGACGCGTTCAGATTGTTCAGGATCCACCCACGCCGCCCGTGGCTCTGGGTGATGTGGGACACCGTCGACAGGAGGAAACTTCTCAGGAAGTTGCCCACACCCAGGCTGGTGCTCGAGTAGGACGTCCCCAGGCTCTTCATCCCCTTCGCTACTTCCAGGAGCGCGTCGGCAATGCCCATGACCACGAACTGCGGGAGAAGGATGAAGATGCTCAGGGGGACGCGCCCGCCGCTGGACACAACGCCGTGCTCGGCCGTGGCACGAAGCCGCCGGTTCTCCGCCAGGGAGGTCGTGGCCATGACGACGATGTGGAAGACCATGCCAAGCCCCATCCTCTGGAGCAGGGTTATTCCCCTGGGGTTTCTCATCCACCGTCTCACGATCTTAACGAAGGTCCGGTCGTAGAGCACAACGCTGGCGAGCATAGAGATTGTTGGAGGAGGTCACCGTCCCCTGATACAGCTTCTTGGTCAAGTAAAGCACCAGGTTTGCCAAGATCCCGTAGTAGGCCATCCGCTCGAACACCTCGTACACTAAACTTCAGGAACAAAAACATTACCAGAGAAAGGGGGAGGAAAGAGGGAAGGTATGGTTATGGAGGAATCACCGACGACAAAGGAGCAAGCCTTCCAGCCACCCGTCTTGGATCTGAGCACGGGGTTTCCCTTAGGATCCACAGTGTCGTCCTTGGTGTACCCATCCGCCCCTTCTTCCATGGCCGCACGCGTCCACCTCGCTTCGCGGGGTGCCCACAGCACTTCGTCGGCGCCGGATGTGCAGTGCAGGTATCCCACCACTTGCGCGTGCATAAATGGATGGATATGGTTGAAAAAAATATGCATTGACTTGGATTCTTAAAAGAATATTATTTGGGTGGGGCAAACTGTTCTTGGAGTATCTCTTAGAAAATCAACCCATTACTCCACCTAGTTGATACATATTTGAAAAGAAGCTTTACGTTTATTAATTTAAATGGTCACTATTGTGGTATGCTATATTCAACTTAGTTATTTTAAAAAACCAAACTCAAATGTTTTCTTTAAACTTTTCCTTTATTATGTTGATTATTGACATAACAAATGTGAAAGATGATCTTTCACATCACGTATCTCAATAAACAACATGAAAAACCGCAATTTTAAGTTTTTCATATATGTTATTCAAATAATATAACTCCCTGTTCCTATATATCTTGAAACCATTCACACATCACTTATAGTAAATATATACCCAATAAATTATGTTTTCATGACAAAGGAAATTCACAACATCCAATTTCTTTTGAAATTAAAATTACAAGTGTATTTTATGAAATATGTTTTCTCCATGTCTCATGACTTTCACTTCTAGTGAAATGCAATTTGGGTCATGAATCTCTAAACGGATGTCATGTCATTTTGGATGAGAATAGTATAAAGATACATATTCAATCAATAATATGAGTGCATTATATTTTGAATACATTAAATGAAAATTTTGAAATATCAAATTTGTTATTCCCAAAGGGGTCTTAGGTCTCAGAAACCCTCGGGGGGGGGGGGGGAGTAAATTAGGGTATGAAATCTTTTCACTACCAAAAAACAGAGCAAGGGAAGTACCGCCCTTTATCAGTGCTAAACAGAAAGCGCTGATAAAGGGGTGTGCCTTTATCGGTGCTAGATAAAAGCGCTGATAAATGTTCCATTTATCAGCGCTACAATAGGCGCTGATAAAGGTGTACCCTTTATCAGTGCTCGGTGATAAAGGGAACATTTATTGGTGCTATTATCAGCGCTGATAAACATTTTTATTCTTAATTTATATAAAATTATAATATTTATAATAAAAAAATAGTTTTTTTTTGTATATATTAACAATTATATACCAATATTTATAAATATATACTCTTTATTGTTATAATTATTAATAAATATATATTTATTTATCTTATATGTCATTTTAAATAAATATATAAGAATATAAATAAATTGTTAAATAAAAACCGTTGGAACCTTGATCAGCGCTCGTTAAAAGCGTTGATAAAGGTAGGTTTTATCAGCGTCATTTTAGCGCTGATAAAGGCATCTCTTCATCAGTGCTAAAAAAGCGCTCATAAAGGTATGTTTTATCACCGCTTTTATTTTAGCACTGATAAAACATACCTTTATGAGCGCTTTTAACGAGCGCTGATAAAGGTTCCAACGGTTTTTATTTAAGAACCATAACAGACCCCTCCTCTCTCGCACACGTTCAAGCTTTCACGGAAGCTAAACCCGACCCTTTTTCTGCCGCGACCTCTCCTCATCCTCCTCCTCCGCCGCCACCGCTGGGTTTTCCTCCTCTTCCACGACCGTCATCCTCCTCTGCTGCCGCTGCCTCCACCGCCGCTGCCTCCGCCTCCGCTACCTCCGGTGTATGAAACCTTGGCCAGGGTCCTAGTTTTAGCAATGAGAATGAAATATCTAAAGTTTACTTGTTTCAACCTTGTTTTCTTTGTATGTTTATCTTTTATATTTTAAGTCTGTTGAACTCGTTCTATCGAAGGTGGGTTCTATAATTTCTTGTTATCTTAAGGTGTGTTTAACTATGGTGTGGGTTGATTTCGGTTATAGCGGGTTCTGGGGTTTGTGGGATGTGGTAAATGGTGTACTTAGTTTTAGATTATTTTATTCTCTTGGGTTTCCCCTATTTTGGATAGGTATAACATATGAGTTCTCATTTTATGTTTTCTTTTCAGTTGGAAATTTCTTCTGTTGTGCGCCTCTCCTCTGTCGCGAACGCACCTTTGTCGTGTGCTGAACGACACCTTCGCGGTGAGTTTTATCCTGTTACTCATTGGTTTCCTTTTTTTTCATGTTATTACTATTTGATATTGATGATTACAATGTGAAATGTATGGGCTAAACACCCTGCTGAAAATCGTGGTCGTTGGTGGTCCTTGTTTGCGCACTAAATGAATTGCATGTTGGTTGGTTCCTGTTGAACATTTGAATATAAAAATTGGTAATTTACATATACTTGACTTATGAATGAACGCCCCAAGATGATAAAACTTCTGTGACAACCCCTGAATTAACAAACAAAATTGAGTAAGGGATGCTTTGTAAAATCTGAAATTGTGATTGTTTGGTTTGTATGGTGTTGCGATTGTGAGCACGATTGTGTGTTTGTATGGTGTTGTGGTTGTTGGCATGATTGATGTGCCATTTTGTTTTCCATGTTGTTGTTCTTCCACCATTGAATATCAATCCAAACTTTACACATTTCAATGAAACCACCACTTTGTTACTAGTGCAATTCCACTGAATCCTAGAAAACCACTTCTAGAGGACTCTATGAGACACTTTATGGACACCCCAGTCAAAAATGGATTTCACCTAATTCCTTTTTGTTTGGGAAAAACTATTCGAGAATAAAAACTCACATGCCTCTCTATTTATAGAAAAAATAATTATTTGTGTTGCTCATTTTCAATGCAGTGGTGCAGACAAAAACAATTGAGGAATGTGATGTGATCACTAAGCTTTAGGGAAATTCCAATGAGATGTGATTTTATTATTTATGTGTTTGACTCATTCTCCACAAACCTAGAATTCACTTCTTCTTAAATAAAATTCAATGATGTCCCTTTTTTATGATAAAATAGTTATAGTGAGAAAATAATGAAAATGAATAATAATTAAATAAATTATTCTTCTTCTCATAAGGTGCACAAAATTAAATACTTCATCTTTTCCCAAAAAATTACCGTTATGTGACTTTAATTATTTTAGGATTTGTATTTCATGTAAATAATGAGGTTTTTAAAGAAAATTAAATTAAATAATTGAATTATATTATTTTAGGATTTGTATTGCGGAGCAATATATTGTTGAGAAAGCCGTTGAATTATGTACCAAAAACCTGTCTGGTGTGAAAAACGTTGGCCTACCGAAATCTCGTCACACTGGGCGGCTTGAGGGTAAAGGAATTTCTGTAAGAGAGGTTGTCACAATCAATATTACAGATCGGGAGCAGGCTCACCTTTATGTTTTGCATAACAGTTTCGACGTTGACCCATATGTTCAAAACCACAAAGAAATTCTTAGGCATTTTAATCCTTCTAGGGCTGAAAAATGGATATCAGATACACATAATCGACAGTTTATAGGATGGTTTCAGGACCATATTTTTAATCAGTTAGATGAAAATCTAGACTTAATTTCACAACGACTTCGATGGCTAGCCGAAGGAGCAAGTGTGTATGTATTCTCTTACAATGATTATGCAGTTAATGATTATACATTCTATACTAATGAACCTGATGAAGACAGTACAATGAAGAATAGTGGGGTTACACTTGTGGCTGAGGCGATGCATGTTTCCGGTGCTAAGGACAGAAATCCAATTTATGCGAATATTTCATACTTTGGCATCATCAAACGAATATGGGAGTTGGATTATACGAAATTCAAAGTGCCGATTTTTCAATGCAAGTGGGTTGATAATAGGAGTGATGTTAAAATAGATGAATTAGGATTCGTGAAAGTTTATTTCAGTAAGGATGGGGAGAAAGACGAACCATTTATAATGGCATCACAGACAGTACAAGTATTTTATATTCCAGACCCCACAAACTAAAATTGGTCAATTATTCTGTTATCAACCAAAACAACTGAAGGGTTAGATGAAAGTTCAATAGAGGACAACCCTTTTATAGGGACTTCACAATCATTTCACATCGGTCCCAATGTAGACGACGTTTTGTATGTCAGAGGAGACCACAATGAAGGGATTTACATAGTCGATAGAGGGGTCAAATATCTTCATCATTTAAAAAAAAGAGAGTACAATAATCAGGTTATTTTTTTATTGTAATATACATTGTGTTATGTTATGTTATTATCTATTTGTTGCTGCTTTTATGTAATCTAAATTAAATGTTAAACCACTTCTGCAGATAATGACTTCTACACCTGCTGATGTGCCCAATCCCGAGGCACAAAAGGTCTCTCAACCAGCTGTTGGTGGTCCCAGTGCAGAGCAACAAAAGGTTTCTCAACCTGTTGTTGCTGGTCCCAGTGCTAAGGTACAAGAGGTTTCTCAACTTGTTGCTGCTGGTCCCAGTGCTGAGGTACAACAGGTTTCTCAACCTGTTGCTGCTGGTCCCAGTGCCGATGCTAGCACTCCAGAGTAACAAAATGATGATACTTCTGAGGAAATGGTAGGAAATGAAACCCTGAAAGTGCAAAAAAAACAAGAGCACCGTAGTTTGATAGTGTTAACCAAAATCCTTAAGACAAAAGCAAAAGACATCAAATTTTAGGTGGGATAGAATAAGAGAGGCCAACATATTAACCCCAACAGAGCCATCTTTAGTATCTACATTAGAATCGTCACTCGTCAATGCGTGTCGATTGATTTATAGTCGTGACACCATGTTTTCACCGGGCTTAAGACACTAATGTGGGAAGAGATTGTGGTAACATTATGATATCATTTTTTTAATTTATTAAAATAAAATAGAATACTAAAACATTGACTTACTCTTCATCATCCATTGTAGAGTGCATTTATAGTAGATGACTCGCATAAGGAATATGTATTAAGAGTTGCAGGAAGTATTCATAGAGGTTTCCACACAATTTTAACGAAATATCATCTTAAATATGTTGAAAGGAAAATCAAGCCGCACCCACCTACTCTTTATACACACTTGATATCCCAAGGAGCGCGGGATGCGTTTAGCAACCATCGTGGGGAGCAGACTTTCCAGGTAAATTGTGTGGGGTAGTACGTTGTTTGATGTTGCTTGTATTCATCACTTTGATTGGCAGTTTTTTATTTATAAAACAACAACTGAGTGCTAAAAATAAACAATGTGAAATAGAACCAGCGTACCCTTACCGTAAAGCAAGGATGGGGTACGCTTCACTTGAGAAAAAATTGGTACGTCTTTTAAATCTACCGTACTACTTTTATGTGACATAAAACAACACCATAACCATGTTTCTCTATTTATATGCAGATTGATGAATCGAAATCGAAAGTCATATCCATCCCATGCCCTGTTCTATGAAAGGAGGCTCGTGTAAATAAAGATGGGATACTGATAGATGAAAACACACAAAAAGTGTGGGAAACATGTGTAAGTATGAAATAATATAAATTTTATTTGCTTTAAATCACTATTACATAACAATGACTACTTAGTTTTCTATATTTTCTATCTGACATAGTCACAAGAATCAACAACACCCGCACCAGATGCAGACATACTTTAAGCGACCTTGAAGCAGCCAGAATAGTATGGCCACGTCAGAGGTGCGGGTTTTGGGGTGACACCCCAAAAATATTTTCAAAAACAAAAACAAGTGGAGGATAAAAATGAAAAAATGGAAAAACTGCAAGAAAAATTAGCTATTTTTCAAGAAGAATTAAAATACCAGAGATAGATGATAGAAAGTTTGATGGGAGAGAGTCAGAGAGAAGAAACAACTCAACAACAACCCATGCGTGATGATCCCGCCCCACCCCTTATCAGCTTTGAGGCAAGCTATTCCCCTAAAAAACCTGTCTTAACTGAGGTAATCAATGTTTTAATAATTGTTTTTGTGAAATGTGAATCACATAGACACTGATACCTTTCCTGTACTAATATTCTACAGGGTGAAAAAGACTGTGATTTATATCTATCAACTCCCACCTATCGCCTTGTAGAGAGGGCTACGGTGTTTAATACGTAGAACGACATGCTACACAATAGACAACTTCCAACATATCATTTTAGAGTGTCAATTAAAGTAGCTAAATGAGCCTAGTGTTGAGATACCTGTTCCAAATGACGATGAAGACATTCATACGGTTGAACAAGTTGTTGGAACATTCATTTCATGATCACCAATTCTTGTAAAAAAACATGTCTACAAGGAGGTATCTATTTCCAATTTATTTTTCTAGCTGGACCTTTAACATTTAATGAAAAAAGGTCTGAAATGATGAATGTTATTACAGAATGACAAAGAGAAGGGGGTGAAACGAAATATCAGCTCAAAACCATCTCAAGGATCAACCAACCGATTGAAACGGTCTACTGAGAGCACATTCACCCTGCCCGTTCTATATCCACAGTTAATATCATTGTAGGCTCATGTGGATACAAAGTTGATAGACGACAATGCTCACATAGTTGATTTTGAAAAAAATATGTATGTAGAGGAAGAATCATATTTCATTAGTGCTGAAAATGTAAATGAAATCCTCAAGTATGAATGGCTAGGCACATCAATTTTAAATGTATACATGAGGTATGTTTTCATGATTTGATTTTAAAAAATCTTATATACTCTCATAATTATGAATAAATACATTTCCTATTTTTTTCAGGCGTATATATGAAAAAAAAATTGAAGGGATTTCCCCATGAACAAAAATTTGGACTCGTTAGTCCTCACATCGCCTCTCCAAAAGAGGAAATAGATTCTGATAAAGAGGCTGCAATAATGTCATCCCTACTCAAATCGTTTGAAAAAAAATTATGGATGACAGAGTATTTTTAATACCAAAGATGTAGGGGTAAAACTCTACAATTTAATCATATAAACTATATTTTCATTTCTTTCTTTAGTTATTTTTTTTTTGTTTTTTAGGCAGAATTGGATGCTGATTGCAGTCAATTTGGATACTCCAAAGATTTATTTTCTAGATTCAATGCATGGATATCCAACAAACCGACCACACATGATGGCATTTGTTAATTTCTAATACACTAGATCCAACATTTTAAAACTAAACATCTAGTTATATAATTTATATTATCTTTTAATGAGAATACTATTATGATAGGGCAATGCATCAATATCGTATACTTCATGAAATGAATCTAGGCCCTAAGGATAAGAACGCCTACAAGATCTACAACTGGAAAAGTATCCTAGTATATATAATAACATTGCACTATCCAAACACATATCAAAACAAATTACTTATTTTTTCGATGTTTCTAGAGTGTCTAAAACAAACAAACGGAAAGGAATTTGGTTATTATGTTTGTAAATTTATGAAAGAGATCGTATTTCATCAACAAACTAGCATCCCTGATGAGGTATTTTTGAAAATAATTACGAGTTCATTTAAAATATTTATTAATCCTTTGTATATTTATATTTTTTCAGTACTACCATGACTGTCGCAAAAACTCATATTCACAAGATGATATAGATGTGTTTAGAAACGAATGGGCAGTATACCTCATGGAAGATTGTACACAAATAGGATGAAGATGAATTCCTACTACTTATGTTATCCATATATGATCATTGATATATCCATTTTTACACTTATTGATCATATATGATGACCCTTTATTATGTTTATATCCTTAGGTTAGGAAGAATGGTTTTAGAAATGATTTGTCTTTCTAGTAAAGTATAACTCATTGGACTACACTGGTCGATATTGTGGAAGTCGACCAATGCATAGTCATTCAGTCCACTCACGAGCATCTTAAAATCTTGATGGGAACCAATATATTGGATTTTCAATTTTCTAATTAGTTTCCCTTATATGTGGGTGGGGGTATCCAGGAGGGAGGGGGTGTTCAGGAGTGGGGGGTGTCCAGGAGGGGTGTTTCTAGGAGGGAGGGGGTGTCCAAGTGTGAGGGTGGGTGGGGGTGTCCAGAAGGGAGGGGGGGCTGTCCAGGGGGTGTCCAGGAGTGGGGTGTGTCCAGAAGGGAGGGGGTGTCCAGACAAATAACCATTCAATTCCATTCAATACTGATACTATACAATGGTTAGATCACTTCTAGATTAGCCTGAAGTGGGTCTGTAGTGAGGCATCTAAAGTTTCAACCAACCAAACCAATTCCAAGCCCATGTAAAGGCCTAAGAATTATATTCCAATTCAATTTGAGGCCCAATATATCTTATTTAATGTCATAAATACCCAACATATGCATCATTTACCTTTCTCACATTAGATTTATGTAAAATTTCATTCTTATTCCTCCAATATATTTTTTGTTTGGTGTTTTTCCTTGATTTGTTGAACTGTATCTCTTCAAAATATATATGATTTTATAATTCATATTAGTGAATGATGGTGTATGAATAATATTTATTCCATTATCAAATATATGATGAAAATATAGTTGGACAAGGAAGGTTATTAAAGGTTATACACTAAAGAACAAGGAGGGAGGGGTGTCCAGGAGGGAGGGGGGTCCAGGTGGGAGGGGGCTGTCCAGGGGGTGGGAAGGTGGCTGTCCAGGGAAAGGGAGGGGGGCTATAAGGGGAGGGAGGGGGCTATCCAGGAGGAGGGGGGCTGTAGGTGGAGTGGTGGGAGGGGGGAGGGGGGGTGCTGTCCAGGGGTAGGGAGGGGGCTGTCCAGGGGGCTGTCTTGGGGAGGGGAGGGAGGGGGGTTGTCCAAGAAGGAGGCGGTGTCTAGGAGTGGAGTGGGGTGGGGTGTCCAGGAGGGGGGGGGGATGTCCAGGGAGGGGAGGGGCTATCCAGGGGGTGGGAAGGGGGCTGTCTAGGGAAAGGGGATGCAAGGGGTGGGAGGGGGGTTATCTAGGAGGAGGGAGGGGGGCTGCAGGTGGAATGGTAGGAGGGGGGGTGTTTTCAAGGGGAAGGGAGTGGGAGGCATTGATGTTAACCGGAGAATCGAGGTAGATCAGAAAACATGGTAAAAGTCTGTTTTGAGCCTTTAACAAGATCACCATGTTGACTTTAAATAGACTTTAATATATTCATTTAGTCCATCAACGACATGACTAAAATCCCAAAAGATAAGACTGAAATTCACCCAAATGTAGGCTATAGAATCCATGCATTTTGTGACAGTTTTTTTTTCAAAAGTTTCACCCAGGTGCTTAAAATAAGAAGTTGTTTCAGTTCAATATGTCAAGAGTGATGGTGTGGTTCCATCAATGGGGTTTTTTCCTCCAAACAAGAATGTCAGACGCTACCACTGGGTTAAACAGCACTGATTCATAATCAATCGTGGTCTGAATGGCAGTGCAAACATCCTTTATGGATAAGTTCTCACATGTTTCCAATCATGTGTCCCATATTCTCAGTTCCCTTCCATCGAACAAAGGTTTTTCAGTTCCTTGGGAAACTTGGTTCCCATCGCATGTGATTTTGATCGCGTTCTCCATGTTGTTCTCGCCTCTGTGCTGTATCCTCCATGATCACTATTGACCAAGCGTTGTATGCTGCAGTTTCTTCAAGTCCAGACGCATGCTTTTCCAGTTTCACCATACTTTCCGACTGCCACACGTGGTCCTGTGGAAGACAAAGTGTAGATGGATCCTCTTGCTAAGTTTCAGTTGCATTTTCCTCCAAAGATGTGACCAACATCCCGATCACATCTCTCCCATTCGTCTCCCTATTTCTGCCTCCATCAGAACGTGTTAGTCTCCTCTGTAGCCAGCATCAACTGATCGTCTTCCTTTGCCCGCGTCTCATTAATTCTCATCGCCAATGTAAGTCACTCCCCCTCTTGTTGCGACACTTTCTCCATGTTGTGCAGCATGTTAGTGGTGTGTTTTCAGTATTCAGCTTGCTCCATCAACTCATGTTCCCACCTTAACTGCTCTTGATCCCACGACTGCTGGTACAATGTGAGAGCTTCCATTTTGGATAAAATAGCTTAATTCTGAAAATTTCAAGGGTTTATTCCTCTTTTTGTAACAGAAAAGTTTTTTATGACAATATGTTCATTTGGTCATACCCACTAAAATATATTATTATTATTGTAACTATTGTCATTGATAGATTTGTAGTTGATTTTCTTTCATTTTCCAAATATATCATTTGGTTTTTGCTGGTTCAATTTCACTATAGATTTGCAGAACAATATGTTTTTGTTCTGTCTAGGGGGTTGTCTTGGGGAGGGGAGGGAGGGGGGTTATCCAGGAAGGAGGGGGTGTCCTGGAGTGGAGGGTGGTGTCCAGGAGGGGAGGGGGGTTGTCCAGAAGGGGAGGGGGCTGTACGGGGGGGGGGGGGAAGGGGGATGTTCAGGGAAAGGAAGGGGGGCTGCAAGGGAAGGGAGGGGGTTGTCCAAGAGGAGGGAGGGGGGCTGCAGGTGGAGTGGTGGGAGGGGGGTGTCCAAGGGTAGAGGGGGGGGGGTGTCTAGGGGGGTTGTCTCAGAGAGGGGAGGGGGTTCCAGGAAGGAGTGGGTGTCCAGGAGGGGAGGGGGGATTTCTATGAGAGGATGGGGTTGTCCAGGAGGTGGGAAGGGGGCTGTCTAGGGAAAGGGAGGGGACTGCAAGGGGAGGGAGGGGGGTTGTCCAGGAGGAGGGAGGGGGACTGCAGGTGTAGTGGTGGGAGGGGGGTGTCCATGGGTAGAGAGGGGGCTGTCTAGCGGGGCTGTCTCAGGGAGGGGAGGGAGGGGGTTGTCCAGGAATGAGGGGGTGTCCAGGAGGAGAGGGGGCTATCCAGGAGAGGAGGGGGCTGTCCAGGAGGTGGGAAGGGGGCTGTCTAGGGAAAGGGAGGGAGCTACAAGGGGAGGGAGGGGGTTGTCCAAGAAGGAGGGGGTGTCCAGGAGGAAGGGGGCTCTCTAAGAGAGGAGGGGGTGTCAAGGAGGTGGGAAGGGGGATGTCCAAGGAAAGGGAGGGGGCTACAAGGGGAGGGAGGGGGGCTGCAGGTGGAGTGGTGGGAGGGGGGGCTGTCTCGGGGAGGGGAGGGGGGGTTGTCCAGGAAAAAGGGGGTGTCTAGAAGGGGGGTGTCCCGGAGAGGAGGGGGCTGTCCAGGGAAAGTGAGGGGGATGAAAGGGGAGGGAGGGGGGTTGTCTAGGAGGAGGGAGGGGGATGCAGGTGGAGTGGTGGGAGGGGGGGTTGTCTCGGGGAGGGGAGGGAGGGGGGTTGTCCAGGAAGGAGGGGATGTTCAGGAGGGGAGGGGGTTGTCTAGGAGAGGAGGGGGCTATCTAGTAGGTGGGAAGGGGGTTGTATAGGGAAAGGGAGGGGGCTGCAAGGGGAGGGAGGGGGGGTTGTCCAGGAGGAGGGAGGGGGGCTGCAGGTGGAGTGGTGGGGGGGGGGGGGTGTCTAGGGGTAGGGAGGGGGATGCAAGGGGAGGGGGGCTGTCTAGGAGGAGGGAGGGGGGCTGCAGCTGGAGTGGTGGGAGGGGGGTGTACAAGGGTGAGGGGGGCTGTCCAGGGGGGGCTGTCTCGGGGAGGGGAGGGGAGGGAGGGGGTATTTGGATAATCACACTAAAGAACTAGGAGATCAAGAGAAAAGTGAACTGGTATGATCATGGCCTATCTAATTGTGTAGGTTCTCATCAGGCCCTCTCTAAAACTGAGAAATACATTCCTTACATACCTTCAACATGACCTCATATATTTTATGAGGTTCTTGTAGAGGCATAAGTGTTTAGGTTCCAAGCAGGGTTGGACCCAATGTTTGATGCGGACGGGGTAGAACCCATTCCCTTTGACCTGTCATGGGAGAGTACACTCTTAGAGGCTCCTGATATATGTAACATTTAGGTTTATAACCTATCTAGGATGGTGGTATCACTAGGAAAATGTTATAATTTATTCTAAAATTGAACACTCCTATGAAATTGAATACACCATCATGTATATGTCATATTGTATAACCTGTGGAGATTCCTCCCTTTTTTATTTTCAATAAATGAAACCTTTTGGGTTCCATGTTGTTGTTGACATTTATTCCTCATCTTTTCTCATCCATGTAATCTTAACAAAAAAATATTTATAAGTCAATGAATGATGTTGAGCCTCTTCTAAAATATTAATTCAATCCAAGGAAATATAGACATGTAAAGGTTGTAACAGGTAACAATTGACATTTTATTAATGTATTCTTTGATATTAATGTTTAATTTATTTTATTATTGTATTACTAACATAATATATGTTTTCTTATATAGGTGAAATCTTTTTCCTGAGTTCGAATGCTTTTTTCGGAAACTAATACCACGGACGACAATTTTTTTAGAGCGGATCATGGATGCAAAAAGGATGAAACATCAATGTTTTTAACTGTTTGTTGAATAATTATAATTGCAACCAAATTAAACATTGTTTGAAATGTATATAGTAGTGTGTTGTTTTGTATTCATTATTTCAAGAAAATTTATATATCATTTTTGTTCTTATGTGCTATGTGTGTAGGTGTTGTTTGTGTTGTGTGTGCAGGTGCTGTCTCAGGTGTGCAGTTGTTGTGCAGGTGCTGGGTTTACACAGGCAATTTGGCCTTTATCAGCGCTAATTAAGCACTGATAAATATCTAATATATCAGCACTCAAAATAGCGCTAATAAAGGTGGTATTTATCAGTGATATTTTTAGCGCTGATATATTATCCATTTATCAGCACTAAAAATAGCGCTGATAAAGGGGGAACTTTATCAGTGCTAAAAAAACACTGATAAAGATGGTTCTTTATCAACGATAAGCAAGAGCTGATAAAGGGGACCCCCCTTTATCTTCTCCGCGATAAACAACACTTTTTAGCACTGTTAAAGGCAGCTTTTAGTGCTATTAAAATCCCTATTTGTAGTAGTGTTTCCAAAATGAAACACCTCTCCTTAACCTCACACTGCCCTAATGGATATCGACCTAATAATTATTAGTGTCACTCTTATGCTCTTATTTCAGGTGATGATTTGATAGTTACATTACTAATATTTTATCAAATAATATCAATTACTTTATCGACCTTATCAGTTTGTGTTTTGAAAAATATAAAGAAAGAAAAAGCACACACGACGACAAGGTTTCGACTAAGTCACTCCTATCTAGGGTCACTCCACTTCCTCTCCCTTATGCTCACTATTACAAAGGAATGATAACCTTATTGGTACATAGGTCAAAATCAAATAATTTATCGAAGTTTCATTGCAAGTGTGGGTGGGTTCACTTTGAATTCCCCAAGCCACTCTTTCATAAGTATGTTGTGAAATTCCTCAACATCACCATCATCATTCCATGAGATGTCATTGAAAACACCTCCTCCTCCTCCTTCTCCCTCCTTCCAGCTTCTGGAATTCCTTCACATTCAAGTTCTGCAATCATAATTTCATCACCTTAATGCACTGCAACAACTCTCCTTTTTCTTGATGTATTGGATGTGGCAACAGTTTTACACAATTACTGCTTTTGCAGTGAACCGCTCTTTTAACCTGAAAATATGCTAAGGGAATGACACTGTCAATTCTTTTCTTCATTTTACGTATGTCCTTATTATAGAGAGGTGTGACCATTTTCTTTGTAGTGAAAGCTACTGAATGTAGGAAATCCAAGGCTCAACATTGTGATCATTTCCAGCTGAGTGAAGGTGTTGATATCTTGAGATCATGCATGTAGAAACTCCTTTGGTTAGAGTTTGAAGATGAATAAAATGGAAACATTTCATTATTTCCATGTTTTAATATACAAATAGTATCCCACTATTTCATTGTTCCACATCAAAATGCATCTAGTACTGTTGTGTGGTTTATTAAACCAAATGTGTTGAGGAACTCTTAACAAATCCCTTGGGGCCTCTCTTAGCTCGACAGGTCACTATGCCACCCTAGTCAGGGATCTTCCTCTTGTGTGCCACCTAACAGATGACCTTAGGCATGGCTCCCCGAATGTCAAAGATTTCTAACTAGCAGCGGGGTTCTAAGAAGGTACTATGGGGATGTTATACCCCATATATCAGAGTAAGCAATAGTGGTAAAGGTACTATGGGGAGGCTATACACTAGGTATTAGAGTAATCAATAGTGGTAAATAACCATACATCATACACACTAGAGTAAATAATATAATAAATAAATTGAACATGCTATAATGAATTGAAATGCATTATATAATGTGAATGGTCATGCGAAGAATATAAAATACAACAGATCTCCCACTCGACTGATCAAGATACAAAACAAATAAAAGAAAAAATGAAATGAATCTCAACTTCTACTCTAAGCCATAACTTATCTCAATCATCTAAGTTTGATCCATCTTGCTCAATGATTGAAACCCAAGCCTCTTCCCAACTCATACATGAAACCAGGGAGAGTCTTCTTGGGTACCCTGGTGCAATGGCGGTCTAAGAAAGGTATGAATACAACAGATCTCCCACTAGGCCGATCAAGATATAAAATAAATAAAAGAAAAAAAATGAAATGAATCTCAACTACTACTCTATGCCATACCTTATCTCAATCATATGAGTTAAAGACATCCTACTCAATGATTGAAACCCAGACCTCTATCCAACCCATACATGCAACCAAGGAGAGTCATCTTGGGTACCTTAGTGCAATGACGGTCTGAGCAGGGTGTGAATACATAACTTAGTAGGGAACAACCAATGTAGTATCGCACATAACCGATAATACAGAGATATGTGCATGTGACATGATTAGCTGAAATCAAAGAATAACTATTGGAAATAGATATATAAATAAACCATCATTGATCCTCAGGTCTGGGACCCTGATCGATCCTACCTACTTCATCCAATAACAGGGTGTCTTTAAGCATGTCATGATATCATGAAATCCATATAAATATTGGATCCTAGGGTGTAACCCAGATATCCCTACTACTCTAGCTCAAATGACCAACAAATCATCATGAATGACTCAACATCCAGATCCTGAGCCTCATGAGAATCTCTCCAAACTCCAATATAATAAATGGATCAAAGGTGATTCTTGGAAACCCCGAGCAGCCACTAAATCAAAAATATCTCCCATTTCACCAAGCCAATCGGGTGGGTTCCATGCATCCTAGGCATCCACATCAGGTACAAATAATTTCACCAAGCCTAACTAGCCAGATCCTAGGGGTGGCATTAGAATCTCATAATAATAATCATTATTATAATAATCCTCAAGCTTGAATCTTAGGATCCTAGAAATGCTAGGCATCCTAAGGACCCATGGTGTCCAGGGCATCCCATACAAACCTGAGGTTGAATCCCGGAGTCTCGAGAATTCTTCTCATTGCTCAACATCCGGATCCTAGAATACACATCGAGAATCCATGATGATGTCATCACGTCCAAGTCATATCACATAGTATCACATGAGTCTCAAAATACTGATCCAAGGAAGAACCTCTAAGAATCCAAAACATCACCATCACACCATATTAGGCACATAGGCCAGGTCACATGAAGTATGTCTGGGTATCCATAGTTGTATAAAAAATATCCAGGTGAGAGCATACAAATGAGATAAGAGTTGGCTAAATGCCTAAAACCACCCCCACTGTCCATAGCCCATTGGGCTCACATGTTCAGTGTGGGTTCTAAGATGAAATTCACTACCGTCTCTACCCATACCCACACACACCCACTCAGGGATGGTCTATCACTGGGCACCTAATTCAGTTATCTAAATAATGTCCAGGGAGAGATACCCTACTTAGAGCTCTCTTAGTGAACATAGGGGAAGAGAAACCCCACTTGGGTCCTCGATCTCGGTCAAGTCACTCATGTCATAACCCACCACATGAAGTATTTCACAATCCTAGGAAATGTCATAACATAAGATGACCTCATGGGTCGCAAGGGTATACCTCATAGGTTGCCCACTTAAGAGATGTTTGAGAGTATGTCCCATACCCCATGATCTCTCATGGTCAGTCACTCACCCAAATCAATCCTAGTCCTCCTAAGGTCTATCCACCTAAGCCTAGTCACATTAAACGGGGAAGGAAGACTGACCCTAGGTAAGGGTGTAATTTCGGCCAAACCCAAACCGGACTGAACAACTCCATGAGGTGGCCCAAGCCCGACCTCAGGCCAACCCAAACCATCGAGTCGGGCTGAGATTTTTCGGGCCGGGCCGGGCTTTTTCAATTTGGGTCATGATGGGCTTTTATTATTTTCAAAATAAATGTTTGTTTTAAAACTTTTTTTAAATTTTATTATATAAACATTTTTTAACATTTTTTAAAAACATTTTTTTAAATTTATTTTTAAACGCATGTTTTTTAGATGTATTTTTTTAAACGTTTTAGATGTTATTTGTAAAAATGTTTACTTTATTTTTTATTAACATTTTACGATGGGTGGATATGTTATTATTTTTTTGTCTAAATAAATTTATATATATGAATATATATATATATTATGTGCAAATTGTAAAAGAATTTAATGAGGGGTTGGGGGGTGCATAGTAGTGGGTGAGTTTAAAGCATTGTTATTTAAACGTGTTTTAACGTCTATTTAAAATATTTATTTACATTTATTTTTTAAAACTTATTTATAATTTTTTAAGCATTTACTAATTTTATTTATTTAAAACATTTTTTAACATCTGTTTAAAACGTTTTTTACATTTATTTTTAAATTATTAATTTAAAATGTTTTTTAAAATTTTTTAAACGCGTGATTTTTACAAGTATTTTTTTTAAAACATTTAACATTTTTTTCAATTTTTAATGTGATTTTTTTAAAGTGTTTGTTTTTCTAAAAAAATTAAATGTTTGTTTTAAAACTTTTTTTAAATATTTGTTTTAAACTTTTTTATTTAAACTTTTTTTACCCCATTTTTTAACATTTGTTTAATTTTTTTTATATTTATTTTTAGACATTTAATTTAAAACGTTTTTTTGGCGCATGTTTTTTACATGTATTTTTTTTAAACATTTAATATGTTTAATGTAAAAACAAATTTTTTATTAACATTTTACAGTGGATGGATATATTATTTTTTTCTAAATAGATTTATATATGTCTGTGAATTTATATATATTATGTGAAAATTAAAGAAAAAAAATTAATGAGGGATTGGGTGTGCACAACAGTGTGTGGGTTCAAAGCGTTGTTATTTAAATGTTTTTTTATCATTTATTTAAGATGTTTTTTACATTTAATGTTTAAAATATTTTGAAAAAGTATTTTTAAGCTTTTGTTTAATTTAAATCATTTTTTTAAACTATTTCTAATTTTTTAAACGAATGTTTTTACATGCATTCTTATTAAACGTTAAACATTTTTTTTGTAAAAATGTTTATTTTCTATTTTATTGAAATTTTACAGTGGGTGGATATATTTTTTTTCTAAATAGATTTATATATGTGAATCTATATATATTATGTGCAAATAAATAATGAGAGATTGGAGGGGTGCGCAACAGTGGGTGAGTTAATTTTTTTCTAAAAAAATTTATTTATGTATATATAATATATATATAATATATGAAAGATTCATCATATTTAAAAATAATAATGAGGTTGGGGGGTATGCGGACATCATTGGGTGAGTAGTTATTTTTTTTGTTAATATATAATAAGTTATATATATATATACATATAATGTTAAATGATTGATATATATATATATAATATAAGAAAATTGTAAAAAAAATAATTAGGGGTTTGGGGGTGCACCGTAGTGGGCGAGTTAATTTTTTTTCTAAATAGATTTATATGCAATATATGTAAGTTGCAACATACTTAAAAAAATTAACGAGCATGAGGGACCTGCACAAATATCATTAGGTGAATGTGTTATTTTTTTGTTAATATACAATAAGTTATTATATATATAATATTAAACCATTGATATATATATATATATATTATCAATAGCTTTGTTTATATATATTATATTAAATCATTTATATATATATTATTAATGGATTTTTAGAAGCCAAACTTAATTGATATATATTATTAATAGCTATATATATATATTATTAATGGATTTGTTTATATACATATATTATATCATATCATTGATATATATATTATTAATAGATTTGTTTATATATATATATACATATATATAATATGCAAGTTTCATGATATTTAAAAAAATTAATGAGGTTGGGTGGTGTGCACAAACATCATTGGGTGAATGTGTTATTTTTTTTTGTTAATATATAATAAGTTATTATATATATAATTTTTAATGATTGATATATATATATATATAATATGAGAAAATTGTAAAAATAATAATTAGGGGTTGGAGGGTGCGCCGCAGTTGGTGGGTAATTTTTTTTCTAAATATATTTATATATGTATAGTATATATAATATATGCAAGTTGCAACATATTTAAAAAAATTAATGAGCTTGGGGGATGTGCACATACATCATTAGGTGAGTGTGTTATTTTTTTATTAATATACAACAAGTTATTATATATATATAGTAATAAATCATTGATATATATATATATATATTAATAGATTTGTTTATATATATATATATTATATTAAATCATTTATATATATATATATATATTATTAATGGATTTTTAAAAACCGCACTTAATTGATATATATTATTAATGGATTTGTTTATATATATACATTATTATATATATATATAATTATATATCATTGTGTATATATATACACACACACATTATCATTATATATAATAATAATTATATGTGTATATATATACATTATTATATATATATATATATATATATTAGTTTTTGCTAATAATAATGATATATATATATACACATATATCGTTGATATATATATGTACATATATCGTCGATATATATATATATATATATATATATATATATTCTAGTGATAACATGATAGGTGCAACGCCTGGACCAGTTGGTGCAGGCGCAACCTTGGAAGTCTGTGTTATGGAAATCAAATCTCCCTATTAGCAGTTTCCCATTATTTTTTTTATAGTAGTCAGGCCTCACACGGGCTAGCTGGCTGGGCTTTTTTTTTGTGCTGGCCCGGCCTGGCCCGACACGAGCTTTACTGGGCCGCTCGAGCTTTCGGGCTGGGCCTGTCGGGATTTCGGGCCGTCGGGCCAGAATTACACCCTTAGCCATAGGTCAGTACTACGAGGCTATCAACTCTAAGGAATCATAGGGTTCTTACTAGACCAACTTGGGCCCGTTGTCGCAGGTCCACTCATGCCTCTTATTAGAGTCTTCTATGGATCACACAGAGTTTCACCATGATGTGTCTATTCCAATTTAAATCAAGGAGATCCCCTTGGGGTATTGGTGTCAATGTAAACTCAGTCAATGGTCATGAACTTGGCCATCAAAGGCATATAACCAGAGTGCAAGGGCTCATTATGGTCCTTGAATCTATATATATTCTAAGGGATACCATCTAATTAATTAAACTGCTTAATTAACATTTATAAAAATTAATATTAAAAAAACCTATAAAAAACAATCGACGAGCATCAATCCATTTCACTCTCACCTAAAAAACCTAAACTATAATACATTTATAGGAAAAATTCACAGAATGGGTTTTTCTATTTTTTTAAAAAAAATTTATGGGTTATTTTTTTTTTTAGAATATGAGACAGACAAGGGTCAGATTAATTTACACTCAACCATCTAGTCAGAAAGTGTCAATTCATTTGATGCACTTCCCCTATTTTAAAAAATAATAATTTTAATTAATTTCATTATATATATAAAACAAAATTTAAAACAAAATTTCAAATACTGTTTTTGATAATTTTAATTTTAATTTTTGACATGTCTTGTTATATATATATATATGTAACAACATTTTAAACAGTATTTAAAAAGTTTCGTTTTTATGTGGAATTACCCATATTTAGGTAATTTTAAAATATAACTAAAAACTTCACTGAGGACACCATTTTATAGGAGAGGAGACCTTGATATACCTTATGGATTTTCCATTCATGATTTAGTTTCACTTTTCCAGCATTCTAATAATAATCTAATAATAACAATAATAATACAAAAATAATAAAATTTATTAATTAGTAATTAATAATTAATAATATAATTAAAAAATAATTAATAATTCAAGAAGGTCTGGGTAATGGGATAGAAATTCCTACTACCATCAAATTTATTAACAAAGAGTGTGGAGAAGCGACAGGAAAAAATAAGGGAAATGGAATGTGAAAAATAGTGAAAATACACTACCATAAAAAGCCAAACATACGTTTTCCCAAAAAATAAGAGAAACATGTCAGACCTCAAAGTATAATTATTTTAATGATCACTGTCACGACCCGTCCTCGGAACCCATGTCGTGACTACCCCAAGCCCACCTCCCATAGGCCAGGGGCTGGCGACTAGCACCAAGGCGTAAATCCCGACAAAAGGGGAAGACATTGCCTTTATAAAGTAAACAAACCACAGAGTAAGCAAGCAGAAGTAAACACTAAGTAAATCTGGGTACAAAAGTAGTGTGGAAAAGTAAATGGGCCAGAATACAAACCCAAACTAAAAGTAAAGTACAACTGGAAGAAAGTACAACAACTGATAGTAAAGCAGCAACGTCGAGCCGTCTACTGGAAGTCCCCCCTGAAGGGTGGGTATAGATAGCCTCCTCAGCTCCTCGGGTCCAACCGTCCGCTCCGAGTACGTCCCACCCAGTGGTCCACCTCCAGGTACTGACTTTCTCCACAAGCCTCAACCACGATCAACGTTGTCCGTCATCTGCAACCAACACAACGTAGTGCGGGCATAGCCCGTGTAGGGGTGAGTATATACGCTACTCAGTAGGGACCCCGACACCACCGAAGGTCTCCCAGAATCCACAAAGGATAATTCCAAAGGAAAGATACAATCACGAAGTAACATCCAACACTACTTAGGTATATGCCCATACATATACCTAAGTCATCAATTCCCGCTCGACTCCATCATCCATGCCCAAGTTCGATCACGTCCACATAGGAGTACAAACCAATCCACATAGGATAACACAACTCAATCCACATAGGAAAGCAAGTAAATCATATCGAAGATATTGATTGAAGTTAAGACTCAGCTCACACAGGTATATTTCTTCGTAAGGTGATAGAGATGATCAGATATAGTCAGTGATTCATCAATGCTGAGACCCACGTAGGATACTAAACCAGCTAAGCTGTCGGACCCACATAGGATACAGACCAGCTACTCTTCCAGACCCACGTAGGATAGCAAGAATAGAGTCAAACACTGCCATACCCATGTAGTATACAAAAACAGTAGTCATCACCGTCGAACCCACGAATGATTTCAGTACGGTCTTCATCGCTGCCGAACCCACGTAGGATTTCAGTGCAGTCTTCATCGCCGTCGAAACCATAGAGGATTTCAGTACGGTCTTCATCACTGCCGAACCCACCTAGGATTTCATTGCAGTCTTCATCGCCGTCGAACCCACAGAGGAATTCAGTACGGTCTTCATCATCGCAGCCAGCTTTAGGGTTTCCGCACACAGCATCCTCGATTCCAGGAGGGTCCGCTCCACGAGCCAAAGTGGTCGATACATCAACTGAAACATAGTCCGGAGTTGATGTATCTCAAAGTTCCATCTCGACAAGAGGAACTCATCGTGACAGATGGCGCGTCAATCGGACGCTCGGTCTGCAAGTTATTGGCTTTTTTCGTTCCAGGGGCCCGGTTGGTTTTTAAGTCAAACCAACCCGACAGCACTCCAAATACGTCCAAACCTTGAGTGGAGTAATCCAAAAGGTCCTTCTCACTAATAGGAAACCAAAAAAGTCGTCGGCACGTCAAACAGACGTCCGGAGCTCAAGTTATAAGCATTTCCGCTCAGAGGGCCCGGTTGGTTTCGTGTTCGAACCAACCTGGCCATACCCAAAGTTCTCCTAAACCTTGAGTTTAATATACTGAAAAGACCGTCTCGATCCAAGGATCGCATCGCAGCTGACGGTGCATTGATCGGAGGTCCGTAGCCCAAGATATGGGCAAAAGAACGTACCTGTCCGTTTTTAGGGGGTTTTGGGCCCGGATCGGCCCTGCCCGAGACCCCCGATGGGTCGGCCCGAACCGGGTCGACCCGAACCGGGTCCGGGTACGGCCCATTAGGGCGTGGCCCGGCCCGGTGGGCGCGGCTCGGCCCGACCTGGGCGGCCCGGCCTGGCGCGCGCTCGCAGCCCGCGTGGCCAGCTGGCCACGCCGAGCTGAATGGAAGGGGGGGGGGGGGGGGCGCTGCCCCCCTGTTTGAGTAACAGCGGCCCCCACGTGGGGGGGCCGCTCCTTTGGCCAGCCGGGGGTTACGACCCCCATCTCCCCCTGAAACGGCCGGCCCGGTCCGGCCGGACGGTGTTTCCGCTGCGGGACCCGCTGCGGTCCGGCCGGACGGTGTTTCCGCTGCGGGACCCGCTGCGGTCCCGCCCTCCGAGGTACCGGCGGCCGGCGGTTCCGGCCGCCCCGCCTTTCACCGCCACGGCTTTGAGCCACGTCCTTGTCCGAACGGCATGGCGCGACGGTTCCGCGCCCCTCCGTTGCGGCCTCGCTCCAGCCGCGGTGTCTTCGTGGTTCTCCAGCGCGGCGCGACGACGCCGCTCCCCTTCCCTGCGGCCCGACTCCGGTCGCGGGTTCGTTCGGCCTCAACGGCGTGGCGCGACGGTGCCACACATCTTTTCCGCATTTCTCCTTGATTCCGTGCGGTGCCGTTGCACCGCGCCGCCTTCTTTCAAACTGCAACAACACAACAACAAAATGGGGAGGAGAGTCTGCCGTGTTCGTGTGGTCTGACCTCCTCCCAATAAGTTGATATCTAGCGGCCCATAAATAAAGACGAAGAACAAAAAAGGATATTTCATGAACAAAAAGTAATTAACCCCTACCTTGATAACGAGTTGATGTTCGAAGAGCGTCGCGGAAAGCGGCGTCACGGGGCGTGGTTCCGTAGACGTCGACGGAGATCGTCTGAGGAGACATCGTCTTCTATTTATCACAGAGAGAAGAGGATGATTACGTGTCGTTGGAGAACTCCCGCGTCGGTGTCTCTTCCCTTGTCTCGGAGGATAAAGGGAATGGAGATACCAGAGTCGTTGAGTCATTCTTCGTTGAAGAGATGACGTTCTTCGCGGAAGGATTGAAGCTCTTCGTGGGAGGATGAAGTTCTTCCCCAGAGAAAAGAGTTCTATCTCCCCAATCTCCTCACACCACAACCAACCCTCCCAAATAAAATAAGACTTATCTTATTTTATTAAATCAAGCCAATAATTTCAATTTTTAAAAATCAAATACATAACTCACTTAATTAATTAAGTGAGTTGGCATGATTAAAGAAGAGAGAAGGGGAGGTGAGGGGTCTCACATTAAAGGGGGGTTATGGAGTTAAGGAATATGAGGGGTTGGGATCGTGTGGGACCCACCCCACCTTTATCCTCTCATGGTTGGTTGAAAACATGTGGGTCCCACCCCCAACTCCCTTAGGTTATAACTACCTAGAGGAAAATAAATAAAATTGTAATATAATTTTATTTATTCCTCACTAAAACCACAAAATTAACAACTCCTCCCGAGCAAACGCACCTTCGGAAAAGGTGCTACTAAGTAATTACCGACGCTACGGTTTCATCAGTGCCCTCAGATTTCAATTCCGAACACCAGTTCAAAAGTTAGGAAAACCCGTTTGTTCGTTCACTGAACGTACCCGAGCTAAACTTCGAAAATTGATTCCAGGCACACCGGGTCTCGGAATCAGGTGCTGTCAGAAACTGTGTTCTTGTAAAATCCCAAAGAAAATTAAGTAAAAAAATTTCCCTTGCATTTTATGGGTCTTTACATTACTCCCACCTCAGGGATTTACGTCCCCATAAAGATACATCATAAACTAGGGGAACAAATGTGGGTACTGAGCACGCATCTGGGCCTCCCGCTCCCAAGTGCTCTCCTGGAGGTTTCCGTGCTGCCATCTGATGCGCACTAGAGGTATCGACCATCCACATAGGACCCGATCCTGTCGATCCTCGATATCCATTGGGACCTCCGCAAAAGTCACCCCATCGCCAATGTCCAACTCCCCATGGTCGATGATATGCATCGGGTCATGCACGTATCTCCTCAGATAAGATACGTGGAAGATGTTGTGCACCCGGTGCAACTGAGGTGGTAGAGCCAGGCAATAAGCCACCTCGCCTATCCTGCTGAGGACTTGGAATGGTCCGATGAAGCGCAGAGATAATTTTACACCCCGGCCAAATCTCCGTATTCCACGTCGAGATGAGACCCGCAAGAAGACATGGTCGCCATCCTCGAACTCCAGTGGCCTCCGCCTCCTGTCAGCATAAGACTTCTGCCGGCTCTGAGCTATCCTCATCCGCTCCTAGATGACCAGGAACTTCTCTGTCATGGCCTGGACCATCTCTGGTCCCACAAGTGCCGACTCCCTAGGGTCTGTCCAGCACAGAGGTGATCTGCAAGGTCGGTCGTACAATTCCTCGTATGGTACCATCCCGATGGTGGAGTGGTATCTGTTGTTGTACGCGAACTCCACCAAGGGTAGGTGGTCCTCCCAGCTGCGAACAAAGTCGAGGACACATGCACAGAGCATTTCCTTGAGAGTCTGAATGGTCCTCTCCGTCTGACCATCCTTCTGAGGGTGAAAGGCGGTGCTCAGACGTAGTTGTGTCCCGAATGCCTCCTACAACCCCTTCCAAAGCCGGGAAGTAAAGTGAGAATCTCGATCGGAGACGATAGATGATGGAACACCATGAAGCCGTACGATCTCCTAAACGTAGAGGCGTCCCAAGCTCTCCACTGAGCCCTGCTGTCTGATGGGTAAGAAGTGATCCAACTTGGTGAGTCGGTCGACAATCACCCAAATGGAGTTGTGGCCTCTAGAAGTACGTGGAAGTCCAGTCATGAAGTCCATAGATATCCCGTCTCACTTCCACTCCGGGACCTCTAAGGGTTATACCAAGCCTACTGGTACCTGGTGCTCTGCCTTCACCTCCTGACAGGTGAGACATCAAGAAACAAACTCAGCTACAACCTTCTTCATACCCGGCCACCAATGCTGTCGTCTGAGATCCTGGTACATCTTCACCACTCCTGGATGTACCGCTAAAGGGGAAGTGTGAAACTCTCTCAGCACCTCCTCCTGTAAAGAAACTGGTACCATGGTACGTCCTCTGAAAAGGACGACGTGCTCTCCTCCTACAGAAAATCCATCATGTTCCTGTCCTGAGGATATCTGCGCATGCCGTGTCTCACAGTCAGCGTCCCCACATTGTGCCTCTATGACCCGCTGCAGTAATGGAGGTGTGACTGTGAGTGACTGAAGAAAGGATTCTTCATCTCTATCCACGAAGGATATCTGCAAAGCGGATAGCTGCTCAGTCACCTCACCGAGTAGCTAAATGCCCGGCCTCCTACTGAGGGCATCGACTACTACGTTCCCCTTTCCAGGAGTATAGACTATCTCAAATTCATAATCCTGGAGGAACTCAATCCATCGCCGCTGTCTCAGATTCAGGTCTTTCTGCGAGAAGATGTACCTGAGACTCTGGTGGTCATAGTAGACTGTAAAGTGCTCACCCATCCGGTAGTGTCGCCACATCTTCAGAGCGAAGACCAATGCTGCTAACTCCAGGTCATGGGTAGCATAGTTCTGCTCATGCTGCCTCAACTGACATGATCTATAGGCAATAACTGCCCACTCCTACATCCGGACACATCCGAGTCTGGTCCCTGATTCATCGCAGTAGACTATGTACCCCACTCCCTCCTCTGGTAGCCTCAAGATAGGTGCGCTGGTCAATCTCTGTCTCAGCTCCTGGAAGCTCTGCTGACATCTGTCTGACCACACGAAGGGTTTCCCCTTCTTCTTCAAAGTTGAGAGTGGTGCCGCAACTCTGGAGAAGTCTAGTACAAACCTCCAGTAGTACCCAGCTAGCCCCATGAAACTCCGCACCTCCGTCACACTCCTGGGTGGCTCCCAAGCTAGCACTACCTCGATCTTCGCAGGATCCACTGCAACTCCCGCCTCAGAGATGACGTGTCCCAAGAAGTGCACCTCATGTAACCAGAACTGACACTTCGAGAGCTTACCATAAAGCTGGTGCTCTCGGAGTGTGTCTAGTACAACCTGCAAGTGGCAGGCGTGCTCCTCCTCAGTGGTCGAGTATATAAATATGTCGTCGATGAAGACCACGACAAATCGATCGAGGTATGGCTGAAAGATCTTGTTCATGAGACCCATGAACACTGCTGGAGCATTGGTTACGCTGAAAGGCATAACCAAGAACTCATAGTGGACATACCGACATCTGAAGGCCGTTTTCTGGACGTCATCGTCCCGAACTCTGAGCTGATGATAGCCTGATCTGAGGTCTATCTTCGAGAACCACCGTGTTCCCTTGAGCTGATCGAAGAGGTCGTCAATCCTCGGTAGCAGATACTTGTTCCTCACGGTCACCTGCTTCAGGCGACGATAGTCGACACAAAGTCGCAAACTTCCGTCTGCCTTCTTGGCGAACAATATCAGGGAAGCCCAGGGTGAAACAATGGTTCGGATGAATCTCTTTCCCTACAAGTCCTCCAACTGTACCCGCAGCTCTTGGAGCTCAGCGGGGGCCATCCAATATGCTGGAGTGGATATCGGGGCTGTCTCGGGGTACAAGTCAATATAGAAGTCTACCTCTCTGCGAGGAGGTAGTCCTGGAACATTGTCAGGGAAAAAGTCTGCATACTGATCCACCACTACAGGAAAACTAGGACTCTGCACGTCAATTGCTCCTAGGATGAGGCGAGACAATTGATGAGTGATGGTTTGTCCTCTCCTCTGCGTGAGTCCATCCTGTGCTGCAAAGGATCCCTTCTCACTGGTGAAGGTGAACCTGCTCCCGTTGGTGCGTACACACCGCACCTTGCGTCTAATACAGTCGATCTGAGCATGGACTGTAGATAACCAATCCATTCCCATGATGATGTCGTAAGGCCTCGACGCCGCTAAAAGAAGATCCCAACTGAAACTCTCGCCTCATAGAGTAAGGTCACACTGCCGGCACCAGTGCATAATCATCGAGTCTGCTTCCATAGGAGTCTCTAGCCGTAAGGATTGTGCCAACAGCTCCGTCGGAATCTCCGAGCTCCGAACAAGGGCAGCAGCAATAAAGGAATGAATCGCTCCTATGTCTATAAGAACTACAGAAAGGGTGGAGTAGACACAAATAGGCTTATATGAAATCCTTTTTCCACCAATTGCCTGAGACTCAAGATGTTGGTCTTCATGTCGGATACATAGTACATATTGGAGATGAAATCTTGATTGTCATTTTTTTTATCAGTATATCTCCTCTTCCATGAAAAAATACTATTGAGATATTGCCAAATGAAATCTTTCATTGAACCCTCTCTTCTAGGTTCGTAAGAAAGTGCTTGTGACCTGTCATTTGGTTGATAGATCCATAGCTAAGATATCACATACCTTGACTTTGTGTTAATGTTTTTGCCATTAATGGAGTATGATAACATTTTCTTAGTTTCCAGGGAGTGATAGATGTTTTGAACTAAAATGTCAATTTTAAACTGATAACATACACTTTAAGTAATATTTGGAATATTGTGCATCATATTGAGGTGTGGCTAATTCTTACACATCAAAAATGAATTATGTCACATTTATTTTCTTTTATTTGAGAATTTCATGTGACTTTTTTACTAAAAAGTCAATTTAAACTGAAAACATACACTTTGAGTCATACCGATCACATCGTGATTCGCTTTGAGGTGTGTTAAATCTTCCACCACCACCATTGGGAACCAAGGTGCAGACGAAGAAATGGACCATTCATAGTATCCAGTTCATCTCCTACCCCTATGTCACTAAACACACTATCCATGGATCATCATTGGACACTATTTTGACCAAATCCTTGTCAAGAAACCTGCATCAGTGGATACATATGAGAATCCAAAGAGCTAGGTTTAGAAAAGGTGAGTCAGTTATGAATCTGTCATACCCAGAGAGTGGGTTTTAGTTTATCTGACCTCAGGGTCTAGGTGTGGTTGATCCTCATTTTCCCCATCTCCATGTACTCTTCTAGTCGGAGTTCATGGAGCACCTTGGGTTCACAAATAACGTGTTCCCCCACTTCCTAGCGGCATCCTAGATGATGCGATCTATTCTGTTGAAGGGGATTCTAGAGGGGAGGTGGTGGTGAAAAAACTGGGTTCCGTTGAGGAAGATGATGATAGATACAGGGAGGACAACAGTGTGGAGGCCATAGATGATAGTCTAGCTAATGTTGTCTTGGATGTAAACCTAGACAGTGTTGGCGAAGAGGGTGTCGGTAAATATGCTAAAAATCCACCAATTGAAGAAAGAGATTTTGTGGACCTTCTCATAGAGGTAGAACTCGTAGAATTATTCCGCCCTAATGATGGTGATGTTGGGATTTCTACCTCTCATCCCAACTACCAGTTGTAGGGTGGCATCCAACCCGATGGTGGTAGTGTCATCCTTAGTTCATGTCAATCTGATGCACGGTGTGACCGATATGACTCAAAGTGTGTGTTTTTATTTAAAATTGGTATTTTAGTTCAAAACACGCATCACATACTGAAAATTGAGCAAACACATTCAGATTATTTTGTTACTTTAGGAAAATTATACATAATTCATTTTTAATCTTTAGGAATTCACCTCACTTTAATCTAATACATCATGTGGCTGGTCTGATTCAAAGTGTGTGTTATCAATTTAAAATTGACATTTCAGTTCAAACATGTGTCACTAACTAAAAACTAGTAAAACATGATCAGATTGTATTGATACTTTAGGATAATGATTCATAGGTTATTTATGATGTGTAGAATTCAACCACATGTCAAATTGACACATGATGTGACTAGTATGACTCAAAGTTCATTTTTTCAGTTTAAATTGACATTTTAGTAAAAAAAATACATGTAACATACTAAAAAATTGACCAAACATGTTCGTATTATTTTAATATTTTGGTAAAATGTTCCATAAGTCATTTTTGATGTGTGGGAATAAACTTCACATAAATTTGACACACAGTGTGATTTATATGACTCAAAGTGTATGTTTCTATTTAAAATTGAAATTTTTGTTCAAAACACACATCACATACTCAAAAATTATTAAACTCATTCAATTTGTTTAAATACTTTATGAAAATGATCCATAAGTCATTTATGATGTGTAGGATTCAATCATACCTCAATATGATACAGAGTGTGCCCGGTATGAATCAAATTGTATATTATCATTATAAAATTAGAATTTTAGTTCAAAATGTGTGTTAATCATTGAAAACCAAGAAAACATGCTTGGATTATCTTGATAATTTAAGAATATGATTCATAAGTCATTTATAAAATGTAAGAATCATCCAAACCTCAATAAGATACATGATGTGCTTGATATGATATGATGTGTATGTTTTTAGTTTAAAATTGACACTTTAGTTTAAAACACACACCACATACTCAAAACTAGGAAAACACATTCATATTGTTTTTATAATTTAGGAAAACAATCCATAAGTCATTTGTGACATGTAGGAACTGGCCACACCTTAATCTAATACACGATGTGACTAGTATGACTCAAAATGTGTGATTTCAGTTTAAAATGAAATTTTATTAATTTATTGTTTCATATTTATTGTTAATTCTTTTATTTATACTATTACTAACATATGATTTTTTTATATAGGCTCATTTTTTTCTCGATATGGAGCGATTTGTTCAACAACTGGTAGCATGATTAGGCTCTTTTAAGAGGGGGTCGGGGGCCAATGACGATGAAATATTGATGTTTTTGAATGCTTGTGATAAATTGTACTTACCAATGTAATTGTAAAAAACCAATATATTTGAAATGTCAATAATATAGTGTTTTTATTGTATTTTTTATTTAAATTTAATTTTAATTTAATTCACTATTTTTTTGTTGTAGTGTGATGTAATTTCGATAGCACACTATAGCAGTATGACTTTTATCAGTACTAGTTTAGAACTAATAAAGTTCCCCCTTCATCATTGCTTTTTTAGTTCTGATAAAAGACATACTCGTTTAATGGTGATTATAATAACAACACTTTTTTAGCACTAATAAAACTCTTTTTACATGCTATTAAAGGGTCGATATGCAGTAGTTCTAGTGCATTGGCCTCGACACCAAATTACAGATGAATCAAAACTTACAGTAGAGAAAGACTAGACCTCACAGCAATAGTTTCAATAGGGTCAGGAGTAACCTAAGATTTCTTTTTGATTATCAGTGAAAAATGGGTTGTGGTCCCATAGGAAAAATGGGTTTGGGGTGGGGAGGGATTCTTAAAAACTGACTGGCTCAAAAGCGGGCTTATTAAAATTTTCCGCACATATCGACTACCTGTGTGGGTAAACCCATGAAAATACAGGATGAACCATGGGTTTTTGTTTGATTTTTTTTTAAAATAAATTACATGTGAGTTGTCTTCCTTTCCCAATGCCTCACCTAGTAGTCCAATGCACCCTGCATGAACTACAACTCTACGCCCTAAAACTCCTCCCCTCCCATCTTATTTCTAATATATTTCTCAATCTCATCCTTCCATTCCCCCACCCTTCCCCTTAAACATTCATTTATTTACCTTTGACATTTCTTAGCTCCTTCCATCACCCGCCTCTCTCTCTCTCTCCAGATCCAACGACACCACCACCACATTCACCCCATCATTGCTACCATGCTTCGCCGTCACCTGCCTCCCTCCCTCTAGACTTGATGTTCCAGTCCCCTTACTGATATCCTATATCTTCATCCACACTTCTATACCTAATTTATGTCCATCAACTAGCATCTCCAATGATGTTTGATGACGTTCCTTGTCTTGTCGCCCCCTCCTTTTGACTGCTTTGTCTTCCCCCTGCTTCATCCACTGTCTCATCGCCCCCACCTACTTCACCAATCATCCCATAACTCATGCATGCTTCATCTATTGTGTGATGTTTTCTTACTTCATCGCCTCTTCCATCTGACATCCATCTCCTGACATCCACTCTATCACCTCTAACATATGTCATCCCATCACCCCCACTTGCTTTGTATGTCATCTGACATCCACTGTCTGGTCACCCTCACATGCTACATCCACCATCCCTTCGACCCCTCATCTGTAGAGACCTAGTTTTTTTCTAGTAATACTTTTAAATAATTCTATGTATATTTTCAAAGCTAAGTGCTGAGAAAGCATGCGATTACTTGACCCAGGGTGCCCAGAATTAATTTTATAAAAATATTAAAAATATTTTATATTACGCACGTGCAGCTTCTTAAAGAAAATGGTATAAGTCTTAAAAGGAATCTCATATCAGAAATTTGAGACCACAGTTGATTCTATAACACAGTGTTTTCCCAAGGCATGACATAAAATGGGTTGGCGTGGGGCGTTCGGACTCCTTGCTCGTTGACGGTATGTTCATTGAAATAAATAAATAAATAATTTATTAATTAATTGTTTCATTTCAACCCAATGGATAATTCTATAAGAATGATGCCAAGATGAATTATCCAAGGTTAGTCACATAAACCTTGGGAGAATTCTAGATCTCTCTCTTCCTCCTCCATTGGCAGATCTCATCAGATGACTATGAAACACCGTATCAGATTAGATCAGGACGCAACGAACAAAATGACTTCTCTTGATCATCGGCAGATGCATTCTTCATCAAAGAATGATCCATAATAAATTTAGAACTCATCAGTTGGTGATTTATTCTCTTTGATTAAATTTTTGATCATATCTATCCTTGTTCTTGGGTCTACGCCAATTGTGGATTGAGCATGTGCTTATTTACTAGAATTTAAACTGATTTCTTAATTGTTTTCTAACCCGGTATCATTGTTCTTAATCGTTGGCCAAGAATGATTGGACAATGATCATATAAACATTTTTTATGGCGTTTTCCCACCTCGTTGCTTCACGTTCTTCATCAATTGGACCCCCCGGTCTTGGTTTGACATTGTTGGGCAGTACCGAGCCTGATCAGACCCCCGGAATAGCAAAGGAATCACACGCGAGGCACGGATTGATGAACCAAGCACATATCTATGATTGTTTCAAGAAATGGGTATTTTTTGTGATTAAAGGTAAATAAATCGATGGTAGGAGGCATGATTGTATGCAGAATGAACGATAAACCCCTGTGGATGAACGGATGCCAATTTTCAATGAGCAGCGGCCCAGAATCGTGATTTTTGGCTAAATCCAACTTTCGATCATAGATAGTGTCGGGTATTAAGTGGAGAGACCATATTCAAAGCATCATAAGCATATATAAAGATCTATAAATTCTAGAGAAAACCCAACTACACGTCGTGTACAGGGAAGAACACATTGTGTGTATCCCCTCAACGGTGGTGACTACGGATTTGGGAAAAGTTAAGGATGACACAACATGTATCCATAATACATGTTGTGTACCCCTTCCTCGGTTGGATAGCCTATGTGATATATTACATGGGTAGGAACCCTTGTGAAAGTACATGGCTAGGTACACGGCTGTGTATATAGGTACATGGACATCGCCAGAAGGACACGACTCGGTCCCGGTTAGCCTGGACACGCCATGTAGTCCACCTACATAGCGTGTACTGCTACATGGGCATGGAGTTGCGTGATGGACAGGGACATGGCTAGGCGGTGCAGCAGGACCACATGTCGTGTGGGTCCCCTTACACGTCGTGTACCCCTTGGTTCCTTTTTAGGAAATGTCAATTGCTCGTATCTCCTTCGTTTGAACTCAAATTTTGGCCCACGAGTAGCCTATAGTAAGTATTGTTTCACGTAGAACATGATGATGCCCTTCTTTTTGGATTACAAGATACAATGTTGAATGTTCCAGGAACGATTCCTACTTAGGCAATGCCCTATGATGGTAGTGATTATGCAGCATCACAAGGACCTTACTGAGCGGTACCCTCCAGCAGGGCTAGGCAGTGGAGTTTCTCAATGACCTTTCCGAGTGATGCCCTTCATCAGGGCTGGGTAGCAGAGTTCCTTAATGTAATTTTTGAGTGGTACCCTCTAGCAGGGCTGGGCAGCGGGGTTCTTCGATGTCTTTTCTGAGTGGTACCCTCAAATGTGTGACAGAATGATGAGGCATGGATAGAGGGTACCACTTGAAAAGGATTTTGGTTGGGTTTAGGGGAACAGTGCCAAAGTGTCTTGAGTGTGGCTCTCAGTCCAGGGAGTCTAGTGATGGTGTAGGCAGTCCCCGTATCCATTCACCAAGACCCTAACTACCTTATTTCTGACTCGACATGCTGATACATTTATTGTTTAGGGATCAATGGAACATGCATCATATAAGATTGAGTCTTTGACTATGATTCTTGAGTCATCTCCCCATTTTTGTTGATATATATATTCTGATCTGATCATGGTACATCTTGATAAATCTCAGGATGCCTCTGCGATGATAGTCATCTAGGATACCAGTTCTGGTTCATAAAGATGATTTGATGAGTGATGATGCCTTGTTTTAGGGTCCGTCATGTTACCCCCTTCCTCCAAGTGGTAAGGTAGAAGCACCTCCACCTCTCTAGTAGTAGATCATTCTAGAAGAGCATGCTGAGAACATGCATCGGCTTAGCGCACTCCGCAAATTCTAGTGTTAGAGGCCGTTGAGGTTCCGTGACGAGCTTTCTCCTCAGGATGAAAAGGATTGGCTAGAGTTGATGGTCTGTATCTTTAGGATTTTTTGAATCCTTATGGACCAAGTAGTTTCACTAGAATCTATCCTTTTCCAATGAAAAATTGGTCATTGGTGGAGTCTCGTTACCTAGATGCACGATGGGTCAACATTCTCTTGGACTAACTTCTAACAGTTTTTCTGTGAGGAGTTATACCCCTCCTTTTTGTGCGCCATCTATATCCATGAGCTTCTAGAGATACTTAAGGGAGGGATGACGGTGGCTAAGTATGCAGTGAGATTCGCAGACCTTACACAGTACTCTCTTGACATGATCTAGGATGGCTATTTCTAAGAACAGAAGTCTAAGTAGAGACTCTACAGAGAGATTTGATCCAACATTATGCCCTTGTGCATCCCCACCTATGTCGGGGTGTCGGAGTGAGCACTAGTGGTAGAGAGATTCCGGTCAGAGGGATGCTAGACAGCTGAAACTGGTAGTGGGCACCACAGAGCTGAGTCGTCTTCAACATCTAGTAGACGCTAGGTGCCAATATCTCAGCACAGAGGACCTTCCCATGATCAGACTTGGGCATGTGTTTGTTCGGTACAAATATAGTGCAGAGCACTAGGGAAGTTCATAGAGGGTCAGTGCTTTTCTTGTGACGATCAAGGCCACGTGGCGCATGACTATCTAACCAGATGTGCTAAGGATAACATGCAGATAGCTAATGGACTGTCACGGTAGAGGCAGTGCCATGATCAGGGATCTCCCTAGTGTGGTCAGGGTGGTCCCTAGGGAGGTGGATCTAGTAGAGGAATAGGAGGAGCCATGGGTGGTGGATGATGTTATGATATCCTTCCTCCACCACCACCTGGCGGTCCACGTTAGGCTCAGGGAGTCGACGTTCAGGGTTGCAGACAGCTGCAAGATTTGGATGTATATGATCTCGTATCACACAAGATGATATGAGGTATGATTGGTGTTTATTCTATTTTTTATTCTATATTAGTATACACAAGTTCCATTCATTCCTATATCTCTATACTCATGGTGTGAGATCTATAGCTCTCAGTTGAGGCGATATCCCAACAGGTTCATCTTGAGGTTCCTACAGGGAAATCTTTTTCTGTATCTTTTATCTACCAGCAGTGTGAGCTATCGCTTGGTGGAGAGAGGTTCACATGGGACCTCTTGGTCATCACGATGGAACCTATGAAGTCATCTTGGTTATGGATTGGTTTTCCATGGTTCAAGCCTATATTGACTATCACCATAGACAAGTCATATATCTATGCACTAATGGGATGTGATTCTCCTTTTTTGGTGAGAGAGATCTCATGGAATGTAAAGCGTGTTCTATGAGTATGAGGATACAGATCATCACCCATCAGTTATCAAGTATATCCCTTGGTGCAGTTGGCTCTTCAGAAATCTAGGTTCTTTCAATTGTGGATAATTATATGGACGTCTTCCTCGAGGACGTTTCGGGACTACCTCTGAGGCGGGAGATGGATTTTTTTCATTGACTTGCGTCCCTCCACTGCTCTGATATCTTCTTTGGCATATCAGATGGCCCCTACTGAGCTCCAGGAGTTGTGGTTTTAGTTGGAGGACCTTTGAGAAAAAGGTTTTATCAAACCCAATGTGTCCCCCTAGGCATCTCTGGTGTTGTTCATGAAAAAGTCTGACGGGAGCTTACGACTTTTCATGGATTATCATCGCTTGATCCAGATCATGATAAAGAATAAGTACCATTTACCAATCATTACCGACCTCTTTGACCTATTTCAAGGTGTGAGATGTTTCTTAAAGATTGATCTTAGTTCTGGCTACCACTAGTTGAGGGTTCTCAAAGCTGATATTCCAAAGTTGGAATTCTGATATTGCTACGAACATTATGAGTTCCCAGTGGTGACCTTTGGTGTGACGAATGCCCCCGCCATGTTTTATGGATTTGGTGAACCAGGTCTACCAACCTCATATTTTCATATTATTATTTATATTTTCAACCTTACATACTCAATCTCTCATGATCTGCAACCATAAATTTTTCACATGTGGGTTTTTGCAGGTATACTAAAAATTAAAAAATTATAAAAACAATAATGAATACGGGTTTTCTGTGGGCTTTCCCGTATCTGTTGTAGTGGGTTTCAGGCTTGATGGATCCACCTACTCCACATTCTTATCCTTCCATGCATAACTAGCCTTCATATCACCACCAAATCTGATTAAGTGAGTTTCATCTATAGTGGGGTCACCCCTGAATGACTATTCAGCACCTTTTATAGCCTTCATGTCAGCCTCCACATGGGGTGCATGCCCCTTACCATCATCATTTCTTGCCTCAGTATTTGAAATAATATTTTTTTATTTTAAATTACCTTCATTTAAGTAATACCAAAATAAAATTATTTTTTAAAAAAAATGGGCAGAAAACATCAGTTCATTGTATGCTCGGGTGTCCCAGATTCCAAAAAAACCTAACCCAAAATAAAAAAAATAAAAAAAATCATTTCAAAAAATTTACCTAAATTTATAACATTTATAAAATATAAATTAAACTCAAAAAAACATAAACTAATATAACATTTTAAAAACCCAAAAATCTAAAAAAAATTGTCTATTGTAAAATGAATTAAAAAATTATAACCAAATTATTCATTCATATCCTTTTCCTAAAAAAACATAACTCCAAATGGACCCTAGATGAGGACCCACAACAGGAGACAGTCCAATAAAACCAAAACATGACATACATTTAATCCATTTAGATAACTTGTCCATTCATAACCATTGTCTAATAAACGGAACTAACCACTAAGATATGAGACTAATACACTTGGCTTGACTCTTCCCTGGGAGACGCCCCTTTCAGTTTTTCCACAAGAACATACATGGAATGAAAAACTGAAGGTGGGTTTTGCAACATCAAACTCAAACACAGAAGCAGATGCAGATTACTGGAGGAGATTACAGTAACAAAAATATAGCAGTAGCAGGAAACAAACTGATTATATTTCTTCAGATTCATATGATTATTACAACGCTTAAACACGCCCTATTTATAGGGATACAAATGTATAGAAAAACAAATTAAGGAAACCCAAATAGAAATAAAAGTCTACAAAATGGTGTAGTAGGTGACGCCCAAGCCTCTGAAGCATAATACGTCAAGCATCCCTTGTATGAAGTCTCCAAGACTCCATCACAATAGTAGATGGTTGGGGTCGTCCAAATAAAAATAGGTTTATCTTTCCAACATCCTCCCCCCCCAAACATTTTTTCTTGTGACTTGGCGGTTTCATCATATTTATTCACATATCCAGGTGGGTGATCGACGAGTTCAAAGACTTCACCATTTTCAATGCCTTCCTTTTTCTTATAGCCTTAGGTTGCATAAATGGAATGGATTTCCTCATCTATCATTTTCTTCAATATTTCATTGGATTTATCTTCCTCAAAGCCAACTGGATCAAAATTCACAAATAGACAATACAAATTTACACACTCCTCCATTGGTTCTATTCTCTCATATATATCTACAAGAATTTGAAGGTTTTGGGGATATATATGAGAAATTTCTCGTTCAATGTCTTCAGATGTTGGCGTATGTGGTAACGACATCATTGGTTCTTCAATTCCTCGTTCCTTCAATGGTACTTCTTCAATGATTTCTTCATCTTCTAGAGTGAGTTGTACCTCTCTTGAATCATCATCTTGATTCCATTTCTAAGTCCCTTTTTTTTCAAAGATAGCATATATGCTATGAACAATCTTCTTGGTGATGGAATTATAAAAGTGATATTTTATTACTCGGTCACTCTATCCCATAAGGACACATTTCACTCCTTTTTCCTCAAGCTTTGTTTGTTTTTCCTCTAGGATCCTGACATAGGCAATGTAACCAAAAACTCTAAGGTGACTTAAACTTGTCTTGTGAGTACTACATGATTCATGTTGCATCTTTACTTTAAGATTTTTGGTTGCGCATCTATTGAGTATACACCGCACACAAATACCCTTTAGCCCAGAAAGTCATGGGCACTTTTCTGTCTTTCAACAAGCTTCTTGTCATGTTGAGAATAGTTCGATTTTTCCTTTCGGCTACTCCATTTGTGGTGCCAACTAGCGCTAAATTCCACGATGCTTGAGGTACTTTTGGAAAACATCAAAGGTGTACTCCCCACCTTGATCGGATCACAATGTTTGTATACAATTGTTGCTTTGATTTTCCACCAGTGCCTTGAATTCATTGAAGATGTCAAACAATTCTGACTTCATCATGAGAAAATATATCAATGTTTTCATATTATATAATCATCAATAAATGTTAGAAAGCACCTCCTTTGTCCATTTGATTTTGGATTCAATAGACCGCACACATAGGTGTGGACTAACTCCAATGGCTCAACAACTTTCAAGTTGACCTTCATTACAAAGTTGTTTCAATGTGGTTTTCTTAGAACACAGTTTCCACATATTTGATTCAGGTTTCTAATGATAGGAATCTCATTCACCACCTTCTTACTTCCTAATAATCTTAAACTTTCAATGTTTAAATGCCCGAACATGAGATGTCATAGCCAGTCTTTATCGCCACATACCATTGTCAAACATCGTGGTACGTCGAGTTGGATCATGAGTGGAAACTTACAGTTCTTCGCCATTGGTACTTTCGTGATCATCTTTCCTTTTTCATTGGCAATCACTATTTTTTATTTTATAGGCTTATGTGAAAGCATTTTCCCACCAATTGCCCGAGACTCAAGATGTTGGTCTTCATGTCGGATACATAGTAGATATTGGAGATGAAATCATGATTGCCATCTTTTTTTTATCAGTATATCTCCTCTTCCATGAAAAAATACTATTGAGAGATCGCCAAATGAAATCTTTAATTGAACCCTCTCTTCTAGGTTCGTAAGCAAGTGCTTGTGACCTTTCATGTGGTTGCTAGCTCCATAGCTAAGATATCGCATACCTTGACTTTGTGTTAATGTTTTTTCCATCAACACATGGGACTTGTCAAAAGTATCTTCTGCTTCGATGATATGTGCCTCATCTGTTTCATTCTCCATAGGTTGCTTACTCCATCATTAATTGTTATAATGTCCATATTTTTTTTACACTTATAGCATTGAACATTTCTTTTGTCGGATGACTAGAGATTGGTGAATCCTCCCCTTTTTCATTGTCCTTGTTCTCATAGAGTATAATTTTGATATTTATAACCTTCTTAATTTGAGCATCTTCCACCTCATCATCCTCTTCTTAGAACAAATTCTTTTCCATGGAATCCCCTACCCCCAGTTTCTTTGAAATGTTCCCCCTTACTCCTTTTCATATTTTTTGAGATACAACTCGATTGCAGAACATGGGACTTGTCAAAAGTATCTTTTTTTTTGCGGTGAATGGCATGAGACGACCGGGGAGGGGGCGGAAATGGAAGTAAATCAGCCTGGGAAGCTTTTATTTTTATTTTCTGAAGATAAAGATGGGCGTGGAGGGTTAAAAAATCAAAAAAAAAGGGGCAATTTGAAAAAAAAGAAAAAGGAAGGCGTTGGGGTGAAAAGTAAAAAAAACCTTTTTTTTAAAAAATTTGTAGAAGGCGTAGGGAAGGTGGGAAAATCACTTTTTGCAAATTTTAATCCTACCTTTGTTGAGGAATGATGAAATCAAAATTAAAGTGAGAATAAACCAAAACATAGGTCACGTCTCGGATTTGGAATATGTAATAGTACTATTCATAGTCCCTATCCTCAGTTGCTGCAAATGATTCCATGCGGATCTGATGGAACCCTAGCATTGCACATTTCTTTTGTCGGATGACTAGTGATTGGTGAATCCTCCCCTTTTTCATTGTCCTTGTTCTCATAGAGTATAATTTTGATATTTATAACCTTATTAATTTGAGCATCTTCCGCCTCATCATCCTCTTCTTAGAACAAATTATTTTCTATGGAATCCCCTACCCCCAGTTTCTTTGAAATGTTCCCCCTTACTCCTTTCCATAGTTGTTGAGATACAACTTCGATTGCAGAGCATGCTCCACTCCATTGGTATCACCCCCACGATTCACCTTCAGTTCATGGGCTTGTCTACATTAATGGTTTTTAATGTTTCATTTTATGTAATTTCTTTCATGAGGGTAATGATTCAAAAGTTACCAAACTGGTATGGGTTTATTTCACAATCTTAGCATTATTCACGATTGCTTATGTTAAAGTATCCTTGGTGGAATTATTTAAAATTACTATATTAAACCGAATATATTTTCTTATAATATTGTTATTCATAAAATTTTCAAGTAATAATACCACTTTTCTCTCTTTGGTACTTAAAATTACTATGAAATGTTTTAAGAAAAACTATATTTATTTCTCTCTTCGGTCGAAAATCATTTTTATTACATATCCATTTTTTCTAAAAAAATTAATATGTTTTCAAAGTTTTTCTATGATTTTTAAAAAAACTATTTCTACCCATTATTTAATTTTTAAATTTTTATAAAGGGAATCCTCTTTTAATTTTCCAAACATGGTACTTTTCGACTTTTTATCACAAGTTTAAAATTAAACTTTGTTTCAATATACATAGTATGAAGAAAATTTTACATCCGCCATTATTATTCATTGATTTAAATATTCCTTTAAAAGTTCACAAGTATATTTTAAAATAATATTTTTCCAAATATTATATAAATTATTTGGTTGTTAAAAGTGATTTTAAAAGTGAAAAGGGTATTTTCCTCAATAATGTTTTAATGAACATTTTATGGTATTTCTATTCATCATAAAAAACAAACCATTATTTAAATTATAATAAAAAGAGGATATGTTATAATTATAACATACTTATTCTTTGTCTAGATGGTTTGCAATTTTTTTGACCATGGATGTTATCAACATTCACTATCTTTATTAATTTTGTAGTAGTTAAATTTCTCTTGAAATATTCAATTTCTAGTGATTGTTAGACATAAAGTTTCTATTAACTATCCAATGTATTTTTCACGGATTTTCTTATTTATTAAACTATATATAATTTCTATATACGGTGTTTTTATAAGAAGGTTATTTTATAGTCTGGGGTAAATCTTGATAAATCTGTAATTTTTACCCCAAACAGATATTTAATGATAAGGAATATTTTTTTAAGAATTGAATTGATAATTACATATATTTGGAATTCATTGTATATATAGTTGTGTGTGGGGAATAATTTTAATAACCTTGACTTATCATACATAGATATCACATCATAATAAATAAATATTTGAAACTGAACATAACGATTCGCGCCAGAATCATTTTGGTGTAGTTCCTTTTAAAAACACGGATACATAAAAAAATTGTTCATAAGAGTTCGAAAACATCTAAAAATTTGTTCCTAATAATTATAAACCTTATTAAACAAATTATAAATAATAAATTTCATCATAAACATGAAAAAACATAATAAAAGGGGGATATTAGTCTCTCAGTAAGCCTAAAAAAGAGAGAGATCAATGATCACATATGCATATCATGAGTATAAGGGTTTGAGAATATTAACATACCATTTGAAAACCATACCCTATATATCTTATATTATAATATTATATCATGGAAGAATGTTTGGAAATTCATAATATAAGAATCATAAAAGAACCTAAGAACATATTCTATGAGATTATAACATTGGCATAAGACATTACTTTGTGGAATAAAAATAATCATACAACAAAATTTCTTTAGTAGTTAAGGCTTACATATAACGATATCATAGTGGATTGGGTTCACTACCCAAACCATCATAGTATTCAGGGTTTATTCCCAAGAATATCCACCTAGTTGATACATATTTGAAAAGAATCTTTATGTTTATTAATTTAAATGGTCACTATTGTGGTATTCTATATTCAACTTAGTTATTTTAAAAAACCAAACTCAAATGTTTTCTTTAAGCTTTTCCTTTATTATGTTGATTATTGACATAACAAATGTGAAATATGATCTTTCACATCACGTATCTCAATAAACAACATGAAAAATCGCAATTTTAAGTTTTTCATATATGTTATTCAAATAATATAACTCACTGTTCCTATATATCTTGAAACCATTCACACATCACTTATAGTAAATATATACCCAATAAATTCTGTTTTCATGACAAAGGAAATTCACAACATCCAATTTCTTTTGAAACTAAAATTACAAGTGTATTTTATGAAATATGTTTTCTCCATGTCTCATGACTTTCACTTCTAGTGAAATGCAATTTGGGTCATGAATCTCTAAACGGATGTCATGTCATGTCATTTTGGATGCGAATAGTGTAAAGATACATATTCAATCAATAATATGAGTGCATTATATTTTGAATACATTAAATGGAAATTTTGAAATATCAAATTTGTTATGCCCAAAGGGGGCTTAGGTGTGAGAAACCCTCGGGGGGGGGGGGGAGTAAATTAGGGTATGAAATCTTTTCACTACCACAAAACAGAGCAAGGGAAGTACCGCCCTTTATCAGTGCTAAACAGAAAGCGCTGATAAAAGGGTGTGCCTTTATCAGTGCTAGATAAAAGAGCTGATAAATGTTCCCTTTATCAGCGCTACAATAGGCGCTGATAAAGGTGTACCCTTTATCAGTTCTCGGTGATAAAGGGAACATTTATTAGCACTATTATCAGCGCTGATAAACGTTTTTATTCTTAATTTATATAAAATTATAATATTTATAATAAAAAATAATGTTTTTTGTATATATTAACAAATATATACCAATATTTATAAATATATACTCTTTATTATTATAATTATTAATAAATAAATATATATTTATCTTATATGTCATTTTAAATAAATATATAAGAATATAAATAAATTGTTAAATAAAAACCGTTGGAACCTTGATCAGCGCTCGTTAAAAGCGTTGATAAAGGTAGCCAGGGTCCTAGTTTTAGCAATGAGAATGAAATATCTAAAGTTTACTTGTTTCAACCTTGTTTTCGTTGTATGTTTATCTTTTATATTTTAAGTCTGTTGAACTCGTTCTATCGAAGGTGGGTTCTATAATTTCTTGTTATCTTAAGGTGTGTTTAACTATGGTGTGGGTTGATTTTGGTTATAGAGGGTTCTGGGGTTTGTGGGATGTGGTAAATGGTGTACTCAGTTTTAGATTATTTTATTCTCATGGGTTTCCCCTATTTTGGATAGGTATAACATATGAGTTCTCATTTTATGTTTTCTTTTCAGTTGGAAATTTCTTCTGTTGTGCGCCTCTCCTCTACCGCGAACGCACCTTTGTCTTGTGCTGAACGACACCTTCGCGGTGAGTTTTCTCCTGTTACTCATTGGTTTCCTTTTGTTTTCATGTTATTACTGTTTGATATTGATGATTACAATGTGAAATGTACGGGCTAAACGCCCTGCTGAAAATCGTGGTCATTGGTGGTCCTTGTTTGCGTACTAAATGAATTGCATGTTGGTTGGTTCCTGTTGAACATTTGAATATAAAAATTGGTAATTTACATATACTTGACTTATGAATGAACGCCCCAGGATGATAAAACTTCTGTGATAACCCCTGAATTAACAAACAAAATTGAATAAGGGATGCTTTGTAAAATCTGAAATTGTGATTGTTTGGTTTGTATGGTGTTGCGATTGTGAGCACGATTGTGTGTTTGTATGGTGTTGTGGTTGTTGGCATGATTGATATGCCATTTTGTTTCCCATGTTGTTGTTCTTCCACCATTGAATATCAATCCAAACTTTACCCATTTCAATGAAACCACCACTTTGTTACTAGTGCAATTCCACTGAATCCTAAAAAACCACTTCTAGAGGACTCTATGAGACACTTTATGGACACCCTAGTCAAAAATGGATTTCACCTAATTCCTTTTTGTGTGGGAAAAACTATTGGAGAATAAAAACTCACATGCCTCTCTATTTATAGAAAAAATAATTATTTGTGTTGCTCATTTTCAATGCAGTGGTGCACACAAAAACAATTGAGGAATGTGATGTGATCACTGAGCTTTAGGGAAATTCCAATGAGATGTGATTTTATTACTTATGTGTTTGACTCATTCTCCACAAACCTAGAATTCACTTCTTCTTAAAAAAAATTGTCAATGATGACCATTTTTTATGATAAAATAATTATAGTGAGAAAATAATGAAAATGAATAATAATTAAATAAATTATTCTTCTTCTCATAAGGTGCACAAAATTAAATACTTCATATTTTCCCAAAAAATTACCGTTATGTGACCTTAATTATTTTAGGATTTGTATTTCATGTAAATAATGAGGTTTTTAAAGAAAATTAAATTAAATAATTGAATTATATTATTTTAGGATTTGTATTGCGGAGAAATATATTGTTGAGAAAGTTGTTGAATTATGTACCAAATACCTGTCTGGTGTGAAAAACGTTGGCCTACCGAAATCTCGTCACACTGGGCGGCTTGAGGGTAAAGGAATTTCTGTAAGAGAGGTTGTCACAATCAATATTACAGATCAGGAGCAGGCTCACCTTTATGTTTTGCATAACAGTTTCGACGTTGACCCATATGTTCAAAACCACAAAGAAATTCTTAGGCATTTGAATCCTTCTGGGGCTGAAAAATGGATATCAGATACACATAATCGACAGTTTATAGGATGGTTTAAGGACCATATTTTTAAGCAGTTAGATGAAAATCCAGACTTAATTTCAGAACGACTTCGATGGCTAGCCGGAGGAGCAAGTGTGTATGTATTCTCTTACAATGATTATGCAGTTAATGATTATACATTCTATACTAATGAACCTGATGAAGACAGTACGATGTAGAATAGTGGGGTTACACTTGTGGCTGAGGCGATGCATGTTTCCGGTGCTAAGGACAGAAATCCAATTTATGCGAATATTTCATACTTTGGCATCATCAAACGAATATGGGAGTTGGATTATACGAAATTCAAAGTGCCGATTTTTCAATGCAAGTGGGTTGATAACAGGAGTACTGTTAAAATAGATGAATTAGGATTCGTGAAAGTTTATTTTAGTAAAGATGGGGAGAAAGACGAACCATTTATAATGGCATCACAGACAGTACAAGTATTTTATATTCCAGACCCCGCAAACTGAAATTGGTCAATTGTTCTGTTATCAACCAAAACAACTGAAGGGTTAGATGAAAGTTCAATAGAGGACAACCCTTTTATAGGGACTTCACAATCATTTCACATCGGTCCCAATGTAGACGACGTTTTGTATGTCAGAGGAGACCACAATGAAGGGATTTACATAGTCGATAGAGGGGTCAAATATCTTCAGCATTTAAAAAAAAGAGAGTACAATAATCATGTTATTTTTTTATTGTAATATACATTGTGTTATGTTATGTTATTATCTGTTTGTTGTTGCTTTTATGTAATCTAATTTAAATGTTAAACCACTTCTGCAGATAATGACTTCTACACCTGCTGATGTGCCCAATCCCGAGGCACAAAAGGTCTCTCAACCAGCTGTTGGTGGTCCCAGTGCAGAGCAACAAAAGGTTTCTCAACCTGTTGTTGCTGGTCCCAGTGCTGAGGTACAAGAGGTTTCTCAACTTGTTGCTGCTGGTCCCAGTGCTGAGGTACAACAGGTTTCTCAACCTGTTGCTGCTGGTCCTAGTGCCGATGCTTGCACTCCAGAGTAACAAAATGATGATACTTCTGAGGAAATGGTAGGAAATGAAACCCTGAAAGTGCAAAAAAAAACAAGAGCACCGTAGTTTGATAGTGTTAACCAAAATCCTTAAGACAAAAGAATAAGACATCAAATTTTAGGTGGGATAGAATAAGAGAGGCCAACATATTAACCCCAACAGAGCCATCTTTAGTATCTACATTGGAATCGTCACTCGTCAATGCGTTCCGATTGATGTATAGTCGTGACACCATGTTTTCACCGGGCTTAAGACACTAATGTGGGAAGAGATTACGGTAACATTATGATATCATTTTTTTAATTTATTAAAATAAAATAGAATACTAAAACATTGACTTACTCTTCATCATACATTGTAGAGTGCATTTATAGTAGATGCCTCGCATAAGGAATATGTATTAAGAGTGGCAGGAAGTATTCATAGAGGTTTCCACACAATTTTAACGAAATATAATCTTAAAGATGCTGAAAGGAAAATCAAGCCGTACCCACCTACTCTTTATACACACTTGATATCCCAAGGAACGCGGGATGCGTTTAGCAACCATCGTGGGGAGCAGACTTTCCAGGTAAATTGTGTGGGGTAATACGTTGTTTGACGTTGCTTGTATTCATCACTTTGATTGACAGTTTTTTATTTATAAAACAACAACTGAGTGCTAAAAATAAACAATGTGAAATAGAACCAGCGTACCCTTACCGTAAAGCAAGGATGGGGTACGCTTCACTTGAGAAAAAATTGGTACGTCTTTTAAATCTACCGTACTACTTTTATGTGACATAAAACAACACCATAACCATGTTTCTCTATTTATATGCATATTGATGAATCGAAATCGAAAGCCATATCCATCCCATGTCATGTGCTTTGAAAGGAGGCTCGTGTAAATAAAGATGGGATACTGATAGATGAAAACACACAAAAAGTGTGTGAAACATGTGTAAGTATGAAATAATATAAATTTGATTTGATTTAAATCACTATTACATAATAATGACTACTTATTTTTCTATATTTTCTATCTGACATAGTCACAAGAATCAACAACACCCGCACCAGATGCAGACATACTTTAAGCGACCTTAAAGCAGCCAGAACAGTATGGCCACGTCAGAGGTGCGGGTTTTGGGGTGACACCCCAAACATATTTTCAAAAACAAAAACAAGTGGAGGATAAAAATGAAAAAATAAAAAAACTGCAAGAAAAATTAGCTATTTTTCAAGAAGAATTAAAATACCAGAGAGAGATGATAGAAAGTTTGATGGGAGAGAGTCAAAGAGAAGAAACAACTCAATAACAACCCATGCGTGACGATCCCGCCCCACCCCTTATCAGCTTTGAGGGGAGCCATTCCCCTAAAAAACTTGTCTTAGCTGAGGTAATCAATGTTTTAATAATTGCTTTTGTGAAATATGAATCACATAGACACTGATACCTTTCCTATACTAATATTCTACAGGGTGAAAATGACTGTGATTTATATCTATCAGCTCCCACCTATCGCCTTGTAGAGAGGGCTAAGGTGTTTAATACGTAGAACGACATGCTACACAATAGACAACTTCCAACATATCATTTTAGAGTGTCAATTAAAGTAGCTAATGAGCCGAGTGCCGAGATACCTGTTCCAAATGACGATGAATACATTCATACGGTTGAACAAGCTGTTTGAACATACATTTCATGATCGGCAATTCTTGTAAAAAAACATGTCTACAAGGAGGTATCTATTTCCAATTTATTTTTCTAGCTGGACCTTTAACATTTAATGAAAAAAGGTCTGAAACAATGAATGTTATTACAAAATGACAAAGAGAAGGCGGTGAAACAAAATATCAGCTCAAAACCATCTCAAGGATCAACCAACCGATTGAAACGGTCTACTGAGAGCACATTCACCCTACCCGTTCTATATCCACAGTTAATATCATTGCAGGCTCATGTGGATACAAAGTTGATAGACGACAATTCTCACAAAGTAGATTTTGAAAAAAATATATACAGAGAGGAAGAATCATATTTCATTAGTGCTGAAAATGTAAATGAAATCCTCAAGTATGAATGGCTAGGCGCCTCAGTTTTAAATGTATACATGAGGTATGTTTTCATGATTTGATTTTAAAAAATCTTATATACTCTGGTAATTATGACTAAATACATTTCATATTTTTTGCAGGCATATATATGAAAAACAATTGAAGGGATTTCCCCATGAACAAAAATTTGGACTCGTTAGTCCTCACATCACCTCTCCAAAAGAGGAAATAGATTCTGATAAAGAGGCTGCAATAATGTCATCCCTACTCAAATCGTTTGAAAACAAAATTACGGATGACAGACTCTTTTTAATACCAACGATGTAGGGGTAAAACTCTACAATTTAATCATATAAACTATATTTTCAATTCTTTCTTTACTTATTCCTTTTTGTTTTTTAGGCAGCATTGGATGCTGATTGCAGTCAATTTGGATACTCCAAAGATTTATTTTCTAGATCCAATGCATGGATATCCAGCAAACTGACCACACATGATGGCGTTTGTTAATTTGTAATACACTAGATCCAACATTTTAAAACTAAACATCTAGTTATATAATTTATATTATCTTTTAATGAGAATACTATTATGATAGGGCAATGCATCAATATCGTATACTTCATGGAATGAATCTAGGGCCTAAGGATAAGAACGCCTACAAGATCTAAAACTGGAAAAGTATCCTGATATATATAATAACATTGCACTATCCAAACACATATCAAAACAAATTACTTATTTTTTTCGATGTTTCTACAGTGTCTAAAACAAACAAACCGAAAGGAATTTGGTTATTATGTTTGTAAATTTATGAAAGAGATCGTATTTCATCAACAAACTTGCATCCCTGACGAGGTATTTTCAAAAATAGTTACGAGTTCATTTAAAATATTTATTAATCCTTTGTGTATTTATATTTTTTCAGTACTACCATGACTGTTGCAAAAACTCATATTCACAAGATGATATAGATGTGTTTAGAAAGGAATGGGCAGTATACCTAATGGAAGATTGTACACAAATAGGATGAAGATGAATTCCTACTACTTATGTTATCCATATATGATCATTGATATATCCATTTTTTACACTTATTGAGCATATATGATGACCCTTTATTATGTTTATATCCTTAGGTTAGGAAGAATGGTTTTAGAAATGATTTTTCTTTCTAGTAAAGCATAACTCATTGGACTACACTGGTCGATATTGTGGAAGTTGACCAATGCATAGTCATTCAGTCCACTCACGAGCATCTTAAAAGCTTGATGGGAACTAATATATTGGATTTTAAATTTTCTAATTAGTTTCCCTTATATGTGGGTGGGGGTATCCAGGAGGGAGGGGGTGTTCAGGAGTGGGGGGTGTTCAGGAGGGGTGTTTCTAGGAGGGAGGGGGTGTCCAAGTGTGAGGGTGGGTGGGGGTGTCCAGAAGGGAGGGGGGGCTGTCCAGGGGGTGTCCAGGAGTGGGGTGTGTCCAGAAGGGAGGGGGTGTCCAGACAAAGAACCATTCAATTCCATTCAATACTGATAATATACAATGGTTAGATCACTTCTAGAGTAGCCTGAAGTGGGTCTGTAGTGAGGCATCAAAAGTTTCAACCAACCAAACCAATTCCAAGCCCATGTAAAGGCCTAATAATTATATTCCAGTTCAATTTGAGGCCCAATATATCTTATTTAATGTCATAAATACCCAAAATATGCATCATTTACCTTTCTCACATTAGATTTATGTAAAATTTCATTCTTATTCCTCCAATATATTTTTTGTTTGGTGTTTTTCCTTGATTTGTTGAACTGTATCTCTTCAAAATATATATGATTTTATAATTCATATTAGTGAATGATGGTGTATGAATAATATTTATTCCATTATCAAATATATGATGAAAATATAGTTGTATAAGGAAGGATATTAAAGGTTATACACTAAATAACAAGGAGGGAGGGGTGTCCAGGAGGGAGGGGGGTCCAGGTGGGAGGGGGCTATCCAGGGGGTGGGAAGGTGGCTGTCCAGGGAAAGGGAGGGGGGATGCAAGGGGAGGGAGGGGGCTATCCAGGAGGAGGGAGGGGGGCTGTAAGTGGAGTGGTGGGAGGGGGGAGGGGGGTGCTGTCCAGGGGTAGGGAGGGGGCTGTCCAGGGGGCTGTCTCAGGGAGGGGAGGGAGGGGGTTGTCCAAGAAGGAGGGGGTGTCTAGGAGTAGAGTGGGGTGGGGTGTCCAGGAGGGGAGGGGGGCTGTCCAGGGAGGGGAGGGGGCTATCCAAGGGGTGGGAAGGGGGCTGTCTAGGGAAAGGGGCTACAAGGGGAGGGAGGGAGGTGGGTTGCAGGTGGAATGGTAGGAGGGGGGGGGGTGTTTTCCAGGGGTAGGGAGTGGGAGGCATTGATGTCAACTGGAGAATCGAGGTAGATCAAAAAACATGGTAAAAGACTGTTTTGAGCCTTTAACAAGATCACTATGTTGACTTTAAATAGATTAAATATATTCATTTAGTCCATCAAAGACATGACTAAAATCCCAAAAGATAAGACTGAAATTCACTAAAATGTAGGCTATAGAATCCATGCATTCTGTGACAGTTTTTTTTCAAAAGTTTCACCCAGGTGCTTAAAATAAGAAGTTGTTGCAGTTCAATATCTCAAGATTGATGGTGTGGTTCCATCAATGGGGTTTTTTTCCTCCAAACAAGAATGTCAGACGCTACCACTGGATTAAACAACACTGATTCATAATCAATTGTGGTCTGAATGGAAGTGCAAACATCTTTTGTGGATAAGTTCTCGCATGTTTCCAATCATGTGTCCCATATTCTCAGTTCCCTTCCATCGAACAAAGGTTTTTCAGTTCCTTGGGAAACTTGGTTCCCATCGCATGTGATTGTGATCACGTTCTCCATGTTGTTCTCGCCTCTGTGCTGTATCCTCCATGATCACTATTGACCAAGCGTTGTATGCTGCAGTTTCTTCAAGTCCAGACCCGTGCTTTTCCAGTTTCACCATACTTTCCGACTTCCACATGTGGTCCCGTGGAAAACAAAGTGTAGATGGCTCCTCTTGCTAAGTTTCAGTTGCATTTTCCTCCAAAGATGTGACCAACATCCCGATCACATATCTCCCATTCGTCTCCCTATTTCTGCCTCCATCAGAACGTGTTAGTCTCCTCCGTAGCCAGCATCAACTGATCGTCTTCCTTTGCCCGCGTCTCATTAATTCTCATCGCCAATGTAAGTCACTCCCCCTCTTGTTGCGACACTTTCTCCATGTTGCGCAGCATGTTAGTGGTGTGTTTTCAGTATTCAGCTTGCTCCATCAACTCATGTTCCCACCTTCACTGCTCTTGATCCCACGACTGCTGGTACAATGTGAGAGCTTCCATTTTGGATAAAATAGCTTAATTCTGAAAATTTCAAGGGTTTATTCCTCTTTTTGTAACAGAAAAGTTTTTTATGACAATATGTTCATTTGGTCATACCCACTAAAATCTATTATTATTATTGTTACTATTTTCATTGATAGATTTGTAGTTGATTTTCTTTCATTTTCCAAAGATATCATTTGGTTTTTTCTGGTTCAATTTCACTATAGATTTGCAGAACAATATGTTTTTGTTCTATCTAGGGGGTTGTCTTGGGGAGGGGAGGGAGGGGGGTTGTCCAGGAAGGAGGGGGTGTCCGGGAGTGGAGGGTGGTGTCCAGGAGGGGAGGGGGGATGTCCAGGAGGGGAGGGGGCTGTACAGGTGGGTGGGAAGGGGGATGTTCAGGGAAAGGAAGGGGGGCTGCAAGGGAAGGGAGGGGGGTTGTCCAAGAGGAGGGAGGGGGGCTGCAGGTGGAGTGGTGGGAGGGGGGGTTGTCGAGGGGGGCTGTCTCGGAGAGGGGGGGGGGGTCCAAGAAGGAGTGGGTGTCCAGGAGGGGAGGGGGGATTTCTATGAGAGGACGGGGCTATCCAAGAGGTGGGAAGTTGGCTGTCTAGGGAAAGGGAGGGGGCTGCAAGGGGAGGGAGGGGGGTTGTCCAGGAGGAGGGAGGGGGGGACTGCAGGTGTAGTGGTGGGAGGGGGGGTGTCCATGGGTAGAGAGGGGGCTGTCTAGGGGGGTTGTCTCATGGAGGGGAGGGAGGGGGTTGTCCAGGAATGAGGGGGTGTCCAGGAGGAGAGTGGGGCTCTCCAGGAGAGGAGGGGGGGGGGGCTGTCCAGGAGGTGGGAAGGGGGCTGTCTAGGGAAAGGGAGGGAGCTGCAAGGGGAGGGAGGGGGTTGTCCAAGAAAGAGGGGGTGTCTAGGAGGAAGGGGGATCTCTAATAGAGGAGGGGGGTGTCAAGGAGGTGGGAAGGGGGATGTCCAAGGGAAGGGAGGGGGGCTACAAGGGGAGGGAGGGGGTTGTCCAGGAGGAGGGAGGGGGGCTGCAGGTGGAGTGGTGGGAGGGGGGGCTGTCTCGGGGAGGGGAGGGGGGGTTGTCCAGGAAAAAGGGGGTGTCTAGAAGGGGGGGGGGGTGTCCCGGAGAGGAGGGGGGGGATGTCCAGGGAAAGTGAGGGGGATGAAAGGGGAGGGAGGGGGGTTGTCCAGGAGGAGGGAGGGGGGCTGCAGGTGGAGTGGTGGGAGGGGGGGGGGGGGCTGTCTGGGGGAGGGGAGGGAGGGGGGTTGTCCAGGAAGGAGGGGATGTTCAGGAGGGGAGGGGGTTGTCTAGGAGAGGAGGGGGCTATCCAGTAGGTGGGAAGGGGGTTGTATAGGGAAAGGGAGGGGGATGCAAGGGGAGGGAGGGGGGTTGTCCAGGAGGAGGGAGGGGGGCTGCAGGTGGAGTGGTGGGGGGCTATCTATGGGTAGGGAGGGGAATGCAAGGGGAGGGGGGCTGTCTAGGAGGAGGGAGGGGGGCTGCAGCTGGAGTGGTGGGAGGGGGTGTACAAGGGTGAGAGGGGGTTTTCCAGGGGGGTTGTCTTGGGGAGGGGAGGGGAGGGAGGGGGGATTTGGATAATCACACTAAAGAACTAGGAGATCAAGAGAAAAGTGAACTGGTATGATCATGGCCTATCTAATTGTGTATGTTCTCATCAGGCCCTCTCTAAAACTGAGAAATACATTCCTTCCATACCTTCAACATGACCTTATATATTTTATGAGGTCCTTGTAGAAGCATAAGTGTTTAGGGTCCAAGCAGGGTTGGACCCAATGTCTGATGCGGACGTGGTAGAACCCATTCCCTTTGACCTGTCATGGGAGAGTACACTCTTAGAGGCTCCTGATATATGTAACTATTAGGTTTATAACCTATCTAGGATGGTGGTATCACTAGGAAAATGTGATAATTTATTCTAAAATTGAACACTCCTATGAAATTGAATACACCATCATGTATATGTCATATTGTATAACCTGTGGAGATTCCTCCCTTTTTTTATTTTCAATAAATGAAACCTTTTGGGTTCCATGTTGTTGTTGACATTTATTCCTCATCTTTTCTCATCCATGTAATCTTAACAAAACAATATTTATAAGTCAATGAATGATGTTGAGCCTCTTCTAAAATATTAATTCAATCCAAGGAAATATAGACATGTAAAGGTTGTAACAGGTAACAATTTACATTTTATTAATGTATTCTTTCATATTAATGTTTAATTTATTTCATTATTGTATTACTAACATAATATACGTTTTTTTATATAGGTTAAATCTTTTTCCTGAGTTCGAATGCTTTGTTTGGAAACTAATACCATGGACGACAATTTTTTAGAGCGGATCATGGATGCAAAAAGGATGAAACATCAATGTTTTTAACTGTTTGTTGAATAATTATAATTGCAACCAAATTAAACATTGTTTGAAATGTATATAGTAGTGTGTTGTTTTTTATTCATGATTTCAAGTAAATGTATATATCATTTTTGTTCTTATGTGCTATGTGTGTAGGTGTTGTTTGTGTTGTGTGTGCAGGTGTTGTCTCAGGTGTGCAGTTGCTGTGCAGGTGCTGGGTTTGCACAGGCAATTTGGCCTTTATCAGCGCTAATTAAGCACTGATAAATGTCTAATATATCAGCACTCAAAATAGCGCTAATAAAGGTGGTATTTATCAGTGATATTTTTAGCGCTGATATATTATCCATTTATCAGCACTAAAAATAGCGCTCATAAAGGGGGAACTTTATCAGTGCTAAAAAAAGCACTGATAAAGATGGTTCTTTATCAACGATAAGCAAGCTCTGATAAAGGGGACCCCCCTTTATCTTCCCCGCGATAAAGAAAGAAAAAGCACACATGACGACAAGGTTTCGACTAAGTCACTCCTCTCTAGGGTCACTCCACTTCCTCTCCCTTATGCTCACTATTACAAAGGAATGATAACCTTATTGGTATATAGGTCAAAATCAAATAATTTATCGAAGTTTCATTGCAAGTGTGGGTGGGTTCACTTTGAATTCCCCAAGCCACTCTTTCATAATTATGTTGTGAAATTCCTCAACATCACCATCATCATTCCATGAGATGTCATTGAAAACACCTCCTCCTCCTCCTTCTCCCTCCTTCCAGCATTTGGAATTCCTTCACATTCAAGTTCTGCAATCATAATTTCATCACCTTAATGCACTGCAACAACTCTCCTTTTTCTTGATGTATTGGATGTGGCAACAGTTTTACACAATTACTGCTTTTGCAGTGAACCGCTCTTTTAACCTGAAAATATGCTATGGGAATGACACTTTCAATTATTTTCTTCATTTTACGTATGTCCTTATTATAGAGAGGTGTGACCATTTTCTTTGTAGTGAAAGCTACTGAATGTAGGAAATCCAAGGCTCAACATTGTGATCATTTCCATCTGAGTGAAGGTGTTGATATCTTGAGCTCATGCATGTAAAAACTCCTCTGGTTAGAGTTTGAAGATGAATAAAATGGAAACATTTCATTATTTCCATGTTTTAATATACAAATAGTATCCCACTATTTCATTGTCCCACATCAAAATGCATCTAGTACTGTTGTGTGGTTTATTAAACCAAATGTGTTGGGGAACTCTTAACAAATCCCTTAGGGCCTCTCTTAGCTCGACAGGTCACTATGCCACCCTAGTCAGGGATCTTCCTCTTGTGTGCCACCTAACAGATGACCTTAGGCATGCCTCCCCGAATGTCAAAGATTTCTAACTAGCAGCGGGGTTCTAAGAAGGTACTATGGGGATGTTATACCCCATATATCAGAGTAAGCAATAGTGGTAAAGGTACTATGGGGAGGCTATACACTAGGTATTAGAGTAATCAATAGTGGTAAATAACCATACATCATACACACTAGAGTAAATAATATAATAAATAAATTGAACATGCTATAATGAATTGAAATGCATTATATAATGTGAATGTTCATGCGAAGAATATAAAATACAACAGATCTCCCACTCGACTGATCAAGATAAAAAACAAATAAAAGAAAAAATGAAATGAATCTCAACTTCTACTCTAAGCCATAACTTATCTCAATCATCTAAGTTCGAGCCATCTTGCTCAATGATTGAAACCCAAGCCCCTTCCCAACTCATACATGCAACCAGGGAGAGTCTTCTTGGGTACCCTGGTGCAATGGCGGTCTAAGCAAGGTATGAATACAACAGATCTCCCACTAGGCCGATCAAGATATAAAATAAATAAAAGAAAAAAAATGACATGAATCTCAACTACTACTCTATGCCATACCTTATCTCAATCATCTGAGTTAAAGACATCCTACTCAATGATTGAAACCCAGACCTCTATCCAACCCATACATGCAACCAAGGAGAGTCATCTTGGGTACCTTAGTGCAATGACGGTCTGAGCAGGGTGTGAATACATAACTTAGTAGGAAAAAACCAATGTAGTATCATACATAACCGATAATACAGAGATATGTGCATGTGACATGATTAGCTGAAATCAAAGAATAACTATTGGAAATAGATATATAAATAAACCATCATTGATCCTCAGGTCTGGGACCCTAATCGATCCTACCTACTTCATCCAATAACAGGGTGTCTTTAAGCATGTAATGATATCATGAAATCCATATAAATATTGGATCCTAGGGTGTAACCCAGGTATCCCTACTACTCTAGCTCAAATGACCAACAAATCATCATGAATGACTCAACATCCAGATCCTAAGCCTCATGAGAATCTCTCCAAACTCCAATATAATAAATGGATCAATGGCGATTCTTGGAAACCCCGAGCATCCACTAAATCAAAAATATCTCCCATTTCACCAAGCCAATCGGGTGGGTTCCATGCATCCTAGGCATCCACATCAGGTACAAATAATGTCACCAAGCCTAACTAGCCAGATCCTAGGGGTGGCATTAGAATCTCATAATAATAATCATTATTATAATAATCCTCAAGCTTGAATCTTAGGATCCTAGAAATGCTAGGCATCCTAAGGACCCATGGTGTCCAGGGCATCCCATACAAACCTGAGGTTGAATCCCGGAGTCTCGAGAATTCTTCTCATTGCTCAACATCCGGATCCTAGAAGACACATCGAGAATCCATGATGATGTCATCACATCCAAGTCATATCACATAGTATCACATGAGTCTCAAAATCCTGATCCAAGGAAGCACCTCTAAGAATCCAAAACATCACCATCACACCATATTAGGCACATAGGTCAGGTCACATGAAGTATGTCTGGGTATCCATAGTTGTATAAAAAATATCCAGGTGAGAGCATACAAATGAGATAAGGGTTGGCTAAATGCCTAAAACCACCCCCACTGTCCATAGCCCATTGGGCTCACATGTTCAATGTGGGCTCTAAGATGAAATTCACTACTGTCTCTACCCATACGCACACACACCCACTCATGGATGGTCAATCACTGGGCACCTAATTCAGTTATCTAAATAATGTCCCGGGAGAGATACCCTACTTAGAGCTCTCTTAGTGAACATAGGGGAAGAGAAACCCCACTTGGGTCCTCGATCTCGGTCTAGTCACTCATGTCATAACCCACCACATGAAGTATTTCACGATCCTGGGAAATGTCATAACATAACATGACCTCATGGGTCGCAAGGGTATACCTCATAGGTTGCCCACTTAAGAGATTTTTGAGAGTATGTCCCATACCCCATGATCTCTCATGGTCAGTCACTCACCCAAATCAATCCTAGTCCTCCTAAGGTCTATCCACCTAAGCCTAGTCACATTAAACGGGGAAGGAAGACTGACCCTAGGTAAGGGTGTAATTTTGGCCAAACCCAAACCGGACTGAACAACCCCATGAGGTGGCCCAAGCCCGGCCTCAGGCCAACCCAAACCATCGAGTCGGGCTGAGATTTTTTGGGCCGGGCCGGGCTTTTTCAATTTGGGTCATGATGGGCTTTTATTATTTTCAAAATAAATGTTTGTTTTAAAACATTTTTTAAATTTTTTTATTTAAACATTTTTTAACATTTTTTAAAAACATTTTTTTAAATTTATTTTTAAACGCATGTTTTTTAGATGTATTTTTTTAAAAGTTTAAGATGTTATTTGTAAAAATGTTTACTTTATTTTTTATTAACATTTTACGATGGGTGGATATGTTATTATTTTTTTGTCTAAATAAATTTATATATATGAATATATATATATTATGTGCAAATTGTAAAAGAAATTAATGAGGGGTTGGGGGGTGCGTAGCAGTGGGTGAGTTTAAAGCATTGTTATTTAAACGTTTTTTAACGTCTATTTAAAATATTTATTTACATTTATTTTTTAAAACTTATTTATAATTTTTTAAGCATTTACTAATTTTATTTATTTAAAACATTTTTTAACATCTGTTTAAAACGTTTTTTACATTTATTTTTAAATGATTAATTTAAAATGTTTTTTAAAATTTTTTAAACGCGTGATTTTTACAAGTATTTTTTTAAAAACATTTAACATTTATTTTCAATTTTTAATGTGATTTTTTTAAAGTGTTTGTTTTTCTAAAAAAAATAAAAGTTTGTTTTAAAAACGTTTTTTAAATATTTGTTTTAAACATTTTTATTTAATCTTTTTTTACACCATTTTTTAACATTTGTTTAATTTTTTTTTTATTTATTTTTAGACATTTAATTTAAAACGTTTTTTTGGCGCATGTTTTTTACATGTATTTTTTTTAAACATTTAATATGTTTAATGTAAAAACAAATTTTTTATTAACATTTTACAGTGGATGGATATATTATTTTTTTCTAAATAGATTTATATATGTCTGTGAATTTATATATATTATGTGAAAATTAAAGAAAAAAAATTAATGAGGGATTGGGTGTGCACAACAGTGGGTGGGTTCAAAGCGTTGTTATTTAAATGTTTTTTATCATTTATTTAAGATGTTTTTTACATTTAATGTTTAAATTATTTTGAAAAAGTATTTTTAAGCTTTTGTTTAATTTAAATCATTTTTTTAAACTATTTCTAATTTTTTAAACGAATGTTTTTACATGCATTCTTATTAAACGTTAAACATTTTTTTTGTAAAAATGTTTATTTTCTATTTTATTGAAATTTTACAGTGGGTGGATATATTTTTTTTCTAAATAGATTTATATATGTGAATCTATATATATTATGTGCAAATAAATAATGAGAGATTTGAGGGGTGCGCAACAGTGGGTGAGTTAATTTTTTTTCTAAAAAGATTTATATATGTATATATAATATATATAATATATGAAAGATTCATCATATTTAAAAATAATAATGAGGTTGGGGGGTATGCGGACATCATTGGGTGAGTAGTTATTTTTTTCTTAATATATAATAAGTTATATATATATATATATAATGTTAAATGATTGATATATATATATAACATAAGAAAATTGTAAAAAAAAATAATTAGGGGTTTGGGGGTGCACCATAGTGGGCGAGTTAATTTTTTTTCTAAATAGATTTATATGCAATATATGTAAGTTGCAACATACTTAAAAAAATTAACGAGCATGAGGGACCTGCACAAATATCATTAGGTGAATGTGTTATTTTTTTGTTAATATACAATAAGTTATTATATATATAATATTAAACCGTTGATATATATATATATATATATATATATATATATTATCAATAGCTTTGTTTATATATATTATATTAAATCATTTATATATATATTATTAATGGATTTTTAGAAGCCACACTTAATTGATATATATTATTAATAGCTATATATATATATTATTAATGGATTTGTTTATATACATATATTATATCATATCATTGATATATATATTATTAATATATTTGTTTATATATATATATACATATATATAATATGCAAGTTTCATCATATTTAAAAAAATTAATGAGGTTGGGTGGTGTGCACAAACATCATTGGGTGAATGTGTTATTTTTTTTGTTAATATATAATAAGTTATTATATATATAATGTTTAATGATTGATATATATATATATAATATGAGAAAATTGTAAAAATAATAATTAGGGGTTGGGGGGTGTGCCGTAGTTGGTGGGTAATTTTTTTTCTAAATATATTTATATATGTATAGTATATATAATATATGCAAGTTGCAACATATTTAAAAAAATTAATGAGCTTGGGGGATGTGCACAGACATCATTAGGTGAGTGTTATTTTTTTATTAATATACAACAAGTTATTATATATATATAGTAATAAATCATTGATATATATATATATATATATTAATAGATTTGTTTATATATATATATATTATATTAAATCATTTATATATATATATATTATTAATGGATTTTTAAAAACCGCACTTAATTGATATATATTATTAATGGATTTGTTTATATATATACATTATTATATATATATATAATTATATATCATTGTGTATATATATACACACACACATTATCATTATATATAATAATAATTATATGTGTATATATATACATTATTATATATATATATATATATATTAGTTTTTGCTAATAATAATGATATATATATATACACATATATCGTTGATATATATATGTACATATATCGTCGATATATATATATATATTCTAGTGATAACATGATAGGTGCAACGCCTGGACCAGTTGGTGCAGGCGCAACCTTAGAAGTCTGTGTTATGGAAATCCAATCTCCCTATTTGTAGTTTCCCATTATTTTTTTTATAGTAGTCAGGCCTCACACGGGCTAGCTGGCTGGGCTTTTTTTTTTGTGCTGGCCCGGCCTGGCCCGACACGAGCTTTACTGGGCCGCTCGAGCTTTCGGGCTGGGCCTGTCGGGATTTCGGGCCGTCGGGCCAGAATTACACCCTTAGCCATAGGTCAGTACTACGAGGCTATCAACTCTAAGGAATCATAGGGTTCTTACTAGACCAACTTGGGCCCGTTGTCGCAGGTCCACTCATGCCTCTTATTAGAGTCTTCTATGGATCACACAGAGTTTCACCATGATGTGTCTATTCCAATTTATATCAAGGAGATCCCCTTGGGGTATTGGTGTCAATGTAAACTCAGTCAATGGTCATGAACTTGGCCATCAAAGGCATATAACCAGAGTGCAAGGGCTCATTATGGTCCTTGAATCTATATATATTCTAAGGGATACCATCTAATTAATTAAACTGCTTAATTAACATTTATAAAAATTAATATTAAAAAAACCTATAAAAAACAATCGACGAGCATCAATCCATTTCACTCTCACCTAAAAAACCTAAACTATAATACATTTATAGGAAAAATTTATAGATGGGGTTTTTCTATTTTTTTAAAAAAAATTTATGGGTTATTTTGTTTTGTTTAGAATATGAGATAGACAAGGGTCAGATTAATTTACACTCAACCGTCTAGTCAGAAAGTGTCAATTCATTTGATGCACTTCACCTATTTTAAAAAATAATAATTTTAATTAATTTCATTATATATATAAAAAAAATTTAAAACAACATTTCAAATACTGTTTTTGATAATTTTAATTTTAATTTTTGACATGTCTTGTTATATATATATATATGTAACAACATTTTAAACAGTATTTAAAATGTTTCGTTTTTATGTGGAATTACCCATATTTAGGTAATTTTAAAATATAACTAAAAACTTCACTGAGGACACCATTTTATAGGAGAGGAGACCTTGATATACCTTATGGATTTTCCATTCATGATTTAGTTTCACTTTTCCAGCATTCTAATAATAATCTAATAATAACAATAATAATACAAAAATAATAAAATTTATTAATTAATAATTAATATTTAATAATATAATTAAAAAAATAATTAATAATTCAAGAAGGTCTGCGTAATGGGATAGAAATTCCTATTACCATCAAATTTATTAACAAAGAGTGTGGAGAAGCGACAGGAAAAAATAAGGGAAATGGAATGTGAAAAATAGTGAAAATAAACTACCATAAAAAGCCAAACATACGTTTTCCCAAAAAATAAGAGAAACATGTCAGACCTCAAAGTATAATTATTTTAATGATCACTGTCACGACCCGTCCTCGGAACCCATGTCGTGACTACCCCAAGCCCGCCTCCCATAGGCCAGGGGCTGGCGACTAGCACCAAGGCGTAAATCCCGAAAAAAGGGGAAGACATTGCCTTTATAAAGTAAACAAACCACAGAGTAAGCAAGCAGAAGTAAACACTAAGTAAATCTGGGTACAAAAGTAGTGCGGAAAAGTAAATGGGCCAGAATACAAACCCAAACTAAAAGTAAAGTACAACTGGAAGAAAGTACAACAACTGATAGTAAAGAAGCAACGTCGAGCTGTCTACTGGAAGTCCCCCCTGAAGGGTGGGTACAGATAGCCTCCTCAGCTCCTCGGGTCCAACTGTCCGCTCCGAGTACGTCCCACCCAGTGGTTCACCTCCAGGTACTGACTTTCTCCACAAGCCTCAACCACGATCAACACTGTCCTTCATCTGCAACCAACACAACGTAGTGCGGGCATAGCCCGTGTAGGGGTGAGTATACGCTACTCAGTAGGAACCCCGACACCCCCGAAGGTCTCCTAGAATCCACAAAGGATAATTCCAAAGGAAAGATACAATCACGAAGTAACATCCAACACTACTTAGGTATATGCCCATACATATACCTAAGTCATCAATTCCCGCTCGGCTCCATCATCCATGCCCAAGTTCGATCACGTCCACATAGGAGTACAAACCAATCCACATAGGATAACATAACTCAATCCACATAGGAAAGCAAGTCAATCATATCGAAGATATTGATTGAAGTTAAGACTCAGCTCACACAGGTATATTTCTTCGTAAGGTGATAGAGATGATCAGATATAGTCAGTGATTCATCTATGCTGAGACCCACATAGGATACTAAACCAGCTAAGCTGTCGGACCCACATAGGTTACAGACCAGCTACTCTTCCAGACCCACGTAGGATAGCAAGAATAGAGTCAAACACTTCCATACCCATGTAGTATACAAAAACAGTAGTCATCGCCGTCGAACCCACGGATGATTTCAGTACGGTCTTCATCGCTGCCGAACCCACGTAGGATTTCAGTGCAGTCTTCATCGCCGTCGAAACCATAGAGGATTTCAGTACGGTCTTCATCACTGCCGAACCCACCTAGGATTTCATTACAGTCTTCATCGCCGTCGAACCCACAGAGGATTTCAGTACGGTCTTCATCATCGCAGCCAGCTTTAGGGTTTCCGCACACAACATCCTTGATTCCAGGAGGGTCCGCTCCACGAGCCAAAGTGGTCGATACATCAACTGAAACATAGTCCGGAGTTGATGTATCTCAAAGTTCCATCTCAACAAGAGGAACTCATCGTGACAGACGGCGCATCAATCGGACGCCCGGTTCTGCAAGTTATTGGCTTTTTTCGTTCCAGGGGCCCGGTTGGTTTTTAAGTCAAACCAACCCGAAATCACTCCAACTACGTCCAAACCTTGAGTGGAGTAATCCAAAAGGTCCTTCTCACTAAGAGGAAACCAAAAAAGTCGTCGGCACGTCAAACGGACGTCCGGAGCTCAAGTTATAAGCATTTCCGCTCAGAGGGCCCGGTTGGTTTCATGTTCGAACCAACCCGGCCATACCCAAAGTTCTCCTAAACCTTGAGTTTAATATACTGAAAATACCGTCTCGATCCAAGGATCGCATCGCAGCTGACGGTGCATTGATCGGAGGTCCGTAGCCCAAGATATGGGCAAAAGAACGTACCTGTCTGTTTTTAGGGGGTTTTGGGACCGGATCGGCCCGGCCCGAGACCCCCGATGGGTCGGCCCGAACCGGGTCCGGGTACGGTCCATTAGGGTTTGGCCCGGCCCGGTGGGCGCGGCTCGGCCCGAACTGGGCGGCCCGGCCTGGCGCGCGCTCGCAGCCCGCGTGGCCAGCTGGCCACGCCGAGCTGAATGGAAGGGGGGGGGGGGCGCTGCCCCCCTGTTTGAGTAACAGCGGCCCCCACGTGGGCGGGCCGCTCCTTTGGCCAGCCGGGGGTTACGACCCCCGTCTCCCCCTGAAACGGCCGGCCCGGTCCGGCCGGCCGGTGTTTCCGCTGCGGGACCCGCTGCGGTCCCACCCTCCGAGGTGCCGGCGGCCGGCGGTTCCGGCCGCCCCGCCTTTCACCGTCGCGGCTTTGAGCCACGTCCTTGTCCGACCGGCATGGCGCGACGGTGCCGCGCCCCTCCGTTGCGGCCTCGCTCCACCCGCGGTGTCTTCGTGGTTCTCCAGCGCGGCGCGACGACGCCGCTCCCCTTCCCTGCGGCCCGACCCCGGTCGCGGGTTCGTTCGGCCTCAACGGCGTGGTGCGACGGTGCCGCACATCTTTTCCGCATTTCTCCTTGATTCCGTGCGGTGCCATTGCACCGCGCCGCCTTCTTTCAAACCGCAACAACACAACAACAAAAGGGGGAGGAGAGTCTGTCGTGTTCGTGTCGTCCGACCTCCTCCCAATAAGTTGATATCTAGCGGCCCATAAATAAAGACGAAGAACAAAAAAGGATATTTCATGAACAAAAAGTAATTAACCCCTACCTTGATAACGAGTTGATGTTCGAAGAGCGTCGCGGAAAGCGGCGTCACGGGGCGTGGTTCCGTAGACGTCGACGGAGATCGTCTGAGGAGACATCGTCTTCTATTTATCACAGAGAGAATAGGATGATTACGTGTCGTTGGAGAACTCCCGCGTCGGTGTCTCTTCCCTTGTCTCGGAGGATAAAGGGAATGGAGATACGAGAGTCGTTGAGTCATTCTTCGTTGAAGAGATGACGTTCTTCGCGGAAGGATTGAAGCTCTTCATGGGAGGATGAAGTTCTTCCCCAGAGAAAAGAGTTCTATCTCCCCAATCTCCTCACACCACAACCAACCCTCCACTACTAGAAAAACAGGTATTTGCGACGGGCTATTTGTGACGGGATCCCGTCGCAAATAGCCTGTTGCTGAAAACGCCGTCGCAACTACACTTATTTGCGACGGGCCCGTCGCTAAAGCCTTTTTTTGCGACGGACATTCTCCCTGTTGCAAATAGTATTCCTTATTTTTGTAAAAAACTTTTAAAATAGTTTTTGCGACGAGACCCGTCGCAAATACCTTTTGCGACGGGACCCGTCGCAATCACATTTGTGACGGTTCCGTCGCAAAAACTATTTTTTAAAAAAATAAATTTTTTTTAATAATACTAGTATTTGCGACGGGAGTAGTATCCCGTCGAAAATACTATAAATAATATTTGTGACGGGTCCCGTCGCAAATACTATTTTTTAAAAAAAATAAAAAACTATTAATAATACTAGTATTTGCGACGATCATAGTATCCCGTCGCAAATACTATAAAAAAAATAAAAAAAATAAATTATTAATAAATTATTTTAATTAATATAATAATAGAATTATAATTTAGAAATGAAAATAATAAATTATTTTAATTACTATAATAATAGTAGAATTATAATTCAAAAATAAAAAATAATAGAATATTAATAAATGATTTAATTAATATAATAATATTACAATTATAATTTATAAATAAAAAAATATTAATAAGTTATTTTAATTAATATAAAAATAATAGAATTATTTTACATTCAAATATTAAAATAATTCAAGTATTACAAAAAAAATAATTAAATTTTAATATTATAAAATTTTAATATATATATAAAATTTTAATATATATATATATATAATTTAATATTATAAAATATAAATAATATTATTATTCATATTAATATTTTTATTTAAAAATATAATATTATTAATATTTTATAATGAGACAGAAACTACGAATAGAAAAAAAATATTTTGATTTCACAAATTTTATAACAAAAATACAAACTCTAATCTGAAGGAGGGGAGGAGGGGGGAGGGGGGGGGATCTGCAGATGGTGGTGGAGGAAACTCCATCCCTAAAGCTTGAGTGAGTCGGCGCATGTACTCCATCTGCTCCTGATGCTGCTGTTGCCACCGACTCGTCTGCTCCTCGTACAGTTGCTGCTGGCGTCGACGCTCCTCCTCATGCTGCTGACGCATCTTCTCCTGCTCCTGTCGGAGACTCTCTATCTGTGCAGTCTGAGATCGCAACTGATCCTCATACTGTGTAGAAGAAGATGCACGAGCTCCTCTCGAGCTGGACGCCGACATCGCAGCACTGCCATAATAATCTCCGGGAGTCAGTCGAGAGCTGATACCAACTACCCGACCCTTCTCGAAGGCATACTGGGTGGCCTGCATCCATGCCGCCTCATCAAACTGACGGGCAGTGGTCTGATCTGATGGCTCGGCCTGACTCTCAGGCCGGGTCTGTGCCGCTGCGGCCTCATATGACTCCTATAGTTGCAATTTAAAATTAAAATTGTGAATATATTATATGCAGTTAATTTTTAAACTTGAAAACAAATAATACTGACCACGATGTGATGCTGACGATCACCTCTGAGCTCCCCAGTAGTAGGATCACTATACATCCTCCAATATACGTCATACTCTGTAATATCGGGGTGCTCGACAGCCTATAAGAATAAAAAATAAACTGTTAATATTTATAGTTATATAAAATATTTATAAATAATGTACGTACCAGATGCTGTCTATGAGTACTGAAAGAACGACTCCCAGCTCGATGAGTCACCTCCTGTCTCCCCCGATTCTGCCTCCCCACCGATGATCTCCTCTGAAAGGCACCACTCAACCAGTGCGCACATAATCCATCCCATACATGGGATGAAATATACTCTGGTCTGTGTGCTCTACATGACTCCTCAAAATCTTACACCCCTGCTTTCTTCATCGTAGCTTTTCTTAAATTGTGCAAAAACTCACGAAGACGATCACGCATGGCCACCTCCCATGCCTCGTGGATGGCGTCACGCATGGTATCCTCGATCGGATACCATAAACCCTACAAATAAATCAAAATATCAAGTTAGATATGAAATAATTTTCAAAATAAAAATTATTTATTTACGTACGTACCAACCAATGGCCGAACATGGCCTGCTGCACATCAATGGGAATCTGCTCCCATGTGGTCCACGGCTGAGAGAAATAGTTGCGCAAAATAGCGCTGCCCTGTCCGACTGCTATATGCGGAAAACTGAAAAAATAATAAACATTTATTATGTGAATAGATTAATGAAATCTTAGTCAAATCCACATGTTATCACACAGGTTATCACACCTCCGTGTGCGTGGATCAAACCCAAGACGTGGACGTCGCTCAGGGACGGGGTCAGGAATCATCAATCGTGCAAGACCGTGCCCCCTCCGCGTACTCCCTGGAGCGCCTGCAGGCTGAGGGTCATCTGTCAGCAACTCATCCGCATCAAAAGTCAGGTCAGCATCCGCCAACGCACGAAATGTGGCGTCGTCCATCTGAAACAGAAAATGTTAATGTTAGCAAATAATTGATAATTACTATTATATATACATATATACATATTATGATTGTATATAAATACCATGAAATGCTATCAGTGTTCATCTTCATCATCATCTTCATATATGTCAATGTCATCTTCATATTCCTCCTCAACATCATCGATATCCATTCGAGTTACAGTTGCTTCATCTCTTACCGTTTCAAATTCATATGTGACATCATTAACATCATCGTCATCACCGACTCTTAAATGTGGGGTGTCGTCATCGATACTCATGTCTCTTTGTAAAAAAGATTGATTTTGAGTACTCTCTTGAAAAACATCAATTCTTTGCACATCAGTGAAAGCACATTCACTTTGACTAAACTGATTGTCTCGAATTTTGATTTTTATTACACTCCACCAATCAGTCAAGTCTCTTGATGTTGCACAGTACTTTGCATAATAAACTTGATATGCCTGTTGAGCCAATAAGAATGGTTCATTTACTGCGAGAACACTTTTACATTTAATATCGATGATTCCATGAGTCGGATGAACACGCACGCCTCTCTCTGTATCCAACCACCGACATTTGAACATGGTTATGTAATGTTGTCCAAGATAACAGAGTTCAATGATTTCATCAAGTATGCCATAAAAGTCAACTTCATTTTCTCGATGATGAGATCCTCTCAAGCTAACTCCACTGTTCATTGTTTTTTTCGATTCCCCATATGCATGTGTGTGGAATCAAAATCCATTCACCACATATGCATTATAAGTTTTAACAAGTTTGGAAGGTGGGTTACTCAATACACACAACCGTTTGTCAATTTTATCAGCATGTCAAGACACCTGAAAATTTGTGAAATAATTATCAATATAGTAAACTATACATTGAATGAGTTGCTAGAAGATAAAGAATTTATGTTACCAGTTTTTGAAACCACTAAGAGAAATTTTTCAGTCGACGTTCTTCGAGAGCAGCTGCTGTAATTTGTGGAATTTGTTTCTTGATATGATTATCATACAACCTATAAAAACCAAAGTTATTTACTGTAACATAAATGATAGTATAAGTGATATAAACACTTACAGTACAACTGATGTCATCTCTTCACAGTTGAGCAGAACATACGTATGAGCTCTATGATGTTCATCATCTGAAAGCCAGTGTTCAGAAACTCCACCAAAACCAAGCTCTGACTGGTTGAAAACAGATAATTGATTGTCGATTTCATCAATATTCCTCTCATTCCGTCCCATTCTGTTGTGTTTTGAAGGATACTCAGATTCAAAATAATGGGAGCAGAAAAAAGATATTTCCTCTTGCAAATAAGCTTCTGCAATAGATCCTTCAACAGATGCTTTGTTGCGTACTTTTCTTATCAATTTTTGCATGCATCTTTCAAATGGGTACATCCATCGAAACTGTACCGGACCTCCACATTTGGCTTCATATGGCAAATGTAACATCAAATGTTCCATTGAGTCGAAGAAAGACGGCGGAAATATTTTTTCCAGTTTACATATAATTACAACAACATCTTTTTCAAGTTTTCCTAGAGCATCATAATCTGCCGTAGCCGCACAAATTTCCCGAAAAAAATGAGACATGTCTGTTATGGAATCCCAAATCACAGAATTCAAGAGACCTCTTAATCCAATGGGTAGAAGTCTCTCCATTATAACATGACAATCATGACTTTTTAATCCAGTAATATGACCATTCTTTACACATCTACCCAAATTGGAAGCACAGCCATCTGGAAGTCTCAAATCTGCAATCCACTGACAAAATAATAAACGGTTTTCTTTAGACAGTGTATAAGCTGCTTTTGGTTTCAGTAACCTTTTTGTTCTGACATTCTCAAATAGTTCCAATTCTGGACGCCTGCAAATTTGGGCAAGATCTAAACGTACATTTACATTGTCTTTGCTCTTTCCTGGCGTATTCAAAACTGTATGAAACAAATTATCAAAACAGTTCTTCTCAATATGCATGACATCTAACATGTTTCGGACCAACAAATCAGACCAATATGGAAAATCCAAAAATATGCTACGTTTAATCCAATTGTGTTCTTTCCCAAAACCAGAAATTTTCTGTTGGTTTATTGTGGGACCAAAAGTGATGGGAGGTAATGAAAATACAACCGATTTTAACTCCGAACTTGATATCATTTTTGGAGGTCCATCCCTTTAAGCTGTTCCTTTTCTGAAATGAGATCTGTTTCTGCGAAAAGGATGATCAGCTGGAAGAAATCTGTGATGACAGTCAAAATAACAAGGTTTCTTTCCATGAATGAGCATAAATGATTTGTTCTCTCCCATACAGTAAGGACATGATTTCTGACCATGTGTACTCCAGCCAGATAACATCCCATAAGCCGGGAAGTCACTTATTGTCCACATCAATGATGCTCTCAGTAAGAAATTCTGTTTCGTTGCAACATCATATGTACTGACACTAGTACTCCACAATAAATTTAATTCATCAATCAATGGCTTCAAATAAACATCAATATTTTTCTTCGGATGTCCTGGAATTAGTAAAGTCAAAAAGATATATGGATCCTTCATCAACATCCATGGAGGTAAATTGTACGGAGTTAAAAAAACAGGCCAACATGAATATTGACTACCATAAGATCCAAACGGACAGAAACCATCAGTGGAAAGGCCCAGTCAAACATTTCTAGCTTCTAAAGCAAAGGATGGATGCACTCTATAAAAATGTTTCCATGAATCACCATCGGCTGGATGATTCAAGCTCTTATCAGTTGAACTATTCTCTTTATGCCATGACATCATTGTCGCTGTATTCTTAGACATGAATAAACGATGAAGTCTGGATGTAAGCGGAAAATATCTCAACTGTTTTACAGGAATCAAACCAGACTTCCCGTGTTGTCCTTCTTTATATCTCATTTTCCCACATGTGGGACAACTATCCAACGACTCATTTTCCCCAGAATATAAAATGCAGTCATTTGAACATGCATGAATCTTCTGACAAGTAAGTCCCAAATTTCGAACCAACCTCTTACTTTCATAGTAATTTGCAGGTAAAACATTTCCTTCGGGTAACAGTGTTTTCAGCAAAGAAAATATCTGGTCAAAACAGGTGTTTGACATTCCGTTATCTGATTTGATAGCCATAAATTTTGCAACTGCTTCTAATTTTCTCATCTTGCAGCCAGGATATAATGCATCCTCAGCAGACTTCAACAACTCATAAAATTCAGACGGTCCCAACTCAGGATTTGAAGCTATATCAGCCGGAGTTTCTGTATGTTGAACAGATGAACCTGCAACATCATGTACTAAATCTTGAAACTGGGATGGATCCGGAATCAAGTTGGTATCACCTGCTCTGGAACTGCGTTCACCGTGTTAATACCATAAAACATAATCTGCTTGAAAACCAAAACGCAAGAGATGTTCCCCCACTTTTTCAAACGTGTCAAACGTTATCAATGCACATTTTCTACAAGGGCATTTTATCTTTCCTTCTGAAACAAATTCTGGATTTGATGCCGCAAATGATAAAAAAATCTCCACACCCTTTATATATACTGGATTTAAACCAGAACCATTTGGATTTCTACGTTGATTTATCAATATGCGGTCATCTAATAATGACTGTTGACGACCTCGTTGTTCCATATTTTTCTATAAAATATAAAAGCATTACTGGTTTTGAATAATTTGTTAGAAAAAACACAAGCAAGGATTGAATATATTGAGAATAAAGAAAAACCTGTTAAAAATATTGATAATTTTAATATTATATTGATTTTTTATTTTTTTTAATAATACTAATATAATTTTTTTCATAAATATTAATTATATAATAATAACATCATTACATTATTAGTATATTTTATTATTAATACTAAAATAATATAATTTTCTATATTATATACAATTCTCCTTTCATCTGTGTGTTTCACATTCTGTCTCCACATGTAATATTGACATTCACTTTCACCTCTCCATTGGCGAGTAGGTTGATAATTTTGAAAAAGAATGCCAATATTACATGTGGAGACAGAAAAAACACAGAAGAAAAGAGAATTGTATATAATATAGAAAATTATATTATTTTAATATTAATAATAAAATATAAAAATAATGTAATAAGGTAATTATTCCTAATTATTGGTAATTATTTCAAATTATTGGTAATTATTCCAAATTATTGGTAGTTATTCCAAATTATTGGTAATTATTCCAAATTATTGGTAGTTATTCATAATTTTTGGTAATTATTCCTAATTATTGGTAAATATTGGTAATTATTGATAAATATTGGTAATTATTGGAAAATATTGGTAATTATTGGTAATTATTGGAAAATATTGGTAATTATTGGTAATTATTGGAAAATATTGGAAAATATTGGTAATTATTGGTAATTATTGGTGATTATTGGTAATTATTGGTGATTATTGGTAATTATTGGTGATTATTGGTAATTAATACTAATTATTGGTAATTAATACTAATTATTGGTAATTAATACTAATTATTGGTAATTAATACTAATTATTGGTAATTAATACTAATTATTGGTAATTAATAATAATTATTACTAATTATTGGTAATTATTACTAATTATTCCTAATTAATACTAATTATTCCTAATTATTACTAATTATTACTAATTATTGTTAATTATTACTAATTATTACTAATTATTCCTAATTATTACTAATTATTACTAATTATTACTAATTATTACTAATTATTACTAATTATTAGTAATTATTGCTAATTATTGCTAATTATTACTAATTATTGCTAATTATTAGTAATTATTACTAATTATTAGTAATTATTGATAATTATAAGTAATTATTGATAATTATTAGTAATTATTGATAATTATTAGTAATTATTACTAATTATTGGTAATTATTACTAATTATTGGTAATTATTACTAATTATTCGTAATTATTACTAATTATTCGTAATTATTACTAATTATTCATAATTATTACTAATTATTGGTAATTATTACTAATTATTGGTAATTATTGGCAATTATTGGTAATTATTGGCAATTATTGGTAATTATTGGCAATTATTGTTAATTATTACTAAATATTGGTAATTATTGGTAATTATTAATAATTATTGTTAATTATTACTAATTATTGTTAATTATTGGTAATTATTACTAATTATTGTTAATTATTCCTAATTAATACTAATTATTGGTAATTATTGCAAATTATTGGTAATTATTGGTAATTATTGGTAATTATTGTTAATTATTGTTAATTATTGCTAATTATTGGTAATTATTGGTAATTATTGGTAATTATTGGTAATTATTGGTAATTATTGGTAATTATTGGTAATTATTGGTAATTATTGGTAATTATTGGTAATTATTGGTAATTATTGGTAATTATTGGTAATTATTGGTAATTATTGGTAATTATAAATAATTATGAATAATTATAAATAATTATAAATAATTACTAATAATTATTACTAATTATTACTAATTATTACTAATTATTCCTAATTATTCCTAATTATTACTAATTATTACTAATTATTACTAATTATTAATAATTATTACTAATTATTCCTAATTATTACTAATTATTCCTAATTATTCCTAATTATTCCTAATTATTCCTAATTATTCCTAATTATTACTAATTATTCCTAATTATTCCTAATTATTCCTAATTATTCCTAATTATTCCTAATTATTCCTAATTATTCCTAATTATTTGTAATTATTGGTAATTATTGACAATTATTACTAATTATTACAAATTATTCTTAATTATTGATAATTATTGATAATTGTTCCTAATTATTACTAATTATTCTTAATTATTGATAATTATTGATAATTGTTCCTTATTATTTCTAATTCTTACTAATTATTACTAATTATTACTAATTATTGATAATTATTGATAATTATTCCTAATTATTCCTAATTATTCTTAATTATTGATAATTATTGATAATTGTTCCTAATTATTCCTAATTATTACTAATTATTACTAAATATTGACAATTATTGACAATTATTGACAATTATTGATAATTATTGATAATTATTCCTAATTATTCCTAATTATTCCTAATTATTCCTAATTATTCCTAATTATTCCTAATTATTCCTAATTATTCCTAATTATTCCTAATTATTCCTAATTATTCCTAATTATTCCTAATTAGTACTAATTATTACTAATTATTACTAATTATTACTAATTATTACCTATTGGTAATTATTACTAATTATTGTTAATTATTGGTAATTATTACTAATTATTGGTAATGATTACTAATTATTGGTAATTATTACTAATTATTGGTAATTATTACTACTTATTGGTAATTATTACTACTTATTGGTAATTATTACTAATTATTGGTAATTATTACTAATTATTGATAATTATTACTAATTATTACTAATTATTCTTAATTATTGATAATTATTGATAATTGTTCCTAATTATTAGTAATTAAATGAATAATTATCAATAATTAGAAATAATTACCAATAATTACAAATAATAACATTATTAATATATTTTATTATTAATATTAAAATAATATAATTTTCTAATTTATATACAATTTTTCTTTCATCTGTGCGTTTTCTATCTCCACATACAAATAATACATGTGAAGACAGCAAACACACAGATGAAAAAAGAATTGTATATATATAAAAAATTATATTATTTTAATATTAATAATAAAATAAACTAATAATGTAATAATGTTATTATTCCTAATTATTGGTATTTATTACTAATTATTAATATTTATTCTTAATTATTAAAAATTATTACTAATTATTCCTAATTACCATTAACTATAAACAATACTAATAATTTAAATTTATTAAGTAATAAAACAATGTAAACATAATTAAATTACAACTAATTAATAATATTTGAAACTAATAAAAAATTAAAAATAAATAAAAAATTAAAATGAACATAAATACCTTGAAAATTGATCTGCTCTGATCGTTCTTCAAAACTTTAATATCAGCTCCGGAGAAAAAAAATTAAACTGGAAAAAAACTGAACTCTAGAAATATAATTTTGAGAGAAGGAGAAGATAAGGAATGACAATGAAATGAAAAAAACGGACGGGGGTATTTATAGGTTAGATTATTTGCGACGGGACCATTTGCGACGGGTATCCCGTCGCAAATAATATTTGTTGCGACGGTGCCCGTCGCAAATACCTTAGCCAACATTTATTACGGTCAACCGGTAAATAGTTATTTGCGACGGGACCCGTCGCAAATAACCACCTGCCGACATACTTTTTGCGACGGGGGAATATTCCCGTCGCAAATACCTTTTACCGCCGCCGGTTATTTGCGATGGGGGGATATTCCCGTCGCAAATAGTTTTCCCGCGATTTGGCGCGCACCGCGGGAAAACTATTTGCGATGGGGAAAGCAATCCCGTCGCAAAAGCCTAATTATTTGTGACGGGTAAATACCCCCGTCGCAAATAAGTTTTTAACGGGACTATTTGCGACGGGATTTATTCCCGTCGCAAATAACCCGTCGCAAATACCCATTTTTCCCGTAGTGCTCCCAAATAAAATAAGACTTATCTTATTTTATTACATCAAGCCAAGAATTTCAATTTTTAAAAATCAAATACATAACTTACTTAATTAATTAAGTGAGTTGGCATGATTAAAGAAGAGAGAAGGGGAGGTGAGGGGTCTCACATTAAAGGGGGGTTATGGAGTTAAGGAATAGGAGGGGTTGGGATCGTGTGGGACCCACCCCACCTTTATCCTCTCATGGTTGGTTAACAACATGTGGGTCCCACCCCCAACTCCCTTAGGTTATAACTACCTAGAGGAAAATAAATAAAATTGTAATATAATTTTATTTATTCCTCACTAAAACCACAAAATTAACAACTCCTCCCGAGAAAACACACCATCGGAAAAGGTGCTACTAAGCAATTACCGACGCTACGGTTTCATCAGTGCCCTCAGATTTCAATTCCGAACACCAGTTCAAAAGTTAGGAAAACCCGTTTGTTCGTTCACTGAACGTACCCGAGCTAAACTTCAGAAATTGATTCCAGGCACACCGGGTCTCGGAATCAAGTGCCGTCAGAAACTGCGTTCTTGTAAAATCCCAAAAAAAAATTAAGTAAAAAAGTTTCCCTTGAATTTTATGGGTCTTTACATTACTCTCACCTTAGGGCTTTACGTCTCCATAAAGATACATCATAAACTAGGGGAACAAATGTGGGTACTGAGCACGCATCTAGGCCTCCCGCTCCCAAGTGCTCTCCTGGAGGTTTCCGTGCTGCCATCTGATGTGCACTAGAGGTATCGACCGTCCACATAGGACCCGACCCCGTCGATCCTCGATATCCATTAGGACCTCCGCAAAAGTCACCCCATCGTCAATGTCCAACTCCCCATGGTCGATGATATGCATCGGGTCATGCACGTATCTCCTCAGATAAGATACGTGGAAGATGTTGTGCACCCGGTGCAACTGAGGTGGTAGAGCCAGGCAATAATCCACCTCGCCTATCCTGCTGAGGACTTGGAATGGTCTGATGAAGCGCAGAGATAACTTGCCGCCCTGGCCAAATCTCCGTAATCCAGGTCGAGATGAGACCCGCAAGAAGACGTGGTCGCCATCCTCGAACTCCAGTGGCCTCCGCCTCCTGTCAGCATAAGACTTCTGTCGGCTCTGAGCTGTCCTCATCCGCTCCTAGATGACCTAGAACTTCTCTGTCATGGCCTGGACCATCTCCGGTCCCACAAGTGCCGACTCCCCAGGGTCTGTCCAGAACAGAGGTGATCTGCAAGGTCGGTCGTACAATTCCTCGTATGGTACCATCCCAATGGTGGAGTGGTAGCTGTTGTTGTACGCGAACTCCACCAAGGGCAGGTGGTCCTCCTAGCTGCGACCAAAGTCGAGGAAACATGCACAGAGCATTTCCTTGAGAGTCTGAATGGTCCTCTCCGTCTGACCATCCTTCTGAGGGTGAAAGGTGGTGCTCAGACGTAGTTGTGTCCCGAATGCCTCCTACAACCCCTTCCAAAGCCGGGAAGTAAAGTGAGAATCTCGATCGGAGACGATAGATGATGGCACACCATGAAGCCGTACGATCTCCTAAACGTAGAGGCGTCCCAAGCTCTCCACTGAGCCCTGCTGTCTGATGGGTAAGAAGTGATCCGACTTGGTGAGTCGGTCGACAATCACCCAAATGGAGTCGTGGCCTCTAGAAGTACGTGGAAGTCCAGTCACAAAGTCTATAGATATCCCGTCCCACTTCCATTCCGGGACCTCTAAGGGTTATACCAAGCCTACTGGTACCTGGTGCTCTGCCTTCACCTCCTGACAGGTGAGGCATCAAGAAACAAACTCAGCTACAACCTTCTTCATACCCAGCCACCAATGCTGTCGTCTGAGATCCTGGTACATCTTCACCACTCCTGGATGTACCGCTAAAGGGGAAGTGTGAAACTCTCTCAGCACCTCCTCCTGTAAAGAAACTGGTACCATGGTACGTCCTCTGAAAAGGACGATGTGCTCTCCTCCTACAGAAAATCCATCATGTTTCTGTCCTGAGGATATCTGCGCATGCCGTGTCTCACAGTCAGCGTCCCCACATTGTGCCTCTCTGACCCGCTGCAGTAATAGAGGTGTGACTGTGAGTGACTGAAGAAAGGCTTCTCCATCTCTATCCACGAAGGATATCTGCAAAGCGGATAGCTGCTCAGTCGCCTCACCGAGTAGCTAAATGCCCGTCCTCCTACTGAGGGAATCGACTACTAAGTTCCCCTTTCTAGGAGTATAGACTATCTCAAAGTCATAATCCTAGAGGAACTCAAGCCATCGCCGCTGTCTCAGATTCAGGTCTTTCTGCGAGAAGATGTACCGGAGACTCTGCTGGTCAGAGTAGACTGTAAAGCGCTCACCCATCAGGTAGTGTCGCCACATCCTCAGAGCGAAGACCACTGCTGCTAACTCGAGGTCATGGGTAGCATAGTTCTGCTCATGCTGCCTCAACTGACGTGATCTATAGGCAATCACTGCCCGCTCCTACATCAGGACACATCCGAGTCTGGTCCCTGATGCATCGCAGTAGACTACGTACCCCACTCCCTCCTCCGGTAGCCTCTAGATAGGTGCACTGGTCAATCTCTGTCTCAGCTCCTGGAAGCTCTGCTGACATCTGTCTGACCACACGAAGGGTTTCCCCTTCTTCTTCAAAGTTGAGAGTGGTGCCGCAACTCTAGAGAAGTCTAGTACAAACCTACGGTAGTACCCAGCTAGCCCCATGAAACTCCGCACCTCCGTCACACTCCTGGGTGGCTCCCAAGCTAGCACTACCTCGATCTTCGCAGGATCCACTGCAACTCCCTCCTCAAAGATGACGTGTCCCAAGAAGTGGACCTCATGTAACCAGAACTGACACTTCGAGAGCTTACCATAAAGCTGGTGCTCTCGGAGTGTGTCTAGTACAACCTGCAAGTGGTAGGCGTGCTCCTCCTCAGTGGTCGAGTATATAAATATGTCGTCGATGAAGACCACAACAAATCGATCGAGGTATGGCTGAAAGATATTGTTCATGAGACCCATGAACACTGCTGGAGTATTGGTTACGCCGAAAGGCATAACCAAGAACTCATAGTGGACATACCGACATCTGAAGGCCGTTTTCTAGACGCCATCGTCCCGAACTCTGAGCTGATGATAGCCTGATATGAGGTCTATCTTCGAGAACCACCGTGTTCCCTTGAGCTGATCGAAGAGGTCGTCAATCCTCGGTAGCAGATACTTGTTCCTCATGGTCACCTGCTTCAGGCGACGATAGTCGACACAAAGTCGTAAGCTTCCGTCTGTCTTCTTGGCGAACAATATCAGGGAAGCCCAGGGTAAAACAATGGGTCGGATGAATCTCTTGCCCTACAAGTCCTCCAACTATACCCGTAGCTCTTGGAGCTCAGCGGGGGCCATCCGATATGCTGGAGTGGATATCGGGGCTGTCTCGGGGTACAAGTCAATATAGAAGTCTACCTCTCTGCGAGGAGGTAGTCCTGGAATGTTGTCAGGGAAAACGTCTGCATACTGATCCACCACTACAGGAAAACTAGGACTCCGCACGTCAACTGCTCCTAGGATGAGGCTAGCCAATTGATGAGTGATGGTTTGTCCTCTCCTCTGCGTGAGTCCATCCTGTGCTGCAAAGGCTCCCTTCTCACCGGTGAAGGTGAACCTGCTCCCGTTGGTGCGTACACACCGCACCTTGCGTCTAATACAGTCGATCTGAGCATGGACTGTAGATAACCAATCCATTCCCATGATGATGTCGTAAGGCCTCGACGCCGCTAAAAGAAGATCCCAACCGAAACTCTCGCCTCATAGAGTAAGGTCACACTGCCGACACCAGTGCATAATCATCGATTCTGCTTCCGTAGGAGTCTCTAGCCGTAAGGATTGAGCCAACAGCTCCGTCGGAATCTCTGAGCTCCGAACAAGGGCAGCAGCAATAAAGGAATGAATCGCTCCTGTGTCTATAAGAACTGCAGCAAGGGTGGAGTAGACACAAATAGGCTTATATGAAATCCTTTTTCCACCAATTGCCTGAGACTCAAGATGTTGGTCTTCATGTCGGATACATAGTAGATATTGGAGATGAAATCTTGATTGTCATATTTTTTTTATCAGTATATCTCCTCTTCCATGAAAAAATACTATTGAGAGATCGCCAAATGAAATCTTTCATTGAACCCTCTCTTCTAGGTTCGTAAGAAAGTGCTTGTGACCTGTCATGTGGTTGATAGCTCCATAGCTAAGATATCACATACCTTGACTTTGTGTTAATGTTTTTGCCATCAATGGAGTATGATAACATTTTCTTAGTTTCCATGGAGTGATAGATGTTTTGAACTAAAATGTCAATTTTAAACTAATAACATACACTTTAAGTAATATTTGGAATATTGTGCATCATATTGAGGTGTGGCTAATTCTTACACATAAAAAATGAATTATGTCACATTTATTTTCTTTTATTTGTGAATTTCATGTGACTTTTTTACTAAAAAGTCAATTTAAACTGAAAACATACACTTTGAGTCATACCGATCACATCGTGACTCGCTTTGAGGTGTGTTAAATCTTCCACCACCACCATTGGGAACCAAGGTGCAGACGAAGAAATGGACCATTCATAGTATCCAGTTCATCTCCTACACCTATGTCACTAAACACACTATCCATGGATCATCATTGGACACTATTTTGACCAAATCCTTATCAAGAAACCCGCATCAGTGGATACATATGAGAATCCAAAGAGCTAGGTTTAGAAAAGGTGAGTCAGTTATGAATCTGTCATACCCAGAGAGTGGGTTTTAGTTTATCTGACCTCAGGGTCTAGGTGCGGTTGATCCTCATTTTCCCCATATCCATGTACTCTTCTAGTCGGAGTTCATGGAGAACCTTGGGTTCACAAATAACGTGTTCCCCCACTTCCTAGCGGCATCCTAGATGATGAGATCTATTCTGTTGAAGGGGATTCTAGAGGGGAGGTGGTGGTGAAAAAACTGGGTTCCGTTGAGGAAGATGATGATAGATACAGGGAGGACAACAGTGTGGAGGCCATAGATGATAGTCTAGCTAATGTTGTCTTGGATGTAAACCTAGACAGTGTTGGCAAAGAGGGTGTCGATAAATATGCTAAAAATCCACCAATTGAAGAAAGAGATTTTGTGGACCTTCTCATAGAGGTAGAACTCGTAGAATTATTCCGCCCTAATGATGGTGATGTTGGGATTTCTACCTCTCATCCCAACTACCAGTTGTAGGGTGGCATCCAACCCGATGGTGGTAGTGTCATCCTTAGTTCATGTCAATCTGATGCACGGTGTGACCGATATGACTCAAAGTGTGTGTTTTTATTTAAAATTGGTATTTTAGTTCAAAACACGCATCACATACTGAAAATTGAGCAAACACATTCAGATTATTTTGTTACTTTAGGAAAATTATACATAATTCATTTTTAATCTGTAGGAATTCACCTCACTTTAATCTAATACATCATGTGTCTGGTCTGATTCAAAGTGTATGTTATCAATTTAAAATTGACATTTCAGTTCAAACATGTGTCACTAACTAAAAACTAGTAAAACATGATCAGATTGTATTGATACTTTAGGATAATGATTCATAGGTTATTTATGATGTGTAGAATTCAACCACATGTCAAATTGACACATGATGTGACTAGTATGACTCAAAGTTCATTTTTTCAGTTTAAATTGACATTTTAGTAAAAAAAAATACATGTAACATACTAAAAAATTGACCAAACATGTTCGTATTATTTTAATATTTTGGTAAAATGTTCCATAAGTCATTTTTGATGTGTGGGAATCAACTTCACATAAATTTGACACACAGTGTGATTTATATGACTCAAAGTGTATGTTTCTATTTAAAATTGAAATTTTTGTTCAAAACACACATCACATGCTCAAAAATGATTAAACTCATTCAATTTGTTTAAATACTTTATGAAAATGATCCATAAGTCATTTATGATGTGTATGATTCAATCATACCTCAATATGATACAGAGTGTGGCCGATATGAATCAAATTGTATATTATCATTATAAAATTAGAATTTTAGTTCAAAATGTGTGTTAATCATTGAAAACCAAGAAAACATGCTTGGATTATCTTGATAATTTAAGAATATGATTCATAAGTCATTTCTAAAATGTAAGAATCATCCAAACCTCAATAAGATACATGATGTTCTTGATATGATATGATGTGTGTGTTTTTAGTTTAAAATTGACACTTTAGTTTAAAACACACACCACATACTCAAAACTAGGAAAACGCATTCATATTGTTTTTATAATTTAGGAAAACAATCCATAAGTCATTTGTGACATGTAGGAACTGGCCACACCGTAATCTAATACACGATGTGACTAGTATGACTCAAAATGTGTGATTTCAGTTTAAAATGAAATTTTATTAATTTATTGTTTCATATTTATTGTTAATTTTTTTATTTATACTATTACTAACATATGATTTTTTTATATAGGCTCATTTTTTTCTCGATATGGAGCGATTTGTTCAACAACTGGTAGCATGATTAGGCTCTTTTAAGAGGGGGTCGGGGGCCAATGATGATGAAATATTGATGTTTTTGAATGCTTGTGATAAATTGTACTTACCAATGTAATTGTAAAAAACCAATATATTTGAAATGTCTATAATATAGTGTTTTTATTGTATTTTTTATTTAATTTTAATTTTAATTAAATTCACTATTTTTTGTTGTAGTGTGATGTAATTTCGATAGCACACTATAGCAGTATGACTTTTATCAGTACTAGTTTAGAACTAATAAAGTTCCCCCTTCATCATTCCTTTTTTAGTTCTAATAAAAGACATACTCGTTTAATGGTGATTATAATACCAACACTTTTTTATCACTAATAAAACTCTTTTTACATGCTATTAAAGGGTCGATATGCAGTAGTTCTAGTGCATTGGCCTCGACACCAAATTACAGATGAATCAAAACTTACAGTAGAGAAAGACTAGACCTCACAGCAACAGTTTCAATAGGGTCAGGAGTAACCTAAGATTTCTTTTTGATTATCAGTGAAAAATGGGTTGTGGTCCCATAGGAAAAATGGGTTTGGGGTGGGGAGGGATTCTTAAAAACTGACTGGCTCAAAAGCGGGCTTATTAAAATTTTCCACACATATCGGCTACCTGTGTGGGTAAACCCATGAAAATACAGGATGACCCATGGGTTTTTGTTTGATTTTTTTTAAAATAAATTACATGTGAGTTGTCTTCCTTTCCCAATGCCCCACCTAGTAGTCCAATGCACCCTGCATGAACTACAACTCTACGCCCTAAAACTCCTCCCATCCCATCTTATTTCTAATATATTTCTCAATCTCATCCTTCCATTCCCCCACCCCTCCCCTTAAACATTCATTTATTTACCTTTGACGTTTCTTAGCTCCTTCCATCACCCGCCTCTCTCTCTCTCTCCAGATCCAACGACACCACCACCACATTCGCCCCATCATTGCTACCATGCTTCGCCGTCACCTGCCTCCCTCCCTCTAGACTTGATGTTCCAGTCCCCTTACTGATATCCTATATCTCCATCCACACTTCTATACCTAATTTATGTCCATCAACTAGCATCTCCAATGACGGTTGATGACGTTCCTTGTCTTGTCGCCCCCTCCTTTTGACTGCTTTGTCTTCCCCCTGCTTCATCCACTGTCTCATCGCCCCCACCTACTTCACCAATCATCCCATAACTCATGCATGCTTCATCTATTGTGTGATGTTTTCTTACTTCATCACCTCTTCCATCTTACATCCATCTCCCGACATCCACTCTATCACCTCTAACATATGTCATCCCATCACCCCCACTTGCTTTGTATGTCATCTGACATCCACTGTCTGGTCACCCTCACATGCTACATCCACCATCCCTTCGACCCCTCATCTGTAGAGACCTAGTTTTTTTCTAGTAATACTTTTAAATAATTCTATGTATATTTTCAAAGCTAAGTGCTGAGAAAGCGTGCGATTACTTGACCCAGGGTGCCCAGAATTAATTTTATAAAAATATTAAAAATATTTTATATTACGCACGTGCATCTTCTTAAAGAAAATGGTATAAGTCTTAAAAGGAATCTCATATCAGAAATTTGAGACCACAGTTGATTCTATAACACGGTGTTTTCCCAAGGCATGACATAAAATGGGTTGGCGTGGGGCGTTCGGCCTCCTTGCTCGTTGACGGTATGTTCATTGAAATAAATAAATAAATAAATTATTAATTAATTATTTCATTTCAACCCAATGGATAATTCTATAAGAATGATGCCAAGATGAATTATCCAAGGTTAGTCACATAAACCTTGGGAGAATTCTAGAGCTCTCTCTTCCTCCTCCATTGGCAGATCTCATCAGATGACTATGAAACACCGGATCAGATTAGATCAAGACGCAATGAACAAAATGACTTCTCTTGATCATCGGCAGATGCATTCTTCATCAAAGAATGATCCATAATAAATTTAGAACTCATCAATTGGTGATTTATTCTCTTTGATTAAATTTTTGATCATATCTATCCTTGTTCTTGGGTCTACGCCAATTGTGGATTGAGCATGTGCTTATTTACTAGAATTTAAACTGATTTCTTAATTGTTTTCTAACCCGGTATCATTGTTCTTAATCGTTGGCCAAGAATGATTGGACAATGATAATCTAAACATTTTTTATGGTGTTTTCCCACCTCGTTGCTTCACGTTCTTCATCAATTGGACCCCCCGGTCTTGGTTTGACATTGTTGGGCAGTACCGAGCCTGATTGGACCCCCGGAATAGCAAAGGAATCACATGCGAGGCACAGATTGATGAACCAAGCACATATCTATGATTGTTTCAAGAAATGGGTATTTTTTGTGATTAAAGGAAAATAAATCGATGGTAGAAGGCATGATTGTATGCAGAATGAACGATAAACCCCTGTGGATGAACGGAGGCCAATTTTCAATGAGCAGCGGCCCAGAATCGTGATTTTTGGCTAAATCCAACATTCGATCATAGATAGTGTCGGGTATTAAGTGGAGAGACCATATTCAAAGCATCATAAGCATATATAAAGATCTATAAATTCTAGAGAAAACCCAACTACACGTCGTGTACAGGGAAGAACACATTGTGTGTATCCCCTCAACGGTGGTGACTACGGATTTGGGAAAAGTTAAGGATGAAACAACATGTATCCATAATACATGTTGTGTACCCCTTCCTCGGTTGGATAGCCTATGTGATATATTACATGGGTAGGAACCCTTGTGAAAGTACATGGCTAGGTACACGGCTGTGTATATAGGTACATGGACATCGCCAGAAGGACATGACTCGGTCCCGGTTAGCCTAGACACGCCATGTAGTCCACCTACATAGCGTGTACTGCTACACGGGCATGGAGTTGCGTGATGGACAGGGACATGGATAGGCGGTGCAGCAGGACCACATGTCGTGTGGGTCCCCTTACACGTCGTGTACCCCTTGGTTCCTTTTTAGGAAATGTCAATTGCTCGTATCTCCTTCGTTTGAACTCAAATTTTGGCCCACGAGTAGCCTATAGTAAGTATTGTTTCACGTAGAACATGATGATGCCCTTCTTTTTGGATTACAAGATACAATGTTGAATGTTCCAGGAACGATTCCTACTTAGGCAATGCCCGATGATGGTAGTGATTATGCAGCATCACAAGGACCTTTCTGAGCGGTACCCTCCAGCAGGGCTAGGCAGTGGAGTTTCTCAATGACCTTTCCGAGTGATGCCCTTCAGCAGGGCTGGGTAGCAGAGTTCCTTAATGTAATTTTTGAGCGGTACCCTCTAGCAGGGCTGGGCAGTGGGGTTCTTCGATGTCTTTTCTGAGTGGTACCCTCAAATGTGTGACAGAATGATGAGGCATGGATAGAGGGTACCACTCGAAAAGGATTTTGGTTGGGTTTAGGGGAACAGTGCCAAAGTGTCTTGAGTGTGGATCTCAGTCCAGGGAGTCTAGTGATGGTGTAGGCAGTCACCGTATCCATTCACCAAGACCCTAACTACCTTATTTCCGACTCGACATGCTGATACATTTATTGTTTAGGGATCAATAGAACATGCATCATATAAGATTGAGTCTTTGACTATGATTCTTGAGTCATCTCCCCATTGTTGTTGATATATATATTCTGATCTGATCATGGTACATCTTGATAAATCTCAGGATGCCTCTGCGATGATAGTCATCTAGGATACCAGTTCTGGTTCATAAAGATGATTTGATGAGTGATGATGCCTTGTTTTAGGGTCCGTCATGTTACCCCCTTCCTCCAAGTGGTAAGGTAGAAGCACCTCCACCTCTCGAGTAGTAGATCATTCTAGAAGAGCATGCTGAGAACATGCATCGGCTTAGCGCACTCCGCAAATTCTAGTGTTAGAGGCCGTTGAGGTTCCGCGACGAGCTAGCTCCTCAGGATGAAAAGGATTGGCTAGAGTTGATGGTCTGTATCTTTAGGATTTTTTGAATCCTTATGGACCAAGTAGTTTCACTAGAATCTATCCTTTTCCAAAGAAAAATTGGTCATTGGTGGAGTCTCGTTACCTAGATGCACGATGGGTCAACATTCTCTTGGACTAACTTCTAACAGTTTTTCTGTGAGGAGTTATACCCCTCCTTTTTGTGCGCCATCTATATCCATGAGCTTCTAGAGATACTTAAGGGAGGGATGACGGTGGCTAAGTATGCAGTGAGATTCGCAGACCTTACACAGTACTCTCTTGACATGATCTAGGATGGCTATTTCTAAGAACAGAAGTCTAAGTAGAGACTCTACAGAGAGATTTGATCCAACATTAAGCCCTTGTGCATCCCCACCTATGTCGGGGTGTCGGAGTGAGCCCTAGTGGTAGAGAGATTCCGGTCAGAGGGATGCTAGACAGCTGAAACTGGTAGTGGGCACCACAGAGCTGAGTCGTCTTCAACATCTAGTAGACGCTAGGTGCCAATATCTCAGCACAGAGGACCTTCCCATGATCAGACTTGGGCATGTGTTTGTTCGGTACAAATATAGTGCAGAGCACTAGGGAAGTTCATAGAGGGTCAGTGCTTTTCTTGTGACGATCAAGGCCACATGGCACATGACTATCTAACCAGATGTGCTAAGGATAACATGCAGATAGCTAATGGACTGTCACGGTAGAGGCAGTGCCATGATCAGGGATCTCCCTAGTGTGGTCAGGGTGGTCCCTAGGGAGGTGGATCTAGTAGAGGAATAGGAGGAGCCATGGGTGGTGGATGATGTTATGATATCCTTCCTCCACCACCACCTGGCGGTCCACGTTAGGCTCAGGGAGTCGACGTTCAGGGTTGCAGACAGCTGCAAGATTTGGATGTATATGATCTCGTATCACACAAGATGATACGAGGTATGATTGGTGTTTATTCTATTTTTTATTCTATATTAGTATACACAAGTTCCATTCATTCCTATATCTCTATACTCATGGTGTGAGATCTATAGCTCTCAGTTGAGGCGATATCCCAACAGGTTCATCTTGAGGTTCCTACAGGGAAATCTTTTTCTGTATCTTTTATCTACCAGCAGTGTGAGCTATCGCTTGGTGGAGAGAGGTTCACGTGGGACCTCTTGGTCATCACGATGGAACCTATGAAGTCATCTTGGTTATGGATTGGTTTTCCATGGTTCAAGCCTATATTGACTATCACCATAGACAAGTCATATATCTATGCACTAATGGGATGTGATTCTCCTTTTTTGGTGAGAGAGATCTCATGGAATGGAAAGCGTGTTCTATGAGTAGGAGGCTACAGATCATCACCCATCAGTTAGCAAGTATATCCCTTGGTGCAGTTGGCTCTTCAGAAATCTAGGTTCTTTCAATTGTGGATAATTATATGGACGCCTTCCTCGAGGACGTTTCGGGACTACCTGTGAGGCGGGAGATGGATTTTTTTCATTGACTTGCGTCCCTCCACTGCTCTGATATCTTCTTTGGCATATCAGATGGCCCCTACTGAGCTCCAGGAGTTGTGGTTGTAGTTGGAGGACCATTGAGAAAAAGGTTTTATCAAACCCAATGTGTCCCCCTAGGCATCTCTGGTGTTGTTCATGAAAAAGGCTGACGGGAGCTTACGACTTTTCATGGATTATCATCGCTTGATCTAGATCATGATAAAGAATAAGTACCATTTACCAATCATTACCGACCTCTTTGACCTATTTCAAGGTGTGAGATGTTTCTTAAAGATCGATCTTAGTTCTGGCTACCACTAGTTGAGGGTTCTCAAAGCTGATATTCCAAAGTTGGAATTCTGATATCGCTACGAACATTATGAGTTCCCAGTGGTGACCTTTGGTGTGACGAATGCCCCCGCCATGTTTTATGGATTTGGTGAACCAGGTCTGCCAACCTCATATTTTCATATTATTATTTATATTTTCAACCTTACATACTCAATCTCTCATGATCTGCAACCATAAATTTTTCACATGTGGGTTTTTGCAGGTATACTAAAAATTAAAAAATTATAAAAACAATAATGAATACGGGTTTTCTGTGGGCTTTCCCGTATCTGTTGTAGTTGGTTTCAGGCTTGATGGATCCACCTACTCCACATTCTTATCCTTCCATACATAACTAGCCTTCATATCACCACCAAATCTGATTAAGTGAGTTTCATCTATAGTGGGGTCACCCCTGAATGACTATTCAGCACCTTTTATAGCCTTCATGTCAGCCTCCACATGGGGTGCATGCCCCTTACCATCATCATTTCTTGCCTCAGTATTTGAAATAATATTTTTTTTATTTTAAATTACCTTCATTTAAGTAATACCAAAATAAAATTATTTTTTAAAAAAAATGGGCAGAAAACATCAGTTCATTGTATGCTCGGGTGTCCCAGATTCCAAAAAAACCTAACCCAAAATAAAAAAAATAAAAATAATCATTTCAAAAAATTTACCTAAATTTATAACATTTATAACATATAAATTAAACTCAAAAAAACATAAACTAATATAACATTTTAAAAACCCAAAAATCTAAAAAAAAATTGTCTATTGTAAAATGAATTAAAAAATTATAACCAAATTATTCATTCATAACCTTTTCCTAAAAAAACATAACTCCAACTGGACCCTAGATGAGGACCCACAACAGGAGACAGTCCAATAAATCCAAAACATGACATACATTTAATCCATTTAGATAACTTGTCCATTCATAACCATTGTCTAATAAACGGAACTAACCACTAAGATATGAGACTAATACGCTTGGCTTGACTCTTCCCTGGGAGACGCCCCTTTCAGTTTTTCCACAAGAACATACATGGAATGAAAAACTGAAGGTGGGTTTTGCAACATCAAACTCAAACACAGAAGCAGATGCAGATTACTGGAGGAGATTACAGTAACAAAAATATAGCAGTAGTAGGAAACAAACTAATAATATTTCTTCAGATTCATATGATTATTACAACGCTTAAACATGCCATATTTATAGGGATACAAATGTATAGAAAAACAAATTAAGGAAACCCAAATAGAAATAAAAGTCTACAAAATGGTGTAGTAGGTGACGCCCAAGCCTCTGAAGCATAATACGTCAAGCATCCCCTGTATGAAGTCTCCAAGACTCCATCACAATAGTACATGGTTGGGGTCGTCCAAATAAAAATAGGTTTGTCTTTCCAACATCCTCCTCCCCAAACTTTTTTTCTTGTGAATTGGCGGTTTCATCATATTTATTCACATATCCAGGTGGGTGATCGACGAGTTCAAAGACTTCACCATTTTCAATGCCTTCCTTTTTCTTATAGCCTTAGGTTGCATAAATGGAATGGATTTCCTCATCTATCATTTTCTTCAATATTTCATTGGATTTATCTTCCTCAAAGCCAACTGGATCAAAATTCACAAATAGACAATACAAATTTACATACTCCTCCATTGGTTCTATTCTCTCATATATATCTACAAGAATTTGAAGGTTTTGGGGATATATATGAGAAATTTCTCGTTCAATGTCTTCAGATGTTGGCGTATGTGGTAACGACATCATTGGTTCTTCAATTCCTCGTTCCTTCAATGGTACTTCTTCAATGATTTCTTCATCTTCTAGAGTGAGTTGTACCTCTCTTGAATCATCATCTTGATTCCATTTCTAAGTCCCTTTTTTTTCAAAGATAGCATCTATGCTATGAACAATCTTCTTGGTGATGGAATTATAAAAGTGATATTTTATTACTCGGTCACTCTATCCCATAAGGACACATTTCACTCCTTTGTCCTCAAGCTTTGTTTGTTTTTCCTCTAGGATCCTGACATAGGCAATGTAACCAAAAACTCTAAGGTGACTTAAACTTGTCTTGTGAGTACTACATGATTCATGTTGCATCTTTACTTTAAGATTTTTGGTTGCGCATCTATTGAGTATACACCGCACACAAATACCCTTTAGCCCAGAAAGTCATGGGCACTTTTCTGTCTTTCAACAAGCTTCTTGTCATGTTGAGAATAGTTCGATTTTTCCTTTCGGCTACTCCATTTGTGGTGCCAACTAGCGCTAAATTCCACGATGCTTGAGGTACTTTTGGAAAACATCAAAGGTGTACTCCCCACCTTGATTGGATCACAATGTTTGTATACAATTGTTGCTTTGATTTTCCACCAGTGCCTTGAATTCATTGAAGATGTCAAACAATTCTGACTTCATCATGAGAAAATATATCAATGTTTTCATGTTATATAATCATCAATAAATGGTAGAAAGCACCTCCTTTGTCCATTTGATTTTGGATTCAATAGACCGCACACATAGGTGTGGACTAACTCCAATGGCGCAACAACTTTCAAGTTGACCTTCATTGCAAAGTTGTTTCAATGTGGTTTTCTTAGAACACAGTTTCCACATATTTGATTCAGGTTTCTAATGATAGGAATCTCATTCACCACCTTCTTACTTTCTAATAATCTTAAACTTTCAAAGTTTAAATGCCCGAACATGAGATGTCATAGCCAGTCTTTATCGCCACATACCATTGTCAAACATCGTGGTACGTCGAGTTGGATCATGAGTGGAAACTTACAGTTCTTCGCCATTGGTACTTTTGTGATCATCTTTCCTTTTTCATTGGCAATCACTATTTTTTATTTTATAGGCTTATGTGAAAGCATTTTCCCACCAATTTCCTGAGACTCAAGATGTTGGTCTTCATGTCGGATACATAGTAGATATTGGAGATGAAATCATGATTGTCATCTTTTTTTTATCAGTATATCTCCTCTTCCATGAAAAAATACTATTGAGAGATCGCCAAATGAAATCTTTAATTGAACCCTATCTTCTAGGTTCGTAAGCAAGTGCTTGTGACCTGTCATGTTGTTGCTATATCCATAGCTAAGATATCGCATACCTTGACTTTGTGTTAATGTGTTTGCCATCAACACATGGGACTTGTCAAAAGTATCTTCTGCTTCGATGATATGTGCCTCATCTGTTTCATTCTCCATAGGTTGCTTACTCCATCATTAATTGTTATAATGTCCATATTTGTTTTTACACTTATATCATTGAACATTTCTTTTGTCGGATGACTAGCGATTGATGAATCCTCCCCTTTTTCATTGTCCTTGTTCTCATAGAGTATAATTTTGATATCTATAACCTTCTTAATTTGATCATCTTCCACCTCATCATCCTATTCTTAGAACAAATTATTTTCCATGGAATCCCCTACCCCCAGTTTCTTTGAAATGTTCCCCCTTACTCCTTTCCATAGTTGTTGAGATACAACTTCGATTGCAGAGCATCCTTAAATTTTGGATTTAAGGATCGCAAAATTTTCTCACATATCTGCATGTTGGCAATATTTTCTCTATTTCTTCACAGTTGGTTCACCACAACTGTTACACGAGTATGATACTCAATAATGGTTTCAAAATATTTCATAAACAGGAATTCAAACTTGCCTTGTAGAGATTGAAGCCCTATCCACTTCACTTTATTGGCAATTTTGAATGTTTTGTGAAGATTATCCCAGATCTCATTTGATGATTTTGATGAAGCGATTATCTCGAACGTGGCTTCATCATGACCTTGGTAGATGATGGATTTGGGATTGCAGTCTCGCTTCCGTTCTACCCGAAGAGTTTCCTTTTAAACATTGGGAAAAGTAGCCTAAGATGCTTTGGATTCTGGCTTAGTGTGTCTCTTTTCCACAATGTTCATGACATCTTAAATGTCATGAAGCGCTCGAATTTATATGCCCCAATTGTTGTAGTTATCATTCGTTAGTTTCAGTATCAAAGTTGGTGCAATCTCTTTTGCCATGGAGACTCAAAAATTCTTTTGGATGAAAAAATGTCACGTGGACTGATATTTTTTTCGCAGCAGCATGGAGAGGCTGTTGATTTCTTCTTCTTCTTTTGTTGAATGGCATAAGACGACTGGGTGGGGAAAACTGTTCTTGGTCGGTGCCGGATGTGCAGTGCAGGTATCCCACCACTTGCGCGTGCATAAATGGAAGGATATGGTTGAAAAAAATATGCATTGACTTGGATTCTTAAGAGAATATTATTTGGGTGGGGCAAACTGTTCTTGGTGTATCTCTTAGAAAATCAACCCATTTCTCCACCTAGTTGATACATATTTGAAAAGACGCTTTACGTTTATTAATTTAAATGGTCACTATTGTGGTATGCTATATTCAACTTAGTTATTTTAAATAACCAAACTCAAATGTTTTCTTTAAACTTTTCCTTTATTATGTTGATTATTGACATAACAAATGTGAAAAAGGTATCTCTTCATCAGTGCTAAAAAAAGCGCTCATAAAGGTAGGTTTTATCAGCGCCATTTTAGCGCTGATAAAGGTATCTCTTCATCAGTGCTAAAAAAAGCGCTCATAAAGGTATGTTTTATCACCGCTTTTATTTTAGCGCTGATAAAACATACCTTTATGAGCGCTTTTAACGAGCGCAGATAAAGGTTCCAACGGTTTTTATTTAAGAACCCTAACAGACCCCTCCTCTCTCGCACACATTCAAGCTTTCACGGAAGCTAAACCTGACCCTTTTTTTGCCGCGACCTCTCCTCCTCCTCCTCCTCTGCCGCCACCGCTGGGTTTTCCTCCTCTTCCACGACCGTCATCCTCCTCTGCTGCCGCTGCCTCCACCGCCGCTGCCTCCGCCTCCGCTACCTCCAGTGTATGAAACCTTGGCCAGGGTCCTAGTTTTAGCAATGAGAATTAAATATCTAAAGTTTACTTGTTCCAACCTTGTTTTCGTTTTATGTTTATCTTTTATATTTTAAGTCTGTTGAACTCGTTCTATCGAAGGTGGGTTCTATAATTTCTTGTTATCTTAAGGTGCGTTTAACTATGGTGTGGGTTGATTTCGGTTATAGCGGGTTCTGGGGTTTGTGGGATGTGGTAAATGGTGTACTCAGTTTTAGATTATTTTATTCTCATGGGTTTCCCCTTTTTTGGATAGGTATAACATATGAGTTCTCATTTTATGTTTTCTTTTCAGTTGGAAATTTCTTCTGTTGTGCGCCTCTCCTCTGCCGCGAACGCACCTTTGTCGTGTGCTGAACGACACCTTCGCGGTGAGTTTTCTCCTGTTACTCATTGGTTTCCTTTTGTTTTCATGTTATTACTGTTTGATATTGATGATTACAATGTGAAATGTACGGGCTAAACGCCCTGCTGAAAATCGTGGTCGTTGGTGGTCCTTGTTTGCGCACTAAATGAATTGCATGTTGGTTGGTTCCTGTTGAAAATTTGAATATAAAAATTGGTAATTTACATATACTTGACTTATGAATGAACGCCCCAGGATGATAAAACATCTGTGATAACCCCTGAATTAACAAACAAAATTGAATAAGGGATGCTTTGTAAAATCTGAAATTGTGATTGTTTGGTTTGTATGGTGTTGCGATTGTGAGCACGATTGTGTGTTTGTATGGTGTTGTGGTTGTTGACATGATTGATATTCCATTTTGTTTTCCATGTTGTTGTTCTTCCACCATTGAATATCAATCCAAACTTTACCCATTTCAATGAAACCACCACTTTGTTACTAGTGCAATTCCACTGAATCCTAGAAAACCACTTATAGAGGACTCTATGAGACACTTTATGGACACCCTAGTCAAAAATGGATTTCACCTAATTCCTTTTTGTGTGGGAAAAACTATTGGAGAATAAAAACTCACATGCCTCTCTATTTATAGAAAAAATAATTATTTGTGTTGCTCATTTTCAATGCAGTGGTGCAGACAAAAACAATTGAGGAATGTGATGTGATCACTGAGCTTTAGGGAAATTCCAATGAGATGTGATTTTATTATTTATGTGTTAGACTCATTCTCCACAAACCTAGAATTCACTTCTTATTAAAAAAAATTGTCAATGATGACCATTTTTTATGATAAAATAATTATAGTGAGAAAATAATGAAAATGAATAATAATTAAATAAATTATTCTTCTTCTCATAAGGTGCACAAAATTAAATACTTCATCTTTTCCCAAAAAATTACCGTTATGTGACTTTAATTATTTTAGGATTTGTATTTCATGTAAATAATGAAGTTTTTAAAGAAAATTAAATTAAATAATTGAATTATATTATTTTAGGATTTGTATTGCGGAGCAATATATTGTTGAGAAAGTCGTTGAATTATGTACCAAATACCTGTCGTGTGTGAAAAACGTTGGCCTACCGAAATCTCGTCACACTGGGTGGCTTGAGGGTAAATAAATTTCTGTAAGAGAGGTTGTCACAATCAATATTACAGATCGGGAGCAGGCTCACCTTTATTTTTTGCATAACAGTTTCGACGTTGACCCATATGTTCAAAACCACAAAGAAATTCTTAGGCATTTGAATCCTTCTAGGGCTGAAAAATGGATATCAGATACACATAATCAACAGTTTATAGGATGGTTTTAGGACCATATTTTTAAGCAGTTTGATGAAAATCCAGACTTAATTTCAGAACGACTTCGATGGCTAGCCGGAGGAGCAAGTGTGTATGTATTCTCTTACAATGATTATGCAGTTAATGATTATAAATTCTATACTAATGAACCTGATGAAGACAGTACAATGCAGAATAGTGGGGTTACACTTGTGGCTGAGGCGATGCATGTTTCCGGTGCTAAGGACAGAAATCCAATTTATGCGAATATTTCATACTTTGGCATCATCAAACGAATATGGGAGTTGGATTATACGAAATTCAAAGTGCCGATTTTTCAATGCAAGTGGGTTGATAACAGGAGTGCTGTTAAAATAGATGAAATAGGATTCGTGAAAGTTTATTTCAGTAAGGATGGGGAGAAAGACGAACCGTTTATAATGGAATCACAGACAGTACAAGTATTTTATATTCCAGACCCCGCAAACTGAAATTGGTCAATTGTTCTGTTATCAACCAAAACAACTGAAGGGTTAGATGAAAGTTCAATGGAGGACAACCCTTTTATAGGGACTTCACAATCATTTCGCATCGGTCCCAATGTAGACGATTGAAACGGTCTACTGAGAGCACATTCACCCTGCCCGTTCTATATCCACAGTTAATATCATCGCAGGCTCATGTGGATACAAAGTTGATAGAGGACAATTCTCACATAGTAGATTTTGAAAAAAAATATGTACGGAGAGGAAGCATCATATTTCATTAGTGCTGAAAATGTAAATGAAATCCTCAAGTATGAATGGCTAGGCGCCTCAGTTTTAAATGTATACATGAGGTATGTTTTCATGATTTGATTTTAAAAAATCTTATATACTCTGATAATTATGACTAAATACATTTCATATTTTTTGCAGGCATATATATGAAAAACAATTGAAGGGATTTCCCCATGAACAAAAATTTGGACTCGTTAGTCCTCACATCACCTCTCCAAAATAGGAAATAGATTCTGATAAAGAGGCTGCAATAATGTCATCCCTACTCAAATCGTTTGACAACAAAATTATGGATGACAAACTCTTTTTAATACCAACGATGTAGGGGTAAAACTCTACAATTTAATCATATAAACTATATTTTCATTTCTTTCTTTACTTATTCCTTTTTGTTTTTTAGGCAGCATTGGATGCTGATTGCAGTCAATTTGGATACTCCAAAGATTTATTTTCTAGATTCAATGCATGGATATCCAACAAACTGACCACACACGATGGCGTTTATTAATTTGTAATACACTAGATCCAACATTTTAAAACTAAACATCTAGTTATATAATTTATATTATCTTTTAATGAGAATACTATTATGATAGGGCAATGCATCAATATCGTATACTTCATGGAATGAATCTAGGGCCTAAGGATAAGAACGCTTACAAGATCTACAACTGGAAAAGTATCCTGGTATATATAATAACATTGCACTATCCAAACACATATCAAAACAAATTACTTATTTTTTTCGATGTTTCTACAGTGTCTAAAACAAACAAACGGAAAGGAATTTGGTTGTTATGTTTTCTAAATTTATGAAAGAGATTGTATTTCATCAACAAACTAGCATCCCTGACAAGGTATTTTCGAAAATAATTACGAGTTCATTTAAAATATTTATTAATCCTTTGTGTATTTATATTTTTTCAGTACTACCATGACTGTCGCAAAAACTCATATTCACAAGATGATATAGATGTGTTTAGAAACGAATGGGCAGTATACCTGATGGAATATTGTACACAACTAGGATGAAGATGAATTCCTACTACTTATGTTATCCATATATGATCATTGATATATCCATTTTTTACACTTATTGAGCATATATGATGACCCTTTATTATGTTTATATCCTTAGGTTAGGAAGAATGGTTTTAGAAATGATTTGTCTTTCTAGTAAAGCATAACTCATTGGACTACACTGGTCGATATTGTGGAAGTTGACCAATGCATAGTCATTTAGTCCACTCACGAGCATCTTAAAAGCTTGATGGGAACCAATATATTGGATTTTCAATTTTCTAATTAGTTTCCCTTATATGTTGGTGGGGGTATCCTGGAGGGAGGGGGGTGTTCAGGAGTGGGGGGTGTCCATGAGGGGTGTTTCTAGGAGGGAGGGGGTGTCCAAGTGTGAGGGTGGGTGGGGGTGTCCAGAAGGGAGGGGGGGTTGTCCAGGGGGTGTCCAGGAGTGGGGTGTGTCCAGAAGGGAGGGGGTGTCCAGACAAAGAACCATTCAATTCCATTCAATACTAATAATATACAGTGGTTAGATCACTTCTAGAGTAGCCTGAAGTGGGTCCGTAGTGAGGCATCAAAAGTTTCAACCAACCAAACCAATTCCAAGCCCATGTAAAGGCCTAAGAATTATATTCCAGTTCAATTTGAGGCCTAATATATCTTATTTAATGTCATAAATACCCAACATATGAATCATTTACCTTTCTCACATTAGATTTATGTAAAATTTCATTCTTATTCCTCCAATATATTTTTTGTTTGGTGTTTTTCCTTGATTTGTTGAACTGTATATCTTCAAAATATATATGATTTTATAATTCATATTAGTGAATGATGGTGTATGAATAATATTTATTCCATTATCAAATATATTATGAAAATATAGTTTTATAAGGAAGGTTATTAAAGGTTATACACTAAAGAACAAGGAGGGAGGGGTGTCCAGGAGGGAGGGGGTCCAGGTGGGAGGGGGCTGTCCAGGGGGTGGGAAGGTGGCTGTCCAGGGAAAGGGAGGGGGGCTGCAAGGGGAGGGAGGGGGCTATCCAGGAGGAGGGAGGGGGGTTGTAGGTGGAGTGGTGGGAGGGGGGAGGGGGGGTGCTGTCCAGGGGTAGGGAGGGGGCTGTCCAGGGGGTTGTCTCGGGGAGGGGAGGGAGGGGGTTGTCCAAGAAGGAGGGGGTGTCTGGGAGTGGTGTGGGGTGGGGTGTCCAGGAGGGGAGGGGGGTTGTCCAGGGAGGGGAGGGGGCTATCCAGGGGGTGGGAAGGGGGCTGACTAGGGAAAGGGGCTGCAAGGGGAGGGAGGGAGGGGGGCTGCAGGTGGAATGGTAGGAGGGGGGGGGGTGTTTTCCAGGTGTAGGGAGTGGGAGGCATTGATGTTAACCGGAGAATCGAGGTAGATCAGAAAACATGGTAAAAGTCTGTTTTGAGCCTTTAACAAGATCACCATGTTGACTTTAAATAGACTTTAATATATTCATTTAGTCCATCAAAGACATGACTAAAATCCCAAAAGATAAGACTGAAATTCACTCAAATGTAGGCTATAAAATCCATGCATTCTGTGACAGTTTTTTTCAAAAGTTTCACCCAGGTGCTTAAAATAAGAAGCTGTTGGAGTTAAATATCTCAAGAGTGATGGTGTGGTTCCATCAATGGGGTTTTTTTCCTCCAAACAAGAATGTTAGACGCTACCACTAGATTAAACAGCACTGATTCATAATCAATCGTGGTCTGAATGGCAGTGTGAACATCTTTTATGGATAAGTTCTCGCATGTTTCCAATCATGTGTCCCATATTCTCAGTTCCCTTCCATAGAACAAAGGTTTTTCAGTTCCTTGGGAAACTTGGTTCCCATCGCATGTGATTGTGATCGCGTTCTCCATGTTGTTCTCGCCTCTGTGCTGTATCCTCCATGATCACTATTGACCAAGCATTGTATGCTGCAGTTTCTTCAAGTCCAGACACGTGCTTTTCCAGTTTCACCATACTTTCCGACTGCCACACGTGGTCCCGTGGAAAACAAAGTGTAGATGGATCCTCTTGCTAAGTTTCAATTGCAGTTTCCTCCAAAGATGCGACCAACATCCCGATCACATATCTCCCATTCGTATCCCTATTTCTGCCTCCATCAGAACGTGTTAGTCTCCTCCGTAGCTAGCATCAACTGATCGTCTTCCTTTTCCCGCGTCTCATTAATTCTCATCGCCAATGTAAGTCACTCCCCCTCTTGTTGCGACACTTTCTCCATGTTGTGCAGCATGTTAGTGGTGTGTTTTCAGTATTCAGCTTGCTCCATCAACTCATGTTCCCACCTTCACTGCTCTTGATCCCACGACTGCTGGTACAATGTGAGAGCTTCCATTTTGGATAAAATAGCTTAATTCTGAAAATTTCAAGGGTTTATTCCTCTTTTTGTAACAGAAAAGTTTTTTATGACAATATGTTCATTTGGTCATACCCACTAAAATCTATTATTATTATTGTTACTATTGTCATTGATAGATTTTTAGTTGATTTTCTTTCATTTTCCAAAGATATCATTTGGTTTTTGCTGGTTCAATTTCACTATAGATTTGCAGAATAATATGTTTTTGTTCTATCTAGGGGGCTGTCTTGGGGAGGGGAGGGAGGGGGTTGTCCAGGAAGGAGGGGGTGTCCGGGAGTGGAGGGTGGTGTCTAGGAGGGAAGGGGGGCTGTCCAGGAGGGGAGGGGGCTGTACAGGGGGTTGGGAAGGGGGATGTTCAGGGAAAGGAAGGGGGGCTGCAAGGGAAGGGAGGGGGGCTGCAGGTGGAGTGGTGGGAGGGGGGGGGGTGTCCAAGGGTAGAGGGGGGTTGTCTAGGGGAGCTGTCTCGGAGAGGGGGGGGGGTCCAGGAAGGAGTGGGCGTCCAGAGGGGAGGGGGATTTCTATGAGAGGACGGGGCTGTCCAGGAGGTGGGAAGTTGGCTGTCTAGGGAAAGGGAGGGGGCTGCAAGGGGAGGGAGGGGGGTTTTCCAGGAGGAGGGAGGGGGGGAGGGGGACTGCAGGTGTAGTGGTGGGAGGGGGGGGGCTGTCCATGGGTAGAGAGGGGGATTTATAGGGGGGTTGTCTCATGGAGGGGAGGGAAAGGGTTGTCCAGGAATGAGGGGGTGTCCAGGAGGAGAGGGGGGCTGTCCAGGAGAGGAGGGGGGGGGGCTGTCCAAGAGGTGGGAAGGGGGCTGTCTAGGGAAAGGGAGGGAGCTGCAAGGGGAGGGAGGGGGTTGTCCAAGAAGGAGGGGGTGTCCAGGAGGAAGGGGGATCTCTAAGAGAGGAGGGGGGGGGGTGTCAAGGAGGTGGGAAGGGGGATGTCCAAGGAAAGGGAGGGGGGATACAAGGGGAGGGAGGGGTTGTCCAGGAGGAGGGAGGGGGGATGCAGGTGGAGTGGTGGGAGGGGGGGCTGTCTCGGGGAGGGGAGGGGGGGTTGTCCAGGAAAAATGGGGTGTCTAGAAGGGGGGGTGTCCCGGAGAGGAGGGGGGGGGGGGGCTGTCCAGGGAAAGTGAGGGGGATGAAAGGGGAGGGAGGGGGGTTTTCCAGGAGGAGGGAGGGGGGCTGCAGGTGGAGTGGTGGGAGGGGGGGTGTCTCGGGGAGGGGAGGGAGGGGGGTTATCCAGGAAGGAGGGGATGTTCAGGAGGGGAGGGGGGTTGTCTAAGAGAGGAAGGGGCTATCCAGTAGGTGGGAAGGGGGTTGTATAGGGAAAGGGAGGGGGCTGCAAGGGGAGGGAGGGGGGTTGTCCAGGAGGAGGGAGGGGGGCTGCAGGTGGAGTGGTGGGGGGGGGGCTATCTAGGGGTAGGGAGGGGGATGCAAGGGGAGGGGGGCTGTCTAGGAGGAGGGAGGGGGGATGCAGTTGGAGTGGTGGTAGGGGGTGTACAAGGGTGAGAGGGGGCTGTCCAGGGGGGCTGTCTCGGGGAGGGGAGGGGAGGGAGGGGGATTTGGATAATCACACTAAAGAACTAGGAGATCAAGAGAAAAGTGAACTGGTATGATCATGGCCTATCTAATTGTGTAGTTTCTCATCAGGCCCTCTCTAAAACTGAGAAATACATTCCTTCCATACCTTCAACATGACCTTATATATTTTATGAGGTCCTTGTAGAGACATAAGTGTTTAGGGTCCAAGCAGGGTTGGACCCAATGGCTGATGCGGACGTGGTAGAATCCATTCCCTTTGACCTGTCATGGGAGAGTACACTCTTAGAGGCTCCTGATATATGTAACTATTAGGTTTATAACCTATCTAGGATGGTGGTATCACTAGGAAAATGTTAGAATTTATTCTAAAATTGAACACTCCTATGAAATTGAATACACCATCATGTATATGTCATATTGTATAACCTGTGGAGATTCCTCCCTTTTTTTATTTTCAATAAATGAAACCTTTTGGGTTCCATGTTGTTGTTGACATTTATTCCTCATCTTTTCTCATCCATGTAATATTAACAAAACAATATTTATAAGTCAATGAATGATGTTGAGCCTCTTCTAAAATATTAATTCAATCCAAGGAAATATAGACATGTAAAGGTTGTAACAGGTAACAATTGACATTTTATTAATGTATTCTTTCATATTAATGTTTAATTTATTTCATTATCGTATTACTAACATAATATATGTTTTCTTATATAGGTGAAATCTTTTTCCTGAGTTCGAATGCTTTGTTCGGAAACTAATACCATGGACGACAATTTTTTAGAGCGGATCATGGATGCAAAAAGGATGAAACATCAATGTTTTTAACTGTTTATTGAATAATTATAATTGCAACCAAATTAAACATTGTTTGAAATGTATATAGTAGTGTGTTGTTTTGTATTCATGATTTCAAGTAAATGTATATATCATTTTTGTTCTTATGTGCTATGTGTGTAGGTGTTGTTTGTGTTGTGTGTGTAGGTGCTGTCTCAGGTGTGCAGTTGTTGTGCAGGTGCTGGGTTTGCACAGGCAATTTGGCCTTTATCAGCGCTAATTAAGCACTGATAAATGTCTAATATATCAGCACTCAAAATAGCGCTAATAAAGGTGGTATTTATCAGTGATATTTTTAGAGCTGATATATTATCCATTTATCAGCACTAAAAATAGCGCTGATAAAGGGGGAACTTTATCAGTGCTAAAAAAAGCACTGATAAAGATGGTTCTTTATCAACGATAAGCAAGCGCTGATAAAGGGGACCCCCCTTTATCTTCGCCGCGATAAACAACACTTTTTTAGCACTGTTAAAGGCAGTTTTTAGTGCTATTAAAAGTCCTATTTGTAGTAGTGTTTCCAAAATGAAACACCTCTCCTTAACCTCACACTGCCCTAATGGATATCGACCTCATAATTATTAGGGTCACTCTTATGATCTTATTTCAGGTGATGATTTGATAGTTACATGACTAATATTTTATCAAATAATATCAATTACTTTATCGACCTTATCAGTTTGTGTTTTGAAAAATATAAAGAAAGAAAAAGCACACACGGCGACAAGGTTTCGACTAAGTCACTCCTATCTAGGGTCACTCCACTTCCTCTCCCTTATGCTCACTATTACAAAGGAATGATAACCTTATTGGTACATAGGTCAAAATCAAATAATTTATCGAAGTTTCATTGCAAGTGTGGGTGGGTTCACTTTGAATTCCCCAAGCCACTCTTTCATAAGTATGTTGTGAAATTCCTCAACATCACCATCATCATTCCATGAGATGTCATTGAAAAAACCTCCTCCTCCTCCTTCTCCCTCCTTCCAGCTTTTGGAATTCCTTCACATTCAAGTTCTGCAATCATAATTTCATCACCTTAATGCACTGCAACAACTCTCCTTTTTCTTGATGTATTGGATGTGGAAACAATTTTAAACAATTACTGCTTTTGCAGTGAACCACTCTTTTAACCTGAAAATATGCTAAGGGAATGACACTGTCAATTAGTTTCTTCATTTTAAGTATGTCCTTATTATAGAGAGGTGTGACCATTTTCTTTGTAGTGAAAGCTACTGAATGTAGGAAATCCAAGGCTCAACATTGTGATCATTTCCAGCTGATTGAAGGTGTTGATATCTTGAGCTCATGCATGTAGAAACTCCTCTGGTTAGAGTTTTAAGATGAATAAAATGGAAACATTTCATTATTTCCATGTTTTAATATACAAATAGTATCCCACTATTTCATTGTCCCACATCAAAATGCGTCTAGTACTGTTGTGTGGTTTATTAAACCAAATGTGTTGAGGAACTCTTAACAAATCCCTTAGGGCCTCTCTTAGCTCGACATGTCACTATGCCACCCTAGTCAGGGATCTTCCTCTTGTGTGCCACCTAACAGATGACCTTAGGCATGCCTCCCCGAATGTCAAAGATTTCTAACTAGCGGCGGGGTTCTAAGAAGGTACTCTAGGGATGTTATACCCCATATATCAGAGTAAGCAATAGTGGTAAAGGTACTATGGGGAGGCTATACACTATGTATTAGAGTAATAAATAGTGGTAAATAACCATACATCATACACACTAGAGTAAATAATATAATAAATAAATTGAACATGCTATAATGAATTGAAATGCATTATATAATGTGAATGGTCATGCGAAGAATATAAAATACAACAGATCTCCCACTCGACTGATCAAGATACAAAACAAATAAAAGAAAAAATGAAATGAATCTCAACTTCTACTCTAAGCCATAACTTATCTCAATCATCTATGTTCGAGCCATCTTGCTCAATGATTGAAACCCAAGCCTCTTCCCAACTCATACATGCAACCAGGGAGAGTCTTCTTGGGTACCCTGGTGCAATGGCGGTCTAAGCAAGGTATGAATACAACAGATCTCACACTAGGCCGATCAAGATATAAAATAAATAAAAGAAAAAAAATGACATGAATCTCAACTACTACTCTATGCCATACCTTATCTCAATCATTTGAGTTAAAGACATCCTACTCAATGATTGAAACCCAGACCTCTATCCAACCCATACATGCAACCAAGGAGAGTCATCTTGGGTACCTTAGTGCAATGACGGTCTGAGCAGGGTGTGAATACATAACTTAGTAGGGAAAAACCAATGTAGTATCGTACATAACCGATAATACAGAGATATGTTCATGTGACATGATTAGCTGAAATCAAAAAATAACAATTGGAAATAGATATATAAATAAACCATCATTGATCCTCAGGTCTGGGACCCTGATCGATCCTACCTACTTCATCCAATAACAGGGTGTCTTTAAGCATGTCATGATATCATAAAATCCATATAAATATTGGATCCTAGGGTGTAACCCAGGTATCCCTACTACTCTAGCTCAAATGACCAACAAATCATCATGAATGACTCAACATCCAGATCCTGAGCCTCATGAGAATCTCTCCAAACTCCAATATAATAAATGGATCAAAGGCGATTGTTGGAAACCCCAAGCAGCCACTAAATCAAAAATATCTCCCATTTCACCAAGCCAATCGGGTGGGTTCCATGCATCCTAGGCATCCACATTAGTTACAAATAATGTCACCATGCCTAACTAGCCAGATCCTAGGGGTGGCATTAGAATCTCATAATAATAATCATTATTATAATAATCCTCAAGCTTGAATCTTAGGATCCTAGAAATGCTAGGCATCCTAAGGACCCATGGTGTCCAGGGCATCCCATACAAACCTGAGGTTGAATCCCGGAGTCTCGAGAATTCTTCTCATTGCTCAACATCCGGATCCTAGAATACACATCGAGAATCCATGATGATGTCATCACGTCCAAGTCATATCACATAGTATCACATGAGTCTCAAAATCCTGATCCAAGGAAGCACCTCTAAGAATCCAAAACATCACCATCACACCATATTAGGCACATAGGCCAGGTCACATGAAGTATGTCTGGGTATCCATAGTTGTATAAAAAATATCCAGGTGAGAGCATACAAATGAGATAAGGGTTGGCTAAATGCCTAAAACCACCCCCACTGTCCATAGCCCATTGGGCTCACATGTTCAGTGTGGGTTCTAAGATGAAATTCACTACCGTCTCTACCCATACCCACACACACCCACTCTTGGATGGTCTATCACTGGGCACCTAATTCAGTTATCTAAATAATGTCCAGGGAGAGATACCCTACTTAGAGCTCTCTTAGTGAACATAGGGGAAGAGAAACCCCACTTGGGTCCTCGATCTCGGTCAAGTCACTCATGTCATAACCCACCACATGAAGTATTTCACGATCCTAGGAAATGTCATAACATAACATGACCTCATGGGTCGCAAGGGTATACCACATAGGTTGCCCACTTAAGAGATGTTTGAGAGTATGTCCCATACCCCATGATCTCTCATGGTCAGTCACTCACCCAAATCAATCCTAGTCCTCCTAAGGTCTATCCACCTAAGCCTAGTCACATTAAACGGGGAAGGAAGACTGACCCTAGGTAAGGGTGTAATTTCGGCCAAACCCAAACCGGACTGAACAACCCCATGAGGTGGCCCAAGCCCGGCCTCAGGCCAACCCAAACCATTGAGTCGTGCTGAGATTTTTCGTGCCGGGCCGGGCTTTTTCAATTTTGGTCATGATGGGCTTTTATTATTTTCAAAATAAATGTTTGTTTTAAAACTTTTTTTAAATTTTTTTATTTAAACATTTTTTAACATTTTTTAAAAACATTTTTTTAAATTTATTTTAAAACGCATGTTTTTTAGATGTATTTTTTTAAACGTTTAAGATGTTATTTGTAAAAATGTTTACTTTATTTTTTATTAACATTTTACGATGGGTGGATATGTTATTATTTTTTTGTCTAAATAAATTTATATATATGAATATATATATATTATGTGCAAATTGTAAAAAAATTAATGAGGGGTTGGGGGGTGCGTAGCAGTGGGTGAGTTTAAAGCATTTTTATTTAAACGTTTTTTAACTTCTATTTAAAAAATTTATTTACATTTATTTTTTTAAACTTATTTATAATTTTTTAAGCATTTACTAATTTTATTTATTTAAAACATTTTTTAACATCTGTTTAAAACTTTTTTTACATTTATTTTTAAATGATTAATTTAAAATGTTTTTTAAAATTTTTTAAACGCGTGATTTTTACAAGTATTTTTTTAAAACATTTAACATTTTTTTTTTCAATTTTTAATGTAATTTTTTTAAAGTGTTTTTTTTTAAAAAAAATTAAATGTTTGTTTTAAAAACTTTTTTTAAATACTTGTTTTAAACATTTTTATTTAAACTTTTTTTACACCATTTTTTAACATTTGTTTAATTTTTTTTTATTTATTTTTAGACATTTAATTTAAAACGTTTTTTTGGCGCATGTTTTTTACATGTATTTTTTTAAACATTTAATATGTTTAATGTAAAAACAAATTTTTTATTAACATTTTACAGTGGATGGATATATTATTTTTTTCTAAATATATTTATATATGTCTGTGAATTTATATATATTATGTGAAAATTAAAGAAAAAAAAATAATGAGGGATTGGGTGTGCACAACAGTGGGTGGGTTCAAAGCGTTGTTATTTAAATGTTTTTTTATCATTTATTTAAGATGTTTTTTACATTTAATGTTTAACTTATTTTGAAAAAGTATTTTTAAGCTTTTTTTTAATTTAAATCATTTTTTAAACTATTTCTAATTTTTTAAACGAATGTTTTTTACACGGATTCTTATTAAACGTTAAACATTTTTTTTGTAAAAATGTTTATTTTCTATTTTATTGAAATTTTACAGTGGGTGGATATATTTTTTTTTCTAAATAGATTTATATATGTGAATCTATATATATTATGTGCAAATAAATAATGAGAGATTGGAGGGGTGCGCAACAGTGGGTGAGTTAATTTTTTTCTAAAAAGATTTATATATGTATATATAATATATATAATATATGAAAGATTCATCATATTTAAAAATAATAATGAGGTTGGGGGGTATACGGACATCATTGGGTGAGTAGTTATTTTTTTGTTAATATATAATAAGTTATAAATATATATATAATGTTAAATGATTGATATATATATATATATAATATAAGAAAATTGTAAAAAAAATAATTAGGGGTTTGGGGGTGCACCGTAGTGGGCGAGTTAATTTTTTTTCTAAATAGATTTATATGCAATATATGTAAGTTGCAACATACTTAAAAAAATTAACGAGCATGAGGGACCTGCACAAATATCATTAGATGAATGTGTTATTTTTTTGTTAATATACAATAAGTTATTATATATATAATATTAAACCATTGATATATATATATATATATATTATCAATAGCTTTGTTTATATATATTATATTAAATCATTTATATATATATTATTAATGGATTTTTAGAAGCCACACTTAATTGATATATATTATTAATAGCTATATATATATATATTATTAATGGATTTGTTTATATACATATATTATATCATATCATTGATATATATATTATTAATAGATTTGTTTATATATATATATACATATATATAATATGCAAGTTTCATCATATTTAAAAAAATTAATGAGGTTGGGTGGTGTGCACAAACATCATTGGGTGAGTGTGTTATTTTTTTTGTTAATATATAATAAGTTATTATATATATAATGTTTAATGATTGATATATATATATATAATATGAGAAAATTGTAAAAATAATAATTAGGGGTTGGGGGGTGCGCCGCAGTTGGTGGGTTATTTTTTTTCTAAATATATTTATATATGTATAGTATATATAATATATGCAAGTTGCAACATATTTAAAAAAATTAATGAGCTTGGGGGATGTGCAGAGACATCATTAGGTGAGTGTGTTATTTTTTTATTAATATACAACAAGTTATTATATATATATAGTAATAAATCATTGATATATATATATATATTAATAGATTTGTTTATATATATATATATATTATATTAAATCATTTATATATAAATATATTATTAATGGATTTTTAAAAACTGCACTTAATTGATATATATTATTAATGGATTTGTTTATATATATACATTATTATATATATATATAATTATATATCATTGTGTATATATACACACACACACATTATCATTATATATAATAATAATTATATGTGTATATATATACATTATTATATATATATATATATATATATTAGTTTTTGCTAATAATGATGATATATATATTTACACATATATCGTTGATATATATATATATGTACATATATCGTCGATATATATATATATATATATATATATATATATATATTCTAGTGATAACATGATAGGTGCAACGCCTGGACCAGTTGGTGCAGGCGCAACCTTGGAAGTCTGTGGTATGGAAATCGAATCTCCCTATTAGCAGTTTCCCGTTATTTTTTTATAGTAGTCAGGCCTCGCACGGGCTAGCTGGCTGGGCTTTTTTTTTTGTGCTGGCCCGGCCTGGCCCGACACGAGCTTTACTGGGCCGCTCGAGCTTTCGGGCTGGGCCTGTCGGGATTTCGGGCCGTCAGGCCAGAATTACACCCTTAGCCATAGGTCAGTACTACGAGGCTATCAACTCTAAGGAATCATAGGGTTCTTACTAGACCAACTTGGGCCCGTTGTCGCAGGTCCACTCATGCCTCTTATTAGAGTCTTCTATGGATCACACAGAGTTTCACCATGATGTGTCTATTCCAATTTAAATCAAGGAGATCCCCTTGGGGTATTGGTGTCAATGTAATCTCAGTCAATGGTCATGAACTTGGCCATCAAAGGCATATAACCAGAGTGCAAGGGCTCATTATGGTCCTTGAATCTATATATATTCTAAGGGATACCATCTAATTAATTAAACTGCTTAATTAACATTTATAAAAATTAATATTAAAAAAACCTATAAAAAACAATCGACGAGCATCAATCCATTTCACTCTCACCTAAAAAACCTAAACTATAATACATTTATAGGAAAAATTTACAGAAGGGGTTTTTCTATTTTTTTTAAAAAATTTTATGGGTTATTTTTTTTTTAGAATATGAGACAGACAAGGGTCAGATTAATTTACACTCAACCGTCTAGTCAGAAAGTGTCAATTCATTTGATGCACTTCACCAATTTTAAAAAATAATAATTTTAATTAATTTCATTATATATATAAAAAAAAATTTAAAACAACATTTCAAATACTGTTTTTGATAATTTTAATTTTAATTTTTGACATGTCTTGTTATATATATATATATATGTAACAACATTTTAAACAGTATTTAAAATGTTTCGTTTATATGTGGAATTACCCATATTTAGGTAATTTTAAAATATAACTAAAAACTTCACTGAGGACACCATTTTATAGGAGAGGAGACCTTGATATACCTTATGGATTTTCCATTCAGGATTTAGTTTCACTTTTCCAGCATTCTAATAATAATCTAATAATAACAATAATAATACAAAAATAATAAAATTTAATAATTAATAATTAATAATTAATAATATAATTAAAAAAATAATTAATAATTCAAGAAGGTCCGGGTAATGGGATAGAAATTCCTATTACCATCAAATTTATTAACAAAGAGTGTGGAGAAGCGACAGGAAAAAATAAGGGAAATGGAATGTGAAAAATAGTGAAAATACACTACCATAAAAAGCCAAACATACGTTTGCCCAAAAAATAAGAGAAACATGTCAGACCTCAAAGTATAATTATTTTAATGATCACTGCCACGACCCGTCCTCGGAACCCATGCCGTGACTACCCCAAGCCCGCCTGCCATAGGCCAGGGGCTGGCGACTAGCACCAAGACGTAAATCCCGACAAAAGGGGAAGACATTGACTTTATAAAGTAAACAAACCACAGAGTAAGCAAGCAGAAGTAAACACTAAGTAAATCTGGGTACAAAAGTAGTGCGGAAAAGTAAATGGGCCAGAATACAGACCCAAACTAAAAGTAAAGTACAACTGGAAGAAAGTACAACAACTGATAGTAAAGCAGCAACGTCGAGCCGTCTACTCGAAGTCCCCCCTGAAGGGTGGGTACAGATAGCCTCCTCAGCTCCTCGGGTCCAACCGTCCGCTCCGAGTACGTCCCACCCAGTGGTCCACCTCTAGGTACTGACTTTCTCCACAAGCCTCAACCACGATCAACGTTGTCCGTCATCTGCAACCAACACAACGTAGTGCGGGCATAGCCCGTGTAGGGGTGAGTATACGCTACTCAGTAGGGACCCCGAGATCCCCGAAAGTCTCCTAGAATCCACAAAGGATAATTACAAAGGAAAGATACAATCACGAAGTAACATCCAACACTACTTAGGTATATGCCCATACATACACCTAAGTCATCAATTCCCGCTCGGCTCCAGCATCCATGCCCAAGTTCGATCACGTCCACATAGGAGTACAAACCAATCCACATAGGATAACACAACTCAATCCACATAGGAAAGCGAGTCAATCAAATCGAAGATATTGATTGAAGTTAAGACTCAGCTCACATAGGTATATTTCTTCGTAAGGTGATAGAGATGATCAGATATAGCCAGTGATTCATCTATGCTGAGACCCACGTAGGATACTAAACCAGCTAAGCTGTCGGACCCACATAGGATACACACCAGCTACTCTGCCAGACCCACGTAGGATAGCAAGAATAGATTCAAACACTTCCATACCCATGTAGTATACAAAAACAGTAGTCATCGCCGTCGAACCCACGGATGATTTCAGTACGGTCTTCATCGCTGCCGAACCCACGTAGGATTTCAGTGCAGTCTTCATCGCCGTCGAACCCATAGAGGATTTCAGTACGGTCTTCATCACTACCGAACCCACCAAGGATTTCATTGCAGTCTTCATCGCCGTCGAACCCACAGAGGATTTCAGTACGGTCTTCATCATCGCAGCCAACTTTAGGGTTCCCGCACACAGCATGCTCGATTCCAGGAGGGTCCGCTCCACGAGCCAAAGTGGTCGATACATCAACTGAAACATAGTCCGGAGTTGATGTATCTCAAAGTTCCATCTCGACAAGAGGAACTCATCGTGACAGACGGCGCGTCAATCGGACGCCCGGTCTGCAAGTTATTGGCTTTTTTCATTCCAGGGGCCCGGTTGGTTTTTAAGTCAAACCAACCCGACAGCACTCCAACTATGTCCAAACCTCGAGAAGAGTAAGCCAAAAGGTCCATCTCACTACGAGGAAACCAAAAAAGTCGTTGTCACGTCAAACGGGCGTCCGGAGCTCAAGTTATAAGCATTTCCGCTCAGAGGGCCCGGTTGGTTTCGTGTTCGAACCAACCCGTCCATACCCAAAGTTCTCCTAAAACCTGAGTTTAATATACCGAAAAGACCGTCTCGATCCAAGGATCGCATCGCAGCTGACGGTGCAATGATCGGAGGTCCGTAGCCCAAGATATGGGAAAAAGAACATACCTGTCCATTTTCAGGGGGTTTTGGGCCCGGATCGACCTGGCCCGAGACCCCCCTGGGTCGGCCCGAACCGATTCGACCTGAACCGGGTCCAGGTATGGCCCATTAGGGCGCGGCCCGGCCCGGCCCGACCTGGGTGGCCCGGCCCGGCCTGGGCGGCCTGGCCTGGCGCGCGCTCGCAGCCCGCGTGGCCAGCTGGCCACGCCGAGCTGAATGGAAGGGGGGGTGCTACCCCCCTGTTTGAGTAACCGCGGCCCCCACGTGGGGGGCCGCTGCTTTGGCCAGCCGGGGGTTACGACCCCCGGTCTCCCCCTGAAACGGCTGGCCCGGTTCGGCCGGCCGGTGTTTTCGCTGCGGGACCCGCTGCGGTCCCGCCCTCCGAGGTACCGGCGGCCGGCGGTTCCGACCGCCCAGCCTTTCACTGCCGCGACTTTGAGCCAAGTCCTTGTCCGACCGGCACGGCGCGACGGCTCCGCGCCCCTCCGTTGCGGCCTCGCTCCGGCCGCGATGTCTTCGTGGTTCTCCGGCGCGGCGTGACGACGCCACTCCCCTTCCCTGCGGCCCGACTCCGGCCACGGGTTCGTTCGGCCTCAACGGCGTGGCACGACGGTGCCACACATCTTTTCTGCATTTCTTCTTGATTCCGTGCGGTGCCGTTGCACCGCGCCGCCTTCTTTCAAACCGCAACAACACAACAACAGAAGGGGGAGGAGAGTCTGTCGTGTTCGTGTGGTCCGACCTCCTCCCAATAAGTTGATATCTAGCGGACCAAAAATAAAGACGAAGAACGAAAAAGGATATTTCATGAACAAAAAGTAATTAACCCCTACCTTGATAACGAGTTGATGTTCGAAGAGCGTCGCAGAAAGCGGCGTCACGGGGCGTGGTTCCGTAGACGTCGACGGAGATCGTCTGAGGAGACATCATCTTCTATTTATCACGGAGAGAAGAGGATGATTATGTGTCGTTGGAGAACTCCCGCATCGGTGTCTCTTCCCTTGTCTCGGAGGAGAAAGGGAATGGAGATACCGGAGTTGTTGAGTCGTTCTTTGTTGAAGAGATGACGTTCTTCGCGGAAGGATTGAAGCTCTTCGTGGGAGGATGAAGTTCTTCCCCAGAGAAAAGAGTTCTATCTCCCCAATCTCCTCACACAACAACCAAACCTCCCAAATAAAATAAGACTTATCTTATTTTATTACATCAAGCCAAGCATTTCAATTTTTAAAAATCAAATACATAACTCACTTAATTAATTAAGTGAGTTGGCATGATTAGAGAAGAGAGAAGGGGAGGTGAGGGGTCTCACATTAAAGGGGGGTTATGGAGTTAAGGAATATGAGGGGTTGGGATCATGTGGGACCCACCCCACCTTTATCCTCTCATGGTTGGTTAACAACATGTGGGTCCCACCCCCAACTCCCTTAGTTTATAACTACCTAGAGGAAAATAAATAAAATTGTAATATAATTTTATTTATTCCTCACTAAAACCACAAAATTAACAACTCCTCCCGAGCAAACGCACCTTCGGAAAAGATGCTACTAAGCAATTACCGACGCTACGGTTTCATCAGTGCCCTCAGATTTCAATTCCAAGCACCGGTTCAAAATTTAGGAAAACCCGTTTGTTCGTTCACTGAACGTACTCGAGCTAAACTTCGGAAATTGATTCCAGGAACACCGGGTCTCGGAATCAGGTGCCGTCTGAAACGGTATTCTTGTAAAATCCCAAAGAAAATTAAATAAAAAAATTTCCCTTGAATTTTACGGGTCTTTACATTACTCCCACCTCAGGGATTTACGTCCCCATAAAGATACATCATAAACTAGGGGAACAAATGTGGGTACTGAGCACGCATCTGGGCCTCCCGCTCCCAAGTGCTCTCCTGGAGGTTCCCATGCTGCCATCTGATGCGCACTAGAGGTATTGACAATCCACATAGGACCCGCTCCTGTCGATCCTCGATCTCCACTGGGACCTCCGAAAAAGTCACCCCATCGTCAATGTCCAACTCCCCATGGTCGATGATATGCATCGGGTCATGCACGTATCTCCTCAGATGAGATACGTGAAAGATGTCGTCCACCCGGTGCAACTGAGGTGGTAGAGCCAGGCAATAAGCCACCTCTCCTATCCTGCTGAGGACTTGGAATGGTCCGATGAAGCGTAGAGATAACTTGCCGCCCCGACCAAATCTCTGTAATCCACGTCGAGGTGAGACCCGCAAGAAGACGTGGTCGCCATCCTCGAACTCCAGTGGTCTCCGCCTCCTGTCAGCATAAGACTTCTGCCAGCTTTGAGTTGTCCTCATCCGCTCCTGGATGACCTGGAACTTCTCTGTCGTGGCCTGGACCATCTCCGGTCCCACAAGTGCCGACTCCCCAGGGTCTGTCCAGCACAGAGGTGATCTGCAAGGTCGGCCGTACAATTCCTCATATGGTGCCATCCCGATAGTGGAGTGGTAGCTGTTGTTGTACGCGAACTCCACCAAGGGCAGGTGGTCCTCCCAGCTGCGACCAAAGTCGAGGACACATCCACAGAGCATTTCCTTGAGAGTCTGAATGATCCTCTTCGTCTGACCATCCGTATGAGGGTGAAAGGCGGTGCTCAGACATAGCTGTGTCCCGAATGCCTCCTGCAACCCCTTCCAAAGCCGGGAAGTAAAGTGAGAATCTCAATCGGAGACGATAGATGATGGCACACCATGAAGCCGTACGATCTCCTAAATGTAGAGGCGTCCCAAGCTCTCCACTGCGCCCTGCTCTCTGATGGGTAAGAAGTGATCCGACTGGGTGAGTCGGTCGACAATCACCCAAATGGAGTCGTGGCCTCTGGAAGTATGTGGAAGTCCAGTCACGAAGTCCATAGATATCTCGTCCCACTTCCACTCCGGAACCTCTAAGGGCTGTACCAAGCCTACTGGTACCTGGTGCTCTGCCTTCACCTCCTGACAGGTGAGGCATCAAGAAACGAACTCAGCTACAACCTTCTTCATACCCAGCCACCAATGCTGTCGTCTGAGATCCTGGTACATCTTCTCCACTCCTGGATGTACCGCTAAAGGGGAAGTGTGAAACTATCTCAGCACCTCCTCCTGTAAAGAAACTGGTACCATGGTACGTCCTCTGAAAAGGACGACGTGCTCTCCTCCTACAGAAAATCCATCATGTTCCTATCCTGAGGATATCTGCACATGCTGTGTCTCACAGTCAATGTCCCCACACTATGCCTCTCTGAACCGCTATAGTAGTGGAGGTGTGACTATGAGGGACTGAAGAAAGGCTGCTCCATCTCTATCCACAAAGGATATCTGCAAAGCGGATAGCTGCTCAGTCGCCTCACCGAGTATCTGAATGCCCGTCCTCCTACTGAGGGCATCGACTACTACGTTCCCCTTTGCAGGAGTATAGACTATCTCAAAGTCATAATCCTTGAGAAACTCGAGCCATAGCTGCTGTCTCAGATTTAGGTCTTTCTGCGAGAAGATGTACCTGAGACTCTGGTGGTCAGAGTAGACTGTAAAGCGCTCACCCATCAGGTAGTGTCGCCACATATTCAGAGCGAAGACCACTTCTGCTAACTCCAGGTCATGGGTAGCATAGTTATGCTCATGCTGCCTCAACTGACATGATCCATAGGCGATCACTTCCCACTCCTGCATTAGGACACATCCGAGTCCGGTCCCTGATGTATCGCAATAGACTACGTACCCCACTCCCTCCTCCGGTAGCCTCAAGATAGGTGCGCTGGTCAATCTCTGTCTCAGCTCCTGGAAGCTCTGCTGACATCTGTCTGACCACACGAAGGGTTTCCCCTTCTTCTTCAAAGTTGAGAGTGGTGCCGCAACTCTGGAGACTTCTGGTACAAACCTCCAGTAGTACCCAGCTAGCCCCATGAAACTCCGCACCTCCGTCACGCTCCTGGGTGGCTCCCAAGCTAGCACTACCTCGATCTTCGCAGGATCCACTGCAACTCCCACCTCAGAGATGACGTGTCCCAAGAAGTGGACCTCATGTAACCAGAAATGACACTTCGAGAGCTTACCATAAAGCTTGTGCTCTCGGAGTGTGTCTAGTACAACCTGCAAGTGGTAGGCGTGCTCCTCCTCAGTGGTCGAGTATATAAATATGTCGTCGATGAAGACCACGACAAATCGATCGAGGTATGGCTGGAAGATCAAGTTCATGAGACCCATGAACACTACTGGATCATTGGTTACGCCGAAAGGCATAACCAAGAACTCATAATGGTCATACCGACATCTGAAGGCCGTCTTCTGTACGTCATCGTCCCGAACTCTGAGCTGATGATAGCCTGATATGAGGTCTATCTTCGAGAACCACCGTGTTCCCTTGAGCTGATCGAAGAGGTCGTCAATCCTCGGTAGCAGATACTTGTTCCTCACGGTCACCTGCTTCAGGCGACGATAGTCGACACAAAGTTGCAAGCTTCTGTCCGCCTTCTTGGCGAACAATATCATGGAAGCCCAGGGTTAAACAATGGGTCGGATGAATTCCTTGCCCTACAAGTCCTCCAACTGTACCCGTAGCTCTTGGAGCTCAGCGGGGACCATCCGATATGCTGGAGTGGATATCGGGGCTGTCCCGGGGTACAGGTCAATATAGAAGTCTACCTCTCTGCGAGGAGGTATTCCTGGAACGTCGTTAGGGAAAACGTCCGCATACTGATCCACCACTACAGGAAAACTAGGACTCTGCATGTCAACTGCTCCTAGGATGAGGCTAGCCAATTGATGAGTGATGGGTTGTCATCTCCTCTGCGTGAGTCCATCCTGTGCTGCAAAGGATCCCTTCTCACCGGTGAAGATGAACCTGCTCCCGTCGGTGCGTACACAACGCACCTTGCGCCTAATACAGTCGATCTGAGCATGGACTGTAGATAACCAATCCATTCCCATGATGATGTCGTAAGGCCTCGACGCCGCTAAAAGAAGATCCCAACCGAAACTCTCACCTCCTAGAGTAAGGTCACACTGCCGGCACCAGTGCGTAATCATCGAGTCTTCTCCCGTAGGAGTCTCTAGCCGTAAGGATTGAGCCAACAGCTCCGTCGGAATCTCCGAGCTCTGAACAAGGGCAACAACAATAAAGGAATGAATCGCTCCTATGTCTATAAGAAATGCAGCAAGGGTGGAGTAGACACAGATAGGCTTATGTGAAAGCTTTTTTCCACCAATTGCCTGAGACTCAAGATGTCGGTCTTCATGTCGGATACATAGTAGATATTGGAGATGAAATCTTGATTGTCATATTATTTTTTATCAGTATATCTCCTCTTCCATGAAAAAATATTATTGAGAGATCTCCAAATGAAATCTTTCATTGAACCCTCTCTTCTAGGTTCGTAAGCAAGTGCTTGTGACCTGTCATGTGGTTGCTAGCTCCATAGCTAAGATATCACATACCTTGACTTTGTGTTAATGTTTGTTCCATCAACACATGAGACTTGTCAAAAGTATATTCTGCTTCGATGATATGTGACTCATCTGTTTCATTCTCCATAGGTTGCTTACTCCACCATTAATTGTTATAATGTCCATATTTTTTTTACAGTTATACCATTGAACATTTCTTTTATCAGATGACTAGCGATTGTTGAATCCTCCCCTTTTTCATTGTCCTTGTTCTCATAGAGTATAATTTTGATATTTATAACCTTCTTAATTTGAGCATCTTCCACCTCATCACCCTCTTCTTGGAAAAAATTCTTTTCCACAGAATCCCCTACCCTTAGTTTCTTTGAAATGTTCCCCCTTACTCCTTTCCATAGCTGTTGAGATACAACTTCGATTGCAGAGCATGCTCCACTCCATTGGTATCACCCCGACAATTCACCTTCATTTCACGGGCTTGTAGACATCCCATGGGTACTTTGACATAAATCTTATCTAGGTCTTTAGTTTCTTCTAAGACAACGACTATTTAATCAAATTTTGGATTTAAGGATCGCAAAATTTTCTCACATATCTGCATGTTGGCAATATTTTCTCTATTTCTTCACAGTTGGTTCACCACAACTATTACACGAGTATGATACTCAATAATGGTTTCAAAATATTTCATAAACAGGAATTAAAACTCGTCTCGTAGAGATTGAAGCCCTATCCACTTCACTTTATTGGCAATTTTGAATGTTTTGTGAAGATTATCCCAGATCTCATTTGATGATTTTGATGAAGCGATTATCTCGAACGTGGCTTCATCATGACCTTGGTAGATGATGGATTTGGGCTTGCACTTCCGTTCTACCCGAAGAGTTTCCTTTTAAACATTGGGAAAAGTAGCCTAAGATGCTTTGGATTCTTGCTTAGTGTATCAGTTTTCCACAATGTTCATGACATCTTAAATGTCAAGAAGCGCTCGAATTTGGGTGGAGCAAACTGTTCTTGGAGTATCTCTTAGAAAATCAACCCATTACTCCACCTAGTTGATACATATTTGAAAAGTAGCTTTACGTTTATTAATTTAAATGGTCACTATTGTGGTATGATATATTCAACTTAGTTATTTTAAAAAACCAAACTCAAATGTTTTCTTTAAACTTTTCTTTTATTATGTTGATTATTGACATAACAAATGTGAAAGATGATCTTTCACATCACATATCTCAATAAACAACATGAAAAACCGCAATTTTAAGTTTTTCATATATGTTATTCAAATAATATAACTCACTGTTCCTATATATCTTGAAACCATTCACACATCACTTATAATAAATATATAGCCAATAAATTCTGTTTTCATGATAAAGGAAATTCACAACATCCAATTTCTTTTGAAATTAAAATTACAAGTGTATTTTATGAAATATGTTTTCTCCATGTCTCATGACATTCACTTCTAGTGAAATGCAATTTGGGTCATGAATCTCTAAACGGATGTCATGTCATGTTGGATGCAAATAGTGTAAAGATACATATTCAATCAATAATATGAGTGCATTATATTTTGAATACATTAAATGAAAATTTTGAAATATCAAATTTGTTATGCCCAAAGGGGGCTTAGGTGTGAGAAACCCTCGGGGGGGGGGGAGTAAATTAGGGTATGAAATTTTTTCACTACCACAAAACAGAGCAAGGGAAGTACCGCCCTTTATCAGTGCTAAACAGAAAGCGCTGATAAAGGGGTGTGCCTTTATCAGTGCCAGATAAAAGCGCTGATAAATGTTCCCTTTATCAGCACTACAATAGGCGCTGATAAAGGTGTACCCTTTATCAGTGCTCGATGATAAAGGGAACATTTATTAGCGCTATTATCAGCGCTGATAAACGTTTTTATTCTTAATTTATATAAAATTATAATATTTATAATAAAAAATAATGTTTTTGTATATATTAACAATTATATACCAATATTTATAAATATATACACTTTATTGTTATAATTATTAATAAATAAATATATATTTATCTTATATGTCATTTTAAATAAATATATAAGAATATAAATAAATTGTTAAATAAAAACCGTTGGAACCTTGATCAGCGCTCATTAAAAGCGTTGATAAAGGTAGGTTTTATTAGCGTCATTTTAGCGCTGATAAAGGCATCTCTTCATCAGTGCAAAAAAGCGCTCAAAAGGTATGTTTAATCACCGCTTTTATTTTAGCGCTGATAAAACATACCTTTATGAGCGCTTTTAACGAGCGCTGATAAAGGTTCTAATGGTTTTTATTTAAGAACCCTAACAGACCCCTCCTCTCTCGCACATGTTCAAGCTTTCACGGAAGCTAAACCCGACCCTTTTTCTGCGGCGACCTCTCCTCCTCCTCCTCCTCCGCTGCCACCGCTGGGTTTTCCTCCTCTTCCACGACCGTCATCCTCCTCTGCTGTCGCTGCCTCCGCTGCCGCTGCCTCCGCCTCCGCTACCTCCGGTGTATGAAACCTTGGCCAGTGTCCTAGTTTTAGCAATGAGAATGAAATATCTAAAGTTTACTTGTTTCAACCTTGTTTTCTTTGTATGTTTATCTTTTATATTTTAAGTCTGTTGAACTCGTTCTATCGAAGGTGGGTTCTATAATTTCTTGTTATCTTAAGGTGTGTTTAACTATGGTGTGGGTTGATTTCGGTTATAGCGGGTTCTGGGGTTTGTGGGATGTGGTAAATGGTGTACTCAGTTTTAGATTATTTTATTCTCATGGGTTTCCCCTATTTTGGATAGGTATAACATATGAGTTCTCATTTTATGTTTTCTTTTCAGTTGGAAATTTCTTCTGTTGTGCGCCTCTCCTCTGCCACGAACGCACCTTTGTCGTGTGCTGAACGACACCTTCGCAGTGAGTTTTCTCCTGTTACTCATTGGTTTCCTTTTGTTTTCATGTTATTACTGTTTGATATTGATGATTACAATGTGAAATGTACGGGCTAAACGCCCCGCTGAAAATCGTGGTCGTTGGGGGTCCTTGTTTGCGCACTAAATGAATTGCATGTTGGTTGGTTCCTGTTGAACATTTGAATATAAAAATTGGTAATTTACATATACTTGACTTATGAATGAACGCCCCTGGATGATAAAACTTCTTTGATAACCCCTGAATTAACAAACAAAATTGAATAAGGGATGCTTTGTAAAATCTGAAATTGTGATTGTTTGGTTTGTATGGTGTTGCGATTGTGAGCACGATTGTGTGTTTGTATGGTGTTGTGGTTGTTGGCATGATTGATATGCCATTTTGTTTGCCATGCTGTTGTTCTTCCACCATTGAATTTCAATCCAAACTTTACCCATTTCAATGAAACCACCACTTTGTTACTAGTGCAATTCCACTGAATCCTAGAAAACCACTTCTAGAGGACTCTATGAGACACTTTATGGACACCCTAGTCAAAAATGGATTTCACCTAATTCCTTTTTGTGTGGGAAAAACTATTGGAGAATAAAAACTCACATGCCTCTCTATTTATAGAAAAAATAATTATTTGTGTTGCTCATTTTCAATGCAGTGGTGCAGACAAAAACAATTGAGGAATGTGATGTGATCACTGAGCTTTAGGGAAATTCCAATGAGATGTGATTTTATTATTTATGTGTTAGACTCATTCTCCACAAACCTAGAATTCACTTCTTATTAAAAAAAATTGTCAATGATGACCATTTTTTATGATAAAATAATTATAGTGAGAAAATAATGAAAATGAATAATAATTAAATAAATTATTCTTCTTCTCATAAGGTGCACAAAATTAAATACTTCATCTTTTCCCAAAAAATTACCGTTATGTGACTTTAATTATTTTAGGATTTGTATTTCATGTAAATAATGAGGTTTTTAAAGAAAATTAAATTAAATAATTGAATTATATTATTTTAGGATTTGTATTGCGGAGCAATATATTGTTGAGAAAGTTGTTGAATTATGTACCAAATACCTGTCTGGTGTGAAAAACGTTGGCCTACCGAAATCTCGTCACACTGGGCGGCTTGAGGGTAAAGGAATTTCTGTAAGAGAGGTTGTCACAATCAATATTACAGATCAGGAGCAGACTCAACTTTATGTTTTGCATAACAGTTTCGACGTTGACCCATATGTTCAAAACCACAAAGAAATTCTTAGGCATTTGAATCCTTCTAGGGCTGAAAAATGGATATCAGATACACATAATCGATAGTTTATAGGATGGTTTCAGGACCATATTTTTAAGCAGTTAGATGAAAATCCAGACTTAATTTCAGAACGACTTCGATGGCTAGCCGGAGGAGCAAGTGTGTATGTATTCTCTTACAATGATTATGCAGTTAATGATTATACATTCTATACTAATGAACCTGATGAAGACAGCACAATGCAGAATAGTGGGGTTACACTTGTGGCTGAGGCGATGCATGTTTCCGGTGCTAAGGACAGAAATGCAATTTATGCGAATATTTCATACTTTGGCATCACCAAACGAATATGGGAGTTGGATTATACAAAATTCAAAGTGCCGATTTTTCAATGCAAGTGGGTTGATAATAGGAGTGCTGTTAAAATAGATGAATTAGGATTCGTGAAAGTTTATTTCAGTAAGGATGGGGAGAAAGACAAACCATTTATAATGGCATCACAGACAGTACAAGTATTTTATATTCCAGACCCCGCAAACTGAAATTGGTCAATTGTTCTATTATCAACCAAAACAACTGAAGGGTTAGATGAAAGTTCAATGGAGGACAACCCTTTTATAGGTACTTCACAATCATTTCACATCAGTCCCAATGTAGACGACGTTTTGTATGTCAGAGGAGACCACAATGAAGGAATTTACATAGTCGATAGAGGGGTCAAATATCTTCAGCATTTAAAAAAAAGAGTACAATAATCAGGTTATTTTTTATTGTAATATACATTGTGTTATGTTATGTTATTATCTGTTTGTTTCTGCTTTTATGTAATCTAATTTAAATGTTAAACCACTTCTGCAGATAATGACTTCTACACCTACTGATGTGCCCAATCCTGAGGCACAAAAGGTCTCTCAACCAGCTGTTGGTGGTCCCAGTGCAGAGCAACAAAAGGTTTCTCAACCTGTTGTTGCTGGTCCCAGTGCTGAGGTACAAGAGGTTTCTCAACTGGTTGTTTCTGGTCCCAGTGCTGAGGTACAACAGGTTTCTCAACCTGTTGCTGCTGGTCCCAGTGCCGATGCTAGCACTCCAGAGTAACAAAATGATAATACTTCTGAGGAAATAGTAGGAAATGAAACCCTGAAAGTGAAAAAAAAACAAGAGCACCGTAGTTTGATAGTGTTAACCAAAATCCTTAAGACAAAAGCAAAAGACATCAAATTTTAGGTGGGATAGAATAAGAGAGGCCAACATATTAACCCCAACAGAGCTATCTTTAGTATCTACATTGGAATCGTCACTCGTCAATGCGTGCCGATTGATGTATAGTCGTGACACCATGTTTTCACCCGGCTTAAGACACTAATGTGGGAAGATATTACGGTAACATTATGATATCATTTTTTTAATTTATTAAAATAAAATAGAATACTAAAACATTGACTTACTCTTCATCATCTATTGTAGAGTGCATTTATAGTAGATGCCTCGCATAAGGAATATGTATTAATAGTTGTAGGAAGTATTCATAGAGGTTTTCACACAATTTTAATGAAATATCATCTTAAAGATACTGAAAGGAAAATCAAGCCGCACCCACCTACTCTTTATACACACTTGATATCCCAAGGAGTGCGGGATGCATTTAGCAAACATCGTGGGGAGAAGACTTTCCAGGTAAATTGTGTGGGGTAATACGTTGTTTGACGTTGCTTGTATTCATCACTTTGATTGACAGTTTTTTATTTATAAAACAACAACTGAGTGCTAAAAATAAACAATGTGAAATAGAACCAGCGTACCCTTACCGTAAAGCAAGGATGGGGTACGCTTCACTTGAGAAAAAATTGGTACGTCTTTTAAATCTACCGTAATACTTTTATGTGACATAAAACAACACCATAACCATGTTTCTTTATTTATATACAGATTGATGAATCGAAATCGAAAGCCATATCCATCCCATGCCATGTGCTATGAAAGGAGGCTCGTGTAAATAAAGATGGGATACTGATAGATGAAAACACACAAAAAGTGTGGGAAACATGTGTAAGTATGAAATAATATAAATTTGATTTGATTTAAATCACTATTACATAACAATGACTACTTATTTTTCTATATTTTCTATCTGACATAGTCACAAGAATCAACAACACCCGCACCAGATGCAGACATACTTTAAGCGACCTTGAAGCAGCCAGAACAGTATGTCCACGTCAGAGGTGCGGGTTTTGGGGTGACACCCCAAACAGATTTTCAAAAACAAAAACAAGTGGAGGATAAAAATGAAAAAAATGGAAAAACTGCAAGAAAAATTAGCTATTTTTCAAGAAGAATTAAAATACCAGAGAGAGATGATAGAAAAGTTTGATGGGAGAGAGTCAAAGAGAAGAAACAACTCAACAACAACCCATGCGTGACGATCCCGCCCCACCCCTTATCAGCTTTGAGGCGAGCCATTCCCCTAAAAAACCTGTCTTAGCTGAGGTAATCGATGTTTTAATAATTGTTTTTGTGAAATGTGAATCACATAGACACTGATACCTTTCCTTTACTAATATTCTATAGGGTGAAAATGACTGTGATTTATATCTATCAACTCCCACCTATTGCCTTGTAGAGAGGGCTATGGTGTTTAATACGTAGAACGACATGCTACACAATAGACTACTTCCAACATATAATTTTAGAGTGTCAATTAAAGTAGCTAATGAGCCGAGTGCCGAGATACCTATTCCAAATGACGATGAAGACATTCATACGGTTGAACAATCTGTTGGAAAATTCATTTCATAATCGGCAATTCTTGTAAAAAAACATGTCTACAAGGAGGTATCTATTTCCAATTTATTTTTCTAGCTGGGCCTTTAACATTTAATGAAAAAAGGTCTGAAACGATGAATGTTATTATAGAATGACAAAGAGAAGGGGGTGAAACGAAATATCAGCTCAAAACCATCTCAAGGATCAACCAACCGATTGAAACGATCTACTGAGAGCACATTCACCCTGCCCGTTCTATATCCACAGTTAATATCATTGCAGGCTCATGTGGATACAGAGTTGGTAGACGACAATGCTCACCTAGTTGATTTTGAAAAAAATATGTACGGAGAGGAAGCATCATATTTCATTAGTGATGAAAATGTAAATAAAATCCTCAAGTATGAATGGCTAGGCCCCTTAGTTTTAAATGTATACATGAGGTATGTTTTCAGGATTTGATTTTAAAAAATCTTATATACTCTGATAATTATGACTAAATACATTTCATATTTTTTGCAGGCGTATATATGAAAAAAAATTGAAGGGATTTCCCCATGAACAAAAATTTGGACTCGTTAGTCCTCACATCGCCTCTCCAAAAGAGGAAATAGATTCTAATAAAGAGGCTGCAATAATGTCATCCCTACTCAAATTGTTTGAAAACAAAATTACGGATGACAGACTTTTTAATACCAACGATGCAGGGGTAAAACTCTACAATTTAATCATATAAACTATATTTTCATTTCTTTCTTTACTTATTCCTTTTTGTTTTTTAGGCAACATTGGATGCTGATTGCAGTCAATTTGGATACTCCAACGATTTATTTTCTAGATTCAATGCATGGATATCCAACAAACCGACCACACATGATGGCGTTTGTTAATTTGTAATACACTAGATCCAACATTTTAAAACTAAACATCTAGTTATATAATTTATATTATCTTTTAATGAGAATACTATTATGATAGGGCAATGCATCAATATCGTATACTTCATGGAATGAATCTAGGGCCTAAGGATAAGAACGCCTACAAGATCTACAACTGGAAAAGTATCCTGGTATATATAATAACATTGAACTATCCAAACACATATCAAAACAAATTACTTATTTTTTTCGATGTTTCTACAGTGTCTAAAACAAACAAACGGAAAGGAATTTGGTTATTATGTTTGTAAATTTATGAAAGAGATCGTATTTCATCAACAAACTAGCAACCCTGACGAGGTATTTTCGAAAATAATTACGAGTTCATTTAAAATATTTATTAATACTTTGTGTATTTATATTTTTTCAGTACTACCATGACTGTCGCAAAAACTCATATTCACAAGATGATATAGATGTGTTTAGAAACGAATGGGCAGTATACCTGATGGAAGATTGTACACAAATAGGATGAAGATTAATTCCTACTACTTATGTTATCCATATATGATCATTGATATATCCATTTTTACACTTATTGAGCATATATGATGACCCTTTATTATGTTTATATCCTTAGGTTAGGAAGAATGGTTTTAGAAATGATTTGTCTTTTTGTAAAGCATAACTCATTGGACTACACTGGTCGATATTGTGGAAGTCGACCACTGCATAGTCATTCAGTCCACTCACGAGCATCTTAAAAGCTTGATGGGAACCAATATATTGGATTTTCAATTTTCTAATTAGTTTCCCTTATATGTGGGTGGGGGTATCTAGGAGGGAGGGGGGGTGTTCAAGAGTGGGGGGTGTCCAGGAGGGGTGTTTCTAGGAGGGAGGTGGTGTCCAAGTGTGAGGGTGGGTGGGGGTGTCCAGAAGGGAGGGGGGGCTGTCCAGGGGGTGTCCAGGAGTGGGGTGTGTCCAGAAGGGAGGGGGTTTTCCAGACAAAGAACCATTCAATTCCATTCAATACTGATAATATACAATGGTTAGATCACTTATAGAGTAGCCTGAAGTGGGTCCATAGTGAGGCATCAAAAGTTTCAACCAACCAAACCAATTCCAAGCCCATGTAAAGACCTAAGAATTATATTCCAGTTCAATTTGAGGCCCAATATATCTTATTTAATGTCATAAATACCCAACATATGCATCATTTACCTTTCTCACATTAGATTTATGTAAAATTTCATTCTTATTCCTCCAATATATTTTTTGTTTGGTGTTTTCCCTTGATTTGTTGAACTGTATCTCTTCAATATATATATGATTTTACAATTCATATTAGTGACTGATGGTGTATGAACAATATTTATTCCATTATCAAATATATGATGAAAATATAGTTGGATAAGGAAGGTTATTAAAGGTTATACACTAAAGAACAAGGAGGGAGGGTTGTCTAGGAGGGAGGGGGGGTCCAGGTGGGAGGGGGCTGTCCAGGGGGTGGGAAGGTGGCTGTCCAGGGAAAGGGAGGGGGGCTGCAAGGGGAGGGAGGGGGATATCCAGGAGGAGGGAGGGGGGCTGTAGGTGGAGTGGTGGGAGGGGGAGGGGGGGGGGGGGTGCTGTCAAGGGTTAGGGAGGGGGCTGTCCAGGGGGCTGTCTCGGGGAGGGGAGGGAGGGGGTTGTCCAAGAAGGAGGGGGTGTCTAGGAGTGGAGTGGGGTGGGGTGTCCAGGAGGGGAGGGGGGCTATCCAGGGAGGGGAGGGGGCTATCTAGGGGGTGGGAAGGGGGATGTCTAGGGAAAGGGGCTGCAAGAGGAGGGAGGGGGGTTATCCAGGAGGAGGGAGGGGGCTACAGGTGGAATGGTAAGAGGGGGGGGGTGTTTTCCAGGGGTAGGGAGTGGGAGACATCGATGTTAACCGGAGAATCGAGGTAGATCAGAAAACATGGTAAAATACTGTTTTGATCATTTAACAAGATCACCATGTTGAATTTAAATAGACTTTAATATATTCATTTAGTCCATTAAAGACATGACTAAAATTCCAAAAGATAAGAATGAAATTCACTCAAATGTAGGCTATAGAATCTATGCATTCTGTGACAGTTTTTTTTTTCAAAAGTTTCACCCAGGTGCTTAAAATAAGAAGCTGTTGTAGTTCAATATCTCAAGAGTGATGGTGTGGTTCCATCAATGGGGTTTTTTCCTCCAAACAAGAATGTCAGACGCTACCACTGGATTAAACAGCACTGATTTATAATCAATCATGGTCTGAATGGTAGTGCAAACATCTTTTATGGATATGTTCTCTCTTGTTTCCAATCATGTGTCCCATATTCTCAGTTCCCTTCCATCGAACAAAGGTTTTTTAGTTCCTTAGGAAACTTGGTTCCCATCGCATGCGATTGTGATCGCGTTCTCTATGTTGTTCTCGCCTCTGTACTGTATCCTCCATGATCACTATTGACCAAGCGATGTATACTGCAGTTTCACCGAGTCCAGACGTGTGCTTTTCCAGTTTCACCATACTTTCCGACTACCACATGTGGTCCCGTGGAAAACAAAGTGTATATGGATACTCTTGCTAAGTTTCAGTTGCATTTTCCTCCAAAGATGCGACCAACATCCCGATCACATCTCTCCCATTCGTCTCCCTATTTCTGCCTCCATCAGAACGTGTTAGTCTCCTCCGTAGCCAGCATCAACTGATTGTCTTCCTTTGTCTGTGTCTCATTAATTCTCATCGCCAATGTAAGACACTCCCCCTCTTGTTGCGACACTTTCTCCATGTTGCGCAGCATGTTAGTGGTGTGTTTTCATTATTCAGCTTGCTCCATCAACTCATGTTCCCACCTTCACTGCTCTTGATCCCACGACTGCTGGTACAATGTGAGAGCTTCCATTTTGGATGAAATAGCTTAATTCTAAAAATTTCAAGGGTTTATTCCTCTTTTTGTAACAGAAAAGTTTTTTTATGACAATATGTTCATTTGGTCATACCCACTAAAATCTATTATTATTATTGTTACTATTGTCATTGATAGATTTGTAGTTGATTTTCTTTCATTTTACAAAGATATCATTTGGTTTTTTCTGGTTCAATTTCACTATAGATTTGCAGAACAATATGTTTTTGTTCTGTCTTGGGGGCTGTCTTGGGGAGGGGAGGGAGGGGGTTGTCCAGGAAGGAGGGGGTGTCCGGGAGTGGAGGGTGGTGTCCAGGAGGGGAGGGGGGATGTCCAGGAGGGGAGGGGGCTGTACAGGGGGGTGGGAAGGGGGATGTTCAGGGAAAGGAAGGGGGGCTACAAGGGAAGGGAGGGGGGTTGTCCAAGAGGAGGGAGGGGGGCTGCAGGTGGAGTGGTAGGAGGGGGGGTGTCCAAGGGTAGAGGGGGGGTTGTCGAGGGGGGCTGTCTCGGAGAGGGGAGGGGGGGGGGGGTTCCAGGAAGGAGTGGGTGTCCAGGAGGAGAGGGGGGATTTCTATGAGAGGAGGGGGCTGTCCAGGAGGTGGGAAGGGGGCTGTCTAGGGAAAGGGAGGGGGCTGCAAGGGGAGGGAGGGGGGTTGTCCAGGAGTAGGGAGGGGGACTGCAGGTGTAGTGGTGGGAGGGGGAGGGGGATGTCCATGGGTAGAGAGGGGGATGTCTAGGGGGGCTGTCTCAGGGAGGGGAGGGAGGGGGTTGTCCAGGAATGAGGGGGTGTCCAGGAAGAGAGGGGGGGCTGTCCAGGAGAGGAGGGGGGTGTCCAGAAGGTGGGAAGGGGGCTGTCTAGGGAAAGGGAGGGAGCTGCAAGGGGAGGGAGGGGGTCGTCCAAGAAGGAGGGGGTGTCCAGGAGGGAAGGGGGCTCTCTAAGAGAGGAGGGGGGGGTGTCAAGGAGGTGGGAAGGGGGATGTCCAAGGAAAGGGAGGGGGGCTACAAGGGGAGGGAGGGGGGTTGTCCAGGAGGAGGGAGGGGGGTTGCAGGTGGAGTGGTGGGAGGGGGTGTAACACCCCAGGTAAATAAAGAATACGAAATTTTCATATTTATCCATATTTTTGAATAAAATAATAATATGACTTTAAAGGGGACGCTGTGCTCGATGGCGTACCCAACACGCAACAACGATTTTCTTGGGAATCTTACGTTGCACACTAATAATAAAATAATATTATTTTAAATGGTAGTTAACATATAGTTGTTGTATTGGAGGAAATGGTTAGAAATAACTAAAATATGATTATATATGTTTTTAAATGTTTTTACATTTATCCAATAAAAGATAAAGGCTTAAAATACAGAAAGAATTCAATTTTAGGCGTATATGCCCTAGTTTTCACTAAAGGTTCAATTATCGACTTTTGATGGAGAACCGTAATTAAATATAGTTTTGTTCACTCTTATACATTCTATTGGACCAAATAAAACCCTTCTTTAGAATCAGGACATCAAAATTTACTTTGTGTAAATTTTTGGTATCTTTCCAATAAAGTTCATTTTTTTAATGAATAGTGTAAAATGTTGTATTTTAATTCAAAACCTCTTTTTAATCTAATTTATTTATATGATTAGATTATATTTTTAATTGGTTTTAAAGTGAAATTAGAATATATTTTTACCATTAAATCCAATAGTGGTCGTTGGAATTAATTTCACTTTGAAATCAGACTTAAACTAGTGTCAATATTTTGATACTTATTGTTTCATAAAAACACGCTTTTTTGCTCGGACCACGGGAATTAATTATTAAATTAATTAATGTGACTTATATGTTTTGAATTTTGTAAAATAGACTTCATTTTTGAATTCGGAATATCAAATATAGCTTAGGGTGATTTTTTGGGATTTTTCTGAAAAACTTCAATTTTTGATGAATAGTGAAACCACTAAGTGGTACTTATAAAAACTGATTTTTCGTTTAAATGAAATTTTACCACTTCTGTGTTTTGAATTTCAAAAATATGACATACATGGTTGTCATTAAGAAGTAAAATGTGGTTCAATGAGATTAAAATAATTTTTTGGTGAATAGGAACTTTTAAGTTCTTAATCGCGATAAGAAGTAATTAGTGTAGTTTAAGGTAAGAATAATGTTCTAATAAAAAGAAATGACCTAGACACATGTCCTACCCGCATTTTATGTGTCATGGACGACCAAGAAAATACATGGGTTAACTTGGGGACCCCATGGAGCCACTTTGGTTGGAAAATGACATAAATACCTTTTTATTTTATGTTAAAGTAAAAATGACACAAACATGAGATGTTTTACTAAAACATTTTTTACATGTGGTTATACAAGTCATATTTTTGACTATAAATAGTCATTGGAAATCTAAAAAGATTTCCTACGTCATAGTATTTTTTTTATAATTTTTAGACATTAAATAAATTAAATTATTTATGACATCATGATGATGCAGCGATGACCTCATTATTTAACGATTTAAATAAAATGGAAAGATAATGTAATATATAAGACCTACACATGTCTGAAACTTATTGTATGAGTGGATTTCGAACCCATATCACCTTATCCTCGAATTATATCAATGTGGGACCTCTTAAATCCGAATATCATTTTAAAATAAAGTGACTTTTCTTTACTTTCCAAGAGTGCCCCTCCTCTCCTCTTATAAAAGGCCCCCACCTCTACCTCCTTACCCACACTCCCAAAGCCTTTGGCTCGGCCAATACCTGCCCATTTTGTCTCTCCACTTACCTCTCTTACTCCTTGAAGCCTCACTTTGGGCAGAAGTCTTCCCAAGGTAGCCTTTGAGCTCAAACCAAAGGGAGTTACCCGATTTTAAGGTAATGTCTTCACTTGAGTCCTTTTGTTTTATTTTGCCTCTCCAACCCACTAAACTATTTTTATTAATTTATTTTGTAACAACTACAGTATCTTCAATATACTAGGATGTTTTTATAAAAATTATTCTAGCTACACTTACACACACCTACATCTAATGGTTAAAGAACATACTGTTTCCGTGGATGACGAATTTATGCCTCACGAAACGATGATTGTTCAACACTCATATAACACCTTCAAAGGTTTCCATTAAGATGTCACTATATTTATATATGATATATAATATTTTTATGTTTTACTTAAGCTTCTGTATTTTTCATTTGTGTCTTACCTTTATGGCTTCCATTATGGGTATACGCGATATCTTCATTTTAGGAAGTGCGGACTACTGCCCCCTCAAAGTGATGTGATTCGTTAATTCCATACGTGGGACGTATAAAGGATGGATTTAATGTTATTATATATGATGTTATACTGGAATTATAATATACCTCTATATCATTATTATTCCTTTCCATTAAAGTATGATATAGAAATGAAAGTAGCGTTCATGCGCACGTACGGCTTACCGTCTCCATGAACGGTGCATTTCATTTCTTATCCCAAAATGTAATGTACTATTATAAGTACATGTATATAATGGATATATATGATGAATGATACATCTAAATGATTAATATAATTCTGGAATTAAAATATACATAACTCTCATTTAGTTTTAATTCCATTAATATGACAAAGAAATGAAAGTAGCGTTCATTCGTACGTACGGCTTACCGTCTCCATGAACGGTGCATTTAATTTCTTACCTCTAAATGATTATGTGATATTATAAATACATTTATATTCTAGATATATATGATATATATGATATCCAAATCAGTAATTTCATTCTGGATATAAATAACCTTTGACCACACGAACAACATGTAATTGTAAGAAGTCCACTTTCGACTTAAGAACCAAATATCGACAAAACAAACATTATTAACTTAAATGATTACATAATGTTTATAACATGGAAATAAGTGATATAAAAGGAATAATGAACTTGAAAAATATTCTTAAGCAAATATAAATTAACTCAAGTTTATTATTCAGGACATTAAAGAACGATCAAGTCAAGTCGGACCCGAGGTAAGAGATCCTACTCCTCTCTTTCTTTTTAAGTACACTCTTTTATGTCATTCCTTTAAAGCTCATATTTCTTGTGATTGGGATGTTCTTTTATATATTACTCTTACTGTAATTTTTATGTACATATTATGAGAGACCCTATTCTCTCTCATCAATCCATTTTGGATGTTTTGAGTGGCGCCGTTAGGCTGCCGAATTTTTGTAAGAGATCTAACCTCTCTCTTTCTTTTTAAGTACTCTCCTTTATGTCACTTCTTTTAAGCTCCTATTTGTTATGTTGGGGGATGTTCTTTTATATTACTCTTTCTGTAAACTTTATGTTGATTTGATGAGAGACCCTATTTCCTCTCATCAATCCATTTTGGAAGTTTTAAGTGGCACCGTTAGGCTGCCGAGTTTTCATAAGAGATTTTTCATCTCACTTTTATTCCCGTGAGATTTATGCTACATTTGCCACAATTTCCTTTGAGTGGTTTATGTACTGAACATTATTACACTCCTTTTGTAATATAATTCCATTTATGGGTATTTACATATTAATTGTATGACACTTCTTCGATGGGGTGTACTTTTCGAAAGTTACCCAAGTCGGTAAGGGAACCTTTCACCCTCCTCTTTTTAAAAGACTTCTTTTGTTATGTCTTTTAATTCACATACTATTATGTTGGGATATGTTCTTCTATATCCTTATTGATGTAAATTTTATTTCCAAGTGATGAGATACCCTTTTTATCTCTCATCAACTCATTTTCTGAATTTTGAAGTGACGCCGTTAGGCTGTCGAATTTTACCAAGGGAACTTTTTAACCCAATTTCGATTTCTTTGGGTTCAACATGTAGTTATTGAACATGTCATCCTTTTAATAAGTGTGAATGAACTTTTATTGTTTTACACTTAATATCCACTTATATTGGGTGTATTTATATTTGTCACACATAATTCTGAGATTGATTTCTCCTTAATTTAAGGATACCTTATTTATAATGGATTTCATCTCATTTTACATTTCTTTTGAGACTTCATTGTTGTTATGCAACAATTCACTCTTATATGATGTGTATACTATCCTTTGACATATTATATCATGAATCCCTTTATTCTCATGATATAATAAAGTTTGGATTAAATATTATTCCGCTATTATTTGTCTTCAAGAGTCTCTCATTTTGTTAAAAACTATTTAACAAAAATATCGTTTTAAATGTTTTAAAGATTTATTATTCCAAATATTTATCTTTAATTTCCATGTTTTATAAATGGTTTTTAGTATTTATTTATATGGACATTAATGTTTTAAAATTATAATTCCAGTAAAAGCTTCATAGTGGTATGGGACACTTTGATTCAAAAATCTCTTTTAAATGGTTTTTGAAAATGGATTGATTAATTCAATATCTGGGAATTACTTATTGTGATTGCAAATGAAATGTTGTTATTGAAATGTTTATATTTTCAATATTTTATGTGTAATGATGGTACTTGGACATTTAACGTGTGGTTACGTGATAAACCATATGACGGGTGGTGCCGTGAATACCAGGACGGGTGGTTACGTTATAACCTCCAATGCATTGGGTATGGAAGTCGGCCATATGGCTATTCCATTAAGTATGTATGGAAGTTGGCCGAATGCCTATTCCATTAAGTGATATGTGTGGAAGTCGACCTTATGGTTATTCCACTTAAGTATGTTTATGTCCCAAGTTACCTTTATATGTTATGTGATCTTTATATGGGTTTTATGGTAATCTTTTGGTTACAGAAGGGTAAGTAATGAACTTTTATTCAGTGAAGAGTTTTTACTACTTCGAAAAGGTGAAAAGTATTACTTTGTTAAAGTATACATGGTTTACTTGTTGTTTTGAAAAACTAACAGTTTTCATTCATTGTGTATCCCTTACTGAGTTTTTTATGCTCATCCCAAGTTTTTGAAATGTTTTTCACAGGACTTAACGTGGAATAGAGTCAAGGATGAGATCAAGGGAAGTCATGCTACCTAAAACATGGAAGTAGACATGTTTCTTTTTAAGAGTTTTTATTTTATGGAAACTTAGTAGAAGTTTCTACTTTGTAATCTTTTGAGATGTAATAGTTATGTCCTAATTCTCTAAAACTCTAAACCTGAAAAGATCCTCAATGTGAATTATTCATTTAATTCAATATTAAGTAAGCTTTAAGGCCGGGGCCTTATAGTTGGTATCAGAGTTCGATTTAGATAACTTTAGAGGTTAGGGTATTCTTTAAGTATAAGTGACATTACCATAATGGTTAGGATTTCAGAAAGAGTCACAGTTTTTAGATAAATTGAATGAGTAAGTATATCTTCCTCATTAGTACATGATGGTTCTGTTGATATACTCACACTGAATTTTCTGTTTTTAGTGAATTGATGGATCTAGTAGGAACCAAAGAGACAACAGGTTTGAAGGAAACTGTGGTGGTTCTCTGATTAAGATACTATATAAAATGGAGGATTGAATGAGGAAACTCGTGGTTGTTCTAAACCAACAATCAAGGAGTCATGATCAACCACTTGAACCTTGGTATGATCTGTAATGCATCATGTACGAGATGACCAATCGATGTGGAAGTTCAGGTAATAATTATAATGGTAACCATTAGAGTTTATATGATCTTTACTTTTGAGGTAATTATGGGTTATTATATGATATGATGGAAAATTAAAGGCATGAGATAAACTTGAGGTTAAAATGTGTTATGATTATTTTTGAATATTTTATCTCATTTTGGGGAATGTTTTAAGAATTATATAGTTTTGGAAAAAGGACAACACGCAGACCGCGTGACAACCCGTCGCGTCGGACAAAGATGCGGGAATCGAACCCACAACCAAAGTGCGACTGGTATTTATCGCCTACCACTGGACTACGTGAAGTCCCTGGTTAGTTTGACTGATTCTTTTTAGTTAGATAATTTTATGAATTAAGAGTAAGTTGATTTTGGGTTATCTATGGAAATTTATTAACCTATCATGGAGGATATGTGATTAGGTTAATTACTTTTCAATACGAGACTTTAGGAGCAACTGATGTTGTTTGGATATAAATGTTACGATTTAACTTGGAAGACTATGTGACTAAATCCTTCAAATATTTGGGTTTCAATCCTAGATTTGTTTACTTTGAAGAATTTTATGGACAATTTGTTTATCGAATGGTCCTCGTTGAACTTTGGGTTTTGTTGGACAAATTTTGGAGATTAAGCATAGATTTTCTTTTTAAAGGGTTATCCTTTTCTGGATTATCTGATCTTGTACTAACCTTTTTGGTTTTGGTTTCGGTTAAAGCCTAAAGACATGGGAAGTATATAGTTCTCTTTGGTGGATTAGGTTATTCTCTAGAAGTTGATTATAGTACTCTTAATATGAACACGTCTTCCTAAATACTCGTCTTTTAGAGAAAATATGAGTTTGTGTAAGGAATCTAATAAAAGTTGAAAGTCAACATGATAAGTGATTATGCTTACTTATGAATAAATTCCTCAATAAAAAGTAACTTAAAACAAAAATGTTGTCTATTAACTTTTCCTACTGGGGAATCGAATACCGTTTAACCCATCACAAGTTTGTGATTTTCTTATGGTTAACTTTCTCCTAGACATGTTTACTATCACTCTCCCTCAAGAACACGACCCTTTGATTTTTCATCCATGTCCATGTTTTCCTACACGGAATCCTATTATGGGTTAACTCAGGTGACCTCTGTACTTATCTTTCTTTATTTTAATGTGATTGTTTTACCGACTCTTGTTCCGATGTGGGACTTTCAAGGATGTTTCCAAGCTCAATTTTAAAAATTGCGAGGACGCAATTCACAAAAAGGGGGGAAGGATGTAACAACCCAGGTAAATAAAGAATATTAAATTTTCATATTTATCCATATTTGTGAATAAAATATTAATATGACTTTAAAGGGAACGCTGTGCTCGATGGCGTACCCAACACGCAACAACGAGTTTCTTGGGAATCTTACGTTGCATTCTAATAATAAAATAATATTATTTTAAATGGTAGTTAACATATAGCCGTTGTATTGGAGGGAATGGTTATAAATAACAAAAATATGATTATATATGTTTTTAAATGTTTTTACATTTATCCAATAAATGATAAAGTCTTAAAATACGGAAAGAATTCAATTTTAGGCGTATATGCCCTAGTTTTCACTAAAGGTTCACTTATCGCCTTTTGATGGCGAACCGTCAATAAATATAGTTTTGTTCACTCTTATACATTCTATTGGACCAAATAAAACTCTTCTTTAGAATCAGGACATCAAAATTTACTTTGTGTAAATTTTTGGTATCTTTCCGATAAAGTTCATTTTTTTAATGAATAGTGTAAAATGTTGTATTTTAATTCAAAAACTCTTCTTAATCCAATTTATTTATATGATTAGATTATATTTTGAATTTGTTTTAAAGTGAAATTAGAATATATTTTTACCATTAAACCCAATAGTGGTCGTTGGAATTAATTTCACTTTGAAGCCAGACTTAAACTAGTGTCAATCTTTTGATACTTATTGTTTCATAAAAACACGCTTTTTTCTCTGACCGCGGGAATTAATTATTAAATTAATTAATGTGAATTATATGTTTTGAATTTTGTAAAATAGACTTCATTTTTGAATTCGGAATATTAAATATAGATTAGGGTGAATTTTTGGGATTTTTCTGAAAAACTTCAATTTTTGATGAATAGTGAAACCACTAAGTGGTACTTATAAAAACTGATTTTTCGTTTAAATGAAAATTTACCACTTCTGTATTTTGAATTTCAAAAATCCGACATACATGGTTTTCATTAAGAAGTAAAATGTGGTTCAATGAGATTAAAATAATTTTTTGGTGAATAGTAACTTTTAAGTTCTTAATCGCGATTAGAAGTAATTAGTGTAGTTTAAGGTAAGAATAATGTTCTAATAAAATGAAATGACCTAGACACATGTCCTACCCTCATTGGATGTGTCATGTCCGACCAAGAAAATCCATGGGTCAACTTGGGGACCCCATGGATCCACTTTGGTTGGAAAATGACATAAATACCTTTTTATTTAATGTTAAAGTAAAAATGACACAAACATGAGATGTTTTACTAAAACAATTTTTACATGTGGTTATACAAGTTAGATTTTTTACTATAAATAGTAATTGGAAATATAAAAATATTTCCTACGTCATAGTATTTTTTTATAATTTTTAGACGTTAAATAAATTAAATTATTTATGACATCATGATGATGCAACGATGACCTCATTATTTAACGATTTAAATAAAATGGAAAGATAATGTAATATATAATACCTACACATGTCCAAAACTTATTGTATGAGTGGATTTCGAACCCTTATCACCTTGTCCTTGAATTATATCAATGTGGGACCTCTTAAATCTGAATATCATTTTAAAATAAAGTGACTTTTCTTTACTTTCCAAGAGCGCCCCTCCTCTCCTCTTATAAAAGGCCCCCATCTCTACCTCCTTACCCACACTCCCAAAGCCTTTGGCTCGGCCAACCCCTGACCATTTTGTCTCTCCAGTTCCCTCTATTACTCTTTGAAGCCTCACTTTGGGCAGAAGTCTTCCCAATGAAGCCTTTGAGCTCAAACCAAAGGGAGTTACCCGATTTTAAGGTAATGTCTTCACTTGAGTCCTTTTGTTTTATTTTGCCTCTCCAACCCCATAAACTCTTTTTATTAATTTCTTTTGTAACAACTCCAGTATCTTAAATATACTAGGATGTTGTTATAAAAAGTATTCGAGCTACACTTACACACACCTACATCTAATGGTTAAAGAACATACTGTTTCCGTGGATGGAGAATTTATGCCTCACGAAACGATGATTGTTCAACACTCATATAACACCTTAAAAGGTGGACATTAAGATGTAACTATATTTATATATGATATAAAATAAGTTTATGTTTTACTTAAGCTTCTTTATTTTTCATTTGTGGCTTACCTTTATGGCTTCCATTATGGGTATACGCGATATCTTCATTTTAGGAAGTGCGTACTACCGCCCCCTCAAAGTGATGTGATTCGTTAATGCCATACGTGGGACGTATAAAGGATAGATTTAATGTTATTATATATGATGTTATACTTGAATTATAATATACCTCTATATCATTATTATTTCTTTCCATTAAATTATGATATAGAAATGAAAGTAGCGTTCATGCGTACGTACGGCTTACCGTTTCCATGAACGGTGCATTTCATTTCTTATCCCCAAATGTAATGTACTATTATAAGTACATGTATATAATAGATATATATGATGAATGATACATATAAATGATGAATATAATTCTGTAATTAAAATATACATAACTCTAATTTAGTTTTAATTCCATTAATATGACAAAGAAATGAAAGTAGCGTTCATGCGTACGTACGACTTACCGTCTCCATGAATGGTGCATTTCATTTCTTACCTCTAAATGATTATGTGATATTATAAATACATTTATATTCTAGATATATATGATATATATGATATCCAAATCAGTAATGTCATTTTGGATATAAATAACCTTTGACCACACGAACAACATGTAATTGTAAGAAGTCCACTTTCGACTTAAGAACCAAATATCGACAAAACAAACATTATTAACTTAAATGATTACATAATGTTTATAACATGGAAATAAGTGATATAAAAGGAATAATGAACTTGAACAATATTCTTAAAAAAATATAAATTAACTCAAGTTTATTATTCAGGACGTTAAAGAACGATCGAGTCAAGTCGGACCCGAGGTAAGAGATCCTACTCCTCTCTTTCTTTTTAAGTACACTCTTTTATGTCATTCCTTTAAAGCTCATATTTCTTATGATTGGGATGTTATTTTATATATTACTCTTACTGTAATTTTTATTTACATATGATGAGAGACCCTATTCTCTCTCATCAATCCATTTTGGATGTTTTGAGTGGCGCCGTTAGGCTGCCGAATTTTCGTAAGAGATCTAACCTCTCTCTTTCTTTTTAAGTACTCTCCTTTATGTCACTTCTTTTAAGTTCCTCTTTGTTATGTTGGGGGATGTTATTTTATATTCCTATTTCTGTAAACTTTATGTTGATGTGATGAGAGACCCTATTTCCTCTCATCAATCCATTTTGGAAGTTTTAAGTGGCGCCGTTAGGCTGCCGAGTTTTCGTAAGAGATTTTTCATCTCACTTTTATTCCCGTGAGATTTATGCTACATTTGACACAATTTCCTTTGAGTGGTTTATGTACTGACCATTATTACACTCCTTTTTTAATATAATTCCATTTATGGGTATTTACATATTAATTGTATGGCACTTTTTCGATGGGGTGTACTTTTCAAAAGTTACCCAAGTCGGTAAGGGAACCTTTCACCCTCCTCTTTTTAAAAGACTTCTTTTGTTATGTATTTTAATTCACATAATATTATGTTGGTATATGTTATTATATTTCCTTATTGATGTAAATTTTATGTCCAAGTGATGAGATACCCTTTTTATCTCTCATCAACTCATTTTTTGAATTTTGAAGTGACGTCGTTAGGCTGTCGAATTTTACCAAGGGAACTTTTTAACCCAATTTCGATTTCTTTGGGTTCAACATGTAGTTATTGAATATGTCATCCTTTGAATATGTGTGAATGACCTTTTATTGTTTTACACATAATATCCACTTATATTGGGTGTATTTATATTTTTCACACATAATTCTGAGATTGATTTCTCCTTAATTTAAGGATACCTTATTTATAATGGATTTCATCTCATTTTACATTTCTTTTGAGACTTCATTGTTGTTATGCACCAATTCACTCTTATATGGTGTGTATACTGTCCTTTGACATATTATATCATGAATCCCTTTATTCTAATGATATAATAATGTTCGTATTAAATTTTATTCCGCTATTATTTGTATTCAAGAGTCTCTCATTTTGTTAAAAACTGTTTAACAAAAATATCGTTTTAAATGTTTTAAAGATTTATTATTCTAAATATTTATCTTTAATTTCCATGTTTTATAAATGGTTTTCAGTATTTATTTATATGGACATTAATGTTTTAAAATTATAATTCCAGTAAAAGCTTCATAGTGGTATGGGACACTTTGATTCAAAAATCTCTTTTAAATGGTTTTTGAAAATGGATTGATTAATTCAATATCTGGGAATTACTTATTGTGATTGCAAATGAAATGTTGTTATTGAAATGTTTATATTTTCAATATTTTATGTGTAATGATGGTACATGGACATTTAACGGGTTGTTATGTGATAAACCATATGACGGGTGGTGCCGTGAATACCAGGACGGGTGGTTACGTTATAACCTCCAATGCATTGGGTATGGAAGTCGGCCGTATGGCTATTCCATTAAGTATGTATAGAAGTTGGCCGAATGGCCATTCCATTAAGTTATATGTGTGGAAGTCGACCTTATGGTTATTCCACTTAAGTATGTTTATGTCCCAAGTTACCTTTATATGTTATGTGATCTTTATATGGGTTTTATGGTAATCTTTTGGTTACAGAAGGGTAAGTAATGAACTTTTATTCAGTGAAGAGTTTTTACTACTTCGAAAAGGTGAAAAGTATTACTTTGTTAAAGTATACATGGTTTACTTGTTGTTTTGAAAAACTAACAATTTTCATTCTTTGTGTATCCCTTACTGAGCTTTTTATGCTCATCCCAAGTTTTTGAAATGTTTTTCACAGGACTTAACGTGGAATAGGGTCATGGATGGGATCAAGGGAAAGTCATGCTACCTAAAACATGGAACTAGACATGTTTCTTTTTAAGAGTTTTTATTTTATAGAAACTTAGTAGAAGTTTCTACTTTTTAATCTTTTGAGATGTAATAGTTATGTCCTAATTCTCTAAAACTCTAAACCTGAAAAGATCCTCAATGTAAATTATTCATTTAATTCAATATTAAGTAAGCTTTAAGGCCGGGGCCTTATATGGGGGGTTGTCTCGGGGAGGGGAGGGGGGGGGGGGTTGTCCAGGAAAAAGGGTGTGTCTAGAAGGGGGGGGTGTCTCGGAGAGGAGGGGGGGGGCTGTCTAGGGAAAGTGAGGGGGATGAAAGGGGAGGGAGGGGGGTTGTCCAGGAGGAGGGAGGGGGGATGCAGGTGGAGTGGTGGGAGGGGGGGGGTGTCTCGGGGAGGGGAGGGAGGGGGGTTTGTCCAAGAAGGAGGGGATGTTCAGGAGGGGAGGGGGGTTGTCTAGGAGAGGAGGGGGCTATCCAGTAGGTGGGAAGGGGGTTGTATAGGGAAAGGGAGGGGGCTGCAAGGGGAGGGAGGGGGTTGTCCAGGAGGAGGGAGGGGGCTGCAGGTGGAGTGGTGGGGGGGGGTGTCTAGGGGTAGGGAGGGGGATGTAAGGGGAGGGGGGCTGTCTAGGAGGAGGGAGGGGGGCTGCAGCTGGAGTGGTGGGAGGGCGTGTACAAGGGTGAGAGGGGGCTGTCCAGGGGGGGCTTGTCTCGGGGAGGGGAGGGGAGGGAGGGGGGGATTTGGATAATCACACTAAAGATCTAGGAGATCAAGAGAAAAGTGAACTGGTATGATCATGGCCTATCTAATTGTGTAGGTTCTCATCAGGCCCTCTCTAAAACTGAGAAATACATTCCTTCCATACCTTCAACATGACCTTATATATTGTATGAGGTCCTTATAGAGGCATAAGTGTTTAGGGTCCAAGCAGGGTTGGACCCAATGTCTGATGCAGACGTGGTAGAACCCATTCCCTTTGACCTGGCATGGGAGAGTACACTCTTAGAGGCTCCTCATATATGTAACTATTAGGTTTATAACCTATCTAGGATGGTGGTATCACTAGGAAAATGTTAGAATTTATTCTAAAATTGAACACTCCTATGAAATTGAATACACCATCATTTATATGTCATATTGTATAACCTGTGGAGATTCCTCCCTTTTTTTTATTTTCAATAAATGAAACCTTTTGGGTTCCATGTTGTTGTTGAAATTTATTCCTCATCTTTTCTCATCCATGTAATCTTAACAAAACAATATTTATAAGTCAATGAATGATGTTGATCCTCTTCTAAAATATTAATTCAATCCAAGGAAATATAGACATGTAAAGGTTGTAATAGGTAACAATTGACATTTTATTAATGTATTCATTCATATTAATGTTTAATTTATTTCATTATTGTATTACTAACATAATATATGTTTTCTTATATAGGTTAAATCTTTTTCCTGAGTTCGAATGCTTTGTTCGGAAACTAATACCATGGACGACAATTTTTTAGAGCGAATCATGGATGCAAAAAGGATGAAACATCAATGTTTTTAACTGTTTGTTGAATAGTTATAATTGCAACCAAATTAAACATTGTTTGAAATGTATATAGTAGTGTGTTGTTTTGTATTCATGGTTTCAAGTAAATGTATATATCATTTTTGTTCTTATGTGCTATGTGTGTAGGTGTTGTTTGTGTTGTGTGTACAGGTGCTGTCTCAGGTGTGCAGTTGTTGTGCAGGTGTTGGGTTTGCACAGGCAATTTGGCCTTTATCATCACTAATTAAGCACTGATAAATGTCTAATATATCATCACTCAATATAGCGCTAATAAAGGTGGTATTTATTAGTGATATTTTTAGCGCTGATATATTATCCATTTATCAGCACTAAAAATAGCGCTGATAAAGGGGGCAGTTTATCAGTGCTAAAAATAGCACTGATAAAGATGGTTCTCTATCAATGATAAGAAAGCACTGATAAAGGGGACCCCCTTTCTCTTTGCCGCGATAAACAACACTTTTTTAGCACTGTTAAAGTTAGTTTTTAGTGCTATTAAAAGCCCTATTTGTAGTAGTGTTTCCAAAATGAAACACCTCTCCTTAACCTCACACTGCCCTAATGGATATCGACCTCATAATTATTAGGGTCACTCTTATGCTCTTATTTCAGGTGATGATTTGATAGTTACATGACTAATATTTTATCAAATAATATCAATTACTTTATCTACCATATCAGTTTGTGTTTTGAAAAATATAAAGAAAGAAAAAGCACACACGACGACAAGGTTTTAACTAAGTCACTCCTATCTAGGGTCACTCCACTTCCTATCCCTTATTCTCACTATTACAAAGGAATGATAAACTTATTGGTACATAGGTCAAAATCAAATAATTTATCGAAGATTCATTGCAAGTGTGGGTGGGTTCACTTTGAATTCCCCAGGACACTCTTTCATAAGTATGTTGTGAAATTCCTCAACATCACCATCATCATTCCATGAGATATCATTGAAAACACCTCCTCCTCCTCCTTCTCCCTCCTTCCAGCTTCTGGAATTCCTTCACATTCAAGTTCTGCAGTCATAATTTCATCACCTTAATGCACTGCAACAAATCTCCTTTTTCTTGATGTATTGGATGTGGCAACAGTTTTACACAATTACTGCTTTTGCAGTGAACCACTCTTTTAACCTGAAAATATGCTAAGGGAATGACACTATCAATTATTTCCTTCATTTTACTTATGTCCTTATTATATAGAGGTGTGACCATTTTCTTTTTAGTGAAAGCTAATGAATGTAGAAATCCAAGGATCAACATTGTGATCATTTCCAGCTGAGTGAAGGTGTTGATATCTTGAGCTCATGCATGCAGAAACTCCTCTGGTTAGAGGTTGAAGATGAAAAAAATGGAAACATTTCATTATTTCATGATTTAATATACAAATAGTATCCCACTATTTCATTGTCCCACATCAAAATGCGTCTAGTACTGTTGGGTGGTTTATTAAACCAAATGTGTTGAGGAACTCTTAACAAATCCCTTAGGGCCTCTCTTAGCTCAACCGGTCACTATGCCACCCTAGTCAGGGATCTTCCTCTTGTGTGCCACCTAACAGATGCCCTTAGGCATGCCTCCCCGAATGTCAAAGATTTCTAACTAGCATTGGGGTTATAAGAAGGTACTATGGGGATGTTATACCCCATATATTAGAGTAAGCAATAGTGGTAAAGGTACTATGGGGAGGCTATACACTAGGTATTAGAGTAATCAATAGTGGTAAATAACCATACATCATACACACTAGAGTAAATAATATATTAAATAAATTGAACATGCTATAATGAATTGAAATGCATTATATAATGTGATTGGTCATGCGGAGAATATTAAATACAACAGATCTCCCACTCGACGGATCAAGATACAAAACAAATAAAAGAAAAAATGAAATGAATCTCAACTTCTACTCTAAGCCATAACTTATCTCAATCATCTAAGTTTGAGCCATCTTGCTCAATGATTGAAACCCAAGCCTCTTCCCAACTCATATATGCAACCAGGGAGAGTCTTCTTGGGTACCCTGGTGCAATGGCAGTCTAAGCAAGGTATGAATACAACAGATCTCCCACTAGGCCGATCAAGATATAAAATAAATAAAAGAAAAAAAAATGACATGAATCTCAACAACTACTCTATGCTATACCTTATCTCAATCATCTGAGTTTAAGACATCCTACTCAATGATTGAAACCCAGGCCTCTATCCAACCCATACATGCAACCAAGGAGAGTCATCTTGGGTACCTTAGTGCAATGACGGTCTGAGCAGGGTGTGAATACATAACTTAGTTGGGAACAACCAATGTAGTATCGTACATAATCGATAATACAGAGATATGTGCATGTGACATGATTAGCTGAAATCAAAGAATAACTATTAGAAATAGATATATAAATAAACCATCATTGATCCTCAGGTCTGGGACCCTAATCGATCCTACCTACTTCATCCAATAACAGGGTGTCTTTAAGCATGTCATGATATCATGAAATCCATATAAATATTGGATCCTAGGGTGTAACCCAGGTATCCCTACTACTCTAGCTCAAATGACCAACAAATCATCATGAATGACTCAACATCCAGATCCTGAGCCTCATGAGAATCTCTCCAAACTCCAATATAATAAATGGATCAAAGGCAATTCTTGGAAACCCCGAGCATCCACTAAATCAAAAATATCTCCCATTTCACCAAGCCAATCAGGTGGGTTCCATGCATCCTAGGCATCCACATCAGGTACAAATAATGTCACCAAGCCTAACTAGCCAGATCCTAGGGGTGGCATTAGAATCTCATAATAATAATCATTATTATAATAATCCTCAAGCTTGAATCTTAGGATCCTAGAAATGCTAGGCATCCTAAGGACCCATGGTGTCCAGGGCATCCCATAAAAACCTGAGGTTGAATCCCGGAGTCTCAAGAATTCTTCTCATTGCTCAACATCCGGATCCTAGAATACACATCGAGAATCCATGATGATGTCATCACGCCCAAGTCATATCACATAGTATCACATGAGTCTCAAAATCCTGATCCAAGGAAGCACCTCTAAGAATCCAAAACATCACCATCACACCATATTAGGCACATAGTCCAGGTCACATGAAGTATGTCTGGGTATCCATAGTTGTATAAAAAATATCCAGGTGAGAGCATACAAATGAGATAAGGGTTGGCTAAATGCCTAAAACCACCCCCACTGTCCATAGCCCATTGGGCTCACATGTTCAGTGTGGGTTCTAAGATGAAATTCACTACCATCTCTACCCATACCCACACACACCCACTCATGGATGGTCTATCACTGGGCACCTAATTCAGTTATCTAAATAATGTCCAGGGAGAGATACCCTACTTAGAGCTCTCTTAGTGAACATAGGAGAAGAGAAACCCCACTTGGGTCCTCGATCTCGGTCAAGTCACTCATGTCATAACCCACCACATGAAGTATTTCACGATCCTAGGCAATGTCATAATATAACATGACCTCATGGGTCGCAAGGGTATACCTCATAGGTTGCCCACTTAAGAGATGTTTGAGAGTATGTCCCATACCCCATGATCTCTCATGGTCAGTCACTCACCCAAATCAATCCTAGTCCTCCTAAGGTCTATCCACCTAAGCCTGGTCACATTAAACGGGGAAGGAAGAATGACCCTAGGTAAGGGTGTAATTTCGGCCAAACCCAAAACGGACTGAACAACCCCATGAGGTGGCCCAAGCCCGACCTCAGGCCAACCCAAACCATCATGTCGGGCTGAGATTTTTCGGGCCGGGCCGGGCTTTTTCAATTTGGGTCATGATGGGATTTTATTATTTTCAAAATAAATGTTTGTTTTAAAACTTTTTTTAAATTTTTTTATTTAAACCTTTTTCAACATTTTTTTAAAACATTTTTTTAAATTTATTTTTAAACGCATGTTTTTTAGATGTATTTTTTTAAACGTTTAAGATTTTATTTGTAAAAATGTTTACTTTATTTTTTATTAACATTTTACGATGGGTGGATATGTTATTATTTTTTTGTCTAAATAAATTTATATATATGAATATATATATATTACGTGCAAATTGTAAAAAAAATTAATGAGGGGTTGGGGGGTGCATAGAAGTGGGTGAGTTTAAAGCATTGTTATTTAAACGTTTTTTAACATCTATTTAAAACATTTATTTACATTTATTTTTTTAAACTTATTTATAATTTTTTAAGAATTTACTAATTTTATTTATTTAAAACATTTTTTAACATCTATTTAAAACGTTTTTTACATTTATTTTTAAATGATTAATTTAAAATGTTTTTTAAATTTTTTTAAACGCGTGATTTTTACAAGTATTTTTTTTAAAACATTTAACATTTTTTTTTTCAATTTTTAATGTAATTTTTTTAAAGTGTTTGTTTTTTTAAAAAAATTAAATGTTTGATTTAATTTTTTTTTTAAATATTTGTTTAAAACATTTTTATTTAAACTTTTTTTAAACCATTTTTTAACATTTGATTAATTTTTTTTATATTTATTTTTATACATTTAATTTAAAACGTTTTTTTGGCGCATGTTTTTTACATGTATTTTTTTTAAACATTTAATATGTTTAATGTAAAAACAAAATTTTTATTAACATTTTACAGTGGATGGATATATTATTTTTTTCTAAATAGATTTATATATGTCTGTGAATTTATATATATTATGTGAAAATTAAAAAAAAAATTAATGAGGGATTGGGTGTGGAAAATAGTGGGTGGGTTTAAAGCATTGTTATTTAAATGTTTTTTATCATTTATTTAAGATGTTTTTTACATTTAATGTTTAACTTATTTTGAAAAAGTATTTTTAAGCTTTTGTTTAATTTAAATCATTTTTTAAACTATTTCTAATTTTTTAAACGAATGTTTTTTACATGTATTCTTATTAAATGTAAAACATTTTTTTTGTAAAAATGTTTATTTTCTATTTTATTGAAATTTACAGTGGGTGGATATATTTTTTTTCTAAATAGATTTATATATGTGAATCTATATATATTATGTGAAAATAAATAATGAGAGATTGGAGGGGTGCACAACAGTGGGTGAGTTAATTTTTTTCTAAAAAGATTTATATATGTATATATAATATATATAATATATGCAAGATTCATCATATTTAAAAATAATAATGAGGTTGGGGGGTATGCAGACATCATTGGGTGAGTAGTTATTTTTTTGTTAATATATAATAAGTTATATATATATATATATATATATAATGTTAAATGATTGATATATATATATATATGTATATAATATAAGAAAATTTTAAAAAAAATAATTAGGGGTTTGGGGGTGCACCGTAGTGGGCGAGTTAGTTTTTTTTCTAAATAGATTTATATGCAATATATGTAAGTTGCAACATACTTAAAAAAATTAACGAGCATGAGGGACCTGCACAAATATCATTAGGTGAATGTGTTATTTTTTGTTAATATACAATAAGTTATTATATATATAATATTAAACCATTGATATATATATATATATATTATCAATAGCTTTGTTTATATATATTATATTAAATCATTTATATATATATTATTAATGGATTTTTAGAAGCCACACTTAATTGATATATATTATTAATAGCTATATATATATATATATATTATTAATGGATTTGTTTATATACATATATTATATCATATCATTGATATATATATTATTAATAGATTTGTTTATATATATATACATATATATAATATGCAAGTTTCATCATATTTTAAAAAATTAATGAGGCTGGGTGGTGTGCACAAACATCATTGGGTGAGTGTGTTATTTTTTTGTTAATATATAATAAGTTATTATATATATAATGTTTAATGATTGATATATATATATATATATAATATGAGAAAATTGTAAAAATAATAATCAGGGGTTGGGGGGTGCCCCGCAATTGGTGGGTTATTTTTTTTTCTAAATATATTTATATATGTATAGTATATATAATATATGGAAGTTGCAACATATTTAAAAAAATTAATGAGGTTGGGGGATGTGCACAGACATCATTAGGTGAGTGTGTTATTTTATTATTAATATACAACAAGTTATTATATATATATAATAATAAATCATTGATATATATATATATTAATAGATTTTTATATATATATATATATATTATATTAAATCATTTATATATATATATATATTATTAATGGATTTTTAAAAACCGCACTTAATTGATATATATTATTAATGGATTTGTTTATATATATACATTATTATATATATATAATTATATATCATTGTGTATATATACACACACACACATTATCATTATATATAATAATAATTATATGTGTATATATATACATTATTATATATATATATATATATTAGTTTTTGCTAATAATAATGATATATATATATACACATATATCGTTGATATATATATGTATATATATCGTCGATATATATATATATATATTCTAGTGATAACATGATAGGTGCAAAGCCTGGACCAGTTGGTGCAGGCGCAACCTTGGAAGTCTGTGGTATGGAAATCGAATCTCCCTATTACCAGTTTCCCATTATTTTTTTATAGTAGTCAGGCCTCGCATGGGCTAGCTGGCTGGGCTTTTTTCTGTGCTGGCCCAGCCTGGCCCGACGCGTGCTTTACTGGGCCGCTCGAGCTTTCGGGCTGGGCCTGTCGGGATTTTGGGCCGTCGGGCCAGAATTACACCCTTAGCCATTGGTCAGTACTACGAGGCTATCAACTCTAAGGAATCATAGGGTTCTTACTAGACCAACTTGGGCCCATTGTCGCAGGTCCACTCATGCCTCTTATTAGAGGCTTCTATGGATCACACAGAGTTTCACCATGATGTGTCTATTCCAATTTAAATCAAGGAGATCCCCTTGGGGTATTGGTGTCAATGTAAACTCAGTCAATGGTCATGAACTTGGCCATCAAAGGCATATAACCAGAGTGCAAGGGCTCATTATGGTCCTTGAATCTATATATATTCTAAGGGATACCATCTAATTAATTAAACTACTTAATTAACATTTATAAAAATTAATATTAAAAAAACCTATAAAAAACAACCGACGAGCATCAATCCATTTCACTCTCACCTAAAAAACCTAAACTATAATACATTTATAGGAAAAATTTGCAGAAGGGGTTTTTCTATTTTTTTAAAAAAATTTATGGGTTATTTTTTTTGTTTAGAATATGAGACAGACAAGGGTCAGATTAATTTACACTCAACCGTCTAGTCAGAAAGTTTCAATTCATTTGATGCACTTCACCTATTTTAAAAAATAATAATTTTAATTAATTTCATTATATATATAAAACAAAATTTAAAACAACATTTCAAATACTGTTTTTTATAATTTTAATTTTAATTTTCGATATGTCTTGTTATATATATATATATGTAACAACATTTTAAACAGTATTTAAAATGTTTCGTTTTTATGTGGAATTACCCATATTTAGGTAATTTTAAAATATAACTAAAAACATCACTGAGGACACCATTTTATAGGAGAGGAGACCTTGATATACCTTATGGATTTTCCATTCATGATTTAGTTTCACTTTTCCATCATTCTAATAATAATCTAATAATAATAATAATAATACAAAAATAATAAAATTTATTAATTAATAATTAATAATTAATAATATAATTAAAAAAATAATTAATAATTCAAGAAGGTCCGGGTAATGGGATAGAAATTCCCATTACCATCAAATTTATTATTAAAGAGTGTGGAGAAGCGACAGGAAAAAATAAGGGAAATGGAATGTGAAAAATAGTGATAATACACTACCATAAAAATCCAAACATACGTTTGCCCAAAAAATAAGAGAAACATGTCAGACCTCAAAGTATAATTATTTTAATGATCACTGTCATGACCCGTCCTCGGAACCCATGCCGTGACAACCCCAAGCCCGCCTCCCATAGGCCAGGGGCTGGCGACTAGCACCAAGGCGTAAATCCCGACAAAAGGGGAAGGCATTGCCTTTATAAAGTAAAAAAACCACAGAGTAAGCAAGCAGAAGTAAACACTAAGTAAATCTGGGTACAAAAGTAGTGCGGAAAAGTAAATGAGCCAGAATACAAACCCAAACTAAAAGTAAAGTACAACTGGAAGAAAGTACAACAACTGATAGTAAAGCAACAACGTCGAGACGTCTACTAGAAGTCCCCCTGAAGGGTGGGTACAGATAGCCTCCTCAGCTCCTTGGGTCCAGCCGTCCGCTCCGAGTACGTCCCACCCAGTGGTCCACCTCCAGGTACCAACTTTCTCCACAATCTCAACCACGATCAATGTTGTCCGTCATCTGCAACCAACACAATGTAGTGCGGGCATAACCCGTGTAGCGGTGAGTATACGCTACTCAGTAGGGACCCCAAGACCCCCGAAGGTCTCCCAGAATCCACAAAGGATAATTTCAAAGGAAAGATACAATCGCGAAGTAGCATCCAACACTACTTAGGTATATGCCCATACATATACCTAAGTCATCAATTCCCGCTCAGCTCCAGCATCCATGCCCAAGTTCGATCACGTCCACATAGGAGTACAAACCAATCCACATAGGATAACACAACTCAATCGATATAGGAAAGCAAGTCAATAATATCTAAGATATTGATTGAAGTTAAGACTCGGCTCACAGAGGTATATTTCTTCGTAAGGTGATGGAGATGATCAGATATAGCCAGTGATTCATCTATGCTGAGACCCACGTAGGATACTAAACCAGCTAACATGTCGGACCCACATAGGATACAGAACAACTACTCTGCCAGACCCACGTAGGATATCAAGAATAGATTCAAACACTGCCATACCCATGTAGTATACAAAAACAGTAGTCAACGCCGTCGAACCCACGGATGATTTCAGTACGGTCTTCATCGCTGCCGAACCCACGTAGGATTTCAGTGCAGTCTTCATCACCGTCGAACCCATAGAGGATTTCAGTACGGTCTTCATCACTGCCGAACCCACCTAGGATTTCATTGCAGTCTTCATCGCCGTCGGACCCAAAGAGGATTTCAGTACGGTCTTCATCATCGCAGCCAGCTTTAGGGTTCCCACACACAGCATGCTCGATTCTAGGATGGTCCGCTCCATGAGCCAAAGTGGTCGATACATAAACTGAAACATAGTCCGGAGTTGATGTATCTCAAAGTTCTATCTCGACAAGAGGAACTCATCGTGACAGACGGCGCGCCAATCGGACGCCCGGTCTGCAAGTTATTGGCTTTTTTCGTTCCAGGGGCCCGGTTGGTTTTTAAGTCAAACCAACCCGACAGCACTCCAACTCCATCCAAACCTCAAGAGGAGTAAGCCAAAAGGTCTGTATCACTAATAAGAGACCAAAAAATTCGTCGGCACGTCAAACGGACGTCCGGAGCTCAAGTTATAAGCATTTCTGCTCAGAGGGCCCGGTTGGTTTCGTGTTCGAACCAACCCGTACATACCCAAAGTTCTCCTAAACCTTGAGTTTAATATACCAAAAAGACCATCTCGATCCATGGATCTCAACGCAGCTGACGGTGCATTGATCGGAGGTCCGTAGCCCAAGATATGGGCAAAAGAACGTACCTGTCTGTTTTTAGGGGGTTTTGGGCCCGGATCGACCCGGCCCGAGTCCCCCCTGGGTCGGCCCGAACCGGGTCTGGGTTCGGCCCATTAGGGTGGGCCCAGCCTGGTGGGCGCGGCCCGACCCGACCCGACCTGGGTGGCCCGGCCCGGCCTGGGCGGCCCGGCCTAGGTGGCCCGGCCTGGGCGGCCTTGCCTGGCACGCGCTCGCAGCCCGCGTGGCCAGCTGGCCACGCCGAGCTGAATGGAAGGGGGGGGGGGGCGCTGCCCCCCTGTTTGAGTAACCGCGACCTCCACGTGGGGGGGCCGCTCCTTTGGCCAGCCGGGTGTTACGACCCCCGGTCTCCCCCTGAAACGGTCGGCCCGTGTTTCCGCTGCGGGACCCGATGCGGTCCCGCCCTCCGAGGTGTCGGCGGCCGGCGGTTCCGGCTGCCCCGACTTGCACCACCGCGGCTTTGAGCCACGTCCTTGTCCGACCGGCACGGCGCGACGGCGCCGCGCCGCTCCGTCGCTACCTCACTCCGGCCGCGGTGTCTTCGTGGTTCTCCGGCGCGGCGCGACAGCGCCACTCCCCTTTCCTGCGGCTCGACTCCGGCCGCGGGTTCGTTCGGCCTCAATGGCGTGGTGCGACGGTGCCACGCATCTTTTCTGCATTTCTCCTTGATTCCGCGCATTTTCGTTGCACCGCGCCGCCTTCTTTCAAACCGCAACAACACAACAACAAAAGGGGGAGGAGAGTCTGCCGTGTTCGTTTGGTCCGACCTCCTCCCAATAAGTTGATATCTAGCGGCCTAAAAATAAAGATGAAGAACGAAAAAGGATATTTCATGAACAAAAAGTAATTAACCCCTACCTTGATAACGAGTTGATGTTCGAAGAGCGTCGCGGAAAGCAGCGTCACGGGGCGTGGTTCCGTAGACGTCGACGGAGATCGTCTGAGGAGACATCGTCTTCTATTTATCACGGAGAGAAGAGGATGATTACGTGTCGTTGGAGAACTCCTGTGTCAGTGTCTCTTCCATTTTCTCGGAGGAGAAAGGGAATGGAGATACCGGAGTCGTTGAGTCGTTCTTCGTTGAAGAGATGACGATCTTCGCGGAAGGATTGAAGCTCTTCGTGGGAGGATGAAGTTCTTCCCTAGAGAAAAGAGTTCTATCTCCCCAATCTCCTCACACAACAACCAACCCTCCCAAATAAAATAATACTTATCTTATTTTATTACATCAAGCCAAGCATTTCAATTTTGAAAAATCAAATACATAACTCACTTAATTAATTAAGTGAGTTGGCATGATTAAAGAAGAGAGAAGGAGAGGTGAGGGGTCTCACATTAAAGGGGGGTTATGGAGTTAAGGAATATGAGGGGTTGGGATCATGTGGGACCCACCCCACCTTTATCCTCTCATAGTTGGTTAACAACATGTGGGTCCCACCCCCAACTCCCTTACTTAGGTTATAACTACCTAGAGGAAAATAAATAAAATTGTAATATAATTTTATTTATTCCTCACTAAAACCAAAAAATTAACAACTCCTCCTGAGGAAACGCACCTTCGGAAAAGGTGCTACTAAGCAATTACCGATGCTTCGGTTTCATCAGTGCCCTTAGATTTCAATTCCGAGCACCGGTTCAAAAGTTAGGAAAACCCGTTTGTTCGTTCATTGAACGTACCCGAGCTAAAATTCGGAAATTGATTCCAGGCACACCGGGTCTCGGAATTAGGTGCCGTCAGAAGCTGTGTTCTTGTAAAATCCCAAAGAAAATTAAGTAAAAAAATTTCACTTGAATTTTATGGGTCTTTACATTACTCCCACCTCAGGGCTTTACGTCCCCATAAAGATACATCATAAACTAGGGGAACAAATGTGGGTACTGAGCATGCATCTGGGCCTCCCGCTCCCAAGTGCTCTCCTGGAGGTTCCCATGTTGCCATCTGATGCGCACTAGAGGTATCGACCGTCCACATAGGACCCGCTTCTGTCAATCCTCGATCTCCACTGGGACCTCCGCAAAAGTCACCCCATCGTCAATTTCCAACTCCCCATGGTCGATGATATGAATCGATTCATGCACGTATCTCCTCAGATGGGATACGTGGAAGATGTCATGCACCTGGTGCAACTGAGGTGGTAGAGCCAGGCAATAAGCCACCTCGCCTATCCTGCTGAGGACTTGGAATGGTCCGATGAAGCGCAGAGATAACTTGCCGCCCCGACCAAATCTCCATAATCCACGTCGAGGTGAGACCCGCAAGAAGACGTGGTCACCATCCTCGAACTCCAGTGGCCTCCGCCTCCTGTCAGCATAAGACTTCTGCCGGCTCTGAGCTATCCTCATCCGCTCTTGGATGACCTAGAACTTCTCTGTCGTGTCCTGGACCATCTCTGGTCCCACAAGTGCCGACTCCCCAGGGTCTGTCTAGCACAGAGGTGATCTGCAAGGTCGGTCGTACAATGCCTCGTATGGTGCCATCCTGATGGTGGAGTGGTAGCTGTTGTTGTACGCGAACTCCACCAAGGGCAGGTGGTCCTCCCAGCTGCGACCAAAGTCGAGGACACATGCACATATCATTTCCTTGAGAGTCTGAATGGTCCTCTCCATCTGACCATCCGTCTGAGGGTGAAAGGCGGTGCTCAGACGTAACTGTGTCCCGAATGCCTCCTGCAACCCCTTCCAAAGCCAGGAAGTAAAGTGAGAATCTCGATCGGAGACGATAGATGATGGCACACCATGAAGTCGTACGATCTCCTAAACGTAGAGGTGTCCCAAGCTCTCCACTGAGCCCTGCTCTCTGATGGGTAAGAAGTGATCCGACTTGGTGAGTCAGTCTATAATCACCCAAATGGAGTCATGGCCTCTGGAAGTACGTGGAAGTCCAGTCACGAAGTCCATAGATATCCCGTCCCACTTCCACTCCGGGACCTCCAAGGGCTGTACCAAGCCTACTGGTACCTGGTGCTCTGCCTTCACCTGCTGACAGGTGAGGCATCAAGAAACAAACTCAACTACAACCTTCTTCATACCCGGCCACCAATGCTGTCGTCTGAGATCCTGGTACATCTTTGCCACTCCTGGATGTACCGCTAAAGGGGAAGTGTGAAACTCTCTCAACACCTCCTCCTGTAAAGCAACTGGTACCATGATACATCCTCTGAAAAGGACGATGTGCTCTCCTCCTATAGAAAATTCATCATGTTCCTGTCCTGAGGATATCTGCGCATGTCGTGTCTCACAGTCAGTGTCCCCACACTGTGCCTCTCTGACCTGCTGCAGTAGTGGAGGTGTGACTGTGAGTGACTGAATAAAGGCTGCTCCATCTCTATCCATGAAGGATATCTGCAAAGCAGATAGCTGCTCAGTCACCTCACCGAGTAGTTGAATGCCCGTCCTCCTACTGAGGGAATCGGCTACTACGTTCCCCTTTCCAGGAGTATAAACTATCTCAAAGTCATAATCCTGGAGGAACTCGAGCCATCACCACTGTCTCAGATTCAGGTCTTTCTGCGAGAAGATGTACCTGAGACTCTGGTGGTCAGAGTAGACTGTAAAGCACTCACCCATCAGGTAGTGTCACCACATCTTCAGAGCGAAGACCATTGCTGCTAACTCCAGGTCATGGGTAGCATAGTTCTGCTCATGCTGCCTCAACTGACGTGATCCATAGGCAATCACTGCCCGCTCCTGCATCAGGACACATCCGAGTCCTATCCCTGATGCATTGCAGTAGACTACATACCCCACTCCCTACTCCGGAAGCCTCAAGATAGGTGCGCTGGTCAATCTCTGTCTCAGCTCCTGGAAGCTCTACTGACATCTGTCTGACCACACGAAGGGTTTCCCCTTCTTCTTCAAAGTTGAGAGTGGTGCCGCAACTCTGGAGAAGTCTGGTACAAACCTCCGGTAGTACCCAGCTAGCCCCAAGAAACTCCGCACCTCCGTCACGCTCCTGGGTGGCTCCCAAACTAGCACTACCTCGATCTTCGCAGGATCCACTGCAACTCCCGCCTCAGAGATGACGTGTCCCAATAAGTGGACCTCATGTAACTAGAACTTACACTTTGAGAGCTTACCATAAAGCTGGTGCTCTCGGAGTGTGTCTAGTACAACCTGCAAGTGGTAGGCATGCTCCTCCTCAGTGGTCGAGTATATAAATATGTCGTCGATGAAGACCATGAAAAATCGATCGAGGTATGGCTGGAAGATCATGTTCATGAGACCCATGAACATTGCTGGAGCATTGGTTACACCAAAAGGCATAACCAAGAACTCATAGTGGCCATACCGACATCTGAAGTCCCTCTTCTGTACGTCCTCGTCCCAAACTCTGAGATGATGATAGCCTGATCTGAGGTCTATCTTCGAGAACCACCGTGTTCCCTTGAGCTGATCGAAGAGGTCGTCAATCCTCGGTAGCAGATACTTGTTCCTCACGGTCACCTGCTTCAGGCGATGATAGTAGACAAAAAGTCTCAAGCTTCCGTCTGCCTTCTTGGCGAACAATATCGGGGAAGCCCAGGGTGAAACAATGGGTCGGATGAATCCCTTGACCTACAAGTCCTCCAACTGTACCCGTAGCTCTTGGAGCTCAGCGGGGGCCATCCGATATGATGGAGTGGATATTGGGGCTGTCTCGGGGTACAGGTCAATATAGAAGTCTACCTCTCTGCGAGGAGGTAGTCCTGGAACGTCGTCAGGGAAAATGTCCGCATACTGATCCACCACTATAGGAAAACTAGGACTCCGCACGTCAACTGCTCCTAGGATGAGGCTAGACAATTGATGAGTGATGGGTTGTCCTCTCCTCTGCGTGAGTCCATCCTGTGCTGCAAAGGCTCCCTTCTCACCGGTGAAGGTGAACCTGCTCCCGTCGGTGCGTACACACCGCACCTTGCGCCTAATACAGTCGATCTGAGCATGGACTGTAGATAACCAATCCATTCCCATGATGATGTCGTAAGGCCTCGACGCCGCTAAAAGAAGATCCCAACCGAAACTCTCACCTCCTAGAGTAAGGTCACACTACCGGCACCAGTGCGTAATCGTCGAGTCTGCTCCCGTAGGAGTCTCTAGCCGTAAGGATTGAGCCAACAGCTCTGTCGGAATCTATGAGCTCCGAACAAGGGCAGCAACAATAAAGGAATGAATCACTCCTATGTCTATAAGAACTGCAGCAAGGGTGGAGTAGACACAGATAGTACCTCGAATCATCTCTAGCGTGCCGTGGTCGTAGGCCTCCGCTGCCTGAAGCTGAGCCTGTCTCTGTCTGCCAGCTCCCTATGGTCGGGGTGGACCTCCTGGTGGTGGTGGTGGTAAAGGCTCAAAGTGTCTCCCACCACCTGCTGCTTGTCCAGCTCCCCTGCCTCGTCCTCCTGCTCTGAGAGGATCTCCACGATCGACCCTCTGTCTCTTCTTGGGTGGCCCCTCAACCGTCTGCTGCTCCTCTGCACGGCGGGTTGGGTAGTCACGAGCCATGTGGCCCTGCCCGCCGCATGCGTAGCAATGTCTGCTCCTCGGAAGGCTGGCTCACCGCCGTGTGCCCCGCACCTCTGATCCAGTGTCCTGAGGTCGTATGCCTGATGGTCCGGTCCGCCTGGACCCCTGTGTCATCCGTCGACTGCCAGCTGCAGACGACTCTTCTACGTGCCACCCTGCGGTAGGTCTCGCTGCTGGCGTAGGCTCAGCAAGAAATCTCTCTATGAGAAGAGATCTCTCCAGTAATCCTGCCTATGTCAGAATGCTGAGGGAGATCATCGAATCCCTGATCTCATGCCTCAGTCCCTACTCGAAGGTCCAGGCCCGGAAGAATGGGTCTCGTACCATGTCCGTTGAATAACGTGAGAGATCGGTAAATCTTGCCGAGTACTGGGTGACAGTCATGTTGCCCTGCCGCAACTGTAGATGCTCCTGGATGCGCACCGCACGGAGGGTGGCTGGGACGAACTCCGAGCGAAAGAGGATCTCAAAGTTTGTCCAGAGGAGTGATGCCTCGTCGTGCACCTGGAGCATCAAGCTCCACCATCTGCCTGCTGCTGCGTGTAGGAGGCTCACTGCGAGGATCACCATGAGGTCAGCTGGTGTCCCCACTAACCTGAAAACTCGAACAACCTCCTCCATCCAATCCTCGGCTGCCTGAGGGTCCATCTCCCCATGGAACCTGGGCGGTCTCTGATGCTGAAAATCATGCAGTGCACTAAGGAGACATGCACTCTCAGCAGCTGGGGATGGTGGCATCGGTGGCTCAGCGGGTAGTGGTACCACCGGTGCCTCTGCTGAAAAAGGGCCCTGCACCGAGGCCTCATCGCTCGGTGGGATGTCGACTCGTACAAAACTCGGAACCGTAGATGGATGCTGTCGTGAATCCATCATGAAAAGAAACAGGTGCTCCACGATCAAAACAGTATACCTTGTGAGCTGACACAAAGTAATCACAAAGAAAACTTTTGAAACACACATGCAATCAATATTTTCGTGCATTGAGTCAGAAATCAGAAGTCAGGGTCCTGGTGTACGGATACGTCGGCCACCGCACCAACACTGGACTCCCTGGACTGATAACCACACTAAATACCCTTAACCCTATTGCTTCATATAGAAGAAAGATCAGAGTCCTGAGTTCTGCGGTAGAACCGAACTCCTCTGATACCAATTTGTCACAACCCGTCTTCGGAACCCGTGCCGTGACTACCCCAAGCCCACCTGCCATAGGCCTGGGGCTGGCGACTAGCACCAAGGCGTAAATCCTAACAAAAGGGGAAGACATTGCCTTTATAAAGTAAACAAACCATAGAGTAAGAAAAAAGAAGTAAACAATAAGTAAATCTAGGTACAAAAGTAGTGTGGAAAAGTAAATGAGCCAAAATACAAACCCAAACTGAAAGTAAAGTACAACTGGAAGAAAGTAAAACAACTGATAGTAAAGAAGCAACGTCGAGCCGTCTAATGGAAGTCCCACCTGAAGGGTGGGTACAGATAGCCTCCTCAGATCCTCGGGTCCAGCCGTCTGCTCTGAGTACGTCCCGCCCAGTGGTCCACCTCTAGGTACCGACTTGCTCCACAAGCCTCAACCACGATCAGCGTTTTCCTTCGTCTGCAACCAACACAACGTAGTGCGGGCATAACCCGTGTAGGGGTGAGTATACGCTACTCAGTAGGGACCCCGAGACCCCCGAAGGTATCCCAGAATCCACAAAGGATAATTCCAAAGGAAAGATACAACCAAGAAGTAACATCCAACACTACGTAGGTATATGCCCATACATATACCTAAGTCATCAATTCCCGCTCGGTTCCAGCATCCATGCCCAAGTTCGATCACATCCACATAGGAGTACAACCCAATCCACATAGGATAACACAAATCAATCCACATAGGAAAGAAAGTCAATCATATCGAATATATTGATTGAAGTCAAGACTCAGCTCACAAAGGTATACTTCTTCGTAAGGTGATATAGATGATCAGATATAGACACTGATTCATCTATGCTGGGACCCACGTAGGATACTAAACAAGCTAAGCTCTCGGACCCACATAGGATACAGACCAGCTACTCTTCCAGACCCACATAGGATAGCAAGAACAGAGTCAAACACTTCCAGACCCACGTAGGATACAAAAACAGTAGTCATCGCCGTCGAACCCACGAAGGATTTCAGTACGGCCTTCATCGCTGCCGAACCCACGTAGGATTTCAGCGCAATCTTCATCGCTGTCAAATCCATAGAGGATTTCAGTACGGTCTTCATCACTGTCAAAACCACATAGGATTTCAGTGCAGTCTTCATCACCGTCGAACCCACAGAGGATTTCAGTACGGTCTTCATCATCGCAGCCAACTTTAGGGTTCCCGCACACAGCATGCTTGATTCTGGGAGGGTCCGCTCCACGATCCAAAGGGGTCGATACATCAAATGACACGTAGTCCAGAGTTTATGTATCTCAAAGTTCTTTCTCGAAAATAGGAACTCATTGTGAGAGATGGCGCGTCAATCGGACGCCTGGTCTGTGAGTTATTGACTTTTTTCGTTCCAGGGGCTCGGTTGGTTTTTAAGTCAAACCAACCCCACCACACTCCAACTGCGTCCAAACCTCGAGCGGAGTAAGCCAAAAGGTCCGTCTCACTAAGAGGAAACCAACAAAGTTGTTGGAACGTCAAACGGATGTCTGGAGCTCAAGTTATAAGTGTTTCCGCTCCAAGGGCCCAGTTGGTTTCGTGTTCGAACCGACCTGGCCATAACCAAAGTTCTCAAAAACCTTGTGTGTAATATACCAAAACGACCGTCTCGATCCAAGGATATCTTTGCAGTAGACAGTGGGTCGATCGGAGGTTCGTATCCCAAGATATGGGCAAAAGAACGTACCTATCCGTTTTTAGGGGGTTTTGGGCCCGGACCGACCCGGCCCGAGACACCCATGGGTCAGCCCGAACTGGGTTGACCTGAACCGGGTTCAGGTCCGACCCATTAGGGCACGGCCCGACCTAGCCTGGGTGCTCGGCCCGGCCTGGCGCGCGCTCGCGGCCCGCGTGGCTAGCTCGGCCATGTCGAGCTGAGTGGAGGGGGGGGGGGTGCGCTGCCCCCCTGTTTGAGTAACTGCGTACCCCACATGGGGGTACCGCTCCTTTGGCCATATGAGGGTTACGGCCCCCGGTCTCCCCATGAAACGGCCGGCCTGGTCCGGCCGGCCGGTGTTGTCGCTGCGGGAACCGCCGAGGTCCCGCCCTCCGAGGTGCCGGCGACCTGCGGTTTCGGCCGCCTCGCCTTGCACCGCCGCAGCTTTAAGCTGCGGCCTTGTCTGAATGACACGATGCCACGGCGCTGCACCCCTCTTCCGTGGCCCTGCTATGGTAGCGGTGTGTTCGTGGTTCTCCGGCACGGCGCGACGGCGTCGCGCCCCTTCGCTGCGGACCGACTCTGGCCGCATGTTCGTTCGGCCTCAACGGCGTGGCGTGACGGTGTCACACATCTTTGCTGCATTTATCCATGATTCCGCGAGGGGCCGTTGCACCGCGCTGCCTTCTTTCGAACCGCACCAACACAACAACAAAAGGGGGAGGAGAGTCGGCCGTGTTCATGCGGTCTGACCTCCTCCCGATAAGTTGATATCAAGCGGCCTAAAAATAAAGACGAAGAATGGCAAATGATATTTCACGAACAAGAAGTAATTAACCCCTACCTTGATAACGAGTTGATGTTCGAAGAGCGTCGCAGAAAGCGGCGTCGCGGGGCGTGGTTCCATAGACGTCGACGGAGAGCATCTGAGGAGACGTCGTCTTCTCTTTATCACGGAGAGAAGATGATGATTACATGTCGTTGGAGAACTCCCGCGTCGGTGTCTCTTCCCTTGTCGCGGAGGAGAAAGGGAATGGAGATACCAGAGTCGTTGAGTCGTTCTTCGTTGAAGAGATGACGTTCTTCGCGGAAGGATTGAAGCTCTTCGCGGGAGGATGAAGTTCTTCCCCAGAGAAAAGAGTTCTATCTCCCCAATCTCCTCACACAACAACCAACCCTCCCAAATAAAATAAAACTTATCTTATTTTATTACATCAAGCCAAGCATTTCAATTTTTAAAAATCAAACACATAACTCACTTAATTAATTAAGTGAGTTGGCATGATTAAAGAAGAGAGAGGGGGAGGTGAGTTGTCTCACATTAAAGGGGGGTTATGGAGTTAAGGAATATGAGGGGTTGGGATCGTGTGGGCCCCAACCCACCTTTATCCTCTCATGGTTGGTTAACAACATGTGGGTCCCACCCCCAACTCCCTTACTTAGGTTATAACTACCTAGAGGAAAATAAATAAAATTTTAATAAAATTTTATTTATTCCTCACTAAAACCACAAAATTAACAACTCCTTCCAAGCAAACGCACCTTCAGAAAAGGTGCTCCTAAGCAATTACCGACGCTGTGGTTTCATCGGTGCCCTCAGATTTCAATTCCGAGCACCAGTTCAAAAGTTAGGAAAACCCGCTCGTTCGTTCACTGAACGTGCCCGAGCTAAACTTCAGAAACTTATTCCGGGCACACCGAGCCTCGAAATCAGGTGCCGTCAGAAACTGCGTTCTTGAAAATCGCAAAGAAAATTAAGGAAAAAAATTTCCCTTGAATTTTATGGGTCTTTACAATCAAAAACACTATAATGTTGCACTAACTTGTTCCATGTCATTTCAAGTGTATTTTGTGTGTTTCTAGTGTGCAAGTTTGGCGAGAAGGCAACCAACCAAAAGGCAACTTCAAATTGAGTTCAAATGGCCTCTTCCACTTATGTTGTAGTAGAGTAGAAATGGATACCCTGTAGCAACCATCACTTCTCATACATAGAAATTACATCATTTTTGCGGAATACTTAATACATTACACAAACACACGCCCAAATATCGTATTAATTTAGCGCCTTTGGAAACATGGAAACATAAACACTGATACATAAGTGAGCTACATTATCTCTCACTAGGTTCTCCATGACTAGAAAACTTCTTAGACACATCATACATAATACATATCTTCATAACCTGGGAAAAGGAAATATAAAAAGGGGTGAGCTCAAATGCTCAATAAGGGTAAACAAGAGAGATATGTAAGCATAATCATGATCATAAGGGTATGAGAACATGATCACAACATTAGAAGATCATAAATTTCATATCAAAGATCATAATCAAGAGTCATGGAATACATATTGTCACTTCATAAGACATGAATCATAAGGGAATCAAGAGCATAACCCATGAAATCATAACATAGGAATAACATATGAAATTTTGGAAGACACATAAGCATATAAAATAATTTCCATAGTAGTCAAAACTTAATTCCAAGGCCATCTTAGTGAGATGAGTTCACTCCCCAAACCATCTTAATAGTCAAGGTTAATTATAAAGACCATCTTAGCGGATGAAGTTCTTTACTGAACCGAGTTAACTCCCCATTCCATCCATGTTTATCTCATTATATATAAACCTTTACCCAATGCATTTGAGTGAGATATAGGTGTAACGACCCAAAGTTTTTCAATGGAAATTCCCTTCTTATATTTATGTCATAAAATCACATGAAAACACAACATAATGAACTACTAAGTGATAAGTGACCTTTACACATAAGTTTGTCACTTATGTGTTTGGAATTTCGAAAATCCGGTATACACGGTTGTGTTCAAGATGTTTTTTGGAGTCCCATAAGAAAAACTTAATTTTTGATGAATAGTAACCTACCCTAATGAATAGTAACATACCCTTATGAATAGTGTATAACCTAATGAATAGTAACCTCACCTATTATAGTATAAAAATAATATTCAAGTTGGAAGTACAATATACCTATGTTTTAGAATGAGTTAATTCATGTTTTAAATCTGGTTTTTGATAATAAAATATGATTTTAATTAAATATTAAAATAATCATATTTAGAAAATTAATTTTAAAAAATGGACTACAATTTTGGATTCTACACATCGAAAAATGGTTAGGGAGAATTTTTGAGATTTTTCTGAAATACTTGAATTTTTTATGAATAGTAAAATACGGTAATTTACCGTATATATACATTATAAGATAAATAAACTATTCCTATCATCATGGATGATGTCACCACCCATGATTCAAATTCACATGAACCATTTAATATTCTTGGTCATGGAATACTTAATATTCTTTTTCTTGGGAAGAAATAACAAATAAATGATTATTATATTATGAAATCCCTCCTCTCCTCCACTATAAAAACCCCCTTCACTCCCTCCTCTCCACTTCTCTCAAGCTCCAAGACTTCTCTAAATTCTTCCCAAATATCTCCCCAAGTTCCTCCCCCACGTCTAAAATCTCTCAGACTCCTCAAAATACTAGAACCTCTCCCCTTAAGAGGTTCTCAAAGGAGGAAGTCTCAAGAGGTAAATTCCTCTTCCCAAATTTCTTCTTTTCTTTTAAGTTCTTTTATTTTTTTATTTTTTTACTCACCTCCCTTAACCATAATAGTATGATAAAACCAGTAACATAAATGTACTGGAATTTCTTCATGATATTGGTATATTTCATTATCTTCTTCCCTTTCCCCACCCTCTTATTTGAAAGAAAATGAAAGCACTGTTTGAGATGTGCTAATTTAGCACATTCAAGGACAACAGTTTATCAATTTATATTATTATCTTTAATTCTGGCCATGAAACCATTTGTGTTATGGTTGAACCAAATTATTATATATGTAATATATCATATTTTTGGTTCTGTAATCTTTTGGTACAAATGGAATTAAGTTATAAATCAAAACACATTCTTTGTAATAAAACCCACCGAATAACAAAAACGGTTATCACTAAGGTTATACATGTAATAATTCAACATCACTCTAAGTAACCTAATTAAAATTAAAACCATGTAATATCATGGATATTAAATAAAGAATATAACTTCAATTCTGGACAACCACTTTCATCTAGCATATAATCCAAACTTGAATATAAGTGAACCGATCTTTAAAGCCAAGTAAACAAATGAGCTCGAACAATGAAATTGAACCTTATAACTAATCAAAAAGGAATTGAATTAACTAAAAAGGGATATAATAAATAAATTAAATATATAATAGGTTCTGGAATTATGAATTAATAATCCTAATTTTTTTATTCAGGTCATTAATAACAAGTGGAGAACACCACCAAATTTAAGGTAAGGGATCCTCCCCTTTTCTCTCTTAATCAAGATTGTCCCCTATACTATGCCTTTATATGTGTACTATAAAATGATGGGGTATGTTTAAGAACCTCCCCAGTAATTACTTCTGGATTTATAGGTGATGATAAATCCCATTTCTCTCTCATCAATTCCTCTTGGTCACACATGACACCATGCCGATAAAATCATAAGGAATTCAACCCAAACCTTCTTTGTTCTTTCAGGTTGCATTATCTTTCTTTCAAAAATGGTGTTATCTTATCTATCTATGTGATTATTATGAATTATGGTTAGTTTTACAAGATTATTATATCAATACCCATTCATCACATTATTTCTGGGATATACATGATTTTGAAAGATTCCCTCCTTAAAACTTTCCGATAAGCAAACCTGTTTTAAGGGGACTTCCCAAAATTTTTACCCAAATTTCAAGTGCACTCTATCCTATGTTTTAAAACACAATTGTATTTATAAAATCAGTATTTTTATTATGAAAACCTTCTTGGTTCAATTATGGTTTTATATAAAATAATGTCCTCTTTTCTATTTGAAAAGCTCTAGTGTGTTTTCCTTAAGACCGCACAAAATTGTTTTAATGCTAATGTTTCTAAAATACATTTTTTATGTTGTCACTTATATTTAACACCACTTACCATGTTATATGACTATATTACCCTATTAATTTCCATGTATTTTCTAATCCTTTCCTTTCATGAACACTTTCGTGATACACCCATTGGATATGTTTGGTGTCATGATTGTGGTACCCAATTCTTTCCATGGGTACCCTTATGTTTATGTGTGGTTGATTATGTATGATTATTTATGTGGAAAGATTATTTATGTGGCATGAATATTCATGAATATGTTGAGATGTGTGCACCCAGATAGCGCTCCAATGCATTGGGTAAGGTTAAGTCTCATGAGATGCGATGTGAATCGAGATTGGCGGTTAGTCTTGACCAGTACTAAAATGGAAAACATGATTGACGGTTAGCCTTGACCCGTACTAAAGATATGATTTAAGATTCTACCACATTTATATGATTCCATGTTTATATGATCCCATTCTTATATTAAATGATTTTATAAGTTTCATGCTTTGGATATCATTATTTCATTCCTCCTAACTCATGTGCTTGAGATGTATCCTTAAGTTCATTTCCCTTACTGGGATTTTTAGATCATCCCTTTGTTCATGTGTTCCCCAGGGTACCCTATGAAGATGTAAGGGCTCAAAGGAAGTTAGGAGATCATTATGGAGATTAAATAAAGAAGTTTTTTTATCCCCATGTTTTGTGTTATATGTACCTAGTCTTCCAAGACACTAGACTTAACGATCCTTGGCTTGTACTCTGATGATGAATTATGTTTAAAATCATGAAATGTTTTATGTAAAAGGCTTGGGTCTCTATAGTTGGTATCAGAAGATGGTCTAGTTATTTTTAGAGATTAGGAATAGGGAACCTTAGTGAGAACCTTAAGGATGAGACCAAGTATAAGAAAATAGTCCTAAATTTTGGTGAGTATTGAGTAAGTGGTTTATCAAGAAAATACATCCCTGTCTGGATATGAGTAGGTAGAGGCGGCTCTGACACATATGTATTTAGGGGTAAAACCCGAAAACACCGCTTTGATCTAGACTCATTTAGGAACTGGTGCACGACAATGGGCCTTGCTGCACTCTTGGTCACAACACTCCCAGGGGATATGCTTTGGTAGATTCACAAGCTTAGTACAAACCATTATTAAGGGGAAAAAAGAATCCCATGAGAATATAATTTAAGAAATAGATTGAGGAAAACCTAGATATAAACCTAAGGAATCACAAGTTAGGATATACTTTTTCTTTATAAGTTCATACTTTTATGTTCAAAGTTTCTTTTTATGCTCAATAGATAAGTATTCAAGACCTCTAATTATACGTTCTTTTTCTTAGTTAATGGCAAGAAATAGAAGAACACATTCCAATAACCAATGTGAGAGGCAATGTAATGATTTCCCTAATGACATGCCTGATGTGATGGAAGTGGGTGCTCAAAACTTCATGGAAGTACTTGATCAGCAGGCTCAAGTTATTAATAATAACTTGAATCAGGTGGAATACCCCCCTCCTCCAAGGAAAGAGAAAGTTTCTGTAGAATCCTTCATGCGGCAAAGGCCTCCCATTTTTAGCGGGTCTTCTAATCCCCTCCTCGTAGAATAATGGATTAACTCCATTGAAAAGATTTTATCTGTCCTCCAGCGCTCGGAAGAAGAGAAAGTTGTACTGGCAGTCTATTGTTTTGATGGGGAAGCTGATCAGTGGTGGACACTGATCAAGAATATGAAGTCCCAAGAGGAAATTGATTCCATAGAATGGGAGAAATTCAAGAGGATGTTTTTCAAAAAATATTTTCCTCAAACCCTCCATCTCAAGATGGAAAGAGAGTTCCTTGTACTCAAGAAGAAGGAAGATGAGTCCATCAGGGCATATGAAGCAAACTTTACAAGGATTTCAAGGTACGCCTCTAGATTTGTCATGAACACCAAAAGAAAGGTAGATCACTTCTTAAGTGGACTAAAGATGAGTCTACAAAAAGTGTTTGAAATTAGAGACTTTTACAACTATGAGAATATTTTCCGTTGTGTCCTTAAGGTTGAAATGAAGATTGGAGACTCTTAGTGGTCTCATGGGCCTAGTGACAAGAAGCGGAAAATGGAGAACAACATGGGTAGTTCATCAAAAAAATCCCACGACGGAAAGAATCCCAACTTTCCCCTTTGTAAAAATTGTGGGAAGAATCATCTTGGTGACTATCTCAAGAGAACCAAGAATTGTTTCAAATGCGGAAAGTTTGGTCATCTGGCCAAGAATTGCCGAAGGGGTATGAAAAATCCCGCTAATGTTGAAGGAGAAAGGAAGGTTCAGAACAACACTCAACCTACAATGCTGTGTTTCAGCTCCAAGGAGCTTGGGCATTATGCGAACAATTTCCCTAAGCCGAGGGTTTTCAAAGGCAATCAAGAACAACCTCGAAGGCAACAAGGAAGAGATTATGCTATCACTACTACTGAGGTGGATCCGGAAAATGATGTGGTGATAGGTACGCTTGTTATTCATTCAAGAATAGCGAATATACTATTTGATTCTGGTTCTACGCATTCTTTCATATCATGCAAGTTTAGTAGAACTATTTAAACACCACATCAAAATTTGGAGGAAACTTTATATGTGAAAATAGTAAATGGGGTGATCACTGCATCCGTGGTTTATAACTCCTCCCTAATTAATTTTTGTGGATTGAACCTCCCATCAAATATTGTCATAATTCCTTTAGTGGAGTTTGATGCTATCTTGGGCATGGATTGACTATCTTTGTACAAGGACAACATCAATTGTTGGGAAAGGTAGATTACTCTTTACATCCCAAAGCATCCTCCGATTCTTTACAAGTGAAAGGAGGAAGACGAGTCTCCTTTAGAATCTTCATCTCAAGTTTGGATATTGCTTCCTTATGAGCATGCATACCTAGCTCAAATGATTGAGACAAAGGAGAGAATCATGCTTGAAGACATGCCCATCGTGAGGGATTACACTGATGTATTCCCTGAAGAGTTACCTGATCTTCCCCATGACCGAGAGGTTGAGTTCTCAATTGAACTTATCCTTGGATCTCTGCCAATATCAAAGACACCTTGCAGAATGGACACCATAGAGCTAGAAGAACTGAAGAAGAAGTTACATGAGAATATAGAGAAGGGTTTTATATGCCCGAGTGCTTCACTGTGGGGTGCTCCAGTCCTCTTCGTCAAGAAGAAGGATGGATCAATGTGCCTCTGCATTGATTATCATGAGCTCAATAAAATCAATATAAAGAACAAGTATCCCCTTCCATGGATAGATGACTTGTTCAATCACCTTCATGGGGCCAGTTATTTCTCTAAGGCGGACCTTCGGTCGGGATATCACCAACTAAAGGTGAGGAAGGAATATATTCCCAAGAATGCCTTTAGAACAAGGTATGGACACTATGAGTTCGTAGTGATGCCCTTAGGACTCAGTAATGGTCCAAAAATTTTCATAGATTTAATGAATAGAGTCTTTAGAGATTACCTCGAAAAATTTGTGGTGGTCTTTATTGATGATATTTTGATATACTCGAAGAGCAAGGAGGAACATGAGGAGCATTTGAAAACTGTGTTAAATAATTTGCGAAGGGATAAGTTGTATTCAAAGTACAGTAAATTTGATATCTGGATGGAGGAAGTATCATTCTTGGGGAATGTTATCACCAGGAAAGGGATATCTGTGGACCCTTCCAAGATGAAGGCAATTGAAGAGTGGCCAAGGCCAACTTTTGCAACGAAGATCCACAGTTTTTTTAGGTCTAGCTGGGTATTATCGATGATTCGTGAAGAACTTTTCACGATTTTTAAACCCAATGACCAAGCTGACACGGAAGGGAGTAATGCTTTTCTGGACACCAGAATGTGAAGACTGTTTCAAGGAGTTGAAAAAGAGGCTTGTCACTGCACCGGTACTCACACTCCCTTCAAGTGGAGAACTCTTTGTGGTGTATAGTTATGCTTCTAAGAAAGGATTTGGCTGTGTGATAATGAAAAATGATAAATTGATAACCTATTACTCAAGGCAGCTGAAAATCCATGAGCAAAACTATCCCACACATGATCTGGAGTTGGCGGCTATGATCTTTGCGTTGAAAATCTGGTGGCATTATCTCTATGGAAAAAATGTGAGATATATACTGACCACAAGACTCTCAAATATATATTCACACAGAAAGAGCTTAATATGCGCCAGCAAAGATGGATAGATCTCATCAAGGATTATGACTTCTCAATCCACTACCATCCCGGTAAGGCAAACAAGGTGGTAGATTCTCTAAGTAGAAAGGATCATGCATCTTTATCAATGATGAGAATTGAAAAGGATCCAATCTTCTTGGATTTTCAAAGGATGGACATGGGAATCATTAAGGAAGGAACATTATCAATCCTTTATCAAATGATTTCTCAACCATACCTCTTGGAGAAAATAAAGGTTTCTCAAAGAAAGGATATGGAAATTCAGAAAAGGGTGGAAGATGTTAAAAATGGGAAATCCTCCAATTTCAAAATTGATGAAGAAGGAGTTGTAAGATTTGAGACAAGATTATGTGTACCATATGATCCAGAGATAAATAAGGAGCTATTGAATGATGCACATAGCTCGACCTTCTCTATCCATCTTGGGAGTACCAAAATGTACTGTGATCTCTGAGAACACTTCTGGTGGGATAACATGAAGAAGGATATTGAGGAATATATATCAAGGTTCTTGGTATGTCAACAAGTTAAATATGAGCGAAAAAAGTTCAAAGGTATGATGCAACCATTTCCTATACCCATGTGGAAATGGGAAAATGTTATGATGGACTTTGTCACGGGTCTCCCAAAGACATCGAAAGGAAATAATGTGATATGGGTTGTGGTTGACTGACTCACTGAGACATCCCATTTCATCGCTATTCAGGAAGATCTCTCACTTGAAAAACTTGCAAAGTTATATGTGAAGGAAGTGGTGAGACTGCACAATGTTCCACTCTCAATTTTCTCTGACCGCAATTCAAGGTTCACATCTAAATTCTGGAAGAGTCTTCAACATGCTTTGGGTACTGAATTAAATTTCAGCACGGCCTATCACCCCCAAAATGATGGCCAATCTGAAAGGACTATTCAGGTGCTTGAAGATATGCTGAGAGTCTGATCTTTAGAATTAAAAGGTGGATGAGATCAGCATCTTCCATCGGTTGAGTTCTCATACAACAGTAGCTTCCAATCGAGTATTCAAATGGCTCCGTATGAAGCTCTGTATGGAAAGTGATGTAGAACTCTAACCTGTTGGGATGAAGTTGGAGAACGAAAGCTACTTGGACCCGATCTTGTGTAAGAGATGATAGAGAAGGTCTGAGTCATCCAGAAACACATCAAAGCTGCTCAGAGTCGGCAAAAGATATATGCTTACAACCGTTGAAGGGACTTGGAGTTCGACATTGGAGATAAAGTCTTCCTTCTAATATCTCCATGGAAGAGAGTCATGCGATTCGGGAAGAAAGGGAAGATAAGCCCAAGGTACATTGACCCCTTTGAGATCCTTGACCGCATAGGAGTTGTGGCCTATCGGCTTGCACTTCCACCGAATATGGCTCGAGTTCATGATGTTTTTCACGTATCACTCTTGAGGAAGTACATACTTGATCCCTCACATGTACTAAACTTAGAGGTGGTGCAGCTGGAAGATGAACTCTTCTATGAGGAGCAACCAGTAAAGATTCTGGATTGAAGAGATAAGGTTCTACGCAACAAGACAACCCATCTTGTCAAAGTGTTGTGGAGGAACCATAATTTTGAGGAAACAACATGGTAATTGGAGGAAGCAATGAATGAAAAGTACCCACACCTGTTTTTGTCTTAGTATGTAAAACGAAATTTCGAGGGAGAAATTTCATAAGGGGGGAAGAATGTAACGACCCAAAGTTTTTCAATGGAAATTTCCTTCTTATATTTATGTCATAAAATCACATGAAAACACAACATAATGAACTAATAAGTGATAAGTGATCTTTAAACATAATTTTTTCACTTATGTGTTTGGAATTTCAAAAATCCGGCATACACGGTTCTGTTCAAGATGTTTTTTGGATTCCGATAAGAAAAACATAATTTTTTGGTGAATAGTAACCTACCCTAATGAATAGTAACATATCCTTATGAATAGTGATATAACCTAATGAATAGTAACCTCACCTATGATAGTATAAAAATAATATTCAAGTTGGAAGTACAATATACCTATGTTTTAGAATGAGTTAATTCTTGTTTTAAATATGATTTTTGATAATAAAATATGATTTTAATTAAATATTAAAATAATAATATTTAGAAAATTATTTTTGAAAAATGGACTTCATTTTTTGATTCTACACGTTGAAAAATGATTAGGGTGAATTTTTGAGATTTTTCTGAAATACTTGAATTTTTGATGAATAGTAAAATACAGTAATTTACCATATATATACATTATAAGCTAAATAAACTATTCCTAGAATCATGGATGATGTCACCACCCATGGTTATAATTCACATGACCCATTTACTATTCTTGGACATAAAATACTAACTATTCTTTGTCTTGGGAAGAAATAATAAATTAACGATTATTATATTATGAAATCCCTCCTCTCCTCCACTATAAAAACCCCCTTCACTCCCTCTTCTCTCCACTCCTCTCAAGCTCCAATAATTCTCTAAATTCTGCCCAAATCTCTCCCCAAGGTCCTCCCCCACGTCCAAAATCTCTCATCCTCCTAAAAATACCAAAAACTCTCCCCTTAAGAGGTTCTCAAAGGAGGAAGTCTCAAGAGGTAAATTCCTCTTCCCAAATTTCTTCTTTTTCTTTTAAGTTCTTTTCTTTTTTATTTTCTTTCCTCACCTACCTTCACCATAATAGTATTATAAATCCAGTAACATACATTTAATGGAATGTCTTCATTCTAGTGGTATATTTCATTATCTTCTTCCCTTTTCCCACCCTTTTATTTGAAAGAAATGAAAGCACCATTTGAGATGTGCTAATTTAGCACATTCAAGGACAACAATTTATCAATTTATATTATTATCTTTAATTATGGTCGTGAAACCATTTGTGTTATGGTTGAAACATATTATTATATATTTAATATGTCCTATTTTTGGTTCTGAAATCTTTTGGTACAAATGGAATTAAGTAATAAATCAAAACACATTCTTTGTAATCAAACCCACCGAATAACAAAAACGGTTATCACTAAGGTTATAGATGTAATAATTCAACATCAATATAAGTAACCTAATTAAAATTAAAAACATGTAATATCCTGGATATGAACTAAATAATATAACTTCAATTCAGGACAACCACTTTAATCCATCATATAATCCAAACTTGAATATAAGTGAACCTATCTTTAAATCCAAGTAAACAAATGAGCTCGATCAATGAAATTGAACCTTATAACTAATCAAAAATGATTTTAATGAACTAAAAAGGGTTATAATAAATAAATTACATATATATAAGGTTCTGGAATTATGAATTAATAATCCTAATTTATTTATTCAGGTCATTAATAACAAGTGGAGAACACCACCAGATTTAAGGTAAGGGATCCTCCCCTTTTCTCTCTTAATCAAGATTATCCCCTATACTATGACTTTATATGTGTACTATAAAATGACGAGGTATGTTTAAGAACCTCCCACATACTTCCTTATGTATTTATAAGTGATGAGAAACCCCATTTCTCTCTCATAAATTCCTCTTGGTCACACCCGACACCATGCCAATAAAATCATAACGAATTCTACCCAAACCTTCTTTGTTCTTTCAGGTTGCCTTATCTTTCTTTCAAAATGGAATTATCTTATCTATCTATGTGGTCTTATGACTTATGGTTAGTTTTACAAGATTATTATATCAATACCCTTTTATCACATTCTTTTGGGGATATACATTATTTTGAAAGATTCCCTCAGAACTTTCCGATAAGCAAACCTGTTTTAAGGGGACTTCCCAAAATTTTTACCCAAATTTCAATTGCACTCTATCCTATGTTTTAAAACACCATTGTATTTATAAAATAATTATTTTTATTATTAAAACCTTCTTGGTTCAATTATGGTTTTATATAAAAGAATGTCCGCTTTTCTATTTGAAAATCTCTAGAGTGTTTTCCTTAAGACCGCACAAAATTGTTTTAATGCTAATGTTTCTAAAATAAATTTTTTGTATGTTGTAACTTATATTTGACACCACTTAACATCTTATATTCCTATATTACCCTATGAATGTCCATTTATGTTCTAATCCTTTCCTTTCATGAACACTTTCATGATACGCCCATTGGATATGTTTGGTGTCATGATTGTGGTACCCAATTCTTTCCATGGGTACCCTTATGTTTATGTATGGTTGATTATGTATGATTATTTATGTGGAAAGATTTTTTATGTGGCATGAATATTAATGAATATGTTAAGATGGGTGCGCCCAGATAGCGCTCCAATGCATTGGGTAAGGTTAAGTCTCATGATATGCGATGTGAAACGGGATTGGCGGTTAGCCTTGACCCGTACTGACTGATAATTTCTTTTTTATTTGATTTTCAAAGAAGCCACTTTAAGGGAGAGCGGTAACCGGAGGGATAAAAAATCAAACCATGCCTATTAGAAATTCAAAATTCAAAAAACTGACGGGACACAAAACCCAACACTATCAGATCATCACGGAAATCACCAACCAAGCACACCGTAGAACATCATCACCAAGTCATCAGCCAAAATCACATCGCCTGCAACCAACATTATCACCATCACAGTCGCCGTCAACATCCAATCCCCACCGCCGTCACCAATGTCGAAGACCATCGTTGACCATCAAGCCACCGTAGAACATTATCACCGAGAAAACCAACACCCCCACCATTGTCACCGACCGAACAACACCAGTCGCCGAAGAACGTCAAAGTCCATAGCCACCAGAAACAACAGCACCAGACACTATTGTCGCTGTTGAGAAAGGATCATGACTTCTGGAACTCCAATATCCACTCAAACAACACCTCCCAAAGATTTTGTAAAAACCACCTTTCCAAATCGACCCGAGGAGGATAGATGGTAGACGGAGCCAGATCAGAGTAAGAGTAGAAAGGATAAAACATAGATTCGTGAGCATCGCCGACATCACCCTACCAAAAAGAGATCTGAAACCTCCAATACCAATCATGACCAAGAAATCACCAAAAAGCAGCATCAACGAACCTTCACCAGCACCGTACCAACCTAAAACCCCACCAAGAATAGATACTCAACTCAAAATCATCATAGAATGATGAAGAAAAAAAATGGGATTGAAACCCTAGACGAACATGGAACTGAAACCCAAGGAATAAATGGTGAAAGGGGAAACTGATGAAGGATTCGGGGATGAAAAGCTAAAAAAAAGGCATCAATGGAATGGGAATGAAACCCTAGTAAAAGTAAAGGAAGGTGATGGAAGTCAGGAAGCCACTCCAGTGAGAACATTGGGAGATGGGACCCTAAGAAGAATGAAGAAGATCGATCTAGGTAGCTCACCGGGAGATTAGAGGAAGAGCACTCCAGCTTCGGAGGATGAAACCGAGGAAGGAAAATTGGAGCTCGCTCAGGAGAGTGCTTCGGGAGAGAATGGGCTCATCCTTTTTAGTTATGCGAATCCCAGTGATTTTAGTCCCTTGACCTGTACTAAAGATATGATTTAAGATTCTACCACATTTATGTGATTCCATGTTTATATGATCCCATGCTTATATTAAATGATTTTATAAGTTTCATGATTTGGATATCATTATGTCATGCCTCCTAACTCATGTGCTTGAGATGTATCCTTAAGTTCATTTCCTTTACTGGGCTTTTTAGCTCATCCCTTTGTTCATGTGTTCCCCAGGGTACCCTATGTAGATATAAGGGCTCAAAGGAAGTTAGGAGCTCATTATGGAGATTAAATAAAGAAGTGTTTTTTAGCCCCATGTTTTGTGTTATATATACCTAGTATTCAAAGACAGTAGACTTAACAATCCTTGGCTTGTACTCTGATGATGAATTATGTTTATAATCATTAAATGTTTTATGTAAAAGGCTCAGGTCGCTATAATCGGTCCCACCCATATCATAATGAAATCATACATATGTGTTCTACATGATCATAAAAAAGCATCATATCATAACCAATAAAATGAAATGGGCATCATAAAAATGTCATCGTATCATAACCTCTGGAAAATAGAGAGGTTTTATAATCACGTCATCATAGAATAACCCATGAAAATAAGTGGGTTTCATAAGTATATATCATGTTATAACCCATGGAATAGAAACAAGTTTCATAAACAAGATGTCATCAAAATCATAACCATTCAGAGAAATAATAATAATGATATCCTTGGATAATAACCTTAGTAAGACAAAGGTAAAATCAATGGATTTCATCTTATATGGAAAATATTTTTGAAAGATCTTTTAAAAACATTTCTTGAGGAAAATATTCATTTCTATTTGAAATTTTTTTAATACATAAAAATTTTGAAAACATTTTTCTTTGAAAATAACTTTGAAAACTTATAAATTATTCTTTGAAAACAATATTTTTTTAAAATACCTTTTACTTGAAAATTATCTTAAGATATCATTTTTAAAACCTTTTTGAAAACATGGTTTTTGAATAAAACATATTTCTGATTCAGGATAGAAATAAGATTATATTTTATTAAATCACTTTCTTAATTATATTAAGTACCAAAGAGTGTAAAAATAGTACCAATACATGAATATATCATGAAAAAATAGAGGAGAATAAAAATCATGAGAATTCTCAAGATATGGATCATAATATTTCATCAATGGAAGCATAAACAATCCTGATAAATGATGAGATTGTAGAAATAAACTCTTACCAATTTAGTAACTTTGAATCAAAGACCCCATGAAAGAATAAAATTAAATGAAGCTTAAAAGATCATGAAAATAATTATATTTATGATATAAAATGTCGAATGTAAGTATGTATACCTCATAAAATAATATAGGTGCACAGAAAAACATGTGTCTCAAAGAAGGAAAGTTTAGATAAAATTACCTTACCGATTTGGTAACTTTTGAACTGTGAAACCCCAAGAAATAAAGATCATAAAATGGATATGTAAATAAAAATAAATTTAAGGATAAGGATCATATAATTAATTCATGGTAAGTATATAGAAAACAAAATATAAATGAGTGGTGAATAAGGCATAAGTCTTGCAAAAATAAAAGTCAGACTAGAAATCCCCTCACCTTATGTCTTGACTCTCGTCGTAATCGTTAAAACATACTATATATTAAATATAAGGTTATCATATTACTATTAAATAACCATATTTAATTATATAAAACCATATATGATTTTATTATGACCTTTTATTACCCTTTTGTTAACACTTCCATGTTAAAGTTATATTTTGGGTAATAACCGCTTTGTTTTTTGCATGTGTTTTGATCTGTTATATTTTTGGTCCTCTTACTTATATCATGATTTAATAATCTCAAAAATGATAAAAATGAAATAAAGATCATATATATTCAGTATATATATTTATAATAATATATTAAATATATAAAAAATAAATGAAATACACCGTTTATGGAGATGGTAGGCTGTACGTATGCATGAACGCTGTTTCCATCTTCTTAGAGTATTAAAAGAAAGAAGAGAAGTAAATGATATATATATATATATATTATAATTAAAGTATAATTTTTATGTCATATATATCAATTATTTTTATTAAAATCATCCTTAACACATATTATGTAAAGTGTGAATGAATCACATCGCTTTGAGGAGGCGGTGGTCCATACATCCACAAACAAAATTATCATATTCCCAAAAAATGGAAATCATGGAGGTATGTGTTATATAATAATTAAATAAGAATAAATAAATCATAAGTATAATATATATAATATAAAAATAGTAATTCCATCATTATTCCCAACCTTGAGAGGTGGTAATGTAAGAACAAATGACATCGATTCACTAGATGGTAGTTTTTCGTACACACGAACGATGATTGTATTTCCAATTTGATTTAAGTGTGTGTGAGTTTAGTTATTACCCTTAACATAAAAAAATTTCAATATATTTATTATATTTATGTGATTATATAGTCATGGAATAATAATATTTTAGGGGGTGGATAAAGAAATAAAACAAAAGTTCGTGTTGAAAGATGTTACCTCTTCTTTGGGTAACTCCTTTTGGTTTGTACCAAAGGGATTCATTGGTTGTATTTCTGCCCAAAATGAGGAATATAGTATTAAGGGAGGGTATTTTTTATCTTATTTGGGTAGGGTTTGGATGAGATGAAGGGATTTAGAGGTGTGAATAGGTAAGGGGGTGAGTGCCCTTTTACAGTGGAGGAGGAGTGACATTCTTGTAAATATAAAAAGGTAAACACTATTGAGAGGTCACCCTCATATAATGTGCCTAAAATAGTGGTCCTTTTTTGAAAAAATAGGGTACATGGTCTAAATATGTCCATACAAAATGTTTTTTAAAATTTTATGGTCATTTTTACACCTTATGATTTATGTTTAATCACTAAGTGATCTTGTTTTTACCCCAATAGTTGTAATTAATTTTAATTACTTTCACTACTATTTTTAATCAAAAACTAAGTTTAAATTATTAAACATTATAAATTATGATGATTAAAAATATATAATCAAAATTTTAAAATTCTAATCATATAAGTGGTAGAAATTTATTTAAAATTAATCTTGTGGATGGGATGAGATGATGAGTTTTAAAGTGAAAAATTTCAAAATATTGAAATGGTTTTTATTCAATTTCAATGTGAAATTGTTTTTGATGATATAAATTGTATTAATTTATTTATAATTTATCTAATTATACTTTAAATCCAATTTAAAATAAAATTTAACTATATACATACATTAAATGAAAAATCAGTTTTCAATTAAAATTCAGTATTATTCACTATTCATCCAAAAATGAAATATTTCCAAAAATCCACCCTATGATAATTTTTAAATTACGAATTAAAAAATTAAGTTTATTTTATCAAATTTAATTTCTAAAATTATCTAAAATTAATTTTATTATTTTTCATAGAAGGAAGTAAAAAACATTTCTTTTGAGAAAATAATTTTTTTTAAAATATACAAACTTTACCAAAAATTATATATTTCATTATAAATATGTTTTATTTATATGAAACCATTATAAAACATATTTAAAAATTATTTATTACTATTCATATTATTAAGTTTAATGACTATGTTATGATATTATTATTTAAATAATTATAATAATAAAATGTTGTTTCATAGAAACTCAGTGTTGTGTGTAATTCAAGCTAAGACGATGTTGTGTGTAGTGAAAGACTAACTTGTTGTATAATATAACAAAATTTTAACTTGGAGTTACATTCAATGAAGTATATCAAATAAATTTAATGTAATTGAAAAAAGGTTCATAAAAAACTCAGGGTGTTACATTCTACCTCCCTTAAAAAAATTTTCCCTCGAAATTCGTTATTTTGATACAAATAAATGAGGATACTTCTACCTCATAATATAATAAAGTTCCCATGTATATTCCTATAACTAGTGATTTACCAAATTTTTTTTGACCTATTTAGTGATCTTTTTTTGTAGAACTTTCTCTATACAATCCAAAATTTCAACTGGTTGTTCCACACAAGAATGATCCTGCTCCACCGGTATAACCTCTGAGTTTAGTACATGTGAAGGGATAGGAATTTACTTAATCAGGTGAGATATATGGAACACATAATGGAATTTATATATATTTTTCGGAAGCACCAAGTGATAGGATAATGTACCGATATGATCAATAGTTTTAAAGGGACCGATATACCTTGAGCTTAGTTTCCCTTTATTCATAAATCTCATAACCATATTATAAGGAGAGATTCAGAGAAACAATTTCTCACCAACACCAAATTATAGATCATGTTGATGGTTATCAACATAAATTTTCTACCAAATTTTAGCTTCCATGATATATTGTTGAATGGTTCTAACCTTCTTGACCATTTCTTTAGTGATATTAGGTCACAATAGTTTTCTTTCTCCAACTCCATTCCAACACATTGGATTTATACATTTATTTTTATAAAGGTATTCATAAATATCTATATGAATTATTGTGTAAAGTCTATTTTTGTAAGAAGAATCAACTAGAGTAAGTTTTTGATCCCAACCCCCTTTAAAATCCATAGAACAAGATCTAAACATATCCTCTAGGGTTTGAATTGTTATTTGAGACTAACCATATGTATGAGGATAATAAGTAGTGCTAAAACTCAATTCCATATCAAGGTATTGATGAAGACTTCATTGGAACTTTGAGGTAAACCTTGGATCCTGATTAGATACAATGTAATTTGGTACTCTATGTAACCTTACAAATTATTTAATGTATATCTTGGAAAGCTGATCCAAAGATAAGTCTTATCTAATAGTGATGAAGTGTGTTGACTTAGTAATACATATTGGAAACAAGATTGTTATTTGCTGTAAATGGAGTCTGGTTTGTGTTTATTGTCAAGACACACTAGGATGACCAAAGAGTTTGCAAGTAAAGTTATATTATAGTACTAGTTGACTACAATGTTGAAGGTGGCGTCATTTCCCAGTGTTTTCCAAAATTTTGGGTCCAACATTTGGAGAATGGAGAAAGGTGTTTTTGGTAAAGGAAGTTGTGTGCAAGTTTAAAGGTAAATATGAATGTTTCATGAAAGTCATTTTTCTAGATTGTCTCATAAAAATACAACAAAGGAAAGAATCACATGAAAGATTTTTTTTCACGAAAGATGGTTTGCATGATACGAAGTTTTTTCATGAAAATCATAAGGCATAGAAGAATCTTACATACCAAATATGATGTCAAAATTGAGTTATGTGCAAGAAGAGTTTTGATAATATCATGTAAAAATATAGAAAAGGCATGAGTTGCACGCAAAAGATGAAATGGCACAAAAGAATATTATATGCTAAATATGACATCAAAATATAGCTTATGCACATGGGGGAAGGTGCGCAAGGAACTTGTGTCTAGGTTCATCTTTTTCTATAAATATGCAGGAACCCACTACATTCAAAGTAACTTTTTCAACAAAGATTTGGTGTCTCTTCCATGGGAAAGAGTTGCACGTAGAATACTTATATTTAATAAATCATGCACATATAGTGTTCCTTATATCTATCAAGATCAAGTGAAACTCACGGGGTAGTTTTGCAAAAGATAAGGGTTGTCTAAAAGAAATATTGTGGTACAAACCTAAAAGTTGTGTGCAAGAACATGTGTTGCGTGCAAGTGTTGAGTTATTCTAATTCCAGGTTTTGAATATTCAGTTTGTTTGATCAGTGCTTCAAGTGCATCAATTCAGGACTATGATGTAAGCATAGTCTTGTAAAAGTCAGGGGCAAAGACTAAAATCCCAATCTACTAAAGAGACCTTCATGTCATTAAAACTGAGTAAGACTTCACCCAAAGAAATGATCTAGGGGGATTCAATGGAAGTTTTTAGAGAGAGACAGTTTTTTTCTTAAAATCTTGTAAAGGTAGTGTGCATGGAATAGAGTGACTATGTCTGAACTTTTTTATTGCACAACTAGTGAAGATTAATGGATTTTTATATATCTGAAACACTATCAGTGTATGCTCCTTGTACTAGCCCTTAGTGGTGAACTAAGTAAAATTACTATGTTGTCTCTTTACTTGTGATCCTTTGTTTTTATGCATTCTTTCATCAGACAGTTTTAACAAGTTCCTACCAATATAGGAACAAGATCCATCACTTTAAAAGGAAAAGTTGATACCCTAATTCACCCCTCCCCTCTTAGGGTGTTCCAAGGTCCTACAAGGTGATTGAATACCACCCATATATTATTATTCTCTTTATAGGTTTTAAGGAGTCCAGTGAAAAAATCCATATTGATTTTCTCCCATTTCCATTATGGTATGGGTAATTGATGCAACATCTCCTTAGAATTTTGTCTTTCAACCTTAACTTATTGTCATACCAAGAAATTGGATACAAACTCTATGATATCTCTCTTCATCCCATCCCACCATAAGTATTCATTCAAGTCTCTATACATCTTCATACTTCTAGGATTAATAGAGAATGAATAACTATGAGCTTTCTCTAATAGATCCTTCTTTAAAACTAGTATGGATGTAACACATACACAGTTCCTAAACCTTATCATTCCATCTTGATCAAGGTTAAACTCAAGAACATTTCTAAGCTTATTCTTAAGATATATATATATATATATTCTTTTTTCATCTTTAATCTTCACTTGGATAGATGGTTGACCATTTATTTGAGAAAGATAATATTTTCCACTTCCTTCAGGATTTATAGGTCAATACTTTGAAAATCCATAAATATTGGATCTTTTGTGATCCTCATCATGGATAAGATAAAATGATCCTTTCGACTAAAAGCATCGTCCACCTTGTTCACTTTCCTAGGGTGGTAATGTATTGAGCATTCATAATCCTTTATTAGCTCTAACCATCTTGTATAGCACATGTTCAACTCCTTTCATGTAAATATATACTTCAAACTTTTATGAATGGTGTATATATCACAATTTTATCCAAAAATATAATGATTTTATACCTTTAATGAAACAATTACCGCAACTAACTCCAAATGTTGAGTTGGGTAATTTTTTTCACGAATCTTCAATTTTCACAAGGCATAGGCTATAAGCATGTTATTCTGCATAAGAAAACATCCCAATCCATTCTTGGATGCATCAATATAGATTAAAAAACCTTATCCACTATATGGAAATGTAATCATAGGTGATTTGAATAACCTTCACTTCAGTTCCTTGAAATTTTCATTGCATTCATTTATCTAGAGGAAATTGAAACCCTTTCAAGTTAACTTGGTCAAAGGATTAGATAGTCATGATAAATTATCCAAAAAATGTCGATAATATCCAGATAAACTAAGAAAAATAAGGATCTTTGTTACCATGGTTAGTATATTACAACATTTAATAGCCGCCGTCTTTGACAGATCTACCTCCATACCCTCTCTTGAGATTATATGACCCAAAAAATGAAACCTTTTGCAGCCAAAATTTACACTTTGTAAATTTTTAATATAGTTAATCCTTCGTTAGGGTATTTAGTGAAATTCTCAAGTGTTTTTCATGATTTTACTTTATCTTTTAATAGATAATAATATCATCTATAAATACTACCACAAACTAGTCAAGGTAATCTCTAAAGACTCTATTTATCAAATCCATGAAGATAGCATGGGCATTAGTATATTAAAATATCATCACTATATATTCATAGTGTCCATACCTTATATAGAATTCCATATTGGGTATATCCTATTTATTTACCCTCAATTAATGATATCTAGAATAAAGTTCAATCTTGGAAAAGTATTGATCTCTACAAAGTTGATCAAATAAGTCATCAATATGGGGAAAATGATACTTTTTCTTGATCAAGATCTTATTCAACTCCTGATAATAAATGAAGAGTCTCACTGATCCATCTTTATTTTCCAAAAATAGAACATATGCACCCCAATTTGACACACTAGGATGAATTAATCCCTTATCAAGGTTTTATTGGAGTTTATTCTTTAATTCATGCAACTCAATCGGGGCCATTCTATAGGGATTTTTTGAAATTGGTTTGAACTAGGTATGAGTTTTATTTAGAACTCAACTTTAAATTTTGGTGTAATTCTAGACAAATCTTTTGGAAAGACATCCAAAAATTCATAAACAATAGGCATATCATCTATATCAAGTTTATCCCCAACCGTTTGAGATAAACATGCCTTCTAAATGGGAATTAAGACCCATAAACTAAATGTAATATCCATATAAAGTTAATACTTATTGTAAAATTGATAGAAAATCATAGGTTGGTTTGAAATATAAAATGTAACATCCCTTACTCAACAATTGATGTGAGGTTTATGCAGATAAATCCAATCCATTCCAAGATAACATCAAATTCAGCCGTAAGAAGAATAATAAGATTTTCATGAATCACATTCCCATAAACGTTAACTGAAGAGGAATCATAGTCATAAGATTCAATCATCATACCATAAGGGGTTTGAAATTGTAATTCCACATATAATATTTTGGGTGGAATCTTAATACCCTTTAAAAATTATTTAAATATGAAAGATTGGGTAGATCCAAAATCAAATAAGACATTAATAGTTATAGAGTGGATGGAAAGTGTACCTTTAAAATTTTCACCCCACATGATAAATAGTGATCACATGAGATTTCCCCTTGTCCCTCGACTTAAGTGGTTGTTGACATCAATTATCATCATTAACCTTTTAGTTTGAGAACTAGTTAGCATAATGTACATTCCCCTTACACTTGAAGCACTGAAGTGGGGGAGGTGCATTCTACGCATCTTTCTCTCCATTCTCAGTGTTATCTAACTTCTTTCCATCACTTTGGAAATCAAATTCCTGATTAACTTCCCTTATATAATTAAAAAATTATTATACCCCTTAAGACAATTTCCTCTATGCTTCTTTCCCACACACAGAACATAAAGGAAATCTCATCTTCTCTCCATGTTTTTTATATTTTCCTTTGAACTCCATCTTCATTTTCTTATCAAAACTATGATATTGAAGCGTAACTAGAACCTTAATTTCAACCTTTAATTCATAATTCACAATCTATTCATAGCTACTAAAGCCTCATATAGCTAACTCCTTTATGATAATTGGATTTAACTCACTAAAGAACCTATCAACCTTTACTTTTGGGTTGGAAGATAATACCAGAAGTGTAACTCGCAAGTCATTTAAAATTAGCCTCATAGGTACCAATAGATTCATCATCCCTTTACTTTAACTCAAGGAATTATTTCTCTATCTTTGTATGAAGAATACGAGGAAAGTAATTGTTGAAAAATAAGTTCTTGAACTCATCCCAATACATGGATTCAATTTCATATTTTTTCATGGTATTCTTGATTAGAGTCTACTACTGTTCCACTTTACCTTATAAATGATAAACATCCAGAATTAATTTCTAAAGTTCCAAACATTGTATAATGAAAAATATATTTTCAATGGTACTAATCCATTGTTCAACAACTAGTGGATTAGAAGACCCACTAAAATAAGGTGAAATTTTCATCATGAAGGACTCAATAGAACATTATTACCTCATTTGGTCATTTGGAAGCTCAACATGATTCATAGATTGAGAAAGTTGGGTGAGAATAGAAATGATATTTTTCATTCCAAATCCCATAACATTTAGATTATCAGGTGAACAATCATTACATTTCCCGTCACACTCAACATTGGAGTGTTTCCTTTGGGTTCCATCCATTTACTAAAACCAAAAATCATAGATTAAGAAACAATAATCATAGTGGTAAACCTCATAATCATGGAATCACTTATAGGATATCTAAATTAAGACACCCTATTTAAGCTATGGCATCTTAGGTTTATCCTAGGTTATTCATAGCCAACTTATATTTAAACCATTCATGATGGTTAGTGAAGAGTTTGTGAATTTCCAAATCATACCCCCCAGGAGTGTCAAACTAGGTGTGCAACAAGGCCCTTTTTCATGCACTAGTTCACGATCGAGTCTAGTTCAATGCGGTGTTTTTTGGAGTTGTTAACCCTATTTACATATGTTCTAGATCTACATCCACTTGTAGTATACATACAGGTATGTATTACTAGGAAACCACTCACTCTATCCTTTACTAAAATTCCAATACATTTTACTATACTTTGACTCATCCTTATAGACATGTCCTTAGGGATCTCAATAAGGTTTTCTCATCATAGTTTCCAAAAGTTGACTAAACCTTCACTCTCATACCAACTATAGCGAGCCTCACTTCTCATACATAGACATTACATTATTTTTTCATAATAATTAATACATTAAATAGAAACATTCCCAAATACAATATTATTTTAGTGCCTTTGGAAACATGGAAATAGAAACACCAGTACATAAGTGAGTTACATTATCTCACACTAGGTTCTCTATGACTATAATCCTTATTAGACACATTATAAATAATAAATATCTTCATAACATGGGGAAAGGAAACATAAAAATGGGTGAGATCAAATTCTAAGTAAGGATAAACAAAGGATATATGTAATCATAATCATGAGAATAAGGGTATGATAGCACGATCATAACATTATAAGATCATAACCTGCATATCAAAGATCATAATCAAGAGTCATGGAATAAATATTGGTAGTTAATAATACATGAATCATAAGGTAATCAAGAGAATAAGCCATAAAAACATAACATAGGAATAATACATGGAGTTATGGCATAAACATAATAATATACAATTATTTCCATAGTAGTAAAGGTTTAATTCCAAGGCAATATTAGTAGAATGGGTTCATTCCTCAAACCATTTTAGTATTAAAGGTTCACTCCCATGACCATATTAGTAGAAAAATTACTTTACTAAATAGAGTTAACTCCTTGTTCCATCCATGTCTATCTCATTATATATTAACCTTTACCCAATTCATTAGAGGTAGGTATAAGTCCCACCCATCTCATAGTGAAATCATAAATATGTGCACCACAAGATAATAAACAACCATAATATCATAACATATGAAATGAAATGGGTATTAAAAACATGTAATCATATCATAAACCATGGAAAATATATAGGTTTCATAATCATTTATAATAACCTTTTAAAATAGGTGGTTTTCATAAGTATGTATCATGGTATAACCCATGGAAGAGAAACAAGTTTCATAAATAAGATGTCATCAAAAGCATAACCATTCAGAGAAATAATAAGAATGGTATCCTTTGATCATAACCCTAGTAAGACATAGGTTAAATTAATGGATGCCATTTTATATGGAAAATAATTTTTAAATATCTTTTAAAAACATTTCTTAAGGAAAATATCATTTTTTCTTTGAAAAACAATTTTTTAATACATAAAACATTTTGAAAACCTTTTTCATTGAAAATAACTTTGAAAACATATAAACGAATCTTAGAAAACCATAAAACATTTTTTAAATAAATTTTCATTGAAAAAAATATTAGTATATCATTTTAAAAACCTTTTTGAAAACATTTTTTAAAACATGGTTTTTGAATAAAATATATTTCTGACTGAAGAGATAAATTAGGTCATATTTTCTTAAAAATATTTCCTAATTATCTTAAGTAAAAAAAGTGAAAAAATGGTACAAATATATGAAGATATCATAAAAAATATTAGCATAATAAAAATGATGATAATTCTTGATATATAGATTATAAGATTTCATAAATAGAAGCATAATTATAAAAAATCTCAATAAATGATGATATTGTAGCAATAAAATTTTACCACTTTAGTAACTTTGAATAAAAGTTCGCATGGAATAATAAAATTACATGAAGCTTAAAATATCATTAAAATAAGGAGATTAATGATTTTAAATTTCAAATGATATTATGTACACCCTGTAAAATAACATAGGTGTATAATAAAATATGTGTCTCAAAGAAGGAAAATTGATACAAAATTACCTTACTAAATTGGTAACTTTTGAACCATAAAACCCCATGAAATAGAGATCATAAAATGGATATTTAAATACCCATAAATTTAAGCATAAGAATAATATAATTAATTAATGGGTAGTATATACACAAAACAAAATAAATGAGTAGTTAATAAGGAATAAGTATCACAAAAATAAAAGTGATACTATAAATTCCCTTTCCTTATGTCTTGATTCTCATCAAACTCGTTCAAACCTAATATATAATAAATATAAGTTCATTATAAAACTATTATAGAACAAAATTAAATTATATAATACCATATATTATTTTATTATGAGTTTTTATTATCCTTTTATTAATACTTCCATGTTAAAGTTACATTTCGTGTAATAACCGATCTGTTTTCTCATGTGTTTTGATTTGTTATATTTTTGGTCCTATTACTTATATCATGATTTCATCATATAAATAATGATAATTATGAAATAAATATCATATATATTTAGTATATTTGTATTTATAATAATATATAAAATATAGAAAAATTAAATGAAATACATCATTCATGGAGACGGTATGGCGTACTTACATATAAACGTTATTTCCATTTTCATGGATTATTAAAAGAAAGAATAAAATTAAATGATATATATATATATATTATAAATAAAATAGAATTATTATTTCATATATGTCACATATTTTTATTAAACTCATCCTTAATACATTCCATATAAAGCATGAACGAATCACATCGCTTTGAGGAGACGATAATCCGCACGTCCATAAACGAAGTTATCATATTCCCACAAAATGGAAAACATGAAGGTATATGTTATATAATAATTAAATAAGAATAAATACATAATAAATATAATATATATCATATGAAAATAGTAATTCCATCATTATTCTCAACCTTGAGAGGTGGTAATGGAAGAGTGAATGACATCGGTTCATGAGGCGGTAGTCCGCCGTACACACGAATGATGATTATGTATCCCATTTGATGAAATTATGTGAGAGTGTAGGTCATAACCTTAACATAAAAACATATAAGTATATTGAGTAAACTGGTGTTATTATATAATAATGTGATAATAAGAATTTATGGGATGGATAAAGAAATAAAACAGAAGTGTTTGTTGAAGGATGATACCTCTTCTTTGGGTAACTCTTTTTGGTTTGTACCAAAGGGATTCCTTGGTTGAATTTATGCCAAAAGTTAGGACTCTATAACAAAGGGATGGAATTTGGGAGATTATTTTTGAAAGTTTTGGATGAGAAAAAGGGCTTGAGATGTGTGAATAAGTGAGGGGGTTGAGTTCTCTATTTATAGTGGAGGAGGAGTGCCATTCTTGTAAATATAAAAAGGTAAACAATATTGGGAGGTCACACTTACATAATGTGACTAAAATAATAGTAAATTTTAAATAAAATAGGGTAAATGGTTTAAATATGGCCATAAAATTGGGTTTGGACAAGTGTAGGATCATTTTTACACCTTATTATTTAAGTTTAATCACTAAGTAATCTTGTTTTTACCCTAATCACTATAATTAATTTTAATTATTTACACTAATATTTTTGGTAAAAAATTAATTTTAAATTCTTAGAAATTATAAATTATGATGATTCCAAATATGGAATCCAATTTTCAAATTCTAATCACAAAAGTGGCAAAAATTAATTTAAATTAATTCCGCAAACGGGATGAGACGATGAGTTTTAATGTGAAAAAGATGAAAAGATTGAAATTTTTTTATATTCAATTTCAATATGAAATTGGTTAAAATGATCTAAATTATTTAAATTTATGTATAATTGATCTAATTAAACATTTAAACAAAATTAAAATATAATTCAAATATATAAATAAATTAAACAAAAATGTAGTTTTCAATTAAAATTCAATATTTTTCACCATTCACCCAAAAATTAAATATTTCCAAAAGTTCACCGTAAGATAATTTTTAAACTATGAATTCAAAAATAATGTATATTTTATAAAATTAAATTTATAAAATTATCTAAAATTAATTTTATTATTTTTCACAGAAGGACATACAAATCAGTTCCTTTGAGAAAATAGTATTTGTTTCAAAACATATAGACTTTACCAAAAATTATATATTTTATTTTCATTATGTTTTATTTATGTGAAAATAATATAAAAAATATTTAAAAAATATTTATTACTATTCACATTACTAATTTTAATGCGTATTTTATAAAAATCAAGTTTAAATAATTATAATAATGAAATTTTGTTTTATAGAAACTCACTGTTGTTTGTAACAAAAGCTAAATTGATGTTGTGTGTAGTAAAAGATTAAATTGTTATAGCATATAATGAAAGTTTAACTTAGTGTATCATGAAATTCAATACATCAAGGAAATTTAATTTAATTGAAAAAAGGTATATACAAAACTCAGGGTGTTACATACCCTGTGTAGTTCCATCGGATAGCTGATGGCATGAGAAGAACAATTTGGGCTAGTAGGAGTCCATTGGATAGCCGATGTGAGATTTCTAAAAGCAGCTACTATAAAAAACCAACCCAGGTTACCCTCAAACTTGGAACCTGACTCGATCTTTCATATACCTGAAGGGTGTTCCTGATCCCCACGGGCTGGCGACAAGAACCCGGACATCGAATGACAAATCCGAGGGAATGGTTTCACCCAACCTAAACAACCAAATTGTTGGAGTTGGTGGCATAGAACCAAATAATTTGTACTTTATTCATTAATAAAATCCTTATCACATCTTTATTGTTCTTCTGTGTGACAATACATGTGATAATGTCTTAAGGATAGCTGTTGCATTAAAGGGTCATAGATGATCCCTGCTATGAGGTGAACCTGGAAGTTCCATAACACTATTCTTGAATATATGTTATATGGGAAGATGATGTTATTTGAGGGACACAAATAATATAGGCCATTAGGGGCGAGGACTCATAAAACTTTGAGGCACCTTCTCATGGTGTGCGCCCTTGGTAATATCCAGGTGGATATTATGAGTATGAGACCCGCCAGTAGGAAATCCACATTTCATAGTGTCATCGGATGTTCATATCTACAGACGTGTGTATTGGTCCCTAGACTTTAAGATTATTATTAATGGGTATTACAACTCGCGCACTTAGATGTATTGATGAAAACTGTGATGATACACTGTTCACAGCGAGGTAGGATATGTTGGATGCGTCACGAGTAATACTTCATTAATAGATAATGTGAGAAAGGATTTGTCCCTTCTGTTCCATAACAGAAGTAGATATCTCAGGCCCTTTTATGGAATTGATATAGCCTAAATAAATCAATGGACATGGTAAGTTATGGACAAGTTCAATTCCAGAAAGTCAAAGAAAGAATAATCGAGCACATGGGTTGATGGCACTAGCATGCAACCAACTTGATTTGAGATATCGTGATAAAGGTATTATATTACACAGTAAACGTTCGTAGGAGGTGACACGTCATTGCAACGTTAACTTCTTTCTCTATGGGTGCCTTGGCATGTTTCTAGATGCTAACCTTGGAATTTAGGTAGGTTCCACTTAATGCCACTGAGAAAGGGGCTTAGAGGATCACACACTAAGTGTGTCCATGTATCTCAGTTAAATATTAATTTAACAAGTTAAATAAATATTATTCTCGACTGTGGTTTAATAATTATTTAAGGATTCCTTATCACATTTATTTCGACACTAGTTATTCGAGAGAATATATTGTGGGAGAAATAATATATTTATTAGTGAGTAATGTGGTTACATTTATTTAAGAAATAAATAGCCATTACTCAAGGACTAATAAATGTGGTGGAGGAAATAAAGGAAAGTGGAAAATAAAAGTACACACCGTGTATATTAAATATACACGCCGTGTAGTTTTATGGAAAACAAGTACACACCGTGTATTAATGATTACATGCTGTGTAGTTTTTCCAGTCGGGATTTTGAGGATATAATATTGTTTTATTAAATGATATTTATTATAATCATCATGGGCGCATGTCAAGGAATTAATAATTCTACATGGGGGTTTTCAATAAGAGTTAATGAAATAAATAAAACACGTAACTCGTTTATTTATTGTCATAACTCTATAACCTCAAACCCGATTATAAATATCCTCACAACCCCAACACTTTTCCTTAATCGTTGTGCACAACAATTCTGGAGAACTCTTTCTAGGCCGAAAGAACTCATTCCTCCAAGAACGCTCTCAAGGCTGAGAGACCAAGGCGATCGAAGGCGGACATCGTAAGTGAAGGTTCTTCCGCGCTGGCACCTGGAGATCCCTTCAACGACGTCTGGAGATACGTGGCACACGTGTGGATCACCACTAGAGGAATCATACACTTGGATTCTACGACGCAATGGCGGATCACTGAATCGTGACTGGAAACATCAATGAATAAAGAATTCCACCAAGGAAATTCTTGTGAATTAATTAAATTAATTATAACCAACATATGATGATCCTATCTCTATGGTTCTGGGATTCCCTCTTTTTTTTCATTCTTCGTTCTATTCTGAAGATACGGCGTTTTATATCATGACGGATCTCGGTTTGAACGTTGTTTAACGCTAAAATTAAAGTTGGGAAAACCCACCAACGCGATTCCGCTACGCCCGGAACCTACAAGTGGTATCAGAGGGTCATATCGTTGATTATAATTATTTAGTTTTTCATTGGTGATCTAAGAATTAAATAATTTAGTTATTTCAATTCAAGTTAATCATTATTTAAATCTGAATCTCAAGATCTGTTCCTCCTCTATTGTTTCTCGTTCACCATAAAGAAACGACCTTTTCTTTTAATTTTTCATTAAAATAAAATAAAGGATATCGTCTGGAGGATCCAAACGTTCCTATCCGTACAACACGAGAATACACGACGTGTATTCAGAAATACACGCCATGTAGTCTAGGTTCATGAATCAGTCTGGTCTGCCAAATCAGACCGTGTATTGATCCTATCTAAGTCATTTATGACACTGTGTGTTGACTAGGAATAGGTGGCGCACGGTTTCCGGATTACACGCCGTGTGGTCCAACAGAACACGGTGTGTAGTCCCTTCGGGTTGGGTTAGACCGTGTACCCCGTACATGGATTGCTCGGCTGGAAACCGTGTAATGTAAAAACTACACGGCGTGTGTCCCACTGTACATGCCGTGTACTCCGAAAATTTCCAAATTACATTAACACGCCATCTCCCCGGGTGTGTACTTCGGATGGACGGTGAAGAAAAGTACACGTCGTGTAGTCGAAACTACACGCCGTGTACTCACCCAAATTATGCAGATTTATTAAAATTTATTATTATATTATACAAACCCTTGAGACATGTACCATAGTGTAGGCGTAAAGCTGAGGCACAACACGTGATTGGTGTTATATATATATGTGTTTAATTTAACATCTGCGTAATAAATGGTAATTCAACGGGTTGCCTCCAAGGTACAAGTTACGTACAAGGATAATTTTAAATGAATTTATTTGTTTAAAATTATGATGGATGAGAATCTCAAGGAAATTCATAAAAGGATTTAAGATAAAAGGATTGATTAATTAAAAGATAATTAATTGATTTGAGCATGATTTATCTTAAGAAATAACGATTAAAGAATTGAATGCTAGTTTTATTTATGCGTAAATATCATTGCATGTATGGATGATCATGAGCTAGACCAAGACCTTTGTATGTGAATGGTTTCTTTTAATTTATTTATTTAAATTTTTTGGCCTGCGATTCTTCTCCTCATTAATATGTAGGGCCTGCGCGCCCAGGGGATCTTTTATGTAAAACCCCCTTTTTACCCCTCACCTGCGTGTGAGATAAATGCATATGTAATAGATGGAGATCCCAAGCTAGTGGAGGAAACTCAAGTTAGGAGAAAAGGAGAAACCAATCCAAGGAGATACAAAGATGGACAGGTGGAAAGTTGTAAACACGAACCTGAAAGGTTCAAGGTGTTTCTCCCCTAGGTATTGGGTTAGTTTGTCAACATCTAGATAAACTAACCAATAGAAAAGCTCATGATCATACCATTTATTTTATTTCTGTTAGTTGCATGGTTTATTTATTGTGGGTGTGTTTTCACGATCACACATTTAATGAATTAAACAAGCATGCAAGATGGAACTAAAATAAAAATCGGATTATGCGTAAATATTATCTTAGACATGGTTAATCACTTAATTATATCTCACTTAATATTAACAAACATGTAATCAAAGATAATAAAATGGAAATTTACGTATAAGGATAAAATCCCTCAAAGAAATATTAAGTCAGTATAGCCTTCCATAATCTTGGTTAGAATCGAACCATAGTTCAAAGTGCTTGACCAACCCTTGTTGGGGTGATTTCAATTATTGGGAAATTATAATTCAAGATTTTGGGTTGAATTAACTTGGTTCACATCAAGGGTTGACTTGCATAGTAGGACTTAGTGTGACCAAGAGGAAAAGGTTGAGGAAATCCAAAATAAAAGGATTTCAGGATTGGGGAGTCCACTCAGCAGATCAAGGAGCTGTGAGTTAATGCAATTGGCATTTGGAATTCCTACCTAAAACCCTTCAAGTTACTTGACCAACCATAGTTGGGGTAATGAAAAGGGAAATATCAATCCTTTGCACTAAAATATTCAAGAAACAGAATATTCCTAAGTCAATGGTGAGGGCTATTAGATTTCGATAAAATAGTGGGAGACTAATAAGTATTAATTTATTTATTTGTCTCATTTTATAATAAAGTACTAAACCTTTTCTCATCTTAATTTGTAGAAACGTCAAGAAAATGACTCCAAAATATAATTGCGAACCATACTCGAGAAGGAAAACCTTCTCACTAGCACCAATTTATAAGAGTGTTAGAGGTGTTTACGCGTCATCCTTTGCCACGAAAGGAAATTGTATGTGCTGGAAGAACCTATTCCAGTTGCGCCTGGGAAAGAGTCTAGTGATGAGGAATTATCTCTCTATATGAAACACATGGATGATGCCACATATGTCTAGTGTTTCATGATATCGGCCATATCCAATGAGCTCCTGAAGCAACATGAAAACATGGACGCGTATAACATGATGTCTCACCTTAAGGATATCTACCAAGAGAAGGCGAGACATGAGAGGTATGAGATCTCCAATGATTTTTTTACAACTAATCTTGGAGAGTCTGCGCCAACTGGGACTCATGTAGTCAAGCTTATTGGCTACATTGAACGCCTGTACATATTAGGGATTAAATTCCCGAATGAGTTGCGTACAGATCTCATCCTATCATCACTGCCCAAAACCTTATCTAGCCTTTTTGTCAACTAAAACATGAGCAACAATGAGAAGAGTCTATCGGAACTTCTGACCTTGATTATCCAGGTAGATAAGGACACGGGGTGTGACAAACCCGCAGTCCTTATGGTGAATAGGAAAAGGAAGGACAAGGAAAAGGGGCCAAAGACTTATAAATGGTTTGAATCCCCTGAGCACCGTACTTCCAAGAAGGGGAAGATCCAGAGGCAGTGAAAGGAATGGTAGGCGGTGTGTTTTTCTTGTGGCAAGCAGGGCCACCAAAAGAGGAACTGCACCCAGAAGCGTGGGGACGCTAAAGGTGTGTTTGTTATCGAGTGTAATCTTTCCATTTATACACATTGGGTATTAGATACAACTTGTGGGGCTCACATCTATATTCAAATGCAGGAACCAAGTAGATTTAGAAAGATTTCCAGAGGACAGGAGGACCTTCGAGCTACCAATGGCGCAAGGCTGGCTGCGTTGGCTATTGGTGATTACCACCTCTCATTGCTGAATGGAATGATTTTGGTTTTACATAACTGTTATTATGTGCCTAGTGTTACCAAGAACATAATTTCTGTATCTTGTTTGGATATGGATGGATTTATTTTCATGTTTGGAAATATGGGTTGTCTCTTTTATAAGAACAACGTATGTTATGGTATGAAACATTTAAATAATGGTTTTTATGTATTAAATTACAAAAACCAAGTGTTGGAAATCGATAACGAAACAAACTCACATGAATCATACATCACCCAGTTGTGGGATCACCGTATCGGTCATGTAAACAAGAAGCGCTTGACAAAGCTCTGCCAAGATGGCTATTTAGACTCTATTGAGCTAAAACCACTTGATAGATGTCACGCTTGTTTACAAGGAAAAATGACCAAGCCGCCTTTTGGTGGACAAGGTGAAAGAGCCATAGAGCTTCTAGGATTGGTACACACGGATGTGTGTGGACCATTTCCAGTAGAAGCTAGAGGTGGATATTCTTACTTCATTACTTTTACTGATGATTTGAGTAGATATGGCTATGTCTACTTAATGATGTATAAGTCAGAGTCCTTAGAGAAATTTAAGGAATTCAAGAATGAAGTAGAGAATCAGCTTGGTAAGAAGATAAAGAAGCTTCGATTGGATTGAGGTGGAGAATATCTGAACCAAGAGTTCATCGATCTTCTACGGGAGTCTAGGATTCTATCTCAGCTCACTCCTCCTTATACACCACAGTGGAACGGTGTTAGTGAATGGAGGAACCGCACCTTGTTGAACATGGTGAGGTTGATGATGAGTCATGCAGATATTCTATTATCCTTTTTGGGATAAGCATTACAAACTGCATCATACACATTAAACCAAGTACCAACTAAGGCGGAAAATGGAATTCCCTCCAAGCTATGAAATGGAAAGAAACCCATTTTGTCACACACACGTGTATGGGGATGCGAGGCATTTGTTAAGGCCTCCTCAGGCAACAAACCAAAACCCCAGGGCACGAGCTGTATCTTTATAGGATATCCTGAGGAAACGAAAGGATATTACCTATATAACCCTTCAGACAAGAAAGTGACTGTCACCAGACAAGCTGTCTTTCTTGAGAGGGAGCACATAATCAAGAAGGATAGTGGGAGCAAGATTGACTTAGACGAAGTTGATGCTCAAGATACACATGATTTGGTATAGGAACAAGTTCCAAAGGTCCCCGTGGAAGAGGTTCCAGAAACACAACTACTGCATAGGAGCTCAAGAGAGGTAAGGGAACCAGAGAGATTTGGTTTCCTAGTCACCGAAGATGGTGAATCATTATTGTTGGACAATGATGAACCTCTCTCCTACAAGGAAGCTGTAGAAAGCTCAGAAGCTGCAATATGACTAGAAGATATGAATTATAAGATGGATTCCATGTATCAGAACCAAGTATGGGTTCTGGTCGATGAGCCAGTTGATGTAAATCCTATTGGATACAAATGGGTATTCAAGAGAAAACTGGACATGGAAGGTCAAGTTAGCACCTATAAAGCAAGGTTAGTGGATAAAGGATTCAGACAACATCAAGTAATTGACTATGATAAAAACTTCTCACCAGTTACCATGTTTAAATCCATAAGAATCATACTTTCCATAGCATCTTACCACGACTATGAGGTTTGGCAGATGGATGTCAAAACTACAATCCTTAATGGAAACCTTTAGGAAGATGCCTATATGACACAACCAGAAACGTTTGTGACACCAGGTGAAGCCAAAATGGTTTGCAAGTTGCAGAAATCAATTTATGGATTAAAGAAAGCATCCAGGTCATGGAAAATTCGATTTGATGAATCCATAAAGGAATTTGGATTCATTAAGAACGAATGTGATCCATGTGTTTATAAGAAGTTTAATGGGAATGCGATCGTTATCCTAGTAGTATATTATGACGACATATTACTTATTGTAAATGATGTACCGGTCTTATAGTCAGTTAAGGATTGGTTGAAAAAGTGTTTCTCTATGAAGGACTTAGGAGAAGCAGCCTACATTCTAGGGATCAAGATCATTCATGATAGATCCAAGAGGCTGCTTGGACTAAGTCAGGGTATATACGTTGACCGGATACTAAAGAGATTTAGTATAGAACAATCCAAGAGGGTATTAGTTCCAGTGTCACATGGACTACATCTTTTTAAGAAAATGTGTCCTTATACACAACTAGGGAAAGATTGAATGAGTAAGATATCATACGATTCGGCTATAGGATCCATCATGTATGCCATGTTATGTACCAGGATTGATGTTTCCTATGCACTGAGCATGGTAGGTAGATATCAAGTAGATCCAGGAGAACAACATTGGAATTATGTTAAGACTATCCTTAAGTATTTGAGAAGAACTAAGGATATGTTCCTGGTGTATGGAGGAGACAAGGATCTTGTCATCAGAGGGTATGCTGATGCTGATTTTCAAACAGATCAGAATGATCTGAAGTCATAATCTGGATATGTTTTCTATCTCAATGGAGGAGCTGTGAGCTGGAAGAGTTCAAAGAAGCTAGTTGTCGCCGATTATACAGCAGATTTTGAATATATAGCGGATTCTGATACAACCCAGGAAGCCTTATGGATTCGGAACATTGTCCAGGAGCTTGATGTGGTGCCTAGCAGTATAGGTCCCATTACATTATATCATGATAATACTGTAGCGGTGGCTCTTGAAAAAGAACCAAGGTCACATCAACGTAAAAATCACATACTCCGGAAGTATCACCTCTTGAGGGATTTCTATCAAAGGGGTGAAGTTGCAGTGAGCAGAGTGTCCACGGAAGAGAACATGGCAGACCCCATGACTAAAGTCCTATCTCAGCAGAAGCATGAATATCATGTGAGAGTTAGCGGGTTAAAGGTTGTTAGTAGTTGGCTCTAGTCCAAGTGGGAGTCTATTAGAGTTGGTGGCCTAGAACCAACTAACTTGTACTTTATTTATTAATAAAATCCTTATCAAATCTTGATTATACTTCTGCATGAAAATGCATGTGATAATGTCCTAAGGATAGTTGTTCCATTAAAGGGTCATAGTGGATCCCTACTATGATGAGAACCCGGAAGTGTCATAACACTGTTCTTGAATATATGTTCTATGGCCGGATGATGTTATTTGATGGACACAAATAATATAGGCCATTAGGGGCGAGGACTCATAAAACTTTGAGGCACCTTCTCATGGTGTGTGCCCTTGGTAATATCCAGGAGGATATTATGAGAACGAGACCCGCCAGTAGGAAATCCACATTTCATAGTGTCATTGGATGTTCATATCTGTGGACGTGTGTATTGGTCCCTAGACTTTAAGATTATTATTAATGGGTATTAAAACTCACGCACTTAGATGTATTGACGAAAACTGTGACGACACACTGTTCGTAGCGAGGTGGGATACGTTGGGTGTGTCACGAGTAATACTGCATTAATAGATAATGCAATAAAGGATTTGTCTCTTCTATTCCATAACAGAAGTAGATATCTCAGGCCCTTTGATGGAATTGATATAGCCTAAATAAATCCATGTCCATGGTAAGGTATGGGCAATTTCAATTCTATAAAGTCAAAGAAAGAATAATCGAGCACATGGGTTGATGGGACTAGCATGCTACCAACTTGATTCGAGATATCATGATAAAAGGAATATATTACACAGTAAACATTCGTAGGAGGTGACATGTCATTGCGGCGTTAAATTCTTTCTCTATGGGTGCCTTGGTATGTTGCTAGATGCTAACCTTTGACTTTAGGCAGGCTCCGCTTAATGCCACTGAGAAAGGGGACTAGAGGGTCACACACTAAGTGTGTCCATGTATCTCAGTTAAATATTAATTTAACAAGTTAAATAAATATTATTCACGACTGTTGTTTAATAATTATTTAAGGATTCCTGATCGCATTTATTTTGACACTAGTTATTTGAGAGAATATATTGTGGGTGAAATAATATATTTATTAGCGAGTAATGCAGTTACATTCATTTAATAAATAAATAGCCATTACTCAAGGACTAATAAATGTGGTGAAGGAAATAAAGGAAAGTGGAAAATAAAAGTACACGCCGTGTATATTAAATATACACATCATGTAGTTTTATGGAAAACGAGTACACACCATGTATTAATGATTACACGTCGTGTAGTTTTTCCAGTCAGGATTTTGAGGATATAATATTGTTTTATTAAATGATATTTATTATAATCAGCGTGGGCGCATGTCAAGGAATTAATAATTCGACATGGGGGTTTTCAATAAGAGTTAATGAAATAAATAAAATGCGTAACGCGTTTATTTATTGTCATAACTCTATAACCTCAAACCCGATTATAAATATCCTCACAACCCCAAAACGTTTCCTCAATCGTTGTGCACAGCAATTCTGGAGAATTCTTTCAAGGCCGAAAGAACTCCTTCCTCAAAGAACACTCTCAAGGCCGAGAGATCAAGGCGATCGAAGGCGGACATCGCAAGCGAAGGTTCTTCCACACTGGCACCTGTAGATCCCTTCAGCGACATCTGGAGATACGTGGCACACGTGTGGATCACCGCTAGAGGAATCCTACACTTGGATTCTACGACACAACGACGGATCACCGAATCGTGACTGGAAACATCAATGAATAAATAATTCCACCAAAGAAATTCTTGTGAATTAATTAAATTAATTATAACCAACATATGATGATCCTATCTCTATGGTTTTGGGATTCCCTCTTTTTTTTCATTCTTTGTTCTATTATGAAGATACGACATTTTATATCGTGACGGATCTCGGTTTGAACGCTGTTTAACGCTAAAATTAAAGTTGGGAAAACCCACCAACGCAATTCCGCTACACCCGGAACCTACACACATGACATACACATATAGATAAATAATGAAAAAATGGAATAATAACAAATATATATGCCATAATTTTAAGGAAAATAATAGAAACTGAACAACTAAAACAGTAGCTAAAAACTCCAAAAGACAAGTCGAACAGCAAGGGAATCAAAACCAAACAGCTACTCCAATGATGGCATGGACGAACTCCAACCATCTCACCATCAGCTACCCATACCAGCTATCATGAAACTCATCACCTCACTGTTGTGACTTGCCTTTCCCTACACTAGAAGACAAATAAAGGTCTACGTACCAATGAAGCAATGTGAAAGTTGTGAGCTAACAAGCTCAGTAGAATCCCACCCAGGTGTTCCATAACAAGTCTCTATATTAAAGAAATTATATATACTCATTTTTAAATAAATCATGGCATGATAAGTAGTAAAGCATTTTTCTAGAAAACATGGTAAACATTCCCATTTCCATAGTTCTAAACAAAAGTAGGTATACGATTTTCCAAATAATTTTTCCATATTATTGTTCATAAGAATCAACATGCATATCAAGGATAAATCAGAAAGCTGAGTAGTATAAACTAGAAGAACAGGTATCACAACACCAAGGAATACAACAGGTCTAGGCAGAATACTACTCGTACCATAATAATCAAGTGCACAAAACTAATCCTAGAACAACGGGCCTAGGAAGCAGAGGAAAACCCCAAGAGTAATCCCCCCAAAATGTAAATATCGGTCCCCTAGAACAACAGGCCTAAGAAACAAAGAAAATCCCCAAGAAAATCCTCCTTGATTATCACAAAGCAATGGATGATTTCTTCAAGCTAAAACTTCCACCTAAGTACCCAAGGTAACCCATGTGCTATTTTTCACAAATCTATTTCAATGTTTTGAAAACCATTAAATAAAATTTCACAATTAATTTATCAAAATCTAGGGAAATTTTTTTTTATTTCAAAACCATTTTTCAACACACATAAAAAATTATTCCAATTTCATAAATCAATTTATAAAGAAATTTCTAAAGCAAAACAAGTAGGTTCATTATCATAGGCTAGATACGGAACTACCTACCTCAAAGTTCAGGTCATACACACTCAAAACGGAATGCAAAACCAAGAACGAAACCCAACAACACAAAAAGAGACCCTAGGATCCAATCCATAATAAGATTGATTCAAATCTAAACACAAAAGGTTAGCAGAAGAGAGGAAAACCACATACCTCAAAGAATTATTCTTGCCACACCACAACCAATGAAGGAAGAAGGCCTTCATAATGAGATATAAAAAAAGATCTAGAATAATATGACAAGAATCAACCAAATTAGATCAAAGGATCCAATAACGCAAGACAACGACGCTATCGTGATCAATATCAAGGAAAAAATAGAATGAGCACCCACCTAGAGAGACGCACAATAGATGAAATGATGAACCGGAGCCGATCGGATCGATCCAGAAGGTGATACATCTCTAAAAAAATGCCTAGGAGAAAGTTAGGGTTGAGAGGTGAGTGGTTAGAGAAAAAAAGGACAAGAGAAACTGAAAAACGTGTGAATTAATCCTGGGCGTGGGTCGAGTCAGGACGTGTAACCCTTGGTCATGATGTGTTGGCCTCACTGAATAAGTTATGCCAAAAAACCCATCACCTCAGGTTAAAAAACTGCTATTTAGTCACAACATGACATGTACCTTAGGTACACAATGTGTACCAGCTCACGACATGATCTCCCCATTCATGACGTGATCTTTCAGTCCTTGATATGCAACCATCACCAAGTACATGATGTGTACTTCAGGTCCACGATGTGTACCTGTACTGCAACCTGCAGTAAACCCAAAAAAGATGTGTAAAAACTTTTAAGGACATTTAACCACAAGGGGACTTAGAAAAAAATAAAAACATACCCGACTAAGGTAATGGAATGTTACAAAATCCCCACCATAAAAAATTTCCATCACTAGGAAGTCATGTGGAATATGTAGTCCCCAAAAATAGATGAGGCCACTACTCCCTCATCAATAGCTCACATTCCCAATTATCATGAGAATCTGATCCTTGTTTCCATAGAACTATGACCAAGAGAATCAACTTCCCATGCAATAATTTCACTCGAGAATCAACAATCTCAACTGGTTTCTCCAGAACAGAAACATCCGGCTCAAACTCAATTTCTTCCCAACTCAGAACAAGAGAGGGATTAGGGTGATACTTCATGAGCTGAGATATATGGAAAACGTCATGAATCCATGTCAACTGAACCAAAATCACTAACCAATAAGAAACTTTACCAAGCTGTTCAGTGATCTCAAATGGTCCAATATATCTCAAAGCCAACTTTACTTGTTTTCCAAGTCAACAGTGACCTAACCGAGAAGAAAATTTCAAGAAAACCCTGTCACCAATGAAAAACTCTGAAGGATGATTCCACTAATATGCATACAATTTTTATCGACTTTGGGATATAAACAGACATCATCACATATCCTGAATCTTTGGTGACATCTCTAGAACTAGACTTGGTCCAACCAAAGATACTTCACCCACCTACTCCCAACAAAGAGGTGATCTGGATGGGAGACCATACAATGACTCAAAAAGAGCCATTATGATCAATGATTGATAACTGTTGTTTTAAAAAACTCAAAAAATCCTAGATGGATATCCCATAATCCACCAAAATCCAAGACACATGCACGAAGAATATCTTCTAGGATCTGAATCACATGCTCCATATGGTCATCTTTCTATGGATGGTAAGATGTGATCAACATGACCTGAGTTCCCATTGCCTCTTAAAGAATCCTCTAGAAACTTGAGGTAAACCATGGATCCCTATCTGAAACAAAAAAAGGACTCACATACAACATAACAATATCTTGCACATATAACTTACCTAGATCTTCAACTTTAGTGGTGTCTTTGATCGAAATGAAATGAGCAGACTTCTTCAACCGATCAACAACCACCCTGATAGAATTTTCCCTCGGGGTGTCCATGAAAAACCAACAAAAAATTCCATGGACACCTCATCCCATTTTCAAGCTGGCACCCTAAGAGGCTAAATAAAACCAGAGGGTTTCAAGTGCTCTGCGTTTATCCATTGCCAGGTGTAATAGTGGGACACATAATCTGCAACGTCGTGCTTCATACCCAGCCACCAGAACTGTCTTCTCATGTCATAATACATCTTTGTAGTGCATGAATGAATGGCCCATGAAGATCTATGACAATAAAACAAGATTGAACTTCTCATAGGTGCTGGGATGAAAACTCACTTCCTGAAGTGAGGTATGCCATCTGAAGAAAGATACCAAACATGAATTATCTCCCCACTATAAAGGTTTTACTGAATCTGCTGAAACTTATAATCTTGTTGTTGAATTTGCAAGATAGAATCCAGGAGGGATGATGACAACTGAACACTGGTCAGAACCATCCCTGAAACATCCTCCAAAGCATCCAAGTGCAACTGAATGAAAAGCCCTATAAGATTCTACTATTCCTTTGATTCCAGAATAGCTTGTGACGATACCTTTCTACTTAGAGCATCTGAAACAACATTCCATTTTCTTAGGGTGTAGGAAATGTTAAAGTAAAATGTATGAAGGTATTCTAACCATCATATTTTTATAATATTCAAGTATTTCTGGGAAAATATATACCTCATACTCTTATGATCAGAGAAGACTATGAACTTATCCCCAAATAGATAGTTCCACCAACATTTAAGTGCATGCATCACAGTAGAAAGTTCTAAATCATGAGTGGGGTAGTTCTTCTCATATGGTCAAAGATTATGAGATCCATAATCTACCATATGATCATCCTGCATCATTACACATCCCAAACCAGCACTAGATGCATAAAAAAACACTACGTACCCCTTAACGGGACCAAGTAAGATCAGAACAAGTGACGATATTAGAAGTCATTTTAGTTCATCAAAGGAAGGCTAACACTTTTCATCCCATGATAATTTTGCTGATTTATTTCTAAGAGTAGTCAAAGGTGATGCCATCTTAGATAAATCCTTGATGAACCATCGGTAGTATCCAACAAGACCAAGGAAGCTTTGAATTTCAAAGACATTTCATGGTTCCTCCCATGATAGAACAACTTTTACCTTATTTGGATCAACTATTAAGACAATATTAGAAATTATGTGCCCTAATAACATCAATTATCAAATATAGAAACTACACTTTGAAATATTTCCTTACAAATGGTGATTTATAAGAACATATAGAACCAAACTCAGATGGTTCTTGTGCTCACGATCGGATTTTGAATAAACCATAATATCATCCACAAACACTACCACAAAGGTGTCAAGATATTGACGGAATATCTGATTCATCAAATCCATGAAAATTGCAGGGGAGTTAGTCAGAAAAAAGGCATCACAAGATATTCATAATGGCCATACCTGCTCTTGAAGGCCGTCTTTGGTATATCAGACTCTCAAACTCAGATTTGATGATAACCTGACCTAAGATCAATCTTCGAGAACCACTTTCCCCCCTTTAACTGATCAAAAAAATCATCCACACGAGGTAAAGGGTATTTTTTCTTAACCATTACCTGGTTCAACTTCCAATAGTCCACACACAACCAAAGTGAACCATCTAATTTCTTGGAAAATAGCATAGGGGTTTCCCAAGGAGAAACACTAGGGTGAATGAAACCTTTCTCTAACATGTCATCCAACTGAATCTTGATCTATTTAAACTCCGCTGGTACCATATGATAAGAAGGAATTGATATCAATTGTGTACCTAACATTAGGTCAATCGTAAACTCTACCTCTCTCTCTGGAGGAATACTAGAGAAAACTTCTAGAAAAATTCTAGGAAATATTTAATAGCAACAGGAATATAAAAAGCATGAGATACGTTATTGGGCTCAAATAAAATAAAAACCAACAAACTCCTGAGCTTTGAGTGGGAAGGTCCTGCTCAACTTGACCTCAGGTCCCACTCTCCCTAAAACACATGGGAGATCCCCTCATTAGAAAGAAAAAAACACACCAATGATAACAATCAACCTCAGCTCGATGAGAAACATGCCAATCCATACCGATGATGACGTCAAACATATCCAGATCAAGAATGAGAAAATACCAGACCAACTCCATATCAGCTATAATCAACAAACAAGGACACTAAAACCTCTGATCTTTCCTCTTACCAAGATGTGTCTCTAACTTCATTATAAAAGGCATAAGTTCCATTAGCAGTTTAATCATATCAATAAAATGTGCAGATATAAACGAGTGGGAGACACCAATATCAAACAAGTTAGCAGCTACTAAAGATGCAATAAAGAGAATACCTCTCACTATTGCTAGACCTACATAAACTTCCATTGGACACTCATATACTATGTGTAAATGATTTAATCCCGAGCCCTATGGCTAGATCTCTTTAGTCTTTGAAGCTTCAGACTTCAATGCAGAATCCTTTGAATCTGAAAAACCCTAAACATAATGAGGTGTATTCATAGCTTTATAGAAACAATGTAGATGACCAACACATCCACATATATTGAATGTATTCATGGGAATAGTACAATAATGTCTGGTGTGACCCCCTTTTCCGCACTGGTAGCAATTCAGAGGTGCACTTCTAGCTGAAATGGATGGTACAGAGGAGGCTCGCTGCTGAGACCCACCTCCACCACTTTTGCGATAGTCCTGGCACTTCCTCTTCTTACCATGCACGCCATTGAAGCTATCACAAGTTGGAATAGAAGAGGTAGTAGCGCTAACCTTTCTTGCCATGTCCATCTATACCATCATTGCTCTATACACTGTCTCCGTATAGGTAGACAACTTCAACATGAAAATCTACGATCTAAATTATGGTCGAAAACCCTGTAAGTAATTCTACGCCTTCATCTGGTCATTAATCACCACATCCAGGGCAAAATGGATATGTTCAAAAAACCAGTTGGTGTAGACTAACACCGAATTCTCTCCCTACTAAAATGATAGGAACTCTAGATATTTTTCCATCATCAGAGACTCTAGATAAAACTACTGAAAGAACAGGGTTTTGAAACCCTTCCAATCCAAGCCCACATGTCTCTCTGCCTCGACCATAGAGTCCCACCAATGATTTCCAGAACCCTCGAGTCTAAACGTTGCGCACTTCACCCAAATATTCTCAGGTTTCTCCAGGAAGTCTAAGATTTGGTCGATCATTTCCATCCAATCCTTCACCTCTTTTGGTTCAGTCTTCCCTTTAAAGGATGGTGGATTTTCGTGCAAGAACTCTCGCGATTGATCTCTTTCTTCTCCATCTTCTGGTTTTACTTCTACCACTGTGTTATGAACTCATGGAATATCTTGATCGAGAACATAGAATGACCATAAAACAGTCTCGATGATATTATGATCCATATGTGGATTCACTTGAGGATCATCAAATGCACATTGCTAAGGAACCTGTGGAAGACGTCTCAGAGGCATACTGTTGCATACCAAAACATAAGAACGATCAAACATAGAATAAATCTCAGTTCAAACTAGAAAACCCATAGGCATAAAATGATATTTCAAAAGAAAAAAACAACACTAGAGACACATACCCCGACATCCCATTTTTACTCGAGTCTCGTTACGAAAAGAGTTGGCCAGAAACTCATCACAACATACCTCTCAAGTCCCAATAATCCTATCTCCAATCTAACAGACATCCCAAGAAAATATTCTTGAGGATAGAACTCCTCTGATACCAAAATGTATTAAACCTACCCAGGTTACCCTCAAAGTTGTCACCCAAACCGATTTGTCACATACTTGAAGGGCATTCTCGATCCCCACAGGTTGGTGACAAGCACCTGGGCATCGAATGACAAAACTGAAGGAACAATTTCACCCAACCTGAACAAACACATGGAATACACTTATAGAGAAAGAAAAAAATAGTGTAAGACTAAAAAATATATATGCCATAACTATAAGAAAAATAAAAAGATAGAACAACTGAAATAATAGCTAAAAACTCCAAAAGAAAAGTCCAACTATAGGGGACTCAAAACCAAACAGCTACTCATACTATGTCATGGAAGAACTCCAACCATGTCACCATCAGCTTCCCATCCCAGCTATCATGAACCTCTCTTCCTCACTGCAACACCTTTCCTTTCCCTACACTGAGATACAAATAAAGGTCTACGCACCAACAAATTAGTGTGTAGGGTGTGAGATAACAGGCTCAGTAGGATCCCACTTAGGTTTTCTAAAACAAGTATCTGTATAAAAAATCTGGTATGCTCATTTTTAAATAAAAAATGGCATGATAAGTAGTAAATCAGTTTTATAAAAAATATGGTAAACATTCCCTTTTCCATAGTTCTAAACAAAAGTAGGTATATAATTTTCCAAATCATTTTTCCATATCATTGTTTACAAGCATCAACATGCATATCAAGGCTAACTCAGAAAGCCAAGAAGTATAAACCAGAAGCACAAGTATCACAACACCAAGGAATACAATAGGTATAGACAGGAGACTAATCGTACCATAAGAATCAAGTGCACAAAACTGATACTAGAAAAACGGGCCTAGGAAGAAGAGGAAAACCCCAAGAGTAATCCCCCAAAAATCTCAATATTGGTCCCCTAGAACAACAGGCCTAGGAAGTAGAGGAAATCCCCAAGACAATCCTCCTTGATAATCACAAAGCAATGAACGATGGCCTCAAGTTAAACCTTACACCTAAGTACCCAAGGTAACCCATATGATCTTTTTCACAAACCCATTTCAATGTTTTGAAAGCCATTCAAAACCATTTCATAATAAATTTATCAAAATCTAGGGAAAAACCATTGTTCATTCAAAACCCTATTCAACACACACAAAAAATCATTACAATTTCACAAATCAATTTATAAAGAAATTTGAAAAGAAAAACAAGTAGGTTCATTATCATAGGATAGATATAGAACCACCTACCTCAAAGTTCTGGTCGCACACACCCACAACGAAATCCAAAACCAAGAACGAAACCCAACAACACCAACAGAGACGCTAGGATCCAATCCATAACCATATTGATTCAAATATAAACACAAAAGGTCAGCGGAAGAGAGGAAAACCACATACCTCAAATAAGGATTCCCTCTACACCACAACCAATGAAGGAAAAATGCCTCTAGAACAAGATCTCACAACGAATCTAGAATAAGATAAAAAGAATAAACCAACTTAGATCAAAGGATCTAATAACACAAGACACGGGCGCTATCATGATCAATCTCAAGGAAGAAATGAAAATAAAACTAACTTATAGAGACACACTATAGATGCAACAATGAACTGGAGCCTATTGAATCGGTCTAAAAGGTAATATGTCTTTGAAAAATGCCTAGGAGAAATTTATGGTGGAGAGGAAAGAGTTTCAGGAGAAAAAGACAAAGTGAAACTAAAAAACATGTCACTTAAACCTAGGCATGGGATGAGTCATGATCTATACCCCTTGGTCACAACGTGTAGGCCTCACTGGATAAGTTACACTAAAAAACCCATTACCTTGGGTTGAAAAACCTATATTTAGTCACTAAACTATGTATACCTCAAGTACATGATGTGTAACAACTCACGACATGATCTCCCCATTCATGACATGATCTCCCAGTCCTCAATATGAAACTAGCACCAGGTACATGATGTGTACCTGTACTGCAACCTGCAGTAAACCCAAAAAACACCTATAAAAAAATTTAAGGAATTTTAACCAACAAGGGGACTTAGAAGAAAAGAAAAACATACACGAATAAGGTAAAAAGATGTTACAGCTACTACCAGGAATCCCATTGGACACACAATAGAGGCTAACAGGTTACCAGTGGTGTAGGAAATGTTAATATTAGGAGGCAATTATCGTGGTTAAAATGTGTCTAGTTCATGTATTAAATGTCATGGATAGATTCAATAAACCCTATTCATCATTGTAAGCTATAAAAGGAGATTAAGGTAGCCTCAATTCATAATCCAATCATCCACCAAATCAAATTAAAAATTATTAAATGCTCCTGAAACTAAAAGTTGATATAATTCTCTAAAATCTCCCAATCACTTAAAGTCCTCATATTTCAAAGGGAGTTCAAGTGATCATCATATGAGGAGATCAATGCATCAAATAATGAAGGGCTTGTTCTTTAATGAATTCATCTAAAACACCATTGAAATTCTTGTTTGATCGTTTTAATAACCTTTTCTCTCTTTCTTTAGAGCCTTTCAGTAAAACCCATTGAATCTCGATTCTTATCCTTATCTCTCTCTCTCTCTATTTATTTCTTGATCCATTTCTTAAAGATAAAGTGAAGTTCATGTATTGTAAAGGGAATTTAATTAATCAATTCACCTATTTCACTTCTCCCTATATTTATTTGGTTCTTGGTTATTCATTCAAACCAAGGGATTGAGTTTTTTGTTATTCAATTAAAATCAAGGGTTTTTTAGGTTCTTGGTTTTCATTAAAACCATGTGTTTTTGGTTTCTTGGTTCCCATTCAAACTAAGTAGTTTATTATATTAAACCTAATTTATTCTCATGGGGAGGAGGCATAGGGGTACCTTTATATAATATTTTCAAACTATTTTACAAAATTTCTTGAGTTTTTTAGTATTTACTTTTCCATATCACCTTTTTTTAATTTTATTATTTTTAAATTATAATATGATTTAATTTGATTATATCGATTGATTTATTTACTTAACCATATATTTTATAGCATCAATTTTATTTATAACTTTTATTTATCAAAAGAAAATTCACCCTTGTCATTTATCTGACCCAAAAATTGGTATCAAAGGGTTCTTTGAATTTATTTCAAAATCACTTTTTGAAAATACTTTTTATTCTTGTTTTCAAAAATTTCTTTTGATTATCAATTCTTAACCAATTTTTATAGTTCAATTTTAAAATGGTATCAAATTATTATACACGTTATCCTTTATTTGATGGTTCAAATTATTCATATTGGAAATATCACATAACTATTTTCATTATAAGTATTGGATATCTCGTTTTAAATATGTTTATGTATGGTTATATCCCTATAAATGCACCAAAAGATTAATTTACCACACAATATATTGCATCTTTTTAATTATATGGTATAGCTATGAATACCTTTCATTGAGGTTTATATTAAAATGAATTCAATGGAATATATTATTTTAAAAACACTAATGAAATTGGAAAAGTGTTTGGAATCAGAAATGAAAGAAAACATAAAGGGAACTCTATTGAATATTTATCATAAAGATTTAAAAAGTTTCTTTGTGCATGAAAATTAATCTATTACTAGAATGTTTACTCATTTCACTGACATTTACAATGGTAGAAAATCTCTCAGTGATGAATTGTCTATAGAAACTCTCATTAAGAAAATCCTATGGAGTTTACCTAATTCTTTGGCCCCCAAAGTGATAATGATTTAAGAATCCAAAGACATAAAAAATATAGAAGTTGAATAAATCATTGGATAACTCATGACATATGAGATCACTATGAAATGATAAGAGGTTAAGAAAGCTATCAAGGTTAAGGAAACAAAGAATAAAATTGATTTTTAAAAAATAAAATATAGTGATTCTTCCTAAATTGACACCTATGATGAAGTATAACTTAAACATATCGTAAAAATTATGTACAAACACCTAATAATGAAGAAATAATCCTGAAATTCCATAAATAAAAGTATAATTGAAGTTATGAAAGTGATGTTTTACGAGTGAAACAAATAGGGTTATATAAGACCAAATTATCCAATCTAAAAAAATATGTTAAAAGGTAATAATAAAGGCAATAAAGATCTAAAATTTTCAACTTGGGATGACTCTTCCTTGTTAAGCGATGAAAGTTCGAAATACCTTGTGGCATATCTTGAGGAAGTTAATGAGGTAAGTACTAATTTGTCTCATTTTTCTTCTTAATATTATTCTTTCTCTTGATCATTTAGTCACCTAAATGATAAATACCTAAAATACACCTGAGGTAAACTTGAAAAAGGACATCATCAACTCAATTCTTTAAATTTAGATCTCAACAAGAACTATAATAAAGAGATTTTTGACAAAGATCAAGGTTTACATGAAAAAGATCTTATTTTAAAATAAAATGATGATTTTATTTTGAAATTAAAAAATCAAATTGATGTTGAAGTTTTCAAAACCAAAATCAAGGATTTCAAAAGCTATCATTTAAAATTCACACAAGGTAAACAAAAACTTAATATGATCCTTGGTTCTCAATGAATCAAAAGAAATAATCATGGTTTTTGTTTTTAAATGATAATGAAAATTATTAAAAAACCTCTCCCTTTGTTCAAAATGGTATCTATAGAAATAAAATTTGAAAATACTTTCATAAATATGACCATCTTCTCTATAAATATTATTTTAAAAATGATAGATATGGAAGTACTAAATTGATCTATATTTCTTATAATATATCTCAAAAATATAATCATGTTTGGGTCCTTAAATATTTTATATCCTTTGTTTGTTGACCTAAATTTATTACCCTGACTAAATCATGTGCTAACATTACTATACCGTTAAGAGTACTAAAAGGATCCTTTAAATGATTTATCACATGGATTTTCCACTAAACCTCATTGATCTATAAAAAGAGTGGATTCTATTTAAAAGATAGTGTTTTCTATTTTAATGTGATTTATCAAATCATTCTACCTTAAGATTAATTTTTTATGATTCATGTGAGGAGGATACAAGATATTTACTTTCCAAATAATCTTAGACTTCAATATTGATCTTCAAGAAAAAATGTTCTTTGTTCCTCTTATTTTTGTACTCTATTGAATTTTATTTCAAAATATTTCCTCTCTTTTTTTATCTTATTTTAAAGATTTTATCTCTTTATTTTTGGATATAATCTATTTATCTCAATTGTGATATCATTTTTGGATAGTCATATATATTTTTAAAAAAATTTATTCATTAAATACATTTTTCAAAATTCATTTCTCTTCCATTTTCAAAATATTTTCAATTTTTTTTCCATTTTATTTTTTTAATTTGTTTTTATATTTTAACTTTTAATATTCATACTCTCTCTTATCTTTATTTTTTATTTGAGATGATGTTTTATTTAAATATTTATCTCTATTCCATCTATCAATTTATTTAATTATTTAATATTTTTTCATGCTCTATATGTTTTATTTTAGGGGAGTTGTTTTAATGGTATTTTACATTATTCTCATCTCTCTTATCTAAGAATTTTATTAAAGATTCATTTTATACTAGGAATGTGAAATCTCTTCATAAAATATTTTTTTAAATACTACATCTCTTAGATTGATCTTAACTTAATTATTTGAAAAATATTTATACATGCTTCAAAAATATTATTTTTAAAAGTTCTATTTTTAAAGGGTTTTCTATACATATATTTGTTCTTATCTTGAGAATAATATTATTTCTTAGTACCTTTATGGATTCTTGAGATTAATTTATTGATTGATTTATTTTATGAATCACGATAGTCTGTAAATTTATCCCACTTTATTACATATTATTTTATTAAAGGTAAGTTTAATATTTTTTAATGGTTGTTTTGAAATTCTTTTCTTTTATCTTTTCATATATCTCTAACCTTATTTATTTGAAAAGTCATTTTTGATAATATCAAAGGGGGGTAAGTTTTTTATGAAGGTAAAATATAAAATAATGATTTTTTTTAAATGTTGTTTCATCAAGGGGGATAAATTGTTTTTAAAAGTTTTAAAAAATGGAGAGATATGGTTTAATATTTATTTGGAAAGTACTTAATTTTTATCTTTTACCTCTTCCATATCTTTATTTTAATATCAAGTGTATATGATCATCAAATAGGGGGATATTTTTGGACCCTTAAGTGTAATTGTTCTAATTATCACAAACACTCTAATGCTATTTTAACTTGTTTCATATTATTTAAAGTGTATTTTTTATGTTTTTAGTGTGTTAGTTTGGTAGGAAGGCATATGGACAAAAGGGGGCCTCAAATTGGGTTCAAAGGGACTCTTCCACTTATGTTGTAGTAGGGGAACACCGGACACCCAATGCAGTTCTAACATATATCCATTGGCATGAGAAAAAATGAGAGGACCAGTTTGTGATATTCCTAACATAGAGAGGGGGTGGGTGGTGAATCAATGATGGGGACTTTTTAATCCAATTTTTACTTTTTATCCCTATACCTCTTAGACCTATCAGGATATTGATTCTCTTATTATCTTTTTCCTATCGTATGCAAGTATATGTAAGTAGTAAATATAGCACATGATATTTTTATAAGGTTCACTACTCAATAAGAGTATCTACCTCCTTAGTATGGTCGGAAATAATCCCAACCACATAACCTCTAGAAAATAATTCTTTTTTGTTATTATAATGAGTAGTATATGACCATACACTCGTGAATCACTTTGAAAAAATCCAATATTACGTGTTTTATATTTCTTGGTTGGATATTTATACTACCTCCCAAGATAGTGTTCTACTTGTTGATATGGGTTTGTAACACTAAGAAAGTCCTCCACCAATTGAGTCCTATCCGATGTCACAATTCTGATTTGTTCTTTAACATACTTCTTCTTCACTTTGTTACTTTCACAATAGTATGCAAGCAACTCTACTTACCTCTTCCTAGTAGAAAACTAACAGCTACACAATATTATTTTTCTACTAGTCATAATAATATGAATGTGGTAGACCGATGGATTGAATTCTCTATGACCAAAATTATAATCAACTAATATCAATTTGGCCAGTCACTTCTCTTCTTTTCACTTTCTTCTTCAATGTAAAACAAACCACACTGATACATCTTCTTCTTATTCTTTCTATAATCACAACATTTCTTTGTGACTATTAAATCAATGAAGATAAGCTCAACTTACCATCATCACAATTGATATGGTCTGAATAATTGAATATTGATTTTCCAATTTCTTCTTCTGGGACACACAATAATATGGAATAGTATAATGGTGTCTTCCCAAGCACTAGTTCACCTAAACCAGGTATTCAAAACTACCATTTGTAGAGAACCCTCATGAAGATCACAACCTTCACAAATAAAACTACCTTCGCGAAGCTAACTACCTTTGTGGAGATCACTACCTTCGTGAAGCTAACTTCCTTCGCCGAGCTCACTGCCTTCACAAAGCTAACTACCTTCACAGAGCAAACTTTCTTCACATGGCTCACTGAGTCTTCACGGAACATCCCATCATCATGAAGCACCCATTAATTAGAATCCACTACCACAAATTTGGGTTTCCATAGTTCCACCCCTTCAATAGCGCTAAAAGAAGTACTGATAAAGGGGATACCCTTTATCAGTGCTAAAAAAAGCACTGATAAAGGGTACTTTTAACAGTGCTAAAAAAGTGGTGTTAAAAGTAGCCCTTTATCATCGCTTTTTTTTACTAGCGCTGATAAAGGGTATATTTCAAAAAAAAAATCATTAAAAGTAATATATTAATATATAAATATATTGATATTTATATAAATATAATATATATATTTTAAATGTGTTTTTGATAAGGATAAATAGAAATTTAAACTTAATATATATGATATTTAGTAAAAAAAGGCTTATGAAATAATTTAATTTTTTTTAATTTTTAATTTTTTTATTTTTATCGAATAATAGTCATTTAATAAAAATTTTAATATAAAATAAATAAATAAATAAATAAAATATCTAAATTAAGTTGAAAAAAACAACTCAAACTTCAAACGACCATAACTTTTGATCCAGATGTCTGTTTGAGCTCTACCACATATAAAATCGAATATTACGATGAGATATATGCTAATATGATTGGGAGAACCTTGGTCAAGGTATTTTCAAGGCAAAAAAGACCCATAAGTCCTCCAAAACTGAGTTTTTAGTCCGCGTACCCCGATTTTTTAACATTTGATGGATTTTCAGGCTAATTTATGGGGGTCTTTTGACAATTTTTAGTGGGGAATAAATTTATTCACATGTCTTACATTTATAATGATATAATGGTTTTAAAATTTTATCATTTTTCACAATGTACTATTATTTATAATCAAATATATAACAATATATACATATTTTTTATATATTCACACTTAAAATTTTAATTTTATAAATTATTAATTAAACATATTTACATATAAAATATATTTATTAATATATAAGCCTTATCTAAATAAAAACTAATATTCATTTTATTTAAAATAGTAAATATGAATATTTATATACCTATATAGTGTGTGTGTGTGTCTACACACCACACACATATATTAGTGTGTGTGTGTGTGTTTTAGTAAACTGATATATATTATCTATATATTCTAACATGTAATAATGTAAATATATATAAATATGTATAAATATGTATAATTATACTTATAGATACACATATATAATATATATATACATGTGTATGTTTGTTGTATATATGTATGTATATATATATATATATTTATTTATTTATAAACACACACAAAAAATATATTTTATAAATGTATTTAAAACCAATCTTACAAATATATATTAATATATGAATAAATATATAACTAAATATATATTAATATACGAATAAATATACAGATAAAAAATATAACTATACATATATATAAATAAATATATATAAATAAATAATAATATATGAATATATATATATATATAATATAACTATATATATATACATTAATATAAATATATTTTAATATAAGAATAAATATAACTATATATATATATATAAATAAATAGATATATCATTAAATGGAGAACAAAGTAACATGGAGGAGTGGTAAAGTGTCCAGTGCATAGGGAAGAGGTCTCGAGTTCGAATCTAGGGAGAGGCAAGGGCGCACACGCATGTGCAGGGGGTCTAACACTGTTAAAGGGCTAGGGAGGGTTCTGTTAAAGCCTGGATGGAATGGGTGGGCGCGATTGGGGGGCTTCCAAGTTCTGTTAAAAGGAGGTGGAAGACACTATTAAAAGGGATCTCCAATTTTTGATTTTTTTTTAATTTTTTTACATTTTTTTGAATTTTATCAATGCTTTTAAAAAAGCACTGATAAAAGGGGCCTTTATCAACAATTTTCTAAGTGCTAGTAAAAGAGACCCCCATTAACTTCACTCAAATTAACAGTGTTAAAAAAGAACTGTTAAAATCTATTTCTATCATTGATAAAAGGGCTATCTGTAGTAGTGAGAATTGGCATTAGTCACAACTTTAGAAGTCTTTTTACGATGCTCAATCTTGCATATAAGTCTAACTTCACGGAGCTCCTCTAAATTTGTTAAATCAGAGTGATTTTTAATTTCCTATATAATTTTTGTCTCAAATTAAGTTGTAATCACCTCATATTTATATGCTCTCCCATTCACGATGCTCCACTACCTCCGACACATTTTTCAGATCACCCGAAAATATCTTTACGACACTCCTCCATTTGTGATGCTCCTTTGATATTTGATGTTGTCACAGAGCTCACCATCAATCCATTGAGTTCTCAAGATGCTCCACATATTTTAATAAAAATGGTTACCATCACCCTTTTGATGCTCCACATTTCATTAATCTCATCCCAACCTTTGCGAAACCCATGCCTTTACTATTTTTATGAAGTTTCATTACCAGAAAACAACCTTTCACGATGCTAGTTGTAATTGTAGATATCATCATCAAATTAAATTTTTCCTTCACAAAACCACCTTAGATAATCCCATTATTTGAAAAACTCAAGAAGTTTCCATATTTCCAAAATGAATTCAAGGAAATCCATGTTTAGAGATGCCTTCCACCCTCAAAATTTTGGACCTCAAAAATTTGGCAAACATTGGAAAATGACGCCACCATCAAAATCATCTTCGAAAACATCTCCCATAATAATTCAATGTCATCTATAATTATCAATAAACATAACTTGATGCATCTTTAAAGATTCAACAAATTCTACCAGAATCCACTTCATTTAAAAACCACTCAATTTATTTCATCAAAAATCCATCCATCGTGATATTTATCCTTTGATTGATCACCTTTAGCATCGTCAGATTTTTGGAGGAATGTATTGAAAATTTCCTATTTTCTAGTAAAATATTTCTTTCCAATCAAACCTTAATATGACAAGAAACACTTTTAATCCCTCTTTCATTTATATGGATTGCTCCACAAGTTCTCAAAAAACTTATAATATTTGTGAAATACAAATCAAAAAAACATTGTCATATTTTACTAGGTTAATTATTCAACCATGAAATCTAATGTCATGAAATGAATCCATAACAATTATATAGGCATCAACTTGAAACTCAAAGTCTTCATACAATTCACATTTCTCCTTGGAATAACAATACTTGAGGACTTCATCCAATCTCCATTAACTTTGGAACTACTTCATCATATTGACAACAATGAGATCTTCATGACTCATTGAACACAATTTAAAATAGTTGACAAAAAATTCAATCCATACACAAAGTGGCCACAACAATATCCCCCTTTGTATTTGTTGTAAATACCTTAAAAGTTCTTTACAAATGATTGTGTCAGTATATGAAACTATTATCTTTTCTCTCTCATTTATTTTTCAAACTTTATTTTCAATTTCTATCTCCCTTATTTACAAAAAATAAAAATTTCATGGTAAAAATGGTGTCATTCCATACTTAATCAATGAACCATCCATCATTTCACTCTAAGTCTATTTGAGTTATGCTCGGTGTATAAAAAAAGTGGATTTGATTTAGATAACAAAGATATCCATTACCAACTGATCATTATACCTTAAGAAATGATAAATCATTTAATTTTCTTCAAGTAAAATTTAATTTCATTCCAGGATGACATTACTAAATGTGAGATGAATCTTTTTAAGATCAATCAACCTGAAACTCCCACACTAACTTCAGAAAATAGATAAAAAACATTAACATTCAATATACAAGATAAGAAACCTTAGGGAATATCCATTCTTCTTATGTCACTGAATAATTCAATTATTCCCCCTTTGTAAAAAGTTTGTTATTTTTTAATAACCAAGGATGAGAGATTGAGTGACATACCTTTTCCAATGACATGATATTCAAGTAATTTCCAGAATAATTATATTTGATAACAATTGAAATTATAGTTCTGGTAGCTTCTTCATTTGTCTCCCACTCAAGGGAAACACTTCTCATCATATTCATAATAGTTGATTTCATCAGTAATGGATTTAAAGAAATTATAGTATGGAGAATACACTAGAATGAGTCTTCAACTTGTGACAATACAAATTGGGAAAATTTCACAACTTCACCAAGGATGATCTTCTAGAACATTTATTATTCAAAATATCAAGAGATAAGATCAAACCAAGATGTAATATTATTAATCTGGTCTTTCCAAAATAGAACATCAAATTCTTTATCGTTATCAAAGATTATACTTCATCATATTAATATTTAAATATCAAATGAGGAATCATTCAAGGATGGAAACTTCTTCATCTTTGATATCAAGAATTGAAAGCACTCACTACTTCTATATTTCTCCCCTTGATATATTTCTTTAGATTAAATTACCTGTATTATAAACACAAATACAATAAAAAATATTTAAGGGAATATGATGGATCCTCATTTATTAATTAACATGACCCACATGGTTGAGATGTTTTTCCCAACCAAGTTACTTCATTTGATCTAATCTTCATTCCCACACATTTGAAATTCTATTCTGATTTATGTTTATGCATCTTCACATACTCTTCTACTTTTTGTGGAGAATTTTTATTCCTAACAACCTTCATGGATGATACATTTTTGATCATTTTGAAAAATAATTATTTATTTGGAAGTATAGTTAGACAACCTTTTGCGATGTGACCAGATTTATTGAATCTCTCACATAGAACTTATTTCACACAAGAGTTTCCTTTTGTTTTCAACCTACCATTCAATTTTTCGTCATCACGTGGAATATTTTCATTTCCTCTTGCACTCTCATTAGCTTGTGCATCTTCAAGTTTTCTCATTTTTCCAAGTCTTTAGACCAAGTAACAAACATGTCATTAGGTACTATGGAAACATGTTTGGATATTCCACATGATTTCTTCTAAGTTTCTTACCTCTTGGTAGTTCTTTTTGATGAACTACCCTTAAACTTCTTGGATTTATAATCCAAGGACTTCTAACTATTTTTAATTTAAATCTTTTTGGGAGAATTTGTATTCACAATATTCTTTGGATTTATTCCAAAGGTTTCTTATTATTTCCTACCCAAAATTTTTGATCTTATTTTATTATAAAATTTGGATACATGTTGAGATGAGCATGTACCAACCTTGTGACCACTTCCATTGCATAAATCATAGATGTTATCAAGCATTCTAAATATGTTTGAAGTATACGAATACTTCTAGTCCTATGAATGTTTCTTATTATTATCTGTCTTTCTTCCCCTTGAGATAAAATTCATTAGTGATTTTACATTTTGAGGATTTTACCAATAATTTAATGCATAGTTCCCAAATCTTTTATAGTACCAACTTTGGCCCACAAATATTTATTTCCTGACATCTTCTATATAGGGTTGTTGGGTCTTCTTCAAGATGTGTTGAGTTCTATATGGGGAACTATATTCAACACTCTTTATCCTATCCACCCTATTCATGGTGGTAAGTTTCTCATCACATTTCTTCATCTATACTTTTTTTTTTGAATTTTTTTGAAACCTGCACTATTCATAATCACAGGTTTAGAAACATCAGTACAAGATGGTATGGATGGTACCTGAATCTCCTCAGCTAATTGTGATGGATCATTAAATGGGTTCATGATATTATTATTACATATTTAAGGCCAATAAACCATAGAGTCCTCTAATGAACATTGAGTACCAGTAACAACCGTCTCTTTCTTTTGTGAAGTTTCAATATGTGTCTTCTCAAGATTGGCCAATTGAACTTATAACTCTAGAAATTCCATATTTATGATGATTTTATGACATTAAATAACAATAATCTTATCTTCATAATCCTTCTTAATTCTTTCAACTTAATTTTAATGGAACTTAACTTTGTTCTGAATAAAAGAGTCAATTTACTTTATCTTCTTGGATATTTATTCTATTTGTAAACCCTTGACATCATTGCTATTTCTCAATTTCTCTTCAAGTGCATGGATATTTTCTTATAGATTCATTTTTAATACATATTTATACTAAAATTCTTTGATCCATTTTGAGGAACTTATTTCAAGTTCCCTATTTGTTGATTCAAAGGTTTCAACTTGTCTGGCGAGATTTAAACATTCAATAATTTTTTCTTGCAATACCTTCTCCAAAACATCAGTTTCTTCTTCTAGCTGGGCTATATCATCCTAAATACATTGAAATTCTCCACAAAAAAGGGATTCACTTTATTTTATAATACCATACAAAATAACTCTTATTATATCAACTGATAACTCTTGATAAGTTATAGATCGATCATCATCACCACTTATGCTATCATTTCCATCTTCAGGAATGATTTTAAATATACTAACACACACCTCATTTTCACTAGAGGTAGGAAGGTTATAAATATTATTGTTGGAAACTTGATCCACCTTATCATAAATTTTCACTTCTGATATGTCTTCATTGTCATCAAATCATGGAGAAACAAACACTTCCTCTTCTTTAGATAAGAGGGAATTATTCTTTAGCTTTATCTTCTCTTTCTTTTTTTGTTCATTATGGTCTTGGTAGATATAGGCTTATGCTCAGAGATAACTAAATCTTCACCAAAAATTCTCTTCATTGCTGACTCAGGAAATAAATCCAGGTATTTAAAAGAGAATATATTCACTGCAGAGAATCTACTAGAGGTGAACCTTCACTCTGATACCAATTGAGAGGACCAGTTTGGGATATTCCTAACACTGAGAGGGGGGATGAATCAGTGTTGGGGATGACCTGTTAGGATCTTGAATATATTATTCTCTTTAACCTATCACATGCAAGTATATGTAATCAATAAAGATAACAAACAATATTTTTATAAGGTTCACTAGTCAACAAGAGTAGATATGTCCTTGGCATAGTTAGAAATAATCCTAACCACACAAACATTGAAAATTTTTCCATTTGTGTGGTTACAATGAGTAGGATATACCCTTACACTTGTAAAGAACTTTTAAAATAATCCAATATTACGTGTTTTATAGATATTGGATGGATATTTATACTACCTCACAATGTAGTCTTCTCCTTGTAGATAAGTGTTTTTAATACTAATAAAGTCCTACACCTATTGAGTCTTGTCCGATGTCACTGTTCTGCTTTGTTCTTCAATATACTTCTTATTTACTTTGTTACTTGCACAGAAGCATGAAAGAAAATCTACATACCTATTCCCAGTAGCAAACTTTAAGCTACACAATCTTCTTCTTATACCAGTTAAAATAATATCAATGTGGCAGAATAATGGACTAAATTATTTATAACCCAAATTATAATCAACAGATATCAATTTTTCCAGTTACTTATCTTCTACTACCTTTCACTTTTAGTGTAAAACCAAATTCACTGATATCTCTTATTCTTATTTTTTTGGAATCATAATTTTTTTTTGTGATTATTAAATCAATGAATATCATCTCAACTTAGCATCACCATAATTGATATGGACTGAATAACTGATTATTGATTGGACAATCTATTCTTCTTGGACACACAATAATATGGAATAATGTATTAGTGTCTTTCCAAGCACTGGTTCACCTAAACCAGGTATTCAAAACAAATATTCATGGATAAACCTCATGAAGCTTATAGCCTTCACAAAGTAAATTGTCTTCGTGGACCAAACTAACTTCACGAAGCTAACTGCCTTCACAGATCTCACTACCTTCTTGAATCTATCTTCCTTCTTCGATAAAAGTTTCTTTTAGAAGCTCAATGAGTCTTCAAAAACATCCCATAATTGTGAATAATCCATTAATTATAAGCATTGGCATCATTCCAGACTTTAGAAGTCTTTTCATGATGCTCAATCTTGCATATAATTCTAGCTTCATGAAGCTCCTTTACCGTTGTGAAATTAGAGAGATTTAGAATTTCTCTATAATTTCTATCATAAATGAAGTGGGGTTCACCTCATATTTATAGGTTAGCTCATTCGTGATGCTCCACTTCCTCCAGATCATTTTTCAGATCACTCAAAAATATCTTCATGGAACTCCTCCATTTGCGATGCTCCTTTGATATTTTACATTATCATGGAGATCACCGTCAATCCACCGCGCGCTCATGATACTTCACATCTCGTAATCGTGATAGTTACCATCACACTTTACAATGATCCACATCTTCATGAATCTCATCCCAACATTCGTGAAACCCATGCCTTTAACATTTTTATGAAGTTTCATTCCCAGAAAACAACCTTTTGCGATGATATTCATAATCACGAAGATCACCGTCAACTTCTTTTTTTCCTTTGTGAAACCACGTTTGAGAATCCCACTCTTTGTCAAACTCATGACTTTACCATATTTCCAAAATTCCTTCAAGTAAATCCATGTTTCTCGATGCTTTACATCCTTCAAATTCTGGACCCCAAAAATTTGGCAAACACTGGGAAACGACACCACCTTCAAAATCGACTTTGAAAACATCTCCCATATTAAATCACTATTATCTAACATCATCAATAAATATAAATTGATGAATCATTAAATCTTCAACCAAATTATAATAGAATACACTTCATTCCTAAACCACTCAATTGATTTCATAAAAAAATCCATATGTCATGATATTTATCTTTTGATTGATCACTTTTAGAATCATCATATTTTCAGAGGAAAGTATTGAAACTTCCATGTATTCTAGCAACATCTTTCTTTCCAATATAACCTGAATATGAATGATAAAAACTTTACTCCCCCTTTCCTTCATAAGTCTTGCATCACAAGTTCTCAAAGAAACTTATGATATTTGTGAAATATAAATCAGAAAATCATAGTTATATTTTACTAGGAGAATTATTCAACCATGAAATCCAATATCATTAAATGAATCCATAAAAATTTTCCAAGAATCACCTTGAAACTCAAAGTATTTATACAATTCACATGTTTTCTTGGAATAAAAAAACTTGAGTACTTCATCCAATCTACATTAACTTTGTAACTACTTCATCATATTGATAGTAACGAGATATTCATATCTCCTTGAACACCATTTAAAACCAATGAAAATCAGTTGAAAACAAATACAATCCATACACAAAGTGGGAATAACAAAAATAGTCTCAGCCAACAGGAGTACACTGACTAGCTGGTGGAGGTGAACTGACTAGCTGGTGGGAGATGTCCAAAAGAATCTACTTCAAGGAAGCCCACCATCTACCAAGTATAGGCTACTAGGCATCTAATGGTTCTAGTACATATATTTAGAGTAGGAATTTATAGTGGTACAAAAGTGTTCCATTTTGGTCTTAAATTACATTTCTAGATTCATTGGACCCAAAAAATCCTTGGAGGATATAAAATGAGATCAAGGAAGCATTAATTCACCATCCAATCATACACTAAATCAAAGTGGAAATTCTATAAAACTATTGAATATCAAAGTTAATCCAATTATATCAAATATCTTAAGAGATTAAAGCCATAAAATTTTAAGGGTACTTCAAGTGATAATCATCCAAGAATATCAAGGAACTAAATCAAGAAGGGTGTTTTCCTCAATAAATTCATCTAAACAACTATTTAAATTCTCATTCAATCTTTTTTTCCTCTTTCTATCTCTCCTATTTTAGAGCCTTTTTTTGTAAAACCAATCGGCTCTTACTTCTTATCCTTATCCCTCACTATTTCTATCTTGATCTATTTATTCAAGAGAGATAAATTTTCATTCAGTGTAAAGGGCTTGTAATTAAGTAAGTCATCTATTTCTATTCTCCCTCCATTTCTTTGGTTCTTAGTTATCTTTTCAAACCAAGTGATTAAGGTTCTTTCTATTCCATTAAAATAAAGTATTTTTGAGGTTCTTGATTTTTATTTAAATAAAGATATTTTGGTTATTGGATTATCATTTAAACCAAGGGGTTTATTATATTTAACCTCATGATCATTCTTGTGGGGAGGATATGTAGGGGTACATTCAGGTACTATTTCCAAACTTCTTTACCAAATCTTTCATTGTTGGAGCTGGTGTTCTATAACCAACTATTTGTACTTTGGAATGTTCTAAAACCAACTGTTTGTACTTTAGATTACATTTATATTAAAATAATTTAATATTAATTTAATATATCATTACATATTTTTCATTTTTTTACATTATTTTAATGTAATAATGTTCTGGAGTATATGTCACATTGAAAAGGGAACAATACTTTTCCACTATGATGAGAACCATAAAATGCCATGATGATATTACTAAACCTAGTTATATAGTCTTATAAAATTATACGATGGGAAATATAGTATATTGACTATTAGTTGAGAGTAATCATAAGCCGATGAGACTTCATCTGATGAAGTCAACATTTTTTAATCTCCAAAATGGGATATTATGAGAACATACTCACCAATAGAAATTCCACTTATTTATGTGTCATCAAATATTCCTATATGTATGTGTGTGTAATGATCCTTAGACTCTATGATTAACATTAATTCATGTTATGAATCATGCACGTAGATTTAATAACCAAAACCATGATTCCATATGTTCACAGGAAGTAGGGCATGTTGGGTGCATCATGAATGACTTGTTATTAATGAATATGTTGTGGATTGATTTATCCCTTCTATATTTATAGAAGTTGGTATCTCATCCATTTGATTGAAATAGATAATTTGCATTAAATTTTATGTACATGGAGTAACAATGAGTTTATTTTAGATAGTCAAAGAAAGGTGTATCAAGCATATAGGTTGATGAAATGAGTGTGAAACCAACTTGATGAGATATTTTGAAAAAGGGATTACATTACATAGTGTGAACTCATATATGGTTTTTTAAATTACAACATTAAATCATTTCTCTTGGGTTCCTTTACCTATTTCTAGTTATAAATCTTGGACTTTAGGTGAGCCTGCTTAATGAAAAAGAGAAAGAAGCCCAGTGGTTTACACACTAAGTTTTTCTGTTGATATCAATTAAATTATATTTTAATATAATTATTTGAATAAATATTATTCTCAAGACCTAGGAATAATCTTATTCAAGAATTAATAATTGTATAAATTAAATAAATATTTATTAAAAATTTCATAATTAAATTACAAGGATATATAATATTTACTTATTTATTTATTAAGTGAATAAATTTTTATTTATTTGGGTATTAAAAAAATTACAAGGAGGATGAGAGAACAAAGTTTGCATTTGATGATAAATATTAATTTTCAAGATGGTAAAAATAATATTTATCATTGTTCCGGTTAGCACACTCCATGTGAAGATAATGATAATAATTATATTATATGTTATGGAGTTATATAAGGTTTAATAAATTATTTTAGGGTTTTTGTGAAAGTAAATAATATTTTAACCATAACCCTACATCTATAAATAGATGATTATATCTATTGTGTAGATATTCAATGAAATTGAGAATAATTGTGCATAAGAAACTCCTAAGATCTCTCTCAATATTGAATAATGCTCAAGAGGTTCTCCTCCCCATCTATCCTCTCAAGAATGAGAGTGAAAGGACAATTATTGAAGCCTAAAGGAATTATAATTGTGATCTAGATGAACATCACAAGATGATCAATATACTGTGCTAGTGGCCAAGAATCCATCGGTGTTGTTTGGAGATCAAGGTAGAATGTGTGGATCACAACTAGATGTATTCTACACTTATATCCTACAAGAACAATTATAGTAAATCGAAAATGGTTTTAGATGATCAATAACAACATCGAAGAAAGATCCCCGGACTGAGGTATTCTTTTTTTTAATATATAAATTAATTATAAAGTCAACATGGAAATATCTCCTCTTGATTCCAGAATATTTCACTGTCAATATTATTTAGAAAAAAAGTTCTTATCCATGATGTTCACATCTTGTATAATATGAAAATGATTCATCGAATCCAACATTTTATAAGTCAAGATCGACCCAAATAAGTGATTCCACTGTGCCCAAAACCATCAAGTGGTGTTAGAGTGGTCACATTAAAATTTATAATTATTTATTTGATAGTTTATTTTTATGAATTTAAAATTTAAAGTTCATGTCAAGTTTTAATTTTTTCTTGATCCATCATCAAAATTTATTATTATTCTTCTTCATTTCTCACTCATTTTACCAAAATCGGTTAATAATTACTCAAGATCATATATGAATAACCCATCCTTAGGTGCCATGAGTTCTGGTTGGATAATATAATACTACAAGTTATGTACTCCTTTGTTACACATTGTATATCCATATTCATTGAACATGGATCCCCATATGAATTCCATGTACTCATGTAATCTGTAAAAATCACATGTAATAAATTCACTGCATGTTAACCAGCTAGGGTGGAACACATCTTTTCTAGATTACCCACCATGTATATTGACTAAACATTATGTAGTCCATGTGTTTTTAAGGTGGAAAACATAGGGTCCAACCACATCATGTAATTAAAACATGATTTATATCTAATACATGACACATACATATTGGTAGTCATATAACATGAAGTAAACACCACGATTTCATTCTACACATCATGCACTTTAAAAATGTTTGTGAGAAGTACACAATGAGTCACTAGGTGTGCACTGCAGATATTCAACAATGATAAGTACATGTTGTGTGGATAGATTTCTCATGAAGTGTACTTTACCTATTTATGTGTAAATATTAAATTTAATTAATTACTATATTAAACCTAATAGAAATAAGTTTTATGGTTCATTAAGTTGACAGTACACACTGGTCTCTAGGTTTTATATTATATTAAATAATTAATTAATTCTGTGTAATAATTGAAACTATGAATCATGTATGATTAGTTTATACTAAATACTCAACACATTAAATTTTATAAGATATATAATTTTTATATACTATGTGTGGAATTTAATTGGAAGTACATGCGATGAAATTATAATTCATTCTATATATATAATATTTCATATGAGTGTATTGTTTATAATTGAAACCATACTGAATATTTTGAACACGTACTCACTGAGTTTCTTCCAAGTAAAAAGTTGAGTATTGTTTTATTTTTGATTTAAAATAAAATTAAATAAAATAATGAATTTTATTTAAAATCAAAATGGATGGGAATTTAAGGATTATTAGATGAAATAAGATAAAATGAATTAATTTTTTAATAAGACAATTAATATAATTAATTTGAGTTTGTTTTATCATATTGAATAATAAATTGAAATGAATGCTAGCAAGTTGTTTTTAATGTGTAATTGTTGCATGTGTATGATAGATCATGATCTTGACAAAACCTATATACAAGTTGGTTTAAATATAATATAATTTTATTTCATGGTTTTGTAAATAATTATTATAAAATTAAGTAGGATGGTTTGCGAGTCATCCCTCCCTCTTTTATTATATAGGAACTTTATGTGCTAGATTTTTTATGTAATACAAATTAAATAATACTTTGGTTCCCCTCACTTACATGTGAGATATAAAACATATGTTATAAAAGGATTTTCTAAAGGTTCATGGAGTTAGATCAAGATAGAGTTAAGGTGGGGCGGTTCAAGATGAAATCGGTACAAAACTAACATAGAAGATACATCAAAGGATAGGTGGGATGTTATTACTCATGCCGAGACCTACACAAGTAATTTATCCCTAGGTCCATGGGATGATTTATTCTCCACTCAATAAATCAAACATTAGATAAGATCATGAACATGCCATTTATTTATATTATTTCTATATTATGCATGATTTATTTTATGGATGAATGCCCATGATCACATAAATTAATGGAAAAATATGAAAAGATGGAATTAAAAAAATGTGTTATGTGTAAATGTTTTATCGTAACATGTTTAATACCTAAAGAAAAACCCACTTTGTATTAATTGGAAAAGTAAATTATAAAATAAGAAAAAAATTGTGCATAATAAGTAAAATCCATCAACTTAATATTAGGCCAGACTAAGCCTTCCATTACATGATTAGGAATGAAACCATAGAACTAAGTGTTTGACAAAAATCCTTGGGAAAATTACTTATTGGGGATTTATTATATTTTTTTTGGGTTTATTTAACCAATTTACATCAATATATGTATCACTCTCTAGGATTGATGTTACTTATAGGCAAGTGTTGAGGAAATCTGAGTAAAGATTTCTAGATTGGGGTGTCCACTCAATGGATCAAGAAGCTGCATGCCCATAGTTGGTAAAGACCTTCCTACTTAAAATACCTTTGAGTAATTAACTAATCCCTCAATTGGGTTATGATAAGGGGTATATGTATCTTTTCTACTATAATGTATGAGAAACTACACATTCCAAGTCCAATGGTGTAGGTTATTGGGACTTGATAAAATAGCGGGAACTTAATAAAATAAAATATATTATATTTTTCTCATATTAAATCTAATCAAGTTAAGTACTAATAATATGATCTTTTAATATTTTATAATAATGAAAATACCATCAATCACATTATCCCTACAATCAATTTTGGATAAATTCCACATCTTAACTATTAGTAATTTCTAAAAACGGTTTAGATTCCTATGGGTGGTATTAATCCATGAATGGAAGTATTACATGATAGAATACTCAATGATTGATCCACCTAAAAATGAGATGAGTGATGAGGATTTCACTTTCTATGATAAAAATTTGAGTGATGCTGTCAACATTTAGTGTTTAATGATTTCATCTATGTCTAATGAACTCATGAAAGTCACATGAATACATATATGCTTATAGAATGCTCCAACATCTCCATGGTCTTTATAAAGAGAGAGATATATAGGAATAATTTGAGGCATCCAAGGCACTATTTTAGAGTAAAATTATAGAAGGTGTTCTAGTTGGGATTTATATATTCAAACTCATTAGATATATTGAGTTCCTAAAGGTCCTAGTGTTTAAGCTACCAAATAAAATATGAATTGATCTCATTATTTCATCACTCCCTCAGAACTTCTATAGTTTTGTTATCAATTTCAATATTAATGACACCTACAAGTATCTCCATGATCTTATCATGCTACTTTTCCAAGTTGATAAGGATATTAAGTGTGAAAAGCCTTATTTCCTTATGGTTAATAAAAGGAAAATCTAGACGAAGTGATCTAAAACAGAATCTTCTTCACAATTTCCTTCCATGAAGATAAAGATCAAGGGAAAATAAATGCAACATGATTATACCTTTTTTTCATGTGGTAAGAAGGGAAACTAGAAGAAAAACTATACACATGAAAAGAAGAAAGGGAGAGCTTCAGACGTGTTTGTTATTGAGTGAAATTTATCTGTTTCTATAAATTGTGTATAAAATATACCATGTGGTGCTCACATATGTATTAAAATATAGGAACCAAGTATATTAATTTATATTTCACAAGATGAGGTAGGTCTATGAGTATCCAATGGATCCATATTTTTTTTGCGTCTATTGGGGAAAACCACCTCATGTTTTTGATATGAATAATCTTGGTTTTAAAAGATTATTAATATGTGACTTTGGTCTCCAAAAACATTATATCTATATACAAACTTGATACAAATGGATTTATTTTCAAATTTTAGAATAAATATTTCTTCTTTTATAAATAAATAATATGTTATGGTAAATTGTATTTAAATAATGGTATTTATGTGTTGGATTACACAAACTAAGTAATGTAAATTTATAATGAAACTAGTTAACATTACTAATACCATACCTAATTATGGAATAAATAGATAAGTTATGTAAATGTAAATAGTTTGACCGAATTAATTCAAGATGGATATTTAGATTCATTTGAACTAAAACTACATGGTATATGTCACACAAGATTACAAGGAAAAATGACTAAATATCGATTTAGTGGCAAAGGTGAAAGGGAAAAATAAATTCTTGAATTAGTTTATATATATGTGTGTGGTCTATTTAATATTGAAGAAATGGGTGGGTACTCATACTTAATAACTTTTATTAATGGTTTTATTCAATATGTATATTTATAATTGATGAGGTATTATTTTGATAAATTAAAATAATACAAGAATAAATTTTAGAACCATCTTGGTAAGAATATTAAGAAACTCTTATTAGAATATGGTAGATATTATCTTAATTAAGACTTCATTTATTATTTAGGGGATTTTGAGATTCTATCACAACTCACTCCCCCTTATACACCTAAATGGAATTGTGTAAGAAAAATGAGGAACTACTCCTTGTTATACATTGTGAGATTAATGGAGAGTCATGTGAGTCTTCCACATTTTGAGGATATGTGTTATATAAAATAGAATAAATAATAAACCTAGTTCTAACTAAATAAGAATATGGTATTCCATTTCAATTCTAGAGTGGAAAGAAACTCATGTTATCATACTTACATGTATGGGGGGGGGGTGAATCATTTTTTAAGGCCTCTTTAGGAAAAAAAATTGAACCCCAAGGAATAAAGTGTACCTTTATAGGATATCCCAAGTAAGAAAGGGGATATTACCTATACAATCCCTTAGAAAAAAATATAATTGCGACAAGACACACCATTTTCCTTGAGAGGGAGAAAATATCTAAAAGACATAGTGGGAGAAAGATATACATTGATGAAGTCTAGGATCAAGGCAAACAAGAGTTGTCAAAAGAACATATTCCAAAAATCCATGTGGAAAATGATGTTCTAGAAACACAAGAACTATGTAGGTGTACAAGAGAGTCCAGAGAATGTTAAAATATAGATTTCTATTTACCAAGGATGGTGACTCACTATTATTTGATAATAATGATCTTGTAACCTATAAGGAAGTAGTGTGTGGTAGATATATTTCTAAGTGGAAAGAATTAATGAATTATGAAATGGATTCCATGTATTAAAACAAAGTTTGGATTTGGTAGACCCTATAATGGACGTAAATCCCATTGGTTTAAAATGAGTATTCAAGAAGAAACTAGACATGGATGGACAACTAAATATTTATAAGGAATGATTGATTTCAAAAGGGTTCAAACAACATCAAGGAATAGACTACGATGAAACCTTTTCACTAGTGGAAATTCTGAAATACATCATAATTCTACTTTCCATAGAATCTTACTATGACTATTATATTTGTAAAATGGATGAAAAAATAGGCTTCCTTAATGAGAATATTAAAGAAAATTTATATATGAAACAACCTGAAGGGTTTGTGACTCAAATGGATTTCAACAAGGTATAAAAATTTCAAAGATCCATTTATGGATTAAAGAAATCATTCAAGTCATAGAATATTCAGTTTGATGAATCCATAATGGAATTTGTTTTCATAATTAAGGAATGTGAGACTTGTGTCTACAAGCGGTTTAGTAGGAGTACAGTAATTTTATTAATAGTTTATGTTGATTAAATATTACTTATTAGAAACAAAATACCAGTATTACGATCAGTTAATTCCTAGATAAATACATTATCGTCCATAAAGTAATTAGGTGAATTATTATATACTCTTGGGATCAAGATACATTATGATATATCCAATAGATTTCTTGGTTTAAGTTAAAGAACATATATTTACAAGATACTGAAGAGATTTATTATAGAACAATCTAATAGGGGACTGTTTCCAGTTCCACAAATCATTCATATTTATAAGAAAATGTGTCATCAGACATGTGATGAAAGACAAAGGATGGAAATGATTCTATATGCATCAGTGATTGATTTGGTCATGTATGTTATACTATGTATTAGGCTACATGCCATATGAACCTTAAGTGCGGTAGGAAGATACTAAGATAACCCAGGTTACTACCCCTGGATGGAATTCAAGAATATAATTAAGTATATGAGATGAGGTAAGGATATGTTCCAATAATATAGAAGATATGAGGAAATAGTCATCATAGGATATGAATATACTAGTTTCAAAATAGATCAAGATTATCTGAAATTACATTCAGGATATATATTTACCCTTAATGGAGGTGTTGTGAGATGGAAGATATCAAATAAATCCATCGTAATGTATTATATATCCAAGTCTGATTACATTGTGGATTTTGAAGTAGCTAATAAAGTAGTTTGGATATTAAACTTTACCCAAGATCTTGATATAGTACTTAGTAGTAAAGATCCTATCACACTATATTGTGATAATACTCTAGTGGTAGATCTTGAAAAGTATATAAACTTACCTTAGAAGATGAATAAAATAATTCAAAAGTATCATCTCTTGTGGTGTTTTTCTCAGATAGGTGAAGTTTTAGTGAGTAGAGTCTCTGTAGAAGAAAACATGGAGGACCCCTTCAATAAATACTTAACTCAACAGAAACATGATATTCATATGAGGTCTAGGGGACTGAAAGTCATTGGTAGTGGGATCTATTCCTAGTGGGAGTCGGTTGGATTTGAGTTATAAAACCAATTTAATTACTTTGGATTACATGTATATTCAATGAAGTGAATATTAATTAAACATCTTATTATATATTTTTCACTGTTCTGCATGACTTTAAAGTAATAATAACCTAGAGTATCTGTCGCATTGAAAAGGGCATAATGGTTTCTCACTATAATGAGAACCTTGAAATTCCATGGTGATATTCTTAAACCTAGTTACATGATCAGGTAGAATTATATGGTGGTAAATATAGTATGTTTATTATTAGGTGTGAGTACTTGAAATAATATGAGACTTCATCTCATGAATTTTTCACTTAGTAATCTCCAATTATGAAGATTATGAGAATAGACATGCTAGTAGGAATTATTTATGTTTGTATGTAAACATATATTACTATATGTGAGTATTTGTAATGGTTATTAGACTTTAACATTATTACTAATTCGTGTCATGAATCACATACTTATATTTACTGACTAAAACCATGACACCATATATTCATGGAAAGTAGGGTACAATGGGTGCATCGCAAATGACATGTTATTAATGAACAATTCAAGGAAGGATTTTTCCATTCCATATTTATGGGAGTTTATATCTTGGAAATTTTATTCAAATATAACCTTCTCATTAAATTCCATGTACATGGTGCAATGATGCGTTTATTACAGATAGTCAAAGAAATATGTATCAAACATATAAGTTTATGACATGGGTGTGCAACATTATTGATAAAATATTGTGATAAATGGATTATATTATACTATGATCACTCATATTTGGTTTTCAATTTTGTGACATTAAATTATTTATATTGGGGTCCTTGACTTATTTTTAGACATTAAACTTTAACTTTAGGAAATCCTACTTAAATCCAATGAGAAAGAATCTTAGAGTGTCACACACTAATTTATTCCATTGAAATCAATCAAATTCTATTTAAATTTAATTATTATAATAAATATTATTCTAAATATTGAGTAATAATTTTCTTCAATAATTAATGATCCCATAATTTAAATTATTATTTATTCATAAGTTAATTATTAAATCATAAAGATATATATTATTTACTTAATTAATAAATAATTTTATATTTATATGGGTATTCAATAAATGAAAATGACGATGATTGGAAAAAATTTGTGTCCAGTGGTAAATATTAGTTTTTAATCTAGTAAAAATAATATTTATCATTGTTCTAGTTAGTGTATGCCATGTGAAAATAATCATATTAAAATTATTACATGACATGGGGTCATATAAGGTTTAATATATTATTGAAAGACCGTTGTGAAATTAAATAATATTTTAGCCATAACCCTAACTCTATAAATATATGATAATTTATATTATATATATTTTTATTAAAATTTATAATTGTAGTGCATAATGAAATTTAGATCTCTCTCTCAAGACATAAGAATTATCTAGAGATTATCCTCCCTCCTCCACCCTCTAAAGAATGAGATCGAAAGGATGATACTTCAAGCCTGAAGGAATTGTCATTGTGATCCAAAATAACAGTGCAAGATGATTGATCTGCCACAATATCACTGAAAAATCCATTGACATTGTTTGAAGATAAAATGAGTATGTGTGGAACACTGCTAGAGGGATTCTACAGTTGGATCATACAAGTGAAATGAAGGTAAACCAAAAAGGTTTTTGGATTACCAACAACAACATCAATGAAAGATCCCAATACCATGGTATTATTTATTATGATATATTTAAATTAATTATTATTATAACATGGAAATATCTAATCTTGGTTCCAATTTATTTCATTATCAATATTATTTGGGAAAAAATTGGTCATGATGTTCACATCCTATACAATACATGAATGGTCCATCAAATCCAAGATTTTTTAAGTCAGGATTGGCCCCGATAATCCTTTTTTTGTGCCCAAAACTATCACCCATGTTAATTACACACTTTAAATTTTTTACATCACATTCATTTAATTTCCTTATTATAAATTATGTTATGCTTTAATTTGTTATATCGATCACTTTCTTTACTTAATTGTATCCTTTATATAATAGATTTTATTTAATATTTTAATTTTTCAAAAGGTAATTCACCCCCACCTCTTTCCATTTATACAACCAAATAAAATATGCTTAAAGAATAAGCTTCTCTAAGCCAAAAAAATAGAAAAATTCATTGACCAAAAAAAGATCAACCTCTACCCCAACCTCTCATATGATGACCCCTCCTCCAGGGTTTGGGATTTTTCCATGTTTTTTCATCATAAAATTGAGAACCAGTGTTATCATCTAGAATAGTGGGAACATATAGGGGATAAGGACGCTATTTAATATAATAATATATTCCATGAGCCTTTCTAATCCTCTCTGACTCATCATTATTTTAAAAGATACCCCTTTGAGACTGACTTACTTCATGCCATGTATCTGACTTGATTACCTCAGTGGGAATAACACATGATTTGTCACCTTCCATAATGAATGATTCCCCAGTACCATATTTTTTCATATTATCTATCATACTAATGATACTTTTTCCCTTGAGACTCCAAGTTCAAAGTTACTTTCTTACATCAATGGGCATATCCAATGGTGACATCACAACAACACCACTACTAAAGGTTTGAACCATCTAAGGGGACTAATTAGGTTCTTCAAGTACATTGGACTGAACACTAAATTTCAAAGTGAATCATATCTTTTATTATAGAAGGAACAAACCTCATAACATCAGTATCATCAGGGTTAGGAGTAACCTATGATTTCATAGTGATGTTTGTCCTAGCCCAAACCAAGCTTAGACTTGATGGATCCACCAAATCCTTTACTATTATAAATTTCAATAATTTATATCTACATGTCATTTAAAAAAAATAAAAATACACAAATCCTAGTGGAACCTAGATGAGGAGGAATTAAAAAATGATATGGTATAGTAAAAACAAAATTATTTGTTCATAACCTTTAAATAAAAAGGCCACAACCACTAAAATATGAGACTAATATACCCAGATTGACTCTTACCATAGAGAAAACCCTCTAAATAATTTCACAATAACATACATAGAATCTAAAACCTCATCCTTATACACATACTTCTTGGACAATAAGAATAACATAAGTGGATTTAGTACATTGAGTACAACCAAGAAGGAATATTAATAGTTGAGGTGTCATGCGTTGAGGTTGTTGGGGAGACAACCATGGAGGTCATGGATATTAGTGATGTGGGACACCTTCTGTTGAAATATATTGACTAAAATATCCCTACCTTTTTGGTGGGTCACCACTAGGGATGATCATCCACCAATAAAGACCCGTTGCAAGATGTTGGAGCTGCCTAAGGAAAATTTGGCAATAGATGGCATCCACACCAATGAATATTTGTAGTGGGTTATTTGTTTCTTATCTAGTTTTTCCCTATAAATATGGGTGTGTTGTATGGGAAAGGTGTTAAAGTTCCCTATCTATATTATATATTTGAATATGAAATTTCTGTTACCTTCCACATGGGTATAGGTCACCCCAACCGATCCATGTAAAAATTTGCATGATTATATTTGTTTTATTTTCCCTAGAGTGAGATAATTTTAGGTAGAGTGAGGTTCTACAAAAAAACTAGTATCATAGTGTAGGTTTTCTTACCTGGAGAATAAATCACAATAGTTTTTTTGTACCTTTAAAACCTAATGTCATTCAAAAATTTGATGATGGTGTTTTTAATTCTAGATGTACCCCTTAGCACTTATCCCTGTGCTACCCCTTCACACATATGATCATGAATTGAACCTTATTTGGTTTAAAGGTATTTTTTTGTCTCTACATCATCTGTATTTTCTTTACTCTATGGTGTAGAAAGATTTGTGAAACTAGGTGTGGAAAATATAGGAAAAATAAAAGAGGGAGGGGGTATGGGCATGTGAGAGGGTGGAAAGAGTAGTGCCTAGAAGATAAAGAAAAAGGTGGAGGTGACTCCCACTTTTATTTTTATGTGTATTTAAAAGTAAAAAAATATGAATAAGTTTTTTTATAATTGATAGAGGGTGTTTTGAAAAAAAAAATTGGAAGAAAAAAAGTTGAATATATATTTTAAAAAAAGTGGGGTGGCACATCTTGAAGGGAGGGAGTTTTTTTAATAAAACTTTAGCATACATTTGGGATACGATTTAATAAATTTAAATATTTTCAGGAGGGGAATTATAAAGAAACAAAGAAACTAATGTACCTATAAGTACTTGGGGGGAATCGACCCTGAGAAATTAAATAGTATATTTTAGTATTTTTAACTATTCCAAATTCATCAATGCAACTTGTTTTTGGAAATTTAGATCTATTTTTTGATGGAGAAACTCCATGTAAAAATTAGAATTGTGAGACCCAAGGATTCAATTATAGATCAACATACTATAACTAAAATTACTTATAAACATAGAAGTATGGTTCCCAACACCAAATTTGAGGTGACAAAATTCGACAGGACAAACAACTTCAGCATGTAGAAATTTGAAGTATTGGATATTTTAACTCAGAACGAGTTGGATATCACCTTAGAAAAAATACCATTTGCATATTCATTTGTGATCAGAGGAGAATCAACCTTCAATCCTATGGAAAGATATGATTTTTTTGGGGGGAAAATCAAAAATATTCTATGATGTGAAAAACTTTTGCAAAAATTTGGTGGAAAATTTTGTAGAACAATTACATGGCCAAAAGTATCAAAAACTGGCTCTACCTAAAAAATAACTTGTTTAGATTTCAGTACAAGGAATTTATGTCCATGATTTTGAACCTATACTATTTTAATAGAATTACGGTAGATTTTTAAAGTTTGGAGGTAATGATTAAAGTTGAATATATAGATCTTTTATAGCTGAACTCTCTATTAAAGAGTTATGGTCACCTTACTATAACATTTCTATATGGTAAGGATGAGGAAAAATTTGTTGATGTATCAAATGCCTTAGTTAAAAAAAGTGTATAGGAAAAAGGAAAAGCATGACCATATAGGTTATTCATCATTAGAGTTGATGGAAACTAGAGTAAAATTATCTGGGAATAATCCTGAAGGATTCCGAAGAGGTGAGCCATGATCGAAGTTAAGAGGAGAGTTCAACTATAGACGTCAAAAAATATGAGTGTTCTTACTATCATCAAAAAGGGAACTGCAAGAAGTATTTTCTAAATATTGGGGAACCGAAGTTGAATGTTTTACATAAAAATGAGGATATTGAAGATACTGCTTTTGTTTCATCAATGGTCAACCATTCAGATGATTGGATTCTTGATTCAAGTTGTTTATTTCACATGTGTAGGAATTGAGATTGGTTTTCAAGCCATAAGGAGTCATATGATGGTGTGGTGCTTATGGTAAATAACCACCCCCAAAAATGATATGTATTGGAACAATATGATTGAGGATGAATGATGGTATAACTAGCCACCTTACAAATGTAAGATATGTGACATAATTGGATAATAACCTCACATCGCTTGGAGTCTTGGATTAGCATGGTTATCAAATAACCACTGCAGATAGAGTCATGAATGTAATATATGGTGTATTCCTTGTGATGAAAGTTATTTGAAAATGTGATTTGTATTATTTGAATGTTGATATTGTTAAAAGTGGATAAGAGATATCATAGGAGAGTGAAAAAGAAACTTCTAGATTATGGAACATGAGACTCGGACATGCTAAAGAGAAGAAACTACTACAAAATACATAATAAACAATGGTAGCCTTTATCAGCACTAGATAAAAGCATTAAAAAAGGTACCCTTTATCAGTGATAAAAAATCATTGTTTAAGGTTGGTATTTATCAGTGCTTGTAAAAAAATTGATAAAGGAAAACCTTTATGAACAATTTTTTTAATTGCTGATAATGACCACCCTTTATCAGCTCTTTTTTAGCACTAATAAAGGTTACCTTTATCAGAACTTTTATATAGCACTGATAAAGGGTACATTCGATTAAAAAAAATATATAATTAAAAATCATATGCTAATATATAAATATATTTATATTGATAAAAATATAACACATTTTATTAAATATGATTTATATATGACTAAATATACATTTTCACTTGATATATAATATATTTAATTAAAAATGTGCTATAAAATAAATAAATAAATAAATATATATATATATATATTTCTTAAATATTATTTATATAATATGAAATATGTATTATAAATAATATAAATTTATATGCCATATATTTAGTGAAAATGGTTTATTAAATTAATAAAAAATATTTAATATGAATTAAAATTATTTACAAATTAAGATATTTCGTTTTATCAGTGTTTTTTATCAACTTGACATATATATTAAATAATAAATATTTACCTACTAATTAAAAAAATTGAGTAAATATGTTATACTTAATATGTCATACAATAATTTCACATGTATACATATACATAATTAATTCAATTTTATAGAGATAAACATACATAAATAATATTAATTGTTAATGTTATCATTTTATATTTTAATTTATTAATATTTAATATTTAATATAATATATTTTTAATTATAATATTTTATTTATTTTCTATGTTTATATTTAATATAGTCTATTTATTACTATTAATAATTAATATATATATATTAAATTTATTTATTTTTATTAATAATTATTTCATTAATAAATTTTTTAATATTTTTTTTAATTTATTCATTTTTTATTTTTATTTGTTTATTTTTTTTAATTTTCTTCTTTTTTAATTTTTATTTATATTTATTGATGAACATTTAATGTTTTTAACTTAATTTTAATTTACCTAGTTAATATATATTCATTTTCATTTAAACATATTTCCCTTTTTATTTTTAAAAAAAATTATATAACTAATCTATTATTCATTTTTTAAATATTTTTTCAATATATTCATCTTTTAATTAAATTTCACACAATTTTAAAATGAATTAATTTAATATTATTTATTCATTAATAATATCATGTTTTTTTACTTTTTTTTATAATTTATATAATTTAAATATCAATTTATTTAGAATTTATGTAATTTATTTATTTCTTTTTAATTGATATATATATATATATATTAAAATTATTTATTTTTAATTTTATTTATTTAATATTTTTTTAACTTTATTCATTTTTAATATTTATTATATTTATTTATTATCATTTTACATGTGTTTAATGTAGTTGTAATTTACATTTATTAAACTTATGTTACATTAATTTTACACACACAAATAATATTTATTAATTTTTAACATTTTTTTCAAATTTATTCATTTTTAATATCATTTATTCATTAATAATCTTAATTTTTTTAATATTTTTGTTTAGTTTATTCATTTTCAATTTTTCTTTGTTTAATATTTTTGCAATTTTAACCATTTTTAATATTTATTTACACATGTTTATTTATTAACATTTAATGTTTTAATATGGTTGTATTTTATATAATTAATATATATTCAATATCATTAACATATATTCATTTTTAATTTTTTTTAAGAATATTTATAATTAAAACACTGATTCATTTTTTAAATTTATCCATCAATTTTATTATTTATTTCATTAATAGATGTTATATATTATATAATTCCATTATTTAATTTAACATATATCAAACTTGTGTTGTATATATGTATATATATCCATTAATTTCACACACACATTTACGTAATTAATGCAATCTTATATAGAAACAAACACACATAATATTTATGTAATTTATTTAAATTTTAATATTCATTTAAAATTTCATTTATTAACATAATATATTTAATATATTATTTTTTAATTGGTAAATTTTATTTATTCATTTTTAATATTATTTTATTTAATATGAGTTATTCATTTTTAATATTTATTAATATTTATATTTTTTGGATTTTAATCATTTTCTAATATTTATTTACTATGTTTTAATATTTTCAATATGTATTTATCTTCATTTTAATATATATCAATTTTTTTATAATTTGTATAACTAATAAAACTTATAAATTTTTAAATATTTTTAATGACTATTCAGTTTTAATTATTCAATGTCACTCATTTTTAACATTCTTTCATTTAAGATTATTTATTCATTAATAATGTTAAAAATATATTTATCAAAATATATTTGTAAATAAATATTTATAAATAATTATATTTATAAATGTATATTTACTATATTTACAAACTTATATAATTATAATTATATATATATATATACTTTTTTTAAAAAGAATTTATAAAATTATAGATTTATAATAAATGTATTTAAATAATTAGGAATGGTGTGAACCATGGATTTAAAACCCATGGTTCCAAAAAATTTATGAAAAAAGAAGTCAAACAAACAAGGGAACAATGAAGTTGTATGATAAAATAGGTGGCTTTCATGTCACCACCACAAAACACCCATAAAACCTACACAATCACCCTTTTTGTGTCTACCACCCCTTCCCCATGAGCCTCCCCAGCCTCTTGGGTGTCTACCTATCCTCCGTAGAAGTTTTCCATGTAGCGCCTTGATCATCTGTGCCCAGTGAATCTTCCTTCTCACTATGAGATTCAACATCTTGATGTCCATCTAGATCATTTTCTAGCACCAAGATTTGATATTCTTGATCAACATCATCAATCATGTCTTTCCCTACAGTAGCATCCCAAGGCAAGTCCTCATTTGGAAGGGTCTTATCTCCATACATAACTTGAATGATTTCATTGTCCCCAAGTGAGGGCTCCCTACAATGTGAAGCAGAGTCAACATGGATATCCCCACTTGCAACCTACACAATCAATAAATTGGAAAAAATAATAGTTAGAGATTATTACAGGCTGTGGAAAATATTCCTTTATCCTTGTTTTATTTTTAATTCCTTTACTCTCAAAGATCTCAATCAAATTCTGGGTTATTAATGAATTGAAACATATCAAAAAAATGGGTGTATAAACACCCATATTCTTTCCACTTCTTCCAGCTTAAGCATCAACTCCCACTTCAGTAGGAGTGAGGATATCATGGCTAGGGGTTTTAGTTTTATCCTCATTATTACATTTAGTGGATTTATTAACAACATCCCGAGAAGATTCTTCAATATCACTAATGTGCACATTCTCTGCACTAGACACATAAATGGAAGATTGGCCACCATCCTCTCCATCATTTGATTCCAAAGTCTCATGTTCCTCAAACTGAATGGCCCTAGAGGTATCCTTCCTAATGGTACTTGGATCCCTCCCAGTAAGTTAAGAAGAGGATCCCTCACATCTCCCACTAATAGTCCCAACATTGGGAGTAGGCTCCCCACTATCATAATTCAATGGATTATGAGAATCTAGAAGAACACTCAGTCTAGGCTTTGGGATCACTAGGATAGTGGATACAACACCCCTAGTATCCTATGTATCCTTCTTTCCTGTGGAAGTGTTCAAAGCATTTCCAGGAATTAGATGAGCCTCTATCCTTTATCTTCAACATCATCTGGGAAAGATTTCACTTATTTACCTTATTGTAACCTTTTATAAATGTACTGCTAAGAAGCTCATCTAGTTCAATATTTTCATTAGGTGAGACATCTTGATCTATACTCTCCTCCTGCAGACCATGTTCATTTATATTTGAGGTATTATCCTAGTCTCGATGGAAAATTTGAACCTATTTTTGAGCATTCTTGTTCTTTGGATTACCCCCAACATCAGTGGGATTCATCACCCCTATGATTGAAACAAGTAAAATATCTTTATAATACCTAATTTCTCTCTCCTTGGTAAAATAAGAATTTATTCCCATTACTTTGGGTTCAAAAATTATTATTGGATACTATAACATCAGTGAACTTACATCCATAGATGAGGTTTTTCTTCCCACACCATTTTAAGGACCACAAATAAAATCATTATTTGGAATTTCCCCTATATCCTTTTCAACAGGTAGTTTTAATTTATAACTCCCAATCATATTTCCATGATTCCTACAATTTGTACACTTCAAATTCTTTCTGCATTTTCAACTGAATAGCCAATACAATTACAAGTTCTACAAAAGTTATGGAATAATTTAAAATTCCACTATAACCTCAAGTATAAATTTGAAATCAATCATACAGTTTCGATAGGTGTGGATCATAGATAAACCTCAACAAGAACCCTAGAAAAATGGTTTTAGTGAGATCACTCAGTTTCTTTATCAAATTTTATATGAATTTAAACTATATAGGTAATCTCCCATAGGATTTATGGGTTCCATAAAAACCATTTTATACCCCTAATTTTAACCAAAACCTATGCAATCTAGTTTTTCACATAGGATAGATCAAACAGTGGGTCTTATTATTATTTTCTCAAGATGCCATGTGTTAGAGAGACTAATCCAGAGATCTAGGATTTAATATTTAAATCCCTAGATGGGAAAAAAATAGACGAATACCTTACCGATCAAGGTTAACCTTCATGTATCAAATCCACAAACCTAGATGAGATGGTTCTTAATTATATAGGTTTTTATTAGTGTTTTTAGCACTAATAAATATAAGCCTTTATCAGTGATTTTATAACACTGAAAAATATACATATTTATCATTTCTATAATATAAATCACTGATAAAGTCTATTTTGATCATTGATAATATTCTAGCGCTGATAAATATAGGAATTTATTAGATCTTTTTTAAAAGGGATGATAAAACCCTTCCCAATCTTATAAATTTATCCCAAACTGAACCCATTTCTCTTGCTTCGTTCAATCCCTTAGGGATGACTACCTCTACTGCTACTCCCCCTCAACCTTCTCGGATGAATCATTCTTCTCAAAACCTATGTTATGTTAATATTTATAGTCTTATCACAGTTATCAGTGTATTTATAATATCCTCGACATGTGAAACCCCCCATTTGTATAACTGGAACCACTGCATGTAGACACCTATGATATCCTTTTCATACTGGCCATTTGTTAAGGATTATTTTGGGGGAAATGGGATTATTTTATGGGATTAAAATCTATTTCCACTATCAAAATGTTTAATTTGCAATATGGTGCAGTTTTTTATTTTCCTTTTCCTATATCAAGTTTTGTAGCATAAATAAGACACAAACTAAACCAATTATATATAAATATTTTTATAAGATCTTTTTAAAATAACTCAACAATCAACATCAATAGTTTGGGTCGATTTTAATAGTGCATCAATCCAATATGGAAACATAATATATAGATATAATTTATTTTCACTGTATTGGTGTCTCCCTACAATGAAACATAGAATGAATATAATATCTTTTAAATAATTTATTCATTTTAATTGTGATATTTATGAGTTTATATTCATTTAATTTCATTTATATAAGTACATACAATATTTATCTTATTTAAAACTATACAATATTTCTAAAATGTTTTTTAATACATATTGAATTTAATATTCAAAAGGATTCCCTCAATATAAATCCATCTAATTTGCTAAAACCATGAAATTCATTAATTGAATTTTAGATATTTCAATGTGAATAATTTTCTTGAGAAAAAACTATAGTTTTTTTTAAAATTATAGAATCTATTGATGGTATAATAATGGGTTTCACATAGACTGGGTGGAATTTTCCTATTCACTAAATTAATTAACAGATCAATTTATGATAAGGAATTTTTTAAATGGCTACTCAATGATAAATATTTCATTTTACCCCATTTTTTTTATATTATCTAAGACCATAGTGAGTGGAATGAATTTTCTAGGATAGGTTTATAGATTTTCCAAGATGCTAATATGGAGATTGGAATTATAGAATCTCATAAGAGAAATCATACATTGTACTAATGATTATATAGATATGTATTTAGGTAAGGAAAAAATGAATAAAGGGGATTAAGGACATATTTAGAGAATTCCCACCCGCTAAATGAATGATTCTCATTTCAATTCTATAATTGGATTTTGTATTATCATCATCCCTAAAATAAAAATTTTATAGTGGTTATTTGTTTAAAATTTAAAATCAAAGTTAAAAATTTATAATATTCTTTACAATCTATTTATGAACTATAATAAAAATAAAGAAAATATTTTAATTCAAAAACATGATTATTAAATATTATATCTATTATATATAGTTATATAAGAAATATATTTATAAAATTAGAATTTATTTATTAATTTAAACCTCATTTACAATTAGTAATTGGTTCTTTCTTTTAAGTGTGTTCTTTCTCTTTTTCCCCCTTGCATTCATTCTGAACAGCATTGAATTTATTTAAGTCAACAATATTGTGATCTTTTTTTTTCTAGTTGAATTTATTGGTATATCCTATTGAGGTAAACCCAAAATTTTATTTAAACCCTTTTCCCTTTATGAGTACTCCAAGAACTATATTTAAATCTCCACTCATACTTCCCTTCAATCTTTAAATTGGTATCGTGATCAGCATTCAAAACATCCATATTAGCTACCATCTAGTTTAAACCTTGATTTAGTTTCCACTCAAACATTTTTTGAAATTTGATTCTATCTATTGGTTCCACTGTGGTTGAATTTTGTTTTCAAGTTGTCCCAGGTAGTTGGTCTTATACTCCAATTATTAGTTTTATATGATCTTTTCTTCTTATCCCACTAGGGCACTTATTTAACTTGTATTGAAGTAGATTATTTCATCATGTGATAAAAGATCATCAAATTTGAATCCTAAAAAACCATGTCAATGAAACACCACTTTAACCACTATATTACAAGTGAAGAAATTAATAAACATCAACTCCTCCATCTTATTGTAATCCCACCTATAAAGGTTACAAAAAATGTCTCAAAATTTCCACCTTTTTTTCCTACACAATATCAAATTGAGAACCCAGACTAACAACTACATGTTTACTTACAGGTTGTTTTTTTTTCATATCACCCTTATGTAAAATGATAACTTGTATGGAATCATCACCAATAACATTCAAATGTTGGGTTCCTCTTATTAGAGTTATATATAACTTTCTCCTTTGATTATAAATATCTTATGTGTATTTATTTATTTTTTAACAAAATGAATATTTTATTAAACTAATTGGATGGATATGAATAAAAAATGGATGAGCACTAATCATATTGAAACAGAGTCCAATGATGGAGTAAAAGAGTTCATCAAGTTTTCAATGGATCATGGATATGAACCTACTCAAATCTTTTTGTGTGTATGTTAGTTGTTTTTATTCAAGAAAAATTAGTTTAGAAGAGTTATAAGAACATTTGATTTATCACAGAATAGACCAGAGCTATAAATGTTGGACTAAACATGGGGAGAAACTAAATGTACACACTAATTGGGATGATACTACATTTTATGGATCATTTTATATGAATACCAGTGTGAATAATGATGGATATTAAATAGAAGAAATGAAATTAGAAATCGAATATGACCTTTGAGATTGTCCAATGTTGTTTGAGAAGTTAAATAGCTATGATAAGAGACCATTGTATACATTTTGTAATAAAAATATAACATTTTTATCTATATTGAAGTAATATAATTCAAAATACGGTAGTGGATAGATTGACCCCAGCTTCACAGAAAAACTTGGCCTCTTGATTTATATACTTACAAAATAAAATGATCTTCCTTTTTGAACATATGAAACTAAACTAATGCTATGTTCAATGGTCATGATCTATAAAAGAATACATGAATTTACAAATGATTTCATATTATTTCTCAATGACTATGAATCAATCAAAAAATTTCCTATGAGTGGTGAAAATCGATACAATAAAGATGAATCAAGTCCTTGGAAATCCATACTACACTTTCTCATCATTCCATAGTTTAGATAGCTATATGGATTTCATGAAACTATTATACAATTGACATGGAATGAAAATAAAATAATTTATGATGGGAAACTATGTCGTTCAATAGACTCTCCTCCATATAAAAAATTGATTATGAGTATCTTGAATTTGTAAATGAGTTAAGAAACCTCTATATTAAATTATCAATAGATGGAATAAATCCTTTTGGTGTACATAGTAGTACTCAATATACATGGCTAGTTATGTTGGTAAATTATAAATTTCCACCATGGTTATGCATGAAGAACAAATACATTTTGTAGTACCTACTTATATATATACCAAAACAACATGTTAATGATATTTATTTCTATTTGGATCCATTGATAGAAGATATGAAATTGACGTGGGATACATTTTTTACATCATATGATTCACATAGAAGTAAATAATTAAATTGGGAACCATGATTCATGGGATGATAAATTAATTTCCTACATATGGAATTTTTTTTCATCTATAACATTAAAGGAATTTTTGGGTGTCTCATTAATGAAGAATGTACACACTCAGTTAAGTTGAAACATTCCTTGAAGATTTTTTTTTGGATATCATAAATTTTTACCTAAAAAGAATAAATATAAATCCTAGAAGACATCATTTGATGGGAATATAGAACAAGTTAAAACACCCACTACAATAATTAGTGATCAAATGTTTGAGAAAGTAAAAGATATTAAAACTATTTTTGGTAAACCTTTTTTGAAAAACATTATGAAATCATGTTGGAAAAAAGGTTCAATTTTCTTTGAATTATCATACTGTAATCAATTATATGTTAGAAATTTTCTTGTTTTCATTCATGGGGAAAATGTATTTAATAGTTTTATTGGAATGTTACTAATTTTTTTTGAAAAAATATGGAATTAAGGCTAGGTTAGACATGATTTACATGGGGATAAGGGAAGACTTGGAACCGATGAAGCGTAAAAGGTGAAATTTTCTTCCTCTAGCATTTTACACTCTTTTCTAGAAATGAAAAATTAAAAAAATTTAATTTCCTTAATAGTGTAAAAATTCCAAAGGGGTGCTCCTAAAATATCAAGAATTTTGTGTTAATTACTAATATGAAGTCATAGTGTATAATATAACATGACTATCATGTTTTGATGTAAGATTTGATTCCCACCACTTTACATTACATTTATCCTAAAAATGTATGACATACATTTACCAGACTTTATTTATTTTGTAAAGCCATATGTATTAAAGATATAGACCTAGTGATGTTTTCAATTATAAATAAGGATATTGTAGTCATATTATGTGAATTAGATATGTTTTTCCCACTGTCATTCTTTGATATTATGGTCCAACTATTGGTTCACTTGGCTAGAGAGGTTCAACTATGTGGTCTTCATTATAGATGGATGTACCCCACTTAATGATATATGAATATTTTGAAAGGGTACGCTAAGAATCAAAGTAAAACATAAGGTTATATTGAATATCAATATATTTTTGAAGAGGATGTTGAATTATATACTATTTACATATTAGATGTTGATATCATCAGTCTCATAAAGTCACATAATAGAACATGCCTTATAGGATAAGGGATTTTTAGAAGATATATTGTTACAATTATCATCACATAGAAGGAGAAATATCACCTTTAAATTTTACATAATAGTGAAATGGTTTCTTCATATGTTGAACTCATAAAGTAATTCTTAAACATTTTAATTCGTCAAGGTTTGGTGGATGGATATCAAATACACATAATCAATAGTTTATAGTATGGTTTTGAAATCATATTTATAAGGTGTTATCTAAAAATATGAATTCAATTTCCAAATGACTTCAATGGATATCTAGGGGACCAAATATAGATATTGTATCTTACAATGGTTTTTTAATTAATGGTTATATATAAAGGAATAATATGAACACAGTATAATATGGAAAAATGTAATTATGCTTGTGGAATAAGTGATGCACGTATCCAATTCCAAGTATAGAAATCCAATTTATGAGAATATGTAATATTTTAGAATCATAAAAAAATTTACTAGTTGGATTATAAAATATTTCAAGTGTCGATTTCTCATTTAAAATAGATTGACAATAGGAGTGAAGTTAAGGTAAATTAATTAGGATTTGTGAAGGTTAATTTTAGTCTGGAAGGGTATAATGATGATCCATTCATAATGGAATCATAAGAAGTGTACATATTTTATTTATCAGATCTCGTAAATAATAATTTTCCAACTATCCTATTGGTGACTAAAAAAAGGGTCATATGAAAATTCCATTGAGGATGACCCTTTCATTGGGAGATCACAATCATTTTATGATGGTCCCAATATAGATAAATACTTGTACATTATATGGGAAATAAATAAGGGATTTGGATACTTAATAAAAGAACCAAATCCCTCCAAACTTTATAAAAAAAGTGTTCAATGAGAAGGTTAAAGTGTTTTTTAATATACTATGAGTTTCCTCATAATGTTATGTGTTCTCTACTATATTTATGTAATCCAAATTAAATGATTTACTACTCATGAAGATAATGACTTCTTCACATGATGATGTTACCAATCCCAAGGAAGAATATATGGTTGATGATGAAACTACATAATTATTAGGGGATCAACAAAAAGTTGATGAAAAAAAATAATGACATAGAATTACCAAGTTAAATAAAATTATTAAGGCAAGGAGAAAGGGAATAAAATTATAGGTTGTCTATAATCAATGAAACCAACCATTTGAGCCTAACAATTCAATGTTTATTAGTTATGTTGGGGTCATAATAAGAATGCATGTGCCAATTGATATAGATATGTGGAACCATGCACAACCTATATTTAAGAAAACCCTTTGGGAAGATATTAAGGTAATGTTACAATATACTTTCTATATTTTACCAAAAAATTATATAATGGATTGTTGATTTAATTTTCATTATACCTTGTAGAGTTTTTTTAGGTGATTTAAATAAGAAATATGTATTAATGGCCATTTGAAAATCGCAAAGAGTATTCTAGAAACTTCTTACAAAGCATCATATTAGAGACTTTGAGAGAAAGTAAATCCACACCAACTAATTATGTATGAACACATTATAAAATAGGTCACATAGAAATATTTCATTAGTCATCATTATGAGGAGTCATTTCAGGTAAAATTTAGTTGATAATATTTTATTGGAAATTATTTATTTTATCCACTTTGATTAAAAATTGTTAATTTATGAAATAGAAAAGAAGTGTTGAAAATAAAAAATGCGCAAAAAAACCAATGTACCCCTACCGTAAATCTAGGATGGGGTATGCTAAACTTGAAAAGAAAATTATATGTATTTTAAATATAAAACAAATTTTTTTATGTGATATTAAACATATCTAATTTGTTTATATACATATTGATGAATCAAAATACGCAAGCACTTCTATCCAACTTCATGTTCTATAGAAGGAGGTCTGTATAAATAAAGAGGGTAAACTAATTGATGAAAACAAACAAAAAGTATGAGAAGAATGTGCAAGTATTAAATAATAATAATTAATTATTCTTCATAATAGTATTACATAAAAATTTATATTTATGTTCATAAATTTTTATATGGTTTATACAAAAGAATCAGTATTGACTATACTTGAATAAAAACTACTTTTAGTAGCATTAAAGTGGCCTGAACAATATGGCCGCATTAGAGGTGCATGTTTTAAAGTGTCACCTAAAACATATTTCAAGAAAAAAGTTACAAATAGATACATATGAGATTATGAAAGGATTATAGGCACATATATATTATTTGAAAGATATTATTCTCTGGTCTATTTTGGTGGATCAATACATGTGAAAGGATAAAAGCAAACGAGTAGTGGAATGAAGATCAGTACATGAAGATACAAATTACCCCACTAGCTTTGAGGCTATACATTCCCCTAAACTACCTACCTTACCCAATGTAATCAATTTTTTACTTACTCTTTCTCCTAAATGTAAATCAAAAACTTCTGATAATTTTATATTACTAAAATTCTATAGGTTCAAGTTTTATGTGATTTATATCTATCAACATCCACACATCGCCTTGTTGTAAGGGGTATGATTTATAATATCGCAATAGACACGATACACACAAAATAACTCCAAAAATATCACATGAGAGTGGGGATTAATCTATATCATAAGACAAAAGATGAGTTTCATATTCTTCTTGATGATATGGATGTCACAATGGTCAATGATGATATTGGAACTTTTATAGCATGACTATCTAATATTATAAATATATATGTGGTATGTCCTTAATTTTTTTAAAAATTAAAATCCTTTAACAGTTGATGAAAAAAGTTATGAAATGAGGTATGGTAATATAGATGGATAAAACAACATGTAAACAGAAGGTTAGATCAAGACAATCTGGTGAATCGACCAACAAAACAAAAGGACCTTCTAGAAGTACCTTATCCCCTCAATTTTTACTACTATATATATCAATATTATAAGTTAGTGAAGGCACCATATTCAAATATAGAAATATTTCACACATTTAATATAAAAAAGAAATATTTGGAAATTTCATTACAAACATTGTAGGTCTGGAGAGTATAAATGATATTATCAAGTTTTAATGTCATAAAGTCTCAGTTGCAAATACATACATGAGGTACATTTTCATAATCCATCTATCCAAAAAAAGATCTACTATATTCACTATAGTTAATAACTATTCATAGTTTTTACAAGTGAATATATTACTACTATACAAAAGGAAACCCCTATTAAGTAATATTTAAACTCACTAATCCATGTATCATTTCTATGGAAAACTTTTCTTTGGCATTGAAAGAAATTTAATTTAGAAAAAATGAACTATGTGAATCATTTGATAAGAAAATATCAGACGATATAGTCTTATTGGTGCCTATAATGATGGGGTAAAAGTAAATAATTTAATCATATATAATATATTTTTCATTTTTTTATTAATTATTTGTTTTTGTTTCTTATGACGCACTGTATGACGAATATAATAAATTTGGAAACCCCAAATGTTTATTTTTTGGATCCAATGAATGTATTTCCATCAAAATGAGCACACATGATGACTATTATGAAATTTTAATGCATTTGAATCAACATTTTATAGATAAAATTTGAATTATATGTTTCATTTTGTATTTTAACAAGAAGTTTTTTATGAAAGGGTGATATATAAATATTGTATAAATCATGGAATGAGGTTGGTTACTAAACATAATAAGCCTACTAATTTCTTCAAATGGAAACAGATTAAGGTATATATAGTAATATTTAACTATCAAAACATATTTCAAAACAATTTCCTTATTTTGGTTAATGTTTATTCAGTTTCTGAAGAAAGATAATGATAATGATTGTGGATATTATTTTTGAAAATTTATGAAAGATATCATATATCATCAAGAGACCAGTATCCACAAAAAGTTAATTTCCAAAGGTAATTATAATTTCATCAAAATTATTTCTTAATCATTTTTGTCTATATTTTCTTATAACTACCAAGATTTCCAACAATCTATATACTCAAAAGAAGAAGTAAATTTTGTAGATTTGAGTGAAATGAGTATATGCTGTCAAAATTTTTTCCAACATAAACTTTAGGTGATAACCTATTATTTTTGTGATTTAGTATAGGTTATGACCTTAGATATACATTTTGTATGTGAATTATTAGTATAATAATGCTTATATCTATTTTTTGATTTGTTTCTCAAAGAAGTAGTATATTGGAGGGTTACACTCTAAAAATTATAATGTTGCTAGTAACATGTTTTTAGTTTCTCATTAACATGAGATATTAGACTTTGAGGATGAAACTGAGATAATTTCAATATAGAAATGGGTCAGAAATGTATATAAACATTATGAAAAGGTGAATTACTACTACTTATTTAGTTAATTTTTTTTATCATTTTGTCTAATATTTTTAAGTTAATTTCATTATCATTTTTATCTGATACTTATTTGGGGTTTTCACATATCTTTTTGAAATTCATACTTTTCATTCGACTATCTGCAACAAGCCAGAAAATAGAGAACTTGTTTCTTTCAGACGGAAGAGGAAATCACATGTTTCCAAAAACATGAGTGAATCATAAGGATTCATCTAAAAAATATATAAACACACTAATTTTCTTAAATTAAATTTTGAAATAGAATATATAGTTCAAATAGATTCTCTCATTTACCAAGGGATTGTGCTATATTTAAATGAAAAGTATGATTTCCCAAAATATATTTCATAAAAATTATCTTAAATAGTGTAGGAATTAACCACACATTAATCAGCCACACCTCAATCTGATGCATAGTGTGCTTAGTATGACTCAAAGTGTATGATTTTAGCCTAAAATTTACATTTTTGTTCAAAATACACAGCACATACTCAAAACCAAGTAAATAAGCTCATATTTTTCTAATACTTTAAGAAATTGATGCATAATTAATTTATAACATATAGTAACAAAACACACCTCAATCTGATACACATTGTTTCTTATATGAATCAAAGTGTATTTGTTCAGTTTAAAATTGAAATTTTAGTTTAAAACAAACTTGATATACTTAAAAATGGGAAAACACATTCATATTGTTTTAATACTTTAGAACATCGATGCATAAGTAATTTTCATATGTAAGAATCAACCACACATCAATATGATACATGGTGTTCCTGGTATGACTCAAAATGTATGTTTTTATTTTATAATTGATAGTTTAGTTCAAAACACATTTCATATACTCAAAAATGATAAAACACATTCATATTGTTTTGATACTTTATAAAAATTATCAATAATACATTTTTAGTGTATAGGAATCGACTACACCTCAATTTGATACATGGTGTTCCTGATATAACTCAAAGTGCATGTTTTTAATTTTAAATTGAAATTTTAGTTCAAATAGACATGACATACTCAAAACTAAGAAAATAAATTCTGATTATTTTTATAATTTATAATAATTATTCATAAGCCATTTTTGATGTATAAAAATTTGCCTCATGTCAATCTGACACATGATGTGTTCAGTATCACTTGAATTTCATGTTTTCAATACAGAAGTGTTATTTAAGTTTAAAATGTGTGTCATATATCCAAAACTAAAAAAATGACCTTATATTATTTTAAAACTTTAGAAAAAAAAATTCATAATTAATTTTTGATGCATAGTAATTGACCACTGGTCAATTCAACACATGATGTGGTTGGTATAACTCAAAGTATGTGTTTTCAATATAAAAGTGTCATTTTGGTTTAAAATTAATCACATGGAAAAAACTGAGAAAAAGATCTTGGATTGTTTTCAAACATTTGTAAAATGATCCATAATTCAATTTTGATGTGTAGGAATCAACCATATATCAATCCGATAGACGATGTGGAAGGTATGACTCAAAGTGCGTGTTTTCAATACAGAAGTTCCATTTCAGTTTAAAAAGTTCACCACATATAAAATACATAGAAAATGAGTTCGAATTATTATTAAACATTCAGAAAACTATGCATAATTAATTTTGGATGTGTACTAATCAACCTCACCTCAATCCGAAACATGGTGTGTTCGATATGACTCAAAGTGCGTGTTTTTAGTTTAAAATTGACATTTTAGTTTAAAACACATGTGACATGCTCAAATATAAGAAAAAACATTCAAATTGATTTTATAGTTTATAACAATGATCCATAAGTCATTTTAATGTGTAGGAATCAACCAAACCTCAATATGATATATGGTGTGCCCGATATGACTCAAAGTGTATGTTCTTAGTTTAGAATTGATAGTTTAGTTAAAAACACATGCCACATACTCAAAAAGGATAAAAAACATTAATATTTTTTTGATACTTTATAAAAATTATCCACAATACATTTGTGACATACAGTAATCAACCACACCTCAATCTAATACATGGTGTTCCAAGTATGACTCTAAGTGTATGGTTTTTAGTTTAAAATTGACATTTTAGTTCAAAACACATGTGACCTACTCAAAATTGATAAAACACATTAATATTGTTTTGATACTTTAGAAAAAATATCCATAAGTCATTTTTTATTTGTATGAATTGAAATCACATCAATTTTATACACGATGTGGCTGGTATTACTCGAAGGGTGTGTTTTCAATACAGAAGTTCCATTTAAGTTTAAAAAACACATCACATATTAACAATGAGAAAATTATCTTTAATTATTTTAAAACATTATGAAAATAATTAATGATTCATTTGTTACATGTAGGAATTGACCACATGTCAATTTGACACACGATGTGTTTAGTATGACTTAAAGTATGTGTTTTTAAAATAAAATTTTCATTTTAGTTTAAAACACATCACATATATAGAATGAATAAAAAGATCTCATAATATTTTCAAACTTTATATGAATGGTTCATAATTAATTTTCAATGTGTAGAAATAAATCATACAAAAATATGATAGATGATGTGCCAAGTATGACTTGAAGTTCATGTTTTCAACATAGAAGTTCCGTTTTAGTTTAAAATGTATGTCACATATCCAAAACTAAGAAAATGAGTTTGTATTGATTTCAAACTTTAGGAAAACAATCCATAATTAATTTTTTACATTTAGGAATTGACTTCACCTAAATATAATACATTTTTTGAAGAAAGAAGGATTATATTAATGGAGAATATCAATAGTCGTACATAAGCAGAGCCAAGAAGGAAAATTGTCCAGCCATAGTTGGTTGACATCGAAGGGGCCTGAGGCTGCCAGCTGATGGGCCGCATTGTTTCCTTCGCTTTTGGTAAAGGAGAAGGTGCAGCAAGAGAAGCCCTGGCGCAGCGAGCGGATTCTTCTGATGATAAAGACAAAGGCCTGGAGTCCGGCGTCACCATGGTTAATAGCATTGATGACCGAAAGGCAGTCAGACTTGATGATGATATCATCCCATCCACGTTCCATAGCGAGCATCATCCTTGCTAGTATGGCATAGGCCTCATCAACTGCAGGTTCCTAGAAGGTATGATGTGGTTCATATTTTGCTGCAATGATCTACCCCAGATGATTTCGAGCGAGGAGGCCGAGAGCAACATGCCCATCCTTAGGGAGAGAAGCGTCCACATTAATTTTAAGACTCCCTTCCTTTGGGGGGGGGGGTCTAGTGAGGAGGATAGGAGGGGGAAACACCTGAAAAAAAGTTTTCTTTGCGGTCCTTCCAGCCCTCAATCCATGAAGTGGCTCGTTCAATCCAGAACTCAGGAGGCTGATGAACATGGTGGAAAACCGAATCGTTACACTAAACCCAAATGATCCAGGCTAGGGTGCAACGAGATCTTGCATCAGACGATGAAAGAGAGGAACACCAGTGCATCAGAAGATCTCGGAGGTCAGAGGCAATGTCCATCGAAGCATCCAAAGCCGAGCCAGATTTATTCCAAATTTCCTGGGCTCCCGAGCAGTGAATGATGGAGTGCCAAGGGGTTTTAGGAATATTCGGGCAAAAAGGGTAGGATTCAGCACTGGGCATATGTCGGAAAACAAGGAGGGTCATGGTAGGGAGGGTGCCCGTGCTACCTGCCACCAAAATTGGCGATTTTTTTGGGGGACGTTAATATTCCAAAGCATTTTCCATGGTCCCTCATCACGGTCACGAGAGTGAATGCCAAGAGCCAGTCTGTACCCAGATATCACCGTGAACTCGCCTGAAGAATAATTGGTACAAAAAAGATGGTCGGGGCCGGGATCAGGGACCGAGGGGATGCTTAGAATAATTCTTTGGTCTCTTTCATTAAACCATTCCTGGATTTTTTCCACACAACATCCTGGGCCCTGGTCTGAAAAGAGGCAGTTGACAGTGGCATCTTCAAGACCTGGTTGAACGGGGGATGTGGCCCTCACACCATCCTTATCGAAAATTCAGGGATCGTTCCAGATGTTGACATATGATCCATTTCCAATCCTCAAGCCCAATCCTTTTTCTAGGAGATTTCGCCCCCCCCCCCCAAATACTTCTCTAGAAGAAGCTAGGGAGGGGGCCAATAAAGGAGCCACAAAAGTCCATGTGGGGAAATTATTTGGCACGGATTACCCACGCACATAAAGATAAAGGATGGTTAAGAAGGCACCATACTTTCTTGGCCAACAGTACGTCATTGAATAGAAGAAGATTCCAGAATTCCATCCCTCACTCCGACTTGGGTTTGTAGAGTTTCTCCCAGGCCAACCAGTGTGGTCGATTTCTTCCATCGTTTCTCCCCCACAAGAAGTTGGAAGTATATAAATGGATCATGTTTACGATTGCCGCCAGGAGCTTAAACATTGACATAAATTAGTTGGGGATAGACTAAATGATATCTTTAATGAGGGTTCCTTTTCCAACTTTGGATATGATTTTTGGGGTCCAGCCTTGAATTTTTTTCTCAATCCTGTCCACCAGAGATGCAAAGATTTCTTTTTTGGATCGACCAATCACCGTAGGGAGTCTGAGATACTTATGGTGTTTTTCGACCAAATGGATGCCTGAAGATGCACAAAACCCATCTATCTTGATAGAAGGCACCCCTGCGTTGAATGATATTTACGATTTTCCATGGTTTAAAGACTATCCAGACGCCCTCTCATATTGCTGGATCGCTTGGCTGATCACCTGGCATTCATTAACAGTGGATCTAGAGAAAAGGAGGTAGTCATCAGTGAAGAAGAGATATGACACTTGTGGGCTCTCACAACAGACCTTTGCACCATGAATAGACTTAGAGGATGCAGCCCTGGAAATGAGGTTAGAGAAAACATCAGCCACCAAAATGAAGAGAAAAGGGGAGAGAGGGTCTCCCTAGCACAGGCCTCAGGTTGGGGTGAATCCTCTGGTGAGCTCCCCATTGACCTTGATTTTGAAAGAGATGGTCGAAATGCAGTTGATGACAATTTCTGTCCATTTAGTGCAGAAGCCCATTCTCAGCATCACAGCTCTAAGGAACAGTCATTCCACTTTGTCATAGTCTTTGGTCATATCCAGTTTCCAGGCCATGGTTCCTCTTTTCATAGTGGAGTGTGTTTTCATAGAGTGTAACACTTCATGGACCACAATTTCATTATCAGTAATCAGCCTCTTGGCCATGAAGGCACTCTGGTTTTCGGTGATAATATCAGGAAGCTAAGGACGTAGCCGATTGAAAAGGATTTTTGAGAAGATCTTATAAGAAACATTGTAGAGGCTAATAGGTCTAAAATTAGGGATCACCTGAGGTTTCTTGATTTTGGGGATGAGGACGAGGACCATTTCGTTGATGGCGAAAATGCTTGTATTCCCTACCCAGAAATTTTTTATCATTTTGCAGATTTCAGGACCGATGATGTGCCAGTATTGTTTAAAAAAATCTGTAAAAACCATATGGTACTGGGGATTTAGTGGGGTGGATATGCTTCAAATCCAGGTGTATCTCATCATTCGTCACATATTTTGTAAGCTGCCGGTTAATTTCCTTGGGGATCACAGGTTTGATGCATTCTTCCACTTCAGCAGACATGAAAGGAGTCCCCATGAAGAAGAGGTTCTAGAAATAGCCTACCAAAGCTTCGTGAATGCCACAGGTGTCAGAAACTTTGCTTCCATCAGGTTGTGAAAGGCTCCTGATAGAGTTTTTTCAGCTTCTAGCAGACTCTTTCAGGTGGAAATACCTTGTATTAGCGTCTCCCTCTTTAATATGGGTGTCACGCGCCCGCATAGCCCAAAATCTTTCCTTAACATGAATGGCCCCGTCCAGCTCTCTTTGAGTGGCACTAGTCCTAGAAATGTTTCCATTGGATGGGGGTTGCCTGAGTAAGTTGTGCAACCTCTTTTCGAGGATGTCACAATGCCTATCAGGTTGGTGTAATTTCTTGTTGCTCCAAGATCTCAAGATAGAAGCAACCTATTGTAGATTCAGGCCAAAATCTTCTTGGGAACTCTTCTAGCTTGATCGGACCACCTCTTCGCATTCATGGTCATTTTCCCAAAAGCTCTCAAATCTGAAGGGTCTGCTGAGTTTTTGATTTTGTTTCCCTTTCAAATAGTCAATTAGAATTGGGCAGTGATCCGAAAAGTTAAGGACCATGTGGCCAACATGAAACATATTGAACAGATTGATCCAATCAGTAGAACCCAAAAATCTATCAAGACGCTCAGCGATGCGAGTACCTTCAGTATTGCCGCGAAACCAAGTAAAAGAATTACCTGTGAACCCCAGATCAACCAGGTCCTCCTTAGTGACCGCATCTTTGAAGTTAGACATTGGGGCTGGGTGTCGAAAACTGCCACCTATTTTTTCCTTAAGGAACATGATCTCATTGAAATCACCTCCGAAAAGAATAGGGCTAGGTAAATCATGTCACAGCTTGCAAATAAGGTCCCATGACTTCCCCTTATCAGAATGGTATGGACAACCATAGAATCCCACAAAGGTCCAGGGTGGGTGCAAGTCAGTTTGAATAGTCACATCCACGTGGTGCATGGAGAAAGACAAAATTTTAACGTCAATATTGTCCTTCTAGAGGAGACAGAGGCCCCCAGAATGGCCTTGTCTGGGCACCGGAAAACAGCCTTGGAAGCCACACTCCTGAGCAATACCATTGATGTCCTTGTTTTCCAGTATGATTTAGGAAAGGAAATCCATATTGGGGTGACTTTGAGTGAAATTACGCTGAAGCATTCAAACTGTTCGTGGGTTTCCAAGCCCACGACAGTTCCAGCATAACACTATAATTTCTCTAGGCGGGGCTGGGTCTCGCCCTCCGCCACATTTGGTTCCTATGGACTTGTTTCTCCACGTGTTGTTTTCCATTTTTTGGTTGGATTTCTCTCTGATTGGCCTGTTTCATTTTGTCTTTTCCTGACCCCGAGTTTAGGGTCTGCCACGTAACCATCACTGTCTCCTCGTTTCACTCTTCTACACGTTCGACGGGTAATTGGGCCCCATATTGGAATTCCCATCATTCAATGGGCCTCCATTTTTTTAATTCCTGTTGCGGCTGATTGTGGGTCAGGGTCCGGATCTGGTGGTTTGGTGTGCATCGACCTTGCCTTTGCATATTGTCTTGGTGGTTCTTTTTTCTTCGTTGCTGACCTTGTGGCAGTTTGATTATCATCCTTTGGGGGGTAAGGATGGACTCCAGCTTCTCTCTGAGTGGGATGGTCAGCTTTAGGGAAATCCAATGGTCCAAGAATAAGGCTTTTTCAGGTGTGGGTTCCGCCTGGTTGGCATGCGCCAACGTAAGACGGTCACGTTCCTTTTGTTTTTCCGTCTCAGAGATGAAAGCATATTTATTCATTTTGGCACGGAGCCAAGGGCCGTATTAGAGAATGATGTTACCAGATTCACTCTTATGTTTTATGGTGCATGTTCTTTCCAGATATCCAAGGTGACCATAGAAGAAACAAGAGATTGGGAGTTTCTTGAACTCGAATGATATCCAAGTGTTGGCTTCTTCAATTTTCAGGAACATTCCCCTCATCAGGGTCTCTGACACCACAATTTCCACCCTGATCTGAACCTCGGGACCCCAGTGTATTGGGTCTGAGCAATCCCATTCAAGAAAGTGACCTAAAATGTTCCCTATTTCCCTCATGATTCGTACCGTTCTTGCATGGAAGGGGATTCCTTCAATACGTATCCAGAAGGGGGAGCGGGTTAAATTCACTCACTGGATATCATCCCCCCTTTGTATTCTTCCATGAGGAGGAGTTGATTATCGAAGGACCACGGTCTACCCCGCAAGATTTTGTCTCTATCTTTCTCATTGAAGAATTCAAAGATGAGGCAGTTGATCCTCACTACCCGGATAGCCACTCCTACATCAATTTTCCAGATATTCTGAAGGGTTTTTTTGAGAGACCCATGATTTACCGATATCTTTTACACTAACTTTCCCACAATGAGCAGAGACATGCATTTTTACAAAAGTGTGTCTTCGTTTCTCTGAGTCTTGATTTCCACATTTTCTTTGTCCATTAGGGAAAACCTCTTCAATTGATTAACCAAGTCAGCATCCATAGGGAAAACCAGAAGTTGAATTAGCAAACCTTCTAAAGGACCTATGCCTTGGAAATCCCCCGCGTCCTTGGGACACAAAACTTCAAAACTGGGTAAAATCTCCAGAAACTCCCTGAGTGCAAAGTAAACCCAGTCCAGTCTCACTTGATTCAAGGACTGGTCAAGCAATGAAGTCCCCGGACTAGAAACCTCTTCACGACCCCCTTACGCGGTCCACACAGCTGAGACAAGCACCTCATCCTTTGCGATCAACACTACCTCTTAAGTGGTCATGTTCAACAAACCCGCATCGCGTGCCCTCCAGTCTTCGCAGATCAACACCCCACGACAGAACCTTCGCAGCTTCACAATGCGGATGATGATTTGCGAATACACCAACCAGGAACAGACACGAAGCGATGTCTACTTCACGGACCCACAACGCCTTAAGACGTCGGGGGAGGAACTTCATGAGTCACATGTTTTGCGGTGGTACAACGCCAACCGTGAGAACGGCCGATCGGCCACCGGCCACCGCCGACCTTCACAATTCCCACCTAGTCAACGCGGAGCAAAACCCCTCGACAGGGAAATGCAACAACACAATGTTGCAGAGGTTTCCCGCTAGCACAACCAGTAACACAAATCTCAGACCTCAGACCACTTCGCGGACCCACAAACCTCAGACCTTCGCGGATGGATCTTTGCGAATCACCCCCTTCACGGCGAATCACCCCCTTCGAGGAGAATACCTAAATCTAACACGTGGATTATCTAGTATGACTCAAAGTGTGTGTTTTTAGTTTAAAATTGAAATTTTAGTACAAAAAACATGTGACATAATAAAAATAGAGAAGAAATATTCAAATTGTTTTTATACTTTAGAAAAATGACCCATAAGCCATTTTTCAATGTGTAGTAATTAAACTAACCTCAATCTGATACATGGTGTTGCTAGTATGACTTGAATTGTATGTTTTTTTTAAAATTGATAGTTTATCTCAAAACAGATACAACATACTCAAAACTGAGAAAATGAATTTATATTGTTTTGATACTTTAGAAAAATTATCCATAACATATTTTTGATGTGTATGAATCAACCTCACCTAAATCCGATATACAATTTTATTGGAATGAATTGAAGTGTATGTTTTTAGTTTAAGATTGATATTTTAGTTCAAAACACATGTGAAATACACAAAACAAAGAAAACACATTCATATTATTTTGATACTTTAGAAAAATGGTTGATAAGTTATTTGTGATGTGTAGGAATCAACCACACTTCAACCTGACACGTGATGTGGAAAAAATTACTTAAAGAGTATGTTTTAAATATAGAAGTTCCATTTAATATTAAAATGAACATCACATGGAAAAAACTAAGAAAAAAAACTCACATTATTTTTAAATTTTAGGAAAACAATTAAAAATTCATTTGTGATGTGTAGGAATCAACTAAAATAAATCCAACACACTATGTGGTCAGTTTGAATCGAAGTATGTGTTTTCAATATAAATGTATCATTTTATTTTTAAATTCATAATGTAGAAAAAACTAATAAAAAGATATTTTTGGATTCAAACTATAGGAAAATTATCCATAATTCATGTTTGATGTGTAGGAATCGACCGTACATAAATATGATAGATGATGCGGAAGATATGACTCGAAGTGTTTTTCTTCAATAGAGAAGTTAAATTTTAGTTTAAAATGCACATCACATTGAAGAAACCTAGAAAACGAGAACTAATTGTTTTAAAAATTTAGTAAAATGATCTATAATTAATTTATAACATGTAGGAATTGACCGTACATCAATCTGTCACACAATATGGTTTCTATGACTCAAAGTTCATGTTTTTAATATGAAGGTGTCATTTTAGTTTAAAACATGTATTAAATGGAAAAAAATAAGAATAAAATATCATATTATTTTATAACATTAGGAAAAAAATCTATATTCATTTGTGATGTTTAGGAATCGACCACACAACAATCTGACACATGATGTGGTCAGTATGAATTGAAGTGAAATTTTCAATATAAAAGTGTCATTTTTGTTTACAATGCGTATCACGAAGTGAAAATAAATAAAATAAGCTAATATTGTTTTTAAACTTTAAGAAAATGATCTAGAATTAATTTGTGACATATAAAAATCGATTTCACATCAATCTGATGCACATTGTGTCCAGTATAACTCGAAGTGTGTGTTTTCTATATAAACATGCCATTTTAGTTTAAAACATGTGTCACATAAAAAAAACCAATAAAATGAGATCATATTTATTTAAAACTTTAGAACAATGATCCATAAATCATTTGTTATATCCACACATTAATCTGATGCGTGATTAACTGATAATATCATTAATATATATATATATATACACACAGAATAATTAACAATACAATTTATCATATAAGAATTATATAACTTTAAAATTAAAATTTCCTTATTTTTTTATTTAATGTTACTAAAATAAAAATTGGTTTTATTACAAGGACATTATTTTTTATGGAGGTTGATCTTTAGTGAAATCCTGCTATAAGAGTTATGATTTTTCATATTGGTTGTAAATTTTTTGGATTAGTTATAAATATCACATCAATGAAAATATTTTGTATGTAAATTTTGAATTTAAATGATTGGTCAATGTTATATTTGTATTATAATATTATTTTCTTCTTATATGTATTGTTTTCTAATTATATTTTGATTTATTTTTTTGTTATAGGGATATTGCAAGGTTGTTGAAGCCTCACAACAATTGCATGGCATTTTTCAATGCTACCAAAAGCACTAATAAAGGAGAACTTTATTAGGGCTAGTAAAAGTGCTAATAAAGTAACTATTTATCATCTAATTTATTATCAATGATAAAGGTTGATCAATTTTAACATTGATTTGGTCATTATCACTTTTTTGAACTAACAAAACACTTTTCTAGAACTCTTAAAAGCTTCTTCTATAATAGTGATGCATTACAAATTTTAACAAAGAAAGGAGTTTTGAAAGGTGGAAATATAAGAAAATTGGTCATATACAAGTATTGTGTAATGGGTAAGTATAATAGAGTTAGTTTCAACACTTCAACCCATTGTACAAAGAGAATACTTGAATACATCCATACCAATGTTGGGGGACCATCGAAAATGATTCATTAGGAGGTAATCAATATTTTTTCACATTTATTTATAATTACTAATGATATGTTTGGGTATATTAAATGAATAATAAGGATAATGTGTTAGATGTATTCCTTAATTGGATCAGGTTTATTGAAAATCATAAAGTAAAATCAAGAGTCTGAGATCAAATAGTGGTTGAAAATACACATCAGATCCAATCAAGAAGGTTTGTAAAAATGAAGGTATTGTGAGATACATTACATTTCATGGAATGTTGTAGATGAATAGCTAAGTATAATGGATTAATCTTAAAATCATTGAAAAGGTTTGGTGTATGTTGTCTCAGTTAGCTTTGAGTAAATCCTTTGGGTAGAATCATTAACATATGCAACATACATTGTGAACCAATTACCCGCTTCCATGACTAATTGTAAAATTACAATAAAGGTTTGTACAGTAAAAATTCTTTTGATTATGAAAAACTCCATATATTTGGTTATACCACCTATTTTTCATGTGATAGACTCAAATTTGGATCTAAGAGTGAAGAAAACTATATTTTTTTGCTTCAGTGATGGTGTGAAGGATTTATAACTATGGGATCTAGAAGAAAAGAAGATCATTCAGATTTGTGATGTTACATTTGATGAGTCAGTGATGGTAAAGTCGAATGATTCTGTAAAAGAGAGAGATGACTCAATTATGATTGAAGTGCAGAAAAGTCCACCGCCGATTGATCAGGAGTAATAAAAGACAGAGTGTAGTGATCATATGGGTATTCTGACTATGGAAGAAGTAACACAATAGGATACTCATCACCATGAGAGTATTTACACTGGTAAAACATGAAGAAACATATGGTAATATGTGATATATAGAAAATATGGTACCACAAGGTTGATGGGAGATGTGATGAGAAAGGTGCGATAGTGGCTGAGGTGGGTGTCAGTGAAGTAGGTGACGATGATGGGAGTGATCTAGGTGACATTATTGGAGGATCTCTCTATCCCCTAATGCAACTTCTTCATTAACTAAAGTACCAGGTTTTCTGATATCTCATAGTATTCCATCCACTCAAACACTTTACACACTAAACTCTAGGAACAAAAATATTTCAAGAGAAAACAGTATAGAAAATGTGGGAAAGGGGGAGAAAATAAGGAAGATATAATTATAGAGGAATTATCAAAAATAAAATAGAAATTCTTCCAGCTACACCTCTTTTATATGAGCAAGGGGTTTCCCTTAAGATTCACTACGTCGTCCTTGGTATACCCATCAGCCCCTTCTTCGATGGCCATGCCCAACATCTGAAAATTCTCCCTTTGTTACATTTCTATGTCACCTATTTATTACATTTCTATATTGACTATCCAAATCCTAAAAATGAACTTGGAATATACTAATAAAATTCTTCAAGCCTGAATGGAAGGATCCTATATATGCTAGGAATCCTAAGGAACCATGTTTTCTAGGGCATTCCATACAAACCCAAGGTCTATTGGGACCAAAAATTATTGTTCCATCAGTGTGGCTATAATTATGTGATAAAATAAAGTGAAAAATATGGAAATAAATGACACCATATATAACATAGAAAAAACCCCAAAATGAAATAAAAAAATAGGTAAAAAGAATGATCTTTTTTGGTAAAAGTGAGTATAAAATTCCTCACTATTACAATGAAAAGACCCTTATAAATCACTCTCTTGAATATGTGGGGAATACACCTCACAAAATACCACACATAAAAGTATTATTTAATGTTACTAAAATAAAAATTGGTTTTATTACAAGGACATTATTTTTTATGGAGGTTGATCTTTAGTGAAATCCTGCTATAAGAGTTATGATTTTTCATATTGGTTGTAAATTTTTTGGATTAGTTATAAATATCACATCAATGAAAATATTTTGTATGTAAATTTTGAATTTAAATGATTGTTCAATGTTATATTTGTATTATAATATTATTTTCTTCTTATATGTATTTTTTTCTAATTATATTTTGATTTATTTTTTTGTTATAGGGATATTGCATGGTTGTTGAAGCCTCACAACAATTGCATGGCATTTTTCAATGCTACCAAAAGCACTAATAAAGGAGAACTTTATTAGGGCTAGTAAAAGTGCTAATAAAGTAACTATTTATCATCTAATTTATTATCAATGATAAAGGTTGATCAATTTTAACATCTATTTGGTCATTTTCACTTTTTTGAACTAACAAAACACTTTTCTAGAACTCTTAAAAGCTTCTTCTATAATAGTGATGCATTACAAATTTTAACAAAGAAAGGAGTTTTGAAAGGTGGAAATATAAAAAAATTGGTCATATACAAGAATTGTGTAATGGGTAAGAATAATAGAGTTAGTTTCAACACTTCAACCCATTGTACAAAGAGAATACTTGAATACATCCATACCAATGTTGGGGGACCATCGAAAATGATTCATTAGGAGGTAATCAATATTTTTTCACATTTATTTATGATTACTAATGATATGTTTGGGTATATTAAATGAATAATAATGATAAAGTGTTGGATGTATTCCTTAATTGGATCAGGTTTATTGAAAATCATAAAGTAAAATCAAGAGTCTGAGATCAAATAGTGGTTGAAAATACACATCAGATCCAATCAAGAAGGTTTGTAAAAATGAAGGTATTGTGAGATACTTTACATTTCATGGAATGTTGTAGCTGAATAGCTAAGTATAATGGATTAATCGTAAAATCATTGAAAAGGTTTGGTGTATGTTGTCTCAGTTAGCTTTGAGTAAATCCTTTTGGGTAGAATCATTAACATATGCAACATACATTGTGAACCAATTACCCGCTTCCATGACTAATTGTAAAATTACAATAAAGGTTTTGTATAGTAAAAATTCTCTTGATTATGAAAAACTCCATATATTTGGTTATACCACCTATTTTTCATGTGATAGACTCAAATTTGGATCTAAGAGTGAAGAAAGCTATATTTTTTTCTTCAGTGATGGTGTGAAGGATTTATAACTATGGGATCTAGAAGAAAAGAAGATCATTCAGATTTGTGATGTTACATTTGATGAGTCAGTGATGGTAAAGTCAAATGATTCTGTAAAAGAGAGAGATGACTCAATTATGATTGAAGTGTAGAAAAGTCCACCGCCGATTGATCAGGAGTAATAAAAGACAGAGTGTAGTGATCATATGGGTATTGTGACTATGGAAGAAGTAACACAATAGGATACTCATCACCATGAGAGTATTTAAACTGGTAAAACATGAAGAAACATATGGTAATATGTGATATATAGAAAATATGGTACCAAAAGGTTGATGGAAGATGTGATGAGAAAGGTGCGATAGCGGCTGAGGTGGGTGTCATTGAAGTAGGTGACGATGATGGGAGTTATCTAGGTGACATTATTGGAGGATCTCTCTATCCCCTTATTCAACTTCTTCATTAACTAAAGTACCAGGTTTTCTGATATCTCATAGTATTCCATCCACTCAAACACTTTACACACTAAACTCTAGGAACAAAAATATTTCTAGAGAAAACAGTATAGAAAATGTGGGAAAGGGGGAGAAAATAGGGAAGATATCATTATAGAAGAATTATCAAAAATAAAATAGAAATTATTCCAGCTACACCTCTTTTATATGAGCAAGGGGTTTACCTTAAGATTCACTATTCCGTCCTTGGTATACCCATCAGCCCCTTCTTCGATGGCCATGCCCAACATCTGAAAATTATCCCTTTGTTACATTTCTATGTCACCTATTTATTACATTTCTATATTGACTATCCAAATCCTAAAAATGAACTTGGAATATCCTAATAAAAATCTTCAAGCCTGAATGGAAGGATCCTATATATGCTAGGAATCCTAAGGAACCATGTTTTCTAGGGCATTCCATACAAACCCAAGGTCTATTGGGACCAAAAATTATTATTCCATTAGTGTGGTTATAATTATGTGATAAAATAAAGTGAAAAATATGGAAATAAATGACACCATATATAACATAGAAAAAACCCCAAAATGAAATAAAAAAATAGGTAAAAAGAATGATCTTTATGGGTAAAAGTGAGTATAAAATTCCTCACTATTACAATGAAAAGACCCTTATAAATCACTCTCTTGAATATGTGGGGAATACACCTCACAAAATACCACACATAAAATATGGGAGATCCTGCTAATCAGGATGATTATTAGGTGTTGAGTTGATACTAAAATCGCTAGGAGAGAGACCCATTTATAGGATTCCTCCAACCACTTCATGCCTTCCCCGACTGTAAGGTTTGTGGTATTTTTAATCCCACCACACATCCACCACACCTACCTCTATTGGAAAAATTATGGATTAGAACCATTTTTTAATAAAAAACTACTCACAGGGTCAAATCCTGACATCTCGAGAATTATTCACATATCTCAACAACCAGATTTCAAGATACACACTTGGAATCAATGATGATGTCATAACATTCAGGTTGTATCACACAATATCAAATGATTCACAAAATATAGATCCAATAAATCACCTCTAGGCATCTAAAACATCACTATCACACCATATTAGGCCCATAGGTTAGGTTACATGAAGTATGTTTGTAACTACTAAAGATTTAGGTTTATTTAGTTTTACCCTTTATCAGAACTAAAAAAGTGTAGATAATAGGGTTAGATTTATCAATACTAACAAAAATCATTGACAAAGTTACCCCCTTTATCAATATTTTTAGTGCTGACAAATGATACTTTTATCATTGATTTTCTTAACACTGATAGAAGTATGCATGTTTTAGCATTAAAACGCTTGTTTATAATTATGATAAAAGGTGCATTTGATAAAAATAAATTATATATCACTAAAATCATTTATTAATATATTAATATATTTATATTGATATAAATATAATTTATTTTATAAAATATATTTTATATAATACTAAATATGTAATCATACTCAATATATAAGATATTTAGTGAAAAATGGTTCATAAAATAATTAAAAATTAATAATAATTAAAAAATTTATAATTATTCTTTAAAAATTGTCGTTTAATAATAGTTTGATGATAGAAAAATTCAATAAATTAATAAATGATCTAAAATAAGTTGAAAACATGACTCGAACTTCAAATAACAATAAATTTTGATAGGAGTGTCCGTTTGAGATCTACAACATATCAAGTCAATTATTTTAAAATTATATACATCATGGTCTCCCAAGAGGACCCCCATCAATGTTTTTTAAGGTAAAAAAATGGTCACAAGGCCTCTAAAATTGTGTTTTTTTTGTCAGGGTACCTTAATTTTTGAACATTTGATGGAATACCAGTCTCGCTTAAGGGGGTGTTATTATATTTTTTCAATGGAGGCTCAATTTATTTTCACATATTACAATCATATAAATATTATGATGTTCAAATTTTATCATTTTTCATATTTTTTTTGTTATTCATTATTAAATATAGACACATATATACATATTTGTACATATTTACAAATAAAAATTTAATTTTATAAATAAAATATTAAACATATTTTCAGATAAAATATCTTTCTAAATATATTTGTTTGTGTCTATGTTAATATTTAAGAATATTTATATACCTATACAATGTATATATACTGTTCATATATATAAAAATATATTTGTGTGTGTGTATGCATTAACAAAAAAAAATATATATTTATATATTATAATATATATATATATATATATATTAATATATTATATATGTATATAAATATATATATATGTATAATTACATTTATAGACATATGAATATGTGTGTGTGTGTGTGTGTGTGTGTGTGTGTCTGCATACATGTATGTATATATGTATGTATGTGTATATTTATAAACACGTAAACTCACACAAAACATATTTTATAGGTGTATTTAAAAATAATTTTATATATATAAACATATGAATAAATATATGGATAAAAAATGTAACTAAATATATATAAATTAATAGATATATCTTAAAATAAAGAACAAAATGACATAGAGTTGTGGTAAAGGCACATGTACGTGAGGATAGAGATCTTAGGTCCAAATCCACGTGAAGGCACATGCGAATGTGGGTCAAAGAAGTTGTCTAGAACTAATGATGGTTGGTGTAATTAGGTGAGTACTGATAAAAGAGGCAGGGTGGATGTTGATCGCTGATAGGTGGTTATCCCTATGAATCTATCACTAATTAACCGCCTTTTTTTATTGTTTATTTTTTTATTTTTATCTTCTCTTTTTTAGCACTGATAAAAGGGACAACCTTTTATTATCTCTTAGAATGTTAGTGTTTTTTATCATTGATGAAGGGTTTTTCTAGAGATGATGAAAGGGGGATCTTTAGTAGTGTGGGTGTCCATAGCTGCATAAAAAATAGCTAGGATAAAGATTACATATGAGATAAAGGTTGGATAAATGACTAAACCATACCCCACTATCCATAGCCCCATAGGATCACATGTTCGATTTAGGTTATAAGTTGACACTCTCTACGATATCTTCCCATACCCATTCACACCTGCTCAGGGTCGGTCTATCACCGAGCACCAACTCATGTCCTCTAAATCACGTCTGGGGAGAGACACCCTACTTGGGGACCTCTTGGTGAAAATAGAGGCATAGGCACCCCACTTGGGTCCTTGGTCCTAGTCAAGTCACTCAGATCATAACCCACCACATGAAGGATGTCACAGTCCTAGGTAATGTCATAACATAACACCACCTCATAGGCCGCAATGGTATACCTCATAGGCAACCCAAGAGATGACCAATTGTTTTTATCATACTCCATTAACACTCATGGTTGGGTACTCACCCAAACTAATCCTATTATACCTATGGTATATCCAACTAGGTCTAGTCACATCAAATGGAGGAGGACCACTCACCTTAGGTTGGTACTATGATCCTATTCGCTCTAAGGAATCACAATGTTCTTACAAGGCCCCTTGATCTCATCATCATAGGTCCACTAAAATCTCCCTAGAGGTTTTTATGGATCACACAGAGTTTCACCATATTGTATCCATTCCAATTTAAATAAAAGAGTACCCCTTGGGGTCTTGGTGTTAAGGTTAACTCAGTCAATGGTCACAGTATTGACCATCAGTGGATAAGGAATCTAGACAGAGTATAAGGTCTCATCGTGGCCCTTGTCACTCTATAGGGTCTAAAGGGTATCATATAATTTATTAAACAACTTAATTAATTAAAATTCTAGGAATATATTCTCTTAGTCCATTAACTTAAATAACTAGGTCATCGACTTTATTGGTGAGACTGTATGTCACAATACACCTAAACTAAACAAGTATTATACCATAGGGTGAGTACTAGGATCACCTATTTCAATTGAATATTTCCCCATTTATTTATAAAGACCAATGGATCTTCCAAGGCCTGTCCAATCCCACCTAAAATAAAAAGTATTTTACTTTTTATAACATGTATATATGAGTTGGTAAAGTTACATTTTCTATTGGAATTTTTTTTTACCAATAGATATGTCCTTGTCACTAAATAATTGGTAAAAAATCTGTCACTGAATGTTATTGCGATAAATATAATAGTTCTGTTGCAACTACAATAATATAAACAAATAATATATATGTTGGTCAAAATGTTTAGTAATAGATTCATGTAATAGATTTATTCATTGATAATATTATCAACATTTTTATTTTTATTTATTATAATCAATACCAACAATTTAAATCTATTTATAAGTTACATTTTATATAAAATATTATATTTTTGTATTCAAATATTTTGTTCTAAAATTGTATATTATATTTATTAATATAATTATAAAAAATATAATTATTATTAAATAATTATAAATTTAGCTTATATAAAACTCCAAAAAACAAGGTTTTATTTGAAAAAATGTATTCAAACATAATTACAAATATGTTTAAATTCCAAGTGACTTTACATGAAAATCTGTCAAACTTAATCCATAATCTATTTCCCTCACACATCAATTATCGCTGTCCTAGTTCACAATGATGGTTGTAAGGATTTAATTATCCACAGTCATGTAAAAATATCATCTTTCTTGCACTTGTGGATGAAATTAGTTCATCTCCAATCTCACAATGAAGTCAAGAAGATCCAAATGGTTAAACATGATTAAAAATAAATTATAAAAAAAGATTTATTTAAAAAGAGAATGCTTCATACAAAACAAACATATGTTCAATTGTTTACTACTTTCATGAAATATCAAACATAATCTCATTTATTTTCTACTAATCCAATAAAACATCCAATATACCAAAAACATACTATTTAAATATTTTACAAAAAATAAATCAAGAAAAAATATATCTAAAAATATAATGATACATACTAGAAAGGAGAAAAAAATCCAATAATCAGGCATATAGAGAATAGATTGAAGCCTATAGTATATAAAAACCTTAGTCTATGACTAATGAAGACATACACTAAGGCTTTAAAGTGAATTATTCATAATAAAAGGAGAATGATGCATACTAAAAAAGAGAACAAATAATATGTATTTAGCCTGCAATATATAAAAACTTAGTTTGTGATTAATGGAGACGTGCACTGAGGATTCAGTTCATGCACTAGAGTATGTTGTATACTAAATGGGATTATAGAAATATTTAGTCTGTGAATTAAAAATAACAACATATTTATCCTATTTTATATAAAACTAAGACCTTAAAATATATATAGATTATAGAAAACTTACATACATTAGAGTATCACATAATTTTTTTAGAAAGTATAATTGATATATGAAAATAATACACAACACAAGAAGATATAGGTTGATGCTAATATAAAACTGAAGATGCATTACAGGTTTATGATTCAGCTACTAAAATATCTGAAAATATTCATGCAGTATAGTTTTGCATTTTAACTAGGATAAATGCAAAATGTTGATACTAACTGGAGTTGGGAGATTAAAGAAGATATGCCCTGAGTTTTATGTTTTCAAAGAGGGATAGAGATATTAGGACCTAACTGACACATGAATTATACTATTAATATTGAGATTTCAGGCATATATATATATATATATTAATGTGATTTATATGATCATAATAATTTTTTGGGAAATAGGACTAAGTTAAATTATAGAAATAATTGATCCTAATTATAGTATTGATTCATTCAAGTATTAAAGGTTGGAGATTATATTTTCACTACATCTATGTCATTAATATTTTGAAAAATAAATCCAAATAGAGGATCAGTAAACTCAAATTATATATCTCAAATTTGTTTGTAGAGGTAATCAAAAGTTAAGTTTAGTTAAAAATGTTTATAATTATCAAAAATAAAATTAACTAACCAATTATTTTTTAATAACCGAACTACTAATTTAGAAATAAAAACCAAAATAACCAGAAACCAAATGAACATATTGAATTTAATTATTTTTAAATAACCAAAATAAGACAGATTAAATTAATATTATAGTTTTAAAAAAAGTACCAGTGCCCAATGTTACAGGCCTCTTCTCCAAATTCCTATCATCACTTGCATTAAATATTCCTAACCATTGGCATTAAAAATTATTAGTAACACTAGAACAACACTATAAAATATCAAATATCATAAATATTATGGATTATCCATAAACAATTACAAAAATACTTTAGGAAAATCATCAGGTATTTATAGATTGATCAAATTTAAATGAGAATTAACAAGTTTCGAATCATATATCTTGATAATTGGATAAAAAATTATAATAATATATTTATAAATGAATAGTCATCCAGATTAAAATTTTTTTTAGTATTTAATAATATTGGGAAAGGTCATTAAGAACCTTCAAAGAATAAATTACAAATGTAAAAACCTGACTAAAAATAGTTTATTTACAAAGCTAAAAATACCATAAATATATTCTTTCCCATGATTTATGATGACAAAACTTCAAATAAGTAATTAAAAAGGCAAAAAAGTGGCTAATCAATAATGCATTTACAAAATTACATTAATATAAATTAGTGATTCAAAGACTATGATAAATGATGTGTCAATTTTAAATTTTATCATTTATTAATTAAAAAAATATTTTTTTCTATAAACCGAAATTATAATCCATAATGTCCTAAAAATAAAAAAAATTAATTAGCATGAATCACATAAAAAATTCCCATAAAAATAGAGGATAAAATTAAAAATAATAACCTATGGTGAGGTTGTGGTACTAAAATATATCCATTACACTAGTAATATCCTAATCACACTAAAATATGGATATAAGGAAATGTAATTTTTAATATATGAATTTATATTTTTAAAAGATACATGTAAAATAAAATAGAATGTCATACCACAAATATGAACACAAATAAATCTAAAATCTTTAGATCTTTCATTAAAAAAATTCAAAGGCACATCCGATGTGTTTTCCTTGCATGTAATATTACCAAGGATCTCAATCAATGAAAAATTACCCTTTAAGAGGGGAATAATAGACATATGCATTCAGATATAAAATAAAGTGATGTAAGATAATTATACATCAAATTCCATTAAAATTAAATTATATGAACAAAAATTCATGTAAAGAGATCTTGTACACAAGTTAAGTGGATGATGTTTAGATCATTGAAAATTAATTAAACGGTTTTAATATTAATTCATTTATGTTGAAATTTTTGATAACCATGGATAAAATTGAAACATGTGAAGTATAAAATATTAATTAATATTCCATAATGGTATATAATTAATGGTGGAAGATTTTTTCTACTATACATGACATGGATTTATTCTACCTATATAAACTTGTATGAGTGAATTAGTATGGGAGAAATAAGTAAATGGTTATAGGAATCAGTTATGATGTTCATGAAATATTTATTGAAAAAAATGATTTCCTGCTACTTTCTATAAAAAGAAAAAAATAACTTATATAATAATCAAGAATATTTCATGTGATGTTTTTATATGGACTTTATATTCTTCACTGGAGGAAAAAAGATATAAATTCATATGTATAGATAAAAATAGAATATGGCCATTACAATATGGAAATTCATACTCTAAAAATAAGGCATATTATTCTCAATGATAAAATTACTGTATTACTGATTTGGAAGAAATCATACACTATGAATTAGTGATCTCATTGGGTACAAATATATATCATCACTTATAAATAGTGGTGTATCATCTTCTGTGAGCGTATTATAGGAATTTTTTTCTCTATGTATTAATTAATAAAAGAGTATTCAATATGATAATAAAATATTACAATTGTAGTTTTACCTAGGTTTCATATCATACAAGAAAGAAGCTCTATTTTGTGAATGAATGAACATTGTATAATTTCAAACTAGAGAAATAGGTAGGATGTTGTATGTTTTGGTCACTTATTCATGGGACGTAAAGTCTTATATGGTTTCAGTGTTTATATAGTGGATACAAGAATTTATATAAGCTTTTATATGGGTAAAACTTTGTACTTGACATATGTGGAAAATCATTGTCTATATTGATTTCCCTATTACTATAAGATCACATAGTAAATTGAGAAACTATATTTTCTATAGGATTGTGGTGGATAAATCATATTCTATAAATCAATGTATGCATACTGAGTTTTATTTTATGAATGTATACTAATAAATTTTATAATAGAGGGATGTTTTAGGTTTTGTCTTTGACCATAAAATATTCCACCCTTCATGAGATAGTGGAATTTCCAGTTTTGATGAAAAAAGAAAGAACTAGTTTTCTATAAAGGTTGGTGTTATGTTACATAAAATATATATGTCATTTACTTTTCTATGTGGATAAATTTAAAAAATTAAAATTAAAACACACAAAACCCTCTAATAAAAATTTTCACCATTTTTTATTCACAAATATAAACTAATTGGAGTGTGAATTATGATTATGAATTACAAAATGTATAAAAATAATAAATAAAATAGGAATTTATAAAATTATATAAAATAATAAAATAATATAACTCAATATTAAAATATATATTGAAAATATTCACAAATATAAATCATATTTAAAATATAACCAATAAAAAGTGTTTTCATGATAAAGGAAATTCACAAAATTCAATTCATTCTAAAATTTAAAATAATACAATGTGAATAAAATTATAGTTTAAAGTGTATTTTATTAAATATTTTTTTCTAATGTATCATGGTTTTCAATTATGGTGAAAAGAAATTTGGGTCCAAGAATCTATAAATATATGTCATGTAATTATGGAAGAAAATAGTGTAAAGATACATATTCAATTAATAATACGAATTCATTATAATTTTAAAAAAATAAATGAAAATATTGAAATATAAAATTTGTTAAGACCTAAGGGGATTAGGTTTGATACACCCTCAGGGGGTGAATCGTGGTATAGAATGTTTTTCAAAATTATACACCAATATTTAAACTCACACTACCCTAATAGATGTAAGCCTCATAATTATTAGGTTCAATCTTTTTCTCTTGTTTTATATGATGATTTGATAGTTACTTGACCAATATTTTACCAAATAATATCATTTATTTCTTTATCCACCTTATCCATTAATTTTTTGCAGAATATAATGGAATACAATCAAACATGATACAAATTATTTTTACTTGGTTCACTTAAATGGGAAAATCTAGGAGCATGCGATCGATAGTGTGTTGATGCACCGATTATTCACTAACCTCACTGGTCAATGGTTGGAATTAGTCTAGGTCACTCCCCTTACAATGATTCATTTAGGTCACTACCCCAAATTCCTCTCCCTTATTCTCACTAATAAAAAGAAAGGATAACCTTATTGGAACCCAGGTCAAAAGAAAATAGTTCACCAATGTTGTGTTTTATTGAGTGTGTCTTGGTTCACTTTGAATTTACTTGAATAATCTTTCACAAGTATGTTGTGGAATTACTTATGAACAACATAATCATCATAATTCCATGATATTTCATGGAATACACCTTCTCCTCATTCTTCTCCCTCCACCAAGATATACTTGTGGAATTCCTTCACTTTCATGTTTTTCTATTAGAATGTCTTCACCTTGATAAACTATAAAAAAATATCATTTTTCTAAATGTATTAGATATGGTTGTGGTTTTACACTATAACTTATTTTAGAATGAAACTTTCCTTATTATTTGACCTAAAAATATGTCAAGTTAATAACATTTTCAATTATTTTCTTCATTTTATTTATTTTCTTCTTATCTAATACCAATACTCCTTGCAAGAAAGACTTTCCATAAGTTTTAATATGTAATTTACATAGATATTGATCTTGATATTTTCCGTATTCAAGTATCTATTTTTCTTGGTCATCCAATATACCAATTTCCACATAAAAAGTATTTCCATATTTTTATATGTGGATAACACCAAGAATTCATCCTCTTTAAATTTTCCACAATCTCTGTGATTCCAAAAATCTCATATCTCTTTAAAAACAAGTTTTACTATATTATATGACGCGATACTTCACATACATGAACTCTTCATAGTATATCCTTTAAGAGTAATATTTAATTCACATAATTATCAGTAAAAAATATCCTATATTCATATATTTAAAACCGAAGCATCATGATTTTGAAATTTTATGAACTGGGAAATCATTGTCTGATATAAGGGAGATAATACTCAGAAATACTAGAATTAATATTCGAATAGATCACTAAAATATTATAGAATATATCTCTTAGAATTATAACTTTAATTAATAATTTAAATATTTATGAAGATCCATTATGATCCTTTTATAAATCACTATTTATTCTTATTAAGTCATGTGTTCATCCTTATAGAAATCCTTATGAACATTCCTTTGATAATCATTCATCCTCATGAAGTCTGAACAATCATCCTTACAAAGTCTTGATTTCATCATTATAATGATCACATCATGGTGTGTGCATTTTCTTTATAGTAAAATCTACTAGATGTAGGAAATCTAAGGATCAACATTTTTACCATTTCCATCCAAGTGAATGTGCTAATATCTTGAGCTTATACATGCATAAACTCCTCTAGTTGAAGGTTAAAGATGAATAGAAATGGAAACATTTCATTATTTTCAATTTTTTAGTACATTAATAGTATCCCATTATTTCTGTGTCCCATAATGGAACATGTCTAGTACTCTTTTGTGGTTTATTAACCTAGAATTTTTGAGTAACTCTTGAAAAATCCCTTAGGGCCTCTCCCATCCCGATATGTCACCATGCCACCCTGCATGGTGATATTCCTCTTGTGTGCCACCTCACACATCTTTTGAGTGTAATTTCCTATCTTGAATCACCTTATGAATAGTTACTAGGACGATTCTCCACATGAACTCATACATGCCTCCTATAATGTTAGATATTCATAACTAGTAATGGGGGTCTAAGAAATCACAATGGGGAGGTGATACCACATGTATTAGAGTAATCAATAGTGGTAAATAACCATCCATCATACACATTAGAGTACACAAAGTAATAAATAAACTGAAAATTCAATAAAAAACTAAAATTTATTATACAACTAGAATGGTACTACTTAAAATATAAAATATAGAAAGATCTCCCACTTGGATGATCAATATACAAAACAAATAAGAGAAAAAATTACATGAGGATCTACTAATACCCTGAGCCACACCTCATCTCAATAAACTAATTTCAAGCCATCCCTCTTAATGATTGAAACCCAAGACTCTACCAAATTCATAAATTCAATTAGTGGGAATATGCTCAGGTTACCTAATGTAATGGTGGCTAGAGAAGAGTGTGAGTACATAGATTAGTAAGGAACCACCAACATGGAATCTTAAAAAATTGATAATGTAGTGATATGTGCATGTGAAATTATCAACTGAAATTAAATAATAACTTCAGGAAATTGATATATAAATAGAAAATCATTTATCCTTAGGTCCAGGACCACGATCGACCATACCTGATTTTTATAGTGCCAAGGTGTCTCTGAGCATGTAATAGTATAATGAAAACCATATAAATACTGTATCATAGGGTGTAACCTAGGTATCCCTACTACTCTTGATCAAATGACTAACAAATAATCATGAATGGATCGATGACCAGATCCTTGGTTCCATGGGAATCTCTTTAAACTCCAATATAATAAATGACTAAAAGTTTATTATGAGGAACCCCAAAAAATCACTAAATCATAAATATCTACCATTTAACCATACGAACTAGATGGATCCTAGACATCCACATCAGATACAAATAATGTCACCAAGATTGAATAGATGAATATTAGGGGTGACCTAGGAATCTCATAATAATAATTATAATAATAACAATCCCTAAGATTGAATGATAGGATCCTAGAAATTATAGGCATCCTATTGACCTGTGGTATCCAGGGTATCCCATATAAACCTGATGTCAAATCTCAACATCTTAGGTATTCTTTAAATGGTTCAATAGCTGTATCCTAAGATAAAAATTGTACATCCAAAATGTTGTCATCATGTCCAACTCATATCACGTAGTATCAAATGTGACTCAAAATCAAGATCTAAGGAATCACCCATGGGAATCCAAAATATCACTATAAAACCATATTAGTCTTATAGTCTAGGTAACATGAAGTACATATGGGTAAACATAGATACATCAAAAATAGATAGGTGATGACATACATATAGGATAAGGTATGTACAAACTATTAGAGTTTGTGTCCTAGAACTAAATGTCTGTACTTTGATTACATGAATATTTGATGTATTAAATATTAAATTAAACATATTATTACATATTTTTCATTTTTATTAATGACTTTAATGTAATAATTCCCTAGAGTATTTGTCGCATTGATAAGGTCATAGTAGTTCCCCACTATGATGAGAACCTTGAAGTGCTTTGAAAATATTATTAATATAGTTCTACAATTGCATAACATACTATGATTCAACGCATAATATATAGACCGTCAGGTGTGGGTACTTGTAAGAAAATGAGACTTCTTCTCATGAAGTTCGCAGTTGGAAATCCCTAAGATTGAAGATTATGAGAACAGACCTGCTTGTAGGAATTCTACATGTTTTGGTTTTATAAAATATTCCTATTTGTGAGCATGTGTAATGGTCCTTATACTTTAAGATTATCATTAATTCATGTCACAATTCGTGCACGTAGATTTTCTGATGAAAACCATCCCGCCATATGTTGGCGAGAAGTAGGGTATGTTGGGTGCATCATGAATGAAATGTCATTAATGGACAAGTCAGGGAAGGATTTTATCCTTCCACTTTCATGGAAGTTGATATTCGATCCTTTTATTGAAATGAAACCATCACCCTATATTCCATGGCCATGATGTAACTATGAGTTTATTTCATATAATCAAAGAATGATGTATCGAGCATATAGGTTGATGACACCATCATGGAACCTGATCGATTAGATATTGTGATAAAGGTATTATATTACATAGTGAGCATTCAAATGTATTTTTTGTCGTGTATTTATGTTCTTTATCTTGGGTGCCTTGACCTGTTTCTAGATAGTAATATCAGACTTTAGAAAATCCTTCCTAACACTAATGAGAAAGAATCCTATAGGGTTACACACTAAGTGTTTCTATTAGTCTCAATTAAAAACTATTTGAATTTAATTAATGGAATAAATATTATTCTCAATAATAAAGAATAATTTTATTCAAGTTATATTGATCGTGTAAATTAAATAAATATTTATTCACCAGATTGTGAATAAAATATATTTATTTATTTTATTGAATATTTAATAATATTTATTAACTATTTTGTGAATAAAATATTTATTTAAGAGAATAAAATATTTATTTGGGTGTTCAATAAATGAAATACGAGTTAAAATGGACCAAGACCATGTCTGGTGATAAAATAATTATTTACTATCCAGTAAATATTATTTATCCATTTTTTGAAAGTTGGCGCACCAAATAATAATAATAATATTATTATTATTACGTGGCATGTGATTTCATTAATGTTTATAATTATATTTAATAGATGCTACACAATTAGATTTTGTAACTGAAATCCTAGTTCTATAAATAAATGGCTATGTCTATTGTGTAATTCATTCAAAAACAATTATAAGATTGGGAATATAGAATTGTTGCGTACAAAGAATTCTCTCTAAAATCCTCCTACTCTCTCCATCCCAAGAAAGATAAACCCAAGATATAATTTCTTAGACTGAAGAACAAGCGATCAATAATGAACAATGAAATACATTTGATTCACAATTCTAGAACCCGAAAAACAAGTGACATTGATTAGAGACCATTGGAGTATGTGTGGATCACCTCTAGAGGGATTCTACCCTCGGATCCTCACAAACACAATGAATTCAATCTGGAAGGACATTTTCAGATGATCAAAAATCATCAACTAAGAAAGTTTCTAAGGCCATATATTTATTTATTCAGATATTAAATTAATTATTTATAAATTTGACATTCAAGATCTCCTCTCTTGGTTTTAGGCAATGATTATTAAAAGAAATTTTAATATAACTCCCTCCACCACAATGCTTCTACTATGCCCAGAACCAACAAGTTGTATCAAAGGGAGTCCCATTTAAATGTATAATTATTTATTTGATTATTGATCTATGAAAAATCCTGGTTAGATTTTCATTTCATGTAATTATTTAATTAATATAATTTGAATTAACATGTTATCAACATATTAACCATGTTTGTTCAGTGTTTCATTTTCATAGAGATTTAAGAACAAATTAAGAACAACTAGAGATGCCATCGGGAAGTGCCAAATTTTTGGACGGTAAAGCTAGGTTACACAACATGCGTCTAGAGCACATTCCATATACCAGTGTGCATTGTATCTAGATGCGTCGATCAATTAAAAACATGTTGTTATTTTATATCACATTGCATGTTGACTGGGTCAACCCAACATGAAGAAAGTGGATACAGGGAGTGTATTTGACATGTACACATCGTGTAGTCTAGCCCAATTAATATACTGAAACCCCAGGCATGTGACTTGGATATACATAAACTGAGGTACATGGAGTGTAGCTATATGTACATTCCATGTAGTCTCCCATTAATGAAAAAAATTAAAATGACATTAAATTTGAAAACTTATATCATTAAAGCCTTATTTTATTGATTGGAACACCATTGTGTGTCTGAAAATTTAATAATGGGTTTAAAAAAATTTAAATGGTCAATTAAATTAATATAATTGATATTAAATTAATTATTCTACCGTTTATTTACCATGAATTCCAAACTGATGGGTATCTCCAATTAATACTGGATGATCATTAAAATGAAAGGGAATTATTTAATTTATTAATTAATTAATAAAAGAACGTTCATCTTAATAATAATAAATAAATAAATAAATGAATTTTAGACAGTTACTTTTTGTGTATTCATTTCATGTATGACAAACCATGATCTTGACTAAGACCTATGTATGTGTTGGAATTTATTTAATTACATTTATTGATTGTTTTTTCAATTATTTATTATTAAATTAAAAGATGGCTTGTGAGTCATCTTTCTCTCCATTATTATGTAGGACCTGCGTGTCAAAGGATATTTATATAATTCCCTATAACCAATACTTTGATTACCCTCCACTATGTGTGAGTAATAAATATTTGTAATTAATGAAGTATCCCAATGTGTGTAGAGAGGGTTCAAGATGGAACTATAATGGCATCGACTCGATGATACATAGGTGGACATGTGGAATGCTATAGCTCATTCCAAGTCCGGTATAAGGAGTTATTTTACCTGGGTAATAGGTCGATTTAATTTCCTCTCATTAAATCAACCATTAGATAAGAACATGATCAGGTAATTTAATTATTTAATTATTTTATATCTAATACATTAAAATTATATTTATTAATGCAAGACCATGATATTATAATTGAATTAATATGAAAAGAAGGAATTTAAATAATATTTATTATGCGTAAATGTTTTATCTAAACATGGTTAATAAATTAAGTAAAAATACACTTAAATATTCATAAGACATGTAAAGGATAAAACCAAATACAAATTTATTCATAAAAAAATAAAATCCCTCAATATAATATTAAGTTAGATTATGCCTTCTGTTACTTGATTAGGAACAAAACTCAATAGAACTATGTGTTTGACCAACCCTTGTTTGGACACTTACGTTTATAAGGGGAGTTTTTATGAAGGTTTTGGGTTGAATCAAACATTTTACATAAATATAAGTATCCATTTCTAGACTTGGTCTAATTTGGAGGTATGTTTTGAGAAAATCCAATTCAGGATTTTTTATTGGATATTCCACTAAACGGATCAAGGAGCTACAAGCCTATAACTGGAAAAGAATTTCCTACCTAAATACCTTCAAAATAGCCTAACGAACCCTTGTTGGGGTTATGATAAGGAAAACATGGATCCTTTCCACTAGAATGTCATAGAAACTATACATTTCAAGTTCAATGGTGAGGGATATTGGTACTTGATAAAATAGCAGGAGATTTAATAAAATCAGTTAATTTATTATTTATCACAAAATTTGTAATGAAGCAAAGCAATAATAATATACTCATTTTATTGTAGAATAAAATTTCAATATTTTCATCCACATAATCCCTATGATCAATATTGGATATATACAATACCCTCACTGACAATAACTTTCAGGACTGGTTTAGACACCTTCAGGTTGTTCTATTCCATGAACAAAAATCTTATGTGCCAGAATCCTCAACGACCGATCTGCCTGCTCAAGAGGCGAGTGATGAAGAGTTCATAGTCTAAAAAAATATATGAATGATGTAGTCTAAGTTCTATTTTTTTATGTTTTCATTTATGTCTATTGAACTCATGAAGTCTCACAAAAACATGGACGCGTATAGAATACTTGAGCACCTTTGTGGTATTTACTAGGAGAGAGCTAGATAGGAATGATTTGAGATTTCCAAGGCACTATTTTAGAGTAATATTGGAGAGGGTGACCCATATAGGCCTCACATAGTCATTCTCATTGGCTAAATTGAGGTCCTAGTGGTTCTAGGGTTTAAAATCCTTGAAGAATTGGGCACATATCTCATTCTAGAATTACTTCCTTAAATCTTCTCCAGTATTTCTGTGAATTTTAATATTAAAAACATTGAGAAGTCTCTAACAGATATTCTTATCCTCCATCACCAAGTATATAAATATATTAAGTGAAAAAATACTTATATTATTATGGTGAAAAAATGAAAAAGGAAAGCAAAGATCCTTAATCCCAAATATTATTCACACCCTTCCAAGAAGAATAAGATCAAAGGGAAGGGAACATGATGATGTTTGTTTCTCATGTAGAAATAAGGGTCACAGGAAAATAACCACACCCATATGGAGAAGTAAGGGGAAACTTTAGGTGCAATTTTTATTGAGTGAAATTTATCTATTTCTAAAAATTGGGTATTAGATATAGCTTGTGGTGCTCAAATATGTATTCAAATATAGGAACCAAGTAGATTCAGAAAAATTGACCAAGGGGAGGTAGATATATGAGCATCCAACAAAGATAAACTTACTGCTCTAGCTATCAGGGACTACCTCCTCACATTTACAACCAGAATGATCTTGGTTTTAAAGGGTTATTATTATGTGAATTGAGTTACCAAAAACATTATTTATATATCCATAATATATACATATTAAGTCATTTTAAAATTTAGAAATAAATTTTGATTCTTTTATAAAGATATAATTTGTTATGGAAAGACACATTTACATAATGGCCTTTACACATTGATTACATGAACCAAGTAATGAAAATTTATAATAAATTTACTTCACATGAATCATACCACACCCAACTTTGGCATCATTTCTAAGTCTTGTAAATGAAAAATACTTGAAAAATTACATCAAGAAGGATATTTATATTCTTTAAAAGTAAAACCACTTAGTGTATTTCATAAATTTTTACAAGGAAAAATGAAAAAATCCCCATTTAGTGGGAAAGGTGAAAGAGATAAAGAGATTCTTGAATTAGTTCATATCGATGTGTGTGGGCCATTTACTATTGAATCAATGGGTGGGTAATCATACTTAATAAATTTTACTCATGATTTTAGTAGACATAGATATATTTACTTACTGAGGTATAAGTCAGATTATTTTGATAAATTCAAGGAATAAAAGAATGAAGTTGAGAACTAGATTGGTAAAAATATTAAGAAATTCCACTCAAACCCTGGTGGAGAATATATTAATCAAGACTTCATTGATTACTTACAAGATTTTGGGATCATATCCCAACTCACACATACTTATACACCTTAGTGGAATGGTGTAAGAGAAAAGAGGAACCACGCCTTTTTGAACATGGTAAGATCAATGAAGAGTCATGTGAGTCTTCTATTATCCTTTTGGGGATATTCATTACAAAAAAATAGAACACATACTAAACCAAGTAACAACTAAATAGATAAATGGTGTTCTATATGAATTTTGGAGTCGAATAAAAACCATGTTATCAAATTTATATGTGTGTGGAAACAAATCATTTTTAAGGCCTATTCAGGTAACAAACTACCACCCTGAGGAACAAAGTGTACCTTTATAGGATACCTAAAGGAAACAAGGGGATATTACCTATAAAACCCCTTAGAAAAAAAAGGTTATAGTGTAAATACACACCATGTTCCTTGAGATGGAGCACATCTACAAAATATATGATGGGAGAAAGACAAACTTCGATGAAGTAGAGGCTCAAGGCAGACAAGAGTTGGTACAAGATCAGATTCCACAAAGCCCAGTGGAAGAAGAAACAAATTATAACATCCTCACCATTAATTTCTATTTACTGAGGATAGTTACTCATTATTAGTTGATAATAATGATCCTATAACCTATAAGGAATCATTAAGTGGCACAAATGTTTCCAAGTGTAAATAATCCCTGAATTATGAAATTGATTCCATGTACGAAAACCAATTATAGATTTTGGTATATCCTCCAAAGGATGTAAAGACCGTCGGTTGAAAATGGGTATTCAATAAGAATATGGACATGAAATAACAATTCATTACTGATAAGGCATTACTAGTTGAAAAAGGGTTTAAATAACATTAAAGCATTGACTACGATGAAAACTTTTCACCAATTACAATGATAAAATACATCAGAATTCTAACTTTCATTATGTCTGACCATAAATATGATATTTTGAAAATGGATGTCAAAATAGCCTTATTTAATGGTAAACTTTAGGAAGATTTCTACATGACACAACCTAAAGGGTTTGTGACTCCAAAGGATTCCAATAAGATATGAATATTTAAAAAATAAATTTATGTATTAAATCAAGCATCTAGGTCATGGAAAATTTGTTTTGATGAATCCATAATGAAATTTGGTTTTATAAAGAAAAAATTTGAGCCCTGTGTCTACAAATGGTTTAGTGGGAGTGAATTTTTTTTCTTAATAGTATATTTTGATGAAATATTACATATTGGAAATGAAATACCAGTCTTACAGTTTGTTAAGGCCTGGTTGAATAAATGATTTTCCTTGAAAGACTTGGGAGAGAAAGAATATACTCTTGGGATCAAGATCCATCACAATAGATCCAAAAGGTTTCTCAGCCTAAGTAAAAGTACATACATTGACAAGTTACTAAAGAGATCCAGTATGGAATAATCCAAGAGGGGATTGTTTTCAGCATCACATGGAATTCATATTTCCAAGAAAATGTGTCCTCAGACCCATGAGGAAACAAATATAATGGAAAGGATTCCATACACCTCAAAAACTAGTTTTGTTATGTATGATATGATATCTACTAGGATAGTTGTTGAATATGCATTAAGTGTGGTAGGAAGATATCAATATAATCCAGGTGACTACCATTGGATGGCAGTCTAGACTATTCTTAATCATCTAAATAATATTAAAGATATGTTTTTGGTTTATGGAGTATATGAGGAAATATTCAGCAGAGGATATGTATATTCTAGTTTCCAAACCGATAAAGATGGAATGAAGTCACAAATGGGATACATATTCACTTTTAATAGAGGTGTTTTGAGATGGAAGAGCTCAAAGAAGGCTATGGTCACTACTAAAAATTCTGGTTTTTGCGCCTGCTGAAGCGGGCGACCGCCATTAGCGGTCGCTAAAGAAGGTATTAGCGACCGCCAATGGCGGTCGCTAATACGAAACTAAAATTCCAGCGCGATTTTTTTCCCGCGCGTGCTTCTTCTTCTTTCCCTCCTATAGTTTTTCCGCTGCAAATAGTCACCGCCGCACGCCGCCCCATGACGCTGCACGCCGCCGCATGCTCCCACACGCCGCCTCATTATGTCGGACGATTCTTCCCTCGTGACCGCCGCCCCACGCCACCGCCGCCGCACGCTCCCGCCACACGCTCCCGCACGCCGCACGCTGCCTCACGCACCGCCCACCGGCCGCCGTGTGTCCGCCATAGCCGGTGGGGAAGGTCTGTGTCCCTGCAATATGCCGCGAGACGAGAGGAGACCCGCATGCGCCTGTTTCCTTGATGTGAAACAGTAGCGACCGCCATTGGCGGTCGCTAAAGGGCTTTACCGACGAAGCAACAGCGACCGGCAAAAGCGGTCGCTGGGCGGTCGCTAAAACTGCTATTTCTAGTAGTGGGTCATATATTCTACAAAAGATTCCAAGTATATTTTTGGATTTTTAGGCATTTAAAGAAGTAGTTTGGATGCTAAATTTCATCCAAAAGATTGATGTAGTACCTAGTAGTAAATATCCCATCACACTCTTGTGATAATACTACAACGGTGGATCTCTCAAAAGAGACAAGGTCACATCAGTGGATGAATAACATACTTTAGAAGTATCACATCTTGAGGGTTTTTTCTTAGAGAGGTGAGGTTGTAGTGATAATTATTTCCATATAGGAAAACATGGAATACCCCTTGAATAAAGCATTGACTTAGTAGAAACATGATTAACACGTGAGGTCTAGAAGACTGAAAGTTGCAGGAAGTTGTCTCTAGTCCTATTGGGAGTTTGTTAGAGTTTACGTCCAAGAAAAAACCATTTATACTTTGATTACATGAATATTTTATATATTAAATAATAAATTAAATAAATTAAATATATTATTATATATTTTTCATTGTTATGTATGAATTTAATGTAATAATATCCTAGAGTATTTGTCGCATTGATATGGTCGTAGTAGTTCCCTTCTATGAAGAGAACCTTGAAGTGCTATGACAATATTTTTAATATAGTTTTATAGTTGGATAACATACTATGATGGGATACATAGTATATAGACCATCAGATCTGAGTAGGTTTTTGTGTTGGTTCCACCGTAATGCTTCCGCTGTGCCCAGAACCAACACAAACACCTAAACCCTTACCCCACTTTTTTAGCCTAATGTGATCACATATTCAGTGCAGGTTCTAAGGTGACACTCACTACCATCTCTACCCATACCCACACCCACCCACTTAGGGTCGGTCTTATACTGGGAACCTACTCGGGTCCTCTAAATCAAGTCCAGGGAGAAACACCATACTCGAGGACCTCTTTATGTATAGAGTGGTAGAGACACCCCACTTTGGTCCTCAGTCTTAGTTAAGTCACTCAGGTCATAACCTACCACATAAATTACATCACGGTCCTTGCAAATGTCATGACATAGCATGACGCCATGGGTTGTAAGGGCATACCTCATAGGAAACCCACTAAAGATATGGATGAGAATCTATCTTATACTCCATAGTTTCTCAAGGTTGGTCACTCTCCCAAACCAATCCTAAACATCCTAGGATTTATCCACATATTTTTGGTTATATCAAATGGGGGAGGAACACTCACCCCAGGCCAGTACTATGAGCCTATTGTCTCTAAGTAATCACAAGATTCTTACTATGCCCACTTGGGAACATCATTGTATCTCCACACAAAAATCCTCTTGTAGGTTTCTATGGATCACATGAAGGTTCACCATAACATATCCATTCCAATTTAAACCAAGGAGCACCACTTGGTGTTCTTCTATCAAGGCCAACCTGGTCAATGTCCATGACCTTAACCGTCAATATCCAAGGAATCTATCTAAAGTTAAAGAGATATCTATGTCTCTTTCTTCTATATAATTTATTAGTGATATCATCTAATTAATTAGAACATTTAATTTATTACAATTATAAGAACAAAATTATCTTAGTCCATTAATATAAATAACTAGGTCATCGCCCTCAGTGGTGAGACCGCATGTCATAATGAACCAAAATAAATAAGCATTATACCATGGGGTGGGTACTGGGATTAACAAATTCAATTTAATATTTTCCCATTTATTTATAAGGAAAAATATATCTACAAAGTGTTTTCCAATACCACCTAAGATCACATCACCAACTGGGTACCATGTCACTATGTTTCATTGGAACCAAATCCAAAAGCTTATGGGAGGTTCGCAGTAGACCCCTAACACCAACTTGATATAAAAATCTAAGAACTGAAACCATTTCCATCATTAATTAAATTTAATTTAAATGGAAATCCTAAAAAAACCCAAAACACAACATACCTTTGATGATTCAACGGACAGAGGAAGAAATACATCATTACGTACCACCCCTAGATGGGATGCATGAAATTTCTGAAGGAATACGTTTATTTCACCATTCTATAGTGAAATATACATTTTTCTACCTAAACCACATACCACTAGATTTAGTGACAATTATGGGAGAGATAATTAGGAGAAGGAGAAGGATTTTAGACCTTGATAAGTCAAAGAAAATTCCCAATAACTCCACCCAAAAACAAGGGGAAAAGGAAGGGGGATGGGTGGATGAAATTTTTCCATGAACACAAGAGTAAAGAAAGAAAATGGGATAATAAATTTAACACCCAAGGGGAAAAAATTCATTTCCCCCCTCAAAAGGCCACATGATAGCTGGTGTTCCATGTAATCTAGCTAGAGGTGAGCTGGTGGCTGCAAGATGCAACCACCCTAAAGGCTAGCCACCCCAGTTACCTCTAACAGTCCTCTAAGTCTACCCCAAAACAAATTATACCTCATTTCCCATCCAAAATACCATTTTATGGGTTCTCAAACTCTTATAATTATATTATGAATATCAATTAAATATATGTCCCATCCACTAATTTAGAAACTCAAATTTCTTTTGAAATTAATGACTCATCCAAGCCCATGAGAATTAGAGGCTCCCCACTATAAAACTTATTGTCCCCAACAAATGTTGGTTGTCATAAAACCAAAAATACATACCTATCCATATCATCAAATTTTGAACAACCAGATGAATCCCAAATCAAAAACACCAAACACACATCTAAAGTGCAACCTCAAATATTAAGGCACTTAAGTTGCTGAACCACAAGATAACGCACCTAACCATTACCAAAAAACTGGGATGATTATTTATAGGTCACTTATATCCTAAGTCATGATCAAATAATCATCCAAATAATCATTGTATTATGGTTCTCCCCATCATAATCTCTATCCCCTAACTTCTAATTCTGATTCTTTGACACCTTTACTCTTGGAATTAAATATTATAACTCCATATCCATGTTAAAATGAAGTTTCTAATGTGCTTTACATACCTCCACACCTAGTTATACACAATCAAAAATCTCAAACACAAATAATGTTTCTCATTTATGAATTTAAATTGAGATAGATACATAAACTTCATCCATGTAAAGATTGGAGCAAACCAGATTTACCTTGGAAAGCCTTAACCAACTCCTGATGCACACCCATCATATCCAAAATAATATACCTAATGAAGTTTCCAAATCAAAAGATTATATATAACATAAAAACTATGATTGGAAATACTAAGTCCTACACTTTTTTAAAGTACTCAGCTTCCACCACCTTAGATTTACCTAAACACTTAATCACTGTGACTTTATCCTCGAAGGTTCCCTGTGATCATCAAAGTACCCACACCGATGTATGCACCTGAACTCTAATGTGATATTCTCAATTGGTTAATCAATAAAATAAAAAAATTTAGTACTTTTTGTGAGCACTAAAACATTACCAATCCTATACATTCTGATCATTGTGATCCATCTGAAGCCCGACACCCATGCTCAGACTCCATCCATCTAGAAATTTTTTTATATGTTAGATACTTACTTGTTTATTGGTATCTAATTTCCATCATAGCCATATATCAACCAGTATCTCAAAACCATGACCCCAACCACATAGGTTCTTATCACCCACAATATATAGAACACTCCCCACTATAGGTGTGTCCTTATGATCACTTCACTTGATAAAAACTAGAATAAAAAAACCACACCCACTCTATCCCCAAACCATATGATTAGATGAAACCCAACCTAATAATACCCAAGTTTCATAACAACATGAGTTAATATCTATTCCCAAACCATAACATGGTTTACAAACTCAAACATCCAATGGTGCAATCCCCACTATATGGATCTACATAAACTTCTTCTCATGTGAAACCTTAACAGAATCCATTTCTAAACTCACATAACACTCCTCCCAATCCATGATCACCTCATCCTAGGTAACTCATTCCTTAAAACAACTCTTGGATTAACCATGTCACCGCACCTGATCCACTTCAAATTTCTCCATTTTTATGGAGGGACATTTCAAATTCATCATATGATCCCCAAACCATCATTCCTATAATAATTTCATCAATAATTATCATCCCTAAGCTCATACACGATCACTCTATGATCCATGTTTCAAAGGAACCATGTGTAACTGGTGTTTTACACCTCAAAATCCTCCAACCGTAATGGGTGTATGCTATCATGCCACCCAATCACAGAACCTAAATCACACCCTAATGAGTCGTACGCCATCATCCTAGGATCACAAGCCCAAAATACTGACCATTTATTGTAGACCATTGGTTTTTAAAGTTAACCACACACCTATCCATCCTTCTACCCCATTCCAAAGCCTCAAACATTTTCCCACACTCAAAAGTGATCCTCCTAAAAAGGACCAAGGCATCAAGATTACTTTACCACACTAGATATCACTTCTATTGCATTTATCAAATAACCCAAATCACCTAGCCATGCTTCCTACCACATAGGAACCCATAAACCTGTGTCAACCCTTCTCACCAGTTTCCCTCAATCATCAGAAGGCTTTGACTCACTAAAAACTAATTCATATCTCAAGGTCGCTAGGTCCCCCCACCTAGTCTATAAGTGAAGGTCTCAATAAGGTAACAAGAATAGGGAAACACCTCATGTTCCCATTTATATATCCCGCAACATCTTACATGACAATTCCATCTCAAGGATCTCAAAAACATATAAACATCTAATTCCATCATAATAGAAAACCAAGGCATTGATTCTCATTAAATATCCCTACATAGGATATCTCCCTTGAGAATCATGATTTCATTGTTCAGCACTACCACAACCAATGATTTAATCCTTGATGACCTATATAAACAGAAACATAATAAATGGCTCAGTTAAAAGAATATCATTCCAAGATATGTGGAAAAATTCCATATATGTTTTTACTAAAGCTTTAAGTAACGAAACCTAAATTATAATAACCTATAAGGGGTTATAATTAAGGCATCATGTTCATGTACCAACCCAATAGGGTCTCTAGACCTCCTGTGTGCATGGGTCCATACCATTATCATCATCAATGAGTGTCCCACCACTGATCCAAATGACCTTCCATCAAAAGATAATTTATATAAAATTTGGACTAATTTAACATAATAAAACCAAGTACTTATATGGTAAAATTTCGTATAAGCAATTGATGTAACTTTAAATAGGGGAGCCTTAGTCATCAGTGAAAATAATCTCACTAGAAAGTCAATATATTATATGAATTATACATTCTTGATATGATGCAAGAGATGACTCTATACACCACATTTTAAGATCCATAATCCATAATTGGATTGTTGAAAATAGTCCAAGAGGAAAAAATTCTATAACCCACAAACCAAAAGTCTCAAACATTATGTGCGTCATAATATGTGAAAATCACAATTACCATAACAATAAAAGATAGTAATATCAATCTCATTACCATGATAACATGGACTTCCACTAGAAAAGGTTTTTATGACACACTAGTAAGGGTTCCATCATAAACCCTGACACATTCCTATATCTATAGTCTATCATCTCCTATAACAATACGACCAAAATAAAAAAAACTTTGATACCAATTTTAACACCCCATTTTAGATCACCCTATGAACAATAACTTAGTTTGTTCACCACATGACCTCAGGAACACCTCCCCAAATTATAGAGGCTATAAACTAGTACCAAGGGTCTAAGGAGGCACTGTGGGGAGGATATAACCCTATATTAGAATAATAAACAATTTTAAATAAATATAAATTATACACATTATAGAACACAAAATAATAAATACAATAAAAATTATACAATGAAATTCAATGCAATATAAAATTTGAACGATCATGATCAGAATATAAAATATAGACATATCACCCACTAGGACAATCAAGATAAAAAATAAATAAATGAACAAATGATACGAGGACTTAATAATAATCTTATTTATAAATCATCTCAATCACTTGAGTATGATCCATCTTACTCGATGATCGATACTTTTTCCTCTTCCAAATATATACCTACAACTAGTGAGATTCTGTATGGGAACCCCAGTACAGTGCAGATCAAGAAGGGTATAAATATATAACTAATTATAGAACTACCAATGTGTTATCGTAAATAACTAGAAATACAGTGATATGTGTATGTGACATGACCATTTTAAATTAATGAATAATCATTAGAAATAGACATATAAATAAAACATCATCAATCCTTAGGTCCCGAACCCTGATCGACCATACTTGCTCCAAATAGTGCTTGAGTGTCTCTAAGAATGTCACAATATAATTATAACCTTATAAATATAATATATTGGTGTGTAACCCATGAATCCCTATTACTTAGGCTCAAATGACCAACAAATCATCATGAATGAATAAATAGCTAGATCATAGGACTACTAGAAATATCTAAAAACTCAAATATAATAAATAGATCAAAGATTATTCTAAAGAATCATGAGAAGTAATTGAATCAAAATTATATCTCATTTCACCATACAAATCAACTAGATCCCAATAATTATAGCCATCCACATCAATTACTGATAATGTCATCAGGCTTGACTGGTCATATCTTAGGGGTGGACTAGGTATATCATAAAAATAATCATCACGATAATAATCCCTAAGACTAAATAGTTGGATCCTATACATTCTAGGAATCCTAGGGACTTGAGGCATCCAGGGTTTCCCATACAGACCCAAGGTTGAATTTCGATGTCCCAGTCATTATTCACATGGCTTAATAGTTGGATACCAAGATATACACCAGAAATCCATAATGATGTCATTAAATATATGTTGTACCATATAATATCACATGATGATCAAAATCCATATCCTAATAATCAACCTTGGGTATCTAAAATATCACCATCATACCAGATTAGGACCATATCTTGGGTTCTAGGAAGTATGCTTGGGTATCCATAACTTTATCAAAAATGGCCAAGTGGGAGTATAAATATGAGATAAGGGTTGGAGGAACACATAAACCCATACTCACAATACATAACCTCATGCTATCACATGTTTAGTGTGGGTTATAAGGTGACACCCATTACCATATCTACCCATATCCATTTGCAACTGCTCAGGGTCGGTCTATCACTATGCACCTACTCGGGTCCCCTAAATCATTTACAAGGAAAGGAACCCAACTTGGTCACCTCTAGTGAATATTGGGTAAGAGGCACCCCACTTGGGTACTTGGTCATATTCAAGTTACTTGGGTTATAACCCATCACATGAATGACATAACGGTCCCAGGTAAATTTATAAAATAACACTACCTCATGGGCCTCAAGGGTGTGCCTCATAAAAAACCATCCAGAGATATGGACAAAATACCATCTCATAATCCATGTTCTCTCAAGGTCGGTTACTCACCCAAACAAATCCTAGTATGAATAAGGTATTTTCACCAAATCCTGGTCACAAAAAATAGGGGGAACACCCAACATGGGTTAGTATTATAGGATTATTGGATCTAAGGTGTCTTAAGGTTCTTACTATGCCCACTTGGTACCATCATCATGGTACACTATCACATAATCTGGGAGGTGTTTTCCACTAACAATAAGAGATACCACATCATATCCATTCCAATTTAAATTAAGGGTTTCCCCTTAGGGTGCAGGTGTCAAGGCCAACTCATTCAATGTACACGCCCACTGCCATCGATAGATGACACATCTCTCCATAGTATAAGGTCCCATAATTGAACATGGATCTCTATAGGGTCCAAGGGTTCTCATATAATTAATTAAAAGACTTAATTATATTTTTTGTAAATCCATTCTCTTTTTCCATTAAATTAAATAACCAAGTCATCACCCTCATTGTCAAGACCGCATATCACAATGCATAAAAAAACATTATACCATTGGGAGATTATTAAGACTGTCTACCTCAATTAGAGTTTTTTTTCATTTATTTAAAAGGTATGATAACTCTTATAAGGCTAATCCAAGACCTTTATGAGATTTCCTTAGATCGTATCACTATCCGGGTAGCATATCACCACGTCACACCATAACTGAAGGCAACAACCAATGGGAGGTCTGCAACAAACCCCGACACCAACCTAGGATAAAAACCTGAGTGCCTAAGTTATTTAAATCATTAATTAAATTTAATTTAAATAGAAAAATTCCAATAAAATCATAGTGTAAAGTACCATTGATGATTTGATAGATAAAGGTAGATGAATGTCATTACAGAATATCCCCTATGCAATCTAAATAAATTATTTGATGGAATTATAATATTTACCCATTATATAGTAAAATTATAATTTTAAACCTAACCCACATATCATTAAATTCATCAAAAATGTGGGGAGAGATGAGCAGTTGAATGAGAAGAAATCTGTACCACGTCCTGATGAACAAAACACCCAAGAACACTACCCCAAACTAAGGGGAATAAGGAAAGGGAGGGGGTGAGGTCCTCCATCCATGCATGAAAGAGGAAGAAAATAAAAGGTGGATCCCCCCTATAAAAATAGAGCAAGAAAATGTTATTTTCCCCTCTTATAAGTCCACCTACTAGTAGGTATTAGGCCACTGGCTAGCCAGTGCACCCAATAGGCTATCCCAGCCTCTATATTTTCCATCTACTAGTCTCTAGCTAGCCAGTGACTATTCAATGACTATAGGCTACAACAACACTACAACTCTGACACCCCATCTACCTCTGATTCTCTTTTCCCCCCCTTGAAAACAATTATCCCTTATTTTAAATCCCAAATACCCCTTTATGGGTACTCAAAATCTCATAATTCCATTATGAATCCGAATTAAAAATTTAACCCATCCAATAATTGAAAAACTAAAATTTATCTTAAAACTAAAGAATTATCCATACCCATTGGAAATACACTTCCAGTGCTGACCCAAAAAAAATTTATGATCCTCCTCCACCTCTTAGGCTAGATATGGTTTTGGATAGTTGCTACCTCATAGCAGTAGAGACTACCTCCTACAACTAACTTGGTATAACCCCTATTTTTTATTAAATCCATAACCAAATACTTTGAAAAAATACCTACAACATATTTATGTTTTTTATATAAAAATAAACATCTCCAAGAATTATTTCACTTATTAAATAAAAATATCTTCCCCAAATACAATATCACATATCATCAATAAACCAACAACTCCAATCATTGCATATTTTCTAAAAATATAAATATGACTCTTAAGTGTTGAACAATCCACCACATTATATTTTGTTAACATTATCCCATTAAATATATTCCAATAAATACAATGAGATAATACACCCCTTTAAGTTTCCTATACCCCATATACTGAGTTTTTATTAGAATCACCACCACTATACTACACAATTTTGGTTACATATTTTGGAGTAGTAGTAACACTCATTCATTTCCACATCATTTAGTGGAACTAATTAGAACATGTCATGAGAAAATTTGAGTTCATACAACACATCCTCTATTCAACATTACATATTGCTTAATTTCATAGTAATATGATCATAGGTAAGTAGGAAACTGATTTTTTATGCTACCATTCTTGGTACATTGAGTCATGGGACATGTCTGGTAGTATAATATATTTATATGTTCATGTACTATAGTAAAAATATAACTATCAGATCAGAGAGAGTATGTTTATTGGAACTAAAATCATACTATCTTGTACCTTACATGTCGTGGGATAAGCCTTCACCAATTGGTATGTCTACTATCTTTTTTAGATCATTTTAATTTCAAAAAATTTGTTAAACTAAATGTTATTATTTTACAGTTAGATGGTTTAGAAAGACTTAAACATATATATAATCCCCATGAGGAGGAAGTTTTAAATAAATAAATACTTCATGTAGATATTATTGCTCTTAGAGATCCTCTTGATTCACTATATGAGAGAGTCTATGATTTAGATCCACTAGAATATCCCGATCCACATACTTATATAGAGGAATTTGGGTATGTTGATGTGCATTATAATCCCACCAAGGATAATTCACATCCACCACCACAACCACCACTACCAGTAAGAATAAAAATTTGAGTATAGAGATATCAATTCCCAAGAGAGGTTCCATGTATTAGTTTGTACCTTCATGGCCCATTACTTTTCTAGTTTGGGAGTTAGTGTTGTTCAGAGAAGGATCAGAGAGAGTTAAATAGATTTTGGAGCTAAAATTATACTAACATGAGTAATTCAAGATATAAATATATATTCATGATGTGAGAGGTTGTTTTTGGTTTTGAGGTTGGTGATTTACTACTTGAAAACTAAAAAGGCAATTCTATACTTAAGTGGTTTATGACATGAAAGAATAATTCATGCTATGAATTAATTGGAGACCAAGGTTCTATAAAAATCAATATATGTTAGTTGGGTTTGTAGTTTTAGTAATTCATAGCGGGATTCTGTTTCAGGGCCTAAATTGGAGGGCTCCATGAAAACTCACAACATGAATCGATCATTCACATCGTGAATGTGTTGAGGTCCAACATGTTTATAAACTTTGATGCTCTCCCAAATTAATTCATTAATATATCATTTATATCAAACCATAGGTGAATACTAGGTGATTTTGGAGGATATTTTATCCCCTTTCTTCCTGCTTTGATCCATGGATTCCATTCGATTTTCCTTGGCCATCCACATTGAGTAAATCCTCTTCTCTCCCTAGATTTTATTAGTTCCTCTTTGGGAATTTTTGGTACTGTTGTTTTTTTGGTTCGGGGAGTGCTTAGAGCTATGATTTTTAATGAACCTTTATGTGATTCATGTTTATTTACGGTTTCCTAATGTAGTGGTTGTCTTCTAGTTGTTTCTCATTCACCCTGCAATACTTGGAAATTTGAAAAGATTCTTTGAGGTAGGGGATCCTCATTATCTCTCTATTTACTCAAATGTGTGGGGATTTCATGATTTTATATTCCTTTGGGTGGATAGTAAGGGACAACTTAAGAAGATGATTAATTTTATAAATATTTTTTTAATGATAATTAGAGATATCATATGTTTTACTGCTTTTAATTATATTGAAAATGATATTATTCATGTATATTTATATTTCTAAAGATAATGGTAGTCGGGAGGCTTACTTGTGTTTTAGTTTATGTACCTATGGAAACCTTGTTGTGTTGATTTTTTGATCCCACTCTAAAAAAAATATAAGAATTTAAATTTCTATAATGAATTTGTTACCCCTATAAATCAAGAATTTTTGTGAGAATAACCATGTTATGTAATTAAGTAAAGTGATTAAATCCCTTGTTGACTCTGATTTGTGGTAAATTGTGGAATTCCAAATGTGTTTTTATGTGTTTATGTGGTTTTTATGAATATTTAGTGGTTGTGTGAACCCTTTTGGGGCTTGTGTGGTGATGGTGGTGACTGACTTGTGTGTGGAATGTATTGGGAAGTGATGTGATGGTTGGTTGGAATGGTATGTGATGTAGGCTGGTGGGTGGTTGTTGTAGTGATATGGTTGGGTGATGGTGAGATGGATTGGAATTAATTGTGTTGTGGTGGTGGTGGATGTGATATGGGAAAGATATTATGTGGTGTGTTTGTGTTAGTTTCTGAGTTATCTATAGAATAAATTGAATTTCTAAAAATTAAAAGACATCTATCAGTAAATGAATAAGCATGGTATGAAATATAATTATGATAATAGTCTAAAATTTATGTGTGGTAATTGGATTACATAATATTAATGATAAATGAATGGTTTGTTTTATTTTAAATTAAATGGATTAGTAAATAAAATTTTGTAGAAACTCATCAAAATATGGAAATGGTGGAACATGTAATTGAAAATGTAATTGTGTGGTTATGTGTTCTAGTTGTATGGTGTGATGTATTTAGTGTTGGAATAGGTTGTGATGAATGTTTTGTGGTGAAGTGGGGGTAATGTGGAGTATATTAGTGAATTTTATTTCAACTCATAGGTTGGGTAATGTGTGCTATCTAACTATAATGTATTTTCATGTTATTTCTATATGCTCCCCACCTGTGTTGAATAACCCTACTAGTTCCCAAATGTTTTCTATTTCAGGTGTTTTAACCAAGATCATATATGGTGGGGATTCAGATGTATATCTACCGCCTCTTCCCAACTATCCCATAAGTAATAGTGATGATATCGTTTGGTGTTGAATATTACCCCACTATGATAAGGATTGGTGTTAGAGATTAACTAGTAATGAGATGACGATATGGTGTTGGTTATTGACTAGTGGTGTTGAGGATGTGATATACAGTGGGGGTCATGTGTTCTTGGAGGAGGGAATGAGGTTTATGTCTTTTAGGCCCATGATACCCTACTACCCTGGTTATGTGATGAGGTTGTGATGTGATGATGGTTGATTCTAGCACCAGATTCTAGACCCCATGGGAGGTTAAAATAGGTTGAGATACATCATTACCCACATTATAGATAGTTTTATATGTGATATTATATATATATAAGGGATTGGAGAACATGAAGCTTGATGTTGGGGAGTGAGAGTGAAAAATCAACGGGGAAGTGGATGTGGGGAACCATTGTTTTGTGTTCTTTTGATACTATATTATTATATTGGATGCTTAATTTGGTGAGCATGTTATGGTGAGGCTGGGATTGTTTAGTTTACCTATTTAGGTGCATGTTGGTTTTTCTTTTTGTTCATTGGGGAATTAGTATGATCTTTTAACATGTTCACTAGAGACCCTGGGTATGATCCTACTGAGTATACATGTTATTCTCACCCTATGTATATATAATTTGTTTCTAGTTTCTCCGAGGATTTTAGGGACCAAGTTAGACATCACTATCTTGAATTTGGAGCTTTTGTTGAGTCCCTATTATATGAATTTTCATTGGTATTTACTTAGAGACTTTTATTTGTATTTATTTACATTGTTCGTTAATTGTGGGATAGTTTTGGGTTTACTTTTATATTATGTGCTGGATTTACTTGGTGGTTATTTGTTCTATATTATGATCCTACATTATTAATGAGGATAATGTATTCTATATGTTAGATTTTTATACCCTTTGTTCTAGTCACTAACCTGGGGCCTACTGTAAGTGGGACTTGGGGGTCATTATCTATCATCCTTTATTTCCATCCCATGAGGGGTAGCATTGGAGGGAGGGTTCGTGAAATTATAACATAAGACACTACATAGTAGATAGAGGTTCATGCATAAAGTATTTAGGATCCTATATAATTGGTAGTGGATCCTATGCCATATTTGTTTACTTATTCAAATGATATACCATCTTCAACTCATAGACATCCTGCGGCCAACATCCCTAGTGATAAACAGGGGTGGGTCTTCACTTTAATATCACAATATCTATATTCCCCAAGCAATACTCTCTCTTACAAAAACCTCATGGATGTGTTCTCATTATCATCAGATTTAGGGAATACTATTAGTAACCCATAATTCATGGGATATGTATCCAGATATGATGTTGGATAGTACTCTATGTAGTATAATGTAGAGTCACCTACTCAATAGTATGTTGAGGCACCGATAGCATAACATATTGAGGTGCCAACAGTAGTAGTGATAGAGCAGTACATAGAGGTAGTAGTTCTATATCTGTACATTCACCCTTTTAAAGTTGAGGTAGTGCACAAAGTGAAACCCTCTCTTTTATTCAAAACACTAGAGTGGTGTAGACATCACACCCGGAGTGGGTGTGAGGTTCATACACCTCATTGTGTTACCGAGAGGTGATGGTGTTGATTTTTTTCCACATTAAAATATTTTACATATAAAAATATCTAATTTTAGATATCATTAAATGTATGTTTAGATTCTACATTATCTCTATTTCATGTCACACCTCATTATCCTAATATCTATAATTAATCTTTGACCTATTACATACATTTCATAAATTTTGATCCATTGATAAGGATGAAAAATAAAATAAAATACTAGGTTATTAACAAAAAAAGTAATATATACTATGAATAACATTAAAAGGGATAAAAAATGATATTTAAATATCCTTATATGAGGATGTGTATATTCATGCTCCATAAGTTCATCCACGAAGGTTTAATATTATGATTATTATGATAAATTCATATTTATGTGTAACATGTAATGAAATAAATCAATAAAAATAATATTACCATTCCAATGTATCATATATTACTCTTAGAGACTCCCATAGACCACCAAAAGTACACTCATAAATAAATACACACACACACATACATATAAAATTATCATTTCAATGTTGTTATTTCACACCAACAATTCAAATTCATACATGTTAGTAAATATTTTGATGATACATTTACATCCATATACACAATATCATCTCCATTTCTCATATAAAATTATCAATTCAATGTTAATATTACATATATATGGAAATCAAAATTTCTATAAATTTAATATATCTTATCACATTTTTACTCATTATTTAGAATTGATATCACTATTAATAACAACTACACCACATTTGTAACGCCCCGACCCCAGCTACCCAGAGTCGGTGCATTACTTCATAACATTGGAATGATCACAAAAGATCAAGTCTCGAAAGACTGATTAGTTTAGTAGCCTTGGAAACACTAGATACATTCATAAACGTTACATTACATCATAAAGTGAAAAACTAATAACAAAGTCTTCATAGTCCACACTCATATCCCCTTCTGACTATCCCTGCAGGTCATTCATAAAATACTTCTTCACATCCTGGAAAATATTAAAACATTGAAAGGGGTGAGCTCAGATGCTCAGTAAGGATAACAATATTGCGGAAGCTTTCATAAATAAACATTAACATTTAAGGCAATGTACAACTAAAACAAAAGCCTTTTAAACTTGAACTTCAACATAACATGGCAAAAGTAAAATGAGATAATGCCATTCACTTCTTCACATGGATATTCTACTGGTCGAATAATCACATGCAATATCAATAACCACTTTCATAATGAGGGAATGTATAATGCCAGACATTCTGCAACATTTTGTCAAGGCCTCGGCCAAGACGTCTAAAATGATTAAGGCCTCGGCCAAAACCATAAATCAAATTGGGAAAGGGCCTCAGCCAAATCCACGTCTAGTTGTCTCATGAGACCTACCGATGCATCAAGGAGCTATAGCAGGCTCCACCCGTCACATATTAAGTCCAATGCATTCCCATATGAAAAGGTTTAAACATAACATAAACATTCGTATTAAAACTAGCACACGAAATGTCAATAATTTCACCATAAACTATGAATGGTATAAAATAGCACATCCACAGTCAAACATATCACAAAACCTTCAATACAATATAGAAGTTTTGTATTATAATAAATCAACTTCAAATAAGCGTAAAATCCATCAAAGGATGTTGACATAGATGAAATCAAAATACTTTTTAGAGAAATATCTCTTTCTATTTTTGAAATAATTTAAGAGACATATAAAACAAAACATTTTCTTGAAAATATTCTTATAAGCTTGTAAGGAAAGCTTTGAAGATTTTATAACGGCGGAAAATAACCGCACCCGCCGTATAAGTTAAAAAACATTCTTACCTCAATTCTGTCGAAAAGGTTAAAAAGGACCTTGTTTTGAAAAGGAAAAAAAGATTCCTCTTATAAAAAGTCAAAAAGGGTATAAATGACTTTAAACCATATTCTTGTAAATAGTAAAAATGTTTTGAAATACATTTTGAAGAAACATGGATGTGGATGATAACGAGGTCCCAGTAGATAATTATGTATAAACAACCTTTGATAATGAAGAGGTTGTGAAGTAAACCCTTACCTTGTACTTTTCCTTGGTTGGGGTAGGTTAACCTCCTGTATAATGGTGAAATAGTTGTTATTAAATTATACAAGAATCATATACATTCATATGATATCATATATGATCTTTTAACATTGCTTTGTTAACAATATCTTAGATTTATCGTTGTTTCGGGTGTTAACTTACTCGTTTTCTTATATGTTTTGTTACGTAAGTCATGTTTTTCATGGATAGGTTGTATCTTATTTATAACCAGAATGATATCATGTCCTTAAACATTATTTTTAAATCATCAAATGATAATTATACTTGAATGGATACGACGGAGAATGAATCTCATCGCGTTCGTGGAGACGGTAGTCCGTACGTACGCACGAGCGACAATATCATTATTTTGATATTAAAATAACATATAATTGGATAGTATATCATATATACAGAATCATTATCATGTTATATTTATTATTTACATGAATTACATATCATTATTATACCCATCTAAATAATAATATATTGAATAACAATTACACCACGACGTGGAGACGGTAAGCCGTACGTACGCACGTATGGTGACATGTCATTCAAATGATGGGTAGAATACTGAATATGGTTGTTCCATATTTATAATAATATCACATTATATAGAAGATACTGGAGTTATAATTTTATAATTGAAATAATAAACAAAGAGGGAGTGGAAGAAGAAAGAAACATGAAAGAGGGTGATGAAAATGTTACCTCTTCTTCGGGTTCTTCCTTTTGATTTGATCAAAAGGACTCCTTAGGATGACTTTATGACTAAAGTAAAGCTTCTAGGATGAAGGGAGAGAAGTTGGGAGAGTATTTGGGCAGAGTTTGGCCGAACAAAAAGGCTTTAAAGTGTGAATAAGGTGGTAGAGGTGGGGGCCTTTTATAAGAGGAGAGGAGGGGCTCTTTTGGAAAGATTGAAATGTTACATTATTGTACAATGCTTTCCGGATTCTAAAGGTCCCAAACTTATATAATTCGTGGCTAAGGTGATAAGGGTTCGAAATCTCTTCATAAAATAGGCTTTGGACAAGTGTAAGCCTTGGATTTTGCATTATCTTCTCATTTTATTTAAATCGTTAAATAATGAGGTCATCGCCGCATCATAATGATGTCATAAATAATTTAATTTAATTAATGTATAAAACTTATAAAAAAAATACTATGATGTAGGAAATCTTTTTAGATTTCTAATGAATATTTATAATCAAAATTTTGATTTGTGTAACCCCACTTAAAAACTGTTTTAGTAAAACATTTTATGTTTGTGTCATTTTTTACTTTAACATTAAATAAAAGGTATTTATGTCATTTTCTAACTAAAGTGGCTCCGTGGGGTCCCCAAGTTGACCCATGGGTTTTCTTGGTCGGCCATGACTCATCCAATAGGAGTAGGACAAGTGTCATGCTCATCTCATATTATTAAAACATTATTTGTACCTTAAACTACACTAATTACCTCTAATCGCGATTAAGAACTTAAAAGTTACTATTCACCAAAAATTTATTTTAATCTCATTGAACCACATTTTACTTCTTAATGAAAACCATGTATGTCGGATTTTTGAAAATCAAATCACAGAAGTGGTAATATTTCATTTAAATGAAAAATCAGTTATTTAACTACGACTTAGTGGTTTCACTATTCATCAAAAATTGAAGTTTTTCAGAACAAAGCCAAAATTTCACCCTAAGCTATAATTGATATTCTGAATTCAAAAATGATGTCTATTTTACAAAATTCCAAACATATAAGTTGCATTAATTAATTTTATAATTAATTCCCGCTGTTACAAAAAATGGCGTGTTTCTAAGAAACAATTTATATCAAAAGATTGGCAATTGTTTATGTCTGATTTCAATGTTAAATTAATTCTAATGACCACCATTGGATAAAATGGTAAAAATATATTCTAATTATACTTTAAAACCACAAAATAGTATAATTTTTCACTATAAATTATTTTGATTTAAAAAGTTGTTTTTAAGTATTTTTCACTATTCATAAAAAATTAGAAGTTCTCAGAAAAATACCAAAAATTCAACATAGGCTAATTTCGATATTCCGAATCCAAAGATGAAGTCTATTTTGATAAATAAAATTTATAAAATTTCAAAAAGTAGGTATTACTATTCACAACGGCTAGTTTAATTAGTTGTGGTGTGTGTTAGAGCTCGAGGTTGCGTACAACACACGCTATTGCATTATACGAAAGGAAACATACCGTGGAAGCTTGGGGTGTTACATTCTCCCCTCCAAATAATTGTGTCCTCGCAATTTCTAGGGTATTACTGCATAAAAAGACTCGGGTGGTTCTTCATCATAAGTTCCTTAGGTTCCCACGTTGCCTCTTGCATTTTATGATTTCTCCACAAAACCTTTACCAGACGAGTCGTCCGGTTTCTCAGCACCTGCTCCCTCACATCAAGAATCATGACGGGCTCTTCACAATAGGAAAGATCGGGTTCCAGTTCTAATTCCTCATAGGTGAGTATATGCGTTGGGTCAGGCATGTATTTCCTCAACAGAGATACGTGGAAAACATCGTGAACTTTGGAGAGATTTGGCGGCATCGCCAAACGATAAGCTACAACCCCAATACGATCTAGAATTTCGAAAGGTCCGATGTACCTGGGACTCAACTTACCCTTCTTACCAAAACGTATAACTCCCTTCCATGGAGATACCTTTAGGAAAACATGATCTCCCACCTGAAATTCCAAAACCTTTCTTCTGTTATCGGCATAGCTCTTCTGCCTACTTTGAGCTGATTTGATGTGGTTTTGGATTACCTTCACCTTTTCCATTGTTTCTTCCACCAGTTCTGGTCCCACAAGTTTTCTTTCACCAACGTCATCCCAACAGGTTGGTGTACGACATCTCTTTCCATATAACGCTTCATAAGGTGCCATCTGAATGCTTGAATGGAAGCTATTGTTGTAGGAAAATTCTACTAGTGGTATGTATTGATCCCACATACCCTGAAAGTCAAGAGAGCAAGATCTCAACATGTCTTCTAAGGTATGAATAGTCCGTTCTGATTGTCCATCTGTTTGAGGGTGATAGGCAGTGCTCAAACAAAGTTCAGTATCCAAGGCCTTTTGAAGACTTTTCCAGAATCTTGAAGTAAAACGAGGATCACGATCAGAAACAATCGATAGGGGTACTCCATGAAGTCTTACAAATTCATTAATATATAATCTTGCTAGACGTTCAAGTGGTAGATCCTCCCATATAGCCAGAAAATGTGCTGACTTAGTAAGACGATCAACAATGACCCATATTGCATCATTCCTTCTAGGAGTCTTTGGTAGTCCCTTGACAAAGTCCATCGTAATATTATCCCATTTCCACTCAGGTATGGGAAGAGGTTGCAATACTCCACCAGGATGTTGCCTTCCAGCTTTCACTTGTTGACAAACCATACACCTCGACACAAAATCAGCAATCTCCCTCTTCATATTGTCCCACCAAAAATGTTCCTTCAAATCTCTATACATTTTGGTGCTCCCAGGGTGTATAGAGAAATTGGAACTATGAGAATCATCTAGCAATTCCCTTTTTAGATCAGTTATATCGGGAACACAAAGTCTCTTCCTGAATTTCAAAATTCCATCCTTATACACAAAGTCCCTCAATCTTCCATCATTCACATCTTTAATCTTCTTCTGAAATTCTTCATCATTGGTTTTAGAACTCTTAATCCTTTCTAGTAATGATGGTTTGGCAACCATTTGAAAAAGCATTGATGTTTCACCTTCCCTAGTTATTCCCATGTCCATCTTCACTAGATCCAAGAAAATTGGATCCCTTTCAATTCTCATCACATTCAAAACTCCATGGTCTTTTCTACTCAAAGCATCTGCCACCTTGTTTACCTTCCCCGGGTGGTAATGTATCGTGCAATCATAATCCTTGAGTAGTTCAAGCCATTGCCTTTGCCTCATGTTGAGTTCTTTTTGTGTGAAAATATACTTCAAACTCTTGTGATCAGTATAAATCTCACATTTTTCACCATAGAGGTAATGTCTCCATATCTTTAAAGCAAAGATCACAGCTGCTAACTCAAGATCATGAGTAGTATAGTTTTTCTCATGAATTTTTAGCTGTCGTGATGCATAGGCAATGACCTTATCATTCTGCATAAGGACACAACCAAGTCCTTTCTTTGATGCATCACTATAAATAACAAACCCATCATTCCCCGGTGGTAGAGTCAATACAGGGGCATTGACTAATCTTCTCTTCAGTTCTTCAAAACATTCTTCACACACTTTTGTCCAGACAAATTTAATCCCTTTACGTGTGAGCTTTGTCAATGGGTTAGCCAATCTAACAAAATTCTGGACGAAACGTCGATAATAACCTGCTAAACCAATAAAACTGCGTACCTCGGTTATACTTGTCGGTGTTGGCCATTCTTGGATTGCCTTGGTTTTAGAAGGATCAACGGAAATTCCATCCTTAGAGACAATATGGCCAAGAAAAGAAATCTCATGAAACCAGAATTCACACTTGCTAAATTTCCCATATAATTCATGTCTTCTAAGAGTCTTCAGGATAATGCGTAAGTGATTTTCATGATCTTTGTGGCTTTTGGAGTATACCAAGATATCATCAATAAATACCACTACAAAGTCATCAAGATATTCCTTGAAAACTCTATTCATCAGATCCATGAAAACAGAGGGTGCATTAGTCAATCCAAAAGGCATTACTGTAAACTCGTAATGCCCGTACCTTGTTCGAAATGCTGTCTTTGGAACGTCTTCCTTCTTCACACACAACTGATGGTATCCAGACCGAAGGTCAATCTTTGAAAAGTATTGAGCTCCATGCAGTTGGTCAAACAAATCATCAATGCGAGGTAGGGGATACTTGTTCTTTATTGTTATAGCATTGATCTCCCTATAGTCAATGCACAGCCTCATAGATCCATCTTTCTTCTTAACAAAAAGAACAGGGGCTCCCCAAGGAGAAACACTAGGGAGAATAAATCCCTTATTACTCAATTCCTATAGTTGTTTCTTTAGTTCAACTAATTCCACAGTGGCCATTCTATAAGGGGTCTTCGATATGGGCCTTGATCCAGGAATTAAATCAATGGAAAACTCAACTTCTCGTTCTGGAGAATGTCCAGGTAAATCTTCCGGAAACACATCAACATATTCTCTCACAATAGGTACATCCTCTATTTGAATCTCCCTTTCCTCACCCTCAGTAATTTCATTATCTTCCTCCCCAATAATTGAATTTAGTTGAGCTACTGGGGGTGGATCTAGATAAGAATTACGTGGCGTCGATTCGGCTCTAAAGATAATGTGTTCCTTATCATCATCATCAAGAATCGTAACCTCTTTCCTCTTACAATAAATTTTTGCATCACGGTCCGAAAGCCAATCCATACCGAGGATTATATCAAATTCAATCCTGGGTATGATGATGAGATCAGCAGGTAAAGAACATTTAGGTGCTCTAATGGGAACTAATCGACAAAACTTTGTTGCAACAATACTTCCCTTAGGGGTTTTGACCGAAAACTCCCTTGTTAAATCAAATTGGAAATATCTAATTTTCTTAGAAAACTGGGAAGATATGAAACAATGCGATGATCCAGAATCAAATAATGCATTTGCTAAACTTGAGGAAACCATTAAATTACCTGCCACCACGTCTTTCGGAGCTTCTTCCTCAGCAGTAGTGATAGCATAAGCCTGGCCTTGATCCCTTGGCCTTTTCTGAGGTAAGTTCTCCTGACACTTAGGACATTCATTTGCATAATGCCCCATCTCCTTGCAATTGTAGCACCGAATGTTGGTAGCTTCCTTCTTCCCCTTGGAATCATGAGCTTGGTGGCCTTTTTCACCACACTTGTAACAGACTCCCATTTTCTTCAAGCAAGTACCAGGATGTTTCTTCCCGCATTTACCACAAGATGGATATTCAACCATTCCCTTCTTCCCTTTATTTCCATTCCCAGATTGATCAGCAGGTCTCTTCTTCTCTTGCTTTTCTTTAAAGTCATAAGACTTAGAGAATTCCTTTTCCGTCTTGATAGCGCACGAGACAATACCTTCGTATGAAGAGAAGGTTTGTGATACTAAAGCTCGACGGAGAAATGGTTTCAACCCATCAAAGAAACGATCAGTCTTACTTCTTGGGTTACGTATGTAATCTGCAGCATACCTTGCTAACCTTGTAAAGTTAGCCTCATACTTTGCGACATTCTCATCCTCCTTCTGCCTCAGACTCAGAAATTTCCTTTCCATATCCGCTCGATGGTCTCGAGGAAAGTATTTTTCTTAGAACAGCTCTTTGAACTCCTGCCATTCCATGTTTGTTAAATCATCATCTTCCTTTGTGTTTTGAATTAGTGACCACCATTGATCGGCATCTCCAGTGAGGCGGTAAACTGCCATGATAACATTTTCCCTTTCACTGCTCCCCAAAGCCTGAAATATTTTCTCTAGGGAATTTATCCATTGCTCGGCTACTAAGGGATTTGTACTCCCGTTGAACGTTGGTGGTTGTTGCCTCATGAATCGATCTAACATTGATCCTCCATGCTGTGGATCGGGGTGCTCCATATGGGTAAGGTTATTATTCATAACCTGAGTAAGTTGTCCCAGTATGGTGATTAGCTGATCGGCACCAGTTCCATCACCAGCCCCATTATAATTATCTTGAGCAGGAGGGAAATCCCTACATGGAGTACGTGCATTGATACGGTTTCCATTTCTTCCACTAGGCGCCATTTCTAAACAATGGAATAAACTAGATCAGTTTATGAATCAAAATACATAATCCCATACTTATAAAACACTTAACATAAATTGAACTATTTATGGATATAATCCATAATCATAAAAATGTTTTCTTTGAGGAAGTATATACTCATAAACCCTTCATAATGATTTGTAAAGAAAATGAGAGTTATCCTAAGCATATCCCGCGGGAGTGTCGTAACCAAGAGTGCAGAAAGGCCCGTTGTCGTGCACCAGTTCCCGTTCGAGTCTAGCTCAAAGCAGTGTTTTCGGGTTTTACCCCTAGGAACATCTGTGCCAGAGCCACCTCTACCTGCTCGTATCCAGAAAGGGATGTATTGCTCGGAAAACTCACAACATCTCTACAATACCAAAATTCTAGGAAATTCTTCTATACTAATCCTCAAAGTTCATCTTAGGTCTATGTGCTCTAATCATAGTTTATCTAAATCTAGCTTCCAAGGATTGTACTAAACTTCCTCTGATACCAACTGTAACGCCCCGACCCCAGCTACCCAGAGTCGGTGCATTATTTCGTAACATTGGCATGATCACAAAAGATCAAGTCTCGAAAGACCGATTAGTTTAGTAGCCTTGGAAACACTAGATACATTCATAAACGTTACATTACATCATAACGTGAAAAACTAATAACAAAGTCTTCATAGTCCACACTCATATCCCCTTCTGACTATCCCTGCAGGTCATTCATAAAATACTTCTTCACATCCTGGAAAATATTAAAACATTGAAAGGGGTGAGCTCAGATGCTCAGTAAGGATAACAATATTGCAGAAGCTTTCATAAATAAACATTAACTTTTAAGGCAATGTACAACTAAAACAAAAGCCTTTTAAACTTGAACATCAACATAACATGGCAAAAGTAAAATGAGATAATTCCATTCACTTCTTCACATGGATATTCTACTGGTCGAATAATCACATCCAATATCAATAACCACTTTCATAATGAGTGTTGTATAATGCCAGACATTCTGCAACATTTTGTCAAGGCCTCGGCCAAGACGTCTAAAATGATTAAGGCCTCAGCCAAAACCATAAATCAAATTGAGAAAGGGCCTCGGCCAAATCCACGTCTAGTTGTCTCATGAGACCTATCGATGCATCGAGGAGCTATAGCGGGCTCCACCCGTCACATATTAAGTCCAATGCATTCCCATATGAAAAGGTTTAAACATAACATAAACATTCGTATTAAAACTAGTATATGAAATGTGAATAATTTCACCATAAACAATGAATGGTATAAAATAGAACATCCACAGTCAAACATATCACAAAACCTTCAATACAATATAGAAGTTTTGTATTATAATAAATCAACTTCAAATAAGCGTAAAATCCATCAAAGGATGTTGACATAGATGAAATCAAAACACTTTTTAGAGAAATATATCTTTCTATTTTTGAAATAATTTAAGAGCCATATAAAACAAAACATTTTCTTGAAAATATTCTTATAAGCTTCTAAGGAAAGCTTTGAAGATTTTATAACGGCGGAAAATAACCGCACCCGCCGTATAAGTTAAAAAACATTCTTACCTCAATTCTGTCGAAAAGGTTAAAAAGGACCTTGTTTTGAAAAGGACAGAAAGATTCCTCTTATAAAAAGTCAAAAAGGGTATAAATGAATTTAAACCATATTCTTGTAAATAGTAAAACTGTTTTGAAATACATTTTGAAGAAACATGGATGTGGATGATAACGAGGTCCCAGTAGATAATTATGTATAAACAACCTTGGATAATGAAGAGGTTGTGAAGTAAACCCTTACCTTGTACTTTTCCTTGGTTTGGGTAGGTTAACCTACTGTATAATGGTGAAATAGTTGTTATTAAATTATACAAGAATCATATACATTCATATGATATCATATATGATCTTTTAACATTGCTTTGTTAACAATATCTTAGATTTATCGTTGTTTCGGGTGTTAAGTTACTCGTTTTCTTATATGTTTTGTTACGTAAGTCATGTTTTTCATGGATAGGTTGTATCTTCTTCATAACCAGAATGATATCATTTCCTTAAACATTATTTTTAAATCATCAAATGATAATTATACTTGAATGGATACGACGGAGAATGAATCTCATCGCGTTCGTGGAGACGGTAGTCCGTACGTACGCACGAGCGACAATATCATTATTTTGATATTAAAATAATATATAATTGGATAGTATATCATATATACAGAATAATTATCATGTTATATTTATTATTTACATGAATTACATATCATTATTATACCCAACTAAATAATAATATATTGAATAACAATTACACCACGATGTGGAGACGGTAAGCCGTACGTACGCACGTATGGTGACATGTCATTAAAATGATGGGTAGAATACTGAATATGGTTGTTCCATATTTATAATAACATCACAGTATATAGAAGATACTGGAGTTATAATTTTATAATTTAAATAATAAACAAAGAGGGAGTGGAAGAAGAAAGAAACATAAAAGAGGGTGATGAAAATGTTACCTCTTCTTCGGGTTCTTTCTTTTGATTTGATCAAAAGGACTCCTTAGGATGGCTTTCTGACTAAAGTAAAGCTTCTAGGATGAAGGGAGAGAAGTTGGGAGAGTATTTGGGCAGAGGTTGGCCGAACCAAAAGGCTTTAAAGTGTGAATAAGGTGGTAGAGGTGGGGGCCTTTTATAAGAGGAGAGGAGGGGCTCTTTTGGAAAGATTGAAATGTTACATTATTGTACAATGATTTTCGGATTCTAAAGGTCCCAAACTTATATAATTCGTGGCTAAGGTGATAAGGGTTCTAAATCTCTTCATCAAATAGGCTTTGGACAAGTGTAAGCCTTGGATTTGGCATTATCTTCTCATTTTATTTAAATCGTTAAATAATGAGGTCATCGCCGCATCATAATGATGTCATAAATAATTTAATTTATTTAATTTCTAAAAATTATAAAAAAAATACTATGATGTAGGAAATCTTTTTAGATTTCTAATGAATATTTATAATCAAAATTTTTACTTGTTTAACCCCACTTAAAAAATGTTTTAGTAAAACATTTTATGTTTGTGTCATTTTTTACTTTAACATTAAATAAAAGGTATTTATGTCATTTTCTAACTAAAGTGGCTCCATGGGGTCCCCAAGTTTACCCATGGGTTGTCTTGGTAGGCCATGACTCATCCAATAGGAGTAGTACAGGTGTCATGCTCATCTCATATTATTAAAACATTATTTGTACCTTAAACTACACTAATTACCTCTAATCGCGATTAAGAACTTAAAAGTTACTATTCACCAAAAATTTATTTTAATCTCATTGAACCACATTTTACTTCTTAATGACAACCATGTATGTCGGATTTTTGAAAATCAAATCACAGAAGTGGTAATATTTCATTTAAATGAAAAATCAGTTATTTAACTACCACTTAGTGGTTTCACTATTCATCAAAAATTGAAGTTTTTCAGAAGAAAGCCAAAATTTCACCCTAAGCTATAATTGATATTCTGAATTCAAAAATGATGTCTATTTTACAAAATTCAAAACATATAAGTTTCATTAATTAATTTTATAATTAATTCCCACTGTTACAAAAAATGGCGTGTTTCTAAGAAACAATTTATATCAAAAGATTGGCAATTGTTTATGTCCGATTTCAATGTTAAATTAATTCTAATGACCACCATTGGATAAAATGTTAAAAATATATTCTAATTATACTTTAAAACCACTAAATAGTATAATTTTTCACTATAAATTATTTTTATTTAAAAAGTTGTTTTTAAGTATTTTTCACTATTCATAAAAAATTAGAAGTTCTCAGAAAAATACCAAAAATTCAACATAGGCTAATTTCGATATTCCGAATCCAAAGATGAAGTCTATTTTGATAAATAAAATTTATAAAATTTCAAAAAGTAGGTATTACTATTCACAACGGCTAGTTTAATTAGTTGTGGTGTGTGTTAGAGCTCGAGGTTGCGTACAACACACGCTATTGCATTATACGAAAGGAAACGTACCGTGGAAGCTTGGGGTGTTACAACATTATTGAATTATTGAATCTATTTATTATCCTAAAATTAATGACACAAAAACATCCAATTACATTTATAACATCCAGATATATTTGGTTATTCTTTTTATGAATTAAAATAAAATTTAAAATAAATAATATAATTATAAAACTATAACATTTAAAAAAACCCAAAACTAATATAACCCAACCCCCACCAAATATAAACTATAATATATTTATATTATTTATAACATATATAAAAAATAAAATTTAAAATAAAATTTATAAAAAACCAATATCCAAAAAAATATAAACTATAATATATTAATAACTTTTAAAAAAACCTAAACAACGAAAAAAACTAGCGAGTGCCAATTCATTTGACACCCAACTAAAAAACCTAAACTATAATACATTTATAGAGAAAATTTGGGGAAGGGGGTTTTTAAATTTTTAAATTTTTTTGGGTTAGGTATTATTTGTAATATGGAATGACCGAGTGTCAATTGATTTTTCGAACTTCGGTATTTTTTTAAAAAATAATTTTTATTAATTTTGTGATATATATACAAAAAATTTTAAAACAAATTTTAAAATATATTTTTTTAATTTTAATTTTAAATTTTGTTTTTTTTATATATATATATTAAAAATTATTTAATTTTTTTATATTCTAAATTACCATTTTTAAGTAATTTCAAAATATAACAAAAAACTCCACCCATGACACACTTTTATAGGGCATGCCTTATGGATTTTTCATATGAGATTTAATTTAACTTTCACAACATTATAATAATAATATTTTATTAATAATAATACATAAATTATATAATTTACCAATTAAAAATAAAAAATAAAAAATTAATAATATAATTATTTATATAATTAATAATTAAATAAGGTCTTGGTAATGGGCCAGAAATATCCAATTCCATCGATTTTTTTAATAAAGAGTGTGAAGAAACCACATGAAAAATAGGGGAAATGGCATGTGAAAAATTATAAAATCTACTACCACCAAAAGCTAAGCATACAGTTTCCCAAAAAATAATATAAACATGTTGGGCCCTGAATAAACATTGTTTTAATGATAAAAAAACATTAATTTTTTCTAACTTGTTTTAGGTTGTTAGAGGTGTATTTTGTGTGTTTCTAGTGTGTTAGTTTAGAATGAAGCCATCATGACTAAAGATTCCTTTAAATCATGTTCAAAGGGACTCTTCTACTTATATTGTAGTAGGGAAGTGCCAACTGACTAGTGTAGTGGTACCAGATAACCGATGGCCTAGAAAGAACACTCTCATCCATCATGAGTCCACTGGTTAGCTGATGGAGGTGCACTGACTGGTCGGTGGGATATTTCTAAAAGAAGCTGCTTCTAGGAAGTCCTCCGACTACATAATGGAGACTACCAGGTATCCGACGGAGTCAAGGCTACTAGTCCACGGGGGAATTTATGGTGGTCAGAAAGTCATTTTTGGTCTTAAATGAAATGGCTTGATTCATTGGACCATGGGAATCTTTGGAGGCTATAAAAGAAGATCATAGAGGACTCAATTCATTATCTAACCATCCAATAAATCAAATTTCAGGCATTATAACCCTCCCAAAGCTCAAAGTTGATCCAATTCCCTCAAATATCCTAATATTTTAATTTCATAAAATTTCAAGTGGAGTTTAAGTGATCATCATCCAAGGATATGAAGTCACCAAATCAAGAAGGGAGTGTTCTTCAATAGATTCATCTAAAGTACCATTGAAAACCTTTTTCAATAATTTTTTCCTCTTTCTATCTCTTACTTTATGGGATTTTTGTAAAACCACTTAACTCTCACTTATTATCCTTATCTCTCTCTCTATCTCTATTTCTATCATGATCTATTTCTTCAAGAGAGAGATAAGTCCTTTCATTATAAAGGTATTTAAATTATGGAAGTAATCTATTTTTATTCTCCCTATAATTCTATAGTTATTGGTTATCCATTCAAACTAAGGGATTGAGGTTCTTTCTATTCAATTAAAATAAAGGGTTTTTGAGATTATTGGTTTCCCTTAAAACCAACAGTTTTCGCTTCTTGGTTCTAATTCAAACCAAAGGGTTTATTATATTGAATTCTGTGATCATTATCATGGGGATGAGATATAGGGGTACCTTTGAGTACTATTTCCAAACTTCTTTACCAAATTTACTATTCCATTTCTATAGTTACTTTTACAAATCATATTAATTTATTTTCCTCGGTATAAATTTTGATACCATTTAATTTTATTATATTGATCACTTGATTTACTTCATCGTACCTTTTATACCTTCAATTTTATTTATGATTTTAATTTTTTAAAAGGCAATTCACCCCCCTCATGACATTTCTATGACCCAATAATTGGTATCAAAGGGTCATGTGTAGTTATTTCAAAATCACTTTTTGAAAATATTTTAATTTTTTCAAAAAATTATTTTAATTTTATAATCTGGATCGATTTTAAATTTTGATTATAAATTGGAATCAAATTGTTATATGAATTATCCATTATTTTATAGTTTATTCATATTTGAAAAATCACACGTCTATTTTCCTTAGAAGTATTTTATATCCTATTTTAAAGTTGGTTATGCATGGTTATACCCCTACAAAAAAACCTGAAGATTAATAGACCCCACAAGATATTTCATCTTTTAAAAAAATGGTAAATCTATGAATACCTTTCATTGAGGTTTAGATGAAAATAATTCAATATAATTTTTTCTTATAAAATTTTCCATGATATTTGAAAACTATTAGAAATCACACAAAAAAATGGATAAAGTTTAGAACACTATATTGGATATGTATCATCAGTATTTACAATGTTTATCTATTTCTGAAAATTAATCCATTACCATCATGTTTACTCATTTCATTGACATTTTCAATGGTAAAAAATCTCTTAGTGTTGACTTGTCCAAAAAAATTCTAGAAAGGCAATCCTATTAGTTTTACCTATTTTGTGGGATCACAAAGTGATAGAAATACAAGAATCCAAATGTTAGACCCTCTATGATAATGTAGTTTTCATAATAAAAAATAATGTCAATATATAGATTCTACTCTTTCATTTCATTTTAATATCTCTAATTAAATCAATTATTTCATACAGAAAAATATACTCAAATAAGTCAATAACCTATATTCATGAATAAATATTCTTAAAAGTGTATTTATACATGTAGTTTTGGATAAAACTTAGTCTTGTAATGATTTGTGTAAGAAAGACACTACATAACCTTTCTAGATTCCTTGACACACCGAAGTTGACAAACCGATGTTCAACACACCAAAGTCAACACACCAAAGTCAACACACCGAAATTTGACACACTGAAGTCGACACACCGAATTTTGACACACCGAAGTTTGACACCCCGAAGTCGACACACCAAAGTTTGAAACAGCGAAGTCGACACACTGATGTTTGACACACCGAAGTCGACACACCAAAGATGATAGAACGAAGTCGACACACTGAAGTCGACACATCGAAGATGACATACCGATGTTACCAAACCAAATACAATAGATCAAAGATGACTCACCGATAGTCATAAATAACTGTTTCAATTTTATTAATTCAAATTTATTTCTAAAGTTCATATTTTGACAAATTAATGTTTATGACATTATTTAATGTTATCTGTAGGACTATCCGTAGACAGTATGAGGTACATGCACATGAAAAGATCTTTATGCCTAGTATACCTTGAAGTATAAAAGGACTTCAATTAGAGCTAAAAAATGACAGAGACCCAAAGATATAAAGACACACATAGAGCTTGGAGAACACGCTGAAAGATAGACTGTGTGAACTAAAAATATTTAAAAGAGAGAAACTTGAAGTTTGAGCTCACCTACCAACTACCTACTAGAGCTTGATGAACAACCTCAAAAAGAAGATATGAACACTTCACAACAAACTACGACTCTCTATTCTGAATCCAACTTTCAGAATAGGACTCACATATAATTTCCTCAACATTCATTGAATCTAGAGAATTACTGCACAACACATAGTGAATTATAAACTCTATTCTCTTTCATAACTCTGTTGTGTTCTTTTCATTACTATTTTGAGTAGTGTGTATATCTTTTTGAATATCACACACTATCTCCTGAGCTAAACCGGAGGGTAAAAAAATATCCTCACTCTCAATCTCTTGTTACAGTTGTATCCCACATAGAACTGTAGAAGAGATCCTATGAGATCTGTTTATTTGTTTTTCCCAAAAAAAACATGGTAGAGGTCAAGTGTGACCTCGACATCCTGTGTGCTATTGTGAACCCCGATCCAAGGTGTAGATAAAATGTTTATTAATATAAACTACTTGGTGGTGGGTAATCACCAAGTGAAGAGGACTAAGTCTCTGCTTGAGACTGAACCTCTTTTTTTATCCACTATGCTGTTATTTTTCTTCTGTTATGTATTTCTGGCATTAAGATAAAATGAACTTTGATAGTTAGTTTAGTAAGTGTTTATATCTATTTTGAATCAGTAGGTTTGTTTCAAAAGTTTTACTAAGCTTTAGATTGGGAAAGTTGAGAACTAATCAATCTTCATAGAACCAAATTGAACCTTCAAGACTTTCACTAAAAACTGACTTTGTGTTTATTTTCATAGAGGTGTATCATTTTGTAAAGAACCCTTTTTAACATAAATTTTTATAGATACTCAATTCACCCCTCTCTTGAGTCATCTACTCCGACCAACATTTGGTATTGCAGGAGTTATGAATGTTACTGTATGTTTTTCAAATCGTGTCAACTGTGATTATAGTTGTGTTTCAAAGATCTTCAAATTTCTATTATTTCTAAATTTTTATCTCTTTGAAATTAGTTTACAAACTTTATCATGGAAAATAGATTGGAAGGGGATGCTACCAAAAGACCAGCTTTCTTTAATGGAACTAACTATGCTTATTGGAAGCTTAAAATGAAAATACATCTATAAGGTATGGGATTTCAAATTTATACTGTTATTGAAAGTAAATATGCAATACCTAAATCTTCTAGAAACAATTGGGATGAACCGACCAAAACTTCCTATAACAATAATTATAAAGTAATGAATGCTCTGTACTGTACCTTAGGATATGAAGAGTTTAACCGTATTTATGCTTGTAAAACAACACATGAAATTTGGGATACTCTCTCTGTTTCTCATGAAGGAACATCTAATGTTAAAGAAATGAAATTAAATAATTATACTTTTAAATATAACAATTTTAGAATGAATCTTGATGAGTCAATTTCTAATATGTATATGAGGTTCAATGAAATTGTGAATACGATGATTTCTTTAGGAGAAGAAGTAACTTCCAAATAGCAGATCATGCAGATCCTGTGATTCCTACCAGACAAATGGCGTGGAACATCTGTATCAATCATATATCGTGCGATATTGATAAAATTCAAGTGAAGTAATTGATTTTCAAATTAATGATTTATGAAGAAGGATTGAAGGTAAATCAAGAGGAGGATGAACCAAAATGACAGTATATATCTTTCAAGACATCTGCATCCAAAAGTAAAGATAAAGAGAAAATTCAAACTACTGTCGAAAGCTCAAGCAGTGATGAAGTTACTTCAGACAGTGATGAATAAATGGCCCAGTTGGCTAGACGATTCAAGAAATTCTATAGAAAAAAGAACTTCTTCAAAAAGCCTATTTACCAAGGAAAGTAAGATAATAAGTTCAATTGGAAAAATGATTGTAAGAAAAATGATAAATCAGAAGAGATAATTTGTTATGAATGTAAAAGGAAAGGACATGTCAAGGATAACTGCCCAAAGATGAAATACAAGAAAAAGTATGAAAATAAAGATAGACGGTATAAGAAAGCAATGAAGTCCACCTAGAGTGCCTTTGAGGATAGCTCAAGTGAATATGTCTCTTCTTAAAATGAGAAATATGATATGGCTAATATGTGTTTCATGATAAACACAACTGAGGTAACCTTAGACTCTCCTACAAACAATTCTTATTATTCTAAAAGTGAGTCTGAAAATATGAAAAATGCTGAACTATTCGAATATTGCAACATGTTATAGGAAACATGTAATGATTTGAAAGATAAATATAAATCTTTGAAGAAATATCATGCTCTTACCGTGACTTCTAAATCTAAAATTACAATTAGGAAGGAGAAAAATGCTCAGCTGCTCAAAGAGAACAATGAGTTAAAATGTCTAATGAACAATTGATGGAAGACTTATAAAAGTTTACTAATGGGAAAAATAATCTTACTCAAATTATTGGTAAACAAATAGCTCCTAAGTATATTTCTGGGATAGTATATCAATTAGGTCAAAATTTTTTATCCAAATCACATTTTGTACCCAAATCTGGAAAATCTGCTACCTATTTCAAAAACCAGAGTTGTACTGCAAGTTAAAGTTCCGAAAATTCATTTACTATATCCAATTCTTCAGGACTGAATAGAGTTTATTTTTCAAACACTATATATTATGCATATAGGAGACCCATAAGATAGTTGTGGGTTTTTAAGGCTTATATTACTAATGTATGTGAACCTAGAAAAATATGGGTATGAAAGTCGTTTCTTGGTTTAACTGTTTTGTAGGTAAAATGCCTAAAGAGTTCCTATAAAAAGTTATGGTACTTGGATAGTGGTTGTTCAAGACATATGATAGGGTATTTTTCAATCTTTAAAAGTCTTATCAAGATCGATGGAGGACATGTCACATTTGGTGACAATGGTAAAGGAAAAATCATCGGCCTAGGCCAGATTGGTAACCCTAACTCTATTTCAATTTCTAAAGTACTGTATGTTGATGGACTGAAGTATAACCTGCTCAGAATATCTCAAATGTGTGATGATGGATTTAATGTTAAATTTATAAATTATTTGTTCCATGTTTTTTATTCCAAGAATAATTTAGTATTTACTGCTTTTATAAATGATAATGTATATTCTATAAATCTAGACACACTAGCCTCACAGAATGTCTCTTATCTAAATGCCTTTCACAAAGAGTCTTGGATCTGGCATAAAAGACGAGGAAATTGTAATATACACTCTCTTAGTAAGTTAACTCAAAAAGTCTTAGTTAGAGGCTTACCCAAATTAGAGTTTCCAAACAACAAATTATGCAATCATTGTCAAAAAGGAAAGAAACATAAAATCTGTTTCAACCCAAAGAAAGAAGTAACTACTTCTCAACCTCTCGAGTCGGTTCACATGGACTTGTTTAGACCATCTATAGTTTCAAGTCTCAATGGAAAGCACTATGTTTATGTTCTTGTAGATTATTTCTCTAGGTATAACTAGACCTTTTTATGACTTATAAAAGTGAAGCCTATTCACACGTTACCTAGTATGCTAGGATGGTGGAAAATCTTAGTGGATTTAAGATTAAATACTTAAGAAGTGATCATGGATGTGAGTTTGAGAATCAAGATTTTGAAGATTTTTTCTCAAAGAATAGCTATAATCATAACTTCTCTTCACCTAGGACACCTCAATAGAATGGTGTGGTAGAAAGAAGAAATAGAACCTTACAAGAAATTTCTCGGACTATGCTTAATGAATATGATTTACCCATTTATTTTTGGGCTTAAGCTATTAATATAGCTTGATAAATAATAAACAGAGTCTTAATTAAACTCATTCTTAAGAAAAATCCTTATGAGTTGTAGAATAATAGGAAACCCAAAGTAGGTTATTTTAAAGTGTTTGGATGTAAAGTCTATATTCTTAACACTAAAGATAATTTAGATAAATTTTCCTCTAAAAGTTATGAAGGAATATTTCTTGGATATTCTACATCAAGTAAAGCCTATAGAGTCTTTAATAAGAAAACCAAATGTTTGGAGGAATCTGTACACATCAAGTTTGATGAAGTAGATCTACATAAGCCCAAGACTTCACCAATAAATGTTGAAGAGGATATGTCCAATCTTGAAATTAATGGTACAACCTAAAATCATCATGTGAAGGAATATGTAAAAACTTCTAGTTTTGTAAATTCTCCATGTCTTAACCGTAGTGAACCAGATCAACCTGACCAACCTAAAATATCAAGTCCTACTTTCTCTAGACCAACTAGAACCCTTTAGAATCATCCCTAAGATGATATTGTTGATGATTTAGATAGAGGAACACAAACCAAAGATTCTTTGAGAAACCAGTTTGAACATCAAGACTTCTTGTCACAACTTGAACCTAAAAGTATCAATGATGCAATAAATGATAAATTTTGGGTAATGGCCATGCAAGAAGAACTTAATCAGTTTTAATGAAATAAAGATTGGAAACTTGTAGATAGACCTAAGGATACTTTGGCCATAGGAACCAAATGGGTGTTTAGAAATAAGGTTGATGAAGTTGGAAATATAGTTAGAAATAAAGCTAGACTAGTTGCACAAGGATATAATCAAGAATAGGGAATTGATTATGAAGAGACTTTTACACCAATAGCTAGAATTGAGGCAATTAGGATCTTACTTGCCTATGCAACACACTTAGATTTTAAACTTTATCAAATGGATGTCAAAATTGAATTCTTAAATGGTTATATAATTGAGGATGTTTTGGTTGAACAACCCCCCAGTTTTAAAAATCCACATTTTCCAAATCATGTGTTCAAACTATCGAAAGCTTTATATGATTTGAAACAAGCTCCAAGAGCCTGGTATGAAAGGTTAAGTAATTTTATAATTTCTAAAGGTTTTACAAAAGGATTTTCAGAACCTAATTTATTTATAAAAATAGTTTCAAAAGAAGTTTTAATAGCTTAAATATATTTAGATGATATTATATTTGGATATTCTAAAAATTCTTTATGTAATTATTTTTCAAACATAATGAAAAGTGAGTTTGAAATGAGTTTAATGGGTGAACTCAAATATTTTCTTGGATTTAAAATATTTCAAAATAAAGAAGGTATAATGTTAAATCAAAGTAAGTAAACAAAATATATTTTAAAAAGATATGGATTTGATAGCATTATGAGAAGTGAAACCCCTATGAGTTCTACATGTAAGTTAGATCTTGATGAAAATGGAAAATCAGTTGATCAAACTGCGTACAGAGGAATGATAGGAAGTTTGTTGTACTTAATATCTAGTAGGCTAGATATTATGTGAAATGTGTGTATGTGTGTGATATTTAAAGAAAACCCAATGGAGTCACACCTAAATAGTGTTAAAAGAATTTTCAAATACCTCAAGTATAAAAATAACTTAGGACTATTCTATCCAAAAGGACAACCTTTTGATTTAGTTAGCTATTCAGATTATGATTTTGGTGGATGTAAGTTAAATAGAAAGAGTACTTATAAAAAATGTCACTTTTTGGGAAAGTCACTAATATCACGGTGTAATAAAAAGAAAATTTCAGTTGCATTATCAACTACTGAAGAAGACTACATTGCTGCAGGTAGTTGTTGTGCACAAATTTTGTGGACGAAACACACCTTATTAGACTACAGATTTAAATTCAGACACATCCCCATAAACTGTGACAACACAAGTGCTATTAAAATTTCTAAGAATCCAATTTCTCGTTCTACAACAAAGCATATTGATGTAAGACATCACTTTTTGAGAGATCACTATCAAAAAGGTGATATAACTCTTGAGTTTGTTGGGACTGAAAATCATCTTGCTAATATATTCACTAAACCCATATATTACAAGAGAATGAATTACATCAAACATGAACTTGAAATGATAAATTAGTAAGATATTCATTAAACCGATCTTCTTGAAACTGATCTTCTTAGAACCAATCTTCTTGAAACCGATCTCTTGAAACTGATCTTCTTGAAACCGATCTTCATGAAACCGATCTTCTTGAAACCAATATTTTTGAAAACGATTCTTGAAACTGATATTCTTGAAACCTATCTTCTTGAAATTGATCTCTTGAAACAGATCTTCTTGAAACTGGTCTTTTTAAAACTGATCTTCTTGAAACCGATCTTCTTGAAACCGATCTCTTGAAACTGATCTTCTTGAAACCGATCTCTTGAAACTGATCTCTTGAAACCGATCTTATGAAACTGATCCCTAAAACTGATTCATTGACACTGATGTATTTAAGGATTGTTTTGTAAATTTTGTCTATTTTAAATAGAACGATGCTATTTTTTATTCTTCATTTTTCCGCATTTAAATTTTTATCTTTTATGATTTACAATCCCTAAATGATATATTAAGTCAAATACATCCTAACCTTTCACCTTCTCCTCTTCCATAAATCCTTCTACCTTTTTCACTCTTCCTCTCAACCTCTCAACACAGTTGGAATCCGAAGTCTTGTCATGGAGAGGACCAAGTGTGCAATGGAAGAACCTATAAAATCTCCTTTTGCTAAACATCATAAAGGTGAGTCCAGTGGGACTTCGAAACCAAGTTTGGAAAGACGAGTGGTTACGGCTGAAAAGGAGGTGTTTGATGAGTGGCTTCTGTCAAGAAAATCCTTTTTTTGGAACTACTGGAATCTCAAGGATGGCTCAGTTGGTTCTCCAATAATGAAAGACCCTATTATCCTCATCTAGTTCATGAGTTCCATTAACATTTGAGGATATCCCTAGATGAAGCTGAGGCAGCAAAGATGAAGTCTCTGGTAAAGGGAAAGAAGATAACTTTTTCATCTAAGGAATGGGGGGAATGATTAGAAATGCCTCATGAAGGTGTCTATGCTCACTATCTAGGTAGTATTCCACATTCCTCAAATTTTTTCTCTTATGCAGATGCTCTGAACGAGCTGAATGGAAATGGAGAATCCAGGAGGACTATTGCAAATGAATTGGAAGGAGTTGTAAGACTGCTTTTTAAGTTCATACAAAATTAAATCTTCCCAAGGATGGGAGATTTCTCTACTGCGAAGTATCAGGATTTTTTCTTGATATTTTTGTTGAAATATGGGATAAAAGTAAACCTATGTAGGTATCTAATGGTGAATATCTCTGATTTTATTAAGACATTTGAGAATGAAACCTTATTGTACTATTCGAGGATGATTTCTACCATGTTGAAAAGGTTAGGTTGTGTGGAACATAGATATGATGTGATAAGTGCCTGTAGTGGTTTTTGTCTTCAAAAAGAAATTTGTAAGAGGATGAAAAGCTTATAGAACCCATGGAAGAGATGTTTGGTAGGAGATGAGGAAAGGATATATAAGGATTTCAATCCAGTTGACCAACCTTTTAGACCAAAGGACTATGTTGATCTAGGTCTCAAACTAGGAGAGGTTCCAGTTTATTCTAACGAGGAAGATGAGATTGAAGTTCCAAGGGAATAAGGATCTCCTTTTGATGATAGGAGTGATCCTGATATTATTGAAAGTACTAAAGATATGTCTTATGGACCTTCTTGTCCACCTTTAGACTTTCCCTCAAGAGAACCTTTATTAGGTGATGAGGATGAGGAAGAAACTGAAGTTATTGGAGTTGAAGGCTATGTTAGTAAATCTGATGAGGAATTAGAAGATGATGATGGTGATAATTTCAGAAATGATGAGCATGTGAGTGACTCTCTAAAAATTGGACAACAAGTGGTTGACATGTCACGACCCGTCCTCGGGGCCCGTGCCGTGACTACCCCAAGCCCGCCTTCCATAGGCCAGGGGCTGGCGACTAGCACCAAAGGCGTAAAATCCCGATAACTGGGAAGGCATTGCCTTTATAAAAGAAAACAAGCACCACAGAGTACAAGAGGAAGTAAAACACTAAGTACAAAAGAAGAGCTAAAAAGTAAAAAGGGGCCGGAAATACAAGCCCAACTCTAAAGTACAACTCGAAATGGAAAACAGCGACTGAAAAGTAAAGCTGCTACGCTGAGATGTCCACTGGAAATCCCACCTGAAGGGTGGGTACAGATAGCTCCTCTTCTCCTCGGGTCCCGCCATCCGCTCCGAGTATGTCCCACCCAGTGGTCCACCTCCGGGTACCGCCTCGTCGTATAGTCCACCTCCAGGTACCGTCCAGTCCTCGAACCTTCGGCTTGTGTCAGCACTGTCCGTCGTCTGCAACCAACACAACGAGGTGCGGGCATAGCCCGTGCAGGGGTGAGTATAACGATACTCAGTAGGGACCCCGAGACCCTCAAGGTCTCACTAAAACCAACAAGGATAAACACAAGAAGATCTCAACAGATAAACTCTACTTAGGTATATGCCCATACATATACCTAAGTTATCAAGTAACCCATCTCAATCATGAGGAAACACAAGGATTGTGAAAACGACGGATAACCACTACCCGGGTATATGCCCATACATATACCAAAGTTAGCAAGTGACCCATCTCAAACATGAGGTAAACACAAGGTCAAAAGTCTCAGCTCAAACCAGGATTTTCATTATCGAAACCGTAACTGCTGAAGAGCTCCGTCTCTGGAGTGTGCAGTGGTCCTGTCACGACTCCGAGGTACTGCTCACTAACCTAAGACTGCTGAAGTACTCCTCCTGTCGAGTACTGCGGGCCAGCCACCCAAACACAGTAGTGCTTCCCGCCGAGGAATGTCACCCAAACTCCGTAGTGCACACCCCCTAGTAGCCTGCTGAGGTACTCTCCGGACGAGCACCGCGGGTCTGCACTGTCACACAGGTAGTGCTCCGTCCGCCATGGGTCTACACCTCAGAAAGTAGTGCTCCGTCCACTGGGCTAGTCGACTCACTCCAAGTCGAGTCGGTCAAGCAGTCGTCAGGTCTCAGCCAGCTACACGGTCTCCGTACATCGCATGCTCGTCACTGGGAGGGTCCGCTCCACGAGCTACAGGTCGATACTCCAAGTATCTCAAAGTCCCACGAAGAAGTGTCTCAAAGGTCCGTCTTGTCACAGGGGTCTCAACGCAACAGACGGCGCGTCGATCGGACGCCCGGTCTGTGAGTTATTAGCCTTTTCGTCCCAGGGGCCCGGTTGGTTTCGAGTGCGAACCAATCCCGGCCGTATCTCAACTGTACCACTCCCATAGGGTATACCCATAGGGACCGTTACTAAACGTAACTACCAACGCCGCTGACGGCTCGTCAAGCGGACGTCCTGTCTGAAAGATATCAGCTTTCCCGTTCCAGGGGCCCGGTTGGATTTCGGGTACAATCCAACCCGGCCATACTCCGACTGCATCCAAAACTCGGGCGGAGTATGTCAATAGTTCCGTCTCATCAAGAGGAAGTCAACGAAACAGACGGCGCGTCAATCGGACGCTCGGTCTGTGAGTTATTGGCATTTTCGTCTCCGGGGCCCGGTTGGTTTTTAAGGAAAAACCAACCCGACCGTACTCCACCTGCGTCCAAACCTTGGGCGGAGTATGCCAAAAGATCCGTCTCATTAAGAGAAACGCAACGCGACTGAAGGCGCGTCAATCGGACGTTCGTGGCTCAAGATATGAGCGTTTCCGCACCGAAGGCCCGGTTGGTTTCATGAACGAACCAACCCGGCCGAACTCAAAGTAACCCGAAACCTTGAGTGCGATATACCGAAACGACCGTCTCGATCCAAGGATCGCGTTGCCGCTGACGGTTCGTCGATCGGAGGTCCGAGGCTCAAGTTATGAGCCAAAAACCAAGTCTGGTTCGAAACGGGGGGGGGGGGGTCCGGGTCCGGGCCGACCCGGCCCGACCCCCCCCCCCCCCCCCTGGGCGGCGGCGGCGGCGGTCGGCGGCGGCGGACGGCGGCGGATGGCGGCGGCGGGCGGCGGCGGCGGGCGGCGCGGCTAAGCCGCGCCGTTTTAACAAACGGCCCCCCTTCCAGGGGGCCCGCTATTTGGAAAACCGGGGGGGCTGCTGCCCCCCCCCCCCCTCCTTAAAGAACCGCCCCCCTCTTAAGAGGGGGGTTTTTAAGGGTTGACCGGGGAATTAAATTCCCCGGTTTTAAGTCATCCGGCCGGCCGGTTTTCTCAAACGGGACCGGAATTTCCGGTCCCCTTCTTCGGCTTCCGACGCCGGCGGCCCGGCCGCCGGTCTTCCTTTCCGCCGCGGCCCGGAACCGGCCGCGGTCTCTTCGTCCCGCCGCGGCCCGGAACCGGCCGCGGCGTTCGTCGTCCGGCGCGGTGCGACGGCACCGCGCCCCTTTTCCGTGCTTTGATAAACATTCAACGCGGCGCGACGACGTCGCGTTTCTGTTGTTTCTACCATGGTGCGTGCGACGGCATCGTGAAGATACTTGCACGTTCATCCGCGTGGTGCGACGGCACCACGCCACTTGCTTCCTCCCGCAAGATAAATCAACATAAACATTGGAGGGGGGGTTCGGCCGTGTTCATGCGGTCCGACCCCCCCCTCACGTTAAATAAAAACTCAACATGAACAATCAAAGCCTCATGTTAGACATGCCAGATCCACGTTCAAGAAATGGAATAATTTAAGAGTGAAACAACAATCCCCTACCTCGGGTATAAGTTCGAGGATTTGACTACGTCCGCGGAAGTCGACGTCGCGGAGATCGGGCGTCGCGGTAGTCGTTCGTCAATTCCGTTGACGAAGAGATGCGTCCGAAGAGGCACGTCGTTGGCGAATCCTTGTACGCCGACGAAGGTTGTCCGAGGAAGGTGCGGTGTTCTCTCTCGTTGACACCGAAGACGAAGAAGAGCGGTGCGGCGTTCTTCGTCGGAAAAAGGGCGTTCCTCGTCAAGTCTTGAGGAAAGTCAAATTATAAAGAGAACAACGAACTCAAGAATCTCTACCTCGATAGTCGCACGGTGACGGAGTCGTGGAATATCGGTGTCGATTCCTTTGAAGTCGGAGGAAGAGTCGTTATCGAAGGCGTTCGTCGCGGAAAACCGTTGCAGAAGAGATGACGCGGAAGAAGTAAGTCGCGTCGCGGACACGGCGTCGCGGATGGATCGTGTTCTTCGGCGGAGAAGTTCTTCGTTGAAGAACGACGTTCTTCGCGTTCTTCGTTGAGTTGAAGAAGAAGAATAAAAGCTTCCACAGCTCTCAAGAAATCCTCCCAAGGGTAAAAGAAACTCCTAGAATAATATAAGCTTTAACTTATATTATTTCATAACTTAACCACAAGAATTTCAAAGGTTTGAAATTCAAAATGGATAACTCCAAAATTAACTCACTTATTTAATATACATGAATTGTATAATTAAATATAAGTTAACTTGTCAAGCCATTAAGAGGGAGAGTGGGGAGTTGAAAAGGTGGGGGGGTTCGTGTGGGCCCCACCACTCTTAATCCTCCCAAGGGAGGTTAAGTGGGTGTGGGTCCCACTTCCAACTTCCTTTGAGAGGTTTTAAGAAGTTATAATAAAATTTGTTCTACACAAATTTTTATTTAACTCAACTAAAACCCTCAAAAATTAACTTTCAACCCGCAACAAACGCAACTCCCGAAAAGGTCTCTTTAAGCGAATATCGGCGCTGCGAGTTCATCGGTGCCCTCGGATTTCAATTCCGAGCACCGGATCAAAAGTTAGGAATTCCCGCTCGTTCGTTCACTGAACGTACCCGAGCCAAACTTCGGAAATTAATTCCGGGCACTCCGGGCCTCGGAATCAGGTGCCGTCTGAAACCGCGCTCTTGTAAAATTCTAAAGAAAATTAAGAAAAACTTTTCCTTGAATTTTACGGGTCTTTACATTACTCCCACCTCAGGGCTTTACGTCCCCGTAATGATACAACAAAAACTAGGGAAACAAAAGAGGGTACTGAGCACGCATCTGAGCCTCCCGCTCCCATGTGCTCTCCTAGAGATTCCCGTGCCGCCATCTGTTGCGCACAAGAGGAATCGATCGTCCATGTAGGACCCGCTCCTGTCGATCCTCTAACTCCACTGGGACCTCCGTAAAAGTCGCCCCATCGTCAACGTCAAGCTCCCCACGGTCAAAGATGTGCGTCGGGTCGTGCACGTATCTCCTCAGCTGGAATACGTAGAAGACGTCGTGCACCCGGTGTAACTGAGGTGGTAGAGCTGGGCGATAAGCCACCTCACTAACTCTGATGAGGACCTGGAAGGGTCCGATGAAGCGCGGAGATAACTTGTCGCCTCGGCCAAATCTCCGAATACTACGTCGAGGTGAGACCCGCAAGAAAACGCGGTCACCATCCTCGAACTCTAGTGGCCTCCGCCTCCTATCAGCGTATGACTTCTGCCGGCTCTGTGTTTTCCTCATCCACTCCTGGATGACATGGACCTCTTCTGACGTGGCCCGGACCATCTCTGGTCCGACATGAGCTGCAAGATTTCTTCTTTGCCGATAAGAGAAACCTGGTCTCATCCCCTGGATGAACCACATTCTTTGCCTAAAACAGTCAATCCTAACATGGATGATACTAATCCATACCAAGGATGACGTCGTAAGGCCTCGACGCTACTACTAAGAGATCCAACCGTTACTCTCGCCTCCAAGGGTTGAGTCACACTGTCGGCATCAGTGTGTGGTAACTGGGTCTCCTCCAGTAGATGTCTCACAAGTGAGGGTCAAGTCAACAGTCAACTGGAACCTCTTAGTAACATCACAAAAGAGGACAGGAAAGAAAACATCACAAAGGTATGCGTCTTTTATTATTGCAGCTCAAATTACAAGACGCTACACAAAAGCAACATCAACATGGAACTAGAAGTACAAAAGACGTATCCACTAGTTCCTCCCCTGTCCACCTGCTCCCAGAGCTCCAGCATTTGTCGCTGCCTCAACCTCGGTGGCTCCCTCCAAGCCTGCGGATCGAGGAGTCGGACAGTCACGTGCCAGGTGACCCTTTCCGCCACAGGAGTAACATTGTCCGTTTCTGGCACGCCTGGCTCTGACCCCACCTCGGGTGCCCCGCACCACCGGTCCTAAAACCCGAGATCGCTCAACTGCTGGTCTGGTCCTCCTGGACCTCTGCATCATCTGTCTACTGCCCACAGATGACTCGGCTTCTGATCGAAAAACACGCGGCAAAGGCAGAATCTCTTGTACACGCTCGGGGTGTAGAGATACTGGCACAAACTCCACCCTGAAGAAGGTCTCGAAGTCTTCCCATGCGAAGTTCATCTCATCGCAAAACTGAAACAAGTGGCTCCACCACCTACCTGCTGCTGCCTGAAGGAGGCTGGTAGCAAAGATCACCATGAAGTCTGCCGGCGTCCCCACTAGCCTGAAGACTCTCACCACAGCCTCCAGCCAAACCTCAGCCGCCTGCGGGTTCGTCTCTCCCCGGAACCTGGGTGGCCTCTGGCGCTGGAACTCGTGCAGCGCGCTCAAGCGTCGTGCATCGCCTACTGCTGGGGCTGGTGGCATCGGTGGCCCAACGTATGGTAGTACTGCTGGTGCCTCCGCTGGTGCCTCAACTGCAAGAGGGCCCTGTACCGAAGCCTCGTCGCTCGACAGACTTTCAGCACGCTCATCCCTCTAGGCTCTAGCTGGTCGTCTGAGAAAAGACATCCTGAAAGAAACAACGTAACACGATCAAACGATTATACCTGGTGAGCTGACCTGGTTTGAGCTGTTTTAAGGGGAAAAACCTTGAAAACACACATGCAATCAGTGTTTTCGTGCACAAAGTCGGAAATCAGTTGTCAGGGTCCTGGTGTATGGATACGTCGGCCGCCCGCACCAACACTGGACTCCCTGAACTGAAAACCACACTCGGTACTCTCAACACTATTGCTTCACAGAAAGAAACATCAGAGTTATAAGTTCTGCGGTAGAACCGAACTCCTCTGATACCAATTTGTCACGACCCGTCCTCGGGGCCCGTGCCGTGACTACCCCAAGCCCGCCTTCCATAGGCCAGGGGCTGGCGACTAGCACCAAAGGCGTAAAATCCCGATAACTGGGAAGGCATTGCCTTTATAAAAGAAAACAAGCACCACAGAGTACAAGCGGAAGTAAAACACTAAGTACAAAAGAAGAGCTAAAAAGTAAAAAGGGGCCGGAAATACAAGCCCAACTGTAAAGTACAAGTCGAAATGGAAAACAGCGACTGAAAAGTAAAGCTGCTACGCTGAGATGTCCACTGGAAATCCCACCTGAAGGGTGGGTACAGATAGCTCCTCTTCTCCTCGGGTCCCGCCATCCGCTCCGAGTATGTCCCACCCAGTGGTCCACCTCCGGGTACCGCCTCGTCGTATAGTCCACCTCCAGGTACCGTCCAGTCCTCGAACCTTCGGCTTGTGTCAGCACTGTCCGTCGTCTGCAACCAACACAACGAGGTGCGGGCATAGCCCGTGCAGGGGTGAGTATAACGATACTCAGTAGGGACCCCGAGACCCTCAAGGTCTCACTAAAACCAACAAGGATAAACACAAGAAGATCTCAACAGATAAACTCTACTTAGGTATATGCCCATACATATACCTAAGTTATCAAGTAACCCATCTCAATCATGAGGAAACACAAGGATTGTGAAAACGACGGATAACCACTACCCGGGTATATGCCCATACATATACCAAAGTTAGCAAGTGACCCATCTCAAACATGAGGTAAACACAAGGTCAAAAGTCTCAGCTCAAACCAGGATTTTCATTATCGAAACCGTAACTGCTGAAGAGCTCCGTCTCTGGAGTGTGCAGTGGTCCTGTCACGACTCCGAGGTACTGCTCACTAACCTAAGACTGCTGAAGTACTCCTCCTGTCGAGTACTGCGGGCCAGCCACCCAAACACAGTAGTGCTTCCCGCCGAGGTATGTCACCCAAACTCCGTAGTGCACACCCCCTAGTAGCCTGCTGAGGTACTCTCCGGACGAGCACCGCGGGTCTGCACTGTCACACAGGTAGTGCTCCGTCCGCCATGGGTCTGCACCTCAGAAAGTAGTGCTCCGTCCACTGGGCTAGTCGACTCACTCCAAGTCGAGTCGGTCAAGCAGTCGTCAGGTCTCAGCCAGCTACACGGTCTCCGTACATCGCATGCTCGTCACTGGGAGGGTCCGCTCCACGAGCTACAGGTCGATACTCCAAGTATCTCAAAGTCCCACGAAGAAGTGTCTCAAAGGTCCGTCTCGTCACAGGGGTCTCAACGCAACAGACGGCGCGTCGATCGGACGCCCGGTCTGTGAGTTATTAGCCTTTTCGTCCCAGGGGCCCGGTTGGTTTCGAGTGCGAACCAATCCCGGCCGTATCTCAACTGTACCCCGAACTCCCATAGGGTATACCCATAGGGACCGTTACTAAACGTAACTACCAACGCCGCTGACGGCTCGTCAAACGGACGTCCTGTCTGAAAGATATCAGCTTTCCCGTTCCAGGGGCCCGGTTGGATTTCGGGTACAATCCAACCCGGCCATACTCCGACTGCATCCAAAACTCGGGCGGAGTATGTCAAAAGTTCCGTCTCATCAAGAGGAAGTCAACGAAACAGACGGCGCGTCAATCGGACGCCCGGTCTGTGAGTTATTGGCATTTTCGTCTCCGGGGCCCGGTTGGTTTTTAAGGAAAAACCAACCCGACCGTACTCCACCTGCGTCCAAACCTTGGGCGGAGTATGCCAAAAGATCCGTCTCATTAAGAGAAACGCAACGCGACTGAAGGCGCGTCAATCGGACGTTCGTGGCTCAAGATATGAGCGTTTCCGCACCGAAGGCCCGGTTGGTTTCGTGAACGAACCAACCCGGCCGAACTCAAAGTAACCCGAAACCTTGAGTGCGATATACCGAAACGACCGTCTCGATCCAAGGATCGCGTTGCCGTTGACGGTTCGTCAATCGGAGGTCCGAGGCTCAAGTTATGAGCCAAAAACCAAGTCTGGTTCGAAACGGGGGGGGGGGGGGTCCGGGTCCGGGCCGACCCGGCCCGACCCCCCCCCCCCTGGCCGGCGGCGGCGGTCGGCGGCGGCGGACGGCGGCGGATGGCGGCGGCGGGCGGCGGCGGCGGGCGGCGCGGCTAAGCTGCGCCGTTTTAACAAACGGCCCCCCTTCCAGGGGGCCCGCTATTTGGAAAACCGGGGGGGGCTGCTGCCCCCCCCCCCCCCTCCTTAAAGAACCGCCCCCCTCTTAAGAGGGGGGTTTTTAAGGGTTGACCGGGGAATTAAATTCCCCGGTTTTAAGTCATCCGGCCGGCCAGCAGGCCGGCCGGTTTTCTCAAACGGGACCGGAATTTCCGGTCCCCTTCTTCGGCTTCCGACGCCGGCGGCCCGGCCGCCGGTCTTCCTTTCCGCCGCGGCCCGGAACCGGCCGCGGTCTCTTCGTCCCGCCGCGGCCCGGAACCGGCCGCGGCGTTCGTCGTCCGGCGCGGTGCGACGGCACCGCGCCCCTTTGCCGTGCTTTGATAAACATTCAACGCGGCGCGACGACGTCGCGTTTCTGTTGTTTCTACCATGGTGCGTGCGACGGCATCGCGAAGATACTTGCACGTTCATCCGCGTGGTGCGACGGCACCACGCCACTTGCTTCCTCCCGCAAGATAAATCAACATAAACGTTGGAGGGGGGGTTCGGCCGTGTTCATGCGGTCCGCCCCCCCCCCCCCCTCACGTTAAATAAAAACTCAACATGAACAATCAAAGCCTCATGTTAGACATGCCAGATCCACGTTCAAGAAATGGAATAATTTAAGAGTGAAACAACAATCCCCTACCTCGGGTATAAGTTCGAGGATTTGACTATGTCCGCGGAAGTCGACGTCGCGGAGATCGGGCGTCGCGGTAGTCGTTCGTCAATTCCGTTGACGAAGAGATGCGTCCGAAGAGGCACGTCGTTGGCGAATCCTTGTACGCCGACGAAGGTTGTCCGAGGAAGGTGCGGTGTTCTCTCTCGTTGACACCGAAGACGAAGAAGAGCGGTGCGGCGTTCTTCGTCGGAAAAAGGGCGTTCCTCGTCAAGTCTTGAGGAAAGTCAAATTATAAAGAGAACAACGAACTCAAGAATCTCTACCTCGATAGTCGCACGGTGACGGAGTCGTGGAATATCGGTGTCGATTCCTTTGACGTCGGAGGAAGAGTCGTTATCGAAGGCGTTCGTCGCGGAAAACCGTTGCGGAAGAGATGACGCGGAAGAAGTAAGTCGCGTCGCGGACACGGCGTCGCGGATGGATCGTGTTCTTCGGCGGAGAAGTTCTTCGTTGAAGAACGACGTTCTTCGCGTTCTTCGTTGAGTTGAAGAAGAAGAAGAAAAGCTTCCAAAGCTCTCAAGAAATCCTCCCACGGGTAAAAGAAACTCCTAGAATAATATAAGCTTTAACTTATATTATTTCATAACTTAACCACAAGAATTTCAAAGGTTTGAAATTCAAAATGGATAACTCCAAAATTAACTCACTTATTTAATATACATGAATTGTATAATTAAATATAAGTTAACTTGTCAAGCCATTAAGAGGGAGAGTGGGGAGTTGAAAAGGTGGGGGGGTTCGTGTGGGCCCCACCACTCTTAATCCTCCCAAGGGAGGTTAAGTGGGTGTGGGTCCCACTTCCAACTTCCTTTGAGAGGTTTTAAGAAGTTATAATAAAATTTGTTCTACACAAATTTTTATTTAACTCAACTAAAACCCTCAAAAATTAACTTTCAACCCGCAACAAACGCAACTCCCGAAAAGGTCTCTTTAAGTGAATATCGGCGCTGCGAGTTCATCGGTGCCCTCGGATTTCAATTCCGAGCACCGGATCAATAGTTAGGAATTCCCGCTCGTTCGTTCACTGAACGTACCCGAGCCAAACTTCGGAAATTAATTCCGGGCACTCCGGGCCTCGGAATCAGGTGCCGTCTGAAACCGCGCTCTTGTAAAATTCTAAAGAAAATTAAGAAAAAATTTTCCTTGAATTTTACGGGTCTTTACAGACAGATCCATTGAGGAATCTATACATAGAGATGGTGAGGGTGTTGATCATGTTGAACAACAGGATGTTGGTCATCGAGATGCTGAAAATGAGGAAAGATCACCCATTCCTAATGCTGAAAATCAAGAGATAATTCAGGAATTGAATGATCTTATGGCTGCTGGCCAAGAGTAAGAAGATGAGGTTCTAGTGACTCAAAATAAGGAAGTGCTTGGTGAAGCTGAAGTAGCTGGAGAACAAGAAGAACCTGAAGTTTGGTTGGTTCTTACTCCCAGAAAAGTTATTATTCCCCAAAACCAGAATGAAGAAGTTGATGCTGATGATGTTGTTCTTGAGCCTTAGGGACGAAGGATCAGAATTGATACTGTTGAGCCAAGAGACTGGACCTGTGCTATAGAGTTGAATAATGATCCAGGATACATTCTTTTCAGTTTAGATTATTACTCAGATGAGGACAGGGTGCCTCCTCCTTCTCCACAAGTCCAGGCTGAACCAAAACATATTGCACCTGTTCCACCAACTGCACCTCCACTAGTAGAACCTATATCTCAGTAAGTTCCCAGTGACTATGTCACTAAGGCTGATTTGGAGAAATTCAAAAATGATATATGTGAGTCTGTGATAGCTTGAGTGGGATCCAGAAGTTCATCATCCACCTCCATAGGTATCTCAGATGCTGATGCAGCAAAGATTGCAAGTATAATGATCTAGGATATTCAATAGAATCTCATTAATACATCAAAAACCATTATTAGACACAATACCTTGTTGAGAGAAGAAGTAAGAAAGATGAGAAATGAGTTAAATTATTTAACCTCAGAATTCAGTACCTCCTTTAGTTGTGTTCAGGATGTTATTAGGAACTTGGTGACTCATCTACTCAGTGTAGATCTAAAAAGGTTGAAAGAAGAGCTTTGAAAAATGTTGACTGGCCCATCCAGTTCTGGGAGTGGGAAAAGTGTTGTTGCTGATTTGGAGTCTCTCAAAGTTGTGATGAGAGAGGAACTTTAAAAACGTTAGAGTGATTCAGACAAAGAAACCCTTGAAAAAGTACATCGAAATATAGATCTTGTATACAATATGGTCAGACAGTGCACAAATGAAGCCTCTACAGCTCAGAAAGAGATTTAGGAAAATGTGGATAAGTATTTCACTAAGATTTATACCAAGCATGATCTCATCAACAGCTTCAAGTTTCTCACAGAAAATCATTGAATTGCTTCAGTCACAGAAGCATTCAAGAAGCAAGTCCTTCAATTGAAGAAGTTTACACCTTTTCTGAGTAGATTTATGGAAAATAAGGATGAATTTGAGAACGCGATGCAATATGATGGTGAAACAATTAATGACTTCATCAATCTCTTTAAGCCTTATTTGCATGTTCAGGCCGAGGCTATTGTGGTCCCTCTAGCTGCTTTAATTGGTACTGCCTCTCAACCTCCTGCTCCAATGACTGTCTCTCAGGCCCTTTTCTAGATTTGACTGATCATCATAGAGCAAACTCCAAGTTGAGTATTGTCAAAAGTCGGCCTACCCTTACAACTACTGTTCCTACAGGTGTTTCCCTGCCTGGTGTTATCTTCAGACCACCTCTTCCCTCGGCCTATCCCAAACCTTCACCCTCTCCCCCAGATCCTTCACACAAATGAAAATTTCCTCATCATCCAAACCATTAGTGATGGATTGTTTCTTTTTGATAGGGATTTGGTCTTTTTGTTTTTATTGTACTTTTACGTCTCTTAATGGAAATCTTTATGGTGTCTTTATTTTATGTTATTTCTCCTTTCTGCATTTCTTTTTGCTCCTCCCAGAAGGGGGAGAAAATAATGTAAGCATACATTATTTATCTAAGGGGGAGTTTTTCTAGTTTAGGACACATGGAATGTACTCACCTTAATCCATTTATTGAGGGGATATTTGTTTTAAAAATTCAAACAAGGAAATACTTTAGTCATGATGGAAAATTACACATTCAGTGCAGTATGATATGTCAAGCTATATTTATTCTATTTATTTTTTTGCATGTATGCCATAATTTGTGATTATCAAAAAGGTGGAGATTGTTAGACCCTCTATGATAATGTAGTTTTTATAATAAAAAATAATGTCAATATACAGATTCTACTCTTTCATTCCATTTTAATATCTCTATGTAAATCAATTATTTCATACAAAAAAATATACCCAAATAAGTCGGTAACCTATATTCATGAATAAATATGTTTATAAGTGTATTTATACATGTATTTTTGGATAACGCTCAGTCTTGTAATGATTTGTGTAAGATAGAAACTTCTTAACCTTTCTAGATTCTTTGACACACTGAAGTTGACAAACTGATGTTCGACACACCGAAGTCGACACACCAAAGTTGAAACATAGAAGTTGACAAACCGATGTTCGACACACCAAAGTTTGACAGACAGAATTCGACACACCGAAGTTCGACACACCGAAGTTCGACACACCGAAGTCGACACACCGAAGTTTGACACACCGAAGTCAACACACCGAAGTTCGACACACCTATGTTTGACACACCGATGTCGACACACTGAAGTTCGACACACCAAATTCGACACACCGAAGTTTGACACACCGAAGTCAACAGACCGAAGTCGATACACCAAAGCTGACAGACCAAAGTTTACAGAATGAAGTCGACACACTAAATTCAACACACTGAAGTCGATACACTAAATATGAAAGACCAATGTCGAAACACCGAAGTAAACACACCGAAGATGAAAAACCAATGTTACCAAACCAAAGAAAATAGACTGAAGATGACTCACCGATAGTCATAAATAAATATTTCAATTTTATTAATTCAAATTTATTTATAATGGTCATATTTGGACAAATTAATGCTTATGACATTATTTAATGTTGTCTTTAGGACTATCCGTAGATAGTACGAGGTACATGCACGTGCAGAGATCTTTATGCCTAGTAGACCTTGAAGTATAAAAGGACTTAAATTAGTGCTCAAAAATGACATAGAAACAGAAATATAAAGATACACATAGAGCATGGAGAACACGCTGAAAGATAGACTGTGCGAAATTAGAATATTGAAAGGGGAGAAACTTGAAGTTTGAGCTCACCTACCAACTACCCACTAGTGCTTGCTGAACAACCTCACAAAGAAGAGATGAAAACTTTCACTACAAACTGTGAATCTCTGTTCAAAAGCCAACTTTTAGAAAAGGACTCGCATATCATTTCCTCAACATCCGTAGAATCCAAAGAATTACTGCACAACACACAGAGAATTCTAAACTCTATTCTCTTTAATAACTCTATTGTGTTCTTTTCATTAATATTTTGAGCAATTTTTATATCTATTTGAATATCACACACTATATCCTGAGCTAAACTGGAGGATAACAAAATATCCTCACTCTAAATCTCTTATTACACTTGTATCCCAAGTAGAAGTATGGAAGAGATCCTGTGAGATCTGTTTATTTGTTTTTCCCATGAATAACTGTGGTAGAGGTCGAGTGTGACCTGGACAGCCTATGTGCTATTGTGAACCCCGATCCAGGGTGTGGATCAAAAGTTTATTAATATAAACTTCTTGGTGGTGGGTGATCACCAAGTGGAGAGGACTAAGTCTCTGCTTGAGATTGAACCTCTTGTTTTATCCGTTGTTCTTTTATTTTTTATCATTTATGTATTTCTGACATTAGTATAAACTGAACTTTGATAGTTAGTTTAACAAGTGTTTATATCTCTTTTGAATCAGTTGGTTTGTTTTAAAAGTATTACTAATCTTTAGATTGGGAAATATGAGAACTAATAAATCTTCAGAGAACCAAATTGAACCTTCAAGACTTTTATAAATTCACTACAAACTGACTTTGTGTTTATTTTCATAGGGGGGTATCATTTTGTAAAGAACCCTTTTTAATATAATTTTTTATAGATACTCATTCACCCCCCCTCTTGAGTCATCTACTCCGACCAACACCAAATACATAAAAAATATATAAGTTAAAGAACTAATTGGACTAGTCAAGATGTATGAGATCACTATGCAATTCCAAGAAATTAATAAATATATGAAGTTCATGGTAACCAAGAATAAAATTTCTTTTAAAAAATTTAGGATGTTGATTCTTCCAAAAGCGATAGCAATGATAAAGGATAACTTGAACATATTGTTAAAATTATGTAAAAACTCATAAATAAGAAGAAATCATACTAATATTCTATAAAGAAATATCCAATCATTGTTTTAGAATTGGAATGTAACGAGTTAAACAAAAAGGCTCATATAAGTCCATATTTACCAATATTCAAAAGAGGTTAATAGGCAAGAAGAAAGGTAAGAAATATCTGAAATTTTTAACTTGGGATGAATCTTCCTCCTTAGGCGATGAATGTTTGAAATGCCTCATGGCACATATAATGGGAGGTAACTAGGTTAGTAATCCCATGTCTCATTATTCTTATAAATATTATTATTATTATTTCTACTTCAGTCACTAAAATTCTGTATACCTAAAAAATGCTTGAGATAAAATTGAAAAAGGCTATCATAAACTCAATTATTTATATTTAGATCTCAAAATTAAGTATAAGAAAGTGTTCATTAAAAAATATTGGGTTTTAAAAAAAATATCTTCTTTTAAAAGAAATGTATGATTTTCTTTTGAAATTTAAAAATTAACCTGACGTTGATGTTTAGAAAACCAAAATAAAGTATCTCAAAATATCTCTTTTAAAATTCAACCAAGGTGAAAAAAAACTTAATACGATCCTTGGTTCTAAATGTGTTAAAATAAATAATCATGTTTTTGGTTTTTCAAATTATAAAAAAAAAATTTCAAAAAAAAACTACGATCATTTCAAATGGTGTTTCTAGAAATAAATTTTACAGATATTATAATAAATATAGTAATCTTATCTATGAGTTTCATTGGAAAAATACTAGGAATGGGATTTATAAATTTATTCATATTTATTCTAATCTGTATAAAAAATCTAAGAATGTTTGGGTCCCTAAATATTTACTATCCCTTATTTGTGGGCCTAAATTTATTACCTTGACTAAATCATATACTAACATTATCAGAGCCTTAATGATATCAAAAGGTATCTTTAAATTTTTTCTTTTAGGTATTTTCCTCCAGACTGCATTGATCTATCAAAAGAGTGGATTCTATTTAAAATATTATATTCAACCTCTTGAAGTGATTGATAAAAATTTTCCACCTTGAGATTAATGTTTTATAATTCATATAAGGAGGATTCTAGAGATATATTTTCTAGATAATCTTGGATATCAATCTTTATCTTCATGAAAAAAGGTTTTTTTGTTCCTTTTATTTTAGTTATCTATTGAATTTTATTTCAAATTTTTTCATCTCTAATTTTATAATCTTTTTAAATTTTTATCTTTTTTATTTTTGACTATGATCCATTTATCTAAGTTGTGATATAATTTTAGGGGGATTCACATTTATTTTTTAAATTTATTTTATTTTACTTTTTCAATTTTTTTTCAAAATATATTTTCTTTTTCAATTTTTTTTATTTTATCTATTAATATTGATATTCCCTCTTATCTTTAATTTTTATTTGAGATGATTTTATCTTTAAAGTTAAATCTCTCAATTTGTTTACTTATTTCAATATTATTTACTGATATATCTATTTTATTTTAAGGGAGTTACTTTTATGATATTTTTTATTCATATCCTCTCTCTTATCTAAGCATGTTCTTAAAGATTCATTTTTTCTAATCATGTGTAATCTCTTCTTGAAATGATGTTTTAAATTCTCTGTCTCTTCAAAATATCGTCTCTTAAATCTTTAAAAATCTTCATACATGGTTCAAAAATCCAAATTTTAGAAATTTATAGTTTTAAAGGATTATTTGATCATTTATTTGTTGTTTTAGTGTGTATAATATTATTGTTTAATACCTTTATATCTTCTTGAGCTTAATTTATTTATCTCTATTTTATGAAGCATGATAGTGTGTAAATTTCTGTCCCATTATTAAATATTTTTTCTTAAAGGTGAGTGATATAGTTAATATTTTAATGAATTTTTATCTGTGTTTCAAGGATTTAATCCCTTAAAATTAATCAATTTGAGCTTATTTGAATAATTTTAATATTTTTGGGGAATTTTGGGCTTAATTGTGAAAATTGTTTAATTCTATAAATTTCTCAGTTTTATGGATATTCTGTATTTTAGGAATATATTTTACAATTTTGATCCAAATTGAGTTATTCATTTTTTTAGTATTCACTTTTTCGTGGGATTATACCTTTTCTTTTGGACCTAGATCTAATTATACACACAATGGCCCAAAAAAATAAATCAAGTGGAAATGATTGATGGGAGACCTAATGGACCCCATATCAATTATGGATCCATATGTTAGTCTATATATATATATATATCCAAATGAGGTTATTCCAGTTGGAAGAGAAATAGGACTCAATGAGTCAGGCATATATAAAATTTCATGGAGAAATTAGTTCATTAATGCATTCCTTTTATGCATCAATGTTAAGGTAGTTGATCAATATCCTCAAGAAGAAAAAGTATTCATCATTAATTTGAGCATAACATTTTAGAAACTTGTACAAATCTTCTAAGATTTTGTTTCATCATGTAAAAGAGATATTGAAACAACTTTTATGAAGAAAGATTCCCAATATTCGACCATTTACCATTTGAATGGAACTCAAACTTTTAGAGGATTGAATATAGAGGGAACATTTTCCACCCTCAAGCCTATAAATATGTGTGTCTACTTCTATTCAAGGGTTGTTGAAGTAGGAGAAGGAGGGGATGTGATGAAGGATTTTAAGCTTTTGATGCTTAAAGTGCTATGGCTTTTCTCTTTTTTAATTTTCTTAGTTTTATAATTCTCACTTCTTCCCCTTTAAACTCTCTTACCCTTCACATAGAGGGGTAAAACCTTTGAGTGATTGGGGAATGGGGAGTTTCACTCTTGTAATGTTGGGGTCTTATGCTTAAATGTAAAACTCCCTTTTTTTACTTAATGATTTTTATTTTTAGTAGCTCCCAATTTTTTTTATGTGATAATGTTTTTGGTTTTGGGTGTATTTTTTGTTAATGTATTTGTTTTAAGAAATTTAAACTTTCTCCTCCAATTGCAATTTATCTCGATCAAGAAGATTATTCTAGGCGGTGAGTGTATAGAAATCATTAGAATGTGTGTAGAACTAGTGAATCATTTATATTTTTATAAAGATAAAAAATTCCTAATTGGGACTTACCTTATTTTTTTGGGCATGGTTCATGAACTTTCATGAATATAGGAGTGGTTTTCATTACTTCCTTCAACCTAGGGTGATTAAAAACTCAATCAAGGATTCATTTATTTATTATTTAATAATAAGAGATGGAGAATGATTTCCATGACCATGATGACATTGAAAAAGGTGATCCTATCCTGACCCTTTCACCCTCTTCATCCATTCATGTTCAAAATTTATTTTTAATTTCTTTATTTATTTATAAACTCAAACAATTTCAAAAACAACCTCTTAGTATTTCTCAAATTTAAGTGACAAACATGATTTTTGTGCACTCCTCTCTAGGTAAAACCTTTTTTAACCACTATAATGCATTTTAACTTAGGAAATATTTGTTTTTGTCACACCCCATGATAGGCACATGTCAAAAATTGGCACTATTTTCGGGGATGTAGTGCCATATTTTTTCACTCTCTCTCTTCATTTTCTCCTAAAAATTGAATTAATAGAACCTCAAACACTAAAACATTCCCCCTAGATCTAGAAATTGAAAGTTCATTATTGAATATACTTAGAAACCTTAATTTTTAATATGAATTTGAGGAAATTTATCTTACAAACTTGAGTGAAACTTCAAGTGTTAACTCCGAGCCAATCATGATGGCTGGAAATCAAAACCAAACCCTTAGAGACCATTGTACACCAAAATTACTTAATAAAAATAATAAACTTTCCATTCCAGTATTATAAAATGATTTTGAGATTAAACCTAACATGATTCCATTACTTCCAAAGTTTCATGGATTGGCGGGTGAAGATCCAAACAAACATATTAAAGAGTTCACACATGTCTGGTCAACTTTCAGACCCCGTGGAGTAGTTTAGAAATAGGTAAAGTGGAAGGCGTTCCCATTTTCATTGGAAGGAACTTCCAAATAATGGTTATATGACCATCAGAAAGGAGATATATTCCATCTTAAAACCATATGAAAAAACCCTTTATGAGTATTGGGAAATATTTAAAAATTTATATACTAGATTCCCATATCAATCCATTGAAGAGCATCACATTCTTATCTTTTTTCTATCAAGGATAACTATAAAATGACAAAAACCTTATTGATGAATCATCTAGAGGAACATTGATTGAAAATTCACCAGAAGAAGCCAAGGTCCTGATTTATAAGATCTCTCAGAACTCACAATAGTTTGGTGTAAGTGGTACTAGTATAAGAGGAATTCATGAGGTAAGAAATTATTATAAATCACCTTTATGGGAAAATGAACTTGATAAGATAACTATTATGGTGAGATAGATGTCTTTGAAGCAAGTGAGTGACCCACAAGCACCGAATAAGGTATGTGGTTTATGATCATCACCTGATCATTTCACTGACCATTGTGTTGAAGTATAAGGAATGGAAACTTGTGAAGAAACCTTTCATCCAAGGAAGTTCCAACAAAATCAAGGATGAAGAGATCCTAACCAAGTTCAATACTGGTTTGGAAATCAGCAAAATCAATCTCAAATCCCGTACCAAAACCAGTTCCAAAATCTACCACCATTTCAACAAAAGAATTCTCATAAATAACCTTCACAACACCAACCACCCACTTTTCCAAGAACCTATGATCAACCATCCACCAGTATAAAACCTTCTGTGGAATAACTACAATCCAAGTATGATGACCCCGTGGATAAGGTTGATAAGTTTTCAAACATAGTGGGAAGTTTTTTTGAAATCATTTCCAAAAACCCAGGAAAAATTCCTTCCCAGACAATCCCAAACCCAAAAGATAATGTCATTTTGATAACAACAAGATGTAGAAAATAACTCTCACCACCAGAATCCCATGAACCTAAAACAAGACCACTTGATTCAAGGGATAATGAAGTTGTAAATTCTAAAACTTATATTAAGATGCTATATAAACAGGATAAGAAAGAGGAGGAGGGGAAGGATAGGCCAAGGAATAATATACAAGAAAAACCATTAAAAATGAAAAAATGGATAAGAAAGACATACCCCCACCATTTCCATAAAGGATTATTGAATCAAAGATATTATCAGAAGAATCACTTCATAAAGAAATTATAGACGCATTCTAGAAAGTGGAAATTAATATCCCCTTCTTGAAACACTCAAAAAAATTTCCACGGTATGATAGATTTTTGAAAGATCTTTTCACCAAGAATATGAGACTTCAAGGGAATGAAAGGATAAACTTGGAAAGAAGTGTCTTATCCCTTATCACACCACAATTTCCAACTAAATTTTAAGATATATGGATATTTTCTATTCCATTCACCATTGGTTCTTTAAATTTCTATAATTATTTGTGTGATACAGGTGATTGAATTAATGTATTTACTCTCTCAGTATACACTTATTTGTATATGTGGGACTTGAATCCCATAAGAGTGGCTATCCATTTTGAAAATAGATCCACAGTCTTCCCAACAGGAGTTCTGGAAGATGTCCGTATGAAAGTCAAAGATATGTTATTCCTATCTAAATTCTATGTGCTGGATATAGAAGAATATTGGATCCCATCACACTCAAAAATCATTTTGGGGAGACCTTTATTAAATATATACAAAATCACCATAAATTTACATGAAGGGACACTCACCATGGAGTTTGGAAAAAACACTATCCACTTCAATATTTTTGAATCCATGAGGCACCCATCAGGCGATCAATCACTCTTTAAAATATCCTATAATGTTTGTATTGAACCCATTGATGAATCATGTATTTTCCATGAATTATTATCCTTATGAGGGAATTCTTCCATTTAAAATATCATTGAACATGTGGATTCCCAAAATGTTGTAGATTTTAATTTCATGTCGGAGGAAGAGGTAAAATAAAATTTCATTGATGATATGATGAATTATGAAGAAGATGATATTATTTATTATGTGAAGGATTTACAACTATTATAAGTGGGTAATTTTAGATTATTTTCATCTCTTTAAAAGCCCCCAGATCTGGAATTAAAACCACTCCCCACTGATTTGAAATATGTGTACCTTAGGGAGGGAGAGTAATTACCAGTGATAATTGATAATAATCTATATGAAACCCAGGAAAAATCCTTGATTGATATTTTTAGAGAGAATTTCCAAGAAATAGGGTGGATCTTAGGTGATATCTCTGGAATAAACCCAACAATATGGTAACGTATAATTCTTCTTGAGGGATATTACAAACCTTTCGGAGAACCCTAAAGGGGGATGAATCCTATCTTGATGAAGGTTGTGAAGAAGGAATTGAGAAGATATTGTAAGTTAGGATCATATATCCCATATCATATTCATAATGGGTTAGCCCAATTCATGTAGTTCCAAAGAAAACTATCCTAACCATTGTAAGGAATTAAAAGAATGAATTAATCCCTGCGAGAATTCAGAATTTCTAGAGAGTGTACATTGATTTTAGGAATTTGAATCAGGTCACTCAAAAATATCATTTCCCCATCCCTTTAATTGATCATATGTTATAGATATTGATAGTTATAACTCATTATTGCATTTTATAAGGATTTTCAGGTTATTTTTAGGTACCCGTTTCTCCTGAGGATCAAGATAAGAAAACCTTTACTTGTCCCTTAAACAAATTTTCATATAAAATGGTTCTATTTGGTTTATATAATTACCCTGTTACATTTCATAGGTGCATGGTGAGTATTTTTTCTAATCACATTTAATATTTATTGGAGGTTTTGTTATATGATTTCATAATTTTTGGAAATTCCTTTGACCATTGTTTGAAAAACATGGGAAAAGTTTTGAAAACCTACATTGAAAATAATATATTTTTTTAAATTTTTAAAAGTGTTATTTCATATCTAAGATAAGAATTTTCCTTTTTCATGTAATTTGAAAAAATGGCATTGAAGTTGATAAATCAAAAATTGAAGTGATAAATTCATTACCTTACCCAACTTTTGTGAAGCATGTTAGATTGTTTTTAGGACATGCATGATTCTACATGAGGTTTATCAAAGATTTCAAAAGGATTTCTCTCCCTCTCTCTATATTTCTGTCTAAAGATATTGGTTTTGATTTCAATAGTTCATGTTGGTAATCCTTTGATGAGATGAAGAGGAGACTGATTGCACCACCCATGATGCAACCACTAAATTGGGAAGAACCATTTGAGATACTTTGCGATGATTCCAACCAAGAAGTTAGAGCAGTCTATTCTCAGTGAATTAAGGGAAGGCCACAAGTCATTGAATATGCCTCAAGAAACTTGGATTTGGCTAATTTCAATTACAAAACCACATAAAATGAGTTTTTAACAGTTTTTTTACTTTATAACAATTTAGATCATATCATCATGGAACTAAAGTCACTGTGTTTTCTGATCATGCATCTCTTAGGTACTTGATGGAGAAGGATGAAGCTAAACCAAGACTAGTGAGATAGGTGTTACTTTTTTAGGAGTTAAACACAGAAATAAAGGACAATAAGGGATATTACAACCATGTGTTTGATCATTTAATTACACTACCAAACACTACCGAAGTTGAAATTCCATAAAAATAACGATTAAATGATCACATTCTAGAAGAGAAATTGTACATGGTTGGAGGATAAGTGCCTTGTTATGATGACATGGTTAACTATATAGTAACATATTAGGTCCCATATCATTTAAATTCTCACCAAATTCACAAAATAAAATCTGAATCTAGATATTACATTTGGGATGATCCATTTCTTTAGAATATTTACAATGAACAAGTGATAAAAACATGTTTGCTTGAGAGTGAAATTGGTTGTGTCTTTGAGTTTTGTCACACTTTATCTAGTGGAGGACACTTTGGACATGTCTTTGAGTTTTGTCACACTTCAGCTGGAGGACACTTTGGACATCAAATTAAAGTAGTAAAGGTTTTATAATCTAGAATCTATTGGCCCACCCTTTTTAAATATTATCATAAAATTCTCAAAATGTGTCAAAAATGTCAGTTTTCTAGAAACCTTTTAAATAGACAAGAAATGAACCAACAACCACTTAAATTTTGTGATATTTTTGAAGTCTAGGGGATATATTTTATGGGACTTTTTCCAATATCATTTATAAATTCTTATATCTTTCTTGCAGTTTATTATATTTCCAAATGGGTGGAAGCAGAATCAACCAGGACTGACGATGCTAAAGTTTTTTGTGATTTTTTCATGGATAACATATTTTGTAGGTTTGGAGTTCCTAGAGACATCATAAATGATCAAGGGAATAAAATTTTAAATAGGATAATTGATTATTTGAGGAAGAAGTATGGGGTACATCATAAAACATCAACTCCCAATCAATCATAGACAAATGGTCCAACTAAATTGTCTAACAGGGAAATCAAAAGAATTTTAGAGAAGACTGTTAAACTAAAAAGGAAGGATTATAGCCATAGGTTGGGATAAAAATTATGGGATTATAGGAAAACCTAAAAAACCCCAATTTTAATGAGTCTATATAGGCTGATTTATGGGAAAAGATTTTACCTACCTATGGAATTAGAGAATAAGGAATATTGGGCTATTAAGAAGATGAATTTGGATCTTTAAAGAACTGAAAAAGATAGAATATTTTAGTTGTATGAGATAGAGGAAATTAGAAGGGAATATTTAAAAATTATAGGATTTATAAGGAGGTAATGAGAGTGTTTCATGAAAATACAATCCAACCAAAATACTTCTATCCTAGAGAAAAAGTGTTTTTATTCAACTCAAGACTCAAGATATTTCTAGGTAAACTTAATTCTAGATCGGAGGGTCCATTTATAGTTACTAATGTATATCCTTTTATTTCTATGAATATTGTGAAATATGGAGAGAAGGAGCCATTCATTGTTAATGGACACAAGCTCAAAAAATTCCATGTGACCATTGCATTAGTGGAGGAGATTATAACCATCCAACCTATCTATCAATAAAAGAAATTAGGTTGTACATATACTTTACAATTGACTACTTTCTGTGATTTATTTTCAAATATTATTACATGTTAAATCCATTTTAAGGAATTAAGTACAATGCATCATTTAATTTTGGGGGTGGGAACCTTTTTAGTTTAGGATTTTCATTTGTTTTTTGTCTTTTATATTTAAAAAAAAAGTGTGTATGTTTTTCATAAATTTTTGTGTTTGTTTTTCCATTTTTTGTGTGTTTTTTGAAACTCTTGAGCTAAATTGATTATTATTTCCATTTTTGAAACCTATTTCACTGATTGAAACATTTTATTCCTTGAAATTGAGCTTAAATGAGTGCTGAAAATGACTTTGTTTCATGTTCAAATATTTTGGAATTTCATGAAAATTACTCTAATTTTTGAATCCCATTCCACATATCACTATATTTATCTTTGAAATCACTTTCCTTTGAGGCTTCTGAACCATTTTTTCATATTCGTTTCATTCAAATCACTTCTCGAGAGAACCAAACCACACTTTATTTAACCATAATTTGATTTATTCCTGTCAAAACACAAGGGTTTGAGGTACTTGTGTTTTAAATTATTGAGGCATTTCTTTGATTTTAAAATCCCCCTTTTCATGAGAATATTTTTCATTCTAGACTTCCTTATAAATTTAATAATTTTAGCCCTTATAATCCATGAATAACCTATTTGGATATCCACATAAAAAGACAAATTTCCCTATCCAACCTGCCCTTGAAGTGAAATTGCATGATTTACTTGAACTTAAGTGTGAGGGGAAATATTTGTAATTTTCTACCTCGTTTAGTGATAATTTGGGTGGAAAACAAAATGTTGGAAAGATGTGTTTTCTATAAAAAAATATTTCTATTGAAATATATTCTTTTTCTAGATCTTTCATGATAAGGGAAGTTGTGCCTTTCAAGATATTCTATTGGAGGGAGAAAGTTGTGCCTTTTCTGGACCTTTCAAGAAAATTATTTTCAAGAAGTTTGAAATTTTTTCTGTTAAAATTATGAATAGTGTGAACTTTTCTTGAGTTTTCATGATGATGGAGCTGATTTTATACTAATGTAAGTGAGGAGGATGTCATACTTGAGTGAAAATTAGAATATTTAAATTTTTCTTCAAAAAGAGCCAAGACCTCCTCATTCGGCCTTAGAATTTCTTAACATAAAAATCCTACCAACCAGAATCCACAGAACAGCCTTGAAAAGTAAACATTATAAAAACGTGTCCTTGACTCACATCTGGTGGAGAAGTAAGAATTTATCAAGCCGAGGGTGACTCTTTCATTGGTTTGAATGATAAAAACATTGTTGAAAATAGACATTTCTGAGATGATAGAAAATTCATGTGAGGTAGGTGTTTTTAGTGAATGGGAGGAGAAATGAAGTGTAAATATATTGAATTATCGGAATATAGGACTTGAAATGATGTTTTTTAATGCGTCATGACATATTTTGTTTTTTAGTATGGAATTGGTGAATCTCATGAGCATGTGTTTTGAATTTTTATTGATTCAATTTTATTATTTAACTGTCCAAGATTCTGAGTACTAAGTGCAGAGGAAATAATAGAGTTAATATTTTCATTATTTTTAGGTGTGTTTTAATGATTTAGACCCTTCTAATTAATCAATTTGAGCAGATTTGAATTATTTTAATATTTTTTGTGAATTTTGGGCATAATTGTGAATTTTCTTAATTATATAAATTTAACAATTTTATGGATCTTATGTATTTTGGGAATATCTTTTACTATTTTTATTCAAATTGATTGATTCCTTTATTTTAGGATTTACTTTTCTGTGGGCTTAGACTTTTTCTTTTGAACTAAGATCCAATTCGACACACAATGTCACATTAAAATAAATCAAGTGGAAAAAGTTTAATGGCCAAGAAAATGGACCCCATATTAGTTATAGAGGAGTATATCAACCTAGATATATCCAAATGAGGTTATTCTAGTTAGAGGATAAATATTAATAAATTCCTCATGTGTCTATAAACTTTCATGTAGAAATTGGGTAATTAAAGAATCTATTTAATGAGCTAAAGTAGAGGTAGTTGAGGAGTCTCCTCAGGTATAAAAAGTATTCATCATTAATTTGAGCATAATTTTTTGGAAAATTATCCAAATACACTATGATTATATGGGAACATGAATAATATAGAGGGAAAAACATTTCTATAGACAGCTACCAGATATTTATTCATTTACTATTCTAATTGAACTCAAACTTTCAGAGGTTTGAATCTAGAGGGAAAATTTTCCACCCTCAAGCCTATAAATATGTGTGTCCACTTCCATTCAAGGGTTGTTGAAGGAGGAGAAGGAGGGGATTTGCTAGAGGATATAAAGATTTAAGTGCTATGTATTTTCTATTTTCCCTTTTCTTAGTTTCATAATTATCACTTATTCCCCTTTCAACTCTCTTACCCTTCACATGGAGGGGTAAAACCTTTGAGTGATTGAGGAAGGGGGAGTTTCACTTTTATAAAGTAAGAGTCTTGTACTTAAATGTAAAAATATATTTTTATACTAAATGATTTAGATTTTTTAGTGGCTATCAATTTTATTTATGTGATCGTGTTTTGGGTTTTCGGTGTGTTCATTGTTAATATATTTGGTTGAAGAACTTTAAATTCCCCCCGCCTAGTGAAATTTGTCTCAATTTATAAGATTGTGTTAGGTGTTAAGTGTCTAGTGATCATTGACACATATGTTGAACTAAGGAATCATTTATAGATTTATAAAGATCAATAATTCCTGATTGGGACTGGCCTTAGTTTTTTGGGACTGATTCATGAACTTTCATTCACATAGGAGTGGTTTTTATTACTTCCTTCAACCAAGGGTGATTGACAACTCGATCGAGGAGTCATTCATTTTTCATTCAATTGGAAGAGAGGTGGAATTATTTCCATGGACATGATGAAATTTAAAAATGTTAATGTTTCCTGACCCCATCAATCTCTTCATCAATTATTGTTCAACCTTTTTCTTTAAATTTATTTCTTTATTTCTAAACTCAAACAATTCCAAAAACAACCTCTTCTTCATTCTCAAATTTAAGTAAAAAAAGTTATTGTTGTTCATTCCTCTATGAAGACAACCTATTTTAACCACTATATTTCATTTTAACTTAAGAAATATTTGTTTTTGTCACACCCCATGACAAGAACATGTTAGTGAGTTTAATCTTGTTTAAAAGTTGTTTTTAAACTCTTTTCTATTGTCTTTTAATATCTGTTTAACCATCTTGCTTTAAATATTCCTTTTTGATAATATCAAAGGGGGATAAGTTTTTGATTGATGTAAAAGATTGAAAAATATCTATTAAAAATTTTGTTTCCTCAAGGGGAGAACATTGTTTCACAATTTAAAAAAATGGGGATACATGGCTTCATGTTTATTTTGAAACTTCTTCCTTTTTATCTTTTACCTCTTCCTTATCAGGATTTTATTATAAATTGTTTGCGATCATAAAAAAGGGATAAATTATAGCACCCTAAAGTGTAATTTTTTTTACTGATAAAAAAAATTTATTTTTTTTATAAATTGTTTCATGTTGTTTCAGGTCTATTTTTTTTGTTTCTAGTGTGTTAGATTGTAAAAAAAGAATATGGCCTAAATGAGGCTTCAAATCGGGTTCAAAGGTCCTATTTTACTTATGTTGTAGTAGGGTAGCAACAACTACCTAGTTCAGTGCCATTGGATGGATAGTTTCATGGGGAGAACACTCATGGATAGAAGAAGTCTACCTGTTAGTTGATGTAGGTGCACCGACTAGCCGATGGGAGATATTTAGAAGTAGATTCATCTAGAAAACCAACTAGTTACATAGTGGAGGATACCAGGTAACTGGTGATTTTGAGACCACTAGTCTTAAGAGGAATTTTTGGTGGTGAAAAGTGTTTTGTTTGAGTCTTAAATGTAATGGATCTATTAATTATACCTCAAGCATAATTAGAGGATATAAAATGAGATAAAAGATACCTCAATTCATCATACAATCTTCCACTGAATCAAAGTAAATTTTTTGAAACACTCTGAAACCTCAAAGATAATCCAATTAACTAAAGTATATTATGAGTTTAAAGTCCTAAAATTTTAGGGGGGGTTCAAGTGATAATTATCTAAGGATATCAAAGAATCGAATCAAGAAGGGAATTTTCTTCAATGACCTCATCTAAAGGTCCATAAACATTCTTTTTCAATCTTTTGTTCCTCTTTCCCTATCCTCCATTAAATCCTTTTTGTAAAACCACTTGAATATCACTTATTATCCTTCTCTCTCTCTATATCTATTTCTTAAATAGAGAGTGTAATTAATTTATTTTAAAGGGATTTTAATTAATAAAGTCATTCTATTCTCCCCGTATTTATTTAGTTATTGTTTATCTGTTCAAACTAAGGATCGAGTTTCTTACTATTACATTAAAAGAAATGGGTTTTGAGGTTTTTGGTTTCCATTAAAATCAAGTGTTTTTTGTTTCTTGGTTCCCATCCAAACTTAAGGGTTTATTATATTGAACCTCATGATCATTATCACGTGGAGGATTAATAGGGGTAAATTTAGGTTCTATTGTCAAACTTATTTACCAAATTTTGTGTCATTTTTTACTTTTATTTTTTACATCATTTTATTGTAATTTATATTTTTTAAATTTTGCTATGTTTTACATTGATTATATCAATCTATTTTTTTACTTTATTGTATCTTTTGTAGAATAGATTTTATTTATCTCCATAATTTTTCAAAAGTAAATTCACCCCACCCCCACCCCCACTTTCCATTTTTCTGACACAATAAAATAGGCTTAAAGAAGAATCCTCCATATACAACCAAAATAGAAAAATTCACCAATTAGAATTAGAGAAACCCCCACCCCAACCTCTTGGATGATAGACTGTACTCCAAGATTTGGGACTTTTCCATTTTTTTCATCATCAACTTGAGAACTTGTATTATCATCTTGTAGAGTGGGAGCCTCCAATTCATGATGATCCTTTTATTTTGATTAACCTATTCCATGAGCCTTATCAAGGCTCTTTGATTCATCCTTAGGTTCAAAGATACTCCTTAGAGGCTAGATTACTTATTGAACTACATATGACTTGAATGCCTCATTGGGAATAGTATGGAATTTTCCCCTTCCTTTAGGAATTATTCCTTAGTAATAGATCTATTTATATTATCTAGAATACTAAATATAATTTTCCCCTGGTGATCTCAGTATGATGTTCCATGATTTCATAACTAGGAATATCCACTGGTGACATAAAAAAACACTACAACCAAAGGTGTGGACCACTTGAGGGGACTACTCCAGAGCAGCTATTGCATTGTACATAACACTATATTGTAGATGATCAGATCTTGTGGAGGAGAAAGACCATACCTTGCAACATTAGTTTCAATAGGGTCAAGCGTAACCTTTGATTGCATGGATAGGTCAATCCTCACATGGATCAAGCTCAAACTTGATGGATACACATGATCCAAAGTGTGAGCCTTCCCTACATAACTACCCTTTATATCACTAGTAACTCTACTTAAGTGGGTTCTATCTATAGAGGAGTCACCCAAGAATGACTTTCCACCACTACCTATAGCCTTTATTCTTACCTACACATGGGAAGCATGGCCCTTAACATCATCCTTTCAAGAAAAAATATTTAAAATAATAATTTTTTATTCAAAATTACTACCATTTATGTAATTCCAAAATAAAATAGTTTTTTTAAAAAATTGGGCAGCGAGAATCAATTCATTTGACATTCATCTATCCCAAATTCCAAAAAAAGGAACCAAAAAATTAATATAAAAAATTTAAAAATCACATTTAATTTTTTTACCTATATTTATAATAATTATAAAATATAAAATAAACTAAAAAAACTGAAAATAAAACATATTTATAAAAATTATAAAATATAACATTTTAAAAAACCAAAAATCTAAAAAAAAATTGACCATAAAATGAATTAAATATCATTTTTTTAACAGATGTCTTGTGATCCTTTACTGTTACAAATTTCAAATTTTGATATCTAAATGTCATTTTAAAATAAATCACTCCAAGTTGACCTTAGATAAGGATGAACAAAACTAGTGATATGATCCAATAAAACAAAAATTATTCATTCATAACCTTTACCAAAAATATTCCCATAATCAACTTGAAAAAGGAATCCATTTACTTGATTATTTATATTTAGAAAATTCACATCCCGAACTGGGAGCCACTAAACCAATTCCCCAAGCTGGTTGGTGACATGGCCTCAATCGTGCATCCCTATATTCCAGAGGCTACCGAATAGTAGTGAGGATGTAAATGTGGTAGTGGGGAGAGTACTATCTGGATCACTACTAAATAGAAATGAAAATAAATAATTTAAATAAAAATTCAAGATAATAATAATAGAAAGACACGTCCATTGATAAATATATATCCATAAACGAACATTATAAGAAATTAACACAATATGATTAATATACAGTAGGAAAAACAAGAAATAGATCTAGACTTAAAATATAATAAATAAATAAAAATAATAATATCATGTAGATAGAATGATTATATTATTGAACTCTAGTTCCTTTTCAATTTTTTGGTAAGAATATACAAAAAAATAGAATCATGAACCAAGTCATAACCTATGCCTTGGAGAACTATCCAGATACCAATTTGCATCCCAAGAAGGGTGTGAGTAAAACTCAATAAGCTACCACCAATGGATTTTAATGAAAATCCTGTATATGAATAAAAAATTTAGTAGTGTGTAGGTGTATCAAGTGTAAAGAACTAATTCAATTATGTAAACATAAAACATGTTGATTTTAGGTTCCTCATAGGACACCTAACTGGCCATAACTACTTTGGACTAAGTCGATATGTCTCTAGGTATTTTCACATTTTATAAAAATGGAATTGAGACTTGTGGTTTATAACCAAGGAATCTATGTACAATGATACACATATAATGATTTAATATTTAAATAAGGTAATTATCCCAATAATCTAATCAAAGTGATGTGAGGAGAATCAAATCTAACAATTATGAATAAATGATATTAATAAGGAAAACCACATCCAATAACATTCAATAAATAATTAGTAATGTCTAATCCAATAAATACATATAAGGGATGCAGAATATCTTGACCAACAAATACTTATAAAGGATATGGATCATTATATCCAACAAATTATGATTAAATTATGAAGAACATCATGTCTAAAAAATCACATATAAGGGATGAGGAACGCCATGTCCAACAACTATAAATAAAAGATAGGGAACACCTTGTCTAGAAAATTAACTATTTATAACTCATTATTTTCAAAGTACCTTATGACCCAGCCCAAAGAATTCCAAATCAGAATCCAAGGTTCTCCAAAAGTATAATATAATAAGTAGGAACACAACATTTAATAATTAAACATATTACATGATAAATATATCCATGCTAAAATAAAATTTATCATGATCATTCCATTTTTCAATTCAATTAAAAATGATAGAGAGGTCCACCTAAATACACATGCCATAACATAATTAAATTGACCCACTTAGGTTGGTCCATCATAATAGTAAAATATAATGTAAAATTTCAATGACCATGGATCATTTATCCAACCCACCTAAGAAATTCATTTCATTATATTTGTCATTTAACTTATGAGTGAAGGATATTCAATCATTGCATTCAATATTTTTTGATATGACCCAAGTGTAATTCCTTTCTATTTGATAATTTAATTTGTACAAAAATAACTTAACTTTTATTCAAGGGAATATCTCATAATTTTACATGCTCCAATTAAGTATAAAATCTATAGTATAATTTATTCAATCCATTTATTATCATTTAATCAATTTCCAGATTTAGGAGTAAACCCAAACATGATTAATTGGTGTTTTGGTCAATTACTAACAATAAAAAAGGATAATAATAGGAAACATCCAAAGGGGTGGACCAATTTGTGGTCAACAACCTCCAACCATGAATAGGGGTCTAAATAAAATTAAGTATTTGTCCTAGACATTTAATTTCAGGTATTTCATATTTTAGGACAAATGTGTGGAATGTCCAACATGAGGCACACCATCATCATAATATAAACAAAAATACTTTATGGTAAAATCCAAAAAACACCTACCTTATACCAAGGAATAATCACTCATCCAATATCTATATCTTAATCAAGTTTAAATTATAGAAAATGATGAACTGGATAAACACCCTAAAGATTGGGTATATTAGGTCGCACAACTATGAAATATTTTTGGAAAAAGAAAAAAAAGAAAGGAAGAAAGATGAGTTTTATATTTAACTTTGGATTAAAATGTATAAAATGTAATTTGATTGTGACCAAGGATATATAATATCCATCCATAGAGTAAAGAGGGTGAATAGGGAATGTGTGGCTATATTCTGGGTAAAATGAGGGTAGAAAATATGGTAAAAACTCTTCAAAGGTTGAAGGAAAAAAATGTTAATTTTCCTTGTTAAATGAGATGCACGGTTAGGATACATAGTTAAGCTAACCCCTATTCAAAATGTGTGGGATTCACTACCCAAGGTCCTCCTACCTCGCATGGTTTCGGTGAAAAGTTATAAAATCCATTCACTAATCATGAGGGTGCCTCTGTGACCCTACACCATGTCACACAGTTGCATGGACCACCTTTCATGGTTTAAAAACTCCTGATCCCCTTTTTCTATGGTTCAAATGGTATATTCAATTGGTTATTACTATCTGTGTGACTCAACCCATTCCTCTGAAAACTGGGTTTCCAAAATCCCAAATCTCCTGAGAATTTTCTAAGAACCTGGCCCACCTCTCAAGACATAAATCATGCCCAAAAAATACTTTTAAGTGTTCCAAATCATGGAATTACATTTTGAACCTCATTTTAATATTTGTACCATCCACCAAAAAAATTTCCTTTAAAAATTTCAAGAAATTGAAAACATAGGATCTTACAGATATAAAAAAGAAGTATAAGTAAGTGGTTGTTGAAAAAGTTCAAGTTTTAAATGAATAAGATATTATTTTAAAAGAAAATGATGATTATATTTTGAAATTATAAAATAAACCTGATGTAGAAGTTTACAAATATGAAATCAAGGATTTCAAAATATCTTTTTTAAAATTCACCCATTTTGGACAAAATAATAATATGATCCTAGGTTCTTAAGGTGTTAATAGAAATAATCATGGTTTTGGTTTTTAAAATGATAAAGTAACTTATTTGAAAACCACTACCTTTGTTTAAAATTGTGTTTCAAGAAATATATTTTTTCAAATATTATCATAAATAAAGTCATATTATATGTGAATGTGATTGAAAAAACATTAGATATGGAATTCCTAAATATATGTATCTTTCTTCTAATATATCTAAAAAATATGGGTAAGTTTTGGTCCCCAAATATTTATTATCCCATGTTTTATAACCTAAATTTTTTATGTTTACTAAATAATACACTAATATTATATGACCCAAAAGTGTAGCAAAAGGATAATTTAAATTATTTCTTGCAGGGCCTTTCCACCAGACATATTTGATCTATCAAAAGAGTGGATTCTCTTTATAAGATGGTGTTTTACCTCTTGAAGTGATTTTTAGCTCTTTCCACCTTGAGCTTAATATTTTATGCCTCATGTGAGGAGGAGAACACCTATTTAATTTCTATAGAATCTTGGAATTCAATATTTATATCAACAAAGATGTTATTTAATACTTTTATTTTAATTCTCTCTTGAATTTCATTTCAAGATCTTCCCTTTTTTTTCTGTTTTTTTTAAAAAAAATTCTGTTTATTTTTTGTTATGATCCATTTATCCCAATTTACCACCATTTTTGGGGGAGTAATATCCATTTTAATTTTTTTTATTTTTTAAATTTATTTTCTTTTTACTTTTTTAAATTAGTTTTTTAAAATTTATTTTCCTTTTGTTTTTCAATATTTGTGTATATTATCTTTTAATATTTATATTATCTATTATATTTATATTTTATTTGAGATCATTTTATACTTAAAATTTTATCTCTATTTCATCACTCAATTTATTTATTTATTTCAATATTATTTTATTTTATATATAATTTTTTTGGGGAGTGATGTTAATGATATTTTTTATTCATATCTCTATTATCTAATAATGTTATTAAAGACTAGTTTCTTTTCTAATAATGTGTAATCTCTCCATAAAATAATGTTTTAAGTTCTCTATATCTTATCATGATCTTCACTTAATTATTTGAAAATTATTATACATGGTTTAAAAATATTTATTTTTAAAAGTTCTATTTTCTAAAGGAGTTTTTATTCAGGAATTTTTTTCTTTTCTTGAGAATAATTTTATTTGATAATACCTTTATAGCTTCTTTATATTAAATGATTTAACTATTTATTTTATAAAACATGATAGTTTCTAAATTCAACACATTTTATTAAATATTTTTCTCTCTTTAAGGGGACATTAATCTTGTTTAAATTTTGTTTATAAATTATTTTCTATTATATTTTCACATCTCTCTAACCTTATTCCTTTGAAATTTCCTTTTTCATAATAAAAAGGGGGGATCTTTTGATGGAGGTAAAATATCAAAGAATTTATATTTCAAATATTGTTTCATAAAGGGGGAACTTTTTTTCAATGTTTCACAAAATGGGAAGACATGGTTTCACATTTAATTTGGAAAACTGATCCTTTTTATCTTCTCCCTATTCCTTATATATATTTTAATATCAAGTGTTTGTAATCATTAAAATGAGGTAGGTTGTTGGGCCCCAAAGTTTAATTGTTTTAATGATCTCAAACACTCTGATGTTTTTATAACTTGTTTGATATTATTTCAAGTGTATTTTTTTTGTGTTTATAGTGTGTTTTTTGGGTAGGAAGGAATTCAGCCTAAAGTAATATTAAAATCAGGTTCAAAGGGACACTTACACTTATGTTGCAGTAGGGAAACACTGAATACTGGGTGTAGTGACACCGAATAGGCAATGGTATGGGAAGAACACTCTCATCTAGAAGGATTCCATCGTATAACTGGCAGAGGTGCATCAAATATCAGATGGGAGATATTTATAGTTATATGATTCTAGGAAACCCATATAATACTAATGTACATTCCACATTTAAATTTCTACATCACATTATTTTAATTATATTGTTTTAAAATTTTCTTTTCTTTACTTTGATTATGTCAATCACTTTCTTTACTTCATCGTATCTTTTATAACATCGATTTTATAAATCACTTTAATTTTTCAAAAGGAAATTCACCCCCACTATTTCTATTTTTACAACCCAACAAAGTAGGATTAAAGAAGAAACCACCCTAATCCCAAAAAATAGGAAAATATTTTGACCATAAAGAGATCGACCACCACCTTGACCTCTCAGATGATGATCCATTCTATAGGATTTGTGATTTTACCATGATTTTTCGTCATCAACTTGAGAAACAATGCTATCGGCTATTAGAGTAGTAATATTTGATGCCCAAGGATCATTTTCTCTAGATGAATCTATTACATGAGCCTTTTCTTGCCTCTCTGACTCATCCTTTGTTTTAAAGTTTCCCTTTGAAACCTAGATTTATTCTTTTCCTTCATCTAACTTGACTAATGCAGTGGGTATAGCACTGGATTTTTCACCTTCTTTCAAGACTGATTCCCTAGTACTATCTTTGTTCAGATTATCCATCATACTGAGGATACATTTTACCCTTTCACTCCTAGATCAAAGTTATTTTCTTTAATTACTAGGAATAACCACTGGTACATCACACAAACATGACTACCATAGTTGTGAACCGCTATAGGGGACTACTTAGGAACCACATGTGAATTAGACTTATCACCATATTTCTTATGAATCAGATGTTACAAAGGAGCAAGACTAGTCCTTGTAGAATTAGTATCAACAGGTTCATGATTAAACTGTGATTTCATGGTGATGGGAGTCCTATCCTGTACTGATCCACTTACTCTATTGTGTCAGTCTTCCCTGTATAACTAACCTTTATATTAGTAGCATCTAATATTAAGTGTGTTCTATCTATATAGGTTTCACCCATGAATGAATTTCCAGAAATTCCTATATCCTTCATGCCTACCTCCACATGGAAAACTATTATCCCAACTAGGTTAAATACCCTAAGGGGGAGGGGGGTGGTGAATTAGGGTATGACAGATTAAAAAAAATTCCCCTTTGGATCTTGTTTTATCATTAAACAAAACACTCTTATCTCCATCTACCATAACAATTTAAGAACAGAAATGATATCCTACATGAGACACATCAGTTTTACTTGATTCAACCTCAATGGAATACATCTAAGAATAATACAATGGTAATGTTATTATGTACCAACTCCACTAAGGATCACTTCTAAAATGTATGGTTTGGGATAGATCACTTCAATGACCAGGCTCACTACCTTTAAAAGGTTTAGGGTTAGCTCATTACTTTCCCAAGGGTCATTCCCTGGGTCGATTTCTATGGTTCACTACTAGTGTAAAGGATCACAATCTTCCTCTTCCTTTCCTTACTTCTCTTGGAAGGGATTCACACACAATTTATGGATATGTAGGTCCCTTTATTATCACTAATGAATACATACATAGTTTTAGATATATGATCTATTTAAATCCAACTTTCATCAAATTTTATGAATAACACTTTACCACATATTTACTAGGAAATATATTTCCAAATAATTTTATGATGCTCACTACCTTTTCAATGCTCACCTCTTTCATGAAGCTCACTTAGACATCATAAATCACCTTACTTTTGTGATTTTCACTAACTTCAAAAATATCACCTCTTTTGTGAATTATACTTAGCCTTCATGAAGATCCCAAATTTTGGGTGGATTTTTATATCCTTTGAAAACTCCATTACTTTTGTAATGCTGATGATTTTTTGGCTGTCTTTTATAGCCTTTGTGAACTCCCTTTGTAAAATTTTTTGCAACAACCACCTTCATGAAGCATCTTTATGAATCCTGAGCCTTAATATCTCGGTTAAGTATCACTACTTTTCTAAAGAGGGTAGATTCCTATTTATATTCCTTCCCACCAATTTCATAAGCTTCCACCCACATCATCACCATTTTACAGTGCTCCCTCATTTCATATGCGATGCTCCTAGTCTCACAAAGTACCATGAAAATTTACCATTCATAATGCTTGATGTAGTCATAGAGATCATCTTCAACTTATTTTACCCTTCAAAAAACCACATTTACAAAACCCATTCTTCATGAAACCCACTCCTTTACCATATTTTCATAAGGCCTTCAAGGAAATCCATCTTTTGCGATGCTAAAATTTGGACCCTAAAAATTTGGAAAACACTGGGAAATGACATCGCATTTTGTATATACTTTTATGTACCACTTCAAGAGAATTAATTACTTTATATTGGATATTTTTAAACATAATCTATAAATAATCTCTCTGATACTACACCACTTACCATGGAAACCCACTTTGTCAACAAAAACAGTCAACCCAAAAATACTGCAATGTTACCTTGAGGTATTTTTTCCCAATAGAAACATGGCCTTTACCATTATCATTTCTAGTAAAATTTTTAAAATAATATTTTTTATTTAGTATTACCAACATTTAAGTAATTCAAAAATAATTTTTTTTTAAAATATCAGGTTAAGATCATCAATTCATTTGATTCTTAACCATCCCATATTCCAAACAAAAAAACCTAAACTAGAAAATAAAATTAAAAATTAAAAAAACTACTTTTTGAAGAATTTTATATATATTGGGAGGTCTTTAGGGGTTCATATTGAATGTATCAGACCAAAACCAATAAGGAAATAAAAACTAAAATCAAAAACCAAAAAAATGGTTTAAAAATAAGAAGTAAATAATAAATATAATGAAATGTAGAAAATTGAAGAACTTAAGTGACTTAAATGTTTCAAATATCATTTATCCTATGTGCATGACAAGAACCCCATAAACATAATTATTATTATAAAAAAATAACAATAATTTAATAGAGAAGATAAAATAATATAAGTAATGCATGCAGACCACAAAAGATATTCAAGCACAAACACATCATAAGAGGAGCTAGTGATGAACCCTAGATTGAAGATGTTAATGTACACCCTCTAACTAGATGGAATCACACACGAAACCCCATCACCAAATGAGAGAATTAATAATATACAACAAAAAACTTACGAGAAAAAACAAATACAAACTTATAGAATCAGGCGTACACCAAGAACTTGAGAAGAGTTCATTGAAAAATATCAAAAATTAAATCAAGGCTGAGACTTCTTGAAGTCATCATGATTAAACAAGGATTTCTATAGGTGATCAATCCACTATATTAAGACACCATAACATTGACTATCATAGCCATAGAGAGAATCTCACAAGGTATTCCCTCTCTCTTGACCTTTCTTCTGCTTAGAGAGAAATACATATGGAATCTAATCACCGTTCTCAATATGAATTCCCAGAAAATAAAGCGACACGACCAGTAATAATGGCAAGGAAATGGTGAGACAATGAGATTTCAGGAATGGTAGGCAAGGGTGGATTAGTGTATGGATGGGGGTACACAGAAGAATTGATAAGGTTAGTATAGTTCAATAGATTATAAAAATCCCAAGACACGTGGTAGATATGGAGTGGATTAGTGGTATTGAATAGGATCACAAAGAAAAATATAAAGAAAAAAAATATGCATATAAGAGCTGTTAGATCAAAAAAAATCAATGGATATTAGTGCACCCAGAAAGAACCCAAGTATCTTAACACCAAAACCAGGTCATACCCCAAATCCCATACACCTAGTACTCATGTAGGGACAACTAGAAAGACTAGAAATAAAAATACCACATTTAATAAGATCCCAAACAAAAATATATCTTTCATAATAATAATAATCTAAAATAAATTTTCATCAAAATATTTAATATAATATTAATTTATAAACCAAATTTTAACAACCTAAACTTATAAAATTTTTAAAATATAAACTTTACTAGTAAAACTGAAACATATTTATAAAAACTACAAAATTTTAAGGAACTAAAAGTGAAGATATATTTTTTAAATTATATTCTTTTCCCGTATGGTTTGGAGGATCAATATATGTGAAAGGATAAAATAAAAATGGTAGTGAAATAATGTTCAGTACATGAAAATCTAGATGACCCCACTAGCTTTGAGTCTATCTAATCCCCTCAACTGCCTACCATACTTGATGTAATAAATTTTTTTATTACCCTTTCTCTTAAATGTGAATTTAACAACTTCTGATAACTTTATATTACTAAAAATATGCAAGGATAAGTTGTATGTGATTTATATCTATCAACACCCACACGTCACCTTTTTGCAAGGGGTTCGGTGTATAATATTGTAGGTGACATTCTAAAAAAAATAACTCCCAAAATATCACATGAGAGTGGGGATTGAAGTATCTGATGATCCAAAAATTGAGTTTCCTATTCTTCTTGATGAATTGGATTTTACAACAATAAATTATGTTATTGAAAAATTTGTAGCATGGATGTCTAGTATTACAGAGATACATGAGGTGTATCATTAATAATTTTTCTCAAATGAAAAACCATTAATAGTTTATGAAAAAATTTCTAAAATTAGGTATGGTATTACAAAAGGATAAAATGATGGGGAAATGAAAGTTTAGATAAATAAAATCTAGTAAATCAACTAAGAAAACAAAAGAACCTTCCTAGAGTACATTCTCTCTAAAATTTCCACTATCTCATATATTAACATTAAAAGTTCATGCCAATACCACATTCAAAGATGGAAATATTTCATAAATTTAATATGAGGAATAAATATTTAGAAATTCCATTACAACCATGGTAGGTATGGAGAGTATAAACGTGATTATAAAGTTTGAATGGTTGTGAGTATTAGTTGTGAATATATACATGATGTCCATTTTCATAATCCAACTTCCCAAAAATGATTTACTATGTTCATTATTGTTAATAATTATTAATTTTTATACAAGTGTATATATTTCTACTATATAAATGGAAAACCCTATGAATAAAGATTTTGACTCATTAATCCAAGAATTATTTCTAGAGAAAAGTTTTCCTTGGAATTGGAAGAAATTGAATAGATAAAAGTTAAACTAAGTAAGGTTTTGTGAAGAACACATCATATGATAGAATCTTCTTCATGCATATATTGCCAGTGTAAAAGTCTATGATTAGTAATATAAAATTTACTTTTATTTTTTACATTAAATATTTTTTTAATAAGCATTGGATGAATTGAAATCTATTTGGATGACAAAAATGTTAATTTTTTTAATCTAATTAATAGATTCCATCAAAACAACCGCACATAATGACTATTGTGAATTTTTAATTCACTGAAATCAACATTTTATAGATAAAATTTGAATTATATATTTCAGTTTTTTTTGAAAGGAATTTTTTTATGATATGAAAATATACAAATTTAGGCTAAATCATGATATGAGGTCAGTGACTAAACATAAGAATCCAATTGATTTATTCAATTTGAAAATGGTAAATATAGTTTTATTTAACGATCAAAACATATTTCAAAACAATTTATTTATTTTGTTCAATGTTTATGAAGTGTTCGAAGTAATATAATGATAATGATTTTGGATATTACATTTGTAAATTTATGTAAGATAAATACTAGTATCACCAAATAAGTAATTTCTTAATATAATTACAATTTTCTTAAAAATATTTCTTAATCATTTGTTTTTTATATTTTTTTAGTACTACCAATATTTCCAAAAATATATATACTCAAAATAAGAAGTAATTTTTTTGAGATGAGTGAGTAGAGTAAATTGTGTTAGAATGTTTTTTGACAACAAATTTAGGCTATTACCTATTATTTTTGTGATATATTATGATCTATGACCTTTGATATAAATTTAGGACATGAGGAATTAATATCATAATTGTTTTATATTATTTTTGAACTTTTTCTCAAGTAGAAGTATAATAGAGGGTTACACTCTATGGATTATGAAATAGATTGTAACATGTTTGAAGTTACTAGTGCTTATGAGAGATTGTACTTTGAGGCTACAATTGAGAAAATGGAAATAGGGAAATGGGTCAAGAATGTATATCAAAATCATGAAAATATTACTTCATTCAAATTATTTTGTTAATTTTTTCATTATTTTATCTACTATTTTTAAATTAATTTCCTTATCATTTATATCTGATACTTATTTAGTTTTTTTTATATTTTTTGGGAAGTCATACTTTTCTTTGAACTATATACAATAAGCTAGAAAAGAGATAAAATGTTCCTTTTAGATGGAATAGAAAACCACATGATACGTGAAACATGAATTTCATTTTTAGGATTCATCTTCAAAATATATGATCATGATAATTTTATTTAATTAATTTTTGAAAAAGACACTATAGTTCAAATATAATCACCCATCTACTAAGGGATTTATCTACAATTGAAGAAAAGTATGACTTCAAAAACGAATTTTTGTAAAATTTATATTGAATGGTATATGAACCATCCACACCTCAATTAACCTCACCACAATCTGATGTACAATGTTCTCAATATGGCATGAATTATATGTTTTTAGTTTATTATTTAAATTTTATTTCAGAACACACATCACATACTCAAAAATGAGCAAATGAGCTCATATTATATTGAAACTTTAGAAAAATTTTCCATAATTTATTTGTGATATAGGAATTTTCCTCACCTCAATCTAATAGTCGGTGTGTCTAATGTGACTCAAAGTGCATTTTTTCAGTTTAAAATTTACATTTAGTTCAAAACACACGTGACATACTCAAAACTAATAAAAAAATTCATATTGTTTTGATACATTAAAAAAATCCAAAATTCATTTGTGACATGTAGGAATAAACCTCACCTAAATATTATACATGGTGTGTCTGGTATTACTAAAAGCTTATTTTTTAGTTTAAAATTGAAAGTTATGTTCAAAACACATTCCACATACTAAAAAATTATTAAACAAAATAATATTATTTGGATACATTAGAAAAATAATCTATAACACATTTGTGACATGTAGGAATCAATCCCACCTCAATTTCATACATGGTGTGCCTAGTATGATTCAAAGTTTTTTTAGTTTAAAAGTGAAATTTTAGTTCAAAACACATGTGACATACTCAAAACCTATCAAACACATTTATATTATTTTGATACTTTAGGAAAATGATCCATAAGTCATGTTTTATGTATAGGAATCTACATCACATCAATGAGACACTTGATGTGGCCGATATGACTTAAAGTCTATGCCTTCAATATAGGAGTTCCATTTAAGTTTAAAACATGATCCACATATCTGGAACCTATAAAAAAATCTTGGATTGATTTCAAAATTTAAGAAAATATCCATAATTAATTTTTGATGTGTAGGAATTTAACACACCTCAATATGATACATGGCCTATCCTGTATGACTCATTGTGTGTGTTTTCTATTTAAAATTGAAATTTTAGTTCAAAACACTTATGAAATACTCAAAACCAAACACATTTAGATTATTTTTATACTTTATAACAATGAACCATAAGTCATTTTTTATTTTAATTAATCAACAACACCTCAATCGAATACATGGTGTGGCTTGTATGACTTGAAGTGTATGTTTTTAGTTTAAAATTGATAGTTTTGTTCAAAATAGATGATTAATAATCAAAACTAATCAAAAAAATCCATATTGTTTTGATGCTTTATAAAAATGATCCATATAACATTTTTGATGTGTATGAATCAACCACACCTCAATCTAATACATGGTGTGTCTTGTATTACTCTAAATGCATGTTTTTAAATTTAAATTGAAATTTTAGTCCAAACACATGTGACATACTAAAAAAAAAGAAAACACATTCAAATTGTTTTGATAATTTAGTTAGAAAATCCATATGTAATTTTTTATGTTTAGGAATAAACCACATATCAATATGACACACAACGCGGCTGGTATGACTCAAAGTGAATGTTTTTAATATTTAAGTTCTATTTAAGTTTAAAATGTATGTCACATAGCCAAAACTAAGGAAATGATATTGAATTATTCTAAAACTGTAGGAAATAAATCATAATTAATTTTTTATGTGTAGGAATTTAACAAAAGTCAATCCAACACATGATGTGTTTTGCATGACTTTAAGTATGTGTTTTCAATATAAAAGTTTCATTTTAGTTTAAAATCTGTAACATAGACAAAACCAAGAAAAAAAAGATTGTTTTTAAACTTTAGTAAAATGATCCATAGTTCGTTTTTGAATTATAGGAATTAAATTTATATCAATCTGATAGATGATATGGCCCGTATTACTTGGAGTGTGTGTTTTCAATATAAAAGTGACATTTTATTTTAAAATACTCATCACATAGACAAAAATAATAAAATGAGGTCAAATTATTTTGATACTTTAGAAAAAACATCCATAATTAATTTTTGATATGTATTAATTGACCGAACCTCAATCTGATACACAATGTATTCAGTATGACTCAAAGTATGTGTTTCAGTTTAAAAATGGCATTTTAGTTGAAAACACACGTGACATACTCAAAAATAATAAAACACATTCATATTGATTTTATACTTTAGAAAAATGATTCATAAGTCAATTTTGAGGCATAATAATCAACCACACCTCAATCCGATACGTATTGTGTCCAATATGACTTGAAGTGTATGTTTTTAGTTTAAAATTGACAATTTAGTTCAAAACACATTCCACATACTCAAAACCAATAAAAAACATTTAGATTTGTTTTTATACTTTATAACAATGATCCATAACACATTTTTGATATGTAGGAGTCAACTGTACCTCAATCTGATACATGGTTTCCTTGGTATGACTTGAAGTGTGTGTTTTTAGTTTAAAATTGAAATTTTATTTCAAAACACATATGAAATACTCAAAACCAATAAAACAAATTAAAATTGTTTTCATACATTAGTTGAATGATAAATAAGTCATTTTTTAGGTGTAGGAATCATTCACACATAAATATGACACACAATGTGGCTGGTATGACTCGAAGTAAATCTTTTCTATATAAAAGTTCCATTTTAAGTTTAAAACATGCAACACATATTCAAAACTAATAAAAATATCTCAAATTATTTTAAAACTTTTTAAAAACCATTCATAATTCAATTTTGGTGTATATGAATTGACAACACATCAATTGGACACATGATGTTATCGGTATGACTCAAAGTGCATGTTTTCAATATAAAAGTGTCATTTCAGTTTGAAACATTCAACATAGCCAAAAAAAGATCATATTATTTCTAAACTTTTGAAAAAATATCCATTATTTATTATTTATATCTAGGAATTGACTATATATCAATCTGATAGATGATGTGGCAAGTATGACTTGAAGTTTGATTTTCAATATTGATGTATCATTTTAGTTTAAAATGCATGTCATAAAGACAAAACCACGAAAATGAGCTCATGTTGTTTTCAGGATTGAGAAAAATGACCCTTAATTAGTTTTTGACATGTAATAATTGAACTAACCTCAGTCCAATACATGGGGTGACCAGTATGAATCAAAGTGTATTTTTTTATTTTAAGTTTGAAATTTTAGTTTAAAACACATGTGACATACTCAAAACTAGTAAAACACATTAATATTATTTCAACACATCAAAACAATGATCCTTAAGTTATTTTTGATGTGTAGGAATTAACTGAACCTCAATCCAATGAATGGTGTTCCTGGTATAACTCAAACTATATGTTTTGAGTTTAAAACTGATAGTTTAGTTTAAAACACATGCTACATACTAAAAACTGACCAAAATCATTCAGATATTTTTTATACTTTATTAAAAAATTCAATAACATATTTTTCATGTGTAGGAATCAACTACACCTCAATTCTATACACAATGTTCCTCGTATAAATTGAAGTGTATTCATTTAGTTTAAAATTTATTTATTTTAGTTCAAAACACATGTGAAGTACTCAAAACTAAGAAAAAACAATCATATTATTTTTATACTTTATAAAAATGATTCATAAGTCATTTTTGATGTATAGAAATTGACCTCACATCAATCTGACATATGATGTGTCCTATATGACTCAAAGTGTGTTTTTTCAATATAATATTTTCCATTTAAGTTTAAAATGAACATCACATGAACAAAACTGAGAAAAAAATCTTATATGTTTTTTAAACTGTAGGAAAATTGTTCAGAATTCAGTTTTTATTTGTAGGAATCGATCTCATGTCAATATGACACACGATGTGGTCGATATGACTTGAAGTATGTGTTTTCAACATAAAAGTGTCATTTTAGTTTAAAACATGTCACATAGACAAAACTGAGAAAAATTGACCATATTTTAATTAATAATTATTGTAATGATCCATAATTAATTTGTGACATAAAGGAATTGATCATATATCAACCTGATAGACGATGAGGGAGGTATGACTCGAAGACTATTTTTTCAATATAGAAGTGCCATTTTAGTATAAAACACACACTATATAGAAAAAACCAAGAAAACGATTTTCCACAATTAGGAAAATTATCCATAATTCACTTGTGACATGTAGAACTTGAATAGATATCTATCTGACACTTGATGTTGTCTTATGACTCAAAGTTCATGTTTTCAATATAAAAGTGTCATTTTAGTTTAAAACATGCATTGAATACCCAAAACTATACAAAATAGATGAGATTTTTTTCAAAATTTAATAAACTGATCCATAATTAATTTGTGATGTTTAAGATTCAACATATTTCCAATCCGATAAATTATGTGGTCAGTATGAATCAAAGAATATGTTTTCAATATAAAAGTGTCATTTTAGTTTAAACACGTATCACATACCCAAAACTAAGAAAAAAGTTTATATTGTTTTAGAACTTTAGGAAAACGATCCATAATTCATTTATAAAATTTCAAAATAAACCAAACATCAATTTGACACATGTTGTGAACGGTATGACTCGAAGTTCATGTTTTCAATATAAATGTGCCATTTGAGTTTGAAACATATATCACATTGCCAAAAATAATCAAACAGTCTCAGATTATTTTCAAACTTTAGGAAAAGGATCAATAAATCATTTTTGACATGTAAGAATTGACCACATATCAATTTGAAAAATGCTTAATTGATAATATAATTAATATATATATATAGTAATTAACAATATAATTTACCATATGTGGATTTTATGACATTAAAATTAATTTTTTTTTATTTTTTTATTTAGTGTTGCTAAAATCAACATTGGTTTTATTACATGGACAAGATTTTGTACGGTGGTTGATCTTTGGAGAAATCATGTTATAAGAGTTATGATTTTGTATATTGGTTGTATTTTTTTGTATTAATTGTAAATATCACATCAATGTAAATATATTTTATGGAAATTTTGAATTTAAATGATAGTATAATGTTATATTTTTATTTTTATTTGAATTTATTCTTATAAGTATTTATATCTATTTGTATTCTGATTGGGTTTTCTATGAGATGGTTTCTGTTGGGATGATGTAATCATAGAACAACTGCATGGACTTTATCAGTTCCAGTAAAAGATCAGATAAAGGGTGACTTTATCAATGATGATAAAGGGCCCATTTTTTTTAAAGGTTGGGTCCAAAGCCTCAATTTTTTAAAGGGGTAATTTTTTAAAGGTTGTGGCAGAGGGGCCATTTATTAGTTATATAAAAAGTGATGATAAAGGACCCCTTTATCAGCCCTAGTAGAAGAAATGATAAAGAGAACCTTTATATCTTCTTTTAGTAGTGCTAATAAAGGTTTAATACTTTTAACACCGTTTAGGTTTTCTATGACTTTTTGCACTAAAAAATATCTTTTATAGTTATATTAAAAGCATTTTCTATCGTAGTGATTCCTGGTAGTGTGTAGTAAAGAAAGGAGTTTTAAAAGGTTTGAAGATTGGAAAATTAGAATTATGTAAGCATTGTGTAATGGGTAAGTAGACTAGCGTCAGTTTCAACACTACAACTCATCGTATGAATGGAACACTTGAATACATCTATATTGATGTCTAGGGACCATTGAAAAATTATTCATTGGGAGTTAATCATTATTTTTTAACATTTATTGAAGATTACTCATGATATGTTTGGGTATATGACATAAAGCATTAAGATGAAGTGTTGTATTTCTTCCTTGAGTGGAAGGAGATGATTGAAAAGTTGAGAGGAAGGAAAATAAAGAGACTAAGATTAGATAATAGCAGAGAATACATGTGAGACCTATTCAAGAAGTTTTTTCAGAATGAAGGTATTGTGAGACACTTTACAGTTCCTGGAACACCGTAACAGAGTACTGTTCCAGAATGGATAAACCATACACTAATTGAAATGATATGGTGTATGTTGTCTCATTCAAGTTTGAGTGAATCATTTTAAGCATAAGAATTGATGTATAAAGCACACATTATGAATGGATTACCTACTTACACGATTGATGGTTAAATTATAATAGAGGTTTGGTCTGGTAAAAATGGTTTTTATTATTATAGACTTCATATCATTGGTTGTAGTAATTATTTTCTTGTGATATACTCAACATTGGATCGAAGAGATAAGAAAGTTATATTTTTTAGTTTCAGTAATGGTGTGAAGGATTTATGACTATATATCCAATGGAGATAAAGATCATTTGGATTCCTAACGTCACATTTTATGATTAAGTGATGGTAATGGAAATTGATTCCCTAAAGAGATAGATGAATTAGTTTTGATTGATTTTTAGAAAATTACACTACTGAATGATCAAGAGCTACAAGATACAAAGTGTAGTGATTGTATGGAGATTCTAACTGAAGAAGAAGTGGCACTACATGATACTCATCAGCCTGAGAGTATTTACACTGGTATAATTTGAAATACAATGCATAGACCTTCTAGGAATTATGATATGGTCAGATATGATCTTTCAGTAATTGATGAGAATGTCTCATAAAACTATCATGATATTTTGGATAGTAAATAAAATAACTAATAGAAGTTAGTTAGGGAATGATAAAAGAACTTAATTCATCATAATAATACATGGGAACTTATTTATCCTCTGAAGTTAAGAAGGTAGTTATAGGGATAAAGTTCTAACATTGTTTAGAATTGATCAATATCTCTTGTACCTTAGATTCCTATGAGCATCAGGAAGGAAACATAAGGAAGAATTTATTGAGAAGAAACCTGGTGATATTTTTTTCAAGGTGAATATTTTTGAAAGATGACTAAAATATCACTACCATGTTGGTGGGTGACCACCATGGATGATTATCCTCCACTGAAGAACTGTTCCAGAAGGTTGGTGTTTCCCAAGGAAAATTTCTAAAGAGGTGGTGACTTCCTTGACCAATATTTGTAGTGGTTACTATATTTATTCTCCAGTTTTCCCTATAAATATTGGTTGGGTTGTGTGGTAAAGGTGCACAAGTGGTTCTCATGTAGGAAGTCCTTGGGATCTTCATCCCCTCCAACACCCGGTAATATAAAAACTCAATATTTTCCTCTTCAAGTAATGTGCCATAAATTCCCATGAGAATGAACTGTGGAAGAATAATGAAGATGGTTAGGGGGATGTTCCCACTCTTGGACACAACTTTATGATCAGTGGTGACACAAAGCAATTGGTTCTCCACCAAGGAGGTCATGGCAATGATGAAAATGTGGAAGACCATGAAAACCTCCATCTTTTATAGAAGGTTTATTTCCCTAGGGTTTATCATCCACTATCTCACAATCAAAATGATGGTTCGGTCCTAGATCATAATGATGGAAATCATAGAGATGGGTTATTCCCTTGGGGTTTTCCATCCACCAAATCATGATCAAACTTACATGGCCTAGATTTTCTATGGGCTTCCTAACAATATTTTCGTGAATACCATCAAGTTTCACTATGATATTGAGCTTTTAGTTGATAAATTATTGAGCCTATTTTAGACTCTATTTTTACCTTATAATAATGTAAAATATATAAATATTTTCGGAGCTAAGAACTGAGAAAACTCTAGATTCCAAGGCCCAATGATCCTATGATTAATTTTATAAAAATATAAAATATATTTATATCACACATGCATAGATTTTCATAAATAATGGATTATATTATGAATGTAGACTTGAATAAAACATATGATACTATGTATGAATCCAGATCATGGAGTTTACCCTAAGTGAAATCTAAGGTTGGTCGAGATTGGGTATCTGATTGAGGAAATCTTTGACAAGCGTGTTTAATTAAAATAAATAAATAATTTATTGGTTTATTTTATTAAACAAACTAATTAAATCCTCTATAAATTTCATCTTATGAATATTTTTATGTATTAGTCACATAATCTATGCTACATCTAAGAGGAGGAGGATAGATTTCTTCATTGGTGAATCAACATCAAATGATGAATGACTATCAGATCAAAGTGGATTCATAGCAAGCAGAAAAAGTGAATCATCCTCATCACTAAAAATGTGCTATTTATCAAGGATCAATACATAATCAAGTAATGTATCACCAATTTTAGTTTCCAACCTTGATTAAATGTTTGATCTTAGATATTTGGTTATTTTCTTTTAATTCTATGTATTCCCACCCTTTGCATTAGCCCATTGTCAAATTGAATTGTTTTCTTTAATTTATTATTTTATTATGGAATGATATCAACATAGATTCCCTAATTTTAAATTATTGGTCGAGAACACTTAGTTAATGATGTTTATCACCATTGTTATGGTGTTTTCCCCCATCATTCTTCACGTTCTACATCATCGGCCTATAGGGTTGTAGTTTTACTTTTCTGAGGCGGGTTTGATCATGATAGAACCACCATATTTATGGTGGTTGTGTGAAACATTATTGGGATAATGATTCTCATATGGAAAGAGATCCATTTTGGGATGTAGGTGATGATTTTAGTGGATCTAAAATTTGGGACTGAGCATTAGTGATCGGAGGAGCGGTGCAGGTGGGCAGGCTTTGTGTGAATGGTTGGAATCTATTTTACACCCACTATGGGATAGTAAATGATGGATTAAAGAAAATAAATTCAAATTTTCAAGTTAAATAGGTGTGATTTTGGGAAAAGAAATTATATTTATCTAATTTATGAAAGATCTAACTTTTTTGTAAAAATCCCTACTAAAAAGTGCATACTAGGATGAACACACATCATGAAGAAACACAACATCAAAAACTAGGGTTTTAAAGAGAATATAAGGATCAAATTTCATATGGCTACACCATATACTGTGTGACCATACCTAGGTGGATAGGTCATGTTCAAGTTGAACATTCCTAGGACCCCATGTGGGAGGACACGTCATTTACTATGGGAGTACCTGGTAATGGATAGACACACAAACATAGTCAGGTACATGGGTTTGGACATGGATAGGTACCTGATATGAAACATAGAAAGGTACATGGATAGGATAATGAGCATGATTCGATTTTCTCGAGCATGGACATAATTACACTGGTAGGTCCTGAGTGGTCAAGATACACCGTTTAGTCCCCTTACACACCATTTATTGTGACATGGCAACTGATCCATGTTTTGAGGAGGCACAACTAGGTGAAGAGGTAGGGTTACACGATGTGCGGATTCCCGTACATGTTGTGTAATTATCTTTACAACTTTTTTTCCTCTTATTTAATTCATTTGGACTTAGATTTTGGCTCACAAGTATCTTATCCTGAGTTTTTTCAACATAGAACATGATGGTATCTTTCATAGTGGCTTTTGATACATGATAAAATATATTCCAATAATGATGATTAGGTGATGATCGATGATGATAGTGATCAGGTAGGATCATTAGAGAGATTATAGGTAAAGACGGTACTCCCCTATTGCACTAGGGTGTGGTTCATCTAACCTTTGAGACAATACTCTCCTATCACACTAGGGTGTGAGTCCTCCATACTTGTTGTTTTGATTGAGATGGTACTCCCTTGTCACATCAAGGCATGGGTCTTATATCCATAGAGATGGTAATCTCCCTTTTCTCCAAGGTGGGGGTACCCTATACTTGTTATTACAGGAATAGTTTGTACTCCCATGCCATACCAGGTTGTGGGTCTACTGTCCATGGGGACGGTACTCCCATGTTGCACCAGATAACAGGTCCCTATACTATTTATATAGGCACAAGTTGTTTTCCCCTATTACACTATGGTGTAGGTACTCTATCCACATAGAATTTATTCTCTTTCTTGAGTGTGGGTCCTCTATACTTGTTATTACAGATATAAAGACAGTACACCCCTATACAAGCATGAGTACTCTATCTATGGAGACAGTACTCCCTTGTATCCCCATATAGTAGGTCCCCGATATTCTATACAAATATATGGATATGGTACACCCCTCCATGGATGTGATTATTTTATATACTGAGTGTCATAACATTATTGTTTCAGGGAATATGATCTCTATATTTTTAATATTAATCTCCCTAAAGTTATAAAGAAGTAGTAAGGTAAAACATCTCATCCTGACTTCATTGGACATGCACGTGAAATAATAGATATCAATGATGGACATTTGAAGATGTAGGAAGACTCAACATCTTGGGATGGGATGTGAGATGGAGATACCATTTCTCTCTTATCTAGGATTCTTATATGAGAATATATATATATATATATATATATATTTGTGTTATTGGGTTTCGTTTCCCTCTTGATTTGGGCTGATCTGACTACTTATATCGTGTCTTATATTTCTCTTTCTTCTGTTTTTAGGGTGACCTAGTGGGTATGTATATACTCACCCTTGCATGGGATTTTCCCACACCTGTCATTTATTATGCATATTACAGACAAATCAGTGGTGATTTCATAGAATTATATGGATACTCAGGTGCATAGACCATGTAATATGGTTAGGTCTTGGAGATCAAGAGTCTTGATCTATCATTTACTTTTATTTTCATGTTTTTGTTAGGTATGGAAATATTTTCAAGGTGGGTGTGTATTTTTTCATTTATATTTCAGATTACATTATCTCACTCTTTTGTATTCCCTAGAGGATATTACATGTATGGTTTTTTACATTATATATTATTGTATTTTATTATTATTACTCTACACTTATGAATGGATATGGTTGGGTGCATGTGTATAAGTACTTTAAGAAAAGTCCTCCCATTTTAGTTATTCTTTATCAGTGCCAGTCAACAGACCCTGGTCTATAAGGGTGGACTTGGGTTTGTGGCAGATTAGTGTTCTTCCAAATAGTCAGGAATTGGTGAATCAAGTGTTTTTATGTTGGTATCATAGGTTTTTTTAACCTTAAGATGGTGTTTAGATTTTCCCCCCTATGAGGTCTGGTTAGGAACTTTGGGAAATGGTGTCAAAGTGTCTCAAGTACTACTTTTTAGATGAAGAACCTAGTGTTTGTGTAGTGGTTGGTTTATCCAATCACTAGGAATCTGATGACCTATTTATCAAATCAGAATACCAATACATTGGTTGTAGGTAATATTGGAACATGCATCATATAGGATTGAGTCATTTTATTTTCCTTCTTGATTCATTCCCCACATATATATGATCATCTGACCATGGTATATCTTGATTAATTTCAAGATACCTATGTGAAGATAGTTAAAGATCGTGATTATGATCTGATGAGTAATGAGGCCTTAGTTCAGAGGATATATTATGATATATTTTGTCTAGGTGGGTAGGTATCAATACCCCCTACCCATCAAGAATCAGGTTGTGTCAACATATTAGGCTGATGATGCATGTGGGCTTAGAGAACTCTATGAGATCCAATACCAGATGATGCTAAAGTTTCATGGTGATCAAGATCCCTAGGTAGTGGAGGATGGGATTGATTTAATGATCCAAGTTTTTAGATTTGTAATATCCCAACTAATTAGATGGTATTCACTATAATCTAGTATTTCCCATGGAGTAGCTAGGCACTAGTGGAGTCTAGTCACGCATACACATGATGATTTTGTACTCTCATTGTCTGACTTACAGTAACTGTTTGATGAAGAGTACTACATCTATTTCTTGAACTTAGTTATTATTTAGGAACTTTTATAGATATATCAAGGTGGAATGATAGTTTTTGAGTATTCTACGAGGTTCAATGACCTTACATGGTACTCCCTTGACATGATTCAAGATGGTAACTTTTGTCTGAAGAAGTTTGATAAAGGTATCCATAGAGACATCTATGCTAGTGTGGTACCCCTATGAATTACTATATGTGATGGGGTTCTATTTTAGGAACTGGTGATAGGTATATTTCTATCTAAGGGACTACCTGGAGCTGGATCTTTCATTAGGAATCCTAGGGTTGAGTCATATATAGAAGCTAGAAGACGAAAGGAGTTGAGGCATAAGAGGTGTACCCACACTCATACTCAGACATGTGGTCATGAAAATTAAGGATAATGTAAGGGACTAAGGAATACCATATATGGAATTTGATATTCATGTGATGGGAGAGTTGACATTACATGTGATTGTCTGACCCAACATGCTAAGGAGGGAAGGAAGACAGTGGATGGACCACCACGACAGAGGCATTATTTTGATCAAGGTTTTCTTAGGTGTTCATAGGTTGGCCCCCAAGAATGTAGAGTTGGTATAGGAGAAGCTTGGGATCCATGAGGATGATATGATGGTATAGGGAGAGTTTATGATCTACTTCCACCAACACCACCAGGAAACCCACATTAGGCTCAGGGAGATGGAGGTTATGGTTGTAAATAGATGACACATTAGAGGTTTATGACCTGAAAACAAATGATATGATTAGAGGTAATATCCATGTTTATTCTAATATTACTTTATTACTAGTAGAAATAGGTTCATGTTATTCCTTCATCCCATTTCTCTTAGTGTAAGAGTTGGAGCTCCCAGTTGATACTTTAGTCCAATAGCTTTGGGTTGAGGTTCCTATAGGGAATGGTTCTTCGTTATCACTTATTGCTGGTAGTGTGAGCTATCATTTGTTATAGAGACTTTATTATGGGATCCATTGGTCATCATGATGAAACCTTATGATGTATTTTTGGGTATGGACTAGTTTTCCAGGGTCCGATCCCATATTGAATTCCATCGTAGACATGTCAGATGCCTTTATATAGATGGGTAAAAATTCTTCTTTATGGGTGATAGAGATCTCAGGGTATAGAAATTGGGTCTTGTGATCAAGAAGATATAAAACATAACCCATTAGTTGGTGATTTTATCCCTTGTAATTGTAGGTTCTTCTATAATCTAGGTTCCTTTAGTCGTGAAGGATTATACAGACCTCTTCCCTGAGAATATTTCATGACTACCTATAAGGTGGGATATGGATTTTTGCAATTAATTACACCCTAGGACCACTGTGATATATTATATGGCATATTAGATAACCCTTATTGAGCTCTAGAATCTTAGGTTGAAGTTGGAGGACCTTTGAGACAAGGGTTTTATTAGACCCAGTGTGTCCCCCTAGACAACTCTGATTTTGTTTTTAAAAAAGGTATATGGGATCTTTTGACTTTATATTGATTATAATTTACTAAAATAGGCCATGATAAAGAATAAGTACCCATTTTTGAGGATTTTATACCTCATTGATTAGTTACAAGGCACGAGATGGTTCTCATAGATCGATCTCAGGTCCAGCTACCAACAGTTGAGGGTTCGTAAGGCTGTTATTATGAAGTTGGAATTGTGATATCGCTAAGAAAACTATGAGTTCTAGGTGATTCCTTTTAGTTTCAAAAATTACTCCACTATGTTTATATCTCTGATGAACCAGGTCTTCCAGCGATACTTGGACCGATTTTTTATTTTCTTCATTGATGACATGCTCGTCAACTTTGTATCATAGGAGTATGAAAAGCACTTGAGGATAACCCTAAACTTAATTTGGGAGCACTAGATTTATGGTAAGATCTCAAAGTCCCAGTTTTGGATTCATGAGGTTTACTCTTTGGGGCATGTAATTTCTGATCATGTATTAGGTTTGGATCTAGTGAATATTGATGCAGTTCTTTCTTGGGATCTACTGAAGAGTGTGTTAGAGGTGTAGAGTTTTTTTGGATTTACAGAGTGCTACATGAGGTTCATGGAATAATTATATAGGATTGGATACCCTTTTAACATCCTAAAATTGAAAGAGAATTCATTTACCCAGACTGAGGAGTTTCAAAGAGACTTTGAGTAGTTGAGGATGAGGCTGAAAATTGATCCTATTTTGAGACTATTAGAGGAGGGAATGGAGTATGTAGTGTATTGAAATTCCTCTAGAATTGGGATTGAATATGTGTTGATGAAAATGTAGTAAGTGATCACATATGTGTTGAGGAAGTTGATACCCCATGAACAGAAATACTTGAATCAAGATGTGGATTTGGTAGTGGTAGTCTTCACTCTGAGGATGTGGAGGCACTATCTTCTGGGAGAGAAATTTTTTTGTTTACTCATACCATCAAAGTCTTATTTTTTTCTTTATGAAGAGATATATGAACCTGAGATAATGGTTCTAGTTGTAGTTACTATAAGAACATGACTTTGAGATAGTCTATAATCCTGGGAAGGGAAATGTTGTAGCAAATTCCCTCATCTGAAAGTCTCATTCTCATATGGTGGAGGATGCACATGAGCAGCTGTATTATTTGAATCTGACCCAGGTGGAGGAGAGGGGTGAAGATTATATTCAGTAAATAGTGTTTAATCCACCTTTAATTCATCATGTGAGGGTGATCAGTTAGGATACATTGACTATGAAGTCCTACATGAGCATATATAATCTAAATATTCACCAGATGGATTCTATGGAAGAGAGAAGCATGCCATCCTTTTATAAAAAAGAGTGGTGGTTCTAGTCATGTTTCGAGAGGAGGTGATGATAGAATTTCACATTTATCAATTATTTGTACATATTGATGTAGTGAATATGTATTGAGAACTTTAATGTAAATTTTTTTTGTAATGGAATGAGGTGGAGTGGTGCTGATTTTGTCTCTTGGGGTCTCACTTGTCAGTAGGCGAAGGATGAGCACCAAGTTCCTATAGATTTGTTACATCCTCTTGAGATCTTGGAGTGGAAATGGTATGAAATATCCATGGACTTTGTGATATGTATTATTCATAAATAAAGATTCCATGATTCCATCTAGGTGATATTTGGTCGACTTACAAATTTTGTTCACTTTCTTTTTATCAAGGAGCAGAGTCAAGTGGAGTGTTTGGAGTAGTTGTATGTGCGGAAGATATTATTAATTTATGGGTTTACCTTGATTATTATCTCCGGCCATGATGAATGGTTCATTTCTTGTTTTTAGAGAGGTCTGTAGGAGGTATTTAAGACCATGTTGAGGATGATTATATATTTTCACCCCCAAACAGATACACGGAATGAGCACACTATCCAAGTATTGGAGGATGTGATGAGGGATTGTGTGTTATAATTTTTCTGGAGTTGGGAGGATCACTTAATTTTGGTATATTTTTTACATAATAATATCTATCACTCTTCTATGAACATTACACTTTTTGAGTCCAAGTAAGGGAGACCCTGTAGGTCACCCATATTCTAGAGTGAGATCAGTGAGGCCTCTTATGACAAACCTAGTAATTATTACACATTAATTCACGATTTATTATATAATAATAGAAATAATAAAATATAGGATAGTGATAATTCTAGTGTATTTGGGTAATTAGGTACATTACATAACAACTTAAAACATGGGGTGAATTGGCATTATTAAAAACTTCCTTAACATGATCATAATATTCCATCGTTCTTAAAACTCGAAGGAATAAACTAGGGATATACATAAGAAAGGGGTGAGATATAAATCCTAGTAAAGGAATAAATAAAGAAAAACATGAATAATGTATTAAATGTTAGATAATAGGAATTAAAATTGGACCTAGATTTGGTGATAATCATAAACATAAACAAAGAGGCATGATATAACATGATAACATAAGGGAACAATGGGAAAGAGGAAAAATATTTAAACATGACATTGTAAACATAGGTCAAAGATGACCTACAAGACATCATAACATGGTTTAAAAAGCATAAAAATGGATTAGTTTTAATCCCTAATCATATACATGACGTCTCATGATACTAAATTGTTACCCAATTCATTGGAGTGTTATATAATTTTGGTGCACCCATCACTTTTATATCATGTTCATGCATAAGTGTGCCATATAGATCATACAACATAAGGATGTATTTCATCCAATTTAACCCCAGTATCAAGGAGCATGGGTTAAATACATGGAATTACCCAATAAATGAAGTATATGAACAACTAGGTGAATACCCTTAATAGTAAATGGGGGTGGATATTCATGAAAAAATCTTTTAGCCTGAAAAATAATAGTGAAATTTTGGCAGAAAACAATGGTAATTAAAGATTAATAATATGTTTTAGCGAGAGATAAATGGGTCTATAATCATTTAGATATCAAAATAATAGTAATATGTATGTGTAAAAACATATCAAAACATTAGGAATTGGAAATTAAAATGAATAAAATAGAGAATATGCTTGAATAAAGAGGAGAAGGATAGGATCCCCTACATAATTTCAGCATAGTAGTGACTTATTTAAATGATATAATGAGTGGGGATAAATGATATCTCATTAATGGGAAATTAAATTGAAACTATATGGTTCTTTATAAATTCATGAAAATATCACTAATTGAGGTTCAAAATGATAAATAGAAATAAGGTTCTTGAATTGAAAAGAAGAGAGACATGTACCTTACCGTGAGAGGGTGACTCCAAAAGATTGGAAAGATATTCTTGAGTGCGTGGGGGAACATTGGGAGGACTCAAGATATGTTAGGGTATATTAAGGACATGATCCAAAGTTTTTTATCAAAGATTATTGGGAACTTGGGTGATTTTATATAGAAAAAGATAGAGGAGTTCTTTATTATTTCCCAAACATTGGTTATAAACTCTATATAATAAAATAATAAAAACCACAAAACTTCCCATGGTTTATTCCAATATTTTATTAAAAATTGGATTTTTTTTTAATTATTTTATAATTAAAAGTTTCCAACTCATTAAAATATTACCCTTGGGGATGTGTACGTGAGCCACGTTCATAAAGAAATGATTTTAAAACCATAAAATATAATATATGTTTTGGAGGATTCATAAAGGATTTATAAAATTAATGAAATGACATAAAAATCACAATTATTTTAATATATTTTATTATGTATACCCTTTATATAATTTATTACATCACTTTTGGGTCATTATGATATCATAATTTGCATAATGTATTTATGATGTATTTAATTTCTACCTAAAAATTCGAATGTCTCAGAATATTGTGAAAAATTTACCATTGGATAATTTCAATGTGGCTATTCAAAAAATAATATTTATTTTATCAAAATAATTCTAAAAATATGTGAATTTTTACTTTTATAATAAGAATTGATATTTACTGATAACTTTTGGTTTCTTTTTGAATAACATTTTTCAAACCCTTATAACAATTACATTTGAATTCATAAAAATTATATCATCATTTAAATTTAATAAATATTATTTCTTATTATTATTTTACTAAAATTTAATTGATTATTAAAATCAATGAATTCATCAAAAGGAATGTGTTAATTGAAATTTCTTATTACGGAAAATTAAATTTGTGTTTTATCATATTAAAATCTAATTTTTATCAAAATCATTTCTTAATTATTTATAAAGAAACAAAAAATAATAATCACTAATATATTGAAATTAAAAAATAAATATTCATATTATTATCATTATTTTTTTTCTAGTCCTTTTTAAATTATTTTTTAGCCTTAATCGACATGTTTTCCTTTTATAATGGTAATAAATATTTCCTTTAGTTACTATTCATATTATCTAAAACATAAGTTGACCTTATTAACTAATATTAACTTTTATTATTACAAATATGGAATCCATTTTATAAAAATAAAATAAGGTATGTAGAATAATTTAATTTTAGAATCTCCTATAAGAGTGATGGAAAACAGTTTTTCTGAAAGATGTACTTTTCTGAGGAAATGATGATTTTTCTTTAAATCTATAACTAGTAATATTAATTATATGAATTTAAATTAATAATTATAAATATATAATATATAAATTTAATTAAAATCATTCCCAATTAGGGGTTATTTTTAATTAATTAAAATAGAGGAACATTTTTCATTTTTAAAAAAGTTTTGAGAAGAAGAAAAAATGTGTTTTCAAGCCTAAAAATAAACTTATTATAAAAACCGGTAAAAATATAATTTAAATTTAATTAATTAGACTAAATATACTTTAATTATTATTATTTTACTCTAAATTAAAATTAAAATAATAATGATAACTTTAAATTACTTAATTTTTATCCAAATAAATGATAGACATATAAAAAAATGTGTATTTTCACTATTCATTAAAAAATCAATATTTTCCAAAAGATCACAAAACATTACACTAAGTTAATTTTGATATGATTATAAAAAAATTAAGTTATTTTTATAAAATACATTTTCTAAATATCCTAGAAAATAATAATTATTTCTTTTTCGAAAAATAAATAAAAAACTTTTTTGAAGAAAACATAATGTTTTAAATAAAAATTGGGTGATTATTTACTATGAATTTATCAATAAATTTATTTTGAGTAGTAAATATATATATATATATATATATATTTTTATAAATTATTTAATCCTATTCATATAATCAAATTTAATAGCTTGGTTATAATAGTTATATTTAAATAATCATAGTTTGTTTGGGTTTTGTGTTTCATATTGCATATGCTATCGAACATAACTTTCTATTTTAAAAAATCAAGGTATTACGTTATTCACCCTTTAATAAATTTATTCCGTATAATTTGAACTTGATATTGGTAAGAAATTTTTTGAAACTTGAAAATATTTTTTTTAAAATCACATTATAAAAAGGGTTAATAAAACCTCCACTTGAAAAGAGAGAAAGGGAAGTATGAATTTCATCACACAACTAGTATCCTAAGTAGGTGAAAATTAGTGGGATGTTAGAATATATACATGGAAGAAAAAAAACTAACTCCCAACAACTAATAAATGATGATAGAAAACATTGTTTTGGGAAATTCAATGACCAAAAAAACCATAAATCTGAGATAGATGAAAAAACCATCAATTCACCATAAATGATCATAATAAGAAAAAAAATTATTTCAAGGTTATTTCAAAAGATTTTATGAATTAATTCACCATATAGACTAGTAACATAAGAAAATATACTTTATTGGCATGTATAATTTTATCCTATAATCAATTTTTACTATAACCTCATCTTTTTCTCCAAACTATAAGTACTCAAGGTAATTGTTTGTTCCTAAAGAACAATAATAAGTTTCTAAAAGATAATATAATCCACCAAATAATAAAAATATATTCTTATTTTATTTTCTATATAATATCCCAAGACCTACAATCCCAAATTTGGTGCTGAAATTGTAAAGTTTACATTTCCGGCTTTGATGTAGATAATTAAGACCGAATTTTTATCATCAAATCCTTATAACATAACAAGGAAAAATTGGACAACTTATAACATTTAGGACCTTTAAGTTTTATATTTTTATTGAATTAGGATGAACTCCGACAAAAAAATTTATCACACCCCGACGTTTTAATTTTTTTTTGTTATTTCAAGGCTTTGGTTAACCTCATTAAGGTGTGAGTTGAGAAGAGGTCAAAAACTGTTGACATTTAATGTTTTTAGTGGGTTTCGAACCCATGCGCGGTCACCGCAGAGTTGGCGGTAGCCATGCAGCTGGCCCAGGTGTCGTGAAATTGCTAATTATTTTATTACTATTATTATTATTATTCTTTTAAAGAAAAATGATTAAATTTTTTATTAAAATTATTATTATTGAATTAAAGGTATTATAATTATTTTATTATCGTCATTATTATTTTTATTATTATTGAAATAATTATTATTTTTATTATTGTTAATTTTTTTTATTATCTTTATCATTGTTATTTTTATTAATTTTATTTTGGGTATTATTATTATTATTATTATAATGATAAAATGAAAAAAACCCAAACCCTAATCTAACCAGTCACCACACCCCCTTTTCCCTATTCCCTGCTGCGGGCCACACCCCCTTCTCCAATTGTGATGCATGAGCCCCCCCCCCCACGCCTGCCTTCTCCCATCACGCAGCCACAACGGCTCCTCCGCCAGTCTCCCTCCGTACCACCCTTCGCCGGCGCCCCCTCAGCGCACCCCAAATGACCACCCACTCGCGCCCCAGCCACCGCACAACCATCCCGGGATCCCCTATTTTCCCCTCCACTAGAACGAGCCGCCATCTCGCTACTCCCCAGCTGACCGACACCCTCGGCGCACCCGTCTCTCACCTCCTTCCCACCCAGCCGACCCAGACGACCTCTTCACTGCCGCTCCGACCTCCGGCCACCTGCGGGCTGCCGCTCTAGCCTCTGGCCATACACCACTCTAGCCATTCACCTTCTTTTCAGAGATCCGGTGTCACGACCCCCTCCCCACAAAGTGTACCCCTCCTGGGCCAGCAATGTGAGAAGGGAGATAATGACCCCCGAGTCCCGCCTCCAGTAGGCCCCGGGTTGCCGACTAGCAGCGAGGGTATAATACACACACAAATGGGAGGCATTACCCTCTAAGAGAACACATGAAGAAGAGAGAGATAGAATAGACTCCAATCAACTCCAACTCAGAACTGAAATATAAAAGGAAACCAAGTACATATGTGAAATGTCATGAAAAAGTACTACAACTGAAAGGGGAAACTAAAAGTACCCAAAAGAAAGTAAAACAAAAGCGACCACAAGCCCGAACATCTCCTCCTCCAACCGCAAGCTAGTAGTAACCAGCTTGATCTCCAACCTGCTCCAAGCGACCTGAAAAACAGTTTATATGTACATAGGGTGAGTATAACAGTATACTCAGTAGGATCCTCCCCAAGACTCTCGTGCAAAGGTAAAGAAAGCATGCTAAAGCCCAGTGAACAACAAGTGAAACTAACTCGTCACCTAAACAGGTATACTATGTTCCCAACCTCACCATGGCTACTCTCACCATGTAACGCATACAAGAATATAGCATATAGTAAAGAATATAAAGGGTACCCCGCTACTACTTCCCCACTGGTTTTCCGCTTTGCCCCAATGACATACGTCCTGTGCATCTCTCTCCAAAGGCTTGCCCGCAGACACTTGGGCTAAGGTCCACAATCTGCACCTCGTGCACCACAAAGGCTTGCCCGTAGACACCTGGGCGAAGCACCACACCGTCCTCACAACCAAAGTAACCAGGTAGTTTCCGGGAGCCACCATAGCTCGTATAACGTGTATCATACGTCGAGTATTATTCCTCAAGCCATCACAACCCATACGCCGAGTAAGGATCCTCAAGCCATCACAGCCTATACACGTTACACCTATAGTATTCCATAGGATACTATATCCAGAATATATGTGTGTGAAATAACCACAATCCATTACAGCCCTCTACACACATATATGGGTAAAACTAACCACTGTGCCTACCAGCACAAGGATCGACCAAGAGAAGAGAGCGGGGCCAAAGGGGGTAGTCAGCCATTCAACCTCCCATCAGAATGTTGGGGAAAACACCCCCCCAGGGCTCAGAATCCCCGGGGTGTCAGTTGCCCTTACCGACAGGGTGGAGTAGCGTATAGAAACACAAAAAGTACAGAATATATAAGTAACTCACATCCACACTATGGGCATTACCTAGTCTTAGATACAACTGCATCTAACGTCTCTCAGACTCCAGGCTGCTACTTCTAAGACTAGGTATCCTATAAGCACACAAACAATGAAGAGCTTTATTAGATTACTCCATTCTCATTTATCAGTTCCACTGTACATTAATTAATTCTTTAAACATTAATTAAGAATGAACAATTCCACATTAAACTGAAATGGAATCACTTTCAAAAACAATTGCTCCTTTTTAAGATTCACATCACCTTTAAATTCCAGCATCTCCATCCCCATGGATTTTCACCATTTAATCAATCATTCCTTACAGAATTACTTTTCCACATTCCCGGAAATTATATAAAAACATCCTATGCTTCTAAACACAAAGGAGGCTCAACACGGTGAGTAGATATACTACCCTTCGAGTCTTTGCCACCTATAGAAAGAGCATAGACCCATCCTCCATCGAGAGGCTAAACACGGAAAGCACGTGGCATACCCCGCGTGTCTTCGCCTCCTTCGGAAAGAGGGTAAGAAAGACCAGCTGCCTTGAGTAGTGGGGAAAAGTAAAGTAGATAAACAACCAAACCAAACCACCAACATCAAACCATCACATTCATCTCATACCATCACCCTTGGTGTCCTCCCCGACACCCATATGCATAAACCGATGCATCTCGCCACACTAGGCGTCATCCGCTGCCACAACCACAAGTCTCCATGCCTCCACATATCAAAACAACCATCCAGGCTCACATCACAGCACAAGAAGCAGGAAAACAAACATCACAAAATGGGATCTCGGCCCTTTAACAAACAAGAGGGTAACTCAGAACCCTTTTAGAAATTCCCACATAATCTGTTCTCTAATCCATATTGAATTAACAGATTTGTTATTCATAGGTTCCAATCATGGATACCTAATCAGTAAGCTATCATAATTAAAAAAAACCACGCTTACTTCCCTAATTTGATTATCCTAAAATTAGAACAACTACAACAACGACAATAACCAGATTAATTTACATGCCTCTTTATCTTTATCCAATTAATTAACAATTAATTCCGGATTTACGTTCGTTATCAATTTCTATCATGAACGAACAACGAATCAAAGAAACATAGATATCACTATATCAAGGAAAACATGAGGCAAACCATTATCACGGTATAAAGCAACAACATGCGATCAACCAATTCTTTTAATCCGGTTCAAGTATTTAAGTAGGTCAATTTCATTGTGATACAATGGAATAAATCATACTAATTCTACGATTGCACATACACAATTAGAGAAGCCATGAATCCCCTACCTCAAACAGTTCCTCACGTTCTTTATCCACACAACATGTCACGATCCTCCCCTCGCGACAACTGCATCCACCGGAGGATGCTGCGGTACGACAGTACCAACCAACCCCAAGAAACCCCATTAGAATCTTGGAAATTACATGGTATAATTATGGAAAGGAGGATAGGAGAAGATGAACCTCAAAGAACGACGATACAACATACCTTATATCGAAGATTGATCGACAGGGCTCGGTTGCATTCAAAACAGAACAGAACCAATCCTCAGGGTAAAGATTGATTGTGCAACTCCTACGGAAAGGATTGAAAGGTTCTAGTGTCTCTTAGCCGAGAACAAAGAGAAATAACAATGGAGAATGATATCTCATCCCTTTTTAAGATTAAATGCGGCGACGGTTTAAGATCCGGTTAATTCTCCATTAAAAGAGGATCGCATTAACCCACGCGGTTTGACCAAGTAAAACATTCCAAGCCTTAGGAATAATTAATAAAGAATTTATGGCATTTGAATCGGCCTTAAGAGCCCTTAAAATAAGTCTTTAAATGTATTTTACGTCAAAGGAAACGTAAAAAAGGGGCAAAACTGTAGGAGTCTGGAAACACTGTTCACCCACCGTTACTGTACATAAAACCGATATGTGAAACCGATCTGTGAAACTGATATGTGAAACTGATCTGTCACACCGATCTGTGAAACTGATCTGTGAAACTGATCTGTCACACCGATCTGTGAAACCGATCTATGAAACTGATCTGTCACACCGATCTGTGAAACCGATCTGTGAAACTGATCTGTCACACCGATCTGTGAAACCGATCTGTGAAACCGATCTGTGAAACTGATCTGTGAAACTGATCTGTCACACCGATCTGTGAAACTGATTTGTGAAACTGATCTGTCACACCGATCTGTGAAACCGATCTGTGAAACGGATATGTCACACCGATCTGTGAAACCGGTCTGTGAAACCGATCTGTCACACTGATCTGTGAAACTGATCTGTGAAACTGATCTGTCACACCGATCTGTGAAACTGGTCTGTGAAACTGATCTGTCACACCGATATGTGAAACTGCTCTGTGAAACTGATCTGTCACACCGATCTGTGAAACTGATCTGTGAAACTGATCTGTCACACCGATCTGTGAAACTGAACTGTGAAACTGATCTGTGAAACTGATCTGTCACACCGATCTGTTAAACTGATCTGTGAAACTGATCTGTTACTGTTCATAAAACAGGAAACACTGTTCACAGAACTGGAAAATTGGCAAAGTTTTGGGGATAAGTCCCCTTGGCCTACCGGAACACCTCCAACACCAAAATTCCACAAAGTAATGGACCGGAGAGGTCCGGGCCATTACATCCGGCCTCTTTATTTCCTCTCTCAACCCACACATCCCAGAAGGCCCTTCTCTAGTAAGTAATGAAAAACCCGAACCCCTGTGTGCGCTATTTTCTGACGACCCACTTCTCTGCCCCATCTGACAACCTTTTCTTCAGTAAATTCCTTATTTTTGAGGGTTTTCATTAATTTATCAAAAACGTTATTTTCTCGGTTAGTAACTGCTGTGTTTTTCTAGTTGTTTTGGGTGTGTAGTTTGGTCCCTATAGGATTGTTTTACCCTCTATCGAAGTTCAGTCGTGTTCGCACTCAACTTTGAGGTAGGAAAACCCGCGTTTTCCTTTCCAATTAAATCCATTTAATGCTTGATTGATTTTAGTTAAATATTTTACTTGTTTTTCATTCTTGAAATGTAATTAGTTAATATGTTATAATGTTTTTAAATTTATTGGTTTTGTTAGAAATATTTTTGAAGTATTTTCACTTGTTTAATTTATATGTACTTATAATGGTTTTGACCTGTGGACATCAAAAGATGTCTTGATAATGTTTTTGATACTAAAATCCTTTTCACATTACTCTTGAATAGTTTATCATGGAGTTTTTTATATTTGGGTAACTTAATTCGACCTCTTTATATAATCGTTATCAAATTGTGTTGTTTTCTTATACAAATTATTTAGACATTGTTTGATATTCTTATGAACTTTGTTTAGAAATTTATTTTCATGTTCATAAAATTATTTGTAAAATAGTTGAGTCTTGATAACATTTTATAAAATTGTGCAGTCGGTTTATCAAATTGTGTGTAAGTTGTGAAACTTATTTGGTTAGGGCTTTAGTGTGCATTTTCTTTCGAAAGATGATTTTGAGCATGTTCACTTTGGTGGTTATAGAATAGTGGTTGTGTTAAAATATTTTGATAAGGGATTGATGTTTCCAATAAGAGGTTTGGTGTTATTTCAAATAAGGGGAGTGGTTGATTTTGATTTTAAAAATGGTTCTTGGATCCTAAAGGATGGAGGTTGTTTTGTGTGTTTTCAAAGAAGTGGTTTTAAATGTATTCTTCAAGAATATGGACCGTTTGGATTAATAAATTTAAAAGTGGTGTTGGTAAGATGTTTTGGGTAAATTAATTTATACATGTCAACTCAAAGGCCCATTTGGTACTTTCAATTAAAAGGTGATGTTTGGGTAATCTTTTGGATACTTTGGAGTAAAAGGCCTATTTGGCTCTTCCAACTCATGGGTAGAGTTATGTTTACTTTTGGAATGGTTTGTGTTTGGAAGTTTTGTGTGTCTGGTCGGAGTTTTAAATGTTTTTAGAGAAATTATTTCAACATGGATGTGATGTGATGGATTGTTTGGAACTTTAGGATTTAGTGTAATGTTTGTGTTGATTCTTTGAAATGATGACGATTTGATTAATGTATTCCCATTTAACGACTTTAATATTTTTGAAAATGGTATCAAATGGTTTTAATTATTTCATGGCATGACCGACCAGTTTGAACCGTTTATGATATATATATATTTGGGGAACCTATATAGGGGGATATACCTTATGGGTTATCGTATGGAGTATCCGTGTTTGGGGTAGGTAATTGCAGTGAGATGAGTCATGCGTGCGGGGGCCTCCCACTTACACAGTATTATTATAACCACCATGGGTTCTTGGGTGTATTTTAGATGATCGACTAACAGTTTCTGATCAACCCCAATTAGATGGGTTGGTACCCACAAGATTTGTTGTTAGTCCAGGTGGGCTTTTCCACTAGATTGGTCAGTTTAGGGCGGCCAGTTGGTTATAGACTAATGAGCTTCACCATATGATGGCTTGTGATTCTGAAATTGAGTATGTCTACAGGTCTTCTAGGGATGTTTAGGATAACTCATGTTTATTCTATTATTTACATTTCTTGTTTACTTTCCATTGCACTAGTTTATTTTCAGTTTTCACTTTTACTTGTTTTACTATATCCCATCTCTTGTATATTCTATTTTGGAGTTTATTTATAAAATAAAAAATGATTTTGGAAATGGTATGTAGAGTGTGTTGGGTTTTTAAATGGAAAAAATGTTTCTTATTTTCAAATGTGATAAACCTACTTTTATATTTGTATTTAAAACCTGTGTCATTAGATTGTTTCAGGAAAGGAGATGTTGGATTCTGTGGTTTAGTTTGAAATCTCTACTGAGCATCTCGGTGCTCATGCCTATCATATTCTTTTAGTTGCAGGTTTGGTTCTTATTCAGGTTCCTGTTTCAACTGCTCAGTGTTGGAGAAGGTTTGAGTCTGAGTCGGGTGGTGACCTAGAAGGTCACAAGGAGGTATGTTCAGTTTTAATTTCTTTCCATTGATAGTTTTTGTTTTCATTATCAATTTTTTTATCTATTTATCTTTTGGTCATGGTCCAAATTTTTCCCAACGGTTAAGTTTTGATGCCCAAAATTGGTTTCCAGACCATGGGGATCAGGAACACCCTTCATGCCATGTCATGGACCGGCTCGGGTGACCGGTTCAAGATCGACCCAGGTTTGTTCTTGACAAAATGGTATCATAGGAGGAACTTGTTATTTGGGGTGTCCAATAGATAGATATTAGGACTGTTTGGACTCGAGAGGTAGGTATGAGAAGGATATCCTGAACCCTCGCTCGTTCCAAACCTCGAGTCGCGAGGGGTAGTTTTGGAATTGAGTCCTTGTCTCGTTCTGGTTTGTTTTTGATTGAGGGATGACAACAGAGGCAAGATGGTATTATTCCATGATTTCACATGGATTAGTGACCCACATGGAGCTCAAGTACATGGATTAAGTTCCTAATAGTTATTGACTCTTTCTTGGGGCATGACCCACTACCACATTACCAAGTTAAGCATGAATACCAGTCCCTCAGTCCAGTAATTTGATGCAGGATTAGTGTCACCTTTGTTCTGGTTGGTGTAAGTGTAATTTTGAAAATGAAAAAGGGTTTTAGAAATTAAAATGATTTCTTTTAAATGGATTTAAATTCGTGAAATGGATTTTAAAACTGAAATCTCTTGTTCTAAAAATCTTGTGTTTGCTTTGAACTGTTAGAGAAATGGTTTGGGTGCAACATCAGGTACTCTTTATGAACATTTTCACATGTGAGAGGATGCATGGTTAGTGCGTTATGTATCGATGAAGGCATATGAAGACGTGTGAAACGGTTCATGGGATTACCGATTTTGTGTACTTGGAATTAAAGGTTTGACAAAGTTTTTCTAACTTGATTTTAGAAAGGGGAAAATGATTTTGGAAAATGATTTTGGTATTATGAAAGTGGCCTTAAAAAAGATGGTTCTAAAATATAAAATAAAAAAAAGAATTTTGTGTTGGGTTTTCATTTTTTCGGTTTTGAACCAAGCATTTTTTGATGAAATTGATTTCACTGATACTTCTTCGACTTGATATAGGTTTCGGCTTGGTGTTTTGAATGTTGTTCATAAAATTCTGCCTATAAATGTCCCCATAGTTTCTGATAATTCCTGCCCAGTTTTTGATCCTTCTCGGACATTTTCTATCTTTCATGGTGATTGGGGTCCGTTAGAAGCAATAGAGTGGATTGAGGAAGTTGAACGTGTCTTCAGGGTATTGGGAACTCTTGAAGCTGTCAGAGTGCGTGCTGTTTTGGAATGGGAGTTGTTCACCCCTCCATCACTGCAAGTTGGGATGACGTGTGATGTCTTTAAATCTATATTTTTCTGATGTTTTATACATAAAGAGGTGAATACAAAGAAATGGGAAGAGCTCATTCATATTCAAAAACGCCAATAGATGGTGAAGGAATATGTTGACCAGTTCAAGGAGCTTGTGTCCTTTTCTCTGGAGGTAGCATCGAAGGATTTGATGAAGACTTATCTCTTCATCGGGGGTCTTTTTCTAGAGATCAAGGAGTGGGTCCTCCTTTTTGAAGACCATCGTTTCGAGAAGCTGGTGGATGAAGTTTTATTAGCTGAGTTAGTCTTCAGAGAATAGGTGGTTGGAAATCCAACATATCTAATTTCTCGTGAAGGTTCCCCATATGGTGAGAAGGGTGCCCCAGAGGGACCTTTTCCTAAGGAGTCCTCTGCGGTGGTTTTGGATTCTAGTTCATCATATCGTTTAGTGGTGTTCCACCAATGTGGCTGGTTCAGGAATGAGAATCCGTCATGTCACGTACCTCAAAAGACATGTCATCATTGTAGTTGTATGGGTCACATAGAGAAGTTTTATAGAAAGCGTTTCCTGAAGAAGATGTTGCAATCCTATGAATTCCAATGCCTGACTGTGAAGCAGGAGATGCATCAACTATCATATCCCCAACCAAAGGTCTTAGGGTGAAGCTTGCACGTAGTCAGGAGTTTCCAGTGGTGTGAAGACTTGGTCCAGGTTTTGTGTTTTGTGTTGGTAGTAGGACATTTTAAAGTCTTTTCATTCTTTTTTCTTTTACTATTATAGTTTTTAAATTGTTGTAAGTTCATTATTTTATCATGAAGTTATGATGGAAATGTTCTACTATAATCCAAATAATTTTGTTTTTCTGAACATGGTTTTATGAATCGTATGTTTTTCTTAAATGTGTGTTTGGCCCCTGTATAGGGTGATCTTAGTTTAGCGGTGTTTATTTGGAGATATACGTGCCAGCGATGGAGTTAAGGCTTGTGTTTATATACGGGTTCACTATTTGAGTTAAGTTCTGCTTAGGGGGTTTTCTCCAGTATTCAGAGTTTTTGGTCCAGGACAAGAGTTACAAGTTTCATCTGAGGTGTTGTTCGCTTGTGCTATAGAAGTTATTTTGGATCAGTTGGGAGTTACCATGTCACCCCCCTTCTCTAGGTGGTATGTTTGGGTATTAAATTTCTGCCCTGGTTGAGTTCTTATGGTGAGGAGAACCCCTTAGTGTTCTCCCCTCAACCTCGATCTTTAGTTTTCTCTTGAACCAGTCGGGTGTGACCTATGTAGAGTAAGGTCATCCTGAGATTCTCAGTTATATTCAGTTCTTCTTGTTCTGATCAGGCTTGAACTTGAGTTTCAATTAACCTTTGGTTTGGTGACTTTATGGGGGAATAAAGTGTCTGTGGTGGGGATAATTGTCACACCCTGATGTTTTAATTTATTTTTATTTTGTTATTTCAGGGCTTTGGTTAACCTTGTTGAGGTTCGAGTTGAGAAAAGGTCAAAAATTGTTGATGTTTAATGTTTTTAGTGGGTTTCACACCCGTGTGCGGTCACCGCATGGTTGGCGGTATCCACACAGCTAGCCCAGGTGTCGTGCAATTACCCATTATTTTATTTCTATTATTGTTATTGATTTTTTAAGAAAAATGATAAAAATTATTATTAAAAATATTATTATTGTATTAAAGGTATTATAATTATTTTATTATCATCATTTTTGTTTTTATTATTGTTGAAATAATAATTATTTTTATAATTGTTAATTATTATTATTATTATATTTTTTATTTTTATTTTTATTAATTTTATTTTGGGTTTTATTATTATTATTATTATTATTATTATTATAAAATGAAGAAAATACCCAAACCCTAATATACTCACCCCCCTTTCGATGTTCCACATTGTGGGATGCACCCCTTCCCCGATAGTGTTACACAAGCCCCCCATTTTGTATTATCCCCTCATGCAGCCGCACCGACTATGCCACCGGTCTCCCTCCACACCGCCCTTTGTTGGTGCCCCCTCAGTGCACCTCGTCCAGCCACCCGCTTGCGCCTCGGCCTCCGAATAGCCATCCCAGCCTCCCCCGTTTTCCCATCCTCCTGTACGAGCTGCCACTTCATCACTCCCTAGCTGAACGTCGCCCTCGACACACCCAGCTCCCAGCTCCTACCCGCACAGTCGACCCAGCCAGCCTCTACAACGCTGCTCCAGCCTCCGGCCACCCTCGGCCCACCGCTCCGACCATCGTCCAGACACCGCTCTAGCTAGAATCATCCTTTCTGGAGCTTTGGTCTCTCCACAACACCTCCCGACCCACACATCCCAGCCGGCCCTTTTCTAGCCAGAAGCGGAAAACCCGAACCCTTGTGTGTACTGTTTTCCAATGACCCACTGCTCCTCCCCATTTGAAAACCTTGGATTCAGTAAATTCAATAGTTTTATGGGTTTTCATTAATTTATCAAAACCCTTATTGCCTCGGTTAGTAACAAGTGTGTTTTACTAGCTGTTTTGGGTGTGCAGTTTGGTCTACGGGGGATTGTTTTACCCTCCATCAAAGTTCAGTCGCATCCGTGCTCAACTTTGAGGTAGGTGAACCCATGTTTTCCTTTCCGATCAAATCCATTTAATACTTGATTGATTTTAGTTGGATGTTTTACTTGTTTCGCCTTCTCACAATGCAATTAGTTAATATGTTATAGTTTTTTTAAAATTTATTGGTTTTGTTAGAAATAGTTTTTAAGTATTTTCTCTTGTTAAATTTATGTGTTCTTATGAAGGTTGTGTCCTGTGGAAGCCAAAATAAGTTTTGATAATGTTTTTGATATTACAATAATTTTCACATTACTCTGGAATATTTTATCATGGAGTTTTCTAGATTTGGGTAACTTATTCGACCTGTTTATAGAATTGTTAACCAATTGTGTGGTTTGCTTATACATATTATTTATGCATTGTTTGTTCTACTTATGAAAATTGTTTATAAATTGGTTTGATTATTCATAAAAGTATTTGTAAATTGGTTTAGTCTTTATATCATTTTATAAAATTATGCAGTCGGTTTATCAAATTGTGTGGAAGTTGTGAAACTTATTTGGTCAGGGATTTGGTGTGCATTTTCTTCCAAAATAGGATTTTGAGTGTGTTCACTTTGGTGGTTATGGAATTGTGGTTGTGTTAAAATATTTTGATAAGGGATTGATGTTTCCAATATGAGGGTTGGTGTTATTTCAAATATGGGGAGTGGTTGATTTTGATTTTAAAAATGGTTCTTGGATCCCAAAGGATGGAGGTTCTTTTGTGTGTTTTTAAAGAAGTAGTTTTAAATGTTTTCATCAAGGATTTGGCCCATTTTGGATTAATAAATTTAAAAGTGGTGTTGGTGAGATGTTTTGAATAAATGAATTTAGACATTTCAACTCAAAGGCCCGTTTGGCACTTTTAATTAAAAGGTGATGTTTGGGTAATGATTTTGGATACTTTAGAATTAAAGGCCCGTTTGGCTCTTCCAACTCATGGATGGAGTTGTGTTAACTTTGGGAATGGTTTGTGTTTGGAAGTTGTGCATGTCTAGTCAGAGTTTTAAATGTTTTTAGAGAAATGATTTTGACATAGATGTGACGTGATGGACTGTTTGTCACTTTCAGATTTAGTGTAATGTTTGTGTTGATTCTTTGAAATGACGACGTTTTGATTACTGTATGCCCTTTTAAAAACTTTAATATTTTGAAAAAGGTATCAAATGGTTTTAATGATTTCATTTCATGACGGCCCAGTTGGCACCTTTGATGATATATATATATATACATATATATTTATATATATATATATATATTTGGGGCACCTATATAGGAGGGATATCCCTTACAGTTTATCATATAGAGTGTCCATGTTTGGGGTAGGCAAGTGCAGTGAGATGAGCCATGCATGCGACGACCTCCCACTTACATAGTATTATTATAACCACCATGGGTTCCTGGGCATCTTTTAGCTAATCGGGTGATGGTTGCTGATCAACCCCGATTAGACAGATTGGTAACACTTGGATTTGTTGTTAGGCTAGGTGGGGTTTTCCACTAGATTGGTCAGTTGAGGGTGGCCAGTTGGTTATAGACTTAGGAGTTTTGCCATACTCCGGAAGGTGGTTCCAAAACTGATTACGTCTAGGGGTCTTCTAGCGATGTTTAAGATCACCCATTGTTACTTGATTATTTACAATGCTTTTTTACTTTCTGTTGCACTAGTTTATTTTAAGTTTTCACTTTTACTTGTTTTACTCTATCCCAGCTCTGGTATATTCTGTTTTGGAATTTATTTATAAAATAAAAATTTATTTTGGAAATGGTTTGTAGCGTGTGTTGGTTTTTTAAATAGTAAAAACATGTCGCTTATTTTCAAATTTGAAAACCCTAGTTTTATATTTGTATTTCAAACTTGTGTCATTGGATTGTTTTTGGAAAGCTGATGTTGGATTCTGTGGTTTAGTTTGGCATCCCTACTAATCATATCGATAATTACACCTATCATATTCTTTCAGTTGTAGGTTCAGTTCTTATTCAGGTTCCTGGTTTAGCTACTCAATGTTGGAGAAGGGTTGACTCTGAGTCGGGTGGTGACCTAGATGGTCAAAAGGAGGTATGTTCGGTTTTATTTTTTTTTTCTACTACTAGATTTTATTTTTATCATTAGTTTTGTTTATCTGTTTATATTTTGTTCCTATGAAAAATCGTTCCCAACAGTTAAGTTCTGATGCCCGACACTGGTTGCCAGCCCATGGGGATTGGGAACGCCCTTCAAGCTATGTCGTGGACCGGATCGAGTGACCTGTTCAGGGTCTACTCAGGTTGGTTCATGACAAAATCTCATTCCTTTACATGAGAATTTATCCCACTTAACCTAGATTTTCTTTTTCACATTAATAAATCATCATCATCTAGATGAAATCACTTGTAGAAAAAATTCATTCAACCTATTTCTTTATGACCTAGGGAAAAAAACATAAGAGGGGTGAGCTTAAATGCTTAGTAAGGGAAAAAATAATCATTAACAAATAAATATCATCATTGATCATAAGAATAGAATAAGGGTATGATGACATAATCGAAGTGCATGAGTATAACATATGAATATTCATACCCATCAATAACTAGATTATAAAAATTGAGAACATGGCATAAGGCATTACAAAAATAAAAAATTCTTAAAAATAAATAGTTATTTACCATGTTATATCAATATTTAACAAATAAAACATCATAAACCCAAAGTAATTATAGATAAAAAATATTGGTATCTTGGGACATCATCTCATAGAACCCTTACACAACCCTTCTGGAACCCTTAAAAATTGGAATAACCATATAACCAACTTCCAGTATAATTCTTTAGAGAACACAATCATTACCCAAGGCACTAGAGCACTATATGGGTTCACCCATTGTATAAGTTATAACAGGCTCACACAACTCTATATGGGGACACCCATCATTTATAATATCCATGAACTAAAACATTAATAAAGAACATAGACAATTCATTTTATCATAACTCATTGAAACAACCTTTAATATATTCAGAAATGATTAACCTATGAAAAAGAAATGGGTCCAATAAAAATTTCTTTGAAACATGATTAACCCATATAAAATAAATAGTTTTTATAATAATCATTTTAAATTGTGATTAACCCAAGAAAAAGAAATGGGTTCTATAACAATCTCTTTGAAACAATGATAATCCATACAGAGAAAGAAAGAGAATTATATCAATACAAAATATCCCCAATGAATGATAAGTAACAAAAAGTGTAATTAATTTTTATTAATGGAGATAACATTAAAATATTATTAAAAAAAATCTTTTAGAAAATAACCTTTTAATTTTTAAAATCACTTTTTAAAACATGAAACATTTTGGAAATCCTTATATTTGAAAATAAAGTTTTAAAAAATTATTTAAAATGAACCTCATAAACCTAAAAAAGAATATTAAAATAAATTATTGTCATAATGGTGGGTAATTACATACATTACATAAAAGAACATTCAATTTTAATTTTAAAATATTAGGAAAGTGCCTTGGTAAAAAAAACAAGAAGATTACTTTTATATTTTTAGTTAAATCCAAATGGGAATTATTTTGAAAACAACATAAGTTTAATTTTAAATTTTTTAATGAATAAAAATTGGTGAAAATTCCTTCAATAAATTATTTTTAAATAGCTAATTTTTTTTTTGAAATTATTTTTAGAAAAAATGGTTTTGGAAGAAAACATATTTCCGAACGAAGAGAGAAATAAAGCTGGATTTTATTAAAAAAATTAATCAAGAATTTTATTTACCAAAGTGTGGAAAAAGTAATATTACTTTAAATATCATTAATAAATATATTAAAATAAAATTCAAGAGTTTTTTATATACATATTATAATATCTCATCATTGGAAGCAAGATCATAAACAATCCGGATAAAGGATGAAATTGTAACGTAAAACTCTTACCACTTTGGTATATTTGAATTGTAAGACCCATGAAATGATACTTAAAATACCATGAGAACAAATAAATTAATGATATTACATGTCATAGTTTATTTTGATACATCTCATAAAACAATTTAGGTACATAACATGATATAAGTCTCAAAGAAGGTAAATTGTGACAAAAATACATTATTGCTTGGTAACATTGATAATATAAACCCCATGAAAGATATATCCTCAAATGAATATTTAAATACAAATAAATTTGAGAATAATAATCATAAAACAAATTCATGGAATGTATATACATCACACAACAAAAATAAGTGGCGAATATGGCATGTATCTCACAGAAATAAAAGTGAGACGGAAAAAACCCTTCCCTTGAGTCTGATTCGTCAGGCTTGTTCTTTATATTGCTTAATAATAAAATATTTTTAATTATTCAATTTCTTTATAAATTTTTAAAAATTTATTACTATATTTATTTAACTTATAAACAAGTTATATATAATTACTTAATAAATTAATTTCAAGTCGAATATTTTGACAATATTCAGCTTATGTGTCAAAAATGACTTGGTAGATTGGATATGGTCAAAAAAGTCATTATTTAAACATATAAATCATAATAATAATGCAATAATTATTATATTTTTACATAAATTGTACTTTTAAAACCAATTATGAAATATGGTTATGAAAGACGCATTACCGTTACGATCATCTATACGATAGGTCATACATATGCATGAGTAACGTTTCCATTTTTTCAATGATCATTATGGAAAGATGTTAAGTAATATTTTATTTTTAAATAATGAAAAATATATAATAAATACCATGATATTTAATTGTATATATACTTATATATATCATTCTTGTGATGTAAAAGGAATCACATCGCTTATAGGAGGCAATAGTCTACACGTCCACGAACGATGTTATCACTTTTTCAGTGTGTGAAAATGTAATAAATAGAATGATATATTATATTTAAAAAATATAATTTCTTAATTAATATAATAATTATTTCATTTATATCATATATTTTCATTATTTTTACCCTTATTACCTTCCATGTAATGTGTTAGTGAAAAATGCTTCACATCGCTTCGTGAGGCTGTTGTTCGGCGTACACACTAGAGACGTTATCATATCCCCTATGTTATGGAATATAAAAATGATATATATGATATAATTAATAAATAGTTATAATTATGTTATACATATTATATGTAAACTTTATATCCATAATTATTCTCAACCTTGAGAGGTGGTAATGGAAAAATGAATGACATCAGTTCGTGAGGTGATATTTTGTTGAACGCACGAATGATGATTTTATAACCCATTTGGTTGAAATGTGTGTGGTTTCAGGATATAAAAATAATATAAAAACATATAATTATATTTATTAAAATTATTTTACTGTATAATCATGGTATAATAAGAATTTATGGGGATGGATAAAAGAAATAAAACAAAAATTCTCATTTATGAACGTTACCTATTCTTCAGGTATCTTCTTTTGTTTTGAACCAAAGGCATTCCATGGTTTTCGTTATTACAAAAGTGATGATTATTTTATTATATTAGGTAGTTTTTGAAGTGATTTTATTCTATTTTCAACAAGAAAAATGTCTTTAGAGTTGTAAATAACTGAGGTCATTGAGTGCCCTTTTATAGTTGAGGAGGAGTGGAATTCTTATAAATACTCAAAAGTATTCACCATTGAGAGGTAAAAATCACCTAATTGGATCCAAAATTGATAATTAATGGGTTTTAGGGATTATATGATCGATTAAAAACTCCACCACATAATTAATGTCATTTTTTAATCATTTTGTTCCTAAACTCCTATGTTTCCTTATTTTTTTTTATTTTGGTTTTTCATTAAGGTATCTAGTTTTCTAACCTAAGAAATTTATACATTAAGAATAAATTAAAGTGATAATTATTATAAAAAATTTAAAAACTAATTATAAATATTAAATAAAAATTATAAAATAAATATCTCATGTGTGTTGTTAATTAATTTTAACAGAAGCACATGTAATGTGCAGAAACACTAATTTAACTCTAACCATTCTAATAATGTTTATACTATTTAGGGGTCAATATGTTCATTATAAAAGATAAATTGTTATATAAATGTACAATATTATATATTTATGAATATTTAAAAATAACTTTGTAGGATATAGTATTTTTAGTTATTTTAAATCATTTAATAAATATTTTTTATTATAAAATAATATTAATGTCAATTTTGACATTATTTATTTAATTTAAATTTAAAAATATCAATACAGATATGGAATTTGAATATATTAATTTAACACCTATATAAAATAATATACTAATCATAAAAATTAATTTAATACACTAATTCATTCATTTTACTTCACTTTTAATATTTTTAGTTCCATTTATTTTAGTTAATTATTAACTAAGTAATTACTACACTGGAATTTCTTAAGCATTTTAAGTAATTATTTCATCACTAAAAATTAAATATAAATTATCATTATAAAATAATAATTTATTTTTAAAAAGGATATATATAACGTAACATATATATATTTTCAATATCCCATGTTTTATAGAAATTAAAAGAGGAAAAGGGTTCCTTTTTGTCTTTTTCTTTACTTTACTTATTATATGGGTCAATTTCATAGAATAGTGTCCCAAAAACTCATAAAAATATATTATAAGGTCATAAGGGTCAACATATGTCCAGAATATGGGTTTTTTACAATTTATAGTTCATTTTACCAATAAGTTTAAATTTTAATCCCACAGTAAACTCGATTTACATTAATCGATGCAATTAAATTTAACTATTATCACTGATTATTTTGGTAAAAAAATCATGTTAGAATTATTTTAAATTATAAATTACTCTGATTAAAAATATGGAATCAATTTTTCCTAATTCAGTTCTCATAATTTCAAAATTTTAATTTAATATTAATCCCACCAAAGAGGTGGCACAATGAGTTTTTAAGATGAGTATTTGTTTTAGAAAAAGATGATTCTATATTAACTCAATGACTAAAATTAATCATTGTATGAAACTCAATTAATATTTAATGATATATAATATATAATTTTAATTTAAAATATTTCCCATTAGGGATTATTTTAATTAATTAAAAAGGAGAAACATTATGCATTTTAAAATAGTTTTTAGAAAAACCCGTTTTACCCAAAAACAAATTTATATAAAAAACCAATATAAAAGTTAAATAAAAATTAATTAAATATAACTTAATAATACTTAAATTAATTTAAAAAATATTCAAAACTCATTGGTACTTTTGAATTAACTAATTTATTAAGAAGAAAATACTTTTTTCAAAAATCACTATTCTTACTACTCACCAAAAAATTGATATTTTATGAAAAAAATTCAAAAATGTAACCTAAAATAAATTTTGATAGTTAGATTCAAAAAATGAATTTAATTTTATGAAATAAATTTTCTAAAACTTTTTAAAATTTATTATAATTTTTTTCTTAAAAATTAATATAAAACATTTTTTAGAAAAAATATATTTTTGATGAATAAAACCACTTTACTAAAAATTAAATGATTATTTACTAAAACGTTTTAAATAATTTTTATTTATTTGGAAATATATATATATATATATATTTCATAATTTAGTTAATATTATTTGTAACCTCCAATTTAATGGCTAGGTTATAATGGCAATATATATCATGGGTTTTTTAAGTTCGTTGTTTCATTTTGAATACACTATCAAACATGAAAATCTTGAGGTTCTGTATAATGCAAGATAAACTGATTTTTGTATGTAACACAAGATAGAATAATTGTTGCATGTCATTTATGATATTGAATATAATTTTATTCTTTTAAAATACCAGGGTGTCACATCCCCCCCCCCATTAAAAAATTGCATCCTCATAATTTGAACATTATCTCAGTAATAAAAAAATAGAAATATGAAAATAATTTTTTTATAAACCCACATTATAAAAAAGGGTTAATAAAACATCCTATTAATAATAGAGTGAGTTAAGTAAAAATTTTATATGAAATAACACATAACTAGGTTTCCAATTAAAAGAATACAGGTGAGAATAGAGGAAAAGTGTAAATAATTTTAGGGAGTGATTGAGTTCATTGATCACAAACAAGTGAATCGTAAATGAAAAGTTAAGGTCCTCAAAACCATAAATACATGATGATCAAAATGACCATAAATTCATCATAAATTAAGGTACTAGGATAAATTTTTTTCTTCAGTATCCTTTTTCTAGATTTAAGGAATTATATTACCATCTAGACTAAGAGAATATGGAAATATAGTTCGAATCCAAAATACCCAGGATCAATTTTGGGTGGGTGATGAATTTTTGGTACTGTAGCAGGGCACTGTAGTAGCACTGTAGAAGTGAAAAAACTATAAAAACTGTGACACTATAGCGGTGTCAGTACTATAGTATCCCAAGTACTATAGCGGTACTATTCATCAGAGGGCCATTTGAAAAAAAAGGCTTTCATGCTCTTAGGCCTTTAGGATATGCAATGGTTCTCCCTCTACCTTGTCAAAATAGGTCTTTGCTTTACTTTAATAATAAAATGAGTTCTCAACCCGTCCCTTTAAAAGAACAAAAATCAAAAATGGTTAGTACACTATATCATATTTAAAAAGATGAGTTAAACTTCATATGATAAAATATTATTCACAATTCCATATTAATTCCAAAAGTTAAAAATAAATTATTCCATATATTACTATCCTTAAAATCCTTGAAACATTTATTAACTATTTTCAAAACACAATGATTTTAATGATTGGATTTTATATTCTTATAAGATAAATCAACCATTACTTCTAATATAAAATATCATATTTTTTTAAAATAAACTAAATATTAACCTGAAAAAATGTCATACTAACCAGGATATCACATAGGCTAGTTATCGACACGAAACTCTTTTCTTCCTTCGGTCTTGGGTTCAATCCCCAGTGCCAAATCGGATGTGATGGGTTTTCACCCAGAATACGGGGTTTCCCCTTTTTTCTTTAATCCCCCCAAAAATAAATCCCCCCTAAAAACACTTCATGTTGATTCTATGGGATAAAAATACCTCAACCTAAAAAAATTTCTCCAAAAATTTAATTAACAACCTAAAAAGTGTTACTACTTAAAAACCTCAAATGAGGTATCTAAGACTTTGAAATTATGATCATATTTAATTTTATAGACCTATTTTGGTATCCATTAAACTAAATATAAAATCACATGAAAACATTATAATCATCAAAGTGATGTAAACTGGAATTTGATACCAACTATAACATTCCCGGACATGTACTCCTAGATTTGGTGATGAAATCTTAATCTTTACATTTCTGGCTTTGATACTGATAATTGTGACCCAATTTTTCTCATCCAATCCTTCCAAAATCAAAATAAAAAATTGGATTACTTAAATCCCTGCAAAAAATTTAAGTTTATAGTTTTGGATAATTAGGAAAGACTCATACAAAAACAATTCTCATGACTTTAAATAATCATTTCTCCCACTTAACCCTGATTTTATTTTTCACATTAAGGCTTCATCATCATCCATGTGAAATAAATTATGGAAATAATTCATTCAATATCTTTCTTTATAACTTGGGGAAAAGAAACATAATAGGGGTGAGTTAAAATTATTAGTAAGGGAAAAAGTAAACATTAACAAATGAATGTTATCAGTAATCATAAGAAGATCATAAAGGTATAATGACACAATAAAAGTGCATGAGTATAATATATGAATATTCTACCCATGAATACCTAGATCATAAAGCATTAAAACAAGGAATAATGCATTAAAAAAGGAAAAATTCATAATAATCATTAATCACGTGCCATGTGATATCTACCTTGATCAATTGAAATATCATAAAACAATAGAAATAATAGATAAAAAATATTGGTATATTTTAACATCATCCCATATAACCCTTAAAGAACCCCTACACAACACTTATAAATTGGAATAACCGTACAAAGAACTTCCAATATAATTATATATATAATATAACCATTACCCAATGCATTAGAGTGCTATGTAGGAACACCCATTATATAATCTATAATCGGCTCACCCTGAACTATTTGAGCACAACCATCGTTTATAATTTCTAAGAACCTTAAAATGAATAAAGAATATAGAGAATTAATTTCATCATAACTCATTGAAAATATATTTATTCTTTTCAGAACATGTTTAAACCATGGAAAATAAAGGGGTTCCATAATAATTTCTTTGAAACATGATTGAACTGTATAAAATAAATGATTTCCATGAAAATATATTTGAAACATGATTAACCCAAGTAAAAGAAACGAGTTATACAAAAATATATTTGAAACAATCATAATTCATCTAGAAAAAGAAAGATAATAGTATCAATACAAAATATCCCTAGTAGTGGAGAATTAACAAAAAGGGTTTTTGATGTTGATGATTTGAAATACCATTAAAATATTATTAAAAAATTATTTATTAAAATACACTTTTAATTTTGAAAATCAATTTTTAAAAAATAAAATTTTTTGAAAATCCTTTTCATTGAAAATCAAATTTAAAAGATTTTATTCAAAAATAACCCCATAAAATTTTAAAATAAGATTTAAAGAAATGATGGTCATAATGGTGTGAAATACGTTACATTACATAAAATAATTTTTTTTTCATTGTAAAAATTTAGTAAAGTGACTTGATTAGAAAATGAAAAGATAATTCCTTTCATATTTTTGGTAAAATCGAAATGGGAATTGTTTTGAAAATAGAAAAAGATTCATTTAAAAAAAATAAAGAGTAAAAATTGGTAAAAATTAATTTGTTCAATCATTTTTAAAAGGTTAAAAACATTTTTGAAAACATTTTTAGAAAACATGATTTTGGAAGAAAACATTTTTCTAACTGAAGAGAGAAATGAAGTTAGATTTTCTTAAAAAGATATCCTCAATAATTTTAAGCACCATAGAGTGGGAAAAAGGTAATATTAATTTTAATCATAATTAATAACCATAGTATATATGAAAATTCATGATTTTATAAAAAAATGGATCATAATATCTCATTATTAGAATCATAATAATAAAAAATACCAATAAAGGATGATATTGTAACATAAAACTCTTACCACTTTGGTGTCTTTGAATCATAATCCCCCTTAAAGGATTGTATTAAATGAAACATAAAATAAAATGAGAACAAATAATTTCATGATATTAAATTTTAAATTTTATTTCAATACATCTCATGAAATTATTTAAGTGCATAACACGACATAAGTCTCAAAGAAGGAAAATTGTGACAAAAATCCATTACCACTTTGGTAACATTGAAACCGTAAACCCCATAAAAAAATATCAAAAAATTGATTTTTAAATCATCATAAATTTAATTATATTAATCATAAAATACATTCATAGAAACTATATACACCACAAAAAAAAATAAGTGGTGAATATGACATGTATCTCACAGAAATAAAATTGAGATGAGAAAAACTCTTGCCTTGTGTCTGATTCATCTTGATTTTTATTTACCTTCCTAAATAGTAAATTTATGTTAATTATTTAATTTCTTTAGAAATTTCTCAAATTTTATTATTACCTTTATTTCAATTATAAATTTTTTTTATATAATTACTTGATCAGTTATGTTTAATTCAAATGTTTTAACCATATCCGGGTTATTTGTAAAAAATGTATTCATAGTTTGAATATGGTAAGAAAGGTAATTATTTAAAAATATATAGACTAATAATGATGAAATTAATATCATATTTATACATAAATTATACTTTAAAAAAATCACTGAAGATAGTTATGAAAAATGAACTAACACTATGATGATGGAGGCGGTAGGCTGTATGTACGCATGAGTAACATTTCAATTTTTCAATGATCATTATGGAAAGAAGGTAAGTCGTATTTTTTATTTCCAAAATTAAAATTATATCATAAATACAATGATATTTAATTATATATACTTATATATATAATTATTGTGATGTAAAAATAATCACATCACTTCGAGGAGGCGATAGTCCAAACATCCATGAACGACGTTAATACTTTTTCACTCTGTAAAAAGGTAATAAAATAAAGGATATATTATATTAATAAAAAAATAATTAATACCTGAATATAATAATTATTTAATTTATATCATACATTTTCATTATTATTACACTTATTACCTTATATGTAACTCATTTGTGAAAAATTATTTATATCACTTTGTGAGGTGGTAGTCCGTCATATACACGAGTGACGTTATCGTATCCACTATAGTATAGAATATAAAAGGGTATATATGATATAATAACTCCATATTTATAATTATATTATAAATATAATGTGTATATATATACATATACTTTATATCCATCATTATTCCTACCTTGAGAGGTGGTAACCAAAAAACAAACGACATTAGTTCGTGAGGTGATAATCTACCGTATACATGAACAATGATTTTGTAAACCATTTGAAGGAAGCATGTGTGTTTGTTTAACATATCCTTAAAAAAATATTTTTATATTTAGGATACTAATCTTATTATATAATAATTTTATAGTAATAACTTAAGGATTTGGAGAAAGAAATAAAACAAAAATGCTTGTTGATGAATGTTACCTTTTCTTTGGGTAACTATTTTCAGTTTGAACCAAATTCCTTAATTAGTTTGATTTATGAAACAATATAGGCTTATAATATGATATTATGGAACTTGGTAAGTTATTTGGGTTGATTTATAATGATCCAAATGGATTTATAAGTGTTAATAATTAAGGGGAGTGAGTGCCCTTTTATAGTTTTAGAGGAGTGACATTCTTGTAAATACTCAAAAGTATTTAGTATTGGGAGGTAAAAATTACCTAAAGTGGATCCAAAATTGTTAATTAAAGAAGATATGTATAATATGGTAGATTAAAAACTCCACGTCACAATTAAACACATGGATTAAACATTTTTTCCCTTAACACCTAAGTTTCCTTACTTTTTTTCATTTTGGTTTTTCATTGAGGTAACTAGTTTTCTCACCTAAGTAATTTATCCATTAAGAATAAATTAAAGTGATACCTATGGGGAAAATTATAACCAATTATTATAAATATTAAATAAAAATTTTGAAATAAAAATATCATGTGTGTTGGAAGCTAATTTTAACAGAAGTGCATGTAACACGCAAAAACTCCACTTTAACCCTAACCATACCAACAATGTTTTTACAATTTAGGGTCCAATATGTTCATTATAAAAGATAAATTGGTCCATTTATGGATCATATTTTATATTTATTAAATTTAAAAAATAACTTGGAAGAATATAGGATTTCTTGTAACTTTAAATCATTTAATAAAATATCATTTATTATAAAATACATTAATGTCAATTTTGACATTATCTATTTAATTTAAATTTAACAATATCAATAAAAATATGAAATTTGGAAATATTAAGTTCAATTTTTTTAATATGATATATTAATCTAAAAAATTAATTTAATATAAAAATTCATTCAGTTTACTTCACCTTTAATTTTTTTAGTATCATTTATTTTAGTTAATAATTAACTGAATAATTACCACATTGTCATTTATTAAGAATTTTAAGTAATTATTTCATATCTAAAAATTAAAGATAAATTATCATGATACAAAAAAGGTAATTTATTTTTCAGAAATTATATATATAACTGAACATATTTTTTTTCTCTATCCTAAGGCTTTATAGAAATTAAAAGGAAAAGAGTTCCTTTTAATCTTTTCCCCTTAATTTTAAATTTTAATCCCTTGGTAAACTCATTTTTTCAATGATCACTTTAGTAAAAAAATAATATAGAATTATTATAACTTATAAATTATTCTTATTTAAAATATGGAATCCATTTTTCAAAATTAAATTCACATAATTGAAAAAATATAATTTAATACTAACCTCAAAGATGCGGTGAGACAACAGGTTTTTAAGAAGATTATTTTTTAGAAAAAGACAATTCTATATTAACTCAATTAATAATAATAATCATTGCATGAGAAGAAATTAATATCTAATGATATATAATCTATAAAATTTATTTAAAACACTTCCCATTAAAAATAAATTTAATTAATTTTAAAGGAGAAACATTATGCATTTTAAAACAGTTTTTAAAAATAACAATTTTTTAACCCCAAAAAAACTTATAAAAAACCAATATAAATTTGATTTAAAAGTAATTAAATATAAATAAATAATACTTAAGTTACTTTAAAACATATTCAAAACACATTGGTAATTTTAAATTAATTAATTTATCGAAAATAAAATACTTTTTACAAAAATCGGTATTTTTCACTATTCACCAAAAAATCAATATTTTCTAAAAAAATACCAAAATGTCACCAAAAGTAAATTTTGATATTATGATTCAATAAATTAAGTTCATTTTATTAAATAAATTTACTAAAAGTTCCAAAAATTTATTATAATATTTTTTTTCATGAGAAGAAATAAAAAATATTTTTGAAGAAAACATATTTTTGATGAATAAAATCAATTTACTAAAAATTTATTGATTATTTACTAAATATTTATCAATAATTTATATTAAGTGAGACATATATATATATATATCATAATTTAGTTAATACTATTCTTAGCTACAAATTTAACCCCTAGGTTATAATTGTTATATATATCATCGATCATTTAAGTTCAGTGTTGTATGTTGAATATGTCATCAAATATAAAAATCTCAGGATTCCATGTAACACAAGATAAACTGATTGTTTCATGTAATGCAATATAAAATAAGTATTTTTTTAATCTTTATGCTATCAAATATAATTTTATTTTTGAAAAATATTGTGATTTTAAATACCAAATACAAAATGGTTGGCATAAAGTATAATAATACTAAAAATGAATAAATCATAATATATTAATCTAAAAAATTCAGAAAAAAATCCCAAAGGTTAAACATATATCACTCTTTAAATAAGTTCCCCTATATCCCAGATAACACCAATATCCTCAACATTAAAGAATGTTTTAACCTTAAAGGTTGTCTCATACCCTTCAGGTTATACCTCTAAAAACATAATATCGTTATTCTAAAATTATACATTATATTAAAACTAATAGTTTTATATACCTCAACCAATAAAACATATACTGAAATATCATTAATCACCACAAAATCAAAAAAAAAATTTGATCCTATAATATTTTTCACAACATATCCTTAATCATGTTTAACTTCTATCACATAAATCTCTAAAAGTTGTATGAATTATTTTAAACACAATATTATACTTAGAGATATCATCCAAAGACTCTTTTTGTTTATACCAACATCAAATACATATTAAGGGTTATCAATCACTAAATCATGTGTTTTGAAAAATATCACTTTATCACTAAATCACTTTTATATGTTATCGATACCATTCAACATATGTTTCAAATCCTTAAATAAAAACTATTGTGGGAAAATCCTAAGATGTTTCAAGATTATTATATCTAGAATGTCATCGATATACTACTTATATAACATAACACTCAAATACTAATACATAAACATTAAAATACTTACACTTTAATGATTTCCATAACACAGGTCCTTCTTTAATATAGGATTTAACCCTTGGATTAGGGAATTGACTTGGATAATTCACTTATTCTCCAAACATAATATATTTAACAATAAAGGGTTCCATATGATGTTTTATTCCCTTCCATCATACTATTAATTTATATATCAACTATCTACTTTCTTCCCTATCTTTTCACACTTAAAAGACCTTTGAGTTCATTTGTGGAATCTCCCTCGGCGCTGCTTCCCACATTTATGCAAGAAATTAAATATTCTTTCTTTTATCACCATTATCAGATGAACCTCCTTGAGATGTTTTCCTCTTATTCTTTTATATATTTGGACACTCAACTATGTTCTAGTTGTTAATTGTGATTTCTGATAGATGGTTTGGAATAATCACAAGTTGTCTTACTTGATCTCCCATCATGTTAGGTATCAAATTTGGGAAGTTATCACATTCCACATCACATTTATTTTTGACTCGGTTCCTCTTATTTCCATCCATTGAGTAGAATAAAAGTAAAATTAGTGATAATTACTTTTAAACTATTAAAAAAAATGGAAGGCTAATAAAATTAAATGGATAACATATAAAGGTCATTTATTTCCTTAACTTATGAATTTATAGGATTTAGTATAATTTATCAATGATTTATTTCCTAACATAGACTATTAAGTCCATTTTTGATCCCTTAATAATGGTTCATAATGAGAATCTGAATTACCAAATAATATCCCCCTGGAGTGTCAAAATAGAGGTGCATAAAGGTCCATTATTTCACATGAGTTACCAATTGAGTCTATCTTAATATGGTGTTTTCAGAGTTGTCACCCCTAGGTGCATCTGCGATAGAGCCACATCCACTTTTAGTATCTAGACATAGATGTATTTTCTTGGAAACCACTTACTCTATACTTTAACAAAAACTTAAGGATGTTTTATTATAATTAGTGTTATATATAAGGATTTCTCTATAGTTTTCTAATCCTAATCACAAAAAAAACTAATCTTTCCTCTGATACCGAATATAGCGGTCTGGAATTATTTATAGTAGACTATAATTATTATATATCAGGGAAATACATGGGTGGATACTCCTGGGTGGGACACACCACTATCCCCAATGGTATCCATTTCCTCATGAATCCCTTGTGCAGAGATCCATACTCCATCCATAGATCACAGGTGAGAGTTCCTAAGGATCAAATAACCCTTTTCCACTGATACCAACTATGATAACCCTAGTCTTTATTACACATTTATTCGTTATTTATTTTATAATAATACTCATAATACAACCCCTGATATCAATAATTATAGTGTATTTGGGTAATTAGGTACACTTTATAACAAATTGAAACATAGTTTACATCAACATTATTAAAAACTTCCTTAACCTACTCAGAATTTTCCATCATTCTTAAAACTGCATGGCATAACCTGGGGACATACATAAGAAAGTTGGAGATATAAAACACAGTAAGGGAATAAAGAAATCATAACATGAAGAAAGTATTAAATGTTAGAAAATATTCATTTAAATGTGTAATATACTGTGTGAGAATCATAAACATGAATAAACAGGCATGATATAACATGATAACATAATGGAAACATGAGAAAGTAAAAATAATTTTAAACATGTACTCATAAACATAATTTAAGTATTATTGAAAATACATCACAACATGGTGAAAAAAGTCTTATAATGGACTTGGTTTACTCCTTAATCCCATACATGATTTCTCATGAGACTAAAACATTATCCAATGCATTGGAGAACTATATAATTTTGGGTTCACATGTTGCTTTCATATCATGTGCCATAAGTGTTCCACATAAATCCTAAAACATCATGGCATCTTTCATAAATTTTAACCCCATTATCAAGAAGTGTGGGTTATATACATGGAATGTCAGGACCCAACCCGTATCGGGGCTCGAGCTGCAACTACCCCAAGCCCGCCTATATAGGCCAGGGGCCGGCGACCAGCGCCAAAGGCATAAAAAACTTGAGGAGGCCTTTGCCTAAGTACCTGTACACACACACACACAACCAACTCAATTAAAAAGTGCATAGGGAAAGGAAAACAAGATACAACACTACTATATGTATACCACAAATATGCATCAACCTCTGAACAATACAAGTATAGAAAATTAAACTAAAAGGGAAAGGGGTGAAATACACACCCAAATTGAAAAATTCCATAACCCAACAATAGGTGGAAATTTAAAACAGTTAAGAAATCCTTGCTCCTGAATCCCAAGATACGACCACCACACGCGGTCCAAGCACCCCGTATCCCTATGCTCCTCTAAAGTCACGATCAACCTGTCTGTCATTCGCAAGGGCACACTGTGTGCAGGCAAAGCCCAATAAGGGGTGAATATAAAAATACCCAGTAGGATTCCCCAAAGGCTCAAGGGAGAAGAAAGTGATGTAATGAAGAGGGAAGAAATAGATATAACAAGGTAGATTAGAGGAGTATAGCTCAACCCAACAAATAAGTGAAGTAAGATCGTCCAAACATGAGGAGATAGAAACAGTGAGAAGATGAACTTATCGTTGAGTCTTAGCTACCTATAGTAGAAGATTAGAGTCTTCCAACCATGAGAAGCTATGCATAGAAAGCATGTGTCATACCTCACGCGTATTCACCTCTCCTGAAAGGAGAGTAACCAAATCTCTAGGATTTGGTACTGAAATACGATATACATATGATCAAACAAAGGAAACCAAATGAGAGGGTAATGGGATCTCCATATCACTAGATCTTCCTAGGAAAAAAGTCTCCAATAGTTCTAGAAGAAAACCCCATCAATATCCAACATCCCATGGGTCTTCCCTGAACTACAAGTCAAAGGAGCTCAATCACTGCACCTTGATATTATCTTCTTTGGGTGGTTTTGTCTCGCCTGAACAGTTTTAGGTCGCGTCGAAAGGATGTTTCTTGGTGGTAAAAGCGCCCCTCTTTCTTGAGAGTCCAAAGTCACATCTAGTACATCTCGTCGCTATGCCACAAATCCGAGAGATTGTGTCACAAAGTCGTGAACCCACTATCTAGCCCTACAAGAAGATATAATTAAAAAATTCATCGGTGAAGGCCACTACCCAACCCAGCTGGAGGGTAAGCCCTGCAAGAGTAACTAGAGATTTCCATTGCCCAACTGCGCTGAAGGGTAATCCTTAAAATATATTGGCGAATGCCACTGCCTAGCTATGCTGGAGGGTAAGCCCTGAAAGAGATCAGTGAACACCACTACCCAGCTACGCTGGAGGGTAATCCCTGAAAAAGTGACCGATGGACACCACTTCCCAGCCTTGCTAGAGGTTAAGCCCAAAAGATAACAGTGAACACCACTACCCAGCCTCACTAGAGGGTAATCCCAAAAGATATCATTAAAAGACATTGCCCAGCTATGCTGGAGGGTAAGCTGGGATTGCTCTGGTGATTCTGGAATCATCACTGCCATCACTGTCATCATCAAGCATCGCCTCAGACAAGCACCACACTTAGAACATCTTGCATCGTTTCTTGAAATCCACTACGGAGGGCACGATAATATTTTATGTAGGGAAACACTTAGGATAGGCAACTCACAGGACACAATCCGAGTTCAGAAGAAAGAGATAAGAGAGGTAGAAGATTCTTAGTAGTACACGACACATGTGGGGCCCACACCATGTGTGACCCCTCCTCATCACCTGGCCCTGTAAATAACAATTTCTGGGTCCAAAAATTGTGAAAAAGTATCACGGTGTATCAAGGCACTTCTAGAGTACATGACACAATAGTCGCAAAGCCGATGAACGCACAATGCTCGTCACTAATTTGAAGGGTTAGAATCAATGGTTAGTTGACACGCCTCCTCGAACGGTCCCAGAACAACGAATGTATCTATTCATACATCTTCTACACTCTCACAAGAGTCGGAGCAGACCTAATCTGTGGATTCTCTTCAAACAGGTAAAAAGGATCTTTCAGCAATATTCCTTTCATGTTTCCACATTTAACAAGATACTGAGAATACGGCTCGGCACATTCAAACAAATCACATCGTCGCGATCCTGGTGGAAAAAAATGCAAGATTTACTACTCAATCATCCAAAACGGACTCTTGATGCAGAATCCGCATCTCTCAACATCATACATAAACAATTCCCTTTGGGGCCCAAACCTCAATCATGTAACATGTCACGCAGATCATGCTATTGCGATCCTTCGAGATAAACACACAAGTTAGTCTATTCATTTTCCTCGAACAGACTTATAAAGAATAGCTAATAAAAATGCAGCATACATATGAAAGCCACCTCATGGGGCCCACACCTTGGCCTCAAATTTTGGCAGACAAATTGCGCCATTACAATACCCATAGAAAAACACTCAGAAAGGAGGTCTTAAACACCCCAAACAAATGTCAGATAAAAAAGTGGCATTTCACCTTAAAATGTGCGAACAAGGACCTATGGGTTCTGAACCTTTTCTCCAACCTGAACGATTTGGAAATCATCTCAAAAAGTCCACATGAGTACTGGAGTCACGCTGCCGCTGATGGCGCATCAATCAGAAATACCAAACGGGAGTTAGGTTCGATGCAAGAATAAATCAATAATTAATTAATTAATTATTCGCATTAAGTATTTCATGCCACCGAATGAAAAAACCAAACAGAAAAGGTCTCGAACCCACTTTGGAAGGACTGCCTCAACTCTAGGGTCACAACACCTCTGAAAACGCATTAAACGAACATCCAGTTCACGAGATACGTCTGTTGAAAGCTTTAATAAATATTTATTGTTACTAAATTAAGGTGTTATGGTACACCCACCTTTAGGCACAAAATTTTAATTTCTCAAAATACAACTCAAAAATTCCATCTCAATGAGATGAACCCATGGACATAGACGATGTGCAATTTCGAGGCCCGTATCAAAAGATACATGCATTTAGGGGTTTCAGGCCCAAACTAGTCTGGTCCGGCCTACTCCGTGTTCCAACCTCCTCAGGACACTTGCCAGAGCCCCACACTGCCACTATCCAATTCACCGCTACACCAGCTACCATAGATTCCATGCGCCGCTGCCGGCCACTACTGCTGCCAGTGATCCGGTGGTCCCCTCCGTTGACCACTAGGACTCCTCCGATTACACAAAAATTATTCTGAGCCCATTCTTGCGATCCCTGCAAAGAGACCATCACTTTTCCTAACTTTGATCGACAAACCATTGAATATTTGACATGATAAATTGTAAGCGCCGAAGATTCCAAACAACGGTTGAAGATTACGATGAAGAAAACGTAATTTCCTGTATGGGTTGATGGTCGTGTTCATGCAACCATCAATGATATTAACTAAAAAAAAGAAACAATGGGAAATAAGGTATTTTTAAATTAAAACTTGAAACAAAACTCAAAAATAAAATAAATCATACCTCGTTTTCGATGCACGTCATAGGAAATGCGTCTGCTGCAATCCCGCTTCGATCCGATAGAGTTATCTCCTCAATCCAGTGAAGAACGGTGAAGAACACCGAATAAAAGTAGAGATAGAGAGAGAGATAGAGGAGAAAGAGAAGGGAAAACCCTAACTCTAAACTTCTATTTTTCTATTTATAGAAAAAAACTGCTTAGTAAGGAATCTGAAACTGTTGTGCCCTCCCATTTTATGTCACCTCTAGGAAAAATGATCCATTTTGAACTCAATGGAAGTCTTAGATTTCTATTCCGAGACTTTGTTTGGAAGTTATTAAAAAAGAATATGGGGGATAATAATCACTAAGTGGTTATTCCAAAATGACTATTTTTCCCCTGGGTGACTTTTCTCACAGCAGCCCTGCATCGACAAATTTTATACCCCTTCTAGGGTAAATGACATGCTCTAAACTCAACTATAGACTTATATTTCCAATCACAGTTACCCTTTGAGAGTTATTTTTATTTGAGATATTAAATTAATTAATAAATAAATTAATTCATCCATTTACTTACCACTAATGAGCGAGGGGTCCGAACTTCCCGCACCGACCTACTTTATGTTGCGCCTAGCTTAAAGACCGCGTTACAGACCCAAACGTGGTCTCAGATTTCAGATCTGATCAACTGTTTAAGAGATATCCCATTTTCATTGCATGAATAGTACAAACACACTTAATATTTTTGTATAGATTATTCTGGGCACACCGGGCCTTGAAATTGCACGTCGTCTCAACACATAGCTCTGGAAATATTTGTAAAAATATTCCAAAGTATTACAGGGTAAAAACCATGTCTCTACATGAAATCCCCAAATCAATGAATGATAGTTAAATATAGTTGAATACCATTTACTATAATTGGAATTGGATATTCACAATGCTATCATTTGGTATGAAAAACTGCTGTGAAATTTTAGCAGTACTAAAAGATTCATAATATTGTTTGATTAGAGTGAAAGAGTTATATAATTATTTGTATATTAAAAGGATATAAATATATATTTTGAATAACATTTCACAAAATTTTTAATTGGAAATAAAAAGATATAAAATAGATAATATTCTTGAATAAATAGGAGAAGGAGAGGATTCCTTACTAAATTTTGGCATAGTAACAAATTAGGTAAATGATATAATGAGAAGGGATAAATGATATCTCATTATTAATACATATAATTGATAGTATAGGGTTATTTATAAAGTCATTAAAACATAACCAATTTAGATTAAAAATTCAAAATACAAATAAGGTTCTTGCATTTAAAAAGAGAGAGGGAGACCCCTTACCTTGAGAGGGTGATCAAAAAAGTTTGGTGGGGGGATTTTTAAGATCTTGGGGGAACCTTGGGATGACTCTAGAGAGAGTATGGAAGATTATACATGTAATTAATTTTTTTTGAGTAAATAATATTGGGATATTTTGTGGGTTTATATAGGAAAAGAGAGGGTAGTTTTTTATTATTTCCCAAACTAAGGTTTGGGACTCTATACAATAAAATAGTCAAAACCAAAAAAAATACAATTGCTTTTTACCATGGTTTCTACTAAATTGAATTGTTTTTATTTATTTTATATATCCAATTTTTTAAATCATTAAAATTTTACCCTTGGTTATGTGGAAGTGAGTCATGTCCATAAAGAAATTATTTTAAAACCTTAAAATATAATATAGGTTTTGGAGGATTCTTAAAGGTATTATAATAATAATAAAATAACCTAAAAATAACATTATTTTAAATGGGAAACATATATTTGGTCATTTATACCTTTTATATAATTTGTTACATCATTTTTTTGTTATTACGATTTCATAATACACATTGTGTAGTTATACCATAATTATTTTTTTCCAAAAAATTTGACTTTCTCTGAAATTTATGAAAAATTCACAATTAGATAATTTCAACATGGTTATTCCAAAAATAAAATTTATTTTATTGAAATAATTTATAAATATTTGAATTTTTACATTTAAATTAATAATAGAAATTTATTTCCAAATGATTGTTTCTTTTCCAATAACAATTCTTGAACCCTTGTAGCAATTAAATTTGACTTATCAAAAATTATTTTACCATTTAAATTTAATAAATATTACTTTCATATTATTAATATATTAAAACATAATTTACTTTTAAATTATTGAATTCATTAAAATTAATGTCTTAATAGAAATTACTTATTATATAAAATAAAATTTGTGTTTTATCGTATCAAAATCTTTTTTTTATCAAAATAATTTCTTAATTATTTATAAATAAAAAAATATAATAATTATTATATTAAAATGAAAATATATTTATTCATAATATTAATTTTACTTTGTTTTAATTCCTTGTTAAATTATGTTAACCCTTAATTAACCTATTTTCCTTTTACTCTGGCAATAAATATTTACTATAGTTATTATTCATACTGTCTAAACCATATGTTTACCTTAGTACCAAATATTAATTATTATTACTAAAATTATTGTATCCATTTTTTCAAAATAAATTCATCTATTTTGAATAATTTAATTTAAAATAAAACCTACAAGCATCAGGGTAAGCGGTTTTTCCAAAAAGTGTACCTTTTCAAGGAATGTATGATTTTACATTTACTCTATAACTATTGATATTAATTAAATAAACTTAAATTAATAATAATAAATTTATAAAATATACATTTAATGAAAATAATTCCCCATTAGGTTTTATTTTAATTAATTTAAATGGTGGAATAATATGAATTCTTCAAATAGTTTTTAGGGAAAAATGTGTTTTCAAGCCTAAAAATAAACTTATTTAAAAATATGGTATAATGGTGATTTAAATGTAATTAATTTAATAAATTATAAATCAATAATGATTATGTGACTTTTAAATAAAATTAAAATAATAATTATACTTTTAAATTACATAATTTATAAAAATAAATGGAAGTTTTACAAAAAATGGGCATTTTCACTAGTCATTGAAAAATAAATATTTCCCAAAAAATCCCAAAATTTCACCCTATGTTAATTTTGATATGATTATATAAAATATGAAGTTAATTTTATCAACTAAATTTTATAAATATTATATAAAATAATTATAATATTTTTTCACAAAAATAAATAAAAATCATTTTTGAAGAAAACATATTTTGAAGAAATTACCAAAAATTGAGTGATTATTTACTATGAATTTATCTAAAAATAAATGTTTATTAGGATATATATATATACACACATATATATATATTTCATAAATTAGTTAATACTATTCATACCTTCAAATTTAGTGGCTATGTTATAACAACCTTATTTAAATAATCATTATTTTTTTGGGTTTAATGTTTCATATAAAATATGTAGTTGAACATAGTTTTATCTTTTAAAAACACAAGGAATTATATTCAACCCCATTTGAAACTTGAAAAAATCTTTCTTAAAAACCCATAGCATAAAATAAGTTAATAAAACATCCACTTGAAAGTAGATAAGGATAAGTATAAAGGTCATTAAATAAATAGGTTTTTAAGTAGGGGAAAATTAGTGGGAATTGAAAATATAGACATGGAAGAAAAAAATATTTCTAAAGAACTAATATATAGTGATAGAGAACATGGTTATGAGAAAGTCCATGACCAAAAAACCATAAATCTGAGATGGGTGAAAAGATCATAAATTCATCAAAAATGATCATAATATGACAACATTTTTTTTCAAGACTCTTTCCATACAGTTGATGAATTCCTTTACCATGTATACTAGGAACATAAGGTAATATAATTTCTTGAAAATTATAATTTCATCCTTTAATCAATTGCCACTAAAACCTTATCTTTTCTCTAAATAATGAGTACTCAGGATGATTTTTCATGCTTAAATCACTAGAATATGCTTCTAATAGATCAAATACTTCACAAAATAATAACAACCTAATCCTACTTTCTTTACTAAATATAAAATGGTTATCATAAAGCAATATAATACTTAAAATTAATAAAACTTAATAATTTAGTCTATAAAATTCAACAAAGAAACCCAAAGGTTTAACATAAATCATTCCATAAATAAATACTCATATATCCCAAATAACACCTATAACCTCAACATTAAAGAATATTTTAACCTCAAAGGTTATCTCATAACCTTAAGGTAATATATCCAAAAACATAATAGTATTCTTATTAAATAATAATTTATATTAAACATAATGGATATATATACCTCAACCTAATAAAGAATATACTGAAATATCCATAATTACCTTAGAATAAAAAAAAAATTGATCCTGTAATATGTTTCCCAAAATATCCGTAATCATGCTTAACTTTCATAACGTAATTCTTCAAAAGTGTTCTCAATGCTTTTAAACATAATATTATCCTTATATTCCTTATGTCTATCCCAATATCAAACATATATTAAGGGTTATCAATCCTTAAATCATGTATTTACCAAAAAAATCACTTTATCACTAAATCACTTTTGTAGGTTATCATTACCATTCAACATATGTTTCAAATCCTTAAAGATAAATTCTTGTTGAAAAATACTTAGATATTTCATGATTCGTATATCCAAAATGTCATCAATATACTACTTCTACAAAACAATTCTCAAATACAAATACATAAACCCTTTAATAGTTATACTTCAATGATTTCCACAACATAGGTCATTCCTTAGTCTATTATTTAACCCTTTTATTAGGTAATTGACTCAAATAATTACCATATTCTCCACACATAAGAAATTTAAAAAAATGGTTTCATAATATTTAATTTATTCACTTCTATAATACTGTTCATTATTTATAGAAACTAGCTACTTTATGACCTATTTTCCAAATGTCAAATACCTTTGAGTTACTTTATGGAATTTCCCTTGGTGTCACTTTCCACATTTTTGACATGTAAAAAATTGAATCTACTTTCCTTTATCACATTTATCAAATGAACTTCCTTGATATATTTTCCTCTTCTTCTTTGATATATGTGGACATTCAACTATGTTCCATTTGTTAATTTTAAATTTTGATAGCTGGTTTTGCATAATAAAACTATTTATTACTTGATCTCTCATCATGTTAGGTATAACATTTTGTAATTCACTATATTTCCCATGATATTGGTTGTTGAGTCGGTTCTTCCTATTTCTATCCATTGACTAGAATAAAGGGAAAATTAGGGATGAGTACTTTAAAAATATTAAACACACAAATAGGAATAAAATAACATTAAATAGATAACCTATAAATGACATGTTTTTCATTAAATTATGAATTTATATGATTCAATTTAAGTTATCCATGATCTATTTCCAAACATAGACTCTTATGTCCCTTTTTGTAACCCTAATAATGGTTTGTAATGAGCTTGTAAATTTACCAAAGAATATCCCCCATGATTTTCAAACCATTTATGAAGTAAGGTCCATTTTCATGCACCGGTTCCCAATTGAGTCTAGCCTAATATTGTGTTTTCAGGGTTGTCACCCCTAGGTACATCTATTTTAGAGCCACATCCACTTGAAGTATCCAAACTGGGATGTATTTTCTTGGAAGACACTTATTATATAATTTACCAAAACTTAGGTATGTTTTCACATAATTAGTTTTATTCTTATGTCTGTCACTAGAGTTTTGTAATCTTGATCCCAAAAATAACTAAATTTTCCTTTGATACCAACTATAGCGGTTTGGAATTATTTCTAGTAGACTATAATTGAAACCTATCAGGGTACTCCATGGATGGTTACAACTCCTGGGTGGGACACAACACCATCCCCAATGCAATCCCTTTCCTAATAAATCCCTTTTGTGGAGAGCCATACTTCGTCCAAAGATTACACATGAGAGTTCCAATTGATCTGATAACCTAATTTTCCTCCAATAACAACTAGGATAACCCTAGTCTTTATTACACATTAATTAATGATTTATTACATAATAATAAACATAATACAACAAAAAATATCTGTAATTATATTGTATTTTGGTAATTAGGAATATTAAATAACAACTTAAAACATGTGGTACATCAGTATTGTTGAAAACATTCTTAACATGCTCATAATTTTCCACCGTTCTTAAAACTTCATGGGATAACGTGGGGATATACATAAGAAATGGGTGTGCTATAAATAATATTAAGGGACTATAGAAAGAATAACATGAAAAATTATTACATGTTAGATAATAGGAATTTAAACGAGACAGAAACTCTATGAGAATCATAAACATGAACAAAGAGCCATGATATAACATGATGACATAAATGAAACATAGGAAAGTGTCAACAACTTTAAACTTTAAATCATAAACATAGGTCAAGGATAAATGAAAATATATCATAACATGGTGGAAAAATTCAAAAAATAGATTAGATTCACTCCCTATTACCATAAATTATGTCTCATGAGATAAAAAATATTACCCAATTCATTGGATCTCTATATAATTATAGGCGTACCTGTAGCTTTAATATCATTTGCATGCATAAGTGTGACACATAAATCATATAAAATAAGGTTTTATTTCATAAATTTTAACCCTGAGATCAAGTATTGTGGGTTACATACATGGAATTCCGAAATCAATTAAGGATAGGTATATCTAGGTGAATACCCTTGAGTGGAAATGGGGGTGGATATTCACAACACAATCATTTGGTATGAAAAATCATAGTGAAATTTCGGCAACATAATGACAATTCATAATGATTTATAATATAGTTCAACTAGAGTAAAAGGGGTATATCATCATTTTTATATCAAAATTATATTAATAGGTATGTGAAAAAACATATCCCAATAATATGAATTGGGAATAAAAAAGAATAAAATAGATAAGATGCTTGAATAAATACGATAAGGATAGGATCCCTTACAAAATTTTCACATAGTAATGACTTGAGGTAAATTCTATAATGAGAAGGGGGAAATGATATAAAAATATTAGAACATAAAATAAATGTTGTATATTTCTTTATAAGTTCGTTAAAACATAACCAATTGAGATTCAAAAGTCTAAATACAATGAGGGTTCTTGAATTAAAAAGAAGAGAGAGAGGTCCCTTAACTTGAGAGGGTGTTTCTATAATATTGGGAGGAGCTTCTTAAGAGCATAGGGGAAACATGTTATGAATATAGATAGGTTAGTAACAGGTAATTAATTTCTCAAATGTTTTTTATTTAAGAGGAATTGGATCTTGGGTGAGATTATATAGAAAAAGAGAGGGTAATTATTTATTATTTCCCAAACATAGGTTTTGGACTCCATATAATAAAATAATCAAAACCAAAAATCTTATTAGGATTTTTTCACATGGTTTCATCAAAATAAGATTGGTTTTTTTTATTTTATAAGGCCAAGGTAAAAAATCATTAAAATATTACCCTTGGTCACGTGTGAGTCTTGTTCATAAAGAAATGTTTTTTAAACCTCAAAATATAAAATAGGTTTTAGAGGATACATAATGGATTTATAAAATAAATAAAATAACCTAAAATCACATTATTTTAAAGGGGAAACATATATGTGGTACTATATAACATTTATATCATTTATTACATGAAATTTGGGTCATTATGATGTCATAATACACATCATGCATTTATTATATAGATAATTATTATTTATCTGTTTAAAGGAAAAAGTATAAGATCAAAGCAACCTAGAAACCAAACAATAAGAAAGAAAAGTCAAGGAGGTATGTAGAAGTGAAGATGAAGATCATCCCCCATAGTGACATCCACACCACCTAGAGGAAGGGATCCAAGGGAGTTGAATATCTAAAGAGGAGGGTAATGGGGTACCCTAGAGGCTAAGAAGTAGCTAGATGGTTACCATCCCACCGCATGTGAAGGATATTAGTGTCACAGTATAGAATAAACCTACATTCATAGAAGAGATAGGTAGTATATCAAAGAGGAGATATATCACCCTTAAGGGAACCTCAGATGATTTTAGAGTCTATCCCCACTGAAGTTAGGGGAAGATATTTTGAGATACGAATCTTTCGATTGTTGTGCATGGCCTTGGATTCCGCCATAAGGTAGTCACTATCCCCATAGTAAGCATTGAAATCAAAGATAACAGAACTAGAAGGGTCCCGAAAAACCCCTCCTCCCTTCATACCCCCTTTCCAAATGCCCCTTATGTGTTAAGCTTGATCCCACAAGAGGGAGGGTACCATCTAACCTAGGATCGAGAGTGCGTAGGGGCTGAAGGGACTGGATAGAACGAGCTACTAGTTTAATAATGAAGGGAAGCAATTGAGGCATGATGCTTATAAAGATAATCCATATTAGAGATAAGAAACCTAGTCTAGATGAGAAAACCATGTAGAGAAGGATGATACCAATGATGCCTTGCATGGTTGAACACCTTCCAAATACACTAGAATCCTTTAACATGAAGGATCGACCGACTATATTCCTTGTGCTTGGTAGGGGCTCCATTGAACTAATGATGAAAGTACTCCACATAAAAAAAAACTACCCTTGACACATCCATAAACTCCCATATCACATTCCATAAATGGACAACCCAGTCTCTTTGGAAGAAAAGGTTAATAAAAGTATCCTCTTTGGGTGCTGAATAATAGAAGAATCTCGAGTTAAGGGGAGTACCTTTGGATTTAATGGTCATATATGTTGGAATAGAGTTGGATAAAAATATCCAAATAAGGAAATTCAACTTTTATAGGATATATTTTCACCATATAACACTGCCCCAGGGGTCACCAGTCAACTTCCAAAGTATGGAATTCATGTAATCCATTTTCAAGAATATACCTAAAGGGGAGAACCTTAAGGTACACATGTCCATGGATCCATCTAGGAAGATGTTGTGGAATCAGTCCTCCTGTGAGGGATTGAAAAAAACCTCGAGGAAGGAGGGATGAATGGAGGATTCTCTGATAGAGAGATAGGGAGCTGGGTAGCCCGAGAAACCAAGAATCCCGCTACCCCAGTTGCATTCCAAGAAGTTATCCTCACCCTACCTGATGATACATTATGAGTTCTTACAAAGGTAGGAGACATGGTTGTGAATATATTAATAGAGGGGGGGGGGTCCTATCATTATACCTTAAACCAAAACTATTCTTTCCAATGATAAAGAGGATCCACAAAGTCCAACCCTCAATAACTTTCCAATCCAACTTAACTTGCACGAAAAACATGGACTCGTTCATGATTCTCACATTAATGAAACCATACTCTAAAGGCTTCATCAAATTACTCCAAGAAGACCATTTGTATCTCCCCTCACCATGAGATTCCCAGAGGAAAGAATTCAAAATGGAATCCAACTGGTTGATGACATACCTGGGAACCTTAAGGGAAAAAATAATGTGCATGGGGATTGAAGACAACAAACTATTAATAAGGGTGATCCTCCCTCTGAATGAGAAGAAACTATTTTTATAATTATTGATGAGGTTAATGACCCCATTAGACAGATCCTCAAAGTGATGCGCCCAAATTATCCCAAGATAAATAGGGTCTCCTAGGTAGGTCATGGGAAAGTGCATTTCATGAATACCTAGAATGATTTCAATGGTACCCTTGCACCTTATTGGACATATTGAAGGAAAAAAGACTCCACTCTTCTCCCATTTAATCAATTTTCCACTCCATTTAGCATAATCATTCATAACCACAACAAATATTATGATGGAGGGGATCCACCCATTGATAAATAACATTAAATCATCTATGAATAAGAGGTGGGAAACACTAGGGACATGGGATCCATAATGGAAAGCCTGAACAGTGCCACGTTGCATGGGTGAGGAGAAGTATCTTCTAAGAGAATATTTGGCCAAAATTAATAGGTTTGGGGAAAGGGGGTCTCCCTAACATAATCCTATAACAAACTTGATAAACCCATACTTTTTTCTTGTAAAAATAATATTAAACCAAGAAGAGTTGTAGAATCCGAAGAATATTTCAATGGAAGCCTCAGAGAAGCCCATGCTTCTCATGGTGAAAATGATTAAGTTCAACTCCAGGAGGTCATATTATTTATCCATGTCAAGCTTTAGAACCACATCTGATTCCATGAATTTCCTATTGATATACAAAACCATACACTGAGAGACCCCAACAGTCCCTTGGAAAGATTTCCCATGAATAAAGGCATGTTGTTCATCCGAAACACACTGATTAGTAAATCTACTGAGCCTACTATTAATGATAGTTTCCTGGCACTTACATGTGAAATTAAATAGGATAATGGGTCAATATTGAGAAATAAAGGAGGGAGAATAGAACTTGGGGATCAAGATCATGGAAGTTGAACTAGCCATGCAAGGAAGATAACCACCTTGAAAGAAGTCCTGGATGGACTCAAAGAGATCATTCCTGATGATATTCCAAGAAAAGATATAGAAAGAACCCGGGAACACATCTGGGCTAGGAACACTATCAGGGTTGAGGTAGATTACCACCTCCCATATTTTTTTCTTGTTAGGAGCATTACTAAGGAGATCATTTGCATGGATAGGAATGTTGCCTGAGATCGATTCAAAGAGATCTGTCTGACTAGAGGGGTATCCATCATGGAAATGAGTGTTAGGATTTCATAATAGAGATTTAAAGTGGGAATGAACTATACCAACAATAAACTCCAAATCTCTAGATAATTAACCATCCTTGATCCTAATAATGGGAACATGCACCCGTTGTTTCTCCTTCAGGTAGGCATGAAAGAAAGAATTGTTGTGATCCCTCTCTCTAAACTAATAAATGCAAGAACATTCTTGGAGGCACTACTCATGTTTGAGAAAAAACACATTCAACTGTTGATTCTTAATACAAAGGAACAAAAACCTCATCGCCCCACCAATATTCCAAAGAAACATCAGTACTCTCAATGTATTTCATAATGTCATCTGTGATCAGGTGATCAAGTTGTTGAGAATTGGACTAGGCTAGAAGATCGTGTTTTAAGTGGTGAAGCTTAATTTAGAGACCAAACCAACTACTTTTATGGTAAGGAAAGTTCCATGAGTGTTCCACAGCCTCAAAAAACCTAGGTTTTTTCATCCATAAGTAGGAGAATAAGAAGCATCCCAAACTCAGGGAGTCCTATCTTAGATGAATTTAGAAAGGGGAGCGGTGAAAGAGAGCTCGGAACAAATGTGAAACCTCAAGGTTATGAAAAGACACAATTGAATGAAGGTTACCCAGGTGGCATTTAAGCCTACACCAGGTTCTTCTGTTACACTGTTGGTTATAGCACCACATGAAACTATCACCTACGAAGCCAGGGTCAAGGATCCTCTCTTATTCCAAAAAGTAAGATAAATCCATCCTGTCATTACAAGGTAGATAAAAACCACCTTTATTCTCGGAAGGATTCATGATAGTTTTGAAATTTATTCCCATGATCCAAGGATCCTCCCCTGGGTTAAATGATCTTAGATCTATCCAAAGGTGATCATGAAAGTTAACATCATACTTACATAAAAAAAGAGTTGAAATAATGCTTGTTCCCATCCATCACTTTGACTAAAATGTGTTGATCAGAAGACGCTAACAAGTCGATATTCAAACTAGAAATCCAAAAAATCTAAATATAGTGGTTATTGGGCTCTCCATGCAAGGAATAATGTGAAGACATCCTTTTAGAAAACTCTCCAATATTAGAGAAACACTTTTGGGGTTCCAAGACCACAAAAACCAAAACCTTGTATTTAGACACCTCTAATGAATGGAATTCGATCTTCACCCTAGAATCGAGACCATGTGTGTTATAAATAATAAGAGAGATCATTAGAAAAAAGAGTGATTGTCATTGGACCTGGGCAAAGAAGTCTTATGAATAATCTCCATTTAAGACATAAGAAGTGCTCTAGCTTGAGATTTATTTATCATTGTTTGTTTCGGTTTGGTGTTGCATATTTCGTACGCTATCAAACATAGTTTTATCATTTAAAAAATAGTGGTGTTACACATCTCTCCTTGGGATAGAGATGGTGAGGGAGATGGAAAATAAGTTCCTTATGATTTTCAAGTTGATGAGGATATCCTAGAGCTGACATAAATCTTATGTTGATCAACCTCAAGGACCTTGAAGTTTGAGCAGGGAGACAAAATTTTCCTGAAAGTATCCCCATGATGTGGATTGTAGATAATCGGTTAGGGAGGAAAGATATCCCTGAGGTTTTTTGGGATATTCAAGATCCTACAGAGGGTTGGTGAGGTTTCTTAACACCTAGTTGTACCCCCATTATTGGAGTAAGTACACGAAATCATCCATGTGTCAGATTCGAGGAGATACATTCATGAACCTATCAAATTTATTGAGAAGAATGAGATGGATATAAAGGATGAAGCAAAATTCATAGACTCGGTGGAGATTTAGGCTCTATAGAAGAGGGTCATGTATGTATGAACTGTTCCCTTGGTTCGTGCGTTTTACATTCATGGGAGCTCCTAGGAGTGGTAGATCAAGATACAAGATTATTATCACCACCTTTTTGTTTAGATTTTTTTTTCAAAGATGAAAATATTTGAAGGAAAAAATAATACAGAGACTCTTTCTTTCTTTCAATACTTTGAAATATATTAAATAATAATTTCAGATCTTGGCATTAAGATGGTGTGAGATTCTGAGACCCGATGAGCCTACAATTAATTTTATAAAAATATTATTTATATTTATATCATAGATGTGAAATTTTTCAAAAATAATGGATTATATTCTTAAATATTTCTCAAATAGAAAATCTAAGACCATTTTTGAATTCGAATATTGGGTTTTACCTTACGATCTACCTAATATTGATCGTCGTCAGACATCTGGTTGAGGAATCCATTGGAGGGTGAATTTAATTAACATAAATAAATAATTTATTTTTTTATTTTTTAAATTTACTGATTAAATACTCTATAAATACCATATTATTATTATTTTCCATGGGTTATCCACCTAACCCTTTCTCGATCTGATAGGAGGAGGAGAGCGTTCTTTATTGGTGGATCAACATCGAATGACGAATGATAATCAAAACAAGGTGGATTCCCATATAGCGGACACAACATATCACCCTCATCACTATAAAATGAATTATTCACCAATGATCAATCCATAATTCTGGTAGGTCACATTAATTATTGTCTCCTCTATAGATTAAATATTCTAGCATGAATATTTGGTTATCTAATTTTTATTCTACATATTCCCACCCTTCACATGATCCTATTGTTGAATTGAATCCATTTATTCAATTTATTATTTTCTAATTCCATGATATCACCTTAGATTCCTCAATTTTCAATATTTGGCTAAGAAATATTGGAAAAAAATGTTTATCACCCTTGTTATGGTGCTTTTCTCTGATCATTCTTCATGTTCTTCCCTGTTGGCCTATGGGGTCGTACTTCAAATTTTCCAAGGTGGGTTTAAGTGTGATCAAACCCATGGATTCGTGATGGTTGTGGGAACGATTATTGGAATGAATATTTCTAGAAAGATTGTGATTCGTTTTAGGATGCATGTGATGATTCCTATGGATCTAGGATCTTGTAATGAGATACATCGACGAAGGAGTGGTTCATGTGTGTGGGCTTTGTGAGAATAGTTGGAATCTATTTTATGACCACCGAAGGCTGGGAAATTGTGGCTGGAGAAAAATAAAATTGATTTAGAGTGTTCAATAGGAATAATTCATTATGGATAAATTGAATTGGGAAAACACATGAATGATCTAACTTTCTGTGAAAATCCAAACTACACTGTGTGTAATGGGAAGAGCACATGCTGTGAAGACACCCATCTATAGAAGCTAGTGTTTTAGGAAAAAGTTATTTATCACATGTCATGTGACTTGACCACTCATTATGTGACCCTCATTGGGTGTCTAAGTCTTATTCCAGTTGCACATGCTCAGGACCCCATGTGAGAGAACACACCCTGAACTCTGGGAGTACATGGGCATGTGCTAGTACCTGGGCATGGCCATACACACGGACACAGTCAGTTACATAGGCATAGACATGTATAGATACCAAATCCGAGACATATCCAAGTGTATTACTGGGTGAAAGAAAATGGTCCGATATACATGAGTATGAACAACATGACATCACTAGGTCCCAAATGGATTAGATATGTCCTGTGGTCACCATATACACTGTGCACAATAACATATACAATGATACATGTTTATATGAGACATTTATTAATGAAAAGGAGGATTTACATGCCATATATACCTATATACAAACCATTTACTTCCCTCTACAAAATATTTCTCTCATATCTTCTTCATTTGGACTTAGATTTTGGCATGTGGGTAGCCTATCCTAATCATTGTTTTACATATACTAAGATGGCAGAATTAGTAGTGTCTTTTGAGATATAATGTGACGTGTTTTTAACATGATGGTTCTTTAGTCAATGATCGATGATGATAGTGATTGGGTAGGATCATCAGATACATTCTAGGTAGAGATGGTACTCTGCTGTTGCACCAGGGTGTGGGTGCTTTATCCTTAGTGATGGTGCCCCCTATTGCACTAGGGTGTGGGTCCTCTATAATTATTTTTCATATAGAGATAATACTCCCTTATCAAATTAGGGTGAGAGACCTCTATCCACAGAGATGTTACTCCCCTGTTGCACCTAGGCGTGAGTCCTTCATAAGCATTATTACAGGAAGAGGTGGTATCCCCCTATCGTACCATGTTGTAGGTCCACTATCCATGGGGATAGTACTCCTATACCGTACTAAGGCACAAACCCCCATAATCTTCATACAGGAAGAGGAAGTACTCCTCTATCGTACCAGGTCATGGGTTATATACAATAAAGTTGGTACTCCCCTACATGGGTACAGGTCCCATATACTTATTATTATAGATATAGATATGGTACTCCCATACATGAGCATGGTGCCTCTATCTATAGGTATGGTACTCCCCTATCTCACTAGGGTGTGATTCCCCCATATCGTGTTCCCTAATATTGATATATTACTCACCTACATGGGCACGAGTCCTCTATTTACTAAGTGGAAATACCCTTTTGTGTCAGTGTGTGGGAACTCTATCATTTTGAGATTATGATACCTCAGAATGTAAGAAAGTAAAGAGGTGAAAGACCTCCTCAGGACTTATTCGGATACACACATGTGATGATGGGCATTAATGATTGACCTTTGGAGCTAAAGGAAGACTCAAAATCATGGGATAGTATTTGAGATGGATATCCCCTTTCTCTCTCATCTAATTTTCTTATATGAGAATATATATATATATATATATATATATATATATCTATGTTTTTGGGTTTCATTTCTCACTTACTATGGGTTGAGATGACTACTTTTATCATATCTTCTATTGCCCTATCTTTAGTGTTAAAGGAATCCGACTGGGTATGTATATACTCACCCCTATACAGGCTTTTCCTGTATCTGTCTTGTCTTATATAGATGATATATAGGCCGACAATGATTTCATAGGAGCATAGGGATACTCGGTTTCATAGACCGCATACGGTGGTTTGGGATTAGAGATCAGTAGTCAGTCTCCCTTAGATATTTTTCATTTCCATTTGTTGTTATCATGTGAAATATTTTCTAGATGGGTGTTTATTTTTATATTTTTATTTCAAATTACATTATTTCACTCTTTTATATTCTCAAGTGTTTATTACATGAATGGTTTTTACTCAATATTTTTCTATCCTTTATTATTATTCCTCTTTAATTATTCATATAAATGGTTGGGTATGTGCATACATTAACTTTATAAAAAGGGATCCCATTTTAGTAATACCTCATAGAAACTTTACACCAACCCTTGTACTATAGATGTGGTCTTTGGGTTTTGGTAATCTATATTTTGATGACCAGGAGGGCCCTTGTGGGTCAGTTCATTACAATCTTCAAGTATATCATCTCATTACATGCTCAATTATGATACCTCATGCAACTCAACAAAGGTCTATACATCATCGATTGATTCATTTGTCTGCTTTCCATTGAAGTTTATGAATTTGATGAAGAAATGTGATCCAAAATAAAATAGATTTTACAAATAACTTTTGAACAAAATATGAATTATGTATTCAAATTTGTGGTGGCTTAAGTGCACATAAAGTTTCAGATTGTAAATTTTTGTTAATGAAATATTAACCTACTAATAATGGATGACCACCTTGTTTGGTAGTTTAAATCCAATGGAAACCTTGAATATCCTATCACCCATATATTTATTATCAGACTATGGATTCTATTCATATTGGACCCGAAAAAGTGTTTTGATCTCATGTTTGAAGTTGTGTTTGATGCCGTGGGAAATTCATGTTGGAAGTGTAGTTGATAAAGAGACCACTAAGAGAAACTCATATCGAGTAACACTCCAATTTTTGTAAGGGTGATGTCTTAAGGGATCATTAATGCAAGTGGGGTTTGTTTTGATGACTATGAAGATTATACATAAATTTTCAAGGGAAGATGGGGTGTTGTAGAGGTCATGAGGAATTTCTATTTTTTAAAAATGTGGATAAAAAAGTATGGAGGAGATACAAAGACATGTATCTTCTAAGAGGTAGGGTTTGTAAATGGGAAAGGTAGACTAAAATACTTTATTTGGCTATCAGATAGGTATGTATGTAAAATTTTGTTTTCATGGATTTTATTTTCATGATTTTCCTTTTCATTTTTGTGTTTTGTCTCCACCTTAGAAGATTGGATTGGTTTAACATCCTTGGTACTAGTTTTTATTTGATCTTTGTGGGTCCTTCTCGTTAGAGAGTAAACAGATTAGTCTTAGGATAAAAAATTGATTAGGATAGAAATTATTATTTTGGGTTTCTATTTTTTATATTATTAATTAAATGTTAATATTAATATTTATAGTTTAATTTATTTCAACCCATCATTTTATTTATTATTTAACTTATATATCTTGGTTTTACCACAATGTGAGTTTCCTTCCCTTTGTTTTACCCTTACATGAGGTCCATTTACCCTTACATATCACTTTTGAAGTTCCTTTTACCCTTACATAAGTCCCTAGGCACCACTACATTAGTTTGGGTAGTTCTAGTTTACCCTTATGTGTGGTCCCATGACCTTTATGTATCATTTGATTTTACACTTACACGAGTTCGGTTTGATACCCTTACATAACATGTGTATCGAGTTGTGTACCCTTACACAGTTGTTTTGACCCTTACGTGAGCTGCAGGTTACCCTTATGTATGTTTTGTGTACCCTTATACAACGAGAAATACCCTTATGTGGTGATTGTTACCCTTACATAGTACCATTACATAGTTCTTGGTTCCCTTATGTGGTACACTTATGAAGCATTATAAAATCACCTTTTCATGGTTTTTGTTTTACAATTTTTTAGGGCGTTAGGGTTATTTTTTCTCAACCTTTCTTTTCCCTCATTCCATTGAGCAGTTGAAACTGATTTCAATCTCTTGTGGTGTTTTTCTACCCCTTTTTTCTTCTAGATAAAATATTATAATGAATAATCAGCTAGATTTGGGAGATTCTTTGCTTCATGGAGAGGTAGAGAGTGAGAGAGAGGGGTCAGATAGGGATAAATGGGAGAGAGAGAGAGAGTATTGAAGGGAGATCTATGGTGGCCTATTTTACTTATATCATTATAGGATAAGTCGGGTCACAACCTAGTTCATGTTGTTCATTGTCGGATCCTAGAGTTGTTGTGACCCTTTAGTGGATCATGATTCATGATATTGGATAGCGATGAACCTAAATAGTAGATACAAACCAAGAAAACTTAACAATGGTGATTTTTGTGGCTTCATTAACCATGTTCCATGAAAAAGGATTGATTGAGCCCCGGTAAGGGAGTTTCTATCCTCTTTGGGGGTTTTCCATTATCGCTTTTTGGGAGGTCTCTTGATTTCCCATGTTTTTTAATCATGTGTATTTTGTATTTGTTCTTGTCTAGTTGCCTTTGTCACTTCTTATACTATTTTTTCTTCTTTCATAGTGAAAACCCATGATTATCCCACCCCATTCCTGTATTCTAATGGTACAAAGCACGTAAATCATGTTGTCCCTTTACTATTTTCCTTTTCCTCTTTTCATAGACTTATAATTGTTGGACTTTAGAGTTTTTTATTAAATATTATTCAATTTTTTGAATATATTTGTCATAAAAAATATTTGTTGATCATCTTGAATTATTTTATTTATTTGAAAACTTATATTTTAGTTTGTTGTGGTAAATAAATTCTATTGTGCTTTGTTTCATTGCTTATTATTTTAATCATTCTTTCTAATTATGTATAAGAATCTATTTTTGGGTTCTAGAAATGTATATAAGTAAATAAGTGGACACATAAGAGAATTTGAAGAGTTGGGTTTAGAAAAGGTGAGTCAGTTTTGAATATGTCATACCCAGAAAGTGGGTTTCGGTTCATCTGACCTTAGGGTCAGGCTGTTTTCAATCCTCATTTCCACTTCTATGCATATTATTCCAACCGAAGTTCATGGAGATCCTTGGGGTCACCAGGAACATATGACCTCCACTTCATAGTGGCTTCAATGATGACATGGTTAGGCATGTAATTTTATACTGGTGGTATGAAACCCCAACTAGCACAACCATAGAAATCTTAACTCATGTTGGGTCGGGCTTATGCCCATATTCATTGGGTCAGCCTTAGACCTTCGTGGGAAAGCCTATGGTCCAAGATGACCTTCCCAATGGACCGTATAAATCATGACCTATAAAATCCGACCTAATCTAAAAATATAACTAGGAAACTACTAGTAGGGAGATTCGATCCCCAACAACAAGCTTCCAAAGTTACACCTGGACCAACTGGTCCAGGTAGTGCGCTAGGGTTTAAAAAACAAAATTCTTAACACACACACACACACATGTATATATATATATATTTGTATTTTTGTATATACATATATATATATATATATATATATATATTCATCCATATATATATTAATAAAAACTAAAAAACAAGACGCCCACCACCTTCTCCCATTCCATATTAATTTTTTTAGGAAAAAATGGACATATTCCATATTAATTTTTTTTAATTAATTTCCATTCAATAATTTATTTAAAATAACCTAAAATTAATTATTTTATGATTTATAATTATTATGAATGTTTTTTATTACGATTATCAATATTCATTTAGCGAGGGAAGTCATCGTAGATTTATTTTTTTAATCTAACTTTTTTAAATAAATTATATGACTTTTAATTATTGTATGCATTGATCTATATTTTATATTTTTATTAAATTGAAGAAAATATTATAATTATAATAGGTAAGTGATATTAAGGTTGATGGTTCTTGTAAAATGCATGAATTCAGCAATTTAAAACAGGTAAAATGATTAATAATTAAATGAAAAATGTTTCAAATGCAAAACATTAATAAAAAATGAAATAATCTATTTAAATTTAATAAATGGTTTTACAGAAAAAATGAAAAAAAGGCTTACAAACATTGTTTAAAAAACATTTTAAATAATTCTTCAAAAAACATTTTTGAGAAAAACGTTTAGATTTTTTTGAAAAAATGTTTAAAAAAATTTAAAAACATTTAAAAAGAGATTTAAAAATGTTGAAAAAAAGTTTTAAAAAAAGTTTCAAAAAAAATTTACAAACTGTTTTTCAAAAAGTTTAAATGATAAAAAAAATTTACAAAAAAATTGTTTTATATAAAATAAAAACATTTAAACACTTAAAAAATGTTTAAAAACATTAAAAAAGTTTAAAATTCATTTAAGAAAATTTATAAACGTTTAAAAAAAATTTGAAAAAAACATTTAAAAAAATTTGAAGAACATTTAAAAAATGTTTACAAAATTGTTTGAAAAATGATTTAAATTCATGTTTCAAAAAATGTTTCAAAAAAACATTAAAAAAAGGTTTTAAAAAAATGTTTCAAAACCATTCAAAAATAATGTTTAAAACCCCATTTCAAAAAACTTTTAAAAAAATGTTAAAAAATGTTTAAATGGAAGTAATATTTTTATATATATAACTCAGTATAGGTATTATTTTAAAAATAGTAAAATCCTGCAAAGGCATGCTTGTTGTTTGGCCCGACCTGAGGGTTTTGGTTGGCTAGAGGCCGGGTTCCGGCCACCTCATGGGGTTGTTTGGGCTATTCCAGACTGTCCTGAATAGTGGTTTGCAGGACGATTTTTTAGAGGGAAGGCTTAACCCAGCTCGATCCTATCTAGGTTAGGCCAGACCAAAATTACACCCTTAGACATGGGCCATTCTCATGAAGGGGCTTCCAGTAGGGAGGTGGTGGTGATATAACAAGGTCTCGATGAGAAATATGATAATGGAGATGACAAGGTTGACGATGGGTAGGCCATAACCGATGGTCCAATATATATTTTCCTAGATGTAGACGAAGATGGTGTTGGCGAAGAGGGTGGCGATGAAGATATTGAACATCCATCGGTTGAAGAAAGATATTTTTTGGGCCTTCTCTGTTGTACAGAAGTTCTCTCTCCATCAAATTATCACTCAAGGAAAAAATTGAAATAGAGCACACAAATTTTGACATGGTTTGATCAGGTGACCTATATCCATGGGGAAGGCAGTAGATTTGTTCAAATGAGAGAAAATATTACAGAAGAGCACCCCCATATATTTACCACACATCGTAGCCCATATTTATAGGAAAAAGGGGGGAGGAGAAACATAAAAAAAACTAATGAAAAAAATCTATAGGTGGGTGCCAACCTGCCACAAATTCTTTTGGGGGGCACCAAACTCCAGCTATAGCTGTCAGGTGATGCCAACCCCTTTTTTAGGTCATCCCCAGGTGGCACCAACCCCTGTTGCGGTCTCCTCCCGCATCCACCAACCATGAGGCTGTAACGCCCCATGGATTTAATATATTTTCATTTATGAATAAATTTAATTTTTTTCTTACTTGATTTTTATGCAACACCATGTAATGATTACGCTACACACAATAATTAGTTGGAATGTGTTGCATGCAAGGCCTAGTTTTACCGAACAACAATATATTGATAAAATATTATTATTTAATATAATATATAACCTATCTGTTAAATTAGAGGTTACGAAAATAATTAAACAAATTTTAAATTTTATATATTTCATATAATTTTAAAATTCATCTTATTCAGACATGATATAAGAAAAGAATAAATTTTTTCTAATAAAAGAAGTATTTTTCAAAAAATGAAATTTTACCGCCTTTTAACAAAGAACCATTTTTAAATACAATATTTGAAACTTATATATATTAAATTTTATAAAATAAACTTAATATTTATAATTAGGACATAAAAATTTAGTTTGAAAATTTTCTGGTTTTTTTCTGATAACTTTCATATTTAAATGAATATTGAAAAACACAACATTTTAATTCAAAACTAATTTTTCGTCTCATTTATTTATATAGATAGATTATCCTTTTATTTGGTTTTATAGTGTAATTAGACTATTATTTTATTATTTAATTCAATTTAGGTCATTTTAACCAATTTCAGATTGAAATTGGATATAAAATCTATTGTCAACTTTTGAACATTTCACTTTAAAAACCAGTTTTTTAGTCTTGTCTGTAGAATTAATTTTAAATACAATATAAAAAATTATATGAAATTAGTTAGATAAAATTTATTCCATATTTGGAATCATAAGGTCAAAATTAGTTTTTGAGGTCAATTTTATTTTTAGTTACAAAAAAGTTACCAAGGTAAAAAAGATATTTACCATAGTAAAAGTAATATTTTGACAAGGGTTAAAGTTAAAATTTAAAAGCTTAAAATACCTAAAAAATACAAAATTTAATGTTTTTTAGGTGTGAAACTGAAATAACCATTCTATACAACATTAATTACAATCCATAGTCATGTAATTTAATGCCACCTCTATATGGTTGGCTTTTAATATAAAATAATCAATAAATTAATCACTTGAACCCATCTCTCCTTAAGTATAAATACCACCTTTCTACCACCCTATTTCGACCCACAAATCATTTTAGCTACTCAAATATCTTCAAAAAACTCTCCTCCTCACTCTACACATGTCCAAGTGCTGATGGTATCACCAAAAGACCAAATACAAGGCCCTCAAGGGTCTTTCAAGGGTGTGATATTCAAGAGATTGTTTTCTTAAAGTGCCCCTCTTAATTTATTTTCTTTTTATACCTTATAATCACCAAATTCAACCATAAATGAATGATAACTATATAATAATTTATATAATGGATTTTTATTTTTCTAATTTAATGTATATTATCCATATTTTTTCTCACTTCCTCTTATTCAAAGAAACGAAATTGTTGTCCAAGTTATGTCGGTTAACCGACTCTGTGAATATTGTTTTTGTTATTTTTATATTACCACCTTCATGGATGGTATTAAAACTATTTTTATGGTTAAATAATATTTAAATATTTAAATTATAACCTATTTCATGTTTTTTTAACATTTATTCCTTCATGCTTTCTATATCGTGGAAATACGATAACATCATTTGTAGAAGTGTGGACTACCGCCCCCTGAAATCGATGTGATTCTTTCATGCTATACATGGAATTTATTAAGGATAATTTTAATAAATATATGTAATTTATATGACATATATATGATATTGGAATTATAATATACATATTTATCATTCACTTTTCAATATTTTAATACGAAAAAGTTATGAAATTAGTGTTCATGCGTACGTATGAATTACCGTCTCAATGAATGTTGCATTTCATTTCTATCTCCAAACTTTATAGATTATTATTAATTCATATGTACTAAATATATAAGATAATTAAGTCATGTTTTACATTCTGGGGATGATTAAATAATGATATAAGTAATGTAAAAATCAAATAACAAGTCAAAACATACCCGAGAAAACTAGGTAATTAACACCCGGAATAGTGAAACAATGAAAGATTGTTAAAAAAATGGGTAATAAGATATTATAAGGAGATGATATATAATATTATAAAACTGACTATGGTTATATAATAATTTATTAACACTATTAAAACCATTATATAGTATTTTGATGTACGATCACCCAAAAAGGAATCACAAGGTAAGGGTTAATTTCACAATCTCTTTATTATCTGTTGGGATATCTTTATCATCCATGTCCATGTTTCTTAAAAATGGAATTAAAAATATTATTACTATTACTAAAAAATTTATTTAATGTCATTTTTATCCATGTTTTAATTTTTATAAAACATCTTAAATGAATTTTTTAATCATTTTCAAAATGAGGTACTTTATGAAATTTTCAACAAAATTAAGGAAAGAATGTTTCTTTTAACTTATATAGTCGATCATATATTTCCACCATCTTGATGCCTTAATGTTTTAAAGGGTGCCTTAAAATATTACAAGGTTATTTTTTAAAGAATTTTTTTCTTTTATAATTACACAACTTTTAAATTATTTCAAAGTAAAAATAGATATTTTCCTAAAATAGTTTTAATAGTTTTATTAGATTATTTTCATCTATGTAAACATCCTTTGTTAGATTTTATTATTAATTGAGGTTAATTTATTATGATACAATATTAAATATTGTATTAAAATTTTATGATATATTTGATTGTGTATTCTCTATTTGGATACCATTCATAGTTTATGGTTAATGTATTAAAATTTTGTATGCTAGTTTTAATATAAATGTTTATGTCATGTTTTTTCACATTCATAAAAGGAATGCATTGAACTTATTAAGTGATGGGTGGGGCCTTCTATATCACCTCTATTCATTGGTAGGTCTCATGAGACAAACTAGTGTCTTGGAATAAGGCTGCTATGGTATGATTATTTATGGTCTTGGCATGGGGCCTTAATGATTTGGTTATGATGTTTGACATTATGCATCCCCTCATTATGTGATTAGTTATTGATATTATATGTAATTATTTGACTTGTAGAATATCCATGTGAATGTTTAAATTGAATTATTTAATGTATTATTATATATTATGAAGAATAGTATGTTTAAAAGGCTTGATTTTTAGTTTTATACCTTGCCTTAAAAGTTTATGTTTATTTATGATAGCTTCCTCTATATTGTTTACACTTACTGAGCATTTTATCTCACCCATTTCTTATGTTTTATATTCCCAAGATTCCAATATGGGTATTATGATTTATATACAGGGTTAAGCAAGGATAATAATGTAATTATCAAAGTATTATCCATGTTTTATTTTATGTTTTGGATTGTAATGTATATTTCATGTATGTAATATATTTTCCAAGACTCCTAAAATGATTGGTCCTTTAGTATTTTATTCCTTGTAATCATGACAATGTATTAAAATAATTCACTCTCTCTTGGATTCTGGGGTCGGGGAATTACAATTGGTATCATAGGAAGTTTATAAAAAACCTTGGAAACTATATTTAGAAAACGTAGATTAGGGAACATATCGCTAGATAGACGTTGAGTATAAGTATAGAATAACGTACTAGAATTTATTTAATATAGAGATTATTTGGTTATTCCTAGAAAATAAATTGTTATATGGATATTATAAGTGAAGATGATTCTAGAACTGATGTACTTAGAAGTAATAACTCCATCAAGGTGATTTGGGATTGACTTGGGGTAACATGGTACAAACAAAAGACCTTACTATGCACATGGTTTGACACTCTCAGAGGATATGATTAGTATAATTCACATTATATTTTTAAAAAACTTTATGAAGGATTTAGAAATAAATATGTCGCCAAAGAAACCATGTTTATGATTTAGAGATACCTAAATTATCAATTTAAGTTACATGATTCACTAGTTTTGTGATTATACATTATGTTATGATCTAATATAATGTATGAAATTGTTTAGAAATGTTACCTAGTGTAATAAACCTAAATTGTATCAATGCATGTAATCCATGTAGGGATTTCCCTCCTATGGAAGATAATGATAGTGGAGCTGGTGATATAACTGGTGATGAACATCTTATAACCATATTGGGACAACTGACTCAAGTTATGAATAATAACATCACCTATATGGAGCATCCTAACCCAAAACATAGGGAAAAAATGTTAGGCTGCTTCATGAGACAACAACATCTAACATTCAATGGGACTACATTTCCATTTATAGCTGAGAAATGGATAAGTTCCTTAGAGAAGATATTTATTTCTTTGGGAGGTAACAAAAGAGAAAAAGTTATGATCCTCTATCAAGAGATGTAGATCAATGGTGGTCATTAATTAAAAACATGAAGGAAGATGAATAAGTAGAAAATATTGAGGGAGTTTAAATAACTTTTCTTAGAAAAATAATTTCCTTGAGAATAAAGAGCTGATATAGAAAGTCAATTTCTGAGTCTGGGGAAAAATGAGGATGAGAATGTTGAAAAGTATGAAGCTAAATTCACAAGGTTATCAAGTAATGTTGAAGACTACATATGTAACCCAAGAAGTAAGATTGATCAATTATTTGATGGGTTAAAACCATACCTCTGATGGACATTGGTATCATAATATTTCTTATCATATAAAGATATAGTCTCATGTGCTATCAAGATGGAAAAGGAATTATCTAGGTATTATTAATTTAACTTAAATCAATAGAATAAGTGAATGATGGATCAAGAGTTGGATAAAGGAAAAAAGGGAAAGAAGGATTTTACCATATTTGATAATTGTGGGAGGAAACACCCAGGTACTTGCTAAATGGAATGGAAGTTTATTATAAGTGTGGAGAAAAAGGACACTAAACTCATGATTATAAAGGAAAAAAGGAGTTGTAAATGTTCAATACTATAATTGTAAATATATGGGATATTATGCAAATGATTCCCCAAAGCGTCAAGGAAATATATCTTAGAAGAAGAAAATGGATCAAGGTCAATCTTATGATGTTACTATGGTCGAAGTGGAATAATTAATGAGTTTGTGTTTAAGAATTATGTTATTATATTCTCGTTATAAGTATAATGTGATATATAAAGATTGTACTACACTACTTCTTCTTTAATGATTTTAAGGCATGAATGTTTTCATTAAGGTTGTTTAGATGATAAAATATTTTCTATGTGCGAATAAGTACTACATTATATTGTTTGGGGAATCTGATGTTACGATCGATTTTCTAAATTTAGATACCCTTTTAGATTATTAATTTGGACAGAACTATTTCCGAAAAATGTTACTGTAGGAATGGAGTAATTTGAATAATGAATATTATTATTTAAGGTTAAATTATGATTTTTTGGATTCTTTAGGAAAACATTTTTTGTTTTAATAAACATTTAGAGGATTACAGAAATAAATTACATCCTTATGATTTATCAAAAGTGATTCAGGTGTAAAAAAATCATTTTTAAACATTCATTTCCTTGTGTAATGGATGAAGTGAAAATTGATCGAAGCACAACCAAATGATGAGATTATGCTTATGAAATGGAAATAAATAAATTAAATGAATTCCTAATAATTATTCATAGGGAAATGATCTTGAAACAAAAAATGATATCCTTGTAATTTTTCTAATGAATAAAATGGTAACTTAGATCATCATAGATTTATAGCTTTTTTATTGTTAAATTTTTCATTATCATGTTCTCTATCACTCTCCATCAGAACAAGATGATTATATTTTTTTTCATTTCCATCATTCCGTACATGGAACACTAATACGTGTTATCTCTAGTGACATTTATACTTTAATTTATTTATTTTAAAGTAAGTGTAACATCCCGGTTCTAGAAGCCACCCAGAGGTGCCCCGTACCCAGTTGGTCACATGGCCTCAAGCACATTTCCCCGAACGCCAGAGGCTACCAAGTAGTAGTGCGGGATTTGGGTGTGATAGTGGGAAAACTATGACCGCATTGGCAGAGTAACATAGAGAAAGTAAATCAATTGCAATAGTAGAAACAAGAAAACACCATACAAAAGCAACATCAGAAGACTGGAAATAATAAACTTGATCACACATATATATAAATTATGCATGATACATATGTCTAGAAAAGCAGACAAACAAGTCACAATGCTGAAATACAGTACTAAAACAAGTACAAAAGAAAAACAGTCATCAACTCCACATTATATCAAGCCTAAGCTTGGTCCCATGCCCTCCAGCTCCACAGCAATTCAAGTACCTGAAGTAGAAGGGCGCTTTCCCTTACCTATAATTGCAGAAATATAATCTGTTTGGGCCCAAAAGCATGACCTAAACAGGGTGTGAGACTAAATCCTAGTAGGAAACGACCATAAGATTTGTGCCTAACAGCCAGTGAGTATATGATAGGTAATAAGTAAAGGAAACAGTAAACAAGGAAGTACTCAGTAGTAAAAAATTCCACAGTTCAAAATTCATTCAATTCCACATACCAAGTAAGTAGCTAAACAAAGTAGAAAACCCTATGGGTAGTACTCTAAGCCTAACCCCTCTGGTTTAACCAAAACATGGATAGATATTCCCAAATACTCTCTGAGGAAGCATTCACCATCAATTCCCCCTATAGTCTTTCAGTGGTATCTATAGGTGCTCGGAGGAAGCACTCAATGTCAATTCCCCCTGTGGCCTCATAACATAACTATAAACCCTCTAAGGGATCACTCAACGTCAATCCCCCCTATGGTCTCACAACGTGATAATAAAAACAGAAACTCTGGAGAATCCCTTACGTCAATTATCTCTATGGTCTACTACACCAGGTTCTCACGTCCCGGTGTAATTCAATCAAGTATAGCAAAGCGTATCAGCCAAAGTAAACCTCAAAGAACTAATTGAATATCAGTTTACAACATAACAACATGTCAAATAAAATAAAACACTCTATCCTACAATACTATGCAAGAGAACAACAACGAGGCAACCTAACAGGATAAGAAAAACCAAAAGGTCATAAAAAACATACACGGGAAAGCACTTCCAATGATTAACAATTCACCCTATTCACAATAAATTAACTTCTACTCAAGCATACAAGCATATCAGGTAAACAATAGGGCAATAACGGTAAACACACAATACCATTTTCATGGGTATTGGAACATTTTCGCATATAGCTCAAAGAATTACAATGGAAAGGTGAAAACCACCTACCTCGGTGTTCGGAGATCATTATATGTGAACCTCAAGCCTTGAATTGTCCAAGAACACCATATATATACAAAAATGATAAAAATTTTCAAATAAGGATAACTTGAGAAAGAGGAGGAATCAGGAAACAAAGCTCAATCAGAAGGAAGAGCTCACCGAGGCGATCCCAACGCAATCGACGACGGTTGATTCAGAGAACAGACATTCGCTCGGGGGCTCAGAGAAGATTTGTGGTCATACAGGTTCTCTTGAATGAACCAGACCTAAAAGAAGGATGTTCTATCTGTTAGACACAAACCTAGTACATTTAATGAAAAAAATAAAATACACAGCGTAAAATTTTTAATTACACGGCGTGTACTTTCCTTTTCCTTACTCCGCTTTAGGTGGCCTCCAAGTCACCCCACATGGCCGTGTTCACGACCGTTACACGGCCAGCACCCAGCTACTCGTGGTAACCGAGTACACGGTGTGTACTTATAAAGTACATGGCATGTACTTAATAAATTTCAAGAAACTCTCCTTTTTCCTTAAAACACCAGAAGAAGGAAAACATACCTCAAAAGAAGATCAAGGTTCTTATAGTAAGGGTCTCATTAATCCTTTTTCAAATGTCGGATTTCAGTAAAGATGTTTTGAAATGTCAAACCCCTAGTTTTTGATCCCGAGTTTAAATTGCAAGAATGAAATTTATTGAAGTAGGAGAGAATTTAACACCCCAACACTTTATAATATTTTCATTTATGAATAAGTTTAATTTTTTTCTTTCTTTTTTTATACAACACCATGTTAAGCATACACAACATACAACAATGAGTTCTGGAATCCACCCAGAGGCGGCTCATACCCGGTTGGTTACATAGCCTCATGCACATTTCCTCGAATGCCAGAGGCTTCCAACTAGTATAGAGGGCCTTGGGTGTGATGGTGGGAAAACTATTATATCATTAGAAGAGTAACACAATGGAATTATATAGATAATAATAGCAGAAGAAAAATAACAACCCCATACAACAGTAAACAGTGGAATACTGGAAATAATAAACTGGAGCACACATGTGTATGAACGATGCATGATACATATGTCTAGGAAAGAAGACAAACAAATAAAAATGTTATAATACAAACAGTACTAAACCAAAGTACAAAAGAAAACAGATAAATAGCTCCTCATCATCACAATCCTCAGCTTGGTCCTATGATCTCCATCTTTACAATAAATCAAGTACCTGAAGTAGAAGGGCACTTGACCTCATCTATACCTACATCAATATAATCTATTTGGGTCCAAAGAATGACCCAAATAGAGTGTGAGACTAAATACCAGTAGGCAACCACCATAGGATTTGTGCCTAACAGTCAGTGAATATATGATAGACAATAAGAAAAAGGAAGAAGTGAACAAGAAAGTACTCAACAGTAAACAATTACACAGTTCAATTTCATTCAATTACATATATCAAGTAAGTAGCTAATAAAAGAAGGTAACCCTTTGGGTAGTACTCTTAGACTAGCCCCTCTAGTTCAAACAAAACAACACAAGCAACCCTCTGGGAAGTACATAGAGTCTAACTCCTCTGGTTCAGCTTAAACATATACTCTCTAGGGAAGCACTCGCCGTCAATTACCCCAATAGTATCAGATCGGTAACTAAAAGAAACTCTGGGGAAGCACTTACATCACATTCCCCATGTGTCCCGCATTGAGGAACTATAGACACTCTGAGGAAGCACTTACATCAATTCCCCCCTGTGTTCTTGCATTGTAATGTAAAAACAGACACTTTGGAGAAGCCCTTACATCCATTCTCCCAATGGTCTTCTAAAATAGGTTCCCATAGCCATGTGTAAGTCAATAAAGTATTGCAAAGCATATCGGCCAAAGTAAACCTCAAGAACTACTTGTCTAAACATTCTACAACATAACATCATGTCATAATACAATCACTCCATCCAACAATACTAGGCATGGGAAAAAACAAGGCAACCTAATAGGCTAAGCAAGAAAAAATGGTCATAAAAAACATGCATGGGAAAACACTTCCAAAGCATATAAATTAACCATATTCACATTAAAATTACATCTAATTAAGCATACAAGCATAGTAAGAAATTAAAAGAGCTAAAATCGTAAACACGCAATACCCTGTTCAAGGGTATTGGGAAATTTTACATATAAAACTCAAGGACTTACTATAGAAAGGAACAAACCACCTACCTCAGTGTTGTAGGATCTATATACGTGAACATCAAGCCTTGAATCACCCAAGAACATGGCATATCTAAAAAAATGCTCAAAATGTTCAACTGAGGATAACATGAGAAAGAGGAGGAATTAGGAAACAAATCTCTAGAAGAAGGAAGATCTTACCGAGGCGATCCCAACGCAATCAATGGTAGTCAATTCAAAGAAAGGATGCTCAATCAGGGGCTCATAGAAGGTTCGATGATCATACGACGCTCCTGGATGATGAAGGCGAAGAAGAAGAGGTTTCTGTCCATTAGACGCGACCCCGGTCCGATTAATGAAATAAAAAGAAAATACACGGTGTGTAATTTAGAAGTACACGACCTGTACTTGTCTTTACTGGCCCCCGCATTAGGCGGTCCCCAGGTCACCACACATGGTCGTGTGTACGTCCATTACACAGCCAACATATAGCTATTCGTGGTAACCTAGTTCACAACGTGTACTTCAAAAATTTACAGAAACTCAACTTACTCTCAAAAACACTAAAAAAGGGAAAACATGCCTGAAAAAAAGATCTGGGTTCTTAAAAACTTCCCCCCATAAAGAAATTGGTCCACGAATTTACCAAGTATAGTGGCGTAGAAGAAGAAACCCCAAAAAGATCCGACCACTGTGATCGTACATCAGCCTCCCTCTCCCAAGTCTCATCTTGTACTCACCTGTGCTACCATAGAACTCTTACCATAGGAACATACCAGCCATAGAGAACCTTCATACTTTGATCAATAATCTAGGTAGGATGATCCTCGAATGAGGCGTTCACCTCTAACTCAAACCTCCTTGGGTTGAAAGACATGAGATGGGTCTAAGAAGTAATGACGAAGAAAAGAAACATAGAATATGTCCTTCATAGCCTGGTACCTCTAAGGCGTCTAAAACCGATATGAAACCAGCCCAACTCTCTCTAACACCTCAAACGGTCGGGCGTACCTCGACAAAAGATTACCCTGTCTCCTAGTTTTTATGTGTCCCAACCTTGGTGTGACATGTAGGAAAACCTGATCCCTGACCTCGAACTCCAGAGGTCATCTCCACTGATCAGCATAAGACTTCTTTCAAGATTGTGCAGTAGCCATCCTCTTCTGAATCAACTTTATCTTCTCGGTGGTCTTTGGACAAGACGAGGTCCCAACATAGTTGTCTCTCCTACCTCCAGCCAACATAAAGGTAACCATCATGGCCTACCATAAAAATCCTCATAAGATTCCATCTAAATATTTGCTTGAAAACTATTTTTGTAGGAAAACTTCACAATAGGTATATGCTTCTCCCAAGAACCTCCAAAATCTAGGATGCATGCTTGAAACATGTCCTCAAGCACCTGAATCATATGCTCAGACATGCCATCTATCTGGGGATGGTAAGTTGTAATCAAAAGTATTTGTATACCCAAAGCCTTCTATAGCCCCTCCAGACCTAAGAAGTAAAGTGTGTATCCCTGTCTGAAATAATGGAGTGTGTAAATCCATGTAGAAGTACAATATCTCGGATGTACAACCTTCCCAACTCATCAACACTAAAGGTCTCCTTGATCGGAATGAAGTGAAAAACCTTCACGATTCTGTCAATGAAAACCCAAACTACATCATTCCCTTGAGGTGACCTCAGCAAACCTATCACAAAGTCCATCACGACATCATTCCACTTCTACTCAGGAATGGGTAACAACTGAAAAAGACTTGTTGGTCGCTGATGCTCCACCTTCACCTACATGTATGTGGAACACCTCACAATGAAACCAACAACATCTCTCTTCTTACCTAGCCACCAATACTGATGGTGTAGATCATGATACATCTTGGTGACACCAGGATGAACTTCCCAAACTGAGGATTGAAAGTCCCACATCAGCTCCTTGCGTATGTCTGTTGACACCCATATGCGCCCTTGAAAATGAAAGATCTCATCCTCACTTATTGTCTATCTAGGAATATGGTCCTCTCTTGACACACTTTACCCTAGAATTAGGCATTATAAATCTAATAGCTTCAACATTCGCACTTGATCAAGTAGGGTAGAGGTAACAGCTACATAAGAAATAAACATTTTCCCCTGTCTGTCATGAACCTCCAAATTAATATTAGAGAACAGAGCCATAAGATACCTCTCACTGTTAGCCTCTTGAACTGCCTGTATCTGAGTACTCCTTCTCAACGCATCAGCCACGACATTGCCCTTCCCAGGAATTTAGGCAAGCTCGAAGTCAAATGAATGAAGGTACTCAACCCACCTTCACTATCTCAAATTCAGATCACGCTGAGTGAAAATGTACTTGAGACTTTCGTGGTCGGTGAAAACCACAAAATTCTCTCCAAGAAGATAATGTCTCCAACAATGGAAATCATGAACAACTGCCACTAACTCGAGATCGTGCGTTGGGTAATTCCTCTCATGTGGCCTCAACTGACGAGTCTCGTACGCAACGACTCCTTCTCCCTTCATAAGCGCAGCTCCCAGCCCGATACCTGAAGCATCATAGTAAATGGAATAGATCTTGCTCGGCTCAAGAAATACTAGTATCAGTGCAAAAGTCAACCTCCCTTTCAGCTCTTGAAAGGATGACTCATAAGAATCTAACCATAAGAAATTTTCACCCTTCTTAGTCAGACCCGTCAGCAGTTCTACTAAGCGTGAGAAGTCATGTATGAAACATATGTAGTATCCATCCAGCCCTAGAAAACTCCGTACCACAAATATGTTCTTCATTTTCTCCCAGTAAACTACTGATCTCACTTTCTCTGGGTCTACTGACACTCCTATCTCTAAGATAACATGACCCAAGAAGTGAATTTGATCCATCCAAAAGTGGAATTTTGAGAGCTTATCATATAACTGATGCTATCTCAGTGTACTTAGAATGATCTCAAGATGTGTATCATGGTCGTGTCAAGTGTGAGAGTACACCAAGATATCATCCGCGAAGATCACCATGAAAGAATCCAAGTATGGATGGAACACTTGGTTAATCAGTTTCATGAAGACTGCAGGAGCGTTCGTGAGACCGAAAGACATAACCATATACTCATATTGACCCTACCTACTTCGGAAGGATGTAAGAGGTATATCAGATGGTCTAATGCTCAACTAATGATAACCAGATCTCAAGTTAATATTCGAGAACACTCAGGCACCTTGATGCTAATCAAAGTGATCATCAATCCTTGGAAAGGGTTATCAGTTCTTGACCGTCAACTGGTGAAAATTCCAATAATCCACACAAAGTCTGAGGGTACCGTATTCCTTCTTCTCAAATAGGTCAGGAGAACCCCAAGGGGAAGTATTATGTCAGAATAAACCCTTTTCCTACAACTCCTCCACCTGCTTCTTGAGCTCCTTCAACTCTGGTGTAGCCATCCTATAAGGAGAAATGGACACCTGTGTCGCTCCTGACACATGCTCAATATAAAAGTCCACCTCTTTCTCTAGAGTAAACCTAAAAAGTTATATGGAAATACATCCTTGAAACAGTCCACCACTGGAGGAAAGTCTATCTATTAAGTCCCCTGGTCATCCCAATATAGACTAGAGATTTGGGCTGTAATTCCTCCCAACCCATGATGCTCAGGTCCTACTCTGCTCTCTTAGACATACCATTTTCCTTTATGAAGAAATGACCCACCTTATGATGATGTGAAACTCACACTACAATGATAACAGTTGACAACTGCCTGTAAGGGAACTAACTAGTCCATTCTAAGAATGACATTGTGGCCTGTCATCTCTAGGACATAGAGATCCCATAAGAAGTGACACCCACCAACCTCTAGAGGGCACTTCTTGCACAGTCGTACACTATCCGTTCTTGTCCCCAACTGAGTTTCTAATGTCAAGATATCAGTAGAATAAAAGATACAGAGCCCAAGTCTCTCCACAAGAGTAACAGATATAAATCTATGGGAATCCCTTATATCAAAAAGAGATGAATCTAAAACTGAGGCAACTAAGATCGTACCTCGAACTGTAGAGGGTCCGAGATCCTGCTCCTACTGGGTTTTCCCCACTACAAAATTATAACCTATACCGTGGCCCTTTGACCCTGCTTGACCACCCTAAGCTGATCCACCCTGTTGTCATTGAAACCCTGGCGACTGGCTACCATGGCCACGACCTCCACCTCGTCTTGAACGGCCAGAAGAACTCTAGTTCCCTGATTCATAAGAAACTGGTGGTGCTGCTCCTAAATGAGGAGTCATAGAAGAACCTTTATCACCAACTTCCAGTGGGAGGATCTAACAGAAGTGCTGAAGATGACCCATCTCACCGCAATATCGGCACTTCACTAGGTCTTTCGGGCAATGTGGCCTTGTATGATCGCTCTTAACACACTGGTATCATACCACATGGCTACCTGAATAATTGTCTTTCTTCCTTATATCACCACGTGAAGACCCCGTACGGTGCTTCCTACTATCTGTAGGAGGAATAATAACTCCAGACGTCGAGCCTCCATGGCTCACAACTCTAGAATCCCTTAGATTCCACTCCATGATCAGTTCATAGTTGACTATAGAAGTGATGGAAGTAAACCTGAAGATGTTCACCTGTGATCAGATGTCCTGCCTCAGACCATCCTCAAACTTCCTTGCCAGGAATAACTTGTCACCTCCTAGAATAGGCGTAAAGCACTATAGCTCTATGAAAAAAGAATAATACTCTATAATAGAAAGAGTACCCTACTCTAGACTCATGAAATCTTGGGATTGATCAGACCTCAAAGTCTCTGAGTAGAAGTAGTCATAGAAGGCACACTGAAAATCATCCCAAGACATACCATGCTGGCATCCCGCCTGTGAGATCACGTCCCACCATATCTTGGAGGAATACAGAAGCATGTACGTGGAAAGATTCACCCTACTCTCTAGAGGCGTCTTCAGATGCTCTAAGATAAAAAGAATGGCTTCTAACAATGACTCTGTAGCTTGGGGTCCTCTTTCCCCTATGAAGGTGGGAGGATGATGCTGCTGGAAAACCTTCCTCAACTCTACCATAGACGGGGTAGGATGAGGTACTCCACAGAAGGTCTACATGAACCTCATAAATCAATCTTGGAACTATTCCTCAGCACCTATGTCTGAAATGACAGCTGGTGCCAAGACTGGCACAACTGGAGGATCTGCTAGAATTCCCTGATCAGCCATATCCGGTGTCTGATCACTGCCCTGTAACTGGAAGACAACCAAAGGATGTCTCAATGGCATGACTCTGCAATGTCAAGTGCACACCTTATATCAAGATTATCAAGGACTGAAAACTACAAGTGTAAGAAGGGGGAAAGAGAAAAAAATAGTTCAAGTTTTCCAAAACATGACTACATGAAATGTATAATCCCTACATGTCATGTTCTATTAATCCATTCACATGGACGTGTATCCCTACCAACCTTGGTCGTGTAACACCCCAAACACATGGCATGTTGTCCTAACACATGGCGTGTACTTGAATCCTCTTCCCCTGCCCGAGTCCTTCTACATGACTAACCCACACTCTTCCCTTAGAATAAGACTACACAACGTGTTAGTGCCAGACATAGCATGCACAAGGTGAGCTTCACTATCCTATGTTTGTTAGTTACACGGCTGGTTACACGGCTCACACTACACAGAATGTTCCAGATGGACATGGCATATACTAAGAATATTTTTCCAAACTGTGTTGTTCATTACACAGCCGGGTAATCGGGTTACACTACACGACGTGTTCCAGACGAACATGACGTGTATTAGAAAAGAATAAACTGACCGGTGTTGTTAGTGACATGGACGGTTACATGGTTCTAAAATACGACATGTACATCCTCTACACGGTGTGTCCTACCACAGATTCTAAACCCTGTGTCCCCGCCCACACAGTCTAAGACATAGTTAGGCACTACATGGTGTGTACATACGGTACACGGCTTGTACTTTAGAAAAATAGTTTCTTCCCAAATAGAAGAACACATGGTATGTATTTAACATTACACGCCATGTATTATGGGTTTTCCCGGATAGTAAGCCTCATAAACTACTCTGGAACCTATAAGGAAACACTAAAATGAACATTAGGGTGCCAAATTCCGATTCTTGAGGGCCCATACTCCCCACGAATCAAAGCTCAACATCTTCTATAGGTTATATACCAAGATAACAGTGTAATGATCCACCAAATTCTGGTCCATGAGGGCCCATAACACCTCAAGAGCCAAAGTATTGAGTTTATTCAAACAAAACCTTACACAATCAATACCCTATCAAACAACAGGTATTTTATCAAGGTATCTATCACAACAACATGAAATCACTAATGCACCCTAAATGGCATGACAAGAATGCATGACATGTGATTCTTGGAAAGTGCATATATGATGCATGAGAGGGAATACCCTCATCTCATCAGGTTTCAAAAAAAAAAAGATCCTCAATAATATCAATGATAACAGCAGAAAGCACGTGAATCATCCAGCGATGAAAATTAAATCAACCGTAAAATTGCAAAACCAGAAAAATTTCAATAAACGAGGTAGATTGGATTTTCCTTGTACATGGGTTAGCTACTCCCAGGAATAGCTTATTACCAAGTACCTATTCCATCCTATCCTTGACTATAAGCTCCAAAAAGTAATTCAAGAAGAAAATAATTCCTCTGATACCACTTTGTAATGTTCCAGTTCTGAAAGACACCCAGAGGCGCCCCGAACCCGGTTGGTCACATGGCCTCAAGTGCATTTCATCGAATGCCAGAGGCTACCGAATAGAAGTGAGGGCCTTGGGTGTGATAGTGGAGAAACTATGATATCATTGGTAGAGTAACACAGTGGAAGTAAACAGATAACAATATCAGAATCAAAATAAGAACACCATACAACAGTAAACAGTGGAAGACTAGAAATAATAAACTGAAGAACACATATATATGAATGAGGCATGATACATATGTCTAGGAAAGCATCCAAACAAATCACAATGCTTCAATAAAAATAGTACAAAACCAAAGTAAAAAAGAAAAGAGATAAACATCTCCTCAACATCACAAGTCTCAGCTTGGTCCCATGCTCTCCAGCTCCACAGCAAATCAAGTACATGAAGTAGAAGGGCATTTTACCTTATCTATACATGTAGCAATATAGTCTATTTGGGTCTAAAGAATAACCCAAATAGGGTGTGTGACTAAATCCCAGTAGGCAACCACCAAAATATTTGTGCCTAATAGTCAGTGAATATATGGTAGGCAATAAGAAAAAGGAAGTATTGAACAAGAAAGTACTCAGCAGTAAAAAATTAAACATTTCAATTTCATTCAATTCCATATATCAAGTAAGAAGCTAATCAAATAAGGTAACCCTTGGGGTAGTACTCTCATCCTATCCCCTCTAGTTCAACCAAAAAAACACAAGCAACCCTCTATAAAGTACGCACAGTCTAACCCCTCTGGTTCAGCTTAAACATAGACTCTCTGGGGAAGCACTCACCGTCAATTCCCCCTATAGTCTCGTATCGATAACTAAAAAGAACTTTGGGGAAGCACTTATGTCACATTCTCCCTATGGCCCGCGTCGAGGAACTACAGACACTCTAAGTAAGCACTTATGTCAATTCCCCCTGTGGTCTGGCATCGTAAAGTAAAAACAGACACTCTGGAGAAGCCCTTACGTCCATTCTACCTATGGTCTACTAAACCAGGTTCCCACTGCCCTGTGTAAGTCAATAAAGTATAAAAAATCATATTGTCCAAATTAAACCTCAAAAACTACTTGGCTAAACAGTCTACAGGATAACAACATGTCAGAATACAATCACTCCATCCTAAAATACTAGGCATGGGAAAAAACAAGTCCACCTAACAGGCTAAGAAAGAACAAACAGTCATAAACAAAACATACATCGGAAAAAACATCCAAAGCTTAGAAATTAACCCTATTAACAATCAAATTACCTCTAATCAAGTATACAATCATAGAAGGCAATTAACAAGGCTAAAATCGTAAACATGCAATACCCCATTCAAGGGTATTAGGAAATTTTGCACATAAAACTCAAGGAATTTCTACATAAAGTCACAAACCACATGCCTCTGTGTTATAGGATCGATATATGTGATAATCAAGTCTTTAATCATCCAAGACCATGGTAGATCCACAAAAACGCTCAAAATTTTCAACTGAGGATAAATTGAGAAAGAGGAGGAATCAGGAAACGAAGATCAAGAAAAAGGGAGAGCCTACCGTGGTGATCCCAATGCAATCGACGATGATCGATTTACAGAACGGATGCTTGATCAGGGGCTCATAGAAGGATCCGTGGTTGTACAACGCTCTTGGACGAAGAAGGTAAAGAAGAAGAGTGTTATGTCCATTAGACACAAACCCGATTTGACTAATGAAATAAAATTAAATTACACGGTGTGTACTTCCCATTACCGGACCCCGCATTAGGTTGTCACCAGTTCACCACACACATCCATGTGTACGACTGTTACACGGCCAACATACAACTACCCATAATAATCTAGAACATGACATGTACTTCAAAAATTTCCAGAAACTCCTCTTATTCTAAAAAAAATTTGAAAAGGGAAAATATACTTGAAAAGAAGATCTAGGTTCTTATAGAGATTATGAATTGTATTAATTTTTTTTAATTTTATCTATATAATTTTTAAACTCATATTATGAATTTTTTCTACTTGAAATAAGAAAATATTTATTTATTTTTGAATAAAAGAAGTATTTTTCAAAAAATGCAGTTTTCTACCTTTTAATAGAGAACCTTTTTAATTAAAATATTTGACACTTTTATATATTAAATTTGATAAAATAAACTTATTCTTTATAATTAGTATATAAAAAATTAGTTTGTAAATTTTATTGGTGTTTTTCTAATAACTTTTACATTTTAATAAATAGTAAAAAATACAACATTTTAATTCAAAAATGATTTTTCATCTAATTTACTTATACAGAAAAATTATAATTTGATTTGGTTTTATAGTGTAATTATACTATTATTTTATCATTTATTTAAATTTAGGTCATTTAAACCAATTTAAAATTGAAATTGGATTCAAAAACATTGTCAACTTTTGAACATTTCACTTTTAAAACCCTCTTTTTAGTCTTGTCTGCAGAATTAATTTTAAATACAATTTTCCCAATTCTATGAATTGAATTAGAAAAAATTTATTCTATATTTGGAATCAGAAGATAAAAATTATGTTTTAATGTCAATTTAATTTTTATGTATAAAAAATTTACCATGGTAAGAAAATTATTTACCGTGGTAAAAGTAAAATTTTGGCAAGGGTTAAAGATAAAAGTTATAAGATTAACATACCTAAATAATACAAAATTTAATGGTTGGGTGAGGTGTGTATAGAACCTAAAAATCTTATAGAACATTAATTAAAATCCAAAGTCATTTAATTTAAATCCACCTCTATATGGTTTTCTTTTAATACAAAATAATCAATAAATTAATCACTTGAACCCACCTCTCCTCAAGTATAAATACCACCTATACACCACCCTATTTCGACCCAAAAATCATTTTGGATCATAAAATATCTTCCCAAACCTATCCTCCTAACTCTCCCCATGCAAAAGTTCTACTGGAATCACCAAAAGACCAAATCCAAGGCCCTCAAGGGTCTTTCATGGAGGTGATATTCAAGAGGTGATTTTGTCAAAGTACCTCTCTTAATTTATTTTCTTTTTCTACTTTTTCCTCACCCCCTTCATAAATAAATGAATGATAACTCTAGAATAATGTATAATCTATATTTTTATGTTTATAATAGAATATATCATATCCATGTCATTTCTCACCTCCTCTTATTCAAGGAAACGAAATTGTTTTCCAAGTTATGCCGATTAATTGACTCCGTGAATATTGTTTTTGTTGTTTTTCTATTACCACCTTCAGGGATGGTATTAAAAATATTTTTATGGTTAAATAATATTTTAATATTTAAATTATATCCTATTTTATATTATTTACCTTTAAACCTTCATGCTTTCTATATTGTGGATATACAATAACATCATTTGAGGAAATGTAGACTACCGCCCCCTCAAAGCGATGTGATTCGTTCACACTATACATGAAACATAATAAAGAAAATTTTAATAAATATATGTAATTTATATGAAATATATATGATACTATAATTATAATATACATATTTATGATTCACTTTTCAATATTTTAAGATGAAAAAGAATTGAAATTAGCATTCATGCGTACATACGACATACTGTCTCCATGAACGTTGCATTTCATTTATATCTAAAAACTTTATAGTTTATTCTAAATACAAATATACTCAATATATAAGATACTTATTTCATGATTTACATTATGGAGATTATTAAATCATGATATACGTAATATAATATGTAAATAACAAGTCAAAACATACTTGACAAAACTAGGCAATTAACACCCAAAATGGTGAAATAATGAAATATTGTTAAAAATTGGGTAATAAGATATTATAAGGATATATAATATTATAAACTTGATTATGGATCTATAATAAGTTAGTAACACTATTCAAACCATTATACAGTAGGTTAAAGGACAATCACTCCAAAAGGAATCGCATAGTATGGGTTAATTTCACAATCGTTTTATTTTATGAGATTGTTTATATGTAAGTATCTATTTGGAAATATTTATTATCCATGTCAATGTTTCTTAAAAATATAATTCAATATATTATTACTATTCCTCAAAAAAAAATTTAAGGTAATTTTTATCCATGTTTTACTTTTTATAAAACATTTGGGATGAATCTTTCCATCATTTTCAAAATGAGGTACTTTATGACATTTTAGATAAAATTAAGGAATGGATGTTTCTTATAACTTATATGGTGTGAGAGGTTATTTATTCCATTGTGACGCCTTAACATTTTGAATATTCCCTTAAAATCTTAAAATTTTATTTTTAAAATAAATGTTTTCTTTTTTTATTGTGTATCTTTTAAATAATTTTAATGTAAAAATGGATATTTTCTCAAATAGTTTTAATAATTTTATTTGATTGTTTTCATCTATGTCAACATTATTTGTTGGATTTTATGCTTAATTGTTGTTGATTAATTATGATACAATATTCATTAGTGTATTGAAGGTTTGTGATATATTTTACTATAGATGTACTATTTTGATACCATTTATGGTTTATGGTTAAAGTATTAACATTTTGTATGATAGTTTTAATACAAATATTTATGTTATGGTTTTCCCCTTTCATAAGAAGAATGCATTGTACTTAGTAAGTGATGGGTGGGACCCGCTATATCCCCTAGATGCATTAGTAGGTCTCATGAGACAAACTAGTGTCTTGGAACAAGGCCTTGATAGTATGGTAATTTATAGTCTTGGAACGAGTCCTTAACTATATGGTTATGATGTCTGGAATTATGCATTCTCTCCTTATGAGATTAGTTATTGATATTACATGTGATTATTCAACTAGTAGAATATTCATGTGAATTTTTAAATGTAATTATTTCATTTATTCTTTCCATATTGTGCTGAATATTATATTTAAAAGGATTTTGTTTCAGTTTTATGCCTTTACTTAAATGTTTATGTTTATTTATGATAGCTTCCTCTATATTATTTACCCTTAATGAGAATGTGAGCTCTCTCGTTTCTTATGTTTTATTTTATCAGGATGCCAAGGTGTGTATTATGATTTATATATAGGGATAATCTAGGAGAATAATGGTGTTATTAAAAGATTATCCATGTTGTATTTTATGTTTTGAATTGTAATTTAAGGTTTATATATATAATCTATTTTCAAAGACTGCTAAACTGACCAGTCCTTTGGGATTTGATTCCTTGTAATCATTCCAATGTATTAAAATAATGTATCAGCTCTAGGATTATAGGGTCAGAGAGTTATAGAGGCAGTGATATTTTCTATCAAAATTCAATAATCTCCACCTTGATGAAAAATATTTCTATATTAATTCTCAAACAATTCATCATATTGTTGTTTCCTTCCCGATTACTATAGGTATCTCAGGTAAAAGAGATGTTGATCAAGTCCAAACAATTTTGGAACTTGATCCCTATAACTACCTTCATTATCCTTAAAAGGAATAAAAAGATCCCATGCCTGATTCTGATGTAGTGAACTAATTTCTTCTTCCTTAACTAACTTATACGTGTTCCTTTATTTTCTATCGAAAATATCTCGACTGTTATATGGAATATGATCTTCAATTACAGAATTCTAATAACAAACCAAGTCCTAGAAGGTCTCCATATGGTCTTTTATACTTTACTAGTGGTGACAATCTCTTATGCTATCATTGCTTCACATGTAATAGACTTAGTGTACAAAAATTAAAATAACCTTTTCAAATACCTTTCATCAGAAAGAGTGAACCACATATTACTTTCATATTCAATGGTTATCGAGAAACCAATATTATCCAAGACTCTAATATATATGGGGTTATTTTATAATTCTGATCCATGTATTACATTTATAAGGCATCAATTTGTACCATCATGAATCCTCAAATGTATTGTTCTAAAGCTTCTCAAGTGGAAGGAGTGGTTATTTCCCATAAGAACCTAACCATCATATAACACCTTGAGGTTGGAAACCAATATTGATTCTTGTACATATGGAATGGAAAAACTGAATCAAGAATCCAAAATTATGAATGGTTGACCGTAAAGGAAATGAGTAAATAAGTATCTTCAACATCCTTGGTTTTATGTACAACATTCAGCTTCAATTTCCCAATTTTGGGACAATCCTTCTTCCAGTGGCCTTTTTCATGATATCAGGCACACACATCTTTTTTTGATGTCTATATCTGAAATCCCAACATAACTTCAATCATGATTCATCTCGTCAAAATCCTTCATATTTCCTATCATATTATTTTTCTATAGTTTCTATAAATGCCTCAAATGTAGAGTCCTTATGGTCAAACGTGTCTGTCCAAATGTACTCATTATTAATTAAGGCATTTGATACATCAAAAAAATTTACCTCATCATTACCATACAACAATTTTGTAGTATGGTTATCATAACTCTCTGGTAAAGAGTTTAGAAAAAAATATTCTTATATCCATCGATAATCATTACTTATTAATGTTTTAAATATGTCATGTTTTTATTAAAACAATCTAGGTTCTCAATCATGTATATACCAACATTGTACTAAAATATGAAAAATTTATTTTTTGTGTAGAGATTATTTTTGATGAATTTGGCCATATTCTTGTTCTCTGAAATATTCCACAAGGTTTCAAAGATTTATCTTGCATCACACTATATTTCTGATCTTTAGTTAAACAAATCCAGATCATACTACATGATTGACCATTGAGTCTCTTCCAATCACCATCAGTGATGTCGACGAGCTTTTCTTTCCAGGTGATATGCAACTACTACTGAGTTAGAATATCCATAACTTCACATTTACAAATATTGAAGTTATTCTTACCATCAAATTTCTTCACCTTGAATTTGGTGACAGACACCATACTTATATGTCTGGAAGTACTTGTAGACTCTGTATTTAAATCTGGAATAGACTACTGGGGTGGTACCATATTGATTTAATCTTGGGGATTCTCCATAAATAAGATCATAATTTCCAAAAATAGATAGTGATAATAAATATATTATAGTTAAAAATAACCAAATCAACTATTTAATTTCTTAAATTGGATCCCAAATGAATGCCAAATTTTTTCCCCATTTTGTTTAAAAAAATGCTAAATTTCCAACTCAATTTTTTGAAAAAAATATTCTCAATTTTCACACCACCCCTAAGATTCCTATCTCAAATTTTTTCTTTTAAATTCCTCTTACAAAACATGAATAAAATGAGCCTCACCCTTTTTCATCAAATCACATGTATCCTCACATAACACTTTTTCTTTCTTCCTTATTTTTTATTCCAAACACATCTTTCCTGCCCCATTTAATTATTCATTCCTTCTCAACATGGTTGAAAATAAAAATATAGAGGGTGAGATAGAAATTATACAATAATAGGAAGATCTATGGTTAGAAATGCAGTGGGGTTATATAGGTGTAGACAAATTTAGGTTGCAGGTGTACAAAGAATGGGTTTGAACTAGGAATGTGGGTCGCAGACAGTAGTCTCGAGTGGAAAGGTGGTCAGAAGAGTTGCTAGAATTATTATCCAAGTAATCAAAATCAACTTATCTTTGATACCAGTTTGTTGTGTAGAAGTTATGTATCACTCAAATTATCATACTCAAGCAGATAGAGAAAAAACTGAGCACACAAAATTTAATGTGGTTTGTCGAGTGACCTACGTCCACGGGGAAGGTAGTATATTTGATCTTGTTAAAATGAGAGAACATATTATAGAAGGGAACAACCACATCTTTCCCACACATTAAATATCATATTTATATGGTAAAAGGAGGGATAAGAAACACAAAAAATGCTGCTGAAAAAAATATTTGGTTGGTTACCAAACAAATTCTTCTAGGATCCAATGCCAACCCCATTTGTTGGTCGTCATCAATAGGCACAAACCCTTGTTTTAGAATTCTATAGCATCTACCAATCATGAGGAATTGATTTTTTTCATCAACATTCAACATTATCTTAGGGTTGGAACTCATAAAATTGTATATGTTGGTATTTGTTCCACCTTTCCCCACCACCAGCATGTATAGAGTGTCATATAACATAACCAGATGTAGGGTAGAGGCCGACTCACAGGTGGAGATGATGACCTTGAAGCATAGTGGTGATTTTGGTTTGGGGATCATAACCACCATGGTACACAGGGACATGCTTGAAACCAAATAAAACTCTAAATCACATTCCCCTTTTGAATATTGTAAAATATAAAGCATCCATGGAGATGGTACCTTATGGTAGATGGCATAGGGGTTGAGGAAGTTGTGGTAGAGATAGAGGTGGGCATCAAAAAATAAGGCACAAAGGATGGGGTGATCCATATAGCACCCATCTAATTGGAAAAATTGTTAGAGGAGCTCACTGTCCCCTGATGAAGCTTCTTTTTTAAGTAAATAAATAATGAAAATTGTACAAAAAATGGGGTAAAGGAGGAGAAAAGAGGGAAGGAATTATTATGGAGGAATTATTAATGACAAAAGAGCAAACCTTCTGGCCACCACTCTTGGATCTGACCATTGGGATTCCCTAAATATTGAATTTTCTTTCCTTGGTGTACCCATTGGGCCCTTCTTCCATGGACACACCCAACATATGAAAAGTCCCCTTTATGTTATGTTTCTTCATCCCACCTATGGTGAATATAGAATTTCAATAGATCAAAATCCTAATATTTCTAGCATTCGAGTCTCCATTTTTCTCATTCATCCTATAAACAAATGTCACCAGGATTTACTAGACGGATCCTATGGGTGACCTAGCTAGAATCTCATAATAATAATCATTAAAATTTTAATCCTGATCCTAAACATACTACACATCCTAAGGGCCTATGGTGTCCAATGCATTCTATACAATCTTGTGATCGAATCTCAGTGTCTTGTGCATTCTTCACATGGATCAGCACCTGGATATCAACATACAAACTCGATATCCATGATTATGTCACCACATTTATGTCTTATCACACAATGTCACATGTTTCTCAAAATATAGATTCAAGGAATCATATCTAGGAATCCAAAACATAACTATCACACTACATTAGGCCCATAGGTCGGGTCACATAAAGTGTGTTTGAAACTATTACAGGTTTAGGTTTATTCAATGCTTCCCTTTAACATTGATAAAGAAATGCTGATAAAGGGGGTACCTCAATCAACACTAATTGTTTTTGATAAATTTACCCCTTTATTCGTGTTTTTAGCGATGATTAATGTCACTTTTATCAGTTCTTTTCTTATCACTGATAAAAATATTCCTTTTTTAAGGGCTAAAACAATGATAAAAGATGTATTTCATAAAAAAAATTATATGTCATTAAAATAATATGTTAAAATTTTAATATATTTATATTGATATAAATATAATATATTTTATAAAATATGATTTATATAATACTAAATATTAAATCACACTCAATATATAAGATATTTAGTGAAACAATGGATAATAAAATAATTAAAAATTAATATTAATTAACAATTAGCTGATTATTATTGAGTAATATTCATTTAATAATACTTTGATGTTGGAAAAACTCAATAAATTAATAAATGATCTAAAATATGTTAAAAAATGAATTGAAATTCAAACAGGCATACCTTTTAATCAGAGTGTCCTTTTGATCACCACCACATATCAAATTGCTTGTGAAAATATCTACATCACAGTGACCTAGGGAGACCCCCATCAAAGTTTTTTTGAGGTAAAAAAATGTCCAAAAGGCCCTTAAAATTGAGATTTTTTTAGGTAACTTTTTTTGGACATTTGATGGAATTTTAGAATCATTTGAGGGGGTATTCTTATATTTTTTCAATGGAGGCTCACATTTTTTAGATATTAAATTCATATAGAATAATATGATATTAAAGTTTTATACTTTTTTGATATCGTAGTGTTATTCATTATTAAATATATATACATATATACATATTTGTATATATTTAAGACTAAAAAATTATTTTTATAAATAAATTTGTAAACATATTTACATATTAAATATCTTTTTAAATGTATTTTTGTGTGTGTCTATATTAATATTTATTTATATTTATATACCTAAACAATGTATATATAATGTTTATATATATATAAATATATTTGTGAGTGTGTATGTATTAACAAAAATATATATATTTATTTATATATTCTAATATATGTATATAAATATAAATATGTTTAATTATAGTTATCAACACACACATATTTCTAAATATGTGTGTGTGTGTGTGTGAATATATGTATTAATGCATGCATGTATATATGTTTGTTTCTGTATATTTAAAAACACACACAAAACATATTTTATAAGTGTATTTAAAAATAATTATATACATATATATATCATTATATGAATAAATACATGGATAAAAAATGTAACTAAAATTATATAAATTAATAGATATATCATAAAATAAAGCACAAAACAACATAGAGCAGTGGTAAAGACACAAGTATGTAAGGGTGGAGGTCCCAGGTTCAAATCCTAATGAAGGTGAACATGGGAGTGGGTAGGAACAGTTTTCTAGCACTAATATAGGGCAGTGGGATTATATGAGAACTGATAAAAGAGGTGAGGAGGAGTTCAAGTTCTGATAAAGTGGGGTGACCTCCCTATGAATCTCTCACCAATTAACCAAATGTTTTTATGGTTTTATATTTTTTACTTTTAGTAGTGCTTTTTTTAGCACTGGTAAAAGGGACACCCTTTTATCATCACTTATATTATCAATGCTTTTTTAGCACTAATAAAGGTCTTTTTAGTGCTGATAAAAGGGGGATTTTTAGTAGTGTGGGTATCCATAACTGCATCAATAATAGCTAGGTGATATCATACATATGATATAAGGGTTGGTCGAACACCAAAACCCTTCCCTATTTTCCATATCCCCATCGGATCACATGTTGGGTGTGGGTTATAAATTAACATTCGCTACCATCTCTACCCATACCCACACACACACACACCCAATTAGGGTTAGCCTATCATTGGGAACCTTCTTATGTAAAATAAATCACTTAAAAGTAGAGACACCCTACTTGGGGCCCTATTTGTGAACACAGGGGAAGAGGCACCCCACTTGGATCCTTGGTCTCATTCAAGTCCCTGGGATCATAACCCACCACATAAAGTACATCACATTCCTAGGAAATTTCATAACATATCATGACCTCATGGCCTAAAAGGGTATGACTCATAGGAAACCCACTCAAGATATGGATGAATGCATGTATCATAATCCATGTTCTTTCAAAGTTGATCACTCAAAAAATCCAATCCAAGTCATCCTTTAGTCTGTCCACCTTAGTACGGTTACTCTAGGTTAGTACTACGAGCTTATTGGCTCTAAGGAATCACAAGGTTCTTATTAGGCCCACTTGGGCCCATCGTCATAGGTCCACTCACACCTCCTCTTGTAGAGTTTTATGGATTTCATAGAGGTTCACCACATCATTTACATTCTAATTTAAATCAAGGAGCACCCCATGGGGTGATGGTGTCATGTCCAACTCTACCAATGGTCATGACCTTGACCATCAGTTGGTGAGGCATCTACCTAGAGTGAAAGTGCTTGTTACGGCCCGTGTAACTCTATAGGGTCTAAGTATCATCTATAGGATTAAAAATATTAATTAATTACAATTCTAAGCAATATATTTCCTTAGTTAATTAACCTAAATAACTAGGTTAGCACCCTAAATGGTGAGACTACTTGTCACAATACACTAAAACTAAACAACCATTATACTATAGAGCAATTACTAGGATCACTTTCTTTAATTGAATATTTTATCATTTATTTATAAAGACCAATAGCTCTACCAAGTCCCATACAAGCCCACCTACACTATAAAATATTTTAATTTTTTCAAAAAGGACATATATTTTGGTGAAGGCATATTTTCTATTGGTAATTTTTTTTACCAATAGATATTTAATTATTAATAAATTATTGGAAAAAAATATATCATTAAATGTTATTAAAATAGAAGAAATAATTATTTTTTAACTATAATAATACAAATACATGATACATATTTTGGTAAAAATATTTATCAATATATTTATACAATAGATTTATCCGATGATAATATTATCAAAATTTATCTTTTAATTTATTATAAACAATACCAAAAATTAATATCTATTTGTAAATTATATTTTTAATAAAATATTATATTTGGGTATTTCAATATTTTTTTCAAAAGTTGTATATTATATTTATTAATGTAATTATATATAATATATTTATTATATAATAATTACAAATTTAGCATATATGAAACTCTAAAAAATGAAGGTTTTATTTGAAAAAACATATTCAAACATAATTACAAACATGTTTAACCATGTTCAAATTCCTAGTGAATTTATAATAAACTCCATCAAATGTTATCCGCAATCTATTTCACTCAAACATTTTTTTTGTTTTCCTTGATCACAATGGTGTTCGGAAGGATCTAATTATCCCCACTCATGTAAACAAGTCAACTTTCTTGCACTTGTGGATGAAAATAGTTCATCTATAATCTCACACTAACATAAAGAAGAACCCAATGGATAAACATGTTTAAAATATTATTAATTTATTTATATATAATATATTTATTATATAACAATTATAAGTTTATCATATACGAAACTCCAACAAACCAAAGTTTTATTTGAAAAAAACATTAAAAAAAATTACAAACATGTTAATAATTTAAAATTCCAAGTGAATTTACATGAAACTTCATCAAACTTCATCCAAATTCTATTTCCCTCATACATCAGTTGTTATTTTTCAGGTTCCCAATGGGGGTCGGAAGGATCTAATCATCCCCAATCATGTAAACATGTACTATTTATTACAATTTTGGATGAAATTGTTCATTTATAATATTACACTAACATCAAAAAAGATCTCAATGGTTAAGCTTGTTTAAAAATAAAATATAAAAAATAATTTGTTTGAAAAGTGGATTTTCCATACAAAACAAACATATGTTCAACTATTTACTACTTTCATAAAATATCAAACAATATCTCATTTATTTTTTACAACTTTTATAAAACATCCAATATAAAAAAATGTACAAAAAACATCTATTTAACTATTTTACATGAATCATATCAATAAAAAAGGGATCTAAAAAGGGAATGATACATAATTAAAAAGAAAACAAAATCCATGACTCAAGTAGATAGAGAATAGATTCTTGCCTATAGTGCATAAAAACCTCAGTTCGTGACTAATGAATACATGCACTAAGGATTTACAGAGAATGTTTCATACTAAAAAAGATAATTTTACATACTAAAAATGATAGAAAATAATATTTATGTATCCTCTAATATATAAAAATCTCATTTCATGACTAAAAAAGATGCCCAATGAGGCTTCAGTTTATGAACTAGAGTATGTTTTATACTAAATGGGATTCTATAAATATGAGGTTCCTGAATTATATAGAACAATATATGAAACCTATTGTATATAAAAACTGAGGCCTTAAAATATATTGATATTACAGAAAACTTGCATACATCAGAGTACCACATGCAACAACATGTTTGAAGTTTTATGAAAAACAGAATCAATGGATCAAGAAAATAGAGGTTGATGATAATAAAAAACTAAATACATGTTACATGTTTATAATATATCTACTATAATCTCTAAAACAATTAATGTAGTATAGTTCTACATTTTGATTAGGATAAATCCATAATGGTGTTACTAACTGGATTTGGGATATTAAAGAAGATGTGTTCTGAGTTTCATGTTTTCCAAGAAGGGTGGAGATTAATAGACATGGTCGACACATGAATTATACTATTAATGTTGATATTTTAGACCTATATATATTTTTAATTTGATTCATATGATCCCAAGTTATTTTTAAAAAAGGACTAAGTTAAATTATAGGAAGAATTGTTTCTTATTTCCTATATTGATTCATTATGGTATGAAAGGTGAAAAATTTTATTTTTTACTTCATCAAAGTTGTAAATATTTTGGAAAATAAATCCAAATATAGGAACATTAATCTCAAATTAGACATCTCTAATGTGTTTGTAATGGTGATAAAAATGTTGGTTAGGTTAAATCTATTCAGAATTTTCAAAAAATTAAATATCCATCTAATTATTTTTAAACAACTGACCCAATCAATTTAGAAAAACAAAATTAAATAACCTAAAACCAAATAAACTGACTGAATTTAATTATTTAAAAATAACCAAAATAACCAAGATTAAAATAATATTTTAGTTTAAAAAAAAGTACTAGTGCCCAGCATTATAGGCTGCATATCCAAATTCTTATCACCACATACATTCCAAATACCCAACCAATAGCATTCCAAATTACTGGTAATAGTAGTTAAAAACCCTAAAATGTCCAATATAATAGATACTTTTTATTATCCATAAAAATTATAACAAAAATTTAGGAAAATCATCAAGTCTTTATAGATTGATCAAATTCATGTGAATTATTTTTTTCATTTTTTTTCATATTGAAATACCAATTTTATTATTCTAAAATTTATATTTTGTTGACTTCAACCATTAAAATATTTAGTTTTATTTTATTTTCTCAAATTTATTCATTCAATATTATTATGTTTTTTTAATTCTTAATTTTTATTAGGAAGTTTTTATGGCCACTTGGGCCTCCATTTTGGGATTATTCTTTTAGAATATACATGTTGCATGTGCTGCCTTCCCATGGCACCATGGAAATCCCTGTGGCCTTTATTCTTGTTCATTAATCTATTCTCCCACTCATTTCATTCCCATAATCTACCTGGTGAGGTGAATTAATTTTCATTTTTTGGTTTCTATGAGGCTCTACATCATGATCTTGGGGATTGGCCTTTCTCTTTTGAAGCACTGCGGATGTTAGGGGGAATTGATCACCCTCTACACTATTATATCTTTATCATTCAATCTTACTTATCCACTCACAGTTTTGGTGTTATACCACTCCAATTTATGGATCTCTAACCCTAACCTAGTTATTCTAGTTCCTCAGTGGTAAGTCTCTGTGTTGGTTATTCTCCATGGTACACTTTTGGTGTACCGCTTCTGGTGGAGCTTCGGTGATAACATCCTTTAGTTAAGAAGATGTGAGGTCAAGTAGTGAGGAAAAATTAATCCAATCCAGGTGAGTACCCCTGTAAGAAAATGGATCCTTCATGTGTATGAAGTTTTAGTAAAACACCTCAATGAATACTAGAGGATATCATGATATTCAAACCTCCATGCATCAGGCACTGTAAGTTCCTTATATTTCTATTCATTATTTTGATTTTACAATAGCAGTTTTTTATGCTTCTGTTGATGTTTCTCCACACTTTTATACTCTAAATATATTTATTCCTTTTACATTGAATAAAACACATTTGTGGGTGGTGTTATTAAAGTGGAAATAGGTCCCAGTGGGACCAAATCATGTAAATCATTATGTTCATTATAATTTATTTAATTATTTCATCTTGTATGTTTGATTATGTTTATTTCAACTTCTGAAAGAAAAACCCTAGTTTATTCCTTCAGAGTTCATGTGTTCTATTCTGATTAGTGTACCCTTACCCCTTAAAAAGTAGAGATAAAAATGTCATTTCTATTAAAACTATTCAGAATTTTCAAAAACTGAAATAACCAATTAATGATTTTTTAATAACCAACCTACTAATTATTTTCCAAAACCAAAATATCCAAAAACCAAATGAATTGAATCAATTTAATTGTTTTGAAATAACCAAAATAACCAACATTAAAATAGTACTTTTGTTTTTAAAAAAAATACTAGTTTCAATCATTTCAGGCCTCCTCTTCAAATTTATATCACCACCTTCATTCAAAATTCCCAATCATTAGTATTCCAAATTCTTGGTAATAGTAGCACAACATGAAAAAAATTACAGTATCAAAACTATTATGGATTATCCCTAAAAATATACAAAAAATAATTTAGGAAATTTATCAGGTCATTACATATTGATCAAATTGAAATGAGAATTTACAAGAATCTGATCACATGTCTTGATAATTGGATGGAAAATTTATAATAATATATTTGTAAATTAATATTCATCCGGACGATATGTTTTGTAGTATTTAATAATATGTGGAAAGAATATAAAAAATCTTCATAAAAAAAATTCAAAATGAAAAAACTTAACTAATCAATAGTGTATTTACAAAACTAGAAATACCCTAAATATGTGTTTTCCTTCAATTTATGATGATAAAACTCCAAATAAGAAATTACAAATGAAAAATTCTAGCTGATTAATTATGGATTTACCAAACTATATATACCATAAATATGTACTTCAAATCCTATGATAAATTATGTGTAATTGTTATATTTTTTCCATTTGATAAGCGAGTGAAAATCTTCTTTTTTACTCTGAACTAAAATAAAAAATCCTCAAATTTACTAAAAATAAAAACAAAATCAATTATCATGAATCAGATAAAAAATAATCATCAAACTAGAGGACAAAATTCCAAATGCTAACCTACAATGATCATGTGGAACTATAATATATCCATTACACTAGTAATATCTAGGGCACACCAAAATATGGATATAACAAAATATAATTTTTAATATATGCATTACTACTGTTAATAGATACATGTAAAATTGGGAAAAATATCTACTAAAAATTTGAACACAAAGAAATCTAAAATCTTGTAATCTTTCATTAATAAAATTTAAAGGCACATCCAATGTATTTTCCTTGCATGTAATCATACCAAAGTGCTCCATTAATGAAAAATAAACCATCAAAAGGGTAAAACATAATAGATGCATTCAGTTAGGGAATAAAGTGATATAGGAGAATTCTAATATAAAATCCATAAAAATAAAATGATATGAACATAAATGTATATAGAGATATTGTACACAAGTTAAGTGGATAATGACCAGATCATTATAAATTAATTAAATGGGTTTAAGATTTATTAATTTGTGTTGAAATTTTTGATAACCATAGATGAAATCATAAAAAAATTAATTATAAAAGATTAATTAATATTCCATGATGGTAGTTTACTAATGGTATCAGATTTGTTCTACTATACATGACCTGAATTTTTTCAGCCTACATGAACTTTTGTGAGTGAAGTAATATGTGATTCATAAGTGAATGGTTATATGATTCAATTATGATGTGCATGGAATTTTTATTGGAAAAAAAAGGTTGTCTATTAATTACCATAAAAGGAAAATAGAATAACTTATATAGTAAGCTATAATATTCCATGAAAAGTTTTTATATAGATTTTATATTATGCATTGGAGGAAAAGGGATAAAAAATTCATGTGTGTAATGAAAAAAGAAGATGGTCACTAAAATATGGAAAGTCATACACTAAAAAGAAGTCATGTCAAACTCAATGATGGAATTACTATAATACTGTTTTGTAAGAAATAATACACTATGAATTAGTGATCTCATTGTCTACAACAATATATCATAACTTACAACTAGCAGTGTATCATATTCTATGAGAGTATTGTAGAAACTTTTGTTTCTCAATGTATTAGTTTATGAAATAGTATTTTAAATGACAATAAACTATTAAAGTTGTATTTTTACCTAGGTTTCATATCATACAATAGATAAGGGGTCATAATAATACCATGAAGCTCTGTTTTGTGAATGAATAAACACTATACAATTTCAAACTAGAGAAAACTATATAAGGTTGTGTGTTTCAGTCACTTATTCTTGGGATATAAAGTCTTATATGGTTACCATGATTGTACAATGACTATAATAATTTATATCATTTGTATGGAAGGAACTATGAAATTAACATATGAATAAAATCATTATCTTTACTGTTTTTACTATTGCTAAAGGATCACATAGTAAATAAAGGGAAAATATTTTATATAGGATCTTGGTGGCCGAAACATATTATATGAATCAATTTGTGCAGAATGGGTTTTATTTTAGGAATAGGTACTACAACATTTTACAATGTAATTTTATTGTATTTTTTTTCTTTAACCATAAAATATTCAACCCTTTATGGGATAAATGATTTTCCAATTTCAATAAACAAAGAAAGAACTAGTTTTATATGAAGGTTGGTGTTGTAATCTATAAAATATATATTTCATCTACTTTTATATATGAATAAATTTAAAAAATTAAAATTAAAACACACAACACCTTCTAACAAAAAGTTTCACCATTTCTTTATTAAAATTTATGCACTAATTGGAGTGTAAATTATAATGATTAATTGAAAAATATATCAAAATAATAAATTAAATAGGTATTTATGAAATTATCTAAACTAATAAAATAATATAACTCACTATTCTAATATATCTTGAAACCATTCACACATATCACTTATAGTAAACATAGGACTAATAAAATTTTCTTTCATAATAATTTAAATTCACCGCATCTAATTCCTTATAAAATTAAAAATAATCCAATGTGAATAAAATTATAGATAAATGTGTATTTTATTAAATATTTTTCATACATGCCTCATGTTTTTCACTTCTGGGGAAATGAAATTTGGGTCAACCAATCACTAAATAGATGCCATGTCATTTTTGATTCAAACAGTGTAAAAATGCATATTCAATTTATAAGTTTAGTGCATTATAATTTTAATACAATAAATGAAAATAATTAATATTAAATTTGTTAATCCCAAATGATATTAGGTGTGAGAGACTCATAGGGGTGAATTAGGGTATGTAATATTATCCAAAATCAAACACCTCTTTTCAAAATTACTATCCCAATGTATGTCAATATAAAAATTTTTAGGCTCACTCTTTTACTATTTTTAGGTGATTATTTGATAGTTACATGACCAGTATTTTACCAAATAATATCAATGGTTTCTTTATCTCCCCTATAAATTTGTGTTGTTCATAATATAATGGGAGAAAAATAATGAAAAAAACAAAGGTTTTTTACTTGGTTCACTCAAACAGAAAACTTCGGGAGCATGAAATTGATAGTGTGTTGATGAAATAGATAAAACACTCTCCTTATAATGATTTGGTTATCACACTACCTCCAATTCCTCTCCCTTATGATAACTAATAAAAATAAAGGATAACTTTATTGGAACATAGGTCAAAATAAAATATCTCACCAAAGTTTTGTTACATCGAGTATGGGTTGGTTCACTTTGAATTCATAGGGATAATCTTTCATAGGTATGTTTTTAAATTTCTTATGAAGGACACCATCATCATCATTCCATGAGATTTCATGGAATTAACCTTATACTTCTCCCTCCTTCTAGTTATAGTTCTGTAATTCCACCCCTTATAATTTTTTCTATTGGAATGTCTTCACCTTGATTCACTATAAATACTATCCTTTTTCTAAATGTATTGGACGTGGCAGTGGTTTTATGCTACTACTTACTTTATAATGAACCTATCATTCTTCTTATACCTACAAATATGTTCATAGAATAACATTTTCAATTATTTTATTCGTTTTCCTTACTTTATTCTTATCTAAGACCAATAATCCAATAAAATAAGACTTTTCATAATTTCAAATATAGAATTTACATAGATCTTGATCTTGAGATTTCCTACATTCATGTCACTTTTTTTGTTGGCCTGTAAAATAATTTCCACATAGAAAATATTTATATATTTATAAATATGAAAATCACAGATAATTAACCCCCTTAAATTTTCTACAATATATGTGATTAAACAAATATTGTATATCATTAAAAAAATTAGTTTTACTATATCATAGGATGCGATACTTCCCATGAATGAACTCTTCATAGTATATCCTTGAAGTGTGACATTTAATACACATAATTAATATTGACTTAATCCTTACGGTATTCTTTATACACATGATTTTTTTCTTTTTCATCCTTAGAAATTCCTCACACTCATCCTTAAAAAAATCATGAGTTCATCCTTACGATGATCAGATTATGGTGTGGTTTTTTTATTTTTAGTAAAAGTTAATGGGGTGTAGGAAAGCTAAAACTCCACATTTTGATTATTTACTACTAAGTAAAGGTGATAATATCTTGAGATCATGCATGAATAAACTCCCCTTATTATAGGTTATAGATGAATAAAAACGAAGGCATTTAATTCTTTCCACATTTTAAATATATAAATTGTATCCCACAATTTTACTATCCCAAAATGAAACACGTCTGGTACTCTTGTTTTGTTTATTAAACTAGATGTGCTGAGGAACTCTTGAAAAATTCCTTAGAGCCACTACCAGCATAGTAGGTCACCGTTCTAATCTGCATGGTGCTCTTCCTCTTGTGTACCATCCCACACATCCTTTGTATTTAATGTTCTGGATCAAATCACTCTATGAATAGTAATCAGAGAAATTATCCATGTGACCCTAGGAACTTCTCCTCAAATGTCAAAAATTTATAACTAGTAGTGGGGGTCTAAGAAGGTAGCATGGGGAGGCTATACCCTATGTATCAGAGTAATAAATGGTGGTAATCATCCATCATTCACATCATATTATAAAAAATAATAAATAAAATAAACATGATATAATGAAATGAAATGTTTCATACAACTCAAATGGTCATTCTAAAAATATAAAATATAGATATATCTCCCACTATGACAATAAAGATGAAAAATATATAAAATAAAAAATGACATGAGGATCTACTACTAATATAATCCATACCTTATCTCAATCACTTGAGTTCGATCCATCCCCCTTAATGATATAAATCCAATCCAATTCCCAACCTATGCCTGCAACTAGTGAGAGTATGATTAGGTAACCCAGTGAAATGTCATCCTAAGTAGAGTGTGAGTACATAAATTAGTTGGGAATCACCAAAATGACCCCACATATAACTGATAATGTAGTGATATGTGAATGTGGCATGCTAAGTTAAAATAAAAGAATAACTAGAGTAAATTGATATATAAATAAAACATCATTAATCCTTAGGTCTAGGACCCCTATTGACCATACATTCTTCAACATGTGTTAGGTTGTCTATGAGTGTGTCATGATACCATGAAAACCGTATAAATATTGTATCCTAAGGTTTAACCTAGGTATCCTTACTACTCTGTCTCAAATGAATAACAACTCAACATTAATGGATCAATGAATTGATCCTAGACATCCTAGGAATATATCCAACCTCCAATATAATAAAGGGATCAAAGCTGATTCTCGACCACCCCAAGAAATCACTAAGTCAAAAATATATCCCATTTCACCATTCCAACCAGTTGGATCCCAGGAATCTTAGGCATCTACATTTGGTAAAAATAATGTCACCAGGATTGACTAGCCAGATCCTAGGGGTGATGTAAACATATCATAATAATATTTATAATAATCATAATTTATAATCTTGAAAGGAAGGATCCTAGAAATTCTAGGAATCCTATGGACCCATGGTTTCCAATTCATCCCATAAAAACTCAATGTAAAATCCTGATATCTCAAGTATTCTTTACATGGATTCCCAATCATATTTTAGAATACACATTGAGCATACATGATGATTCTATTGCATCCAACTCATATCAGACAATATCACATTAGTATCAAAATCCATATCCAAGGAAGAAACTCTGGGCATCAAAAACACCATTATCACACCATATTAGGCCCAAATGATAGGCTAGATAAATTAAATATGGGTATCCATAACTGTATAAAAAATAGCTAGGTGAGATAATACTTATGAGATATGGGATGGATAAGCACCTAAATCCTTCCCCAATATCCATAGAATTATGGGATAGAAAGTTTAGTGTAGGTACTAAGGTGACACTTGCAATCATCTCTACCCATACCCATAAACACCCACTCAAGGTCAGTCTATTACTAAGAACATACTCAGGTCCTCTAAATCATGTCCAGGGAAGAGACACCCAACTTGGGGCACTATTGGTGAACACAGGGGCTAGAGTCACCCCACTTGGGTCCTCAGTCGTAGTGAAGTCACTTAGTTCATAACTTTCCACACAAATTTCACCACAGTCCTTGTAAATTTCATAACATAGAATGAACTCATGGGCTGTTAGGGTATGCATCATAGGAAACCCACTAAAGAGATGGTCAAAAATTTGTCTTATACTCTAGGGTCACTCAAGGTTGGTCACTCAACTAAACCAATCACAAACTGCCAAAGGTCTATCCACCTAGGGATGGTCACATAAAATGGGGGAGGAGCACTCAACCTAGGTCAATACTATGAGCCTATTATCTCTAAAAAATAACAACGTTATTAATAATCCAACTTGGGACTGTCATCATAGGTCCACACAAACCTCCTCTTGGAAGCTTCTATGGCTCACATGGATGTTCCCCATGTCATATCCATTCCAATTTAAATCAAGGATCACACCTTGGGGTGATTTTATCAATTCCAACTCAGTCAATGGTCGTGAACTTAACCAGAAGAGGTTGTGGAATCTATCTATAATGTAAGGTATTTCTATTTAATTTTGTTATATATAGGATATAATGGATATCATATAAATAATTAATAAACTTAATTTATTCTAATTCTGGGTAGAAGATTCTCTTATTCCCTTAACTGAAATAACTAGGTCATTGTACTCAGTGGAGAGACTGCATGTCACAATGAAAAAAAACTAAACAAGCATTATACCATAGGGAGGGTACTGAGATTAACTACTTAAATTGAATATTTTCCCATTTATTTCTAAGGACAAATAGCTCTTATAAGGCTCTTCTAATCCCACCTAATCTCACATCATTAATCATGTAGCATGTTACCACTTCACATCAAAACCAAATCCAACAACCTATGGGATCTCCTCAATAGACCCATACACCAACCTAATCCATGAGTCCAAGTTCTGAAACCATTTACACCATTTAATAAATTTAATTTAATTGTAAAACTTCAAATGAACCCGCAAAATAATGCACCTTTCATGATTTCGACAACGGAGGAAGTTAGATATCATTAGGGAATGCCCTTACATAGGCTGCATGAAAGTTCAAAAGTAATAAGTTAATTTTACCGTTATCTAGTGAAATTTTTATTTTGACCTATTCCACATATCACTAGATTTAGTGACAATCGTGGGAGATAAGTGGGAGAAGGAGAAGGATGTCGTATCTCAACCAGTCAAAGAAGACACCCAAGAATACCACCCCAAACCAAGGGGAAAAGGATTTTAAAGGGTAGGAGGTCATTAATCCATGAATTAAATAGGAGAGAAAAAAATGGGGATACCCCCTTAATACCCATCAGTGAAAATATCATTTCCCCCCTCTTAAGGTTGTTAGTTATCTAGTGCCTATAGGCTGCAACTACCATATAACCCATCCTCCCTAGTAGCCTCCGACACTTCTCAAAGCCTCCCCAAAAACAAATTATCCCTCATTTACTATCCAAAACACCCCATTATGGGTGCTCAAAAATCATATAATTATATTCTAAATATCTATTAAAAATCCGTCTGATCCACTAATTTAAAGACTCAAATTTCTATTAAAATTAAATAATCGTCCATACTCATGAGAATTGAAGACTCCCTACTATAAAACTTATCATCCCTGAAAAGTGTTAGTGGTTATCCAATCAAAAATTTAGACCTATCTAGATCATTAACTTATGAAAAACCAGCTAAATCTCATCTTGAAACACCAAACACGCTTCTAAAGTAAAACCTCAAAATTAAGGTGCTTAAGCTACTAAACCATGAAACAATGCTCCTAACCATTACCAAAACATTATGATGATTATTTATATATCACATCTATCCCATGTAATGATCAAATTTTCATACAATTCATCATTATCCCATGGTTCTCCCCGCCATATTCTTTATCCCCTCACTTAAAATTCTGATGCTTTGGCACTTCTATCATTGGAATTTCCTATAAAAACTCCAAATACACATTCCAATAATATGTCTCATGTAGTTTCTATCACACCGAAATTATTTATACACTATAATTCCACTCACACAATAGAATTTATTCTCATTACTAAATCTAAATTGAGAAAGAACCAAAACCATTATCCATAAAAAAATAGGAGCACACCAGCTTTACCTCTGGAAGCCTCAACCAACTTATGATGCACACCCATCATATCCAATATGATGTACCTGATACAGTTTCCAAATAACATCATTCTATTTCATGAAAAACACCAGTTATAACTTCTCTTTCTGACCCTTTTTTAAAGTTCTCGATTTCCACCACCAAGGCGTTACCTAAACACTTGATCACGGTGAATTTATCCTCAGAGGTGCCCCATGATTATCAAATTACCCACACCATTATCTATACCTGACATCTAGTTCGATCTCCTCAATCAGATCATCAGTTAACTGAACTAATTCAGTGCTTTCCATGAGCACTAAAACATTACCGATCTTACACATTCATATCATCATGAGCCATCCCAAGCCCGATGCCTACACTTGGAATCCATCCATTAAGAAAACCAAATTTATGTTAGGTACTTGTTTTTTTTGGAATCCAATTTCCATCAGAAAAATATACCAATGGTATCCCAAAACCAAAACCCTACCCTCATGGTGTTGTGTCACCTTCAATCGATAGGGAACTCCCCACAATAGTTGTTTCCTTTCAATCGCTTCACTTGATAAAAAATAGAACAACACAACCCACTCACAATCCATCCTTCAATGCTATGATTGGATATGACCAAACCTACTCATACCTAAGTTCCATAAAAACATGAATTACTATATTCTCCCAAATCATAACAAGGTTCAAAACCTCAAATAGATAGTGGTGAAATCCCCACTATATGGCTCTACATAATCTTCTCCTTGAGAACAAACTCAATAGTCTCCATTTACAAACACACATGATGCTCCACCCAAGCCAGGATCACCTCATCATAAGAAACTATTTCCTTAAACCAAATTTGGTATTGACTATGTCACCACACCCAATACACTTCCATTGTCTCCATTACCATGGAGGTACATTTAAAATCTTCATCTGAGACTTGAACCATCATGACCATGAGCATTTCATAATAAATAATCATTCCTAGACTCATAAATGATCACTATATTATCCATGTTTCAAAGTAAACATGTATAATTAGTGTTTTCCACCACAAAATATTCCAACCATAATAGTTGCACACTTCTATACCACCCAACCATAGAACCTAACTCATACCCTGATGAATTGTAAGCAAGCATCCTAGTATCACAATCCCAAAACACTAACCATGCCCCTAAGAATGTTAGTTCATCAAGCAAACCACAAACATATCCACCATTTGACAACTTTCCTAGGCATTAAGTTTTTAATAACACTCAAAACACGCTCAAAAGTGAACCTACCCAAAAGGAATAAGGAATCATGATTCCTTTACCACACTCAATAGTACTTCTAGTGAATTGCTCAAATAACCTGAAGCACCTGTCCAGGCTTCCTGACTGATAGGAACCCCTATGTAGAGACCCGAAGCATGACGTACAAGGACATTACATTACTTTAGCGTAATACTTAATACATAACAAAAACAGACACACAAGTACCGTAATAGTTTAGTGTCTTTGGAAACTTGGAACGTAATCTTCTAATCGCGGTGAAAGATCTTCAACATCTCCCATAAAGATCTTCCCATTTTTTTACTTACCTAAAACCTTTCTTTATATCCTGGGGAAAAGAAAACATAAAAAGGGTGAGCTCAAATTCTCAGTAAGGGTAATCATGGATAAAATAAAACATACCATATACATTTGAACTTAAAAACATGAACATAATGTTTAAACATCAAAATCTTGAGAAATGACATAAAACATGGAAGTACGTAAGGCATAGATCATAAAGAAACATTAACAATAATAAAATAGAATGGGAATAAAACATGTAATTGTGGAAACCATCAAGCACATGATATGATTTCCATAGTATCCAAGTAATTTCTACCAAGACCATCTTAGTGGACAAAGTCCCTTTTGGAATCGAGTTCACTCCTCATTCCAGTCCCGTATTACTGAACCGGTTTAACTTGCCATTCCATCCATGTATATCTCATGAGATATAAATCTTTACCCAATGCATTGGAGGGAGATATAGGTCCCACCCATCTCATAGTGAAATTATTCTTACTTGTGCCACAAAATAAACTTAAAACATTCATCATAACCCAAAGAATAAAATGTGTTTCATAAACATCATCCCATCATCACATAATCCATATAAAACAAATGGATATTTCATTATAAGAAAATTTAAACCATGTAAATCATAGAGAAATTATACTTGAAACATACACATATGAAATAATTTCATCTTAGATGGAAAATGGTTTTGATAAAACACTTGTAATGAATTCTTGAGAAAAATATCATTTCTTCTTCAAAATCAATTTCTTTTCACAAAACGTCATGCAATTTTAAAAGAAAGAGATTTTTTTGAAATAGTTATGAAATATTTTGGAGGAATATTCATGAAAATAAGGCTTTATAAAACCGTAAAAATCCGTTCGTGCCGTATAAGTTAAAAAAACATTCTTTTCATACTTTTTCCGGAAAAGTCAAAAAGTACCTCGTAACGTAAAAAAAGAAATATTCCTTACATACCATGTAGTAAAAGTCAAAAATGGGTAAAAAGGACGTTAAAAATACATGAAAACACTTTTATAAAACATGGACATGGATTATAGAAATAACCCCAGTAAACACTTACGAATAAGCAATCTCAGATAAAAATGAGATTTGCAAAATTATCCCTTACCTTAGGTCCAATATGCTTCATACGTATCCGAAACTCCTGTATAATGATTTAAATAATGTTATTGACTTATTACAGAATCATATTAATTGTTATGATATCATATATGGTTCACTTATGACTTTATATTACCTGTTCTTTTGTAAATTCCATGTTAAAGAGCGTTTTGGGTAAAATTGTTTCATTTGTCGTCCGTGTTTTGACTTGTAATTATTCATATGATTACTTAGATCATGATTACTTACATACAAAATGAAAAACATGATTTATATATAATATATATTCAGAATATACATATATATAATAGATTGATAAATGGAAAGAAATACACCGTTCATGGAGACGGTAGGCCTTACGTACGCATGAACGTTGTTTTCGTTTCCTCATTGAATTGAATGGAATTAATTGGATGGAATACATATATATATACATAAATACAGTATCATTATTATGTCATATATTTCATCATTACTTATTATATATACTTTATAATCATTTATGAATGGTTAATCATTGAGAATGAATCTCATCGCATCGTGGAGACGGTATTCCATACATACGCACGGGCGAAGATATCGTTCCCATGATCATGGAATTTTATTGGAGTGTATGTATACTATTACAGAATCATTATCACTTTACAATAATAATATATAGTTATTATTTAGACTATTATACCCATCCAAGTAAGGTGGTGGTGGAAAATAGATTACACCACGGCGTGGAGACGGTATTCCGTACGTACGCACGCGACGTGATTTCGTTTTCCGTAGGATGGATAGATGGTGAAATAGGGTTGTTTAATACTTATAATAACATATCAGTATATGAGTGATACTTATGTTATTACTTCTTAATGAAACAACCTAATAATAATAAGTGGAAGAATAAATAAAGGTGAAAGAATCGGTAACAGAAATTACCTCTTCTTTGAAGCGCCTCTTTGAGACCTCCTCTTAGGGCACTAAAATTGGTCTTTGAAGAAGACCAGGACCTCTAGGATGTTTCTAGGCAAGTGGATAAGAGAATTTTTCAGGGTTTTGTAGAGATTGAAGGCTCAATGTGGTGTGTGGAAGAGAGGGAGGAGGTTCCCTTTTATAAGGGAGGAGAGGGGCACCTTTGGAATTCTTAAAAATATTAATTTATAATAAATCTAACCCCACTTAAAAACCTCCAAAAACGACTCAAATTAAAACATTAGATGAGATAGGGTTGTAATATCATCAAAAAATCAAATTTAGACATGTTTGGATCTTATTTTAAACATTATCATTTTTATTTATCCTTATTCAATTTATTTAAGTTCATTTGTGGTAATAAAATTCTAAATTTTAAATTATAACAAATAATTACTTATTTGTTGTGAATTTTAAATAATTGTTTACTTTATAACATTATAGACCATATAAATTTAAATTTATAATTTTTAAATATATTTGTTATTTTTAAACAATTTTATAATATGTTATTTTTATAAAATAACAATAGTGTCAATTTTGACACTATTCATTTATTTGAATTTAAATAAAATATATACAGAAGATATGTTCTAAATAAAAGATTTAATAGATTCATAAAAGGTCATATGTATCTATAAAATTAGTGGATCACATTATATAGTTCATATAATATTTATTTTATTATTTTTAAAACCATTTATTTGGTTTATCTCTTAATAAAATAATTACTACAAAATTTTTGTATAATTATTTAATATACTGATTTGTTGCATAAAATTTAAAAATAAAATCCTATAATGAAGATAAATCTATTACCTTTCACAATAATAATTTTACTCTAATTTATCATCTTAAAATCACAATATTTAAATTGTTATATTTATTAAATTATGAAGGTTACAACTTTGGCATAAAATAATATAAGTGTCATAATCACTTTTATAAGGATCAAAACAGTTATATATTAGGTCATTGGATGATTAAGGTGTAGATATACACTACCAATAATTTTTGGTCAGGTTTTTGGGCCTTTTAATGGGTATTATTATTTCAATAAAAACTATATTACTTATTTCCCACTTAATAAATAATTTCAGTATCATTAATGTATCACCATTAATGACAATTATTTAATCCCTAAAAATTCTAAATAAATTATCATGATGTAGATAATTTTATTAGCTTTCTGGATACTATTCATTTTTGAAGTTTTGTGATGATTATCACTAAATTAAAATTATTATACTTATAAGATTTAAGAGAGTGACATGTTGTCACTTTCTTTGGTTTTAATAATAATTAAATTATTTTCATTGTCAAAAGTCAATAAAATGAATCTAATCCGACCCTTAGGATATATGGGTCTACTTTTAGCCATAAAATAGAATTTTGGCATGTGTTGGGGTAATTTTATAATATTATATTTACCCTTAATTTCCCGATTTACCTTTAACTATGGTAAATAAAATTTACCATAGTTACTATTCATAATTCCAAAAAATAAAAGTAGATTATTAACATAATTTGGAAACAATGATTCCAAATATGGAATCCATTTTTCCAAATTAAATACACAAAAGTTTCCGAAATTAAATAAAAATTAATCCCATTGTCGAAAGAAAACGGGTTTTTCTTTAAAACATTGCAAAAGATTGAATTGATTTATCCTACAAATTTAATGTAAAATCAATGATAATGACATACATTATATTAAATGGTAAAAATATATTCTATTTATACTTTAAAACCATTCAATATTATAATTTAACCATATAAATTATTGCGATTAAAAAAGTTGTTTTTAATTAAAATATAGCGTGTTTTTACTATTCATCAAAATATTAAAGTTACCAGAATAATATGAAAAAATTATCCAAAGTAAATTTTTATTTCTTGATTCCAATGTAGAATTTTATTTTGTCAAATTGACCTTATAAACATGTAAAAAACTAGATTTAATGTGGGTGCGCCATCAAAAGGCAGCAAAGCTGCATTTTTTGAAAAATACTTATTTTACCCGAAAAATTTATTTTGTTCTTATAACATGTTCTAGAAAATGTGTAAGATGAATAATAATGTTATAAAATTCAAAATTTAGTTAATACTATTCATAACGGCTAGTTCATAATAATATTATAATAATATATCGTTGTTTAGTAAAACCCGGTATTGCGTACAACACACGCTATCGAGGAAGGTCGTGATTGCGTGTAATGCAAGCCAAGTCAGAGTTGCATGTTGTGCACGAATCCTTCGTTGTTTCATATAACATAATCCAACCATATTTCATTTATACATTGAATATATATATATATATATATACTCAATGTTGCGTAGAATAACTATTATCAAAATTGTGTGTAACACGATCCAAGAATAGTGTTGCGTATACTACAAGCTAATACGGTGTTGCGTATAGCGCAAGGTAATCTTGGTGTAGCATACAACACAAGACATTAATGAAATTAAAAGAATATTTTTCATAAAATCTTGGGGTGTTACATTCTACCCCCCTTAAAATGAATTTCACCCTCGAAATTCGTCAGGGTTATAAATGGTTTACTACTTGAAAGTTTGTTTAATAGAAACCCACATCGTAAAAAGGAATACCAAAACATGGATTTAAAAAATAAAGTATGAAATGTAATGGTTACCAAAATTAACTCATCACTGGGTTTCCACGTAGGAGAACATAGGTGAAAATATGGATATGGAAGAAAAATCTAACCATCAAGTTCTGATGGAGAGTGGTAGAGAACATGGCTATGAAAAAGCCAATAATCACAAAGTTATTGATTTGTGATGATCTAAGGTACCATCTGTTTCATCAGATATAAGGGAACTGGGAAAACATTTTTGGTTTTCAAGATCATTTCCCTAAATTTGATGAATTAAAAGAAATACTTGCATGATTTTGGTACAATCTCACTGTTGTTCGTGAATTGAACAATTTCCAATTCATCCCTTAAAGAAATGGAGTTGAATTTGTTATTCCTGATGTGTTAGAAGATCATGTGATAGAATGATGGGTCATTCCATCTCTTTCAAAAAAAAAGGTCAGCAAAAGTTATAAGTCCATCTTATGGTTAGATTAATCGTATATGGTTCAAAAAATGAACTTATACTTCATATATCATACCGCTTAATAAAATAAAACTAGTTTCTACTAACCAGGGACTTCCTGTAGGCCAGTGATAGGCGATAAAGGCCAGTCGCACTTCGGTTGTGGGTTCGATTCCCACAGCCTTGTCCGACGCGATGGGTTGTCGCCCGTCCTGCAGGTTTTCCTTTTTCTAAAACTATATTACTATAACATTCCATCAATAATATCGAAAAAACTTCTATCCTTAAACAATACTAACTTATGTCCAACATAATCCATTCCAATCTTTAGGCTTATTCATAATACTGCAGTCCACTCTCATAATATAGTGAAAACGATTACCAGAGATTTAATACCATCATTGATCCCCATATATCATAAGATATGTCTTGTTGGTAACATTCCAAACATTTGAAGGCCTTAATCATGTATTCTCTTGAAAAATGAATACCCATTGAACCTTAGTGAAAACATGAATGCAGTTAAAAGTTAACTCTTTCCACATACCAAAATCCTCAAAATTATATATACCCAAACCATGATATCACTTAGTCCTTATATCAATCATGAGCTCATGAATACAATCAAACATCTCATTATCTTCTTATTCCTTCATTATGCGCATATCATCTACTTTACAAAAATATCTGAACAACCTTTCATGGTTACTGGTACCATTAAACATATATTTTTAAATAATTTTAGAAAAAACAATAGTGTAACAATCCTTAGATGATTCCTTATTCCATAGTACCATTAACTATACAACATAACTCTCGATAAACATACAATCATTCCACTGCCTTCTAAAACAACCGACTGAGCTTCAACACTTATTTCAGCTCATATATCATTTGTAGTCTCCTCATCATCATCCACATAAATACTACCCATATGACCATGCTGATTCTCTTCATGAGATTTTCCATTAGGGCATTGGTTTTCATAATGCCCGTACATTCCACATTTAAAACATCTAATCATTGTTGATGTCGTAGAAATACCATTATCCTTGTCCATGGTGTTAACTGAACCTTTTCCTTTGCACTTACTGGCTTTGTGTCCTTCTTTTCCACACCCAAATAATCTTCCAGGTTTTTTGAAGCAATCTCCCTGATGCCTCTTCCCACATGATTTACATGAGGGAAATTGAACATTCTTTCCTCTATGATCATCATGAAACTCCATCTTTCTCTTATTATCTGAGTCGGGAAACTTACCAAAGTTTATATTATTGATCATATTATGAGATTGTTGATTAGGCATAATAACGATGTTTAGACTTCTAGATCCCGTTTCATTTGGTTTCTCATGAAGAAAATCATTCCATTCTCTATTATATCCTCCATTATTGTGAATCTTCCTGTTTCCAGCCATTTTCTTAAACCCAAAAAGAATAGTGTGAGAGACAAAAATCATGCTAGGGAAAACAACATAGTAAAGGGGGAGTATCCTCAATATCTAACATCTTAGGTTAAATTCTATGATCGTTACCGTAGTTCTAGGATTGTATCCTATACGTATACTTATCCTTAGGGACATCCCTAGACATACCTTAGAAATATCTCTAGGGATCTCACTAACGTTTTCGCATCCTAGTTTCCAAAGGTTCACTAAACCTTTCCCCTGATACCAACTGTAGAGACCCGAAGCTTGACGTACAAGGAAATTACATTAATTTAGTTGAATACTTAATACATAACAAAAATAGACACACAAGGACCGTAATATTTTAGTGTCTTTGGAAACTTGGAACGTAATCTTCTAATCGTGGTGAAAGATCTTCAACATCTCCCATAAAGATCTTCCCCTTTTTTTTCTTACCTAAAACCTTTCTTTATATCCTGAGGAAAAGAAAACATAAAAAGGGTGAGCTCAAATGCTCAGTAAGGGTAAGCATGGATAAAATAAAACATACCATATACATTTGAACTTAAAAACATGAACATAATGTTTAAACATCAAAAGCTTGAGAAATGACATAAAACATGGAAGTACGTAAGGAATAGATCATAAAGATACATTAATAATGATAAAATAGTATGGGAATAAAACATGTAATTGTGGAAACCATCAATCACATGATATGATTTCCATAGTAGCCAAGACATTGCTGCCAAGACCATCTTAGTGGACAAAGTCCCATTCTGAATCGAGTTCACTCCTCGTTCCAGTCCTGTATTACTGAACCGGTTTAACTTGTCATTCCATCCATGTCTATATCATGAGATATAAATCTTTACCCAATGCACCAGAGGGAGATATAGGTCCCACCCATCTCATAGTGAAATCATTCTTACTTGTGCCACAAAATAAACTTAAAACATTCATCATAACCCAAAGAATAAAATGGGTTTAATAAACATCATCCCATCATCACATAATCCATATAAAACAAATGGATATTTCATCATAAGAAAATTGAAACCATGTAAATCATAGAGAAATTATACTTGAAAAATACACATATGAAATAATTTCATCTTAGATGGAAAATGGTTTTGATAAAACACTTCTAATGAATTCTTGAGGAAAATATCCTTTCTTCTTCAAAATCAATTTCTTTTCACAAAACGTCATGCAATTTTAAAAGAAAGATATTTTGTTGAAAATAGTCATGAAATATTTTGGAGGAAGCTTCATAAAAATAAGGCTTTATAAAACTGTAAAAATCAGTTTGTGCCGTATAAGTTAAAAAAAACATTCTTTTCGTACTTTTGCCGGAAAAGTCAAAAAGTACCTCGTAACATAAATAAAAGAAATATTCCTTACATACCATGTAGTAAAAGTAAAAAATGGGTAAAAATGACTTTAAAAATAAATGAAAAAACTTTTATAAAACATGGACATGGATGATAGAAATAACCCCAGTAAACACTTAAAAATAAGAAATCTCTAATAAAAATGAGATTTTCACAATTATCCCTTACCTTAGGTCTGATATGCTTTGTACGTATCCGAACCTCCTGTATAATGATTTAAATAATGTTATTGAATTATTACAGAATCATATTAATTGTTATGATATCATATCTGGTTCACTTATGACTTTATATTACCCGTTCTTTTGTAAATTCCATGTTAAAGAGCGTTTTGGGTAAAATCGTTTCATTTGTCGTCCGTGTTTTGACTTGTAATTATTCATATGATTACTTAGATCATGACTACTTACATCCAGAATGTAAAACATGATTTATATATAATATATATTCAGAATATACATATATTTAATAGATCGATAAATGGAAAGAAATACACCGTTCATGGAGACGGTAGGTCGTACGTACGCATGAACGTTGTTTTCGTTTCCTCATTGAATTGAATGAAATTAATTGGATGACATACATATATATATACATAAATCCAGTATCATTATTATGTCATATATTTCATTATTACTTATTATATATACTTTATAATCATTTATGAATGGTTAATCATTGAGAATGAATCTCATCGCGTCGTGGAGACGGTATTCCGTACGTACGCAGGAGCGAAGATATCATTCCCATGATCATGGAATTATATTGGAGTTTATGTATACTATTACAGAATCATTATCACTTTACAATAATCATATATAGTTATTATTTAGACCATTATACCCATCCAAGTAAGGTGGTGGTGGAAAATAGATTACACCACGGCGTGGAGACGGTATTCTGTGCGTACGCACGCGTGGTGATTTCATTTTCCGTAGGATGGATAGATGGTGAAATTGGGTTGTTTCATACTTATAATAAAATATCAGTATATGAGTGATACTGATGTTATTACTTCCTAATGAAACAACCTAAGAAGAAGAAGTGGAAGAAGAAATAAATGTGAAAGAATCGGTAACAGAAATTACCTCTTCTTTGAAGCGCCTCTTTGAGACCTCCTCTTAGGGAACTAAAATTGGTATTTGAAGAAGACCAGGACCTCTAGGATGTTTCTAGGGAAGTTTAGAAGAGAATTGGTCAGGGGTTGGCCGAGCATGAAGTCTCAATGTGGTGTGTGGAAGAGAGGGAGGAGGTGCCCTTTTATAAGGGAGGAGAGGGGCACCTTTCGAATTCTTAAAAATATTAATTTATAATAAATCTAACCCACTTAAAAACCTCCAAAAATGAATCATATTCGAAGATTAGATGAGATAGGGTTGTAATATCATAAACAAATCAAATTTATACATGTTTTAATCTTATTTTAAACCATATCATTTTGATTTATCCTTATTTAATCTATTTAAGTTTATTTGTGGTAATAAAATTCTAAATTTCAAATTATAACAAATAATTACTTATTTGTTGTGAATTTTCCATAATTGTTTACTTTATAACATTATAGACCATATAAATTTACATTTATAATTTTTAAATATTTTTGTGATTTTTAAACAATTTTATAATATGTTATTTTAATAAAATAACAATAGTGTCAATTTTGACACTATTCATTTATTTGAATTTAAATAAAATATATACAGAAGATATGTTCGAAATAAAATATTTAATAGATTCATAAAATGTCATATGTATCTATAAAATTAGTGTATCACATTAAATAGTTCATATAATATTTATTTTATTATTTTTAAAACCATTTATTTGGTTTATCTCTTAATAAAATAATTACTACAACATTTTTGTATAATTATTTAATATACTGATTTGTTGCATAAAAATTAAAAATAAAATCCTATGATAAAGATAAATCTATTACCTTTCACAATAATAATTTTACTCGAATTTATCATCTTAAAATTACAATATTTAAATTGTTATATTTATTAAATTACGAAAGAGACAACTTTGGTATAAAATAATATAAGTGTCATAATTACTTTCATAAGGCTGCAAACGGTTATATATTAGGTAATTGGATGATTACAGTGTAGATATACACTACCAATAAGTTTTGTTCAGGTTTTTGGATCTTTAAATGGGTATTATTATTTCAATGAAAACTATATTCCTTATTTCCCACTTAATAAATAATTTCAGTATCATTAATGTATAACAATTAATGGAAATTATTTAGTCCCTAAAAATTCTAAATAAATTATCATGATGTAGATAATTTTATTAGATTTTTGGAGACTATTCATTTTTGAAGTTTTATGATGTTTATCACTAAATTAAAATTATTATACTTATAAGATTTAAGAGAGTGACCTGTTGTCACTTTCTTTGGTTTTAATAATAATTAAATTATTTTCATGGTCAAAAGTCCATAAAATGAATCTAATCCGACCCTTAGGTTATATGGGTCTACTTTTAGCCATCCAATAGAATTTTTTCATGTGTCAGGGTAATTTTATAATATTATATTTACCCTTAATTACCGGATTTACCTTTAACTGTGGTAAATAAAATTTACCGTAGTTACTATTCATAATTCCCAAAAATAAAAAGTAGCTTATTAACATAATTTGGACCCAATGATTCCAAATATGGAATCCATTTTTCCAAATTCAATACACTAAAGTTTCATAAATTAAATAAAAATTAATCCTGTTGTCGAAAGAAAACGGGTTTTTCTTTAAAACATTGCAAAAGATTGAATTGATTTAACCTACGAATTTAATTTAAAATCAATGCTAGTAAAATAAATTATATTAAATGGTAAAAATATATTCTATTTATACTTTAAAACCATTCAATATTATAATTTTACCATATAAATTATTGCGATGAAAAAAGTTGTTTTTAATTAAAATATAGTGTGTTTTTACTATTCATCAAAATATTAAAGTTACCAGAATAATATGAAAAATTTATCCAAAGTAAATTGTTATTTCTTGATTCTAATGAAGAATTTTATTTTGTCAAATTGAACTTATAAACATGTCAAAAACTATATTTAAAGTGTGTGTTCCATCAAAAGGCGGCAAAACTGCATTTTTTGAAAAATAGTTATTTTACCCAAAAAATTTATTTTGTTCTTATACCATGTTCTAGAAAATGTGTAAGATGAATAATAATGTTATAAAATTCAAAATTTAGTTAATACTATTCATAAGGGATAGTTCATAATAATATTATAATAATATATCGTTGTTTAGTAAAACCTGGTATTGCGTACAACACACGCTATCGAGGAAGGTCGCGATTGCGTGTAATGCAAGCCAAGTCAGGGTTGCGTGTTGTGTAAGAATCCGTCATTGTTTCGCATAACAGAATCCAACCATATTTTATTTATACATCGAATATATATATATATATATATATATATATATATACTCAATGTTGTGTAGAATAACTATTATCAAAATTTTGTGTAACACGATCCAAGAATAGTGTTACGTATACTGCAAGCTAATACGGTGTTGCATATAGCGTAAGGTAATCTTGGTGTAGCATACAACACAAGACATTAATGAAATTAAAAGAATATTTTTCATAAAATCTCGGGGTGTTACACCCTAAACCTAGGTCAACCACTCTCATGGGTTTCCATTGATCATCATAAGGATATGAATTACTAAACACTTATTCATAACTCATGGTCTCTAATTCCTCCAAATTGGAACATAAATGAAGGTCGCACTAAGGTCGTAACTCGTAGGAAACACCTCATGTTCTCATTTATATATCCTATGAAATCTTACATGAAAATTCCATATCAAGGGTGTCAAAACATATCGACATCACATTCAATCCCAAAATCCTACCAAGGTATTGATTCTCATAAAATATCTCTATATAGGATAGCTCCCTCAAGAGTTATGATTTTTTTGGTCATCACCGCTATAACCAACAATGTCTTCCTAGATGAACCATTTCAAGGGAAACATAGAAAGTAGCTCAGTTAAGTAGAATTCAATTCCAATCTATATGGGAAAATTCCATATAGGTTTTTACTGACACTTTAAGTAACCAAACTTAAATTATAACAACCTAATGGATTATAAGTAAGAAATTATGTGTCTGTTATGACAAACTAGGGTCTCTGCACCACTTGTTCACACGGTTCCATACCATCATCATCATCAATGAGTGTCCCACTGCTAATCCACATGGCCTAACATCAGAAGATAATTTATATAAAATTTGGCCCAACTGAATAGAATTACACTACGTACTTATAAAAAAAATCTCATATGATCAATTTATGATAATTTAAATAGATGAGCCTCAGTCATTAGTGAAAAAAATCTCACTAGTAGGTCTATATATCATGTGAATTCTATATGATTGAAAAGATGCATGAGACACATTTTTTCTCTATATGATTAGAGGCCAAATACATAATGGGATTATTGCCAATGGTTTAAGATCCAAAAGTGTAAAACTCACAAACAATATGTCTCAAACCTTATATGTGTCTCACTAGGTAAAAATCACAATTATTATAACAATGAAAACCAATAACATCAAACCCATGCCCATGATGACCTATACTTCTACCAGAAAAAGAGTTCCTGATGCACTAGTAAGCATTCCATCATGATCCCTAACACATTACTATATATCTAGTCTACCATATTCTAAAATAATAATTCCAAAATAAAAGATAAACTTTGACACCACTTTACAACACCCCAATTTAGCTCACCTTATGAACAGTAACTAATATGTTCACCATGTAACCTTAGTGATGCCTCCCCAAACACAAGAGGCTATCAAATAGAAGAGGGGTTATAAGGAGGAACCATGGAGACGCTATAACTCTATATTAAAATAATAATAAATGGTAAATAACCAGAAATCATACACATCCGATTATAGAAAAAAAACAAACATGCTATAATGAAATGGAATAAAACATACAACTTGAACAGTTTTTCTTAGAATATAAAATATAGACAGATCAACCGATAGGAAAATCGAGATACCACTACTACAACCTGGCCCTTTATCAGCGCTAAAAACTGCCATTAACAGCGCTAGAAAAGCGCTATTAATACTGGCGTAGATAAAGGGGGGGTCCCCTTTATCAGCGCTCCGAGAAGCGCTGATATAGGATACCTTTATCAGCGCTAAAAAAAGTGATGATAAAGGACCGCCTTTATCAGCACTTCTCTTAGCACTGATAAAGGTAACCTATATCAGCGCTTCTCAGAGCGCTGATAAAGGACCCCTTTATCAGCACTTATCTTAGCGCTGATAAAGTTCTCCTATATCGGCGCTTGACGGAGCGCTGATAAAGGGTTCCTTTATCAGCGCTCCTCTCGCGCTGTTAAAGGTGTCCTTTATCAGTGCTAAAAAAGCACTGATAAAGGCCCCATCGCCGGCACCTACAAAACAGTACATGCACACCTACACACCAGAATACCTGCACAAAGTATCACATGCACACCTGCACACCATAGCACCCGCACCCAATATTTTGACCGACAATGGTATACACATTTACTTAACATCATGAATACAAAAAAACACATTGCTATATACATTTCAAACATTGTTTTACATGGTTACATTTACAATTATTCAACAACAGTTATAAAAATTCATGTTTCATCTTTTGATGTCCGTGATCCGCTCTCGACGGTATTTGTTGCCGAACAAAGCATCAGAACTCAAGGAAAAAAATTCACCTATATAAGAAAAAAAATATTATGTTAGTAATGCAATAATGACAGAAATTAAAACAGTAATATGAAAGAATACATTAATATGTAAATGTGAAACTAAAATATGAAATTTTAAACTAAAAAGTTTTCATTTTCATAACTATTAAAGGGAATAATGTAAAATCAATATGTTTTTTGATTGATTTATCTCATTTAATAAATACTGATTCTTTATCTAATGAAAAGATTTACCGGTCACACCGTGCATCGGTCGGATTGAGGTGCGGTCGATTCGTACACGTCACAAATGACTCGTGGATCATTGTCCTAAAGTATCAAAACAATCCGAACGTGTTTTCTCAGTTTGGCGTATGTCATTGGTGTTGTTTTCCAAAGTTTATCTCAATTTGAAACTGATATCAGATACTTTTAGCCATACCGGTCACACTGTGCATCGGATTGAGGTGTGGTCAATTCGTACACATCACAAATGACTCGTGGATCGTTGTCCTAAAGTATCAAAACAATCTGAACGCGTTTTCTCGGTTTTCCGTATGTCATTGGTGTTGTTTTCCAAAGTTTATCTCAATTTGAAACTGATATCAGACACTTTTAGCCATATCGGTCACACCGTGCATCGGATTGAGGTGAGGTTGATTCGTACACGTCACAAATGACTCGTGGATCATTTTACTAAAGTATCAAAACTATCCGAACACATTTTCTCAGTTTGGCGTATGTCATTGGTGTTGTTTTCCAAAGTTTATCTCATTTTGAAACTGATATCAGACACTTTTAGCCATACCGGTCACAGCATGGGTCGGATTGAGGTGTGGTCTATTCGTACACGTCACAAATGACTCGTGGATCATTTTCTTAAAGTATCAAAACAATACGAACACATTTTCTCGGTTTTCCTTATGTCATTGGTGTTGTTTTCCAAAGTTTATCTCAATTTAAAACTGATATGAGACACTTTTAGCCATACCGGTCACACCGTGTGTCGGATTGAGGTGAGGTCGATTTGTACATGTCAAAAATGACTCGTGGATAGTTTTCCTAATGTACCAAAACAATCCGAATGCGTTTTCTCAGTTTTCCGTATGTCATTGGTGTTGTTTTCCAAAGTTTATCACAATTTGAAACTGATATGAGACACTTTTATCCATACCGGTCACATCGTGCGTCGGATTGAGGTGCGGTTGATTCGTACACGTCAAAAATGACTCATGGATCGTTATCCTAAAGTATCAAAACAATCTGAACGCGTTTGCTCGGTTTTCCGTATGTCATTGGTGTTGTTTTCCAAAGTTTATCTCAATTTGAAACTAATATCAGACACTTTTAGCCATACCGGTCACACCGTGCGTCGTATCGAGGTTTGGTCGATTTGTACACGTCAAAAATGATTCTTGGATCATTTTCCTAAAGTATCAAAACAATCCGAATGCGTTTCCTCGGTTTGGCGTATGTCATTAGTGTTGTTTTGCAAAGTTTATCTCAATTTGAAACTGATATCAGACACTTTTAGCCATACCGGTCACACCATGCGTCGGATTGAGGTGCGGTCGATTTTTACACGTCACAAATGACTCGTGGATCGTTTTCCTAAAGTATAAAAACAATCCGAACGTGTTTCCTCGGTTTTCCGTATGTCATTGGTGTTGTTTTCCAAAGTTTATCTCAATTTGAAACTGATATCAGACACTTTTAGCCATACCGGTCACACTGTGCGTCGGATTGAGGTGTGGTCAATTCGTACACGTCACAAATGACTCATGGATCGTTTTCCTAAAGTATCAAAACAATCCGAACACATTTGCTTGGTTTTCTGTTTGTCATTGGTGTTGTTTTCCAATGTTTATCTCAATTTGAAACTGATATCAGACACTTTTAGCCATACCAGTCACACCGTGCGTTGGATTAAGGTGTGGTCGATTCGTACACGTCACAAATGACTCGTGGATCATTTTCCTAAAGTATCAAAACAGTCCAAATGCGTTTCCTCAGTTTGGCGTATGTCATTGGCGTTGTTTTCAAAAGTTTATCTCAATTTGAAACTGATATCAGACACTTTTAGCCATACCGGTCACACCGTGTGTCAGATTGAGGTGCGGTTGACTCTTACACGTCAAAAATGAATCGTGGATCATTGTCCTAAAGTATCAAAACAATCCGAATCCGTTTTCCCAGTTTTCCATATGTCATTGGTGTTGTTTTCCAAAGTTTATCTCAATTTGAAACGGATATCAGACACTTTTAGCCATACCGGTAACACCGTACGTCTGATTGAGGTGTGGTCGATTCTTACACGTCACAAATGACTCTCGTTGTCCTAAAGTATCAAAACAATCTAAATGTGTTTTCTCGGTTTGGCGTATGTCATTGGTGTTGTTTTCCAAAGTTTATCTCAATTTGAAACTGATATCTAACACTTTTAGCCATACCGGTCACACCGTGCGTCGGATTGAGGTGTGGCCAATTCGTACACGTCAAAAATGACTCGTAGATCTTTTTCCTAAATTATAAAAATAATCCGAACGCGTTTGCTTGGTTTTACGTATGTCATTGTTGTTGTTTTCCAAAGTTTATCTCAATTTGAAACTGATATCAGACACTTTTAGCCATACCGGTAACACCATGCGTCGGATTTTGGTGTGGTTGATTTGTACACATCAAAAATGACTCGTGGATCGTTTTCCTAAAGTATCAAAAAAAATTGAATGTGTTTTCTCAGTTTGGCGTATGTCATTGGTGTTGTTTTCCAAAGTTTATGTCATTTTCAAACTAAGTAGTAGGAATTCACTAATCTAAGGATATGAAACATAAGAAAGGGAGATCATAGATTCTCAATAAGTGTAAAGGGAGATATCAATGACCATATAAAGATAACATAAGTATTAGGAATTCACCTTCATTGTCCTATTTGTTTACATTCTTCCATCAGGTTGAGAGACCTGTTGTCTCTCAGCAGTGGGACTAGCTGCAACAGGTTGAGAGACCTGTTGTCTCTCAGTAGTGGGACCAGCTACAACAGGTTGAGAGACGTGTTGTGTCTTAGGATTGGGTGCATCAGCAGGTGAAGAAATCATTATCTGCAGAACTGGTTTAAAATTTAATTTAGATCACATAAAAGTAGCAGCAAACATATAATAACATAATGTAACACAATATATATTACAATAAGAATCAATAACCTGACTATTGAACTCCCTTTTTTTAAAATACTGAAGGGATTTTACCCCTCTATTAACTATCCATATCCCTTCATTGTGGTCTCCTCTAACATACGAAACGTCGTCTACATTGGGACCACTGCGAAATGATTGCGAAGTCCCAATGAAAGGGTCATCTTCGGTTGAATTTTCATCTGACCCTTTAGCTGTTTTGGTCGATAACAGAACAATTGACCAGTTTCGGTTTGCAGGATCTGGAACATAAAATACTTGCACTGCCTGTGATGCCATTATAAATGGTTCGTCTTTCTCCCCATCTTTACTGAAATCAACTTTCACGAATCCCTAATCATCTATTTTAACAGCACTCCTGTTATCAACCCACTTGCATTGAAATATCAGAACTTGAAATTCTGTATAATCCAACTCCCATATTTGTTTGATGATGCCAAAGTATGACATATTCACATAAATTGGATTTCTGTCCTTAGCACCAGAAACATGCATCGCTTTAGCCACAAGTGTAACCCCACTATTCTGCATGGTACTGTTTTCATCATGTTCATTAGTATAAAATGTATAACCATTAACTACATAAGCATTGTAAGATAATGCATACACACTTGGTCCTCCGGCTAGCCATCGAAGTCGTTTTGAAATTGACTTTGGATTTTCATCTGACTTATTAAAATTATGATCTCGAAACCATTCTATAAACTATCGATTATGTGTTTCTGATATCCATTTTTCAGCCCTTGATGGATTCAAATGCCTAAGAATTTCTTTGTGGATTTCAACCTATGGGTCAACGTCGAAACTGTTATGCAAAACATAAAGGTGGACCTGCTCCCGATCTGTAATATTGATTGTGACAACCTTTATCCCAGAAATTCCTTCACCCTCAAGCCACCCAGTGTGATGAGATTTTGGTAAGCCAATGCTTTCCACACCAGACAAGTATTCGGTACAGAATTCAACGACTTCCTCAACAATATATCGCTCTGCAATACAACCCTCTGGCTGACTTCGATTTTTGACATACCCTTTCAAAATATTCATATACCATTCAATGGGGTACATCCTTCTGTAATGTACATGACCAAATAGTCGAATCTCTCTCACCAAGTGGACCATCAAATGAACCATCATATCTAAAAATTAAGGCGGGAAGAACATTTCTAATTCACATAATATGACGGCAATTTCTTTTTCCATAGCTGGCAATTTTGCCAGGTCTATAACTTTGCTGCATATAGCTTTGAAGAAGAAACACAGTTTCATTAATGTATGGCAGAAATTCTTGGGAAAAATGCAACGTAAATCAATTGGAATGAGATTTTTCATCAAAACATGACAGTCATGTGATTTCAGACCTTTTAACTTCAAGTCGCTCATTGACACAAGGTTACTGATATTTGACGAATACCGCTCTGGAACCTTTACATCATTCAAGAAGTTGCAAAACTGATATCTCTCCTGCTTGGAAAGAGTGTAAGCTGCAGGAGGAAGAAGTGTTCATTTTTCACCCTTCACTGGTGCCAACTCTTCTCGTATTCCCATCTCAACCATGTCCAACCTATCCTTAATTCCATCTTTTGTTTTGCCAGATGTATTTAGCAACGTGCCGATAACACTATCAAATACATTTTTTTCTGCATGCATAACATCAATAAAATGTCTTACATAAAGACAATTCCACTATTGTAATTCAAAAAAAATTGATCTCTTTTTCCAACCGATTTTCTTAAGGGTTTTCGAAGTCGGTTTACCAAAAGTAGTGTCCACATTTTTAACTTTCTCAAACAATTGATCGCCTGTTAGTGGAGATGGTGTTGTATGTTCTTCTGAACTTCCATCGAATGATGTATTCCAAGAACGGTACTTATGTCGTCGTGGTAGAAATCTGCGATGTCCTAGAAACACGGTTTTCGATGAATGTTTCAACCTAATTGATTGTGTACCTTCTTCACAAACGGGACAGCCTTGAGTTCCTTTAATGCTATATCCTGACAAATTTCCATAAGCAGGGAAGTCATTTATCGTCCCATACAACATGACTCTCAAAGTGAAATCTTCCTTTCTGTAAGCATCATACAATGTAACACCTAAATCCCACAACAATTTCAAATCTTCGATCAATGGAGCTAAATAAACATCAAAATCATTACCTAGTTGTTTTGGTCCTGATATAAGCATAGATAACATGATGTATTTTCATTTCATGCATAACCACGGTGGTAAGTTATAATTTATCAACATAACCGGCCATGTACTGTGACTGTTGCTTTGAAAACCAAACGGATTCACTCCATCTGTAGTTAACGCAAGATGAAGGTTTCTCGACTCGTTTCCAAATTCAGGATACTCATGATCGATTCTCTTCCACTGAGGAGAGTCTACCAGGTGACGTAGTATCCCATATTTAATTCTTGTATCTGCATGCCATGTTAATTGTTCTGTAGTCTCCTGACTTCCATATAGGCGTCTAAACCTTGGAATGATTGGAAAGTACCATACAACTTTAGTAGGACTGGATTCATCTTTCTTGTATCAAGAAGCACCACACTTTGAGAATTCTTTAATTGATTTGTGGTCCTTGAAAAATAGTATACAGTCATTCGGGTAGGCATGTATTCTTTCAGAGATTATACCCATAGAGCGTAGCATTCGTTTGGCATCGTATGTTCGGCTCGGGAGCTCATTGTCTTCTGGGAGCATGTCATTCAAGAGGGCAAGTAGTTTCGTAAAACTGTCATCACTCCACCCATTATCTGCATTCAAATTATACAGCTTTAGTATGGCTGACAATGCTGTATATTTAGTGCAACCAGTATACAATGGCGTCTTTACACAACATTTTAACTTCTCAAACAATTTTGGGCAATAACGAAGTTCATCTTCGAAGGTCCTTGTCATTTTCTCAATACGATCTTCATCATCATTCACATCTGTAATCACATCCTCCATACGGTCATCTTAATTGTTCATGTTTGTAATCATATCAGATGATCCATAAAACGCAGTGTCACCCCAGTCACTACCTACATCCGTTGTTTCCCCGTGTTTCTTCCAACATGTATAACTTTGATCTATTCCGTGACAGATCATGTGTACTTCCAACTCATCTGGACTAATTTGTTTTGAATAACAACAGCGTAAACATAGACAAAGGATTTGAGAAGAGTCACATGCATGATCTTTTGCAAACTTGATAAATTCTTTCACGCCTTCTTCATACTCTTTTGTCAACCGATTGGCATTCATCCATTCTTTATTTATATTCATCCTATTTGAAATCCATAGGATGAGTATATAGGTTAGAGGAGAAGGAATATGAGTATAATTTAGATAAAAAAAAAAGATACTTCAAGGAAATAATGTGACCATGAAATGACTATGTCTAGAATGTTGTGGATCTTGAATACATTCTTTGACTGATTTGGAGAAATGACTTCTCGAACCTTTTCTAGATAACCTAGAACTCCTTCCAAGGAAATAATGTGACCATGAAACAATACTTCTTAAACAAAATATGGGGAATTTATAATATTGTAATAATGAAAAAGCTCTCTAAAAACACCCAAAACAACCTCCAGATTATCGGAGTACTCCTATATATTGTAATACACCAAGAAGTATTATAAAAAAACGAAAATGGAGGTGTCTAGAAAGATATTAAAGATATAGTTCATCAGTTCCATGAAATAGATAGAGCATTGGTGATCCCAAATGGAATTCATAAATACTTTAAATTTCCATATCGACTTTAAAAATCTATCTTTTGAGCATCTTCTTCCCAAACCCTCAACTATTGGTACCCTGATCTCTAGAAAATTTTCAAAAACAAATAGAACCTTATAAGATAGTCAAACAAATCATCAATTATAGTAAATATGTAATTATTCATTACTGTCACCTGGATATGACTACGGTAGACTGTTAAAATAAATAGGCTATGATATGACTTCATTGAAAACAGAATTGGAAAATCCCATAGTGACATGATCATATAGATAGAACCATTTCCCTAAAGATCTTCATGCTGATCTTTTAGCTCCTCTAAATCGTCCAAAGCCTTATAATGTGATGGAATGGAAAATGGGATCGTCCTGTGAAGCAAATAGGTAGAAAACACAAACACTCATTGGGGAGTTTATCCCATGAAGTCCTCTAGAAATGATTTTGTGTACTTTTCCATGACCATTGGAATTTCACATGAAGAACACTTCTCAACAACCCCAAGGAAAACCTTGGAAAAATGACATGATATGAACCATAACATAGAAGAAACTTGTCATACCCTCCATGGTTATAGATCACAATATCCATAAAAGACTTGGAATCTCCTGTTAAGAGTAAGTAACTGAACCCAATGGTGATAATAGTCATCTAGTGCACTAAATCCAATAAAAAAATCCAAGACGGTAATGAGGTCGGAAAAGACCAGGTCCAAAACATGGAATTCCGAAATGTCCTCCATGCCAAGTACCACAACACAACTCTCAAAGAACATGAAACCATGACCATTTTTCCTACCCAAAAGGGTTAGGAAATACAAGAAATAATTCATAAACTCTGCCGTCATACCCAATTAATAAAAAAATATGTGAAATTAATGACTAGGATTCACCATTTTGAAATGAAACCAATACTATAGAATAATTAAAAAAATTCACCTCGAATTGTGGTTGGCCAAGATTATGAGTCCTCATGAATGACCTCTACTGCATTGATTTTTTTTGGATTAGACTCGTCTATGTATTATTTCCCTATTAAGAATCCCCCTTTCTTTTAGGATGTGATCCTACACCATTTTAAGCCTCTTATTTTAACTAAGAGCCCTTAAAAAAGTGGATCCTACACCACTCCCATTAAGAGCCAATTGAAAAAATCACAAGATATTCCCCGGCTACCCAAATAGGTGGTACGCCCTCAGAGTCTCTGGTAAAATCATCCAGATGTTTCCCACATTTCTAATCTGATAAAAAAATAGGTCCATTGTCCATAGAATCCACATAATCTGTTCATAAAGACTACTCAAATCCCTTTCCACTACTTCTCTAAGACTCATCGTGCTTTAGATTTTATCCTCAAAAATAACTATGGATACCACCCATTAATGGAACACCATTGAGACCAATATTTCAATTAAAATATGCCTCTCACATCAATACCTTTGGGAAACACCTAAAAATAGGTTGGTAGACTTAGAACAATAATAATAAATCTGATATATTTCCTCAAACCCATCTCAAAATTAATAGCCATAAGATAATCGTTCGTGGGGAGACAAAGAGATACATGAACCAAATTACGGAATCTAGTGCCATAATCCATGACTAAATTACCACCATACTCTAGCTTTAAAAACACATAGTCATTCATCAATCTCAAGGTATCTGGGTAGGACCTCTGAAGAAATACCATTTGGAAAGTGGTAAAAGTGAGATCCTCTCTATTCCTCGAAAGAATCATTGAATCGCACCACATTCAAATAAATTATTTTAAAAAGGAACAAAAAAATAACACTTTAGATGTCTTAAGGGTTTTCAAAAACTCTAATATCTACTTGATACAGTCCAACTACTCCTTAAATTACTTGGTTTTCTTTCCAGCAAGGAAAAACTCTGAATTATTCTTTGAAAATTCTTCAGTGTGGTCCATAGTTCATGTCTTATCATGGATACCAATTTAACCCACGTTTTTGAAATTATAAATCATTGAATCCAAAAACATTTGTATCAATGGGATGGTTCCTCTTTGGGGTACTCTGGTTCACACTCTCTATGCTTCTACATGGTCCTTCTAGGAGGTATTGTCTACAAGAAACATGAACAACCTCCATCAAGGAAAACCCAACATAAAATCACAACAAAAGAACTAAATGAAAACACTAAAAAATAAGAATAACTAAATAAATCTAATGAAGTAGGGGGAAATCATAAAAACAACCCATATTTAGGATCAAAACATAACCACAATCCCAAACCACCCATGGAAACTGAAGATTCAACACGAAGAATAGTTGGCCAAACACTTACCCATTCCAAACATAATTAATTCATGAAAATTCAATTTGAATCACCTTAAGGAGGAGGACTCGGTGGTGGAGGAGAAGGAGGTGTCGACAGCGGAGGCACCAGAGGCAACGCAGAGGCAGGGTAGAGGTAGGTCGGAGGCAGCAGAGGCAGCGAAGGAGGAGGAGGAGGAGGAGGATGATGAGGAGGCCGCGGTGGAGGAGGAGGCAGCGGAGTAGGCAGAGGAGGAGGAGGAGGAGGCGCCGGTGGAGGAGGAGGAGGATGAGGCCGCGGACTAGGAGGAGGAGGAGGAAGTGCCGGTGGAGGAGGAGGAGGACGAGGCCGCGGTGGAGGAGGAGGAGGAGGAGGAGGAGCAGAGGAGGAGGAGGAGGAGGAGGCTGGAGGAGGAGGAGGCGGCGGCCGGAGGAGGAGGAAAAGGAGTAGGCGACGACCGCAACGGCGGAGGAGGAGGCAGCGGTAGCGGCACAGAGGAGGGCTTCCGCGAGAGCTTGACCGGGTGCAGGCAAGAGGAAGAGGACCCGCGGGTTTTTAACAAATCCGCATGAGCCTTTATCAGCGCTAGTAAAAAGTGCTGATAAAGGGTGTATTTATCAATGCTAAAATGAAAAGCACTGATAAATACAACCTTTATCAGCGCTTTAGTAGTGCTGATAAATAATCCCTTTATCAGCGCTAAAAAAAGCACTGATAAAGGGGCAAGCCTTTATCAGCGCTAAAAAAAGTGCTGATAAAGGGTACACCTTTATCAACGCTTTCTTTAGCGCTGATAAAGTGGACCTTTATCAGCGCTTTTGTTAGCGCTGATAAAGGCCCGACCCTTTATCAGTGCTTTACTGTTAGCGCTGATAAAGGGAGGCGCATGCCTTGCCCAGTTTTTTGGTAGTGTACAAAGTAAATAAAAGAACAAAATAAATAAGGACTTGATAATAATATGATCTATACTATATCTAAATCACTTGAGTACAATCCATCCTACTTGATGATCAAAACATGGACCTCTTCCAAACCCGTACCTATAAAAATTGAGAGACTTTACAGGTTCCCAAATGCAATAGAGGCCCAAGAAGTGTGTGAGTATATAACTTAGTAGGGAACCACCAATGCAGTTCCATACATAATTGGAAATGTAGTGGTATTTTCATGTTTCATGTTTGGTTTAAATTTAAGAATAACCATTAGAAATAGATATATAAATAAACCATCATTGATTCTTAGGTCCATGACCCCAATATACCAAACCTACTTTGGATAGTGCTAGGGTGTCTCTGGGAACATCAAAAAATCATTATACCATATAAAATAATATCCTAGGGTGTAATCCAGGAATCCATACTACTCAAGATCAAATGGATAATAACACAACATGAATGGCTCAACAGTCAGATCCCAGACATCCTGTGCATCTCCCTAAACTCAAATTTAATAAAATGATAAAATATTATTATATAGGATCATGGGAAATCATTGAATCGGAAATATCTCAAACGTCACCCTGTCAATCATCTAGATCCCAGGCATCCAAGGCATCCACATTAGGTACAGATAATGTCATCAGGTTTGACCAGTTGATTCCTATAGGTGGAATAGGTATCTCATAAATATAATAATCATGTTAATAATCCCCAAGTTTGAATATCTAGATACTAGACATTCTATGAATCTTAGAGACTCAAAGCATCCAGGGTGTCTTATACAGACCTAATGTCAAATACTAGTGTTCCGGGCATTCTTCACATGGCTTAATGGCTAGACCCCATAAAACACACCAAGAATCTATAATGATGTCATCACGTATAATTTTTATCACATTGTATCACATGAGGCTCAAAATCTATATCCCAAGAATCACCTATGGGTATCAACAACATCACTATCTCACCAGATCAGGCCCATAGGTTGGATCCCAGAAACTACATCTGGTTATCCAAAACTACATCAAAAATATCCAAGTGAGAGATTAAATATGAGATAAGGGTTGGTTGAATGCCTAAACCCATCCTCATTGTCCACATCCCTATAGTATCACATGTTTAGTGTAGATTTTATAGTGACACCTGCAACCAACTCTACCCATACCCATGTTCACCAAATTAGGGTTGGTCTATCACTATTCACCTACTCAGGTCCCCAAAATCACATCCAAAGAGAGGAACCATAATTAGGGACCTCTCGTTGAACACAAGGGAAGAGGAACCACACATGGGTACAAGGTCTTAGTCATGTCACTTGAGTCACAACCCATCACAAGAAGGACATCATGATCCTAGGTAATGTCATAGTATAACACTTCATCATGGGCCTCTTGGGTATTCATTATAGGAAATCCACTAGGGAGATGTCCTAAATCCTCTATCATACTCTATGGTCACTCAAGGTTGGTCACTCACCCAACCCATTCATAGTCTTCCTAAGTTCTATCCACCTAAGACTAGTCACATTGTATAGGTGAAGAAAACCCACCTAGGGTTAGTACTGTGGGATAATTGGCTCTAAGGTATCTCAAGGTTCAAACTAGGACCACTTGATCTCATCATTACAGACTAATCTCACCTCCTCTTGGAGGTTTCTTCAACTCACATAGAGGAACGCCACATCATATCCATTCTAATTTAAATTATGGATCCCCCTCGGGGTGTGGGTGTCAAGGTCAACTCATTCAACATCCAAGACCTCTTCTATCAGTATTCGACACATTAAGATTGATATGAAGGTCTATTCATGTCCCTTGGATCTCTATAGTGTCAAAGGGATCTCATATATTTAACTAAATGATTAATTAATTAAAAATATATACAATCCATTCTCTTAATCTATTAACTTAAATAACCAAGTCATCGCCCTCAGTTGAGAGACCACATGTCACAATCCACCAAAACTAAACGAACATTATACCATAGGGAAATTATCATGACTACCTCCCTCAATTGATTTTTTTTAGATTTATTTACATGGGAGAAAAATTATTCCAAGTCTCATACAAGCCCCATCAAATCCTTCTTAAGCTGGTATCACCAATAGGGTACTATGTCTATATGCCACACCATAACCAAAGCCAACAACCTATAGGAGGTCTATAGAAAACCCCCAACACCAACCCTGGATAAAAACCTAATTGACAACACTATTTACATCATTAATTAAATTAAATTTAATTGTAAAACCTCAAATAAACTCATATCATTAAATACATTTTATGATTTGATAAGTGGAGGTAGAAGATTTTCATTATGGAAATTACCGTATGAAAGTTCCATGAATGTTCTAAAGGAATAAAATTATTTCACCATTCTCTAGTGAAATTAAAATTTTCAACCTAACCACATACCACTATATTCATTGGAAATGAAGAGAGGGATGAGTTAGACGAGGATAAGGAATTTTTACCTTGATCATCTAAATAAAACACCCAATAATGTTTCCCCAATCCAAGGTAAAAAAGTTAAAGGATTGGGATAAGACCCTTCATCCATGCATGTAAGTGGAAGAAAAGAAAATGGGGTTTCCCCCTTTAATACTCGATAATGTAAAATTTAATTTCCCCATCTCAGATGACCAATGAATAGTATGTACTTAGCCACTAGTGATCCAGTGCACCTAATAGGCTATCTTGACCACTATCTTTCCCATCAACTAGCCTCCAGCTTTCCAAATCCTAGCTAGTGGATATGACCTACACAAACACTACAACTAAACCACCCCAACTACCTCTGATTCTCCTATCTGCCTCCTCGACACCAATTACCCCTTATTACCCTTACAAAAGATGAATTATGGGTTCTAAAACTCTTGTAATTCTATTATGAACCCTAGTTTAAAATTCAACCCATACAATAATTGAAAAAATAAAATTTATCTTAAAATTAAAGATTTTTCTATAACCATGGTCATTACACTACCAGTCCTGACCTACAAAAAATCTATGATCCTCTTATACTGCCTAGGATAGCTATGGTTGTAGATAGTCTCTTCCTCATCGAAAAAGATCCTACCTCTTGTAGCTATCATGGGATATCCCCCCTTTTTTATTAAATCCTTAACATAGTACTTTGAAAAAATACCTACAAACTCTATATATATGTTTTTTGATCTAGAAAAAAACATCTACAAGCCTTCTTCCACTTCTTTAATAAAAATATATTCACCAAATACAACATCACATACTGTCAATAACCCCACAACTCCAATCATCACATATTGTTTAAAATTACAAATATAAACCTTAAGTGCTCACCAATATCCTACCTTGTATTTTTTTAACATTATTCCCTTAAAAATATTCCACAAAATACAATGAGATAAGAAATTCTTTCAGTTTTCCTGGATCCCAGATACCGGCTTTGTCTTGGCATCGCTTCCAAAATACTACACATCTTTGGTTAGAGATCATGGAGCAACAGTGCAACTCATTCATTTCCACATCCTTAGGTGGGACTAGATAGACCATTTCATGTGAAAATTTTGGTTAATATGATAAAAAATTACTTATACCAATATAAATTTATTAACAAGTAATGTATTTGTTGTTAAAAATGATCAATTCCAAAATATATTATGTTTTATTGTTATTAATTTTTGAAGTACCAACTCTTGTTTTTACCAATAGATATATGTGTTGATATTGATCATTTTACACCAACAAATCTTTTATTGAAAATTTAATTAATTAATTTATCATGTTGATACTAACATTTTTTACTAACAAATGAATCAACTTCTATTAATTGTTATTACCAACATGTTTCTTAACAAATTATATGTTTGTGATATATAATATATATATCTGATATAAAATGAATGATAAATGATTATATATATATAATTTCATTATATATATATAATATAATTTTTTATTCAATATATATAAAAATTTAAATCCTTTTTAATTGTATATAAATCAATATCTACACTAATTATGAATCTTATACATCACATGTGTCACCCGTCCATACATTTGTTCCCCTCTAAACCATGCCCCTCTTCCACTCCATCGACCCACTCACAATGCCACCCATTTTGAAAAATCTCATCCACACCTCGTCATACCAAATCAACAATATTCCTTAATAACTTAGATCCATTTTTCTAAAACTCATAAGTAGGTGTTCCTTATTTACTTACCATAATAATTGTGTCTAATTTGAGTTGGTTTTGTGCTTCTCTTCCCTTAATATCACACGAGCACACCTAAAATTTTGTAACCCTAATTGTTGTTTACTCTTATTCTTATATGTATTAGGAGAACATGATTTTTTTCTGTCATTTTTAGGTTCTATTTTTTATTCCATGTTACATGAAACCCAATTTTGATGCCCAAATTTCATTCCCTAATTTGATTTCCTCTAATTAATTGGTTAGTTTCTGTAATGTATCTTTATTGTTGCTCGTGTTTTCAATTTTGTTCCATTTTTATCTTCTCTACCAGTATTCCAACTTTCTTTCCATAACAATGTTAAATCAATATTCTAATTTTATACTATATACACAAAAATATAATTTCAATAGATTCATATTTTCTACATATTAAATGAATTTCTATTACTTTCATTTCCATTTCCAATCTCGTATAATTATGAGAAAACCATAAAATTACTATTATACCTTCTTTACCTATTTATTAAATTTATTTATTAAGAATTATTTATTTTACCAATATATTATAAATTAAAATTTTAAATATCTTGATTGTGTTTAATCCTTTATATACTACCACTACACACATTTCTCATCTTCCCGGGTGTCAGCTTCTCCTACTATTAAGCAATGAGCCTTATTCCATCTTTTCCACATGAAATTTTCCAACATAGTGATCTTCCAAAAATACGTGTGTTCTTTTTTCTACTTTATACCATTAAATCGTATTGTAATTTTAAAATCCATTGGATGCATGATGTTAGTATGTCATACTATAAAACTGGGATATTATATATTTGTCATATGAAAACTATAAACATAAAATATGCACACCATAAATTCCCATATAATGATTACATTTTATTTATATACACACTATATATGAACACCACATATACATATTCCATATATATTGTAAAAACACACTACATAGATAGTTTTTAATGGCATGCATGCATTGTATAGTTTATTATACCACAATTTAGATATGTCACATACAGATTTCAACTACCAATGTGCTTCTAATGAGGTCAGATTATAAATAAAATTAATTAGGTTGAAAAAGAAAGACGATGCTCAAAAAATTATTTCAAACTTTTACTTTTATAGTATGAAATAATATGTTTTTTATTTTTTCAATTTTACGATTATTAACTGATAGGTATATGTTTATTTATTTATTAATTATAAGGTACTTGTTTTATTATTTATTCAATTACTTCTACTTCTATTATTAACTAACAGGTATATGTTTCATTATTTATTTGAAAAAATATGTTTCCTTTATTACTTAAATTAATTTTAAATTTATGGTGAAACTTTCAAAAATAAATTTTGAGAATCCAAACTCATTATTACATCTTTTCAACAAGATAAAATGTGGAATAATATTCTTATATATTCTTTAATTTGAAATTTATAGTATTCATTACCATTTACAGTATGAAAAATCTATGTTTACACTGTAATATTTTTTGTGTACATATCAAATAGTTACTTATATTATTACACTTTAGTGTGACTTATTACTCAATACACAGTGATATGTGATACTATTCAATATTAAACTATAATATTCAGATACTATTATATGCACTATGTAATATTTATTTAGTGAAAAATTCAAATAGAGCATGTAAATACATTAGAAATATTTAACATTTATAGGAAGATTCATATATCACATATAGTGTGATAAAGTCAAATTTTGGAATTCTTCATTTTTTTTCAAAAATAATAGTATATATATGAGTTTTCTCAATCACATAAATTAGATTGTGCACATTTGGATAAATAAATAACTGTAACATCAACTAATCAAGCTGATGCCAACATTAAGAGAAACTTTAAAAAATCTAAACATAACGTACATGATTATTTTGATCTCAATGAAGAGGAATAATAGATAAAATATTGATAATGAATTTAAAAATTAAACTTGGCACCTACTCTCTTTCCTACTGAGTTTTTAAGTGGCCTTATATTATCTTGAAAATACACAAATTTAAAATATTTTCATGAAGAGGTCTGATAAACTGTTTCCATCCAAATCACTGGAAAATAAATTATTTCCATTTAAATCACTGGAAGGAAAGAAACTAATGTGAACAAAATCATCTGTCAATTAAATTTAATATATTCACAAAATTTGAAACACTTATAGGTCCTCAACTATAGAAATTACCCTAATTTCCCTTAAGAATATCACTGGTAAGATGGTTTCCAATTAGATTTTAGTCACACATTAGTAATTAGAATATCACTTTCTATAAAATGCATCAAAATTCAAGGAAAATTTAAGTAAAATTTTTAAACATATTAAAAAAAAGAAATCAAATAATTTTATTAGTGGAGCTTTAACAAGTTTTCTATTATGGATCCATTGATATACATTACAGTCTGGTCTCTACAATGACAAAAATGTGCCCTAGTAAGATTTTTTTATTCCTTTATTACAACCCTTGGAACTCAATGAAATTATAAAATGTGATAGAACTAATATGTATTTATCATAACTAATATTTATTGTTCAAATAATCAGTTTCAAAACTAATATTAGTTCAGAAAATACATGTATTTTGGTCAATACATATTATAAAATAGGTTATTGATATATTTTTATCAATACATGTCTGTTAAGAACTACTATTATGATCATACATTGAGAAGCAATATGTTTATAGTGAAGAAACCGTTATACTGTGATCAATATATGTATAAGAACAAGTATTTCTTTTTTTCATAACAAATCAAATTTCATATTAGTTGTGAATTATTATTATATATTAAATTTATGTATTTTAGTTTAAAACTGGTATGCAATATTTAGAACTAATATAAATTTATGATAATTATATATAGAGATCACAATAATAATTCAAAACATATTATTATTTTGATTAATACATATTATAAAGATGGTCAGTTTTTGTATTTTGATCAAAATATGTAATAATTCAAAACTAATATTCTGATCTAAAACATGTTATAACTAATATTAAGATAATATATATATATATATATATTAGAAATATTGTTACATATATTATAATATTGATTCTGATATCACAATATTAGTTTTGATACATGTTGAAATATTTTTTTAATTAGATGGTGTTATATATTACATCACAATAAATATATATTAATCACAATATTAGTTCATAACTAATATTACATGTATATATGTTAATCAATACATATTAGTTCTGTACATATAAAACAATTTAATATTACAATTAAAAATATAAAATAATGGTAAATATGTAAAATTGATATTTTGGTTTTTCAAAATAGATATATGCAGGAAAAAAATAATAATTTTTCATCTGAATTATGAACTCAAATATAAATTTGACAAACAACATAAAAATTAATCCTATAGTTGATCTACATAACACTAAAAATTCAACAATGTTATAATTTTAATGTTAAAATTGAAATATAGATATAAATTATATTTATAGTGAAATAAAATCCAAACATATTTGTATAGAAACCTGCATGTGAAAGATAAATTGGTTCGCATGCTCCTAATATAAATTTATCTCAAAAAATACCAAAATTAGTTAGCTGGGAATGAATGTCATCATATTTATTTGTTTTTTATCTTAACTTTAGTTATCAGATTTTTAGTCTAATATATTTTTTCAACATTTTAATGTCATTTTCCTGATAGCATTAAATATAACACTTTGTTTTTTATTTTGACCAATGATATATATTTCATATTAACATTTTTTTATCCTTGTATTTAATATTCTAATTCTAAATAATCCATATATTGAATGTTCCCTCGCTATTATACAATTAATTTTATTATATTATTGATTCTTATTTCATCTAATAATAAATTATTTTATGTCAAAAAATTTACTACAAGGTTTTTATAATGAAGATGAAATAAGACTAGAAAAAATGATATTTATTTGGATTTTGGTAGTTTAATAAGAAATTAAATCCAATATCCCCATTCTTCTTATTCCATTATTATGTAGAATATATGAATAAAAAACTTTCAAAATTTTGATTCTTTTGTGGCAATTATACAATAATGTTTACTATCATGTGATTTCATAGGTGAAGTACAAGTTAGGTTTCATTTTAAATATGAAATGTTCAATCAACACTGTCGTCTTAACTCTCTATCATGAACACCCAAAGTTCTCATTGAAAAAAATGTATTTTTATCCTTTGAGGTAGGTTTCATTTTCATTTGAAAGTAGTTTCATTCTCAATTGAAAGTAGTGGTAATAGATTAAAGTATTGAAAGTTATGTTACAATATTACATATTTTTGAGTTAGGTGTCATTGTAAATCAAAACTAGTGTCATTATAAATAGTTTGTGGTAACTATTTAGATAATATTCTTGTTAATTTTTATCATGTGTTGATATTTTCGATTATGGTGGTCATGGGTTTTTTTGTTATTGTTGTAAATGTTTATCATCTTGTGAAGGTCATCGATTTTTTTCTTCTCGTGGTCAACGGTTCTTATGATTTTTTTATATTATCATAGTCACTAGTTATTTTTATATCATTATTTTGTAACATCCCCCAATCTATCACTATATAACATATCTAAAAAGGGTTGGTTATGGGATCTCTAGCGCACCTCCCCGTATGCGAGAGGTCGTCGACCAGTAGTGGGGTGTGGATAGTAAAGTGGAGGGACTATACCCCCTGGGTTTGAAGTTCCATACTAAATGATACAATTCATAATAAAATATAAATAATCAGATTAAAACAATGTGTACAACAAAAATAAAGGCCAACTGAAAAATCTAATAAGAAATAGGAAAAATGTAATGACATGCTAGAATATGACTAAATTTCACACTAGAAAAATACAAGAATAAGACTAGAAAACTCAAATAAAAGACTCAAAGTCCTGATTCATGATCCCTATGTTGGTCCCATCTCCAAACTCCCACCCATAAGAAAAAAATCAATCAATAGAAAGTTCTATTTACCTTATCCAAACTTGCATCCAAGAAGTCTACTCGGGTGAAAAATGGTGGCCCGAATAGGGTGTGACTAAAACTCATTAGGTCAACACCACCATGTCTAAACAAAAAAAATCTAATGGGAAGTGTATGTAGTAAAGTGATTAAAGGTATATTAATTAATTAAACAATTAAATAAATAAAAACCTACTTTGACACCATTCCGGAATATCTTTGAGCATGTCTTAGAACCATGACAACCATAACCATGTATCCAAGGTAAAGAACTTACTTCGACGCCATGATAGAATATCTCTAAGAATGTCTTATAATCATTCCAGCCACTATATAACCATGTTATAATCACAACAATCAATCTGGGTCAAATCCCTATAAGTATTACAACATTTCTAGATCAAAACCCTATAATAATTACAACATTGGATTGGGTCGAGCCCTCTCACTATCAGCATTATAGCATATTCATGTGAAAGTTCCTAGACCTATCCAATTATATAAGCATCTCTGTAATGAACAAATATCTTATTATACAACATGGATATCACAATATCACATCATATATCACAATGAAGAATTATGTGAATTACCATCATTATTTCATATGAAACAGTGCAATTCGATTCACAATTAATTAACAATTATATCAATAAGAAATTAGCCACAATTTAGGGATTCGAAAATGTGAAGTCACCCTATTTAAAATGTCATGCTAAACATAATTTAATTCATTATCCAATTACAATTCCATTTAAAACCAAAATAATTCAAGTGATAATATCATTCAATTATTTAATTAATTTGGGTGTATGAAACAAGGTTCCAATCACGATATTTCATAAAATCTACATTAATCAAACCACAGGGTTAAGATTTATACCCCCTACTTTTAAAAAATTATCCAAGCATGCTTTTGAAAACCAACTACCATGAGAGAGAAGGTTCAGATGATTGTAATGATGTTCCTAGATCAAAACTGATCAATATCAAAAGCAACAACACAATCATCCAAATGATATCACCACAACAGTTGGAGAACCAAAGGGAATAAGGAAGAAACCCAACCTAAGGAACTTAAATAGGATTGAAGACACAAATAGAACATCTGGAAGGGGGTTAGCACCCCAAAATGGCTATATATTCCCTAGTTCGATAGAATAGGTGAAACAACCAAAACATAATGAATTTCATTCGTACAACATGTTTAAAATAGCAGGCGAGGCATTTACACGGTGTGTAACTTGGTTTCATGTTGTGTAAATATTTTTAATGGTATTCACCAAAAAATATATCGCCTCATATTTATTGTATTAAAACTCACAAAAAATTACATGACATGTAATCCCTTTACATTATGTGTTAATGTTTTGCAGTTGATTTTCAGCCCATTTTATTTTTAAACCACCTAAAAGCCTTTTAAATCTTATCAACTTACCAAGAACCCATATTAACACTTAGTTCCATTTAATCCAATACTCTATTAATTCAAACTAGCATGCATCCCTGATCATTAGGTCATCATCTCCAACAAAGTATCTTCATCTCTAAACAATACTTGTCCACTAAGGCTCAAATGGAAAACTCCAAGTTAAACATACCTGAAAAAAGATTTGATCTTACAACCTCTCCACTGTATAACATCTCATCCTTGAGTTTCTCCAAGCATCACTATACAATCATAACGAACAAGTATGGAAACTATTTTTTCATATCAGAATCTCATTCCTAGGTCTCCTCTTGAACTCACCCATCATGCCACTACACTCAAACCAATGGTATAGCCCGACCCGGGAGATATTTCTCACGATGATCCACAACCTGTATAGAATTATACTCAAAGGATTCATCAGAACAAAGCTATAATTCTTCTATTTATATCACAAGGGATGGTATTAAATGATATCTTTTTTATTTAAGACACGAGGAACACATCATACATGGAATTATAGGGTTGTTGAAGAGCTAGATAGTATTCCACTAGACCGACCCTTACCACTGTTTTAAACGGCATAATGAATATGGGTGCTAGCTATCCTTGTTTCTTAATTCAGTGCTACCCTAACCAAGGTGAAACCTGAAGGAAAACATGTTCGCCAACCTTGAATTCCATAGGTAATCTCCTATGGTCAAAATATGATTTCTACCTACTATGTATGATCACCAAATACTATCTAATCAACTAAACCTTTTCAGATATCTCCTGCACGAGACTAGGTCCAACAAGTGCCGACTCACCTGCCTCCATCCAATAAATAAGTGAATGAAGCAACCGACTATAAAAATCATCAAAATATTTAATTTGGATCAATTCCTAGAAGATATTATTATATTTTAAATCCTTGAGTTTTATATGATACTCCCATGAACCACCAAAATCCAAAACATAAGAACAAAGAATATCCCCTAGAACTTGAATAATCTACTCATATTGACCATTAGTCTATGGATGACTGGATGTTATTAAAATAAAACGTGATCCCATAGAAATCTGAAGACCCATACTGAAATGAAATGTTAAACAAGGATCTCAATATAAAACGATACTCCTCGGAACACCATGTAACCAAACCACTTAACACACATAAATATTTCATAGATATTCAACTATAAAGGTTTCCCTAATAGGTAAAAAGTGGGATACTTTAGTCAGTGGATCCAAAACAACCCAAACATCATAATTCTTAGGGGTATTACTAGGTAATCCCATAAAAAATCATCATGAAATCCTCTTATTTGAACTATAGAATAGGTAAAGGCTATAAAATCCCATCTAGACTCTGATCTCGGTATTAACTTGTTTACATGTGAATCATCTATCCATAAATATTTATAACCCCTTATTCATTCTTGACCACCATTATTATCTACAAATATCATAATACATCTTTGTTAAACAAAGATGCACTACCCATCTAAAATCATGAAACTCCCTCATCAGCTTATCCTGTAAGCCCATAGGAACCCATACTCTTCCATGTAAAATAAGGGAATTCAAACTGATGAGAGACCATTATAATGGTGTCTTCCCACCATATAATTTTTATCTTATAACTGATCCTTCTGGATCATACAGTTTCTCAATCTTAATCCTATCCAAAATCAGGAGTATAACTGTTGTCTAGGTTACACCTACTCTCCCCTAAAATTCATGAACATCCAGATGCATTTCTGCAAAGAGGGTCATTATCTAATACTCATCATAAGACTCCCATATTGCCTCTATTTTTTTCTTTCATCTTAAAGCATTGGAAACTATGTTTCCCTTTCCTATTGTATAATCCAATTGAAATTCAAAAGACTGTAGATACTCAACCCACCTTCTCTGTTGAAGGTTATGATCTCGTTAATAAAAGATGTATCTAAGCCTTTTTTGATCCATGCATAACATGAACCTATCACCCATGAGATAATGTCTCCAAAAAATCAGGGAATTACCACTACTTCTAACTCCATATCATGAGTAGTGTAATTCCTCTCATGTGGTCTCAGCTTCTTGGATCCAAAATCAACCGCATGATCCTACTATATTAGAACTCCTCTGAATCCAACTATGGATGTGTTATAGTACATGATATATTATTAAACTAGAATAGGTAAAGTAATGATAGGTGATGAAGTCAGTATTCCTTTCATATCTTGGAAAGATATTTCATAAGCATCAGACCAAACAAACTTCACCCCTTTATTGGTTATCTTGGACATTGGTGTTGTCAATCAAGAGAAATCTTGGATAAAACACTGGTAAAAATCCATTAAACCCAAAAATCTTTGTATTTCAATGTTGGTCTTGGCATGTTCCCAAGATATCACACATGCGAATTTATCTGGGTTCACTGAAACTCTTTCCACTGAGATGACATGGCCCAAGAAGTGTGCTTTATTTATCTATAAATTTCATTTGGTTATCTAGGCATAAATTCAATTCTCTCTCAATATACTCAGGTTGATATCAATATTTTTGTATTGATAGCCTACTGAATAGAAGTACACTAAGATAACATCAAAGAAAACTAACACAAACTAATCTGTAAATGGATGAAATATCCTATTCATTAAGGCCATTAATACCATTGGTGCATTAGTTAACCAAAATAAAATCACTACAAATTCATATAAGCCATACCTGATCCTAAAAGAAGTTTGAGGTATGTCCCGATAGTCTTACCCTTAACTAATGATATCCTCATCTCATGTAAATATTGTAGAAGATCTTATCACCTCTCATCTAAAAAAATATCATCAATACATGGAAGAGGATACCGGGTCATGACAGAATCTGATTTAACATATGATAGTCCACATATAAGTGTAAAGATCCATATGAGTTTTTTTCTAATGAGAACTGGAGAACCCCAAGTAGATGTGCATAGTTGAATGGAGACATTAGATTATAGATCTTCCAATTGACCCTTCAACTATTGAACCTTAGTTTGTGTTATTCTATAAGGAAAGATAGAAACTGACTCTACTCTCGATACCAACTCGATCATGAACTCGACCTCTCACTCATGTGGTCAGCCATAGAATTTGTCAGGGAAAAAATCCCAAAAACAGTCTACCACTAGAGAAAAATAATCCAACTACATTACACCATTATCTAGAAAAATATTGGTGATTTGAGCCATGAGATAATGCAATCTGCACTAAATTTGCCTCGCACAACCAACCAGAAGATCTCACTCACCTCAGTGAGAATAGCTACTTCCTTATGGAGATATAAAAGTAAATCTACTCCTATAATAGTCTATATGATCCTGGTATACAACTAAATATTCCATACCAAGAATCAAGTTTAAGCCTGTCATTTCTAGCATGAACGGTTCCCAAGAAAAAATGGTAGCCACCAATATCTAGAGAACATGCCTTGCAACATTGATATTCCCATACCACACACCCAATAGTGTTTCGGTAGTTAAAACATCATCCAATATTTCCATATCCAATCCCAAAAAAATTTCAGAAAGAGAAGATACAAAAGAATGTGATTCCCTTTTATCAAACAAAACACAAGATAAGGTAGATGATACAAGAATCATAACTCTGATTGAAGACTGTCCTGCATCCACGTTAGTTGGAGTAGTTTGTATAACGTGCAACTGACTTGTCCCTCTACCCTAGGCTCCAGTCTGACAACCTTAAGCTATTTCCCTTGATTGGTACTATTACTCATTCACTAGGATTCCATATCCCCTACCTCATCTTGAACAGTCTATGGAACTCCAACTACCATCCTGTTGTGGTGTAGTTGATCCCCTTACCAACTCTAGTGCTTGTGTTGATCCTCTATAACTAGTCTATTGTAGGAAGTTTGAACAAATCCTATGAAGATGACCTAGTCTACCATAGATGTGAAATTTTATTTATGGGTAAGGATAGTGAGGGTGCTTGTGACCAAACCTTCCACACTGATAGAACTAGAATGGAACATGATCTAGAGATTGTTTTCCACTACCCTGACTGCTCTTACCACTACTTCTTTAGTGGAAATTATCATAATGATTCTTCTTACCATTCAAAGAACTCCTAGATTTCCCTGCTGAAACAGTTTGGTGGCTTCTTAGAGGCTCTCTCAAATTCCTAACTAATATGAGATCATGATTCACCATGTCATCAAAGCTAATTAAATGGAAATCATTTACCTGTGACTTAATCTCATATAAAATATTGTCCTAGAAATGTCTCACCCTGGAGATCTCATCAACTACCAAAGACGGTGAAAAGTACTGTAGGTTGGTAAAACATCCATCATAGTATAGAATTGACAAACCCTCCTACATCAAATGCATTAATTCATGATATTTTTAATCCCTCAAGGTGTTGGGATAGAAATGGATTAGGGAATTCATCTAAAATTCCTTCCAAGATAGCTCATCCTGATTCTCATATTCTTCCAAAATATCCCACCAATGCTTGGTCGGTCCAAAAAGCATATATGTAGTAAGCTTAACCCTCCTATCTATGGGTATCTCTAGATTCTTGAAGATTTTTTGGACTTACTCAATCCAAAACTCATCCTCCTGAGGTCCCCCTTCCCTCGTAAACAAAGGTAGATATTGAAACTAAAACTCTCTTGTCAGCTCAAACATCAAAGGAATGGTACGAACAGTCTCCCTTTCCATGGATCACATAACCCTTAGGAAGATTTTGTGAGGATGAACATCCATATTCTCCTCCAGAACTATAGTAAACTATGGTTTAGATATGTTAGGAGCATGGTGATTTCCACTCTCTTAACGCTGAAGTCAAAGACGACGAGGAGGCATTTTCTCTACAAGACAAACACACACCTTGGGGAACTAAATAGAAATGCAGTTAACCCCAACAGGTGACTATAATAGATAACCACTAACTCTTTGTCTCTCTATACATGGATTACATGTATTTTAGCATGATTAGACAACTCATTTATTTTATCCAATGAAATAGATATCTCATACCACAGTTCAACCGACAAGTATATATATCACATGAAAAAATATATATGTTCCTATTATGAGTAATGAATGTCAGTATATCCCTATATACCTAGTATGATTCATGTATTATTATCTCCCATCATACCGGTCCTTGGTTATAAAACTCAAGAAACATTAACATCAGAAAACACTAATCCTCACACAATATGTGAATCGCCCAAGGTGAAATAACATCAACTGTAACAATCACACAACATAAACAACAATCCCATCCCTGGGTAATTAGATTTTCCCTCATACATGGGTTAGCAACTCCCCTAAACAAGATTATTACCAAGTCCCAAAACATTATAGTCTCATTTCAACCTTTCCTAATTAGTAAATAAAAAGAAAAGAGAACCTGACACTCTAACACCACTTTGTAACATCCCCTAATGTGGAACTATATCATGTGGCCATAAAGGGTTGGTTATGGGACCATAAGAGAATATCCTTGTATTCAAGAGGATTTTAAATAGAAATAGGGGTGTAGATAGTATAATGGGGAGAATATACCCTCTTTGTATAAAGTTTCACAGTAAAATAAAAAATTCATAATAAAATAGAAATAATCAGTGTAAAACAATGTGGAAGATGAAAATAAAGGTCAACTAAATAATCCATTAAGAAATAAGGAAAATGTAATTACATGTTGTAATGTGACTAAATTTCATGATAGAAAAATACAATAAAAATACTAGTGAACTCAAATAAAAGACCCAAAGTCCCTAGTCCGATGATCTATGTCAGTACCATCTCTAAACTCCAACCCAACAGAAAATAAGAAATCAATAGTAAGGTCATTTTACCTTGACCATTGATGCATCCACGAAGTCTTCTCAAGTTCCAAATAGTATCTCAAAGAGGGTGTGAGTAAAACTCAATAGGTAGACAAATTTTTTCTAAACAAAACAAGTCTGATGATAAGTGTATGCAATAAATCGATGACAGGTATATTAATTAATTCAATAATTAAATAAATACAACAACCTACTTTGGTTTCATGGAAGAATATCTGTGAGCATATTTTAAAACTATGACAACAACAACCATATATCCAAGGTAAACAACCAACTTTGACACCATGTCAAAATATCACTGAGCATGTATTACAACCATGCCAACCACTATATAACCATGGAATAATCACAAAAATCAATACGGTTCAAATATCTATAAGAATTAAATCATTTTCAGGTAAAATAACTATAAGAATTACAATATTGAACTAGGTCGAGCCCACTCACTATCAACATTATAGAGTATTCATGTGAAAGTTCCTAGACCTAGCCTGTTATATAAGAATCTCAACATATAAAACAATTCATGTCATACATCATGGATATAACAATATCACATCATATATCTTAATAGTTAATTATGTGAATTCCCATCATTCTTTCATATGCCTTGGTGAAATTCAATTTTCAATTGATTAACAATTATATCAATAAGCAATAATTCAAAATTTAGGGATTCTATAACAATAAATCTTTCGAGGTCACATGTTATATTAAACAAACTTTAATCCATTAACCAGTTACAAATACATTTAAAACCAAATGAATTATTGGGATGATATTTAATTAATTTGGGTGCACGCAACGAGGGAGCAATCATAATATTGCATAAACTGGACAATAATCAAACCATAGGGTTGAGATTTAGACCCACTACCTTTAACAGAAGACCCAAAAATGCTTTCAACGACCAAATCCCATGAGGAAGAAGGTTTTAATGATTTAAATGGGGTTTCTAGATAAAAACGGATCAATATCAAAACCAAAAATACAATCGGTCAAATAATTTCACTGCAAAGGTTCAAGAACCATAGGGAAGAAGGTAGAAACCTAACCAAAGGAACTTACTAGGGATTGAAGGCACAAAAAGAATGTATGGAAGGAAGGTTGATACTAGAAAATTTCCTAGAGAATTCCCTAGGTTTGAGAGGAGAGGATTTGTAGCCAAAACATAATGAATTTCATCCGCACAACAAGTTTAAAATAGATTGTCGGGCATTTAGATGGTGTGTAACTTCGTTTCATTTCATTTAAATGTTTTTAGTGGTATTCAACAAAATAATTATCACCTCAAATTTAATTTATTAAAATCCATGAACAATTACATGATTTTTAATCCATTTACAAGATGTGTAAATGTTATGCAGCTGATTTTTCAGCCCGTTTTCCTTTTAAACCACTTGAAACACCTTTAAATCATCTCAAATTACCAAGAAAACTTATTAAAACTTATTCCCATTTAAAGACAAACTCCTTTAATTAAAACCAGAAAACATCCCCTCACTTTAAGTCATCTTTTCCAACAAGGGCTCTTATTCTCTAAACATGACTTGGCCACTACGAATAAAATGAAAAACTAAGAGAGAAACATACCTAGAAAAATGTGGGATCTTACATGTTATGGAATTTGTTGTGGTCCTGGGTTATATATTATTGTAGTCACTAGTTTGATAATCTTTTAGTTTTTGATATCATGAATTTTTATTTTTATATTATGTGTTTAGATGAAAATAGTATGTTAAGGATAATTTTTGGGTGCTCAACACACTTCTCATGATGGTGCTTGTTTAAAGTAGAGAGAGCTGGTGTTAGGTGATACTTCAAACATAAAAGGGTTTTCTACTATAATAAAATTATTGGTGTTGATTTTGTACATGTTCGGATCCACTACAACATATGATATATTCTCTGGAGTTTTAAGGATTCCAAATATAGTTTCTTTTTGGATTGTTCACATCGAGTGGAGCACAAAGTTATAAGTCAGGTCTACTATTTGATAATTCATTATTGCTGCTACTCGATGATCATTTCAATATTTTTAGTGGATTAGTACTAACATTAAAGGTTAGTATGGTGTATTTTGTAGAAATAAACTTTTTTTGTGTCAAATATATGGATCATGTCATGATACCATATTATGGTTGCTAATTTTTTATTTCTATGATCATGTTTACTACTAGTAGGGCATGGGGTTCATTTTTACATTGTTCACTTATTAAAGATCCAGTTCCTAGTAAGGGAATGTATTCCCATTTCCTAGTTCATTGATTCTTCAAAGTGTTTCTCCATTAAAAAATTTCCAAAATCAAACAAAAACTTATATCAACTCATTTGGAGAGGTGGAGTGATTGAGTTTTTTTGTTTCATGTGTATCCCAGTGGACCTAATGTCATAGATGCTCCAAATGTTGTAGTCATTTGAGGCTCTCCAAAACTCATTTTCATAGTTGGATACATCACATGGGTTGTATGGTGTACTTATTATACACAAGAAAAGTAATCTAGATTGTGTGGATGATATATTATTTTGGTCACATCCAAAAACATTTGGAAGCTCCCATGATAATCTTACTGAAAAAAAATACAAGTAGTTGTTTCTTCCTCCCAAGTATCATTTTTCATAGTTATGTGAAAGAAATTTTTTCAAATGTACCTAAAACAGAAGAACAAATCAGACTAATCAACCCTGTTGTTGAGATATTTTTAAAATTTTAGTGATTCATAATTGGCCCTATGGAAATTTTATAGAACCTATTTAAAATTTTTCTATTAATTCTTTGAAATGGACTCAAGATTGACTCTTTGATGATTTGTACTCTTCTTTTTGTTCTCAGTGTGAGATAGTGGGTGAAATATTTTCATAAAAAAGTGTGTGAAAGGGTAATTTATTACATGAGTGGTCAACCATGATATTTAAAACTATCTCATAGACTTATGATTCTATCCACAAGTGCAATAAAAAGGAACCACAAGAAATGTACAGAAAGTGATCTTCTTAGTGAACAACGACAGTGAAACCCATGTCAAAAATGTATACTTCAACCTACAAGTACAAGTTAAAGAAAAGAGGTGTAAAGGGACCTTCTTACATTCATGGATATTTTCGCCAATGTGAACCAGGATGGTGACACCCGATGTGATAAACATGTTTTTAGATTTTTTTTAACGTTTTTTTCCAAATAAATATCCAATTTATTAGAGTTTTATACAGACTACTTTTATAATTATTATATAATAAATATAATAAATATAATATATATAGTTATATTAATAAATATAATAAAAAAATTAGAAAAAAATGGAGTACCCACATATAATATTTTATTTAATAATTTATTTACAAATAGATAATAATTGTTGGTATTGCCTATCATATTGTTAATAATATTACTAATGGAAAGATAAATGATGGTGATAATATTATGAATGTATAAATATGTCTTATGGATATATTGTTAAAAAAATTAACCAACATATATATTATATGTTGGTATTATTATAATTATAACAGAACTATTTTATCTTTCGTAATAACATTTAGCGATAGAGTTTTTACCAACAATATAGCGATAATACATTTTTTGTTGGAAAAAATATTTACCAATAGAAAATAAAATTTTACCAAAATATATAACCTTTTTTTAAAAATCTAATAATTTTTTATTAATAAAACTCATCTTATGTGCACCATAGCATATTTCTTCATTTAAAAATATTATGCTCATAGGTAAGTAGGTGACTAATTGGTTATGATACCTTGATTGGTACATTGAGTTTTGTTACCTTTTTTCCCAATATAGAATATTTAATTTTGAATTTCAATTGGTATTAATCTATCTATTATATTTGGGAGAGTATGTGCATTGGTCCTGAAATCATTCTATCATGTACCATATGTGCGTGTTTACTATCTTTTTTAGACATTTTTATATCAAAATTTTAATTAACCTGAATGTTATATTTTTTATGCTCATAGAGGTTATAAAAACTTACTAATCCCCATGAATAGTAATCTTTCAATTAGGATATACTTCATTAAGGTCTTATGGATCTTAGTGATCATCTTGATTCCTTATAAGAGAGTTTGTATGAGGAAAATTCACTGTCATATCCCAATCCATATTCTCTTGCAATGGTAGCTGAGAATGTTGATGTGTATATTAAGAACACTAGGGATAAAGCACATCCACCACCACCACTACGCATAGAAGAAAAAATATGAGTATAAATCCAGTGATCCATGATATAGGTTCCATGTATAAGTTTGTGTCTTATTGTCCTGTTACGTTTATGGTTTGGGATTTGGAAGTGTTCATTGGAGGATCTAAGAGGGTTAGATGAAGTTTGGAGATGAAATTACACATCATATGGTAATTCATGATATTAATATATTATCATGATTTGATAGATTGTTCATGGATTGAAGGTTGGTGATTTATATATTGAAATCTCGAAAGTTGATTTTGTTCTTAAGTGATTCATGATGTGAAAGAATAATTCTTGACATCAATTAATTCGAGGATGAGGCGCTATAAAAATCAATGTATATTAGTTGGGTTTTTATCTTGATTGATTTATAGAGTAAAAATATTTCTAGGATGAATTATAGGGGACCATAAAAACTCATATCATGAATCGATCATTCGCATCATGAATTTGCTGAGGGCCAATATGTTCAAAAAATTTTGATTCTATCCTAATTTATTTCATTCCTCTATCATTTATTTCAAACCATGGGTAAAACCTAGGTGATTTTGGATTATATTTCATCTTATTTCATCCTAATTTGATCCTTGTATTCTAGAAGATGATATTTGGTTGTCCATAGTGAATAAATCTCTTTCTATCCCATGGTTTCTCTAGTTCCAATTTGGGGATTTTTTGTGGTGATTTTTTTTTTTTGGGGAGTTTGTATATATATATTTTTTTTTATGAAACTTGATTTGAATTAGGTTTATTTGAGGTTTCCTTATATGTTTTTTCTTCTAGTTGTCTCTCATTAACCTCATTTTTCATGGAAATTCAAAAAGATTCTTAGAGGTCTGGGATCCTCATTCTCTCCCTATTTACGTGAATGTGTGGGTATTGAATGATTTTATCTTTCTTTGGGTGGATATTATGGGTCATATTAAGAATATAATTATTTTTCTAAATACAAATTTTATTTTAATGGGGTGAAATCATTTGTTTTATTTATTTTAATGAAATTATTGATGAGATTATGCATTCTTATTTCCATTTCTAAAGATCACGGAAATTTAGAGCCTTGATTTTGTAGTACTTGATGTATTTATAGAAAACATGTTCTGTTTATTATTTGATATCACCCTAAATAAAAGTATAAGAATGTATGTATCACTAATAAATTTGTTACCCTTGTAAATAAATAATTTTTGTGATAATAACTATGCTAAGTAATGACATAAAGTGAATAAATCCCTTATTGAATCTGATTTGTGGAAAATTGTGGAAGTCAAAATGTGTTGTTATTTATTGATCTGGTTGTAATGAATATTTAGTGGTTATATGAACCCTATTTAGGGATTGTGTAGTGATGGTGATGACTAACATGGGTGTGGAATGTGTTTTCAACTGATGTGATAGATGGTTAACATGATATTAATGTGGGCTTGTGTGTGGTGGTTGTGATGTGTGGTTGTTGCGATGATATGGTTGGGTAGTGGTGAGATGGATTGGAATTCATTGTGTTATGGTGATTTTGTATGTGATATGTGTGAGAAATTATGTGGTTTGTTTGTGTTAGTTTCCCCATTATCTATGTAATAAACCAAAATGATAAAAATTAAAATACATTGATATGTAAATGAATAAGTATAGGATGAAATTTAATTATTAGAATAGGATGAAATTGATGTGTGGTAATTAGATTAAATGAGATGGTTGATAAATTAACGGGTTGTGTTAATGTTAATGGAATGGATTAGTAAATGAGAGTTGGTGGAAACTCATTAAAATTTGGAAATGGTGGTATGTGTAATTGAAAATGTAATTGTGTGGTTATGTGTGTTGGTTGTGCAGTGTCATGAATTTAGTGTTAGAAGCAGCTGTGATTAATGTCATGTGGTGTAGTGGTAATTATGTGGAGTATATTAGTGAATTTGATGTTAAATCATAGGTTGGGTAATGTTTGATATATAACTATCATTTATTTTTATATTATTTCTATATGTGCCCCATAAGAGATTATTAAGCTTACCAATGACCAAATGTTTTGTGTTTTGGGTGTTTTCCCCAACATCCTGGATAGTAGTCATTTAGATGGCTAGTTCTCCCCTCTACCCTACTCTACCTTCAAAAATATTGATGATACAATTTGGTGTTATAGATTACCCTATAATGATATGGGTTGGTGTTAGAGATTACCCAGTAACGAGATAATGAGTTGGTGTTGGAGATTACCAAGTGGTGATGAGGATGTGATGTGTTGTGGGGGTCATGTGTTCTATCAGGAGGAAATGAGGTTGATGTCCTTAATGTTCATGATACCCTACATCCCTAGTTATGTGATAAGGTTGTGATGTGATGATGGTAGATGCTATCACCAAATGCTAGACCCTGTGAGAGGTTTTCATATATCAGGATTAATCCTGACCCACATCATAGAAAGTTGGATATGTGATATGACATGTATATAAGGGATGGGAGCACATGAAATTTAATTTTGGAGTTTGAGAGCAGAAAATTAGCATGTAAGTGGTTGTGGGGATCCTTTGCTTCTTGTTATTTTGATACTATGTTATTATATTGGATGAGTGATTTGGTGAGTTCATTATAGAGATTGTAGGATTGGTTAGTTGATCTATTTAGGTGCATGTTGGTTCTTATTTTTATTCACTGGGGCATATGTATGATCTTTTAACATGTTCACTAGAGATCTTGGATATGATCCTATTGAGTATACACTAGTGCAGAAAACGTTTTTTACGTCACCATTTTTTACGTCGGTTATATAAAACCGACGTCATAATATGTAAAAAGAGGTTTTTTACGTCGGTTATTTAATAACCGACGTAAAAAACCTGTGTTTAGTACACCTTTAACGTCGGTTATTTTTATAACCGACATTATTAATCGCGTGACTTCGTTTTTTACGTCGGTTATACATTAACCGCCGTAAAAAACAGAAGCGGGGGGTGTTTGTTACGTCGGTTATTCAATAACCGACGTAACAAATCGACATATGTACGAGTTATTACGTCGGTTATTCAATAACCGATGTAAAAAAACGCGGTTTTTGAAGGCCTTTTTACGTCGGTTATTTTATAACCGACGTAAAAAAAGAATCCGCAGATGTTTTTGACGTCGGTTATGGAATAACCGACGTAAAAAATGCGGATTTTGAGCCCTTTATAACGTCGGTTATAAAATAACCGACGTAAAAAAAGAATCGGAGGAAGGTAATAACCGACGTTATAAATGTTTTTAAAAAAATTATAGCATCGGTTATTGAATAACCGACGTAATAACTCATTTAAAAATTTACCCAGACCTGTGGATTGTCATTCGCGAGTTTACCTTCGACAGTCGCGACTCGTCTCTCTCGCGCGTAAACCCGAATCGGCTCGTCCATTTCGTTGGTTTAGATTCATTTTGCGATCATCGTTTCTCATATTTAATCTCCTCGGATCAATCATCTAAACTCGCAGCACTCAGGTAATCCTCCCACTCGTTCGTTTTCTTTCGCGGATAGTATATATATATGTGTTGTGATTTTTTTGTTGAAACTAGCTAAGATTCTTCGATTGCGAACCCTTTTAACTCGTTTTGGCACCATAATCTTATTTATCATCCCTAGATCTATTAGTTCGACTTGAAATATTGACTAATTTTATGATTTCACTAATTTTTCATCGTTTTCTATAAATCCCCGAGAGGGTTGGGGCGTGTCCATTTGGATGGGTTTCCCTTTTACAGTTGTTACTACTTTATTCACGCACAACCATGGCATAGGTGCATGGATTTGGGATCACATAACCATTTTCACCCCTGAAAACAAAGTTTCACGAGGAGGACTCGCCAGATTTCCCCTCGGCATGTTAAAAATTTTAGATACCCTCTTTTCACAAAGTAAAAAATTAACTAGTTTTTTCTTCACTACTTATCCTAAACAAATAAAACCAACATTCTTTCTAGAACCTCTACTAGATCCATTGCATCCATCAACATACATATTTGGATCTGAAAGCATCCCTTAAGCCTTATGTTCGATGCTAACATCCTTTACTGATCTATAGAAAATATGATGGTCTGCTAAGCTCTCCATTTAAAAGTCAAACCCCACCAATTATTCATCCTCATCATGAGAAAATGGCACAACATCTGAATTTCTGATTCAATCTCTTGGGTCACTGAACAAACATTAACTCCTTCAAATCCACACCTGGAATAGACAACCTAATGTCGAGTTCCTTCTCTATCTATTGAAACACAGTTCTTCCTCCACACCTAAAAACATTCTTTGAATGGCTCAACTTCTTGTTATGGTAAATTTTCAGTGATTCCAGGGGGTGGGAGGGCTATCAAGAGGGTTGGGGGGTGTCCAGGGGGGTGTCCAAGGGGGTAGGGTGTGGGGGGTGGTGTCCAGGAGGGGTGGGGGGCTGTCCAGAGGGGTCGGGGGGTGTCCAGGGGGGTTTACAAGGGGGTGGGTGGGTGTGGGGGGCTGTCCAAGGGTGTGGGTGGGTGTTGGGGGGTGTCCAGGGGGGTGTCCAAGGGGGTAGGGGGTGGGGGTGGTGTTTAGGAGGGGTGGGGGGGGGGGCTGTCCAGAGGGTTGGGGGGTGTCCAGGGGGGTGTCCAAGCAGGTCGGGGGTGGGGGGTTGTGTCCAGGAGGGGTGGGGGTGCTTTCTAGAGGGGTCGGGGGATGTCCAGAGGGGTCTGTGGGTGTCTCGGGTGGTGTCCAAGGGGATGGGTGGGTGTGGGGGGCTGTCCAAGGGGGTGGCAGCCTGTCCAGAGGGGTCGGTGGGGTGTCCAGGGGGTGTCCAAGGGGTTGGATGGGTGTGGGGGGTTGTCCAAGTGGGTGGCGGCCTCTCCAGAGGGTATTTGGGGTTGTCCGTGTGGGTGGGGGGCTGTCCAGAGGGTTGGGGGATGTCCAGGGGGTGTCCAAGGGGGTAGGGGGTGGGGGGTGGTGTCCAGGAGGGGCGGGGGGGCTGTCTAGAGGGGTCGGGGGGTGTCCAGGGGGGTTTACAAGGGGGTGGGTGGGTGTGGGGGGTTGTCCAAGGGTGTGGGTGGGTGTTGGGGGGTGTCCAGGAGGGTGTCCAAGGGGGTAGGGGGTGGGGGTGGTGTTTAGGAGGGGTGGGGGGCTGTCCAGAGGGTTGGGGGTGTCCAGGGGGGTGTCCAAGCAGGTCGGGGGTGGGGGGTTGTGTCCAGGAGGGGTGGGGGTGCTTTCTAGAGGGGTCGGGGGCTGTCCAGAGGGGTCGGGGGGTGTCCAGGGTGGTGTCCAAGGGGATGGGTGGGTGTGGGGGGCTGTCCAAAGGGGTGGCGGCCTGTCCAGAGGGGTCGGTGGGGTGTCCAGGGGGTGTCCAAGGGGGTGGATGGGTGTGGGGGGCTGTCCAAGTGGGTGGCGGCCTCTCCAGAGGGTATTTGGGGTTGTCCGGGTGGGTGGGGGGCTGCCCAGAGGGTTGGGGGATGTCCAGGGGGTGTCCAAGGGGGTAGGGGGTGGGGGTGGTGTCCAGGAGGGGTGGGGGGCTGTCCAGAGGGGTCGGGGGGTGTCCAGGGGGGTTTACATGGGGGTGGGTGGGTGTGGGGGGCTGCCCAAGGGTGTGGGTGGGTGTTGGGGGGTGTCCAGGGGGGTGTCCAAGGGGGTAGGGGGAGGGGTGGTGTTTAGGAGGGGTGGGGGGCTGTCCAGAGGGTTGGGGGGTGTCCAGGGGGGTGTCCAAGCAGGTCGGGGGTGGGGGGTTGTGTCCAGGAGGGGTGGGGGTGCTTTCTAGAGGGGTCGGGGGCTGTCCAGAGGGGTCGGGGGGGGGGTGTCCAGGGTGGTGTCCAAGGGGATGGGTGGGTGTGGGGGGCTGTCCAAGGGGGTGGCGGCCTATCCAGAGGGGTCGGTGGGGTGTCCAGGGGGTGTCCAAGGGGGTGGATGGGTGTGGGGGGCTGTCCAAGTGGGTGGCGGCCTCTCCAGAGGGTATATGGGGTTGTCCGGGTGGGTGGGGGGGGGGGGGTTGTCCAGAGGGTTGGGGGATGTCCAGGGGGGTGTCCAAGGGGGTAGGGGGTGGGGGTGGTGTCCAGGAGGGGTGGGGGGCTGTCCAGAGGGGTCGGGTGGTGTCCAGGGGGGGTGTTATATCTTACTATATTTTGTTTAAAAAATAATATTCATGCATATTTTTTTAAATACACATCGATTTGTTTTATATTTCAAAATTGTTTACATTCAAATTATGATTTTTTTCATATAAACATATATTTGTCTTATCTAAAAAATATATATTTTTTTTCTATTTGTTATAGGTAATAATGAGTCGAAGTTGGATTACGGCACATCGAATGAGCAATGAATATGAGGAAGGTGTTGATGCCTTTTTGAAATTTGCTAAACGAAATGTTCCAAGTAGTGACATTTTTTTCTTTCCATGCCTAAAATGTCTGAATATGAAGAAGTTGAAAAGTAGAGAGATAAAAGATCATCTGATTTGTCATTGTTTCAATCCGAGTTACAACCCTTGGATTTGGCATGGCGAAACTGGACAGAATGTCACTGATGATAATGAATCGCAAGATGGTAACTCCGATGGAATTGAAGAAATGATTCGCGATATTTTAGCAGAACAAATTGAGATAGAACCGACAGTTGCACGTCTATATGGTGATGTCGAAAAACCATTATATCCTGGTTGTATAGATTTTACGGTTTTGTCGACGGTGTTAAGATTGATTGACCTGAAGGCGAAACATGGATGGAGTGACAGAAGTTTTACAGAGCTGCTACAATTGATGAAAGACATTCTTCCAAAAGATAACGATCTTCCTGATTCACATTATAAGGCCAAAAAAATATAATGCCCGATGGGATTGGGATACAGGAAAATACATGCATGTCCGAATGACTGCATTATATATAGAAAGGAATATGAATTTCTGAAAGAGTGTCCTAAATGTGGGACATCACGGTATAAGGTGAAAGAAAAATCACAAGCTGATGTGGAGATTACAAAGCTCCCTTCAAAGGTATTTTGGTATCTTTCTATAATTCCTCGTTTCAAACGTTTATTTGCTAATTCACATGATGCAAAAAGGTTAAGATGGCATGCTGATGAGCGGGTATGTGATGGAAAAATACGTCATCCAGCTGATTGTCCACAATGGAAGAAAATTGATGCCCAGTACCCTATATTTGGAAATGAAATTAGAAATCTGAGACTAGGCTTGTGCACAGATGGAATGAATCCATACCGAACCCTCAGTAGCACACATAGTTCATGGCATGTTTTATTGGTAATTTACAACCTCTCTCTTGAAGTTTGTATGAAGCGCAAATATGTCATGTTGAGTATCATGATCTCTGGTCCAAAGCAACCCGGCAATGATATTGATGTATACTTGTCACCGCTGATTGATGATTTGAAACTGTTATGGGCTGATGGTATTAGGGTGTATGATTCTTATAAAATGGAATATTTTCAACTGCATGCAGTGCTTCTATTCACTATAAATGACTTCCCAGCATATGGAAATTTGTCTGGATACAGTGTTAAAGGGCATAAAGCATGTCCAATTTGCGAAAAACAGACGTCATATTGTCAATTGCATCATGGGAGGAAAACAGTGTACATGGGTCATCGAAAGTTTTTGCCTATGGATCACCCTTATAGAAGACTAAAAAAGGCATTCAATGGCTCACAAGAATTTGATACTGCTCCAAAACCTTTATCCCCAGATTTGTATTTTGTGAGGGTGAAAAACCTTGATGTGACATTGGGAAAGACACAGAAATATGGTAATGATAGACATATTTGGAAGAAAAGGTCAATATTTTTTGAGCTACCATATTGGAGGTATCATGAAGTCAAACATAATATTGATGTCATGCACGTGGAGAAGAATATCTGTGATTATTTGATCGGAACATTGCTAGATATTAAAGGAAAGACAAAAGATGGTTTGAATGCAAGGTTAGACCTACTATCAATGAGAATACGTTTGGAGTTTTCTCCCACTCCTAAAGGAAGACGAACATTTCTTCTCCCGGCTTGTCATACATTATCTAAGAGGGAGAAAAGTAGCTTCTGTCAGTGTCTTCATGATATCAAAGTGCCTCAAGTTTATTCTTCAAATGTAAAAAAATTTGTCTCATTGAAAGACTTGAAGTTGATAGGTATGAAATCACATGATTGTCACGTCATGATGCAACAAATTCTACCAGTTGCACTGCGTGGAATATTGCCCATCCGTGTCAGAAAGACTATAATGAGGTTGTGTTATTTTTTCAATTCAATTTGTAACAAGGCGATTTATGTGAATGCTTTGAACATTTTGGAAAAGGATGAAATTTTTATACTTTGTCATTTGGAAATGTATTTTCCTCCAACTTTTTTTGATATGATGGTGCATTTAATGATTCATCTGGTTCGAGAAATAAAGCTTTGTGGACCTGTATATCTTCGTTGGATGTATCCTTTTGAAAGGTATATGAAAATATTAAAGGGATATGTTAAAAATCTATATCGACCTGAAGCCTCCATTATTGAAAAGTATATTTCTGAGGAGGTAGCAGAGTTTTGTACGAGCTACTTGGCTACGGCGCAACACATAGGTTTGCCTCCATCTCACCATGAACGGGTTAATAATGAGGGAAAGGGGATTCGTGGCTTGAAATTCAAATCACTGTCAGCTGAACAGATGAAGAAGTTAGAATCATACATCTTGAATAACATAGTTGATGTTCAACCGTATATCACATTGCATATTAATGAGTTGAAACAATGTCATCCAAAGAAGAAAGAAATGTGGATTTTGAATGAGCACAACAAAATTTTTTGCCATGGTTTAAAAAGACCTTGCTTGGTAGATCAGATGTATCAGAGACATTAAAATGGATAGTGGGTGGTCCATCTTTAAATGTGATAACATGGTCCGCTTATGACATTAATGGCTATACATTTCATACGAAAGCTCAGGACAACAGAAGTGCAGTTCAGAATAGTTGTGTATTGGTGTTTGCAGAAGCAATGCACTTTTCGAGTGCTAAGGACAGAAACCCAATTTCGGCATCAAGTGTATATTATGGAGTTATTGAAGACATATGGGAGGCTGATTACTTTAAAATCAAAGTTCCTGTTTTTAACTGTAAATGGTTTATCGGTAACAACAGTGTCAGACACGATGAATTTGGAATGACACTTGTTAATCTGAATAGATTGGAATACACAACTGATTCTTTTATAATGGCAACACATGCCAAACAAATTTTCTATGTAGTAGATCAATCAGATATGCAGTGGGCTGTTATTTTACAAGGGAAAAAACAATATGTTGGTGAGGATGAATTTGATGAAGATGCTGATTTATGTGAGATCCCTACTTCCATGGAAAGATTAACAGAACATAATGACGAGTATGTTGAAGACATAGTTTGTGTCATAAGGAACGATCACGACGAAGGAATTTGGGAAAAAAATCCAACTGTACATTCCTAAAATTACAGGTAACACATGTTTATTTCTTGTTTACATTTAGTTTTTTCATATAATTTTAGATATTGTAAATTTTTTACTTATTAAAACATGTATCAAACCAAAATGATAAAACAATAAAAACCGTAAAGAGGAGAAGTCCTAGGCGCACCGGCGGGCCGGTGACACCAGGTAGTGGGCAAGTCTACTGCCTGGGTCCTCCGGCTGGCCGGTGAGCTCACACCGGCTGGCCGGTGAGCTCACACCGGCTGACCGGTGGACTTAGTGAGTCCACTTTTCAGCTTTCTTGGGCCAACTCCTTGTAAACCTTTTGTCTATCAACAAAAACACTTGAAAACAAGTTAGAACATAATAAGAGTGATTGTGATCATTAAAATCCAAGAGAGAGGGGTAAAACAGACTGTGTTTACCATGTTTATCATTGTTTAACATGCTTACCAAATTACCAATGTCTACTATTATGTAATTTAGTACACTTTTCTATTTTCTGATTAAGTAGTATTACAATATTTGAATTTGTATATTTGTGAACTAATGTTTGTTTTTTTGATTTGAAGGAAAATGACAGATCAATCAGTTGATCAGCCACATGATTCTGGAGATGAGCATATTGGTCATACATCTGGGGAGGAACATTCACATGCTCCTATTACGAAAAAGAGTTCAAAGGTTGGTAAGCGTGGGTGCACACGTTTACCAAAATTATCACTTGCCCGTACGAAGGAGGAGAGGATAGTCGTGGAGTTTGATGATGATGATCTTCCTAGAGGTCCAAATGCTAAATATTTTAAGGGTTTTGTAGCAACTCAGGCTAAGAGCAAAGTAAGCATTCTCTATGATGATTTGAGAAGTGTGGATAAGGCGATAATTTCTCAGCTGTGGGAGACCATTTTGGTAAGATCTTTTGCTATTTTTTGACTGTTCTTTAAATGTTTCTAGTATATATAATATTTTTAACCTCTTTTTTATCAGATGACATTTGATATTCCTGACACTGGAGGAGTCAGGAAGAAATGCTTATCGTTGGCTGCTAGGAGATGGAGGGATTTCAAATCAACCCTCTCATCTGATTTCATTTATGGTCATAGGAGTCGTGAGAATCCATGTCGTATATATCCTTTTGTAGATGAAGACACATGGAGACAATTTTTTGAAAGTAGAAGAAAAGAATCATTTTTGGTAAGGGCAATGCAAACTTTTATAAGCTTTCTTATATAAATGATCTTATTATTGTTTTGTTAATGATTACTTATTCTTAATTTACAGCAAACAAGGAAATCTCATCAAGAGATCCAATCTAAAAATGTATACCCTCATAGTTTATCTCGGGGAGGGTATGCATTATTGGAAGAACAAATGATGGCAGAAAAATTTTAACAACTAAGAGCTGAGTCTTCAAGCTCTGGAGAGGCGGCCCCTCTATCCCCTCCATCTAGACATGAGAAATGGAAAAGAGCTCGGAAGGGCAAAAAAGGAAAATATCTTTCGGAAGAATCGAGACTCGTAGTTGAGAGGATTGTAAGATATCTATTTTATTTATTTAAGTTTACTATTTTCGTCATATATTTCCAATCATTATAGAAATGTTCAATTAATTATTACAGGACTCTCTTGAGGAGTAGAGTTCACAGGGGACATTTACACCATCTGGGAGGGAAGATATTTTATCTGTGGCATTGGGAAAGCCCGAACATCCTGGCCGTGTAATAGGATATCCGGAAGGTGTATCGGTAAGAAAAGTGTTGCCACGTTCCTCAACTTCTAACGTTGAGGGAGTTTATAAAAAAAAATAGAATCCTTGGAGGCTGAAGTCCATAATATTAATGCGACAATGGAGGAAAATATTAGAGAATCGGTGCAGTTTATGTTTGCAAACTTGCAAAGACAATTTCAGGGTACAGCTCCCACTCCACCTCTCCCAGTAGCTCCCACTCCCCCACCTCAGCCTGCAGACCCCATTTTTGATCCTCCTCCTCCGCCGCAGCTACCTACTTATTGTGAGTTGTATGTTGATGATCCTCAACATCATATAGTTGCATATGGGATGGTATATTGTATAGGAGATACAGTTCATCATCAACAGTTAGAGGTAGAGAATCAGAGGGTCACTGTACAGGATATTATAGATAGATCAGCTCGGATACCATTACCTACAGATGAGGTGACGATAGTTGGACATAGTATCGGCCATTTTTTACTTTGGCCATCCAGACTTCTTCGACTCATTACCATAGAGGTATGGATGTTATATCTTTTATTTTATATTTTTATTAATGTTTTATCATTTGAAAACTAATATATTTTTCAATTTATTTTTACAGGAATACTTCAAAGGTAAATAAATACTGTATAGACAACAACAAAGACAGATAGCTATGACCTCAGATGTAGATACTAGCAGTCTTGACAAATTGTCAAGATATTCAAATTTGTTGGCGGATCATTATGACATTACAATGGAATCTCATGTCTGTGGATGTGAACTAAGTGTGGGGATTATGAAAACTGATATCATGGAGTTTGTCACTGGAGATAAGTTGGGCATCAACGTGTTGCAAATTTTTATCATGTAAGTCTTAACACCTTTTCCTTGCGTTATATTTATTAAAAATGTATACTTATGTCTGCTTTGTATTAGGTATCTATATAAAATTTGTGAGAGGAATGAGCTGACAGATGTATATGGATTCGTGGACCCACAATTGATTTCCCCTGAAGCATGTGCATTGGATGAGGAACAAAGAATGATTTATATTGCTGATAGATTTGAAAAGAATGTAATCACACAGTGTTGGATGATGCCTTTTTGTGAGAGGTATGAAACACATCCCTCTCAAAGAGTTAATTATCTTTTAACATAAAAACCCACTAACGTTAAATTTCCTTTTATCAGGGATCATTGGATGTTAGGGGTTTTTTTCCCTTGGGAGAAAGCACTTTATTGGATATGCTCTCTCCATGATGATGTGCGAGAAAGTTTTAAGAATATATTGGAAACGTAAGTTTCAATTTCACAATAGTTTTATATATTATAATGAATTTTAAATTTACCCCATTCGTATTATTTTCTAACAGGGCATGGGTCCACTTTCGAAAAAGCGCAAAGAAAAGGAATTTCAAGATCAAATATGTACATGCGAAGGTAAATATCCATTTATAATTTGTACATTTTGATTTATTACATAAAAATAATATATTGAATTTACACTCATTCAAACAGAAATGTCATGCGCAACAAGGCATCATCAAATGCGGATATTACATGTTAAGATTTATGTATGAAATAATAACAACTGGGACAGTTCTGAGTTTTGACCTGGTAAGATTTCCTCTTTCTCATAATATTTCAATTTGATTTATTCATTATACACGTTGACTACTATCCTTTTCCTTTGTAGCTTTTTGATGACCCTCAACCCTTTACTGCTGAAGATATAAAACACTTACAAGTGGAGTGGTCAAATTATTTTACAGGTTTGATTGACTTTTAGTTGTTTGTAATGTAAAATGTAATTTTGAATATTGTCAATGTAATTGTGTATTTCGTAGTCGTTTACGTTGGATTTAGTTTTTTTTGAAGTTGACAGTGTAAGTTTTGAATGTTATATAAGTGAATGTTTAATTTTTCTCTACTTCTTGTTTTGGTCTACTGTTGATGGTTTTTCTGGTCTGGATTTTGGTATGGGGGGAGAGGTTCCAAGGGGGTGGGTGGGTGTTTGGGGGGTGTCCAAGGGATATGGGAGGGGTGTCCAAGGTGTGTTTGGGGCTGTCCTAGGGTTAGGGGGGTGTAAATGAGGGTGGGGGTGTCCAAGGGGTGGGGGGTGTCCAAGGGATATGGGAGGGGTGTCCAAGGTGTGGTTGGGGCTGTCCAAGGGGTCGGTTGGGTGTAAATGAGGGTGGGGTGGGGGGGGGGGGGGGCTGTCCAAGGGGTGGGGGTTTCCAAGTGGTGGGGGTGTCCAAGGGATATAGGAGGGGTGTCCAAGGGGTGTTTGGGGCTGTCCAAGGGGATGGGGGGGTTTCCAGGGGTCGGGGGGTTTCCAAGGGGTCGGGGGGGTGTCCAGGGGGTGGGGGGCTGTCCAAGGGGTGGGGGGGTGTCCAAGGGGTGGGGGGTGTCCAAGGGATATGGGAGGGGTGTCCAAGGGGTGTTTGGGGCTGTCCTAGTGTTCGGGGGTGTAAATGAGGGTGGGGGGGCTGTCGAATGGGTGGGGGGGTGTCCAAGGGGTGGGGGGTGTCCAAGGGATATGGGAGTGGTGTCCAAGGTGTCTGGGAGTTCTATCCAAGGTGCCGGTTGGGTGTAAATGAGGGTGGGGGGGCTGTCCAAGGGGTGGGGGTGTCCAAGGGGTGGGGGTGTCCAAGGGATATGGGAGGGGTGTCCAAGGGGTGTTTGGGGCTGTCCAAGGGCTCGGGGGGGTGTCCAGGGGTCGGGGGGTGTCCAAGGGGTCTGGGAGGGCTGTCAAGGTGTGGGGGGTGTCCAATGGGTGTTTGAGGCTGTACTAGGGGTCTTGGGGGTGTAAATGAGGGTGGGGGGGGGGGGGCTGTCCAAGGGGTGGGGGTGTCCAAGGGGTGGGGGTGTCCAAGGGATATGGGAGGGGTGTCCAATGGGTGTTTGAGGCTGTACTAGGGGTCGTGGGGGTGTAAATGAGGGTGGGGGGGCTGTCCAAGGGGTGGGGGGTGTCCAAGGGTTGTGGTGGGGCTCCAATGTGGTGGGGGAGGGCTGGCCAGGTTGTTAGGTGGGTATAGATGAGGGTGGGGTTCAGTTGGGGATTGGGGGAGGGCTGGCATGGTTATTTTTGTTGTTTGGTTTCTGGTTGCTTTTTGGTGAGAGCAGTGCAATTATTTTAAAAAAAAATATCGCTTTCACGTCGGTTATTTTATAACCGACGTGGTAAATAAACCGGTAGGGGTTTATCACGTCAGTTTTTTCGAGAACCGGCGTGATAAACCATTCCCGGGCCTTTTATCACGTCGGTTCTTAATATAACCGACGTGCTAAAAGGCCTGGGAATCGATTTACCACGTCGGTTATTGGATAACCGACGTGCTAAAACGTTTCCCAGGCATTTTTATCACGTCGGTTATTTAAGAAACCGACGTGATAATAGGCCCGGGGAAGGGTTAATCACGTCGGTTATGTCATAACCGATGTGATAAACGATATCCCAGGCGTTTTATCACGTCGGTTTAGAAATAACCGACGTGATAACCCCCCCCCCCCCCCGCGCATATTTATCACGTCGGTTATTATATAACCGACGTGCTAAACCCCCCCCCCCCCCCCCCACCCGCGCTTTATCACGGCGGTTATATAATAACCGCCGTTATAAATCCCCATCCCCCATCATTTTTCACGTCGGTTATTAATGAACCGACATGATAAACACCGTGATGTTAGGGATGTTACGTCGGGTTTTAAATAACCGACGTAAAAAACGTTATTTATAACGTCGTCCGTATTAACGTCTCCTAAAAACCGACGTAAATAATGAAAAATAACCGACGTAAAAAATGTTTTCTGCACTAGTGATACATGTTATTATCACCCTATGTATATATAAATTATTTTCCAGGTTTTCGGGAGTATTTTAGGGACCAGGATGGGAATTAATAGCTTGAATTTAGAGCTACTATTGAGTCTATATCATAATAATTGTCTTTGGTATTTACTTGGAGAATTTTTTTTGACATTTTTATGCATTGTGGGATAGTTTTGGGTTTACTTTTATATTATGTGCTCGAGTTACTTATTTTTAATTTGTTATATATCATGATCTTCAATTATTAATGAGGGTAATGTATTATATCTGTTATATTTTTATACCCTCAGTACTAGTCACTAACTTGGGGCCTACTGGATATGGGAATCATGGGTTATTATATCTCTTATTTCATTTTGATCCCATGAGGGGTACCTTTGGAGGGAGGTGGTCATGAAATTCTCTCATAGGATCCTATATTGCTAGTATAGGATCATTCACAACAAATAGAGGATCCTATACAATAGGTAGGGGATCCTACACCAAATATGTTTACTTATGCATATGATATACCATCTTTATCTCAAAAACATCATTCAACTGAAATACCTAGTTCTCCAAAGGGGTGGGTCTTCCCTATGATATCACAATTTATGTATTCCCTGAGTGACACTCTATCTTATAGAGACCTCTTGGATGTGTTCTCATTATCATCTACTTCAGGGGATACTTCCAGTAATCTATACTTCATGGGATATGAATCAACATATGATGTTATACAGTTCTCAATGCATTACATTGGAGATTCATCTACTCAATAGTACGATGAGGCACTAACATCACTACATATTGTGGTGTCTAAAGTAGTAGAGATAGACCAGTACAAAGAGTTAGTAGTATCGTATCTATATGTTCACCCTTTTGAGGTAGAGGTGGCACAAAAATTAGAACCAACTCTTATAGTTGGAACACTGGAGTGGCATAGACATCACACCTAGAGCTGGTGTGAGGTTCATATACCATGTTGTGGTAGGTTATGGAGTTGTTTTTTTCATTGTAATTTTTTTTACATATAACATATATAATTTCAAAAATAATTAAATGTATGTTTATATACATTTCTACATTTCCCCCTATAGCATGTCACACCTCATTATCATAATATATGTCAATAATATTTGAACTATTACATATATTTCATAAAATGTGATCCATTGATAAGGATGAAAAATAAAAAAATAGTTTATTAATAAAAAAATTAATATATAATCTAAATAACATTAAAATGGATAAAAATGAGACTTAAATATCCTTATAGGGGGATGTGTATATACACGCACAATCCTCTCATCCATGAAGGGTGAATATTATGATTATTATGATAAATTCATATTGATGTGTAACATGTAATGAAATAAACCAACAAAAATAATATTCTCATTCCAAGGTATCATATATTACTCTTATAGATTCCCATAGACCACCAAAATTGCACACATAAATAAATACACACACAGAAATACATATAAAATTACAATTTCAATGTTATTATTTCGCACCACCAATTCAAATTTATTTATATTAGCAAATCATTTGACAATACATTTACATATATATCTGCATTATCATCTCAATTTTTATATAAAATTATCAACTTAATGTTATTATTCCATATCAGTGAAAACATAAATGTCCTTAAATTTAATAAATCTTGTCACATTTGTACTCATTTATTCATTATTTGGAATTTATATAATAATTAATATCAACTACATCACATTATTTAATTATTTAGTCTTAGAATTATCCTTAAATTAATAACACCAAACATGCAATTACATTTATAACATCCAGATATATCTATTTTTTATTTTTTTTGGATTAAATTAAAATTTAAAATAAATAATATAATTATAAAACTATAACATTTTAAAAAAACCTCAAACTCAATAAAACCCAAAACCCTATAAAATATATAGTGTAATATATTTATACCATTTATAACATGTATAAAATTTAACATTTAAAATAAAATTTTCAGAAAACCTAAACCAAAAAAAGATAAACTATAATATATTTATAACATTTAAAAAACATAAACAAAAAATCAATCAGTGAGCATCAATCTATTTGACAACCACATAAAAAACATAAGTTAAAATACATTTATAGTGAAAATTTGGGAAAAGGGTTTTTTAATTTTTTTTTGAAATTTTCTAGGTTAGGTTTTTTTATATTGGATAGTCGAGCGTCAAATGATTTGAAGCTCCTCGCCTTAAAAAAATAATTAATTAATTTCATTACATATATATAATAAAAGTTAAAACAGTATTTAAAATACAATTTTTTATTTTATTTTTATTTTATTATATATATATATATAATTTAAAAATAATTTAAAATATTGATTTTTATTCATAATTACCATTATTTAAGTAATTTTAAAATATAAAAAAAACTACACCCATGACACCCATTTATAGGGGAGGATACCTTGAAATACCTTATGAATTTTCCATGTGATATCCAGTTTAACTTTTCTAGCATTCTAATTATAAAATATTATTAATAATATTACATAAATAATATAATTTAATAATTAACAATTAAAAATAAATAATAAATAATATAATTATTTATATAATTAATAATTCAAGAATGTACAGGAAATGGACTATAAAGTACCATTCCCACAAAATTTATTGATAAATAGTATGAAGAAGAGACATGAAAAATCAGAGAAATTTTATGTGAAAATCTATGAAATTCTAATACCATAAAAATCCAAGTATACAGCTTCCAAAAAAAGAAGAGAAACACATTAGACCCTAGATCTCAATTTTTTAATGATCACAAACACTGCCATGTTGTTTTATTTTTTTGGGCTGGTTCAAGTGTATTTTGCGTGTTTCTAGTGTGTTAGTTTGGCAGGAAGGCATCATACATAATGGTGTATTCAAATCATTTTCAATGTATCTATTTTAAAATTCAACCATGGTGAACAAAAACATAATTTGATCCTTTATTATTAATGTGTTAAAAGAAATAGTTTTGGTTTTGGTTTTTCAAATGATAATGAAACTTCTTCAAAAACCACTAACTTTGTTTCAAATGGAATTTCTAGAAATTAATTTTACAAATATTATCTTAAATATGATCATATTATTTTTGGGTCTTTAACTCTTTCTTATACCTTATATTTGGACCTAAATTTGTTACCTTTCTTTATATATTGTTTGACCTCTTTAAGTAATTGATCATTTCTTCCACCTTGAGCTTAATATTTTATACTTCATGTGAGGAGGATTCTGGTGTATTATTTTCCATATAATCTTGGATATAAATCTTGATATTCATGAAAAATGGTTCTCTGTTCATTTTATTTAGTTATCTCGTGAATTATATTTCAAATTCTTTCCTTTCAGGTTTTTCTCTTCTTTTTAAATTTTTATCTATTTATTTTTGGAAATTATCCATTTATATCATTTTTTATATCATTTTGGGGAATCCATATCTATTTTTAAAATTAATTTTTTATTCATTTTTTTTAAATTTATTTTCTATTCATTTTTCATTTTAAAAAAAATGTATTTTCTTTTTGTCTTCTAATTTTTTCACTATATTATCTTTTAACATTTATATTATCTCTTATCCTTAATTTTTATTTTATATGACATTATGTTTATAGTTTTATCTCTATTTCATCTCTCAATTTATTTAATTCTTTCAATATTATTTCATGATCTATATATTTTTATTTAGACGAATGTCTTTAATAATATCTTTCATTATTCCTATCACTTTTATCTAATAATGTTCTTAAAGATTATTTTTTTCTAAGTATGAGTAATTTATTCTTGAAATCAGGTTTTAAATTCTATATCTCTTGGAAATATATTTCCTTAATTCTTTGAAAATATTTATACATGGTTCAAAAATCCCCATTTTCCAAATTTCTTGTTTTTTAAAGGAGGTTTTGTTTATATATTTTTTCATGTCCTGAGTACAAGATTTTTTTAATACCTTTTTTGTATTCTTGAGTTTAATTGATTTATCTATTTATATTATGAATCATGATATCTTGTAAATTTATCTCTCTTTATTAAATTTTTTTTCTTAATGGAGAGGTTAATATTTTTAAAGGATTTTTTTAAATTATTTTCTATTATATTTTAATATCTCTTTAACCATATTTATTTGAAAGTTCCTTTTTGATAATCTCAAATGGGGGTAAGTTTTTTATGGAGATGAAATATCAAATAATGTCTTTTTATGATTTTTTTCTTCAAGGGGGATAACTTTGTTTCAAAGTTTCACAAAAGAGGGAGAAATGGATTCATTTTTATTTAGTAACTCCTTACTTTTTCATATTTACCCTCTTCCTTATCATGATTTTAATATTAATTACTTATGATCATAAAAAGGGGGATACTTTTAAACCCTAAAGTGTAATTGTTTTAATCATAACAAACACTCTAATGTTTTTCTAACTTGTTTCATTTTGTTTCAAGTGAATTTTTTTTGTTTCTAGTGTTTTAGTTCAGAAAAAAAGGCATATGGGAAAAAGGTGGCCTCATATCAGGTTGAAAGGTCCTCTTTCACTTATGATGTAGTAGGGTAGCACTGGTTACCTAGTTCAGTGCTAATGGATAGAAGGTGGAAGGGGAAGGAATATATTGGCCAAAGGGAGTCCATTGGCTAGCTTGTGGAGGTGCACCAGCTAGCTGGTGGGAGATTTTCATAAGAAGATTATACTAGTAATCTGACCGGTTGCATAGTAGAGGCTACCTGGTATCTGGTGGTGTTAATACTACTAGGCCAAAGAAGAATTTTTATTGGTCAAAAAGTATTTTTTCAGGTCTTAAATGTCATGTCTTCATTCATTGGACCTTAGGAATCCTTGGAGGCTATAAGAGGCAATTAATGTGACCTCAATTAATTATCCAATCTTCCATTGAATCAAAGTGAAATTTTTATAACACTCCTGAATCTCAAAGTTGATATAATTCCCACAAATATCCTATGAGTTTAAAGTCCTCAACTTTTAAATGGGTATCAAGTGATCATTATATAATGAGATCAAGTCATCGAATCAATATGGGCGTTTTCTTCAATTCCTTCATCAAAAACACCATTAATATTCTTGTCCAATATTTTGTTCCACTTTCTATCTACTCCCTTAGATCCTTTTTGTAAATCTCCTTAGACTATTATTATTATTATTTTATCTCTTTCTATTTCTTCAAGTGAAAAAAAATTTCAAGCATTCTAAATGGATTTTAATTAAGAAAGTCATTTATTAATCTTATCCCTCTATTTCTTTAGTTATTTTTTTCCATTAAAAATAAGGGATTTAGTTTCTTGTTGTTGTATAAAAATAATGGGGTTTTGAGGTTCTTGGTTTCCATTAATACTAAGTGTTTTTTCTTTCTTGGTTTCCACTCAAACCAAATGGTTTATTATATTGAACCTCATGATTTTTCTCATGGGGAGGAGAAGTAGGGGCACATTTAGGTACTATTAAAGAACATATTTACCAAATTCCTTATGACCTTTCCAAATTTACTTTTCTACAATTCTTTATTTTAATTTCCTTGTTTTAAATTATTTTATGTTTTTACATTGATTATATCAATCACTTTTTTTACTTCACCCTATCTTTTATATTTTCAATTTTATTTATCGATTTATTTATTAAAAAATAATTTCAACCCTCCCTCTTTCCATTTATATAACCCAAAAAAACATTATTAATGGAGAATCATCCCTATTCCACTAAAATAAGAAAATTCACTAATCAAAAAGAGATCAGTCACCACACTAACCTATCATATGATGAACCCTCCTCCATAATTTGGGATTTTTACATGTTTTTTCATCATAAACTTGAGAACTAGTGTTATCATCTAGTAGAGTGGGAACCTTTGATGCCTAAGGATCATGTTATCTAGATTAACCTATTCAATGATCCTTATCAACCCTCTCTAACTCATTATTAGGTTCAAAACTACCACCTAATGTATGGCTTGCTTATTTCTCTACATCTGACTTGACCGCATCAGTGGGAATAAAATGATCTTTTTCACCTTACTTTAGGAATGATTCCCTATTACTAGATCTATTTAGATTAACCAGCATAATAAAGACATATTTTCCCATGGTGATCCTAGGTCAAAGTTCCTTGCCTGTATAACTAGGTATATCCACTGGTGACATCAAAACAACACCACTAATAAAGGTGTGAACCACTATAGGGGACTTTATAAGACTTTTAGATGAATTAAATCTTAAAAAGTAGTAGGACCATACCTTGTAACATCAGTTTCAAGAAGGTCAAGACTAACATGTGATTGCATAGTGATGTCATCCCTGGTATGGACCGAGATCAGACTTGTTGGATCCACATGCTCTATAGTGTTAGCCTTCCTTTCATAACTATACTTCATATTAGTAGCAACTCTAATTAAGTGGGATCCATCCATAGAGGGGTCACCCATAAATGAATTTCCACCATTGACAATTGCCTTCATGTCTACCTCCACATGGGCAGAATGACACTTACCAACATCCTTTCTATAAAAATTATTTAAAATAATTATTTTTTATTCAAATTTACCATCATTTAAGTAATTAAAAAATAAAATTAATTTTTTTTAATAATGTGGGTAAAGAGAATCAATTCATTTGACCCTTAGTCATCCCATAATTATAAAAAACTAACCCATAAAATAAAATTAAAAATTAAAAAAAACACCTTTCAAAAAATTTACCTACATTTATAAAATATATAAAATATAAACTAAACTAAAAAAACTTAAACTAAAACATATTTGTAATAAATATAAAATATAAAATTAAAAAAAAAAGTTAAAAATTTTTGTCCACTATAAAATGAATTAAATATCATTTTTATAATTGATGTTATGCAATCCTCTACTATTATAAAATCCAAATATTGAGATCTAAATGTCATTTTTAAAAAACATGACTCAAAGGGACCCTAGATTAGGAGGACCTGTAACAGGGATAAGATCCAATAAACCCAAAATTATTCATTAATAACCTTTACCTAAAATATTCCCAAGAGAAACTTGATAAAGGAAATAATCAACTTGATTATTTGAGTTTAGAAATTTCACATTTTGGACTGAGAGTTACTAAACTGGTTCCCTGAGCTGGTTGGTGACATGGCCTCAAGTGCGCCTCCCCATATTCCAGAGGCTACCAACTAGCAATGAGGGTCATAAGGTGGAAGTAGGGAGACTATACTCTTTGTATTAGTATTAAATAGGGGAGTAAATAAATAAAATAGAATAAAAGTGGAAGATAATAATAAATCTTAAACATGGCCAGTTCCAAATAAATATCCATGCATAAACATGATAAGACATAAACACAATATGCTCAACATACAGTAGGTAGTATATGTAACATGGATGGACTAACAATATAATATAATGAATAAAAATACTTCATATCTTGTAGGTAGAAAAAGTACATGGTCACCCCCTAGTTCCATGTCAAGCCCTAGCCTAGAAGACACAACAATAGAGAAGAACGATCCAAGCCCTAACCTATAGTCAATAGATCTGTTCGGATACCAATTGGTGAACCAAATAGGGTATGAGTAAAACACAGTAGTCCACCACCAAGGGATTCTAATGAAAATATAGTTTGTGAATATAAAATGTAGCAGTGTATATGTATATTAAATTTAAATTAGTAATAAAATGATGTAAATATAAGCCTCATCAATATCAGGTTCCTCACAGGACACTTAATACATGCTTCAGCATAAGCTAGAATGTCTTTGGGGAATTTCAAATTTTTCAAAAAAAATTGGGACCCATGGTATATAACCGAGGCATCCATGTACAATGATACACATACAAGGACTTCATATTTCAATAAAGGAATCATCCTGGTCATTTAATCAAAGGGACAAATAGATCATCAAGTCTAATAATTACGAATAAATGATGTTAATAAAAAAACACCATGTCCAATATCTTACAATAAATAAGGAGGAATTTCATGTCCAACAAATATATATATATATATATATATATGGGATGTATAACATCATGTCCAACAAATACATATAAATGATATGAATCATCATTTGCAACAAATTGTGATTAAATGATGAGGAATGTCACGTATAACAAATTACATATAAGGGATGAAGAATTTCATGTCCAAAAACTAAAACTAAAAGATGGTGGACACCATGTATAAAAAATTAACCAATTATAATACATTATTTTCAAAGTACCTTAAATCCTCACCCGAGGAATTTTGAATTGTAATCGAAGGTTCTCCAAAGGTATAATATAATAAGTTGGCACATTAAATTAAATAACGAGACATATTCCACCAGAAATATATCCATTCCAAATTATAATTCATCATGATTGTTCCATTTTTCAATTTAATTACAAATGATAGAGATGGTAATGTGAATAAAAATTCCATAATAAAATCCAATCGACCCAATTAGGTCGGTCCATCATAACAGTAAAATATAAAGAAAAAGTTCTGTGACAAAGGATAGTTTATCCAACCCACCTAACAATTTAATTTCATTATTTTTATCATTTCACTTATGAGTGAAGGAGAGTCAATAATTACATTTAATAATTTTTCATATGGTCCAAGTGTAATTCCTTTCCCTTTGATAATTTAATTTTTCTACTAATCGCTTTCCTTTTATTGAAGGGCATACCTCATAATTTAACATGGTTCAAATAATTATACATGACATAATATAATTTCCTCAATCCATTTATCATCATTTAATCAATTTCATGATTTATGAGTCAACCCAAACACACCTAAGTGGTGTTTTGGACAATTACTAATAATGGAAAACAAATTAAAATAATAGGACACATCCAAATGGGTGGCCCTAGATGAGGTCGTCAACCTCCAACCATGTAAATGGGTCTAAATGACATTAATTATTTGGTATATACATTTAATTTTAGGTATTTCATATTTTAGGGTCAATGTGTGGAATGTACGACGTGCAGAAGAAAAAAACATAATACAAACAACAATAATTTAAGTTAAAATACATATAATGCTTACCTTATACCAACAAACCCTCTCTCATATAATATTGGGGTTTGATTCAAGCTTAAATGAGAGATAATGATGAACCGGGTAATCACCCTAAAATCCAAGCATGCTATATAACACAATGATAACATATTTTTGGAAAAAAAAGTAAAGGAATAAAGAGTAGTTTTATAATTACCATTAGTATTCCAATTCATTAAATGGAATTTGATTGGGTCCAAGAACGGAGAATATCAACCCACAGAGGAAGTAGGGAGGAGAGGGCGTGTATAGAGAGCTTCTGTGTCATGAGCCAACCTAGGTACCCTGGTAACCTAGTAACACAGTTGGTCCTGTCATAGCCCAAAGGGAATTCCTGATTCCCACAGGTTAGAAAATAGCACCTAGCATCATACAACATGTAAGTGGGAACAAATATTCCATAAAATAAAATAAGAAAAAGAAACAAGACAACATTCTTAACAAAGGAAGCTCCACCGGGAGTAATGTACCAGAAAAAAACCATGCATAAAAGACCAAAGTACTACAACCCAAGTACCAAAATAGTAAAATAGCCCAAGTCCCAAAGGAAACGACTCACCAAGTCTGAAGTTCCACATCTAGGTCTACCTCTAAGAGATCATTTTCCCTTAATCAAACCTATAAGGAGAAAGTCTACACACAACTGAAGGCAAAAGAAGGGTGTGAGCTAAAAATATAGTAAGTTTTCACCAAGGATTATATAAAAGATGCAAATAGATGATTAACCAAATTAATTCTTTCAATTTAAAAATAAATAGGTTCTGTGTTTTCAAAGCATATTTAAACAATCATGCTATACAGATCATATAATGGAAAATACTTTAAGAAAATGCTTTACAAGTGATGGAATATTTCTAAAACAATGGATTAAATAAAACATTTATATAAAATATCTTATATAAATCCAAAAGTCATGTAAATAAGTTCAAAAAACGTTAGCGTACATTTAAATATAAAATATAAAATAAGAGAGAAACATGGTCATATACAAAATAGTCATGATAGTATTTCGGGCTATAGGACTCTGCACTCTCTAAGTGATCTCAGAAATATGTGTATACACACGTCCCATTGAAACTGGACAGAGGTGACTCATCTCCCTCCCATCAGGGATGTGGCACACTGCATATAGGTTTTGTAACATTCTAATATAGTAGAGTGTGTCCAAATAACTCACCAACTACCAAAGGCTTTCATTCACTCTTACACAATAAATAATCAGAAATTTATTTTAAGACTGCTTAAAATACAATTAAATCTCATTATTCCATTTTAATTCCAATTTTCTATTTAAAACCAAACTGATTTTTAATACAAAACATTCCTATTCCAAAAGATAAAACCATTGGGTTTCTATCAAAACATTTTAATACATTTACATAAATTTTAAATCTACTCAAAACCAATTCCATCATTTCACAATTCATTTCCATAATTAAATTCAAAATTTTTATTGAAATAATTTCAATCAAATCTATAATTTAAATCAACCAATTTCCATAAACACACCCCAATTCAATAGAATTTGGGTTTTTCTAAATTTTCATGCCAAAACCATTTCAAATAGCCCAATACAATGGAAATTTTTTCATCAAGTCAGTTGAATGAAAGTTTGAGCAATTAAATTTAAATCAACAATTGAAATAAATAAAACAACATTAGGTTAATCAATTTGTAAAATCAGGATGGAACCACCTACCTTTTCCTAAAACACAACACTCATAATTGAACTCTTCAATGAGAAATAATATGGAGAATACCTAAAAACCAAACCTAGGAATGAGATCTGACACCGTAGATAATAGACCCATCACTATCAAGATAATATATTAAAATCCCAAAGGAGGAGAAAGAGAGAAATGTGAAAAACATAGGATAGGGATTACCTGAGAAAAACACCTCAACACTAAATCACAATATAACTTCTAACGAATAGATCTAGAAGGGTTTTATAGATTAAAGATCACCTGGGGAAGGATTTGGGCTGAGGGAGTTCAAACATGAGTGGAGGAAAGAAAAGATATTAGTCATGCTACCAGTTTTAAAAAATGTAGTCAGGGTATTTCACAACGTGTAATACAATTTCATGTCAGGAAATAGTTAATATTCAAACTACTAAAAAATGTGTCACTTCAAATTAATAATAGTCCATTAAATACCCCCACGATGTTTAAAGGATAGTTACTATGTTTAGCCTTCACAGTGTGAAGCCTTTCATGACTTGCATCTAGAAATCCTTATACATCGTTTATTGCATCTAGAAATCCTTACACGTCATGTAACCTAGTTACATAGTGTGTAACCCTCCTACAGCCTGCAGAAAATGTTGGTTAAATATGAGAGTATAAAAAACCTATAACTTCACCATTATAGGTATCCTACAAATTCATTCTCAACCCTACCCGTTTAAATAATAGGAAACCCCATGAAAAGTTTAAATACATACATCTCATATCAGTAACAGGATGTTACAACCTCCCCACCATTGAAACTTTTAATCCCTAAAAAACTTATGAAGAAGATTTCATGCCAAAATGATGAGTCCACTACTCTTTTAGTAGTTACTCATATTCCCATGTCACATGACTATCAAAACAATGCTTCCATAGCACGTGGACAAAAGGTATCATCCTCCCATGAAGTAACTTGGTCTCAAAATCAACTACCTTAACTGGCCTCTCAGTCAAAGATAGATTAGGTTCAATCTCCATATCACTCTAGCTCAAAACGTGAGATGTATCAGAGAGATACTTTCTCAGCTGTGATACATGGAATACATTATGTATCGACATCAGCTGTAGTGGAAGTGATAAATGGTATGCAACTTTCCCCATCTATTCAACAACCTATAAAGGTCCCACAAAATGAGGAGCAATATTCCCTTTCCTACCAAGATGTCGATGACCCAACTAGGGTGTAACATTCATAAACATCTGGTCACCAAATGAGAAATCCAAAGTTAAATGGCTATTATCATCACAATGATTATATAGTCTCTATTCTGTTAACATTCTCTGATAAATGAACATAATATTTTTTATTTCCTCTTACATCGGCTTGTTCCAACTAAGGAACTTTCCCTAATCTCTGACCAACACAATAAAGATTTACATGGCCATATAGAAAAGGCCTCAAAATTTTCCATTCTTATCATGGAATGATAAGTATTATTGTAAGAAAACTCAACCAGTCCCAAGTGATCATCCCAAGACCCACTGAAGTCGATAACACAAGTGTGAAGCATATACTCAAGAATTTGTATAGCTCTCTATGTCTTTCCATCCGACTGTGGATGGTAGACCGTGCTTAACTGTAATTGAGATACAAATTCCTATTAAAGTCCTCTCTAAAAGAGATAAGTAAACCAAGGTTATATATCAGAGACTATAGAAGATGAAACTCTATGAAAATGGACAATCTCCTTCATGTAGATATTTCCCAGCTCCTCAACTTTGGTTTTATCTCGAATGGGTATAAAGCGAGTTGACTTGTTCAGTCTATTCACCACAACCCATATCACATTCTTATTCCTCTAGGTATGAGTCAACCCTAAAAAGTCCAAAGATATTTTCTCCCACTTCCAAGCAGAGACTGTAAGAGGTTTCAACAAACACGAAGTCTTCTGGTGCTCATATTTCACATGATGGCACATATAACTGTGAGAAACAAACTCATCAATGCCTCACCTCATACTTGACCACTAGATCTATCATTGCATTTCATAGAAAATCTTAGTGGTTATTGGGTGGACAACCCACTAGGAATTATGACAAGCCCCAATCAATGTATTTCTTGCTGAAAACGGCACAATGAAGCGATTTCAATAGCACAGAACACCCTCTTTGGAGAACGACCACTGGGAAAGTGTCTCACCACCATAAAGAAATTCTCTAATGCTATGGAATTCATCATAAATCTCTCTATCCTGAAGAATAATCTCAAGAATAGCATATTTAAACTAAAAACTGGTTAAATAAACATCAACCCCTTTCTTCTGAACTCCTATATGCAACTATACAAAAAGATCCATCAAGTTCCACTTTTCTGAAGATTCTTTCACCGCCTGGGTTGAAATTTTCCTTATCAACACATCTTCAATAACCTTACCTTTCCATAAGGTATAAGAAATTTAAAATTTTAAATATTGTAGGTACTCCACCCAACTCCTTGGGTGAAGATTAAAATATTTTTGAGAGAATATATAACTCAAACTTTTGTGGTCTAAATACATCTTAAACCTTTCTCCATAAATTTAATGTCACCAAATCTTAAGTGTGTGAATCACAGCTATAAGTTCAAGGTCATGGGTAGGATAATTCTTCTCATGTGGCCAAATCTAACTAGACCCATAAGAAACTAAATGATCACCCTGGACAATAACACATCCCAATCCTGATCCCAATGCATCACAAAATACCACATAGACATCCCCTCCCTCTATAAGAGTCAACACTAGTGAAGTATTCAAAAGATGTTTCATCTCAACAAAAGAACATTTAAATTTATCATTCGAAGAAAAATTAACTCCCTTATGAGTCAGAGTACTCATCGGAGAAACCAACTTTGAGAAGTCCTTCACGAACTAGTGATAGTATCCTCCTAATACCAATAATCTCTGAATCTCAGAGAAATTAAGTGGTTGTTCCCAATTCATAACATAATTCACCTTATGAGGGTCAACTGATATTCCTTTTTCATACACCATGTTTCCTAAGAGTTTCAATTCCTGAATCCATAAATCACACTTTGAAAGGTTGGCATAAATTTAGTGATTTATCAATAGACTCAGAACTATTATGAGATGATGCACATGACCCTCCTTGGACTTGGAGTAAACAAATATGTTGTCCATAAAGTATACCACAAATTTATCTAGATACTCCTATAAAATAATTTTCATTAGAACCATGAAAACAAAAAGATCATTTCATAGAACAAAGGGTGTAACAAGGTACTCATAATGACAATACCTCTTTTAAAAAGTGTATTTTTGAATGTAATATTCTTTTATTCTAACCTGGTGGTAACTAGATCAAATGTAGATCTTTGAAAACATATTCTCTCCTTTAAAATGATCAAATAGATCATAAATACATGGAAAAGGATAATTTTTATTTACCGTAACTATATTTAAATTTTAGTATTTAACACATAAGTGAAGGGAACCATCAGATTTCTTATCAAAGAGAATGGTTTATACCCAGGGTGACACACTCGGGCATATAAATCCTTTCTCAATAAGTTCATTAAACTCTGAATTAAACTCTTTCATTTTAGCTGAAGCCATTAAGTAAGAGGGAATAGAAACTGTTTGAGTACTAATAATTAATTCAATGAAAAACTCAACCTCCCTCATGGGTAGAATAATAAACAAATCAAAAGGAAACATGTCAGGAAACTCAATGAAAAATGGAGTGAGATCAACACTCAAATATTCTTACTCCATATCAAAAGAAAACACTGATATTACCTTTACCAACTCTGGATAAGAAGTTATATCTCTACTTGACCTTGGGTCCCAATCTCCTTGAAAGATAAGGGACATTCCACTGGGTTCTATAAGGTAGACACTTCAAAGATAACAATCAATCCAAGATTTATTGACAATGATCCAATCCATCCTGAATATGATGTCAAGATTTTTCATGTTGAGGTATATTAAACTCCAATATATATAACACCTGATAGAGAGAAGACAAAACTAGTACTATAGAGTCCTCGCTCTCTCTATTTACCAAGGGGTGTAGTAATATCCATTGCACAAGATAAAATATTCATAAGAAGATTAAGAAGATTAATGGTATGGGTTGAAATAAATGAGTGAGATGCACCAGAATCAAATAGAGCAGTCACCAATGATGATGTGATAGTAATGGTACCTCTAATAGTTGTTGGACCCATTGCATCTTCCTCTAGAGACTCTTTCATTGCAGAAAGAAGCTTCATTTTAGATTCATGTGTCTAGAACACTTTTGTTCATGAAGAATTTGATTACGCCTTAGTTTTTGGAGGTGCTTATGATCCCGTTCCACTTCACAGAGTAGAAAATTTGTGTCATAACTTCTTCAAGTTCCTTAAACATCTCCATGATCCACACTTCTTGGGTGCCTCAGTGAATACGCTTTTTGAATGCCATGGCTGAACACACTGGTAGCATATCAAAGGGCTTCCTCCAGGTGTTGTAGGAGATTTAGAATGACCTTTCCATTAAGAAATTTTAAGGGAATTATCATACTTCCATTTTCCCTTGAATAAACTAACACTAACACTTAGAGAATAAAGAAATCTTGATAACCCTAACTTTCTAGCCTAGTCCATCTCAACCAACATCACCCAATCTAGTACATTAGAATAAGTGGAAAACTTTATTTTAACAACCTAAGAATGAATATCTAATTGAATTCAAAACTTGAACCATCGATCCTTAATATTCTCATTCGACACAATATTAGGTGAAAGTTGCACCAGATCATCAAATCAATTTGAATACACAGTCACGGTTCTATCGTCCTGCTCCAGCTTGAAAAACTCCACATCCTTGGCCAACATCATTGACTCTGAATAGAACTGATTGGTGAAAACAACATTGAAGTATTTCTATTATAATACCTAAAGTTTCATCATAATCACTATCATGTCCCACCATCTCATACTCAGTGCTTCAATCATGAAGGTGGAACACTTCACCTTGATCATGTCTGGTGTCTCCAAGAACTCAAAAAGACATTCTACCACACCCAACCATTCCTTAGCATGTTGGGTGTTATTGGAGCCATTGAAAACTTGTGGCTTCAGGTGAAGAAACACTTTAGAATGATTTATTAGAACATCCCCCATATTATAAATAGCTAGATATTGAACAGAAACTGGAGTTGGTCCCTATCCCAGAGCTTGGATAGTGTGCACAATCACCTCAACTATATTTGGGTCCACTGGAGGATTTTCTTACTGTAGTTCAACAGTAGGTTCCTTCTGGATGCAATTTTTACGTATTTTCATAGAAATGGTTTTACACAACATCATCAAACAACAAGGAAGACATTATATTAATACTAAAATTGAGAAATAAGGGAAATTATTCCTAATAGATAGAACAACCAGATTTGGAATCCAATCTATCCAAATCAGAATAGGGAAAGGAATAGAACTAATCCACAATATATCCTTCCCTAACCACCCCTGGAAACATAGGGTTTATTAGAGTGATAGATATTCAGGCACTCAATCTCAACTACCTCCTAAGTCATTGAAAGATTTAAAAAATGCATACTCACTTCAAGATAAAATCTCAACAACCTCCCTCTGATACCACTTTGCCATGAACCAGCCTAGGTACCCTGGTAACTTGGTAACTGAGCCAGCCCTGACATACCCCAATGGAAATTCTCAGTCCCCATGGGTCAGTGACTAGCACCCGGCATCATAAAAAATGTAAGTGGGAATGAATTTTCCAAAAAAAATATAATAAGAAAAAGAAACAAGACATTATGTATAACAAAGAAAGCTCTACTAGGAGTAATTTACAAGAAAAAACCAGGTATAAAATCCCAAATTACTACACCCAAAGTACCAAAATAAGAAAACAGCCCAAGTCTCTAAGGAAAAAACTCACCAAGTCCAAATTTTAATAGATGGATCCACCTCCAAGAGATCCTTTTCCCTTGCTCGAACCTGGAAGGATAAATTCTAAAAACACCCAAAGAAAAAAGTAGGGTGTGAGATAAAAAGAACAGTAGGGTTTCACCAAGGATTCCATAAAATATTCTAACAAATGATTAACCAAAAGAATTATTTCAATTTAAACATAAAATGTTTTTGAATTTTCAAATAATATTTAAACTAACATTATATATAGTTCAAATGATGGAAAATAGTTTAAGAAAAGGTTTTACAAGTGATGAAATATTTCTAAAATAATATTTTATATAAAACATTTATATAAATAATTTTATATACATCGAGAAGGCATTTAAAGTAGTTAAAAAAACATTGGAATAAATTTATATCTCAAATATAAAACAATCAAGAAACATGGTCATCTTCAAAATATGTATGACAGTATTTTTGGCTACAGGACTCTGTACTCTCTAAGTGATCTCATCAATATGTGTATACAAACATCAACCTAAAATTGGCCATAGGTGACTCATCACCCTCTCATCAGGGATGTGACCAACTGTATGTATGTTTTTTAACATTTTAATATCATAGAGTGTGTCCAAATAACTCACCAACTACCTACGACTTGTATGCTCTTCTACACAATCAACGATGGGAAATTTCTTTTAAGACTACATAAAATATAATTAAATCTCATTCTTCTATTTCAATGAAAATTTTCCATTTAAAACCAAAATGATTTTTAATTAAAAACATACCTCTTTCCCCAGATAAAACCACTAGGTTTCTCTCAAAACATTTTAAGTCATTTCCATAAATTTGAAATCAATTCCATTATTTCAAAATTCATTTCCATAGCTAAATTTAATAATTTAATTGAAATAGTTTCCATCAAATCCACAATTTAAATTAAACAATTTAAATCAACCAATTGTTTTATACACACCCCATTTCAATGGAATTAGGGTTATTCCAAATTTTCATGCCAAAACCATTTCGGATATCCTAATTCAATGGAATTGGGTTTTATCGAGTCAATTGAAATATTTTTTGATCAACTAAATTTAAATAAATAGTTGAAATAAATCAAGAAATACTAGGTTAATCAATTTGGAAAATCAGGATGGAATCACTTACCTTTTCCTGAAACGCAACACTCGCAACGGCACTCGTCAATGAGAAAAAATATGGATAAGACCTAAAAACCCAATCTAGAAATGAGATCTAACATCAAAGATCATAGATTCATCCCTATCAAGATGATCTATTGATATTTTAGATGAGAAAGAGATAAAGGTGAAGAATGTATGAGAGGGCTTACTCAAGAAGAACATCGCAAGAGAAACATTGATAAAACATCTAAAGAATAGATCTGAAAGGGTTGGAGAGATAAAATATCTCCTGAGGAAGGATTTGGGTTGAGGTATTTGAAACATGAGTGGAGGGAAGAAAATATCTCAGCTGTGTTTCCCATTTAAAAAATTCAATCCAGGTATTTCATGATTTGTAATAAAATTTCATGTTGTGAAATAGTTAATATCTAAGACCTCCAAAAAATGTATCACCTAGAATTAAAAACTGTCCATTATATACATCATGATGTGTGACCTTCACAACATGAAGTCTTTCAGGACTTTCATCCATAAATCCTTACACATCATGTAACTTATTTACATGGTGTGTAACCAACCTTTAGCCTATAGAAAAAGTTAGTTAAAGATGAGAGTCCAAAAAATATTTGACTTCACCATTATAAGTATCCTACCAATTTTTTCTCAACCCTACCCAATCCAATAAATTGAAATACCATGACAATGTTAAAGGCATGCCTGTCAAATTGGTAACGGGATGTTACATTCTGGGTGAAATGAGAATGGAAAAGGGGGGTAAACCCCTTTAAAGGTTGGAGGGGAAAATTGAAATTTTTATCTTTAAATGAGAGGAATGGTTATGTTTTATAATTAGGCAAACTATGTTCAAAATGTATAGGCTTCACTTCCCAAGAACCCCTTCCCCACAAAGTTACATCACATTGTTATAAAAACCATGAACCAACTATATAAGTGACTCTATGACCCTTAACCATGTCACACGGTTTTATGGGCCACCTTTAATTGTTTGTAAATTCATGATTCCCTTTTTATATGGGTTTCGTGGTTGAGATGCACAGTTATTACTAACTACGCGACTTAACCTACTCCTCATAAAAACTATGATTCTAAACGTCCAAATATCTTGACACTTTTCCAAGAACTTAGGGAACCTCTCGATCCCTGAACCATGTCAAAATAATAATTTTAAGTTTTCTAACTCTTGGAATTAAATTTTGAATATTAGTTTAATATTTTTTTCATACACTAAATGAAAAACATAAATTCCTTTTAAATTTTCAACTCATCAAAAAAATCAGATATTATAAATATTGAAAATAAGTATAAGCAAGTGGTTAATGAAAAATATCATGTTTTAAATGAAAAAGAACTTATTTTAAAATAAAATTATGATTTTATTTTCAAATTAAAAAATCAACCCAATGTATAAGTTTTCAAAACCGAAATCAAAGATTTCAAAATCTCTCTTTTAAAATTCACCCAAGGTGAACAAAAATATAAAAAGATCTTTGGTTCTCAATGTTTTAAAATAAATATTCAGGATTTTTGTTTTTCAAATGATATTTAAAATTCTTCTAAAACCACTACCTTTATTTAAAATGGTGTTTCTAGTAATAAAATATTCAAATATTATCATAAATACTGTCATATTTTCTAGGAATGTGATTGAAAAAATTCTAGATATAGAAGGCCTAAATCAATGCCAATTTTTTCTCATCTATCTCAAAAATATGAGAATATTTGGGTTCCTGAATATTTACTAGCCTAGGTTTTAGGACATAAAATTATTATCTTTAATAAATCATACTCTAGAATTATATGACCCTCAAGGGTAGCCAAAGGCTCCTCTAAATTATTTCTTTCAGGTCCTTTCCACAGAACCTCTTTAAAATATCAAAATAGTGGATTCTATTTAAAATATGGTGTTTGAAATCTTGAAGTGATTTATCATCTCTTTATACCTCAATATTAATGTTTTATGCTTCATTTAATGATTATCCTAGCTATTTTCTTTATAGAGAATCTTGGACATCAATATTGATCTTTATGAAAAAAGGTTATTTGTTCCTTTTATTTTAGTTATCTCTTGGATTTTATTTCAAAATATTTACTCTTCGGTTTTACTCTTATTTTTAAATTTTTCTCTCTTTATATTTTGTTTTTATAGTTTTATCTCAATTTTACTACCATTTGAGGGAATTCATATCCATTTTTTAAATTCTGTTTTATTTTTTTTCAAGATTTATTTTATTTTTATTTTTATGTTTTTTTCTATATTTTATTTTATTCATGATATTATATCTTATCTTTAATTTTTATTTGATATTATTTTATCCTTGAAATTTAATCTCTATTTTACCTTTCAAATTATTTATTTATTTCAATCTTATTTCATTCTCTATCTGCTTTAGTTTAGTGATGTTTTTTAATAGTCTTTCTCAATCATCTCTTCTCTATTATATAATCATGTTCATAAAGATTAATTTTTTTCTAATAATGTTTAATATATTCTTAAAATCATGTTTTAATCTCTATATCTCTTGAAATAATATTCTCTTAATTCTTAGATAATCATTATACACGGTTCAAAAATAATTTTTTTCAAAAGTTCTATTTTGAAAGGATTTTGTTTTCATGAATTTGTTATTTTATTGAGAATAATATTATTTTTTAATAGATTTATGACCTATTGAGATAAATTAATTTATTTCTTTATTTTATGTAGCATTATAGTTTGTAAATTCCTCTCAGTTTATTCAAACTTTTTTTCCTAAATGGGTCTTTAATATTATTTAAAGTATGTTTTGAAATTATTTCCTACTATCTTTTAATATATCTCTAACCTTCTTTCTTTTAACATTCCTTTTTTGATAATAAAAAAGGGTGAGAATCTTTTGATGTAGTTAAAAGATCAAAGAAAGTATGTTTTAAATATTATTTCATCAAGAGGGATAAATTTGTTTCAAAGTTTCAAAAAATGGGGAGATATATTTTTCATGTTTATTTGGTAGCTCCTTCCTTTTTATATTTTCCCTCTTTCTTATCTTGATTTTAATATAATTTTTTTTTGATAATTAAAGAGAGGGGGATTACTGGACCCTAAAGCATAATTTTTTCAATGATAACCAATAATATAAAGTTGTTCTAAGTTGTTTCATGTTGTTTCAATTGTATTTTTCATGTTTCAATTGTGTTAGTTGGATAGAAAGGCATTCTTCCTAAATGTACCTTCAAATCAGGTTAAAGGTCCACGTCCACTTATGTTGTAGTAGGGAAGCACTGACTACCTAGGGTAGTGCCACCAGATAGTGTGTGTATTGATAAAAACACTCTCATCCAGAAGGAGTCCATCAAATAGATGGTGGAGGTGCACTGATTAGCTATTGGGAGATTTCCATAAGTATCTTCTACTAGGAGTCCCATCGGATACTCATTTCCTTTCTTTATTTACATTGTGAAAATGATTTCATTTAATTGTATTTTTTAAATTCTATTATGCTTTAATTTGATTATATTGATAACTTTATTTACTTATCTCCATCTTATATAACATACATTTTATTTATAACTTTAATTTTTAAAAAATAAATTCACCCCTCCCCCTCTTTACATTTTTATAACCCAAAAAAATAATCTTAAAAAAGAAGCCACCCTAATCTTAAAAACATTGAAAAATCATCAACCAGAAAGAGATCAACCATCACCCCAACCTCTCAGATGATGAACCCTCCACTATGATTTGTGCATTTTCCATGATTTTTCATTAGCAACTTGAGAACCAGTGTAATCATCTAGTAGAGTGGGAATCTATGAGGCCCAAGGATTATGTTCTCTAGATAAATCTATTCCAAGAACCTTCTCAAAGATCTCTGAATAATCCTTAGTGTAATGAAAAAGATGTTTGTTGTTTTCTTGGGGGACACGATGGTCTATTTGGAGAGTTTTTCAAAAATCTAGTTTTTCTAATGGTGGAACCCCAAACGGTGGCATCAAATGGTGGAACCGAACATGGCTCAGTGAATGGTGTCTCACTGAACAATGACATCGTGACTCACCCAACGATGATTCACTTATAATAGTTTTTCAAGTTTCCAAGTTTCTCCAGTTTCTCCCAGATTTTCCAACTTCTCCCCTGTTACATTTTATTTTGTGTAAATCATGTTTAAAGCCTTGTTTAGGCACTTATAAAGACGTTTCAAAGGATATTAATTATATATTTAATATCCTAACACATTGGGGACTTTGAAATAATCCAACTGCATGGTCATGGCCATAATTCAACATTAATGAATTTTGAAACTGTTCTACCTTTGATATAGGATCCAGCTCTTCAAAGATAGAACCTTTCCTTACTATTGTGTTTTTGTTCCCTCTTGGTTTTCTTAGATCCTTCCCTTCTAGTGGAGTCACCCATTGTTCCATAGCCATCGATCGAACTTTCCTTATAGTTTTTTCATGGATTTTTCTTACTGCTCATGCGACCCTCTGTTTTTGACACAAGGAAGAGTTGTTGATCATATACTATTCCAAGTAGGGATTTCCTTCATCTCTATTTTATTTGTGTATTATGTGGGCTGGCTGTAGTATTGTTATTTTGTAAAAAAATTTGAATTCACATTTTAGAAAATATAAATGCTATTACGAACATGATAATGTGTTGGGAGTGGATTTGTGTTGATCACCTATATTATTGGTTATCTTTGTTGATGATGTGATCTATTGTGGTCGTACAACTTCTGAAAATCATGAATGTTGGTGATCTTTGCCTATGTAGGGATGATGTTTTAGAACTGTTGTTGTTTCCTTATGAATAATTGTCATAAATATCAATATGATTAATTATGTATACCTGGTTAAATTAAATGGATGACCTAGTATGAAAACCCTTGTGTGATCACCCCTACTTGTCAGAGTGAAATTTAAATAATCGTATTGGACAAATTTTAATACACTATATTTTATAGGTGTGGTTGTGTGTTGTGCGTGGTTCTATTTGACCTTGTGTTGTGGATGAGAGTGTGGTTGTGTGTATTTAGTGGTTCATGTGGTGTAATAGAATATCAGGTTGAGAGATTGATTGGTTTTGGAATGGATTAACTTGTTATGTAGTGGCACTACATCTGGGTAGTGTTTGGGAAATAGGAATGGAGGACTAGGTTGTGTTGTGATTTCATGTTTATAGGTGTGTTGGGTGTGGTGTTGTTGTCTAGTGGGGCTTTCGAGTCTATTTGTGAGATGATTATTGAGTATGATAACTTTGAAGAATGATATTTGGTAGTGGTTGAACGAGTGTCTAGGAAAAAGGGGGTGTGTAGTGGGACTGTAAGTGGGTTTTTTTTCTATTTGTTTTTATGAATGGGTGTTAAAATGGAAATCCTTTACCTTGGTCCCTCTTCTATATTTTAATTTTGGAAGTGTATAAAGTTTCATCGGCACTCTTAGGATTGGTGTTTTGTTGTTCCTTGAATGGGGGTAATCATGGAGTAAGCATGAACCCGTTTTAGTTAATTAGGCTCTTCGCCTTATGAGAATGATTATTGGTTTTTCATTTGTTAGTTTCTTGGGTAGGGATGGTGTAAATAAATTAATGGTATTATAATGTACAAAGACAATTGGTTAAATGAAAGGTGTGGGTTGATGCTTTGGTTGTGGCTGTTGTGTGTCTATGTATGTAGGGGTAGCAACAAAGGTGGTTTTGTGTGGGATGGTTGTATGTTTGGAATTACATTGGATGGGATGTCTGTTTGTTACCTATATGTATAACCTTTTAGTTTATAATGATTTCTATAAACACCCCACCCGCGTTGAGAACAATGTTCTGAACACCCCCATTGTTATGTAAGAGGGTGTCTTTCCCAACATCCTAATAGGAGAATGGATGGATGGTTACTAACTTTACCTTGGTCCCTCTGCTTGGAATTTATCGCCTAGGTGTTTTTGGGTAGGCTATAATGGATTGTAGTTTATTACAATATTTATAGTATTTTTTGTGTGAGAGGTAGTTTTTTTCTCATGTGTCATTGGGATAAGGCCTAGGTGTTTTCGGGTAGGATGTGGCATGTGTGAGGCTCAGGTGTTTGTGGGTGGGATGAATGTGGTTTGTGGCCTAGGTGTGTGTGGGAAGGTTGTGAAAGTGGGGCTTGTGGAAGAGCGTGGTATCATCAGAACTTTATACGTTAAGGATGAGTAGTTAACCAGTGGGAAGTGGTGCAGGGTGCCCATATATCGATGTACTTATATTATTACATTACTCGACAAGAGTTATTTGGTGAGTGTGCCTTGGTGAGGATGGGGGGGATAGTATACCTTGTTAGGTGATTTTGGAGTTTCTGTTGTTTTCTCATGGGGTAATTAGTCTTCCTCTCCCACTTGTGTAGGGGTGAATTTGTTTTTTCCCTACTGATTATACTTGTATGCTCAACCTGTGTATATAAAACTGTTTTATGATTTCTATGGAATTTATGTTGACTGTGTTGGACCTTACTATCTTTGATGTTGGGGGTGGTTTCTATGTCACTTCTGAGATTTATTTTGCTTCTTAATTTAAAGTTTTCTTTATATTTCTAGTAGTTTTACTTTAGACATGCATGTGGATGGATTTTGGTTTCTTTTTATATATGTGTCTTGGAGTTGTTTTGAGGTTGATACATCTTATTTATTGATCTTAGTTACTATAAAAAGGGTAGTGCCTCCCATTTTTGTGAGATTTTTATAACCTTGGTGCTTTTTAGCACCCTGGGGACTATTAGAGGTGGGACTCTACAGTCATTATCTCTCCTTCATATTGAGGAAGGAAGGTCTCTACATCTAGCCATCCCTTCCCTCATCTTGAAGATGGCTGGTTGTGATAGAATGGTATCAGAGCTGATGGTTGAGAGATATGGTGGTGTTTGGAGTTAGGAATAGTTCAGATTTATTATATTGGTACTTAAATAGTGGTATAAGGTATTGGTTCATGACATATTCTAGGTAAGACTGGTTAGGACATGAAATTTTACTGCCCCATGAGATCTGATGCAAGGACTCTAAGCTTACTGAACGACCAAGTGAGGCTACACCATTTGTGGGGTAGACACCCTAGGAAAGGTACATACGTCATGATGACTTGTGTTACTATTTTTTTGGGAAATTTTAGGAAATTAAAATAAATAAAGAGTTAAAATTAATCCTAAATGAATTCTACACTACTCAGGCTTAGGAGTTCCTTGTTTTTATTTCAGTTATGGCGCCCGATCATCATATGCATGTGGTACAAGCAGTGGAGGCTCAACAGGCCAATCCAACCGATCGGTGGGGGGTAGATCTAGAAAAGGAGGAAAATAAATTGCAGAAGATACTTCATGATTTCCAGCGATAGACTCTGGAAAAATACAAGGGCAGTGTCTCAGACATGGAGATGGAGAGTTGCCTTAAGGAGCTGGTGATCACTTTCAGCTCGATCAGGCTCCAACAAAGTACTATGTTCCTCTATAGGTGATCCAGATTATGGGATAATAATGTCAATGGTGAATGATTTTTCTTGGGGAGATAACGGAGACTGATGTTTTTTGGACTGGCTTTGAGAAGGAGTTATGGGCGGAATTCCTTTCTTCCACGATGAAAGCTAAGAAGAGGCAGGAGTTACTCTACCTCCAACAAAGAGTATGTCAATGAGGGAATTGGGGATTGAGTTAAAAGATCTCCTACTCTTTGGTCTAGATCTATTTTTGGATGAGGAGTCTCAGGCAAGGTGATAAGAGGAGGCACTCTATCCTTCTCTTAAGTATGTGGTTACTCCCTTCACTCCACTGACATACTTAGAGGTTAAGAAGAAGGATAAAGTGGTGAAAAGGATGCAATAATGAGGAGTTCTACTACTAGAGGGAAGTCAGCTGAATTATTTAAAGTGGAAGGCCGTCAACAACAATTCTATAGTGTTAGGTCCTTCCAGGTTTTGGCCAGCAGGGATCCAGACCCAGCAATTCCAGTTCTGACCCTCTGGTTCTCTCCCATTTACCATGGGCCTAGGGCTGAGGTGTTTCACTTATGGAGGCTACGGGAACCTTAAAATTAAGTACCCAACTTGAGATCAGTTTGGTGGAGGTGGGAAGGCTCATCACCCACCTCATCAAAAATTTCCAGCCATGTCTTTTCAGTAGTAGGGATACAAGGCCTCTACTCCACTGAGGGAAGATGTTGCACGAGGAGGCCCACCTTAGGGTTCTCCTTAGGTACCTTGACCAAAACATGGTTTGGGGGGAGGAAAATTGATTAGGTGTAGAGGAACCAAGCTTGTGGATCTTCATGCCACATAGGAAATAGTTTCAGTAGTGCAATAGATTGTTCTAATTATGATTAGTTATTTTTAGTATGCTTTCTTTCACCTTGTTTGATTCTAAAGCTTCACACTCCTTCCTTTCAACCAGTGTGGCTCATGCCTTGGAACTAGACATAGAGAGGCTTTATGATCCTCTAGTGTTGATTACACTATTTGGATGTTATATTAGCTTGTTTGATGTTTTCTAGTGATGTAGACTGATGTTGGGGTTGCACCAGTCCAGTAGGGATCTCTTTCTACTATAGATGTAGCCGTATGATGTTATCCTTATAATTGATTGGTTGTACTCTTTGCATGTTGTTATCAACATGTGGTATGGATATCACCAGTTGAGTGTGATGGAGTGTGACATCCTAAAGACTGCTTTCATGTGCAGGTATGGGCACTTCGAGTTTGTAGTTATGGAAATTGGTGTTATGAATGCACCAGCCATGTTCATGGGGCTCATAAAATTTTTATTTTGTGAGTTCCTAAAATAATTCATCATCATATTCATCGATGACATTCTTATCTAATGAAGGTTATAGGAGTAAGCATACTGATCATATCAGGACTGTCCTATAGATTCTTCAGCACCACCATCTCCACGAAAAGCTATCCATGTAAAATTTTTGGACATAGGAGGTCCACTTTCTTGGGTATGTGGTGTCTCAGTAGGGTGTAGTGGTGGACTCATAAAAGTTATAGGTAGTTATTTCTTGGTTATCACCAAATAATGTGGTATAATTTCACATTTTTCTTGGTCTGGTAGGATACTACCCGAGATTCATACCTGATTTCTCTCCAGTAGAATCTCTGTTGACAGATCTGACTAGAAAAGGGAAAGAATTTGTGTGGATTGAGCAGTATCAGATAGATTATATCAATTTTAAGGGGGAGATGGTCAGTGCACAGGTTTCCAGAGGAAAGGGAGATGTTCAAGGTGTTTTGCGACACTTCCCGTTTGGGCTTGGGCTATGGGCTAATGTGGCAATAGGGAGTGATCTCTTATTGGTATAGGTAGTTACATCCCCATGAATGTAAAAATTCCACCCATGATCTGGAAAATTTAGCAATCATGTTTGTACTATATTCATTGATGCATTACCTCATCATAGAGCACTTTTTGATCTCCACAGATCACAAGATCTTGATATATATCTTTTCCCAGTGAGATCTAAACTTGCGACAATGAAGGTGTATGGATTTTCTCTAAGATTATGATTTTAAAATATCTTACACCTTAGGGAACGTAAATATCATGGATGATTATTTGAGTAGAGAAGTCATAGAAGAAGGTAGTTTGGGAATCTGTGGATGCTTGGATGTCGATGGAAGAGTTGGTTTCCTTGCACTTAGATGCAGGAATGGATGGCGGAAGAGGCGGCCTATTTCAGATGATAGTGTGATATTATCTGATGAAGTAGGGGGAGGATTCTGGTGGGGAGACTCAGAGGCGGAGGTGATGTATGATCATGTTGACCAAAGAAATGCTCTAGAGGGATAGTCAGAGGATGGTTATAATTAGAAGACGTTATGTGGGATGTTGTTAGTACTAGTGGTATTACATGATGAATTTCTATCTGAGTTTCATAGATCACCCCTAGTGGTACACCAAGTAGTTTCCAATATGTATCGGGGCTTTAGGGATCAGTTCTGGTGGCCCGAGATAAACTAGGTTATGGTGGAGTTTGTGGCAAATTTCTTGGTGTGCCAGCAGGTAAAGGCTAAGAACCGTGTTCCCGGTGGTTAGTTGCAGCCCCTAGATTTCTCCAAATGGAAGTGGGATGACATCTTCATGGATTCTATCACATGATTACCCAGGACTCAGGTAGGATGTGATGCAATCTTGGTAGTAGTTGATTGATTGACGAATTCGTCTCACTTATTAGTGATCAAGGAGTTGAGACCAGTGGATACCTTAGCATAGAGGTATGTGGATGTGGTGGTGCAGCTGCATGAAGTTACAAGATCCATAATCTCATATCATGATACACGTTTTACATTGTTATTCTAGAGTAGATTGCATCATGATTTTGGCACTCAGTTACACCTCAGCACTGCTTTCCACCCTCATACGGATGGAAAAACAGATAGGACCATCCAAACATTGGAGGAAATGTTGCGGGATTGTGTTCTGGACCTTAGTGGTTCCTAAGTATGAAATTTTCCCTTGTTAGAGTTCGTTTACAATAACATATATCACTATTCCATTTGCATGGATCCATTCAAATCTTTATATGGTAGATTATGTAATTCACCATTGTGTTGGACTGGAGTTGGGGAGGCGACTGTTCTTACTCTAGATGTGGTCCAGAGTATGACAGAGAAGGTGAAACTTGTCTATGAGAGGATGAAGATAGAACAGTACTGGAATAAATCTTATGTCGATCACAGGATAAGGCCCTTGGATTTCAAGGATGGGGACCATGTATTCTTGAATTTTTCCCCTCGATATTGGTAGTGAAGGTTTTGCAGAGGCAGTAATATTTCTCCCAGGTTCATCACACCTTTAAAGGTGTTGGGATGAGTTTCCAAGGTGGAATATCAACTGGCATGGCCACCGTAGTTAGGGAGGATCCATGAAATCTTTCATGTCTCTCAAATTTTTCATTATCATCATGATGACTCCCATGTCATTGATTGGGGAGAGTTGGATATCAAGGATGAAGGAACATTCATGGAACGGCTAGTGGAGATCCAAGATCATTGGGAGAAGGTTTTGTGTGGGTGGACCATTCCCTTGGTTCATGTGTTGTGGGGGTATAGTGGTCGAAAGGAGAGTACTTAAGAGTGAGAGGCACATATGTGTTCCCAATACCTGGAGTTGTTTTTAGTTTTGATTGTGTGCCATGTTTTGATGTAATAATTTACCTTGTTTCCTATGATATGGGTTGTTTATTTATTATCTAATTTGTGATAATGTCCTATCATGTTGAAAGGGTAAACCTGATTCCTAATCGAGACACATTAACGTGGATGTGATTAAACCCATGCAGGGGAGTTAGTGACGCCTAAATCAAATAGTATCTTGACATGGAGGAAGGAATTCCGTAATTTGTGTGTACAGACAATTGGTGTGTTGGGTATCTTGTGGATGTTTGGGTTAGAAGATATGGGAGGAGGTTTTCTTGGATGTTGAGGCTTCACTTTATCTTTTGAAAAACACAAGGAGGTTTATCCTTGAGAGATATCTTACGGGATGGTTGTTCAGACCCCTTCTTCTGCTGGTTTAGTTTTCAATTCTTGAGGACAAGAATAGTTTGATAGGTATATGATGTAATGAACCAGATTTATTTGGTCCATTACTTTGTGAAAATATAGTGTTTTTGGTTTTCTTGGGGGACATAGTGGCTTGTTTCAAGAGTTTTCCAAAAAAACTAGTTTAACCAAAGGTGGAACACCGAACGGTATCACCAAACAGTGGAACCATATAGTGGAACACCAAATGGTGGAACCTAATGGTGTCACAAAAAATGGGGGCATCAAACAGTGTCACACGAAACAATGGATCACTGAATGGTGTCTCACTGAACGGTGACATCGTGGCTCACCCAACAGTGAGTCACTTCTAATAGTTTTCCAAATTTCCATTTCCCCAGTTTCTCCTAGATTTTATAGATTCTCCCCTCTTAAGTTTTATTTGATGTAAATAGATTTTAAATCCTTTATTTGGTGTTTCTAAAGTCATTTATAAGGATATAAAAATATCTTTAATATCCTAATACTCTAGGGACTTTGAAATAATCCAACAACATTGCCTTGGCCATGATCCGACTTTAATGAATTTTGAAACCATTCTTCATTTGATATGATATCTAGCCCTTCAAATCTGGGATCTTACCTTCCGAATGTATTTTTGTTTCCTATTGGTGCGCCTAGAGCCTTCCCTTACCATGGAGTCACCTGTTGTGTCGTATCCATTGATCGAGATTTCCTTATAGTTTTTCCTCATAGTTTTCTTTTTACTCACGCGACCCTCTGTTTTTGATGCAAGGGAGAGTTTTTGATCGTATGATATTCCATGTAGGGATTTCCTTCATCTCTATTTTATTTGTGTATCATGTGGGGTGGGAATAGTAATTTTCTTTTGTGAAAGCTTTCAAATCCAACTTTTAACAAAGATAAATTCTAATATGAAATCAATAACATGATGGGAGTTGATTGATGTTGATCGCATGTTTTATTTATTATCTTTGTTAGTGATGTGATCTTTTGTGTCCCTATGGATTTTGAAAATCATGATCGTTGGTGGTCTTTTCCTATTCATGGGTGATGATTTAGCACTATTGTTGTTTCCTTATAAAAAAATTCTATAAATATCATTCTGATTCATCACGTATACCCAGTTAAATAAAATGGATTCCCCGTGATGAAAACTCTTGTGTGATCACCCCTTCTTATAAAAGTGAAATTTAAAATAATAGTGTAGTCCAAATATGAAAATACCCTATTTTATAGGTTTAGTTGTGTGCTATGTGTGGTTCTATTCGACCTTGTGTTTGTGCTATTTGTATGGTGTTGTGGCTGGGAGTCTGTCTGTGTGTATGGGGGGTGCATGTGGTGTAACGGAATATCAGGTTGAGAGATAGATTGATTGTGGAATGAATGAACTTGTTATGCATTGGGACTGCATCTGTGCAGTGTTTGGGTAGTGTGGATATAAGATTGGGTTGTGTTAGGATTTCATGTTTATGGGTGTGCTGGGTGTGGTTTTTTTTCATTGGGGATGTTGGGTCTAGTTGTGATAGTATGACTAAGTGGGATAACTTTGAAGAATGAAATTTTATAGTGGTTGAATAGATGTCTAGAAAAAATGGGGTGTGAAGTGAGACTACAAGAGGGTTATTCTATATGTGTTTCTATGAATGGGTTTTAAAATAGAAATCCTTTAACTTGGTCCCTATTCACTTGTTTAATATTGGAAGTGTCTAAAGTTTCACCTGTGGTCTCAGGATCAGTGTTTTGTTGTGCCTTGAATGGGTATAATCATGAAATAAACATGAACCCGATTTAGTTAATCGGGATCTTCGCCTTCTGAGAACGGTTTCTGGTGTTTTTTTGTTAGTTTCTTAGGTAGGTATGGATTAAATAAATGAATTGGATTATAATATAGAATGAAAATTGGTTAAATGAAATGGGTGGGTTGATGTTTTGGTTGTGGTTGTTGTGTGGATATGCATATAGGGGTAATAGAAAAGGTGTTCTCATGTGGACTGGTTTTATATTTGGAATTCTATAGGATGGGTTGAGTGTTTGTTACCTATACGTATAAACTTGTAGTTCCTTATGTTTTCTCTATGAACCCCACCCGCATTGAGAACTATGTGGCAAACACCCCCATTATTATGGGGGAGGGTGTCTTTCCCAACATCTCAATGGGAGGATGGATGGCTGGTTACTAACATTAATTGTTATATATTTTAGGAATTTATCACCCAAGTGTTTTTAATAAGGCTGTAATGGCTTGAGGTTTATTACTAGATTTATGTTATTGGTTGTGTGAGAGGTGGTTTGTTTCCCAAGTGTCTTTAGAATGAGGCCTAGGTGTTTTTGGGAAGGATGTGGTTTTTGTGAGGCCTAGGTGTTTATGGGCGGTATGTGTGTGGTTTGTGTCCGAAGTTTTTGCTGGTAAGTTATTATAGTGGGGATTTTTGAAGAGCATGGTAGCTTCAGGGCATTTTCCATTAGATATGAGCAGTTGACCAGTGGTAAGTGGTGTGGGGTACCCAAATATCGATGTTATTATATTATTACATTACTGGACTTGCATTATTTGGTGATCATGCCTTGGTGAGGTTGGGGTGGATAGTATACCTTGTTAGGTGATTTTGGAGTTTCTATTGTTTTCTCATAGGGGCATTAGTATGCCTCTCCCACTTGTGAAAGGGTGGATTTGGTTTTTCCCTTTTTTGTATACTTGTATACTCACCCTACAAATATAAAACTATTTTTAGGTTTCTAGGGAGATTACGTGAACCGTGTTGGACCTTACTAGCTCAGAATTTAGGGATAGTTACCATGTCACTATTTAGTTTTATTTTGGTACTTATTTTCGAGTTTTTATTATATTCTCAGTAGTTGTACTTTAACCATGCATGTTTATGGATTTTTGTTTCTTTTTATATGTGTGTCTTTGAGTTTTTTTAAGGTTGATACATCTTATCTCCTAATCTTGGTTGCTATAAAAAGGGTAATGCCTCACATTTTTAGGATATTTCTATACCCTTGGTGTTGTTCTCCACCCTAGGGCCTATTAGAGGTAGAAATCGGGGTTTATTATCTCTCCTTCATCTCAAGGAAATAAGGTATCAACATCTTTTTATCCCTTACCTAATCTTGAAGAAGGTGTGTCGTGACACTTAGGTTCAAAACCACCCCTTGGAGGCTAACTTGCTTCTTTTCTTATATCTAGATTGACTAACTCAGTGGCCATAGCATGGGATTTGTCACCTTCCTTAGGGAATGATTCCTAGTACTATATTTTTTCAGATTATTTGGAATACTAAGGATAATTTTTCTCCCTATACTCCAAAGTCATGGTTTCTTTCTTACATCACCAGGAATAGCCATTAGTGAGATTACAACAACACAACTATGAAAGTTTTGAAACACTAGAGGGAACTACTCATGTTTCAATAGTAAATTTCCCTTATCTGTGAATTGTTGATGAATATGATCTTATAGAAAAGAAGGACTATTCTTTGTAACATTAGTTTAAATAAGGTCATGAGTAGCCTCTAATTTCATGGTGGTGTGATTATTATCCTGGACTGAACTCATACTTGTTAGATCCACATGTTCCATACTGTGTTCCTTCCCTACATAACTAGCCATTATATCATAAACATATCTAATTAAATGTATTCCATCCATATAGGGGTCACCTATGAATGAATTTAAACCACTTCCTATAGCCTTCAAGTCTTCCTCCACATGGAAAACATGGCCTTTACTATTATACTTTCTAGAAACAATATTTAAGATACTATTTTATTTATTCATAATTAAGATCATTTAAGTAATTCCAAAATAAAAAAAACTAGGTGAAGAGCATCAATTACTTTGATTCTTGACTATCCCAGATTCCAAAAAAATTATAACCCATAAAATAAATTAAAAGTTAAAAAACAATTTAAAAAAATTACCTATTTTGGGAGGGGTTGAGGTTTTCTGACTGAAAATTGTAGACCAGAACCAATAAAAAAGAAAAAACTAAGATTAAGATCCCAGAAAAAGGGTTTGAAAAGAAGACATAAACAAGAAATAAAAGAAAATGTGTAAAATTAAAGAACACATGTGATTTACATTCTTCAGATCTCATTGATCCTATGTGCACGATAAGAACCCCATCACCATATTTATAATTATGTAAAAAAAACAAAATAGAAATCATATAATAGAGAAGGTAAAATTAAAGAGGCAGTGAACATACACCATAGAAGCTCTCTGGGTATAGGATCATCAGTCAAGGATCCAATGGTGAACTCTATCCCAAATATGGTTACATACGCTCTCTAACTGGATGGACTCACGCATGCAACCCCAACATAAACTGAGAAAAGGAAAAAGATACAGTATAAAACCAGTGCAGAAAAACAAATACAACCATACAGACTTGGGCCTACACCAAGAATCCAAGAAGAGTTCATTGAAGAATATTGATAGTGATGTCAAGGTTGAGATTTCTTGAAGACATTATGATCAAATAATGCTTGTGGGAGGCAAGCCCTCCACCAGATGAGGACACTAAAACATGGACTATGGGAGCCTTTAAGAGAATCTTGGATAGTATTATCCCTCTCAAAATTTATTCTATCTATAATTGAATAAAAAAGGAATTCAATATCCACTCTCAAGATGAATACTGAGAAAATAAATTGACATGATCAGTAGTAATGGTGAGGCAACGGTGATAAATGGGTTATGAGGCATGGTAGGAAAGGGAAGATGTGTGGATGGATGAGGGAACATTGAAAAATATCTAAGGATAGTCCCATGAAATAGATCATCAAAATCCAAGGACACATGGTAAATATGGAGTGGATAGGTGGTAGCGAAGAAGATCATAGAGAAAAATATGAAGCATAAAATCCGCATATAAGAGTTGTATGATTAGAATAATCCACAGATAGTAGTGCACCTTGGAAGAACCTAAGTATCATAATACTGAAATTAGGTTGTTCCCTAAATCCCACATGCCCAATAATCATGGAGGGACATCTAGAAAACCCATAAAATGAAGATCCCATAGTGAACAAGGTCCCAAACCAAAAAATACTTTTCATAATAATAATAATCTAAAATAATTTTTCAAGGAAAAGTTTAGAGAATTTTAATTTTGATTTTTTTTAAACATACATTTATAAAATTTATAAAATATAAACTAAACTCAAAAAATATAAACTATAACATATTTAATTCAATACTTTAGGAAAAATATCCATAATTCATTTGTGATGTGTAGGAATCAAATAAACCTCAATCTGATACATGGTGTGTCTAATATGACTCAAAGTGTGTGTTTTCAGTTTAAAATTTACATTTTAGTTCAAAAAAATGTGACATACTTAAAACTGAGAAAAAACATTCTTAATTTATGGGAACTTTAGAAGAATTATCCACAATTCATTTTTGACATGTAGTAATTAACCACACCTCAATCTGAGACATGGTGTGTGCGGTATGACTTGATGTAACAACTGGGTCCCAGTGACAGCACAGACACCCCACCTTTAATATGGTTGTCAGGTCTTGGCCCACCAAGTACCACCAGTTACCCCACAGACATGTGGTCCCCACCCTAGGTCCCATCCACATGCCTGAATGGGTCATCTGACTAACGATAGTACTCACAGTCCAACACATGTTCTTTCTATTATGCTTTGTCCTCACTTTCACACACCCTAGTAAACTTTACAGAACATCACCCATCTTGATCACTACTCCAACCCAAGCACACTTAACTATGGAGTTCTAATCATGTAGGCTCCCAAAAAATAAGGTACACCTTTTTGACATGAGTCATATAATTTTTGTATTTAACAATTTATCATTCTAGGGTGATACATACACCCCCCCCCCCCCCCTAGAGAACAACGCCTCATTGTGGGTCCTATATATCAACCCAGGAAGTGAACTACACTTAAGGATGAGTTTCTACTCTGATACCAAATGTAACAACTGGGTACCGGTGACAATACAGACACCCCACCTTTAACATGGTTGTTGGTTCCTTGTCTTCCAGGTACCACCAGTTGTCCCACAGCCACTTATTCCCCACCCTAGGGCCCACCCACATACCTGAATGGTTCATCTGAATAATTATAGTCCCCACAGGCCTACACATGTCTTTTCCATTATGCTTTGTCCTCACTCACACAAAACCTATTAAACTTTCCAAAAGGCCATTCATCCTGATAACTACTTCAGGACAAGCATGACTAACTGTGGAGTTCTAATCAGGTAGGCTCTTGAAAAGGAAGGTGCACCTTGTTGACATGAGTCATATCATTTAGTCATTTATATTCTAGGGTGTTACACTCAAATTGTAAGTTTTTAGCTTAAAATTGATAATTTAGTTCAAAACAGACACCACATACTCAAAAATGAGTAAACACATTCATATTTATTTTATAATTTATAAAAACATTCCATAACAAACTTTTGACATATATAAATCAACCTCACCTTAATATGATACACAATGTGCCTTGTATGACTCAAAGTGTATGTTTTTAGTTTAAAATTGACATTTTAGTTCAAAACACAAATGAAATACTCAAAAGTGATGAAACAAATTCATATTATTTTGATACTTTAGTAAAATTATCCATTAGTCATTTTTGGTGTGTATGAATCTACATCATATCAATCTAACACATTATGTGGATAATATTACTTGAAGAGCATGTATTCAATATAGAAGTGTCATTTATGTTTAAAATGTGAATCAAATAGCCAAAATCAAGAAAACAAGCATGGAGTATTTTCAATTTTTTGTACAATAATTCATACCTTATTTTTGGATTGAAGGAATTGATCACACATCAATTTGACACATGATGTGGCTGGTATGACTCAAAGTACATGTTTTCAATATAAATGTGTCATTTTAGTTTAAAACACATCACATATCCAAAACTAATAAAAATATATCAAATGGGTTTTAAACATTAGTAAGATAATATATAATTCATTTGTGACCTGTAAGAATAGATTTTATGTCAATTTTACCGATGATGTGGCCAGTATGACTTGAAGTGTGTATTTTCGATATAGAAGTGTCATTTTAGTTTAAAATGCACATCTCATAGACAAAACTAATAAAATGATTTTGGATTGTTTTTTAACTTTAATAAAAATATCCATAATTCATTTTTGATGTTTTGGGATTTATTTTTCCTCAATCTTATACATGGTGTGTCTCGTATGACACAAAGTGCATGTTTTAAGTTTAAAATTGTCATTTTAGTTCAAAACACATGTGACATACTCAAAACTAGGAAAACTCATTCAAATTGTTTTTATAATTTTCAACAATGATCCATAAGTCATTTTTGATGTGTAATAATCAATATCACCTCAATCTGATACATGGTGTGGCTAGTATGATGTAAATTGTATGTTTTTTAGTTTAAAATTGATAGTTTAGTTCAAAACACACACCACCAACTTAAAACTGATAAAATACATTAATATTATTTTGATACTTTATAAAAATCATCCATATCACATTATTAACATATAGGAATCAACCACACTATAATCATATACAATGTGTTTTTGGTATAACTCAACGTGTATGATTTTAGATTAAAATTGACATTTTAGTTCAAAACACATATGACATATTCAAATATGAGAAAACACATTCATATTGTTTGGACACTTTAGGTCAATAATCTATAAGTCATTTTTGATGTGTAAGAATCGAACGCATGTCAATATGATGCGGGATGTGACCAGGGTGACTTGAAGTGTGATATTTCAATATAGAAGTTACATTTAAGATTAAAAAATGTGTCAAAAATCCAAAACTAAGCACAAGATCTCAGATTATTTTAAAAAAATTGGGAAAAAATTCATAATTAATTTTTTATGTTTAGGAATTTACCACACATCAATATGACACATGATGTGGTTGGTATGACTTGAACGATGTGTTTTCGATATAAAAGTTTCATTTTATTTTAAAATATACCACATATCCAAAACCAAGAAAAAGATCTTAGATTGTTTTTAAATTTTATAAAAATGATCCATAATTAATTTTTGATGTCTAAGAATTGACCATACTTTATTTTCACAAATGTTGTGTTTGGTATGAATCAAAGATTGTGTTTTTAATATAGAAGTGTTATTTTAGTTTAAAACGTGTATAATAAACCTAAAACCAATAAAACAACCTCATATTGTTGTCAAACTTTATGAAAGAAATACATATTTCATTTCTAATGTATAGGAATTAAACACACCAAAATTTGATACATGGTGTGTATGGTATGACTCAAAGTGTGTGTTATCATTTTAAAATTGAAATTCTAGTTCAAAACATGCATGACATATTCAAAACATATCAAACACATTCAGATTATTTATATAATTTATAAAAATGATACATAAGTAATTTTTTATTTATAAGAATCAACAACACCTTAATCTGATACATTGTGTGTCTAGTATGACTCAAAGTGTATGTTTTCAATTTAAAATTTATATTTTAGTTAAAAACATACACCACATACTCAAAATATACTAAACATGTTCGTATTGTTTTGATAATTTATAAAAATGACCCATAACATATTTTTTATTTTGTAGGAATCAACCACACCTCAATCTGATACATGGTGTTCCTGGTATGACTTGAAGTGTATTTATTTAGTTTAAAATTGACGTTTTAATTTAAACTCATGTGTCATATTCAAAATTTAGAAAACACATTTAGATTTTTTTGATAGTTTACAAAAAAAGATCCATAAGTCATTTTTGGAATATATGAATTGGTCGCACATCAATCCAACACATGATGTGGCTTATATGACTTAAATTGTGTATTTCCAATATTGAATGTCCATTTAGGTTTAAAACATGTGTCACATGGAAAAAACTGAGAAAACGAATGACAATTATTTCCAAAATTTATAAAAAAAATCATAATTATTTTTTTATGTGTAGTAATTGGTTTTACGTCAGTCTGACACATGATGTGGTCGGTATGACTCAAAGTATGTGTTTTCAATATAAATGTTCCATTTTAGTTTAAAAAATCACATTAAAAAACTAAGAAAAATAGATTATATTTTCTTCAAAAATTATTTCAATGATATATAATTTATTTTTGACATGTAGAAATTGATCATACGTCAATCCGACAGACGATGTGGATGGTATGACTCAAATTCAATGTTTTTAATATAAAAGTTCCATTTAAGTTTAAAACAGATGTCACATATCCAAAACCGATAAAAAGGGAATAGATTGTTTTCAAATTTTATAAAAAATATCCATAATTTATTTTTAACATGTAGTAATTGATATCACATAAATATGACACATGATGTGGTCAGTATAACTTAAATGTATTTTTTCAATATAAGTGTCATTTTAGTTTAAAACATGCATCACATAAACAAAACCAAGAAAACAAGCTCATATTATTTTCAAAATTTAGGACAATGATCCATGATTCATTTTTGATGTGTCAGAATTTACCACAAGTCAATTAAACAAACAATGTGGTCAGTATGACTAGAAGTGTGTGTTTTCAATATAAAATATTAATTTTGATTGAAAACACATATCACATATCCAAAAACAAGAAAACGAGCTCAGATTGTTTTAAAACACTAGGAAAATGATATGGAATTCATTTATGATATGTAGATTTTTTCACACATCATTTTAAATCACATTATGGATGGTATGACTTGACGTGAGTGTTTTCAATATTAATGTGCCATTTTACTTTAAAAATGTGTATCATATATCCAAAACCATAGAAAAAAGCTAATATTATTTTCAAACTTTAGGAAAATTATCCATAATTCATTTGTGACATGTTTGAATTGACCGCACATAAATCAGATGCACAATTAATTCATAATTTCATTAATATATATACATAATAATTAACAATATAATTTATCATATATGGATTATATAACATTAATTTTTTTATTGTTACTAAAATCAACATTGGTTTTATTGGATGGAAAATCTTTTATGTGGAGGTTGATCTTTGGAGAAAGCCTATTATATGAGTTATGATTTTGTATATTGGTTGTATTTTTTTGGATTAATTGTAAATATTACATCAATTTGAATATTTTGTAAATAAATTTTTAATTTAAATGATATTTAAATGTTATATTTGTCTTTTAATATGATTTTATGTTTATATGTATTCATTTTTATTTTTATTCTAATTGGTTCTGTTGTTGTAGGGTTGTTGCAGGAATGATTCAGTCATACAATAGCTGCATAACCTTTATCAATACTTCTAAAGGACCCATTTATCATCATTATAAAATTAACTGATAAAGGAACCCTTTATCAGTCCTATTAAAATTGCTAATAAAGGGGGATTATCTGTTCTTTTAGTAGTTCTAATAAAGGTTGATCACTTTTAACATCGTATAGGTTGTGAGCACTTTTTTCACTAATAAAATATCTTTTTTAGCACTATTAAAATAATTTTATATAGTTGTGAGGCCATGTATATTTTAGTGAGGAAATGATTTTTTAAAAGGTTCCAAGATAGAAAAATCGGACTTTTGAAAACATTGTGTAATGGGTAAGTAGACTTGTTTCAGTTTAAACACTAAAACCCATCGTATGAAGGGAACACTTAAGTACATCCACATCGATGTATGGGGACCATTGAAAAATGATTCATTAGGAGGTAATCATTATTTATTCACATTTATTGATGATTAATCACGATATGTTTGGTTATATGTCACTAATCATAAGGATAAGATATTTAATTTCTTCCTCAATAGGAATATGATTATTGAAAATCAGAAAGGAAGTAAAATCAAGAGTCTGAGATCATATAACAGTGGAGAATGCACATCAGATCCATTCAATAAGGTTTTTCAAAATGAAGGTATTTTAGAATACTTCATAGTTCCTACAATTCCATAGAATAATATAATAGTAGAACAGATGAACCATATGCTTATTGAAAAGATACAGTGTATGTTATCTTAGTCAGTTTTGAGTAAATCCCTTTAGGCAGAAGCATTGATGTATGTATCACACATAGTGAATCGATTACCTACTTCTGTGACTGATGGTAAAATTATGATAGAGATTTTTTCTAGTAATTTTTTTCATTATGAGAGACTTCAAATCATTGGTTGTAACAAACTGAACTTTTATAAATCAAATACCAATTTTTATTTAATTAAATGTATTATTAAGTAAATATGGTTATAGAAAACACATATAATTATTTATTTTAATTATATCCTATCATATTTAATTGACCATTATGAATAATTACCATTAATAATATAGTCATTGAATAGTGATCTCATGATTAATATAAATATAGGGTTTTAACAAAACCAATTAACACAAACAAAGGAAGTGATAGCCTCAACTTGTAGGATTGTACCCTATGAAACCCATTTATTAGAGATTCTAAGGTAGATAGTATTTCTAGGATTTTCCCTTAACCAAGTCCAAGTATATATCTAAAAACTTAATCATGAGTGAAACCACTTACGGGACAAGTTCAAGCTCATCGAGATCAGAACCCAAACCATGTTCACTGAAGCACCCCATGAAAGTCCCAACATTGCGCACCTTACCCTTAGGGAGTTTACTGGTGTATAAAAGGGATATTTATCATTACCCAATCAAAATAAATATTTACATTATTTTATATAATATAATTAATACATTTTCATCCTATTATCATTGCTTTGTAAATAATTTTTATTTTGATAAAATAATGCAAAAATTGTATTTTTAGTTAATATACAAATTTAATTAATTAATTATGAAATTAACAGATTTTTTAAATAAATAATATTTTAATAAAATATTTTTATTAATTAATTTTTTATTAAATAAAATTGATCATATAATTTTTATGAAGTCAAATGTAATTTTATAAGGGTTTGAAAATTGTTATCATAAAAAACCTAGAATTTCTCAATAAATGTCAATTTTATTTTAAAATTGAAAATTCACATATTTAGAAAATTATTTAGATAAAAGGAATATTATTTTTGGAATTATAACATCTAAATTTTCCAACATATAATTTTTCATAATTTTCTAAGACAGTTGAATTTTTGGGTAAAAATTAAATATCGTATAAACATACTTTGTGTTTTATGAAATAATAATGAAGAAAAAGTGATTTAATGATTACTATAAATGGGATACATGACCAAATAAATTTTTTCTATTTAAAATTATTTTATTTTTAGTTTATTTGGTTAATTTTTGAAATCCATTATGAATCCTCCAAAACCAATAATATATTTTATTGTTTTAAAATCATTTCTTTAAGAGTGTGACTCCCCTCCACATACAAAAGGTAATTATTTTAATAATTTCGTCTATTTCCCTTATAAAATAATTTAATCTAATACCATTTTTCATAAACCATGGGAAAAAATAGGGTAAGGTTTTTGGTTTTAATTATTTTATTATATAGACTCCAAAACCCAAATAATAAAAAAATCCCCCACATTTCGTATATAAACCCACCCAATATCCCATTTATCTTTAGTAAAACTCCTTGAATCACATACATACTCCCCCCCTCAACTCTATATAGTCCTACTAAGGCACCTTAAATATCTCAAGAATCCCCTCTCAATCTTTTGGAGTCACACACCCATGTAAGGGATCTTCACTTTCCTCTCCTCCTTTAAATTCAAGAACCTTCTTTCGAATTTTTCTTCTTAATTGAAAATGATTATAATTTAATTTTTTTTATGTAAATTACCTTACTATCCAATTGATTTTATTTTAATGATTTATTTTTTATCTTTTCTCATTTTTACCTTTATCTAAGCTGTTACTATACCGAAAATTTTGTAAGGGATTTCTCTCCTCTATTTTTATTCAAGCACCCTTTTTATGTTATTCTTCTTAATTTTAGTTTGACCATGATGGGATATTTTATTACTTATTTAACATAAGTTAAATTTTATTTATAAATTATGATATATCATTTCACTATCATTAAGCTTCCTATAATCCTTTATTTACACCTGTTACCATGCTGAAATATGGCGAGGATTATTTTCTTTATTCAAGTTCCTTCATTACCTTATGCCTCTTATTTATAATTTATAATGTCGGGATATATTTTTACAATTCCTTATTATTATACACTAGATTCATAAGTGATTATAGATCCATTTATCTCTCATTAATCCATTTTATGATTCTTTAACTGACGTCATTATGCTACTGAAATTTCACCACAATTTTCCATGCCAAAACAATTGTGTAGTGAATACCATTCACATTTACTATCAAGGGTGTTCATGTTTATACACTTATACTTATTTTATTAGGGAACTACATATATTTATTCCATTCTCTATGATCTTGGAATAAATTATTATGATAAATTAATCCATGTTGTATGATATATGTGGCACACTTAAGCATGAGTATGAAATGAATATGATGGGTACGCCCAGATAGTGCTCTAATGAATTGGGTAATATTTAGTATCATGATACATCATGTTGGGATAGGGAGTGAACTAGATTACTTTATGTTACTTTTTCCACCATTATTTATTTGTGTTTTCAGCATTGGTGTATGTTTATGATGCAGTATTTCAAGTTTTTCCACATTTTCCATGTTATGATTATCATGTTATATCATGTCTCTTTGTTCCTATTTATGATTACTACTATTTTATATGCCCCATTAATATTACTATTATTTAACATGTATTATACTCTCCATTTTATTCCATTTTAATTCCCTTACTGGGCTTTATATCTCACCCCTTTTTTATTTTTTCCCCAAGTTATCCCATGGAGTTTTAAGTACGAAGGAATATTATAAAAATGTTACAGAGGTTTTCAATAAAGACAATGTATTTCATGTTTTAATTTGTTATGTAATGTACCTAATTACCAAATACACTAGAATTATTGATCATATGATTTGTATTAAGTGTAGTTTAACATAATTAATCAAGTATTAATGTGAAATAAAGAGTAGGGTTGTTATAGTTGGTATGAGAGAGAAAATTTAGTTATTTTTTTTATTAGGGTTTGAAAAATATAGTGAAAGACTTAAGGATAAGACTAAGTATAAGAAAACATAACTAAATTTTTATTAGTATAGAGTAATTGGTTTATCAAGAAAATACAACCATGTCTAGATACTTCAAGTGGACATGGTTCTGGCACATATGTACCAAGGAGTAACAACTCTAACAAGGTGTCCCGGGCCTTAATCGAGGTAACCTGGTACATGAAAATGGGCCTTACTATTCCCTTGATTTGACATTCCTAGGGGATATTATTAGGTAAATTCATAATCTCATTATCAACCATTATTAAGGGAACAAAAAAATAACTCCATGAGAATATATTTTAGGAAATAGATCATGGATAACATAGATTGAAGCCTAGAAATTCATATTTTTAGGAAATAAATGTAATTTTTAAGTTGTACCTTTAATCTCATTGGATTCACATTTATGTGTTTAATATTTTAAAAATAACCATCCCTATTTTTTTTATTCTAGATAATGGCTGAAAATTGGAGGAATCGAGTAAACAATCGATGTGACGGGAAATTTGAAGATTGTCCCAATGAGATTCCCAACCCAATGGGAGTAGAAATCCTGAATTTATGATGATACTATCTCATATAAATTAGGTTCTGAATAGAAACCTAGATCAATAGGATCACTTAAACCCCCTTAAGAGAGAATAATCTATAATCAAAAGTTTTATATGACAAAGGCCTCCTAATTTCAATGGATCATATGATCTGTTAATCACGAAACAATGGATAAACTCCATTGAGAATATTTTCTTCATACTTCAATGTTATGAGAAAGAGAAGGTTTTATTGTATTTTTATCACATATAGGTAGAATCTAATCAGTGGTGGTCCTTGATCAAGAATATGAAGCCTGAGGAAGATATCTAAGAAATAGAGTGGAAGGAATTCTAGAAAATGTTTTTCGATAAATATTTTCTTCACACTCTCCAAATTAAAATGGAAATAAATTTCTTTTCCCTTAAGCAAAAAGATGATGATTCTATCGAGGAGTATGAGGAAAATTTCACAAGACTTTCACTATACACCTCCTTCTTTGTCATTACCCCTAAATTCAAGGTTCACCACTTCTTTATTGGTCTAAAACCTAGTCTATGAAAATACCTGGTGATCTGTTACTTTGATAGTTTAGATAAATTATCTGATATTCATTCAAAGTTGAAATGGAGATCAGTTAATCTCAAGGGTATCATGGGGATAAGAAGCATAAAGTGGAATTTAATTATGGTAGTCTGGTGGATAAATTTAATGGTGTCAACAAATTTCAACATCCCACTTGTCAAAGGTTCATGAAAAATCACCCTAAAATTTTCCTAAGGGGAATAAAGAAATTCTTTAGTTGTGGGAAATAAGGAAACCTAGCTAGAAATTGTTGATAGGAGAAACTCGCTAATGTGATATAGGAAAATAATTATCTAGTCAACCCTTGATGAATTATTCATTGCTTCAATTACAAGTAATCAGTGCACATTAAAAATTAATTCCCCAATCGAAGGGTTTTCGGAGACAACCAAAAACCTCCAAGATATCGAGGGTAAGATTTTCCCATCACAAATGATGATGCGGATCCCAATAATAAAGTCGTGAAAGGTATACTAGTTATTCATTCAAGAATATCAAACATTCTTTTTGACTCTGGTTCTACGTCTTCCTTCATATCATGTAATTTTAGTAGAACTATTCAAACACCACTACAAATAATGAAGGTATAGATATCGTTAAAAATGGAAAATAGAGAAATTATTGCATCCCAAGTTTATAACTCCTCCCCTATCACAATTTGTGGAATCAATATCCTAGAAAACTTTTGCATACTCCCTTTGGTGGAATTTTATGAAATTATGGGAATGGATTATATTTCCCTATATAGATCCAACATAAATTACTATGATAAGGAAATCACTCTCCATATGGAGAATCGACCCCTGATTCTATACAAGTGAAAGGAGGAGGATGAATCTTCTTTAGCACCAAAATCTCAAGAATGGATATTATTACCCTATGAGAAATAATATCTATCTAAAATTATTGATTATAAGGAAAGGATCGTCTTAGAAGACATGCCTATTGTGAGGGAATACACTGATGTGTTTTCCGAGGAATTTCCTAGTCTTCCTCCTAGCTAAGAGGTTTAATATTCAATCAAGCTTATACCTAGGGAATTTCTAATATCCAAGACTCTGTATAGGATGGCTGTTTTCAAACATGATGAGCTAAAGAAACAAATATATGAGAATCTAGATAAAGGATTCATATTCCCAAGTTCTTCACCATGGGGTGAACCAGTCCTCATTGTCAATAATAAGAATGGGTAAATGTTCCTTTTCATTGAATATAGTGAGATAAATAAGATAAAGATAAATAACAAGTATTATTTACAATCGATTGATGACTTGTTCGATCAAATATGTGGAGCATAATAGTTATCCAAGGTGGATCTATGGTTGATATATTACCAATTTAGGGTGAAGAAGGTGGATATTCTCTAGAATGCTTTTCGTACAAGGTACGAGCACTATGAGTTTATAGTAATATAATTCGGACTCACTAATTCTCTAGTAATATTCATGGACTTGATGAATAGTTTTTAGATATCACCTTGAAAAATTTGTGGTAGTATTTATAGATGATATTCTAATATACTCCAAAATCAAGGAGGATCATGAGGAGTATCGAAGAACTGTGTTAAAGAACCTACGAAAGGAGAATCTTTAACCTAAACATTACAAATGTCAGTTCTGGTTGAACGAAGTATCTTTCTTAGAGGATACCATCATAAATAATGGGATATATATGGCCCCTTAAAATAATAAAGTAATCAATGGATGGAAGAGGCCAAAATATGTGATATATATCCATAGATTACTTCGATTAGCTGGGTATTATTGCTGATTTGTGAGAAATTTATCATGATTTTAAGACCCTCTTACTAATCTAACTTAGAAGGGATTAAAGTTTTCTTATAATGATGAATGTGAAGAGGTATTCATGGAGTTAAAACGGAGGTGCATCACTTCAATCATGATATTACAACCCCCAATTGGATAAATTTATATAGTATTCAGTGATGCTTCAAAGAATAGATATGGTTGTGTGTTAATAAAGAATGAAAAAGACATAGCCTATTCTTCAAGGAAGTTAAAAGTTCATGAGAAAAACTATCCCATGCATGATCTGGAGTTAGTATCTATGATATTTTCATTGAACCTCTGGTGCAATTATATCTATGGGTAGAATTATGAGATATATATATATCGAAAAATCCTTAAGTATATATTCACACAAAAACAACTGAATATGCACCAATGAAGATCGTTAGATCTGATCAAGGAATATGACTACTCAATCCACTACCATCCTAGTAAAGTAAAAAAAATAGAGTATGATATAAGTATAAAGGATTATATATCTTTATCAATGATGATAATTGAGAAGGATTCAATCTTCATAGACCTACAAAGGATGGACATGGGAATCATAAAGTAAGAAACATCATCAATCCTTTCACAAATGATTGTTCAACCGTCTCTTTTAGAAATGTATAAGGATTATCAAAGAAATTATATGTAAATTCAAAATAAGTTGAATTACATGAGAAAGGGGAAGTCCTCAGAGTTTAAAATTGATGAAGAAGGAATTGTGAGATCTGGGTTAAGACTATGTGTTCCAACAAATCATATGTTAAGGAAGGAACTGCTGGATGATTCACATAGTTCAGCTTTCTTCATTCACCCAAGAATCATAAAGATGTATAAAGATTTATGTGAGCACTATTGGTAGGAAAATATGAAGAAGGATATCATTGAATATACATCAAAGTTCATAGTATGATGGAAAGTGAAGGATGAAAGTCATAAATCTAATGGGATGATGCAACTATTACACATACCAACATGGAAATGGGAGAATATAACTATGGAATTTGTCACAAGACTTCTAAATACATTGAGGGGAAATAATTCTATATGGGTTTTTTTGGATTGTATTACAAAGATATATCACTTTATCACAATTTGAAAGGACTTATCATTAGATTAACTTGCATGGATATACATTAGAGAAGTGGTAAGGTTGCATGGAATACCACTATCGATTTTATCTAATCGAGATCCAAGATTCACCTCCAAGTTAAAGAAAAGTATCCAATATTATCTAAACACTTATTTGAACTTTAGTATATCCTATGATCCTCAAACTAATGTCTAATATGAGTAGACTATTCATACACTATAAGAAATTTTGTGAGCATGTTATATAGAGTTCAAAGAAGGTTGGGACCATCATTTTCCTCTGGTCGAGTTCTCATACAAAAATAGTTTCCAATCAAGCATAGAAATGGCTCCCTATAAAGCCCATTATGGGAAGAGGTGCAGAACACCTGCATGTTGGGATGAAGTTGGGGGTTGAAAACTGATAGGTCCTGAAATGGTTGATAAAATGGTGTAAAAGGTTAAAACCTGTCACCATCACAGCAAGGATATTCAGAGTTGACAAAAGAGCTATGCTTACAATCATCGATGATACCTATATTTTGATGTATTATTCTATATATATCCATGGAAGAAAGTGATGAGATTTGGGAAGAAGTGAAAACTTATTCCTAGATACATCGACCCATTTCAGATCCTTGATTGCTTCGGAGTGTTGGTCTATTGACTATCAATCCCACTAAACCTATCTCAAGTACATGATGTATTTCATTTATCCCTATTGAGGAAGTAATACCAAATCCCTCGCATGTACTCAATAAAAATTTGTTACCATTTCATAATGATATTTCCTATGAGGAGTATCTGGTGAAGATCTTAGATCATAGGGAAAAAATTTCTCAGAAATAAAACAATGCCCCTTATCAAATTGTTTTGGAGAAAAAAAAGTTTTAAGAAGCAGCATGGGAAATAGAGGAAGTGATGAAACAAAGTTAACATCATCTGTTTTAGTGTGGGAATAGAAAATTTCAAGGGTGAAATTTATTAAGGGGTAAGATTGTAACGAACTGAACTGATATAAATAAAATTTCCCTTTTTATTTAATTAAAAGTATAATTAAGTAAATATGGTTATTGAAAACATATTAACTTATTTGGTTTAATTATATCCTATCATATTTAATTTACCATTATGAATTGTTACCATCGATAATATATTATTTGAACAGTTATCTCAGGATTAGTATAAATATATGGTTTTAACAAATCTAATTGACATAGACAAAAGAAGTGATGAAAAACAACTAGTAGGATTGTACCCTATGAAACCCATTCATCGAAGATTCAGAGGGATATATCTTTCTAGGATTTTACCTTGACCAATCCCAAGCAGAGATACAATGACTTAAGCATGATTGAAACTATTTATGGGAGAAGTTCAAGCTCATCGAGATCATGACCCAATCCATGTTCATCGAACCACCCCATGAAAGTCCCACCATATCACACCTTACCCTTAGGGTGTTTGATAGTGTATTAAAGGGATATGTATCAATACCCTATCAATATGAATATGTACATTATTTTTTATAGTATAATGAATATATTTTCATCCAATTATTGTTTCTTTGTAAATGATTTTTATTTTGATACAATAAAGCAAAAAATATATTTTTGGTTAATATTCAAATTCAAATAATGAATTTTTGAAATTAATGCATTTTTGAAATAAATAATATTTTAATAAAATATTATTATTAAATAAATTTTATTAAATATAAGTGACCGTATAATTTTTATGAAGTCAAAAGTAATTTTATAAGCGTTTGAAAATTGTTATCATCAACAAACCTAGTATTTCTTAATAAATTTTGATTTTATTTTAAAATTATAAATTCAAATATTTATAAAAAATAGATAAAATTAATATTATTTTGGGAATTAAAATATCAAAATTATCCAATTTTTAATTTTTCATATTTTTCTGAGATAGTCGACTTTTTTGGTATAAATTAAATATCGTATAAACATATTTTGTGTTTTGTGACATCATAATGAACCAAAAGTGATTTAATAATTACTATAAATTGGATCCATGACCAAATAAATGTTTTCCCTTTAATATCATGTGATTTTAAGTTTATTTGTTTTTTTTTTGTAAAGCCATTATGAATCCTCCAAAACCTATAATATATTTTAGGGCTTTAAAATCATTTATTTAAGAGTGTGACTCACCTCCATATAAGAAAGGGAATTATTTTAATAATTTCATCCCTTTCCCTTATAAAATTATGGAAACCACTTCCATTTTTAAGAAACTATTGGTAAAACCATGGGAAGGTTTGTGGTTTTAGTGTTTTTATTATGTAGAGTCCAAAACCCAAATAATAAAGAAATCACCCTCATTTATTATATAAAGCCACCCAATCTCCAATTTATCTTTACTAAAACTCTTTTTAGAACGTCCATTCAATTCCCTCCACTCTCTAGAGACCTCCAAAGTCATCCCTAAACTCTCAAAAATCCCCTCCCAAGCCTTTGGAGTCACACACTCAAGTAAGGGATCCTCACTTTCCTCTCCTCGTTTCAATTCAAACACCTTATTTGGAATTTTTATTCTTAATTACAAATGTTTAAAATGTAATTTATTTATATATGTTTACTTACTATCCAATTTATGTCATTTTTATGATAAATTATTTATACTCCCTCATTTTTACCTTTATCTAAATCATTACTATGCCAAAATTTTGTAAGGTATTTCACTCCTCTCATTTAATTCAAGAACACCTTTTTTATGTTAAGCTTATTAATTTCAGTTTGATCATGATGGGATATATTATTAAATATTTCACTTACTGTAAATTTTATTTATAAATGATAAGATCCAGTTTCTCTATCATTAATCCTCCTTAAATCCTTTATGTTCACCTGTTACCATGCCGAATTATAGTAAGGATTATCTTCTTTATTCAAGTTTCTTCATTACCTTATGCCTCTTATTTCTAATTTATAATTTTTGGATATATTTTTTCATGTCTCCATTACTTAATATTTGATTTATAAGTTATTATATATCCCTTTCTCTCTCATCAATCTATTTTTTGATTCTTTAAGTGACACTGTTATGCTGACGAAATTTCACCATGATTTTTCAGGGAAAAACAATTGTGTAGTAAATACCATAATCATTTCCTATCAAGGGTTTTCACCTTTTTAGAGTTATAATTCCTTGATTGGGGACTTAAATATATGTATTGTGAACTCCTTGATCATGGAATAAATTATTATTATAAATGATTCCATGGTGTATGATCTATCTGACACACTTAAGCATGAGTATTAAATGAATATCATGGGTGTGCCCATATAACACTCCAATGCATTGGGTAATGTTTAGTATCATGATAAATCATGTTGGGATAGGGAGTGAACTAGATTATTTTATGGGACTTTTTCCACCATGATGTCTTGGTAGTTTTATCCTTGGTATATTTTTATGATGTAGTGTTTTAAGTTGTTGACACATTTCCCATGTTATAATTATCATGTTATATCATGTCTCTTTGCTCATGTTTATGATTCCTACTCTTTTTATACCTCAATAATATTCCTATTTTTAAAAATATATTATCTTATCCATGTTATTACATGTTTATTATCTTACTGGGCTTTAAATATCACCCCTTTCTTATGTTTTTCCCCAGGTTATCCCATGCATTTTTTAGTACAAATGAATATTATGAACATTGTAAGGTGGTTTTCAATAAAGACAATGTATTTCAAATTTTAATTTGTTATATAATGTACCTAATTAAAGAATACACAATACTTCTCAATAATCTTGGTTGTATTAAGTGTATTCTTATATAAGAAATCAAGTATTAATGTGAAATAAAGATAAGGGTTTTTATATTGATTTTACTACATATTTTCATGTTACAAACTCAAAGTTGGACCTGAGAGTGAAGTAGGTTGTATTTTTTGAATTTAGTGATGGTGTGAAAGTTTTCTGACTAGGGATTCAGAAAAAAGTAAGATCATTCAGAGTATTGATTTCACATTTTATGATTCAGTAATGGGGATTTCAAATGATTCTAATGAAGAGAGAGATTACTCAGTTGTCATTGAAGTGAATAAAATTTCATCGTCGACTAATCAGGAGAAACAATAGACAAAGTGCAGTGATCATATAGACATTCTAACTGAGGAATAAGTAACTCTATATGATACTCATCATCATGAGATTATTACCACTGGTAAAACATGAAGGACCATATATAGACCTTATAAGTATGATGATATGTTTATCTATGATATTTTAGTAATTGATGATGATGTATCTTATATCTATCATTATGTTTTGGATAGAAAATAAAAGAACCAACAGAAGTCAGTTAGGGAAGGATAAATGAATTCAATATATTTGAATTAGACATAGGATCTTGTTTCTCCTCTAAAGGACAAGAAGGCAGTTATAGGGATCAAGTTACAATATTTCTATACTTGATCAATATATCTCGTACTTTATATGCCTACGAGCATTAGGAAGGAAACATTAGAAAGAATTTATTGAGTATAAACATGGTGATATTTTTTCAAGGTGGATATTGTTGAAATATGACTAAAATATCATTTCCTTTGTGGTGAGTGACCACCATGGATGATTAACTTCTAGTGAAGACCCACTATAGGTGGTTGGTACCACTCAAGGAAAATTTTCCAAGAGTTGGTGATTTCCCCAACCAATATTTTTAGTTTCTATATTTTTTATTCTCCAATTTGTTTCACTATAAATATAGGTTGGGTTTCATTGTCAAGGTAAGAAAGTGGTGCTCAAGTATGAGGTCCCTAGTCTCTTCATCGCCTTCAGCACTTGTTTACATAATAACTCAATATTTTCCACATCCAGTAATGCATCAAAAATGACTATGAGCATGAATTGTGGAAGAAGGATTAATATGGTCAGATGGACATTCTCGTTTCTAGAAAAAATTTCATTATTGATGGTGGTACAAAGCATCTGGTTCTCTACTAGGGAGGTTGTGGATAATATGAATATATTGAAGATAATTACAACACCCATCTTATATAGAAGGTCTATTCCCATGGGGTTTATCATGAACAATATCATGATATTGATGAAGGTTTGGTCATAGAGAACAACTCTGGTGAGAATAAATATGGGTTATTCCCCTGGGGTTTCTCATCCTCCATTTCACGATCAAACTAACATGGTCAGTTTTTTCCAATATTTTCCAAAAAATATTTACTTGAAGAAAATAAATTTTCACTATGATCTTGAGATTTTAGTTGGTAAATTCTTGATCCTATTTTTATAGAATCTATTTTTTACTTATAAGTCTTTGAAATATATATTAATGATTTTTTTTGGATCTAGGTACTGAGACGCCACGTGATTCTAAGGCCCGATGAGACCTGAATTAATTTTATAAAAATATTAAATATATTTATATCACATGAATTAAATTTTTTTATAAATAATGGATTATCTCTTTAATATATTCTCAAATAGAAAATTTTATACCATGTTTGAATATGTAGCGTAGGCTTTACCCAAGGTGTGACCTACGACTGGTCAGCATCAGAAGTCTGGTTGAGGCAACCATTAGCGGGTGTGTTTAATTAAAATAAATAAATAATTTTTTATTAAACTCTCTAATTAAATCATATATAAATACTTTACTATAAAAATTTTCCAAGTTTTATCCACACAAACATTACAAGATCTTAGTGAGAGGGGATGGGGTAGTTTTTTTGTGGATTTACATCGAAAGATGAATGAAGATCGAATCGAGTTGGATTCAGAGATAGTGGATACAACTGATCATTATAATCATTTTCAAATGTTTTCTTCACTAATAATTGATCTATAATCGAGTTAGGTAACATTTATTATGGTTTGTGACCTTAATTAAACTTTTGAGCATGGATGTTTGATTATTTAATTTTGATTTTGTGTATTCCCACCCTTATCATGATCCCATTATTAAATTGAATCATTTTATTCAATTTAGTACTTTATTATGCACTGATCTCACCCTGGATTCCACAATTTGTAATTTTTGTTTGAGAATTATTGGGAAATGATGTTTATCACCCTTTTTATGGTGGTTTCTCCCATCATTCTTCGTGTTCTTCACCATTGGCCTATGGGGTCATGGTTTGACTGTTTTGGGGTGGTTTTGAGTGCAATCAAAACCCTTGATTCATGAAGGTTGTGTGAACTATGGTTGGGATAGTTATTTTTATATAGATCAAGGTCCTCTGTGGGATTTGGGTGATGATTCATATGGATATAAGATCTGGGACTGAGCGGTAGCGATAGGAGGAGCAGTGCGCATGTGCGGGATTTGTGTGAATAGTTGGAATCCATTTTTCATCCACCAAAATGTTTAGAGGTGAATAAATTCAATTTAAAGTGGTCAAAATGTGTAATTCATGGCGTAAAAACTAGATTTGGAGAATTCATGAGAGATTTGACTTTCTATGAAAATATCAACTACACGGTGTGTATTGGGATGAACACGCATTGTGTGGATGCCCAAATGTGGTGGCTAGGGTTTCAATAAAAAGTAAGGATCACATGTCATGTGGCTATGCCACATGCTGTGTGACCCTACCTCAGTATCTAGGTTGTGTCCTAATTGCACACACCTGGACCCCATGGGGGAGGATAATTCATGTTCTCTAGGAGTACATGGGTATGTGTGGGTATCCTGAAACATCTAGAAACATAGAAATGGTTAAGTACATAGTCCAGGACATGGACAGGTACCTAGTTTGGGACATGTCTAGGTACATAGCTAGGTGCACATGCATGGGTTGATATACATGGTCATGGCCAGAAGTACTCGAGCAAGTCCTGAGTGTTTGTGACATTCCATGTGGTCCCTATACATGTCATTTATTGTGACATGGCTATTGATACTTTTTCATAAGAGACATGGAAAAGTGATGAGGTGGTGTCACATATCGTATGGACTCCCATACACATTGGTTACTTCCCTCTACAACTTATTTATCACATATTTCCTTCATTTAAACTCATATTTTGGCCTGTATATAGCCTATCATGAGTGTTTTTCTACATAAAACATGATGGTATCCTAAATAGTGGCTTTTAAGATAAAATTTTATATTTTCTGATCATCGAGATTTATTATGTGATGCTTAATGGTGATAGTGATAAGACAGTGTCATTAGAGAGATTCTAGGCAGAGAAGATACTCCCTTATCACAGTTGGGCAAGGGTCCTCTATCCCCGGAGATGGTACTCCCCTGTTTCTCTAGGGTTTAGGTCCTCCATAATTTTTTCTCAAATAGAGATGTTACTCCCTTATCACATCAGAGTATAGGTCCTCTATCCATGGATATTGTACTCCTCTATCACACCAAGGTGTGAAGTCCTCCATACTCATTATTTCAGTCAAAGGAAGTACCCCCCCCCCCCCATCATAATAGGGTGTGGGTCTATTGTCCATTAGGGTAGTAATCCCATGTTGTTCCAAGGTGTTGGCCCCCCTTACTCTTTATGTAGGTATAGGTGGTACTCCCCTATCACACCAAGGTGTGGATCCTCTGTCCATGAAGATAAAACCCACCCCCCCCCCCACATGGGAACAGGTCCTCCATACTCATTATTCTAGATATAGATATGGTACTCCCCTACATGAGTGTGATTCCTAAATCTATGGGGATGGTACTCCCCTATTTCACTACGGAATAGGTCCCCCATATTTTATACATAGATATAGAGATGGTATTTCCCAACATGGATGTGGGTCCTCTATCTAGTGAGTGGAATCACCATGTTGTTCCAGGGAATGTGTCTTATATATTTTGAATATTATACTTTATAAGGGTTATGGGTTAGTGGTGAGGTGCAAGGCCTACTCATGGATTCTTCATACAGACATGTGAGATGTTGGGAATCAATGATGGACCTTTGGAGCTGCAGGCAGACTCAATGTCCTAGGATGGGATGTGATAAGGAGATCCCCTTTCTCTCTCATTTAGATTTATAATATGAGTGTATATGTATATATATATATATTGTTGGGTTTTATTTACATCTTGTGTTGGGTTATGCTAACTACTTCTATCCATTCTTTTATTTCTCCCTATTCAATTTTTGAGGCATCCTACTGGGTATGTATATACTCATCCCTAAATGAGATTTTCCCTCACATGTAATGTATTATGAAAATTATGGAAAGATCAGTGGTGATTTCAAAGGATAATTGTGATACTTGGGTCCATGGACAATATATGGTGATCAAGGCTTGAAGATCAGGACTGAGGCTCTCTTGGATATTTTTCTTTTCTAGTTATTATCAGGTGGGGACATCTTTTCTAGATGGGAAAATATTTTTACCTTTTCATTTTGAATTACATTTCCGCACTATTTTTTATTCCCTAGAGGTTATTACATGCATTTTTTTTACTCTAGATGTTATTTTATTTTATTATTACTCCTCTACACTTCTTCATGGGGATAGTTGGGTGTGTGCATAAAGGGACTTTAGGAAAAGGTCTCCCATTTTAGTTGTGCCTTATCAACACTTATTTCCATCCCTTGGCCTATGGACTTGGTCGTAGGGTTATGGAAGCCATGTATTCCACCATCCAAGTGGTCTCTGATGGGTTGAGTTTTTATAGATTTGTAGCTTATGTGGTTCGACCTCTGGATTGTTTTTGGAGTTTTTACCCCAATGAGTTTTTGTTGGGAACTTATGGTAATGGTGTCAAAGTGTCTTGAGTGTTTCTTTTAGGATAGGGAACCCAGTGTTTGTGTAGTGGAAGGCATGTACATTCAAGAAAACTCTGATTACCTTCTTATTAAATCATAATACCAATACATTGGTTATAAGGAATATTGGTATGTGAAATATATAGGTTTGAGTCATTTGAATATCCTTCTTGAGTAATCTCCACACATATATATGCTCATATTACCATGGTACATATTGATTACTTTTAGGATTCCTCTATAAAGAAAGACATCCAGGATACCAATTTAAGATTGTGACAAAAATCTGATGAGTGATAGGGCCTTAGTTCGGGGGCCATATCATGAGATCATTCCTCTAGGTAGAAAACTAGTAACACCCCACCTATTGAGAATTATATTCTACTATCAGATCATGTTGAGGATACATGCGAGCTTAGTGAACTCCATGAGTTCTAGTGCTCGAGGTTGTTGAGGGTCTATGATGCTTTAGATCCACAGGAAATAGAGGATTGTCTTCAGTTGGTGATCTAAATTTTTAGACTTGTGTGGACCCCGACTGATTAGATGTTTGTGTTGGAAGCTAGTATTTTCCATGGAGTATTTGGGCACTAGTGGAGTCTAGTCACGTAGACACGTGATGATTTGGTACTCTCATTGTTCAACTTACAATATCTATTTCATGAGGATTACTAACCCTCGTGCTTGAACTCAGTTCAGATTCATGGGATTTTTCAGTTACAATAGGGAGGGATGATAGTTGTTGAGTATGTCACAAGTATCATTGACCTTATGTGGTACTCCCTTAACATGATTTGGGATGGTTACTTCGGAGCGTGGAAGTTTTATCAGGGTCTCCATAGGGGGATTTATTCTAATGTGGTACCCCTATCTATTCCCACATGTAATGGAGTGCTAGATCAGGCACTGGTAATGTAGATATTACTATATGAGGTATTCCATGTAGCTGATGATATCAGTAGGCACCCTAGGGATGAGTCTTCTATAGTGGCTAGAAGTGACTAGTTTCAAGGCACATAAGGTACACCCATGCTCAAAATTAGGCATGTGGTCATGTGGCTCAGGGATAGCACAGAGGACCTGGGTATCCTAGAGAGGGTTGATGCTATTAAAGTTATGGGATTGGTCAAATGGAATGTGATTTCCTAACCCAACATGTTGGGGAGGGAAGGAATACAATGGATGGAACACCATGGTAGAGGTAGTTCCATGATCAAGTTTCTTTTAGGCATAACCAAAGTGGCCCTGAGTGAGGATGGGATGGGAGAGGAGCAGGTGGGGCTCTGGGAGGAGGAGTTGCTGACTGAGGGAGACATTATGAGATACTTCCACCACCACCATTAGGTGGCCCAAATTAGGCTCAAGGAGTTAGTGGTTGAGTTCATGGGGAACTAAAGGCTTTGGAGTATTATGACCTGAAAGCTCATGATATGATTAGATGTATGATATGTGTTTATTCTACTATTTTTTCAGTATTAGTAGACATAGATGCATGTAATTTTTTTATCTAAATTCTCCTAATGTGAGAGATGGAGTCCCTAGTTGAGAATATATCCTAGAATATTTGTATTGAGATTCATATAGGGAACATATATTTTTTATAACTTATCTATTGGTAGTGATATCATTTTTCTTGGTGGAGAGAGTTTCTTGTGCGACCTCTGGATCACCGCGATTTGACCTAATGACATCATCTTGGGTATAGACTAGTTTTATCTGATCTGAGCCTAGATTGAATGTCACCAAATATGAGGCATATTCCTTTGGATAGATGGGATGATATTATCCTTTGTGGGTGAGATAGATCTTAGGGCGGAGTGAGTGGGTATTTCAAGTAGAAATTTGTAGCCCATCACCCATAAGTTGGTGAGTTTATCCCTTATAACGATGGTATCTTCATGTATCTATGTTCCATTACTTATGGAGGATTATATGTACATATTCCCCAAGGATGTTATAAGACTACCACTGATGTCATAGATGGATTTTTTCATCAACATGTACCCTAGGACCACCTCGATATATTATAGGTCATAAAATATGGGCCCTATTGAGCTTCGAGAGTTGATGGTGTAGTTGGAAGAACTTATAGAGATGGTTTTTATCAGAATCAGGGTGTCCCTTAGAAAACTATGGTTTTGTTCATGAAAAATGCAGATGAAATCTTGCATATTTTTTTGGATTATTATCACCTAAACCATACCATGATAAAGAAAAAGTACCCCTTTTGAGGATTGATGGGCTATTTTATCAGTTTTGAGGTGTGATATGGTTCTCAAATACCAGTCTTAGGTCCATTTTTCACCAATTGAGGGTCCACGAGGATGATATTCTAAAGATGGAATTTTGATGTCGCTAAGGACAATAAGAGTTCCTAGTGATGCTTTTTGTTATTCCAGACTCCCCCCATTGTGTTTAAGACTCTAAATAACTAGATCTTCTAGACATACTAGGACTGGATTTTTGTTATCTTTATTGATGAAATACTCATTTATTCTACATCATAAGAGGAGTATGTAGAGCACTTGAGGATGGTTCTAGACTTTCTTTGAGTTCACTAGCCTTATAGTAAGCTCTCAAAGTTCCATTTTTGAAACCATGAGTTTTACTTTCTAGGGAATGTCATTTCTGATCATTGATTAGCTATGGACTTAATAATGATTGATTTATTTATTACTTGAGATCCACCCAAGGAAATGTCATAGGTGCACATTTTTCTTCACTGGGAAAGGTACTAATAGATTTTCTTGGAATATTTCTCTAGGGTTCCATCCCCTTTGACCACTCTAACATGGAAAGGGTAGTATTTTACCTAGACTAAGTAGTGTTATAGAGCCTTTGTGGAGTTGAGGATAAGTCTGATTAGTTCTCATATTTTGAGAATAATAAAGGGGGTTATGGAGTACGTAGTGTATTGCAATGCCTATAGACCTATGATTATATCTCTGTTAATATAATGGTAGGTAGTGATCAAATATGGGTTGAGGTAATTGATACCCCATGAGTAGAAATGAGTGACTCGTGACTTAGAGTTTGTATTGGTAGTCTTCACTTTGAGGATGTGGAGGCACTATCTTCTGGGAGAGCATTTTTTTATTTACTTAGACCATCAGAGTATCATTTATTTCATAATGAAGAGATATCTGAATCTATTATAGAGGTTCTAGTTGTAGTTTATATAGGATTACAACTTTGAGATGGTCTATACTCCTGGTAAGGTAAACATGGTGGCATATTTCCTTAGTAGGAAGTCTCATTCCCATCTAGTGGAGGAGGCATCTAAGTAGTTGGATTCATTTCAATGGAACCTAGTGGAGGAGAGGGGTGCATATTATCTTTAATTTATGGTGTTCATTCCTATTATTTAGTGTGTGAGGGAGGCTCAATTAGGTAAAATTGACTGTGAGGTCCTAATTGAACATAAATTTTCAAGAGATTTACTAGATGGATTCTATGAATGGGAGAATCATGTCATCCTTTTCTAAGGATGTACAATTTTTTCGGTCACATTTTGAGAGTAGGTAATGAGATAATTTCACACATCTCCTTTTTATGTACATATCAATGTAGGGAAGATGTACTAAGACCTTTAGTGGTAATTTTTGTGGGATGTCATGAGGTGGATTGTTTCTGATTTTGTCTCTCAATTTCTCACTTGTCAGTAAGTGAAGGTTGAGCACAAGGTTCCGAAAAAAAATTGTAGCCTCTTGATATCCAGGAGTGGATATGGGATGAAATATACATGGAATTTTTTATTGGTATTCCATGGATATCAAGAGTCCATGATGTCATTTGGGTGATAGTTAAACGACTTACCAAGTCGGTGCACTTCCTTATTATTAGGGATTAGAGTTAGGTGGATAGTTTGTTGCAATTGTATTTGTCGTAGATCATCTAACTTCATGGGTTTCCCTCGATTATTGTTTCTGACCATGATGTATGATTCATGTCACAATTGTAGAGAGGCCTTAAGGAGGAATTTAGGGCCCAGTTGAGGAAGAGTACACCTTTTCACCACTAGAAGGATGGGTATAATGAGCACACTATAAATGTATTGGGGGATGTGTTGAGGACTTCTGTGTCAGACTTTTTTCAAATTTAGGTGTATCACTTACCTTTAGTATATTTTTCTTATAATAATATTTATCACTCTACTATCAGCATGGAACCTTTCAAGGACCTGTATAAGAGACCTTGTAGGATACACATATACTAGATTGAGATCGGTGAGGCATCTATCATTGGAAAATAGATTGTGTGTTCGATGACAGAAAGGGTTTGGGTGATCCATGAGTGGACAGGGACAACCTAGACCCAACATAAATCTTATGTTTTTCAATATTGTAAGACCTTGGGGTTTGATCTAGGTGAAGACATTTTCCTGAGAGTATCTCTATGATGAGGCTTGTAGAGATTCAACAAAAGAGTCAAGATATTCTCAGGTTTATCGATCTGTTCTAGATCCTGTCGAGGGTTAGAGACATTTCTTACCTCCTATACTTAGCCCCATAGTTGGAGCAGGTAAAAGATGTATTCCATGTTCCACAACTGAGGAGATACATGCATGATCCTATGCACGTTATTGACTAAGGTGATCTTTACATCAAGGATGGAGCCACCTTTATAGGGAACTCGGTGGAGATCTAGGATCGATAGGAGAGGATCCATCATGGATAAAACATTACCTTTTTTTGTGTGTGGTTATAGAATGGGATCATGAAAGAGAACTCCAAGGAGCTAGAGAGCCAAATATTGGCTCATTATCCCCACCATTTTGTTTAGATTGTTCTTTTTAGGGATGAAAATATTTTAAGGAGTGAATAATGTAGATAATTGTTTCCCTTGAAATATTTTTAAATATATTAAGGAATATTTTCAGATCCATACATTGAATCCAGAGCATGAGATTTACTTTAGGCATGACATAAGATTGGTCAACACTAGATGTCTGATTGAGGAAGCCATTGGTAAGTGCATTTAATTAAAATAAAGAAATAAGTTTTTTATTTATTTATTAAAATAAGTAATTAAATCTTCTATAAATACCTTCTTATGATGATTTTACTAGGGTTATCTACATAACCCTTACTAGATCTAATAAGAGGAGAAGATATTTCTTGATTGACGGATCGACATCGAATGAAGAATGTCGATCATATTGAGGTGGATTCAAAAATAATGAATGCATTAGGTCATCATCATTTCTAGAACACGCGTTATTCACCAATGATCCATCCATAATCTAGGTAGGGCTCAACAATTGTGGTTTACACCCTTGATTAAATGTTTGAGCATGGATATTTTGTTATCTATTTTGATCCTATGTATCCCACCCTTTTCATGATCTCATTGTCAAATTGAATAATTTTATTCAATTTATTATTTTCTTATGCCATGATCTCACCCAAGATCTCCTAATTTTCAATTGTTGGATGAGAAAACTTGGAAAATGATGTTTATCACCCTTATTATGGTGTTTCCCCCCCCCCATCGTTCTTCATGTTTATTTGTTGGCATGTGGGGTCGTCGTTCGACATTGTAGGGGTGGGTTCAAGCATGATCAAACCCTTGGATTCATGGGGGTTGTGAAAATTATGATCTGTATGGAAATTTTCAAAGGATATAGATCTTTTGCGGGGTGCGGGTGATGATTCTTGTGGATCTGGGATTCGGGACTGAGTAGAAGCGACCAGAGGAGTGATGTGCATGTGCAGAATTTGTAAGGATGGTTGGAATCCATTTTCCAACCACTAAAGGCTAGGAAATGATGTCCATATGAAACTACCATCGATTTTGGGTGGTAAAAAAGTGTGATTTTTAATGGATAAATCGAATCTATAAAACACTTGAAATATATGACTTTCTGTGAAAATACCAAATGCATAGTGTGTCTTGGGATGAACACATACTATGTAGACACTAAGATATGGTGGCTAGGGTTTTGGGAAACATATAAGGATGTCATTCCATGTGGCTAGGTTACATGTCGTGTGACCCTCCTCGGGTAGCTAGGTCATGTGACAGTTGCACATGCCAAGGACCCTGTGTGGAAGGGCACATTGTTTTCTCTGGGAGTTCACATCCATTTGTTGCTACCCGACCATGGCTAGAAACATGGATATGTTCAGGTGCATGGGCATAAAAATGGCCATGTACCTAGTTTGGGACATGTCCAGGTATATAGCCAGGAGCACATGCATGGGTAGAATTACATGGGAAGGTCCCAAATAGTCGAGACACACTGTTTGGTCCCCATACACGTCATGTATGGTAACATGGCCATCTATCCATGTTCATAGGAGACACATACATGTGATGAGGTGGTTTCACATGCTATGTGGACCCACATACACATTGTATACTTCCCTCTACAACTTCCTTCTCTCATATATCCTTTATTTGGATTCAGATTTTGGCCCACAAGTAGGTTTTCCTGAGTGTTTTTTAGTGTATAACATGATGATAGCATTTGTAGTGGATTTTGAGATAAAAATTGAGATTTTTTGAGTGTGATTATTTTTTAGGTGATTCTCAATGATAAAAGTGATCAAGTAGGATCATCATATAGATTATAGGTAGTGATGGTACTCTCCTATCACACCAAGATGTGAGTCCTATATCCCTAGGGATGGTACTCCCATTTTTTATTAGGGAATGATTCCTCATTAATTTTTGTTCAGATAGATATGGTACTCTCATGTCACATCAATGCATAGTTTCTCTATCCATAGAGATATTATTTCCCTATCTCACTAGGGTATAGGTTCTCCATAATCATTATTTCATGTAGAGGTGGTACTCCCCTATAATACCAGGGAGCGGGTCCACTATCATACCATGGCGCTGGTCCCTCATACTCTTTATATAGGTCAAGGAAGTACTCTCTTATCACACTAGGCACAGTTCATCTATCTATGAAGATGGTACTCTTATTCATGGGTGTGGTTCCTCCATAATCATTATTCAAAATATAGAGATGGCACTTCCCTACATGATCATGGGTCCTTATTCTATGAAAATGGTTCCCCATTTTATTTACAAGGGTATGGAGATGATACTCCCTTACATGGGTGTGGGTATTCTATCTAGTGATGGATATTACCCTATTATTATAGGGTATGGGCTCTATATATTTTGTAGATTATTCCCCCTTAGGATATAGAGCAGCAGTGAGGTGAGGGACCTCCAGATGACTTCTTTTAAAAAACACATAAGAAATTGGGCATCAATGATAGACCTTTAGAGCTTCATTGAGACTCAATGTACTGGGCTAGGCTAGGAGTGATAGATCCTCTTTACCACTCATTTGGGTTTCATATATGATAATTTATATATTTAGGTTACTAGGTTTTATTTCCCTCTTTCTTTGGGTTGAAATGACTACTTATATCATATATTATGTTTCTCCTTTTTAGTTTTTTTAGGTATCCTACTTGGTATGCATATACTCACCCCTGCATGAGTTTTTCCCTCATGTGTAATGTCTTATGCAGATGATGAACAAAATGGATGGTGATTTTAGAGGATCATAGGGATACTTGAGTGCTTAGACCATGTATGGTGGTCAGGTTTTATAGATCAGGAGTTGGGATCTCTTAGCTATTTTTATTTTCCAATTTTGTTAGGTTGGGTTATATTTTCTATGTGGGCGTGTAATTTTCCCTTTTCATTTTGGATTACATTGTTTCACTCTTTTATATTCCTTAGATTTTATTACATGCATGTTTTTTACTCTAGATGTTACTATATTTTATTATTATTTCTTTGCACTTCTTCATGGAGATGGTTGGGTGCATGTATAGAAGTAATTTAAGAAAAGACCTCCCATTTTAGTTATTCCTTCTTGGTTCTTATCGTCAGCCCCTGGCCTATAGAGGCAGTCTTGGGAATTTAGTGGCCCAGTCTTCCACCGACTAGGTAGGACCTGGTGGGTTGGATCATTACACTTTTCAATTATATCATGTCCTTCCATACTCAATTTTGATTCTTCATACAACTCAACCAAGGCATGGACATCCTTGCTTGATCCATTTTTCCACTTTCCATTGATGTTCATGAATTTGGTGAAGGAATATTCTAAAAACTCAAATAGATTTTATCACTCACTTTTTAACAAAATATGTGTTATAGATTCACAATTATAGTGAATTAAGTGCACACAATGTTCTAGATTGTAAATTTTGTTAAGGAAATATGATCCCACTGATATGGGATAACCAGCTTTTTTGAGCAGTTGAAATCCAAGTGAAACCTCAAAGAGCGTATCAGCCAGATTTTTATTATCAGACTATAGGTTTTATTTGTATTATATCTAAATAATTGTTTCAATCTCATGTTCGAATTAGTGTTTTATTCCAAGATAAACTCATGCAATAAGTGTGGTGGATGAATATTCCCCCAAGGGAAACTCATGTAATGAAATTCTCCACTTGTTGAAAGGGCGATGGATTGAGGGAGAACTTACATGGGTGGGTTTTGTTTTGATGAATGTGAGGATTTTATGTAAATCTACAAAGGGGGATGGGGTGTTGTATAAGGAATTGGGAATTTACATTTTTAAAATGTGGAAAAAAGGAATGAGGTGATATGATGACGTGTATCTTCTAGGATATAGGGTTTGGAAATGGGAAAGGGAAACTTAAATACTTGATTAAGTTATTAGATAGGTATGGATGTGAAATTTGGTTTTTATGTCTTGAATTTTCATGATTTTCATTCTCATTTTTTTGTTTTTTATTCACTTGAGGAGCATGGATTTGTTTGGTGGCCTTGGTGTTGGATTCACTTTGATCTTTGTGGAGCCTTATTATTGGAGAGGAAATAGATCAGTCTGAGGATAAAAACTTTATTGTGAACGAACTTGTTGTTTTCGGATTTATCTTTTTTGTGTTATTAATTAAATTTAGGTTTTAATATGTATTTTTTACTTTATTTTATCCTCTCCTAGTCTTTATTATTAACCTTATGTGACTTCGTTTTACCCATATGTGGGTCTCATTCCATTTTTTTACACTTATGTGAGTTTCACTAGCCCTTATGTATCCCAGTTGAAGTTACTTTTAACCTTATGTAAGTTCATGGATACCCCAAAATTGGTTTTGGTATTTCTAGTTAACCCTTATGTGGGGTCCCATGACCTTTATAGATTATCATATTTTACCCTTATATGAGTTACTTTTGATACCCTTACATAGCCTATGTATTGAGTCGTGTACCCTTACACAGCTGGTCTGACCCTTATGCGAGTGGTGGGTTACCCTTACATAAGTGTTGTGTTCCCTTACGCACCAGATGCTACCCTTATATTGTGCTTGGTACCCTTACAGGAGTAGTGAGGTACCCATACATATTGATCAGTAACCTTATGTGGTTCACCTATGAAACATTTTAAAATCACCTTTTCATTGTTTTTATGTTTCATGTTTTCTAAAATCACCTTTTTATGGTTTTTTAAATCACCTTTTCATGGTTCACTTATCTCACTCTATTAATCTATTGCAATTGATTGCAATATCTCTTTTTTTTTCTACCCATTTTTTCTTTAGGATCAAATGATACATTAAATAATTGGATCACTTAAGGATCCTCTCAACTATGATGATAGAGATGGGGGAAAATCTTGAATGGAGAGCTCTGTGGCCCATTGTTCTTTGAACACAGGAGGAGAAGTCAAGTAACAGCCTAGTTTATGGTGTTCATTGTTGGAGCATGATGTTTTTGCGACCCTTTGGGGGATCATGGTGGTTAATGGTGTGTGATATTGGAAAATGAAAAACTTTGGAAGTAGTGACAAACCTAGAAAATAGATATGATCCTGGAAATGTCGACGATAATGATTTCAGTGGCTGCTTCGACCCTCTTCCATGAAAAAGTTTTGACTGATCCTCGGTAAGAGGGTTTCAGTCATCTTTGGGATTTTTCCATTTTTGATTTTTGGGAGTTCTATTGATTTCTTATTCTTTATTCATCATGTGAATTTTTTATTTTTTCTTTTCTAGTTCTCTCTTTTTCTCCTTGTACTCGTTTTTCTTCTTATATAGTGAAAATATATGATGATCATTCCCCATGCACGTAGTCCAATTGGATAAAGCATGTAAATAATGTTTTCTTTTTACAGCTTTCCTTTTTTTTCTTTTCATAAACCTATAATTTATATATTTAACCAATTTAATCTTAGATATCATTCAATTATGGTTTTGAATATATTTTTTGTACAAAAATAGTGTTGAGCATCTTAAATTATTTTCTACATTTGAAAACCTATATTTGATTTTGTTATGGTAAATAAATTATGTTCTGATCATTTTTAATGCTGCTGATTTTAATATTTCTTTCTTACTTCTTATGTATGAGAATATTTATTTGGGTTATGGAAATGTATATAATTGAATCAGTGGATAATCTGAAGAGTCGGTTTAGAAAAGGTGAGTCAGTTTTGAATATTTCTGGGTTTTGATTCATCTAAGTTTCTTGGTATGGTCGATCCTCATTTCCCCATTCTCCACATACTCTTTCATCCAAAATTCATGGAGATCCTTATGTTCACCTATAATGGATTCCCCCAACTTCCTAAAGGCGGCCATGATGATTCAATCCATTATAGTGAAGGGGATTTTGGAAGGGAGGCAGTGGCGGTAGAACCGGATCCTGATAAGGAAGATGAGGATGGGGATGAAAAAAAAGATGATGGGAATTCCATAGATGATGTTCCATCCTATATTGTTATAGATGTAGACCATGGAGGTTTTTGATAATAGGGTTCCAGTGAAGATTCTGAAAATCCACTAGTTGAAGAAATATATTTTGACCTATATGACTCAAAGTGTTTAAAATTGTCATTTTAGTTAAAAACACACATAACATACTCAAAATCAACCAAATACATTCAAAATGTTTTGAAACCTTATGGAAATAATAATAATTCTATTTTTGGTTTTTAGGAATCATATGTACCTCAATTTGATACATAGTGTGTCTGGTATGACTCAAAGTGTATGTTATTAGTTTCAAATTGATATTTTAGTTCAAAACATGTCAGTCATTGAAAATCAAGAAAACATTGTCTTATTCACTTGATACTTTAGTTAAATGATTCATAAGTCATTTTTGACATGTAAGAATCAGTCGCAAATAAAACTGACACATGATGTGACCAATATGACTCAAAGTGTGTTGTTTTTGTTTAAATTGACATGTTACTAAAAAAGACGTGTGATGTAGTCAAAACTGATAAAACAATTTTTTATTGTGTTAATAATTTATTAAAATGATCCATAAGTCATTTTTGATGTGTAGAGATCAAATTCACATAAATATGACGTACAGTATGATTGATATGACTCAAAATGTGTGTTTTTATCTAAAATTGACATTTTAGTTCAAACCACACATCACATACTCAAAACCAAGAAAAAAAATTTATATTGTTTTCATACTCTAGTAAAACTATCCATAGTCATATATGATTTATAGGAATCAGAATCACCTCAATTCTATATATGGTGTTCCCATTATGACTCAAAGTGTGTGTTATCAGTTTACAATTGACATTTTAGTTCAAAATGTGTGTTACTCGCTGAAAACTAAGTGAACGTGATTAGATTGTCTTTATAATTTAGAAAAATGGTTTATAACTCATTTGTTACATGTTGGAATTAGTCGAAAATCAAATTGACACATTATGTGACCGGTATGACTCAAAGTTAATGCTTTTAGTTTAAATTGATATTTTTCAAAAAAGGACACATGACACACTCAAAAACTGAGAAAACATATTCAGATTGTTTTGATACTTTAGGAAAATGATCCATAAGTAATTTTTGATGTGTATTAATTAATCACACATCAATATGATGCATGATATGACTGGTATGACTCAAAGTGTGTTTTTTTATTTAAAATTTACATTTTAGTTCAAAACACACATCACATACTCAAAACTGATAAAACACATTCAAATTGTTTTGATACTTTTGAAAAATCATCCATAAGTAATTTATGTCTTGTAGGAATCAATTACACCTCAATCTGATGCACGATGTTCCCAGTATGACTCAAAGTGTATGTTATGAGTTTAAAATTGGCATTTTAGTTCAAAACATGTGTCACTCGTTAAAAACCTAGAAAGAATGCTCATATTGTCTTGAGACTTTAGGACTATGATTCATACGTCATTTGTGACATGTAGGAATCAACTTCACCTTAATAAGATACAAAATGTGCCTGATATGTATTGATGTGTGTATGTTTTTAGTTTATAAATTACACTTTAGTTCAAAACATGCATCACATACTCAAAACCATGAAAACACAATTAGAATGATTTGATACTTTAAGAAAATTATCCATAAGTCATTTGTGATGTGTAAGAACCAACTGCACTTCAATCCAATATATGATGTGACTAATATGACTCAAAATGTGTGAAATCTGTTTAAAAATGAAATTTTATTATTATATTGTTTCATAATTATTTTTAATTTTTTTATACTATTAAAAAAATATGAATTGTTTTTTATACAGGTGCATTGTTTTCCTTAATATGGATTGATTTTTTCAACAACTGGTAACATGATCGGGTGCTTTTGAGTGGGGGCTGGGGACCATAGACAATGAAACATTGATCTTTTTTAATTTTTATGATAAATTGTACTTACCAATGTAATTGTACAAACAAATATGTTTGAAATGTCCATAATATAGTATATTTTTATTGTATTAGTGATTTAAATTTAATTTCAATTAAATTATCTATTTGGTGTTGTAGTAAATTTTAATTTCAGTAGCACAATACACTAGCATGAATTTTATAAGTATTAGTTTTGAACTAATAAAGGTACCCCTTTATTACTACTTTTTTAGTGCTAGTGCTGATAAAATCTATAGAATTTTAAGGGTAGTTTTGATAACAACAATTTTTTATGCTCTATTAAATAGTTGATCAGCGATAATGATAGTGCATTGGAATCACCACTAAATTACACTTATAATAATTCTAGATAACTTATCCATTCACAACCTTTACCTAAAAAGGCCACAACTAGTAAAATATGAGACTAATACGGAAAGCTTGACTCTTCCTTGGGAGACACCGCCTTCAATTTTTTCGCAAGAACATCCCTAAAATCTGAAACCTTGGCCTTATACACATATGTCCTAGACACTAAGAATAACACCAAGAGATTTGGGACGTTGAGTACAAAAAATAAGGAATAGTATTGGTTGAGGTGTGACATGTTGAGGTTGTTCAGAATCCACCCATGATGTTCGTGGCTCTCAGTGATGTGGGACACCATTGATAGAAGGAAGGTGCTCAGGAAGTTGATGACACCAAGGCTGGTGCTGGTGTAGGTGGTCCCTAGGCTCTTCATCCCCTTTGGTTCTTGGTCATATAAGAACTCGAGAGTTTTTTAATGTGTTTTATAAAAAAATATTTTTTTAAAAAAACAATAGGTTAAAAAAATTAAAAATATGAGTTAAAGGTGGCATCACTGATGCCACCTTCTCCCCCCCCCCACGTTTGGCCCAAATCGATGACATGGAAAAGGCAGTAGGGGGTACCACATTTCTCTCAATGCCCTATAAAATCCCCCCCCCCCTTCTCCTCACTTTCATTTTTCCCCATCTCTCTTGATTATACAGCTTCTCTCTCTAAAAAAACTCATTTTCCGTGCGGTGGAGTCGGTGGTCCAAAAGAAAGCTTGGTTTTTTGTGAAGTACCATTTAGAGGTATTTTTTATTTAATTTATGGTTTTTTATTTATTTAATTGAATTCTTTTTAGTTATAAATATTTCATTTTTTAAGTAGTTTAGTTAGTTCTAAATATTTTTTTATTAAGTTGTTTAATTAGTTATATATAGTTTGGAATAATAATAGTTATTAGTAATGATTAAGTACAAATTAAGTATAAAATACCTTAAGATTAAGTATTGAAAATTTTTTGTATCATAAAGATTATGTGGTTATATAAGTAATAAAATCACTATTTAGATACAAAGAAAGTGGATGTGGATCTGGCATAGATGTATGTAGGGGTAAAACCCAAAAACATCGCTTTGAACTAGACTTGAACGGGAACTAGTGCACGATAATGGGCCTTACTGTACTCCTGTTTTGACACTCCCATGGGATATTCTTAAGATGATCCATATTTTCTTTATAAGCTACTAAAATACCTAAGAAAATAAAAATCAAATCAGTATATTTATCAATGATAAAATGATAATTATGATGATATAGAATGAAATGGACAAGGACAAATTCATTAAAAATGAAATTTATTATGATTAATTGAATTTATTTTAGTTAGTTTTAAATATGTTATTTATTAAGTAGTTTAATTAGTTATATATAGTTTAGAAATAATACTTATTATTAGTAATGATTAATTATAGACTAATTAATGAATAACTTAGGATTAAAAATGAATACATATGATTAGTTAATTATAACTAACTGATGAATATCATATGATTAATGATTAAAGAATAAATAATTAAAGAATAACTTAATAATGATTAACTAGTGATTAAAGATTGATTGAGTAGTTAAAACTTTACTATGAAACATTAGTATCATTTTTTAGTATATAATAATATGTTCTAAAATTTTAGTATCATAAAGATTATATAGTTTGGAAAAAAAAAATCATTAGTAATGATTAATTATAGATTAACTAATTAATAAATTAAGATTAAAAGATGAATACATGTAATGATTATCTAATAATACTTATAATTGATAAAATTAAAATTATTATTATATAAAATGAAATGGAGAAGAACAAACACATTAAATTACACATGAATGTTTTACAACATACAATAAATGCCTTGATGTTTTTCAATTAATCATGATTTGGATAAAATGAGCGTGACTTCGAAAGTGAGGTAAAATCCAGTTTATTTTTATTTGGTAGCTTAATAACATATTCTAAATATATTTACTTAGTAAGTTAGGTACATACTTATAGAAGATGTTATTAAGATATCAAATAAAAACTAGTTGGATTTTAGCTTACTTTTGAAGTTAGGCTCATATAAACCAAACCATGTTTTATTGAAAAATGTTTGTATTTCTTGTTTGTTGTAAAACATTCATGTGTTATTTTATGTGTTTTCTTCTCTATTTTACTTTATATTATCATTTATCAATGATAAACAAACTAATTTGTTTTTTTCTCTTCTTTGTGACCTCAGTTTCCAAAAACATTTTGTGACTTATATTCTAATAAACTTTAGTATCATATTTAAGAGTATGAAAAGATGTTCTAAAATTTATGTATAATAAATATTATATAGTCAACCATCATTGACTCTATCATAATTTTGATCAAAAAAATATTTTTTACAAAGAGATTAATGTTTTCTTAAGTGTACTGCTATGGGGGGGTTATTCAAACTAAGAAAGAAGATTATTATAGTACAGAACCAATAATAATGGTTAGTACGGTTGAATTTGTAACCCTAAGTGGCCTTCAAGATAGAATTCATGGTTCCTTAAATATAGGACCCAATCAAGAGATCAAGTCTATGAGCTATAGACATTTGCAATTTCTAGCAACACTGTGGCATCTAGCTTGTCCATCGGTTGCTAATACGCAGTGGTTCCAAGCAATAAATTTATTTTATTAATGGCCAGATGGTACCATGGAGGAGTTATATATTGATATTTCTATTGTACAACTACAATGTCCAGTTGTAAAAAGACAAAGACTTACAATAGTGGTTGAAGATAGTCTGCCCCATGAAATTGAGCATATTCCAAATGATGCAGAAGAGGAAAACCTAGATGATCTACCAAATATACATGTCAATCCAACTTCTGATGAGGAGTTTTTTAATGATAGAATAGATGGTGACAACAATTCTAATGAGGAGGTACTAACAGAAGATAGGGAGGAAGTTTCTAGAAATTCATTAGTTGTGCAGTAGCCTCGACCTATAATAAATCATCTTCCACTCTTTGCATCTTGGTCAGAAGCAATGACACATGTTACTGATTTCGATAATTATGTTCTCACACCCACAACTGGGTTTCCCAGAGTTTTACCAGATAGGTTTAGTGAGCTGGAAAAAACCTTATATGTTGGAAGGAATTTTCAAAGTAAACATTCATTAAAAAGAACGCTAAAGATGTTTCACATTGATAGGCACCGCAGATATATATAGTTCAGAAATGAGGTCATAGTTAATATCTCATACGGTGTGAGAAGTATGGGGATGATTGTAGATTCTGATTGATGGATATTTTGGACATTTCATTTAGAGTTTGGAGAATCTCAAGGATTGAGGTAGCTCATACTTGCGTTTCGCCAAGCCTAACACAATATCATACCTCATTGGATGCATAATTTGGGTCATCCATTTTCGTTGAGATGATTAGTACATGCTAAGAGGTTCTGATATCCCTTGTTCAAGAGATGATACAACAGACATTCAGTAATAATACTTCCTATAATAAGGCATGTATGGTGAAACAGAAGGCAATTGTGAAGGTGTACGGTGATTGGGATGACTCATATCAGGTTTTTCCACAATTTATAGCCATACTGAGGCACCAAAACTAAGATGTATTCCATCTTGATATAGATAAACATGTGCATCAAGATAACTGACTTGATCCATCTTGTGTTCAATTTCATCGGTTTTTCTAGGAATTCCTCCCCTATATCTCTGCATTTCGTTTCAGGAAGCAGTTCATTCAGATTAATGGAACATTTCTATATGGAAAATACAAGGGAAAATTGTTTATTGCGGAATCCCAAGATAGAAACCATTAACCTTTTCCACTTTCCTTTTCCATTTTAGATAAATAAAACTATGAATCATGGAGTTGGTTTTTGGCATGTATCAGTAACCATTTCAACAACATTCGGGGTGTTTATTAGATATCTTATCAGTATCGAGCAATTAATGAGGCAATCAATGAGGATACTGATACATAGAGATACCCAAATTCACATCATTAGTTATATATTAGAAACATTCCTAGAAATATGCAGAAAAATATTATTTGACTGATATTCTATGAAACTTTTATATAACAAAATAATAGTATCATATATTATGGTACAAAAATATGTTATAAAATTTCAGTATAATAAAAATTATATGATCAACCATCTTTTTCAATATTAGTTACACTATCAGAATCATGATAAAAAAATAGATATATAGAGTAATGTTTTACCTGTGTGTACTACTACGAGGAGGTTATACAAACTGAGAAAAGAGCTTGTTATAGTACACAACCAACAACTAAGGTTAGTTCAACTGATTCTGTAATACTAACTAAACTTCGAAAAAGAATTTATTAGAAATGAACCATGGCTCAAGAGGAATAGTGACAATGACGGAAGTGATGGAATGATTTTACATCATCGCTATCATCATTGGAATTGTTCCTCCTGTTTCGTGGTTCATTTCCCATATATTCCTTATTGAAGTTTAGTTAGTGTTACATAATGACTTGTACATATGAGAAAATAATCATAAAACATACCATCATGTGGACAGTCGTACATAAATTAAAAATCACACTATTTTCTAATAAACATTTTCATAAAAAAACAAATTTTTTATATATATAAATATATAAAACCATATCTTACAAAACACTATTTTCTAGGTAAAATAAAATCTTAACAACACGTTAGTAATATGCTTTGAAAAACATGAAGACATTCCCCTTTCTTTTGGAAAAAATAACTTCATAAAACAGTATGAATATACATGGCATGTCTTGAATTCAATAAGTCATAACATTATATTAGCCATAATGTTATATCTACATTTTACACTTATGACTCATTTCTTTTTTTTATATATAGATGGATGATACCATACTACTCACTCATCAGGATTGCCATGTTTCTGTGGTTGTGATAGAAAGTGGGGAGGATCAATCGATCAGGGTACATTGAGTGCACCATTTTCATCACAAAGAGCCTCCACATGTTATTATACCATACTTGCATCGTGCTGGAATCTATGGCATTTTTGGATCAGATTTCACATTTTTCGATCATCACCTACTTTTTTCCCTTATAAATAGGTAGAGATCAGAGACACACACATTCCACCAACCTAAGGAAGGGATGACCATCACCCTCTAAGATGTGTCAGTGCTTCCTGGTCTTCCTATCCAGGGGGAATCTGTTATTGGACCCACTCGTGCATATTAGCCCGAACTTGCTTAGCGACTGTTAGGCGTAGAATTTTTTCTGGACATAGGGCTATAGGTGGCACGTCGATATCTATTCCTTTGTTGGAGGCACAAATTCCACATTTCTCTAATGATGTTGATGAGCATACTGTCATGTGTTATGCCTGTGCATATATATTATGGCTCATTATAGGGACCATGTGTACTAATCACTCATAGATACTTGTGCACATGATGTATCTACCCCTAATATAGAACTTTGATCAGGCCAGGACGTATATCTGGGGATCATCCTACTTGGAATACACATACAGAGCATTATGTAGGCTATCCCATAGGGACCGCACAGGTCTCTGGGGATGCATCATCCTTCTTTAAATGTGGGCATGGAAGCGCATCCCCGCATTCCTCCCAGATCTTGATGGTCCGTAGATCGTGATGTAGGTGTTTCGTGATGCTCTATGTAGATTATAGTATGATCATTTATTTATATTGATTTTTTATTCTACTAGGATTTATTAAATTTAATTTCTCATTATTTTTTACTATCAATGTTTTATTTTACAATTGGTGTTAGAGACATAGTTTCTGCATGGTTCTAAGACACCATTTGGGTGTATATTGGATCATGTTGGACTATATATTACATGATCAGGTATTTATATACAATCTATCATTGTCTAACAAATTTAATAATACCGTCAATTTTGGTTTTTAGTAGAGAGATTTTTTGACAAATGTCACATGTCATTTTAGATTTCATGGATTCTATACTGGACTATTATGGACCAATTGACACCATATTACATTGTTGGGCTTAAGGATGTTATAGTTGTAGTTACCATCATTTACTTCCATATTATTGAGTAGTAGTAGACTGACATATTCATGTGCCAGTTTTTCTTTGCTCAGCCGATTCCATTGTCTTCGGGACAGATATAGAACCTTCATAAGTGAAGCTAACAGGGTGGTTGGATGACGACTAGCACTGAGTACGTGTTGGATTTATCGACTGCTGGTGCATACGTGCATAGTTTCATATCCAGGGTGTACCTATGAATCGATTCTTTCTTTCAGATTAGGTCGAGTATGAGCCATGGTACAGACTGAATTCTATATTGTATCTTACCCAACATGGCAGAGAGATTATAAGATTGCAAGTTAATACATTTACATTAGTTTGTTTATTGAACTATTTTTTAATTCATTTTGAATATCTTAATAGGGCACTCACTCATATAATCTTGTTTTCATGAGTGATGAATTGGAGGAAGGAGTCTTTAGGAAGGCATCCAACCATGCTGAAGCGCTGGAGTTGACACCATCTTATATTGTGATTTCCAAGAGAATCATTGGAATTCCAGCCCGGAGAGAGGAGGTTCTTACCCCAGAGGAACATTATGCATTTGCTGATAGTGCTTAGGATCCATCATGACAATGATGTTGACAGTGTCATGCTGCACATGAGGCCTCACCTGTTACACAGGCAGAGGTCATCCCCTTAGTAGTCTAGACTCAGTCGATTGAGGATGTGCCTCAGGTGGCATGGGATCCATCTTTTTGGATATGATTTCCATATTTCTCTCCATCTTGGGGTCCAGATCCATTGCAGCCATGGAGTCCAGATCCATCACATCCTTGGGGTCCAGATCCATCACAACCTTGGTGTATAGCTCTATCGCAATCTTGGTTCCCCATTGTGATGATGGCAGGTCCTTCTACCACACTAGTATGATAAGGATCGGGAGTTTAGTAGTACATGCAGTTGAAAGCTCCTCCCACTGACACATAGGTGGAGGATGCGACAGTCGATGTTCCAGTGCCTGAGGATCATCCCTTTGCAATTCATCGGACTCCACAACAAACTTGAAGCGGACATCCTATACACAGACCACCATGTGGGATGGAATCTCCTCACCATAGACATATACATTGATTTTACTTGTTCATTTATATTTTTTATGTCTATTAAAATGAATTTACTATTATTATTATCAACCCTTTTTATATGTTTATCCAATTTTTCAGTTGTCATTAATATTTTAGGCACATTTTATATTTGACAGCTTTCAAAGTTGACTAATTTAAACATAGGAATTATTATTAAATTTCAAGTAGATAACATTAAAATATTATAAAATATATAGTATAAAAACAATGTAAATAAAATTTAAAAGATAGCATAAATATCTAAATAGTTGTTGAAAATAAAGAGTTTTATAAACATAATAAATAAATGAAAATGAAAGGAATGTAAGAAAAGTTAATCGGAAATGAGAGTGAAAAGAAGTAATTTCGAGGTGGATCCAAAGCCACCAACTTGACTATAAAAGCCTATAAAATATAAACTATAAGACCAATATAAATAAAAACCAAAACTTCAAATATTTTTTTATGTTTAATCCATGTTTTAATTTTCATTTATATTGGTATTATAGTTTATATTTTATAGGATAGCAAAGTCGCGTACTTGAAACATTTTTAAGTTTCAATTTGGTGGATTGGAAAGCTTATAAAGTATTTTTCATCAAAATAATTTAAGAAATTATTTTTAATTTTAACTATTTATTATATGTTTAACCATGTTTTAATTTTTAATTATATTGGTCTTATAGTTTATATTTTATAGGCTAAAAAAGTCATGTACTTGAAACATTTTTACGTTTCAATTTGGTGGATTAAAAAGATTATAAATTATTTTTCATTAACATTTTTTAAGAAATTATTTTTATTTTAAACTATTTCTTATATGTTTAATCCATGTTTTAATTTTCCTTTAAATTTGTCTCATATTTTATATTTTCTAGGCTAGAAAATTCATGTACTTGAAATATTTTTATGTTTCATGTTGGTGGATTAGAAAGCTTATAAATAATTTTTCATCATCATTTTTAAAGAAATTATTCATATTTTTACTATTTATTATATGTTTAATCCATGTTTTAATTTTCATTTATATTAGTCTCATAGTTTATATTTTATAGTATAAAAAAGTCATGTACTTGAAAAAAATTTAAGTTTCAAGTTGGTGGATTAGAAATCTTATAAATTATGTTTCTTCAACATTTTTTAAGAAATTATTTTTATTTTTGAATATTTCTTATATATTGAATTCATGTTTTGATATTCATTTATATTGGTCTTATAGTTTATATTTTATAGGCTAGAAAATTCACATACTTGAATTAGAGATAAATTCTGCTAAAACATTTTGTTTTATTTATATATATATACATAACAAAATTTAAATTGTAAATATTTAAAAAAGAATATTTAAAATAGAAAAGAAAATTGTTTTAGGGGAATGGCGACAGTGGAGATGCCACCTTTGAGGCACGTTTTTTTTAAAATAACCTACGCATTTTTTTAAAAAATATTCAAAAAACATTTAAAAAAACTCAAGAACATGATCTTAACCACTTATAGGAATGTGTAGGCAATTCCCATCAGTAAGAACTATGGGAGAAGGATGAAGATGGTTAGGGGTATGCGCCTGCCACTGGACACAATGCCATGCTCGGCGGCTGCACAAAGCTGTTGGTTCTCCACTAGGGAGGCCATGGCTATAATGACGATGTGAAAGAACATGCCAATCCCTATCCTCTAGAGCAGGGTTATCCCCCTAGGGTATATCATCCACTGTATCATGATCTTGATGAAGGTACGATTATAGAGCACAATGCTAGAGGGAATAGAGATGGTGATGAAGTCACCTAGGTTGGCTGGAGGGACCTCAAAACCGGTGTTTCCCAGGGATAGGTCTAGGGTGGTGCCCTTCTTGATGAAGAGGGTATTGATCAAGGCCACCATGATGCTAGGAACAAAGGTGGAGATGAGGATGGGGGTCACTTCCAGTATTTGATTCATCTCCTCCACCTATGTCACTGAGCACAACATCCATGGATCATCGTTGGACACTATTTTCACCACATCCTTGTTGAGAAACCTACATCAGTGGATGCATATGAGAATCCAAAGATCTACTTTTAGAAAATGTGATTCAGTTTTGAATCTATCATACCCGTAGAGTGGTTTAGGGTTCAGCTAACCTCAGGGTTTAGGTGTGGTCAATTCTGAGTTTCCCCTTCTCCGCATACTCTTCTTCCCGAAGTTCATGGAGATCCTTTGGGTCACATGGAATGGGCACCCTCCACTTCCTAGATCCAGCCATGATGATGTGAACCATGATGGTGAAGGGGATTTGGGGGGGGGGGGTAGTGGCAATAGGACCAGGTCTTAGTGAGGAAGATGAGGTTGGAGACGGCGAGGCTGATGGTGGGGCGGGCATAGCCGACGGTCCAGCCAACATTGTCCTGGAGGTATACCAGGATGGTTTGGGTGAAGTGGGTGCTGGTGAAGATGTTGAACATCCACCAGTTGAAGAAAGATAGTTTGTGGGCCTTCTTCCAGGGTTGGAACTCATCAAACGGGTCTGCCCCAATGGTGGAGGTGTTGGGATTTGTGTCACTTGTCCCCACGTTCAATGTGTATAGAACATCGTAGAACACCTCTATCTACAGGATAGAGGTCAACTCACAAGTGGTGGTGGTGGTCTCGGCACACGAGGGTGGTTTCAGACCACGGATCAAAACTGCCAGGGTCACCAGGGACATTCCCTGAAACCAAAGCAAACCCTGAATCACATTCATAGGTTTTCTTTATTTGTTTTTTTTTTGAAAAATGGGATACAATTTATGGTATTCTTAAAAAAGGTCTCGAGATGTATAAACATGGTTCATACATTTTATAAAGGAAGCGTGAACCCCGTTCACTTCCTTGATAATTTTTCATTAAATAAATATTCAATAATTATAAGTAATAGATAAATATAAATACATATTAATTAAAAAATCATTAATATGTATATAATATAAATAAATATAAATACATAATAATTAAAAAAGCATCAATATGTATAAGATATAAATAAATATAAATTAATAATAATACATATTAATTAAATAATCAAAAAAATTAATAATAGTGTTAATGATAGAAGGGATCTCTTCACATTACATTCTGATTTTTGTGAAGATATTTTTTCCCTTATTAGACTTCATGGATGATGTTAAATTGAATGTCAGAAGGCTGAGGGAACTAGGGAGAAGAGGGGATAGAGGGAAAGAATTATGACACCCCTAGATTCAGATCATTCGGAGGAGTGGAATTCATGGTAAACCTCCAAGGGAGATGGAAGAGGTAGCACAATGACACAGTTATTGATTTTTTTCTTCCACTTTTTTATTCAATCTCATTTAAATGATAAATACATAGATAAAATCATATTCTTGATAGGAATTATAATCATGAACCTAGATTTTTGGTGTGACTGAAATTTTTTATCTACTTTCAATTCTACCTCAATAAAATAGTTTTTATTTTAGTTGTATGATAGTATCTATTACTTGAAGAATGATATATTTTTATACCTTATTCTTTGAGTTTTTTTCAGTGACACAACATATAATATTTTATGTGTTTATTACAAATGGTTAGGAGAGGGGAACTAAAAATCTAAAAAGAAACATGAACACACACAAATATGTTTATAGCTTATATAAAATATGAATATATGTTGACTTTTTTACTTTATTAAACATATGTTTATATATGTATTTATGTAGAAAGAAAACATTAATGTTTAGTAAACATGCATTATAGATATTAATATAATATATTTAATTAATGTTAATATTTTATATATATATATAATCTTTGTTCAAATTAGATATTTAATGAATCCGCTTTTTTCCAAGTGTGGTAAAAAAACTCCCTAGACTCCCATAATTTTATCACCTATTGGAGGTATTTGAACCTTAAAATCCTCCAGTAAAGATTCTGAACCTATAGAAACTGTTTCCTTTTATAAATTTTGAATATTTATCTTCCCAAAATTGGCTAAATGAACTAATTTCATACATCTCATATTGTGGTTTTTCTGATCTTCAACTATAATCACCTACTCTTTACATATATCCATTATTCATTCATGTTCTTCTTCATAAAACATTTTTTGTTAACAAATATTCATATTTGATGATCTTATGTAATTTTACATCCAATTTAAAATCAATGAGATCAAAAATATTTTTCAATATTTCTTCAAGTTCATGTATCATTTCATCCAAAGTATTTTTGAATTCAAAATTAAGTAATATTATTAATATTTATTAATGAAATTGAAAATATTATTTATTAAAGAAATTAAAAATCTTATTTATTATACATATATAGATAATAATACTAAGTATTATTATGAATATCCGAAGAAAAATTATTGATTTTGATAGACAATATGATAATTGTAAGGCACTTACTAGAAAAATGAACAGAACTCTATAAATCATAACTGTAAGGAACATACAACATGTATCATAAATGTAATATCAACCAAATATATGTATGTGTTCTGTATTATCCTTTTTCCCATAATCAGCCATATACTAGATGTGCCCATGATGTGTATTTCTATGTCTCCGCTCTGGAATACACTGCTCTTGTACATCATCATCGGCAGCCACCTCCACATCCTCTTGTGTGACAAGCGATGGATGTACAATATCAACACCTGTACCATGTCCTACCTCTAAGGATAGTGGATGTTGGCTAGAACTCTCACCAACATGTGAAGAAGATGGTTGTTGTGATGCAGATTTCTGTATAGAAGAGAGTAATAAAGCATCCAGCTGATCCCATTCAACGTCTATATTTACCTCTGGCTATGATTGAGAAGCTGGAGGATCATCTGATTGATCATGCTGAACACCCTCCTCCTATAGAACAATATCATCTGGATTATCATGATGAATTCCCTCCTACTATGTAACAACAACATCCATAACAGAGTCGTTACCTCCTGGTATATCTAGATCAAGCTTAGCAGGCTTCGCAGCCTCACCATTATGTGGTGGATCAAATAAAATGTCATGATAAATCTTGTTAATCGAAGTAAGAAACTCTACCAAAGCACTGTGAAAATATGTCTGGCCAAATACTCCATTCTATACTGGATTATACATGTGAATTATATGACTGATATGAGTATCCTACAACAACAAATTTTTTTGTTAAGTAATTTTATTAAAAAATTTGTTGAATAGTGGAAGGAATAATGTATACAAACTCAAGAAATATCCATCTGTTTCGTGTCAAAAATATGACTAGGGACCTAAAGTACTAGGACACATAATCCGGTTGATCGCACGAATGAAAATGTACTATCCCCACCCCTTATAACTAAAACTCCTATCGCATGTCCCATAGATCAATATATGTGGCGTGGTATCTCCTCCAATAAAATTCCCTCTTCCCTGAAATCTTCAGGGAATGAAGTGAAGCTAACTAAATAAGAGGTTCAAGAATAGGATGAAAGAATCCGAACTGCCTCATAACTCTATAAGTCTGATACCACATGACTATATCAAAATGAATCAATGGAACCATGGAGGATCTTGTATCAAGAATCACTGTACAATATGGTGGAAGTCTCTGGATGATATGATCCATATATGGAATTCATGTAATCTAAAATAAAAAATGGTTAATAACTTAATAAATACAAATATGTAAAATAAAGAATAAATATTTAACAATATAAATAAAAATCACTTGCATCCTCTCATTGAAGGTTATCCAGCATAAGTTTGTAGGTGTGGACGTCATTTCTGGCGGAATCTAAATGTCGATGTGCCCGAATCTTCTTATAGGTAACATTGTTATAGTTACATTTCATAATAGAAAGATATACAATTAAGTTAGACATTAGAAAGAAGGATTAACATATCATCATCCATGTGGAGCCTCTACTACAATATCAGTAGGAAATGGTGTAGGGTCATGTGGAGATAAATGAGGTATGTGCTCCCATACCCACTTCTATAGAATAACAACACATCCTATGATATGCATCTTATCGATGCGACATGCACTACATAGCACCCTGTATGTATATTCTAGACAATAAGACCCCATCTATACCAGCCTACCATGTCCAAATCCTCCAGAAGAGGTAAATACATCATATGTACAAAATTAGTGGATTGATAAACAAAAAGTGTGCCACTGATCAGCCTCAAAATATATGCATGTGAAAATCATAGCACAGTGATCTCATCAGCATCCTCTGTTATATGTGTGAAGTGATGGTATAACATGGGAATGCATAATCTACCACTAACAACGGACATGCCATTATCATGAACCTATATGCCCAGTAATCTATGAATAACCTCAAACCAATATTCTCTAACTTGGATAGTTAGAGTTGCACCATCAATGGGGAGGCCCAACATAATAGACACATATTGCAAGGTAATATTCAAATATCCCTCTCTAAAATGGAATATATATGACACTGGCCGCCATCTCTCGAAAAGCATAGCAATGAGATGATGATCAAAAAAGGTGAAGTCACACATCGTTATGCCATAGAACCCACCACGATGAAGATGGGGATGATAGCGGGAGGTGGTGCGGAATGATATAAATGATGAGATCTATGTACACTCAGAGTGGACATAGAACATCCCTCTAAAATCAGTCATGATACATGAGTAGCCTGATATGTGAACAATAGAAAATATGTCATCTGGAAAAATGATATCGTTGTTACTTTTTTATAGTGAAATCAATAAAAAAATTAAACTTTTATTAAAAAAATATAAAAAAATAAAAATAAGGTACAAAATATATATGGGTCATGTTTTTGGTTTAGGTTATGAGTTTTTTTGTTTTATTGATCTCCAATGAAGTTTAATTTATTCAATTTTTTTATATAACGCAGCTGTGATAAAAACCCCACTTCAAACATTTGGAAGCATGATATATTCATTTTCATTGGTTGTTTTTTTAATAGTTATATTTTCAAAAAACACTTTATGATAGAATCCATATATGAGAAAAACCAAACTTGAAACATGTTTGAAATGGACAAAGTCATAAATAAAAGGATTCATTACTAAAACATCCACATACGAAATAAAATATACACATTTATGATAAAATACACAAACTCGATCATGGATGATGGGATGTGGAGCTTTGTCCTACCACTTGGGAATATCTCTTATGAGTATGTCATGTTGCATGACATATACTACATTATGGTCCCCCTCTTTGTTGTTGAGTCCAATCCATCTCATTTCTGATTCGAGCTGAATTTGGTCTTCCTTAGGGACACAACCTAGTAGTATTAAGACAATAATTTAAAAAATGAAAAAAAATTGAAAAAAGGTATAAATTAAAACAAAACCAACTTATCAAACCAGGAAATATCAGGGATGATAGTCAACCGATCATCTGGAAATGGGATATAATGAAAGTCACCAACAGATATCCAAGGTGCACTATAACAGTTAAAAAAAGTGCTCATGTGATACACCGATTCAACATAGGACTCCCATGATATATTTACTGAAGTACAATCCACAATAACATGTAAACATGGATATCTCAATTCCTAAAAGTCTTCGCAATCACAGTAACTATTATACAAGATCACCACAAGCACTCGACCACTAAAGCATGTATCCTGGTCATAGCACTCACTTACTTGAAATCCCCTCTTTTCCCTATCAAAGTCTACAACACTCCATATTGAAGCCTCATTCAGTATCTGATCAATATCACTTTGGAAATGATGAGTAAAATGCATACTATTTTCCATCCTCTGATAGGCCTTTTGGGACTGATCAACAAAGTAGTTCACATATCTATCAAAATTATCTTACACTAACCCTATGATTGGGAGTTTTCACACACCTTTGAGGACCTCATTTATGCACTTCACTATGTTAGTTTTTATATGGCCATATCTCAAACCACCAACATATTCTAATGACCATTTTTTATTAGAAATATGAATCATATATTTATAAAAATATTCATTAGCACTTCAAATATCTTCAAGACTACGATCAAACTTTTCTTTTTGGGGCTCATATGATGAAACCATAAGAGAATAATTTATTAAAAAGATATTAAATTTTCTGTAAAAAATAGGTTTATAAAAACATACCCAACTAGAGGATTTCCTTTTTTATTGTCTCATCTCTAAATTTCTTATGCACATTAATAGAAAAATGTCTAATGAAATATCAATGATAATCATTTAGCTCAGTCCATGAAACCCCATCACTATTTACATCCTCTATAATTGCTCGATGACCATCAGATATCAGGAACACACCCGTGTTTTGCATGACATGAATGCGTAAACATGCCAAAAACTTGCTCCAGCATTCAAAATTATCCTTTTCAACAATATAGAATGAAATTGTTAGAATAGAATGATTACAATCCAGAGTGGAAGCATTGAGTAGAACACATGTGTACTTTCCATAAAGAAAATTGACATTGATCTGAATGAATTGTTTACAATAAGGAAAAGTAGTTATGCATAGCCTGAATGACCAAAAATTCCTATTGAAATTCATCTTTTATCGATCAACTCAGTGATTGGGGAACATATACTCAATAGTTTCCAACTGATAAACAATATAATTGTTAAGAGACAATAATTCCATAAGTTATGGCATTATTTCATAAGATTCATCCTAATCACCATACCCTTTTACAATTTCTTTCTGTTTTTCATTCCAAGATTTTTTTTAGGATATATTATAGTTATAAAACTATTGAATTCTTTCTTGAACAAGGGAAATAGGAAAATCCTGACATGTTCATATAATCTCAACAATAACAGTTGATATAAAACTGCATCAAGTGAAGAGTGATCATGTGATAAGCTTGGATTCCCACAAGTGTGTGGGCCGTCTATTTGGTAATCTTCCAACATGAAAAAAAATTATCATATATTTCCCTCAATTGAAATGTAACTTATGTCCCATATTTTTTACAACAAATGAGATATTTTTTCTTCTTTGACTCATAAACCATAAATGTTAAATTCCACTCTATGTGGTATTGCTTTATCACATTTTTCATGGAAAGATTACTTTCAAACTCTCACCCGATATAGATGGAATTATCATTTGATGTACATGTATTTCCTATAATGTCATGGAATTTATAAGCTGGTGTAATGACATCCCAATCAAACTGTTGTTCATGCGATATTCCTTTAACTAAGTAACTCAAAACAGAAGGATGGGTACTACTAATTGGTGGATGTCCTAGATGTCTGGATCTCATAGGAACCTCAGAAGGATCATTCCCCACATCCCCTATCATGTATGCTTATCTCTCATAGGAACCTCGGAAGGTTCATTCCTCACATCACCCTCACCCACACCATCTCCTGATGACTCAGTATATTCTTCTTCCCCAGATAAACTTTCATTCACTATATCAGCAGTACGAAAAGGGATTTCATCTATATTTCTTTTCAAAATGTAAGTAAATATATTTTATACTTTATTACTTGAAAGAATAATTATTCACACTCAATATAATTTTAATTTATTGATTACAGTTATTATTAGTAGTAAATAAAAGTAATATAATTTACACTTACATAAAAACCATTAAAATAGTATAAGCTTATGTTATTTTCAATTTAATAAAATTACATATATATATATATATATATTCATTTTTTTAATTTTACAATATTTAATTAATTATATTTCATACTTTATATCTTCAAATAATAATTATTTTCACTTAATATAATTAAAAATTATTATTTATAGAAAACTGTTTTTTATACCAAGAACAAAAATAATTTTCTATATATTTTATTAATAAATTTAAATATGATACTTAATATAACTACTATATTTTTAATATATTATCTGACTAGTATATAGAATATTATAATTTAAATTAATATTGCATTAAAAATAACATATTTTATATACATATAAATATGTTAAATATGTCATTTAAATTAAAAATATATAAATTTTTTAAAAACATTTTATTTCCCTAAATATATATTACATTTTATACATACCATATTTAAATTTCCTAAATATTCAATATGAATTCATACTACAAACAATAAATCATTCAAAAATTAAATTATACAAAAGAAAGTAATTTACATATTCATGCATGCATCAATACATATTAAATAAATAAATCATACACACAAACACTAATTTATTGACATAAAAAATTAATTAAATAAACCATACAAATAAAATAAATAAACACAATTAAAAAATTCAAATTTTAAATAGAAATTTTTCCTTCTTAAAAGTAGCAGATATTTGTTGAGAAAGAAATTTTGTAGGGAATCCAAACAAATTCCAGAATAGAAGAAAGAGATTTGGAGGGGGAGGCTCCTTTTATAAAACTCGGCAGTGAGATACATGAAGCCCATTCATGCATCCTTCATCCACTTTGCAAAGGATACATGAACAGGGTTTACACATCTTTCACCATGCCTAAGATGTTTTGACGGGGTTCACACATCTCTGGAGGCAGAGGGAGATGTGTGAACCCTGTTCACAGATCTTATTTGGATTGGAGATGTGTGAACTAGGTTTACACTTCTTGGGTCCCCTTTTCAAAAATATTGGGGACCCTATTCCATTTAAACAAAACAAATCAAAAACCCATAAAAAAAATCCTACATTCACCTTCGATGGAAAAATATAAAGCCTTCAAAGAGATGGTACTATTAGGTAGATGAAAAAGGTTATGAGGAAGGTATGGTAATGGCTGAGGTGGGTGTTGGAAAAGTACACAGTGAGGATGGGGGTGATCCAGATGGTTCCCACCCAGTTAATGACATTATTTAAAAAGCTCACCATCCCCTGGTGTAGCTTCTTGGTCAAGTAAAGCACCATGATTTCTGAGATCTAGTAGTATGATATCTTCTCTAACACCTTGTACACTAAACTTTAGGCAAAAACATTACTAGAGAAAATAGTACAAAATATAGGGGAAATGGGGGAGAAAATAGAAAAGGTGTGGTGATAGAGGAATTACCGACAAAAAATGAGAAATCCTTCTAGCCACCCATCTTGGATCTGACCACAGGGTTTCCTATAAGATCCACAGTCCTATCCTTGATGTAACCATCTGCCTCTTATTCTATGTCCATGCCCAGCATCTGAAAATTCCCCTCTTTTTCATATGAAATTTTACTTCCTCATAATCTGCCCATTTATATTGTTAATTCTTCATGCATGAAAAATATTAAAATTTATTTTAATGATCATTTGTTATGTTGGATATGGGATTCTATTTTGAGGCTTCTTTATACCATGGGGGATTCTCCTTTAGGTCTTAGCCTTTATCTAGCTCCACTACCCACCCATCTATTTATTCATCAATCCCATGACCTATTTATTTATGAAAATTAATTTCTATATTCTACCTTTGTATCTTATTCCTCCACCTGATTTAGATTATCTAATTAAACTAATGCATTTTCTATTTGGTTGTGCAGTTACACACTGCATTTGGTGTCAGGGGGAATTGATCCCCCCCCATGCCTATATCGCTTTGAGTGATTCATTATATCTTTGCCTCTTCACTATTTATATCATTATCCAATATCTAGTTACCAAAACCATATCTAGATTCCCTCTAATCTTTATTGGTGAGTCATTGGTATTGTTGAACTCTACAGCACACTGATGGTGTACCACTCCTAGAGGAGCTTCGATGACAACATTCCTACATCGGGTCGAGTAGCTGAGTGAAGATGATTCGTTCTAAGGAGGTACCACTTTTGAGATCTGAGATATTCATAAAGCTTCCAAATTTCAAGATAGACATTAAAAAATGTTTAAGAGATTAGGATGGTTAGACTTATAGGGGGTTAGCACTATAAATTTATTACAATTTATTTGTATAATTTAAACCTTTTGTGCTTCTATTATCGTTTCTTTATCTCTTTATCCTGTAAATTTATTTTGGTTTTTTATCTTAATAAAATATGTTCATATTGGGTGGTTATCTTTAAATGAACGTAGGTCCCCACAGGACCAAAGCATGTTAAATCTTGTGTTCATGTTTCATTTTTTCATTTCTTGTATTTCTTGTATTGGTTTTGTGTATTTTGTTTTCTTTTAAAAATAAATCAGTTTGGTCCTCATTTGGTGTTTGTATTTATACTTGTATTTGAGTCTGTCTCTCCCCATAATAAGTGGTATCAGAGACTATATTGTTTTTCTTTTACTGTCAATTTATGATTCTTATTTTATCTTTATAGTTCTAATTTTTGGTTTTATTTCCAAATTTTGATATCACTGTTAAATCACCACATTATTTCTTGATTTCAATTATTTAAACCCATTATCCCATCTAAATTTCTCTACATATTGTATATATTTTTGTAAGCATCTTTTACCCAAGATATTTGTTGGTTTTTGGGGGTGTATGCATAATGTTGTCCGTAAGAACTTGATATCTAATTTGTGGGAAAACATTTCAATAATGAGATATGAAATCAAGAAATTTTATTGTGAAAATGATTTTAAAATATGGTGAATTAAGATGAGTTCTATGATTTTACAACATGGAATAATTGATTCCCTCTATGGGCCAAAGAGGTTCTCTCAGGAGCTCTTCTCTCAGGAGCGCCCTATGGTTTTCTTCTCTTGTGCTTTCATCTGGACACATGGATGGGGTCGTCGCAGGGTTTCGGTGAGGTGGAAGGTCTAAGGCAGTGGCATCTCTGGGATGGAAGGTCTAATTTAGTGGCATATCAATGAGGTGGAAAATCCTAGGCAGCTTTATCTTTGGTCACGTCTCACTTGGCGACTTCGCTCTCTCTCGGGTCTTTGGGAGACATCCTCTCTCAGTGGCGTCTTGGTGTCTCTCGGCTCGGTTTCCGACTTCCGGCGTCTCAGACTGGATTTCAGTAGTGACATCTCGGTTATCAGCTTTCAGCAGCGGTGGCGTCTTTGCTTTCGGTTGTCTGTAGCTTTGGTTTTTTGGCATGGATTTTGGCTTTCAGCAGCGGTATCTCAGATTGGTTTTTAGTAGTGGTGCCTCGGATTTTGGCTTCGGCGGTTCCATCTTTGTTTTCGGCTTTCAACAGCGACATGGGTGGTGCTTCCAGTCAGCTTTCGGTCTTCAAGATGATGGTTTGTTGTCTCCAAAACCTCATCTCTTTTTCATCCTTTCGGTTGGTCGGTATTTCTTTATGGATCCGGTTTGTGTTTCTATGGATCTAGTCTGGGGATTTTTCTGCTGCGAGGGTTTCGATTCTGTGATGAAACAGGGATGTCTTGGTGTTTCTCCTTTGTTCCAGTATTCTGTGGCAGTGTTTCTTTTAGATTTCCGATTTGGTGAGTTCACGTTCTAGTTTTGGTTGATATAGTTTTCCTTCTTGCAATTGTCTGAATTGTTTTTTGATCCTTCTGAATCAGCTCGTGAAGTTCGTTTCTGTTGGAATACGATGGTTGGATTTCTACAGTTGATTGGAAATCAGGAAATCTCATCATCGGCATTCCATTCTACCTCTGTTTTCTTGGTCTTTTCTCTAGTTCCAGGATTCTTCCATTCTCTCCGAGGTGGAGAGGCACGGTGGTCTTGTTGGTCCTTTGGGATGTGAGTTTGAGTGTTCAGTTCAGGGAAATCGCCAGCGATGATTGGTTCGTTGGCCTTTTGGTGAATTTTTTAATTTGGTTTTTGGTTTCTACTCTATGGAAGTTTTGGAATTCTGAAATGGGATGGATTTGATGCAATTTTTGTATTTTGTTTTATTTTGAATTTTTATTGTGGATGAAACCAGCACTCTATAAGGAGCAGCGGCTGATGAGGTTTTAGGGCACGAAGATTCCATTTGTGCTTGACCATTAGGATTTGGACGAATGAGATGGTATGGATTTTCCATCAGTACCAAGCCCATGCAACCCTGCATGGGATATCTTGATGAGCGGTCATGTGAGGTGGAGGCTTAACATAATGATGTAATTGCTGGGGAGGTCCAGTTCCTTGTAGTCTTGATCTGGGTATTGTCATGTATCAGGTACCCCACTTTTCCCTCAAAAGTGATTTTGAATAAAAAAATTAATTTTCAGTCAGTCTATGGGCCTAAGAAACCTATTATTATTGTAAACAAAACTGGACATCCCACTACTAAATACATAGATGTTATCCCTGATGTGTTAGTTAAATCTCATAGCTCTTTATTTCTTTCATTAGGTAATAAAGTTATAATAAATGTTTCTTATGAGTCTAATATTGTGGGTATTTGGATAAATATAGAGAAATTGTATATGAATACATTACTTGTTGGTAATAATTATAAAAAACATTGGATATTTACTTTTAAAATGAAACTCGGTAGTTCCATTAAATCCCATGTTGATGAATTTAACAATGTTATATTAGATTTATGAAAAATTGATGTTATTATTAATGATGAAGATCATGAAATGATCCTATTAATTTCTATAGATGATACTTAAAAAATTATTTGAGATCTTGATGTATGGATAAGACTCCTTGAATCTTGAAGATTTCAGTCGGAACTTCTTTATAAAGAACCACAAACTAAACCAAGAATTAAAGTTGAGGTAGAGAGTTTACTCACTAGGGTTAGACCTCAATCAAAAGGGAATAAGAAACAATTCACTAAAGATAAAAGAAATAACAATAAACACCCTAAACCTAGATCTAATTCTAAAGAAAGAAAAGTCACTTGTTTTCATTATGGTGAACCAGGGCATATTAAGCCCGAATGTAGGAAGCTAGAACATGATTTGGATTATAAAAATCCCACTGACCAGTTAATTCAATCTAGATATGAAACTACTGAAGTTATAAATGTGTCAATCCATGCACTCAATGAATAGTGGGTCTTAGACTCAAGTTGTTTCTTTCATATGTGTCCTTTTATAGATTCATTTCAATATTTGGTTGAAAGGGTAGAAGGAGATGTCCTCTTAGATTATAATAATAGGTATAAGGTTGAGGGAAGAGGTTCTGTTTTAATAAAACTAGATGGAAATTCCATCATCACTTTACTTGATGTAAGGTGGGTTCCCAACCTACATAGAAACCTGATTTCCTTAGGGATCTTAGACCAAAAGGGGTTTTCTTTTAGGTCAAAATTAGGTTGTCTTAAAATATCTAAATTCTCTAGAACTATTATTAAATGGTCATTAATCAATGGGATGTATGTGTTGAATGGAAATACCCATTATAGGCGGTTGGGTAGTGTGTACAATACCATCACTGATAATACTATGCTTTGGTATAAAAGGTTGAGGTATGTTAGCTCTAAAGTCCTTTAATAACTCAACAAGAAAGGGATTTTGAGTGACATCACACCTTATAATATTCTATTTTTCAAAGATTTTATAATGTAAAGACCAATAAAGTTACCTTTTGTAGGTCTATCTTTAAAGCTATCATCCCCTTAGAATATGTCTATTATGATCTTTGGAGACCAGCTAGAACTACCATCCATGGTGGAGGCTCCTTATTTTTCATTTTTATAGATGACTTCTCTAGAAAAGTATATATTTATATTCTATAGAAAAGTATATATTTATATTCATAAATTCATTCATTTTTATGAATATAAAGGAATTAAAAGGAATAAAAGTGTTAGGGAAAATCCCCAATAAAATAGATTGGAAGATAGAATGAATAGGACCATTCTTGAAAGAGTCTAGAGCATTCTTGCATGCTCAGGCCTCACCAAATCCTTTTAGGTAGAGGTTGTTAGCACTACTATTTACCTAATAAATAGGTTTCATTTCTCTTCCAATCAATTAAAAACACCAGAACAATTATGGAATGGTAAACCCCATTATTATACCTATTTAAGAGTATTTGGTTTCATATATTATGCTTATGTTAAAACTAATAAACTATAACCAAGAGATCTCAAACGCATTTTTATTGGGTATCCCAAGGTTGTTAAGGGGTATAAACTTCAGGTGGATAAACCTATATACTGAAAGTGCATAATTAGAATAAATTTTGTCTTTAATGAGTCTTCCACTCCTAAAACTAAGTCTTCCAAATCCGGAAGCACTAAACGAGAATTTTAAAAATATGATGAAGATGAGCCTCCAGCTCATTTTGAGGATTTTTTCCAGCCTAATCCACCTATACCACAGCCCACTGTTGGGCCTGATTTTGAGTCATCTTCTAGTTCACATTCTGAATATCAACCTCTTGCCACCAATATGGATGACTGATTAACCAAAGATAGAGAGAGTAGAGTCCAAAGACCTACTACTAATTTCATCAAATATTATATGGATTTTATATTCTTTCCATGTATCATAGGATATTATAGATGATGACCCTCAAACCTATAGGAAATACTTCAATGAAAAGGACTCAAAGAAGTGGGTCTCTTCCATGAATAAATAAATACATTCTTTAAATAGGAACCATACATGGACTATTGTAAACAGACCATCAAATGATAAAATAATTAGGTCCAAATGGATTCATAAAAGAATAGAAGAAAACACCGAGGGAAATAAAATTAAGTACAAAGTAAGGTTAGTTGCTAAGGGTTTCATTTAAATAAAAGGTATTTACTACTCTGAAATCTTTCCACCTATTGTTATTAATTCTTATATTAGGCTTTCACTTTACTTTTCTACCTATAATTACATTCACATTAAAAAATGTATGTTAAAACCGCCTTCTTATATGGTGATTTAAATGATAAAATCTATATGAAACCTCCTGATGGTTATTCTAATCAATTTAAAATGAATCAAGTATTCCTGATGAATTAATATTTATATGTCCTGAAATAATCCTCTAGGAAGTGGTATATGAAATTTTATTCATTCATGTTAGATAACCAATTTTATAGGAGTTAATATGATTCATGTGTTTATTTTAGATCAACTAAAATATTTATGTTTTATCTACTTATTTATGTTGATGACATTTTTATCATTTTTAAAAATATGAGTTTAATAATTTTTGAAAAATCCCAATTAAAATGAAAGTTTTAAATAAAATAATTAGGTTCATATCAACAAATATTAGGTGTTGAAATCATTAGAGGTAAACCAAATTAATTTCTTTACTAATATCAACATGCTTGCATTTCAAAGAATCTAAAAATATATATGTTTGAATATCTCAAACCTAGTAATATAACTCTTGGATATCAATTTAAACGTTCTTTAGCATAAAAAAATAATTTTGAGGATCATATTCAATTTATGTCTAAAATTCCTTATGTTAACATTGTTGGTAGCATTATCTACTCTATGATTTTCACTAGACCTGGTATTTCCTATGTAATATGCACTCTTGGAAAGTTTCTGGATTAATATGGTAAGACACATTGTGAGGTCCTTAATTGGATTTTAAGATACCTCCCTTGTAGTTCAAATATTTCTTTAAGTTATGGTATATACATGGATACTGCTGAAATTATTTATGGGTATGTTGATGCTAATTGTGCTGGAAATATTAAAACCTGTAAGTCCTTGACTGGTTATGTGTTTATTGCATGTTTTGGTTCTATTTCAAGGAAATTAAATATAAAATATATGGTTTCCCTTTCAACCTCAGAATCTAAGTACATTGCCTTGACTGAGGCTTTTAAAGAATCCCCTTGGATTAAAGACCTATCTTCTGAACTCAATATTTTTAATTCTATAATTAGTATTTACTAAAATAGCCATTCTGAACTTCATATATCCAATAACTTAGTATTCCATGATAAATAAAAATGTATTGATATTAGACTTTATTTTATTAAATATATTATAGAATCAGGAACCATGTGTTTCAATAAGATACACACTTACATAAACTTAGCTGATAGTTTGACTAAAGTCATGGTATTGCCTAAGTTCAAATTTCATTTAGTTATGTAAAAGTTGGATCCTATTTTATAACCATAGGTTCAATAACATCACCAAATTCAATTGAAATTGGTGGAGATTTTTGAATTGTGGCATTTGATTATATTTTCATATTAAATTTTACTTTATCATTATCATCCCATTTATATTGTTAATTCCTCACACATGAAAAATATTAAGATTTATTTTAATGATCATTTGTTATGTTGGATATGGTATTCTCCTTTGAGGATTCTTTATGTCATGTGGGCTTATCATTTGGGCATTGGCCTTCAACCGGCTCCACTTCCCATGTTTCTTCTGACTCACTGATCTCGTGGCCTCTATATTTTGGGAAATTGATTTGTTTATCCACCATTTTTATTTTATACATTCACCAATTTCAGATTATCTGATTATGCCATTGTATTTTATGTTAGTATATAAATCATGGTGTGTTTTGGTTGGATGTGAAATTACGCACTGCAGGTGGTGTTAGGGGAATTGATGCCCCCTATGGCTCTGTCACTTCGAGTGATTCATTTTGGTTTTCCATATTTATTGGTTCTCTCATGCTCTCATATCTGGTTCCCAAAAACCTAGCTAGATTCCCTTTGTTATCCAATGGTGAATCTCTATGCCTATCAATCTCCACAATACACTTATGGTGTAATGATCCTGATGGAGCTTCGACAAAAATGTCCATACACCATTATGAATAGTCGAGTGAATATGATCCAATCCAAGAAAGTACCTATTATGATATTTGGGGAATTCATTGGGCTTTTAAATTTCAAGACATATAGGAAAAACTGTTTTAAGAGATCAGGATGGTCGAACTTATCAGTGTCCTACACTATAAGTCCATTAGGATTTATTTATAGCAGTTGTACCTTTTGTGCTTCTATTATTGTTTTTTCATCATTGTATCATTTAAATTTGTTTTTTCTCTTGATCAAAATTAAATTTGTGGATACTAGGCGGTGTTATTTTCATGAAAATAGGTCCCCATGAGTCCGAATCACATTAAATATTGTGTTTATCTTATTTTTATCCTTTATTTCATTTATTATATCGCTTTTTTGGATTTTGTTTTCTATTATAAATAAATCAGTTTGGTCCTCATTTGGGGTTTGGATTTCTTCATGTATTCATGTCAGCCTCTCCCTCAAACCTCTATTATGTTTCTCTATCACAACTTTTCAAAATATGGAATTTTTTTAATAATAAACATAATGTCCCAACGTCACTTCATCAATGGAGATTTGGAGTGTAAAATTAAGTATGCTTTATGTGTTTAGTGTTGGATTCTGGGGAAGCACCTATTTCACCAAAATGTGGACTTTTATTTGTATTTAGTTTTGTTTATTTATTTTGATGTAAGTTTATGTCCCAATAAATAGGGTGTGTAGTGTGTATTGTATGGTGTTTTTCATTCAAATATGAAGAAATAAAATCTTTCTGTTTCTACTAAAAATTATATTATGATCCCCTCTACTAATCTGTGAACACATTTTCCACCGATAAATCCACATTCAGTGGTATCAGAGGGCAACAATGGTGTTTCCACCAGTTGGGTGAGATTTTTTTTGGGCCTTCAATATTATAATTCAAAATAAATAAGATGATAAATAGTTTATTGGGTATTTTAAGTCCACTTTTCAATCATCTTTGTTTTTTATTCCAAATTTTACTTTTATTTTTAGTTGTAAAAAGGTGTGATCCATTTTTCAAAAGTTTATTGAAATATTTTTTTTTTGATTCCCAAATATCTTCCCATTTTTAGGGTTTTCTCCCCCTCTCTCCTCCCACCATCACACCGCCCATGACCCTTTTCATGCCAAATAAATAAAAAAAATTGCAAAACAATCCTCACTCTACCTTTCCATCAACACAAACAAAAATGTTTCCTCTATACATTTGTGTTCTGAAAAATAAATTGGCATTAAATGATTATAAAATTATTTCAATCGTCAATTTCAAAAAAAAGTTTTTGTATGAAATTATTAGGAAAAAAATATCAGCCCTTGATTCAAAAAAAATATAGTCATTCTATCCAACAAAAATTGACAATATGAACTACTAAAACAAAAATATATAGTAGTTTTTAACTCTAAAAAAAGTCTACACTTCTGGATATCTACATCTGTCATTTTCCTATAAAAAATATTTTTCCCCATAGAGAATTAAATTTTCTAAATATTTGATCCCAAAGTTGAATAAGAACAGTTATGAAAATTGTAAAATCCGAATTTGAGCACTCCTTATCACCCAATATGTCATATACATCGTGGGGGTGGATAAACTGAGCCAGAATCCAAAGAAGCGAAGGTTTCCCTTTGGGATGTTCAAAAGACTACTTTTCAGGCAGAAAAGAAGTGGGAATGAAAGGACAAATTGATAATTTATCAATAATTTGACAAAGAGTCTTTCAAAATAATCTCTTCATCAAAATCATCAAAGGAGATATGGAAAAATCTAAGAAAATATTTCAAAATCACTAACAAAGTGAATCAGATATGACTACAATCTCTAGTAAGTGAGTTAGAATCCCTTTTTATGTAATCTTATAAAGTTTTTGTTGATTACCATACTCAGGTAATGGTTTTTGTGAACCCACTGAAAATAAATGGAGAAAATATTGTTGACATGCGAGTATGTGAAAAAATAATTATAATCCTTAGATCCGAAATTTGATTATATTGTTATTTCCTTGGAAGATACAAAAGAACTTGAAATGATTTTTTTCGAATAAATCATGGGATCTCTTCAAAATCATGTACTAAGGGTGAATCATTTAAGTGATACCAATGAATTGGAGAATTCCCTACAATCAAAATTTTATTTCAACAACTCTGAAAAGAATAAAGGGGGGAATTTTGAAGAATCCAAGGTAGAGGATTCTATGAATAATAATATGATCTAATATGATAAGGATGAGGAAGAAGAATCCCAAATCAAAGTGGTCATGGATATAAAAACTTTAATCCATGAGAATGAGTACAAGGTAGAAATGGGGAGTCAATAATCACCAATGGGATAAAATAAATGTTCAATGCTATAACTGTCAAAAATATGGACATTATAGCAATGAATTATGGTATAAGAAACCCATGTAGAATGAAATTGAGGAGGCACATATTTTTGAAGTAGGAGATACTTTTAGTGATTCCTATTTTTTGATGGAAAAAATATTAACCCAAAATCAAGGTATGTGGTATCTTGACTATGGAGCTGGAAAATACATGACAAGTCACAAGCACTTATTTATGAACCAACATGAGAGGTTTCGAGGAGATATTTTATTTGTAAATATCTCCATGATATTTTTTCATGAGATAGGAAATATATTGATCAAGAAAAAAGATAGAAATCATGATTTTATCTCTGATATCTACTCTGTAAGCGATATAAATACCAACATCTATAGTCTTAGGAAATTGGTGAGAAAAGGCTTTCACATAATACAAAAAAATAAAAAAATGGAGATTTTTAATGATAGAGGAAAACTGTTCACATAAGTACCAATGGTGAAGAACTGTATGTTTTTTCTTTTGATCCAACCTGACGTACAACAGTGTTTGACGACCGTACTTTATGATAAATAATGGATATGGAATCTCAAGTTCACGCAATTAAAATTTTAAAGTTTAAGATTATTATGAAGAAAAAAATATGGTGAATGAGATACCTATCATTGGACACATGAATCAAATATGTGAAAGTTGTGTTTTAAGAAAACAACATAGAAACAGTTTGGCAATGAAGGCCAACTAGAAAGTTGTGGGGCCACATGATATGGTTCACACCAATATTTGAGATATACTAAATCAAAAATAAAATGAAAAAATGAGGTATTTTATAATATTTATTGATGATTATATCAAGAAAAAATGGATATATTTTCTCAAGATGAATTCATAAGTGTTTGGAATCTTCAAAGAATTAAAGGAGCTGGAGGAAAATCAAAGCAATCATCTCATACAAATTTTATTATCCAATCGAGGTGGGGAGTACACCTCTGATGTTTTTCAAGAGTACCTCATGTAGCATGAAATTCAACACCAACTGACATTGTCTTACACACCTCAAATAAATGGAGTATCTGAAAGGAAAAATTTCACCATTCTCAACATGGTAAGAAGCACACTGAAAGAAAAAGGAGTTCCCATGACTTTCTGGTCTGAAGTGGATTTGTTAGCAGTGTATATATGCAATAGATTCCCAACCAAAAAATCTTAAGGAAAAGACACTGCATGAAGCATGTAGTACTCACAAGTCAGGTATAATCCATCTTAGAGATTTTGGTTCCATTGCGTATATTAGGATCCTTGAGGGAAAATGAACAAAGCTCGAGGATGATGGAGTGATGTGTGGATTGATGGGATACAGAGATCAAGAAAAGGGATATCAGTTATATAATACTATCACCAAGAAGATCATATCCATCATAGATGTTATCTTTGATGAAAAGGATACATGGAAATGAAATCAAGATGATGATTCAAGATAAGTATAAATCACTCTAGAAGATGAACAAATAATTGAAGAAATACCATTGTAGTGATAAGGAATTAAAGAAGAAATGATTCCATAACTACATACTCCTATATCTATAGAAATTGAATGATAACTTTATCAAATACATCCCCAAAACATTTGAATCCTTATAGATATATTTTAAAGAATATAACCAATGGAAGAGTATGTAAATATTTATTATCTATCAGTGGCTTCCAATCCAGTTAGTCTCGAGGAAGCTAAAACCAATGAAATATATAAGAAAGTGTTTGATAAGGAAATATATCCCATTGTTGAAAACAAAGTCTACGAGAAAAAATAATACATTAACTATGATAAAGTCATTTCACCCATTCATCAGCCACCTAGATATGATGCAAATGTCTAGGTTACAAGGAAAACAAGTTTAAAGTGGGTATGTTGAATAATAAAATTATTTTCCTCATGGAACCAACTATCCAATAAAACAATGGAGTCTTGGATTTTTTAAATGAAGTATTCTTGATTTTTTTCATTGGATTCTTGGAAAACACCTATTACACCAAACTATGGATTTTTATTTGTTTTTTGTTTTAATAATTTTTTTTCTCTAAGTTTGTATCCCTATAAATAGTGTGTGTGGTGATTGTTGTTTTTCATTTGAGTATAAAGAAATAAAATAATTTTATTTCCACTAAAAAATTCTATTTCAATCACCTCTAGTGATCTACATTTGTATTTTCTGCGACTAAATACGCCTTCATAATTTTCATAGAACATGATTTTGAGATTTCTAGCATTTGTATCCATCTTTTAGATAATAATTTTCTCTAGTTAATCTTAACTAAATATTCTAGTAAATACCTAATATTATTACATGTTATGGGTGTAACACCCCAATCTTCCACGGTATTCTTCTCTTTGAATAATACAATAGCGTGTGTTGTATGCAACTTCGAGTTCTACCACACACCACAACCAATCATACTAGTCGTTATACCAACTTTTTTAAATTTTATACATTTTATCTTTCAAAATGGACTTCATTTTTGGATTCAGAATATTGAAGTTATCCTAGGGTAAAATTTTGGAACTTTTCAGATAACTTTTATATTTTGATGAATAGTGAAAATTACTAAATTTTAATTAAAAACAACTTTTTTAATAAAAATAATTAATAGTGATAAATTATGAATTTAAGTGGTTTTAAAGTATATTTAGAATATATTTTTACCATTTAATAAAATTTTGGTCATTGTACATAATTTCACAATTAATCCGGACATAAACAAGTGTCAATCTTTTGATAGTTATTATCTCTTAAAAACACGCTTTTTGTTTTAACAACGGGGATTAATTTTAAATTAATTTCTGCCACTTCTGTGTTTTGAATTTGAAAAAATGGATTCAATATTTGGAATTAGGATGTCAAAATTGTGTAAATAGGTAACTTTTATTTTTAGACATTTTGAATAATTACTTCGGTAAATATTTTATTTACCATAGTTAAAGGGTAAATCCGGTAAATAAGGGTAAAACAATAATATTATAATAATAATAAATTACAATAAAACGTGACTAACCTTATTGTTGGATTCATATCCGACCATGGGAATCTTTGGGTCGATTTTGGGACCCCATGGAGCCACTTGTAGGTGATAAAGACACTTTATGTTAATTAAGTTGAAGTAAATTCAAAAATGACATAAGCATATATCTTTTAGAAAAACAATTTTTACATAGGGTTATATATGTTATATTTTTTACTATAAATATTCATTAGAAAGATAAAAATATTTCCTACATAATGGTATTTTATTTAAAAATTTTATACATTAAATAATTTAATTTATTTATGAAACAATGATGATGCAGTAATTACCGTATTAATGAAAGATTAAGATAATTGATATTATAAATACCCAAATAAATGTAATTTGAGACTTTTTATAATTTAAAATAATTTTCTAGGTTAATGTGACATATTATTATTATTTATATAAATTTTTTTCTAAGTAATAATTCTGTTATGAATTTATAAAAAACAAAATACCCAATAGTGTCAAAATTGACATAAAAGAGTTTCTAAAACAAATATTATATTATTAATTGATATTAAATTCCTGAAATTCTAAGGATTGGAAAAGAGAATTATATCATGATATTTGTATCATTAATGGACCACTTTGGGGGTCCCTTGTATTTATATAGTAAGTTTATCAACTATATAATATAAAAATACAAAGTGACATGGTAAATGTCAAACTAATTAACTAAGAGTTAAAACTGAAAGATAAGGTTAATATAATGACCCAAACCTGTCTAAATTATATTGGTTGAAAGTATTTCGACCCATCCCCACCTTATAATTTTAATAATCTACTTTGGAGCCATTAGAAAACGAATATGAATTTATTATAAAATAATATTTCTAGCTTTTCCAAAGGTTCCCCCCACCCCTCTTATAAAAGGGCACTCCCCCTTCTCACTAATTCACACATTCAAAGCATTTTTTATCGGCCAAACCCTACCCAAATACTCTCTCAACTTCCCTCACTTCAACCTTGAGGCCTTATTTTGATCAAAAATCCATCTTAAGCATCCCTTTTGATCAAATCAAAAGGAAGAACCCGAAGAAGAGGTAATATTTTCACCACCCTTTTTCAAGTTCCTTTCTTCTTCAACTTATTCTTTCTCTGTTATTCCCATTATTAAATAATAACTCTAGTATCTTCTATATACGGAGATTTTATTATAAATATGGTACAACCATATTCAGTATTTTATCCATCCTTTGAATGACATGTCACCATACGCGCGTACGCACGACTTACCGTCTCCACGTCGTGGTGTAATTGATATTCAAAACATTATTATTTTGATGGGTATAATAATGATGTGTAATTCATGTAAATAATAAATATAACATGATAATTATTCTTTATATATGATATACTATCCAATTATATATTATTTTAATATCAAAAGAGTGATATTGTCGCTCGTGCATACGTACGGACTACCGTCTCCACGAACGTGATGAGATTCATTCCCCGTCATATCTATTCAAGTCTAATTCTTATTTTATGATTACAAATAATGTTTAAGGACTTTATATCATTCTATATATGAATAATATACAACATATCCATAACAAACATGGATTATGTAACAAAACATATAAAATAAAATGAGTAAGTTAACACCCGAAACGACGATAATACTAAGATATTATTAACAAAGAAATGTTAAAAGATAATATATGATATCATATTAATGTATATGGTTCTTGTATAATTTAATAACAATTATTTCACCATTATATAGGAGGATAGCCTACCGTCGACCAAGGAAAAGTACAAGGTAAGGTGTTTTCATCTCACTCCTTATTCCCGTGAGATTCATGCCATATTGCCACTATTACCATTTGTGTGGTGTATATACTACCAATAATTGTATTATTTGTGTAATACACTTTAATTTATGTGTATTTACATATTCATTGTATGATACCTCTTTCATGGGGTGTATGTTTTGCAAGTTACCAAATTTCTAAGGGTTTATTTCACAATCTCTTCATTATCCGAGGTTGTTTATACGTAATTATCTACTGGGATATCTTTATCATCCACATCCATGTTTCTTAAAAAAAGTATTTCAAATAATTATTACTATGTTATAGGCTATGGGTTAATGTCATTTTTAATCTTGTCTACTTTTTATAAGATTTTTATAAAGGAATCTTTCCGTCGTTTTCCAAAAAAGGTCCTTTTTAACCTTTTCGACAGAGTTAAGGTAAGAATGTATTTTTTAACTTATACGGTGGGTGCGGCTATTTTCCACCATTATGAAATCTTCAAAGCTTCCCTTACAAGATAATAAGTATATTTTCAAAGTAAATGTTTTATTTTATAATTATGTTTCTTTTAAATGATTTCAAAAAAGAGATATTTCTCTCAAATAGTTTTGATTTCATCTATGTCAACATCCTTTGATAAATTTTACACTTATTTGAAGTTGATTTATTATGATACAAATCATCCATATTTTATGTAAGTTTTTGTGATATGTTTGACTATGGACTAGATATTTTTATTTCATTAATGGTTTATGATTAATGTTTTGGCATTTCATATGCTAGTTTTAATATGAATGTTTATGTTATATTTCATCCTCTTCTTAAGATAAATGTGTTGGACTAGTATGTTATAGGTTGGGGTCCAGTTATAGCAGACCCTCCGATTTGGTGTCCGGTTATTAGAGGCACTCTGGGTTGGTGTACGGTTATTAGAGGCACTCCGGGTTGGTGTCCGGTTATTAGAGGCACTCCGGGTTGGAGTCCGGTTACAGAGGCTCTCCGGGTTGGGTTCTAGTTACAGTTATCCCTTAGGTCTTGGCAAGAGGCCTTGACACAGAAATTAATGTTTGGAATTATGAATTCTATCATTATGAATGTGGTTATTTATATTGCATGTGATTATTCGACTAGTAGAATATCCATTTGAATAAGTAAATGGAATTATTTTATTTTATCATTGCCCTATTATGCTGAAGTTCAAGTTTAAAAGGCTTTTGTTTTAGTTATACATTGTCTTAAATGTTTATGATTATTTATGAAATTTTACGCTGTATTGTTATCCTTAATAAGCATTTGAGCTCACCCCTTTCTATGTTTTATTTTTACAATGATTCCAAGAAGTGTATTGTGATTGATATGCAGGGTTAAGAAAATGGAATAATGGAATTTGTGAAGGATTATTTATGTTGTTTTGTATGTTATGAAGTGTAATGTAACATTCTTGTATGTAATCTATTTTCCAAGACTGCTAAACTGATTGGTCCTTCAGGACTTGATTCCTTGTAATCATGCCAATGTATTAAAATAATGCACCGACTCTGGGTAACTGGGGTCGGGGCGTTACAGTTGGTATCATAGGAAGTTTAGCAATAACCTTGGAAACTAGATTTAGATAAACTCTGATTAGAGCACATCACCCTAAGATAGACTTTGAGGATTAGTAAAGAATAACTTCCTAGAATTTTGGTATTGTAGAGATTTTGTGAGTTTTCCAAGCAATACATCCCTGTCTGGATACGAGAAGGTAGAGGTGGCTCTGGCACAGATGTACCTAGGGGTAAAACCCGAAAACACTGCTTTGAGCTAGACTCGAATGGGAACTAGTGCACGACAACGGGCCTTGCTGCACTCTTGGTTATGACACTCCTGAGGGATATGCTTAGGATAATTCGCATTTTCTTTACAAACAATTATGAAGGGCTTATAAGTATATACTTACTCAAAGAAAACATTTTTATGATTATGGATTATATCCTTAAACTGTTCAATTTACGTTAGGTATTTTACAAGTTTGGAATTATTCATTTCAATTCATAAACTGACCTAGTGTATTCCATTGTATAGAAATGGTGCCCAGTAGAAGGAATGTGAAATCCAGCAATACATATGATCCAAAGAGTAAGATGGGTCATATCTTCCACGGTATTAAGCCAAAATTTAGAAGGGATATAGTCTCTCATGTTTTATCAACATATGAATAAATCGTATCATGTGTTGATAAGATAAGTAAAGAATTCTCCGAGTCCTATGGATTTGAAGGGAAGCAATAGAATAAAAGGATGGAAGAGAGAAATATGGATAAAGGGAAGAGGTAAAAGAAGAATTTTCCCATATGTGATAACTAGGGGAAGAAACACCCCAGAAATTTCCTGAAGGGAATGGGAGATTGTTATAAGTGTGGAGAAAAAGGAAACCAAGTACGTGACTGCAAGGGTAAGAAAAAGGTTTCAAATGTACAATGCTTCATCTGTAAGAATTCGGGACACTACGCAAACCAATGTTCAAATAATCACAGTATTCCCCAAATGATACTATTGGATAATAATCAAGTTATGATACTACCACAGATGAAGAGGAATGACTTGTGTTCTTATGTTGTTATTTTGGAATTATTTCATTGAGTTTTTGTCTCAATGATGTACTAGAAATAAATAAGGATTGTACTACAGTACTATTTCATTGAGGATTTGAGATTTTACGGTACTAAGAAAAGTGACTCTACAATGAGTTAAACTTTTTGAAAATTGCATGGTTGAAGGAAATATAAACCTTAATATGGTCCTAATATTGAGGTACTGATTTTGGAATAAGATATGGTTGATTTGGGTAAATTATATTGGATATTCTTGACTGCCTTAAAACTGATTAAATATTTGTATATTCTATCATTGTTGGAGTTTACAACATTTTTTGATGGATGAAGTATATCCAGTATTCTATAAGGAATAAGGGAGCATGAATGTAATCAATAAGGTTTTATGGTAATTCAGGATGTTTCAGTGTTTTAAAAGAATACATGATGAAGGAATTCACATGCTATTACGGGGTAAAAAGGATCAAAATTATGTTTACCTTTCATATAAATTTTGGATTGAGAGTTTACAAAAGTATTTTGGATAAGTCTAAATGTTGGAATGGATTAAGTTTGAAAGGTTATTTTTGGATTTTTATAAAATGACAACACGCAGACCGTGTGATGACCCGTCGCGTCAGACAAAGCTGCAGGAATCGAACACACAACCATAGTGCAATTGGGATTTATCGCCTACCACTAGACTACGTGATGTTCCTAGATGGTATAATGCATTTTTTTAAATGTTCTGATATGTGAATTATAAATTCATTATATTTGGAACCCTATACGATTAGGATAAATAGAGTATTTTGAGTTGTATTATGTTTTGGGGTGAAAGATGAGTTTGTGGTAGAAATTTATTAATGAATAAAACTATAATTATAAAGTAAGTATATCTCCTTATGATCTTAAGCAATATCATAAATAAATTCCTCAACATTAAGAAAAGGAACTTAGAACAAAAATGTTGTCCTAGATGGTACCTTAGATCATCACAAATTTATGGTTTTGGGATTGTTGGATTTTTCATAGCCATGTTCTCTACCACTCTCCATCAGATATTTATGGTTAGATTTCTCTTCCATATCCATATTTTCCTACATGTAACCCTAGTATGTGTTATTTTTAGTAACCTTTATACTTACCACTCTTTATTTTAAATAAAGGCCTCATTAATTCATTTTTTGATGTTGGATTTCAACTAAGATATTTTGAAACTTCAACCCCAAGTTTCCAATACTGAGCATAAATTGAAAGGACGCAATTTATTGAAGGATGGTATAATGTAACACCCCAAGCCTCCACGGTATGCTTCTCTTTGAATAATACAATAGTGTGTGTTGTACGCAACATCGAGTTCTAACACACACCACAACCAATCAAACTAGTCGTTATACCCACTTTTTGAAATTTTATATATTTTATCTTTCAAAATGGACTTCATTTTTGGATTTGGAATATCTAAATTAGCCTAGGGTAAAATTTTGGAACTTTTCAGATAACTTTTATATTTTGATGAATAGTGAAAATTACTAAATTTTAATTAAAAACAACTTTTTTAATCAAAATAATTAATAGTGATAAATTATGAATTTAAGTGGTTTTAAATTATATTTATAATATATATTTACCAATTAATAAAATTTTGGTCATTTGACATAATTTTACAATTAAACTGGACATAAACTAGTGCCAATCATTTGATAGTTATTATCTCTTAAAAACACGCTTTTTGTTTTAACAACAGGGATTAATTTTAAATTAATTTCTGCCACTTATGTGTTTTGAATTTGGAAAAATGGATTCCATATTTGGAATCAAGATGTCCAAATTTTGTAAATAGGTAACTTTTATTTTTAGACATTTTGAATAATTACTTCGGTAAATATTTTATTTACCATGGTTAAAGGGTAAATCCGGTAAATAAGGGTAAACAAAATAATATTATAATAATAATAAATTACCCTAAAACGTGTCCTAAACTTATTATTGGATACATGTCCGACCATGGGTATCGTTGGGTCGATTTTGGGACCCCATAGAGCCACTTTTAGGTGATAGGGACACATTATATTAATTAAGTTAAAGTAAATACAAAAATGACATAAGCATATATCTTTTAGAAAAAAAATTTACTTAGGTTTATATATGCTATATTTTTTATTATAAATATTAAATAGAAATATAAAAATATTTACTACATAATAGTATTTTATTTATAATTTTTAGACATTAAATAATTTAATTTATTTATGACACAATGATGATGCAGTAATTACCATATTAATGAATGATTAAGATAATTGATATTATAAATACCCAAATAAATGTAATTTGAGACTTTTTAAAAATTAAAATAATTTTATAGGTTAATATGACATATTAGGATTGTTTATATAGATTTTTTTCGAAGTAATAATGCTGTTATGAATTTATAAAAAAACAAAATACCCAATAGTGTAAAAATTGACATAAAAGAGTTTTTAAAACAAATATTATATTATTAATTAATATTAAATTCCTAAAAATCTAAGGTTCGGCCAAGAGACTTATATCATAATATTTGTATCATTAATGGACCACTTGGGAGTCTCTTTGATGTATATAGTAAGTTTATTAACAATATAATATAAAAATACAAAGTGATGTGGTAAATGTCAAACTAATTAACTAAGAGTTAAAAATAAAATATAAGGTTAATATAATGACCGAAACCTGTCTAAATTATATTTATTGAAAGTATTTCAACCCATACCCACCTTATACTTTTAATAATCCACTTTGGATCCATTATAAACCGAATATTAATTTATTATAAAATAATATTTCTAGCTTTTCCAAAGGTGCCCCTCACCCCTCTTATAAAAGGGAACTCTCCCTTCTCACTAATTCACACATTAAAAGCCTTTTGGATCGGCCAACCCCTGCCCAAATACTCTCTAAACTTCCCTCACTTTAACCTAGAGGCCTCATTTTGATCATAAAGTCATCCTAAGGATCCCTTTTGATCAAATCAAAAGGAAGAACCCGAAGAAGAGGTAATATTTTCACCACCCTTTTTCAAGTTCCTTTCTTCTTCAACTTCTTATTTCTTTGTTATTCCCATTATAAAATAATAACTCCAGTATATTCTATATACTGAGATGTTATTATAGATATGGTACAACCATATTCAGTATTCTATCCATCCTTTGAATGACATGTCACCATACGTACGTACGTAGGGCTTACCGTCTCCACGTCGTGGTGTAATTGATATTCAAAACATTATTATTTGGATGGGTATAACAATGATGTGTAATTCATTTAAATAATAAATATAACATGATAATTATTCTTTATATATGATATACTTTCCAATTATATGTTATTTTAATATCAAAAGAGTGATATTGTCGCTCGTGCATACGTACGGACTACCGTCTCCACGAACGTGATGAGATTCATTCCCCGTCGTATCCATTCAAGTATAATTCTCATTTTATGATTAAAAATAATGTTTAATGACTTTATATAATTATGGATATGAATAATATACAACCTATCCACAACAAACATGGCTTATGTAACAAAACATATAAAAAGAAAACGAGTAAGTTAACACCCGAAACGACGATAATACTAGGATATTATTAACAAAGCAATGTTAAAAGATCATATATGATTTCATATTAATGTATATGATTATTGTATAATTTAATAACAATTATTTCACCATTATACAGGAGGTTATCCTACCCTCAACCAAGGAAATGTACAAGTTAAGGTATTTTCATACTCCTTATTCCCGTGAGATTCATGCCATATTGCCACTATTACCATTTGTGTGGTGTATATACAGCCCATAATTGTATTATTTGTGTAATAAACATTAATTTATGTGTATTTACATATTCATTTTATGATACCTCTTTCACGGGGTGTATTTTTTGCAAGTTACCAAATTGGTAAGGCTTTATTTCACAATCTCTTCATTATTCGAGGTTGTTTATACGTAATTATCTACTGGGAACTCTTTATCATCTACATCCATGTTTCTTAAAAAAGGTATTTCAAATAATTCTTACTATGTTATAGACTATGGGTTAATGTCATTTTTACCCTTGTTGAATTTTTATAAGAAGTTTATAAAGTAATATTTCTGTCATTTTCCAAACAAGGTCCTTTTTAACCTTTTCGACAGAGTTAAGGTAAGAATGTCTTTTTTAACTTATACGGCAGGTGCGGCTATTTTATGCCATTATAAAATCTTCAAAGATTCCATTATAAGCTAATAAGGATATTTTAAAAGTAAATGTTTTATTTTATAATTATGTTACTTTTAAATGATTTTAAAAAAGAGATATTTCTCTCAAATAGTTTTGATTTCATCTATGTCAACATCCTTTGATAAATTTTACACTTATTTGAAGTTGATTTATTATGATACAAATCATCAATGTTTTATGTAAGGTTTTTTGATATGTTTGACTATGGATTAGATATTTTTATTTCATTAATTTTTTATGATTACTGTTTTGGAATTTTGTATGCTAGTTTTAATACGAATGTTTATGTTATATTTCATCCTCTTCTTAAGATGAATGTGTTGGACTAGTATGTTCCGGGTTGGGGTCCGGTTACAGCAGACCCTCTGGGTTGGTGTCTGGTTATTAGAGGCACTCCATGTTGGTTTTCGGTTATTAGAGGCACTCCGGGTTGGTGTCTGGTTATTAGAGGCACTCCGGGTTGGAGTCTGGTTACAAAGGCTCTCTCCAGGTTGGGTTCCGGTTACAGTTATCCCTTAGGTCTTGGCATGAGGCCTTGACACAGAAATTAAATTTTGGAATTATGCATTCTATCATTATGAATGTGTTTATTTATATTGCATGTGATTTTTTGACTTGTAGAATATCCATGTGAATAAGTAAATGGAATTATTTCATTTTATCTTTGTCATATTATGTTGAAGTTCAAGTTTAAAAGGCTTTTGTTTTAGTTATACATTGTCTTAAATGTTTATGCTTATTTATGAAAGTTTCTGCTGTATTGTTATCCTTACTGAGCATCTGAGATCACCCCTTTCTATGTTTTATTTTTTCCAGGATTATAAGAAGTGTATTGTGATTGATATGCAGGGTTAAGAAAAGGGAATAATGGCGTTCGTGAAGGATTATTTATGTTGTTTTGTATGTTATGAAGTGTAATGTAACATTCATGTATGTAATCTATTTTCCAAGACTGCTAAATTGGTCCATCCTTTGGGACTTGATTCCTTGTAATCATGCCAATGTATTAAAATAATGCACCTACTTTGGATAACTGGGGTCGAGGCGTTACAATGGGTTTTATTTTCATCCATCAGATCAATCATGTTGGGAATTTCACTAGACATTCCACTGGAAGTTCCACTGGAATGTCTACTAGAGGTTCCACTGGAACTTCCAGTGGAGGTTTTATTGGAACTATCACTAGAACTTACAGTCCTATTCTAGTGAATTACAGTGCAAATATTCCTTAAGTTTTAACCTGTACTATAATTTGTGGAGTCCCCGAAAAAATATGTTTTCTATATTATAGTGAAATTTTTATAGGATTCATTAAGGAATTTGGTTCTTTTCTTTCTCCACTAGAACTTCTAGTGGAACTTATAGTCTTATTCTACCTTATGTTATGACTATAAATTGTATTTTAGTTTTTTGAATCTCTTAAAAAAACATGTTATCTATGTTGTACTAAAGTTTTTATAGGATTAAGCAAGGAGTTTTCTTCTATTATTTCCCCACTGGTTCCACTAGAACTTCTAGTGGAACTTATAGTCCTATTATACCTTAATTTATCACTAAAATATATAATGAAATTTTTGAAATCCACAAAAAATCATGTTTTATATATTCCACTAGAGGTTCCAATAAAAATTCCACTTCAGGTTCCACTAGAACTTCCACTATAAATTCTAGTTGAGGTTCTACTAGAAATCCCACTATAACTTCTAGTCCTATTCTATCTAATTATAGTGCAAGTCTATCTTATGTTGAAATAGATATTTTAATTTTTAAAATCCCCAAAAAACATTTATTCTGTGTTACAGTAAAATATTTATAAGATTCAATGGGGAATTTGGTTATGTTCTTTCCTTACTTGAACTTTCAGTGGATCTTCTACTATAACTTTGAATGGAACTTTCAACCCTATTTTTCCTTAATTTATCATTAAAACCTATAATTTAATTTTTGTAATACCCAAAAAACACAGTTTCTATATTCCACTAAAAATTGTATAGGATTTAGTTTAGAATTTGGTTTAGTTCTTTACTCACTAGTTCTATTGGAACATCCAATGAAGGTTCTGTCCGAACTTCCAGTGGAACCTCTGGTCATATTCAACCTTAATTTATCACTGAAACTTATACTGTAATTTGTGGAATCCCCCCCCCAAATGTTTTATATATTTTAATTAACTTTTTACAGGATTAAATAGGTAATTTCCTTTTATTATTTCCCCATTAGTTCAACTAGAACTTTTATTGGAAATTCCAATCCTATTATACATTAAGTTATCACTAAAACATGTTCTATAATTTTTAGAATCCCCCAAAAAAGATATTTTCTATATTGCACTGGAATTTTTATAGGATTCAGTAGGGAATTATCCTAGGTTATTTTCCCATTGGTTCTACAAAACTTCTAGTGGAACTTTCAATGGAACTTCTACTAGAACTTACAATCCTATTCTACCTAAATTTATCACTAAAACCTATACTATAATTTACAAAATCCACAAAAAAACATGTTTTCTATATTGCACTAAAATTTTTAGAGGATTAAACATGGAATTTTCTTCTATTCTTTTCAAACTAGTTTTACTAGAACTAATAGTGGAAATTATAGACCCTTTATACCTTAAATTAACACTAAAACCTGTACTTTAATTTTTATAATCCCACAAAAAACATGTTTTCTATATTTCAGTAACATTTTTACTGGATTCAGTAGGGGATTTTTTTAGGTTCTCTCCCTACTAGTTCTTCTAGAACTTATAGTGGATATTCTAGTTCTATTAAACATTAATTTATCACTAGAACATATATTTTAATTTTTGGAATCCCCCAAAAACATTTTTTCTATATTCCACTGAAATTTTATAGGATTCATCAGGGAATTGTTTTTTTCTATCCATTCCTATTGCAAGTTATGTGATTCTCAAGGAAATTTATTTCTTTTAATTTTTAGGTGTGAAATTTAGGTCAAATATGACATCTTTACAAAGATTTATTCAATAAATCCAACCATATTTGAAATATTGTCATGCAATTTCACCATAGGATAGCCTAAAACACCATGAGTTTTTATGAATTATTTTATTCTTTAAATAAATTATATTTATGTGGTGGCTTATGCTACAAGAAACCCCAAGTTAAGCTTTAAATACATGTACATCAATTCAATATTGCACTACACATAACACAAAGTTAAGCTTCCACTATACACAACAATGACTTGTCTTGCATTACACGCAACATTGAGCTTTAACGAAACCATGATATATTATTAATATTATTTAAATATGGACCTTATAACCTAGATATTAAACTCAGTGATATGAATATTAATAAACAATTATTAAATATTACGTATAATGTTTTTATATCAATAAAACATATTGATAATAAGATATATAATTTTTGAAAAATTCTTTATAGGTTTCAAAAATACTAGTTTCTCAAAAAAATGTTTTTTATGTATTTTTGTAAACAATAATAAAATTAATTTTTGAAAATATTATAAAATTAATTTTATAAAATAAACATAATTTTTTCATTCACATTTTTAGAATTATCTTAGGGTGAATTTTTTGGATTTTTCTAAAAAGTTTCATTTTTTGATAAATAGTGAAAAATACTGAATTTTAATTAAAAACACTCCTTTCATTTAATTTATTTATATAGTTAAATTATATGTTAAATTGGTTTTAAATTATATTTAGTTCAATTATATATATATATATATATTTATCTAATTTAGGTTATTTTAATCAATTTAATATTGAAATTGAGTATAGAAACATTGTAATATTTTGATAATTTTTTGATTTAAAAACATGTTTTCTTGTTGTGTCTGCATGATAAAATTTTAAATTAAATTCTACCAATTATGTGAATAGAATTTTTCAAAATTGATACCATATCTAGAATAATAATAATTTATATTATTTCATTTTTTTAACTTAATTTTTTTTCCCATAATTATTAGTGAAAACAGTTAAAATTAATTAATGCAATTAAGGTTAAAACAAGGTTTTACGCATTACTTGCATTTTAATTAAAATTAATTTTACACACCCATATAATTTTTGTTTTAATGAATTGGATTTAATATATATAATATTTAGATCTAAATTATCTAATAAAAATATTTTTAATCTTATTTTTATATGATTAATTACCTAGGTAAATAAAAAGATAAAAGTTTCCTTGGTAAAAACTATAAGGATAAAATTGGGTAAACTTAAATACTAAGGAATAAATTGATAAAAAAATATGTTTATTTTGTGTTATGAATGTTTTTATAGATCAAATAAAACCTCCCATACATTATTATTCAATTTTTTAGGAACATTAGGTAAGGTAGACCTCCCAATAGTGATTACTTTTGGGTATTTATAAGAATATCACTCCTCCTCAATTATAGAAGGGCAGTCACTCTCCCCCCTTATTCACACCTCTCTAGAAATTTTTGTCAACTAAAATCTAAAAAAATAACTCCCAAGCTTACCTCCTCTCATCCTAAAAAGTTTATTTTTATAATCAATCTATACAAGGAAGGATTTTAGTGCAAACCTAATGAGGATACCCAAAGAAGAGGTATCGTTCATCCGGGAAAATTATTGTTTTATTTCTTCCTTGAACCCCTTAAATTATTATTATACCATGATGATATTATAACCACAGTATCTTAAATATACTTGTATGTTTTTATTTTAAGGTTATTACCTATAACCACATACACTTTCATCAAGTGGGTTATGAAATCATTATTTGTGTGTTCGATGGACTACCGCATCACGAACCGATGTCATTTATTTTTACATTAAAACCTCTCAAGGATAGTCATAATGGTGAATTTATATCTTATATATGATATATATGATATTTATGATGTTATTATGATTCTATAATTTTTATATCACATATACCTTCATGCTTTCTATTTTTTAGGAATATGATAACGTTGTTTGTGCGTACGACAGACAACCGCCTCGCGCAGCGTTGTGATTCATTGACACTAAAGATGGGTTTAATGAAAATATGTGATGTATATGACATGAGAATAATTATTTAATGATTATATATTATTTTTTTTCTTTATTTTAATCTTACAATAAAATGAAAAATAGTGTTCATGTGTACATACGACCTACCGTCTCCATGAACGATGCATTTCATTTCCTATCACTAAATTTTATGGATTACTCTAAATACATATCTAATTAATATATATGATATCTATATCATGGTTTAAATTTTTTATATTATTAAATCATGATCAAATTAATAGGACCAAAAATTTAACAAATCGAACCATATACCTGAAACCAAGCAGTTATTACCCAAAACGTAACTTTAATATTGAATAATTAATAAACATATAATAAAAGGTCATAATAAAATCATATATGGTATTATATATATAAATATATTAATTTTGTTCTTAAATATATTTATTATACTTTAGTTTTAAATGAGTATGATGTAATTCAATACATAAGGTAAAGTATTTTTGTTTCAGTTTTCCTTCTTTGAGAAATATGTTATGTTATGCACTTATATTCATTTAGGAGGTGTATATACAACTCCTTTGACATTTAATATCATGAATTTATTCATACTAGTGATATTTTAAGTTTCAATTTATGTTATTTCCTCATGGGACTTATGATTAAAGGTTACCAAAGTGGTATGGGTTTTATGTTAAAATCACATCATTTATTGGGTTTATCTGTGATTAAGTATCCAATGTTGATATCTCATGATTTACCTCAAAATAATTATCATGAATTTTATTATCCTCTGGTTATTCATGATATATTAAAGTGATGGTTCCATTTTTACACTCTTTTATACTTAATATAATTAAGAATTGTTTTTTAATAAAATCCAACTTTATTTATCTCTTTAGTTGGAAATCTATTTTCTTTCAAAACCATGTTTTCTAAAAATGTTTTAAATTTTTTTTATCACCATATTATAATTTTTAAAAGTCATTTTTACCCATTTTTTACTTTCTTTAAAAAAATAATTAAATCTTCATATCATTTTTTAAATAATGCTCATTTTGATTTTACCATAAATGTGAAAGGAATATTTGTTTTTGCATATGACATGAATAGAATTTTCTAGCTTTATGACCAGTCAATGCTTTAAATATTCCTTTATAATGTTTTTAATATATTTTCAAATAAAAATGTTTTCAAAATTTTTTACGTTTTAAAATTTTTTTTCAAAGAAGAAAGGATATTTTCATCAAAAAATGTTTTAAATGATCTTTAAAAATTATTTCCCATTTAATATGAAATATTTTGTTGTTACCTACACCTTATTGGGGATATGATTCATTGATACCATTAATATTATTTCTCTAAATGGTTTTTGTTTTTATTTCAAGATGTTTATGAAACCCATTTCTATTCCATGGGTTATACCATGAGGAAATGATTATGAAACCTGCTTTTTTCATGGGTTATTCTATGATGAAATTATTATGAAACCTATCCCATTTCCATAGGCTATGATATAATGAAATGTTTATGATACCCATTTCCTTTCATGGGTTATTATGTGATTAATGTTTATGATATTATGGAACACATAAAAATGGTTTTCATTATGTGAAGGTTAGGACATATATCTCCATCCAATGAATTGGGTGAAGAATTATATATCTTGTGAGATAGACATGGACGGAATGGTAATTGAACCCAGTAGAGTAAGATAGGACTGGAATAGGGAATGAACTTTGTATAGTAATATAGGGATGGAAAAAGGAGTAAACTCTGTTTAGTAAAGGACTTTGTATTATATGATGGAATTTCTAGTGAGGCTTGACCAATATAGAAATGATTTTATATGATTATGTGTATTTCGGAAATTCCATGTTTTATGACAATGTTATTCTCTTATGGATCGTGTTCTTTGATTATCTCTTGATTTATGTATTATGAACTATTAATACTTATTCCATGACTCAAATTTAAGATCTTTGTTATGTAGGGTATGGTTTTAAAATATTATTCTCATGATCCCATACCCTTATGTTCATTTTATGGTTATGTATCTCCATTTTTACCCTTACTCAGCATCTAAACTCACTATTTTTTATGTTTCCTTTAACCAAGTTATGAAGATATGCATTATGTAGGATTTTTCTAATAAGGTTTCTAGTGGTGAAGAATATAGTGGGAGATGAAGTGGCTCACTTATGGTTTGGTGTATATGTTTCCAAGTTTACAGAGGCACTAAACTATTACGGTCCTCAGATGTGTTATTATATAATTTAATTAATAATCATTAAAAATGATGTAATATCTATGTATGATAAGTATGGGTCTCTATAGTTGGTATAAAAGCATATTTTAGTTAACCTTTGGAAACTATGATGATAAAATCTTAATGAGATACTTTAGGAGATGTTTAAGGATAAGTCTAAGGATGAGTCAAAGTATAGGAAAATGTCCTTGAATTTTAAAAAAGGATAGAGTGAGTGGTTTACATATAATTAAATCCCTGTATGGATACTATAAGTGGATGTGGATCTGTCATAGATGTACACAGGGGTAACAACCCCAAAATCATCATATTGAACTAGACTCGATTGAGAACTGATGCACGACAATGGTCCTTACTGCACACCTGGTTTGACACTCATGGGGGATATTATTTGGGAATTCACAAACACTTTATGAACCATCATGAAGTATTTAAATAGAATATGAATATGAATTAACTAGGATAAACCTAAGGTTCTATAGATTAAATAATGACATTTCATGATTTATACATCCTATAAGTAATTTTTCAAGATTAAGTGGTTTCCTGTTATAATAATTATTTATCACACTATGTTTTTTGGTATTATTAAATGTTTTTAAACTAAATGAACCATGTTAATTTTGAGTGAAACATACAATTAAATGATTATCCTCCTGAGTAACCAAATGTTATGGAAGCTGGAATGAAAAATCTCATTGTTATCCTCACACAACTACCTCAATCTATGAATCATGTAGGACTTCGAAATGAAAAAATAATGGAAAAATTCTATTGATTCCTTTATGAGGTAGTGTTTACCTTCAATTAGTGGAACCATAGATCCTCTTGTTGTTGAACGATGGATCAGTACCATTAAAAATATATTCTTCATTCTCTAGTCTTTGGAGCATGAAAATTTCATTTTGGTTTTATATCATTTGTTATTTGAAGTGGATCAATGGGGGTCTCTTATCAGGAATGTGAGAAAACATATTGAAATTTAATCCATGGATTGGGAAAAGTTCAAGAACTTATTTTTCAATAAGTACTTTCCACATATTCATCATACAAAAATAGAGAAGGAGTTGATTGAGTTAAATAAAAATAATAATGAATATATTGTAACCTATGAGGCTAATTTTAAAAGACTTAAAAGGTATGCTTCTAGTATTATCATCCCACCTAAAATTAAGGTTGATCGATTCTTTATTATATTAAAACTAATTCTTTAAATAGTGTTATCCATAAGAGACTTCAGTAACAATGAATATATTTTTCGATGTTATATTAAGGAGGAAATGGATATTGTAGTTACATATTAATCTCATGATTTTTACAAGAAAAAAAGTTGTAGTTCAAAGAAAAATTTAAAAACCATGGAGAGAAGAAGAGGATATTTCCTTTATTCTCAAAGTGTGGGAAGAATCACGGAAGAAATTTTCTTAAGGTGGATACTAAATTTTTTAAGTGTGGAAGAGAAGGTCATCGGGAAATGGATTACCAAAGTGATGGGAAGAATTTAGCTAACAATGTTAATAGAGAGAAATCTACACAGAATGCACCACCGACACTTCAGTGCTTTATGTGTAAAGAGAATGGTCATTATGATAACTAGTTCCCAAACCTAAGGGTTAATGATGATGATTGATGTTAGAAACCTCTTAATCTGAGGGATAGGATTAAATATCATGTTATCATTATTTTAAAGGAAAAGTGAGATAATGATGTGGTGAATGGTATACTTATTATCCACTCTAGAACTGTTAATGTCTTATTTAACTTTGGATCTACCCATTATTTAATATATAAAGAATTTTATAAGGGTATCAAGATTCCACACAAATGATTAGATATGGAATTAATAGTGAAAACCCCTAATGTTGTGATGATAACATCTCAAGTTTATGATTCCTCTTCAGTTGAAATTTGTGGGAATTTTCTTCTTTCAATCTTGTAATTCTTCCTCTGGTGGAATTTTATGTCAACTTAGGAATGGGTTGGATTTCTATGCATAAAACCTAGATCAATTTTCAAGGAAGGGAAGTCATGTTTGATATTTCAAACCAACCTATTATCATATATCAATGTGATGATAAGTATAAACATCCTATAGAGATTGCATCCATTATGTGGGTCATGATTCTCATTTATAAGGTGTGTTTATCTCAAATGGTAGGTGAGAAACTCAACATAGATGATATGCCTATTTTTTAGGATTTTTTTGATTTATTTCCAAAAATTATTTTCTTCGTCTTCTATAAAAAAGTGAATTTGATTCATTAGTAGAACTCATACATGGTGCCACACCAATTTCAAGGACTCCTTATATAATGTTCCTGATTGAGTTGAAATAATTGAAGAAGTAAATCTATAAAAACCTTGATAAGGTTTCATTTGGACAAGTGTGTCAACTTGGGGTGAACCTATTCTTTTTTTAAAATAAATAAGGATCAATGTGACTCTGTATTGATTATAAGATTATGAATAAGATCAAAATTAATAACAAGTATCATATTCCCCATATTGATGACTTTTTTGATGAACTGCACAAATCTCAATGCTTTTCCAAGATTTACCTTCATTACGAATATCATCAATTGAGGGTAAAGAAGGAAGATATTACCAATATATCATTCTATGTAAGGTATGGGAACTATGAGTATATATTTATGCCTTTCATTATTACTATTTTCCATGTTATCTTCATGGATTTAATGAATAGATTCTTTAGATATTACCTTGATTAGATTATGGTAGTCTTTATAAATTATATTCTTATCAATTCAAAGAGTAAGGAATATCATGAATATCAATTAAGAGTTGTAATAAAGACCCTAATAAATGAGAAACTATATAAAAAATTTACAAAGTGTGAATTTTGGATGAAAAGGTTTCATTTTTTTGGTCATATAATCTAAAGAGAGGGTATATTAGTAGATCCATAAAAGGCGAAGGCTATTGAATATTAGACCAGACCAAACATGGTGACTGATGTTCATAGTTTTCTTGGTTTATATGGATATTATTGATATTCTTTTGAGAATTTATCATGATTATCTAATATTATGACCAAGTTCACTCAGAAGGGATCCAAGTACCTCTAGACAGATGAATGTGAGGAAAATTTCAAGGACCTGAAGAGAAGATTAGTTAGTGCACCTGTGTTTATATTAACCTATAATGGAGAAGGATTTTTAATCTATATTTATTCAAATAAGAAGTTATTGTGATGTTTTCTTATGTATAAAGACATGATTATAGCTTATGACTCATGAAAATTGAAGATTCGTGATAAAAAATACTTAACTTGTGATTTGGAGTTTCTTGTAGTAATTTTTTAATTAAAGATATGGAGGAATTATATTTATGGAGAAAAGTTATATATATATACTGATAAATTTTAAATTATATATACATATAGAAGGAGTTGAATATGTAATAAATAATATGGTTAAAGATGACTAAATATTATGACTTCTCAATACATTAGCATCCTTAGTAAGTGAACAAGGTGGCTAATGCTTTGAGTCGAAAGGATCATGCTAGATTATCCATGATGAGGATTACAATAGATCCAATATTTTTAGGATTTTCAAAGGATGGGTATGGAAATCCTAATGGAAGGGGGAAAATATTATCTAACTAGATTGAATGCTCAACCATCTATCCAAGTGAAGATTAAAGATGCACTGAAGGAAGAGGTAAAATCATAAAAGAAGGTTAGAAATATTCCTAAGTTTAACCTTGATCATGATGGAATGATAATTCTTAGGAACCGTGTTTGTGTTCCTTCCATACCAGACATGAAGAAGGAGTTGTTAGAGTATTCTCATAGTTATTCACTCTATATTCATCCAGGAAGTATGAATATGTATAGATATTTGAAATAGTACTTCTTGTGGGATGGCATGAAGAGAGATATTGCAGATTTTGTATCTCAATTCTTGATATACCAAAAAGATAAGGCTGAAATAAAAAATTCTAAGGGAATGTTTCATCCATTACCCATACTAGAATAAAAATGGGAAAACATCACTATGTATTTTATCATTAGACTCCCCAAAACAAATAAATGGAATAATGGTATATGGGTTTTAGTTGATCACCATACTATGTTATCACAATTCATTATTATTAGATAATACTTCTCTCTGGATCAGATTTCTAGGATATGTATTAAGGAATTAGAAAGTTTTTATAGAGTACCACATTCCATTGTATCTGATTGGTATTTGAGGTTTTCCTAAATATTCTAGATAAGTATTCAGTAGGCTCTTGATATGAAGTTGAGTTTCATCACTAAATATCATCCTTAGAGAGATGGTTAGTCTAAAAGAAAATTTTAAAACCTAGAGTGTAAAGACCTAGAAATTCCATATATTTTTTAAATTATTTGGGATTATTATGAGTCTACGAAAATAGACGGCATATGATATTGAGGCCTAGTGATCCTGAAACAGAATTTTGAACTTTTTTGAAGGTACGTTCAGTAAACGGTGGGCGACATTTTATAAATTTTCAACTGGTTGAAATCTGAGGCCACCATTGGACTCACATCATTGGTATTCGTTTAAGGGAAGCTTAACTTTGTTAAGAAAAAAGTCAGATAGAAAAGATAATTTTTATCTTTACAAAAAAAATAAAGTCAACAAGTTATTTTATTTCTTTTTTTGTAACCATTGAGTAATGTAGCGGGACCGCAGAGTTAAATGGGTCATTCAATGGCATGACCCTTGGGTTGTGTAACCTTGACGTTGGAACATTAAATGCAGTTCATAAATGAACTGCATTAATGTTATGCAACACAGTTGGTTCCCTCATCTATTTAAATGGATCTCTAACTCGGTTTTTTGAAACGGAAGTGAGATACCTCTGAAAAAGTATTGTGGCATATTCCACCAATGAAGAACGGAGGCTTGAATGACATCATTGGGGGAAACGATCTGGGGTCGATGAATGCCAGTGACTTCAACGAATGAGGACTCTTCTCCCTCCACGATCGTGACATCATCCAATGGTTCACAGGGTAGGGGGTTTTGTCTTGATTAATTCAAAGAGTTTGAATATGAATTAATCTCACCATTGTTATGATTCTAATGTGGATGGCGTGGGCCAAACAAACAAGGCATGGACCCTCTGCTGCTTTGATATTTGTTGCATTCTTCATGGGAAATCAGAAAACAGAGTGGCAAGATGAACCCAAGAGCCACGCAGCATTGGTAGTGTCTCAGGAGGCCCGTAGGCGCTTTTGAAAGGAAAAACAGACCACCAGAGCTTACCTAGTGGCCCGCGGAAGACCCGCTGGTGTGGAACTAGTGCGGTGGCACCGGTGAATGGTGTCAGCAGGCGAAGGCGGTGGGTGGTGCTCGTAGGCTGCAGAAGGGGGAAGTGCCACACGGGGTCGCGGCAGACTAGCAGGGGCGGCCGACTTTCGACCGGTCGTGTTGGTGGAAGGGTGGTGTGTTGTTAAGCTCCGCATATGGAGGTTGTGGCTTCAAAGTCACGATAGAGGGGAACCCATACTCTGTGGGTCCCACAGATAGCAAGGTGTTGCAACGTGGCACTGCTGGTTAAAGAGTCGAACAGATCTTGAGCCATTCAGGAAGGAGGGTTCATGCGACCCCTCACGTGGGTCGCACCTAGCTGGGAAGCTAGGCCGGTCCGCTGCCCAGTGGGTCGAGGCCACCGCAGCCTAGCCCAGCTGGTTCGAGTCAGGCCGATCTGTGGCCCAGCCGGTTTAGGCCGGGCCGGACCGAACCTAGACCCTTTGTGGCCTAGTTTCACTTAAAAGTTCGTATCTTAAAAACCAGTAGTCTGTTTGAAAATACGTCTATGGCATTGGAATCCTTGGGATGATATGATCCTTTTGAGATACTCCACTTTAGTTTTGGAGAAAGTTGGAGTATGGCCGGGTTGGATCATAGTTGAATCCAACCGGTCCCTCAACACTAAAATTCCTATAACTCTCAGACCGGGCATCCAATAGACGTGTTGTCAGTTGCGTTGGAACCCTTATGACATTACAGATCATTGGATTACTTCTTTGTGGTATTTCATGCCGGTTGAAGTATGACTGGTGTCTTGAGGATGGGATCCTCCCAGAATCAAGCGTACTATGTACGGGAATCTAGTGGTTGGCTGAGACGTGATGAATGAATAGTGATCTTGTGTGGATCAACACCTAGCGATCCTATGTGGATCAACACCTAGAAATATTGTGTGGATCGTCACCAAGATATCCTGTGTGGATCAGAACCTAGAAATCATGTGTGGATCAATACCGAGTGATCTTGTGTGAATCATTAGCATAACCCATGATAGAATAATATGATCTGGTTTTATGACTAATCACCTATACTTATGTACTTATGTTATACCAAGTTTGAGCTGAGTCTTTCGATTTATTCTTTTTGATTGAGATCATGCTTTTTTGTTTTCTTTAGAGGAATTCTGAGATACCTTCAGGGGTCTTGGGGTCTTTACTAGGTATTGTTATACTCACCCATACATAGGCTTCACCTGCACCTTGTTGTGTCTTGTGCAGACGACGGGTAGCCTTGACTGAGACTAAGGGAGCTAGGACATGACGGTGGATGGTAGTGACGGTTGATGTGGAGAGCTTCAGAGATGGGTTGTACCTAACCCTTTAGGTAGGATCCTTGGTGAGTGATCTCAGGAGTTGTTTTTCTATTGTAGTTTTTTTTCTTTCAGTTTGGCTTGTATTCTGACCCCTTTACTTTCAGTACACACTTTTACTATTATGGTACTACTACATGGCTTGCATCTTGTAATGTTCTTGATTTGTGTGTTTGCAGGTTTAAACTAAATTCCTTCCCCTGTTAGGGATATGACTTTCTGTTGCTATTTTACAACCCCTGGTCTATGGAAGGTGGGATTGGGGTAGTCACAACATAGGCCCCAGGGGACGGGTCATGAAAAAGTGGTATCAAATGAGTCGGTTCTACCAAAGAACTATGACTATGATATTTCCAATGGAGCAATATTTTTAAGTGTTTTGAGTGTGGTTTTCAATTCAGGGAGTCTAGTGTTGGTGTAGTGGCCGAAGTATCCATACACCAGGACCCTAAATTTTGATTTCTGACTCGGTGCATAAAAACACTGATTGTGTGTGTTTTGGAAATTTTTTACTTTTTATCTCTTTTGAGTCATCTCGCCAGGTATAAATTTATGACTATGGTGCACCTGTTTCTTTTTAGCATGTCTCTGTATAGACAACCATCCAGGATTCTAGAGTGATTACATGATGATGGCCCACCGAGCAATGAGGCTTCAGTACAGGGAACTCTTACTATGTTGGCACCTTCGAGTGGTGTACCAACAACACCACCACTCAGAGGATAGTAGTTTCCACCAACCCCATTGGCAGACCTTGCACGCCAACTGAGTGTGTTTCACAAGTTCCAGAGATAGAAACCTCTGATATTTCTAGGAGATACAAATCCCCATGCTGCTAAGGACTAGCTAGAGGCTGTGGCACAGGTTTTTCACTAAGTTGAGACGCTAGTAGATCAGATGGTGATCCTAGCTACTAGTCTCTTCCAAGGAATAGTAGGGATATTGTGGGGTCTGACGCCCCAGATTCATGAGGAAGAGACACTCCCCTAGTTGGACTTCAAGACCCTCTTCAGGGTGGAGTTCGTATTATAAATTTACACTCAGTGCGTATCTAGGAGCTTCTTCACTTACAGAAGCGCAGCCTATCAGTGGCCTAGTACTCAACGATATTCACTAACCTCTCACGCTACTCCACTGACATGATACATGACCCTTTAATCAAGGCCTGAACCTTTGAGCAGGGTATCTGGTGGGAGATCAGAGCATCGATGATATCACTCAATATCCTGACACAAGATGGAGTGCTCGAGCGAGCATTATTGGTGGAGAGATTCTTAGCTGAGCAAGCACCAATGGTGAGAGCCACCATCGGATGACAGGTAGCTGATTCATCTATAGAAAGATGTAGGAAAACGGTGCATTGGTCAAAGAAGGCCATACCTTTTAGTGGATGACCCCAGGACGTAGGGTTATAGTTGCGAAGCTCGCGAGGCAGAGGAGGTCTTCTAAGCACTAAAGCATGTTACTCTTGTGGTGGACAGGAACACATGGACCGTGATTGTCTGAACCCCCATATAAACGATTAGTAGATGATCTGAGGACCGTATAGGTAGAGGCTGAGGTTAGATCGAGGGGATCCATAGGGCGATAGACGTGGAGAAGGAGCAGGTCGTGCAGCAGGTGGTGGATGACAGTTTGAGGTTCTACCACCACCACCCCTAGGTGGTCCACCCCAACAACAGGGAGAAGCTGGACAGGGGTGAGTTCAGATTTAGGTGGTAGAGGAATATGACCACGGTTATCCAAATATGATTAGAGGTACGATATGTGTCTATTCGACCCTACCTGCAATTCTTATAGACACAGGTGCTAGTCACTCTTTTATTTCCACATCACTCATTCAGATCTCAGAGATTAAAATGGAGTCGTTGGATCTATCCTTATGATTAGAGACTCATACAGGAGAATATTTGACAATTACACACTAGTGAAGACAGTTTGAGCTCACTCTAGGAGGTGAGAGCTTCAGCTGTGATCTCCTAGTAGCAGCGTCGAGGACTTACGACGTCATCTTGGGTATGGACTGGTTATCCACAGTCCATGCTCAGATTAACTGTTTTAGGTGAAAAGTGTGGCGTTTCCATGAGGATAGGATTAGGTTTTCCTTCACTGGTGATAAGGAAACCTTTAAAATACATGATGGAATCTCTTGTAGGAGGGTGCAGCTTATCACTCATCAGTTGGATAGCCTTACCCTCAGAGCTGTTGACATGAGGAGTCTAAGTTATCCTGTAGTGGTGGACCAGTATAATGGTGTCTTTCCTGATGATATTCTGGGACTACCTCCTCAAATAGAAGTAGAATTATACATCAACTTGTACCTTGATACAACAAAAATATCTATGCCAACATATCGGATGTCCCCCATAGAGATTCGTGAGTTTCAAGTATAGTTAGAGGACTTAAAGAGGAAGGGGTTCATAAGGCCGAGTGTTTCTTCATGGGAATCACCAATTTTGTTCGTCAAGAAGGCATATGGGAGTCTAAAGATTTTTGTGTATTATCAGTGCCTTAACTAGGTGATCTTGAATAATAATTATACACTCCCAAGGATTGATGATCTCTTCGACTAGCTAAAGGGAGATTGATGATTTTCAAAGATAGAACTCAGATCAAGATATCACCAACTCAGGGTATGGGATGAGGACGTAATAAAGACAACCTTCAGATGTTGGTATAGCCATTAAGAGTTCTTGGTGATGCCCTTTAGTGTGACCAACCCTCCAACAGTGTTGATGGGGCTCATGAACAGGATCTTCTAGCCTTACCTTGATCGCTTTGTGGTGGTCTTCATTAACGACACCTTGATATACTCAGTTTCAGAGGAGGAGCATGCCACGCACCTACATATAGTTTATGATACAGTCTGAGAGCACTATCTTTATAGAAAGCTCTCGAAGTTACAGTTATTGATATAGGAATTCCACTTCTTGGGGCACGTTATCTCAGCATCTAGAGTTGTAGTGGATCCAGCAAAGATAGAGGCAGTGATTACTTGGGAGTTACCCAAGAGTGTGACTGAGGTACGAAGTTTCCTGGGATTGGATGGGTACTACCGAAGATTCGTACTTGACTTTTCCAGAGATGCGACACCCTTGTCAGCTTTAAAAAAGAATGGACATCCCTTTGTGTGGAAGGATAGATTCCATTAGAGTTTTCATAAGTGGAGTTAGAGGCTAACGAGTACCCCCATCTTGAGGCTACCAGAAGAGGTTGTTGGGTATGTAGTCTACTACGATGCATCAGGGACTGGACTAGGTTGTGTCCTGATGTAGGATCGAGCAGTGATTGACTAAATCTCATGGAAGTTTAGACACCATGATCATAACTATGATACACATGACCTAGATTTAGTAGCAGTGGTCTTCGCGCTGAAGATGTGGCGGCACTACTTGATGGGTGAACAATTTACTATTTACTCTGATCCAAAGAGTCTCTGGTATATCTTCTCACAGAAGGACCTAAACCTCAGGAAGTTGTGATGGAGGGAGTTCCTCCAAGACTATGACTTTGATATAGTCTAAACTCCTGGGAAGGGGAATATAGTAGCAAACGCACTCAGCAGGAGGTCTGGTCTATAGTTGCTGAGTGAGGCGACCGAGAAGCTGACCACATTATAGATATCCTTTGTGGATAGAGATGTAGTAGCTTACCTCCATTCGATGAATGTCACTCCCCAACCTCTTTAGCAATTTTGGGAGGCTCATCTTGGGGATGTTGACTACGAGGCCCGACATGCTCAGATATCCTCAGGACAGTCTCCTAAAGAATTTTATGAAGGTGGGGAGCACGCTGTTCTCTTCAGAGGATGCACCATGGTACCAGTGATCCTTCGAGATGAGGTGTTAAGGTAGTTCCACACATCCCCTTTTGCAGTACATCCTGGAGTTTTGAAGATGTACCAGGACCTATGGCATCAGTACTATTGGCCAAGGATGAAGAAAGCAATGGAAAAGGTTATATCACGATGCCACACTTGTCAGAAAGTGAAGGCTAAGAATTAGGTTCGGCAGGCTTAGCACAACCACTTGAGGTACCAAAGTGGAAGTGGGATGGTATCTCCATGAACTTTGGGGAAAGGATATCATGTACGTCCAGGGTCCACGATTCCATCTGGGTGATCATTGAATGACTCACCAAGTCAGCCCACTTCCTACCCATCTGAGAGTAGGGATTAGTAGAGGTCTTGGGATGCATCTACGTGTAAGAGATTGTACGGATTCATGGGGTTCCATCATTGATCGTCTCAAATCACGATGCACGTTTTACATCCCTCTTGAGGAAGGGGTTTCATGAGGCGTTTGGGACTAAGCTACGCTTGGGAACCACCTTTCATCCTCAGATAGATGGTCATACAGAGTGGACCATAGAGACACTCAAGGACATGCTTCATGTCTGTGTCCTTGATTTTGGACATAGTTGGGAGGACCACCTGCCACAAGTGGAGTTCTCTTACAACAACAGTTATCACTCCACCATCGGAATGGCTCCATTTGAAGCCCTGTATGGGTGACCTTGCATGTAGACCCTGCTTTTATTACAAACTTAGACATGATTTATTACATAAAACTTCACTGGATACAACAAAGAAGATCGAGAGGTTTAGTGTCTTTGGGGATCAGGACCATTACATAAAAACTTAAAACATGAAATACAACATCTTTATTGAAAACCTACTTTACATGACCACTACATTCCCTCGTACTTAGCCTTTCATGGGATAACCTGAGGACATGCATAAGAAAAGGGTGAGTTATAAAGCCCAGTAAGGGAGTACAAATGGAATAACATGAAGTGTAAAATACATGTTAGACAATAGGCATATAAATAGAGCATATAAGAAACATGAACATAAAGGCATGATAAAGCATGATAATCATAACATGGAAATGTGGCAACAACACTTAACATGGAATTAGCATGAGCCAAGGCTCATTGCACATGGAGCATGAGTAAATACTCATTGCACATAAATCACGAGTAAACCCTCGTTGCACTTGAATTAGCATGATTCAAAACTCATTTCACATGATGTATCATGATACTATACTTTACCCAATGCATTGGAGTGCTATAAGGGCGCACCCTTCATAAACATTTCATTTCATGAATAAGTGTGCCACATGGATCATAAAACATGGATTCATAAAACATAATAATTTATTCCATGATAAAGGAATGTGGAATTCATACATGAAACTTTATAATCAATAAGTAAATGTGCATAAAGGTGAATACCCTAGATGGAGAAATGGGCATGGTATTCACTACACAATGACATTGGCTTAGAAAACCGGTGCGCTTTCGGCAGCGTAACAGTGTGACATAAGAATTCATAAAAATGGTTGATGAGAGAGAAAGGGGTTACTCATCATATTTACATGTAATGGACAGTAAGGAGATCATATATATACATTTCCCAACAACTGTAATGGAAATTAGATTCATGATACAAAAATATTGCTTGAATGTAAAAGAGGAGAGAGAAGTTCCTTTCGGAATTTCAGCATAGTAACGGGTGTACATGGGAGGCATTTAATGAGAGAGAAAGGGGTATACCATAATTTAAACATAAATAGGGAATTATTAGGGATGTGTGAAACCATACACCAATATTCATAATTGAAATTAAAAGGGAAAAACAACTTAAATAAAATTGGACAAAAATGAGAAAGGAAGAAAAAACCCTTACTTGGAAGTGTGCTTCCAAAGGCTAGAGAGAGGCTTGTGAGAGGATTCTTGGGAGCTTGGGGAACCTTGGGAGGATTCTAGAGAGAGTAGGGAAGAGGTTTGACGAACTCCAAAGGATTTGAGTGAGGAGGAAGTGGGAGCTTGGGTGGGTTTATATGAGAAAGGTGAGGGAATTATTTATTATTTAGGTTTGGGACCCCTTATATTATATTAATCCAAACCATAAACCATCCCATGGTTTTTGCCCATGGTTTTTGGAAAAGGGAAGAGGACAAAAATATTTTATAATGCCAAAGTCAGAACTTCTTAAAATAATAGGGTTTCTTATGTGGAGGTGAGTCACACTCCCATGGAAATTAATTTAAAAAGGCAAGGTGTTGAATAAGTCTTGAGGGGTCCATTAATGCTTTTAAAAGTAAGTTAAACAAACCCAAAATCACATTATTTTAATGTTAAAACATATATTGGCCGAACATAAAGATTATAGTATTTTATTACATCACTATTGGGTCATTATGATGTCATAAAACACATTATATATTTAAACGATATTTAATTTTTACTCAAAAATTTGATTGTCTCAGAAAATTATGAAAAATTAACCGTTGGATAATTTCGAAATACATATTCCAAAAATAACATTTATTTTATCTAAATAATTTTCTAAATATGTTAATTTTCACTTTTAAAATAAAAACCTACATTTATCGAAAATTCACAGGTTCTGACAGAAATGGCTTTCAAACCTTAATAAAAATTATAATTGCATTCATAAAATTATAAGATCATTTATATTTAATAAAAATTAATTTAATACTAATAATAATATTTTATTAAAATATTATTTAATTCAAAAATCACTTAATTTAATAAAATAGAATTCTTAGTTAAATAATAACTGAAAACACTATTTGTACTTTAAAAACTATTTACAATGTATCATAAATTACTTGAAATTATATTCATTATTATAAACAAAAAAATAATGTACATTAACATAGTACTACTTATTTGTTACATAACCCCTTAAAACAGCTGCATAAGACCTAAGGGTAAGGTGTGCGATGGTGACAGACTCTTGGGGTGGCTCGGATAGCATCGCTCGAGTGGTAATTCCAATCAACTTCCACTTTTCCCGTAGACGGTCACATTCGATCTTGACAAGATGAAGCTCATCTTGGGCTTGGTCAAGGGCGAAGCCCAAAGACGCCACCTCTTTTCCGAGCTCTGACAAATGGGCTTCATATGGGGCAATTCTACTGGACGAGGCCATCGCTTCTTTTGTCTGAGTAAATTGGATTTGTTAAAGTCCTATATTTATACTAATCACGTGATCACTATTCAACGGCTATATTAGCAATGGTCAAAATTCATAACATAAAACCAATGAAGTTGACATTTTATATAGACATAAAGATACATTTAATTAGATCAAGAGGGATTTCCATTAATGAAACTTTGGGTCGTTAAAATATTCCCCCCTTAAGAAATTTCTCCCTCGAAATTTTCCTTTTCCCACACTAAAAAAAATGTGGGTAACTCAGCTTCATCATATCCTCTGATTCCCAAGTCACTTCTTCAAACTTGTGGTTTCTCCACAACACCTTGACGAGGGGCATTTTCTTATTTCATAGAACTTTTTCTCTACGATCTAAGATCTTCACTGGTTTCTCCTCATAAGAAAGATCATCTTCCAATTGTACCACCTTAGAAGAGAGTACATGTGAAGGGTCCGGTATGTACTTCCTTAAGAGGGATACATGAAAGACATCATGTACTTTGTCCATAGTAGGTGGAAGTGCAAGTCGATAGGCCACAGCCCCGACACGATCAAGAATCTCAAAGGGGCCGATGTGCCTTGGACTTAACTTCCCTTTCTTTCCAAACCTCATGACCTTCTTCCATGGAGATATGCATAGAAAAAACATGTATCCAACTTTAAACTCAAGGTCTCGTCGATGGTTATCTACATAACTCTTCTGTCGACTCTGAGCTACCTTGATATGTTGCTGAATGTTTTTCACCTTCTCCACCATTTCCTTGACCATTTCTGGTCCAAGCATCTTACGTTCACCGACCTCATCCCAACATGTCGGTGTTCTACACCTTTTCCCATAAAGGTCTTCATATGGTGCCATTTGGATGCTCGAGTGGAAACTGTTATTATAAGAGAACTAAATAAGAGAAAGATGTCGATCCCATACTCCTTTAAAGTCCATTGAGCAGGCTCTCAACATATCCTCAAGTTTTTTGATAGTCCGCTCGGATTGGCCATCAGTTTGAGGATGATAGGCCGTACTAAAGTTCAGTTCAGTATTCAGAGCATGTTGAAGACTCTTCCAAAAACTAGAGGTTAATCTTGGATATCAGTCAGACACAATAGATAGTGGTACTCCATGCAACCATACCACTTCCCTGATATATATCCATGCCAGTTGATCCAATGATAAATCCTCCTGAATAGCAATGAAGTGTGCAGTCTTTGTAAGATGATCCACAACAACCCAGATTACATTGTTGCCTTTGGATGTCCTTGGAAGTCTAGTGACAAAGTCCATGGTGATGTTCTCCCATTTCCATTCCGGTATGGGCAATGGTTGCATCATCCCCTTAGACTTCTGCCTCTCTGCCTTCACTTGCTGACACACCAGGCACTTTGATGTATATTCAGTGATCTCCTTCTTCGTATTATCTCACCAAAATTTTTCTTGGAGATCTCGATACATCTTTCTGCTCCCTGGGTGAATAGAGAAATTTGAACTATGTGCATCATCCAAAAGTTCCTTCTTCAGCTACAGACTTTATGGAACACATAGTCTTTTCCCAAACCGCACAATTCCTTCTTCATTAACATTAAAATCTGAGGATTTCCCCTTTTTGATAGCTTAGACTTTTTCCTGAATTCCCATATCATCCTTTTGAGCATCCTTTAACCTTTCCAAAAGGGATGGTTGAGCAATCATTTTTGAAAGGATTGATGATGTTCTATTCTCTATGATTCCCATTTCCATCTTCATCAAGTCTAAGAAGATTGGATCCTTCTCAATTCTCATCATTGATAGAATCGTTGGATCCTTTCTACTTAGGGCATCTTCCACCTTATTCTCTTTCCCAAGGTGGTAATGTATTGAACAGTCATAATACTTGATGAGCTCTATCCATCTTCTCTGGCGCATATTAAGCTCTTTCTGTGTGAATATATATTTAAGACTCTTGTGTTCAGTATATATCTCACATTTATCTCCATAGAGATAATGCTGCCAGATTTTCAAGGCAAAGATCAGAGCTGTCAACTCCAGATCATGTGTTGGATAGTTTCGCTCATGTATTTTCAACTGTCTTGAGACATAGGATATCACTTTATCATTCTGCATCAACACACATCCTAATCCCTTCTTCGAAGCATCACTGAATACCACAAAAAGCTCCCCACTTGTGGGTAAAGTGAGCATGGGTGCAGTGATAAGCCTCCTTTTCAATTCCTTGAAGCTTTCTTCACATTCATCACTCCAAGAAAACTTTACTCCCTTTCGAGTTAGCTTGGTAAGAGGGTTGGACAATCATGATAAATTTCTCACAAATCGTCGATAATATCTGGCTAACCCCAAGAAGCTACGGATATCCGTTACCGATGTTGGCCTCGGCCATCCCTCAATTGCATCTGTTTTGGAGGGGTCCGTAGATATCCCATTGCTTGTGATGATATGGCCCAAGAATGAGACCTTATTAAATCAGAACTCACTCTTTCTGTACTTTTCATAGAGCTTCTCCTTGCACAAAGTCTCCAGTACAGTTCTTAAATGCTCCTCATGATCCTCCTTGGTTTTGGAGTATATTAGAATATCATCTATAAAGACTACCACAAATTTTTCTAGGTAATTTCTAAAGACTCTATTCATTAATATCATGAAGATTTCTGGAGCATTGGTGAGTCTGAAAGGCATTACTATGAATTCATAGTGCATGTATCTTGTACGAAAAGCAGTCTTGGGGACATCTTCCTTCTTCACCCTTACTTGATAATATCCCGACCTCAAATCCACTTTGGAGAAGTATTGTGCTCGATGCAGCTGATCAAACAAGTCATCAATTCTTGGGAGAGGATACTTGTTCTTTATCGTGATTTTGTTAAGTTCACGATAATTGATGCAAAACCGCATTGACCCATCCTTCTTCTTGATGAAGAGGACTGGTGCACCCCATGGTGAAGCACTTGGGCGTATAAACCCATTGTCCGGATTCTCTTGTAGTTATTTCTTCATCTCTTCATGCTCTACAATAGCCATTCTATACGGAGTCTTGGATATTGGTAGCACCCCGGGTATAAGTTCAATTGAGAACTCAACATCTCTTCTAGGAGGAAGACCAGGCAGTTCCTCGGGAAACACTTCTGCAAATTCCCTCACAATAGGAATTTCTTCAAGGATGGTTTCTTCTTTGGACTCAATCATCTTTGCCAGATACGCGTGCTCATAGGGCAGTAATATCTATGCTTGAGATGATGGAGCTAAAGGAGATTCATCTTCCTCCTGACACTTGTAAAGAATCAGGGGTTTATTCTCCATATGGAGTGTGATTTCCCTCTCCCGACAATTTATATTGGCTCTATATAAGGAAAGTCAATCCATGCCAAGAATTGCATCAAATTCCACCAGAGGGAGTCTGGCGAGGTTCGCCGGGAAATTCAATCCACATATTATAACAGGGGAGGACTTATATTCATGGGATGCAATGATTTCCCCATTTTTCGTACTCACCGACATCTTTACTTCCATGATTTGTGGTGGTACTGGGATTGTTCTACTAAACTTTCGAGATATAAAAGAATGCGTAGAACCTGAATCAAAAAGTATGTTCGCTATTCTTGAATGAATAACTAGCGTACCTATCACCACTTCGTTGTCGGGGTTCACTTCGGCAGAAGTGATGGAAAAAGATCTTCCTTGCTGCCTTGGAGGTTGTTGGTCGCCTCCGAAAACCCTTGGATTTGGACACTGATTTTCAAAATGACATGGTTCTTTGCATTTGTAGCATTGAACAACGCATTGAGGTTCGAACGGAGCATTTTCTCTCCTCTGTCGCAACTTTGGGTCTTTATTGCCGACAGTTAACATCTAGGTGCCCTTCTCTTCCACACCTGAAGCATTTTCTTGTCCCCTTAAGGCAATTTCCAGGGTGCTTCTTTCCGAACTTTTGGCAAGTGGGGTGCTGGATCTTCTTAGAACCGTTGGATTTATCCATCGGACCACCAGCATTGAATTCCACCTTACGGTTCTTGTCCCCATGATACCCCTGTGATTCCCCAATCTCCATTTCGACCTTGAGGGCACATCGGAAAATTTCCTCATAGTTGTCAAAGTCACGGATCGCTAATGCTTTCCACAAGTTAGGCTTCAGCCCACCAAAGAAGCGGTCAACCTTGCATTCAGGGGTAACAACAAAGCCGGAAGCGTATCGTGCAAGCCTTGTGATGTTTTCCTCGTACACTCTAATAGATTATTAATCTTTTTTCTTGAGGGAAAGGAATTCCCTTTTCATCTTAAGCCGAAGGGTGCGCGGAAAATATTTATCGAAAAACATCTTCCTGAAATCCTTCCATTCCAACACCTCGATCTCCTCCTCAGGCTTTGTATTTTTGATCAACGTACACCATTGATCAGGTTCACCCTCCATATGGTAGGCATCCAGGAGAACCTTCTCTTGTTCATAACATTGAAGGATGGAGAAGATCTTTTCAATGTAGTTGATCCATTGTTCAGCGATCGTGGGATCGGATGATCCACTAAAAGTAGGAGACCTTTGTCTCGTGAAGCTCTCAATAGTGACTTGTTCTTTCTTAGGGGGGGTTAAAAGTTCCTATTGACCCATGTTTCTATTCAATTCTTGAGTTAGCTGAGAGAGAAGCATGACAAAGTTCGCGATTCCCGCTCCCATTGGATTGGGCATCTCATTAGTACAGTCATCACACTAATCTTCACATCGATTGTTAGCCCAAGTCCTCCAATTATCGGACATTGGCTGGAATAAAAGGAATGCTAGGGGTAACACATAAATATTAATCCAAAGACAAAATTTGATGACTTATAGATAAACTTTCATTTCCTTAACTCATGAGTCTATAGGCTTCAATCTAGGCTTTTCATGATCTACTTTCTAACATATATTCTTAGGGGAATTTTTTTCCCTTAATAAGGGTTCATACTAAGATTGTGAATTTATCAAAACATATCCCCCAGGAGTGTCATAACCAAGAGTGAAGCAAGGCCCGTTTTCATGGACCAGTTCTCATTTGAGTCTAGCTCAAAGCGGTGTTTTCAGGTTTTATCCCTAGGATACATCTGTGCCAGAGCCGCCTCTACCTACTCGTATCCAGAGAGGGATGTATTTGTCTGATAAACCACTTAATCAGTACTTACCAAAACTTAGGGATGTTTTTATTATACTTAGTCTTGTCTCTAAGGCTTTACAAGGGTTTCATAATCCCAAAAATAACTAAACCTATCCTCTGATACCAACTATGTAGACCCTGCTTTTATTACAAACTTAAAGATGATTTATTACATAAAACTTCACTTGATACAACAAATAAGATTGAGAGGTTTAGTGTCTTTGGGGATTAGGACCATTACATAAAAACTTAAAACATGAAATATAACATCTTTATTGAAAACTTCCTTTACATGACCACTGCATTCCCTCGTACTTAGCATTGCATGGGATAACCTGAGGACATGCATAAGAAAAGGGTGCGCTATAAAGCCCAGTAAGGAAGTACACATGGAATAACATGAGGAGTACAATACATGTTAGACAATAGGAATATCAATAGAGCATATAAGAAACATGAACATAAAGGCATGATAAATCATGATAATCATAACATGGAAATGTGGCAACAACACTTAACATGGAATTAGCATGAGCCAAGGCTCATTGCACATGGAGCATTAGTAAATTCTCATTGCACATAAATCACGAGTAAACCCTCATTGCACTTGAATTATCATGAGTCAACACTCATTGCACATGACGTATCATGATACTATACTTTACCCAATGCATTGGAGCGCTATAAGGGCGCACCCTTCATAAACATTTCATTTCATGGATAAGTGTGCCACATGGATCATAAAACATGGATTCATAAAACATAATCATTTATTCCACGTTAAAGGAATGTGGAATTAATACATGAAACTTCATAATCAATAAGTAAATTTGCATAAAGGTGAATACCCTTGATGGAGAAATGGGCATGGTATTCACTACACAATGACATTGGCTTAGAAAATCGGTGCGGTTTTGGCAGCGTAACGGCGTGACATAAGAATTCATAAAAATGGTTGATGAGAGAGAAAAGGGTTACTCATCATATTTACATGTAATGTACAGTAAGTAGGTCATATATATACATGTCCCAACAATTGTAATGGAAATTAGATTCATGATACAAAAATATTGCTTGAATGTAAAAGAGGAGAGAGAAGTTCCTTTCGGAATTTTGGCATAGTAACGGGTGTACATGGGAGGCATTTAATGAGGGAGAAATGGGTCTCCCATCATTAAAACATAAAGAGGGTAGTATTAGGGATGTGTGAAACCGTACCCCAACATTTATAATTGAAATTAAAAGGGAAAAAAAACTTAAATAAAATTGGACAAAAATGAGAAAGGAAGAAAAAAACCCTTACTTGGAAGTGTGCTTCCAAAGGATAGAGAGAGGCTTGTGAGAGGATTCTTGGGAGCTTGGGGAACCTTGGGAGGATTATAGAGAGAGTAGGTCAGAGGTTGGACGAACTCCAAAGGCTTTGAGTGAGGAGGAAGTGGGAGATTGGGTGGGTTTATATGGGAAAGGTGAGGGAATTATTTATTATTTAGGTTTGGGACCCCTTATATTAAATTAATCCAAACCACAAACCATACCATGGTTTTTGCCCATGGTTTTTGGAAAAGGGAAGAGAAAAAATATATTTTATAAGGCCAAAGTCCGAACTTCTTAAAATATTAGGGTTGCTTATGTGGAGGTGAGTCACACTCCCATGGAAATTAATTTAAAAAGGCAAGGTGTTGAATAAGTCTTGAGGGGTCCATTAATGCTTTTAAAAGTAAGTTAAACAAACCCAAAATCACATTATTTTAATTTTAAAACATATATTGGCCTAACATAATGATTATAGTATTTTATTACATCACTATTGGGTCATTATGATGTCATAAAACACATTATATATTTAAACGGTATTTAATTTTTACTCAAAAATTTGACTGTCTCAGGAAATTATGAAAAATTCACCGTTGGATAATTTAGACATCCTAATTCCAAAAATAACATTTATTTTATCTAAATAATTTTCTAAATATGTTAATTTTCACTTTTAAAATAAAAACCGACATTTATCGAAAATTCACAGGTTTGGACAGAAATGGCTTTAAAAGCTTAATAAAAATTATAATCGCATTCATAAAATTATAAGATCATTTATATTTAATAAAAATTAATTTAATAATAATTATAATATTTTATTAAAATATTATTTAATTCAAAAATATCTTAATTTAATAAAATAGAATTCTTAGTTAAATAATAACTAAAAACACTATTTGTACTTTAAAAACTATTTATAATGTATCAAAAATGACTAGAAATTATATTCATTATTATATACAAAAAAATAATGTACATGAACATAGTACTACTTATTTGTTACATAACCCCTTAAAATAGCTGCATAAGACCTAAGGGTAAGGTGTGGGATGGTGACAGACTCTTGGGGTGGCTCGGATAGCATCGCTCGAGTGGTAATTTCAATCAACTTCCACTTTTCCTGTAGACGGTCACGTTCGAGCTTGACAAGATGAATCTCAGCTTGGGCTTGGTCAAGGGAGAATCCCAAAGATGCCACCTCTTTTCCGAGCTCTGACAAATGGGCTTCGTATGGGGCTAGTCTACTGGATGAGGTCATCGCTTCTTTTGTCTAAGTAAATTGGATTTGTTAAAGTCCTATATTTATACTAATCATGTGATCACTGTTCAATGGCTATATTAGAAGCGATCAAAATTCTTAACATAAAACCAATGAAGTTGACATTTTATATAAACATAAAGAGACATTTAATTAGATCAAGAGGGATTTCCATTAATGAAACTTTGGGTCGTTACATTTCAGATCACCTCTATGCTAGACAGACCTAGGGGAGTCAATACTTATGGGTCCAGAGTTGGTATAGGCTACCAAAGAGAAGGTGCAGATCATCCAGGAGCAGATGAAGACTTCACAAAGCTGGCAGAATTCTTTTCCCGATAGGAGACGGAGACCCTTAGAGTTTGAGGAGGGAGACCATGTCTTTCTATGGGTCTCACCTCGATGAGGATTACAAAGGTTTGGCAGGGGTGAAAAGTTATCTCTGAGGTTCATCATACCATTAAAGATCTTCAGCAGAGTAGTTGAGGTGGTATACTATCTAGCTCTTCCACCACAGATGCACCGGGTGCATAATGTTTTCCATGTGTCGTAGCTGAGGAGGTACGTGCATGATCCATCGCACGTTATCGACTGGGGAGAGCTAATAATTGATGATGGGATGATGTTTTCGGACTTCCTATTGGAGGTAGAGGATCGAAAAGAGTGGGTCCTTCATGGGTGGTTGATTCCTCTGATGTAAGTTTGTTGTCAGCACGAGAATCTCTAAAAGATCACAGGGTGCGGGAGGCTTAGATGCATGCTCAGTACCCCCATTTGTTTCCATAGTTTTGTTGTACCTATCAGGGATAAAAATCCCTAAGGTGGAGAGAATGGAAAGACCTGAAAATTCCATATAATTTTTTTTAAAATTATTTGGGATTATTATGAGTCTGTGAAAATTGACAGTACGTGATTCTGAAGCCCGGAGAGCCCGAAACAGAATTTAAAAAAAATTAAGGTACGTTTAGTAAACGTGCAGGTGGAATTTTATAACTTTTGAACCGGTGATCAGAATTGAAATCTGAGGGCACCTTTGGACTCATAGTGCGGGTATTCGCTTAAGTAAAGATTGAATTTTTTCAGAAAAAGTCAGATGGAAAATTTAATTTTTAGCTTTTAAAAAAAATAAACTCATGAAGTTATTTTATTTATTTATTTTTTGTAACCGTCGAGTGACGTGGAGGGACTGCATAATTAAATGGGTCATTCATGGGCATGACCCTTGGGTTGTGTAACATCGATGTTGGAAGATTAAATGTGGTTCATAAATGAACCACAATAATATTATGCAAAATGGATGGTTCCCTCATCTATTTAAATGGAGCTCGGGCTTGGGTTTTTGACATGGAAGTAAGGAACCTATAACAAATTTCTGTGGTTTCTTCCACCAATAATGAATGGAGGCTTGAATGATGTCATTGGGAGAAACGATCTGAGATTGATGAATGCTGGCGAATTCAATGAACGAGGGATCTTATCCCTCCATGACCGTGACATCATCCAATAGTTCACAAGGTAGGGGGTTTTGTCTTGATTAATTCTAAGAGTTTGAAGATGAATTAATCTCTTCATTGTTATGATGATAACACAGAGGGAGCGGTCCAAACGAACAAGTCCAGGACCCTCCACTTCTTTGATCTTTGTTTCATTCTTAATGGGAAACTAGAAAACAGATCGGCAAGATAAAACTGGGAGCCACGCAGTGTTGGAAGCATCCTGGGATACCCGTAGGTGCTTTTGAAAGGGAAAACGGAGCACCAGAGCTCACCCGGTGGCACGCGAAAGACCCGCTGGTAGGGCACTGGTGTGGCGGCACTGGCAACCGGCACCAGTGTTCAAAGGTGGTGGTCGGCGCTCATCGGTCGCGTTGGCAGAAGGGCGGCGTGTCGTCGCACGCTGCAGATGGAGGTTACAGCTTCGAAGATGCGGCGGAGGGGGACTCGTGCCATGCAGGTCTCACAGACAGTGAGGCAGTGCCGCGTGGCACCACCAGTAGATGATTCGATTGTCTCTTGATCCATTCGGGAAGGAGGGGTCGCGTGACCCCTTGCGTGGGTCGCGCATAGCTGCTTCTCCAGGCCGGTCGGCTGCCCAGCGGGCAGAGCCCACCATGGCCCAGCCCATCCAGTTCGGGCCATGCTAGTCCACGGCCCAGCCGGTTCGATCCAGGTCAAACCTAGGCCAAACCCTGACTAGGTCGGGTCGACCCAAACCGTGTCGGTTTGGACCGGACCCGGCCCTTTATGGCCGAACTTCTCTTAAAAGGTCATATCTTACAAACCAGATGTCTGTTTGACAAGATGTTTGTGGCATTGGAATCTTTGGGATGAGAAAGTCCTTTTGAGATACTCCACCTATGTTTTAGAGACATTTTTAGTACGTCTGGTTTGGGTAGTACTCGAATCCAACCAGGCCCTCATCACTAAAATGCACATAACTCTCAAACCGGGCATCCAATTGATGCGCCGTCTATTGCTTTGGAACCCTTATGACATGACAGATCATTAGGATACTTATTCATGGTAATTCAGGATGTTTGAAGTAAGACCGATGGATTGAGGAGTGGTTCCTCCTAGAATCAAGTGTACTATGTACAAGAATCCAGTGGTTGGCTGAGACATGAAGAATGAATAGTGATCTTGTGTGGATCAGCACCTAGAGATCCTATGTGGATGAGCACCTAGTGATCCTATGTGGATCAGCACCTAGAGATCCAGTGTGGATCAGCACCTAGCGATCCTGTGTGGATCAGCACTTAGTGATCCTGGGTGAATCAGCACTAAGCGATCATGTGTGGATCAGCAGTAGAACCCATGACAGAATAAGATGATCTAGTTTTACGACTAATCACCTATACTTATGTACTTAAGTTATACCTGGTTTGAGCTGCGTCTTTTTCTTTGTGATTTGTGATTGAGATCATGCTTTGTGGTTTTCCTTAGTAGAATTCTGAGAGACCAACAGGGGTCTTATGGTCCCTACTGGGTATTGTTATACTCACACTTATACGAACTTCACCTGCACCTTATTGTGTCTTGTGAAAATTACATGCAGCCTTGACTGAGATTCAGGGAGCTAGGACCTAACGGTGGTGGCGGTTGATGTGGAGAGCTGCAGAGACGGTCTGTACCTACCCCTTCAGGTAGGATCCTTGGCGAGTGATCTCAGGAGCTATTTTTCTGTTGTAGTTATTTTTTTAGTTGTAATTGTATTTCGGTACCTTTACTTTCAATACACACTTTTACTATTGCAGTACTACTATGTGGTTTGCATATTTTCGTGTTCTTGATTTGTGTGTTTGCATGTTTAAAGGAAATGTCTTCCCATGTTAGGGATACACCTTTTCGATGCTAGTCACCAACCCCTGGCCTATAGATTGAGGGCTTAGGGTAGTCACGACATGGGCCTCGTGGGACGGGTCGTGATATAGAGGATGTGTTGAGATATTTTTCTTTAGATTTTAGAGGTGGTTGGGATCAGCAACTTTCTCTAGTAGGGTTTTCTTACAAAAATATCTTTCAATCAAGAATTTAGATGGCTTCTTATGAATCCCTCTATGAAAAAAAATTAGAGCTCCAATATTATGGAATGAATTTGGTGAAAGAAAACTATTGAGACCTGAGATGGATTAAGAAAATAGCAGATAAGGTTAGATCCATTAAGCAACACATCAAGGCAACTCAAAGTCGGAAAAAAAGTTATACTCACAATATCTGGTAGGATTTATAATTTGAAGTTGGTGATAAGGTGTTTCTATGAATTTGTCCATGGAAGAAGGATATGAGATTTTGGAATAAATGGAATCTAATCCCCACGTATTATAGTTCCTTTGAAATTATTGATCTTATAAGGATAGTATCTTATCACTTTCTGCTTCTACTAAACCTCTCTCAAGTCCATGATGTGTTTAATGTATCTCTCATGAAGAATTACATACCTAAACTTTCACATTTACTGAACTCAGTGGTCATATATATGGAGAAATATCTTTTTTATGAGGAACAATCGGTGGAAATTGTGGATCATGTAGAGAATGTTCTACAAAAAAGACCACTCACCTGGTCAAAGTTTTGTGGAGAAACCACCAGTTTTAGGAATTTATGTGGGAAAATTATGATATGATGAGGCATAAGTGTCCATATTTTTTTGTATCATAATGATGAATTTATAAGGTGCAATTCATTTTAATGGGGGTAGAATGTAACACCCCTGGTTTTTATGAATTATTATCATTTTGAATAAATTAAACTTATTTAATGGATTGTGCTACACACATCACCAAGTTAATATTATACTACATGAAACACCAAGTTAATATTTCACCACATGTAACACTAAGTTATGTTTTCACTACACGCAACACTGGCTTAGCTTGCATTATATGCAACACAGTGTTTTAACAAAATAATGATATATTATTAATATTATTTAAACGAGTTTGTTCTTAGTGATATGAATAGTAATAAATACTTTTCAAATATTATGTATAATTTTTTTATATAAATAAAAAATATTTATAATAAAATACATAATTTTTGGTAAAGGCTTTATATGTTTCAAAAATATTATTTTCTCAAAAAAAAATCTTATATATTTTGTAAAAAATAATACAATTAGTTTTTAAAAAATTTAGAAAATTAATTTGATAAAATAATTTTTTTAATTCATAATTTAAAAATTATCTTAGGGTAATTTTTTGTATTTTTCTGAAAAGTTTCATTTTTTGATAAATAGTGAAAAATACTTAATTTTAATTTAAAAGAGCATTTTCATTCAATTTATTTATAAAATTAAATTTTATTTTAAATTGGTTTTAAAGTATATTTAGTTCAATTATACTTATATTAATATAATTTAGATAATTTTAATCAATTTAATATTGAAATTGGATATAAAAACACTGTAATCATTTGATCATTTTTTGATTTAAAAAATCCTGATTTCTAGTTGTGTCTGCGGGATTAATTTTAAATTAAATTATACCAATTATGTGAATTAAATTTGTAAAAATGGGTTAAATATTTTTAATCATCATAATTTATATTATCTAATAATGTTAACTTAATTTTTTACCATAATAAATTGTTTAAATTAATTAACACGTTTAAGCTTAAAATAAGGTTTTACGCATTACATGAATTTCTATTAAAATTAATTTTACACACCAATATGATTTTTATTTAATTAATTTTGTTTAATATCTAAAATAATTGGGTATAAATTATCCAGTTAATATATATTTAGTCTAATTATTAAAGTATAAATAACCTAGGTAAATAAAAAAGATACAAGTTACCTTGATAAAAACTATAAGGATAAAATTGAGTAAGCTTAAATACTCAGGAATAAATTGATAAGAAAAATTTGTTTATTTTGTGTGTTGGAGGTTCATATTGACCAAATAAACCCTAATATAAATTATTATTCAATTTTTTAGGCACATTATTTAATGTTGACTCCCCAATAGTGAATACTTTTGGGTATTCACAAGAATGTCACTTCTCCTCAATTATAAAAGGGAACTCACTATCCCCCCTTATTCACACATCTCAAGTCATTTTTATTGACCAAAAACAACCAAAATAACTTCCCAAATTCCATCCTATCATCTTATAAACAATATTTTGTGCATAAATCCATACAATTAAGTCTTTTAGTGAAAACCTAAGGAGGATACCCGAAGAAGAGGTAACTTTCATAAACAAGTGTTTTTGTTTTATTTCTTCCTCAAAGTCCTTAAATTATTTTTATAAAATTTTGATATTATAAACTAATTATATTAAAAATAATGATATTTTTTATGTTCAGGTTATGTCATACAACCACACACTTCCTTCTAATAGGTTAAGAAATCATCATTCTAGTGTACGACGGACCACTGCCCCACGAACTGATATCATTTTTTTTTCCAATGATGCCTCTCAAGGTTGTTCATAATGATAAATTTATAGTTTATATATTATATATAATATATTTATTATGTTATTATGATTATTTAATTTTTATATCACACATACCATCATGCTTTCCATTTTGTGGGAATATAATAACATCATTCCTGTGTACGGAAGACTATCGCCTCACAAAGCGATGTGATTCCTTCACACTTTACATAGAATGTATCAAGGATAGGAATAATGAAAATATGTGATATACATGACATAAAAAATAATTATTTACTGATAATATATCATTTTATTTTATTTCTTTTAATCCGATAAGAAAATGAAAAATAGTGTTCATGCATACCTACGGTCTACCGTCTCCAAGAACGGTGCATTTCATTTCCTAAAACTAAATTTTATGGATTAATATAAATACATATATACTGAATATATATTATTTTTATATCATTCTTTGCATTATTTATGTTATTAAATCATGTTCAAAGTAATATAACAAAAAAATTAACAAAACAAAACATATACGAAAAACAAAGTGATTATTACCCGAAACATAACTTTAACATGAAATTGTTAATAAACAGGTAATAAAAGATCAAAATAAAATCATATATGGTATTATATATATAAATATGGTTCTATTATATATTTATAATAAACTTATATTTATTATAGATGAGTTTTTAATGAGTGCGACATAATTTAATACTTAAGCTAAGGTATTTTTGTCTCAATTTGCCTTCGTTGATACATATGTTATGTTATGCACATATATTATTTTAGGAGGTGTATATATAGCCCCTTAGACATGTAATATCATGAATTTATTAATACTCATTATATTTTAATATTCATTTTATTTTATTAATTCATGGTTCTTATGATTAAAGGTTACCAAAGTAGTAATGGTTTTATGTTGCAATCTCATAGTTTATCGGGATTTTCTATGTTTAAGTCTCCAACAATGATTTATCATGATCTACCTATAAATAATTCTCATAAAATTTCTTATAATCTGTTTATTAATGATATATTCAAGTAATGGTACCATTTTTTCCACTCTTTTTTACTTTAGATCATTCGGAAAAAATTAATAAAATCTAACTTTATTTCTCTATCCGGTCAAGAATATATTTTCTTTTAAAACCATGTTTTATAAAAAAAAATTAAAATTTTTTTTTATCAATTTTACTTTTAAAAATAAATTTTTTCCAATATTTGAATTATTAATTTTTTTTAAATGAATCTTCATTTCATTTTCTAAACAATGTATGTTTGGATTTTAATATAATTGTGAAAGGAATATTTGTTTTTAATTATAAAATGAATGGAATTTTCTAACTTCATTACCAATAATTTATTCAAATATAACTTTATAAGTTTTCAACTTTATTTAAAAAAATGGTTTTCAAAAAAATTAATCTTTTAAAAGTTTTTTTCAAAGTGGAAAGGATATTTTCCTCATGAAATGTTTTAAATGATCTTTCGAAATTATTTTCCATCTAAGATGAAATCTATTGGTGTTACCTATGTCTTATTAGGGATATGATCCAAGGATACAATTCATATTCTTTTCTAAATGGTTTATATTTTGATTTCATGATATTTATGAAACTAATTTCTCTTTCATGAGTTATAACATGAGTAAATTATTATGAAACGAACTTATTTTAATGGATTATTCTATGATGAAATTATTATGAAAGTTGTCTCTTTTCAATAAGATATGATATGATGAAATGTTTATAATACTCATTTCATTTCATGGGTTATAAGGTGATCAATTTTTATGATCTTCTGGCATGCATAAATGTGGTTTTCATTTTTTGATATGTGGTACCTATATCTTCCTAAAATTAAGTGGGTAAAGATTTATATATATCATGATATAGACATAACTGGAATGGGGAGTGAACCTGGTATAGTAAGATAGGGCTAGAATGGGGAGTGAACCTGATACTATAAGACAAGGATGGAATGATGAGTGAACTTAGTTCAGTAAAGGACTTTTTCCATTATTATGGCCTTCTAAGTGAGCCTCTACCAGTATAGAAATTATTTTCTATGTTTTTTTATGACAAAAATTTCATGTTTTAGGCCAATTTTATTCTCTCATGGATCATGTTCTTTTATTATCTCTTGATTCATGTCTTATGAACTGCCAATCCTTATTCCATGACCCAATTTTATGATCTTTGTTATTAAGGGTTTGGTTTTTAAATGTTACGATCATGCTCTCATACCCTTATGTTTATTTTATGCTTATTTATATCCCTTTTTTACCCTTACTGGTCATCTAAGATCACTAATTATTATGTTTACTTTCCCCAGGTTATGAAGATATGTATTATGTATGATATGTATAAGAAGGGTTTTAGTGGTGAAGAACATAGTGGGAGATGACATAGCTTGCTTATGGTTCAGTGTTTATGTTTCTAAGTTTCCAAGGGAACTAAACTAGTATATTCCTCAGGTGTGTCCTTATGTATGTAATGAATATTAATAAAAATGATTTAATATATATGTATGATAATCTTGGGTTTATATACATCCCTTTTTGGAATATTTTTTACTTTTTCTATCCAATGATATATCAGAATCAGATTTTAAGAAATCCCACAGCTTTATTTTTTATATACTTGATAAGTATAATTTCTCAAAAAATGGTTTCCGAATTGGTGTTGTTGAAATACAATTTAATGAAGGTGATTTCCAAAGGCTATTTGGGATAATTGAAGGTGAAATGGAAATGGAAAACTCTTATTATTTTAAGACAACAATTGCACCATTATATATATGTAGATTCTTAAAAGGCGTCAGATTATTGACATGGAAAGAAATTAAAACAGCTCTTTTAGAATCTATAATGGTAAATTAATTTTAGGATCTTTTTGACATAATAGAACTCTTATTAATATACACATGTGCTACTATTTTTTACCCTACTATGGGTTATTACTTGGTTTGGGGTTTCATTAATTATGTGGATAGTTTGATAGATATGAGAACACTAAATTAGTATCATGAAATCCACCAACAATTGATGAATTCTATTAAAGAATTTCAAAATCATTGGTCAAAGATTACGAGGTTTATTGTCACATTACTAGTATGGAATGAAATTTATTTTCACTTCTATGTAGAATGAGTCTTTATATAAATTTTATTGTTCTAGTATTGGTATTGTAAAGAAAGAGGATTACTGAAAGGAAATGAACAAAATGGTAATATGCCTTTCATGAAATAGTGCTTGTAAATTTTTTATAATGCTATCAGGAAACCAAACATTCAAAAAGTTAGATCTAGTGGGGTAAGTCTACCGATTACGATCTTAAATTAATGCTTTCATAAACTCATGGTTATATAAAAAAGAAAAATATTATAGATGAAAAAACATGAATATGGTGCTATATCTAGTGGGGTAAACTACCAATTACAGTTTAAAATTAATTATTTTCTCAATCCACAATTATTTAAAAAATAAAAATACTAAAAAGGAAGAAACATGAAGAAGGTGTAAATTAGACAATAACCACTAAGGAATGTGGTGTCTTAGAGCAGAAAATTGTGGATGAAAAGGATATAATAAAAGCTACTGAATAAGGAAATTCAACATTCAAAAGAAAACTAGGGACCATGGATGAAAAAATTATGAAATAAGACAAAAAAATTAAAAAAAATTATTTGTTGATATGTGAAAACCCCAAGAAATAAGAAATAAAAATAGATACTACAATTTTTGAAGAGAAAATGACCCATGATATAATGGAGATAAACTGGACAACAAGTCCCACTAAAACTAGGATCCATGAGGAGGTAAAACATCTAGAAGAACATGTTAAAAAATCGCACCTCTCCCATATATAATCCAAGAAGATCAGATGGAAACACATATTCACAAAACTATATCATTGATTAGAAATGTGAAATCATGAACAAGAAAATAATATAAATTATATTTGGCATATGTTTATGAAACTTGAACTAGGAGAAGAATATTAGCAATAGAACAATAAAAATCAAAAGAATGTTTAGTTGACCTGTAAAAAATCATTAGCCTAGATTATATTTCATAAAAACTAGAATATATAAGGGATATTATAGGACTGGATATTACACCAAAATTGGTTAAGCAGAGATGGAAACACCAAAAAAATAGACTATGAGTGCCTAGAGAAGATTCTAGAGTTGGATTTGGCCAGGTATATTACCTTAATTTAAATTTTTCTATTAAATTACCCTTAACTAAATATGTTTTCTTATAAATAACTATTATTATTCTATAGTGAATATTTTAGAGAATCTCCAAACAAGTTATGTATAATATAAATGGATGATATTATCTCCATTTTTAATAAAATAATGAAAAGTGACATGGTGAGTATTTTAGTTAACCAATCTGATTGTAAAATAATATTGAATTATTGTCACATCCTCAAGTCCTTTTCAATGACATTAGGTAATAAAAATTTTTGTTTCCTAAAATGGTATCTCAATCTATTATAATTTAAACCAGCATATAAATGATCTCAAATAACAAAGTGGCTATTTTAAAAATAACAAAATGGTGTCCCAACATAAATTCTTTAGTGGATTCATATAAAAATTCTCATATAGCACATATGCATGAAAATTGTAGTTTTTTAAAATGGTTTCCCAATCTATTAGAATTCAAATAATCCAATAAATTCTTCAATGGATTCATATAAAAATTATTATATAACACATCTACATAAAAATTGAAGTTTTCTAAAATGGTGTCCCAATACATTATAATTTAAACTAGCTTATAAATGATTTAGTGGATTTATTATAATTCAAAACAGCCTATACATGGAGAGGAGACATCACAATTCAACCTAAAAACAACTTTCATCTAATATCTGCTCTACTTATCCTCTTATAATTATATGGTAGTCTACATAATAAGATGAAGTTACAAATTTCTTGACTGGTATTCCTACAATAGAAAAACAAAGAAATTATAGAACTTATATACAAGAATTATGTTGTTAAATAAATTACATTTAATAGTGTTTTTACGACTACAACAAAAAAATTTGATCTTTCTTGAACTGAAATTCCCTACATGAAAATAAAAATGATATTTAATACAAAATTTACATTAGAATACTACTCTTAAAAAAGAATCCTATCATAAAATGAAATCATATTTCCATCATATCACTAGATTGTTTTGTATTTTCATTCAATTATGTCCTCTTTCATCCACCATTTTCTAAAATTTTTTTGATTATATCACCCCCTTTCCTCTTTTTTCCTTTTCAAAGAGGCCTTTCATAAAATTTTCTAAAAACTTTCATGAACAACAACTTTATCCATTGATGTATTTATGGTAGTAAATTCATTGGAAAACTTACTAAAATTAGAAAATGTAATGTCAAAACACACATCCATCTCACAAGGTATTGTGATCAAATTCATTACCATTTGTTATAATTATTTCAAATGTTTTTCTGTAATTGACTTTCTATCAGAATTTACATCAATAGAATCTCTTTCAAACATTCGAATATTTCTATCTGATTGGTTCTACCTTCCCAAAATTTATTTTTCAGGTATTGAACTCACATCAATCTGATTATAAATTTTTAATAAATGGAAAAAAATATACCCAACAGACTCAATTGTTTTATAAGAACATTGAACAACATCATTGGAAGCTTCATATGATACACATAATTGATCTTCATAGCCAACCATTATAATAATATACATAAACTAAACTCCTCTTTCAATACATGATATCAAAAACAAGATCCAATCATCTGATATTCATGTTGAAATAAATCAAATAACTTAGGTGTATATATAGTGGAAAACTAGAACAAAAATTCATGGTAAGGGTAAGGATTATGAGGAAACTTATAATGCAGATCAAATTCAGCCTTTGTTTCTCAATATTAATTATTTTCCAACAATTTCCAAAAATACTTAAATAAATCAACAACACTTAACTTGAAATGAATTTAATTGTTAAGAATTCTATTAAAACTTTCACTTAATTGTGTGCATTAAATACCCAATGTTAAAGCATCTTTAAAAAATAAATGCACCCACTTTTCTTTCAAAATGAAACATCATCTAGACATTATGACTTTCCATCCCCATATTCTACTCTGAGGCCACCCCACTCCATATTAAACTGATCTACATCATGGTATTAGAACATAAACTTCTTAAATCTAGTTAGAAAACTAGATCCAACTTTCATCCAATTACCTAAATATGCAATTCCATTTTTCATAAAATTCTATATACAAAGGAAATTTTGAGTTCCCAATAAAACATTAAAAATATATTTTCCCATTGGCGCATACTAATAAATAAATATATTTTGAGGTTTTCTCATGTGATTCACCTATAAATTTTTTTGAAACAACCAAGAAAAAGGAACTCGGGGTTTCATCATATAATAAAGATACCCCAAAAACGACAATCACCTCATAATTATTAAATCCCAAAAGGAAACTTAAGGGAATGTACTCTTTATTAGTTCTAAGAGTTGTGAAAAAACAATAGCATCTTTAAATAATTTTTAATCTATATTCATTTTTGGATCATCTTATAAAATATTGGTAATTTTATCAGTCAATTCAAAATGAATAGTATAGAAAAATGATGGATATTCCTAACTTTTTATTTCTGAGCACTCTAACATGAAACATGAATCCCCAAGAACCAATTAAATATCTTGATAAGATCTTAAAATTCAAAAAATTAATGTGTGTTTACCCAATAACATCTTGACCACATACAATACTTGTTGAAAGAATAAGGAATCGCCTGGTTTAATGCCTATGGAAGCATTCACATCTAACTCAACTGCTTGTGCTTATATTATTTTTATTTGAGAAATAATTATATTAATTTATTTAATATTTTACAAGTGATGATTATGACCTTAAAAAATACATTACATGAATATTTCCCACAAGATAACAAACTAAACCCCATTCAAGAAAGGTAACTTATACGTGTCTCAGTCTGAGAAAATTTCACCATGTTACCATATCTGTCAACCTTCCTATGAACTTCTTTGTTACATGCATAAATTCATGATGTGATGATTTATTTTCCCTTTATCCTTTTATTTGATTATTTTTTTCAAACACTAACCCCATTTACTCCCCCATATGTAACATAGAAACATTTTTCACCATCAAGTGATTTAAACATCATCCATATAACTAGTTTAATAGATGATGATGAAACATCAACATCATTAGCATTGGAGAGACCTATAATATAAAAATGTAAGTTCAAGAAATGAACATAAATGTACAAACTTTTTAAATATCATTTATAAATATTTCTATTGAAATTTAAAATGAATATTAGGTGAAATTTCTATTGTAACTTCCAGTAAATTTTTTGGGAAAAATCTAGACAAATTTCCAGTGTAAATCCTAGAGAAGTTCCATTAAAAGTTATAGTGGAAGTCCCAATAGAAGTTCCAAAAAAATACAATAGTTTATACTTATAAAGGTAAATTTAAATTAATATAAAGTAATTAAATTCAATTATAAAAACTTTTTATTACATTTGTTACATAATTTTTTAAAAATAAACATTTGAAAATGTATAAACAATGTGAATAAAAATGTAAATAAAATTTATATATTTAGGAAAATAAATATATAAAAATATAATTATATTTTCTGATTTATAAATAAAACTAAATTTATAAGATATATTGAAAATATTTTTTAAAAAATATTCATTTCAAGTTCTAGTGGAAGCTCCAGTGAAAATTCTAGTGGAAGTTCCAATAGAAGTTCCATCATACAATAAAAATTTATACTCAAAAAACTAAATTTAAAAAAATTTAATTTATTAAATTTAATTATAAAAACTTTTTATTGCATTTTTTAAATAATATTTATAAAAATAATCATTTGAAAATGTATAAACGATATGAATAAAAATATAAATACAATTATTATTTTTAAGAAAATAAATGATTAAAAATATAACTATATTTCTAAATTTATAAATAAAAAAATTATAATATATATCGAATATATTTTTTACAAAATATCCATAAAACTATCTAGTGGAATTTTTGGTGGATGTTCTAATGGAACTTGGCTTGCAACTTTCATGGAAAGTTCTAGTGAAAGTTACAGTGGAACTTTGAGGACAAATTCCTATGGAACTTACAAGACAAGTCCCAATGGAACCTCCAATGGATTTTATTCAATATATTTTTTAAAAAATATGTATAGATAATAATTATAAATCCATTAAATATTCTATAAATAAAAATTATAAATATATAAACAGTACAAATGGAAGTTCTAATGAATGTTCCAATGTAACTTCTAATGAAAGTTCTGGTGGAATCTACCATTGAAACTTTTACATTAAGATTCATCATTAGTTTAATTTATTTATTTCCATAAAACATCCACTTAGATTTATCCCCTCAGAAAAATTTGGCATACAATATTGGACTGAAACCAGTTCAATTTTAACCAAAAATATAACAATCAAAAATTTAAAATATAATCTGTAATACGTTCATCCATGGCCATTATAAGTAGAACCAAATAAGAAAACTCCAAAATATAAAAAAATGAAGGGTAATTGCCCCCACAATGATGAAACCCAAAAAAAATGACCCACACTATCTAACCTAATCTTTGAAGACTCCAGTTAAACTAGCCTCTAGTGCGTGCTATAGATAAAACTAGCGACCTTGCCCAGTAAAGCCTTGTACTATACTCAAAACGGTGAAACCGGACAAAAATTACCTACATTATTGAAACTACACTCTGAAGACTCCAGTGAAACTGGCCTTCAATGAGCACTATGAAAAAACCCAATGACCTTAAATAGTGAAACACCATATTGTACCCATAATGGTGAAACCCAATAAAAATTACCTACATAGTCAAAACTTCTCTCTCATTACTCCGATAAATTGGGCCTCCACTGACTCTAATGATTTGCGATGCATCCAAACTCGATGACCTTTTCTTGTGAAACCCCATAAAAATTCAAGATCCAGTGAAATACCTCATTACATGTGCCTAACTTCTCACATCTCATTTACCATGAGATGAAAATTACCTTGAGTAAATCACTACAATGTGATCCTACCATGTGTAAAAAAATGATGAGTTAAAATCTCATCGCCTCACTACAATATCCTCTAAAATAAAGAATAATAGATGATAAATCCCACAATTTTTGTCCATGATCCTATAAAATAATGTCACTAGTCTTGACTATCTATATCCTAGGGGTGACCTAGCTATCATCTCATAATAATAATCATCATAATAATAATTCTGATCCTAAATATGTTGCACATCCTAAGGACCCATGGTGTCCATGGAATTCTATACAAACCTGGGATTGAATACCAACATCTTAGACATTATTCACATGGCTCGATAGCCGGATCTAGAGATATACATTGGGAATCCATGATGATGTCATCACATCGAAGTCATATCACACAATATAATATAAGTCTCAAAATCTGGATCCATAGAATCTCCTCTAGGAATCCAAAACATCACTATCACACCATATTATGCCCATAGGTTGGGTCACATGAAGTTCATTTGGAACTACTATAGATTTAGTTTTATTCATCACTACCCTTTATCAATGATAAAAAAACTCTAATAAAGGTGTTACCTTTATCAATTCTAAAAAATAATTGAAAAAAATACCCCCTTTATCAGTGTTTTTTAATGCAAATAAATAGTAATTTTATCAGTGATTTTCTTAGTGCTAATAAAATTATTCCTTTTTTCAGCACTAAAACACTTATAAAAGGTTTAATTCATAAAAAATATCATTATAATCATATGATAATATTTTAATATATTTATATTGATATAAATATAATATATTTTATAAAATATTATTTATATAATACTAAATATGTAATCACACTCAATATAAATGATATTTAGTGAAAAATGGATTATGAAATAATAAAAAATTAATATTAATTAACAATTTGATAATTATTATCAATTAATAGTAATTTAATAACAGTTTGATGGTATAAAAAATCAATAAATTAATAAACAATCTAAAATAAGTTGAAACCATGATTAAAAATTAAAACGAACATAAATTTTGATCTGAGTTTCCATTTGATCACCACCACATATCAAATTTATTTCAAAAACATCTACATCATGGTGACCTAGGGAGACCCCCATCAACATTTTTCTAAGGTCAACAAAATTTCAAAAGGCCTCTTAAATTGATTTTTTTTTCTCGAGGTACTTTAATTTTTGAACATTTGATGGAATTTTAGTCTCCCTTAAGGGGGTATTGTTATCTTTTTTCAAAGGAGGGTCAATTTATTTTCAGGTCATATAATCATATGGATATTATTATGTTCAAATTTTATCATTTTTCATATTTTAGTGTTTTTCATTATTAAATATATACACATATATACATATTTTTATATATTTACACATGAAAATTTATTTTTATAAATAAATCAATAAACATATTTAAATATAAAATATCTTTATAGATATATTTTTGTGTGTATATATATTAATATTTAGTAATATTTACGTGATTATATAATTTATATATAATTTATATATATATATATATATATATATATATATATTTGTGTGTTTGTGTATGTATTAACAAACAAATATATATTTATCTATATATTCTAATATATGTATATAAATATTAACCTATAACATATGTAAATAAATATAAATATGTATAATTATATTTATATACACATACATATATGTATAAATATATGTGTGTGTGCATGTATTTATATATGTATGTATGTGTATATTTATACAAACACACATACAAACCATATCTTATAAGTGTATTTAAAAATAATTATATACATATATATAAATATATGGATATAAAATATAACTAAATATATAAATATTAATAGATATATCATAAAATAAATAAAAATAAAACATAGATCAATGGTAAAGGAATAGGTTTATTAGGGTGGGGTCCCAAGTTCAAATCCAAGTGAAGGTGAAGATGGGTGTGGCCAAGAGCAGTTGTCTAAAACTAATAAAGGGTATGGGGGATCAATTGAGAAGTAAAAAAAGGCAGGGTGGAGGTTGAGCATTGATAAAAGTGGGGGATACCTCCCTACGAATCTCTCACCAATTAACCAAAAAAATATATATTTTTTACTTTTATCAAATATTTTTTAGCACTAATAAAGGGGACCCACTTTTATCATCTCTTAGAAAATCAGTGCGCTTTTATAACTGAAAAAGGGGTTTTCTATTGATGATAAAAGGGAGATATATAGAAGTTTGGGTATCTATAGCTACATCAAAAATATCCAGGTGAGGGCATACATATGAGATAACGGTTGGCTGAATTCCTAAACCCTTCCCAACAATCCATAACCCTATGGGCTCACATGTTTGGTGTGTGTTTTATGTTAAAAATAGCTACCATATCTACCCATATCCATGCATACCCGCTCAAGTTTTTTCTATCACTAGGTGCCTACTCATGTCCTCCAAATCATGTTCAGGGAGAGACACCCTACTTGGGGCCCTCTTGGTGAACACAGGGGCAGAGGAACCCCACATGGGTCCTTAGTCTCAGTCAATTCACTCAGGTTATAATCCAAAACACAAATGATGTCACAATCCTAGGTAATTTCATAACATAGCATGACCTCATGGGATCAAGGGTATGCCTCATAGGAAACCCACTCAAGAGATGGTTGAAAGTCTGTCTCGTAATCCATGGTTGCTCAAGGTTGATCACTCACTCAAACTAATACTAGTATGCCTAAGGTCTATCCACTTATTTTGGTCATATTAAACATGGTAGGAACACTTGCTTCTGTTGGATCAGGTTATACCGAATACGCACAAGAGGGGGTGAGTTGTGACTAACAGTTTCTTTAAGAATCATGATGATTGCCAAATCTGTCCTTTAACTTTTTCAGAATGTTTATGCAGCATAAATAAACAGTTATCAGGATGCAAAGATTTATAGTGGTTTGGGGAACAGAAGGCCCCTATTCCACTCTACCAATTCTATACTCCACGAGCTTGGTGATTTTCACTATCATGTCCTCTTATCAACAGACCATCCACAACCGAGTGCAGGCAGTGGACACCTTTACAAGTTAAGGCTAAAATGGAGAATTCTGTTTCATACACAGAACTGAATACACATCTTCTTATGATAATTAAGTTACTAAAAATGAAAAGAGTATTTGTTTTAAAAAAAACTTTCTAGATGTTATTCATAGTTATAGCAAACCACAATTGATAGTAGATGGATCGTCATCTTAAAAAAATATTTTCTTCAGATAAGAGCAGTTCTGAGTCGATCTGGTTGTAATAGATATAGAAATAAATTCAGTAACTCCAACAACAATGGATTCACAATATATCTTCGATGTAGAAGCAGTGAATCTTCAACCTGTTTCTTCTTCTTCAGAAAACAAAGTTTTATCGTACTTTGTAAAAGTAGATCTGTATATCTCGAATGTCTCTGTAAAAACTGAAGTCGAGAAACTTGAGATCTTGTCCTTCCTAAAAAAAATTGTGACAATCTGTATCACTCACTTTTTAATTCAAAATAACACAGATATATAATGAATAAAGACGAGCATTTTTCTTTCAAATGTAGATCCATAAAAGTCACCTTAAGAATCGTGATATTCAAATGTTCGAATAACAGAGCAGTCATAACTTCCCTTAATAATTGGCATGAAATCCTCATTTTAAATCGATCCTTTGAATCATAAATAAAAATGTCTTTGAATAAGTTAAATATGCGCTTTAAAAAATGGACTTTGAACTTGGCTTGAAATCAGCCTGATAATCCGCATAATGACTGTTGCTCGATAAAGTCGAATTTTAAATTTATGACGCCAAACGTATAGTTGAACTAAATAGAATTATTTCTCATAATGTAAGGTTGAAAATGTAAGTTTTATCTCAAATGTAAGGTTAATAATCCATACTTTTCTATGCTTCATAATGTAAGGTATATAAAATGTACTTTTTGAACAGATTTTCAAAAACTTTCAAATATTTCAAAATCTTCATTTTTATATTTTAGAAAGAAAATCCAAGTAAATATATAATAGTAATCAACTAATACATGTACATATAATTTACCATCCAAACTTTCTATTCTTGAAGGCCCAAACAAATCCATATGGACAAGTTCTAGAGGTTTAGATGTAGCAATTTTGTTAATAGATTTGAAGGATGATTTGTGATGCTTTTCAATTTGACATGCATCACAGAATCTATCACTTTAAAATTTGAGACTAGGAAAATTAGAAACTAGTTATTTCTTCGATAAATTATGTAAATCATATATATTACAATGTCCAAGTCTCATATGCTAGATCCAAGATGCATTTATCTTAGCAGTTAAACAATTTACTTTATGTTTACACAATGAATTTAAGTCTAGGGTATAAACATTATCAGTTTTAGGTTCTCTAAATTTAATCAGTTTATCTTTAAAAACAGAACAACATTTGTTAGAAAAATCAACAAAATAACCACCATCATAGAGTTAAGATATACTTATCAGGTTTTGTTTCAATCCTTGTACATAGATTACTTTATTGATTGAGACATCTTCTGGATCTCCAACAGTTCCAAATCCAATAATTTTACCTTTGGAATTGTCACCAAATGTGACTAATCTACCATCCTTTTGAGTTACCATTATAATTTTTGATGAGTTTCCACTCATATTCCTAGAACAGCCAATGTCCATATACCATATTTCAGTTCGGATTCTATGACATGATTCCTACAAAGGTATTCAAACAAAAGTTTATTTTGGTACCCATACTGTATTGGGTCTAGCAGTGTAAGATAGAAAATATCTGGGTATGCAGACTTGATTTTTTTTCTATAATAAATAGAATCATATAAGCTATTTACAACAAAATATTTCTTAATTCCACTTATTTTAGGTTTCCTTAAATTATAGTTTTTAGATATGTGACCTTTTGTTCCACAGTAGTTCCAAATTATACCTTTCGTACTTGGAATAAAATAGTTCTTATACAGTTTGGGTTTGTAACCTTTAGTGCCTATTCCATATCTTTTTTTTAATCACATTCTTTCGAAAAAAAATCATTTAGTTAATTTTATCCTTTTGTAAAAACAAGAGCTACATTTTTGTATATATCTACTTCTGTTTTCAGTGTTTTTATTTTAGTTTCATTATCTATACAGTTTTTTTTATGAGTTAACTTTTTCAATTAACTCTTGATGTTGTTTTAGAATATTTTATCTTTATCCTAAAATAGCAGTGTGGATATTTTTTAGAGATTTATGTTTCTTAAATAACGAATCATATTTCTTTTCTAGCATATTGTAGTAGGCTGCAAGTTTATCATTTGAACAACTAGAACTAGAATTTGAATCAGATGAGTAATAGGATTGTACCTCATCAGCTTCTGCCATAAAGAACATATTTACTTTTAGATTTGATTCTTTCTTTTCTGAGTCAGACTTAGATGAGCTAATGAAGACTTCAGAAATACTCCAAGTGGATTTCATTTCTCTTTTGTATTTCTACTAATAGTCATTGTTTTTTAAAAAATTCTTTTTCTTTTCTCATTTTAATTGAGGACAGTCAGGTCTTATGTGGCCCATCTTTCTGTATTCATAGCATCTGACTTCCTTTGGTTCTTTTTCATCTTTCTTGAAGGATTTTCTAAATCCCTTCTCTTTTATGTAGAACTTTCTAAAACTTCTGGCTAGCTAATCCAGTTCCATATCTAAATTGGATAAATTAGAACTCAATGATTTTACATTGATTTTATTCTTCATCTTTCTTCTCTTATTTTGGGATGTTTCTTTCAAAGTAGTATTTTCTCTTTTGATCAAAACATTATTCTCATTTTCTTCATCTTGAATATCAGCTTCATATATCATCAGAGTTCCAATTAATTCCCTCATAGTTAAATCTTTGACTGGTGATGATTTCCTAATGGCCGCTGATATCCCATACCATTGGGTTGGCAGTACTCTCAGTACTTTCAGGGCTTGATCTTCTTGTTTTATAAGCTCACCCAAGGCAGTGATATTGTTAACAATTTCTATAAGCCTTCCATTCATCTGGGTGGTGCTTTCTCCTTCAAACATTCTGAATGTGTTGAATTTCAATTTAGTTGTGGCATACCTCATTTGTATGACATTATGAGTTCCTTCGTAAGTAACTGCAATTTTCTGCCACATTTCATAAGTAGTTGGGAACTGAGATACTCTGTTGAATTCATCTATTCCTAGAAAATAGATGAAATAATTCATATCTTTTTAATTTATTTCATACTCTAATTCAGTAGATGAATTCCATGTTTCAGGTTTCTCAAGAATTTTATAAGGAGTAAGAATTTTTTAGTAGACTCTGTATCCAAGATTTTTCAAATAGATTATCATCCTTGACTTCCAACATCCATGGTTTTCATCATTCAAGTATGGAGCTCAAACCATTGACATTCCCTCTCGTGTATTATCCATTGAGATATTTGAGTATAATCCTTTGAAACTTCCATTTTGTTATAGCTTTATCAAAAGAAATTCCAACCCTATGATACTAATTTTTGTATTGGGTTATACCAAATACGCACAAGAGGGGGGTGAATTGTGAATTTTAAAATTTCTTCAAGAATCGTGATGATTTTCAAATCTGTCCTTTAACTTTATCAAAATGTTTACATAGAGGAAATAAACAGTTATCGGGATGCAAATATTGATAGTGGTTAGGGGAATAGAAATCCCCTAGTCCACTCCACCAACACTCTACTCCATGATCTTGGTGATTTTCACTATTTGGTCCTCATATCAACAGACCGTTCACAACTGAGTGCAGGCAGTTAAAACCTTTACAAGTTAAGGCTAAAACAGATCCTTCTAGTTCATACACATAACCGAATACACAGTTTAGTATGGGAATACAGTTACTCAAAATGAAAATAGTATTTTTTTTTTAAACTTTCCATATGTTATTCATAGTTTCATTAGTACACAACTGACGATAGATGGATCGTCATCTTCAGAAAAGATGTTCTTCAGATAAGAGAAGTTCTAAGTTGATTCGGTTGTAATATATATTGAAATAAATTCATAAAATCCAACAAAAATGGATTCAAGATATATCTTCGATGTAGAAATAGTTAATCTTCAATGTGTTTCTTCTTCTTCTTTAGAAAATAGAGTTTTATCGTACTTTGTAACAGCGGATCTATATATCTCGAATATCTCTGTAAAAATTGAAGTTGAGAAACTTGAGAGCTTTTCCTTATAAAAACTTTTTCATGATGATCTCTCTCACCCACTTTGTAATTCCAAATAACACAAATATATAAAGAATAAAGATGAGTGTTTTCCTTTCAAATTTAGATCCACAAAATTTTCCTTAAGAATCATGATATTCAAATGTTCGAATAACATAGCAGTCGTAACTTCCATTAATAATCAGAATAAAATCCTACCCTTAAATAGATCCTTTGAATCATAAATAAATAAATGCTTTGAATTATTTAAAGATGTACTTTAAAAAAATGGGCTTTGCACCTGGTTTGAAATCAGCCTGATAATCTGCATAATGATCGTTGCTTGATAAAGTCGAATTTTAAATTTCTGACACCAAACATAGGGTTGAACTGCATAGCATTCTTTCTTAGAACATAAGGTTGACAATGTAAGGTTTATCTCAAACGTAAGTTTGATAATCTATACTTTTCTATGCTTCAGAACGTAAGGTACATAAAACGTACTTTTTGATAAAACATAAGGTTGTTTACAAAAGTAAGGTTGATCTCAAACATAAGGTTGATCTCCCATGTTTTTCTCTTCTTATTTCAAATGTATGGTATATTATCCATACTTTCCTCTTTATCAAAACGTAAGATACATGATCCATACTTTTTGATAGAACATAAGGTTCATTATAAAATTAAGGTTGATGAACCATACTTTTCAGAAACAAATGTAACATTCCATACTTATGTATGGTTCTTCTTCCATACTTTTATGATATTACAAAATTAAGGTTCCTTCCAAATGTAGGGTTCCTCTTCCGTACTTTTCTGATAACATATGGTTGCTTAACCATACTTTTTTGAAGTCCCATAAAGTAAAAAACAAATTCTATCTTTACACTTATGCTCTTCAATGTAGAGTATGAACAGTGTTTCCATAACACGCTCAAATGATTTCTGAATAATGTTTCAAATATTCCATGCAGTTTAAACGCTTTAATATTACTAAAAAATAATAATATAAAGAAATATTAATTTCCTGAAATATATCCAAGGTAAAATCATTGTAATAACAAACAAGGGTATTTGTGAGCATCAAAATCATCATAAAAATATAGAGTATTGTTCTCAACAATCTCCCACAAATAATAATAAAATAGAGTATTATTTAAAACAACACTTTTTCAATAGCTTCGGGTTGGTACTATGAACCTATTAGATCTAAGGAATCCCAATGTTCTTACTATACTCACTTGGTCCCATCATCGAAGGTCCACTCAAACATCCTCTAAGAGGTCTTTATGGATCATGTGTAGTTTCACCATGTCTTATCCATTCCAATTTAAATCAAGGATCACCCCTTAGGGTGTTGGTGTTAAAGAAAACTTAGTCAATGGTCATGACCTTGGCCATCAATGGCTGAGGCATCTAGCCATAGTGAATGGGATCTTCGTGGCCCTTGGCACTCTATAAGGTCTAAAGGATATTATCTAATGAATTAAACAACTTAATTAATTTAAATTCAAGTAGGTCCATTCTTTTATGTCATTATCTTAAATAACCAGTTCATCACTCTTAGTTATGAGACCATATGTCACAATACACCAAAACTAAACAAGCATTATACCATAGAGAGAGTACCATGATCACTTGATTCAATTGAATATTTTACCATTTATTTATAAAGACCAATGACTATTCCAAGAACCATCTAATCTCACCTATACTATAAAATATTTGAATTTTTTTAAAAAGGACATATATGCTGGTAAAGGTATTTTTTTGTAAAATGTTTTACCAATAGATATGTCCTTGTCACTAAATTATTGGTAAAAACTCTGTCATTAAATGTTATTTCTAGGGATAAAATAAATTTATTTTAATTAAAATAATACAAACATATAATATATATTTTGTTCATAATGTTTTGAAATATATTCATACAATATATTTATTCACTGATAATGTTATCAGCATTTATCTTTTTATTTATTATAAACAATACTGATAATTAATATCTGTTTGTAAATTATATTTTAAATAAAATATTATATTTGGTTATTCCAATATTTATTTCTAAAATTTTATATTATATTTATTAATTTACTAATATAAAATATATATATTATATAATAATTATAAATTTAGCTTATATTAAACTCCAAAAAACTGAGGTTGTATTTGAAAAAACATGTACAAACATAATTACAAACATGTTTAAACATGTTCAAATTCCAAGTGACTTTACATGAAACTCCATCAAGATTCATCTGCAATCTATTTCCCTTACACATCAGTTGTCGTTTTCCTTATTCACACTAGTGGCCAGAAGGATCTAATCATCCCCACTCATGTAAAAATGTTCCCTTTCTTTCACTTGTGGATGAAAATAATTCATGTCCAATCTCACAATAACATCAAGAAGACACCAATGGTTAAACATGTTTAAAAATAAAATTAAAAACATAATTTAATTAAAAAGTGAATGTTGCATACAAAACAAACATATTTTCAAATATTTACTACCTTCATAAAATAGAAAACATGATATCATTTCTTTTTTACTACTTTTTTAAAACACTAAACATACCAAACATGTACCAAAAACCATATATTTAACTATTTTATAAAAATAATATCAATAAAATGGAGATATAAAAATAGAAAGCTACATACTAAAAAAGAGAACAAAATACATGACCTAAGAAGATGGAGAATAGATCGTAACCTGTAATACATAAAAATTGTAGTTTGTGACTGAATATGTACCTTACAGATAATTTTTCAAACTAAAAATATAACGATTCATACTAAAAAATATAACAAAGAAGATGTATGCATCCTATAGTAGATAAAAACATTAGTTCATTACTAAAGAAGATGTTTAATGAGGCTTTAGTTCATGCACTAGAGTATTCTATATACCAAACAAGATTATGAATATATGAAGTTCCTAACTTACAAAGAACAACGTAAGAATCCTGTTGTATATAAAAATTGGATCCTTAAAATATCCATAGATTATAGATTACTCACATACATCAGAGTATCACATACAAAAACATTTTGGAAGTATAAATACTACATGAAAAATATGATACATGAGTCAAGTAGATTGGGGTTGATGATAACAAAAAACTGAATTAGTGTTTCAGGTTTATGATTCAGCTACTATAATCTCCAAAAACATTCATGCAATATAGTGATACTTTTTTACTAGGATAAATGTAAAATGTTTTTAATAACTATAGATATGAGAATAAAAATATGTGCATTGAGTTTCATATTTTATAATTGGGATGGATATAACAGGACATGGCCAACACATTAATTATACTATAAATATTGGGATTCTTGGCCTATAGAGTTTTTTAATATTATTTATATGATCATAAGAAAGGTTTTGGAAATTTGAATAAGTTAAATTATAAGAATAATTGTTCCTTATTTCCAGTATTGATTCATTATAGTATGAAAGGTGAAATATTGAATTTTTACTTCATCTAAGTTGTAAATATTTTAAAAAATAAATCCAAAGAGAGGGATATTAAAATAAAATTATATATCTCCAATATATTTGTAGGGGTGGGAAATAGTTGGTTCAGTTAAAACTTTTCAAAATTTTCAAGAACTGAAATAAACAAAAAATTAGTTTTTAATAACTGACTCTACTAAATTAGAAACCAAAACTGAAATAAGCATAAACCAAATGGAAAGACTAAATTTAATTGTTTCTAAATAACCAAAATAACCAAGAATAAAATAGTATTTCATTTTTAAAAAAATACTAGTGACCTGAATTTTAGGTCGACTCTCCAAATATCTATCACCAACTTTATTCTAAAATTCCTCACTAATAGCATTCAAAATTCCTAATAAAATAAGAACAACACCCTAAAATTTCCAATATCATATCTACTATGTATTATCCATAAAAATTTACAAAAATTATTTAGGAAAATCATCAGGCCATTATAGATTGATCAAATCTAAATGATAATTAACAAGTTTAAAATCATATGTCTTGGTAATTGGATGGAAAATTATAATAATATATTTGTAAATGAATATCCATCTATATTACATCATTTTTAGTATGTAATAATTTGTGGAAATGTCATGAACAAACTCTAGAGAAGAAATTACAAATTCAAAAACATGATTAATCAATATTGTATTTACAAAACTATAAATACCATAAATATGTACTTGCCTCTGATTTATGATGACCAAATTCCAAATAATAAATTACAAATTCAAAAACATTAATATTCAATAATTCATTTACATAAAAACATATACCACAATATGTGCTTCAAATCTTATGATAAATGATGTTTCAATGTTATATTTTTATCATTTGATAATTTAGTGATACTCTTCATTTTTTTATATAAACCAAAATAATAAATCCATGCATGTCCTAAAAACAAAAACAACCTCAATTTTCATGAATTACATAAAAATTACCATCAAAATAGAGTAGAAAATTCCAAAGATAAACCTATGGTGATCCTGTGGAGCTAAAATATATCCATTACAATGGTAACAAATATAGAACACAAAAATATGGATACAAAGAAATTTAATTTTAAATATATAAATTCCTACTTCTAAGATATACATATAAAATGTGATAAAATATCATACCACACATATAAAAAAATCTAATTTTTTTTAATATTTCATTAATAAAATTAGAAGGTGTATCTAATGCACTTACCTTGAATGTAATCTTACCAAGGAGGTATATCAATGATAAATGAACCTAGAAGAGGGGGAAACATAACAGATTCATTCAACTATGTAATAATGTTATGTGGGATAATGTTACTACAAATTCCGTTAAAATAAAATGATATGAATAGATATGAATGTAAAGAGATTTTGTACACAAGTTAAGTGGATGATGTTTAGATCATTGGAAATTAATTAAATGGTTTTATGATTTATTAATTTATATTTAAATTTCTAATAACCATATATGAAATCGAAATATATTAAGTATAAAATATTAATTAATATTTCATAATGGTAGTTCACTAATGGTGGAAAATTTGTTCTACTATATAGGACCTAGATTTTTTCTATCATACATGACCTTATGTGAGTGAAGTAGTATGGGATTAATAAATGAATGGTTTAAGTAGTCAGTTATGATGTGTATGGAATCTTTATTGGGAAAAAATGGTTATATATTATGGTTTATAAAAGGAAAATAGAATAACTTATATAATAATATGGAATATTCCATGCGAAGTTTTTATATGGACTTCATATTTTTTTATTGGAGTAAAAGTGATACAAATTAATATGTGTAGATAAAAATAGCATATTATCATTACAATGTGGAAACTAATACACTAAAAATAAGGCATGACATTCCCAATTATGTAATTACAATAATACTAGTTTAGAAGAAATCATACACTCTGAATTAGTGATCTCATTGGCCATAAAAATATATTAGCACTTACAACTAGTGGTGTATCATTTTCTATGAGAGTGTTATAGAAAATTTCATTTCTCAATGTCATGCTTTATGATAGATTATTCTACATTCTAATAAACTATTCCAATTATAGTTTTACCTAGGTTTTATATCATATAGGAAAGAAGAGGTCATAATAACACTGTGAAGCTCTATTTTTATAATAAATGAACATTGTAAAATTTAAAACCATAGAAATAGGTAGGATGTTGTGTGTTTCATTCACTTATTCGTGGTGCATCTATTATTCTATGGTTATAATTTTTGTATAGTGGATACAATAATTTTTGTCAACTTTTAGATGGGTAGAACTGTGTACTTAACATATGTGTAAAATCATTGTCTATACTGATTTTCTTATTGCTAAAGGATCAAATAGTAAATAGAGAGACTATATATTTAGTTAGTTTGTGGTGGTTGAAGTATATTACCTAAATAAATGTTTGCATAATGGGTTTTATTTTATTAATGGGTATTGTAACATGTTACAATGTAGGGATATTATAGGTTTTGTCTTTGACTATAAAAGATTACACACTTTATGAGATAGATGAGTTTCCAATTTTGATGAACAAAGAAAGAAATAGTTTTATATGAATGTTGGTGTTGTTAACTAAAAAATATATAAGTATTCTACTTTAATATATAGAGAAATTTATAAAATTACAATTAAAACACACAACACCTTCTAAGACAAATTTTCACCATTTTTTATTTCATAAATATGAACTAATCGGAGTGTGAATTATAATGATTAATTACAAAATATATCAAAATAATAAATTAAATGTGTATTTATAAAATTATCTAAACTAATAAAATAATATAACACACCATTACAATATATAATTAAACCATTCACACATATCACTTATAGTAAACATATAACCAATAAATGGTGTTTTCATGATAATGTAATTCCACAACATCTAATTCCTTCTGAAATTAAAAATAATACAATGTGAATAAAATTAAAGTTAAATGTGTATTTTTTTTAATATTTTTTCTCCCTATCTAATGGTTTTCACTTCTTATTAAATGAAATTTGGTTCCAAGAATCACTAAATAGATTTCATGTCATTTAGTATGAAAATAGTGTAAATATACATATTCAATTAATAATTTGAGTGCATTGTAATTTTAATAAAATAAATGAAAATATTGGAATATCAAATTTGTTAATCCAAAAGAGTTTTAGGTGTGATACACCCTTAGGGGTGAATTATGGTATGGAATGTTTTCCAAAATTAAACACCTTTCCTTAAACTCACACTACCTAATGGATGTTGACCTCATAATTATTAGGGTCACTCTTTTTCTATTATTTTAGGTGATGATTTGAAAATTAATTGAATAGTCTTTTAACAAATAATATAAATTATTTCTTTATCCTTATTATCAGTTTGTGTTGTGTATAATATAAAGTAAACAAAAGTACACATGGCACAATGGATTTTTACTTGGTTCTCTCAAACAGGAAACTCCAAGATCATGTGATTGACGATGTGTTGATGCACCAATTAACCACTAACCTCACTAATAATTGGTAGGTTTTAGGATAGTTCACTCATGTTTGGGGTCACTCCCCTTAAAATTATTCTGTTAGCACATTTCCCCCACTTCATCTCCCTTATGCTCGCTACTACAAAGAAAAGATAACTTGATTGACACACAAGTTAAAAGAAAATAGTTCACCAAATGTTTTTTAATTGAGTATGGGTTAGTTAACATTTAATCACCAACATACTATTTCACATGTATGTTCTGAAATTCTTCATGAAAAACATCATCTTCATCATTCCATGGGATTTCATGGAAAACACTTTATCCTCCTCCTTCTCCCTCCTTCCAGCTATTTTTATGGAATGCCTTCACATTAAAGTTTTTATATTATAATTTCATCACATTGATGCACTGAAACAACTATCCTTTTTCTCAATGTATTAGGTTTGGTAGTGCTTTTACACTATTACTTATTTTTTAGTGAACCCCTCCTTATTCTTCGACCTGAAAATATGTTAGGGGAATAAATTGGTAAATTATTTTCTTTATTTTCTTTATATTATTCTTATATAATACCAATACTACATGTAAGAAATCATTTCCATAATTTTGAATATGGAATTTCCATAGATCTCGGTCCATATATTTCCCCCATTCAAGTCTCTATATTTCTCAATCAACCTGCAAAACAATTACCACATGAAATATAATTCTATATTTTTAAATATAGAAACCACTGATAATTCCACCTCTTTAATTTTCCACAATATTTGTGATTCCAAAAATCTCAAATCTCTTTAAAATTTATTTTTATTGTATCATATGATGAGATACTTCCCATGAATTCACTATTTATACTACATCCTTGTAGAGTGATATTCAATAAAAATAATTATCACTTCAAAATTTCCTATAATCATAGATTTAAAAATGAAGAATTATTATTTTAAACTTTGATTAACTAGGAAACAATTGTCAGATATAAGGGAACTAATCCTCATAAATGTCGTCATTAATATCATCATAGATCATTGAAATTTTGTATCATATATATCTGGAAATTTTGTCTTGAATTCCTCATTTAGATCTTTACTAAGACCCAATATGATCCTTATAGAAAACACCATTAATCATTATGAAGTCCTAAGTTCATCCTTATGGTGATCCTTAAACACATTCCTTTATTGACTTCGCATCCTTATAAATTCTGCACACTCATCTTCAAAAATTCTGAAGTTCATCCTTACGATGATAACATCGTGGTCTAGCCATTTTATTTTCATTGAAAGCTAAAAGTTTTAGGAAATCCAAGTCTCAACATTGTGATCATTTATAGACTAGAAAAGGTGTTGAAATATTGATTTCATGCATGCATAAACTCCTATTATTGTAGGTTTAAGATGAATAGAAATTGAAACATTTCATTCTTTCCTAATTTTTGATATATAAATATTATCCCACTAAGTCACTATCTCATAGTGAAACATGTTTAGTACTCTTTCATGGTTTATTAACCTAAAAATGTTGGGGAACTCTCAAAAAATACCTTAGGGACTCTCCCAGCCTAGAAGGTCACCATGCCACCCTATACAGTGCTCTTCCTCTTGTGTGCCACACCAAATATCTTTTGTATGTAATTTCATGGATTGACTCACCCTATGGATAGTAACTAGACCATTTTTTCATGTGACATCAGGAAAACCTCATCAAATTTCAAATATCTATGAATAACATTGGGGGAATAAGAAGGTACTTTGGGGAGGCTATATCCCATGTATCAGAGTAAGAAATGGTGGTAAATAAATATCTATTATACACATCATAGTATGCAAAATAATAAATAAAATGAACATGCTATAAAAAAATAAAATGCACTATAAAACTTGAATGGTCATGATTAGAATATAAAATACATACAAATCTTCTACTATGCTAATCAATATACAAAATAAATAAATTAACAAATGACACTAGCCTCTACTAATACTCTAATACATACCTTATCTCAATCACCTAAGTTCAATCCATCCCACCTAATGATCAAAACCTAGGCCTCTTTCTAACTCGTACTTTCAACCAATGAGAGTATGCTTAGGCACACTAATACAATGGTGGCCTAATTAGGGTGTGATTATATAACTTATTACGGAACCACCAATGTGGTCCCATATATAACCAATAATGTATTGATATGTGAATGTGACATGCTCAGATGAAATCAAAGAATAAGTGTAGGAAATAGATATATAAATAAACCATTATTGATCCTTATATCTAGGACCCCGATCAACCATAAATGCTTTATCCAATGTCAAGGTGTCTCTGAACGTGTTATGATATCATGAAAACCATATAAATACTAGATCACAGAGCTTAAACTAGGTATCCCTACTAATCATGCTCAAATGACCAACAAATCATCATTAATGGATCAAAAACTTAATCTTAGGCATCCTGGGAATCTCTCCAAAGTCCAATATAATAAATGTATCAAATTTAATTCTCAAGAACCCTAAGAAATAACTGAATAGGAAATATCTCCCATTTCACCATTCTAACAAGATAGATCCCAGGCATCCTGGGAATCCACATCGAGTATAAATAATGTCACTTGGATTAACTAGCTGGATCCTAGGGGTGAACTAGGCATCTCATAATAATAATCATAACAATAATAATCCCAATATTTAATGGAAGGATCCTAGATATTCTAGGCATCCTAAGTACCAATGGTGTCCGAGGCATCCCATATAAAACTGGGGTTGAATCTTGTCATCTAGGGCATTTTTTCACATAGATCAATAGATAAATCCTAGTATACACACTAGGAATACATGATTATGTCATCACGTCCTACTTATATCACGCGGTATTACAAGAGTCTCAAAATATAGATCTAAGGAAGCACCTCTAGGCATCCAAAACATCACTATCAAACTATATTAGTCCCATAGGCTTTGTTACATGAAGTCCATCTGGGTATCCATAGCTGCATCAAAAATGGCTAGGTTAGAGCATATATATGAGATAAGGGTTGTCGAAACACCTAAAACCTTCCCCATTGTCCATATCCTAATGTTATCACATGTTTAGTGTAGGTTCTAAGGTGACACTCTCTACCATCTCTAACCATACCCACGCACACCCACTCAGGGTCAGTATGTCCCTAGGCACCTAATCGAGTCCTCTAAATCATGTCTAGGGAGAGACACCCTACTTGGGGCCCTCTTGGTGAACAGAGGGGGTAGAGGAACCACACTCGGGTCCCTAGTCATAGTTAAGTCACTCAAGTTACAACCTTCCACACAAAGGACATCACGGTTCCTATAAATTCCATAAAATAGAACAAAATCATGGGACATAAGGTTATTCCTCACAATAAACAAACTAAAGAGATTGATATTAATCTATATTGTACTCTATGGTTTCTTAAGGTTAGTCACTCACACAAACCAATATTATCTTACCTAAGTTCTGTACACCTAGGCCTAGCCATATCAAATGGGGTAGGAACACTCACCCTAGGTCAGTACTATGGGCCTATTGTCTCTAAGGAATAACAAGGTTCTTACTAGGCCCAATTGGACCCATCATTGTAGTCCCACACACACATCATATTGGAGGTTTCTTTGGCTTACACAAAGGTAAACCATGTATTATCCATTCTAATTTAAATCAAGGATCACCCCTTATTGTACTACTATCAAGGACAACTCATTCAATGGTCGTGACCTTAAATATCATTAGCTAAGGCATCTATCTAGAGTGTACGAGATCTATATGGACCTTATCCATATATAGGGTATAAGAGATATCATATAATTAATTAAGAAACTTAATTAATTAAAATTATTAGTGGAACATTCTCTTAGTCCATCAACTTAAATAACCAGGTAATCATCCTAAATAGTGAGTCCTCATGTCACAATGAACCAAAATTAAACAATCATTATAACATAGGGAGAGTAACGAGATCACCTACTTCAATTAAATATTTTCCCATTTATTTATAAGTAAAAATATAGCTCTTCTAAGGCCCATCTAAGCCTACTTAATCTCACATCACTAACTGAGTACCATGTCATCATTTCATACTAAATCTGATGACAAGGAACTATGATATGTCTTCAGTAGACCCATGAAATTAACCCAGGCCAAAAATCCATGTTCTAGAACCATTTACATCAATAATTAAATTTAATTTAAATAGAAAACCTCAAATAAGACCAGAGAATGATGTACCTTTGATGATTTGATGAATGAAGTTATTTAGACATCATTACAGAATTCCACCTACATAGGCTGCACCAAATTTTCAAAGGAATAAGGTAATTTCACCATTCTCTAGTTAAATATCCATTTTTTTACCTAAACCACATATCACTAGATTTAGAAACAATGAGGGGAGAGATAATTGGGATTAGGATAAGGATGCCATACCACAATCAGTTGAAGAAAACTCCCAAGAATGTCACCTCAAACTAAGGTGAAAAAGGAAGTGTTAGGGGAGGAGACCCTTAATCCATGAATGCAATTGGAAAGAAATAAAAAGGGGGATATCCACTTTAATACCCAAGTGGGTTTTATTTTTTCCCCTTAGAATGACACTAGATAGTTGGTGTGCCCAATAGGCTAGTCAGTGGTGAGCTAGTGGCTACCGACTATAACCACTCTATATCCTAGCTACCCTAGAATCCTCCAAAAATCCTCCAAGCCTCATTGAAAAGAAAATATCCCTCATTACCCATCCAAAACACCCCTTTATGGGTGATCAAACTCTTAGAATTCTATTCATAATCTCAATTTAAAATATATCACATCCACTAATTTAAAAACTCAAATTTCTATAGAAATTAAATACCCTTCTATAACCACGGTCATTATAGACTCCCCAATATAACACTTATAATCCCAAATAAGTTTTGGTGGTCATAAAACCGAAAATCCCAACCTATATAGGTCATAAACTTATTAAAAAGTGGTTGAGTGCCATCTTGAAATGACAAACACGCTTCTAAAATAAAAACTTTAAATTAAGGCACTTAAGCTACTGAATGACAAGACAACACACATAACCATTTCAAAAACATTGGGATGATTCATTATGGATCCACTATATCCCAAGGTAGGATAACATGATCATCCAATGCATCATTGGACCGTAGTGATCCCCACCATAATCTTTGTCCCCTAACTTTCAATTCTAATTCTTTGGTGCTTTTGGTATTGTAATTTCCAATTAAAACTCCATATCCCTATTACAATGATGTTTAAAATTTTGTTTCCATCATACCACACTCATTTGTACATGATATATTATCTTATAAACTAGCATTGGTTCTCATTTATGAATCTAAATTTAGATAGATTCATAACCTTCATCCATACAAAGCTAGGAGAACACCATATTTACTTTATAAATCATCAACCAACTTCTGAATCATATTCATCATATCCAATATGATTTACCTGATGCGGTTTCCAAAGAACCACATTCTATATCATGCAAAAAACACCAGTTGTACCTCCTCTATTTGAACCTTTTTTAATGTTCTCATCTTCCACTTCCAAGACATTACCTAAACACCTGATCATGATGCCTTTATCCCTATAGGTGCTCGTTAATCATTAAATTACCCACACCAATGTCTTTACCTGACCTCAAGTGTGATCTCCTAAATTGGATCAACATTCAACTTAACCCATGTGGTGCATTGATGATAACACAAATTCTTGATCCAACACATTCAAATCATCATGATCCATCCTGAGCTCGATTCCCACACTCATATTCCATCCATCAAGAGAACCAAATTTATTTCAGGTACTTTCTTGTTTATTATAATCCAATTTCTATCATAACTATCTACCAATAGATCTCCTAAAACCATTACCATACCAACATTAATTTTTTTTCAATCACTTTTAAGGGAAAAAGTGAGAACCCTCACACCTTTCCTAGTTTGGCATCAAAAGTCACAACTTATTTGTTAAAGAAAAGTTTAAGCTTCTTCGATTCAAGATCTCTAAATAATATCCAGGGAATAGACTTAAGTTGGATTTCAGGATCATCCTTTAGAACTCCTCCGCAGAGATTTGCAAGTATGTCCCAAGATTGCAAGAGTTCCTCCTTGTTGATCTTTCCCGTGTTACATCCTATAAGCAAAATGTGGGTCTGCTTGTCGATCCACTTACCCTGCTCCTTAGAAGAGGTCACCTGAAGCGCCCTCCTCTTATTTAACTCTTGAATATTCAGCATGTTGTCAGTCATTTCCTCATCAGATTTCAAAAGTAGGTCCATTTTATTCAGCATCGAAAGTATCTGTCGTTGTGAGTCGTCATTGTAGGAATTCTGACCTTACTGCACCGAGTCCGGAGGCCCCTTTTCACCCTCAGGGTTAGTAGGGACAACAACCTCACAACTAGCCTACTGAACCTCCTCACCTCCCACTATTTGGCCCTTGTGTTCCTTTGGATTTCCGACTTTCTTTGCTAACTGAGTCTCCATTGGCCTCGGGAGGTGGGAGTAGTCCTTGAGCCCCTTTGTCTTCTGCTTCTTGGATACAATGCAACTTCCAGGATCTATGTTTTCCTTATTCCCCTTTTTTCTCCTTGGTCTATGTAGGTACTTTCCATCCCCTCCTATATCGACAACATCTGAGAGTTGGCCCTCTCCACCCGATTCGTCTTCAGAGGTACAGAACTGGTTGCAGTCCGAGTCCCCATCATTGCGAAAACAGTCGAATCTGTTACTTAATTTGAGGCTAGATAAAGAGCCCCTCGAGTTGATAAGGTTACCAAAATGCTTTAAATTTGACACCCATGCTTGGGTGCTCAAAGACTGACTGCTTCCATATATGGAACTACCACCAGCCCCCACTACCTGGGCATAGGTACCCGATGTCACAGTACCCAAGGGCACTGGACCCGCTGCTCCAAAGGTTTCCCCCACAACCTTCTTATCCAGGTTAACATCCCTTATTGACGACCCTATTGAAGGGTCAGGTGCAGCCTCCCCTTGGTCCTCTTGCTGCAAGGAACAACCCGATCCACTTGATTGAGCGAAGCCACATCCCATGAATTGAAATTGCTCATCTCCTGGGGCCAGACCACATGGGTGATCACCCATGTCAACCTCCATTCTAGTTTCCCCATTAACCCTCACTGCATTGATAGAAAACTTCATTGTTGTGTTCCTTCTGGTGACATTACTCTCTTTAGAGTGAACAACAGAAGAACGAGGATCACCTAAATCCTTCTCCAGACGGCTGAAAACCTCACGAACTGAGGGGTTCAAATGGGAATCCATTGGGGCTATCTTGGGAGCCAGCATCGCTCCATGGGTCAAAGAGCACAGCGCCTTCTCCCCTGGAACCACACCACATGCCACCTCATTCTCCCCCAAATCAGCACTAACCCACGGATGATGTTCCACCACAGGAACCACCAGCTCCTCTGAAGGCCTATACTGGTTCTTGCGGCGACAACCTGAGGCCATATGACCAAGCATGCTGCATCCTGAGCAGAATGCGGGCCAAGATTCGAACACCACCCATTGCATCCACCTCAGATCTTCTCCAACCGAGATCCATAGCCACTCAGTTGGAGGTTTTGAAACGTCGACCTCAATACAAGCGCGGGGCAGGATGGGATGACAAACCGCTTGGTTCAAAAATCAGAACACAGGTAGCGTCCAACCAAATTACCGAGCATACATACGATAGAGGGATTCTGAAAGGGTAGAGGAAAATCAGGAAAACTTACCCAAACGGTAGCCGAAGGCAGATCACGGTTCAAATTGAAATCAAACGACCATTGTAGGAGGAAAAAACCACAACCATTGAACACCTGAGGAGCCCTGGACCAGGTAGTGACCAAATCCTCCTCATAAGCAAAGCGTACCATCAGTTGATGCCGGTCGAGTAGACCCACCACCGCTCGGTTTTGAAGACCCCAAGAATCAAAGACGAATCTATCGAATGCATCTACCAGGGGATGACGGCCTTTGAAACGAACCACCAGCATTGATTTGTGTAGTTCAGAAGCTGCGTTGAACTCTGTAAGAGAAATCACGAGCTGAGGAGATCTGTCGTGAAGATCGAGAACCTTAGGGCTAAGAGAAATCTGTGGGAAAGGGGGAAGAAATGCCGGATTGGAGAAAGGGGTGAAAGGACGAGCCACCGGGGAGAGGATCCCCCCTCCCCCTATCGAGGAGGAGGGGGCCGGAGCCTCCGTCATCTCCGACCTAGGTCATCGTCGCAGGCACTCTCCTTTCGCCACAGGCGCTCTCCCATGAAACCCTCAACCATTACGATACCCACATGGGGTCATATCACCCACAATCAATAGCATTCTCCCCATTATAGTAGTTTCCTTTTTATTGTTTCAATTGATGGAAACTCAAACAACTCAACCCACACCCTATCCAGCCCCAAAAACCATGATTGGATGAAACCAAACCTACTCATAACCAAGTTCAATCACAACATGAATTTCTAACTTCTCCTAAATCATAATGAGGTTCGCAGCCTCAAACACACATGCCACTCCTCTTAATCCATGCTCACCTAATCTCAGGAAACTATCACCTTAAACCAAATTCGATATCGACTATGTCACCACACCCGATCCACTTCAAATGTATCTATTTTCATGAAGAGACATTTCAAAATCCTTATTTTATCCTTGAACCATCATGCGCATAATAATTATATCAAAAATAATCATCCCTTTACTCATATACTATCACACTATGATCCATGCTTCAAAGGCATCATGTGAAACTCATTCTTTCCACCTCAAACTCCTCTAATCACAATGGGTGCATTCTCCCATACCACCCAATCACAAAACCTGACTCATGACCTGATAAGTCATATACCAATATCCTAGGATCATGATACCAAAAAACTTACCATGCCCCTCATATTTTTTTTCATCAAGATAAACTCACACTTATCCACCATTTGAAACTATTCCAAGGCCTCAATCATTTACCCACACTCACAATACACTCAAAAGTGAACCTCTTTGAAAGTAATAAGGCATCGTGATTCCTTTAACATACTCGATAGCACTTCCAATGCATTGATCAAATGACCTGAAGCACCTACCCATGATTCCTGCCTCATAGGCACACATAAACCTAGGTTGACCCCTCTCGTGTGTTTCCCATGATCATCACAAGGCTATGACTCACTAAAAACTAAGTGATGTATCAAGTTATCTTGTTCCTACCACCTATACAATAAATAAGGGTCTCACTAAGGCCATAACTCGTGAGAAACACCTCAGGTTCTTTGTCATATATCCCATGATATCTTATATGACAACACCCTCTCAAGGTTCTCAAAACATATCGACATCATGTTCCATCCCAACAGCCTACCAAGGCATTTATTCTCATCAAATATACCTATAAAGTATTTCTCCCTCTAGATTCATTGTTTCATTGGTCATCACCACCGTAACCAATGACATCATCCTAGATGACCCATATCAAGGGAAACATAGCCACGAGATTGGTTAAGTAGAATGTAATTCCAAGATATATGGGAAAATTTCATATAGATTGTTACTAAAACTTTAATTAATTGAACCTAAATTATAACAAACTAGAAGATGTCATAAGTAAGGCATCATGTGCTTGTACTGACCCACTAGGGTCTATGCACCTCTTATTCACAATGGTCCATACCATTATCATTGTTAACAAGTGTCCCATTATTAATCCACATGGAATTACATTAGAATATAATTTCTATAAAATTCATCCCAACTGAAAAAAATTCAACCAAGTACTTATATGGGAAAATTTCATATGAGCAGTTATTAACACTTTAAAAAACTGAGCCTCGGTCATCAGTGAAAATAATCTCACTATTAGGTATATACATCATGTGACTTATCTATGCCTAATATGATGCATGATATGCTTATTTCCACTATAGGATAAGATCCAAAAAACATAATTGAATTATTTACAATGGGACAAGATCCAAAAATCCTATAACTCACAAACCATAAGTCTCAAACGTTATGTGTTTCATGCTAGGTGAAAATCACAATTACCATAAAAATGCAAACCAAGAACATCAATCGTGTGTCAATGAAAACTTAGAATTCCACCAAAAAAAGGTGATTGTGATGAACTAGTAAGGGTTCTATCATAAACCTTGATACATTCCTATATATAAAGTCTACCATATCTTAAAATAGTAAGACCAAAATTGAAATGAATTGGTATTTTTAAATGATATTTTTTCATGAACCGATTTTTCATATATTATATAATATTATGCATATAAAAAAATATAATAAAAAATAAAACTTTATCTCATTAATAAATATCATTACATTATTCAGCAATGAAACCAATGAAAATTCCAAACATTACAACTAGACAAAAAAATATAAAAAAGAAAAACTAAAATGGGAAAATATGGAACACCCCAATCTTATATAATCATCGCCCCACAACTAACACTATATAAATGAAAAAAAATATGTAATAAAACAATACAAATCTTACAAAATGATAATATATCACCTTGGGAGGAATTTTAGTGAATATTGAGTGAAATAATGAAGTGGTATTTATAGGGTATAAAGGGAAATGTGATCGTTGAGATTCAGTCATTATATAACCGTTGATCAAATTTGATTATTGGTCAATATAAACATTGTTCAATTTTATTATTGGGAACTATACCCATTAGTGATAATTTTACCATTATAATTAGTGTTTATAAGTAGTAATTAAAAAGAATGATTGATTCAGAATGGAGAAACGATGGCCTTAACTAATAAATTTATGTCATTTAAAGCCCATTTGTTAGAAATTGTGAGGTAGGTACTGTCACTGGGGTTCTCCCTTGACCAATCCCAATTTGGGCTTCAAAAAGTGAGTTTTGAATGAAATTTTATATAGGAGAAGTTCAAGTTAGTAATGATTTCCACTTGGTCAATGTTAGCAGATCCACCCCATGAAACTAACACCATTGAACACCATACCCTTAGGGAATATGTGGGTGTAATAAGTGGTTACATATCCAAGTATTAGTTTCACAAAGTTTAATTTCCTTTGTATAAATAAAATTTTTATTCTTTCAATTCCATTTTAATGACATTTTTTCTTAATAAAATATATGTTTAATTGAGATGAGTTTGATAAATTGATTTTAGGACATGAATAAAACATAATAGTATTTTTTTTAGAAAATATATATGCTTTTATAATAAACTAAGGTATTCTGAATAATATTTGTTTTAATTAAATAGTCTTCTCAAACACTCTTATATAAATATAAATGATAAAATAATTTTATAATGTCCTAGGAAATTTTTATAAGTGTGTAAAATTTGATTTTGTTTTAAAAACTATTATTTTAAATAAAAAAGTATGTTTATATTTAAAATTTAAAATTAGAATATTTAGATAATCTTTTTGATAAAATAAATATTATATTATAAATCATCACATCAAAATTAGGTTAGGGTGAATGTTTTTTTGAATTTTCTAAAATAATTTATTTTTTAGTGAATAATAAAAATATAGTTTTGGGTTTTTTGTATGTTTTATGACTTAATATTTATTTCATAATGATATAATAATTAATTAACCAAAATAACCTAAAATAAGTTATTTTATTACTATTAAGTATTTTAATATTGTTTAATCAATTTAAAAACCTCTAAGTGACTTTCAAAAGTCTGAAATAGAAAATTTGATTGTAAAAAAATTATTTTGTGGAAATTTTATTCTTTCCATGTCCAAAGAAGTATTAAAAATGGTTTTTAGTTATAATGGTTTAAAATATCATAAAATATTACTCAAATTCCTATAACATTGAGAAAAAATCATGGTTAATACAATGGTTTTTCATTCTCCACAACCTAGATTTCCAAGACCTATATTTTGAAATTATTAAAAAATTCCTCCACTTTTTCTATAAATACCCACCCATTTCACCCTTTACCTTTACTAAAAATCCATCCTCCATGAATTTATGGTATTTTTTAATACCAAATATTCCCTCCAAGGTATCCTTAGTCCCTTAAGATTTCATACTCAAGATTTAGGAGAAACTCTTCAGGGTAAGGGAATTCTCGTCATCTTCTTTTCCATTCAAGTAATTCTTTTTGTGTAAGTCTTATAAAGGGTATGATACTTTATTTTATTATTATTATGATCATAAAATTACTACTAAAATATTTTTTTTTCAATTTTATTCCTTCATTCTCTCTCATTTTATCCTTTTCTAAATCCTTGTTTTATACCTATCATGTTGCAGAATTTAAATCTCAAAATTCTCTCTTTTACATAAGAATTTGTTATATTATGAATAACCAAACCATTTATTTATCCATGGGAATTCACCTAGATGATAATATAATTTATTTGTTTTTTTATTTACATATAAAAAACCCAAATTCTCTTTTAGTGGGTTAAAAATTATGTTATGGTCAAGACTTTAAGAACTTATATATGAAACTTGTAATTTATTCTCCTAAAGTTATTGAAAAAATGATTTATTATGATCAATGTGGATCACATGAAATTAATAAATATGAAGGGTGTTCCCTAATAGATCTCCAATTTATTGGGTAAATAATTTAATCTCTATATATGACATGTTTTATGGTACCTTGGTGAGTAATGTTGGTAATTTTCATTTATGATACCATAGTGATAAACCATAGTGAGTTTCTTATGAATGCCTCATTTTTATGTTGTATCCAAATTTCAATGTTATAATCCATATTATTTTTATTATTATATTACTCATTTTATCTTGTTCATTATATATTATTATTCCTCATCTTCTTATTTTTATTCCTCATGATCACATCCTAAATGTATCTCTTTCTTATTCCCTTACTCATGCTTCATTCTCACCCCTTTCCTTTGATATATATACCCAAGATATGATATGCTATAAAATTAAATTAGATTGTACCCATGAATAATCCTTTAAATTGTATTATAAGTGTGTTTTATGTTTTCTTTTATTATGTTCTTAATTTCCGAAAACTAAAATTTAAAAGATTATGAGTTTTGTTCCATGTAATGAAAAGTTTATGTAATAAAAAGGCAGGGTTCCATAGTTATTATCATAGGAAAAATTGGTCATTTGTGTAAATTATGACTTGAAAATTATATTAATAACCCTAGTGATAAGTCTAAATATAGGAAAACATCCTAGAATTTTAGCGAATTATTAATAAAGTGGTTTCCAAGAATTGAAATTCTTGTTTGCATACTACAAGTAGATGTGGATCTGGAACAAATATACCTAGTGGTAAAAAACCCAAAAACATTGTATTGAGCTAGACTCAATCAATAATTGGTTCATAATAATGAACCTTTCTACACACCTGGTTTGATACTCCCAATGGATATGTCTGTTTAATCAAAAGCTTTTATGAATCATTTTGAAGGATATATATAATATTTAATTGTTATTAGAGGATATTAATGAATAAAATATTTAAGAATGATGTTTTAATACATAAACTCCCTTTAAAATTATAATATTCCTAAAAGTAACATGTTTCTCACTAACTTTTTCTTATGTTATAAAAATGGTGAGAAATAAGAGGAACCATGTAAATGATGATTGCAATGAATGATACATTTATGGACTTCATAACATGATAGAATATTGAATAGAAAACATTATGAGGATTATGAATCAACTATATCAAGTTATGAATAATAACATGATTAAAGTTGGATGACTAGATTCACCTTAAAGAGAACAAATTTTTGTTCAGTCCTTTATGTGTCAATAACCACCTCCTTTTAGTGGATCTACTGGCCCATTGATTATTTAATAATGGATTAACTCTATAGAAAATATCTTTTTTTCACTCTTCTATTCAAATATATAGAAAGTCACCCTAGAAGTATACCATTAAGAAGGAGAATTTTATCGATGGTGTACACTAATTAAAAACATAAAGTAGATAAGGGATATTAATTCTATGGAGTGGGAAGAGTTCATGGGAAAAATTTTTAATAAATATTTTCATCATTCAATGTGAAAAAAAATTGAGAAAGAATTATTATATCTGAATCAGAATGAAAATGAATCAATGGGTATCTATGAAATCAAATTTACAAGATTTTCTTGACACACCTCTAGCTTTTTTATGGATTCTAAGGGAAAGTTTGATAGATTATTTTGTGGAATAAGACCCCATATATAGAGGAATTTATAAAATTTATTCTATGAAAGATGTGAGATGATAGTGTGGAGTGATATAAAGGTTGAATTAGATTTTGGAGAGATGAAGTGGCCACATAGGTTGAATGAAAACAAGATAGAAATAGAGGAAAACTTAGGGTAAAATTTTTATCATGGAATAGGAGGAAAGAAATTAAAAATTCCCACATGAAATAAATGTGGTAAGAATCATTTGGGGAACTACTTTCTTGGGAGTTGAAAGTTCTACAAGTGTGAAATAGATCGGAATATATCAAAGAACTAAAGTGGTGAGTGATTTGGTGAAGTTGTAAGTGTTGTAGATTAGTTAAGAATATGAAAATTCAATGAGTTTTAAATATGATGATTGAAGAGCTGGTCTTAAGTTCTAAGGATTTGTGAAAATAGATGCACGTTGTTTACAAAAATGAATGATGAATAGAGAATAATTGAATATTCCATGAAAAATAATTTAATTTTCATGAAGAGGATTGTATAGTGGTTTTGGAATTTATTTGAATAGGACTCTAAATTTTTTTTTTTTTGGAATATTTCCAAGTGTTTGGTACTTAAAAAATAAAGTCACTAGGCCAGACCTCTAGGGGGAGTGACACGCACCACTTTGTGGGTGGCTGAGCTCAACCCCAGCCAGCCAGCATGGGCTAGCCATAGTCAAGAAAGTGCATGGGGCACCTACATAAGGCACACGATTGGTAGAGAAACCACCATGAAGGGAGGCACGGTGGTGGAGGTGGGTGCAAGAGTTCACCTGTAGTGAACCGGTATGAGGTGGTACTAGAGAGGGAGAAGAGAAGTTATTAATTGGATGATATCTCAATTTGTATTATAATGGAGAGCTAGGATTGAATTCATTTCAATGTGGGGTTATCTTTCTTAACTCGGAATGCATCTTATCCATTGGATCATCCGATTAAAATATCCATACTGTTGGATTATTAGAAGAGCTCTACAACCATCCGATATGTCTGAGTTTCATCTCGACTGTCCATTTGACCTAGTTGGGTTGTCTTCTTCACTAATCTTGTTCAAGAAGATTATTCTCTTTAGATATTATCTTTGTTGAAGCTTGATCCATGCTATGTCAACCAAAGCACCAAAGTAGGTATCTCATCTGTGATTCTCGAATGTTCTTGAAGATTCTGAATTTAGGTTCATTTCATATAAATACCACTTTAGGGATTCGGAATTTGTTAATGATATTTTGAGATATTCTATTTTTACTTTTGTGATATTCTCTGGATCACATAAGGTTGAGTTTTGCACTATCTTTGTTTGCGTGAAGGTAAAGAATACCGCAAGTACTAGATATGTGCTTTGCACACTCATAGTGCTTCGTAAAAAATGAATTTATACAAATCTACAGAGGAACTTAAAATATTCTTGGCTTGCACGATGAAGCAAGATCTCATGCCTTTAATCTCAATGAACATTTTCATGAAGGGCATTGTGTGTATCAAACTTGTGTGAAAGAATCAATCAGTGCTATGAATACTATACTTGAAAGTGGTTTATACAAAGAGTGTTCAAATTATATAGTTGATATGCATGAAAGTATAAATAAGAGCAGTATATTGCGAAGGATTATATTTCTTATAGTGTTCTTTACTATTGCATGAAAATATTGAGTCTGAATGGAAGAATAAAGTTGTACTATGAATGTTTCATTTGTGCACATGGAATCAGTGGGTTTGCATGAATAATAAAGGTGTTGTGAAGGATATATATTCACGAGGATTGTTCTTGTGGTTAGTTTGTTCAAAGTGAGTTCACAAGAAGTGTAATAATTTTTAAGGCATCACACATCGATAAAATCAGTATATAGTGTATGAAAATATCCATACAAATACATGTATTGAATATCAAAGGTATGGATAGTGAGTGTGCATAAAATAAAAAGTGTATATTGTGTGTCATTGGAAAGTGACCAAGTGAACATTATGTGTGTTAGTGTGTGCATGAAATAAATATATACATTCACATGCAAATTTTTTTATATAAGTTGACAAGACCATGTAATATATTAAATACATGCATGAAGATTAAAAATGTGCATGTGGAATATTTGATTCTTAATCAGTGTGTAGAGGTTTGAGAATGAAGCTGGGGAAATGATTCAACAAATGTTTCAGATTATTTATATATCTAATATTTCAATGTTTAGTGAGGCCAAGTCTTCTATATAAGAATAAGTTTTTCTCGAGAAGCTTTTTATTGAGAGATCTAATTATTTTAAGTTATTAGAAATATCTAAGCAATACCAACATCAGTTAAAAGGTTCTTTAATTGTACATGAGATATTTTGATCCAAAAATATCCTAGAAGAAGATCAAGTGGTCATACTATCTATGGATTATATTTAAGAAGTTTTAGCTTGTAACTAGGGGTCTAACCAGTTGCTTAAGAGGCTTGAAAAAGAGGTTGGGGGGTCTAACCAATCAAATGGTTAGGGTTCTAACTAACTAAGGTAGAAGAGTTTTATTATTGGGGGTATAACCAGAATCAATTGGATGATCAATTATTGGGGTGTATAATTAGTTTTTTTCTAGAACCATTGTAATTGATAAAAATATTATAGTGGATAATCCATGTTGGGGGTGTAACCAACTTGGAAAGGATGTAGGTATTAGTATTGAACATTGTAAAAATATTGTGTGTTATATTTAATTTACTTTATGCATTGAATTAATGATCCACACATCTTAATAGGTGAAAGAGTTTTTAATTAAAAGTTAAAAAAGAATTCAGTAAAATTGGTCAAACCTGATTCACCCCCCTATTAGTGTGACTGCATGATCCTCGGATGCTTCAATTGGTATTATAGGATATTCCACCTCTGATTGGATCTAATCTACTTGTCCAATGGTTTATATCATAAATATATCAAGTTTATATTTGAGTTTTAAGGAAATTAATAAGAGATTCGGAAGGAAAATCATATCTCTACTCCTAATGTTAGAGATTCTAATGTTTCAGAAAAGTTAGAGAAAAAAATATAGAAAAAAGTGGCAAATAATCTGAATAATAATTCAAATATGAATGAAAATCAAATGGTTTCTAAATGAACTTAGTGTGTAAACTCTTCAGTGAAATTATTCTATGAATCAATTTTAAGCTATGATGATTATATGTTCAATTCTAAAATCAGAAATCATCTGAAGAAACTTACCAAATAAGTGCTCATATATATTACCAAAGTTTTCAAGGAACTTTAGAATGAAAAATTATAGTTAGACTAAGAGATAGATGTTATGGGATAATCATTGACGAAAAAGTTTGTCATTTCCAGTACTCTCACAAAACTTGTGACAGAAAAGGAAGAGACAATATATCTTTTCAAAGAAAGATATACTAAAGATATTGAATAATTGTAAATTAATGTTTGTGAGAAATAAATTTTTGAAATTTTTTTTAAAGAATTTATCCATGAACTTGAAAATATACATAGTATATCTATAAATTTCAAAGATGATTAGTTGAATGATAAATAAGAAAGAATCATGGTTCTTGAAAAAAATTTATCAAAGGAAAATCAGATACATGAAGATTATATTCAAAAGATGAATATTCAGTGGGAATAAGGCATGAAATCAGTTGAAGATGATAAAATTTCTCTAAACTTAAAGTGTCTTTAAATAGAAGTAAAATTGAGAAATATGGAAGCGACACAAGATAATACTTCCTTAGTCTCTTATAAAATAATTATTACCAACGATTCATTGGATAAGAGTCATGTTCCTAAAAAGAATCAAACTAGTAGCAAGAAGAGATTGATATTATCTAAAGATAAATATAATATTAGCTCATTGAATAAGGTAATCTTTTTTTCCTGATAAATATGTGTGTACTAATGTTGTTATGATTACTAGTGCAGATTAAACATTTAAATCTAGACAAAATGGGTAGAGAAAAATACTCATAAATCCATAAAAGATTCAAATATGGAAGTGAATAAATGTATAAATTATTGTTCCCCAAATAAATCACAAAAAAGAAATGTTCTACCCAAAAGCATCAAAATTTAAAATATAATCATTATGTGTTACAAAATAAGAAATCATGATTTTTTGGCTACTACTGGTCTAATTGGAAATTTTAGCATTAAAAAATTAATTGTTGGAACAAAATTTCATTTTATGAAAATTAAAAAATGCCTAAATTTAGGGGGAGCAATGTTAAATAAAATTTGAAACCTTAAAAACAAAAGAATAATTCACATAAATAGAGTCAGTTTATCAATAACAGATATGATTACTTTAAAATTTTCTATGATTATTACAACAGAAGTGTTCACTATTATGATGAGTATTGGTATTTATCAATCATGCAAAAATCATCTGATAATTCCAATATAAGATCACAATAGAAATTTAAGTAGGTAATATATGAAGATGATAGGTCAACCTTGTGTTGTGAACAAAAGAAAAGTTGTTAAACAAACAACTTCCAAGAATTTTTTGAAGAATGATGTGAAGATTGCATCACCAAAGAAAAGACATTTCTATTATGGTAAGAAAGGTCACACCATAGACCACTGTCAATTGTTCATGAACATTCACATTAAAGTAAGCAAGCTAAAATCAAAGAAAGAATCATTCCAGAAGAGAAATAACAAGATTGATTTGGTGAATGACATTAATGATGAAGAATCTGAAAATTTTCCTAAAATTGGTAACTTGTTGAATTATAAAGTTGTGTGTGAAAGGTGAAACATATCTAGACATTCAAGTAAAAATTGTTTGACATTATTATCTGAAACAAAAATATTTATTTAATAATAATGGGAAAGTATTTGTGAATTCAAATGTTGTGAAAAATAAGTCTACACACAAAGTGAATACTTCCAAAATTTCTAAAGAATGTTCGATCATATAGCTATAATATTTGTAAGAGGAAATAAATTTGGAACAAGCTGAGAAATCTAAAATTGCATTGTTATCAAATTCTAAGAATCCTTTTTCATCTAAAAAGATTTTTGGGTTGAGAAGAAACTCTTAGCCATGTTTCTCTAACTGAGGATCATTAAATAACCACCTTATTCCCATATATATTGTGTTTATTTTTTCATATAGGGAATTGAAGTTTAATCATATATTTAGGGTAAAATTTGAATTTATAAAAGTTATGAATATATTACAGATAGAAATATTTACATCATATAAGACTATTGAAATCATGTTATTTCATTGCAAAATCTCAAATAATATTAAAAGATACTTGGAATTTATTCTTGAAGAAATTCAATCATGATGAATAAGTTTTGAGTGTATCTCTTGAGGGGGATCACGGAAGATCAACCAACATATATTTCTTTTTCATTTGATACCTTATTAATATCATAAGTTCTATTGAGGTATGCATCTAGTAATTCTAAAATCTTAATGTCTGTAAAATGAATATTTTCATCATTGTGGTATGATGGTTACATTATCCCATTTCATGTGATCGAAAAATCATCATTTTTAAAAAAAAGGAGTGATTTATTACTTTTTGGAAAAGGGGGAAATACATTCTTTCACTTGAATATTTCTTATCTATTTTTTGATATGTATTTAGAATAATTGTTGGAAATTATTTGAACAGCCCCATATAAGATGTTTTGGAGATTGGTATCACATGATGAAAGTTTAATGATAGCATTGATGTCAAATTTGATCACTCTTGTTTTCTATATAGAGAATTTCTCGCATAGACTTAGAGATGATTAATTTTATATCTTTGATAAGATAGTAGTGATTCCATCCTTCTCAAGAGTAACTTAGTCAATAATTTTTAGAAGATAAGAGGATATTCTTAGAAATTTAATTTTGGAAATGAGATTTTATTCCCATGATGTTATCTTTGGATTTATTTCTAATAAGTGGGAGAATATATCATTGACTTTTAATATGAATTGGGTATTGAAAACAAATACAAAGGGAGAGATTAAAGTGGTAAATGATTTGGTAAAGTTGGAAGTGTTGTCAATTAATTAAGAAAATGAAAATTCAATGAGTTTTAAATCTGAAGATTTTAGAGCTAGTCCTAAGTTCTACAGATTTGTGAAAATAGATCCACATTGTTTACAATAATGACTGATTAACAGAGAAGAATTGAAGATGCCATGAAAAAATTATTTCATTTTCGTGAAGAGGGCTATATAGTGGTTTTATCATTTATTTGAAGCAGACTTTATATTTTTTATTTTATTTGGAATCTTTCCAAGTGTTTGGACCTTAAAAAAATGCATAGCCACTAGGACATCCATCTAGGGGGAGTGGAACGCACCACTGCGTAGGAAGCTAAGCTCAACCCCAGTCAGTCAGCATGGGCTGGTTGTAGTCGAGCAAGTGTATGGGGTTCCTACACAAGGTGAAAGAGAAGCATAGAAACCACCGTACCGGGTGGAACGACGGCAAAGATGGGTGCAGGAGCTTGCATGCAGTGAACCGGTGCGAGGTAGTACCAAAGAGGGAGAAGAGAAGTTTTTGATTGGATTTTTTCTTGGTATGTATTATAAAAAAGAGTTGGTATTGAAGGAGTTTCTATGTGGGATATTTTTTTTAATGTGGAATGCATCGTAACTTTTGGATCATCCGATTAAAATATCTAAATTATAGGATTACTCTTTGACCTCCACAACCATCCAATATGTCTGAATTTCATCTGGATAATCCATTTGACCTCATTAGGTTGTATTCTTCACTGAACTTTTTCTAGAAGCTTCTTCTCTTCATATCTTCTGTTCTTCGAAGCTCGATCCATGCTATATCGACCGAAGCACCGAAGCAAGTTGCTCATCCATGATTATCTAATGTTCTTTAAGATTATAAGTCAAGGTTCGTTTCCTATAAATACCACTTGAGGGATTCAAAATTTTCTAATGAAATTTTGAGAGATTTTATTTTCAGTTCCTTGATCTTCTCTGGATCTCAAAATTTTGAGTTATGTACTATCTTTGTTTGCGCAAAGTTAAAGAATCCTGAAAGTACTCGATATGTGATTTTCATGATCATAGTGCTTCATGAAGAATGCAGTTCCATGAATCTATAGGGGAACTTAAAATATTCCTATGTTGCATGATGAACCAAGATCCCATGCATTGAATCTCAGTGAACATTTAAACAAAGGAGATTGTGTGTATCATACTTGCATGAAATAATCAATCAGTGTCATGCATACTATACTTGAAAGTTGTTTATACAAGGAGTGTGAAAATTATATAGTTGATATGCACGAAATTATGAAGAATATAAGTGTATTGTGAAGGAGTATATTTCTTATAGTTTTCTTTACTATTGTGTGAAGATATTGAGTATTCATGAAAGAAGAAAGTTTTGCTATGAATGTTTCATTTGCGCACATGAAATTAGTGGGTTTGTGCGAAGAAGAAAGGTATTGTGAAGGCTATATATGAATGAGGATTGTTTATGTGGTTATTGTATTCAAAGTGAGTTCACAATAAGTGTAATAATTGTGAAGGTAGCACACATTTATAAAATCAGTTTATAGTACATACAAATATCCATAAAAATACATCTATTGAATATCAAAGGTGTGGAAAGTGAGTGTGCATAAAATAAAAAGTGTAAACTGAGTGTTTTTGGAAAGTGACCAAGTGAAAATTGTGTGTGTTAGGGTATTCTTGAAATAAATACATAAACTCACATGAAATTTCATTGATATAAGTTGAAAAGACCATGAAATGTATTAAATATATGCATAATGATTAAAAATGTGAACGTGGAATATTTGATGCTTAATCACTATGCAGAGGTTTGAGACTGAAGCTAGGGCAGTGATTCAATTAGTGCTTTATATTATTTTTGTATCTAAGATTTCAGTGTTCAGTGAGGCTAGGTCTTCTATAGAAGAAAGAATTTTTGCCCAACCAGTTTTGTATTGAGACAGTTTATTATTTTCAGTGATCAGAATTATCTAAGCAAGACCAGTAACAGTGAAAAGGTACTCGAATTGTAGTCAGAACCACAACAACCATGCTGAGAATCAAAGGAATGATGAGCACCATCTTCACCAAGTTGATTCTAAAGTTTGAATACCTTAAAACATATTTTTATAAGGAATTTTGTGACCGTTGATATCTATCACGGTCCTTAAGTGACTGTTAGTTTTTGAAACAGTCATAAAATCCTATAAATGTTGTATTATTTTTAAGAATTTTGATTATTCTATTTATCTTAAGTATTTTTTAATATTTAAGTATTTTAATTTTATAATAATTTTAAATGATTCTAAATATTTGAGTATATTTTAAAATTCTACAACTCTGAACATGTTTTAATTAAACTTATCTTCAAATTTTCAAAACATAATGTTTTAAAACTTGAAATGAATATGGAAATCAAGATCATAGTGTTTTAATGAAAATTTTAAGAGAAGAACATATGTTTACTTCAAGGAATATAAAGAGTGTCTATATTGGAAAAAAACACATTGAATTTTAAATTTATGTTTTAAATGTTCTTGATAATTAAAAGTTATACATAGAATAATGTATATCTTGGATGGTGTATATTAATGGAAAAAAGTTTAAAATAATGTTGATTTAATGTTTTAGACTAATCAAAATTGATGAAAATAGTGATTTTAATATAGGTAAAACATTTTGAACTTCTTTTCCTTGGGTTTTAAAAAAAATGCAAACCCCATAGGCCAACCCTCTAGTTGGGTCGAAGGAGGTAGCTCGCACTACTACAGGAGTAGGCGGCCAAGACTAGGCCCTTCAGCCACAGCACAGGCCAGCCCATGGGCGTGTGTACGCGCCTACAGGTATGCATGGAGAAACTGAGTAGTGCACCATCATGCGGGGTAGTATGGCGGCAAGGGTGGTCGTAGAAGCGCGCCCACAGAGAATCAATATGGGGTAGTACCGGGGAGGGGGAGAGGGAATTCTAAGTGATGGCTGGGAGCTCCAGGCTTATAAAGCCAGTCTTGAATCCCTCCCAATTCTATGTGGGACAAACATTTTAAGCAGAAGTCAAATACCCATCATCCGATCATGTCGCATGGTATTTGGACCATCCGATTAGTCCTCCCCTCAAACTCCACCATTATGGTATTAATAATGTGTTTTCTCTAGACCGTCCGATCACAGACTCAACTGATCACCACTATTCAATCCATTTTAAATACCACATCATTTCTCAGCTGTCTGATAATATCTAAGATTTAATCTCAACTCTCCATCATTTTTTAAAAAACCAAGGATTCACCCTAGCCATCCAATCAGATAATGTTTGATTTGGACTGTCCATTTCTTTTCAATTTTTCTTTTCTGCATTCCTTCTTCTTCCTCAAGCCAACCAGCAGCTTTCCCACTGTATTCTTCCTTATTCTTCTTCTTTTTTTCTTCTCCCTCGAGATTCCCCACCTTTCACTTCAGATTGGCCATCGATTTATACCATAAGTCTCGGTTTATCTTTTTTTTATATTTTCTCCACTTTTAAGTTTCTTCAAGCTTTATGTGTTTATATATATATATTATAATCACAATTTGGTTTCAGATTTATTCTAAGTAATATGTTGGTTTTAGTTTTTTCAATCCATATTTTGAGTCTTTGTTTATAATTTATGTATGAAACGTTATATATAAAATATATATGTACACCACCTATATAAACCCTATATTTTCACTTGTAATTTTCACCTGATTTCTTATCCTCAATGTGCGAACAAACCCTACCCAACCTTGTTTCTCTCTTGAAGCTGGGTAAGGGATTTTTTTATTTACTTTCAATTTGAAAACCCCCTGTTATCTATTTTTATGTTTCATGGTTAAATGTTTATGTATATAATTTTGTTCAGTCTCATTTTAGGATTTCAAAAAAAACTATCATCAGTGTTAAATTGATGTTTTTAAAGTATAAGATGCTCGTAATGGTTAAAACTATTTTATGTTTAAAACTATGTGTATATATGTATACTTATATGGTTTCCTTATATAAAAAATCAATTCGGTTTTTTGAATTTTGAATGGCGATCATTTGTTTTTATGTGATTTTCTTAAAGTAAGAAATACAAGTAGGGGTTTAGTTCATCATGATTTAATATGTGAAACCCTTTCTTATGACTTATGTATATATGGTTATACATATATATGATTGTTTATATTACAAGTCTTTTTGGGTTTTATTATTTCCAAATGATATTCATTCCTAGATGGTGTTCATAATACATATTGTACATATGAGGGTTCACCTTGTTTTGTTTTAAATTAAACCCTATTTATATTTATAAAACAAACCTAATTTTCTTCTGTGGTTTTCAAACGATGAAAATATGTTTTTAAAAATAATGTCCTTAAGAACATATAAATCATGTAAGGAATCAACTTGGTATTATTTAATTGTACCACAAAAACATATATTCATATATGTGATTATGTGTATGTATATATATATCTGTGGGTTTTAATTATAATTTGAATTATGATTTCATTAAACCTATTTTATTTGAAGAATAAAACAGTTTTAATGATTTATTAAACCTTTTTTTGGGCTATGCAGATCCCAAACATACACTTATGTATATATATATATACATAAGGTTTTACATGATTTTCAAACCTATGTGAATACATATATGTATTTTGAACTTGATTCCTCATGTAGGTTGTATGATGGTTTTCATGTTTAATAATAAATAAACATTTGTGCATGAAAACACATGTTTAATTATGTTTTCTTTTATACATGAATACTTCACATGAAATAATGATTTTTCATCCATTAATTGTATTCTAATTTTTCACAAGAAATGCCTCTGGTTATTTAAGTTTATCTTTTTTGATATAAAAATTAACATTTCATGGATTATATGAGTATCTCAAAGTAAAAACATGTAAACCATGGATTTGAAAAGTTTCACATTCATAAGGGTTTAATTAAAGTGTTTTTATTTTTTGTGAAAACCTATTATTTTATGTGAAATAGTTCTTACTACATGTGCATGAGTATGTTATTTTAGTCCATTCATGTCACTATTAAATCTGAAACTAACAAATCTAGTATTTTTTTCATTTATGACATAATTCATTTCAGTTATGAGTATCTATGAAAAAGGATTATGGAATAAGAATGTAAGTATTCAATGTAGTATGGGACACTATGAATATAAGACCATACTAGACATATGAGGAATGTATTGGACTTAAATGATAAGATGGGTGCACCAAGATAGTGCTCAAATGCATTAGGTAAAGTTGATTCTTATGAGACGTTATGTGTGACGGTCTTGGTAGTTATCCTTGGCTTGTGATGCTATGGGAAATAGGATTGGCAGTTAGCCTTAACCTATACTACTATGGGAAATGGGATTGGTGGTTAGCCTTAACTCATACTAAGTCATGTTTTATGGTCTTGGTGCAAGGCCTTGACAAAGTATGGCATTATACATTCCCTCATTATGTATTGTTAAATGATCAACCAAGGGATTATTTGACTAATAGAATATCCCTTGGATAATAATATTCTATGATAATGGTGATGAATACATAAGGTATAATTATGTATTCAAATGGAAAGTTATACAAGGAAGGGGTATCTAAAGTTAAGGTTACATGAATTTCATTTTAAGTTATAATAAATCATGACATGATTACTTATGTAATTATATCTATAATTTGTCATATCACTTTTGAGTCGGTTTGATCAATTTATGAATCATGCATCATTCATGCATTCCTATACATGTATGTGCACTCTGATTTATGTTTTACCTGCAATTTTTAAGTAAACACATATAAATCTTGTGTAAAAGGTATTTCTGAAAAATGGTTTCAAGAAACCTTTGAAAATATTGATGACGTGCCTCAAGAAGTAATGTTTTCCTCTTAAGAAAACATTTTATGATTATTTTAAAGGTTGTTTCTTTAAAGGGTAATTTTTTTCAATTGTTTTAAAACCCCTTACTGGGAATTCTTATGCTCACCCTACATTTTCAATTTATTATATAGGGTTTAGTAGATTATTCCAAGCCTTGAGTACTCTTATGTGATGAAATCAATATGAAGCTTAACTTTGTAAATTGTTTAGAATAAGTGTATCAGTAGCATCTGGTTTTCTAGAACCTAAACCAAATTGATCCTCTATATTAGAACAAGATGTTTAATTTTTGTATGCATGTGTCTATGAAAAAAAATCACACCATGTTCCAGGCACTGATTCCAGACTTCTGGGGTCGGGGTCATGATAGATTTGTTTGTGTTGGATTATTTGTGTTGTTACTGATACTTTTTTTGTTATTGCTTGATATCACCCTAAAATGTAAATTGGATAACATGTTATATTTTTCTAATAAAATAATTTCCCCATGGTTTTAGTTTGTGTGATAGCACACCTAAAATAAAGTGGAATGTGATAAAATTATCTTTTTAAATTTATAAATTGATCTTGATGTGTTGTGATGTGTGGCCTGATTATGGGGCGGTGATGTGTGTTTGGGGCATGTGGGGATGATGGTTATTTTTTCATGATTTTTGGGTATTGAGTTGGTTTTTTTCATGATTTTAGGGTTTCTAGGTGGTTGTTTATTTGTTCTTTGGGGTGGTGAGGTGGTTTCTTGGCCATTATTTTGGGGTGATGAGGTGGTTTGTTTGGCTAGGATTTTGGGGGGGGGGGAGGTGGTGGTTGTGTTGTGCTAAATGACTGAGTAGTGATGGAATAAATGATTTGTTTACTAAATTTTGAAATGGTTGGGGTTTGTTTTGGTTAAAATGATGGAAATTATAAATGAATAAATAATTTATGGGTTTTGTGGTTAAAAGTGGATGATATTTAATAATTAAATGAACTGGCTGGATAATGGGAATTGGTTGGAACTGTGATATGTGGCTTGTGGTATATATATTGTGTGGTGTTATTAATTTAGATGTGGTAGAAAAAGTGACAATTTTGTGAGTTGTTTAGTGTTTGGTTGTGAAACCATAGGTTGGGATTGTGTGTGGCTATATGTATATACTTGTACATTCCTTTTGATTTCTATATGCACCCCACCCACATTGAGAACTATGTTCTGACACTCGTATAGCCATGTGGGGGTGTTTTCCCAACATCTAGTGAGGAGGATTGATGGATGGGTACCTATTCTTTCTCACTCTCTCTTCCAGGAGAGGTTAGTATTGCACAGGTTGTGATGGTTGGTGGACTGTTAGTACATTAGATATTAGTTGTGATGGACCAAGTGTTTTCAAGCAAGGTGTGATATGATCGTTCTTATGGGGTTGCTTCTAGTGGAGGTCATGCGTGGTAGTAGGAGGTCATGAGGTTTCTGTATCATATGTTCATGATACCCTACTACTTTGGTTATGGTTGTGGTTGAGATATGATGGCCTGTGTGTTTTTGGGAGAGAAGTGACCATGATTATGAGGCAGTGGCCTAGGTTTTTTCAGGAGATATTTGATGTGGTCATGCTTGTGGGGTGGTGTGGTATATAGAAGAGATAAGATCTACATGATGTATGACATTGGGGTGTGAGTGCATCATATTAGCAGGAAAGCGGTACGGGGTACCCTTTATAAATATACTTCTTATTATATTTTATTACTTGGCTTATGTTATTTAATGAACATGCCTTGGTGAGGCTGGGATGGATAGTTTACCTGTTTGTGTGATGTTGGTTATTATATTTTCTCATGGGTTCAATAGTATGCTTCTTTAACATGTGCATAAGAGACTTTGGTTTTCCTAGTAAGTATACTTGTATTCTCACCCTATGTATATAAACTATTTCAGGTTTTTGGGAGGGTTACATGGATTGTGTTAGATTTTACTTGCTTGGACCTTTGGATAGTTTTTGTGTCGCTACTTTAGCATTACTTTTTGGTATTTAATTTGTATACTTTTATTTTTATTAGTTTTACTTATACATGCATGTGGGATGGTTTTGGTTTCTTTTTATATCATGTTATTGAGTTATTTGTGGAGGGATAATCTTACCTACCAATCCTATATTATTATAGAGGGTAATTCCTCCCATTTCATGATATTTTTTATACCGCTGGTTCTAGTCACCAACTTGGGGCCTATTGGAGGCGGGACTTGGGGGATCATTATCTATCTACCCACATTATGGTATCTTTGGAGGGAGGGGGCATGACAGAGTGGTATCAAAGGTTATGGTTGAGATATAGGATAAATTTTTGAGTTAGGAACATTGAGTATTGCATGGGTTGGTATGGAAATAGTACCATTTGACCTTGGTGCATGACATGGGATAGGGAGACTGGCTAGGACACAGGATTTTAGGACTCCACCCCCCCCCCCCCCATGATCTAATGCATGAACTCTGAGCTTGTTGAATGACCATGTGAGGTGGACATGTTTTCAGGTTAGAGACCTAGTAGAGGTATATTCATCATGATGAATTGTTTTCTTGTTTTTATTGGGTTGTTTTGGGAAGGTTAAAATGAATAAAATGAATCTTAATAAAATTTCATACTACTGGGATTATGAAGTTCTTGTTTTCTTTTCATCTATGGATATTTTTAATTGTCCATGTGTGGATTAGGTAGTTGAGGTTAATTAGTTTTATCTGGTTGATCATTGTAGGGTTGATCTGATAGAGGAGGATGAGTCTTGGTAAAGGTAGTTTCATTCTTTTTAGTAGTAATCTTTGGGGAAGTATGAGGTAAATGTTTCATATGTGGACATATAGAGTTGTCTAGAGGATCTTTATATCACTTTCAATTTGATCTAAGCCCTAGTGGGATACAGGGTCCCTTTGGAAATTAGTCAGATATGGGGAGTTTAATGTTAGTAGTGGAAACTATACCTAGGATAGTAGAAGGAGGTAGATGTTTCATGGTTCGACTTCCTAAAGTAGTTTTGAGAATAGTTCCTTTTTTTAACCATGAAGGAAGTGAAGAGGAAGAAACTTATGTCACTTCAGCAGGGGATTAGGTCAATGTGAGAGTTGGGAATCAAGTTCAAGGACCTTCTATTTTTTTCCATATCTTTTTCCAGATGAATAGTCTCATGTGAGACATCTTGAGGAGGCACTATGTCCTTCTATCCAATATGTAATTACTCCTTTTACATTTTTGATTTATATGGAGATTTAGAAATAAGGTAGATTTGATTGATAGGATGAAATCATGAGGAGGTTTTTCATGAAAGGGGAACCAATAGGGTTCTTTAAGGAGTAGATTTTTCAGTGGAAGGTCTTAAGCACAGGGATTTTTGAGGTTTTGACCAGCGAGGTGTCGACCTGAGTAGCTTCCTTTCCAGCCTTCTGGGGCCAGTGGTTTCTATTATTTTCTTGGGGTATTTATGCTAGTGTGTTTTGGTTTTGGGGTTCTTCGACATTTCTAGAACCAGTTCCCAGTGTTTCCCTAAGCTCAGTTTGGTGGAGGTGGATAGGTTCAATTCTAGACTCAATAATAGTTTCTAGTGATATTGTTTCAGTAGCAAGGGGAACAAGATTTTTTCTATTATGTGGATATAGAGAAAGAAGAGACCGACCTTAGGATGTTACTTAGGTTTAGGAACCTTGAACTAAGTTTTATTATGGATTTTTTCATCAACATATAAGTATAGGAGATAAGAATAGTTAGTTTCACATAGTGGAGGTGACAGTGCCAGAGGGGGAAGAGATCATCAAAGGTATGATTAGTTATTTACTACCCTTGTTTGTTCCTTGTTTTATTCAAGATCTATGTACTCATTTTTTGAAACCACTCTATCTCATTCTCTAAGACTATATATAGAAAGGCTTCTCATGCCCCTTGGGTTGACTATGATAGTCAAAAGCCATACCATCTTGTTTGATGTCTTTTGGTAGTGTAGACTGATGATGAGGCCACATCAATCATGGGGGATCTTTTATTACAATAGATGTATCCATATTGTGTGATGCTCGGAATCAACTGGTTGTATTCTGTATGTGATATTATAGATTACTTCTAGAGGAGAGTCATGTTATTGGATGTGGATGGACAGTGTGTGGTTTTCATTGGAAAGTGGGGTTGTCAAGTGGGAAGTCAGTGTGTGGAGACCCTTATTTATTTTATGGTCATGTTTTCATTGGAATCAGTGGATTCCAGGATAATGGATGTCCCTAGTATGACAAAACTTCTCCTTATTACACAATTAAACATGATTTATTACATAGAAAAAAATAAATTGATACAACATAGAATATTTAGAGGTCTAGTGTCTTTGGGGATTAGGAACATTACATAACAACTTAAAACATAGGATGCAACATCTTATTGAAAACTTCCTTTACATGACCACTACATTCCCTTGTACTTAGCATTGCATGGGATAACCTGAGGACATGCATAATAAAAGGGTGAGCTACAAATACCGTTAAGGGATTTAACAAGGTATGACATGAAATATACAATTCATGTTAGGCAATAGGTATATCAAGGGAGAATGAGAGAAACATTAACATAAAGGAATGATATAACATAACATGGAAATGTGGAAACAACATTTAACATGATTTTAGCATGAGATAAGGCTCATTGCACATGGAGCATGAGTAAACCCTTATTTCACTTGAATTAGAATGAGTAAACTCTCATTGAACTGGACTTATCATGATACTAATATTTACCCAATGCATTGGAGCGCTATTAGGGCGCACCCTTCTTAAACATTTCATTTCATGCATAAGTGTGCCACATGGATCATACAACATGGAATCATTCATAATCATTTATTCCAAAATAAAGGGATGTGTAATACATACATGAAGATTAATAATCAGTAAGTAAACATGCATAAAGGTGAATACCCTTGATAGAGAAATGGGCATGGTATTCACCACACAATGACATTTGCTTGGATAATTGCGGTGTAATTTCGGCAGTGTAACAACGTGACATAAGAATTCATAAAAAAGGATGATTAGAGAGAAAGGAGTGTATCATAATATTTACATGAAATTGATAGTAAGGGGGTAATATATATACATGTACCAACATAATTAATGGAATTTAGATTCAAAATACAAAATAATAGCTTGAATGTAAATGAAGAGAGAGAAATACTTTACGGAATTTTGGCATAGTAATGGGTGTACATGGGAGGCATTTAATGAGAGATAAAGGGGTCTCTAATAATTCAAAAATAAATAGGGAAGTATGGGGGAGGTTATAAATCATACCACAACATTTTTAATTTAATTTAAAAGGGTATAACAACATAATTAAATTGAGACAAAAATTAAAAGGAAGAAATCCATTACTTGGAAGTGTGATCCCAAAGGCTTGGGAGAGACTTGAGAGAGGATTCTTGGGAGATTGGGGCACCTTGGGAGGATTATAGAGAGAGGAGGTAATAGTTAGGATAAACTCCAAAGGCTTTCAGTGAAGATTAAGTGGGATCTTGGGTGGATTTATATAGGAAAGGAGATAGAATTCTTTATTATTTAGGTTTGGGTCACCACACATTAAACTAATCAATACCACAAACCAGCCCGTGGGTTTTGCCCATGGTTTTGGCCAAAGGGGAGTGGAAAAAAATATTTTATAAGGGAAATGGTATAAATTCTCAAAATAATAGGGTGGCTTATGTGGAGGTGAGTCACACTCTCAAGGAAAACAATTTAAAAAGACAAAATATTTTATAAGTCTTGAAGGATCCACTAAAGCTTTGTAAAATAAATCCAACAAATCTAAAATCACATTATTTTAATGGAAAAACATTAATTCACCGAAAAAATTATTTTTAGTATTTTATTACATCACTATTGGGTCATTATGATATCATAAAACATATTATATATTTAAACGGTATTTAATTTTTACCCAAAAATTCGACTGTCTCAGAAAATTATGAAGAATTCACCGTTGGATAATTTAGATGTCCTGATAACAAAACTAATATTAATTTTATCTAAATAATTTTATAAATATGTGAATTTTTACTTTTAAAATAAAAACTGACATTTATTCCAAAAAGCATGGGTTTTGATAAAAATAGCTTTCAAACCTTAATAAAAATTACAATTGCATTCATAAAAATTATAAGACCATTTATATTTAATAAAGAGTAATTTAATAATAATAATACTTTATTAAAATATTATTTAATTCAAAAATTCATTAATTCATCAAAATATATTTCTTAGTTGACTATTAACTAAAAATAATATTTGCGCTTTAAAAACTATTTACGAGGTAACAATAATAAAATGAATGTATATTCATTATTATATATAAAATAATGCACATGATAATAGTTCTAAGGGTTTGTTACATAAACCCTTATAACACCCGCATAAGATCGAAGGGTAAGGTTTGTGATGGTGACAGACTCTTGGGGTGGCTCAGATAACATTTCACGGGTGGTAATCTCTATCAAATTCCAATTCTCTCATCAGTAGTTCCTCTTGAGCTTAACGTATTCAGGCTCAGCTTGGGATTGGTCAATAGAAAATCCCAATGATGACACCTCCTTTCTGAGGTCTGACAAATGGTCTTCATATAGATCAAGTCTACTGGATGAGGTCATCGCTTCCTTTGTCTGAGTAAATTAGATTTGTTAAAGCCCTATATTTATACTAATCATGTGATCATTGTTCAATGGATATATTAGCAATGGTCACAATTATTAACAATATTTTATAATCCAAAAACATGAAACCAATGAATTTCACATTTATATAAACATTTTACATAATGATACATTTAATCAGATCAAGAGAAATTTTCATTAATGAAAGTTTGGGTCGTTACACCCAGGGTCATTCGGGAGTTCCTGGATGTTTTCCTAGAGGTGGTTGTGATGTTACCCCCTCAACATGATTTTGAGTTTGGGATATAATTTCAAACTGGTGCTTCTATGATTTCTATGCATCCTTATTGGATTCAACCTTCTAATTTGTGGGAGTTTCAGTTTCAGATAGATGATCTGATGCCGAAGAGATTTATTTGGGCTAGTGTGTCACCATTGGGTGCTTCAGTGTTGTTCTCCAAGATGGTGGATAGTATTTTGAGGTTGTGTATATACTATTAAAGGTTTAATCAGGTGTCAGTCAAAAACTATTACCCTATATTGAGGATGAATGGTATTTTTGACCAGCTAAGAGGGGTGAGTTGGTTTTATAAGATCAATATGTAGTCTGGATATCACCATTTGATGGTGAAGGATAGAGATATCTAGAAGACTACCTTCATATTTAGGTATGGGAACATTGAGTTTGTATTAATTCCATTAAGTGTTATGAATTCACTATCCATGTTCATGGGGATTATTAAATCTATGTTCCATGAGTTTTAGGACTAGTTTTTCATCGTATTCATTGATGATATCTTGGTCTAATAGAAGTTAGAGGAGAAACATTTCAAGAATATCAAATATATTTTTTAGGTCCTAATACAACACCATATCTATATAAATTTATCCAATTGTAAGTTTTAGATATGAGAGGTTCATTTCCTCAAACATTTGGTGTCTCATCATGGTGTGTTAGTGGACCCGTTGAAGGTTGATGCGTTTGTTTCTTGGGTAGTACCTAACAACACATAATATTTTTGTAGTTTTCTTCATCTTATAGTATATTATAAAAAGTTTTTTATCTATTTATATTGAGTTACATCCTCATTGATTGTGTTTACTAGGAAGGACCAGGATTTTTTATGGAATAATTAGTTTCATGCATCATTTAGTTACCTGAAGATGAATTTGTTCACTACTCCAGTGCTTCAATTTCTTAAGGAGGGGGTGATGTCTGTGGTGTTTTTTAACCCTTAAAAAATAGGATTGGTATTAATGTTGATGTATTAGATTTATGGGTATATGTAGTTATGCTCTCATGAGTATAAATATTCTACCCATTATTTGGATTTGGTAGCAGTTGTGTTTGCACTGAATTTGTGGCATCATTACCTCATTGGGGAGTGCTTTGTGGCCTTCACAAATCACAATAGCTTGAGGTATATATTTTCTCATCATGATCTAAATTTTTGGTAGCATATGTGGATAGATTTTATTTATGATTATGATTTTAAGATCTCCTAAACCTCATAAAATGGTAATTTTTTGGACAATTCTTTGATTAGAAGGTTGGAAAAGGATGTTGTTTAGGAGTTTAGGGGTTCTTAGAGAGTGATGGAGGAGTTAGAAGCCTTGAGCTTAGATGAAAGGGTGGATGGTGGTAGAGGTTTTTTTATATGATAGTGCAGTTTTCTATGATGTAGTAGGTAGAGGATTATTATTAGGGAGAATCAAAGGCATAGGTGATGTGTGATCATGTTTCCTATGGTGATGCTCTGAAGGGATGGTCAAAGGATGGTCAAAACCAGATATTGTTTCAGGGATGGTTGTTTGTTATGATGGTTATGTGTAAGTTAGTTCTTAATTTGTTTCATAGATCACCTTTTGTGGTGCACCTAGGAGTTTCTAAGATGTATTGTGGCATGAGGATATAGTTTTCTTGGCCCAAGAGGAAATAGGAAGTGGCTGAGTTTGTGGAAAAGTGCTTGGTTTTCTAGCAGATAAAGACTGATCATCGTGTTCCTCATAGTTTTTTTCATCCATTGGATATTCCCAAGTGTAAATGGGATTAAATATAGATGTATTTCTTTAAAGGTTTCCCCATATCTTAGGGAGGTTGTGATACTATCTGGGTGATCATTGATCAGTTGATGCAGTTGGACCACTTATTAGAAATCAAGGAGTTGAGTGTAGTGTAATTTTTGGCTATGTAGTATGTGGATGAGTTGGTGTAGTTTCATGGAGTTACAAGGTACATTGTCTCATATTAGGATTCATTTTTTACCTCATTAAAGGGGATAATAGTATGCTTTTGGAACTTAGTTATTCCTCAACGTTATTTTCCACCCTTAGAGAGATGGGCAGATAGAGTAGACTATCTAGACTTTTGAGGATATGTTGTGGGAATGCATATTGTAATTTGGTGGATTTTCAGTATAAGAATTTTCCTTGGTTGAGTTTTATTATAATAATAGATATCACACTTCCATTTCCATGGATCCACTTAAGGATTTTTATGGGAGGTTGTGTTGTTCTTTATTATGCAAGATTGAGGTTGGGGAGGTAGCAATTCTTGGTACTGATGTGGTGTAGAGCATGATAAATAAGTTTCAACTTTTTCATGAGAGGATTAAAGTGGAACAAGACTAGAATAAGTCTTATGATAATCATAAGAGGAGGCACTTGGAGTTCAAATTTGGGGACCATGTGTTCTTGAATGTTTCCCCTTAGTGTGGGTAATTGAGGTTTAGTAGGGGGTAAGATTTATCTCAGGTTTTTTGGGCTCTTTGAGGTACCAGGATGAGTTGGTGAGGTGGAATATCGGTTTTCATTACCACTATGGCTGGAGAGGATCCAAAATGTCTTCCATGTATCTTTGATTTTTCAGTATCTTTAGGATGACTCCCATTTCATTTCCTAGGGAGAGTTGGATATCGAGGATGTTATGATATTTGTGGAGAGGCCATTAGAGATCCAATATCATCAAGATAATTCATTTCAGGGGTAGAACATTTATTTGGTTCATGTGTTGTGGATGCATAGTGTCCTGAAGTAGAGTACTTTTGAGAGAGAGATGTAGATGCATTCCCAATACCTGGATCTATTTTGAATTTTTCATTTTCTATGTATTTATTTGTGGTGTGATGTTTGGATATTTTTTTATGAGATATTTGTTTCTCTTGGTTTTTTATTTATGATTTTTAATAAATTTATGACATATTAAAATGGGAGTACCTGATTCCTAATCAAGATTCATTAACTATGATGTCATTAAACCCAAGCGGGTGAGTCAGTGTCATCTAGAGAGGATATTATCTTGACATAGAGGATGGAATTCATTGATTCATGTGTTCGGGATGGTATGGTTTTTTTGTTTCAGTTTTTGTGAGTTTGGATAGTTGTGGTGATTTTTTTGTATGATGATGAGGTTGTGCGAGATGTTTGTGTTTGTTTGGTATTGCATGTTTGGATGGTGGTAGCATCCAAGGTATGATGAGATCCTTGAGAGGTATCTCACAGGGTGGTTGTTCGTACCCCTTTACTTATGGGATTGGTTTTCAATTATAAAGGGAGATAATAATTTGAGAGGTATCTAATTTAATGGTCTATGCCTTCCCAATCTGTTACTTTTCTAGTTTCAGTAGTTGGAGGTGTTTAGGGGTGGTTTTGGGAGTTTTTGGTGGAGGCTAAATCTACAGCAAAGCTACTATAGGAAATACATGCCATGTAAATGTATTACATGACATGTAATGGTGGTTTATGGCTTGTGTAGATGGTTGGTTCATAGATTGTATCTGACTAATGGGTATCCCATTAAAATGGTACACATCGTGTAAATTTTATTCATGGAATATAATAAATTAGGTGTTAAAAATAATTTGTGGCGATGTGTTTTTAGTAAGAACTTAATTCCTGACTTTTAAAAGATGTGTAGGGATTACATTTCATGTAAATATATTATGAATAACATCTTTAAAGGATAAGGTGCTAAGTTTTATTTCTCAAACCCTATGACAGAAGCTCCCTCTCTTGTTCTAGGTGACTTGAAGATCCCTCCCTTGGAATTTTGAGATTCCTTTTGATAGGGATCGATTTCTAGCTTCCCATTTTCAATCTATGGTGAGTTCTCCTCTCATTCTCATCAGTTTCCTTAAATTTTTCTTCATATTTTTTCTAAGGTCGTGAAATTTTTTTGGGGTTATGTGTTTGGATTGTGTTTTTATGATCCTTTGGTGCGATATAGGTTGATCTGTGATTTCTCATGGTGCGGTTGTGGTTTCCAGGAAATTCTTTTTTTCCTATGATGTGAAATGAATTTGAAAGCTTCTGTAAGGTAGGAAATCCCTTATTTATCTTTATTTTGTATCATGAAATATGGGTTTTCTTTTATTTTTCTATGGGTTATGGTTTTGATGGATTAATCAAAGATAAATAATTAGTTAATTTGAAATTGAAGGGTAAAGGGGTTTAATTTTCGTGTTTTTACAGCTTTGTTGTTATTGTGGTATTATGGATTTAACAGGATTAATGCTCCACTAAAAATTGTGGAAGTTGGGGGGTTTTTTTTACGCTAGATTATTTTTATTGTGACTACTACTTTTGTTGTTATTGTTTTGATATCACCCTAAAATGGAAATTGTATAACCACTTATATTTGGATTAAAAGATGGTTCCCTAAGATTACGGTTTGTGTGATAATACCCCTAAAATAAAGTGCAGTGTTATAAATTCCCCTTTGTAAATTTATAAAATGATATTTATGTGTTTTTATGTGTGTTCATACGTGTGGGGAGGTGATATGTGGTTGGGGAATGTGGGGCTAATGGTTGTTTAGAAAGGATTTTGGGATGGTTAAGTGGTTTTTTGGATAATATTTTGGGGTGGAAAGGTGGTTGTTTGGTCATGATTTTGGGGTGGTAAGGTGGTTTGCTTGCCATGATTTTGGGGTGGTGAGGTGGTTTGTTTCGTTATGATTTTGGGGCGATGAGGTGGTGATTGTGTTGTGCTATATTCCTAGGTTGTGGTGGAATAAATGACTTGTTTAATAAAATTTGAAATATTTGGGGTTTGGTTTGGTTATTAGGATGGAAATGATAAATGAATAAATAATTTATGGGTCATGTGGTTAAAATTGGATGATATTTAATAATGAAACAAACTAGGTGGATAATGGGAATTGGGTGGAACTGTGATATGGGGCTTGTGACATGTGGCTTGTCTGGTATTATGCATTTAGAGGTGGAAGAACAATTGATGATGTTGTGAGTTGTTTAGTTTTTGGTTGTGAACCCATAGGTTGGGGTTGTGTGTGGATATATGTATATACTTTTATATTCCTTATGATTTCTATACACACCTATCCCACATCGAGCACCATGTGCCGACACCCACATAGTCACACGAGGGATGTTTTTTCAGACATCTGGTGAGGAGGTTTAATGGATGGGTATCCTCTATTTCTTTATTTCTCTTCCATATGAGGTAGGTGTTGAAAAAGATATGATTTCCAAAGTACTGTTAGTGTATTAGGTGGTGGTTATGATATCTCATGTGTTTTTGGGTGAGGCATGATATGACTATTTTTATGGGGTTCGTCTATGGTAGGGGGAGGGTAGGAGGTTGATTTCATACATGTTCATGATACTATACTACTCTATTTATGAAAGTGGTTGAGATGTGATGGCCTATGTGTTTTCAAGAGATATGTGATTGTGCTTGTGGGGTAGTTGCCCAGGTGTTTTCGGGCGAGATGTGATGTGACCGTACTTGTGGGGTGGTGTGGTATACGGAAGAGATGGGATCGCCAGGACATACAATGTTGGGATATGAGAGAAACATATCTATAGGAAAGTGGTGTGGCTAAACTTTATTAATATTCTTCTTATTATATTAAATTACTTGGATTGCATTATTTGGTGAGTGTGCCTTAGCAAGTTTGGGATGGATAGTTGACATGTTTAGGTGTTTTTGGTTCTTCTATTTTCTCACAGGTGCATTAGTATGAATCTTTCATATGTTCATGAGAGTGTATGGTTTTTCTACTGAGTATACTTGTATGTTCACCCTATGTATATAAACTATTCTTAGGTTTCCTGGAGTATTACATGGACCATGTGGGACATTACTAACTCAGACCTTTGGATAGTTATTGTTTCACTACTTTAGCTTTTCTTTTGGGTATTTAATTTGGAGCCTTTTATTTGTATCAATTTTATTTATACATGTATGTGGGATGGTTTTGGTTTCTTTTTATATCATGTAATAGAGTTTTTTGTGGGTGATTCATCTTATCTCATAATCCTATATTATTGTAGATGGTAATGTATCCCATTTCATGATATTTTTTATACCCTTGGTGATATTCTCCATCCCAGCGCCAACTAGAGGTGAGACTCAAGGGTCTTTATCTATCTCACCTCATTTTGGTGTCTTTGGAGGGTGGAGTTGTGAAAATATCATCATTTACTTTTCCATTGGTTTCCTAAAGACATCCAAATGAAACAATGCGATATGGGTTATAGTGGATCGACTCACCAAGACTGCCCATTTCATTACTATTCGGTAGGATTTATCTCTTGAAAAACATACCAAGATATACATAAAGTAAGTGGTGAGGATGTATGGGGGGGCCACTTTCAATAATTTCTAATAATGATCCAAGGTTCACATCTAAATTTTAGATAAGTCTTCAACATGCTTTGAATACTGAATTGAATTTTAGTATAGACTATCACCCCCAAATTGATGGCTAATATGAAAGGGTTATTTAGACACCTACGGACATTTTGATAACATGCTCAATGGAATTTAAAGGTGTATGGGATCAAAACCTCCCATTATTTGAGTTCTAATACAACAACAGCTTCCAATCGAGTATTAAAATGGCACCATGTCAAACTTCATATGGGAAGTGATATTGAACTCTTACATGTTGGGATGAAGTTAGTGAGATAAATCTACTTGGGCCTGATCTTGTGCAAGACATGATAGAAAAGGTTCATGCAAACCAATAACATATAATACTTGCTCATAGTCAGTAGAATAGATATGATGAAAACCATCTAAGGGACTTGGAGTTTGATGTTGGAGATAAATTTTTCTTTCAGATATCACCATGGAGGAGTAATTAAATTTGGAAATAAAGGAAATATTATCCCTAGGTATATTTTCCCCTTTGAAATATTTGAACTTGTAGGGTAAATGGCCTATTAGATATCACTTCCACTAAATCTAGCTCAAATTCATGATGTATTCCAAATATCTCTCTTGTGGAAGTGCAAACTTGATCCCTCACATGTACTGAATCCAGAGGTGGTACAATAAGAATATGACCTCTCTTATTAAGAGTAGCTGGTGGAGATCTTGGACCATAGAGAAAAATTTCTACAAAACATGAAAACTAGCCATATAAAAGTGTTGTGTAAGAACCATAAGTACGAAGATGCGACATGGGAACCAGAGAAAATAGTTAAATATAAGTACTCTCTCCTATTATCAACTGAGAATATGAGTTAAAATTTTAGGTATGAAATTTCTAAATGGGGGAATAATGTAACAACATGGGCTATTTAAATGATATTTTTTTCCTAAACCAAAGTGTGTTATATTATATAATATTATACACATACAAAATATAGAAGAACCAATAGAAATTTATCTCATTAATAAATATCATTACATTAGTTAGCTATGAAACCAATTAAAATTCTAAGCATTAGAATTTGAAAAAATATATAAAATTGAAAATCTAAAAAGGGAAAATATGGATCACCCCAATATACTAGAATCATCACCCCCATGGAAAAAATTATAGAAATGAAACAAAATATTATTAAACCAATCAACATCTTAAAAAATTAAAATATACAACCTTGTGAGGAATTGTAGTAAATATTGAGTAAAATAATGATGTGATATTTATAGGGTATAAAGGGAAATGTTATCATTAGGATTTGACTGTTATATGATTGTTGTTCAAATATTACCATTGTTAAATATAAACATTGGTAAATTTAACTATTGGTAATTATACAAATTGGGGAAAATTTTACCATTATAATTAGTGTTTATAAGTAGTAATGATAAAGGGTAATTTATGAAGAATAGAGAAATGATGGCCTCAACTAGTAGAGTCGTGCCATATGAATCTCGTTTGTCAGAACTTGGGAGAGAGGTAGAATCATTGGGGTTATCCATTGACTATAGAAAATATGATCTTAATCAAGTGTTTCTTTCATAAAATCACCTATGGTATAAGTTCAATTTAGTGGAGACTACCACTCAGTCAATGTTATCTAAGTCTCCCCATGAAACTCTCATCAATGCACACCATACCCTTAGGGCATACGCGGGTGTAATAAGAGGTTACATGTCCAAGAATTAATTTATTTAAGTGTAATTTTATTTTTTAAATAAAATTTTTATTCCTCAAATTCCATTTTAAGAGTGGTTTTTCTTAATAAAATATGTTTTTAATTGATATGAATTTGAAAATTTGATTTTTTGACACAAATAAAAAATAATTCTATTTTTTTAGAAAATATATACACCTTTAAAATAAACTAAGTTATTATAAATAATATTTGTTTTAATAAAATAGTCTTTTAAAACACACTTATTTAAATATAAATGATAAAATAATTTTATAATATCCTATGAAATTTTTATAAGTGTTGGAAATTTGACTGTCTTAAAAACTACTATTTTTCAATAAATAAGTATGTTTACAATTAAAAGTTAAAATTATCATATTTAGAGAATTATTTTGATGAAATAAATATTATATTTTAAATAATAATGTTAAAATTAGGTTAGGGTGAATTTTATAGAATTTCTTAAAATACTTTATTTTTCAGTGAATAGTAAAAACACAGTTTTGGGTTTTCGGTATGATTTATGAATTCATATTTATTTAATAATTATTTAATAATTAATTAACAAAAATATATGACCTAAACTATTTTTTTATTAATATTAATTATTTTAATAGCTTTTAATCAATTTCCAAACCTATAAGTGACTTTCTAAAGTCTAAAATGGAAATTTTGATTTTAAAAACATCATTTTGTGGAAAATTTACTTTTCCATGTCCAAAAAAGTATTAAAAATAGTTATTGGTTATAATAGATTAAAATATCATAAAATATTAATTAAATTTCTATAACTATGATTAAAAACTATGGATGAACCTGTGGTTTTTCATTTTCCAAAACATATATTTCCAAGAGCAATATTTGGAAATTATTAAACAGTTTCGCCAATTTTTCTATAAATATCCACCCATTTCAGCCTTCTCATTCACTCAAAATAAATTATCCACAAATTTATGGTATCTTTTCACCCAAATAGTCACCCTAAGGCGTTTTTAATCCCCTGAGGTTCCATCCTCAAGATTTAGGAGCAACTCTTCAAGGTAAGGGAATTCGCATCATGTTCTTTTATATCCAAATAATTATTTTGTGTAAATATTCTAAATGGTATGTTACTTTATTTTCTTATTATTTTTATCATACCCTTACTTCTAAAATAATTTTTTACCAATTAGAGACATTAGTTCTCTCTTATTTTACCTTTTTCTAAATCCACATTTTATACCCACCATGCTACCGACTTTACTTCTCAAAATTATCTCTTTTACATAATAAATTATTATATTGTGAATACCCAAACCATTTATTTATACATGTTTATTTAACTAGATGATAATATAATTTATTAGTTCAGTTATTTACATATGTGAAACCCACATTCCCTTTATGTGGGTTAAAAATGGTGTTATGGTCAAGCCTTTAATCACTTACATACCTAGTGATTTTATATGAAACCCATACTTTATTCTCCTCAGTTTATTGAAAAAATTATTTATTATGATAAATTTGGATCACATGAAATTAATATATATGAATTTTTTACCCTAATTTTTCTCCAATTCATTAGGTAAATAATTTAATCTCTAGAGATGATATGTTTTACGATGCCCTGGTGAATAACCTTGGTGATTTCTATTTATGACACCATGGTGATAAACCATAGTGATATTCTTATTAATGCCTCATTTTATATTGTATCCACATTTCCATGTTATAATACATGTTCTTTTTAATATGATATAACTCATGTTCTCTTGTTTATTCTATATTGTTTTTCCTCATGTTCTTATTTTTATACCCCGTGATCACATGATAAATATCTCCCTTGCTTATTACCTTATTGGGATTTATGCTAACCCCTTTCCTTTTATATATGTCCAAATTATATGAGATGTTGTAAAATTAACTTAGGTTGAACCCATGAATAATCCTTTCAAGTGTATTAGAAGAATGTTTTGTGTTTTCTTGTATTATATTCCTAATTTCAAAGAAACTAAACTTTAAAATATCTTAGATTTTGTTCCATGTAATAAAAAGATTATGTAATAAAAATGAGGGATCCCATAAAAAAAATATTTTATCCTACTTTGAAACACCCTAGTTCGGCTCACCCTATGAACAGTAACTTAATCGGTTCAACATGTGGTGTCAGGTGATCCTACCCAAACACTAGAGGTTGTTGAATAATAGTGGGGGTCTAATGAGGTAGTGTGGGAAGGATATAACCCATGTATCAGAATAATAAACAATGGTAAATAACTAGACATCATATAAATTAGTGTACATAAATTAATAAATAAAAATAACATGCTATAATGAAATGGAATGCAACATACAACTCAAATGATCATGTTCATAATATAAAAAAATAAATGGATTTCCCACTGGGAAGATCAAGATACAAAATAAATAAAAGAACAAATGGCATGAGACCTTCCTAATACTCCAATATATACCTAATATTAATTACCTGAGTACAATCCATACTTCTCAATGATCAAGACTTGAGCCTCTTCCAAACCTATACCAGCAACCATTGAGAGTCTGCATGGGCACCTCAATGCAATGGCAGCCCGAGTAGGGAATGAGTACATAACTAAATAGGAAAACACAAACATGGTCATGTACATAATAGAAAATGTAGTGATATGTGCATGTGATATGATCAGTTGAAATTAAATAATAACTATTATAGATAGATATATAAATAAACCATCATCGATCCTAAGGTCCAGGACCACGATTGACCATAACTTCTCTAACCAGTTCCAAGGTGTCTCTGGGAATAGCATGATATTATGTCATCTATATAAATATCATATACTAGGGTGTAACTTATTAATCCCCACTACTTCGGAACAAATGGCCAAAAACTCATCATGAATGGATCAACGGCCAGGTCCCAGCAATCCTATGCATCTATCCAAACTTCAAAATAATAAATGGATCAAAGCTAATTCATGAGAACCCTAAGAAATCATTGAATCTGAAATATCTCTCATTTCACCATGTTAATCATCCAGATCCTAGGCATCATGGGAATCCACATCAAGTATATATAATATCATAAGGTTGTACTAGTTAGATCCTATGGTTATCTAAGTATAACATAAAAATAATCATCATGATAAAAATCTCAAAGTCTAAAGAGTTGGGTCCTAGACATAATAGGAATCCTAGGGACCTAAGGTTTCCATGTGTCCCATAAAAACCTGATCTCGAATCTCAATGTCCTATTCATTCTTCACATGAATCAATAGTAATATCCCTAGATACACTTTAGGAATCCATTATGACATCAACACATCCAATTTTTATCACATAATATCACATGAGGCTCAAAATACAGATCCTAAGAAGCACCTCTGGGTATCCACAACATCACTATCACACCAGATCAAACCCATAGGTTAATTCTTGGGAATTATGTCTAGGTATCCATAGATGCATAAAAAATTTATGGGTGAGAGTATAAATATGATATAGGTTTTAAATGAGTTCCTAAACCCATCCTCACTATCCACATACCCATGGGATCACATGTTCGATGTGGGTTCTATGGTGGCACCTTCTACCATATCTACCCATACCCATGTACACCCACTCAGGGTCGATATATCATCGTACACCTACTCGGGTCCCCTAAATCATGTCCAATGATAGGAACCCTACTTGGGGAACACTTGGTGAACATAGGGTAAGAGTCACCCAACAAGGGTACTTAGTCTTAGTAAATTCACTCAAAACATCACATGTCACACAAAGGACATCACAGTCCTAGGTAATGCCATAACATAACACTACCTCATGGACCACAAGGGCATGCCTCATAGGAAACCCATTAGAGAGATGTCATAAATCCTATATCATGATCCATATTCACTCAAGGTCAATCACTAATCCAATTCAACCCTAGTCTTCCTAAGGTCTGTCCACCTAAACTCGGTTATATCAAATAAGGGAGGAACACCCACCTTGGGTCAATACTATAATCCTATTGTGTCTAAGGTGTCTCAAGGTTATTAATTGGCCCAATTGGTCCCATAATTGTGGGACACTATAACCTCCTCTTATAGGTGTATTCTAATCACATGGAGGTACACCACATCATATATATTATAATTTAAATTAAGGATCACCCCTCAGGGTGCGGGTGTTAAGGAAAAATCAATTAAGGACCACTACCTCTTCCATTGGTGGATGATAAATCTATCCAAAGTACAAGGTCCATTCATGAACCTTGGATATATATATAGTGTCCAAGGTATATCATATCATTAGTTAAATTACTTAATTAATTACAATTCTAGTCATACCATTCTCTTCATCCATTAAATTAATTAACCAATTCATCACCCTCAGTGGCAAGACAGCATGTCACAATGCATCAAAACTAAATAAACATTATACCATAGGTATACTCTCATGACCAAATACCATAATTGAGTGTTTTACCATTTATTTTTAAGGGCCGAAAACTCTTCCAAGGACCATCCAAGCCCGCCTAACCTCACATCACCAACTGGGTACCATAGTATCGAATCACACCATAACTGAAGCCAACAACTTATGGGAGGTATGTAGTGGACCTCCAATGCCAACCTAGGATAAAAATCTATGTGAAAAAACCATTTACATCATTAATTAAATTAAATTTAAATAAAAAACCTCAAATAAAATCATAGGTTAAAGTACCTTAGATGATTCGATAGATGGAGGTAGATTACTGTCATTATGGAATGTCCCCTATGTGAGTTGCATGAAAGTTATGAAGGAATAAAAAGATTTCACCATTATATAGTGAAATTTCCATTTTCACCCTAAAACGCATATCACTATATTTATCAAAAATGAGGGGAGAGATGAGAAATATAAGTAGAATGGATCCATACCTTGATCCACTAAAGAAAACACCCAAGAATGTTGCCCCAAGACAAGGGGAAGAAGGAAACAGAGGGGGAGGAGGCCCTTCATACAAGAATGCAAGATGAAGGAAAGAAAAGGAGGCTTACCCTTTAAAACTCAAGTGGGGAAATATCATTTTACCCTCTCAAAATTCCACCGAATAGTGGTTAATGGGCCACCGGCTAGCTGGTGCACCCAATAGGCTAGCCCAGCCCCTGGCTTTCCCACTAACTAGCCTTTAACAAGCCAGTGGCTATTCAATGGCAGTAGGCTACATGAACACTACAACTCGTCCACCCCAGCTACCTCTTATGATCCTTTTTTCGATCCTCAACACCAATTATCCCTTATTCCCCATCCAAAACACCCCTTTATGGGTTCTCAACCTTTCATAATTTCATTCTAAATCCCAGGTCAAAATTTAACCCATCCAATAATTGAAAAGATAAAATTTCTCTTGAAATTAAATTCTTTTCCATACCCGTGTTCATTACACTACTAGTTATGACCCACACCAACTTTATGATCCTCCTCTGCTACCTAGTCTAGCTATGGTTGAGGATGGTCACTACCTCATGGAAGCAGAACCTACCTTCTGTATATATCATGGGATGGCCCCCTTTTTTATTAAATCCTTAACCTAGTACTTTTCAAAAATACCTAAAGCCTCTATATATATGTTTGTTATCTTGATAGCATCATATTCAAGATTTATTCCAATTTTTTTAATAAAAACATCTTCACTAAATCTAACATAAAATATTTTTAATAACCCTGCAACATGAATTATCACATATTGTATAAAAATCCAAATTAACCCTTAAGTGTTCAACAATCTCCCCCTTTGGATTTTGTTAACAGTATCCCCTTAAATCAATTCCAAAAAATCCAATGAGTTAAGACACCCTTTCAAGTTTCTTGGATCCCATATATCGATTTTTTCTTGGTGTCACTTCTACTATACCTCATAGATTTGGTTAGATATCATAGAGTAGTGGTGTCGTTCATTAATTTCCACTTCATCAAGTGGAATCATCTAGATCGTGTCATATATCAATTTGGGTGCATAAAACACATCCTCTATACACCATACCAGATTTATTCATTACAAAGTATTATGATCATAGGTAAGTTGGTAAATTATTGGTTTCACTACCATTCTTGGTACATTGAGTCTTGGGATATGTGTTCCACTATCTTTTCTATATCTTTTTATTTAAAATTTTTTATTAACTTTAATTTTATTATTTTTATGTTCATAGGGGTTATAAATAATTATATATATCTCTAATTTCCATGAAGATGAAGTTTCCATTCATGATATACTTCATGAAATCTTGTGGATATTATATATCCTATTGATTCCTTATATGAGAGTGTCTATGATGTGGATCCATTGTCATATCCTGGTCAGCATGCTTCTATAGAGGTGGATGAGGATGTTGATGTACATGATAATCCCATTGGGGATAATTCACATCCACCAATGTCTTTACTTCCAGTAGGAGGAAAAAGACGATTACAAATCCAATGATGTCTGATAGAGGTTCCATGTATTGGTTTGTTTCTTATTGTCCCATTAATTTTTTGGTTTTAGAGTTAATGGTGTTCAATAGAGGATCAAGGATGGTTCTATGGAGTTTGGGGATTAAATTATATGCAATGGGTTATTCACTATGTGATAGGTTGTTCTTGTCTTGGATGCTAGTGATTTACAGCTTGAAAATTCATAAGGTGATTCTATGCTTAACTGATTCATGACATGAAATAATAATTCATGATGTGAATTAATTCGAGGATGAGGTGCCATAAAAATCATAGTATGTTATTAGAGTTTGGTGTTTAAGGGATTCATGGCCTGATTCTATTTCAGGTCCTAAATTAGAGGGGGCCATGAAATCTCATAGAATGAACTGATCAGTAACTTCGTGAATGTGTTGAGGTCTAACATATTTTTAAATTCTGATGATCTTATGAATTACTTCATTACTCTCTCATTTCTGTCTAACCTTAGGTGAAACCTATGTTATTTTGTAGGATCATTTAGGCCCTTTTATCTGGATTTGATACTTGGATTCTAGAGGATGATATTTGGATTTCCACAGTGAGTAAATATTCTTCTCTCCTTCAATTTATTTAGTTCATCTTTGGTAATTTTTGGTGGTGATGTTTTTTTGGTTAGAGGAGTGTTCAGAGCTATGATTTTTTATAAAAATTGATGTGATTCATGTTGATTCTAGGTTTCCAAGTTCATTTTTGGTCTTCTAGTTGTTTCTCATTTTCCCCACTATGTGTGGTGTTCAAAAAATATTCTTTGAGGTAGTGGATCTTTGTTCTCTCCCTATTTATGTTCATGTGTGGGCATTGAATTATTTTTTCTTCCTTTAAGTGGATAGTAAGGGTCAGATTAAGAATATAATTAATTTGATAAATCTAAATTTGATGGTAATGGGTAAAAATCATATGTTTTACTAGTTTTGATGATATTTATTACAAGATTATGCATGCATGTTACCATTGTTGAAGATCATAGCAGTTGGGAGCCTTTCTTGTGTTGTAGTTGATGTACCTACGGAAACCTATTTATGTTGACTATTTGATATCACCCTTAATAAAAAGATAAAAACTTATATATTTTTAATGAATTTTTTTCCCTTAAAAATCAATAATTTCATGATAATAACCATGCTAAGTAATGAATTAAAGTGATTAAATCCCTTTTTGAATGTGATTTTTGGTAAATTATGGAATTTAAAATGTGTTTTTATGTGTTTATGTGGTTATTGTGAATTTGTGTTGGTTGTGTGAACCCTATTTGGGATTGTGTTCTAATGGTGATTACTAACTTGGGTATAGAATTTTTTGGGTAGTGATGTGATGGTTGGTTGGAATGGGATGTTTTATGGGCTTGTGTGTGGTGATTATGATGTGTGGTTGTTATGGTGAGATAGTTGGGTGGTGTCAATATGTCTTGGAATGCATTTTGTTTTTGTGGTGGTTGTGGATGTGAGATGGGTGAGCTATTATATGGTATATTTTCTCTAGTTTCCTAGTTATCCATGGAAGAAATCAAAATGTTGAAAATTAAAAGACATTTATTGGTAAATGAATAAGAATGGGATGGAATTTAATTGTGAGAATGAGATGAAATTAATGTGTGGTAATTGGATTAAATGTATTGAATTGTAAATTAATGGGTTGTGTTAATTTGAATGAAATGGATTATTAAATGAGAGTTGGTGAAAACTCATTAAAATTTGGAAATGTTGGAATGGGTAATTGAAGATGTAATTGTGTGGTTATGTGTGGTGGTTGTATGGTGTGATGCATTTAGTGGTGGAAGCAGTTGTGAATAATGTCATGTGGTGTAGTGGTGTTGATGTGGAGTATGTTAGTGCATTTGATGTTAACTCATAGGTTGGGTAATGTGTGTTTTCTAACTATCATGTATTTTTATGTTCTTTCTATAAGTGCCCCACCCAAGTTAGATAACCATACTAATGCCCAAATGTTTTGGGTTTTGGGTGTTTTCCCCAACATCCTAGATGGTGGTGATTTGAATGGCTAGCTACCCCCTCTTCCCCTCTCTCGCTTTGGAAATAGTGATGATATAGGTTAGTGTTTTAGATTACACCATGATGATATGAGTATGTTTTAGAGATTACCTAGTAATGAGATGATGGGTTGGTGTTGGATATTTATCAATGGTGATGAGGATGTGATATGTGGTGGTGGTCATGTCTGTTAGGAGGAGAGTATGAGGTTGATGTCCTTCATGTTCATGATACCTTACTTACCCGTTTATGTGATGAGGTTGTGATGTGATGATGGTTGGTGCTAGAACCATATTCTAGTCCCTATGAAATGTTGGGATATATCAGGATGCATCACAAACCACATCCGAGATAGTTGGATATGTGATATGATATTTATAGAAGGTATGGGAAAAAGTTACTATGACATTGGGGCCTCAAAATTAAAAATTAATGGGGAAGTGTTTGTGGGGTGCATTTTCCTCATGTTCTTCAGATACTATATTACTACATCGGATGTTTGATTTGGAGATCATGTTATGGCAAGACTAGGATTGGTTAGTTGACATATTTAGGTTCATGTTAGATTTTCTTTTTGTCCACTAGGGAATTAGTATGATCTATTAACTTGTGAACTAGAGACCTTTGGTATGATCCTAATGAGTGTACATGTAATTATCACCCTATGTATATATAAATTTTTTTTCTAACTTTGGTGGAATTTTATGAAATTATAGGAATGGATTGGCTTTCCCTATATAGATCCAACATAAATTGTTGTGAGAAGAAAATAACTCTCTATATTGTGAATCGACCCCCGATTCTGTACAACTACAAGGAGGAGGATGATGAATATTCTTTAGAATCATCATCTCAAGCATCGATATTATTTCCCTATGAGCAAGTTTATCTAGATAAAATGATTGAGTCTAAAGAAAGAACCATCCTCACATACATTCCAATTGTGAGGGGATAAGCTGACATGTTTCCTGAGGAATTTCATGGTCATCCTCCTAGTTGAGAGGTTGAATTTTATATTAAGATTATACCTACTGTGTTTCCATTATCCAAGACTATGTATATAATGGATGTTGTGGAACTTGAGGTGCTGAATAAACAACTACAGGAGAATCCAGATAAAGGGTTCATACACCCAAGTGCTTCACCATGGGGTGCACCAGTCATCTTCTTCAAGAAGAAGGATGGGTCAATACACCTTTTCATTGATTATCATGAGATCAACAAGATCAAGATAAAGAAAAAGTACCCTCTACCTCAGATTAATGACTTGTTTGATTAGATATGTGTAGAAAAATAATTCTCCAAGGTGGATCTTTAGTTGGGATATTATCATGTAAGGGTGAAGAATGAAGATATCCCCAAGACCACTTTTCGTACTAGGTATAGGAACTATGAGTTCATAGTGATTCCATTCAGACTCACTAATTCTCCAACAATCTTCATGGACTTAATGAATAGAGTCTTTATATATTACCTTGAAAAAAAATTAGTATACTTTGTAGATGATATTCTAATATACTCCAAAATGGAGGAGTATCATGAAGAGTATTTTAGAACTACGCTAAAGACCCTATGAAAGGAGAATATTTACACCAAGTATAGAAAATATGATTTTTGGTTGAAGTGAGTCTCTTTCTTTGGGAATATCATCATAAGAAATGGGTTATCTATAGACCCTTCAAAGACAAAAGCAATTAAAGGATGTATTAGTCCAACATTTGTGATAGATATCTATAGTTTCTTTGGGTTAGCTGGGTATTATCATTGATTTTTTATAAAATTCTCATGATTTTCAAATCCTCTTACCAAGATAACTTAGAATGGAGTTAATTTTTCTTGTAATGATGAATGTGAAGAGATATTCATGGAGTTAAAAAAGAGGCTCATCATTGCACTCATACTCACACTACCAACAAGTGGATAACTCTTTATAGTATTCAACGATGCTTCTAAGAATGGATTAGGTTGTGTTTTAATTTAGAATGACAAATTCATAGCCTATGATTCAAGGTAGTTTAAAGTCCATGAGAAAAACAATCCCACACATGATCTGGAGTTGGAATTTTTGATATTTGTGTTGAAAATCTAGCATCATTATCTCTATGGGGAGAAGTGCGAGATATATATAGATTAAAAAATCCTCAAGTATATATTCACATAGAAAGAGATTAATATGTTTCAATGATGATGGTTAAATATGATCAAGTACTATGACTACTCAATCCACTACCATCATGGTAAATCAAATGAAGTGGAGGATTCTCTAAGTGGAAAGGATCCTGGATCTTTATCAATGATGAGAATTGAGAATCATCTAATATTATTAGACCTGTAAAGGATGGAAATGGGAATCATAAAGGAAGGAAAATCATAAATCCTTTTATAAATTATTTCTTAACCATTTATTTTGGAAAGGTTAAATTATTCTCAAAGATATGGTGTGTAAATTCAGAAGAAGGTGGAATTCATGAGAAAGAGGAAGTATTTAGAGTTTAAAATTGATGAATTAATTGTGTGATTTGGGTCAAGACTATGTGTTTCATCAAATATTTTTTAGGAAGGATTTTTTTGGATTATACACAGAGTTCAACTTTCTCCATTCACCCAGGAAGCAAAAAGATGTATCAAGATCTCTATAAGAATTATTGGTGGGACAATATGAGTAAGGGGATCATTGAATATACATTATAGTGCCTGGTATTCCAATAAGTGAAGGTTTAAAGGTAGAAGTATAAGGGGATAATTAAACCATTACCCATACCAACATGGAAATGGGAGAACATAACCATGGACTTTTTCACCGGACTTTCAAAGACATCCAGGGGAAACAATGCTATAGGGGTTGTTATGGATCATCTTACAAAGATATATCACTTTACTAAAATTTGATTGGACTTCTAATTGGATTAAATTTTATCGATATACATCATATAAGTGTTAATTTTGTATGGAGTACCATTATCAATTCCATCCAATTGAGATTATAGATTCACCTCAAAGTTCTATAAAATTATTTAACATGCTCTAAACACTAAGTTGAACTTCAGTATGTCCTATCATCCTCAAACTGATGGAAAATATAAGTGTAATATTTATAAACTAGTAGACATATTTTGAGCATGTTATATGGACTTCAAAGGAGGATGGGACCAACATCTTCCTCTGGTCAAGTTCTCATATAACAACAGTTTCCACCCAAGAATATAAATAGCTCCATATGAATCCATTTATGGGAAGAGGTGAAAAACACATGTAGGTTGGTATGAAGTTTGGGGATGAAAACTACTAGGTACTGAAATGGTTGAGGAAATGGTGGAAAAGTTTAAGACTATTCAATAGAACATCAAGGCTGCTCAGATTTGATTGAAGAGTTATTCTAGTAATCGTCGATGAGACCTAGAGTTTGATATTGGAGACATGGTATTGCTCTTAATATCTATATATAAGAAAATGATGATATTTGGGAATAATTGAAATCTTAGTCCAAGATACATCGTCCCCTTTGAGATCTTTAATCACATCAGAGTAGTGTTCAATTAACTAGCACTCCCATAGAACATATATCAAGTACATGATGTATTCCATGTATCCCTATTGAGTAAGTACATACCATACCCCTCACATGTAATAAATCGAGAGATGGTACCATTAGAGAATGAAATTTCCTATGAGGGTCATCTAGTGAAGATCTTAGATTGTAGAGAAAAAGTACTATTAAACAAGAAAATGCACCTTGTCAAAGTGTTGTGGAGAAACAAAAATTTTAATGAATAAATGTGGGAACCATAATAGGTGATGAAGCAGATTTACCCTCATCTATTTTAGTGTGGTAAATGAAAATTTCAAGGGTGAAATTTCTTAAGGGGGGGATTTTGTAATGACTCAAACTATTATAAATAAAATTTCACTTTTTAACTTATTTAAATGTATCATCATGAAATATGGTTATAGAAAAAACATGAAATTATTTTGTTTTGTTATATCTTATAGGATTTAAAAGACCATTAATAATAATTATCATTGATAATATATCCATTAAATATTGATTACATGATTATTATAAATATAGGATTTTAACAAATCTAATTGTCATAGAAAAAATAAGTGATGGCCTCAACCAATAGAATCATACCCTATGAAGCCCATTTATCAGAGATTTTGAGGGAGATATAATTTCTAGGATTTACCCTTGACCAATCCCAATCTAAGATCCAACAAATTAATCATGATAAAAACCATTTATGGGATAATTTCAAGCACATTGAGATCACATCCCAAACCATATTCGCTGAATCACCCCATGAAAGTCCTACCATCATGCACCTTACTCTTAAGGAATTTTCTGGTGTATTAAAGGGATATGTATCAAGAACCTATCAATACGAATATGTACTTTTTTATATAATAATGAATATATTTTCATCCTATTATTATTACTTTGTAAATGATTTTTATTTTGATACAATAAAGTAAAAATTGTATTTTTGGTTAATATTAAAATTAAATTAATGAATTAATGAGTTTTTTAAATAAATTGTATTTTAATATTATTAAATAATTTTTATCAGATATAAATGATCATATAATTTTTATAAAGTCAATTGTAATTTTTACAAGGGTTTGAAAACTGTTATTGTCAAAAAAAACCTATCATTTCTTAATAAATGTCAATTTTATTTTAAAAGTGAAAATTAAAAATTTAGAAAATTATTTAGTTAAAATGAATATTATTTTTGGAATTATAAATTTAAAATTTTCCAACAATTAATTTTTTATAATTTTATGAGGCAACCGAATTTTTGGGTAATTATTAAATATCATATAAATATACTTTGTGTTTTATGACATAATAATGACCCAAAAGTGATGTAATAATTAGTATAAATGGGATCCAAAACCAAATATATTTTTTCCATTTAAAATAATGTTATTTTAAGTTTATTTTATTTATTTTATAAATCCATTATGATCCCCCAAAACTTATAATATATTTTAAGGTTTTAAAATCCATTCTTTAAGAGTGTGACTCACCACCACATAAGCAAGGAAATCATTTTAATAAGTTAAGACCATGGACTTATAAAATAATAATAACCAATACCTTTTTTTATAAACCATGGTAAAAACCATGGGATGGTTTTTGTTTTTTTGTTTTTTTGATATTTTATTATGTAGAGTCCAAAACCTAAATAATAAAGAAATCCCCGTATTTTCTTATATAAAACCACCTAAGATCCCATTTATCTTCACTAAAAATCCTTGGAGCATGAAAATACTATTTCCTCCACTATATAAATTCCTTAAAAGTCACTTTCAATTTCTCAATAATCCCCTCCCATGTTTTTGAAGTTTCACACTCAAGTAAGGGACCTTCCTCTCCTTCTTTCAATTCAAGCACCTTCTTTAGAATTTGTCTTATTAATATAATTTTTTTATGATTTTATGTATTTATAAACATCCCCTACTATCCAATGGATATTATTTTAATGATTTTTCATTTATTCTCTCTCATTTTTACCTTCACATAAGTCGTTACTATGCTGAAATTCTGTAAGGGGTTTATCTCTTCTCATTTCCATTAAAAAACTCCTTTTATAATATGTCTATTAAATTCCATTTTATTTTGTTTGGATATGTTCTTATATATTCCCCTTACTTTAAATTTAATATATAAATGATTATATCCCCATTTTAACTCTCATTAATCCTCCCATGATTCTTTATGCACACCCGCTAGCATGCTGAAATTTCATCAGGGATATTTTCCTTTCTTCTATTTATTCAAGCATCTTATTTACCTTATGTATTTTATCTTAATTTACATATTATGGGATGTATTATTTCATATCCCCATTACTATAAATTAAATTCCAAATTATTATAGGCCCCTTTCACTTTCATCAATCCCTTTTATGAATTTTTAAGTAACGTCATTATGCTGTCAAAATTTCACCACAATTTTCCAGGACAGAACAATTGTGTAGTGAATACCATACCCATTTTTCTATAAAATTAATTCAACTTTATGAACATATACCTGTTTATTGTAGGATTATATGAATGTATTCCACATTTCTTTATTATGGAATAAATTATGATGGTGAATGAATCCATGTTGTATGATCTATGTGGAACACCTAAGCATGAGAATGAAATGAATATGATGGGTGCACTCAGATAGTGCTCCAATTAATTAGGTAATGTTTATTATCATGATACATCATGTCAGTAAAGAGAGTGAAACTTATTCATTTTGGTAATTTGTCAACCATGATGTCTTGGAAGGTTTTTCCTTGACCTATGTTTATGATTTAGGGTTTTAAGTTGTTGTCACATTTCCCATGTTATGGTTATCATGTTATATCATGTCATATTATTCATGTTCCTTTTATTCATAAATGATATCCATATTGTCTAACATGTATCACTTATTCCATGTTTATTCCCTTATTGTTATTTATAGATCACCCTTTTCTTATTTATATCCTTCGGTTATCCCATACAGTTTTAAGTTCGAAGGATTATTTTTATCATGTTGAAGAAGTTTTTTATAAATATGTTGTATTCCCTAATTTATGTTGTTATGTAATGTACCTAATTCCCAAAGACAGTTTACTTATCAATCATCCAGATTGTATTAATTTTATTCTCATGTAATAAATCAAGTATTAATGTGAAATAAAGAGTGGGGTTGTTATATTTCATGTATGCATCATCTTTCCTATGTCACCATGCCCATGTCATGAATACATCATTTCCTTCCTACATCATGCATGTGTCACCACCTTCTCATGTCACCACCTACGTCTTAAATCCCCCATAGTCTTTCCAGGATTTAAACCCTAGTCTCTTGGATTCTATATTATGGGGTTTACCACTTAGGATCCACCCAAACTGTATAAATTTAGTCATCTTATCTATGAATTTTATTGAAAAAATCTAGATATAGAAGGCCTAAATCGATCAATCTTTCTTCAAATATATCACCAAAATATAAGCAATTTTGGGTCCCTAAATATTTACTCTCCAATTTTTTGGGATATAAATTTTTTACCTCGCCTAAATCAAGTGCTAACATTATATGACTGAAAAGGGTACCAAAAAGATCCTTTAAATTATTTCTTGAAAGGTTTTACCATAAAAACTCTTTGATATATGAAAAGAATTGATTCTATTTAAAAGATATTGTTTTACCTCTTGAAGTGATTTATCAAATCTTTCCACCTTTATCTTAATGTTTCATGATTCATGTGAGGAGGATCCTACCTCTTTCCTTTCTAGAGAAGCTTGGACGTCAATATTTATCTTCATTAAAAAAAATCTATTTCTTCCTATTTATTTTATTTCTCTCCTGAATTTTATTTCAAAATCTTTCCTCTCTTGTTTTTATCTTATTTTTAAAAAAAATTCCTATTTATTTTTGGCTATGATCCCTTTATCTCAATTGTTCTATCATTTTTGGGGTGTCATATGCCTTTTTAAAATTTATTTTATTTTTTAAATTTATTTTCTTTTCTTTTTTCAAAAAAAAATTCAAAATTTATTTTCTTTATATTTTTTATTTTTTTTCGAATTTCAATTTTAATCTTTATATTCTATCATATCTTTAATTTTTATTTTAGATAATGATATATTTAAAATTTTATCTCTATTTTATATCTTAATTTCTTTATTTCATTTAATATTCTTTTATTCTCTATCTATTCTATTTTAGGAGAGTTATTTTAATGATATTTTTCATTCATATCCTGTCTCTTATCTAAGAATTTTCTTAAAGATTAATTTTTTTCTAATCATGTGTCATTTATTCTTAAAATAATGTTTTAAGTTCTCTATCTCTTGGCATGATCATATTTTAATATTTGAAAATATTTATACATGCTTAAATATCCTTATTTTCAAAATTTATATTGTTTTAAATGAGTTTTTTTCATTACTTTGTTATTGTATTGATCATAAGATTATTTTTTTAATACCTTTATTACTTCTTGATATTATTTGATTTATCTATTTATTTTATAAATCATGATATTTTGTAAATTATTATCAGTTTATTAAAAAAATCCTAAAGGGAAGTTTGATCTTATTTAAAGGTTTTTTTGAAATTATTTTCTATTGTCTTTTCATATCTATCTAACCTTCTTGATTAAAAAATTACTTTTTAATAATTGTAAAGGAGGGATATTTTGATGGAGGTTAATGGTTAAAGAATTTATGTTTCAAATATTTTTTCATCAAGGGGGAGAACTTTAATTCAAATTTTTAAAAAAGGGGTAGACATGGTTTCACGTTTATTTGGTAACTTCTTCCTTTTTATATTCTCCCTCTTTATTATCTCTATTTTAATATCAAGTGTTTGTGATCATTAAAACGGGGGAGATTATTGGACCCTAAAGCTTATTTTTTTAATGATCACAAACACTCTAATGTTGTTCTAACTTGTTTCTAAAGGTTCTGAGCGTAGCGAAAGTGTGGTTGGGATGGCACCCAAATTTTATTTTTACCGTGATCAATGATTATTATGGGATAAATACGAAAATGAACTCCAGTCTCCATAGAATATAAAAAAGATTTATATAAATAAGGAAGAGGCTAGAAAACTTTAGAGAGGATCTTTTACATCATGTTTATAAATAATTTAATTAATTTCATAAAGAAAATAATACCTAGATCTTGGGTATTTTCTTTGTTAATGATGTTGATCATCCAGAATGACCCTTCCGGATTATCTCGTTGCGCTTGTAAGGATCCAAACTAGAATCCCTCTAACAGTGATTCACACGTACTTCGATGGCCTCTGATCGACATTGCTCGTTCTCCAGGTTCTAGCACAGTGAAGCGAGTGTCTTATATTGGTCATTCTTGATCACTTGTTATTCGTCCTTGAAGAACATATATCTCTCTTGAGAGGGGTGGGAAGATGATTTGAGAGAGAAATTGTTTAGCTCAACAATTCTCAATTCACTAGGTGTGTGGTTCGGTGCATGGTACAATAGTTGTATGTGTATATTTATTGACATGGGGTTTCACTTACAATAGTTAATTGCGTAATAGAAATTAAATACATTCATTACCTTAGATAAAACTCATGTTATTAATAATAATACAACTTTATTATTTCTAGTGTTCCAACTTGTGCAAAACAGAATTATAAAAAAAAATTCGTGTCACAAAATAATAGCATCATTATTTTAATTTGTGTCAACTAGTTAAATAATTATTTATCATCTTGCAAATAATTATTTTACTACGGGACTGGCCTTGGTCCTCTCGAACTCCACCTCCATTTATTGGACACCCAAATAAATAAATAAATAATTTATTCTCTTAAATAAATATTTTATTTGCAAAGTAGTAGATAAATATTTATTAAATGTTCAATAAAATAAATAAATATATTTTACCCAAAATTTGGTGAATAAATATTTATTTAATTTATGAAATCATTTCAAATTGAATAAAATTATTCCATTGTCTAGATAATAGTATTTATTAATTAAATTTAAATAGAATTTAACCGAGACCACCAGAAACACTTAGTGTGTGAACCTCTAGGATTCTTTCTCGTTGGCATTAGGTGAGATTGCCTAAAGTCTAAGAATACTGTCTAGCAATGATTCAAGGCACCCAAGAAAAATAACTTAAAGTTGCAACAACAAAATCTACATACGAATGCTCACTGTGTGATATAATCCCTTTGTCGTGATATCTCATCAAGCAGGTTTCATGATAGTGTCATCAACCTTTGTGCTTGATACATCATTCTTTGACTACCTGAAATAAACTCGTTGTTACACCATGGCCATGGAATTTTTCACAACAGTTCTATTTCAATTAATGGTCTGAGATATCAACTTCCATAAATTGAAGGGAAAAATTCTTCCTTGACTTATCCATTAATAACATGCCACTCGTGATGCACTCAACGTACCCCACTTCCCGCCAACTATCTCCATAATGGTTTTTGTCAGTAAATAAAAGTGCGCAATTCATTGCATGTATTAATGATAATATTTAAATTTAAGGATCAATACAAACGCTCATAGATAGAAATATCCTATGACACCAAAACATGTAGAATTCCTACTGGAGGATCTGTTCTCATAATATCCTATCTTGGAGATTACCAAGTGTGAACTTCATGAGAGGAAGTCTCATCTGCTTACGAGTACTCACACATGATGGTATGCATGCTATGTGTCCCATAATAGTATTTCACCCAACCGTAAGAACTATATTTAAGAATATTGTTATATAATTTCAAGGTTCTCATCATAGCAGGGAACTTCCATGACCTTATTAATGCAACAAATACTCTATGACATTATTACATCATAGTCATATAGAACAATGAACAATATGTAATAAGATGTTTAATATTTAAATATATTAAATGTTCATGTAATGAAAGTACAACCAGTTGGTTCTCAGATAACAACTCTTAAAAACTCCCACTTGTACTAGAGCCAACTACCTATGACTTTCAGTCCGCTAGACCTCACATGGTGATCTTGCTTCTGCTGAGTCAAGGATTTAGTCAAGGGGGTCTTCCACGTTGTCTTCCATGGAAATAATGCTCACTGTAACTTCACCTATTTGAGAAAAATCCCTCAATATATGATACTTCTGAAGTATGTTCTTCATCCACTGATGTTACCTTGGATCTTTTGTGAGATCCATCGCTACAGTATTATCACAGCATAGTGTGATGGGATCTTTACTGATAGGTATCACATCCAACTCCTGGATGAATCTTCACATACAAACTGCTTCTTTAGCTACCTCATAAGAAATGATATACTTAGACTCGGTTATAGAATATATGGACCACACTCTACTTTGAGCTCTTCTAGCTCATTTCATCTCTATTAAAAGTAAAGATATATCCTATTTGCGACTTCATGTCATCTTGATCAGTCTGGAAACTAGAATCTATATATCCTTTGATGACTAGTTCATCATCTCCTCTATAAACTAGGAACATATCCTTATTATGACTAAAATAATTTAAAATATTCTTGACTTCCATCCAATGGTGGTCACCTGGGTCAGCTTGATATCTTCCCACCGCACTCAATGCGTAAGTGACATCCAACCTAGTACATAGCATGGAATACATGACTGACCCAATCGATGATGTGTATGGAGTCCTTTCCATTATATTTCTTTCCTCATGTGTCTGAGGAAACATTTTATTGGAAAGATGAATTCCATGTGACGTTGGAAACAATCCCCTCTTGTATTGTTCTATACTGAATCTCTTCAATATCTTTTCAATGTATGTACTTTGACTTAGGCCCAACAATCTCTTGGATATATCACAATGAATCTTGATCCCAAGAATATATGCTACCTCTCTCAAGTCCTTCATGGAGAAGAATTGATTCAACCATGCCTTAACAGACTGTAATAATGGTATCTATTTTCCAATAATTAATATTTCATCGACATATACTATTAGGAAAACAATTGCACTCCCACTAAACCGTTTGTAGACACAAGTCTCACATTCATTCTTGATGAAACCAAATTTTGTTATGGATTCATAAAAACAAATTTTCCATGACTTGGATGATTGATTTAATCCATAAATGGATTTATGTAACTTTCATACCCTATTCGAATCCTTTAAATTCATAAACTTTTCAAGTTTTGTCTTGTAGAAATCTTCCAGAAGGTTCCCATTAAGGAAGGTTGTTTTGACATCCATTTTCCAAATCTCATGTTCATGGTAAGAATTAATGGACAATATAATTTCAATGGATTTCAAGATTGAAACTGGTGAAAAGGTTTTGTTGTAGTCAATTTTTTGACGTTGTTTGAACCCTTTTGCGACCATTCATTCCTTATAGGTACTGAATTTTCCTTCCATGTACAGTTTATTCTTGAATACCCATTTTCAACCAATAGGCTTTACATCAACTGGAGGATCTACCAAAATCCAGACTTGGTTTTGGTACATGGAATTCATTTCAGAATTCATGGCTTCTTGCCACTTGGAAACATTTGTGCCACTTACTACTTCCTTGTATGTTAGAGGACCATTATTATAAACTAATAATGATTCACTATCCTCGGTAACTAGAAAACCATACCGCTCCGGTTCTCTAACCTCTCTTGTACTCTTACATAGCTCTTGTGTCTTTGAAATAGTTCTTTATTCCACGGGGCTTTATGGAATCTATTCATGTACCAACTCTTGTGTACCTTGAGCCTCAACTTCATAGAAGTCTATATCGCTCCCACTATCTCTTTTGGATATGTTCTCCCTATAAAGGAATATGGAATGTCTTTCTACTATAAACTTTTTTTCTGAGGGGGTGTATAGGTAATATCCCCTTGTTTCCTTGGGGTGTCCTATAAAGGTACACTTTGCACCTTGGGGTGCAAGTTTGTTACCTGAAGAGGCCTTAACAAATGCATCGCTTCCCCACATATGTAAATTCGATACTATATATTTCTTTCCACTCTAGAACTCGTATGGAATATCATTTATCAATTTAGTTGGTACTTGGTTTGGTATGTGCACCTATTTTTGTAACGCATATCCCCAAAAGGATAATGGAAGAATTACATAACTCTTCATTGATCTCACCATGTCCAATAGGGTGAGCTTCCTCCTTTATCTCACACCATTACATTGGGGAATGTATAGAGGAGTGAGTTGGGATAGGATCCCAAACTCCTTTAAGTAATCAATGAAGTCTTGATTAAGATATTATCCACCTCGGTCTGAGTAGAGCTTCTAAATCTTCTTACCAAGCTAGTTGTCAACTTAATTCTTGTATTCTTTGAACTTATCAAAAGAATCTGACTTATACCTCATTAAGTAGATATATCCATATCTACTAAAATCATGAGTAAAATTTATGAAGTATGAGTACCCTCCCCTTGCTTCAACTGGAAATGGTCCACACACATCGGTATGAACCAATTCAAGAAGTTATTTAGCCAATTAAAATTTCTCACTAAATGGGGATTTGGTCATTTTTCCTTGTAAACATGAATTACATACACCAAGTGGTTTTAGTTCGATAGAATCTAAATATCCATCTCACTAGTGCAGAAAACGTTTTTTACGTCACCATTTTTTACGTCGGTTATATAAAACCGACGTCATAATATGTAAAACGAGGTTTTTTACATCGGTTATTTAATAACCGACATAAAAACCGGTGTTTAGTACACCTTTAACATCGGTTATTTTTATAATCGACGTTATTAATCGCGCGGCTTCGTTTTTTTACGTCGGTTATACATTAACCTCCGTAAAAAACAGACGCGGGGGGCCTTTTTTACGTCGGTTATTCAATAACCGACGTAAAAAAGGCGGTTTTTGAAGGCCTTTTTACGTCGGTTATAAAATAACCGACGTAAAAAAAGAATCCGCAGATGTTTTTGACGTCGGTTATGGAATAACCGACGTAATAAAACGCGGATTTTGAGCCCTTTATAACGTCGGTTATAAAATAACTGACGTAAAAAAAGAATCGGAGGAAGGTTTTTACGTCGGTTATTGAAATAACCGACGTTATAAATGTTTTTAAAAAAATTATCACGTCGGTTATTGAATAACCGACGTGATAACTCATTTAAAAATTTACCCAGACCCGTGGATTGTCATTCACGAGTTTACCTTCGACAGTCGCGACTCGTCTCTCTCGCGCGTAAACCCGAATCGGCTCGTCCATTTCGTGGGTTTAGATTCGTTTTGCAATCATCGTTTCTCATATTTAATCTCCTCGGATCAATCATCTAAACCCGCAGCACTCAGGTAATCCTCCCACTCGTTCGTTTTTTTCGCGGATAGTATATGTATATGTGTTGTGATTTTTTTGTTGAAACTAGCTAAGATTCTTCGATTGCGAACCCTTTTAACTCGTTTTGGCACCATAATCTTATTTATCATCCCTAGATCTATTAGTTCGACTTGCAATATTGACTAATTTTATGATTTCACTAATTTTTCATCGTTTTCTATAAATCCCCGAGAGGGTTGGGGCGTGTCCAGGGGGGTTTACAAGGGGGGTGGGTGGGTGTGGGGGGCTGTCCAAGGGTGTGGGTGGGTGTTGGGGGGTGTCTAGTGGGGTGTCCAAGGGGGGTAGGGGGTGGGGGTGGTGTTTAGGAGGGGTGGGGGGGCTGTCCAGAGGGTTGGGGTGTGTCCAGGGGGGTGTCCAAGCAGGTCGGGGGTGGGGGGTTGTGTCCAGGAGGGGTGGGGGTGCTTTCTAGAGGGGTCGGGGGCTGTCCAGAGGGGTCGGGGGGTGTCCAGGATGGTGTCCAAGGGGATGGGTGGGTGTGGGGGGCTATCCAAGGCGGGTGGCGGCCTGTCCAGAGGGGTCGGTGGGGTGTCCAGGGGGGTGTCCAAGGGGTTGGATGGGTGTGGGGGGCTGTCCAAGTGGGTGGCGGCCTCTCCAGAGGGTATTTGGGGTTGTCCGGGTGGGTAGGGGGGCTGTCCAGAGGGTTGGGGGATGTCCAGGGGGGTGTCCAAGGGGGTAGGGGTGGGGGTGGTGTCCAGGAGGGGCGGGGGGCTGTCCAGAGGGGTCGGGGGTGTCCAGGGGGGTTTACAAGGGGGTGGGTGGGTGTGGGGGGCTGTCCAAGGGTGTGGGTGGGTGTTGGGGGGTGTCCAGGGGGGTGTCCAAGGGGGGTAGGGGGTGGGGGTGGTGTTTAGGAGGGGTGGGGGCTGTCCAGAGGGTTGGGTGGTGTCCAGGGGGGTGTCCAAGCAGGTCGGGGGTGGGGGGTTGTGTCCAGGAGGGGTGGGGGTGCTTTCTAGAGGGGTCGGGGGGTGTCCAAAGGGGTCGGGGGGTGTCCAGGGTGGTGTCCAAGGGGATGGGTGGGTGTGGGGGGCTGTCCAAGGGGGTGGCAGCCTCTCCAGAGGGGTCGGTGGGGTGTCCAGGGGGGTGTCCAAGGGTGTGGGTGGGTGTGGGGGGCTGTCCAAGTGGGTGGCGGCCTCTCCAGAGGGTATTTGGGGTTGTCCGGGTGGGTGGGTGTTGGGGGTGTTGGGGGGTGTCCAGGGGGGTGTCCAAGGGGGGTAGGGGGTGGGGGTGGTGTTTAGGAGGGGTGGGGGGCTGTCCAGAGGGTTGGGGGGGTGTTCCGGGGGGTGTCCAAGCAGGTCGGGGGTGGGGGGTTGTGTCCAGGAGGGGTGGGGGTGCTTTCTAGAGGGGTCGGGGGCTGTTCAGAGGGGTCGGGGGGTGTCCAGGGTGGTGTCCAAGGGGATGGGTGGGTGTGGGGGCTGTCCAAGGGGGTGGCGGCCTGTCCAGAGGGGTCGGTGGGGTGTCCAGGGGGGTGTCCAAGGGGTTGGATGGGTGTGGGGGGCTGTCCAAGTGGGTGGCGGCCTCTCCAGAGGGTATTTGGGGTTGTCCGGGTGGGTGGGGGGCTGTCCAGAGGGTTGGGGGATGTCCAGGGGGGTGTCCAAGGGGGGTAGGGGGTGGGGGTGGTGTCCAGGAGGGGCGGGGGGCTGTCAAGAGGGGTCGGGGGGTGTCCAGGGGGGTTTACAAGGGGGTGGGTGGGTGTGGGGGGCTGTCCAAGGGTGTGGGTGGGTGTTGGGGGGTGTCCAGGGGGGTGTCCAAGGGGGTAGGGGGTGGGGGTGGTGTCCAGGGGGGGTGTTATATCTTACTATATTTTGTTTATAAAATAATATTCAAGCATATTTTTTTAAATACACATAGATTTGTTTTATATTTCAAAATTGTTTACATTCAAATTATGATTTTTTTCATATAAACATATATTTGTCTTATCTAAAAAATATATATATTTTTGCTATTTGTTATAGGTAATAATGAGTCTAAGTTGGATTACGGCACATCGAATGAGCAATGAATATGAGGAAGGTGTTGATTCCTTTTTGGAATTTGCTAAACGAAATGTTCCAAGTAGTGACATTTTTTTCTGTCCATGCCTGAAATGTCTGAATATGAAGAAGTTGATAAGTAGAGAGATAAAAGATCATCTGATTTGTCATGGCTTCAATCAGAGTTACAACCCTTGGATTTTGCATGGCGAAACTGGACAGAATGTCACTGATGATAATGAATCGCAAGATGGTAACTCCGATGGAATTGAAGAAATGATTCGCGATATTGTAGCAGAACAAATTGAGATAGAACCGACAGTTGCACGTCTATATGGTGATGCCGAAAAACCATTATATCCTGGTTGTACAGATTTTACGGTTTTGTCGGCGGTGTTAAGATTGATTAACCTGAAGGCGAAACATGGATGGAGTGATAGAAGTTTTACAGAGCTGCTACAATTGATGAAAGACATTCTTCCAAAAGATAACGATCTTCCAGATTCACATTATAAGGCCAAAAAAATATTATGCCCGATGGGATTGGGATACAGGAAAATACATGCCTATCCGAATGACTGCATTATATATAGGAAGGAATATGAATTTCTGAAAGAGTGTCCTAAATGTGGGACATCACGGTATAAGGTGAAAGAAAAATCACAAGCTGATTTAGAGATTACAAAGCTCCCTTCAAAGGTATTTTGGTATCTTTCTATAATTCCTCGTTTCAAACGTTTATTTGCTAATTCACATGATGCAAAAAGGTTAAGATGGCATGCTGATGAGCGGGTATGTGATGGAAAAATACGTCATCCAGCTGATTGTCCACAATGGAATAAAATTGATGCCCAGTACCCTACATTTGGAAATGAAATTAGAAATATGAGACTAGTCTTGTGCACAGATGGAATGAATCCATACTGAACCCTCAGTAGCACACATAGTTCATGGCCTGTTTTATTGGTAATTTACAACCTCTCTCCTAAAGTTTGTATGAAGCGCAAATATGTCATGTTGAGTATCATGATCTCTGGTCCAAAGCAACCCGGCAATGATATTGATGTATACTTGTCACCGCTGATTGATGATTTGAAACTGTTATGGGCTGATGGTATTAGGGTGTATGATTCTTATAAAATGGAATATTTTTAACTGCATGCAGTGCTTCTATTCACTATAAATGACTTCCCATCATATGGAAATTTGTCTGGATATAGTGTTAAAGGGCATAAAGCATGTCCAATTTGCGAACAACAGACGTCATATTGTCAATTGCATCATGGGAGGAAAACAGTGTACATGGGTCATCGAAAGTTTTTGCCTATGGATCACCCTTATAGAAGACTAAAAAAGGCATTCAATGGCTCACAAGAATTTGATACTGCTCCAAAACCTTTATCCCCAGATTTGTATTTTGAGAGGGTGAAAAACCTTGTTGTGACATTGGGAAAGACACAAAAATCTGGTAATGATAGACATATTTGGAAGAAAAGGTCAATATTTTTTGAGCTACCATATTGGAGGTATCATGAAGTCAAACATAATATTGATGTCATGCATGTGGAGAAGAATATCTGTGATTCTTTGATCGGAACATTGCTAGATATTAAAGGAAAGACAAAATATGGGTTGAATGCAAGGTCAGACCTACTATCAATGGGAATACGTTTGGAGTTAGCTCCCACTCCTAAAGGAAGACAAACATTTCTTCCCCCGGCTTTTCATACATTATCGAAGAGGGAGAAAATTAGCTTCTGTCAGTGTCTTCATGATATCAAAGTGCCTCAAGGTTATTCTTCAAATGTAAAAAATTTTGTCTCATTGAAAGACTTGAAGTTGATAGGTATGAAATCACATGATTGTCACGTCATGATGCAATAAATTCTACCAGTTGCACTGCGTGGAATATTTCCCATCCGTGTCAGAAAGACTATAATGAGGTTGTGTTATTTTTTCAATTCAATTTGTAACAAGGTGATTGATGTGAATGCTTTGAACATTTTGGAAAAGGATGCAATTTTTATACTTTGTCATTTGGAAATGTATTTTCCTCCAACTTTTTTTGATATGATGGTGCATTTAATGATTCATCTGGTTCGAGAAATAAAGCTTTGTGGACCTGTATATCTTCGTTGGATGTATCCTTTTGAAAGGTATATGAAAATATTAAAGGGATATGTTAAAAATCCATATCGACCTGAAGCCTCCATTATTGAAAAGTATATTTCTGAGGAGGTAGCAGAGTTTTGTACGAGCTACTTGGCTACGGCGCAACACATAGGTTTTCCTCCATCTCGCCATGAACGGGTTAATAATGAGGGAAAGGGGTTCGTGGCTTGAAAGTCAAATCACTGTCAGCTGAACATATGAAGAAGTTAGAATCATACATCTTGAATAACATAGCTGATGTTCAACCGTATATCACATTGCATATTAATGAGTTGAAACAATGTCATCCAAAGAAGAAAGAAATGTGGATTTTGAATGAACACAACAAAACTTTTTTGCCATGGTTTAAAAAGACCTTGCTTGGTAGATCAGATGTATCAGAGACATTAAAATGGATAGTGGGTGGTCCATCTTTCAATGTGATAACATGGTCCTCTTATGACATTAATGGCTATACATTTCATACGAAAGCTCAGGACAACAGAAGTGCAGTTCAGAATAGTGGTGTATTGGTGTTTGCAGAAGCAATGCATTTTTCGAGTGCTAAGGACAGAAACCCAATTTCGGAATCAAGTGCATATTATGGAGTGATTGAAGACATATGGGAGGCTGATTACTTTAAAATTAAAGTTCCTGTTTTTAACTATAAATGGTTTATCGGTAACAACAGTGTCAGACACGATGAATTTGGAATGACACTTGTTAATCTGAATAGATTGGAAGACACAGCTGATTCTTTTATAATGGCAACACATGCCAAACAAATTTTCTATGTAGTAGATCAATCAGATATGCAGTGGGCTGTTGTTTTACAAGGGAAAAAACAATATGTTGGTGAGGATGAATTTGATGAAGATGCTGATTTATGTGAGATCCCTACTTCCATGGAAAGATTAACAGAACATAATGATGAGTATGTTGAAGACATGGTTTGTGCCATAAGGAACGATCACGACGAAGGAATTTGGGAAAACAATTCAACTGTACATTCCTAAAATTACAGGTAACACATGTTTATTTCATGTTTACATTTAGTTTTTTCATATAATGTTAGATATTGTAAATTTTTTACTTATTAAAACATGTATCAAACCAAAATGATAAAACAATAAAAACCGTAAAGAGGAGAAGTCCTGGGCGCACCGGCTGGCCGGTGGTGGATCACCGGTTGGCCGGTGGTCCAGAGAAAAGCTCTGTCTGGTCCACCGGCCGGCCGGTGGTGAGCCAGCGGCCGGCCGGTGGTCCAGACAGAGAGGAAGGCTCTCTGTGTAAAGACCCATAAAATTCAAGGGAAATTTTTTCTTAATTTTCTTTGGAATTTTACAAGAGTTCGGTTTCAGACGGCACCTGATTCCGAGGCCCGGAGTGCCCGGAATCAATTTCCGAAGTTTGGCTCGGGTACATTCAGTGAAAGAACGAGCGGGAATTTCTAACTTTTGATCCGGTGCTCGGAATTGAAATCCGAGGGCACCGATGAACTCGCAGCGCCGATATTCGCTTAAAGAGACCTTTTCGGGAGTTGTGTTTGTTTCGGGTTGAGAGTTAGTTTTTGGGAGATTAGAATAAGTTAAATAAAAATATGTAAACACAATTTTTATTTAAACTTAATAGTTAACTTCACTCAAAGGAAGTTAGGTGTGGGACCCACACCCACTTAACCTCCCTTGAGAGGATTAAGTGTGGTGGGGCCCACACTAAACCTAACTTTACATCTTCCCTCAAACTCCCTTAACCCCTCTTTAATTAACATGACAATTTGTTAATTAATGTGGAGTTATCTCTTCTTTGAATTTCAAACTTTTGAAATTCTAGTGTGTTGTTGTGTTAATAAAATAATAAAGAGTCTTATTTTATTTTGGGTTTAGTTTTGTCTCCTTGAGAGAGTTGGGAAGGTTCTTCTTGTTTCTTCATCTTCTTCAACCTCGACGAAGAACACGAAGAACGTCGTTCTTCAACGAAGAACTTCTTCACCAAAGAACACGGTTTTTCCGCGACGCCATATCCGCGATGTGACGTTCTTCTTCCGCATCATCTTTTCCGCAACGAACGTCATCGACAACGACTCTTCCTCCGACGTCAAAAGAATCGACACCGATATTCCATGACTACGTCAACGTGCGACTATCGAGGTAGGGGTTCTTGAGTTCGTTGTTTTCTTTTTTGACATTCCTCAAGACTTGACGAAGAACGCTCAAGTTCGGACGAAGAACGCCGCTCCGCTCTTCTTCGTCTTCCGTGACAACGAGAGAGAACACCGCTTCTTCCTCGGACAACCTTCGTCGGCGTACAAGGTTTCGCCAACGACGTGCCTCTTCGGACGCACCTCTTCGTCATCGAATTTGACGAACGATGACCGCGACGCCCGACCTCCGCGATGTCGTCTTCCGCGGAACATTGTCAAATCTTCGAACCTTATACCCGAGGTAGGGGTTGTCGTATTTTGTTTATATTTAACCTTGTTCGTGGTTCATACTTGTCTAACGTATGGACAATTTATATAAGTGTTATTGTTTAACGTGAGGGGGGTCGGACAGCATGAACACGGCCGAACCCCCTCCATCATTCTTGTTGTTTAATCTTGCGGGTGGAAACAAGGTGGCGTGGTGCCGTCGCACCACACGGTTAATAGTACGTTTATTTTACGCCACACCGTCGCGCGCGCACCATGAAGAAACATCTTGAACGCGATGCCGTCGCGCCGCGTTGAAAGAAATCAAGGCACGATGGAGGGGCGCGGTGCCATCGCACCGCGCCGGACGACGAACACCGCGGCCGGTTCCGGGCCGCGGCGGAAAGAGAAGACCGGCGGCCGAGCCGCCGGCGTCGGAAGCCGAAGAGGGGACCGGATTTTCCGGTCCCGTTGGAGAAAACCGGTCGGCCAGCTGGCCGGCCGGATGGCATTAAACCGGGGTAAATTAATCCCCCGGCCGGCTCACAAAACCCCCCTCTTAATGAGGGGGGGCGGTTTCCTTGAGGGGGGCAGGAGCCCCCCCCCCCCCCGTTTCCAGCCAATCAAGCCCCCCACGATGGGGGGGCGGTTTTGCAAAGGGCGCGGCATTTAGCCGCGCCGCCATCCAAATCAGCGGGGGAAATAAATTCCCCCGCGTGCTGCCTCCGTGCGGCGCCGGGCCGCCGCGCCACCGCCGGGCCGCCGCGCCACCGCCGGGCCGACGCGCCACCGCCGGGGCGCCGCGCCACCGCTGGGTCGCCGCGCCACCGCCGGGCCGCCGCGCCGCCGGCCGGCCGGCCGGGCCGGGTCGGACCCGGGTCGGGTCGACCCGGTTCAGGTCGACCCGGTTCGGGCCGACCCGGGGGGGGGGGGGGTCGGGCCGGGTCGCCCCGGACCCGGACCCCCCGTTTCGAATCTTTTTCGGTCATTTGGCCATAAATTGAGCCTCGGACCTCCGATCGATGAACTGTCTGCGGAAACGCGATCCTTGGATCGAGACGGTCGTTTCGGTATATCGCACTCAAGGTTTCGGTTTACTTTGTGTTCGGCCGGGTTGGTTCGTTTACGAAACCAACCGGGCCCTCGGAGCGGAAACGCTCATATCTTGAGCTACGGACGTCCGATTGACGTGCCGCCAGCTGTGTTGTGTTCCTCTTAGTGAGACGAATCTTTTGGAATACTCCGCCCGAGGTTTGGACGCAGGTGGAGTACGGTCGGGTTGGTTTTGCCTTAAAAACCAACCGGGCCCCGGGGACGAAAATGCCAATAACTCTCAGACCGGGCGTCTGATCGACGCGCCGTCTGTTGCGTTGAGTTCCTGTTGACGATACGGAACTTTTGGATACATCAACTCTGGACTTTGTGACAGTTGATGTATCAGCCTCTCGGCTCGTGGAGCGGACCCTCCGAATGAGCTTGCTGTGTGCGGGAACCCTAGTGCTAGCTGCGACTGTTACTGTGACTACTACTGCTACTACTGCTACTGTGACTGCGACGACGACAGTACAGAGATCCTATGTGGATTCGACGACGACGACTACAGCACTCAGCGATCCTACATGGATCAGTGCTATAGGTCCTGTGTGGGCCCGATCCTGTGTGGATTCGACGACGACGACTTCAGCACTCAGCGATCCTACGTGGATCAGTGCTACAGGTCCTGTGTGGGCCCGATCCTGTGTGGGTCCGATCCTGTGTGGGTCCGCGCTTAGCGGTTCTGTGTGAGCCAGCGCCTACAGGTCATGTGTGGGCCCGATCCTGTGTGGGTCTTTGCGGGGGTCAGTTACCTATCGATCCTTCGTGGGTCCGATGACTTAGATGGATCAGAGATCATCTTTATCGTCCTTTGGTTAGTTACCTATCGATCCTTCGTGGGTCCGACGACTTAGATGGATCAGAGATCATCTTTATCGTCCTTTGGTTAGTTACCTATCGATCCTTCGTGGGTCCGACGACTTAGATGGATCAGAGATCATCTTTATCGTCCTTTGAAGAAGTATACATGTGTGAGCTGAATCATGTTGCTTTCCTGTGTGGATTGTGTTGTGCTATCCTGTGTGGATTACGTTTTGCTTTCCTTTGTGGAATACGTTTACTTTCCTGTGTGGACTGAGTTGTACTTGGGCTCGGAGGTTGGAGCGTTTTTGAATTTGATGACTTAGGTATATGTATGGGAATATACCTAAGCAGAGTCGGTTGTTACTTCGTGATTGTTCCTTTCTTCGTGGTTTATCCTTGCGGATTTGAGAGACCTTCAGGGGTCTCGGGGTCCCTACTGAGTAGCTTATACTCACCCCTGCACGGGCTTTGCCCGCACTACGTTGTGTTGGTTGCAGACGACGGACAGCGTTGACCTTAGCTGAGGCTTGCAGAGTGGGACGGTACCCGGAGGTGGACCACTGGGCGGGACGTGCTCGGAGCGGACGGCGGGACACGTGGAGCAGAGGAGATATCTGTACCCACCCTTCAGGTGGGATTTCCAGTGGACAGCTCGGAGTAGCGGCTTTTACTTTTCAATTGCTGTTTTCCCTTTCGAGTTGTACTTTACTTTCAGTTTGGGTTTGTATTCTGGCCCATTTACTTTTCCGCACTTTCAGTTGTACTCTGCTTTTGTTTAGTGTTTACTTTCCGCTTGCTTACTCTGTGGTGTTTGTTTACTTTACAAAGGCAATGCCTTCCCTTTATACCGGGATTTACGCCTTGGTGCTAGTCGCCATCCCCTGGCCTATGGAAGGCGGGCTTGGGGTAGTCACGGCACGGACCCCGAGGGCGGGTCGTGACACTCTGTCTGGTCCACCGGCCGGCCGGTGGTGAGCCAGCGGCCGGCCGATGGCACCAGGCAGTGGGCAAGTCGACTGCCTGGTTCCTCCGGCTGGCCGGTGAGCTCACACCGGCTGACCGGTGGACTCAGTGAGTCCACTTTTCAGCTTTCTTGGGCCAACTCCTTGGCAACCTTTTGCCTGTGTTTACCATGTTTATCATTGTTTAACATGCTTACCATATTAGCAATGTTTACTATTATGTAATTTAGTACACTTTTCTATTTTCTGATTAAGTAGTATTACAATATTTGAATTTGTATATTTGTGAACTAATGTTTGTTTTTTTGATTTGAAGGAAAATGACAGATCAATCAGTTGATCAGCCACATGATTCTGGAGATGAGCATATTGGTCATACATCTGGGGAGGAACATTCACATGCTCCTATTATGAAAAAGAGTTAAAAGGTTGGTAAGCGTGGGTGCACATGTTTACCAAAATTATCACTTGCCCGTACGAAGGAGGAGAGGATAGTCGTGGAGTTTGATGATGATGATCTTCCTAGAGGTCCAAATGCTAAAGATTTTAAGGGTTTTGTAGCAACTCAGGATAAGATCAAAGTAAGCATTCTCTATGATGATTGGAGAAGTGTGGATAAGGTGATAATTTCTCAGCTGTGGGAGACCATTTTGGTAAGATCTTTTGCTATTGTTTGACTGTTCTTTAAACGTTTCTAGTATATATAATATTTTTAACCTCTTTTTTATCAGATGACATTTGATATTCCTGACACTGGAGGAGTCAGGAAGAAATGCTTATCGTTGGCTGCTAGGAGATGGAGGGATTTCAAATCAACCCTCTCATCTGATTTCATTTATGGTCATAGGAGTCGTGAGAATCCATGTCGTATATATCCTTTTATAGATGAAGACACATGGAGACAATTTTTTGAAAGTAGAAGAAAAGAATCATTTTTTGTAAGGGCAATGTAAACTTTTATAAGCTTTCTTATATAAATGATCTTATTATTGTTTTGTTAATGATTACTTATTCTTAATTTACAGCAAACAAGGAAAGCTCATCAAGAGATCCAATCTAAAAATGTATACCCTCATAGTTTATCTCGGGGAGGGTATGCATTATTGGAAGAACAAATGATGGCAGAAAAATTTCAACAACTAAGAGCTGAGTCTTCAAGCTCTAGAGAGGTGGCCCCTCCATCCCCTCCATCTAGACATGAGAAATGGAAAAGAGCTCGGAAGGGCAAAAAAGGACAATATCTTTCGGAAGAATCGAGACTCGTAGTTGAGAGGATTGTAAGATATCTATTTTATTTATTTAAGTTTACTATTTTCGTCATATATTTCCAATCATTATAGAAGTGTTCAATTAATTATTACAGGACTCTCTTGAGGAGCAGAGTTCACAGGGGACATTTACACCATCTGGGAGGGAAGATATTTTATCTGTGGCATTGGGAAAGCCCGAACATCCTGGCCATGTAAGGGGATATCCGGCAGGTGTATCGGTAAGAAAAGTGTTGCCACGTTCCTCAACTTCTAACGTTGAGGGAGTTTATAAAAAAAATAGAATCCTTGGAGGCTGAAGTCCATAATATTAATGCGACAATGGAGGACAAGATTAGAGCATCGGTGCAGATTATGTTTGCAGACTTACAAAGACAATTTCAGGGTGCAGCTCCCACTCCACCTCTCCCAGTAGCTCCCACTCCCCCACCTCAGCCTGCGGACCCCATTTTTGATCCTCCTCCTCCGCCGCAGCTACCTACTTATTGTGAGTTGTATGTTGATGATCCTCAACATCATATAGTTGCATATGGGATGGTATATTGTATAGGAGATACAGTTCATCATCAACAGTTAGAGGTAGAGAATCAGAGGGTCACTGTACAGGATATTATAGATAGATCAGCTCGGATACAATTACCTACAGATGAGGTGACGACAGTTGGACATAGTATCGGCCATTTTTTACTTTGGCCATCCAGACTTCTTCGACTCATTACCATAGAGGTATGGATGTTATATCTTTTATTTTATATTTTTATTAATGTTTTATCATTTGAAAACTAATATATTTTTCAATTTATTTTTACAGGAATACTTCAAAGGTAAAGAAATACTGTATAGACAACAACAAAGACAGATAGCTATGACATCAGATGCAGATACTAGCAGTCTTGACAAATTGTCAAGATATTCAAATTTGTTGGCGGATCATTATGACTTTACAATGGAAGCTCATGTCTGTGGACGTGAACTAAGTGTGGGGATTATGAAAACTGATATCATGGAGTTTGTCACTGGAGATAAGTTGGGCATCAACGTGGTGAAAATTTTTATCATGTAAGTCTTAACACCTTTTCCTTGCGTTATATTTATTAAAAATGTATACTTATGTCTGCTTTGTATTAGGTATCTGTATACAATTTGTGAGAGGAATGAGCTGACAGATGTATATGGATTCGTGGACCCACAATTGATTTCCCCTGAAGCATGTGCATTGGATGAGGAACAAAGAATGCTTTATATTGCTGATAGATTTGAAAAGAATGTAATCACACAGTGTTGGATGATGCCTTTTTGTGAGAGGTATGAAACACATCCCTCTCAAAGAGTTAATTATCTTATAACATAAAAAACCACTAACGTTAAATTTCCTTTTATCAGGGATCATTGGATGTTAGGGGTTTTTTTCCCTAGGGAGAAAACACTTTATTGAATATGCTCTCTCCATGATGATGTGCTAGAAAGTTTTAAGAATATATTGGAAACGTAAGTTTCAATTTCACAATAGTTTTATATATTATAATGAATTTTAAATTTACCCCATTCGTATTATTTTCTAACAGGGCATGGGTCCACTTTCGAAAAAGCGCAAAGAAAAGGAATTTCAAGATCAAATATGTACATGCGAAGGTAAATATCCATTTATAATTTGTACATTTTGATTTATTACATAAAAATAATATATTGAATTTACACTCATTCAAACAAAAATGTCATGAGCAACAAGGCATCATCGAATGCAGATATTACCTGTTAAGATTTATGTATGAAATAATAACAACTGGGACAGTTCTGAGTTTTGACCTGGTAAGATTTCCTCTTTCTCATAATATTTCAATTTGATTTATTCATTATACACGTTGACTACTATCCTTTTCCTTTGTAGCTTTTTGATGACCCTCAACCCTTTACTGCTGAAGATATCAAACACTTACAAGTGGAGTGGTCAAATTATTTTACAGGTTTGATTGACTTTTAGTTGTTTGTAATGTAAAATGTAATTTTGAATATTGTCAATGTAATTGTGTATTTCGTAGTCGTTTAGGTTGGATTTAGTTTTTTTTGAAGTTGACAGTGTAAGTTTTGAATGTTATAGAAGTGAATGTTTAATTTTTCTCTACTTCTTGTTTTGGTCTACTGTTGATGGTTTTTCTGGTCTGGATTTTGGTATGGGGGTAGAGGTTCCAAGGGGGTGGGTGGGTGGGTGTTTGGGGGGTGTCCAAGGGATATGGGAGGGGTGTCCAAGGTGTGTTTGGGGCTGTCCAAGGAGTCGGTTGGGTGTAAATGAGGGTGGGGGGGCTGTCCAAGGGGTGGGGGGGTTTCCAAGTGGTGGGGGGTGTCCAAGGGATATAGGAGGAGTGTCCAAGGGGTGTTTGGGGCTGTCCAAGGGGATGGGGGGGTTTCCAAGGAGTGGGGGGGGGGGGTTTCCAAGGGGTCGGGGGGTTGTCCAGGGGGTGGGGGGCTGTCCAAGGGGTGGGGGGTGTCCAAGGGGTGGGGGGTGTCCAAGGGATATGGGAGGGGTGTCCAAGGGGTGTTTGGGGCTGTCCTAGTGTTCGAGGGGTGTAAATGAGGGTGGGGGCTGTCGAAGGGGTGGGGGGTGTCCAAGGGGTGGGGGTGTCCAAGGGATATGGGAGTGGTGTCCAAGGTGTCTGGGAGTTCTGTCCAAGGGGCCGGTTGGGTGTAAATGAGGGTGGGGGCTGTCCAAGGGGTGGGGGTGTCCAAGGGGTGGGGGGGTGTCCAAGGGATATGGGAGGGGTGTCCAAGGGGTGTTTGGGGCTGTCCAAGGGCTCGGGGGGGGTGTCCAGGGGTCGGGGGGGTGTCCAAGGGGTCTGGGAGGGCTGTCAAGGTGTGGGGGGTGTCCAATGGGTGTTTGAGGCTGTACTAGGGGTCTTGGGGGTGTAAATGAGTGTGGGGGTGTCCAAGGGGTGGGGGGTGTCCAAGGGATATGGGAGGGGTGTCCAATGGGTGTTTGAGGCTGTACTAGGGGTCGTGGGGGTGTAAATGAGGGTGGGGGGCTGTCCAAGGGGTGGGGGGTGTCCAAGGGTTGTGGTGGGGCTCCAATGTGGTGGGGGAGGGCTGGCCAGGTTGTTAGGTGGGTATAGATGAGGGTGGGGTTCAGTTGGGGCTTGGGGGAGGGCTGGCATGGTTATTTTTGTTTGGTTTCTGGTTGCTTTTTGGTGAGAGCAGTGCAATTATTTAAAAAAAAATATCGCTTTCACGTCGGTTATTTTATAACCGACGTGGTAAATAAATCGGTGGGGGTTTATCACGTCGGTTTTTCCGAGAACCGACGTGATAAACCGTTCCCGGGCCTTTTATCACGTCGGTTCTTAATATAACCGACGTGATAAAAGGCCCGGGAATCGATTTACCAAGTCGGTTATTGGATAACCGACGTGCTAAAACGTTTCCCAGGCCTTTTTATCACGTCGGTTATTTAAGAAACCGACGTGATAATAGGCCCGGGGAAGGGTTAATCACGTCGGTTATGTCATAACCGACGTGACAAACGATATCCCAGGCGTTTTATCATGTCAGTTTAGAAAATAACCGACGTGATAAACCCCCCCCCCCCCACGCATATTTATCACGTCGGTTATTAATGAACCGACGTTATAAACACCGTGATGTTAGGGATGTTACGTCGGGTTTTAAATAACCGACGTAAAAAACGTTATTTATAACGTCGTCCGTATTAACGTCGCCTAAAAACCGACGTAAATAATGAAAAATAACCGACGTAAAAACTGTTGTCTGCACTAGTGTCTTGATGTAACTTTGTCAAAAATTTCTCATTTACATGACCTAGCTGATGATTCTAAAGTTGGGTGTGGTATGAGTCATGTGAAGTATCTTTGTTATCGATTTCCATTAATTGGTTTGTGTAATCCAACATGTAAAGACTATTGTATAAATGTTCCCTACCAAAACAAATTCTATCTTTGTAAAAGAATAAACATTTCCAAACTTGAAAAAAATCCATCTGTATCTAATTTGGATACAGAAATGTTGTTTTTAGTAACAGACAACACATAATTTCAACCCTTTAACACTAAGATCATCCCAGTTTGCAATGTGAGGTGGTAGTCCCCGACAGTTACAGGAGCAAGAATGGATTCATTGGCTAATTGTAGATCTACCTCCCCTCATTCAATCTTCCTGAATATACTTGGTTCCTGTATTTGGATATATATGTGAGCACCACAAGTTGTATCTAATATCCAATTTGTAGAAATAGATATATTGAATTCGATAAAAAACGCACCTGAAGCTTCCCCTTTCTTCATAGGCTAGGTTAAGTTCTTCTTCCAGTGGCCCTTTTTGCCACATGTAAAACAAACAGCCTTATGTTCCCTTGCCTTCCCTTTGATCTTCCTTTTCTTGGAAGGTCGTGAATAATCTTTGGTGTTAAAGCTCTTCGCCTTCCCTTTCCTCTTAATAACCATAAGGATAGGAGGATTTTCGCGCTTCATATCTTTTTCCACTCAGCGAATGAGGATAAGAATATCAGATAGATACTTCTCAATGTTGTTCATATTGAAATTGATAACAAAGTTAGAGAAGCTCTGAGGGAGTGATGTGATAATGAGATCGGTACCTAGTTCTTAAGGGATTTTAAACCCTAGAACCTCCAAGCGCTCAATGTAGCCAATGAGATTGACTACATGAGGCCCAGCTGGGGCACCTTCTCCAAGCTTACTCTGAAAGAGTTCCTTAGAGATCTCAAACCTTTCCTGTCTTGATTTTTCCTAGTAAAGACCACGGAGATTCTCGAGAATTCTATAAGCATCCATGTTTTCATGAGACTTCATGAGATCACTAAAAATTGATTACAACATTAAACATTGAATGTCGACTGCATTGTTTATATGTTTCTCATAGACTAGTAAATCCTCATCACTCGCCTGTTTGGAAGCCAGATCAGGTAATGCTGAATCCAGCACATAAGACTTCCGTTCATGGCGTAGGATAACCCGACGGTGGATAAACCATTCCTGGAAGTTACTGCTAGTGAGAATGTTGTATTTATCTATAATTTATCGTAGGGATAGTGTGGTTTACAAGATTTTTATTTTTATTATACAATTAAAAGAGCAGATCATTAGTACTTTATTGATTACATTTTATGAGAAATAATAAATTTTTATTAAGTCTCCCGTTATTTTATCAAGTCCCAATGGCCCTCGCCATTGAACCTAGAATGTCCAGTTTCTATGAAGTTCTAGTAGAAAGGATCCATATTTACCTTCGCATAACCCCAACAAGGGTTTTTCAATATATTATAAGGTATTTAGGTAGGCAGTTCTTTTCCAACTGTAGGCTTGCAGCTCCTTAATCTGTTGAGTGGACTCCCCAATCCTGAAATCATGACATAGGATTTCCTCAACACTTGCCTCCAATATTACACCAAGTCTAGTAAGGGATACTCCTCTTGATGTAATATGGTTAAGTCAACCTGAAACCTTTCATAAGGGATTACTGTATAAAATTAAGTGTACCAACAAGGGTTGGTCAAACACATAGTTTTATTGAGTTTTTCCATTAATCAAGTAACGGAAGGCCTGATCTGACTTAATATTTTATTTGAGGTATTTCTATCTCTTATGCGTGAAGTTCTTATTATCATTATCACATGGTTGTTAATATTAATTGGAACTTACTTAAGTGATTAACCATGTATTGATAATATTTATGCATAAGTTTGGTTTATTTTAGTTCTATCTTGCATGCTTATTTAATTCATTAATTATGTGATCGTGAAAACACATCCATACTGATAAACCATGCAACTCACAAAAATAAAATAAAGAGAATGATCATGAGATTTTCAAATGGTTAGTTTATCTAGAGGTTTATAAACTAGACCTAACCTAGGGGAGAAATATCTTGATCCTTTTGGGTTCTTTCCACCTGTCCACCTCTATATCTCCTGGGATTGGTTTCGTCTCAGCTCCAGCTTGAACCTCCATCACTATCTTGGGAGTTTCATCCATTACATATGCCTTTTTTTAGCTCACATGCAGGTGAGAGGTAAAACGGGGTTTTACATAAAATAAACCTTAGGCACGCAGACCCTACATATTAATGAAGAGAAGGCTCACATGCCAACAAATTTAATTTAAATAAATTAAATAAAAGAACCCATACACATACAAAGGTCTTGGTCTAGATCATGATCATCCATACATGCAACGATATATACACATAAATAAAACTAGCATTCAATTATTTAATCATTCTTATTTAAGATAAATCATGCTTGAATCAATTAATTATCACCTTTAATTAATTAATACTTTTATCTTAAACCCTTTTCTGAATTTCCTTAAGATTATCATCCATCATAATTTTAAACAAATAAATTCCTTTAAAATTATCTTTGTACGTAACTTGTATCTTAGAGGCTACCTGGTCAATTCCTATTCATAACTACCCAATAGAAATGAACATTATGCAGATGTTAAATTAAGCACATATATATAAAACACCTATCACGTGTTGTGACTCATCTTTACGCCTACACGATGGTACAAATATCAAGGTTTTGTATAATATAATAACAAATTTTAATAAATCTATGTAATTTGGATGAGTACACGACTTGTAGTTTCAACTACACAGTGTGTACTTTTTTTCACCGTCCATCTGAAGTACACGCCCGGGGAAACGGTGTGTGAGTGTACTTTGGAAATCTTCAGAGTAAACGGCGTGTCTAGTATACCACACGTTGTGTAGTTCCTCGTTACATGGTCTCCAGTCGGGCAAGTTGTGTATGGGGTACACGGTCCAACCCTAACCTGAAGGGACTACACGCCGTGTCCAGTGGGCCACATAGCATGTAATATGGAAACTGTGTGCCACCTATTCCTTGTCAACACATGAAGTCATTAAGACTTAGACAAAATCCAATGACACAACTTGGTTTGAAGGACCAGACTCGATGCATTGAACCTTGGCTACATGGTGTGTACTACCTAATACATGTCGTGTGTTCTTTTGTTGTACGTCCAGGAACCTTTGGAACCTCTAGATGAGATCCTATATTTTATTTTAATCAAAATTAAAAGAAAATATTTTTTCTATAAGGTGAATGAGAAACGAAAGAGGAGGAATAGATCTTGAGATTTAGATTTTCAGAATGATTAACTTGAATTGAAACAACTAAATTATTAAATGTGTAAATCATCAATGAAATATTTAAATAATTATAAACTATGATGTAACCGCTCTGATGCCACTTGAAGGTTCCAGGCATAGCAGAAGCCTGGTTGGAATGTTAGCCAAATTTGATTTTTACCATGATCAATGATTATTCTGAGATCAATACGACAATGAATGCCAGTCTCCACAGAATATAATAAAATATTTAGATAAAGAAGGAAGAGGCCCAAAACCTTTAGTGAGGATCTTGCACATAATTTTTATAAAAAATTTAATTAATTTCATAAATAAAATAATACCTGGATCTTCGGTATTTTCTTTGTTGATGATGTTGATTGTCTAGAATGACCCTTCTAGATTATCTTGTTGTCCTTGTAAGGATCCAAACTAGAATCCCTCTAGCAGTGATCCACACATGCTCTGATGGCCTCCGATCGACACCACCAGTTCTCTGGGTTCTAGTGCGAAAAAGTGAGTGTCTTGTGTTGGTCATTCTTGATCACTTGTTCTTCAGCCTTGAAGAATGTATCTCATTCTTGAGAGGGTTGGGAAGTAGATTTGAGAGATAAATTGTTTAGAATTTACCAGGTGTGTGGTTCAGTGCATGGAAAAATAGACATATGTGTCTATTTATTGACATGGGGCTTCAGTTATAATATTTAATTGCGTAACGGCAATTAAAAAAATTCATAACCTTATAAAAAACCCATGCTATTAATAATAATATTGCATCATTATTTATGATGTGTCAAATTACACAAAATAGAATTATAAATAAAATTCCCCATCACAAAATAATATCAGTTTTATTTTAATTTGTACCAACTAGTTAAATAATTATTTATCATCTTGCAAATAGTTATTTTACTATCAGACCAACCTTGGTCCTCTCAAACTCCACTTCTATTTATTGAACACCCGAATAAATAAATAAATAAATTATTCTCTTAAATAAATATTTTATTTACAAACTAGTAAATAAATATTTATTAAATTTTCAATAAAATAAATAAATATATTTTACCCACAATCCAATGAATAAATATTTATTTAAATTATACAATAATTTTAACTTGAATAAAATTATTCCATTATCTTGAGAATAATATTTATTAATTAAATTCAAATATAATTTAACCAAGACCACCAAAAACACTTAGTGTGTGACCCTCTAGAATTCTTTCTCATTGGAATTAGGCGGGATTGCATAAAGTCTAAGAGTGTTGTCTAGCAACGAGTCAAGTCACCCAAGAGAAAGAACTTAAAGTCACAACAATGACATCCACATACGAACACTCACTGTGTATTATAATCCCTTTGTCACAATATATCATCAAGTAGGTTTCATGATAGGGTCATCAACCTTTGTGCTTGATAAGTCATTATTTGACTACCTGAAATAAACTCATCTTTACACCATAGCCATGGAATTTTGCATGGTGGTTCTATTTCAATAAAAGTTTTGAGATATCAAATTCCATAAATGGAAGGGACAAATTATTCCTCAATTTATCCATTAATAACATGTCACTCATGATGCACTTAACGCACGCTACTTCCCACCAACTGTCTCCATGACAGTTTTCATCAGTAAATCAAAGTGCCTGAGTCATGACACGTATTAATGATAATATTTGAGTCTAAGGATCATTACACATGCTCGCATATAGAAATATCTGATGACACCAAAACATGCAGAATTTCTACTGGCGAGTCTATTCTCATAATCTCTTGTCTTTGAGATTACCAAGTGCAAACTTTATGAGAGGAAGTCTCATCTGCTTACGAGTACTCCCAACTAAAAGTATGTATTCAATGTGTCCCATAATAGTATTCCATCCAACTGTATAACTATATTTAAGAATATTATTATAGAATTTCTTGGTTCTCATCATAGCGGGGAACTGGCATGACCTTATCAATGAAACAAATACTCTAGGACATTATTACATCATAGTCTTGTAGAACAATGAATAATATATAATAAAATGTTTAATATCTAAATACATTAAATTTCCATGTAATCAAAGTACAACTAGTTGGTTCTAGGACACCAACTCTTACAATTTCATGTTGTTTACAGTGTGTTTTTTGTGCTTCTAGTGTGTTAGTTTGGTAGGAAAGAATCATACCTAAAGGTATCTTCAAATTGGGTTCAAAGGGCCTATTCCACTTATTTTATAGTAGGGAATAACTAATTACCTAGTGTATTTCCACCGGATAGCCAGTGGCATGGGAAGAACACTCTCAGCTAGTAGGAGTCCATTGGCTAGCCGATAGAGGGGCACTGACTAACTGGTTGGAGATGTCTAAAAGAAGCTACTGCTAGGCAGCCCACCGACTACCCGTGTCCTTTCCGCATTTAATTTTATACATCACTTTCATTTAATTTTATTATTTTAAATTCTACTATGATTTAATTTGATTATATTGATCTCTTTCTTTACATCATCATGTATTTTATAGCATCGATTTTATTTATCTCTTTAAATTTTTTAAAGTAAATTCACCCCCCCCCCTTCTTTCCATTTATATGACCCAACAAAATAGGCTTAAAGAAGAAGCTACCCTAATCTAAAAAAATAAGAAAATTCATCGACCAGAAAGAGATCGAACACCGCCCAAACCTCTCAAATGATGATCCCTCTTCTAAGATTTAGTATTTTCCATGGTTTTTCATGATCAACTTTAGAACCAGTGTTATCATCTAGAATAGTGAGAATCTCTAAGGCTCGAGGATCCTGTTCTCTAGATGAACCTATTCCATGATCCTTTTCAACCCCATTTGACTCATCCTTAGGTTCAAATATTCCCTTTAGAGGATGACTTTCTTTTTTCCTACATCTTAATTGACTGCCCCAGTGGGTCTAGCATGGGATTTTTCACCTTCCTTTAGTAATGATTATCTAATACTAGATCTATTAAAATTATCTAGCATAAGAAGGATTTTTTTCTCCGCAATATTCCATGTTCAGATTTTCCTACTTTCATTACTTGGAATATCCACTGGTGACATCACAACAACACCACTACCAAAGGTGTGAACCACTAGAGGGGACTGCTCAGGCATCATTGGTGCATTGGCCTTAGCACTATATTTCTGTTGAATCGGATCTTATAGAGGAGAAGGACCAGTCCTCACAACATCCATTTCAATAAGGTCATGAGTAACCTATGATTTCATGGTGATGTGAATCCTATCCTGGACTGAGCTCAGACTTAATGGGTCCACCTGCTCTATAGTGTTATCCTTCCCAGCATAAATATCCTTCATATTAGTAGTGACTATGATTAAGTGGGTTCAATCTTTAAAGGGGTCACCCATGAATGGTTTTCCACCACTTCCCATATCCTTCATGTCTACCTCCATATGGTAAAAATTTCCCTTACCATCATCCTTTTTATAAATAGTATTCAAAATACTATTTTTATCCTAAATTACTAACATTTCAGTAATTAAAAAATAAAAAAAATTATAAAAATGATATAAGATCATCAATTCATTTGATCTCATCCATCCTAGATTCCAAAAAAAACCTAACCCCAAAAATAAAATAAAAAATTTTAAAAAAAACTATTTTCAATAATTTTACTTATATTGGCAGGGGTTGAGGGGTTCAGAATGAACATCATGGGCCATAACCATTACTGAAACAAAAACTAAGATCAAGAAACTAAAAAAAGGTTCAACAATAAAAGGTAAAAAAGAAACAATAGAAAATTTGGAAAATTAAAAAATGTAAGTAATTTATGTGATTCAAATATTATTGATCCTACATACATGAAAAGATACCTATCACCATATTTATTATTATGAAAATAAAAAAAATAGAAATCATATAATTGAGAAGATAAAAGAAGAGAAGTAATTCACATGAACCATAAAAGATATCTAAGCATAGTATTGTCTCTCCAAGAGTTAATGGTGAACCCTTTCATGAAGATGGTAATATACACCCTCGAACTGGATGGAATCATGCATGAAAACCCAACACTAACTAAGAAAAGGAAGAAGATACCGTGCATAACTAATGTAAAAAAACAAATAAAACCTTACAGAATCAGGAATACACTAAGAATACGAGAATAGGTTATCAAAAAATATCAATGATGCTTATTAGGTAAGGACTTCTTGAAGAATTCAAGGTCAAACAAGACTCGTAGGAGGAAAAATCTCTATCATAGTAGGACTCTGAAACTTGGACTATGGGATTCAACAGGATAATCTCAAAAGGAATTCTCTCTATTAACCTTTCTTATATCTAGAATGGAGGTTAGAAGGAAGTCAGCCATCACTCTCAAGATAAATTCCCAAAAAATGAAGTTACATGGTCAGTAATAATGGTGAGGCAATGGTGATACAATGAGTTATAAAGCATGGTAGTCAAGGGTGGATGAGTGGATGGATGGGGGAATGTGGAAGAATAATAAAGGTTATGTGAGTGAAAAATATTAGGAAAAGAATAGGACACACGGTAGATATAAAGTAGATAGTTATTAGTGAAGTGGATCTTGGAGAAAAATAGTAAGTAAAAAAATTATACAAGATTCGTCATATCAACAGTAATCAACATATAGTAGTGCCCCTAAGAAGAACCTGAGGGTCATAACACCAAAAATAGTCCATGCTTCAAAGCCCACATGCCTAGTAATCAAGGAGATCCAACTAAAAATCCCAGAAGGACAGATCTCATTGGGAATAAGATCCCAAAACAAAATATATTTTTCATAATAATAATAAACTAAAATAATTTTTCAGGGAAAGCTTTGAAAACAAAATTAATTTTGAAAACAAATTTTAACAACCTATATTTATAAAATTTATAAAATATAAACTAAACTCAAAATAACTTAATATAAAACATATTTATAACAATTATAAAATATAAAAGGACTACATAAGAATATATGTGCTTTTAAAGATATTATTTTTTTGTCTAGTTTTTTGGATCAATATATGTGAAAGGATCAAAGTAAACCAAAATTAGAAAAAATATCAGTACAATAAGAGCCAAATGACCCCACTATCTTTGAGTCTATCCATTCCCCTCAACCACCTACGTTAAAATAGGTAATTAATTTTTTAATTATTATTATTTCTAAATGTGAATCAAACAACTTTTTATAACTTCATATTAATAAAATTATATAGGGTGAAGTTGTATGTGATTTATATCTATTAACACCCACACATCACCTTGTTGTGAGGGTATAGTGTATAATATCATAGGAGACATGCTATACAAAAAATAAATCCCAAAATATCCCATGAGAGTGGGGATTAAAGTAGCTCATGAGCTAACAGTTGAGTTTATTATTCTTCTGGATGATATAGATGTTACGAGGATTAGTGATATTATTAGAAAATTTATACCATGGATATATAATTTTATAAAGATACGTGAGGGATGTCCTTAAAAAAATTATTCAAATGAAAAAAGATTATTAGTTGATAAAAAAACGTCTAAAATGAGGTATGGTATAACATATGGATAAAACAATGATTAAACAAAAGGTCGGATAAAGAAAATCCTATGAATCAACTAAGAAAACAAAAGGACCTTCTAGGAGTACCTTGTCACTAGCATTTTTACTACCGCATATATTAACATTTAAAGTTTATGTAGACACCACATTCAAATATAGAAATATGTTATATATCCAATATGAAGAAGAAATATTTGGAAATTCCATTACATACATGGTAGGTTTGGAGAGTATAAATGAGATTATCAAGTTTCAATGGTTGTGAGTCTCAATTGTGAATAAATACATGAGGTACATTTTCATAATTCGTATTTCCAAAAAATGATATCCAATTTTCATTATAGTTAATAACTATTCATATATTCTATAGGAGTATATATTACAAATGTATAAATTTAAAACCAAGTGAAGTATGATTTGGAATCATTAATCCCTATATCATTTCTATGAAAAAAAATAATTGGAATTATAATAAATTGAATAGAGAAAAGATAAAAAAATTGAGGTTCTTGAAAATAAAATATCAGATGATGAACTCTTCTTAATGCCTACAATATAGGGGTAAAACTCTAAAATTTAATCATATATAATATTTTTTTATTTTTTTATTACTTATTAGTTCTTGTTTTTTAGGAATCACTTGTGGTGATTACAATCGATTTGGATACCCCAAATGTTTATTTTATATATCCAATACATAGATTTTCATCAAACTGACCACACATGATGACTATTGTGAATTTTTAATGAACTTCAATCAACATTTTATAGATAAACATTGAATTATATGTATCATTTTGTGTTTTAATGGGAATTTTGTTAAGATATGGTGATCCATAAATATAGGTTAAATCATGGTATGAGATCAGTGACTAAACATAAGAAACCTATTCATTTCTTCAAATGGAAAGAGATTAAGGTATATATAGTAATATTTTACTATAAAAACATATTTCAAAACAATTTTCTTATTTTCTTCAATGTTTATGTAGTGTTAGAAGCAAGATAATGACAATTATTGTGGATATTACGGTTCAAAATTTATAAAAGATATCATATATCATCAAAATAATAGCATCCCTAAACAGATAATTTCTAAAGGTAATTACAATTTCATTAAAAAAATTTCTTAATTTTTTGTTTTTATATATTTTATTAGTACTTACAATATTTATAACAATCTACATACTCAAAAGAAGAATTGAATTTTTTTAGAGATGAGTGGGTAGAGTTCATGGTGTAAGAATGTTTACCCACATAAAATTTAGGTAATTACCTATTATGTTTTTGATCTATTATGTTATATGATATTATATATACATTTGGGATGTTAATAATTAGTATGGTAATGCATATATATTATTTTTGACTTATTTCTCAAGAAGTATAATGGAGGGTTACGCTCTAAAGATTCTAACATAGCTAATAATATGTCCATTGAGGATGAAACTAAGATAATGGTAATAGGGAAATGGGTAGATAATGTATACAAATGTCATGAAAATGTGACTTATTACTATTTTTTGTTAAATTTTTCATCATTTTATCTAATATTTTTAAGTTAATTTCTTTATCATTTTTATCTGATACTTATAAAGTTTTTTCAAAGATTTTTTGGGAATTCATACTTTTCTTTCAACTATCAGGAACAATCCATAAAAGTGAGAACATGTTCCTTTAATATGTAATAGGAAACTACATGTTACCTAAAATGTAAACTGAATTGTAAGGATGAATCTACAAAATATTTAATCATGCTATTTTTATTTAATTAATTTTTGAAATAGACTCTGTAGTTCAAATAGAACCTCTCATATACTAAGGTATTTTTCTATAGTTGAAGGAAAATTATGAATTCATAAAATATATATCATGGACATTATCTTAAATAGTGTAGGAATCAACCACACCTCAATACAATTCAAAGTGTTCTCTTATTACTCGAAGTGTATGTTTTTAATTTATAATTTACATTTTAGTTCAAAAAACACATCACATACTCAAAACCAAGAAAATGAGCTCATATTCCTCCAATGGCCCGAAGGCCTTCATTTTTTATTGATTTTGATAATCCATCTTTCAAGGGGTGAGGTGGAACCCTTACAAGTCCCGTAGGCGTAAGTATTACATGGCCCATAGGCCTTAGAGGAATTTAGTTTCCCATAGGCTTCAAACATTACATACAACCCAGACTAACTACTTAGAACTGCTCCTCCCCAACATCTTCATTGTGAAATCATCTCTCCACCTTCGCATGGTTGTTCGGCTAGGCATTCTCGTGCATGCACAGGCTTGTCCCGATGGTAGGTTACATACCCTCTCATTCTTGCCATCTGTTTAGCTTCTGCTGTTGTAGAGACCCAAAGCTTGATGTACATGGACAATACATTACTTTTGCGCAATACTTAAGACATAACAAAAACAGACACACAAGGATCGTAATATTTTAGTGTCTTTGGAAACTCAGAATATAAACATCTAATCATGTTGAAAGATCTTCGACATCTCCCATAAATATCTTCCCCTTTTTGTTTCCTTACCTAAAACCTTTCTTTATTTTCTTGGGAAAATAAAACATAAAAAGGGTGAGCTCAAATGCTCAGTAAGGGCAAACATAGAGAACATAAACAATCCATAAACATCTGAAAGCAAAAACTTGAACATGAAATCTAAACATTAAAACCTTGAGCAAAGACATAAATCGTGGAAGTATGTAAGTCATATATCATAATGGAACATCAATAATGATAAAATATAATTGGAATAAAACATGTAATTATGGCAACCATTCATCACATGTCATGATTACCATAGTAGCCAAGGCATTGCTGCCAAGACCATCTTAGTGGACAAAGTCCCTTTCTGGAATGGAGTTCACTCCTCGTTTCAGTCCTGTAACACTGAATCGGATTAACTTACCATTCCATCCATGTCTATCTCATGAGATATAAATCTTTACCCAATTCAGTGGAGGGAGATATAGGTCCCACCCATCTTATAATTAAATCATTCTTACGTGTGCCACAAAATAAACTTAAAACATTCATCATAACCCAAAAAATAAAATGGGTTTCATAAACATCATCCCATCATCACATAATCCATATAAAACAAATGGATATCATTTCATCATAATAAAATTGAAACCATGTAAATCATAGAGACATTATACTTGAAACATACACATATTAAATAATGTCATCTTAGATGGAAAATGGTTTTGATAAAGCACTTGAAATGAATTCTTTAGGAAACATCCTTTCATCTTGAAAATAATTTTATTTTCACAAAATTCCATTCAATTTTAAAAGAAAAGGATTTTGTTAAAAATAATCATGAAATATTTTGGAGGAATCTTCATGAAAATAAGGCTTTAAAAAACCGTAAAAATCCTTTCATGTCGTATAAGTTAAAAAAACATTCTTCTCGTACTTTGGTCGGAAAAGTCAAAAAAGTACCTCGTAACGTAAACAAAAGATAGATTCCTTACATACCATGGAGTAAAAGTCAAAAATGGGTAAAAAGAACTTTAACCATACTTGAAAACACTTTTATAAATGCGATTTTTGAATTTAAATATCCGATTAGATTATATTAATATATATATACGTATATGTATATATAAATAAAAATAGAAAACTGTAGCCCGGTTGGTGTGTTTTAGGTGCGCGGGCGGGAGTTCCAGTGTGTGATGCGGGTTCAAAACCTCTTGGCTGTGATTTTCTGGATTTTTTAGTACCCCACACAGATAAAATGAATATATATACATTGTTGTATAATTATATAATAAAATGAATATGCAGCTCGGTTGGTTACTTGCAGCTGCGCAGCGTTATGCGCGACGGGAGTGCAGGTTCAAATCCTGCCTGCTGAAGATTTTTTGAAATTTAAATACCCACGGTTTTCAAAACCGTGGGGTCTGTGGTGTGCCACGGTGGAACAGCCATGGTGCAAATTTGACTCCCCTATACCCACGGTTTTGTAGAACCGTGGGTATAGGTTGAGACCCCTATACCGACGTCGTTCCAGCCCACGGTTCCCAAAACTGTGGGTATAGCCTATACCCATGGTTCCCAAAACTGTGGGTATAGCCTATACCCACGGTTTTGGGGGATATACCCACGGTTTTGAACCGTGGGTATATGTCATTTTTTCAGTAGTGGTACGTACGCACGAGCGATGATATCAGTCCCATGATCGTGGAATTGTATTAGAGTGCATGTATACTATTTCAGAATCAATATCACTTTACAATAATAATATATAGTTATTATTTAGACCCTTATACCCATCCAAGTAAGGTGGTGGTGGAAAATAGATTACACCACGGCGTAGAGATGGTATTCCGTACGTATGCACGCGCGGTGATTTCGTTTTCCGTAGGATGGATAGATGGTGAAATTGGGTTGTTTCATACTTATAATAACATATCAGTATATGAGTTATACTGATGTTATTACTTCATAATGAAACAACTAAATAAGAAGAAGTGGAAGAAGAAATAAAGTTGAAAGAATCGGTAACGGACATTACCTCTTCTTTGAAGCGCCTCTTTGAGACCTCATCTTAGGGCACTAAAATTGGTCTTTGAAGAAGACCAGGACCTCTAGGATGTTTCTAGGGAAGTGTAGAAGATAATTTGGCAGGGTTTTTCCGAGCTTGAAGGCTCAAAGTGGTGTGAGGAAGAGAGGGAGGAGGTGCCCTTTTATAAGGGAGGAGAGGGGCACCTTTGGAAAAACTAAAAATATTATTTTATTATAAAGTCATATTCGGTTTTTAATAGCTCCAAATTGATTTATTTTGAAGATAAGGTAGGTATGGGTCGAAATCCTCTCATCCAATAGAATTTAGATAAGTTTAGGTCATTATATTAACCTTATCTTTTAGTTTTAACTCTTAGTTAATTAGATTGACGTTTACCATGTCACTTTGTATTTTTATATTATATAGTTAATAAACTTACCATATAAATCCAAGAAACCCCCAAGTGGTCCATTAATGATACACCTATCATGATATAATTATCTTGTCCGAACCTTAGATTTTTAGGAATATAATAACAATTAATAATATAATATTTTTTTTAAAAACTATTTTATGTCAATTTTGACACTATTTGGTAATTGATTTTTTTGAAACTTATAACAAAATGATTAGTTCGAAAAAAGTTAATTAAATCAATACTAACATTTCATATTAACATAAAAAATTATTGTAATTCCTAAAAAGTCTCAAATTACATTTATTTGGGTATTTATAACATCAATTGTGTCAATATTTCATTAATAAGATAATTACTGCATCATCATTGTGTCATAAATAAATTAAATTATTTTAAGTCTAAAAATTATAAATAAAATACCATTATGTAGGAAATATTTTTATCTTTATAATTAATATTTATAGTCCAATTTATCTTATGTATAACCCTATATTAAAAATGATTGAGTTATTAAACTTTGATTTTAACTATTTTAACCCTTCTTTAAATAAATTAATAATAAATGTCCTAATCTAATCCAAGTGGGCCTAAATGATCATATTTTATTCCTAAGGTTGATTTTGGTCGAATTACACTTATCCAATAGAATTAGGACATGTTTTAGGGTAATAATAATAACACTTTTACCCTTAATTACCCTATTTACTTTTAATCGTGGTAAAAAAAAGTAAAAAGTTACTATTCACCAAAAATTATTTTCATCTCATTAAACCACATTTTATTCCTTGATATTAACTATGTCTCTTGGATTTTCGAAATTCCATTCACAGAAGCGGTAAAATTAAGTTTTATGTGAATTTGAAAATTCTCCTAGGAGGTGGGTAAAAGACGGTGAGAAGTTCAATAAAAATTTTATATATCTAAAATTATTATAAAATGACTCCAATTAATTGCATTGAACTTATATAGGTATTATGTATCAATTTGGACCTAAAATAAATTTAAATAAAATAAATACTTATTTAAATAAAAAGTCGGTTTTTGAATAGTAACCTAGTGTTTTCACTATTCATCAAAAATTGAACGTTTTCAGAAAAATACCAAAAATTCACCCTAGGCTAATTTCGATATTATAAATCCAAAAATGAAGTCTATTTTGAAAGATAAAATTTATAAAATTTCAAAAAGTGGTTATTACTATTCTTAACGGCTAGTTTTAATAATATTATAACCATATATCATTGTTTAGTGAAACCTGATATTGCGTACAACACACACTATCGAGAAAAGTCACGATTGTGTGTAATGTAAGACAAGTCAGGGTTGCGTGTAGTGCAATCTCCCTTTTTTGTAGTGTACAACACAAGGCATCAACAAAATTAAAAGAATATTCTTCATAAAATCTCGGGGTGTTACATTCTACCCCCCTTAAAATGAATTTCACCCTCGAAATTCATCGGGGTTATAAATCGTTTACTATTCATAGAAACCCACATCGTAAAAAAGAATACTAAAACTTAATTTTAAAAACTAAATTATGAAATGTAACGATTACCCAAAGTAACTCATCACTGGGTTTCCATATAGGAGAACATAGGTGAGAATATGGATATGGAAGAAAAATATAACCATCAAGTTCTGATAGAGAGTGGTAGAGAACATGGCTATGAAAAAAGCCAAAAATCACAAAGCCATAGATTTGTGATGATCTAAGGTACCATCTGATTCATCGGATATAAGAGCACTAGGACAACATTTTTGGTTTTCAATATCATTTCCCTAAAGTTGAAAATTTTCAATTAAAAGAAATACTTGCTAGATTTTGGTACAATCTCACTTTTTTCATGCTTTGAACAATTTCCACTTCATCTCTTAAAGAAATTAAGTTGAATTTGTTATTCGTGAAGTGTTAACAGATCATGTGATAGAATGATGGTTCATTCCATCTGTTTCAAACAAAAGGTTAGAAAAAGTTATCAAATATACATAAGTCAATCTATGGTGAGATTAATCATATATAGTTCCTAAAATGAACTTATACTTCATATATCATACCACTTAATAAAATAAAACTAGTTTCTACTAACTAGGGACTTCCTATAGTCTAGTGGTAGGCGATAAAGGCCAGTCGCACTTCGGTTGTGGGTTCGATTCACATAGCCTTGTCCGATGCGACGGGTTGTCGCCCGTCCTGTAGGTTGTCCTTTTTCTAAAAATACATTATTATAAATTTCCATCAATAATATCGAAAAAGTTCTAGCCTTAAACAATACTAACTTATGTCCAACATAATTCATTCCAATCTTTAGGCTTATCCAAAATACTACTGTCTAATCTCATATTATAGTGAAAACGATTACCAAAGAGTTCATATAACAAGCATGTTAATACCATCGTTGATCCCCATATATCATAATATATGTCTTGTTGGTCATATTCCAAACATTCAAAGGCCTTAATCATGTATTCTCTTGAAAAAAAATGAATACCCATTGAACCTTAGTGAAAACATGAATGCTGTCAAAAGTTAACTCTTTCCACATACCAAAATCCAAAAATTCTATATACTCAAACCATGATATAACCTTCTCCTTATATCAGTCATGAGATCATGAATACTATCTAACATCTCATTATCTTCTTATCCCTTCATTATGCGCATATCATCTAATTTCCAAAAATATCTGAATAACCTTTCATGGTTACTGGTACCATTCATCATACACTTTCAACACTTAAGGAAAGACAACAGTGTAACAATCCTTAGATGTCTCTTTATTCCATAGTACCATGAGATTACTTATACAACATTACACTTGATAAACATGTAATCATTCCACTACCTTCTTAAACCATTGACTGAGCTTCAATAATTCTTTCATCTCACATATCATTTGTAGTCTCTTCATCATCATCAACATAAATACTACCCATACGACCATACTGATTCTCTTCATGAGACTTTACCTTAGGGAATTGGTTTTCATAATGCTCGTACATTCCACATTTAAAATATTTAACCATTGTTGATGTCGTAGCAATACCATTATCCTCATCCATGGTGTTAATTGAACCTTTTCCTTTGCACTTACTGGATTTGTGTGCTTCTTTTCCACACCAAAAGCATCTTCCAGTTCCTTTGAAACATTCTCCTTGATGCCTCTTCCCACATGATTTACATAGGGGAAATTGAACTTTCTTTCCTCTATGATCATCATGAAACTCCATCTTTCTCTTATTATCCGAGTCTGGAAACTTACCAAATTTGAGTTTATTGGACATATTACGAGATTGCTGATTCGGCATAATAATGATGTTTGGACTTCCAAATCCAATTTCATTTGGTTTCTCATGAAGAATATCATTCCATTGTCCATCATATCCTCCATTATCGTGAATCATCTTGTTTCCAGCCATTTTCTAAAACCCAAAAAGAATAGTGTGAGAGGCAAAAATCATAATAAAGGGGGAGTAACTTCAATATCTAACATCTTAGGTTTAATCTAATATCGTTACCATAATTCTAGGACTATAACCTATACTTATACTTAACCTTAGAAACATCCCTAGACATACATTAGAAATATCTCTAGGGATCTCACTAAAGTTCTCGCATCCTAGTTTCCAAAGGTTAACTAAACCTCCCTATGATACCAACTGTAGAGACCCAAATCTTGACGTACATGGACAATACATTACATTTTCGGAATACTTAATACATAACAAAAACAGACACACAAGGATCGTAATAGTGTAGTGTCTTTGGAAACTCAGAATATAAACATCTAATCATGTTGAAAGATCTTCAACATCTCCCATAACAATCTTCTCCTTTTTGTTTCTTTACCTAAAACCTTTCTTTATTTCCTGGTGAAAATAAAACATAAAAAAGGTGAGCTCAAATGCTCAGTAAGGGAAAACATAGAGAACATAAAACAATCCATAAACATTTGAAAGCAAAAACTTGAACATGAAATCTAAACATTAAAACCTTGAGCAAAGACATAAATTGTGGAAGTACATAAGGCATATGTCATAGTCGAACATCAATCATGATAAAATATAATGGGAATAAAACATGTAATTATGGAAACCAATCATCACATGTCATGATTTCCATAGTAGCCAAGGCATTACTGCCAAGACCATCTTAGTGGACAAAGTCCCTTTCTGAAATCGAGTTCACTCCTCGTTTCAGTCCTGTAACACTGAACCGGATTAACTTACCATTCCAGCCATGTCTATCTCATGAGATATAAATATTTACCCAATTAATTTGAGGGAGATATAGGTCCCACCCATCTCATAATTAAATCATTCTTACTTGTGCCACAAAATAAACTTAAAACATTCATTATAACCCAAAGAATAAAATGGGTTTCATAAACATCATCCCATCATCACATAATCCATATAAAACAAATGGATATCATTTCATCATAAGAAAAGTGAAACAATTTAAATCATAGAGACATTATACTTGAAACATACACATATGAAATAATGTCATCTTAGATGGAAAATGGGTTTGATAAAGCACTTGAAATGAATTCTGGAGGAAAACATCCTTTCATCTTGAAAATCATTTTCTTTTCACAAAATGCCATTCAATTTTAAAAGAAAAGGATTTTGTTTAAAACAGTCATGAAAGCTTTTGGAGGAAGCTTCGTGAAAATAAGGCTTTATAAAACTGTAAAAATCCTTTCATGCCGTATAAGTTAAAAAAACATTCTTCTCGTACTTTGGTCAGAAAAGTCAAAAAAGTACCTCGTAACGTAAAAAAAAGAAAGATTCCTTACATAACATGGAGTAAAATTAAAAAATGGATAAAAAGGAATTTAAACATACATGAAAACACTTTTATAAAACATGGACATGTATGATTTAAATAACCCCAGTAAATACTTACGAATAAGCAATCTCGGATAAAAATGAGATTTGCAAAATTATCCCTTACCTTAGGTCCGATATGCTTCGTACGTATCCGAACCTCCTGTATATTGATTCAAATAGTTTCATTGACTTATTACAGAATCATATTCATTGTTATGATATAATATATGGTTCACTTATGACTTTATATTACCCTTTCTTTTGTAAATTCATGTTAAAGTAGCGTTTTGGGTAAAATCGTTTCATTTGTCGTTCATGTTTTAAATTTTAATTATTAATATGATTACTTAGATCATGATTACTTATATCCAGAATGTAAAACATGATTTATATATAATATATATTCATAATATACATATATATAATAGATCGATAAATGGAAAGAAATACACTGTTCATGGAGACGGTAGGCCGAACGTACGCATGAACGCTATTTTTGTTTCCTTATTGAATTGAATCGAATTAAGTAGATGACATACATATATATATATACATAAATACAGTAGCATTATTAGGTAATATATTTCATGATTACTTATTATATATACTTTATAATCATTCATGAATGGTTAATCATTGAGAATGAATCTCATCGTGTCGTGGAGACGGTATTCCGTACGTACGCACGAGTGATGATATCATTTCCATGATCGTGGAATTGTATTGGAGTGTATGTATACTATTTAAGAATCAATACAACTTTAAAAATATCATATATAGTTATTATTTACACCATTATACCCATCCAAGTAAGGTGGTGGTGGAAAATAGATTACACCACGGCGTGGAGACGGTATTTCGTACGTACGCACTCGCGGTGATTTCGTTTTCCGTAGGATGGATAGATGGTGAAATAGGGTTATTTAATACTTACAATAAAATATCTGTATATGAGTGATACTGATGTTATTACTTCATAATGAAACAACTAAATAAGAAAAAGTGTAAGAAGAAATAAAGTTGAAAGAATCGGTAACGGACATTACCTCTTCTTTGAAGTGCCCCTTTGAGACCTCCTCTTAGGGCACTAAAATTGGTCTTTTAAGAATACCAGGACCTCTAGGATGTTTCTAGGGAAGTGTAGAATAGAATTTGGCAGGGGTTGGCCGAGATTGAAGGCTAAAAGTGGTGTGAGGAAGAGAGGGAGGATTTTCTCTTTTATAAGGGAGGAGAGGGGCACCTTTGGAAAAACAAAAAATATTATTTTATTATAAAGTCATATTCGGTTTTTAATACCTCCAAATTAATTTATTTCGAAGCTAAGGTGGGTATGGGTCGAAATACTCTCATCCAATAGAATTTAGACAAGTTTAGGTCATTATATTAACCTTATCTTTTAGTTTTAACTCTTAGTTAATTAGATTGACATTTACCATGTCACTTTGTATTTTTATATTATATAGTTCCTAAACTTACCATATACATCTAAGAGACCCCCAAGTGGTCCATTAATGATACACTTATCATGATATAATTATCTTTTCTGAACCTTATATTTTTAGGAATATAATAACAATTAATAATATAATATTTGTTTTAAAAACTATTTTATGTCAATTTTGACACTATTTGGTAATTGATTTTTTTGAAACTCATAACAGAAATATTAGTTCTAAAAGTTAACTATTTTAACCCTTCTTTAAATAAATTAATAATAAATGTCCTAATCTAATCCAAGTGGGCCTAAATGGTCATATTTTATTCCTAAGGTTGTTTTTGGTCGAATTACACTTATCCAATAGAATTAGGACATGTGTTAAGGTAATAATAATAACACTTTTACCCTTAATTACCCTATTTACTTTTAACCGTGGTAAAAAAAAGTAAAAAGTTACTATTCACCAAAAATTATTTTCATCTCATTGAACCACATTTTAGTCCATGATATTAACTGTGTCTCTCGGATTTTCAAAATTCCACTCACAGAAGCGGTAAAATTAAGCTTTATGTGAATTTGAAAATTCTCCTAGGAGGTGGGTAAAAGACGGTGAGAAGTTCAATAAAATTTTTATATATCTAAAATTATTATAAAATGACTCCAATGAATTGAATTGAACTTATATAGGTATTATGTATCAATTTTGACCTAAAATAAATTTAAATAAAATAAATACTTATTTAAATAAAAAGTCAGTTTTTGAATAGTAACCCAGTATTTTCACTATTCATCAAAAATTGAAAGTTTTTAGAAAAATACCAAAAATTCACCCTAGGCTAATTTCGATATTCTAAATCCAAAAATGAATTCCATTTTGAAAGATAAAATTTATAAAATTTCAAAATTTGGGTATTACTATTCATAACGGCTAGTTTTAATAATATTATAACCATATATCATTGTTTAGTGAAACCTGATATTGCGTACAACACACACTATCGAGGAAAGTCGCGATTGAGTGTAATGCAAGCCAAGTCAGGGTTGCGTGTAGTGAAATATCCCTTTGGTGTAGTGTACAACACAAGACATCAATGAAATTAAAAGAATATTCTTCATAAAATCTCGGGGTGTTACAGCTGTGGTGAATGCTCCTTGCTCATCCTCCTTGTAGAGCTTGTTCCTCGTAGGTCGTCTGGTTTGAATCTGCACTTAAGGTGTCCCGAAGGCCGTGAGGTGGCTCGAAGGCCTTACTGACCTGAAGGAATGGGTAGCCTGAAGTCCGTAAAGGACTCGGGGACCAAATCGGTGGCCCGAAGGCCCAAACGGAGGAATATTCTCAGCTGCTATAGTGTCAAGCAGTACCTGCTACAGTTTCCTCTACAGTACCTACTACAATACTACATAGTTCCCGCTACAGTTCCTGCTACAATACTACTACAGTAACCCGTAAATAATTTCTCCACATGAATTTGATCCCGGGTCTCCCGGATACACTTACAGAGTCCTTACCAACCGGGCTAAGGCTCATGTGTAATAAAATGAGCTCATATTGATTTGATACTTTAGGAAAATGATCCATAATTCATTTTTGATGTGTAGGAATTTACCGCACCTCAATCTAATACATGGTGTGATTGGTATGACTCAAAGAACATATTTTCAGTTTAAGAATGACATTTTAGTTCAAAACACATATTACATACTCAAAACTAAGAAAAATCATTCAGGTTGTTTTCATACTTTATAAAAATGGTCCATAATTCATTATTTATTGTGTAAAAATCAACTACACATTAATCTGATACATGGTGTTCCTGGTATGACTCAAAGTGTTTGTTTTTGTCTTAAAATTCATATTTTAGTTCGAGACACATTCCACATACTAAAAACTAACCAAACACATTCAAATTGTTTTGATACCTTAGAAAAATGATACATAACACATTTTTTACATGTAGGAATCAACCATACCTCAATTTGATACACAACATACCCTATATGACTCAAAGTGTATGATTTTAGTTTAAAATTGATATTTTAGTTCAAAACACACGTGAAATGATCAAAATTGAGAAAATGCATTCATATTGTTTTGTTAGTTTAGTAAAATGATCCATATGTCATTTTTGACATGTAGGAATCTACCTCATGTCAATATAACACACGATATGGATGGTATGACTTTAAGTACATGCCTTCAATATAGAAGTTCCATTTAAGTTTAAAATATGAATCACATATCCAAACCCTATCAAATGAGCTTAGATTGTTTTCAAACTTTTTTTAAAACAATTCATAATTAATTTTTGACATGTATGAATCGACTACATGTCAATCTGACACATGATGTGGTTAGTATGACTCAAAGTATGTGTTTTCAATATATAAGTGTCATTTTAGTTTAAAACTCATCACATAGTCGAAACTAAGAAAAATATTTTGTATCATTTTCAAAATTTAGGAAAATGATCCATAATTCATTTGTGACATATTGGAATTTACCATATATCAATACAATAGATGATGTGTAAGGTATGACTCGAAGTGTGTGTTTTCAATATAAAAGTTTCATTTTAGTTTAAAATGCATGTCACGTAGCAAAAACATAGAAAATGAGCTCAGATTGTTTTTCTACTTTATGAAAAATGTAATTCCCCAAACCCAGTTTCCCAGAGCAGGTGTATTATTTTATTACATTGGAATGATTACAAGAAATTTTTATCCCAAAGTAATGAATAGTTTAGTAGTTTTGGAAAACAAGATACAAACATAAGTTCAACATTACAACTTGAAAGGAAATACAATATGAAAATTCTATTGTAAACATCCATAACTTATATATTATCCATGAAAGTAAATAATAATATACTTATTCGCATCCTGGAGAAATATAAAAAATAAGAAAGGGGTGATCTCAGATTCTCATTACGGGTAAATAATACAGTGTAAGTAATCATAATCATAAGCACTAGGCATGGCGAGCAACTAAAAACATATGCCTTTAAAATATACTTGAGCGTTATATAGAATAAATGAAAAATAAATAAATAACACCATAATAAATCATAAACATGGATATTATATTAGTCTAATAATCACATGGAAAATCAAATAGTATTTTCATAATGAGGGAATTAATAATTCTAAACATCATAATAATTTTTTCAAGGCCTCATACCAATATCATACATAAACGGGTAAAAACCCAAACTAGTTTGTCTCATGAGACCTATCGATGCATCAAGGGGATATAGTGGGCATCACCCATCACATACTAAGTCCAATTAATTCCTCATTTGAAAATTGAGAAACATAATCAACATATATATTGATATTGAAACTAACATATGAAATGTAAATAGCTTTCCTCAATCAGTAAACATAAACACTAGACATTCATAGTAATATGGTAAATTGTATCAAGATAGCACATCCACGGTAAAAATAATCATAAAAAATTAAATAAATTATATTAGATTATGTAATAAAATATTTATCTCAATAAAACATAATAATCATAAAAAGTATTGAAATAGATGGAAATACTCTTATAAAATAATCGAGTAATACTTAAAAGAAATACTCTTTTACTTTGAAAAAAAGTGTTCTTTTGGAAAAATATCTATATAAAACCATAAGAAAACTAATATAGTTTTTTCATAATAAAATTAGTGGTTTTAGAAAAATAATTGAGGCTTAAAATAGATTATAGGGTGTACTTGAAAATAGGTAAAAATTTGAGAAGTTCCCTTGAATCGAGCTTGTTTATCAGGAAGAATTTGAGAAATATCCTTTTAAAACATCACTATAAAATAAAGAATTATTCTGATTGGTACACATAATTTATGAGGATTAAATAATAATAATTAATAATTTTATTGATGTAAGTAGAGAATAAGAGTAACCCGAAAGAAAATGGAGGTTCGGGTAGAAAACCCTTACCTTATATCTGAACGTATTCTTCACTTGACCTTAACTTCCTGGATAATAAAATTAAATCCATTAATTAATTAATTAAAAACCTTATATACATGTATTTGATTCATTATAGTTTTATTAAGTTCATTTATTTCCTTATTGGTAAATTATATTATTAAATTATGTCGTTCTAGAGTGTTTGTTTCCTTGACGTCATGATCGGTTCGCTTGATTATAAGTAATGGATTTCATTTAAAATTGGTATAGTTCTATAGAATTAAAATTTCATGCTATTAATGAGAATACATATGTTCAAAATGGTTATATATATCATTTTAATATATATTATGAGGATGAATCATTAGATAATACATTTAGTGATAATCATTCAGATTATTACAGCAGTTATTGATCATAACGAACTCATTTTGTATTATCACTTGGTATTATATAAATATGTTACATAAAGAACATAAAAAAAGTTGTAATATTCATTTTATAATATTTTTAAACCATTAAAATGGTTTAATGAACATATTTGAAGAATAAATTTAAGAATGAAACTTCGTCATCCATGAAGGTTGTAAATTGGTACTTCTCAGACAATGATTTTGTTTTTAAAATAATAAGAGAGAGAGTAAGAAGATCGATGATGATTCTACCATTAACATGCTATAATTATATTATTTAAATTATATCAGAGTTATGATTATTATTTGGATAGAGGAGTTTAGGATATAATAATAAAATAAAATAAATTGAAATGAAATTAAAAGAAAAAGGAAGAGGGTTTACCTCTTGACATATCCTTCTTCAAAACCTCCTTAAGGGAATGGGTTTTGGTCTTTTGGAAATACCAAGAGCTCTTGGAAGTGGGGAGATACTAGGGAAGAGTATTTGGGAATAAATTTCAGAATCTAAAAGGCTTATAGGAGTAAGAATAAGAGGGAGTGAGGGGTGGTTTTTATAGTGGAGGAGAGGGGTGATTTTTGAATATCTTATTCATTATTTTATTATTTTTCTCAAGACAAGCGATAGTGTTGATTCTTGTGATGAAAAAGAGTAATAAGTGCATGTGATTTTGAACCAAGTGTTCTTAAATTATCCAAACATCACCTATTACTCAATAAATCATGTATTTAGCATTTATCGTTAATTATCTTATTTTACTATTCACTAAAAATTCAAGTATTTTAGAAAAATCCTAAAAATTCACCATAACCATTTTTCAACATGTAGAATTCAAAAATAGACTTCTTTTTATCAAAATAATTTTATAAATATGTGAAATTTAATTTTTACATAAAATTATTATTTACTTGAAAAATGCATATTTTAAATTTAAAACTGATTTTATAATACTTTCAAAAATTAACTGAGGTCTCATAAAATTATCCTAAAATAATAGGACAAAAAATATTTATTTAAGAATAAATTTTATGAAAATTAATTTTATTTTAAATAAATTTATTAATTTAAAATTGTAATTAAATTTTTATTACTCACAAAAATACCAACACTTAATTATTAATATTTAAAATATTCACTCTCGTTTATAAGGTGCATAAATTTTATTTATACTTACATGGGTGAGGTTATTATTCATAAGTATCATATTACTATTCATAAGGGTACATTACTATTCATTAGGGACAAGTTACTATTCACCAAAAATGTAAGTTTATCCTATCAGACTCTAAATATCTTATTGATTGCAACCGTGTATGTCCATTTTTTGAAATTCAAAACACAGAAGCGGAAATATTGTGTCCAATGACTAGGTTATATCTATATTCTATTATAAAAAAGTGGTTGTTTCACATAGACTCAGTGTTTCATGCATTCTATATTAAATTTATTTGTAATTCCTTGGAGTGCTACATTCTTCCCCTCTTACAAAAATTTCATCCTTGAAATTACCAGAATGTTACCTCATAAAAAGATTTGGGTAGTTCTTCATCATATTATCCTTATGCTCCCACTTCACCTATTCTATTTTATAATTTTTCTAAAATACCTTTACCATTCGAGTCATCTGATTCCTCAAAACCTTCTCTTTAGTGCCCAGAATCAGAATAGGCTCTCTATAGTAAGATAAGTAAGGTTCCAATTCTATACCTTCAGAATTGAGTACATATGTTGGGTATTGCATGTACTTTCTCAACAATGAGACATGGAACACATTGTGTCCCTTAGAAAGGCAAAGTGGTGTTTCCAAACGATAATCCACAAATCCAATTCTCTCTAGAATTTCAAAAGGTCCAATGTATCTAGGGCTCAATTTCCATTTCTTCCCAAATCTTATAATACCCTTCCATGGAGAAACTTTCAAGAAAACGTGATCTCCCACTTGAAATTCAAAATCCTTCCTTCGATTATCAGTATAGATATTTTGCCTGCTTGGAGCTGATTTGATATGGATTTGAATATTCTTTACCTTTGTTGTTGTTTACTCCACAAGTTCCGGGCCTACAAGATTTATTTCGCCAACATCATCATAATATGTTGGTGTACAACACCACTTTCCATACAATTTCTCATATGGTGCCATTTGAATACTTGAATAGAAACTATTATTGTAAGAAAACTCCACTAAAGGTAAATATTGATCCCACGTTTCTTGAAAATCAAGTGAGCGCGATCTCAACATGTCTTCTAATGTTTGGATCATCATTTCTGATTTCCCATTAGTTTGAGGGTGATAAGTAGTACTTAATCAAATCTTAGTATCCAAATATTTCTGAATAATTTTCCAGAATTTTGATGAAAATCGTGGATCATGATCAGAAAAAATTGAGATAGGTGCTCCATGAAGTCTCACAACTTCATTAATATAGAGTTGTGCAAGGCACTCCATTGAAAAATCATCCCTTATAGAGAATAAATGTGCAGATTTTGTGAGTTGATCAATAATTACCCATATTGCATCATTCTTTCTTGGAGATTAGGGTAATCCATTTATAAAATCCATATTAGCTTCATCCCATTTTCATGTAGGAATTTTAAAAGATTGCATGAATCCTATATAATGTTGTCTTTCAGTTTTTACCTATTGAAAAACTAAACATATTGATATATAATCAGCAATTTCCCACTTCATTTTGTCCCACCTGAAATTTTCCTTCAAATATTTATACATATTAGTGCTACTAGGGTGTATAGAGAAATTTAAACTATGGGCATCATACAATAACTCCCTTTTCAGCTATAGGATATAGGGAACACATAACCTCCTTTAAAATTTCAGAATTCCATCCTCACACACGAAGTCTTCCAACTTCCCATCATTCACAACTTTAATTTTCTTTTGAAGATTCTCATCATTATACTGAGAACTTTTAATTTTTTTCCAATAAAGATGGTTGGGAAACCAATTGAAAAAGTAGTGATGTTTAACCTTCTTTAATAATTCCCATATTCATCCTCTCAAGATTCATGTACATAGGATCCTTGTCAATTCTCATTTTGTTTAAAACTCCATGATCCTTCCTCCTCAATGCATCAGCTTCCCCATTTTCCTTTCCTGGGTGGTAGTGTATAGAACAATTGTAATCCTTGAGTAGCTCTAGCCATCACCTTTTCCTCATGTTGATTTATTTCAATGAAAATATATATTTTAGGCTCTTGTGATCCATATATATCTCACAACTTTCTCCATAGAGATAGTGTATCCATATCCTCAGAGAAAATATTACAGCTACTAACTCATGGTCATGAGTTTGATATTTCTTTTCATGAATTTTTAACTGTCTTGATGCATAGGAAATAACTCTACCATTATTCATAAGGACATAACCAAGTTCTTTCTTTGATGCATCACTATAGATCACAAATCCACCATTTCCTGGTGGTAGAGTTAGGATCAGAGCATTCAATAATATCCTCTTCAGTTATTCGAAACATTCATCATGTTATTTTTTCCATATGAACTTAACCCCTTTATGAGTAATCTTGGTTAAGGGTTTGGCTAAATGGGTGAAGTTCTGAACAAAACGCCAATAATAACCTGTTAAACCAATAAAACTACACACCTTGGTTATTTTAATTGGTGTAGTCCATTCTTGAACTACCTTTTTCTTCATATGATTAACTAAAATTCCATCCTTAGAGACAATATGACCCAGAAAAGAAACTGCTTGAATCCAGAATTCACACTTTCTAAACTTCCCATATAATTCATTTCTTCTAAGAGTCTTCAGAATAATGCGCAAGTGATTCTCATGATATTCTTAGCTTTTGGAGTATACTAAGATATCATCAATAAATACCACAACAAAGTCATCAAGATGTTTCTTGAAAACTCTATTCATTAGATCCATGAAAACATATGGTGCATTAGTCAGTCCAAAAGGAATTACTGCAAACTTGTAATACCCATACCTGGTTCGAAATGTTGTTTTTGGAATATCCTCTTTCCTCACATGAAAATGATGATATCCAGATCGAAGGAAAATCTTTGAAAAATATTGAGATCTATGAAGTTGATCAAATAAATCATAAATGTGAGGGAAAGGATACTTGTTATTTATCATAATATCATTTATCTCCATGTAGTCAATGCATAGCCTCATATATCCATCCTTCTTTTTTATGAAAAGAACAGGGGATCCCCATGGAGAAACACTAGGGTGGATAAATCCTTTATCACTCAATTCCTCTAGTTGTTTCTTCAGTTATACTAACTCTAAATTGGTCGTTCTATAAGAAGTATTTGATATAGGTCTTGAACTAGGAATTAAATCAATAGTGAAATCAACTTCGTGCTTTGGAGGATGTATAGGTAAATCCTTTGAAAGACATAAATGTATTCTTACACAATAAGTACATCCTTAATTTGAATATTTATTTCCTCACCCATATATATTGCATTCTAATCCTCCCCAAGAATTATATTCAGTAGAGATACTGGGGGTGGATCTAGATAAGAATCAAATTATGAGGTTTCTTCTCTAAAGACAATAGATTCTACACCATTCTCAAAAATTGTAACCTCTTTCTTCTTGAAATAGATTCTCACATTGTAGTTTTAAATCCAATTCATACCAAGAATTATATCAAAGTCAATCATGGGTATTATGATAATTTCTCTAACTAATGTAAGTTTTTGTGTCATAAGCGGGATTGATTGGTGCGTCTTTATTACAATGATACTTCTCTTAGAAGTTTTGACTAAAAAATTATTTATTAAATCAAATTGTAAATGTATAATTTTCTTTGAAAACTAGGAAGATATAAAAGAATAAGATGATCTAGAATCAAATAAATCATTGGCTAAGTTTGAGGAAATTATTAAAGTACCTTCCACCACATCATTAGGAACTTAAACCTTAGTGGTTGTGATCACATAAGATTAGACTTTATCCCTTGGCCTTTTCTGAGGATTGTTTCCTTGACGCTTAGGACAATCATTTTCATAATGTCCCGTCTCTTCGAAATTTTATCATTGAACATTGGTGGCTTCTTTATTTCCCTTACAATCATGGGATCGGTGGCCTTTTCCTCCACACTTATAACAAACACCCATACCTTTCAGGCAAGTACTGGGGTATTCATTCCCACAATTATCACAAGATGGAAAATCAATTATTCCCTTCTTCCCATTTTTATTATTTCCTTTTTCATAGTTTTCAGGAGCCTTCTTCTTCTCTTTCATTCTTTTAAATTGATAAGACTTAGAGAATTATTTTTCTATCTTGATAGAACATGAGACTATATCATCGTATGATGAGAAACTTTGGAAGACTGGTGCCCTTCGGAAGAATAATTTTAAACTGTCAGAGAATTGATCAAACTTTCTCCTTATATTATATATATAGTTTGTGACATTTCTTGATAACCTTGTGAAGTTAGCTTCATACTTTGAAACATTATCATCCTCTTTTTTCCTCAGATTCAGAAATTGGCTTTCCATATCCACTCATTGTTCATGAGGAAAGTATTTTTCTAATTATATTTCCTTAAAATCCCTCCATATTATATTTTCAATCTCTTTATACTCATTTTTTTTTTGAATAAATAACCACCATTGATCAGCATCTCCCAATAGATGATAAACTATCATGATAACCTTATCCCTTTCGTTGTTTCTTAAACCGAGAAATGTATTCTCTAAAGAACTTATCCACTACTCTCCTATGAATGGATTTTTAGTCCCATTAAATGATAGAGGTTGTTGTCTCATAAAGTTTTCTAACATTTCTCTTCCACATTGTGGATCAGGATGCTCCATATGGGTAAGTTTATTGTTCATAACCTAAGTCATTTGTCCCATTATAGTTATAAGTTTCTCAACACTAGTCACAATATCATTATCTTACATAGAAGGGAAATCCCTACATGGGATACGCGCATTCATGTGGTTTCTATTCCTTCCACTATGCGCTATTTTTAAATAATTTCATACACTAAATTAGGTTATGAATCATAATGTATAATGTTGAACTATAAAAACACTTAACATAAATTGAAATTTTATGCATGTCTAATTTCATAATCATAGGCATGGTTTATTTGAGAACATATTTACATTTAAATACTTAATAATTGTTTATAAATAGAATTTGAATTATCTAAGCATATCCCTGAGGATTTTCAAACCAGGTGCTCAGTAATACCCATTGTCATGTACCAGGTTACCCCAAGTCAAGACCAGAACACCTTGTCAGAGTTGTCACTTCTAGGTACATCTCTGCCAGAACCACATCCGCTTATAGTATCTAAACATGGATGTATTTTATATAAATATCCACATATTATATACCTTACCAAAATTATAGGATGTTCTTGTATACTTATCCTCAAATTATATCTTAGGGTTTGGTTCCCTAATCTACATTTTCTAAATATAGTTTCTAAGTTTTTTACTAAACTTCCTCTAATACCAACTATAGCACCCCAACCCCAGTTACCCGGAGTAGGTGTATTATTTTATTACATTAGAATGATTATAAGAAATTTTTATCCCAAAGTAATGAATAATTTAGTAGTTTTGGAAAACAAGATACAAACATAAGTTCAACATTACAACTTTAAAGGAAATATAATACAAAAATTCCATTATAAACATCCATAACTTCTAGATTATCCATTTAAGTCATTCATAATATACTTCTTCACATACTAGGAAAATATAAAACATTAAAAAATGGGTGATATCATATTCTCAGTAAGGGTAAATAATATATTGGATGTAATCATAATCATAAACACTAGGTATGGTGAGAAACTAAAAACACATGCCTTTAAAATATACTTGAACATAATATGGTAGAAATGAAAACTGAATAAATAAAATCATAATAAAACATAACCATGGATATTATATTATTCAAATAATTACATGGACTATAAAATACTAGTTTCATAATGGGGGAATACATAATTCCATACATCATAATCATTCTGTCAAGGCCTCATGCCATGATCATACATAAACGGGTAAAAACCCAAACTAGTTTGTCTCATGAGACTTATTGATGCATTGAGGGGCTATAGTGGTCTCCACCCATCACTTACTAAGTCCAATTAATTCCTCATATGAAAGGGGAGAAACATAATCAATATATACATTCATATTGAAACTAACATATGAAATATAAATAACTTTCCCCAATTAGTAAACATAAACACTAACCATTCAGAGTAATATGGTAAATGGTATCAAGATAGCACATCCATAGTCAAAATAATAATAAAACATTCAATAAATTAAGGTAGATTATTTAATAAAATATTAATCTCAATTAAACATAAGAATCAACAAGAGTGTTGAAATAGATGTAAATACTATTATAAAGCCATCAAGTAATACTTGAGAGAAATATTATTTTACTTTACAAATTATAATAAAATAAGTGGTTTTTGAAAAATAATGTTGTATTAAAATATATTATGAAGTGTACTTGAAAATAGATAATAATTTTATAATTTTCCTTGAATCATGTTTGTTTATCGGGAAGAACTTGAGAAAGATCCTTTTAAAACATGTAACTCCCCATAGAATAGAGAATGATTCTGATTGGTACATATATATATAACATTCACACATAATTTATGAGGAGTAAATAAGAATAATTACTAATTTTATTGAGGTACTTATAAAATAATAGTAACCCAAAAGAAAATGGAGGTTCAGGTAGAAAACCCTTACCTTGTGTCCGAACATGTTCTGCACTTGACCTTAACTTCCTGGATAATAAAATTAAATTAATTAATTAATTAATTAATTAATAACCTTATATACATGTATTTTATTCATTATAGTTTTATTAATTTCATTTATGGTCTTATTTATAAGTTATATGATTTAATTTCATCATTCTAGATTGTTTGTTTCCTTGATTTCATGATCGGTTTGTCTGATTATAAGTAATGAGGTTCATTTAAAATTGGTATAATTATCAAAAATTGGAATTTAATGTTTTTAATGAGAATCCATAAGTGTAAATAGTTATATATATCATTTTTTTATATATTATGAGGATTAATCATTAGATAATACATTTAGTGATAATCGTTTAGATTATTATGGCGGTTATTGATCATAACGAGCTCATTTTGTATTATTGCTTGGTATTATGTAAATATGTTACATCCATAACATAAAAAAGGTTGTAATATTCATTTTAAAATATGTTTCAACCACTAAAATGGTTTAATGAATAGCCTTTAAGGATAAATTGAAGAACGAAACTTCATCATCCACGAAGTTTGTAAATCATCACTTCCTAGATAATGATTTCCTTTTTAAAATAAAAAGAGAGAGAGTAAAGAGATTGATGATGGTTCTTACATTAACATGGTATAATTAAAGTATATAAATGATAATGGAGTTATCATGATCATTTGGACATATTAGGTGTGGATAGAATAATAAAAGAAAATAAATTGAAATGGAATTAAAAGAAAAAGGAAGAGGGTTTACCTATTGAAATATCCTCCTTGAGAACCTCCTTAAGGGAAGGGGTTTTGGTCTTTTGGAAAAACCAAGAGCTCTTGGATGTGGTGAGAGACTAGGGAAGATTATTTGGGAATAAATTTGAGAATATTCAAGGTTTAGAGGATTGAGAAGAAGAGGGAGTGAGAGGTGGCTTTTATAGTGGAGGAGAGGGGTGGTTTTTTAATATCTTATTCATTATTTTATTATTTTTCTCAAGAAAAGAAATAGTGTTGATTATTATGACCAAAAATAGTAATAAGTTCGTGTGAGTTTGAACCAAGTGTTCTTAAATCATCCATACATCACCTATGACTCAAAAAATCGTGTATTTAGCATTTATCGTTAATTATCATATTTTACTATTCACTAAAAATTCAAGTATTTTAGAAAAATCTCAAAAAATCGCCATAACCATTTTTCAAAGTGTAGAATTCAAAATTTTAATCCATTTTATCAAAATAATATTCTCTATATGTGAAATTTAATTTTTAAATAGAATCATTTTTTACTTGAAAAATATAGATTTTTAATTTAAAACTGATTTTAGAATACTTTTAAAAATTAACTGAGGTATTACAAAATTATTCTAAAATCATAGGATAACAAAATATTTATTTATAATTACATTTTATGAAAATTAATTTTATTTTAAATAAATTTATTAATTTAAAATTTTAATTAAATATTTATTACTCACAAAAATACTAACACTTAATTATTAATATTTAAAATATTCACTCTCATTTACAATGTGCCTAAATTTCATTGATACGTAAATGGGCAAGTTTACTATTCATAAGGTTCATATTACTATTCATAAGGGTACATTACTATTACTAAGTTTCAAGTTTCTATTTACAAAAAAAATTAGGTTGATGTTATCAGACTCTAAATATCTTACTGGTCGTAACCATGTATGTCCGTTTTTTTGAAATTCAAAACACAGAAGCGGAAAAATTATGTATAACGACTAGGTTATAACTATCTTCTATAATAAAAAAAGTGTTTGTTTTGTAGAGAATCAATGTTTCATGCATTCTATATTAAATTTATTTATAATTCCTTTGGGTGCTATAAAAAATATCAATAATTCATTTGTTGTGTGTAGGAATTGATTTCACCTCAATCCAAAACACAATGTGTCCTATGTGAATCAAAATGCTTGTTTTTAGTTTAAAATTGACATTTTATTTTAAAACACACATGGCATAGTCATAATTGATCAAACACATTCACATTGTTTTTATAATTTATAAAAATGGTCCATGGGTCATTTTTTACGTGTAGGAATCAGTCGTGCCTCAATCCAATACATGGTGTTCCCTGTATGACTCGAAGTGTATATTTTTAGTTTAAAATTGACAGTTTATTTCAAAACACATACCACATTCTCAAAATTGATAAAAACCATTCATATTATTTTGATACTTAAGAAAAATGATCTATAACATGTTTTTTATGTATAGGAAACCACTTTACATCAATCCAATACATGATTTGCCCGGTATGCCTTAAAGTGTATGTTTTTTGTTTATAATTGAAATTTTAGTTCAAAACACATGTGCTACACAAAAAAACTAACAAAACACATTCATATTATTTTGATACTTTAGGAAAAAAAGCGTAATTCATTTTTGACATGTAGTAATTGACTACACATCAATCTAACACATGATGTGGTCTATATAAATCAAAGTGTGTGCTTTCAATTTATAAATTACAATTAAGTTTAAAACATGTGTCACAAATCCAAAACCCAGAAAACAATCTCAGATTATTTTAAAATTGTAGGAAAAAATTCATAATTCATTTTTGGTAATTGACCATATTTCAATCTGACACAAGATTTGGTTTATATGACTCGAATTACGTGTTTTCAATATAAAAGTTTCATTTTAGTTTAAAATGAATCACATAGAAAAAACCAAGAAAAATAGTTTAAATTGTTTTTAAAATTTAGAAAAATGATCTATAATTCATTTGTGATATATATGAATTGACTGTATATCAATCCAATATATGATGTATCGGGTATGACTCGAAGTGCCTGTTTTAAATATAGAAGTTCCATTTTAGTTTAAAATGCACGTCAAAATCCAAAATTTAGAAAACGATCTTGGATTGTTTTAAAACATTAGTAAAAAATCCATAATTATTTTTTGAAATGTAGGAATCAAACTCACCTCAATCTGGTACAAGATGTGTCCAGTGCGACTCAAAGTGCATGTTTTCATTTTAAAATTGATATTTTAGTTCAACACACACATGGAATACTCAAAACCAAGAAAATGATTTCATATTGTTTCGACACTTTAGAAAAATGATCTATAAGTAATTTTTATTGTTTAGTAACCAACTGCACCTCAATCTAATGCATCATGTTCCTGATATGACTTGAAGTCTATTTTTTAGATTAAAATTGACATTTTAGTTCAAAACAAAAACTACATACTCAAAATTGATCAAACACATTCAGATTGTTTTGATACTTTATAAAAAGGATCCATAACATATTTGTGACATGTAGGAATCAACCGCACCTTAATATAGTATATGGTGCTCCAAGTATGACTCGAAGTGTTTGTTTTTAGTTCAAAATTAATATTTTAGTTCAAAACACATGTGACATACTCAAAATTGAGAAAACACGTTCATATTATTTTGATACATTTTGAAAATGATCCATAAGCCATTTTTGATGTGTAGAAATCAACCACATTTCAATTTGACACATTATGTGGCCGATATGATTTGAATTACGTGGTTTCAATATAGAAGTACTATTTAATTTTAAAGTTCACATCACATGGACAAAACTAAGCAAACGAGCTTGGATTATTTTCAAACTTTATGAAAAAAAAATCATAATTCATTGTGATTTATAGGAATTAAATTCATGTCAATCCAACACACGATGTGGTTGGTATGACTTAAGTATGTGTTTTCAACATAAAATTTTCATTTTAGTTTAAAATACATAACATAGAAAAAAACAAGAAAAAGATATCAGATTGTCTTCAAAATTTAGGATAATGATCTAAAATTCATTTTAAACATGTAGTAATTGATCGTACATTAATCTAACAGACGATGTGGTAGGTATAACTCAAAGTGTGTATTTTCAATATAAAAGCTCTATTTTAGTTTAAAATTCACGTCACATAGACAAAATGAAGTAAACAAGATCGTATTTTTTTCAAATTTTAGGAAAATGGTCCATAATTCATTTTCGACATGTAGGAATTTACTTCACATCAATCCAAAACACCATGTGGTCGATATGATACAAAGTGTGTTTTTTTATATAAAAGTATCATTTTAGTCATTTTAGTTTAAAAAGTGCATCACATAGCCAAAACCGATAAAATGAGATCATATTATTTTCAAACTTTAGGACAAAAATCCATAATTTCTTTATGAAATATAGTAATCGACCACATGTCAATTCAATACACGATGTGTTTGATATGACTCAAAACATGTGTTTTTAATACAAAAGTGTAATTTTAGTTTAAAACATGTATCACATAGTTAAAACAGAACAAAAAAACTTGTATTGTCTTAAAAATTTAGTAAAATGATCCATAATTTATTTTTGACATGTAGGAATCAACTTCACATCAACATGATGCAATTTGTGGTCGGTATAACTCAAAAGTGCATGTTTTCAACATAAATGTGTCATTTTAGTTTAAAACATGTATCACATAGCCAAAACCAAGAAAATGAGCTCATATTGTTTTCAAAATTTATGGAAAAAAATCCATAAATCATTTTTAGAATTTAGGAATTTACCACACACCAATCCAACACACGATAAACTGATAATATCATTAATATATAGAGGGAGATTAATTAACAATATAATTTATTGTATATAGATCATATAACATTAAAATTATAATAAAAATTATTTTTTTGTTTATTGTTACTAAAATTAGAATTGGTTTTATTACAGGGACAAGATTTTGTATGGAGTTTGATCTTTGGAGAAAGCCTACTAAAAGAGTTATGATTTTGTATATTGGTTGTAATTTTTTGGATTAATTTCAAATATCACATCAATGTAAATATTTTGTATGTAAATTTGGAATTGAATTGGCAGTGAAATGTTATATTTGTATTTTAATATGATTTTATGTTAATATTTATTTTTGTTTATTTTTGTTATGGTTGGGTTTGCTGTTATAGGGATACTACAAGGCTGTTTCAGGATTATAGAAACTGCATGGTCTTTACCTGCACTTTTAATATTGAAAATAAAGGATGAGTTCTTTTAACATTACTTCGGTTTTCAGAACTTTTTTTTACTGAAAAATATCTTTTCTATCACTATTAAATGCCTCTTTTATAGTGGTGAGGCCTTGTAGATTTTAGTAAAGAAAAGTGTTTTGAAATGTGTCAAGACAAGAAATTTGGAATTCTAGAAGCATTGTGTAATGGGTAAGTATACTATAGTTAGTTTCAACACTGTAATCTATCATACAAATGGAACACTTGATTACATCCATACCGATGTCTAGGGACCATTGAAAAATGCTTCATTTGAAGTTAATCATTACTTTTTCACATTTATTGATGATTACTCATCATATATTTCAGTATATGTCATGAAGCATAAGGATTAAGTGTTGGATGTATTCCTTAAGTGAAAGAAGATGATTGAAAATCAGGTGAGAAGTAAAATCAAGAGACTGAGATCAGATGTCAGTATAAAATACACATCAGATCTGCTCAAGAAGGTTTTCGGAATGAAGGTATTGTGAATCACTTTACAGTTCCTAGAACAATGTAGTAGAATGGAATAGCATAACGGATGAACCATGTTCTCATTGAAAAGGTATAGTGTATGTTTTATTAGTCGGGTTTGATTAAATCCTTTGGGGTAGAATCATTGATTTATGAAACGCACATTGTGAAGCGATGACTTACTTCTGTGATTGATGGTAAAATTACTATAGAGGTTTAGTATGGTAAAAATGTTTCTAATTATTAAATAATTTGTATCTTTGTTTGTACTACCTATTTTCAAGTTATAGACTCAAATTTGGATCAAGTAATGAAGAAAACTATATTTGTTGGCTTCATTAGTGGTGTGAAGTCTTTCTAAATATAGATCCAGAAGTGAAGAATATCATTCAGAGTTATGATGTCACATTTTGATGAGTTAGTAAGTCAAATGATTCTAGAAAATAGAGATATGATTCAGTTTTGATTGAAGTGCAGAAAAGTCCACTGCAAATTGATTGAAGAAATAAGAGGAAGATTGTAGTGATTGTATTGATATTCTAACTGAGTAATAATTACCACTACAAGATACTCGTCAGGATAAAGAGTATTTCCACTGGTAGAACATGAAGGACTATACAAATACCTTCCAAGTATGATGATATGTTTATCTATTCTCTTTTAGTAATTGATGATGATGCTTAGATATCCATCATGATGTTAACTAGTGAAAGTCAGTTAGGGAAGGATAAATGAATTCAATGCATTAGAATCAGATATGGGGTCTTGTTTCTCATCTGAAGGACAAGAAGGTAGTTACAAGAATCAATTTCTAATATTGTTTGGACTTGATAAATATCTCTCATACTTGAGATGCATATGGGTATCTACAAGGTTGTAAAGACCCGAAAAATTCAAGAAATTTTTTTTCTTAAATTCTTTGGAATTTCACGAGTCCGTAGTTTCGGACGGCACCTGATTCCGAGGCCCGGTGTGCCCAGAATAATTTTCTGAAGTTTTGTTAAGCTTATATTTAACGTGCGTAAAAAGTTTTACTAACAAAGTGGAATAACTCTTAAATGGATACTCAGATCAGAAATTCTAGGGTACCATTGTGCTCAGGAAGGCGATTTTACCCTTGGTGCGACTTATGTTTAGTCGGCGCGGGGCTCCTGTGAGAAATTCCAAAAATGGCATTACCGTAAATAAAATAATTAAATAAATTATTTTATTTTTCAAATGGTTATAACTCACAAATGGTAGCTCGGATTAAAAATCTGAGACCATCGCTAAACTCTTGAGGGCATGCTTTATTTAAGTAGATACTAACTTTTTCCAGCACAGGCCACCAGAAAAAGTTCGTTTTTGGCTGCAAATAAAATAATTAAGTGAAAGTTATTTTATTGTAAAATTCATAACTTCTAAATAGTAACTCGGATTGGAAATACGAGAGTATCGATGGGTTCATTGGGGTGTGTTTTACTTAGGCAGATCCTAACCTCTACCGGCGCGGGTCGAGGGTGACTGATAATAATTTTCCGAACTTTTTTTCAGGTACGTTCAGTAAATGTACGTGCGGGTTTTTCTATCTTTTGAACCGGTGCTCGGAATTGAAATCTGAGGGAACCAATGAACTCGCAGCGCCGGTAATTGATTAAGGGAACCTTTACCACAGTATCGTTTTAAGCGGGTTGAGAATTAATAATTGGGGATTTATAATTAAATAAATAAAATTGGTGGTACACAATTTTATTTATATCTATGGTAGTTATGCCCTACAAAGGGAAGTTAAGGTTGAGACCCATAACCACCAACTACCCATGTGTGTATAAATGAGAGGTGGGCCCACACGAGCCCCAACCTTTCATTTCCCCATAACCTCTCTTAAACCCCCTTTAACACCTCTCCAATTTAATGTGACAACTCCCCTTATTATGGAAACCCATTACCTCCCTAATTAATATTCCATCAAATGTTTGAATTAAATGGCATGTTATATTATGGAGAGCCTTTTTATTATTTTGGGGGATGGCAATATTGGTGGAGGAACTCTTGAGAAGACTTAGAAGGAAGTGTTCTTTTTTGACGAAGAACACCAACCTTCAACGAAGAACGACTCCGCCGCGAAGAACGCGGGGGATTTCTCCAATAGTGTTTCTACTTCGGACACACCCTGACGTCAACGGAATAGACGTCCATCTTCCGCGATGCTGCATTCCGCGAATCAATGACGTGCGATGTTAATTACCGAGGTAGGGGGGTTTTGTTTATTTAAGTTTACGTGATTCTTTCCCTCAAGCATGGAAGAATATTCTGTTGGGTGTTTATTCGAACTACTAACGCGGTGGTTACGGACTATGAAAAAGTCCGGACCCACCTCCAAATTGTTCTTGATGTGCGGCGGCTTGGGGTCGGGTGCGTGGTAACGGGAGGTGGCGCGGCGAGCGGACGAGGGGCCAAGCAATGCGGCTGGTTTGAGGCGCGCTGGCACGGGTAGTCGGGGGCGGTGCGGCGGCGCGGTGGGAGGCCAGGATGGTGGTAGGCCGGAGGCGGCAGATCCGGCGTGAGAGGCAGCCGCAGGAAGGACAGGCTGGTAGGGTTTGGTGGAGAAGAAGCAATGAATGGAGAAGGAGATTGGAGAGAGAAAACCTTTAAAAGAAATAAATTAAAACTTAAAGAAAGAAAGAGAATCCAATGAATGTGATGCGCGCCATTTAATTAGGGATTTCCGTGAAATGGAGGGAGGCACACCAATTGGAAAGAAAAGGTTGTGGTGCGTGGCATTGTGTTTTTTTGAAGTAAAATCAATTAAAAATAATCATATAATAATCATATTATTATTTTTGTTGATAAAACACTTTTTCGACCGCAACTTATTTGTGCGACCTCGGTTTCACGAACCGTCTATGGCAGTATGACCCAGATTCCGAGACGGACATTCCGAGTCCAATATTGAATGTTTTTTTCGGGTTTTTGGATCGGGTACCCGAAAAGCTCGGAAACTAATAGATTTAATATTATTATTAAATCTTCGACCTGCTATAACTCATGCGTGCGACATCCGATTGGCTTGCCATCAGCGGCGACGTGGTCCTGTCTTTAAGACGGTCGATTCAAGTCTAATGTTCAATACTAAATTCTGGTTCGTGGCTCGGGTCCATGAAACACCCAATGATAATAATAATATTATTATTACGGGATCTTGTATCTGACATATCTCTCTCATTCAGTGTCGGAATGATGAACCTTCTGCAACATTGCGACCCTGGAATTAAGACAGGTGTTTCAAGACCAATTTTGGATATTTAAGTTGAGGTCGAGGCGCGGGCCCCACGAGGCCTGGTTCGCCCGTGTTGCGGTGAAATGAAACTTTTTCACCGGTTATCCTTTTTGGACCAATGGGTAGTCCATCTCGTGTTTTTTTCAGTATGGATCGCAATGGTATGACCGGTTTGGTTAACCGGTGTCATTTGAAGTACGGCCGGGTTGGTTCGAACACGAAACCAACCGGCCCCTCGAAGTGGAAACGCTCATAACTTAAGGATCGGACGTCCGATTGAAGTTTTGTCAATTATGTTGGAATCCTTTTGATGAGACGGATCTTTTGGCATACTTCACCTAAGGTTTGGACTCAGGTGGAGTACGGTTGGGTTGGTTTTAGCTTAGAAACCAACCGGGCCCCTAGAACGGGAAAGCCGATAACTTTCAGACCGGACGTCTGTTTGACGAACCGTCAGCGGCGTTGGTAATATCGTTGAGAAACGGTCCCTTTGAGTATACCCTATGAGAGTTCGGGGTACAGTTGAGATACGGTCGAGTTGGTTCGTACACGAAACCAATCGGGCCCCTGGGATGAAGAGGCTAATAACTCATAGACCGGGTGTCCGATTGACTCGCCGTCTGTTGCGTTGTGACCCCTATGACAAGGAGGTCCCTTATGATACTTCTTTGTGGGATTTTGTGATACTTGGAGTATCGACCAGTAGCTCGTGGATTGGATCCTCCCGAAGACGAGCGTACGGAGTGCGGAGACCTAGTAGATGTGGACTTGACGACTTCTTGACCGATTCGACTTGGAGTGAGTCAACTAGCCCAGTGGATGGAGCGCCCGGTATTTGGTGGCAGACCCACGGCGGACGGAGCTCCTGGTATTTGGCAGCAGACCCGCGGTACTCGGTAGGAGGAGTACCTCTGTAGGCTATTGGGGGAACTGCTACTGTGTTTGGGCGGCAGACCCCTGGCGGGGAGCACTACTGTGTTTGGGTGCGGACTCGCGGTACTCGACAGGAGGAGTACCTCAGCAGTCTAAGGTTAGTGAGTAGCGCCTCAGATTCGTGACAGGGCTACTGTACTCGACAGAGGAGGAGTTCTCCAGCAGTTCTGGTTTCAGTATCATTAGTGAAAATCCTGGTTTGAGCTGATTCAATGACCTTTGTGTTTTCCTCATGATTGAGATGGGTTACTTGATAACTTAGGTATATGTATGGGAATATTCTTAAGTAAATGTTATCTATTGAGATCTTTTTTTTGGTTATCCTTCTTGGATTTAGTGATACCTTGAGGGTCTCGGGGTCCCTATTGAGTATCGTTATACTCACCCATGCATGGGCTATGCCCGCACCTTGTTATGTTGGATGCAGACAACAGACAGCGCTGATAGAGGCCGAGTGTACGAGGACTGGATGGCACCTGGAGGTGGACCTCATGAGGTGTTGGTACCTGGAGGTGGACCTCACGATGAGTCGGTACCCGGAGGAGGTTAACGAATGAGGGCGCTGAGGAGGCTATCTGTACCTACCCTTCAGGTAGGATCCTTGGTGGATGATCTAGGAGCTGCTTGTCACCTTCCATCCATTTTTTCTTTTTCCTTGTACTTTACAATTAGGATTGTATTTCCAGCCCCCTTTACTTTCATCACTTCTTTGTATTCAGTTTTACTTAGTGTTTACTTCTGCTTGTACTCTGGTTGAATGTGTTTATGTTTTATAAAGGAAATGTCTTACCAGTTATCAGGATTTACGTCTTTGGTGCTAGTCACCAGCCCCTGGCCTATGGAAGGTGCGCTTGGGATAGTTACGACATGGGCCCCGAGGATGGGTCATGACAAAGGTAGCATCAAGAATAATTTTTTGAGAAGAAACTTGGTAATATTTTTTTAAGGTGAAGATTTTTTAAAGATGACTAAAATGTCACCGTCTTTGTGGTGGGTGACCACCAGGGATGATTATCCACCATTGAAGACCCATTTCATGAGTTTGGTGCTGCCTAAGGAAAATTTGGAAAGAGGTGGAGACTACCCCAAAAAATATTTCCAACTACTTTGTTTCTTCTCTGGTTTTTTTCCTATAAATATAGGATGGGTTGTGTGGGAAAGGTGTAAAATTAGTTCTTGAGAATGAGGTACCTAGTCTCCTCATCCCCTTTGGTTCTTGGTTACATAATAACATTATCTTTACCACTTCTAAGAATTTGTTAGAAATTACCATGAGCACAAACTATGGGATAAGTATGAAGATAGTCAGGGGTACGTGCCCACCGCTAGACACAACACCGTGATCGGTGGTAGCATGAAGCAGTTGGTTCTCCACTAGTGAGGTTATGACCATGATGATGATGTGGAATACCATGAAAACCCCCATCCTCTAGAGTAGGGTTATTCACCTGGGATTTCTCATCCACCATCTCATGATCATGAATAAGGTCTAGTCATAGAGCACAACGCTGGCAAGCATAGAGATGGTAATGAAGGCACCTAGGCTAGCCGAAGGGATATCGAAGTTGTCACTACCCAAGGATTAGTCCAGGGTGGCTCCCTAATTTATTAATAGATTGATAATATAGTCCATCATGATACTAGGAATGAAGTTTAAAATGAGGATGGGGATCATTCACAGCATTTACTTCATCTGTTATATTTTTTATTCATAAAATAGATAAATTAAAAGTGGTTTGGGATCCACTATATTGATTATTGGATTGATGAGGTGAAAAAACCTTTGGTAATATCACATTATAAATGTGGGTAGAAATCCCAAAGATCCTCCCTTATAAATAAGGTATTTTGGAATGGGTTTTTCATTAAAAAATATATATATTACAAAATGTGTTTTAAAAATATATATTCTTAGTAAAAAAATTTATATATATAAAAAAATAAAACCAAAAAATATAAATAAAATGAAATTAAACTTTTTATAAGAATGAATAATAAGGTGATTAGTCATAACGGTTAGATTTCGAATTTTCAAAATTCGAATGGGTGCCCCCACCAAGAGTTGTGTCAATTCATTCAAACCAAGGTGGTCTTTGATTGTAAAGGTGAGATCAAATTAGTGCAATTCATGTCGTTTTTGATCTATAAATAAGTGATTAAAATATCTCTTATTAATTAACTCTTATTCAATCCAAAAATTATCTAGATAATTTCTCTAACATCGGTGTTATGGGACTGTTGGAAATTGGTGTTTGGATTTACCTAAATATTAGTAAAATCTTTAAGGGAAACTTCCACTGAGAACCCTAAACCAACAATTAGGGGTGGATCAAACCCTTTTGTATAGTGAATTAAATTCATACATCGATATTTGATCTATATTCTTCGTCTACCTACTTATTTTCCAATAATAAAAAGTGTTTTATTGAAGTCATAACCTAGAAAATAGATTCTGAATCCCTTTAAATGATGAACCAAGACATGGTTAAAATTGACTGTTTCGATTGAAATAACTTCTCTCAGTGGAAGGAAAAGATTATGTTTCTTCTTATAGTGTTGAATATTTTTTGCATCTTGGAACCGGAAATTCCTCCCATTCCTGATAAATGTAATCCAAATCTCAATCTCACACTCGTTGACATGAATCAAGTTGATCACATTCAGGAAATAAGGAAGAAATTTGAAGACGATGAGGCTTTGTGTCAAAGACATATTATTAACACATTATCAAATCATCTTTATGACTATTTCGAAAAATGAAGTCTGCTCGAGAGATATGGGATGCACTCAAGTTCAACTAAAAAGATGAGGAAGAAGGTACCAATAAATTTATTATTGAAAAGTATCTTAACTTAAAGATGGTTGATAACAAGATAGTGTTGGAGAAAGTTCATAAGCTCCAATTTATTGCAAAAAACATCTCTCCCATAGGATTAATATACTAAAAACTTTCCAAGTTGGTGCAATTATTGTTAAATTTACACCTATTTGGAAATACTTTAGTAAATCACTCATTAAAAAGAGTGAGGATATTTTCTTGTAACAATTGAAAAATATTATTTTCATTGAAGAAGATTCCATATTGAGAGATATGGGTATGGCTTCGCAATTTGATACCAATATTAATATCATTGATGGAAAGGTGCAAATGAACTCTTCCTTACATGTCAAGGAGAAAATATAATGATTCAAGAAAAAATTAAAACCGTCTAAGAAGAAAGGATAACGATTTGTCTGTGGAAAAATTGGTCATTTCGCATGGGAATGTCACTATCAAAAGAAAGATGACAAACCTGCTACAAATATGATGACTAAAGATAATATACTTGCAATTATATCTGAATATGGGATGTTGTATTGATTTTGGAGCAACGGTGCATGTTTTCAAGGACTGTTCGTTGTTCAAAACATTTGATGATTGCACTATCACGAAGTAATTACACCTTGGAAATAATGAATGCATCGATGTTAGCAGATAAGGAATCATGGAATAGACTTTACTTATTTGAAGGAGTTTAATCTTCTTAATTTGTTTTATGTACCTAAAATTTGAATGAATTTAGTCTCTTTCAATCTTCTGTGTAAGAAGGGATTTGGGGTTTCATTCGAATCTTACAAATTTATCTTATCGAAGGGAGGCATGTTTTGGGGAAGTGGTACTCAAATGATGGAATGTATCAACTGACCATTAATAATATGATTGAATACTTTTCTTACTTGATTGATTCCTCAAATTTATGGTATGATCATTTAACACATGTTAATTATAATTCATTAAAAGTAATGAAAATTTTAAACTTAATTAACTTTGGAAATGAATTTAATAAATGTGAAACATGTGTAAAATATTAAATAGTTAATAAACCTTTTCAAAGTGTTGAAAAAAATCTGATATATTAGAATTAGCACATTTTGATATTTATGAATTAAATGGTTTATTATCTCATGGAGGAAAAATATATTTTTTTACTTTTTTTTATGAGTATGGTAGATATTTACATGCATATCTTCTTAGAATAAAGGATGAAGCCTTTAATATGTTTAATAAGTATAAATATGAAGCTGAAAACAATTAAACAAAAATATTAAAGTATTACACTCAGTTATAGCTAGTGAATACTTTATTAATTATTTTAATGAGTTCTGTGAAGAAAATGGTATAATTAATCAAAGTACTGATCCTTACACGCCTTAATAAAATTTCTCAACTGAAAAGAAAAATCATACTTTAGTAGAAATAATAAATTTCATGATTAATAAATCTAATTTACCATTAAATTTATGGGGTGAATCTTTATTGGTTGCATTTCATATTCATAATAAGATTGCCTCTAGGAAAACTAAGTTATCCCCTTATAAAATTTAGAAAGGTAGAATACCTAATCTTTTATATTTTAAAGTGTGGGGGTGTTTATCTAACTATAGATTTCCTAATCCTAAAAGAACTAAAATTATTCCTAAAGTAATTAAATATGTTTTTTTTATGTGTAGAAATTATAAAATCATATAAAATTATGGGTTTATTTTATAATAATGATGATTCTCGAGTTGAACCTAAATGAAGTGAAAAAATTATTAATGGGAAACATCTATATCTAGATTTTATTTCTTCTAATTCCATAGTTATTCTTGTTGAGGGAGATAAAAATAATTATCTTCTAAATAAGTATCATATGGTATTAACTATAGAAGATGACCCAAATACATATAAAGAAGTTATGACTTCTAGAGACGTTACTTTCAAGAATGAAGCAATTAATGATGAAATGGATTCCATTATAGGGAATAATATTTAGGTCATTAAAGATTTACTAAGAGGTTAAAAATCTATTGGTTATAGATAGTTTTTTAGAAATAATTATGAATCTAATGGTAACATTAAATCTTTTAAATCTATATTAGTTTCCAAAGGTTTCAGACAAAAGGAAGTAATTGGTTATTTTGATGCTTATGCTCCTATAGATCAGGTTGCTTTAATAAGGATTTTATTTTATTTATATTAAATTAATCATTTTTATTTCCACCAAATATATTTTAAAATTTATTTTTTAAATGGATACCTAATTGAAGATATTTGCATGGAACAATCAGAAGGTTTTATTTTACAAGGTACAAAAAAGAAAATATGTAAACTAGTTAAATCTCTTTATGGCCTTAAACAAGATCTGAATCAATGGAATGAGAAATTTGATTCCATTATTTAATCTAATGGATTCACTCATAAAAATTAAAATAATTATGTTTATTAAAAGTTTACAAAATTATGTGTAGTTATTTTGAGTTTATATGTGTATGATGTGTTAATTTTTGGAACCAATATGATTGGTGCAAATGAGACAAAGAATTATTTATCCTCTATTATTATAATGAAGGATCTTGGAATAGTTGACACCATTCAAGGTATTAAATTTAGAAAACATATTGGGGGTTAATATTTAAGTGAATCTAATTACATAGGAAATATGTTAAATAATTTTGATCATCTTGGTTTCAAGGATTCTAATGCACTATTTGATTCTAGTGTTAAAATGTTTATGAATACAGGTAGAGTAGTGGAAAAACTTGAGTATTCTAGTGCAATTTGTTTGTTAATGTATGTAATGAATTGTACCAGACTTAATATTACTTTTTCATTATGTAAAATGAGTAGATATACTAGTAATCTTGGTGTGTATTATTGGATATGTATAACGAGAATCTTTGGATACTTAAGAAAGACCAAAGATTTAAGTTTATAATACAATGATTATCTGATTGTATTAAAAGGATAGACCAATGCAAGTTGAATTACTAGTATTGGTGATAACCAATCCATATATGGATGGTTGTTTACTCTTGGAGGTTATGTTGTTTCTTGGGAGAGCAATAAGCAAACATGTATTTTACATTCAACCATGGAGTCAAAGTTTATCATCTTAGTGGCATGTGGAAAGGAAGATGAATGGATTAGGAATCTATTATTGAATATTAGATTGTGTCCAAGTTTGATACCTCCTATCTATATCAGTTATGATAGTGAATAAACTTTATCAAGGACATATAGTTTCATGTACAACAGAGATTCTGGACATATAATTTTGAGACCCAATTATGTGAGACAATTGTTACAAGACGGTACCATAATAATTGTATGTGTGAGATCATGTAAAAACTTTATAGATATGTTTACAAAATCTTTACCAAGAGTGATAATTCATGCAACTAATAAATATATGGGGTTAAAATCCATAAAATAAATCATTTTTGTAATGGAAACCCAACACTTTCTTTAGGTAGATCCTAATCAAAGTGTTTAATGGGTAAAAACAAGTTATGAAGATGATTATTGATATTAACAATTATAACCCCAACTACTTGGTGTCAATATCGTCTGTTGTGAATAGAGGTTGAGTTAAAAACTCTTAAAAAAATATTAAGACTCAATGAGTTATTTGTTATAATAATGGAAGCCTATTTTAATATTTTGCCTATGTGAACTTAAAAACAGTGTCACTTCTTATAGGAGTTAATGGTTTTACTCCTTAGAGAGTTAATGAAATGTATATCATCACATGGCTATAAAAGTGATACAAAATGAGAATTTGGATATATAGATCATTGTATGTATGATATCTATGGTTTATCTTAAAGATTAACAAGTTTAATGTTTTAAAAACTTATAAATCTGATAAAACTTTGAGAAATTCATACTAAGTAAAGGTTTAAATAAAAAGATACATTTATTATGTATAATGATTCACTTGTGATCTTGAGAGTTAATATTTATGAATAAAAGTGGGGGTAGTTATATTTTGTATTCATAAAATAGATAAATTAGAAAGTGAGTTTAATGGGACCCACTAATTGGAGGTTTGGACTGATGAGGTGGAAAAACCTTTTGGAATCCAACATTGGAAATGTGAGTAGAATTCTCAAATCTCATCCCTTATAAAAAGGGAATTTGGGAATTGAGTTTTTCATTAAAATATATATATTCCAAAATGAGTTTAAAGTTTTTTAAAAATATTCATTTTTAGTAAATTGTTTTATAATATATATATATATATAAATAAAATAAAATAAAATAAAATAAAATAAAATATTTTATAAAAACGAATAATAATTTGATTTGTCGTAATGGTTAGATTTCGAATTTTTGAAATCTGAACAGGTTCCCTCACCAAGATTTGTCTCATTCTGATCAAACCAAGGTGTTATTTGACTAAAATGGTGAGGTCAACTCAATGTGATTCACACCGGTTTTGATCTATAAATAAATGATGATGAGATTAGTAATTAATTAATTCTTCTTCAATCCAAAACTTCTCCAGATAATTTTCCCAAAATTGGTGCCACGGTACCATCGGAAATTAGTGTTCATGTTTCCCAAAATATTGGTGAAATAGGAGGGAAACTTTCACCAAGAACCTTACACCAATAAGTTGGGATAGATCAAACCCTTTTGAACATTGAATGCATCGATATTTGATCTAACTTCCATATCTCCCTACTTATTTTCCAACATGGTCTCCTCCACATGTGTCATATATAACAAAATCCATGGATAATAATTGTACATTATTTTAACTATAGCCTTATCGAGAAACTTGCATCAGTGAATATAGAGGATAATCTGAAGATATGGGTTTAGAAAAGGTGAGTCTGTTTTGAATCTATCAAACCCAGAAAGTGGGTTTCCATTCATTTGACCTTAGGGTATGGCTATGGTCGATCATTATTTTCCCCTTCTCTGCATACTCCTCTATATAGAGTTTGTGGAGCTCCATAGAGTCACTAAGAAAGGGATCCCCCCACTTCCTGGTGGCGACCACAATGGTGTGGTCCATTCTAGTGAAGGGGATTCTAGTGGGGAGGTGGTGGCGGTAGAACTGAGTCCCAATGAGGAAGATGAGGATGGAGATGGTGAGGCCGACGATGGGGAGGCCATAGCTGACGTACCATCCTATGTTGTCTTGCATGCATACAAATATGGTGTTGGAAAAGATAGTTCTAGTGAAGATGTTGAACATCCACCGATTGAAGGGGGGGTTTGGGTCTTCTCTATATTGTAATCTCAAATGAACATAGTGCATCCCTACGGGTCAAGGTTGATGGGTGCAAGGGACCTGTCTCAAATAGGAGACTAGAGGGGTGTTGGGAATAATATATAAGTACCAGTCATCCCCCCTCCCATCGTAAGGCCTTTTCAGAAGGGGGGTTGCAGTGATCCACCCTGGTGGGCAGTGAGCCCTACTTAAGAACAAAATCATAAGGTAATGATCCAAAGTGGAAAATATTGTGATGTAGGGTCTTGTAGCCCAAATTTAGATCCTACAATTAGTACCATAGCAGGTGGTCAAGCCTCTGATTCATAGGTAAATCACTAAGGGGAGATTTTTGGAATCCCAAATGAATAGAGTGGAGCCCTACGGGTCAAGGTTGTTGGCTACAAGGGCTCACTGCCCACTAAGGTGGCTCACTGCCATCCCCCTTCTAAAAAGGCCTTATGATGGGAAGAGGATGGATGGGGATTATATATCATTCCCAACACCCCTCCAGTCTCTGATGTGTTATAGGGCCCCTATAGCCAGCAACCTTGACCTGTAGGGATGCACTGCATTCATTTGGGATTCCAACAATCTCTCCCCCTGTGTTTTCCCAACAAATCAGAGGCTTGACCACCCACTTTGATACCAATTGTAGGATCTGTATTGGGGTTATAGGACCCTACATCACAATATTGTCTATTTTGGTTCACTAAATCATGGGTTTGTTCTTCAGTAAGGCTCATTTCCCATCGGGCTGGATCACTGCCACCCCCTTCTAAAAAGGCCTTATCAGAAGGGGGATGGCAGTGAGCCAACCTCGTGGGCAGTGATCCCTGCTAAAGAAAAAACTCATGAGGTAGTAAAACAAAGAATACAATATTTTGATATAGGGTCCTTTGATACTAATTGTAGGATCTACATTGGGTCTTCAGGAACCTATATCACTATATTGTCCGCTTTGGTTTACTACCCCGTGGGTTTTTTCTTCAGCAGGCCTCACTTCCCATCATGGTGGATCACTATCATCCCCCTTTTTAAAAGGCCTTATTATGGGAGTGGGTATGGATGGGGATTATATATCATGCCCAACACCCCTCTGGTATTCTATGTGGGATAGGTCCCCTGCACCCAGCAACCTTGACCCGTAGGGATGCACTACGTTCATTTGGGATTCCAACAATCCCCCCCCCATGTTTTCCCTACGATCAGAGGCTTGCCTACCCCCTTTGATACAAATTATAGGATCTACATTTCAGATGTAGGACCCTAAATCACAATATTTTCCTCTTTTATTCACTGTCTCATGGGTTTGTTTTTCAATAGGGCTCACTTCCCACTAAGGTGGCTCATTGTCATCCCCCTTCTGACAAGGTCTTTTTAGAAGGGGGTGGCAGTGATCCACCCTGGTGGGCATCGAGCCCTATTGAAGAACAAACCTCTGAGGTAGTGAACCAAAGCAAAAAATATTGTGATGTAGGGTCTTTCATCCCCAATTTAGATCCAACAATTGGTATCAGAGCGGGTGGGAAAGCCTCTGATTTTTAGGGCAAGCACTAGGGAGTGATTGTTGGAATCCCAAATGAATGTGGTGCAGCCCTATGGGTCAAGGTTGCTTGCTTCAGGGGCCCTATCCCACATCAGAGGATGGAGGGTTTTTGGGCATGATATATAAGCCACATCCATCCTCCTTCCCATCACAAGACCTTTTTAGATGGGGGTGGCAATGAGCCACCCTGGTGGGCAGTGAGCTCTGTTGAAGAACAAACCTATGAAGTAGAGAACCAAAGCAGACAATATTGTGATTTAGGGCCATGTAGCCCTGATGTAGATCCTATAATTAGTGTCAAATGGGGTAGTCAAGCCTCTAATTTTAGGGAAAGCACTAAGGGGGAGATTGTTGGAATCCCAAATGAACACAGTGTGGCCCTATGGGTCAAGGTTACTGGGTGTAGGGGTCCTATATAACATTGGAGACTGGAGGGGTGTTGGGAATGATATATAAGCCTCGTCCATCCCCCCTATCATCATAAGGCCTTTTTATAAGGGGGTGGAAGTGATACACCCTAGTGGGAAATGAGGCCTACTGAAGAACAAACCCGTGACGTAGTTAACCAAAGCAGGTAATATTCTGATGTAGGGTCATGCAGCCCCAATGTAGATCCTACACTCCCGATGGAGGAACTCATCGAACAGGTCCACCCTGATGATAGATATGTTGGGATTTGTGTTTCCCATCCCCACTGCCAGTGTGTATATCACATCATAGAACACCTCCAACTATAGGGTGGAGGCTAGATCGCAGGTGGTGGCGGTAGTCTTGGCACATGGGGGCGGTTTCAAGCTGGGGATCGAAACCGCTAAGATCAACAGGGACATGCCTTGAAACCAAAGAAAACCCTGAATCACATTCACCTTCGATGGGAAAATATAAAGCCTCCATATAGATGGTACCACAAGGTAGATGGAAGAGGCTATGAGGAAGGTGTGGTAGCGGCCGAGGTGGGAATCGGTGAAGTAAGCGCCAAGGGTGGGGGTGATCCTGATGGTGTCAACACAATTGGTGACATTTTTAGAGGAGGTCACTGTCCCCTGGTGCGGCTTCTTGGTCAAGTAAAGCACCAGGTTTGTTGAGATCCCATAGTATGCCATATACTCAAACACCTTATACACTAAACTTCAAGAACAAAAACATCACCAGAGGAAACAGTACAAAAAATGGGGGAAAGGGGGTGAAAAGAGGGAAGGTATGGTTATGGAGAAATTATCGATGACAAAGGAGAAATCCTTCTGCCACCCCTCTTGGATTTGACCACAGGGTTTCCCGTTAGATCTATTGTGTTGTCCTTGGTGTACCCATCAACCCCTTTTTCCATGGTTGTGCCTAATATCTGAAAACTCCCCTCTTTGTTATGTTTCTCTGTCACACATATGGTGAATATGGAACTTCCATAGATCATGATCCTGAGATTTCCAGCATTCAAGTCTCCATTTTTCTCAGTAATCGTGTAAAATAATATCACCACACTTGACTAACAAGATCTATAATAATAATATTCATAATAATAATCCCAATCTTAAACATGATACACATCCTAAGGACCCATGGTGTCTAGGGCATTCCATATAAACCCAGGATCAAATCCCAACATCTCAGGCATTCTTCACATGGCTCAATAGCTGGATCTCAAGATATGCACTGGGCATCCACAATGATGTCATCACGTCCAAGTCGTATGACACAATTTAACATGAGTCTCAAAATATGGATCCAAGGAATCACCTCTATGCATCCAAAACATCACTATCACACCATATTAGGTCCTTAGGCCTAGTCACATGAAGTGTGTTTGGCACTGCTGCATATTTAGGTTTATTTAGTGAAACCCTTTATCATCATTAAAAGAAATCACTGATAAAGGGTTACATTTATCAACACTAGCCAAAAGTACTGATAAAGTTATCACCTCTATCAATGTTTTTAGAGCTGATAAATGCTACTTTTATCAGTTATTTTCTTAACAATGATAAAAGTATGTCTTTTTTTAGTGCTAAAACACTTTTTTCTATCACTGATAAAAGGTATGTTTCATAAAAATATATATATATCATTAAAATCATATATTTATATATTTATATATTTATATATTTATATTGATATAAGAATAATATATTTTATAAAATATGATTTATATAATACTAAATATGTAATCACACTCAATATATAAAATATTTACTGAAAATCGATTATAAAATAATAAAAAATTAATATTAATAAAAAATTTGATAATTATTATTGAGTAATAGTCATTTAATGATAGTTTGATGATAAAAAAAATCAATAAATTAATAAACAATCTAAAATAAGTTAAAAACATGACTCAAACTTCAAACTGTCATAACTTTTGATCAGAGTGTCTATTTGAACACCGTCACATATAAAATTGATGTTTTGAAAAAGATCTAAATCACGGTGACACAAAGAGACCCTCACTGGTGTTTTTTTGAGGTCAAAAATGTCTAGAATACCTCTAAAACTGAGTTTTTTGTCGGGGTAACTTATTTTTTGAACATTTGATAGAATTTCAGTCTCGCTTAAGGGGGTCTTCTTATCTTTTGTCAGTAAAGGCTCAATTTATTTTCAGGGATTACACTCACACTACTACAAAATGTGTTATATATAGTATTTTCCTCTATCAATGCTATAAAAAAACTGATAAATGTGTCATTTATCAGTGCTAAAAAACACTGATAAAGTGCCTTTTATCAGTGCTAAATATACTAATAAAGGATTACCTTTATCAGTGCTTTATTTTTAGCATTGATAAAGAGTTCCCTTTATCAATGCTTTATTGTTAGCATTGATAAACGGTGTCATTTATCAGCACTTTTTTAGTGCTGATAAAGGTTTCGATCACAGGGCAAGTCCTATATCGAAATAGCGCATTGGAGGGCAGTCCTTTATATATCATTCTATTGCATCCATGCCTTAGAAGACTGCTGCGGGGATAGGCTTTTGCATACACTACACACACTTATATGAGCCCATTATGGGCCCACGCGGGCCTTGCCCCACCCTATACTTAACCTTGGCCTCCGTCCACCTTCATATTCATGACCTACAGGACACGACCCGATCCATTGCCAAATTTTTTTATACAAATCAATAAAAAAAATAAAAGTATTAAAAATAATAAAAAAATTTGAAATAATTAAACAAATAAAAAATAAAAATGAATAAACTAAAAAATATTATAAAAAATGATTAAATAATTATTAATAAATTTAATATATATATATATATAAATATATATATTATAAATATTAATAAATAGTATATATTAATTACAGATATGTAAAATGAATAAAATGAAATAATTAAAAAAAATAAAAATTGAAAATGAGTAAATTAAAAAATATTAAAAAAATTATTAATTAACAAATTATTGATAAAAATGAATAAATTGAATATACATATATATAAATTATAAATATCACTAAATAGTATATATTAAATATAGATATATAAAATGAAATAATTAAACACATTGCACACACTTATATGGGCTCGTCATGGACCCAAGTTTGCCTTGTCCCACTCTATACTTAACCTTGGCCTTCGCTCACCTTCATATTCGGGTCCTACAAGACCTGGCCCAATCCATTGCCAAATTTTTTTATACAAATCAATAAAAATAGAAGTATTAAAAAATTATATAAAAATTGAAATAATTAAACAAATAAAAATTAAAAATGATTAAATTAAAAATATATATATTAAAAAAAATAATTAAATAATTATTAATAAATTTAATATATATATATATATATATATATTATAAATATTGATAAGGGGTATATATTAAATATAGAGAAGGTATGTTTGGGAGAGCGTGCTAGGGTTTGAGCATGTTGTTCGCTCAGGGCACGATGGAAAGAGTTGCGGCCCCTTCCCTTCTTCCTTCTCAGGCTACAGCTCTCATCCCTTTTTTCCCAGGTGTGAGGGTCTCTCATTCCTCGCTTCCCACTATTCAAGATATCAGTGTTTGTGCTAGAGCTCTAAGATTGTTCGATGGCCATCCTGGAATTGATTTGTCTTTATTGGAGTTTGTGGAGGCCTCCTCCTTTCATTTTCTCACTCTGGTGGCTAGGTTTGATTTGGTTTGTCCCTCCTTCGATGTTTTTTACAAGCATGTGAATTCTGCTTGGGCTATGAAAGATCAGGTTTTTGTTAGCTTGCTCAGTCCCCATCATATTGCTATCTGATTTTCTTTGCAAAAGGATTTTGTATATGCCTAGTCCATACACTCAATATCTTTTGAAGGGTGTCACTTTCTCCTCTTTTTTTGGATGATGAAGATTCATTCTGGTCATGATTCATCCACAGAATCACTTTGGTTGAGTCTCCCTCAACTTCATTGTGCTCTGCATAATCATGTCATTCTTCAGCAATTGGGTAATTCGATCGGTCGTTTTCTTTGTGTAGATGTGAATACTCTAATTGGGAAATTTCTTCTTCATGCTCGCATGTGTGTGGAAGTTGATATTTCTAAACCTCTTCCAGATTTTGTGTGGTTTTCTATTGAGGATTCTCTATCTTTCAAGCAGTGTGTTGTTTTTTAATCTACAATCAATTTTTTCTCCTTTTGCAACCTTCAAGGGAATTCAGCTGCATCCTGTAGAAAGAGGTCTAAGGTGAAGAATAGAGAGATGGGTTCTCCTGATGTTCCTATTATACCTCATCATAATTGGAAACAATCTATTATTGAGTTGAATCCACCCATCTTGGATAATTTGGCAGTGAGGATGGATTCGTCTTCGACCGCCATCGGTCGTGTGTTTGGGAACACTTATTTACCTGTGAATACGACAGTTGGGGCTACTGATACTAATCTACAGTCTCCCCAAAAGGGAATGGTGCAAGGCTTGAGCAATGAGTGAATTGAGTTTGATAATTGTGTACAGTAGGGCAGTGCGCATCTTATTGATCAAGGTACTCTATTAGAAATTCCTGAAGGGGCTTCTTCGGGTTTCAGTAACCAAGTTTGTGGGTAGGTTCCTCAAGGGAGGGATCCAAGAGGATTGGTCTTGGATTTGGTTGAGTCCTAGAGTTTTGTGCAAGAGGACATTTCTTCATAGCCTAAAGGATAAGGTTGCATTATGAAGTCACTATTTGCAGACTTCTAAGGACATGTTCCACGTGAATATGGTTCTAGGCAATCTGATGTTCAACCGAATATTATCAAGAGATCTGAAATGTCTTCAGATCTTTAGAAATTTCTGGTAAATGGGGTAACATCTCATATGATGGTAGTGACAAAGAGCAGCAGATGGTTTTATTGGATACCATTCATCCCATGTCTACAAGCAACAGTGACTCTGTCTCTTTTAAGGATGTTTTCATAAATGGCAAGGGGAAAATGGTCAACAATGAAGGTTTAAATATGATTCCTCCAAAAAGAAGTTCGCAGAAGGATCATTCCAATCTATCAAGGAATATGTCCACCATATCATCTTCTAATGCATCAAAGATCAAGCTCACTCCAGAGCAGGATAGGTCCAAGGCGGCGATCTTTGGGATTCTCAATCAAGGTAACTCATAGTTGGAGCGTAAAACTTCTAATGATGCTAATGATTCTAACTAAGATTATGGAAATGATCCTACATTTTATGATCATTAAACTGCTTTTCTGGATGAGTGCATGTCTCTTTGTGTGACCTCATTTGTTCTCTTGTTCTCTTACCTTCTTTTTCTTTCATCTTTTAAAAAAAAGTCATGAGTTTTGGCTTATGGCTAGACCTTTTTCATATATTAAATATGGATAAATAAAATGAAATAATTAAACAAATAAAAATTAAAAATGAGTAAATTAAAAAATATATTAAAATTTTTATTAATTAAATAATCATTGGAAAAAATGAATAGATTTAATATTCATATATATAAATTATAAATATTAATAAATAGTATATATTAAATATAGATATATAAAATGAATAAAACGAAATAATTAAACACATAAAAAATTAAAAATAAGTAAATTAAGAATAATATTAAAAAATTAATAATTAAATAATTATTGATAAAAATGAATAAATTTAATATACAAATATAAAGATTATAAATATTAATAAATAATATATATTAAATATAGATATATATAATGAATGAATTGTAATAATTAAACAAAAAAATAAAAATGAATAAATTGTAATAATTAAACAAATAAATTTAAAAATAAAATATTTACACAATTAATGAAATCATATATATAAACACATACATCTAATATTTATGTAAATTATTCAAATTTTAGTATTTATTTTAGAATTTCATTTAGTAACATGATACATTTAATATATTATATTTTTAATCAGTAAATCTTATTTATTTCTTTTTAATATTATTCCAGTTATGTATTAATTATTCATTTTTAATATTTTTTATTTTTTTTTATTTTTTGAATTTCATCATTTTCTAATATTTATTTATATTTATTTATTTACTATGTTTTAATATTTTCAATATGTATTCATATTTATTTCAATATATATCCATATTTTTTTAACAATTTAAATTTAATTAATAAAAGTTATTCCTTTTTTCAATATTTTTAAAGTGTACTCATTTTTAATTATTCAATTTTACTCCTTTTTAACATGCATGCATTTAAGATTATATATTCATTAATAATGTTTAAAATATATTTGTAAATAAATATTTATAAATAAATATATTTATAAATGAATATTTACTATATTTATAAATTTATATATTTATAATTATAAATAAATAAATATTATTATTTTTTAAATATTTATATAATTATAAATATATATATATATATATATTTAAATAATTATAAAATTATAATAAATTTTTTTAAATAATGACTATGCTTACTATATTTATATTTTATATAAATATATATGATGATATAAATATATAAATATTGTTTTTAAAAAATATATATATATAATTATGAATGAATAGTTATATATTTAAATAATTATAAAATTATAATAAACCAAATTTGAAGGTTAGTACTCATAATTCATTTGAATTACCAGCATCAGGAAACGTTCAGGTTTCAAGAGCTGGAGAAACAATGAACGTAGTTGATGTTGGACTTCCAGATGATGTAGTTGGGTTATGGCTACAGTTCAAAACTTGGAGAAGAGGACGTCATCTGCGTGGTCGAGATGACAGTTTGTCTCACCATAACATGCATACCTGTTCACGAGTTTTTTGATTGCTCTTCAATTTGTTATGTTTTGTTTGTTCCTATGTTTTACTTTCTCTTTTTAACTTTAATAAAGGGTTTTTGTGCCTCACCTTTTCAAAAAAAATTATATAAATATATATAATGATATAAATATATTTATAATTATAAATAAATAATTATAAATATATTTATAAATGTATATTTAAAATATTTATAAAATTATATATTTATAATTATAAATTAATAAATATTATTCTTTTAAAAAAGTATTTATATAATTATAAATAAAAAATATTTATTTATTTATTTAAATAATTATAAAATTATAATAAATATATTTCATATATGTATATACAATTATATAAATATATATAATGATATAAATACATTTATAATCATATAAAAATATTTATAAATATTTTTACAAATATTTTTATTTATAATTATAATTATAAATCATTTACCAGCGCTAAAGTTTTAGCGCTGATAAATATATAGCTTTTATCAGCACTTATTAATTTAGTGGTGATAAAATCCTCTCTAGTATATTTAAAAGAACCCTAACCACACTAATTTCAGTTGTGATTCTCAAACTTTCACAGAAGTCCACTACTGTCAGTGCTCCTCCTCAACTTTCTCTCGGACGAATCAAGCCCCGAATCCAAGATATGTTTTTTCCTTTTCTCACGTTGCTTTCTTATTCAGGTTCCACAGTTTGCATTATTGCGATGTTTTCTTAGCTTGGTGCTATCGTGAGTTTCAAGTTTTGGGCATCTACTCCTCGTTTGCCACTTATTGATTTGACAAGCATGAATGATCAATCTCCCCCCTTCAAGTTCAACAAGCCCCTTGCAATTGATTTGGGTTCCTTTGACCATCTCCAACCCACGGTATTTTAGCGTGAAAACGCTAAAATGATGTAGGTATTTTTCTCCAACCAAGCGTCATTCCTAACGCTATTTTGAAGTAGAGGTACAATGCAACGCCATATTTGGCACCTCACTATAGCGGTGTTATCTTCTTTTTGATTTTTTTTCTTTTTTCCCTTCTGATTTCGATTCAAATTTTTATTTATTTTTGTAATGTAAAAATTATAGCGTAAAAAAAGATGCATCGATTGGAGATCATTTAATTGTATCCACGATATTTTAGAGCAAAGGTTACTGCATTTTAACATTGTTGGTTGGAGATGGTCTTAAGAATTTTAGGTCTGCAATTGGTTCCTTCCTATTCCTTTTTTCATCCTTCAGCAACGAGTTGTGAAATCTGTACATTGTTAATGTCTAAAATTTTAAGCATATTCTTGGGTGGGCTCTCATTAGACCTAATTGGTCATTCATTGTGCATTTTTTTCATTGTACTACTCTTCATGTATACGCTTGAGTCTGGTAGGTTCTCTATCTTTTGGTTGATCTAGTTTGTTGGTTGATATTATATTCTCACTTGGGAAGATGTTTTGTTTGTCATGTTGCTTTTGTGTGTGGCGATTTCTATGGGAGTTCCCACAAAACCTTTAAAGTGGTTTTCTTAAAAATAAAACTATTTAATTTTGATTGAATCGGTAGGTTAAAATATATAAAATAATTGGGCATATAAATATCAATCCAAATAAGTCATAATCATTACTTTTTAAATGCCCTTATGTTAATCCACACAAGGCATAACTTGTGGTGTATGTATAGTTTAAAGTTCAGTAATGTCAAGTCAAACAAGGTACTAAACATGGAATATGAAATAACTAATGCATCCTAATATTAAACTAGGTAAAGTATTTAACATAGAATTAGCTATAACCAATGCTTAGTCATAATAACCCAAAGAAGGCATAAGGTGTCACTCAAGCACCAATTAAGATGTTATAATCGAAAAAATGAATATTCACATTTAAATCACTCATGTGTTATGGAAGGAAGCCTATGTAAATAAGGAGGGTAAACTAAAAAATGAAGATTCACATTTAAATCACTCATGTGTTATGGAAGGAAGCCCGTGTAAATAAGGAGGGTAAACTAGTTGATGAAAACAAAAAAATGATATGGGAAACATGTGTAAGTATGACATAATAGTAATTTGTTATTCTTTATAAAAATATGACATAAAAATATCTATTTATGTTCATATGTTTTTATACGGTTTAGACACAAAAATCATCAGCAACCGTATCGGAAGAAAAACTACATTCAGTAGCTTTGAAGCGATCGGAGCAATATAGTCGCATTAGAGGTGTAGGCGAATGTCCCCTTGAATATATTTTGAGAAGACAAAACCAAAAAAAAAATAATATGATGAAAGGATTGGTGGCACAAATAGATGTTTTGCAATATATTATTGTCTGGTCTGGTTAAGCAGACCAATATATGAGAAAAGATCAAAGAGAACCAGTGATAGAACAAAAATCCACACCTGAAGAACCAAATTCTGTAGGGTACAGTTGTATGTGATGTGTAGGAATCAGCCGCATCTCAATCTAACACACGATGTGACTGGTATGACTTTAATTGTGTCTTTTTATTTAAAAACGACATTAATTTTAGTAAAAAAGACAATTAACGTACTCAAAACCGAGAAATAAAATTCAAATTGCCTTGATACTTTAATAAAACAATCCATTAGTAATTTTTGATGTGTAGGAATCAGTCACACCTCAATTTGATACACGATGTGTCTGGTACGACTCAAATTGTCTGTTATCTGTTTAAAATTGACATTTTAGTTCGAAGTGTCACTCACTGAAAATCAAGCAAATGCGCTCGTATTGTCTTGATGATTCAAGAAAATAATTCATAAGTCATTTGTAACTTATAGGAATTAGTAATCAGTCACACCTCAATTTGATACACGATGTGTCTGGTATGACTCAAACTGTTCGTTATCATTTTAAAATTGACATTTTAGTTCAAAGTGCCACTCACTGAAAATCAAGCAAATGCACTCGTATTGTCTTTATGATTTAAGAAAATAATTCCTAAGTCATTTGTAACTTGTAGGAATTAGTATCACATCAAACCGACAAATGATGTGACATGTATGATTCAAAGTGCATGTTTCCAGTTTAAAATGACATTTTAGTAAAAAATACAAGTGACGTAGTCAAAATGAAGAAAAGGTATTCAAATTGTTTTGATATTTTAGGTCAGCGATCCATAAGTTATTTATGACATATAGAAATTGAATGTGCGTCAATCTAACACATGATGTTGTCGATATGACTCGGTGTGTGTTTTCAATATATAAGTGTCATTTTAGTTTAAAACGCACATCACATCGCCAAAACCGATCAAACGATCTCATATTGTTTTATCATCATTATATCAAATATTACTTAATTAATTTCTTTATCATTTTTATCTTATACCTATTTAATTAATTTTCATAAATATAATATTTGAAGGCGAACAAGAAATTACGTGACGTACAAGAATCAACCACAACTCAATCTGATATACAATATTCCTGGCATGACTCAAAATTTAGTTTAAAATTGACACTTTCTGTTTAATTTATTTCTTTATAGTATTACTAACATAAGAATTTTTTTCTTATACAGGTGCAATCTTTTACTTGAACTGGTGATTGTTTGTTTGACAATAACATGAGCAGGGGTCGAGGGCCAAAGACAAAAGAACGTTGATGTTTTTGAATGTCTATGATAATTTTTACTTACTCATGTAATTGTACAAACCAATATTTGAAATGTCTATAATATAGTTTTTTCTAGTATTTGTGTTGCAAATTTTATTTCATTTAAAATATGTATTTCCACCTATTTTTTGATACTGTTTCTGCTGCTGCAGTGTGGTGTAAATTTAGCAGCTGCTGTAGTGTGGTGTAAATTTAGCAGCACACTGCAGTATGCCCCTTTATCAGCGCCACTAAATTTGTGGATAAAAGTATAATTTATTAGTACTAACAAAAGTGTTGATAAATGGTCACTTTATCATAGTTTTTTTAGTACTGATAAAAGAGTCATTTATCAGCGTTTTTCTAACACTGATAAAAGTCTAGGGCTTTTAATCACGCTCTAATAGTCAGGGATTTTTTTTAAGTTAACAATGACTAATTTATTGATGTTAAAGGGTTGTTTTATAGTAGTGTTAAATGAATATTATGAAGTTCAAATTTTATCATTTTTCATATTAGTGTTATTTATTATTAAATATACACATATATACATATTTGTATATATTTACACATAAAAATTTGTTTTTATAAATAAATTTGTAAACATATTTACATATAAAATATCTTGTGTGTATTAATATTTATGAATATTATTATACCTATATAATGTATGTATAACGTTTATATATATATATATATATATAAATATATTTGTGTGTGTATTAACAAAAAAATATATATTTATCCATATATTCTAATATATGTATATAAATATTAAAATATAATATATGCAAATAAATATAAATATATATAATTATATTTATAAACACACACATACGTTTGTGTGTGTGTGTGTGTGCGCGCGCATGTATATATGTTGGTATATGTATATTTATAAACATAAACACAAAACATTTTTTATGTGTATTTAAAAAAAATATACATATATATAAATATATGGATAAATGTGTGGATAAAAAATGTAGCTAAATATATGTAAATTAATAGATATATCATAAAATAAAGAAAAACACATAAATCACAGAGCAGTGGTAAAGGCAAATGTGCTTGAGGATGGAGGTCCCATATTCGAATCCATGTGAACACACACATAGGGGTGGGAAGGAGCGGTTTTCTAGCGCTAATAAAGGGTACATGGGATCATATGAGTGCTGATAAGAGGCAAGGTGGAGGTCGAACGCTGGTAAAAGCGGGGGGGATTGACCTCCCTATGCATCTCTGGCCAATGAACCAAAAAAATATTATTTTATTTTTGTTACTTTTATCGACTCTTAAAACATCAGGGTTTTTTTAGCACTGATAAAAGGTTTTTCTAATTCTCATAAAAGGTAGATGTGTAGAACTGTGGGTATCCATAGGTGCATCAAAAATAACTAGGTGAGAGCATACATATGAGAAGGGTTGGTTGAACGCCTAAACCCTTCCCTGCTATCCATAGCCCCATGGGCTCATATGTTCAGTGAGTTCAAAGTTGACACTCACTACCATCTCTACTCATACGCACACACTCGCTCAATGTCATTCTATCAATAGGAACCTACTCGAGTCCTCTAAATCACATCCAGGGAGAGAGACCCTACTTGGGGCCCTCTTGATTAACACGGGCAGAGGCACCCAACTTGGGTCCTCGGTCTTAGTCAAGTAACCTAGGACGTCACGACAATGTCATAACATGGCATAGCCTTATGGGCCACAAGGGTATGCCTCATAGGCAACCCACTCAAGAGATGGTCGAAAGTCTTTCCTGTAAACCAATGTTGCTCAAGGTTGGTCACTCACCCAACCAATCCTAATATGCCTAAAGTCTGTCCACCTAGTCACATCAAACGGGGAAGGAACACTCGCCCAAGGTCAATAATAAAGGCATATTGGCTCTATGGAATCACAAGGTTCTTACTAGGCCCACTTGGGCCTGTCATGAACTCCATCACCCTCAGTGGCGAGACCGCATGTCACAATACACCAAAACTAAAAAAGCATTTTACCATAGGGCGAGTACTAAGATCAAAATCTTCAATTAAAGTTTTTCCCATTTATTTCTAAAGACCAACACCCTTTGCAAGGCCCTTCCAAGCCCACCTACACAAAATAATATTGGATTTTTTCCAACCAGTATATATATGTTGATAAAAGTACATTTCCTTTTCGTAAAACATTTTACCAACAAATATTTCTTTGTCACTAAATTATTGGTAAAAACTTTGTCGCTAAATATTATTACAACATATAAAATAATTCTTTTGTAATTACAACAATACCAATAGATAATATATATGTCGATCAAAATGTTTAGCAATAGATTCAAACAGATTTAGTATTTGATAATATTATAACATTTATATTTTTATTTATGATAAACAATACCAATAATTAATACATGTTTGTAAATTATATTTTAAATAAAATATTATATTTCGGTATTCCAATATTTGTTGTTAAAATTGTATATTATATTTATCAATGTAATTATATATAATATATTTACTATATTTATTATATAATAATTATAAATTTAGGTTATATGAAACTCCAACAAACCGATGTTTTATTTGAAAAAACATATTCAAACATAATTACAAACATGTTTAAACATGTGTAAAAATAAAATAGAAAACATAATTTATTTAAAAAAAGAATGTTGCATACAAAACAAAGATTTGTTCCAACTGTTTACTATCATAAAATAGCCAACATAATCTCATTTTTTTAATACTTTCATAAAACATCCAACATACCAAACTAATACCAAACACCTGTTCAACTATTTTATAAGAAACATATCACGAAAAAAAGGATCTAAAAAGAGAAGGATGCATACTAAAAAAGATAACAAAAGCCACTGACGCAAGAAGATAGAGAACAAATCGCAGCCTGTAGTATATAAAAACCTCAGCTTGTGACTAAAGAAGATGTACACTGAGGCCTTAAAGAGAATGCTGCATACTAAAAATAGAATGTTGAATACTAAACAAGAAAAAAAAAGAATATGTATGCAGTCTGCAGTTTATAAAAACCTCAGTTCGTGACTAAAGAAGACGTGCACTAAGGCTTCAGTTCGTGCACTAGAGTATGTTGCATAATAAATGGGCTTCTAGAAATATGAAGTTCCTGACATACAAAGAACAACGTATGCAGCCTGCTGTATATAAAAAATGAGGCCTTAATATATCTAGAGATTATAGAAAACTCGCATACATCAGAGTATCACATACAAAAACTTGTTGGAAGCAAATGCTGCATGTAAAACAGAAGCCATGAATCATGAAGATTGAGGTTGATGATAACAGAAAACTGAAGCCCCGTTACAGTTTTACGATTCAGCTACTACGACCTCTGAAAACATTCATGCAGTATAGTGCTACATTTTGACTAGGATAGATGCAGAATGGTGTTACTAACTGGAGATGAGATATTAAAGATGTGAACTCAGTTTCATGTTTGCAAAGCAGGATGGAGATAACAGGACATGGCTGGAAACTGAATTCTACTATGAATATTGGGAATTTAGTCCTATAGATTTTTGTAATATGATTTATATGATCATAAGAAAAATTTTGGAGACAAGACTAAGTTAAATTATAGGAAGAACTTTTTCTTTTGAAAAATAAATCCAAAGAGAGCAACATTAACCAACCAATGATTTTTTAATAACCAACACTGCTACTTTAGCAACCAAAACCGAAATAATCACAAACTAAATGAACTGACTGAATTTAATTTTCTTAAAATAACCAAAATAACCAAGGATTAAAACAGTATTTCAGTTTGTAAAAAAAAATTACCAGTGTCCAGCATTGCAGGCCTCCTCTCCAAATGCCTATCACCGCCTGCATTCCAAAATTCCCAACCAATAGCATTCCAAATTCCCGGTAACAGCAGCACAACACCATAAAATGTCCCCCATATCATAGCTACTATGGATTATCCATAAAAATTTACAATAATTCTTTAGGAAAATCATCAGGTATTTACAGATCGATCAAATTGAAATGAGAATTAACAAGTTTCTAATCATATTCCTTGATAATTGGATGGAAAAATTATAATAATATATTTGTAAATGAATAGTCATCCAGATTACATCATTTGTAGTATGTAATAATATGGGGAAACATCATGAACAAACTCTCAAGAAGAAATTCCAAATGCAAAGACTTGACTAATCAATAGTGTATTTACAAAACTACAAATACCATAAATCTGATCTTGCCTGTGATTTATGATGACCAAACTCCAAATAAGAAATTACAAATGCAAAAACATGACTAGTCAATAATGCATTTACATAACAACATATACCATAAATATGTGCTTCAAAGCCTATGATAAATGATGTATCCATGTTATATTTTTTCCATTTGATAAGTCAGTGAAACTCTTCTTTTTTTCACTCAACCAAAATCAGAAATCCACACGTCTTAAAAATAAAAACAACCTCAATTAGCATGAATCGCATAAAAATTTCCCATCAAACAAGAGGAGAAAAATGACCCTACAAGGAGCTCCATCATTGAAAAATGACCCTACAAGAGGGGGAAAACATAACAGATGAATTCAGCTAGTAAATAAAGTGATGTGGAAAAATCTACTGCAAATTCCATTAAAATAAAATGAAATGCAAAGATATGCATGTAAAGAGATGTTGTACACAAGTTAAGTGGGAGATGTTGGGATCATTGGAAATTAATTAAATGGTTTTAAGATTTATTCAGTTATATTGAAATTACTAATAACCACGGATGAAATCTCAACATATGGTTGTAGGCTTCAGTTATGATGTGCACAGACTCTTTATTGGGAAAACAAAAATGGTTGTCTGTTATGTTGCATAAAAGGAAAACAAAATAACTTATATAATAAGTTGTAATATTCCATGTGAAGTTTTTATATGGACTTCATATTCTGCGTTGGAGGAAAAGAGATAAAAATTAATTTGTGGGGAGAAAAATAGAAGATTTTCATTATAATATGGAAAGTCATACACTGAATTAGTTATCTCATTGGCTACAACAATATATCATCACTTACAACTAGCGGTGTATCATCTTCTACCAGAGTGTTGTAGCAACTTTTGTTTCTCGATGTCATACAGTATAACAGAGTACTCTGCATGCTAATAAACTATTATAGTTGTAGTTTAACCTAGGTTTCATATCATACAAGAAACAAGGGATCATAATAACACCACAAAGCTCTGTTTTGTGAACGAATGAACACTACACAATTTCAAACCAGAGAAACAGGCAGGAAGTTGTGTGCTTCAGTCACTTATGCATGGGACATCTAATATTCTATGGTTAACATGTTTGTACAGTGGCTAAAAGAGTAATTTTCTAAATTTCACCACATAGAAAAGAATATACCATATTTATTTTGTAGAGCACAACACCAACACCTTCTAACACAAATTTGCACCATTTTTCATTCACAAATATGCACTAATTGGATTGTTAATTATAATGATGAATTAAAAAATAGAACAAAATAATAAATTAAATAATCATTTATAAAATTACCTAAACTAATAAAATAATATAACTCACTCTTCCAATATATCTTTAAAACATTCACACATATCACTTACAGTAAACATATAACCAATAAACAGTGTTTTCATGACAAAGGAAATTCACAACCTCCAATTCCTTCTGAAATTAAAAATAATCCAATGTGAATAAAATTATGGTTAAAAGTGTATTTTATTAAATATGTTTTCGCTGTTTTCACTTATGGTGAAATGAAATTTGGGTCAATGAATCTCTAAACAGGTGTCATGTCATTTTGGATGCAAATAGTGTAAAGATACATATTCAATTAATAATATGAGTGCATTATAATTTTAATACAATAAATGAAAATATTGAAATATAAATTTTGTTAATCCCAAAGGGGATTAGGTGTGAGACACCCTATGGGGGGTGAATTAGGGTATGGAATATTTTCCAAAATTAAAAACCTCACCTTAAACTCACACTTCCTTAATGGATGATGACCTCATAATTATTAGGGTCACTCTTTTTCTCTTGTTTTAGGTGATGATTTGATAGTTACTTGACATGTCTTTTTCCAAATAATATCAATGGTTTCTGTATCCACCTTATCAGTTTGTGTTGTGTGGAATATAAAGGAAGCAGAAGCATACACGACACAAAGGATTTTTAAGAGGTTCACACAAATGGGAAACTCCAGGAGCATGAGATCGATAGTGTGTTGATGCACCAATTAACCACTAACCTCACTGAACAATAGCAGGGTTTAGGCTAGGTCACTCTTTTTTGGGTCACTCCCCTTGCAATGATTCATTTAGCTCACTTTCCCTACTTCCTCTCCCTTATGCTCACTACTACAGAGAAAGAATAACCTGGTTGGCACATAGGTTGAAAGAAAATAGTTCACCAAAGTTGTGTTGCATCGAGTGTGGGTTGGTTCACTTTGAATTACCCAGGCTAATCTTTCACAGGTATGTTGTGAAATTCCTCAACATCATCATCATCATTCCATGAGATTTCATTGAAAACACTTTCCCCTCCTCCTCCTCCCTCCTTCCAGCTATTGTTCTGGAATTCCTTCACTTTCAATATTTTCTATTGGAATGTCTTCACTTTGATGCACTACAACAACTCTCCTTTTTCTCAATGTATTGTATGTGGCAGTGGTTTTATGCAATTACTGCTTTTGCAGTGAACCTCTCCTTCTTCGACCTACAAATATGTCAGGGGAATAACATTGTCAATTATTCTCTTCATTTTCCTTAAGTTCTTCTTAGAGAAGACCAATACTCCATGCAAGAAATCCTTTCCGTAAATTCAAATTTGGAATTTTCATAGATCTTGATCCTGAGATTTCCCGTATTCAAGTCTCTATTTTTCTTAGTCAGACTGTAAAACAATTTCCACGCGAAAAATATTTCCATATTTCTAAATATGGAAACCAGTAAGAATCCCTCCTTCAATTTTCCACAATATTTGCGATTCCACAAATATCATAGCTCTTTGAAAATGAGTTTTATTGTATCATATGATGTGATACTTTCCATGCATGAACTCTTCGTAGTATATCCTTGCAAAGTGATATTTAATACACATAATTATCACTAAAAAATCTTCTATAATCATAGCTTTAAAACCTAAGCATCATGATTTTGAACTTTGATGAACTGGGAAAGCATCGTCTGATATAAGGGAACTAATCCATAGAAATATTGAAATTCATATCGGCACAGATCATTGAAATGTTGCTGCACATATCTCCTGAAATTTTGTCTTGAATTCCTCATTAAAATCTTTATGAAGAACCATTATGATCCTTATGGAAATCACCATTCATCCTTATTGTAGGAGAATAAAATGAGAGAGACCCAAACCCCCAAGATATACTCTCTAAAGGAGCCCTTAGGGTTCTTTTATAACAAATACTAAAGACCACATCGGAACTCAAGTCCGATAGGGGATGCAGACTCCAACACTCCCCCTCAAACTCGGTGTACCTAGCTTGGACGGATAAAGAAAAAACAAAGCAAGCAACAGGCTGCAAACACTCCCCCTCAAGCTGGACAAACCTAGATTGATTACAAAACACAAGACAAAATTAAAGAAACAAGTGATGATCATAGCTTCCCCTCAAGATCGTAGATCCCCCTAAAGATCGTAGTTCCCTCTCAGGATGATGGATGGTTAATGTCGCGGGCGCAGCAGAAAAACCACACAGACCTAACCGATTGACGGTGCGCTAGGAAATCCGCACTAGTGGTGTCGATCTATGAAACGCTGTGAAATCCATACCAGCACTTGGAAATCCGTACTTGTGGGGCCGGCAACAGGAGGCGGGGATTCTGCATAATTGTAGCGGGATTTGGAATCGCCAAAGGGCCCCGGTCCGAGGCGGTCGAAGTGCTGCGCCCGGTGGAGGAAGCGCAAGGGCGTGCCGGCGGACAGGGATGTGGCTGCCGAGAGTCATTGGGAGACGTCGACGACGGGAGGCGGGGATTGCGCACGAGGTGCCGGAGATCCGAAACTGGAATCAGGGCAGCCGGTGGGAGTGACGGGAGCCGGCTGTCGGAAGAGGAGTGCAGGAGTAGGGGGCCGGTGCGCATTGAGGGAGCAGTGCTTCGTCGGATCGGAAGGGAGGGCAGTGGATCTAGAGCCACGACGGGAGGAAATTCGTCGAGGCTTGGAGGCGCGACGGGTGGCGCGACCTAGGCGGGAAGGCCGGGAGCCGAAGGGCGCCGGGAAGGGAGGCAACAGGCGAGAACAGCGCGGAAAGGAGGGGGCCGCCGGTTGCATGGGAGAACCGCTGGAAAGAGGGGTGCCGTCGGGATATGTCGCGACGGAGGGGCGCAGGGAGCCGGGAGCGGCGCTGCCGTCGGGGTGGAGTACACCTGCTGGGAACGGCGGGACGCCTTCGGGAAGAGGGGCCATGTGCCTTCGTCTGGGCGGAGTGAAGCCAGCGGGCAGGGGGCAATCGCGCCTGGAGGAGGGAGCCATGAGTCACGTGAAAAGAGGGGCCGAAGGATTCCGCCGGAATGGAGCCATCGGGAGGATTCTGTCGGGATGGTGCCGCCAGAAGGGATCTGCAGGGAGGGGCGCAGGGAGCGTCGCCGGGGGGGAATCCCGCTCGGGATCACCGAGATCGAGAGGGGAAGGAGCGCCGCAGAAGGACCGTCATGGGAGGAAGGTGGCCTGGCTGAGAAGGGAGAGATGGGGGAACCTGGAAAATTGAAGAGGAGCCGCGGGAGGAGGAGCCATCACGCGCAGCGGGGAGGGGCGCCAAGGAAATAAACAAGCAACGATCGCAACTCCCCCTTAAGATGGCAGCTCCCCCTCAGGATGATGGTTAAATGAAGTTGTCGCGAGCGCAGCAGAAGAACCACAGAGATCTGGCCTGTTGACAAAGCGCCAAAAAATCCGCACTAGTGGGGCCGGTCGATGAAACGCCGGAAAATCCATACGAGCACAGGGAAATCCGCACTTGCGGGGCCGGTGACGGGAGGCGGGGATTCCGCAGAATTGTTGTGGGATCTGGCGGTGCCAAAGAGCCTGAATCCAAGGCAGTCGAGGTGTTGCGCCACGGTGGATGAAGCGCGAAGGTGTGTCGGCTGACAGATAGGCGGCTTCCAGGAGTCGTCAGGAGATGCCGAGACGGGAGGCGGGGATTCCGCAGGACGTGCAGACGACGGGAGGCAGGGCTGCCTGGAAGTGGAAAGAAAGCTGCTTCGCGCGGGAGCAGGGAGCACCGTCAGGGAGCCGGGAGGGAGCCGCGTAGGTCTGGCCGGAAGATACGCGAGGATGGAGCCACGCGCAGGAGGGGCCGACTGGAGGGTCGCGCCTGGGTCAATAGGACCTGTGGCGCCAGGAGTCGCATCTGGAAGGGGAGCGCCTGTTTGGCATGCGCAAGGAGGAGGGTCGGAACCGGACAGAACCGGGTGGGCAAGCGTCGCGCAAAGGATCTGCGGGAGGGGCGGGGCTGTTGCGCCTGGAGGAGTCCGTCGCACAGTGAGGGCGACGCGCAAGAGGGGCCATGTCGGCAACGGGGCACTGCGGAAGAGCCTTGCAGGGGGGATCTACCGGGAGGGAGATGTGGCAGGGAGGGCTCTGCCGGAAGAGAGCCGGTGTGGAGGGTCGTCGAGAGAAGTTGCCAGGGAGCAGCGCGGGGATGCCGGCCAAGCGCGAGGGTGTCGGGAGTCGCACGGGAGGTCGGGAGCCGATCCGCCGGGAGCCGCGCGGGATGACGGAAGCCGAGCTGCCGGGAGACACGCGAGATGATGGGGTCGGCGCGCACAGCGGGGAGGAGACGCTGGGGAAGGAAGCTGTCGTCTGGAGGGCCGTGCCTGGGCCAGAAGCGGAGGAATGCCGCGGGAGGAACGTCGCGGGAGGGAGGCGGCCTCGTCCGTCATGCGTGCAGAGGTGGGAAGGGGACTCCGAGGAAGGAGGTATCAGCAGAGGGGAGATCCGCCTGACAGAGGCTGGCTGGGAGAGATCTGCCGCCTGGGAGAGATGCCCGGTAGGGGGGCGGCGGTTACCTATGGCTTGCTGGCCATGGAGTTCATCGCCCCCCAACCGAGTGAAACCCTAGAGGTTGACGGGAAAAAAAAGAAATAAAAATGGGAGGAAGGTTCCAGATTAATTTCCATCTGATTCTATATAGGAGAATAAAATGAGAGAGGCCCAAACCCCCATGATGTACTCTCTAAAAGAGCCTTTGGGGTTCTTTTATAACAAATATTAAAGACCACACCGAACCTCAAATTCAATGTGGGATGCAGACTCCAACACTTATGAAATACTCAGTTCATCCTTACAGTGATCCTTAAACACATGCCTTTTCCTTTGTTGGTCCTTCATCCTTACGAAGTCTACACACTCATACATCCTTGCGAAGATCGCATTGCAGTGTGACCATTTTTTGTGCAGTGAAAGATACTGGTTGTAGGAAATTCAAGGCACAACATTGTGATCATTTCCATTTAATCCAAGGTGCTGATATCTTGAGCTCATGCATGCATAAACTCCTCTTGTTGGAGGTTGAAGATGAATAGAAATGGAAACATTTCATTCTTTCCAGGTTTGTAATATATAAATAGTATACCACTATTTCACCATCCCACAACGAAACATGTCTAGTAATTTTGTGTGGTTTATTAACCTGGACATTCTGAGGAACTCTCTCTTATACCAAGGCGGCTAGCTTGGTTGGCATACCTTACGAAGGAGAGGCTGAGTTTTTCTCTCACAAGTTGCCTAAGGTCCAGGGTAGTTTTGTCAAGGCAAAAGCTATGGAGTGTCTAGTTCTTTCTGATATCAACACTGCAAAGAAGATCGCTCGTCTTTCAACCAACAATCAGATTCTACAACTTTGGGTGCAAGGGTTTATTGTACTGAGGAAGGGTGATAAGGATACCCTTAAGAAGAGTGATATGTATATTCAAGATTTCTTGGTAAATCTAAGGAAGGTGAATCTCATGAAACACATCCTCATCACCATTGAGAACATCAAGAATGGCAATCTTAGAGCTCAGATCATTTTGTATCTGGCATTGCTTTCAAAGTTGATAGTTCGGTGTCTTGAATCCTTCATGATCCCATGTAGCTCCAAGACGAGTAATGGAAAAGTGATGCTGATTAGTGATGACACCTTAAAAAGGATGAAGGTTGGTTTTTCCAAAGAGACAAGTAAGTTTTATGATCTACCAGAGGAGGAGGCAGAACCCATTCTGGAAAATGTTGAGAAAGTTGAACCCTCAAAGAAGGCCGGTAAGAAAAAGAAGTTTAAGGAAGTGAAAGCTGAAGATAAAACCCCTAAGTCTAAGGAAGTCCAATCCGTACCTCCTAAACCAAAGAAGAAAAAGGCCTACCCAGATGAGGTGGTAGAAAAGTGGAGAGAGGACAAGAAGAATTGAAAAGCAGGGGAGCCACAGTTCGGTTTGGATCCTGCTGAGGCTAAGGCCTTAAAAGAAACAGCTGTTGAAGAGCTTGAGAGGCAAGCAAAGGAGAAAAAGAAAAATAAGAAAATGTCTGAGACCGAGATTGTTCAATCTCTTTTGAAGGCAATAGAAATTGCATCCGAGAACATCCCAGTGCCGAAGTCTTTTCTGGTGGAATCATTGCTTGAGACTCCAGGTAAGAAGACTCCAGAAAATCCCAAAGATAAAGAAGTTGAGAAAGAAGTGATGGAGGAAGTTCAGGAAGCTGTGGAGGAAGCTCAGCAAGCTGAGATGAGTGGTAGTTCTGATGATGTAATTAAGCAAGTTGAAGAATACCAAGATAAGGGAACCCCATCCGAGAAGTTGTCAATCCAGAATTCTCAAGTCGGATCCTCAAAAATTGCTACTCCAGGAGTTTATGAGAAAGGAGAAAAAGAAGAAGTGAACAAGTTGTCAGAGGAAGAGAGTCATAATCATGACTTCATTCTTCCCGACGATATTGAAGTTGGAGCTCAGAAAGAAAAACTTGATGAAGACAAGATTGTACAACTATCCGGTAGTGAGCATGAATCCCCTAATGAAGAGGTCGTTCCGAAAATCAGCAAGGATAAGAAGTGCTTGTTGACACTCTAACAAAAGAAATTTTGAGGAAGAAGTTGGACGTTCTTCAAAGAGAAAGCTGGTGGAAATAGAAGAAGAAAAATCTCCAAGTAAATTGTCAGATTCAGAGTCATCTGCCTTAGGGAATGATTTTGTTGTTCAATCTCTAAAAAAGCTGGTGGATACCATTCCGATCTTTCCAGCAATTGAGTCTAGATGCCAGATATTTCGGCACAGTATAAATCAGAAGTCAGACGCTGTATCCATGGTTATGGATAGATGTGTTAAGATAGAGGTTGATCGCAAAAATTTCATGATTAACTATGAATCCCACAGGAAATCGTGCAAGAATATGACCAAATGGTCTAAGAAAATTATTGAAGTTATGGAAGAGCTTGATCAGTTTCAGGAAGATTTCAAGGAAGCCTTTGGTACCGAAGATACCAGGATCAAAAATCTTTCAGAAAGTTTTCTGGAGAAGCTAAGTCTAGAACAAAGTTCTCGGATTCAGGATGTAAAAGATCTGAATGGGAAGCTGAGCTATATTGTTCAAAGCCTGAAAATAGAGAAGGATCTCCGGAGAGAGATGCAAGAAAGGCTTGTGAAGCAAGATAAATTGCTAAAGGCTCAGAAAAAAGCCATGAAGTCTCAGGCAGAGGCCCTGAAGGCTCAAGAGGACAGGATCAAAGCCTTAGAAAAGCAAGCTGAGGAAGATCACAAAGAGCTGAAGAAGTTGAAGACAATTGTGAAGAAGCTCTTGCCCAAGGAAAAAGAAACAAAATAGACCACTCCGATCTTTTGTTGTATTTTTTTCCTTGTACTAATTCTTTCAATCGTAATGAAACTTTGCTTGCTTGTTTGGATGTTTATACTAATATTTCAGGTACTTTTTTTTCCATTCTCTCAAACTCTTTTTGAAAATCACAAAGGGGGAGAAGGAAAAAGAATTATAAAAGGGAGAAGGAAAAATTTCTAAGTAAAGAAGAACTATCCCTGAGAAAGGGGGAGTTTATCTAAGGGTTAGTTTCTCATTACGAAGATTTCCACATTCAAATGAAATTTCATTCCGGAAATCTAGAATACAATCCTTAGAGTTCCAAAGCCTAAGGGGGAGTTAGTCGTATTCACCATTGTCCATAAACAAAGGTAGATAAGCTTTAATTTCAAAGTCTAGAAATTTATTCTGAGTCCTTACATTCTTTTTCGTAAGGATGTTTTTGTTTTCCAAAAAGGGGAGATTGTTGAGTCAATAAGGTTTTTCTTATGACTTTTTTCATTCCTTCATTCAAGGGAGAGATTGTTAAGTCATTAAGGCTTTCCTTATGACTTTACCATTCCTCTTGTTTTGAAAATCACAAACACCTTTTCTTAAGCCAAATTTCATTTTACCCTTGTTTTACTTCTATAAGGAAAATTTCCTTCCCCAAGTAAATTTACCCTTACCTAGATTTCATTGTTTATATCATAAATTTTCTGTGTAAAACGTGGATTGTAACCAAAAACCTCGGAATCATATAATACTTAGATATGAGGCATTCTCTTTAAGACTCTGAATTCTGGATACGAACTCTCATGTAGTTCAACTCTAAATTCTGGATATGAACATTCATGATCGAATTCTGATTACGAACTTATGTAAAGTTCGACTAAGAATTCTATTTACAAATTCCGGATACGAACTCTTCTGAGTTTTGACTCCAAATTCCTATTATGAATTCTGGTTATGAACTTTTCCAAGTTCTGACTCCGAGTTCTCGGAATACAGACTCTGAACTCCTAAAGAGTTTTGACTCCGAATTTTCATGAACTCTGACTCCGAACTTTGTAAGTTCAGGTTCCGAATTCTTGTGAATCCAAACTCCGAATTTCCTTGAAATTCAGACTACGGAATTCTATAGAATTCAGGTTCCAAACTCCTACAAAACAGAATCCGAATATCCTTGTGATGTAGACTCAGAATTCAGTTTTTTCTTAGACTCCGAACTTTCATTTACCTTCATTCCAAATATCAGATTTTAGTTATACTTACACCTGTTTACTTACAAAACGATGTCGTGAATTCAGTTACTCACTAATCATTGTTTGAGTGACACGTGTACAGGTCCCTCTGAAATTCAAGGAAGAATATGACCATTGGAGGATGGAGCTGACCGTTGGAGTCACGCCTATAAATAGGATCTCATTTGAAAAAACGAAGACACAAATTTGCCACAACTTTGACATCTGTGCTTACATGTTGTTGAAGTGATTTCTAGAGAGAGAGACTCTTATAAACTCTTAGGCTTCGTGCATAAAGTTTTGAACTGCTCGTTCAAACTTTGCTTCGTGTAGATTTTCATAGTGCAGAGATTCGATTTCCTTGAAATTAGAGACTTCGGGTTGTGAAGTCAGAGGTGCCGATTTCCTTAAAAATCGATGGCTTGCGGGGATAGCAAGACAGATACCAATCTTCAGATTGAGGGCTTACCTGGATTTGGGTAAGAAAAACTTTCTTGAAAATAATAAATCAAGGGACCTCTTATCCAGGGTTTTTGGATACCTTCCTCTTTGGGTTAAAAGAGTTTATTCTTGTTACCTGTAGTTTTACTACTTTGTTCTTCCACTGCATTTGTATTGTTGAGGAAAGTATAACTTTCTTATACTTCCTCATACTTGTACTCTGTTTTAGTTAGATTCTATACGCTTTAAGGTAAAATCTTATATGTTGTAAACTTTTGATAAGTTTCATTTCCAGAATCACTTTTCCAGAATCAAGCAAGTTATTAGAACTTAGAGGTGTTGTGAATTTTTGGTTATCCTTAGAAATTCCAAAGGAATTTTTAAAGTATACAATTCACCCCCATCTTGTATTTGTATCTCATTTTACATATTCGATCCTACGTTTGGTATAATAGAGTATATCATATTCAAACATACCATCCTAACAATCACCCTTCCATCTTCCTAGAAAAAAGAAACCGACTCATAAAACTCTATGAGTAAATCCGGATACACCACATCTTGAGCTCGAGTCTTAGATATAGCTACAATTTCTCATCCATTGAGTCTGATATTCTTGGAAATTATAGAGTCGTACTTATTGAAAAAGTTTGGATGAACCAACATTTCCCTATATATCTGTCATTCCACAATCGGCTTAACTGAAGACATTTCTTGAGAAGGCACTTCTGCAGACATTCGGACTGGAGCACTTTTGAAGAATTAGGAAGAGGCTTTTGTAGAGGGTCAGAGGTTTAGCACGCACAAGCTTGATAATCGATGTGGGACAACCATCGGGGGTCCCCTTTATATAGGCGATGGAAGTGACCTTTCTACTTCCAGTTCCAATCTAACGGTTGGGAAACCTTCTGATCTGATCTAACGGTTGATATGATAGCTGCAAGGAAAAAATTTGGTTGAATCCGATCTTTTGAGGTTTAAAAAAAACATTCGGATTTAGGGAAACTTCAATCCAAGAAATTTTTAAAAAACAAAAGAAACTACCAACAAGTAAAAATGATTACGAAAAACTTAGGAAAGAATCATACCTTTCGGATTGCTAGATAGATTATTCGTACTGAGAAACATTCTTCTTGAATAACTTTGAATACAAAAAAAAAACTTCACTATGAATATTTTTAAATCCGAGGATTTCCATTACGAAAATTTCAAATCCGAAAATTTTCATTACAAAAATTTCAAATCCAAGAATTTTCATTACGAAAATTTGAAAAACATACTGCGAAAATTTTCATTACGAAAAATTTTGAAAAACTAACTGCGAAAATTTTCATTACGAAAAATTTGGAAAAACTAACTACGAAAATTTTCATTACGAAAAATTTGAAACACTAACTTCAAAAAATTTCAAAAACTTTAATAACAGATGTACTCCCCCTATGAAAATAAGTTTATTACTGTAAGAAGATTGGTTGAACAAAAAGTTAATGGAGGAAGATTACCTCACAGTTATCATTCCTAACTTCTGTTTAATGTATTCAAATCTATCGGAAGGTAAAGATTTTGTGAAAATATCAGCACGTTGATCTTGCGTTCCGATGAATTGTAGAATGATATCTCCTTTTAGTGTGTGGTCCCTAAGAAAGTGATGTCTGATATCTATGTGCTTTGCACGAGAGTGATGTGCAGGGTTTTTACTAAGGGCAATGGCACTTGTGTCATCACACAAAATTTGAGTCTTAGTAAAACTCAAGTCATAGTCTGTGAGTGTGTGTTGCATCCACAAAACTTGAGCACAACAAATTATAGCTGCTACATATTCTGCTTTAGGAGTGGAAAGTACTACTAAGTGTTGCTTCTTTCAAGACCAAAAAACTAATGAATCTCCTAAGAAATGACAAGTTCTGGATTTACTCTTTCTATCCATTCTACATCACCCAAAGTCAGCATCCGAAAAGCTTTTTAAGACAAAATAATTTCCAAAAGTATAAAATAGTCCTAAAGTAGCGAAAAATTCTCTTCACTGCCTTTAAATGAGATTCCTTAGGATTTGATTGATATCTTGCTCATAAGCATATTGAAAACATTAAGTCTGGACAACTAGCTATCAAGTAAAGTAGACTTCCTATCATACCTCTAAAAGAGGTTTGATCTACTGGTTTCTCAGCTTCATCAAGATCAAGTGTGTTTGAGGTACCAATGGGAGTACTTATACTCTTAGTGTTGTCATATCCATAATTTTTAAGAAGATATTTAATATACTTATATTGGGATATCTAGATTCCTTTTGGTTTTTGAGAAATTTGAAAACCAAGGAAAAATGTTAACTCACCCATCATACTCATTTCAAACTCATATTTCATTAAATCCGCAAAGGAATCAGTTAAAGATTACTGAATTGAACCAAATATAATGTCATTAACATAAATTTGAACAATCAAAACATTTTTCTTAGCTTTCTTTATAAAAAGGGTTGGATCTGCATTTCTCTTAACATAGTTATTTTGAAGCAAAAATCTTGTAAGTCTATCATACCAAGCTCTAGGTGCTTGTTTAAGGCCATATAAAGCTTTGGTAAGTCTAGAAACATGATCAGGGTGTTTTGTATCTTCAAAGTCAGGAGGTTTCTCAACAAAAACTTCATCTTGAACATAACCATTAAGAAAAGAACATTTCACATCCATTTGAAAAAGTTTGAAATTGAAGAATGTTGCAAAGGCAAGTAGAATACGAATAGATTCAAGTCTAGCTACTGGAGCATAGGTTTCTTCATAGTCTATTCCTTCTTGTTGATTATAGCTTTTAGCAACCAATCTAGCTTTATTTCTTACAATTATTACAATTTCATCACACTTATTTCTGAAGACCTATTTTACTCCAATAACAGAGGTTCCCTTAGTTCTTTCAACCAAGGTCCAGACTTTATTCCTTTCAAATTCATTTAGTTCATCTTGCATGGCTTTGATCCAATCATCATCACCTAAAGCTTCATCAGTTATTTTTTGTTCTAATTGGGAAAGGAATGTTATATGTTCTAATTCATTTCTTAAGGAACTTCTAGTCCTTACAGGTCGATTCATATCACCAATGATACTATCACTAGGATGATTCCTTAGAAATGACTGATTTGGGTTTTGTAAATCATGTTCATCAACATAGGGTAGGAAATCTTCTAGGGTAAATGTTTCAGAAATATATTCTTGAACATTTTCCTTATCAAAAGGATTTTCTATCAAAGGTTGATAATCAGTTTTTGAAAATACATCTGAGGATGTAGGTTGGGTTTGTTTAAAAACAAAAGGATCAGTTTCATCAAATTTGACATGCACTATCTCTTCAACAGTACAAGTGTTTTTGTTGAAAACTCTATATGCCTTAGAAGTTGTGGAGTAGCCTAAGAAAATTCCTTCATCAGATTTTGGTGCGAATTTATGAAGATTATCTTTAGTATTCAGAATGAATACCTTGCAACCAAAAACCTTAAAGTATGAAAGTCTAGGTTTTCTACCATTCCATAACTCATAAGGAGTTTTATTAAGAAAATGTCTAATCAAGACTCGATTTATAGTATAACAAGCAGTAATTACAGCTTCAGCCCAAAAATATTTGGCTATAGAATACTCACTCAACATGGTTCTAGTTATCTTTTGAAGAATTATATTTCTTCTTTCAACAACACCATTCTGTTGAGGTGTTCTAGGTGCTGAGAAGTTGTGAGTAATTTCTTTTCTACTACAAAAAGTTTCAATATCAGAATTTTGAAATTCTCCGCCATGATCACTATGAATAGTTTTCAATGGAAGGTTTTTCTCATTTTTAACTTGGGCTCTACAACTTTTGAAATAGGAAAAATCTTCAGACTTCTTTGCTAGAAAATAGACCCACGTAAATCTAGTGTAATCATCAACCAAGACAAATACATAATACTTGCCCCCAATGATTCCAGTTTGTATAGGACCAAAAAGATCCATATGCACTAGCTGTAATGCATCAATAGTTGAGACTTCACCGATTGATTTAAAACTTGATTTATGTTTCTTGCCATATTGACAAGGATCAAAAACTTTTGAAGAATCAAATCTAAGATCCGGTAAATCCTTAACTAGTCCTTTCTTAGAAAGTTTGCATAAGTTCCTAAGGTTATAGTGTCCTAGCCTTCTATGCCATAACCAAGAATGATCTTCCATTGCACTAAGGCAAGGTAAGTCTTGGCTCCTAAGGTCTTCTAAGTTTAGTTTGTAAACGTTCTCTTTCCAATGGGTAGATAAAATAAACTCTTCCTTGGAATTGTGTACTAAACACTTGTCATTTCTAAAATTCACAAGGTAGCCTTTATCACATAACTGGATTATGCTAATTAGGTTGTGCTTAAGACCCTTAACAAAAAAAACATTTTAAATCAAGGTTTTTCCAAGAAGAACAATGTTACCTATACCAATAATTTCTCCCTGAGCATTATCTCCAAAAGTTACTTTTCCTCCCTTCGTCTTGATAATCTTTTGAAAATAGTTTTTGTTACCAGTCATATGCCGGGAACATCCACTATCCATGTACCACGTATTGTTGTTGGTAACTTCTCTATTTTCCTGAAAATAAGAAAGTTAGACTTTCGGAATCCAAACTTTCTTGGATCCGAATTTGTTACACAACAAAATTTTTGGTATCCACATTTGTTTAGAAAAATAAGCTTTATGAAACCCAAGGGATTGGACTTTATTCAAAGAACAATTTTTCTTCCAATTCCCACCACTTTGACATTTAGTGCAAAAATGGGCTTTAGAAGGAACAAAATAGTTGTTTTTGAAAACGAGTTTTTGGTGAGTATAACCTACTCCAATAGTGTTTCCTTGAGGTTTAATTTGAGAATACATCTTGTCAAAATTTTCCTTCCCAGAGGTAAAGTTTTCAAGAAGATTCTTAACAGAAAATATTTCGGATTTCACTCTAATGACTAAATTCCTATCCTCAGAAATCATTTCCTTAGAGTTAAATTTTTCCTCAAAAGCTTTTATCTTTAAAATAGCATTCTTAAGATCTTTATAAAGTTCTTCCTTTTTAGAATTTGCTTTCTCAAGCTCTTTAGAAAGTTTTTCTAAAATCTCATCCTTATCTCCAAGATCTCTAGAAAGATCTGAAATCTCTTTTGTAAGAATTTCTTCCCTAGTATTTTCCTTGTCTAATTTTTTAGAAATTTTACAATTTTTGGATTCAAATAACTTGGAAAATCTAGATACTTATTCATATGAAGGTTCTTCATTTTCTGAAGAAGAAGTATCTTCATTATAAGTATTATTTTCGGAATTGTAATTCTTATCAAGAGATAAATTTGTTAAAGCCTCGGCAGAGCGTACCTTGGTCATAAGACATGTGTTAGGGAAAGAAGTAGAGGCGATGAATCCTATATTCTTCTGTGCTGATGAATCGTATTCAGAAGATTCACTTTCTGAAGAGTCTCCACAGCTAGCACTCCAAGTATCATTAGCTTTAAAACTTTTCTTGTGCTTTGATCTATAGAATTTCTTCTTATTCCTTTCTGAATTACTTTCCTTCTTATCCTTCTTCTTCAACAAAGGAAAATCAAGTCTAATGTGACATGTTCTTCTACATTCATAACGTGTAACTTCTCCATCTTTATTATCTCTGTAGTCTTTATTCTTGTACTTATTCTTATGATTCTTCTGAGCTACAATCATGTTCATCCTCCAAGCAAGATTACCTAATTCATTCTCTGACTTTTCTGTATCACTGGATTCTGACTGAATAATGACTTTCTTTGACTTTGATCTAGTTACCCTTTCTGGATTCTTGGCTTTCATATGTTTAGAAGTGGTAGTAAAAGCAACTCCTCCATTCACATTCTTCTTCTTAACATTTTCAGCATCTCTTTTCATTATGGCTTCATGCTGAAGAAGAATTCCAAACAACTCATCTAAAGAAATCTAAGTGACTTTCATGTTCTCATCAATAGTTGTCCTCTTGGACTCCCATTCATTTGGCATGATATCTATGATCTTATCAATAAGTGTCTCATCATCCAAACCTTTTTCTCCCATAGATTGTAAGCTATTCACGATGGTCATAAACATTTGTTGTTCTTTAAAAACAGGTTCTCCATATGGAAAATTGAAACTATGGTATTCAGCTCTCAACATAGCTCTTCTAGTCTCTATGACTTTGGATGTACCGAAATGTGTAACTTCAAGTTTCTTCCAGATACTATTTGCAGCTTCACACAATGATATTTGACTATAGATGTTCCTAGTCATGGAACACAACAAAGTATTTCTGACTCTGAAGTTTGCTTGATATTCTGATTTCTCCTGATTTGTAAAGGTTCTCAATTCCTTATCCAGAATCTTATAATCTCCGGTAAGCATTAGATAGTTATCAACTCCAGTATTGATAACAAAATTCTTCATCCTATCTCTTCAGTACTCATAATCATTTCCATCAAAAATAGGAGGTCTGGTAGGATTTAGATTATCTATAGAGCCAACATTTAAACCTGTCATTCTTAAGAAAAAACTTCGGCACACAAACTTGTTAGTAGTATGAGTTTGTAAACAAGAAAAATATCCTAAGCAAGGAAAATATAGAGCAATAGTATCTCTAGGAAAAACTGAATCTGAACTATATGATTCTGAAAAATATGATTCCAAAAAATCAAGAGTATTCTCTTCTCAATTTAATCGTGAGATTAATTCAGATTGAACCAAACCTCTGATACCAATTGTTAGGGTGGTATGTCTGAGTATGATATAATCTATTATACCATCCTAACAATTGGTATTAGAGGGTTGGTTCAACCGGAATTAATCTCACGATTAAATTCAGAAGAGAATACTCGGAATTGATTTTCTGGAATCATATTTTTCGGATTCATATTTTTCGTAATGAAAATTTTCCTAGCTCGACTGGTCATCATTCCACCCCGCGCGGTGCTCTTCCTCTTGTGTGCCACCCCACACATCTTTTGCATGTAATTTCCTGACTCGACTCACCCTATGAACAGTAACTAGACCAGTTTGACACGTGACCTCAGACATACCTCCTTGAATGTCATAGATTCTAACTAGTAATGGGGGTCTGAGAAGGTACCATGGAGAGGATATACCCCTTGTATCAGAGTAAGCAATGGTTGTAAATAATCAGTCATCATACACATCGGAGTACGCAAATTTGTACATCATGGTTTTCTTTGTCAACAATCACAACATAGATGTCCACTTTTTCAACAAACACAATCACCTCAAAAATGCTTCAATGATGCCTTGAGGGATTTTTGCCCAACAACCCATCACCAAGTCTCACTGAGTCTCGCACCTGCTGAAAAGTATCAAATGTACCTCTCGTCGTACATATGTGTTTCGAGATCCCTGAATCCAAAACCCATCTGTCTTCCTTTGGATTTTGAGCCCGCTCATTCTTCCTCTTTAGAAATCAGCATTCCCGCTTCATGTGCCCGTATCTTTTGCAGTAATGACACTGCACTTCTCCCTGTTCAACGTGATCATCTGAGTGAATGCTACCCATTTTCAGGCAGATTTCATCATCTGTTGATAATCCTGTGATGTTCACATCCTCCTCTTCAACTTTCTTCTTCCCAGCAACGTACTGTTTACGCTCTCCACAGTCACTTTTATAGTGACACTTTTTCTCGCACCAGAAACACGTGATTTCGCTAGGATCACGTCCCCTTGATTTTGGCTGCCATTCTTTACCTTCTGACTTCCGATACCGGCTCCTCCCGCGTTGATCACCTCGCATCGCTATGATTTGCTCGCCTGAATGTGTCACAGGTCTTCAGAATGCCTCTGAATCTTGAAGCGACATCATCACCTCATCCAGCTTCAATGTCTCCTTTCCCACGAGCAATTCAGTCACAAACCCATCAAATGAGATTGGTGGGATGATAAAAGCAAAAGCGATTTATCTTCCTCTCCAACCTTCACACCGAGCCTCAATAACTGTGGCAAGATCTTGTTGAATTCATTGGTATGATCCAACAAATTCGTTCCCTTGTCCATCCGCAACTGTTACAATTTCTTCTTTTAAGAACAATTTGTTGGTCAGCGACTTTGCCATATACCGCTGCTCCAACTTCTTCCAGATCTCCTTCGGTGATGTCTCGTCCAGCACCAAATATTTTACCTCATTCACCAGACACAGTCAAATTGTGCTGACGACTAGCATCTCGAGCTCTTCCCAATCATCTTTACTGATTGCCTCGGGTTTTTCTCCGATCAACGGTCTGATCATGACCTACTGCACCAAAAGATCATTCACCGTGCTTTTCCACAAGCCGAAATTGTTTCGACCATCGAACTTCACGATATCAAATCTCGGTAGTGTTCCACCACCCGTCGTCATCGTTGTCGCAAAACGTGATCACCACTGTCGACGTCGAACCCTTTTGAAACCACCTTATAGAGTGAGAATTTTGAAAAACTAACCATACGGATGCGTCTGGAACGGTCAAAATAGTTGGAATCGACTCCTAGATCACCGAAATCGGACACCAATTGACCGAGATATGGTCAAAACACGTTCAATGGTCCAGATCGTCCGCTGACGTGGCGCTGACGTGGCACGCCGGAGTTCCTGCCGGAGTTCCTGCCGGAATCTCGCCGGAATTGTCACCGGCTGTGTGAACAGTGTCGTCTTCTCCGGCACGGTGTACTGTTCATCTGCAGGTTTAACCAAACTTTGACCGAGCCTACCGGGCTCATTTCAACCCCGTTTTTATCGCCGCTTGCGCCGTTGGAATCTTCTCGCCGTCCTCTTCACAGATCTGGCCTCAGAAAAATTTTCTGACCACTTTCAATTTTCCGGCCACCGGAAAAATCGTCGTCGCCTTGCTGGTTCAACTCCGTTCGCTCCGACTCGCCTTTGATACCACTTGTTGGGGCACAGCGGAGGTGCGTGGTACCTCAAACACACAAAAACGGGAGTAAATGGAGCAACGCAAGGATTTACGTGGTTCGGTCGGATGACCTACGTCCACAGGATAAGGAGGCTGCTTCTCTATTTCAATTCTCTCCGGTTCTCGTCAGAGGATCACAACACACACACCACATATTACACACATTACACCACAAGGGATTTGATCCCATTAAATAGATGAAGTAAAACCAGGTTGGTATGGGGTAGTTCATCAACCCCTTGAGAAGTCTCTTCTCGCTGCAGGCTACTTCAAGGAAGGCTGTTATCCACCATGGAAGACCGGTAACCACCTGGGTAGGTTCTTCCGTCAAAGGAGACTCCACCAGTCACTCCCAAATTGGGAGTGGTCCCTACACCCCATCACCGTATTTATTATTATTCAAAACAAACAAAACATAAAGTATATAATATAAAAGATAAAAGCAAAGAGGCAACGCACACAGACCACGAAATCTATTTGAGCACAGGCTCGTCACTCCAGGGGTCATCGGTGAACCCTGGCTTGAAGATGGTAATGCATGCCCTCGAACTGGACAAACTCGCGCATGCAACCCCAACACTAACACAGAAAAGGAAGAAGATGCAGCACAGAAGCAATGCAACAAAACAAAGACAGCCTTACAGACTCGAGCCTAAACCAAGAATCCGAGAAGTGGTCATCGAAGAAGATCAATAATGCTGTTGAGGCAGGGACTTCTAAAAGACGTCACGGTCAAATAATGTAACGACCCAAAGTATTTCAATGGAAAATTCCCTTCTTATATCTATGTCATAAAAACACAAAGTAATGAACTACTAAGTGACAAGTGACCTTTAAACATAATTTTTTCACCCCTATGTTTCGAATTTTAAAAATCCAACATTCACAGTTAAGTTCAAGATAGTTTTTGGAGTCCAATGAAACATAAATAATTTTTGGTGAATAGTAACCTACCCTTATGAATAGAAACCTACCCTTATGAATATTAATATGAACCTTATGAATAGTAAATAAGAGTAACATTACCTATGAATAATAAAATAAAATTTAGACATCATAGAAAGTGATAATTTGACCTTAGTAAACGTTTTTGGTATTTTAAAAGTCATTAATAATTAATTATAATTAATTAATTAATTTAAAAGAATATTTATTTTCCTGAAATATATTCATAAATTATTTTAGATAATTTTATAAGACCCTAAGTAATTTTTCAAAGAATTGCAAAATCAGTTTTAATTTTAAAAACTGTATTTTTAAGTAAATTATGATTTTAATTAAATATTAAATTAATAATATTTAGAAAATTATTTTTAAAAAATGGACTTCATTTTTGGATTCTAAACATTGAAAAATGGTTGGGGTAAATTTTTGGGATTTTTTTGAGATACTAGAATTTTTTATGAATAGTAGAATACATTAATTTATCATATAAATACATTTTAATTAAAAACCACTATTCCTGACATCACATGTGATGTAAGTACCCAAATCCCGAATTCACAAGTCAAATTTACTATTCATAGTCATCCAAGACTCACTATTCCTTGTCTTAGGTGAAATTAATAAACTAATCAATTTTATATTAAGGAAACCTCTCTCCCCTCCACTATAAAAGCCACCCTTCACCCCCTCTTTTCCTCACACTTCTCAAGCTCCAAGCCTTATCTAAATTCTGCCAAAACACCTTCCCTAGCTCATCCCCCACGTCCAAAAGCTTTTGGTCTCATCAAAAGACCAAGCCTAGCTTCCTTAAAGAGGATCTCAAGAGGAGGATTCTAAAGGTAATTTCTCTCTCTCTTCTCCTTTAATTTCCTTTCAAGTTCAAGTTCCTTTCTTGATCTCTCTCTATCTATCTTCTTCCAAATTGTTCTTTAAATCCAGTATTATATGTATACTGTAATATTATGATTCTAATGTTATATTATATCACCCCACACGCTTTCCCCCTTCCTTTTATTTTATTAAAGAGAACGTTGTTCATGTGGTGATAATTTATCACCTTCAAAAACAACATGCTCTCTTCTTCCATTTCTACCTTCAATCTGGTCATGAAACCATTTTCATGGTTGAACCAGAATATTTTATATGTATTATGTTCTATTTCAAGTTCTGGAAATAACCTATGGCCTTATTACTAAGATAAATGTTAAAACAAGATCGTTGTGATCCAAAAACCGCTCAAATTAACCCAAATAACCATCATTCAATTCTTATCTAATGATTCAGCCACATGGATCTAATATAACTCATTATAAAATAATTCAAGATTATTTAATATCATTAATAACATGTAATATCAGTTCTGGATATTTACCCATGATCTACCCAAGCATCAATTTAAGAATACAAGTGGACCGCTCAAGAAAACCAAAAAAACGAACATCCCCGATCAATGTTTTTAAAATATATAAGTCATCCAAAGGAAGATAATATGAAATAATGAAACCATAATGAACCCTATTAATGTATAAAAGGTTCTTGAATTTCTAATTAATGAATATAATGTCATTATACAGTACATTAAAGAGAAGGAGGCATTCGAGTACAAGGTAAGGGGAAATCTCGAACCCAATTTTCTTCCTTCGGGTTCTCCCTCTTTCAATCCATTTTTGATATGGTTACTCCTCAAAGGTATTTTGGTCATCTTTTCCTTTACTTTTTTGGGATATACATGTTTGTCACTGGTTTTTATGTCCATCAAAATGTTTTCCAAAAGAACTCTTCTTTCAAGATCTCACCTTTTACCTCTCATTCAAGGTTGATTGTTCTTATATCAAGTATGTTGTTCCCTCTTCCTTTTGGGAACCCAAAGCTTATGAATGTGTCATTATGAGATGAAACCCATTCCTTTACATGGGTTATTTATGTACATGTTTCATATGTGTTCTATGTGGCAAGCATGATAATGATAATGCTATGATGTGACGGGTGCGCCCGGAATTATATAGCGCAATATGAATGTTTAAATGTGACGGGTGCGCCCGGAATTATATAGTGCTCCAATGAATTGGGTAAAGTGATGAATCTCATGAGTAAATGTGAAATTATGCGTGAACATGATTCTAGCTTTGTTCACAAGTATGTGTGGTAGTTAACCACTAAGACATGATGTTTCATTTTTATGCTTTGCCACATTTCAAGTTTATTGTTTATGCTCCTCTCATGTTCAAGATCTTCTTCCTATGTCATGATTATGCTCACCCCATGCTATATTGTTCTTATCTATCCTCTTAATGGGCTTTTAGCTCACCCCTTTTGATGTATATCCTCAAGTGGCTACATGTACTAAGGAGAGGACAAGTTCTACTAAGAAGCTATAGAAGAAGAGATTAAATGAATTTTTATGCTTGATGTTGTACTTGTTATGTGTAGTCCTAGTTTTCCCAAGACACTAAACCTCTGGATCCTCCATGTGTAATACTATTATGTTGTTTATCTTTGAAATGATGTAATAGTAATGTAAGAAAATGCCAGGTCGCTATAGTTGGTATCAAAGGAAAGGTTTAGTTAATTTGGGAATTAGGATTAGTGAACCCTAAAGAAAATCTCTAGCATGAGACTAAGTACAAATATGCACACAAGGATATTTACCTAGGGATCCCATATGTTATGTTGTTTAAAACGATAAGTTATTCATGACTTGTTTACTTATGTTTTGTTCTAACCTTTTCTATTTTAGAAAATGGTGGGAACCAGGAGAAATCCGGCCAACAACTCTTGTGAAGGCCAATGCAGTGATTGCCCGAACAACATCCCCAATGATTTTGGAGGTGGAGTTCAAAACTTCATGGCGATGCTTACCCAATTATCTTGGGTTATGAATAATAACCATAATAATGGGTAATGTCCTCCTTCACCAAATAGGGAGCAGCTAGCTATCGAATGTTTTATGCGGCAACGACCACCGACGTTTTGTGGATCTTCTGATCCACTAGTTGCGGAATAGTGGGTCAACTCCATGGAGAATATCTTTTCTGTTCTTCATTGTTCTGAGATGGAGAAGGTGACTCTAGATGTTTGTCATCTAGATGGAGAATCTGATCAATGGTGGGCTTTGATTAAGAACACCAAGCCAAGGGAGGAAATTGAAGAGATGGAATGGGAAGACTTTAAGATAATGTTTCTTAATAAGTACTTCCCACGAACTCTTCGCACGAAGATGGAGAGAGAATTCATAGAGCTCAAGAAAAAAGAAGGAGAATCTATCACAACCTATGAAGCAAATTTCACAAGGCTCGCAAGGTATGCTTCGGGTTTTTTTATCAACAATGATAGCAAAATTGATAGATTCTTTAGTGGATTAAAACCACATCTTCGAAAAGCTCTTGCAATTAGAGACTTTGGGAGTTATGAAGAAGTTGTTCGGTGTGCTCTCAAAGTGGAGATGGAGTTTGGAGAATGGTCTCATGGCTATGGTGATAAGAAAAGAAAGATGGAGTTTCAAGCTTGTGGATCTAGTGATAAAGATGGGAAGAAAACACAATGACCCACTTGCCAAAAATGTGGGAAGTTGCACAATGGGAACTGCCTCAAAGGGATAGGGAAATGCTTCAAGTGTGGGAAAGAAGGACACCTAGATCACGAGTGTCGAAGAGACATGAAAAGGAAGGATAATGTAGCCGATGAAAGGAGAGAACGACTCGTGGTTCAATGCTACAACTGTAAGGAGCTAGGGCACTATTCAAACCAGTGCACTAAACCTCGAGCTCTCGAGGGTAATCAGCGCCAACAACCACCAAAGCCAAAGGAACAAGGGAAGACTTATGCCATCACTACTGTGGAGGTGGAACATGATAATGAAGTCGTACAAGGTACACTTCCTATTCACTCAAGAATGGAAAAAGTCTTATCTGATTCTGGTTCTACGCATTCCTTTATATCTTGCAAGTTTGCTAGAACTATAGAATCGAAGCCCCGAAACCTTGAATTAGAGATATCTGTAAAAACACCAAGTGGTGCAATCATTGCAACCCAAGTGTTTGATTCTTCTCCTGTTGACGTATGTGGGAAGATTCTTTCGGCAAATCTCGTAATACTTCCCTTGGTGGAATTCGACACTATAATGGGAATGGATTGGCTCTCGTTATATAGAGCACATATCAACTGTCGGGAAAAGGAAATATATTTTCATATTCCGAACCATCCCATGCTCCTCTACAAATGCAAGGAAGATCATGAATCTCCTTTGAGAAATCCTTCAATGGTGTGGGTGATGATTCCCTATGAAGAATCATACCTCGCCCAAATGACTGAGTCAAAGGAAAGTTCCAACCTTGAGGAAATGCCCATCGTAAGGGAATACGGCGATGTATTTCCCGAAGAGTTACCCGGAATTCCCCCGGATCGTGAGGTAGAGTTCTCAATTGAACTCATACCCGGAGCTACTCCTATCTCGAAGTGCCCCTATAGGATGGATCCTATCGAACTGGAGGAGTTAAAGAAGCAGCTGCAAGACCATCTGGACAAAGGGTTCATACGCCCTAGTGCATCACCTTGGGGTGCACCAGTGCTCTTTGTGAAGAAGAAGGATGGTACCATGCGGCTGTGTATCGATTATCGGGAACTCGACAAGATCACCATAAAGAACAAGTATCCTCTCCCAAGGATTGATGACTTGTTCGATCAGTTAAGAGGAGCTCAATACTTCTCAAAGGTGGATCTTCGTTCTGGATATCATCAAGTAAAGGTGAAGAAGGAAGATATTCAGAAGACTGCCTTCCGTACAAGGTATGGGCACTATGAGTTTTTGGTGATTCCCTTCGGAATTACTAATTCCCCTGCAATCTTCATGGATTTGATGAACAGAGTCTTTAGACATTACCTCGACAAATTTTTGGTAGTGTTTATTGATGATATTCTCATTTACTCCAAGAGTAAGGAGGAACATGAAGAACATCTAAGACTTGTGTTGGCGACATTGAGAAAGGAGAAGTTGTACGCCAAGTTCATCAAGTGTGACTTTTGGATGAATCAATTCACATTCTTGGGACATGTGATCACAAGCGAGGGAATTTTTGTGGACCCTTCAAAGACAAAGGCGATTGAAGAATGGCCCAGGCCCTCTAGTGTCACAGAAATCCGTAGTTTTATTGGATTAGCTGGTTACTACCGACGTTTTGTGAGAAACTTCTCACGATTGTCAAGCCCGCTAACTAAGTTAACAAGGAAAGGGGTAAAGTATGTATGGACGGAAGAATGTGAGGGAAGCTTCAAGGAGCTAAAGAGAAGGCTGATCACTGCACCTGTACTCACACTACCAAAAAGTGGAGAATGTTTTGTGATATACAGTGATGCTTCAAAGAAAGGCTTGGGTTGTGTACTCATGCAAAATGATAATGTGATAGCCTACGCCTCACGACAGTTGAAGATCCATGAGTAGAACTACCCGACGCATGATCTAGAGCTGGAAGCCGTGATTTTTGCCTTGAAAATCTGGCGGCACTACCTTTATGGTGAGAAGTGTGACATATACACCGACCACAAGAGCCTAAAGTATATATTCACACAAAAGGAGATCAACATGCGTCAAAGGAGATGGTTAGATCTAATCAAAGATTATGATTGCTCTATTCACTATCATCATGGAAAGGCGAACAAGGTAGCTGATGCTCTAAGCAGGAAAGAACCTGCTACTCTATCCATGTTGAGGATTTAGAAAGACCCTATCTTCTTGGATATGCAAAGGATGGATTTGGGAATTTTAAGGGCAGGGGATACATCCTACTTTGCCCAAATGATTGCGCAACCATCCATCCAACAGAAGATTAAGGAAGCACAAAGGGATGATGTGGAGATACAAAAGAGGGTGAATGCAGTAAAGGAAGGGAAGCTGCAAGAGTTCCATATCGACGACGATGGTATGATTCGGTTTGGAACGCGGCTTTGTGTGCCTTCATCACCCGGAATAAAGAAGGAGCTATTGGATATTGCACATAGCTCAACTTTCCCTATTCATCCTGGAAGTACCAAGATGTATCGTGATCTCCGAGAACACTTCTGGTGGGATAACATGAAGAAGGAGATTGCGGAATATATATCAAGGTGCTTGGTGTGTCAGCAAGTTAAAGCTGAGCAGAAAAAGTCCAAAGGTATGATGCCGCCATTGCCTATACCCATGTGTAAATGGGAAAATGTCACTATGGACTTTGTCATGGGTCTCCCGAAAATGTCAAGAGGAAATAATGCGATATGGGTTGTGGTTGACCGACTCACCAAGACTGCCCATTTTATCGCTATTCGGGAAGACCTCTCAATTGAAAAACTTACAAGGATATATGTGAAGGAAGTAGTGAGGTTTCACGGTGTTCCACTCTCGATTGTCTCTGACCGTGATCCAAGGTTCACTTCTAAATTCTGGAGGAGCCTTCAACATGCTTTGAGTACTGAATTAAATTTCAGCACGGCCTATCACCCCCAAACTGATGGCCAGTCTGAAAGGACTATTCAGACACTTGAAGATATGCTAAGATCATGCTCTCTTGAATTCAAAGGTGGATGGTATCAGCACCTTCCATTGGTTGAGTTCTCATACAACAATAGCTTCCACTCGAGTATTCAGATGGCTCCGTATGAAGCTCTTTATGGGAAGCGATGTAGAACTCCAACCTGTTGGGATGAAGTTGGAGAACGAAAACTATTTGGTCTCGATCTTGTTCAAGAGATGACAGAGAAGGTTCAAGTCATCCAGAAACATATCAAAGCTGCTCAAAATTGGCAAAAGAGTTATGCTGACAATCGTCGAAGGGAATTGGAGTTCGATGTTGGAGATAAAGTCTTCCTTCGAATATCTCCATGGAAGAGAGTCATGCGATTCGGGAAGAAAGGGAAGCTAATCCCAAGGTACATTGTCCCCTTTGAGATCCTTGATCGTATAGGAGTCATGGCCTATCATCTAGCACTTCCACCGAATATGGCTCAAGTTCATGATGTGTTTCACGTATCACTATGGAGGAAGTACATTCCAGACCCCTCACATGTACTAAACTCAGAGGTGGTACAGTTGGAAGGTGATCTCTCATATGAGGAGCAGCCGGTAAAAATTCTGGACCGAAGTGATAAGGTTCTACGCAACAAGACAACCCTCCTTGTCAAAGTGTTGTGGAGGAACCAAAAGTTTGAGGAAGCAACTTGGGAACCTGAAGAGGCGATGAAGGAGAAGTACACTCACCTATTTTTGTAAAGTAAAATTTCGAGGGCGAAATTTGTTAAGGGGGGAAGAATGTAACGACCCAAATTATTTCAATGTAAAATTCCCTTCTTATATCTATGTCATAAAAACACAAAGTAATGAACTACTAAGTGACAAGTAACCTTTAAACATAATTTTTTCACCCCTATTTTTCGAATTTTAAAAATCCAACATTCACGGTTATGTTCAAGATAGTTTTTGGAGTCCAATGAAACACAAATAATTTTTGGTGAATAGTAACCTACCCTTATGAATAGTAACCTACCCTTATGAATAGTAATATGAACATTATGAATAGTAAATAAGAGTAACATTACCTATGAATAATAAAATAAAATTTAGACATCATAGAAAGTGATAATTTTACCTTAGTAAACGTTTTTGGTATTTTATAAGTCATAAATAATTAATTATAAATAATTAATTAATTTAAAAGAATATTTATTTTCTTGAAATATATTCATAAATTATTTTAGATAATTTTATAAGACCCTAAGTAATTTTTCAAAGAATTGCAAAATCAGTTTTAATTTTAAAAACTGTATTTTTAAGTAAATTATGATTTTAATTAAATATTAAATTAATAATATTTAGAAATTTATTTTTAAAAAATGGACTTCATTTTTGGATTCTAAACGTTGAAAAATGGTTGGGGTAAAATTTTGGGATTTTTCTGAGATACTAGAATTTTTTATGAATAGTAGAATACATTAATTTATCATATAAATACATTTTAATTAAAAACCACTATTCCTGACATCACAAGTGATGTAAGCACCCAAATCCCGAATTCACAAGTCAAATTTACTATTCATAGTCATTCAAGACTCACAATTCCTTGTCTTAGGTGAAATTAATAAACTAATCAATTTTATATTAAGGAAACCCCTCTCCCCTCCACTATAAAAGCCACCCTTCACCCCCTCTTTTCCTCACACCTCTCAAGCTCCAAGCCTTCTCTAAATTCTGCCCAAACACCTTTTCTAGCTCATCCCCCACGTCCAAAAGCTTCTGGTCTCATCAAAAGACCAAGCCTAGCTTCCTTAAAGAGGATCTCAAGAGGAGGATTCTAAAGGTAATTTCTCTCTCTCTTCTCCTTTAATTTCCTTTCAAGTTCAAGTTCCTTTCTTGATCTCTCTCTATCTATCTTCATCCAAATTGTTCTGTAAATCCATTATTATATGTATACTGTAATATTATGATTCTAATGTTATATTATATCACCCCACACTCTTTCCCCCTTCCTTTTATTTTATTAAAGAGAACGTTGTTCATGTGGTGATAATTTATCACCTTCAAAAACAACATGCTCTCTTCTTCCATTTCTACCTTCAATCTGGTCATGAAACCATTTTCATGGTTGAACCAGAATATTTTATATGTATTATGTTCTATTTCAAGTTCTGGAAATAACCTATGGCCTTATTACTAAGATAAATGTTAAAACAAGATCGTTGTGATCCAAAAACCGCTCAAATTAACCCAAATAACCATCATTAAAATCTTATCTAATGATTCAGCCACATGGATCTAATATAACTCATTATAAAATCATTCAAGCTTATTTAATATCATTAATAACGTGTAATATCAGTTCTGGATGTTTACCCATGATCTACCCAAGCATCAATTTAAGAATACAAGTGGACCGCTCAAGAAAACCATAAAAACGAACATCCCCGATCAATGTTTTTAAAATCTATAAGTCATCCAAAGGAACATAATATGAAATAATGAAACCATAATGAACCCTATTAATGTATAAAAGGTTCTGGAATTTCTAATTAATGAATATAATGTCATTATACAGTACATTAAAGAGAAGGAGGCATTCGAGTACAAGGTAAGGGGAAATCTCGAACCCAATTTTCTTCCTTCGGGTTCTCCCTCTTTCAATCCATTTTTGATATGGTTACTCCTCAAAGGTATTTTGTTCATCTTTTCCTTTACTTTTCTGGGATATACATGTTTTTCACTGGTTTTTATGTCCATCAAAATGTTTTCCAAAAGAACTCTTCTTTCAAGATCTCACCTTTTACCTCTCATTCAAGGTTGATGGTTCTTATATCAAGTATGTTGTTCCCTCTTACTTTTGGGAACCCAAAGCTTATGAATGTTTCATTATGAGACGAAACCCATTACTCTACATGGTTTATTTATGTACATGTTTGATATGTGTTCTATGTGGCAAGCATGATAATGATAATGTTATGATGTGACGGGTGCGCCCGGAATTATATAGCGCAATATGAATGTTTAAATGTGATGGGTGCGCCCGGAATTATATAGCGCTCCAATGCATTGGGTAAAGTGATGAATCTCATGAGTAAATGTGAAATTATGCGTGAAAATGATGCTATATTTGTTCACAAGTATGTGTGGTAGTTAACCACTAAGACATGATGTTTCATTTTTATGCTTTGCCACATTTCAAGTTTATTGTTTATGCTCCTCTCATGTTCAAGATCTTCTTCCTATGTCATGATTATGCTAACCCCATGCTATATTGTTCTTATCTATCCTCTTACTGGGCTTTTATCTCACCCCTTTTGATGTATATCCTCAGGTGGCTAGATGTACTAAGGAGAGCACAAGTGCTACTAAGAAGCTATAGAAAAAGAGATTAAATGAATTTTTATGCTTGATGTTGTACTTGTTATGTGTAGTCCTAGTTTTCCCAAGACACTAAACCTCTGGATCCTCCATGTTTAATACTATTATGTTGTTTATCTTTGAAATGATGTAATAGTAATGTAAGAAAAGGTCGGGTCACTATAAATAAGGCTCATGGGAGGCGAGCTCTTCACCGGAGTAGGACACCGATACATGGACTATGGGAGTCATCGGGAGAAGCTCAGAAGGACTTCTCTCTCTCTCGACCTTTCTTCTCTAGAACAAAAGTCATAAGGAAGTTTATTGCCACTCTCAAGATGAATGCCCAACAAAAGAAGTGACACAACTAGTAATAATGGCGAGGCAACAACAAGACTACAGGCTGTCAGGCATGGTAGGTAAGGGTGGACGAGTGGACAGCTGAGGGCATGTGGAAGAATCAAGAAGGTTAGGTCGGAGAAAAATAGGAAGCACAAAATCTGCATACAAGATCCATCAGATCGGCAGCAATCAGCGGATAGTAGCACACCCAGGAAGAACCTGATCATCATAACACAAAAACGAGATCGTTCCCCAATGTTCACATGCCCCGTACTCATGGAGGGAAAGCTAGCAAGCCCATACGGACAGATGCCACAGCGAACAAGATCCCAAACCAAAATATATTTTACCTAATAATAATAAGCTAAAATAATTTTACATGGAAAACAGTAATAGCATTTTAATTTTGAAAACAAAATTTAACAACCTACATTTATAACATTTACAAAATATAAACTAAATATTTATAACAATTTAAAATATAAAAGGACTGTTGGCGAAGATATATGCTTTGGAATATATTATTGTTCGGTATGGATTTTTTTATCAATATATGTGAAAGGATCAAACCGAACCAACAATGGAACAAAGATCAGTACATGAAGAGACAAACGACCACACTAGTTTTGAGACTAGTCATTCCTCTCAACTGCCTACCTTACCTTACCCAGGTAATCAATTTTGTCAGGACTTTTTCTTCTTGTAAGTTGAGAAACCCCCTTGCCTCTTTATCTCAAAGTGAGGCGGAGGCATTATTTTATAATGAATGAAAAGGACCACATCGGACCACAAGTCTGATGTGGGATACAGACTCCAACACTCCCCCTTCAAGCTAAGTGTACCTAGCTTGGATACATAATGGAAAAACAAGTCAAACAAATGAAGACAAAACAATCAACATACTGCAAACACTCCCCTTCAAGCTGGACATACCCAGCTTGATGACAAAAAATGACGAAATAAAAAGAAATCTGCAAAGGTTGCTGCTCCCCCTCATGATCAAAGCTCCCCCGCAGGATGATGGATGGATGATGTTGCAGACGCAGCAGATGAAACCACTCAGACCGACCGATTGACGGAACGCCAGGAATGCCGCACTAGTGGGGTCAGACGATGAAACGCCGGGAAATCCAAACTAGCACCGGGAAAAACGCACTTTTGGGGCCGGCGACGGGAGGCGGGGATACTGCAGAATTGTTGCGGGATCTGGTGGCACCAACGAGCCCAAATCCTAGGTGGTTGAGCTGGTGCTCTAGAGAATGGGCGCGCCGGCGGATAGAGATGCGGCTGCTGGGAGTCGTCGGGAGATGTCGGCGAGGCGGGGATGCCTCAGGAGGTTCCGGAGAGCCGAAACTTGAAGCAGGGCAGCCGCTGGGAGAAACTGGAGCCGGCTGGCTGCCGGAAGAGGAGCGCAGGAGGAGGCCGACGAGGGAGCAGGACAGCGGGAGGTGACGCTGAAATCCGGAGGAGGCCGCCGGCATGGAGGGGTCGGCAAGGGTGGAGGCCGGTTGTTGGAGGCTGGCTGCTGGAGGAGCCGGCAGGAATGAAGGCCAGCTGTCGGAGGCGCCGGGAGCCGCGTCTGGGAGGCGCGGCTAGAGGAGCGGGGCGCCGGGGAACCGCCTGAGGCGCTGCACGCACAGGACCGCCGGAGAGGGTGGTTCGTGCCAAGCGGGAGAGGTGCAGCTGACTAGTTCGGGAGCCTGGAGAAGCGGGAGCCGGTACGAGGAATAGGCGGGCAGTTCGGGCGGGCGAAGAGGGAGAAACAGTTCTGCGCGCCGGGAGTTGCGGAAGTGGGTGTCGGCCGGAGCGGGGAGCCGGGAAGAGCGGAGAGGGGAAACCTTCAGGAGGGGGATGTCGGCGAAAGGCTGGCGCAGGGGCCAGGACTCATCGGGACGCGTCGCAGTGGATCTGCAGAGGGGCGTTGGAGAGGCCGCGTGTGGACAATGGGAGAGATCCGCGCAGGAGAGGGGACGTCGTCGACGGAGCAGCGGAGCAGTGCCGGACGAAGCACAGGGAGCCGCCGGGATGGGTCGTCGGGCCGGCGCGAGGGAAGCCTCAGTGAAGGCGGGGTCTGGCGCCGGGAGAGATCCGCCACAGGGGGACGGATGGGAAATACTCAAGCTCGTAGGCCATGGAAGCCGCCGCCCCCTGTGGGGGAGAAAAAATATATTAAACCCTAAAGCGGAATAGAAAAAAATAGATGGAAGGGGGGGTCGGGATTAAGATCCCTCTGATACCATGTAAGTTGAGAAACCCCCTTGCCTCTTTACCTCAAAGTGAGGAAGAGGAATTCTTTTATAATGAATGAAAAGGACCACATCGGACCACAAGTCCGATGTGGGATACAGACTCTAACACTTATAAATGTGAATCAAACAACATCTGATAACTTTATATTACTAAAAATATGTTGGGTGAAGTTGTATGTGATTTATATCTATCAACACTCACACATCTCCTTTTTGTGAGGGGTGCGATGTATAATATTGCAGGAGACATGCTACATAACAAAGAAATTTCAAAACACATGAGTAGGGATTGAAATAGCTCATGAGCCGACAACTGAGTTGCATGTTCCGCTTAAAGACACATGAGGTATATCCTTAATTTTTTTCCAAATGAAAAACCTTTAATAGTTGATAAAAATATGTCTGAAATGAGGTATGGTACTACAAACAGATAAAACAATGGTGAAACGAAAGGTTGAATCAAGACAATCTAGTGAATCGATCAAGAAAACAAACAGGCCTTCCAAGAGTACCTTCTGCCTGGCAGTTCCGCCGCCATATATATTAACATTACAAATTCATGCAAACACCACATTCAAAGATGGAAAAATGTCATACATTCAATATGAATAAGAAATATTTGAAGATTATATTTCATTTGTGGTAGGTCTGGAGAGTATAAATGAGATTATCAAATTTGAATAGATGGGAGTCTCGTTTGTGAATAAATACATAAGGTACATTTTCATAATTCCTCTATCCAAAAAATGATCTACTACGTTCATAAAAGTTTTTAACTATTCATATTTTCTAGAGGTGTATATATTACTACTATATAAAAGGAAAATCATGTGAAGTAAGATTTGAACACATTATTCCCAACATCATTTCTACGTAAAAAAAATTCTTTGGAATTGGAAGAAATGGAACATAGAAAAGATGAACTAAGTGAGTCGTTTGAGAAGAAAATATCATACGAAAAACTCTTCTTGATGTCTATAATGTAGGGGTAAAAGTCTAAAATTTAATCATATAAAATATATTTTTCTTTTATCGTTACTTGTTTGTTTTTGTTTTTTTAGAAATCATTCGATGCGGTTTCAATTAATTTACATATCTCAAAGGTTTATTTTTTGGATCCAATGCATGGACTTCCATCAAGACAACCACACATGATGACTATTGTGAATTTTTAATGCACTATAAACTTCAAATTATATGTTTAATTTTGTGTTTTAATGAGAATTTTGTTATGATAGGGCGATTTATAAATACAGTCTAAATCATGGTATGAGGCCAGTGAATTTTTTCAAATGGAAACATATTGAGGTATATATAGTAAGATTTTACTATCAAAACATATTTCAAATCAATTTACTTATTTTGGTTAATGTTTATGCGGTGTTTGAAGCAAGATAACGATGACGATTGTAGATATTACGTTTGTAAATTTATGAAAGATATCATATACCATCAAAAGACTAGTATTCCCAAACAGGTAATTTATGAAGGCAATTAAAATTTCATTAAAAAAATTCTTAATTGTTTGTCTATTTTCTCAGTACTGCCAGGATTTACCACAATCTAAATACTTAAAAGAAGTAAATTCAGTTAGAGATGAGTGAACAGAGTGCATGGTATCAGAATGTTTGCCGACATCAAATTTAGGTGATTGCATATTATGTTTGTGATCAAATACATGCTATGACCTTAGATATACATTTAGGATGTGAATCATTGGTATCATAGTACTTGTATATTATTTTTGACCTGTTTCGCAAGGATAAGTATAGTGGAGGGTTAAGCTCTACAAATTATGACCTAGCTAGTAACATGTCTGTAGCTGCTCGTGCTCGTGATGGATTAAACTTTGAGGTTGCAATAGAGATAATGGAGATAGGGAAATGGGACAAGAATATATACAAACATCGTGAAAAGGTGACTTCCTACTACTTATCTAGTTAATTTTTTCATCATTTTATTTTCTATTTTTAAGTTAATTTTCTTATCATTTTTATCTGATACTTATTAAGTTTTTTCACGGATCTTTTTGGAATCCATTCTTTGCTTTCAACTATCAGCAAAAAGCCATTAAAGAGAGAACATGTTCTATTAGGATGGAAGAGGAAACCGCATGCTACCCGAAACGTAAAGTGAATTGTAAAGATGCATCTACAAAATCTATAATCACGCTAATTTTCTTCAATTCATTTTTGAAAGAGACTCTGCAGTTCAAATTGAAGCTCTCGTCTACTAAGGGATTTTGCTACAGTTGAAGGCGCAGTATGACTTCCTAAAAGATCTTTCGTCAAGGAATTGATTACAATGAAATCTTTTCACTGGTTTCAATGTTGAAATCCATCAGAATTATGCACGTCATTGCGGCTTTCCATGATTATGAAATTTGGAAAATGGATGTCAAAACAGTCATTCTTAATATAAACCTCCAGGAAGAAGTCTATATGACCCAACCCGAAGGGCTTGTGACTCCAAAGGATGTCAACAAGGTATGTAAGTTGCAAAGATCCATTTATGGATTAAAGAAAGAATTTGGGTCATGGAACATTCGTTTTGATGAGGCCATAACAGAATTTGGTTTGATCAAGAACGAATGTGAGTCGTGTGTCTATAAACAGTTTAGTGGAAGTGCAGTTGTTTTCTTAATAGTATATGTTCATAACATATTACTCATTGGAAACAAAATATTAGTCTTACAGTCTTTTAAGGCATGGTTGAATAAATGTTTCTCTATAAAGAACTTGGTGAGGCATCATATATTTTTGGGATCAAGATTCATCGTGATAGATCTAAGAGGATGCTCAGCCTAAGTCAAAGTACATACATTGACAAGATACTGAAGAGATTCAGTATGGAATAATCCAAAAGGGGATTGTTGCAACGTCACATTCCATTCATCTTTTCAGAAAAATGTGTCCTCAAACACATGAGAAAAGAAACATAATGAAAAAGATTCCATACACATCAGCGATTGGATTAGTCATGTATGTTATGTTATATACTAGGCTAGATGTCATCTATGCATTAAGTGCGGTGGGAAGATATCAAGATGAACCAGATGACTGTTAGTGAATGAAAGTTAAGACCATCCTTAAGTATATGAGGTGTATTAAGGATATGTTCCTGGTTTATGGAGAAGATGATAAACTAGTCATCAGAGGATATGCAGATGCTAATTTCCAAACAGTTCAAGATGACATAAAGTCACAAACGGAATACATCTTCACTTTGAATGGAGCTGTTGTGAGCTGGAAGAGCTCAAAGCAAACTGTGATCGTAGATTCTACAACAGAGTATGAGTATATTATTGCTTCTGAGGTAGCTAAAGAAGCAATATGGATGCGCAACTTCATCCAAAATCTTGACGAGGTACCTAGAAGTAAAAATCATATTACATTATTGTGATAATACTACAACGGTGACTCTTGCAAAAGAGTTAAGATCATATCAGCGGATGAAGCACATACTTCGGAAGTATCATCTCTTGAGCGATTTTTCTTAGAGAGGAGAAATTGCAGTGAGCAATATTTCTATGGAAGACAACGTGGCGGACCCCTTGACTAAAGTCTTGACTCTGCAGAAACATGACTATCATATGAGGTCTAGAAAACTGAAGGTTGTAGACAGTTGGCTCTAGTCCAAGTGGAAGATTGCTAGAGCTGGTGTCCTAGGACGGACTGTTTGTACTTTGATTACATGTATATTTGATGTATTGAATATTAATAAAACTTCTTATTACGTATTGTTCGTTGTTCTGCATGAATCTATTGTAATAATGTCCTAGAGAATATGGCGCATTGATAAAGTCATAGTAGCTCCCTGATATGATGAGAACCTTGATGTGTTATGACGATATTCTTAAATAATGTTATGTGGTTCGATAACGTACTATGATGGGACACAAAGTACTTAGATTGTCAGATGTGAGTACTCGTAAGCAGATGAGGGTTCTTCTCATGAATTTCGCACTTGGTAATCTTTAAGACGGGAGATTATGATAACAGACTCGCAAGTAGGAATTCTGCATGTTTTTTTGTCATCATATATTCCTATCTGCGAGCGTGTATAATGATACTTATACTTTAAGATTATTATCAATGTATGTTACAACTTGCGTACTTAGATGTATTTCGTAAACCGTGACGAAAACAATTCTTGGTGAAGTTGGATATGTTGGGTGCGTCACAAGTGACATGTCATTAATGGATAAGTCGAAGAAGGATTTGTCTCTTCCATTTTTATAGAAGTTGATATCTTGGCACTTTGATTAGAATAGAACTATCGCATTAAATTTCAGGGTAATGATGTAATGATGAGTTTATTTCAGTTAGTCAAAGAAAGAAATATCGAGCATATAGGTTGGTGACACGAATGTTCAACCGGTTTGATGAGATATTGTGCCAAAGGGATTATATTACACAGTGAATGTTCGTATGTGGTTGTCAATGTTGTGACATTAAGTTCTTTTTTTTGGTGTCTTTGACCCATTACTAGACACTAATCTTGGACTTTAGCCAAACTCGTCTAATGCCGACGAGAAAGAATATTAAAGGGTCACACACTAAGTGTTTCCGTTGATATTGATTAAATTCTATTTGAATTTAATTGATGAAATAAATATTATTCCCAAGACCAAGGAATAATTATATTCTCGCATAAATTAAATAAATATTTATTCGTCGACATGTGAATAAAAATATATTTATTTATTTTATTGAATATTTAATAAATATTTATTCGTCGGTATATGAATGAAATATTTATTTATGAATAAACAATATTTATTCAGATATTCAACAAATGTCGAGCAGTTCAAATGGACGAAGACCGCGTCCGGTGATAAATAATTATTTACAACCCAATAAATATTATTTATCGTTTGCGCAAGATGGCACACACCACAAAATAATTATTATATTATTATTATATGATATGGGGTTTATTAATGGTTATAATATTATTTAATGGTCGGCATGCAATTAAATAAATATTTTAACCTAAACTCTAGCTCTATAAATAGGCGGTTGTGTCTATTGTGTAGTGCAATCCAAAAATCCCAAATCGAGAGTAGATAATTGTTGCACGCAACGAATTCTCTCTTGACTCCTTTTTCTCTTCCTCTCAAGAACAAAAATGAAAAATATATTTCTTCAAGATCGAAGAACGAACAATTGAGAATGAATGCAAGACATTTTGATTCTCCAAGCTAGCACCTAAAGATCGAATGGCGTTGCTCGGAGATCATTAGAGCGCGTGTAGATCACCACTACAGAGATTCTACCCATGGATCCTCACAATCTCAACGAAGGAAATCCAAAAGGGTCTTTTCGGATGATCATCATCGACTACGAAGAAAGAAACCTAAGATGAGGTAGTTGATTTCTTCCAATCTAAATAAATTAATTATAAATTTAACGTGAAAGATCCTTTATTGAGGTTCCTGGCAATTGAAATTAAAATAAATTTTAATAATCACATCGTCCACCGCACGCTTCTGTTGCGCCTATAACCTTCATAAAGAAGACGTGCACTGAGTTTCATGTTTTTGAGGTGGGATGGAGATTACAGGACATGACCGACACATGAATTATACTATGAATATTGGGATTTAAGGCCTAGAAATTTTTATAATATGATTTATATAATCATAAGAAAAAATTTGGAAACGGGACTAATTTAAATTATACGAAGAATTGTTCCTTCTTTCCGGTATTGATTCATTCCGGTATGAAATGTGAAAGATTGTCATTTCAGTGCATCAAAGTTATAAATATTTTGAAAAATAAATCTAAAGAGAGGAGCATTAAACTCAAATTAGATATCACCAATGTGTTTGTAGAGGTGAGAAAAAGGTCGGTTTGGTTAAAATTGGTCAGAATTTTCAAAAACTGAAATAACCAACCAATGATTTTTTAATAACCGACTCTACTATACTTTAACAACCAAAACCGAAATAACCAGAAACCAAATGAACTGACTGAATTTAATTGTTTTGAAATAACCAAAATAACCAAGATTAAAACAATATTTCAGATTGTAAAAAAAAGTACCAGTGTCCAGTGTTGTAGGCCTCCTCTCCAAATTTCTATCACCACCTGTATTCCAAATTCCCAACCAATAGCATTCCAAATTCTTAGTAACATATGCACAAAACCCTCAAATGTCCACTATCATAGCTATTGTGGATTATCCATAAAAAATTACAATAATCCTTCAGGAAAATCATCAGTTCTATACAGATTGATCAAATTGAAACGAGAATTAACAAGTTTTTAATCATCTATTTTGATAATTGGATGGAAAAATTATAATAATATATTTGTAAATGGACAGTCATCCAGATTACATAATTTGTAGTATGTAATAATACGGGGAAGGATCATGAACGAACTTCAAAGAAGAAATTCCAAATGCAGAAACATGACTAACCAATAGTGTATTTAGAAAACTACAAATACCATAAATATATGCTTGCCTAGGATTTATGATGACCAAAATCCAAATAAGAAATTACAAATGAAAAAGCATGACTAATAAATAATGAATTTACAAAACTAAATACACCATAAATAGGTGCTTCAAAGCCTGATAAATGATGTGTCAATGTTATATTTTTTCAATTTGATAAGTCATTGAGACTCTTCTTTTTTTTCTTTGAACCAAAATCAAAAATCCACATGCCCTAAAAATAAAAACAGCCTCAATTAGCATGAATCGCATAACCATCAAACTAGAGGAGAAAATTCCAAAAACTAACCTATGGTTAGTTTGTGGAACTGCAATATATCCATTACACTAGAAACCGCCAGAGAACACCAAAATATGGATACAAATAAATGGAATTTTCAATCTATGCATTCCTAATTTTAAGAGATACATGTAAAATATGACATGATATCATACCACAAATATGAACACAAAGAAATCTAAAATCTTTTGATCTTTCATTAAGAAAATTCGAAGCCACGTCTGATTTGCTTTCATTTCGTGTAATCTTACCAAGGAGCTCCATCGATGACAAAAGACCCTATAAGAGGGGGGAAACATAACAGATACATTCGGCTAAGAAATAAAGTGATGTGGGATAATTCTACTGCAAATTCCATTAAAATAAAATGATATGCACAGATATGCATGTAAAGAGATGTTGTACACAAGTTAAGTGGATGATGTTGGGATCATTGGAAATTAATTGAATGGATTTAAGATTTATTCATTTATGTTGAAATTACTAAACCGAGGATGAAATTGCAACATATTAAGTATAAAAGATTAATTAATATGCTATGATGGCATTTCATTGATGGTGGAAGATTTTTTCTACTATACATGACCTAGATTTGTTCTACCATATGATAAGAACAGAGGACAGGGGAAAGGTACTTTGAAATATAAAGCGGAATGGGAAGGGGAGTACAACAAAATGAACTGAAACTTATAGCAGAATTCACCTAGGAGAATCTCTGATCCCTCCTAGTCCAAGCCCTATGGCCGAAATACCTAGAATTTCTTCCCCCTGGACACACTAATCCCTATACTATTTATAGGATATTTTAGGGAATCAAATACAGCTGGCTAACAAACTCAAAAAGATCCTAACAGGTGAGACCACCACCACTCTAACAGACTCCACTCAAACATAATGTTGGGGACCACATGCTGGTTTTCCTCAGCCACCTGCTTGTGGGTCCCTCCAGCTCCTTGGCTAACCACCTGGGCTAACTGCCCATGGGGACTCCCTATTGTAAACCTGCATTCCTAGCACCATACATGTCCATGTGTGAGTGAATAAGTATGGGAGTCATAAGTGAATGGTTGTAGGAAAAAATGGTTGTCTGCTACGTTGCATAAAAGGAAAACAGAATAACTTATATAATAAGCTAGAATATTCCATAAGGAGTTTTTATATGGACTTCATATTCTGCATTGGAGGAAAAGAGATACAAATTCATGTGTATAGAGAATAATAGAAGATGGTCATGAAAGTCATACCCTACAAAGAAGGAATTTCATTCTCAACAATGGAATCACTAAAATACTGGTTTGGAAGAAATCATATGTTGTGAATCAGTTATCTCATTGGATACAACAATATATCAGCACTTACAATTAGCGGTGTATCATCTTCTATGAGAGTGTTGTCGAAAATTTTGTTTCACGATGTCTTAATTTATGACTGAGTATTCTCCATGCTCATAAACTATTACAGTTGTAGTTTTACCTATGTTCCATATCATACAAGAAAGAAGGGGTCATAATAAAACCACAAAGCACAGTTTTGTGAACAAATGAACACTGCGCAATTTCAAACCAGAGAAACAGGCAGGATGTTGTGTGTTTCGGTCACTTATACATGGGACGTCTAGTCTTCTACGGTTACTGTGTTTGTACAGTGGCTAAAATAATTTCTATCAGCTTTTAGATGGGAAGAACTATGTACTTCACATATGCAACAAGTCATTGTCTATATTGATTGTCATATTGCTAAAGGACCACATAGTAAATAGAGAAACTGTATTTTCTGTAGGATCGTGGTGGCCGAAACATATTCTGTGAGTCAATGTATGCGTAATGGGTTGTAGTTTATGAATGGGTACTGTCACATGTTACAATGGAGGGTTTTTGTGGGTTTTGTCTTTGACCATAAAGGATGCCACCCTCTATGAAATAGAGGAGTTTCTTGTTTCGATGAACAACGCAAGCACTAGTTTTATGTGAAGGTTGGTGGTGTGCTCTACAAAATATATATGTCATCTAGTTTTCTATGTGGAGAAGCGCTGCTTCTATGCATGAAAGGATTATACATGGGAAATAAGCTTATATGCAAGAAATGATAATACATTGTAATAGAGTTTCAAAGACATGCATGGGAAATATGCATATATGATATGTCATCTGCATGGTGTGCCATCTGCTGTGCTAGACTCGCATTTTTTTTGGATCCTCGACATGGAGAGCCATATCATATCCTAGACAACTCTTTTTCTTACTTTACCGTTGGTGTATATTCTAATTTTATTTCTACCTAATACATTCTCAACACCTCCAAATATCAATTTATCATTACAAAAAATCAAATCTCCATCCCCTTGAGCATGCAAAAAAGTTTTTCAAGCTTGTTAATTAAAATTGTGTTTTTTATCACTTATATAAACTATTTATTCAAAAATTTAAAAGTAATTTTCAAGGAATAAAACCACTCATTTTTTTACAACACTTATTGTAAGTGAATGATAATATAATCACTTTTCGATAAGCACCACAAACCACCACAAATATATATTGTATTTCAACTTATTTTTAAAAAATTATAATTATAATTATTCTAGACATTACTTAATCTTAGTAACATTAATTGATCAAATTATTTTTAAAATATTAGTCATCACTACTAATGATGGAGGTATTATTTTGTCTCATAAAAACTCCATGATTTTAATTATCAGGTGTTAGATTTAGTTAAATATTTTATACAAGTTAATCCTTATCATAAAATTCAAAAAAATGTTACAAACACATAAATAATGCAAGCATGTGAGGGAAAACATGGAACATGAGAAAAACTTGGGTTAGAAAACTCATACCTTAGGAAATCCCCACTTGTCCCCTACCATCTTTACAGTAACCTTCCATGACTTCCATTTTTATTTCAAATTAAAGTTGATGTGATGTAGTTTGGATTCGATAGGATAAATTCGGGATCTCTTTTCATCTAACACATAAGTACATATGGATTTAAAAATAATGTTTTAGACGTTGTCGTTTGAAGTGTTCCGATTACACAGATAATGGTTAAAATTGATGTTACAAAAATAGCAGTGATGAATGTATGAGTTTGACATTTTGGTATCTAGAAATATAGATGTTTCTAGCAAGACACAAATGGAAGGCCTCAGTGTTATTACATGTGCATCTAGCTATAGTTGACAATAAAACTGTCTCTTATGTTGGTGTGAAAAAACATATTATTTTTGTAATAATGTGGATACCACTGCACCGTATGGAAAAATAATAAACCAGTTGACCCAGGTAAAAAAGAAACATCAAATCACATTTTCAAGTAGAGAAACCGTATAAACCAGCATCCATAAAAAATTAAACCATCCTCATCTGCCTATGGTACTCTCCAGTACATCTTAGCACAGAAAAATTAAGAATCATGACTTGCAAGTGTTCAGGAAACAAAAAGGATAAAATTAAGTTTTTTTTGACAAACTACTTCCATGCAAGTTGTTCAAAATTGTTAAAGCATAACTCGTTATTGGGCGGTTGTAATTTTCAGGCATGTCAAGGATTCTCACAAGGACCAAATGTGTTCATAACCAATAACTCATTTGTTAGGGACAAGTACATAAGAGAGCTAGCATGAAAGAGTACCCCAGTTGTTGAAGTCATTTCAAAGCCATAGGGATCTTTAATGGCAAAGAATCTCTGACCAACAAGTATATCATGGTGAGTGAAGATAACCACTAGGTTTTATTCATTCCCTTCAATGTAAACCGGCATGGAGTAATATTTGGTTAAGCATTTTCACAGTACTACTTAACTTGGAAAGTTGGTTATTCAGCATCCATAATTTCACAAAAATATTCAACACTTCATAGAATGTAGAGATATGGAAAACACACACAAAAAAACATATTCAAAATCATTTTTGTAAATATATGGAAAGATCACGCTAAAACTGAACTACTTTTCCATCCAAATCTTGACCCTAGAGAGAATGAAGAGGGGATTCAATGTAGATAGTGAAACCCATGAAGTAGTGGTAAAGTAGTTCAATTCTAAAATTCAATGAGAATGGCCAGAAACTCCTCATAAATGTATTTATATAATGTCAAGGTCTGTAAGAAGGTAGAGTATTCATTTATTGAGAGAGGCATTGATGTCATCGAGGGTTTGAAATGGAGTACCTATGTGGAAGACAATCCAAACAGGTGGAGGAGATAAAATCACCAAAAGAAAAATAACTGGATTGGCTCTAGAGAATTATACAATTAGCATACTAAAACCATAAAAAAAACAAAAACAAAGACAATAAAACTCATTTCATCTGAATTTCACATGAACCCTAACTCGAATTCAATTCAAACATTGGATTCCCATGATTTCAAGTGCATAAAACTTGAAAAAGGATAAATACATACCTCTAGGCTCATACATGGACAAATTGAATGAGAAATGGGTTTCTTTCCATGCTCTTCCCAACATCTCAGCTTTATAGTTGAGAGAGGAAAAAATATGTCGAACATCAGTGGACAGAGTGGTATAGGAGGTGGTAGAGAATCGAGGGTGTGGGTGTCGGTGCGGGCGACAGTGAGGAACCAGGCATGTGAGTGCAGCCGGTACTATAGAGGTGGCCAATGTGTAGATGCAGCTGGAGAAGAAGCTGGGGGAGGGGAGGCACAACTGTGCGGGGAAAACGTGAATTGGGAGGGGATATGTTTTGGGTTTTTTGAATGGAGATCCTCAAATTAACCTGCGGTGTGACATACCTTTGATGATTCGATAGACGAAGGTGGACAGACATCGTTACAAAATGCCCCCTACATGGGGTTCATGAAAGTTTGAAAGGAATAAGGAGATTTCACAATTCTTTAGTAAAATCTCCATTTTTGAATTAAACCACATATTAGTGACAAACGAGGGGAGAGATAAGCAGGAGAAAGAGAATGATGTTGTACACCGATCTGTCAAAGAAAATGCCCAAGAACACCACCGCAAACCAATGGGGAAGAAGGAAAGAAGAGGGGAAGAGGCCCTTCAGTCATGTGCGCCAGAGGAAAGAAAGAAAATGAGGAGGCCCCCGTTAAAACCTGGTGGGATGTCACTTTTCCCCCTCAAAAGGCCAGTGGCTAGCCGGTGGCTGCAAGCTGCAACCACCCTAGTTACCTTCGACACTCCTCCAAACCTCCTCAAAAACAAATTAGCCCTTGTTACCCATCCAAAAAACCCTTTTATTGTTCTCAAACTCTCAGAATTCCATTATAAACCTCGATTTAAAACCTAGACCATCCACTAATTAAAAACTCAAAATTCTATTGAAATTAAAGACTCGTCCATACCCATGAGCATTACAGACTCCCCACCATAATGCTCCTTATCCTTGAGAAATCTCGGTGGTCATACAATAAAAAATCTCAACCTATCGGAGTCGTCAACTTATCACTAACCGGTTGAGTCCCATCTCGAAAGGCCAAACACGCTTCTAAAGCAAAATCTCAAAATTAACGTGCTTAAGCTACTAAATCACAATCCTATGCTCCTAACCATTACCAAAACATCATAATAATGCTTGTTCGAGCCCCTATATCCTGAGGCATGATCAAATCATCATTCAATTCATCATGGGCTTATGGTGCTCCCCACTATAAGCTCTATCCCCTAACTTCTAATTTTGATGTTTTGGTGCTTCTGTCATTGGAATTACCCATTAGAACTCCATACCCACATTCCAATGATGTGTCCAACATGGTTTCCATCCTACCGCACCCAGTTCTACATGAGAACGCCACTCACACGCCATCATCAATTCTCATTTTTGAATCTAAATTGAGATAGGCACGTGACTGTCATCCATACAAAGCTTGAAGCACACCAGCTTTACCTCAAAAAACCTCAACCAACTTCTAAAGAACACCCGTCGTATCCAATACGATGTACCCGACATGGTTTCCAAATCATTACATTCTATCTCACGAAAAAACACCGGTTGGACCTCCTCTGTCTCACCCTTTTTGAAAGTACTCACAATCTACCCCCAGTGTGTTACCTAAAAACCCGAACATGATTCCTTTATCCTCAGAGGAACCCCATGATCATCCAAGTACCCACATCGACATTTGTACCTGACCTTCGGTGTGATCTCCTCAATTGGATTATTAATCAACTAGACCCATGTGGCAATTTTCATGAGCACCAACACATCTTGTCCATCCCCAAACATAATGATTGGATGTGACCAAACCTACTCATACTCGAGTTCCATCACAACATGAATTATTATATGCTACCAAATCAAATTGAGGTTCGCAGCCTCAAATAGACAATGGTGAACTCCTTACCATATGGCTCTACATAAACCACTCCTCAAGTGAAACCTCAGTAGGAACCATTGTCAAACACATGTGTCACTCCTCCTGAGCCATGCTCACCTCATCCTAGGAAACACATTCCTTAAACCAACTCCTAGATCGACCATGTCACCACACCCGATCCACTTCCAATGTATCCTTTACCAAGTATGGACATTTCCAAATCCTAATCTAAGCCCCAATCCTTCATGTAATTAAGCATTGCATCAAAACTTCTCAACACTCGACTCACGCATGGTTATTTTCCAATCCATGTTTCAAAGGAACCATATGCAGCCAGTTCTTTCCACCTCAAACTCCCTCAATCGTAATGGGTGCACACTCCCATACCACCCAATCAAAGAACCCAAATCACACCCCAATGATTCATACGATATCATCCTAGGCTCACAATCCCAAAAACTAACCATTCCCCTTAAAACATTAGTTCTTCAAACTAACCACACACTTAGCCATCATCTGACACTGTTTTAAGGCCTCATGAATTTACCTACACTCACAACACACTCGAAAGTGAACCTACCTAGAAGTACTAAGGCATCATGATTCCTTTACCACACTCGACATCACTTCCAATGAATTTTTTAAATAACCTGAAGCACCTACCCGTGCTTCTTGCCTCATAGGAACCCCTAAAATTAGGCCAATCCATCTCATGAGTTTCCCTTGATTATCACAAGTCTTAGACTCACTAAACACTAATTTTTAACTCAATGTCTCTAGTTCCTCCCGCCTGGCCCATAAACAAAGGTCTCACTAAGGTCATAACACATAGGTAACACCTCATGTTCTCATTTATATATCCCATTACATCTTTCATGAAAACGCCCTCTTAAGGGTCTCAAAACAAATTGACACCACATGCCATCCCAATAACCTACCAAGGAACTAATTCGCATCGAACATCCTTATATAGGACCGCTCCTTCACGAATCATGATTTTGCCAGTCATCATCACTATAACCAACGACATCATCCTCAATGATCTGTATCAATGGAAACATAGACATTGGATTTGTTAAGTAGATTTCATTCCAAACTATATGGTAAAACACCATATAGGTTTTTAGTGACACTTTAAGAAATCTAACCTAAATTCTAACAACCTCTAAGGGGTTATAAGGAATTATGTGTCTGTACTAAACCACTAGGGTCTCTACACCTCCTATAAATGCGGGTCCATACCAACATCATTGTCAATGAGAATCCCACCATTGATCCACATGAACCTCCATCAGAAGAGAATTCATATAAAAATAAACCCAACTGAACAGAATTCAACAAAGTACTTATATAGGAAAACGTTATATGAGAAATTATTGACACTTTAAATAGTTGAGTCTCAATCATTGGTAAATAAAATCACACTAGAAGGTCAATATATCATGTGAATTATGAATTCCTGATATGATGCATGATATGCCTCTTGCATCCATAGGCCAAGAGACAAAATCTATAAATGGATTCTTGCCTAGGGGCCAAGAGACAAAAATCCAATAACTCACAAACCATAAATCTCAAATCTTATGTGTGCCACCCTAGGTGAAAATCACAATAATTTTAATAGTGAAATCCAATAACATCATACTCAAGCTCATGGTAACTTGGAATTCCATCTGAAAAGGTGTTTGTGATGTTCTATTAAGGATTCCATCACAATCTCTGACACATCCCTATATCTCTAGCCTACCATCTCCCAAAATAGTAAGACAAAAAAATTATGATACGACTTTGTAACACCCTGGTCCGACTCACCCCATGATCAATAACCCGATCAGTTCGCCACATGACCTTAGGTGTTTCTCCCCAAATGTCAAAGGATTCTGACTAGATATGGGGGTTTAAAGAGGAACCATGGGGTTGTTATACCCCCTGTATCAGAATAAGAAGCAATGATAAATAACTAGACATCATACGCAACAGATTATACAAAATTATAAATAAAATGAATATGTTATAATAAAATGGAATTAAATATAAAACTCAAAAAGTCATGCTCAAAATATAAAATATTGACATATCACCCACTTTGCTGACCAAGATACAAAATAAATAAAAGAAAAAATGACACAAGGCCTTACTAATACTCCAATATATAACTCATCTCAATCACCTAATTATGATCCATCCCACTCAATGTTCAAAACTTAGGCCTCTTCCTAACCTATAATTGCAACCAGTGAGAGTCTGCTTAGGTACCCTGGTGAAATAGTGGCCCAAGTAGGGTGTGAGTCCATAACTCAGTAGGGAAACACCAATGAAGTCACATACATAACTGTAAATGCAGTTATATGTGTAGGTGACATGATCAATTAAAATTAAAGAATGATCATTATAAATAGATATATAAATAAACTAACACTGATCCTTAGGTCCAGGACCTCGATCGACTATACCTGCTCTAGACAGTGTTGGGGTGTCTTTGGGCACATCATGATATCATGAAAACCATATAAATATTATATCTTAGGGTGTAACCCATGCATCCCTACCACCCAAGCTAAAATGGACAATAACTCATCATGAATGGCTCAATGTCCAGATCCTAAGCATTCTGGGCATCTCTAAAAACTCTAACATAATAAATGGCTCGAAGCTGATTCTCAAGCGCCATGGGTAATTGCTGAATCAGAAATATCTCCTAGGCCACCATGCCCACTAGCCAGATCTTAGGCATCCTGAACATCCAATTCATATACATATAATGTTATCAGTCTTGACTGGTTGGGTCCTAGGGATGGCCTAGGTATCTCATAATAATAATCATCACAATAATAATCCCCAATCCTGAACAGCTGAATCCTAAACATGCTAGGAATATATCTTAAGGACCCGTGGCAACCAAGGTGTCCCGTAAAGACCTGAGGTCTAATTCCGATGTCTTGGGAATTCTTGACATGGCTCAACAACCAGATCCTATGATACACTCTAAGCATCAACAATGAAATCATCACATCCAAGTTGTATCACATAGTTTCACATGAAGCTCAAAATCCAAATCTCAAGAATCACCTATGGGAATCCATAACATCACTATTACACTAAATTAGGCCTATAGGTCAAGTACAAGGATGTAATTTTGGGTATCTATAGGTGCATAAAAAATATCCAGGTGAGAGAATAAATATGGGATAGGGGTTGGCCAAATTCTAAAACTCGTCCCCACTTTCCACAATCCTGTGGGATCACATGTTCAGTTAAGGTTTGAAGGTAACACCTGATTCCATCTCTACCCATACCCACGTGCACTCACTCAGGGTTGTTCTATCATTGTGCACCTACTAGGGTCCCCTAAATCACATCTAGGGAGAGGTAACCTACTTGGGGACCTCTTGGCGAACACAGGGGAAGAGGCACCCCACTTCGGTACTTGGTATTAGTCAATTCACTCGGGTCATTACCCATCACATGAATAAGGACATGGTCTTTGGTAAATTTATAACATAACCTGACCTCATGGTCCTCAAGGGTATGCCTCATAGGAAACCCACTAAAGAGATAGCCTAAATCATGTCTCATACTCCATGGTCTCTCAAGGACGGTCACTCGCTCAACCCAATCCTAGTTTGCCTAAGGTCTATACACCTAAGCCCGGTCACATAAAATAGGGGAGGAACACCCACCTTGGGTTAGTATTATGCACCTATTATCTCTAAGGTATCACATGGTTCTTACAAGCCCCACTTGGTCCTGTCATCATGAGTCCACTCTCACCTACTCTTAGAGGTGTATTCCTCTCACAAATGGGTCCACCACATTGAATCTATTCTAATTTAAATTAAGGATCACCCCTCAGAGTAGTGGTATCAAGGATAACTCAGTCAATGTCCATGATCTCTTCTATCAATGAGTGAGGCATCTAGCCAAAGTGCAAGGTCTCATCATGGACCTTATCTATCTATAGGGTCCAAGGGATATCATATAATTAATAAAATGATTTAATTAATTAGTCCATTAACTTAAATAACCAATTCATCTCCCTTAGTAGCGAGACAGCATGTCACAATGCATCAAAACAAAACAAGTGTGATACCATAAGATGAGTACTACGACCACCTACCTTAATTAAAAATTTTACCAATTATTTATAAGGTTTGAAATCTCTTCCAAGGATTGTCCAAGATTTCCTAAGCTCACATCATCAACCAGGTAGCATGTCACCATGTCACACTAGAACTGAAGCCAACCACCCATGGGAGGTCCACAATAGACCCCCAACACCAACCCGATATTAAAACCTAAGTTCCAAAACCATTTTTATCATTAATTAAATTTAATTTAAACAAAAAACCTCAAATAAACCAGTAAAATTAAGTAACTTTGATGATTCAATGGATAGAGGTAGATTAATGTCATTATAGAATGTCCCTTATGAAAGCTGCATGAAAGTTCTGAAGGAATTAGAATATTTCACCATCCTCTAGCGAAATCACCATTTTTAGCCTAAACCACATCTCGCTAGATTCATTGACAATGAGGGGAAAATGATTAGGTGAATGAGAAGGAATATGTTCCTTAATCCATCAAGTAAAACACCCAAGAACACATCCCCAATCCATGGGAAGAATGAAAGGGAGAGGAGGAGGTCCTCCATCCATGTGTGTAAGAGAAAGGAAATAAAAGGGTAATTCCCCCTTTAAAACCTGAGGGAGGAAATGTTATTTTCCTCCTTCATAATGCCACTAACTAGTAGGTACTGGGCCACTAATTTTCTAGTGCACCCAATAGGATAACTCAACCCCTATATTTCCCACCAACTAACCTCCAACTAACCGGTGGCTAGATGGTAGTTATAAGTTGCACAAACACTATAGCCCAACCAACCCAGCTACCTATAAAGCTCCTCTGAGACTCCTTGAGAACATTTTTTTATCATTCCCCATATAAAACTCCCCTTTATAGGAGTTAAAACTCTCTTAATTTCATTCTAAATCCCAGTTTAAAATTTGGCCCATCCAGTAATTGAAAAACTCGGATTTATTTTGAAATTGAAGGGTTTTCCATACCCATGGTCATTACACTGCCAGTTCTAACCCACATCAGCTCTATGATCCTCCTCCACCATCAAGGCTATCTATGGTTGAGTATGATCACTACCTTACAGTGGCAGATCCTACCTCTTGTAGCTAGCTTGGGACATCCCCATTTTTATTAAATACTTAACCTAATACTTTTATAAAATACCTACAACTTCTATATATATGTTTTTATCTAGAAAAGAACATGTACAAACCTTATTCTACTTATTTAATAAAAACATCTTCACCAAATCCAACATCACTTATTATCAATAATCCCACAACTCCAATCATCACATATTGTCTAAAAATCCAATATAATCCTTAAACATTCAACAATATCCCCCTTTGTATTTTTTTGATAGTATACCCTTAAATATATTCCATAAAATCCAATGAGATAATACACCCTTTCAAGTTTCCTATATCCCATATATTGAGTTTTTTTGGCATCTCTTCCACTATACTGCACAACTTTGGTTAGAGATCGTGGAGCAGTGGTGTCACTCATTCATTTCCAAATCAATAAGTGACTCCGGCTAGATCATGTCATGTGATAATTTGGTTACATACAAAACATCCTTTATTCACCACACTATATTGATTCATTGAATATTATTATGCTCATAGGTAAGTAGGAGACTAATTGGTTGTGTTGCCATGATCAGTACATTGAGTCTTGGGAATTATGTTCCTAGTATAGTATCATTATATGATCATATCCTATAGTATGAATACAAATATCAGAGTAGGGGGAATATGTGTATTGGTACTAACATCATACTATCATGTAACTTACATGTCATGGGAAGTATCCTTCATTATTTGGTATGTTTACTATCTTTTTTTGATCTTTTTATTTTAATTTTTTTATAAACTTGAATGTTATTTTATTTTATGGTTAGAGGGGTTATAAAGACTTATACATATCTATAATCTCCAAGAGGAGGAAGTTTTCAGTTAGGATATAATTCATGTATATCTTGTGGATCTTATATATCATCTTGATTCCTTATATGAGAGAGTCTATAACGTGGATCCACTATCATATCTTGATGCACATTCTCTTGAAGAGGTTGTTGGGGATGTTGATCTAACAGATAATACCATTGGGGATGATGCACAACCACCACCACCACCATCGGTAGGAGGAAAAAGATGAGGAAAAATCCATCGATTCTTGAGAGAGGTTCCATGTAAAAATTCATGCTTTCTTGACCCATTATTTATTGATTTTGAGAGTTTGTGGTGTTTAGAGGAGGCTCAAGGAAGTTTTGATGGAATTTGGAGATAAAATTATGTTTTAGTGGGTAATTCATGATGTGAATATGTAATTACAATGTGAGATTTTGTTCATATCTTGGAGGTTGTTGATTTATGACTCAAAAATTTGAAATGTGATTCTATGCTTAAGTGATTCATAATGTGAAATAATAATTTATGATGTGAATTAATTCAAGGTTGAGGTTCCATAAAAATTGATGAATGTTAGTTGGGATTAGATTTTTATGGATTCATGACCTGAGTCTATTTCACAACCTGAATTGAAGGGCCTCCCACAAAAACTCACGACATGAACTAGTGATTCATGTCATGAATGTGCTGAGATCCAAAATGTTTATAAATCCTGAATATCTTCTGAATTCTCTCAATACTCTATCATTTCTCACGAACCTTGAGAAAACTCTAGGTGATTTTGGAGGATCTTTTATCTCCTTTTCCCCATGCTTTGATCCTTTCCTTTTATAGGATGATATTTTTCCATCCATAGTGAGTAAATCCCCTTCTCTCCCTCGATTTCTTTGGTTCTTATTTGGTAATTTTTGGTAGTGATATTGTTTTGGTTTATGGAGTGTTTAGAGCTACAATTTTTTATGAAACTTGATGTGATTAAGGTTGATTCAAGTTTTCCTTGTGTGATTGTTTTATTCTGATTATTTCTCATCTACCTCATTGTGTGTGGTGATTCAGAAAGATTCTTTGAGGTAGGGGATCCTCATTCTCTCCCTATTTATGTGCATGTGTGGGGATTGCATTCTTTTTTCTTCCTTTGGGTGGATAGTAAGGGCCGTATTAAGAAGATAATTAATTATATAAATCCAAATTTGATGAGAATGGGAATAAATCATATGTTTTATTGATTTTGATGATATTACTGATGAGATTATGTATGCTTGTTTCCATTCTTGAAAATCGTGATAGTTGGGAGTCTTGATTGTGTTGTAGTTAATATACCTATGTAAAACTCATTATGTTGATTGTTTGATCTCACCCTGAATAAAATTCTAAGAATGTATATATCTCTAATGAATTGTTTACCCATGGAATTCTAGAATTTTTGTAGGAATAACCATTCTAAGTAATGAAGTGAAGTGATTAAAGCCCTTCTTGAATCTTATTTTTGGTAAATTGTGGGTTTTTGAATGTGTTGTTATGTGGTGATGTGTTTTTTGTGAATAAATAGTGATTTTTGAACCCTGTTGGGGCTTGTACGGTGATGGTGGTGACCAACTTGGGTGTGGAATGTGTTGGGTAGTAATGTGATGGTTGGTTGACATGGCATGTGACGTGTGATGGTGTGTGGTGGTTGGGATATGTGGTTATTACAATGATATGTTTGTGTTATAGAGAGATGGTTTGTAATGCATTGTGTTGTGGTGGTGGTGGATGTGAGATGCACAAGCTATTATGTGGTGTGTTTTTTAGTTTCTCGATTATCCATGGAATAAATCAAAATGCTAAAAAATTAAAAGACATGGGTTGGTAAATAAATAAGCCTAGGATAGAATTTAATTATGATAATGGGATGAAAATTACATGTGTTAATTAGATTAAATTAAATTAATGATAAATTAATGGTTTTTTTTAATGTGAATGAAATAAATTAGTAAATGAAAGTTGGTGGAAACTCATTAAAATCTTGAAATGGTGGAACCTATGATTGAAAGTGGAATTGTTTGGTTATGTGTAGTGGTTGTGTAGTGTGATGAATTTAGTGGTAGCAATATTTGTGAATAATATCATATGGTACAGTAGTGGTGATGTGGAGTTTGTTAGTATAGTTGATATTAACTCATAGGTTGGGTAATGTGTGTTATCTAACTATCATGCATTTTCATGTTATTTCTATATGATTCCCACCCGAGTTGGATAACCTTACCAATGCCCAAATGTTTTGTGTTTTTGGTGTTTTACCTAACATCTAGGTTGGTGTTTATTTAGATGGTTATCTACCCCCTCTTCCTTTCTCTCCTTTCGGCAGTTGTGATGATACAAGTTGGTGTGGGAGATTACCTAGTGATGATATGAGTTGGTGTTGGAGATTAACCAATAATGAGATTACATGTTGATGTTGGATATGTCCCGGTGGTGATGAGGATATGATTTTTGGTGGGGGTTATGTGTGCTAGGAGGAGGGAATGAGGTTGATGTCCTTCACATTCATGATACCCTACCACCATGGTTATTTGATGAGGTTGTGATGCAATGATAGATGAGACTAACACTAGATGCTAGACCCTATGGGAGGTTAGGATTGGTAGGGATACATCCTAAAATATATCAGAGATATTTGTATATGTAATATGATATGTATATAAGGGATGTGATCACACGACGTTTGATGTTGGGGTGTGAGAGCAAAAAATTAGTGGGGAAGTGCTTGAGGGGTGCCTTTTTTTTAAAGGTTGGGGTCGAAGCCTCAATTTATTATTAAAGAAAAGACCTCTTTTAGTCTAGTTATATGAAGAACCATTACATAACCCAAAGGCCCAAGGCTAAGTGTCCTGAAACAAGGCTTGAAAGCCCATTTTTTGGCCCAAAGGACCCCTCGGTGAACAATACTACTACAGTACCCGCACTGCTACAGTACTGCTGCCGCTACAGTACTTACTATAGTGCCTCCGCCACTACAGTGCCACCACTACTACAGTTCTATTGCTGCTACAATACTACAGTGCCCTACTACAGTACTGCTATAGTACCCGTAAATTCATCCCTACCTTGATTTTGATATTAAGTTCCTATATTGGATGCATCATTTAGTGAGTGTGTCATGGTGAGGCTGGGATTGGTTAGTTGACCTATTTAGGTGCATGTTGGTTCATGTGAACTAAATACCTTGGGTACAATACTACCAAGTATACATGTTATGCTCACCCTACATATATATAAATTCTTTTTTAGGTTTCTAAGATGATTTTGGGGACCGAGCTGTACATTACTAGCTTGAATTTAGAGTTTTTGTTGAGTCTCTATCATAGGAATTATCTTTGGTATTTACTTGGAGACTTTGATTTGTATTTGTTGACATTGTTCATGCATTATGGGATGGCTTTGAGTTTAATATTATAGTATGTGCTTGATTTTCTTGGTGGTTATTCGTTATATCTCTCAATCCTGTATTATTAATGAGGGTAATGTATTTAATATGTTATATTTTTATACCTTTGGTGTTATTCATGAACCCGAGGCTTACTAGAGGTGGGACTTGGGGGTCATTATCACTATTCTTTTATTTTCCGTCCTATGAGGGGAGACTTTAGAGGGAGGGTGTTGTGAAATTATCGCATAGGATACTACAACACAAGTAGAGAATCCTTCACAAAAGATAGAGGATCTTCTATAATAGGCAAGGGATCCTTCTCCACATATGTTTACATATACACCTAATATAACATCTTTATCTCAGACACATCCTGCGACCAACATATTTAGTGATCCATAGGGGTGGTAATTCACTACGATATCATAGTTTATGCATTCCACGAGTGAAACTTTCTCTTATGGAGACATCTTGGATGTGTTATCATTATCACCAGCTTTAGGGGATACTACCATTAACCCATACTTCTTGGGATATGGATCCACATATAATGTTAGATAGTCCTCTACATAGTACGTTGGAGATTCATCTTCTCATCAGTATGATGAGGCACTAGTAACACAACATATTGAGGTGCCAACAACAGCAGCAATAGAGAAATACACATAGGTAATAGCACTATAGTCATATGTTCACCCTTTTGAGGCAGAGGTAGTGCATAAAAAGGAACCCTCTCTTGTAGATGGCACACTGGAGCAACGTAGACGCTGCACTCAGAGTGGTTTTGAGGTTCATACATCGAGTTGTGGTGCTAAGAGGTGACGATGTTGATTTTTTTCCACTGTAAAAAATTTTACATATAAAAATATCAAATTTTAGAAATCATTAAATGTATGTTTAGATTCTACATTTCTACATTTCCCCCAATTTTATGTCATACCTCATTTTCATAATCTCTATCATTATTGTAATAAATTCATATTGACACATAACATATAATGAAATAAACCAATAAAAATAATATGCTCATCCTAATGTATCATATATTACTCTTAGATATTCCCATAGATCACCAAAATTACACTCATAAATAAAAACACACACATACATATATATAAAATTATCATTTCAATGTTATTATTTCACACCACCAATTCAAATTCATTCACATTAAGAAATTGTTTGATGATTCATTTATATCCATATCAACATTACCATCTCCATTTTCATATAAAATTATTAATTCAATGTTATTATTCCATATTTTTGGAAACATAAATGTCCTCAAATTTAATATATCTTATCGCATTTGTACTCATTTATTCATCATTTAGAATTTATATAATCATTAATAACAACTACACCACATTCTTGAATTTTTTAATCTATGTATTATCCTTAAATTAATGACACAAAAATATCCAATTACATTTATAACATTCAAATATATTTGGTTATTATTTTTTTGAATTAAAATAAATAATATAATTATAAAAAATAAAATTTTAAAAAATCCCAAATAAAAAAACCAAAAATCCCCAAAAATAAACTATAATTTATTTATAGCATTTATAACATATATAAAATATAACATTTACAATAACATTTATAAAAAAACCTAAACCCCAAAAGTGATAAACTATAATATATTTATAAAATTTTAAAAAAACATAAACAAAAAAATCAATTGGAAATCATCAATCCATTTGATGCCCACTTGAAAAGCCTAAATAATAATAATTTTATAGGAAAAATTTGGGGGGTGGGGTCTTTAATATTTTTTAATTTTCTCAGATAGTTTTTTTGGAATATGGGAAAACTGATCATCAAATCAATTGATGCTATTCACCTATTTTTTTTAAATTAATTGTAATTAATTTCATTATATATATGGACAAATTAAAAACATCATTTAAAATGATGTTTTTTTAATTTTAATTTTTGTTTTTTTTTGTTATATATATATATATAAATTTAAATCATATTTATTTATTTATTATTCAGAATTACCAGCATTTGCGAAATTTTAAAAGATAACTAAAAACATCATCCATGGCACCCTTTTATAGGGGAGGATACCTTGACATACCTTATGAATTTTCCATGTGATATTTGTTTTTACTTTCCCTAAATTTTAATAATAATAATATAATAATAATAATACTTAAATAATATAATATACTTATTAATAATTAACAATAAATAATTAATAATAGAATTATTTATATAATTGATAATTAAAGAAGGTATGGGTAATGGGATAAAAATACTCATTCCCATCTAATTTATTAATAGAGTGTGGAGAAGCAACATGAAAAATAGGGGAAATAACATGTGGAAAACTGTGAAAATCCACTGCCACAAAAAGACAAGCATACAACTACCCAAAAAACAAGTGAGACATGTTAGGCCCTAAATAGTAATTATTTTAATGATCACAAACACTATAATTATGTTATAACTTATTTTAGGTTGTTTTAATAGTAATTTGTGTGTTTTTAGTGTGTTAGTTTGGCATAAAGAAATATTGCCTAAAGGCAACTTCAAATTGGGTTCAAAGGGCCTCTTCTACTTATGTTGCAGTAGAGCATCACCAACTACCTGGTGTAGTGCCATCAGATAGTCAATGGATTTTGAAGAACACTCAGCTAGAAGGAGTCCACCAGTTAGCTAGTGGAGGTGAACCGACTAGCCGGTTAGAGATGTCTAGAAGCTACTCCTGTCGGGCATCCCACTAGCTACCTGGTAGATGCCTTCGAGTATCCGGTAGCATCAGGACTTCTAGTTTGAAGAGGAATTTATGGTTTTCAAAAAAGTATTTTATTCAAGTCTTAAATTCCATGGATTGATTCATTGGACCCCGTACATCCTTGGAGGCTATAAAAGGAGATGAAGGTGACCTCAATTCACCATCTAATCATCCAACGAATCAAAGTTCTAATGTTAGAAACCTACCAAAGATCAAAGTTGACCCAATTTCCTAAAATCTCTCAAGATATTAACATCCTAAACTTTCAAGGGGAGTTCAAGTGATAATTATATTAGGATATTAATTTATAGAATCAAGAAAGGCATGTCCTTCAATAACTTCTATAGGACCCCAGCAGCAGTCCCTCCATCACAATATTGTATGCTTTGGGAATCTCGCCTTCATAGATTTTTTTCCTAGAGAGTCCTAACCATCTTGGAAAATGAATTTTTATGGTAAGGGGGGTTCATGGGACTTATATTCCATGCCCAAACTCCTTCACGCCCTGATGTGGGACTCAAGATCAAGTGTCACATCATGACACCTCCATGGTCACGCCACGACACCCTACTGCCAAGTAGTAAGGTAGTTAGTCCCATGTCACAACCACTTTAGGGTATTTGCAACTTTATCATTTGGTCAAAAAAATATAACCCTCAAAACTTTCCCTAAAGTAACAAGGCTTTCCCTACCTTTTATATCAATTGTAGGACCCCAACAATGGTCCCTCCATCATAATATTGTCTGCTTTGGGAATCCCATCCTCACAACTTTGTTTTTTCTAGGGAGTCCCAAACATGATTAGAAAAGGCATTTTGATGCCTAGTGGTCTTCATGGGACTTATATTTCATGACCAAACCCTTCCATGCCTCAATGTGGGACTCAAGATCAAGTTTCACAACATGATACCTCCATGGTCACTCCATGACACCCTACTTCCAAGAAGTTGTACAATTAGTCCCATGTCATTGTCACTTTAGGGTACATAGTAATTTTTATTTAGGAACAAAAACTTTATATAATGCACCATCAAGATCCTTATTCAATATTTTATTCCTATTTATCTCTCCTCCTTTAAATCTTTTTTTTAAAACCCCTTGGCTCTCACTTCTTATTCCTCTCTCTCCCTCTCCCTCTCTATTTATATCTTGATCTATTTCTTTAAGAGAGATAGAAGTTCATGCATTGTAAATAGATTTCAATTAATAAAGTCGTCTATTTATATTTTACATATATTTATTTGGTTCTTTATTATCTATTCAAACCCAAGGATTGAGGTTATTTCTATTCCATTAAAACCGAGGGGTTTTTAAGTTCTTAGTTTCCATGAAAACTAAGTGTTTTTGGTTTCTTGGTTCCTGTTCAAACCAAGGGGCTTATTATATTGAACCTCACAATTTTTATCGTGGGAAAGACATGTAAGGGTACCTTCAGGTACTATTTTTGAACTTCTTTACCAAATTTCACTTGTCCTTTCCACATTTAATTTTCCATATTTATTTAATTTAATTTCCTTGTTTTAAATTCTACTATGATTTACTTTGATTATATATATCACTTTATATACTTTATCGTATCTTTTATAGAATTGATTTTATTTATTACTTTAATTTTTCAAAAGGAAATTCACCCCCCACTTTCCATTTATCTAACTTAATAATTGGTATCAAGGGGTTCTTTGAATTTATTTCAAAATCTCCTTTTGAAAATCCTTTTTATTTTTTTTTCAAAATTTTCTTTTGATTTTCAAATCTTAAATGATTTTCAAAGTTATATTTTAAAATAGAATATACTTCTTATATGCTTTATCTTTTCTTTAAGGGTTCAAATTATTCATATTGGAAAACTTTCATGTCTATTTTCCTTAAAAGTATTGGGTATCCTATTTCAAAGATGGTTATTCATGGTTATACCCCTACAATTGAACCTAAATATTAATGGACCCCACAAAATATTCCATCTTTTGAATTAGATGGTAAAGATATTAATGACTTTCATTGAAATTTATATCAAAGTGAATTTAATATAATGTCTTCTTGTATGAATACCAATGAAATTTGGAAATAGTTAGAAATCATACATGAAGGAATGAATAATGCAAATGATACTAAATTGGATATGTATCATCAAGATTTAAAAAATTTCTCTATGCTTGAAAATGAATATATTACTAGCTTGTTTAGTTATTTCACATACATTTGAAATGGTAGAAAATATCTCAGTGATTACTTGACCACAAAAACTCTCATGAAGAAAATAATATGGGGTTTACCTTGTTCATGAGATCCGAAAGTGATGGAGATCTAAGAAACCAAAGACATAAAAAATATGGTTATTGAAGAACTCATTGGATCAATCATGATGTATGAGAACACTATGAAACAACAAACGATTAAAGAAGTTGTGAAGGTCTAGTAAACCAAGAAGAAAATTGTTTTTAAAGTAATCAAAGGTGATGATTCTTACAAAAGTGACACTGATAATAAATGATAACTTGAACATATTGTTGAAATGATTTATAAACTCCTAGATAATAATAAATCATACGAACGTGCAAAAAAGAATGATCTAATCAATGTTCCATAAGTGACGTGTTATGGGTGAAACAAAAAGGGTCGTGTAATACTAGATTTACCAATATATAAAAAATAGGTTAAAAGGTGAGAAGAAAGGTAAGAAATATCCGAAAGTTTCTAATGTAGATATTCCCTAAAGCCTTATATATATATGAAATTTATTTATTTATTTATTTGATGGTATGCATGGGAATTGCAATTTTCATATAAAAAGGGGAATATCATTTATATTACCTATAATAATAGTTATTATTTGGATAGTTCAATCATCCACATGACTAACATTTAATGTAGAATTTTATATTATTGAAACGTTTGGGAGTAAATGCATACAATGCATTAATATTGGCCATGGTATTTATTCATGAGTGGATAATCAAGGAGCAGCCTTGATTGCCTATTTAAATTCTATCATGTTATGGCAGTGGATGTGAATTCCATTATGCTTGGAATAACCTCCCCAAACCAATTTTTCTCTTTCTACTTCTTCCTTTTCATGCTGAGATGATAGCACGTCATGGGAGAAATGAGAATCATGAATGTACAACATGCGATTCATATTAGCCCGTAGACACACCAAAAAGGTGGAATGATTTTGTTTTACACACATGTGATCCTTATCAAGAACATTTAAATATGTTCAAAGGTGAAGGATATTATGCAGTGGATCTTTAGTGAATGATATGCTTGTATTTATAGTATTTATTAATTTTAGTTTTACACATATTTTTCACATTATCTTTCATGGAGATCCTCATACAATGGTTTTTAACCACTTTCAATTGATCTGATAAATGTTATTAGACTCGTTTAAATCCCTTTTATGGTATTAGAGCGATTAATTTTTCGTTTTATGAAACTTCCAATAAAATTAAAAAGAAACTAGAAAAATATAGCAGTGTTTCATTTTCCGGATGGTTTATTTCATAAAAGGGTTTTCCCTTATATAGATAGTCTATAAAAAGGTAACAAATTCCTTACCCTTACAAAGTTTAGATGCATAAGGGTAACCAAGGATTTACCCTTATGCATAATAGTTTTCATAAGGGTCATATCACATTACCCTTATATAGATCAATGTCTATATGATCTTACACATGTATGTAATGGGTCATGTAAGGGTATGATCCTATTTAGCCTTACATGATGCATTAATACACAAAGGGTAATCGGGTTTTTTCAAAAATCGCATAAATGTTACCAGCCACTTACCCTTACGAGAAACATGGCTACATAAAGGTAATCCTCATATTATCTTTATGAAGTGCGTTAAATTTAAGTTATGTAAAGGTAAGAAGTGACTTACCTTTATGTGTGCACTCCAAAACTAGATTACCTATACACAGAGTGTGTGTGTAAGGGTAAAGGTAGGATTCCCTTACACAAAAATGGGTTCCTACGTAAGGGTAAACATAAATTTTTTTAATTTTTTTAACATATTAAATGATTTTAATGCTTTATAAAATGTTTATAAATCATTATAAAAGGTTGATAAATTACTTAATTATAATTTTTTTATAATTAAATAAATGTTAATGAAACATTTTCCCTAAATATTAAATGTTATATTTGAAATAACTTTTAACCGAATTATATGGCATAGCATATGATCTAGAAATAAATGTTTTTATTTAGAAATCATAAGTGATAATTTATAAAGGGTTATAAATTATGAAATAAGGACAAAATATAAAAATGTTTATACTTAAATTATGATTTTTTTCATAATTAATCATTTTGAATTGTTTAAAATAAAAGGGGTCCTTATTTGGATATTATTTAAGCTACATCAAAAAAAAATTTATGATTAATATGAACAAGGTTTAAATAATAATTAAGTATATGATATTTATATTATGTAAAATGTTTAAATAATAGATATTTAATTATAAATTGTTTATAATTCATTTGATATCATATAATTTAAATGAAAAATCCATATAATGATTATTATGAAAGAGTTCATACTTGAATAAATATAAAATGTTTATATTCATAATTATGGAATGTCCATAATGTTAAATATGGAATTATAAAATGATTTATAGTCAGATGTTACTTTTTAATTATTCATAAATATTTATCTTGTGTTTAAATATTTTTATTGTTCATTTATTTAAAGGTTATTCCCTGATCTATCAATGTTTAGTAAATTATTTAAGAAATTTGAATATTGTGTATGATTTAGTTTATTTTCAACTGATTCTAGGATAGATCCTTGTATTACATACTAGTATTGACTCTATAATGAATTTATTTTTTCATTTACCTTGAACGTAGATTATAATTGAATTTATAAACTTGAATTTAATTATTAAATATAGTGTGTTAATATTATATTTTAGAGTTATGATGTATTAGATTCTATCTCAAGTGAAGTATCCTCGAGTAGAGGGACTTGAGGTTAGACTACCTACCTACTTGGAAGCTTCTGCCTTGTCCATGTTGGTGAATGGCATTGGATATATATCACTCTGAGCTTAATCATGTGGATATTATCAATCTCATGTAACTCTATGCCATTAGATGAAGTTTTCACATACCTTATGCATATAATGCATTTCAATATATATGAATATATTTGAATTATATTTTTTTCATTAACTAACACAAACTTATGGGTTGTGTAAAGAGTTAGACATCAATATGGTTTCAACATATTGGTTTGGTGGAGAAAATTGGATTCCAAACTAATTTTCTAGAAGCATACATATATAAAGGGAATAACATGTGATAAGATAGAGAGATAAAATCCCCTTTAAATACTATGTGTGAGATTCCTTACAAAGTGGCACTTATCAAGACCTCTATCATCCAACTGAGTAGTTTCATTCCATAGTGGGGTGCCTCTAGATTATCTTTTGTAATGAAAATAAGTAATGGGTGTCACTGGATTATCATTGGGTAGTTTCATGCCATAACAGGGTGCCCCTGTATTGTCTTGTGATTAGATCATTTTTTACATTTGCATTTGGTTACACTAGCTAGAAAACCCCAAGGGTTGGAATACCAGAGGAATGGAGTTGGGTTTATCCATATGATGGATTGGACAAAGGGTTGTCCTTTAGACTATCCAAGAGTCGTATATGATATGATTGGGATGATTCCTTACCTAAATAACTAAGTACAAAGTTTCACACCATAGAGAGGTCATTTTCTTATTGAAATATGAATCTTGGACCATTAATGGGTACGATAAATATTAAAAAGGGGTCATCGTTTTAGTGGTATACCATTCAATAAAAGAACTTATTAAATGGTTAATAATCCATGATACTCATCTGATAAAATATTTTGTTATAGATAAATATCATCATCATCATCAAGATAAACATTGTAATAAATCCTTGAAAGGATAATCTTAATGTAAGCTACTTCTAATACTGTTAACTTAAAAAAAATTATTTATCAAGATTGATAATCTAAGAAACATTCTTAAGGAAAATTATATGTGTTAGAATAATTCCTTCCTCAATGGCCAAGCATTAAAATTGTTTTACAAGTGAATCTAGATGATTTTGAAAGCATATAGTGATTCATTAATAGATTTAAAGGAATTAGATAAAAATACATTGTTCTAGTTAGGAAATTTATCCCATTGCAATCTATGAAAATGTTTCGAAAATATGATTGAATTCAAGAAAATTTTACCCGATATTCTCAAAGTGATGAGAATGGTTGAACTGGGAATATGATGTATGGATTCTGGTAGTGTATGGATAGTAAAAGTGGTAAAAAGTTCAAACCTAAAGAAGAAAAGTTCATTGAAAAGTTCAACAATGTTTTTCAAGATTCTAATAAAGGTTATTAAAACCCATGTTTGTCAAGAATGGATAATAATAATTTCATATGATGGGATTATCGAGAATACCTAAAGTAGTTTTTGAAACTCTATAGAATGTCCATGTCTGGTATGGATGTTATAGAAATTAATTCTTTGATTTTAAAAGGTATGTGAAACTGAATGTATATTTTATAAGTGTTTTAAATATACAAAAGTTCAAAATCAAAGGAGAATTTTTTGATCCTTTAGTTTACATTCATGAAGCAAAGAGTTTATACATATGAATGTAAAGGATTTTATCAAGATCAAATGAAAATAAATAAAAGATGTGTATATCCATATCATTTATATTATGTGATAATAAAAGATGTTTAATAATAAATATCTGTTATGATTAGTTATTATTAAATGGTTTATGATTCATAAATTTTTATAACATGTTTTGAGAAGAAGATTTGGATAAAAATGTTTTATTTGAGATAAAAAAATTTATCCAAATATTTTTTAAAATATATGGGAATGTGTTCTTTCCACCCATCAGTATTATATTTTAATAAATTTTTCTTTCCTAATAATTTTTTTAAACACATAGAATACATATATGATACATTTTAATTATTTAATATTCTTACTAAAAGGAAATAAATGTCATTTATTAACACTAAAGGGTTTATGTATCTTAACAAGACATTCTAAATATAATATAATTTCTTAGTGGAAAGTGGGATTATTTTTTGACTTGAAGAAGTTCAAAGTTAAAAAATAAAGGATTTCACCAATATTAAGTTAATGATTTTTAAACTTGATATCCTAAAATAGTTTAGGGTATGGCAGTAAAGAGAAATTTAAAGAGTTTCATTAGTTACCGTATTAAAGTAATTTTCACTTTATCCTAAAAGAGTTTAGAAAGATTGGTAAACAATAATGTAAGTATTTAAACTATTAATTTTTTTTGATGAAATAGGGTTCCAAATATGACAATGATGAACATAGAAAAAGTTGTAAGTATATAATATAATTTGACATCATAAAATTTTATGTTGTGAAGTTAAGAAGTTTGAATATGTTCAAAAAGTTGAACAATTAGGAATATGATTCCAAAATATCACAATTATTCAAAATGTATTTCTTTATAGATGTTTCTCACTAAATAGTTAGTGGGAGTGTTTTATTATATGGTCACATATAGATGTGATATGGATTATATGTGATGTAATGTGCTAACAATATCATGAGAGTGTAGCAAACATAAGGTTGATATGGAATTTTATCATATATGATATGATAAACTAGTGCTTATATTAGTTTTTTAAATATTATTAATGAATATAAGAATATTAAAATGTATCAAATTGAAAGGCACCCTCCATTTTATCATTATTTCACATTAGATACATAGATGTATATATAGATTTACATTTTGTGAAGTGTAATTATAATTGACCTCTCAAAGTATGACTTTGAGTTTATCCCTAACCAATGTTCATCATGGAGTATTATAGGTTATAGAGAAATTTTAAGGTTAACATGAGTAGTATTCTTGTATAGAGATATAGAATATTCTTATGAGGCACAAAATAAATAATAAGATTCCTTGTGTGTGCTAGTGTCTTATAGATGTATTTGATATACTAGGGGTGCATGGATAATATTTAAGTCTACATTACCTAATGTTGGTGAGATATCTAGTATTATAACCTTCATACTTTGATACCCTACTTACATAAGACTACATATTGACTTAGATAATACAGGGTGGTTGGGTATGTTGCTGATCACATCGTCGGTTGGAGCTTAATTAAGTTAAGATTTGTCCTATCGTATGAAAAGTATGACATCTATGAACACTATTGGGAAAAATTATGTGAGTGTGTAGCTACACCTAGATATTATATATAGCTATCTAGATATGGTAAATGTGATGTTCTTATCTATAAAGACGAATAAAACGTGGTGTATTCATCGACCAGTTTAGTCTACACTTAGAGATTCAAGAACATATGAGTTGGATATATGGTATTGACATGCTATGTGTCCCATAGTCAATTGATGTCTTGTAAAATGATAAAATATGAGAATTCATGCTTTCATATGATAAATACCAGTGGAAAAAGTTATAGAGATATGTGTGTTTGATGAATATCCTACTAGAATCCCTTTATAACTTGAGTAAAATTTATACTTTTCTAGAGGTTTATATTTTCTTACACTTATGTATCTAGAGAATCATATTTATTATCAATAATATAAAGTCCATTGGGGTCACACTTTGTGGTTGATTTAATGGGGACTGATTTTGACTCATAGAGCTACTCTAAAAGTATTTTAGAGTTAATCCAAAAGTGTTTTGTATGGGTGTTCACAAGGTATTTCATGTGATGTGATATAAGGTGAAGTTAATGATATATTTACAATAGTTTTTTGAAATATATTCAAAAGGAGTTTTGGATATGGTTTCATAAATAATTTTATATGATATGATATAAGTTGAAATAGAAAAAAGTCTTATAGGATTTAGTAGAAGTGGGAGATTGGTAGAGATATTCCCTAAATCCTTATATATATAATATATATATATATATATATTTCATGTATTTCATGAAAATTATGATATTCATGTAGAAAGGGGAATATCATTTATACTTTCTATGATAATATTTATCATTTTGATGGTTCGATCATCCACACGACTATCATTTAATATGGAGTTTCACTTGATGAAAAGTTTGGGAGTAAATTCATATGATGCATTCATATAGGCCATGGTATTTATTCATGCATTTTAACACATGAATAAATGAGAGAATAATCAAGGATTATCCTTGAATACCTATTTAACTTATTTCATGTGATAAAATTGGATGTTAATTCCATTATTCTTGGATAAACATCCTTGGACCCATTTCACTCTTTCTACTTCTTCCTTTACATGGAAAGATGCTAGATTATCATGGGAGAAAGAAGAATCTTACATGTATGAAATTCGATTTAGATTATCTTGTGGATACAACATAGAGGTAGGATAATTTTTTCCCACTCCTATGATATTTATAAAACAAATTCAAATATATTCTAAGGTTAAAGAGATGATGTGGTGGTTCTTTAGTGAATGGTATGATTTCATTTATATTATTTCTTCATTTTAGTTTTACATGCAGTTTTCATATTATCTTACATGGAGATAATTAAAAAATATTTTTTAATCACTTTAACTTGATTTGATAAATGTTATTATAATCATTTAAAACCCTTTTGTTTCTACTAGGGATGAATCTTCCTCATCAAGCGATAGAAGTCTGAAATGCCTCATGACACAACTCGAGGAAGGTAACAAGGTTAGTAATCCCAATAATTAGATCGAAAAAAGAAGTATAAGAAAGTGGTTATTAAAAAATATCAAGTTTTAAATGAAAAATATATTATTTTAAAATAAAAGGATTATTTGATTTTAAAATTAAAAAATCAACCCGATGTTGAATTTTTCAAAAATGAAATCAAGGATCTCAAAATGACTATTTTAAAATTCACCTAAGGTGAAAAAAACTGAATATGATCCTTGGTTCTCAATGTGTTAAAATAAATAATCATGGTTTTTGTTTTTCAAATGATATTAAAGCTTATTTAAAAACCACTGCCTTCATTTGAAATGGTGTTTCTAGAAATAAATTTTGAAAATATTTTCATAAATATGGTAATATTATCTATGAATGTGATTGAAAAAACTATAGATAAGGAAGGACTAAATTGATCAATATTTATTCTAATATAACTCAAAAATCTATGAAAGTTTGGGTCCCTAAATATTTACTATCCCATGTTTGTGGACCTAAATTTTTTACCTTGCCTAAATCATGTGCTAACATTATCAAACCTACAAGGGTACCAAAAGGCTCCTTTAAATGATTCCTTGTAGGGATTTTCCATAATTCCTCATTAATCTATCAAAAGAGTGGATTCTCTTTAATAGATGGTTTTTGACCTATTGAAGTGATTTATTATCTCTCTACACCTTGATATTAATTTTTTATGCTTTGTGTGAGGAGGATCATAGATATTTCATTTCCAGAGAAGCTTAGACATCAATATCGATCACTATAAAAAATGTTTATTTGTTTCTTTTATTTTAGTTCTCTATTGAATTTTATTTCAAAATATCTCCTCTCTTGTTTTTCTATTCCTTTTAAAATTTCCCTTTTTTTTCTATGATCCCTTTATCTAAATTATTATATAATTTTGGGGGAGTCATATATCTGTTTAAAATTTATTTTCTTTTTCAAATTTGTTTTTCAAAATTTCTTTTCTTTTTCTTTTTCAATTTTTACAGATTTTATCTTTTAATCATGTGATTCCCTTTTATCTTTAATTTTTATTCAAAATAATGATATATTTAATGTTTTTTCTATATTTGATCTCTCAAAATATTTAGTTATATCAATCTTATTTCTTTCCATATATGTTTTATTTTAGGGGTTTTGGAAAAAAATCTCTTATGTTTTGGGTTGATTGTGTTTGTTCACAAAGTAGGTTGACAAGGTCAATTATGTAGTTCTAACATGATTATTGACTAATTATATTAAAAAAACTTCAATACAGAGGTATGAAAGCTCTATAAGTGGTACAAAAAATTACATGTACAAGGTGACATCGTTTCCTAGTGTTTGCCAATTTTTTTGGGTCCAAATTTTGGAGGATGGATCAAGTTTCATGAAAGTTGGATTTTTTAGACCGACTCATGAAAATATGGAGAAGGCATAGAATTCATGAAATTTTTGTGTTTCTAGAAAGTATAGTATTTCATGAAAGTTTAGTGATTTGAAAAATAATGTTTTGTTAAAGATTCATAAGGTGTGAAGGAAAGACAACATGTTACGCGATTGAAAGAATTTTCACAAATGGAAAATTTCCCTATTGTTTCATGAAGATAGGGAGTTTCACAAACATGTATGAAGTATCACGACCCCCTATCCACAAATTGTACCCCTCCTGAGATGAAAATGGGAGAATAGATATAATCACATCTGAATATCACCTCCAGTAGGCCCCGAGTTGGAGACTAGCACTAAGGGTATAGTAAACACATAGATGAGAGACATTACCCTCTAAAAGAACACATGAAAAGAGAGAGATAAGATAGAAACCAACCAACTCTTGTTCAGACTTCAATATAAAAAAACCCAAGTGCACATATGTAATTTCATGCAAGAAATACTACAATATAAAGGGAAAGCAGGAAGTACCAAAAGAAAGTAAAATTGCAGTGACCACGAAGCCCAAACAACTCCTACAAAACCCTGAGCTAGTAGTAACCAGCCTGATCTCTAACCTTCTCCAAGTGATCTAAAAAATAGTTTATATAATTTAGGGTCAATATAATAGTATAATCAGTAAGATCCCCCCCCCCAGATCCTCTTATGTAAAAGTAAATAAAGCATGTTGAAGAACAGTGAACAACAAGTGAAACTAACTCGTCACCTAAATAGATATACTATGTTCTCAGCCTCACCATGGATACTCTAACCAAGTATCGCATAAAATATTATATAATGTAATAAATAATATCAAGGGTACCCCGCTACCACTTCCCCACTCGGTTGATGCTTTTCCCCAATGTCGCATGTCCTGAGCATATCTCTCAAAAAAAGATAGCCTAAAGACACATGGACGAAGCACCACAACATGCACCTCGTGAAACACAACCACCACATCCACATAACCAGAAGTAACTAGGTAGTTTTTTGGATCCACCATAGCTTGTACAACATGTATCATACATCGGGTATTATACCTCAATCCATCACAACCCAAACACCAAGTAAGGGTCCTCAATCTATAACAGTCTATACACATCATACCTATAGTAGTCTGCAGGAAACTATATCTAGAATATATGCGTGTGAAATAAACACAAGACATCACATCCCTCTACACACATATATGGGGAAAACTAACCATCGTGCATGCCAGAACAAGTCACTACCAAGAGAAGAGAGCATAGCCAAAGGGGGTAGTCAGCCACCCATCCTCGCACCAGAATGTTGGGGAAAACATCCCCAGGGATCAAAATCCCCGGGGTGTTAGTTGACCTAACTGACAGGGTGGATTAGCGTATAGAAACAAAAAAAGTACAAGATATAATATAACTCACAACCACACTATGGTAAACACCTAGTATTAAACTCAACTACAACTAACGTCTCTTGGACTCACAGATGCCACTGCTAAGACTAGATATCCTATAAGCACACAACCATTTTAAGAGATACATTAAGTTATTTATCCTTTTTTAGTAGTTACACATTACATTAATTAATTATTTAACCATTAATTAACTATTATCAAAGTCCATGTTACATTTCATTAGCATTTAAACAAAGATCCATGCCCTCTAGGAATAACCAAACTGATTCCACGACTTCTCAAAAGTATAATCCCAGTATTGCATCCCAGAAATATCCAATGCCATGGGTTAAACATTTATTCATTAATTTATTAACAAAATTATCACTTTCCATATTTATAAGTATTTTAAGAAATCAATCTAAGCTGCCAAACACAAGGGGATCAACACGGTGAGTAGATGAGATACTTGTTGAGTCCTTTCCACCCATATTAGGAGCATAAACCCATCCATCCTTGATAAGATAAATATAGAAATCAAGTGGAATACCCCACGCATATTCACCTATTTTGGAAGTAGGGTAAGTAAGACTAGCTACCTCAAGTAGTGGGGAAGCTAAAACAGATAAACAAATAATATATTTAAGAAGCATCCAACTTTCATATCAATAGGTAAGCCTGACTTCAACCCATTCCACCATCTCTGGTGTCCTCCCTAACACCCACATGCATAAAATGATGCATCTCTCCACTCTAGGCATCAAATACTAACACAACCACTGGGCCTACCTTCCACCACATATTATAACATCCCTCTAGGCTCAGCCATCCTAGGCTCACATCACCTCTCAAGCAGTAGGAAACAAACAAACATAGAAACTGGGCTCTTAGCCCTAAACAAGGCATTCAAACTTCACAAATAATGAGCTCTCACAGCTCTAAAGCACAAGACACTTTTACTTTACAACAATCAGGAAACTTAGGACCTATAAAGGAATTATATTTTATTCACACAACCGGTTCTTATTCCATCTTGAATTAACTGATTCATTATTCAAGTTCTAACTATAGGCAACCTAAGAAACAATCTTCTCAAGCTATCGCAAATTAATTAAACAATTAATTAAACATGAATTTAATACTTTTATCAACAAACATCAACATAAATCAGGTTCATTAACCAATTTAGTTAAATGTGTATATCTGCATCAATTTTATTATCATCAAATTACAACAGAAACCAGATTCATTAACATGCCTCTTTAAACAATTATCTAATTAATTATAAATTAATTTCAACTTTACATTATTTAGAAATTTCCATCAAGAAAACAATGCTAAATAATCAAAGAACAGATATCACACTATCTAACAAATCAACTGGCAATAACATCACTAAGCAATTGATACCAATTATTTAATCCAGTTTAAATATTTATTATGCTAATTTCATTATGATCCAATGGGATAAAACATGGAAAATCTACGATTGCACGTAAATAAAATAGAGAAGAAACAAATTCCATACCTCAAAATGTTTTCGACATTATTTTCATTAGAACGAACAACAAAACGGATCATGATCACCTCTCTCACAATGATTGAATCCACCTGAGGACTCCCCGACACCACCGAACCAACCAACAATCGAGAAAACTCCATTAAAAATGTGAAGATCACATGACATAACATGGAAAGGAGAAATGGGAGGAAACAAATAGAGGAACCTAAAAGAACATAGGTAGAACATACCTTATATTAGTGATGGATTGACAATTCCTGATTGCACTAAAATAGAAAGTGGGAATGCAGTACGAAAAGCCTCCAAGGAAAACAAGAACCCCAAGCTGCAACACCTTACTCGACTCCTATGGGAGGAAGAACTATGGGTGTCCCATACCAAGATAAAAATAAGAAGGAATAACAAGGGTCAACCTTTGGAAAGATCTAAATAGAGTAGCAGTTAGATATGTTTTAGATTTTCCATTAAAGGTGAATCTAATCAATATTATATGTTTTGACCGAGTAAAGGCACTCAGACCCTTAGGAAAAATTAATATAGGAGTTATGAGCTTTGAATCGACCTTAAATACCTCTAACCATGGCCTTACAAGTATTTTACATCAAAGATAACATAATGTGACGAAACTGTAGGAAACGAGAAAAATTTCTCACGACTCACTGTTGGACAAGTCACCATTGGGTGAGGCACCATCGCGGGCCACTAGTAGATGAGCTACAAGTGGATGAGTCACTATAGGGTGACTCATCTTTGGAAGAGATATTATTGTATGACTCACCTTCACGAGTCACTAGTGGATGAGCTACTGGTGGATGAGTCACCATTGGGTGACTCACCATTGGACGACCTACCACTGGACGAATCACCATCGTGAGTCACTATTGATGAGATACCAGTGTGAGTCACTTTTGGTGAGCTATTGGTGTGATTCACCATTTTGGCTCACCATTTCAACTCACCACTACAAATCACCGTTGAAACCTATCATTCCTGACTTGCTGTTGGAAAAACTGTATTTTTGGAAAACTGTTGAAATGAGTCACCACTGCCTCCTAGAACACCTCAACCCCCAAATTTTCAGAAAGTAATGGACCATGGAGGACCGAGATATTACATTAGATACCTCTAAAACTATTCTCACCCTCAAGAATCCAAAACCAACCTAGAGAGGAAATGGAAAATGGGTCATCCAAACAACCACCCCATGAGATACCTCTTAAGGCTCTCGCCACCATAAGATCTTAACCGCTTCATCAAAGGAACAACGTGAAACCACACAACAACCAAAAATAGCTCCTAAACGCTCTATCAGGGCAGATACCTCTCAAAAGAGTAAAATCCATAACAAGCAATAAGATAAATCTACCTCATAACTAGAAAGTGTCTACAACCACCAAGGGAATAACATTACAAGAGAAGAGATAAACATCAAATAACTCGGGGGTACCGAGCACGAATCTATGACTCACATTCCCAATTACTCTCCTCCATGCCACCTTATTACTATAATACATGAACCAAGAGTATAACATGCCTACGAAACACCTTCTTCCGACAGTCCTGGATCCCTACAGGCCGTTTCTCAAAGGTCACATCATCGTCAACATTGATCTCACCTGAATCAATAATGTGAGATTCATCATGGAGATAATGACAGAGCCGTGACACATGGAAAACATCATGTATTTGGATCATCTATAGGGAAAGTTCTACCCGACATGCCATGGATCCAATACGATCTAATACCTAGAAAGGCCCAACAAACCGGGGAGAAAGATTACTCCCACGACCAAACCTTAACTGCCCACATTGGTGAGTCACCTCTAAAAAAATGCATGATCCCCAACATCAAGCTCTATAGGACTACTCCTATGATTGACATAGGACTTATGAAGATCATGTGTTTCCTTCATCCTCTTGAGAATCACCTGAACCATCTCTGTTGTACTTAGTACCAGTTCTGGCCTAAGAATTGCTGACTCTACGACCTTATTCCAACACAATAGAGATCGAAAAGGTAATCCATAAAAGGCTTCAAATGGCTCCATACCGATGGTGGAATGAAAACTATTGTTGTAAGAAAACTCTACAAAGGGCAAGTGCCTCATCCACGAACCTCAAAAATCTAGGATACAAGAGCGCAACATGTCTTCAAGAGTTTGGATGGTCTATTTTGTCTGACCATCTTTCTGTGGATGAAAAGTAGTGCTAAGAAATAACTGAGAACCAAAATCATGTTAGAGAACTCTCCACACCCTGGAGGTAAAATGAGAATCTCGATCGGAAATGATCATCCTTGGGACTTCATGGAGTCTCACCACAACCTCCGAATATTTCCTCTACAAAAACTCCACCGAGATCGACTCCTTGATTGCTATAAAGTGGTCTAATTTCATAAAACAATCTACTACCACCCATATAGTGTCATAACATCCATGATCTCAAGGTAAACCACTAAAAAATTCCATCAATATTTCCTATAACTTCCACTGAGGAACATCTAACAGTTAGAGAAAACCACTAGGAATGTGGTGCACAACCTTCACCTTCTGGCAGACCAAACATCGAGACACAAAATCTGCAAATCCACACTTCAACCTAGGCCACAAAAACTAACTTCTCAAGGCTCGGTATATCTTTGTCACGCCAAGATATACCACTAAGGATGAACTATGGAACTCTCCAAGAACCATATCACGTGACACTAAAGGAATGAAAATCCTTCCCTGAAACAACAGATGGTGTTGTTCATCCTTAGACCAACCATCATGGACATCACCACAACAACTCGCTCCCTATAGATCTCCACCTCAAGATCCCCCAACTGAGACTCTTCTACCTATTTTCACCAGAGATGATTGCACCGTCATCTTAAAAATACAACCTCTACCCCCCAACTTCTCCCATATCCATATGTAATGTTAAAAGTTCTTCCATCACTCTCTATGAATCACCCAATTCACACACTCCATAACTACACGACTTCTTGCTCAGCGTATCGACTACAACATTCCCCTTTCCAGGTGTATATGAATTTTTGAAGTTTTAATCTTGTAACAACTCTATCCACTAATATTGTTTCAAGTTCAAGTCATGCTAGGACAAAACATACCTCAAGCTATTATGATCTGTGACGACCAACAAAAACTAACCGATGATATAATGTCTCCAAAACTTCAGATAAAACACCACAACTTCCAAATCGAGATCATGGGTGGAATAATTACATTCGAGGGGATGAAATTATCAAGACCCATAAGAAACTACTGATCTCTACTACATCAGAACATAGCCTAACCCTAGACATGAAGCATCACAAAAAACCTCAAACTATACTCCTTCTGCTTGTAGATAAAGAACTGGAGCACTGAACAACTTCTCCTTCATATACTCAAAAGTTTCATGACATTGATTGGTCTATAAGAATGCCTGATCTTTTCCGGTCAACACTATCAGAGGAGTCGTTACCTGAGATAAATTGGCTACGAACCTCCTATAATAGCTTGTAAGATCAAGGAAACTTTTCACCTCTACCACTATATTGGGGGATTCCTAATACAAAATTACTTACATATTTTATGGATCCACAACTAATCCCTACTGGGATACAACATGACCCAAGAAATGGACTTCTCAATCCCAAAACTCACACTTCAAAAACTTCCAAAATAGTTGTTATCGATGAAGGACTCCCAAAATGACATGTAGATGCTCTGCATGCTCCTCCTTAGATGCGAAGTATACAAGGATGTCATCGATAAAGACCACCATGAACTTATCCAAGAACTAATGGACCACAGTGTTCATCAACCCTATGAAAATAGCTGGAGAATTTTTCACATAGAATGACATAACAACAAACATGTAATGCCCGTGATGACAATGGAAAGTAGTCTTTGGGATATCCTCATCCTTGACACACATCTAATGATATCTTGACCAAAAATAAATCTTTGAGAACCAAATTTAACCCTTCAGTTGATCAAATAAATCATCAATCCAAGGAAGAGGATAGTGGTTTTTCATCGTCACTAGGTTCAAGAGATGAAAATCAACACACAACTGCAAATTTTCATCATCCTTATTTATGAACAAAACTGGTGCACCCCACGGTGACACTCTTGGACAAAAAAATTTGCATTGAAATAGACCATTGAGTTGTATTTGAAGATCTTTCAACTTGTAAGGCGCCATCCTATACAGAGACATCGAGATAGGAAACACGCCTAGCTGTAGTTCGATCCCAAACCCAATCTCTCATAGAGGGGTTAATGCTACAACCTCTTCTGGAAAGACATCAAGGTAATCTTACATGAACCTAAAAAATACTGACTGTTGAACCTCAGATGAACTCAACATAAGCTCATTCATCAAGGATGAAAATGATGGAACATGCCTCTGACCCATCTAAAAGCCTCGCTCACCAACAAAAACTATTAGCTCTCTATCATCATTGAAGAACACCGCCTTACTTTGGAAGAAAATCATGATAGCCTGTACTGAATAAAACCAATCCATTTTGAGGATGAAATCATATGGTTTTATTCATAAACATAGTAAATCTCTCCAAGAGCGGTGCTTCCCCAACACTAGCTCACAATATCTACATACTTCAAACAAGTTAGCTTGACCCCCAACTGGTGTAGTAAATTCCAAGGAAATTGGAAGCCTCTTTACCTAAAGTCCCAAGGCATGGAAAAGGGTAGGTGATATGAAGGAGTGCGTCTCTCCTAAATTAAATAAGGTATGCACCAAAGTATAAAACAAGAAAATGGTACCTCGAATGATGTTTGGCTCGCCTAGAACTGGTAATGCTAATGCATGAAGCTTACCAAGACCTGATCCAAAACCTCTCTGACCCTACTGAAGACCACCTCCATGGCTATGCTCTACTATCTAAGTATAGGGAGCATCCCATGGCTATCCTCTTCCTTCCCCATATTCTCTCTTCTAATCCAAATCTAGTGCAAACTACTGCTACTTCCTCGACTGGAACTTCCTCAACGGAGGAACCTAGAGCGGCACACTTGGCACACATGAACTACTCATAATGGTTGAGTACTCATGCCATTGATGACCTCATCCTCCATAAGAAAACAAGTGCCTGATCCCTTAGCATAGGATTGAGATCGGTTTCCCTTGGATAAATGAGACATTGAAGGTTGGGTCCTACCCCCAGCCGAATGGAAACTCTTCTGCCCTAAAAACCAGGAACTCTAAATCATAGCTCTACTTCATGAGGAATTCTAGAGACTCCCCTCTCGTGATAATCCAATTCTGTATAAAATCCTCTTGACGACCTTCACCCTCGCCAACACCTTGAGATATGTCATTAGAATAAACAGGGTGACATGAAGCTGGATCTCTGGATGAAAAGCCTCATAAAAATGTATCGCCTTGTCCTCCTTATCTAGAAATAGGTCTGAAGCATATTAAAAAAGGTTCTTGAAACAGATTCCAAAATCTCGCACACTAGAGATCCCCTGCCGAAGGGTAAGTAGGTCCTAGATACTAGCCACCTTCATGGTCAAAGAAATAAACCTAGCACTGAACTAATCTCAGAACATCTCCCAGGAGATCGCCAACTCCTCATTTTCCCTGAGGAACAAGAACCACCACTGCCTCACTACCCCATGCAACATCATCACAACCAATGATACCCAGTGCTCCTTCTGAACACAGATTGAAATGAAGGCTATCTCAACCTCCTCCAACTAGTATTCTATGAATGTATCTAAAATAGATCCCTCATACTACTGCAATCTATGGTGATGAAACTCTCAGAGTGTCCTCCTCCAAGTGTTGTCATCATCAACCTTTACTCTGTGGCGATCTTCTGGCATAACCTACTAAACATCTTCTGCACAAACCTGACGAGGATGTCGACCTAGAGCCATACCTAAAAAATGAATAACAGTTAGAGATCCTAAACCAAGAATATGGAATATTTAACATTAATTAATTGTTTTATTTTATTCATTTTAGGTTAACCCAACCCAATTTTTACCCATTTAATCACAGGTACAAAGAATAATGATGCATGATACTTTCCTAGGTCTCTACCCTACAACCATTATCACATTGGTTAGTAGCCACTATAAGCTTAAAGGTCTGTGAATTAGATCACAGGGGGGCCTAAATACCCATGTACCAGTCAGTCTCTCATGTTTACAGTGCTTGCTAAACTTAGCTAACACCATTGCCCTACCAACCCATGCAACCTCGCCTGTTCCTAACTAAAAACTCCATTCTATCCCTCAACAAACCTATGATACCACTTTTTCACAACTCCCTCCCTATAAATTTTACCCCTCCTGGTCTAATAATGGGACAATAGATATAATGACACCCGATTCTTACCTTCAGTAGGCACTAGGTTAGAAACTAGAACCAAGGGTATAGTAATCATATAGATGGGAGGAATTACCCTCTAAAATAACACATGCCAAAAGAGAGATAAGATAGAAACCAACCAACTCCTACTCAAAATATAATATAAAAGAAACCCAAGTGCACATATGTAATGTCATGCAAGAACCACTACAACTGAAATGGAAAACTGCAAGTACCAAAAGAAAGTAAAATGATAGCGACCATGAAGCCCGAACAACTCCTGCAAAACCCCAAGCTAGTAGTAACCAACCTGATCTACAACCTACTCCAAGTGATCTAAAAAAAGTTTATATAATCTAGGGTGATTATAATAGTATACTTAGTAGGATCCTCCCTGGATCCTCTCATGAAAAAGTAAAGAAATCATTCTAAATCATAGTGAACAACAAGTGAAACTAAATCATCACCTAAAAAGTTATACTATGTTCCTAGACTCACCATGAATACTCTCACAACGTACCACATACAATAGTATATAATATAATAAATAATATCAAGGGTACCCTGCTACCACTTCCCCACTTGGTTGCTGCTTTGCCCCAACGTTGCACGTCCTGAGCATCTTTGTCCAAAAAAGATAGCCCAGACACACCTAGGAAAAGCACCACAACATGCACCTCGTACAACACAACTACCATGTCCATATAACCAAAATTAACCAGGTATTTTCTGGGATCCACTACAACTTGTATAATGTGTATCATACATTGGGTATTATACCTCAATCCATAACTGTCCATACACCGAGTAAGGATCCTTAAGACATCATAGACTATACATTTCATACCTATAGGAGTACATAAGAAAATATATCTAGAATACATGTGTGTGAAATAACCACAATACATTACAACCCTATACACACATATATGGGGAAAAATAACTACCGTGCATACCAATACAAGTAACTACCAAGAGAAGAGAGCAGAGCCAAAGGGGGTAGTCAGCCATCCATCCTCCCACCAAAATATTAGGAAAAACACCCCCTAATGCTTGAAATCTCTGGGGTGTCAATTTACCTAACTGATAGGGTGAATTAGTGTATAGAAACACAAAAATTATAGGATATAATATATCTCATAACCACACTATGGGAAACACCAAGTCTCAGAATCAACTCCAACTAATGTCTCTTGGACTCCCGACTGCCACTACTAAGACGAGATATACTATAAGCACACAACCATTTAAATAGATACATTAATTTAATTATACCTTTTTATCATTTTTACATTACATTAATTAATTCTTTAACCATTAATTAACCATTATCAAACTCCACATTACATTTCATTATCATTTAAACAAAGATCCATGCCCTCTAGGCATAACCAAACTGAGTCCATGACTTCTCAAAAGTACAACCCCAACATTGCATCCTAGAAAGCACAAATCCCCTGGGTTAAACATTTATTCATTAATTTATTAACAACATTATCACTTTCCATATTTCTAGGTATTCTAAGAAAGAATTATAAGCTACCAAACATAAGGGGATCAACACAGTGAGTAGATGAGCTACCCATCAAGTCTTTTCCACCTACAGTAGGAGCATAGACCCATCCATCCTCGATAAGATAAACACAGAAAGAATGTGTAATAACCTACATGTCTTCACCTATTTTGGAAGGAGGGTAAGAAAGACCAACTGCCTCAAGAAGTTTGGAATCTAAAGTAGATAAAGAAACAAGATATTTAATAAGAATCCAACTTTCACATCAACAGGTAAGCCCGACTTCAACATGTTCCATCATCTCTGGTGTGCTTATTGACACCCACTTGCATAAAACGTTGCATATCACCACTCTAGGTGTCAAATATTGCCACAAAAACTAGGCCTCCATGCCCCCACATACCACAAAAACCCTTCAGGATCAACTATCCCATGCTCACATCACATCTCAAGTAGTAAGAAACAAACAAACATAACAACTGGGCTCTTGTCCCTAAACATGGAATTTATCCTTCACACACAATGAGTTCTCATAGCTCCAAAGCACAAGGAACATGGACTTTACAACAAGCTATCAAATCAGTCCCTACAAAGGCATTATATTTTATCCACACAATTGGTTCTTATTCCATCTTGAATTAACCAATTCATTATTCAGGTTCCAACTATGGGAAACCTACGAAATAGGCTTTTCAAGCTATCACAAATTAATTAAAAATTAATTCAACATGTCTTTATTAATTTTATCAACAAGAATCAACATGCTTCAGGTTCATCAACTAATTTAGTTAAACATTCATATCTACATCAATTTGATTATCCTCAAATTAAAACAACAATTGAATTCATTAACATGACTCTTTAAATAGTTAGACAATTAATTATCAATTAATTTTTCCTTTAATTTATTTACCAATTTCCATCAAGAAAAAAATGATAAATAGGAAAAGCATAAATATCACACTATCTAGAAAATCAAGGGGCAATAACATCTCTAAGCAATTGATACCAATTCTTTAATTTGGTTTAAATTTTTTATTATTTCAATTTCATTATGATCCAATGGGATAAAACATAATAACTCTAAGATTAAATGTAAATAAAATATAAAAACAATGAATCCACTACCTCAAAAGGTTTATGATGTTCTTTTCATGAGAATGACCAACACAACGAATTGTGATCACCTCTCTTGCAATGACTACATCCACCTGAGGAAGCCGCAACACCAATTCACCAACCAACGACCAAGAAATCTCCATTAGAAACATGGAGATTTCATGAAATCATATGGAAAGGAGAAATAGGAGGAAAAAGATTTAGGATCCCATAAGAATAGAGTATGAACATACCTTATATTAAATATGGATTGACAATTCCTGGTTTCACTAAAATAGGGGGTGTACATGCAGCAAGAAAAGCCTCCAAGGAAAACAGAAACCACAAGCTGCAACACCTTACTCGAATCCTATGGGAGGAAGAACTATAGGAATACCATACCAAGATAAAAACAAGAAGGAAGAACAAGGGCCATCCTTTGTAATTATATAAATAGATTAGTGGTTAATATATGTTTTAGATTTTCCATTAAAGGAGGATCTGATCAAGATTACGCATTTTGACTGAGTAAAGGCACCTAGACCCTAAGGAAAAATTAAGACAGGAGTTATGGGATTTTAATCATCCTTAAATACCTTTAACCATGGACTTAAAAGTGTTTTACATCAAAGGAAATATAAGGGGGGAAAATATAGGAAACTGAAAAAACTACTCATGACTCACTGTTGGATAAGTCACCATTGGGTGAGACACCATCACGAGTCACCAGTAGATGAGATACCAGTGGAAGATTCACCGTTGGGTGACTCACCATTGGATGAATCACCATCGTGAGTCACCGGTGGATGATCTACCAGTGGATGAGTCACCATTGGACGAGCTACTACTGGATGAATCACTGTCATGAGTCACCGTTGGTGAGATACCAGTGTGAGTCACTGTTGGAAAGCTATCAGTGTGAGTTATCATTGGTAAGCTATTTATGTGAGTCATCGTTGGTGAGATTCTGATGTGAGTCACCATTCTGATTCATCGTTGCAACTCACCATTGTGACTCTCTTTCACGACCTATCATCAGCGACCTACCGTTCCTAAATCACCATTAGAAAAATTGTATTTTTAGAAAAATCTTGAAATGAGTCACCACTGCCTCCCAGAACACCTCAACCCCTATATTTTCACAAATTAATGGACCAGGGAGGTTCGGGCCATTATATGAAGAGTTTTATGAAAAGGATATGGTGAGATTGAAAGTTTCATAAATGGGAGGAAATTCCTATAAATAGGTGGATACCCCCTCATTTGAAGAGAGGATGAATTAAAAAAATCTAAAGGATTTGAATTCATGAAGTAATTTCATAAAATATTTCTTTTCATGAATGATTCATAGGAATGTCAGTTTCAAAAAGTAAGGAAGTTTCTAAAAAGTAAAAGTTTTGCAAATAGTTGTGAGTTTTACGAAAGCTTATAATGTTTCACAAAATGTTGTGAGTTTCATGAAAGGAAAATTTTCTTTGAAGGTTTGAAAAGTTTTGTGAATAATTGGTTGGTTTCATGGAAGTTGATTAAGGGGATTCGAAAACGTGAATCTTATACGAATCAGAAGGGATTTCCCAATAATTTTATGGTAAAGAGGTATTCATCATTTATGTGAAAGTAAAGCTTCATGATGTACCAAATTAGGTTTAAAAAATATCCATTAAAGTGATCAAAAGAAGAATATTTTTAAGGAGTAGTGATCACACTTTAGTTGAGAGAGCAATGAACTTTCAAATTGTGAATGGTAGTAAACTAGGAGGGATAGTGAGTTTACTCCAAACTTTGTAACAACAGTTCACTTTAATGGTTTGGGTGCATAGTTACATTTAATTTGTATTCTCCTAGTATATATCTCAATGTGGGTGAAACAAGTAAAATTATTGTGTCTTTTGGATTCTTTCATTTATGCTCACACATTTCTACGAGAAAGAGTGGGAAGAGTGTTTTGTTTAATGTTGAAACAAGATCTGAAGGGGTAGTTATTTTAATCTATCATGCCCTAATTCACCCCCATATTAGGGTATTCAACCTAGTTGGGATAAAAAGGGGAGTTGTTTTAATTATCTTTTACATTCTTCTCCTCTCTCTTGTTTACACATGTTTTTAAAGATTCATTTTTTCTAAGCATTTATAATATATTCTTAAAACCATGTTTTAAATTCTCAATCACCTAGCATGATCTTATCTTAATTATTTGAAAATATTTATACATGGTTCAAAAATCATTTCTTTCAAAATTTGTATTTTTTAAAGGGGATTTTTTATGTCTTTATTCTTGTCTCGAGCATAAGCTTATTTGTTAATACCATTTTTATTGAAAAAGTGGGTTCCCTAGACCCAACTTTATCAGTAATTTTGATCATAATACTATGTGTAAAATTATTTATGCATGGTGTACTCTTACCATTATAGTATAGATATTTTTGCATCCACTATTTAAATTGAAATGTTCATAGATTATTTATCGCATCAAAAGGGTATAGCAGTTCTCATGCTATAATGAGAACCTCAAGATATTATAAAATTAATCTTTAACATATGTCCTATGGTCTAGATACGTCACACTGACTAGACACACTTGATGTGTGACTATTAGTTGATGAGGTATCATAATAATTGAGACTTATTCTCATGAATTTCTCACTTGGTGATCTCTAGTAGGTGATATCATGAGGACAGACTCAACAATAGGAAAACCACATGTTCTGGGTGTCATTAGTAGTTTCCATCTATGGGAATGTGTATTGGAAACCCGATTTGAGATCATTATCAATGTGTTCCATTTGATCACATATTTTGATGCAAGTAAAAAACCATGATATTGAAGTTTCAGTGAGGTAGCTTGTGTTGGGTGCATCATTGGTGGTATGACATTGGTTAAATGATCAAGATAGAATTTATTGCTTCTGAGTTGAATAAGTGATATCTCGAGCCTAGTTGATCAAGGTGGTAGTACCTTCATAAATCCATGGTCATGGTAGTTAGTGATAAATCCATCCAGTTAGATCAACAAATAATGAATCAATAAAGGATGATGACACAAGTGTGCCTTCTACTTTATGAGATATCTAAAAATAAAGAGATTATATTACACAACACATGTTCATAAGATGATGTTCATTTCTATGACTATTTCTTATCTCTTTAGGGGTTATGATGTGTAGCTATACTCCACTATTGATCTATGAATACTATTCACTACTATCAAGATAAGGGTCTATAGGGTCACACATAATAGCGTATTAAAAAATATGCCATATTCTGGTGAATAGGTATATAGGACATGGTGGGCCCCACCACAAGGTTCGAGAGTTATCCAAGTATTATCGATCACTAAAAAATAAATAAATTCATTATTATTTGAGTGTAGAATAACTGAGTTAGATTTTTTTATTATAAGTATTTACAAGTGTTTAAGTAAATACAAGGAATAATATTATACGAATGAATATTATTTTAATATTCAAGGTTCGTTTAATATTATAAAAAATTATGAGTCAAGTTAATGACTTAGGTTTATAATATAATATATTTAATATATATTAAAAGTATGTGAAAAAATATAAATAATATTTATGACACAGTTATTTTGTCATAATTATTATTTATTACTTATTTAGTGGACGTTAAATATACGAGGATTGGGGAACCATAACTGGGTATTTCAGACATCCAATATATAAGTTGAGGAGAAACTCATTCCAAGGACTATTCATCATTCATAATTGAGAGATTATCTCTCCTCCCAAATCCTATAGAGATAAACACTCTAACCGAGCTAATGATCTAAGAACTCCTTCACAGATCGAAGATATGAGATCATGGTGATTGTTGCGATGTTGAAGAGATCATTATATCTCCTCCCAGACACCCAGAATTTGATGAACGTCATGCATGCAGATTCTTAAAGTGTGTGTGGATATTCTAAAGGGTTTTGGCCTCAAATATTTTTAGAAATAGTCACCAGTGATGTGTGATAAATGAGTGTGCTTCGATTCAAATGATTTACTCATTAAAATTTAATTTCCATGTATTGAATAATTCATATGGGATCCTCAAACCATACCAGGAACCTAATCACTAGATCTGAAAAATTTTCATCACTATGATGATGAAAATTTTAAATATCCATCCCACCAGCTTCTGTTTCATGTTGCAGTACCAACAAAGGAAACCGTGTAACAACCCCAACCTCGGTAGCCCAGAGTCGATGGTTATTTTATTATAATGGCATAGATACAAGAGATCACATCACCAAGGATCTATCAATTTAGTAGTCTTGAATAAATATATACATACATGGTTCCCTTATTACATTGGTAATTAATCATAAAACATAAAAAAGGAAAATAAACTGCTTCCTTGACACTTATTTAAATATTTCATCTTCATAACTTGGGGAATGAAAAAAAATAAAAGGGTGATCTCAAATTCTCAGTAAGGGTTACATACAGTAGGAACATGAATCAATAATATTTGAGGCATAATCAAAAAGTCATAATCAAAATATAAAGGTAAATAACTAAAAAACACATTCCATTTAATCAATAAACTAAGAATGAAAATGCATCCATATATTTTTTTCATAATGAAAATATCATGGATAATAATAAATGAAAACTGAATGAAGGGAATGCTTAATTACTAAACATCATGTATTTAGAACATGAACCACTATTTTCAAGACCTTTCACAAGATGATTTAAGTTTGTGGATAGAAATCCTTCTGTTTCCACTTGGAAACAAACATGAAGAGTTTGTTGCCAACTGATCTGTCTCACAAGACCCGTTGATGCATTAAGGGGATATCTATAACCAGGACCCACCCATGTCTACATGTCCAAATCATTACACAAATATCAAAATGATTTATTTAATTCATGAATCAAAATTCCTTATCAAAATATCTATATTGAGCAGTGGATACAAATTTATCAATATTTCCCTAGTTAAAATAACATTCAAAGTAAACATCGTTTGTAAAAATGGTATAAGAATTAAAAAATAATCATATCCATGATATAATAAATATGTAAATTTAATGAAATATTTAATTAATTATGATCATAAATAAAAGGAGTAGTACTCAATGGAAGTAAGTGACGAATATGGCATATGTCCCACAAAAATTAAAGTGAGGCGAAAAACCCTTACCACTTTGTAATCAATCGAATTGTATGCCCCGTAAAATTAATAATCATTGAATGAAAGATTGAATACTATATAGATAAATAGATTCATGATATGATATATCAAATTACAATATACATACACCACACATAATAAATAAGCGGTGAATAAGACACATCTCACATAAATAAAAGTGAGATGAGAAACCCCTTAACTTATGTCTAAAAGTGTTTTGCAATTGTACTCAATGTCCTGGATAATCAAATTATATTCATCAATTAATTAATACATAAGATCTTAAATATATATTTGATTTATTATAACTTTATTAAGTTTATTTATGGTTTTTATGATGAGTTATAATGTTTAATTTCATTGTTGTGGGAGCATTTGTTTCATGGTTTTATTGTTGGTTCCCTTGTGTGTAATTATGATAATTCTTTTGAAATGGAATAAAAACTCCATAAGTGGAATTAAATGATATTAATATACTTCTAGTATTTTAAATGGTCCTCATATATCATTTTTTTTATATGGTATAAGGAGAAGGGGTGGTATTTATAGTGGAGGAGAGGGGTGTTTTTTATTATTTTATTCATTAGATTATTATTTTGGCTCAAGACTATCAATAACGTTGATTTTTGTGACTAATTAAAATAACTAGTTCATGTAAATTCAAAATAATGGGTTGTTACATTAGAAATGACACAAATTTTATGTATTTGGCTTAAAATGTTAAATACCATAAATTATCGCATTTCACTATCCACAAACATTCAATTATTTCAGAAAAATCCCAAAAAATCATCCTAATTTTGTTTCGATGTGTATATTTTAAAAATGGACTCAATTTTATGAAAATAATTTCCTAATCATGATAAATTTAATTTTCAATTAAAATCATCATTTATTTGAAAAAAACAGATCTTAATATTATAACTTATTTTACGACACTTTGAAAAGATAATTATGGTATCATAAAATTATCTTATAATTATATTTCAACAAAATATTAATTCATGAATCTATTTTATGAAAATAAATTTTCTTTTAAATCATTGTATTAATTATAAAATTGTAAATAAACATTTACATTTCACAAAAATAACAACACTTAATTTATCATTTAAAAACATTTATTTACTTATTCTATGATATAAACATATCATATTTTCATTTATGAGGTACCAAAATTTTATTTATAATTTCTTAGGTTAGTTTATTATTCTAATGGCCACATTAATATTCCTAATAGTCTCGTTACTATTCCATCGATCATGTTAATATTTAATAGTATATCATATTTTTTTTAAGCTTGATGTTTTATGAAATATAAGCTATCAAATAAATTGAATTTATTTAAGAAGATACATATCCTAAAATCTTAGGGTGTTATAGACCACGAGCTGATCTGATTTTGAACGGACAAGTTATGGTCATACGAAAAAAATTATGCATAAAAAACATTGAGTTTTTTTGTATTAAAATTGAAGATAGAATATCTAATATATGTTTTATTTTTCACAATGGAATGCTTACAAATCACTAGAAAAATAATTCAGGAGACCTGGATTTATTATGGCCAAGAATCGATCAGAAATAAACCAGAATCTGATAGTCGGAATTCCTCCGGCTGGTGATTCGAAATTACACTGGTCGTGGAAGAATTTCAATATATATGTGTGTGTGTGTGTGTGTGTTTTTATTGATTTATATGCACCTAGTCTACCAACAAGACAAAAGAAGAAAAATTAAAAGGGGATAATATACAAAGCTTTTAAAAAGACATTGTTTAATGTTAAATTAAAAAAGGGGTTGAGGGTCAGGGTGAGGGTCTTCTCATGTGACTTGCTTGGGTCTCCACCTATCTCCTTCCCAATAAATGAACCACCGCCCGAAACCCATGAGGCCACCACCTTACCTCATCATTTGATATCCCTCCTCTAGACTGGGATGACACCACCGCCATAGATCCTTGGCTGCCACACCGTCCCATTTAGTGGGACTCGACATACCCCGCATCGGCCACTGCCGAGCCACATTGGACGACCATCATCCCACCTCCTCTAGCACAACTATGGGTCGCTGCTCCTTCTCACCAATGAAACATCTCCAGTCTGTGGCCTCACCCCATCTGTTGTTCCATTCTTCTGTTCAGGTTGTGTAATGACGCCACCCACCTTGAAGCTAAAGTCGCCTCCCGCATCTGCTACTACCGACTCGACTAGATCCCGTCAAACCGTCCCTCCCTGGTCATGGCTCATATGCCTAGATGAGATCCCAACTGCCACCCAAACACCGAACTTTGGTCACCCACCATACCAAATTTGGTCTGACCACCTCCCATTGTCTGGACTAGCCTTATCAGACGAGTGAGGGCGCACCGGTTTGTTGCCACTACACCACTTCGACTAAAGCACTGTCATCGACCTCCTTGGGTCCAAAATAGTGACCCCAGATGATAGGTACTCTTTTGTACCACCTTACACAGACCCGATCTGCCCCAAAATGGGCCAGGGTGGGTCCGCCCGACCAAGAAATGTGTCTCGGCAGGTCCGCTCGGCCTAGAACAACCCTACATGGGATCTGCATGGGCCGAAATGGGTCTGTGGGGTTACGGTATGACCCGCAGTGGGCATGGGCGGGGTTTTGGGGCCCAAATTATTTTCATATAATAAAAAATTAATTTAATCGATTAATATAATTTTAGTATTAAATTAAATTTAATTTAATTTAATTTTTGTTTTAAAAATATAATATTTTAATTTTCAAAAAAAGAAATTAATTTAATTTTAGTATTAAATTAAATTAATTAATTAATTAATTTTTTGTAATAAAATTAAATTAATATTTGGATCGAATGAAAGAAAATTATTTGAATTTATTTAATTCATTTAATTTATTTAAATGCTCTCATACTTTAAATTTATTACAATTTAATTTTATCGCGCGTTTATCATATATACCGACTGGTCTTGAGTAGTGACCGACCATATGCATGTCTGAATAATTTCATTTAATTATTTATTATATGCATGTGATGTTTGTAATAAGTAGTTAATTTTTATGAAAATTTGTGCATCATCTTCTTTTCATTCAATGTGTATAAAGGTTTGCATGTCCAATTTATTTGTAAGTATTTTGCGCTTCCCTAGACTCCCTCGCCTGCGTGAGAGTATAATTATAAATTTGATGAAGACACTATAAGGTGCAGAACCCATCAAGATGAGGCGGTACACCAGACGAGTAGTGGACACACTGGACCGAGGATGAGCTACATCATGACTCAAGACCCAACTCAGGTATGATACCCTTAGGTCATGGCTGATCCATTGAGTTTAAATGCATCAACCAATATTATATTCTCAAGACCAGTTAGGTAAAATTATTTCCTTTATACATTGTTTATTATTTTATGCATGTTCATATTTACAATGAGAACACATAAAATAATAAACAACAAAAATTCATAATGACGTGATGAATGTTTTTCTCTTAATGTTCAATTGTGAGCGTGACAACATAGTATAAACATATTAATAGAAATGGATTAAATTTTTCAAAAATTATAAAAACCCTATAAGAAATATTAATTCTCAAATGTATTCCATTATTTGAATTTGAAAAAAACTTGGTGTACAGGGTGCTCATCAACCAAAGTAAAGGGTTCCTCTTACTACCAGGGAGTTCTTATGAGTGTGATGAGTTGGATTAACTTAATTTAGAAGCAAATAAGTATCCAAATATATCTTGTTTCAACTTTAGAGTCAATCATTGAGTAAATCATTTTTATGATTTTAGAATATGGAACTTCATGGAACAGATCAAGGAGCTGCGAGTTAATGTGTTTGGCTAGATTAGTGCCTACCTAGAAACTCTCCAAATAGTGGCACAGAAAAATCTTGTAGATTATGAGGAGAGTTTTAAAATATACTTTCCACTAGAATACTCAAGCGATAGAGTATTCCAATTCTAGTATAGAAGGTTTCTAGAGTTTGATAAAATAGTGGGAGACATATAATGATTTAAATAATTGATAATATTTAATCGGTAATCTAGATAAAAGCACTAAACTAATAGATTTTGTTTTTATAGAATAAAGACAAGTAATACCACAAGTACACTATGAAAATATCAGAAAAATAAAATTTCCAAACTGGCATAAGTTTCCAAAGAGTGGTTGTTAGGTCCATAAGGCTGAATACCCTGAGGGGGGGGTGAATCAGGGTATGAATAATTTAAAATTAAAGACTGTTCTGATCTTGTTTCACTATTAAGAAAAATAATCTTCTCTCTCTTTCCTGTTGCAAAATATAAATATAAAGTAAAGAAAGCATAGGACACAACAATTTTTACTTGGTTCACCACTAAGGGCTACGTCCAAGGAGCATACACCAACAGGTTTTCGATCGTACTAAATTACACTAAACTTCACTAGTTGTGGATTACAAGGTTCGGACACAGTCACTCTGTCCCAAGATCACTACCTTTACAAGGTTTAGGGTCATCTCACTGCTTTCCAAAGGGTTACTCCCTGTTTCTCTCTCTCTCTGGCTCACTATCGGTGGAGAGGATCACCTTCTTCCTTTTCCTTCGCTCACTTCTCTAGAAAGGATCCACTCACAGTTTATAGAATTGTAGGTCTCTTCATTATCACTAATGAATGCATCCTCTATTGTATGTGGATGCTCTGTTGAAGTCCATCCTTCACCCGTAGATGAACCTCTCTTTGCACCGAAGGTATTGGGCAAACTTACAGCTTCCACGCAGCCCGAAAACACTACTGGGGAATCAACCTTACTTGGCGCGCAAGTCTAATCCAGTGCGCAAGTATCGGCGCGCAAGTCACAACTGGCATGCAAGTCCACCTTAGACACTTGCGCGACATAAGATTCTGCAACTCCAAACTTGCACGACTCACTTCCCTTTACGCCCAAACCAATATTGGCGTGCAACTAACAACAACCGTGCTTCTTCAAATCAGGCGTGCAAGTCCCACTTGCGTGACCCACCACCACTTGCGCGACCACCACACCTTCACGATGGGAGATCTTATTTTCTCTAAGTCTTAAACTCCGTTAAAAATGAGGAGGGGTGGTCTGGTATTTATAGGCATTTTGAACACCCTGCGCGGTGGCGCGCAAGTCAACCCTCGACACGCAAGTCTCAGCACGCAGGTCTCTTCCCCTGCAATTCACTTGCGCAACCCACTTCCAAACTTGTGAAAACCTCTTTACTTTTCCATATTTTGAAGTTATGATCTTGAAAAACATATGGCATGCAAGTTCACAATCCTTCTAGTCACCGGCGCACAAGTCCTTTCTCTTGGCGCGCAGGTCACCTACGCGGCCAACTCAATACTTGCGCGACCCTTATCCCTTTGCCACATTTTGATGATCAGATCTTGAAAAACATATGGAACGCAAGTTTCCAAGCCTTCAAGTACACGACGCGCAAGTCCCTTTTCCAAAAACCACTTTTATTTATTTGTCGATTTTCAGGCCCAAAAATTTGTAAGACACTGGAAAACGGCGCCACCTTGTATCTATTCTTTTTGTACCACCTCCAGATCATCCATTCCTTTGAAGGAATTCTTTAATCAAACATAGATCGTTGACCACAGCTCTTGAACTCGACATTCCACCATGTAATCCCATTTGTCAACAAATTTGTATGTCATTGTTTTGCTTTGTCAACAATCACCACACATATGTCCAATTTGTCAACAAACACAATCACCTCAAAAATGATTCAATGATACCTTGAGGGATTTTTGCCCAACAGTGGTACATGAGTTTGCGAAAAGTAATACGACATCAAAAATTCAAGGCGCTAGTGTCCCCAATACCTGTTAAACCACCCCAGGAAGCGAGGGTGAGAAAATTTATTATAGGAGACTCTATATGACATATATGATGGTTATTTCATAATGTTACCATCAACATTTGATGTGAGTTGTGGACACAAAATCAGGGCATAGATGATTACACATATCATCTCATCTATAATAAAATTACATGGAGAAAGTGAAGTGACTATATGAATAGGTGAAGATTACATTGGATATGTGTAAATTAAAAGATGGATTGCGATCTATCAATGAATCCATTTCTCATATAATTTTCACCAATTTAATCCAGTTTTTTTTAATATTTCAAAATGAACAGTATGGAGAAAATGATTCTATACCTTTTGGGTAAGGTTCACCAAGTCAATAAGAACTTATAGAAAGTTTTTAGTTCTTATGGTGAGTAATTTGAAAGACAAGGAAAAAAGGTCAATAGTAAGAATGATGTCAAAGGAACCATCACAACATCCTTAAAAGAAAGTGTTATTAAAGAAGAGGTTATTTTCTTCACATATCTTGAAATAAATCTATGTAAGTATAAATGCAATGAACTGAATTGAAGAAGGAAGTAGTCATTTATTCTTTAGGCATACTCATCAAATGTAATTAATGTTTCTATTATACGTTTTGGGTATTAAATACAATATTCCAATTACATATTTGCATTTAAATATAGAAACCAAGTAAGTAAAGAAATATTACTAGAAGTAAGGTGTGTTCTCAAATCATCTGAGAAATGGTGCTTCTTAAGTCAGTGGTGAGAAGCACACAACTTATAATTTCCAAGTAAATGGTTCCAGTTGAACTTTTGTTAATTATTACCAAAAAATTATCTCATGTTTCCATTGGAAATAAGGTGACATTATTCGAGTTCTGGAATGAATGTTTTTTTGTGGTTTTTAATACCCAAACAATAGTTTTTGTAATACTATAATCATTGGAAATACTTGATGAATATAAAATGTAATACTTATATATACCCAGTTTTGGTAATATAATACCTTTTCAAGAAAAAATAAATATTTATCAAGGATATAACTAGTATGGTTTTATAATCTTTTGAGTTAAAGACCTTAGGTACTATGGACACACTTTTATAATTAGTTGTGGATAAAGAAACCTTTAGAAATAGAGGTAAGCCACACAAATTTTAGAATTTGTTTAAATAGAGAGAGTGAACTATTAAAAGGGTAATATAGTGGTAAATATACTTCATAAGATTCCTTTAAGTGTTTAAGTAATGTGAAATCGAAGTATGATATATGCATGGTCATAATATATGAGATGCTTCAAGCTGGTGTATCGAAGAATATCTTGACCAAGCATTTATCGATCAATAAAATTTAGTGCGGAGTAATTTTTAAATTCACATTAACTTATCCAAATAAAATCTATGATGATAATAAGTAGGATATAATATTATTCTTACATGTTAATATTGATCAACAAAATATACCATGGAATAATTCTTAAATTCACATTTCCTTATACACATCATAGTCATGATATAAGTAAAAGGAACATCAATGTTAAAAATTATGCATTGAAGATACTTCAATTTCTCAGTATATGATTTGAAAATAGAAATATTATCCCATACACATATGTGTAGTGGTTCGTTCCCTCCTGATATGTTACTTTTCCAGTTTTGGTTATTGGAGGTGTTCAGGGGAGGTTCCGAGAGTTTTTAGTGGAAGTTGGAGGTGTAGCAGAACTGTTATAGGAAATACAGGACATGTAAGTGTATTACATGATGTGTAATTGTGGTTTATGATGTGTATATTTTCTGGGTTAAATAATAAAAAGGTGAAACATTTTTTGGTGAAACTAAACCCTGAGGATTACATGAAATGAAAGGGGATTACACGTCATGTAAATCCCCGATGCAGTGCAGTTTTAAATGTTCTTTCCAAGTGAATTTTCATTAATTCAGCCATGGTTTCTTATTCCTCTCATTTCAGGAGAACTATAGGCGCCCTGAGGAGTTATTAAAGCTATCTTCCTCCCTCTTATAACTATTGGTCCTGATGGTTGTTCATTGGAAATCCGTGGTAATACCTTCCTTCTTCTTGGTAGGTTTTTTCTGTTCTTCTCCCAAAGATTCATTACGGTGATGTTTTTATGGTATGGGTGTGTGTTGGGTGAAATTTTTATGTTATTTGGTTGTGGTGTAGGTTTATCCATGTTTTATTGTTGTGAGGTTGTGGTTTGCGGACATTATTTTTCACCTTGTGGTGCGCAGTGAGTCGAAAAAACTTCTTTGAGCTAGGTACTTCCTCATTTCTCTTTATTGTGTATCATGTAGAAGGGGTTTCATTTTTTTTTACTTATGGTTTATGGTTGTACTGGATTAATTAAAGATAAATAATTGGTTAAATTTAAATTGAAGGGTAAAAAGGGGTTTGATTCACATGCTTTTACATCTTTGATATTATTTGTGATATTGTGGATTGTATGGGACTGTGGACCCGCTGAAATTTTTGGTTGTTTGGGGATTTTTTTATACTGGATATATGTGTTTAGATCACTACTTTGGTTTTGATTGTTGTGATATCACCCTAAAATGGAAATTAGTTAACCACTTATATTTGGATAATAATACAGTTGATCCAGGATAATGACTTGTGTGATAACGTCCCTAAAATAAAGTGTGATATGATAAAATTCCCTTTATAAATCTGTAAAATGATCTTAATGTGTTGTGACGTGTGGTTGTGCTTGTGGGATGATGATGTGTGGTTAGGGAATGTGGGGATGATGGTTCATGTGCTGTGATTTTGGGGTGGTGCGGTAGATTTTTTTTTTTTTGTGATTTTGGGGTGGTGAGGTGGTGGTTGCTTTGTGCTAGATGCTCGAGTAGTGATAGAATAAATAAATAATTGTTTGATAATGTTTTAAATGGATTGGGTTGGTTTGGTTAATGGGGTGAAAATTTTAAATGAATAATTAAATGATGGGTTGTGTGATTAAACATGGTTGATACTAAATAATGAAAAAATTGAATGATTAAATGTAATTGGTTGCAAATGTGGAATGAGGTTGTGACTTGTTGTGTTGTGTTATGCATTTAGAGGTGGCAGAAAAGGTGATGGTGTTGTGAGTTGGTTAGTCAATTTTTGAACCCATAGGTTGGTCTTGAGTGTTTGATACTGTATATATATACTTTTATATTCTTATGATTTCTATATGCACCCCACCCACGTCGATCACTATGTGTCGACACCCACATAGTCATGCAGGAGGGTGTTTTTTCCCAACATATGGTGATAAGTAAAGATGGTCGGGTACCCACCCCTTCCCGTTCTCTCTTCCAGGTGAGGAAGGTATTGCAGATTCTATGATGGTTGGAGGTATGTTAGTGTATTAGATGGTGTTTGTGATATCCTAGGTGTCTGTGGGTGATATGTGATGGCCCATGTGTTTTTGGGTGAGGTGATATGTGACCGTGTATATGGAGAGGTAGCCCAGGTGTATTCGTGTCATGACCCGTCCTCGGGGCCCGTGTCGTGACTACCCCAAGCCCACCTTCCATAGGCCAGGGGCTGGAGACTAGCACCAAGGCGTAATTCCCGATAAAAAGGTAAGGCATTGCGTTTGTAAAGTAAACAAACACCACAGAGAAAGCAAGCATAAGTAAAAACTAAGTAAAACTTGGGTACAATAGTAAGTGCGGAAAAGTAAGTGGGCCAGAATACAAACCCAAACTGAAAGTAAAGTACAACTGAAAAAGGGAGTACAACAACTGAAAAGTAAAGCCGCAGCCTCGAGTTGTCCACTGGAAGTCCCACCTGAGGGGTGGGTACAGATAGCCTCCAAGATCCTCGGGTCCAGTCATCCACTCCGAGTACTTCCTGCCCAGTGGTCCACCTCAAGGTACCGACCTGCTCCGCAAGCCTCAACTACGATCAGCGTTGTCCGTCGTCTACAACCAACACAACATAGTGCGGGCATAGCCCATGCAGGGGTGAGTATAAGATTCTCATTAGGGACCCCGAGACCCCCAAAGGTCTCCCAGAATCCACAAAGGATAATCCACAAAGGAAAGATACAATCACGAAGTAACATCCGACACTACTTAGATATATGCCCATATATATACCTAAGTCATCAATTATCGCTCAGCTCCAAAATCCGAGCTCAAGTAAAACCCATTCCACACAGGAAATCACAACCTGATCCACACAGGAAAGCATAACGTAATCCACATAGGATATCAAGTCAATCTTATCGAAGATAAGGATTGAAAGTCAAGATTCAGCTCACACAGGTATACTTCTTCGTAAGACGATAGAGATGATTAGATGTAGCCAATGATTCATCTAAGCCATCAGACCCACACATTATCGATAGGTACTAACCCCCGCAATGACCCACAAATTATCGATAGGTAACTAACCCCTGCAATGACCCACAAAGGATCGATAGGTAACTAACCCCCGCAATGACCCACAAAGGATCGATAGGTAACTAACCCCCGCAATGATCCACACAGGATCAGACCCACACAGGATCTGTAGGCGCTGGCCCACACAGGACTGCTGAGCGCTGACCCACACAGGATCTGACCCACACAGGATCGGTAGCACTGATCCACGTAGGATCGCTGAGTGCTGTAGTCGTCGCCATTGAATCTACGGAGGATTTCTGTATAATCGTCGTCACAGTCGCAGCCAGCTCTAGGGTTCCCGCACACAGCAAGCTCGTTCGGGAGGGTCCACTCCACGAGCCGAGGGGCCGATACATCAACTGACACATAGTCCGGAGTTGATGTATCTAAAAGTTCTGTATCGTCAACAGGAACTCAACGTCACAGACGACACGTCAATCGGACGCCCGGTCTGAGAGTTATTGGCTTTTTCGTTCCAGGGACCCGGTTGGTTTTTAAGTCAACACCAACCCGACCATACTCCAACTATGTCCAAACCTCGAGCGGAGTAAGACAAAAGGTCCGTCTCACTAAGAGGAATCCATTAAAGTCGACGGCATGTCAATCGGAGGTCCGGAGCTCAAGTTATAAGTGTTTCCGCTCCGAGGGCCCGGTTGGTTTCGTGTACGAACCAACCCGGACGAACCCAAATTCCTCAGAAACCTTATGTTTAGTATACCAAAACGACCGTCTTGATCCAAGGATCGCATAACAACTGACAGTGCGTCAATCGGAGGTCCACATCCCAAGTTATGAGCAAAAGACTGTGAGGGGTCTGGTATTAGGGGGTTCGGGCTCGGTCCGACCCGGCCCGATACCCTCTGGGTTGACCCGAACCGGGTCGACCTGACCCGGTTCTGGATCCGGCCTGCGTGGGCGCGGCCCGGCCTAGCTTGGGCAAAGCCCGGCTCGGCCTGGGTGCGGCCCGGCCCGGCGGCCCGGCCTGGCGGCTCGGCCTGGCCAGGGTGGCCAGGCGGCTAGGTGGGTCGGCTATTACGACCGAGCGAAGAGGGGGGGGGGGGGGCTGCCCCCCACGTAGTGAAGTCGTGACCCCCATGTGGGGGGCCGCACCTACTGGCCAACCGGGGGTTATGGACCCCCGGTTTTCCCCCTGACCGGCCGGCCCGCTCCGGCCATCCGGCTGCTGCCGCCACAGGACCGGCATGGGCCTGTCCCCCTGCTCCGACACCGGCGGCCCGAAACCCGCCGCCAGTCCTTGCTCCACCGTGGCCTAAGCCGCGGCCTGGTCCGTCCGACGCGGCGCGACGGCGCTGCGCCCCTCCGCCGCGGCCCCGCTCCGACCGCGGTGTCTTCGAGGTTCCTTCGAGGTTCTTCGGCGCGGTGCGACGGCACCACGGATTAGTTTGTTTTCAACGGCGCTGCGCGATGGCGCCGCGCTTCTCCGCCCTTCCTTTAACATTTCCCGCGTGGTGCTTTGGCACCGCGCCGCCTTACACGAGCCGCAACAAAAATCAACCAACAAGGGGGAGGAGGGTCGGTTGTGTTTGTGCGGTCTGACCTCCTCTCGTTAATGCGATAACAGGTGGCTCAAATTGGAAAGAAGAAAGCAACGGAAGTAATCACGAACAAACAATTTAAAATAACCCCTACCTTGAGCGTAGTCGTCAAACGAGGCTGTCGCGGAAAGGTACGTCGCGGAATTGATCGCTGCAGAAGAAGGTGGATCGTCGCGTCGCGGAGGAACGGATTCGTCGGCGTCGCATCGTCGATCTCTGAGGATCCAGCATTCTTATCGACCTTCGTTGGAGGTCGGTGTTCTTCACGTTCTTCGCGTTCTTCGTCGACGAAGGAGTGCTTCACGGCTTGAGTGATTTCTCCCAAACCTCTCACAACCCAACAACCCTTAATAAAATAAGAGTTTGTCTTACTTTATTTCACAATCCATGCGTTTTTAAATTCAAAAACGAAACAATCAATTAAGTGAATTAATTGCAACGTTTAAACAGCCAAATTAATTGAGGCGTTTCATAAACAGAAAAACGCAAGGGTTGACTTCCACTTAATAGGGGTGCGGGTGTGTGACCTTAATAAAGGAGGGGGTTTAGGAAGAAAATAAAAGGTGGGGCTTGTGTGGGCCCCACCTCACAAATATCCTACCTAGTGGGTAGGATATTATGGGTCCCACCCAAACACTTAGGTTAGGTTAAACAACTTTAAGTAAAATAAAAATTGGTCGCACCATTTTTATTTTATTCCTTTACTTACCCCAAAAATTTTAAAACCACACCCAAGAAAACGCAACTCCGAAAAAGGTGTTTCTAAGAAATTATCGGTGCTACGATTCCATCGGTGCCCTCAGAATTCGATTCCAAGCACTGGTTCAAAAGTTAGAAAAACCCGCTCGTTCATTCACTGAACGTACCCAAGCTAAACTTCAAAAAAATGATTCCGGGCACACTGGGCCTCGGAATCAGGTGCCGTGAGAAACTGCGTTCTTTTAAAATTCCAAAGAAAATTAAGAGAGAGAAAAATCCATGAATTTTACGGGTCTTTACATCACTCCCACCTCAGGGCTTTACGTCCCCGTAAATATACATCAAGAACTAGGGAAACAAATGTGGGTACTGAGTACGCATCTGAGCCTCCTGCTCCCAAGTTCTCTCCTGGAGGTTCCCGTGCTGCCATCAGATGCGCACTAGAGGAATCAACCGTCCATGTAGGACCCGCTCCTATCGATCCTCAATCTCCACTGGGACCTCCACAAAAGTCTCCCCATCATCAATGTCTTGCTCCCCATGGTCAATGATATGCATTGGGTCGTGCACGTATCTCCTTAGCTGAGATATGTGAAAGATGTCGTGCACCCGGTGCAACTGAGGTGGAAGAGCCAGGCGATAAGCCACCTCGCCAATCCTGCTGAGGACCTGGAATGGTCCAATGAAGCACGGAGACAACTTGCCGCCTCAGCCAAATCTTTGTAATCCACATCGATGTGAGACTCGCAAGAAGACGTGGTCGCCGTCCTCGAACTCTAGTGGCCTTAGCCTCCTGTCAGTATAAGACTTCTGTCGGCTCTGAGATGTCCTCATCCGCTCCTGGATGACCTGGACCTTCTCCGTCGTGTCCTGGACCATCTCCAGTCCCACAAGTGCTGACTCCCCAGGGTCTGTCCAGCACAGCGGTGATCTGCAAGGTTGGTCATACAACGCCTCGTATGGTGCCATCCCGATGGTGGAGTGGTAGCTGTTGTTGTACGCGAACTCCACCAAGGGTATGTGGTCCTCCCAGCTGCGACCAAAGTCGAGGAAAAATGCGCGGAGCATGTCCTCGAGAGTCTGAATGGTCCTCTCCGTCTGACCATCTGTCTGGGGGTGAAAGGCGGTGCTCAGACGTAGTTGCGTCCTGAATGCCTCCTACAACCCCTTCCAAAGCCGAGAAGTAAAGCGAACATCTTGATCAGAGACGATAGAAGATGGAACACCATGAAGTCGTACAATCTCCTGAACGTAGAGACGTCCCAAGCTCTCCACTGATCCCTGCTCTCTGATGGGTAAGAAGTGAGCCAACTTGGTGAGTCGGTCTACAATCACCCAAATGGAGTCGTGACCTCTGGAAGTGCGTAGAAGTCCAATCACGAAGTCCATAGATATGTCGTCCCACTTCCACTCCGGGACCTCCAAGGGTTGCACCAAGCCTGCTGGTACCTGGTGCTCTGCCTTCACCTGCTGGCAGGTGAGGCATCGAGAAACGAACTCAGCCACAACCTTCTTCATGCCCGGCCACCAGTGCTGTCGTCTGAGATCCTGGTACATCTTCACCACTCCAGGATATACCGCCAAAGGGGAAGTGTGAAACTATCTCATCACCTCCTCCCGTAAGGCAACTGGTACAAAGGTACGTCCTCTTAAAAGGACGTCGTGCTCTCCTCCTAAAGAGAAACCATTAGGTGCCTATCCTGAGGATATATGCACACGCCGTGTATCACAGTCGGCGTCCCCACGCTGTGCCTCTCTGACCCGCTGCAGTAGTGGAGGAGTGACTGTGAGTGACTGAAGAAAGGTTGCTCCATCTCTATCCATGAAGGATATCTGCAAAGCGGCTAGCTGCTCTGTCGCCTCCCCAAGTAGTTGAATGCCCGTCCTCCTGCTGAGAGCATCGGCTACTAAGTTCCCCTTTCCAGGAGTATAGACTATCTCAAAGTCATAGTCCTGGAGAAACTCGATCCATCGCTGCTGTCTCAGGTTCAGGTCCTTCTGCGAGAAGATGTACGTGAGACTCTGATGGTCAGAATAGACTGTAAAGCGCTCTCCCATCAGATAGTGTCACCACATCTTTAGAGCGAAGAACACTGCTGCTAACTCCAGGTCATGGGTAGCGTAGTTCTTCTCATGCGGCCTCAACTGACATGATCCATAGGCGATCACTGCCTGCTCCTACATCAGGACACATCCGATTCCAGTCTGTGATGCGTCGTAGTAGACTACGTACCCTACTCCCTCCTCTGGTAGCCTCAAGATAGGGGCGCTGGTCAATCTCTATCTCAGCTCCTGGAAGCTCTGCTGACATATGTCTGACCACACAAAGGGTTTCCCCTTCTTCTTCAAAGCTGAGAGTGGTGCCGCAACTCTGTATAAATCTGGCACAAATCTCCGCTAGTACCCAGCTAGTCCCAAGAAACTCCGCACCTCCGTCACGCTCCTGGTTGGCTCCCAAGCTAGCAATGCCTCGATCTTCGCAGGATCCACCGCAACCCCCGCCTCAGAGATGACGTGTCCCAAGAAGTGGACCTCGTGTATCCAGAACTGACACTTTGAGAGCTTACCATAAAGATGGTGCTCTCGGAGTGTGTCCAGTACAACCCGCAAGTGGTAGGCGTGCTCCTCCTCAGTCGTCGAGTATATCAAAATGTCATCGATGAAGACCACGACAAATCGATCGAGGTATGGCTGAAATATCCTATTCATGAGGCCCATGAAAACTGCTGGAGCATTGGTTACACTGAATGGCATAACCAAGAACTCGTAGTGGCCATACCGACATCTGAAGGTCATCTTCTGCACATCCTCGTCCTGAACTCTGATCTGATGATAGCCTGACATGAGGTCTATCTTCAAGAACCGTCGTGCTCCCTTGAGATGATCGAAGAGGTCATCAATCCTCGGTAGTGGATACTTGTTCCTCACTGTCACATGGTTCAGGCAATTATAGTCGACACAAAGTTTCAAGCTCCCGTCCGCCTTCTTGGCGAACAATATCGGGGAAGCCCAGGGTGAAACATTGGGTCGGATGAATCCCTTGCCCCGCAAGTCCTCCAACTATACCCGTAGCTCTCGAAGCTCGGTGGGATCCATCCGATATGCTGGGGTGGATATCAGGGCTATCTCGGGGTACATATCAATATAAATGTCTACCTCTCTGTGAGGAGGTAGTCCTGGAATGTTGTCGGGAAAAACGTCTGCATACTGATCCACCACTACAGGAAAACCAGGACTCTGCACGTCAACTGATACTAGGATGAGGCTAGCTAACTGATGATTGATGGGCTGTCCTCTCCTCTGTGAGAGTCCATCATGTGCTGCGAAGGATCCCTTCTCACCGGTGAAGGAGAACCTGCTCTCGTCGGTGCGTACACACCGTATCTTGCGCCTAATACAGTCAATCTGAGCATGGACTATAAATAACCAATCCATGCCCAAGATGACGTCGTAAGGCCTCGACGCCGCTACAAGAAGATCCCAGCCGAAGCTCTAGAATCCTAGAGTAAGCTCACACTGTCATCACCAGTGCGTAATCGTCGAGTTTTCTCTCGTAGGAGTCTCTAGCCGTAAGGATCGAGCCAACGGCTCTGTCGGAATCTCCGAGCTCCGAACAAGGGCAGCGGCTATGAAAGAATGACTCGCTCCTGTGTCTATAAGAACTATAGCAAGGGTAGAATAGACACAGATAGTACCTTGAATCATCTCGGGCGCGCCGTGGTTGTAGGCCTCCGCTGCTTGGAGCTGTGTCTGTCCCTTCCCGCCAGCTCCCTGTGGTCGGGGTGGACCTCCTGGGGGTGGTGGTGGTAGAGCCTGAATGCGTCGCCCACCACCTGCTGCTCAGCCAGCTCCTCTGCCTTGTCCTCCTACTCCCTGCGGACTACCACAGTCGACCCTCTGCCTCTGCCTGGGTGGTTCCTCAACCATCTGGTACTCCTCGGTACGGCGGGTCAGGCAGTCACGAGCCATGTGGCCCTGCCCGCCACATGCGTAGCATTGTCTACCTCTCGAAAGATTGGCTTCGCGCTGAGTGCCCCACACCTCTGAGACAGTGTCCTGAGGTCGTCTGCCTGAGGCTTTGGTCTGCCTGGACCCATGAGTCATCCGTCGACTACCTGCAGCAGAAGACTCTGCTACATGCCGCCCTGCGGTAGGTCTCGCTGCTGATGTAGGCTCAGCAAGAAAGCTCTCGATGAGAAGGGCTCGCTCCAGTAACCCTGCCTGTGTCGAAATGCTGAGGTAGATCAGCAATGCCCTGATCTCCTGCCTCAATCCCTGCTTGAAGGTCCGAGCCCGGAATAATGGGTCCCGTACCATGTCTGTCGAATAGCGCGAGAGATCTGTAAATCTCGCCGAGTATTGGGCGACCGTCAAGCTGCCCTGCCGCAGCTATAGAAGCTCCTGGATGCGCATCGCACAGAGGGTGGCTGAGACGAACTCCAAGCGGAAGAGGCTCTCAAAGTCCATCTAGAGGAGAGATGCCTCGCCGTGCACCTAGAGCATCAAGATCCACCATTTTCCCGCTGCCGCGTGTAGGAGGCTCGCTGCGAGGATCACCATGAGGTCTGCTGGTGTCCTCACTAACCTGAAAACTCGTACAACTGCCTCCAGCCAATCATCGGCTGCCTGAGGGTCTGTCTCCCCGTGGAACCTGGGCAGTCGCTGATGCTGAAACTCGTGCAGTGAACTAAGGCGACGTGCATCGTCAGCGGCTGGGGATGGTAGCATCGGTGGCTCGGTGGGTAGAGGTACCGCCGGTGCCTCTACTGTCAAAGGGCCCTATACCGAGGCCTCGTCGCTCGGTGGGCTGTCGTCACGCACAACGCTTGGAACCCTAGCTGGCTGCCGTCGTGGGGCCATCCTGAAAAGAAATATATATGCCACAGTCAAACAGTATACCTGGTGAGATGACACAAAGTAATCACAAAGAAAACTTGAAACACACATGCAATCAATGTTTTCATGAATTAAGTCGGAAATCAGAAGTTAGGGTCTCGGTGTACGGATACGTCAGCCGCCGCACCAAAACTGGACTCCCTGGACTGATAACCACACTCAATACTCTTAACACTATTGCTTCACATAGAAAAAGATCAGAGTCCTGAGTTCTGTGGTAGAACCAACCTCCTCTGATACCAATTTGTCACGACCCGTCCTCAGGGCCCATGTCGTGACTACCCCAAGCCCGCCTTCCATAGGCCAGGGGCTGACGACTAGTACCAAGGCGTAATTCCCGGTAAAAAGGGAAGGCATTGCCTTTGTAAAGTAAACAAACACCACAAAGCAGGCAAGCAAAAGTAAACACTAAGTAAAAACTGGGTACAATAGTAAGTACGGAAAAGTAAGTGGGTCAGAATACAAACCCAAACTGAAAGTAAAGTACAACTGAAAAAGGAAGTACAACAACTGAAAAGTAAAGCCGCAGCCTCGAGCCGTCCACTGGAAGTCCCACCTGAAGGGTGGGTACAGATAGCCTCCAAGCTCCTCGGGTCTAGTCGTCCGCTCCGAGTACGTCCCACCCAGTGGTCCACCTCTAGGTACCGACCTGCTCCGCAAGCCTCAACTATGATCATCACTGTCCGTTGTCTGCAACCAACACAACGTAGTGCGGGCATATCTCGTGCAGGGGTGAGTATAATCTACTCATTAGGGACCCCGAGACCCCCAAAGGTCTCCCGGAATCCACAAAGGATAATCCACAAAGGAAAGATACAATCACGAAGTAACATCCGACACTACTTAGGTTTATGCCCATACATATACCTAAGTCATCAATTCTCGCTCGGCTCTAACATCTGAGCTCAAGTACAACCCAGTCCACACAGGAAATCACAACCTGATCCACACAGGAAAGAATAACATAATCCACACAGGATATCAAGTCAATCTTATCGAAGATAAGGATTGAAATTCAAGATTCAGCTCACACAGGTATACTTCTTCGTAAGACGGTAGAGATGATCAGATGTAGCAACTGATTCATCTAAGCCGTCGGACCCACACATGATCGATAGGTACTAACCCCCACAATGACCCACAATGACCCATAAAGGATCGATAGATATCTAACCCCCTCAATGATCCACAAAGGATCGATAGGTAACTAACCCCCGCAATGACCCACAAAGGATCGATAGGTAACTAACCCCCGCAATGACCCACACATGATTGGACCCACACAGGATCTGTAGGCACTGGCCCACACAGGACCGCTGAGCGCTGACCCACATAGGATCTGACCCACACAGGATCGGTAGCACTGATCCACGTAGGATTGTTGAGTGCTGTATTCGTCGTCGTTGAATCCACATAGGATTTCTTTACAGTCATCATCGCCGTCGCAGTCGCAGCCAGCTCTAGGGTTCCCGCACACAGCAAGCTCGTTTGGGAGGGTCCACTCCACGAGCCGAGGGGATGATACATCAACTGACACATAGTCCGGAATTGATGTATCCAAAAGTTCTGTATCGTCAACAGGAACTCAACGTCATAGACGACGCGTCAATCAGACGCCCGGTCTGAGAGTTATTGGTTTTTTTGTTCCAGGGACCCGGTTGGTTTTTAAGTCAAAACCAACCCGACTATAATCCAAATGAATCCAAACCTCAAGCAGAGTAAGCCAAAAGGTCCGTCTCACTAAGAGGAATCCATCAAAGTCGACGGCACGTCAATCGGACGTCCGGAGCTCAAGTTATAAGTGAATCTGCTCCGAGGGCCTGGTTGGTTTCGTGTACAAACCAACCCGGCCGAACCCAAACTCCTCTGAAACCTTGGGTGTAGTATACCAAAACGACCGCCTTGATCCAAGTATCGCATCGCAGTTGACGGTGCGGAGATCGGAGGTCCGCAGCCCAAGTTATGGGCAAAAGACCGTGAGGGGTCCGGTATTAGGGGGTTCGGGCCCGGTCCGACCCGACCCGATACCCTCTGGGTAGGCCCGAACCGGGTCGACCCGACCCGGGTCCGGGTCCGGCCCGCTTAGGCATGACTCGGCCCGGCTGGCGCGGCCCGGCCCGGCCTGCGCGTCCCGGCCCGGCCTGCGCGGCCCGGCCCGGCCAGGCCAGGGTGGCCAAGCGGCCGGGCGGCTCGCCCGTTACGGCCGCGCGAAGAGGGGGGGGGGGCTGCCCCCCGCGCAATGAAGTCGTGTCCCCAATGTGGGGGGCTGCACCTACTGGACAACCGGGGGTTACGGACCCCCGTTTCTCCCCCTGACCGGCCGGCCCGCTCCTGCCGGCCGGCTGCTACCGCCACTGGACCAGCATGGGCCGGTCCCCCTGTTCTGACGCCAGCGGCCCGGAACCGGCCGCCAGTCCTTGCTCCGCCGTGGCCTGGTCCGTCCGGCGTGGCGCGACGGCGCCGCGACCCTCCGTCGCGGTCCCACTCCGGCCGTGGTGTCTTTGAGGTTCCTTCGAGGGTTTTCAGTGCGGCGCGACGGCGCCGCAGATTAGTTTGTTTTCAACGGTGCGGCGCGACAGCGCTGCGCTTCTCCGCCCTTCCTTTAACATTTCCCGTGCGGTGCTTCAGCACCACGCCGTAACAAAAATCAACCAACAAGGGGGAGGAGGGTCGGCCGTGTTTGTGCGGTCCTACCTCCTCTCTTTATTGTGATAACAAGCGGCTCAAATTGGAAAGAAGAAAGCAACGGAAGTAATCACGAACAAATAATTTAAAATAACCCCTACCTCGAGCATAGTCACCGAACGAGGTTGTTGCGGAAAGGGACGTCGCGAAATTGATCGTCGCGGAAGAAGGCGGATCGTCGCGTCGCGGAGGAACAAATTCTTCGGTGTCGCATCGTCGATCTCCGAGGATCCGGCGTTCTTGTCGACCTTCGTCGGAGGTCGGCATTCTTCGTGTTCTTCACGTTCTTCGTCGAGGAAGGAGTGCTTCACAGCTTGAGTGATTTCTCCCAAACCTCTCACAACCCAACAACCCTTAATAAAATAAGAGTTTGTCTTATTTTATTTCACAAGCCATGCGTTTTGAAATTCAAAAACGAAACAATCAATTAAGTGAATTAATTACAACGTTTAAACCGCCAAATTAATTGAGGCGTTTCTTAAACAGAAAAACACAAGGGTTGACTTCCACTTAATAGGGGTGTGGGTGCATTACCTTAATAAAGGAGGGGGTTTAGGAAGAAAAGAAACGGTGGGGATCTTGTGGGCCCCACATCACAAATATCCTACCTAGTGGGTAGGATATTGTGGGTCCCACCCAAACACTTAGGTTAGGTTAAACAAATTTAAGTAAAATAAAAATTGGTCGCACCATTTTTATTTTATTCCTTTACTTACCCCAAAAATTTTAAAACCACACCCGAGAAAACGCAACTCCGGAAAAGGTGTTTCTAAGCAATTACCGGCGCTGCGATTCCATCGGTGCCCTCGAAATTTGATTCTGAGCACTGGTTCAGAAGTTAGAAAACCCGCTTGTTTGTTCACTGAACGTACCCGAGCTAAACTTCAGAAAATGATTCCGGGCACACCGAGCCTCAGAATCAGGTGCCGTCAGAAACTACATTCTTGTAAAATTCCAAAGAAAATTAAGAGAAATTTTTTTTTTGAATTTTACGGGTCTTTACAATTCGGGAAAGGTGTGATGTGGTTGTGCTTGTGGGGTAGTGAGCCTAGGTTTCTGTAGGCAATGTGTGTTGTGACCGTGCTTGTGGGGTGGTGTAGTATACAGAAGAGATGGGAGCTCCACGATGTACGACATTGGGTGTGAGAGAGATATACCGGTGGGAAAGTGGTATGGGGTACCCTTATTGATGTGATTTCTATTATATTATATTACTTAATTTGTGTTATTTTGTGAGTGTGCCTTGGTGAGGTTGGGATGGTTAGTATACCTTTATAGGTGTTGTTTGGTTCTGTTTTTTTCTTATAGGTGAGTTAATATGATTCTTTTACATATGCATGAGAGACTTTGGTTTTTTTATTGAGTATACTTTCATGATCATCCTACATATATAAACTATTTTTTGGTTTTCAGGAAGATTACATGGACCATGTTGTACATTGCTAGCTCGAACCTTGGATAATTTTTGTGTCGCTACTTTAGCTTTACTTTTGGGTATTTAATTGGGAGAATTTTATTTGTATCTGTTTTATTTATACATGCATTGTGGGATGGTTTGAGTTTTTTTATATTATATAATGGATTTTATTGTTAATGATTCATCTTATCTCCTGATCATATTTATATTATAGAGGGTAATTCCTCCCATACATGAGATTTTTATACCCTAAGTGCTAGTCGCCAACCCGGGTCCTACTGGAGGCAGGACTCAGGGGTCATTATCTTTATCCCCTCATTACAACATCTTTAGAGGGAGGGGAAATGACAATATACCAACTATAATGAAAAATGGATATCATGTGATTTACAGTATGATAGAAATACATTGTGTCATAAGAACATGTGTTAGATGCAAAGTTTTTGTTGAGAATATAAACAAACTTGCATCAAGAAAAACACATTGTGCATCAAAATTAATCATTCTAAAGTTTTCTAAGGATATTATAGAAATAACTATGATATAAAAGACATAGTAAAGTTATATACTACATTTCTATAAAATGGTGAACATATCAATTTGAGTTAGTAGGAGAAATATTGACTTCATTTTAGTCGATGCTAAAAATGCACAAATAGTTGACATATTAATTAGTTCCACAAGAGGTGTGGAAGAGAAATGTTCCAGAGACACATACTATGTAGTAAGGTTAAAACCATAGTGATGGTTTTATATTCACCATGGACGATGATACATTATTAATTGAGAATAATAATTTCTACAAGCAGTATAAGGAAATCATCTAAGATTGAAATGATCAATTAAAATTCAATAATGGATTCCATGTATCAAAGTATAGGGGGGTTATTATTTTTTAATACAGTAATGGGTATTCAAGTGATATTATACATGGATGGTACAAGTTTGGTACCAATAAGTATCGATTGGTTATACAAATCCATTATGCATATATTTATTATAATTTTAGTTTTCATAACTACTTTATGTGATCATTAAATTTATAATTGGATGTCAAGATCACCAATCATGGAAGATGTCTATACGACGCAACCAGAAAGGGATAATGAAATCATAGAATACCAATAAGGGTAGAAGTCACTAAAATCCAGTTTTGGATTAAAAGTAAGCAACAAGATCTTAGATTATTCATTTAGAATGAATCTTTTTCATGTGTATATCATAGGTTAGTGGGATCACTACTATTTTCAAGTAAAATTGTTTGATAATATAGGAAAATAGTTATTGGCCTTATAGTTAGTTAAGACTAGGATAAAAGTAAATCACCAGAGATTAACTTAAAGTAGAAACAAAAATTATCGGGAATAAGATCTAATAAGGTAGATCTAATGGTTTCTTAGACCAATCCAATAGTATATATACTAACAATGTATTGAAAAATACAATTTGAAACAATTGGAGAGATAATTGTTACCAATGTCACGTGGCATAAATCTCTCAAAAAAGACATGTATGGGACATAGGAGGAGATTAATGTGGTGAGTTAAATTCTATATTATTTTTCAATGGATCAATCACATATTCCATGATATGTACGAGATATGATATTTACAACATATAATTTAGGAAAATACCAGTTATATCTAGGAGAACTGCAAGGGAAGCGGTTGTAACTATCTGATTGTACAAAATATATATACCTAGTATGTGGAGAGGAAGGGATACTAGTTATAAGGGGATAAAAACCAGTATTCCATAGGGTCAATATGATCTAATACCATAGTTATGATAAGTTAATGAGGAAGACAATCTCTTTTAACCTAGTAGTATCCATGTCTACAAATACCGAGTGTGTTGCAGCTTCTGAGGGAAAAAAAGAAGTAGTGTAAAAACACAATGATTTGTTATAGTTCTTGGAATCACGCATAGTGAGAAAATTATTATAATAATGTAAATTATGATAATTATACTACTCTTAATAGCCAAGATGTAAAGTTTTTACAGTGGAAAAAATGAAATAAACTTAAGGATATCATCTCTTTAGAAGTCATACTCAAGGAGGCAAGGTCACATATAGTAGAATTGCCATGCAGTGGAAACGTGGAAGGCACCATTATTAAATACATAACTTAGTAGAAACATGATCTTATCATGTGAGAGCTAACATTTTTTTTATCAAGTTGTATCTAGTGAAAGTGGGAGTTTTCTAAAAGTGGGTGCCCTAAACCCAACTTTATCAATAATTTTGATTACCATACCATGTGTACAGTGAGTTATGCATGATGTACTCTTACCATTATAGTGTAGATATTTATGTGTCTACTATTTAAATATTAATATACATAGATTATTTTTCATATCAAAGGTTATATGAGTTACTAGGCTATAATGAGAACCTCGATATATTATGAAATTAATCATAAACATATGTCTTATGGTCAAGGTACATCATACTGACTGGAGAAAGTTGATGTATGACTTTGAGGTGTTGGGGGATCATAAGCATTGAGACTTATTCTCATGAATTTCTCACTTGGTGATCTCTAGTAGGTGATATCATGAGGAAAGACCCATGAATAGAAACACCACATGTTTTAGGTGTTATTAGTAGTTTCTATCTACAGACATGCATATTGGTCTCCTAAATTAAGATCATTATCAATGTGTGTCATTCAATTGCATAATTTGGTGAAAGGAAAAAACCATGGCATTAAAGTCATGGTGAGGTATCTTGTGTTGTGTGAATCATTGGTGGTATGACATTAGTTGAATGATCATGATAGAATTTGCCACTTCCTAGTTGAGGAAGTGATATATCATGCCTAGTTGATCAAGATGGTAGTACCTTCATAAATCCATGAACATGGTAGTCGAAGGTAAATACATCCAGTTAGATCAAAAAATAATAATTCAATAAAGGACGATGACACAAGTGTGCATCCTACTTTATGAGACATCTAAATACAAAAAGATTATATTACAAAATATGTGTTTATAGGATGGTTGTTATTGCTATAATTATTCCCTATCTCTTTGGGGGTCTCTATAGGTTCCTAGACTCCACTCTTGGTCTATGAATAAAATTAAATTATATCAATATAAGGTCCTAGAGGGTCACACACAATAACGTATTCAAGAATCTATCATATTTTGTTGAATAGGTATATAGGACATGGTGGGACCCACCACGGGATTTGATAGCTTTCCAAGCATTATCAATCACCGATAAATAAATAATTTCATTATTACTTGATTATATAATATATGGGTTGAATTTATTTATTAAAATTATTTAAAAGTGTTTAAGTAAATATATGGAATAATATTATATGAACAAATATAATTTTAATATTCATGGTTCATTTAATATTAGTAGGAATTACAAGTCGAGTTAATTACTTGGTTTGATCATGTGATATATTTAATATATATTATAAGTATTTGATAAAATATAAATAATATTTATTATATAGTTAGTTTGTCATAATTATTATTTATTACTGATTTAGTGGACGTTAAATATATGGGGGTCAGGGAACCCTAACCATGTATTTCATACATACATTATATAATTCAATAAAAAGCTCATTACAAGGACAATTCATCAGTTGGAATTGATATATTCTCTCTCCTCTCGAATCCCAAAGATAGAAACGCTCTAACTGAGTGAATGATCCAAGAGAATCTTCTCGAATCAAATGCATGAGATCATGATGATCATCACGATGTAGAAGAGACCATTAGAGCTCCATGATAACACTTAGAATTTTATGAATGATGTGTGTGAAGATTCTTGAAGCATATGTGGATTTTCTAGAGGGGTTCAAACTCGAATCCTTTGAGAAATGATCGTCGGTGACGTGCGACAAACAAGTTCACTTCAATTTGAATGAGGTACTCATTAAAAATTAATTTTCATGCTTTGAATAATTCATGTGAGATCTTCGGACCATATTGGGAATTATATCACAATATATGATGAAGTTTCATTACTCTGGTGATGAAATTTTTTAAATACCTAGCCCATTAGCTTCCTTTGTATGCCCCAACACCAATATTTTTGGATTCTTGAGCTTAATTGATTTATCTATTTATTTTATGAATCATGATAGTTTGTAAATTTCTCTCTCATTATTGAATTTTTTTCTTAAAGGGAAGCTTAATATTTTTAAAGGTTTTTTTAAATTATTTTTTATTATCTTTTCATATCTCTATAACCTTCTTACTTAGAAAGTTATTTTTTGGTAATCTCATAGGGGGGGAATTTTTTTATGGAGGTAAAAGACCAAAGAATGTCTATTTCAAATGTTGTTTCATCAAGGGGGAGAACTTTGTTTCAAAGTTTCATAGAAGGGGGATACATTATTTTATGTTTATTTAGTAACTCCTTACTTTTTATCTTTTCCCTCTTCTTTATCTTGATTTTAATATCAAGTGTTGATGATCATCAAAAATGGGGAGATTGTTGGACTATAGAGTGTAATTATTTTAATGATCACAAGCTCTCTAATGTTGGTATAACTTGTTTCATATTGTTTCAATTGTATTTTGTATGTTTCTATTGTGTTAGTTTATAAGGAAGTCATCCAACCTAAATCCATCTTTAAATTGGGTTTAAAGGGCCTCTTCCAATTATGTTGTAGCAGGACAACACCAGCTACCTAGTGTAGTGACACCAGATAGCTGGTGGCATGGGAAGAAAACTCATATCCAGTAGGAGTCCATCAGGTAATCATTGGAGGTGCACCGACTAGCCAGTGGGATATTTCCTGAAGCAGATGCTTTCAGGCATCTCCCTGACTACCCAATGGAGGATACTGGGTATCTGGTGGTGTCTAGAATGCTAGTCTGAGGAGGCATTTATAATAGTCAAAAGGTGTTTCATTTGGGTCTTAAATTTCATGGATCAATTCATTAGAGCCCAAACATCCTTGGAGTCTATAAAGGGAGTTCAAGTTGATCTCAATTTATCATCCAATCTTCCACTGAATCAAAGTGAAAACACTGGAATGCTCATGATGCTCAAAGATGTTCCAATTCTCTCAAATCTCTCAAGAGCTTAAAGTCTTAAACATTCAAGGGGGGTTCAAGTGATCATCATCTGAGGATATCAAGGCACTGAATCAGGATAGGAACATTCTTCAATGAAATCATCTAATGTGACATCAACATTCTTGTTCAATATTTTTTTCCCTCTTTCTATCTCCTCCTTTAGATTCATTTTGTAAAACCCCTTGGATCTTATTTCTTATCCTTATCTCTTTGTATTTATTTATATCTGGATATATTTATTTAATATAGATATAATTTCATGCATTATAAAGGGATTTCAATTAATTAAGTCATCTATTTCTATTCTCCCTTTATTTTTTTAGTTCTTGGTCATCCATTCAAACCAAGGGATTGATGTTCTTGTTATTCCATTAAAATCAAGGGTTTTTGAGGTCCTTGGTTTCCATTAAAACCAACTATTTTTGGCTTCTTAGTTCTCTTTCAAACCAATGGGTTTATTATATAGAACCTCATGATCATTCTCACGAGGAGGATACGTTGGGTTATATTTAGGGTATTATTATCAAAATTCTTAACCAAATTTTCCATTTATTTTCCACATTTACTTTTCTACATTGATTTCATTTATTTTTTTGTTTTAAATTCCACTACGCATTACTTTGATTATATCAATCACTATATTTAGTTATTTTTATATTTATAGCATCGATTTTATTTATCACATTAATTTTTCAAAAGGAAATCCACCCCCTCTCCTCTTTACATTTCTCAGATACAAAAAATAGGCTTAAAGAATAATCCTCCCTAAGATAGAAAAATTGGAAAATTCATCGACCAGAAAGGGATCGACCACTACCTCGACCTCTCAGATTATGACCTCTCCTCTAGGATTTGGGCTTTTGACATGTTTTATCATCATCAAATTGAGAACTAATGTTATCATCTAGTAGAGTGGGAACCTCTTAGTCCTAAGGATCATTCTCTCTAGATGGACCTATTCTATGAGCTTTGACAAGCCTCTATGACTCATAATTAGGTTTAAATCTTCCCCTTGGTGTATGGCTAGCTTCTTGTTTAACATCTAACTTGACTACCTTAGTAGGAATAGCAAGGGCTTTTTCACCTTCCTTCACGAATGATTCCTTGGTACTGGCTCTGTTCAGATTATCCAATATACTAAGGATACTTTTTCTATCGGTACTCCCAAGTAGAAGTTCTCTACTTGCATCACTAGGCATAGCCACTGGTGACATCACAACACCACTACTACCAAAGGTGTGAACTACTAGAGGGGAATGCATAGGTTCCATTACACCACCACAGATCATGCGTTATACAATGCTAACTTTTATCAGCACTAAACAGAAAGTACTAATAAAAGTGGAATATTTATCAATGCTAGGTAAAAGTGCAGATAAAGGTTCCACTTTATCAACACTTTTCCCAACACTAATAAAAATTTTTTATAAATTTTAATGAAAAATGTTATCAATATATAAAAAATTATCATATTTATATTAATAAATTAATGTTTAACTATATGTATTAATTAAAAAATGTATATAATTAATATAAATAAAATATATTAATACATATTTTAATAATTTAAACAATTATACAACTATAAATGAATGTACATTATTAATATGTGATATTTGAATTTATATATTTATATACATGTCTATTTGTGGGATGTATATATATGCATGTGTATGTGTAAGTATAGGACATGTGTATACATGTATGTATGGAATGTACTATTCATATTTTAATATTATTTTACATTTAATGTATATTTTTTTTATTTTTGATATAATATTTTTGGAATTTATTCAATTTTTAAAATTTAAACATATTTATTTACTAAGTATTATTTATAATATGTTTTTAATTTAATTTATTAGTATTTATTAAATTTTATTTATTAAGTTGTAATATTTTAAAAATGTTTGAAATTTATATAATTAAGTTATTTAAATACATTTTTAATACTTTCTTCATTTCTGTATGTGTTTACAATTCATGTAGTTTATCTTATGAATTCATTTTTTAAATAGTTTGGTCTATTAAATTTTATTTATTCATTTTTAATATTCTTTTATTTAATATTATTTATTTATTTTTTATATTTATTGATTTTTATATTTGTTAGAATTTAATCATTTAATCATATTTATTTATATATACATTTATTTACAATGTAATATTTTCAATATGTTTGCAATTTATATGAATAATATTTATTCATTTTTGTTTAATAAGTTTTAACATTTAAAATATGTTTAAATTTTATATAATTAATATTTTTAAAGGATTTTTTAATAATTTTTATAATTTAAATAGTTAGTATTTTTTAATTTATTTAATTTAATCTATTCATTTTTAATATTATTTTATTCAAGATTATTTTTCTTCATTTTTGATATTTATTAATTTTTAATATTTTTAGAATTTATACATTCTTTTAAAATTTATAAATATTTATTTAATAAGTTTCAATATTTTCAATATGTTTCCAATTTATTTGTTTAATAATTATTCATTTTTAATATTTAATAAGTTTTAATATTTTTAATTTGATTGAAATTCATAAAATTGATTCCTATAAATGCATTTTAATTTTAATATTTTTGTAGTTAATATAATTCATTTTTAATAATTTTTTTATTTATATAATTAATAATATATATTTATTCATTTTTATTCATTTTTATGTGTCTATAATTAATGTAGTTAATGTCTCTAATTCACTTTTTTATTTTTTTTAATTTATTCAATTTTAAAATTCATCCATTTAATATTATTAATTCATTTTTAATATTTACTAATTTTTAATATTTTTTAGATTTAATCATTTTTATAATATTTATTTATACATAATTATTTACAATGTTGTAATATTTTTAATATGTTTTGAATTTATATGATTAATATTTATTCAATTATATTTATTAAGCTGTAATATTTTTAAAATGTTTCAAATTTATATATTTTATTTATTTAAATGCATTTTCTATTATTTTATTCATTTGTGTACGTGTTTACTGTAAATACCTGAAAATTCCATATCAATTTTTTAATTATATGGAATTATTATGAGTCAACAAAAATTAACGACACGTGATTTCGAGGCCTGAAGAGCCCGGAACAGAATTTTGAACTTTTTTTAAGGTACATTCAATAAACGTGCGAGCATGGATTTCTATCTTTTAAATCGGTGCTTAGAATAAAAATATGAGGGCACTGTTGAATTCTCAGCTTTGGGATTCGCTTAGGAGAAGCTTAACTTCAATCGACAAGGGTCGGACGAAAAAGTTAATTTTTGGACTTTTCGGAAAAATAATAAAATAACTAAATAAGTTATTTTATTCTTTCTACAAAAGTTGAGCAGCAGATGGAGAGACTGCAGTGTAACATCGGGATTTAATTGAGGTTCTTTTAAATAACTTGAACCTCTCGTTGTGAAACCGAAACGCTTGTGGTTTAATAGATTCATTAATTAGGATTCATTAATGAATCATATTAATGAGCCAACGTGGGGGTTATATTTCCCTTTATTTAATAAAATTGTTGGCGTGGGGTTTGGGAACCCATGGGAGGACTCTTAACGAAGTGCTGGTGACGTCTTCGTCCAACGAAGAATGGAGATTCAACGATGCCATTGAGGATTCGATCCGGAGATCGACGAATGCCGACAAACAACTTCGAACGCGGACCCCTCTTCCTCAACTGCAACATCTTTCAATGAGTTCAAGGTAGGGGTTTTGTTGATAAACTAAAAGTTTATTGATTATTGAATTCTTTCCCATGTTATAACGCTAACGCGGAGGGTGCAGGCTGAACCGAACACGGCTCAAACCCTCTACCGATCTCGGTTTGATGCGTTCTTCATGGGCGACCGAGAAATACGGCGGAAAGGAGAAACCGAGGGCCGCACAGTATAGGCGGTGTCCCAGGAGGCCCGTAGGTGTAGATGGGAAGAAAATAAGACCACCTCATCTTCACCGGTGGCCCGTGAAAGCACCGCTAGTGCAATGGCACTGGTGACTGGCGGAGGCGATCGACGGCAGTGGTTAGCTCCCATCGGCTGTGAGAGGACGGCGGCGCCCGAATGCGCTATAGCGGATAGGGGAAACCAACCTTTGTCAGCCGCATTGACTGAGGGCAGCACTCCATGACAGCACGCTATGGTACCAAGCTGCGGAGGAGGCGTCGCGGCTCCGAGCCGCGATGAAGGGCGGACCCACGCCCGCGTGTCCCACTCATTGACCGGTCCACACAGACCGATCAGGTAGAGCAGCGCCAACCTCGCACCACTGTTTGATGAGCCTAAATGGAATCATCCATTTGGGGAGGTGGACCGTTCCCAGCTGGCGGGCCTAGCCAGTTCAGGTCGGGCCCAGCGGGCCGGGTCGGGTCGGGCCGGACCCAGACCTTTTTTGACCCAGTTTCGCTTAAAGAGCCATATCTTCTAAACCAGACGTCCGTTTGACGAACCGTCTATAGAACTGGAATCCTTAGGACAAGACAATCCTTTTTAGATACTCCACTTGGGTTTTGGAGAAATTTTGTGTATGACCAGGTTAGATCAAATCTGAATCCAACCGGCCCCTCAGTTCTAAAATGCCTATAACTTACAGACCGGGTGTCCGATTGACGCACCGTTTATTGCGTTGGAACCCTTATGACATGGTTGTTATTTAGGTTAATTATTTTTGGGACTTAATGGTGGTAGATGTGTGACCAATGGATTGAGGATTGGATCCTCCCAGAATCAAGCGTGCTAAGTGCGAGAATCTAGTGGCTGGATGTGATGTGATGAAGCACCTAACGATCCTCTATGGGTCATCAGTTATCAATCCTTTATGGGTAAACACCTAGAAAACTTGTCTGGGTCGGAACCTAGAAACCCTATATGGGTCAACACGTAGCGATCCCCCATGGGTCAGCACCTAGCGATCCTCCGTGGGTCAGCACGTAGCGATCCTCTGTGGGTCAGTACCTAGCGATCCTCTGTGGGTCAGCACCTAGCGATCCTCTATGGGTCAGCACCTAGTGACCTTGTGCGGTCTAATATAAAATGCCTCTCAATAGAATAAGACAATATAAATTTATGAATAATCATCTTTATTCATGTTCTTTAAGTTGTATAACTGGTGTGAGCTGAGACTTTTACTTGTGCTTTATGATTGAGATCATGCTTTGTGGTTTTTACTTTGTGGAATTCTAGGATACCTTCAGGGGTCTCAGGGTCCCTATTGGGTATTGTTATACCCACTCCTGCATGGGATTCACCCTCACCTTATTGTGTCTTGTTCATATTATAGACAACTTTGATCGAGGTTAGGGATCCAGGACTAAACGGTGCACAGAGGTGACCGGTTGACGCAGAGATCCGCAGTGATGAGTTGTACCTACCCCTCAGGTAGGATCCTTAGCGAACGACCTCAGGAGTTGTTTTTCCCTTTTACTATATTTTCTATTAGTTTGGTTTGTATTCTGGCCCATTCTGCTTCAGTACACACTTTTGCTTTCATCAGTTATACTACATGGTTTGTTCTTGTTGTATGCCTGGTCTGTGTGTTTGTAGGTTTAAAGGCAATGCCTTCCCATTTTAGGGATATGCCTTTTTGGTGCCATTCACCAACCCCTAGATTATGGAAGGTGAGATTGGGGTAGTCACGACACGGGCCCCGGGGGACGGGTTGTGACAAAGTGGCATCAGGGGGCGTTCGATTCTACCAGAAGAATTAAGAGTCTATGTTTTCAATGGAGCAATAGTGTTAAGTGTCTTGAGTCTGGGTTTCAGTTTGGGGATTCCAGTGTTGGTGTGGTGACCAACATATCCATACACCAAGACCGTGAATTCGGATTTCTGACTCAGCACACGAAAACACTATTTACGTGTGTTTTGAAAATGTTGTTTTACTTTTGATATTTTTGAGTCAGATCACCAGGTATAGCTTATTGACAGTGGCACATCTATTTATTTACAGGATGCCTCCACGTAGACAGCTATCCAAGATTCCAGTGAGAAATCACGATGACGGACCACCAAGTGATGAGGCTTCGGTGTAGGGCTCTCATATGGCAATGGTACCTTTGGGTGGTGTACCAGTAGCACCACTACTCGTAGGGAAGTAGATGGCACCAGCCCCACCAGAAGACCATGCACGCCAACTGAGCACATTTCGTGAGTTCCATAGACAGTGGCCTCTGAGGTTTCGATGTGAGAGAGGTCCCTAGGTAGCTAAGGACTGGATGGAGGTTGTGGCATGGGTTTTCTACTTGGTCGAGACACCACCAGACCAGATGGTGATCCTAGATGCTAGTATCTTCCAGGGCACAACAGGGATATGTTGGAGCCTGATGCTCTAGACACATAAGGAAGATACACTCTTCTGGTTATACTTTGAGAGATTCTTCAGGGCAGAGTTCGTACTAGTGGATTTACACTCACTGTGTATTCAGGAGCTACTGCACTTACAGTAGGGCAGCCTGACATTGGCCCAGTACTCGATGAGATTCACTGACCTCTCTTGCTACTCCACTGACATGGTACGAGACCCATTCTTCAGGGCCCGAAACTTTGACCAGGGTCTTCGATGGGAGATCAGAGCTTTGATGATATCGCTCAACATTCTGACGTAGGCTGGAGTGATAGAGAGAGCACTATTGGTGGAGATCTTCCTTTCTGAGCAGGAACTGACATCAAGAGTTAGCACTAGACGACATGAAGCTGAGTCATCTGCAGTGGGAAATAGGCAGATGACGTAGAGGCCTAAATGGGGTAGACCTTCTGGATGATTACCTCAAGTCACAGGGTCGAAGGTGTGGATATCATGAGGCAGAGGAGGTCATCTGAGGACTAGAGTCTATTACTCTTGCTGCATACAGGGGCACATGGCTTGTGACTGCCCGACTCCCCACATGGATGATCAACAGATAGTCGAGGGACCGCTGAGTTAGCAACAAAGGTTCAAGTGAGGAGGTCCACAGGGTGGCAGACGCGGTAGAGGAGCAGGTCATGCAGTAGGCGGTGGGTGATGATTTGAGGTTCTACCACCACCACCCCCAGGGGGTCCACCCCGACCACATGGAATAGGTGGATATGGACGAGCTCAGCTATAGGAAACTGATGCCTATGACCACGATGCTCCAGAGATGATTTGAGGTATGATCTGTGTCTACTCCACCCTAGCTGAAGTTTTTATAAACATAGGTTTCATTTACTCTTTCATTTCCATGAATCTCGTTTGGATCTCAGAGATTACAGTGGAGTCATTGGATCGATCCTTATGATTAGAGATTCCTATGGGAAAGGATTCGATGATTACGCACTGGTGCAGGTAGTGTGAGATCACTCTAGGAGGTGAAAGTTCTGACTGGGATCTCCTAGCAGCAGCGTTGAGGCCTTATGATTTCATCTTGGGTACAGACTAGCTATCCACATTCCATGCTCAAATTGACTGTTTTAGGCCCGAAGTGCGGTGTGTCCATGAATATGGGACCGAGTTTTCCTTCACCAGTGAGAAGGAAACCTTTACAATACAGGATGTACTTTCTCTGAGGAGGGTGCAACCGATCACTCATCAGTTGGCTAGCCTCACCCTCGGTGTAGTGGATGAGAGGAGTCTGAGATATCCTGTTGTAGTGGACCTGTATGCTGATGTCTTTCCTAATGATGTTCTGGGACTACATCCTCATAGAGAGGTAACCTTTTAAATCGACCTATACCCTAGGATGATACTGATATGTACACCATCATATCGGATGGCTCCCGTATAGCTTTGTGAGTTGAGGGTATAGTTGGAGGACTTGCAGAGAAAGGGGTTTGTAAGACCCAATGTATCTCCATGAGAAACCCTGATTTTGTTTGCAAAGAAGGTAGATGGAAGTTTGAGGCTTTGCGTGGACTATCGGTGTCTGAATCAGGTGACCGTGAAGAAAAATTATCCTCTACCGAGGATTGATGATCTCTTCGACTAGTCGAAGGGATCATGGTGGTTTTCAAAGATAGACCTTAGATCATGCTATCATTAGCTCAGGGTATGGGATGAGGACATATAGAAGAAATCCTTAAGATTCTAGTATGGACACTAAAAGTTCTTGGTGATGCCTTTTGGTGTGACCAACTATCTAGAATTGTTCATGGGGCTCATGAATAGGATCTTATAGCCTTACCTCGATCGCTTCGTGGTGGTTTTCATTGATGAAATCTTGATATACTCAGCGTCAGAGGAGGAGAATGCTATGCATTTGTAGATAGTTCTAGAAATACTCTGAGAGCACCAACTTTATGAAAATATCTCTAAGTGTCGGTTCTAGATATGGGAGGTCCACTTTCTGGGACACATTATCTCAGAGCCTGGAGTTACAATGGATCCAACAAAGATAGAGGAAGCGCTTGCTTGGGAGCCACCCAAGAGTGTGACTGAAGTGCGGATTTTCCTGGGGTTGGTTTGATACTACCGAATATTCATACATGAATTTTCCAGAGTATCATCACCCTTGTCAGCTTTTACAAAGAAGGTACAAACTTTCTTGTGGACAAAGAGATACCAGTAGAGTTTCTAGGAGCTGAGGCAGAGACTGATGAGTTCCCCCATCTTGAGGCTTCCAGAAGAGGTTGTTGGGTATGTAGTTTACTACAATGCATCAAGGACCAGACTGGGATGTGTCCTGATTTAGGGGAAATAAGTGATCACATACAACTCACGACAGCTGAGGAAACATGAGCAGAACTACACTACCCATGACCTTGAGTTAGCAACAGTGGTCTTTTCCTTGAAGATGTGGCAACACTACTTGATGGGTGAAATATTTACCATCTACTCTGATTACAAGAGTCTCAGGTATATCTTTTCATAGAAATACCTGAACCTAAGACAATAGTGATGGATGGAGTTCCTTCAGGACTTTGAATTTGAGATATTCTACACTCCTGGGAAGGAGAACATAGTATCAGACACAGTCAGCATAAGGTCTGGTTTACAACTATTGAGTGAGGTGGCAGATCAACTTTCCACGTTGCAGATATCCTTCGTGGATATTGATGGAGAAACATACCTCTAGTCTATGATAGTCACATCCCTGCTCCTTTTGTGAGTTAGGGATACAGAGCTTGGGGACGTTGACTAAGAGACCCAATGTGCTCAGATATCCTCAGGACAGGCTTCTAAAGGATTTTATGAATGTGGGGAGCACATCATTCTTTTCAGAGAATGCACCATGGTACCCGTGATGATATGAGAGGAGGTGTTGAGGGAGTTCCAAACATCCTCTTTGGTAGTACATCCTAGTGCGGCGAAGATGTACTAGGACCTCCGGCGTTAGTACTGGTGGCCAAGGATGAAGAAAGCAGTGGAAGAGTTTGTTTCACGATTCCTCACTTGTCAGCAAGTGAAGGCTGAGCATCAGGTTCCAGTAATCTTAGCACAACCACTAGAGGTACCAGAATGGAAGGGGGTGGTATCTCCATGGACTTTGTAATAGGACTACCTCATACGTCTAGAGGCCACGATTCCATCTGGGTGATCATTGACCGACTCACCAAGTTATCCCACTTCCTACCCATCCGAGAGCAGGGATTAGTAGAGGGTTTGGGATGCCTTTACATACTAGAGATTTTACGGATTCATGGGGTTCCATCGACGATCGTTTTAGATCACGATGCTCGTTTTACATCTTGATTGTGGAAGGGATTGTAGGAGGCATTCAGGACTCAACTACATTTGAGAACTGCCTTTCATCCTCATATAGATGGTCATATAGAGCGGACCATACATAAACTTGAAAATATGCTCTATACTTGCATTCTTGATTTTTTCCGTAGTTGGGAGGATCACTTTCCCTTAGTGGAGTTTGCATACAACAACATCTATCACTCCAACATCAGCATGACACCATTTTAGGCCTTATAAAGGTGACCGTGCAGATCACCTCTATGCTGGAAAAACCCAGGGGAGTCAACACTTATGGGTACAAAGTTGACACAAGATACCACTGAGAAAGTGAAGATCATCCAAGAGATAATGAAGAATACAAAGAGCAGGAAGAAGTCTTATGACAATAGGAGATAGAGACCCTTAGAGTTTGAGGAGGCAGACCACGTCTTCCTATGGGTCTCACCCCGATGAGGATTGTAGATATTTGGTTAGGGTGGAAAGTTATTTCCAAGGTTCATCGAATATTTCCAGATTCTCAACAGAGTTGAAAAGGTGGCGTACCACCTAGATCTTCCCCCACAGATGCATCAGGTGCATAATGTTTTACATGTGTCGCAGATGAGGTGGTACGTGCATGATCCATCACATGTTATCGAGTGGGGTGAGATGAACATTGACAATTACGCTTCATTCATAGAGTTTATAGTAGAGATAGAGGATTAACAAGAGTGGGTCCTTCATGGATAGTCGATCCCTCTGGTGCGAGTTCAGCGGCATCACAGGAACCTCTAGAAGAGCACATGGGAGCGGGAGGCTTAGATTCGTGCTTAGTACCCCCATTTGTTTTCTTATCTTATGTTGTGGTTTTCAAGGATGTAAACCCCTAATGTGGGGAGAATGTAAAGACCATAAAATTCCGTATTTTTTTAATTATATGGAATTATTATGAGGCAACGAAAATTTATGACATGTGATTCTGAGGCCTGAAGAGCCCAAAACAGAATTTTGAACTTTTTTTAAGGTATGTTCAGTAAACATTAAAGCATGGATTTATATCTTTTGAACTAGTTCTTAGATTAAAAATATGAGGGAATAGTTTAATTCATAGTTCTGGGATTTTCTAAGGTGAAACTTAACTTCGACTGACAAGGGTCAGACAAAAAATTTAATTTTTGGACTTTTCATAAAAATAATAAAATAACTAAATAAGTTATTTTATTCTTTCTACAAAATTTGAGCAGCGAATGGAGGGACCGCAGTGTAATGTTGGGATTTAATTGAGGTTCCTTTAAATAACTTGAACCACTCGTTGTGCAGCCATAACACTTTTGGTTTAATGAGTTCATTAATTAGGATTCATTAATGAATCATATTAATGAACCAACGTGGGGGTTATCTTTCCTTTTATTTAATAAAATCGTTGGCGTGGGTTTTGGGAAACCACAGGAGGACTCTTGAAAAAGTGCTGGAAATATCTTCCTCCAAAGAAGAATGGATATTCAATGACGTAATTGAGGATTCGATCTAGAGATCGAGGAACGCTGATGAACACCTTCGAATGTGGACCCTTCTTCCTCATTTGTAGTGTCTTATAATGAGTTCAAGGTAGGGGTTTTGTTGTTAAACTAAGAGTTTTTTTATTATTGAATTCTTTACTATGTTATAACGCTAACGTGGAGGGCGTGGGATGAACCAAACAATGCCCAGACCATTTGCTGATCTCAGTTTTATGTGTTCTTCATGGGCGACTGAGAAATACGGCGGCAAGGTGAAACTGAGGGCCACACAGTGTAGGCGGCGTCCCGGGAGGCCCATAGGCCTAGAATAGAAGAAAATAGGACCACAGGAGCTTTACCGGTGTCATGTGGAAGCACCGCCGGCGTGGTGGTGCCGACAACCGGTGGTAGCGGCCAGCTCCCGTCGGCCGCGAGAGGACGGCGGTGCCCAAAGGTGTCGTGACGGATAGGGGCAACCAACCTTTACCAGATGTGTTGATGGTGGGTGGAGTTCCACGGAAGCACATTGAAGAAGAGTCATTGTGACTCCGAACTGTGGGGAACGGTGGACCCACGCCCATGGGTCCCACTCATTGACCTATCCACGCAGACCGATCAGGTGGAGCAGCGCAGACCTGCCACTACTGTTTGATGAGCCCGAACAGACTCATTCGTTCGGTGAGGTGGACCGTGACCAGCTGGAGGGCCACACCTAGCCGGGTAGGCTGTACTAGTCCCACGGCCAGCAGGCTGAGCCCAGGGCCCTAGCGACCTAGACCGAGCCGGGTCGGGTCAGGTCGGGCCGGACCCAGACACTTTTTAACCCAGTTTCGCTTAAAGGGATATATATTCTAAACCGAATGTCCATTTGATGAATTGTATATGGTTATGGAATCCTTAGGACGAGGAGGTCCTTTTAAGATACTCTACTTGGGTTTTGGACAATGTTTGAGTATGGCCAGTTTGGATCGAACCCAAATCCAACTAGGACCTCGGTACTAAAATGGTTATAACTTACAGACCGGGTGTCTGATTGATGCATCATATGTTTCATTGGAACCCTTATGACATGGAAATTATTTGGGTGACTTGATTGTGGGAATTTTTGTTGGTTGAGGTATGACCGATGGATTGAGGAGAAGATCCTCCCGGAATCAAGCGTGCTAAGTGAAGGAATCTAGTGGCTGACTGTGACGTGATGAATCACCTAATGATCCTCTATGGGTCAGTAATTAGCGATCCTATGTGGGTCAGCACCTAAAAAACCTCTATGGGTCAGCACTTAGTGATCCTCCATGGGTCAGCACATAGCGATCCTCTGTGGGTCAGCACATAGTGATCCTTAGTGGGTCAGCACATAACGATCCTCTGTGGGTCAGCACCTAACGATCCTCTGTGGGTCAGCATCTAGCGATCCTATGCGGGTCATCACCTAGAGACCTTGTGCGCTCTAGTAGAAAAAACCCCTCGATAGAATAATTTGATCTAGCTTTATGACTAATCATATTTATTCATGTTCTTTAAGTTGTATACCTAGTGTGAGATGAGTCTTTTACTTGTGCTTTGTGATTGAGATCATACTTTGTGGTTTTTCCTTTGTGGAATTTTGGGAGACCTTCAGGGATATCGGGGTCCCTACTGGGTATTGTTATACTCACCCTTGCATGGGCTTCATCCGCACATTTTGTGTCTTGTGTAGATGACAGACAGCTTTGACCAAGGTTAGGGAGCCAGGACTAGACAGTGCACAGAAGTGACCGGTTGACGTGGAGAGCCGCAGTCACGAGCTATACCTACCCTTCAGGTAGGATCCTTGGCGGACGACCTCAGGAGTTGTTTTTTCCTTTTTTCTATATTTTCTATTAGTTGGGTTTGTATTCTGGTCCATTCTGCTTCAGTACACACTTTTACTTTCAACAGTTATACTACATGGTTTGTTCTTATTGTGTGTCGGGTCTGTGTATTTGCAGGTTTAAAGGCAATTACTTCCCATTTTAGGGATATTCCTTTCTGATGCTAGTCGCCAACCCCTAGATTATAGAAGGCGGGCTTGAGGTAGTCATGACATGGGCCCTGAGGGATGGGTTGTGACATTTACAACCAATGTAGTTCATCATACAAACTATAAAAAATTATTTACCAAGTTTTAATACTCTTAGCATGTGTTTAATTTATATGATTAATATTCATTCAATTTTATTTATTTAGTTGTAATTTTTTTAAAATGTTTGAAATATATATGATTACTCCATTTAAATATATTTATTATTATTTTATTTATTTTTTGTATGTGTTTATAATTCATGTAATTAATCTTATAAATTCAATATTTTTAATGGTTTTTTATATATTAAATTCTATTTATTCATTTATAATATTATTTCAGTTAATATTATTTATTCATTTTTAATATTTATTAATATTTATATTTTTTGGAATTTAATCATTTTTTAATATTTATTTATGAATATTTATTTACTATGTGTTAATATTTTCAATATGTATTCATCCTCATTTTAATATATATCCTTTTTTAATTTTTTTAACAATTTGTATAATTAATAAAACTCATCCATTTTTTAATATTTTTGAAGTCTCCCCATTTGTAATTATTCAATTTAATAAATTTTTAACATTCATGTATTTAAGATTATATATTCATTAATAATGTAAAATATTTTTTAACTTTTTTATAATTTATTCATATTTAATATATATTTTTATTTTATTTATAAAATCTTATAAAAAATAATCTTTATCAGTGCTATAATTATAGCGCTGATAAAGAAATCTCTTATCAGCACTAATGAACACTAATAAAGATATGTTTTATCAGTGCTTATTTTTTAGCACAGATAAAACTAATCTTTATTAGCGTTTTTTTTGGAAAGTAGTGATAAAACCATTTTAGATCTTATAAATTCAACCATAACAAAACTTTATTCTTTGCACCATTCAAGCTCTCACAGAATTCAACCTCTTTCTCCCCCCTAAACTTCTTGGATGAATCAATCCTATCAAATCTAAAGGTATGTGTATTTCTACTCCCCTTTAATCGATATTACATCACTCGATCTGTATGCTCGTCATCTTCACACCATTCAATCTCCTCGTTAATCGATCCTTAAACTTTACTTACATCCATCACCTTCGAAATAGATTTATTTTCTTAGGTGGGTCACATAACTAATGAGAACATCATGGTGAAATCCGAAATTCATGATAAATTTGTTACCACTACCTTAATATATCTTTTGGCAGTGATGATTTGGGGATAAAGAAACACAATGAATAAACATAAACTCCCCCTCTTGTTGATTTCAATCACTCATTGTTTTTTTGGGATCTTGTCTATCTATTTAATTATATGAGATATATTCTAATTAATCATACACGAGATCTTATTTTGAAAATATATCACTCTGATTACATGAATCTCCTATATGAATGAGGATATGGAATAAAGTATCATCTATGCACTAAAAAAACTCTACCCACTTATCATGTAAGGTGGTGATTTCAAATGATAAGTAGATATAGTATTTTTACTGCACATATAGTAATCATCTTTAATTTCTAGGAGTCCTTCGTGCTCTCATGGATTAAAATCAAACAATTCTACCCATTTTCTTCTATTACCATATAGAAGAACCCCAATCCTTTTAATATTTGCATTTCCATGAACATCTATGATATGAATTTTGAAAAAAACCCACTAACCTCATATTAAATTAAAAAATCATTCTTATAAGAATGATACAAAAAATTATCATACACAATAGAAAGTTTTAGATCATTATTAAGTAGGTTAATTCACCTTCTTTTTCATTTTCAGTTCCCTAGTTCTGTAAAATTTTGGTCGTAATAGTTGGTTCCCCATGATGAAACAATTAAAGATTACTCCCACTTTTATCTCAACCACACTTTCAATTAGCAAGTGGGTATGTCTTTTTAGCGTGTTCCTTCTCTTTTCCCCACTTGTATTCATTTTGATTTCCATTTTATTTCTTTAAGTCATCAATATTTTGATATTTTTTCTAGTTGACTTTATCAGTTCATCTCATTGAGACATACCCATAATTTTATCTAAATCCTAGTCCTAATTATGGGGACTCCCAGAACTATATTTAAAGATCCACTCAGTTTGCCTTTCACTCATTAAATTAGAATTGTGTCCACCATTAAAAACATCCATATATGCCTCTGTCTTATTTAAACCTCACTCCCAATTTCCACTCTGAAATTTTTTAGAGTTGATTCTCTTTATTACTTCCACTGAGGTTGAGTTTTTTTTAGGTTATCCAAAGTATTTGGGATTATACTCTAATAATTAGTTTGACATAAGGATTTCTTTCGATACCACTAGGAAACTTCTTCAACTTTTACTGAATTTGATTGTTCCTTATAACCCTAATAAGAATTTTCATTTCTATTCTTTAAGGCTTCATATCAACCATGTGAATTTTTTTAAATTTGAAGCATTCATTAAACCCCAATTAGATTGTTATTTGGTTTTTCTAGTAGATTGAGAACCCCATACTGCGACTTCTAGTTAGTTATATTTAAATTCAAGAGTTTCTTCAAACATTTGGTTCTCAGGACCATGTGATTGGGCCTTATCAACACTTTCATCACCTGAAAAAAGATCATATTTGGATCCTAAGTATCTTGTCACTGAAACATCACATGGACCACCATGTACCAATTGAATAAATTAATAAACATAAAATCCACCCTCTTATTTGACCCCCACATAGAAAAGTTACAAAAGTCACCCTTAATATATGAATTTTACAATAGAAGAAAATTTAATTAGATTATTTGTAGCTTTATAGATTTCACACATTCCTTTCCTTTAATGATTTCCACCATTACAAAACAATATCAATATGCATCATTTGAGTCATATTATCTTAGAAAAATGGATTCATATAGCTTATATTATTCTTTAAAAATTACCTTTTATGGGTTCTAAGCTCATACTTTCTTTTTGTATTTATTTATTTTGTTAAATATTATCATTAGTGAATCAAATAGGATGGATATGAATTGAAAATGGATGTATTCCAATCATATGACAAAAGAGTATGGGGATGAGGTGAAAGAGTTCATGTTTTCAAAAGATCATGAATATGACTCTTCTAAATTCCTTTTTCCATGTTTATGATATTGTTATTCAAGTCTAATTAGTCTATTGGAGTTGTAAGAACACTTAATCTGTCATAGAATATATCGAATTTATAAATGTTGGACTAATCATGGGGAAAACTGAATGTAGTTAGTGACTGATATAACATTGCATTTTATGGATCATTTGATATAATTACAAGTGTGAAGAATGATGAAGACTATGTTGATGATATGATTATAGGTGTAAACAATGATGAAGATCGTAATGAGGAAATGAAAATGGTAGTTGAAGATGAACTTTGCGATTGTCCAAAAGTATTCTATAAGTTAAAAAGTTGTGCCAAGACACCATTTTATGTTGGTTGTACTAAATATACAAAATTTTTAGCCATATTGGAAGCTATATAATGTAAAATCTGGAAATATATAGAGTGAAACCATATTTACTGAACTACTTTCTGTCTTGAATAATATGATCCTAAAAGATAATGAGTTACCTTGAAAAACATATGACTCTAAATGAATGCCAAATTTAATGTGTACGATCTCTGAAAGAATAAATTCATGTACAAATGATTATATGCTATTTTTCAAGGACCACGACTCACTTAAAAAATGCCCAAAGTGTGGTACGTCTCGATACAAAAAAGATGAATCAAGTCCTACGAAAGTTGTATGGAAATTTTCAATCATTTCAAGGATTAGGAGCCTATATGTAAGTGAGGAGACTAAAAGGAAATTGACGTGGAATATAGATACAAATAATAAATATGAGAAACTTCATCACTCGATAGACTCTCCTCAATGGAAGATAATTTGTTATGAGTATCCTAAACTTGGAAACAAGATGAGAAACCATCATATTCCACTATATACAGATGGAGTGAATCCTTTTGGTTTTCAGAGTAGCACTCATAGTACATGGTCGGTTGTGTTGGTAAATTATAATTTTCCACCATGGTTATATGTGAAACGAAAATACATTATGTTATCTCTTATTATATTAGGACCAAAATAAACAGGTAATGATATTGATTTTTATCTGGCTCTATTGATTGAATATTTAAAATTATTGGAGGATTTAGGTGTTATTTCATATGATGCTTATAGAAATGAATATTTCATGTTGAGAGTCATGTTGTATAGGATGATAAATGAACTTCCAACATATGGATTTTTTTTTCAGAATATAACATTAAAGTAACTAATGGGTATACTATTTTTGAACAAGGTACACACTCAATTAGGTTTAAACATTCATCAAAGAGTACTTTTTTAGGACATCGTAGATTTCTACCTCAGTGACATAAGTACTGATCTTGGATGAAATCATTTTATGAGAGTTTATAAGAAGTTACAACACTATCTCCACTAATATGTGATAAAATGTTTGAGAAAGTAAAAGATATGAACACTACTTTTGGAAAACCTTCTTAAAAACCTTATAAAAATAGTTTGAAAAAGAGATTAATTTTATTTAATTAACAAAATGAAATTATTTGTACAATATACATTTTCTTGATATTATGCATGGGGAAAAAATTTATGTGATAGATTCATTGGCACATTACTAAATGCACCCAGAAAAATAAAGGATGTAATTAAGGCTAGGTTGGACATGGTTAACATGGTGATACGGGAAGTGTTGACACCAATAAAGGGTGAAAAACCTACTTTTATTCCTCTAACTGCTTTCACTCTTTCCAAGAAAGTGATATATAATTTTTTTAACTTATCAAATGATGTAAAGGTTCCGAATGAGTATTCATAAAATATCAATAATATCATGTCAATGACTGATTTAAAGTTAAAGGGTCTGAAATCACATGACTACCATGTTTTAATTAAAGATCTAATTCCTATATATTTACATTTCATTTTTATCAAGAATTCATGTCATACATTAACTAAGCTCTATTTCTTTTTCAAATCTATATGTAGAAAATTTATTGAGTCGATGAAATTGTTAACTATGGAAAAGAAAATTACTATTAAATTATGTGAATTGAAGATGTTCTTCCCACCATTATTCTTTAATATGATGGTTCACTTGGTTAGAGATATTTGACAATGTGGTCCTACACATTATATATGGATGTACCCCATTAAACAATATATGAATATTTTGAAAGGGTATGTCAAAAATTCAATTTGACTACAAGGTTGAATTACAAAGATATATGTTGTTGAGGAAGACATTAAATTCAATAACAATTACCTGATCGATGTGGAAATCAGTAGTCTATCAAAATCTTATCATTCTAGGCGACTTGTGTGTGAATAAATTTTTGGAATAGATGTTATCGCAATTACTATTATAGAGCAAGGATAGTCTCACCTTTATATTTTTAATGAAAGTTTAGAGTTTGTACCATATGTTGAAACCTAAAAAGTAATTCTTAGGTATTTGAATCCATCAAGGGATTAAAGTTGGGTATCAACTACACATAATCAACAGTTTATAGGATGGTTTTGAGACCATATTTTTAAGGAGTCAACTACAAATATGGATTCAATTTCAGAATGAATTTGATGGTTATATATAGGACCAAATGTGTATGTATTATCTTATAATGGTTATATAATCAATGTTTATACATTCTATACAAATGAAAACGATAAACACAGTACCATGAAAAATAGTGGAGTTACACTTGTAGATGAAGTGATGAATGTATCTAGTACCAAGGAATGAAATCCAAATTATGTGAATATGTCATACTTTGTATTCATCAAACAAATATGGGAGTTGGATTATATAACATTCCAAATTATGATTTTTTAATGCAAGTGGGTTGATTATAGGAGTGTAGTTAAAATATATGAGTTGAGATTTGTGAAAGTGGATTTTCGTAAGGAAGGGTACAGAGACGAACCATTTATAATGACATCATTAGTTGTACATGTATTTTATGTTCCAGATCCTACAAACTTAAAGTGGTCAATTGTTTTTTTGTCGACCAAAACTGTTGAAGGTCCAAATATTGATTCATTTGAGAATAACCCTTTCATTGGGATTTTTCAATCATTTCATGGTGGTCCCAATATAGATAAGGTCTTTTATGTTAGAGGAGACTACAATGAGGGGATTTGAATGCTCAATAGAGGATTAAAATCCCTTTAACATTTAAAAAAAGAGTTCAATAATCAAGTTATATTTTTTTGTAATATAAATTGTGTTGCCTAATATTATTATATATTCACTTCTACATTTATGTAATATAAATTAAATGTTTAACAACTTCTATATATAATGAATTATGCACATGTTTATGTTCCCAATCTTGAGGAACAATAGGTTTCTCAACATTTTTATGCTCCCAATGTAGAGGAGAAACAAGTTTATGCACATATAGATGCTACCAATCCAGAGGAAAAATATATTAATGATGTTAAAGCCAAGGAAACGGTAGATGGTGAACAACCTATGTCCTAAAAAATAGGAGTGTTATAGTGTGATGTTGTTAAAAAAAACTATCAAGGCAATATCAGAGGCATAAAATTTGAGGCTGGATAGAATGCATATAACCAACCTGTTATACCCAATAAATCCATGCTCAATAGCTACAATAGGATCACCAATCAAATTCATATGAATATTGATGTAGATTCATGGAACAATATTGTGCTTATTCTTAAGGAATGAATATGGGAAGAGATAAGGGAAAAATTATGATAAAATGTTGATTTACTCTTCATTATCCCTTGAATAGTTCATTTATACTAGATAAATACTGAATGAAATTTATATTAATGCTCAATGGAAATGCTCATAGAAAATTTCAAACAATTCTGAAGAAGTATCATCTCAGAGATGTTAAAGGGAAAAAACCCCACACCCACCATAGATGTATGAACACTTGATACACCAAAAAACATGGAATGAATTTATTGTTTATCATGAGGAGATGACTTTTCCAGTAAATTATGAATGGTAATACATTTATTAACAATACATGTATTAATCACTTTAATTAATAATTATTAATTTATGAAAAAAACTGAGTGCTGAAAATAACCAACGTAAAATAAAACTAACGTACCCCTACCATAAAGTAAGGATGGGGTATGCTTCACTTGAAAAAATGGTAGGAATTTTAAATCTATAGTAATACTTTTATGTGAAATGAAAAAACAATAGAATTATGTTTCTTTTTTTATATACATATTGATGAATAAAAATCTAAATCCACTTCCATCCCACATCATGTGATATGGAAGGAGTCTCGTGTAAATAAATATATGATAATAATAGATGAACACACATAAAAAGTATGGAAATAATGTGTAAGTATGAAATAATAAAAAATTGATTTGATTCAAATTGGTATTATATAACAATGATTACTTATTTTCCTGTATTTTTTATATGAATTAAACATAGAAATCATCATTAGTTATACCCAATTAATGACTACTATTAGTGGCCTTGAAGTGGAAAAATAGTATCAATGTGTCAGAGGTGCAGGTTTTGGTGTGTAACCATAAACATATTTTGAGAAAAAATGAACAGGGGGATAAAGATAAGAAAATGGAAGAGATGCAGGAATGATTAACTGCTCTAGAAGAAAAACTTAACCGGTACCATGAGTTTTTAGAAAATGTTATGGGAATGAATTAAATAGAATAAACAACACAAAAACAACCACTACATGATGATCCCCCAACCCCACCATATTTGAGGTGAGCCATTTCCCTCAAAGTTATGCCTTACTAGAGGAAATCAATTTTTTCATAATTGTTTCCATGAAATGTGAATCAGGTAGACATAGATACCTTTCCTGTACTGATATTCAATAGGGTAAAAATGTTTGTGATTTATATATACCCACACCCACCCATAACCTTGTTGTAAGGGGTACAATGTATAATATCCAAGGAGATATTCTACACACACAAACAACTTCCAATAGGTCATGTGAGAGTAGAGATTCATGTAGATCATGAGTTGAGCTTCAAGCTACATGTTCCACTTGATGATCTAGATATTCATATGGTCGATATTGATATTGGAACTTCATAGAATGGATGTTTGATCTTATAAAAATACATTCCAACAAGGAAGTATTCCTTTCCAATTTATTTTTTATGAAAAAACTTTAACAATTAAAGAAAAAGGAATAAATCAATGGATGTTATTATAGATGTAGAAAGATAATGGCGTGAAATGAAAGGTTGAATCAAAATGATCTAAAAGATCAACCAATCAATAAAAAATGTTTTCAAAAAAGTACCTTTACCCCTACTAGTTCAACTTCTACATTTACTTACTTTATAAGTTTATGAAGATACAATGGTAAAAAGTGGTGATATAGCCATAATTGATTTTTAAGAACAAATGTACAGAGAGACCATTACAGAATATCTTGGTATTGATAATGTAAATGAAATCCTAAATCATGAGTGGATAGGAATATTAGTTTTAAATGTATACATGAGGTGTGTTTTTATAATTTGTTTGTACAATGGCAGATCTACTATGATAATTATATTAAAATACTATTCATATTTTTTTGCAGGTGTATATATCAGAACTATTTAAAGGGAAATCCTTGTGAACAAAAATTTGGACTCATTAGTCCTCACATCACTTCTACACAAAAATTCTCATTGAAACCAAAGGAATATGAAGTAATAATTAAAAAACTATCAGAAATGTTTGAAAGAAAACTTATAGATGATAAAATCTTCTTAATACCCACAATGTAGGGGTAAAACTATACAATTAAATCATATAAAATATATTTTCATTCCTTTCATTACATATTCCTTTTTTGGAAACATTGGTTCCTCATTTTAATCAATTTGGATACTACAATTTTTTTTTTCTGGATTCAATGCATGGATTCCCAACAAAACGACCATATGTGATGACATTTATTAATTTGTAATACACTACATGCAACATTTTACAAATAAACCTTAAGTAATAAATTTTATATTATTTTTTAATGAAAATTATATTATGTCAAGGCGATATTTGAATATCATCAAAATCATGGAATGAGGATATTCCATGATCATAAGAAGCCTATAAAATTCTACAAATGGATAAGTATTAGGGTATATATAATAATATTTCACTATCAATATATATATATATATAATTAATTATTTTTACCAATGTTTCTATTGTTCCTGAAACAAAATAATGACAAATATTATGGTTATTATGTTTGAAAATTTATGAAATATATCGTATTCCGTCAAAAAAATAAAATCCATGAAGAGGAATTTTTGATGATATTTACAATTTCATTTAAAATATTTATTAATCCTTTTTTTATTTTTATTTTCTAGTATTACCAGAACTATCAATAATACTTATATTCAAAAGGGGAAATAGATTTTTTTATAAACAAATGGGAAGAATACATAGTGTCATAATTTATACAAACATTATAAAGAGGTGAATTCCTATTAATTATGTAGTTAATTTTATCATCATTTTATATAAAATTTCTTAGTTAATTTCTTCATCATTTTTATGAGATACTTATTTTAGTTAATTTCCTTATCAAAACACATGTCACATAATCAAAAACAATAAAATTCATTTAGATTTTTTTGATAATTTAGGACAATAATCATTAAGTCATTTGTGATGTGTAGAAATCAACCACACATCTATCTGATGCATAGTGTGATTATTATGACTTTAAGTGTGTGTTTTTATTTAAAATCAACATTTTAGTTCAAAACACACGTCACATACTCAAAACTAAGAAAAAATATTTGGATTGTTTTAATACTTTAGGATAATCATAAATAAGTTATTTTTGATTTGTAAGAATCATACACACCTCAATCTGATGCATGATGTGCTTGGTATAACACATAGTACATGTTATCGATTTTAAATTGACATTTTCCTTCAAAGTATTTCTCACTCACTAAAAACCGAGAACATATTGTCTTGGTAATTTAGGACAATAATCCTTAAGTTATTTTTAATGTGTAGAAATCAATCATACATCAATCTGACACAAGATGTGACTGGTATGGATCAAAGTGCATATTTTTATTTAAAATCTACATTTTAGTTCAAAATACACATGACATACTCAAAATTGAGAAAATGAATTCAAATTATTTTGAAAACTTCAGAAAATTGATCCTTACGTCATTTTTGATGTGTAGGAATCAATTTCAAACTTTGATTTATTGATGAAAACTGTCATGACATATGTTGGTGGGAAGTAGGGTACGTTGGGTGCATCATAAATGACATGTTATTAATGGATAAGTCAAGGAAGAATTTTTACCTTCCATTTATGGAAGTTGATATCTCATCCCATTGATTGAAATAGAACCGTCGCCCTAAATTCCATGGTCATGGTGTAACGACGAGTTTATTTCAGGTATTCAAAGAATGACCTATCAGGAATATATGTTGATGACACTATCATGAAACCTGCTTGATGAGATATTGTGACAAAGATATTATATTATACAATGAGAATTTGTATGTGGATTTCATCATTATGACTTTAAGTTCTTTCTTTTGTGTGCCTCAACCCATTTCTAGACAGTAATCTTGGAATTTAGGCAAGACCACCTAATACCAACAAGAAAAATCATAGAGGGTCACACACTAAGTGTTTTTGGTAGTCTCGATTAAATTATATTTGAATTTAATTAATGGAATAAATATTATTCTCAAGACTGAGGAATAATTTTATTCAAGATAAAATGATTTCATAAATTAAATAAATATTTATTCACCAAATTGTGAATAAAATATATTTATTTATTTTATTAAACATTTAATAAATATTTATTTACTAGTTTGTAAATAAGAATATTTATTTAAGAGAATAAAATATTTTATTCAAGTGTTCAATAAATGGAAGAGGAGTTCGAACGGACCAAGACCATGTCCGTTGATAAATTAATTATTTACAAGTTGTTAAATAATGTTTATCCAGTTGGAACAGGAAATAATAATATTATTATTATCATTATGTGGCATGGGATTTCATTTATGGTTCCATTTTGCGTAATTTGGCGCACCATAAATAATGATGTTGTTGTTGTTATTATGTGGCATGAGTTTTCTGTAATAGTTATAATTTCATTTAATTGTTATTTAGAAATTAAATATTGTTACTGAAACCCCATGTCAATTAATAGGCTGGTATGTCTATTGTGCTAAAACCTAGTGAATTGAGAATTATTGATCCAGACATTTTCTCTCTCAACTCCTCTCATATCTCCCTCTCAAGAACGAGATAAGTTTTTCAAGATCGAAGAACAAGCGATCAAGAACGATTGACACAAGAGATTTGTTTCTCTATGCTAACACCTGGAGAACAAGTTGCATTGTTCGAAGACCATTGGAGCATGTTTGGATCACCACTAAAGGGATTATACTTTAGATCCTCATGAGTGCAATAAATACAATCTGGAAGGGTCATTCCGAAAGATCAACAATCATCAATGAAGAAAGTATCAAAGACCCAAGTATTTAATTTCTTCAAAAATTAATAAATTAATTATAAAAATGATGTTCAAGATCCTCTTTCTAGAATCCAATTCTTTTATTTCCTTTGTCTAAATATTTGATTTTAATCTATGTATACTAGCGTTCATCGTCGTATTGATCCTGGATTGGTCATCGATTATAGAAAAAGTAAAGTTGGGTCATTCCAACTGCCATGCTTCTGCTGTATCTGGATCCTTCTAGTGGTATCAGAGGGGTCACATCATCATTTATAATTATTTAAATAATTAATTTATGATTTATTCATTGATAATTTAGTTTATCAATTAAAGTTTAATCATTCTTGTAATCTAAATTTCAAGATATGTTCTTCCTCTATCATTTCTTGCAGATCTATCATAAATGAATAATTTTTTTGATTAAAATTAAATCAAGGATCTCATTAGGAGGCACTGATGATTCCATCCATGTAACACGATAGTACAGACCATGTATTCAGAGTTACATGTTGTGTAATCTTCCATACACATCATGTAATCCAGATTACACACCATGTAGTTATGTTCAGTGCATCGGAAGTAATTCAATAATTAATCAAGCTGTGTGCATTAATGAAAAGTGGTGTAGTTAATTCTTATACTACATTTTTACTAGGATATACTGGTGCATGGTCAGCTAGATTACACATCGTGTGGCCCACTGGACACGGCGTGTAGTCCCTTTAGGTCAAGGGCCAAACCATGTATCCCATACACGGCTAAGCCGACCAGTAACTATGTAACCTAGAGACAACACGATGTGTGGCCCACTGGACATGCCATGTACTCTGATATTTCTGAAGTACGCCTCACACACTGAGTCCCTAGGCATGTACTTTGGATAAGATGGTGAAGACAGTACAAGTCGTGTATTCAGAACTACACATCATGTAATTTACCAAATTACATAGAATTAAAACTTTAATTTTTGTGTAATGTTTAGAATTAAATATCATGTAGATTCAAATGGGTGTTCACCGTGTTACCTCTAACGTTATGGATGAGAATATTAGGGAAATTTATAAAATGATTAAGATAAAAGTATTGATTAATTAAAGATAATAATTAATCAATTTGAGTGTGGTTTATCTCAATAAGAAAAATTAAATAATTGAATGCTAGTTTTATTAAATGCACAATTCGTTGCATGTATGTGAATGATCATGAGCTAGACTAGACCTTTTTATGTGATTGGTTTACTTTTAATTTATTTTAAATTAAATGGTTGTCATGTGTGTCATTTATCATCATTAATATGTAGGGCATGCATGCCCATGGTTTCTTTTATGTAAAACCCCCTTTTACCCCTCACTTGCATATGAGTTAAAAATCAAATGTAATGTATGGAGCTCTCAAGCTTGCGGAGACGATTCAATTAAGGAGCCGAGGTGAAACCAATCCAAGGAGATACAAAGGTGGAAAGGTGGAAAGTTGTAGACACGAACCATAAATGGTTCAAGGTGTTTCTCCCCTAGGTTAGTAGTTAGTTTATCAACCACTGGATAAACTAACCATTATAAGACCTCATGATAATGCCCTTTATTTTATTTCTATCAGTTGCATGGTTTTTCATTATGGATATATTGTCACGACTACATAATTAATGAATTAACAAGCATGCAATATGAAACTAAAATAAACTAGTCTTATGAATAAATATTATCAATACATGTTTAATCACTTAAATAAGTTTCACTTAATATTAACAATCATGTGATAAATATAATAAGGAAATTTACACATAAGAGATAAAAATCCCTCAATAAAATATTAAGTCAGACTAGCATTCCATTACTTGATTAAGGGAAAGACTTAATAAAACTAAGTGTCTGACCAACCCTTATTGGGACACTTACTTTTATATAGGAAGATCTTATAAATTTTTTGGGCTGACTTAACCATTTTACATCAAGAGGAGTGGCCCTTGCTAGACTTGGTGTAAATTTGGTGGCAAGTGTTGAGGAAATCCAAGTCAGGATTTCAGGATTGGGGAGTTCACTCAACAGATCAAGGAGCTTCAAGCCTATAGTTAGCAAAGACCTACCTACCTAAATACCTTTAAATAGCTTGACCAAACCTTGTTGAGGTTATGCGAAGGGGAATATGGATCCTTTTCACTAGAATGTTCTAGAAACTAGATATTCCAAGTTCAATGGTGAGGGCCTTTGGGAATTGATAAAATAGTGGGAGACTTAATAAAATTAATTTATTATTTCTCATAAAATGTAATCAAGAAAGTACTAATCATATGATCTTTTAATTGCAGAATAAAAATGAAAAGCTCATCAATTAAATTGTCCCTATGATTAATACTGGATAAAGACAACATCCTCACCATCAGTAACTTCCAGGAATAGTTTATATTCCTTCGGGTCATTCTACACCATGAACAGAAATATTACGTGTTGGATTACTCATTACCTGATTCGCCTACCCAAGAGGCAAGTGATGAAGAGTTCCTAGTCTACAAGAAACATATGAATGGTGTGGTTGATGTTCAATGTTTGACGTTATCATCAATGTCTAGTGAACTCATGAAGTCTCATGAAAACATGAATGCCTATAGAATGATTGATCACCTCCATGGTCTTTACCAGGAGAGAGAAATATAAGAATGATTTGAGATCTCTAAGGCACTATTTTAGAGTAATCTTGGAGAGGGTGTCCCAACTAGGGCTCATGTAGTCAAGATCATTGGCTACATTGAGCACCTAGAGGTTCTAGGGTTTAAACTCCCTGAAGAACTAGGTACCGATCCCATTCTCGCATCACTCCCTCAGATATTCTCTAGTTTTGTTATGAATTACAATATGAACAACATTGAGAAGTCTCTACCATATATTTTTATCCTCCTTTTCCAAGTGGATAAAGACATGAAGCATGAAAAGCCTTCTATCATTTTGGTGAATAAGAGGGAAGGGAAGGTGAAGTGATTTAAGCCCAAAGCTTCTTCAAGGATTTCCAAGAAAAGGAAGATCAAGGGGTACAAAAGGGAACATGAAGCAGTTTGTTTCGCATGTGGAAAGAAGGTCCACTGGAAGAAAATTTTCACCCAAATAAATAAGTAAGGGTAAGTTTCAGGTGCATTTGTTATCAAGTGAAATTTATCTGTTTCTAAAAATTGGGTATTAGATACAACCTATACTGCTCACATATGTATCCAAATATAGAAACCAAGTAGATTTAAGAAAATTGATGAGGAGAGGTAAATCTGTAAGTAGAAAATAGATATAGACTTGATGTTGTAGTTGTTGGGGACTACCACCTCACATTGTCGAATTGGATGATATTGGTCTTAAAAGGTTGTTATTATGTGCCTTTTGTAATCAAAAACATTATTTCTATATCCAGACTAGATATTGATGGATTTATTTTCAAGTTCAAAAATGAATGTTGATTCTTTTATAAAGATAGAATTTGTTTTGTTAAGACACATTTATATAATGGTCTTTACATGTTGGATTACACAAACCAAGTAATGGAAATCGATAATGAAGCTACTTCACATGACTCATACCACACCCAACTTTGGAATCACCAGCTAGGTCATGTAAATGAGAAATGCTTGAGAAAGTTACATCAAGATGAATATTTAGATTCTTTCAAACTAAAACCACTTGGTGTATGTCATTCATGTTTACAAGAAAAAATGACCAAATCCACATTTAGTAGGAAAGGTGAAAGGTCCAAAGAGCTTCTTGAATTGGTTTATACCGATGTGTGTGGACCATTTTCAATTGAAGCAAGGGGTGGATACTCATACTTCATAACTTTAACAAATTATTTTAGTAGATATGGATATATATAATTAACGAGGTATAAGTAGTATTATTTTGATAAGTGCAAAGAATACAAGAATGAATTTGAGAACTATCTTGGAAAGAAGATTAATAAAATCCACTCAGATCGAGGTGGGGAATATATTAATCAAGACTTCATTGATTACTTACGGAAGTTTGGAGTCCTATCCCAACTCAATACTCCTTACATGCCTCAATGGAATAGTGTAAGAGAAAGGAGGAACTACACCTTGTTGGACATGGTGAGATCAATGATGAGTCATGCAAGTCTTCAATTATCCTTTTAGGGATATGCGTTACAAATAGAAGCATGCATACTAAACCAAGTACCAACTAAATCGATAAATTGTATTCCATAAAAATTTTTGAGTGTATGAAAATCCATGTTATCAAATTTACATGTGTGGGGAAGCAAAATGTTTATTAAGGCATCTTCAGGTAACAAAATTGCACCCTGATGCACAAAGTTCACCTTTATAGGATACCCCAATAAAAAAGGGGATATTACCTATAAAACCCCTCAGATAAAATGGTTATAGTGGAAAGACATTCCATATTCCTTTAGAGGGAACACATCTCCAAAATAGATAGTGGGAGAAAGATATACTTTGATGAAGTTGAGGCTCAAGGCACACAATATTTTGTATAAGAGCATATTCCACAAATCCCCATAAAAGAAGAATATGTTTTAGAGACACAAGAACTGCATAGGAGTACGATAAAGGTTATAGAACTAGAACGGTATTGTTTTCTAGTTACCAAGGATGGTAACTCATTATTGGTTATAATAATGATCTTATAACCTACAAGGAAGTATTAAGTGGCACAGATGTTTCCAAGTGGTAAAAAGCTATGGATTATGAAATGGATTCCATGTACCAAAACCAATTTTGGATTTTGGTAGATCCTCTAGTAGATGTAAAGTCTATGAGTTGCAAATGGGTATTCAAGAATAAACTAGACATGGGAGAACAAGTCAGTACCTATAAGCCATGACTGGTTGAAAAAGGGTTTAAAGAGCGTCAAGAAATTTACTATGACAAAAACATTTCACTAGTTGCAATGCTGAAATCCATCAGAATTCTACTGGCCATTTTTTCTTACCATGAATATGAGATTGGGAAAATGGATGTCAAAACATCCTTCCTTAACAAGAACCTTTATAAAGATGTCTATATGACACAAACTGAAGGGTTTGTGACTCCAAAGTATGCCAATAAGATATGAAAGTTGTAAAAATTCATGTATGGAATAAATCAATCATCCAGGTCATGAAACATTCATCATTATGAATCCATAAAGGAATTTGGTTTTACAATGAATGAATATGAGCCTTGTTTCTACGAACAGTTTAGTGGGAGTGTAGTTGTTTTCCTAATAGTATTTGTTGATGACATATTACTTATTGAAAATGAGATACCAGTCTTACAGTCTGTTAAGGCATGGTTGAAAAAATGATTCTCCATGAAGGACTTGGGTGAGGCAACATATATTCTTAGGATCAAGATCCATCATGATAGATTCAAGAGAATGTTGGGCCTAAGTAAAAGTACATACATTGACAAGATAATGAATAGATTCAGTATGGAATAATCCAAGAGTGGATTTTTTCCAGCGTCACATGACATTCATATTTATAAGAAAATGTTTCCTTAGACGCATGAGGAAATAAATAGAATGTAAATAACTCCTTATGCATTAACGATTAGGTCAGTCATGTATTCCATACTGTGTACTAGGCTAGATGCCACCTACACATTAAGTCCAATAGGTAGGTATCAAGCTAACCCAGGTGACCACCATTGGATGACAGTCAAGACTATCATTAAGTATTTGAATCACATAATTCAGAAGTATCATCTCTTGAGGGATTTTTCTCAGATAGAAGAAGTTGTAGTGAATAGTATTTCCATGAAAGACAATATGGTGGACCCCTTGACTAAAGACTTAACTCAGTAGAAACATGGTCATCATGTGAGGTCTAGTGGACTGAAGGTCATAGGCAGTTGGATCTAGTCCAAGTGGGAGTTTTTTAGATTTGGTGTCCTGGAACCAATTGTTTTTACTTTGATTACATGAATATTTAATTATATATTGTTCATTGTTTTTCAAGACTATCACTAGTATAAAATTGAGCAGTCGTGGAGGAAAATTTTGGGCGACTTCCAAATGGCAGTCACTGCATTTTTTTATCCCATGCTAAAATCACTCTCCCACTCCCTCTCTTTCATTAACCCTCCCCCATGAAACCCTGTGACCTCGTGGCCCCGTGACCCCCTGACCCTGACCCCGCTCCCCCATTCTCCGTATCACCACCATCGAATGCTTCCGGCCCGTCATGCCCTGTCGTCTCTTTCATTCACCCTCCCACACATGACCCCCCAAACCCACTCCCTCGTCCTCTCTCCCTCCACCGTTATACCCTTCTGACCCTGCCTCCCCCCCACTGTCGAGTTCTCCCACCTTTTTCGAGCCTCCCACCCCTTTCAAGCTCTGTTTTTGAGCTATCCCGCCTTCATTGATCCCTCTCACCCCTTTCAATCTCTTATGATCCCTACTTCCCCTCTCAAGCTCTATTGTTGAGCCCTCCCACCCATGTTGTTGAGCCCCAGTGTCAAAGAATCTTTCCCCGTGTTTAGGTGCGATCTCTTGCACTCCTATATTTCCAATTATATGAATTTCAGATTTTTTCCATCAAAATTTGCTTCTCAGTGGTTCAAATGTTCTATGTTGTTGATTGATTTTGATATTGTCAGGTGTTTTTGTCTTTTCTCATATGCTATAGTTTTCTTTCTTCCTTGTTAGTTACTGGGATATATAAACCAAATAGGAATTTGAATGGCCGTGTGGGATGCAACTTCTAAATATATAGGAGAAGACAATAAAAAATTAATTTTTTAAAATATGGTGCATGAAATCCTTTTACATATGGAATCAAAATAAATTTCTAAGAAACCCTTATTCTGAGAACTATTAGTAGAGTGCCTTATCTATGCCGCATGCTTGGTGTTGATCCTATTAAAATCTTCAACTGACTCCATGTTACCCACTTCCACTGCCTAATTAATTCTAAGATTCCTAGGGATGTATAATTGTGTTTCTTTGTGTATACAAATCTTGATAACATTTTTCATTTCTTCTTACAGCTTGGTTGTAGAGAAATATTCACAAAATCCAATGCTTGGTCATCATTTCATTACACATGGGAAGGTATAATCACATTTTGAAGCTTGTGTACGTGGCCCAATTCCTTATTTAAACTTTCATTGACCTTAAACTAATGATTTTTATTTTTTTAGCATGATAAATATGTATAGATAACTTAAAAATAAGTTTATGATTTAGTAATGAAAGTTGTGAAATCCATCCAAAGCTATGAGCTTAAGAAAGTATGTAAAAAACTAAAATGTTCTCATTAGTATCTGGATTTTGGTAATGATTCAATTTGACTATGTTGTTAATGATTGGTGATTTTTAGGGAGGATGCTATGGAATTTATGGTGTCAACTATCCAGAGTGGGTTATGAGCATAGAGGCATGCTTCAGTGTAAGTCTCATGGACCATATTGTGTTCCATTGCATGAAATGTTTTCCTATGTTTTATAGGCATGCAATGCTCATGGACTATATTGTGTTCCTCCATATGACTCATTAGGTATGAATTATTATTATTTTTATTATATTTTTTATTTCTTTTCAACTTATTTCCTTCACTATATAACTTTTCATAATTTACTAACAACCCGTCTAGTTTCATTTCAAACAGAACTGTTCATGGGAAATGATACTATGTTTGGTTAGGTTAAAGGAGGAAATGATACATCATTCCACCACTTAGTTGGATGAATATTAAATTTTATGGAGATATGGTTCCAAAAAAAGTAATATTTAATGAAACCTCAAGGGGTGTTAGTATGGTTTCCTTAGTATAATGAGGAAACTAAGAAGACAAATATTCTCCTTGCCTTTTTTTATTTTAACTCAGGGATATATTTTTCTTTAAAAAATATCATTTGGAAAGTAACCAAATAGACTGTTATTATTTATTCATTCCATTCAATTCCATTTCATTACATTCCAACTCATTCCAACTTCACTTCATTTCATTCCACTCCATTTCATTTTTTTTCACTCCATTTCATTTCATTCCACTCTCAAGCATTCTATAAACCAAACATAGAATTCATTTGGTTTCTTTACTATTTTATTTTAGGTGTTGATGCAGTATAATTCATCATATTCCATGTGGAGGTCTCTATTGCATTTATATAGGAGAAAAATATTTCTGAGGTACATTAATGAGAAGCAAGTGATGTGTTTACTTTACTCTTTATAGATTTTTTTAATGTTGTGCAGTTCCTTGTCATCTCATTCCCTTCCTTTTTAGATTTTGAAGACATTACCTAATACAACTAATTTTTTGTGAAGCAAGTTCCATGTAACTTTTAAGTTGTAGTGCCAATACAAGTGGTTTTTGGTAGCCTATATGCTACTCTTTGTGCAAAATTTGTCAGCTTTAGAAGGGTTATTCCAGAGTAAAGGGACATGGTTGAAGATTTTGGATTGAATATATATTAATTGGATAATTTTTTATAACCAGTAGGCTGCATTTATTCCATATCCAGTCCACACACATGATATTTAATGTTGAAAAATACTTGATATGATTATTTAATTTATTTCTATAGTCATACATGTATTTATTATAATTTTTTCATTTCTTATTTCATGTATACAGAGCAAAACTATGGGATCATCAAGGGATTTATCCACACCGGTAACTTCTTATGGATTTTATGTCACTTCTTTTGTGCATGTTGGATTTGTCTTCATTTGATGCTTTCTGCTAAAATAACTCAAACGAACTAACATTGAAGGTTTGACGTCCTTTAAAAAGGTGCGTTCAGGGGTAAAAACCAACCAAATGGCCTCTGAATGAGCTGAAATCAGACAAAAAAACCATAAAGTGAATTTTGAGATGGCTGAGTAGACAAAACATCAACCAGACATGTCATTTTCTCGGGATGACCGAAAATACACTTTTAGTATCGTAAAATACCAAAATGTGTGTTTAATGGTCAATTCAATATCAAAAAACCTTGGAATGACCTGAAAAAATAGGAAAACTTCCTTATTATTATTCATGTTGTGTACGTGCATACAGAATGTCAATCGGACGTGCGATCTACCCAGAATGACCGGATATGTGGTATTTAAAGGTTTGACACCCTTTAAAATCACGTGGGGGGTAAAAACTAGCTAAACAACCACCTAATACATTGAAATCATATGAAAACAACTGTAGAGTGGATTGTGAAAGGGTAGAGTATATGGTATGTCAATTAGAGTTGTCGTTTGGCTAGGATAACGAAAAACACACTTTTAGTGACATAGAACACCAAAACATGTGTTTAACGTTAATATATATAACAAATGACCTTGGAATTACTTTAAATAATAGTAAAAAAATCATTATTATTCTTAATGTGTATGAGTAGACAAAACATCAATCAGATGTGCGGTCTATCCAAAATTACCGAATATGCGATTTTTAAAGGTTCGACGTCCTTTAAAAAGGTGTGTTCATGTGTCAAAACCAACCAAACAACCTATAAATGTGCTAAAAATATATGAAAACAACCATATAGTGTATTTTGATATGGTAGAGCAGACAGAACTTCAATCAAAGATGTCATTTTCCCTGGACGATTGAAAACACACTTTTAGTGTCATAAAACACCAAAACATGCGTTTAATGGTCAATTCAATATAAAACAACCTAGGAATGACCTGAAAATTTTTTAAGACCGTATTATTATTATTCACGTTGTGTAAGATCAGATAGAACATCAATTGGATTTTTGGTCTACCTAGAATGACCAAATATGCGGTATTTAAAGGTTCAACGCCCTTTAAAAAGGTGCGTCAGGTGGTCAAAACCAACCGAACAAACTCAGAATTCCATGAAATCAGAACACAACAACCATGGAGTGAATTGAGAAATGTTCTAACTTACGGTACATCAATTAGAGGTGTCTTTTGACCGCAATGATGAAAAACACACATTTAGTGTCATAAAACACCAAAACGGGCGTTTAATGGTCATATTCATAGCAAACGACTTCAAGAATGACATGAAATAAAAGTAAAATCATCTTATTATTATTATTTATGTGTGTGAGGAGAATAAATGTGAATCATACATGTGGTGTGTGCGGTACGACTGAACATGTAGATTTTAAAGATTTGACGCCCTTTAAAAAGGTGCATTGGGTGGTCAAAACCAACCGAACGAACTCAGAATGCCATGAAATCAGACAAAAACAATAACTGAGTAAATTATGAAATGGTCGAGTAGAAGATATGTCAATAAGAGGTGTCGTTTGTTCGCAAAGTCCGAAAATTCCCTTTTAGTGTCATAAAATATTAAAATGGGTGTTTAACGGTCAAATCCATAGCGAACGACCTCTGAATGACATGAAATCAGAGAAAAACCATCTTATTATTATTTCTGAAGTGTGCGAGGAGATGGAACATCAATAGGATGTGTGGTGTTCACGGAATGACAGAATATGTGGTATTTAAAGGTTCAAAGCCCTTTAAAAAGGTGTGTCAGGTGGTCAAAACCAACCTAATTAACTCATAATGTCATGAAATTATACCACAACAACCATGGAGTGAACTGTGAAATGGTTGAATAGATAGTACGTCAATCAGAGGTGTCGTTTGACCGTGATGATGAAAAACGCACATTTAGTGTCATAAAACACAAAAACAAACGTTTAATGGTCAGATTCATAGAAAATGTGCTAGGAATGACTTGAAATCACATGAAAACAATCTAATTATTATTCGTGATGTGTACAAGGAGACTGCACGCGTGCGGTATGATTGAATATATGGATTTTAAAGACTTGACGCCTTTTAAAAAGGTGTTTTGGGTGGTTAAAATCAGACGAACGACCTCACAATGCCATGAAATCAGAAAAAAACAACCGGTGAGTGAATTTTGAAATGGTTGTAAAGACAGTACATTAATCGGAGGTGTCGTGTGACCGCGATGATAGAAAATTCCAATCTGGTGCCATAAAACACCAAAACGAACTTTTAATGATTATATTCATAGAAAACATGCTTGGAATGACTTTAAATCATAGGATAATAATATAATTATTATTCTTGATGTGTATGAGGAGACAAAATTTCAATCGAACATGAAGTTTGCGTGGTATGACTGAATATGTGGTTTTTAAGTATTTGACGTGCTTCAAAAAGGCACGTCGGGTGGTCAAAACTAGTCGAACGACTTCACAATGCCATGAAATCAGACGAGAACATATGGTGAGTAAATTTTGAAATGGTTGGGCAGGCGGTATACCAATCAGAGGTGTTGTGTTACCACGGTGATGGAAAACGCCAATTCGGTGCCATAAAACACCAAAACGAACGTTTAACGGTTATATGAATAGAAAACATGATCATAATGACTTGAAATCATAGGGAAACAATCTAATTATTATTCATGACATGTATAGGGAGATGACATATTAATAGGACGTGCAGTTTGCATGGTACGACTGAATTTGTGTTTTTTAGGTGTTTGGTGCGCTTGAGAAAGGTGCATGGGGTGGTCTAAATCGGTAGAACAACCTGATAATTCCATAAAATCAAATGAAAAAAACCAGTGAGTGAATTATAAAATAGTCAGGCAGACGACACGTCAATCGGAGGTGTTGTGTGACCGTGGTGACCGAAAACGCACTTCTGGTGCCATAAATGACCAAAATATGCATTTAACGGTCAAATTCATACCGAATGACATCAGAATAACTTGAAATCATAGTAAAACATTCAAATTATTATTCACGATGTGTACGAGGATATGACACATCAATCAGATGTGTGGTTTGCACGGTACGACTGAATATGTGTTTTTTAAATATTTGGCGTGCTTGAGAAAGGTTCGTGAGGTGGTCAAAGCCGACTGAATGACCTCTGAATTCCATTAAATCAAACGATAACAACCGGTGAGTGAATTTTGAAATGTTTGGTCATACGACACATCAATCGAAGGTGTCGTGTGACCGCAGTGACCGAAAACGCCCTTCTGGTGCCATAAATGACCAAAACACGCATTTAACGGTCAAATGCATACCGAATGACATCAGAATGATTTTAAATCACATGAAAACAGTCTAATTATTATTCGTAACATTTACAGGGAGACTACATGTCAACAAGACGTGCGATTTTCACGGTACAGCTGAATATTTGTTTTTTAGGTGTTTGGCGTGCTTGAGAAAGGTGTGTGGGGCAGTCAAAACTGTCTGAATGACATCGGAATGCCATGAAATCAAATCAAAACAACCGTCGAGTGAATTTTAAAATGGTTGGGTAGACGACACATCAATCAGAGGTGTTGTGTGACCGTTGTGACCTAAAACGGACTTCTGGTGCCATAAACAACCAAAATCCGCGTTTAACGGTCAAATGCATAACAAATGACATCAGAATTACTTTAAATCATAGGAAAATAGTATAATTATTATTTGTGATGTGTACGAGGAGATGACACATCAATCGGACCTGCGGTTTTCATGGTACAATTGAATATGTATTTTTTAGGTGTTTGGCGCGCTTGAGAAAGGTGTGTGGGGTGGTCAAAAACGACCGAACGACATAATAATTCCATGAAATCAGAAGACAACAACCATAGAATGAATTATTAAATGGTCGGGCAGACGACACGTCAATCATAGGTTTCGTGTGACCGCGGTGACCGAAAACGCACTTCTGGTGCCATAAACGACCAAAACATTCATTTAACGGTCAAATGCATACCGAACAACATCAAAATGACCTTAAATCACAGGACAACGGTCTAATTATTATTCTTGACGTGTACGAGAGATGACATGTCAATCAGATGTGTGGTTTGTGTGGTACGGCTGAATATGTGTTTTTTAAATGTTTAGCGCGCTTGAGAAAAGTGTGTGGGGTGATCAAAACTGGCCGAACGACCTCAGAATACCATGAAATCAGAATAAAACAATTGGCGAGTGAATTTTGAAATGGTCGGGCATACAAAACATCAATCAGAGGTGTCATGTGACCGTGGTGATCGAAAACGCCATTCTGGTGCCATAAACGACCAAAACACACGTTTAACGGTGAAATGCATACCGAATGACATCAATAATGACTTGAAATCACAGGAAAATCATCTATTTATTATTATTAATGTGTACAGGGAGAATTCACATCAATCAAATGCGCGGTTTGTACAGTACGGTTGAATATACATTTTTTAGGTGTTTGGCGCGCTTGAGAAAGGTGCGTGAGGTGCTCAAAACTATCCAAACGACCTATTAATTCCATGAAATCAAAAAAAAACAACCATAGAATGAATTTTCAAATGTTCAAGTAGAAGATATGTCAATCGGAGGTGTCGTGTGATCGAGGTGACTGAAAACGCACTTCTAGTGCCATAAATGACCAAAACACGCGTTTAACGGTCAAATGCATACCGAATGACATCAGAATGAATTGAAATAATAGGAAAACAATATAATTATTATTTTTTACGTGTACGAGGAGACGACACATCAATTGGACATAAGGTTTACGCGGTACGGTTGAATATGTGTTTTTTAGGTGTTTGGCGCGCTTGAGAAAGGTGCATGGGTTGGTCAAAACTGGCCGAATGACCTCAGAATGCAATGAAATTAGATGAAAAAAAACCAGTGAGTGAATTGTGAAATGGTCGGGTAGATGACATGTCAATCGGAGGTTTCGTGTGACTACGGTGACCGAAAACACACTTCCCGTGCCACAAACGGCCAAAACACGCGTTTAACGGTCAAATTCATACCGAACAACATCAAAATGACTCAAAATCATAGGACAATAGTCATTATTATTTGTGATGTGTACGGGGAGATAAAACATCAATCAGACATGCAGTTTGTGTGGTGCGGCTAAATATGTTCTTTTTAAGTATTTGGTGCGCTTGAGAAAGGTGCATGGGGTGGTCAAAACCATCTGAACGACCTCATAATGCCATAAAATCAGACGACAACAACCATAGAGTGAATTTTCAAATGTTTGGTCATACAACACGTCAATCGGAGGTGTCATGTGACTGCGGTGACCGAAAACACACTTCACATGCCATAAACGACCAAAACACGTGTTTAACGGTCAAATGCAAACCGAACGACATTGGAATAACTTTAAATCATAGGAAAAAAGACTAATTATTATTTGTGATGTGTAAGAGGAGATGACATGTTAGTCGGATGTGCGGTTTGTGTGGTATGGATAAATATATATTTTTTAGTGTTTGGCGTGCTTAAGAAATGTGTGTGGGGTGGTCAAAACTGGCCGAACGACCTCAGAATGCCATGAAATCAGACGACAACAACCATAAAGTGAATTGTGAAATGTTCGGGCAGATGACACATCAATCAGAGGTGTCATGTGACTGCGGTAACCAAAAACACAATTTTGGTGCCATAAACAACCAAAACAGGCGTTTAACTGTCAAATGCATACCGAACGAAATTGCAATGACTTGAAATCACAGGAAAAAAATATAATTATTATTCGTGACATGTATGAGAATATGAAACATCAATCAGACGTGTGGTTTGCACGGTACGGCTGAATATGTGTTTTTTAGGTGTTGACGCGCTTGAGAAAGGTGTGTGGGGTGGTCAAAACCGGGAGAACGACCTCAGAATGCCATGAAATCAGACGACAAAAACTAGCGAGTGAATTTTAAAATAGTCAAGCAGAGGACATGTTAATTGGAGGTGTCATGTGACCACGGTGACCGAAAACAGACTTCTCGTGGCATAAAAGACCAAAACATGCGTTTAACGGTCAAATGCAAATTGAGAGACATCAGAATGACTTGAAATCACAAGAAAATAGTTTAATTATTATTTATGATATGTACGAGGATACGACATGTCAATTGGACATGCAGTTTGAATGGTACGGCTGAATATGTATTTTTTAGGTGTTTGGCTCACTTGAGAAAGGTGCGTGGGGTGGTCAAAACTGGCCAAATGACCTCATAATGCAATGAAATCAGATGGAAACAATCGGTGAGTGAATTGTGAAATGGTCGGGTAGGCAACATATCAATCAGAGGTGTTGTGTGACTGCGGTGACCGAAAACGCACTTCCCATGCCATAAACGACCAAAACACACGTTTAATGGACAAATTCATACTAAACAACAACAGAATGACTTGAAATCACAGGACAACAGTAATTATTATCCGTGACGTGCATTAGGAGATGACACGTCAATTGGATGTGTGGTTTGCACTGTACGAATGAATATGTGTTTTTTAGGTGTTTAGCGTGCTTGAGAAAGGTACGTGGGGTGGTCAAAATCGTCCGAACGACCTTGAAATTCCATAAAATCCAACAACAATAACCAGAGAGTGAATTTTCAAATGTTCAGGCATATGGAACATCAATCATAGGTGTCGTGTGACCGCGGTGACTGAAGACGCACTTCCCGTGCCATAAATGACCAAAACACATGTTTAACGGTCAAATGCATACCGAACAACATCAGAATGAATTTAAATCACATGACAACAATATAATTATTATATTTGATGTGTATGCGGAGATAGAACATCAATCGGACGTACGGTTTGTGCAGTACGGCTGAATATGTGTTTTTTAAGTGTTTGGTGTGCTTAAGAAATGTGCGTGGGGTTGTCAAAATTGTCCGAATGACCTCAGAATGCCATGAAATAAGAAGAAAACAACCAGCGAGTGAATTTTGAAATTTTTAAGTATAATACACATCAATTGGAGGTGTCGTGTGACTGTGATGACTGAAAACACACTTCTGGTGTCATAAACGACCAAAACAAGCGTTTAACGGTCAAATGCATACTGAACAAAATCGTAATGAATTGAAATCATAGTAAAACAATAAGATTATTATCCGTGATGTGTGTGAGAAGATATAAAATCAATCAGACATGTGGTTTTCATGGTATGGCCGAATATGTGTTTTTTAGGTGTTGGCGCGCTTGAGAAAGGTGCGTGGGGTGGTCAAAACCGGTCAAATGACCTCAGAATTCCATGAAATCAGAAGAAAACAATTGGTGAGTGAATTGTAAAATGGTCGGGTAGATGACACATCAATTGGTGGTGTCGTGTGACCATGGTGACCGAAAACGAACTTCTCGTGGCATAAAAGACCAAAACATGCGTTTAACAGTCAAATGCATACCGAACGACATCGGAATGACTTGAAATCATAGGACAACAATCTAATTATTATTCGTGATGTGTAAAAGGAGGAGAAATGTCAACTAGACATGCGGTTTGCGTGGTATGGCTGAATATCGCTTGAAAAAAGTGCTTGGGGAGGTCAAAACTGACCGAACGGCCTCAGAATTCCATGAAATCAGATGACAACAACCGGCGAGGGAATTTTGAAATGGTCAGGTAGATGACATGCAAATTGAAGGTTTTGTGTGACCGCGGTGACCAAAAATGCACTTCCTATGTCATAAACAATCAAAACACACATTTAACGGTCAAATGCATACCTAATGACATCAGAATGACTTGAAATCATAGGACAACAGTCTAATTATTATTTCTGATGTGTGCCATCATAGGACACATCGATTGAAAATGTGGTTTGATTAGAACCATAAAATTAACAATTTTAAATTTTTAAAAAGATATTCAAAATTATTAATATATTTTCAAAATCAAATGCTTTTGATCTGTTACAGTAAGCTTGAATTGAAATGTGTTATTGCATTTCGATTATTTTTTTGGATGTTTTTTTCGGTATTAATTTTTTTATTAAATTATGTCATGCAGTTATATTCAATGATGGATGTGGAAGTTTGGCAGATGACGAGATGAAGAGATTTACGTGCGTATGAGTTTAAATATTTTAAAAAAGTTTTTTTTTGTGATTTTGAAATATAGGGTTTTTTATTGTATTTCTGACATTTAAAAAAATAAAAAATTCCTATAGCGTCCTCCATTTTTCACTCGCTGGAGCCGAAGCCGAACTAGGCTATAGCGACAGCCATTTGGTGATTGCTATAGGCCATGTCGGCTTGACTGCAACGTCCACCAAATAGAAGACACTATTAGAAACACTGAATGACCTAAAGCATCCATTGTAGACCTTTAGCGATGGCTTTTGGAGATCTCTAAAGGTCTTCATTCTACTAGTTGTAATTATGCCATAGAGTATTTGTCACATTAATAAGGTCATAACAGTTCCCCGCTATGAGGAGAACCTTGAAGTGCTATGACGATATTCTTAAATATAGTTCTATGGTTGGATGGCATACTATGATGGGACACATACTATACAGACTGTTAGGTGTGAGTACTCGTAAGAATATGAGACTTCTTCTCATGAAGTTCACACTTGGTAATCTCTAAGATGGGAGATTATGAGAACAGACCTTCCAGTAGGAATTCCGCATGTTTTGGTGTCATCAGATAATCCTATCTGCGAGCGTGTGTAATAGTTCTTAGACTTTATGAATATCATTAATACGTGTCATGACTCATGCACTTTGATTTAATGATGAAAACTGTCATGCCATATGTTGGCGGGAAGTAAGGTACGTTGGGTGCGTCACAAATGACATGTTATTAATGGATAATTTGAGGAAGGATTTGTACCTTCCATTTATGAAAGTTGATATCTTGGACCATTGATTGAAATAGAACCATCACCCTAAATTCTATGGCCATGGTGTAACGATGATTTTATTTCAGGTAGTTAAAGAATGACGTATCAAGTATATAGGTTGATGACACTATCATGAAGCATGCTTGATGAGATATTGTGACAAAGCAATTATATTACACAGTGAGCATTTGTATGTGGATTACATCATTGAGACTTTAAGTTCTTTCTCTTAGGTGTCTTGACTTGTTTTTAGGAAGTAATCATGGACTTTAGGAAAGCCTGCCTAATTCCAACAAGAAATAATCCTAGAGGGTCACACACTAAGTGTTTCTGGTGGTATCAATTAAATTCTATTTGAGTTTAATCAATGGAATAAAAATTATTCTCAAGATCGAGGGATAATTTTATTCAAGTTAAAATGATTTCATAAATTAAATAAATATTTATTCATCAAATTGTGAATAAAATATATTTATTTATTTTATTGAACATTTAATAAATATTTATTTACTAGTTTGTAAATAAAAATATTTATTTAAGAGAATAAAATATTTTATTCGGGTGTTCAATAAATAGAAGAGAAGTTCAAAAGAACCAAGACAGTTCCTATTGATAAATTAATTATTTACAAGTTGTTAAATAATGTTTATCCAGTTGGCAAGAAATAATAATAATACTGTTATCATTTTGTGGCATTAGATTTCATCTATGGTTCTGTTTTGTGCAAGTTTGCGCACCACAAATAATGGTGTTGTTATTGTTATTATGTGGCATGAGTTTTCCCTAATAGTTATAATTGAATTTAATTGTTGTTTCGCAATTAAATATTGTAACTGAAACCCCATGTCGATTAATAAGTAGATACTTCTATTGTTCCAAATCCCATTGAATTGAAAATTTTGAGCCAAACATTTTCTCTCTCGACTCCTCTCATCTATCCCTCTTAAGAATGAGAGAAGTTCTTCAAGACCAAAGAATGAGTGATCAAGAACGATCGACGCAGGACATTAATTTCACCATGCTATCACCTAGAGAATGAGTGGCATTGTTTAGAGACCATTTGAGCACATGTGGATCACCGCTAGAGGGATTCTACTTTGGATCCTCATGAGCACAATGAAGAAAATCTGGAAGGGTCATTCCGGATGATCAATGATCATTAACGAAGAAAGTATCAAAGACCTAGGTATTTAATTTCTTTAGAAATTAATAAATTAATTATAAACATGATGTATAAGATCATCTTTCTCAGATCTGGTGTTTTTCTTATCTTTTTTTAAATCTTTGATTTTAATATGTGGATATTGGCGTTCATTGTTGTATTAATCCTAGATTGGTCATCGATTATGGAAAAAACAAAGTTGGGCCCTTCAAAACACCATATTTTTGTTGCGTTTGGATCCTTCAAGTGGTATCAGAGGGGTCACATCATCGTTTATAATTATTTAAATAATTTTTTGATGATTTATGCTTTAATAATTTAATTTGTCAATTAAAGTTTAATTGTTCTTGTAATCTGAATTTTTAGATACGTTCTTCCTCTATCATTTCTCACAGATCTATCATAAATGAATAATATTTTTATTAAAATTAAATTTAGGATCTCATCAGGAGGTGCCGACAATTCTGTCTATGTAACATAATAGTACATGATGTGTATGAAATGCGCTGTCGTGGGCGCCGTCAAATGATTAATGGTTTTTGGGGTGCCTAGGTGCATCAGAGTGGTTGACCAAGGTCATCTCTCAAAGAGGCAGTAATTGAAACAACTTTTTAATGGTATTCTAAAAATAAAATAAAAGAGAATAAAAACACTACTTTAAAGGATGGGGTTGTTTATCATTTATAAATCTAGAAGGATAGGGGGTTGTTTATCATTTAGAAAATATTTTAAAAGGCATAATCGATCTAACTCAACCTATTCAATCAATTATTTATCATTATCATTTAAATTAACATCCAATTAATTATTATCCCCTAACATGTTAACCCCCTAACCCTACGATAATTAACCTTACCACAAAGATGAAGTGAATTAAACCCTAGGTTATCTTCGGAACATGTAATCGCAACACCCTGCTTTGATTGATGTTCTAAAGATAGCTTATGGTCAGTGGTAAATTAGGTCACATATCCATTCTGTAAATGAGAACTAATTGAGTTTAGGGATTATTTTTGAAGTCTACAAATTAATCCCATGTGGTTTTGAATTACCGGTTAAGGTTGCGCTCTCACAGTTTACACAATTCCCAACCTCGTGTGTTTTGTGTTAACTGTTCAATTGCTTGCTTAGATTTATTTAAATTAAAAACTAAATTAATAGATCATAATATTTTAATTACATTAGATCATTGATTCAAAATAAATGAATGAATAATGATAGAGGTCGATCGATTACTAAAAAGAACTACTCTTCCATTGGTGGTGTAGTCATCGTAGAAATGTTTTGCATGTGAAAAGGTTTAGAAAGGGTAAAACCCAATCTCATTTATACTCTTGATTATAGCCCAATTATAAATATTAAGGATGATTAAAATAGAGGAAAACATGGGAATATAGAAGAAAATATAATAAATATAAGAGGTATAAAGAAGTTTATTATGCAAATATAAATATTACAAAGCAAGAAAGAGAGGAAGGCTTCGATGAAGGGATCATTGCTTCAAGAGCTACCCCTAAGAGTATAAGGAGTTCTAGAAACTCTAAGGTGGTTATAGGACTCCTATATAACTCCAAAATGGTATCACTTCACTCCCTTTTCTTAACTTCCAAATGGGGTGCCCAAGGTATCAATTTATAGCCGAAATAGGGAGTGGTTTTAGGCACCCAGTTTTCGAGATACCACTTTTGTGTCAGTTTTTAATTGATAAATGACATTATATAGAGTTGGAAAAAATATAAAAGTTGTATTAAATCATCTTTAATATCTCCATGTCAAATTTTGTGGCCAATGGAGAATTACAACATGATATATGGCCGAAATACATATTAAAGTCATTGACTTCATGCAGATTATGTCTCCTTGACAGATTGGTTCGGATGGACTCCTTAATGACCAAATTGGGATTCAGTTCCTTGAGAGGAGTTGTATCCCATGAATTTTTTAAGTGTAACACAAAATATTAACCCATTTGGATGCATTTATTTTGAGAAATGTTCAAAACAGTGGATAAATGTCCTTGGGATTTCATGTAGTTTGGCCCATTTCGCTTCTGGATCATCTATGATCCTCCAAATCACCTCCTCCTACAAACAAATCACAAAAACAAGAATAATTTCCTTTCTTAATAGTGATAAAAATTTAATAATTGCATCAAATGGGATGTTCAATTTGAGAAAATATTTTTAATTTTAAATACAAAACTAGTTTAAAACAGTGATGTAGGGATGAAATAAAGTAGTGAATTGTGACGCGATCACACCCCCACACTTACACTTTTGCACTCCTAGGAAAAAACTCATATTGTGGATTCCAAAAAAAATTGTCAAAATTAAACATCAATATCAAAACAAATTTTAAAACACATATCCTTGAGATTCAAAAATTCCACACCAAGAAACAAATGATATCATGCCTCATAAAATCCATTATTTTAAGTTCTCCATTTATATCATTCAATATATTTCCACTTCATTTATCCTCCCATGCAAAAAACACTTACCTCACTTGAATTTTCTCTTATAACACAAATGTCAATTCTTTAGCAATTTCCTTCTCATCCAAACTCATTCAAGGGTCAGCATAGGCTTGATAAATTCCTACATCTCCACCTGATGTGAGTCAAGGACATATGCTTATCATGAGGAATTTTTAAGGTTGTTCTGTGGATTTCAGTTGGTAGGATTTAGATGTGAAAAATTATGAGGCTGAATGAGGGGGACTTGACTCTTTTTGAAGAAAAATTGCATTAATCAATTTTTCACATAAATATGGTCTCCTCCTCAATCCCCATGGCATCGATTCATGTTCATCATCATGAAAAATAAAGGAATTTTCACACCATTCAACATTTCAGCAGTAAAAATGTCAATATTCTCAAACATGATTTTATTAAAAGATCCATATAGTCACAACTTTCTCCCTCTATTAGAAGATCCATAAAGGAATAACTTCACTTATCATGAAAGTTCTAGAAAAGGAATAAATTTCAATATAATGATTTTCTTTAGTAGAAAACACATCTCTTCAGAATTTAATTTTCCACCCAAAGTAGCACAGAATGTGGTAGCAGAACACATGACAGTTTCCCCCACACTTAAGTTCAACTAGATTATGAAATTTCACTTCAATAGTTGGTTGTATAGGGATAATTGGCTTATAATGTGGAAAACCTAACAGGATGTTCATCACTTCTAAGGGATAAAAGGATGAAATGTTCAAGGTAGGACATTATAAAAAATGATTCTTTAAAATAGGGGCTTTAATACCAAACAAATTCCTCAATCATTTAAAACATAAGTACCCCAAACCCTCAAGTTTTGACAGGAATAAATCAAATTCTGGTTAAATCAAGCATGGTTTGGTTCTCTCAAGAAATGAGGTAGATGTAAAGAATATGAAAATAATGGTTTAGAAGCCTCACAGTAAAGTGATTTCAAATATAAATATAGTGAGATGTGGCATGGGATTCAAAATTCAGAGTACTTTTTATAAAATTACTAAATATTTAAACTTGAAACAAAGTTATTTTCAGCATTCATTTAAGCTCGGTTTCATGGGATAAATTTTTTCACTTATTGATATGGATTTAAAAATCGCGATGAGAATCAGCTCAAAAGTTTCAAAAGCACGCAAAAAATTGAAAAATAAACACACAAAATTTGAAAAAACACACGATTTTTTTGTTTTTTAAAATCATTGAAAAACAGGAAAACAATTGAAATTACTAAACTAAAAGGTTCCCTCCTTTACACTTAAAATATTGCATTGTCCTCAATGTGAACCCATGAGATGATATATGCACATGAAATACAGAATTTTAAATAGGAAAAATAATATTAAAGTGAAAGGGTTAGGAACAACCTGATATGCTCAAGTGATGATGGGGTCATGTAGTGTGATGAAATCCACTGCATCTATAGGAAGTCCCTGAATGTATTTCTTAAAACATTGCCCGTTGACTATAAATCTCCTTATAGTTCCCTCTTGTTCTATCTCCACTACACCATAAGGAAAAACATTAGTCACAACATAAGGACCTAACCATCTGAAATGCAACTTACCAGACATCAGCTTCAGTCGTGAACTGTAGAGAAGGATTTTCTCTCCAACATGAATCTCCCTTTGTTGGATCATTCTATCATGAGATTATTTTCACCTTTCCATGTAGAGCCTTGATTTATCATATAAAGACAATAAAATCTCTTCAAGCTCTTGAATTTGCAACTTCCTTGGGATTCCAGCTTGTGCCAAATCCATGTTTCATTTCTTTATATCCCAATAAGCCCGATGCTCAACTTCCATAGGGAGATAAAACGCTTTCCCAAAAATAATCCGAAATGGGGACATACTAATGGGTGTCTTGTATACTATCCTATAATCCCACAATGCATCATCCAAGTGCTTGCTACAATCCTTCCTATTTGGTTGCATGGTTTTCTCCAAAAAATGTTTCAACTCCCTATTTGAAACCTCAGCCTGGCCATTTGTTTGGGGGTGGTATGGTGTTCATGTTTTGTGTGTCACCCCATAATTCTGAAGGAGGGAAGAAAAATTAAGATTGTAGAAGTGTGTCCCTTGGTCACTAATGATGGCCTTCGGTACTCCAAACCTGCAAAAAAATATGTGCTTTGAAAAAGTCCACTACAACATGAGAATCATCAGTCCTGGTGGCCTTAGCCTCCACCCATTTACTCACATAATCAACAAAAACCAAAATATACAAAAAACCAAAGGAACTAGGAAAAAGACCCATAAAATCAATTCCACATACATCAAAAATCTCACAGAATAGTATGGGTTATTGGGGCATCTCATGTCTCCTAAAAATGTTCCTAGTGTGTTGGAAACGTGAGCACGACTTACAATACACATGAGCATCATGGAATAAGCTAGGCCAATATAATCCAGAGTCTAAAACTTTCATAGTTGTCTGTTTGGGTCCAAAGTTTCCTCCACATGAAAGTGTATGGAAAAAATGTAGAATAGACTCAAACTCATGGTCAGAAACACACCTCCTAATGACTTGATCACTACACATGTGCCAAAGGTAGGGGTCATCTTACACATAGTTCCAAGACTCACTTCTTAATTTTTGGACTTGATGTTTCTTTAAATTTGTAGGGATTTCAGATGCAACAGGGTAGTTCACTAAATCAACATACCAAGGATGCATAACTAAGATGGAATAAAGATACTCATCAGGGAAAGTGTCCTGAAGTGGTACCTGGTCCAAGGTGTCATCCTATAGTGTGTGAGTTATCCTACTCATGTGGTCCACCACCAAGTTTTCTGAACCCTTATTATCCTTTATCTCAATATCAAATTCCTGAAGAAGGAGCATCCATCTGATAAGTCTGGGTTTTGCGTCTGGCTTCTTCAAGAGGTACCTCAGAGCTGTATGGTCAAAAAAACAACTACTTTAGAGCCTAATAAATATGAACAGAATTTATCTAAAGTGAATATGATAGAAAGAAACTTCTTTTCTATGGTTGTGTAGTTTTATTGGGCTGAATCCATTTTCCTTTATGCATAAGCAATCACATGTGAACGTCCCTCCACCCTCTGAGATAAGATAGCTCCAACTGTGAAGTTGGAGGCATCACACATAATCTCAAAAGGAATCTCCAACCATGGGGGATGTATGATCGGTGGAGTGTACATAAAATTCTTTAGCTCATCAAAGGAAGTCCTAAAATAATCATCAAACACAAAATCAGAATCCTTTTGAATTAATCGTTACATAGTAAGAGCAATATTACTAAAATCTTTGATGAAGCGTCGATAAAATATTGCCTTTACTAGGAAAGATCTAACATCATGCACACATGAAGGATATGGTATGGATGAAATAATGTCTATCTTAGATTTATCAACCTATATCCCATGTTTTGACACTACATGCCCTAAGACAATGCCATTCTCTACCATAAAATGACACTTTTCAAAGTTCAAGACCAGATTCTTCTCAATAGAACAATTCAACACCTTTCCCAAACTACTTATACATTCATCAAATGAGGATCCATAAAATGTAAAATCATCCATAAATACCTCTATGCAGGTCTTAATAAAATCATAAAAAAATACTCACCATGCATCTCTAGAAGGTACCTGGGGCATTGCAAAGTCCAAATGGCATCCTTCGGTAGGAAAATGTACCGAATGGACAAGTGAATGTTGTCTTATCCTAATCCTCCAGAGCAATAAGAACCTAAAAATATCTAGAAAATCTATCCAAGAAACAATAATGTGTCTTCCCAGCTAGTCTCTCAAGCATTTGATCAATAAATCATAGGAGAAAATGGTCCTTGTGGGTGGACTGATTTAGTTTCCTATAATCAATACACACACACCAACTGTTTTGTACCCTCATTAGAACTAACTCATATTTATCATTTTTAACAACAATAACACCACTTTTATTAGGCACAACCTGAATAGGACTCACCCATTGGGAATCTAAAATGGGATAGATTATGCATGCCTCGAGAAAATTTTCAACCTATTTTTTAACAACCTCAAAAAGCGTTGGATTGAGTCTCCTTTGTGGCTACCTAACAGGTTTAGCCTCATACTCCAAAAGAATCCTATGCATGAAAATGGAGAGGATAATACCTAATATGTCAGCCAAGGTCTACCCGATTGCCCTGATGTTCTCCCTCAAAAGATTCAAAAGTTTTTCTTCATTTTCAAAAGGGAGGTTGTTAGTGTAACACCCCAAGATTTCATAGTGTGTCATTTCTTCAAAATAATTCAATAACTTGCACTACACACAACACCGAGTTCAAGCGCACCATGACTTACCAAACAAGCCGTTCAAAAAGGTTTATGAATAGTATTAACTAAATTTTAAACTTTATATAATCCTTATAATTTTAGAATCCATATTATGAGTTTCTTAGACATAATGTAAGAACAAATTCATCTTCAGTATTGTAGTTTTACCAACTTTTAATAGTGAACCCTTTTTAAATAAAATATTTTAAACTTTTTGACTAAATGGGGACATCAAAAAATTTAAAATAAAACATCCCAAGCTTCCACGGTACGCTTTCCTTTGAATAAAACAGTAGCGTGTGTTGTACGCAACTTCGAGTTTTAACACACACCACAACCGATCAAACTAGCCGTTATGAATAGTAATACTTAATTTTTTGAAATTATATATATTTTATATTTCAAAATGGACTTCATTTTTGGATTCGGAATATCAAATTTAGCCTAAGGTGAAATTTTGGTACTTTTCGGATAACTTTCATATTTTGATGAATAGTAAAAATTACTAAATTTTAATTAAAAACAACTTTTTTAATCAAAATAATTAATAGTGATAAATTATGAATTTGAGTGGTTTTAAAGTATATTTAGAATATATTTTTACTATTTAATATAATTTTGGTCATTGGACATAATTTTACAATTAAACCGAACATAAACAAGTGTCAATCTTTTGATAGTTATTATCTCTTAAAAACACGCTTTTTGTTTTGACAGCGGGAATTAATTTTAAATTAATTTCTGCCACTTCTGTGTTTTGAATTTAGAAAAATGGATTCCATATTTGGAATCATGATGTTCAAATTGTGTAAATAGGTAACTTTTATTTTTAGACATTTTGAATAATTACTGCGGTAAATATTTTATTTACCATGGTTAAGGGTAAATCCGGTAAATAAGGGTTAAAAAATAATATTATAATAATACTAAATTACCCTAAAACGTGTCTTAACCCTATTGGTTGATACATGGTCGACCATGGGCATCTTTGGGTCAATTTTGGGACCCCGTTGATCCACTTGTAAGTGATAATGACACTTTATTTTAATTAAGTTAAAATGAATACAAAAATGGCATAAGCTTACATCTTTTAAAAAAACAATTTTTACATAGGGTTATACATGTTGGATTTTCGATTATAAATATTCATTAGAAATATAAAAAGATTTCCTACATAATTATATTTTATTTATAATTTTTAGACATCAAATAATTTAAATTATTAATGACACAATAATGATGCAATGTTTACCTCATTAATAAATCATTTAAATAAATAAGATTATAATGATTAAAATATTATCTAAAACCTGTCCAATTCTTATTGGTTGATGTTATTTAGAATATGAGTCATCTTATCTTCGACCTAAATGATTTTTGGACCATTATAAACCGAATATAATTACATTATAAAGTAATACTTTCACTCTTTCCTAAAGAGCCCCTCCTCTCCCTTATAAAAGGAGACCACTTCTACTCATTCCTCACACCTCTCAAGCCACTTGGCTCGTCCAAACTCTGCCCAACTAAGCTCCCCACATCCCTCTCCTCCTCCTTGAAGTTTCCCCTTAGGCAGAAAGCATTTCAAGAAGTCCTTTGGTTCCAACCAAAGTGAGTTACCTAAATTAAAGGTAACATTTTCTCTTAAATTATTTTCAATTATTTTGCTTCTCCAACCCCCAAACTCTTTTTATTTCCTTTCTTTTGTAACAACACCAGTATCCAAAATATACTAGGATGTTGTTATAAGAAGGATTCAAACTACACATTCACACAACTCCATCTAATGGATGATGAACATAATGTTTCTGTGGATGGCAAACTAACGCCTCACGAAACGATGATTGTTCAAATACATCTTACCGCCTCTCATGGTGGCCATTAGGATGGAACTGTAATTAAATATGATATTAATGATATATATTTTATATATAAGCTTCTGTAATTCCATTTTATTTCATACAATTATTCGTTTCATGTTGTATATACATACGATAATTTCATTTGAGGAAGTGCGGACTACCGCCCCCTTAAAATGATATGACTCGTTCATACCACACATGGAACGTATAAAGGATGGTGTTAATGAACTTAAGTAACATATATAGAATATTATATTTTACTGGAATAGTAATATACCTATGTATCATTTGGATTTGATTCTTTTAAAATAAAAATTAAATGGAAGTAGCATTCGTGCGTACGTACGGACTACCGTCTCCACGAACGCGATGTGATTCATTCTCCATCGTATCCATTCAAGTATAATTATCATTTGATGATTTAAGAATGATGTTTAAGGACTTGATACCATTATGGATATGAATAATATACATCCCATTAATAACGAATATGGCTCACATAACAAAGAATATAAAGTAAAATGAACCTGTTAACACCTGAAATGACGATAATTCTAAGATATTATTAACAAATCAATGATAAAAGATCATATATGATATCATATTAAAGTAACTGATTCTTGTATTATTCAATAACAATTATTTCACCATTATACAGGAGGTAAACCTACCATCGACCAAGGAAAAAGTACAAAGTAAGGGATTCTCTTATCTCACTTTCAATTCCGTGAGATTTCCATTGTTCGCTACTAAATTATTGAAAGTGGTGTATTGTGTACTTCCATTTGATATATATTATCATGATTCACTTTATATTCATGTTATTCTGTAAATCATTTGGTGGTTATTAACTTTTGGCCATGCAACTCAGTTGATTAACGTGGTAAGGGGTTTCTTGTCTCACTTTTAATTCCGTGAGAATTCCATTGATCACCACTTAATTATTGCATGTGGTGTATGTGTACTACCCATGATTGTATTCATTGTGTAATATACATTATTTTATGGGTATTTACATCATAATGGTATGATCTTTCTTTCATGGGTGTTTGTTTCTTAAGTTACCTAATCAATAAGGGAATTTGAGATTTCAATTTCCACTCATTTGGCTTTACGCATATTTCATTGATTATATTACCCCAAGATTATGTGTGGAATCACTATTAATTTGATTATGTCATAATTTCCACTCCCCTTCCTGTGGATATAATTTTGATACACATAATCACTCCATTGAAAATTCTCAAGTCATTGATATGAATTTGATAAGAGTAATTTTAACTCTTTCACCATTTGTTGAGTTAAACATCCAATTCGTTGGTGTTGTTTTTACAGGAATATGTGTGAATATACTTTGATTGTTTTACACTGAATATCCAATCATATTTAGTGTATTTATATTTTTCACACATAATTATGTTGTTGATTTATCCTTAACCTAAGGATATGGCCTTTATGAGAGATTTCATCTCAACTTACAATCCATTGAGACTTCTTTGTTGATATACACCAAATCACTTTTATGTGGTGTATATAATGTACTTTGACATAGTATATCATGGATTCCCTTTATTCTCATGATATTACAATGTTTTGATTACCTCAATTATTTTCATTCAAGTGTCTCTCTTTTGGTTAGAATCTCTAACTGAAATACCATTTTTAAATGTTTTAAAGACTTATTCATCTAAATATTTCTCATTAATGTCCATGTTTTAAAAATGGTTTTAAGGATTTATTTATATGGACATTAAAGTTTAGAAATTAAAAATCATTTTAAAAGGTTTCAAAGTGGTATGGGACACTTTGATTCAAAAATCTATTTTTAAATGGCTTCTTGACAAATAGTGTGACTTTTAAATGTTTTCAAGAAAAGGGGGATATTTCTCTCAAATAGTTTTGATGATTATTTTCATCTATGTAAACATCCTTCATTATTCATGATTGAGGTTAATGTGATACAATACAATCTTCCATATTGTATCAAATGAGTTATATTTGACTGTGGATGTTCTATTTTTATACCATTCATGGTTTGTGGTTAAAGTATTGACATTTCGTATGCTAGTTTTAATACGAATGTTTATTTTATGCTTAAACCTATTCATATGAGGAATGCATTGGACTTAATAAGTGACGGGTGGAGCCCGCTATAGCTCCTCGATGCATCGGTAGGTCTCATGAGACAAACTAGTGTCTTGGCACAAGGCCTTGGCAAAATCTTATTTGTAGTCTTGGCACGAGGCCTTGGCTATGTGGTTATGATAGTCTGGCATTATGCATTCCATCATTATGAAAGTGTTTATTGATATTGCATGTGATCATTCGACTAGTAGAATATCCATGTGAGTAAGTAAATGGCATTATTTCATTTTATTTATGCCATACCATGTTGAAAGTTCAAGTTTCAAAGGCTTTTGTTTTAGTTATAAATTGCCTTAAGTGTTTATGATTATTTATGAAAGCTTCTGCTATAATGTTATCCTTACTGAGCATCCGAGGTCACCCCTTTCAATGTTTTATTTTTTTCCAGGATTATGAAGAATTAATTTATGAATGACCTGCAGGGATAGTATGAGGGGATATGAAGACAAGATGTTTTTTTTTTATGATGTAATGTAAAAATTTATGGATGTATCTAGTTATTCCAAGGCTACTAAACTAATCGGTCTTTCGAGACTTGATCTTTCTCATGATCATGCCAATGTTATGTAATAATGCACCGACTCTGGGTAACTAGGGTCGGGGCGTTACAGTTAGCAATGATAATAGGTAATTTCTCACCACTTAACAAGTATGAGTATTTGAGATTTGGTGTCAATTGATTGAGTTCCAATGTAATGGTGATTTATGGATCAAGAATTTAAAGGAACTGAAATATGCGCACAATGAACATCAGTATTAGAATTTACATCATCAAAATCTGAGAATAAAGCATCAAATCCATCAGCATACTCAACATCCATGTCATAATCAAAGTTCGCATGATCAAAATCAGAATACGAATCCATTTCAAAATCAAATCTAAGAGAGTCATGTGCATTAGAAATAGGTGTGTAAGTACTCTTGGACATCAAACTAGAACCAATACTCATAATATCCCTAAGCACAGGACAATCAAATTCCCTGGGGTTTTTATTTGGTGGTTAAAAATGGTAGATAACAAATGTATAATGATCCTCTGAGGGGTACTTCATGGAGTCCATAACATTAAATATCACAACTTCATCTCCAAACTCCATGGAAAGTGTACCCTCATGGACATTTATGACCATTTTAGTAGTTTTTAGGTAGGGACTACCTAATATAATGGGAGCATGTGAACTTACCTGATCATCCTCCATGTTAAGCACATAGAAATCTGTTGGGAAGATCATGTCTCTTACCCAGACAAGTACATCCTCAAGGACTCCCGTTGGATATGACGTAGCTCTATTCACTAACTCCACTAGTAATCTCATCATCTTTAACTCACCAACCTGTAAAGAAGAGAATACAGAGTGAGGCATCACATTTATAGAATCTCCCAAATCACATAAAGCATCAAAAAAGTGTAACTCCCCATATGGTGCATGATATAATGAATGTCCCTAGATCATTTAACTTTGTTGGAATTTCTAGAGTTGGTGTAATGAGTGCTGAAACATTCCTTCCAAGATTGATCCTCTCATTTCCCTTGAGCCCTCTTAGATTGGTACAAATTTATTTTAATAATTTTTCATACCTTTGGATTTTCTTGATGTCTTCAAGTAGAGGAATGTTGATCTCCACATGCTTGAAAGTGTCCAAAACCTCCTTTTTCATTGCCTCTTCAGCCATATTCTTGGTTTGAATAACCCTGTTTGGAAAAGGAAGGGGTTTATGAGGAACATCATTAATATTTTTCTTATTTCTATCTTTCTCCTTGGGTTTCTCATCAACCAATTTTGAATGGGGCTTCTCCGGAGTTGAGGTGAATCCCGGTGGAATGGTAGGTGGATAAGCATAAGTTGTTTTCTTCATGTTTCTCAATGTGATGGAACTGAAATTTCCCTTTGTATTTTGAGTAGGTTGGAAAGGTAGATTTATATAATTCTTACTTAACAGTTCATGGAGGGCGGTGGCAATCTGGCTCATTTGAGTTTTCAACTCCCTCAGCTCTGAAACTTGACTCTTAAACTCATTCTGTTGATTAAGAATAGTTTGTTTCAAAATATCATCAGTATTAGAATCTACCTTGGTTTGATAATTCCCTTGTTGTTGACTTGTTGAATCTTGATATTCAAATCGCCTTTGGGGTTGTTGGAAACCCTGTTGGTAAGGTGGAGGTTGCTGGATGTTTTGTTGAAAGGGGGGCCTTTGTTGTTGTCCAGATGCATACCTCATGTCTGATTGATCCTTACACCCTTGGTTTTATGTTGGTTCAAAGGAATCAAACTTATTTTTTGGATATGGCTATTGTTGATGTTGATATGGTCACCCAGGAAACACTGCTACACAATATTATGTTTCTTGTAGTTGGGGGAAATAGTCAGTTGGGTGGCTTGTCTCAGTGAAAATGCCACAAGACCTTGAAGGAGTGGGTTAAGATGTCTTTTGAGCCAAAGCAATCCATCTCACCATAGTGGTCAATTCTTTCAACTTGGTATTAATAAAATGAATTTCAAGAGAATAAGAATTTACCTAATGTACTCCTCGAACATGTGGTGTACCTCGATCACCAAATTGTTGAGAGTTTTGGGTCATCTTGTCAATCAATGCATGTGAATCTACTGGTGTCTTGTCCACCAATTATCCTTCAGCTGTGACATCCACCATGCTCCTCTCCATAGGTGTGAGTCCTTCATATAAGTATTGGATGACGAGTTTGTCACTGATTTGGTTACGTGGGCAGCTTGCACACAACTTCTTGAATCGCTCCGAGTACTCATACATTGACTCCCCTTGTGCTTGCTTGATTCCAGATATCTTCTTACGAATGGAAGTGGTCCTTGATTCTGGAAAAAATATCTACAATAAAAGACATTTCAAATCGTTCCAACATATTACATCTTCAGGTTATAAATAATACATCCAATCTTTTGTAGCTCCATCAAGTGAAAATGGGAATGCTCTTAGTTTTATTTGATCTTCAAAAACATTTCTTGGTTTTAAGGTTGATCAAAAAACATTAAATTCTTTTAAATTTTTGTTTGTATCCTCACTAGATAATCCATGAAACTTTGGAAGAAGATGAATTAACTCAGATTTCAGTTCAAAGTCCGATTCGAGATTCAGGTATGCAATACAATTTGGTTGATAATTAATATCAGGTGCAACCAATCCTCGAATGGTTCTATTAAGTTCATTGTTATTGTCTTCAACCATTAGTTCTTGTTTTAAGTTGGACTTATAAGTGTTTCCAATTTCAATGTTCTTGGAGTAGAGGAATTCTCCAACTGGTTGAATGTTTAAACTTCCCGTAGAATGAGAATGTCTGATTCGATCTTGAAGTCTACGTTCAATCTCAGGGTCAAGATCTAAGAGATCTTCAGGATTAGTTCATGTAATAAATCAAATAAAAATGAAAAGAATAAAAGTGGACCATAGTTAAATAAAAATGAGAAGTTTGAGTTGATGGTCCAAAAATAATAAGAATAAGAAAACCAAAGAAGAAGAAAACCAAAGAAGAAGAAAAATTCAGATTGGGTAAATAAGGAAGAAATAAGAGAAGAAGAGAATAAAATGTAAAATAAAATAAATAACTCTAAATGGTTGAAATAATTACTTGCCTGCCCAGTAATGGTGCCAATTTGAAATGCACTGTCATGGGAACCCTCAAATGATTAATGGTTTTTGGGGTACTTAGGTGCAGTAGAGTGACTGACCAAGGTCGTCTCTCAAAGAGGCAGTAATTGAAACAAATTTTTAAAGGTATTATAAAAATAAAATAAAATAAAATACTAATACTAATTTAAAGGATGAGTTTTTTATCAATTATAAATCTAGAAGAAGTTTTATGGAAGAAGATTGTAATTTTTTCTATTTTTTCTTTTTAAATGAAGTTTGATTAAAAAGACACAATAAGAAAAAAAATTAGAAAATATTTTAAAAGGCGTAATCGATCTAACTCAAACTCTTCAATCAATTATTTATCATTACCATTTAAATTAAAATCCACTTAATTATTATCCCCTAACTTTTTAACCCCTGAACCCTATGAGAATTAACCTTACCACAAATATGAAGTGAATTAAACCCTAGGCTATCTTCAGAACATGTAATCCCAACAATCTTATTTGATTGATGTTCTAAGGATAAATTATGGTCAGTGGTAAATTAGGGAACATATCCATTATAGAAATTAGGACTAATTGAGTTTAGGGATTATTTTTTAACTCTAAAAATTAATCTCGTGTGATTTTGAATTACCGGTTAAGGTTGCGCTCTCACAGTTCACACAATTACCGACCTCCCGTGTTTTGTGTTAACTGTTCAATTGCTTTCTTAGTTTCATTTAAATTAAAAAAATCAATTAATAGATCATAATATGTGAATTAAAGTATCTCATTGATTTAGAATAAATTAATAAAGAATGATAGAGGTCGATTGATTATTAAAAAGAACAACTCTTCCATGGGTGGCGTAGTCATCATAGAAACATTTTGCATGTGCAAAGGTTTAGAAAGGGTAAAACCCAATCTCATTTTTACTATTGATTCTAGCCCAATTAAGAAGGTTAAGGAAGATTAAAACATAGGAAAATAGGGGAATAAAAAAGAAAATATAAGAAATAGAAGAGGAATAAAGAAGTTTATTATGAAAACATAAATATTACGAAGCAAGAAAGAGAGGAAGGCTTCGATGAAGGGATTCTTGCTTCAAGAGCTCACCCTATGAGTATAATACAACGACCTAGACCCGAACAGCTACCCGAACAGTGCTAAACGGGTTGGGTGTTACTACCTTAGGCACACCTCCCCGAATGCCAAAGGCTGCCGACTAGTAGCGAGGGTCTTATAGGTATAGTGGGGAGGCTATACCCTCTCAGAGGATAATAAGGGTATTGGTCCGAGAATAATAATAAAGGTGCAATGGAATAAACAAATCAGTAGACTCAAAATAGACCTGTAGAGTGGAAGCACAATCAATATCAAGAAACAGCAAAAGCAATAAATATAAACAACAACCGCAAAAACAAACAGAACAGTATGAGGATAACTTGTAACTACTACTGAACAACAAAACATGCATCCAAAGCAGTTCATACATATCCATATATAAAAAGGGCTCCAATGGCTAACCAAATGTAGCTACAAAACAAGTAAGCATGCTGATATAGGAAAGGAAGAAAAACAAGGTAAAATCCAGCTAGGTAATACCTCAAGGTCCCTACCATCTCCATGTGACAACTAAGACAACCCATATCCTGAAGCTGACCTCTTTCCTGTACGTTAATCCATAAAGTCTGCATGCATCCCGAAGGGCCCGTGTAGGGTGTGAGATGAATATCAGTAGGATACCACCCAATGGTGCATACCTAATATAAATGTTTAAGCTGATATGCATTTATAAGGAAAATAGTAAACAGTATGATGCACAAAAAAAACACAAACTCAACCGGTGCTCAACAGCCAACATGGAGTGTCACCTGCTTTGGCCAACACGGGAATCTCTATCATGTAACCCCGCACCATGTGCCCCCTGAAACTGCGTGTCTCAAGTACTGACTTCCTGAAATCACGCCCAAGAAATAGTATCCCGGAGGAACAACGATGTTTTTCCTCAAATAAGTAACCAAAGGGACAACGATGTCAACCCTCAAATAAAGTAATCGGAGGGGCAATGATGTCCGACCTCAAATAAAGTAACCAGATGGATAGCGATGTCTGCCCTCAAATAACGACGAGCCTCTACCCCCAATCCGATAGCCTCAACATTATCCCCTGAAGTCTCCTCACCTTCCACGTGGCTTTATATGACAAGCACCCCCAAACCAAAAGTACCTAGACCGCAACTAACAGGGGCCTTTACCCACACGAGTGGTCAAGAGCACCTTATCACGGAGTCTCTCTGTGTGCACACTACTCAAAGTCCCGGGTGAGCGGTAATCACCAAATTAGTACCCAAGACACAACACCTCTGACACCTCATGTTCCTATGACCATGCCGCTCAAGTCCGATGGCCTTGCCATCTAAGTAACTCGGGACATGCCCAACCTGACAGTTACCCTGCCTCAAGATGATGTCCATGACGACCAATCCCATGGTCAGAACCACCCAATGTAACCTGGGCCAAGCCCAACCTGTGATCAGCATCACTAAACAATACCCAATCCATGCCCAGCACAACTCGAAGGTTCTAGGATATGCAATATCACAAATCACATATATACATAGAATCAAAAGAATACTTTATCAGGTCAAAACCAACTAAACGGTTGAATTGCACTAGCTAAGAGTTGTCCCATACCAACTCCAAGGTCTTGGAAATCTCTAATAATTCATATAATAACTTAAAAAATTAAACTCGTCAGTTTATTCAAGAAAAAATCAATTTATACCAATTTGGCACCCCCAGCCAAAATTCCCCATATGAACAACAACCCCTCACCTAGCCCCGCTCAAGAAAAATAGGAAAAAGGGCATACCCAAAGGCGTTCCACAGGTTTAATAAGAAATTAAACAGGTAATAACAGGTAAATTAGGGTCTCACTCAAAATACCCAAATATGCGCTTTAAGCCGCGCCACCCAAAGGTCTGCGAAAACACAAAAGAAGGTATGTACCACCTAACTGAGACTCGTATGATGATACTCTTCCGATAACAACCTCCAATTAGGTCTAAAACGTGGTATATATATAAAAGAATTAAAACCTCTCAAACCCCTAAACTCATTCTAGAATAGAAATCAAGAAGAACGGCTCAAGAGGAATCAAGGCCTTACCGAAGGGGTTCCAATGGATCAAACGGTGTTTGATTCCGACTTCGGTTGAAGAAACAGGAAGGGATTGAAGTCCTGACAGCCTGGTTCTTGACACCCGGTGACCCCATATTCCCTCTGCCTCAAAATGAGGCTATTGCCTGTTTTAACGAAAAAAAGAAAATAAATGGTGTGTACTTTAGGACTACACGCTGTGTATCATTTTACTGTTCATATAACGATAGATATTTCACTGAGGATTTGTCGACTGACTACACGGCGTGTACCTAGGGGTACACGGTATGTACTTATCTACCCGGACGACATCCCCAACACGCCATGTATGCCCTCATACACAACCCCTCTACATGGCGTGTACAACTAGTGCACGACGTGTACTTGATAAAAACATTCTACCCAGCCAACATGCCTACACTCCATGTATGGACTCCACACGTTCAAGGTATACAGTGTGTCGAGCAACAATACATGCCATGTAGTAGGAAATTCCTACACAATCATTAGAAGACATGTACTCAGCGAGCACACGGATGGTACGTGCCTAACCCATACACGGCGTGTACTTTAGTGTACATGGCGGGTAGTTTGAAAATTTCCAAAACTTCTTAGATTTTCATAGTTTTCACATGAAAAAGTCAAAAATTCAAAAAGGGTTGGGATTTTGACCCGTTCTAAAAACCCAAGTTCTTACAATCTCCCCACCTTAACATAGCTCGTCCCCGACCTATCAAAAGAAACCCAAAGATGGAATCAAACATACCACCTCGATCAAGGTAACCCAGACTTCCTCAGTCTCAAAGGTTCTGGATAAATTCCTCAAGGGTCTCCCCACCTTAGGAATTTCCTAAATCGATCTTAACCCTACAAAACTCAACAAAGCAAGGGTTCACTAATCTGTTTCTGGACTCATGGTCATCTTGTGACGCATCATCACCCTTGCGCCTCATTGGTGCTTCCGTGTTGTTTCTGACATCCAAAAGTATCCAACACCATATTGGTGTTTGCCTCCACAAGGTCCTGCATCCCATGGATGCTCAAAAAAAACTTGGAACCTAGAACCTCAAGTAACCTGCATCCTTGATTCCCCGATGCCCACGAAACCTTAAGTAACCCACATCCTCGATGACCCGATTCCCACGACACCTCAAGTAACCCGCATCCTCGATGCCCCTGATGCTTAGCATCTCATACATATATATAAATATATTACGCACCCAATATGGATTTAATCCCACTGACCAACATCTAGTCAGTCCACGTAAATATTGTGCACCTCGTGCACTCAAAACAGACATGCCTCAACAGGTCATGTCAAAAGAAAACAAGAAATTCATGACCACACTCACGGTGTACCTCTAACCGTCATCGACTCACCAGCTTGCTCAGCCCTTGGAAGCTCCACGGCATGCACCTGTCCTGAACCACGACTACCTAATGCCTGACCTCCCTACGATGTTGTTCCAGTCACCGACCACTGACCCCTTAGCTGGGTCCTGCTGTCTCCGTCACGTCCTACGTGTGCAGTTGAACCTCGGTTACCCTCTCCTAGTACTGAACCTGAACCAACTCCAGATGCCACCGTCTGTCCTGGTCCCTGGCTGCCGGCTGTCTAAGAAGGATACCTGCAAAACCTCTCTAGATGCCCGACCTGTCCACATGCTCGGAACTCTTTTGGATGCCTATCGCACTGATTCTGAACATGTCCTAGCTTCCCACACTGAAAGCAAACCACTGCTGAACTACTATGAGGTGGTCTAGTTGAGTCTTTGGCCTAACTACCCTACTAAAACTCATCCCATCTCCGCTTCCTGCTGTCTGGACCATCACCTGAAGCTGTCACCCGGCCAACCTGGGGTCTATCCCTCTGGTTACCCTCTACTATAAGCGCCAAATTCACTGCCTCTGAGAATGAACCCAGCCTGAATATATTCACCTAGATTCAAATTGAATGTCGTAATCCATCCTCGAAAGGCATAACCCTTGTCGCGTCATCGCTTACCATACCAGGTGTAAAGTGAGACATCTTAGTGAAAGTAGTTACATAGTCCATGACGGACATGTATCCCTGCTGAAGGCTCAAGAACTCCCGAGCTCTCTCGGATCTCAGTGTATCTAGGTAAAAGTTCTCAAAGAAACTATCCTCAAAGTCCTTCTATGATAGCCCCTTGTGCCTGCGAGCCTGAACTTACACATCCCACCAATGCTTCGCTAGTCCTCTTAGCATGTATGTCACCAGCTTAACCCTCCACCCTGGAGGCATCTCGAGTTGCTCGAAGATCATTTTCATGCTATCTATCCAGTTCTTAGCCTCCTGAGGACCACCCTCACTCTGAAAAAGTGGAAGGTGTTGTGACTGGAACTCCTGCATCAGATATTCCATCGATGGCTCTGTCCCTATGCACCTCTGTCAATCCCCTGTAAGACATGTACCAGGATAGCTCGGAGCTGCTCATCAAGCCATGGTCCAAATGTTTCCAAACCTGGTTGTTGTCCTTCCTGCACTGGATCCTGAACCTGATCTTGTCCCTGAGCCTCTACCTATGGCTCATGCTTTGCCTGCACTGAATCCTGAACTCGATCCTGCTCCTGTGGCACTATACCATCTCCGGTCTGATTCTCTATATGAGTCACCCAAAAAGGAATCCGCTGAATACCATAAATGGTCAGACAAACCACATACATAACAATATATACATATATAACGTAGATAAGGAAAGTAGTAAAAGGCAGCGCATAACTACTACCCTTACTCTACCCCACCGCAACCATGCCCCATGGAATCTTGGCCTTGTGGCCTCCTTACCCACCCTTAACAGAGTCAAGTATCAAAAGTACCTCAGGCCATGCTCATCCTGACAACTAATGTTGACTCAAACTGATGATCGAGTCACCCAATCCTGGTGATCAAAATCACCCCAACCATAGTACCTGCCTGCTCTCATAAGAGCCAGACCCAAATACCCCACCACATGAAATTCTACAAATATATAAATCATGTCATAACACATTGAAATTCAACAAGCAATTATATTAGTAATTTAACCTATTTACTTTTCAAAAGAATAAAAAGCATGACAATTTACATTATTCACATGGAATTATCACTTTACAAAGCATACGCGCGGTTATGAAATTGAAATACCCTAAAAATGTGCCTATAAAAAGCCAAAAAAAACAAGTCTTTCCATACTGAGACAAGGTCCAATTCTCCCTTACCGCACCAGGTCAAGGGTTACATATCACAATCAATAACATCACACACCAAGTGATTCACCGAGGTAGAAATCATATAAATTGTAATCTGAGAAAAATAAAACAGCAATTCCCACCCATGGAAACTTGGTTCATCCCTCGTACCTTGGGCTGCAGGCACCCAAGAATAAGTTAGAAACCCAGTTCCACTAACAACCTATCTCCAGTCTATCATATCCTAAATAGTAAAACCAACAGAAATTAAAAGAGAAGTCTCAATATCATTAGTATCCAATGAAACAATTCTACTAAATCCCTGTCAAGAACTCCCCTGATACCACTTTATAATGACCCGAACCCGAACAGTGCTAAACTAGTCGGGTGTTACTACCTTAGGCGCACCTCCCCAAACACCAAAGACTACCGACTAGCAGCGAGGGTCTTATAGGTAGAGTAGGGAGGCTATACCCTCTTAGAGGATATTAAGGGTACTGGTCCGAGGATAATAATAAAGGTGAAACGGAATAAACGAATTAGTAGAGTCAAACCAGACTCACAGAGCGGAAGCACAATCAATATCAATAAATAGAGGAAGCAATAAATATAAATAACAGCAGTGGAAATAAACAGAACAACATGCTAATCACTTGTAACTACTACTGAACAACAAAACATGCATCCAAAGTAGTTCATACATATCAATATATAAAAAGGGTGCCAATGGATAACCAACTGTAGCTACAAAACAAGTAAGCATGCTGATACAAGAAAGTAAGAAAAACAAGGTAAACTTCAGCTAGGAAAGACCTCAAGGTCCTTACCATCTCCATGTGACAACTAAGACAACCCAACTCCTAAAGCTGACATCTTTCCTACACGTAAATCCATAAAGTCTGCACGCATCTCGGAGGGCCCGTGCAGGGTGTGAGATGAATCTCAGTAGGATACCACCCAAAGGTGCATACCTAATATAAGTGTTTAAGTAGACATGCATTTATAAGGAAAATAGTAAATAGTACGATGCACACAAAAAAAACAAACTCCACCGGTGATCAGTAGTCACCATGGAGTGTCACCAGCTTCGGCCAACGCCGGAATCTCTATCATATAACCCGACACCATGTGCCCCCAGACACCGCGTGTATCAAGTACCGACGTCCTGAAGGAACACCCAAGAAATAATAGCCAGGAGGAACAACGATGTCTGTCCTCAAATAAGTAACTGGAGGGACATCGATGTATGCCCTCAAATAAAGTAATCGGAGGGACAATGATGTATGACCTCAAATAAAGTAACCGGAGGGACATCGATGTTTTCCCTAAAATAATAGAAATCCTCTACCCCCAACCCAATAGCCTTAACGCTATCTCCCAAAGGCTCATCACCTTCCACGTGGCTTCCTACGACAAGCACCCCAAACCCAAAGTACCTAGACCGCAACTAATGGGGGCCTCTACCCACACGAGTGGTCAAGACCATCTCATCACGGAGTCTCTCTGTGTGCACACTACTCAAAGTCCCATGTGAGCAGTAATCACCAAAATAGTACCCAAGCCACAACACCTCTAAAACCTCATTTCCCTGTGACCATGCCACTCAAGTCTGACGGCCTCGCCATCCAAGTAACCCGGGCCATGCCCAACGTGACAGTCACCCTGCCTCAAGCCGACGTCCATGACGCCCAATCCCGTGGTTAGAACCACCCAATGTAACCCAGGCCAAGCCCAACCTATGATCAGCATCACTAAACAATACTCAGGTCATGCCCAACAAAACTCGAAGGTTCTAGGATATGCAATGTCACAAATCACATATATACATAGAATCAAAAGAATACTTTATCAAGTCAAAACCAACTAAACGGTTGAGTTGAACTAGCTAGGTGTTTTCCCATACCAATTCCAAGGTCTTAGAAACCTCTAATAATTCATATTATAACTTAACAAATTAAACTCGGGATTTTATTCGAGCAAAAATCAATTTATACCATTTTGGCACCCCCGACCAAAATACCCCATATGAGCGAAGACCCCTCACCCATCCCCGCTCAAGAAAAATAGGAAAAAGGGCATACCCAAAGGCATTCCACAAGTCTAGTACGCAATTAAACAGACAATAACAGGTAAATTAGGGTCTCGTTCAAAATACCCAAATACGTGCTTTAAGACATGCCACCCAAAGGTCTATGAAAACACAAAAGAAGGTATGCACCACCTACCTGAGACTTGTATGATGATACTCCTCCGATAACAGCCTCCAATTAGGTCTAAAACATGGTAGATCTACAAAATAATTAAAACTTCTCAAACCTTAATAACTCATTCTAGAATATAAATCAATAAGAACGGCTCAAGAGGAATCAATGCCTTACCGAGGGAGTTTCAATGTATCAAATAGTGTTTGATTCCGACTTTGGACGAAGAAACGGGAAGGCATTGAAGTCCCAGTGTCCTAGTTCGTGACACCCGACGACCCCATAAGTCCTCTGCCTCAAAACGAGGCTACTGCCCGTTTTAACGAAAAAAATAAAATACACGGTGTGTACTTTAGGACTACACACCATGTATCATTTTACTGTTCATATAATGACATATATTTCACTGAGGATTTGTCAACTGACTACACGGCGTGTACCCAGGGGTACACAACGTGTACTTATCTACCCGGCCGACATCCCCAACACGCCATGTATACCCCCATACATGGCCCCTCTACACAGAGTGTACAACTAATACACGGCGTGTACTTGATAAAAACATTCTACCCAGCCAACAGGCCTACACACCATGTATGGCCTCCACACAGTCAAGGTATATAGCGTTTCGAGCAACACTACACGCCGTGTAGTAGGAAATTCCTACACGGTCATCACACAACATGTAATCGGTGAGCACACGGATGGTACACACCTAACCCATACATGGAGTGTACTTTAGTGTACATGGCATGTAGTTTGGTAATTTCCATAACTTCCCATATTTTCACAGTTTTCACAGGAACAAGTCAAAAATTCAAACAGGGTCGGGATTTTGACCCATTCTAAAAACCCAAGTTCTTATATATAAGGATTTTTAGAACCTCTAAGGTGGTGATAGGACTCCTCTATAACTCCAAAATGGCAGCACTTCACTCCCTTGGACGAACTTCCAAATGGGGTGCCCAAGGTGTCAATTTATAGCCAAAATGGGGAGTGGTTTTGGGCACCTGGTTTTCAAGATATCACTTGTGTATCGATTTTGAGTTGTTAAATGGCATTATCTCGAGTTGGAAAAAATATAAAAGTTTTAGGCAAGCATCATTACTATATCCATGTCAAATTTGGAGGCCAATGGAGGATGAAAACGTGAGATATGGCCGAAATACATAACAAATTCATTGACTTCGTGCAGATTCTGTCCCCTGAACATATTGGTTCGGATGGAATCCTTAATGACCTAATTGAGCTTCGGTTCCTTGAGAGGATTTGTATCCCATGAAGTTTTGGAGCGGCCCAAAAAATATCATCCCATTTGGATGCACTTATTTTGATCAATGTGCAAAACAATGGACATATGTCCTTGGGCTTTCATGTAGTTTGGCCCATTTCCTTTCTAGATCATCTCCGACCCTCCAAATTACCTCCTCCTACAAAGAAATCACCAAAAAAAGAATAATTCCCCTTTTTAAAAGTGATAAAAATTTGATTATTGAATCAAATGGGATGTTCAATTTGAGATAATATTTTTAATTTTAAATACAAAACTAGTTTAAAACAGTGATATGGGGATGAAATAAAGTAGTGAATTGTGATGCGATCAGTGTACTTGGTATGCTACTTTTATAAAATGATCCATAAGTAATTTGTGACATGTAAAAATCATATGCACCTCAATCTGATACACAATATTCTCGGTATGACTCAAATTGTATGTTATTAGTTTAAAATTGACACTTTAGTTTAAAACATTTTTCACTCACTAAAAACCAAAAAAAACATTCTCATATTGTCTTAATAATTTAGGAAAATGATTAATAAGTCACTTTTGATGTAAAAAAATCAGTCACACATTAAACTGATATACGATGTGACCGATATGACTCAAAATGCGTGTTTTCAATTTAAATCAGATTTTTAGTAAAAAAGACACGTGACATACTCAAAAACAATCAAACACATTTAGATTTTTTGATACTTTAGGAAAATGATTCATAAGTTATTTTTGATGTGTAGGAATAAACTACGCATCAATCTGATGAACAGTATGACCTATATGACTCAAAGTGTGTGTTTTTATTTAAAATTGTCATTTTAGTTTAAAACACACATCACATACTCAAAACCGACCAAATACATTCGAATTATTTTTGAGACATTAGGAAAATAATCTATATTTCATTTGTGGTGTGTAGGAATCATCTGCACCTCAATCTGATACATAGTGTGCCCAGTATGACTCAAAGTGTATGTTATTAGTTTAAAATTGACATTTTAGTTCAAAATGTGTCACTCATTGAAAATTGAGAAATCGGTCGCACATAAAACTGACACACGATTTGACAGATATGACTCAAAGCGCGTGGTTTTAGTTTAAATTGATATGTTAGTAAAAAAGACATGTGACATAGTCAAAACTGAGAAAACACATTCTGATTGTGTTGATACTTTATTATAATGATCCATAAGTCAATTTTGACATATAAGAATCAACTGCACATCAATCTGACACACATTATGACCAATATAACTCAAAGTGTGTATATTTATTTAAAATTGACATTTTAGTTCAAAGCACACATCACATACTCAAAACCAAGAAAACACTTTTAGATTATTTTGATAATTTAGGAAAATGATCCATAAATCATATGTGACATGTAGGAATCAACCTCACCTCAATTCGATATACGGTGTACCTAGTATGACTCAAAGTGTATGTTATTAGTTTAAAATTGACATTTTAGTTAAAAATGTGTATCACTCACTAAAAACTAAGCAAACATTCTCTAATTGTCTTGATAGTTTAGAAAAACGATTCATAATTCATTTGTGACATGTTGGAATCAGTCACAAATCAAGTCAACAATTATGTGACCGGTATGACTCAAAGTGCATGCTTTCAGTTTAAATTGATATTTTTGTAAAAAGGACACATGATGTATTCAAAAACCAAGAAAGCATATTTGGATTCTTTTGATACTTTAGAAAAATAATCCATAAGTCATTTTTGATGTGTAAGAATCAATCACACATCAATTTGATGCATTGTGTGACTGGTATGACTAAAAGTGCATGTTTTTATTTGAAATTGACATTTATTTCAAAACACACATCACATACTCAAAACTGAGAAAACATACACTACTGGAAATCATTCTTTTCCCAACACTTGTATACCAATGGTTCTCTTGAACCGTTGGTATAGGAGATCTTTACCAATGGTTTTCATAAACCGTTGGTAAAGATGCATTTTGATGGATTTTTCCTAATGGTTTTTAATAACTGTTGGAAAAATAAACCCCCAAATTCGACTAAGGCAGGTGACCCCCCTGATTCCAGAAGCACATTGCGTGACTCCCAGAAGCACTGCCCGACTCCCATAAGCCCTTGAGAAGCCCCAGCACAGGTGCACCTCTTCCATCTGATCAGCTACCAGGTTAGACTCCTTCCACCTCTTCTCAAGGATATCCTTCCACCTCTTCTCAAGGATATCCTTCTATTCTCAAGGATATCATTATTCCCTATTTATAGGGATTTTGGAAAATTTTATGATTCACTACTCCACGAATTGTGTACTCAAATCACTAAATCAGTGTACACATTGTCCAATTAATGTTTTCATTACACATATACATTTATAAGGTCATGGTGTCTCTTTCTTGTGTTCTAATTTTAAAGATTCATAGTTTTTTTTAATCTCATTGCTTCAAATATTACAGATTCATGTATATGAACTCATAAGAAATTGTTTGTAATATTTATTCATATTATTTCATGAAAATCACTCCTTTCATTAAGATCATGTCAAACATGAAGATCTTGTTCATATTAATTTTTTTACACTATGTGTATTACATAACAAGTATGTATCATATTTCTATCAAAATCTATATATATATAAAATGACACATTGTTCACTTATCCTTTGTGCAATAGAACATATGGAGTATCTTCTTGAACTTTGCAAAATAGTATATGGTCCCTAATTATTCTTCACAGAAGAAATTAGAAATACTTAACCGTACAATCCAATGTTCTTTATGAATAAAATATCTACAAAGGGAACTCTCGATGGGACCTCTCCTTTTACCATGTAGTACTTCTTCCTTCTTCATGAAACTAATTCACAGAATGTCAAATTCGCAATATTAATGAATATTAGTTTTCCTAATATAACCATTAATCATTTTTCCTTCAACATCATACATGAGTTATTCAATCACCTTTTTAAAACACAATTAACATTTTCACTGATTTGGGGTTCCTCAAAATGCTTGGGAAAATCAAAAAAAACACATGTATTGAATCGTGCTTCTCATATGGTTTCATGGATACAAGTTCATCTTGAAAATCATGACTGCGTGGTTCAAATATCAAGAGAACCATGGGATTATTATTCTTCACAGAGATGAAGTTGTTTTCTACAACTATGTGTTTTTGTTTTCACTTTTGATTTGTCCTAAAGGTGAGCTTTGTGGTCATTAATCATGGTTGTGGGTGGTCATTTAGGATGTAAGATAGTATGACTTCATTTTACTTTATATATCCAATATTATTATTGATTTATGTTCAATTTGATTATCTTTGACAAGTGATGTTGTTTAATAAGTTGTTATTAATGGTTGTAATAATGGTGATATGGTATAAGGGTTCACATGGTGTGTATAACGGTTGACATGGTGTCTACGATAATCTAGTGTCCTGGGAATGTACATGGGAATGTACACACAGTACATGACTTGGTTAGCCATGTAAATATACATGGCCAATCCCTTATGGTGAAAAGTATTTTTGGCCAAATGGGGTGCTGAAAACGTCCCATTTACACATGGATTTGTTTCATGGGTATGCCCACATGATGTGTTGGCCATACTATAGAGTAGGTAGTAATTAGCTCAGTCAAAACACTTTCATCCCTGAAATTCAAGACTATATGGTTAAATAAAAGAACCCATGTTCTAATAACATGTCGAGCATGGTTTCTAACTCAACTCACCTAAAAATAAACTAGAACACTAGTTAAATGCAAGAATTCATCCTAACGTACACTATAACATTGGTTAAATGGAAGAAATCATCCTCGTTACTGAATTCCATACACATTTGGGCAAAAGACCATCATTCATGAACATCACTGTAATGTATAGGCTTTTCACAAAACATATATCCCTTAAATGTCATGAAATTACAGCAGGCACTGATTTAAAGTTGTCATGTTTACAGGTGGAATCTTTGTAGATTTGGATAATATATTCTTAGAACTATAGAGTGGAACCCCATTCGGTTGTTTGAGGTCCACCCAGGACAACCCTCCTCCTTCCTGGACCCAGGACAACCCCCCTCCTTCCTAAACCTTGGACAGCCCCCCCACCCTCCTCCCTGGACCCCGGACAGCCCCCCACCCTCCTTCCTGGACCCTGGACATCCCCCCTCCTTCCTGGACCCTGGGCATCCCCCCTCCTCCCTAGACCCCGGACAGTCCCCCACCCACCTTTCTGGACCCAGGACAGCCCCCCTCCTTCCTGGAACCTGGTCAGCCCCCCCCCCCCCCCCACCCTCCTCCTTGAACCTCAGACAGCCCACCACCCTCCTCCCTGGACCCCGGACAGCCCAAAAATCATTATTCTTATGTGAGATAAAACACAATAGAACTTGAAGGTCCCTCTCCAATGAGTGGCCATATGGGTTCAGGTCACTAATGAGTGGCATCCTGGTTTGGGATGTCACAATTTCTGGATATCCTTTTTATAGGTGTTTCTAATCAAATCCATACCTATAACTATTGAAGGTCCCTCTCCAAAATAAATTGGGACATGATTCAATGAATACACCCTACCAACCTATGATCTATGGCCCCAAACCTAGGATCCTTTAATCCATGGTTAAGGTGAAACTTGATGAGGCCATAACTACTTTTGATGTGATCCTCATCCTACTCCTCATCCTGATCTCTCAGAAGAAGTTAAAGTATAAAACTCATGTACTCCCAATAAGACCCTTAAGGATTATGTATTCCTTGATCCACTTCCAATATCTTACTGGGAAATCCTTGAATATAGTCATTAGAAATTCTGTATCTTATTTTCTTATATACACTGTATTTTTTTGTATTTCTTAATATGATTCTCATATAGAGTAATGTGTCAGTTATGCTTTTATTTAAAGTAACAATTTTCATTTACCTAAATATTTTTTTGATTGAACTTCAATATTATTGAATTACTTTGAAATGACTTATTGAATTTTTTTTACAGAATGGATAGAATTTAGATGTACGAAACTGATCGGATTTCAACCGATTTTCAAAATAAATTGAACAGGTTTTTAGATTTTTCATTTGACAAGGCTTCAGATAGTGGTCACATACACTTCCCATGTTCTAATTGTGTTGGAAGACCTTGGTTGAGTGATGAAGCAGTTATCTATCATATAACCAAATATGGTTTCCAAACAAACTATTATGTGTGGTATCACAATGGAGAGAAAATGGAATCTCAAAATGTTGATGATCCAAATGATAGGACTAAATTGGAGAGTTTGATATATGATCGGTTTCCATTTATTCAGCATCATGAGAAGGAAAGGATGTCCAGCCAACAAGATTTCGATACAAGAACACATGATGCATCCATTGGAAATGATGATGTTGATAGGGTGAAAAATTGAATGATGTTGTGACAACTCCAGTATATCGGCAATGTGGTAAAATGAAAAAGTTGGAATTTTTGATCCGATTGTTTCATGGGAAAACTATGTATGGGATTTCAAATACTGCAATTGATTACATTCTTACCTTCTTGAAGTACTTACTTTTAGATGATGTAGATATTCCCTCAAACCACTATATGTCATGGAATTTAGTTGATGAACTTGGATTCTCAAAAAAAATCATGCTTGCCCGAATGATTGCAGCTTATTTTGGGAGGAAACTGCTGAAAGAAATGATTATATCAAATGTGGAACCTCCCGATGGAATCCAAAAGATGATGGAACACCATATCGTGTGCCACAAAAAGTAATGTGGCACCTTCCATTCATCTCCAGATTATATAACCTTTTCATGTCTGATGAAATATCAGTAAAAATGCGATGGCATGACACCGAGAGAAAAAATAATAATGAAGAGTTGGTTCACCCTGTAGATGGATTTTCATGGTAGAGATTTGATGCTCGATATCCTGAATTTGCAGCCGACGTGCGTAACATGAGACTGGGTCTTTCATGTGACATTTTTAATCCATTTGGATAGATTCTTACTTCGCACATCACATGGCCGGTTTTCATACACATTTATAACCTTCCCCCATGGTTGTGTATGAAAAAGCCTTACACTTTCTTGAGTATACTAATATCTGGCCCTTCTGATCCCAGTAATGATATAGATGTATACATGAAACCTTTAATAAAAGAGTTGAAACTTATTTGGGATATGGGTGTGCCCATATACGATGCATGTTCGAAAGACATATTTCATATGCGTGTTGCGCTTATGTGGACGATCAATGATTTTCCTGCTTATGCAATGATGTATGGATGAAGCACAAAATTAAAATTGTCATGTCATGTTTGTATGAAGAATAATCGATCGAGAAGACTGAAATGTCGTCTTAGTTTTAGTTTTATCATACATCGACGATTCTTGTCAATGAACCATCCATATAGAAACAATCGTCGTAGATTTTACAATACCATAGAGACTGACGATCCACCTCAGCGTATGTCTGGAACTGATGTGCTTAATGAATTGAAAGATTTCAGTTATTCATTTGGGAAGGGTGTAATGAAATCAAGAAATAGGAAAAATGTTTCCAATGATACATGTTACAATTGGAAGAAGAAGAGTATGTTCTTTGAGTTGTCGTATTGGTCAACCAACATGTTACGTCATTGTTTAGACGTAATGCACATTGAAAAGAATATATGTGAAATGTTGATTTCGATTCTTCTAAATGTCAAGGGGAAGACAAAAGATGATTTATGATCTAGGCGTGACTTGGTAGATTGGGGGATCAGACCATAATTTCATCCTGTTTGTATCAGTGAAAATAAATGGAAAGTTCAATGTGCTTCTTATGTGATGAAACCTATTGAAAAAAAATCAATTTCTGGAAGTGCTAGAGACTATTAAAGTTCCTGATGTTTATTCAAGCAATATATCAAAATGGGTCAATATAAAAGAGTTGAAGTTCAAATCTTTGAATACTCATGATTATCACGTCCTTTTGCATGAGTTGATTCCAATAACAATCTGTCTTCTCTTGTCCAATAATGTAAGAGTATCAGTTATTCGGTTGTGCTATTTGTTTAGAGATCTTTTTACTAAGAATTTGTCCAAATACTTCTTGAAAAAACCATTGGTAGAGACACCATTAATTTTGTGTGAGTTAGATAAAATATTCCCTCCATCATTTTTTACATGCATGTTGCATCTGACTGTCCATCTTCCGAACGAAATACTTCTTAGAGGACCCATTGCTTTCTGTTGGATGTATCCAACTAAAATAAACATGTGCACATTTAAATCATATGTTCAGAATAGGAATTATACCGAAGGTTCTATTGTGAACGGTTACTTGGATCAAGAATGTATGGATTTCTGCTCAATGTATTCGTATGATCTTACTACAAGAATAAACAGACCAATGTGAAATGAAGAAGAATAGTATGAGAAAATTGAACCCAGTTTTTCATCACTTCCTCAGATGGGAGGAATTCTGAGATCATATACATTGACGACATTAAGCCTTGAAGAGCGAGAGATGGCACATCACATAGTGTTGTTCAATTGTGATTTGTTCAATGAGTATATCAAGTAAGTAAAATGTACATGTATCTCTTATCTTATCTCTTGTAATTTTAAATATTTGTTAAACTATTATTAATTTTATCTCCAGGGAATATAAAGAATTGATATATAGAAAGCATCGTTCTTTATCTTTAAGAAGGAAAGAGACTTTTCATAGCAAAGGGTTTTCTTCTTGGTTGAAATTGAAGGTAAAAATATTTCTGTAATAACTAAATAAAAATAATATTTAATTAAGTTTACTATTTGTTTATATTTCAGGTATCGATTTTTCCTGTAGACTCTGTTTCTGAGGAAATAAGAGCTTTGGATTTTGGTCCTAATACCATGGTTCGTTCTTGTAAATCACTTGTGATCAATGGATACAAATTTATTATCACTGAACAAGCAAGAAACATGAGAACACAACATGATGGGGTTATGCTAACTTCCACAACAGACTGTTATGCCAGTTCATCGGATAATAGACCTCGTTCTGAAAATGTATCTTATTATGAAGTCGTGGAGAAAATAATAATTTTGGATTATTACTTGCATGGTCGAGTCACAATGATGAGACATCAATGGTTTGATTCAATGACGAGGCAAGGCACCTTTATTGATAATTGTGGATTTCGAGTTATTTACATGACTCGCACTCTTGCCACTGATGAACCATATGTATTGGCATCAATGGTGAAACAAGTTTTTTATGTCAAAGATCATTTCCATCCTAAATTTGGTGTAATTATTGAAGTAAATACCAGACATTTTTTTGATAATGGTGATGATGAAGTTGACACTATCCCTACTGTAATTGGAAGCAATCCATTTATTACTTATAATGACTCTAATAGCTCAATTGTCAGAGTTGATTGTGAACCCGAAGTTGTGGTGGGAAATATATAGAATCATACAGTCGTGTTCTCGCCTACATGTTTCACATACATCATTCAGAGCGTTTATCCTAGTACTTACCTTCAAACCACCATAAATCTTATGTTTCTTTATGTTTTTTTATCAGAATGGGTTTTCTATATTTTGTTTTTTGGTTACACATTAGTTATATGTTTCTAATTACTTCCATATTTGTTTTCATTGTAGGAAATGACACCCATTGAAGAGAGGCGGCAGAAAAAGATGACAAAAAATAATCGTTGCATGACACAGATGAGCGTTCCTCAACTCATCCCTGTTGTGAGTATTTTATTTCAAATATATATATTTCAATAACTTATAATATCATGTGTTTACTTTTGTGTTAAACTTTTTTTCAGGATCCACCCCCTAGATGAGAGATATCCGACGAGGAGCCTGATATTTCTCCCAGTACAGAGGTTGGTGGTAGGAGGGGGTCGTGTCAGAGTTAGAGGATCATCTGGTGGTCCCAGTACTGAGGCTAGTGGTACGAGGGCTCGTGGTGCGAGAATTAGATGATCCACTGGTCGTACCTGATTGGACTATGCCCCTACCATAGACGTTTCTGATACACACCATTTTGATCCTGGTGTGTCTTTAGGGACACATGGGATATTTAGGCCTCCGATGTTTACACTACCAGTTGGCCAGATGTCTGTGCCATCATCTTTTTCTTCTAGTTCATTATCTCTGAGCTATTATATTCCACCTTCTTCAACTCCTGGTCCGACACAGTATGTGGCTGAGGAGCGTACACTGAGGGACAGTCCACCTGTATAGGATATTCCTTCAGCTTCTGGACATCCAGTGATGCCCATTGATCTGACTACCATAGGTATATTTATATAACTCTAACAAATTTTTATACCAAATATTATTTTTATTATAACTTGTACTGATATTTTTTTCTTTATTAACGGATTCATCTACTGATAGGAGGAGGGGGAGGGGGCATACTCACTTGCGTGCAGTATGGAACCACCAAACACAGTTAATGGTAAAATACAATGATGATGGGCAGATGATTGATAAATCTGGGCAGGAATGTCGGGGTTTTTTGGCGACGCTGGCCAAATAATCTGACATCATTCTGGTCAACCCTCTCTCTTGGAGACATCTTCCACATGAAGTCAAGGATAATGCGTGGGAAAAAATATGGGTAAAAAATCTATTGGATTTAATGTAGTATTTTTTTGTATTTATTTGAATTAATCTATTTGGTGTCAACTTCGGTTTAACTTCCCTGATGGAAAACGTAAACGATCAGTGCGTTTAAAGGAACTAGGAGAGATTTAGAGAGCTTATAAGCATGATCTGTATGTCGGCTGGTGTGATAGAGTGGGCACGGAGTTGGAGACGTTACCTATCATGGATGACTACCTGATAGATCAATATTGCCAAATGATTACCCATTGGGCGACTGCCAAATTTAAGGTATTAATCCCATTTGAGGTATTTAAATGACAGTTTTCATATTTTTCATTAATATTATCTTATTTATTATTAAACATTATTTAGTAATCTTCTGAAAAAAAACAAAAAAAACATTTATTCAAAGAAATACCTCCATACTTTGGGGAACACCATTATGTCATATCATGAGAGGCAGCTGGTACGATATAGTTGTTTATAATTTTTCTATAGGACTTTCCCTTTTTATTGTTTCCTACTTAAATTATGTGATTTATTGAATATTGAATATATGATTATACTTTCACTTTATATTGTTTCAATGTCATTACAAAATCACAAATTGAATATTTAAGGACGTATCCCTCGAGCAATTTTTTTTTGCTCGAGTAGAAGGAAAAAATATGGAACTGTAGTTAATGAACCGACATAAGAAAAGATTGTAAGTTTTAATTTTTTTTATTTCAAAGGTTAATATCTATTTTGAAATTTAATAATCTATTAATATTTTTAACAAGCTACTTTAGAGGTCTTTGATTCCTAGGATCCTGACAATTTAGGGCCACACGATCATTTATATCTGGTTTTGGGAGATGATCACTCTGGTCGAGTACGCTGCCGACCTGGTAAGAATATAGTCCCGATGAGGTATTGGTCCTCTCTAGGTATCCATTCTAGTACCAATGATTTGGAACAGGTCAAGGAGCATGCAATAAATTCTGATAAAAGGGTCACAAATTTGGAAGAATAGGTTCAAACGAGGGAGAAAGAATTTATGAAACTGATCAAAGCTTTATCTTCATCACTTCCACCAGAGGACAGCGCAGCTTGTGAGGCATATATTTCATCGATTGGTGCATTATCCAATGAACCAAGTGGAAGTTCTAGTGGCGGTCGAGATTATGACGTTCCTGGTGATTACGAGGATGCTAAAGAGGAAAAGGGCGAGGATGAGGATGAGGACGAGGGCGAGGATGGGGCCGAGGGCGAGGATGGGGCCGAGGGTGAGGAGGGGTTCGAGGATGAGCATGGGGACGATGACGAGGATGACGAAGAGGATAGAGATGGCGGTGAGGATGAGGTAGATGATGACAGTGGTGATGGTGATGGTGATTAGGGGTAGATTGATCCATTACATTTTTGAATTCTGTATAACTCTTTATTTTTGAACCTGGTTTTTCACTCTGGTATGGATATTTTTGAATTCAGTATAACTCTTTATTTTTGACTAAATATTGGACACTTTTTTATTTCCTTTTATAACCAAAATAAGAAGTTTGAATAATTATTTCATCCACTAAATATCCTCCCAAGTATATCCTTCCAAATATGTCTTCTTTAGAAAAATAAACATTATCCAATACCACCAAGAAGGTTGGAAGGATAAAAAGAACTAGCATCAATCAAACATCGTCCCTTAGTCCCATATCAAACCTAAAAGATTTTATGTAATCATTTTTGAAAAGATCTAATGTAAGATTCACCAACTCAACAAAGTGGTTGGACAACTCTAGAAGAGTACGCTTCACTTTCTCCAACTTCAGAAACTCCAAAGTATTTTACACGTGTAAAGTTTCATGATAAAAAGCTGGTTAAATATCTTATTGAATGAAACCCAGGTAAGACCTTTGTGAAAATTATCCTACACTATAGAATCTCAAAATATTCATTCTGGTCATTTGTGACGTGTATGAGTTGTCAAACATGCCTCAATCTGAGGCACAGTTTGGCCGGTACCACTCAAAGTGTCTCACTTTTATTTGAAATGGACAACATTTTAAGTCAAAACAACAAATGACATATGGAAAACTGACCAAACGCATTCAGATTATGTTGATACTTCAGTAAAACTATCCATGGATCATTTTTGAAATGTACGAGTCAACCCCGACTCAATCCAAGGCACAATGTGGCGGGTATCACTCGAAGTGTCTGTATTTTGTTTAAAATGGACATTGTTTTAAGTAAAAGCAATAGCCATATGAAAAACTGACCAAATGTATTTTGATTGTGTTGATACATTAGAAAAACGATCCATAGGTCATTTGTGACATGTATGAGTCAACCACGCCTCAATATGAGGCCCGGTTTGGCTGTAACCACTCTAAGTGTCTCACTTCTATTTGAAATGGACAACATTTTAAGTGAAAACAACAACTGACATACGAAAAACCGACCAAACGCATTCAGATTCTATTGATAATTTAGGACAATGATCCATGGTTCATTTTTGGCATGCACGAGTCATCATCGACTCAATCCAAGGCATGGTGTGGTGGGTATCACTCAAAGTGTCTGTCTTTTGTTTAAAATGGGCAATGTTTTAAGTAAAAAACAATAGACATATGGAAAACTGACCAAACGTATTCTGATTCCATTGAAACATTTTCACAACGATCCATAAGTCATTTGTGATGTGTAAGAGTAAACCGCACCTCAATCAGAGGCATGGTTTGGCCGGTACCACTCAAAGTGTCTCGCTTTTATTTGAAATGGACTACATTTTAAGTGAAAACAAAAAATGACATACGAAAAACCGACCAAATGAATCCGGATTCTATTGATACTTTATAACAACGATCCATGGGTCATTTTTGATGTGTACGAGTCAACCCCGCCTCAATATGAGGCACGTTGTGGCTGGTACCACTCAAAGTGTCTCACTTTTTTTTGAAATGGACACTGTTTTAAGTAAAAGAAACAACCATACAGAAAACCGGCCAACCGTATTATGATTGTGTTGATACTTTAGAACAACAATCCATGGGTCATTTGTGACGTGTATGAGTCAACTGTGCCTCAATCTAAGGCACGGTTAGGCCGGTACCACTCAAAGTGTCTCACTTTTATTTGAAATGGACAACATTTTAAGTGAAAACAACAACTAACATACGGAAAACCGACCAAACACATTTGAATTATATTGATAATTCAGGAAAACGATCCATGGGTCATTTTTGATTTGTATGAGTCAACCTCGACTCAATCCAAGGCACAGTGTGGTGGGTATCACTCAAAGTGTTTGTCTTTTGTTTAAAATGGACATTGTTTTAAGTAAAAACAACAGCCATATGGAAAACTGACCAAATATATTCTGATTGTGTTGATACTTTAGAACAACAATCCATATGTCATTTTTGACTTGTAAGAGCCAACCATGCCTCAATCCGAGGCACAGTTTGGCCGGTACCACTCAAAGCATCTCACTTTTATTTGAAATTGAAAACATTTTAAGTGAAAACAACAACTGGTATACGTAAAACCAACCAAATGCATTCGGATTCTATTGATAATTCAGGAAAATGATCCATGGGTCATTTTTGACGTGTAAGAGTCAACCCTGCCTCAATACGATGCACATTGTTGCCGGTACCACTCAAAGTGTCTCACTTTTATTTGAAATGGACACTGTTAAAACAATAGCCATACGGAAAACCAACCAAACGTATTATGATTGTGTTGATATTCTAGAAAAATGATCCATGGGTCATTTTTGACGTGTACAAGTCAACCGCGCCTCAATCCAAGGCACAGTTTGGCTGGTACCACTCAAAGTGTCTCACTTTTATTTGAAATGGACAACATTTTAAGTGAAAAAAACAACTGACATACGGAAAACCGACCAAACACATCCGGATTCTGTTGATAATTTAGGAAAACGATCCATGGGTCATTTGTGACGTGTATGAGTCATCCCCGACTCAATCTGAGGCACAGTGTGGCGGGTATCACTCAAAGTGTCTGTCTTTTGTTTAAAATGGACATTATTTTAAGTAAAAACAACAGCCATACAGAAAACTGACCAAATGTATTCTGATTGTGTTGATACTTTATAAAAACGATCCATATGTCATTTTTGATGTGTAAGAGTCAACCGCGCCTCAATCCTAGGCACGATTTGGCCGGTACCACTCAAAGTGTCTCACTTTTATTTGAAATGGACAACATTTTAAGTGAAAACAACAACTGGCATACGGAAAACTGACCAAACACATTCGAATTATGTTGATACTTCAGGACAATGATCCATGGGTCATTTTTGATTTATACGAGTCAACCCCGACTCAATACAAGGCACGGTGTGGCAGGTATCACTTGAACTGTCTATCTTTTGTTTAAAATGGACACTATTTTAAGTAAAAACAATAGACATATAGAAAACCGAACAAACGTATTCTGATTGTGTTGATACTTTATCACAATGATCCATAAGTCATTTTTGGCGTGTATGAGTCAATCACGCCTCAATCTGAGGCACGGTTTGGCCAGTACCACTCAAAGTGTCTCACTTTTATTTGAAATGGACAACATTTTAAGTGAAAACAACAACTGACATACGGAAAACTGAACAAACGTATACGGATTATTTTGATACTTTAGAACAACAATCCATGGGTCATTTGTGACGTTTACGAGTCAACCCTACCTCAATCCGAGGAATTGTGTGGCCGGTACCACTCAAAGTGTCTCACTTTTGTTTGAAATGGACAACATTTTAAGTGAAAACAAAAACTGGCATATGGAAAACCAACCAAACGCATTCGGATTATGTTGATACTTCAGGACAACGATCCATAGGTCATTTGTGACGTGTACGAGTTAACCCTGACTCAATTTGAGGTACGTTGTGGTGGGTATCACTCGATGTGTCTGTCTTTCGTTTAAAATGGACACTATTTTAAGTAAAAACAACATACATATGGAAAACTGACCAAATATATTCTGATTGTGTTGATACTTTAGAAAAATGATCCATAAGTCATTTATGATGTGTAAGACTCAACCATGCCTCAATCCAAGGCATGGTTTGTCCAGTACCACTCAAAGTGTCTCAATTTTATTTGAAATGGACTACATTTTAAGTGAAAACAACAACTGACATATAGAAAACTGACTAAACACATCCTGATTCTATTTATACTTTAGCAAAACGATCCATGAATCATTTGTGACGTGTAAGAGTTAACCTCATCTCAATCTGAGGCACGTTGTGGCTGGTAACACTCAAAGTGTCTCACTTTTGTTTGAAATGGACATTGTTAAGTAAAAACAACAGTCATACGGAAAACTGACCAAACGTATTTTTATTGTGTTGATACTTTAGAAAAATGATCCATGGGTCATTTGTGACATGTATGAGTCAACCGTGCCTCAATCTGAGGCACGGTTTGGCCGGTACCACTCAAAGTGTCTCACTTTTATTTGAAATGGACAACATTTTAAGTGAAAACAACAACTGACATACGGAAAACCGAACAAACGCATTATGATTATATTGATACTTCAGTAAAATGATCCATGGGTCATTTTTGACGTGGACGAGTCAACCCCGACTCAATCTGAGGCATAGTGTGGCGGGTATCACTCGAAGTGTCTGTCTTTTGTTTAAAATGGACATTGTTTTAAGTAAAAACAACAGCCATACAGAAAACCGACCAATTTTATTCTGATTGTGTTGATACTTTAGCAAAAATATCCATAGGTCATTTTTGACGTGTATGAGGAAACTGCGCCTCAATACGAGGCACGGTTTGGCCAGTACCACTCAAAGTGTCTCACTTTTCTTTGAAATGGATAACATTTTAAGTGAAAAAAACAACTGACATATGGAAAACTGACCAAACGCATTCGGATTCTATTGATACTTCAGGAAAACGATCCATGGGTAATTTGTGACATGTAATAGTCAACCCCAACTCAATCTGAGGCACGGTGTGACGGGTATCACTCAAAGTGTCTGTCTTTTGTTTAAAATGGACGATGTTTTAAGTAAAAACAATAGACATATGGAAAACTGACCAAACGTATTCTGATTGTGTTGATACTTTAGCACAACGATCCATAAATCATTTGTGATGTGTACGAGTCAACCACGCCTCAATCCGAGGCATGGTTTGGCCGATACCACTCAAAGTGTCTCACTTTCATTTGAAATAGACAACATTTTAAGTGAAAACAACAACTGACATACATAAAACCAACCAAACGTATTTAGATTCTGTTGATACTTTAGCACAACAATCCATGGGTCATTTTTTACGTGTATGAGTCAGCCTTTCCTCAATCTGAGGCACGGTGTGGCCGGTACCACTCAAAGTGTCTCACTTTTGTTTGAAATGGACAACATTTTAAGTGAAAACAAGATCTGGCATATGGAAAAATGACCAAACGCATTCGGATTCTGTTGATACTTCAGGAAAACGATACATGGGTCATTTGTGACGTGTACAAGTTAACCCTGCCTCAATCCGAGGCACGGTGTGGCCCGTATCATTCGAATTGTCTGTCTTTTATTTAAAATGGACATCATTTTATGTAAAAACAACTGGAATACGGAAAACCGACCAAACGTATTCGGATTGTGTTGATACTTGAGCATAAGGATCCATGGTCCAGCCTCACACAATCCAATTCTAATTTAAGGAACTCTTACCCCTATTATAAAACACATGTCATTTATTACGCCAAGGACAACTACATTCCCTAAGTCACACAATCTCATTGAGTACAGCAAAGAAGGCGTACTAGTAGTCCAGGTGCGACGCGTTCAGATTGTTCAGGATCCACCCACGCCGCCCGTGGCTCTGGGTGATGTGGGACACCGTCGACAGGAGGAAACTTCTCAGGAAGTTGCCCACGCCCAGGCTGGTGCTCGAGTAGGACGTCCCCAGGCTCTTCATCCCCTTCGCTACTTCCAAGAGCGCGTCGGCAATGCCCATGACCACGAACTGCGGGAGAAGGATGAAGATGCTCAGGGGGACGAGCCCGCCGCTGGACACAACGCCGTGCTCGGCCGCGGCACGAAGCCGCCGGTTCTCCGCCAGGGAAGCCGTGGCCATGACGACGATGTGGAAGACCATGCCAAGCCCCATCCTCTGGAGCAGGGTTATTCCCCTGGGGTTTCTCGTCCACCGTCTCACGATCTTAACGAAGGTCCGGTCGTAGAGCACAACGCTGGCGAGCATAGAGATTGTTGGAGGAGGTCACCGTCCCCTGATGCAGCTTCTTGGTCAAGTAAAGCACCAGGTTTTCCAAGATCCCGTAGTAGGCCATCCGCTCGAACACCTCGTACACTAAACTTCAGAAACAAAAACATTACCAGAGAAAGGGGGAGGAAAGAGGGAAGGTATGGTTATGGAGGAATCACCGACGACAAAGGAGAAAGCCTTCCAGCCACCCGTCTTGGATCTGAGCACGGGGTTGCCCTTAGGATCCACAGTGCCATCCTTGGTGTACCCATCCGCCCCTTCTTCCATGGCCGCACGCGTCCACCTCGCTTCGCGGGGTGCCCACAGCACTTCGTTGGCGCCGGATGTGCAGTGTAGGTATCCCACCACTTGCGCGTGCATAAATGGATGGATATGGTTGAAAAAAATATGCATTGACTTGGATTCTTAAAAGAATATTATTTGGGTGGGGCAAACTGTTCTTGGAGTATCTCTTAGAAAATCAACCCATTACTCCACCTAGTTGATACATATTTGAAAAGAAGCTTTACGTTTATTAATTTAAATGGTCACTATTGTGGTATGCTATATTCAACTTAGTTATTTTAAAAAACCAAACTCAAATGTTTTCTTTAAACTTTTCCTTTATTATGTTGATTATTGACATAACAGATGTGAAAGATGATCTTTCACATCACGTATCTCAATAAACAACATGAAAAACCGCAATTTTAAGTTTTTCATATATGTTATTCAAATAATATAACTCACTGTTCCTATATATCTTGAAACCATTCACACATCACTTATAGTAAATATATACCCAATAAATTCTGTTTTCATGACAAAGTAAATTCACAACATCCAATTTCTTTTGAAATTAAAATTACAAGTGTATTTTATGAAATATGTTTTCTCCATGTCTCATGACTTTCACTTCTAGTGAAATGCAATTTGGGTCATGAATCTCTAAACGGATGTCATGTCATTTTGGATGCGAATAGTATAAAGATACATATTCAATCAATAATATGAGTGCATTATATTTTGAATACATTAAATGAAAATTTTGAAATATCAAATTTGTTATTCCCAAAGGGGGCTTAGGTCTGAGAAACCCTCGGGGGGGGGGAGTAAATTAGGGTATGAAATCTTTTCACTACCACAAAACAGAGCAAGGGAAGTACCGCCCTTTATCAGTGCTAAACAGAAAGCGCTGATAAAGGGGTGTGCCTTTATCGGTGCTAGATAAAAGCGCTGATAAATGTTCCCTTTATCAGCGCTACAATAGGCGCTGATAAAGGTGTACCCTTTATCAGTGCTCGGTGATAAAGGGAACATTTATTGGCGCTATTATCAGCGCTGATAAACATTTTTATTCTTAATTTATATAAAATTATAATATTTATAATAAAAAATAATTTTTTTTGTATATATTAACAATTATATACCAATATTTATAAATATATACTCTTTATTGTTATAATTATTAATAAATATATATATATTTATCTTATATGTCATTTTAAATAAATATATAAGAATATAAATAAATTGTTAAATAAAAACCGTTGGAACCTTGATCAGCGCTCGTTAAAAGCGTTGATAAAGGTAGGTTTTATCAGCGTCATTTTAGCGCTGATAAAGGCATCTCTTCATCAGTGCTAAAAAAGCGCTCATAAAGGTATGTTTTATCACCGCTTTTATTTTAGCGCTGATAAAACATACCTTTATGAGCGCTTTTAATGAGCGCTGATAAAGGTTCCAATGGTTTTTATTTAAGAACCCTAATAGACCCCTCCTCTCTCGCACACGTTCAAGCTTTCACGGAAGCTAAAGCCGACCCTTTTTCTGCCGCGACCTCTCCTCCTCCTCCTCCTTCGCCGCCACCGCTGGGTTTTCCTCCTCTTCCACGACCGTCATCCTCCTCTGCTGCCGCTGCCTCCGCCGCCGCTGCCTCCGCCTCCGCTACCTCCGGTGTATGAAACCTTGGCCAGGGTCCTAGTTTTAGCAATGAGAATGAAATATCTAAAGTTTACTTGTTTCAACCTTGTTTTCGTTGTATGTTTATCTTTTATATTTTAAGTCTGTTGAACTCGTTCTATCGAAGGTGGGTTCTATAATTTCTTGTTATCTTAAGGTGTGTTTAACTATGGTGTGGGTTGATTTCGGTTATAGCGGGTTCTAGGGTTTGTGGGATGTGGTAAATGGTGTACTTAGTTTTAGATTATTTTATTCTCATGGGTTTCCCCTATTTTGGATAGGTATAACATATGAGTTCTCATTTTATGTTTTCTTTTCAGTTGGAAATTTCTTCTGTTGTGCGCCTCTCCTCTGCCGCGAACGCACCTTTGTCGTGTGCTGAACGACACCTTCGCGGTGAGTTTTCTCCTGTTACTCATTGGTTTCCTTTTGTTTTCATGTTATTACTATTTGATATTGATGATTACAATGTGAAATGTATGGGCTAAATGCCCTGCTGAAAATCGTGGTCGTTGGTGGTCCTTGTTTGCGCACTAAATGAATTGCATGTTGGTTGGTTCCTGTTGAACATTTGAATATAAAAATTGGTAATTTACATATACTTGACTTATGAATGAACGCCCCAAGATGATAAAACTTCTGTGATAACCCCTGAATTAACAAACAAAATTGAGTAAGGGATGCTTTGTAAAATCTGAAATTGTGATTGTTTGGTTTGTATGGTGTTGCGATTGTGAGCACGATTGTGTGTTTGTATGGTGTTGTGGTTGTTGGCATGATTGATGTGCCATTTTGTTTTCCATGTTGTTTTTCTTCCACCATTGAATATCAATCCAAACTTTACCCATTTCAATGAAACCACCACTTTGTTACTAGTGCAATTCCACTGAATACTAGAAAACCACTTCTAGAGGACTCTATGAGACACTTTATGGACACCCCAGTCAAAAATGGATTTCACCTAATTCCTTTTTCTGTGGGAAAAACTATTGGAGAATAAAAACTCACATGCCTCTCTATTTATAGAAAAAATAATTATTTGTGTTGCTCATTTTCAATGCAGTGGTGCAGACAAAAACAATTGAGGAATGTGATGTGATCACTAAGCTTTAGGGAAATTCCAATGAGATGTGATTTTATTATTTATGTGTTTGACTCATTCTCCACAAACCTAGAATTCACTTCTTCTTAAAAAAAATTCAATGATGACCATTTTTTATGATAAAATAGTTATAGTGAGAAAATAATGAAAATGAATAATAATTAAATAAATTATTCTTCTTCTCATAAGGTGCACAAAATTAAATACTTCATCTTTTCCCAAAAAATTACCGTTATGTGACTTTAATTATTTTAGGATTTGTATTTCATGTAAATAATGAGGTTTTTAAAGAAAATTAAATTAAATAATTGAATTATATTATTTTAGGATTTGTATTGCGGAGCAATATATTGTTGAGAAAGCCGTTGAATTATGTACCAAATACCTGTCTGGTGTGAAAAACGTTGGCCTACCGAAATCTCGTCACACTGGGCGGCTTGAGGGTAAAGGAATTTCTGTAAGAGAGGTTGTCACAATCAATATTACAGATCGGGAGCAGGCTCACCTTTATGTTTTGCATAACAGTTTCGACGTTGACCCATATGTTCAAAACCAAAAAGAAATTGTTAGGCATTTGAATCCTTCTAGGGCTGAAAAATGGATATCAGATACACATAATCGACAGTTTATAGGATGGTTTCAGGACCATATTTTTAAGCAGTTAGATGAAAATCCAGACTTAATTTCACAACGACTTCGATGGCTAGCCGGAGGAGCAAGTGTGTATGTATTCTCTTACAATGATTATGCAGTTAATGATTATACATTCTATACTAATGAACCTGATGAAGACAGTACAATGCAGAATAGTGGGGTTACACTTGTGGCTGAGGCGATGCATGTTTCCGGTGCTAAGGACAGAAATCCAATTTATGCGAATATTTCATACTTTGGCATCATCAAACGAATATGGGAGTTGGATTATACAAAATTCAAAGTGCCGATTTTTCAATGCAAGTGGGTTGATAATAGGAGTGATGTTAAAATAGATGAATTAGGATTCGTGAAAGTTTATTTCAGTAAGGATGGGGAGAAAGACGAACCATTTATAATGGCATCACAGACAGTACAAGTATTTTATATTCCAGACCCCGCAAACTGAAATTGGACAATTATTCTGTTATCAACCAAAACAACTGAAGGGTTAGATGAAAGTTCAATAGAGGAAAACCCTTTTATAGGGACTTCACAATCATTTCACATCGGTCCCAATGTAGACGACGTTTTGTATGTCAGAGGAGACCACAATGAAGGGATTTACATAGTCGATAGAGGGGTCAAATATCTTCAGCATTTAAAAAAAAGAGAGTACAATAATCAGGTTATTTTTTTTATTGTAATATACATTGTGTTATGTTATGTTATTATCTATTTGTTGCTGCTTTTATGTAATCTAAATTAAATGTTAAACCACTTCTGCAGATAATGACTTCTACACCTGCTGATGTGCCCAATCCCGAGGCACAAAAGGTCTCTCAACCAGCTGTTGGTGGTCCCAGTGCAGAGCAACAAAAGGTTTCTCAACCTGTTGTTGCTGGTCCCAGTGCTGAGGTACAAGAGGTTTCTCAACTTGTTGTTGCTGGTCCCAGTGCTGAGGTACAACAGGTTTCTCAACCTGTTGCTGCTGGTCCCAGTGCCGATGCTAGCACTCCAGAGTAACAAAATGATGATACTTCTGAGGAAATGGTAGGAAATGAAACCCTGAAAGTGAAAAAAAAAACAAGAGCACTGTAGTTTGATAGTGTTAACCAAAATCCTTAAGACAAAAGCAAAAGACATCAAATTTTAGGTGGGATAGAATAATAGAGGCCAACATATTAACCCCAACAGAGCCATCTTTAGTATCTACATTGGAATCGTCACTCGTCAATGCGTGCCGATTGATGTATAGTCGTGACACCATGTTTTCACCGGGCTTAAGACACTAATGTGGGAAGAGATTGCGGTAACATTATGATATCATTTTTTTAATTTATTAAAATAAAATAGGATACTAAAACATTGACTTACTCTTCATCATCCATTGTAGAGTGCATTTATAGTAGATGCCTCGCATAAGGAATATGTATTAAGAGTTGCAGGATGTATTCATAGAGGTTTCCACACAATTTTAACGAAATATCATCTTAAATATGCTGAAAGGAAAATCAAGCCGCACCCACCTACACTTTATACACACTTGATATCCCAAGGAGCGCGGGATGCGTTTAGCAACCATCGTGGGGAGCAGACTTTCCAGGTAAATTGTGTGGGGTAATACGTTGTTTGACGTTGCTTGTATTCATCACTTTGATTGGCAGTTTTTTATTTATAAAACAACAACTGAGTGCTAAAAATAAACAATGTGAAATAGAACCAGCGTACCCTTACCGTAAAGCAAGGATGGGGTACGCTTCACTTGAGAAAAAATTGGTACGTCTTTTAAATCTACCGTACTACTTTTATGTGACATAAAACAACACCATAACCATGTTTCTCTATTTATATGCAGATTGATGAATCGAAATCGAAAGTCATATCCATCCCATGACCTGTGCTATGAAAGGAGGCTCGTGTAAATAAAGATGGGATACTGATAGATGAAAACACACAAAAAGTGTGGGAAACATGTGTAAGTATGAAATAATATAAATTTTATTTGCTTTAAATCACTATTACATAACAATGACTACTTATTTTTCTATATTTTATATCTGACATAGTCACAAGAATCAACAACACCCGCACCAGATACAGACATACTTTAAGCGACCTTGAAGCATCCAGAACAGTATGGCCACGTCAGAGGTGCGGGTTTTGGGGTGACACCCCAAACATATTTTCAAAAACAAAAACAAGTGGAGGATAAAAATGAAAAAATGGAAAAACTGCCAGAAAAATTAGCTATTTTTCAAGAAGAATTAAAATACCAGAGAGAGATGATAGAAAGTTTGATGGGAGAGAGTCAGATAGAAGAAACAACTCAACAACAACCCACGCGTGACGATCCCGCCCCACCCCTTATCAGCTTTGAGGCGAGCTATTCCCCTAAAAAACCTGTCTTAACTGAGGTAATCAATGTTTTAATAATTGTTTTTGTGAAATTTGAATCACATAGACACTGATACGTTTCCTTTACTAATATTCTACAGGGTGAAAAAGACTGTGATTTATATCTATCAACTCCCACCTATCGCCTTGTAGAGAGGGCTACGGTGTTTAATACGTTGAACGACATGCTACACAATAGACAACTTCCAACATATCATTTTAGAGTGTCAATTAAAGTAGCTAATGAGCCAAGTGCCGAGATACCTGTTCCAAATGATGATGAAGACATTCATACGGTTGAACAAGTTGTTGGAACATTCATTTCATGATCGCCAATTCTTGTAAAAAAACATGTCTACAAGGAGGTATCTATTTCCAATTTATTTTTCTAGCTGGACCTTTAACATTTAATGAAAAAAGGTCTGAAACGATGAATGTTATTACAGAATGACAAAGAGAAGGGGGTGAAACGAAATATCAGCTCAAAACCATCTCAAGGATCAACCAACCAATTGAAACGGTCTACTGAGAGCACATTCACCCTGCCCGTTCTATATCCACAGTTAATATCATTGCAGGCTCATGTGTATACAAAGTTGATAAACGACAATGCTCACATAGTTTATTTTGAAAAAAATATGTATGTAGAGGAAGAATCATATTTCATTAGTGCTGAAAATGTAAATGAAATCCTCAAGTATGAATGGCTAGGCGCCTCAGTTTTAAATGTATACATGAGGTATGTTTTCATGATTTGATTTTAAAAAATCTTATATACTCTCATAATTATGAATAAATACATTTCCTATTTTTTGCAGGCGTATATATGAAAAACAATTGAAGGGATTTCCCCATGAACAAAAATTTGGACTCGTTAGTCCTCACATCGCCTCTCCAAAAGAGGAAATAGATTCTGATAAAGAGGCTGCAATAATGTCATCCCTACTCAAATCGTTTGAAAAAAAATTACGGATGACAGATTATTTTTAATACCAACGATGTAGGGGTAAAACTCTACAATTTAATCATATAAACTATATTTTCATTTCTTTCTTTAGTTATTTTTTTTTTGTTTTTTAGGCAGAATTGGATGCTGATTGCAGTCAATTTGGATACTCCAAAGATTTATTTTCTAGATTCAATGCATGGATATCCAACAAACCGACCACACATGATGGCATTTGTTAATTTGTAATACACTAGATCCAACATTTTAAAACTAAACATCTAGTTATATAATTTATATTATCTTTTAATGAGAATACTATTATGATAGGGCAATGCATCAATATCGTATACTTCATGAAATGAATCTAGGGCCTAAGGATAAGAATGCCTACAAGATCTACAACTGGAAAAGTATCCTAGTATATATAATAACATTGCACTATCCAAACACATATCAAAACAAATTACTTATTTTTTCGATGTTTCTAGAGTGTCTAAAACAAACAAACGGAAAGGAATTTGGTTATTATGTTTGTAAATTTATGAAAGAGATCGTATTTCATCAACAAACTAGCATCCCTGATGAGGTATTTTTTAAAATAATTACGATTTCATTTAAAATATTTATTAATCCTTTGTGTATTTATATTTTTTCAGTACTACCATGACTGTCGCAAAAACTCATATTCACAAGATGATATAGATGTGTTTAGAAACGAATGGGCAGTATACCTCATGGAAGATTGTACACAAATAGGATGAAGATGAATTCCTACTGTTTATGTTATCCATATATGATCATTGATATATCCATTTTTACACTTATTGAGCATATATGATGACCCTTTATTATGTTTATATCCTTAGGTTAGGAAGAATGGTTTTAGAAATGATTTGTCTTTCTAGTAAAGTATAACTCATTGGACTACACTGGTCGATATTGTGGAAGTCGACCAATGCATAGTCATTCAGTCCACTCACGAGCATCTTAAAATCTTGATGGGAACCAATATATTGGATTTTCAATTTTCTAATTAGTTTCCCTTATATGTGGGTGGGGGTATCCAGGGGGGAGGGGGTGTTCAGGAGTGGGGGGTGTCCAGGAGGGGTGTTTCTAGGAGGGAGGGGGTGTCCAAGTGTGAGGGTGGGTGGGGGTGTCCAGAAGGGAGGGGGGGCTGTCCAGGGGGTGTCCAGGAGTGGGGTGTGTCCAGAAGGGAGGGGGTGTCCAGACAAAGAACCATTCAATTCCATTCAATACTGATAATATACAATGGTTAGATCACTTCTAGATTAGCCTGAAGTGGGTCTGTAGTGAGGCATCTAAAGTTTCAACCAACCAAACCAATTCCAAGCCCATGTAAAGGCCTAAGAATTATATTCCAATTCAATTTGAGGCCCAATATATCTTATTTAATGTCATAAATACCCAACATATGCATCATTTACCTTTCTCACATTAGATTTATGTAAAATTTCATTCTTATTCCTCCAATATATTTTTTGTTTGGTGTTTTTCCTTGATTTGTTGAACTGTATCTCTTCAAAATATATATGATTTTATAATTCATATTAGTGAATGATGGTGTATGAATAATATTTATTCCATTATCAAATATATGATGAAAATATAGTTGGACAAGGAAGGTTATTAAAGGTTATACACTAAAGAACAAGGAGGGAGGGGTGTCCAGGAGGGAGGGGGGGTCCAGGTGGGAGGGGGCTGTCCAGGGGGTGGGAAGGTGGCTGTCCAGGGAAAGGGAGGGGGGCTGTAAGGGGAGGGAGGGGGCTATCCAGGAGGAGGGGGGCTGTAGGTGGAGTGGTGGGAGGGGGGAGGGGGGGTGATGTCCAGGGGTAGGGAGGGGGCTGTCCAGGGGGCTGTCTTGGGGAGGGGAGGGAGGGGGGTTGTCCAAGAAGGAGGAGGTGTCTAGGAGTGGAGTGGGGTGGGGTGTCCAGGAGGGGGGGGATGTCCAGGGAGGAGAGGGGCTATCCAGGGGGTGGGAAGGGGGCTGTCTAGGGAAAGGGGATGCAAGGGGTGGGAGGGGGGGTTATCCAGGAGGAGGGAGGGGGGCTGCAGGTGGAATGGTAGGAGGGGGGGTGTTTTCAAGGGGAAGGGAGTGGGAGGCATTGATGTTAACAGGAGAATCGAGGTAGATCAGAAAACATGGTAAAAGACTGTTTTGAGCCTTTAACAAGATCACCATGTTGACTTTAAATAGACTTTAATATATTCATTTAGTCCATCAACGACATGACTAAAATCCCAAAAGATAAGACTGAAATTCACTCAAATGTAGGCTATAGAATCCATGCATTTTGTGACAGTTTTTTTTCAAAAGTTTCACCCAGGTGATTAAAATAAGAAGTTGTTGCAGTTCAATATCTCAAGAGTGATGGTGTGGTTCCATCAATGGGGTTTTTTCCTCCAAACAAGAATGTCAGACGCTACCACTGGATTAAACAGCACTGATTCATAATCAATCGTGGTCTGAATGGCAGTGCAAACATCTTTTATGGATAAGTTCTCACATGTTTCCAATCATGTGTCCCATATTCTCAGTTCCCTTCCATCGAACAAAGGTTTTTCAGTTCCTTGGGAAACTTGGTTCCCATCGCATGCGATTTTGATCACGTTCTCCATGTTGTTCTCGCCTCTGTGTTGTATCCTCCATGATCACTATTGACCAAGCGTTGTATGCTGCAGTTTCTTCAAGTCCAGACGCATGCTTTTCCAGTTTCACCATACTTTCCGACTGCCACACGTGGTCCCGTGGAAAACAAAGTGTAGATGGATCCTCTTGCTAAGTTTCAGTTGCATTTTCCTCCAAAGATGTGACCAACATCCCGATCACATCTCTCCCATTCGTCTCCCTATTTCTGCCTCCATCAGAACGTGTTAGTCTCCTCTGTAGCCAGCATCAACTGATCATCTTCCTTTGCCTGCATCTCATTAATTCTCATCGCCAATGTAAGTCACTCCCCCTCTTGTTGCGACACTTTCTCCATGTTGCGCAGCATGTTAGTGGCGTGTTTTCAGTATTCAGCTTGCTCCATCAACTCATGTTCCCACCTTCACTACTCTTGATCCCACGACTGCTGGTACAATGTGAGAGCTTCCATTTTGGATAAAATAGCTTAATTATGAAAATTTCAAGGGTTTATTCCTCTTTTTGTAACAGAAAAGTTTTTTATGACAATATGTTCATTTGGTCATACCCACTAAAATCTATTATTATTATTGTAACTATTGTCATTGATAGATTTGTAGTTGATTTTCTTTCATTTTCCAAATATATCATTTGGTTTTTGCTGGTTCAATTTCACTATAGATTTGCAGAACAATATGTTTTTGTTCTGTCTAGGGGGTTGTCTTGGGGAAGGGAGGGAGGGGGGTTATCCAGGAAGGAGGGGGTGTCCGGGAGTGGAGGGTGGTGTCCAGGAGGGGAGGGGGGTTGTCCAGGAGGGGAGGGGGTTGTACGGGGGGGGGGGGGAGGGGGATGTTCAGGGAAAGGAAGGGGGGCTGCAAGGGAAGGGAGGGGGTGGTCCAAGAGGAGGGAGGGGGGCTGCAGGTGGAGTGGTGGGAGGGGGTGTCCAAGGGTAGAGGGGGGTTGTCTAGGGGGATGTCTCAGAGAGGGGAGGGGGGTTCCAGGAAGGAGTGGGTGTCCAGGAGGGGAGGGGGGATTTCTATGAGAGGACGGGGTTGTCCAAGAGGTGGGAAGGGGGCTGTCTAGGGAAAGGGAGGGGGCTGCAAGGGGAGGGAGGGGGGTTGTCCAGGAGGAGGGAGGGGGACTGCAGGTGTAGTGGTGGGAGGGGGGTGTCCATGGGTAGAGAGGGGGCTGTCTAGCGGGGCTGTCTCAGGGAGGGGAGGGAGGGGGTTGTCCAGGAATGAGGGGGTGTCCAGGAGGAGAGGGGGGCTATCCAGGAGAGGAGGGGGGTTGTCCAGGAGGTGGGAAGGGGCTGTCTAGGGAAAGGGAGGGAGCTACAAGGGGAGGGAGGGGGTTGTCCAAGAAGGAGGGGGTGTCCAAGAGGAAGGGGGCTCTCTAAGAGAGGAGGGCGGTGTCAAGGAGGTGGGAAGGGGTATGTCCAAGGAAAGGGAGGGGGGCTACAAGGGGAGGGAGGGGGTTGTCCAGGAGGAGGGAGGGGGGCTGCAGGTGGAGTGGTGGGAGGGGGGGCTGTCTCGGGGAGGGGAGGGGGGGTTGTCCAGGAAAAAGGGGGTGTCTAGAAGGGGGGGTGTCCCGGAGAGGAGGGGGGTGTCCAGGGAAAGTTAGGGGGATGAAAGGGGAGGGAGGGGGTTGTCTAGGAGGAGGGAGGGGGGCTGCAGGTGGAGTGGTGGGAGGGGGGGTTGTCTCGGGGAGGGGAGGGAGGGGGGTTGTCCAGGAAGGAGGGGATGTTCAGGAGGGGAGGGGTTGTCTAGGAGAGGAGGGGGCTATCTAGTAGGTGGGAAGGGGGTTGTATAGGGAAAGGGAGGGGGCTGCAAGGGGAGGGAGGGGGGGTTGTCCAGGAGGAGGGAGGGGGGCTGCAGGTGGAGTGGTGGGGGGGGCTGTCTAGGGGTAGGGAGGGGATGCAAGGGGAGGGGGGCTGTCTAGGAGGAGGGAGGGGGGTTGCAGCTGGAGTGGTGGGAGGGGGGTGTACAAGGGTGAGAGGGGGCTGTCCAGGGGGGCTGTCTCGGGGAGGGGAGGGGAGGGAGGGGGTATTTGGATAATCACACTAAAGAACTAGGAGATCAAGAGAAAAGTGAACTGGTATGATCATGGCCTATCTAATTGTGTAGGTTCTCATCAGGCCCTCTCTAAAACTGAGAAATACATTCCTTCCATACCTTCAACATGACCTCATATATTTTATGAGGTTCTTGTAGAGGCATAAGTGTTTAGGGTCCAAGCAGGGTTGGACCCAATGTCTGATGTGGACGTGGTAGAACCCATTCCCTTTGACCTGTCATGGGAGAGTACACACTTAGAGGCTCCTGATATATGTAACTTTTAGGTTTATAACCTATCTAGGATGGTGGTATCACTAGGAAAATGTTAGAATTTATTCTAAAATTGAACACTCCTATGAAATTGAATACACCATCATGTATATGTCATATTGTATAACCTGTGGAGATTCCTCCCTTTTTTTATTTTCAATAAATGAAACCTTTTGGGTTCCATGTTGTTGTTGACATTTATTCCTCATATTTTCTCATCCGTGTAATCTTAACAAAACAATATTTATAAGTCAATGAATGATGTTGAGCCTCTTCTAAAATATTAATTCAATCCAAGGAAATATAGACATGTAAAGGTTGTAACAGGTAACAATTGACATTTTATTAATGTATTCTTTCATATTAATGTTTAATTTATTTCATTATTGTATTACTAACAGAATATATGTTTTCTTATATAGGTGAAATCTTTTTCCTGAGTTCGAATGATTTTTTCGGAAACTAATACCACGGACGACAATTTTTTAGAGCGGATCATGGATGCAAAAAGGATGAAACATCAATGTTTTTAACTGTTTGTTGAATAATTATAATTGCAACCAAATTAAACATTGTTTGAAATGTATATAGTAGTGTGTTGTTTTGTATTCATGATTTCAAGTAAATTTATATATCATTTTTGTTCTTATGTGCTATGTGTGTAGGTGTTGTTTGTGTTGTGTGTGCAGGTGCTGTCTCAGGTGTGCAGTTGCTGTGCAGGTGCTGGGTTTACACAGGCAATTTGGCCTTTATCAGCGCTAATTAAGCACTGATAAATATCTAATATATCAGCACTCAAAATAGCGCTAATATAGGTGGTATTTATTAGTGATATTTTTAGCGCTGATATATTATCCATTTATCAGCACTAAAAATAGCGCTGATAAAGGGGGAACTTTATCAGTGCTAAAAAAACACTGATAAAGATGGTTCTTTATCAACGATAAGCAAGCGCTGATAAAGGGGACCCCCCTTTATCTTCGCCGCGATAAACAACACTTTTTAGCACTGTTAAAGGCAGTTTTTAGTGCTATTAAAAGCCCTATTTGTAGTAGTGTTTACAAAATGAAACACCTCTCCTTAACCTCACACTGCCCTAATGGATATCAACCTAATAATTATTAGGGTCACTCTTATGCTCTTATTTCAGGTGATGATTTGATAGTTACATGACTAATATTTTATCAAATAATATCAATTACTTTATCGACCTTATCAGTTTGTGTTTTGAAAAATATAAAGAAAGAAAAAGCACACACGACAACAAGGTTTCGACTACGTCACTCCTATCTAGGGTCACTCCACTTCCTCTCCCTTATGCTCACTATTACAAAGGAATGATAACCTTATTGGTACATAGGTCAAAATCAAATAATTTATTGAAGTTTTATTTCAAGTGTGGGTGGGTTCACTTTGAATTCCCCAGGCCACACTTTCATAAGTATGTTGTGAAATTCCTCAACATCACCATCATCATTCCATGAGATGTCATTGAAAACACCTCCTCCTCCTCCTTCTCCCTCCTTCCAGCTTCTGGAATTCCTTCACATTCAAGTTCTGCAATCATAATTTCATCACCTTAATGCACTGCAACAACTCCCATTTTTCTTGATGTATTGGATGTGGCAACAGTTTTACACAATTAATGCTTTTGCAGTGAACCACTCTTTTAACCTGAAAATATGCTAAGGGAATGACATTGTCAATTCTTTTCTTCATTTTCCTTATGTCCTTATTATAGAGAGGTGTGACCATTTTCTTTGTAGTGAAAGCTACAGAATGTAGGAAATCCAAGGCTCAACATTGTGATCATTTCCAGCTGAGTGAAGGTGTTGATATCTTGAGCTCATGCATGTAGAAATTCCTCTGGTTAGAGGTTGAAGATGAAAAAAATGGAAACATTTCATTATTTCCATGTTTTAATATACAAATAGTATCCCACTATTTCATTGTCCCACATCAAAATGCGTCTAGTACTATTGTGTGGTTTATTAAACCAAATGTGTTGAGGAACTCTTAACAAATACCTTAGGGCCTCTCTTAGCTCGACAGGTCACTATGCCACCCTAGTCAGGGATCTTCCTCTTGTGTGCCACCTAACAGATGACCTTAGGCATGCCTCCCCGAATGTCAAAGATTTCTAACTAGTAGCGGGGTTCTAAGAAGGTACTATGGGGATGTTATACCCCATATATCAGAGTAAGCAATAGTGGTAAAGGTACTATGGGGAGGCTATACACTAGGTATTAGAGTAATCAATAGTGGTAAATAACCATACATCATACACACTAGAGTAAATAATATAATAAATAAATTGAACATGCTATAATGAATTGAAATTCATTATATAATGTGAATGGTCATGCGAAGAATATAAAATACAACAGATCTCCCACTCGACTGATCAAGATACAAAACAAATAAAAGAAAAAATGAAATGAATCTCAAATTCTACTCTAAGCCATAACTTATCTCAATAATCTAAGTTCGAGCCATCTTTCTCAATGATTGAAACCCAAGCCTCTTCCCAACTCATACATGCAACCAGGGAGAGTCTTCTTGGGTACCCTGGTGCAATGGCGGTCTAAGCAAGGTATGAATACAACAGATCTCCCACTAGGCCGATCAAGATATAAAATAAATAAAAGAAAAAAAATGACATGAATCTCAACTACTACTCTATGCCATACCTTATCTCAATCATCTGAGTTAAAGACATCCTACTCAATGATTGAAACCCAGACCTCTATCCAACCCATACATGCAACCTAGGAGAGTCATCTTGGGTACCTTAGTGCAATGACGGTCTGAGCAGGGTGTGAATACATAACTTAGTAGGGAACAACCAATGTAGTATCGTACATAACCTATAATATAGAGATATGTGCATGTGACATGATTATCTGAAATCAAAGAATAACTATTGGAAATAGATATATAAATAAACCATCATTGATCTTCAGGTCTGGGACCCTGATCGATCCTACCTACTTCATCTAATAACAGGGTGTCTTTAAGCATGTCATGATATCATGAAATCCATATAAATATTGGATCCTAGGGTGTAACCCAGGTATCCCTACTACTCTAGCTCAAATGACCAACAAATCATCATGAATGGCTCAACATCCAGATCCTGAGCCTCATGAGAATCTCTCCAAACTCCAATATAATAAATGGATCAAATGCGATTCTTGGAAACCCCGATCAGCCACTAAATCAAAAATATCTCCCATTTCACCAAGCCAATCGGGTGGGTTCCATGCATCCTAGGCATCCACATCAGGTACAAATAATGTCACCAAGCCTAACTGGCCAGATCCTAGGGGTGGCATTAGAATCTCATAATAATAATCATTATTATAATAATCCTCAAGCTTGAATATTAGGATCCTAGAAATGCTAGGCATCCTAAGGACCCATGGTGTCCAGGGCATCCCATACAAACCTGAGGTTGAATCCCGGAGTCTCGAGAATTCTTCGCATTGCTCAACATCCGGATCCTAGAATACACATCGAGAATCCATGATGATGTCATCACGTCCAAGTCATATCACATAGTATCACATGAGTCTCAAAATCCTGATCCAAGGAAGCACCTCTAAGAATCCAAAACATCACCATCACACCATATTAGGCACATAGGCCAGGTCACGTGAAGTATGTCTGGGTATCCATAGTTGTATAAAAAATATCCAGGTGAGAGCATACAAATGAGATAAGGGTTGGCTAAATGCCTAAAACCACCCCCACTGTCCATAGCCCATTGGGATCACATGTTCAGTGTGGGTTCTAAGATGAAATTCACTACCGTCTCTACCCATACCCACACACACCTACTCATGGATGGTCTATCACTGGGCACCTAATTCAGTTATCTAAATAATGTCCAGGGAGAGATACCCTACTTAGAGCTCTCTTAGTGAACATAGGGGAAGAGAAACCCCACTTGGGTCCTCGATCTCGGTCAAGTCACTCATGTCATAACCCACCACATGAAGTATTTCATGATCCTAGGCAATGTCATAACATAACATGACCTCATGGGTCGCAAGGGTATACCTCATAGGTTGCCCACTTAAGAGATGTTTGAGAGTATGTCCCATACCCCATGATCTCTCATGGTCAGTCACTCACCCAAATCAATCCTAGTCCTCCTAAGGTCTATCCACCGAAGCCTAGTCACATTAAATGGGGAAGGAATAATGACCCTAGGTAAGGGTGTAATTTCGGCCAAACCCAAACCAGACTGAACAACCCCATGAGGTGGCACAAGCCCGGCCGCAGGCCAACTCAAACCATCGAGTCGGGCTGAGATTTTTCGGGTCGGGCTGGGCTTTTTCAATTTGGGTCATGATGGGCTTTTATTATTTTCAAAATAAATGTTTGTTTTAAAACTTTTTTTAAATTTTTTTATTTAAACATTTTTTAACATTTTTTTAAAACTTTTTTTTAAATTTATTTTTAAACGCATGTTTTTTAGATGTATTTTTTAAACATTTAAGATGTTATTTGTAAAAATGTTTACTTTATTTTTTATTAACATTTTATGATGGGTGGATATGTTATTATTTTTTTGTCTAAATAAATTTATATATATGAATTTATATATATATTATGTGCAAATTGTAAAAAAAAATTAATGAGGGGTTGGGGGGTGCGTAGCAGTGGGTGAGTTTAAAGCATTGTTATTTAAACGTTTTTTAACGTCTATTTAAAACATTTATTTACATGTATTTTTTTAAACTTATTTATAATTTTTTAAGCATTTACTAATTTTATTTATTTGAAACATTTTTTAACATCTGTTTAAAACGTTTTTTACATTTATTTTTAAATGATTAATTTAAAATGTTTTTTAAATTTTTTTAAACGCATGCTTTTTACAAGTATTTTTTTAAAACATTTAACATTTTTTTTCAATTTTTAATTTAATTTTTTTAAAGTGTTTGTTTTTTTAAAAAATTAAATGTTAGTTTTAAAAACTTTTTTTAAATATTTGTTTAAAACATTTTTATTTAAACTTTTTTTAAACCATTTTTTAACATTTGTTTAATTTTTTTTATATTTATTTTTAGACATTTAATTTAAAACATTTTTTTGGCGCATGTTTTTTACATGTATTTTTTAAAAAAATTTAATATGTTTAATGTAAAAACAAATTTTTTGTTAACATTTTACAGTGGATGGATATATTATTTTTTTCTAAATAGATTTATATATGTCTGTGAATTTATATATATTATGTGAAAATTAAAGAAAAAAAATTAATGAGGGATTGGGTGTGCACAACAGTGGGTGGGTTTAAAGCGTTGTTATTTAAATGTTTTTTTATCATTTATTTAAGATGTTTTTTACATTTAATGTTTAACTTGTTTTGAAAAAGTATTTTTAAGCTTTTGTTTAATTTAAATCATTTTTTTAAACTATTTCTAATTTTTTAAACGAATGTTTTTTACATGTATTCTTATTAAACGTTAAACATTTTTTTTGTAAAAATGTTTATTTTCTATTTTATTGAAATTTTACAGTGGGAGGATATATTTTTTTTCTAAATATATTTATATATGTAAATCTATATATATTATGTGCAAATAAATAATGAGAGATTGGAGGGGTGCGCAACAGTGGGTGAGTTAATTTTTTTCTAAAAAGATTTATATATGTATATATAATATATATAATATATGCAAGATTCATCATATTTAAAAATAATAATGAGGTTGGGGGGTATGCGGACATCATTGGGTGAGTAGTTATTTTTTTGTTAATATATAATAAGTTATATATATATATATATAATGTTAAATGATTGATATATATATATATATAATATAAGAAAATTGTAAAAAAAATAATTAGGGGTTTGGGGGTGCACCGTAGTGGGCGAGTTAATTTTTTTTCAAAATAGATTTATATGCAAGATATGTAAGTTGCAACATACTTAAAAAAATTAACGAGCATGAGGGACCTGCACAAATATCATTAGGTGAATGTGTTATTTTTTTGTTAATATACAATAAGTTATTATATATATAATATTAAACCATTGATATATATATATATATTATCAATAGCTTTGTTTATATATATTATATTAAATCATTTATATATATATTATTAATGGATTTTTAGAAGCCACACTTAATTGATATATATTATTAATAGATATATATATATATATTATTAATGGATTTGTTTATATACATATATTATATCATATCATTGATATATATATTATTAATAGATTTGTTTATATATATATATACATATATATAATATGCAAGTTTCATCATATTTAAAAAAATTAATGAGGCTGGGTGGTGTGCACAAACATCATTGGGTGAGTGTGTTATTTTTTTTGTTAATAAATAATAGGTTATTATATATATAATGTTTAATGATTGATATATATATATATATATATATATATATAATATGAGAAAATTGTAAAAATAATAATTAGGGGTTGGGGGGTGCGCCGCAGTTGGTGGGTTATTTTTTTTCTAAATATATTTATATATGTATAGTATATATAATATATGCAAGTTGCAACATATTTAAAAAAATTAATGAGGTTGGGGGATGTGCACAGAAATCATTAGGTGAGTGTGTTATTTTTTTATTAATATACAACAAGTTATTATATATATATAATAATAAATCATTGATATATATATATATATATATTAATAGATTTGTTTATATATATATATATATATATATATTATTAAATCATTTATATATATATATTATTAATGGATTTTTAAAAACCGCACTTAATTGATATATATTATTAATGGATTTGTTTATATATATACATTATTATATATATATATATATAATTATATATCCTTGTGTATATACACACACACACACACATTATCATTATATATAATAATAATTATATGTGTATATATATACATTATTATATATGTATATATATTAGTTTTTGCTAATAATAATGATATATATATATATACACATATATCGTTGATATATATATGTACATATATCGTCGATATATATATATATATATATTCTAGTGATAACATGATAGGTGCAACGCCTGGACCATTTGGTGCAGGCGCAACCTTGGAAGTCTGTGGTATGGAAATCGAATCTCCCTATTAGCAGTTTCCCATTATTATTTTTATAGTAGTCAGGCCTCGCACGGGCTAGCTGGCGGGGCTTTTTTTTGTGTTGGCCCGGCCTGGCCCGACGCGAGCTTTACTGGGCCGCTCGAGCTTTCGGGCTGGGCCTGTCGGGATTTCGGGCCGTCGGGCCAGAATTACACCCTTAGCCATAGGTCAGTACTAGGAGGCTATCAACTCTAAGGAATCATAGGGTTCTTACTAGACCAACTTGGGCCCATTGTCGCAGGTCCACTCATGCCTCTTATTAGAGTCTTCTATGGATCACACAGAGTTTCACCATGATGTGTCTATTCCAATTTAAATCAAGGAGATCCCCTTGGGGTATTGGTGTCAATGTAAACTCAGTCAATGATCATGAACTTGGCCATCAAAGGCATATAACCAGAGTGCAAGGGCTCATTATGGTCCTTGAATCTATATATATTCTAAGGGATACCATCTAATTAATTAAACTGCTTAATTAACATTTATAAAAATTAATATTAAAAAAACCTGTAAAAAACAATCGACCAGCATCAATCCATTTCACTCACACCTAAAAAACCTAAACTATAATACATTTATAGGACAAATTTGCAGAAGGGGTTTTTCTATTTTTTTTAAAAAAATTTATGGGGTTTTTTTTTGTTTAGAATATGAGACAGACAAGGGTCAGATTAATTTACACTCAACCGTCTAGTCAGAAAGTGTCAATTCATTTGATGCACTTCACCTATTTTAAAAAATAATAATTTTAATTAATTTCATTATATATATATAACAAAATTTAAAACAACATTTCAAATACTGTTTTTGATAATTTTAATTTTAATTTTTGACATGTCTTGTTATATATATATATATGTAACAACATTTTAAACAGTATTTAAAATGTTTCGTTTTTATGTGGAATTACCCATATTTAGGTAATTTTAAAATATAACTAAAAACTTCACTAAGGACACCATTTTATAGGAGAGGAGACCTTGATATACCTTATGGATTTTCCATTCATGATTTAGTTTCACTTTTACAGCATTCTAATAATAATCTAATAATAATAATAATAATAATACAAAAATAATAAAATTTATTAATTAATAATTAATAATTAATAATATAATTAAAAAAATAATTAATAATTCAAGAAGGTCCGGGTAATGGGATAGAAATTCCCATTACCATCAAATTTATTAATAAAGAGTGTGGAGAAGCGACAAGAAAAAATAAGGGAAATGGAATGTGAAAAATAGTGAAAATACACTACCATAAAAAGCCAAACATACGTTTGCCCAAAAAATAAGAGAAACATGTCAGACCTCAAAGTATAATTATTTTAATGATCACTGTCATGACCCGTCCTCGGAACCCATACCGTGACTACCCCAAGCCCGCCTCCCATAGGCCAGGGGCTGGCGACTAGCACCAAGGCGTAAATCCTGACAAAAGGGGAAGGCATTGTCTTTATAAAGTAAACAAACCACAGAGTAAGCAAGCAGAAGTAAACACTAAGTAAATCTGGGTACAAAAGTAGTGCGGAAAAGTAAATGGGACAGAAAACAAACCCAAACTAAAAGTAAAGTACAACTGGAAGAAAGTACAACAATTGATAGTAAAGCAGCAACGTCGTGCCGTCTACTGGAAGTCCCCCCTGAAGGGTGGTTACAGATAGCCTCCTCAGCTCCTCGGGTCCAGTCGTCCGCTCCGAGTACGTCCCACCCAGTGGTCCACCTCCAGGTACCGACTTTCTCCACAAGCCTCAACCACGATCAACGTTGTCCGTCATCTACAACCAACACAACGTAGTGCGGGCATAGCCCGTGTAGGGGTGAGTATACACTACTCAGTAGGGACCCCGAGACCCCCGAAGGTCTCCCAGAATCCACAAAGGATAATTCCAAAGGAAAGATACAATCACGAAGTAACATACAACACTACTTAGGTTTATGCCCATACATATACCTAAGTCATCAATTCCCGCTCGGCTCCAGCATCCATGCCCAAGTTCGATCACGTCCACATAGGAGTACAAACCAATCCACATAGGATAACACAACTCAATCCACATAGGAAAGCAAGTCAATCATATCGAAGATATTGATTGAAGTTAAGACTCAGCTCACACAGGTATATTTCTTCGTAAGGTGATGGAGATGATCAGATATAGCCAGTGATTCATCTATGCTGAGACCCACGTAGGACACTAAACCAGCTAAGCTGTCGGACCCACATAGGATACAGACCAGCTACTCTACCAGACCCACGTAGGATAGCAATAATAGAGTCAAACACTGCCATACCCATGTAGTATACAAAAACAGTAGTCATCACCGTCGAACCCATGAATGATTTCAGTACGGTCTTCATCGCTGCCGAACCCACGTAGGATTTCAGTGCAGTCTTCATCACCGTCGAACCCATAGAGGATTTCAGTACGGTCTTCATCACTGCTTAACCCACCTAGTATTTCATTGGAGTCTTCATCGCCTTCGAACCCACAAAGGATTTCAGTACGGTCTTCATCATCGCAGTCAGCTTTAGGGTTCCCGCACACAGCATGCTCGATTCCAGGAGGGTCCGCTCCACGAGACAAAGTGGTGGATACATCAACTGAAACATAGTCCGGATTTGATGTATCTCAAAGTTCCATCTCGACAAGAGGAACTCATCGTGACAGACGGCGCGTCAATCGGACGCCCGGTCTGCAAGTTATTGGCTTTTTTCGTTCCAAGGGCCCGGTTGGTTTTTAATTAAAACCAACCCAACAGCACTCTAACTACGTCCAAACCTTGAGAGGATTAAGCCAAAATGTTCATCTCACTAAGAGGAAACTGAAAAAGTCATCGGCACGTCAAACGGACGTCCGGAGCTCAAGTTATAAGCATTTCCGCTCAGAGGGCCCGGTTGGTTTCGTGTTCGAACCAACCCAGCCATACCCAAAGTTCTCCTAAACCTTGAGTTTAATATACCTAAAAGACTGTCTCGATCCAAGGATCGCATCGCAGCTGACGGTGCATTGATCGGAGGTCCGTAGCCCAAGATATGAGCAAAAGAACGTACCTGTCCGTTTTTAGGAGGTTTTGGGCCCGGATCGACCCGGCCCGAGACCCCCCTGGGTCGGCCCGAACCGGGTCGACCCGAACCGGGTCTGGGTCCGGCCCATTAGGGCGCGGCCCGGCCCAGTGGGCGCGGCCTGGCCCGGCCCGACCTGGGTGGGCCGGCCCGGCCTGGCGCGCGCTCGCAGCCCGAGGGGCCAGCTGGCCACGCCGAGCTGAATGGAAGGGGGGGGGGGGGGGGCTGGCCCCCTGTTTGAGTAACCGTGGCCCCCACGTGGGGGGGGGGGGGGCGCTCCTTTGGCCAGCCGGGGGTTACGACCCCCGGTCTCCCCCTGAAACGGCCGGCCCAGTCCGGCCGGCCGGTGTTTCCGCTGCGGTCCCGCCCTCCGAGGTGCCGATGGCCTGCGGTTCCGGCCGCCCCGCCTTTCACTGCCGCGGCTTTGAGCCACGTCCTTGTCCGATCGGCACAGCGCGACGGCGCCGCGCCCCTCCGTTACGGCCTCGCTCCGGCCGCGGTGTCTTCGTGGTTCTCTGGCGCGGCGCGACGGCGCCGCTCCCCTTCCCTGTGGCCCGACTCCGGCCGCGGGTTCGTTCGGCCTCAACGGCGTGGCGCGACGGTGCCGCACATCTTTTCCGCATTTCTCCTTGATTCCGCGCAGTGCCGTTGCACGGCGCCGCCTTCTTTCAAACCGCAACAACACAACAACAAAAGGGGGAGGAGAGTCTGCCGTGTTCGTGTGGTCCGACCTCCTCCCAATAAGTTGATATCTAGCGGCCCAAATATAAAGACGCAGAACGAAAAAGGATATTTCATGAACAAAAAGTAATTAACCCCTACCTTGATAACGAGTTGATGTTCGAAGAGCGTCGCGGAAAGCGGCGTCACGGGGCGTGGTTCCGTAGACGTCGACGGAGATCGTCTGAGGAGACATCGTCTTCTATTTATCACGAAGAGAAGAGGATGATTACGTGTCGTTGGAGAACTCCCGCGTCGGTGTCTCTTCCCTTGACTCGGAGGAGAAAGGGAATGGAGATACCGGAGTCGTTGAGTCGTTCTTCGTTGAAGAGATGACGTTCTTCGCGGAAGGATTGAAGCTCTTCGTGGGAGGATGAAGTTCTTCCCCAGAGAAAAGAGTTCTATCTCCCCAATCTCCTCACACAACAACCAACCCTCCCAAATAAAATAAGACTTATCTTGTTTTATTACATCAATCCATGCATTTCAATTTTTAAAAATCAAATACATAACTCACTTAATTAATTAAGTGAGTTGGCATGATTAAAGAAGAGAGAAGGGGAGGTGAGGGGTCTCACATTAAAGGGGGGTTATGGAGTTAAGGAATATGAGGGGTTGGGATCGTGTGGGACCCACCCCACCTTTATCCTCTCATGGTTGGTTAACAACATGTGGGTCCCACCCCCAACTCCCTTAGGTTATAACTACCTAGAGGAAAATAAATAAAATTGTAATATAATTTTATTTATTCCTCACTAAAACCACAAAATTAACAACTCCTCCTGAGAAAACGCACCTTCGGAAAAGGTGCTAGTAAGCAATTACCGACGCTGCGGTTTCATCAGTGCCCTAAGATTTCAATTCCGAGCACTGGTTAAAAAGTTAGGAAAACCTGTTTGTTCGTTCACTGAATGTACTCGAGCTAAACTTCAGAAATTGATTCCAGGCACACCGGGTCTCGGAATCAGGTGCCGTCAGAAACTGCGTTCTTGTAAAATCCCAAAGAAAATTAAGTAAAAAAATTTCCCTTGGATTTTACGGGTCTTTACATTACTCCCACCTCAGGGCTTTAGGTCCCCATAAAGATACATCATAAACTAGGGGAACAAATGTGGGTACTGAGCACGCATCTGGGCCTCCCGCTCCCAAGTGCTCTCTTGGAGGTTCCCGTGCTGCCATCTGATGCGCACTAAAGGTATCGACCGTCAACATAGGACCCGCTCCTGTCGATCCTCGATCTCTACTGGGACCTCCGAAAAAGTCACCCCATCGTCAATGTCCAACTCCCCATGGTCGATGATATGCATCGGGTCATGCATGTATCTCCTCAGATGAGATACGTGGAAGATGTCGTGCACTCGGTGCAACTGAGGTGGTAGAGCCAGGCAATAAGCCACCTCGCCTATCCTACTGAGGACTTGGAATGGTCTGATGAAGCGCAGAGATAACTTGCCGCCCCGACCAAATCTCTGTAATCCACATCGAGGTGAGACCCACAAGAAGACACGGTCGCCATCCTCAAACTCCAGTGGCCTCCGCCTCCTGTCAGCATAAGACTTCTGCCGGCTCTGAGCTGTCCTCATCCACTCCTGGATGACCTGGAACTTCTCTGTCGTGGCCTGGACCATCTCCGGTCCCATAAGTGCCGACTCCCTATGGTCTATCCAACACAGAGGTGATCTGCAAGGTCGGTCGTACAATGCCTCGTATGGTGCCATCCTGATGGTGGAGTGGTAGCTGTTGTTGTACGCGAACTCCACCAAGGGCAGGTGGTCCTCCCAGCTACGACCAAAGTCGAGGACACATGCACAGAGCATTTCCTTGAGAGTCTGAATGGTCCTCTCCGTCTGACCATCTGTCTGAGGGTGAAAGGCGGTGCTCAGACGTAGCTGTGTCCCGAATGCCTCCTGCAACCCCTTCCAAACTGGGAAGTAAAGTGAGAATCTCGATCGGAGATGATAGATGATGGCACACCATGAAGCCGTACGATCTTCCTAAACATAGAGGAGTCCCAAGCTCTCCACTGAGCCCTGCTCTCTGATGGGTAATAAGTGATCTGACTTGGTGAGTCGGTCGACAATCACCCAAATGGAGTCGTGGCCTCTGGAAGTACGTGGAAGTCCAGTCACGAAGTCCATAGATATCCCGTCCCACTTCCACTCCGGGACCTCTAAGGGTTGTACCAAGCCTACTGGTACCTGGTGCTCTGCCTTCACATCCTGACAGGTGAGGCACCAAGAAACGAACTCAGCTACAACCTTCTTCATACCCGGCCACCAATGATGCCGTCTGAGATCCTGGTACATCTTCGCCACTCCTGGATGTACCGCTAAAGGGGAAGTGTGAAACTCTCTCAGCACCTCCTCCTGTAAAGCAACTGGTACCATGGTACGTCCTCTGAAAAGGACGGTGTGCTCTCCTCCTACAGAAAATCCATCATGTTCCTGTCCTGAGGATATCTGCGCATGCCGTGTCTCACAGTCAGCGTCCCCACACTGTGCCTCTCTGACCCGCTGCAGTAGTGGAGGTGTGACTGTGAGTGACTGAAGAAAGGATGCTCCATCTCTATCCACGAAGGATATCTGCAAAGCGGATAGCTGCTCAGTGGCCTCACCGAGTAGCTGAATGCCCGTCCTCCTACTGAGGGCATCGGCTACTACGTTCCCCTTTACAGGAGTATAGACTATCTCAAAGTCATAATCCTAGAGGAACTCGAGCCATCACCGCTGTCTCAGATTCAGGTCTTTCTGCGAGAAGATGTACCTGAGACTCTGGTGGTCAGAGTAGACTGTAAAGCGCTCACCCATCAGGTAGTGTTGCCACATCTTCAGAGCGAAGACCATTGCTGCTAACTCCAGGTCATGGGTAGCATAGTTCTGCTCATGCTGCCTTAACTGACATGATCCATAGGCGATCACTGCCTGCTCCTGCATCAGGACACATCCGAGTCCGGTCCCTGATGCATCGCAGTAGACTACGTACCCCACTCCCTCCTTCGGTAGCCTCAAGATAGGTGCGCTGGTCAATCTCTGTCTCAGCTCCTAGAAGCTCTGCTGACATCTGTCTGACCACACGAATGGTTTCCCCTTCTTCTTCAAAGTTGAGAGTGGTGCCGCAACTCTGGAGAAGTCTGGTACAAACCTCCGATAGTACCCAGCTAGCCCCAAGAAACTCCGCACCTCTGTCACGCTCCTAGGTAGCTCCCAAGCTAGCACTACCTCGATCTTCACAGGATCCACTGCAACTCCCGCCTCAGAGATGACGTGTCCCAAGAAGTGGACCTCATGTAACCAGAACTGACACTTCGAGAGCTTACCATAAAGCTGGTGCTCTCAGAGTGTGTCTAGTACAACCTGTAAGTGGTAGGCGTGCTCCTCCTTAGTGGTCGAGTATATGAATATGTCGTCGATGAAGACCACGACAAATCGATCGAGGTATGGCTGAAAGATCATGTTCATGAGACCCATGAACACTACTAGAGTATTGGTTACGCCGAAAGGCATAACCAAGAACTCATAGTGGCCATACCGACATCTGAAGGCCGTCTTCTGTACGTCCTCATCCCGAACTCTGAGCTGATGATAGCCTGATCTGAGGTCTATCTTCGAGAACCACCGTGTTCCCTTGAGCTGATCGAAGAGGTCGTCAATCCTCGGTAGCAGATATTTGTTCCTCACGGTCACCTGCTTCAGGCGACGATAGTCGACACAAAGTCGCAAGCTTCCGTCTGCCTTCTTGGCGAACAATATCAGGGAAGCCCAGGGTGAAACAATGGGTCGGATGAATCTCTTGCCCTAAAAGTCCTCCAACTGTACCCGTAGCTCTTGGAGCTCAGCGGGGGCCATCCGATATGCTGGAGTGGATATCGGGGCTGTCTCGGGGTACAGGTCAATATAGAAGTCTACCTCTCTTCGAGGAGGTAGTCCTGGAACGTCGTCAGGGAAAACGTCCGCATACTGATCCACCACTACAGGAAAACTAGGACTCCGCACGTCAACTGCTCCTAGGATGAGGCTAGCCAATTGATGAGTAATGGGTTGTCCTCTCCTCTGCGTGAGTCCATCCTGTGCTGTAAAGGCTCCCTTCTCACCGGTGAAGGTGAACCTGCTCCCGTCGGTGCGTACACACCGCACCTTGCGCCTAATACAGTCGATCTGAGCATGGACTGTAGATAACCAATCCATTCCCATGATGATGTCGTAAGGCCTCGACGCCGCTAAAAGAAGATCTCAACCGAAACTCTCACCTCCTAGAGTAAGGTCACACTGCCGGCACCAGTGCGTAATCATCGAGTCTGCTCCCGTAGGAGTCTCTAGCCGTAAGGATTGAGCCAACAGCTCCGTCGGAATCTCCGAGCTCCGAACAAGGGCAGCAGCAATAAAGGAATGAATCACTCCTGTGTCTATAAGAACTGTAGCAAGGGTGGAGTAGACACAGATAGTACCTTGAATCATCTCTGGCGTGCCATGGTCGTAGGCCTCCGCTGCCTGAAGCTGATCTTGTCTCTGCCCGCCAGCTCCCTGTGGTCGGGGTGGACCTCCTGGTGGTGGTGGTGGTAAAGCCTCAAAGCGTCGCCCACCACCTACTGCTCGGCCAGCTCCCCTGCCTCGTCCTCCTGCTCTCAGAGGATCTCCACGGTTGACCCTCTGCCTCTTCCTGGGTGGCCCCTCAACCGTCTGATGCTCCTCTGCACGGCTGGTTGGGTAGTCACGAGCCATGTGGATCTGCCCGCCACATGTGTAGCACTGTCTTCTCCTCAGAAGGCTGGCTCTGCGCCGTGTGCCCCACACCTCTGAGCCAGTGTCCTGAGGTCATCTGCCTGATGGTCCGGTCCGCCTGGACCCCTGTGTCATCCGTCGATTGCCAGCTGCAGACGACTCTACTACGTGTCGCCCTGTTGTAGGTCTCACTGCTGGCGTAGGCTCAGCAAGAAATCTCTCTATGAGAAGAGATCGCTCCAGTACTCCTGCCTAAGTCGGAATGCTGAGGGAGATCATCGACGTTCTGATCTCATGCCTCAGTCCCTGCTCGAAGGTCCATGCCCGTAAGAATGGGTCTCGTACCATGTCTGTCGAATAGCGTGAGAGATCGGTAAATCTCGCCGAGTACTGGGCGATCGTCATGTTGCCCTGCCGCAGCTGTAGAAGCTCCTGGATGCGCACCGCACGGAGGGTGGCTGGGACGAACTCCGATCGAAAGAGGATCTCAAAGTTTGTCCAGAGGAGTGATGCCTCGTCGTGCACCTGGAGCATCAAGCTCCACCATCTGTCTGCTGCCGCGTGCAGGAGGCTCACTGTGAGGATCACCATGAGGTCAGCTGATGTCCCCACTAACCTGAAAACTCGAACAACCGCCTCCATCCAATCCCCAGCTGCCTGAGGGTCCATCTCCCCGTGGAACTTGGGCGGTCTCTAACGCTGAAACTCATGCAGTGCACTAAGGAGACATGCACTCTCAGCAGCTGAGGCTGGTGGCATCGGTGGCTCGGCGGGTAGTGGTTCTGCCGGTGCCTCCGCTGAAAAAGGGCCCTGCACCGAGGCCTCGTCGCTTGGTGGGCTGTCGACTCGTACAAAACTCGGAACCCTAGCTAGATGTCGTCGTGGATCCATCCTGAAAAGAAACAGGTGCGCCACGATCAAAACAGTATACCTGGTGAGCTGACACAAAGTAATCACAAAGAAAACTTCTGAAACACACATGCAATCAATGTTTTCGTGCATTGAGTCAGAAATCCCATGAGTTCTTTGACATAAATCTTATCCAGGTCTTTAGTTTCTTCTAAGACAACGACTATTTAATCAAATTTTGGATTTAAGGATCGCAAAATTTTCTCACATATCTGCATGTTGGCAATATTTTCTCTATTTCTTCACAGTTGGTTCACCACAACTTTTACACGAGTATGATACTCAATAATGGTTTCAAAATATTTCATAAACAGGAATTCAAACTCGCCTCGTAGAGATTGAAGCCCTATCCACTTCACTTTATTGGAAATTTTGAATGTTTTGTGAAGATTATCCCAGATCTCATTTGATGATTTTGATGAAGCGATTATCTCGAACGTGGCTTCATCATGACCTTGGTAGATGATGGATTTGGGCTTGCAGTATCGCTTCAGTTCTACCCGAAGAGTTTCCTTTTAAACATTGGGAAAAGTAGCCTAAGATGCTTTGGATTCTGGCCTAGTGTATTTGTTTTCCACAATGTTCATGACATCTTAAATGTCAAGAAGCGCTCGAATTTGTATGCCCCAATTGTTGTAGTTATCATTCGTTAGTTTCAGTATCAAAGTTGGTGCAATCTCTTTTGCCATGGAGACTCAAAAATTCTTTTGGATGAAAAAATGTCACGTGGACTGATATTTTTTTCGGAGCAGTGCAGACTGGTATTTTTTTTTCAGAATTGCACAATTTTTGCCCCATAATACAAATGAATAAAAAAAAACTTTGTGTAACAGAATGCAAGAGGGCAGCAGCATGGAGAGGCTGTTGATTTCTTCTTCTTCTTTTGTTGAATGGCATAAGACGACTGGGGAGGAGGCGGAAATGGAAGTAAATCAACCTGGGAAGCTTTTATTTTTATTTTTATTTTCCTCCTCTTCCACGACTGTCATCCTCCTCTGCTGCCGCTGCCTCCGCCGCCGCTGCCTCCGGTGTATGAAACCTTGGCCAGGGTCCTAGTTTTAGCAATGAGAATGAAATATCTAAAGTTTACTTGTTTCAACCTTGTTTTTGTTGTATGTTTATCTTTTATATTTTAAGTCTGTTGAACTCGTTCTATCGAAGCTGGGTTCTATAATTTCTTGTTATCTTAAGGTGTGTTTAACTATGGTGTGGGTTGATTTCGGTTATAGCGGGTTCTGGGGTTTGTGGGATGTGGTAAATGGTGTACTCAGTTTTAGATTATTTTATTCTCATGGGTTTCCCCTATTTTGGATAGGTATAACATATGAGTTCTCATTTTATGTTTTCTTTTTAGTTAGAAATTTCTTCTGTTGTGCGCCTCTCCTCTGCCGCGAACGCACCTTTGTCGTGTGCTGAATGACACCTTCGCGGTGAGTTTTCTCCTGTTACTCATTGGTTTCCTTTTGTTTTCATGTTATTACTGTTTGATATTGACGATTACAATGTGAAATGTACGGGCTAAACGCCATGCTGAAAATCGTGGTCGTTGGTGGTCCTTGTTTGCGCACTAAATGAATTGCATGTTGGTTGGTTCCTGTTGAACATTTGAATATAAAAATTGGTAATTTACATATACTTGACTTATGAATGAACGCCCCAGGATGATAAAACTTCTGTGATAACCCCTGAATTAACAAACAAAATTGAATAAGGGATGCTTTGTAAAATCTGAAATTGTGATTGTTTGGTTTGTATGGTGTTGCGATTGTGAGCACGATTGTGTGTTTGTATGGTGTTGTGGTTGTTGGCATGATTGATATGCCATTTTGTTTCCCATGTTGTTGTTCTTCCACCATTGAATATCAATCCAAACTTTACCCATTTCAATGAAACCACCACTTTGTTACTAGTGCAATTCCACTAAATCCTAAAAAACCACTTCTAGAGGACTCTATGAGACACTTTATGGACACCCTAGTCAAAAATGGATTTCACCTAATTCCTTTTTGTGTGGGAAAAACTATTGGAGAATAAAAACTCACATGCCTCTCTATTTATAGAAAAAATAATTATTTGTGTTGCTCATTTTCAATGCAGTGGTGCAGACAAAAACAATTGAGGAATGTGATGTGATCACTGAGCTTTAGGGAAATTCCAATGAGATGTGATTTTATTATTTATGTGTTTGACTCATTCTCCACAAACCTAGAATTCACTTCTTCTTAAAAAAAATTGTCAATGATGACCATTTTTTATGATAAAATAATTATAGTGAGAAAATAATGAAAATGAATAATAATTAAATAAATTATTCTTCTTCTCATAAGGTGCACAAAATTAAATACTTCATCTTTTCCCAAAAAATTACCGTTATGTGACTTTAATTATTTTAGGATTTGTATTTCATGTAAATAATGAGGTTTTTAAAGAAAATTAAATTAAATAATTGAATTATATTATTTTAGGATTTGTATTGCGGAGCAATATATTGTTGAGAAAGTCGTTGAATTATGTACCAAATACCTGTCTGGTGTGAAAAACATTGGCCTACCGAAATCTCGTCACACTGGGCGGCTTGAGGGTAAAGGAATTTCTGTAAGAGAGGTTGTCACAATCAATATTACAGATCAGGAGCAGGCTCACCTTTATGTTTTGCATAACAGTTTCGACGTTGACCCATATGTTCAAAACCACAAAAAAATTCTTAGGCATTTGAATCCTTCTAGGGCTGAAAAATAGATATCAGATACACATAATCGACAGTTTATAGGATGGTTTCAAGACCATATTTTAAGCAGTTAGATGAAAATCCAGACTTAATTTCAGAACGACTTCGATGGCTAACCGGAGGAGCAAGTGTGTATGTATTCTCTTACAATGATTATGCAGTTAATGATTATACATTCTATACTAATGAACCTGATGAAGACAGTACGATGCAGAATAGTGGGGTTACACTTGTGGCTGAGGCGATGCATGTTTCTGGTGCTAAGGACAGAAATCCAATTTATGCGAATATTTCATACTTTGGCATCATCAAACGAATATGGGAGTTGGATTATACGAAATTCAAAGTGCCGATTTTTCAATGCAAGTGGGTTGATAACAGGAGTGTTGTTAAAATAGATGAATTAGGATTCGTGAAAGTTTATTTCAGTAAGGATGGGGAGAAAGACGAACCATTTATAATGGCATCACAGACAGTACAAGTATTTTATATTCCAGACCCCGCAAACTGAAATTGGTCAATTGTTCTGTTATCAACCAAAAGAACTGAAGGGTTAGATGAAAGTTCAATGGAGGACAACCCTTTTATAGGGACTTCACAATCATTTCACATCGGTCCCAATGTAGACGACGTTTTGTATGTCAGAGGAGACCACAATGAAGGGATTTACATAGTTGATAGAGGGGTCAAATATCTTCAGCATTTAAAAAAAAGAGAGTACAATAATCATGTTATTTTTTTATTGTAATATACATTGTGTTATGTTATGTTATTATCTGTTTGTTGCTGATTTTATGTAATCTAATTTAAATGTTAAACCACTTCTGCAGATAATGACTTCTACACCTGCTGATGTGCCCAATCCCGAGGCACAAAAGGTCTCTCAACCAGTTGTTGGTGGTCCCAGTGCAGAGCAACAAAAGGTTTCTCAACCTGTTGTTGCTGGTCCCAGTGCTGAGGTACAAGAGGTTTCTCAACTTGTTGCTGCTGGTCCCAGTGCTGAGGTACAACAGGTTTCTCAACCTGTTGCTGCTGGTCCCAGTGTCGATGCTAGCACTCCAGAGTAACAAAATGATGATACTTCTGAGGAAATGGTAGGAAATGAAACCATGAAAGTGCAAAAAAAAACAAGAGCACCGTAGTTTGATAGTGTTAACCAAAATCCTTAAGACAAAAGCAAAAGACATCAAATTTTAGGTGGGATAGAATAAGAGAGGCCAACATATTAACCCCAACAGATCCATCTTTAGTATCTACATTGGAATCGTCACTCGTCAATGTGTGTCGATTGATGTATAGTCGTGACACCATGTTTTCACCGGGCTTAAGACACTAATGTGGGAAGAGATTACGGTAACATTATGATATCACTTTTTTAATTTATTAAAATAAAATAGAATACTAAAACATTGACTTACTCTTCATCATCCATTGTAGAGTGCATTTATAGTAGATGCCTCGCATAAGGAATATGTATTAAGAGTTGCAGGAAGTATTCATAGAGGTTTCCACACAATTTTAACGAAATATCATCTTAAAGATACTGAAAGGAAAATCAAGCCGCACCCACCTACTCTTTATACACACTTGATATCCCAAGGAGCGCGGGATGCGTTTAGCAACCATCGTGGGGAGCGGACTTTCCAGGTAAATTGTGTGGGGTAATACGTTGTTTGACGTTGCTTGTATTCATCACTTTGATTGACAGTTTTTTATTTATAAAACAACAAATGAGTGCTAAAAATAAACAATGTGAAATAGAACCAGCGTACCCTTACCGTAAAGCAAGTATGGGGTACACTTCACTTGTGAAAAAATTGGTACGTCTTTTAAATCTACCGTACTACTTTTATGTGACATAAAACAACACCATAACCATGTTTCTCTATTTATATGCAGATTGATGAATCGAAATCGAAAGCCATATCCATCCCATGTCATGTGCTATGAAAGGAGGCTCGTGTAAATAAAGATGGGATACTGATAGATGAAAACACACAAAAAGTGTGGGAAACATGTGTAAGTATGAAATAATATAAATTTGATTTGATTTAAATCACTATTACATAATAATGACTACTTATTTTTCTATATTTTCTATCTGACATAGTCACAAGAATCAACAACACCCGCACCAGATGCAGACATACTTTAAGCGACCTTAAAGCAGCCAGAACAGCATGGCCACGTTAGAGGTGCGGGTTTTGGGGTGACACCCCAAACATATTTTCAAAAACAAAAACAAGTGGAGGATAAAAATGAAAAAATGAAAAAACTGCAAGAAAAAATAGCTATTTTTCAAGAAGAATTAAAATACCAGAGAGAGATGATAGAAAGTTTGATGGGAGAGAGTCAAAGAGAAGAAACAACTCAATAACAACCCATGCGTGACGATCCCGCCCCACCCCTTATCAGCTTTGAGGCGAGCCATTCCCCTAAAAAACTTGTCTTAGCTAAGGTAATCAATGTTTTAATAATTGTTTTTGTGAAATGTGAATCACATAGACACTGATACCTTTCCTGTACTAATATTCTACAGGGTGAAAATGACTGTGATTTATATCTATCAGCTCCCACCTATCGCCTTGTAGAGAGGGCTAAGGTGTTTAATACGTAGAACGACATGCTACACAATAGACAACTTCCAACATATCATTTTAGAGTGTCAATTAAAGTAGCTAATGAGCCGAGTGCCGAGATACCTATTTCAAATGACGATGAAGACATTCATACGGTTGAACAAGCTGTTGGAACATTCATTTCATGATCGTCAATTCTTGTAAAAAAACATTTCTACAAGGAGGTATCTATTTCCAATTTATTTTTCTAGCTGGACCTTTAACATTTAATGAAAAAAGGTCTGAAAAGATGAATGTTATTACAAAATGACAAAGAGAAGGGGGTGAAACGAAATATCAGCTCAAAATCATCTCAAGGATCAACCAACCGATTGAAACGGTCTACTGAGAGCACATTCACCCTGCCCGTTCTATATCCACAGTTAATATCATTGCAGGCTCATGTGGATACAAAGTTGATAGACGACAATTCTCACATAGTAGATTTTGAAAAAAATATGTACGGAGAGGAAGCATCATATTTCATTAGTGCTGAAAATGTAAATGAAATCCTCAAGTATGAAATGCTAGGCGCCTCAGTTTTAAATGTATACATGAGGTATGTTTTCATGATTTGATTTTAAAAAATCTTATATACTCTGATAATTATGACTAAATACATTTCATATTTTTTGCAGGCATATATATGAAAAATAATTGAAGGGATTTCCCCATGAACAAAAATTTGGACTCGTTAGTCCTCACATCGCCTCTCCAAAAGAGGAAATAGATTCTGATAAAGAGGCTGCAATAATGTCATCCCTACTCAAATCGTTTGAAAACAAAATTCCGGATGACAGACTCTTTTTAATACCAACGATGTAGGGGTAAAACTCTACAATTTAATCATATAAACTATATTTTCATTTCTTTCTTTACTTATTCCTTTTTGTTTTTTAGGCAGCATTGGATGCTGATTGCAGTCAATTTGGATACTCCAAAGATTTATTTTCTAGATTCAATGCATGGATATCCAACAAACTGACCACACATGATGGAGTTTTTTAATTTGTAATAAACTAGATCCAACATTTTAAAACTAAACATCTAGTTATATAATTTATATTATCTTTTAATGAGAATACTATTATGATAGGGCAATGCATCAATATCGTATACTTCATGTAATGAATCTAGGGCCTAAGGATAAGAACGCCTACAAGATCTACAACTGGAAAAGTATCCTGGTATATATAATAATATTTCACTATCCAAACACATATCAAAACAAATTACTTATTTTTTTCGATGTTTCTACAGTGTCTAAAACAAACAAACGGAAAGGAATTTGGTTATTATGTTTGTAAATTTATGAAAGAGATCGTATTTCATCAACAAACTAGCATCCCTGACGAGGTATTTTCAAAAATAATTATGAGTTCATTTAAAATATTTATTAATCCTTTGTGTATTTATATTTTTTCAGTACTACCATGACTGTCGCAAAAACTCATATTCACAAGATGATATAGATGTGTTTAGAAACGAATGGGCAGTATACCTGATGGAAGATTGTACACAAATAGGATGAAGATGAATTCCTACTACTTATGTTATCCATATATGATCATTGATAGATCCATTTTTTACACTTATTGAGCATATATAATGACCCTTTATTATGTTTATATCCTTAGGTTAGGAAGAATGGTTTTATAAATGATTTGTCTTTCTAGTAAAGCATAACTCATTGGACTACACTGGTCGATATTGTGGAAGTTGACCAATGCATAGTCATTCAGTCCACTCACGAGCATCTTAAAAGCTTGATGGGAACCAATATATTGGATTTTCAATTTTATAATTAGTTTCCCTTATATGTGGGTGGGGGTATCCAGGAGGACGGGGGGTGTTCAGGAGTGGGGGGTGTCCAGGAGGGGTGTTTCTAGGAGGGAGGGGGTGTCCAAGTGTGAGGGTGGGTGGGGGTGTCCAGAAGGGAGGGGGGGTTATCCAGGGGGTGTCCAGGAGTGGGGTGTGTCCAGAAGGGAGGGGGTGTCCAGACAAAGAACCATTCAATTCCATTCAATACTGATAATATACAATGGTTAGATCACTTCTAGAGTAGCCTGAAGTGGGTCCGTAGTGAGGCATCAAAAGTTTCAACCAACCAAACCAATTCCAAGCCCATGTAAAGGCCTAAGAATTATATTCCAGTTCAATTTGAGGCCCAATATATCTTATTTAATGTCATAAATACCCAACATATGCATCATTTACCTTTATCACATTAGATTTATGTAAAATTTCATTCTTATTCCTCCAATATATTTTTTGTTTGGTGTTTTTCCTTGATTTGTTGAACTGTATCTCTTCAAAATATATATGATTTTATAATTCATATTAGTGAATGATGGTGTATGAATAATATTTATTCCATTATCAAATATATGATGAAAATATAGTTGTATACGGAAGGTTATTAAAGGTTATACACTAAAGAACAAGGAGGGAGGGGTGTCCAGGAGGGAGGGGGGTCCAGGTGGGAGGGGGCTGTCCAGGGGGTGGGAAGGTGGTTGTCCAGGGAAAGGGAGGGGGGATGCAAGGGGAGGGAGGGGGCTATCCAGGAGGAGGGAGGGGGCTGTAGGTGGAGTGGTGGGAGGGGGGAGGGGGGTGTTGTCCAGGGGTAGGGAGGGGGCTGTCCAGGGGGCTGTCTCGGGGAGGGGAGGGAGGGGGTTGTCCAAGAAGGAGGGGGTGTCTAGGAGTGGAGTGGGGTGGGGTGTCCAGGAGGGGAGGGGGGCTGTCCAGGGAGGGGAGGGGGCTATCCAGGGGGTGGGAAGGGGGCTGTCTAGGGAAAGGGGCTACAAGGGGAGGGAGGGAGGGGGGCTGCAGGTGGAATGTTAGGTGGGGGGGTGTTTTCCAGGGGTAGGGAGTGGGAGGCATTGATGTTAACCGGAGAATCGAGGTAGATCAGAAAACATGGTAAAAGACTGTTTTGAGCCTTTAACAAGATCACTATGTTGACTTTAAATAGACTTTAATATATTCATTTAGTCCATCAAATACATGACTAAAATCCCAAAAGATAAGACTGAAATTCACTCAAATGTAGGCTATAGAATCCATGCATTCTGTGACAGTTTTTTTTCAAAAGTTTCACCCAGGTGCTTAAAATAAGAAGCTGTTGCAGTTCAATATCTCAAGAGTGATGGTGTGGTTCCATCAATGGGGTTTTTTTCCTCCAAACAAGAATGTCAGATGCTACCACTGGATTAAACAGCACTGATTCATAATCAATCGTGATCTGAATGGAAGTGCAAACATCTTTTATGGATAAGTTCTCGCATGTTTCCAATCATGTGTCCCATATTCTCAGTTCCCTTCCATCAAACAAAGGTTTTTCAGTTCCTTGGGAAACTTGGTTCCCATCGCATGTGATTGTGATCGCGTTCTCCATGTTGTTCTCGCCTCTGTGCTGTATCCTCCATGATCACTATTGACCAAGCGTTGTATGCTGCAGTTTCTTCAAGTCCAGACGCGTGATTTTCCAGTTTCACCATACTTTCTGACTGCCACACATGGTCCCGTGGAAAACAAAGTGTAGATGGCTCCTCTTGCTAAGTTTTAGTTGCATATTCCTCCAAAGATGCGACCAACATCCCGATCACATCTCTACCATTCGTCTCCCTATTTCTGCCTCCATCAGAACGTGTTAGTCTCCTCCGTAGCCAGCATCAACTGATCGTCTTCCTTTGCCCGCGTCTCATTAATCCTCATCGCCAATGTAAGTCACTCCCCCTCTTGTTGCGACACTTTCTCCATGTTGCGCAGCATGTTAGTGGTGTGTTTTCAGTATTCAGCTTGCTCCATCAACTCATGTTCCCACCTTCACTGCTCTTGATCCCACAACTGCTGGTACAATGTGAGAGCTTCCATTTTGGATAAAATAGCTTAATTCTGAAAATTTCAAGGGTTTATTCCTCTTTTTGTAACAGAAAAGTTTTTTATGACAATATGTTCATTTGGTCATACCCACTAAAATCTATTATTATTATTGTTACTATTTTCATTGATAGATTTTTAGTTGATTTTCTTTCATTTTCCAAAAGATATCATTTGGTTTTTTCTGGTTCAATTTCACTATAGATTTGCAGAACAATATGTTTTTGTTCTATCTAGGGGGGCTGTCTTGGGGAGGGGAGGGAGGGGGGTTGTCCAGGAAGGAGGGGGTGTCCGGGAGTGGAGGGTGGTGTCCAGGAGGGGAGGGGGGCTGTCCAGGAGGGGAGGGGGGCTGTACAGGGGGGTGGGAAGGGGGATGTTCAGGGAAAGGAAGGGGGCTACAAGGGAAGGGAGGGGGGTTGTCCAAGAGGAGGGAGGGGGGCTGCAGGTGGAGTGGTGGGAGGGGGGTGTCCAAGGGTAGAGGTGGGGTTGTCTTGGGGGGTTGTCTCGGAGAGGGGGGGGTTTCCAGGAAGGAGTGGGTGTCCAGGAGGGGAGGGGGATTTCTATGAGAGGACGGGGCTGTCCAGGAGGTGGGAAGTTGGCTGTCTAGGGAAAGGGAGGGGGCTGCAAGGGGAGGGAGGGGGGTTGTCCAGGAGGAGGGAGGGGGGAGGGGGACTGCAGGTGTAGTGGTGGGAGGGGGGCTGTCCATGGGTAGAGAGGGGGCTGTCTAGGGGGGTTGTCTCATGGAGGGGAGGGAGGGGGTTGTCCAGGAATGAGGGGGTGTCCAGGAGGAGAGGGGGGATGTCCATGAGAGGAGGGGGGGGCTGTCCAGGAGGTGGGAAGGGGGCTGTCTAGGGAAAGGGAGGGAGCTGCAAGGGGAGGGAGGGGGTTGTCCAAGAAGGAGGGGGTGTCCAGGAGGAAGGGGGATCTCTAAGAGAGGAGGGGGGGGGTGTCAAGGAGGTGGGAAGGGGGATGTCCAAGGGAAGGGAGGGGGCTACAAGGGGAGGGAGGGGGTTGTCCAGGAGGAGGGAGGGGGGCTGCAGGTGGAGTGGTGGGAGGGGGGGCTGTCTCGGGGAGGGGAGGGGGGTTGTCCAGGAAAAAGGGGGTGTCTAGAAGGGGGGGGTGTCCCGGAGAGGAGGGGGGGCTGTCCAGGGAAAGTGAGGGGGATGAAAGGGGAGGGAGGGGGGTTGTCCAGGAGGAGGGAGGGGGGCTGCAGGTGGAGTGGTGGGAGGGGGGGCTGTCTCGGGGAGGGGAGGGAGGGGGGTTGTCCAGGAAGGAGGGGATTTTCAGGAGGGGAGGGGTTGTCTAGGAGAGGAGGGGGCTATCCAGTAAGTGGGAAGGGGGTTGTATAGGGAAATGGAGGGGGCTGCAAGGGGAGGGAGGGGGGGTTGTCCAGGAGGAGGGAGGGGGGCTGCAGGTGGAGTGGTGGGGGGGGGCTATCTAGGGGTATGGAGGGGGATGCAAGGGGAGGGGGGTTGTCTAGGAGGAGGGAGGGGGGCTACAGCTGGAGTGGTGGGCGGGGGTGTACAAGGGTGAGAGGGGGTTGTCCAGGGGGGTTGTCTCGAGGAGGGGAGGGGAGGGAGGGGGTATTTGGATAATCACACTAAAGAACTAGGAGATCAAGAGAAAAGTGAACTGGTATGATCATGGCCTATCTAATTGTGTAGGTTCTCATCAGGCCCTCTCTAAAACTGAGAAATACATTCCTTCCATACCTTCAACATGACCTTATATATTTTATGAGGTCCTTGTAGAGGCATTAGTGTTTAGGGTCCAAGCAGGGTTGGACCCAATGTCTGATGCGGACGTGGTAGAACCCATTCCCTTTGACCTGTCATGGGAGAGTACACTCTTAGAGGCTCATGATATATGTAACTATTAGGTTTATAACCTATCTAGGATGGTGGTATCACTAGGAAAATGTTAGAATTTATTCTAAAATTGAACACTCCTATGAAATTGAATACACCATCATGTATATGTCATATTGTATAACCTGTGGAGATTCCTACCTTTTTTTATTTTCAATAAAGGAAACCTTTTGGGTTCAATGTTGTTGTTGACATTTATTCCTCATCTTTTCTCATCCATGTAATCTTAACAAAACAATATTTATAAGTCAATGAATGATGTTGAGCCTCTTCTAAAATATTAATTCAATCCAAGGAAATATAGACATGTAAAGGTTGTAACAGGTAACAATTTACATTTTATTAATGTATTCTTTCATATTAATGTTTAATTTATTTCATTATTGTATTACTAACATAATATATGTTTTTTTATATAGGTGAAATCTTTTTCCTGAGTTCGAATGCTTTGTTCGGAAACTAATACCATGGACGACAATTTTTTAGAGCGGATCATGGATGCAAAAAGGATGAAACATCAATGTTTTTAACTGTTTGTTGAATAATTATAATTGCAACCAAATTAAACATTGTTTGAAATGTATATAGTAGTGTGTTGTTTTGTATTCATGATTTCAAGTAAATGTATATATCATTTTTGTTCTTATGTGCTATGTGTGTAGGTGTTGTTTGTGTTGTGTGTGCAGGTGTTGTCTCAGGTGTGCAGTTGTTGTGCAGGTGCTGGGTTTGCACAGGCAATTTGGCCTTTATCAGCGCTAATTAAGCACTGATAAATGTCTAATATATCAGCACTCAAAATAGCGCTAATAAAGGTGGTATTTATCAGTGATATTTTTAGCGCTGATATATTATCCATTTATCAGCACTAAAAATAACGCTCATAAAGGGGGAACTTTATCAGTGCTAAAAAAAGCACTGATAAAGATGGTTCTTTATCAACGATAAGCAAGCTCTGATAAAGGGGACCCCCCTTTATCTTCCCCGCGATAAACAACACTTTTTTAGCACTGTTAAAGGTAGTTTTTAGTGCTATTAAAAGCCCTATTTGTAGTAGTGTTTCCAAAATGAAACACCTCTCCTTAACCTCACACTGCCCTAATAGATATCGACCTCATAATTATTAGGGTCACTCTTATTCTCTTATTTCAGGTGATGATTTGATAGTTACATGACTAATATTTTATCAAATAATATCAATTACTTTATCGACCTTATCAGTTTGTGTTTTGAAAAATATAAAGAAAGAAAAAGCACACACGACGACAAGGTTTCGACTAAGTCACTCCTATCTAGGGTCACTCCACTTCCTCTCCCTTATGCTCACTATTACAAAGGAATGATAACCTTATTGGTACATAGGTCAAAATCAAATAATTTATCGAAGTTTCATTGCAAGTGTGGGTGGGTTCACTTTGAATTCCCCAAGCCACTCTTTCATAATTATGTTGTGAAATTCCTCAACATCACCATCATCATTCCATGAGATGTCATTAAAAACACCTCCTCCTCCTCCTTCTCCCTCCTTCCAGCATTTGGAATTCCTTCACATTCAAGTTCTGCAATCATAATTTCATCACCTTAATGCACTGCAACAACTCTCCTTTTTCTTGATGTATTGGATGTGGCAACAGTTTTACACAATTACTGCTTTTGTAGTGAACCGCTCTTTTAACCTGAAAATATGCTAAGGGAATGACACTGTCAATTCTTTTCTTCATTTTACGTATGTCCTTATTATAGAGAGGTGTGACCATTTTCTTTGTAGTGAAAGCTACTGAATGTAGGAAATCCAAGGCTCAACATTATGATCATTTCCAGCTGAGTGAAGGTGTTGATATCTTGAGCTCATGCATGTAGAAACTCCTCTGGTTAGAGTTTGAAGATGAATAAAATGGAAACATTTCATTATTTCCATGTTTTAATATACAAATAGTATCCCACTATTTCATTGTCCCACATCAAAATGCGTCTAGTACTGTTGTGTGGTTTATTAAACCAAATGTGTTGAGGAACTCTTAACAAATCCCTTAGGGCCTCTCTTAGCTCGACAGGTCTCTATGCCACCCTAGTCAGGGATCTTCCTCTTGTGTGCCACCTAACAGATGACCTTAGGCATGCCTCCCCGAATGTCAAAGATTTCTAACTAGCAGCGGGGTTCTAAGAAGGTACTATGGGGATGTTATACCCCATATATCAGAGTAAGCAATAGTGGTAAAGGTACTATGGGGAGGCTATACACTAGGTATTAGAGTAATCAATAGTGGTAAATAACCATACATCATACACACTAGAGTAAATAATATAATAAATAAATTGAACATGCTATAATGAATTGAAATGCATTATATAATGTGAATGGTCATGCGAAGAATATAAAATACAACAGATCTCCCACTCGACTGATCAAGATACAAAACAAATAAAAGAAAAAATGAAATGAATCTCAACTTCTACTCTAAGCCATAACTTATCTCAATCATCTAAGTTCGAGCCATCTTGCTCAATGATTGAAACCCAAGCCTCTTCCCAACTCATACATGCAACCAGGGAGAGTCTTCTTGGGTACCCTGGTGCAATGGCGGTCTAAGCAAGGTATGAATACAACAGATCTCCCACTAGGCCGATCAAGATATAAAATAAATAAAAGAAAAAAAATGACATGAATCTCAACTACTACTCTATGCCATACCTTATCTCAATCATCTGAGTTAAAGACATCCTACTCAATGATTGAAACCCAGACCTCTATCTAACCCATACATGCAACCAAGGAGAGTCATCTTGGGTACCTTAGTGCAATGACAGTCTGAGTAGGGTGTGAATACATAACTTAGTAGGGAAAAATCAATGTAGTATCGTACATAACCGATAATACAGAGATATGTGCATGTGACATGATTAGCTGAAATCAAAGAATAACTATTGGAAATAGATATATAAATAAACCATCATTGATCCTCAGGTCTGGGACCCTGATCGATCCTACCTACTTCATCCAATAACAGGGTGTCTTTAAGCATGTCATGATATCATGAAATCCATATAAATATTGGATCCTAGGGTGTAACCCAGGTATCCCTACTACTCTAGCTCAAATGACCAACAAATCATCATGAATGACTCAACATCCAGATCCTGAGCCTCATGAGAATCTCTCCAAACTCCAATATAATAAATGGATCAAAGGCGATTCTTGGAAACCCCAAGAAGCCACTAAATCAAAAATATCTCCCATTTCACCAAGCCAATCGGGTGGGTTCCATGCACCCTAGGCATCCACATCAGGTACAAATAATGTCACCAAGCCTAACTAGCCAGATCCTAGGGGTGGCATTAGAATCTCATAATAATAATCATTATTATAATAATCCTCACGCTTGAATCTTAGGATCCTAGAAATGCTAGGCATCCTAAGGACCCATGGTGTCCAGGGCATCCCATACAAACCTGAGGTTGAATCCCGGAGTCTCGAGAATTCTTCTCATTGCTCAACATCCGGATCCTAGAATACACATCGAGAATCCATGATGATGTCATCACGTCCAAGTCATATCACATAGTATCACATGAGTCTCAAAATCCTGATCCAAGGAAGCACCTCTAAGAATCCAAAACATCACCATCACACCATATTAGGCACATAGGCCAGGTCACATGAAGTGTGTCTGGGTATCCATAGTTGTATAAAAAATATCCAGGTGAGAGCATACAAATGAGATAAGGGTTGGCTAAATGCCTAAAACCACCCCCACTGTCCATAGCCCATTGGGCTCACATGTTCAGTGTGGGTTCTAAGATGAAATTCACTACCGTCTCTACCCATACCCACACACACCCACTCATGGATGGTCTATCACTGGGCACCTAATTCAGTTATCTAAATAATGTCCAGGGAGAGATACCCTACTTAGAGCTCTCTTAGTGAACATAGGGGAAGAGAAACCCCACTTGGGTCCTCGATCTCGGTCAAGTCACTCATGTCATAACCCACCACATGAAGTATTTCACGATCCTAGGAAATGTCATAACATAAGATGACCTCATGGGTCGCAAGGGTATACCTCATAGGTTGCCCACTTAAGAGATGTTTGAGAGTATGTCCCATACCCCATGATCTCTCATGGTCAGTCACTCACCCAAATCAATCCTAGTCCTCCTAAGGTCTATCCACCTAAGCCTAGTCACATTAAACGGGGAAGGAAGACTGACCCTAGGTAATGGTGTAATTTCGGCCAAACCCAAACCGGACTGAACAACCCCATGAGGTGGCCCAAGCCCGGCCTCAGGCCAACCCAAACCATCGAGTCGGGCTGAGATTTTTCGGGCCGGGCCGGGCTTTTTCAATTTGGGTCATGATGGGCTTTTATTATTTTCAAAATAAATGTTTGTTTTAAAACTTTTTTTAAATTTTTTTATTTAAACATTTTTTAACATTTTTTAAAAACATTTTTTAAAATTTATTTTTAAACGCATGTTTTTTAGATGTATTTTTTTAAACGTTTTAGATGTTATTTGTAAAAATGTTTACTTTATTTTTTATTAACATTTTACGATGGGTGGATATGTTATTATTTTTTTGTCTAAATAAATTTATATATATGAATATATATATATTATGTGCAAATTGTAAAAGAAATTAATGAGGGGTTGGGGGGTGCATAGCAGTGGGTGAGTTTAAAGCATTGTTATTTAAACGTTTTTTAACGTCTATTTAAAATATTTATTTACATTTATTTTTTAAAACTTATTTATAATTTTTTAAGCATTTACTAATTTTATTTATTTAAAACATTTTTTAACATCTGTTTAAAACGTTTTTTAAATTTATTTTTAAATGATTAATTTAAAATGTTTTTTAAAATTTTTTAAACGCGTGATTTTTACAAGTATTTTTTTTAAAACATTTAACATTTTTTTTCAATTTTTAATGTGATTTTTTTAAATAGTTTATTTTTCTAAAAAAATTAAATGTTTGTTTTAAAAACTTTTTTTAAATATTTGTTTTAAACTTTTTTATTTAAACTTTTTTTACACCATTTTTTAACATTTGTTTAATTTTTTTTATATTTATTTTTAGACATTTAATTTAAAACGTTTTTTTGGCGCATGTTTTTTACATGTATTTTTTTTAAACATTTAATATGTTTAATGTAAAAACAAATTTTTTATTAACATTTTACATTGGATGGATATATTATTTTTTTCTAAATAGATTTATATATGTCTGTGAATTTATATATATTATGTGAAAATTAAAGAAAAAAAATTAATGAGGGATTGGGTGTGCACAACAGTGGGTGGGTTCAAAGCGTTGTTATTTAAATGTTTTTTTATCATTTATTTAAGATGTTTTTTACATTTAATGTTTAACTTATTTTGAAAAAGTATTTTTAAGATTTTGTTTAATTTAAATCATTTTTTTAAACTATTTCTAATTTTTTAAACGAATGTTTTTACATGCATTCTTATTAAACGTTAAACATTTTTTTGTAAAAATGTTTATTTTCTATTTTATTGAAATTTTACAGTGGGTGGATATATTTTTTTTCTAAATAGATTTATATATGTGAATCTATATATATTATGTGCAAATAAATAATGAGATATTGGAGGGGTGCGCAACAGTGGGTGAGTTAATTTTTTTCTAAAAAGATTTATTTATGTATATATAATATATATAATATATGAAAGATTCATCATATTTAAAAATAATAATGAGGTTGGGGGGTATGCGGACATCATTGGGTGAGTAGTTATTTTTTTCTTAATATATAATAAGTTATATATATATATATAATGTTAAATGATTGATATATATATATATATAACATAAGAAAATTGTAAAAAAAATAATTAGGGGTTTGGGGGTGCACCGTAGTGGGCGAGTTAATTTTTTTTCTAAATAGATTTATATGCAATATATGTAAGTTGCAACATACTTAAAAAAATTAACGAGCATGAGGGACCTGCACAAATATCATTAGGTGAATGTGTTATTTTTTTGTTAATATACAATAAGTTATTATATATATAATATTAAACCATTGATATATATATATATATATTATCAATAGCTTTGTTTATATATATTATATTAAACCATTTATATATATATTATTAATGGATTTTTAGAAGCCACACTTAATTGATATATATTATTAATAGCTATATATATATATTATTAATGGATTTGTTTATATACATATATTATATCATATCATTGATATATATATTATTAATAGATTTGTTTATATATATATATACATATATATAATATGCAAGTTTCGTCATATTTAAAAAAATTAATGAGGTTGGGTGGTGTGCACAAACATCATTGGGTGAATGTGTTATTTTTTTTTGTTAATATATAATAAGTTATTATATATATAATGTTTAATGATTGATATATATATATATATAATATGAGAAAATTGTAAAAATAATAATTAGGGGTTGGGGGGTGCGCCGCAGTTGGTGGGTAATTTTTTTTCTAAATATATTTATATATGTATAGTATATATAATATATGCAAGTTGCAACATATTTAAAAAAATTAATGAGCTTAGGGGATGTGCACAGACATCATTAGGTGAGTGTGTTATTTTTTTATTAATATACAACAAGTTATTATATATATATAGTAATAAATCATTGATATATATATATATATATTAATAGATTTGTTTATATATATATATATTATATTAAATCATTTATATATATATATATATATTATTAATGGATTTTTAAAAACCGCACTTAATTGATATATATTATTAATGGATTTGTTTATATATATACATTATTATATATATATATATAATTATATATCATTGTGTATATATATACACACACACATTATCATTATATATAATAATAATTATATGTGTATATATATACATTATTATATATATATATTAGTTTTTGCTAATAATAATGATATATGTATATACACATATATCGTTGATATATATATGTACATATATCGTCGATATATATATATATATATATATATATATATTCTAGTGATAACATGATAGGTGCAACGCCTGGACCAGTTGGTGCAGGCGCAACCTTGGAAGTCTGTGTTATGGAAATCAAATCTCCCTATTAGCAGTTTCCCATTATTTTTTTTATAGTAGTCAGGCCTCACACGGGCTAGCTGGCTGGGCTTTTTTTTTTGTGCTGGCCCGGCCTGGCCCGACACGAGCTTTACTAGGCCGCTCGAGCTTTCGGGCTGGGCCTGTCGGGATTTCAGGCCGTCGGGCCAGAATTACACCCTTAGCCATAGGTCAGTACTACGAGGCTATCAACTCTAAGGAATCATAGGGTTCTTACTAGACCAACTTGGGCCCGTTGTCGCAGGTCCACTCATGCCTCTTATTAGAGTCTTCTATGGATCACACAGAGTTTCACCATGATGTGTCTATTCCAATTTAAATCAAGGAGATCCCCTTGGGGTATTGGTGTCAATGTAAACTTAGTCAATGGTCATGAACTTGGCCATCAAAGGCATATAACCAGAGTGCAAGGGCTCATTATGGTCCTTGAATCTATATATATTCTAAGGGATACCATCTAATTAATTAACCTGCTTAATTAACATTTATAAAAATTAATATTAAAAAAACCTATAAAAAACAATCGACGAGCATCAATCCATTTCACTCTCACCTAAAAAACCTAAACTATAATACATTTATAGGAAAAATTTACAGATGGGGTTTTTCTATTTTTTTTAAAAAAATTTATGGGTTATTTTTTTTTTTTAGAATATGAGACAGACAAGGGTCAGATTAATTTACACTCAACCGTCTAGTCAGAAAGTGTCAATTCATTTGATGCACTTCCCCTATTTTAAAAAATAATAATTTTAATTAATTTCATTATATATATAAAACAAAATTTAAAACAACATTTCAAATACTGTTTTTGATAATTTTAATTTTAATTTTTGACATGTCTTGTTATATATATATATATATGTAACAACATTTTAAACAGTATTTAAAATGTTTCGTTTTTATGTGGAATTACCCATATTTAGGTAATTTTAAAATATAACTAAAAACTTCACTGAGGACACCATTTTATAGGAGAGGAGACCTTGATATACCTTATGGATTTTCCATTCATGATTTAGTTTCACTTTTCCAGCATTCTAATAATAATCTAATAATAACAATAATAATACAAAAATAATAAAATTTATTAATTAATAATTAATAATATAATTAAAAAATAATTAATAATTCAAGAAGGTCCGGGTAATGGGATAGAAATTCCTATTACCATCAAATTTATTAACAAAGAGTGTGGAGAAGCGACAGGAAAAAATAAGGGAAATGGAATGTGAAAAATAGTGAAAATACACTACCATAAAAAGCCAAACATATGTTTGACCAAAAAATAAGAGAAACATGTCAGACCTCAAAGTATAATTATTTTAATGATCACTGTCACGACTCGTCCTCGGAACCCATGCCGTGACTACCCCAAGCCCACCTCCCATAGGCCAGGGGCTGGCGACTAGCACCAAGGCGTAAATCCCGACAAAAGGGGAAGACATTGCCTTTATAAAGTAAACAAGCCACAGAGTAAGCAAGCAGAAGTAAACACTAAGTAAATCTGGGTACAAAAGTAGTGCGGAAAAGTAAATGGGCCAGAATACAAACCCAAACTAAAAGTAAAGTACAACTGGAAGAAAGTACAACAACTGATAGTAAAGCAGTAACGTCGAGCCGTCTACTGGAAGTCCCCCCTGAAGGGTGGGTATAGATAGCCTCCTCAGCTCCTCGGGTCCAACCGTCTGCTCCGAGTACATCCCACCTAGTGGTCCACCTCCAGGTACTGACTTTCTCCACAAGCCTCAACCACGATCAACGCTGTCCGTCATCTGCAACTAACACAACGTAGTGCGGGCATAGCCCGTGTAGGGGTGAGTATATACGCTACTCAGTAGGGACCCCGACACCCCCGAAGGTCTCCCAGAATCCACAAAAGGATAATTCCAAAGGAAAGATACAATCACGAAGTAACATCCAACACTACTCAGGTATATGCCCATACATATACCTAAGTCATCAATTCCCGCTCGGCTCCATCATCCATGCCCAAGTTCGATCACGTCCACATAGGAGTACAAACCAATCCACATAGGATAACACAACTCAATCCACATAGGAAAGCAAGTCAATCATATCGAAGATATTGATTGAAGTTAAGACTCAGCTCGCACAGGTATATTTCTTCGTAAGGTGATAGAGATGATCAGATATAGTAAGTGATTCATCAATGCTGAGACCCACGTAGGATACTAAACCAGCTAAGCTGTCGGACCCACATAGGATACAGACCAGCTACTCTTCCAGACCCACGTAGGATAGCAAGAATAGAGTCAAACACTGCCATACCCATGTAGTATACAAAAACAGTAGTCATCGCCGTCGAACCCACGGATGATTTCAGTACGGTCTTCATCGCTGCCGAACCCACGTAGGATTTCAGTGCAGTCTTCATCGCCGTCGAAACCATAGAGGATTTCAGTACGGTCTTCATCACTGCCGAACCCACCGAGGATTTCATTGCAGTATTCATCGCCGTCGAACCCACAGAGGATTTCAGTACGGTCTTCATCATCGCAGCCAGCTTTAGGGTTTCCGCACACAGCATCCTCGATTCCAGGAGGGTCTGCTCCATGAGCCAAAGTGGTCGATACATCAACTGAAACATAGTCCGGAGTTGATGTATCTCAAAGTTCCATCTCGACAAGAGGAACTCATCGTGACAGACGGCGCGTCAATCGGACGCCCGGTCTGCAAGTTATTGGCTTTTTTCGTTCCAGGGGCCCGGTTGGTTTTTAAGTCAAACCAACCCGACAGCACTCCAACTACGTCCAAACCTTGAGTGGAGTAATCCAAAAGGTCCTTCTCAATAAGAGGAAACCAAAAAAGTCGTCGGCACGTCAAACGGATGTCCGGAGCTCAAGTTATAAGCATTTCCGCTCAGAGGGCCCGGTTGGTTTCGTGTTCGAACCAACCCGGACATACCCAAAGTTCTCCTAAACCTTGAGTTTAATATACTGAAAAGACCGTCTCGATCCAAGGATCGCATCGCAGCTGACGGTGCATTGATCGGAGGTCCGTAGCCCAAGATATGGGCAAAAGAACGTACCTGTCCGTTTTTAGGGGGTTTTGGGCCCGGATCGGCCCGGCCCGAGACCCCCGATGGGTCGGCCCGAACCGGGTCGACCCGAACCGGGTCTGGGTACGGCCCATTAGGGCGTGGCCCTGCCCGGTGGGCGCGGCTCGGCCCGACCTGGGCGGCCCGGCCTGGCGCGCGCTCGCAGCCCGCGTGGCCAGCTGGCCACGCCGATCTGAATGGAAGGGGGGGCGGGCGCTGCCCCCCTGTTTGAGTAACAGCGGCCCCCACGTGGGGGGGCCGCTCCTTTGGCCAGCCGGGGGTTACAACCCCCCTCTCCCCCTGAAACGGCCGGCCCGGTCCGGCCGGCCGGTGTTTCCGCTGCGGGACCCGCTGCGGTCCCGCCCTCCGAGGTGCCGGCGGCCGGCGGTTCCGGCCGCCCCGCCTTTCACCGCCGCGGCTTTGAGCCACGTCCTTGTCCGACCGGCATGGCGCGACGGTTCCGCGCCCCTCCGTTGCATCCTCGCTCCAGCCGCGGTGTCTTCGTGGTTCTCCAGCGCGGCGCGACGACGCCGCTCCCCTTCCCTGCGGCCCGACTCCGGTCGCGGGTTCGTTCGGCCTCAACGGCGTGGCGTGACGGTGCCACACATCTTTTCCGCATTTCTCCTTGATTCCGTGCGGTGCCGTTGCACCGCGCCGCCTTCTTTCAAACCGCAACAACACAACAACAAAAGGGGGAGGAGAGTCTGCCGTGTTCGTGTGGTCCGACCTCCTCCCAATAAGTTGATATCTAGCGGCCCATAAATAAAGATGAAGAACAAAAAAGGATATTTCATGAACAAAAAGTAATTAACCCCTACCTTGATAACGAGTTGATGTTCGAAGAGCGTCGCGGAAAGCGGCGTCACGGGGCGTGGTTCCGTAGACGTCGACGGAGATCGTCTGAGGAGACATCATCTTCTATTTATCACAGAGAGAAGAGGATGATTACGTGTCCTTGGAGAAATCCCGCGTCGGTGTCTCTTCCCTTGTCTCGGAGGAGAAAGGGAATGGAGATACCAGAGTTGTTGAGTCATTCTTCGTTGAATAGATGACGTTCTTCGCAGAAGGATTGAAGCTCTTCGTGGGAGGATGAAGTTCTTCCCCAGAGAAAAGAGTTCTATCTCCCCAATCTCCTCACACCACAACCAACCCTCCCAAATAAAATAAGACTTATCTTATTTTATTACATCAAGCCAATAATTTCAATTTTTAAAAATCAAATACATAAATCACTTAATTAATTAAGTGAGTTGGCATGATTAAAGAAGAGAGAAGGGGAGGTGAGGGGTCTCACATTAAAGGGGTGTTATGGAGTTAAGGAATATGAGGGGTTGGGATCGTGTGGGACCCACCCCACCTTTTTTTTCTCATGGTTGGTTAACAACATGTGGGTCCCACCCCCAACTCCCTTAGGTTATAACTACCTAGAGGAAAATAAATAAAATTGTAATATAATTTTATTTATTCCTCACTAAAACCACAAAATTAACAACTCCTCCCGAGCAAACGCACCTTCGGAAAAGGTGCTACTAAGCAATTACCGACGCTACGGTTTCATCAGTGCCCTCAGATTTCAATTCCGAACACCAGTTCAAAAGTTAGGAAAACCCGTTTGTTCGTTCACTGAACATACCCGAGCTAAACTTCGGAAATTGATTCCAGGCACACCGGGTCTCGGAATCAGGTGCCGTCAGAAACTGCGTTCTTGTAAAATCCCAAAGAAAATTAAGTAAAAAAATTTCCCTTGCATTTTATGGGTCTTTACATTACTCCCACCTTAGGGATTTACGTCCCCATAAAGATACATCATAAACTAGGGGAACAAATGTGGGTACTGAGCACGCATCTGGGCCTCCCGCTCCCAAGTGCTCTCCTGGAGGTTTCCGTGCTGCCATCTGATGCGCACTAGAGGTATCGACCGTCCACATAGGACCCGATCCTATCGATCCTCGATATCCATTGGGACCTCCGCAAAAGTCACCCCATCGCCAATGTCCAACTCCCCATGGTCGATGATATGCATCGGGTCATGCACGTATCTCCTCAGATAAGATACGTGGAAGATGTTGTGCACCCGGTGCAACTGAGGTGGTAGAGTCAGGCAATAAGCCACCTCGCCTATCCTGCTGAGGACTTGGAATGGTCCGATGAAGCGCAGAGATAACTTGCCACCCCGTCCAAATCTCCGTAATCCACGTCGAGATGAGACCCGCAAGAAGACGTGGTCGCCATCCTCGAACTCCAGTGGCCTCCGCCTCCTGTCAGCATAAGACTTCTGCCGGCTCTGAGCTGTCCTCATCCGCTCCTAGATGACCTGGAACTTCTCTGTCATGGCCTGGACCATCTCTGGTCCCACAAGTGCCGACTCCCCAGGGTCTGTCCAGCACAGAGGTGATTTGCAAGGTCGGTCGTACAATTCCTCGTATGGTACCATCCCGATGGTGGAGTGGTAGCTGTTGTTGTACGCGAACTCCACCAAGGGCAGGTGGTCCTCCCAGCTGCGACCAAAGTCGAGGACACATGCACAGAGCATTTCCTTGAGAGTCTGAATGGTCCTCTCCGTCTGACCATCCTTTTGAGGGTGAAAGGCGGTGCTCAGACGTAGTTGTGTCCCGAATGCCTCCTACAACCCCTTCCAAATCCGGGAAGTAAAGTGAGAATCTCGATCGGAGACGATAGATGATGGAACACCATGAAGCCGTACGATCTCCTAAACGTAGAGGCGTCCCAAGCTCTCCACTGAACCCTGCTGTCTGATGGGTAAGAAGTGATCCGACTTGGTGAGTCGGTCGACAATCACCCAAATGGAGTCGTGGCCTCTAGAAGTACGTGGAAGTCCAGTCATGAAGTCCATAGATATCCCGTCCCACTTCCACTCCGGGACCTCTAAGGGTTATACCAAGCCTACTGGTACCTGGTGCTCTGCCTTCACCTCCTGACAGGTGAGGCATCAAGAAACAAACTCAGCTACAACCTTCTTCATACCCGGCCACCAATGTTGTCGTCTGAGATCCTGGTACATCTTCACCACTCCTGGATGTACCACTAAAGGGGAAGTGTGAAACTCTCTCAGCACCTCCTCCTGTAAAGAAATTGGTACCATGGTACGTCCTCTGAAAAGGACGACGTGCTCTCCTCCTACAGAAAATCCATCATGTTCCTGTCCTAAGGATATCTGCGCATGCCGTGTCTCACATTCAGCGTCCCCACATTGTGCCTCTATGACCCGCTGCAGTAATGGAGGTGTGACTGTGAGTGACTGAAGAAAGGCTTCTTCATCTCTATCCACGAAGGATATCTGCAAAGCGGATAGCTGCTCAGTCGCCTCACCGAGTAGCTAAATGCCCGTCCTCCTACTGAGGGCATCGACTACTACGTTCCCCTTTCTAGGAGTATAGACTATCTCAAAGTCATAATCCTGGAGGAACTCAAGCCATCGCCGCTGTCTCAGATTCAGGTCTTTCTGCGAGAAGATGTACCTGAGACTCTGGTGGTCAGAGTAGACTGTAAAGCGCTCACCCATCTGATAGTGTCGCCACATCTTCAGAGCGAAGACCAATGCTGCTAACTCCAGGTGTAACGCCCCGACCCCAGTTACCCAGAGTCGGTGCATTATTACAAAACATTGGCATGATCACAAGAAAGATCAAATCTCGAAAGACCGATTGGTTTAGTAGCCTTGGAAACACTAGATATATTCATAAGTTTTACATTACATCATAAAATGAAAAACTACTACAACAACATAATGTTTCCACAATCCACACTATTAACCCCTCATAAAATCCCTGCAGGTCATTCATAACTTACTTCTTCACATCCTGGGAAAAATAAAACATAGAAAAGGGGTGAGCTCAAATGCCCAGTAAGGATAACAATATAGCGGAAACTTTCATAAATAAGAATAAACATTTAAGGCAATGTATAACTAAAACAAAAGCCTTTTAAATATGAACTTTCAACATGGTATGGAATAAATAAAATGAAATAATGCCATTTACTTATTCACATGGATATTCTACTAATCGAATAATCACATGCAAAAATCAAAAACCACTTTCATAATGTTGGAATGCATAATGCCAGACTATCATAACCACATAGCCAAGGCCTCGTGCCAAGACTACAAATAAGATTTTGTCAAGGCCTTGTGCCAAGACACTAGTTTGTCTCATGAGACCTACCGATGCATCGAGGAGCTATAGCTGGCTCCACCCGTCACTTATTAAGTCCAATGCATTCCCATATGAAAAGGTTTAAACATAACATAAACATTCGTATTAAAACTAGCATACGAAATGTCAATAATTTCACCATAAACTATGAATGGTATAAAAATAGCACATCCACAGTCAAACATATCACAAAACCTTCAATACAATATAGAAGTTTTGTATCATAATAAATCAACTTCAAATAATCTTAAATCCATCAAAGGATGTTGACATAGATGAAATCAAAATTCTTTTTAAAGAAGTATCTCCTTTTATTTTGAAATCATTTAAGATCCATATAAAATAAAACATTTTCTTTGAAAATATTCTTATAAGCTTGTATGGAAAGCTTTGAAGATTTTATAACGGCGTAAAATAACCGCACCCGCCGTATAAGTTAAAAAAAACATTCTTACCTCAATTCTGTCGAAAAGGTTAAAAAGGACCTTGTTTTGAAAACGACGGAAAGATTCCTCTATAAACCTCTTATAAAAAGTCAAACAAGGGTATAAATGACTTTAACCCATATTCTTGTAAATAGTAAAAATGTTTTGAAATACATTTCGAAGAAACATGGATGTGGATGATAAAGAGATCCCAGTAGATTATTACATATAATACAACCTCGGATAATGAAGAGATTGTGAAATAACCCTTACCTTGTACTTTTCCTTGGTTGGGGTAGGTTAACCTCCTGTATAATGGTGAAATAATTGTTATTAAATTATACAAGATTCATATATATTAATATGATATCATATATGATCTTTTAATATTGATTTGTTAATAATATCTTAGAATTATCGTCGTTTCGGGTGTTAACTTACTCATTTTCTTTTATATGTTTTGTTACATAAGTCATGTTTGTTGTATCTTATTCATATCCAGAATGATATCAAGTCCTTAAACATCATTTTTAAATCATTAAATGATAATTATACTTGAATGGATACGATGGAGAATGAATCTCATCACGTTCGTGGAGACGGTAGTCCGTACGTACGCACGAACGCTACTTCCATTTAATTTTTATTTTAAAAGAATCGAATCCAAATGATACATAGGTATATTACTATTCCAGTATAATATAATATTTTATATATGTTACATAAGTTCATTAACACCATCCTTTATACGTTCCATGTGTGGTATGAACGAGTCATATCATTTTAAGGGGGCGGTAGTCCGCACTTCCTCAAATGAAATTATCGTATGTATATACAACATGAAACGAATAATGGTATGAAATAAAATGGAATTACAGAAGCTTATATATAAAATATATATCATTAATATCATATTTAATTATAGTGCCATCATAATGGCCACCATGAGAGGCGGTAAGATGTATTTGAACAATCATCGTTTCGTGAGGCGTTAATTTGCCATCCACAGAAACATTATGTTCATCATCCATTAGATGGAGTTGTGTGTATTTGTAGTTTGAATACTTCTTATAACAACATCCTAGTATATTGAGGATACTGGTGTTGTTACAAAAGAAGGTAAATAAAAAGATTTTGGGGGTTGGAGAAGCAAAATAAATGAAAATAATTTAAGAGAAATCGTTACCTTTAATTTAGGTAACTCACTTTGGTTGGAACCAAAGGACTTCTTGAAATGCTTTCGGCCTAAGGGGAAGCTTCAAGGAGGAGGAGAGGGATTTGGGGAGCTTAGTTGGGCAGAGTTTGGACGAGCCAAGTGGCTTGAGAGGTGTGAGGAATGAGTAGAAGTGGTCTCCTTTTATAAGGGAGAGGAGGGGCTCTTTAGGAAAGTGTGAAAGTATTACTTTATAATATATTTTTTTTCGGTTTATAATGGTCCAAAAATCATTGAGGTCGAAGATAAGATGACTCATATTATAAATAACATCAACCAATAAGAATTTGACAGGTTTTAGATAATATTTTAATCATTATAATCTTATTTATTTAAATGATTTATTAATGAGGTAAACATTGCATCATTATTGTGTCATTAATAATTTAACTTATTTGATGTCTAAAAATTATAAATAAAATATCATCATGTAGGAAATCGTTTTAGCTTTCTAATGAATATTTATAATCGAAAATCCAACATGTATAACCCTATGTAAAAATTGTTCCTCTAAAAGATATATGCTTGTGTCATTTTTGTATTCATTTTAACTAAATTAAAATAAAGTGTCATTATCACTTACAAGTGGATCCATGGGATCCCAAAATAGACCCAAAGATTCCCATGGTCGACCATGTATCAACCAATAGGGTTAAGACACGTTTTAAGGTAATTTAGTATTATTATAATATTATTTTTTTTAACCCTTATTTACCGGATTTACCTTTAACCATGGTAAATAAAATATTTACCACAGTAATTATTCAAAATGTCTAAAAATAAAAGTTACCTATTTACACAATATGAACATCATGATTCCAAATATGGAATACATTTTCCTAAATTCAAAACACAGAAGTGGAAGAAATTAATTTAAAATTAATTCCCGCAATCAAAACAAAAAGCGTGTTTTTAAGAGATAATAATTATCAAAAGATTGACACTTGTTTATGTTCGGTTTAATTGTAAAATTATGTCCAATGACCAAAATTATATTAAATGGTAAAAATATATTCTAAATATACTTTAAAACTACTAAAATTAAGAATTTATCACTACTAATTATTTTGATTAAAAAAGTTGTTTTTAATTAAAATTTAGTAATTTTCACTATTCATCAAAATATGAAAGTTGTCCGAAAAGTACCAAAATTTCACCTTAGGCTAAATTAGATATTCCGAAATCAAAAATGATGTCTATTTTACAAAATTACAAACATATAAGTTGCATTAATTAATTTTATAATTAATTCCCGCTGTCACAACAAATAGCGTGTTTTTAAGAAACAATTTATATCAAAAGATTGGCAATTGTTTATGTCTAATTTCAATGTTAAATTAATTCTAATGACCACCATTGGATAAAATGATAAAAATATATTCTAATTATACTTTAAAACCACTAAATAGTATAATTTATCACAATAAATTATTTTGATTAAAAAAGTTGTTTTAAGTATTTTTCACTATTCATAAAAAAATTGGAAGTTCTCAGAAAGTTACAAAAAATTCAACTTAGGATAATTTCGATATTACGAATTCAAAAATGAATTCCATTTTGAAATATAAAATTTCTATAATTTTAAAAAGTGGTTATTACTATTCATAACGGCTACTTTGATTAGTCGCGGTGTTTTAGAACTCGAAGTTGCGTACAACACACGCTACTGTATTATTCAAAGGAAAGCGTACCGTGGAAGCTTGGGATGTTTCATTTTAAATTTTTTGATGTCCCCATTTAGTCAAAAGTTTAAAATATTGTATTTAAAAAGGGTTCACTATTAAAGTTGATAAAAGTGCAATACTGAAAATGAATTTGTTCTTGCATTATATCTAAGAAACTCATAATATGGATTCTAAAATTATAAGGATTATATAAACATTAAAATTTATCTAATACTATTCATAACCTCTTTTGAACGACTTGTTTGGTAAGTCATGGTGTGCTTGAACTTGGTGTTGCATGTAGTGAAAGTTATTGAATTATTTTGAAGAAATAACACACTATGAAATCTTGGGGTGTTACATTCTCCCCTCCTTCAATAAATTGCGTCCTCGCAATTTGAAATTGTTCTTAGAAAATAAAAGGTTGAAAATAGATAATATATTTGTGGGAAAACCCACATCGGAAATTGGGTTACTAAAATTTAGTCTTAATATGAGGAAAAGAGAAATGAAAGGGTCACCACCAAATTATGTTCTCGATTAGGAGAACATTGGTGGCAATTTGAGACATATAATTGGAGGAAAAACGTAAATATTTATAGGTAGTGATTGAGGTCATCAATCACAAACAAGTATAAAATTGAGGTCCTTAAATTCATCAATCTATGATGATTTGAAATACCATCGGTTCAACAAAACATAGGGTATTAGGATAACACATTTTTGACGTTTCAAAATATCTTAGTTGAAATCCCACATCGAAAAATGAATTAATGAGGCCTCTATTTAAAATAAAGAGTCGAAAGTATGAAGATTACCGAAAATAACACATACTAGGGTTTCATGTAGTAAAATATGGATATGGAAGAAAAATCTAACCATCAATTATCTGATGGAGAGTGGTAGAGAACATGGATATGAAAAGGCCAACAATCCCAAATCCATAAATTAGTGATGATTTAAGGTACCATCTAGGAAAACATTTTTGTTCTAAGTTGCTTTTCTTAATATTGAGGAATTTATTTATGAGATTGGTTAAGATCATAAGGAGATATACTTACTTTATAATTAGTGTTTTATCCATTAATAAATTTCTACCACAAACTTATCTTTCACTCTAAAAGATAATAGAATGTAAAAAAAATTCTATTTACACTATTCGTATAGGGTTCCAAAATAAAAGAATTTATAATTCATCTAAAAGATCTTTTAATAAAAACTACATTATTTAATCCAGGACATCTTGTGGGCCAGTGGTAGGTGATACACCCTTGTCGCCCTTCGGTTGCGGGTTTAAGTCTCGCAGCCTTGCCGGACGCGACGGGTTGCCGCCCGACCTCCGGGTTGTCCTTTTATGGCAATCCGAAATAATCCAAACAAGAACTATCCAAAATAATTCTATCCAAACTCACAGTCTAACATTTATAAGGAAGGTAAACATAATATAGATCCTTTTTAACCCGTAATATCATATGAATACCTTCATCATGTATTACCATATTCCTTATTGATTACATTCATGCTCCCTTATTCCATATAGAATGCTGGATATACTTCATTAATCCAAAAATGTTTTAAACCCCAACAATGATGGAATATACAAATCATTAATCAGTTCCAAGGTAGTCAAGAATATCCAATATAATTTATCCAAAACAATCACATATTATTCCAAAATCACTACCTCAGTATCAGAACTATATTATGATTTATCATTCTCTCAACCATATATTTTCCAAAAATTTATCCTGCTATTGAGTCACTTTTCTTTGTTCCACACAATCTCAAGTCCTTAATGAAATAGTACTGCAGTACAATCCTTATATACTCCATGATTATTGTAACAAGTACATTATTGATACAACACTCAATTGACATAATCAACATAAGAACTCGAATAATTCCTCTTCATCTGTGGTAGTATCATAACTTGATTATTATCCAATAACATCATTTGCGGCATAGTCTGATGACTGGGGCATAGATTCGCGTAGTGTCCAAACTCCTTGCAAATGAAGCATTGTACATTTAAAACCATTTTCTTACCCTTGCAGTCACGTACTTTGTGCCCTTTTCCTCCACACTTATAACAAACTCCCATTCCTTTCAGGCAAGTTCCAGGGTGTTTCTTTCCACAGTTACCACATATGGGAAAATTCTTCTTTTCCCTTTTCCCTTTATCCATCTTTCTCTCTTCCATCCTTTTCTTCTCTTGATTCCCTTCAAAGCCATAGGACTCAGTAAACTCTTTACTTATCTTATCAACACATGATATTATTTCTTCATATGATGATAATACATGGGAGACTATTTATCGTATAAATTCTAGCTTAAGACCATGAAAGATATGATCCTTCCTTCTCTTTGAATCATGTGTATTTCTGGAGTTCTCATTCCTTCTACTGGGCACAATTTCTAAACAATGGCATAGACTAGATCAGTTTATGAATCAAAATACATAATCCCATACTTATAAAACACTTAACATAAATTGAACTATTTATGGATATAATCCATAATCATAAAAATGTTTTCTTTGAGGAAGTATATACTCATAAACCCTTCATAATGATTTGTAAAGAAAATGAGAGTAATCCTAAGCATATCCCCTGGGAGTGTCGTAACCAAGAGTGCAGCAAGGCCCGTTGTCGTGCACCAGTTCCCGTTCGAGTCTAGCTCAAAGCGGTGTTTTCGGGTTTTACCCCTAGGTACATCTGTGCCAGAGCCGCCTCTACCTTCTCGTATCCAGACAAGGATGTATTGCTCGGAAAACTCACAAAATCTCTACAATACCAAAATTCTAGGAAGTTCTTCTATACTAATCCTCAAAGTTCATCTTAGGTCTACGTGTTCTAATCAGAGTTTATCTAAATCTAGCTTCCAAGGTTTGTACTAAACTTCCTCTGATACCAACTGTAACGCCCCGACCCCAGTTACCCAGAGTCGGTGCATTATTACATAACATTGGCATGATCACAAGAATGATCAAATCTCGAAAGACCGATTGGTTTAGTAGCCTTGGAAACACTAGATATATTCATAAGTTTTACATTACATCATAAAATGAAAAACTACTACAACAACATAATGTTTCCACAATCCACACTATTAACCCCTCATAAAATCCCTGCAGGTCATTCATAACTTACTTCTTCACATCCTGGGAAAAATAAAACATAGAAAAGGGGTGAGCTCAAATGCCCAGTAAGGATAACAATATAGCGGAAACTTTCATAAAAAAGAATAAACATTTAAGGCAATGTATAACTAAAACAAAAGCCTTTTAAATATGAACTTTCAACATGGTATGGCATAAATAAAATGAAATAATGCCATTTACTTATTCACATGGATATTCTACTAATCGAATAATCACATGCAAAAATCAAAAACCACTTTCATAATGTTGGAATGCATAATGCCAGACTATCATAACCACATAGCCAAGGCCTCGTGCCAAGACTACAAATAAGATTTTGTCAAGGCCTTGTGCCAAGACACTAGTTTGTCTCATGAGACCTACCGATGCATCGAGGAGCTATAGCGGGCTCCACCCGTCACTTATTAAGTCCAATGCATTCCCATATGAAAAGGTTTAAACATAACATAAACATTCGTATTAAAACTAGCATACGAAATGTCAATAATTTCACCATAAACTATGAATGGTATAAAAATAGCACATCCACAGTCAAACATATCACAAAACCTTCAATACAATATAGAAGTTTTGTATCATAATAAATCAACTTCAAATAATCTTAAAATCCATCAAAGGATGTTGACATAGATGAAATCAAAATTCTTTTTAAAGAAGTATCTCCTTTTATTTTGAAATCATTTAAGATCCATATAAAATAAAACATTTTCTTTGAAAATATTCTTATAAGCTTGTATGGAAAGCTTTGAAGATTTTATAACGGCGTAAAATAACCGCACCCGCCCTATAAGTTAAAAAAAACATTCTTACCTCAATTCTGTCGAAAAGGTTAAAAAGGACCTTGTTTTGAAAACGACGGAAAGATTCCTCTATAAACCTCTTATAAAAAGTCAAACAAGGGTATAAATGACTTTAACCCATATTCTTGTAAATAGTAAAAATGTTTTGAAATACATTTCGAAGAAACATGGATGTGGATGATAAAGAGATCCCAGTAGATTATTACATATAATACAACCTCGGATAATGAAGAGATTGTGAAATAACCCTTACCTTGTACTTTTCCTTGGTTGGGGTAGGTTAACCTCCTGTATAATGGTGAAATAATTGTTATTAAATTATACAAGATTCATATATATTAATATGATATCATATATGATCTTTTAATATTGATTTGTTAATAATATCTTAGAATTATCGTCGTTTCGGGTGTTAGCTTACTCATTTTCTTTTATATGTTTTGTTACATAAGTCATGTTTGTTGTATCTTATTCATATCCAGAATGATATCAAGTCCTTAAACATCATTTTTAAATCATTAAATGATAATTATACTTGAATGGATACGATGGAGAATGAATCTCATCACGTTCGTGGAGACGGTAGTCCGTACGTACGCACGAACGCTACTTCCATTTAATTTTTATTTTAAAAGAATTGAATCCAAATGATACATAGGTATATTACTATTCCAGTATAATATAATATTTTATATATGTTACATAAGTTCATTAACACCATCCTTTATACGTTCCATGTGTGGTATGAACGAGTCATATCATTTTAAGGGGGCGGTAGTCCGCACTTCCTCAAATGAAATTATCGTATGTATATACAACATGAAACGAATAATGGTATGAAATAAAATGGAATTACAGAAGCTTATATATAAAATATATATCATTAATATCATATTTAATTATAGTGCCATCATAATGGCCACCATGAGAGGCGGTAAGATGTATTTGAACAATCATCGTTTCGTGAGGCGTTAATTTGCCATCCACAGAAACATTATGTTCATCATCCATTAGATGGAGTTGTGTGTATGTGTAGTTTGAATACTTCTTATAAAAACATCCTAGTATATTGAGGATACTGGTGTTGTTACAAAAGAAGGGAAATAAAAAGAGTTTGGGGGTTGGAGAAGCAAAATAAATGAAAATAATTTAAGAGAAATCGTTATCTTTAATTTAGGTAACTCACTTTGGTTGGAACCAAAGGACTTCTTGAAATGCTTTCGGCCTAAGGGGAAGCTTCAAGGAGGAGGATAGGGATTTGGGGAGCTTAGTTGGGCAGAGTTTGGACGAGCCAAGTGGCTTGAGAGGTGTGAGGAATGAGTAGAAGTGGTCTCCTTTTATAAGGGAGAGGAGGGGCTCTTTAGGAAAGTGTGAAAGTATTACTTTATAATATATTTTTTTTCGGTTTATAATGGTCCAAAAATAATTGAGGTCTAAGATAAGATGACTCATATTATAAATAACATCAACCAATAAGAATTTGACAGGTTTTAGATAATATTTTAATCATTATAATCTTATTTATTTAAATGATTTATTAATGAGGTAAACATTTCATCATTATTGTGTCATTAATAATTTAACTTATTTGATGTCTAAAAATTATAAATAAAATATCATCATGTAGTAAATCTTTTTAGCTTTCTAATGAATATTTATAATCGAAAATCCAACATGTATAACCCTATGTAAAAATTGTTCCTCTAAAAGATATATGCTTGTGTCATTTTTGTATTCATTTTAACTAAATTAAAATAAAGTGTCATTATCACTTACAAGTGGATCCATGGGGTCCCAAAATAGACCCAAAGATTCCCATGGTCGACCATGTATCAACCAATAGGGTTAAGACACGTTTTAAGGTAATTTAGTATTATTATAATATTATTTTTTTTAACCCTTATTTACCGGATTTACCTTTAACCATGGTAAATAAAATATTTACCACAGTAATTATTCAAAATGTCTAAAAATAAAAGTTACCTATTTACACAATTTGAACATCCTGATTCCAAATATGGAATACATTTTCCTAAATTCAAAACACAGAAGTGGCAGAAATTAATTTAAAATTAATTCCCGCAATCAAAACAAAAAGCGTGTTTTTAAGAGATAATAATTATCAAAAGATTGACACTTGTTTATGTTCGGTTTAATTGTAAAATTATGTCCAATGACCAAAATTATATTAAATGGTAAAACTATATTCTAAATATACTTTAAAACTACTAAAATTAAGAATTTATCACTACTAATTATTTTGATTAAAAAAGTTGTTTTTAATTAAAATTTAGTAATTTTCACTATTCATCAAAATATGAAAGTTGTCCGAAAAGTACCAAAATTTCACCTTAGGCTAAATTAGATATTCCGAAATCAAAAATGATGTCTATTTTACAAAATTACAAACATATAAGTTGCATTAATTAATTTTATAATTAATTCCCGCTGTCACAACAAATAGCGTGTTTTTAAGAAACAATTTATATCAAAAGATTGGCAATTGTTTATGTCTAATTTCAATGTTAAATTAATTCTAATGACCACCATTGGATAAAATGATAAAAATATATTCTAATTATACTTTAAAACCACTAAATAGTATAATTTATCACAATAAATTATTTTGATTAAAAAAGTTGTTTTAAGTATTTTTCACTATTCATAAAAAAATTGGAAGTTCTCAGAAAGTTACAAAAAATTCAACTTAGGATAATTTCGATATTACGAATTCAAAAATGAATTCCATTTTGAAATATAAAATTTCTATAATTTTAAAAAGTGGTTATTACTATTCATAACGGCTACTTTGATTAGTCGCGGTGTTTTAGAACTCGAAGTTGCGTACAACACACGCTACTGTATTATTCAAAGGAAAGCGTACCGTGGAAGCTTGGGATGTTTCATTTTAAATTTTTTGATGTCCCCATTTAGTCAAAAGTTTAAAATATTGTATTTAAAAAGGGTTCACTATTAAAGTTGATAAAAGTGCAATACTGAAAATGAATTTGTTCTTGCATTATATCTAAGAAACTCATAATATGGATTCTAAAATTATAAGGATTATATAAACATTAAAATTTATCTAATACTATTCATAACCTCTTTTGAACGACTTGTTTGGTAAGTCATGGTGTGCTTGAACTTGGTGTTGCATGTAGTGAAAGTTATTGAATTATTTTGAAGAAATAACACACTATGAAATCTTGGGGTGTTACATTCTCCCCTCCTTCAATAAATTGCGTCCTCGCAATTTGAAATTGTTCTTAGAAAATAAAAGGTTGAAAATAGATAATATATTTGTGGGAAAACCCACATCGGAAATTGGGTTACTAAAATTTAGTCTTAATATGAGGAAAAGAGAAATGAAAGGGTCACCACCAAATTATGTTCTCGATTAGGAGAACATTGGTGGCAATTTGAGACATATAATTGGAGGAAAAACGTAAATATTTATAGGTAGTGATTGAGGTCATCAATCACAAACAAGTATAAAATTGAGGTCCTTAAATTCATCAATCTATGATGATTTGAAATACCATCGGTTCAACAAAACATAGGGTATTAGGATAACACATTTTTGACGTTTCAAAATATCTTAGTTGAAATCCCACATCGAAAAATGAATTAATGAGGCCTCTATTTAAAATAAAGAGTCGAAAGTATGAAGATTACCGAAAATAACACATACTAGGGTTTCATGTAGTAAAATATGGATATGGAAGAAAAATCTAACCATCAATTATCTGATGGAGAGTGGTAGAGAACATGGCTATGAAAAGGACAACAATCCCAAAGCCATAAATTAGTGATGATTTAAGGTACCATCTAGGAAAACATTTTTGTTCTAAGTTTCTTTTCTTAATATTGAGGAATTTATTTATGAGATTGGTTAAGATCATAAGGAGATATACTTACTTTATAATTAGTGTTTTATCCATTAATAAATTTCTACCACAAACTTATCTTTCACTCTAAAAGATAATAGAATGTAAAAAAAATTCTATTTACACTATTCGTATAGGGTTCCAAAATAAAAGAATTTATAATTCATCTAAAAGATCTTTTAATAAAAACTACATTATTTAATCCAGGACATCTTGTGGGCCAGTGGTAGGTGATACACCCTTGTCGCCCTTCGGTTGCGGGTTTAAGTCTCGCAGCCTTGCCGGACGCGACGGGTTGCCGCCCGACCTCCGGGTTGTCCTTTTATGGCAATCCAAAATAATCCAAACAAGAACTATCCAAAATAATTCTATCCAAACTCACAGTCTAACATTTATAAGGAAGGTAAACATAATATAGATCCTTTTTAACCCGTAATAGCATATGAATACCTTCATCATGTATTACCATATTCCTTATTGATTACATTCATGCTCCCTTATTCCATATAGAATGCTGGATATACTTCATTAATCCAAAAATGTTTTAAACCCCAACAATGATGGAATATACAAATCATTAATCAGTTCCAAGGTAGTCAAGAATATCCAATATAATTTATCCAAAACAATCACATATTATTCCAAAATCACTACCTCAGTATCAGAACTATATTATGATTTATCATTCTCTCAACCATATATTTTCCAAAAATTTATCCTGCTATTGAGTCACTTTTCTTTGTTCCACACAATCTCAAGTCCTTAATGAAATAGTACTGCAGTACAATCCTTATATACTCCATGATTATTGTAACAAGTACATTATTGATACAACACTCAATTGACATAATCAACATAAGAACTCGAATAATTCCTCTTCATCTGTGGTAGTATCATAACTTGATTATTATCCAATAACATCATTTGCGGCATAGTCTGATGACTGGGGCATAGATTCGCGTAGTGTCCAAACTCCTTGCAAATGAAGCATTGTACATTTAAAACCATTTTCTTACCCTTGCAGTCACGTACTTTGTTCCCTTTTCCTCCACACTTATAACAAACTCCCATTCCTTTCAGGCAAGTTCCAGGGTGTTTCTTTCCACAGTTACCACATATGGGAAAATTCTTCTTTTCCCTTTTCCCTTTATCCATCTTTCTCTCTTCCATCCTTTTCTTCTCTTGATTCCCTTCAAAGCCATAGGACTCAGTAAACTCTTTACTTATCTTATCAACACATGATATTATTTCTTCATATGATGATAATACATGGGAGACTATTTATCGTATAAATTCTAGCTTAAGACCATGAAAGATATGATCCTTCCTTCTCTTTGAGTCATGTGTATTTCTGGAGTTCTCATTCCTTCTACTGGGCACCATTTCTAAACAATGGCATAGACTAGATCAGTTTATGAATCAAAATACATAATCCCATACTTATAAAACACTTAACATAAATTGAACTATTTATGGATATAATCCATAATCATAAAAATGTTTTCTTTGAGGAAGTATATACTCATAAACCCTTCATAATGATTTGTAAAGAAAATGAGAGTAATCCTAAGCATATCCCCTGGGAGTGTCATAACCAAGAGTGCAGCAAGGCCCGTTGTCGTGCACCAGTTCCCGTTCGAGTCTAGCTCAAAGCGGTGTTTTCGGGTTTTACCCCTAGGTACATCTGTGCCAGAGCCGCCTCTACCTTCTCGTATCCAGACAGGGATGTATTGCTCGGAAAACTCACAAAATCTCTACAATACCAAAATTCTAGGAAGTTCTTCTATACTAATCCTCAAATTTCATCTTAGGTCTACGTGTTCTAATCAGAGTTTATCTAAATCTAGCTTCCAAGGTTTGTACTAAACTTCCTCTGATACCAACTGTAACGCCCCGACCCCAGTTACCCAGAGTCGGTGCATTATTACATAACATTGGCATGATCACAAGAAAGATCAAATCTCGAAAGACAGATTGGTTTAGTAGCCTTGGAAACACTAGATATATTCATAAGTTTTACATTACATCATAAAATGAAAAACTACTACAACAACATAATGTTTCCACAATCCACACTATTAACCCCTCATAAAATCCCTGCAGGTCATTCATAACTTACTTCTTCACATCCTGGGAAAAATAAAACATAGAAAAGGGGTGAGCTCAAATGCCCAGTAAGGATAACAATATAGCGGAAACTTTCATAAATAAGAATAAACATTTAAGGCAATGTATAACTAAAACAAAAGCCTTTTAAATATGAACTTTCAACATGGTATGGCATAAATAAAATGAAATAATGCCATTTAATTATTCACATGGATATTCTACTAATCGAATAATCACATGCAAAAATCAAAAACCACTTTCATAATGTTGGAATGCATAATGCCAGACTATCATAACCACATAGCCAAGGCCTCGTGCCAAGACTACAAATAAGATTTTGTCAAGGCCTTGTGCCAAGACACTAGTTTGTCTCATGAGACCTACCGATGCATCGAGGAGCTATAGCGGGCTCCACCCGTCACTTATTAAGTCCAATGCATTCCCATATGAAAAGGTTTAAACATAACATAAACATTCGTATTAAAACTAGCATACGAAATGTCAATAATTTCACCATAAACTATGAATGGTATAAAAATAGCACATCCACAGTCAAACATATCACAAAACCTTCAATACAATATAGAAGTTTTGTATCATAATAAATCAACTTCAAATAATCTTAAAATCCATCAAAGGATGTTGACATAGATGAAATCAAAATTCTTTTTAAAGAAGTATCTCCTTTTATTTTGAAATCATTTAAGATCCATATAAAATAAAACATTTTCTTTGAAAATATTCTTATAAGCTTGTATGGAAATCTTTGAAGATTTTATAACGGCGTAAAATAACCGCACCCGCCGTATAAGTTAAAAAAAAACATTCTTACCTCAATTCTGTCGAAAAGGTTAAAAAGGACCTTGTTTTGAAAACGACGGAAAGATTCCTCTATAAACCTCTTATAAAAAGTCAAACAAGGGTATAAATGACTTTAACCCATATTCTTGTAAATAGTAAAAATGTTTTGAAATACATTTCGAAAAAACATGGATGTGGATGATAAAGAGATCCCAGTAGATTATTACATATAATACAACCTCGGATAATGAAGAGATTGTGAAATAACCCTTACCTTGTACTTTTCCTTGGTTGGGGTAGGTTAACCTCCTGTATAATGGTGAAATAATTGTTATTAAATTATACAAGATTCATATATATTAATATGATATCATATATGATCTTTTAATATTGATTTGTTAATAATATCTTATAATTATCGTCGTTTCGGGTGTTAACTTACTCATTTTCTTTTATATGTTTTGTTACATAAGTCATGTTTGTTGTATCTTATTCATATCCAGAATGATATCAAGTCCTTAAACATCATTTTTAAATCATTAAATGATAATTATACTTGAATGGATACGATGGAGAATGAATCTCATCACGTTCGTGGAGACGGTAGTCCGTACGTACGCACGAACGCTACTTCCATTTAATTTTTATTTTAAAAGAATCGAATCCAAATGATACATAGGTATATTACTATTCCAGTATAATATAATATTTTATATATGTTACATAAGTTCATTAACACCATCCTTTATACGTTCCATGTGTGGTATGAACGAGTCATATCATTTTAAGGGGGCGGTAGTCCGCACTTCCTCAAATGAAATTATCGTATGTATATACAACATGAAACGAATAATGGTATGAAATAAAATGGAATTACAGAAGCTTATATATAAAATATATATCATTAATATCATATTTAATTATAGTTCCATCATAATGGCCACCATGAGAGGCGGTAAGATGTATTTGAACAATCATCGTTTCGTGAGGCGTTAATTTGCCATCCACAGAAACATTATGTTCATCATCCATTAGATGGAGTTGTGTGTATGTGTAGTTTGAATACTTCTTATAACAACATCCTAGTATATTGAGGATACTGGTGTTGTTACAAAAGAAGGGAAATAAAAAGAGTTTGGGGGTTGGAGAAGCAAAATAAATGAAAATAATTTAAGAGAAATCGTTACCTTTAATTTAGGTAACTCACTTTGGTTGGAACCAAAGGACTTCTTGAAATGCTTTCGGCCTAAGGGGAAGCTTCAATGAGGAGGAGAGGGATTTGGGGAGCTTAGTTGGGCAGAGTTTGGACGAGCCAAGTGGCTTGAGAGGTGTGAGGAATGAGTAGAAGTGGTCTCCTTTTATAAGGGAGAGGAGGGGCTCTTTAGGAAAGTGTGAAAGTATTACTTTATAATATATTTTTTTTCGGTTTATAATGGTCCAAAAATCATTGAGGTCGAAGATAAGATGACTCATATTATAAATAACATCAACCAATAAGAATTTGACAGGTTTTAGATAATATTTTAATCATTATAATCTTATTTATTTAAATGATTTATTAATGAGGTAAACATTGCATCATTATTGTGTCATTAATAATTTAACTTATTTGATGTCTAAAAATTATAAATAAAATATCATCATGTAGGAAATCTTTTTAGCTTTCTAATGAATATTTATAATCGAAAATCCAACATGTATAACCCTATGTAAAAATTATTCCTCTAAAAGATATATGCTTGTGTCATTTTTGTATTCATTTTAACTAAATTAAAATAAAGTGTCATTATCACATACAAGTGGATCCATGGGGTCCCAAAATAGACCCAAAGATTCCCATGGTCGACCATGTATCAACCAATAGGGTTAAGACACGTTTTAAGGTAATTTAGTATTATTATAATATTATTTTTTTTAACCCTTATTTACCGGATTTACCTTTAACCATGGTAAATAAAATATTTACCACAGTAATTATTCAAAATGTCTAAAAATAAAAGTTACCTATTTACACAATTTGAACATCCTGATTCCAAATATGGAATACATTTTCCTAAATTCAAAACACAGAAGTGGCAGAAATTAATTTAAAATTAATTCCCGCAATCAAAACAAAAAGCGTGTTTTTAAGAGATAATAATTATCAAAAGATTGACACTTGTTTATGTTCGGTTTAATTGTAAAATTATGTCCAATGACCAAAATTATATTAAATGGTAAAAATATATTCTAAATATACTTTAAAACTACTAAAATTAAGAATTTATCACTACTAATTATTTTGATTAAAAAAGTTGTTTTTAATTAAAATTTAGTAATTTTCACTATTCATCAAAATATGAAAGTTGTCCGAAAAGTACCAAAATTTCACCTTAGGCTAAATTAGATATTCCGAAATCAAAAATGATGTCTATTTTACAAAATTACAAACATATAAGTTGCATTAATTAATTTTATAATTAATTCCCGCTGTCACAACAAATAGCGTGTTTTTAAGAAACAATTTATATCAAAAGATTGGCAATTGTTTATGTCTAATTTCAATGTTAAATTAATTCTAATGACCACCATTGGATAAAATGATAAAAATATATTCTAATTATACTTTAAAACCACTAAATAGTATAATTTATCACAATAAATTATTTTGATTAAAAAAGTTGTTTTAAGTATTTTTCACTATTCATAAAAAAATTGGAAGTTCTCAGAAAGTTACAAAAAATTCAACTTAGGATAATTTCGATATTACGAATTCAAAAATGAATTCCATTTTGAAATATAAAATTTCTATAATTTTAAAAAGTGGTTATTACTATTCATAACGGCTACTTTGATTAGTCGCGGTGTTTTAGAACTCGAAGTTGCGTACAACACACGCTACTGTATTATTCAAAGGAAAGCGTACCGTGGAAGCTTGGGATGTTTCATTTTAAATTTTTTGATGTCCCCATTTAGTCAAAAGTTTAAAATATTGTATTTAAAAAGGGTTCACTATTAAAGTTGATAAAAGTGCAATACTGAAAATGAATTTGTTCTTGCATTATATCTAAGAAACTCATAATATGGATTCTAAAATTATAAGGATTATATAAACATTAAAATTTATCTAATACTATTCATAACCTCTTTTGAACGACTTGTTTGGTAAGTCATGGTGTGATTGAACTTGGTGTTGCATGTAGTGAAAGTTATTGAATTATTTTGAAGAAATAACACACTATGAAATCTTGGGGTGTTACACCAGGTCATGGGTAGCATAGTTCTGCTCATGCTGCCTCAACTGACATGATCTATAGGCAATCACTGCCCACTCCTACATCAGGACACATCCGAGTCTGGTCCCTGATTCATCGCAGTAGACTATGTACCCCACTCCCTCCTCCGGTAGCCTCAAGATAGGTGCGCTGGTCAATCTCTGTCTCAGCTCCTGGAAGCTCTGCTGACATCTGTCTGACCACACGAAGGTTTTCCCCTTCTTCTTCAAAGTTGAGAGTGGTGCCGAAACTCTGGAGAAGTCTAGTACAAACCTCCGGTAGTACCCAGCTAGCCCCATGAAACTCCGCACCTCCGTCACACTCCTGGGTGGCTCCCAAGCTAGCACTACCTCGATCTTCACAGGATCCACTGCAACTCCCACCTTAGAGATGACGTGTCCTAAGAAGTGGACCTCATGTAACCAGAACTGACACTTCGAGAGCTTACCATAAAGCTGGTGCTCTCGGAGTGTGTCTAGTACAACCTGCAAGTGGCAGGCGTGCTCCTCCTCAGTGGTCGAGTATATAAATATGTCGTCGATGAAGACCACGACAAATCGATCGAGGTATGGCTGAAAGATCTTTTTCATGAGACCCATGAAAACTGCTGGAGCATTGGTTACACTGAAAGGCATAACCAAGAACTCATAGTGGACATACCGACATCTGAAGGCCGTTTTTTGGACGTCATCGTCCCGAACTCTGAGCTGATGATAGCCTGATCTGAGGTCTATCTTCGAGAACCACCGTGTTCCCTTGAGCTAATCGAAGAGGTCGTCAATCCTCGGTAGCAGATACTTGTTCCTCACGGTCACCTGCTTCAGGCGACGATAGTCGACACAAAGTCGCAAAATTCCGTCTGCCTTCTTGGCGAACAATATCAGGGAAGCCCAGGGTGAAACAATGGGTCGGATGAATCTCTTGCCCTACAAGTCCTCCAATTGTACCCGTATCTCTTGGAGCTCAGCGGGGGCCATCCAATATGCTGGAGTGGATATCGGGGCTGTCTCGGGGTACAAGTCAATATAGAAGTCTACCTCTCTGTGAGGAGATAGTCCTGGAACGTTGTCAGGGAAAAAGTCTGCATACTGATCCACCACTACAGGAAAACTAGGACTCTGCACGTCAACTGCTCCTAGGATGAGGCTAGCCAATTGATGAGTGATGGTTTGTCCTCTCCTCTGCGTGAGTCCATCCTGTGCTACAAAGGATCCCTTCTCACCGGTGAAGGTGAACCTGCTCCCGTTGGTGCGTACACACTGCACCTTGCGTCTAATACAGTCGATCTGAGCATGGACTGTAGATAACCAATCCATTCCCATGATGATGTCGTAAGGCCTCGACGCCTCTAAAAGAAGATCCCAACCGAAACTCTCGCCTCATAGAGTAAGGTCACACTGCCGGCACCAGTGCATAATCATCGAGTCTTCTTCCGTAGGAGTCTCTAGCCGTAAGGATTGAGCCAACAGCTCCGTCGGAATCTCCGAGCTCCGAACAAGGGCAGCAGCAATAAAGGAATGAATCACTCCTGTGTCTATAAGAACTACAGCAAGGGTGGAGTAGACACAAATAGGCTTATATGAAATCCTTTTTCCACCAATTGCCTGAGACTCAAGATGTTGGTCTTCATGTCGGATACATAGTAGATATTGGAGATGAAATCTTGATTGTCATATTTTTTTTATCAGTATATCTCCTCTTCCATGAAAAAATACTATTGAGAGATCGCCAAATGAAATCTTTCATTGAACCCTCTCTTCTAGGTTCGTAAGAAAGTGCTTGTGACCTGTCATGTGGTTGATAGCTCCATAGCTAAGATATCACATACCTTGACTTTGTGTTAATGTTTTTGCCATCAATGGAGTATGATAACATTTTCTTAGTTTCCAGGGAGTGATAGATGTTTTGAACTAAAATGTCAATTTTAAACTGATAACATACACTTTAAGTAATATTTGGAATATTGTGCATCATATTGAGGTGTGGCTAATTCTTACACATCAAAAATGAATTATGTCACATTTATTTTCTTTTATTTGAGAATTTCATGTGACTTTTTTACTAAAAAGTCAATTTAAACTGAAAACATACACTTTGAGTCATACCGATCACATCGTGATTCGCTTTGAGGTGTGTTAAATCTTCCACCACCACCATTGGGAACCAAGGTGCAGACGAAGAAATGGACCATTCATAGTATCCAGTTCATCTCCTACACCTATGTCACTAAACACACTATCCATGGATCATCATTGGACACTATTTTGACCAAATCATTGTCAAGAAACCCGCATCAGTGGATACATATGAGAATCCAAAGAGCTAGGTTTAGAAAAGGTGAGTCAGTTATGAATATGTCATACCCAGAGAGTGGGTTTTAGTTTATCTGACCTCGGGGTCTAGGTGTGGTTGATCCTCATTTTCCCCATCTCCATATACTCTTCTAGTCGGAGTTCATGGAGCACCTTGGGTTCACAAATAACGTGTTCCCCCACTTCCTAGTGGCATCCTAGATGATGTGATCTATTCTGTTGAAGGGGATTCTAGAGGGGAGGTGGTGGTGAAAAAACTGGGTTCCGTTGAGGAAGATGATGATAGATACAGTGAGGACAACAGTGTGGAGGCCATAGATGATAGTCTAGCTAATGTTGTCTTGGATGTAAACCTAGACAGTGTTGGCGAAGAGGGTGTCGATAAATATGCTAAAAATCCACCAATTGAAGAAAGAGATTTTGTGGACCTTCTCATAGAGGTAGAACTCATAGAATTATTCCGCCCTAATGATGGTGATGTTGGGATTTCTACCTCTCATCCCAACTACCAGTTGTAGGGTGGCATCCAACCCGATGGTGGTAGTGTCATCCTTAGTTCATGTCAATCTGATGCACGGTGTGACCGATATGACTCAAAGTGTGTGTTTTTATTTAAAATTGGTATTTTAGTTCAAAACACGCATCACATACTGAAAATTGAGCAAACACATTCAGATTATTTTGTTACTTTAGGAAAATTATACATAATTCATTTTTAATCTGTAGGAATTCACCTCACTTTAATCTAATACATCATGTGGCTGGTCTGATTCAAAGTGTATGTTATCAATTTAAAATTGACATTTCAGTTCAAACATGTGTCACTAACTAAAAACTAGTAAAACATGATCAGATTGTATTGATACTTTAGGATAATGATTCATAGGTTATTTATGATGTGTAGAATTCAACCACATGTCAAATTGACACATGATGTGACTAGTATGACTCAAAGTTCATTTTTTCAGTTTAAATTGACATTTTAGTAAAAAAAATACATGTAACATACTAAAAAATTGAACAAACATGTTCGTATTATTTTAATATTTTGGTAAAATGTTCCATAAGTCATTTTTGATGTGTGGGAATCAACTTCACATAAATTTGACACACAGTGTGATTTATATGACTCAAAGTGTATGTTTCTATTTAAAATTGAAATTTTTGTTCAAAACACACATCACATACTCAAAAATGATTAAACTCATTCAATTTGTTTAAATACTTTATGAAAATGATCCATAAGTCATTTATGATGTGTAGGATTCAATCATACCTCAATATGATACAGAGTGTGCCCGGTATGAATCAAATTGTATATTATCATTATAAAATTAGAATTTTAGTTCAAAATGTGTGTTAATCATTGAAAACCAAGAAAACATGCTTGGATTATCTTGATAATTTAAGAATATGATTCATAAGTCATTTCTAAAATGTAAGAATCATCCGAACCTCAATAATATACATGATGTGCTTGATATGATATGATGTGTATGTTTTTAGTTTAAAATTGACACTTTAGTTTAAAACACACACCACATACTCAAAACTATGAAAACGCATTCATATTGTTTTTATAATTTAGGAAAACAATCCATAAGTCATTTGTGACATGTAGGAACTGGCCACACCTTAATCTAATACACGATGTGACTAGTATGACTCAAAATGTGTGATTTCAGTTTAAAATGAAATTTTATTAATTTATTGTTTCATATTTATTGTTAATTTTTTTATTTATACTATTACTAACATATGATTTTTTATATAGGCTCATTTTTTTCTCGATATGGAGCGATTTGTTCAACAACTGGTAGCATGATTAGGCTCTTTTAAGAGGGGGTCGGGGGCCAATGACGATGAAATATTGATGTTTTTGAATGCTTGTGATAAATTGTACTTACCAATGTAATTGTAAAAAACCAATATATTTGAAATGTCTATAATATAGTGTTTTTATTGTATTTTTTATTTAAATTTAATTTTAATTAAATTCACTATTTTTTGTTGTAGTGTGATGTAATTTCAATAGCACACTATAGCAGTATGACTTTTATCAGTACTAGTTTAGCACTAATAAAGTTCCCCCTTCATCATTGCTTTTTTAGTTCTGATAAAAGACATACTCGTTTAATGGTGATTATAATAACAACACTTTTTTAGCACTAATAAAACTCTTTTTACATGCTATTAAAGGGTCGATATGCAGTAGTTCTAGTGCATTGGCCTCGACACCAAATTACAGATGAATCAAAACTTACAGTAGAGAAAGACTAGACCTCACAACAACAGTTTCAATAGGGTCAGGAGTAACCTAAGATTTCTTTTTGATTATCAGTGAAAAATGGGTTGTGGTCCCATAGGAAAAATGGGTTTGGGGTGGGGAGGGATTCTTAAAAACTGACTGGCTCAAAAGCGGGCTTATTAAAATTTTCCGCACATATCGACTACCTGTGTGGGTAAACCCATGAAAATACAGGATGACCCACGGGTTTTTGTTTGATTTTTTTTAAAATAAATTACATGTGAGTTGTCTTCCTTTCCCAATGCCTCACCTAGTAGTCCAATGCACCCTGCATGAACTACAACTCTACGCCCTAAAACTCCTCCCCTCCCATCTTATTTCTAATATATTTCTCAATCTCATCCTTCCATTCCCCCACCCCTCCCCTTAAACATTCATTTATTTACCTTTGACGTTTCTTAGCTCCTTCCATCACCCGCCTCTCTCTCTCTCTCCAGATCCAACGACACCACCACCACATTCGCCCCATCATTGCTACCATGCTTCGCCGTCACCTGCCTCCCTCCCTCTAGACTTGATGTTCCAGTCCCCTTACTGATATCCTATATCTCCATCCACACTTCTATACCTAATTTATGTCCATCAACTAGCATCTCCAATGACGGTTGATGACGTTACTTGTCTTGTCGCCCCCTCCTTTTGACTGCTTTGTCTTCCCCCTGCTTCATCCACTGTCTCATCGCCCCCACCTACTTCACCAATCATCCCATAACTCATGCATGCTTCATCTATTGTGTGATTTTTTCTTACTTCATCGCCTCTTCCATCTGACATCCATCTCCCGACATCCACTCTATCACCTCTAACATATGTCATCCCATCACCCCCACTTGCTTTGTATGTCATCTGACATCCACTGTCTGGTCACCCTCACATGCTACATCCACCATCCCTTCGACCCCTCATCTGTAGAGACCTAGTTTTTTCTAGTAATACTTTTAAATAATTCTATGTATATTTTCAAATCTAAGTGCTGAGAAAGCGTGCGATTACTTGACCCAGGGTGCCCAGAATTAATTTTATAAAAATATTAAAAATATTTTATATTACGCACGTGCAGCTTCTTAAAGAAAATGATATAAGTCTTAAAAGGAATCTCATATCAGAAATTTGAGACCACAGTTGATTCTATAACACGGTGTTTTCCCAATGCATGACATAAAATGGGTTGGCGTGGGGCGTTCGGACTCCTTGCACGTTGATGGTATGTTCATTGAAATAAATAAATAAATAATTTATTAATTAATTGTTTCATTTCAACCCAATGGATAATTCTATAAGAATGATGCCAAGATGAATTATCCAAGGTTAGTCACATAAACCTTGGGAGAATTCTAGAGCTCTCTCTTCCTCCTCCATTGGCAGATCTCATCAGATGACTATGAAACACCGGATCAGATTAGATCAGGACGCAACGAACAAAATGGCTTCTCTTGATCATCGGCAGATGCATTCTTCATCAAATAATGATCCATAATAAATTTAGAACTCATCAATTGGTGATTTATTCTCTTTGATTAAATTTTTGATCATATCTATCCTTGTTCTTGGGTCTACGCCAATTGTGGATTGAGCATGTGCTTATTTACTAGAATTTAAACTGATTTCTTAATTGTTTTCTAACCCGGTATCATTGTTCTTAATCGTTGGCCAAGAATGATTGGACAATGATCATCTAAACATTTTTTATGGTGTTTTCCCACCTCGTTGCTTCACGTTCTTCATCAATTGGACCCCCCGGTCTTGGTTTGACATTGTTGGGCAGTACCGAGCCTGATCGGACCCCCGGAATAGCAAAGGAATCACACGCGAGGCACGGATTGATGAACCAAGCACATATCTATGATTGTTTCAAGAAATGGGTATTTTTTGTGATTAAAGGTAAATAAATCGATGGTAGAAGGCATGATTGTATGCAGAATGAACGATAAACCCCTGTGGATGAACGGAGGCCAATTTTCAATGAGCAGCGGCCCAGAATCGTGATTTTTGGCTAAATCCAACTTTCGATCATAGATAGTGTTGGGTATTAAGTGGAGAGACCATATTCAAAGCATCATAAGCATATATAAAGATCTATAAATTCTAGAGAAAACCCAACTACACATCGTGTACAGGGAAGAACACATTGTGTGTAGCCCCTCAACGGTGGTGACTACGGATTTGGGAAAAGTTAAGGATGACACAACATGTATCCATAATACATGTTGTGTACCCCTTCCTCGGTTGGATAGCCTATGTGATATATTACATGGGTAGGAACCCTTGTGAAAGTACATGGCTAGGTACACGGCTGTGTATATAGGTACATGGACATCGCCAGAAGGACACGACTCGGTCCCGGTTAGCCTGGACACGCCATGTAGTCCACCTACATAGCGTGTACTGCTACACGGGCATGGAGTTGCGTGATGGACAGGGACATGGCTAGGCGGTGCATCAGGACCACATGTCGTGTGGGTCCCCTTACACGTCGTGTACCCCTTGGTTCCTTTTTAGGAAATGTCAATTGCTCGTATCTCCTTCGTTTGAACTCAAATTTTGGCCCACAAGTAGCCTATAGTAAGTATTGTTTCACGTAGAACATGATGATGCCCTTCTTTTTGGATTACAAGATACAATGTTGAATGTTCCAGGAACGATTCCTACTTAGGCAATGCCCGATGATGGTAGTGATTATGCAGCATCACAAGGACCTTTCTGAGCGGTACCCTCCAGCAGGGCTAGGCAGTGGAGTTTCTCAATGACCTTTCCGAGTGATGCCCTTCAGCAGGGCTGGGCATCACTGTCCTTGTTCTCATAGAGTATAATTTTGATATTTATAACCTTCTTAATTTGAGCATCTTCCACCTCATCATCCTCTTCTTAGAACAAATTCTTTTCCATGGAACCCCCTACCCCAGTTTCTTTGAAATGTTCCCCCTTACTCCTTTTCATAGTTGTTGAGATACAACTCGATTGCAGAACATGGGACTTGTCAAAAGTATTTTTTTTTTGCGGTGAATGGCATGAGACGACCGGGGAGGGGGCGGAAATGGAAGTAAATCATCCTGGGAAGCTTTTATTTTTATTTTTATTTTCTGAAGATAAAGATGGGCGTGGAGGGTTAAAAAATCACAAAAAAAGGGGGCAATTTGAAAAAAAAGAAAAAGGAAGGCAGTATTTTCCCTTTTTATGTAGACTTTATGCTCATTTACCTCATCTTGCATTTCAGCCTCGTACATCATCAATGTACCAATCAGCTCTCTCATAGTTAGATCTTTAACAGAAGTTGATTGTCTGATTGCTGCAGAGATTCCATTCCATCGAGTAGGAAGTACTCTCAGTACCTTTAACGCTTGATCAACCTGCTTGATTGGTTCTCCTAGAGCTGTTATATTATTGACAATTTCTGTCAATCTTCCATTCATCTGAGTGATGCTCTCTCCTTCAATCATTCTGAAAGTATCGAATTTTAATTTAGCAGTTTCATATCTCATCTGTCTTACATTATCTGTTCCTTCATAAGCAACAGCTATTGTTTGCCACATTTCATATGCAGTCGGGCATTGAGATACTCTGTTAAATTCATCCGGTCCTAGACCACAGATGATTGCATTCATAGCTTTTGAATTCATGTCATACTCAGCCTCTGTAGCAGCACTCCATGTATCGGGATTTTCAGGAATTTCATAGGGAGTCAGAATCTTTGAATAGACTTTGTAACCAAGATTTTTCAGATAAATAATCATACGTGATTTCTAGCAGCCATAATTATCTCCATTAAAGTAAGGTGCTCTGACCATTGACATTCCCTCTCTCGTATCAGCCATGATACACTATGTATAATCTTTAAATACTTCTAGCTTGATAAGACTTTAAAAAAAAAGAAGCTCCTCCTTTGATACCAATTGTTGGATCTGAATCTACGGATTACACACAAGAGGGGGGGTGAATTGTGTCTTTTCAAAATTATTACAATCTCTTCAATTTAGACAAATTCTGTCCACTATGCTTTAGAACGATTAAATATGCAGCGGAAAAAGTAAAAGCATGAACACACGGATGTATAGTGGTTCGGGGAACAGAAGGCCCCTAGTCCACTCCACCAACGCTCAAATCCACGAGCTTGGCGATTTTCACTATCTGGTCCTCATTTCCACAGACCTGTTCACAACTGAGTACAGGAAGTTGACACCTTTACAAGTTTCAGGAAAACACAGCCTTCCTGGTTCAAACACGAACCCACACAGCTTAGAACGAGAAGTTGATCACTCAAAAATAAAAAAGGTTTCGATAAAGAAAACACTTCTCCAGTTGTTCTTCACAATTGCAACAGAATGCAATTGACAGTAGATAGATCGTCGTCTTCAGAAATAAAAGATCTGTAATCAAAACAGTTCTGAGTCGATCCAGTTGCAATAGATATTACAAGAAACTTCACAACTTCAGAAGCAGTAGATTCACAACAGATAGTCGATGTAGAACACGTGAATCTGCTATCAAGATCTTCCTTCGGTAATAAAGGTTTTACACTTCTTCTCGATCACCAGAAAAGAACGCCTTCACACAGTCTCTGTTTCTTGCTCGTTAAAAGATCAATCTATATATTTCATACACTTTCCTGTGTATATATATATCCGAAGTTTCCAAGATAGAACATATATATTCAAATCTGAGAAAATCTTCCGCATAAATAGATCCATGAAAATCTCCTTTAGATTCGCGATATTAAATGAAATAACAGAGCCGTTGTAACTCCCCTGAAGAATCGGCATAAAAAGCTCTGTTTAAATCAATCATTAATCCGTTGAAAATCGTCTTTGATTCAGTCAAAGTCGTACTTAAGAATCGGCTCGAAATCCGCTTAATAATCCGCCTGTTTGACCAATGCAAAAGGAAATATCATCTGTCAAAAATATCCCGACGCCAAACGTAGGGTTGATGACGTGGCTCCAAACGTAGGGTTCACAAACGTAAGGTTCACAAACGTAAGGTTCAGAACGTAAGGTTCAAAACGTAAGGTTGAACATACATACTTTCTCTTCAGCATTCAAACGTAGGGTTGATCATCCATACTTTGTCTTGCTTCAACTCTCCAAAGAACGTACGGTTGATTATAAAAGTAAGGTTGATGATCCATACTTTTGAGAAACAAACTCAACACTGAAAACTAACGTACGGTTTCTCTTCCATACTTGTCCAACAACAAAAACGTAAGGTTCCTTCCAAACGTAATGTTCTTCTTCCATACTTTTCAACAACGTAAGGTTCATTAACCATACGTTTCAAAATAACGTAAGGTTCCTTAACCATACGTTTCTTTTAACATAAAAAGTAAACTTTTCATCCATACGTTACGTTCATCAACGTAGGGTATGAACAGTGATTCCAGTACGCGCTAAAACTGATCTCGCGCTACAGTGATTCCAGAACGCGCTAAAATTGATCTCGCGCTACAGTGATTCCAGAATGCGCTAAAATTGATCTCGGAATAAATGAAGTATGAAATCTCGTTATATGAAATATATAAATAAAATAAATTCCTGCAAAATACTCAACGAAATAATTAGTAAATAATTAAGGGTATTTGTGAGCATCAAAATCATCATAAAGAGACAGAGTATTATTTAAAATAATCTCCCCCTTTAAAAAAACATTATTTTGAATTGTTTGAAAACAATACATTGCTCAACAATCTCCCCCTTTTTGATGATCACAAAACCCATAAAATAATAGAACTAATTTAATTGAAATCTTTATTGAAAAATTAGTTTTATAAAATCTTAGAATTTTTAAAGGATTAAAACAATATTTAACTATAATGAAATTTCTCCCCCATAAAAATAAATTTTCAGCTAAAAATAGATAAAAGATAAATGTCGTATATATCCAAATTCTCCCATATATCCAAATTTCTTCATAGGAAACAAATGAATTTAAATGTTGTGTTTATCCAAATTCTCCCCCTTTTTGTGATATCAAAAAGAATGAAAAATTACGGATTTGAACACATTCAATATTGCACTGAACTATAAGTAAATGCTATAATTAACTATGTATGAATAAGTGAATTTGTTATACTGGCTAACTCAATCATAAATCAATAAACAACAAAACAAAAAAGAAGTAAGAAAAGAATTTTCATTCACAAGCTGTTATATATAAACGATTGTGATATACAGAGGAATCAAGGTTCATAGATAAGACAGGGAAAAAGGTGTCTATCTCCTTTGAATCGCGGTCTTTATCTCTGTAAACTGTTCTCTGAGTCTCTTCATCATCCCATCTCCTAACTTGATGATAAGATCTCTGTTCTCTTGAGTCATATGAATATCTTCAATTAAATTAACTCTGAAAAACTCATGCATTCTTTCTTCTTTTTCAACAAAAAGAGCCAGTTTTTCTGATAACTGATTCAAAAGAATCCTAATCGGTTGCTCTCCAGATGTCAACTGATCCACTAAAAATCTCTGATTATCTAGCAAAACTGACAAAGGGGCACTATTACACTGAAGATCGTGTAATCTGTCACTCATATTGCTCATTGCTGCAGTAATTGCTTGAAATTTCCGAATCAAATCAGGTGAATAGCCTGATCCACTCACAGCACTGTTTGCAACAGACTCAAATTTATTCTCCATGTAAATCTTCAACTCAGACAAATCATCTTTCTTTACCATCTCTGATTTTAACTGATCAACAGCATGCAGCATATCAGTCTTAAACAAATCTACTTCCTGTCTTGAAACAGTACATTCTTTCAGATTCTGAAACTTCAACTGCTCTAAGTTCAGAGAATTTCTGAGACTAACATTCTCAGATTCTAACTGAGAGATACGCTTGTACAACTCAACAACTTCTTCTTTTCTCGAATCAGGGGCACCCTGTGCTCGATTCTCATGTTCAGAATTAGGTTGATGAAGCGGGGCAAGTGGTAAGGAATTTTCATCTGACTGTTCTTTGTCCTTGTCCTGACAAGGTTGATCCACTGAACTATCTTTTGAAGCCTGAAACTCTTCCACTGAAAAATCTTCCTGAAGTACCTCTGTATTAGCTTCAGAAGTATGTTCATCACGAACAGTAGTCTCTCTGACTTCTACTGATTGGTCAAGAACAATATTTTCATGTAAATCTTGAGGTCGGGCCACTTCTTCACCAGGCACTGCCTCCATAAGTTGTTCTTGTTGAATTACTTTTTCAACAGCCACAGCAGCAGATTGAGGTTCTGTTTGAGTTTCTGTTTGAGCTGTTGGTTCCTCTATCGGTGCAGTCTGCTCCACAACAGCTTCTCTCACAAATGAATAAGAAAATAACGGTTCAGAGGATTTCAAGGCAGGAGAGATAATTTCTTCATCAATTGACCTCTTCCTTATAGATTGAAGTCCTTCTTGACTTCTCTCTTCCTCAACTTCCTCCACCTCAAAACGAATTCTCCTTGCCACTGTACTAACTCTTGATTCTGCTTGTCCCTCCTTGGACTTAGCCGGTTGAGCCTGAGCACTCTCCGAGTTTTCCTCAGCTCCAACAGGTAAGAGTTTTCCTTTAATTGTGCTCCAGAAGTATCCTACTTTCCTCAAAGTTCTAGCATTAAAAACATTACTGTGGTGACATTTCACCCCAGCATCTACCAATCTGATCATTCCTCTTTTAAACAAAAACAAAGAAATGAACCTTCCATAAGGGAAAAAGGTCATTCTTGCTTCACTCTGACAGCAGTAACTCAGATATCTTATCATAAACCGAGGAAAATTAAACTTAATATCACACATCAGAAGATACATTATGTACATGTCAGGGTATAGGATTTTCTCCATCTCAGCCATTCTTGGTGCTAAACCAGTCTGAACAAATTTTACCAAAATTTTCTGATCGGGCTCCAAATCCTTAATAAACATCTTCTTTATCACTCTAGTTCCAAACAGAAAAGACATAATGTCTTCAGACTTATGTACAGAATCTCCAATATTCCGTAAATCGAAATGAAAAACTCCTTCATGAGGGCAGTTAAGAATTTGACTTATCTCTACAGATGATATTGAAAAGTCCTTATCCTCTATTTGAGCCAATAAACTATCCTCTGTATCTCCAAGGCTAAACTGAACAGTTCTAAAGAAATGTCTCATTTCTGCCTCATATAGAAACTCAGAATTTTCACTATTAAAAGCTTGCTCAAGGCTTTGAAACGACAACGCTTGCTTCAATAGTAAATTAGTTTCAAACAGCCACTCTAAATCTATGACTTTACCTTGCAGTATTTTCCGACTAACTACCTTAGGTTTCTTTGCAGCACTGCTCTCGGCTTCATCTGGACGCTTAGTCTTTGCCATTCCAACAACGATTTCTGAAGGTTCGTAAGTTTAGGGTTTGAAGATTCAGAAAAGGGTTTTGGAGCAGATGTGCGGTTTTAGGTTTTCGAAAGGGTTTCCGAAAAAGGTGAAGCAGTTTAGAAGGTGAAACGATTCTGACAGCCTTGATTCCCGTGTAATCACTAATCATTACTTTTATTTAAAACAAAATAAAATTACTTATAGCGAGAAACAGAAATTAAGCAGAATTCGAAAACAGAATAAGATTTAAAAAAAAACTATTTAAAATTAAATAAACCTAACTCCCCCTTAATAAATTCAAACCTTGCCGTGGTAAGTGGTTTAGTAAAAATATCTACTAATTGATTTTCTGTATTTACAAATTCTAAAAATATATCTTTTTTAAACACATGATCTCTTAAAAAGTGATGTCTTATATCAATGTGCTTAGTTCTAGAATGACTAATAGGATTTTTTGAAATATTAATTGCACTAGTATTATCACATAAAATAGGTGTATTATTGAAATTTAATCCAAAGTCCATAAGAGTGTTTTTCATCCACAACACCTGTGCACAGCAACTACCTGCAGACACATATTCTGCCTCGGCTGTTGACAGGGCAACTGAGTGTTGTTTCTTACTAGACCATGATACTAAAGACTTCCCTAAAAAGTGACATGTTCCTGAAGTACTCTTCCTATCTAATCTACAGCCTCCAAAGTCAGCATCTGAATATGAAATTAAATTAAAATCAGAGGTTTTTGGATAAAGCAGAGATTGATAAATAGTACCTTTTAAATATCTAAAAATTCTTTTAACAGCAGTTAAATGGGATTCTTTGGGATTTGATTGAAATCGAGCACAAAGACATACTGAATACATTATATCTGGTCTACTAGCAGTAAGATATAACAAACTACCAATCATACCTCTATATAACTTGTTGTCCACTGATTTTCCAGTTTCATCCAAATCAAGTTTTATATTAGTACACATAGGAGTTGTAAATGGCTTGCTGTTTTCAAGTCCAAATTTCTTAAGTAAATCAGTAATGTATTTGCATTGATTTAAAACATTTCCAAAATCTTTTTGAAATATTTGAAGACCCAAAAAGAAATTTAATTCTCCCATCATACTCATTTCAAATTCTTTTTGCATTAATTCTGAAAATTCATGACAAAGAATTTTATTGGTTGATCCAAAAATTACATCATCGACATAAATTTGAACCAACAAAACATTATTTTTCACAGTTTTCTTAAAGAGTGTTGGATCTGCCAGTCCAACAGTAAAATCATTTTTTAAAAGAAAAGAACTTAGTCTTTCATACCAAGCTCTAGGTGCTTGTTTAAGGCCATAAAGAGCTTTAGTAAGTTTGAAAACAGAATCTGGTTTTTGAGAATTTTCAAAACTAGGAGGTTGCTCAACATAAACTTCCTCCATTAAATAACCATTTAAAAAGGCAGATTTAACATCCATCTGAAATAATTTAAAATTCATATAAGATGCATAGGCTAAAAGGATTCTAATGGATTCTAACCTAGCTACAGGTGAAAAGGTCTCATCATAATCTATTCCTTCTTCTTGATTATATCCTTTAGCTACTAATCTTGCTTTATTTCTAGTTATTATCCCTTGATCATCCTGTTTATTCCTAAAGACCCATTTAGTTCCTATTACTGGATAACCATGTGGTCTTTCAACTAATTCCCAAACCTTATTTCTCTTGAACTGGTTCAATTCATCCTGCATTGCTATTACCCAGCTCTCATCATCTAAGGCTTCTTCTATGGTCTTAGGTTCTTGTTGGGATAGGAAAGCAGAGAATTCAACTATGTTTCCAAGGTTTCTTCTAGTTTGAATACCAGTCTCTAAGTCACCTATCACAGATTCTAAAGGGTGATTCTTTAAGGTTCTAGACTGTCTCGGCATTACATTCAAAGGTTCTTCAGTGTCATGTTCTTCTGAACTGGACTGAATTTCTTTTATATCATTTTCAAAATCATTCTTTAAATTCTCAAGTCTCATGTTTTCATTAGAATCAGGTTCGTCTATTTGTTCTATCCTTTTCCCAAAAGGATCAGATTCATCAAATTTCACATGAACTGATTCTTCAACAATCCTCGACTTTTTATTATAGACTCTATAAGCTTTGGAGGTTGCAGAATATCCTAAAAAAATACCTTTATCAGATTTTGGATCAAATTTACCAAGATTATCTTTGGTATTCAAGATGTAAACCTTGCATCCAAAAACTTTAAAGTAATTTACTTTAGGTTTTCTGTTATTCCATAGTTCATAGGGTGTCTTTTTCAAAATAGGTCTTATTAAAATTCTATTCATTATATAACAAGCTGTATTAACAGCTTCTGCCCAGAAATATATAGGTAGGCTATATTCATTTAACATAGTTCTAGCCATTTCTTGAATAGTTCTATTTCTTCTTTCTACAATCCCATTCTGTTGAGGTGTTCTTGGAGCAGAGAAGGTGTGTTTAATACCCATGTTTGAGCAAAAGGAATTAAATTCTTGGTTCTCAAATTCTCCACCATGATCACTTCTCAATGAGATTATATTAAAACCTTTTTCATTTTGAATAGATTTACAAAAACCTTCAAATAAACTAAAAGCTTCACTTTTAAATTTCAAAAATAAAATCCAAGTAAATCTAGAATAATCATCAACTAATACATAAACATATAATTTACCAGCTAAACTTACTACTCTTGAAGGTCCAAACAAATCCATATGGATAAGTTCTAGAGGTTTAGTTGTAGCAACTTTATTAACAGATTTGAATGATGATTTGTGTTGCTTGCCAAGCTGACATGCATCACAGAATCTGTCATTTTCAAATTTGAGACTAGGCAAATAAGAAACTAGATGTTTCTTAGATAATTTATGTAAAGCATATATATTTCAATGACCAAGTCTTCTATGCCAGATCCAGGATTCACTTATATTAGCAGTTAAGCAGTTTACTTGTTGTTTACACAAGGAATACAAATCCAAAGTATAAACATTATCAGTTCTGGGTGCTCTAAACTTAAACAGTTTATCTTTAGAAACAGTACAACTATTGTTAGTAAAATCAACAGTGTATCCATCATCACAGAGTTGAGAGATACTTATCAGATTGTGTTTTAACCCTTGTACATAAAGTACTTTGTTGATTGAGACTGTCTCTGGATCTCCAACTGTTCCAATACCAATAATCTTTCCTTTGGCATTGTCACCAAAAGTGACAAGTCCTCCTTCCTTTCGAGTAAGAGAAGAGAAATTAGCTGAAGTTCCACTCATGTGTCTTGAGCAGCCACTGTCCATATACCATATTTCTTTCTTTCTTTGGTGACCTGCTACCTGCAAAGACATTCAAACAAATTGCTTTGGTACCCATATTTTGTTGGGTCCAGGAGTGTTAGCAAGCAGTGATCTGGGTATCCAGATTTGCTTTGTTTTCTTAAAATTGATTGAATCATATAGATCATTGGAAATATAAGCTTTCTTAATTCCACATATTTGAGGTTGTCTTAGAAAACAGTTTTTAGCTATATGACCTTTTGTTCCACAGAAGTTACAAATAACCTGTTTAGTGCTAGGAACAAAATAATGTTTGTATAACTTAGGTTTTTCTCCTTTACTTCCAATTCCAAACCTTTCCTTTTTAATTATAGTTTTTCCAAGTATCTCATTTAAGGCGTTTTCTCCTTTTGTAAAAACTAATACAACCTTTTTATAAGATTCTACTTCATCCTGTAGAGTTTTTATTTTTGATTCAAAATTAATTTTATTTGAGTCAGCAGAGTTGTATTTGTCAATTAATTCCTTATGTTGTTTTAGCAAAGTATTTCTCTCATCTGAAATAGCTTTATGCAAGTTCTTTATAGATTTATATTTTTTAAATAATGAGTCATACCTTTCTTCAAGCATATTGCAGTAAGCTGCAAGTTTTTTATTTGAGAAGCTTGTTTCAGAGTTTGATTCATTATTTGAGTCAGAGGAGTAGTATGAGTGTACCTCATCAGTTTCAGCCATGAAACACATATTTGCTTTTAAATTGGCTTCCTCCTTCTCTGAGCTTGATTCAGAAGAATTACTTGAGTCTTCAGAAACACTCCAAGTAGCTTTCATAGCTTTCTTGTCTTTCTGCTCATAATCATCTATTTTGAAGAATTTCTTCTTCTTTGCATCTTTCAATTTTGGGCAATCCGGTCTGATATGTCCCATCTTTTTGCATTCATAACATCTCAATTCCTTGCTATCCTTATTGAAGGATTTCTTGAAGTCTTTCTTCTTACTGTAGAACTTTCTGAATTTTCTGGCTAGCTGAGCCAGTTCTTCATCCAAATTTGAAGAATCAGAGCTTTTTGATTTAGCACTTACTTCTCTGTTCTTCATCTTTCTATCCTTTTGTTGAGAAGTCACTTTCAAAGCAGTATTTTCCCTTTTTATGTAGACTTTATGCTCATTTACCTCATCTTGAATTTCAGCCTCGTACATCATCAATGTACCAATCAGCTCTCTCATAGTTAGATCTTTAACAGAAGTTGATTGTCTGATTGCTGCAGAGATTCCATTCCATCGAGTAGGAAGTACTCTCAGTACCTTTAACGCTTGATCAACCTGCTTGATTGGTTCTCCAAGAGCTGTTATATTATTGACAATTTCTGTCAATCTTCCATTCATCTGAGTGATGCTCTCTCCTTCAATCATTCTGAAAGTATCGAATTTTAATTTAGCAGTTGCATATCTCATCTGTCTTACATTATCTGTTCCTTCATAAGCAACAGCTATTGTTTGCCACATTTCATATGCAGTCGGGCATTGAGATACTCTGTTAAATTCATCCGGTCCTAGACCACAGATGATTGCATTCATAGCTTTTGAATTCATGTCATACTCAGCCTCTGTAGCAGCACTCCATGTATCGGGATTTTCAGGAATTTCATAGGGAGTCAGAATCTTTGAATAGACTTTGTAACCAAGATTTTTCAGATAAATAATCATACGTGATTTCCAGCAGCCATAATTATCTCCATTAAAGTAAGGTGCTCTGACCATTGACATTCCCTCTCTCGTATCAGCCATGATACACTATGTATAATCTTTAAATACTTCTAGCTTGATAAGACTTTAAAAAAAAGAAGCTCCTCCTTTGATACCAATTGTTGGATCTGAATCTACGGATTATACACAAGAGGGGGGGTGAATTGTGTCTTTTCAAAATTATTACAATCTCTTCAATTTAGACAAATTCTGTCCACTATGCTTTAGCACGATTAAATATGCAGCGGAAAAAGTAAAAGCATGAACACACGGATGTATAGTGGTTCGGGGAATTGAAGGCCCCTAGTCCACTCCACCAACGCTCAAATCCACGAGCTTGGCGATTTTCACTATCTGGTCCTCGTTTCCACAGACCTGTTCACAACTGAGTACAGGCAGTTGACACCTTTACAAGTTTCAGGCAAACACAGCCTTCCTGGTTCAAACACGAACCCACACAGCTTAGAACGAGAAGCTGATCACTCAAAAATAAAAAGGGTTTCGATAAAGAAAACACTTCTCTAGTTGTTCTTCACAATTGCAACAGAATGCAATTGACAGTAGATAGATCGTTGTCTTCAGAAAATAAAGATCTGTAATCAAAACAGTTCTGAGTCGATCCAGTTGCAATAGATATTACAAGAAACTTCACAACTTCAGAAGCAGTAGATTCACAACAGATAGTCGATGTAGAACACGTGAATCTGCTATCAAGATCTTCCTTCGGTAATAAAGGTTTTACACTTCTTCTCGATCACCAGAAAATAACGCCTTCACATAGTCTCTGTTTCTTGCTCGTTAAAAGATCAATATATATATTTCATACACTTTCCTGTGTATATATATATCCGAAGTTTCCAAGATAGAACATATATATTCAAATCTGAGAAAATCTTCCACATAAATAGATCCATGAAAATCTCCTTTAGATTCGCGATATTAAATGAAATAACAGAGCCGTTGTAACTCCCCTGAAGAATCGGCATAAAAAGCTCCGTTTAAATCAATCATTAATCCGTTGAAAATCGTCTTTGATTCAGTCAAAGTCGTACTTAAGAATCGGCTCGAAATCCGCTTAATAATCCGCCTGTTTGACCAATGAAAAAGGAAATATCGTCTGTCAAAAATATCCCGACGCCAAACGTGGGGTTGATGACGTGGCTCCAAACGTAGGGTTCACAAACGTAAGGTTCACAAACGTAAGGTTTAGAACGTAAGGTTCAAAACGTAAGGTTGAACATACATACTTTCTCTTCAGCATTCAAACGTAGGGTTGATCATCCATACTTTGTCTTGCTTCAACTCTCCAAAGAATGTACGGTTGATTATAAAAGTAAGGTTGATGATCCATACTTTTGAGAAACAAACTCAACACTGAAAACTAACGTACGGTTTCTCTTCCATACTTTTCCAACAACAAAAACGTAAGGTTCCTTCCAAACGTAATGTTCTTCTTCCATACTTTTCAACAACGTAAGGTTCATTAACCATACGTTTCAAAATAACGTAAGGTTCCTTAACCATACGTTTCTTTTTACATAAAAAGTAAACTTTTCATCCATACGTTACGTTCATCAACGTAGGGTATGAACAGTGATTCCAGTACGCGCTAAAACTAATCTCGCGCTACAGTGATTCCAGAACGCGCTAAAATTGATCTCGCGCTACAGTGATTCCAGAATGCGCTAAAATTGATCTCGGAATAAATGAAGTATGAAATCTCGTTATATGAAATAAATAAATAAAATAAATTCCTGCAAAATACTCAACGAAATAATTAGTAAATAATTAAGGGTATTTGTGAGCATCAAAATCATCATAAAGAGACAGAGTATTATTTAAAATAATCTCCCCCTTTAAAAAAACATTATTTTGAATTGTTTGAAAACAATACATTGCTCAACAGCTGCAAGGGGAGGGAGGGGGTTGTCCAAGAAGGAGGGGGTGTCCAGGAGGAATGGGGCTCTCTAAGAGAGGAGGGGGGTGTCAAGAAGGTGGGAAGGGGGATGTTCAAGGAAAGGGAGGGGAGCTACAAGGGGAGGGAGGGGGGTTGTCTAGGAGGAGGGAGGGGGGCTGCAGGTGGAGTGGTGGGAGGGGGGCTGTCTCAGGGAGGGGGGGGTTGTCCAGGAAAAAGGGGGTGTCTAGAAGGGGGGGGGTCCCGGAGAGGAGGGGGGGGCTGTCCAGGGAAAGTGAGGGGGATGAAAGGGGAGGGAGGGGGGGTTGTCCATGAGGAGGGAGGGGGGCTGCAGGTGGAGTGGTGGGAGGGGGGGGTTGTCTCGGGGAGGGGAGGGAGGGGGGTTGTCCAGGAAGGAGGGGATGTTCAGGAGGGGAGGGGGGTTGTCTAGGAGAGGAGGGGGCTATCCAGTAGGTGGGAAGGGGGTTGTATAGGGAAAGGGAGGGGGCTGCAAGGGGAGGGAGGGGGGTTGTCCAGGAGGAGGGAGGGGGCTGCAGGTGGAGTGGTGGGGGGGGGGGGCTGTCTAGGGGTAGGGAGGGGGATGCAAGGGGAGGGGGGTTGTCTAGGAGGAGGGAGGGGGGCTGCAGCTGGAGTGGTGGGAGGGGGGTGTACAAGGGTGAGAGGGGGCTGTCCAGGGGGGCTGTCTCGGGGAGGGGAGGGGAGGGAGGGGAGGGGAGGGAGGGGGGGATTTGGATAATCACACTAAAGAACTAGGAGATCAAGAGAAAAGTGAACTGGTATGATCATGGCATATCTAATTGTGTAGGTTCTCATCAGGCCCTCTCTAAAACTGAGAAATACATTCCTTCCATACCTTCAACATGACCTCATATATTTTATGAGGTCCTTGTAGAGGCATAAGTGTTTAGGGTCCAAGCAGGGTTGGACCCAATGTCTGATGCGGACGTGGTAGAACCCATTCCCTTTGACCTGTCATGGGAGAGTACACTCTTAGAGGCTCCTGATATATGTAACTATTAGGTTTATAGCCTATCTAGGATGGTGGTATCACTAGGAAAATGTTAGAATTTATTCTAAAATTGAACACTCCTATGAAATTGAATACACCATCATGTATATGTCATATTGTATAACCTGTGGAGATTCCTCCTTTTTTTTATTTTCAATAAATGAAACCTTTTGGGTTCCATGTTGTTGTTGACATTTATTCCTCATCTTTTCTCATCCGTTTAATCTTAACAAAACAATATTTATAAGTCAATGAATGATGTTGAGCCTCTTCTAAAATATTAATTCAATCCAAGGAAATATAGACATGTAAAGGTTGTAACAGGTAACAATTGACATTTTATTAATGTATTCTTTCATATTAATGTTTAATTTATTTCATTATTGTATTACTAACATAATATATGTTTTCTTATATAGGTGAAATCTTTTTCCTGAGTTCGAATGCTTTGTTCGGAAACTAATACCATGGACGAAAATTTTTTAGAGCGGATCATGGATGCAAAAAGGATGAAACATCAATGTTTTTAACTGTTTGTTGAATAATTATAATTTAAACCAAATTAAACATTGTTTGAAATGTATATAGTAGTGTGTTTTTTTGTATTCATGATTTCAAGTAAATGTATATATCATTTTTGTTCTTATGTGCTATGTGTGTAGGTGTTGTTTGTGTTGTGTGTGCAGGTGCTGTCTCAGGTGTGCAGTTGCGGTGCAGGTGCTGGGTTTGCATAGGCAATTTGGCCTTTATCAGTGCTAATTAAGCACTGATAAATGTCTAATATATCAGCACTCAAAATAGCGCTAATAAAGGTGGTATTTATCAGTGATATTTTTAGCGCTGATATATTATCCATTTATCAGCACTAAAAATAGCGCTGATAAAGGGGGCACTTTATCAGTGCTAAAAAAAGCACTGATAAAGATGGTTCTTTATCAATGATAAGCAAGCACTGATAAAGGGGACCCCCCTTTATTTTCGTCATGATAAAAAACACTTTTTTAGCACTGTTAAAGGCAGTTTTTAGTGCTATTAAAAGCCCTATTTGTAGTAGTGTTTCCAAAATGAAACACCTCTCCTTAACCTCACACTGCCCTAATGGATATCGACCTCATAATTATTAGGGTCACTCTTATGCTCTTATTTCAGGTGATGATTTGATAGTTACATGACTAATATTTTATTAAATAATATCAATTACTTTATCGACCTTATCAGTTTGTGTTTTGAAAAATATAAAGAAAGAAAAAGAACACACGACGAAAAGGTTTCGACTAAGTCACTCCTATCTAGGGTCACTCCACTTGCTCTCCCTTATGCTCGCTATTACAAAGGAATGATAACCTTATTGGTACATAGGTCAAAATCAAATAATTTATCGAAGTTTCATTGCAAGTGTGGGTGGGTTCACTTTGAATTCCCCAGGCAACTCTTTCATAAGTATGTTGTGAAATTCCTCAACATCACCATCATCATTCCATGAGATGTCATTGAAAACACCTCCTCCTCCTCCTTCTCCCTCCTTCGAGCTTCTGGAATTCCTTCACATTCAAGTTCTGGAATCATAATTTCATCACCTTAATGCACTGCAACAACTCTTCTTTTTCTTGATGTATTGGATGTGGCAACAGTTTTACACAATTACTTCTTTTGCAGTGAACCACTCTTTTAACATGAAAATATGCTAAGGGAATGACATTGTCAATTCTTTTCTTCATTTTACGTATGTCCTTATTATAGAGAGGTGTGGCCATTTTCTTTGTAGCGAAAGCTACTGAATGTAGGAAATCCAAGGCTCAACATTGTGATTATTTCCAGCTGAGTGAAGGTGTTGATATCTTGAGCTCATGCATGTAGAAACTCTTCTGGTTAGAGGTTGAAGATGAATAAAATGGAAACATGTCATTATTTCCATGTTTTAATATACAAATAGTATCCCACTATTTCATTGTCCCACATCAAAATGAATCTAGTACAGTTGTGTGGTTTATGAAACCAAATGTGTTGAGGAACTCTTAACAAATCCCTTAGGGCCTCTCTTAGCTCGACAGGTCACTATGCCACCCTAGTCAGGGATCTTCCTCTTGTGTTCCACCTAACAGATGACCTTAGGCATGCCTCCCCGAATGTCAAAGATTTCTAACTAGCAGCGGGGTTCTAAGAAGGTACTATGGGGATGTTATACCCCATATATCAGAGTAAGCAATAGTGGTAAAGGTACTATGGGGAGGCTATACACTAGGTATTAGAGTAATCAATAGTGGTAAATAACCATACATCATACACACTAGAGTAAATAATATAATAAATAAATTGAACATGCTATAATGAATTGAAATGCACTATATAATGTGAATGGTCATGCGAAGAATATAAAATACAACAGATCTCCCACTCGACTGATCAAGATACAAAACAAATAAAAGAAAAAATGAAATGAATCTCAACTTCTACTCTAAGCCATAACTTATCTCAATCATCTAAGTTCAAGCCATCTTGCTCAATGATTGAAACCCAAGCCTCTTCCCAACTCATACATGCAACCAGGGAGAGTCTTCTTGGGTACCCAGGTGCAATGGCGGTCTAAGCAAGGTATGAATACAACAGATCTCCCACTAGGCTGATCAAGATATAAAATAAATAAAAGAAAAAAAATGACATGAATCTCAAGTACTACTTTATGCCATACCTTATCTCAATCATCTGAGTTAAATACATTCTACTCAATGATTTAAACCCAGACCTCTATCCAACCCATACATGCAACCAAGGAGAGTCATCTTGGGTACCTTAGTGCAATGATGGTCTGAGCAGGGTGTGAATACATAACTTAGTAGGGAACAACCAATGTAGTATCGTACATAACCGATAATACATAGATATGTGCATGTGACATGATTAGATGAAATCAAAGAATAACTATTGGAAATAGATATATAAATAAACCATCATTGATCCTCAGGTCTGGGACCCTGATCGATCCTACCTACTTCATCCAATAACAGGGTGTCTTTAAGCATGTCATGATATCATGAAATCCATATAAATATTGGATCCTAGGGTGTAACCCAGGTATCCCTACTACTCTAGCTCAAATGACCAACAAATCATCATGAATGACTCAACATCCAGATCCCGAGCCTCATGAGAATCTCTCCAAACTCCAATATAATAAATGGATCAAAGGCGATTCTTGGAAACTCCGAGCAGCCACTAAATCAAAAATATCTCCCATTTCACCAAGCCAATCGGGTGGGTTCCATGCATCCTAGGCATCCACATCAGGTACAAATAATGTCACCAAGCCTAACTAGCCAGATCCTAGGGGTGGCATTAGAATCTCATAATAATAATCATTATTATAATAATCCTCAAGCTTGAATCTTAGGATCCTAGAAATGCTAGGCATCCTAAGGACCCATGGTGTCCAGGGCATCCCATACAAACCTGAGGTTGAATCCCGGAGTCTCGAGAATTCTTCTCATTGCTCAACATCCGGATCCTAGAATACACATCGAGAATCCATGATGATGTCATCACGTCCAAGTCATATCACATAGTATTACATGAGTCTCAAAATCCTGATCCAAGGAAGCACCTCTAAGAATCCAAAACATCACCATCACACCATATTAGGCACATAGGCCAGGTCACATGAAGTATGTCTGGGTATCCATAGTTGTATAAAAAATATCCAGGTGAGAGCATACAAATGAGATAAGGGTTGGCTAAATTCCTAAAACCACCCCCACTGTCCATAGCCCATTGGGCTCACATGTTCAGTGTGGGTTCTAAGATGAAATTCACTACCGTCTCTACCCATACCCACACACACCCACTCATGGATGGTCTATCACTGGGAACCTAATTCAGTTATCTAAATAATGTCCAGGGAGAGATACCCTACTTAGAGCTCTCTTAGTGAACATTGGGGAAGAGAAACCCCACTTGGGTCCTCGATCTCGGTCAAGTCACTCATGGCATAACCCACCACATGAAGTATTTCACGATCCTAGGCAATGTCATAACATAACATGACCTCATGGGTCGCAAGGGTATACCTCATAGGTTGCCCACTTAAGAGATGTTTGAGAGTATGTCCCATACCCCATGATCTCTCATGGTCAGTCACTCACCCAAATCAATCCTAGTCCTCCTAAGGTCTATCCACCTAAGCCTAGTTACATTAAACGGGGAAGGAAGACTGACCCTAGGTAAGGGTGTAATTTCGGCCAAACCCAAACCGGACTGAACAACCCCATGAGGTGGCCAAGCCCGGCCTCAGGCCAACCCAAACCATCGAGTCGGGCTGAGATTTTTCGGGCTAGGCCGGGCTTTTTCAATTTGGGTCATGATGGGATTTTATTATTTTCAAAATAAATGTTTGTTTTAAAACTTTTTTTAAATTTTTTTATTTGAACATTTTTTAACATTTTTTTAAAACTTTTTTTTAAATTTATATTTAAACGCATGTTTTTTAGATGTATTTTTTTAAATGTTTAAGATGTTATTTGTAAAAATGTTTACTTTATTTTTTATTAACATTTTACGATGGGTGGATATGTTATTATTTTTTTGTCTAAATAAATTTATATATATGAATATATATATATATATTATGTGCAAATTGTAAAAAAAATTAATGAGGGGTTGGGGGGTGCGTAGCAGTGGGTGAGTTTAAAGCATTGTTATTTAAACATTTTTTAACGTCTATTTAAAACATTTATTTACATTTATTTTTTTAAACTTATTTATAATTTTTTAAACATTTACTAATTTTATTTATTTAAATTTTTTTTTAACATCTGTTTAAAATGTTTTTTACATTTATTTTTAAATGATTAATTTAAAAAGTTTTTTAAATTTTTTTAAACGCGTGATTTTTACAAGTATTTTTTTAAAACATTTCACATTTTTTTCAATTTTAATGTAATTTTTTTAAAGTGTCTGTTTTTTTAAAAAAATTAAATGTTTTTTTTAAAAAAAAATTTTAAATATTTGTTTAAAACATTTTTATTTAAACTTTTTTTAAACCATTTTTTAACATTTGTTTACTTTTTTTTATATTTATTTTTAGACATTTAATTTAAAATGTTTTTTTGGCGCATATTTTTTACATGTATTTTTTTTAAACATTTAATATGTTTAATGTAAAAACAAATTTTTTATTAACATTTTACAGTGGATGGATATATTATTTTTTTCTAAATAGATTTATATATGTATGTGAATTTATATATATTATGTGAAAATTAAAGAAAAAAAATTAATGAGGGATTGGGTGTGCACAACAGTGGGTGGGTTTAAAGCGTTGTTATTTAAATGTTTTTTTATCATTTATTTAAGATTTTTTTTACATTTAATGTTTAACTTACTTTGAAAAAGTATTTTTAAGATTTTGTTTAATTTAAATCATTTTTTTAAACTATTTCTAATTTTTTAAACGAATGTTTTTTACATGTATTCTTATTAAACGTTAAACATTTTTTTTGTAAAAATGTTTATTTTCTATTTTATTGAAATTTTACAGTGGGAGGATATATTTTTTTTCTAAATAGATTTATATATGTGAATCTATATATATTATGTGCAAATAAATAATAAGAGATTGGAGGGGTGCGCAATAGTGGGTGAGTTAATTTTTTTCTAAAAAGATTTATATATGTATATATAATATATATAATATATGCAAGATTCATCATATTTAAAAATAATAATGAGGTTGGGGGGTATGCGGACATCATTGGGTGAGTAGTTATTTTTTTGTTAATATATAATAAGTTATATATATATATATATAATGTTAAATGATTGATATATATATATATATAATATAAGAAAATTGTAAAAAAAATAATTAGGGGTTTGGGGGTGCACCGTAGTGGGCGAGTTAATTTTTTTCTAAATAGATTTATATGCAATATATGTAAGTTGCAACATACTTAAAAAAATTAACGAGCATGAGGGACCTGCACAAATATCATTAGGTGAATGTGTTATTTTTTTGTTAATATACAATAAGTTATTATATATATAATATTAAACCATTGATATATATATATATATATATATATTATCAATAGCTTTGTTTATATATATTATATTAAATCATTTATATATATATTATTAATGGATTTTTAGAAGCCACACTTAATTGATATATATTATTAATAGCTATATATATATATATATATTATTATTGGATTTGTTTATATACATATATTATATCATATCATTGATATATATATTATTAATAGATTTGTTTATATATATATATACATATATATAATATGCAAGTTTCATCATATTTAAAAAAATTAATGAGGTTGGGTGGTGTGCACAAACATCATTGGGTGAGTGTGTTATTTTTTTTTGTTAATATATAATAAGTTATTATATATATAATGTTTAATGATTGATATATATATATATAATATGAGAAAATTGTAAAAATAATAATTAGGGGTTGGGGGGTGCGCCGCAGTTGGTGGGTTATTTTTTTTCTAAATATATTTATATATGTATAGTATATATAATATATGCAAGTTGCAACATATTTAAAAAAATTAATGAGGTTGGAGGATGTGCACAGACATCATTAGGTGAGTGTGTTATTTTTTTATTAATATACAACAAGTTATTATATATATATAATAATAAATCATTGATATATATATATATTAATAGATTTGTTTATATATATATATTATATTAAATCATTTATATATATATATATTATTAATGGATTTTTAAAAACCGCACTTAATTGATATATATTATTAATGGATTTGTTTATATATATACATTATTATTATATATATAATTATATATCATTGTGTATATATACAGACACACACATTATCATTATATATAATAATAATTATATGTGTATATATATACATTATTATATATATATATATATATTAGTTTTTGCTAATAATAATGATATATATATATACACATATATCGTTGATATATATATGTACATATATCGTCGATATATATATATATATATATATTCTAGTGATAACATGATTGGTGCAACGCCTGGACCAGTTGGTGCAGGCGCAACCTTGGAAGTCTGTGGTATGGAAATCGAATCTCCCTATTAGCAGTTTCCCATTATTTTTTTTATAGTAGTCAGGTCTCGCACGGGCTAGCTGGCTGGGCTTTTTTTTGTGTTGGCCCGGCCTGGCCCGACGCGAGCTTTACTGGGCCGCTCGAGCTTTCGGGCTGGGCCTGTCGGGATTTCGGGCCGTCGGGCCAGATTACACCCTTAGCCATAGGTCAGTACTACGAGGCTATCAACTCTAAGGAATCATAGGGTTCTTACTAGACCAACTTGGGCCCGTTGTCGCAGGTCCACTCATGCCTCTTATTAGAGTCTTCTATGGATCACACAGAGTTTCACCATGATGTGTCTATTCCAATTTAAATCAAGGAGATCCCCTTGGGGTATTGGTGTCAATGTAAACTCATTCAATGGTCATGAACTTGGCCATCAAAGGCATATAACCAAAGTGCAAGGGCTCATTATGGTCCTTGAATCTATATATATTCTAAGGGATACCATCTAATTAATTAAACTGCTTAATTAACATTTATAAAAATTAATATTAAAAAAACCTATAAAAAACAATCGACGAGCATCAATCCATTTCACTCTCACCTAAAAAACCTAAACTATAATACATTTATAGGAAAAAATTACAGAAGGGGTTTTTCTATTTTTTTTAAAAAATTTTATGGGTTATTTTTTTTTGTTTAGAATATGAGACAGACAAGGGTCAGATTAATTTACACTCAACCGTCTAGTCAGAAAGTTTCAATTCATTTGATGCACTTCACCTATTTTAAAAAATAATAATTTTAATTAATTTCATTATATATATAAAACAAAATTTAAAACAACATTTCAAATACTGTTTTTGATAATTTTAATTTTAATTTTTGACATGTCTTGTTATATATATATATATATGTAACAACATTTTAAACAGTATTTAAAATGTTTCTTTTTTATGTGGAATTACCCATATTTAGGTAATTTTAAAATATAACTAAAAACTTCACTGAGGACACCATTTTATAGGAGAGGAGACCTTGATATACCTTATGGATTTTCCATTCATGATTTAGTTTCACTTTTCCAGCATTCTAATAATAATCTAATAATAATAATAATAATACAAAAATAATAAAATTTATTAATTAATAATTAATAATTAATAATATAATTAAAAAAAAATTAATAATTCAAGAAGGTCCGGGTAATGGGATAGAAATTCCTATTACCATCAAATTTATTAATAAAGAGTGTGGAAAGCGACAGGAAAAAATAAGGGAAATGGAATGTGAAAAATAGTGAAAATACACTACCATAAAAAGCCAAACATACGTTTGCCCAAAAAATAAGAGAAACATGTCAGAACTCAAAGTATAATTATTTTAATGATCACTGTCACGACCCGTCCTCAGAACCCATGCCGTGACTACCCCAAGCCCACCTCCCATAGGCCAGGAGCTGGCGACTAGCACCAAGGCGTAAATCCCGACAAAAGGGGAAGGCATTGCCTTTATAAAGTAAACAAACCACAGATTAAGCAAGCAGAAGTAAACACTAAGTAAATCTGGGTACAAAAGTAGTGCGGAAAAGTAAATGGGGCAGAATACAAACTCAAACTAAAAGTAAAGTACAACTGGAAGAAAGTACAACAACTGATAGTAAAGCAGCAACGTCGAGCCGTCTACTGGAAGTCCCCCCTGAAGGGTGGGTACAGATAGCCTCCTCAGCTCCTCGGGTCCAGTCGTCCACTCCGAGTACGTCCCACCCAGTGGTCCACCTCCAGGTACCGACTTTCTCCACAAGCCTCAACCACGATCAACATTTTCCGTCATCTGCAACCAACACAACGTAGTGCGGGCATAGCCCGTGTAGGGGTGAGTATACACTACTCAGTAGGGACCCTGAGACCCCCGAAGGTCTCCCAAAATCCACAAAGGATAATTTCAAAGGAAAGATACAATCACGAAGTAACATCCAACACTACTTAGGTATATGCCCATACATATACCTAAGTCATCAATTCCCGCTCGGCTCTAGCATCCATGCCCAAGTTCGATCACGTCCACATAGGAGTACAAACCAATCCACATAGGATAACACAACTCAATCCACATAGGAAAGCAAGTCAATCATATCGAAGATATTGATTGAATTTAAGACTCAGCTCACACAGGTATATTTCTTCGTAAGGTGATAGAGATGATCAGATATAGCCAGTGATTCATCTATGCTGAGACCCACGTAGGATACTAAACCAGCTAAGCTGTCAGACCCACATAGGATACAGACCAGCTACTCTGCCAGACCCACGTAGGATAGCAAGAATAGAGTCAAACACTTCCATACCCATGTAGTATACAAAAACAGTAGTCATCGCCGTCGAACCCACGGATGATTTCAGTACGGTCTTCATCGCTGCCGAACCCACGTAGGATTTCAGTGCAGTCTTCATCGCCGTCGAACCCATAGAGGATTTCAGTACGGTCTTCATCACTATAGAACCCACCTAGGATTTCATTGCAGTCTTCATCGCCGTCGAACCCACAGAGGATTTCAGTACGGTCTTCATCATCGCAGCCAGCTTTAGGGTTCTCGCACACAGCATGCTCGATTACAGGAGGGTCCGCTCCACGAGCCAAAGTGGTCGATACATCAACTGAAACATAGTCCGGAGTTGATGTATCTCAAAGTTCCATCTCGACAAGAGGAACTCATCGTGACAGACGTCGCGTCAATCAGACGCCCGGTCTGCAAGTTATTGGCTTTTTTCGTTCCAGGGGCCCAGTTGGTTTTTAAGTCAAACCAACCTGAAAACACTCCAACTACGTCCAAACCTCGAGCGGAGTAAGCCAAAAGGTCCGTCTCACTAAGAGGAAACCAAAAAAGTCGTCGGCACGTCAAACAGACGTCCGGAGCTCAAGTTATAAGCATTTCCGCTTAGAGGGCCCGGTTGGTTTTGTGTTCGAACCAACCCGGTCGTACACAAAGTTCTCCTAAACCTTGAGTTTAATATACCGAAAATACCGTCTCGATCCAAGGATCGCATCACAGCTGACGGTGCATTTATTGGAGGTCCGTAGCCCAAGATATGGGCAAAAGAACGTACCTGTCTGTTTTTATGGGGTTTTGGGCCCGGATCGACCCGGCCCGAGACCCCCCTGGGTCGGCCCGAACCGGGTCCGGGTCCGGCCCATTAGGGTGCATCCTGGCCCGGTGGGCGCGGCTCGGCCCGGCCTGGGCGCGGCCCGGCCCGACCCGACCTGGGTGGCTCGGCCCGGCCTGAGCGGCCCGGCCTGGCGCGCGCTCGCAGCCCGCGTGGCCAGCTGGCCACGCCGAGCTGAATGGAAGGGGGGGGGGGGCACTGCCCCCCGGTTTGAGTAACCGCGGCCCCCACGTGGGGGGGGGGGGCTCTCCTTTGGCCAGCCGGGGGTTACGACCCCCGGTCTCCCCCTGAAACGGCCGGCCCGGTCCGGCTGGCCGGTGTTTTCGCTGCGGGACCCGCTATGGTCCCGCCCTCCGAGGTGTCGGCGGCCGACGGTTCCGGCCGCCCCGCCTTTCACCGCCGCGGCTATGAGCCACGTCCTTGTCCGACCGGCACGGTGCGACGGCACCGCGCCCCTCCGTTGCGGCCTCGCTCCGGCCGCGGTGTCTTCGTGGCTCTCCGGCGCGACGCGACGGCGCCGCTCCCCTTCCCTGCGGCCCGACTCCGGCCGCGGGTTCGTTCGGCCTCAATGGCGTGGCGCGACTCCCCAGGGTCGCCATCCTCGAACTCCAGTGGCCTCCTCCTCCTGTCAGCATAAGACTTCTGCCGGCTCTGAGCTGTCCTCATCCGCTCCTGGATGACCTGGAACTTCTCTGTCGTGGCCTAGACCATCTCCGGTCCCACAAGTGCCGACTCCCCAGGGTCTATCCAGCATAGAGGTGATCTGCAAGGTCGGCCGTACAATTCCTCGTATGGTGCCATCCCGATGGTGGAGTGGTAGCTGTTGTTGTACGCGAACTCAACCAAGGGAAGGTGGTCCTCCCATCTGCGACCAAAGTCGAGGACACATGCACAGAGCATTTCCTTGAGAGTCTGAATGGTCCTCTCCGTCTGACCATCCGTCCGAGGGTGAAATGCGGTGCTCAGACGTAGCTGTGTCCCGAATGCCTCCTGCAACCCCTTCCAAAGCCGGGAAGTAAAGTGAGAATCTCGATCGAAGACGATAGATGATGTTACACCATGAAGCCGTACGATCTCCTAAACGTAGAGGCGTCCCAAGATCTCCACTGAGCCCTGCTCTCTGATGGGTAAGAAGTGATCCGACTTGGTGATTCGGTCGACAATCACCCAAATGGAGTCGTGGCCTCTGGAAGTATGTGGAAGTCCAGTCACGAAGTCCATAGATATCCCGTCCCACTTCCACTCCGGGACCTCTAAGGGATGTACCAAGACTACTGGTACCTGGTGCTCTGCCTTCACCTCCTGGCAGGTGAGGCATCAAGAAATGAACTCAGCTACAACCTTCTTCATACCCGACCACCAATGTTGTCGTCTGAGATCCTGGTACATCTTCACCACTCCTGGATGTACCGATAAAGGGGAAGTGTGAAACTCTCTCAGCACCTCTTCCTGTAAAGCAACTGGTACCATGGTACGTCCTCTGAAAAGAACGACGTGCTCTCCTCCTACAGAAAATCCATCATGTTCCTATCCTGAGGATATCTGCGCATGCCGTGTCTCACAGTCAGCCTCCCCCACACTGTGCCTCTCTGACCCGCTGCAGTAGTGGAGGTGTGACTGTGAGTGACTGAAGAAAGGCTGCTCCATCTCTATCCACGAAGGATATCTGCAAAGCGGATAACTGCTCAGTCGCCTCACCGAGTAGCTGAATGCCTGTCCTCCTACTGAGGGCATCAGATACTACGTTCCCCTTTCCAGGAGTATAGACTATCTCAAAGTCATAATCCTGGAGGAACTCAAGCCATTGCCGCTGTCTCAGATTCAGGTCTTTCTGCGAGAAGATGTACCTGAGACTCTGGTGGTCAGAGTAGACTGTAAAGCGCTCACCCATCAGGTAGTTTCGCCACATCTTCATAGCGAAGACCACTGCTGCTAACTCCAAGTCATGGGTAGCATAGTTCTGCTCATGCTGCCTCAACTGACGTGATCCATAGGCGATCACTGCCCGCTCCTGCATCAGGACACATCCGAGTCCGGTCCCTGATGCATCGCAGTAGACTACGTACCCCACTCCCTCCTCCAGTAGCCTCAAGATAGGTGCGCTGGTCAATCTCTGTCTCAGCTCCTGGAAGCTCTGCTGACATCTGTCTGACCACATGAAGGGTTTCCCCTTCTTCTTCAAAGTGGAGAGTGGTACCGCAACTCTGGAGAAGTCTGGTACAAACCTCCGGTAGTACCCAGCTATCCCCATGAAACTCCGCACCTCCGTCACGCTCCTGGGTGGCTCCCAAGCTAGCACTACCTCGATCTTCGCAGGATCCACTGCAACTCCCGCCTTAGAGATGACGTGTCCCAAGAAGTGGACCTCATGTAACTAGAGTGGGGTGCCTGTAGATTATCTGTTGTAAGGAAATCAAGTAATGAGTGTCACTGAATCGTCCTTGGGTAGTTTCACACCATATCAGGGTGCCCCTAGATTATCTTGTGCTTAACTCATTTTTTTAAAATTTACATTGGTTACGCTAGATGGGAAATCCAAACAGTTGAGATACTAGAGGAATAGAGTTGGTTGTATCCATATTATGGATTGGAAAAAGGGTTCTCTACTTGACTATCCAAGAGTCGTATATGATATAATTGAGATGATTCTCTACCTAAATAACTAAGAAGTGAGTTTCATGCCATAGTGGGGTCATTTTCTTAGTGAAATATGGATCTTGGACCACTGATGGGTATGATGAGTATTAAAATGGCTCTTCATTTTAGTGGGAACCTATTTAATAAAAGTCCTTATTAAATGGTTAATACTACATGATACTCATCTCATAAAAGCTTTTATTGTAGATAAACACCTCCATCATCATCAACCTAAACTTCATGATCAACCCTTGAAAATTGAAACTTGATGTAAGCTACTCCTAAGACTAGTAACATAAGAAAATTTCTTAAGAAATATTGGTAATCTAAGAAACATTATTAATAAAAATTATATGTGTTAAAATAATTTATTCCTATGTAACCAAGTGTTGAAATTTTTCAACAAGTGAATCTAAATTCTTATGGAATCATAGAGTGATTCATTTAAGGTTTTAAAGGAATTAAATAAAAAATATATTTTTATAGTTAATGAATTTATACTATTGTAAATATATGGAAATGTTCTGAAAATATGATTGAATTCAACAAAAGTTTACCTGATATTCTCAAAGTGTTGAGAATGGTTAAACTGTGATTTTTGTATTTGGGTATTGTATGGATAGTACATGTGGGTAAAAGTTCTAATAGGAAGAAAAAACTTCATTGAAATGTTGAACAATGCTTATTAAAGATTCCAATCAAGTTCATTGAAACCTAGGATTATCAAAAAGGAAGAATAATAATTTTATATAATGGGTTTTTCTAGAATACCTGAAAGAGTTTCTAAAACTCCATGGAATTTCCATGTCATCTATGGATATTATAGAAATTAATTCAACCATTTTTAAAGGTATGTGAAATTGAATGTATATTTTACAAGTGTTGTAAATATAAAAAAGATCAAAATCAAAGGAGAGTTGTTTAATCTTATATCTTGCATTCATGAAGATAAGAGTTACTGCATATGAATGTAAAATATTTTATCAAGATAAATTGAATATAAGTAAAATATGTGTATCCTCATCACATTTATATTATGTGAGAGAATAGTTTTGATAAAAAATATTTGTTATTATTATTTTTTATTAAATTTTTTATGATTCTTAATTTTCTAGGACATGTTTTGAGAAGAAGATGTGGATAAAAATGTTTTATCCTAGATAAAAAAAATTATCCAAACATTTTTAAAATATGTTGGTATGTTTTTATTCCACCCATCAGTGGTATATTTTAATAATTTTTTTTTCAAATAAAAATGTTCCAAACACATAAAAAACATATTTGAGAGAGTTTAATTGTTTAATATTCTTACTGAAAGGAAATAAATGTAATTTATTAACACTAAATGATTTGTGTATCTTAGCAAGATATTCTGAAGAGAATATAATGTCTAAGAGGCTAATAGGACTATTTTTTACTTAATAAAGTTAAAAATTAACAAATAATGGATTACACCAATCTTACGTTATAGTGATTTTCTTTTGGTATCCTAAAAGAGTTTAGGGTATTTTGAAAAAGACAAATGTAAATAGATACAATAGTTACCATATTAAAGTGATTATAACTTTATTCTATAAGAGTTTATGAATAATGGTAAATAATAATGTAAGTAGTTAAATTGATTCAAAGGAAATATTTGATAGAATAGTGGTCTAATAATGATTATGATGAATATAGAATGAGTTCTAACTAGAAAATAGAATTTGGCATCATAACCTTTGATGTTGTGAAGTTGAAAAGTTTGAATATGTTCAATAAATTAAAAAGTTAGGAATATGATTCCTAAATATCACCACTATTCAAATTTTATTTCTTTATAGATGTTTCTCATTAAACAGTTAGTAGGAATTTTTTTCAGATGGTCACATATGTATGTAATAGGGATTACATGTGATGCAATGGGTTAACAAAATCCTAAATGTGTAGCAAGAATAAGGCTAATCTATAAGCTTATCATATATGATATGATAAATTGGTGAATATATTGGTTTTTTAAATATTCTTAAATATTATAAGAATATTAAAATGTATCAAATTTAAATGGGATATCTATTTTATCATTATTTCACATTTCTTACATAAATTTATATCTAGATATATATTTCATGAAGTGCAATGATAATTGACCTCTCAAAGTGTGACTTTGAGTTTATCCCTATATATTGATTGCCATATAGTATTATAGGTTATGAAGAAATGTTAAGGTTAGTGTGATTAAGATTCTTATATAGAGATACAGAATATGTGCATAATGCACAAAAAAAAAGAATATGATTCTTTGTGTGCGCTGGATGACCCACTAAATATACTGCATTGAGTGTCATACAGATTTCTGTGATATACTAGAGGTGCACAGATCATTTTTTATTCCCCATTACATAATTTTGGAGAGGTACCTATCATGATAAACTTCATTTTTTGATACCCTACTTACTCAAGTATACATATTGATATTGCTAATACAGGGGTGGTTGGGTATGTTGTTGATATTTTCATCGGTTGGAGCTTAACCAATATGGTATTTTTTTCTCATATGATGAGTATGAAATTTGGGCCCTTTATTGAGATATACAGTGAGAGTGATTATCCACACTAAGATATTATATATATCTATCAGTATAAGGGACATGTGATGTACATGTCCAGAGGGACGAATGACATGTGCTATATTCATCGATCAATTAAATGTATACTCAGAGAGTTGAGAATATGTGATTTGGATAAATGGTATTGACATGATTTGTGTCCCATGGTCACTTGATGACTTTGAAAAGGGGGAAATATGAGAATGTATGTTTTCATATGATGAATTTTGGTGGACACAGGTCTTGAGATATGTGTATTTGATGGAGATCACTCCAGATCCCTTTATGAATTGAGTATCATTTATGATTTTCTAGAGGTAGATCTTTTCTTACACTTATAGATCCAAAGATTCATATTTTTTTTAATTCTATAAAGGCATGTGGGGTTACACTTTATTGTTGACTTAATGGGGAATGAGTTTGACTCTGATATATACTCTAAAAGTTTTTTAGAGTTAATCCAAAAGTTTTTTGGATGGGTGTTCACAAGGAATTTCATTTAATGTGATACAAAGTGAATTAAATGATAGATTTCCAAAAAAATTAGAGTATATCCTAACAGAGTTTTGTATATGGTTTCACAAGTTATTTTATATGATAAAATATAAGGTAAAATGGAACAAAGTATTTTAGGATTTATCGTAAGTGGTAGATTGATAGATATATTCCCTAAATACTTATATTTATATATGATATATATATATATGATGGATTTCATGAAAAAATTTATTTTCATTTAGAAAGAGAAATATCATTTATACTTCCTATGATAATAGTTATCATTTGGATAGTTTTATCATCCACATTACTATCATTTAATTTACCATTTCATTTGATGAAATGTTTGGAAGTAAATGTATACGATGCATTTTTATTGTCCATGGTATTTATTCATGTGCCTGGATACATGAATAAATGAGAGGATAATGACGTAGCATCCTTTATTACTTATTTAATTTCTACCATGTGATGGAAGTGGTTTTGAATTACATTGTGTTGGGTTGAACATACCCAAATCCATTTCTCTCTTTCTACATATTCCTTTACATGTAGAGATACTAGCACATCATGGGAGAAAGGAGAATCCCTCATGTATGACATATGATTCCAACTATCTTGTGGATACACCAATTAGGTGGGATTTTTTTTAACTTATATGATCTTTATCAAGAAAATTTTAATATGTTCAAAGGTGAAGTATATGATGCAGTGTATCTTTAGTGAATGGTATTCTTTCATTTATAGTATTTATTCATTATATTTTTACATGTAGTTTTCATGTTTTCTTTCATATAGATCCTCATAAAAGGGGTTTCAATTGCTTCCACGTGATATGATAAATGTTATTAGAATCATTTAAACCCTTTATTTTATACTTGGGATGAATCCTCCTCCTCAAGTGATAAAATTGTGAAATTACTCATGGAACATATCGACGAAGGTAATATGTTTAATACTCACATGTCTCATAATTATTTTCAATATTATTCTTCTTCTTTTTCCTTCAGTCACCTAAATTATGAAGACCTAAAATATTCATGATATCAGCTTGAAAAAGGATATCATCAACTCAATTCTTTATATTTAGACATTCAAAAGATGTATATGAAAGTGATTGTGGAAAAAGATAAAGTTTTAAATGAAAAACATATTCTTTTAAAAGAAAATGATGATTTGATTTTGAAATTAAAAAAAATCAACTCGATGTTGAAGTTTTCAAAACCGAAATCAAGGACATCATAATATATCTTTTAAAATTCACACAAGGTGAACAAAAATTTAATATGATCCAGGGTTTTCAATGATTTAAAAGTAATAAATGTAGTTTTTTATTTTCAAATGATAATTAATCTTCTTCGAAAACCATTACTTTCATTTCAAAAGGTGTTTATAGAGATAAATTTTGAAAATATTTTTATAAATATAGTCATCTAATGTATGAATTTGATTGAAAATTTGCTAGATATTGAAGTCATAAATCGATCCATCTTTATTCTAATATATCTCGAAAATCTAAACATGTTTGGGTCTATAAATAATTGTTAACCCATGTTTGTGGAATTAAATTTTTTACCTTTCCTAAATCATGTGATAACATTATCAAAACCTCAAGGGTTTCAAAAGGAACCTTTAAATTACTTCTTGTTGGTATTTTCCACTAGACCTCATTGATCTCTCAAAAGATTTTCTTCTCTTTAAAAGATGATATTTGACCTATTGAATTGATTGATCAAATATTTCCACCTTCAGGTTAATGTTTTATACTTCATGGAAGGAGGATCTTGGATCTTTCTTTTCCATAGAAGCTTGGGTATCAACCTTTATCTTCATGAGAAATGGTTATTTGTTCCTTTTATTTTAGTTCTCTCTTGAATTTTACTTCAAAATATTTCCTCTCTTGTTTTTCTCTTATTTTTAAATTTTTCTATATTTATTTTTGGCTATAATACCTTTATCTCAATTATGTTATCATTTTTTGGGAATCATTTATTTTTTTAAAATTTCAATTCGTTCTTAAATTATTTTTTCGTAATTTATTTTCTTTTCCATTTTCATTTTTTTTTAATTTTCTATTTTTATTTTAGATTCACTCTTATCTTAAATTTTTATTTGAGATCATTTTATCTTTAAAGTTTTATCTCTATTTCATCTCTTAATTCATTTACTTATTTCAATATTCTTTCATGATCTATCTTTTTTATTTTAGGTGAGTTCTTTTAATGTCCTCTTTCATTCTTCTACAATATATTATCTAAGAATATTCTTAAAGATTCATTTTTTTCTAAACATGTGTAATCTCTTCTTAAAATCATGTTTTAAATTCTCTATATCTTGGAATGATCTTCTCTTAATTTTATGAAAATATTCATATAGGGTTCAAAAATCCTTATTTTCAAATTTTCTATTTTTTAAAGGAGTATTTTTTTCATGCCTTTGTTTCTGTCTTGAGCCTAAGATTATTTGTAAATACCTTTATGGATTCTTGATCTTAATTGATTTATCTGTATATTTTATGAAGAATTATAGTTTTTAAATTCCTCTCACATTATTAAATATATTTTTTATTAAAGGGTATTTTAATCTTGTTTAAATGTTTTTTTTAAATTATTTTCTATTATCTTTCGATATCTCTCTAAATGTATTTCTTAAAAAGTTTCATTTTGATAATATTAAAGTGGGATAATTTTTTGATGGTGGTAAAATATCCAAGAATTTATGTTTCAAATATTATTTCATCAAGGGAGAGAACTTTTTTTCAATGTTTAACAAAAGATGGAGACATGTTTTCAAGTTTATATTATAACTCCACTCTTTTTATCTTTCCCCTATTCTTTATTTTGATTTTAATACCATGTGTTTGTGATCATCAAGAAGGGGTAGATTGTTGGATCCATAATAATAATTGTTTTGATGATCACAAACACTCTAATGTTGTTCTAAATTGTTTTGTATTGTTTTATATTGTTTCAAGTGTGTTTTTCATGATTTTAGTTTGTCAGTTTAGAAGGAAGAAATATTGCCTAATGGAAGATTCAAATTAGATTTAAAGGACCTCTTCCACTTATGTTGTAGTCGGGAAGCAGTGGCTACCTAGTACAGTTCAACCAGATAGCTGGTGACATGGGAAAAACACTCTTAGCTAGTATGAGTCCATTGGATAGCTGGTGGAGGTGAACCAGAAAGCCAGTGGGAGATGTCTAGAAGCATTTGATTCCATGAATCCCACCAGCTACCAAGTGGAGGATATAGTTTATCCAATAACATTAGGACTGATAGTACAATGAGGTATTTATAATGGTCAAAAATCGTTTCATTTGGATCTTAAATGTGATGGATAAATTCATTGGACCCTACGGAGACTTAGAGGCTAAAAAATGAGATCAAGGTAGCCTCAATTAATCATCCAATATTCCACTTTATCAAAGTGAAAACACTATAACGTTTCTAAGTCTCAAATTTTATCTAATTCTCTCAAATATCCCAATATATTAAAGTCATTAACTTTTAAGGGGAGTTCAATTGATCATCAACCAAGGAGATCAAGGAACCAAATTAAGAAGGGTGTGTGTTGCATCAAATTCATCTAAAGTTCCATCAAAATTAGTGTTCAATATTTTATGCCTCTTCCTCTCTCTTCTTTTAGATCCTTTTTGTAAAACCCCTTGGCTCTTGATTATTATACTTCTCTCTCTATATCTATTTCTATATAGATCTATTTTTTCAAGAAATAGATAATTTCAAGCATTGTAAAGGGATTTAAATTAATAAAGACATTTATTTGTCTTCTACCTCTATTTATTTGGTTCTTGGTTATATTTTCAAACCAAGGGATTGAGGTTCTTTTTTTTCATTAAAAGAAAGAATTTTTTAGGTTATTAGTTTCCATTAAAAAAGTGATTTTGGTTTCTTGGTTCCCATTCAAATCAAAGGGTTTAATATATTGAACCTCATGATCTTTATAATACGGATGATATTTATGGGTATATTTAGGTACTATTGCCAAAATTCTTTACCAAATTTCTCATGTAATTTTTTCATCGTTTTCATTTAATTTACTTGTTTTAAATTACTTTATGTTTTAATTTTATAATATCGATTTCTTGTATTACTTTTTCGTACCTTTTATGGATTCAATTTTATTTATAACTCTAATTTTTCAAAAGGAAGTTCACCTCCACCTCTCTTTCCATTTATCTGACACAACAAAATAGGATAAAAAATACGCCTCCATTATCCACCAAAATAAGAAGAATCGTCAATCAGAAATAGATCAACCGCTAGCCCGACCTCTTAGATGAAGAACCATCCTCCATGATCTAGGATTCTTCTATGTTTTGTTATAATCAACTTGAGAATCATTGTTATCATCTAGTAGAGTGGGGACTTTTGAGGTCCAAGGATCCTATTATTTATATGATCTTGTTCCAAGATCCTTGTCAAGACTTTATGGCCCATCCTTAGGTTCAAAGCTTCCCCTTTGAGGTTGGATTGCTTATTTCCCTGCATCTGACTTGACTTCCTTAGTGGGAATAACATAGGATTTGTCACCTTTCTTCAAGAATGATTCCCCAGTGCTGGTTTTGTTCAGATCATCCATCATAATAAAGATACTTTTTTCCCCAGTACTCCTAGGTTGATTTTCCTTTTTGCATCATTAGGCATGGCCATTGGTGAAATCAAAAAAACACCACTACCAAAGGTGCAAACCACCGGAGGGGAATACTCAGGCACTACCAATGCATTGGCCTTAGCACCAAACTGTAGATAAACTAGGTCTTCTAAAGGAAAAGGAATAGACCTCACAACATCAATTTCAATAGGTTTAGAAGTAACCTCTAATTTCATAGTGATGTCATCCATATCCTAAACCAACCTTAGACTTGATGGATCCACCTTCTCCATAGTGTTATCCTTCCATACATAATTATCTTTCTTATCAGTAGCATCTCTTATTAAGTGGGTTCTATCCATAGAGGGGTTACCCATGAATGATTTTCCACTAATTCTTATAGCCTTACCTTTCACCACATGGATAGCATGTCCCACACCATCATCCTTTCTAGAATTATTAATTAAAATAATGTTTTATTATTCATAATTACCAACTTTTAAGTAATTATAAAATAAAATTATTTTAAAAAAATACCCGGAATAGAGCATCAATTCATTTGACACTCAACCATCCTATATTTCAAAAAAACTTAACCAATAAAATAAAATTAAAAATTAACAAAAAATAATTTCAAAAATTTTACCTACATTTATAACATTTATAAATCATTGATATCTATATATAATTTAAAAAAACATAACTCCAAGTGGACCCTATAAGAAGAGGACCTAAATTAAAGAGACGGTCCAGTAAAACCAAAATTATTTATTCATAACCTTTAACTAGAATGGACACAACCAGTAAAATATGAGACTAATACTCTGAGCTTGAGTCTTCCCTCGAAACCACCCCCTTTTAATTATGCCATAAGAACATCCATGGAATCTGAAACCTCATTTTTATACATATATGTCATGGACACTAAAACGGGAGGTGTTTTGATATATTGAGTGTAATAAAGAAGTCCTAGTAATAGTCGAGGTGTGACGTGTTGAGGCTATTGAGGATCCGGCCATGGAAGTCATGGATCTAGGTGATGTGAGATACCATCTACTGGAGGAAGCTACTCAAGATGTTTTTTAAACTTAGCCTTGTGCTATATTAGGAGGTCCTTAGTCTCTTTACCCCTTCAGTGCCTGGTTATAGAAGAACTCGATCTTTCCAACATCTAGGAATGCTTTGATAATTCCTTCATCATGAGTATCAAAATCCATATCCAACCATATAGCTTCCCAAAAAATAAGAGAAACATGTTCGACCCTAAAAAATAATTTTTTTTAATGACAAAAAACACTATAATGTTGTTCTAACTTGTTTTATGTTGTTTCAAGTGAATATATTGTGTTTAAACTATGTTAGTTTGGCATGAATTAATCTGAAATAAAGGCAAATTCAAATCAGGTTCAATGGGCCTCTTCCACTTATGTTTTTGTAGGGAAGCACCAACAACCCAGTGTAGTTCCACATGATAACTAGTGGCATGTGTAAAACACTCTCGAAAAGTAAGGTTCCATTGGTTAGTTGGTAGAGGTTCCATAGATAGCCAGTGGTAGGTTTCTAGATATATCTACTGTTAAAAAGCCCACTCACTACCTAGTGGATTCTATTAGGTATCTTGTGGAATTAGGGTTTCTAGTACGAGGAGGCATTTATAGTGGTAATTTTTTTTCATTTGGGTCTTAAATTTCATTGATCGATTCATTGGACCCCATGAATTCTTAGAGGCTATAAAAGGAGATAAATATGTACTCAATTCATCATATAATCATCCACTGAATCAAAGTGAAAATGTTGAAACCCTCCCAAATCTTAAAGTTGATCCAATTCTCTCAAATCTCCCAAGATCTTAAATTCCTAAACTTTTAATGGGAGTTCAAGTGATCATCATCTGAGGAGATTAAGTCACTGAATCAAAAAGGGAATGTTCTTCAACAACATCATCTGAATCTACATCGATAATCCTATTCAATATTTTTTACCTCTTTCCCTCTCCTCCATTGGATCCTTTTTGAAAACCCCTTAGCTCTCACTTCTTATCCTTATTGCTCACTATATTTATATCAGGATCTATTTCTTGAAGAGAGATAGAAGTTAATGAATTTTGGAGAGATTACAATTAAGAAAGTCATCTATTTATATTCTCCCACTATTTATTCATTTCTTGGTTATCTATTCAAACCAAGGTATTGAGGTTCATTTTTATTTTGTTAAAAGAAAGGGTTTTTAAGGTTCATGGTTTTCATTAAAACCAAGTTTTTTTTGTTTCTTGGTTCCCATTAAAACTAAGGGGTTTATTATATTGAACCTTATGATCCTTCTCATGGGGAGGATATACAAGGCTACATTCAGGTACTATTGTTGAAAATATTTACCAAACTACATGTTTCCTTTCTATATTTAATTTTCTATATAAATTTCATTTAATTTCCTTATTTTAAATTCAATTATTGTTAACTTTGATTATACTAATTACTTGTTTACTTCATCATATATTTTATCGAATTGATTTTATTTATCGCTTTAATATTTTAAATTGAAATTCACCCTTTCTATTTTTCTAACCCAATAATTGGTATCAAAGGGATATTTGAATTTATTTCAAAATCACTTTTTGAAAATCATTTTTATTCTTTTTTTACAAATATTGATTTTTTAATTCTAAATATTGATTGATTTTAAATGTTTGATTTTAAAATGTAATCTACTTCTTATATGAATTCTCTTTTCTTTGATGGTTCAAATTATTCATATTGAAAAAATTGCATGTCAATTTTCCTTATAAGTATTGGATACCCTGTTTTGAAGATGGTTATGCATGGTTATACCCCTACAACTGAACCTGAATATTAATGGACCCCACAAGATATTACATCTTTTTAATTAATTGTTAAAGCTATAAATACCTTTCATTTTGGATTAGATAAAAATGAATTTAATATGATATCTTCTTGTAAAATTAATAATGAAATCACCAATGAAATTTAGAAACTATTGGAAATAACAAATGAAGGAACAAATAATATAAAGTACACTAGATTGGATATATGTGATCAATATTTAAAAAGTTTCTCTATGCATGAAAATGAAAATATTTCTAGAAATATTACTTATTTCACTAACATTTTCAAGGGTAGAAAATCTCTTGGTGATGAATTTTCCACAAAAAAATCTCATGAAGAAAGTCCTGTGGATTTAACCTAGTTCTTGGGATCCCAAAGCAACGACAATCCAAGAATCCAAAGACTTAAACAAAATATGGTAGTTTAAGAACTCATTGGATCACTAATGACGTATTAGATCACTATGAAATACCAAGAGATTAAGTAAGCTATAGAGGTAAAGGAACATAAGAAGAAAATTTCTTTTAAAGCAATCATAGTAGATGATTCATCCAAAAGTGACAGTGATGAAAAATAAAAACTTGAAAATATTGTTAAAATTATTGACAAACTCATAAAAAATAATAAATCATCCTGACATGTTAAAAATAAATATTTAAACATTATTCTAGAATTGGTATGTTACAAGTGAAAAAAAGGTCATATAAGACAATATTTTATAATCTAAAAAAGTGGATAAAAGGAAATAAGAAATGTAAGAAAGATTTAAAAGTTTTGACTTGGGATGACTCTTCCTCCTCAAGAAATGAAAGTTTGAAATACCTCAGGACACATCTAGAGGAAGGTAATGAGGTTAATACTCCCATGTTTTATTCTTCTTCTCAATCTTATTCTTCATTTGTCTCATTCAATCACCTAAATTATGAAAACCTAAAATATTCTTGATATCAACTTGAAACAATATATCGTCAACTCGATTCATAATATTTAGATCTCAAAAATAAGTATAATAAAGTGGTCATTAGAAAAGATTAAGTTTTAATTGAAAAATATATTATTTTAAAAGAAAATGATGATTTTATTTTTAAAATTAATAAATTAACCCAATGTTTAAGTTTTTAAAATTGAAATCAAGGATCTCAAAATATCTCTTTTAAAATTAACCCAATGTGTTAAAAAATTAATATGATCCTTAGTTATCAATTTATTAAAAAATAATCATGGTTTTGGTTTTTTTAAATTATAATTAAGATTCTCCAAAAACCACTACCTTCATTCCAAATTCTATTTTGGGAAATAAATTTTGAAAATATTATTTTAAATATGATCATCTTATATTTGAATGTGATTTCAAAAATTATAGATATTGAAGGCCAAAATCGATCAATATTTTTTCTAATCTTTCTAAAAAAATATAAGAAAATTTTGGTCCCTAAATCTTTTCTAGCCCATGTCTGTTGACCTAAATTTGTTACTTTTCCTAAATCTTATGCTAACATTTTCATACCCTTAAGATTAGAAAATAGATCCTTTAAAATATTTTATGCAGGGATTTTTTAACAGAACTCATTGATCTATCAAAAGAGTGGATTCTCTTTAAAATATTTTGTTGAACTCTTGGTGTGATTGATCATCTCTTTCTAGCTTGAGCTTAATGTTTTATGCTTCATGTGAGGAGGAGCCTACCTCTTTACTTTCAATAGAATCTTGGACATAAATCTTGATCTTCTTGAAAAAGGCTTCTTTATTTCATTTATTTTAATTCCCTCTTGAATTTTATTTCAAAATATTTTCTCTCTAGTTTTTATCTTTTTTTTCTTTTTTCTCTCTTTATTTTTTGTTATGACCCCTTTATCTCAGTTTTTAAATCATTTTGTGTGAGTCATATCGATTTAAAAAAACATATTCTTCAAATTTGTTTTTCAAAATTTATTTTATTTTCCTTTTTCAATTTTTTTCAAAATTTATTTTCTTTTTCTTTTTAAAATTTGTTTTTATATTTTCTTTATTAATCTTGAGATTATATGTTATCTTTAATTTTTATTTGATATTTTGTTATCTTTAATGTTTTGTCTCTATTTCATCTCTCAATTGATTTATTTCTTTCAATATTATTTCATTTCTTATCTATTTTATTTTAGGGGTGTTATTTTAAATAACTTTTTCATTATTATTCTCTATCTTATCTAATCATGGTATTAAAGATTCATTTTTTTCTTACCCTGAGTAATATCTTCTTAAAAGAATGTTTTAAATTCACTATCCCTTGGCATGATCTTCTCTTAATACATTAAAAATCTTTATACATGGTTCAAAAATTCCTATTTTCAAAATTGATATTTTTTAAAGGATACTTTGATTATATATTTGTTCTTATCTTAAGAATAATATTATTTATTAATAACTTTATGGATTATTGAGCTTGATTGATTTATATATATATTTTATGAAGCATGATAGTTTTTAAATTTCTCACACTTTATTAAATATCTTTTCTTAAATGGAAGTTTAATCTTGTTTAAAGGTTATTTTGAAATTATTTTATATTATCTTTTCATATCTCTCTAACCATCTTGTTTCAAACATTCCTTTTGGATATTATCAAAGGGGGATAGGTTTTTTATTAAGATAAAAAAATTGAATAATCTCTATTTAAAATGTGCATTCATCAAGGGGGGAGATTTATTTTAATGATTCACAAAAGGGGGAGACATGGTTTCATGTTTATTTGGTAACTCCATCATTTTTATCATTTCCTTATTTCTTATATTGATTTTAATATCAAGTGTTTGTGATCATAAAAATGGGGGATATTGTTGGACCCCAAAGCATAATTTTTTTAATAATCACAAATTCTCCAATGTTGTTCTAACTTGTTTCATGTTGTTTCAAGTGTATTTTTTTGTGTGTTTATAGTGTGTTAGTTTTGTATAAAGGAATCTATCCTAAAGGTGGCTCCAGATCATGTTCAAAGGGCCTCTTCCACTTATGTTGCAGTAAGGTGGCACCATCTACCTGGTGCAGTGCCACTAGATAGTCGGTGGCATGGTCATAACACTCTCAGCTGGCAGGATTCCACAGATTACTGATGGGGGTGCACTAGATAGCTGATGGGAGATGTTTAGAAGTAGAAGCTACCAAAAATCCCATCGACTACCCAATACAGGATATTGGGTATCCGATGGCATTGAGATTACTAGTCTGAGGAGGCATTTTTTGGTGGTCAAAAAGTGTTTTTCAGGTTTTAAATGTTGTGTCCAGATTCATTAGACCTCAGAAATCCTTAGAGGCTATAGAAGGAGATCAAGGTAACCTCAATTAATTATCCCATATTCTAGTGAATCAAAGTGAAAAGAATATAACACTCTCAAAACTCAAAGTTGATCTAATTTTCTAAAATCTCCCAAGAGTTTAAAGTCCCCAAATTTCAAGGGGAGTTCAAGTGATCATTATCCAAGGAGTTCGTGGAACTTAATCAAGAAGGGTGTATTCTTCAATGACATCATCTAAAGCATCATCTATATTCTTGTTCAATCTGTTATATCTTTTTCTCTCTCCTTGTTTACATATTTTTTGTAAAACCCCTTGGCTCTCACTTCTTATCCTTCTATCTCTCTCTATTTCTTCAAGAGAGAGAAAATTTCATGAATTGTAAAAGGATTGAAATTAATCAAGTCATAAATTTCTCTTCTCCCTCTATTTATTTATCTCTTGGTTGTCCATTCAAACCAAGGGATTGAGTTTATTTCTATTCTGTTAAAAGTAAGGGTTTTGAGGTTCTTGGTTTCCATTAAAATCAAGTTTTTTTAGTTTATTAGTTCTCATTCAAACCAAATGGTTTATTATATTGAACCTCGTGGTCATTATTATGGGTAGAAGATATAGGAGAACATTCTGGTACTATTTCCAAACTTTTTTACCAAATTTCCCATTTACTTTCAATGTTTACTTTTCCACAATGCATTCATTTAATTAACTTGTTTTAAGTTCTTCTATGTTTTACTATGATTGTATCAATTGATTTCTTTACATTGTCATATCTTTTATGGTATTGATTTTATTTATTGTTTTATTTTTTTAAAAAGGAAATTCACCCCCCCCCCTCTATCCTTTTCTCTAACCCAAAAAAAATATGATTAAAAAAGAAGCCTTCAAAAGAATGAAAAATAGAAAAATTCATTGATCAGAAAGAGATTAACCCCCATACCGACCTCTTGGATGATGACCCCTCCTACATGATTTTCGTTTTTCCATGTTTTTTTATCACCAACTTGAGAACTAGTGTTTTCATCCAATTTAGTGGGAACCTTTGAGGAGGGGGGATCCTATTATCTAGATAAACCTATTCCACGAGCCTTTTCAAGCCTCTCTAACTCATCCTTTAGTTCAAAGATTCCCATTTGAGGTTAGATTGCTTATTTCCCTATATATAACTTGACTGCCTCATTGAGAATAGCGTGATATTTTTCACTTTCCTTAAATAATGATTTCCTGGTATTGGATATGTTCATATTTTCCATCATACTAATGATATTTTTCCCCTAGTACTCCTAGGTCGAAGTTTCTTTCTTACATCATTAGGCATATCCGCTGGTGAAATCACAACAACACCACTACCAATGGTGTGAACTACCAGAGGGGACTGCTCAAGCATCATTGGTGTATTAGCCACTGAACTAGATTACATATTAATATATATTATAGTGGAGTAAGACTAGAGCTCAAAATATCAGTTTCAATAGGGTTAAGAATAACCAATGATTTCATGGTGATGGAAAACCTCTCCTGGACTGAGCTTAGACATGATGGATCCACATACTCTATATGGTTATAATTCCCTACATAATTATCCTTCATATCAATAGCAACTCTAACTAAGTGGGTTTCATCCCACTACTGTAGATCTACCCTTTAATACTATGTAAAAATCATTTTATCAACACTAAAAAAGTGATGATATTGTAAGTTCCCTTAAAAGCATACATCTTTTATCATCGATAATTTAGAACTAATAAAGGACCACCTTTTTCAGTGCTAAACTAGCACTGATAAAAGTCATGTTGATGTAGGGTGCTGATAAAATTACAGAACACTACAACTGTAAATAGAGAATTTAATTAAAATTAAATTTAGATAAAAAATACAAGAAATTATTTTATTATAGAAATATCAAACATATTGTTTTGTAAAATTACATTGGTAAGTACAATTTATTAAAAACATTCAAAAACATCAATATGTCATTGTCTTTAGTCCCCAACCCCCTCTGAAAAGAGCTCGATCATGCTACCAATTTCCAAGAAAACCACTCCAGCTCGAGAAAAAGAGTGAACTTGTATAAAAAATATTATGTTAGTAACACTATAATAAATAAATAAGACATAAATATGAAATAATAAATTAAGAAAATTTCATTTTTAAACTGACATAACACATTTTGTGCCATACTGGTCATATTGTGTATCTGATTGAGGTGTGGCTGATTCCTACACATCAAATTTTACTAATGGATCATTTCCCTAAAGTATCAAAAAAATCTGAATGTGTTTGATCAGTTTTGAGTATCTAGTTTTTTTAACTAAAGTGTTAATTTTAAACTAAAAACATACACATCGAGTCATACTGAGAACAATGTGTATCAGATTGAGTTTCGATTGATTCCTATATGTCAAAAATGACTTATGACTCATTTTCTTAAAATATCAAAACAATAAGAATTCATTTTCTTGGTTTTTAGTATGTGGTGTGTGTTTTGAACTAAAGGGACAATTTTAAACTCAAAATAGTCACTTTGAGTCATACCAGACATGCACATGATCCTTAGCCCAGTTGGTGAGGACTCCTTAAGTGTATCCGGGAGACCCGGGGTCAAATCCAGGCAGAGGCTAATTTCCGATTACTGTAGCAGGGACTGTAGAAGGTACTGTAGCAGGTAATGTAGCAGGAACTGTAGCAGGAACTATTGGCACTATAGAAGCCGGGAATATTCTTCCGTTTGGGCCTTCAGGCCATTGATTTGGTCCCCGAGTCCTTTAAGGCCTTCGGGCCACCTAGGCCTTCGGGTCATTAAGGCCTTCAGGCCACCTCAATGCCTTCGGGCCACCTTAATTGCAGATGAAAACCGGATAACCTACAAGGAACAAGCTTCAGAAGGAAGAGGAGCAAGGATCTTTCACCATAGCAGAAGCTAAACGGATTGCAAGAATGAGAGCGTATGACACCTGCCATCGAGACAAGTCTGTGCGTGCACGGGAAAGCCTAGTCGAACAACCATGCGAAGGTAGAGAGCTTATTTCATGATGAAGATGCTGGGGAGGAGTAGTTCCAAGTAGTTAGTCTGGTTTTTATGTAATGTTTGAAGCCTATGGGCAATGAATTCCTCTATGGCCTATAAAACATGTAATACTTGTGCCTACGGGCCTTGTAAGGGTTCCACCTCACCCCTTAAAAGGTGGATTATCAAAATCAATAAAAAATGAAGGCCTTCGGGCCATTGGGGGAGTCATACCAGACACACCATGTACTGAATTGTGGTATTACTAATTACTACACATCACAAATGACTTATGGATTGTTTTATTAATCTATTAAAACAATACAAATTTGTTTTCTTGGTTTTGATTTGTGATGTGTGTTTTGAACTAAAATGTCAATCTTAAATAAAAACATACACTTGGAGTCATACCAATCACATCGTGTGTCGGATTGATATGTGGTTGATTCTAAAATGTCACAAATGACGTAAGGATCAGTTTCCTAAATTATCACAACAATATGAATGCATTTTCTAGGTTTTGAGTATGTCATGAGTCATTTTTTTCTAAAATGTAAATTTAAAATTAAAACACACACTTCGATTCATACCACTCACATCATGTGTCAGTTTGATGTACGATTGGTTCTTACAATTAAAAAATGAAGTATAAATCATTTTTCTAAAGTATCAATAAAATCTGATTATTTTTTCTTGATTTTCAGTGAGTGATTCCTTTTGAAATAAAATATCAATTTTAAACTAATAAAATAAACTTTGAGTCATATCCGGCATTCCATGTATCAGATTGAGGTGAGTCTAATTCCTACATGTCAAAAACAACTTATGTATCATTGACCTAATGTGTCAAAAAAATTCAAATGTGTTGGCTCGTTTTTTTAGAATGTGACGTGTGTTTTAAACTAAAATGTCAGTTTTAAAAAAACACACACTTGGAATCATACCGATCACACCATGCATCAGATTGATATGTGGTTGATTCCTACACATCACAAATGACTTAAGGACGTTTTTACTAAAGTATCAAAACAATTTGATTTTTTTTCTTAGTTTTGAGTATGTCATGTGTATTTTTTACTAAAATGTCAATTTAAACTAAAGATATGCACTTTGAGTCATACCATTCACATCGTGTTTCGGTTTTAGATGAGACTATTTCCTACACATCACAGATGACTTATAAATATTTTTCCTAAAGTATTAATAGAGTATGAGAACATTTTCTTAGTTTCCAGTGAGTGATAGATGTTTTGAACTAAAATGTCAATTTTAAGCTGATAACATACACTTTAAGTAATATTTGGAATATTGTGCATCAGATTGAGGTGTGGCTAATTCCTACACATCAAAAATGAATTATGTCGCGTTTATTTTCTTGTATTTGAGAATTTCATGTGAATTCTTTACTAAAAAGTAAATTTAAACTGAAAACATACACTTTGAGTCATACTGATCACATCGTGATTCACTTTGAGGTGTGTTAAATCTACCACCACCACCAATGGGAACTAATGTGCAGACGAGGAAATGTATCATTCGTAGTATCTAGTTCATCTCCTACACCTATGTCACTAAGCACAACATCCATGGATCATTGTTGGACACTATTTTGACCACATCCTCGTCGAGAAACCTGCATCAGTGGATACATATGAGAATCCAAAGATCTGGGTTTATAAAAGGTGAGTCAATTATGAATCTGTCATACCCAGAGAGTGGGTTTTAGTTCATCTGACCTCAGGGTCTAGGTGTGGTTGATCCTCATTTTCCCCATCTCCATGTACTCTTCTGGTCAGAGTTCATGGAACACCTTGGGTTCACAAATAATGTGTTCCCCCACTTCCTGGCGGCATCCATGATGATGTGATCCATTCTGTTGACGGGGATTCTAGAGGGGAGGTGGTGGTGGTAAAACTGGGTCATGGTGAGGAAGATGACGATAGATACGGTGAGGCCAGCAATGTGGAGGACATAGATGATAGTCCAGCTAATGTTGTCTTGTATGTAAACCTAGACAGTGTTGGTGAAGAGGGTGTCGATAAAGATGCTAAAAATCCACCAATTTAAGAAATATATTTTGTGGTCCTTCTCATAGAGGTGGAACTCGTCGAATTTTTTCGCCCTAATGATGGAGATGTTGGGATTTCTACCTCTCATACCCACTACTAGTTTTAGGGTAGAGGCCAACCCGATGGTGGTAGTTTCGTCCTTAGTTCATGTCAATCCGATGCACGGTGTGACCAATATGACTCAAAGTGTGTGTTTTTATTTAAAATTTATATTTTAGTTCAAAACACACATCACATACTGAAAATTGAGCAAACACATTCATATTATTTTGTTACTTTAAGAAAATTATACATAATTCATTTGTAATGTGTAGGAATTAGTCTCACTTCAATCTGATACATCATGTGTCTGGTCTGATTCAAAGTGTATGTTATCAATTTAAAATTGACATTTTAGTTCAAACATGTGTCACTAACTAAAAACTATTAAAACATGCTCAGATTTTCTTGATACTTTAGGATAATGATTCCTAGGTTATTTATGATGTGTAGGATTCAACCACATGTCAAATTGACACATGATGTGACTAGTATGACTCAAAGTTCATTTTTTCAGTTTAAATTGACATTTTAGTAAAACAAAATACATGTGACATACTCAAAAATTGGCCAAACATGTTCATATTGTTTTAATATTTTGGTAAAATGTTCCATAAGTGATTTTTTATGTGTGGGAATCAACTTCACATAAATCTGACACATAGTGTGATTTATATGACTCAAAGTGTATGTTTCTATTTAAATTTTAAATTTTTGTTCAAAACACACATCACATACTCAAAAACGATTAAACTCATTCAAGTTATTTAAATACTTTAGGAAAATGAACCATAAGTCATTTATGATGTGTAGGAATCAATCGTACCTTAATATGATACAAAGTGTACCCGGTATGACTCAAATTGTATATTATCATTATAAAATTAGAATTTTAGTTTAAAATGTGTTTCAATCATTGAAAACCAAGAAAACATGCTCGGATTATCTTGATAATTTAAGAATATGATTCATAAGTCATTTCTAAAATGTAAGAATCATCCAAACCTCAATAAGATACATGATGTGCATGATATGACATGATATGTATGTTTTTAGTTTAAAATTGACACTTTAGTTTAAAACACACACCACATACTCAAAACTAGGAAAACACATTCATATTGTTTTTATAATTTAGGAAAACAATCCATAAGTCATTTGTGACATGCAAGAACTGGACACATCTTAATCCAATACACGATGTGACTAGTATGACTCAAAATGTGTGATTTCAGTTTAAAATAAAATTTTATTAATTTATTGTTTCGTGTTTATTGTTAATTTTTTTATTTATACTACTACTAACATATGAATTTTTTTATACTGGCTCATTCTTTTCTCGAGCTGGAGTGATTTTTTCAACAACTGGTAGCATGATTGGGCTCTTTTAAGTGGGGGTTGGGGACTAATGACGATGAAATATTGATGTTTTTGAATGCTTGTGATAAATTGTACTTACCAATGTAATTGTACAAACTAATATGTTTGAAATGTCTATAATATAGTTTTTTATAGTTTTTTTTATTTTATTCTTTATTTAAATTTAAATTTAATTAAATTCACTATTTTTTGTTGTAGTGTGATGTAACTTCAATAGCACACTGCAGCAGTATGACTTTTATCAGTTCTAGTTTAGCACTAATAAAGTTCCCCATTCATCATTTCCTTTTTAGTTCTGATAAAAGACATACTCATTTAAGGGTGATTACAATAAAAACACTTTTTTAGCACTAATAAAACTCTTTTTACATGCTATTAAAGGGTCAATCTGCAGTAGTTCTAGTGCATTGGCCTCGACACCAAATTACAGATGAATCAGAACTTGTAGTAGAGAAAGACCAGACCTCACAACAACAGTTTCAATAGGGTCAGGAGTAACCTAATATTTATTTTTGATTATCATTGAAAAATGGGTTGTGGTCCCATAGGAAAAATGGGTTTGGGGTGGAGAGGAATTCTTAAAAAATGACTAGCTCAAAAGTGGGATTATTAAAATTTTCCGCACAGATAGACTACCTGTGTCGGTAAACCCGTGCAGATACAGGATGACCCATAGGTTTTTGTTTTATTTTTTTTAAAATAAATTACATGTGAGTTGTCTTCCTTCCCCAATGCCTCACCTAGTAGTCCAATGCACCCTGCATGAACTATAACTCCACACCCTAAAACTCCTCCCCTCCCATCTTATTTCTAATATATTTCTCAATATCATCCTTCCATTCCCCCACCCCTCCCATTAAAAATTCATTTATTTACCTTTGACATTTCTTATCTACTTCCATCACCCACCTCTCTCTCTCTCTCCAGATCCGACGACACCACCACCACAGTCACCCCATCATTACTACCATGCTTCACCGTCTCCTGCCTCCCTCCCTCTAGACTTGATGTTCTAGTCCCCTTACTGATATCCTCTATCTCTATCCACCCTTCTACACCTAATTTATGTCCATCAACTAGCATCTTCAATGTCGGTTGATGACGTTTGTTGTCTTGTCGCCCCCTCCTTTTGACTAATTTGTCTTCCCCCTACTTCATCCACTGTCTCGTCGCCCCCACCTACTTCATCAACCATCCCATAACTCATGCCTGCTTCGTCTATTGTGTGATGTTTACTTGCTTCGTCACCTCTTCCATCTGAAATCCATCTCCCGACATCCACTCTATCACCTCTAACACATGTCGTCTCATCACCCCCACTTGCTTTGTCTGTCATCTAACGTCCACTATCTGGTCACCCTCACATGCTACATCCACCATCCCTTCGCCCCCTCGTCTTTAGAGACCTAGTTTTTTCCTAGTAATACTTTTAAATAATTCTATATATATTTTCAAAGCTAAACGCTCAGACAACGTGCGATTCTGTGACATAGGATTCCCGGAATTAATTTTATAAAAATATTAAATATATTTTATATTACGCACGTGAAAATTCTTAAAGAAAATGGTATAAGTCTTAAAAGGAATCTCATATCAAAAATTTGAGACCACATTTGATTCTATAACGTGGTGTTTTCCCTAGGCATAACATAAAATGGGTTGGCGCAGGGCGCTCGGACTCCTTTCTCATTGATGGTATGTTCATTGAAATAAATAAATAAATAAATAATTTATTAATTAATTGTTTCATTTCAACCCAACGGATAATTATATAAGAATGATGCTAGGATGAATTCTCCAGGGTTAGTCACATAAACCTTGGGAGAATTCCAGAGCTCTCTCTTCCTCCTCCATTGGAATATCTCATCAGATGACGATGAAACTCCGGATCTTATTAGAACAGGACGCAGTGAACAAAATGACTTCTCTTGATCATCGGCAGATGCATTCTTCATCAAAGAATGATCCATAATCAAGTTAGGACTCATCAATTGGTGATTTATTCTCTTTGATTAAATTTTTGTTCATATCCATCCTTGTTCTTGGGCTAATTGTGGATTGAGCATGTGCTTATTTACTAGAATTTAAACTGATTTCTTAATTGTTTTCTAACCCAGTATCATTGTTCTTAATCGTTGGCCAAGAATGATTGGACAATGATCATCTAAACATTTTTTATGGTGTTTTCCCACCTCTTTGCTTCACGTTCTTCATCAATTGGACCCATCAATCCTGGTTTGACATTATTGGGTAGTATTGAGCCTGATCGGACCCCCGGAATAGAAAAGGAATCACACGGGAGGCACAGATTGATTAACCAAGCACATATTTGTGATTGTTTCAAGGAATGGGTGTTTTTTGTGATTAAAGGTCAATAAATCGATGGTAGAAGGCATGATTGTATGTGGAATAAATGATAAACCCCTGTGGATGAACGAAGGCCGATTTTCAACGAGCGGCGGCCCAGAATCGTGATTTTTCGCTAGATCCAACTTTCGATCATAGATAGTGTCGGGTCTGAAGTGGAGAGGCCATATTCAAAGCATCATAAGTAGGTATAAAAATCTATAAATTCTAGCGAAAACCCAACTACACACTGTGTACAGGGAAGAACACATTGCGTATAGCCCCTCAGCGGTGGTGACTACAGATTTGGGAAAAGTTAAGGATGACACAACATGTATCCATAATACATGTTGTGTACCCCTTCCTCGGTTGGATAGCCTATGTGATATATTACACAGGTAGGAACCCTTGTGAAAGTACATGGCTAGGTACACGGATGTGTACATAGGTACACAGACATGGCCAGAAGGACACGGCTCAGTCTTGGTTAGGCTGGACACGCCATGTAGTCCACCTACATGGCGTGTACTACTACACGGGCATGGAGTTGTGTGATGGATAGGGACACGGCTAGGTTGTGCAGCAGGACCACATGTCGTGTGGGTCCCCTTACATGTCGTGTACCCCTTGGTTCCTTTTTAGGAAACGTCAACTACTCATATCTTCTTCATTTGAACTCAAATTTTGGCCCATGAGTAGCCTATCCTGAGTATTGTTTCACGTAGAACATGATGATGCCCTTCTTTTTGGATTACAAGATACAATGTTGAATGTTCCAGGAACGATTCTTACTTAGGCAATGCCCGATGATGGTAGTGATTATGCAGCATCACAGGGACCTTTCTGAGCGGTACCCTCTAGCAGGCCTAGGCAGTGGAGTTCCTCAATGACCTTTCCAAGTGATGCCCTTCAGTAGGGCTGGGTAGCGGAGTTCCTTAATTTAATTTTTAAGCGGTACCCTCTAGAAGCACTGGGCAGTGGAGTTCTTCGTTGGCTTTTCTGAGTGGTACCCTACAACAGGACTGGGCAGTGGAGTTCTTCGATGACCTATCAAGTGGTACCCTCTCGCAGGGCTGGACAGTAGATTTCCTCAATGGTTATCAGAGTAGGACTCTTCTGTTGTACTAGGTATGGGTTCCATACCTAGAGTTTGTGGCCCCTCAACTGTGTGACACAATAATGAGGCGTGGATGGAGGGTACCACTCGAAAAGGATTTTGGTTGGGTTTGGGGGAATAGTGCCAAAGTGTCTTGAGTGTGGCTCTCAGGCCAGGGAGTCTAGTGATGGTTTAGGTAGTCACCGTATCCATTCACCAAGACCCTAACTACCTTCTTTCCGACTTGGAATGCTGATACATTTATTGTTTAGGGATTAATGGAATATTCATCATATAAGATTGAGTCTTTGACTATCCTTCTTGAGTCATCTCCCCATTGTTGTTGATATATATATTCTGATCTGATCATGGTACATCTTGATAAATCTCAGGATGCCTCTGCGATGACAGTCATCTAGGATACCAGTTCTGGTTCATAAAGATGATTTGATGAGTGATGATTCCTTATTTTAGGGTCCATCATGTTACCCCCTTCCTCCAAGTGGGAAAGTAGAAGCACCTCCACCTCTCGAGTAGTAGATCATTCTATAAGAGAATGCTGAGAATAGGCATCAGATTAGCGCACTCTGTAGATTCTAGTGTTAGAGGCTGCTGAGGTTCCACGGCGAGCTAGCTCCTCGGGAGGAAAAGGATTGTCTAGAGTCGATGGTCTATATCTTTAGGATTTTTCAAACCCTGATGGACCAAGTAGTTTCACTAGCATTTATCCTTTTCCAAATAACAATTGGTCATTGGTGGAGTCTCATTACCTAGATGCACGATGGGTCAACATTCTCTTGGACTAACTTCTAACAGTTTTTCCATGAGGAGTTATACCCCTCCTTTTTGTGTGCCATCTGGATCCAGGAGCTTCTAGAGCTACTTAAGGGAGGGATAATGATGACTAAGTATGCAGTGAGATTCACATACCTTACACAGTACTCTCTTGACATGATCTGGGATGGCTACGTCTGAGAAGGGAAGTCTGAGTAGAGACTCTACAGAGATATTTGATCCAGTATTATGCCCTTGTGCATCCCCACCTATGTCGGGGTGTTGGAGTGAGCACTAGTGGTAGAGAGATTCCGGTCAGAGGGATGCCAGACAGCTGGAACTGGTAGTGGGCACCACAGAGCTGAGTCGTCTTCAACAGCTAGAAGACGCTAGGTGCTAAGATCTCAGCACAGAGGACCTTCCCATGATCAGACTTGGGCATGTTTTCATTCGGTACAAAGACAGTGCAGAGCACCAGGGAAGTTCATAGAGTGTTGGTGATTTTCTTATGACGAGTGAGGCCACATGGTGCATGACTATCTAACCAAATGTGCTAAGGAGAACAAGCAGATAGCTAATGGACCATCACGGTAGAGGCAATGCCATGATCAAGGATCTCCCTAGTGTGGTCAGGGTGGTCCCCAGAGAGGTGGATCTAGCAGAGGAATAGGAGGAGCCATGGGTGGTGGACGATGTTATGATATCCTTCCACCACCACCACCTGGCGGCCCACGTCAGGCTCAAGGAGCTGACATTCAGGGTTGCAGATAGCTGCTGGCTTTGGATGTATATGATCTCATAGCACACAAGATGGTATGAGGTATGATTGGTGTTTATTCTATTCTTGATTCTATATTAGTATACAAAAGTTCCATTTATTCCTTTATCTCTATACTCATGGTGTGAGATCTATAGCTCCAAGTTGAGGTGATATCCCAACAGGTTCGTCTTGAGGTTCTTACAAAGAAAGCTTTTTCTGTATCTTTTATCTACTTGCAGTGCGAGCTATCGCTTGGTGGAGAGAGGTTCATGTGGGACCTTTTGGTCATCACGATGGAACCTATGAAGTCATCTTGGTTATGGATTGGTTGTCCATGGTTTGACCCAATATTGACTGTCACCATAGACAAGTCATATGTCTATGCACTAATGGGATGTGATTCTCCTTTTTTGGTGAGAGAGATCTCATGGCAGGGCAAGTGTGTTCTATGAGTAGGAGGCTACAGCTCATCACCCATCAGTTGGAAAGTATATCCCTTGGTGCAGTTGGCTCTTCAGAAATCTAGGTTCCTTCAATTGTGGATAATTATATGGACGTCTTCCTCGAGGAAGTTTCGGGACTACCTATGAGGCGAGAGACGGATTTTTTTCATTGAATTACATCCCTCCACCGCTTTGATATCTTCTTTGGCATATCAGATGGCCCCTACTGAGCTCCGAGAGCTGTGGTTGCAGTTGGAGGACCTTTGAGAGAAAGGTTTTATCAGACCCAATGTGTCCCCCTAGGCAGCTCTGGTGCTGTTCGTGAAAAAGGCTGATGGGAGCTTATGACTTTTCATGGATTATCATTGCTTGAACCAGATCATGATAAAGAATAAGTACCCTTTACCGATTATTACCGAACTCTTTGACCTATTGCAAGGCGTGAGATGGTCCTTAAAGATCGATCTCAGTTCTGGCTACCACTAGTTGAGGGTTCGCAAAGCTGATATTCCAATGTTGGAATTCTGATGTTGCTATAGACATTATGAGTTCCCAGTAATGCCCTTTGGTGTGATGAATTCCCCCTCCATGTTTTATGGATTTTGTGAACCAGGTCTTCCAACCTCATATTTTCATATTATTCTTTATGTTTTCAACCTTACATACTCAATCTCTCGTGATCTGAAACCATAAATTTTTCACATGTGGGTTTTTTCAAGTATACTAAAAATTAAAAAAATTATAAAAACAATAATGAATACGGGTTTACAGTGGGATTTCCCGCATCTGTTGTAGTGGGGGTCAGGCTTGATGAATCCACCTGCTCCACATTTTTTATCCTTCCATGCATAAATAGCCTTCATATCACCACCAACTCTGATTAAGTGAGTTTCATCTATAGTGGGGTCACCCCTGAATGACTGTCCAGCACCTCCTATAGCCTTCATGTCAGCCTCCACATGGGGTGCATGCCCCTTACCATCATCATTTCTTGCTTCAGTATTTGAAATAATATTTTTTATTTTTTAATTACCTCCATTTAAGTAATACCAAAATAAAATTATTTTTTAAAAAAAAGTGCAGAAAACATCAATTCATTGTATGCTCGGGTTTCCCAGATTCCAAAAAAATCTAACCCAAAATAAAATAAAAAATAAAAAAAATTCATTTCAAAAAATTTACCTAAATTTATAACATTTATAAAATATAAATTAAACTCAAAAAAAACATAAACTAATATATATTTATAGCAATTATAAAATATAACATTTTAAAAACCCAAAAATCTAAAAAAAATTGTCTATTGTAAAATGAATTAAAAAAATTATAACCAAATTATTCATTCATAACCTTTTCCTAAAAAAACATAACTCCAACTGGACCCTAGATGAGGACCCACAACAGGAGACGGTCCAATAAAACCAAAACATGACATACATTTAATCCATTTAGATAACTTGTCCATTCATAACCATTGTCTAATAAACGGAACTAACCACTAAGATATGAGACTAATACGCTTGGCTTGACTCTTCCCTGGGAGACGCCCCCTTCAGTTTTTCCACAAGAACATACATGGAATGAAAAACTGAAGGTGGGTTTTGCAACATCAAACTCAAACACAGAAGCAGATGTAGATTACTGGAGGAGATTACAGTAACAAAAATATAGCAGTAGAAGGAAACAAACTGATTATATTTCTTCAGATTCATATGATTATCACAATGCTTAAACACGCCCTATTTATAGGGATACAAATGTATAGAAAAACAAATTAAGGAAACCCAAATAGAAATAAAAGTCTACAAAATGGTGTAGTAGGTGACTCCCAAGCCTCTGAAGCATAATACGTCAAGAATCCCTTATATGAAGTCTCCAAGACTCCATCACAATAGTAGATGGTTGGGGTCGTCCAAATAAAAATAGGTTTATCTTTCCAATATCCTCCCCCCCCCCAAACTTTTTTTCTTGTGACTTGGCATTTTCATCATATTTATTCACATATCCAGGTGGGTGATCGACGAGTTCAAAGACTTCACCATTTTCAATTCCTTCCTTTTTCTTATAGCCTTCAGTTGCATAAATGGAATGGATTTCCTCATCTATCATTTTCTTCAATATTTCATTGGATTTATCTTCCTCAAAGCCAACTGGATCAAAATTCACAAATAGACAATACAAATTTACATACTCCTCCATTGGTTCTATTATCTCATATATATCTACAAGAATTTGAAGGTTTTGGGGATATATATGAGAAATTTCTCGTTCAATGTCTTCAGATGTTGGCGTATGTGGTAACGACATCATTGGTTCTTCAATTCCTCGTTCCTTCAATGGTACTTCTTCAATGATTTCTTCATCTTCTAGAGTGATTTGTACCTCTCTTGAATCATCATCTTGATTCCATTTCTAAGTCCCCTTTTTTTCAAATATAACATCTATGCTATGAACAATCTTCTTGGTGATGGAATTATAAAAGTGATATTTTATTACTCGGTCACTCTATCCCATAAGGACACATTTCACTCCTTTGTCCTCAAGCTTTGTTTGTTTTGCTTCTAGGATCCTGACATAGGCAATGTAACCAAAAACTCTAAGATGACTTAAACTTGTCTTGTGAGTACTACATGATTCATGTTTCATCTTTACTTTAAGATTTTTGGTTGGGCATCTATTGAGTATACACCGCACACAAATACCCTTTAGCCCAGAAAGTCATGGGCACTTTTTTGTCTTTCAACAAGCTTCTTGTCATGTTGAGAATAGTTCAATTTTTTCTTTCGGCTACTCCATTTGTGGTGCCAACTAGTGCTAAATTCCATGATGCTTGAGGTACTTTTGGAAAACATCAAAGGTGTACTCCCCACCTTGATCGGATCACAATGTTTTTATACAATTGTTGCTTTGATTTTCCACCAGTGCCTTGAATTCATTGAAGATGTCAAACACTTCTGACTTCATCATGAGAAAATATATCAATGTTTTCATGTTATATAATCATCAATAAACGTTAGAAAGCACCTCCTTTGTCCATTTGATTTTGGATTCAATGGACCGCACACATAGGTGTGGACTAACTCCAATGGCGCAACAACTTTCAAGTCGACCTTCATTGCAGTTGTTTCAATGTGGTTTTCTTAGAACACAGTTTCCACATATTTGATTCAGGTTTCTAATGATAGGAATCTAATTCAACACCTTCTTACTTCCTAATAATCTTAAACTTTCAAATTTTAAATGCACGAACATGAGATGTCATAGCCAGTCTTTATCGTCACATACCATTGTCAAACATCGTGGTACGTCGAGTTGGATCATGAGTGGAAACTTACAGTTCTTCACCATTGGTACTTTCGTGATCATCTTTCCTTTTTCATTGGCAATCACTATTTTTTATTTTATAGGCTTATGTGAAAGCCTTTTTCCACCAATTGCCTGAGACTCAAGATGTCGGTCTTCATGTCGGATACATAGTAGATATTGGAGATGAAATCTTGATTGTCATATTTTTTTTATCAGTATATCTCCTCTTCCATGAAAAAATATTATTGAGAGATCGCCAAATAAAATCTTTCATTGAACCCTCTCTTCTAGGTTCGTAAGCAAGTGCTTGTGACCTGTCATGTGGTTGCTAGCTCCATAGCTAAGATATCACATACCTTGACTTTGTGTTAATGTTTGTGCCATCAACACATGGGACTTTTCAAAAGTATATTCTGCTTCGATGATATGTGCCTCATCTGTTTCATTCTCCATAGGTTGCTTACTCCACCATTAATTGTTATAATGTCCATATTTTTTTTACAGTTATACCATTGAACATTTCTTTTATCAGATGACTAGCGATTATTGAATCCTCCCCTTTTTCATTGTCCTTGTTCTCATAGAGTATAATTTTGATATTTATAACCTTCTTAATTTGAGCATCTTCCACCTCATCATCCTGTTCTTGGAAAAAATTCTTTTCCACATAATCCCCTACTCTTAGTTTCTTTGAAATGTTCCCCCTTACTCCTTTCCATAGTTGTTGAGATACAACTTCGATTGCAGAGAATGCTCCACTCCATTGGTATCACCCCGACGATTCACCTTCAGTTCATGGGCTTGTAGACATCCCATGAGTTCTTTGACATAAATCTTATCTAGGTCTTTAGTTTCTTCTAAGACAATGACTATTTAATCAAATTTTGGATTTAAGGATCGCAAAATTTTCTCACATATCTGCATGTTGGCAATATTTTCTCCATTTCTTTACAGTTGGTTCACCACAACTGTTACACGAGTATGATACTCAATAATGGTTTCAAAATATTTCATAAACAGGAATCCAAACTCGCCTCGTAGAGATTGAAGCCCTATCCACTTCACTTTATTGGCAATTTTGAATGTTTTGTGAAGATTATCCCGGATCTCATTTGATGATTTTGATGAAGCGATTGTCCCGAACGTGTCTTCATCATAACCTTGGTAGATGATGGATTTGGGCTTGCAGTCTCGCTTCCGTTCTACCCGAAGAGTTTCCTTTTAAACATTGGGAAAAGTAGCCTAAGATGCTTTGGATTCTGGCTTAGTGTATCTGTTTTCCACAATGTTCATGACATCTTAAATGTCTAGAAGCGCTCGAATTTGTATGCCCCAATTGTTGTAGTTATCATTCGTTAGTTTCAGTATCAAATTTGGTGCAATCTCTTTTGCCATGGAGACTCAAAAATTATTTTGGATGAAAAAATGTCACGTGGACTGATATTTTTTTCGGAGCAGTGCAGACTGGTATTTTTTTCAGAATTGCACAATTTTTGCCCCATAATACAAATGAATAAAAAAAAAACTTTGTGTGACAGAATGCAAGAGGGAAGCAGCATGGAGAGGCTGTTGATTTCTTCTTCTTCTTTTGTTGAATGGCATAAGACGACTGGGGAGGAGGCGGAAATGGAAGTAAATAAGACTGGGAAGCTTTTATTTTTATTTTTATTTTCTGAAGAGAAAGATGGGAGTGAAGGGTTAAAAAATCACCGACGACAAAGGAGCAAGCCTTCCAGCCACCCGTTTATTAATTTAAATGGTCACTATTGTTGTATGCTATATTCAACTTAGTTATTTTAAAAAACCAAACTCAAATGTTTTCTTTAATCTTTTCCTTTATTATGTTGATTATTGACATAACAAATGTGAAAGATGATCTTTCACATCACGCATCTCAATAAACAACATGAAAAACCGCAATTTTAAGTTTTTCATATATGTTATTCAAATAATATAACTCACTGTTCCTATATATCTTGAAACCATTCAAACATCACTTATTGTAAATATATAGCCAATAAATTCTGTTTTCATGACAAAGGAAATTCACAACATCCAATTTCTTTTGAAATTAAAATTACAAGTGTATTTTATGAAATATGTTTTCTCCATGTCTCATGACTTTCACTTCTAGTGAAATGCAATTTGGGTCATGAATCTCTAAACGGATGTCATGTCATGTCATTTTGGATGCGAATAGTGTAAAGATACATATTCAATCAATAATATGAGTGCATTATATTTTGAATACATTAAATGAAAAGTGTTGATAAAGGTAGGTTTTATCAGCTTCATTTTAGCGCTGATAAAGGCATCTCTTCATCAGTGCTAAAAAAGCACCCATAAAGGTATGTTTTATCACCGCTTTTATTTTAGCGTTGATAAAACATACCTTTATGAGCGCTTTAAACAAGCACTGATAAAGGTTCCAACGGTATTTATTTAAGAACCCTAACAGACCCCTCCTCTCTCACACACGTTCAAGCTTTCACGGAAGCTAAACCCGACCCTTTTTCTGCCACGACCTCTCCTCCTCCTCCTCCTCCGCTGCCACCGCTGGGTTTTCCTCCTCTTCCACGACCGTCATCCTCCTCTGCTGCCGCTGCCTCCGCCACCGCTGCCTCCGCCTCCGCTACCTCCGGTGTATGAAACCTTGGCCATGGTCCTAGTTTTAGCAATGAGAATGAAATATCTAAAGTTTACTTGTTTCAACCTTGTTTTCGTTGTATGTTTATCTTTTATATTTTAAGTCTGTTGAACTCGTTCTATCGAAGGTGGGTTCTATAATTTCTTGTTATCTTAAGCTGTGTTTAACTGTGGTGTGGGTTGATTTCGGTTATAGAGGGTTCTGGGGTTTTTGGGATGTGGTAAATGGTGTACTCAGTTTTAGATTATTTTATTCTCATGGGTTTCCCCTATTTTGGATAGGTATAACATATGAGTTCTCATTTTATGTTTTCTTTTCAGTTGGAAATTTCTTCTGTTGTGCGCCTCTCCTCTGCCGCGAACGCACCTTTGTCGTGTGTTGAACGACACCTTCGCGGTGAGTTTTCTCCTGTTACTCATTGGTTTCCTTTTTTTTCATGTTATTACTGTTTGATATTGATGATTACAATGTAAATGTACGGGCTAAACGCCCTGCTGAAAATCGTGGTCGTTGGTGGTCCTTGTTTGCGCACTAAATGAATTGCATGTTGGTTGGTTCCTGTTGAACATTTGAATATAAAAATTGGTAATTTACATATACTTGACTTATGAATGAACGCCCCAAGATGATAAAACTTCTGTGATAACCCCTGAATTAACAAACAAAATTGAATAAGGGATGCTTTGTAAAATCTGAAATTGTGATTGTTTGGTTTGTATGGTGTTGCGATTGTGAGCATGATTGTGTGTTTGTATGGTGTTGTGGTTGTTGGCTTGATTGATATGCCATTTTTTTTTCCATGTTGTTTTTCTTCCACCATTGAATATCAATCCAAACTTTACCCATTTCAATGAAACCACCACTTTGTTACTAGTGCAATTCCACTGAATCCTAGAAAACCACTTCTAGAGGACTCTATGAGACACTTTATGGACACCCCAGTCAAAAATGAATTTCACCTAATTCCTTTTTGTGTGGGAAAAACTATTGGAGAATAAAAACTCACATGCCTCTCTATTTATAGAAAAAATAATTATTTGTGTTGCTCATTTTCAATGCAGTGGTGCAGACAAAAACAATTGAGGAATGTGATGTGATCACTGAGCTTTAGGGAAATTCCAATGAGATGTGATTTTATTATTTATGTGTTTGACTCATTCTCCACAAACCTAGAATTCACTTCTTAAAAAAAATGTCAATGATGACCATTTTTTATGATAAAATAATTATAGTGAGAAAATAATGAAAATGAATAATAATTAAATAAATTATTCTTCTTCTCATAAGGTGCACAAAATTAAATACTTCATCTTTTCCCAAAAAATTACCGTTATGTGACTTTAATTATTTTAGGATTTGTATTTCATGTAAATAATGAGGTTTTTAAAGAAAATTAAATTAAATAATTGAATTATATTATTTTAGGATTTGTATTGCGGAGCAATATATTGTTGAGAAAGTCGTTGAATTATGTACCAAATACCTGTCTGGTGTGAAAAACGTTGGCCTACCGAAATCTCGTCACACTGGGCGGCTTGAGGGTAAAGGAATTTCTGTAAGAGAGGTTGTCACAATCAATATTACAGATCGGGAGAAGGCTCACCTTTATGTTTTGCATAACAGTTTCGACGTTGACCCATATGTTCAAAACCACAAAGAAATTATTAGGCATTTGAATCCTTCTAGGGCTGAAAAATGGATATCAGATACACATAATCGACCGTTTATAGGATGGTTTCAGGACCATATTTTTAAGCATTTAGATGAAAATCCAGACTTAATTTCAGAACGAATTCGATGGCTAACCGGAGGAGCAAGTGTGTATGTATTCTCTTACAATGATTATGCAGTTAATGATTATACATTCTATACTAATGAACCTGATGAAGACAGTACAATGCAGAATAGTGGGGTTACACTTGTGGCTGAGGCGATGCATGTTTCCGGTTCTAAGGACAGAAATCCAATTTATGCGAATATTTTATACTTTGGCATCATCAAACGAATATGGGAGTTGAATTATACGAAATTCAAAGTGCCGATTTTTCAATGCAAGTGGATTGATAACAGGAGTGTTGTTAAAATAGATGAATTTGGATTCGTGAAAGTTTATTTCAGTAAGGATGGGGAGAAAGACGAACCATTTATAATGGCATCACAGACAGTACAAGTATTTTATATTCCAGACCCCGCAAACTGAAATTGGTCAATTGTTCTGTTATCAACCAAAACAACTGAAGGGTTAGATGAAAGTTCAATGGAGTACAACCCTTTTATAGGGACTTCACAATCATTTCACATCGGTCCCAATGTAGATGATGTTTTGTATGTCAGAGGAGACCACAATGAAGGGATTTACATAGTCGATAGAGGGGTCAAATATCTTCAGCATTTAAAAAAGAGTACAATAGTCAGGTTATTTTTTTATTGTAATATACATTGTGTTATGTTATGTTATTATTTGTTTGTCGTTGCTTTTATGTAGTCTAATTTAAATGTTAAACCACTTCTGCAGATAATGACTTCTACACCTGCTGATGTGCCCAATCCCGAGGAACAAAAGGTCTCTCAACCAGCTGTTGGTGGTCCCAGTGCAGAGCAACAAAAGGTTTCTCAACCTATTGTTGCTGGTCCCAGTGCTGAGGTAAAAGAGGTTTCTCAACTTGTTGTTGTTGGTCCCAGTGCTGAGGTACAATAGGTTTCTAAACCTGTTGCTGATGGTCCCAGTGCTGATGCTAGCACTCCAGAGTAACAAAATGATGATACTTCTGAGAAAATGGTAGGAAATGAAACCCTAAAAGTGCAAAAAAAAAATAAGAGCACCGTAGTTTGACAGTGTTAACCAAAATCCTTAAGACAAAAGCAAAAGACATCAAATTTTAGGTGGGATAGAATAAGAGAGGCCAACATATTAACCCCCACAGAGCCATCTTTAGTATCTGCATTGGAATCGTCACTCGTCAATGCGTGCCGATTGATGTATAGTCGTGACACCATATTTTCACCGGGCTTAAGACACTAATGTGGGAAGAGATTACGGTAACATTATGATATCATTTTTTTAATTTATTAAAATAAAATAGAATACTAAAACATTGACTTACTCTTCATCATCCATTGTAGAGTGCATTTATAGTAGATGTCTCGCATAAGGAATATGTATTAAGAGTTGCAGGAAGTATTCATAGAGGTTTCCACACAATTTTAACGAAATATCATCTTAAAGATGCTAAAAGGAAAATCAAGACGGACCCACCTACTCTTTATACACACTTGATATCCCAAGGAGCGCGGGATGCGTTTAGCAACCATCGTGGGGAGCAGACTTTCCAGGTAAATTGTGTGGGGTAATACGTTGTTTGACGTTGCTTGTATTCATCACTTTGATTGACAGTTTTTTATTTATGAAACAACAACTGAGTGCTAAAAATAAACAATGTGAAATAGAACCAGTGTACCCTTACTGTAAAGCAAGGATGGGGTACGCTTCACTTGAGAAAAAATTGGTACGTCTTTTAAATCTACCTTACTACTTTTATGTGACATAAAACAACACCATAACCATGTTTCTCTATTTATATGAAGATTGATGAATCGAAATAGAAAGCCATATCCATCCCATGCCATGTGCTATGAAAGGAGGCTCGTGTAAATAAAGATGGGATACTGATAGATGAAAACACACAAAAAGTGTGGGAAACATGTGTAAGTATGAAATAATATAAATTTGATTTGCTTTAAATCACTATTACATAACAATGACTACTTATTTTTCTATATTTTCTATCTGACATAGTCACAAGAATCAACAAAACCCGCACCAGATGCAGACATACTTTAAGAAACCTTGAAGAAGCCAGAACAATATGGCCACGTCAGAGGTGCGGGTTTTGGGGTGACACCCCAAACACATTTTCAAAAACAAAAACAAGTGGAGGATAAAAATGAAAAAATGGATAAACTGCAAGAAAAATTAGCTATTTTTCAAGAAGAATTAAAATACCAGAGAGATATGATAGAAAGTTTGATGGGAGAGAGTCAAAGAGAAGAAAAAACTCAACAACAACCCATGCGTGACGATCCTGCCCCACCCCTTATCAGCTTTGAGGCGAGCCATTCCCCTAAAAAACCTGTCTTAGCTGAGGTAATCAATGTTTTAATAATTGTTTTTGTGAAATGTGAATCACATAGACACTGATACCATTCCTGTACTAATATTCTACAGGGTGAAAATGACTGTGATTTATATCTATCAACTCCCACCTATCGCGTTGTAGAGAGGTCTACGGTGTTTAATACGAAGAACGACATGCTACACAATAGACAACTTCCAACATATCATTTTAGAGTGTCAATTAAAGTAGCTAATGAGTCGAGTGCCGAGATACCTATTCCAAATGACGACGAAGACATTCATACGGTTGAACAAGCTGTTGGAACATTCATTTCATGATCGGCAATTCTTGTAAAAAAACATGTCTACAAGGAGATATCTATTTCCAATTTATTTTTCTAGCTGGGCCTTTAACATTTAATGAAAAAGGTCTGAAACGATGAATGTTATTACAGAATGACAAAGAGAAGGGTTTGAAATGAAATATCAGCTCAAAACCATCTCAAGGATCAACCAACCGATTGAAATGGTCTACTGAGAGCACATTCACCCTGCCCGTTCTATATCCACAGTTAATATCATTGCAGGCTCATGTGGATACAAAGTTGATAGACGACAATGCTCACATAGTTGATTTTGAAAAAAATATGTACGGAGAGGAAGAATAATATTTCATTAGTGCTGAAAATTTAAATGAAATCCTCAAGTATGAATGGCTAGGCCCCTCAGTTTTAAATGTATACATGAGGTTTGTTTTCATGATTTGATTTTAAAAAATCTTATATACTCTGATAATTATGACTAAATACATTTCATATTTTTTGCAGGAGTATATATGAAAAACAATTGAAGGGATTTCCCTATGAACAAAAATTTGGACTCATTAGTCCTCACATCGCCTCTCCAAAAGAGGAAATAGATTCTGATAAAGAGGCTGCAATAATGTCATCCCTACTCAAATCGTTTGAAAACAAAATTACGGATGACAGACTCTTTTTAATACCAACGATGCAGGGGTAAAACTCTACAATTTAATCATATAAACTATATTTTCATTTCTTTCTTTACTTATTACTTTTTGTTTTTTAGGCAGTATTGGATGCTGATTGTAGTCAATTTGGATACTCCAAAGATTTATTTTCTAGATTCAATGCATGGATATCCAACAAACCGACCACACATGATGGCGTTTGTTAATTTGTAATACACTAGATCCAACATTTTAAAACTAAACATCTAGTTATATAATTTATATTATCTTTTAATGAGAATACTATTATGATAGGGCAATGCATCAATATCGTATACTTCATGGAATGAATCTAGGGCCTAAGGATAAGAACGCCTACAAGATCTACAACTGGAAAAGTATCCTGGTATATATAATAACATTGCACTATCCAAACACATATCAAAACAAATTACTTATTTTTTTCGATGTTTCTAAAGTGTCTAAAACAAACAAACGGAAAGGAATTTGGTTATTATGTTTGTAAATTTATGAAAGAGATTGTATTTCATCAACAAACTAGCATCCCTAACGAGGTATTTTCAAAAATAATTATGAGTTCATTTAAAATATTTATTAATCCTTTGTGTATTTATATTTTTTTAGTACTACCATGACTGTCGCAAAAACTCATATTCACAAGATGATATAGATGTGTTTAGAAACGAATGGGCAGTATACCTGATGGAAGATTGTACACAAATAGGATGAAGATGAATTCCTACTACTTATGTTATCCATATATGATCATTGATATATCCATTTTTTACACTTATTGAGCATATATGATGACCCTTTATTATGTTTATATCCTTAGGTTAGGAAGAATGGTTTTAGAAATGATTTTTCTTTCTAGTAAAGCATAACTCATTGGACTACACTGGTCGATATTGTGGAAGTCGACCACTGCATAGTCATTCAGTCCACTCACGAGCATCTTAAAAGCTTGATGGGGACCAATATATTGGATTTTCAATTTTCTAATTAGTTTCCCTTATATGTGGGTGGGGGTATCCAGGAGGGAGGGGGGTGTTCAGGAGTGGGGGGTGACCAGGATGGGTGTTTCTAGGAGGGAGGGGGTGTCCAAGTGTGAGGGTGGGTGGGGGTGTCCAGAAGGGAGGGGGGGCTGTCCAGGGGGTGTCCAGGAGTGGGGTGTGTCCAGAAGGGAGGGGGTGTCCAGACAAAGAACCATTCAATTCCATTCAATACTGATAATATACAATGGTTAGATCACTTCTAGTGTAGCCTGAAGTGGGTCCGTAGTGAGGCATCAAAAGTTTCAACCAACCAAACCAATTCCAAGCCCATGTAAAGACCTAAGAATTATATTCCAGTTCAATTTGAGGCCCAATATATCTTATTTAATTTCATAAATACCCAACATATGCATCATTTACCTTTCTCACATTAGATTTATGTAAAATTTCATTCTTATTCCTCCAATATATTTTTTGTTTTGTGTTTTTCCTTGATTTGTTGAACTGTATCTCTTCAAAATATATATGATTTTATAATTCATATTAGTGAATGATGGTGTATGAATAATATTTATTCCATTATCAAATATATGATGAAAATATAGTTGGATAAGGAAGGTTATTAAAGGTTATACACTAAAGAACAAGGAGGGAGGGGTGTCCAGGAGGGAGGGGGGTCCAGGTGGGAGGGGTCTGTCCAGGGGGTGGGAAGGTGGCTGTCTAGGGAAAGGGAGGGGGCTGCAAGGGGAGGGAGGGGGCTATCCAGGAGGAGGGAGGGGGGCTGTAGGTGGAGTGGTGGGAGGGGGAGGGGGGGTGCTGTCCAGGGGTAGGGAGGGGGCTGTCCAGGGGGCTGTCTCGGGGAGGGGAGGGAGGGGGGTTGTCCAAGAAGGAGGGGGTGTCTAGGAGTGGAGTGGGGTGGGGTGTCCAGGAGGGGAGGGGGGCTGTCCAGGGAGAGGAGGGGGATATCCAGGGGGTGGGAAGGGGGTTTTCTAGGGAAAGGGGCTGCAAGGGGAGGGAGGGGTGTTATCCAGGAGGAGGGAGGGGGGCTGTAGGTGGAATGGTAGGAGGAGGGGGTGTTTTCCAGGGGTAGGGAGTGGGAGGCATTGATGTTAACCGGAGAATCGAGGTAGATCAGAAAACATGGTAAAAGATTGTTTTGAGCCTTTAACAAGATCACCATGTTGACTTTAAATAGACTTTAATATATTCATTTAGTCCATCAAAGACATGACTAAAATTCCAAAAGATAAGAATGAAATTCACTCAAATGTAGGCTATAGAATCCATGCATTCTGTGACAGTTTTTTTTTCAAAAGTTTCACCAGGTGCTTAAAATAAGAAGCTATTGCAGTTCAATATCTCAAGAGTGATGGAGTGGTTCCATCAATGGGGTTTTTTCCTCCAAACAAGAATGTCAGACGCTACCACTGGATTAAACAACACTGATTCATAATCAATCGTGGTCTGAATGGTAGTGCAAACATCTTTTATGGATAAGTTCTCGCATGTTTCCAATCATGTGTCCCATATTCTCAGTTCCCTTCCATCGAACAAAGGTTTTTCAGTTCCTTGGGAAACCTGGTTCCCATCGCATGCGATTGTGATCGCGTTCTCCATGTTGTTCTCGCCTCTGTGCTGTATCCTCCATGATCACTATTGACCAAGCGTTGTATGCTGCAGTTTCTTCAAGTCCAGAGGCGTGATTTTCCAGTTTCACCATACTTTCCGACTGCCACACGTGGTCCCGTGGAAAACAAAGTGTAGATGGCTCCTCTTGCTAAGTTTCAGTTGCATTTTACTCCAAATATGCGACCAACATCCCGATCACATCTCTCCCATTAGTCTCCCTATTTCTGCCTCCATCAGAATGTGTTAGTCTCCTCCGTAGCCAGCATCAACTGACCGTCTTCCTTTGCCTGCGTCTCATTAATTCTCATCGCCAATGTAAGTCACTCCCCATCTTGTTGCGAAACTTTCTCCATGTTGCGCAGCATGTTAGTGGTGTGTTTTCAGTATTCAGCTTGCTCCATCAACTCATGTTCCCACCTTCACTGCTCTTGATCCCACGACTGCTGGTACAATGTGAGAGCTTCTATTTTGGATAAAATAGCTTAATTCTGAAAATTTCAAGGGTTTATTCCTCTTTTTGTAACAGAAAAGTTTTTTATGACAATATGTTCATTTGGTCATACCCACTAAAATCTATTATTATTATTGTTACTATTGTCATTGATAGATTTGTAGTTGATTTTCTTTCATTTTCCAAAGATATCATTTGGTTTTTTCTGCTTCAATTTCACTATAGATTTGTAGAACAATATGTTTTTGTTCTATCTAGGGGGATGTCTTGGGGAGGGGAGGGAGGGGGGTTGTCCAGGAAGGAGGGGGTGTCTGGGAGTGGAGGGTGGTGTCCAGGAGGGGAGGGGTGCTGTCTAGGAGGGGAGGGGGCTGTACAGGGGGGTGGGAAGGGGGATGTTCAGGGAAAGGAAGGGGGCTGCAAGGGAAGGGAGGGGGTTGCCCAAGAGGAGGGAGGGGGGCTGCAGGTGGAGTGGTGGGAGGGGGGGTGTCCAAGGGTAGAAGGGGGGTTATCTTGGGGGGCTATCTCGGAGAGGGTAGTGGGGGTTCCAGGAAGGAGTGGGTGTCCAGGAGGGGAGGGGGGATTTCTATGAGAGGACGGGGCTGTCCAGGAGGTGGGAAGGGGGATATCTAGGGAAAGGGAGGGGGCTGCAAGGGGAGGGAGGGGGGTTGTCCAGGAGGAGGGAGGGGGACTGCAGGTGTAGTGGTGGGAGGGGGGGGGGCTGTCCATGGGTAGAGAGGGGGCTGTCTAGGGGGGCTGTCTCAGGGAGGGGAGGGAGGGGGTTGTCCAGGAATGAGGGGGTGTCCAGGAGGAGAGGGGGGCTGTCCAGGAGAGGAGGGGGGCTGTCCAGGAGGTGGGAAGGGGGCTGTCTAGGGAAAGGGAGGGAGCTGCAAGGGGAGGTAGGGGGTTGTCCAAGAAGGAGGGGGTGTCCAGGAGGAAGGGGGATCTCTAAGAGAGGAAGGGGGTGTCAAGGAGGTGGGAAGGGGGATTTCCAAGGAAAGGGAGGGGGCTACAAGGGGAGGGAGGTGGGTTGTCCAGGAGGAGGGAGGGGGGCTGCAGGTGGAGTGGTGGGAGGGGGGGCTGTCTCGGGGAGGGGAGGGGGGGGGTTGTCTAGGAAAAAGGGGGTGTCTAGAAGGGGGGGGTGTCTCGGAGAGGAGGGGGGGCTGTCTAGGGAAAGTGAGGGGGATGAAAGGGGAGGGAGGGGGGTTTTCCATGAGGAGGGAGGGGGCTGCAGGTGGAGTGGTGGGAGGGGGGGTTGTCTCGAAGAGGGGAGGGAGGGGGTTGTCCAGGAAGGAGGGGATGTTCAGGAGGGTAGGGGGGTTGTCTAGGAGAGGAGGGGGCTATCCAGTAGGTGGGAAGGGGGTTGTATAGGGAAAGGGAGGGGGCTGCAAGGGGAGGGAGGGGGGTTGTACAGGAGGAGGGAGGGGGGCTGCAGGTGGAGTGGTGGGGGGGGCTGTCTAGGGGTCGGGAGGGGGATGCAAGGGGAGGGGGGTTGTCTAGGAGGAGGGAGGGGGGCTGCAGCTGAAGTGGTGGGAGGGGGTGTACAAGGGTGAGAGGGGGCTGTCCAGGGGGGCTGTCTCGGGGAGGGTAGGGGAGGGAGGGGGGGATTTGGATAATCACACTAAAGAACTAGGAGATCAAGAGAAAAGTGAATTGGTATGATCATGGCCTATCTAATTGTGTAGGTTCTCATCAGGCCCTCTCTAAAACTGAGAAATACATTCCTTCCATACCTTCAACATGACCTTATATATTTTATGAGGTCCTTGTAGAGGCATAAGTGTTTAGGGTCCAAGCAGGGTTGGACCCAATGTCTAATGCGGACATGGTAGAACCCATTCCCTTTGACCTGTCATGGGAGAGTACACTCTTAGAGGCTCCTGATATATGTAACTATTAGGTTTATAACCTATCTAGGATGGTGGTATCACTAGGAAAATGTTAGAATTTATTCTAAAATTGAACACTCCTATGAAATTGAATACACCATCATGTATATGTCATATTGTATAACCTGTGGAGATTCCTCCCTTTTTTATTTTCAATAAATGAAACCTTTTGGGTTCCATGTTGTTGTTGACATTTATTCCTCATCTTTTCTCATCCATGTAATCTTAACAAAACAATATTTATAAGTCAATGAATGATGTTGAGCCTCTTCTAAAATATTAATTCAATCCAAGGAAATATAGACATGTAAAGGTTGTAACAGGTAACAATTGACATTTTATTAATGTATTCTTTAATATTAATGTTTAATTTATTTCATTATTGTATTACTAACATAATATATGTTTTCTTATATAGGTGAAATCTTTTTCCTGAATTATAATGATTTGTTCGGAAACTAATACCATGGACGACAATTTTTTAGAGTGGATCATGGATGCAAAAAGGATGAAACATCAATGTTTTTAACTGTTTGTTGAATAATTATAATTGCAACCAAATTAAACATTGTTTGAAATGTATATAGTAGTTTGTTGTTTTGTATTCATGATTTCAAGTAAATGTATATATCATTTTTGTTCTTAAGTGCTATGTGTGTAGGTGTTGTTTGTGTTGTGTGTCTAGGTGCTGTCTTAGGTGTGCAGTTGCTGTGTAGGTGCTGGGTTTGCACAGGCAATTTGGCCTTTATCAGCGTTAATTAAGCACTGATAAATGTCTAATATATCAGCACTCAAAATAGCGCTAATAAAGGTGGTATTTATCAGTGATATTTTTAGCGCTGATATATTATCCATTTATTAGCACTAAAAATAGCGCAGATAAAGGGGGAACTTTATCAGTGCTAAAAAAAGCACTGATAAAGATGGTTCTTTATCAACGATAAGCAAGCGCTGATAAAGGGGACCCCCCTTTATCTTCATCGCGATAAACAACACTTTTTTAGCACTGTTAAAGGCAGTTTTTAGTGCTATTAAAAGCCCTATTTGTAGTAGTGTTTCCAAAATGAAACACCTCTCCTTAACCTCACACTACCCTAATGGATATCGACCTCATAATTATTAGGGTCACTCTTATGCTCTTATTTCAGGTGATGATTTGATAGTTACATGACTAATATTTTATCAAATAATATCAATTACTTTATCGACCTTATCAGTTTGTGTTTTGAAAAATATAAAGAAATAAAAAGCACACACAACGACAAGGTTTCGACTAAGTCACTCTTATATAGGGTCACTCCACTTCCTCTCCCTTATGCTCACTATTACAAAGGAATGATAACCTTATTGGTACATAGGTCAAAATCAAATAATTTATCGAAGTTTCATTGCAAGTGTGGGTGGGTTCACTTTGAAATCCCCAAGACACTCTTTCATAAGTATGTTGTGAAATTCCTCAACATCACCATCATCATTCCATGAGATGTCATTGAAAACACCTCCTCCTCCTCCTTCTCCCTCCTTCCAGCTTTTGGAATTCCTTCACATTCAAGTTCTGCAATCATAATTTCATCACCTTAATGCACTGTAACAACTCTCCTTTTTCTTGATGTATTGGATGTGGCAACAGTTTTACACAATTACTGCTTTTGCAGTGAACCACTCTTTTAACCTGAAAATATGCTAAGGGAATGACACTGTCGATTCTTTTCTTCATTTTCCGTATGTCCTTATTATAGAGAGGTGTGACCATTTTCTTTTTAGTGAAAGCTACTGAATGTAGGAAATCCAAGGCTCAACATTGTGATCATTTCCAGCTGAGTGAAGGTGTTGATATCTTGAGCTCATGCATGTAGAAACTCCTCTGGTTAGAGGTTTAAGATGAATAAAATGGAAACATTTCATTATTTCCATGTTTTAATATACAAATAGTATCCCACTATTTCATTGTCCCACATCAAAATGCGTCTAGTACTGTTGTGTGGTTTATTAAACCAAATGTGTTGAGGAACTCTTAACAAATCCCATAGGGACTCTCTTAGCTCGACAGGTCACTATGCTACCCTAGTCAGGGATCTTCCTCTTGTGTTCCACATAACAGATGACCTTAGGCATGCCTCCCTGAATGTCAAAGATTTCTAACTAGCAGCGGGGTTCTAAGAAGGTACTATGGGGATGTTATACCCCATATATCAGAGTAAGCAATAGTGGTAAAGGTACTATGGGGAGGCTATACACTAGGTATTAGAGTAATCAATAGTGGTAAATAACCATACATCATACACACTAGAGTAAATAATATAATAAATAAATTGAACATGCTATAATGAATTGAAATGTACTATATAATGTGAATGGTCATGAGAAGAATATAAAATACAACAGATCACCCACTCGACTGATCAAGATACAAAACAAATAAAAGAAAAAATTAAATGAATCTCAACTTCTACTCTAAGCCATAACTTATCTCAATCATCTAAGTTCAAGCCATCTTGCTCAATGATTGAAACCCAAGCCTCTTCCCAACTCATACATGCAACCAGGGAGAGTCTTCTTGGGTACCCAGGTGCAATGGCGGTCTAAGCAAGGTATGAATACAACAGATCTCCCACTAGGACGATCAAGATATAAAATAAATAAAAGAAAAAAAATGACATGAATCTCAACTACTACTCTATGCCATACCTTATCTCAATCATATGAGTTAAAGACATCCTACTCAATGATTTAAACCGAGACCTCTATCCAACCCATACATGCAACCAAGGAGAGTCATCTTGGGTACCTTAGTGCAATGACGGTCTGAGCAGGGTGTGAATACATAACTTAGTAGGGAACAACCAATGTAGTATCGTACATAACCGATAATACATAGATATGTGCATGTGACATGATTAGCTGAAATCAAAGAATAACTATTGGAAATAGATATATAAATAAACCATCATTGATCCTCAGGTCTGGGACCCTGATCGATCCTACCTACTTCATCCAATAACAGGGTGTCTTTAAGCATGTCATGATATCATGAAATCCATATAAATGTTGGATCCTAGGGTGTAACCCAGGTATCCCTACTACTCTAGATCAAATGACCAACAAATAATCATGAATGACTCAACATCCAGATCCTGAGCCTCATGAGAATCTCTCCAAACTCCAATATAATAAATGGATCAAAGGCGATTCTTGGAAACTCCGAGCAGCCACTAAATCAAAAATATCTCCCATTTCACCAAGCCAATCGGGTGGGTTTCATGCATCCTAGGCATCCACATCAGGTACAAATAATGTCACCAATCCTAACTAGCCAGATCATAGGGGTGGCATTAGAATCTCATAATAATAATCATTATTATAATAATCCTCAAGCTTGAATCTTAGGATCCTAGAAATGATAGGCATCCTAAGGACCCATGGTGTCCAGGGCATCCCATACAAACCTGAGGTTGAATCCCGGAGTCTCGAGAATTCTTCTCATTGCTCAACATCCGGATCCTAGAATACACATCGAGAATCCATGATGATGTCATCACGTCCAAGTCATATCACATAGTATTACATGAGTCTCAAAATCCTGATCCAAGGAAGCACCTCTAAGAATCCAAAACATCACCATCACACCATTTTTGGCACATAGGCCAGGTCACATGAAGTATGTCTGGGTATCCATAGTTGTATAAAAAATATCCAGGTGAGAGCATACAAATGAGATAAGGGTTGGCTAAATGCCTAAAACCACCCCCACTGTCCATAGCCCATTGGGATCACATGTTCAGTGTGGGTTCTAAGATAAAATTCACTACCATCTCTACCCATACCCACACACACCCACTCATGGATGGTCTATCACTGGGCACCTAATTCAGTTATCTAAATAATGTCCATGGAGAGATACCCTACTTAGAGCTCTCTTAGTGAACATAGGGGAAGAGAAACCCCACTTGGGTCCTCGGTCTCGGTCAAGTCACTCATGGCATAACCCACCACATGAAGTATTCCACGATCCTAGGCAATGTCATAACATAACATGACCTCATGGGTCGCAAGGGTATACCTCATAGGTTGCCCACTTAAGAGATGTTTGAGAGTATGTCCCATACCCCATGATCTCTCATGGTTAGTCACTCACCCAAATCAATCCTAGTCCTCCTAAGGTCTATCCACCTAAGCCTAGTCACATTAAACGGGGAAGGAAGACTGACCCTAGGTAAGGGTGTAATTTCGGCCAAACCCAAACCGGACTGAACAACCCCATGAGGTGGCCCAAGCCCGGCCTCAGGCCAACCCAAACCATCGAGTTGGGCTGAGATTTTTCGGGCTGGGCTGGGCTTTTTCAATTTGGGTCATGATGGGATTTTATTATTTTCAAAATAAATATTTGTTTTAAAACTTTTTTTAAATTTTTTTATTTGAACATTTTTTAACATTTTTTTAAAACATTTTTTTAAATTTATATTTAAACGCATGTTTTTTAGATGTATTTTTTTAAATGTTTAAGATGTTATTTGTAAAAATGTTTACTTTATTTTTTATTAACATTTTACGATGGGTGGATATGTTATTATTTTTTTGTCTAAATAAATTTATATATATGAATATATATATATATATATTATGTGCAAATTGTAAAAAAAATTAATGAGGGGTTGGGGGGTGCGTAGCAGTGGGTGAGTTTAAAGCATTGTTATTTAAACGTTTTTTAACTTCTATTTAAAACATTTATTTACATTTATTTTTTTAAACTTATTTACAATTTTTTAAGCATTTACTAATTTTATTTATTTAAAATTTTTTTTAACATCTGTTTAAAACGTTTTTTACATTTATTTTTAAATGATTAATTTAAAATGTTTTTTAAATTTTTTTAAACGCGTGATTTTTACAAGTATTTTTTTAAAACATTTAACATTTTTTTCAATTTTTAATGTAATTTTTTTAAAGTGTTTGTTTTTTTAAAAAAATTAAATGTTTTTTTTAAATTTTTTTTTAAAATATTTGTTTAAAACATTTTTATTTAAACTTTTTTTAAACCATTTTTTAACATTTGATTAATTTTTTTTATATTTATTTTTAGACATTTAATTTAAAACGTTTTTTTTGGCGCATGTTTTTTACATGTATTTTTTTTAAACATTTAATATGTTTAATGTAAAAACAAATTTTTTATTAACATTTTACAGTGGATGGATATATTATTTTTTTCTAAATATATTTATATATGTATGTGAATTTATATATATTATGTGAAAATTAAAGAAAAAAAATTAATGAGGGATTGGGTGTGCACAACAGTGTGTGGGTTTAAAGCGTTATTATTTAAATGTTTTTTTATCATTTATTTAAGATGTTTTTTACATTTAATGTTTAACTTATTTTGAAAAAGTATTTTTAAGATTTTGTTTAATTTAAATCATTTTTTTAAACTATTTCTAATTTTTTAAACGAATGTTTTTACATGTATTCTTATTAAACGTTAAACATTTTTTTTGTAAAAATGTTTATTTTCTATTTTATTGAAATTTTACAGTGGGAGGATATATTTTTTTTCTAAATAGATTTATATATGTGAATCTATATATATTATGTGAAAATAAATAATGAGAGATTGGAGGGGTGCGCAATAGTGGGTGAGTTAATTTTTTTCTAAAAAGATTTATATATGTATATATAATATATATAATATATGCAAAATTCATCATATTTAAAAATAATAATGAGGTTGGGGGGTATGCGGGCATCATTGGGTGAGTAGTTATTTTTTTGTTAATATATAATAAGTTATATATATATATACAATGTTAAATGATTGATATATATATATATATATAATATAAGAAAATTGTAAAAAAATAATTAGGGGTTTGGGGGTGCACCGTAGTGGGCGAGTTAATTTTTTTTCTAAATAGATTTATATGCAATATATGTAAGTTGCAACATACTTAAAAAAATTAACGAGCATGAGGGACCTGCACAAATATCATTAGGTGAATGTGTTATTTTTTTGTTAATATACAATAAGTTATTATATATATAATATTAAACCATTGATATATATATATATATATATATATTATCCATAGCTTTGTTTATATATATTATATTAAATCATTTATATATATATTATTAATGGATTTTTAGAAGCCACACTTAATTGATATATATTATTAATAGCTATATATATATATATTATTAATGGATTTGTTTATATACATATATTATATCATATCATTGATATATATATTATTAATAGATTTGTTTATATATATATATACATATATATAATATGCAAGTTTCATCATATTTAAAAAAATTAATGAGGTTGGGTGGTGTGCACAAACATCATTGGGTGAGTGTGTTATTTTTTTTGTTAATATATAATAAGTTATTATATATATAATGTTTAATGATTGATATATATATATATATGATATGAGAAAATTGTAAAAATAATAATTAGGGGTTGGGGGGTGCGCCGCAGTTGGTGGGTTATTTTTTTTCTAAATATATTTATATATGTATAGTATATATAATATATGCAAGTTGCAACATATTTAAAAAAATTAATGAGGTTGGGGGATGTGCACAGACATCATTAGGTGAGTGTGTTATTTTTTTATTAATATACAACAAGTTATTATATATATATAGTAATAAATCATTGATATATATATATATATATTAATAGATTTGTTTATATATATATATATATTATTAAATCATTTATATATATATATATATTATTAATGGATTTTTAAAAACCGCACTTAATTAATATATATTATTAATGGATTTGTTTATATATATACATTATTATATATATATATAATTATATATCATTGTGTATATATACACACACACACATTATCATTATATATAATAATAATTATATGTGTATATATATACATTATTATATATATATATATATTAGTTTTTGCTAATAATAATGATATATATATATACACATATATCGTTGATATATATATGTACATATATCGTCGATATATATATATATATATATATTCTAGTGATAACATGATAGGTGCAACGCCTGGACCAGTTGGTGCAGGCGCAACCTTGGAAGTCTCTGGTATGGAAATCGAATCTCCCTATTAGCAGTTTCCCATTATTTTTTTTATAGTAGTCAGGCCTCGCACGGGCTAGCTGGCTGGGATTTTTTTTTGTGCTGGCCCGGCCTGGCCCGACACGAGCTTTATTGGGCCGCTCGAGCTTTCGGGCTGGGCCTGTCGGGATTTCAGGCCGTCGGGCCAGAATTACACCCTCAGCCATAGGTCAGTACTACGAGGCTATCAACTCTAAGGAATCATAGGGTTCTTACTAGACCAACTTGGGCCCGTTGTCGCAGGTACACTCATGCCTCTTATTAGAGTCTTCTATGGATCACACAGAGTTTCACCATGATGTGTCTATTCCAATTTAAATCAAGGAGATCCCCTTGGGGTATTGGTGTCAATGTAAACTCAGTCAATGGTCATGAACTTGGCCATCAAAGGCATATAACCAGAGTGCAAGGGCTCATTATGGTCCTTGAATCTATATATATTCTAAGGGATACCATCTAATTAATTAAACTGCTTAATTAACATTTATAAAAATTAATATTAAAAAAACCTATAAAAAACAATCGACGAGCATCAATCCATTTCACTCTCACCTAAAAAACCTAAACTATAATACATTTATAGGAAAAATTTACAGAAGGGGTTTTTCTATTTTTTTTAAAAAAAATTATGGGTTATTTTTTTTTTTTTTAGAATATGAGACAGACAAGGGTCAGATTAATTTACACTCAACCGTCTAGTCAGAAAGTGTCAATTCATTTGATGCACTTCACCTATTTTAAAAAATAATAATTTTAATTAATTTCATTATATATATAAAACAAAATTTAAAACAACATTTCAAATACTGTTTTTGATAATTTTAATTTTAATTTTTGACATGTCTTGTTATATATATATATATGTAACAACATTTTAAACAGTATTTAAAATGTTTCGTTTTTATGTGGAATTACCCATATTTAGGTAATTTTAAAATATAACTAAAAACTTCACTGAGGACACCATTTTATAGGAGAGGAGACCTTGATATACCTTATGGATTTTCCATTCATGATTTAGTTTCACTTTTCCAGCATTCTAATAATAATCTAATAATAATAATAATAATACAAAAATAATAAAATTTATTAATTAATAATTAATAATTAATAATTAATAATATAATTAAAAAAATAATTAATAATTAAAGAAGGTCCGGGTAATGGGATAGAAATTCCTATTACCATCAAATTTATTAATAAAGAGTGTGGAAAGCGACAGGAAAAAATAAGGGAAATGGAATGTGAAAAATAGTGAAAATACACTACCATAAAAAGCCAAACATACGTTTGCCCAAAAAATAAGAGAAACATATCAGACCTCAAAGTATAATTATTTTAATGATCACTGTCACGACCCATCCTCGGAACCCATGCCGTGACTACCCCAAGCCCACCTCCCATAGGCCAGGAGCTGACGACTAGCACCAAGGCGTAAATCCCGACAAAAGGGGAAGGCATTGCCTTTATAAAGTAAACAAACCACAGATTAAGCAAGAAGAAGTAAACACTAAGTAAATCTGGGTACAAAAGTAGTACGGAAAAGTAAATGGGGCAGAATACAAACTCAAACTAAAAGTAAAGTACAACTGGAAGAAAGTACAACAACTGATAGTAAAGCAGCAACGTCGAGCCGTCTACTGGAAGTCCCCCCTGAAGGGTGGGTACAGATAGCCTCCTCAGCTCCTCGGGTCCAGTCGTCCGCTCCGAGTACGTCCCACCCAGTGGTCCACCTCCAGGTACCGACTTTCTCCACAAGCCTCAACCACGATCAACGTTGTCCGTCATCTGCAACCAACACAACGTAGTGCGGGCATAGCCCGTGTAGGGGTGAGTATACGCTACTCAGTAGGGACCCCGAGACCCCCGAAGGTCTCCCAGAATCCACAAAGGATAATTTCAAAGGAAAGATACAATCACGAAGTAACATCCAACACTACTTAGGTATATGCCCATACATATACCTAAGTCCTGAATTCCCGCTCGGCTCCAGCATCCATGCCCAAGTTCGATCACGTCCACATAGGAGTACAAACCAATCCACATAGGATAACACAACTCAATACACATAGGAAAGCAAGTCAATCATATCGAAGATATTGATTGAATTTAAGACTCAGCTCACACAGGTATATTTCTTCGTAAGGTGATAGAGATGATCAGATATAGCCAGTGATTCATCTATGCTGAGACCCACGTAGGATACTAAACCAGCTAAGCTGTCGGACCCACATAGGATACAGACCAGCTACTCTGCCAGACCCACGTAGGATAGCAAGAATAGAGTCAAACACTGCCATACCCATGTAGTATACAAAAACAGTAGTCATTGCCGTCGAACCCACGGATGATTTCAGTACGGTCTTCATCGCTGCCGAACCCACGTAGGATTTCAGTGCAGTCTTCATCGCCGTCGAACCCATAGAGGATTTCAGAACGGTCTTCATCACTATTGAACCCACCTAGGATTTCATTGCAGTCTTCATCGCCGTCGAACCCACAGAGGATTTCAGTACGGTCTTCATCATCGCAGCCAGCTTTAGGGTTCCCGCACACAGCATGCTCGATTCCAGGAGGGTCCGCTCCACGAGCCAAAGTGGTCGATACATCAACTGAAACATAGTCCGAAGTTGATGTATCTCAAAGTTCCATCTCGACAAGAGGAACTCATCGTGACAGACGTCGCGTCAATCAGACGCCCGGTCTGCAAGTTATTGGCTTTTTTCGTTCCAGGGGCCCAGTTGGTTTTTAAGTCAAACCAACCCGACAGCACTCCAACTACGTCCAAACCTCGAGCGGATTAAGCCAAAAGGTCCGTCTCACTAAGAGGAAACCAAAAAAGTCATCGGCACGTCAAACAGACGTCCGGAGCTCAAGTTATAAGCATTTCCGCTCAGAGGGCCCGGTTGGTTTCGTGTTCGAACCAACCCGGCCATACACAAAGTTATCCTAAACCTTGAGTTTAATATACCGAAAATACCGTCTCGATCCAAGGATCGCATCACAGTTGAAGGTGCATTGATTGGAGGTTCGTAGCCCAAGATATGGGAAAAAGAACGTACCTGTCCGTTTTTATGGGGTTTTGGGCCCGGATCGACCCGGCCCGAGACCCCCCTGGGTCGGCCCGAACCGGGTCCGGGTCCAGCCCATTAGGGCGCGGCCCGGCCCGGTGGGCGCGGCGCGGCCCGGCCTGGGCGCGGCCCGACCCAACCCGACCTGGGTGGCCCGGCCCGGCCTGAGCGGCCCGGCCTGGCGCGCGCTCGCAGCCCGCGTGGCCAGCTGGCCACGCCGAGCTGAATGGAAGGGGGGGGGGGCGCTCCTTTGTCCAGCCGGGGGTTACGACCCCCGGTCTCCCCCTGAAACGGTCGGCCCGGTCCGGCCGGCCGGTGTTTCCGCTGCGGGACCCGCTATGGTCCCGCCCTCCGAGGTGCCAGCGGCCGACGGTTCCGGCCGCCCCGCCTTTCACCGTCGCGGCTTTGAGCCACGTCCTTGTCCGACCGGCACGGTGCGACGGCGCCGCACCCCTCCGTTGCGGCTTCGCTCCGGCCGCGGTGTCTTCGTGGTTCTCCGGCGCGGCGCGACGGCGCCGCTCCCCTTCCCTGCGGCCCGACTCCGGCCGTGGGTTCGTTCGGCCTCAATGGCGTGGCGCGACGGTGTCGCGCATCTTTTCTGCATTTCTCCTTGATTTCGCGCGGTGTCGTTGCACCGCGCCACCTTCTTTCAAACCTCAACAACACAACAACAAAAGGGGGAGGAGAGTCTGCCGTGTTCGTGTGGTCCGACCTCCTCCCAATAAGTTGATATCTAGCGGCCCAAAAATAAAGACGAAGAACGAAAAAGTATATTTCATGAACAAAAAGTAATTAACCCCTACCTTGATAACGAGTTGATGTTCGAAGAGCGTCGCAGAAAGCGACGTCACGGGGCGTGGTTCCGTAGACGTCGACGGAGATATTCTGAGGAGACATCATCTTCTATTTATCACGGAGAGAAGAGGATGATTACGTGTCGTTGGATAACTCCCACGTCGGTGTCTCTTCCCTTGTCTCGTAGGAGAAAGGGAATGGAGATACCGGAGTCGTTGAGTCGTTCTTCTTTGAAGAGATGAAGTTCTTCGCGGAAGGATTTAAGCTTTTCATGGGAGGATGAAGTTCTTCCCCAGAGAAAAGAGTTCTATCTCCCCAATCTCCTCACACGACAACCAACCCTACCAAATAAAATAAGACTTATCTTATTTTATTACATCAATCCAAGCATTTCAATTTTTAAAAATCAAATACATAACTCACTTAATTAATTAAGTGAGTTGGCATGATTAAAGAAGAGAGAATGGGAGGTGAGGGGTCTCACATTAAAGGGGGGTTATGGAGTTAAGGAATATGAGGGGTTGGGATCGTGTGGGACCCACCCCACCTTTATCCTCTCATGGTTGGTTAACAACATGTGGGTCCCACCCCCAACTCCCTTAGCTTATAACTACCTAGAGGAAATTAAATAAAATTGTAATATAATTTTATTTATTACTCACTAAAACCACAAAATTAACAACTCCTCCCGAGAAAACGCACCTTCGGAAAAGGTTCTACTAAGCAATTAACGACGCTGCAGTTTCATCAGTGCCCTCAGATTTCAATTCCGAGCACCGGTTCAAAAGTTAGGAAAACTCGTTTGTTCGTTCACTGAACGTACCCGAGCTAAACTTCAGAAATTGATTCCAGGCACACTGGGTCTCGGAATCAGGTGCTGTCAGAAACTGCGTTCTTGTAAAATCCCAAAGAAAATTAAGTAAAAAAAATTCCCTTGAATTTTACGGGTCTTTACATTACTCCCACCTCAGGGCTTTACGTCCCCATAAAGATACATCATAAACTAGGGGAACAAATGTGGGTACTGAGCACGCATCTGGGCCTCTCGCTCCCAAGTGCTCTCCTGGAGGTTCCCGTGCTGCCATCTGATGCGCACTAGAGGTATCGACCGTCCACATAGGACCCGCTCCTGTCGATCCTCGATCTCCACTGGTACCTCCGCAAAAGTCACCCCATCGTCAATGTCCAACTCCCCATGGTTGATGATATGCATCGGGTCATGCACCTATCTCCTTAGATGAGATACGTGGAAGATGTCGTGCACCCGGTGCAACTGTGGTGGTAGAGCCAGGCAATAAGCCACCTCGCCTATCCTGCTGAGGACTTGGAATGGTCCGATGAAGCGCAGATATAACTTGTTTCCCCGGCCAAATCTCCGTAATCCACGTCGACGTGAGACCCGCAAGAAGACGTGGTCGCCATCCTTGAACTCCAGTGGCCTCCTCCTCCTGTCATCATAAGACTTCTGCCGGCTCTGAGCTGTCCTCATCCGCTCCTGGATGACCTAGAACTTCTCTGTCATGGCCTGGACCATCTCCGGTCCCACAAGTGCCGACTCCCCAGGGTCTGTCCAGAACAGAGGTGATCTGCAAGGTCGGCCGTACAATTCCTCGTATGGTGCCATCCCAATGGTGGAGTGGTAGATGTTGTTGTACGCGAACTCCACCAAGGGAAGGTGGTCCTCCCATCTGCGACCAAAGTCGAGGACACATGCACAGAGCATTTCCTTGAGAGTCTGAATGGTCCTCTCCGTCTGACCATCCGTCCGAGGGTGAAAGGCGGTGCTCAGACGTAGCTGTGTCCCAAATGCCTCCTGCAACCCCTTCCAAAGCCAGGAAGTAAAGTGAGAATCTCGATCGGAGATGATAGATGATGTTACACCATGAAGCCGTACGATCTTCTAAACGTAGAGGTGTCCCAAGCTCTCCACTGAGCTCTGCTCTCTGATGGGTAAGAAGTGATCCGACTTGGTGAGTCGGTCGACAATCACCCAAATGGAGTCGTGGCCTCTGGAAGTACGTGGAAGTCCAGTCACGAAGTCCATAGATATCCCGTCCCACTTCCACTCCGGGACCTCTAAGGGATGTACCAAACCTACTGGTACCTGGTGCTCTGCCTTCACCTCCTAACAGGTGAGGCATCAAGAAATGAACTCAGCTACAACCTTCTTCATACCCAGCCACCAATGCTGTCGTCTGAGATCCTGGTACATCTTCACCACTCCTGGATGTACCGATAAAGGGGAAGTGTGAAACTCTCTCAACACCTCCTCCTGTAAAGCAACGGGTACCATGGTACGTCCTCTGAAAAGGACGACGTGCTCTCCTCCTACAGAAAATCCATCATGTTCCTGTCCTGAGGATATCTGCGCATGCCGTGTCTCACATTCAGCGTCCCCCACACTGTGCCTCTCTGACCCGCTGCAGTAGTGGAGGTGTGACTATGAGTGACTGAAGAAAGGTTGCTCCATCTCTATCCACGAAGGATATCTGCAAAGTGGATAGCTGCTCAGTCGCCTCACCGAGTAGCTGAATGCCCGTCCTCCTAATGAGGGAATCAGATACTACGTTCCCCTTTCCAGGAGTATAGACTATCTCAAAGTCATAATCCTGGAGGAACTCAAGCCATCGCCGCTGTCTCAGATTCAGGTCTTTCTGCGAGAAGATGTACCTGAGACTCTGGTGGTCAGAGTAGACTGTAAAGCGCTCACCCATCAGGTAGTGTCGCCACATCTTCAGAGTGAAGACCACTGCTGCTAACTCCAGGTCATGGGTAGCATAGTTCTGCTCATGCTGCCTCAACTGACGTGATCCATAGGCGATCACTGCCCGCTCCTACATCAGGACACATCTGAGTCCGGTCCCTGATGCATCGCAGTAGACTACGTACCCCACTCCCTCCTCCGGTAGCCTCAAGATAGGTGCGCTGTTCAATCTCTGTCTCAGCTTCTGGAAGCTCTGCTAACATCTGTCTGACCACACGAAGGGTTTCCCCTTCTTCTTCAAAGTGGAGAGTGGTGCCGCAACTCTGGAGAAGTCTGGTACAAACCTCCGGTAGTACCCATCTATCCCCACGAAACTCCGCACCTCCGTCACGCTCCTGGGTGGCTCCCAAGCTAGCACTACCTCGATCTTCGCAGGATCCACTGCAACTCCCGCCTCAGAGATGACGTGTCCCAAGAAGTGGACCTCATGTAACCAGAGTGGGGTGCCTGTAGATTATATGTTGTAAGGAAATCAAGTAATGGGTGTCACTGAATCGTCCTTGGGTAGTTTCACACCATATCAGGGTTCCCCTAGATTATCTTGTGCTTAACTCATTTTTTTGAAATTTACATTGGTTATGCTAGATGGGAAATCCAAACAGTTGAGATACTAGAGGAATAGAGTTGGTTGTATCCATATTATGGATTGGAAAAAGGGTTCTCCACTTGACTATCCAAGAGTCGTATATGATATGATTGAGATGATTCTCTACCTAAATAACTAAGAAGTGAGTTTCATGCCATAGTGGGGTCATTTTCTTAGTGAAATATGGATCTTGGACCACTGAGGGGTATGATGAGTATTAAAATGGCTCTTCATTTTAGTGGGAACCTATTTAATAAAAGTCCTTATTAAATGGTTAATACTACATGATACTCATCTCATAAAAGCTTTTATTGTAGATAAACACCTCCATCATCATCAACCTAAACTTCATGATCAACCCTTGAAAATTGAAACTTGATGTAAGCTACTCCTAAGACTAGTAACATAAGAAAATTTCTTAAGAAATATTGGTAATCTAAGAAACATTATTAATAAAAATTATATGTGTTAAAATAATTTATTCCTATGTAACCAAGTGTTGAAATTTTTCAACAAGTGAATCTAAATTCTTATGGAATCATAGAGTGATTCATTTAAGGTTTTAAAGGAATTAAATAAAAAATAGATTTTTATAGTTAATGAATTTATACTATTGTAAATATATGGAAATGTTCTGAAAATATGATTGAATTCAACAAAAGTTTACCTGATATTCTCAAAGTGTTGAGAATGGTTAAACTGTGATTTTTGTATTTGGGTATTGTATGGATAGTACATGTGGGTAAAAGTTCTAATAGGAAGAAAAAACTTCATTGAAATGTTGAACAATGCTTATTAAAGATTCCAATCAAGTTCATTGAAACCTAGGATTATCAAAAAGGAAGAATAATAATTTTATATAATGGGTTTTTCTAGAATACCTGAAAGAGTTTCTAAAACTCCATGGAATTTCCATGTCATCTATAGATATTATAGAAATTAATTCAACCATTTTTAAATGTATGTGAAATTGAATGTATATTTTACAAGTGTTGTAAATATAAAAAAGATCAAAATCAAAGGAGAGTTGTTTAATCTTATATCTTGCATTCATGAAGATAAGAGTTACTACATATGAATGTAAAATATTTTATCAAGATAAATTGAATATAAGTAAAATATGTGTATCCTCATCACATTTATATTATGAGAGAGAATAGTTTTGATAAAAAATATTTGTTATTATTATTTTTTATTAAATGTTTTATGATTCTTAATTTTCTAGGACATGTTTTGAGAAGAAGATGTGGATAAAAATGTTTTATCCTAGATAAAAAAAATTATCCAAACATTTTTAAAATATGTTGGTATGTTTTTATTCCTCCCATCAGTGGTATATTTTAATAATTTTTTTCAAATAAAAATGTTCCAAACACATAAAAAACATATTTGAGAGAGTTTAATTGTTTAATATTCTTACTGAAAGGAAATAAATGTAATTTATTAATACTAAATGATTTGTGTATCTTAACAAGATATTCTGAAGAGAATATAATGTCTAAGATGCTAATAGGACTATTTTTTACTTAATAAAGTTAAAAATTAACAAATAATGGATTACACCAATCTTCCGTTATAGTGATTTTCTTTTGGTATCCTAAAAGAGTTTAGGGTATTTTGAAAAAGACAAATGTAAATAGATACAATAGTTACCATATTAAAGTGATTATAACTTTATTCTATAAGAGTTTATGAATAATGGTAAATAATAATGTAAGTAGTTAAATTGATTCAAAGGAAATATTTGATAGAATAGTGGTCTAATAATGATTATGATGAATATAGAATGAGTTCTAACTAGAAAATAGAATTTGGCATCATAACCTTTGATGTTGTGAAGTTGAAAAGTTTGAATATGTTCAATAAGTTAAAAAGTTAGGAATATGATTCCTAAATATCACCACTATTCAAATTTTATTTCTTTATAGATGTTTCTCATTAAACAGTTAGTAGGCATTTTTTTCAGATGGTCACATATGTATGTAATAGGGATTACATGTGATGCAATGGGTTAACAAAATCCTAAATGTGTAGCAAGAATAAGGCTAATCTAGAAGCTTATCATATATGATATGATAAATTGGTGAATATATTGGTTTTTTTTAAATATTCTTAAATATTATAAGAATATTAAAATGTATCAAATTTAAAGGGGATATCTATTTTATCATTATTTCACATTTCTTACATAAATTTATATCTAGATATATATTTCATGAAGTGCAATGATAATTGACCTCTCAAAGTGTGACTTTGAGTTTATCCCTATATAGTGATTGCCATATAGTATTATAGGTTATGAAGAAATGTTAAGGTTAGTGTGATTAGGATTCTTATATAGAGATACAGAATATGTGCATAATGCACAAAAAAAAGAAAATGATTCTTTGTGTGCGCTGGATGACCCACTAAATATACTGCATTGAGTGTCATACAGATTTCTGTGATATACTAGAGGTGCACAGATCATTTTTTATTCCCCATTACATAATTTTGGAGAGGTACCTAGCATGATAACCTTCATTTTTTGATACCCTACTTACTCAAGTATACATATTGATATCTCTAATACAGGGGTGGTTGGGTATGTTGTTGATATTTTCATCGGTTGGAGCTTAACCAATATGGTATTTTTTTCTCATATGATGAGTATGAAATTTGGGCCCTTTATTGAGATATACAGTGAGAGTGATTATCCACACTAAGATATTATATATATCTATCAGTATAAGGGACATGTGATGTACATGTCCAGAGGGACGAATGACATGTGCTATATTCATCGATCAATTAAATGTATACTCAGAGAGTTGAGAATATGTGATTTGGATAAATGGTATTGACATGATTTGTGTCTCATGGTCACTTGATGACTTTGAAAAGGGGGAAATATGAGAATGTATGTTTTCATATGATGAATTTTGGTGGACACAGGTCTTGAGATATGTGTATTTGATGGAGATCACTCCAGATCCCTTTATGAATTGAGTATCATTTATGATTTTCTAGAGGTAGATCTTTTCTTACACTTATAGATCCAAAGATTCATATTTTTTTTAATTCTATAAAGGCATGTGGGGTTACACTTTATTGTTGACTTAATGGGGAATGAGTTTGACTCTGATATATACTCTAAAAGTTTTTTAGAGTTAATCCAAAAAAATTTTGGATCGGTGTTCACAAGGAATTTCATTTAATGTGATACAAAGTGAATTAAATGATAGATTTCCAAAAAAATTAGAGTATATCCTAACAGAGTTTTGTATATGGTTTCACAAGTTATTTTATATTATAAAATATAAGGTAAAATGGAACAAAGTATTTTAGGATTTATCGTAAGTGGTAGATTGATAGATATATTCCCTAAATACTTATATTTATATATGATATATATATATATATGATGGATTTCATGAAAAAATTTATTTTCATTTAGAAAGAGAAATATCATTTATACTTCCTATGATAATAGTTATCATTTGGATAGTTTTATCATCCACATTACTATCATTTAATTTACCATTTCATTTGATGAAATGTTTGGAAGTAAATGTATACGATGCATTTTTATTGTCCATGGTATTTATTCATGTGCCTGGATGCATGAATAAATGAGAGGATAATGACGTAGCATCCTTGATTACTTATTTAATTTCTACCATGTGATGGAAGTGGTTTTGAATTACATTGTGTTGGGTTGAACATCCCCGAATCCATTTCTCTCTTTCTACATATTCCTTTACATGTAGAGATACTAGCACATAATGGGAGAAAGGAGAATCCCTCATGTATGACATATGATTCCAACTATCTTGTGGATACACCAATTAGGTGAGATTTTTTTTAACTTATATGATCTTTATCAAGAAAATTTTAATATGTTCAAAGGTTAAGTATATGATGCAGTGTATCTTTAGTGAATGGTATGCTTTCATTTATAGTATTTATTCATTATATTTTTACATGTAGTTTTCATGTTGTCTTTCATATAGATCCTCATAAAAGGGGTTTCAATTGCTTCCACGTGATATGATAAATGTTATTAGAATCATTTAAACCCTTTATTTTATACTTGGGATGAATCTTCCTCCTCAAGTGATAAAATTGTGAAATTACTCATGGAACATATCGACGGAGGTAATGTGTTTAATACTCACATGTCTCATAATTATTTTCAATATTATTCTTCTTCTTTTTCCTTCAGTCACCTAAATTATGAAGACCTAAAATATTCATGATATCAGCTTGAAAAAGTATATCATCAACTCAATTCTTTATATTTAGACATTCAAAAGATGTATATGAAAGTGATTGTGGAAAAAGATAAAGTTTTAAATGAAAAACATATTCTTTTAAAAGAAAATGATGATTTGATTTTGAAATTAAAAAAAATCAACTCGATGTTGAAGTTTTCAAAACCGAAATCAAGGACATCATAATATATCTTTTAAAATTCACACAAGGTGAACAAAAATTTAATATGATCCAGGGTTTTCAATGATTTAAAAGAAATAAATGTAGTTTTTTTATTTTCAAATGATAATTAATCTTCTTCGAAAACCATTACTTTCATTTAAAAAGGTGTTTATAGAGATAAATTTTGAAAATATTTTTATAAATATAGTCATCTAATGTATGAATTTGATTGAAAATTTGCTAGATATTGAAGTCATAAATCGATCCATCTTTATTCTAATATATCTCGAAAATCTAAACATGTTTGGGTCTATAAATAATTGTTAACCCATGTTTGTGGAATTAAATTTTTTACCTTTCCTAAATCATGTGATAACATTATCAAAACCTCAAGGGTTTCAAAAGGAGCCTTTAAATTACTTCTTGTTGGTATTTTCCACTAGACCTCATTGATCTCTCAAAAGATTTTCTTCTCTTTAAAAGATGATATTTGACCTATTGAATTTATTGATCAAATCTTTCCACCTTCAGGTTAATGTTTTATACTTCATGGAAGGAGGATCTTGGATCTTTCTTTTCCATAGAATCTTGGGTATCAACCTTTATCTTCATGAGAAATGGTTATTTGTTCCTTTTATTTTAGTTCTCTCTTGAATTTTACTTCAAAATATTTCCTCTATTGTTTTTCTCTTATTTTTAAATTTTTCTATATTTATTTTTGGCTATAATACCTTTATCTCAATTGTGTTATCATTTTTTTGGAATCATTTATTTTTTTAAAATTTCAATTCGTTCTTAAATTATTTTTTCGTAATTTATTTTCTTTTCCATTTTCATTTTTTTCAATTTTCTATTTTTATTTTAGATTCACTCTTATCTTAAATTTTTATTTGAGATCATTTTATCTTTAAAGTTTTATCTCTATTTCATCTCTTAATTCATTTACTTATTTCAATATTCTTTCATGATCTATCTTTTTTATTTTAGGTGAGTTCTTTTAATGTCCTCTTTCATTCTTCTACAATATATTATCTAAGAATATTCTTAAAGATTCATTTTTTTCTAAACATGTGTAATATCTTCTTAAAATCATGTTTTAAATTCTCTATATCTTGGAATGATCTTCTCTTAATTTTATGAAAATATTCATATAGGGTTCAAAAATCCTTATTTTCAAATTTTCTATTTTTTAAAGGAGTATTTTTTTCATGCCTTTGTTTCTGTCTTGAGCCTAAGATTATTTGTAAATACCTTTATGGATTCTTGATCTTAATTGATTTATCTGTATATTTTATGAAGAATTATAGTTTTTAAATTCCTCTCACATTATTAAATATATTTTTTATTAAAGGGTATTTTAATGTTGTTTAAATGTTTTTTTAAATTATTTTCTATTATCTTTCGATATCTCTCTAAATGTATTTCTTAAAAAGTTTCATTTTGATAATATTAAAGTGGGATAATTTTTTGATGGTGGTAAAATATCCAAGAATTTATGTTTCAAATATTATTTCATCAAGGGAGAGAACTTTGTTTCAATGTTTAACAAAAGATGGAGACATGTTTTCAAGTTTATATTATAACTCCACTCTTTTTATCTTTCCCCTATTCTTTATTTTGATTTTAATACCATGTGTTTGTGATCATCAAGAAGGGGTAGATTGTTGGATCCATAATAATAATTGTTTTGATGATCACAAACACTCTAATGTTGTTCTAAATTGTTTTGTATTGTTTTATATTGTTTCAAGTGTGTTTTTCATGATTCTAGTTTGTCAGTTTAGAAGGAAGAAATATTGCCTAATGGAATATTCAAATTAGGTTTAAAGGACCTCTTCCACTTATGTTGTAGTCGGGAAGCAGTGGCTACCTAGTACAGTTCAACCAGATAGCTGGTGACATGGGAAAAAAACTCTTAGCTAGTATGAGTCCATTGGATAGCTGGTGGAGGTGAACCAAAAAGCCAGTGGGAGATGTCTAGAAGCATTTGATCCCATGCATCCCACCAGCTACCAAGTGGAGGCTATAGTTTATCCAATAACATTAGGACTGATAGTACAATGAGGTATTTATAATGGTCAAAAATTGTTTCATTTGGATCTTAAATGTGATGGATAAATTCATTGGACCCTACGGGGACTTAGAGGCTAAAAAATGAGATCAAGGTAGCCTCAATTCATCATCCAATATTCTACTTTATCAAAGTGAAAACACTATAACGTTTCTAAGTCTCAAATTTTATCTAATTATCTCAAATATCCCAATATATTAAAGTCATTAACTTTTAAGGGGAGTTCAATTGATCATCAACCAAGGAGATCAAGGAACCGAATTTAGAAGGGTGTGTGTTGCATCAAATTCATCTAAAGTTCCATCAAAATTAGTGTTCAATATTTTATGCCTCTTCCTCTCTCTTCTTTTAGATCCTTTTTGTAAAACCCCTTGTCTCTTGATTATTATACTTCTCTCTCTATATCTATTTCTATATAGATCTATTTTTTCAAGAAATAGATAATTTCAAGCATTGTAAAGGGATTTCAATTAATAAAGACATTTATTTGTCTTCTACCTCTATTTATTTGGTTCTTGGTTATATTTTCAAACCAAGGGATTGAGGTTCTTTTTTTTCATTAAAAGAAAGAATTTTTTAGGTTATTGGTTTCCATTAAAAAAGTGATTTTGGTTTCTTGGTTCTCATTCAAATCAAAGGGTTTAATATATTGAACCTCATGATCTTTCTAATACAGATGATATTTATGGGTATATTTAGGTACTATTGCAGAAATTCTTTACCAAATTTCTCATGTAATTTTTTCATCGTTTTCATTTAATTTACCTGTTTTAAATTTCTTTATGTTTTAATTTTATAATATCGATTTCTTGTATTACTTTTTCGTACCTTTTATGGATTCAATTTTAATTATAACTCTAATTTTTCAAAAGGAAGTTCACCTTCAACTCTCTTTCCATTTATCTGACACAACAAAATAGGATAAAAAATACGCCTCCATTATCCACCAAAATAAGAAGAATCATCAATCAGAAATAGATCAACCGCTATCCCGACCTCTTAGATGAAGAACCCTCCTCCATGATCTAGGATTCTTCTATGTTTTGTTATCATCAACTTGAGAATCATTGTTATCATCTAGTAGAGTGGGGACTTTTGAGGTCCAAGGATCCTATTATTTATATGATCTTGTTCCAAGATCCTTGTCAAGACTTTATGGCCCATCCTTAGGTTCAAATCTTCCCCTTTGAGGTTGGATTGCTTATTTCCCTGCATCTGACTTGACTTCCTTAGTGGTAATAGCATAGGATTTGTCACCTTTCTTCAAGAATGATTCCCCAGTGCTGGTTTTGTTCAGATCATCCATCATAATAAAGATACTTTTTTCCCCAGTACTCCTAGGTTGATTTTCCTTTTTGCATCATTAGGCATGGCCATTGGTGAAATCAAAAAAACACCACTACCAAAGGTGCAAACCACTGGAGGGGAATACTCAGGCACTACCAATGCATTGGCCTTAACACCAAACTGTAGATAAACTAGGTCTTCTAAAGGAAAAGGAATAGACCTCACAACATCAATTTCAATAGGTTTAGGAGTAACCTCTAATTTCATAGTGATGTCATCCATATCCTAAACCAACCTTAGACTTGATGGATCCACCTTCTCCATAGTGTTATCCTTCCATACATAATTATCTTTCTTATCAGTAGCATCTCTTATTAAGTGGGTTCTATCCATAGAGGGGTTACCCATGAATGATTGTCCACTACTTCTTATAGCCTTACCTTTCACCACATGGATAGCATGTCCCACACCATCATCCTTTCTAGAAGTATTAATTAAAATAATGTTTTATTATTCATAATTACCAACTTTTAAGTAATTATAAAATAAAATTATTTTAAAAAAATACCCAGAATAGAGAATCAATTAATTTGACACTCAACCATCCTATATTTCAAAAAAACTTAACCAATAAAATAAAATTAAAAATTAACAAAAAATAATTTCAAAAATTTTACCTACATTTATAACATTTATAAATCATTGATATCTATATATAATTTAAAAAAACATAACTCCAAGTGGACCCTATAATAAGAGGACCTAAATTAAAGAGAAGATCCAGTAAAACCAAAATTATTTATTCATAACCTTTAACTAGAATGGACACAACCAGTAAAATATGAGACTAATACTCTGAGCTTGAGTCTTCCCTCGGAACCACCCCCTTTTAATTATGCCATAAGAACATCCATGGAATCTGAAACCTCATTTTTATACATATATGTCATGGAAACTAAAATGGGAGGTGTTTTGATATATTGAGTGTAATAAAGAAGTCCTAGTAATAGTCGAGGTGTGACGTGTTGAGGCTGTTGAGGATCCGGCCATGGAAGTCATGGATCTAGGTGATGTGAGATACCATCTACTGGAGGAAGCTACTCAAGATGTTTTTTAAACTTAGCCTTGTGCTATATTAGGAGGTCCTTAGTCTCTTTACCCCTTAAGTGCCTGTTTATAGAAGAACTCGATCTTTCCAACTTCTAGGAATGCTTTGATAATTCCTTCATCATGAGTATCAAAATCCAGATCCAACCATATAGCTGCCCAAAAAATAAGAGAAACATGTTCGACCCTAAAACATAATTTTTTTTAATGACAAAAAACACTATAATGTTGTTCTAACTTGTTTTAGGTTGTTTCAAGTGAATATATTGTGTTTAAACTATGTTAGTTTGGCATGAATTAATCTGAAATAAAGGCAAATTCAAATCCGGTTCAATGGGCCTCTTCCACTTATGTTTTTGTAGGGAAGCACCAACAACCCAGTGTAGTTCCACATGATAACTAGTGGCATGTGTAAAACACTCTCGAAAAGTAAGATTCCATTGGTTAGTTGGTAGAGGTTCCATAGATAGCCAGTGGGAGGTTTCTAGATATATCTACTGTTAAGAAGCCCACTGACTACCTAGTGGATTCTATTAGGTATCTTGTGGAATTAGGGTTTCTAGTACGAGGAGGCATTTATAGTGGTAATTTTTTTTCATTTGGGTCTTAAATTTCATTGATCGATTCATTGGACCCCATGAATTCTTAGAGGCTATAAAAGGAGATAAATATGTACTCAATTCATCATATAATCATCCACTGAATCAAAGTGAAAATGTTGAAACCCTCCCAAATCTTAAAGATGATCCAATTCTCTAAAATCTCCCAAGATCTTAAATTCCTAAACTTTTAATGGGAGTTCAAGTGATCATCATCTGAGGAGATTAAGTCACTGAATCAAAAAGGGAATGTTCTTCAACAACATCATCTAAATCTCCATCGATAATCCTATTCAATATTTTTTACCTCTTTCCCTCTCCTCCGTTGGATCCTTTTTGAAAACCCCTTAGCTCTCACTTCTTATCCTTCTTGCTCACTATATTTCTATCAGGATCTATTTCTTGAAGAGAGATAGAAGTTAATGAATTTTGGAGAGATTACAATTAATAAAGTCATCTATTTATATTCTCCCACTATTTATTCATTTCTTGGTTATCTATTCAAACCAAGGTATTGAGGTTCATTTTATTTTGTTAAAAGAAAGGGTTTTTAAGGTTCATGGTTTTCATTAAAACCAAGTTTTTTTTGTTTCTTGGTTCCCATTAAAACTAAGGGGTTTATTATATTGAACCTTATGATCCTTCTCATGGGGAGGATATACAAGGCTACATTCAGGTACTATTGTTGAAAATATTTACCAAACTACATGTTTCCTTTCTATATTTAATTTTCTATATCAATTTCATTTAATTTCCTTATTTTAAATTCAATTATTGTTAACTTTGATTATACTGATTACTTGTTTACTTCATCATATATTTTATCGAATTGATTTTATTTATCGCTTTAATATTTTAAATTGAAATTCACCCTTGCTATTTTTATAACCCAATAATTGGTATCAAAGGGATATTTGAATTTATTTCAAAATCACTTTTTGAAAATCATTTTTATTATTTTTTTACAAATATTGATTTTTTAATTCCAAATATTGATTGATTTTAAATGTTTGATTTTAAAATGTAATCTACTTCTTATATGAATTCTCTTTTCTTTGATGGTTCAAATTATTCATATTGAAAAAATTGCATGTCAATTTTCCTTATAAGTATTGGATACCCTATTTTGAAGATGGTTATGCATGGTTATACCCCTACAACTGAACCTGAATATTAATGGACCCCACAAGATATTACATCTTTTTAATTAATTGTTAAATCTATAAATACCATGCATTTTGGTTTAGATAAAAATGAATTTAATATGATATCTTCTTGTAAAATTAATAATGAAATCACCAATGAAATTTAGAAACTATTGGAAATAACAAATGAAGTAACAAATAATATAAAGTACACTAGATTGGATATATGTGACCAATATTTAAAAAGTTTCTCTATGCATGAAAATGAAAATATTTCTAGAAATATTACTTATTTCACTAACATTTTCAAGGGTAGAAAATCTCTTGGTGATCACAAAAAAATCTCATGAAGAAAGTCCTGTGGATTTAACCTAGTTCTTGGGATCCCAAAGCAACGACAATCCAAGAATCCAAAGACTTAAACAAAATATGGTAGTTTAAGAACTCATTGGATCACTAATGACATATTAGATCACTATGAAATACCAAGAGATTAAGTAAGCTATAGAGGTAAAGGAACATAAGAAGAAAATTTCTTTTAAAGCAATCATAGTAGATGATTCATCCAAAAGTGACAGTGATGAAAAATAAAAACTTGAAAATATTGTTAAAATTATTTACAAACTCATAAAAAATAATAAATCATCCTGACATGTTAAAAATAAATATTTAAACATTATTCTAGAATTGGTATGTTACAAGTGAAAAAAAGGTCATATAATACCATATTTTATAATCTAAAAAAGTGGATAAAAGGAAATAAGAAATGTAAGAAAGTTTTAAAAGTTTTGACTTGGGATGACTCTTCCTCCTCAAGAAATGAAAGTTTGAAATACCTCATGACACATCTATAGGAAGTTAATGAGGTTAATACTCCCATGTTTTATTCTTCTTCTCAATCTTATTCTTCATTTGTCTCATTCAGTCACCTAAATTATGAAAACCTAAGATATTCTTGATATCAACTTGAAACAATATATAGTCAACTCGATTCATAATATTTAGATCTCAAAAATAAGTATAATAAAGTGGTCATTAGAAAAGATTAAGTTTTAATTGAAAATATATTATTTTAAAAGAAAATGATGATTTGATTTTTAAAATTAATAAATTAACCTGATGTTTAAGTTTTCAAAATTGAAATCAAGGATCTCAAAATATCTCTTTTAAAATTAACCCAATGTGTTAAAAAATTAATATGATCCTTAGTTATCAATTTATTAAAAAATAATCATGGTTTTGGTTTTTTAAATTATAATTAAGCTTCTCCAAAAACCACTACCTTCATTCCAAATTCTATTTTGGGAAATAAATTTTGAAAATATTATTTTAAATATGATCATCTTATATTTGAATGTGATTTCAAAAATTATAGATATTGAAGGCCAAAATCGATCAATATTTTTTCTAATATTTCTAAAAATATATAAGAAAATTTTGGTCCCTAAATCTTTTCTAGCCCATGTCTGTGGACCTAAATTTGTTACTTTTCCTAAATATTATGCTAACATTTTCATGCCCTTAAGATTAGAAAACATATCCTTTAAAAGATTTTATGTAGGGATTTTTTAACAGAACTCATTGATCCATCAAAAGAGTGGATTCTCTTTAAAATATTTTTTTGAACTCTTGGTGTGATTGATCATCTCTTTCTAGCTTGAGCTTAATGTTTTATGCTTCATGTGAGGAGGAGCCTACCTCTTTACTTTCAATAGAATCTTGGACATAAATCTTGATCTTCTTGAAAAAGGCTTCTTTATTTCATTTATTTTAATTCCCTCTTGAATTTTATTTCAAAATATTTTCTCTCTAGTTTTTATCTTTTTTTTCTTTTTTCTCTCTTTATTTTTTGTTATGACCCCTTTATCTCAGTTTTGAAATCATTTTGTGTGAGTCATATCTATTTAAAAAAAACATATTCTTCAAATTTGTTTTTCAAAATTTATTTTATTTTCCTTTTTCAATTTTTTTCAAAATTTATTTTCTTTTTCTTTTTAAAATTTGTTTTTATATTTTATTGATTAATCTTGAGATTATATGTTATCTTTAATTTTTATTTGATATTTTGTTATCTTTAATGTTTTGTCTCTATTTCATCTCTCAATTGATTTATTTCTTTCAATATTATTTTATTTCTTATCTATTTTATTTTAGGGGTGTTATTTTAAATAACTTTTTCATTATTATTCTCTATCTTATCTAATCATGGTCTTAAAGATTCATTTTTTTCTAACCCTGAGTAATATCTTCTTAAAAGAATGTTTTAAATTCACTATCCCTTGGCATGATCTTCTCTTAATACATTAAAAATCTTTATACATGGTTCAAAAATTCCTATTTTCAAAATTGATATTTTTTAAAGGATATTTTGATTATATATTTGTTCTTATCTTAAGAATAATATTATTTATTAACAACTTTATGGATTCTTGAGCTTGATTGATTTATATATATATATTATGAAGCATGATAGTTTTTAAATTTCTCTCACTTTATTAAATATCTTTTCTTAAATGGAAGTTTAATCTTGTTTAAAGGTTATTTTGAAATTATTTTATATTATCTTTTCATATCTCTCTAACCATCTTGTTTCAAACATTCCTTTTGGATATTATCAAAGGGGGATAGGTTTTTTATTAAGATAAAAAAATTGAATAATCTCTATTTAAAATGTGCATTCATCAAGGGGGGAGATTTATTTTAATGATTCACAAAAGGGGGAGACATGGTTTCATGTTTATTGGGTAACTCCATCATTTTTATCATTTCCTTATTTCTTATATTGATTTTAATATCAAGTGTTTGTGATCATAAAAATGGGGGATATTGTTGGACCCCAAAGCATAATTGTTTTAATAATCACAAATTCTCCAATGTTGTTCTAACTTGTTTCATGTTGTTTCAAGTGTATTTTTTTGTGTTTATAGTGTTTTAGTTTTTTATAAAGGAATCTATCCTAAAGGTGGCTCCAGATCATGTTCAAAGGGCCTCTTCCACTTATGTTGCAGTAAGGTGGCACCATCTACCTGGTGCAGTGCCACTAGATAGTCGGTGGCATGGTCATAACACTCTCAGCTGGCAGGATTCCACAGATTACTGATGGGGGTGCACTAGATAGCTGATGGGAGATGTTTAGAAGTAGAAGCTACCAAAAATCCCATCGACTACCCAATACAGGATATTGGGTATCTGATGGCATTGAGATTACTAGTCTGAGGAGGCATTTTTTGGTGGTCAAAAAGTGTTTTTCAGGTTTTAAATGTTGTGTCCAGATTCATTAGACCTCAGAAATCCTTAGAGGCTATAGAAGGAGATCAAGGTAACCTCAATTAATTATCCCATATTCTAGTGAATCAAAGTGAAAACACTATAACACTCTCAAAAATCAAAGTTGATCTAATTTTCTAAAATCTCCCAAGAGTTTAAAGTCCCCAAATTTCAAGGGGAGTTCAAGTGATCATTATCCAAGGAGTTCGTGGAACTTAATCAAGAAGGGTGTATTCTTCAATGACATCATCTAAAGCATCATCTATATTCTTGTTCAATCTGTTATATCTTTTTCTCTCTCCTTGTTTACATATTTTTTGTAAAACCCCTTGGCTCTCACTTCTTATCCTTCTATCTCTCTCTATTTCTTCAAGAGAGAGAAAATTTCATGAATTGTAAAAGGATTTAAATTAATCAAGTCATAAATTTCACTTCTCCCTCTATTTATTTATCTCTTGGTTGTCCATTCAAACCAAGGGATTGATTTTATTTCTATTCTGTTAAAAGTAAGGGTTTTGAGGTTCTTGGTTTCTATTAAAATAAAGTTTTTTTAGTTTATTAGTTCTCATTCAAACCAAATGGTTTATTATATTGAACATCGTGGTCATTATTATGGGTAGAAGATATAGGAGAACATTCTGGTACTATTTCTAAACTTTTTTACCAAATTTCCCATTTACTTTCAATGTTTACTTTTCCACAATGCATTCATTTAATTAACTTGTTTTAAGTTCTTCTATGTTTTACTATGATTGTATCATTTGATTTCTTTACATTGTCATATCTTTTATGGTATTGATTTTATTTATTGTTTTAATTTTTTAAAAAGGAAATTCACCCCCCCCCCCCTCTATCCTTTTCTCTAACCCAAAAAAAATATGATTAAAAAAGAAGCCTTCAAAATAATGAAAAATAGAAAAATTAATTGATCAGAAAGAGATTAACCCCCATACCGACCTCTTGGATGATGACCCCTCCTCCAGGATTTTCGTTTTTCCATGTTTTTTTATCACCAACTTGAGAACTAGTGTTTTCATCCAATTGAGTGGGAACCTTTGAGGAGGGGGGATCCTATTATCTAGATAAACCTATTCCACGAGCCTTTTCAAGCCTCTCTAACTCATCCTTTAGTTCAAAGATTCCCATTTGAGGTTAGATTTCTTATTTCCCTATATATAACTTGACTGCCTCATTGAGAATAGCGTGATATTTTTCACTTTCCTTAAATAATGATTTCCTGGTATTGGATATGTTCATATTTTCCATCATACTAATGATATTTTTCCCCTAGTACTCCTAGGTCGAAGTTTCTTTCTTACATCATTAGGCATATCCGCTGGTGAAATCACAACAACACCACTACCAATGGTGTGAACTACCAGAGGGGACTTCTCAAGCATCATTGGTGTATTAGCCACTGAACTAGATTACATATGAATATATATTATAGTGGAGTAAGACTAGAGCTCAAAATATCAGTTTCAATAGGGTTAAGAATAACCAATGATTTCATGGTGATGGCAAACCTCTCCTGGACTGAGCTTATACATGATGGATCCACATACTCTATATGGTTATACTTCCCTACATAATTATCCTTCATATCAATAGCAACTCTAACTAAGTGGGTTTCATCCCACTACTATAGATCTACCCTTTAATACTATGTAAAAATCATTTTATCAACACTAAAAAAGTGATGATATTGTAAGTTCCCTTAAAAACGTACATCTTTTATCATCGATAATTTAGAACTAATAAAGGAACACCTTTTTCAGTGCTAAACTAGCACTAATAAAAGTCATGTTGATGTAGGGTGCTGATAAAATTACAGAACACTACAACTGTAAATAGAGAATTTAATTAAAATTAAATTTAGATAAAAAATACAAGAAATTATTTTATTATAGAAATATCAAACATATTGTTTTGTAAAATTACATTGGTAAGTACAATTTATTACAAACATTCAAAAACATCAATATGTTATTGTCTTTAGTCCCCAACCCCCTCTGAAAAGAGCCCGATCATGCTACCAATTTCCAAGAAAACCACTCCAGCTCGAGAAAAAGAGTGAACTAGTATAAAAAATATTATGTTAGTAACACTATAATAAATAAATAAGACATAAATATGAAATAATAAATTAAGAAAATTTCATTTTTAAACTGACATAACACATTTTGTGCCATACTGGTCATATTGTGTATTTGATTGAGGTGTGGCTGATTCCTACACATCAAATATTACTAATGGATTATTTCCCTAAAGTATCAAAAAAATCTGAATGTGTTTGATCAGTTTTGAGTATCTGGTTTTTTTAACTAAAGTGTTAATTTTAAACTAAAAACATACACATCGAGTCATACTGAGAACAATGTGTATCAGATTGAGGTTCGATTGATTCCTATATGTCAAAAATGACTTATGACTCATTTTATTAAAATATCAAAACAATAAGAATTCATTTTCTTGGTTTTTAGTATGTGGTGTGTGTTTTGAACTAAAGGGACAATTTTAAACTCAAAATAGTCACTTTGAGTCATACCAGACATGCACATGATCCTTAGCCCAGTTGGTGAGGACTCCTTAAGTGTATCCGGGAGACCTGGGGTCAAATCCAGGTAGAGGCTAATTTCCAATTACTGTAGCAGGGACTGTAGTAGGGACTGTAGAAGGTACTGTAGCAGGTAATGTAGAGGGAACTGTAGCAGGAACTATTGGCACTATAGAAGCCGGGAATATTCTTCCGTTTGGGCCTTCAGGCCATTTATTTGGTCCCCGAGTCCTTTAAGGCCTTTGGGCCACCTAGGCCTTCGGGTCATTAAGGCCTTCAGGCCACCTCAATGCCTTCGGGCCACCTTAATTGCAGATGAAAACCAGATAACCTGCAAGGAACAAGCTTCAGAAGGAAGAGGAGCAAGGATCTTTCACCATAGCAGAAGCTAAACGGATTGCAAGAATGAGAGCGTATGGCACCTGCCATCGAGACAAGTCTATGCATGCACGGTAAAGCCAAGTCGAACAGCCATGCGAAGGTAGAGAGCTTATTTCATGATGAAGATACTGGGGAGGAGTAGTTCCAAGTAGTTAGTCTGGTTTTTATATAATGTTTGAAGCCTATGGGCAATGAATTCCTCTATGGCCTATAAAACATGTAATACTTGTGCCTACGGGACTTGTAAGGGTTCCACCTCACCCCTTAAAAGGTGGATTATCAAAATCAATAAAAAATGAAGGCCTTCGGGCCATTGGGGGAGTCATACCAGACACACCATGTACTGAATTGTGGTATTACTAATTACTACACATCACAAATGACTTATGGATTGTTTTATTAATCTATTAAAACAATACAAATGTGTTTTCTTGGTTTTGATTTGTGATGTGTGTTTTGAACTAAAATGTCAATATTAAATAAAAACACACACTTGGAGTTATACCAATCACATCATGTGTCGGATTGATATGTGGTTGATTCTAACATGTCACAAATGACGTAAGGATCAGTTTCCTAAATTATCACAACAATATGAATGCATTTTCTAGGTTTTGAGTATGTCATGAGTCATTTTTTTCTAAAATGTAAATTTAAAATGAAAACACACACTTCGATTCATACCACTCACATCATGTGTCAGTTTGATATACGATTGGTTCTTACAATTCAAAAATGAAGTATAAATCATTTTTCTAAAGTATCAATAAAATCTGATTATTTTTTCTTGATTTTCAGTGAGTGATTCCTTTTGAAATAAAATATCAATTTTAAACTAATAAAATAAACTTTGAGTCATATCTGGCATGCCATGTATCAGATTGAGGTGAGTCTAATTCCTACATGTCAAAAACAACTTATGTATCATTGACCTAATGTGTCAAAAAAATTCAAATGTGTTGGCTCATTTTTTTAGAATGTGACGTGTGTTTTAAACTAAAATGTCAGTTTCAAAAAAACACACACTTGGAATCATACCGATCACACCATGCATCAGATTGATATGTGGTTGATTCCTACACATCACAAATGACTTAAGAAAGTTTTTACTAAAGTATCAAAACAATTTGATTTTTTTCTTAGTTTTGAGTATGTCATGTGTATTTTTTACTAAAATGTCAATTTAAACTAAAGATATGCACTTTGAGTCATACCAGTCACATCGTGTTTCGGTTTGAGATGAGACTATTTCCTACACATCATAGATGACTTATAAATATTTTTCCTAAAGTATTAATAGAGTATGAGAACATTTTCTTAGTTTCCAGTGAGTGATAGATGTTTTGAACTAAAATGTCAATTTTAAGCTGATAACATACACTTTAAGTAATATTTGGAATATTGTGCATCAGATTGAGGTGTGGCTAATTCCTACACATCAAAAATGAATTATGTCGCGTTTATTTTCCTGTATTTGATAATTTCATGTGAATTTTTTACTAAAAAGTAAATTTAAACTGAAAACATACACTTTGAGTCATACTGATCACATCGTGATTCACTTTGAGGTGTGTTAAATCTACCACCACCACCAATGGGAACCAATGTGCAGACGAGGAAATGGATCATTCGTAGTATCTAGTTCATCTCCTACACCTATGTCACTAAGCACAACATACATGGATCATCGTTGGACACTATTTTGACCACATCCTCGTCGAGAAACCTGCATCAGTGGATACATATGAGAATCCAAAGATCTGGGTTTATAAAAGGTGAGTCAATTATGAACCTGTCATACCCAGAGAGTGGGTTTTAGTTCATCTGACCTCAGGGTATAGGTGTGGTTGATCCTCATTTTCCCCATCTCCATGTACTCTTCTGGTCGGAGTTCATGGAACACCTTGGGTTCACAAATAACATGTTCCCCCACTTCTTGGCGCCATCCATGATGATGTGATCCATTCTGTTGAAGGGGATTCTAGAGGGGAGGTGGTGGTGGTAAAACTGGGTCCTGGTGAGGAAGATGACGATAGATATGGTGAGGCCAACAATGTGGAGGACATAGATGATAGTCCAGCTAATGTTGTCTTGGATGTAAACCTAGACAGTGTTGGTGAAGAGGGTGTCGATAAAGATGCTAAAAATCCACCAATTGAAGAAATAGATTTTGTGGTCCTTCTCATAGAGGTGGAACTCGTCGAATTGTTTCACCCTAATGATGGAGATGTTGGGATTTCTACCTCTCATCCCCACTACTAGTTTTAGGGTGGAGGCCAACCCGATGGTGGTAGTTTCGTCCTTAGTTCATTTCAGTCTGATGCACGGTGTGACCAATATGACTCAAAGTGTGTGTTTTTATTTAAAATTGATATTTTAGTTCAAAACACACATAAAATACTGAAAATTGAGCAAACACATTCAACCACATGTCAAATTGACACATGATGTGACTAGTATGACTCAAAGTTCATTTTTTCAGTTTAAATTGACATTTTAGTAAAACAAAATACATGTGACATACTCAAAACTTGGCCAAACATGTTCATATTGTTTTAATATTTTGGTAAAATGTTCCATAAGTCATTTTTTATGTGTGGGAATCAACTTCACATAAACCTGACACACAGTGTGATTTATATGACTCAAAGTGTATGTTTCTATTTAAATTTTAAATTTTTGTTCAAAACACACATCACATACTCAAAAATGATTAAACTCATTCAAGTTATTTACATACTTTAGGAAAATGAACCATAAGTCATTTATGATGTGTAGGAATCAATCGTACCTTAATATGATACAAAGTGTACCCGGTATGACTCAAATTGTATATTATCATTATAAAATTAGAATTTTAGTTTAAAATGTGTGTCAATCATTGAAAACCAAGAAAACATGCTCGGATTATCTTGATAATTTAAGAATATGATTCATAAGTCATTTCTAAAATGTAAGAATCATCCAAACCTCAATAAGATACATGATGTGCATGATATGACATGATATGTATGTTTTTAGTTTAAAATTGACACTTTAGTTTAAAACACACACCACATACTCAAAACTAGGAAAACACATTCATATTGTTTTTATAATTTAGGAAAACAATCCATAAGTCATTTGTGACATGCAAGAACTGGACACATCTTAATCCAATACACGATGTGACTAGTATGACTCAAAATGTGTGATTTCAGTTTAAAATAAAATTTTATTAATTTATTGTTTCGTGTTTATTGTTAATTTTTTTATTTATACTACTACTAACATATGAATTTTTTTATACAGGCTCATTCTTTTCTCGAGCTGGAGTGATTTTTTCAACAACTGGTAGCATGATTGGGCTCTTTTAAGAGGGGGTCGGGGACTAATGACGATGAAATATTGATGTTTTTGAATGCTTGTGATAAATTGTACTTACCAATGTAATTGTACAAACTAATATGTTTGAAATGTCTATAATATAGTTTTTTTATTGTTTTTTTATTGTATTCTTTATTTAAATTTAAATTTAATTAAATTCACTATTTTTTGTTGTAGTGTGATGTAATTTCAATAGCACACTGCAGCAGTATGACTTTTATCAGTTCTAGTTTAGCACTAATAAAGTTCCCCCTTCATCATTGCTTTTTTAGTTCTGATAAAAGACATACTCATTTAAGGGTGATTACAATAACAACACTTTTTTAGCACTAATAAAACTCTTTTTACATGCTATTAAAGGGTCGATCTGCTGTAGTTCTAGTGCATTGGCCTCGACACCAAATTACAGATGAATCAGAACTTGTAGTAGAGAAAGACCAGACCTCACAACAACAGTTTCAATAGGGTCAGGAGTAACCTAATATTTCTTTTTGATTATCATTGAAAAATGGGTTGTGGTCCCATAGGAAAAATGGGTTTGAGGTGGAGAGGAATTCTTAAAAAATGACTGGCTCAAAAGTGGGATTATTAAAATTTTCCGCACAGATCGACTACCTGTGTGGGTAAACCCGTGCAGATACACGATGACCCATGGGTTTTTGTTTTATTTTTTTAAAATAAATTACATGTGAGTTGTCTTCCTTCCCCAATGCCTCACCTAGTAGTCCAATGCACCCTGCATGAACTATAACTCCACACCCTAAAACTCCTCCCCTCCCATCTTATTTCTAATATATTTCTCAATATCATCCTTCCATTCCCCCACCCCTCCCCTTAAACATTCATTTATTTACCTTTGACATTTCTTATCTACTTCCATCACCCGCCTCTCTCTCTCTCTCCAGATCCGACGACACCACCACCACAGTCGCCCCATCATTGCTACCATGTTTCACCGTCTTCTACCTCCCTCCCTCTAGACTTGATGTTCCAGTCCCCTTACTGATATCCTCTATCTCTATCCACCCTTCTATACCTAATTTATGTCCATCAACTAGCATCTTCAATGTCGGTTGATGACGTTTGTTGTCTTTTCGCCCCCCTCCTTTTGACTGCTTTGTCTTCCCCCTACTTCATCCACTGTCTCGTCGCCCCCACCTACTTCATCAACCATCCCATAACTCATGCCTGCTTCATCTATTGTGTGATGTTTACTTGCTTCGTCACCTCTTCCATCTGACATCCATCTCCTGACATCCACTCTATCACCTCTAACACATGTCGTCTCATCACCCCCACTTGCTTTGTCTGTCATCTAACGTCCACTATCTGGTCACCCTCACATGCTACATCCACCATCCCTTCGCCCCCTCGTCTTTAGAGACCTAGTTTTTTCCTAGTAATACTTTTAAATAATTCTATATATATTTTCAAATCTAAACGCTGAGACAACGTGCGATTCCGTGACCTAGGGTGCCCGGAATTAATTTTATAAAAATATTAAATATATTTTATATTACGCACGTGAAACTTCTTAAAGAAAATGGTATAAGTCTTAAAAGGAATCTCATATCAGAAATTTGAGACCACATTTGATTCTATAACGTGGTGTTTTCCCTAGGCATAACATAAAATGGGTTGGCGCAGGGCGCTCCGACTCCTTTCTCATTGACGGTATGTTCATTGAAATAAATAAATAAATAAATAATTTATTAATTAATTGTTTCATTTCAACCCAACGGATAATTCTATAAGAATGATGCTAGGATGAATTCTCCAAGGTTAGTCACATAAACCTTGGGAGAATTCCAGAGCTCTCTCTTCCTCCTCCATTGGAATATCTCATCAGATGACGATGAAACTCCGGATCGTATTAGAACAGGACGCAGCGAACAAAATGACTTCTCATGATCGTCGGCAGATGCATTCTTCATCAAAGAATGATCCATAATCAAGTTAGGACTCATCAATTGGTGATTTATTCTCTTTGATTAAATTTTTGTTCATATCCATCCTTGTTCTTGGGCTAATTGTGGATTGAGAATGAGCTTATTTACTAGAATTTAAACTGATTTCTTAATTGTTTTCTAACCCAGTATCATTGTTCTTAATCGTTGGCCAAGAATGATTGGACAATGATCATCTAAACATTTTTTATGGTGTTTTCCCACCTCGTTGCTTCACGTTCTTCATTAATTGGACCCCTCGGTCCTGGTTTGACATTATTGGGTAGTATTGAGCCTGATCGGACCCCCAGAATAGAAAAGGAATCACACGCGAGGCACAGATTGATTAACCAAGCACATATTTGTGATTGTTTCAAGAAATGGGTGTTTTTTGTGATTAAAGGTCAATAAATCGATGGTAGAAGGCATGATTGTATGCGGAATAAATGATAAACCCCTGTGGATGAACGAAGGCCGATTTTCAACGAGCGGCGGCCCAGAATCGTGATTTTTGGCTAGATCCAACTTTCGATCATAGATAGTGTCGGGTCTAAAGTGGAGAGGCCATATTCAAATCATCATAAGAAGGTATAAAAATCTATAAATTCTAGAGAAAACCCAACTACACACTGTGTACTGGGAAGAACACATTGCGTATAGCCCCTCAGCGGTGGTGACTACAGATTTGGGAAAAGTTAAGGATGACACAACATGTATCCATAATACATGTTGTGTACCCCTTCCTCGGTTGGATAGCCTATGTGATATATTACACAGGTAGGAACCCTTGTGAAAGTACATGGCTAGGTACACGGATGTGTACATAGGTACACAGACATGGCCAGAAGGACACGGCTCGGTCCTGGTTAGGCTGGACACGCCATGTAGTCCACCTACATGGCGTGTACTACTACACGGGCATGGAGTTGTGTGATGGATAGGGACAGGGCTAGGTGGTGCAGTAGGACCACATGTCGTGTGGGTCCCCTTACACGCCGTGTACCCCTTGGTTCCTTTTTAGGAAACATCAACTACTCGTATCTTCTTCATTTGAACTCAAATTTTGGCCCACGAGTAGCCTATCCTGAGTATTGTTTCACGTAGAACATGATGATGCCCTTATTTTTGGATTACAAGATACAATGTTGAATGTTCCAGGAACGATTCTTACTTAGGCAATGCCCGATGATGGTAGTGATTATGTAGCATCACAGGGACCTTTCTGAGCGGTACCCTCTAGCAGGGCTAGGCAGTGGAGTTCCTCAATGACCTTTCCAAGTGATGCCCTCCAGTAGGGCTGGGTAGCGGAGTTCCTTAATTTAATTTTTAAGCGGTACCCTCTAGAAGCACTGGGTAGTGGAGTTCTTCGATGGCTTTTCTGAGTGGTACCCTACAACGGGACTGGGCAGTGGAGTTCTTCGATGACCTATCAAGTGGTACCCTCTGGCAGGGCTGGACAGTAGATTTCCTCAATGGTTATCAGAGTAGGACTCTTCTGTTGTACTAGGTATGGGTTCCATACCTAGAGTTTGTGGCCCCTCAACTGTGTGACACAATAATGAGGCGTGGATGGAGGGTACCACTCGAAAAAGATTTTGGTTGGGTTTGGGGGAATAGTGCCAAAGTGTCTTGAGTGTGGCTCTCAGGCCAGGGAGTCTAGTGATGGTTTAGGTAGTCACCGTATCCATTCACCAAGACCCTAACTACCTTCTTTCCGACTTGGCATGCTGATACATTTATTGTTTAGGGATTAATGGAATATTCATCATATAAGATTGAGTCTTTGACTATCCTTCTTGAGTCATCTCCCCATTGTTGTTGATATATATATTCTGATTTGATCATGGTACATCTTGATAAATCTCAGGATGCCTCTGCGATGACAGTCATCTAGGATACCAGTTCTGGTTCAGAAAGATGATTTGATGAGTGATGATGCCTTATTTTAGGGTCCATCATGTTACCCCCTTCCTCCAAGTGGGAAAGTAGAAGCACCTCCACCTCTCTAGTAGTAGATCATTCTATAAGAGAATGCTGAGAATAGGCATCAGATTAGCGCACTCTGTAGATTCTAGTGTTAGAGGCTGCTGAGGTTCCACGACGAGCTAGCTCCTCAGGAGGAAAAGGATTGTCTAGAGTCGATGGTCTATATCTTTAGGATTTTTCAAACCCTGATGGACCAAGTAGTTTCACTAGCATTTATCCTTTTCCAAATAAAAATTGGTCATTGGTGGAGTCTCATTACCTAGATGCACGATGGGTCAACATTCTCTTGGACTAACTTCTAACAGTTTTTCCATGAGGAGTTATACCCCTCCTTTTTGTGTGCCATCTGGATCCAGGAGCTTCTAGAGCTACTTAAGGGAGGGATAATGATGACTAAGTATGCAGTGAGATTCACATACCTTACACAGTACTCTCTTGACATGATCTGGGATGGCTACGTCTGAGAAGGGAAGTCTGAGTAGAGACTCTACAGAGATATTTGATCCAGTATTATGCCCTTGTGCATCCCCACCTATGTCGGGGTGTTGGATTGAGCACTAGTGGTAGAGAGATTCCGGTCAGAGGGATGCCATACAGCTGGAACTGGTAGTGGACACCACAGAGCTGAGTCGTCTTCAACAGCTAGAAGACGATAGGTACTAAGATCTCAGCACAGAGGACCTTCCCATGATCAGACTTGGGCATGTGTTCATTCGGTAAAAAGACAGTGCAGAGCACTAGGGAAGTTCATAGAGTGTCGGTGATTTTCTTATGACGAGCGAGGCCACATGGCGCATGACTATCTAACCAGATGTGCTAAGGAGAACAGGCAGATAGCTAATGGACCATCACGGTAGAGGCAATGCCATGATCAAGGATCTCCCTAGTGTGGTCAGGGTGGTCCCCAGAGAGGTGGATCTAGCATAGGAATAGGAGGAGCCATGGGTGGTGGACGATGTTATGATATCCTTCCACCACCACCACCTGGCGGCCCACGTCAGGCTCAAGGAGCTGACATTCAGGGTTGCGGACAACTGCTGGCTTTGGATGTATATGATCTCATAGCACACAAGATGATATGAGGTATGATTGGTGTTTATTCTATTCTTGATTATATATTAGTATACACAAGTTCCATTTATTCCTTTATCTCTATACTCATGGTGTGAGATCTATAGCTCCAAGTTGAGGTGATATCCCAACAGTTTCGTCTTGAGGTTCTTACAAGGAAAGATTTTTCTGTATCTTTTATCTACTCGCAGTGCGAGCTATCGCTTGGTGGAGAGAGGTTCATGTGGGACCTTTTGGTTATCACGATGGAACCTATGAAGTCATCTTGGTTATGGATTGGTTGTCCATGGGTTGAGCCAATATTGACTGTCACCATAGACATGTCATATGTCTATGCACTAATGGGATGTGATTCTCCTTTTTTGGTGAGAGAGATCTCATGGCAGGGCAAGTGTGTTCTATGAGTAGGAGGCTACAGCTCATCACCCATCAGTTGAAAAGTATATCCCTTGGTGCAGTTGGCTCTTCAGAAATCTAGGTTCCTTCAATTGTGGATAATTATATGGACGTCTTCCTCGAGGAAGTTTCGGGACTACCTATGAGGCGAGAGACGGATTTTTTTCATTGAATTACATCCCTCCACCGCTTTGATATCTTATTTGGCATATCAGATGGCCCCTACTGAGCTCCGAGAGCTGTGGTTGCAGTTGGAGGACCTTTGAGAGAAAGGTTTTATCAGACCCAATGTGTCCCCCTAGGCAGCTCTGGTGTTGTTCGTGAAAAAGGCTGACGGGAGCTTATGACTTTTCATGGATTATCATTGCTTGAACCAGATCATGATAAAGAATAAGTACCCTTTACCGATTATTACCGACCTCTTTGACCTATTGCAAGGTGTGAGATGGTTCTTAAAGATCGATCTCAATTCTGGCTACCACTAGTTGAGGGTTCGCAAAGCTGATATTCCAAAGTTGGAATTCTGATGTCGCTATAGACATTATGAGTTCCCAGTAATTCCCTTTGGTGTGATGAATTCCCCCGCCATGTTTTATGGATTTTGTGAACCAGGTCTTCCAACCTCATATTTTCATATTATTCTTTATGTTTTCAACCTTACATACTCAATCTCTTGTGATCTGAAACCATAAATTTTTCACATGTGGGTTTTTGCAAGTATACTAAAAATTAAAAAATTATAAAAACAATAATGAATACGGGTTTCCAGTGGGATTTCCCGCATCTGTTGTAGTGGGGGTCAGGCTTGATGAATCCACCTTCTCCACATTTTTTATCCTTCCATGCATAACTAGCCTTCATATCACCACCAACTCTGATTAAGTGAGTTTCAACTATAGTGGGGTCACCCCTGAATGACTGTCCAACACCTCCTATAGCCTTCATGTCAGCCTCCACATGGGGTGCATGCCCCTTACCATCATCATTTCTTGCTTCAGTATTTGAAATAATATTTTTTATTTTTTAATTACCTCCATTTAAGTAATACCAAAATAAAATTATTTTTAAAAAAAAAGTGCAGAAAACATCAGTTCATTGTATGCTCGGGTTTCCCAGATTCCAAAAAAATCTAACCCAAAATAAAATAAAAAATAAAAAAAATTCATTTCAAAAATTTTACCTAAATTTATAACATTTATAAAATATAAATTAAACTCAAAAAAACATAAACTAATATATATTTATAGAAATTATAAAATATAACATTTTAAAAACCCAAAAATCTAAAAAAAATTATCTATTGTAAAATGAATTAAAAAAATTATAACCAATTTATTCATTCATAACCTTTTCCTAAAAAAACATAACTCCAACTGGACCCTAGATGAGGACCCACAACAGGAGACGGTCCAATAAAACCAAAACATGACATACATTTAATCCATTTAGATAACTTGTCCATTCATAACCATTGTCTAATAAACGGAACTAACCACTAAGATATGAGACTAATACGCTTGGCTTGACTCTTCCCTGGGAGACGCCCCCTTCAGTTTTTCCACAAGAACATACATGGAATGAAAAACTGAAGGTGGGTTTTGCAACATCAAACTCAAACACAGAAGCAGATGTAGATTACTGGAGGAGATTACAGTAACAAAAATATAGCAGTAGCAGGAAACAAACTGATTATATTTCTTCAGATTCATATGATTATTACAATGCTTAAACACGCCCTATTTATAGGGATACAAATGTATAGAAAAAAAATTAAGGAAACCCAAATATAAATAAAAGTCTACAAAATGGTGTAGTAGGTGACGCCCAAGCCTCTGAAGCATAATACGTCAAGCATCCCTTGTATGAAGTCTCCAAGACTCCATCACAATAGTAGATGGTTGGGGTCGTCCAAATAAAAATAGGTTTATCTTTCCAACATCCCCCCCCCAAACTTTTTTTCTTGTGACTTGGCGTTTTCATCATATTTATTCACATATACAGGTGGGTGATCGACGAGTTCAAAGACTTCACCATTTTCAATGCCTTCCTTTTTCTTATAGCCTTCAGTTGCATAAATGGAATGGATTTCCTCATCTATCATTTTCTTCAATATTTCATTGGATTTATCTTCCTCAAAGCCAACTGGATCAAAATTCACAAATAGACAATACAAATTTACATACTCCTCCATTGGTTCTATTCTCTCATATATATCTACAATAATTTGAAGGTTTTGGGGATATATATGAGAAATTTATCGTTCAATGTCTTCAGATGTTGGCGTATGTGGTAACGACATCATTGGTTCTTCAATTCCTCGTTCCTTCAATGGTACTTATTCAATGATTTCTTCATCTTCTAGAGTGAGTTGTACCTCTCTTGAATCATCATCTTGATTCCATTTCTAAGTCCCATTTTTTTCAAAGATAACATCTATGCTATGAACAATCTTCTTGGTGATGGAATTATAAAAGTGATATTTTATTACTCGGTCACTCTATCCCATAAGGACACATTTCACTCCTTTGTCCTCAAGCTTTGTTTGTTTTGCCTCTAGGATCCTGACATAGGCAATGTAACCAAAAACTCTAAGATGACTTAAACTTGTCTTGTGATTACTACATGATTCATGTTGCATCTTTACTTTAAGATTTTTGGTTGGGCATCTATTGAGTATACACCGCACACAAATACCCTTTAGCCCAGAAAGTCATGGGCACTTTTTTGCCTTTCAACAAGCTTCTTGTCATGTTGAGAATAGTTCGATTTTTCCTTTCGGCTACTCCATTTGTGGTGCCAACTAGCACTAAATTCCATGATGCTTGAGGTACTTTTGGAAAACATCAAAGGTGTACTCCCCACCTTGATCGGATCACCATGTTTGTATACAATTGTTGCTTTGATTTTCCACCAGTGCCTTGAATTCATTGAAGATGTCGAACACTTTGGACTTCATCATGAGAAAATATATCAATGTTTTCATGTTATATAATCATCAATAAATGTTAGAAAGCACCTCCTTTGTCAATTTGATTTTGGATTCAATGGACCGCACACATAGGTTTGGACTAACTCCAATGGCGCAACAACTTTCAAGTCGACCTTCATTGCAAAGTTGTTTCAATGTGGTTTTCTTAGAACACAGTTTCCACATATTTGATTCAGGTTTCTAATGATAGGAATCTCATTCACCACCTTCTTACTTTCTAATAATCTTAAACTTTCAAAGTTTAAATGTACGAACATGAGATGTCATAGCCAGTCTTTATCGTCACATACCATTGTCAAACATTGTGGTACGTCGAGTTGGATCATGAGTGGAAACTTACAGTTCTTCGCCATTGGTACTTTCGTGATCATCTTTCCTTTGTCATTGGCAATCACTATTTTTTATTTTATAGGCTTATGTGAAAGCCTTTTTCCACCAATTTCCTGAGACTCAAGATGTCGGTCTTCATGTCGGATACATAGTAGATATTGGAGATGAAATCTTGATTATCATCTTTTTTTTATCAGTATATCTCCTCTTCCATGAAAAAATATTATTGAGAGATCGCCAAATAAAATCTTTCATTGAACCCTCTCTTCTAGGTTCGTAATCAAGTGCTTGTGACCTGTCATGTGGTTGCTAGCTCCATAGCTAAGATATCACATACCTTGACTTTGCGTTAATGTTTGTGCCATCAACACATGGGACTTGTCAAAAGTATATTCTGCTTCGATGATATGTGCCTCATCTGTTTCATTCTCCATAGGTTGCTTACTCCACCATTAATTGTTATAATGTCCATATTTTTTTTACAGTTATACCATTGAACATTTCTTTTATCAGATGACTAGCGATTGTTGAATCCTCCCCTTTTTCATTGTCCTTGTTCTCATAGAGTATAATTTTGATATTTATAACCTTCTTAATTTGAGCATCTTCCACCTCATCATCCTTTTCTTGGAAAAAATTCTTTTCCACAGAATCCCCTACCCTTAGTTTCTTTGAAATGTTCCCCCTTACTCCTTTCCATAGTTTTTGAGATACAACTTCGATTGCAGAGCATGCTCCACTCCATTGGTATCACCCCGACGATTCACCTTCAGTTCATGGGCTTGTAGACATCCCATGAGTTCTTTGACATAAATCTTATCTAGGTCTTTAGTTTCTTTTAAGACAACGACTATTTAATCAAATTTTGGATTTAAGGATCGCAAAATTTTCTCACATATCTGCATGTTGGCAATATTTTCTCTATTTCTTCACAGTTGGTTCACCACAACTGTTACACGAGTATGATACTCAATAATGGTTTCAAAATATTTCATAAACAGGAATTCAAACTCGCCTCGTAGAGATTGAAGCCCTATCCACTTCACTTTATTGGCAATTTTGAATGTTTTGTGAAGATTATCCCAGATCTCATTTGATGATTTTGATGAAGCGATTATCTCGAACGTGGCTTCATCATGACCTTGGTAGATGATGGATTTGGGCTTGCAGTCTCACTTCCGTTCTACCCGAAGAGTTTCCTTTTAAACATTGGGAAAAGTAGCCTAAGATGCTTTGGATTCTGGCCTAGTGTATCTGTTTTCCACAATGTTCATGACATCTTAAATGTCAAGAAGCGCTCTAATTTGTATGCCCCAATTGTTGTAGTTATCATTCGTTAGTTTCAGTATCAAAGTTGGTGCAATATCTTTTGCCATGGAGACTCAAAAATTCTTTTGGATGAAAAAATGTCACGTGGACTGATATTTTTTTCGGAGCAGTGCAGACTGGTATTTTTTTCAGAATTGCAAAATTTTTGCCCCATAATACAAATGAATAAAAAAAACTTTGTGTGACAGAATGCAAGAGGGCAACAGCATGGAGAGGCTGTTGATTTCTTCTTCTTCTGTTGTTGAATGGCATAAGACGACAAAGGAGCAAGCCTTCCAGCCACCCGTCTTGGATCTGAGCACGGGGTTGCCCTTAGGATCCACAGTGTCGTCCTTGGTGTACCCATCAGCCCCTTCTTCCATGGCCGCACACGTCCACCTCGCTTCGCGGGGTGCCCACAGCACTTCGTCGTCGCCGGATGTGCAGTGCAGGTATCCCACCACTTGCGCGTGCATAAATGGATGGATATGGTTGAAAAAAATATGCATTGACTTGGATTCTTAAAAGAATATTATTTGGGTGGGGCAAACTGTTCTTGGAGTATCTCTTAGAAAATCAACCCATTACTCCACCTAGTTGATACATATTTGAAAAGAAGCTTTACGTTTATTAATTTAAATGGTCACCATTGTGGTATGCTATATTCAACTTAGTTATTTTAAAAAACCAAACTCAAATGTTTTCTTTAAAATTTTCCTTTATTATGTTGATTATTGACATAAAAAATGTGAAAGATGATCTTTCACATCATGCATCTCAATAAACAACATGAAAAACCGCAATTTTAAGTTTTTCATATATGTTATTCAAATAATATAACTCACTGTTCCTATATATCTTGAAACCATTCACACATCACTTATAGTAAATATATATCCAATAAATTCTGTTTTCATGACAAAGGAAATTCACAACATCCAATTTCTTTTGAAATTAAAATTACAAGTGTATTTTATGAAATATGTTTTCTCTATGTCTCATGACTTTCACTTCTAGTGAAATGCAATTTGGGTCATGAATATCTAAAAGGATGTCATGTCATGTCATTTTGGATGCGAATAGTGTAAAGATACATATTCAATCAATAATATGAGTGCATTATATTTTGAATACATTAAATGGAAATTTTGAAATATCAAATTTGTTATGCCCAAAGGGGGATTAGGTGTGAGAAACCCTCGGGGGGGGAGTAAATTAGGGTATGAAATCTTTTCACTACCACAAAACAGAGCAAGGGAAGTACCGGCCTTTATCAGTGCTAAATAGAAAGCGCTGATAAAGGGGTGTGCCTTTATCAGTGCTAGATAAAAGCGCTGATAAATGTTCCCTTTATCAGCGGTACAATAGGCGCTGATAAAGGTGTACCCTTTATCAGTGCTCGGTGATAAAGGGAACATTTATTAGTGCTATTATCAGCGCTGATAAACGTTTTTATTCTTAATTTATATAAAATTATAATATTTATAATAAAAAATAATGTTTTTTGTATATATTAACAATTATATACCAATATTTATAAATATATACTCTTTATTGTTATAATTATTAATAAATAAATATATATTTATCTTATATGTCATTTTAAATAAATATATAAGAATATAAATAAATTGTTAAATAAAAACCGTTGGAACCTTGATCATCGCTCGTTAAAATCGTTGATAAAGGTAGGTTTTATCAGCGTCATTTTAGCGCTGATAAAGGTATCTCTTCATCAGTGCTAAAAAAAGCGCTCATAAAGGTATGTTTTATCACCGCTTTTATTTTAGCGCTGATAAAACATACCTTTATGAGCGCTTTTAACGAGCGCTAATAAAGGTTCCAACGGTTTTTATTTAAGAACTTTAACAGACCCCTCCTCTCTCGCACACGTTCAAGCTTTCACGGAAGCTAAACCCGACCCTTTTTCTGCCGCGACCTCCTCCGCTGCCACCACTGGGTTTTCCTCCTCTTCCATGACCGTCATCCTCCTCTGCTACCGCTGCCTCCGCCGCCGCTGCCTCTGCCTCCGCTACCTCCGGTGTATGAAACCTTGGCCAGGGTCCTAGTTTTAGCAATGAGAATGAAATATCTAAAGTTTACTTGTTTCAACCTTGTTTTCATTGTATGTTTATCTTTTATATTTTAAGTCTGTTGAACTCGTTCTATCGAAGGTGGGTTCTATAATTTCTTGTTATCTTAAGGTGTGTTTAACTATGGTGTGGGTTGATTTCGGTTATAGCGGGTTCTGGGGTTTGTGGGATGTGGTAAATGGTGTACTCAGTTTTAGATTATTTTATTCTCATGGGTTTCCCCTATTTTGGATAGGTATAACATATGAGTTCTCATTTTATGTTTTCTTTTCAGTTAAAAATTTCTTCTGTTGTGCGCCTCTCCTCTGCCGCGAACGCACCTTTGTCGTGTGCTGAACGACACCTTCGCGGTGAGTTTTCTCCTGTTACTCATTGTTTTCCTTTTGTTTTCATGTTATTACTGTTTGATATTGATGATTACAATGTGAAATGTACAGGCTAAACGCCCTGCTGAAAATCGTGGTCGTTGGTGGTCCTTGTTTGCGCACTAAATGAATTGCATGTTGGTTGGTTCCTCTTGAACATTTGAATATAAAAATTGGTAATTTACATATACTTGACTTATGAATGAACGCCCCAGGATGATAAAACTTCTGTGATAACCCCTGAATTAACAAACAAAATTGAATAAGGTATGCTTTGTAAAATCTGAAATTGTGATTGTTTGCTTTGTATGGTGTTGCGATTGTGAGCACGATTGTGTGTTTGTATGGTGTTGTGGTTGTTGGCATGATTGATATGCCATTTTGTTTCCCATTTTGTTGTTCTTCCACCATTTAATATCAATCCAAACTTTACCCATTTCAATGAAACCACCACTTTGTTACTAGTGCAATTCCACTGAATCCTAAAAAACCACTTCTAGAGGACTCTATGAGACACTTTATGGACACCCTAGTCAAAAATGGATTTCACCTAATTCCTTTTTGTGTGGGAAAAACTATTGGAGAATAAAAACTCACATGCCTCTCTATTTATAGAAAAAATAATTATTTGTGTTGCTCATTTTCAATGCAGTGGTGCAGACAAAAACAATTGAGGAATGTGATGTGATCACTGATCTTTAGGGAAATTCCATTGAGATGTGATTTTATTATTTATGTGTTTGACTCATTCTCCACAAACCTAGAATTCACTTCTTCTTAAAAAAAATTGTCAATGATGACCATTTTTTATGATAAAATAATTATAGTGAGAAAATAATGAAAATGAATAATAATTAAATAAATTATTCTTCTTCTCATAAGGTGCACAAAATTAAATACTTCATCTTTTCCCAAAAAATTACCGTTATGTGACTTTAATTATTTTAGGATTTGTATTTCATGTAAATAATGAGATTTTTAAAGAAAATTAAATTAAATAATTGAATTATATTATTTTAGGATTTGTATTGCGGAGCAATATATTGTTGAGAAAGCCGTTGAATTATGTACCAAATACCTGTCTGGTGTGAAAAACGTTGGCCTACCGAAATCTCATCACACTGGGCGGCTTGAGGGTAAAGGAATTTCTGTAAGAGAGGTTGTCACAATCAATATTACAGATCAGGAGCAGGATGACCTTTATGTTTTGCATAACAGTTTCGACGTTGACCCATATGTTCAAAACCACAAAGAAATTATTAGGCATTTGAATCCTTCTATGGCTGAAAAATGGATATCAGATACACATAATCAACAGTTTATAGGATGGTTTCAGGACCATATTTTTAAGCAGTTTGATGAAAATCCAAACTTAATTTCAGAACGACTTCAATGGCTAGTCGGAGGAGCAAGTGTGTATGTATTCTCTTACAATGATTATGCAGTTAATGATTATACATTCTATACTAATGAACCTGATGAAGACAGTACGATGCAGAATAGTGGGGTTAAACTTGTGGCTGAGGCGATGCATGTTTCCGGTGCTAAGGATAGAAATCCAATTTATGCGAATATTTCATACTTTGGCATCATCAAACGAATATGGGAGTTGGATTATACGAAATTCAAAGTGCCGATTTTTCAATGCAAGTGGGTTGATAACAGGAGTGCTGTTAAAATAGATGAATTAGGATTCGTGAAAGTTTATTTCAGTAAGGATGGGGAAAAAGACGAACCATTTATAATGGCATCACAGACAGTACAAGTATTTTATATTCCAGACCCCGCAAACTGAAATTGGTCAATTGTTCTGTTATCAACCAAAACAACTGAAGGGTTAGATGAAAGTTCAATGGAGGACAACCCTTTTATAGGGAATTCACAATCATTTCACATCGGTCCCAATGTAGACGACGTTTTGTATGTTAGAGGAGACCACAATGAAGGGATTTACATAGTCGATAGAGGGGTCATATATCTTTAGCATTTAAAAAAAATAGAGTACAATAATCAGGTTATTTTTTTATTGTAATAAACATTGTGTTATGTTATGTTATTATCTGTTTGTTTCTGCTTTTATGTAATCTAATTTAAATGTTAAACCACTTCTGCAGATAATGACTTCTACACCTGCTGATGTGCCCAATCCCGAGGCACAAAAGGTCTCTCAACCAGCTGTTGGTGGTCCCAGTGCAGAGCAACAAAAGGTTTCTCAACCTGTTGTCGCTGGTCCCAGTGCTGAGGTACAAGAGGTTTCTCAACTTGTTGCTGCTGGTCCCAGTGCTGAGGTACAACAGGTTTCTCAACCTGTTGTTGCTGGTCCCAGTGCCGATGCTAGCACTCCAGAGTAACAAAATAATGATACTTATGAGGAAATGGTAGGAAATGAAACCTTGAAAGTGCAAAAAAAAAACAAGAGCATCGTAGTTTGATAGTGTTAACCAAAATCCTTAAGACAAAAGCAAAAGACATCAAATTTTAGGTGGGATAGAATAAGAGAGGCCAACATATTAACCCCAACAGAGCCATCTTTAGTATCTACATTGGAATCGTCACTCGTCAATGCGTGCCGATTGATGTATAGTCGTGACACCATGTTTTCACTGGGCTTAAGACACTAATGTGGGAAGAGATTACGGTAACATTATGATATCATTTTTTTAATTTATTAAAATAAAATAGAATACTAAAACATTGACTTACTCTTCATCATCCGTTGTAGAGTGCATTTATAGTAGATGCCTCGCATAAGGAATATGTATTAAGAGTTGAAGGAAGTATTCATAGAGGTTTCCACACAATTTTAACGAAATATCATCTTAAAGATACTGAAAGGAAAATCAAGCCGCACCCACCTACTGTTTATACACACTTGATATCCCAAGGAGCGCGGGATGCATTTAGCAACCATCGTGGGGAGCAGACTTTCCAGGTAAATTGTGTGGGGTAATACATTGTTTGACGTTGCTTTTATTCATCACTTTGATTGACAGTTTTTTATTTATAAAACAACAACTGAGTGCTAAAAATAAACAATGTGAAATAGAACCAGTGTACCCTTACCGTAAAGCAAGGATGGGGTACGCTTCACTTGAGAAAAAATTGGTACGTCTTTTAAATCTACCGTACTACTTTTATGTGACATAAAACAACACCATAACCATGTTTCTCTATTTATATGCAGATTGATGAATCGAAATCGAAAGCCATATCCATCCCATGCCATGTGCTATGAAAGGAGGCTCGTGTAAATAAAGATGGGATACTGATAGATGAAAACACACAAAAAGTGTGGGAAACATGTGTAAGTATGAAATAATATAAATTTTATTTGATTTAAATCACTATTACATAATAATGACTACTTATTTTTCTATATTTTCTATCTGACATAGTCACAAGAATCAACAACACCCGCACCAGATGCAGACATACTTTAAGCGACCTTAAAGCAGCCAGAACAGCATGGCCACATCAGAGGTGCGGGTTTTGGGGTGACACCCCTTACATATTTTCAAAAACAAAAACAAGTGGAGGATAAAAATGAAAAAATGAAAAAACTGCAAGAAAAATTAGCTATTTTTCAAGAAGAATTAAAATACCAAAGAGAGATGGTAGAAAGTTTGATGGGAGAGAGTCAAAGAGAAGAAACAACTCAATAACAACCCATGCGTGACGATCCCGCCCCACCCATTATCAGCTTTGAGGCGATCCATTCCCCTAAAAAACCTATCTTAGCTGAGGTAATCAATGTTTTAATAATTGTTTTTGTGAAATGTAAATCACATAGACACTGATACCTTTCCTGTACTAATATTCTACAGGGTGAAAATGACTGTGATTTATATCTATCAACTCCCACCTATCGCCTTGTAGAGAGGGCTAAGGTGTTTAATACGTAGAACGACATGCTACACAATAGACAACTTCCAACATATCATTTTAGAGTGTCAATTAAAGTAGCTAATGAGCCGAGTGACGAGATACCTATTCCAAATGACGATGAAGACATTCATACGATTGAACAAGCTGTTGGAACATTCATTTCATGATCGGCAATTCTTGTAAAAAAACATGTCTACAAGGAGGTATCTATTTCCAATTTATTTTTCTAGCTGGACCTTTAACATTTAATGAAAAAAGGTCTGAAAGGATGAATGTTATTACAAAATGACAAAGAGAAGGGGGTGAAACGAAATATCATCTCAAAACCATCTCAAGGATCAACCAACCGATTGAAACGGTCTACTGAGAGCACATTCACCATGCCCGTTCTATATCCACAGTTAATATCATTGCAGGCTCATTTGGATACAAAGTTGATAGACGACAATTCTCACATTGTAGATTTTGAAAAAAATATGTACGGAGAGGAAGCATCATATTTCATTAGTGCTGAAAATGTAAATGAAATCCTCAAGTATGAATGGCTAGGCCCCTCAGTTTTAAATGTATACATGAGGTATGTTTTCATGATTTGATTTTAAAAAATCTTATATACTCTGATAATTATGACTAAATACATTTCATATTTTTTGCAGGCATATATATGAAAAACAATTGAAGGGATTTCCCCATGAACAAAAATTTGGACTCGTTAGTCCTCACATCGCCTCTCCAAAAGAGGAAATAGATTCTGATAAAGAGGCTACAATAATGTCATCCCTACTCAAATCGTTTGAAAACAAAATTACGGATGACAGACTCTTTTTAATACCAACGATGTAGGGGTAAAACTCTACAATTTAATCATATAAACTATATTTTCATTTCTTTCTTTACTTATTCCTTTTTGTTTTTTAGGCAGCATTGGATGCTGATTGCAGTCAATTTGGATACTCCAAAGATTTATTTTCTAGATTCAATGCATGGATATCCAACAAACTGACCACACATGATGGCGTTTGTTAATTTGTAATACACTAGATCCAACATTTTAAAACTAAACATCTAGTTATATAATTTATATTATCTTTTAATGAGAATACTATTATGATAGGGCAATGCATCAATATCGTATACTTCATGGAATGAATCTAGGGCCTAAGGATAAGAACGCCTACAAGATCTACAAATGGAAAAGTATCCTGGTATATATAATAACATTGCACTATCCAAACACATATCAAAACAAATTACTTATTTTTTTCTATGTTTCTACAGTGTCTAAAACAAACAAACGGAAAGGAATTTGGTTATTATGTTTGTAAATTTATTAAAGAGATCATATTTCATCAACAAACTGGAATCCCTGACGAGGTATTTTCGAAAATAATTACAAGTTCATTTAAAATATTTATTAATCCTTTGTGTATTTATATTTTTTCAGTACTACCATGACTGTCGCAAAAACTCATATTCACAAGATGATATAGATGTGTTTAGAAATGAATGGGCAGTATACCTGATGGAAGATTGTACAAAAATAGGATGAAGATGAATTCCTACTACTTATGTTATCCATATATGATCATTGATATATCCATTTTTTACACTTATTGAGCATATATGATGACCCTTTATTATGTTTATATCCTTAGGTTAGGAAGAATGGTTTTAGAAATGATTTGTCTTTCTAGTAAAGCATAACTCATTAGACTACACTGGTCGATATTGTGGAAGTTGACCAATGCATAGTCATTCAGTCCACTCACTAGCATCTTAAAAGCTTGATGGGAACCAATATATTGGATTTTCAATTTTCTAATTAGTTTCCCTTATATGTGGGTGGGGGTATCCAGGAGGGAGGGGGTTTTCAGGAGTGGGGGTGTCCAGGAGGGGTGTTTCTAGGAGGGAGGGGGTGTCCAAGTGTGAGGGTGGGTGGGGGTGTCCAGAAGGGAGGGGGGGCTGTCCAGGGGGTGTCCAGGAGTGGGGTGTGTCCAGAAGGGAGGGGGTGTCCAGACAAATAACCATTCAATTCCATTCAATACTGATAATATACAATGGTTAGATCACTTCTAGAGTAGCCTGAAGTGGGTCCGTAGTGAGGCATCAAAAGTTTCAACCAACCAAACCAATTCCAAGCCCATGTAAAGGCCTAAGAATTATATTCCAGTTCAATTTGAGGCCCAATATATCTTATTTAATGTCATAAATACCCAACATATGCATCATTTACCTTTATCACATTATATTTATGTAAAATTTTCATTCTTATTCCTCCAATATATTTTTTTTTGGTGTTTTTCCTTGATTTGTTGAACTGTATCTCTTCAAAATATATATGATTTTATAATTCATATTAGTGAATGATGGTGTATGAATAATATTTATTCCATTATCAAATATATGATGAAAATATAGTTGTATAAGGAAGGTTATTAAAGGTTATACACCAAAGAACAAGGAGGGAGGGGTGTCCAGGAGGGAGGGGGGTCCAGGTGGGAGGGGGCTGTCCAGGGGGTGGGAAGGTGGCTGTCCAGGGAAAGGGAGGGGGCTGCAAGGGGAGGGAAGGGGCTATCCAGGAGGAGGGAGGGGGTTGTAGGTGGAGTGGTGGGAGGGGGGAGGGGGGTGCTGTCTAGGGGTAGGGAGGGGGCTGTCCAGGGGGTTGTCTCAGGGAGGGGAGGGAGGGGGTTGTCCAAGAAGGAGGGGGTGTCTAGGAGTGGAGTGGGGTGGGGTGTCTAGGAGGGGAGGGGGCTGTCCAGGGAGGGGAGGGGGCTATCCAGGGGGTGGGAAGGGGGCTGTCTAGGGAAAGGGGCTGCAAGGGGAGGGAGGGAGGGGGGCTACAGGTGGAATGTTAGGAGGGGGGGTGTTTTCCAGGGGTAGGGAGTGGGAGGCATTGATGTTAACCGAAGAATCGAGGTAGATCAGAAAACATGGTAAAAGACTGTTTTGAGCCTTTAACAAGATCACCATGTTGACTTTAAATAGACTTTAATATATTCATTTAGTCCATCAAAGACATGACTAAAATCCCAAAAGATAAGACTGAAATTCACTCAAATGTAGGCTATAGAATCCATGCATTCTGTGACAGTTTTTTTTCAAAAGTTTCACCCAGGTGCTTAAAATAAGAAGCTGTTGTAGTTCAATATCTCAAGAGTGATGGTGTGGTTCCATCAATGGGGTTTTTTTCCTCCAAACAAGAATGTCAGACGCTACCACTGGATTAAACAGCACTGATTCATAATCAATCGTGCTCTGAATGGCAGTGCAAACATCTTTTATGGATAATTTCTCACATGTTTCCAATCATGTGTCCCATATTCTCAGTTCCCTTCCATCGAACAAAGGTTTTTCAGTTCCTTGGGAAACTTGATTCCCATCGCATGTGATTGTGATCACGTTCTCCATGTTGTTCTCGCCTCTGTGATGTATCCTCCATGATCACTATTGACCAAGCGTTGTATGCTGCAGTTTCTTCAAGTCCAGACGCGTGCTTTTCCAGTTTCACCACACTTTCCGACTGCCACACGTGGTCCCGTGGAAAACAAAGTGTAGATGGATCCTCTTGCTAAGTTTCAGTTGCATTTTCCTCCAAAGATGCGACCAACATCCCAATCACATCTCTCCCATTCGTCTCCCTATTTCTGCCTCCATCAGAACGTGTTAGTCTCCTCCGTAGCCAGCATCAACTGATCGTCTTCCTTTGCCCGCGTCTCATTAATTCTCCTCGCCAATGTAAGTCACTCCCCCTCTTGTTGTGACACTTTCTCCATGTTTCACAGCATGTTAGTGGTGTGTTTTCAGTATTCAGCTTGCTCCATCAACTCATGTTCCAACCTTCACTGCTCTTGATCCCACGACTGCTGGTACAATGTGAGAGCTTCCATTTTGGATAAAATAGCTTAATTCTGAAAATTTCAAGGGTTTATTCCTCTTTTTGTACCAGAAAAGTTTTTTATGACAATATGTTCATTTGGTCATACCCACTAAAATCTATTATTATTATTGTTACTATTGTCATTGATAGATTTGTAGTTGGTTTTCTTTCATTTTCCAAAGATATCATTTGGTTTTTGTTGGTTCAATTTCACTATAGATTTGCAGAACAATATGTTTTTGTTCTATCTAGGGGGCTGTCTTGGGGAGGGGAGGGAGGGGGTTGTCCAGGAAGGAGGGGGTGTCCGGGAGTGGCGGGTGGTGTCCAGGAGGGGAGGGGGGCTGTCCAGGAGGGGAGGGGGCTGTACAGGGGGGTGGGAAGGGGGATGTTCAGGGAAAGGAATGGGGGGCTGCAAGGGAAGGGAGGGGGGTGTCCAAGAGGAGGGAGGGGGGCTGCAGGTGGAGTGGTGGGAGGGGGTGTCCAAGGGTAGAGGGGGGGTTTCTAGGGGGGCTGTCTCAGAGAGGGGGGGTCCAGGAAGGATTGGGTGTCCAGGAGGGGAGGGGGATTTCTATGAGAGGACAGGGCTATCCAGGAGGTGGGAAGTTGGCTGTCTGGGGAAAGGGAGGGGGCTACAAGGGGAGGGAGGGGGGTTGTCCAGGAGGAGGGAGGGGGGAGGGGGACTGCAGGTGTAGTGGTGGGAGGGGGGGGATGTCCATGGGTAGAGAGGGGGCTGTCTAGGGGGGTTGTCTCATGGAGGGGAGGGAGGGGGTTGTCCAGGAATGAGGGGGTGTCCAGGAGGAGAGGGGGGTTGTCCAGGAGAGGAGGGGGGGTGTCCAGGAGGTGGGAAGGGGGCTGTCTAGAGAAAGGGAGGGAGCTACAAGGGGAGGGGGGGGTTGTCCAAGAAGGAGGGGGTGTCCAGGAGGAAGGGGGATCTCTAAGAGAGGAGGGGGGTGTCAAGGAGTTGGGAAGGGGGATGTCCAAGGAAAGGGAGGGGGCTACAAGGGGAGGGAGGGGGTTGTCCAGGAGGAGGGAGGGGGGATGCAGGTGGAGTGGTGGGAGGGGGGGTTGTCGAGGAAAAAGGGGGTGTCTAGAAGGAGGGGGTGTATCGGAGAGGGGGGGGCTGTCCAGGGAAAGTGAGTGGGATGAAAGGGGAGGGAGGGGGGTTGTCCAGGAGGAGGGAGGGGGGCTGCAGGTGGAGTGGTGGGAGGGGGGGCTGTCTCGGGGAGGGGAGGGAGGGGGGTTGTCCAGGAAGGAGGGGATGTTCAGGAGGGGAGTGGGGTTGTCTAGGAGAGGAGGGGGATATCCTGTAGGTGGGAAGGGGGTTGTATTGGGAAAGGGAGGGGGCTGCAAGGGGAGGGAGGGGGGGTTGTCCAGGAGGAGGGAGGGGGGCTGCAGGTGGAGTGGTGGTGGGGGGATATCTAGGGGTAGGGAGGGGGATGCAAGGGGAGGGGGGATGTCTAGGATGAGGGAGGGGGCTACAGCTGGAGTGGTGGGAGGGGGTGTACAAGGGTGAGACGAGGCTGTCCAGGGGGGCTGTCTCGGGGAGGGGAGGGGAGGGAGGGGGGATTTGGATAATCACACTAAAGAACTAGGAGATCAAGAGAAAAGTGAAATGGTATGATCATGGCCTATCTAATTGTGTAGGTTCTCATCAGGCCCTCTCTAAAACTGAGAAATACATTCCTTCCATACCTTCAACATGACCTTATATATTTTATGAGGTCCTTGTAGAGGCATAAGTGTTTAGGGTCCAAGTAGGGTTGGACCCAATGTCTGATGCGGACGTGGTAGAACCCATTCCCTTTGACCTGTCATGGGAGAGTACACTCTTAGAGGCTCTTGATATATGTAACTATTAGGTTTATAACCTATCTAGGATGGTGATATCACTAGGAAAATGTTATAATTTATTCTAAAATTGAACACTCCTATGAAATTGAATACACCATCATGTATATGTCATATTGTATAACCTGTGGAGATTCCTCCCTTTTTTTATTTTCAATAAATGAAACCTTTTGGGTTCCATGTTGTTGTTGACATTTATTCCTCATCTTTTCTCATCCATGTAATGTTAACAAAACAATATTTATAAGTCAATGAATGATGTCGAGCCTCTTCTAAAATATTAATTCAATCCAAGGAAATATAGACATGTAAAGGTTGTAACAGGTAACAATTGACATTTTATTAATGTATTCTTTCATATTAATGTTTAATTTATTTCATTATTGTATTACTAACATAATATATGTTTTCTTATATAGGTGAAATCTTTTTCCTGAGTTCGAATGCTTTGTTCGGAAACTAATACCATGGACGAAAATTTTTTAGAGCGGATCATGGATGCAAAAAGGATGAAACATCAATGTTTTTAACTGTTTGTTGAATAATTATAATTGCAACTAAATTAAACATTGTTTGAAATGTATATAGTAGTGTGTTGTTTTGTATTCATGATTTCAAGTAAATGTATATATCATTTTTGTTCTTATGTCCTATGTGTGTAGGTGTTGTTTGTGTTGTGTTTGTAGGTGTTGTCTCAGGTGTGCAGTTGTTGTGCAGGTGCGGGGTTTGCACAGGAAATTTGGCCTTTATCAGCGCTAATTAAGCACTGATAAATGTCTAATATATCAGAACTCAAAATAGCGCTAATAAAGGTGGTATTTATCAGTGATATTTTTAGCGCTGATATATTATCCATTTATCAGCACTAAAAATAGCGCTGATAAAGGGGGAACTTTATCAGTGCTAAAAAAAGCACTGATAAAGATGGTTCTTTATCAACGATAAGCAAGCGCTGATAAAGGGGACCCCCCTTTATCTTCGCCGTGATAAACAACACTTTTTTAGCACTGTTAAAGGCAGTTTTAGTGCTATTAAAAGCCCTATTTGTAGTAGTGTTTCCAAAATGAAACACCTCTCCTTAACCTCACACTGCCCTAATGGATATCAACCTCATAATTATTAGGGTCACTCTTATGCTCTTATTTCAGGTGATGATTTGATAGTTACATGACTAATATTTTATCAAATAATATCAATTACTTTATCGACCTTATCAGTTTGTGTTTTAAAAAATATAAAGAAAGAAAAAGCACACACGACGACAAGGTTTCGACTAAGTCACTCCTATCTAGGGTCACTCCACTTCCTCTCCCTTATGCTCACTATTACAAAAAAATGATAACCTTATTGGTACATAGGTCAAAATCAAATAATTTATCGAAGTTTCATTTCAAGTGTGGGTGGGTTCACTTTGAATTCCCCAAGCCACTCTTTCATAAGTATGTTGTGAAATTCCTCAACATCACCATCATCATTCCATGAGATGTCATTGAAAAAACCTCCTCCTCCTCCTTATCCCTCCTTCCAGCTTTTGGAATTTCTTCACATTCAAGTTCTGCAATCATAATTTCATCACCTTAATGCACTGCAACAACTCTCCTTTTTCTTGATGTATTGGATGTGGCAACAGTTTTACACAATTACTGCTTTTGCAGTGAACCACTCTTTTAACCTGAAAATATGCTAAGGGAATGACATTGTCAATTATTTTCTTCATTTTACGTATGTCCTTATTATAGAGAGGTGTGACCATTTTCTTTGTAGTGAAAGCTACTGAATGTAGGAAATCCAAGGCTCAACATTGTGATAATTTCCAGCTGAGTGAAGGTGTTGATATCTTGAGCTCATGCATGTAGAAACTCCTCTGGTTAGAGTTTTAAGATGAATAAAATGGAAACATTTCATTATTTCCATGTTTTAATATACAAATAGTATCCCACTATTTCATTGTCCCACATCAAAATGCGTCTAGTACTGTTGTGTGGTTTATTAAACCAAATGTGTTGAGGAACTCTTAACAAATCCCTTAGGGCCTCTCTTAGCTCGACAGGTCACTATGCCACCCTAGTCAGGGATCTTCCTCTTGTGTTCCACCTAACAGATGACCTTAGGCATGCCTCCCCGAATGTCAAATATTTCTAACTAGTAGCGGGGTTCTAAGAAGGTACTATGGGGATGTTATACCCCATATATCAGAGTAAGAAATAGTGGTAAAGGTACTATGGGGAGGCTATACACTAGGTATTAGAGTAATCAATAGTGGTAAATAACCATACATCATACACACTAGAGTAAATAATATAATAAATAAATTGAACATGCTATAATGAATTGAAATGCATTATATAATGTGAATGGTCATGCGAAGAATATAAAATACAACAGATCTCCCACTAGACTGATCAAGATACAAAACAAATAAAAGAAAAAATGAAATGAATCTCAACTTATACTCTAAGCCATAACTTATCTCAATCACCTAAGTTCGAGCCATCTTGCCCAATTATTGAAACCCAAGCCTCTTCCCAATTCATACATGCAACCAGGGAGAGTCTTCTTGGGTACCCTGGTGCAATGGCGGTCTAAGCAAGGTATGAATACAACAGATCTCCCACTAGGACGATCAAGATATAAAATAAATAAAAGAAAAAAAATGACATGAATCTCAACTACTACTCTATGCCATACCTTATCTCAATCATCTGAGTTAAAGACATCCTACTCAATGATTGAAACCCAGACCTCTATCCAACCCATACGTGCAACCAAGGAGAGTCATCTTGGGTACCTTAGTGCAATGACGGTCTGAGCAGGGTGGGAATACATAACTTAGTAGGGAAAAACCAATGTAGTATCGTACATAACCGATAATACAGAGATATGTGCATGTGACATGATTAGCTGAAATCAAAGAATAACTATTGGAAATAGATATATAAATAAACCGTCATTGATCCTCAGGTCTGGGACCCTGATCGATCCTACCTACTTCATCCAATAACAGGGTGTCTTTAAGCATGTCATGATATCATGAAATCCATATAAATATTGGATCCTAGGGTGTAACCCAGGTATCCCTACTACTCTAGCTCAAATGACCAACAAATCATCATGAATGACTCAACATCCAGATCCTGAGCCTCATGAGAATCTCTCCAAACTCCAATATAATAAATGGATCAAAGGCGATTCTTGGAAACCCCAAGCAGGCACTAAATCAAAAATATCTCCCATTTCACCAAGCCAATCGGGTGGGTTCCATGCATCCTAGGCATCCACATCAGGTACAAATAATGTCACCAAGCCTAACTAGCCAGATCCTAGGGGTGGCATTAGAATCTCATAATAATAATCATTATTATAATAATCCTCAAGCTTGAATCTTAAGATCCTAGAAATGCTAGGCATCCTAAGGACCCATGGTGTCCAGGGCATCCCATACAAACCTGAGGTTGAATCCCGGAGTCTCGATAATTCTTCTCATTGCTCAACATCTGGATCCTAGAATACACATCGAGAATCCATGATGATGTCATCACGTCCAAGTCATATCACATAGTATCACATGAGTCTCAAAATCTTGATCCAAGGAAGCACCTCTAAGAATCCAAAACATCACCATCACACCATATTAGGCACATAGGCCAGGTCACATGAAGTATGTATGGGTATCCATAGTTGTATAAAAAATATCCAGGTGAGAGCATACAAATGAGATAAGGGTTGGCTAAATGCCTAAAACCACCCCCACTGTCCATAGCCCATTGGGCTCACATGTTCAGTGTGGGTTCTAAGATGAAATTCACTACCGTCTCTACCCATACCCACACACACCCACTCATGGATGGTCTATCACTGGGCACCTAATTCAGTTATCTAAATAATGTCCAGGGAGAGATACCCTACTTAGAGCTCTCTTAGTGAACATAGGGGAAGAGAAACCCCACTTGGGTCCTTGATCTCGGTCAAGAAACTCATGTCATAACCCACCACATGAAGTATTTCACGATCCTAGGAAATGTCATAACATAACATGACCTCATGGGTCGCAAGGGTATACCTCATAGGTTGCCCACTTAAGAGATGTTTGAGAGTATGTCCCATACCCCATGATCTCTCATGGTCAGTCACTCACCCAAATCAATCCTAGTCCTCCTAAGGTCTATCCACCTAAGCCTAGTCACATTAAATGGGGAAGGAAGACTGACCCTAGGTAAGGGTGTAATTTCGGCCAAACCCAAACCGGACTGAACAACCCCATGAGGTGGCCCAAGCCCAGCCTCAGGCCAACCCAAACCATTGAGTCGGGCTGAGATTTTTCGGGCCGGGCCGGACTTTTTCAATTTGGGTCATGATGGGCTTTTATTATTTTCAAAATAAATGTTTGTTTTAAAACTTTTTTTAAATTTTTTTATTTAAACATTTTTTAACATTTTTTAAAATCATTTTTTTAAATTTATTTTTAAACGCGTGTTTTTTAGATGTATTTTTTTAAATGTTTAAGATGTTATTTGTAAAAATGTTTACTTTATTTTTTATTAACATTTTACGATGGGTGGATATGTTATTATTTTTTTGTCTAAATAAATTTATATATATGAATATTTATATATTATGTGAAAATTGTAAAAAAAATTAATGAGGGGTTGGGGGGTGCGTAGCAGTGGGTGAGTTTAAAGCATTGTTATTTAAACGTTTTTTAACGTCTATTTAAAACATTTATTTACATTTATTTTTTTAAACTTATTTATAATTTTTTAAGCATTTACTAATTTTATTTATTTAAAACATTTTTTAACATCTGTTTAAAACGTTTTTTACATTTATTTTTAAATGATTAATTTAAAATGTTTTTTAAAATTTTTTAAACGCGTGATTTTTACAAGTATTTTTTTAAAACATTTAACATTTTTTTTTCAATTTTTAATGTAATTTTTTTAAAGTGTTTGTTTTTTTAAAAAAATTAAATGTTTGTTTTAAAAAAAAAATTTAAATATTTGTTTTAAATATTTTTATTTAAACTTTTTTTACACCATTTTTTAACATTTGTTTAATTTTTTTTTATATTTATTTTTAGACATTTAATTTAAAACGTTTTTTTGGCGCATGTTTTTTACATGTATTTTTTTAAACATTTAATATGTTTAATGTAAAAACAAATTTTTTATTAACATTTTACAGTGGATGGATATATTATTTTTTTCTAAATAGATTTATATATGTCTGTGAATTTATATATATTATGTGAAAATTAAAGAAAAAAAATTAATGAGGGATTGGGTGTGCACAACAGTGGGTGGGTTCAAAGCGTTGTTATTTAAATGTTTTTTTATCATTTATTTAAGATGTTTTTTACATTTAATGTTTAACTTATTTTGAAAAAGTATTTTTAAGCTTTTGTTTAATTTAAATCATTTTTTTAAACTATTTCTAATTTTTTAAACGAATGTTTTTTACATGTATTCTTATTAAACGTTAAACATTTTTTTTGTAAAAAATGTTTATTTTCTATTTTATTGAAATTTTACAGTGGGTGGATATATTTTCTTTCTAAATAGATTTATATATGTGAATCTATATATATTATGTGCAAATAAATAATGAGAGATTGGAGGGGTGCGCAACAGTGGGTGAGTTAATTTTTTTCTAAAAAGATTTATATTTGTATATATAATATATATAATATATGAAAGATTCATCATATTTAAAAATAATAATGAGGTTGGGGGGTATGCGGACATCATTGGGTGAGTAGTTATTTTTTTGTTAATATATAATAAGTTATATATATATATATATAATGTTAAATGATTGATATATATATATATATATATAATATAAGAAAATTGTAAAAAAAATAATTAGGGGTTTGGGGGTGCACCGTAGTGGGCGAGTTAATTTTTTTTCTAAATAGATTTATATGCAATATATGTAAGTTGCAACATACTTAAAAAAATTAACGAGCATGAGGGACCTGCACAAATATCATTAGGTGAATGTGTTATTTTTTTGTTAATATACAATAAGTTATTATATATATAATATTAAACCATTAATATATATATATATATATTATCAATAGCTTTGTTTATATATATTATATTAAATCATTTATATATATATTATTAATGGATTTTTAGAAGCCACACTTAATTGATATATATTATTAATAGCTATATATATATATTATTAATGGATTTGTTTATATACATATATTATATCATATCATTGATATATATATTATTAATAGATTTGTTTATATATATATACATATATATAATATGCAAGTTTCATCATATTTAAAAAAATTAATGAGGTTGGGTGGTGTGCACAAACATCATTGGGTGAGTGTGTTATTTTTTTTTGTTAATATATAATAAGTTATTATATATATAATGTTTAATGATTGATATATATATATATAATATGAGAAAATTGTAAAAATAATAATTAGGGGTTGGGGGGTGCGCCGCAGTTGGTGGGTTATTTTTTTTCTAAATATATTTATATATGTATAGTATATATAATATATGCAAGTTGCAACATATTTAAAAAAATTAATGAGCTTGGGGGATGTGCACAGACATCATTAGGTGAGTGTGTTATTTTTTTATTAATATACAACAAGTTATTATATATATATAGTAATAAATCATTGATATATATATATATATATTAATAGATTTGTTTATATATATATATATATTATATTAAATCATTTATATATATATATATTATTAATGGATTTTTAAAAACTGCACTTAATTGATATATATTATTAATGGATTTGTTTATATATATACATTATTATATATATATATATATAATTATATATCATTGTGTATATATACACACACACACATTATCATTATATATAATAATAATTATATGTGTATATATATACATTATTATATATATATATTAGTTTTTGCTAATAATGATGATATATATATATACACATATATCGTTTATATATATATGTACATATATCATCGATATATATATATATATATATATATATTCTTGTGATAACATGATAGGTGCAACGCCTGGACCAGTTGGTGCAGGCGCAACCTTGGAAGTCTGTGGTATGGAAATCGAATCTCCCTATTAGCAGTTTCCCATTATTATTTTTATAGTAGTCAGGCCTCGCATGGGCTAGCTGGTTGGGCTTTTTTTTTGTGCTGGCCCGGCCTAGCCCGACACGAGCTTTACTGGGCCGCTCGAGCTTTCGGGCTGGGCCTGTCGGGATTTCGGGCCGTCGGGCCAGAATTACACCCTTAGCCATAGGTCAGTACTACGAGGCTATCAACTCTAAGGAATCATAGGGTTCTTACTAGACCAACTTGGGCCCGTTGTCGCAGGTCCACTCATGCCTCTTATTAGAGTCTTCTATGGATCACACAGAGTTTCACCATGATGTGTCTATTCCAATTTAAATCAAGGAGATCCCCTTGGGGTATTGGTGTCAATGTAAACTTAGTCAATGGTCATGAACTTGGCCATCAAAGGCATATAACCAGAGTGCAAGGGCTCATTATGGTCCTTGAATCTATATATATTCTAAGGGATACCATCTAATTAATTAAACTGCTTAATTAACATTTATAAAAATTAATATTAAAAAAACCTATAAAAAACAATCGACGAGCATCAATCCATTTCACTCTCACCTAAAAAACCTAAACTATAATACATTTATAGGAAAAATTTACAGAAGGGGTTTTTCTATTTTTTTTAAAAAAATTTATGGGTTATTTTTTTTTTAGAATATGAGACAGACAAGAGTCTGGTTAATTTACACTCAACCGTCTAGTCAGAAAGTGTCAATTCATTTGATGCACTTCACCTATTTTAAAAAATAATAATTTTAATTAATTTCATTATATTTATAAAACAAAATTTAAAACAACATTTCAAGTACTGTTTTTGATAATTTTAATTTTAATTTTTGACATGTCTTGTTATATATATATATATATATATATATATGTAACAACATTTTAAACAGTATTTAAAATGTTTCGTTTTTATGTGGAATTACCCATATTTAGGTAATTTTAAAATATAACTAAAAACTTCACTGAGGACACCATTTTATAGGAGAGGAGACCTTGATATACCTTATGGATTTTCTATTCAGGATTTAGTTTCACTTTTCCATCATTCTAATAATAATCTAATAATAACAATAATAATACAAAAATAATAAAATTTATTAATTAATAATTAATAATTAATAATATAATTAAAAAAATAATTAATAATTCAAGAAGGTCCGGGTAATGGGATAAAAATTCCTATTACCATCAAATTTATTAACAAAGAGTGTGGAGAAGCGACAGGAAAAAATAAGGGAAATGGAATGTGAAAAATAGTGAAAATACACTACCATAAAAAGCCAAACATACGTTTGCCCAAAAAATAAGAGAAACATGTCAGACCTCAAAGTATAATTATTTTAATGATCACTGTCACGACCCGTCCTCGGAACCCATGCCGTGACTACCCCAAGCCCGCCTCCCATAGGCCAGGGGCTGGCGACTAGCACCAAGGCGTAAATCCCGACAAAAGGGGAAGACATTGCCTTTATAAAATAAACAAACCACAGAGTAAGCAAGCAGAAGTAAACACTAAGTAAATATGGGTACAAAAGTAGTGCGGAAAAGTAAATGGGCCAGAATACAAACCCAAACTAAAAGTAAAGTACAACTGGAAGAAAGTACAACAACTGATAGTAAAGCAGCAACGTCGAGTCGTCTACTGGAAGTCCCCCCTGAAGGGTGGGTACAGATAGCCTCCTCAGCTCCTCAGGTCCAGCCGTCCGCTCCGAGTACGTCCCACCTAGTGGTCCACCTCTAGGTACCGACTTTCTCCACAAGCCTCAACCACGATCAATGTTGTCCATCATCTGCAACCAACACAACGTAGTGCGGGCATAGCCCGTGTAGGGGTGAGTATACGCTACTCAGTAGGGACCCCGAGACCCCCGAAGGTCTCCCAGAATCCACAAAGGATAATTCCAAAGGAAAGATACAATCACGAAGTAACATCCAACACTACTTAGGTATATGACCATACATATACCTAAGTCATCAATTCCCGCTCGGCTCCATCATCCATGCCCAAGTTCGATCATGTCCACATAGGAGTACAAACCAATCCACATAGGATAACACAACTCAATCCACATAGGAAAGCAAGTCAATCATATCGAAGATATTGATTGAAGTTAAGACTCAGCTCACACAGGTATATTTCTTCATAAGGTGATAGAGATGATCAGATATAGTCAGTGATTCATCTATGCTGAGATCCACGTAGGATACTAAACCAGCTAAGAAGTCGGACCCACATAGGATACAGACCAGCTACTCTGCCAGACCCATGTAGGATAGCAAGAATAGAGTCAAACACTGCCATACCCATGTAGTATACAAAAACAGTAGTCATCGTCGTCGAACCCACGGATGATTTCAGTACGGTCTTCATCGCTGCCGAACCCACGTAGGATTTCAGTGCAGTCTTCATCTCCGTCGAAACCATAGAGGATTTCAGTACGGTCTTCATCACTGCCGAACCCACCTAGGATTTCATTGCAGTCTTCATCACCGTCGAACCCACAGAGGATTTCAGTACGGTCTTCATCATCGCAGTCAGCTTTAGGGTTCCCGCACACAGCATGCTCGATTCCAGGAGGGTCCGCTCCACGAGCCAAAGTGGTCGATACATCTACTGAAACATAGTCCAGAGTTGATGTATCTAAAAGTTCCCTCTCGACAAGAGGAACTCATCGTGACAGACGGTGCGTCAATCGGACGCCCGGTCTGCAAGTTATTGGCTTTTTTCGTTCCAGGGGCCCGGTTGGTTTTTAAGTCAAACCAACCCGATAGCACTCCAACTACGTCCAAACCTCAAGAGGAGTAATCCAAAAGGTCTGTCTCACTAAGAGGAAACCAAAAAAGTTGTCGGCACGTCAAACGGACGTCCAGAGCTCAAGTTATAAGCATTTCCGCTCAGAGGGCCCGATTGGTTTCATGTTCGAACCAACCCGGCCGTACCCAAAGTTCTCCTAAACCTTGAGTTTAATATACTTAAAATACCGTCTCGATCCAAGGATCGCATCGCAGCTGATGGTGCATTGATCAGAGGTCCGTAGCCCAAGATATGGGCAAAAGAACATACCTGTCCGTTTTTAGGGGGTTTTGGGCCCGGATCGGCCCGGCCCGAGACCCCCCATGGGTCAGCCCGAACTGGGTCGACCTGAACCGGGTCCGGGTATGGCCCATTAGGGCGCGGCCCGGCACGGTGGGCGCGGCTCGGCCCGGCCTGGGCGCGGCCCGGCCTGGGCGGCCCGGCCTGGCGCGCGCTCGCAGCCCGCGTGGCCAGCTGGCCACGCCAAGCTGAATGGAAGGGGGGCGCTACCCCCCTGTTTGAGTAACCGCGGACCCCACATGGGGGGGCTTCTCCTTTGGCCAGCCGGGGGTTACGACCCCCGGTCTCCCCCTGAAACAGCCGGCCCGGTCCGGCTGGCCGGTGTTTCCGCTGCGGGACCCGCTGCGGTCCCGCCCTCCGAGGTGCCGGCGGCCGGCGGTTCCGGCCGCCCCGCCTTTCACTGCCGCGGCTTTGAGCCATGTCCTTGTCCGACCGGCATGGCGCGACGGCGCCGTGCCCCTCCGTTGCGGCCTCGCTTTGGTTGCGGTGTCTTCGTGGTTCTCCAGCGCGGCGCGACGGCGCCGCTCCCCTTCCCTGCGGCCCGACTCCGGTCGCGGGTTCGTTCGGCCTCAACGGCGTGGCGCGACGGTGCCACACATCTTTTCCGCATTTCTCCTTGATTCCGCGCGGTGCCGTTGCACCGTGCCTCCTTCTTTCAAACCGCAACAACACAACAACAAAAGGGGTAGGAGAGTCTGCCGTGTTCGTGTGGTCCGACCTCGTCCCAATAAGTTGATATCTAGCGGACCAAAAATAAAGACGAAGAACAAAAACGGATATTTCATGAAAAAAAAGTAATTAACCCCTACCTTGATAACGAGTTGATGTTCGAAGAGCGTCGCGAAAACCGGCGTCACGGGGCGTGGTTCCGTAGACGTCGACGGAGATCATCTGAGGAGACATCATCTTCTATTTATCACAGAGAGAAGAGGATGATTACGTGTTGTTGGAGAACTCCCGCGTCGGTGTCTCTTCCCTTGTCTCGGAGGAGAAAGGGAATTAAGATACTGGAGTCGTTGAGTCATTCTTCGTTGAAGAGATGACGTTCTTCGTGGAAGGATTGAAGCTCTTCGTGGGAGGATGAAGTTCTTCCCCAGAGAAAAGAGTTCTATCTCCCCAATCTCCTCACACCACAACCAACCCTCCCAAATAAAATAAGACTTATCTTATTTTATTACATCAAGCCAAGAATTTCAATTTTTAAAAATCAAATACATAACTCACTTAATTAATTAAGTGAGTTGGCATGATTAAAGAAGAGAGAAGGGGAGGTGAGGGGTCTCACATTAAAGGGGGGTTATAGAGTTAAGGAATATGAGGGGTTGGGATCATGTGGGACCCACCCCACCTTTATCCTCTCATGGTTGGTAAACAACATGTGGGTCCCACCCCCAACTCCCTTAGGTTATAACTACCTAGAGTAAAATAAATAAAATTGTAATATAATTTTATTTATTCCTCACTAAAACCACAAAATTAACAACTCCTCCCGAGCAAACGCACCTTCGGAAAAGGTGCTACTAAGAAATTACCAATGCTACGGTTTCATCAGTGCCCTCAGATTTCAATTCCGAACACCAGTTCAAAAGTTAGGAAAACCCGTTTGTTCGTTCACTGAACGTACCCGAGCTAAACTTCGGAAATTGATTCCAGGCACACCGGGTCTCGGAATCTGGTGCCATCAGAAACTGCGTTCTTGTAAAATCCCAAAGAAAATTAAGTAAAAAAATTTACTTTGCATTTTACGGGTCTTTACATTACTCCCACCTCAGGGATTTACGTCCCCATAAAGATACATCATAAACTAGGGGAACAAATGTGGGTACTGAGCACGCATCTGGGCCTCCCGCTCCCAAGTGCTCTCCTAGAGGTTTCTGTGCTGCCATCTGATGCGCACTAGAGGTATCGACCGTCCACATAGGACCTGCTCCTGTCGATCCTCGATCTCCACTGGGACCTCCGCAAAAGTCACCCCATCGTCAATGTCCAACTCCCCATGGTCGATTATATGCATCGGGTCATGCACGTATCTCCTCAGATGAGATACGTGGAAGATGTTGTGCACCCGGTGCAACTGAGGTGGTAGAGCCAGGCAATAAGCCACCTCGTCTATCCTGCTGAGGACTTGGAATGGTCCGATGAAGCGCAGAGATAACTTGCCGCCCCGACCAAATCTCCGTAATCCACGCCGAGATGAGACCCGCAAGAAGACGTGGTCGCCATCCTCGAACTCCAGTGGCCTCCGCCTCCTATCAGCATAAGACTTCTTCCAGCTCTGAGCTGTCCTCATCCGCTCCTGGATGACCTGGAACTTCTCTGTCGTGGCCTGGACCATCTCCGGTCCCACAAGTGCCGACTCCCCAGGGTTTGTCCAGCACAGAGGTGATCTGCAAGGTCGGCCGTACAATTCCTCGTATGGTACCATCCCGATGGTGGAGTGGTAGCTGTTGTTGTACGCGAACTCCACCAAGGGCAGGTGGTCCTCCCAGCTGTGACCAAAGTCGAGGACACATGCACAGAGCATTTCCTTGAGAGTCTGAATGGTCCTCTCCATCTGACCATCCGTCTGAGGGTGAAAGGCGGTGCTCAGACGTAGCTGTGTCCCAAATGCCTCCTGCAACCCCTTCCAAAGTCGGGAGGTAAAGTGAGAATCTCGATCGGAGACGATAGAAGATGGAACACCATGAAGCTGTACGATCTCCTAAACGTAGAGGCGTCCCAAGCTCTCCACTGAACCCTGCTGTCTGATGGGTAAGAAGTGATCCAACTTGTTGAGTCGGTCGACAATCACCCAAATGGAGTCATGGCCTCTGGAAGTACGTGGAAGTCCAGTCACGAAGTCCATAGATATCTCGTCCCACTTCCACTCCGGGACCTCTAAGGGTTATACCAAGCCTACTGGTACCTAGTGCTCTGCCTTCACCTCCTGACAGGTGAGGCATCGAGAAACAAACTCAGCTACAACCTTCTTCATACCCAGCCACCAATGCTGTCGTCTGAGATCCTGGTACATCTTCACCACTCCTGGATGTACCACTAAAGGGGAAGTGTGAAACTCTCTCAGCACCTCCTCCTATAAAGCAACTGGTACCATGGTACGTCCTCTGAAAAGGACGACGTGCTCTCCTCCTACAGAAAATCCATCATGTTTCTGTTCTAAGGATATCTGCGCATGCCGTGTCTCACAGTCAGCATCCCCACACTGTGCCTCTCTGACCCGCTGTAGTAGTGGAGGTGTGACTGTGAGTGACTGAAGAAAGGCTTCTCCATCTCTATCCACGAAGGATATCTGCAAAGAGGATAGTTTCTCAGTCGCCTCACCGAGTAGCTAAATGCCCGTCCTCCTACTGAGGGAATCGACTACTACGTTCCCCTTTCCAGGAGTATAGACTATCTCAAAGTCATAATCATGGAGGAACTCGAGCCATCGTCGCTGTCTCAGATTCAGGTCTTTCTGCGAGAACATGTACCTGAGACTCTGGTGGTCAGAGTAGACTGTAAATCGCTCACCCATCAGGTAGTGTCGCCAAATCTTCAGAGCGAAGACCACTACTGCTAACTCCAGGTCATGGGTAGAATAGTTCTTCTCATGCTGCCTCAACTGACGTGATCTATAGGCAATCACTGCCCGCTCCTGCATCAGGACACATCCGAGTCCGGTCCCTGATGCATCGCAGTAGACTACGTACCCCACTCCCTCCTCCGGTAGCCTCAAGATAGGTGCGCTGGTCAATCTCTGTCTCAGCTCCTGGAAGCTCTCCTGACATCTATCTGACCACACGAAGGGTTTCCCCTTCTTCTTCAAAGTTGAGAGTAGTGCCGCAACTCTGGAGAAGTCTGGTACAAACCTCCGGTAGTACCCAGCTAGCCCCATGAAACTCCGCACCTCCGTCACACTCCTGGGTGGCTCCCAAGCTAGCACTACCTCGATCTTCACAGGATCCACTGCAACTCCCGCCTCAGAGATGACGTGTCCCAAGAAGTGGACCTCATGTAACCAGAACTAACACTTCGAGAGCTTACCATAAAGCTGGTTCTCTCAGAGTGTGTCTAGTACAACCTGCAAGTGGTAGGCGTGCTCCTCCTCAGTGGTCGAGTATATAAATATGTCGTCGATGAAGACCATGACAAATCGATCGAGGTATGGCTGAAAGATCTTGTTCATGAGACCCATGAACACTGCTGGAGCATTCGTTACGCCGAAAGGCATAACCAAGAACTCATAGTGGACATACCGACATCTGAAGGCCGTTTTCTGTACGTCATCGTCCCGAACTCTGAGCTGATGATAGCCTGATCTGAGGTCTATCTTCGAGAACCACCGTGTTCCCTTGAGCTGGTCGAAGAGGTCGTCAATCCTCGGTAGCAGATACTTGTTCCTCACTGTCACCTTCTTCAGGCGACGATAGTCGACAAAAAGTCGCAAGCTTCCGTCTGCCTTCTTGGCGAACAATATCAGGGAAGCCCAGGGTGAAACAATGGGTCGGATGAATCTCTTTCCCTACAAGTCCTCCAACTGTACCCGTAGCTCTTAGAGCTCAGCGGGGGCCATCCGATATGCTGGGGTGGATATCGGGGCTGTCTCGGGGTACAAGTCAATATAGAAGTCTACCTCTCTTCGAGGAGGTAGTCCTAGAACGTTGTCAGGGAAAACGTCTACATACTGATCCACAACTATAGGAAAACTAGGACTCTGCACGTCAACTGCTCCTAGGATGAGGCTAGCCAATTGATGAGTGATGGTTTGTCCTCTCCTCTGCGTGAGTCCATCCTGTGCTGCAAAGGCTCCCTTCTCACCGGTGAAGGTGAACCTGCTCCCGTTGGTGCGTACACACCGCACCTTGCGTCTAATACAGTCGATCTGAGCATGGACTGTAGATAACCAATCCATTCCCATGATGATGTCGTAAGGCCTCGACGCCGCTAAAAGAAGATCCCAACCAAAACTCTCGCCTCCTAGAGTAAGGTCACACTGCCGTCACCAGTGCATAATCATCGAGTCTTCTTCCGTAGGAGTCTCTAGCCATAAGGATTGAGCCAACAGCTCCGTCGGAATCTCCGAGCTCCGAACAAGGGCAGCAGCAATAAAGGAATGAATCGCTCCTGTGTCTATAAGAACTGCAGCAAGGGTGGAGTAGACACAAATAGGCTTATGTGAAAGCCTTTTTCCACCAATTGCCTGAGACTCAAGATATTGGTCTTCATGTCGGATACATAGTAGATATTGGAGATGAAATCTTGATTGTCATATTTTTTTTATCAGTATATCTCCTCTTACATGAAAAAATACTATTGAGAGATCGCCAAATGAAATCTTTCATTGAACCCTCTCTTCTAGGTTCGTAAGCAAGTGCTTGTGACCTATCATGTGGTTGATAGCTCCATAGCTAAGATATCACATACCTTGACTTTGTGTTAATGTTTTTGCCATCAATGGAGTATGATAACATTTTCTTAGTTTCCAGGGAGTGATAGATGTTTTGAACTAAAATTTCAATTTTAAACTGATAACATACACTTTAAGTAATATTTGGAATATTGTGCATCATATTGAGGTGTGGCTAATTCTTACACATCAAAAATGAATTATGTCACATTTATTTTCTTTTATTTGAGAATTTCATGTGAATTTTTTACTAAAAAGTCAATTTAAACTGAAAACATACACTTTGAGTCATACCGATCACATCGTGATTCGCTTTGAGGTGTGTTAAATCTTCCACCACCACCATTGGGAACCAAGGTGCAAACGAAGAAATGGACCATTCATAGTATCCAGTTCATCTCCTACACCTATGTCACTAAACACACTATCCATGGATCATCATTGGACACTATTTTGACAAAATCCTTGTCAAGAAACCCGCATCAGTGGATACATATGAGAATCCAAAGAGCCGGGTTTAGAAAAGGTGATTCAGTTATGAATCTGTCATACCCAGAGAGTGGGTTTTAGTTTATCTGACCTCTGGGTCTAGGTGTGGTTGATCCTCATTTTCCCCATCTCCATGTACTCTTCTAGTCGGAGTTCATGGAGAACCTTGGGTTCACAAATAACGTGTTCCCACACTTCCTAGCGGCATCCTAGATGATGTGATCTATTCTGTTGAAGGGGATTCTAGAGGGGAGGTGGTGGTGAAAAAACTGGGTTCCGTTGAGGAAGATGATGATAGATACAGTGAGGACAACAGTGTGGAGGCCATAGATGATAGTATAACTAATGTTTTCTTGGATGTAAACCTAGACAGTGTTGGCGAAGAGGGTGTCGATAAATATGCTAAAAATCCACCAATTGAAGAAAGAGATTTTGTGGACCTTCTCATAGAGGTAGAACTCGTAGAATTATTCCGCCCTAATGATGGTGATGTTGGGATTTCTACCTCTCATCCCAACTACCAGTTGTAGGGTGGAAGCCAACCCGATGTTGGTAGTGTCATCCTTAGTTCATGTCAATCTGATGCACGGTGTGACCGATATGACTCAAAGTGTGTGTTTTTATTTAAAATTGATATTTTAGTTCAAAACACGCATCACATACTGAAAATTGAGCAAACACATTAAGATTATTTTGTTACTTTAGGAAAATTATACATAATTAATTTTTAATCTGTAGGAATTCACCTCACTTTAATCTAATACATCATGTGTCTGGTCTGATTCAAAGTGTATGTTATCAATTTAAAATTGACATTTCAGTTCAAACATGTGTCACTAACTAAAAACTAGTAAAACATGATCATATTGTATTGATACTTTAGGATAATGATTCATAGGTTATTTATGATGTGTAGAATTCAACCACATGTCAAATTGACACATGATGTGACTAGTATGACTCAAAGTTCATTTTTTCAGTTTAAATTGACATTTTAGTAAAAAAATACATGTAACATACTAAAAAATTGACCAAACATGTTCGTATTATTTTAATATTTTGGTAAAATGTTCCATAAGTCATTTTTGATGTGTGGGAATCAACTTCACATAAATTTGACACATAGTGTGATTTATATGACTCAAAGTGTATGTTTCTATTTAAAATTGAAATTTTTGTTCAAAACACACATCACATACTCAAAAATGATTAAACTCATTCAATTTGTTTAAATACTTTATGAAAATGATCCATAAGTCATTTATGATGTGTAGGATTCAATCATACCTCAATATGATACAGAGTGTGCCCGGTATGAATCAAATTGTATATTATCATTATAAAATTAGAATTTTAGTTCAAAATGTGTGTTAATCATTGAAAACCAAGAAAACATGCTTGGATTATCTTGATAATTTAAGAATATGATTCATAAGTCATTTCTAAAACGTAAGAATCATCTAAACCTCAATAAGATACATGATGTGCTTGATATGACATGATGTGTATGTTTTTAGTTTAAAATTGACACTTTAGTTTAAAACACACACCACATACTCAAAACTAGGAAAACGCATTCATATTGTTTTTATAATTTAGGAAAACAATCCATAAGTCATTTGTGACATGTAGGAACTGGCCACACCTTAATCTAATACACGATGTGACTAGTATGACTCAAAATGTGTGATTTCAGTTTAAAATGAAATTTTATTAATTTATTGTTTCATATTTATTGTTAATTTTTTTATTTATACTATTACTAACATATGATTTTTTTTATATAGGCTCATTCTTTTCTCAAGAAGGAGCGATTTGTTCAACAACTGGTAGCATGATTAGGCTCTTTTAAGAGGGGGTCGGGGGCCAATGACGATGAAATATTGATGTTTTTGAATGCTTGTGATAAATTGTACTTACAAATGTAATTGTAAAAAACCAATATATTTGAAATGTCTATAATATAGTGTTTTTATTGTATTTTTTATTTAAATTTAATTTTAATTAAATTCACTATTTTTTGTTGTAGTGTGATGTAATTTCAATAGCACACTATAGCAGTATGACTTTTATCAGTACTAGTTTAGCACTAATAAAGTTCCCCCTTCATCATTGCTTTTTTAGTTCTGATAAAAGACATACTCGTTTAATGGTGATTATAATAACAAAACTTTTTTAGCACTAATAAAACTCTTTTTACATGTTATTAAATGGTCGATATGTAGTAGTTCTAGTGCATTGGCATCGACACCAAATTACAGATGAATCAGAACTTACAGTAGAGAAAGACTAGACCTCACAGCAACAGTTTCAATAGGGTCAGGAGTAACCTAAGATTTCTTTTTGATTATCAGTGAAAAATGGGTTGTGGTCCCATAGGAAAAATGGGTTTGGGGTGGGGAGGGATTCTTAAAAACTGACAGGCTCAAAAGCGGGCTTATTAAAATTTTCCGCACATATCGACTACCTGTGTGGGTAAACCCATGAAAATACAGGATGACCCACGGGTTTTTGTTTGATTTTTTTTAAAATAATTTACATGTGAGTTGTCTTCCTTTCCCAATGCCTCACCTAGTAGTCCAATGCACCCTGCATGAACTACAACTCTACGCCCTAAAACTCCTCCCCTCCCATCTTATTTCTAATATATTTCTCAATCTCATCCTTCCATTCCCCCACCCCTCCCCTTAAACATTCATTTATTTACCTTTGACGTTTCTTAGCTCCTTCCATCACCCGCCTCTCTCTCTCTCCAGATCCGACGACACCACCACCACAGTCGCCCCATCATTGCTACCATTCTTCGCCATCACCTACCTCCCTCCCTCTAGAATTGATGTTCCAGTCCCCTTACTGATATCCTCTATCTCCATCCACCCTTCTATACCTAATTTATGTCCATCAACTAGCATCTCCAATGTCAGTTGATGACGTTCGTTGTCTTGTCGCCCCCTCCTTTTGACTGCTTTGTCTTCCCCCTGCTTCATCCACTGTCTCGTCGCCCCCACCTACTTCATCAATCATCCCATAACTCATGCCTGCTTCATCTATTGTGTGATGTTTGCTTACTTCATCGCCTCTCCCATCTGACATCCATCTCCTGACATCCTCTCTATCACCTCTAACATATGTCATCCCATCACCCCCACTTTCTTTGTATGTCATCTGACGTCCACTGTCTGGTCACCCTCACATGCTACATCCACCATCCCTTCGCCCCCTCATCTGTAGAGACCTAGTTTTTTCCTAGTAAAACTTTTAAATAATTCTATGTATATTTTCAAAGCTAAGTGCTGAGAAAGCGTGCGATTCCATGACCCAGGGTTCCCGGAATTAATTTTATAAAAATATTAAATATATTTTATATTACGCACGTGCAGCTTCTTAAAGAAAATGGTATAAGTCTTAAAAGGAATCTCATATCATAAATTTGAGACCACAGTTGATTCTATAATGCGGTGTTTGCCCTAGGCATGACATAAAATGGGTTGGCGCGGGGCGTTCAGACTCCTTGCTCGTTGACGGTATGTTCATTGAAATAAATAAATAAATAAATAAATTATTAATTAATTGTTTCATTTCAACCCAATGGATAATTCTATAAGAATGATGCCAAGATGAATTCTCCAAGGTTAGTCACATAAACCTTGGGAGAATTCTAGAGCTCTCTCTTCCTCCTCCATTGGAAGATCTCATTAGATGACGATGAAACACCGGATCAGATTAGATCAGGACGCAACGAAAAAAATGACTTCTCTTGATCATCGGAAGATGCATTCTTCATCAAAGAATGATCCATAATCAAGTTAGAACTCGTCAATTGGTGATTTATTCTCTTTGATTAAATTTTTGATCATATCCATCCTTGTTCTTGGGTCTGCGCCAATTGTGGATTGAGCATGCGCTTATTTACTAGAATTTAAACTGATTTCTTAATTGTTTTCTAACCCGGTATCATTGTTCTTAATCGTTGGCCAAGAATGATTGGACAATGATCATATAAACATTTTTATGGTGTTTTCCCACCTCGTTGCTTCACGTTCTTCATCAATTGGACCCCTCGGTCTTGGTTTGACATTATTGGGCAGTACCGAGCCTGATCAGACCCCCATAATAGCAAAGTAATCACACGCGAGGCACGAATTGATGAACCAAGCACATATCTATGATTGTTTCAAGAAATGGGTATTTTTTGTGATTAAAGGTCAATAAATCGATGGTAGAATGCATGATTGTATGCAGAATGAACGATAAACCCATGTGGATGAACAGAGGCCAATTTTCAACGAGCAGCGGCCCAGAATCGTGATTTTTGGCTAAATACAACTTTTGATCATAGATAGTGTCGGTTCTGACGTGGAGAGACCATATTCAAAGAATCATAAGAAGATATAAAGATCTATAAATTCTAGAGAAAACCCAACTACACGCCGTGTATAGGGAAGAACACATTGCGTGTAGCCCCTCAACGGCGGTGACTACGGATTTGGGAAAAGTTAAGGATGACACAACATGTATCCATAATACATGTTGTGTACCCCTTCCTCGGTTGGATAGCCTATGTGATATATTACACGGGTAGGAACCCTTGTGAAAGTACATGGCTAGGAACACGGCTGTGTACATAGGTACATGGACATCGCCAGAAGGACACGGCTCGGTCCCGGTTAGCCTGGACACGCCATGTAGTCCACCTACATGGCGTGTACTGCTACACGGGCATGGAGTTGCGTGATGGATAGGGACATGGCTAGGTGGTGCAGCAGGACCACATGTCGTGTGGGTCCCCTTACACATCGTGTACCCCTTGGTTCCTTTTTAGGAAATGTCAACTGCTCGTATCTCCTTCGTTTGAACTCAAATTTTGGCCCATGAGTAGCCTATACTAAGTATTGTTTCACGTAGAACATGATGATGCCCTTATTTTTGGATTACAAGATACAATATTGAATGTTCCAGGAATGATTCCTACTTAGGCAATGCCCGATGATGGTAGTGATTATGCAGCATCACAGGGACCTTTCTGAGCGGTACTCTCCAGCAGGGCTAGGCATTGGAGTTCCTCAATGACCTTTCCAAGTGATGCCCTTCAGCAGGGCTGGGCAGTGGAGTTCCTTAATGTAATTTTTAAGCAGTACCCTCTAGCAGGGTTGGGCAGTGGGGTTCTTCGATGTATTTTCTGAGTGGTACCCTCAAATGTGTGACAGAATGATGAGGCGTGGATAGAGGGTACCACTCGAAAAGAATTTTGGTTGGGTTTAGGGGAACAGTGCCAAAGTGTCTTGAGTGTGGCTCTCAGGCTAGGGAGTCTAGTGATGGTGTAGGCAGTCTCCGTATCCATTCACCAAGACCCTGACTACCTTATTTCTGACTCGGCATGCTGATACATTTATTGTTTAGGGATCAATGGAACATGAATCATATAAGATTGAGTCTTTGAATATGCTTCTTGAGTCATCTCCCCATTGTTGTTGATATATATATTCTGATCTGATCGTGGTACATCTTGATAAATCTTAGGATGCCTCTGCGATGACAGTCATCTAGGATACCAGTTCTAGTTCATAAAGATGATTTGATGAGTGATGATGCCTTATTTTAGGGTCCATCATGTTACCCACTTCCTCCAAGTGGTAAGGTAGAAGCACCTCCACCTCTCGAGTAGTTGATCATTCTAGAAGAGCATGCTGAGAATAGGCATCGTCTTAGCGCACTCCGCAAATTCTAGTGTTAGAGGCCACTGAGGTTCCGCGACGAGCTAGCTCCTCAAGATGAAAAGGATTGGCTAGAGTTGATGGTCTGTATCTTTAGGATTTTTCGAATCCTTATGGACCAATTAGTTTCACTAGCATCTATCATTTTCCAAAGAAAAATTGGTCATTGGTGGAGTCTCATTACCTAGATGCACGATGGGTCAACATTCTCTTGGACTAACTTCTAACAGTTATTCTGTGAGGAGTTATACCCCTCCTTTTTGTGCGCCATCTGGATCCAGGAGCTTCTAGATATACTTAAGGGAGGGATGGCGGTGGCTAAGTATGCAGTGAGATTCACAGACCTTACACAGTACTCTCTTGACATGATCTGGGATGGCTATTTCTAAGAACAGAAGTCTGAGTAGAGACTCTACAGAGAGATTTGATCCAGCATTATGCCCTTGTGCATCCCCACCTATGTCGGGGTGTCGGAGTGAGCACTAGTGGTAGAGAGATTCCGGTCAGAGGGATGCTAGACAGCTGGAACTGGTAGTGGGCACCATAGAGCTGAGTCGTCTTCAACAGCTAGTAGACGCTAGGTGCCAAGATCTCAGCACAGAGGACCTTCCCATGATCAGACTTGGGCATGTGTTTTTTCGGTACAAAGATAGTGCAGAGCACTAGGGAAGTTCATAGAGGGTCAGTGCTTTGCTTTTGATGATCGAGGCCACATGGCGCATGACTATCTAACCAGATGTGCTAAGGAGAACATGTAGATAGCTAATGGACCATCACGGTAGAGGCAGTTCCATGATCAGGGATCTCCCTAGTGTGGTCAGGGTGGTCCCCAAGGAGGTGGATCTAGTAGAGGAATAGGAGGAGCCATGGGTGGTGGATGATGTTATGATATCCTTCCACCACCACCACCTGGCGGCCCACGTTAGGCTTAGGGAGTTGACGTTCAGGGTTGCAGACAGCTGCAAGCTTTGGATGTATATGATCTCGTAGCACACAAGATGATATGAGGTATGATTGGTGTTTATTCTATTTTTGATTCTATATTAGTATACACAAGTTCCATTAATTCCTATATCTCTATACTCATGGTGTGAGATCTATAGCTCTCAGTTGAGGCGATATCCCAACAGGTTCTTCTTGAGGTTCCTACAGGGAAATCTTTTTCTGTATCTTTTATCTACCAGCAGTGTGAGCTATCGCTTAGTGGAGAGAGGTTCATGTGGGACCTCTTGGTCATCACAATGGAACCTATGAATTCATATTGGTTATGGATTGGTTGTCCATGGTTCAAGCCCATATTGACTGTCACCATAGACAAGTCATATGTCTATGCACTAATGGGATGTGATTCTCCTTTTTTGGTGAGAGAGATCTCATGGAAGGGAAAGCGTGTTCTATGAGTAGGAGGCTACAACTCATCACCCATCAGTTGGCAAGTATATCCCTTGGTGCAGTTGTCTCTTCATAAATCTAGGTTCCTTCAATTGTGGATAATTATATGGACGTCTTCCTCGAGGACGTTTCGGGACTACCTCTGAGGTGGGAGATGGATTTTTTTCATTGACTTGCATCCCTCCACTACTCTGATATCTTCTTTGGCATATCAGATGGCCCCTACTGAGATCCAGTAGTTGTGGTTGTAGTTGGAGGACCTTTGAGAGAAAGGTTTTATCAAACCCAATGTGTCCCCCTAGGCAGCTCTGGTGTTGTTCGTGAAAAAGGCTGACGGGAGCTTACGACTTTTCATGGATTATCATCGCTTGAACCAGATCATGATAAAGAATAAGTACCCTTTACCAATCATTACCGACCTCTTTGACCTATTTCAAGGCATGAGATGGTTCTTAAAGATCTATCTCAGTTCTGGCTACCACTAGTTGAGGGTTCGCAAAGCTGATATTCCAAAGTTGGAATTCTGATGTCGCTACGAACATTATGAGTTTCCAGTGATGCCCTTTAGTGTGATGAATGCCCCCGCCATGTTTTATGTATTTGGTGAACCTGGTCTGCCAACCTCATATTTTCATATTATTATTTATATTTTCAACCTTACATACTCAATCTCTCATGGTCTGCAACCATAAATTTTTCACATGTGGGTTTTTGCAGGTATACTAAAAATTAAAAAATTATAAAAACAATAATGAATACGGGTTTTCTGTGGGCTTTCCCGCATCTGTTGTAGTGGGGGTCAGGCTTTATGGATCCACCTGCTCCACATTCTTATCCTTCCATGCATAACTAGCCTTCATATCACCACCAACTCTGATTAAGTGAGTTTCATCTATAGTGGGGTCACCCCTGAATGACTATTCAGCACCTTTTATAGCCTTCATGTCAGCCTCCACATGGGGTGCATGCCCCTTGCCATCATCATTTCTTGCTTCAGTATTTGAAATAATATTTTTTTATTTTAAATTACCTTCATTTAAGTAATACCAAAATAAAATTATTTTTTAAAAAAATGGGCAGAAAACATCAGTTCATTGTATGCTCGGGTGTCCCAGATTCCAAAAAAACCTAACCCAAAATAAAATAAAAAATAAAAAAAATCATTTCAAAAAATTTACCTAAATTTATAACATTTATAAAATATAAATTAAACTCAAAAAAACATAAACTAATATATATTTATAGTAATTATAAAATATAACATTTTAAAAACCCAAAAATATAAAAAAAATTGTCTACTGTAAAATGAATTAAAAAAATTATAACCAAATTATTCATTCATAACCTTTTCCTAAAAAAACATAACTCCAACTGGACCCTAGATGAGGAGGACCCACAACAGAAGACGGTCCAATAAAACCAAAATATGACATACATTTAATCCATTTAGATAACTTTTCCATTCATAACCATTGTCTAATAAACGGAACTAACCACTAAGATATGAGACTAATACGCTTGGCTTGACTCTTCCCTGGGAGACGCCCCCTTCAGTTTTTCCACAAGAACATCCATGGAATGAAAAATTGAAGGTGGGTTTTGCAACATCAAACTCAAACACAGAAGCAGATGCAGATTACTGGAGAAGATTACAGTAACAAAAATATAGCAGTAGCAGGAAACAAACTGATTATATTTCTTCAGATTCATATGATTATTACAACGCTTAAACACGCCCTATTTATAGGGATACAAATGTATAGAAAAACAAAGGAAACCCAAAGAGAAATAAAAGTCTACAAAATGGTGTAGTAGGTGACGCCCAAGCCTCTGGAGCATAATACGTCAAGCATCCCTTGTATGAAGTCTCCAAGACTCCATCACAATAGTAGATGGTTGGTGTCGTCCAAATAAAAATAGGTTTATCTTTCCAACACCCCCCCCCCCCCGAAACTTTTTTTCTTGTGACTTGGCGTTTTCATCATATTTATTCACATATCCAGGTGGGTGATCGACGAGTTCAAAGACTTCACCATTTTGAATGCCTTCCTTTTTCTTATAGCCTTCGGTTGCATAAATGGAATGGATTTCCTCATCTATCATTTTCCTCAATATTTCATTGGATTTATCTTCCTCAAAGCCAACTGGATCAAAATTCACAAATAGACAATACAAATTTACATACTCCTCCATTAGTTCTATTCTCTCATATATATCTACAAGGATTTGAAGGTTTTGGGGATATATATGAGAAATTTCTCGTTCAATGTCTTCAGATGTTGGCGTATGTGGTAACGACATCATTGGTTCTTCAATTCCTCGTTCCTTCAATGGTACTTCTTCAATGATTTCTTCATCTTCTAGAGTGAGTTGTACCTCTCTTGAATCATCATCTTGATTCCATTTCCAAGTCCCCTTTTTTTCAAAGATAGCATCTATGCTATGAACAATCTTCTTGGTGATGGAATTATAAAAGTGATATTTTATTACTCGGTCACTCTATCCCATAAGGACACATTTCACTCCCTTGTCCTCAAGCTTTGTTTGTTTTGCCTCTAGGATCCTGACATAGGCAATGTAACCAAAAACTCTAAGATGACTTACACTTGTCTTGTGAGTACTACATGATTCATGTTGCATCTTTACTTTAAGATTTTTGGTTGGGCATCTATTGAGTATACACCGCACACAAATACCCTTTAGCCCAGAAAGTCATGGGCACTTTTTTGTCTTTCAACAAGTTTCTTGTCGTGTTGAGAATAGTTCGATTTTTCCTTTCGGCTACTCCATTTGTGGTGCCAACTAGCGCTAAATTCCATGATGCTTGAGGTACTTTTGGAAAACATTAAAGGTGTACTCCCCACCTTGATCGGATCACAATGTTTGTATACAATGGTTGCTTTGATTTTCCACCAGTGCCTTGAATTCATTGAAGATGTCAAACACTTCTGACTTCATCATGAGAAAATATATCAATGTTTTCATGTTATATAATCATCAATAAATGTTAGAAAGCACCTTCTTTGTCCATTTGATTTTGGATTCAATGGACCGCACACATAGGTGTGGACTAACTCCAATGGCGCAACAACTTTCAAGTTGACCTTCATTGCAAAGTTGTTTCAATGTGGTTTTCTTAGAACACAGTTTCCACATATTTGATTCAGGTTTCTAATGATAGGAATCTCATTCACCACCTTCTTACTTCCTAATAATCTTAAACTTTCAAAGTTTAAATGCCCGAACATGAGATGTCATAGCCAGTCTTTATCGTCACATACCATTGTCAAACATCGTGGTACGTCGAGTTGGATCATGAGTGGAAACTTACAGTTCTTCGCCATTGGTACTTTCGTGATCATCTTTCCTTTTTCATTGGCAATCACTATTTTTTATTTTATAGGCTTATGTGAAATCATTTTTCCACCAATTGCCCGAGACTCAAGATGTTGGTCTTCATGTCGGATACATAGTAGATATTGGAGATGAAATCATGATTGTCATCTTTTTTTTTATCAGTATACCTCCTCTTCCATGAAAAAATACTATTGAGAGATCGCCAAATGAAATCTTTCATTGAACCCTCTCTTCTAGGTTCGTAAGCAAGTGCTTGTGACCTGTCATGTGGTTGCTAGCTCCATAGGTAAGATATCTCATACCTTGACTTTGTGTTAATGTTTTTGCCATCAACACATGGGACTTGTCAAAAGTATCTTCTGCTTCGATGATATGTGCCTCATCTGTTTCATTCTCCATAGGTTGCTTACTCCATCATTAATTGTTATAATGTCCATATTTTTTTTTACAGTTATAGCATTGAACATTTCTTTTGTCGGATGACTAGCGATTGCTGAATCCTCCCCTTTTTCATTGTCCTTGTTCTCATAGAGTATAATTTTGATATTTATAACCTTCTTAATTTGAGCATCTTCCACCTCATCATCCTCTTCTTAGAACAAATTCTTTTCCATGGAACCCCCTACCCCAGTTTCTTTGAAATGTTCCCCCTTACTCCTTTTCATAGTTGTTGAGATACAACTCGATTGCAGAACATGGGACTTGTCAAAAGTATTTTTTTTTTTTTTTGCGGTGAATGGCATGAGACGACCTGGGAGGGGGCGGAAATGGAAGTAAATCAGCCTGGGAAGCTTTTATTTTTATTTTTATTTTCTGAAGATAAAGATGGGCGTGGAGGGTTAAAAAATCACAAAAAAAAAAAGGGGCAATTTGAAAAAAAAGAAAAAGGAAGGCGTTGGGATGAAAAGTAAAAAAAAAACTTTTTTTTTTTTGAAAATTTGTAGAAGGCGTAGGGAAGGTGGGAAAATCACTTTTTGCAAATTTTAATCCTACCTTTGTTGAGGAATGATGAAAGCAAAATTAAAGTGAGAATAAACCAAAACATACGTCACGTCTCGGATTTGGAATATGTAATAGTACTATTCATAGTCCCTATCCTCAGTTGCTGCAAATGATTCCATGCGGATCTGATGGAACCCTAGCATTGAACATTTCTTTTGTCGGATGACTAGCGATTGCTGAATCCTCCCCTTTTTCATTGTTCTTGTTCTCATAGAGTATAATTTTGATATTTATAACCTTCTTAATTTGAGCATCTTCCACCTCATCATCCTCTTCTTAGAACAAATTCTTTTCCATGGAATCCCCTACCCCCAGTTTCTTTGAAATGTTCCCCCTTACTCCTTTCCATAGTTGTTGAGATACAACTTCGATCAGAGCATGCTCCACTCCATTGGTATCACCCCCACGATTCACCTTCAGTTCATGGGCTTGTAGACATCCCATGAGTTCTTTGACATAAATCTTATCTAGGTCTTTAGTTTCTTCTAAAACAGCGACTATTTAATCAAATTTTGGATTTAAGGATCGCAAAATTTTGTCACATATCTGCATGTTGGCAATATTTTCTCTATTTCTTCACAGTTGGTTCACCACAACTGTTACACGAGTATGATACTCAATAATGGTTTCAAAATATTTCATAAACAGGAATTCAAACTCGCCTCGTAGAGATTGAAGCCCTATCCACTTCACTTTATTGGCAATTTTGAATGTTTTGTGAAGATTATCCCGGATCTCATTTGATGATTTTGATGAAGCGATTATCTCGAACGTGGCTTCATCATGACCTTGGTAGATGATGGATTTGGGCTTGCAGTCTCGCTTCCGTTCTACCCGAAGAGTTTCCTTTTAAACATTGGGAAAAGTAGCCTAAGATGCTTTGGATTCTGGCCTAGTGTATCTTTTTCCACAATGTTCATGACATCTTAAATGTCAAGAAGCGCTCGAATTTGTATGCCCCAATTGTTGTAGTTATCATTCGTTAGTTTCAGTATCAAAGTTGGTGCAATCTCTTTTGCCATGGAGACTCAAAAATTCTTTTGGATGAAAAAATGTCACGTGGACTGATATTTTTTTCGGAGCAGCGCAGACTGGTATTTTTTTTTCAGAATTGCACAATTTTTGCCCCATAATACAAATGAATAAAAAAAAAACTTTGTGTAACAGAATGCAAGAGGGCAGCAGCATGGAGAGGCTGTTGATTTCTTCTTCTTCTTTTGTTGAATGGCATAAGACGACTGGGGAGGAGGCGGAAATGGAAGTAAATCAGCCTGGGAAGCTTTTATTTTTATTTTTATTTTCTGAAGAGAAAGATGGGCGTGAAGGGTTAAAAAATCACCCAAAAAAAAAAGGCAATTTGGAAAAAAAGAAAAAGGAGGGCGTTGGGGTGAAAAGTAAAAAAAAAAAAACTTTTTTTTTTTGAAAATTTGTAGAAGGCGTAGGGAAGGTGGGAAAATCACTTTTGCAAATTTTAATCCTACCTTTGTGGACGAATGATGAAAGCAAATTAAAGTGAGAATAAAACAAAACATACTTCAGGTCTTGGATTTGGAATATGTAATAGTACTATTCATAGTCCCTATCCTCAGTTGCTGCAAATGATTCCATGCGGATCTGATGGAACCTATTCAAACGGAGAAGCAGAAACCTCGGCCTTATAAACGTACGTCCTGGACACTAAGAAGAACAGGAGGAGATTCAGGACGTTGAGTACAGCAAAGAAGGCGTAGTAGTAGTCCAGGTGCGACGCGTTCAGATTGTTCAGGATCCACCCACGCCGCCCGTGGCTCTGGGTGATGTGGGACACCCTCGACAGGAGGAAACTGCTCAGGAAGTTGCCCACGCCCAGGCTGGTGCTCGAGTAGGACGTCCCCAGGCTCTTCATCCCCTCCGGCGCCTGGTCGTAGAAGAACTCGATCTTCGCCACTTCCAGGAGCGCGTCGGCAATGCCCATGACCACGAACTGCGGGAGAAGGATGAAGATGCTCAGGGGGACGCGCCCGCCGCTGGACACAACGCCGTGCTCGGCCGCGGCACGAAGCCGCCGGTTCTCCGCCAGGGAGGCCGTGGCCATGACGACGATGTGGAAGACCATGCCAAGCCCCATCCTCTGGAGCAGGGTTATTCCCCTGGGGTTTCTCGTCCACCGTCTCACGATCTTCACGAAGGTCCGGTCGTAGAGCACAACGCTGGCGAGCATAGAGATGGTGACGAAGGCGCCCAGGCTGGCCGGAGGGATCTGGAAGCCGCCGCTTCCCAGGGATCGGTCCAGGGTGGTGCCCTGCTTGACGAAGAGGGTGTTAATCTGGGCCATCATGGTGCTGGGGACGAAGGTGCAGAGGAGGACGGGGATCATTCGCAGCATCTGCTTCGTCTCCTCCACCTGCGTCACCGAGCACACCATCCATGGATCATCGTTGGACTCTGTTTTGACCGCAGCCTTATCGAGAAACCTGCATCCGTGTAGAGCTAGTTTTAGAAAAGGTGAGTTGGTTTTGAATCGGAAGAGTGGGTTTGGGTTAATCTGACCTCAGGGTCAGGGTGTGGTCGATCCTCTGTTTCCCCTTCTCCGCGTACTCTTCCGGCCGGAGTTCGTGGAGCTCCTTGGGGTCACCAGGAACGGGCGCCCTCCACTTCCTGGCGGCGGCTACGATGACGCGGGCCATTCTGGTGAAGGGGCTTCCGGCGGGGGGGTGGTGGCGGTAGAACCGAGTTCCGGCGAGGAAGATGAGGATGGAGACGGCCAGGCCGACGGCGGGGAGTGCGTAGCCGACGGTCCAGCCGACGTTGTCCTGGATGTAGACGAGGACGGTGTTGGCGAAGAGGGTGCCGGTGAAGATGCTGAACATCCACCAGTTGAAGAAAGAGAGTTTGTGGGCCTTCTCCGGGGGGTGGAACTCGTCGAACTGGTCCGCCCCGATGGTGGAGATGTTGGCCTTCGTGCCGCCCGTCCCCACCGCCAGCGTGTATAGCGCGCCGTAGAACACCGCCAGCTGCATGGTGGACGCCGGCTTGCAGGCGGCGGCGGCGGCCTTGGCGCACGGCGGCGGTTTCAGTTTAGGGATCGAAACCGCCAGGGTCAGAAGGGACATGCCCTGAAACCAAAGAAAACCTTGCATCACATTCACCTTGGATGGGAAAATCTCAAGCCTCCATGGAGATGGTACCGTACGGCGAGGTAGACGGCGGAGGCGATGAGGAAGGTGCGGTAGCGGCCGAGGTGGGCGTCGGCGAAGTAGGCGCCGAGGATGGGGGTGATCCAGATGGTGCCGACCCAGTTGGTGACATTGTTGGAGGAGGTCACCGTCCCCTGATGCAGCTTCTTGGTCAAGTAAAGCACCAGGTTTGCCGAGATCCCGTAGTAGGCCATCCGCTCGAACACCTCGTACACTGAACTTCAGGAACAAAAACATTACCAGAGAAAGGGGGAGGAAAGAGGGAAGGTATGGTTACGGAGGAATCACCGACGACAAAGGAGCAAGCCTTCCAGCCACCCGTCTTGGATCTGAGCACGGGGTTGCCCTTAGGATCCACAGTGCCGTCCTTGGTGTACCCATCCGCCCCTTCTTCCATGGCCGCACGCGTCCACCTCGCTTCGCGGGGTGCCCACAGCACTTCGTCGGCGCCGGATGTGCAGTGCAGGTATCCCACCACTTGCGCGTGCATAAATGGATGGATATGGTTGAAAAAAATATGCATTGACTTGGATTCTTAAGAGAATATTATTTGGGTGGGGCAAACTGTTCTGGGAGTATCTCTTAGAAAATCAACCCATTACTCCACCTAGTTGATACATATTTGAAAAGAAGCTTTACGTTTATTAATTTAAATGGTCGCTATTGTGGTGTGCTATATTCAACTTAGTTATTTTAAAAAACCAAACTCAAATGTTTTCTTTAAAATTACAAGTGTATTTTGTTCTTAATTTATATAAAATTATAATATTTAGAAACGAATGGGCAGTATACCTGATGGAAGATTGTACACAAATAGGATGAAGATGAATTCCTACTACTTATGTTATCCATATATGATCATTGATATATCCATTTTTTACACTTATTGAGCATATATGATGACCCTTTATTATGTTTATATCCTTAGGTTAGGAAGAATGGTTTTAGAAATGATTTGTCTTTCTAGTAAAGCATAACTCATTGGACTACACTGGTCGATATTGTGGAAGTCGACCAATGCATAGTCATTCAGTCCACTCACGAGCATCTTAAAAGCTTGATGGGAACCAATATATTGGATTTTCAATTTTCTAATTAGTTTCCCTTATATGTGGGTGGGGGTATCCAGGAGGGAGGGGGGTGTTCAGGAGTGGGGGGTGTCCAGGAGGGGTGTTTCTAGGAGGGAGGGGGTGTCCAAGTGTGAGGGTGGGTGGGGGTGTCCAGAAGGGAGGGGGGGCTGTCCAGGGGGGGCTGTCCAGGGGGTGTCCAGGAGTGGGGTGTGTCCAGAAGGGAGGGGTGTCCAGACAAAGAACCATTCAATTCCATTCAATACTGATAATATACAATGGTTAGATCACTTCTAGAGTAGCCTGAAGTGGGTCCGTAGTGAGGCATCAAAAGTTTCAACCAACCAAACCAATTCCAAGCCCATGTAAAGGCCTAAGAATTATATTCCAGTTCAATTTGAGGCCCAATATATCTTATTTAATGTCATAAATACCCAACATATGCATCATTTACCTTTCTCACATTAGATTTATGTAAAATTTCATTCTTATTCCTCCAATATATTTTTTGTTTGGTGTTTTCCCTTGATTTGTTGAACTGTATCTCTTCAAAATATATATGATTTTATAATTCATATTAGTGAATGATGGTGTATGAATAATATTTATTCCATTATAAAATATATGATGAAAATATAGTTGGATAAGGAAGGTTATTAAAGGTTATACACTAAAGAACAAGGAGGGAGGGGTGTCCAGGAGGGAGGGGGGTCCATGTGGGAGGGGGCTGTCCAGGGGTGGGAAGGTGGTTGTCCAGGGAAAGGGAGGGGGCTGCAAGGGGAGGGAGGGGGCTATCCAGGAGGAGGGAGGGGGCTGTAGGTGGAGTGGTGGGAAGGGGGAGGGGGGGGGGGGGGTTGTCCAGGGGTAGGGAGGGGGCTGTCCAGGGGGCTGTCTCGGGGAGGGGAGGGAGGGGGGTTGTCCAAGAAGGAGGGGGTGTCTAGGAGTGGAGTGGGGTGGGGTGTCCAGGAGGGGAGGGGGGGCTGTCCAGGGAGGGGAGGGGGCTATCCAGGGGGTGGTAAGGGGGCTATCTAGGGAAAGGGGATGCAAGGGGAGGGAGGGGGGTTATCCAGGAGGAGGGAGGGGGGTTGCAGGAGGAATGGTAGGAGGGGGGGTGGGGGGTGTTTTCCAGGGGTAGGGAGTGGGAGGCATTGATGTTAACCGGAGAATCGAGGTAGATCAGAAAACATGGTAAAAGACTGTTTTGAACCTTTAACAAGATCACCATGTTGACTTTAAATAGACTTTAATATATTCATTTAGTCCATCAAAGACATGACTAAAATCCCAAAAGATAAGACTGAAATTCACTCAAATGTAAGCTATAGAATCCATGCATTCTATGACAATTTTTTTTCAAAAGTTTCACCCAGGTGCTTAAAATAAGAAGCTATTGCAGTTCAATATCTCAAGAGTGATGGTGTGGTTCCATCAATGGGGTTTTTTCCTCCAAACAAGAATTTCAGACGCTACCACTGGATTAAACAACACGGATTCATAATCAATCGTGGTCTGAATGGCAGTGCAAACATCTTTTATGGATAAGTTCTCGCATGTTTTCAATCATGTGTCCCATATTCTCAGTTCCCTTCCATCGAACAAAGGTTTTTCAGTTCCTTGGGAAACTTGGTTCCCATCGCATGCGATTGTGATCGCGTTCTCCATGTTGTTCTCGCCTCTGTGATGTATCCTCCATGATCACTATTGACCAAGCGTTGTATGCTGCAGTTTCTTCAAGTCCAGACGCGTGCTTTTCCAGTTTCACCATACTTTCCGACTGCCACATGTGGTCCCATGGAAAACAAAGTGTAGATGGCTCCTCTTGCTAAGTTTCAGTTGCATTTTCCTCCAAAGATGCGACCAACATCCCGATCACATCTCTCCCATTCGTCTCCCTATTTCTGCCTCCATCAGAACGTGTTAGTCTCCTCCGTAGCCAGCATCAACTGATCGTCTTCCTTTTCCTGCGTCTCATTAATTCTCATCGCCAATGTAAGTCACTCCCCCTCTTGTTGCAACACTTTCTCCATGTTGGGCAGCATGTTAGTGGTGTGTTTTCAGTATTCAGCTTGCTCCATCAACTCATGTTCCCACCTTCACTGCTCTTGATCCCACGACTGCTGGTACAATGTGAGAGCTTCCATTTTGGATAAAATAGCTTAATTCTGAAAATTTCAAGGGTTTATTCCTCTTTTTGTAACAGAAAAGTTTTTTATGACAATATGTTCATTTGGTCAGACCCACTAAAATGTATTATTATTATTGTTACTATTTTCATTGATAGATTTGTAGTTGATTTTCTTTCATTTTCCAAAGATATCATTTGGTTTTTTCTGGTTCAATTTCACTATAGATTTGCAGAACAATATGTTTTTGTTCTATCTAGGGGGCTGTCTTGGGGAGGGGAGGGAGGGGGGTTGTCCAGGAAGGAGGGGGTGTCCGGGAGTGGAGGGTGGTGTCCAGGAGGGGAGGGGGTTGTCCAGGAGGGGAGGGGGTTGTACAGGGGGGGAAGGGGGATGTTCAGGGAAAGGAAGGGGGGCTGCAAGGGAAGGGAGGGGGGTTGTCCAAGAGGAGGGAGGGGGGGCTGCAGGTGGAGTGGTGGGAGGGGGGTGTCCAAGGGTGGGGGGGGGGGGTTGTCTAGTGGGGCTGTCTCAGAGAGGGGAGGGGGGGGGGGGGGTTCCAGGAAGGAGTGGGTGTCCAGGAGGGGAGGGGGGATTTCTATGAGAGGACGGGGTTGTCCAGGAGGTGGGAAGGGGGCTGTATAGGGAAAGGGAGGGGGCTGCAAGGGGAGGGAGGGGGGTTGTCCAGGAGGAGGGAGGGGGACAGCATGTGTAGTGGTGGGAGGGGGGGGGGTGTCCATGGGTAGAGAGGGGGCTATCTAGGGGGGCTGTCTCAGGGAGGGGAGGGAGAGGGTTGTCCAGGAATGAGGGGGTGTCCAGGAGGAGAGGGGGGCTGTCCAGGAGAGGAGAGGGGGCTGTCCAGGAGGTGGGAAGGGGGCTGTCTAGGGAAAGGGAGGGAGCTGCAAGGGGAGGGAGGGGGTTGTCCAAGAAGTAGGGGGTGTACAGGAGGAAGGGGCTCTCTATGAGAGGAGGGGGGTGTTAAGGAGGTGGGAATGGGGATGTCCAAGGAAAGGGAGGGGGGATACAAGGGGAGGTAGGGGGGTTGTCCAGGAGGAGGGAGGGGGGCTGCAGGTGGAGTGGTGGGAGGGGGGGCTGTCTCGGGGAGGGGGGGGGTTGTCCAGGAAAAAGGGGGTGTCTAGAAGGGGGGGTGTCCCGGAGAGGGGGGGGGGGAGGCTGTCCAGGGAAAGTGTGGGGGATGAAAGGGGAGGGAGGGGGGGTTGTCCAGGAGGAGGGAGGGGGGCTGCAGGTGGAGTGGTGGGAGGGGGGCTGTCTCGGGGAGGGGAGGGAGGGGGGTTGTCCAGGAAGGAGGGGATGTTCAGGAGGGGAGGGGGGTTGTCTAGGAGAGGAGGGGGATATCCAGTAGGTGGGAAGGGGGTTGTATAGGGAAAGGGAGGGGGCTGCAAGGGGAGGGAGGGGGGGTTGTCGAGGAGGAGGGAGGTGGGCTGCAGGTGGAGTGGTGGGGGGGGGGCTGTCTAGGGGTAGGGAGGGGGATGCAAGGGGACAGGGGCTGTCTAGGAGGAGGGAGGGGGGCTGCAGCTGGAGTGGTGGGAGGGGGGTGTACAAGGGTGAGAGGGGGCTATCCAGGGGGGCTGTCTCGGGGAGGGGAGGGGAGGGAGGGGGTATTTGGATAATCACACTAAAGAACTAGGAGATCAAGAGAAAAGTGAATTGGTATGATCATGGCCTATCTAATTGTGTAGGTTCTCATCAGGCCCTATCTAAAACTAAGAAATACATTCCTTCCATACCTTCAACATGACCTCATATATTTTATGAGGTCCTTGTAGAGGCATAAGTGTTTAGGGTCCAAGCAGGGTTGGACCCAATGTCTGATGCGGACGTGGTAGAACCCATTCCCTTTGACCTGTCATGGGAGAGTACACTCTTAGAGGCTCCTGATATATGTAACTATTAGGTTTATAACCTATCTAGGATGGTGGTATCACTAGGAAAATGTTAGAATTTATTCTAAAATTGAACACTCCTATGAAATTGAATACACCATCATGTATATGTCATATTGTATAACCTGTGGAGATTCCTCCCTTTTTTTATTTTCAATAAATGAAACCTTTTGGGTTCCATGTTGTTGTTGACATTTATTCCTCATCTTTTCTCATCCGTGTAATCTTAACAAAACAATATTTATAAGTCAATGAATGATGTTGAGCCTGTTCTAAAATATTAATTCAATCCAAGGAAATATAGACATGTAAAGGTTGTAACAGGTAACAATTGACATTTTATTAATGTATTCTTTCATATTAATGTTTAATTTATTTCATTATTGTATTACTAACATAATATATGTTTTCTTATATAGGTGAAATCTTTTTCCTGAGCACGGGGTTGCCCTTAGGATCCACAGTGCCGTCCTTGGTGTACCCATCCGCCCCTTCTTCCATGGCCGCACGCGTCCACCTCGCTTCGCGGGGTGCCCACAGCACTTCGTCGGCGCCGGATGTGCAGTGCAGGTATCCCACCACTTGCGCGTGCATAAATGGATGGATATGGTTGAAAAAAATATGCATTGACTTGGATTCTTAAGAGAATATTATTTGGGTGGGGCAAACTGTTCTGGGAGTATCTCTTAGAAAATCAACCCATTACTCCACCTAGTTGATACATATTTGAAAAGATGCTTTACGTTTATTAATTTAAATGGTCGCTATTGTGGTATGCTATATTCAACTTAGTTATTTTAAAAAACCAAACTCAAATGTTTTCTTTAAACTTTTCCTTTATTATGTTGATTATTGACATAACAAATGTGAAAGATGATCTTTCACATCACGTATCTCAATAAACAACATGAAAAACCGCAATTTTAAGTTTTTCATATATGTTATTCAAATAATATAACTCACTGTTCCTATATATCTTGAAACCATTCACACATCACTTATAGTAAATATATAGCCAATAAATTCTGTTTTCATGACAAAGGAAATTCACAACATCCAATTTCTTTTGAAATTAAAATTACAAGTGTATTTTATGAAATATGTTTTCTCCATGTCTCATGACTTTCACTTCTAGTGAAATGCAATTTGGGTCATGAATCTCTAAACGGATGTCATGTCATGTTGGATGCGAATAGTGTAAAGATACATATTCAATCAATAATATGAGTGCATTATATTTTGAATACATTAAATGAAAATTTTGAAATATCAAATTTGTTATGCCCAAAGGGGGCTTAGGTGTGAGAAACCCTCGGGGGGGGGGGGGGGAGTAAATTAGGGAATGAAATTTTTTCACTACCACAAAACAGAAAGGGAAGTACCGCCCTTTATCAGTGCTAAACAGAAAGCGCTGATAAAGGGGTGTGCCTTTATCAGTGCTAGATAAAAGCGCTGATAAATGTTCCCTTTATCAGCGCTACAATAGGCACTGATAAAGGTGGACCCTTTATCAGTGCTCGGTGATAAAGGGAACATTTTATTAGCGCTATTATCAACGCTGATAAACGTTTTTATTCTTAATTTATATAAAATTATAATATTTATAATAAAAAATAATGTTTTTTGTATATATTAACAATTATATACCAATATTTATATGGTGTTTTGGTTGTTGGCATGATTGATATGCCATTTTGTTTCCCATGATGTTGTTCTTCCACCATTGAATATCAATCCAAACTTTACCCATTTCAATGAAACCACCACTTTGTTACTAGTGCAATTCCACTGAATCCTAGAAAACCACTTCTAGAGGACTCTATGAGACACTTTATGGACACCCTAGTCAAAATGGATTTCACCTAATTCCTTTTTGCGTGGGAAAAACTATTGGAGAATAAAAACTCACATGCCTCTCTATTTATAGAAAAAATAATTATTTGTGTTGCTCATTTTCAATGCAGTGGTGCAGACAAAAACAATTGAGGAATGTGATGTGATCACTGAGCTTTAGGGAAATTCCAATGAGATGTGATTTTATTATTTATGTGTTTGACTCATTCTCCACAAACCTAGAATTCACTTCTTCTTAAAAAAAATTGTCAATGATGACCATTTTTTATGATAAAATAATTATAGTGAGAAAATAATGAAAATGAATAATAATTAAATGAATTATTCTTCTTCTCATAAGGTGCACAAAATTAAATACTTCATCTTTTCCCAAAAAATTACCGTTATGTGACTTTAATTATTTTAGGATTTGTATTTCATGTAAATAATGAGGTTTTTAAAGAAAATTAAATTAAATAATTGAATTATATTATTTTAGGATTTGTATTGCGGAGCAATATATTGTTGAGAAAGTCGTTGAATTATGTACCAAATACCTGTCTGGTGTGAAAAACGTTGGCCTACTGAAATCTCGTCACACTGGGCGGCTTGAGGGTAAAGGAATTTCTGTAAGAGGGGTTGTCACAATCAATATTACAGATCAGGAGCAGGCTCACCTTTATGTTTTGCATAACAGTTTCGACGTTGACCCATATGTTCAAAATCACAATGAAATTCTTAGGCATTTGAATCCTTCTAGGGCTGAAAAATGGATATCAGATACACATAATCGACAGTTTATAGGATGGTTTCAGGACCATATTTTTAAGCAGTTAGATGAAAATCCAGACTTAATTTCAGAACGACTTCGATGGCTAGCCGGAGGAGCAAGTGTGTATGTATTCTCTTACAATGATTATGCAGTTAATGATTATACATTCTATACTAATGAACCTGATGAAGACAGTACAATGCAGAATAGTGGGGTTACACTTGTGGCTGAGGCGATGCATGTTTCTGGTGCTAAGGACAGAAATCCAATTTATGCGAATATTTCATACTTTGGCATCATCAAACGAATATGGGAGTTGGATTATACAAAATTCAAAGTGCCGATTTTTCAATGCAAGTGGGTTGATAACATGAGTGCTGTTAAAATAGATGAATTAGGATTCGTGAAAGTTTATTTCAGTAAGGATGGGGAGAAAGACGAACCATTTATAATGACATCACAGACAGTACAAGTATTTTATATTCCAGACCCCGCAAACTGAAATTGGTCAATTGTTCTGTTATCAACTAAAACAACTGAAGGGTTAGATGAAAGTTCAATGGAGGACAACCCTTTTATAGGGACTTCACAATCATTTCACATCGGTCCCAATGTAGACGACGTTTTGTATTTCAGAGGAGACCACAATGAAGGGATTTACATAGTCGATAGAGGGGTCAAATATCTTCAGCATTTAAAAAAAAGAGAGTACAATAATCAGGTTATTTTTTTATTGTAATATACATTGTGTTATGTTATGTTATTATCTGTTTGTTGCTGCTTTTATGTAATCTAATTTAAATGTTAAACCACTTCTGCAGATAATGACTTCTACACCTGCTGATGTGCCCAATCCCGAGGCACAAAAGGTCTCTCAACCAGCTGTTGGTGGTCCCAGTGCAGAGCAACAAAAGGTTTCTCAACCTGTTGTTACTGGTCCCAGTGCCGAGGTACAAGAGGTTTCTCAACTTGTTGCTGCTTGTCCCAGTGCTGAGGTACAACAGGTTTCTCAACCTGTTGCTGCTGGTCCCAGTGCCGATGCTAGCACTCCAGAGTAACAAAATGATGATACTTCTGAGGAAATGGTAGGAAATGAAACCCTGAAAGTGCAAAAAAAAACAAGAGCACCGTAGTTTGACAGTGCTAACCAAAATCCTTAAGACAAAAGAAAAAGACATCAAATTTTAGGTGGGATAGAATAAGAGAGGCCAACATATTAACCCCAACAGAGCCATCTTTAGTATCTACATTGGAATCGTCACTCGTCAATGCGTGCCGATTGATGTATAGTCGTGACACCATGTTTTCACCGGGCTTAAGACACTAATGTGGGAAGAGATTACGGTAACATTATGATATCATTTTTTTTTAATTTATTAAAATAAAATAGAATACTAAAACACTGACTTACTCTTCATCATCCATTGTAGAGTGCATTTATAGTAGATGCCTCGCATAAGGAATATGTATTAAGAGTTGCAGGAAGTATTCATAGAGGTTTCCACACAATTTTAACGAAATATCATCTTAAAGATACTGAAAGGAAAATCAAGCCGCACCCACCTACTCTTTATACACACTTGATATCCCAAGGAGCGCGGGATGCGTTTAGCAACCATCGTGGGGAGCAGACTTTCCAGGTAAATTGTGTGGGGTAATACGTTGTTTGACGTTGCTTGTATTCATCACTTTGATTGACAGTTTTTTATTTATAAAACAACAACTGAGTGCTAAAAATAAACAATGTGAAATAGAACCAGTGTACCCTTACCGTAAAGCAAGGATGGGGTACGCTTCACTTGAGAAAAAATTGGTACGTCTTTTAAATCTACCGTACTACTTTTATGTGACATAAAACAACACCATAACCATGTTTCTCTATTTATATGCAGATTGATGAATCGAAATCAAAATCGAAATCCATATCCATCCCATGCCATGTGCTATGAAAGGAGGCTCGTGTAAATAAAGATGAGATACTGATAGATGAAAACACACAAAAAGTGTAGGAAACATGTGTAAGTATGAAATAATATAAATTTGATTTGCTTTAAATCACTATTACATAACAATGACTACTTATTTTTCTATATTTTCTATCTAACATAGTCACAAGAATCAACAACACCCGCACCAGATGCAAACATACTTTAAGCGACCTTGAAGCAGCCAGAACAGTGTGACCACGTCAGAGGTGCGGGTTTTGGGGTGACACCCCAAACACATTTTCAAAAACAAAAAAAAAGTGGAGGATAAAAATGAAAAAAATGGAAAAACTGCATGAAAAATTAGCTATTTTTCAAGAAGAATTAAAATACCAGAGAGAGATGATAAAAAGTTTGATGGGAGAGAGTCAAAGAGAAGAAACAACTCAACAAAAACCCATGTGTGACGATCCCGCCCCACCCCTTATCAGCTTTGAGGTGAGCCATTCCCCTAAAAAACCTATCTTAGCCGAGGTAATCAATGTTTTAATAATTGTTTTTGTGAAATGTGAATCACATATACACTGATACCTTTCCTGTACTAATATTCTACCGGGTGAAAATGACTGTGATTTATATCTATCAACTCCCACCTATCGCCTTGTAGAGAGGGCTATGATGTTTAATACGTAGAACGACATGCTACACAATAGACAACTTCCAACATATCATTTTAGAGTGTCAATTAAAGTAGCTAATGAGTTGAGTGCCGAGATACCTATTCCAAATGACGATGAAGACATTCATACGGTTGAACAAGCTGTTGGAACATTCATTTCATAATCGGCAATTCTTGTAAAAAAACATGTCTACAAGGAGGTATCTATTTCCAATTTATTTTTCTAGCTGGACCTTTAACATTTAATGAAAAAGGTCTGAAACGATGAATGTTATTACAGAATGACAAAGAGAAGGGGGTGAAACGAAATATCAGCTCAAAACCATCTCAAGGATCAACCAACCGATTGAAACGGTCTACTGAGACCACATTCACCCTACCCGTTCTATATCCACAGTTAATATCATTGCAGGCTCATGTGGATACAAAGTTAATAGACGACAATGCTCACATAGTTGATTTTGAAAAAAATATGTACGGAGAGGAAGCATCATATTTCATTAGTGCTGAAAATGTAAATGAAATCCTCAAGTATGAATGGCTAGGCCCCTCAGTTTTAAATGTATACATGAGGTATGTTTTCATGATTTGATTTTAAAAAATCTTATATACTCTGATAATTATGACTACATACATTTCATATTTTTTGCAGGCGTATATATGAAAAAAATTTGAAGGGATTTCCCCATGAACAAAAATTTGGACTCGTTAGTCCTCACATCGCCTCTCCAAAAGAGGAAATAGATTCTGATAAAGAGGCTGCAATAATTTAATCCCTACTCAAATCGTTTGAAAACAAAATTACGAATGACAGACTCTTTTTAATACCAACGATGCAGGGGTAAAACTCTACAATTTAATCATATAAACTATATTTTCATTTCTTTCTTTACTTATTCCTTTTTGTTTTTTAGGCAGCATTGGATGCTGATTGCAGTCAATTTGGATACTCCAAAGATTTATTTTCTAGATTCAATGCATGGATATCCAAAAAACCGACCACACATGATGGCGTTTGTTAATTTGTAATACACTAGATCCAACATTTTAAAACTAAACATCTAGTTATATAATTTATATTATCTTTTAATGAGAATACTATTATGATAGGGCAATGCATCAATATCGTATACTTCATGGAATGAATCTAGGGCCTAAGGATAAGAACGCCTACAAGATCTACAACTGGAAAAGTATCCTAGTATATATAATAACATTGCACTATCCAAACACATATCAAAACAAATTACTTATTTTTTTCGATGTTTCTACAGTGTCTAAAACAAACAAACAGAAAGGAATTTGGTTATTATGTTTGTAAATTTATGAAAGAGATTGTATTTCATCAACAAACTAGCATCCCTGACGAGGTATTTTCGAAAATAATTACGAGTTCATTTAAAATATTTATTAATACTTTGTGTATTTATATTTTTTCAGTACTACCATGACTGTCGCAAAAACTCATATTCACAAGATGATATAGATGTGTTTAGAAACAAATGGGCAGTATACTTGATGGAAGATTGTACACAAATAGGATGAAGATGAATTCCTACTACTTATGTTATCCATATATAATCATTGATATATCCATTTTTTACACTTATTGAGCATATATGACGACCCTTTATTATGTTTATATCCTTAGGTTAGGAAGAATGGTTTTAGAAATGATTTGTCTTTTTGTAAAGCATAACTCATTGGACTACACTGGTCGATATTGTGGAAGTCGACCACTGCATAGTCATTCAGTCCACTCACGAGCATCTTAAAAGCTTGATGGGAACCAATATATTGGATTTTCAATTTTCTAATTAGTTTCCCTTATATGTGGGTGGGGGTATCCAGGAGGGAGGGGGGTGTTCAGAAGTCGGGGGTGTCCAGGAGGGGTGTTTCTAGGAGGGAGGGGGTGTCCAAGTGTGAGGGTGGGTGGAGGTGTCCAGAAGGGAGGGGGGGATGTCCAGGGGGTGTCCAGGAGTGGGGTGTGTCCAGAAGGGAGGGGGTGTCCAGACAAAGAACCATTCAATTCCATTCAATACTGATAATATACAATGGTTAGATCACTTATAGAGTAGCCTGAAGTGGGTCCGTAGTGAGGCATCAAAAGTTTCAACCAACCAAACCAATTCTAAGCCCATGTAAAGACCTAAGAATTATATTCTAGTTCAATTTGAGGCCCAATATATCTTATTTAATGTCATAAATACCCAACATATGCATCATTTACCTTTCTCACATTAGATTTATGTAAAATTTCATTCTTATTCCTCCAATATATTTTTTGTTTGGTGTTTTTCCTTGATTTGTTGAACTGTATCTCTTCAATATATATATGATTTTATAATTCATATTAGTGAATGATGGTGTATGAACAATATTTATTCCATCATCAAATATATGATGAAAATATAGTTGGATAAGGAAGGTTATTAAAGGTTATACACTAAAGAACAAGGAGGGAGGGGTGTCTAGGAGGGAGGGGGGGTCCAGGTGGGAGGGGGCTGTCCAGGGGGTGGGAAGGTGGCTGTCCAGGGAAAGGGAGGGGGGCTTCAAGGGGAGGGAGGGGGCTATCCAGGAGGAGGGAGGGGGGCTATAGGTGGAGTGGTGGGAGGGGGAGGGGGGGGGGGGGTGCTGTCCAGGGGTAGGGAGGGGGCTGTCCAGGGGGCTGTCTCGGGGAGGGGAGGGAGGGGGGTTGTCCAAGAAGGAGGGGGTGTCTAGGAGTGGAGTGGGGTGGGGTGTCCAGGAGGGGAGGGGGCTGTCTAGGGAGGGGAGGGGGCTATCCAGGGGGTGGGAAGGGGGCTGTCTAGGGAAAGGGGCTGCAAGGGGAGGGAGGGGGGGTTATCCAGGAGGAGGGAGGGGGCTGTAGGTGGAATGGTAGGAGGGGGGGGGGGTGTTTTCCAGGGGTAGGGAGTAGGAGACATCGATGTTTACCGGAGAATCGAGGTAGATCAGAAAACATGGTAAACGACTGTTTTGATCCTTTAACAAGATCACCATGTTGACTTTAAATAGACTTTAATATATTCATTTAGTCCATCAAAGACATGACTAAAATTCCAAAAGATAAGACTAAAATTCACTCAAATGTAGGCTATAGAATCCATGCATTCTGTGACAGTTTTTTTTCAAAAGTTTCACCCAGGTGCTTAAAATAAGAAGCTGTTGCAGTTCAATATCTCAAGAGTGATGGTGTGGTTCCATCAATGGGGTTTTTTCCTCCAAACAATAATGTCAGACGCTACCACTGGATTAAACAGCACTGATTCATAATCAATCATGGTCTGAATGGCAGTGCAAACATCTTTTATGGATAAGTTCTTGCATGTTTGCAATCATGTGTCCCATATTCTCAGTTCCCTTCCATCGAACAAAGGTTTTTTAGTTCCTTGGGAAACTTGGTTCCCATCGCATGCGATTGTGATCGCGTTCTCTATGTTGTTCTCGCCTCTGTACTGTATCCTCCATGATCACTATTGACCAAGCGTTGTATGCTGTAGTTTCTTTGAGTCCAGATGCGTGCTTTTCCAGTTTCACCATACTTTCCGACTGCCACACGTGGTCCCGTGGAAAACAAAGTGTATATGGCTCCTCTTGCTAAGTTTCAGTTGCATTTTCCTCCAAAGATGCGACCAACATCCCGATCACATCTCTCCCATTCGTCTCCCTATTTCTGCCTCCATCAGAACGTGTTAGTCTCTTCCGTAGCCAGCATCAACTGATCGTCTTCCTTTGCCTGCGTCTCATTAATTCTCATCGCCAATGTAAGTCACTCCCCCTCTTGTTGCGACACTTTCTCCATGTTGCGCAGCATGTTAGTGGTGTGTTTTCAGTATTCAGCTTGCTCCATCAACTCATGTTCCCACCTTCACTGCTCTTGATCCCACGACTGCTGGTACAATGTGAGAGCTTCCATTTTGGATGAAATAGCTTAATTCTAAAAATTTCAAGGGTTTATTCCTCTTTTTGTAACAGAAAAGTTTTTTATGACAATATGTTCATTTGGTCATACCCACTAAAATCTATTATTATTATTGTTACTATTGTCATTGATAGATTTGTAGTTGATTTTATTTCATTTTACAAAGATATCATTTGGTTTTTGCTGGTTCAATTTCACTATAGATTTGCAGAACAATATGTTTTTGTTCTGTCTAGGGGGCTGTCTTGGGGAGGGGAGGGAGGGGGGTTGTCCAGGAAGGAGGGGGTGTCCGGGAGTGGAGGGTGGTGTCCAGGAGGGGAGGGGGGCTATCCAGGAGGGGAGGGGGCTGTACAGGGGGGTGGGAAGGTGGATGTTCAGGGAAAGGAAGGGGGGCTGCAAGGGAAGGGAGGGGGGTTGTCCAAGAGGAGGGAGGGGGGATGCTGGTGGAGTGGTGGGAGGGGGGGGGGTGTCCAAGGGTAGAGGGGGGGTTGTCTAGGGGGGCTGTCTCAGAGAGGGGAGGGGGGGGGGGGGTTCCAGGAAGGAGTGGGTGTCCAGGAGGGGAGGGGGGATTTCTATGAGAGTAGGGGGCTGTCCAGGAGGTGGGAAGGGGGCTGTCTAGGGAAAGGGAGGGGGCTGCAAGGGGAGGGAGGGGGGTTGTCCGGGAGTAGGGAGGGGGACTGCAGGTGTAGTGGTGGGAGGGGGAGGGGGCTGTCCATGGGTAGAGAGGGGGCTGTCTAGGGGGGCTGTCTCAGGGAGGGGAGGGAGGGGGTTGTCCAGGAATGAGGGGGTGTCCAGGAAGAGAGGGGGGGCTGTCCAGGAGAGGAGGGGGGGGGGGGGGGTATCCAGGAGGTGGGAAGGGGGTTGTCTAGGGAAAGGGAGGGAGCTTCAAGGGGAGGGAGGGGGTTGTCCAAGAAGGAGGGGGTGTCCAGGAGGGAAGGGGGCTCTCTTAGAGAGTAGGGGGGGGTGTCAAGGAGGTGGGAAGGGGGATGTCCAAGGAAAGGGAGGGGGGCTACAAGGGGAGGGAGGGGGGTTGTTCACTCTTATACATTCTATTGGACCAAATAAAACTCTTCTTTAGAATCAGGAAATCAAAATTTACTTTGTGTAAATTTTTGGTATCTTTCTAATAAAGTTCATTTTTTTAATGAATAGTGTAAAATGTTGTATTTTAATTCAAAACATCTTTTTAATCTAATTTATTTATATGATTAGATTATCTATTTAATTGTTTTTAAAGTGAAATTAGAATATATTTTTACCATTAAATCCAATAGTGGTCGTTGGAATTAATTTCACTTTGAAATCAGACTTAAACTAGTGTCAATCTTTTGATACTTATTGTTTCATAAAAACACGCTTTTTGCTCTGACCACAGGAATTAATTATTAAATTAATTAATGTGACTTATATGTTTTGAATTTTGTAAAATAGACTTCATTTTTGAATTCGGAATATCAAATATAGCTTAGGGTGAATTTTTGGGATTTTTCTGAAAAACTTCAATTTTTGATGAATAGTGAAACCACTAAGTGGTACTTATAAAAACTGATTTTTCGTTTAAATGAAATTTTACCACTTCTATGTTTTGAATTTAAAAAATCTGACATACATGGTTGTCATTAAGAAGTAAAATGTGGTTCAATGAGATTAAAATAATTTTTTGGTGAATAGGAACTTTTAAGTTCTTAATCGCGATTAGAAGTAATTAGTGTAGTTTAAGGTAAGAATAATGTTCTAATAAAATGAAATGACCTAGACACATGTCCTACCCTCATTTTATCTGTCATGGCCGACCAAGACAATCCATGGGTCAACTTGGGGACCCCATGGAGCCACTTTGGTTGGAAAATGACATAAATACCTTTTTATTTTATGTTAAAGTAAAAATGACACAAACATTAGATGTTTTACTAAAACAATTTTTACATGTGGTTATACAAGTCATATTTTTTATTGTAAATAGTCATTGGAAATCTAAAAAGATTTCCTACGTCATAGTATTTTTTTTATAATTTTTAGACGCTAAATAAATTAAATTATTTATGACATCATGATGATGCAGCGATGACCTCATTATTTAACGATTTAAATAAAATGGAAAGATAATGTAATATATAAGACCTACACATGTACAAAACTTATTGGATGAGTGGATTTCGAACCCTTATCACCTTATCCTCGAATTATATCAATGTGGGACCTCTTAAATCCAAATATCATTTTAAAATAAAGTGACTTTTCTTTACTTTCCAAGAGTGCCCCTCATCTCCTCTTATAAAAGGCCCCCACCTCTACCTCCTTACCCACACTCCCAAAGCCTTTGACTCGGCCAATACCTACCCATTTTGTCTTTCCACTTCCCTCTATTACTACTTGAAGCCTCACTTTGGGCAGAAGTCTTCCCAAGGAAGCCTTTGAGCTCAAACCAAAGGGAGTTACCCGATTTTAAGGTAATGTCTTCACTTGAGTCCTTCTGTTTTATTTTGCCTCTCCAACCCCCTAAACTCTTTTTATTCATTTATTTTGTAACAAATCCAGTATCTTCAATATACTCGGATGTTTTTATAAAAAGGATTCGAGCTACACTTACACACACATACATCTAATGGTTAAAGAACATACTGTTTCCGTAGATGACGAATTTATGCCTCACGAAACGATGATTGTTCAACACTCATATAACACCTTCAAAGGTGGCCATTAAGATGTCACTATATTTATATATGATATATAATATGTTTATGTTTTACTTAATCTTCTTTATTTTTCATTTGTGGCTTACCTTTATGTCTTCCATTATGGGTATACGCGATATCTTCATTTTAGGAAGTGCGGACTACCGCCCCCTCAAAGTGATGTGATTCGTTAATGCCATACGTGGGACGTATAAAGGATGGATTTAATGTTATTATATATGATGTTATACTGGAATTATAATATACCTCTATATCATTATTATTTCTTTCCATTAAAGTATTATATAGAAATGAAAGTAGCGTTCATGCGTACGTACGGCTTACCGTCTCCATGAACGGTGCATTTCATTTCTTATCCCCAAATGTAATGTACTATTATAAGTACATGTATATAATGGATATATATGATGAACGATACATCTAAATGATTAATATAATTATGTAATTAAAATATACATAACTCTCATTTAGTTTTAATTCCATTAATATGACAAAGAAATGAAAGTAGCGTTCATGCGTACGTACGGATTACCGTCTCCATGAACGGTGCATTTCATTTCTTACCTCTAAATGATTATGTGATATTATAAATACATTTATATTCTATACATATATGATATATATTATATCCAAATCAGTAATGTAATTATGGATATAAATAACCTTTGACCACACGAACAACATGTAATTGTAAGAAGTCCACTTTCGACTTAAGAACCAAATATCGACAAAACAAACATTATTAACTTAAATGATTACATAATTTTTATAACATGGAAATAAGTGATATAAAAGGAATAATGAACTTGAAAAATATTCTTAATCAAATATAAATTAACTCAAGTTTATTATTCAGGACGTTAAAGAACGATCAAGTCAAGTCGAACCCGAGGTAAGAGATCCTACTCCTATCTTACTTTTTAAGTACACTCTTTTATGTCATTCCTTTAATGCTCATATTTCTTGTGATTGGTATGTTCTTTTATATATTACTCTTACTGTAATTTTTATGTACATATGATGAGAGACCCTATTCTCTCTCATCAATCCATTTTGGATGTTTTGAGTGGCGCCGTTAGGCTGCCGAATTTTCGTAAGAGATCTAACCTCTCTCTTTCTTTTTAAGTACTCTCCTTTATGTCACTTCTTTTAAGCTCCTCTTTGTTATGTTGGGGGATGTTATTTTATAATCCTCTTTATGTAAACTTTATGTTTATGTGATGAGAGACCCTATTTCCTCTCATCAATCCATTTTGGAAGTTTTAAGTGGCGCCGTTAGGCTGCCGAGTTTTCGTAAGAGATTTTTCATCTCACTTTTATTCCCGTGAGATTTATGCTACATTTTCCACAATTTCCTTTGAGTGGTTTATGTACTGACCATTATTACACTCCTTTTGTAATATAATTCCATTTATGGGTATTTACATATTAATTGTATGACACTTCTTCGATGGGGTGTACTTTTCGAAAGTTACCCAAGTCGGTAACAGAACCTTTCACCCTCCTCTTTTTAAAAGACTTCTTTTGTTATGTCTTTTAATTCAAATACTATTATGTTGGGATATGTTCTTCTATATCCTTATTGATGTAAATTTTATGTCCAAGTGACGAGATACCCTTTTTATCTCTCATCAACTCATTTTCTGAATTTTGAAGTGACGCCGTTAGGCTGTCGAATTTTTCCAAGGGAACTTTTTAACCCAATTTATATTTCTTTGGGTTCAACATGTAGTTATTGAATATGTCATCCTTTGAATATGTGTGAATGACCTTTTATTATTTTACACTTAATATCCACTTATATTGGGTGTATTTATATTTTTCACACATAATTATGAGATTGATTTCTCCTTAATTTAAGGATACCTTATTTATAATGGATTTTATCTCATTTTACATTTCTTTTGAGACTTCATTGTTGTTATGCACCAATTCACTCTTATATTGTGTGTATACTGTCCTTTGACATATTATATCATGAATCCCTTTATTCTCATGATATAATAAAGTTCGGATTAAATATTATTCCGCTATTATTTGTATTCAAGAGTCTCTCATTTTGTTTAAAACTATTTAACAAAAATATCGTTTTAAATGTTTTAAAGATTTATTATTCTAAATATTTATCTTTAATTTCCATGTTTTATAAATGGTTTTTAGTATTTATTTATATGGACATTAATGTTTTAAAATTATAATTCCAGTAAAAGCTTCATAGTGGTATGGGACACTTTGATTCAAAAATCTCTTTTAAATGGTTTTTGAAAATGGATTGATTAATTAAATATCTGGGAATTACTTATTGTGATTGAAAATGAAATGTTGTTATTGAAATGTTTATATTTTCAATATTTTATGTGTAATGATGGTACTTGGACATTTAACGGGTGGTTACGTGATAAAACATATGACGGGTGGGGCCGTGAATACCAGGACGAGTGGTTACGTTATAACCTCCAATGCATTGGGTATGGAAGTCGGCCGTATGGCTATTCCATTAAGTATGTATGGAAGTTGGCCGAATGCCTATTCCATTAAGTGATATGTGTGGAAGTCGACCTTATGGTTATTCCACTTAAGTATGTTTATGTCCCAAGTTACCTTTATATGTTATGTGATCTTTATATGGGTTTTATGGTAATCTTTTGGTTACAGAAGGGTAAGTAATGAACTTTTATTCAGTGAAGAGTTTGTACTACTTCGAAAAGGTGAAAATTATTACTTTGTTAAAGTATACATGGTTTACTTGTTGTTTTGAAAAACTAACAGTTTTCATTCTTTGTGTATCCCTTACTGAGTTTTTTATGCTCATCCCAAGTTTTTGAAATGTTTTTCACAGGACTTAACGTGGAATAGAGTCAAGGATGAGATCAAGGGAAAGTCATGCTACCTAAAACATGGAACTAGACATGTTTCTTTTTAAGAGTTTTTATTTTATGGAAACTTAGTAGAAGTTTCTACTTTGTAATCTTTTGAGATGTAATAGTTATGTCCTAATTCTCTAAAACTTTAAACCTGAAAAGATCCTCAATGTGAATTATTCATTTAATTCAATATTAAGTAAGCTTTAAGGTCGGGGGCTTATAGTTGGTATCAGAGTTCGGTTTAGATAACTTTAGAGGTTAGGGTATTCTTTAAGCATAAGTGACATTACCATAATGGTTAGGATTTCAGAAAGAGTCATAGTTTTTAGATAAAGTGAATGAGTAAGTATATATTCCTCATTAGTACATGATGGTTCTATTGATATACTCACACTGAATTTTCTGTTTTTAGTGAATTGATGGATCTAGCAGGCACCAAAGAGACAACAGGTTTGAAGGAAACTGTGGTGGTTCTCTGATTAAGATACTATATAAAATGGAGGATTCAATGAGGAAACTCGTGGTTGTTCTAAACCAACTATCAAGGAGTCATGATCAACCACTTGAACCTTGGTATGATCTGTAATGCATCATGTACGAGATGACCAATCGATGTGGAAGTTCAGGTAATAATTATAAAGGTAACCATTAGAGTTTATATGATCTTTACTTTTGAGGTAATTATGGGTTATTATATGATATGATGGAAAATTAAAGGCATGAGATAAAATTGAGGTTAAAATGTGTTATGATTATTTTTGAAGATTTTATCTCATTTTGGGGAATGTTTTAAGAATTATATAGTTTTGGAAAAAGGACAACACGCAGACCGTGTGAAAACCCGTCGCGTCGGACAAAGCTGCGGGAATCGAACCCACAACCAAAGTGCGACTGGTATTTATCGCCTACCACTGGACTACGTGAAGTCCCTGGTTAGTTTGATTGATTCTTTTTAGTTAGATAATTTTATGAATTAAGAGTAAGTTGATTTTGGGTTATCTATGGAAATTTATTAACCTATCATGGAGGATATGTGATTAGGTTAATTACTTTTAAATACGAGACTTTAGGAGAAACTGATGTTGTTTGGAGATTAATGTTACGATTTAACTTAGAAGACTATGTGACTAAATCCTTCAAATATTTGGGTTTCAATCCTAGATTGGTTTACTTTGAAGAATTTTATGGACAATTTGTTTATCGAATGGTCCTCGTTGAACATTGGGTTTTGTTGGACAAATTTTGGAGATTAAGCATAGATTTTCTTTTTAAAGGGTTATCCTTTTCTGGATTATCTGATCTTGTACTAACCTTTTTGGTTTTGGTTTTGGTTAAAGCCTAAAGACATGGGAATTATATAGTTCTCTTTGGTGGATTAGGTGATTCTCTAGAAGTTTATTATAGTACTCTTAATATGAACAAGTCTTCCTAAATACTCGTCTTTTAGAGAAAATATGAGTTTGTGTAAGGAATCTAATAAAAGTTGAAAGTCAACATGATAAGTGATTATGCTTCCTTATGAATAAATTCCTCAATAAAAATTAACTTAAAACAAAAATGTTGTCTATTAACTTTTCCTAATGGGGAATCGAATACCGTTTAACCCATCACAAGTTTTTGATTTTCTTATGGTTAACTTTCTTCTAGACATGTTTACTATCACTCTCCCTCAAGAACACAACCCTTTGCTTTTTCTTCCATGTCCATGTTTTCCTACACGAAATCCTATTATGGGTTAACTCGGGTGACCTCTGTACTTATCTTTCTTTATTTTAAAGTGATTATTTTACCGAATCTTGTTCCGATGTGGGACTTTCAAGGATGTTTCCAAGCTCAATTTTAAAAATTGCGAGGACGTAATTCCCAAAAATGGGGGAAGGATGTAACACCCCAGGTAAATAAAGAATATGAAATTTTAATATTTATCCATATTTGTGAATAAAATATTAATATGACTTTAAAGGGGACGCTGTGCTCGATGGCGTACCCAACACGCAACAACGAGTTTCTTGGGAATCTTACGTTGCAGTCTAATAATAAAATAATATTATTTTAAATGGTAGTTAACATATAGGCGTTGTATTGGCGGGAATGGTTAGAAATAACTAAAATATGATTATATATGTTTTTAAATGTTTTTACATTTATCCAATAAATGATAAAGGCTTAAAATACAGAAAGAATTCAATTTTAGGCGTATATGCCCTGGTTTTCACTAAAGGTTCACTTATCGCCTTTTGATGGCGAACCGTCATTAAATATAGTTTTGTTCACTCTTATACATTCTATTGGACCAAATAAAACTCTTCTTTAGAATCAGGACATCAAAATTTACTTTGTGTAAATTTTTGGTATCTTTCCGATAAAGTTCATTTTTTTTATGAATAGTGTAAAATGTTGTATTTTAATTCAAAACCTCTTTTTAATCTAATTTATTTATATGATTATATTATCTTTTGAATTGGTTTTAAAGTGAAATTAGAATATATTTTTACCATTAAATCCAATAGTGATCGTTGGAATTAATTTCACTTTGAAATCAGACTTAAACTAGTGTCAATCTTTTGATACTTATTGTTTCATAAAAACACGCTTTTTGCTCTGACCGCGGGAATTAATTATTAAATTAATTAATGTGAATTATATGTTTTGAATTTTGTAAAATAGACTACAGTTTTGAATTCGGAATATCAAATATAGATTAGGGTGAATTTTTGGGATTTTTCTGAAAAACTTCAATTTTTGATGAATAGTGAAACTAGTAAGTGGTGCTTATAAAAACTGATTTTTCGTTTAAATGAAATTTTACCACTTCTGTGTTTTGAATTTCAAAAATCTGACATACGTGGTTGTCATTAAGAAGTAAAATGTGGTTCAATGAGATTAAAATAATTTTTTGGTGAATAATAACTTTTAAGTTCTTAATCGCGATTAGAAGTAATTAGTGTAGTTTAAGGTAAGAATAATGTTCTAATAAAATGAAATGACCTAGACACATGTCCTACCCTCATTGTATGTGTCATGGCCGACCAAGAAAATCCATGGGTCAACTTGGGGACCCCATGGAGCCACTTTGGTTGGAAAATGACATAAATACCTTTTTATTTAATGTTAAAGTAAAAATGACACAAACATGAGATGTTTTACTAAAACAATTTTTACATGTGGTTATACAAGTCAGATTTTTGACTATAAATAGTCATTGGAAATATAAAAAGATTTCCTACGTCATAGTATTTTTTTTATAATTTTTAGACGTTAAATAAATTAAATTATTCATGACATCATGATGATGCAGCGATGACCTCATTATTTAACGATTTAAATAAAATGGAAAGATAATGTAATATATAAGACCTACACATGTCCAAAACTTATTGGATGAGTGGATTTCTAACTCTTATCACCTTATCCTTGAATTATATCAATGTGGGACCTCTTAAATCCGAATATCATTTTAAAATAATGTGACTTTTCTTTACTTTCCAAGAGTGCCCCTCCTCTCCTCTTATAAAAGGCCCCCACCTCTACCACCTTACCCACACTCCCAAAGCCTTTGGCTCGGCCAACCCCTGCCCATTTTGTCTCTAAACTTCCCTCTTTTACTCTTTGAAGCCTCACTTTTGGCAGAAGTCTTCCCAAGGAAGCCTTTGAGCTCAAACCAAAGGGAGTTACCCGATTTTAAGGTAATGTATTCACTTGAGTCCTTTTATTTTATTTTGCCTCTCCAACCCCATAAACTCTTTTTATTAATTTATTTTGTAACAACTACAGTATCTTAAATATACTAGGATGTTGTTATAAAAAAGTATTCTAGCTACACTTACACACACCTACATCTAATGGTTAAAGAACATACTGTTTCCGTGGATGGCGAATTTATGCCTCACAAAACGATGATTGTTCAACACTCATGTAACACCTTCAAAGGTGGCCATTAAGATGTAACTATATTTATATATGATATATAATATGTTTATGTTTTACTTAAGATTCTGTATTTTTCATTTGTGGCTTACCTTTATGGCTTCCATTATGGGTATACGCGATATCTTCATTTTAGGATGTGCGGACTACCGCCCCCTCAAAGTGATGTGATTCGTTAATTCCATACGTGGGACGTATAAAAGATGGATTTAATGTTATTATATATGATGTTATACTGGAATTATAATTTAACTCTATATCATTATTATTTCTTTCCATTAAATTATGATATAGAAATGAAAGTAGCGTTCATGCGTACGTACGACTTACCGTCTCCATGAACGGTGCATTTCATTTCTTATCCCCAAATGTAATGTAATATTATAAGTACATGTATATAATAGATATATATGATGAATGATACATCTAAATGATGAATATAATTCTGGAATTAAAATATACATAACTCTAATTTAGTTTTAATTCCATTAATATGACAAAGAAATGAAAGTAGCGTTCATGCTTACGTACGGCTTACCATCTCCATGAACGGTGCATTTCATTTCTTACCTCTAAATGATTATGTGATATTATAAATACATTTATATTCTCGATATATATGATATATATGATATACAAATCAGTAATGTAATTCTGGATATAAAGAACCTTTGACCACACGAACAACATGTAATTGTAAGAAGTCCACTTTCAACTTAAGAACCAAATATCGAAAAAACAAACATTATTAACTTAAATGATTACATAATGTTTATAACATGGAAATAAGTGATATAAAAGGAATAATTAACTTGAAAAATATTCTTAAGCAAATATAAATTAACTCAAGTTTATTATTCAGGACGTTAAAGAACGATCGAGTCAAGTCGGACCTGAGGTAAGAGATCCTACTCCTCTCTTTCTTTTTAAGTACACTCTTTTATGTCATTCCTTTAAAGCTCATATTTCTTGTGATTGGGATGTTCTTTTATATATTACTCTTACTGTAATTTTTATGTACATATTATGAGAGACCCTATTATCTCTCATCAATCCATTTTGGATGTTTTGAGTGGCGCCGTTAGGCTGCCGAATTTTCGTAAGAGATCTAACCTCTCTCTTTCTTTTTAAGTACTCTCCTTTATGTCACTTCTTTTAAGCTCCTCTTTTTTATGTTGGGGGATGTTATTTTATATTCCTCTTTATGTAAAATTTATGTTGATGTGATGAGAGACCATATTTCCTCTCATCAATCCATTTGGAAGTTTTAAGTGGCGCCGTTAGGCTGCCGAGTTTTCGTAAGAGATTTTTCATCTCACTTTTATTCCCGTGAGATTTATGCTACATTTGCCACAATTTCCTTTGAGTGGTTTATGTACTGACCATTATTACACTCCTTTTGTAATATAATTCCATTTATGGGTATTTACATATTAATTGTATGACACTTCTTCGATGGGGTGTACTTTTCGAAAGTTACCCAAGTCGGTAACGGAACCTTTCACCCTCCTCTTTTTAAAAGACTTCTTTTGTTATGTCTTTTAATTCACATAATATTATGTTGGGATAAGTTCTTCTATATCCTTATTGATGTAAATTTTATGTCCAAGTGATGAGATACCTTTTTTATCTCTCATCAACTCATTTTCTGAATTTTGAAGTGATGCCGTTAGGCTGTCGAATTTTACTAAGGGAACTTTTTAACCCAATATAGATTTCTTTGGGTTCAACATGTAGTTATTGAACATGTCATCCTTTGAATATGTGTGAATGAACTTTTATTGTTTTACAATTAATATCCACTTATATTGGGTGTATTTATATTTGTCACACATAATTCTGAGATTGATTTCTCCTTAATTTAAGGATACCTTATTTATAATGGATTTCATCTCATTTTACATTTCTTTTGAGACTTCATTGTTGTTATGAACCAATTCACTCTTATATGGTGTGTATACTGTCCTTCGACATATTATATCATGAATTCCTTTATTCTCATGATATAATAAAGTTCGGATTAAATGTTATTCCGCTATTATTTGTATTCAAGAGTCTCTCATTTTGTTAAAAACTATTTAACAAAAATATCGTTTTAAATGTTTTAAAGATTTATTATTCTAAATCTTTATCTTTAATTTCCATGTTTTATAAATGGATTTCAGTATTTATTTATATGGACATTAATGTTTTAAAATTATAATTCCAGTAAAAGCTTCATAGTGGTATGGGACACTTTGATTCAAAAATCTCTTTTAAATGGTTTTTGAAAATGGATTGATTAATTCAATATCTGGGAATTACTTATTTTGATTGAAAATGAAATGTTTTTATTGAAATGTTTATATTTTCAATATTTTATGTGTAATGATGGTACTTGGACATTTAACGGGTGGTTATGTGATAAACCATATGACGGGTGGTGCCATGAATACCAGGACGGGTGGTTACGTTATAACCTCCAATGCATTGGGTATGGAAGTCGGCCGTATGTCTATTCCATTAAGTATGTATGGAAGTTGGCCGAATGGCTATTCCATTAAGTGATATGTGTGGAAGTAGACCTTATGGTTATTCCACTTAAGTATGTTTATGTCCCAAGTTACCTTTATATGTTATGTGATCTTTATATGGGTTTTATGGTAATCTTTTGGTTACAGAAGGGTAAGTAATTAACTTTTATTCAGTGAAGAGTTTTTACTACTTCGAAAAGGTGAAAAGTATTACTTTGTTAAAGTATATATGGTTTACTTGTTGTTTTGAAAAACTAACAGTTTTCATTCTTTGTGTATCCCTTACTGAGCTTTTTATGCTCATCCCAAGTTTTTGAAATGTTTTTCACAGGACTTAACGTGGAATAGATTCAAGGATGGGATCAAGGGAAAGTCATGCTACCTAAAACATAGAACTAGACATGTTTCTTTTTAAGAGTTTTTATTTTATGGAAACTTAGTAGAAGTTTCTACTTTGTAATCTTTTGAGATGTAATAGTTATGTCCTAATTCTCTAAAACTCTAAACCTGAAAAGATCCTCAATGTGAATTATTCATTTAATTCAATATTAAGTAAGCTTTAAGGCCGGGGCCTTATAGTTGGTATCATAGTTCGGTTTAGATAACTTTAGAGGTTAGGGATTTCTTTAAGCATAAGTGACATTACCATAATGGTTAGGATTTCAGAAAGAGTCATAGTTTTTATATAAAGTGAATGAGTAAGTATATCTTCCTCATTAGTACATGATGGTTCTGTTGATATAATCACACTGACTTTTCTGTTTTTAGTGAATTGATGGATCTAGTAGGCACCAAAGAGACAACAGGTTTGAAGGAAACTCTGGTGGTTCTCTGATTAAGATACTATATAAAATGGAGGATTCAATGAGGAAACTCATGGTTGTTCTAAACTAACTATCAAGGAGTCATGATCAACCACTTGAACCTTGGTATGATCTGTAATGCATCATGTATGAGATGACCAATCGATGTGGAAGTTCAGGTAATAATTATAAAGGTAACCATTGGAGTTTATATGATCTTTACTTTTGAGGTAATTATGGGTTATTATATGATATGATGGAAAATTAAAGGCATGAGATAAACTTGAGGTTAAAATGTGTTATGATTATTTTTGAAGATTTTATCTCATTTTGGGGAATGTTTTAAGAATTATATAGTTTTGTAAAAAGGACAACACACAGACCGTGTGACAACCCGTCGCGTCGGACAAAGCTGTGGGAATCGAACCCACAACCAAAGTGCGACTGGTATTTATCGCCTACCACTGGACAACGTGAAGTCCCTGGTTAGTTTGAATGATTCTTTTTAGTTATATAATTTTATGAATTAAGAGTAAGTTGATTTTGGGTTATCTATGGAAATTTATTAACCTATCATGGAGGATATGTGATTAGGTTAATTACTTTTCAATACGAGACTTTAGGAGAAACTGATGTTGTTTGGAGTTAAATGTTACGATTTAACTTGGAAGACTATGTGACTAAATCCTTCAAATATTTGGGTTTCAATCCTAGATTGGTTTACTTTGAAGAATTTTATGGAAAATTTGTTTATCGAATGGTCCTCGTTGAACTTTGGGTTTTGTTGGACAAATTTTGGAGATTAAGCATAGATTTTCTTTTTAAAGGGTTATCCATTTCTGGATTATCTGATCTTGTACTAACCTTTTTGGTTTTGGTTTTGGTTAAATCCTAAAGACATGGGAAGTATATAGTTCTCTTTGGTGGATTAGGTGATTCTCTAGAAGTTGATTATAGTACTCTTAATATGAACAAGTCTTCCTAAATACTCGTCTTTTAGAGAAAATATGAGTTTGTGTAAGGAATCTAATAAAAGTAGAAAGTAAACATGATAAGTGATTATGCTTCCTTATGAATAAATTCCTCAATAAAAAGTAACTTAAAACAAAAATGTTGTATATTAACTTTTCCTAATGGGGAATCGAATACCATTTAACCCATCACAAGTTTGTGATTTTCTTATGGTTAACTTTCTCCTAGACATGTTTACTATCACTCTCCCTCAAGAACATGACCCTTTGCTTTTTCTTCCATGTCCATGTTTTCCTACATAGAATCCTATTATGGGTTAACTCGGGTGACCTCTGTACTTATCTTTCTTTATTTTAAAGTGATTGTTTTACCGACTCTTGTTCCAATGTGGGACTTTCAAGGATGTTTCCAAGCTCAATTTTAAAAATTGCGAGGATGCAATTCTTAAAAAGGGGGGAAGGATGTAACACCCCAGGTAAATAAAGAATATAAAATTTTCATATTTATCCATATTTTTGAATAAAATATTAATATGACTTTAAAGGGGATGCTGTGCTCGATGGCGTACCCAACACGCAACAACGAGTTTCTTGGGAATCTTACGTTGCACTCTAATAATAAAATAATATTATTTTAAATGGTAGTTAACATATAGCCATTGTATTGGCGGGAATGGTTAGAAATAAATAAAATATGATTATATATGTTTTTAAATGTTTTTACATTTATCCAATAAAAGATAAAGGATTAAAATACGGAAAGAATTCAATTTTAGGCATATATGCTCTAGTTTTCACTAAAGGTTCACCTATCGCCTTTCGATGGAGAACCGTCATTAAATATAGTTTTGTTCACTCTTATACATTATATTGGACCAAATAAAACTCTTCTTTAGAATCGGGACATCAAAATTTAATTTGTGTAAATTTTTGGTATCTTTCCGATAAAGTTCATTTTTTTAATGAATAGTGTAAAATGTTGTATTTTAATTCAAAACCACTTTTTAATCTAATTTATTTATATGATTAGATTATCTTTTGAATTGGTTTTAAAGTGAAATTAGAATATATTTTTACCATTAAATCCAATATTGGTCATTGGAATTAATTTCACTTTGAAATCAGTCTTAAACTAGTGTCAATCTTTTGATACTTATTGTTTCATAAAAACACGCTTTTTGCTCTGACCGCGGGAATTAATTATTAAATTAATTAATGTGACTTATATGTTTTGAATTTTGTAAAATATACTTCATTTTTGAATTCGGAATATCAAATATAGCTTAGGGTGATTTTTTGGGATTTTTCTGAAAAACTTCAATTTTTGATGAATAGTGAAACCACTAAGTGGTACTTATAAAAACTGATTTTTCGTTTAAATGAAATTTTACCACTTCTGTTTTTTGAATTTCAAAAATCCGACATACATGGTTGTCATTAAGAAGTAAAATGTGGTTCAATGAGATTAAAATAATTTTTTGGTGAATAGTAACTTTTAAGTTCTTAATCGCGATTAGAAGTAATTAGTGTAGTTTAAGGTAAGAATAATGTTCTAATAAAATGAAATGACCTAGACACATGTCCTACCCTCATTGGATGTGTCATGGCCGACCAAGACAATCCATGGGTCAACTTGGGGACCCCATGGAGCCACTTTGGTTGGAAAATGACATATATACCTTTTTATTTTATGTTAAAGTAAAAATGACACAAACATGAGATGTTTTACTAAAACAATTTTTACATGTGGTTATACAAGTCAGATTTTTGACTATAAATAGTCATTGGAAATATAAAAAGATTTCCTACGTCATAGTATATTTTTTTTATAATTTTTAGACGTTAAATAAATTAAATTATTTATGACATCATGATGATGCAGCGATGACCTCATTATTTAACGATTTAAATAAAATGGAAAGATAATGTAATATATAAGACCTACACATGTCCAAAACTTATTGGATGAGTGGATTTAGAACCCTTATCACATTATCCTCGAATTATATCAATGTGGGACCTCTTAAATCCGAATATCATTTTAAAATAATGTGACTTTTCTTTACTTTCCAAGAGTGCCCCTCCTCTCCTCTTATAAAAGGCCCCCACCTCTACCTCCTTACCCACACTCCGAAAGCCTTTGTCTCGTCCAACCCCTGCCCATTTTGTCTCTAAACTTCCCTCTCTTACTCCTTGAAGCCTCACTTGGGTCAGAAGTCTTCCCAAGGAAGCCTTTGAGCTCAAACCAAAGGGAGTTACCCGCTTTTAGGGTAATGTCTTCACTTGAGTCCTTTTGTTTTATTTTGCCTCTCCAACCCCATAAACTCTTTTTATTCATTTCTTTTGTAACAACTCCAATATCTTCAATATACTAGGATGTTGTTATAAAAAGGATTCGAGCTACACTTACACACACTTACATCTAATGGTTAAAGAACATACTGTTTCTGTGGATGACGAATTTATGCCTCACGAAACGATGATTGTTCAACACTCATATAACACCTTCAAAGGTGGCCATTAAGATGTCACTATATTTTTATATGATATATAATATGTTTATGTTTTACTCAAGCTTCTGTATTTTTCATTTTTGGCTTACCTTTATGGCTTCCATTATGGGTATACGCGATATCTTCATTTTAGGAAGTGCGGACTACCTCCCCCTCAAAGTGATGTGATTCGTTAATGACATACGTGGGACGTATAAAGGATGGATTTAATGTTATTATATATTATGTTATACTTGAATTATAATATACCTCTATATAATTATTATTTCTTTCCATTAAAGTAGGATATAGAAATGAAAGTAGCGTTCATGCGTACGTACGGCTTACCGTCTCCATGAACGGTGCATTTCATTTCTTATCCCCAAATGTAATGTACTATTATAAGTACATGTATATAATGGATATATATGATGAATGATACATCTAAATGATGAATATAATTCTGGAATTAAAATATACATAACTCTCATTTAGTTTTAATTCCATTAATATGACAAAGAAATGAAAGTAGCGTTCATGCGTACGTACGGCTTACCGTCTCCATGAACGGTGCATTTCATTTCTTACATCTAAATGATTATGTGATATTATAAATACATTTATATTCTAGATATATATGATATATATGATATCCAAATCAGTAATGTCATTATGGATATAAATAACCTTTGACCACACGAACAACATGTAATTGTAAGAAGTCCACTTTCGACTTAAGAACCAAATATCAACAAAACAAACATTATTAACTTAAATTATTACATAATGTTTATAACATGGAAATAAGTGATATAAAAGGAATAATGAACTTGAAAAATATTCTTAAGCAAATATAAATTAACTCAAGTTTATTATTCAGGACGTTAAAGAACGATCAAGTCAAGTCAGACCCGAGGTAAGAGATCCTACTCCTCTCTTTCTTTTTAAGTACACTCTTTTATGTCATTCCCTTAAAGCTCATATTTCTTGTGATTGAGATGTTCTTTTATATATTACTCTTACTGTAATTTTTATGTACATATGATGAGAGACCCTATTCTCTCTCATCAATCCATTTTGGATGTTTTGAGTGGCGCCGTTAGGCTGCCGAATTTTCGTAAGAGATCTAACCTCTCTCTTTCTTTTTAAGTACTCTCCTTTATGTCACTTATTTTAAGCTCCTATTTGTTATGTTGGGGGATGTTCTTTTATATTCCTATTTCTTTAAACTTTATGTTTATGTGATGAGAGACCCTATTTCCTCTCATCAATCCATTTTGGAAGTTTTAAGTGGCGCTGTTAGGCTGCCGAGTTTTCGTAAGAGATTTTTCATCTCACTTTTATTCCCGTGAGATTTATGCTACATTTGCCACAATTTCCTTTGAGTGGTTTATGTACTGACCATTATTACACTCCTTTTGTAATATAATTCCATTTATGGGTATTTACATATTAATTGTATGAAACTTCTTCGATGGGGTGTACTTTTCGAAAGTTACCCAAGTCGGTAAGGGAACCTTTCACCCTCCTCTTTTTAAAAGACTTCTTTTGTTATGTCTTTTAATTCACATAATATTATGTTGGGATATGTTCTTATATATCCTTATTGATGTAAATTTTATGTCCAAGTGATGAGATACCCTTTTTATCTCTCATCAACTCATTTTCTGAATTTTGAAGTGACGCCGTTAGGCTGTCGAATTTTACCAAGGGAACTTTTTAACCAAATTTCGATTTCTTTGGGTTCAACATGTAGTTATTGAATATGTCATCCTTTGAATATGTGTGAATGACCTTTTATTGTTTTACACTTAATATCCACTTATATTGGGTGTATTTATATTTGTCACACATAATTCTGAGATTGATTTCTCCTTAATTTAAGGATACCTTATTTATAATGGATTTCATCTCATTTTACATTTCTTTTGAGACTTCGTTGTTGTTATGCACCAATTCACTCTTATATGGTGTCTATACTTTCCTTTGACATATTATATCATGAATACATTTATTCTCATGATATAATAAAGTTCGGATTAAATGTTATTCCGCTATTATTTGTATTCAAGAGTCTCTCATTTTGTTAAAAACTATTTAACAAAAATATCGTTTTAAATGTTTTAAAGATTTATTATTCTAAATCTTTATCTTTAATTTCTGTGTTTTATAAATGGTTTTCATTATTTATTTATATGGACATTAATGTTTTAAAATTATAATTCCAGTAAAAGCTTCATAGTGGTATGGGACACTTTGATTCAATAATCTCTTTTAAATGGTTTTTGAAAATGGATTGATTAATTAAATATCTTGGAATTACTTATTGTGATTGCAAATGAAATGTTGTTATTGAAATGTTTTTATTTTCAATATTTTATGTGTAATGATGGTACTTGGACATTTAACGGGTGGTTACGTGATAAACCATATGATGGGTGGTGCCGTGAATACCAGGGCGGGTGGTTACGTTATAACCTCCAATGCATTGGGTATGGAAGTCGGCCGTATGGATATTCCATTAAGTATGTATGAAAGTTGGCCGAATGGCTATATCATTAAGTGATATGTGTGGAAGTCGACCTTATGGTTATTCCACTTAAGTATGTTTATGTCCCAAGTTACCTTTATATGTTATGTGATCTTTATATGGGTTTTATGGTAATCTTTTGGTTACAGAAGGGTAAGTAATGATCTTTTATTTAGTGAAGAGTTTTTACTACTTTGAAAAGGTGAAAAGTATTACTTTGTTAAAGTATACATGGTTTACTTGTTGTTTTGAAAAACTAACAATTTTCATTCTTTGTGTATCCCTTACTGAGCTTTTTATGCTCATCCCAAGTTTTTGAAATGTTTTTACAGGACTTAACGTGTAATAGGGTCAAGGATGGGATCAAGGGAAAGTCATGCTACCTAAAACATGGAACTAGACAAGTTTCTTTTTAAGAGTTTTTATTTTATAGAAACTTAGTAGAAGTTTCTACTTTGTCATCTTTTGAGATGTAATAATTATGTACTAATTCTCTAAAACTCTAAACCTGAAAAGATCCTCAATGTGAATTATTCATTTAATTCAATATTAAGTAAGCTTTAAGGCCGGGGCCTTATATGGGGGGCTGTCTTGGGGAGGGGAGGGGGGTTGTCCAGGAAAAAGGGTGTGTCTAGAAGGGGGGGGGGTGTCTCGGAGAGGAGGGGGGGGGGGGGCTGTCTAGGGAAAGTGAGGGGGATGAAAGGGTAGGGAGGGGGGGTTGTCCAGGAGGAGGGAGGGGGGCTGCAGGTGGAGTGGTGGGAGGGGGGGGGGCTGTCTCGGGGAGGGGAGGGAGGGGGGTTGTCTAGGAAGGAGGGGATGTTCAGGAGGGGAGGGGGGTTGTCTAGGAGAGTAGGGGGCTATCCAGTAGGTGGGAAGGGGGTTGTATAGGGAAATGGAGGGGGCTGCAAGGGGAGGGAGGGGGGGTTGTCCAGGAGGAGGGAGGGGGACTGCAGGTGGAGTGGTGGGGGGGGGGCTGTCTAGGGGTAGGGAGGGGGATGCAAGGGGAGGGGGGCTGTCTAGGAGGAGGGTGGGGGGCTGCAGCTGGAGTGGTGGGAGGGGGGTGTACAAGGGTGAGAGGGGGTTGTCCAGGGGGGCTGTCTCGGGGAGGGGAGGGGAGGGAGGGGGGGATTTGGATAATCACACTAAAGAACTAGGAGATCAAGAGAAAAGTGAACTGGTATGATCATGGCCTATCTAATTGTATAGGTTCTCATCAGGCCCTCTCTAAAACTGAGAAATACATTCCTTCCATACCTTCAACATGACCTTATATATTGTATGAGGTCCTTGTAGAGGCATAAGTGTTTTGGGTCCAAGTAGGGTTGGACCCAATGTCTGATGCGGACGTGGTAGAACCCATTCCCTTTGACCTGGCATGGGAGAGTAAACTCTTAGAGGCTCCTGATATATGTAACTATTAGGTTTATAACCTATCTAGGATGGTGGTATCACTAGGAAAATGTTATAATTTATTCTAAAATTGAACACTCCTATGAAATTGAATACACCATCATGTATATGTCATATTGTATAACCTGTGGAGATTCCTCCCTTTTTTTTATTTTCAATAAATGAAACCTTTTGGGTTCCATGTTGTTGTTGACATTTATTCCTCATCTTTTCTCATCCATGTAATCTTAACAAAACAATATTTATAAGTCAATGAATGATGTTGAGCCTCTTCTAAAATATTAATTCAATCCAAGGAAATATAGACATGTAAAGGTTGTAATAGGTAACAATTGACATTTTATTAATGTATTATTTCATATTAATGTTTAATTTATTTCATTATTGTATTACTAACATAATATATGTTTTCTTATATAGGTGAAATCTTTTTCCTGAGTTCGAATGATTTTTTCGGAAACTAATACCATGTACGACAATTTTTTAGAGCGAATCATGGATGCAAAAAGGATGAAACATCAATGTTTTTAACTGTTTGTTGAATAGTTATAATTGCAACCAAATTAAACATTGTTTGAAATGTATATAGTAGTGTGTTGTTTTGTATTAATGGTTTCAAGTAAATGTATATATCATTTTTGTTCTTATGTGCTATGTGTGTAGGTGTTGTTTGTGTTGTGTGTGCAGGTGCTGTCTCAGGTGTGCAGTTGTTGTGCAGGTGTTGGGTTTGCACAGGAAATTTGGCCTTTATCAGCGCTAATTAAGCACTGATAAATGTCTAATATATCAGCACTCAATATAGCGCTAATAAAGGTGGTATTTATTAGTGATATTTTTAGCGCTGATATATTATCCATTTATCAGCACTAAAAATAGCGCTGATAAAGGGGGCAGTTTATCAGTGCTAAAAAAAGCACTGATAAAGATGGTTCTTTATCAACGATAAACAAGCGCTGATAAAGGGGACCCCCCTTTATCTTCGCCGCGATAAACAACACTTTTTTAGCACTGTTAAAGGCAGTTTTTAGTGCTATTAAAAGCCCTATTTGTAGTAGTGTTTCCAAAATGAAACACCTCTCCTTAACCTCACAATGCCCTAATGGATATCGACCTCATAATTATTAGGGTCACTCTTATGCTCTTATTTCAGGTGATGATTTGATAATTACATGACTAATATTTTATCAAATAATATCAATTACTTTATCGACCTTATCAGTTTGTGTTTTGAAAAATATAAAGAAAGAAAAAGCACACACGACGACAAGGTTTCAACTAAGTCACTCCTATCTAGGGTCACTCCACTTCCTCTCCCTTATGCTCACTATCACAAAGGAATGATAAACTTATTCGTACATAGGTCAAAATCAAATAATTTATCGAAGTTTCATTGGAAGTGTGGGTGGGTTCACTTTGAATTCCCCAGGCCACTCTTTCATAAGTATGTTGTGAAATTCCTCAACATCACCATCATCATTCCATGAGATGTCATTGAAAACACCTCCTCCTCCTTCTCCCTCCTTCCAGCTTCTGGAATTCCTTCACATTCAAGTTCTGCAATCATAATTTCATCACCTTAATGCACTGCAACAACTCTCCTTTTTCTTGATGTATTGGATGTGGCAACATTTTTACACAATTACTGCTTTTGCAGTGAACCACTCTTTTAACCTGAAAATATGCTAAGGGAATGACACTGTCAATTCTTTTCTTCATTTTCCTTATGTACTTATTATAGAGATGTGTGACCATTTTATTTGTAGTGAAAGCTAATGAATGTAGAAATCCAAGGATCAACATTGTGATCATTTCCAGCTGAGTGAAGGTGTTGATATCTTGAGCTCATGCATGTATAAACTCCTCTGGTTAGAGGTTGAAGATGAAAAAAATGGAAACATTTCATTATTTCCATGTTTTAATATACAAATAGTATCCCACTATTTCATTGTCCCACATCAAAATCCGTCTATTACTGTTGTGTGGTTTATTAAACCAAATGTGTTGAGGAAATCTTAACAAATCCCTTAGGGCCTCTCTTAGCTCGACAGGTCACTATGCCACCCTAGTCAGGGATCTTCCTCTTGTGTGCCACCTAACAGATGACCTTAGGCATGCCTCCCCGAATGTCAAAGATTTCTAACTAGCAGCGGGGTTCTAAGAAGGTACTATGGGGATGTTATACCCCATATATTAGAGTAAGAAATAGTGGTAAAGGTACTATGGGGAGGCTATACACTAGGTATTAGAGTAATCAATAGTGGTAAATAACCATACATCATACACACTAGAGTAAATAATATAATAAATAAATTGAACATGCTATAATGAATTTAAATGCATTATATAATGTGAATGGTCATGCGAAGAATATAAAATACAACAGATCTCCCACTCGACTGATCAAGATACAAAACAAATAAAAGAAAAAATCAAATGAATCTCAACTTCTACTCTAAGACATAACTTATCTCAATCATCTAAGTTCGAGCCATCTTGCTCAATGATTGAAACCCAAGCCTCTTCCCAACTCATACATGCAACCAGAGAGAGTCTTCTTGGGTACCCTGGTGCAATGGCGGTCTAAGCAAGGTATGAATACAACAGATCTCCCACTAGGCCGATCAAGATATAAAATAAATAAAAGAAAAAAAATTTCATGAATCTCAACAACTACTCTATGCTATACCTTATCTCAATCATCTGATTTTAAGACATCCTACTCAATGATTGAAACCCAGGCCTCTATCCAACCCATACATGCAACCAAGGAGAGTCATCTTGGGTACCTTAGTGCAATGACGGTCTGAGCAGGGTGTGAATACATAACTTAGTTGGGAAAAACCAATGTAGTATCATACATAACCGATAATACAGAGATATGTGCATGTGACATTATTAGCTGAAATCAAATAATAACTATTAGAAATAGATATATAAATAAACCATCATTGATCCTCAGGTCTGGGACCCTGATCGATCCTACCTACTTCATCCAATAACAGGGTGTCTTTAATCATGTCATGATATCATGAAATCCATATAAATATTGGATCCTAGGGTGTAACCCAGGTATCCATACTACTCTAGCTCAAATGACCAACAAATCATCATGAATGACTCAACATCCAGATCCTGAGCCTCATGAGAATCTCTCCAAACTCCAATATAATAAATGGATCAAAGGCGATTCTTGGAAACCCCGAGCAGCCACTAAATCAAAAATATCTCCCATTTCACCAAGACAATCGGGTGGGTTCCATGCATCCTAGGCATCCACATCAGGTACAAATAATGTCACCAAGCCTAACTAGCCAGATCCTAGGGGTGGCATTAGAATCTCATAATAATAATCATTATTATAATAATCCTCAAGCTTGAATCTTAGGATCCTAGAAATGCTAGGCATCCTAAGGAACCATGGTGTCCAGGGCATCCCATACAAACCTGAGGTTGAATCCCGGAGTCTCGAGAATTCTTCTCATTGCTCAACATCCGGATCCTAGAATACACATCGAGAATCCATGATGATGTCATCACGTCCAAGTCATATCACATAGTATCACATGAGTCTCAAAATCCTAATCCAAGGAAGCACCTCTAAGAATCCAAAACATCACCATCACACCATATTAGGCAGATAGGCCAGGTCACATGAAGTATGTCTGGGTATCCATAGTTGTATAAAAAATATCCAGGTGAGAGCATACAAATGAGATAAGGGTTGGCTAAATGCCTAAAACCACCCCCACTGTCCATAGCCCATTGGGATCACATGTTCAGTGTGGGTTCTAAGATGAAATTCACTACCGTCTCAACCCATACCCACACACACCCACTCATGGATGGTCTATCACTGGGCACCTAATTCAGTTATCTAAATAATGTCCAGGGAGAGATACCCTACTTAGAGCTCTCTTAGTGAACATAGGGGAAGAGAAACCCCACTTGGGTCCTCGATCTCGGTCAAGTCACTCATGTCATAACCCACCACATGAAGTATTTCACGATCCTAGGCAATGTCATAACATAACATGACCTCATGGGTCGCAAGGGTATACCTCATAGGTTGCCCACTTAAGAGATGTTTGAGAGTATGTCCCATACCCCATGATCTCTCATGGTCAGTCACTCACCCAAATCAATCCTAGTCCTCCTAAGGTCTATCCACCTAAGCCTGGTCACATTAAACGGGGAAGGAAGAATGACCCTAGGTAAGGGTGTAATTTCGGCCAAACCCAAACCGGACTGAACAACCCCATGAGGTGGCCCAAGCCCGACCTCAGGCCAACCCAAACCATTGTGTCAGGCTGAGATTTTTCGGGTCGGGCCGGGCTTTTTCAATTTGGGTCATGATGGGCTTTTATTATTTTCAAAATAAATGTTTGTTTTAAAACTTTTTTTAAATTTTTTTATTTAAACATTATTTAACATTTTTTTAAAACTTTTTTTTAAATTTATTTTTAAACGCATGTTTTTTAGATGTATTTTTTTAAACGTTTAAGATGTTATTTGTAAAAATGTTTACTTTATTTTTTATTAACATTTTACGATGGGTGGATATGTTATTATTTTTTTGTCTAAATAAATTTATATATATGAATATATATATATTATGTCAAAATTGTAAAAAAATTAATGAGGGGTTGGGGGGTGCGTAGCAGTGGGTGAGTTTAAAGCATTGTTATTTAAACTTTTTTTAACGTCTATTTAAAACATTTATTTACATTTATTTTTTTAAACTTATTTATAATTTTTTAAGCATTTACTAATTTTATTTATTTAAAACATTTTTTAACATCTGTTTAAAACGTTTTTTACATTTATTTTTAAATGATTAAATTAAAATGTTTTTTAATTTTTTTTAAACGCGTGATTTTTACAAGTATTTTTTTAAAACATTTAACATTTTTTTTCAATTTTTAATGTAATTTTTTTAAAGTGTTTGTTTTTTTAAAAAAATTAAATGTTTGTTTTAATTTTTTTTTAAATATTTGTTTAAAACATTTTTATTTAAACTTTTTTTAAACCATTTTTTAACATTTGTTTAATTTTTTTTATATTTATTTTTATACATTTAATTTAAAACGTTTTTTTTGGCGCATGTTTTTTACATGTATTTTTTTTAAACATTTAATATGTTTAATGTAAAAACAAATTTTTTATTAACATTTTACAGTGGATGGATATATTATTTTTTTCTAAATAGATTTATATATGTCTGTGAATTTATATATATTATGTGAAAATTAAAGAAAAAAAATTAATGAGGGATTGGGTGTGCACAACAGTGGGTGGGTTTAAAGCGTTGTTATTTAAATGTTTTTTTATCATTTATTTAAGATGTTTTTTACATTTAATGTTTAACTTATTTTGAAAAATTATTTTTAAGCTTTTGTTTAATTTAAATCATTTTTTTAAACTATTTCTAATTTTTTAAACGAATGTTTTTTACATGTATTCTTATTAAACGTTAAACATTTTTTTTTGTAAAAATGTTTATTTTCTATTTTATTGAAATTTACAGTGGGAGGATATATATTTTTTCTAAATAGATTTATATATGTGAATCTATATATATTATGTGCAAATAAATAATGAGAGATTGGAGGGGTGCGCAACAGTGGGTGAGTTAATTTTTTTCTAAAAAGATTTATATATGTATATATAATATATGCAAGATTCATCATATTTAAAAATAATAATGAGGTTGGGGGGGTATGCGGACATCATTGGGTGAGTAGTTATTTTTTTGTTAATATATAATAAGTTATATATATATATATAATGTTAAATGATTGATATATATATATATATATATATATATATATAATATAAGAAAATTGTAAAAAAAATAATTAGGGGTTTGGGGGTGCACCGTAGTGGGCGAGTTAATTTTTTTTTCTAAATAGATTTATATGCAATATATGTAAGTTGCAACATACTTAAAAAAATTAACGAGCATGAGGGACCTGCACAAATATCATTAGGTGAATGTGTTATTTTTTTGTTAATATACAATAAGTTATTATATATATAATATTAAACCATTGATATATATATATATATATATTATCAATAGCTTTGTTTATATATATTATATTAAATCATTTATATATATATTATTAATGGATTTTTAGAAGCCACACTTAATTGATATATATTATTAATAGCTATATATATATATATTATTAATGGATTTGTTTATATACATATATTATATCATATCATTGATATATATATTATTAATAGATTTGTTTATATATATATATACATATATATGATATGCAAGTTTCATCATATTTAAAAAAATTAATGAGGCTGGGTGGTGTGCACAAACATCATTGGGTGAGTGTGTTATTTTTTTTTGTTAATATATAATAAGTTATTATATATATAATGTTTAATGATTGATATATATATATAATATGAGAAAATTGTAAAAATAATAATGAGGGGTTGGGGGGTGCACCGCAGTTGGTGGGTTATTTTTTTTTCTAAATATATTTATATATGTATAGTATATATAATATATGCAAGTTGCAACATATTTAAAAAAATTAATGAGGTTGGGGGATGTGCACAGACATCATTAGGTGAGTGTGTTATTTTTTTATTAATATACAACAAGTTATTATATATATATAATAATAAATCATTGATATATATATATATATATTAATAGATTTGTTTATATATATATATATATTATATTAAATCATTTATATATATATATATATTATTAATGGATTTTTAAAAACCGCACTTAATTGATATATATTATTAATAGATTTGTTTATATATATACATTATTATATATATAATTATATATCATTGTGTATATATACACACACACACATTATCATTATATATAATAATAATTATATGTGTATATATATACATTATTATATATATATATATATATATTAGTTTTTGCTAATAATAATGATATATATATATACACATATATCATTGATATATATATTTACATATATCGTCGATATATATATATATATATATATATATATATATATATATATATATATATATATATATATTCTAGTGATAACATGATAGGTGCAACGCCTCGACCAGTTGGTGCAGGCGCAACCTTGGAAGTCTGTGGTATGGAAATCGAATCTCCCTATTAGCAGTTTCCCATTATTTTTTTATAGTAGTCAGGCCTCACACGGGCTAGTTGGCTGGGCTTTTTTTTTGTGCTGGCCCGGCCTGGCCCGACGCGTGCTTTAATGGGCCGCTCGAGCTTTCGGGTTGGGCCTGTCGGGATTTTGGGCCGTCGGGCCAGAATTACACCCTTAGCCATAGGTCAGTACTACGAGGCTATCAACTCTAAGGAATCATAGGGTTCTTACTAGACCAACTTGGGCCCGTTGTCGCAGGTCCACTCATGCCTCTTATTAGAGGCTTCTATGGATCACACAGAGTTTCACAATGATGTGTCTATTCCAATTTAAATCAAGGAGATCCCCTTGGGGTATTGGTGTCAATGTAAACTCAGTCAATGGTCATGAACTTGGCCATCAAAGGCATATAACCAGAGTGCAAGGGCTCATTATGGTCCTTGAATCTATATATATTCTAAGGGATACCATCTAATTAATTAAACTGCTTAATTAACATTTATAAAAATTAATATTAAAAAACCTATAAAAAACAATCGACGAGAATCAATCCATTTCACTCCTACCTAAAAAACCTAAACTATAATACATTTATAGGAAAAATTTGCAGAAGGGGTTTTTCTATTTTTTTTAAAAATTTTATGGGTTATTTTGTTTTGTTTAGAATATGAGACAGACAAGGGTCAGATTAATTTACACTCAACCGTCTAGTCAGAAAGTGTCAATTCATTTGATGCACTTCACCTATTTTAAAAAATAATAATTTTAATTAATTTCATTATATATATAAAACAAAATTTAAAACAACATTTCAAATACTGTTTTTGATAATTTTAATTTTAATTTTTGACATGTCTTGTTATATATATATATATATATATGTAACAACATTTTAAACAGTATTTAAAATGTTTCGTTTTTATGTGGAATTACCCATATTTAGGTAATTTTAAAATATAACTAAAAACTTCACTGAGGACACCATTTTATAGGAGAGGAGACCTTGATATACCTTATGGATTTTCCATTCATGATTTAGTTTCACTTTTCCAGCATTCTAATAATAATCTAATAATAATAATAATACAAAAATAATAAAATTTATTAATTAATAATTAATAATTAATAATATAATTAAAAAAATAATTAATAATTCAAGAAGGTCCGGGTAATGGGATAGAAATTTCCATTACCATCAAATTTATTAATAAAGAGTGTGGAGAAGCGACAGGAAAAATAAGGGAAATGGAATGTGAAAAGTAGTGAAAATACACTACCATAAAAAGCCAAACATACGTTTGCCCAAAAAATAAGAGAAACATGTCAGACCTCAAATTATAATTATTTTAATGATCACTGTCACGACCTATCCTCGGAACCCATGCCGTGACTACCCCAAGCCCGCCTCCCATAGGCCAGAGGCTGGCGACTAGCACCAAGGCGTAAATCCCGACAAAAGGGGAAGGCATTGCCTTTATAAAGTAAAAAACCCACAGAGTAAGCAAGCAGAAGTAAACACTAATTAAATCTGGGTACAAAAGTAGTGCGGAAAAGTAAATGGGCCAGAATACAAACCCAAACTAAAAGTAAAGTACAACTGGAAGAAAGTACAACAACTGATAGTAAAGCAGCAATGTCGAGACGTCTACTGGAAGTCCCCCCCTGAAGGGTGGGTACAGATAGCCTCCTCATCTCCTCGGGTCCAGCCGTCCGCTCTGAGTACGTCCCACCCAGTGGTCCACCTCCAGGTACCGACTTTCTCCAGAAGCATAAACCACAATCAACGCTGTCCGTCATCTGCAACCAACACAACGTAGTGTTGGCATAGCCCGTGTAGGGGTGAGTATACGCTACTCAGTAGGGACCCCGAGACCCCCGAAGGTCTCCCAGAATCCACAAAGGATAATTCCAAAGGAAAGATACAATCACGAAGTAGCATCCAACACTACTTAGGTATATGCCCATACATATACCTAAGTCATCAATTCCCGCTCGGCTCCATCATCCATGCCCAAGTTCGATCACGTCCACATAGGAGTACAAACCAATCCACATAGGATAACACAACTCAATCCACATAGGAAAGCAAGTCAATAATATCGAAGATATTGATTGAAGTTAAGACTCAGCTCACAGAGGTATATTTCTTCGTAAGGTGATAGAGATGATTAGATATAGCCAGTGATTCATCTATGCTGAGACCCACGTAGGATACTAAACCAGCTAAGCTGTCGGACCCACACAGGATACAGACCAGCTACTCTATCAGACTCATGTAGGATAGCAAGAATAGAGTCAAACACTACTATACCCATGTAGTATACAAAAACAGTAGTCATCGCCGTCGAACCCACGGAGGATTTCAGTACGGTCTTCATCGCTGCCGAACCCACGTAGGATTTCAGTGCAGTCTTTATCACCGTCGAACCCATAGAGGATTTCAGTACGGTCTTCATCACTGCCGAACCCACCTAGGATTTCATTGCAGTCTTCATCGCCATCGAACCCATAGAGGATTTCAGTACGGTCTTCATCATCACAACCAGCTTTAGGGTTCTCGCACACAGCATGCTCGATTCCAGGAGGGTTCGCTCCATGAGCCAAAGTGGTCGATACATCGACTGAAACATAGTACGAAGTTGATGTATCTCAAAGTTCCATCTCGACAAGAGGAACTCATCGTGACAGACGACGCGTCAATCGGACGCCCGGTCTGCAAGTTATTGGCTTTTTTCGTTCCAGGGGTCCGGTTGGTTTTTAAGTCAAACCAACCCGACAGCACTCCAACTGCGTCCAAACCTCAAGAGGAGTAAGCCAAAAGGTCCGTATCACTAAGAGGAAACCAAAAAAGTCATCGGCACGTCAAACGGACGTCCGGAGCTCAAGTTATAAGCATTTCTGCTTAGAGGGCCCGGTTGGTTTCGTGTTCGAACCAACCCGGCTGTACCCAAAGTTCTCCTAAACCTTGAGTTTAATATACCTAAAATACCATCTCGATCCAAGGATCGCAACGCAGCTGACGATGCATTGATCGGAGGTCCGTAGCCCAAGATATGGGCAAAAGAACGTACCTGTCCGTTTTTAGGGGGTTTTGGGCCCGGATCGACCCGGCCCGAGTCCCCCCATGGGTCGGCCCGAACCGGGTCGACCCAAACCGGGTCCGGGTTCGGCCCATTAGGGTGGGCGCGGCCCGGTGGGCGCGGCCCGGCCCGGCCTGGGCGCTGCCCGGCCCGGCCGGACCTGGGTGGCCCGGCTCGGCCTGGGCGGCTTGGCCTGGGTGGCCCGGCCTGGGCGGCCCGGCCTGGCACGCGCTCGCAGCCCGCGTGGCCAGATGGCCACGCCGAGCTGAATGGAAGGGGGGGGGGGGCTGCCCCCCTGTTTGAGTAACCGCAGCCTCCACATGGGGGGGGGGGGGGGGGCGCTCCTTTGGCCAGCCGGGGGTTACGACCCCCGGTCTCCCCCTAAAACGGCCGACCTGTGTTTCCACTGTGGGACCCGCTGTGGTCAAGCCCTCCGAGGTGCCGGCGGCCGGCGGTTTCGGCTGCCCCGCCTTGCACTGCCGCGGCTTTGAGCCACGTCCTTGTCTGACCGGCATGGCGCGACGGCGCCGCGCCCCTCCGTCGCTGCCTCGCTCCGGCCGCGGTGTCTTCGTGGTTCTCCGGCGCGGCGCGACGACACGGCTCCCCTTCCCTGCGGCCCGACTCCGGCCATGGGTTCATTCGGCCTCAATGGCATGGAGCGACGGTGCCGCGCATCTTTTCCACATTTCTCCTTGATTCCGCGCGGTTCCGTTGCACCGCGCCGCCTTCTTTCAAACCGCAACAACACAACAACAAAAGGGGGAGGAGAGTCTGCCGTGTTCGTGTGGTCCGACCTCCTCCCAATAAGTTGATATCTAGCGGCCCAAAAATAAAGACGAAGAACGAAAAAGGATATTTCATGAACAAAAAGTAATTAACCCCTACCTTGATAACGAGTTGATGTTCGAAGAGCGTCGCGGAAAGCGGCGTCATGGGGCGTGGTTCCGTAGACGTTGACGGAGATCGTCTGAGGAGACATCATCTTCTATTTATCACGGAGAGAAGAGGATGATTACGTGTCGTTGGAGAACTCCCGTGTCGGTGTCTCTTCCCTTGTCTCGGAGGAGAAAGGGAATGGAGATACCAGAGTCGTTGAGTCGTTCTTCATTGAAGAGATGACGATCTTCACGGAAGGATTGAAGCTCTTCGTGGGAGGATGAAGTTCTTCCCTAGAGAAAAGAGTTCTATCTCCCCAATCTCCTCACACAACAACCAACCCTCCCAAATAAAATAAGACTTATCTTATTTTATTACATCAAGCCAAGCATTTCAATTTTTAAAAATCAAATATATAACTCACTTAATTAATTAAGTGAGTTGGCATGATTAAAGAAGAGAGAAGGGGAGGTGAGGGGTCTCACATTAAAGGGGGGTTATGGAGTTAAGGAATATGAGGGGTTGGGATTGTGTGGGACCCACCCCACCTTTATCCTCTCATGGTTGGTTAACAACATGTGGGTCCCACCCCCAACTCCCTTACTTAGGTTATAACTACCTAGAGGAAAATAAATAAAATTGTAATATAATTTTATTTATTCCTCACTAAAACCACAAAATTAACAACTCCTCCCAAGAAAACGCACCTTCGGAAAAGGTGCTACTAAGCAATTACCGATTCTGCGGTTTCATCAGTGCCCTTATATTTCAATTCCAAGCACCGGTTCAAAAGTTAGGAAAACCCGTTTGTTCGTTCATTGAACGTACCCGAGCTAAACTTCGGAAATTGAATCCAGGCACCCCGGGTCTCGGAATCAGGTGCCGTCAGAAACTACGTTCTTGTAAAATCCCAAAGAAAATTAAGTAAAAAAATTTCCTTTGAATTTTACGGGTCTTTACATTACTCCCACCTCAGGGCTTTACGTCCCCATAAAGATACATCATAAACTAGGGGAACAAATGTGGGTACTGAGCATGCATCTGGGCCTCCCGCTCCCAAGTGCTCTCCTGGAGGTTCCCGTGCTGCCATCTGATGTGCACTAGAGGTATCGACCGTCCACATAGGACCCGCTCCTGTCGATCCTCGATCTCCACTGGGACCTCCGCAAAAGTCACCCCATCGTCAATGTCCAACTCCCCATGGTCGATGATATGCATCGGGTCATGAACGTATCTCCTCAGATGGGATACGTGGAAGATGTCGTGCACCCGGTGCAACTGAGGTGGTAGATCCAGGCAATAAGCCACCTCGCCTATCCTGCTGAGGACTTGGAATGGTCCAATGAAGCGCAGAGATAACTTGCCGCCCCGGCCAAATCTCCGTAATCCACGTCGAGGTGAGACCCGCAAGAAGACGTGGTCGCCATACTCGAACTCCAGTGGCCTCCGCCTCCTGTCAGCATAAGACTTCTTCTAGCTCTGAGCTGTCCTCATCCGCTCCTAGATGACCTAGAACTTCTCTGTCGTGGCCTGGACCATCTCTGGTCCCACAAGTGCTGAATCCCCAGGGTCTGTCCAGCACAGAGGTGATCTGCAAGGTCGGCCGTACAATGCCTCGTATGGTGCCATCCCAATGGTGGAGTGGTAGCTGTTGTTGTACGCGAACTCCACCAAGGGCAGATGGTCCTCCCAGCTGCGACCAAAGTCGAGGACACATGCACAGAGCATTTCCTTGAGAGTCTGAATGGTCCTCTCCGTCTGACCATCCGTCTGAGGGTGAAAGGCGGTGCTCAGACGTAACTGTGTTCCGAATGCCTCCTACAACCCCTTCCAAATCCGGGAAGTAAAGTGAGAATCTCGATCGGAGACGATAGATGATGGCACACCATGAAGCCGTACGATCTCCTAAACGTAGAGGCGTCCCAAGCTCTCCACTGAGCCCTGCTCTCTGATGGGAAAGAAGTGATCCGACTTGGTGAGTCGGTCGACAATCACCCAAATGGAGTCATGGCCTCTGGAAGTACGTGGAAGTCCAGTCACGAAGTCCATAGATATCCCGTCCCACTTCCACTCCGGGACCTCCAAGGGCTGTACCAAGCCTACTGGTACCTGGTGCTCTGCCTTCACCTGCTGACAGGTGAGGCATCAAGAAAAAAACTCAGCTACAACCTTCTTCATACCCGGCCACCAATGTTGTCGTCTGAGATCCTGGTACATCTTCGCCACTCCTGGATGTACCGCTAAATGGGAAGTGTGAAACTCTCTCAACACCTCCTCCTGTAAAGCAACTGGTGCCATGATACGTCCTCTGAAAAGTATGACGTGCTCTCCTCCTACAGAAAATCCATCATGTTCCTGTCCTGAGGATATCTGCGCATGCCGTGTCTCATAGTCAGCGTCCCCACACTGTGCCTCTCTGACCTGCTGCAGTAGTGAAGGTGTGACTGTGAGTGACTGAATAAAGGTTGCTCCATCTCTATCCACGAAGGATATCTGCAAAGAAGATAGCTGCTCAGTCACCTCACCGAGTAGCTGAATGCCCGTCCTCATACTGAGGGCATCAGCTACTACGTTCCCCTTTCCAGGAGTATAGACTATCTCAAAGTCATAATCCTGGAGGAACTCGAGCCATCACCGCTGTCTCAGATTGAGGTCTTTCTACGAGAAGATGTACCTGAGACTCTAGTGGTCAGAGTAGACTGTAAAGCGCTCACCCATCAGGTAGTGTCACCACATCTTCAGAGCGAAGACCACTGCTGCTAACTCCAGGTCATGGGTAGCATAGTTCTACTCATGCTGCCTCAACTGACGTGATCCATAGGAAATCACTGCCCGATCCTTCATCAGGACACATCCGAGTCCGGTCCCTGATGCATTGCAGTAGACTACGTACCCCACTCCCTCCTCCGGTAGCCTCAAGATAGGTGCGCTGGTCAATCTCTGTCTCAGCTCCTAGAAGCTCTACTGACATCTGTCTGACCACACGAAGGGTTTCCCCTTCTTCTTCAAAGTTGAGAGTGGTGCCGCAACTCTGGAGAAGTCTAGTACAAACCTCCGGTAGTACCCAGCTAGCCCCAAGAAACTCCGCACCTCCGTCACGCTCCTGGGTGGATCCCAAACTAGCACTACCTCGATCTTCGCAGGATCCACTGCAACTCCCGCCTCAGAGATGACATGTCCCAAGAAGTGGACCTCATGTAACCAGAACTGGCACTTCAAGAGATTACCATAAAGCTGGTGCTCTCGGAGTGTGTCTAGTACAACCTGCAAGTGGTAGGTGTGCTCCTCCTCAGTTGTCGAGTATATAAATATGTCGTCGATGAAGACCATGACAAATTGATCGAGGTATGGCTGAAAGATCATGTTCATGAGACCCATGAACATTTCTGGAGCATTGGTTACGCTGAAAGGCATAACCAAGAACTCATAGTGGCCATACCGACATCTAAAGGCCGTCTTCTGTACGTCCTCGTCCCGAACTCTGAGCTGATGATAGCCTGATCTGAGGTCTATCTTCAAGAACCACCGTGTTCCCTTGAGATGATCGAAGAGGTCGTCAATCCTCAGTAGAAGATACTTGTTCCTCACGGTCACCTGCTTCAGGTGACGATAGTCGACAAAAAGTCGCAAGCTTCCGTCTGCCTTCTTGGAGAACAATATCGGGGAAGCCCAGGGTGAAACAATGGGTCAGATGAATCCATTTCCCTACAAGTCCTACAACTGTACCCGTAGCTCTTGGAGCTCAGCGGGGGCCATCCGATATGCTGGAGTGGATATCGGGGCTGTCCCGGGGTACAGGTCAATATAGAAGTCTACCTCTCTGCGAGGAGGTAGTCCTGGAACGTCGTCAGGGAAAACGTACACATACTGATCCACCACTACAGGAAAACTAGGACTCCGCACGTCAACTGCTCATAGGATGAGGCTAGCCAATTGATGAGTGATGGGTTTTCCTCTCCTCTGCGTGAGTCCATCCTGTGCTGCAAAGGCTCCCTTCTCACCGGTGAAGGTGAACCTGCTCCCGTCGGTGCGTACACACCTCACCTTGCGCCTAATACAGTCGATCTGATCATGGAATGTAGATAACCAATCCATTCCCATGATGATGTCGTAAGGCCTCGACGCTGCTAAAATAAGATCCCAACCGAAACTCTTGCCTCCTAGAGTAAGGTTACACTGCCGGCACCAGTGCGTAATCGTCGAGTCTGCTCCCGTAGGAGTCTCTAGCTGTAAGGATTGAGCCAACAGCTCCGTCGGAATCTCTGAGCTCTGAACAAGGGCAGCAACAATAAAGGAATGAATCACTCCTGTTTCTATAAGAACTGCAACAAGGGTGGAGTAGACACAGATAGTACCTCGAATCATCTCTGGCGTGCCGTGGTCGTAGGCCTCCGATGCCTGAAGCTGAGCCTGTCTCTGCCCGCCAGCTCCCTATGGTCGGGGTGGACCTCCTGGTGGTGGTGGTGGTAAAGCCTTAAAGTGTCTCCCACCACCTGCTGCTCGGCCAGCTCCCCTGCCTCGTCCTCCTGCTCTCATAGGATCTCCACGATCGACCCTCTGTCTCTTCCTGGGTGGCCCCTCAACCGTCTGCTTCTCCTCTGCACGGAGGGTTGGGTAGTCACGAGCCATGTGGCCCTGCCCGCCGCATGCGTAGCACTGTCTGCTCCTCGGAAGGCTGGCTCTGCGCCGTGTGCCCTGCACCTCTGCGCCAGTGTCCTGAGGTCGTATGCCTGATGGTCCGGTCCGCCTGGACCCCTGTGTCATCCGTCGACTGCCAGCTGCAGACGAATCTACTACGTGCCACCCTGCGGTAGGTCTCGTTGCTGGCGTAGGCTTATTAAGAAAGCTCTCTATGAGAAGAGATCGCTCCAGTACTCCTTCCTATATCGGAATGATGAGGGAGATCATCGACACCCTGATCTCATGCCTCAGTCCCTGCTCGAAGGTCCAGGCCCGGAAGAATGGGTCTCGTACCATGTCCTTCGAATAACGTGAGAGATCGGTAAATCTCGCCGAGTACTGGGTGACCGTCATGTTGCCCTGCCGCAGCTGTAGAAGCTCCTGGATGCGCACCGCACGGAGGGTGACTGGGACGAACTCCGAGCGAAAGAGGATCTCAAAGTTTGTCCAGAGGAGTGATGCCTCGTCGTGCACCTGGAGCATCAAGCTCCACCATCTGCCTGCTGCCGCGTGCAGGAGGCTCACTGCGAGGATCACCATGAGGTCAGCTGGTGTCCCCACTAACCTGAAAACTCGAACAACCGCCTCCATCCAATCCTTGGCTGCCTGAGGGTCCATCTCCCCGTGGAACCTGGGCGGTCTCTGATGCTGAAAATCATGCAGTGCACTAAGGAGACATGCACTCTCAGCAGCTGGGGCTGGTGGCATCGGTGGCTCAGCGGGTAGTGGTACCGCCGGTGCCTCCGCTGAAAAAGGGCCCTGCACCGAGGCCTCATCGCTCGGTGGGATGTCGACTTGTACAAAACTCGGAACCCTACCTGGATGCCGTCGTGGATCCATCATGAAATGAAACAGGTTCGCCACGATCAAAACAGTATACCTGGTGAGCTGACACAAAGTAATCACAAAGAAAACTTTTGAAACACACATGCAATCAATGTTTTCATGCATTGAGTCAGAAATCAGAAGTCAGGGTCCTGGTGTACGGATACGTCGGTCGCCGCACCAACACTGGACTCCCTGGACTGATAACCACACTAAATACCCTTAACACTATTGCTTCATATAGAAGAAAGATCAGAGTCCTGAGTTCTGCGGTAGAACCGAACTCCTCGGATACCAATTTGTCACGACCCGTCCTCGGAACCCATGCCGTGACTACCCCAAGCCCGCCTCCCATAGGCCAGGGGCTGGCGACTAGCACCAAGGCGTAAATCCTGACAAAAGGGGAAGGCATTGCCTTTATAAAGTAAACAAACCATAGAGTAAGCAAGAAGAAGTAAACAATAAGTAAATCTGGGTACAAAAGTAGTGCGGAATAGTAAATGAGCCAGAATAAAAACCCAAACTGAAAGTAAAGTACAACTGGAAGAAAGTACAACAACTGATAGTAAAGCAGCAACGCCGAGCCATCTACTGGAAGTCCCACCTGAAGGGTGGGTACAGATAGCCTCCTCAGATCCTCGGGTCCATCCGTCTGCTCCGAGTACGTCCCGCCCAGTGGTCCACCTCCAGGTACCGACTTGCTCCACAAGCCTCAACCACGATCAGCGTTTTCTGTCGTCTGCAACCAACACAACGTAGTGCGGGCATAACCCGTGCATGGGTGAGTATACGCTACTCAGTAGGGACCCCAAGACCCCCGAAGGTCTCCCAGAATCCACAAAGTATAATTCCAAAGGAAAGATACAACCACTAAGTAACATACAACACTACTTAGGTATATGCCCATACATATACCTAAGTCATCAATTCCCGCTCGGTTCCAGCATCCATGCCCAAGTTCGATCACGTCCACATAGGAGTACAACCCAATACACATAGGATAACACAAATCAATCCACATAGGAAAGAAAGTCAATCATATCGAATATATTGATTGAAGTCAAGACTCAGCTCACACAGGTATACTTCTTCGTAAGGTGATAGAGATGATCAGATATAGACACTGATTCATCTATGCTGGGACCCACGTAGGATACTAAACAAGATAAGATGTCAGAACCACATAGGATACAAACTAGCTACTCTTCCAGACCCACATAGGATAGCAAGAACAGAGTCAAAACACTTCCAGACCCACGTAGGATACAAAAACAGTAGTCATCGCCGTCGAACCCACGGAGGATTTCAGTACGGCCTTCATCGCTGCCGAACCCACGTAGGATTTCAGCGCAATCTTCATCGCTGTCAAACCCATAGAGGATTTCAGTACGGTCTTCATCACTGTCGAACCCACATAGGATTTCAGTGCAGTCTTCATCACCGTCGAACCCACAGAGGATTTCAGTACGGTCTTCATCATCGCAGCCAACTTTAGGGTTCCCGCACACAGCATGCTCGATTCTGGGAGGGTCCGCTCCACGATCCAAAGGGGTCGATACATAAAATAACACGTAGTCCGGAGTTGATGTATCTCAAAGTTCCTTCTCGACAAGAGGAACTCATTGTGAGAGACGGCGCGTCAATCGGACGCCTGGTCTGTGAGTTATTGGCTTTTTTCGTTCCAGGGGCTCGGTTGGTTTTTAAGTCAAACCAACCCGACCACACTCCAACTGCATCCAAACCTCGAGAGGAGTAAGCCAAAAGGTCCGTCTCACTAAGAGGAAACCAAAAAAGTTGTTGGCACGTCAAACAGACATCTGGAGCTCAAGTAATAAGTGTTTCCGCTCCGAGGGCCCGGTTGGTTTCGTGTTCGAACCAACCTGGCCATAACCAAAGTTCTCAAAAACCTTGTGTGTAATATACCAAAACAACCATCTCGATCCAAGGATCGCTTGCAGCAGACAATGCATCAATCGGAGGTTCGTAGCCCAAGATATGGGCAAAAGAACGTACCTATCTGTTTTTAGGGGGTTTTGGGCCCGGACCGAGCCGGCCCGAGACCCCCATGGGTCGGCCCGAACCGGGTTGACCTGAACCGAGTTCAGGTCCAACCCATTAGGGCACGGCCCGACCTGGCCTGGGTGCTCGGCCCGGCCTGGCACGCGCTCGCGGCCCGCGTGGCTAGCTCGGCCACGTCGAGCTGAGTGGGGGGGGGGGGGGGGGGGGTGCGCTGCCCCCCCTGTTTGAGTAACTGAGGACCCCACATAGGGGTGCCGCTCCTTTGGCCATATGAGGGTTACGACCCCCGGTCTCCCCCTGAAACGGCCGGCCTGGTCCGGCTGGCCGGTGTTGCCGCTGCGGGACCCGCCGAGGTCCCGCCCTCCGAGGTGCCGGTGACCGGCGGTTTTGGCCGCCTCACCTTGCACCGCCGCGACTTTAAGCCGCGGCATTGTCTGAACGGCACGGCGCGACGGCGCTGCGTCCCTCTTCCGCGGCCCCGCTACGGCAGCGGTGTCTTCGTGGTTCTCCGGCGCGGCGCGACGGTGCCGCGCCCCTTCGCTGCGGACCGACTCCGGTCGCGGGTTCGTTCGGCCTCAACGGAGTGGCGTGACGGTGTCACACATCTTTGCCGCATTTCTCCATGATTCCGTGAGGGGCCGTTGCACCGCGCCACCTTCTTTCGAACCGCACCAACACAACAACAAAAGGGGGAGGAGAGTCGGCCGTGTTCATGCGGTCCGACCTCCTCTCGATAAGTTGATATCAAGCGGCCTAAAAATAAAGACGAAGAATGGAAAATGATATTTCACGAACAAAAAGTAATTAACCCCTACCTTGATAACGAGTTGATGTTCGAAGAGCGTCGCGGAAAGCGGCGTCGCGGGGCGTGGTTCCATAGACGTCGACGGAGAGCGTCTGAGGAGACGTCGTCTTCTCTTTATCACGGAGAGAAGATGATGATTACATGTCGTTGGAGAACTCCCGCGTCGGTGTCTCTTCCCTTGTCGCGGAGGAGAAAGGGAATGGAGATACCAGAGTCGTTGAGTCATTCTTCGTTGAAGAGATGACGTTCTTCGCGGAAGGATTGAAGCTCTTCGCGGGAGGATGAAGTTCTTCCCCAGAGAAAAGATTTCTATCTCCCCAATCTCCTCACACAACAACCAACCCTCCCAAATAAAATAAAACTTATCTTATTTTATTACATCAAGCCAAGCATTTCAATTTTTAAAAATCAAACACATAACTCACTTAATTAATTAAGTGAGTTGGCATGATTAAAGAAGAGAGAGGGGGAGGTGAGTGGTCTCACATTAAAGGGGGGGTTATGGAGTTAAGGAATATGAGGGGTTGGGATCGTGTGGGCCCCAACCCACCTTTATCCTCTCATGGTTGGTTAACAACATGTGGGTCCCACCTCCAACTCCCTTACTTTGGTTATAACTACCTAGAGGAAAATAAATAAAATTGTAATATAATTTTATTTATTCCTCACTAAAACCACAAAATTAACAACTCCTTCCGAGCAAACGCACCTTCGGAAAAGGTGCTCCTAAGCAATTACCGACGCTGTGGTTTCATCAGTGCCCTCAGATTTCAATTCCGAGCACCAGTTCAAAAGTTAGGAAAACCCGCTCGTTCGTTCACTAAACGTGCCTGAGCTAAACTTCAGAAATTGATTCCGGGCACACCGGGCCTCGAAATCAGGTGCCGTCAGAAACTGCGTTCTTGTAAAATCCCAAAGAAAATTAAGGAAAAAAATTTCCCTTGAATTTTATGGATCTTTACAATTAAAAACACTATAATGTTGCACTAACTTGTTCTATGTCATTTCAAGTGTATTTTGTGTGTTTCTAGTGTGCAAGTTTGGCGAGAAGGCAACCAACCAAAAGGTAGCTTCAAATTGAGTTCAAATGGCCTCTTCCACTTATGTTGTAATAGAGTAGAAACGACTACCCTATAGCAACCATCACTTCTCATACATAGAAATTACATCATTTTTGCGGAATACTTAATACATTACACAAACACACGCCCAAATATCGTATTAATTTAGTGCCTTTGGAAACATGGAAACATAAACACTGATACATAATTGAGCTACATTATCTCTCACTAGGTTCTCCATGACTAGAACCCTTCTTAGACACATCATACATAATACATATCTTCATAACCTGGGAAAAGGAAATATAAAAAGGGGTGAGCTCAAATGCTCAATAAGGGTAAACAAGAGAGATATGTAAGCATAATCATGATCATAAGGGTATGAGAACATGATCACAACATTAGAAGATCATAAATTTCATATCAAAGATCATAATAAAGAGTCATGGAATACATATTGTCACTTCATAAGACATGAATCATAAGAGAATCAAGAGCATAACCCATGAAATCATAACATAGGAATAACATATGAAATTTTGGAAGACACATAAGCATATAAAATAATTTCCATAGTAGTCAAAACTTAATTCCAAGGCCATCTTAGTGAAATGAGTTCACTCCCCAAACCATCTTAATAGTCAAGGTTAATTATAAAGACCATCTTAGCGGACGAAGTTCTTTACTGAACCGAGTTAACTCCCCATTCCATCCATGTTTATCTCATTATGTATAAACCTTTACCCAATGCATTTGAGTGAGATATAGGTGTAACGACCCAAATTTTTTCAATGGAAATTACCTTCTTATATTTATGTCATAAAATCACATGAAAACACAACATAATGAACTACTAAGTGATAAGTGACCTTTACACATAAGTTTGTCACTTATGTGTTTGGAATTTCGAAAATCTGGTATACACGGTTGTGTTCAAGATGTTTTTTGGAGTCCGATAAGAAAAACTTAATTTTTGATGAATAGTAACCTACCCTAATGAATAGTAACATACCCTTATGAATAGTGTATACCCTAATGAATAGTAACCTCACCTATTATAGTATAAAAATAATATTCAAGTTGGAAGTAGAATATACCTATGTTTTAGAATGAGTTAATTCATGTTTTAAATCTGGTTTTTGCTAATAAAATATGATTTTAATTAAATATTAAAATAATCATATTTAGAAAATTAATTTTAAAAAATGGACTTCAATTTTGGATTCTACACATCGAAAAATGGTTAGGGAGAATTTTTGAGATTTTTCTGAAATACTTGAATTTTTTATGAATAGTAAAATACGGTAATTTACCGTATATATACATTATAAGCTAAATAAACTATTCCTATCATCATGGATGATGTCACCACCCATGATTCAAATTCACATGAACCATTTAATATTCTTGGTCATGGAATACTTAATATTCTTTGTCTTGGGAATAAATAACAAATAAATGATTATTATATTATGAAATCCCTCCTCTCCTCCACTATAAAAACCCCCTTCACTCCCTCCTCTCCACTTCTCTCAAGCTACAAGAATTCTCTAAATTATTCCCAAATCTCTCCCCAAGTTCCTCCCCCACGTCTAAAATCTCTCAGACTCCTCAAAATACCAAAACCTCTCCCCTTAAGAGGTTCTCAAAGGAGGAAGTCTCAAGAGGTAAATTCCTCTTCCCAAAGTTCTTCTTTTCTTTTAAGTTCTTTTATTTTTTATTTTTTTACTCACCTCCCTTAACCATAATAGTATGATAAAACCAGTAACATAAATGTACTGGAATTTCTTCATGATAGTGGTATATTTCATTATCTTCTTCCCTTTCCCCACCCTTTTATTTGAAAGAAAATGAAAGCACCGTTTGAGATGTGCTAATTTAGCACATTCAAGGACAACCATTTATCAATTTCTATTATTATCTTTAATTCTGGTCATGAAACCATTTGTGTTATGGTTGAACCAAATTATTATATATGTAATATATCCTATTTTTGGTTCTGTAATCTTTTGGTACAAATGGAATTAAGTTATAAATCAAAACACATTCTTTGTAATAAAACCCACCGAATAACAAAAACAGTTATCACTAAGGTTATACATGTAATAATTCAACATCACTCTAAGTAACCTAATTAAAATTAAAACCATGTAATCTCATGGATATTAAATAAAGAATATAACTTCAATTCTGGACAACCACTTTCATCTAGCATATAATCCAAACTTGAATATAAGTGAACCGATCTTTAAAGCCAAGTAAACAAATGAGCTCGGACAATGAAATTGAACCTTATAACTAATCAAAAAGGCATTGAATGAACTAAAAAGGGATATAATAAATAAATTAAATATATAATAGGTTCTTGAATTATGAATTAATAATCCTAATTTGTTTATTCAGGTCATTAATAACAAGTGGAGAACACCACCAAATTTAAGGTAAGGGATCCTCCCCTTTTCTCTCTTAATCAAGATTGTCCCCTATACTATGCCTTTATATGTGTACTATAAAATGATGGGGTATGTTTAAGAACCTCCCCAGTAATTCCTTCTGAATTTATAGGTGATGATAAATCCCATTTCTCTCTCATCAATTCCTCTTGGTCACACATGACACCATGTCGATAAAATCATAACGAATTCAACCCAAACCTTCTTTGTTCTTTCAGGTTGCATTATCTTTCTTTCAAAAATGGTGTTATCTTATCTATATATGTGATTATTATGAATTATGGTTAGTTTTACAAGATTATTATATCAATACCCTTTCATCACATTATTTCTGGGATATACATGATTTTGAAAGATTCCCTCCTTAAAACTTTCCGATAAGCAAACCTGTTTTAAGGGGACTTCCCAAAATTTTTACCCAAATTTCAAGTGCACTCTATCCTATTTTTTAAAACACAATTGTATTTATAAAATCAGTATTTTTATTATGAAAACCTTCTTGGTTCAATTCTGGTTTTATATAAAATAATATCCTCTTTTCTATTTGAAAAGCTCTAGAGTGTTTTCCTTAAGACCGCACAAAATTGTTTTAATGCTAATGTTTCTAAAATACATTTTTTGTATGTTGTCACTTATATTTAACACCACTTACCATGTTATATGACTATATTACCCTATGAATTTCCATGTATGTTCTAATCCTTTCCTTTCATGAACACTTTCGTGATACGCCCATTGGATATGTTTGGTGTCATGATTGTGGTACCCAATTCTTTCCATGGGTACCCTTATGTTTATGTATGGTTGATTATGTATGATTATTTATGTGGAAAGATTATTTATGTGGAATGAATATTCATGAATATGTTGAGATGGGTGCACCCAGATAGCGCTCCAATACATTGGGTAAGGTTAAGTCTCATGATATGCGATGTGAAACGAGATTGGCGGTTAGTCTTGACCTGTACTAAAATGGAAAACAGGATTGACGGTTAGCCTTGACCCTTACTAAAGATATGTGTAAAGACCCGGAAATTTCAAGGAAATTTTTTTTTCTTAATTTTCTTTGGAATTTTACAAGAACACAGTTTCTGACAGCGCCTGATTCCGAGGCCCGGTGTGCCCAGAATCAATTTCCGAAGTTTGGCTCGGGTACGTTCAGTGAACGAACGAGCGGGAATTTCTAACTTTTGAACCGGTGCCTGAAATCAAATTCCGAGGGCACCGATGGAACCGTAGCGCCGGTTTTTGCTTAGTAATGCCTTTCCTGGAGTTGCGTTTGCTTGGGAGCAGTTGTTTGTTAAGGTTGTGGTTTAAGTGTAAAGAAAAATAAAATTTGTGTTACAAATTTTATTTATCTTCTTAAGTGGTTATATCCTAAGTGTGGAAGTTGGGGTGGAATCACAAGTTCCTAACTAACCAAGTGAGGATTAAGGTGAGGTGGGGCCCACACGAGCCCCAACCCTTCACCTTCCCCTTAACACTCTTCTACCCCCTTTAAACTCCCTTGCACTTAATGTGCCAAAACCCCTCAAATTCCTAACTCCTTAAACTCCATAACTCCCTTGAACCCCCCCCCCCCCCCAATTAAATGTGACTCTTCACTTCCACCTTCATTAATTTTGGAGCCTCTCCACCCATTAATGAAGGATGTAACTTAATGAATTTGAATTATTTTGAATTCATTAAGCTAACACTATAATAAGGTGTGTTGTTTTATTGTTTGGGGTTGGCTAAATCTTTGTGATAGAGTCATGGAAGGATTGAAGAAAATTCCACCCTCGACGAAGAACACGAAGGACATCTCCAAACATGGAACAACGTCTTCTCGACGAAGAATGCCTTTTCCAAAGAAGAACGTGAAGTTTCCAATGTCGATCCCTTCTTGGATGCCTCCTTCCCACTCCTTCCGGAATAAAGAAGGGAGCGCCTTTCACGAAGAACGCCGACGTCGTCAACGGCTTCTCTTTTCCGATGTCGACGAATCGCCGCCGCCTTTCTGCGACTTCGTCAACACATAACGAAAAGTGAGGTAGGGGTTTGTTTTTGCTTTATTTAATTATTTTCCGTTCTTGGTTCTAGCATGAAAAACTTGAGGATGAACGTTTAAGTGTTATCGTCTAACGAGAGGGGGACCGGACCGCACAAACACGGCCGAAACCCCCTCCTTTGTTCTTGAATGTTTCTTGCGGATGAAACGAGATAGTGTGGTGCCATCGCACCACGCGGGAATCACACGGAAATTATTGCGCGGCGCCGTCGCGCCGCGCCGTGGAAAGAAATTATCATGAACACGACGCCGTCGCGCCGCGTTGAAGGAAACCGAAGACGCCGCGGCCGGAGCGGGGCCGCGGCGGAGGGGCGCGGTGCCGTCGCACCTCGCCGGATGACGAAGGCCGCAGCCGGTTCCGGGCCGCGGCGGATCGTGATGACCGGCGGCCAGCCGGGCCACCGGTGCCGGAAGACGGAAGAGGACCGGCCCTTGCCGGTCCTGTTGACAAGAAGTCGGCCGGCCAGGTCGGGCCGGCCGGGTTGGTGGAAACCGGGGGAATTTAATTCCCCCGGGCAGTTATTTGGCCCCCCATTATGAGGGGGGCCGGTTTCACAAAAGGGGGGGCAGGCGGCCCCCCGTTTCCAGCAAGCTCGGCCTTCGACCAAGCTGGCAGCGCGCCCAGCGCGCTGCCTTGCGCCGAACCGACGCGCCTGGCCGGTTCGCCGCGCCGGGCCGGGCCGGGTCGACCCCGCCCGGGGCGGGTCGACCCGGTTCGGGCCATCCGGGGGGTCTCGGGCCGGGACGGCCCGGGCCCGAAACCCCCGTTACCGAGCGGTTTGGTCAAATGCCAGTATCTTGGGCTAAGGGCCTCCAAACGACTCGTCGTTAGCGGCAACACGATCCTTGGATCGATACGGTCGTTTCGGTATACTATACTCAATGTGCACCTTCCTTTTCGGGAGCCTACGTGGTTAAAACTCCGTAGTTAAGCGTGCTTGGCCTAGAGTAGTGATCAGGATGGGTGACCTCCTGGGAAGTTTCCCAAGGTGAGTGTGAGACGAAAAAGAAAATAACTCTCAGACCGGGCGTCCGATTGACGCGACGTCTGTTGCGTTGAGTTCCTGTTGACGATACGAAACTTTTGGCATCCTCCGCCCGAGTTTTGGATGTAGATGGATAGTGGCCGGGTTGGATCGCACCGAAATCCAACCGGGCCCCTGGAACGGAAAAGCTGATATCTTTCTGACAGAACGTCCGTTTGACGAACCGTCAGCGGCATTGGTGATCGCCTTGAGAAACGGTCCCTATGAGTTTACCCTATGAGAGTTCGGGGTACATTTGAGATACGGCCGGGTTTGGTTTGCTCACGAAACCAACCGGGCCCCTGGGACGAAAAGGCTAATAACTCACAGACCGGGCGTCTGATTGACGCGCCGTCTGTTGCGTTGAGACCCCTATGACGTGGCAGTCCTTTGAGATACTTCTTCATGGGGCTTTGAGATACTTGGAGTATCGACCTGTAGCTCGTGGAGCGGACCCTCCCAGTGACGAGCGTGCAGAGTAGGGAGACCGTGTAGCTGGCTGAGACCCGATGACTGCTGATCGAACGACTCGGAGTGTTACAGAGGTGCGCTTGGTTGTAGCGGCACATGGGAGCGTTTGGTTGTAGCGGCAGACCCACGACAGAGTTGCGCTTGGTTGTAGCGGCACATGGGAGCGCTTGGTTGTAGCGGCATACCCACGACAGAGGTGCGCTTGGTTGTAGCGGCACATGGGAGCGCTTGGTTGTAGCGGCATACCCACGACAGAGGTGCGTTTGGTTGTAGCGGCACATGGGAGCGCTTGGTTGTAGCGGCAGACCCACGACAGAGTTGCGCTTGGTTGTAGCGGCGCATGAGAGCGCTTGGTTGTAGCGGCATACCCACGACAGAGGTGCGCTTGGTTGTAGCGGCACATGGGAGCGCTTGGTTGTAGCGGCAGACCCACGACAGAGGTGCGCTTGGTTGTAGCGGCACATGGGAGCACTTGGTTGTAGCAGCTGGCCCGCAGTTCTCGATGGGTGGAGTTCTTCAGCAGTCTTAGGTTAGTGAGCAGTACCTCGGAGTCGCGACAGGACCACTGTACACTCCAGAGACGGAGCTCTTCAGCAGTTACAGTTTCGATAATGAAAATCCTGGTTTGAGCTGAGACTTTTGACCTTGTGTTTACCTCATGATTGAGATGGGTCACTTGCTAACTTAGGTATATGTATGGGCATATACCCGGGTAGTGGTTATCCGTTGATTTCACAATCCTTGTGTTTCCTCATGATTGGGATGGGTTACTTGATAACTTAGGTATATGTATGGGCATATATCTAAGTAGAGGTTATCTGTCGAGATCTTCTTTGTGGTTATCCTTGTTGGTTTAGTGGAACCTTGAGGGTCTCGGGGTCCCTACTGAGTATCGTTATTCTCACCCCTGCACGGGCTATGCCCGCACCTCGTTGTGTTGGTTGCAGACGACAGGCAGTGCTGACAGAAGCCGAGTGTTTGAGGACTGGACAGTACCTGGAGGTGGACTATACAAAGAGATGGTACCCGGAGGAGGACCTCACGACGAGGCGGTACCCAGAGGTGGACGTGGCGACGAGGCGGTACCCGGAGGTGGACCACTGGGCGAGACATACTCGGAGCGGACGGTGGGACCTGAGGAGCAGAGGAGCTATCTGTACCCACCCTTCAGGTGGGATTTCCATTGGACAGCTCGGCGTAGCAGCTTTACTTTTCAGTTGCTGTTTTCCCTTTCGAGTTGTACTTTACAGTTGGGCTTGTATTTCCGGCCCCTTTTTTACTTTCCGCACTTACTGTTGTACTCAGTTTTTACTTAGTGTTTACTTCTTTCGCTTGTACTCTGTGGTGCTTGTTTTCTTTTATAAAGGCAATGCCTTCCCAGTTATCGGGATTTTACGCCTTTGGTGCTAGTCGCCAGCCCCTGGCCTATGGAAGGCGGGCTTGGGGTAGTCACGACATGGGCCCCGAGGACGGGTCGTGACAAATTGGTATCAGAGGAGTTCGGTTCTACCGCAGAACTTATAACTCTGATGTTTCTTTCTGTGAAGCAATAGTGTTAAGGGTACCGAGTGTGGTTTTCAGTTCAGGGAGTCCAGTGTTGGTGCGGCGGCCGACGTATCCGTACACCAGGACCCTTACTACTGATTTCCGACTTTGTACACAAAAACACTGATTGCGTGAGTGTTTCCAAAGTTTTAAACTCAGCTCAAACCAGGTCAGCTCACCAGGTATAAGACGTTGACCGTGTCGCATCTGTTTAGGATGTCTCCACGCAGACAGTCAGTTGGAGTTCCGAGAGAGTACTCGATGACGGCTCACCGAGCGACGAGGCTCTGGTGCAGGGCCCTTTTTACTATTTTGGCACCCTCGAGTGGTGTACCAGTACATCACCACCTGTTGGGCAGCAGATGCCAACAGCTATACTAGCAAACTGTGCACGCTGGCGGAGCACATTGCACGATTTCCAGCAGTAGAGGCCTCAGAAGTTACGAGGCGAGGCAGATTTCCAGGTAGCAGAGCAGTGGCTGGAGGCGATTGCTAGAGTTTTCCGCCTAGCTGAGAATTCATCGAGGAGTACCGAACATATCGGGTACTCGATGGAAGCATGTCAATCAGTGCAATAGAGGTCGGACCTCTGAGCATGGTATGTTTAAGGGCTTCCGAGCCAGCACCTTTTCTCTATGCATTTCTACTTAGGCAAGAGTGCTAGAAGGAACCTTTGTGGTTGACAATTCTTTGCTGATCGAATACAGCCAGAGAATGTTAGAAGTTTGGAAAGCAGGAAACTGACACCAGTCTCAGAGACTTGGGAATGTAAAATGTTTCAAGAAGAGGAAATGTTAAGGACAGATGAATCTGCAGAGCAGCAGACATGGAGGCAGAGCTTGGAGAGCAGCTCGTGGTGGTGTACATTTCAACATGTTACCATCACCCGCCTTTGTAGTCCCCGCTAGACTCAGGGAGTTGGAGAGCAGGGAAAGAGGGTAGCTGCTTGCGGTCATGGAGTGCAACAAAAAAGGGGCTCTAAGGATGATTAGAAGTGTGGAATTTATCTTCTACTAGCTGCCGTAGCCACAGGCATCGAAACGAATCATCCCTTCCTTCCATGAATCTATTCCCAGACCTAGAGATTCCGGTTAAGCCGTTGACTTGACCCTCACGTCTGGAGATACCTTTGGGAGGAGACTCGATAGTCACACTTACGCCGATGGTGTGATCTGACCCTTGAGGCGAGAGTCTCGGTTAGGACCTCTTGGTGGCAGCGTCGAGGCCTTACGACGTTAGTTTGAGTATGTATTTGGCAATCACTGTTCATAATCAAATTGACGGTATAAGGCAAACGTTGGGATGGGTTTTCCTTGGTTGGCGAAAAGGAAACCCTGGGCAGCACAAGATAAACTTGTGCATGGGAGGGTGTAGCCGATCATTCTTGGGTCGGCCAACCTTACCCTCGTGGCAGCAGGAGTTTTGAGTTTCAGTTCTAACCTAAAAAGGGAGACCTTTAGAGTTCGAGGATGGCGACCATGTTCTTATACAGGTCTCACCTCGACGAGGTTTACGGAGATGTAGCCGAGGCGGCAAGAGATCTCCGAGGTTCAATAGACCTTTCTAGGTCCCCAGCAGGGTAGGCGAGGTGGTTTATCGCTTGACCCATCCACCTCAGTTGCACCAGGTGCACGATGACTTTCACGTAACTCAATTGAGGAGATGCGTTCTTGATCCTTCACACTTCATCGACCTCAGGGAGTTGGACGTCGATGATAGAGCGACATGCACGGAGGTTCCAGTGGGGATCAAGAATCGACAGGAGCAGATCCTACGAGGATTATCGATTCCTTGGGTGCACTTCCTTTGACAGTACGGGAACCTCCAGGTGAGCACATGGGAGCGGAAGGCTCAGATGCGTGCTCTGTACCGCTTTTGTGACCCTAGTTTGTGATGAAGCTTTACGGGGACGTAAATCCCTGAGGTGGGAGTAATGTAAAGACCCAGAAATTTCAAGGAATTTTTTTTTCTTAATTTTCTTTGGAATTTTACAAGAACATAGTTTCTGACAGCGCCTGATTCCGAGGCCCGGTGTGCCCAGAATCAATTTCCGAAGTTTGGCTCGGGTACGTTCAGTGAACGAACGAGCGAGAATTTCTAACTTTTGAACCGGTGCCCGAAATCAAATTCCGAGGGCACTGATGGAACCGTAGCGCCGGTTTTTGCTTAGGAATGCCTTTCCTGGAGTTGCGTTTGCTTGGGAGCAGTTGTTTGTTAAGGTTGTGGTTTAAGTGTAAAGAAAAATAAAATTTGTGTTACAAATTTTATTTATCTTCTTAAGTGGTTATATCCTAAGTGTGGAAGTTGGGGTGGAATCACAAGTTCCTAACTAACCAAGTGAGGATTAAGGTGAGGTGGGTCCCATATGAGCCCCAACCCTTCACCTTTCCCTTAACTCTCTTCTACCCCATTTAAACTCCCTTGCAATTAATGTGCCAAAACCCCTCAAATTCCTAACTCCTTAAACTCCATAACTCCCTTGAACCCCCCCAATTAAATGTGACTCTTCACTTCCACCTTCATTAATTTTGGAGCCTCTCCACCCATTAATGAAGGATGTAACTTAATGAATATGAATTATTTTGAATTCATTAAGCTAACACTATAATAAGGTGTGTTGTTTTATTGTTTGGGGTTGGCTAAATCTTTGTGATAGAGTCATGGAAGGATTGAAGAAAATTCCACCCTCGACGAAGAACACGAAGGACATCTCCAAACATGGAACAACGTCTTCTCGACGAAGAATGCCTTTTCCAAAGAAGAACGTGAAGTTTCCAACGTCGATCCCTTCTTGGATGCCTCCTTCCCACTCCTTCCGGAATAAAGAAGGGAGCGCCTTTCACGAAGAACGCCGACGTCGTCAACGGATTCTCTTTTCCGATGTCGACGAATCGCCGCCGCCTTTCCGCGACTTCGTCAACACATAACGAAAAGCGAGGTAGGGGTTTGTTGTTGCTTTATTTAATTATTTTCCGTTCTTGGTTCTAGCATGACAAACTTGAGGATGAACGTTTAAGTGTTATCGTCTAACGAGAGGGGGACCGGACCGCACAAACACGGCCGAAACCCCCTCCTTTGTTCTTGAATGTTTCTTGCGGATGAAACGAGATAGTGTGGTGCCATCGCACCACGCGGGAATCACACGGAAATTATTGCGCGGCGCCGTCGCGCCGCGCCGTGGAAAGAAATTATCATGAACACGACGCCGTCGCGCCGCGTTGAAGGAAACCGAAGACGCCGCGGCCGGAGCGGGGCCGCGGCGGAGGGGCGCGGTGCCGTCACACCGCGCCGGATGACGAAGGCCGCAGCCGGTTCCGGGCCGCGGCGGATCGTGATGACCGGCGGCCAGCCGGGCCACCGGTGCCGGAAGACGGAAGAGGACCGGCCCTTGCCGGTCCTGTTGACAAGAAGTCGGCCGGCCAGGTCGGGCCGGCCGGGTTGGTGGAAACCGGGGGAATTTAATTCCCCCGGGCAGTTATTTGTCCCCCCATTATGAGGGGGGCCGGTTTCACAAAAGGGGGGGGGGGGGCAGGCGGCCCCCCCGTTTCTAGCAAGCTTGGCCTTCGGCGAAGTTGGAAGCGCGCCCAGCGCGCTGCCTTGCGCCGAACCGGCGCGCCTGGCCGGTTCGCCGCGCCGGGCCACGCCGGGCCGGGTCGGGCTGTGCCGGGCCGGGTCGACCCCGCCCGGGGCGGGTCGACCCGGTTCGGGCCATCCGGGGGGTCTCGGGCCGGGACGGCCCGGGCCCGAAACCCCTGTTACCGAGCGGTTTGGTCAAATGCCAGTATCTTGGGCTAAGGGCCTCCAAACGACTCGTCGTTAGCGGCAACACAATCCTTGGATCGATACGGTCGTTTCGGTATACTATACTCAATGTGCACCTTCATTTTCGGGAGCCTACGTGGTTAAAACTCCGTAGTTAAGCGTGCTTGGCCTAGAGTAGTGATCAGGATGGGTGACCTCCTGAGAAGTTTCCCAAGGTGAGTGTGAGACGAAAAAGACAATAACTCTCAGACCGGGCGTCCGATTGACGCGCCGTCTGTTGCGTTGAGTTACTGTTGACGATACGAAACTTTTGGCATCCTCCGCCCGAGTTTTGGATGTAGATGGATAGTGGCCGGGTTGGATCGCACTGAAATCCAACCGGGCCCCTGGAACGGAAAAGCTGATATCTTTCTGAAAGAACGTACGTTTGACGAACCGTCAGCGGCATTGGTGATCGCCTTGAGAAACGGTCCCTATGAGTTTACCCTATGAGAGTTCGGTGTACATTTGAGATACGACCGGGTTTGGTTTGCTCACGAAACCAACCGGGCCCCTGGGACGAAAAGGCTAATAACTCACAGACCGGGCGTCCGATTGACGCGCCGTCTGTTGAGTTGAGACCCCTATGACGTGGCAGTCCTTTGAGATACTTCTTCATGGGACTTTGAGATACTTGGAGTATCGACCTGTAGCTCGTGGAGCGGACCCTCCCAGTGACGAGCGTGCGGAGTAGGGAGACCGTGTAGCTGGCTGAGACCCGACGACTGCTGATCGAACGACTCGGAGTGTTACAGAGGTGCGCTTGGTTGTAGCGGCACATGGGAGCGCTTGGTTGTAGCGGAAGACCCACGACAGAGTTGCTCTTGGTTGTAGCGGCACATGAGAGCGCTTGGTTGTAGCGGCATACCCACGACAGAGGTGCGCTTGGTTGTAGCGGCACATGGGAGCTCTTGGTTGTAGCGGCATACCCACGACAGAGGTGCGTTTGGTTGTAGCGGCACATGGGAGCGCTTGGTTGTAGCGGCAGACCCACGACAGAGTTGCGCTTGGTTGTAGCGGCACATGGGAGCGCTTGGTTGTAGCGGCATACCCACGACAGAGGTGCGCTTGGTTGTAGCGGCACATGGGAGCGCTTGGTTGTAGCGGCAGACCCACGACAGAGGTGCGCTTGGTTGTAGCGGCACATGGGAGCGCTTGGTTGTAGCAGCTGGCCCGCAGTACTCGATGGGTGGAGTTCTTCAGCAGTCTTAGGTTAGTGAGCAGTACCTCGGAGTCGCGACAGGACCACTGTACACTCCAGAGACGGATCTCTTCAGCAGTTACGGTTTCGATAATGAAAATCCTGGTTTGAGCTGAGACTTTTGACCTTGTGTTTACCTCATGATTGAGATGGGTCACTTGCTAACTTAGGTATATGTATGGGCATATACCCGGGTAGTGGTTATCCGTTGATTTCACAATCCTTGTGTTTCCTCATGATTGGGATGGGTTACTTGATAACTTAAGGTATATGTATGGGCATATATCTAAGTAGAGGTTATCTGTCAAGATATTCTTTGTGGTTATCATTGTTGGTTTAGTGAGACCTTGAGGGTCTCGGGGTCCCTACTGAGTATCGTTATTCTCACCCCTGCACGGGCTATGCCCGCACCTCGTTGTGTTGGTTGCAGACGACGGGAAGTGCTGACAGAAGCCGAGTGTTCGAGGACTGGACAGTACCTGGAGGTGGACTATACGAAGAGATGGTACCCGGAGGAGGACCTCACGACGAGGCGGTACCCAGAGTTGGACGTGGCGACGAGGCGGTACCCGGAGGTGGACCACTGGGCGAGACATACTCGGAGCGGACGGTGGGACGTGAGGAGCAGAGGAGCTATCTGTACCCACCCTTCAGGTGGGATTTCCAATGGACAGCTCGGCGTAGCAGCTTTACTTTTCAGTTGCTGTTTTCCCTTTCGAGTTGTACTTTACAGTTGGGCTTGTATTTCCGGCCCCTTTTTACTTTCCGCACTTACTGTTGTACTCAGTTTTTACTTAGTGTTTACTTCTTTCGCTTGTACTCTGTGGTGCTTGTTTTCTTTTATAAAGGCAATGCCTTCCCAGTTATCGGGATTTTACGCCTTTGGTGCTAGTCGCCATCCCCTGGCCTATGGAAGGCGGGCTTGGGGTAGTCACGGCACGGGCCCCGAGGACGGGTCGTGACAATATGATTTAAGATTCTACCACATTTATATGATTCCATGTTTATATGATCCCATTCTTATATTAAATGATTTTATAAGTTTCATGCTTTGGAGATCATTATTTCATGCCTCCTAACTCATGTGCTTGAGATGTATCCTTAAGTTCATTTCCCTTACTGGGATTTTTAGATCATCCCTTTGTTCATGTGTTCCCCAGGGTACCCTATGCAGATGTAAGGGCTCAAAGGAAGTTAGGAGATCATTATGGAGATTAAATAAAGAAGTTTTTTATCCCCATGTTTTGTGTTATATGTACCTAGTCTTCCAAGACACTAGACTTAGCGATCCTTGGCTTGTACTCTGATGATGAATTATGTTTAAAATCATGAAATGTTTTATGTAAAAGGCTTGGGTCACTATAGTTGGTATCAGAAGATGGTCTAGTTATTTTTGGAGATTAGGAATAGGGAAACTTAGTGAGAACCTTAAGGATGAGACTAATTATAAGAAAATAGTCCTAAATTTTGGTGAGTATAGAGTAAGTGGTTTATCAAGAAAATACATGCCTGTTTGGATATGAGTAGGTAGAGGTGGCTCTGACACATATGTATTTAGGGGTAAAACCCGAAAACACCACTTTGATCTAGACTCATTCAGGAACTGGTGCACGACAATGGGCCTTGCTGCACTCTTGGTCAGAACACTCCTAGGGGATATGCTTTGGTAGATTCAAAAGCTTAGTACAAACCATTATTAAGGGGAAAAAAGAATCCCATGATAATATAATTTAAGAAATAGATTGAGGAAAACCTAGATATAAACCTAAGGAATCACAAGTTAGGATATACTTTTTCTTTATAAGTTCATACTTTTATGTTCAAAGTTTCTTTTTATGCTCAATAGCTAAGTATTCAAGACCTCTAATTATACGCTCTTTTTCTTAGTTAATGGCAGGAAATAGAAGAACACATTCCAATAACCAATGTGAGAGGCAATGTAATGATTTCCCTAATGACATGCCTGATGTGATGGAAGTTGGTGCTCAAAACTTCATGGCAGTACTTGATCAGCTAGCTCAAGTTATTAATAATAACTTGAATCAGGTGGAATGCACCCCTCCTCCAAGGAAAGAGAAAGTTTCCGTAGAATCCTTTATGCGGAAAAGGCCTCCCATTTTTAGCGGGTCTTCTAATCCCCTCCTCGTAGAACAATGGATTAACTCCATTGAAAAGATTTTATCTGTCCTCCAGTTCTCGGAAGAAGAGAAAGTTGTACTGGCAGTCTATCGTTTTGATGGGGAAGATGATCAGTGGTGGACACTGATCAAGAATATGAAGTCCCAAGAGGAAATTGATTCCATAGAATGGGAGGAATTCAAGAGGATGTTTTTCAAAAAATATTTTCCTCAAACCCTCCATCTCAAGATGGAAAGAGAGTTCCTTGTACTCAAGCAGAAGGAAGATGAGTCCATCAGGGCGTATGAAGAAAACTTTACAAGGATTTCAAGGTACGCCTCTATATTTTTCATGAACACCAAAATCAAGGTAGATCACTTCTTAAGTGGACTAAAGATGAGTCTACGAAAAGTGTTGGAGATTAGAGACTTTGACAACTATGAGAATATTTTCCGTTGTGTCCTCAAGGTTGAAATGAAGATTGGAGACTCTTAGTGGTCTCATGGGCCTAGTGACAAGAAGCGGAAAATGGAGAACAACATGGGTAGTTCATCAAACAAATCCCATGATGGAAAGAATCCCAACTTTCCCCTTTGTAAAAATTGTGGGAAGAATCATCTTGGTGACTATCTCAAGAGAACCAGGAATTGCTTCAAATGCAGAAAGTTTGATCATCTGGCCAAGAATTGTCGAAGGGGTATGAAAAATCCCGCTAATGTTGAAGAAGAAAGGAAGGTTCAGAACAACACTCAACCTACAGTGCAGTGTTTCAGCTGCAAGGAGCTTGGGCATTATGCGAACAATTGCCCTAAGCCGAGGGTTTTCGAAGGCAATCAAGAACAACCTCCAAGGAAACAAGGAAGAGATTATGCTATCACTACTACTGAGGTGGATCCGGAAAATTATGTGGTGATAGGTACGCTTGTTATTCATTCAAGAATAGCGAATATACTATTTGATTCTGGTTCTACGCATTCTTTCATATCATGCAAGTTTAGTAGAACTATTTAAACACCACCTCAAAATTTGGAGGAAAAGTTATATGTGAAAACAGTAAATGGGGTGATCACTGCATCCGTGGTTTATAACTCCTCCCTAATTAATGTTTGTGGATTGAACCTCCCAGAAAATCTTGTCATAATTCCTTTAGTGGAGTTTGATGCTATCTTGGGCATGTATTGACTATCTTTGTACAAGGCCAACATCAATTGTCGGGAAAGGGAGATTACTCTTTACATCCCAAAGCATCCTCCGATTCTTTACAAGTGAAAAGAGGAAGACGAGTCTCCTTTAGAATCTTCATCTCAAGTTTGGATATTGCTTCCTTATGAGCATGAATACCTAGCTCAAATGATTGAGACAAAGGAGAGAATCATGCTTGAAGACATGCCCATCGTGAGGGATTACACTGATGTATTCCCCGAAGAGTTACCTGATCTTCCCCATGACCGAGAGGTTGAGTTCTCAATTGAACTTATCCTTGGATCTCTGCCAATCTCAAAGACACCTTACAGAATGGACACCATAGAGCTAGAAGAACTGAAGAAGATGTTACAGGATAATATGGAGAAGGGTTTTATATGCCCGAGTGCTTCACTGTGGGGTGCTCCAGTCCTCTTCATCAAGAAGAAGGATGGATCAATGTGCCTCTGCATTAATTATCATGAGCTCAATAAAATCACTATAAAGAACAAGTATCCCCTTCCACGGATAGATGACTTTTTCAATCACCTTCATGGGGCCAGTTATTTCTCTAAGGCGGACCTTCGGTCGGGATATCACCAACTAAAGGTGAGGAAGAAATATATTCCCAAGACTTCCTTTAGAACAAGGTATGGACACTATGAGTTCGTAGTGATTCCCTTCAGACTCAATAATGCTCCAAAAATTTTCAAGGATTTAATGAATAGAGTCTTTAGAGATTACCTAGACAAATTTGTGGTGGTCTTTATTGATGATATTCTGATATACTCGAAGAGCAAGGAGGAACATGAGGAGCATTTGGAAATTGTGTTAAAGAATTTGTGAAGGGACAAGTTGTATTCAAAGTACAGTAAATGTGATATATGGATGGAGGAAGTATCATTCTTGGGGAATGTTATCACCAGGAAATGGATATATGTGGACCCTTCCAAGATGAAGGCAATTGAAGAGTGGCCGAGGCCAACTTTTGGAACGAAGATCCACAGTTTTTTTAGGTCTAGCTGGGTATTATCGATGATTCGTGAAGAACTTTTCACGATTGTTAAACCCAATGACCAAGCTGACACGGAAGGGAGTAAAGCTTTTCTGGACACAAGAATGTGAAGACTGTTTCAAGGAGTTGAAAAAGAGGCTTGTCACTACACCGGTACTCACACTCCCTTCAAGTGGAGAACTCTTTGTGGTGTATAGTGATGCTTCTAAGAAAGGATTAGGATGTGTGCTAATTCAAAATGATAAATTGATAGCCTATTCCTCAAGGCAGCTAAAAATCCATGATCAAAACTATCCCACACATGATCTGGAGTTGGCGGCTATGATCTTTGCATTGAAAATCTGGTGGCATTATCTCTATGGGAAAAATGTGAGATATATACTGACCACAAGAGTCTCAAATATATATTCACACAGAAAGAGCTTAATATGCACCAGCAAAGATGGATAGATCTCATCAAGGATTATGACTTCTCAATCCACTACCATCCCGGTAAGGCAAACAAGGTGGCAGATTCTATAAGTAGAAAGGATCATGCATCTTTATCAATGATGAGAATTGAAAAGGATCCAATCTTCTTGGATTTGCAAAGGATGGACATGGGAATCATTAAGGAAGGAACATCATCAATCCTTTCTCAAATGATTGCTCAACCATCCCTCTTAGAGAAAATAAAGGTTTCTCAAAGAAAGGATGTGGAAATTCAGAAAAGGGTGGAAGATGTTAAAAATGGGAAATCCTCCAATTTCAAAATTGATGAAGAAGGAGTTGTAAGATTTGAGACAAGATTATGTGTACCATATGATCCAGAGATAAATAAGGATCTATTGAATGATGCACATAGCTCGACCTTCTCTATCCATCCTGGGAGTACCAAAATGTACTGTGATCTCTGAGAACACTTCTGGTGGGATAACATGAAGAAGGATATTGAGGAATATATATCAAGGTGCTTGGTATGTCAGCAAGTTAAATATGAGCGACAAAAGTCCAAAGGTATGATGCAGCCATTGCCTATACCCATGTGGAAATGGGAAAATGTTATGATGGACTTTGTCATAGGTCTCCTGAAGACATCGAAAGGAAATAATGTGATATGGGTTGTGGTTGACTGACTCACTGAGACATCCCAGTTCATCGCTATTCAGGAAGATCTCTCACTTGAAAAACTTGCAAAGTTATATGTGAAGGAAGTGGTGAGACTGCACAATGTTCCACTCTCAATTTTCTCTGACCACGATCCAAGGTTCACATCTAAATTCTGGAAGAGTCTTCAACATGCTTTGGGTACTGAATTAAATTTCAGCACGGCCTATCACCCCCAAAATGATGGCCAATCTGAAAGGACTATTCAGACGCTTGAAGATATGCTGAGAGTCTGCTCTTTAGAATTCAAAGGTGGATGAGATCAGCATCTTCCATTGGTTGAGTTATCATACAACAGTAGCTTCCAATCGAGTATTCAAATGGCTCCGTATGAAGCTCTGTATGGAAAGTGATGTAGAACTCTAACCTGTTGGGATGAAGTTGGAGAACGAAAGCTACTTGGACCCGATCTTGTGTAAGAGATGATAGAGAAGGTCCAAGTCATCCAGAAACACATCAAAGCTGCTCAGAGTCGGCAAAAGATCTATTCCTACAACCGTCGAAGGGACTTGGAGTTCGACATTGGAGATAAAGTCTTCCTTCTAATATCTCCATGGAAGAGAGTCATGCGATTCGGGAAGAAAGGGAAGATAAGCCCAAGGTACATTGACCCCTTTGAGATCCTTGACTGCATAGGAGTCGTGGCCTATCGGCTTGCACTTAAACCGAATATGGCTCGAGTTCATGATGTTTTTCACGTATCACTCTTGAGGAAGTACATACTTGATCCCTCACATGTACTAAACTTAGAGGTGGTGCAGCTGGAAGATGAACTCTTCTATGAGGAGCAACCAGTAAAGATTCTGGATTGAAGAGATAAGGTTCTACGCAACAAGACAACCCATCTTTTCAAAGTGTTGTGGAGGAACCATAAGTTTTAGGAAACAACATGGTAATTGGAGGAAGCAATGAATGAAAAGTACCCACACCTGTTTTTATCTTAGTATGTAAAACGAAATTTCGAGGGAAAAATTTCATAAGGGGGGAAGAATGTAACGACCCGAAGTTTTTCAATGGAAATTTCCTTCTTATATTTATGTCATAAAATCACATGAAAACACAACATAATAAACTACTAAGTGATAAGTGATCTTTAAACATAATTTTGTCACTTATGTGTTTGGAATTTCAAAAATCCGGCATACACGGTTCTGTTCAAGATGTTTTTTGGATTCCGATAAGAAAAACTTAATTTTTTGGTGAATAGTAACCTACCCTAATGAATAGTAATATATCCTTATGAATAGTGATATAACCTAATGAATAGTAACCTCACCTATGATAGTATAAAAATAATATTCAAGTTGGAAGTACAATATACCTATGTTTTAGAATGAGTTAATTCTTGTTTTAAATATGATTTTTGATAATAAAATATGATTTGAATTAAATATTAAAATAATAATATTTAGAAAATTATTTTTGAAAAATGGACTTCATTTTTTGATTCTACACATTGAAAAATGATTAGGGTGAATTTTTGAGATTTTTCTGAAATACTTGAATTTTTGATGAATAGTAAAATACAGTAATTTACCATATATATACATTATAAGCTAAATAAACTATTCATAGAATCATGGATGATGTCACCACCCACGGTTCGAATTCACATGACCCATTTACTATTCTTGGACATAAAATACTAACTATTCTTTATCTTGGGAAGAAATAATATATTAATGATTATTATATTATGAAATCCCTCCTCTCCTCCACTATAAAAACCCCCTTCACTCCCTCTTCTCTCCACTCCTCTCAAGCTCCAATAATTCTCTAAATTCTGCCCAAATCTCTCCCCAAGGTCCTCCCCCAAGTCCAAAATCTCTCATCCTCCTAAAAATACCAAAAACTCTCCCCTTAAGAGGTTCTCAAAGGAGGAAGTCTCAAGAGGTAAATTCCTCTTCCCAAATTTCTTCTTTTCTTTTAAGTTCTTTTCTTTTTTATTTTCTTTCCTCACCTACCTTCACCATAATAGTATTATAAATACAGTAACATACATGTAATATAATTTCTTCATTCTAGTGGTATATTTCATTATCTTCTTCCCTTTTCCCACCCTTTTATTTGAAAGAAATGAAAGCACCATTTGAGATGTGCTAATTTAGCACATTCAAGGACAACAGTTTATCAATTTATATTATTATCTTTAATTCTGGTCATGAAACCATTTGTGTTATGGTTGAACCATATTATTATATATTTAATATGTCCTATTTTTGGTTCTGAAATCTTTTGGTACAAATGGAATTAAGTTATAAATCAAAACACATTCTTTGTAATCAAACCCACCGAATAACAAAAACAGTTATCACTAAGGTTATATATGTAATAATTCAACATAAATCTAAGTAACCTAATTAAAATTAAAACCATTTAATATCCTGGATATGAACTAAATAATATAACTTAAATTCTGGACAACCACTTTAATCTATCATATAATCCAAACTTGAATATAAGTGAACCGATCTTTAAATCCAAGTAAACAAATGAGCTCGATCAATGAAATTGAACCTTATAACTAATCAAAAAGGATTTTAATGAACTAAAAAGGGTTATAATAAATAAATTAAATATATATAAGGTTCTGGACTTATGAATTAATAATCCTAATTTATTTATTCAGGTCATTAATAACAAGTGGAGAACACCACCAGATTTAAGGTAAGGGATCCTCCCCTTTTCTCTCTTAATCAAGATTATCCCCTATACTATGACTTTATATGTGTACTATAAAATGACGAGGTATGTTTAAGAACCTCCCACATACTTCCTTATGTATTTATAAGTGATGAGAAACCCCATTTCTCTCTCATCAATTCCTCTTGGTCACACCTGACACCATGCCAATAAAATCATAACAAATTCTACCCAAACCTTCTTTGTTCTTTCAGGTTGCCTTATCTTTCTTTCAAAATGCCGTTATCTTATCTATCTATGTGGTCTTGTGACTTATGGTTAGTTTTACAAGATTCTTATATCAATACCCTTTTATCACATTCTTTTGGGGATATACATTATTTTGAAAGATTCCCTCAGAACTTTCTGATAAGCAAACCTGTTTTAAGGGGACTTCCCAAAATTTTTACCCAAATTTCAAGTGCACTCTATCCTATGTTTTAAAACACCATTGTATTTATAAAATAATTATTTTTATTATTAAAACCTTCTTGGTTCAATTATGGTTTTATATAAAATAATGTCCTCTTTTCTATTTGAAAATCTCTAGAGTGTTTTCCTTAAGACCGCACAAAATTGTTTTAATGCTAATGTTTCTAAAATAAATTTTTTGTATGTTGTAACTTATATTTGACACCACTTAACATCTTATATTCCTATATTACCCTATGAATGTCCATTTATGTTCTAATCCTTTCCTTTCATGAACACTTTCGTGATACGCCCATTGGATATGTTTGGTGTCATGATTGTGGTACCCAATTCTTTCCATGGGTACCCTTATGTTTATGTATGGTTGATTATGTATGATTATTTATGTGGAAAGATTATTTATGTGGCATGAATATTCAAGAATATGTTGATATGGGTGCGCTCAGATAGCACTCCAATGCATTGGGTAAGGTTAAGTCTCACGATATGCGATGTGAAATGGGATTGGCAGTTAGCCTTGACCCGTACTGACTGATAATTTATTTTTTATTTTATTTTCAAAGAAGCCACTTTAAGGGAGAGAGGTAACCGGAGGGATAAAAAATCAAAACATGCCTATTCGAAATTCAAAATTCAAAAAACTGATGGGTCACAAAACCCAACACTATCAGATCATCACGGAAATCACCAACCAAGCACACCATAGAACATCATCACCAAGTCATCCGCCAAAATCACATCGCCTGCAACCAACATTATCACCAGCACAGTTGCCATCAACATCCAATCCCCACCGCCGTCACCAATGTCGAAGACCATCGTTGACCATCAAGCCACCGTATAACATTATCACCGAGAAAACCAACACCCCCACCATTGTCACTGACCGAACAACACCAGTCGCCGAAGAACGTCAAAGTCCGTAGCCACCAGAAACAACAACACCAGACACTATTGTCGCTGTTGAGAAAGGATCATGACTCCTGGAACTCCAATATCCACTCAAACAACACCTCCCAAAGATTTTGTGAAAACCACCTTTCCAGATCGACCCGAGGAGGATAGATGGTACACAGAACCAGATCAGAGTAAGAGTAGAAAGGATAAAACAGAGATTCGTGAGCATCGCCGACATCGCCCTACCAAAAAGAGATCTGAAACCTCCAATGCCAATCATGACCAAGAAATCACCAAAAAGAAGCATCAACGAACCTTCACCAGCACTGTGCCAATCGAAAACCCCACCAAGAATAGATACGCAACTCAAAATCATCATAGAATGATGAAGAAAAAAAATGGGATTGAAACCCTAGACGAACATGGAACTGAAACCCAAGGAATAAATGGTGAAAGGGGAAACTGATGAAGGATTCGGGGATGAAAAGCTAAAAAAAAGGCATCAATGGCATGGGAATGAAACCCTAGTAAAAGTAAAGGAAGGCGATGGAAGTCGGGAAGCCACTCCAGTGAGAACATTGGGATATGGGACCCTAGGAAGAAGGAAGAAGATCGATCTTGGTAGCTCGCCGGGAGATTAGAGGAAGAGCACTCCAGCTTCGGAGGATGAAACCGAGGAAGGAAAATTGGAGCTCGCTCGGGAGAGTGCTCCGGGAGAGAATGGGCTCATCCTTTTTAGTTATGCGAATCCCATTGATTTTAGTCCCTTGACCCGTACTAAGGATATGATTTAAGATTCTACCACATTTATATGATTCCATGTTTATATGATCCCATGCTTATATTAAATGATTTTATAAGTTTCATGATTTGGATATCATTATGTCATGCCTCATAACTCATGTGATTGAGATGTATCCTTAAGTTCATTTCCCTTACTGGGCTTTTTAGCTCATCCCTTTGTTCATGTGTTCCCCAGGGTACCCTATGCAGATGTAAGGGCTCAAAGGAAGTTAGGAGCTCATTATGGAGATTAAATAAAGAAGTTTTTTTTAGCCCCATGTTTTGTGTTATATATACCCAGTATTCAAAGACACTAGACTTAACAATCCTTGGCTTGTACTCTGATGATAAATTATGTTTATAATCATGAAATGTTTTATGTAAAAGGCTCGAGTCGCTATAATCGGTCCCACCCATCTCATAATGAAATCATACATATGTGTTATACATGATCATAAAAAAGCATCAAATCATAACCCATGAAATGAAATGGGCATCATAAACATGTCATCGTATCATAACCTCTGGAAAATAGAGAGGTTTCATAATCACGTCATCATAGAATAACCCATGAAAATAAGTGGGTTTCATAAGTATATATCATGTTATAACCCATGGAATATAAACAAGTTTCATAAACAAGATGTCATCAAAATCATAACCATTCAGAGAAATAATAATAATGATATCCTTGGATAATAACCTTAGTAAGACAAAGGTAAAATCAATGGATTTCATCTTATATGGAAAATATTTTTGAAAGATCTTTTAAAAACATTTCTTGAGGAAAATATTCATTTCTATTTGAAATTTTTTTAATACATAAAAATTTTGAAAACCTTTTTCTTTGAAAATAACTTTGAAAACTTATAAATTATTCTTTGAAAACAATATTTTTTTTAAAATACCTTTTACTTGAAAATTATCTTAAGATATCATTTTTAAAACCTTTTTGAAAACATGGTTTTTGAATAAAACATATTTCTGATTCAGGATAGAAATAAGATTATATTTTATTAAATCACTTTATTAATTATATTAAGTACCAAAGAGTGTAAAAATAGTACCAATACATGAATATATCATGAAAAAATAGAGGAGAATAAAAATCATGAGAATTATCAAGATATGGATCATAATATTTCATCAATGGAAGCATAAACAATCCTGATAAATGATGAGATTGTAGAAATAAACTCTTACCACTTTAGTAACTTTGAATCAAAGACCCCATGAAAGAATAAAATTAAATGAAGCTTAAAAGATCACGAAAATAATTATATTTATGATATAAAATGTCAAATGTAAGTATGTATACCTCATAAAATAATATAGGTGCACAGAAAAACATGTGTCTCAAAGAAGGAAAGTTTAGATAAAATTACCTTACCGATTTGGTAACTTTTGAACAGTGAAACCCCAAGAAATAAAGATCATAAAATGGATATGTAAATAAAAATAAATTTAAGGATAAGGATCGTAGAATTAATTCATGGTAAGTATATAGAAAACACAATATAAATGAGTGGTGAATAAGGCATAAGTCTTGCAGAAATAAAAGTGAGACTAGAAATCCCCTCACCTTATGTCTTGAATCTCGTCGTAATCGTTAAAACATCCTATATATTAAATATAAGGTTATCATATTACTATTAAATAACCATATTTAATTATATAAAACCATATATGATTTTATTATGACCTTTTATTACCCTTTTCTTAACACTTCCATGTTAAAGTTACATTTTGGGTAATAACCGCTTTGTTTTTTGCATGTGTTTTGATCTGTTATATTTTTGGTCCTCTTACTTATATCATGATTTAATAATCTCAAAAATGATAAAAATGAAATAAAGATCATATATATTCAGTATATATATTTATAATAATATATTAAATATATAAAAAAGAAATGAAATACACCGTTTATGGAGATGGTAGACCGTACGTATGCATGAACGCTGTTTCCATCTTCTTAGAGTATTAAAAGAAAGAAGAGAAGTAAATGATATATATATATATATATATTATCATTAAAGTATAATTTTTATGTCATATATATCAATTTTTTTTATTAAAATCATCCTTAACACATATTATGTAAAGCGTGAATGAATCACATCGCTTTGAGGAGGCGGTGGTCCATACATCCACAAACAAAATTATCATATTCCCAAAAAATGGAAATCATGGAGGTATGTGTTATATAATAATTAAATAAGAATAAATAAATCATAAGTATAATATATATAATATAAAAATAGTAATTCCATCATTATTCCCAACCTTGAGAGGTGGTAATGGAAGAACAAACGACATCGATTCACTAGATGGTAGTTTTTCGTACACACGAACAATGATTGTATTTCCAATTTGATTTAAGTGTGTGTGAGTTTAGTTATTACCCTGAACATAAAAAAATTTCAATATATTTATTATATTTATGTGATTATATAGTCATGGAATAATAATATTTTAGGGGGTGGATAAAGAAATAAAACAAAAGTTCGTGTTGAAAGATGTTACCTCTTCTTTGGGTAACTCCTTTTGGTTTGTACCAAAGGGATTCATTGGTTGGATTTCTGCCCAAAATGAGGAATATAGTATTAAGGGAGGGGATTTTTTATCTTATTTGGGTAGGGTTTGGATGAGATTAAGGGATTTAGAGGTGTGAATAGGTAAGGGGGTGAGTTCCCTTTTACAGTGGAGGAGGAGTGACATTCTTGTAAATATAAAAAGGTAAACACTATTGAGAGGTCACCCTCATATAATGTGCCTAAAATAATGGTCCTTTTTTGAAAAAATAGGGTACATGGTCTAAATATGTCCATACAAAATTTTTTGGAAAATTTTATGGTCATTTTTACACCTTATGATTTATGTTTAATCAATAAGTGATCTTGTTTTTACCCCAATAGTTGTAATTAATTTTAATTACTTTCACTACTATTTTTAATCAAAAACTAAGTTTAAATTATTAAACATTATAAATTACGATGATTAAAAATATATAATCAAAATTTTAAAATTCTAATAATATAAGTGGTATAAATTTATTTAAAATTAATCTTGTGGATGGGATGAGATGATGAGTTTTAAAGTGAAAAATTTCAAAATATTGAAATGGTTTTTATTCAATTTCAATGTGAAATTGGTTTTGATGATATAAATTGTATTAATTTATTTATAATTTATCTAATTATACTTTAAATCCAATTTAAAATAAAATTTAACTATATACATACATTAAATGAAAAATCAGTTCTCAATTAAAATTCAGTATTATTCACTATTCATCCAAAAATGAAATATTTCCAAAAATCCACCCTATGATAATTTTTAAATTACGAATTAAAAAATTAAGTTTATTTTATCAAATTTAATTTCTAAAGTTGTCTAAAATTAATTTTATTATTTTTCATAGAAGGAAGTAAAAAACATTTCTTTTGAGAAAATAATTTTTTTTTAAAATATACAAACTTTACCAAAAATTATATATTTCATTATAAATATGTTTTATTTATATGAAACCATTATAAAACATATTTAAAAATTATTTATTACTATTCATATTATTAAGTTTAATGACTATGTTATGATATTATTATTTAAATAATTATAATAATAAAATGTTGTTTCATAGAAACTCAGTGTTGTGTGTAATTCAAGATAAGACGATGTTGTGTGTAGTGAAAGACTAACTTTTTGTATAATATAACAAAAGTTTAACTTGGAGTTACATTCAATGAAGTATATCAAATAAATTTAATGTAATTGAAAAAAGGTTCATAAAAAACTCAGGGTGTTACATTCTACCTCCCTTAAATTTTTTTTCCCTAGAAATTCGTTATTTTGATACAAATAAATGAGGATACTTCTACCTCATAATATAATAAAGTTCCCATGTATATTCCTATAACTAGTGATTTACCAAATTTTTTTTGACCTATTTAGTGATCATTTTTTTTATAACTTTCTCTATACGATCCAAAATTTCAACTAGTTGTTCCACACAAGAAAGATCCTGCTCCACCGGTATAACCTCTGAGTTTAGTACATGTGAAGGGTTAGGAATTTACTTACTCAGGAGAGATATATGGAACACATAATGGAATTTATATAGATTTTGTGGAAGCACCAAGTGATAGGATAATGTCCCGATATGATCAATAATTTTAAAGGGACCGATATACCTTGAGCTTAGTTTCCCTTTATTCATAAATCTCATAACCATATTATAAGGAGAGATTCAGAGAAACAATTTCTCACCAAAACCAAATTATAGATCATGTCGATGGTTATCAACATAAATTTTCTTCCAAATTTTAGCTGCCATGATATATTGTTGAATGGTTCTAACCTTCTTGACCATTTCTTTAGTGATCTTAGGTCACAATAGTTTTCTTTCTCCAACTCCATTCCAACACATTGGATTTATACATTTATTTTTATAAAGGTATTCATAAATATCTATATGAATTATTGAGTAAAGTCTATTTTTGTAAGAAGAATCAACTAGAGTAAGTTTTTGATCCCAACCCCCTTTAAAATCCATAGAACAAGATCTAAACATATCCTCTAGGGTTTGAATTGTTATTTGAGACTAACCATATGTATGAGGATAATAAGTAGTGCTAAAACTCAATTCCATATCAAGGTATTGATGAAGACTTCATTGGAACTTTGAGGTAAACCTTGGATCCTGATTAGATACAATGTAATTTGGTACTCTATGTAACCTTACAACTTCTTTAATGTATATCTTGGAAAGCTGATCCAAAGATAAGTCTTATCTAATAGTGATGAAGTGTGTTGACTTAGTAAGAAATATTGGAAACAAGATTGTTATTTGCTGTAAATGGAGTCTGGTTTGTGTTTATTTTCAAGACACACTAGGATGACCAAGGAGTTTGCAAGTAAAGTTATATTATAGTACTAGTTGACTACAATGTTGAAGGTGGCGTCATTTCCCAGTGTTTTCCAAATTTTTGGGTCCAACATTTGGAGAATGGAGAAAGGTGTTTTTGGTAAAGGAAGTTCTGTGCAAGTTTAAAGGTAAATATGAATGTTTCATGAAAGTCATTTTTCTAGATTGTCTCATAAAAATACAACAAAGGAAAGAATCACATGAAAGATTTTTTTTTCACGAAAGATGGTTTGCATGATACGAAGTTTTTTCATGAAAATCATAAGGCATAGAAGAATCTTACATACCAAATATGATTTCAAAATTGAGTTATGTGCAAGTAGAGTTTTGATAATATCACGTAAAAATATAGAAAAGGCATGAGTTTCACGCAAAAGATGAAATGGCACAAAAGAATATTATATGCTAAATATGACATCAAAATCTAGCTTATGCACATGGGGGAAGGCGCGCAAGGAACTTGTGTCCAGGTTCATCTTTGTCTATAAATATGCAGGCACCCACTACATTCAAAGTAACTTTTCCAACAAAGATTTGGTGTCTCTTCCATGTGAAAGAGTTGCACGTAGAATACTTATATTTAATAAATCATGCACATATAGTGTTCCTTATATCTATCAAGATCAAGTGAAACTCACGGGGTAGTTTTGAAAAAGATAAGGGTTGTCTAAAAGAAATATTGTGTTACAAACCTAAAAGTTGTGTGCAAGAACATGTGTTTCGTGCAAGTGTTGAGTTATTCTAATTTTAGGTTTTGAATATTCAGTTTGTTTGATCAGTGCTTCAAGTGCATCAATTCAGGACTATGATGTAAGCATAGTCTTGTAAAAGTCAGGGGCAAAGACTAAAATCCCAATCTACTAAAGAGACCTTCATGTCATTAAAACTAAGTAAGACTTCACCCAAAGAAATGATATAGGGGGATTCAATGGAAGTTTTTAGAGAGAGATAGTTTTTTCTTAAAATCTTGTAAAGGTAGTGTGCATGGAATAGAGTGACTATGTCTGAACTTTTTTATTGCACAACTAGTGAAGATTAATGGATTTTTATATATCTGAAACACTATCAGTGTATGCTCCTTGTACTATCCCTTAGTGGTGAACTAAGTAAAATTACTATGTTGTCTCTTTACTTGTGATCCTTTGTTTTTATGCATTCTTTCATCAGACAGTTTTAACAAGTTCCTGCCAATATAGGAACAAGATCCATCACTTTAAAAGGAAAAGTTGATACCCTAATTCACCCCTCCCCTCTTAGGGTGTTCCAAGGTCCTACAAGGTGATTCAATACCACCCATATATTATTATTCTCTTTATAGGTTTTAAGGAGTCCAGTGAAAAAATCCATATTGATTTTCTCCCATTTCCATTATGGTATGGGTAATTGATGCAACATATCCTTAGAATTTTGTCTTCCAACCTTAACTTATTGTCATACCAAGAAATAGGATACAAACTCTATGATATCTCTCTTCATTCCATCCCACCATAAGTATTCTTTCAAGTCTCTATACATCTTCATACTTCCAGGATTAATAGAGAATGAATAACTATGAGCTTTCTCTAATAGATCCTTCTTTAAATCTAGTATGGATATAACACATACACAGTTCCTAAACCTTATCATTCCATCCTGATCAAGGTTAAACTCAAGAACATTTCTAAGCTTATTCTTAAGATATATATATATTCTTTTTTCATCTTTAATCTTCACTTGGATAGATGGTTGACTATTTATTTGAGAAAGATAATATTTTCCACTTCCTTCAGGATTTATAGGTCAATCCTTTGAAAATCCATAAATATTGGATCTTTTGTGACCCTCAACATGGATAAGATAAAATGATCCTTTCGACTAAAAGCATCGTCCACCTTGTTCACTTTCCTGGTGTGGTAATGTATTGAGCATTCATAATCTTTTATTAGCTCTAACCATCTTGTATAGCACATGTTCAACTCCTTTCATGTAAATATATACTTAAAACTTTTATGAATGGTGTATATATCACAATTTTATCCAAAAATATAATGCTTTTATACCTTTAATGAAACAATTACCGCAACTAACTCCAAATGTTGAGTTGGGTAATTTTTTTCATGAATCTTCAATTTTCACAAGGCATAGGCTATAAGCATGTTATTCTGCATAAGAAAACATCCCAATCCATTCTTGGATGCATCAATATAGATTAAAAAACCTTACCCACTATATGGAAATGTAATCATAGGTGATTTGAATAACCTTCACTTCAGTTCCTTGAAATTTTCATTGCATTCATTTATCTAGAGGAAATTGAAACCCTTTCAAGTTAACTTGGTCAAAGGATTAGGTAGTCATGATAAATTATCCAAAAAATGTCGATAATATCCAGCTAAACTAAGAAAAATAAGGATCTTTGTTACCATGGTTAGTATATTACAACATTTAATAGCCCCTGTCTTTGAAAAATCTACTTCCATACCCTCTCTTGAGATTATATGACCCAAAAAATGAAACCTTTTGCAGCCAAAATTTACACTTTGTAAATTTTTAATATAGTTAATCCTTCGTTAGGGTATTTAGTGAAATTCTCAAGTGTTTTCATGATTTTACTTTATCTTTTAATACATAATAATATCATCTATAAATACTACCAAAAACTAGTCAAGGTAATCTCTAAAGACTCTATTTATCAAATCCATGAAGATAGCATGGGAATTAGTATGTTAAAAAATCATCACTATATATTCATAGTGTCCATACCTTATATAGAATTCCATATTGGGTATATCCTATTTATTTACCCTCAATTAATGATATCTAGAATAAATTTCAATCTTTGAAAAGTATTGATCTCTACAAAGTTGATCAAATAAGTCATCAATATGGGGAAAATGATACTTTTTCTTGATCATGATCTTATTCAACTCCCGATAATAAATGAAGAGTCTCACTGATCCATCTTTATTTTCCAAAAATAGAACATATGCACCCCAATTTGACACACTTGGATGAATTAATCCCTTATCAAGGTTTTATTGGAGTTTATTCTTTAATTCATGCAACTCAATCGGGGCCATTCTATAGGGATTCTTTGAAATTGGTTTGAACTAGGTATGAGTTATATTTAGAACTCAACTTTAAATTTTGGTGTAATTCTAGACAAATATTTTGTAAAGACATCCAAAAATTCATAAACAATAGGCATATCATCTATATCAAGTTTATCCCCAACCGTTTGAGATAAACATGCCTTCTAAATGGGAATTAAGACCCATAAACTAAATGTAATATCCATATAAAGTTAATACTTATTGTAAAATTGATAGAAAATCATAGGTTGGTTTGAAATATAAAATGTAACATCCCTTACTCAACAATTGATGTGAGGTTTATGCAGATAAATCCAATCCATTCCAAGATAACATCAAATTCAACCATAAGAAGAATAATAAGATTTTCATGAATCACATTCCCATAAACGTTAACTGAAGAGGAATCATAGTCATAAGATTAAATCATCATACCATAAGGGGTTTGAAATTATAATTCCACATATAATATTTTGGGTGGAATCTTAATACCCTTTAAAAATTATTTAAATATGAAAGATTGGGTAGATCCAAAATCAAATAAGACATTAATAGTTATAGAGTGGATGGAAAGTGTACCTTTCAACTTTTCACCCCACATGATAAATAGTGATCACATGAGATTTCCCCTTGTCCCTCGACTTAAGTGGTTGTTGACATCAATTATCATCATTAACCTTTTAGTTTGGGAACTAGTTAGCATAATGTACATTCCCCTTACACTTGAAGCACTGAAGTGGGGGAGGTGCATTCTACGCATCTTTCTCTCCATTCTCAGTGTTATCTAACTTCTTTCCATCACTTTGGAAATCAAATGCCTGATTAACTTCCCTTATATAATTAAAAAATTATTATACCCCTTAAGGCAATTTCCTCTATGCTTCTTTCCCACACACAGAACATAAAGGAAATCTCATCTTCTCTCCATGTTTTTTATATTTTCCTTTGAACTCCATATTCATTTTCTTATCAAAACTATGATATTGAAGTGTAACTAGAACCGTAATTTCAACCTTTAATTCATAATGCACAATCTATTCATAGCTACTGAAGCCTCATATAGCTAACTCCTTTATGATAATTGGATTTAACTCACTAAAGAACCTATCAACCTTTACTTTTGGGTTGGAAGATAATACCAGAAGTGTAATTCACAAGTCTTTTAAAATTAGCCACATAGGTACCAATAGATTCATCATCCCTTTACTTTAACTCAAGGAATTATTTCTCTATCTTTGTATGAAGAATACGAGGAAAGTAGTTGTTGAAAAATAAGTTCTTGAACTAATCCCAATACATGGATTCAATTTCATATTTTTTCATGGTATTCTTGATTAGAGTCTACTATTGTTCCACTTTACCTTATAAATGATAAACATCCAGAATGAATTTCTAAAGTTCCAAACATTGTAGAATGAAAAATATATTTTCAATGGTACTAATCCATTGTTCAACAACTAGTGGATTAGAAAACCCACTAAAATAAGGTGAAATTTTCATCATGAAGGACTCAATAGAACATTATTACCTCATTTGGTCATTTGGAAGCTCAACATGATTCATATATTGAGAAAGTTGGGTGAGAATAGAAATGATATTTTTCATTCCAAATCCCATAACATTTAGATTATCAGTTGAACAATCATTACATTTCCCGTCACACTCAACATTGGAGTGGTTCCTTTGGGTTCCATCCATTTACTAAAACCAAAAATCATAGATTAAGAAACAATAATCATAGTGGTAAACCTCATAATCATGGAATCACTTATAGGATATCTAAATTAAGACACCCTATTTAAGCTATGACATCTTAGGTTTATCCTAGGTTATTCATAGCCAACTTATATTTAAACCATTCATGATGGTTAGTGAAGAGTTTGTGAATTTCAAAATCATACCCCCCAGGAGTGTCAAACTAGGTGTGAAACAAGGCCCTTTTTCATGCACTAGTTCCCGATCGAGTCTAGTTCAATGCGGTATTTTTTGGAGTTGTTAACCCTATTTACATATGTTCTAGATCCACATCCACTTGTAGTATACATACAGGTATGTATTACTAGGAAACCACTCACTCTATCCTTTACTAAAATTCCAATACATTTTACTATACTTTGACTCATCCTTATAGACATGTCCTTAGGGATCTCAATAAGGTTTTCTCATCATAGTTTCAAAAAGTTTACTAAACCTTCACTCTGATACCAACTATAGCGAGCCTCACTTCTCATACATAGACATTACATTATTTTTTCATAATAATTAATACATTACATAGACACATTCCCAAATACAATATTATTTTAGTGCCTTTGGAAACATGGAAATATAAACACCAGTACATAAGTGAGTTACATTATCTCACACTAGGTTCTATATGACTATAATACTTATTAGACACATTATAAATAATAAATATCTTCATAACATGGGGAAAGGAAACATAAAAATGGGTGATATCAAATGATAAGTAAGGATAAACAAAGGATATATGTAATCATAATCATGAGAATAAGGGTATGATAGCACGATCATAACATTATAAGATCATAACCTGCATATCAAAGATCATAATCAAGAGTCATGGAATAAATATTGATAGTTAATAAGACATGAATCATAAGGTAATCAAGAGAATAAGCCATAAAAACATAACATAGGAATAATACATGGAATTATGGCATACACATAATAATATACAATGATTTCCATAGTAGTAAAGGTTTAATTCCAAGGCAATATTAGTAGAATGGGTTCATTCCTCAAACCATTTTAGTATTAAAGGTTCACTCCCATGACCATATTAGTAGAAAAATTACTTTACTAAATAGAGTTCACTCCTTGTTCCATCCATGTCTATCTCATTAGATATTAACCTTTACCCAATTCATTAGAGGTAGATATAAGTCCCACCCATCTCATAGTGAAATCATAAATATGTGCACCACAAGATTATAAACAACCATAATATCATAACATATGAAATGAAATGGGTATTATAAACATGTAATCACATCATAAACCATGGAAAATATATAGGTTTCATAATTATTTATAATAACCTTTTAAAATAGGTGGTTTTCATAAGTATGTATCATGGTATAACCCATGGAAGAGAAACAAGTTTCATAAATAAGATGTCACCAAAATCATAACCATTCAGAGAAATAATAAGAATGGTATCCTTTGATCATAACCCTAGTAAGACATAGGTTAAATTAATGGATTCCATTTTAGATGGAAAATAATTTTTAAATATCTTTTAAAAACATTTCTTAAGGAAAATATCATTTTTTCTTTGAAAAACAATTTTTTAATACATAAAACATTTTGAAAACCTTTTTCATTGAAAATAACTTTGAAAACATATAAACGAATCTTGGAAAACCATAAAACATTTTTTAAATAAATTTTCATTGAAAAAAAATCTTAGTAGATTATTATAAAAACGTTTTTGAAAACCTTTTTTAAAACAAGGTTTTTGAATAAAATATATTTCTGACTGAAGAGATAAATAAGGTCATATTTTCTTAAAAAACTTTCCTAATTATCTTAAGTAAAAAAGAGTGAAAAAATGGTACAAATATATGAAGATATCATAAAAAATATTAGCATAATAAAAATGATGATAATTCTTGATATATAGATTATAATATTTCATAAATAGAAGCATAATTATAAAAAATCTCGATAAATGATGATATTGTAGCAATAAAATTTTACCACTTTAGTAACTTTGAATAAAAGTTCGCATGGAATAATAAAATTACATGAAGCTTAAAATATCATTAAAATAAGGAGATTAATGATTTAAAATTTCAAATGATATTATGTACACCCTGTAAAATAACATAGGTGTATAATAAAATATGTGTCTCAAAGAAGGCAAATTGAGACAAAATTACCTTACTAAATTGGTAACTTTTGAACCATAAAACCCCATGAAATAGAGATCATAAAATGGATATTTAAATACCCATAAATTTAAGGATAAGACTAATATAATTAATTCATGGGTAGTATATACACAAAACAAAATAAATGAGTAGTTAATAAGGAATAAGTATCACAAAAATAAAAGTGATACTAGAAATTCCCTTTCCTTATGTCTTGATTCTCATCAAAATCGTTCAAACCTAATATATAATAAATATAAGTTCATTATAAAACTATTATAGAAGAAAATTAAATTATATAATACCATATATTATTTTATTATGAATTTTTATTATCCTTTTATTAATACTTCCATGTTAAAGTTACATTTCGTGTAATAACCGATCTGTTTTCTCATGTGTTTTGATTTGTTATATTTTTGGTCCTATTACTTATATCATGATTTCATCATATAAATAATGATAATTATGAAATAAATATCATATATATTTAGTATATATGTATTTATAATAATATATAAAATATAGAAAAATTAAATGAAATACATCATTCATGGAGACGGTATGGCGTACTTACATATAAACGTTATTTCCATTTTCACGGATTATTAAAAGAAAGAAGAAAATTAAATGATATATATATATATATATATTATAAATACAATAGAATTATTATGTCATATATGTCACATATTTTTATTAAACTCATCCTTAATACATTCCATATAAAGCATGAACGAATCACATCGCTTTGAGGAGACGATAATCCGCACGTCCATAAATGAAGTTATCATATTCCCACAAAATGGAAAACATGAAGGTATATGTTATATAATAATTAAATGAGAATAAATACATAATAAATATAATATATATCATATGAAAATAGCAATCCCATCATTATTCTCAACCTTGAGAGGTGGTAATGGAAGAATGAATGACATCGGTTCATAAGGTGGTAGTCTGCCGTACACACGAATGATGATTATGTATCCCATTTGATGAAATTATGTGAGAGTGTAGGTCATAACCTTAACATAAAAACATATAAGTATATTGAGTAAACTGAGGTTATTATATAATCATGGTATAATAATAATTTATGGGATGGATAAAGAAATAAAACAGAAGTGTTTGTTGAAGGATGATACCTCTTCTTTGGGTAACTCTTTTTGGTTTGTACCAAAGGGATTCCTTGGTTGAATTTATGCCAAAATTTAGGACTCTAGAACAAAGGGATGGAATTTGGGAGATTATTTTGGAAAGTTTTGGATGAGAAAAAGGGCTTGAGATGTGTGAATAAGTGAGGGGGTTGAGTTCTCTATTTATAGTGGAGGAGGAGTGACATTCTTGTAAATATAAAAAGGTAAACAATATTGAGAGGTCACCCTTACATAATGTGACTACAATAATAGTAAATTTTAAATAAAATAGGGTAAATGGTTTAAATATGGCCATAAAATTGGTTTTGGACAAGTGTAGGATCATTTTTACACCTTATTATTTAAGTTTAATCACTAAGTAATCTTGTTTTTACCCTAATCACTATAATTAATTTTAATTATTTACACTAATATTTTTGGTAAAAAATTAATTTTAAATTCCTAGAAATTATAAATTATGATGATTCCGAATATGGAATCCATTTTTCAAATTCTAATCACAAAAGCAGCAAAAATTAATTTAAATTAATTCCGCAAACGGGATGAGACGATGAGTTTTAATGTGAAAAAGATGAAAAGATTGAAATTTTTTTATATTCAATTTCAATATGAAATTGGTTAAAATGATCTAAATTATTTAAATTTATGTATAATTGATCTAATTAAACATTAAAACCAAATTAAAATATAATTTAAATATATAAATAAATTATACAAAAAAGTAGTTTTCAATTAAAATTCAATATTTTTCACCATTCATCCAAAAATTAAATATTTCCAAAAGTTCACCCTAAGATAATTTTTAAATTATGAATTCAAAAATAAAGTATATTTTATAAAATTATCTAAAATTAATTTTATTATTTTTCACAGAAGGACATACAAATCAGTTCCTTTGAGAAAATAGTATTTGTTTAAAAACATATAGACTTTACCAAAAATTATATATTTTATTATCATTATGTTTTATTTATGTGAAAATAATATAAAAAATATTTAAAAAATATTTATTACTATTCACATTACTAATTTTAATGCGTATTTTATAAAAATCAAGTTTAAATAATTATAATAATGAAATTTTGTTCTATAGAAACTCACTGTTGTTTGTAACAAAAGCTAAATTGATGTTGTGTGTAGTAAAAGCTTAAATTGTTATAGCATATAATGAAAGTTTAACTTAGTGTATCATGAAATTCAATACATCAAGGAAATTTAATTTAATTGAAAAAAGGTTCATACAAAACTCAGGGTGTTACATACCCTGTGTAGTTCCATCGGATAGCTAATGGCATGAGAAGAACAATTTGGGCTAGTAGGAATCCATTGGATTGCCAATGTGAGATTTCTAAAAGCATCTACTATAAAAAACCAACCCAGGTTACCCTCAAACTTGGAACCTGACTCGATCTTTCATATACCTGAAGGGTGTTCCTGATCCCCACGGGCTGGCGACAAGCACCCGAACATCGAATGACAAATCCGAGGGAATGGTTTCACCCAACCTAAACAACCAAATTTTTGGAGTTGGTGGCATAGAACCAAATACTTTGTACTTTATTAATTAATAAAATCCTTATCACATCTTTATTGTTCTTCTGCATGAAAATGCATGTGATAATGTCCTAAGGATAGCTGTTGCATTAAAGGGTCATAGCTGATCCCTGCTATGATGTGAACCCGAAAGTTCCATAACACTGTTCTTGAATATATGTTCTATGGGCAGATGATGTTATTTGAGGGACACAAATAATATAGGCCATTAGGGGCGAGGACTCATAAAACTTTGAGGCACCTTCTCATGGTGTGCGCCCTTGGTAATATCCAGGAGGATATTATGAGTATGAGACCCGCCAGTAGGAAATCCACATTTCATAGTGTCATCGGATGTTCATATCTACGGACATGTGTATTGGTCCCTAGAATTTAATATTATTATTAATGGGTATTACAACTCGCGCACTTAGATGTATTGATGAAAACTGTGATGATACACTGTTCGCAGCGAGGTATGATACGTTGGATGCGTCATGAGTAATACTTCATTAATAGATAATGTGAGAAAGGATTTGTCCCTTCTGTTCCATAACATAAGTAGATATCTCAGTCCCTTTTATGGAATTGATATAGCCTAAATAAATCCATGGAAATGGTAAGTTATGGACAAGTTCAATTCCAGAAAGTCAAAGAAAGAATAATCGAGCACATGGGTTGATGGAACTAGCATGCAACCAACTTGATTTGAGATATCGTGATAAAGGGATTATATTACACAGTAAATGTTCGTAGGAGGTGACACGTCATTGCAACATTAAATTCTTTCTCTATGGGTGCCTTGGCATGTTTCTAGATCCTAACCTTGGACTTTAGGTAGGTTCCACTTAATGCCACTGAGAAAGGGGCCTAGAGGGTCACACACTAAGTGTGTCCATGTATCTCAGTTAAATATTAATTTAACAAGTTAAATAAATATTATTCTCGACTGTGGTTTAATAATTATTTAAGGATTCCTTATCACATTTATTTCGACACTAGTTATTCGAGAGAATATATTGTGGGAGAAATAATATATTTATTAGTGAGTAATGTGGTTACATTTATTTAAGAAATAAATAGCCATTACTCAAGGACTAATAAATGTGGTGGAGGAAATAAAGGAAAGTGGAAAATAAAAGTACATGCCGTGTATATTAAATATACATGCCGTGTAGTTTTATGGAAAACGAGTACACACCGTGTATTAATGATTACATGCCGTGTAGTTTTTCCAGTCGGGATTTTGAGGATATAATATTGTTTTATTAAATGATATTTATTATAATCAGCGTGGGCGCATGTCAAGGAATTAATAATTCGACATGGGGGTTTTTCAATAAGAGTTAATGAAATAAATAAAACGCCTAACTCGTTTATTTATTATCATAACTCTATAACCTCAAACCCGATTATAAATATCCTCACAACCCCAAAAATTTTCCTCAATCGTTGTGCACAACAATTCTGGGGAATTATTTCTAGGCTGAAAGAACTCCTTCCTCCAATAATGCTCTCAAGTCCGAGAGACCAAGGCGATCTAAGGCGGACATCGCAAGCGAAGGTTCTTCCGCGCTGGCACCTAGATATCCCTTCAGCGACATCTGGAGATACGTGGAACACGTGTGGATCACCACTAGAGGAATCATACACTTGGATTCTACGACGCAATGACGGATCACCGAATCGTGACTAGAAACATCAATGAATAATGAATTCCACCAAGGAAATTCTTGTGAATTAATTAAATTAATTATAACCAACATATGATGATCCTATCTCTATGGTTCCGGGATTCCCTCTTTTTTTTTCATTCTTCGTTCTATTATGAAGATACGGCGTTTTATATCGTGACAGATCTCGGTTTGAACATTGTTTAACGCTAAAATTAAAGTTGGGAAAAACCACCAACGCGATTCCGCTACGCCCGGAACCTACAAGTGGTATCAGAGGGGTTATATCGTTGATTATAATTATTTAGTTTTTCATTGGTGATCTAAGAATTAAATAATTTAGTTATTTCAATTCAAGTTAATCATTCTTTAAATCTGAATCTCAAGATCTGTTCCTCCTCTATCGTTTCTCGTTCACCATACAGAAACGACCTTTTCTTTTAATTTTTCATTAAAATAAAATAAAGGATCTCGTCTGGAGGATCCAAACGTTCCTATCCATACAACATGAGAATACACGACATGTATTCAGAAGTACACGCCGTGTAGTCTAGGTTCATGAATCAGTCTGGTCTGCCAAATCAGACCGTGTATTGATCCTATCTAAGTCATTTATGACACTGTGTGTTGACTAGGAATAGGTGGCGCACGGTTTCCGGATTACACGCCGTGTGGTCCAACATAACACGGCATGTAGTCCCTTTGGGTTGGGGTTAGACCGTGTACCCCGTACATGTCTTGATCGGCTGGAAACCATGTAATGCGAAAACTACACGGCGTGTGTCCCACTGTACACGCAGTGTACTCCGAAAATTTCCAAATTACATTAACACGCCATGTCCCCGGGCGTGTACTTCGGATGGACGGTGAAGAAAAGTACACGCCGTGTAGTCGAAACTACACGCCGTGTACTCACCCAAATTATGCAGATTTATTAAAATTTATTATTATAATATACAAACCCTTGAGACATGTACCATAGTGTAGGCGTAAAGCTGAGGCACAACACGTGATTGGTGTTATATATATATGTGTTTAATTTAACATCTGCGTAATAAATGGTAATTCACCGGGTTGCCTCCAAGGTACAAGTTACGTAAAAGGATAATTTTAAATGAATTTATTTGTTTAAAATTATGATGGATGAGAATCTCAAGGAAATTCAGAAAAGGATTTAAGATAAAAGGATTGATTAATTAAAAGATAATTAATTGATTTGAGCATGATTTATCTTAAGCAATAACGATTAAAGAATTGAATGCTAGTTTTATTTATGTGTAAATATCATTGAATGTATGGATGATCATGAGCTAGACCAAGACCTTTGTATGTGAATGGTTTCTTTTAATTTATTTATTTAAATTTTTTGGCCTGAAATCCTTCTCCTCATTAATATGTAGGGCCTGCGCGCCCAGGGGATCTTTTATGTAAAACCCCCTTTTTACCCCTCACCTACGTGTGAGATAAATGCACATGTAATAGATGGAGCTCCCAAGCTAGTGGAGGAAACTCAAGTCAGGAGAAAAGGCGAAACCAATCCAAGGAGATACAAAGATGGACAGGTGGAAAGCTGTAAACACGAACCTGAAAGGTTCAAGGTGTTTCTCCCCTAGGTCTTGGGTTAGTTTGTCAACCTCTAGATAAACTAACCAATAGAAAAGCTCATGATCATACCATTTATTTTATTTCTGTTAGTTGCATGGTTTATTTATTGTGGGTGTGTTTTCACGATCACACATTTAATTAATTAAACAAGCATGCAAGATGGAACTAAAATAAAAATCAGATTATGTGTAAATATTATCTTAGACATGGTTAATCACTTAATTATATCAAACTTAATATTAACAAAAATTTAATCAAAGATAATAAAATGGAAATTTACGTATAAGGATAAAATCCCTCAAAGAAATATTAAGTCAGTATAGCCTTCCATAATCTTGGTTAGAATCGAACCATAGTTCAAAGTGCTTGACCAACCCTAGTTGGGGTGCTTTCAATTATTGGGAAATTATAATTCAAGATTTTGGGTTGAATTAACTTGGTTCACATCAAGGGTTGACTTGCATAGTAGGACTTAGTGTGACCAAGAGGCAAAGGTTGAGGAAATCCAAAATAAAAGGATTTCAGGATTGGGGAGTCCACTCAGCGGATCAAGGAGATGTGAGTTAATGCAATTGGCATTTGGAATTCCTACCTAAAACCCTTCAAGTTACTTGACCAACCCTAGTTGGGGTAATGAAAAGGGAAATATCGATCCTTTGCACTAGAATATTCAAGCAACAGAATATTCCTAAGTCAATGGTGAGGGCTATTAGATTTCGATAAAATAGTGGGAGACTAATAAATATTAATTTATTTATTTGTCTCATTTTATAATAAAGTACTAAACCTTTTCTCATCTTAATTTGTATAAATGTCAAGAAAATGACTTCAAAAATATAATTGCGAACCATACTCGAGAAGGAAAACCTTCTCACTGGCACCAATTTCTAAGAGTGGTAGAGGCGTTTACGCGTCATCCTTTGCCACGAAAGGAAATTGTATGTGCTGGAAGAACCTATTCCAGTTGCGCTTGGGAAAGAGTCCAGTGATGAGGAATTATCTCTCTATATGAAAGACATTGATGATGCCACATATGTCTAGTGTTTCATGATATCGGCCATGTCCAATGAGCTCCTGAAGCAACATGAAAACATGGACGCGTATAGCATGATGTCTCACCTTAAGGATATCTACCAAGAGAAGGTGATACATGAGAGGTATGAGATCTCCAATGCTTTGTTTACAACTAAGCTTGGAGAGTCTGCGCCAACTGGGCCTCATGTAGTCAAGCTTATTGGCTACATTGAATGCCTGTACATATTAGGGATTAAATTCCCAAATGAGTTGCGTACAGATCTCATCCTATCATCACTACCCAAGACCTTATCTAGCCTTATTTTCAACTACAACATGAGCAACAATGAGAAGAGTCTATCAGAACTTCTGACCTTGATTCTCCAGGTAGATAAGGACATGGGGTGTGACAAACCCGCAGTCCTTATGGTGAATAGGAAAAGGAAGGACAAGGAAAAGGGGCTAAAGACTTATAAATGGTTTGAAGCCCCTGAGCATCGTCCTTCCAAGAAGGGGAAGATCCAGAGGCAGTGAAAGGAATGGGAGGCGGTGTGTTTTTCATGTGGCAAGCAGGGCCACCGAAAGAGGAACTGCACCCAGAAGCATGGGGACGCTAAAGGTGTGTTTGTTATTGAGTGTAATCTTTCCATTTATACACATTGGGTATTAGATACAACTTGTGGGGCTCATATCTATATTCAAATGTAGGAACCAAGTAGATTTAGAAAGATTTCCAGAGGACAGGCGGACCTTCGAGCTACCAATGGCGCAAGGCTGGCTGCGTTGGCTATTGGTGATTACCACCTCTCATTGCTGAATGGAATGATTTTGGTTTTACATAACTGTTATTATGTGCCTAGTGTTACCAAGAACATAATTTCTGTATCTTGTTTGGATATGGATGGATTTATTTTCAAGTTTGGAAATAAGGGTTGTCTCTTTTATAAGAACAACATATGTTATGGTATGGAACATTTAAATAATGGTTTTTATGTATTAAATTACAAAAACAAAGTGTTGGAAATCGATAACGAAACAAACTCACATGAATCATACATCACCCAGTTGTGGCATCACCGTATCGGTCATGTAAACAAGAAGCGCTTGACAAAGCTCTGCCAAGATGGCTATTTAGACTCTACTGAGCTAAAACCACTTGATAGATGTCACACTTGTTTACAAGGAAAAATGACCAAGCCGCCTTTTGGTGGACAAGGTGAAAGAGCCATAGAGCTTCTAGGACTGGTACACACAGATGTGTGTGGACCATTTTCAGTAGAAGCTAGAGGTGGATATTCTTACTTCATTACTTTTACTGATGATTTGAGTAGATATGGCTATGTCTACTTAATGAAATATAAGTCAGAGTCCTTAGAGAAATTTAAGGAATTCAAGAATGAAGTAGAGAATCAGCTTGGTAAGAAGATAAAGAAGCTTCGATTGGATCGAGGTGGAGAATATCTGAACCAAGAGTTCATCGATCTTCTACGGGAGTCTAGGATTCTATCTCAGCTCACTCCTCCTTATACACCACAGTGGAACGGTGTTAGTGAAAGGAGGAACCGCACCTTGTTGAACATGGTGAGGTTGATGATGAGTCATGCAGATATTCTATTATCCTTTTGGGGATATGCATTACAAACTGCATCATACACATTAAACCAAGTACCAACTAAGGCAGAAAATGGAATTCCCTCCAAGCTATGAAATGGAAAGAAACCCATTTTTTCACACACACGTGTATGGGGATGCGAGGCATTTGTTAAGGCCTCCTCAGGCAACAAACTAAAACCCCAGTGCACGAGATGTATCTTTATAGGATATCCCAAGGAAACGAAAGGATATTACCTATATAACCCTTCAGACAAGAAAGTGACTGTCACCAGACAAGCTGTCTTTCTTGAGAGGGAGCACATAATCAAGAAGGATAGTGGGAGCAAGATTGACTTAGACGAAGTTGATGCTCAAGATACACAGGATTTGGTACAGGAACAAGTTCCAAAGGTCCCCGTGGAAGAGGTTCCAGAAACACAACTACTGCATAGGAGCTCAAGAGAGGTAAGGGAACCAGAGAGATTTGGTTTTCTAGTCACCGAAGATGGTGAATCATTATTGTTGGACAATGGTGAACCTCTCTCCTACAAGGAAGCTGTAGAAAGATCAGAAGCTGCAAGATGGCTAGAAGATATAAATTCTAAGATGGATTCCATGTATCAGAACCAAGTATGGGTTCTGGTCGATGAGCCAGTTGATGTAAATCCTGTTGGATACAAATGGGTATTCAAGAGAAAACTGGACATGGAAGGTCAAGTTAGCACCTATAAAGCAGGGTTAGTGGATAAAGGATTCAGACAACATCAAGGAATTGACTATGATAAAACCTTCTCACCATTTACCATGTTTAAATCCATAAGAATCATACTTTACATAGCAGCTTACCATGACTACGAGGTTTGGCAGATGGATGTCAAAACTACAATCCTCAACGGAAACCTTTAGGAAGACGTCTATATGACACAACCAGAAAGGTTTGTGACACCAGGTGAAGCCAAAATGGTTTGCAAGTTGCAGAAATCCATTTATGGATTAAAGCAAGCATCCAGGTCATGGAACATTCGATTTGATGAATCCATAAAGGAATTTGGGTTCATTAAGAACGAATGTGATCCATGTGTTTATAAGCAGTTTAATGGGAATGCGATCGTTATCCTAGTAGTATATTATGACGACATATTACTTATTGTAAATGATGTACCGGTCTTATAGTCAGTTAAGGATTAGTTGAAAAAGTGTTTCTCTATAAAGGACTTAGGAGAAGCAGCCTACATTATAGGGATCAAGATCATTCATGATAGATCCAAGAGGCTTCTTGGACTAAGTCAGGGTATATACATTGACCGGATACTAAAGAGATTTAGTATAGAAAAATCCAAGAGGGGATTAGTTCCAGTGTCACATGGACTACATCTTTCTAAGAAAATGTGTCCTCAGACACAACTAGGGAAAGATAGAATGAGTAAGATCTCATACGATTCGGCTATAGGATCCATCATGTATTCCATGTTATGTACCAGGCTTGATATTTCCTATGCACTGAGCATGGTAGGTAGATATCAAGCAGATCCAGGAGAACAACATTGGACTTCTATTAAGACTATCCTTAAGTATTTGACAAGAACTAAGGATATGTTCCTGGTGTATGGAGGAGACAAGGAGCTTGTCATCAGAGGGTATGCTGATGCTGATTTTCAAACAGATCAGAATGATCTGAAGTCATAATCTGGATATGTTTTCTATCTCAATGGAGGAGCTGTGAGCTGGAAGAGTTCAAAGAAGCTAGTTGTCGCCGATTATACAGCAGATTTTGAATATATAGCGGATTCTGATACAGCCCAGGAAGCCTTATGGATTCGGAACATTGTCCAGGAGCTTGATGTGGTGCCTAGAAGTAAAGATCCCATTACATTATATCATGATAATACTGTAGCAGTGGCTCTTGAAAAAGAACCAAGGTCACATCAACGTAAAAATCACATACTCCGGAAGTATCACCTCTTGAGGGATTTCTATCAAAGGGGTGAAGTTGCAGTGAGCAGAGTGTCCACGGAAGAGAACATGGAGGACCCCATGACTAAAGTCCTATCTCAGCAGAAGCATGAATATCATGTGAGAGTTAGCGGGTTAAAGGTTGTTAGTAGTTGGCTCTAGTCCAAGTGGGAGTCTATTGGAGTTGGTGGCCTAGAACCAACTAACTTGTACTTTATTTATTAATAAAATCCTTATCAAATCTTGATTGTTCTTCTGAATGAAAATGCATGTGATAATGTCCTAAGGATAGCTGTTCCATTAAAGGGTCATAGTGGATCCCTGCTATGATGAGAACCCGGAAGTGCCATAACACTGTTCTTGAATATATGTTCTATGGCCGAATGATGTTATTTGAGGGACACAAATAATATAGGCCATTAGGGGCGAGGACTCATAAAACTTTGAGGCACCTTCTCATGGTGTGTGCCCTTGGTAATATCCAGGAGGATATTATGAGAACGAGACCCGCCAGTAGGAAATCCACATTTCATAGTGTCATTGGATGTTCATATCTGTGGACATGTGTATTGGTCCATAGACTTTAAGATTATTATTAATGGGTATTAAAACTCACGTACTTGGATGTATTGACGAAAACTGTGATGACACACTGTTCGTAGCGAGGTAGGATATGTTGGGTGCATCACGAGTAATACTGCATTAATAGATAATGCGATAAAGGATTTGTCTCTTCTATTCCATAACAGAAGTAGATATCTCAGGCCCTTTGATGGAATTGATATAGCCTAAATAAATCCCTGGCCATGGTAAGGTATGGTCAAGTTCAATTCTATAAAGTCAAAGAAAGAATAATCGAGAACATGGGTTGATGGGACTAGCATGTAACCCACTTGATTCGAGATATCGTGATAAAAGGATTATATTACACAGTAAACATTCGTAGGAGGTGACACTTCATTGCGGCGTTAACTTCTTTCTCTATGGGTGCCTTGGTATGTTTCTAGATGCTAACCTTGGACTTTAGGCAGGCTCCGCTTAATTCCACTGAGAAAGGGGCCTAGAGGGTCACACACTAAGTGTGTCCATGTATCTCAGTTAAATATTAATTTAACAAGTTAAATAAATATTATTCCCGACTGTTGTTTAATAATTATTTAAGGATTCCTGATCGCATTTATTTTGACACTAGTTATTCGAGAGAATATATTGTGGGCGAAATAATATATTTATTAGCAAGTAATGAAGTTACATTCATTTAATAAATAAATAGCCATTACTCAAGGACTAATAAATGTGGTGGAGGAAATAAAGTAAAGTGGAAAATAAAAGTACACGCCGTGTATATTAAATATAAACATCATGTAGTTTTATAGAAAACGAGTACACACCATGTATTAATGATTACACGTCGTGTAGTTTTTCCAGTCAGGATTTTGAGGATATAATATTGTTTTATTAAATGATATTTATTATAATCAGTGTGGGCGCATGTCAAGGAATTAATAATTCGACATGGGGGTTTTCAATAAGAGTTAATGAAATAAATAAAATGCGTAACGTGTTTATTTATTGTCATAACTCTATAACCTCAAACCCGATTATAAATATCCCCACAACCCCAACACTTTTCCTCAATCGTTGTGCACAACAATTCTGGAGAATTCTTTCAAGGCTGAAAGAACTCCTTCCTCAAAGAACACTCTCAAGGCCGAGAGATCAAGGCGATCGAAGGCGGACATCGCAAGCGAAGGTTCTTCCACACTGGCACCTGGAGATCCCTTCAGCGACGTTTGGAGATACGTGGCACACGTGTGGATCACCGCTAGAGGAATCCTACACTTGGATTCTACGACGCAACGACGGATCACCGAATCGTGACTGGAAACATCAATGAATAAAGAATTCCACCAAGGAAATTCTTGTGAATTAATTAAATTAATTATAACCAACATATGATGATCCTATCTCTATGGTTTTGGGATTCCCTCTTTTTTTTCATTCTTTGTTCTATTCCGAAGATACGACATTTTATATCGTGACAGATCTCGGTTTAAATTTTGTTTAACGCTAAAATTAAAGTTGGGAAAACCCACCAATGCGATTCCGCTACACCCGGAACCTACACACATGACATACACATATAGATAAAGAATGAAAAAAATGGAATAATAACAAATATATATGCCATAATTGTAAGGAAAATAATAGAAACTGAACAACTAAAATAGTAGCTAAAAACTCCAAAAGACAAGTCGAACAGCAAGGGAATCAAAACCAAACAGCTACTCCAACGATGGCATGGACGAACTCCAACCATCTCACCATCAGCTACCCATACCAGCTATCATGAAACTCATCACCTCACTGTTGCGACTTTCCTTTCCCTACACTAGAAGACAAATAAAGGTCTACGTACCAATGAAGCAGTGTGCAAGTTGTGAGCTAACAAGCTCAGTAGAATCCCACCCAGGGGTTCCATAACAAGTCTCTATATTAAAGAAATTATATATACTCATTTTTAAATAAATCATGGCATGATAAGTAGTAAAGAATTTTTCTAGAAAACATGGTAAACATTCCCATTTCCATAGTTCTAAACAAAAGTAGGTATAGCATTTTCCAAATAATTTTTCCATATTATTGTTCATAAGAATCAACATGCATATCAAGGATAAATCAGAAAGATGAGTAGTATAAACTAGAAGAACAGGTATCACAACACCAAGGAATACAACAGGTCTAGGCAGAAGACTACTCGTACCATAATAATCAAGTGCACAAAACTAATCCTAGAACAACGGGCCTAGGAAGTAGAGGAAAACCCCAAGATTAATCCCCCCAAAATGTAAATATCAGTCCCCTAGAACAACAGGCCTAAGAAAAAAAGAAAATCCCCAAGAAAAGCCTCCTTGATTATCACAAAGCAATGGACGATGTCTTCAAGCTAAACCTTCCACCTAAGTACCCAAGGTAACCCATGTGCTATTTTTCACAAACCTATTTCAATGTTTTGAAAACCATTAAATAAAATTTCACAATTAATTTATCAAAATCTAGGGAAAAACATTTTTATTTCAAAACCATTTTTCAACACACATAAAAAATTATTCCAATTTCATAAATCAATTTATAAAGCAATTTCTAAAGCAAAACAAGTAGGTTCATTATCATAGGCTAGATACGGAACTACCTACCTCAAAGTTCAGGTCATACACACTCAAAACAGAATCCAAAACCAAGAACGAAACCCAACAGCACAAAAAGAGACCCTAGGATCCAATCCATAATAAGATTGATTCAAATCTAAACACAAAAGGTTAGCGGAAGAGAGGAAAACCACATACCTCAAAGAATTATTCTTGCCACACCACAACCAATGAAGGAAGAAGGACTTCATAATGAGATATCAAAAAAGATCTAGAATAATATGACAAGAATCAACCAAATTAGATCAAAGGATCCAATAATGCAAGACAACGACGCTATCGTGATCAATATCAAGGAAAAAATAGAATGAGCACCCACCTAGAGAGACGCACAATAGATGAAACGATGAACCGGAGCCGATCGGATCGATCCAGAAGGTGAGACATCTCTAAAAAAATGCCTAGGAGAAAGTTAGGGTTGAGAGGTAAGTGGTTAGAGAAAAAAAGGACAAGAGAAACTGAAAAACGTGTGAATTAATCCTGGGCGTGGGTCGAGTCAGGACGTGTAACCCTTGGTCATGATGTGTTGGCCTCACTGAATAAGTTATGCCAAAAAACCCATCACCTCAGGTTAAAAAACTGCTATTTAGTCACAACATGACATGTACCTTAGGTACACAATGTGTACCAGCTCACGACATGATCTCCCCATTCATGACGTGATCTTTCAGTCCTTGATATGCAACCATCACCAAGTACATGATGTGTACTTCAGGTACATCATGTGTACCTGTACTGCAACCTGCAGTAAACCCAAAAAAGACCTATAAAAACTTTTAAGGACTTCTAACAACAAAGGGACTTAGAAAAAAATAAAAACATACCCGACTAAGGTAATGGAATGTTACAAACTCCCCACCATAAATAATTTCCATCACTAGGAAGTCATGTGGAATATGTAGTCCCCAAAAATAGATGAGGCCACTACTCCCTCATCAACAGCTCACATTCCCAATTCTCATGAGAATCTGATCCTTGCTTCCATAGAACTATGACCAACAGAATCAACTTCCCATGCAATAATTTCACTTGAGAATCAACAATCTCAACTGGTTTCTCCAGAACAGAAACATCCGGCTCAAACTCAATTTCTTCCCAACTCAGAACAAGAGAGGGATTAGGGTGATACTTCATGAGCTGAGATATATGGAAAACATCATGAATCCATGTCAACTGAACCAAAATCACTAACCAATAAGCAACTTTACCAAGCTGTTCAGTGATCTCAAATGGTCCAATATATCTCAGAGCCAACTTTACTTGTTTTCCAAGTCAATAGTGACCTAACTGAGAAGAAAATTTCAAGAAAACCCAGTCACCAATGAAAAACTCTGAAGGATGATTCCACTAATATGCATACAATTTTTATCAACTTTGGGATATAAACAGACATCATCACATATCCTGAATCTTTGCTGACATATCTAGAACTAGACTTGGTCCAACCAAATATACTTCACCCACCTACTCCCAACAAAGAGGTGATCTGGATGGGAGACCATACAATGACTCAAAAAGAGCCATTATGATCAATGATTGATAACTGTTGTTTTAAAAAACTCAACAAATCCCAGATGGATATCCCACAATCCACCAAAATCCAAGACACATGCACGAAGAATATCTTCTAGGATCTGAATCACATGCTCCATATGGTCATCTGTCTATGGATGGTAAGTTGTGATCAACTTGACCTGAGTTCCCATTGACTCTTAAAGACTCCTCTAGAAGCTTGAGGTAAACCTTGGATACCTATCTGAAACAAAAAAAGGACTCACATACAACATAACAATATCTTGCACATATAACTTACCTAGATCTTCAAATTTAGTGGTGTCTTTGATCGAAATGAAATGAGCAGACTTCTTCAACCGATCAACAACCACCCTGATAGCATTTTCCCTCGGGGTGTCCACGAAAAACCAACAAAAAATTCCATGGAAACCTCATCCCATTTTCAAGCTGGCACCCTAAGAGGCTAAATAAAACCAGAGGGTTTCAAGTGCTCTGCGTTTATCCATTGCCAGGTGTAATAGTGGGACACATAATCTGCAACGTCGTGCTTCATACCCATCCACCAGAACTGTCTTCTCATGTCATAATACATCTTTGTAGTGCATGAATGAATGGATCATGAAGATCTATGACAATAAAACAATATTGAACTTCTCATAGGTGCTGGGATGAAAACTCACTTCCTGAAGTGAGGTATGCCATCTGAAGAAAGATACCAAACATGAATTGTCTCCCCACCATAAAGGTTTTACTGAATCTGCTGAAACTTATCATCTTGTTGTTGAATTTGCAAGATAGAATCCAGGAGAGATGATGACAACTAAACACTGGTCAGAACCATCCCTAAAACATCCTCCAGAGCATCCAAGTGCAACTGAATGAAAAGCCCTATAAGATTCTACTATTCCTTTGATTACAAAATAGCTTGTGATGATACCTTTCTGCTTAGAGCATCTGAAAAAACATTCCATTTTGTTAGGGTTTAGGAAATGTTAAAGTAAAATGTCTGAAGGTATTCTACCCATCATATTTTTATAATATTCAAGTCTTTCTGGGAAAATATATACCTCATACTCTTATGATCAGAGAAGACTATGAACTTCTCCCCAAATAGATAGTTCCACCAACATTTAAGTGCATGCATCACAGTAGCAAGTTCTAAATCATGAGTGGGGTAGTTCTTCTCATATGTTCAAAGCTTATGAGATCCATAATCTACCATATGATCATCCTACATCATTACGCATCCCAAACCAGAACTAGATGCATAAAAAAACACTACTTACCCCTTACCGGGACCAAGTAAGATCAGAACAAGTGACGATATTAGAAGTCATTTTAGTTCATCAAAGGAAGGATAAAGCTTTTCATCCCATGATAATTTTTCTGCTTTATTTCTAAGAGTAGTCAAAGGTGATTCCATCTTAGATAAATCCTTGATGAATCATCGGTAGTATCCAACAAGACCAAGGAAGCTTTGAATTTCAAAGACATTTCGTGGTTCCTTCCATGATAGAACAACTTTTACCTTCTTTGGATTAACTATTAAGCCAAGATTAGAAATTATGTGCCCTAATAACTTCAATTCTCAAATATAGAAACTACACTTTGAAATATTTCCTTACAAATGGTGATTTATAAGAACATATAGAACCAAACTCAGATGGTTCTTGTGCTCACGATCGGATTTTGAATAAACCATAATATCATCCACAAACACTACCACAAAGGTGTCAAGATATTGACGGAATATCTGATTCATAAAATCCATGAAAATTGCAGGGGAGTTAGTCAGAAAAAAGGCATCACAAGATATTCATAATGGCCATACCTGCTCTTGAAGTCCGTCTTTGGTATATCAGACTCTCAAACTCAGATTTGATGATAACCTGACCTAAGATCAATCTTCGAGAACCACTTTTCCCCCTTTAACTGATCAAAAAAATCATCCACACGAGGTAAAGGGTATTTTTTCTTAACCATTAACTGGTTCAACTTCCAATAGCCCACACACAACCAAAGTGAACCATCTAATTTCTTGGAAAAGAGCATAGGGGTTTCCCAAGGAGAAACACTAGGGTGAATGAAACCTTTCTCTAACATGTCATCCAACTGAATCTTGATCTATTTAAACTCCGCTGGTACCATACGATAAGAAGGAATTGATATCAATTGTGTACCTAACATTAGGTCAATCGTAAACTCTACCTCTCTCTCTGGAGTAATACTAGAGAAAACTTCTAGAAAAATTCTAGGAAATTATTTAATAGCAATAGGAATATAAAAAGCATGAGATACGTTATTGGGCTCAAAGAAAATAAAAACCAACAAACTCCTTAGCTCTGAGTGGGAAGGTCCTGCTCAACTTGACCTCAGGTCCCACTCTCCCTAAAACACATGGGAGATCCCATCATTAGAAAGAAAAAAAACACACCAATGATAAAAATCAACCTCAGCTCGATGAGAAACATTCCAATCCATACCGATGATGACGTCAAACATATCCAGATCAAGAATGAGAAAATCCCAGACCAACTCCGTATCAGCTATAGTCAACAAACAAGGACACTAAAACCTCTGATCTTTCCTCTTACCAAGATGTGTCTCTAACTTCATTATAAAGGGCATAAGTTCCATTAGCATTTTAATCATAGCAATAAAATGTGCAGATATAAATGAGTGGGAGACACCAATATCAAACAAGTTAGCAGCTACTAAAGATGCAATAAAGAGAATACCTCTCACTATTGCTAGACCTACATCAACTTCCATTGGACACTCATATAATGTGTGTAAATGATTTAATCCCGAGCCCTATGGCTAGAGCTCTTTAGTCTTTGAAGCTTCAGACTTCAATGCAGAATCCTTTGAATCTGGAAAACCCTAAACATAATGAGGTGTATTCATAGCTTTATATAAACAATGTAGATGACCAACACATCCACATATATTGCATGTATTCATGGGAATAGTACAATAATGTCTGGTGTGACCCCCTTTTCCGCACTGGTAGCAATTCAGAGGTGCACTTCTAGCTGAAATGGATGGTACAAAGGAGGCTCGCTGCTGAGACCCACCTCCACCACTTTTGCGATAGTCCTGGAACTTCCTCTTCTTACCATGCACGCCATTGAAGCTATCACAAGTTGGAAGAGAAGAGGTAGTAGCACTGACCTTTCTTGCCATGTCCATCTATACCATCATTGCTATATACACTATCTCTGTATAGGTAGACAACTTCAACATGAACATCTACGATCTAAATTCTGGTCGAAAACCCTGTAAGTAATTCTACGCCTTCATCTGGTCATTAATCACCACATCCAGAGCAAAATGGATATGTTCAAAAAACCAGTTGGTGTAGGCTAACACCGAATTCTCTCCCTACTAAAATGATAGGAACTCTAGAGATTTTTCCATCATCAGAGACTCTAGATAAAACTACTGAAAGAACAGGGTTTTGAAACCCTTCCAATCCAAGCCCACATGTCTCTCTGCCTGGACCATAGAGTCCCACCAATGCTTTCCAGAACCCTCGAGTCTAAACGCTGCGCACTTCACCCAAATATTCTCAGGTTTCTCCAGGAAGTCTAAGATTTGGTCGATCATTTCCATCCAATCCTTCACCTCTTTTGGTTAAGTATTCCCTTTAAAGGATGGTGGATTTTCGTGCAAGAACTCTCGCGATTGATCTCTTTCTTCTCCATCTTCTGGTTTTACTTCAACCACTGTGTTATGGACTCGTGGAATATCTTGATCGAGAACATAGAATGACCATAAAACAGTCTCGATGATATTATGATCCATAGGTGGATTCACTTGAGGATCATCAAATGCACATTCCTAAGGAACCTGTGGAAGACGTCTCAGAGGCATACTGTTGCATACCAAAACATAAGAACGATCAAACATAGAATAAATCTTAGTTCAAACTAGAAAACGCATAGGCATAAAATGATATTTCAAAAGAAAAAAACAACACTAGAGACACATACCCCGACATCCCATTCTAACTCGAGTCTCGTTACGACAAGAGTTGGCCAGAAACTCATCGCAACATACCTCTCAAGTCCCAATAATCCTATCTCCAATCTAATAGACATCCCAAGAAAATATTCTTGAGGATAGAACTCCTCTGATACCAAAATGTATTAAACCTACCCAGGTTACCCTGAAAGTTGGAACCCAAACCGATTCGTCACATACTTGAAGGGAGTTCCCGATCCCCACAGGTTGGTGACAAGCACCTGGGCATCGAATGACAAAACTGAAGGAACAATTTCACCCAACCTGAACAAACACATGGAATACACTTATAGAGAAAGAAAAAAATAGTGTAAGACTAAAAAATATATATGCCATAACTATAAGAAAAATAAAAAGATAGAACAACTGAAATAATAACTAAAAACTCCAAAAGACAAGTCCAACTATAGGGGACTCAAAACCAAAAAGCTACTAATACTATGTCATGGAAGAACTCCAACCATCTCACCATCAGCTGCCCATCCCAGATATCATGAACCACTCTTCCTCACTGCAACACCTTTCCTTTCCCTGCACTGAGATAAAAATAAAGGTCTACGCACCACCAAATTAGTGTGTAGGGTGTGAGATAACAGGCTTAGTAGGATCCCACTTAGGTTTTCTATAACAAGTATCTGTATAAAAAATCTGGTATGCTCATTTTTAAATAAAACATGGTATGATAAGTAGTAAATCAGTTTTATAAAAAATATGGTAAACATTCCCTTTTCCATAGTTCTAAACAAAAGTAGGTATATAATTTTCCAAATCATTTTTCCATATCATTGTTTATAAGCATCAACATGCATATCAAGGCTAACTCAGAAAGCCAAGAAGTATAAACCAGAAGCACAAGTATCACAACACCAAGGAATACAATAGGTATAGACAGGAGACTACTCGTACCATAAGAATCAAGTGCACAAAACTGATACTAGAACAACGGGCCTAGGAAGCAGAGGAAAACCCCAAGAGTAATCCCCCAAAAATCTCAATATAGGTCCCCTAGAACAACAGGCCTAGGAAATAGAGGAAATCCCCAAGGCAATCCTCCTTGATAATCACAAAGCAATGAACGATGGCCTCAAGTTAAACCTTCCACCTAAGTACCCAAGTTAACCCATATGATCTTTTTCACAAACCCATTTTAATGTTTTGAAAGCCATTCAAAACCATTTAATAATAAATTTATCAAAATCTAGGGAAAAACCATTGTTCTTTCAAAACCCTATTCAACACACACAAAAAATCATTACAATTTCACAAATCAATTTATAAAGAAATTTGAAAAGAAAAACAAGTAGGTTCATTATCATAGGATAGATACAGAACCACCTACCTCAAAGTTCTGGTCACACACACCCACAACGAAATCCAAAACCAAGAACGAAACCCAACAACACCAACAGAGACCCTAGGATCCAATCCATAACCATATTGATTCAAATATAAAAACAAAAGGTCCGTGGAAGAGAGGAAAACCACATACCTCAAATAAGGATTCCCTCTACACCACAACCAATGAAGGAAAAATTCCTCTAGAACAAGATCTCACAACGAATCTAGAAGAAGATAAAAAGAATAAACCAACATAGATCAAAGGATCTGATAACAAAAGACACGAGCGCTATCATGATCAATCTCAAGGACGAAATGAAAATAAAACTCACTTATAGAGACACACTATAGATGCAACAATGAACTGGAGCCTATTGAATCGGTCTAAAAGGTAATATGTCTTTGAAAAATGCCTAGGAGAAATTTATGGTGGAGAGGAAAGAGTTTCAGGAGAAAAAGGCAAAGTGAAACTGAAAAACATGTGACTTAAACCTAGGCATGGGCTGAGTCATGATGTGTACCCCTTGGTCACAATGTGTAGGCCTCACTGGATAAGTTACACTAAAAAACCCATTACCTTGGGTTGAAAAACCTATATTTAGTCACTAAAATATGTATACCTCAAGTACATGACATGTACCAACTCACGACAAGATCTCCCCATTCATGACATGATCTCCCAGTCCTCAATATGAAACTAGCACCAGGTACACGATGTGTACCTGTACTGCAACCTGCAGTAAACCCAAAAAAACACCTATAAAAACATTTAAGGAATTTTAACCAACAAGGGGACTTAGAAGAAAAGAAAAACATACACGAATAAGGTAAAAAGATGTTACAGCTACTACCAGGAATCCCATTGGACACACAATAGAGGCTAACAGGTTACCAGTGGTGTAGGGAATGTTAATATTAGGAGGCAATTATCGTGGTTAAAATGTGTCTAGTTCATGTATTAAATGTCATGGATAGATTCAATAAACCCTATTCATCATTGTAAGCTATAAAAGGAGATTAAGGTAGCCTCAATTCATCATCCAATCATCCACCAAATCAAATTAAAAATTATTAAATGCTCCTGAAACTAAAAGTTGATATAATTCTCTAAAATATCCCAAGCACTTAAAGTCCTCATATTTCAAAGGGAGTTCAAGTGATCATCATACGAGGAGATAAATTCATCAAATAATGAAGGGCATGTTCTTTAATGAATTCATCTAAAACACCATTGAAATTCTTGTTTGATCGTTTTAATAACCTTTTCTCTCTTTCTTTAGAGCCTTTATGTAAAACCCATTGAATCTCGATTCTTATCCTTATCTCTCTCTCTCTCTATTTATTTCTTGATCCATTTCTTAAAGAGAGAGTGAAGTTCATGTATTGTAAAGGGAATTTAATTAATCAATTCACCTATTTCACTTCTCCCTATATTTATTTGGTTCTTGGTTATTCATTCAAACCAAGGGATTGAGTTTTTTGTTATTCAATTAAAATCAAGGGTTTTTTAGGTTCTTGGTTTTCATTAAAACCATGTGTTTTTGGTTTCTTGGTTCCCATTAAAACTAAGTAGTTTATTATATTAAACCTAATTTATTCTCATGGGGAGGAGGCATAGGGGTACCTTTATATACTATTTTCAAACTATTTTACAAAATTTCTTGAGTTTTTTTAGTATTTACTTTTCCATATCACCTTTTTTTAATTTTATTTTTTTTTAAATTCTAATATGATTTAATTTGATTATATTGATTGATTTATTTACTTAATCATATATTTTATAGCATCAATTTTATTTATAACTTTTATTTCTCAAAAGGAAATTCACCCTTGTCATTTATCTGACCCAAAAATTGGTATCAAAGGGTTCTTTGAATTTATTTCAAAATCACTTTTTGAAAATACTTTTTATTCTTGTTTTCAAAAATTTCTTTTGATTATAAATTCTTATCCAATTTTTATAGTTCAATTTTAAAATGGTATCAAATTATTATACACATTATCCTTTATTTGATGGTTCAAATTATTCATATTGGAAATATCACATAACTATTTTCATTATAAGTATTGGATATCTCGTTTTAAATATGTTTATGTATGGTTATATCCCTATAACTACACCAAAAGATTAATTTACCACACAATATATTGCATCTTTTTAATTATATGGTATAGCTATGAATGCCTTTCATTGAGGTTTATATTAAAATGAATTCAATGGAATATATTATTTTAAAAACACTAATGAAATTGGAAAATTGTTTGGAATCAGAAATGAAAGAAAACATAAAGGGAACTATATTGAATATTTATCATAAAGATTTAAAAAGTTTCTTTGTGCATGAAAATTAATCTATTACTAGAATGTTTACTCATTTCACTGACATTTACAATGGTAGAAAATCTCTCAGTGATGAATTGTCTATAGAAACTCTCATTAAGAAAATCCTATGGAGTTTACCTAGTTCTTTGGCCCCCAAAGTGATAATGATTTAAGAATCCAAAGACATAAAAAATATAGAAGTTGAATAAATCATTGGATAACTCATGACATATGAGATCACTAGGAAATGATAAGAGGTTAAGAAAGCTATCAAGGTTAAGGAAACAAAGAATAAAATTGATTTAAAAAAAATAAAATATATTGATTCTTATTAAATTGACACCTATGATGAAGTATAACTTAAACATATTGTAAAAATTATGTACAAACACCTAATAATGAAGAAATAATCCTGAAATTCCATAAATAAAAGTATAATCGAAGTTATGAAAGTGATGTTTTACGAGTGAAACAAACAGGGTTATATAAGACCAAATTATCCAATCTAAAAAAATATGTTAAAAGGTAATAATAAAGGCAAGAAAGATCTAAAATTTTCAACTTGGGATGACTCTTCCTTGTTAAGTGATGAAAGTTCGAAATACCTTGTGGCATATCTTGAGGAAGTTAATGAGGCAAGTACTCATTTGTCTCATTTTTCTTCTTAATATTATTCTTTCTCTTGATCATTTAGTCACCTAAATGATAAATACCTAAAATACGCCTGAGGTAAACTTGAAAAAGGACATCATCAACTCAATTCTTTAAATTTAGATCTCAACAAGAAGTATAATAAAGAGATTTTTGACAAAGATCAAGGTTTACATGAAAAAGATCTTATTTTAAAATAAAATGATGATTTTATTTTGAAAATAAAAAATCAAATTGATGTTGAAGATTTCAAAACCAAAATCAAGGATTTCAAAAGCTATCATTTAAAATTCACACAAGGAAAACAAAAACTTAATATGATCCTTGGTTCTCAATGAATCAAAAGAAATAATCATGGTTTTGGTTTTTAAATGATAATGAAAATTATTAAAAAACCTCTCCCTTTGTTCAAAATGGTATTTATAGAAATAAAATTTGAAAATACTTTCATAAATATGACCATCTTCTCTATAAATATTACTTTAAAAATGATAGATATGGAAGTACTAAATTGATCTATATTTATTATAATATATCTCAAAAATATAATCATGTTTGGGTCCTTAAATATTTTATAGCCTTTGTTTGTTGACCTAAATTTATTATCCTGACTAAATCATGTGCTAAAATTACTATACCCTTAAGAGTACTAAAAGGATCCTTTAAATGATTTATCACAGGGATTTTCCACTAAACCTCATTGTTCTATAAAAAGAGTGGATTCTATTTAAAAGATAGTGTTTTCTATTTTAATGTGATTTATCAGATAATTCTACATTAAGATTAATTTTTTATGATTCATGTGAGGAGGAAACAAGATATTTACTTTCCAAAGAATCTTAGACTTCAATATTGATCTTCAAGAAAAAATTTTCTTTGTTCCTCTTATTTTTGTACTCTATTGAATTTTATTTCAAAATATTTCCTCTCTTTTTTTATCTTATTTTAAGGATTTTATCTCTTTATTTTTGGATATAATCTATTTATCTCAATTGTGATATCATTTTTGGAGAGTCAAATATATTTTTAAAAAAATTTATTCATTAAATACATTTTTCAAAATACATTTCTCTTCCATTTTCAAAATATTTTCAATTTTTTTTTCATTTTATTTTTTAAATTTGTTTTTATATTTTAACTTTTAATATTCATACTCTCTCTTATCTTTAATTTTTATTTGATATGATGTTTTATTTAAATATTTATCTCTATTCCATCTATCAATTTATTTAATTCTTTAATATTTTTTCATGCTCTATATGTTTTATTTTAAGGGAGTTGTTTTAATGGTATTTTTCATTATTCTCATCTCTCTTATCTAAGAATTTTATTAAAGATTAATTTTATACTAGGAATGTGAAATCTCTTCATAAAATATTGTTTTAAATACTACATCTCTTAGATTGATCTTCACTTAATTATTTGAAAAACATTTATACATGCTTCAAAAATATTATTTTTAAAAGTTCTATTTTTAAAGGGTTTTATATACATATATTTGTTCTTATCTTGAGAATAATATTATTTCTTAGTACCTTTATGGATTCTTGAGCTTAATTTATTGATTGATTTATTTTATGAATCACGATAGTTTGTAAATTTACCCCACTTTATTACATATTATTTTATTAAAGGTAAGTTTAATATTTTTTAATGGTTGTTTTGAAATTCTTTTCTTTTATCTTTTCATATATCTCTAACCTTATTTATTTGAAAAGTCATTTTTGATAATATCAAAGGGGGGTAAGTTTTTTATGGAGGTAAATTATAAAATAATGATTTTTTTCAAATGTTGTTTCATCAAGGGGGATAAATTGTTTTTAAAAGTTTTAAAAAATGGAGAGATATGGTTTAATATTTATTTGGAAAGTACTTAATTTTTATCTTTTACCTCTTCCATATCTTGATTTTAATATCAAGTGTATATGATCATCAAAAAGGGGGAGATTTTTGGACCCTAAAGTGTAATTGTTCTAATTATCACAAACACTCTAATGCTATTTTAACTTGTTTCATATTATTTAAAGTGTATTTTTTTATTTTTTTAGTGTATTAGTTTGGTAGGAAGGCATATGGACAAAAGGGGGCCTCAAATTGGGTTCAAAGGGACTCTTCCACTTATGTAGTAGTAGGGGAACACCGGACACCCAATGCAGTTCTAACAAATATCCATTGGCATGAGAAAAAATGAGAGGACCAGTTTGTGATATTCCTAACATAGATAGGGGGTGGGGGGTGAATCAATGATGGGGACTTTTTAATCCAATTTTTACTTTTTATCCCTATACCTCTTAGACCTATCAGGATATTGATTCTCTTATTATCTTTTTCCTATCTTATGCAAGTATATGTAAGCAGTAAATATAGCACCTGATATTTTTATAAGGTTCACTACTCAATAAGAGTATCTACCTCCTTAGTATGTTCGGAAATAATCCCAACCACATAACCTCTAGAAAACAATTCTTTTTTGTTATTACAATGAGTAGTATAGGACCATACACTCGTGAATCACTTTGAAAAAATCCAATAGTACGTGTTTTATATTTCTTGGTTGGATATTTATACTACCTCCGAAGATAGTGTTCTACTTGTTGATATGGGGTTGTAACACTAAGAAAGTCCTCCACCAATTGAGTCCTATCCGATGTCACAATTCTGATTTGTTCTTTAACATACTTCTTCTTTACTTTGTTACTTTCACAATAGTATGCAAGCAACTCTGCTTACCTCTTCCCAGTAGAAAACTAAAAGCTACACAATATTATTTTTCTATTAGTCATAATAATATGAATGTGGTAGACCGATGGACTGAATTATCTATGACCAAAATTATAATCAACTAATATCAATTTGGACAGTCACTTCTCTTCTTTTCACTTTCTTCTTCAATGTAAAACCAACCACACTGATACATCTTCTTCTTATTCTTTCTATAATCACAAAATTTCTTTGTGATTATTAAATTAATGAAGATAAGCTCAACTTACCATCATCACAATTGATATGGTCTAAATAATTTAATATTGATTTTCCAATTTCTTCTTCTGGGACACACAATAATATGGAATAGTATAATGGTGTCTTCCCAAGCACTAGTTCACCTAAACTAGGTATTCAAAACTACCATTTGTAGAGAACCCTCATGAAGATCACAACCTTCACAAAGAAAACTACCTTTGCGAAGCTAACTACCTTTTTGGAGCTCCCTACCTTCATGAAGCTAACTTCCTTCGCCGAGCTCACTGCCTTCACAAAGCAAACTACCTTCACAGAGCAAACTTTCTTCACATGGCTCACTGAGTCTTCACGGAACATCCCATCATCATGAAGCACCCATTAATTAGAATCCACTACCAAAAATTTGGGTTTCCATAGTTCCACCCCTTTAATAGTGCTAAAAAAAGTACTGATAAAGGGGATACCCTTTATTAGTGCTAAAAAAAGCACTGATAAAGGGTACTTTTAACAGTGCTAAAAAAGTGGTGTTAAAAGTAGCCCTTTATCATCGCTTTTTTTACTAGCGCTGATAAAGGGTATATTTCAAAAAAAAAATCATTAAAATTAATATATTAATATATAAATATATTGATATTTATATAAATATAATATATATATTTTAAATGTGTTTTTGATAAGGATAAATAGAAATTTAAACTTAATATATATGATATTTAGTAAAAAAAGGCTTATGAAATAATTTAATTTTTTTTTAATTTTTAATTTTTTTATTTTTATCGAATAATAGTCATTTAATAACAATTTTAATATAAAATAAATAAATAAATAAATAAAATATCTAAATTAAGTTGAAAAAAACAACTCAAACTTCAAACGACCATAACTTTTGATCCAGATGTCCGTTTGAGCTCTACCACATATAAAATCGAATATTACGACGATATATATGCTGATATGATTGGGAGAACCTTGGTCAAGGTATTTTCAAGGCAAAAAAGACCCATAAGTCCTCCAAAACTGAGTTTTTAGTCTGCGTACCCCGATTTTTTAACATTTGATGGATTTTCAGGCTAATTTATGGGGGTCTTTTGACAATTTTTAGTGGGGAATAAATTTATTCACATGTCTTACATTTATAATGATATAATGGTTTTAAAATTTTATCATTTTTCACAATGTACTATTATTTATAATCAAATATATAACAATATATACATATTTTTTTATATATTCACACTTAAAATTTTAATTTTATAAATAATTAATTAAACATATTTACATATAAAATATATTTATTAATATATAAGACTTATCTAAATAAAAACTAATATTCATTTTATTTAAAATAGTAAATATGAATATTTATATACCTATATAGTGTGTGTGTGTGTCTACACACACACACACACACATATATTAGTGTGTGTGTGTGTTTTAGTAAACTGATATATATTATCTATATATTCTAACATGTAATAATGTAAATATATATAAATATGTATAAATATGTATAATTATACTTACAGATACACATATATAATATATATATATACATGTGTATGTTTGTTGTATATATGTATGTATATATATATATTTATTTATAAACACACACAAAAAATATATTTTATAAATGTATTTAAAACCAATCTTACAAATATATATTAATATATGAATAAATATATAACTAAATATATATTAATATACGAATAAATATATAGATAAAAAATATAACTATACATATATATAAATAAATATATATAAATAGATAATAATATATGAATATATATATATATATATTAATATAACTATATATATATAAATTAATATAAATATATTTTAATATAAGAATAAATATAACTATATATATATAAATAATTACATATATCATTAAATGGAGAACAAAGTAACATGGAGGAGTGGTAAAGTGTCCAGTGCATAGGGAAGAGGTCTCGAGTTCGAATCTAGGGAGAGGCAAGGGCGCACACGCATGTGCAGGGGGTCTAACACTGTTAAAGGGCTAGGGAGGGTGCTGTTAAAGCCTGGATGGAATGGGTGGGCGTGATTGGGGGGCTTCCAAGTTCTGTTAAAAGGAGGTGGAAGGCACTATTAAAAGGGATCTCCAATTTTTGATTTTTTTTTAATTTTTTTTACATTTTTTTGAATTTTATCAGTGCTTTTAAAAAAGCACTGATAAAAGGGGCCTTTATCAACACTTTTCTAAGTATTAGTAAAAGAGACCCCCATTAACTTCACTCAGATTAATAGTGTTAAAAAAGAACTGTTAAAATCTATTTCTATCATTGATAAAAGGGATATCTGTAGTAGTGAGAATTGGCATTAGTCACAACTTTAGAAGTCTTTTTACGATGCTCAATCTTGCATATAAGTCTAACTTCAAGGAGCTCCTCTAAATTTGTTAAATCAGAGTGATTTTTAATTTCCTATATAATTTTTGTCTCAAATGAAGTTGGAATCACCTCATATTTATATGCTCTCCCATTCACGATTCTCCACTACCTCCGACACATTTTTCAGATCACCCGAAAATATCTTTGCGACACTCCTCCATTTGTGATGCTCCTTTGATATTTGATGTTGTCACAGAGCTCACCATCAATCCATTTAGTTCTCAAGATGCTCCACATATTTTAATAAAAATGGTTACCATCACCCTTTTGATGCTCCACATTTCATTAATCTCATCCCAACCTTTGCGAAACCCATGCCTTTACTATTTTTATGAAGTTTCATTACCAGAAAACAACCTTTCACGATTCTAGTTGTAATTGTAGATATCATCATCAAATTAATTTTTTCCTTCACAAAACCACCTTAGATAATCCCATTCTTTGAAAAACTCAAGAAGTTTTCATATTTCCAAAATGAATTCAAGGAAATCCATGTTTAGAGATGCCTTCCACCCTCTAAATTTTGGACCTCAAAAATTTGGCAAACATTGGAAAATGACGCCACCATCAAAATCATCTTCGAAAACATCTCCCATAATAATTCAATGTCATCTATAATTATCAATAAACATAACTTGATGCATCGTTAAAGATTCAAAAACTTCTACCAGAATCCACTTCATTTCAAAACCACTCAATTTATTTCATCAAAAACTCCATCCATCGTGATATTTATCCTTTGATTGATCACCTTTAGCATCGTCAGATTTTTGGAGGAATGTATTGAAAATTTCCTATTTTCTAGTAATATCTTTCTTTCCAATAAAACCTTAATATGACAAGAAACACCTTTAATCCCTCTTTCATTTATATGGATTGCACCAAAAGTTCTCAAAAAACTTATAATATTTGTGAAATACAAATCAAAAAAACATTTTCATATTTTACTAGGATAATTATTCAACCATGAAATCTAATGTCATGAAATGAATCCATAACAATTATATAGGCATCACCTTGAAACTCAAAGTCTTCATACAATTCACATTTCTCCTTGGAATAGCAATACTTGAGGACTTCATCCAATCTCCATTAACTTTGGAACTACTTCATCATATTGAAAACAATGAGATCTTCATGACTCATTGAACACAATTTAAAATAGTTGACAAAAAATAAAATCCATACACAAAGTGGTCACAACAATCTCCCCCTTTGTATTTGTTGGAAATACCTTAAAAGTTCTTTACAAATGATTGTGTCAGTATATGAAACTATTATCTTTTCTCTCTCATTTATTTTTCAAACTTTATTTTCAATTTCTATCTCCCTTATTTACAAAAAATAAAAATTTCATGGTAAAAATGGTGTCATTCCATACTTAATCAATGAACCATCCATCATTTCACTCTAAGTCTATTTGAGTTATGCTCGGTGTATAAAAAAAGAGGATTTGATTTAGATAACAAAGATATCTATTACCAACTGATCATTATACCTTAAGAAATGATAACTCATTTAATTTTCTTCAAGGAAAATTTAATTTCATTCCAGGATGACATTACTAAATGTGAGATGAATCTTTTTAAGATCAATCAACCTGAAACTCCCACACTAACTTCAAAAAATAGATAAAAAACATTAACATTCAATATAAAAGATAAGAAACCTTAGGGAATATCCATTCTTCTTATGTCACTGAATAATTCAATTATTCCCCTTTGTAAAAAGTTTGTTATTTTTTAATAACCAAGGATGAGAGATTGAGAGACATACCTTTTACAATGACATGATATTCAAGTAATTTCCAAAATAATTATATTTGATAATAATTGAAATAATAGTTCTGGTAGCTTCTTCATTTTTCTCCCACTCAAGGGAAACACTTCTCATCATATTCATAATAGTTGATTTCATCAGTAATGGATTTAAAGAAATTATAGTATGGAGAATAAACTAGAATGAGTCTTCAACTTGTGACAATAAAAATTGGGAAACTTTCACAACTTCACCAAGGATGATCTTATAGAAAATTTATTATTCAAAATATCAAGAGATAAGATCAAACCAAGATGTAATATTATTAATCTGGTCTTTCCAAAATAGAACATCAAATTATTTATCTTTATCAAAGATTATACTTCATCATATTAATATTTAAATATCAAATGAGGAATCATTCAAGGATGGCAACTTCTTCATATTTGATATCAAGAATTGAAAGCACTCACTACTTCTCTAGTTCTCCCCTTGATATCTTTCTTTAGATTAAATTACCTGTATTATAAACACAAATACAATAAAAAATATTTAAGGGAATATGATGGATCCTCCTTTATTCATTAACATGACCCACATGGTTGAGATGTTTTTCTCAACCAAGTTACTTCATTTGATCTAATCTTCATGCCCACACATTTGAAATTCTATTCTGATTTATGTTTATGCATCTTCACATACTCTTCTACTTTGTGTGGAGAATTTTTATTCCTAACAAACTTCATGGATGATACATTTTTGATCATTTTGAAAAATACTTATTTATTTGGAAGTATAGTTAGACAACCTTTTGCGATGTGACCAGATTTATTGAATCTCTCACAAAGAACTTATTTCACACAAGAGTTTCCTTTTGTTTTCAACCTACCATTCAATTTTTTGTCATCACGTGGAATCTTTTCATTTCCTCTTGCACTCTCCTTAGCTTGTGCATCTTCAAGTTTTCTCATTTTTCCAAGTCTTCGGACCAAGTAACAAACATGTCATTAGGTACTATGGAAACATGTTTGGATATTCCACATGATTTCTTCTAAGTTTCTTACCTCTTGGTAGTTCTTTTTGATGAACTACCCTTAAACTTATTGGATTTATAATCCAAGGACTTCTAACTATTTTTAATTTAAATCTTTTTGGGAGAATTTATATTCACAATATTCTTTGGATTTATTCTCAAGGTTTCTTATTATTTCCTACCCAAAATTTGTGATCTTATTTTATTATAAAATTTGGATACATGTTGAGATGAGCATGTACCAACCTTGTGACCACTTCCATTGCATAAATCATAGATGTTATCAAGCATTCTAAATATGTTTGAAGTATACGAATGCTTCTAGTCCTATGAATGTTTCTTATTATTATCTGTCTTTCTTCCCCTTGAGATAAAATTCATTAGTGATTTTACATTTTGAGGATTGTACCAATAATTTAATGCATAGTTCCCAAATCTTTTATAGTACCAACTTTGGCCCACAAATATTTATTTCCTGATATCTTCTGTATAGGGTTGTTTGGTCTTCTTCAAGATGTGTTGAGTTCTATATGGGGAAATATATTCAACACTCTTTATCCTATCCACCCTATTCATGGTGGTAGGTTTCTCATCACATTTCTTCATCTATACATTTTTTTTTGAATTTTTTTGAAACCTGCACTATTCATAATCACAGGTTTAGAAACATCAGTACAAGATGGTATGGATGGTACCTGAATCTTCTCAGCTAATTGTGATGGATCATTAAATGGGTTCATGATATTATTATTACATATTTAAGGTCAATAAACCATAGAGTCCTCTAATGAACATTGAGTACCAGTAACAACCGTCTCCTTATTTTATGAAGTGTCAATATGTGTCTTCTCAAGATTGGCCAATTGAACTTATAACTCTAGAAATTCCATATTTATGATGATTTTATGATATTAAATAACAATAATATTATCTTCATAATCCTTCTTAATTCTTTCAACTTAATTTTAATGGAACTTAACTTTTTTCTAAATAAAATAGTCAATTTACTTTATCTTCTTGGATATTTATTCTATTTGTAAACCCTTGACATCATTGCTATTTCTAAATTTCTCTTCAAGTGCATGGATATTTTCTTATAGATTCATTTTGAATACATATTTATATTAAAATTATTTGATCCATTTTGAGGAACTTATTTCAAATTCCCTATTTGTTGATTCAAAGGTTCCAACTTGTCCGGCGAGATTTAAACATTCAATAATTTTTTCTTGCAATCCCTTCTCCAAAACATCAGTTTCTTCTTCTAGCTGGGCTATATCATCCTAAATACATTGAAATTATCCACAAAAAAGGGATTCACTTTCTTTTATAATACCATACAAAATAACTCTTATTATATCAACTGATAACTCTTGATAAGTTATAGATCGATCATCATCACCACTTGTGCTATCATTTCCATCTTCAGGAATGATTTTAAATATACTAACACATACCTCATTTTCACTAGAGGCAGGAAGGTTATAAATATTATTTTTGGAAACTTGATCCACCTTATCATAAATTTTCACTTCTGATATGTCTTCATTGTCATCAAATCATGGAGAAACAAACACTTCCTCTTCTTTAGATAAGAGGGAATTATTCTTTAGCTTTATCTTCTCTTTCTTTTTTTGTTCATTATGGTCTTGGTAGATATAGGCTTATGCTCAGAGATAACTAAATCTTTACCAAAAATTCTCTTCATTTCTGACTCAGGAAATAAATCCAGGTATTTAAAAGAGAATATCTTCAATGCAAAGAATCTACTAGAGGTGAACCTTCACTCTAATACCAATTGAGAGGACCAGTTTGGGATATTCCTAACACTGAGAGGGGGGATGAATCAGTGTTGGGGACGACCTGTTAGGATCTTGAATATATTATTCTCTTTAACCTGTCACATGCAAGTATATGTAATCAATAAAGATAACACACAATATTTTTATAAGGTTCACTAGTCAACAAGAGTAGATATGTCCTTGGAATAGTTAGAAATAATCCTAACCACACAAACATTGAAAAATAATCCATTTTTGTGGTTACAATAAGTAGGATATACCCTTACACTTGTAAATAAATTTTAAAATAATCTAATATTACGTGTTTTATAGATATTGGATGGATATTTATACTACCTCACAATGTAGTCTTCTCCTTGTTGATAAGTGTTTTTAATACTAATAAAGTCCTACACCTATTGAGTCTTGTCCGATGTCACTGTTCTGCTTTGTTCTTCAATATACTTCTTCTTTACTTTGTTACTTGCACAGAAGCATGAAAGAAAATCTACATACCTCTTCCCAGTAGCAAACTTAAAGCTACACAATCTTCTTCTTATACCAGTTAAAATAATATCAATGTGGCAGAATAATGGACTAAATTCTTTATAACCCAAATTATAATCAACAGATATCAATTTTTCCAGTTACTTATCTTCTTCTACCTTTCACTTTTAGTGTAAAACCAAATTCACTGATATCTCTTATTCTTATTTTTTTGGAATCATATTTTTTTTGTGATTATTAAATCAATGAATATCATCTCAACTTAGCATCACCATAATTGATATGGACTGAATAACTGAATATTGATTGGACAATCTATTCTTCTTGGACACACAATAATATGGAATAATGTATTAGTGTCTTTCCAAGCACTGGTTCACCTAAACCAGGTATTCAAAACTACTATTCATGGAGAAACCTCATGAAGCTTATAGCCTTCACAAAGTAAATTGTCTTCGTGGACCAAACTAACTTCACGAAGCTAACTTCCTTCACAGAGCTCACTACCTTCATGAATCTATCTTCCTTATTCGATAAAAGTTTCTTTTCGAAGCTCAATGAGTCTTCAAAAACATCCCACAATTGTGAATAATCCATTAATTATAAGAATTGGCATCATTCGAGACTTTAGAAGTCTTTTCATGATGCTCAATCTTGCATATAATTCTAGCTTCATGAAGCTCCTTTACCGTTGCGAAATTAGAGAGATTTAGAATTTTTCTATAATTTCTATCATAAATGAAGTGGGGGTCACCTCATATTTATAGGCTAGCCCATTCGTGATGCTCCACCGCCTCCAGATCATTTTTCAGATCACTCAAAAATATCTTCATGGAACTCCTCCATTTGCGATGCTCCTTTGATATTTTACATTATCATGGAGATCACCGTCAATCCATCGCGCGCTCATGATACTTCACATCTCGTAATCGTGATAGTTACCATCACACTTTACAATGATCCACATCTTCATGAATCTCATCCCAACATTCGCGAAACCCATGCCTTTAACATTTTTATGAAGTTTCATTCCCAGAAAACAACCTTTTGCGATGATATTCATAATCACGGAGATCACCATCAACTTCTTTTTTTTCCTTTGTGAAACCAACTTTGAGATTCCCACTCTTCGTCAAACTCATGACTTTACCATATTTCCATAATTCCTTCAAGTAAATCCATGTTTCTCCATGCTTTACATCCTTCAAATTTTGGACCCCAAAAATTTGGCAAACACTGGGAAACGACACCACCTTCAAAATCGACTTTGAAAACATCTCCCATATTAAATCACTATTATCTAACATCATCAATAAATATAAATTGATGAATCATTAAATCTTCAACCAAATTATAATAGAATACACTTCATTCCAAAACCACTCAATTGATTTCATCAAAAAATCCATATGTCATGATATTTATCTTTTGATTGATCACTTTTAGAATCATCATATTTTCAGAGGAAAGTATTGAAACTTCCATGTCTTCTAGAAACATCTTTCTTTCCAATATAACCTGAATATGAATGATAACAACTTTACTCCCCCTTTCCTTCATAAGTCTTGCATCACAAGTTCTCAAAGAAACTTATGATATTTGTGAAATATAAATAATAAAATCATAGTTATATTTTACTAGGAGAATTATTCAACCATGAAATCCAATATCATTAAATGAATCCATAAAAATTTTCCAAGCATCACCTTCAAACTCAAAGTATTTATACAATTCACATGTTTTCTTGGAATAAAAAAACTTGAGGACTTCATCCAATCTCCATTAACTTTGTAACTACTTCATCATATTGATAGTAATGAGATATTCATATCTCCTTGAACACCATTTAAAACCAATGAAAATCAGTTGAAAAAAATACAATCCATACACAAAGTGGGAATAACAAAAATAGTCTCAGCCAACAGGAGTACACTGACTAGCTAGTGGAGGTGAACTGACTAGATGGTGGGAGATGTCCAAAAGAATCTACTTCAAGGAAGCCCACCATCTACCAAGTATAGGCTACTAGGCATCTAGTGGTTCTAGTACATATATTTAGAGTATGCATTTATAGTGGTACAAAAGTGTTCCATTTTGGTCTTAAATTACATTTCTAGATTCATTGGACCCCAAAAATCCTTGGAGGATATAAAATGATATCAAGGAAGCATTAATTCACCATCCAATCATACACTAAATCAAAGTGGAAATTCCATAACACTATTGAATCTCAAAGTTAATCCAATTATATCAAATCTCTTAAGAGATTAAAGCCATAAAATTTTAAGGGTACTTTAAGTGATAATCATCCAAGGATATCAAGGAACTAAATCAAGAAGGGTGTTTTCCTCAATAAATTCATCTAAACAACTATTTAAATTCCCATTCAATCTTTTTTTCCTCTTTCTATCTCTCCTATTTTAGAGCCTTTTTTTGTAAAACCAATCGGCTCTTACTTCTTATCCTTATCCCTCACTATTTCTATCTTGATCTATTTATTCAAGAGAGATAAATTTTCATTCAGTGTAAAGGGATTGTAATTAAGTAAGTCATATATTTCTATTCTCCCTCCATTTCTTTGGTTCTTAGTTATCTTTTCAAACCAAGTGATTAAGGTTCTTTCTATTCCATTAAAATAAATTATTTTTGAGGTTCTTGATTTTTATTTAAATAAAGAGATTTTGGTTTTTGGATTATCATTTAAACCAAGGGGTTTATTATATTTAACCTCATGATCATTCTTGTGGGGAGGATATGTAGGGGTACATTTAGGTACTATTTCCAAACTTCTTTACCAAATCTTTCATTGTTGGAGCTGGTGTTCTATAACCAACTATTTTTACTTTGGAATGTTCTAAAACCAACTGTTTGTACTTTAGATTACATTTATATTAAAATAATTGAATATTAATTTAATATATCATTACATATTTTTCATTTTTTTACATTATTTTAATGTAATAATGTTCTGGAGTATATGTCACATTGAAAAGGGAACAATACTTTTCCACTATGATGAGAACCATAAAATTCCATGATGATATTACTAAACCTAGTTATATAGTCTAATAAATTTTTACGATGGGAAATATAGTATATTGACTATTAGTTGAGAGTAATCATAAGCCGATGAGACTTCATCTGATGAAGTCAACATTTTTTAATCTCCAAAATGGGATATTATGAGAACATACTCACCAATAGAAATTCCACTTATTTATGTGTCATCAAATATTACTATATGTATGTGTGTGTAATGACCCTTAGACTCTATGATTAATATTAATTCATGTTATGAATCACGCACGTAGATTTAATAACCAAAACCATGATTCCATATGTTCACAGGAAGTAGGGCATGTTGGGTGCATCATGAATGACTTGTTATTAATGAATATGTTGTGGATTGATTTATCCCTTCTATATTTATAGAAGTTTATATCTCATCCATTTGATTGAAATAGAGAATTTGAATTAAATTTTATGTACATGGAGTAACAATGAGTTTATTTTAGATAGTCAAAGAAAGGTGTATCAAGAATATAGGTTGATGAAATGAGTGTGAAACCAACTTGATGAGATATTTTGAAAAAGGGATTATATTACATAGTGTGAACTCATATATGGTTTTTTAAATTACAACATTAAATCATTTCTCTTGGGTTCCTTTACCTATTTCTAGTTATAAATCTTGGACTTTAGGTGAGCCTGCTTAATGAAAAAGAGAAAGAAGCCCAGTGGTTTACACACTAAGTTTTTCTGTTGATCTCAATTAAATTATATTTTAATATAATTATTTGAATAAATATTATTCTCAAGACCTAGGAATAATCTTATTCAAGAATTAATAATCATATAAATTAAATAAATATTTATTAAAAAGTTCATAATTAAATTACAAGGATATATAATATTTACTTATTTATTTATTAAGTGAATAAATTTTTATTTATTTGGGTATTAAAAATATTCCAAGGAGGATGAGAGAACAAAGTTTTCATTTGATGATAAATATTAATTTTCAAGATGGTAAAAATAATATTTATCATTGTTCCGGTTAGCACACTCCATGTGAAGATAATGATAATAATAATATTTTATGTCATGGAGTTATATAAGGTTTAATAAATTATTTAAGGGTTTTTGTGAAAGTAAATAATATTTTAACCATAACCCTACATCTATAAATAGATGATTATATCTATTTTGTAGATATTGAATGAAATTGAGAATCATTGTGCATAAGAAACTCCTAAGATCTCTCTCAATATTGAATAATGCTCAAGAGGTTCTCCTCCCCATCTATCCTCTCAATAATGAGAGTGAAAGGACAATTATTCAAGCCTAAAGGAATTATAATTGTGATCTAGATGAACATCACAAGATGATCAATCTACTGTGCTAGCGGCCAAGAATCCATCGATGTTGTTTGGAGATCAAGGTAGAATGTGTGGTTCACAACTAGATGTATTCTACACTTATATCCTACAAGAACAATGATAGTAAATCGAAAATGGTTTTAGATGATCAATAACAACATCGAAGAAAGATCCCAAGACTAAGGTATTCTTTTTTTTAATATATAAATTAATTATAAAGTCAACATGGAAATATCTCCTCTTGATTTCAGAATATTTCACTGTCAATATTATTTATAAAAAAAGTTATTATCCATGATGTTCACATCTTGTATAATATGAAAATGATTCATCGAATCCAACATTTTATAAGTCAGGATCGACCCAAATAAGTGATTCCACTGTTCCCAAAACCCATCAAGTGGTGTTAGAGTGGTCACATTAAAATTTATAATTATTTATTTGATAGTTTATTTTTATGAATTTAAAATTTAAAGTTCATGTCAAGTTTTAATTTTTTCTTGATCCATCATCAAACTTTATTATTATTCTTCTTCATTTCTCACTCATTTTACCAAAATCGGTTAATAATTACTCAAGATCATATATGAATAACCCATCCTTAGGTGCCACGAGTTCTGGTTGGATAATATAATACTACAAGTTATGTACTCCTTTGTTACACATTGTATATCCATATTCATTGAACATGGATCCCCATATGAATTCCATGCACTCATGTAATCCGTAAAAATCACATGTAATAAATTCACTGCATGTTAACCAGCTAGGGTGGAACACATCTTTTCTAGATTACCCACCATGTATATTGACTACATTTTATGTAGTCCATGTGTTTTTAAGGTGGAAAAAATGGGGTCCAACCACATCATGTAATTAAAACATGATTTATATCTAATAAATGACACATACATATTGGTAGTAATATAACTTGAAGTAAACACCATGATTTCTTTCTACACATCATGCACTTTAAAAATGTTTGTGAGAAGTACACAATGAGTCACTAGGTGTGCACGTAGATATTCAACAAAGATAGGTACATGTTGTGTGGATAGATTTCACATGAAGTGTACTTTACCTATTTTTGTGTAAATATTAAATTTAATTAATTACTCTAGTAAACCTAATAGAAATAAGTTTTATGGGTCATTAAGTTGACAGTACACACTGGTCTCTAGGTTTTATATTATATTAAATACTTAATTAATTCTGTGTAATAATTGAAACTATGAATCATGTATGATTAGTTTATACTAAATACTCAACACATTACATTTTATAAGATATATAATTTTTATATACTATGTGTGGAATTTAATTGGAAGTACATGCGATGAAATTATAATTCATGCTATATATATAATATTTCATATGAGTGTATTATTTATAATTGAAACCATACTGAATATTTTGAACACGTACTCACTGAGTTTTTTCCAAGTAAAAAGTTGAGTATTGTTTTATTTTTGATTTAAAATAAAATAAAATAAAATAATGAATTTTATTTAAAATCAAAATGGATGGGAATTTCAATATTATTAGATGAAATAAGATAAAATGAATTAATTTTTTAATAAGACAATTAATATAATTAATTTGAGTGTGTTTTATCATATTGAATAATAAATTGAAATGAATGCTAGCTAGTTGTTTTTAATGTGTAATTGTTGCATGTGTATGATAGATCATGATCTTGACCAAACCTATATACGAGTTGGTTTAAATATAATATAATTTTATTTCATGGTTTTGTAAATAATTATTATAAAATTAAATAGGATGGTTTGCGAGTCATCCCTCCCTCTTTTATTATATAGGAACTTTATGTCCTAGATTTTTTATGTAATCCACATTAAATAATACTTTGGTTCCCCTCACTTACATGTGAGATATAAAACATATGTTATAAAAGGATTTTCTGAAGGTTCATGGAGTTAGATCAAGATAGAGTTAAGGTGGGGCGGTTCATGATGAAACCGGTACAAAACTAACATAGAAGACACATCAAAGGATAGGTGGGATGTTATTACTCATGCCGAGACCTACACAAGGAATTTATCCCTAGGGCCATGGGATGATTTATTCTCCACTCAATAAATAAACCATTAGATAAGATCATGAACATGCCATTTATTTATATTATTTCTATATTATGTATGATTTATTTTATGGATGAATGACCATGATCACATAAATTAATGGAAAAATATGAAAAGATGGAATTAAAAAAATGTGTTATGTGTAAATGTTTTATCATAACATGTTTAATACCTAAAGAAAAACCCAATTTGTATTAATAGGAAAAGTAAATTATAAAATAAGAAAAAAATTGTGCATAATAAGTAAAATCCATCAACTTAATATTAGGCCAGACTAAGCCTTCCATTACATGATTAGGAATGAAACCATAGAACTAAGTGTTTGACCACAATCCTTGGGAAAATTACTTATTCGGGATTTATTATATTTTTTTTGGGTTTATTTAACCAATTTACATCAATATAAGTATCACTCTCTAGGATTGATGTTACTTATAGGCAAGTGTTGAGGAAATATGAGTAAAGATTTCTGGATTGGGGTGTCCACTCAATGGATCAAGGAGCTGCATGCCCATAGTTGGTAAAGACCTTCCTACTTAAAATACCTTTGAGTAATTAACTAATCCCTCAATTGGGTTATGATAAGGGGTATATGTATCTTTTATACTATAATGTATGAGAAACTACACATTCCAAGTCCAATGGTGTAGGTTATTGGGACTTTATAAAATAGTGGGAACTTAATAAAATAAAATATATTATATTTTTCTCATATTAACTCTAATCAAGTTAAGTACTAAAAATATGATCTTTTAATATTTTATAATAATGAAAATACCATCAACCACATTATCCCTACAATCAATTTTGGATAAATTCCACATCTTAACTATTAGTAATTTCTAAAAATGGTTTAGATTCCTATGGGTGGTACTAATCCATGAATGGAAGTATTACATGATAGAATACTCAATGATTGATCCACCTAAAAATGAGATGAGTGATGAGGATTTCACTTTCTATGATAAAAATTTGAGTGATGCTGTCAACATTTAGTGTTTAATGATTTCATCTATGTCTAATGAACTCATGAAAGTCACATGAAGACATATATGCTTATAGAATGATCCAACATCTCCATGGTCTTTATAAAGAGAGAGATATATAGGAACAATTTGAGGCATCCAAGGCACTATTTCAGAGTAAAATTATAGAAGGTGTGCTAGTTGGGATTTATATATTCAAACTCATTGGATATATTGAGTTCCTAGAGGTCCTAGTGTTTAAGCTGCCAAATAAAATATGAATTGATCTCATTATTTAATCACTCCCTCAGAACTTCTATAGTTTTGTTATCAATTTCAATATTAATGACACCGACAAGTATCTCCATGATCTTATCATGCTACTTTTCCAAGTTGATAAGGATATTAAGTGTGAAAAGCCTTATTTCCTTATAGTTAATAAAAGGAAAATCTAGACGAAGTGATCTAAAACAAAATCTTCTTCAAAATTTCCTTCCAGGAAGATAAAGATCAAGGGAAAATAAAGGCAACATGATTCTACCTTTTTTTCATGTGGTAATAAGGGGAACTAGAAGAAAAACTACACACATGAAAAGAAGAAAGGGAGAGCTTCAGGCGTGTTTGTTATTGAGTGAAATTTATCTATTTCTATAAATTGTGTATAAAATATACCATGTGGTGCTCACATATGTATTAAAATATAGGAACCAAGTATATTAATTTATATTTCACAAGATGAGGTAGGTCTATGAGTATCCAATGGATCCATATTTTTTTTGTGTCTATTGGGGAAAACCACCTCATGTTTTTGATAGGAATAATCTTGGTTTTAAAAGATTATTAATATGTGAATTTGGTCTCCAAAAACATTATATCTATATCCAAACTTGATACAAATGGATTTATTTTCAAATTTTAGAATAAATATTTCTTCTTTTATAAATAAAAAATATGTTATGGTAAATTGTATTTAAATAATTGTCTTTATGTGTTGGATTACACAAACTAAGTAATGTAAATTTATAATGATACTAGTTAACGTGACTAATACCATACCTAACTATGGAATAAATAGATAAGTTATGTAAATGTAAATAGTTTGACCGAATTAATTCAAGATGTATATTTAGATTCATTTGAACTAAAACTACATGGTATATGTCACACAAGTTTACAAAGAAAAATGACTAAATATCCATTTAGTGGCAAAGGTGAAAGGGAAAAATAAATTCCCGAATTAGTTTATATATATGTGTATGGTCTATTTAATATTGAAGAAATGGGTGGGTACTCATACTTAATAACTTTTATTAATGGTTTTATTCAATATGTATATTTCTAATTGATGAGGTATTATTTTGATAAATTAAAATAATACAAGAATAAATTTGAGAACCATCTTGGTAAGAATATTAAGAAACTCTTATTAGAATGTGGTAGATAATATCTTAATTAAGACTTCATTAATTATTTAGGGGATTTTGAGATTCTATCACAACTCAATCCCCATTATACACCTAAATGGAATTGTGTAAGAAAAATGAGGAACTACACCTTGTTATACATTGTGAGATTAATGGAGAGTCATGTGAGTCTTCCACATTTTGAGGATATGTGTTATATAAAATAGAATAAATAATAAACCTAGTTCTAACTAAATAAGAATATGGTATTCCATTTCAATTGTATAGTGTAAAGAAACTCATGTTATCATACTTACATGTATGGGGGGGGGTGAAGCATTTTTTAAGGCCTCTTTAGGAAAAAAAATTGAACCCCAAGGAATAAAGTGTACCTTTATAGGATATCCTAAGTAAGAAAGAGGATATTACCTATACAATCCCATAGAAAAAAATATAATTGCAACAAAACACACCATTTTCCTTGAGAGGGAGAAAATATCTAAAAGACATAGTGGGAGAAAGATATACATTGATGAAGTCTAGGATCAAGGAAAATAAGAGTTGTCAAAAGAACATATTCCAAAAATCCCTGTGGAAAATGAAGTTCTAGAATCACAAGAACTATGTAGGTGTACAAGAGAGTCTAGAGAATGTTAAAATATAGTTTTCTATTTACCAAGGATGGTGACTCGCTATTATTTGATAATAATGATCTTGTAACCTATAAGGAAGTAGTGTGTGGTAGATATATTTCTAAGTGGAAAGAATTTATGAATTATGAAATGGATTCCATGTATTAAAACAAAGTCTGGATTTGGTAGACCCTACAATGGACGTAAATCCCATTGGTTTAAAATGAGTATTCAAGAAGAAACTAGACATGGATGGACAACTAAATATTTATAAGGAATGATTGATTTCAAAAGGGTTCAACCAACATCAAGGAATAGACTACGATGAAACCTTTTCACTAGTGGAAATTCTAAAATACATCATAATTCTACTTTCCATAGAATCTTACCATGACTATTATATTTGTAAAATGGATGAAAAAATAGGCTTCCTTAATGAGAATATTCAAGAAAATTTATATATGAAACAACCTGAAGGGTTTGTGACTCAAATGGATTTCAACAAGGTATAAAAATTTCAAAGATACATTTATGGATTAAAGAAATCATTAAAGTCATAGAATATTCAGTTTAATGAATCCATAATGGAATTTTTTTCATAATTAAGGAATGTGAGCCTTGTGTCTACAAGCGGTTTAGTAGGAGTGCAATAATTTTATTAATAGTTTATGTTGATTAAATATTACTTATTAGAAACAAAATACCAGTATTACGATCAGTTAATTCCTAGATAAATACATTATCCTCCATAAAGTAATTAGGTGAAGTATTATATACTCTTGGGATCAAGATCCATTATGATATATCCAATAGATTTCTTGGTTTAAGTTAAAGAACATATATTTACAAGATACTAAAGAGATTTAGTATAGAACAATCTAATAGGGGACTGTTTCAAGTTCCACAAATCATTCATATTTATAAGAAAATGTGTCATCAGACATGTGATGAAAGAAAAAGGATGGAAATGATTCTATATGCATCAGTGATTGATTTGGTCATGTATGTTATACTATATATTAGGCTACATGCCATATGAACCTTAAGTGCGGTAGGAAGATACTAAGATAACCCAGGTTACTACCCCTGGATGAAATTCAAGAATTTAATTAAGTATATGAGATAAGGTAAGGATATGTTCCAATAATATAGAAGATATGAGGAAATAGTCATCAGAGGATATGAATATACTAGTTTCAAAATAGATCAAGATTATCTGAAATTACATTCAGGATAAATATTTACCCTTAATGGAGGTGTTGTGAGATGGAATATATCAAATAAATCCATCGTAATGTATTATATAGCCAAGTCTGATTACATTGTGGATTTTAAAGTAGCTAAAGAAGTAGTTTGGATATTAAACTTTACCCAAGATCTTGATATAGTACTTAGTAGTAAAGATCCTATCACACTATATTGTGATAATACTCTAGTGGTAGATCTTGCAAAGTATATAAAGTTACATTAGAAGATGAATAACATAATTCAAAAGTATCATATCTTGAATTGTTTTTCTTAGATAGGTGAAGTTTTAGTGAGCAGAGTCTCTGTAGAAGAAAACATGGAGGACCCCTTCAATAAATACTTAACTCAACAGAAACATGATATTCATATGAGGTCCAGCGGACTGAAAGTCATTGGTAGTGGGATCTATTCTCAGTGGGAGTCGGTTGGATTTGAGTTATAGAACCAATTTTATTACTTTGGATTACATGTATATTCAATGAAGTGAATATTAATTAAACATATTATTATATATTTTTCACTGTTCTACATGACTTTAATGTAATAATAACCTAGAGTATCTGTCCCATTGAAAAGGGCATAACTGTTTCTCACTATAATGAGAACCTTGAAATTCCATGGTGATATTCTTAAACCTAGTTACATGATCAGGTAAAATTATATGGTGGTAAATATAGTATGTTTATTATTATGTGTGAGTACTTGAAAGAATATGAGACTTCATCTCATGAAGTTTTCACTTAGTAATCTCCAATTTTGAAGATTATGAGAATAGACATGCTAGTAGGAATTATTTATGTTTATATGTAAACATATATTACTATATGTGAGTATTTGTAATGGTTCTTAGACTTTAACATTATTACTAATTCGTGTCATGAATCACATACTTATATTTACTGACTAAGACCATGACACCATATATTGATGGAAAGTAGGGTACAATGGGTGCATCGCAAATGACATGTTATTAATAAAAAAGTCAAGGAAGGATTTTTCCATTCCATATTTATGGGAGTTTATATCTTGGAAATTTTATTCAAATATAACCTTCTCATTAAATTCCATGGACATGGTGCAATGATGAGTTTATTACAGATAGTCAAAGAAAGATGTATCAAACATATAAGTTGATGACATGGGTGTGCAACCTTCTTGATAAAATATTGTGATAAATGGATTATATTTTACTATGATCACTCATATTTGGTTTTCAATTTTGTGACATTAAATTATTTATATTGGGGTCCTTGACTTATTTTTAGACATTAAACTTTAACATTAGGAAATCCTACTTAAATCCAACGAGAAAGAAGCTTAGAGTGTCACACACTAATTTCTTCCATTGAAATCAATCAAATTCTATTTAAATTTAATTATTATAATAAATATTATTCTAAATATTGAGTAATAATTTTATTCAATAATTAATAATCCGATAATTTAAATTATTATTTATTCGTAAGTTAATTATTAAATCATAAAGATATATATTATTTACTTAATTAATAAATAATTTTATATTTATATGGGTATTCAATAAATGAAAATGACTATGATTGGAAAAAATTTGTGTCCAGTGATAAATATTAATTTTTAATCTAGTAAAAATAATATTTATCATTGTTATAGTTAGTGTATTCCATGTGAAAATAATCATATTAAAATTATTACATGACATGGGGTCATATAAGGTTTAATAGATTATTTAAAGACCGTTGTGAAATTAAATAATATTTTAGCCATAACCCTAAATCTATAAATAGATGATAATTTATATTATATATATTTTGATTAAAATTGATAATTGTAGTGCATAATGAAATTTAGAGCTCTCTCTCAAGATAGAAGAATTATCTAGAGGTTATCCTCCCTCCTCCACCCTCTAAAGAATGAGATAGAAAGGATGATTCTTCAAGCCTGAAGGAATTGTCATTGTGATCCAAAATAACAGTGCAAGATGATTGATCTGCCACAATATCACTGAAAAATCCATTGACATTGTTTGAAGATAAAATGAGTATGTGTGGAACACTGCTAGAGGGATTCTACAGTTGGATCATACAAGTGAAATGAAGGTAAACCAAAAAGGTTTTTGGATTACCAACAACATCATCAATTAAAGATCCCAATACCAAGGTATTATTTATTATGATATATTTAAATTAATTATAAATTTAACTTGGAAATATCTAATCTTGGTTCCAGTGTATTTCATTATCAATATTATTTGGGAAAAAATTGGTCATGATGTTTACATACTATAAAATACATGAATGGTCCATCAAATCCATGATTTTTTAAGTCAGGATTGGCCCCGATAATCCTTTCTTTGTGCCCAAAACTATCACCCATTTCAATTACACACTTTAAATTTTTTACATCACATTCATTTAATTTCCTTATTATAAATTATGTTATGCTTTAATTTGTTATATCGATCACTTTCTTTACTTAATTGTATCCTTTATATAATAGATTTTATTTAATATTTTAATTTTTCAAAAGGTAATTCACCCCCACCTCTTTCCATTTATACAACCAAATAAAATATGATTAAAGAATAAGCTTCTCTAATCCAAAAAAATAGGAAAATTCATTGACCAAAAAAAGATCAACCACTACCCCAACCTCTCATATGATGACCCCTCCTCTAGGGTTTGGGATTTTCCATGTTTCTTCATCATAAAATTGAGAACCAGTGTTATCATCTAGAATAGTGGGAACATATAGGGGATAAGGACCCTATATAATATAAGAATATATTCCATGAGCCTTTCTAATCCTCTCTAACTCATCATTATTTTATAAGATACCCCTTTGAGACTGACTTACTTCATGCCATGTATCTGACTTGATTACCTCAGTGGGAATAACACATGATTTGTCACCTTCCATAATGAATGATTCCCCAGTACCATATTTGTTCATATTATCTATCATACTAATGATACTTTTCCCTTGAGACTCCAAGTTCAAAGTTACATTCTTACATTAATGGGAATATCCACTAGTGACATCACAACAACACCACTACTAAAGGGTTGAACCATCTAAGGGGACTAATTAGGTTATTCTAGTACATTGGACTCGACACTAAATTTCAAAGTGAATCATATCTTTTATTATAGAAGGAACAGACCTCATAACATCAGTATCATCAGGGTTAGGAGTAACCTATGATTTCATAGTGATGTTTGTCCTACCCTAAACCAAGCTTAGACTTGATGGATCCACCAAATCCTTTACTATTATAAATTTCAATAATTTATATCTACATGTCATTTAAAAAAAATAAAAATACACAAATCCTAGTGGAACCTAGATGAGGAGGATTGAAAAAAATGATATGGTATAGTAAAACCAAAATTATTTGTTCATAACCTTTAAATAAAAAGGTCACAACCACTAAAATATGAGACTAATATACCCAGATTGACTCTTAACATAGAGAAAACCCTCTAAATAATTTCACAAGAACATCCATAGAATCTAAAACCTCATCCTTATACACATACTTCTTGGAAAATAAGAATAACATAAGTGGATTTAGTACATTGAGTACAACAAAGAAGGAATATTAATAGTTGAGGTGTGATGCGTTGAGGTTGTTGGGGATCCAACCATGGAGGTCATGGATCTTAGTGATGTGGGACACCTTATGTTGAAAGATATTGACTAAAATATCCCTACCTTTTTGGTGGGTGACCACTAGGGATGATCATCCACCAATAAAGACCCATTGCAAGATGTTGGAGCTGCCTAAGGAAAATTTGGCAATAGATGGCATCCACACCAATGAATATTTGTAGTGGGTTATTTGTTTCTTATCTAGTTTTTCCCTATAAATATGGGTGTGTTGTATGGGAAAGGTGTTAAAGTTACCTATCTATATTATATATTTGAATATGAAATTTCTGTTACCTTCCACATGGGTATAGGTCACCCCAATCTAACCATGTAAAAATTTGCATGATTATATTTGTTTTATTTTCCCTAGAGTGAGATAATTTTAGGTAGAGTGAGGTTCTACAAAAAAACTAGTATCGTAGTGTAGGTTTTCTTACCTGGAGAATAAATCACAATAGTTTTTTTGTACCTTTAAAACCTAATGTCATTCAAACATTTGATGATGGTGTTTGTAATTCTAGATGTACCCCTTAGCACTTATCCCTGTGCTACCCCTTCACACATATGATCATGAATTGAACCTTCTTTTGTTTAAAGGTATTTTTTTGTCTCCACATCATCTGTATTTTCTTTACTCTATGGTGTAGAAAGATTTGTGAAACTAGGTGTGGAAAATATAGCAAAAATAAAAGAGGGAGGGGGTATGGGCATGTGAGAGGGTGGAAAGAGTGGTACCTAGAAGATAAAGAAAAAGGTGGAGGTGACTCCCAATTTTATTTTTATGTGTATTTAAAAGTAAAAAAAGATGAATAAGTTTTTTTATAATTGATAGAGGGTGTTATGAAAAAAAAAATTGGAAGAAAAAAAAGTTGAATATATATTTTAAAAAAAGTGGGGTGGCACATCTTGAAGGGAGGGAGTTTTTTTAATAAAACTTTAGCATACATTTGGGATACGATTTAATAAATTTAAATATTTTCAGGAGGGGAATTATAAAGAAACAAAGAAACTAATGTACCTATAAGTACTTGGGGGGAATCAACCCTAAGAAATTAAATAGTATATTTTAGCATTTTTAACTATTCCAAATTCATCAATGCAACTTGTTTTTGGAAATTTCGATCTATTTTTTGATGGAGAAACTCCATGTAAAAATTAGAATTTCGAGACCCAAGGATTCTATTATAGATCAACATACTATAAATAAAATTACTTATAAACATACAAGTATGGTTCCCAACACCAAATTTGAGGTGACAAAATTCGACAGGACAAACAACTTCAGCATGTAGAAATTTGAAGTATTGGATATTTTAACTCAGAACGAGTTGGATATCACCTTAGAAAAAATACCATTTGCATATTCATTTGTGATCATAGGAGAATAAAACTTCAATACTATGGAAAGATATGATTTTTTTGGGGGAAAATCAAAAATATTCTATGATGTGATAAACTATTTCAAAAATTTGGTGGAAAATTTTGTAGAACAAGTACATGGCCAAAAGTATCAAAAAATGGCTCTACCTAAAAAATAACTTGTTTAGATTTCAGTACAAGGAATTTATGTCCATGATTTTGAACCTAGACTATTTTAATAGAATTACGGTAGATTTTTAAAGTTTGTAGGTAATGATTAAAGTTGAATATATGGATCTTTTATAGCTGAACTCTCTATTAAAGAGTTATGGTCACCTTACTATAACATTTCTATATGGTAAGGATGAGGAAAATTTTGTTGATGTATCAAATGCCTTAGTTAAAAAAAATTTATAGGAAAAAGGAAAAGTATGACCATATAAATTATTCATTGTTGGAACTGATGGAAACTAGAGGAAAATTATCTGGGAATAATCCTGAAGGATTCATAAGAGGTGATCCATGATCGAAGTTAAGAGGAGAGTTCAACTATAGACGTCAAAAAATATGAGTGTTCTTACTATCATCAAAAAGGGAACCGAAAGAAGTATTTTCTAAATATTGGGGAACCGAAGGTGAATGTTTTACATAAAAATGAGGATATTGAAGATACTGCTTTTGTTTCCTCAATGGTCAACCATTTTGATGATTGGATTCTTGATTCAAGTTGTTTATTTCACATGTGTAGGAATTGAGATTGGTTTTCAAGCCATAAGGAGTCATATGATGGTGTGGTGCTTATGGTCAATAACCACCCCCAAAAATGATATGTATTGTAACAATATGATTGAGGATGCATGATGGTATAACTAGCCACCTTACAAATGTAAGATATGTGACAGAATTAGATAATAACCTCACATCGCTTGGAGTCTTGGATTAGCATGGTTATCAAATAACCACTGCAGATAGAGTCATGAATTTAATATATGGTGTATTCCTTGTGATGAAAGTTATTTGAAAATGTGATTTTTATTATTTGAATGTTGATATTGTTAAATGTGGATAAGAGATATCATAGGAGAGTGAGAAAGAAACTTCTAGATTATGGCACATGAGACTCGGACATGCTAAAGAGAAGAAACTACTACAAAATACATAATAAACAATGGTAGCCTTTATCAGCACTAGATAAAAGCATTAAAAAAGGTACCCTTTATCAGTGATAAAAAATCATTGTTTAAGGTTGGTATTTATCAGTGCTTGTAAAAACATTGATAAAGGAAAACCTTTATGAACACTTTTTTTAATTGCTGATAATGACCACCCTTTATCAGCTCTTTTTTAGCACTAATAAAGGTTACCTTTATCATAACTTTTATATAGCACTAATAAAGGGTATATTCCATTAAAAAAAATATATAATTAAAAATCATATGCTAATATATAAATATATTTATATTGATAAAAATATAACACATTTTATTAAATATGATTTATATATGACTAAATATACATTTTCACTTGATATATAATATATTTAATTAAAAATGTGATATAAAATAAATAAATAAATATATATATATATATATATATAATTTTCTTAAATATTATTTATATAATATGAAATATGTATTATAAATAATATAAATTTATATGCCATATATTTAGTGAAAATGGTTTATTAAATTAATAAAAAAATATTTAACATGAATTAAAATTATTTACAAATTAAGATATTTCTTTTTATCAGTGTTTTTTATCAACTTGACATATATATTAAATAATAAATATTTAACTACTAATTAAAAAAATTGACTAAATATGTTATACTTAATATGTCATTCAATAATTTCACATGTATACATATACATAATTAATTCAATTTTATAGAGATAAACATACATAAATAATATTAATTGTTAATATTATCATTTTATATTTTAATTTATTAATATTTAATATTTAATATAATATCTTTTTAATTATAACATTTTATTTATTTTCTATGTTTATATTTAATATAGACTATTTATTACTATTCATAATTAATATATATATATATATTAAATTTATTTATTTTTATTAATAATTATTTCATTAATAAATTTATTTATATTTTTTTAATTTATTCATTTTTTATTTTTATTTGTTTATTTTTTTTTAATTTTCTTCTTTTTTAATTTTTATTTATATTTATTGATGAACACTTAATGTTTTTAACATAATTTTAATTTACCTAGTTAATATATATTCATTTTCATTTAAACATATTTCCCTTTTTATTTTTTAAAAAATTTATATAACTAATCTATTATTCATTTTTTAAATATTTTTTCAATCTATTCATCTTTTAATTAAATTTCACTCAATTTTAAAATGCATTAATTTAAAATTATTTATTCATTAATAATATCATGTGTTTTTTAATTTTTTTTATAATTTATATAATTTAAATATCAATTTATTTAGAATTTATGTAATTTATTTATTTCTTTTCAATTGATATATATATATTAAAATTATTTTTTTTAATTTTATTTATTTAGTATTTTTTAACTTTATTAATTTTTAATATTTATTATATTTATTTATTATCATTTTACATGTGTTTAATGTAGTTGTAATTTACATTTATTAAACTTATGTTACATTAATTTTACACACACAAATAATATTTATTACTTTTTATTATTTTTTTCAAATTTATTCATTTTTAATATCATTTATTCATTAATAATCTTAATTTTTTTTAATATTTTTCTTAGTTTATTCATTTTCAATTTTTCTTTGTTTAATATTTTTGCAATTTTATCCATTTTTAATATTTATTTACACATATTTATTTATTAACATTTAATGTTTTTATATGGTTGTATTTTATATAATTAATATATATTCAATATCATTAACATTTATTCATTTTTAAATTTTTTAAGAATATTTATAATTAAAACACTGATTCATTTTTTAAATTTATCCATTTATTTTATTATTTATTTCATTAATAGATGTTATATATTATATAATTCCATTATTTAATTTAACATATATCAAACTTGTGTTGTATATATGTATATATATCCATTAATTTCACACACACATTTACGTAATTAATGCAATCTTATATAGAAACAAACACACATAATATTTATGTAATTTATTTAAATTTTAATATTCATTTAAAATTTCATTTAGTAACATAATATATTTAATATATTATTTTTTAATTGTTAAATTTTATTTATTCATTTTTAATATTATTTCATTTACTATTAGTTATTCATTTTTAATATTTATTAATTTTTATATTTTTTGGATTTTAATCATTTTCTAATATTTATTTACTATGTTTTAATATTTTCAATATGTATTTATCTTCATTTTAATATATATCAAATTTTTTTATAATTTGTATAATTAATAAAACTTATAAATTTTTAAATATTTTTAATGACTATTCAGTTTTAATTATTCAATGTCACTCATTTTTAACATTCTTGCATTTAAGATTAATTATTAATTAATAATGTTAAAAATATATTTATCAAAATATATTTGTAAATAAATATTTATAAATAAGTATATTTATAAATTTATATTTACTATATTTACAAACTTATATAATTATAATTATATATATATATACTTTTTTAAAAAAGAATTTATAAAATTATAGATTTATAATAAATGTATTTAAATAATTAGGAATGGTGTGAACCATGGATTTAAAACCCATGGTTCCAAAAAATTTATTAAAAAAGAAGTCAAACAAACAAGGGGACAATGAAATTGTAAGATAAAATAGGTGGCTTTCATGTCACCACCACAAAACACCCAGAAAACCTACACAATCACCCTTTTTGTGTCTACCACCCCTTCCCCATGAGCCTCCCCAGCCTCTTGGGTGTCTACCTATCCTCCTTAGAAGTTTTCCATGTAGCGCCTTGATCATCTGTGCCCAGTGAATCTTCCTTCTCACTATGAGATTCAACATCTTGATGTCCATCTAGATCATTTTCTAGCACCAAGATTTGATATTATTTATCAAGATCATCAATCATGTCTTGCCCTATGGTAGCATCCCAAGGCAAGTCCTCATTAGGAAGGGTCTTATCTCCATACATAACTTGAATGATTTCATTGTCCCCAAGTGAGGGCTCCCTACATTGTGAAGCAGAGTCAACATGGATATCCTCACTTGCAGCCTACACAATCAATAAATTGGAAAAAATAACAGTTAGAGATTATTAAAGGCTGTGGGAAATATTCCTTTATCCTTGTTTTATTTTTAATTCCTTTAATCTCAAAGATCTCAATCAAATTCTGGGTTATTAATGAATTGAAACATATCAAAAAAAAATGGGTGTATAAACACCCATATTCTTTCGACTTCTTCCAGCCTAAGCATCAACTCTCACTTCAGTAGGAGTGAGGATATCATGGCTAGGGGTTTTAGTTTTATCCTCATTATTACATTTAGTGGATTTATTAACAACATCCCGAGAAGATTCTTCAATATCACCCATGTGCACATTCTTTTCACTGGACACATAAATGGAAGATTGGCCACCATCCTCTCCATCATTTGATTCCAAAGTCTCATGTTCCTCAAACTGAATGTCCCTAGAGGTATCCTTCCTAATGGTACTTGGATCCCTCCCAGTAAGTTAAGAAGAGGATCCCTCACATCTCCCACTAATAGTCCCAACATTGGGAGTAGGCTCCCCACTATCATAATTCAATGGATTATGAGAATCTAGAAGAACACTCAGTCTAGGCTTTGGGATCACTAGGATAGTGGATACAACACCCCTAGCATCCTATGTATCCTTCTTTCCTGTGGAAGTGTTCAAAGCATTTCCAGGAATTAGATGATCCTCTATCCTTTATCTTCAACATCATCTCGGAAAGATTTCACTTATTTACCTTATTGTAACCTTTTATAAATGTACCGCTAAGAAGCTCATCTAGTTCAATATTTTCATTAGGTGAGACATCTTGATCTATACTCTCCTCTAGCAGACCATGTTCATTTATATTTGAGGTATTATCCTAGTCTCTATGGAAAATTTTCACCTAATTTTGATCATTCTTGTTCTTTGGATTACCCCCAACATCAGTGGGATTCATCACCCCTATGATTGAAACAAGTAAAATATATTTATAATACCTCATTTCTCTCTCCTTGGTAAAATAAGAATTTCTTCCCAGTACTTTGGGTTCAAAAATCATTATTGGATACTATAACATCAGTTCACTTACATCCATAGATGAGGTTTTTCTTCCCACACCATTTTAAGGACCACAAATAACATCATTGTTTGGAATTTCCCCTATATCCTTTTCAATAGGTAGTTTTAATTTATAACTCCCAATAATATTTCCATGATTCCTACAATTTGTACACTTAAAATTCTTTCTGCATTTTCAAATGAATAACCAATACAATTATAAGTTCTACAAAAGTTATGGAATAATTTAAAATTCCACTATAACCTCAAGTATAAATTTGAAATCAATCATACAGTTTCGATAGGTGTGGATCATAGATCAACCTCAACAAGAACCCTAGAAAAATGGTTTTAGTGAGATCACTCGGTTTCTTTATCAAATTTTATATGAATTTAAACTGTATAGGTAATATCCCATAGGATTTATGGGTGCCATAAAAACCATTTTATACCCCTAATTTTAACCAAAACCTATGCAATCGAGTTGTTCACATAGGATAGATCAAACAATGGGTCTTATTATTATTTTCTCAAGATGCCATGTGTTAGAGAGACAAATCCATAGATCTAGGATTTCATATTTAAATCCCTAGATGGGGAAAAAATAGACGAATACCTTACCGATCAAGGTTAACCTTCATGTATCAAATCCACAAACCTAGATGAGATGGTTCTTAATTATATAGGTTTTTATTAGTGTTTTTAGCACTAATAAATATAAGCCTTTATCAGTGATTTTATAGCACTGAAAAATATACATATTTATCATTTCTATAATATAAATCACTGATAAAGTCTATTTTTATCATTGATAATATTCTAGATATGATAAATATAGGAATTTATTAGATCTTTTTTAAAAAGGGCTGATAAAACCCTTCCCAATCTTATAAATTTATCCCAAACTGAACCCATTTCTCTTGCTTCGTTCAATCCCTTAGGGATGACTACCTCTACTGCTACTCCCCCTCAACCTTCTCGGATGAATCATTCTTCTCAAAACCTATGTTATGTTAATATTTCTAGTCTTATCTCATTTATCAGTGTATTTATAATATCCTCAACATGTGAAACCTCCCACGCGTATAACTGAAACCACTGCATGTAGACAGCTATGATATCCTTTTCACACTGGCCATTTGTTAAGGATTATTTTGGGGGAAATGTGATTATTTTATGGGATTAAAATCTATTTCCACTATCAAAATGTTTAATTTGCAATATGGTGCAGTTTTTTATTTTCCTTTTCCCATATCATGTTTTGTAGCATAAATAAGACACAAACTAAACTAATTATTTATAAATATTTTTATAAGATGTTTTTAAAATAACTCAACAGTCAACATCAATACTTTGGGTCGATTTTAATAGTGCATCAATCCAATATGGAAACATAATATATAGATATAATTTATTTTCACTGTATTGGTGTCTCCCTACAATGAAACATAGAATGAATATAATATCTTTTAAATAATTTATTCATTTTAATTGTGATATTTATGAGTTTATATTCATTTAATTTTATTTATATAAGTACATAAAATATTTATCTTATTTAAAACTATACAATATTTCTAAAATGTTTTTTAATACATATTGAATTTAATATTCAAAAGGATTCCCTCAATATAAATCCATCTAATTTGATGAAACAATGAAATTCATTAATTGAATTTTAGATATTTCAATGTGAATAATTTTCTTGAGAAAAAACTATAGCTTTTTTTTAAAAAATTATAGAATCTATTGATGGTAGAATAATGGGTTTCACATAGACTGGGTGGAATTTTCCTATTCACTAAATTAATTAACAGATCAATTTAAGATAAGGAATTTTTTAAATGGCTACTCAATGATAAATATTTCATTTTACCCCATTTTTTCATATTATCTAAGACAATAGTGAGTGGAATGAATTTTCTTGGATAGGTTTATATATTTTCCAAGATGCTAATATGGAGATTGGAATCATATAATCTCATAAGAGAAATCATACATTGTACTAATGATAATATAGATATGTATTTAGGTAAGGAAAAAATGAACATAGGGGCTTAAGGAAATATTTTTAGAATTCCCACCCACTAAATGAATGATTCTCATTTCAATTATGTAATTATATTTTGTATTATCATCATACCTAAAATAAAAATTTTATAGTGGTTATTTGTTTAAAATTTAAAATCACTATTAAAAATTTATAATATTCATTACAATATATTTATGAACTATAATAAAAATAAAGAAAATATTTTAATTCAAAAACATGATTATTAAATATTATATCTATTATATATAGTTATATAAGAAATATATTTATAACATTAGAATGTATTTATTAATTTAAACCTCATTTACAATTAGTAATTGGTTCTTTCTTTTAAGTGTGTTCTTTCTCTTTTTCCCCCTTGCATTCATTCTTAACACCATTGAATTTCTTTAAGTCAACAATATTTTGATCTTTTTTTTCTAGTTGAATTTATTGGTCTATCCTATTGAGGTAAACCCAAAATTTTATTTAAACCCTTTTCCCTTTATGAGGACTCCAAAAACTATATTTAAATCTCCACTCATACTTCACTTCAATCTTTAAATTGGAATCGTGATCAGTATTCAAAACATCCATATTAGCTTCCATCTAGTTTAAACCTTGATTTAGTTTCCAATCTAACATTTTTCAAAATTTGATTCTATCTATTGGTTCCACTGTGGTTGAATTTTGTTTTCAAGTTGCCCCAGGTAGTTGGTCTTATAATCCAATTATTAGTTTTATATGATCTTTTCTTCTTATCCCACTAGGTCACTTCTTTAACTTGTATTGAAGTAGATTATTTCGTCATGTGATAAAATATCATCAAATTTGAATCCTAAAAAACCATGTCAATGAAACACCACTTGAACCACCATATAACAAGTGAAGAAATTAATAAACATCAACTCCTCCCTCTTATTGGAATCCCACCTATAAAGGTTACAAAAAATGTCTTAAAATTACCACCTTTTTTCCTACACAATATCAAATTGAGAACCCGAACTAAAAGCTACATGTTTACTTACAGGTTTTTCTTTTCATATCACCCTTATGTAAAATGATAAATTGTATGGAATAATCACCAATAACATTGAAATGTTGGGTTCCTCTTATTAGAGTTATATATAACTTTCTCCTTTGATTATAAATATCTTATGTGTATTTATTTAATTTTTAACAAAATGAATATTTTATGAAACTAATTGGATGGATATGAATCAAAAATGGATGAGCACTAATCACATTGAAACAGAGTCCAATGATGGAGTAAAAGAGTTCATCATGTTTTCAATGGATCATGGATATGACCCTACTCAAATCTTTTTGTGTGTGTGTTAGTTGTTTTTATTCAAGAAAAATTAGTTTAGAAGAGTTATAAGAACATTTGATTTATCACAGAATAGACCGGAGCTATAAATGTTGGACTAAACATGGGGAGAAACTAAATGTACACACTAATTGGGATGATACTACATTTTATGGATCATTTGATATGAATACCAGTGTGAATAATGATGGATATTAAATAGAAGAAATGAAATTAGAAATCGAATATGACCTTTGAGATTGTCCAATGTTGTTTGAGAAGTTAAATAGCTATGATAAGAGACCATTGTATAGAGTTTGTAATAAAAATATAACATTTTTAGATATATTGAAGTAATATAATTAAAAATACGGTAGTGGAGAGATTGACCCCAGCTTCACAGAAAAACTTGGCCTCTTGATTTATATACTTACAAAATAAAATGAACTTCATTTTTGAACATATGAAACTAAACTAATACTATGTTCAATGGTCATGATCTATAAAAGAATACATGAATTTACAAATGATTTCATATTATTTCTCAAGGACTATGAATCAATAAAAAAATTTCCTATGTGTGGTGAAAATCGATACAATAAAGATGAATCAAGTCCTTGGAAATCCATACTACACTTTCTCATCATTCCATAGTTTAGACAGTTATATGGATTTCATGAAACTATTATACAATTGACATGGAATGAAAATAAAATAATTTATGATGGGAAACTATGTCATTCATAGACTCTCCTCTATATAAAAAATTGATTACGAGTATCTTGAATTTGGAAATGAGTTAAGAAACCTCTATAATACATTATCAATAGATGGAATAAATCCTTTTGGTGTACATAGTAGTACTCAATATACATGGATAGTTATGTTGGTAAATTATAAATTTCCACCATGGTTATGCATGAAGAAAAAATACATTTTGTTGTACCTACTTATATCTATACCAAAAAAACATGTTAATGATATTTATTTCTATTCGGATCCATTGATCGAAGATATGAAATTGACGTGGGATACATTTTTTACATCATATGATTCACATAGAAGTAAATAATTAAATTGGGAACCAAGATTCATGGGATGATAAATTAATTTCCTACATATGGAAATTTTTTTCATCTATAACATTAAAGGAATGTTTGGGTGTCTCATTTATGAAGAATGTACACACTCAGTTAAGTTGAAACATTCCTTGAAGATTTTTTTTGGATATCATAAATTTTTACCTAAAAAGCATTAATATAAATCCTAGAAGACATCTTTTGATGGGAATATAGAATAAGTTAAAACACCCACTACAATAATTAGTGATCAAATGTTTGATAAAGTAAAAGATATTAAAACTATTTTTGGTAAACCTTTTTTGAAAAACATTATGAAATCATGTTGCAAAAAAGGTTCAATTTTCTTTGAATTATCATACTGTAATCAATTATATGTTAGAAATTTTCTTGGTTTCATTCATGGGGAAAATGTATTTAATAGTTTTATTGGAATGTTACTAATTTTTTTTGAAAAAATATGGAATTAAGGCTAGGTTAGACATGATTTACATGGGGATAAGGGAATATTTGGAATTGATAAAGGGTAAAATGTGGAATTTTCTTCCTCTAGCATTTTACACTCTTTTATAGAAATGAAAAATTACAAATTTTCAATTTCCTTAATAGTGTAAAAATTCCAAAGGGGTGCTCCTAAAATATCAAGAATTTTGTGTTAATTACTAATATGAAGTCATAGTGTATAAAATAACATGACTATCATGTTTTGATGTAAGATTTTATTCCCACCGCTTTACATTACATTTATCCTAAAAATGTATGACATACATTTACCAGACTTTATTTATTTTGTAAATCCATATGTATTAAAGTTATAGACCTAGTGATGTTTCCAATTATAAATAAGGATATTGCAGTCATATTATGTGAATTAGATATGTTTTTCCCATTGTCATTTTTGATATTATGGTCCAACTACTGGTTCACTAGGCTAGAGAGGTTCAACTATGTGGTCCTCTTCATTATAGATGGATGTACCCCACTAAATGATATATGAATATTTTGAAAGGGTACGCCAAGAATCAAAGTAAAACATAAGGTTATATTGAATATTAATATATTTTTGAAGAGGATGTTGAATTATATACTGGTTACATATTAGATGTTGATATCATCAGTCTCATAAAGTCACATAATAGAACACGCCATATAGGATAAGGGATTTTTGGAAGATATATTGTTACAATTATCATCACATAGAAGGAGAAATATCACCTTTAAATTTTACATAATAGTGAAGTGGTTTCTTCATATGTTGAACTCATAAATTAATTCTTAAACATTTTAATTCGTCAAGGTTTGGTGGATGGATATCAAATACACATAATCAATAGTTTATAGTATGGTTTTGAAATCATATTTATAAGGTGTTATCTAAAAATATGAATTCAATTTCCAAATGACTTCAATGGATATCTAGGGTACCAAATGTAAATATTGTATCTTACACTGGTTTTGTAATTAATGGTTATATATAAAGGAATAATATGAACACACTATAATATGGAAAAAATGAAATTATTCTTGTGGAATAAGTGATGCACGTATCCAATTCCAAGTATAGAAATCCAATTTATGAGAATATGTAATATTTTAGAATCATAAAAAATATACTAGTTGGATTATAAAATATTTCAAGTGTCGATTTCTCATTTAAAATAGATTGACAATAGGAGTGAAGTGAAGGTCAATTAATTAGGATTTGTGAAGGTTAATTTTAGTCTGGAAGGGTATAATGATGATCCATTCATAATGGAATCATAAGAAGTGTACGTATTTTATTTATCAGATCTAGTAAATAATAATTTTCCAACTATCCTATTGGTGACTAAAAAAAATAGGGTCATATGAAAATTCCATTGAGGATGGCCCTTTCATTGGGAGATCACAATCATTTTATGATGGTCCCAATATAGATAAATACTTGTACATTATATGGGACATAAATAAGGGATTTGGATACTCAATAAAAGAACCAAATCCCTCCAAACTTTATAAAAAAAGTGTTCAATGAGAAGGTTAAAGTGTTTTTTAATATACTATGATTTTCCTCATAATGTTATGTGTTCTCTACTATATTTATGTAATCCAAATTAAATGATTTACTACTCCTGAAGATAATGACTTCTTCACATGATGATGTTACCAATCCCAAGGAAGAATATATGGTTGATGATGAAACTACATAATTATTAGGGGATCAACAAAAAGTTTATGAAAAAAAACAATGACATAGAATTACCAAGTTAAATAAAATTATTAAGGCAAGGAGAAAGGGCATAAAATTATAGGTTGTCTATAATCAATGAAACCAACCATTTGACCCTAAAAATTTAATGTTTATTAGTTATGTTGGGGTCATAACAAGAATGCATGTGCCAATTGATATAGATATGTGGAACCATGCACAACCTATATTGAAGGAAACCCTTTGGGAATATATTAAGGTAATGTTACAATATACTTTCTATATTTTACCAAAAACTTATATAATGGATTGTTGATTTAATTTTCATTATACCTTGTAGAGTTTTTTAGGTGATTTAAATAAGAAATATGTATTAATGGCCATTTGAAAATCGCAAAGAGTATTCTAGAAACTTCTTACAAAGCATCATATTAGAGACTTTGAGAGAAAGTAAATCCACACAAACCAATTATGTATGAACACATTATAAAATAGGTCACATAGAAAGATTTCATTAGTCATCATGATGAGAAGTCATTTCAGGTAAAATTTAGTTGATAATATTTTATTGGAAATTATTTTTTTTATCCCCTTTGATTAAAAATTGTTAATTTATGAAATAGAAAAGAAGTGTTGAAAATAAAAAATGCGCAAAAAAACCAATGTACCCCTACCGTAAATCTAGGACTGGGTATGCTCAACTTGAAAAGAAAATTGTATGTATTTTAAATATAAAACAAAATTTTTTATGTTATATTAAACATATCTAATTTGTTTATATACATATTGATGAATCAAAATACGAAAGCACTTCTATCCCACTTCATGTTCTATAGAAGGAGGTCTGTATAAATAAAGAGGGTAAACTAATTGATGAAAACAAACAAAAAGTATGAGAAGAATGTGAAAGTATTAAATAATAATAATTAATTATTCTTCATAATAGTATTACATAAAAATTTATATTTATGTTCATACATTTTTATATGGTTTATACAAAAGAATCAGTATTGACTATACTTGAATAAAAACTACTTTTAGTATCATTAAAGTGGCCTGAACAATATGGCCGCATTAGAGGTGCATGTTTTAAAGTGGCACCTAGAACATATTTCAAGAAAAAAAGTTACAAATAGATACATATGAGATTATGAAAGGATTATAGGAACATATATATTATTTTAACGATATTATTCTCTGGTCTATTTTGGTGGATCAATACATGTGAAAGGATAAAAGAAAACGAGTAGTGGAATGAAGATCAGTACATGAAGATACAAATTACCCCACTAGCTTTGAGGATATACATTCCCCTAAACTACCTACCTTACCCAATGTAATAAATTTTTTACTTACTCTTTCTCCTAAATGTAAATCAATAACTTATGATAACTTTATATTACTAAAATTTTATAGGTTCAAGTTTTATGTGATTTATATCTATCAACACCCACACATCGCCTTTTTGCAAGGGGTATGATTTATAATATCACAATAGACACGATACACACAAAATAAATCCAAAAATATCACATGAGAGTGGGGATTAAACTATATCACAAGCCAAAATATGAGTTTCCTATTCTTCTTGATGATATGGATGTCACAATGGTCAATGCTGATATTGGAACTTTTATAGCATGACTATCTAATATTATAAATATATATGAGGTATGTCCTTAATTTTTTTAAAAATTAAAATCCTTTAACAGTTGATGAAAAAAGTTATGAAATGAGGTATGGTAATATAGATGGATAAAACAACATGTAAACAGAAGGTTAGATCAAGACAATCTGGTGAATCGACCAACAAAACAAAAGGACCTTCTAGAAGTACCTTATCCCCTCAATTTTTACTACTATATATATCAATATTATAAGTTAGTGAAGACACCATATTCAAATATAGAAATATTTCATACATTTAATATAAAAAATAAATATTTGGAAATTTCATTACAAACATTGTAGGTCTGGAGAGTATAAATGATATTATCAAGTTTTAATGGCATAAAGTCTCAGTTGCAAATACATACATGAGGTACATTTTCATAATCCATCTATCCAAAAAAAGATCTACTATATTCACTATAGTTAATAACTATTCATAGTTTCTATAAGTGAATATATTACTACTATACAAAAGGAAACCCCTATTAAGTAATATTTAAACTCACTAATCCATGTATCATTTCTATGGAAAACTTTTCTTTATCATTGAAAGAAATTTAATTTAGAAAAAATGAACTATGTGAAGCATTTGATAAGAAAATATCAGACGATATAGTCTTATTGGTGCCTATAATGATGGGGTAAAAGTAAATAATTTAATCATATATAATATATTTTTCATTTTTTTATTAATTATTTGTTTTTGTTTCTTATGAAGCACTGTATGACGAATATAATAAATTTGGAAACCCCAAATGTTTATTTTTTGGATCCAATGAATGGATTTCCATCAAAATGAGCACACATGATGACTATTATGAAATTTTAATGCATTTCAATCAAAATTTTATAGATAATATTTGAATTATATGTTTCATTTTGTATTTTAACAAGAAGTTTTTTATGAAAGGGTGATATATAAATATTGTATAAATCATGGAACGAGGTTGGTTACTGAACATAATAAGCCTACTAATTTCTTCAAATAGAAACATATTAAGGTATATATAGTAATATTTAACTATCAAAACATATTTCAAAACAATTTCCTTATTTTGGTTAATGTTTATTCAGTTTCTGAAGAAATATAATGATAATGATTGTGGATATTATTTTTGAAAATTTATGAAAGATATCATATATCATCAAGAGACCAGTATCCACAAAACGTTAATTTCCAAAGTTAATTATAATTTCATCAAAATTATTTCTTAATAATTTTTTTTCTATATTTTCTTATAACTACCAAGATTTTCAACAATCTATATACTCAAAAGAAGAAGTAAATTTTATAGAGTTGAGTGAAATGAGTATATGCTTTCAAAAAAATTTCCAACATAAAATTTAGGTGATAACCTATTATGTTTGTGATTTAGTATAGGTTATGACCTTATATATACATTTTGGATGTGATTTATTAGTATAATAATGATTATATATATTTTTTGATTTGTTTCTCAAAGGAGTAGTATATTGGAGGGTTAGACTCTAAAAATTATAACGTAGCTAGTAACATGTTTTGAGTTTCTCATTATCATGAGATATTAGACTTTGAGGATGAAACTGAGATAATTTCAATATAGAAATGGGTCAAGAATGTATATAAACATTATGAAAAGTTGAATTACTACTACTTATTTAGTTAATTTTTTTATCATTTTGTCTAATTTTTTTAAGTTAATATCAATATTATTTTTACCTTATACTTATTTGGGTTTTTCACATATCTTTTTGAAATTCATAATTTTCATTCGACTATCTGCAACAAGCCATAAAATAGAGAACATGTTTCTTTCATACGGAAGAGGAAATCACATGTTTCCAAAAACATGAGTGAATCATAAGGATTCATCTAAAAAATCTATAAACACACTAATTTTCTTAAATTAAATTTTGAAAGGGAATATATAGTTCAAATAGAAGCTCTCATTTACCAATGGATTGTGCTATATTTAAATGAAAAGTATGAATTCCCAAAAGATCTTTCATAAACATTATCTTAAATAGTGTAGGAATTAACCACACATTAATCAGCCACACCTCAATCTGATGCATAATATTCTTAGTATGAATCAAAGTGTATGATTTTAGCCTAAAATTTACATTTTTGTTCAAAATACACAGCACATACTCAAAACCAAGTAAATGATCTCATATTTTTCTAATACTTTAATAAATTTATTCATAATTAATTTATAACATATAGTAACAAAACACACCTCAATCTGATACACATTGTTTCTTGTATGAATCAAAGTGTATTTTTTTCAGTTTAAAATTGAAATTTTAGTTTAAAACAAAATTGATATACTTAAAAATGAGAAAACACATTCATATTGTTTTAATACATTAGAAAATCGATGCATAAGTAATTTTCATAGGTAAGAATCAACCACACATCAATATGATACATGGTGTTCCTGGTATGACTCAAAATGTATGTTTTTATTTTATAATTGATAGTTTAGTTCAAAACACATTTCATACACTCAAAAATGATAAAACCCATTCATATTGTTTTGATACTTTATAAAAATTATCAATAATACATTTTTGGTGTATACTACACCTCAATTTGATACATGGTGTTCCCGATATGATTCAAAGTGAATGTTTTTAATTTTAAATTGAAATTTTAGTTCAAATAGACATGACATACTCAAAACTAAGAAAATAAATTCTGATTATTTTTATAATTTATAAAAAAATTTCATAATCCATTTTTGATGTATAAAAATTTGCCTCATGTCAATCTGACACTTGATGTGTTCAGTATCACTTGAATTTCATGTTTTCAATACAGAAGTGTTATTTAAGTTTAAAATGTGTGTCATATATCCAAAACTAAGAAAACGACCTTATATTATTTTAAAACTTTAGAAAAAAAAATTCATAATTCATTTTTGATGCATAGTAATTGACCATTGGTCAATCAACACATGATGTGGTTGGTATAACTCAAAGTATGTGTTTTCAATATAAAAGTGTCATTTTAGTTTAAAATGAATCACATGGAAAAAACTGAGAAAAAGATCTTGGATTGTTTTCAAACATTTGTAAAATGATCCATAATTCATTTTTGATGTGTAGGAATCAACCATATATCAATCCGATAGACGATGTGGAAGGTATGACTCAAAGTGCATGTTTTCAATACAGAAGTTCCATTTCAGTTTAACAAGTTCACCACATATAAAAAACATAGAAAATGAGATCGAATTATTATTAAACATTCAGAAAACTATTCATAATTAATTTTGGATGTGTTCTAATCAACCTCACCTCAATCCGATACATGGTGTGTTCGATATGACTCAAAGTGCGTGTTTTTAGTTTAAAATTGACATTTTAGTTTAAAACACATGTGACATGCTCAAATCCAAGAAAAAACATTCAAATTGTTTTTATAGTTTATAACAATGATCCATAAGTCATTTTAATGGGTAGGAATCAACCAAACCTCAATATGATATATGGTGTGCCCGATATGACTCAAAGTGTATGTTATTAGTTTAGAATTGATAGTTTAGTTAAAAACACATGCCACATACTCAAAAAGGATAAAAAACATTAATATTTTATTGATACTTTATAAAAATTATCCATAATACATTTGTGACATACAGTAATCAACCATAGCTCAATCTAATACATGGTGTTCCCAGTATGACTCTAAGTGTATGGTTTTTAGTTTAAAATTTACATTTTAGTTCAAAACACATGTGACCTACTCAAAATAGATAAAACACATTAATATTGTTTTGATACTTTAGAAAAAATATCCATAAGTCATTTTTTATTTGTATGAATTGAAATCACATCAATTTGATACACGATGTGGCTGGTATTACTCGAAGGGTGTGTTTTCAATACAGAAGTTCCATTGAAGTTTAAAAAACACATCACATATTAACAATGAGAAAATTATCTTTAATTATTTTAAAACATTATGAAAATAATTAATGATTCATTTGTTACATGTAGGAATTTACCACATGTCAATCTGACACACGATGTGTTTAGTATGACTTAAAGTATGTGTTTTTAATATAAAATTTTCATTTTAGTTTAAAACACATCACATAGATAGAAAAAATAAAAAGATCTCATAATATTTTAAAACTTTATATGAATGGTTCATAATTAATTTTCAATGTGTATCAATAAATCATACAAAAATATGATAGATGATGTGCCAAGTATGACTTGAAGTTCATGTTTTCAATATAGAAGTTCCATTTTAGTTTAAAATGTATGTCACATATCCAAAACTAAGAAAATGAGTTTGTATTGATTTCAAACATTAGGAAAACAATCCATAATTCATTTTTTACATTTAGGAATTGACTTCACCTAAATATAATAAATTTTTTTTGAAGAAAGAAGGATTATATTAATGGCGAATATCAATAGTCATACATAAGAAGAGACAAGAAGGAAAATTGTCCAGCCATAGTTGGTTGACATCAAAGGGACCTAAGGATGCCAGATGATGGGCCGCATTGTTTCCTTCCCTTTTGGTAAAGGAGAAGGTGCAGCAAGAGAAGCCCTGGCGCAGCGAGCAGATTCTTCTAACGATAAAGCCAAAGGCCTGGAGTCTGGCGTCACCGTGGTTAATAGCATTGATGACTGAAAGGCAGTCATACTCGATGATGATATCAGCCCATCCATGTTCCATAACGAGCATCATCCTTGCCAGTATGGCATAGGCCTCATCAACTGCAGGTTCCTAGAAGGCATGATGTGGCTCATATTTTGCTGCAATGATCTACCCCAGATGATTTCGAGCCAGGAGGCCGAGAGCAACATGCCCATCCTTAGGGAGAGAAGCGTCCACGTTAATTTTAAGACTCCCTTCCTTGGGGGGGGGGGGTCCAGTGAGGGGGATAGGAGGGGGAAACACTTGGAAAAAAGTTTCCTTTGCGGTCCTTCCAGCACTCAATCCATGAAGTGGATCGTTCAATCCAGAACTCGGGAGGCTGATGAACATGGTGGAAAACCGAATCGTTACGCTGAACCCAAATGATCCAGGCCAGGGTGCAATGAGATCTTGCATCAGACGATGAAAGAGAGGAACACCAGTGCATTAGAAGATCGGGGAGGTCAGAGGCAATGTCCAGCGAAGCGTCCAAAGCCGAGCCGGATTTATTCCAAATTTCCTGGGCTCCCGGGCAGTGAATGATGGCGTGCCAAGGGGTTTTAGGAATATTCGGGCAAATAGGGCAGGATTCATCACTGGCCATATGTTGAAAAACAATGAGGCTCATGGTAGGGAGGGTGCCCGTGCCACCTGCCACCAAAATTGGCGAATTTTTTGGGGGACGTTAATATTCCAAAGCGTTTTCCATGGTCCCTCATCACGGTCACAAGAGTGAATTCCAAGAGCTAGTTAGTACCCAGATCTCACCGTGAACTCGCCTGAAGAATCATTGGTACAAAAAAGATGGTCGGGGCTGGCATCAGGGACCCAGGGGATGCTTAGAATAATTCTTTGGTCTCTTTCATTAAACCATTCCTGGATTTTTTCCACACACCATCCCGGGCCCTGGTCTGAAAAGAGGCAGTTGACACTGGCATCTTTAAGACCTGGTTGAATGGGGGATGTGGCCCTCACACCATCCTTATCGAAAATTCAGGGATCGGTCCAGATGTTGACATATGAGTCATTTCCAATCCTCCAGCCCAGTCCTTTTTCTAGGAGATTTCGGCCCCCCCAAATACTTCTCTAGAGGAAGCTAGGGCGGGGGCCAAGAAAGGATCCACAAAAGTCCATGTGGGGAAATTATTTGGCACGGATTACCCACACACATAAAGATAAAGGATGGTTAAGAAGGCACCATACTTTCTTGGCCAACAGTGCGTCATTGAACAGAAGAAGATTCCAGAATTCCATCCCTCACTCCGACTTGGGTTTGCAGAGTTTCTCCCAGGCCAACCAGTGCGGTCGATTTCTGCCATCGTTTTTCCCCCACCAGAAGTTGGCAGTATATGAATGGATCATGTTTACGATTGCCGCCGGGAGCTTAAACATTGACATAAAGTATCTGGGGATATACTGAATGATATCTTTAATGAGGGTTCCTTTTCCATTTTTGGAGATGATTTTTGGGGTCCAGCCTTGAATTTTTTTTTCAATCCTATCCACCAGAGATGCAAAGATTTCTTTTTTGGACCGGCCAATAACCGTAGGGAGTATGAGATACTTATGGTATTTTTCGACCAAATGGATGCCTGAAGATGCAAAAAACTCATCTCTCTTGACAGAAGGCACCCCTGCGCTGAATGATATTTACGATTTTCCATGGTTTACAGACTATCCAGATGCCCGCTCATATTGCTGGATCACTTGGCTGATCACCTGGCATTCATTAATAGTGGATCTGGAGAAAAGGAGTCAGTCGTCAGCAAAGAAGAGATGTGACACTTGTGGGCTCTCACGACAGACCTTTGCACCATGAATAGACTTAGAGGATGCAGCCCTGGAAATAAGGTTAGAGAAAACATCAGCCACCAAAATGAAGAGAAAAGGGGAGAGAGGGTCTCCCTAGAACAGGCCTCAGGTTGGGGTGAATCCTCTGGTGAGCTCCCCATTGACCTTGATTCTGAAAGAGATGGTCGAGATGTAGTTCATGACAATTTCTGTCCATTTAGTGCAGAATCCCATTCTCAGCATCACAGCTCTAAGGAACTATCATTCCACTTTTTCATAGGCTTTGGTCATATCCAGTTTCCAGGCCATGGTTCCTCTTTTCGTAGTGGAGTGTGTTTTCATAGAGTGTAACACTTCATGGTCCACAATTTCATTAATAGTAATCAGCCTCTTGGCCATGAAGGCACTCTGGTTTTCGGTGATAATATCAGGCACCCAAGGACGTAGCCGATTGACAAGGATTTTTGAGAAGATCTTATAAGAAACATTGCAGAGGCTAATAGGTCTAAAATTAGGGATCGCCCGAGGTTTCTTGATTTTGGGGATGAGGACGAGGACCATTTCATTGATGGCGGAAATGCTTATATTCCCTGCCCAGATGTTTTTTATCATTTTGCAGATTTCAGGACCGATGATGTTCCAGTATTGTTTAAAAAAAATCTATGAAAACTACATGGTCCTAGGGATTTAGTGGGGTGGATATGCTTAAAATCCATGTGTATCTCATCATTCGTCACATATTTTGTAAGCTTCCGGTTAATCTCATTGGGGATCACAGGTTTGATGCATTCTTCCACTTCAGCAGACATGAAAGGAGTCCCCATGGAGAAGAGGTTCTGGAAATAGCCTACCAAAGCTTCGTGAATTCCACAGGTGTCAGAAACATTGCTTCCATCAGGTTGTGAAAGGCTCCCGATAGAGTTTTTTCAGCTCCTACCAGACTCTTTCAGGTGGAAATTCCTTTTACTAGCGTCTCCCTCTTTAATATGGGTGTCACGCGCCCGCATAGCCCAAAATCTTTCCTTAACATAAAGGGCCCCGTCCAGCTCTCTTTGAGTGGCACTAGTCCTGGAAATGTTTCCATTGTTTGGGGGTTGCCTGAGTAAGTTGTGCAACCTCTTTTCGAGGACGTCACAATGCCTATCAGGTTGGTGGAATTTCTTGTTTCTCCAAGATCTCAAGACGAAAGCAACCTGTTGGATATTTAGGCCAAAATATTCTTGGGAACTCTTCCAGCTTGATCGGACCACCTCTTCGCATTTATGGTCATTTTCCCAGAAGCTCTCAAATCTGAAGGGTCTGCTGAGTTTTTGATTTCGTTCGCCTTTCAAACAATCAATTAGAATTGGGCAGTGATCCGAACATTTAAGGGCCATGTGGCCAACATGAAACATATTGAACAGATTGATCCAATCAGTAGAACCCAAAAATCTATCAAGATGCTCAGTGATGCGAGTACCTTCAGTATTGCCGCGAAACCAAGTAAAAGAATTACCTGTGAACCCCAGATCAACCAGGTTCACCTTAGTGACCGCATATTTGAAGTTAGACATCGGGGCTGGGTGTCGAAAACTGCCACCAATGTTTTCCTTAAGGAACATGATCTCATTGAAATCACCTCCGAAAAGAATAGGGCTAGGTAAATCATGTCGCAGCTTGAAAATAAGGTCCCATGACTTCCCCTTATCAGAATGGGATGGCCAATCATAGAATCCAACAAAGGTCCAGGGTGGGTGCAAGTCAGTTTGAATAGTCGCATCCACGTGGTGCATGGAGAAAGACAAAATTTTAACGTCAATATTGTTCTTCTATAGGAGACAGAGGCCCCCAGAATGGCCTTGTCTGGCCACCAAAAAACAGCCTTGGAAGCCACAATTCTGAGCAATACCATTGATGTCCTTGTTTTCCAGTATGGTTTAGGACATTAAAACCATATTGGGGTGACTTTGAGTGCAATTACGCTGAAGCATTCGAATTGTTCGTGGGTTGCCAAGCCCACGACAGTTCCAGCATAACCCTATCATTTCTCTAGGCAGGGCTCGGTCTCACCCTCCGCCACCTTTGGTTCCTCTGGACTTGTTTCTCCACATTTTGTTTTCCATTTTTTGGTTGGATTTCTCTCTGATTGGCCTGTTTCATTTTGTCTTTTCCTGACCCCAGGTTTAGGGTCTGCCACGTGACCATCACTGTCTCCTCGTTGCACTCTTCACCACGTTCGACGGGTAATTGGGCCCCATATTGGAATTCCCATAATTCAATGAGCCTCTATTTTTGTAATTCTTGTTGCGGCCGATTGTGGGTCAGGGTCCGGATCTGGTGGTTTGGTGTGCATCGACCTTGCCTTTGCGTATTGTCTTGGTGGTTCTTTTTTCTTCGTTGCTGACCTTGTGGCAGTTTGAGTATCATCCTTTGGGGGGTAAGGATGGACTCCAGCTTCTCTCTGAGTGGGGTGGTCAGCATTAGGGAAATCCAATGGTCCAAGCATAAGGGCTTTTTCAGGTGTGGGTTCCGCCTGGTGGGCATGCACCAACGTAAGACGGTCACGGTCCTTTTGTTTTTCCGTCTCAGAGATGAAAGCATATTTATTCATTTTGGAACGGAGCTAAGGGCCGTATTAGAGAATGATGTTACCATATTCACTCTTATGTTTTATGGTGCATGTTCTTTCCATATATCCAAGGTGACCATAGAAGAAACAAGAGATTGGGAGTTTCTTGAACTCGAATGATATCCAAGTGTTGGCTTCTTCAATTTTCAGGAACATTCCCCTCATCAGGGGCTCTAACACCACAATTTCCACCCTGATATGGACCTTGGGACCCCAGTGTATTGGGTCTGAGAAATCCCATTCAAGAAAGTGACCTAAATTGTTCCCTATTTCCCTCATGATTCGTACCGTTCTTGCATGGAAGGGGATTCCTTTAATACGTATCTAGAAAGGGGAGCGGGTTAAATTCACTCACTGGATATCATCCCCCCTTTGTATTCTTCCATGAGGAGGAGTTGATTATCGAAGGACCATGGTCTGCCCCGCAAGATTTTGTCTCTATGTTTCTCATTGAAGAATTCAAATATGAGGCGGTTGATCCCCGCTACCCAGATAGCCACTCCTGCATCAATTTTCCAGATATTCTAAAGGGTGTTTTTGAGAGCCCCATGATTTACCGATAACTTTTAAAATAACTTTCCCACAATGAGTAGAGACATGAATTTTTCCAAAAGTGTGTCTTCGTTTCTCCGAGCCTTGATTTCCACATTTTCTTTTTCCGTCAGGGAAAACCTCTTCCATTGATTAACCAAGTCAGCATCCATAGGGAAAACCAGAAGTTGAATTAGCAAATCTTATAAAGGACCGATGCCTTGGAAATCCCCCACGTCCCTGGGACACCAAACTTCAAAACTGGGTAAAATCTCCAGAAACGCCCTGAGCGCAAAGTAAACCCAGACCAGTCTCACATGATTCAAGGACCGGTCAAGCAATGAAGTCCCCGGACCAGAAACCTCTTCGCAACCCCCTTACGCGGTCCACACAGCTGAGACAGTCACCTCATCCTTTGCGATCAACACTGCCTCTTAAGTGGTCATGTTCAACAAACCCGTATCGCGTGCCCTCCAGTCTTCGCGGATCAACACCCCACGATAGAACCTTCACAGCTTCACAATGCGGATGATGATTTGAGAAGACACCAACCAAGAACAGACATGAAGGGATGTGTACTTCACAGACCCACAACGCCTTAAGACTTCGGGGGTGGAACTTCACGAGTCACATGTTTCACGGCGGAACAACGCCAACCGTGAGAACGGCCGATCGGCCACCGGCCACCGCCGACCTTCACAATTCCCACCTAGTCAATGCGGAGCAAAACCCCTCGACAGGGAAATGCAACAACACAATGCGGAAGAGGTTTCCCGCTAGCACAACCAGTAACACAAATCTCATACCTCAGACCACTTTGCGGACCCACAAAACTCAGACCTTCGCGGATGGATCTTTGCGAATCACCCCCTTCACAGCGAATCACCCCCTTCGTGGAGAATACCTAAATCTAATACATGGTTTATCTAGTATGACTCAAAGTGTGTGTTTTTAGTTTAAAATTGAAATTTTAGTACAAAACACATGTGACATAATAAAAATGGAGAAAAAATATTCAAATTGTTTTTATACTTTAGAAAAATGACCCATAAGTCATTTTTTGATGTGTAGTAATTAAACTAACCTCAATATGATACATGGTGTTTCTAGTATGACTTGAATTATATGTTTTTTTTTTAAAATTGATAGTTTATCTCAAAACAGATACAACATACTCAAAACTGAGAAAATGAATTTATATTGTTTTGATACTTTAGAAAAATTATCCATAACATATTTTTGATGTGTATGAATCAACCTCACCTAAATCAGATATACAATTTTATTGGTACGAATTGAAGTGTATGTTTTTAGTTTAAGATTGATATTTTAGTTCAAAACACATGTGAAACACACAAAACAAAGAAAACACATTCATATTATTTTGATACTTTAGAAAAATGGTTGATAAGTTATTTGTGATGTGTAGGAATCAACCACAATTCAACCTGACACGTGATGGGGAAAAAATTACTTAAAGAGTATGTTTTAAATATAGAAGTTCCATTTAAGATTCAAATGAACATCACATGGACAAAACTAAGAAAATAAACTCACATTATTTTTAAATTTTAGGAAAACCATTAAAAATTCATTTGTGATGTGTATGAATCAACTAAAATCAATCCAACACACGATGTGGTCAGTTTGAATCGAAGTATGTGTTTTCAATATAAATGTGTCATTTTATTTTTAAATTCATAATGTAGAAAAAACTAATAAAATGATATTTTTGGATTCAAACTATAGGAAAATGATCCATAATTCATGTTTGATGTGTAGGAATCGACTGTACATAAATATGATAGATGATGTGGAAGATATGACTTGAAGTGTTTTTCTTCAATATAGAAGTTAAATTTTAGTTTAAAATGCACATCACATTGAAGAAACCTAGAAAATGAGAACTAATTGTTTTAAAAATTTAGGAAAATGATCTATAATTAATTTCTAACATGTAGGAATTGACCGTACATCAATCTGTCAGACAATATGGTTTCTATGACTCAAAGTTCATGTTTTTAATATGAAAGTGTCATTTTAGTTTAAAACATGTATCAAATGGAAAAAACATAAAAAAAATATCATATTATTTTATAACATTAGGAAAAAATCTATAATTCATTTGTGATGTTTAGGAATCGACCACACAACAATCTGACACATGATGTGGTCAATATGAATTGAAGTGAAATTTTCAATATAAAAGTGTCATTTTTGTTTACAATGCGTATCATGAAGTCAAAATCAAGAAAATAAGCTAATATTATTTTCAAACTTTAAGAAAATGATCCAGAATTAATTTGTGACATATAAAAATCGACTTCACATCAATCTGATGCACATTGTGTCCAGTATAACTCGAATTGTGTGTTTTCTATATAAACATGCCATTTTAGTTTAAAACATGTATCACATAAAAAAACCAATAAAATGAGATCATATTTATTTAAAACTTTAGAACAATGATCCATAAATCATTTGTTATATCCACACATTAATCTGATGTGTGATTAACTGATAATATCATTAATATATATATATATACACACAGAATAATTAACAATGTAATTTATCATATAAGAATTATATAACTTTAAAATTAAAATTTCCTTATTTTTTTATTTAATGTTACTAAAATAAAAATTGGTTTTATTATAAGGACATTATTTTTTATGGAGGTTGATCTTTAGTGAAATCCTGCTATAAGAGTTATGATTTTTCATATTGGTTGTAAATTTTTGGATTAGTTATAAATATCACATAAATGTAAATATTTTGTATGTAAATTTTGAATTTAAATGATTTTTCAATGTTATATTTGTATTATAATATTATTTTCTTCTTATATATATTTTTTTCTAATTATATTTTGATTTTTTTTTGTTATAGGGATATTGCAAGGTTGTTGAAGCCTCACAACAATTGCATGGCCTTTTTCAATGCTACCAGAAGCACTAATAAAGGGTCACTTTATTAGGGCTAGTAAAAGTGCTAATAAAGGAACTATTTATCATCTATTTTATTATCAATGATAAAGGTTGATCAATTTTAACATCTATTTGGTCATTATCACTTTTTTGAACTATCAAAACACTTTTCTAGAACTCTTAAAAGCTTCGTCTATAATAGTAATGAATTACAAATTTTAACAAAGAAAGGAGTTTTGAAAGGTGGAAATATAAAAAAAAATTGGTCATATACAAGAATTGTGTAATGGGTAAGAATAATAGAGTTAGTTTCAACACTTCAACCCATTGTACAAAGAGAATACTTGAATACATCTATACCAATGTTGGGGGACCATCGAAAATGATTCATTAGGAGGTAATCAATATATTTTTCACATTTATTTATGATTACTAATGATATGTTTGGGTATATTTAATGAATCATAAGGATAAAGTGTTGGATGTATTCCTTAATTGGAAGAGGTTTGTTGAAAATCATAAAGTAAAATCAAGAGTCTGAGATCAAATAGTGGTTGAAAATACATCAGATCCAATCAAGAAGGTTTGTAAAAATAAAGGTATTGTGAGATACTTTACATTTCATGGAATGTTGTAGCTGAATAGCTAAGTATAATGGATTAATCGTAAAATCATTGAAAAGGTTTGGTGTATGTTGTCTCAGTTAGCTTTGAGTAAATCCTTTTGGGTAGAATCATTAACATATGCAACATACATTGTGAACCAATTACCTGCTTCCATGACTAATTGTAAAATTACAATAAAGGTTTTTTATAGTAAAAATTATTTTGATTATGAAAAACTCCATATATTTGGTTATACCACCTATTTTTCATGTGATAGACTCAAATTTGGATCTAAGAGTGAAGAAAGCTATATTTTGTTTCTTCAGTGATGGTGTGAAGGATTTATAACTATGGGATCTAGAAGAAAAGAAGATAATTCAGATTTGTGATGTTACATTTGATGAGTTATTGATGGTGAAGTCGAATGATTCTGTAAAAGAGAAAGATGACTCAATTGTGATTGAAGTGCAGAAAAGTCCACCGCCGATTGATCCGGAGCAATAAAAGACAGAGTGTAGTGATCATATGGATATTCTGACTATGGAAGAAGTAACACAATAGGATACTCATCACCATGAGAGTATTTACACTGGTAAAACATGAAGAAACATATGGTAATATGTGATATATAGAAAATATGGTACCACAAGGTTGATGGAAGATGTGATGAGAAAGGTGCGATAGCAGCTGAGGTGGATGTCAGTGAAGTAGGTGATGATGACGGGAGTGATCTAGGTGACATTATTAGAGGATCTCACTATCCCCTAATGCAACTTCTTCATTAACTAAAGTACCAGGTTTTCTGATATCTCATAGTATTCCATCCACTCAAACACTTTACACACTAAACTCTAGGAACAAAAATATTTCTAGAGAAAACAGTATAGGAAATGTGGGAAAGGGGGAGAAAATAGGGAAGGTATCATTATAGAGGAATTATCAAAAATAAAATATAAATTCTTCCAGCTACACCTCTTATATATGAGCAAGGGGTTTCCCTTAAGATTCATTGTGCCGTCCTTGGTGTACCCATCAGCCCCTTCTTCGATGGCCATGCCCAACATCTGAAAATTCTCCCTTTGTTACATTTATATGTCCCCTATTTATTACATTTCTAGATTGACTATCCAAATACTAAAAATAAACATGGAATATCCTAATAAAAATCTTCAAGCCTGAATGGAAGGATCCTATACATGCTAGGAATCCTAAGGAACCATGTTTTCTAGGGAATTCCATACAAACTCAAGGTCTATTGGGACCAAAAATTATTGTTCCATTAGTGTGGTTATAATTATGTGATAAAATAAAGTGAAAAAATATGGAAATAAATGACACCATATATAACATAGAAAAAACCCCAAAATGAAATAAAAAAATAGGTAAAAAGAATGATCTTTATGGGTAAAAGTGAGTACAAAATTCCTCACTATTACAATGAAAAGACCCTTATAAATCACTCTCTTGAATATGTGGGGAATACACCTCACAAAATACCACACATAAAATATGGGAGATCCTGCGAATCAGGATGATTATTAGGTGTTGAGTTGATACTAAAATCGCTAGGAGAGAGCCCCATTTATAGGCTTCCTCCAACCACTTCATGAATTCCCTGACTGTAAGGTTTGTGGTATTTTTAAACCCACAACACATCCACCACACCTACCTATATTAGAAAAATTATGGATTAGAACCATTTTTTAATAAAAAACTACTCACAGGGTCAAATCCTGGAATCTTGAGAATTATTCACATATCTCAACAACCAGATCTCAAGATACACACTTGGAATAAATGATGATGTCATAACATCCAGGTTTTATCACACAATATCAAATGATTCACAAAATATAGATCCAATAAATCACCTCTATGCATATAAAACATCACTATCACACCATATTAGGCCCATAGGTTAGGTTACATGAAGTATGTTTGAAACTACTAAAGATTTAGGTTTATTTAGTGTTACCCTTTATCAGAACTAAAAAAGTGTAGATAATAGGGTTAGATTTATCAATACTAACAAAAATCATTGACAAAGTTACCCCCTTTATCAATATTTTTAGTGCTGACAAATGATACTTTTATCATTGATTTTCTTAGCACTGATAAAATTATGCATGTTTTAGCATTAAAACGCTTGTTTATAATTATGATAAAAGGTACATTTGATAAAAATAAATTATATATCACTAAAATCATTTATTAATATATTAAAATATTTATATTGATATAAATACAATTTATTTTATAAAATATATTTTATATAATACTAAATATGTAATCATACTCAATATATAAGATATTTAGTGAAAAATGGTTTATAAAATAATTAAAAATTAATAATAATTAAAAAATTTATAATTATTATTTAAAAATTGTCGTTTAATAATAGTTTGATGATAGAAAAATTTAATAAATTAATAAACGATCTAAAATAAGTTGAAAACGTGACTCGAACTTCAAATAACCATAAATTTTGATAGGAGTGTCCGTTTGAGATCTACAACATAACAAGTCAATTATTTTAAAATTATATACATCATGGTCTCCCAAGAGGACCCCCATCAATGTTTTTTACGGTAAAAAATGGTCATAAGGCCTCTAAAATTGTGTTTTTTTTGTCAGGGTACCTTAATTTTTGAACATTTGATGGAATACCAGTCTCTCTTAAGGGGGTATTATTATATTTTGTCAATGGAGGCTCAATTTATTTTCACATATTACAATCATATAAATATTATGATGTTAAAATTTTATAATTTTTCATATTTTTTTTATTATTCATTATTAAATATAGACACATATATACATATTTGTACATATTTAGAAATAAAAATTTATTTTTATAAATAAAAATTTAAACATATTTTCAGATAAAATATCTTCCTAAATATATTTGTTTGTGTGTCTATGTTAATATTTATGAATATTTATATACCTATATAATGTATATATAATGTTCATATATATAAAAATATATTTGTGTGTGTGTATGCATTAACAAAAAAAATATATTTATATATTATAATATATATATATATATATTAATATATTATATATGTATATAAATATATATATGTATAATCACATTTATAGACATATGAATATATATATATATGTGTGTGTGTGTGTGTGTGTGTGTGCATACATGTATGTATATATGTATGTATGTGTATATTTATAAACACGTAAACTCACACAAAACATATTTTATAGGTGTATTTAAAAATAATTATATATATATAAACATATGAATAAATATATGGTTAAAAAATGTAACTAAATATATATAAATTAATAGATATATCTTAAAATAAAGAACAAAATGACATAGAGTTGTGGTAAAGGTACATGTACGTGAGGATAGAGGTATTAGGTCCAAATCCACATGAAGGCACATGCGAATGTGGGTAAAAGAAGTTGTCTAGAACTAATGATGGTTGGTGGAATTAGATTAGCACTGATAAAAGAGGCAGGGTAGATGTTTATCGCTGATAGGTGGTTATCCCTATGAATCTATCACTAATTAACCAACTTTTTTATTGTTTAATTTTTTTATTTTTATCTTCTCTTTTTTAGCACTGATAAAAGAGACAACCTTTTATTATCTCTTATAATATTAGTGTTTTTTATCATTGATGAAGGGTTTTTCTAGAGATGATGAAAGGGGGATCTTTAGTAGTGTGGGTGTCCATAGCTGCATAAAAAATATCTAGGATAAAGAATACATATGAGATAAAGGTTGGATAACTGACTAAACCATACCCCAATATCCATAGCCCCATAGGATCACATGTTCGATGTATGTTATAAGTTGACACTCTCTACGATATCTTCCCATACCCATTCAAACCTGCTCAGGGTCGGTCTATCACCGAGCACCAACTCAGGTCCTCTAAATCACGTCTGGGGAGAGACACCCTACTTGGGGACCTCTTGGTGAAAATACAGGCATAGGCACCCCACTTGGGTCCTTGGTCCTAGTCAAGTCACTCGGATCATAACCCACCACATGAAGGATGTCACAGTCCCAGGTAATGTCATAACATAACACCACCTCATTGGCCGCAAAGGTATACCTCATAGGCAACCCAAGAGATGACCAATTGTTTTTATCATACTCCATTAACACTCATGGTTGGGTACACAACCAAACTAATCCTATTCTACCTATGGTATATCCAACTAGGTCTAGTCACATCAAATAGAGGAGGACCACTCACCTTAGGTTGGTACTATGATCCTATTGGCTCTAAGGAATCACAATGTTCTTACAAGGCCCCCTTGATCTCATCATCATAGGTCCACTAAAATCTCCCTAGAGGTTTTTATGGATCAAACTGAGTTTCACCATATTGTATCCATTCCAATTTAAATAAAGGAGTACCCCTTGGGGTATTGGTGTTAAGGTTAACTCAGTCAATGGTCACAGTATTGACCATCAGTGGCTGAGGAATCTAGACAAAGTATAAGGTCTCATCGTGGCCCTTGTCACTCTATAGGGTCTAAAGGGTATCATATAATTTATTAAACAACTTAATTAATTAAAATTCTAGGAATATATTCTCTTAGTACATTAACTTAAATAACTAGGTCATCACCTTTAGTGGTGAGAATGTATGTCACAATACACCTAAACTAAACAAGTATTATACCATAGGGTGAGTACTAGGATCACCTATTTCAATTGAATATTTCCCCATTTATTTATAAAGACCAATGGATCTTCCAAGGCCTGTCCAATCCCACCTAAAATAAAAAATATTTTACTTTTTATAACATGTATATATGAGTTGGTAAAGTTACATTTTCTATTGGAAATTTTTTTACCAATAGATATTTCCTTGTCACTAAATAATTGGTAAAAAATCTGTCACTGAATGTTATTGCGATAAATATAATAGTTCTGTTGCAACTACAATAATATAAAAAAATAATATATATGTTGGTCAAAATGTTTAGTAATAGATTCATGCAATATATTTATTCATTGATAATATTATCAACATTTTTTTTATTTATTATAATCAATACCAACAATTTAAATCTATTTATAGGTTACATTTTATATAAAATATTATATTTTGGTATTCAAATATTTTTTTCTAAAATTGTATATTATATTTATTAATATAATTATAAAAAATATAATTATTACAAAATAATTATAAATTTAGCTTATATAAAACTCCAAAAAAACCAGGTTTTATTTGAAAAAATGTATTCAAACATAATAAAAAATATGTTTAAATTCCAAGTGACTTTACATGAAAATCCGTCAAACTTAATCCATAATCTATTTCCCTCACACATCTATTATCGCTGTCCTAGTTTACACTGATGGTTGTAAGGATTTAATTATCCCTAGCCATGTAAAAATATCACTAGTTCAGAAAACATTTTTTACGTCGGTTATTTTTCATTATTTACGTCGGTTTTTAGGAGATGTTAATACGGACGACGTTATAAATAACGTTTCTTACGTAGGTTATTTAAAACCCGACGTAACATCCCTAACATCACGGTGTTTATCACATCGGTTCATTAATAACCGACGTGAAAAATAATGGGGGATGGGGATTTATAATGGCGGTTATTATATAACCGTCGTGATAAACCGCGGGTGGGGGGTTTAGCACGTCGGTTATATAATAACCGACGTGATAAATATGCGCGGGGGGGTGGGGGGGTTATCACGTCGGTTATTTATAAACCGACGTGATAAAACACCTGGGATATCGTTTATCACGTCGGTTATGACATAACCGACGTGATTAACCCTTCCCCGGGCCTATTATCACCTCGGTTTCTTAAATAACCGACGTGATAAAAAGGCCTGGGAAACGTTTTAGCACGTCAGTTATCCAATAACCGACGTGGTAAATCGATTCCCAGGCCTTTTAGCACGTCGGTTATATTAAGAACCGACGTGATAAAAGGCCCGGGAACGGTTTAGCACGTCGGTTTTTTCGAGAACCGACGTGATAAACCCCTACCGATTTATTTACCACGTCGGTTATTTTATAATCGACGTGAAAGCGATATATATATTTTTTTTAAAATAATTTCACTTCTCTCACCAAAAAGAAACCAGAAACCAAACAACAAAAATAACCATGCCAGCCCTCCCCCAAGCCCCAACTGAACCCCACCCTCATCTATACCCACCTAACAACCTGGCCAGCCCTCCCCCACCACATTGGAGCCCCACCACAACCCTTGGACACCCCCCACCCATTGGACAGCCCCCCACCCTCATTTACACCCCCACGACCCCTAGTACAGCCTCAAACACCCATTGGACACCCCTCCCATATCCCTTGGACACCCCCCACCCCTTGGACACCCCCACCCCTTGGACAGCCCCCCCACCCTCATTTACACCCCCAAGACCCCTAGTACAGCCTCAAACACCCATTGGACACCCCCCCACACCTTGACAGCCCTCCCAGACCCCTTGGACACCCCCCCGACCCCTGGAAACCCCCCCCCCCCCCCGAGCCCTTGGACAGCCCCAAACACCCCTTGGACACCCCTCCCATATCCCTTGGACACCCCACCCCTTGGACAGCCCCCCACCCTCATTTACACCCAACCGGCCCCTTGGACAGAACTCCCAGACACCTTGGACACCACTCCCATATCCCTTGGACACCCCCCACCCCTTGGACACCCCCCACCCGTTCGACAGCCCCCACCCTCATTTACACCCCCCGAACACTAGGACATCCCCAAACACCCCTTGGACACCCCTCCCATATCCCTTGGACACCCCCACCCCTTGGACACCCCCCCGACCCCTTGGAAACCCCCCCGACCCCTTGGAACCCCCCCCCCCCCCCCATCCCCTTGGACAGCCCCAAACACCCCTTGGACACCCCTCCTATATCCCTTGGACACCCCCCACCACTTGGACACCCCCACCCCTTGGACAGCCCCCCCCCCCCACCCTCATTTACACCCAACCGACCCCTTGGACAGCCCCAAACACACCTTGGACACCCCTCCCATATCCCTTGGACACCCCACCCCTTGGACACCCCCACCCTCATTTACACCCCCCCCCCGACCCCTAGGACAGCCCCAAACACACCTTGGACACGCCTCCCATATCCCTTGGACACCCCCCAAACACCCACCCACCCCCTTGGAACCTCTCCCCCCATACCAAAATCCAGACCAGAAAAACCATCAACAGTAGACCAAAACAAGAAGTAGAGAAAAATTAAACATTCACTTATATAACATTCAAAACTTACACTGTCAACTTCAAAAAAATCTAAATCCAACCTAAACGACTACGAAATACACAATTACATTGACAATATTCAAAATTACATTTTACATTACAAACAACTAAAAGTCAATCAAACCTGTAAAATAATTTGACCACTCCACTTGTAAGTGTTTGATATCTTCAGCAGTAAAGGGTTGAGGGTCATCAAAAAGATACAAAGGAAAAGGATAGTAGTCAACGTGTATAATGAATAAATCAAATTGAAATATTATGAGAAAGAGGAAATCTTACCAGGTCAAAACTCAGAACTGTCCCAGTTGTTATTATTTCATACATAAATCTTAACATGTAATATCCACATTCGATGATGCCTTGTTGCTCATGACATTTCTGTTTGAATGAGTGTAAATTCAATATATTATTTTTATGTAATAAATCAAAATGTACAAATTATAAATGGATATTTACCTTCGCATGTACATATTTGATCTTGAAATTCCTTTTCTTTGCGCTTTTTTGAAAGTGGACCCATGCCCTGTTAGAAAATAATACGAATGGGGTAAATTTAAAATTCATTATAATATATAAAACTATTGTGAAATTGAAACTTACGTTTCCAATATATTCTTAAAACTTTCTCGCACATCATCATGGAGAGAGCATATCCAATAAAGTGCTTTCTCCCTAGGGAAAAAAACCCCTAACATCCAATGATCCCTGATAAAAGGAAATTTAACGTTAGTGGTTTTTTATGTTAAAAGATAATTAACTCTTTGAGAGGGATGTGTTTCATACCTCTCACAAAAAGGCATCATCCAACACTGTGTGATTACATTCTTTTCAAATCTATCAGCAATATAAATCATTCTTTGTTCCTCATCCAATGCACATGCTTCAGGGGAAATCAATTGTGGGTCCACGAATCCATATACATCTGTCAGCTTATTCCTCTCACAAATTTTATACAGATACCTAATACAAAGCAGACATAAGTATCCATTTTTAATAAATATAACGCAAGGAAAAGGTGTTAAGACTTACATGATAAAAATTTTCACCACGTTGATGCCCAACTTATCTCCAGTGACAAACTCCATGATATCAGTTTTAATAATCCCCACACTTAGTTAACGTCCACAGACATGAGCTTCCATTGTAAAGTCATAATGATCCGCCAACAAATTTGAATATCTTGACAATTTGTCAAGACTGCTAGTATCTGCATCTGATGTCATAACTATATGTCTTTGTTGTTGTCTATACAGTATTTCTTTACCTTTGAAGTATTCCTGTAAAAATAAATTGAAAAATATATTAGTTTTCAAATGATAAAACATTAATAAAAATATAAAATAAAAGATATAACATCCATAACTCTATGGTAATGAGTCGAAGAAGTCTGGATGGCCAAAGTAAAAAATGGCCGATACTATGTCCAACTGTCGTCACCTCATCTGTAGGTAATGGTATCCGAGCTGATCTATCTATAATATCCTGTATAGTGACCCTCTGATTCTCTACCTCTAACTGTTGATGATGAACTGTATCTCCTATACAATATACCATCCCATATGCAACTATATGATGTTGAGGATCATCAACATACAACTCACAATAAGTAGGTAGCTGCGGCGGAGGAGGAGGATCAAAAATGGGGTCCGCAGGCTGAGGTGGGGGAGTGGGAGCTACTGGGAGAGGTGGAGTGGGAGATGCACCCTGAAATTGTCTTTGCAAGTCTGCAAACATAAACTGCACCGATGCTCTAATCTTGTCCTCCATTTTCGCATTAATATTATGGACTTCATCATCCAAGGATTCTATTTTTTTTATAAACTCCCTCAACGTTAGAAGTTGAGGAACATGGCAACACTTTTCTTATCGATACACCTGCCGGATATCCTCTTACACGGCCAGGATGTTCGGGCTTTCCCAATGACACAGATAAAATATCTTCCCTCCCAGATGGTGTAAATGTCCCCTGTGAACTCTGCTCCTCAAGAGAGTCCTGTAATAATTAATTGAACATTTCTATAATGATTGGAAATATATGACGAAAATAGTAAACATAAATAAATAAAATAGATATCTTACAATCCTCTCAACTACGAGTCTCGATTCTTCCGAAAGATATTGTCCTTTTTTGCCCTTCCAAGCTCTTTTCCATTTCTCATGTCTAGATGGAGGGGATGGAGGGGACACCTCTCCAGAGCTTGAAGACTCAGCTCTTAGTTGTTGAAATTTTTCTGCCATCATTTGTTCTTCCAATAATGCATACCCTCCCCGAGATAATCTATGAGGGTATACATTTTCAGATTGGATCTCTTGATGAGCTTTCCTTGTTTGCTGTAAATTAAGAATAAGTAATCATTAACAAGACAATAATAATATCATTTATATAAGAAAGCTTATAAAAGTTTACATTTCCCTTACCAAAAATGATTCTTTTCTTCTACTTTCAAAAAATTGTCTCCATGTGTCTTCATCTATAAAAGGATATATACGACATGGATTCTCACGACTCCTATGACCATAAATGAAATCAGATGAGAGGGTTGATTTGAAATCCCTCCATCTCCTAGCAGCCAACGATAAGCATTTCTTCCTGACTCCTCCAGTGTCAGGAATATCAAATGTCATCTGATAAAAAAGAGGTTAAAAATATTATATATACTAGAAACATTTAAAGAACAGTCAAAAAATAGCAAAAGATATTACCAAAATGGTCTCCCACAGCTGATAAATTATCGCCTTATCCACACTTCTCCAATCATCATAGAGAATGCTTACTTTTCTCTTAGCCTGAGTTGCTACAAAACCCTTAAAATCTTTTGCATTTGGACCTCTAGGAAGATCATCATCATCAAAATCCACGACTATCCTCTCCTCCTTCGTACAGGCAAGTGATAATTTTGGTAAACGTGTGCACCCACGCTTACCAACCTTTGAACTCTTTTTCGTAATAGGAGCATGTGAATGTTCCTCCCCAGATGTATGACCAATATGCTCATCTCCAGAATCATGTGGCTGATAAACTGATTGATCTGTCATTTTCCTTCAAATCAAAAAAACAAACATTAGTTCACAAATATACAAATTCAAATATTGTAATACTACTTAATCAGAAAATAGAAAAGTGTACTAAATTACATAATAGTAAACATTGGTAGTATGGTAAGCATGTTAAACAATGATAAACATGGTAAACACAGTCTGTTGTACCCCTATCTCTTGGATTTTAATGATCACAATCACTCTTATTATGTTCTAACTTGTTTTCAAGTGTTTTTGTTGATAGGCAAAAGGTTGCCAAGGAGTTGGCCCAAGAAAGCTGAAAAGTGGACTCACTGAGTCCACTGGTCAGCCGGTGTGAGCTCACCGGCCAGCCGGAGGACCCAGGCAGTAGACTTGCCCACTGCCTGGTGTCACCGGCCGGCCGGCCGGTCGGCCGCTGGATCACCACCGGCCCCCCGGTGGTCCACCACCGGCCGGCCGGTGCGCCCAGGACTTCTCCTCTTTACGGTTTTTATTGTTTTTATCATTTTGGTTTGATACATGTTTTAATAAGTAAAAAATTTACAATATCTAACATTATATGAAAAAACTAAATGTAAACAAGAAATAAACATGTGTTATCTGTAATTTTAGTAATGTACAGTTGGATTGTTTTCCCAAATTCCTTCGTCGTGATCGTTCCTTATGGCACAAACCATGTCTTCAACATACTCATCATTATGTTCTGTTAATCTTTCCATGGAAGTAGGGATCTCACATTAATCAGCATCTTCATCAAATTCATCCTCACCAACATATTGTTTTTTCCCTTGTAAAACAACAGCCCACTGCATATCTGATTGATCTACTACATAGAAAATTTGTTTGGCATGTGTTGCCATTATAAAAGAATCAACTGTGTCTTCCAATCTATTCAGATTAACAAGTGTCATTCCAAATTCATCGTGTCTGACACTGTTGTTACCGATAAACCATTTACAGTTAAAAATAGTAACTTTAATTTTAAAGTAATCAGCCTCCCATATGTCTTCAATCACTCCATAATATGCACTTGATGCCGAAATTGGGTTTATGTCCTTAGCACTCGAAAAATGCATTGCTTCTGCAAACACCAATACACCACTATTCTGAACTGCACTTCTGTTGTCCTGAGCTTTCGTATGAAATGTATAGCCATTAATGTCATAAGCGGACCATGTTATCACATTTAAAGATAGACCACCCACTATCCATTTTAATGTCTCTGATACATCTGATCTACCAAGAAAGATCTTTTTAAACCATGGAAAAAAAATTTTGTTGTGCTCATTCAAAATCCACATTTCTTTCTTCTTTGGATGACATTGTTTCAACCCATTAATATGCAATGTGATATACGGTTGAACATCAGCTATGTTATTCAAGATGTATGATTCTAACTTCTTCATCTGTTCAGCTGACAGTGATTTGACTTTCAAGCCACGAATCCCCTTTCCCTCATTATTAACCCGTTCATGGCGAGATGGTGGCAAACCTATGTGTTGCGCCATAGCCAAGTAACTCGTACAAAACTCTGCTACCTCCTCAGAAATATACTTTTCAATAATTGAGGCTTCAGGTCGATATGGATTTTTAACATATCCCTTTAATATTTTCATATACCTTTCAAAAGGATACATCCAACGAAGATATACAGGTCCACAAAGCTTTATTTCTCGAACCAGATGAATCATTAAATGCACCATCATATCAAAAAAAGTTGGAGGAAAATACATTTCCAAATGACAAAGTATAAAAATTGCATCCTTTTCCAAAATGTTCAAAGCATTCACATCAATCGCCTTGTTACAAATTGAATTGAAAAAATAACACAACCTCATTATAGTCTTTCTGACATGGATGGGCAATATTCCACGCAGTGCAACTGGTAGAATTTGTTGCATCATGACGTGACAATCATGTGATTTCATACCTATCAACTTCAAGTCTTTCAATGAGACAAAAATTTTTACATTTGAAGAATAGCCTTGAGGCACTTTGATATCATGAAGACACTGACAGAAGCTACTTTTCTCCCTCTTCGATAATGTATGACAAGCCGGGGGAAGAAATGTTCGTCTTCCTTTAGGAGTGGGAGCTAACTCCAAACGTATTCCCATTGATAGTAGGTCTAACCTTGCATTCAACCCATCTTTTGTCTTTCCTTTAATATCTAGCAATGTTCCGATCAATGAATCATAGATATTCTTCTTCACGTGCATGACATCAATATTATGTTTGACTTCATGATACCTCCAATATGGTAGCTCAAAAAATATTGACCTTTTCATCCAAATATGTCTATCATTACCAGATTTCTGTGTCTTTCCCAATGTCACATCAAGGTTTTTCACCCTCTCAAAATACAAATCTGGGGATAAAGGTTTTGGAGTAGTATCAAATTCTTGTGATCCATTGAATCCCTTTTTTAGTCTTCTATAAGGGTGATCCATAGGCAAAAACTTTCGATGACCCATGTACACTGTTTTCCTCCCATGATGCAATTGACAATATGACGTATGTTGTTCGCAAATTGGACATGCTTTATGCCCTTTAACACTGTATCCAGACAAATTTCCATATGCTGGGAAGTCATTTATAGTGAATAGAAGCACTGCATGCAGTTGAAAATATTCCATTTTATAAGAATCATACACCCTAATACCATCAGCCCATAACAGTTTCAAATCATCAATCAGCGGTGACAAGTATACATCAATATCATTTCCGGGTTGCTTTGGACCAGAGATCATGATACTCAACATGACATATTTGTGCTTCATACAAACTTCAGGAGAGAGGTTGTAAATTACCAATAAAACAGGCCATGAACTATGTGTGCTACTGAGGGTTCGGTATGGATTCATTCCATCTGTGCACAAGCCTAGTCTCAGATTTCTAATTTCATTTCCAAATGTAGGGTACTGGGCATCAATTTTCTTCCATTGTGGACAATCATCTGGATGACGTATTTTTCCATCACATACCCGCTCATCAGCATGCCATCTTAACCTTTTTGCATCATGTGAATTAGCAAATAAACGTTTGAAATGAGGAATTATAGAAAGATACCAAAATACCTTTGAAGGGAGCTTTGTAATCTCTACATCAGCTTGTGATTTTTATTTCACCTTATACCATGATGTCCCACATTTAGGACACTCTTTCAGAAATTCATATTCCTTCCTATATATAATGCAGTCATTCGGACAGGCATGTATTTTCCTGTATCCCAATCCCATCGGGCATAATATTTTTTTGGCCTTATAATGTGAATCTGGAAGATCGTTATCTTTTGGAAGAATGTATTTCATCAATTGTAGCAGCTCTGTAAAACTTCTGTCACTCCATCCATGTTTCACCTTCAGGTTAATCAATCTTAACACCGCCGACAAAACCGTAAAATCTGTACAACCAGGATATAATGGTTTTTCGGCATCACCATATAGATGTGCAACTGTCGGTTCTATCTCAATTTGTTCTGCTACAATATCGCGAATCATTTCTTCAATTCCATCAGAGTTACCATCTTGAGATTCATTATCATCAGTGACATTCTGTCCAGTTTCGCCATGCCAAATCCAAGGGTTGTAACTCGGATTGAAACCATGACAAATCAGATGATCTTTTATCTCTCTACTTTTCAACTTCTTCATATTCAGACATTTCAGGCATGGACAGAAAAAAATGTCACTACTTGGAACATTTCGTTTAGCAAATTCCAAAAAGGCATCAACACCTTCCTCATATTCATTGCTCATTCGATGTGCCGTAATCCAACTTTGACTCATTATTACCTATAACAAATAGCAAAAATATATATATTTTTTAGATAAGACAAATATATGTTTATATGAAAAAAATCATAATTTGAATGTAAACAATTTTGAAATATAAAACAAATCGATGTGTATTTAAAAAAATATGCTTGAATATTATTTTTTAAACAAAATATAGTAAGATATAACACCCCCATGGACACCCCCCGACCCCTCTGGACAGCCCCCCGCCCCTCCTGGACACCACCCCCCACCCCCTACCCCCTTGGACACCCCCCTGGACATCCCCTAACCCTCTAGACAGCCCCCCCACCCACCCGGACAACCCCAAATACCCTCTGGAGAGGCCTCCACCCACTTGGACAGCCCCCCACACCCATCCACCCCCTTGGACACCCGCCTGGACACCCCACCGACCCCTCTGGACAGGCCGCCACCCCCTTGGACAGCCCCCCACACCCACCCATCCCCTTGGACACCACCCTGGACACCCCCCGACCCCTCTGGACAGCCCCTGACCCCTCTAGAAAGAACCCCCACCCCTCCTGGACACAACCCCCCACCCCCGACCTGCTTGGACACCCCCCTGGACACCCCCAACCCTCTGGACAGCCCTCCACCCCTCCTAAACACCACCCCCACCCCCTACCCCCTTGGACACCCCCCTGGACACCCCCCAACACCCACCCACACCCTTGGACAGCCCCCCACACCCACCCACCCCCTTGTAAACCCCCCTGGACACCCCCCGACCCCTCTGGAGAGCCCCCCACCCCTCCTGGACACCCCCCACCCCTACCCCCTTGGACACCCCCCTGGACATCCCCCAACCCTCTAGGCAGCCCCCCCACCCACCCGGACAACCCCAAATACCTTCTGGAGAGGCCGCCACCCACTTGGACAGCCCCCCACACCCATCCACCCCCTTGGACACCCCCCTGGACACCCCACCGACCCCTCTGGACAGGCCGCCACCCCCTTGGACAGCCCCCCACACCCACCCATCCCCTTGGACACCACCCTGGACACCCCCCGACCCCTCTGGACAGCCCCCGACCCCTCTAGAAAGCACCCCACCCCTCCTAGACACAACCCCCCACCCCCGACCTGCTTGGACACCCCCCTGGACACCCCCCAACCCTCTAGACAGCCCCCACCCCTCCTAAACACCACCCCCACCCCCTACCCCCTTGGACACCCCCTGGACACCCCCCAACACCCACCCACACCCTTGGACAACCCCCACACCCACCCACCCCCTTGTAAACCCCCCTGGACACCCCCCCGACCCCTCTGGACACCCCCCCGCCCCTCCTGGACACCACCCCCCACCCCCTACCCCCTTGGACACCCCCCTGGACATCCCCCAACCCTCTGGACAACCCCCACCCACCCGGACAACCCCAAATACCCTCTGGAGAGGCCGCCACCCACTTGGACAGCCCCCCACACCCATCCAACCCCTTGGACACCCCCCTGGACACCCCACCGACCCCTCTGGACAGGCCTCTACCCCCTTGGACAGCCCCCCACACCCACCCATCCCCTTGGACACCACCCTGGACACCCCCCGACCCCTCTGGACAGCCCCCGACCCCTCTAGAAAGCACCCCCACCCCTCCTGGACACAACCCCCCACCCCCGACCTACTTGGACACCCCCCTGGACACCCCCCAACCCTCTGGACAGCCCCCCACCCCTCCTAAACACCACCCCCACCCCCTACCCCCTTGGACACCCCCCGGGACACCCCCCAACACCCACCCACACCCTTGGATAGCCCCCCCACACCCACCCACCCCCTTGTAAACCCCCCTGGACACCCCCCAACCCCTCTGGACAGCCCCCACCCCTCCTGGACACCACCCCCCACACCCTACCCCCTTGGACACCCCCCCTGGACACCCCCCAACCCTCTTGATAGCCCTCCCACCCCCCTGGAATCACTGAAAATTTACCATAACAAGAAGTTGGGCCATTCAAAGAATGTTTTTAGGTGTGGAGGAAGAACTGAGTTTCAATATATAAAGAAGGAACTCGACATTAGGTTGACTATTCCAGGTGTGGATTTGAAGGAGTTAATGTTTGTTCAGTGACCCAAGAGATTGAATCAATTATTCAGATGTTGTGCCATTTTCTCATGATGAGGATGAATAATTGGTGGGGTTTGACTTTTAAATGGAGAGCTTAGCAGACCATCATATTTTCTATAGATCAGTAAAGGATGTTAGCATCGAACATAAGGCTTAAGGGATGCTTTCAGATCCAAATATGTATGTTGATGGATGCAATGGATCTAGTAGAGGTTCTAGAAAGAATGGTGGTTTTATTTGTTTAGGATAAGTAGGAAGAAAAAACTAGTTAATTTTTTACTTGCTGAAAAGAGGGTATCTAAAATTTTTAACATGCCGAGGGGAAATCTGGCGAGTCCTCCTCGTGAAACTTTGTTTGCAGGGGGTGAAAATGGTGATGTGATCCCAAATCCATGCACCTATTCCATGGTTGTGTGTGAATAAAGTAGTAACAACTGTAAAAGGGCAACCCATCCAAATGGACACGCCCCAACCCTCTCGGGGATTTATAGAAAACGATGAAAAATTAGTGAAATCATAAAATTAGTCAATATTTCAAGTCGAACTAATAGATCTAGGGATGATAAATAAGATTATGGTGCCAAAACGAGTTAAAAGGGTTCGCAATCGAAGAATCTTAGCTATTTTCAACAAAAAAATCACAACACATATATATATACTATCCGCGAAAAAAAACGAACGAGTGGGAGGATTACCTGAGTGCTGCGAGTTTAGATGATTGATCCGAGGAGATTAAATATGAGAAACGATGATCGCAAAACAAATCTAAACCAATGAAATGGATGAGCCGATCCGGGTTTACGCGCGAGAGAGACGAGTCGCGACTGTCGAAGGTAAACTCGTGAATGACAATCCACGGGTCTGGGTAAATTTTTAAATGAGTTATCACATCGGTTATTCAATAACCGACGTTATAATTTTTTTAAAAACATTTATAACGTCGGTTATTCAATAACCGACGTAAAAACCTTCCTCCGATTCATTTTTTACGTCGGTTATTTTATAACCGACGTTATAAAGGGCTCAAAATCCGCGTTTTTTTACGTCGGTTATTCCATAACCGACGTCAAAAACGTTTGCGGATTCTTTTTTTACGTCGGTTATTTTATAACCGACGTAAAAAGGCCTTCAAAAACCGCGTTTTTTACGTCTATTATTGAATAACCGATGTAACAAACACCCCCCGCTTCTGTTTTTTACGGCGGTTAATGTATAACCGACGTAAAAAACGAAGCCGCGCGATTAATAATGTCGGTTATAAAAATAACCGACGTTAAAGGTGTACCGAACACAGGTTTTTACGTCGGTTATTAAATAACCGACGTAAAAAACCTCATTTTACATATTATGACATCGGTTTTATATAACCGACGTAAAAAATGGTGACGTAAAAAACGTTTTCTGCACTAGTGTATCCTTTTTCTTGCACTTGTGGATGAAATTAGTTCATCTCCAATCTCACAATGAAGTCAAGAAGATCCCAATGGTTAAACATGATTAAAAATAAATTATAAAACAAGATTTATTTAAAAAGAGAATGCTTCATACAAAACAAAAATATGTTCAATTGTTTACTACTTTCATGAAATATCAAACATAATCTCATTTATTTTCTACTAATCCAATAAAACATCCAATATACCAAAAACATACCAAAAAACATATATTTAAATATTTTACAAAAAAAATATCAAGAAAAAATATATCTAAAAATATAATGATACATACTAAAAAGGAGAAAAAATCCAATAATTAGGCATATAGAGAATAGATTGAAGCCTATAGTATATAAAAACCTTATTCTATGACTAATGAAGACATAAACTAAGGCCTTAAAGTGAATTATTCATAATAAAAGGAGAATGATGCATACTAAAAAAGAGAACAAATAATATGTATTTAGCCTGCAATATATAAAAACCTTAGTTTGTGATTAATGAAGACGTGAACTGAGGATTCAGTTCATGCACTAGAGTATGTTGTATACTAAATGGGATTATAGAAATATTTAGTCTGTGAATTAAAAATAACAACATATTTATCCTATTGTATATAAAACTAAGACCTTAAAATATTCATAGATTATAGAATACTTACATACATTAGAGTATCACATAATTTTTTTGGATGTATAAATGATATATGAAAAAAATACACAACACAAGAAGATATAGGTTGATGCTAATATAAAACTGAAGATGCATTACATGTTTATGATTCAGCTACTAAAATATCTGAAAATATTCATGCAGTATAGTTTTTCATTTTAACTAGGATAAATGAAAAATGTTGATACTAACTAGAGTTGGGAGATTAAAGAAGATATGCCCCGAGTTTTATGTTTTCAAAGAGGGATAGAGATATCAGGACCTAACTGACACATGAATTATACTATTAATATTGATATTTCATGCATATATATATATATTAATGTGATTTATATGATCATAATAATTTTTTGGGAAATAGGACTAAGTTAAATTATAGAAATAATTGATCCTAATTATAGTATTGATGCATTCAAGTATTAAAGGTTGGAGATTATATTTTCACTACATCTATGTCATAAATATTTTGAAAAATAAATCCAAAGAGAGGATTAGTAAACTCAAATTATACATCTCAAATTTGTTTGTAGAGGTAATCAAAAGTTAATTTTATTTAAAAATGTTCATAATTATCAAAAATAAAATTAACTAACCAATTATTTTTTAATAACCGAACAACTAATTTAGAAATAAAAACCAAAATAACCAGAAACCAAATGAAAATACTGAATTTAATTACTTTTAAATAACCAAAATAACCCAGATTAAATTAATATTATAGTTTTAAAAAAAGTACCAGTGCCCAATGTTACATGCCTCTTCTCCAAATTCCTATCATCACTTGCATTAAAAATTTCTAACCATTGGCATTAAAAATTCTTAGTAACACTAGAACAACAGTATAAAATATCAAATATCATAAATATTATGGATTATCCATAAACAATTACAAAAATACTTTAGGAAAATCATCAGGTATTTACAGATTGATCAAATTTAAATGAGAATTAACAAGTTTCGAATCATATATCTTGATAACTGGATAAAAAATTATAATAATATATTTATAAATGAATAGTCATCCATATTAATACATTTTTAGTATTTAATAATATTGGGAAAGGTCATTAAGAACCTTCAAAGAATAAATTACAAATGTAAAAACCTGACTAAAAAATAGTTTATTTACAAAGCTAAAAATACCATAAATATATTCTTTCCCATGATTTATGATGACAAAACTCCGAATAAGTAATTAAAAAGGCAAAAAAGTGGCTAATCAATAATGCATTTACAAAATTACATTAATCTAAATTAGTGATTCAAAGACTATGATAAATGATGTGTCAATTTTAAATTTTCTCATTTATTAATTAAAAAAATATTTTTTTCTATAAACCAAAATTATAATCTATAATGTCCTAAAAATAAAAAAAATTAATTAGCATGAATCACATAAAAAATTCCCATAAAAATAGAGGATAAAATTAAAAATAATAACCTATGGTGAGGTTGTGGTACTAAAATATATCCATTACACTAGTAATAGCCTAATCACACTAAAATATGGATATAAGGAAATATAATTTTTAATATATGAATTTATAATTTTAAAAGATACATGTAAAATACAATAGAATGTCATACCACAAATATGAACACAAATAAATCTAAAATCTTTAGATCTTTCATTAAAAAAATTCAAAGGCACATCCGATGTGTTTTCCTTGCATGTAATATTACCAAGGATCTCCATCAATAAAAAATTACCCTTTAAGAGGGTAATAATAGACATATGCATTAAGATATAAAAGAAAGTTATGTAAGAGAATTATACATCAAATTACATTAAAATAAAATTATATGAACAAAAATTCATGTAAAGAGATGTTGTACACAAGTTAAGTGGATGATGTTTAGATCATTGAAAATTAATTAAACGGTTTCAATATTAAATCATTTATGTTGAAATTTTTGATAACCATGGATAAAATTGAAACATGTGAAGTATAAAATATTAATTAATATTCCATAATGGTATATAATTAATGGTGGAAGATTTTTTCTACTATACATGACATGGATTTATTCTACCTACATAAACTTGTATGAGTGAAATAGTATGGGAGAAATAAGTAAATGGTTATAGGAATCAGTTATGATGTTCATGAAATATTTATTGAAAAAAATGATTTCCTGATACTTTCTATAAAAAGAAAAAAATAAATTATATAATAATCAAGAATATTTCATGTGATGTTTTTATATGGACTTTATATTCTTCACTGGAGGAAAAAAGATATAAATTCATATGTATAGATAAAAATAGAATATGGCCCTTACAATATGGAAATTCATACTCTAAAAATAAGGCATATTATTCTCAATGATAAAATTATTGTATTATTGATTTGGAAGAAATCATACACTATGAATTAGTGATCTCATTGGGTACAAATATATATCATCACTTATAAATAGTGGTGTATCATCTTCTATGAGCATATTATAGGAATTTTTTTCTCTATGTATTAATTAATAAAAGAGTATTCAATATGATAATAAAATATTACAATTGTAGTTTTACCTAGGTTTCATATCATACAAGAAAGAAGCTCTATTTTGTGAATGAATGAACATTGTATAATTTCAAACTAGAGAAATAGGTAGGATGTTGTATGTTTTGGTCACTTATTCATGGGAAGTAAAGTCTTATATGGTTTCAGTGTTTATATAGTGGATACAAGAATTTATATAAGCTTTTATATGGGTAAAACTTTGTACTTAACATATGTGGAAAATCATTGTCTATATTGATTTCCCTATTACTATAAGATCACATAGTAAATTGAGAAACTATATTTTCTATAGGATTGTGGTGGATAAATCATATTCTATAAATCAATGTATGCATAATGGGTTTTATTTTATGAATGGATAGTAATAAATTTTACAATAGCGGGATGATTTAGGTTTTGTCTTTGACCATAAAATATTCCACCCTTGATGAGATAGAGGAATTTCCAGTTTCGATGAAAAAAGAAAGAACTAGTTTTCTATAAAGGTTGGTGTTATGTTACATAATATATATATGTCATTTACTTTTATATGTGGATAAATTTAAAAAATTAAAATTAAAACACACAAAACCCTCTAATAAAAATTTTCACCATTTTTTATTCACAAATATAAACTAATTGGAGTGTGAATTATGATTATGAATTACAAAATATATAAAAATAATAAATAAAATAAGAATTTATAAAATTATATAAAATAATAAAATAATATAACTCAATATTACAATATATATTGAAAATATTCACAAATATAAATCATATTTAAAATATAACCAATAAAAAGTGTTTTCATGATAAAGGAAATTCACAAAATTCAATTCATTCTAAAACTTAAAATAATCCAATGTGAATAAAATTATAGTTTAAAGTGTATTTTATTAAATATTTTTTTCTAATGTATCATGGTTTTCAATTATGGTGAAAAGAAATTTGGGTCCAAGAATCTATAAATACATGTCATGTAATTATGGAAGAAAATAGTGTAAAGATACATATTCAATTAATAATACGAATTCATTATAATTTTAATAAAATAAATGAAAATATTGAAATATAAAATTTGTTAAGACCTAATTTGATTAGGTTTGATACACCCTCAGGGGGTGAATCATGGTATAGAATGTTTTTCAAAATTATACACCAATATTTAAACTCACACTACCCTAATAGATGTAAGCCTCATAATTATTAGGTTCAATCTTTTTCTCTTGTTTTATGTGATGATTTGATAGTTACTTGACCAATATTTTACCAAATAATATCATTTATTTCTTTATCCACCTTATCCATTAATTTTTTTCAGAATATAATGGAATAAAATCAAACATGATACAAATTATTTTTACTTGGTTCACTTAAATGGGAAAATCTAGGAGCATGCAATCGATAGTGTGTTGATGCACCGATTATTCACTAACCTCATTGATCAATGGTTGGAATTAGTCTAGGTCACTCCCCTTATAATGATTCATTTATCTCACTACCCCAAATTCCTCTCCATTATTCTCACTAATAAAAAGAAAGGATAACCTTATTGGAACACAGGTCAAAAGAAAATAGTTCACCAATGTTGTGTTTCATTGAGTGTGTCTTGGTTCACTTTGAATTTCCCAGACTAATCTTTCACAAGTATGTTGTGGAATTCATTATGAACAACATAATCATCATAATTCCATGATATTTCATGTAATACACCTTCTCCTCCTTCTTCTCCCTCCACCAAGATATAATTGTGGAATTCCTTCACTTTCAAGTTTTTCTATTAGAATGTCTTCACCTTGATAAACTGTAAAAAAATATCATTTTTCTCAATGTATTAGATATGGTTTTGGTTTTACACTATTACTTATTTTAGAATGAAACTTTCCTTCTTATTTGACCTAAAAATATGTCAAGTTAATAACATTTTCAATTATTTTCTTCATTTTATTTATTTTATTCTTATCTAAGACCAATACTCCTTGCAAGAAAGACTTTCCATAAGTTTTAATATGTAATTTACATAGATATTGATCTTGATATTTTCTGTATTCAAGTATCTATTTTTCTTGGTCATCCAATATACCAATTTCCACATAAAAAGTATTTCCATATTTTTATATGTGGATAACACCAAGAATTCATCCTCTTTAAATTTTCCACAATCTCTGTGATTCCAAAAATCTCAGAGCTCTTTAAAAACAAGTTTTACTATATCATATGATGCGATACTTCACATACATGAACTCTTCATAGTATATCCTTTAAGAGTAATATTTAATTCACATAATTATCAGTAAAAAATATCCTATATTCATATATTTAAAACCGAAGCATAATGATTTTTAAATTTTATGAACTGGGAAATCATTGTCTGATATAAGGGAGATAATACTCAGAAATACTAGAATTAATATTAGAATAAATCAATGAAATATTATAGAATATATCTCTTAGAATTATACCTTTAATTAATAATTTAAATATTTATGAAGATTCATTATGATCCTTTTATAAATCACTATTTATTCTAATTAAGTCATGTGTTCATCCTTATAGAAATCCTTATGAACATTACTTTGATACTCATTCATCCTCCTGAATTCTGAACAATCATCCTTACAAAGTCTTGATTTCATCATTATAATGATCACATCATGGTGTGCGCATTTTTTTTATAGTAAAATCTACTAGATGTAGGAAATCTAAGGATCAACATTTTTACCATTTCCATCCAAGTGAATGTGCTAATATCTTGAGCTTATACATGCATAAACTCCTCTAGTTGGAGGTTAAAGATGAATAGAAATGGAAACATTTCATTATTTTCAAATTTTTAGTACATTAATAGTATCCCATTATTTCGGTGTCCCATAATGGAACATGTCTAGTACTCTTTTGTGGTTTATTAACCTAGAATTTTTGAGTAACTCTTGAAAAATCCCTTAGGGCCTCTCCCATCCCGATATGTCACCATGGCACCCCGCATGGTACTATTCCTCTTGTGTGCCACCCCACACATCTTTTGTGTGTAATTTCCTATCCTGAATCACCTTATGAATAGTTACTAGGACGATTCTCCACATGAACTCATACATGCCTCCTCTAATGTTATATATTCATAACTAGTAATGGGGGTCTAAGAAATCACAATGGGGAGGTGATACCACATGTATTAGAGTAATCAATAGTGGTAAATAACCATCCATCATACACATTAGAGTATAAAAAGTAATAAATAAACTGAACATTCAATAAAAAACTAAAATTTATTATACAACTAGAATGGTACTACTTAAAATATAAAATATAGAAAGATCTCCCACTTGGATGATCAAGATACAAAACAAATAAGAGAAAAAATTACATGAGGATCTACTAATACCCTGATCCACACCTCATCTCAATAACCTAATTTCAAGCCATCCCTCTTAATGATTGAAACCCAAGACTCTACCAAATTCATAAATTTAATTAGTGGGAATATTCTCAGGTTACCTAATGTAATGGTGGCTAGAGAAGAGTGTGAGTACATAGATTATTAAGGAAACACCAACATGGCCTCTTAAAAAATTGATAATGTAGTGATATGTGCATGTGAAATTATCAACTAAAATTAAATAATAACTTCAGGAAATTGATATATAAATAGAAAATCATTTATCCTTAGGTCCAGGACCACGATCGACCATACCTGATTTTTCTAGTTCCAAGGTGTCTCTGAGCATGTAATAGTATAATGAAAACCATATAAATACTGTATCATAGGGTGTAACCTAGGTATCCCTACTACTCTTGATCAAATGACTAACAAATCATCATGAATGGATCGATGACCAGATCCTTGGTTCCATGGGAATCTCTTTAAACTTCAATATAATAAATGACTAAAAGTTGATTATGAGGAACCCCAAAAAATCACTAAATCTTAAATATCTCCCATTTAACCATACGTACTAGATGGATCCCAGAAATCCACATCAGATACAAATAATGTCACCAAGATTGAATAGATGAATATTAGGGGTGACCTAGGAATCTTATAATAATAATTATAATAATAACAATCCCTAAGATTGAATGATAGGATCCTAGAAATTATAGGCATCATATTAACCTGTGGTATCCAGGGTATCCCATATAAACCGGATGTCAAATATCAACATCTTAGGTATTCTTTAAATGGTTCAATAGTTGGATCCTAAGATAAAAACTGTACATCCAAAATGTTGTCATCATGTCCAACTCATATCACGTAGTATCAAATGTGACTCAAAATCAAGATCTAAGGAATCACCCATGGGAATCCAAAATATCACTATAAAACCATATTAGTCTTATAGTCTAGGTAACATGAAGTACATATGGGTAAACATAGCTGCATCAAAAATAGATAGGTGATGACATACATATAGGATAAGGTATGTACAAACTATTAGAGTTTGTGTCCTAGAACCAAATGTCTGTACTTTGATTACATGAATATTTGATGTATTAAATATTAAATTAAACATATTTTTACATATTTTTCATTTTTATTAATGACTTTAATGTAATAATTCCCTAGAGTATTTGTCGCATTGATAAGGTCACAGTAGTTCCCCACTATGATGAGAACCTTGAAGTGATTTGAAAATATTATTAATATAGTTCTAGAATTGGATAACATACTATGATTCAACGCATAGTATATAGACCGTCAGGTGTGAGTACTTGTAAGAAAATGAGACTTCTTCTCATGAAGTTCGTAGTTGGAAATCACTAAGATTGAAGATTATGAGAACATACCTGCTAGTAGGAATTCTGCATGTTTTGGTTTTATAAAATATTCCTATTTGTGATCATGTTTAATGGTCCTTATACTTTAAGATTATCATTAATTCATGTCACAATTCGTGCACGTAGATTTTCTGATGAAAACCATCACGCCATATGTTGGCGAGAAGTAGGGTATGTTGGGGGCATCATGAATGAAATGTCATTAATGGACAAGTCAAGGAAGGATTTTATCCTTCGATTTTCATGGAAGTTGATATTCGATCCTTTTATTGAAATGAAACCATCACCCTATATTCCATGGCCATGGTGTAACTATGAGTTTATTTCAGATAATCAAAGAATGATGTATCGAGCATATAGGTTGATGACACCATCATGGAACCTGATCGATTAGATATTGTGATAAAGGTATTATATTACATAGTGAGCATTCAAATGTAGTTTTTGTTGTGTATTTATGTTCTTTATCTTGGGTGCCTTGACCTGTTTTTTGATAGTAATATCAGACTTTAGAAAATACTTCCTAACACTAATGAGAAAGAATCCTATAGGGTCACACACTAAGTGTTTCTATTAGTCTCAATTAATAACTATTTGAATTTAATTAATGGAATAAATATTATTCTCAATAATAAAGAATAATTTTATTCAATTTATATTGATCGTGTAAATTAAATAAATATTTATTCACCAGATTGTGAATAAAATATATTTATTTATTTTATTGAATATTTAATAATATTTATTTACTATTTTTTGAATAAAATATTTATTTAAGAGAATAAAATATTTATTTGGGTGTTCAATAAATGAAATAAGAGGTAAAATGGACCAAGACCATGTCTGGTGATAAAATAATTATTTACTATCCAATAAATATTATTTATCCATTTTTTGAAAGTTGGCGCACCAAATAATAATAATAATAATAATATTATTTCGTGGCATGTGATTTCATTAATGTTTATAATTATATTTAATAGATTCTACACAATTAGATTTTGTAACTGAAATCCCAGTTCTATAAATAGATGGCTATGTCTATTGTGTAATTCATTCAAAAACAATTATAAGATTGGGAATATAGAATTGTTGCGTACAAAGAATTCTCTCTAAAATACTCCTACTCTCTCCATCCCAAGAAAGATAAACCCAAGATATAATTTCTTAGACTGAAGAATGAGCGATCAATAATGAACAATGAAATACATTTGATTCACAATTCTAGAACCCGAAGAACAAGTGACATTGATTAGAGACCATTGGAGTATGTGTGGATCACCTCTAGAGGGATTCTACCCTTGGATCCTCACAAACACAATGAATTCAATATGGAAGGGCATTTTCAGATGATCAAAAATCATCAACTAAGAAAGTTTCTAAGGCCATATATTTATTTATTCATATATTAAATAAATTATTTATAAACTTGACATTCAAGATCTCCTCTCTTGGTTTTAGGGAATGATTATTAAAAGAAATTTTAATATATCTCCCTCCACCACAATGCTTCTACTATGCCCAGAACCAACAATTTGTATCAAAGGGAGTCCCATTTAAATGTATAATTATTTATTTGATTATTGATCTATGAAAAATCATGGTTATATTTTCTTTTCATGTAATTATTTAATTAATATAATTTGAATTAACATGTTATCAACATATTAACCGTGTTCGTTCAGTGTTTCATTTTCTTAGAGATTTAAGAACAAATTAAGAACGACTGGAGATGCCATTGGGAAGTGCCAAATTTTTGGACGGTAAAGCTAGGTTACACAACATGCATCTAGAGAACATTCCATATACCAATGTGCATTGTATCTAGATGCGTCGATCAATTAAAAACATGTTGTTATTTTATTTCACATTGCATGTTGACTGGGTCAACCCAACATGCAGAAAGTGGATACGGGGTGTGTATCTGACATGTACACATCGTGTAGTCTAGCCCAGTTAATATACTGAATCCCCAGGCATGTGACTTGGATATACATAAACCGAGGTACATGGAGTGTAGCTATATGTACATTCCATGTAGTCTCCCATTAATGAAAAAAAATTACAATGACATTAAATTTGAAAAATTATATCATTAAAGCCTTATTTTATTGATTGAAACACCATTGTGTGTCTGAAAATTTAATAATGGGTTTAAAAAAATTTAAATGCCCAATTAAATTAATATAATAGATATTAAATTAATTATTCTACCGTTTATTTACCATGAATTCCAAACTGATGGGTATCTCCAATTAATACTGGATGATCATTAAAATGAAAGGGAATTATTTAATTTATTAATTAATTAATAAAAGAACGTTCATCTTAATAATATATAATAAATAAATAAATGAATTTTAGACAGTTACTTTTTGTGTATTCATTTCATGTACGACAAACCATGATCTTGACTAAGACCTATGTATGTGTTGGAATTTATTTAATTACATTTATTGCTTGTTTTTTCAATTATTTATTATTAAATTAAAAGATGGCGTGTGATTCATCTTTCTCTCCATTATTATGTAGGACCTGCGTGTCAAAGGATATTTATATAATTCCCTATAACCAATCCTTTGATTACCCTCCCCTATGTGTGAGTAATAAATATTTTTAATTAATGAAGTATCCCAATGTGTGTAGAGAGGGTTCAAGATGGAACTATAATGGCATCGACTCTATGATACATAGGTGGACATGTGGAATGCTATAGCTCATTCCAAGTCCGGTATAAGGAGTTATTTTACCTGGGTAATAGGTCGATTTAATTTCCTCTCATTAAATCAACAATTAGATAAGAACATGATCAGGTAATTTAATTATTTAAATATTTTCTGTCTAATTCATTAAAATTATATTTATTAATGCAAGACCATGATATTATAATTGAATTAATATTAAAAGAAGGAATTTAAATAATATTTATTATGCGTAAATGTTTTATCTAAACATGGTTAATAAATTAAGTAAAAATACACTTAAATATTAATAAGACATGTAAAGGATAGAACCAAATACAAATTTATTCATAAAAAAATAAAATCCCTCAATATAATATTAAGTTAGATTATGCCTTCTGTTACTTGATTAGGAACAAAACTCAATAGAACTATGTGTTTGACCAACCCTTGTTTGGACACTTACGTTTATAAGGGGAGTTTTTATGAAGGTTTTGGGTTGAATCAACCATTTTACATAAATAGAAGTATCCATTTCTAGACTTGGTCTAATTTGGAGGTATGTTTTGAGAAAATCCAATTCAGGATTTTTGTATTGGATATTCCACTAAACGGATCAAGGAGCTACATGCCTAAAACTGGAAAAGAATTCCCTACCTAAATACCTTCAAAATAGCCTAACGAACCCTTTTTGGGGTTATGATAAGGAAAACATGGATCCTTTACACTATAATGTCATAGAAACTATACATTTCAAGTTCAATGGTGAGGGATATTGGTACTTGATAAAATAGCAAGAGATTTAATAAAATCAGTTAATTTATTATTTATCACAAAATTTGTTATGAAGCAAAGAAATAATAATATACTCATTTTTTTGTAGAATAAAATTTCAATATTTTCATCCACATTATCCCAACGATCAATATTGGATATATACAATACCCTCACTGACAATAACTTTCAGGACTGGTTTAGACACCTTCGGGTTGTTCTATTCCATGAACAAAAATCTTATGTGCCAGAATCCTCAACGACCGATCTGCCTACTCAAGAGGTGAGTGATGAAGAGTTCATAGTCTAAAAAAATATATATGAATGATGTAGTCTAAGTTCTATTTTTTTATGTTTTCATTTATGTCTATTGAACTCATGAAGTCTCACAAAAACATGGACGCGTATAGAATACTTGAGAACCTTTGTGGTATTTACTAGGAGAGATCTAGATAGGAATGATTTGAGACATCCAGGGCACTATTTTAGAGTAATATTTGAGAGGGTTACCCATATAGGCCTCACATAGTCATTCTCATTGGCTAAATTGAGGTCCTAGTGGTTCTAGGGTTTAAACTCCTTGAAGAATTGGGGACATGTCTCATTATAGAATTACTTCCTTAAATATTCTCGAGTATTTCTGCGAATTTTAATATTAAAAACATTGAGAAGTCTCTAACATATATTCTTATCCTCCATCACCAAGTATATAAATATATTAAGTGAAAAAATACTTATGTTCTTATGGTGAAAAAATGAAAAAGGAAAGAAAAGATCTTTAATCCCAAATATTATTCATACCCTTCCAAGAAGAATAAGATCAAAGGGGAAGGGAACATGATGATGTTTGTTTCTCATGTAGAAATAAGGGTCACAGGAAAACAACCACACCCATATGGAGAATCAAGGGGAAGCTTTAGGTGCAATTTTTATTGAGTGAAATTTATCTATTTCTAAAAAGTGGGTATTAGATATAGCTTGTGGTGCTCAAATATGTATTCAAATATAGGAACCAAGTAGATTCAGAAAAATTTACCAAGGGGAGGTAGATATATGAGCATCCAACAAAGATAAACTTACTGCTTTAACTATTAGGGACTACCATCTCACATTTACAACCAGAATGATCTTGGTTTTAAAGGGATATTATTATGTGCATTGAGTTACCAAAAAAATTATTTATATATCCATAATAGATACATATGAAGTCATTTTAAAATTTAGAAATAAATTTTGATTATTTTATAAAGATATAATTTTTTATGGAAAGACACATTTACATAATGGCCTTTACATGTTGGATTACATGAACCAAGTAATGAAAATTGATAATAAATTTACTTCACATGAATCATACCACACCCAACTTTGGCATCATTTCTAAGTCTTGTAAATGAAAAATGCTTGAAAAATTACATCAAGAAGGATATTTATATTCTTTAAAAGTAAAACCACTTAGTGTATTTCATAAATTTTTACAAGGAAAAATGAACAAATCCCCATTTAGTGGGAAAGGTGAAAGAGATAAAGAGATTCTTGAATTAGTTCATATCGATGTGTGTGGGCCATTTACTATTGAATCAATGGGTGGGTAATCATACTTAATAACTTTTACTCATGATTTTAGTAGACATAGATATATTTACTTAATGAGGTATAAGTCATATTATTTTGATAAATTCAAGGAATAAAAGAATGAAGTTGATAACTAGATTGGTAAAAATATTAAGAAATTCCACTCAAAACCTGGTGGAGAATATCTTAATCAAGACTTCATTGATTACTTACAAGATTTTGGGATCATATCCCAACCCACTAATACTTATACAACTTAGTGGAATGGTGTAAGAGAAAAGAGGAACCACACCTTTTTGAACATGGTAAGATCAATAAAGAGTCATGTGAGTCTTCCATTATCCTTTTGGGGATATGCATTACAAAAAAATAGAACACATACTAAACCAAGTAACAACTAAATAGATAAATGGTGTTCTATATGAATTTTGGAGTCGAATAAAAACCATGTTATCAAATTTATATGTGTGTGGAAACAAATCATTTTTAAGGCCTATTCAGGTAACAAACTTCCACCCTGAGGAAAAAAGTGTACCTTTATAGGATAACTAAAGGAAACAAGGGGATATTACCTATAACACCCCTTAGAAAAAAAGGATATAGTGTAAATACACACCATGTTTCTTGAGATAGAGAACATCTACAAAAGATATGATGGGAGAAAGAAAAACTTCGATGAAGTAGAGGATCAAGGAAGACAAGAGTTGGTACAAGATCAGATTCCACAAAGCCCAGTGGAAGAAGAAACAAATTATAACATCCTCACCATTAATTTCTATTTACTAAGGATAGTGATTCATTATTAGTTGATAATAATGATCCTATAACATATAAGGAAGCATTAAGTGGCACAAATGTTTCCAAGTGTAAATAATCCCTGAATTATGAAATTGATTCCATGTACAAAAACCAATTATAGATTTTGGTATATCCTCCAATGGATGTAAAGACCGTCAGTTGAAAATGGGTATTCAATAAGAATATGGACATGAAAGAACAATTCAGTACTGATAAGGCATTACTAGTTGAAAAAGGGTTTAAATAACATCAAGGCATTGACTACAATGAAAACTTTTCACCAATTACAATGATAAAATACATCAGAATTCTAACTTTCATTATGTCTGACCATAAATATGATATTTTGAAAATGGATGTCAAAATAGCCTTATTTAATGGTAACCTTTAAGAAGATTTCTACATGACACAAACTAAAGGGTTTGTGACTTTAAAGGATTCCAATAAGATATAAATATTTAAAAAATAAATTTATGGATTAAATCAAGCATCTAGGTCATGGAAAATTTGTTTTGATGAATCCAAAATGAAATTTGGTTTTATAAAGAAAAAATTTGAGCCCTGTGTCTACAAATGGTTTAGTGGGAGTGAATTTGTTTTCTTAATAGTATATGTTGATGACATATTACATATTGGAAATGAAATACCAGTCTTACAGTTTGTTAAGGCCTGGTTGAATAAATGATTTTCCTTGAAAGACTTGGGAGAGAAAGAATATACTCTTGGGATCAAGATCCATCACGATAGATACAAAAGGTTTCTCAGCCTAAGTAAAAGTACATACATTGACAAGTTACTAAAGAGATCCAGTATGGAATAATCCAAGAGGGGATTGTTTTCAGCATCACATGGAATTCATATTTCCATGAAAATGTGTCCTCAGACCCATGAGGAAACAAATATAATGGAAAGGATTCCACACACCTCAAAAACTAGGTTTGTTATGTATGATATGATATCTACTAGGCTAGTTGTTGCATATGCATTAAGTGTGGTAGGAAGATATCAATATAATCCAGGTGACTACCATTGGATGGCAGTCTAGACTATTCTTAATCGTCTAAATAATATTAAGGATATGCTTTTGGTTTATGGAGGATATGAGGAAATATTCATCAGAGGATATGTATATTCTAGTTTCCAAACTGATAAAGATGGAATGAAGTCACAAATGGGATACATATTCACTTTGAATGGAGGTGTTTTGAGATGGAAGAGCTCAAAGAAGGCTATGGTCATATATTCTACAACAGATTCCAATTATATTTTTGGATTTTTAGGCATCTAAAGAAGTAGTTTGGATGCTAAATTTCATCCAAAAGATTGATGTAGTACCTAGTAGTAAAAATCCCATCACACTCTTGTGATAATACTACAACGGTGGATCTCGCAAAAGAGCCAAGGTCACATCAGTGGATGAATAACATACTTTAGAAGTATCATATCTTGAGGGATTTTTCTTAGAGAGGTGAGGTTGTAGTGAGAATTATTTCCATAGAGGACAACATGGAAGACCCCTTGAATAAATCATTGACTTAGTAAAAACATGATTAACACGTGAGGTCTAGCAGACTGAAAGTTGCAGGAAGTTGTCTCTAGTCCTATTGGGAGTTTGTTAGAGTTTACGTCCTAGAAAAAAACCATTTATACTTTGATTACATGAATGTTTTATATATTAAATAATAAATTTAATAAATTAAATATATTATTATATATTTTTCATTGTTATGTTTGAATTTAATGTAATAATATCCTAGAGTATTTGTCGCATTGATATGGTCGTAGTAGTTCCCTGCTATGAAGAGAACCTTGAAGTGCTATGACAATATTCTTAATATAGTATTATAGTTGGATAACATACTATGATGGGATACATAGTATATAGACCATCAGATCTGAGTAGGTTTTTGTGTTGGTTCCACCGTAATGCTTCCGCTGTGCCCAGAACCAACACAAACACCTAAACCCTTACCCCACTTTTTTAGCCTTATGTGATCACATATTCAGTGCAGGTTCTAAGGTGACACTCACTACCATCTCTACCCATACCCACACCCACCCACTTAGGGTCGGTCTTATACTGGGAACCTACTCGGGTCCTCTAAATCAAGTCCAGGGAGAAACACCATACTCGAGGACCTCTTTATGTATAGAGTGTTAGAGACACCCCACTTTGGTCCTCAGTCTTAGTTAAGTCACTCAGGCCATAACCCACCACATAAAGTACATCACGGTCCTTGCAAATGTCATGACATAGCATGACGCCATGGGTTGTAAGGGTATACCTCATAGGAACCCCACTAAAGATATGGATGAGAATCTATCTTATACTCCATAGTTTCTCAAGGTTGGTCACTCACCCAAACCAATCTTAAAAATCCTAGGGTTTATCCACATATTTTTGGTTATATCAAATGGGGGAGGAACACTCACCCCAGGCCAGTACTATGAGCCTATTGTCTCTAAGTAATCACAAGATTATTACTATGCCCACTTGGGAACATCATTGTATCTCCACACAAAAATCCTCTTGGAGGTTTCTATGGATCACATGAAGGTTCACCATAACATATCCATTCAAATTTAAACCAAGGAGCACCACTTAGTGTTTTTCTATCAAGGCCAACCTGGTCAATGTCCATGACCTTAACCGTCAATATCCAAGGAATCTATCTAAAGTTAAAGAGATATCTATGTATCTTTCTTCTATATAATTTATTAGTGATATCATCTAATTAATTAAAAAATTTAATTTATTACAATTATAAGAACAGAATTATCTTAGTCCATTAATATAAATAACTAGGTCATCGCCCTCAGTGGTGAGACCGCATGTCGTAATGAACCAAAATAAATAAGAATTATACCATGGGGTGGGTACTGGGATTAACTAATTCAATTTAATATTTTCCCATTTATTTATAAGGAAAAATATATCTACAAAGTGTTTTCCAATACCACCTAAGATCACATCACCAACTGGGTACCATGTCACTATGTTTCATTGGAACCAAATCCAAAAGCTTATGGGAGGTTCGCAGTAGACCCCTAACACCAACTTGATATAAAAATCTAAGAATTGAAACGATTTCCATCATTAATTAAATTTAATTTAAATGGAAATCCTCAAAAAAACCCACAACACAACATACCTTTGATGATTCAATGAAAAGAAGAAGACATACATCATTACGTACCACCCCTAGATGGGATGCATGAAATTTCCGAAGGAATACGTTTATTTCACCATTCTATAGTGAAATATACATTTTTCTACCTAAACCACATACCACTAGATTTAGTGAAAATTATGGGAGAGATAATTAGGAGAAGGAGAAGGATTTTAGACCTTGATCAGTCAAAGAAAATGCCCAATAAATCCACCCAAAAACAAGGGGAAAAGGAAGGGGGAGGGGTGGATGAAATTTTTCCATTAACACAAGAGTAAAGAAAGAAAATGGGATACTAAATTTAACACCCAAGGGGAAAAAATTCATTTCCCCCCTCAAAGGCCACATGATAGCTGGTGTTCCATGTAATCTAGCTAGAGGTGAGCTGGTGGCTGCAAGATGCAACCACCCTAAAGGCTAGCCACCCCAGTTACCTATAACAGTCCTCTAAGTCTACCCCAAAACAAATTATACCTCATTTCCCATCCAAAATACCATTTTATGGGTTCTCAAACTCTTATAATTATATTATGAATCTCAATTAAATATATGTTCCATCCACTAATTTAGAAACTCAAATTTCTTTTGAAATTAATGACTCATCCATGCCCATGAGAATTAGAGGCTCCCCACTATAAAACTTATTTTCCCCAACAAATGTTGGTTGTCATAAAACCAAAAATACAATCCTATCCATATCATCAACTTTTGAACAACCAAATGAATCCCAAATAAAAAATATCGAACACACATCTAAAGTGAAACCTCAAATATTAAGGCACTTAAGTTGCTGAACCACAAGATAACGCACCTAACCATTACCAAAAAACTGTGATGATTCTTTATAGATCACTTATATCCTAAGTCATGATCAAATAATAATCCAAATAATCATTGTATTATGGTTCTCCCCATCATAAGCTCTATCCCCTAACTTCTAATTCTGATTCTTTGACACTTTTACTCTTGGAATTAAATATTATAACTCCATATCCATGTTACAATGATGTTTCTAATGTGCTTTACATACTTCCACACCTAGTTATACACAATAAAAAATCTCAAACACAAATAATGGTTCTCATTTCTGAATTTAAATTGAGATAGATACATAACCTTCATCCATGTAAAGATTGGAGCAAACCAGATTTACCTTGAAAAGCCTTAACCAACTCCTTATGCACACCCATCATATCCAAAATAATATACCTAATTAAGTTTCCAAATCAAACGATTATATATAACATAAAAACTATGATTGGAAATACTAAGTCCTACACTTTTTAAAGTACTCAGCTTCCACCACCTTAGATTTACCTAAACACTTAATCATTGTGCCTTTATCCTCGAAGGTGCCCTGTGATCATCAAATTACCCACACCGATGTATGCACCTGAACTCTACTGTGATATTCTCAATTGGTTAATCAATAAAATAAAAACATTCAGTACTTTTTGTGAGTACTAAAACATTCCCAATCCTATACATTTTATGATCCATCTGAAGCCCGACACCCATGCTCAGACTCCATCCATCTATAGAATTTTTTATATGTTAGATACTTACTTGTTTATTGGTATCTAATTTCCATCATAACCATCTATCAACCAGTATCTCAAACCCATGACCCCAACCACATAGGTTCTTATCACCCATAATATATAGAACACTCCCCACTATAGGTGTGTCCTTATGATTGCTTCACTTGATAAAAACTAGAATAAAAAAACCACACCCACTCTATCCCCAAACCATATGATTAGATGAAACCCAACCTAATAATACCCAAGTTTCATAACAACATGAGTTACTATCTATTCCCAAACCATAACATGGTTTACAAAATCAAACATCCAATGGTGAAATCCACACTGTATGGATCTACATAAACTTCTTCTCATGTGAAACCTTAACAGAATACATTTCTAAACTCACATACCACTCCTCCCAATCCATGATCACCTCATCCTAGGAAACTCATTCCTTAAACCAACTCTTGGATTAACCATGTCACCGCACCTGATCCACTTCAAATTTCTCCATTATTATGGAGGGACATTTCAAATTCATCATATGATCCCCAAACCATCATTCCTATAATAATTTCATCAATAATTATCATCCCTAAGCCAATACACGATCACTCTATGATCCATGTTTCAAAGGAACCATGTGTAACTGGTGTTTTACACCTCAAAATCCTCCAACCATAATGGGTGTATGCTATCATGACACCCAATCATAGAACCTAAATCACACCCTAATGAGTCGTACGCCATCATCCTAGGATCACAAGCCCAAAATAATGACCATTTATAGTAGACCATTGGTTTTTAAAGTTAACCACACACCTATCCATCCTTCTACCCCATTCGAAAGCCTCAAACATTTTCCCACACTCAAAAGTGATCCTCCTAAAAAGGACCATGGAATCAAGATTACTTTACCACACTCGATATCACTTCTAGTATATTGATCAAATAACCCAAATCACCTACCCATGCTTCCTACCACATAGGAACCCATAAACTTGTGTCAACCCTTCTCACCAGTTTCCCTCAATCATCAGAAGTCTTTGACTCACTAAAAACTAATTCATATCTCAAGGTCGCTAGGTCCCCCCACCTAGTCTATAAGTGAAGGTCTCAATAAGGTAACAAGAACTGGGAAACACCTCATGTTCCCATTTATATATCCCACAAAATCTTACGTGACAATTCCCTCTCAAGGATCTCAAAAACATATAAACATCTAATTCCATCATAATAGGAAACCAAGGCATTGATTCTAATTAAATATCCCTACATAGGATATCTCCCTTGAGAATCCTGATTTCATTGTTCAGCACTACCACAACCAACGATTTAATCCTTGATGACCTATATAAACGGAAACATAATCAATGGCTCGGTTAAAAGAATATCATTCCAAGATATGTGGAAAAATTCCATATATTTTTTTACTAAAACTTTAAGTAACCAAACCTAAATTATAATAACCTATAAGGGGTTATAATTAAGGCATCATGTTCATGTACCAACCCAAGAGGGTCTCTAGACCTCCTGTGTGGATGGGTCTATACCATTATCATCATCAATGAGTGTCCCACCACTGATCCAAACGACCTTCCATCAAAAGATAATTTATATAAAATTTGGACTAATTTAACATAATAAAACCAAGTACTTATATGGTAAAATTTCTTATAAGCAATTGATGTAACTTTAAATAGGAGAGCCTTAGTCATCAGTGAAAATAATCTCACTAGAAAGTCAATATATTATATGAATTATATATGCTTTATATGATTCAAGAGATGACTCTATACACCACATTTTAAGATCCATAATCCATAATCGGATTCTTGAAAATAGTCCAAGAGGAAAAAATTCAATAACCCATAAACCAAAAGTCTCAAACCTTATGTGTGTCATACTATGTAAAAGTCACAATTACCATAACAATAAAAGATAGTAATATCAATCTCATTCCCATGATAACATGGACTTCCACTAGAAAAGGTTTTTATGACACACTAGTAAGGGTTCCATCATAAACCCTGAAACATTCCTATATCTATAGTCTATCATCTCCTATAACAATACGACCAAAATAAAAAAAACTTTGATACCAATTTTAACACCCCATTTTAGATCACCCTATGAACAATTACTTAGTTTGTTCACCACATGACCTCAGGAACACCTCCCCAAATGATAGAGGCTATAAACTAGTACCAAGGGTCTAAGGAGGCACTGTCAGGAGGATATAACCCTATATTAGAATAATAAACAATTTTAAATAAATATAAATTATACACATTATAGAACACAAAATAATAAATACAATAAAAATTATACAATGAAATTCAATGCAATATAAAATTTGAACGATCATGATCAGAATATAAAATATAGACATATCACCCACTAGGACAATCAAGATACAAAATAAATAAATGAAAAAAATGATACGAGGCCTTAATAATAATCTTATTTATAACTCATCTCAATCACTTGAGTATGATCCATCTTACTCGATGATCGATACTTTTTCCTCTTCCAAATATATACCTACAACTAGTGAGATTCTGTATGAGAACCCCAGTACAGTGCAGATCAAGAAGGGTATAAATATATAACTAATTAGAGAACTACCGATGTGTTATCATAAATAACTAGAAATACAGTGATATGTGTATGTGACATGCCCATTTTAAATTAATGAATAATCATTAGAAATAGACATATAAATAAAACATCATCAATCCTTAGGTCCTGAACCCCGATCGACCATACTTGCTCCAAACAGTGCTTGAGTGTCTCTAGGAATGTCACAATATAATTATAACCTTATAAATATAATATCTTGGTGTGTAACCCATGAATCCCTTTTACTTAGGCTCAAATGACCAAAAAATCATCATGAATGAATAAATATCTAGATCCTAGGACTATTAGAAATATCTAAAAACTCAAATATAATAAATAGATCAAAGATTATTCTAAAGAATCATGAGAATTAATTGAATAAAAAATATTTCTCATTTCACCATACAAATCAACTAGATCCCAATAGTTATAGGCATCCACATCAAGTACTGATAATGTCATCAGGCTTGATTGGTCATATCTTAGGGGTGGACTAGGTATATCATAAAAATAATCATCACGATAATAATACCTAAGACTAAATAGTTGGATCCTATACATTCTAGGAATCATAGGGACTTGAGGCATCCAGGGTTTCCCATACAGACCCAAGGTTGAATTTCGATGTCCCAGTCATTATTCACATGGCTTAATAGTTGGATACCAAGATACACACCAAAAATCCATGATGATGTCATTAAATATATGTTGTACCATATAATATCACATGATGATAAAAATCCATATCCTAATAATCAACCTTGGGTATCTAAAATATCACCATCATACCAGATTAGGCCCATATCTTGGGTTCTAGGAAGTATGCTTGGGTATCCATAACTTTATAAAAAATGGCCAAGTGGGAGTATAAATATGAGATAAGGGTTGGAGGAACACATAAACCCATCCTCAAAATACATAACCTCATTCTATCACATGTTTAGTGTGGGTTATAAGGTGACACCCATTACCATATCTACCCATAGCCATTTGCAACTGCTCAGGGTCTGTCTATCACTATGTACCTACTCGGGTCCCCTAAATCATGTACAAGGAAAGGCACCCAACTTGGTCACCTCTAGTGAATATTGGGTAAGAGGCACCCCACTTGGGTACTTGGTCATATTCAAGTTACTTGGGTTATAACCCATCACATGAATGACATAACGGTCCCAGGTAAATTTATAAAATAACACTACCTCATGGGCCTCAAGGGTGTGCCTCATAAAAAACCATCCAGAGAGATGGACAAAATACCATCTCATAATCCATGTTCTCTCAAGGTAGGTTACTCACCCAAACAAATCCTAGTATGAATAAGGTATTTTCACCAAATCCTGGTCACAAAAAATAGGGGGAACACCCAACATGGGTTAGTATTATAGGATTATTAGATCTAAGGTGTCTTAAGGTTCTTACTATGCCCACTTGGTACCATCATCATGGGACACTATCACATAATCTTGGAGGTGTTTTCCACTAACAATAAGCGATACCACATCATATCCATTCAAATTTAAATTAAGGTTTTCCCCTTAGGGTGCAGGTGTCAAGGACAACTCATTCAATGTACACGCCCACTTCCATCGATAGATGACACATCTCTCCATAGTATAAGGTCCTATCATTGAACATGGATCTCTATAGGGTCCGAGGGTTCTCATATAATTAATTAAAAGACTTAATTATATTTTTTGTAAATCCATTCTCTTTTTTCATTAAATTAAATAACAAAGTCATCACCCTCATTGTCAAGACCGCATGTCACAATGCATAAAAAAACATTATACCATTGGGAGATTATTAAGACTGCCTACCTCAATTGGAGTTTTTTTCATTTATTTAAAAGGTATGATAACTCTTATAAGGATCATCCAAGACATTTCTGAGATTTCCTAAGATCGTATCACTATCCGGGTACCATATCACCACGTCACACAATAACCGAAGGCAACAACCAATGGGAGGTCTGCAACAAACCCCGACACCAACCTAGGATAAAAACCTGAGTGCCTAAGTTATTTAAATCATTAATTAAATTTAATTTAAATATAAAAATTCCAATAAAATCATAGTGTAAATTACCATTGATGATTTGATAGATAAAGGTAGATGAATGTCATTACAGAATATCCCCTATGCAATCTAAATAAATTATTTGATGGAATTATAATATTTACCCATTCTATAGTAAATTTATAATTTTAAACCTAACCCACATATCATTAAATTCATAAAAAATGTGGGGAGGGATGAGCAGTTGAATGAGAAGAAATTCGTACCTCGTCCTGATGAACAAAACACCCAAGAACACTACCCCAAACTAAGGAGAATAAGGAAAGGGATGGGGTGAGGTCCTCCATCCATGCATGAAAGAGGAAGAAAATAAAAGTTGGACCCCCCCTATAAAAATAGAGCAAGAAAATGTTATTTCCCCCTCTTATAAGTCCACCTACTAGTAGGTATTAGGCCACTGGCTATCCAGTGCACCCAATAGGCTATCCCAGCCTCTAGATTTTCCATCTACTAGTCTCTAACTAGCCAGCGACTATTCAATGACTATAGGCTACAACAACACTACAACTCTGACACCCATGCTACCTATGATTCTCTCCCCCCCCCCTTGAAAACAATTATCCCTTATTTTAAATCCCAAATACCCCTTTATGGGTACTCAAAATCTCATAATTCCATTATGAATCCCAATTAAAAATTTAACCCATCCAATAATTGAAAAACTAAAATTTATCTTAAAACTAAAGAATTATCCATACCCATTGGAAATACACTTCCAGTGATGACCCAAAAAAAATTTATGATCCTCCTCCACCGCTTAGGCTAGATATGGTTTTGGATAGTTGCTACCTCATAGCAGTAGAGACTACCTCCTACAACTAACTTGGTATAACCCCTATTTTTTATTAAATCCATAACCAAATACTTTGAAAAAATACCTACAACATATTTATGTTTTTTATCTAAAAATAAACATATCCAAGAATTATTTCCCTTATTAAATAAAAATATCTTACCCAAATAAAATATCACATATCATCAATAAACCAACAACTCCAATCATTGAATATTTTCTAAAAATATAAATATGACTCTTAAGTGTTGGACAGTCCACCACATTATATTTTGTTAACATTATCCCATTAAATCTATTACAATAAATACAATGAGATAATACACCCCTTTAAGTTTTATATACCCCATATACTGAGTCTTTATTAGAATCACCACCACTATACTACACAATTTTGGTTACATATTTTGGAGTAGTAGTAAGACTCATTCATTTCCACATCATTTAGTGGAACTAATTAGACCATGTCATGAGAAAATTTGAGTTCATACAACACATCCTCTATTCAACATTACATATTTCTTAATTTCATAGTAATATGATCATAGGTAAGTAGGAAACTGATTTTTTATGCTACCATGCTTGGTACATTGAGTCATGGGACATGTTTGGTAGTATAATATATTTATATGTGCATGTACTATAGTAAAAATATAACTATCAGATCAAAGAGAGTATGTTTATTGGAACTAAAATCATACTATCTTGTACCTTACATGTCGTGGGATAAGCCTTCACCAATTGGTATGTTTACTATCTTTTTTATATCATTTTAATTTCAAAAAATTTGTTAAACTAAATGTTATTATTTTACAGTTATATGGTTTAGAAAGACTTAAACATATATCTAATCCCCATGAGGAGGATGTTTTAAATAAATAAATACTTCATGAAGATATTATTGCTCTTAGAGATCCTCTTGATTCACTATATGAGAGTGTCTATGATTTAGATCCACTAGAATATCCCGATCCACATACTTATATAGAGGAATTTGGGGATGTTGATGTGCAATATAATCCCACCAAGGATAATTCACATCCACCACCACAACCACCACTACCAGTAAGAATAAAAATTTGAGTATAGAGATATCGATTCCCAAGATAGGTTCCATGTATTAGTTTGTACCTTCTTGGCCCATTACTTTTCTAGTTTGGGAGTTAGTGTTGTTCAGAGAAGGATCAAGGAGATTTAAATAGATTTTGGAGCTAAAATTATACTAACGTGAGTAATTCATGATATAAATATATATTCATGATGTGAGAGGTTGTTTTTGGTTTTGAGGTTGGTGATTTACTACTTGAAAACTAAAAAGGCAATTCTATACTTAAGTGGTTTATGACATGAAAGAATAATTCATGCTATGAATTAATTAGAGACCAAGGTTCTCTAAAAATCAATATATGTTAGTTGGGTTTGTAGGTTTAGTAATTCATAGCGGGATTCTGTTTCAGGACCTAAATTGGAGGGCCCCATGAAAACTCACGACATGAATCGATCATTCACATCGTGAATGTGTTGAGGTCCAACATGTTTATAAATTTTGATGCTCTCCCAAATTAATTCATTAATATATCATTTATATCAAACCATAGGAGAATCCTAGGTGATTTTGGAGGATATTTCATCCCCTTTCTTCCTGCTTTGATCCATGGATTCCATTCTATTTTCCTTGGCCATCCACATTGAGAAAATCCTCTTCTCTCCCTAGATTTTACTAGTTCCTCTTTGAGATTTTTTGGTACTGTTGTTTTTTTGGTTCGGGGAGTGCTTAGAGCTATGATTTTTAATGAACCTTTATGTGATTCATGTTTTTTTACGGTTTCCTAATGTAATGGTTGTCTTCTAGTTGTTTCTCATTCACCCTACAGTACATGGAAATTTGAAAAGATTCTTTGAGGTAGGGGATCCTCATTATCTCTCTATTTACTCAAATGTGTGGGGATTTCATGATTTTATATTCCTTTGGGTGGATAGTAAGGTCCAACTTAAGAAGATGATTAATTTTATAAATATTTGTTTAATGATAATTAGAGATATCATATGTTTTACTGCTTTTAATGATATTGACAATGATATTATTCATGTATATTTCTATTTCTAAAGATAATGGTAGTTGGGAGGCTTACTTGTGTTTTAGTTTATGTACCTATGGAAACCTTGTTGTGTTGATTTTTTGATCCCACTCTAAAAAATATATAAGAATTTAAATTTCTATAATGAATTGGTTACCCCTATAAATCAAGAATTTTTGTGAGAATAACCATGTTATGTAATGAAGTAAAGTGATTAAATCCCTTGTTGACTCTGATTTGTGGTAAATTGTGGAATTCCGAATGTGTTTTTATGTGTTTATGTGGTTTTTATGAATATTTAGTGGTTGTGTGAACTCTTTTGGGGCTTGTGTGGTGATGGTGGTGACTGACTTGGGTGTGGAATGTATTGGGAAGTGATGTGATGGTTGGTTGGAATGGTATGTGATGTAGGCTGGTGGGTGGTTGTTGTAGTGATATGGTTGGGTGATGGTGAGATGGATTGGAATTAACTGTGTTGTGGTGGGGGTGGATGTGATATGGGAAAGATATTATGTGGTGTGTTTTTGTTAGTTTCTGAGTTATCTATAGAATAAATTGAATTTCTAAAAATTAAAAGACATCTATCGGTAAATGAATAAGCATGGTATGAAATATAATTATGAGAATAGTCTGAAATTTATGTGTGGTAATTGGATTAAATGATATTAATGATAAATGAATGGTTTTTTTATTTTAATTTAAATGGATTAGTAAATAAAATTTTGTGGAAACTCATTAAAATATGGAAATGGTGGAACATGTAATTGAAAATGTAATTGTGTGGTTATGTGTTCTAGTTGTATGGTTTGATGTATTTAGTGTTGGAATAGGTTGTGATGAATGTTTTTTGGTGAGGTGGTGGTAATGTGGAGTATTTTAGTGAATTTTATTTCAACTCATAGGTTGGGTAATGTGTGTTATCTAACTATAATGTATTTTCATGTTATTTCTATATTCTCCCCACCTGAGTTGAATAACCCTAGTAGTTCCCAAATGTTTTCTATTTCAGGTGTTTTAACCAATATCATAGATGGCGGGGATTTAGATGGATATCTACCACCTCTTCCCAACTATCCCATAAGTAATAGTGACGATATCATTTGGTGTTGAATATTACCCCACTATGATAAGGATTGGTGTTAGAGATTAACTAGTAATGAGATGACGAGATGGTGTTGGTTATTGCCTAGTGGTTTTGAGGATGTGATATATAGTGGGGGTCATGTGTTCTTGGAGGAGGGAATGAGATTTATGTCTTTTAGGCCCATGATACCCTACTACCCTGGTTATGTGATGAGGTTGTGATGTGATGATGTTTGATTCTAGCACCAGATTCTAGACCCCATGGGAGGTTATAATAGGTTGAGATACATCATTACCCACATTATATATAGTTTTATATGTGATATTATATATATAAGGGATGGGAGAACATGAAGCTTGATGTTGGGGAGTGAGAGTGAAAAATCAACGGGGAAGTGGATATGGGGAACCATTGTTTTGTGTTCTTTTGATACTATATTATTATATTGGATGCTTAATTTGGTGAGCATGTTATGGTGAGGCTGGGATTGTTTAGTTGACCTATTTAGGTGCATGTTGGTTTTTCTTTTTGTTCATTGGGGAATTAGTATGATCTTTTCACATGTTCACTAGAGACCCTGGGTATGATCCTACTGAGTATACATGTTATTCTCACCCTATGTATATATAATTTGTTTCTAGTTTCTCCGAGGATTTCAGGGACCAAGTTAGACATCACTAGCTTGAATTTGGAGCTGTTGTTGAGTCCCTATTATATGAATTTTCGTTGGTATTTACTTAGAGACTTTTATTTGTATTTATTTACATTGTTCGTTAATTGTGGGATAGTTTTGGGTTTACTTTAATATTATGTGCTGGATTTACTTGGTGGTTATTTGTTCTATATTATGATCCTATATTATTAATGAGGATAATGTATTCTATATGTTAGATTTTTATACCCTTTGATCTAGTCACTAACCTGGGGCATACTGTAAGTGGGACTTGGGGGGCATTATCTATCCTCCTTTATTTCCATCCCATGAGGGGTAGCATTGGAGGGAGGGTTCGTGAAATTATAACATAAGACACTACATAGTAGATAAAGGTTCATGCATAAAGTATTTAGGATCCTATATAATTGGTAGTGGATCCTATGCCATATTTTTTTACTTATTCAAATGATATACCATCTTCAACTCATAGACATCCTGCAGCCAACATCCCTAGTGATAAAGAGGGGTGGGTCTTCACTTTAATATCACAATATCTTTATTCCCCAAGCAATACTCTCTCTTACAAAAACCTCATGGATGTGTTCTCATAATCTTCAGATTTAGGGAATACTATTAGTAACCCATAATTCATGGGATATGTATCCAGATATGATGTTGGATAGTACTCTATGTAGTATAATGTAGAGTCATCTACTCAATATTATGTTGAGGCACCGATAGAATAACATATTGAGGTTCCAATAGTAGTAGTGATAGAGCAGTACATAGAGGTAGTAGTTCTATATCTATACATTCACCCTTTTAAAGTAGAGGTAGTGCACAAAGTGAAACCCTCTATTTTATTCAAAACAATAGAGTGGTGTAGACATCACACCCAGAGTGGGTGTGAGGTTCATACACCTCATTGTGTTACTGAGAGGTGATGGTGTTGATTTTTTTCCACATTAAAATATTTTACATATAAAAATATCTAATTTTAGATATCATTAAATGTATGTTTAGATTCTACATTATCTCTATTTCATGTCACACCTCATTATCCTAATATCTATAATTAATCTTTGACCTATTACATACATTTCATAAATTTTGATCCATTGATAAGGATGAAAAATAAAATAAAATACTAGGTTATTAATAAAAAAAGTAATATATACTATGAATAACATTAAAAGGGATAAAAAATGATATTTAAATATCCTTATATGAGGATGTGTATATTCATGCTCCATCAGTTCATCCACGAAGGTTTAATATTATGATTATTATGATAAATTCATATTTATGTGTAACATGTAATGAAATAAATCAATAAAAATAATATTACCATTCCAATTTATCATATATTACTCTTAGAGACTCCCATAGACCACCAAAAGTACACTCATAAATAAATACACACACACACATACATATAAAATTATCATTTCAATGTTGTTATTTCACACCAACAATTCAAATTCATACATATTAGGAAGTATTTTGATGATACATTTACATCCATATACACAATATCATCTCCATTTCTCATATAAAATTATCAATTCAATGTTTATATTACATATATATGGAAATAAAAATTTCTATAAATTTAATATATCTTATCACATTTTTACTCATTATTTAGAATTGATATCACTATTAATAACAACTACACCACATTATTGAATTATTGAATCTATTTATTATCCTAAAATTAATGACACAAAAACATCCAATTACATTTATAACATCCAGATATATTTGGTTATTCTTTTTATGAATTAAAATAAAATTTAAAATAAATAATATAATTATAAAACTATAATATTTAAAAAACCCAAAACTAATAAAATCCAACCCCCACAAAATATAAACTATAATATATTTATATTATTTATAACATATATAAAAAATAAAATTTAAAATAAAATTTATAAAAAACCAATATCCAAAAAAATATGAACTATAATATATTAATAACTTTTAAAAAAACCTAAACAATGAAAAAAACCAGCGAGTGCCAATTCATTTGACACCCAACTAAAAAACCTAGACTATATTACATTTATAGAGAAAATTTGGGGAAGGGGGTTTTTAAATTTTTTAAATTTTTTTGGGTTAGGTTTTATTTGTAATATGGAATGACCGAGTGTCAATTGATTTTTAAAACTTCGGTATTTTTTAAAAAAATAATTTTTATTAATTTTTTGATATATATACAAAAAATTTTAAAACAAAATTTAAAATATATTTTTTTAATTTTAATTTTAATTTTTTTTGTTATATATATATATTAAAAATTATTTAATGTTTTTTTATATTCTAAATTACCATTATTTAAGTAATTTCAAAATATAACAAAAAACTCCACCCATGACACACTTTTATAGGGCATTCCTTATGGATTTTTCATATGATATTTAATTTAATTTCACAACATTATAATAATAATAATATTTTATTAATAATAATACATAAATTATATAATTTACCAATTAAAAATAAAAAATAAAAAATTAATAATATAATTATTTGTATAATTAATAATTAAATAAGGTCTTGGTAATGGGCCAGAAAGATCCAATTCCATCGATTTTTTTAATAAAGAGTGTGAAGAAACCACATGAAAAATAGGGGAAATGGTATGTGAAAAATTATAAAATCTACTACCACCAAAAGCTAAGCATACAGTTTCCCAAAACATAATATAAACATGTTGGGCCCCGAATAAACATTGTTTTAATGATAAAAGAACTTTAATTTTTTCTAACTTGTTTTAGGTTGTTCGAGGTGTATTTTGTGTGTTTCTAGTGTGTTAGTTTAGAATGAAGCCATCATGACTAAAGATACCTTTAAGTCATGTTCAAAGGGACTCTTCTACTTATATTGTAGTAGGGCAGTGCCAGCTGACTAGTGTAGTGGCACCAGATAACCGATGGCCTAGAAAGAACACTCTCATCCATCATGAGTCCACCAGTTAGCTGATGGAGGTGAAATGACTGGTCGGTGGGATATTTCTAAAATAAGATGCTTCTAGGAAGTCTGCCGACTACATAATGGAGACTACCAGGTATCCGATGGAGTCAAGGCTACTAGTCCAAGGGGGAATTTATGGTGGTCAAAAAGTCGTTTTTGGTCTTAAATGAAATGGCTTGATTCATTGGACCATGGGAATCTTTGGAGGCTATAAAAGGAGATCATAGAGGACTCAATTCATTATCTAACCATCCAATAAATCAAAATGCAGGCATTATAACCCTCCCAAAGCTCAAAGTTTATCCAATTCCCTCAAATATCCTAATATTTTAATTTCATAAAATTTCAAGTGGAGTTCAAGTGATCATCATCCAAGGATATGAAGTCACCAAATCAAGAAGGGAGTTTTCTTCAACAGATTCATCTAAAGTACCATTGAAAACCTTTTTCAATAATTTTTTCCTCTTTCTATCTCTTACTTTATGGGATTTTTTTAAAACCCCTTATCTCTCACTTCTTATCCATGTCTCTCTCTCTATCTCTATTTCTATCATGATCTATTTCTTCAAGAGAGAGCTAATTCCTTTCATTAAAAAGGTATTTAAATTATGGAAGTCATCTATTTTTATTCTCCCTCTAATTCTATAGTTATTGGTTATCCATTAAAACTAAGTGATTGAGGTTCTTGCTATTCAATTAAAATAAAGGGTTTTTGAGATTATTGGTTTCCCTTAAAACCAACAGTTTTGGCTTCTTGGTTCTAATTCAAACCAAAGGGTTTATTATATTGAATTGTGTGATCATTATCACGGGGAGGAGATATAGGGGTACCTTTGAGTACTATTTCCAAACTTCTTTACCAAGTTTACTATGCCATTTCTATAGTTACTTTTACAAATCATATTAATTTATTTTCCTTGGTATAAATTTTGATACCATTTAATTTTATTATATTGATCACTTGATTTACTTCATCGTACCTTTTATACCTTCAATTTTATTTATGATTTTAATTTTTTAAAAGGCAATTCACCCCCCTCATGACATTTCTATGACCCAATAATTGGTATCAAAGGGTCATGTGTAGTTATTTCAAAATCACTTTTTGAAAATATTTTAATTTTTTCAAAAAATTATTTTAATTTTAGAATCATGATCGATTTTAAATTTTGATTATAAAATGGAATCAAATTATTATATTAATTATCCATTATTTTATAGTTTATTCATATTTGAAAAATCACATGTCTATTTTCCTTAGAAGTATTTTATATCCTATTTTAAAGTTGGTTATGCATGGTTATACCCCTACAAATAAACCTGAAGATTAATAGACCCCACAAGATATTTCATCTTTTAAAAAAATGGTAAATCTATGAATACCTTTCATTGAGGTTTAGATAAAAATAAATTAAATATAATTTTTTCTTATAAAATTTTCCATGATATATGAAAACTATTAGAAATCACACAAAAAGGAATGGATAAAGTTTAGGACACTATATTGGATATGTATCATCAATATTTACAATGTTTATCTATTTATGAAAATTAACCCATTACCATCATGTTTACTCATTTCACTGACATTTTCAATGGTAAAAAATCTCTCAGTGTTGACTTGTCCAAAAAAATTCTAGAAAGGCAATCCTATTAGTTTTACCTCTTTTGTGGGATCACAAAGTGATAGAAATACAAGAATCCAAATGTTAGACCCTCTATGATAATGTAGTTTTCATAATAAAAAATAATGTCAATATATTGATTCTACTCTTTCATTCCATTTTAATATCTCTAAGTAAATCAATTATGTCATACAGAAAAATATACTCAAATAAGTCAATAACCTATATTCATGAATAAATATTCTTAAAAGTGTATTTATACATGTAGTTTTGGATAAAACTTAGTCTTGTAATGATTTGTGTAAGAAAGACACTTCGTAACCTTTCTAGATTCCTTGACACACCGAAGTTGACAAACCGATGTTCGACACACCAAAGTCGACACACCGAAGTCGACACACTGAAGTTTGACACACTGAAGTCGACACACCGAATTTCGACACACCGAAGTTTGACACCCCGAAGTCGACACACCAAAGTTTGAAACAGCGAAGTCGACACACCGATGTTTGACACACCGAAGTCGACAGACTGAAGTCGACACACCGAAGATGAAAAACCAAAGTTGACAGACCAAATTCAACACACCTAAGTTGAAAAATGAAAGTCGACACACCAAAGATGATAGAACGAAGTCAACACAATGAAGTCGACACATCGAAGATGACATACCGATGTTACCAAACCAAATACAACAGATCGAAGATGACTCACCGATAGTCATAAATAACTGTTTCAATTTTATTAATTCAAATTTATTTCTAAAGGTCATATTTGGACAAATTAATGTTTATGATATTATTTAATGTTATATGTAGGACTATCCGTAGACAGTACGAGGTACATGCACATGCAAATATCTTTATGCCTAGTAGACCTTGAAGTATAAAAGGAATTCAATTAGAGATCAAAAACGACAGAGACCCAAAGATATAAAGATACACATAGAGCTTGGAGAACACGATGAAAGATAGACTGCGTGAACTAAAAATATTTAAAAGATAAAAACTTGAAGTTTGAGCTCACCTACCAACTACCTACTAGAGCTTGATGAACAACCTCACAAAGAAGATATGAACACTTCACAACAAACTACGACTCTCTATTCTGAATCCAACTTTTAGAATATGACTCACATATCATTTCCTCAACATTCATTGAATATAGAGAATTACTACACAACACATAGAGAATTATAAACTATATTCTCTTTCATAACTCTGTTGTGTTCTTTTGATTACTATTTTGAGTAGTGTGTATATCTGTTTGAATATCACACACTATCTCCTGAGCTAAACTGGAGGGTAAAAAAATATCCTCACTCTCAATCTCTTGTTACACTTGTATCCCACGTAGAAATGTAGATGTGATCCTGTGAGATCTATTTATTTGTTTTTCCCACGAATAACATGGTAGAGGTCAAGTGTGACCTCGACATCCTCTGTACTATTGTGAACCCCGATCCAAGGTGTGGATAAAATGTTTATTAAAATAAACTGCTTGGTGGTAGGTAATCACTAAGTGAAGAGGACTAAGTCTCTGCTTGAGACCGAACCTCTTTTTTTATCCACTATGCTGTTATTTTTTGTCTGTTATGTATTTCTAGAATTAAGATAAACTGAACTTTGACAGTTAGTTTAGTAAGTGTTTATATATGTTTTGAATCATTAGGTTTGTTTCAAAAGTTTTACTAAGCTTTAGATTGGGAAAGCTGAGAACTAATCAATCTTCATAGAACCAAATTGAACCTTCAAGACTTTTATAAATTCACTAAAAACTGAATTTGTGTTTATTTTCATAGAGGTGTATCATTTTGTAAAGAACCCTTTTTAACAGAAATTTTTATAGATACTCAATTCACCCCTCTCTTGAGTCATCTACTCCGACCAACATTTGGTATTGGAGGAGTTATGAAAGTTACTATATGTTTTTCAAATCGTGTCAACTGTGATTATAGTTGTGTTTCAAAGATCTTCAAATTTCTATTATTTCTAAATTTTTATCGCTTTGAAATTAGTTTACAAACTTTATCATGGAAAATAGATTGGAAGGGGATGCTACCAAAATACCACCTTTCTTTAATGGAACTAACTATGCTCAGTGGAAGCTTAAAATGAAAATACATCCATAAGGTATGGGATTTGAAATTTATACTGTTATTGAAAGTAAATATGCAATACCTAAAACTTCTAGAAAAAATTGGGATGAACCTACCAAAACTTCCTATAACAATAATTGTAAAGTAATTAATGCTCTATAATGTGCCTTAGGAGATGAAGAGTTTAACCGTATTTATTCTTGTAAACCAACACATGAATTTTGGGATACTCTCTCTGTTTCTCATGAAGGAACATCTAATGTTAAAGAAATGCAATTAAATACTTATACTTTTAAATATAACAATTTTAGAATGAATCTTGATGAGTCAATTTATGATATGTATATGAGGTTCAATGAAATTGTGAATAAAATTATTTCTTTAGGAGAAGAAGTAACTTCCAAATAGAAGATCATGTAGATTCTGTGATGCCTACCAGACAGATGGCGTGGAACATCTGTATCAATCATATATCGTACGATATTGATAAAATTCAAGTGAAGTAATTGATTTTCAAATTAATGATTTATGAAGAAGGATTGAAGGTAAATCAAGAGGAGGATGAACCAAAATGATAGTATATAGCTTTCAAGACATCTGCATCCAAAAGTAAAGATAAATAGAAAATTCAAACTGCTGTCGAATGCTCAAGCAGTGATGAAGTTACTTCAGACAGTGATGAATAAATGGTCCAGTTGGCTAGATGATTCAAGAAATTCTATAGAAAAAAGAAGTTCTTCAAAAAGCCTAGTTACAAAGGAAAGTAAGATAATAAGTTCAATTGGAAAAATGATTGGAATTAAAATGATAAATCAGAAGAGATAATTTGTTATGAATGTAAAAGGAAAGGACATGTCAAGGCTGACTGCCCAAAGATGAAATACAAGAAAAAGTATGAAAATAAAGATAGATGGTATAAGAAAGCAATGAAGGCCACCTAGAGTGACTTTGAGGATAGCTCAAGTGAATATGGCTCTTCTAAAAATGAGAAATATGATATGGCTAATATGTGTTTCATGACAAACACAACTGAGGTAACCTTAGACTCTCCTACACATAATTTTTATTATTCTAAAAGTGAGTATGAAAATATGAAAAATGATGAACTATTCGAATATTGCAACATGTTATAGGAAACCTGTAATGAGTTGAAAGATAAATATAAATCTTTGAAGAAATAGCATGCTCTTACCGTGACTTCTAAATCTAAACTTACAACTATGAAGGAGAAAAATGCTCAGCTGCTCAAAGAGAACAATGAGTTAAAATGTCTAATGAACAATTGAAGGAAGACTTAGAAAAGTTTACTAATGGAAAAAATAATCTTACTCAAATTATTGGTAAAAAAATAGCTCCTAAGTATATTTCTGGGATAGTATATCAACTAGGTCAAAAAAAATTATCCAAATCACATTTTGTACCCAAATCTGGAAAATCTGCTACCTATTTCAAAAACCAGAGTTGTACTGCAAGTTAAAGTTCCACAAATTCATTTACTATATCCAATTCTTCCAGACTGAATAGAGTTTATTTTTCAAACACTATATATTATGCATATAGGAAACCCATAAGATAGTTGTGGGTTTTTAAGGATTATATTACTAATGTATGTGAACCTAGAAAAATATGGGTACGAAAGTCGTTTCTTGGTTAAACTGTTTTGTAGGTAAACTGCCTAAAGAGTTCCTATAAAAAGTTATGGTACTTGGATAGTGGGTATTCAAGACATATGACAGGGGATTTTTCAATCTTTAAAAGTCTTATCAAGATCTATTGAGGACATGTCACATTTGGTGACAATGGTAAAGGAAAAATCATCGGCCTAGGCCAGATTGGTAACCCTAACTCTATTTCAATTTCTAAATTACTGTATGTTGATGGAATGAAGTATAACCTGCTCAGAATATCTCAACTGTGTAATGATGGATTTAATGATAAATTTATAAATTATTCGTTCCATGTTTTTTATTCCAAGAATAATTTAGTATTTACTGCTTTTATAAATGATAATGTATATTCTATAAATCTAGACACACTATCCTCACAGAATGTCTCTTGTCTAAATGCCTTCCACAAAGAGTCTTGGCTCTGGCATAAAAGACTAGGAAATTTTAATATACACTCTCTTAGTAAGTTAACTCAAAAAGTATTAGTTAGAGACTTACCCAAATTAGAGTTTCCAAACAACAAAGTATGTAATCATTGTAAAAAATGAAAGCAACATAAAATCTGTTTCAACCCAAAGAAAGAAGTAACTACTTCTCAGCCTCTCGAGTCGGTTCACATGGACTTGTTTGGACCATCTATAGTTTCAAGTCTCAATGGAAAGCACTATGTTTATGTTCTTGTAGATGATTTCTCTAGGTATAACTAGACCTTTTTATGACTTATAAAAGTGAATCCTATTCACACTTTACCAAGTATTCTAGGATGGTGGAAAATATTAGTGGATTTAAGATTAAATACTTAAGAAGTGATCATGGATGTGAGTTTGAGAATCAAGATTTTGAAGATTTTTGCTCAAAGAATAGCTATAATCATAACTTCTCTTCACCTAGGACACCTCAACAGAATGGTGTGGTAGAAAGAAGAAATAGAACCTTACAAGAAATTTCTAGGACTATGCTTAATGAATATGATTTACCCATTTATTTTTGGGATTAAGCTATTAATACAGCTTGATAAATAATAAACAGAGTCTTAATTAAACCCATTCTTAAGAAAAAACCTTATGAGTTGTGGAATAATAGGAAACCCAAAGTAGGTTATTTTAAAGTGTTTGGATGTAAAGTCTATATTCTTAACACTAAAGATAATTTAGATAAATTTTCCTCTAAAAGTTATGAAGGAATATTTCTTGGATATTCTACATCAAGTAAAGCCTATAGAGTCTTTAATAAGAAAACCAAATGTTTAGAGGAATCTGTACACATCAAGTTTGATGAAGTATATCTACATAAGCCCAAGACTTCACTAATAAATGTTGAAGAGGATATGTCCAATCTGGAAATTAATGGTACAACCTAAAATTATCATGTGAAGGAATATGTAAAAACTCCTAGTTTTGTAAACTCTCCTTGTCTTAACCGTAGTAAACCAGATCAACCTGACCAACCTAAAATATCAAGTCCTACTTTCTCTAGACCAACTAGAACCCTTTAGAATCATCCCTAAGATTCTATTGTTGATGATTTAGATAGAGGAACACAAACCAAAGATTCTTTGAGAAACCAGTTTGAACATCAAGACTTCTTGTCACAACTTGAACCTAAAAGTATCAATGATGCAATCAATGATGAATTTTGGGAAATGTCCATGCAAGAAGAACTTAATCAGTTTGAATGAAATAAAGTTTGGAAACTTGTAGATAGACCTAAGGATACTTTGACCATAGGAACCAAATGGGGTTTTAGAAATAAGGTTGATGAAGTTGGAAATATAGTTAGAAATAAAGCTAGACTAGTTGCACAAGGATATAATCAAGAATAGGGAATTGATTATGAAGAGACTTTTACACCAATACCTAGACTTGAGGCAATTAGGATCTTACTTGCCTATGAAACACACTTATATTTTAAACTTTATCAAATGGATGTCAAAAGTGAATTCCTAAATGGTTATATAATTGAGGATGTTTTGGTTGAACAACCCCCCAGTTTTAAAAATCCACATTTTCCAAATCATGTGTTCAAACTATCAAAAGATTTATATGATTTGAAACAAGCTCCAAGAGTCTGGTATGAAAGGTTAAGTAATTTTATTATTTCTAAAGGTTTTACAAAAGGATTTTCAGATCCTAATTTATTTATAAAAAGAGTTTCAAAAGAAGTTTTAATAGCTTAAATATATGTAGATGATATTATATTTGGATCTTCTAAAAATTCTTTATGTAATTATTTTTCAAACATAATGAAAAGTGAGTTTGAAATGAGTTTAATGGGTGAACTCAAATATTTTCTTGGATTTCAAATATTTCAAAATAAAGAAGGTATAATGTTAAATCAAAGTAAGTAAACAAAATATATTTTAAAAAGATATGGATTTGATATCATTAAGAGAAGTGAAAACCCTATGAGTTCTACATGTAAGTTAGATCTTGATGAAAATGGAAAATCAGTTGATCAAACTGCGTACAGAGGAATGATAGGAAGTTTGTTGTACTTAATATCTAGGAGGCCAGATATTATGTGCAATGTGTGTATGTGTGTGATATTTAAAGAAAACCCAATGGAGTCACACCTAAATAGTGTTAAAATAATTTTCAAATACCTCAAGTATACAACTAACTTAGGACTATTCTATCCAAAAGGACAACCTTTTGATTTAGTTAGCAATTCAGATTATAATTTTGGTGGATGTAAGTTAAATAGAAAGAGTACCTCTAAAAAATTTCACTTTTTGGGAAAGTCACTAATTTCACAGTGTAGTAAAAAGAAAATTTCAGTTGCATTATGAACTACTGAAGAAGACTACATTGCTGCGGGTAGTTGTTGTGCACAAATTTTGTGGACGAAACACACCTTATTAGACTACAGATTTAAATTCAGACATATCCCCATAAACTGTGACAACAAAAGTTCTATTAACATTTCTAAGAATCCAATTTCTCGTTCTACAACAAAGCATATTGATGTAAGACATCACTTTTTGAGAGATCACTATCAAAAAGGTGATATAACTCTTGAGTTTATTGGGACTGAACATCATCTTACTAATATATTCACTAAACCCTTAAATTATGAGATAATAAATTACATCAAACATGAACTAGGAATGATAAATTAGTAAGATATTCGTTAAACCGATCTTCTTGAAACCGATCTTCTTGGAACCAATCTTCTTGAAACCGATCTCTTGAAACCGATCTTCTTGAAACCGATCTTCTTGAAACCGATCTTCTTGAAAATGATCTTCTTGAAACCAATATTTTTGAAAATGATTCTTGAAACTGATATCCTTGAAACCTATCTTCTTGAAATTGATCTCTTGAAACGGATCTTCTTGAAACTGGTCTTTTTGAAACTGATCTTCTTGAAATCTATCTTCTTGAAACTGATCTCTTGAAACTGATCTTCTTGAAACCGATATCTTGAAACCGATATCTTGAAACCGATCTTATGAAACTGATCCCTGAAACTGATTCATTGACACTGATGTATTTAAGGATTGTTTTGTAAATTTTGGCTGTTTTAAATAGAACGATTCTATTTTGTATTCTTCTTTTTTCCGCATTTAAATTTTTATCTTTTATGATTTACAATCCCTAAATGATATATTAAGTCAAATACATCCTAACCTTTCACCTTCTCCTCTACAATAAAGCCTTCTACCTTTTTCACTCTTCCTCTTAACCTCTCAACACAGTTGGAATCCAAAGTCTTGTCATGGAGAGGACTAAGTGTGCAATGGAAGAACCTATAAAATCTCCTTTTTCTAAACATCAGAAAGGTGAGTCCAGTGGGACTGCGAAACCAAGTTTGGAAAGACGAGTGGTTATGGCTAAAAAGGAGGTGTCTGATGAGTGGCTTCTGTCAAGAAAATCCTTTTTTTTGGAACTATTGGAATCTCAAGGATGGCTCAGTTGGTTCTCCAATAATGAAAGACCCTATTATCCGCATCTAGTTCATGAGTTCCACTAACATTTGAGGATATCCTTAGATAAAGCTGAGGCCGCAAAGATGAAGTCTCTGGTAAAGGGAAAAAGATAGCTTTTTCATCTAAGGAATGGGGGGAATGATTAGAAATGCCTCATGAAGGTGTCTATGCTGACTATCTGGGTAGTATTCCACATTCCTCAAATTTTTTCACATATACAGATGCTCTGAACGAGCTGAATGGAAATGGAGAATCCAGTAGGACTATTGAAAATAAATTTGAAGGAGAAGTAAGACTTCTTTTTTAAGTTCATACAAAATTAAATCTTCCCAAGGATGGGAGATTTCTCTACTGTGAAGAATCCGGATGTTTTCTTGATATTTTTGTTGAAAAATGGGTTAAAAGTAAACCTATGTAGGTATCTAATGGTGCATATCTCTGATTTTATTAAGACATTCGAGAAGGCAACCTTCTTGTACTATCCGAGGATGATTTCTGCCATGTTGAAATGGTTAGGTTGTGTGGAAGATGGATATGAAGTGATAAGTGCCTGTAGTGGTTTTTGTCTTCAAAAAGACATTTGTAAGAGGATGAAAAGCTTATAGAACCCATGGAAGAGATGTTTGGTAGGAGATGATGAAATTCTATATAAGGATTTCAATCCAATTGACCACCCTTTTAGACCAAAGGACTAAGTTGATCTAGGTCTCAAACTAGGAGAGGTTCCAGTTTATTCTGACGAGGAAGATGAGATTGAAGTTCCAAGGGAATAAGGATCTCCTTTTGATGATAGGAGTGATCCTGATATTATTGAAAGTACCAAAGATATGTCTTATGGACCTTCTAGTCCACCTTTAGACTTTCCCTCAAGAGAACCTTTATTAGGTGATGAGGATGAGGAAGAAACTGAAGATATTGGAGTTGAAGGCTATGTCAGTAAATCTGATGAGGAATCAGAAGATGATGATGGTGATAATTTCAGAAATGATGAGCATGTGAGTGACTCTCTAAAAATGGGACAACAAGTGGTTGACAGATCCATTGAGGAATTTATACATAGAGATGGTGAGGGTGTTGATCATGTTGAACAACAGGATGTTGGTCATCGAGATGCTGAAAATGAGGAAAGATCACCCATTCCTAATGCTAAAAATCAAGAGATAATTCAGGAATTGAATGATCTTATGGCTGCTGGCCAAGAGTAAGAAGATGAGGTTCTAGTGACTCTAAATAAGGAAGTGCTTGGTGAAGCTGAAGTAGCTGGAGAACAAGAAGAACCTGAAGTTTGGTTGGTTCTTACTCCCAGAAAAGTTATTATTCCCCAAAACTAGAATGAAGAAGTTGATGCTGATGATGTTGTTCTTCAGCCTTAGGGAAGAAGGATCAGAATTGATACTGTTGAGCCAAGAGACTGGACCTGTGCTATAGAGTTGAATAATGATCCATGATACATTCTTTTCAGTTTATAGTATGAATCAGATGAGGACATGGTGCCTCCTCCTTCTTCTTCACAAGTCCAGGATGAACCAAAATATATTGCACCTGTTCCACCAACTGCACCTCCACTAGTATAACCTATATCTCAGTCAGTTCCCAGTGACTATGTCACTAAGGCTGATTTGGAGAAATTCAAAAATGATATATGTGAGTTTGTGATAGCTTGAGTGGGATCCAGAAGTTCATCATCCACCTTCATAGGTATCTCATATGCTGATTCAGCAAAGATTGTAAGAATAATGATCTAGGATATTCAACAAAATATCATTAATACATCAAAAACCATTATTAGACACAATACCTTGTTGAGAGAAGAAGTAAGAAAGATGATCAATGAGTTAAATTATTTAACCTCGGAATTCAATACCTCCTTTAGTGGTGTTATGGAAGTTATTAGGAACTTGGTGACTCATCTACTCAGTGTAGATCTAAAAAGGTTGAAAGAAGAGCTTTGAAAAATGTTGACTGGCCCATCCAGTTCTAGGAGTGGGAAAAGTGATGTTGCTGATTTGGGGTCTCTCAAAGTTGTGATGAGAAAAGAAATTTAAAAACTTTAGAGTGATTCAGACAAAGAAACCCTTTAAAAAGTACATTGAAATATAGATCTTGTATACAATATGGTCAGACAGTGCACAAATGAAGCTTCTACAGATCAGAAAGAGATTTAGGAAAAGGTGGATACGTATTTCACTAAGATTTATACCAAGCATGATCTCATCAACAACTTCAAGTTTCTCACAGAAAATCTTTGAATTGCTTCAGTCACAGAAGCATTCAAGAAGCAAGTCCTTCAATTGAAGAAGTTTACACCTTTTCTGAGTAGATTTATGGAAAATAAGGATGACTTTGAGAAGGCGATGCAATATGATGGTGAAACAATTAATGACTTCATCAATCTCTTTAAGCCTTATCTGCATGTTCAGGTCGAGGCTATTGTGGTCCCTCTAGCTGCTTTAATTGGTACTGCCTCTCAGCCTCATGCTCCAATGAATGTCTCTCAGGCCCTTTCCTAGATTTGACTGATCATCATAGAGCAAACTCCAAGTCAAGTATTGTCAAAAGGAAGCCTCCCCTTAAAACTACTGTTCCTACAGGTGTTTCCCTGCCTGGTGTTATCTTCAGACCACCTCTTCCCTCTGCCTATCCCAAACCTTCTCTCTCTCCCTCAGATCATTCAAACAAATGAAAATCTCCTCATCATCCAAAACATTAGTGATGGATTTTTTCTTTTTGATAGGGATTTGGTCTTTTTGTTAGTATTGTACTTTTACATCTCTTAATGGAAATCTTTATGGTGTCTTTCTTTTATGTTATTTCTCCTTTCTGCATTTATTTTAGCTCATCCCAGAAGGGGGAGAAAATAATGTAAGCATACATTATTTATCTAAGGGGGAGTTTTTTTTGGTTTAGGACACATGGAATGTACTCACCTTAATCCATTTATTGAGGGGGATATTTGTTTTAAAAATTCAAACAAGGAAATTCTTTAGTCATGCTGAAAAATTACACATTCAGTGCAGTATGCTATGTCAAGCTATCTTTATTCTATTTATTTTTTTGCATGTATGCCATAATTTGTGATTATCAAAAAGGGGGAGATTGTTAGACCCTCTATGATAATGTAGTTTTTATAATAAAAAATAATGTCAATATACAGATTCTACTCTTTCATGCCATTTTAATATCTTTATGTAAATCAATTATTTCATACAAAAAAATATACCCAAATAAGTCGGTAACCTATATTCATGAATAAATATGTTTATAAGTGTATTTATACATGTATTTTTGGATAACGCTCAGTCTTGTAATGATTTGTGTAAGATAGACACTTCTTAACCTTTCTAGATTATTTGACACATTGAATTTGACAAACCGATGTTCGACACACCGAAGTCGACACACCGAAGTTGAAACATCGAAGTTGACAAACCGATGTTCGACACACCAAAGTTTGACAGACCGAATTCGACACACTGAAGTTCGACACACCGAAGTCGACACACCGAAGTTTGACACACCGAAGTCCACACACCAAAGTTTGACACACCTAAGTTCGACACACCGAAGTCGACACACCGAAGTTCGACACACCAAATTCGACACACCGAAGTTTGACACACCGAAGTCGACAGACCGAAGTTGATACACCAAAGATGACAGACTGAAGTTTACAGAATGAAGTCGACACACTAAATTCAACACACCGAAGTCGATACACTGAAGATGAAAGACCAATGTCGACACTCTGAAGTCAACACACCGAAGATGAAAAACCGATGTTACCAAACCAAAGAAAACAGACCGAAGATGACTCACTGATAGTCATAAATAACTATTTCAATTTTATTAATTCAAATTTATTTATAATGGTCCTATTTGGACAAATTAATGTTTATGACATTATTTAATGTTGTCTGTAGGACTATCCGTAGATAGTACGAGGTACATGCACGTGCATAGATCTTTATGCCTAGTAGACCTTGAAGTATAAAAGGACTTAAATTAGTGCTAAAAATTGACATAGAAACATAAATATAAAGATACACATAGAGCTTGGAGAACACGCTGAAAGATAGACTCTACGAACTTAGAATATTGAAAAGAGAGAAACTTGAAGTTTGAGCTCACCTACCAACTACCCACTAATGCTTGCTGAACAACCTCACAAATAAGAGATGAAAACTTTCACAACAAACTGTGAATCTCTGTTCAAAAGCCAACTTTCAGAAAAGGACTCGCATATCATTTCCTCAACATACATAGAATCCAAAGCATTACTGCACAACACACAGAGAATTCTAAACTCTATTCTCTTTAATAACTCTATTGTGTTCTTTTCATTACTATTTTGAGCAGTTTTTATATCTGTTTGAATATCACACACTGTATCCTAAGATAAACTGAAGGATAACAAAATATCCTCACTCTAAATCTCTTATTACACTTGTATCCCAAGTAGAAGTATGGAAGAGATCCTGTGAGATCTGTTTATTTGTTTTCCCATGAATAATTGTGGTAGAGGTCAAGTGTAACCTGGACAGCCTATGTGCTGTTGTGAACCCCGATCCAGGGTGTGGATCAAAAGTTTATTAATATAAACTTCTTGGTGGTGGGTGATCACCAAGTGGAGAGGACTAAGTCTCTTCTTGAGACTGAACCTCTTGTTTTATCCATTGTTCTTTTATTTTTTTATCTTTTATGTATTTCTGACATTAGGATAAACTGAACTTTTATAGTTAGTTTAACAAGTGTTTATATCTGTTTTGAATCAGTAGGTTTGTTTTAAAAGTATTACTAATCTTTAGATTGGGAAATCTGAGAACTAATAAATCTTCAGAGAACCAAATTGAACCTTAAATACTTTTATAAATTCACTACAAACAGACTTTGTGTTTATTTTCATAGGGGGATATCATTTTGTAAAGAACCCTTTTTAATATAAATTTTTATAGATACTCATTCACCCCCCTCTTGAGTCATATACTCCGACCAACACCAAATACATAAAAAAATATATCAGTTAAAGAAATAATTGGACTAGTCAAGATGTATGGGATCACTATGCAATTCCAAGAAATTCATAAATATATGAAGGTCATGATAACCAAGAATAAAATTTCTTTTAAAGAAATTGAGGATGTTGATTCTTCCAAAAGTGATAGCAATGATAAAGGATAACTTGAACATATTTTTAAAATTATGTAAAAACTCATAAATAAGAAGAAATCATTCTAATATTCTAGAAAGAAATATCCAATCATTGTTCTAGAAGTGGAATGTAACGAGTTAAACAAAAAGTCTCATATAAGTCCATATTTACCAATATTCAAAAGAGGTTAATAGGAAAGAAGAAAGCTAAGAAATATCTGAAAGTTTTAACTTGGGATGAATCTTCCTCCTTAGGCGATGAATGTTTGAAATACCTCATGGAATATCTAATGGGAGGTAACTAAGTTAGTAATCCCATGTCTCATTATTCTTATAAATATTATTATTATTATTTCTACTTCAGTCTCTAAAATTATGTATACCTAAAAAATGCTTGAGATAAAATTGAAAAAGGCTATCATAAACTCAATTATTTATATTTAGATCTCAAAATTAAGTATAAGAAAGTGTTCATTAAAAAATATTGGGTTTTAAAAAAAATATATTCTTTTAAAAGAAAAGTATGATTTTCTTTTGAAATTTAAAAATTAACCCGATGTTGATGTTTACAGAACCAAAATAAAGTATCTCAAAATATCTCTTTTAAAATTCAACCAAGGTGAAAAAAACTTAATACAATCCTTGGTTCTCAATGTGTTAAAATAAATAATCATGTTTTTGGTTTTTCAAATGATAATAAAAATTTTTCAAAATAAACTACGATCATTTCAAATGGTGTTTCTAGAAATAAATTTTACAGATATTATAATAAATATAGTAATCTTATCTATGAGTTTCCTTGGGAAAATACTAGGAATGGGATTTATAAATTTATTCATATATATTCTAATCTGTATAAAAAATCTACGAATGTTTGTGTCCCTAAATATTTACTATCCCTTATTTGAGGGCCTAAATTTGTTACCTTGACTAAATCATATACTAACATTATCAGAGCCTTAATGATATCAAAAGGTATCTTTAAATTTTTTCTTTTAGGTATTTTCCTCCAGACCGCATTGATCTATCAAAAGAGTGGATTCTATTTAAAATATTATATTCAACCTCTTGAAGTGATTGATAAAAATTTTCCACCTTGAGATTAATGTTTTATAATTAATATAAGGAGGATTCTAGAGATATATTTTCTAGATAATCTTGGATATAAATCATTATCTTCATGAAACAAGGTTTTTTTGTTCCTTTTATTTTAGTTATCTATTGAATTTTATTTCAATTTTTTTCATCTCTAATTTTATAATCTTTTTAAATTTTTATCTTTTTTATTTTTGGCTATGATCCATTTATCTAAGTAGTGATATAATTTTAGGGGGATTCACATTTATTTTTTAAATTTATTTTATTTTACTTTTTCAATTTTTTTTCAAAATATATTTTCTTTTTCAATTTTTTTTATTTTATCTATTAATATTGATATTCCCTCTTATCTTTAATTTTTATTTGAGATGATTTTATCTTTAAAGTTATATCTCTCAATTTGTTTACTTATTTCAATATTATTTACTGATCTATCTATTTTATTTTAAGGGAGTTACTTTTATGATATTTTTTATTCATATCCTCCCTCTTATCTAAGCATGTTCTTAAAGATTAATTTTTTTTCTAATCATGTGTAATCTCTTCTTGAAATTATGTTTTAAATTCTCTATCTCTTCAAAATATCTTCTCTTAAATCTTTAAAAATCTTCATACATGGTTCAAAAATCCAAATTTTAGAAATTTATAGTTTTAAAGGATTTTTTGATCATTTATTTGTTGTTTTAATGTGTATAATATTATTTTTAATACCTTTATATCTTCTTGAGCTTAATTGATTTATCTCTATTTTATGAAGCATGATAGTGTCTAAATTTCTGTCCCATTATTAAATATTTTTTCTTAAAGGTGAGTGATATAGTTAATATTTTAATTATTTTTTATCTGTGTTTCATTGATTTAATCCCTTAAAATTAATCAATTTGAGCTTATTTGAATAATTTTAATATTTTTGGGGAATTTTGGGCTTAATTGTGAAAATTGTTTAATTCTATAAATTTCTCAGTTTTATGGATATTCTGTATTTCAGGAATATATTTTACAATTTTGATCCAAATTGAGTTATTCATTTTTTTAGTATTCACTTTTTCGTGGGATTATACCTTTTCTTTTGGAGCTAGATCGAATTAGACTCACAATGGTCCAAAAAAATAAATCAAGTGGAAAATGATTGATGGGAGACCTAATGGACCCCATATCAATTATGGATCCATATATTAGTCTATATATATATATATATATCCAAATGAGGTTATTCTAGTTGGAGGAGAAATAGGACTCAATGAGTCAGGCATATATAAAATTTCATGGAGAAATTAGTTCATTAATGCATTCCTTTTATGCATCAAAGTTAAGGTAGTTGATCAATATCCTCAAGAAGAAAAAGTATTCATCATTAATTTGAGCATAACATTTTAGAAACTTGTACAAATCTTCTAAGATTTTGTTTCATCATGTAAAAGAGATATTGAAACAACTTTTATGAAGAAAAATTCCCAATATTCGACCATTTACCATTTGAATGGAACTCAAACTTTTAGAGGATTGAATATAGAGGGAAAATTTTCCCCCCTCAAGCCTATAAATATGTGTGTCTACTTCCATTCAAGGGTTGTTGAAGGAGGAGAAGGAGGGGATGTGCTGAAGGATTTGAAGCTTTTGATGCTTAAAGTGCTATGGATTTTCTCTTTTTTAATTTTCTTAGTTTTATAATTCTCACTTCTTCCCCTTTAAACTCTCTTACCCTTCACATAGAGGGGTAAAACCTTTGAGTGATTGGGGAATGGGAAGTTTCACTCTTGTAATGTTGTGGTCTTATGCTTAAATGAAAAACTCCCTTTTTTTACTAAATGATTTTTATTTTTAGTAGCTCCCAGTTTTGTTTATGTGATAATGTTTTTGGTTTTGGGTGTATTTTTTGTTAATATATTTGGTTTAAGAAATTTAAACTCCCTCCTCCAAGTGCAATTTATCTCAATCAAGAAGATTATTCTAGGCAGTGAGTGTATAGAAATAATTGGAATGTGTGTAGAACTAGTGAATCATTTATATATTTATAAAGATAAAAAATTCCTAATTGGGACTTACCTTTTTTTTTTGTCATGGTTCATGAACTTTCATGAATATAGGAGTGGTTTTCATTACTTCCTTCAACCTATGGTGATTAAAAGCTCAATCAAGGATTCATTTATTTATTATTCAATAATAAGAGAGGGAGAATGATTTCCATGACCATGATGACATTGAAAAAGGTGAACCTATCCTGACCCTTTCACCCTCTTCATCCATTCATGTTCAAAATTTATTTTTAATTTCTTTATTTATTTATAAACTCAAACAATTTCAAAAACAACCTCTTAGTATTTCTCAAATTTAAGTGACAAACATTATTTTTGTGCACTCCTATATAGGTAAAACCTTTTTTAACCACTATAATTCATTTTAACTTAGGAAATATTTGTTTTTGTCACACTCCATGATAGGCACATGTCAAAAATTGGCACTGTTTTCGGGGATGTAGTGCCATCATTTTTTCCCTCTCTCTCTTCATTTTCTCCTAAAAATTGAATTAATAGAACCTCAAACACTAAAACATTCCCCCTAGATCTAGAAATTGAAAGTTCATTATTGAATATACTTAGAAACCTTAATTTTTAATATGAATTTGAGGAAATTTATCTTACAAACTTGAGTGAAACTTCAAGTGTTCACTTCGAGCCAATCATGATGGATGGAAATCAAAACCAAACCCTTAGAGACCATTGTACACCAAAATTACTTAATAAAAATAATAAACTTTCCATTCCAGTATTATAAAATGATTTTGAGATGAAACCTAACATGATTCCATTACTTACAAAGTTTCATGGCTTGGCGGGTGAAGATCCAAACAAACATATTAAAGAGTTCACACATGTCTGGTCAACTTTCAGACCCCGTGGAGTAGTTTAGGAACAGGTAAAGTGGAAGGCGTTCCCATTTTCATTGGAAGGAACTTCCAAATAATGGTTATATGACCATCATAAAGGAGATATATTCCATCATAAAACCATATGAAAAAACCCTTTATGAGTATTGGGAAATATTTAAAAATTTATATACTAGCTTCCCACATCAATCCATTGAAGAGCATCACATTCTTATCTTTTTCTATCAAGGATTACTATAAAATGACAAAAACCTTATTGATGCATCATCTAGAGGAACATTGATTGAAAATTCACCAGAAGAAGCCAAGGTCCTGATTTATAAGATCTCTTAGAACTCACAATAGTTTGGTGTAAGTGGTACTAGTACAAGAGGAATTCATGAGGTAAGAAATTATTATAAATCACCTTTATGGGAAAATGAACTTGATAAGATAACTATTATGGTGAGATAGATGTCTTTGAAGCAAGTGAGTGACCCACAAGCACCGAATAAGGTATGTGGTTTATGATCATCACCTGATCATTTCACTGACCAATGTGTTGAAATATAAGGAATGGAAACTTGTAAAGAAACCTTTCATCCAAGGGAGTTCCAACAAAATCAAGGATGAAGAGATCCTAACCAAGTTCAATACTAGTTTGTAAATCCGAAAAATCAATCTCAAATCCCGTACAAAAACCAGTTCCAAAATCTACCACCATTTCAAAAAACTAAATCTCATAAATAACCTTCACACCACCAACCACCCACTTTTCCAAGAACCTATGATCAACCATCCACCAGTATACAACCTTCTGTGGAATAACTACAGTCCAAGTATGATGACCCCATGGATAAGGTTGATAAGTTGTCAAACATAGTGGGAAGTTTTTTTGAAATCATGTCCAAAAACCCAGGAAAAATTCCTTCCCAGACAATACCAAACCCAAAAGATAATGTAATTTTGATAACAACAAGATGTAGAAAATAACTCTCACCACCAGAATCCCATGAACATAAAACAAGACCACTTGATTAAAGGGATAATGAAGTTGTAAATTCTAAAACTTCTATGAAGATGCTATATAAATAAGATAAGAAAGAGGAGGCGGGGAAGGATAGGCCAAGGAATAATATAAAAGAAAAAACATTAAAAATGAAACAAATGGATAAGAAAGACATACCCCCACCATTTCCATTAAGGATTATTGAATCAAAGATATTATCAGAAGAATCACTTCATAAGGAAATTATAGACGCCTTCTAGAAAGTGGAAATTAATATCCCCTTCTTGAAACACTCAAAAAAATTTCCAAGGTATGATAGATTTTTGAAAGATCTTTTCACCAAGAATATGAGACTTCAAGGGAATGAATGGATCAACTTGGAAAGAAGTGTCTTATCCCTTATCACACCACAATTTCCAACTAAATGTTAAGATATAGGGATATTTTCTATTCCATTCACCATTGGTTCTTTAAATTTCTATAATTATTTGTGTGATATAGGTGATTGAATTAATGTATTTACTCACTCATTATACACTTATTTGTATATGGGGGACTTGAATCCCATAAGAGTGGTTGTCCATTTTGAAAATAGATCCACAGTCTTCTCAACAGGAGTTCTGGAGGATGTTCGTATGAAAGTCAAAGATATTTTATTTGTAGCTGAATTCTATGTGCTGAATATAGAAGAATATAGGACCCCATCACACTCAAAAATCATTTTGGGGGGACCTTTATTAAATATATACAAAACCACCATAAATGTACATGAAGGGACACTCACCATGGAGTTTGGAAATAACACTATCCACTTTGATATTTTTGCATCCATGAGGCACCCATCAGACGATCAATCACTCTTTAAAATATCCTATAAAGTTTGTATTGAACCCATTGAAGAATCATGTATGTGCCTTGAATTATTATCCTTAGGAGAGAATTCTTCCATTTAAAATATCATTGAACATGTGGATTCCCAAAATGTTGTAGATTTTAATTTCATGTGGGAGGAAGAGGTAAAATAAAATTTCATTTATGATATGATAAATTATAAAGAAGATGATATTATTTATTATGTGAAGGATTTACAACTATTATAAGTGGGTAATTTCAGATTATTTTCATCTCTTTAGAAGCCCCCTGATCTGGAATTAAAACCACTCCCCACTAATTTGAAATATGTGTACCTTAGGGAGGGAGATTAATTACCAATTATAATTGATAACAATCTATATGAAACCCAGGAAAAATCCTTGATTGAGATTTTTAGAGAGAATTTCCAAGAAATAGGGTGGATCTTAGGTGATATCCCTGGAATAAACCCAAAAATATGGTCATGTATAATTCTTCTTGAGGGATATTACAAACCTTTCGGAGAACCCTAAAGGGGGATGAATCCTATCTTGATGGAGGTTGTGAAGAAGTAATTTAGAAGATATTGTAAGTTGGGATCATCTATCCCATATCATATTCATAATGGGTTAGCACAATTCATGTAGTTCTAAAGAAAACTATCCTAACCATTGTGAGGAATTAAAAGAATGAATTAATCTCTGTGAGAATTCAGAATTTCTAGAGAGTGTACATTGATTTTAGGAAGTTGAATCAGGTCACTCAAAAATATCATTTCCCCATCCCCTTAATTGATCATATGTTATAGAGATTGATAGTTATAACTCATTATTGCATTTTAGAAGGATTTTCAGGTTATTTTTAGGTACCCGTTTCTCCTGAGGATCAAGATAAGAAAACCTTTACTTGTCCCTTAAACAATTTTTCATATAAAAGGGTTCTATTTGGTTTATATAATTACCTTGTTACATTTCATAGGTGCATGGTAAGTATTTTTTCTAATCACATTTAAGATTTATTTGAGGTTTTGTTATATGATTTCATAATTTTTGGAAATTCCTTTGACCGTTGTTTGAAAAATATGGGAAAAGTTTTGAAAACATACATTGAAAAGAATATTTTTTTTAAATTTTTAAAAGTGTTATTTCATTTCTAAGATAATAATTTTCCATTGTCATGTAATTTGAAAAAAGGGCATTGAAGTTGATAAATCAAAAATTGAAGTGATAAATTCATTACCTTACCCAACTTTTGTGAAGAATGTTAGATTGTTTTTAAGACAAGCATGATTATACAGGAGGTTTATCAAAGATTTCAATAGGATTTCTCTCCCTCTCTCTATATTTATGTCTAAAGATACTGGTTTTTATTTCAATAGTTCATGTTGGTAATCCTTTGATGAGATGAAGAGGAGAATGATTGCACCACCCATGATACAACCACAAAATTGGGAAGAACCATTTGAGATACTTTGCGATGATTCCAACCAAGAAGTTAGAGTAGTCTATTCTCAATGCATTAAGGGAAGGCCACAAGTCATTGAATATGCCTCAAGAAAATTGGATTTGGCTAATTTCAATTACAAAACCACATAAAATGAGTTTTTAGCAGTTGTTTTTTTACTTTATAACAATTTATATCATATCATCTTGGAACTAAAGTCACTGTGTTTTCTGATCATGAATCTCTTAGGTACTTGATGAAGAAGGATGAATCTAAACCAAGACTAGTGAGATAGGTGTTACTGTTGTAGGAGTTAAACACAGAAATCAAGGACAATAAGGGATATTACAACCAAGTGTTTGATCATTTAAGTACACTACCAAACACTACCGAAGTTGAAATTCTAGAAAAAGAACGATTAAATGATCACATTCTAGAAGAGAAATTGTACATGGTTGAAGGATAAGTGCCTTGTTATTATGACATGGTTAACTATCTAGTAACATATTAGGTCCCATATCATTTAAATTCTCACCAAATTCAAAAAATAAAAGCTGAATCTAGATATTACATTTGGGATGATCCATTTCTTTAGAATATTTACAATGAACAAGTGATAAAAACATGTTTGCTTGAGAGTGAAATTGGTTGTGTCTTTGAGTTTTTTCACACATCAGCTGGAGGAAACTTTGGACATCAAATTAAAGTAATAAAGGTTTTATAATCTAGAATCTATTGGCCCACCCTTTTTTAAATATTCTCATAAAATTTTCAAAATGTGTCAAAAATGTCAGTTTTCTAGAAACCTTTTAAATAGACAAGAAATGAACCAACAACCACTTAAATTTTGTGATATTTTTGAAGTTTAGGGGATATATTTTATGGGACTTTTTCCAATATCATTTATAAATTCTTATATCTTTCTTGCAGTTTATTATATTTCCAAATGGGTGGAAGCAGAATCAACCAGGACTGACGATGCTAAAGTTTTTTGTGATTTTTTCATGGATAACCTATTTTGTAGGATTGGAGTGCCTAGAGAAATCATATATGATCAAGGGAATAACATTTTAAATAGGATAATGTATTATTTGATGAATAAGTATGGGGTGCATCATAAAACATCAACTCCCAGTCAATCAAAGACAAATGGTCCAACTAAATTGTCTAACAGGGAAATCAAAAGAATTTTAGAGAAGACTGTTAAACTAAACAGGAAGGATTAGAGCCATAGGTTGGGATAAACATTATGGGATTATAGGAAAACCTAAAACACCCAAATTTTAATGTTTCTATATAGGCTGATTTATGGGAAAAGCTTTTACCTACCTTTGGAATTAGAGAATAAGGCATATTGGGATATTAAGAAGATGAATTTGGATCTTTAAAGAATTGAAAAAGATATAATATTTTAGTTGTACGTGATGGAGGAAATTAGAAGGGAATATTTAAAAATTACAGGATTTATAAGGAGATAATGAGAGTGTCTCATGAAAAGACAATCCAACCAAAATACTTCTATCCTAGAGAAAAAGTGTTTTTATTCAACTCCAGACTCAAGATATTTCTAGGTAAACTTCATTCTAGATGGGAGGGTCCATTTATAGTTACTAATGTATATCCTTTTAGTGCTATGAATATTGTGAAATATGGAGAGAAGGAGCCATTCATTGTTAATGGACACAAGCTCAAAAAATTCCATGTGACCATTGCATTAGTGGAGGAGATTATAACCATCCAACCTATCTATCAATAAAAGAAATTAGGTTGTACATATACTTTACAATTGATTACTTTCTGTGATTTATTTTCAAATATTATTACATGTTAAATCCATTTTAAGGAATTAAGGACAATGCATCATTTAATTGTGGGGGTGGGAAACTTTTTAGTTTAGGATTTTCATTTGTTTTTTGTCTTTTATATTTTTAAAAAAAGTGTGTGTATGTTTTTCATAAATTTTTGTGTTTGTTTTTTCATTTTTTGGGTGTTTTTTGAAACTCTTTATCTAAATTGATTATTATTTCCATTTTTGAAACCTATTTCACTGATTGAAACATTTTATTCCATGAAATTGAGCTTAAATGAGTGCTGAAAATGACTTTGTTTCATGTTCAAATATTTTGGAATTTCATGAAAAGTACTCTGATTTTTGAATCCCATTCCACATATCACTATATTTATCTTTGAAATCACTTTCCTTTGAAGATTTTGAACCATTTTTTTCATATTCTTTTCATTCAACTCACTTCTCGAGAGAACCAAACCACACTTTCTTTAACCATAATTTGATTTATTCCTGTCAAAACACAAGGGTTTGAGGTACTTGTGTTTTAAATTATTGAGGCATTTCTTTGATTTTAAAATCCCCCTTTTCATGAGAATATTTTTCATTCTAGACTTCCTTATAAATTTAATAATTGTAGCCCTTAGAATCCATGAATAACCTATTTGGATATCCACATAAAAAGACAAATTTCCCTATCCAACCTGCCCTTGAAGTGAAATTGCATGATTTACTTGAACTTAAGTGTGAGGGGAAATATTTGTAATTTTCTACCTCGTTTAGTGATAATTTGGGTGGAAAATAAAATGTTGGAAAGATGTGTTTTCTATAACAAAAATATTTCTGTTGAAATATATTCTTTTTCTAGATCTTTCATGATAAGAGAAGTTGTGCCTTTCTAGATATTCTAATGGAGGGAGAAAGTTGTGCCTTTTCTAGACCTTTCAAGAAAATTATTTTTAAGAAGTTTGAAATTTTTTCTGCTAAAATGATGAATAGTGTGAACTTTTCTTGAGTTTTCATGAGGATGGAGCTGATTTTATACTAATGTAAGTGAGGAGGATGTCATACTTGAGTGAAACTTAGAATATTTAAATTTTGCTTCAGAAAGAGCCAAGACCTCCTCATTCGGCCTTAGAATTTCTTAACATAAAAATCCTACCAACCAGAATCCACAGAACAGCCTTGCAAAGTAAACATTATAAAAACGTGTCCTTGACTCACATCTGGTGGAGAAGTAAGAATTTATCAATCCGAGGGTGACTCTTTCATTGGTTTGAATGATAAAAACATTGTTGAAAATAGACATTTGTGAGATGATAGAAAATTCATGTGAGGTAGGTGTTTTTAGTGAATGGGAGGAGAAATGAAGTGGAAATATATTGAATTATCGGAATATAAGACTTGAAATGATGTTTTTTAATGCGTCATGACATATTTTGTTTCTTATTATGGAATTGGTGAATCTCATGAGCATGTGTTTTGAATTTTTATCGATTCAATTTTATTATTTAACTGTCCAAGATTCCGAGTACTAAGTGCAGGGGAAATAATAGAGTTAATATTTTCATTATTTTTTAGGTGTGTTTTAATGATTTAGTTTCTTCTAATTAATCAATATGAGAAGATTTGAATTATTTTACTATTTTTGGTGAATTTTGTGCATAATTTTGAATTCTCTTAATTATATAAATTTAACAATTTTGTAGATCTTATGTATTTTGGGAATATCTTTTACTATTTTGATTCAAATTGATTGATTACTTTATTTTAGGCTTTACTTTTCTGTGGGCTTAGACTTTTTCTTTTGAACTAAGATCCAATTCGACACACAATGTCAAATTAAAATAAATCAAGTGGAAAAAGTTTAATGGCCAAGAAAATGGACCCCATATTAGTTATAGAGGAGTATATCAACCTAGATATATCCAAATGAGGTTATTCTAGTTAGAGGATAAATATTAATAAATTCCTCATGTGTCTATAAACTTTCATGTAGAAATTAGGTAATTAAGGCATCTATTTAATGAGATAAAGTAGAGGTAGTTGAGGAGTCTCCTCAGGTATAAAAATTATTCATCATTAATTTGAGCATAATTTTTTGGAAAATTATCCAAATACACTATGATTTTATGGTAACATGAATAATATAGAGGGAAAAACATTTCTAAATACAACTACTAGATATTTATTCATTTACTATTCTAATTGAACTCAAACTTTCAGAGGTTTGAATCTAGAGAGAAAATTTTCCACCCTCAAGCCTATAAATATGTGTGTCCACTTCCATTAAAGGGTTGTTGAAGGAAGAGAAGGAGGGGATTTTCTAGAGGATATAAAGATTTAAGTGCTATGTATTTTCTATTTTCCCTTTTCTTAGTTTCATAATTATCACTTATTCCCCTTTCAACTCTCTTACCCTTCACATGGAGGGGTAAAACCTTTGAGTGATTGAGGAAGGGGGAGTTTCACTTTTATAAAGTAAGAGTCTTGTACTTAAATGTAAAAATATATTTTTATACTAAATGATTTAGATTTTTTAGTGGCTCCCAATTTTATTTATGTGATCGTGTTTTGGGTTTTCGGTGTGTTCATTGTTAATATATTTGGTTGAAGAACATTAAATTCCCCCCGCCTAGTGAAATTTGTCTCAATTTATAAGATTGTGTTAGGTGGTAAGTGTTTAGTGATCGTTGACACATGTGTTGAACTAAGGAATCATTTATAGATTTATAAAGATCAATAATTCCGGATTGGGACTGGCCTTAGTTTGTTGGGACTGATTCAGGAACGTTCATTCACATAGGCGTGGTTTTTATTGCTTCCTTCAACCAAGGGTGATTGACAACTCGATCTAGGATTCATTCATTTTTCATTCAATTGGAAGAGGGGTGGAATGATTTCCATGGACATGATGAAATTTAAAAAGGTTAATGTTTCCTGACCCCATCAATCTCTTCATCAATTATTGTTCAACCTTTTTCTTTAAATTTATTTCTTTATTTCTAAACTCAAACAATTCCAAAAACAACCTCTTCTTCTTTCTCAAATTTAAGTAAAAAAAGTGATTTTTGTTCATTCCTCTATGAAGACAACCTATTTTTACCACTATATTTAATTTTAACTTAGGAAATATTTGTTTTTGTCACACCCCATGACAAGAACATGTCAGTGAGTTTAATCTTTTTTAAAAGTTGTTTTTAAACTCTTTTCTATTGTCTTTTAATATCTGTTTAACCATCTTGATTTAAATATTCCTTTTTGATAATATCAAAGGGGGATAAGTTTTTGATTGAGGTAAAATATTGAAAAATATCTATTAAAATTTTTTTTCCTCAAGGGGAGAACATTTCTTCACAATTTCAAAAATTGGGGATACATGGCTTCATGTTTATTTTGAAACTTCTTACTTTTTATCTTTTACCTCTTCTTTATCAGGATTTTAATATAAATTGTTTGTGATCATAAAAAAGGGATAAATTATAGCACCCTAAAGTGTAATTTTTTACTGATAAAAAAACTCTAATTTTTTTATAACTTGTTTCATGTTGTTTCAGGTCTATTTTTTTGTTTCTAGTGTGTTAGATTGTAAAAAAGTAATATGGCCTAAATGAGGCTTCAAATCGGGTTCAAAATTCCTATTTTACTTATGTTGTAGTAGGGTAGCAACAACTACCTAGTTCAGTGCCATTGGATGGATAGTTTCATGGGGAGAACACTCATGGATAGAAGAAGTATACCTGTTAGCTGATGTAGGTGCACCGACTAGCCGATGGGAGATATTTAGAAGTAGATTCATCTAGAAAACCAACTAGTTACATAGTGGAGGATACCAGGTAACTGGTGATTTTGAGACTACTAGTATTAAGAAGAATTTTTGGTAGTGAAAATTGTTTTGTTCGAGTCTTAAATGTAAGGGATCAATTCATTATACCTCAAGCATACTTATAGGATATAAAATTAGATAAAAGATACATCAATTCATCATAAAATCTTCCACTGAATCAAAGTAAATTTTTTGAAACACTTCGAAACCTCAAAGATAATCCAATTCACTAAAGTATATTATGAGTTTAAAGTCCTAAAATTTTAGGGGGGGGTTCAAGTGATAATTATCTAAGGATATCAAAGAATCGAATCAAGAAGGGAATTTTCTTCAATGACCTCATCTAAAGGTCCATAAACATTCTTTTTCAATCTTGTGTTCCTCTTTCCCTATCCTCCATTAAATCCTTTTTGTAAAACCAATTGAATATCACTTATTATCCTTCTCTCTCTCTCTCTATTTCTTAAATAGAGAGTGTAATGAATTTATTTTAAAGGGATTTTAATTAATAAAGTCATTCTATTCTCCCCGTATTTATTTAGTTATTGTTTATCTGTTCAAACTAAGGATTGAGTTTCTTACTATTACATTAAAAGAAAGGGGTTTTGAGGTATCTGGTTTCCATTAAAATCAAGTGTTTTTTGTTTCTTGGTTCCCATCCAAACTTAAGGGTTTATTATATTGAACCTCATGATCATTATCACGGGGAAGATTAATAGGGGTAAATTTAGGTTCTATTGTCAAACTTATTTACCAAATTTTGTGTCATTTTTTACTTTTATTTTTTACATCATTTTATTGTAATTTATATTTTTTAAATTTTTCTATGTTTTACATTGATTATATCAATCTATTTTTTTTAATTTATTGTATCTTTTGTAGAATATATTTTATTTATCTCCATAATTTTTCAAAAGTAAATTCACCCCACCCCCACCCCCACTTTCCATTTTTCTGACACAATAAAATAGGCTTAAATAAGAATCCTCCATATACCACCAAAATAGAAAAATTCACCAATTAGAAGTAGAGAAACCCCCACCCCAACCTCTTGGATGATAGACTGTACTCCAAGATTTGGTACTTTTCAATTTTTTCATCATCAACTTGAGAACTAGTATTATCATCTTGTAGAGTGGGAACCTCCAATTCTTGATGATCCTTTTATTTTGATTAACCTATTCCATGAGCCTTATCAAGCCTCTTTGATTCATCCTTAGGTTCAAAGATACTCCTTAGAGGCTAGCTTACTTATTGAACTACATATGACTTGAATGCCTCAGTGGGAATAGTATGGAATTTTCCCCTTCCTTATGATTCCTTAGTACTAGATCTATTTATATTATCTAGAATACTAAATATAATTTTCCCCTGGTGATCTCAGTATGATGTTCCATGCTTTCATAACTAGGAATATCCACTGGTGACATAAAAAAACACTACAACCAACGGTGTGGACCACTTGAGGGGACTACTCCAAAGAAGCTATTGCATTGGACATAACACTATATTGTAGATGATCAGATCTTGTGGAGGAGAAAGACCATACCTTACAACATTAGTTTCAATAGGGTCAAGGGTAACCTTTGATTGCATGGAGAGTTCAATCCTCACATAGATCAAGCTCAAACATGATGGATACACATGCTCCAAAGTGTGAGCCTTCCCTACATAACTACCCTTTATATCGCTAGTAACTCTAATTAAGTGGGTTCTATCTATAGAGGGGTCACCCAAGAATGAATTTCCACCGCTACCTATAGCCTTTATTCTTACCTACACATGGGAAGCATGACCCTTAACACCATCCTTTCAAGAAAAAATATTTAAAATAATAATTTTTTATTCAGAATTACTACCATTTATGTAATTCCAAAATAAAATAGTTTTTTTAAAAAATTGGGCAGCGATAATCAAATCATTTGACATTCATCTATCCCAAATTCCAAAAAAACGAACCAAAAAATTAATATAAAAAATTTAAAAATCACATTTAATTTTTTTTACCTATATTTATAATAATTATAAAATATAAAATAAACTAAAAAAACTGAAAATAAAACATATTTATAAAAATTATAAAATATAACATTTTAAAAAACCAAAAATCTAAAAAAAATTGACCATAAAATGAATTAAATATCATTTTTATAATAGATGTCTTGTGATCCTTTACTGTTATAAATTTCAAATTTTGATATCTAAATGTCATTTTCAAAAAAATCACTCCAAGTTGACCTTAGATAAGGATGAACTAAACTAGTTATATGATCTAATAAAACAAAAATTATTCATTCATAACCTTTACAAAAAATATTCCCATAATCAACTTGAAAAAGGAATTCATCTACTTGATTATTTATATTTAGAAATTTCAAATCCCGAACTGGGAGCCACTAAACCAGTTCCCCAAGCCGGTTGGTGACATGGCCTCAATCGTGCATCCCTATATTCTAGAGGCTACCGAATAGTAGTGAGGATCTAAATGTGGTAGTGGGGAAAGTACTATCTGGATCACTACTAAATAGCAATGAAAATAAATAATTTAAATAAAAATTCAAGATAATAATAATAGAAAGACACGTCCATTGATAAATATATATCCATAAATGAACATTATAATAAATAAACACAATATGATTAATATACAGTAGGCAAAACATGAAATAGATCTAGACTTAAAATATAATAAATAAATAAAAATAATAATATCATGTAGATAGAATGATTATATTATTGACCTCTAGTTCCTTTTCAAGTTTGTTGTAAGAATATACAAAAAAATAGAAGCATGAACCAAGTCATAACCTATGCCTTGGAGAACTATCCAGATACCAATTTTCATCCCAAGAAGGGTGTGAGTAAAACTCAATAAGCCACCACCAATGGATTTTAATGAAAATCCTGTATATGAATTAAAAATTTAGTAGTGTGTAGGTGTATCAAGTGTAAATAACTAATTAAATTATGTAAACATAAAACATATTGATTTTAGGTTCCTCATAGGACACCTAACTGGCCATAACTACTTTGGACTAAGTCGATATGTCTCTAGGTATTTTCACATTTTATAAAAATGGAATTGAGACTTGTGGTTTATAACCAAGGAATCTATGTACAATGATACACATACAATGATTTAATATTTAAATAAGGGAATTATCCCAATAATCTAATCAAAGTGATGTGAGGATAATCACATCTAACAATTATGAATAAATGATATTAATAAGGAAAACCACATCCAATAACATTCAATAAATAATTAGCAATGTCTAATCCAATAAATATATATAAGGGATGTGGAATATCTTGACCAACAAATACTTATAAAGGATATGGATCATTATATCCAACAAATTATGATTAAATTATGAAGAACATCATGTCTAAAAAATCACATATAAGGGATGAGGAACTCCATGTCCAACAACTATAAATAAAAGATAGGGAACACCATGTCTAGAAAATTAACTATTTATAACTCATTATTTTCAAAGTACCTTATGAACCAGCCCAAGGAATTCCAAATCAGAATCCAAGGTTCTCCAAAAGTATAATATAATAAGTAGGAACACAACATTTAATAATTAAACATAGTACATGATAAATATATCCATGCTAAAATAAAATTTATCATGATCATTCCATTTTTCAATTCAATTAAAAATGATAGAGAGGTCCACCTAAATACACATGCCATAACATAATTAAATTGACCCACATAGGTTGGTCCATCATAATAGTCAAATATAATGTAAAATTTCAATGACCATGGATCATTTATCCAACCCACCTAAGAAATTAATTTAATTATATTTGTCATTTCACTTATGAGTAAAGGATATTCAATCATTGAATTCAATATTTTTTGATATGACCCAAGTGTAATTCCTTTCTATTTGATAATTTAATTTGCCCAACAATAACTTAAATTTTATTCAATGGCATATCTCATAATTTTACATGCTCATATTAAGTATTAAATCCATAGTATAATTTATTCAATCCATTTATTATCATTTAATCAATTTCCATATTTAGGATTAAACCCAAACATGATTAATTGGTGTTTTGGTCAATTACTAACAATAAAAAAGGATAATAATAGGAAACATCTAAAGGGGTGGACCAATTTGTGGTCAACAACCTACAACCATGAAAAGGGGTCTAAAGAACATTAAGTATTTGTCCTATACATTTAATTTTAGGTATTTCATATTTTTGGACAAATGTGTGGAATGTCCAACGTGAGGCACAACATCATCATAATATAAACAAAAATACTTTATGGTAAAATCCAAAAAACACCTACCTTATACCAAGGAATAATCACTCATCCAATATCTATATATTAATCAAGTTTAAATTATAGAAAATGATGAACTGGATGAACACCCTAAAGATTGGGCGTATTAGGTCGCACAACTATGAAATATTTTAGGGAAAAGAGAACAAAGAAAGGAAGAAAGATGAGTTTTATATTTAACTTTGGATTAAAATGTATAAAATGTAATTTTATTGTGACCAAGGATATATAATATCAATCCATAGAGTAAAGAGGGTGAATAGGGAATGTGTTGCTATATTCAGGGTAAAATGAGGGTAGAAAATATGGTAAAAACTCTTCAAAGGTTGAAGGAAAAAAATATTAATTTTCCCTGTTAAATGAGATGCACAGTTAGGATACATAGTTAAGCTAACCCCTATTCAAAATGTCTGGGATTCACTACCCAAGGTCCTCCTACCTCTCATGGTTTCAGTGAAAAGTTATACAAACCATCCGCTAATCATGAGGGTGCCTCTTTGACCCTACACCATGTCACACAGTTGTATGGACCGCCTTTCATGGTTTAAAAACTCCTGATCCCCTTTTTCTATGGTTCACATGGTATATTCAATTGGTTATTACTATCTGTGTGACTCAACCCATTCTTCTAAAAACTAGGTTTCCAAAATCCCAAAGCTCCTGAGAATTTTCTAAGAACCTGTCCCACCTCTCAGGACATAAAACATGCACAAAAAATACTTTTAAGTGTTCCAAATCTTGGAATTACATTTTGAACCTCATTTTAATATTTGTACCATCCACCAAAAAAAATTCCTTTAAAAATTTCAAGAAATTGAAAACATAGTATCTTACAGATATAAAAAAGAAGTATAAGTAAGTGGTTGTTGAAAAAGTTCAAGTTTTAAATGAATAAGATATTATTTTAAAAGAAAATGATGATTAGATTTTGAAATTATAAAATAAACCTGATGTAGAAGTTTACAAATATGAAATCAAGGATTTCAAAATATCTTTTTTAAAATTCACCCATTGTGGACAAAATAATAATATGATCCTAGGTTCTTAAGGTGTTAATAGAAATAATCATGGTTTTAGTTTTTAAAATGATAAAGTAACATATTCATAAACCACTACCTTTGTTTAAAATTGTGTTTCAAGAAATATATTTTTTCAAATAATATCATAAATAAAGTCATATTATATGTGAATGTGATTGAAAAAACATTAGATATGGAATGCCTAAATAGATGTATCTTTCTTCTAATATATCTAAAAAATATGGGTAAGTTTTGGTCCCCAAATATTTATTATCCCATGTTTTATAACCTAAATTTTTTACATTTACTAAATAATACACTAATATTATATGACCCAAAAGTGTACCAAAAGGATAATTTAAATTATTTCTTGCAGGGCCTTTCCACCAGACATATTTGATCTATCAAAAGAGTGGATTCTCTTTTTAAGATGGTGTTTTACCTCTTGAAGTGATTTTTAGCTCTTTTCACCTTGAGCTTAATATTTTATGCCTCATGTGAGGAGGAGACCACCTCTTTAATTTCTATAGAATCTTGGAATTCAATATTTATATCAACGAAGATGTTATTTATTACATTTATTTTAATTCTTTCTTGAATTTCATTTCAAGATCTTCCCTCTTTTTTCTGTTATTTTTAAATTTTTTTCTGTTTATTTTTTGTTATGACCCATTTATCCCAATTTACCACCATTTTTGGGGGAGTAATATCCATTTTAATTTTTTTTCTTTTTTAAATTTATTTTCTTTTTACTTTTTTAAATTAGTTTTTTAAAATTTATTTTCTTTTTATTTTTCAATATTTGTGTATATTATCTTTTAATATTTATATTATCTATTATATTTATATTTTATTTGAGATCATTTTATACTTAAAATTTTATCTCTATTTCATCACTCAATTTATTTATTTATTTCAATATTATTTTATTTTATATCTAATTTTTTTGGGGAGTGATTTTAATGATATTTTTTATTCATATCTCTATTATCTAATAATATTATTAAAGACTAGTTTCTTTTCTAATAATGTGTAATCTCTCTATAAAATAATGTTTTAAGTTCTCTATATCTTATCATGATCTTCACTTAATTATTTGAAAATGATTATACATGGTTTAAAAATATTTATTTTTAAAAGTTCTATTTTCTAAAGGAGTTTTTATTCAGGAATTTTTTTCTTTTCTTGAGAATAATTTTATTTGATAATACCGTTATAGCTTCTTTAGATTAAATGATTTAACTATTTATTTTATAAACATGATAGTTTCTAAATTCAACTCATTTTATTAAATATTCTTCTCTCTTTAAGGGGACTTTAATCTTGTTTAAATTTTGTTTTTAAATTATTTTCTATTATATTTTCATATCTCTCTAACCTTATTCCTTTGAAATTTCCTTTTTTATAATAAAAAGGGGGGATCTTTTTATGGAGGTAAAATATCAAAGAATTTGTATTTCAAATATTTTTTCATAAAGGGGGAACTTTTTTTCAAAGTTTCACAAAATAGGAAGACATGGTTTCACATTTAATTTGGAAACCTCATCCTTTTTATCTTCTCCCTATTCCTTATATATATTTTAATATCAAGTGTTTGTAATCATTAAAATGAGGTAGGTTGTTGGGCCCCAAATTTTAATTGTTTTAATGATCTCAAACACTCTGATGTTTTTATAACTTGTTTGATGTTATTTCAAGTGTATTTTTTTTGTGTTTATAGTGTGTTTTTTGGGTAGGAAGGAATTCAGCCTAAAGGAATATTAAAATCAGGTTCAAAGGGACACTTCCACTTATGTTGCAGTAGGGAAACACTGAATACCGGGTGCAGTGACACCGAATAGGCAATGGTATGGGAAGAACACTCTCATCTAGAAGGATTCCATCGTATAACTGGCAGAGGTGCATCAAATATCATATGGGAGATATTTATAGTTATATAATTCTAGGAAACCCATCTAATACTAATGTACATTCCACATTTAATTTTATACATCACATTATTTTAATTATATTGTTTTAAAATTTTCTTTTCTTTACTTTGATTATATCAATCACTTTCTTTACTTCATCATATCTTTTATAACATCGATTTTATAAATCACTTTAATTTTTCAAAAGGAAATTCACCCCCACTATTTCCATTTTTACAACCCAACAAAGTAGGATTAAAGAAGAAACCACCCTAATCCCAAAAAATAGTAAAATTGTTTGACCAGAAAGAGATCGACCACCACCTTGACCTCTCAGATGATGATCCATCCTTTAGGATTTGTGCTTTTACCATGATTTTTCGTCATCAACTTGAGAAACAATGCTATCGGCTAGTAGAGTGGTAATCTTTGATGCCCAAGGATCATTTTATCTAGATGAATCTATTGCATGAGCCTTTTCTTGCCTCTCTGACACATCCTTTGTTTTAAAGTTTTCCTTTGAAACCTAGATTTATTCTTTTCCTTCATCTAACTTGACTAATGCAGTGGGTATAACACTGGATTTGTCACCTTCTTTCAAGACTGATTCCCTAGTACTATCTTTGTTCAGATTATCCATCATACTGAGGATACATTTTACCCTTGCACTCCTAGATCAAAGTTATTTTCTTTAATTACTAGGAATAACCACTGGTACATCACACAAACATGACTACCATAGTTGTGAACCGCTATAGGGGACTAATTAGGAACCACATGTGAATTAGACTTATCACCATATTTCTTATGAATCAGATGTTACAATTGAGCAAGACTAGTCCTTGTAGAATTAGTATCAACAGGTTCATGATTAAACCGTGATTTCATGGTGATGGGAGTCCTATCCTGTACTGATCCACCTACTCCATTGTGTTAGTATTCCCTATATAACTAACCATTATATCAGTAGCATCTAATATTAAGTGTGTTCTATCTATATAGGGTTCACCCATGAATGACTTTCCAGAAATTCATATATCCTTCATGCCTACCTCCACATGGAAAACTATTATCCCAACTAGGTTAAATACCCTAAGGGGGGGTGAAATAGGGTATGATAGATTAAAAAAATTTCCCCTTTGGATCTTGTTTTATCATTAAAAAAACACTCTTATCTCCATCTACCATAACAATTTAAGAACAGAAATGATATCCTACATGAGACACATCAATTTTACTTGATTCAACCTCAATGGAATACATCTAAGAATCATACAATGGTAATGTTCTTATGTACCAACTCCACTAAGGCTCACTTCTAAAATATATGGTTTGGGATAGATCACTTCAATGACCAGGCTCACTACCTTTACAAGGTTTAGGGTTAGCTCATTACTTTCCCAAGGGTCATTCCCTGGGTCGATTTCTCTGGTTCACTACTAGTGGAAAGGATCACAATCTTCCTCTTCCATTCCTTACTTCTCTTGGAAGGGATTCACACACAATTTATGGACATGTAAGTCCCTTTATTATCACTAATGAATACATACATAGTTTTAGATATATGATCTATTAAATCCAACTTTCATCAAATTTTATGAATAACACTTTACCACATATTTACTTGGAAATATATTTCCAAATGATTTTATGATTCTCACTACCTTTTCAATGATCACCACTTTCGTGAAGCTCACTTAGACATCATAAATCACCTTACTTTTGTGATTTGCACTACCTTCAAAAATATCACCTCTTTTGTGAATTATACTTAGCCTTCATGAAGATCCCAAATTTTGGGTGGATTTTTATATCCTTTTAAAACTCCCTTACTTTTGTAATGCTGATGATTTTTTGGCTGTCTTTTATAGCCTTTTTGAACTCCCTTTGTAAAATTTTTCGCAATAACCACCTTCATGAACCATCTTTATGAATCCTGAGCCTTAATATCTCTGTTAAGTATCACTAATTTTCTAAAGAGGGTAGATTACTATTTATATGCCTTCCCACCAATTTCATAAGCTTCCACCCACATTATCACCATTTTACAGTGCTCCCTCATTTCATATGCGATGCTCCTAGTCTCACAAATCACCATGAAAATTTACCATTCATAATGCTTGATGTAGTCATAGAGATCATCGTCAACTTATTTTACCCTTCAAAAAACCACCTTTACAAAACCCATTCTTCATGAAACTCACTCCTTTACCATATTTTCATAAGGCCTTCAAGGAAATCTATCTTTTGCGATGCTAAAATTTGGACCCTAAAAATTTGGAAAACACTGGGAAATGACATCACATTTTGTATATACTTTTATGTACCACTTCAAGTGATTAAATTACTTTATATTGGATATATTTAAACATAATCTATAAATAATCTCTCTGATACTACACCACTTACCATGGAAACTCACTTTGTCAGCAAAAACAATCAACCCAAAAATACTGCAATGTTACCTTGAGGTATTTTTTCCCAATAGAAACATGGCCTTTACCATTATCATTTCTAGTAAAATTTTTAAAATAATATTTTTTATTTATTATTACCAACATTTAAGTAATTCAAAAATAATTTTTTTAAAATATCAGGTGAAGATCATCAATTCATTTGATTTTTAACCATCCCATATTCCAAACAAAAAAACCTAACCTAGAAAATAAAATTAAAAATTAAAAAAAACTACTTTTTTAAGAATTTTATATATATTGGGAGGTCTTTAGGGGTTCATATTGAATGTATCAGACCAAAACCAATAAGGAAATAAAAACTAAAATCAAAAACCAAAAAATGGTTTAAAAATAAGAAGTAAATAATAAATATAATGAAATGTAGAAAATTAAAGAACGTAAGTGACTTAAATGTTTCAAATATCATTTATCCTATGTGCATGACAAGAACCCCATCACCATAATTATTATTATAAAAAAATAACAACAATTTAATAGAGAAGATAAAATAATATAAGTAATGCATGCAGACCACAAAAGATATTCGAGCACAAACTCATCATAAGAGGAGCTAGTGATGAACCCTGGATTGAATATGTTAATGTACACCCTCTAACTATATGGAATCACACATGAAACCCCAACACCAAATGAGAGAATTAAGAATATACAACAAAAAACTTATGAGAAAAAACAAATACAAAGTTATAGAATCAGGCGTACACCAAGAACTTGAGAAGAGTTCATTGAAAAATATCAAAAATTATATCAAGGCTGAGACTTCTTGAAGTCATCATGATTAAACAAGGATTTCTATAGGTGATCAATCCACTAGATTAAGACACCATAACATTGACTATCATAGTCATAGAGAGAATCTCACAAGGTATTCCCTCTCTCTTGACCTTTCTTCTTCTTAGAGAGAAATACATATGGAATCTAATCACCGTTCTCAATATGAATTCCTAGAAAATAAAGCGACACGACCAATAATAATGGCAAGGAAACGGTGAGACAATGAGATGTCAGGAATGGTAGGCAAGGGTGGATTAGTGTATGGATGGGGGTACACAGAAGAATTGATAAGGTTAGGATAGTTCAATAGATTATAAAAATCCCAAGACACGTGGTAGATATGGATTGGATTGGTGGTATTGAATAGAATCACAAAGAAAAATATAAAGAAAAAATATGCATACAAGATCTGTTAGATCAAAAAAAATCAATGGATATTAGTGCACCTAGAAAGAACCCAAGCATCTTAACCCCAAAACCAGGTCATACCCCAAATCCCATACACCTAGTACTCATGTAGGGACAACTAGAAAGACTAGAAATAAAAATACCACATTTAATAAGATCCCAAACCAAAATATATCTTTCATAATAATAATAATCTAAAATAAATTTTCATCAAAATATTTAATATAATATTAATTTATAAAACAAATTTTAACAACCTAAACTTATAAAATTTATAAAATATAAAATTTACTAGTAAAACTGAAACATATTTATAAAAACTACAAAATTTTAAGGAACTACAAGTGAAGATATATTCTTTAAATAATATTATTTTCCCATATTGTTTGGCGGATCAATATATGTGAAAGGATAAAATAAAAATGGTAGTGAAATAAAGTTCAGTACATGAAAATCTAGATGACCCCACTAGCTTTGAGTCTATCTAATCCCCTCAACCGCCTACCATACTTGATGTAATCAATTTTGTTATTACCCTTTCTCTTAAATGTGAATTTAACAACTTCTGATAACTTTATATTACTAAAAATATGCAAGGATAGGTTGTATATGATTTATATCTATCAACACCCACACGTAACCTTTTTGCAAGGGGTTCAGTGTATAATATTGTAGGTGACATTCTAAAAAAAATAACTCCCAAAATATCACATGAGAGTGGGGATTGAAGTATCTCATGATCCAAAAATCGAGTTTCCTATTCTTCTTGATGAATTGGATTTTACAACAATAAATTATGTTATTGGAACTTTTGTAGCATGGATCTCTAGTCTTACAATGATACATGAGGTGTATCATTAATAATTTTTTTCAAATGAAAAACCATTAATAGTTTATGATAAAATTTATAAAATTAGGTATGGTATTACAAAAGGATAAAATGATGGGGAAATAAAAGTTTAGATAAATAAAATCTAGTAAATCAACTAAGAAAACAAAAGAACCTTCCTAGAGTACATTCTCTCTAAAATTTCCACTATCTCATCTATTAACATTACAAGTTCATGCACACACCACATTCAAAGATGGAAATATTTCATAAATTTAATATGAGGAATAAATATTTAGAAATTCCATTACAGCCATGGTAGGTATGGAGAGTATAAATGTGATTATAAAGTTTGAATGGTTGTGAGTATTAGTTGTGAATATATACATGAGGTCCATTTTCATAATCCAACTTCCCAAAAATGATTTACTATGTTCATTATTGTTAATAATTATTCATTTTTATACAAGTGTATATATTTCTACTATATAAATGGAAAACCCTATGAATAAAGATTTTGACTCATTAATCCAAGAATTATTTCTAGAGAAAAGTTTTCTTTGGAATTGGAATAAATTGAATAGATAAAAGTTAAACTAAGTAAGGTTTTGTGAAGAACACATCATATGATATAATCTTCTTCATGCATATATTTCCAGTGTAAAAGTCTATGATTAGTAATATAAAATTTACTTTTATTTTTTACATTAAATATTTTTTTAATAAGCATTGGATGAATTGAAATCTATTTGGATGCCAAAAATGTTTATTTTTTTTGAATCTAATTAATAGATTCAATCAAAACAACCGCACATAATGAATATTGTGAATTTTTAATTCACTGAAATCAACATTTTATAGATAAAATTTGAATTATATGTTTCAGTTTTTTTTGAAATGAATTTTTTATGATATGAAAATATATAAATTTAGGATAAATCATGATATGAGGTCAGTGACTAAACAAAAGAATCCAATTTATTTATTCAAATTGAAAAATGTAAATACAATTTTATTTAACTATCAAAACATATTTCAAAACAATTTATTTATTTTGTTCAATGTTTATGAAGTGTTCAAAGTAATATAATGATAATGATTTTGGATATTAAATTTGTAAATTTATGTAAGATATCATATAGAATTAAAATACTAGTATCCCCAAACAAGTAATTTCTTAATATAATTACAATTTTCTTAAAAATATTTCTTAATCATTTGTTTTTTATATTTTTTTAGTACTACCAATATTTCCAAAAATATATATACTCAAAATAAGAAGTAATTTTTTTGAGATGAGTGAGCAGAGTAAATGGTGTTAGAATATTTTTTGACAACAAATTTAGGCTATTACCTATTATTTTTTTGATATATTATGAGCTATGACCTTTGATATAAATTTAGGACATGAAGAACTAATATCATAATTTTTTTATATTATTTTTGAACTTTTTCTCAAGTAGAAGTCTAATAGAGGGTTACACTCTATAGATTCTGACATAGATTGTAACATGTTTGAAGTTACTAGTTCTTGTGAGAGATTGGACTTTGAGGCTACAATTTAGAAAATGGAAATAGGGAAATGAGTCAAGAATGCATATCAAAATCATGAAAATATTACTTCTTTCAAATTATTTTGTTAATTTTTTCATTATTTTATCTACTATTTTTAAATTAATTTCCTTATCATTTATATATGATACTTATTTAGTTATTTATAGATTTTTTGGGAAGTCATACTTTTCTTTGAACTATCTACAACAAGCTAGAAAAGAGATAAAATGTTCCTTTTAGATGGAATAGAAAACCACATGATACGTGAAACATGAATTGCATTTTTAGGATTCATCTTCAAAATCTATGATCATGACAATTTTATTTAATTCATTTTTGAAAAAGACACTATAGTTCAAATATAATCACCCATCTACTGAGGGATTTATCTACAATTGAAGAAAAGTATGACTTCAAAAACGAATTTTTGTGAAAATTATATTGAATGGTATATGAACCATCCACACCTCAATTAGCCTCACCTCAATCTGATGTACAATGTTCTCAATATGGCATGAATTATATGTTTTTATTTTATTATTTAAATTTTATTTCACAACACACATCACATACTCAAAAATGAGAAAATGAGCTCATATTATATTGAAACTTTAGAAAAAATTTCCATAATTTATTTGTGACATAGAAATTTTCCTCACATCAATCTAATAGTCGGTGTGTCTAATGTGACTCAAAGTGCATTTTTTCAGTTTAAAATTGACATTTAGTTCAAAACACACGTGACATACTCAAAACTAATAAAAAAATTCATATTGTTTTGATACATTAAAAAAATCCAAAATTCATTTGTGACATGTAGGAATAAACCTCACCTAAATATTATACATGGTGTGTCTGGTATTACTAAAAGCTTATTTTTTAGTTTAAAATTGAAAGTTCTGTTCAAAACACATGTCACATACTAAAAAATTATTAAACAAATTAATATTATTTGGATACATTAGAAAAATAATCTATAAGACATTTGTGACATGTAGGAATCAATCCCACCTCAATTTCATACATGGTGTGCCTAGTATGATTCAAAGTTTTTTTTAGCTTAAAAGTGAAATTTTAGTTCAAAACACATGTGACATACTCAAAACCTATCAAACACATTTATATTATTTTGATACTTTAGGAAAATGATCCATAAGTCATGTTTTATGTGTAGGAATCTAAATCACATCAATGAGACAGTTGATGTGGCCGATATGACTTAAAGTCTATGCCTTCAATATAGGAGTTACATTTAAGTTTAAAACATGATCCACATATCTGGAACCTATAAAACAAACTTGTATGGATTTCAAAATTTAAGAAAATATCCATAATTAATTTTTGATGTGTAGGAATTTAACACACCTCAATATGATACATGTCCTATCCTGTATGACTCATTGTGTGTGTTTTTTATTTAAAATTGAAATTTTAGTTCAAAACACTTATGAAATACTCAAAACCAAAAACATTTAGATTATTTTTATACTTTATAACAATGAACCATAAGTCATTTTTTATTTTAATTAATCAACAACACCTCAATAGAATACATGGTGTGGCTTGTATGACTTGAAGTGTATGTTTTTAGTTTAAAATTGATAATTTTGTTCAAAACAGATGATTAATAATCAAAACTAATCAAAAAAATCCATATTGTTTTGATGCTTTATAAAAATGATCCATAGAACATTTTTTATGTGTATGAATCAACCAAACCTCAATCTAATACATGGTGTGTCTTGTATTACTCTAAGTGCATGTTTTTAATTTTAAATTTAAATTTTAGTCCAAACACATGTGACATACTAAAAAAAAGGAAAAACATTCAAATTGTTTTGATACTTTAGTGATAAAATCCATATGTAATTTTTTATGTTTAGGAATAAACCACATATCAATAAGACACACAACGCGATTGGTATGACTCAAAGTGAATGTTTTTAATATTTAAGTTCTATTTAAGTTTAAAACTTATGTCACATAGCCAAAACTAAGGAAATGATATTGAATTATTCTAAGACTTTAGGAAATAAATCATAATTAATTTTTTATGTGTAGGAATTTAACAAAAGTCAATCCAACACATGATGTGGTTTTCATGACTTTAAGTATGTGTTTTCAATATAAAAGTTTCATTTTAGTTTAAAATCTGTTACATAGACAAAACCAAGAAAAAAAACTCAGATTGTTTTTAAACTTTAGTAAAATGATCCATAGTTCATTTTTGAATTATAGGAATTAAATTTATATCAATCCGATAGATGATATGGCCCGTATGACTTGGAGTGTGTGTTTTCAATATAAAAGTGACATTTAATTTTAAAATACTCATCACATAGACAAAAATAATAAAATGAGGTCAAATTATTTTGATACTTTAGAAAAAACATCCACAATTAATTTTTGATATGTATTAATTGACCGAACCTCAATCTGATACACAATGTATTCAGTATGACTCAAAGTATGTGTTTCAGTTTAAAAATGGCATTTTAGTTGAAAACACACGTGACATACTCAAAAATAATAAAACACATTCATATTGTTTTTATACTTTAGAAAAATGATTCATAAGTCAATTTTGAGGCGTAATAATCAACCACACCTCAATCTGATACGTATTGTGTCCAATATGACTTGAAGTGTATGTTTTTAGTTTAAAATTGAAAATTTAGTTCAAAACACATGCCACATACTCAAAACCAATCAAACACATTCAGATTGTTTTGATACTTTATAATAATGATCCATAACACATTTTTGATATGTAGGAGTCAACTATACCTCAATCTGATACATGGTTTCGTTGGTATGACTTGAAGTGTGTTTTTTTAGTTTAAAATTGACATTTTATTTCAAAACACATATGACATACTCAAAACCAATAAAACACATTAAAATTGTTTTCATACATTAGTTGAATTATAAATAAGTCATTTTTTAGGTGTAGGAATCATTCACACATAAATATGACACACAATGTGGCTCGTATGACTCGAAGTAAATCTTTTCTATATAAAAGTTCCATTTTAAGTTTAAATCATGCATCACATAGTCAGAACTCATAAAAATATCTCAAATTATTTTAAAACTTTTTAAAAACCATTCATAATTCAATTTTGATGTATATGAATTGACAACACATCAATATGACACATGATGTTATCAGTATGACTCAAAGTGCATGTTTTCAATATAAAAGTGTCATTTCAGTTTGAAACGTTCAACATAGCCAAACAAAAAGATCATATTATTTCTAAACTTTTGAAAAAATATCCATTATTTATTATTTATGTCTAGGAATTGACTATATATCAATCTGATAGATGATGTGGCAAGTATGACTTGAATTTTGATTTTCATTATTGATGTATCATTTTAGTTTAAAATGCATGTCATAAAGGCAAAACCAAGAAAATGATCTCATGTTGTTTTCAGGATTTAGAAAAATGACCCTTAATTATTTTTTGACATGTAATAATTGAACTAACCTCATTCCAATACATGGGGTGACCAGTATGAATCAAAGTGTATTTTTTCATTTTAAATTTGAAATTTTAGTTTAAAACACACGTGACATACTCAAAACTAATAAAACACATTAATATTATTTCAACACATCAAAACAATGATCCTTAAGTTATTTTTGATGTATAGGAATTAATTAAACCTCAATCCAATGAATTGTGTTCCTGGTATAACTTAAACTATATGTTTCAAGTTTAAAATTGATAGTTTAGTTTAAAACACATGCTATATAATAAAAACTAACCAAAATAATTCAGATATTTTTTATACTTTATTAAAAAATTCAACAACATATTTTTCATGTGTAGGAATCAACTGCACCTCAATCCGATACACAATGTTCCTCGTATAAATTGAAGTGTATTCATTTAGTTTAAAATTTATTTATTTTAGTTCAAAACACATGTGAAATACTCAAAACTAAAAAAACATTCATATTATTTTTATACTTTATAAAAATGATTCATAAGTCATTTTTGATGTATAGAAATTGACTTCACATCAATCTGACATATGATGTGTCCTATATGACTCAAAGTGTGTTTTTTCAATATAATAAGTTCCATTTAAGTTTAAAATGAACATCACATGAAAAAAACTGAGAAAAAAATCTTATATGTTTTTAAAACTGTAGGAAAATTGATTAGAATTCAATTATTATTTTTAGGAATCGATCGCATGTCAATATGACACACGATGTGGTCGATATGACTTGAAGTATGTGTTTTCAACATAAAAGTATCATTTTAGTTTAAAACATGTCACATAGACAAAACTGAGAAAAAGTGACCATATTTTAATTAATAATTATTGTAATGATCCATAATTAATTTGTGACATATAGGAATTGATCATATATCAACCTGATAGACGATGAGGAAGGTATGACTCGAAGAGTGTTTTTTCAATATAGAAGTGTCATTTTAGTATAAAACACACACTATATAGAAAAAACCAAGAAAATGATTTTCCACATTTAGGAAAATGATCCATAATTCACTTATGACATGTAGAACTTGACTAGATATCTATCTGACACTTGATGTTGTCTTATGACTCAAATTTCATGTTTTCAATATAAAAGTGTCATTTTAGTTTAAAACATGCATTGAATACCCAAAACTATACAAAATAGATGAGATTTTTTTCAAAAATTAATAAAGTGATCCATAATTAATTTGTGATGTTTAAGATTCAAAATCTTGCTAATCCGATAAATGATGTGGTCAGTATGAATCGAAGAAGATGTTTTCAATATAAAAGTGTCATTTTAGTTTAAACACGTATCACATACCCAAAACTAAGAAAAAAGTTTATATTGTTTTAAAACTTTAGGAAAATGATCCATAATTCATTTATAAAATTTCAAAATAAACCAAACATCAATTTGACACATGTTGTGAACGGTATGACTCGAAGTTCATGTTTTCAATATAAATGTGCCATTTCAGTTTGAAACATATATCACATAGCCAAAAATAATAAAATAGTCTCATATTATTTTCAAACTTTAGGAAAAGGATCAATAAATCATTTTTGACATGTAAGAATTGACCACATATCAATTTGACAAATGCTTAATTGATAATATAATTAATATATATATATAGTAATTAACAATATAATTTATCATATATGGAATTTATGACATTAAAATTAAAATTTGTTTATTTTTTTATTGACTATTGCTAAAATCAACATTGGTTTTATTACATGGACAAGATTTTGTACGGTGGTTTATCTTTGGAGAAATCATGCTATAAGAGTTATGATTTTGTATATTGGTTGTATTTTTTTGTATTAATTGTAAATATCACATCAATGTAAATATCTTTTATGAAAATTTTGAATTTAAATGATAGTATAATGTTATATTTTTATTTTTATTTGACATTATTCTTATAAGTATTTATATCTATTTGTATTCTGATTGGGTTTTCTATGAGATGGTTTCTATTGGGATGATGCAATCATAGAACAACTGCATGGACTTTATCAGTTCTAGTAAAAGATCAGATAAAGGGGGACTTTATCAATGATGATAAAGGGCCCATTTTTTTTAAAGGTTGGGGCCAAAGCCTCAATTTTTTAAAGGGGGAATTTTTTAAAGGTTGTGGCAGAGGGGCCATTTATTAGTTATATAAAAAGTGATGATAAAGGACCCCTTTATCAGACCTAGTAGAAGAAATGATAAATCGAAACTTTATATCTTCTTTTAGTAGTGCTAATAAAGGTTTAATACTTTTAACATCGTTTAGGTTTTCAGTGACTTTTTGCACTAAAAAATATCTTTTCTAGTTCTATTAAAAGCATTTTCTATAGTAGTGATTCCTGGTAGTGTGTAGTAAAGAAAGGAGTTTTAAAAGGTTTGAAGATTGGAAAATTAGAATTATGTAAGCATTGTGTAATGGGTAAGTAGACTAGAGTCAGTTTCAACACTACAACTCATCGTATGAATGGAACACTTGAATGCATCTATATTGATGTCTAGGGACCATTGAAAAATTATTCATTGGGAGTTAATCATTATTTTTTAACATTTATTGAAGATTACTCATGATATGTTTGGGTATATGACATAAATCATTAAGATGAAGTGTTGTATTTCTTCCTTGAGTGGAAGGAGATGATTGAAAAGTTGAGAGGAAGGAAAATCAAGAGACTAAGATCAGATAATAGTAGAGAATACATGTGATAACTATTAAAGAAGTTTTTTTAGAATGAATGTATTGTGAGACACTTTACAGTTCCTGGAACACCATAACAGAGTACTATTCCAGAATGGATAAACCATACACTAATTGAAATGATATGGTGTATGTTGTCTCATTCAAGTTTGAGTGAATCATTTTAAGCATAAGAATTGATTTATAAATCACTCATTATGAATCGATTACCTACTTCCACGATTGATGGTTAAATTATAATAGAGGTTTGGTCTGGTAAAAATGTTTTTTATTATTATAGACTTCATATCATTGGTTGTAGTAATTATTTTCTTGTGATATACTCAACGTTGGATCTAAGAGATAAGAAATTTATATTTTTTAGTTTTAGTAATGGTGTGAAGGATTTATGACTATATATCCAATGGCAATAAAGATCATTTAAATTCCTAACGTCACATTTGATGATTAAGTGATGGTAATGGAAATTGATTCCCTAAAGAGATAGATGAATTAGTTTTGATTGATTTTTAGAAAATTACACTACTGACTGATCAAGAGCTACAAGATACAAAGTGTAGTGATCGTATGGAGATTCTAACTGAGGAAGAAGTGACACTACATGATACTCATCAGCATGAGAGTATTTCCACTGGTATAATTTGAAATACAATGCATAGACCTTCTAGGAATTATGATATGGTCAGATATGATCTTTCAGTAATTGATGAGAATGTCTCATAAAACTATCATGATATTTTGGATAGTAAATAAAATAACTAATAGAAGTTAGTTAAGGAATGATAAAAGAACTTAATGCATCATAATAAGACATGGGAACTTATTTATCCTCTGAAGACAAGAAGTTAGTTACAGGGATAAAGTTCTAACATTGTTTAGAATTGATCAATATCTCTTGTACCTTAGATTCCTATGAGCATCAGGAAGGAAACATAAGGAAGAATTTATTGAGAAGAAACTTGGTGATATTTTTTTCAAGGTGAATATTTTTGAGAGATAACTAAAATATCACTACCATGGTGGTGGGTGACCACCATGGATGATTATCCTCCAGTGAAGAACTGTTCCGGAAGGTTGGTGTTTCCCAAGGAAAATTTCTAAAGAGGTGGTGACTTCCTTGACCAATATTTTTAGTGGTTACTATATTTCTTCTCCATTTTTACCTATAAATATAGGTTGGGTTGTGTGGGAAAGGTGCACAAGTGGTTCTCATGTAGGAAGTCCTTGGGATCTTTATCCCCTCCAACACCTGGTAATATAAAAACGCAATATTTTCCTCTTCAAGTAATGTGTCATAAATTCCCATGAGAATGAACTGTGGAGGAATAATTAAGATGGTTAGGGGGATGTTCCCACTCTTGGACACAACTTCATGATCAGTGGTGACACAAAGCAATTGGTTCTCCACCAAGGAGGTCGTGGACATGATGAAAATGTGGAAGACCATGAAAACCTCCATCTTTTATAGAAGGGTTATTTACCTAGGGTTTATCATCCACTATCTCACAATCTTAATGATGGTTCGTTCATAGATCATAATGATGGAAATCATAGAGATGGGTTATTCCCTTGGGGTTTTCCATCCACCAAATCATGATCAAACTTACATGGCCTAGATTTTCTATGGGTTTTCTAACAATATTTTCTTGAATAACATCAAGTTTCACTATGATATTGAGCTTTTAGTTGATAAATTATTGAGCCTATTTTAGACTCTGTTTTTACCATATAATAATTTAAAATATATAAATATTTTCGGAGCTAAGAACTAAGAAAACTCTATATTCCAAGGCCCAATGATCCTAGGATTAATTTTATAAAAATATAAAATATATTTATATCACACATTCATAGATTTTCATAAATAATGGATTATATTATGAATGTAGACTTGAATAAAACATATGATACTATGTATGAATCCAGATCATGGAGTTTACCCTAAGTGAAATCTAAGGTTGGTCGACATCGGGTATCCGATTGAAGAAATCATTGACAAGTGTGTTTAATTAAAATAAATAAATAGTTTATTGGTTTATTTTATTAAACAAACTAATTAAATCCTATATAAATTTCATCTTATGAATATTTTTATGTGTTAGTCACATAATCTATGCTACATCTGAGAGGAGGAGGATAGATTTCTTCATTGGCGAATCAACATCAAATGATGAATGAATATCAGATCAAAGTGGATTCATAGCAAGCAGAAAAAGTGAATCATCCTCATCACTAAAAATGTGCTATTTATCAAGGATCAATACATAATCAAGTAATGTATCACCAATTTTAGTTTCCAAAATTGATTAAATGTTTGATCTTAGATATTTGGTTATTTTCTTTTAATTCTATGTATTACCACCCTTTGCATGAGCCCATTGTAAAATTGAATTGTTTTATTTAATTTATTATTTTATTATGGAATGATATCAATATAGATTCCCTAATTTTAAATTATTGGCTTAGAACACTTAGTTAATTATGTTTATCACCATTGTTATGGTGTTTTACCCCATCATTCTTCTCGTTCTACATCATCGGCCTATAGGGTTGCAGTTTTACTTTTCTGAGGCGGGTTTGATCATGATCAAACTACCATATTTATGGTTGTTGTGTGAAAAATGATTGGGATAGTGATTCTCATATGGAAAGAGATCCATTTTGGGATGTAGGTGATGATTTTAGTGGATCTAAAATTTGGGACTGAGCATTAGTGATCGGAGGAGCGGTGCAGGTGGGTAGGCTTTGTGTGAATGGTTGGAATCTATTTTACACCCACTATGGGATAGTAAATGATGGATTATGGAAAATAAATTCAAATTTTCGAGTTAAATAGGTGTGACTTTGGGAAAAGAAATTATATTTATCTAATTTATGAAATATCTAATTTTTTTGTAAAAATCCCGACTAAAAAGTGTATACTAGGATGAACACACATCATGAAGACACACAACATCAAAAACCAGGGTTTTAAAGAGAAGATAAGTATCAAATTTCATATGGCTACACCATATACCGTGTGACCCTACCTAGGTGGATAGGTCATGTTCAAGTTGAACATTCCTAGGACCCCATGTGGGAGGACACGTCATTTACTATGGGAGTACCTGGTCATGGATAGAAACACAAACATAGTCAGGTACATGGGTTTGGACATGGATAGGTACCTGATATGAAACATAGAAAGGTACATGGATAGTAGAATGAGCATGATTCGATTTTCTTGAGCATGGACATAATTACACTGGTAGGTCCTGAGTGGTCAAGATACACCGTTTAGTCCCCTTACACACCATTTATTGTGACATGGAAACTGATCCATGTTTTGAGGAGGCACAACTAGGTGAAGAGGTAGGGTTACACGATGTGCGGATTCCCATACATGTTGTGTAATTATCTTTACAACTTTTTTTTCCTCTTATTTAATTCATTTGGACTTAGATTTTGGCTCACAAGTATCTTATCCTAAGTTTTTTCAACATAGAACATGATGGTATCTTTCATAGTGGATTTTGATACATGATAAAATATATTCCAATAATGATGATTAGGTGATGATCGATGATGATAGTGATCAGGTAGGATCATCAGAGAGATTATAGGTAAAGACGGTACTCCCCTATTGCACTAGGGTGTGGTTCATCTATCCTTTGAGACAATACTATCCTATCACACTAGGGTGTGATTCCTCCATACTTTTTGTTTTGATTGAGATGGTACTCCCTTGTCACATCAAGGAATGGGTCTTATATCCATAGAGATGGTAATATCCCTTTTCCCCAAGGTGTGGGTACCCTATAATTGTTATTCCAGGAATAGTTTGTACTCCCATGCCATACCAGGTTGTGGGTCTACTGTCCATGGGGACGGTACTCCCATGTTTTGCACCAGATAACAGGTCCCTATACTATTTATATAGGCACAAGTTGTTTTCCCCTATTACACTATGGTGTAGGTACTCTATCCACATAGAATGTATTCTCTTGCATGAGTGTGGGTCCTCTATACTTTTTATTCCAGATATAAAGACGGTACACCCCTATACAAGCATGAGTACTCTATCTATGGAGACAGTACTCCCATGTATCCCCAGATAGTAGGTCCCCGATATTCTATACAAATATATGGATATGGTACACCCCTCCATGGATGTGATTATTTTATATACTGAGTGTCATAACATTATTGTTTCAGGGAATATGATCTCTATATTTTGAATATTAATCTCCCTCAAGTTATAAAGAAGTAGTATGGTAAAATATCTCATCCTTACTTCATTGGACATGCACGTGAAATAATAGATATCAATGATGGACATTTGAAGATGTAGGAAGACTCAACATCTTGGGATGGGATGTGATATGGAGATACCCTTTCTCTCTTATATAGGATTCTTATATGAGAATATATATATATATATATATATATATATATTTGTTATTGGGTTTCATTTCCCTCTTGATTTGGGTTGATCTGACTACTTATATCGTGTCTTATATTTCTCCTTCTTTTGTTTTTAGGGTGACCTAGTGGGTATGTATATACTCACCCTTGCATGGGATTTTTCCACACCTGTCATTTATTATGCATATTACAGACAAATCAGTGGTGATTTCATAGAATTATATGGATACTCAGCTGCATAGACCATGTAATATGGTTAGGTCTTAGAGATCAAGAGTCTGGATCTATCATTTACTTTTATTTTCAAGTTTTTGTTAGGTTTGGAAATATTTTCAAGGTGGGTGTGTATTTTTTCATTTATATTTCAGATTACATTATCTCACTCTTTTGTATTCCCTAGAGGATATTACATGTATGGTTTTTTACATTAGATATTATTGTATTTTATTATTATTACTCTACACTTATGCATGGAGATGGTTGGGTGCATGTGTACAAGTACTTTAAGAAAAGTCCTCACATTTTAGTTATGCCTTATCAGTGCCAGTCAACAGACCCTGGTCTATAAGGGTGGACTTGGGTTTGTGGCAGACTAGTGTTCTTCCAAATAGTCAGGAATTGGTGAATCAAGTATTTTTATGTTGGTATCATAGGTTGTTTAACCTTAGGATGGTGTTTAGAGTTTCTCCCCCTATGAGGTCTGGTTAGGAACTTTGGGAAATGGTGTCAAAGTGTCTCAAGTACTACTTTTCAGATGAAGAACCTAGTGTTTGTGTAGTGGTTGGTTTATCCAATCACTAGGAATCTGATGACCTATTTATCAAATCAGAATACCAATACATTGGTTGTAGGGAATATTGGAACATGCATCATATAGGATTGAGTCATTTTATTTTCCTTCTTGATTCATTCCCCACATATATATGATCATCTGACCATGGTATATCTTGATTAATTTCAAGATACCTATGTGAAGATAGTTAAAGATCGTGATTATGATCTGATGAGTAATGAGGCCTTAGTTCGGAGGATATATTATGATATATTTTTCCTAGGTGGGTAGGTATCAATACCCCCTACCCATCAAGCATCAGGTTGTGTCAACATATTAGGCTGATGATGCATGTGGGCTTAGAGAACTCTGTGAGATCCAATACCAGAGGATGCTAAAGTTTCATGGTGATCTAGATCCCTAGGTAGTGGAGGATGGGATTTATTTAATGATCCAAGTTTTTAGATTTGTAATATCCCAAATAATTAGATGGTATTCACTATAATCTAGTATTTCCCATGGAGTAGCTAGGCACTGGTGGAGTCTAGTCACGCATACACATGATGATTTGGTACTCTCATTGTATGACTTACAGTAACTGTTTGATGAAGAGTACTACATCTCTTTCTTGAACTTAGTTATTATTTAGGAACTTTTAGAGATATATCAAGGTGGAATGATAGTTTTTGAGTATTCTACGAGGTTCAATGACCTTACATGGTACTCCCTTGACATGATTCAAGATGGTTACTTTTGTATGAAGAAGTTTGATAAAGGTCTCTATAGAGACATCTGTGCTAGTGTGGTACCCCTATGAATTACCATATATGATGGAGTTATATATTAGGAACTGGTGATAGGTATATTTCTATCTAAGGGACTACCTGGATCTGGATCTTTCATTAGGAATCCTAGGGTTGAGTCATATATAGAAGCTAGAAGACAAAAGGAGTTGAGGCATAAGAGGTGTACCCACACTCATACTCAGACATGTGGTCATGAAAATCAGGGACAATGTAAGGGAATAAGTAATACCCGATATGGAATTTGATATTCATGTGATGGGAGAGTTCACATTACATGTGATTGTCTGACCCAACATGCTAAGGAGGAAAGGAAGAAAGTGGATGGACCACCACGACATAGGCATTATTTTGATCAAGGTTTTCTTAGGTGTTCATAGGTTGGCCCCCAAGAATGTAGAGTTGGTAGAGGAGAAGCTTGGGATCCATGAGGATGATATGATGGTATAGGGAGAGTTTATGATCTACTTCCACCAACACCACCAGGACACCCACGTTAGGCTTAGGGAGATGGAGGTTAGGGTTGTAGGTAGCTGACACATTAGAGGTTTATGACCTGAAAAAAATGATATGATTAGAGGTAATATCCATGTTTATTCTAATCTTACTTTATTACTAGTATAAATAGGTTCATGTTATTCCGTCATCCCCTTTCTCTTAGTGTAAGAGTTGGAGCTCCCAGTTGATACTTTAGTTCAATAGCTTTGGGTTGAGGTTCCTATAGGGAATGGTTCTTCGTTATCACTTATCACTGGTAGTGTGAGCTATCATTTGTTATAGAGAATTTATTATGGGATCCATTTGTCATCATGATGAAACCTTATGATGTATTTTTGGGTATGGACTAGTTTTCCAGGGTCCGATCCCATATTGAATTCCATCGTAGACATGTCAGATGCCTTTATATAGATGGGTAAAAATTCTTATTTATGGGTGATAGAGATCTCATGGTATAGAAATTGGGTCTTTTGATCAAGAAGATATAAACCATAACCCATTAGTTGGTGATTTTATCCCTTGTAATTGTAGGTGCTTCTGTAATCTAGGTTCCTTTAGTCGTGAAGGATTATACAGACCTCTTCCCTGAGGATATTTCATGACTACCTCTAAGGTGGGATATGGATTTTTGCAATTAATTACACCCTGGGACCACTATGATATATTATATGGCATATCAAATAACCCTTATTGAGCTCCAGAATCTTAGGTTGAAGTTGGAGGACCTTTGAGACAAGGGTTTTTTTAGACCTAGTGTGTCCCCCTAGACAACTCTGATTTTGTTTTTAAAAAAGGTATATGGGATCTTTTGACTTTATATTGATTATAATTTACTAAAATAGGCCATGATAAAGAATAAGTACCCATTTTTGAGGAATTTATACCTCATTGATTAGTTACAAGGCACGAGATGGTTCTCATAGATCGATCTCAGGTCCAGCTACCAACAATTGAGGGTTCGTAAGGCTATTATTCTGAAGTTGGAATTGTGATATCGCTAAGAACACTATGAGTTCTAGGTGATTCCTTTTAGTTTCAAAAATTACTCCACTATGTTTACATCTCTGATGAACCAGGTCTTCCAGCGATACTTGGACCGATTTTTTATTTTCTCCATTGATGACATACTCGTCAACTTTGTATCATAGGAGTATGAAAAGCACTTGAGGATAACCCTAAACTTAATTTGGGAGCACTAGATTTATAGTAAGATCTCAAAGTCCCAGTTTTGGATTCATGAGGTTTACTCTTTGGGGCATCTAATTTTTGATCATGTATTAGGTTTGGATCTAGTGAATATTGATGCAGTTCTTTCTTGGGATCTACTGAAGAGTGTGTTAGAGGTGTAGAGTTTTTTTGGATTTACAGGGTGCTACATGAGGTTCATGGAAGAATTATATAGAATTGGATACCCTTTTAACATCCTAAAATTTAAAGAGAATTCACTTACCCAGACTGAGGAGTTTCAAAGAGAATTTGAGTAGTTTAGGATGAGGCTGAAAATTGATCCTATTTTGAGACTATTAGAGGAGGGCATGGAGTATGTAGTGTATTGAAATTCCTCTAGAATTGGGATTTAATATGTGTTGATGAAAAGGTAGTAAGTGATCACATATGTTTTGAGGAAGTTGATACCCCATGAGAAGAAATACTTGAATCAAGATGTGGATTTGGTAGTGGTAGTCTTCACTCTGAGGATGTGGGGGAACTATCTTCTGGGAGAGAAATTTTTTTGATTACTCATACCATCAAAGTCTTATGTTTTTATTTATGAAGAGATATTTGAACCTGAGATAAAGGTTCGAGTTTTAGTTACTATAAGAACATGTCTTTGAGATAGTCTATAATCCTGGGAAGGGAAATGTTGTACCAAATTCCCTCATCTGGAAGTCTCATTCTCATATGGTGGAGGATGCACATGAGCAGCTGTATTATTTGAATCTGACCCAGGTGGAGGAGAGGGGTGAAGATTATATTCAGTAAATAGTGTTGAATCCACCTTTAATTCCTCATGTTAGGGTGATCAGTTAGGATACATTGACTATGAAGTCCTACATGAGAATATATAATCTAAATATTCACCAGATGGATTCTCTAGAAGAGAGAAGCATGCCATCCTTTTATAAAAAAGAGTGGTGGTTCCAGTCACGTTTCGAGAGGAGGTGATGATAGAATTTCACATTTATCAATTATTTGTACATATTGATGTAGTGAATATGTATTGAGAACTTTAATGTAAATTTTTTTGTAATGGAATGAGGTGGAGTGGTGCTGATTTTGTCTCTTGGGGTCTCACTTGTCAGTAGGCGAAGGATGAGCACCAAGTTCCTATAGATTTGTTACATCCTCTTGAGATCTTGGAGTGGAAATGGTATGACATATACATGGACTTTGTGATATGTATTTTTCATAAATAAATATTCCATGATTCCATCTAGGTGATATTTGGTCAACTTACAAATTTTGTTCACTTTCTTTTTATCAAGGAACAGAGTCAAGTGGGGTGTTTGGGGTAGTTCTATGTGCGGAAGATATTATTAATTTATGGGTTTACCTTGATTATTATCTCCGACCATGATGCATAGTTAATTTCTTGTTTTTAGAGAGGTTTGTAGGAGGTATTTAAGACCATGTTGAGGATGATTATATATTTTCACTTCCAAACAGATACACGGAATGAGCACACTATCCAAGTATTAGAGGATGTGATGAGGGATTGTGTGTTATAATTTTTCTGGAGTTGGGAGGATCACTTAATTTTGGTATAGTTTTTACATAATAATATCTATCACTCTTCTATCAACATTACACTTTTTGAGTCCTAGTAAGGGAGACCCTGTAGGTCACCCATATTCTAGAGTGAGATCGGTGAGGCCTCTTATGAAAAACCTAGTAATTATTACACATTAATTCACGATTTATTATGTAATAATACAAATAATAAAATATAGGATAGTGATAATTCTAGTGTATTTGGGTAATTAGGTACATTACATAACAACTTAAAACATGGGGTGCATTGGCATTATTAAAAACTTCCTTAACATGATCATAATTTTCCATCGTTCTTAAAACTCGAAGGAATAAACTAGGGATATACATAAGAAAGGGGTGAGATATAAATCCTAGTAAAGGAATAAATAAATAAAAACATGAATAATGTATTACATGTTAGATAATAGGAATTGAAATTGGACCTACATTTGGTGATAATCATAAACATGAACAAAGATGCATGATATAACATGATAACATAAGGGAACAATGGGAAAGAGGAAAAATATTTAAACATGACATTGTAAACATAGGTCAAAGATGACCTATAAGACATCATAACATGGTTTAAAAAGAATAAAAATGGATTAGGTTTAATCCCTAATCATATACATGACATCTCATGATACTAAATTGTTACGCAATTCATTGGAGTGTTATATAATTTTGGTGCACCCATCGCTTTTATATCATGTACATGCATAAGTGTGCCATATAGATCATACAACATAAGGATGTATTTCATCCAATTTAACCCCAGTATCAAGGAGAATGGGTTAAATACATGGAATTACCCAATAAATGAAGTATGTGAACAACTAGGTGAATACCCTTTATAGTAAATGGGGGTGGATATTCATGAAAAAATCTTTTAGCCTGAAAAATAATAGTGAAATTTTGGCTGCAAACAATGGTAATTAAAGATTAATAATTTTTTTAGCGAGAGATAAATGGGTCTATAATCATTTAGATATCAAAATAATAGTAATATGTATGTGTGAAAACATATCACAACATTAGGAATTTGAAATTAAAAGGCATAAAATATGGAAGATGCCTGAATAAAGAGTAGAAGGATAGGATCCCCTACTTAATTTCGGCATAGTAGTGACTTATTTAAATGATATAATGAGTGGGGATAAATGATATATCATTAATAGGAAATTAAATTGAAACTATATGGTTCTTTATAAAGTCATGAAAATATCACTAATTGAGGTTCAAAATGATAAATATAAATAAGGTTCTTGAATTGAAAAGAAGAGAGACATGTCCCTTACCTTGAGAGGGTGACTCCAAAAGATTGGAAAGATATTCTTGGGAGCGTGGGGGAACATTGGGAGGACTAAAGATATGTTAGGGTATATTAAGGACATGATCCAAAGTTTTTTAGCAAAGAATAATGGGAACTTGGGTGATTTTATATAGAAAAAGATAGAGGAGTTCTTTATTATTTCCCAAACATTGGTTATAAACTCTATATAATAAAATAATAAAAACCACAAAACTTCCCATGGTTTCTTCCAATATTTTATTAAAAATTGGAGTTTTTTTTAATTATTTTATAATTAAAAGTTTCCAACTCATTAAAATATTACCCTTGGGGATGTGTACGTGAGCCATGTTCATAAAGAAATGATTTTAAAACCATAAAATAAAATATAGGTTTTGGAGGATTCATAAAGACTTTATAAAATTAATGAAATAACATAAAAATCACAATTATTTTAATATATTTTTTTATGTATACCCTTTATAGAATTTATTACATCACTTTTGGGTCATTATGATATCATAATTTGCATAATGTATTTATGATGTATTTAATTTCTACCTAAAAATTCGAATGTCCCAGAAAATTATGAAAAATTTACCATTGGATAATTTCAATGTGGTTATTCAAAAAATAATATTTATTTTATCAAAATAATTCTAAAAATATGTGAATTTTTACTTTTATAATAAGAATTGATATTTACTGATAACTTTTGGTTTCTTTTTGAATAACGTTTTTCAAACCCTTATAACAACTACATTTGACTTCATAAAAATTATATTATCATTTAAATTTAATAAATATTATTTCATATTATTATTTTACTAAAATTTAATTGATTATTAAAATCAATGAATTCATCAAAAGGAATGTGTTAATTGAAATTTCTTATTACAGAAAATTAAATTTGTGTTTTATCGTCTTAAAATCTAATTTTTATCAAAATCATTTCTTAATTATTTATAAAGAAACAAAAAATAATAATCATTATTATATTGAAATTAAAAAATAAATATTCATATTATTATCATTATTTTTTTTCTAGTCCTTGTTAAATTATTTTTTATCCTTAATCAACATGTTTTCCTTTTATAATGGTAATAAATATTTCCTTTAGTTACTATTCATATTATCTAAAACATAAGTTGACCTTATTAACTAATATTAACTTTTATTATTACAAATGTGGAATCCATTTTATAAAAATAAAATAAGATATGTGGAATAATTTAATTTTAGAATCCCCTATAAGAGTGATGGAAAGCAGTTTTTCTGAAAGATATACTTTTCTGAGGAAATGATGATTTTTCTTTAAATCTATAACTAGTAATATTAATTATATGAATTTAAATTAATAATTATAAATATATAATATATAAATTTAATTAAATTCATTCCCAATTAGGGGTTATTTTTAATTAATTAAAATAGAGGAACATTTTTCATTTTTAAAAAAGTTTTCAGAAGAAGAAAAAATGTGTTTTCAAGCCTAAAAATAAACTTATTATAAAAACCGGTAAAAATATAATTTAAATTTAATTAATTAGACTAAATATACTTTAATTAATATTATTTTACTATAAATTCAAATTAAAATAATAATGATAACTTTAAATTACTTAATTTTTATCCAAATAAATGATAGACTTATAAAAAAATGTGTATTTTCACTATTCATTAAAAAAATCAATATTTGACAAAAGATCACAAAACTTTACACTAAGTTAATTTTGATATGATTATAAAAAAATAATGTTATTTTTATAAAATACATTTTCTAAATATCCTAGAAAATAAAAATTATTTTTTTTCGAAAATTAAATAAAAAACTTTTTTGAAGAAAACATAATTTTTAAATAAAAATTGGGTGATTATTTACTAAGAATTTATCAATAAATTTATTTTGAGTAGGAAAAAAATATATATATATTTCATAAATTAGTTAATCCTATTCATATAATCAAATTTAATAGCCTGGTTATAATAGTTATATTTAAATAATCATAGTTTGTTTGGGTTTGGTGTTTCATATCGCATATGCTATCGAACATAACTTTCTATTTTAAAAAATCAAGGTATTACGTTATTCACCCTTTAATAAATTTATTCCTTATAATTTGAACTTGATATTGGTAAGAAGTTTTTTGAAACGTGAAAATATCTTTTTTTTAAAACTCACATTATAAAAAGGGTTAATAAAACCTCCACTTGAAAAGAGAGAAAGGGAAGTATGAATTTTATCACATAACTAGTATCCTATGTAGGTGAAAATTAGTGGGATGTTAAAATATATACATGGAAGAAAAAAATCTAACTCCCAAGAACTAATAAATGGTGATAGAAAACATTGTTTTGGGAAATTCAATGTCCAAAAAAACCATAAATCTAAGATAGATGAAAAGACCATCAATTCATCAGAAATGATCATAATAAGAAAAAAAATTATTTCAAGGTTATTTCAAAAGATTTTATGAATTAATTCACCATATAGACTAGAAAAATAAGAAAATATGCTTTATTGGCATGTATAATTTCATCCTGTAATCAATTTTCACTATAACCTCATCTTTTTATCCAAACTATCAGTACTCAAGGTAATTATTTATTCCTAAAGAACAATAATAAGTTTCTAAAAGATAATATAATCCACCAAATAATAACAATATATTCCTATTTTATTTTTTATATAATATCCCAAGACCTACACTCCCAAATTTGGTGCTGAAATTGTATAATTTACATTTTCGGCTTTGATGTAGATAATTAAGACTTCATTTTTATCATCAAATCCTTATAACATAACAAGGAAAAATTGGATAACTTATAACATCTAGGACCTTTTAGTTTTATATTTTTATTGAATTAGGATGAACTCCTACAAAAAAATTTATCACACCCTGAAGTTTTAATTTATTTATTTTTTGTTATTTCAAGGCTTTGGTTAACGTCATTAGGGTAAGAGTTGAGAAGAGGTCAAATTTTTTTGACATTTAATGTTTTTAGTGGGTTTCGAACCCATGCGCGGTCACTGCAGAGTTGGCGGTAGCCATGCAGCTGGCCCAGGTGTCGTGAAATTGCTCATTATTTTATTACTATTATTATTATTGTTCTTTTAAAGAAAAATGATTAAATTTTTTATTAAAATTATTATTATTGAATTAAAGGTATTATAATTATTTTATTATCGTCATTATTATTTTTATTATTATTGAAATAATTATTATTTTTATTATTGTTAATTTTTTTATTATCTCTATCATTGTTATTTTTATTAATTTTATTTTGGGTATTATTATTATTATTATTATTATAATGATAAAATAAAAAAAAACCGAAACCCTAATCTAACCAGCCACCACACCCCCTTTTCCATGTTCCCTACTGCGGGCCACACCCCCTTCTCCAATTGTGATGCATGAGACCCCCCCCCACGCCTGCCTTCTCCCCTCACGCAGCCACAACGGCTCCGCCGCCGGTCTCCCTCTACACCGCCCTTCGCCGACGCCCCCTCAGCGCACCCCAAATGACCACCCGCTCGCGCCCCTGCCACCGCACAACCACCCCGGGCTCCCCTGTTTTCCCCTCCACTAGAACGAGCCGCCATCTCGCTGCTCCCCAGCTGACCGCCACCCTCAGCGCACCCGTCTCTCACCTCCTTTCCACCCGACCGACCCAGCCGACCTCTGTACCGCCGCTCCGACCTCCGGCCACCTGCGGGCTGCCGCTCTAGCCTCTGGCCAGACACCACTCCAGCCAGTCGCCTTCTTTTCAGAGCTCCAGCCTCTCTATTCCCTCTCTCAACCCACACATCCCAGACGGCCCTTCTCCAGTAGGTAATGAAAAACTCGAACCCCTATGTGCGCTGTTTTCTGACGACCCGCTTCTCTGCCCCGTCTGACAACCTTTTCTTCAGTAAATTCCTTATTTTTGAGGGTTTTCATTAATTTATCAAAAACGTTATTTTCTCAATTAGTAACTGTTGTGTTTTTCTAGTTGTTTTGGGTGTGTAGTTTGGTCCCCAGAGGATTGTTTTACCCTCTATCAAAGTTCAGTCGCGTTCGCACTCAACTTTGAGGTAGGAAAACCCGCGTTTTCCTTTCCAATTAAATCCATTTAATGCTTGATTGATTTTAGTTAAATATTTTACTTGTTTTTAATTCTTGCAATGTAATTAGTTAATATGTTATAATGTTTTTAAATTTATTGGTTTTGTTAGAAATATTTTTGAAGTATTTTCTCTTGTTAAATTTATATGTACTTATAAAGGTTTTGTCCTGTGGAAATCAAAAGATTATTTGATAATGTTTTTGATACTAAAATCCTTTTCACATTACTCTAAAATAGTTTATCATGGAGTTTTTTATATTTGGGTAACTTAATTCAACCTCTTTATATAATCGTTATCAAATTGTGTGGTTTGCTTATAAAAATTATTTATACATTATTTGATATTCTTATTAACTTTGTTTAGAAATTGATTTTCTTGTTCATAAAATTATTTGTAAAATAGATGAGTCTTGATAACATTTTATAAAATTGTGCAGTTAGTTTATCAAATTGTGTGTAAGTTGTGAAACTTATTTGGTTAGGGATTTAGTGTGCATTTTCTTTCGAAAGACGATTTTGAGCATGTCCACTTTGGTGGTTATAGCATAGTGGTTGTGTTAAAATATTTTGATAAGGGATTGATGTTTCCAATAAGAGGTTTGGTGTTATTTCAAATAAGGGGAGTGGTTGATTTTGATTTTAAAAATGGTTCTTGGATCCCAAAGGATGAAGGTTCTTTTGTGTGTTTTCAAAGAAGTGGTTTTAAATGTATTCCTCAAGAATATGGCCCGTTTGGATTAATAAATTTAAAAGTGGTATTGGTAAGATGTTTTAGGTAATTGAATTTATACATGTCAACTCAAAGGCCTATTTGGTACTTTCAATTAAAAGGTCATGTTTGGGTAAGCTTTTGGATACTTTGGAGTAAAAGGCCTGTTTGGCTCTTCCAAATCATGGGTAGAGTTATGTTTACTTTTGGAATGGTTTGTGTTTGGAAGTTTTGTGTGTCTGGTCGGAGTTTTAAATGTTTTTAGAGAAATTATTTCAACATGGATGTGATGTGATGGACTGTTTGGCACTTTAGGATTTAGTGTAATGTTTGTGTTGATTCTTTGAAATGACGATGATTTGATTAATGTATTCCCATTTAACGACTTTAATATTTTTGAAAAAGGTATCAAATGGTTTTAATTATTTCATGGCATGACGGACCAGTTTGAACATTTTATGATATATATATATATATATATATATATATATTTGGGGAACCTCTATAGGGGGATATACCTTATGGGTTATCGTATAGAGTATCTGTGTTTGGGGTAGGTAAGTGCAGTGAGATGAGTCATGCGTGCGGGGGCCTCCCACTTACATAGTATTATTATAACCACCATGGGTTCTTGGGTGTATTTTAGATGATCGACTGACAGTTGCTGATCAACCCCAATTAGACGGGTTGGTACCCACAAGATTTGTTGTTAGTCCAGGTGGTATTTGCCACTGGATTGGTTAGTTTAGGGCGGCCAGTTGGTTATAGACTAAGGAGCTTCACCATATGATGGCTTATGGTTCTGAAATTGAGTATGTCTACAGGTCTTCTAGGGATGTTTAGGATAACTCATGTTTATTCTATTATTTACATTTCTTGTTTACTTTCCATTGCACTAGTTTATTTTCAGTTTTCACTTTTACTTGTTTTACTATATCCCATCTCTTGTATATTCTGTTTTGGAGTTTATTTATAAAATGAAAAATGATTTTGGAAATGGTATGTAGAGTGTGTTGGGTTTTTAAATGGAAAAAATGTTTCTTATTTTCAAATGTGATAAACCTACTTTTATATTTGTATTTAAAACTTGTGTCATTAGATTGTTTCAGGAAAGGATATGTTGAATTCTGTGGTTTAGTTTGAAATCTCTACTAAGCATCTCGGTGCTCATGCCTATCATATTCTTTCAGTTGCAGGTTTGGTTCTTATTCAGGTTCCTGTTTCAGCTGCTCAGTGTTCGAGAAGGTTTGAGTCTGAGTCGGGTGGTGACCTAGAAGGTCACAAGGAGGTATGTTTAGTTTTAATTTCTTTCCATTGCTAGTTTTTATTTTTATTATCAGTTTTTTTTATCTATTTATCTTTTGTTCATGGAAAAAATTGTTCCCAACGGTTAAGTTCTGATACCTAAAATTGGTTTCCAGACCATGGGGATCAGGAACACCCTTCATGCCATGTCATGGACCGGCTCGGGTGACCGGTTCAAGATCGACCAGGGTTTTTTCTTGACAAAATGGTATCATAGGAGGACCTTGTTATTTGGGGTGTTCAATAGATAGAGATTAGGACTGTTTGGACTCGAGAGGCAGGTACGAGAAGGATGTCCTAAACCCTCGCCCGTTCCAAACCTCGAGCCGCGAGGGGTAGTTTTGGAATTGAGTCCTTGTCTCGTTCTGGTTTGTTTTTGATTGAGGGATGACAACAGAGGCAAGATGATATTATACCATGATTTCACATGGAGTAGTGACCCACATGGAGCTCAAGTACATGGATTAAGTTCCTAATAGTTATTGACGCTTTCTTGGGGCATGACCCACTACCACATTACCAATTTAAGCATGAATACCAGTCCCTCAGTCCAGTAATTTGATGCAGGATTAGTGTCACCTTTGTTCTGGTTGGTTTAAGTGTACTTTTGAAAATGAAAAAGGGTTTTAGAAATGAAAATGATTTCTTTTAAGTGGATTTATATTCGTAAAATGGATTTTAAAACTGAAATCTCTTGTTCTAAAAATCCTGTGTTTTCTTTGAACTGTTAGAGAAATGGTTTGGGTGCAACATCAGGTACTCTTTATGAACATTTTCACATGTGAGAGGATGCATGGTTAGTGCGTTATGTATGGATGAAAGCATATGAAGACGTGTGCAACGATTCATGGGATTACCGGTTTTGTGTACTTGGAATTAAAGGTTTGACAAAGTTTTTTTAACTTGATTTTAGAAAGGGGAAAATGATTTTGGAAAATGATTTTGGTATTATGAAAGTGGCCTTAAAATACGATAGTTCTGAAATATAAAATAAAAAATATAATTTTGTGTTGGGTTTTCATTTGTTTGGTTTTTGAACCGGCCATTTTTTGATGAAATTTATTTCATTGATACTTCTTTGACTTGATATAGGTTTTGTCTTGGTGTTTTGAATGTTGTTCATAAAATTCCTCCTAGAAATGTCCCCATAGTTTCTGATAAGTCATGCCCAGTTTTTGATCCTTCTCGGACAATTTCTATCCTTCATGGTGATTGGGGTCCGTTAGAATCAATAGAGTGGATTGAGGAATTTGAACGTGTCTTCAGGGTATTGGGAACTCCTGAAGCTGTCAGAGTGCGTGCTGTTTTGGGTCTGTTTGAAGGTCCGACTCTAGACGAATGGGAGTTATTCACCCCTCCATCACTGCAAGTTGGGATGATGTGTGATGTCTTTAAATCTATCTTTGTCTGATGTTTTATACCTAAAAAGGTGAATACAAAGAAATGGGAAGAGCTCATTCATATTCAAAAGGCCAACAGATGGTGAAGGAATATGTTGACCAGTTCAAGGAGCTTGTTTCCTTTTCTCTAGAGGTAGCATCAAAGGATTTGATGAAGACTTATCTCTTCATCGGGGGTCTTTTTCTAGAGATCAAGGAGTGAGTCCTCCTTTTTGAAGACCATCGTTTTGAGAAGCTGGTGGATGAAGTGTTCTTATTTAAGTTAGTCTTCAGAGAATAGATGGTTAGAAATCCAACATATCCAATTGCTTGTGAAGGTTCCCCATATGGAGAGAATGGTGCGCCAGAGGGACCTTTTCCTAAGGAGTCCTCTGCGGTGGTTCTGGATTCTAGTTCATCAGATCGTTCAGTGGTGTTCCACCAATGTGGCCGGTTCAGGAATGTGAATCTGTCATGTCACGTCCCTCAAAAGAAATGTCATCACTACAGCTGTATGGGTCACATAGAGAAGTTTTATAGAAAGCGTTTCCTGAAGAAGATGTTGTGATCCTATGAATTCCAATGCCTAACTGTGAAGCAGGAGATGCATCAACTATCAGATCCCCAACCAAAGGTCTTAGGGTGAATCTTGCACATAGTCAGGAGTTTCCAGGGGTGTGAAGACTTGGTCCAGGTTTTGTGTTTTGTGTTGGCAGTAGGACATTTTAAAGTCTTTTCATTATTGTTTTTTTTTTGCTGTTATAGTTTTTACATTGTTGTAAGTTCATTGTCTTATCGTGAAGTTATGATGGAAATGTTATACTATAATCCAAATAATTTTGTTTGTATGAACATGGTTTTATGAATCGTATGTTTTTCTTAAACGTGTGTTTGGCCCCTGTATAGGGTTATCTTAGTTTAACGGTGTTTATTTGGAGATATACGTGCCAGTGATGGAGTTAAGGCTTGTGGTTATATACGGGTTCACTGTTTGAGTTAAGTTCTTCTTAGGGGGTTTTCTCCAGTATTCGGAGTTTTTGGTCCAGGACAAGAGTTCCAAGTTTCATCTGAGGTGTTGTTCGCTCGTGCTATAGAAGTTAGTATGGATTAGTTGGGAGTTCCCATGTCACCCCCCTTCTCTAGGTGGTATGTTTGGGTATTAAATTTCTGCCCTGGTTGAGTTCTTATAGTGAGGAGAACCCCTTAGTGTTCTCCCCTCAACCTCGAGCTTTAGTTTTCTCTTGAACCAGTCGGGTGTGACCTGTGTAGAGTAAGTTCATCATGAGATTCTCAGTTATCTTCAGTTCTTCTTGTTCTGATCAGGCTTGAACTCGAGTTTCAAATAACCTTTGGTTGGTGACTTTCTGGGGGAATAAAGTGTCTGTGGTGGGGATAATTGTCACACCCTGATGTTTTAATTTATTTTTATTTTTTTTATTTCAGGGCTTTGGTTAACCACGTTGAGGTTCGAGTTGAGAAGAGGTCAAAAATTGTTGAAGTTTAATGTTTTTAGTGGGTTTCACACCCGTGTGCGGTCACCACATGGTTGGCGGTATCCACACAGCTAGCCCAGGTGTCGTGCAATTACTCATTATTTTATTTCTATTATTGTTATTGATTTTTTAAGAAAAGTGATTAAAATTATTATTAAAAATATTATTATTGTATTAAAGGTATTATAATTATTTTCTTATCATCATTGTTATTTTTATTATTGTTGAAATAATAATTATTTTTATAATTGTTAATTATTTTTATTATTATATTTTTTATTTTTATTTTTATTAATTTTATTTTGGGTTTTATTATTATTATTATTATTATTATTATAAAATGAAGAAAATACCCAAACCCTAATATAATCACCCCCATTTCCATGTTCCACATTGTGGGCTGCACCCCCTTCCCCAATAGTGTTACACAAGCCCCCCATTCTGTATTATCCCCTCATACAGCCGCACCGACTATGCCAACGGTCTCCCTCCACACCGCCCTTTGTCGGTGCCCCCTCAGTGCACCCCGTCCAGCCACCCGCTTGCGCCTCGGCCTCCGAACAGCCGTCCCAGCCTCCCCCGTTTTCTCATACTTCTGTACGAGTTTCCACTTCATCGCTCCCTAGCTGAACGCTGCCCTCGGCAGACCCGACTCCCAGCTCCTACCCGCCCAGTCGACCTAGCCAGCCTCTACAACGTTGCTCCAGCCTCCGGCCACCCTCGGCCCGCCGCTTTGACCTTCGTCCAAACACCGCTCTAGCTAGAAGCATCCTTTCTGGAGCTTCGGTCTCTCCGCACCAACTCCCAACCCACACATCCCAGCCGTCCCTTTTCTAGCCAGAAGCGGAAAACCCGAACCCTTGTGCGTACTGTTTTCCAATGACCCACTGCTCCTCCCCATTTGAAAACCTTGGCTTCAGTCAATTCAATATATTTAAGGGTTTTCATTAATTTATCAAAACCCTTATTGCCTCGGTTAGTAACGAGAGTGTTTTACTAGCTGTTTTGGGTGTGCAGTTTGGTCTGCAGGGGATTTTTTTACCCTCCATCGAAGTTCAGTCACATCCGTGCTCAACTTTGAGGTAGGTGAACCCATGTTTTCCTTTCTGATCAAATCCATTTAATACTTTATTGATTTTAGTTAGATATTTGACTTCTTTCGCCTTCTCACAATGCAATTAGTTAATATGTTATAGTTTTTTTAAATTTATTGGTTTTGTTAGAAATAGTTTTTAAGTATTTTCTCTTGTTAAATTTATATGTTCTTATGAAGGTTGTGTCCTGTGGAAGCCAAAATAAGTTTTGATAATTTTTTTTGATATTACAATACTTTTCACATTACTCTAGAATAGTTTATCATGGAGTTTTCTAGATATGGGTAACTTATTCGACCTGTTTATAGAATTGTTAACCAATTGTGCGGTTTGCTTATACATATTATTTATGCATTGTTTGTTCTACTTATGAAAATTGTTTAGAAATTGGTTTGATTATTCATAAAAGTATTTATAAATTGGTTTAGTCTTTATATCATTTTATAAAGTTATGCAGTCGGTTTATCAAATTGTGTGGAATTTGTGAAACTTATTTGGTCAGGGATTTGGTGTGAATTTTCTTTCAAAATTGGATTTTGAGTGTGTTCACTTTGGTGGTTATGGAATTGTGGTTGTGTTAAAATATTTTGATAAGGGATTTATGTTTCCAATATGAGGGTTGGTGTTATTTCAAATATGGGGAGTGGTTGATTTTGATTTTAAAAATGGTTCTTGGATCCCAAAGGATGGAGGTTCTTTTGTGTGTTTTTAAAGAAGTAGTTTTAAAAGTTTTCATCAAGGATTTGGCCCATTTGGATTAATAAATTTAAAAGTGGTGTTGGTAAGATGTTTTGCGTAAATGAATTTAGACATGTCAACTCAAAGGCCCGTTTGGAACTTTCATTTCAAAGGTGATGTTTGGGTAGTGCTTTTGGATACTTTAGAATTAATGGCCCGTTTGGTTCTTCCAACTCATGGATGGAGTTGTGTTAACTTTGGGAATGGTTTGTGTTTGGAAGTTGTGCGTGTCTAGTCAGAGTTTTAAATGTTTTTAGAGATATGATTTTGACATATATGTGACATGATGGACTGTTTGTCACTTTCAGATTTAGTGTAATGTTTGTGTTGATTCTTTGAAATGACGACATTTTGATTACTGTATGACCATTTAAAAACTTTAATATTTTGAAAAAGGTATCAAATGGTTTTAATGATTTCATTTCATGACGGCCCAGTTGGAACCTTTGATGATATATATATATATATATATATATATATTTGGGGCACCTATATAGGAGGGATATCCCTTACAGTTTATCATATGGAGTGTCCATGTTTGGGGTAGGCAAGTGCGGTGAGATGAGCCATGCGTGCGACGACCTCCCACTTACATAGTATTATTATAACCACCATGGGTTCCTGGGAATCTTTTAGCTGATCGGGTGATGGTTGCTGATCAACCCCGATTAGACGGATTGGTAACACTTGGATTTGTTGTTAGGATAGGTGGGGTTTTCCACTAGATTGGTCAGTTTAGGGCAGCCAGTTGGTTATAGACTTAGGAGCTTTACCATACGCCGGAAGGTGGTTCCAAAACTGATTATGTCCAGGGGTCTTCTAGGGATGTTTAAGATCACCCATTGTTACTTGATTATTTACATTTCTTGTTTACTTTCTGTTGCACTAGTTTATTTTAAGTTTTCGCTTTTACTTGTTTTACTCTATCCCAGCTCTGGTATATTCTGTTTTGGATTTTATTTATAAAATGAAAATTTATTTTGGAAATGGTATTTAGCGTGTGTTGGGTTTTTAAATAGTAAAAACATGTCGCTTATTTTCAAATTTGAAAACCCTACTTTTATATTTTTATTTCAAACTTGTGTCAGTGGATTGTTTTTGGAAAGCTGACGTTGGATTCTGTGGTTTAGTTTGGCATCCCTACTAATCATATCGATGATTACGCCTATCATATTCTTTCAGTTGTAGGTTCATTTCTTATTCAGGTTCCTAGTTTAGCTACTCAATGTTGGAGAAGGGTTGACTCTGATTCGGGTGGTGACCTAGATGGTCACAAGGAGGTATGTTTGGTTTTTTTTCTACTACTAGCTTTTATTATTATCATTAGTTTTGTTTATCTGTTTATATTTTTTCCTATGAAAAATCGTTCCCAACGGTTATGTTCTGATGCCCGACACTGGTTTCTAGCCCATGGGGATTGGGAACGCCCTTCAAGCCATGTTGTGGACCAGATCGAGTGACCTGTTCAGGGTCTACTTGGGTTGGTTCATGACAAAATCTCATTCCTTTACATGAGAATTTATCCCACTTAACCTAGATTTTCTTTTTCACATTAATAAATCATCATCATCTAGATGAAATCACTTATAGAAAAAATTCATTCAACCTATTTCTTTATGACCTAGGGAAAAAAACATAAGAGGGGTGAGCTTAAATGCTTAGTAAGGGAAAAAATAATCATTAACAAATAAATGTCATCATTGATCATAAGAAGAGAATAAGGGTATGATGACATAATCAAAGTGCATGAGTATAACATATGAATATTCATACCCATCAATAACCAGATTATAAAACATGAGAACATGGCATAAGGCATTAAAAAAATAAAAAATTCATAAAAATAAATAGTTATTTACCATGTTATATAAATATTTAACAAATAAAACATCATAAACCCAAAGTAATTATAGATAAAACATATTGGTATCTTGGGACATCATCTCATAGAACCCTTACACAACCCTTCTGGAACCCTTAAAAATTAGAATAAACATATAACCAACTTCCAATATAATTCTTTGGAGAACACAATCATTACCCAAGGCACTAGAGCATTATATGGGTTCACCCACTGTATAAGTTATAACAGGCTCACACAACTCTATATGGGAAGACCCATCATTTATAATATCCATGAACTAAAACATTAATAAAGAACATAGACAATTCATTTTATCATAACTCATTGAAAAAATCTTTAATATATTAAGAAATGATTAACCTATGAAAAAGAAATGGGTGCAATAAAAATTTCTTTGAAACATGATTAACCCATATAAAATAAATAGTTTTTATAATAATCATTTTAAATTGTGATTAACCCAAGAAAAATAAATGGGTTCTATAACAATCTCATTGAAACAATCATAATCCATACAGAGAAAGAAAGAGAACGGTATCAATACAAAATATCCCCAATGAATGAAAAGTAACAAAAATGGTAATTAATTTTTATTAATGGAGATAACATTAAAATATTATTAAAAAAATTCGTTTAGAAAACATCCTTTTAATTTTTAAAATTACTTTTTAAAACATGAAAAAATTTGGAAATCCTTTTATTTTAAAATAATATTTAAAAAAATTATTTAAAATGAACCTCATAAACCTAAAAAATAATATTAAAATAAATTATTGTCATAATGGTGGGTAATTACATACATTACATAAAAGAACATTCAATTTGAATTTTAAAATGTTAGGAAAGTGCCTTGGTCAAAAAAAACAAGAAGATTACTTTTATATTTTTAGTAAAATCCAAATGGGAATTATTTTGAAAACAACATAAGTTTAATTTTAAATTTTTTAATGAATAAAAATTGGTAAAAATTCCTTCAATAAATTATCTTTAAATAGCTAATTTTTTTTTGAAATTATTTTTAGAAAAAATGGTTTTGGAAGAAAACATATTTCCGACCGAAGAGAGAAATAAAGTTGGATTTTATTAAAAAAAATTAATCACGAATTTTATTTACCAAAGTGTGGAAAAATTATTATTACTTTAAATATCATTAATAAATATATTAAAATAAAATTCATGAGTTTTTTATAGTAATATTATAATATCTCATCATTGGAAGCAAGATCATAAACAATCCGGATAAAGGATGAAATTGTAACGTAAAACTCTTACCACTTTGGTAAATTTGAATTGTAAGACCCATGAAATGATACTTAAAAAACCATGAGAACAAATAAATTCATGATATTACATGTCAGAGTTTATTTTTATATAGCTCATAAAATAATTTAGGTGCATAACATGATATAAGTCTCAAAGAAGGTAAATTGTGACAAAAATACATTATTGCTTGGTAACATTGATAATATAAACCCCATGAAAGATATATCCTCAAATGAATATTTAAATACAAAAAAATTTGAGAATAATAATCATAAAACAAATTCATGGAAGGTATATACATCACCCAACAAAAATAAGTGGAAAATATGGCATGTATCTCACAGAAATAAAAGTGAGACGGAAAAAACCCTTCCCTTGAGTCTGATTCGTCAGGATTGTTCTTTATATTACTTAATAATAAAATCTTTTTAATTATTCAATTTCTTTATAACTTTTTAAAAATTTATTACTATATTTATTTAACTTATAAACAAGTTATATATAATTACTTAATAAATTAATTTTAAGTCGAATATTTTGACCATATTCAGCTTATGTGTCAAAAATGACTTGGTAGGTGATATGGTCAAAAAGTCATTATTTAAACATATAAATCATAATAATAATGCAATAATTATCATATTTTTACATCAATTTTACTTTTAAAACCAATTATGAAATATGGTTATGAAAAATGCATTACCGTTATGATCATCTATACGATAGGTCATACATATGCATGAGTAACGTTTCCATTTTTTCAATGATCATTATGGAAAGATGTTAAGTAATATTTTATATTTAAATAATGAAAAATATATAATAAATACCATGATATTTAATTATATATATACTTATATATATCATTCTTGTGATGTAAAAGGAATCACATCGCTTATAGAATGCAATAGTCTACACATCCACGAACGATGTTATCACTTTTTCAGTGTGTGAAAATGTAATAAATAGAATGATATATTATATTTAAAAAATATAATTTCTTAATTAATATAATAATTATTTCATTTATATCATATATTTTCATTATTTTTACCCTTATTACCTTCCATGTAATGCGTTAGTAAAAAATGCTTCACATCGCTTTGTGTGGATGTTGTTCGGCGTACACACTAGAGACGTTATCGTATCCCTTATGTTATGGAATATAAAAATGATATATATGATATAATTACTAAATAGTTATAATTATGTTATACATATGATATGTAAACTTTATATCCATAATTATTCTCAACCTTGAGAGGTGGTAATGGAAAAATGAATGACATCAGTTCGCGAGGTGATAGTTCGTTGAACGCACGAATGATGATTTTGTAACCCATTTGGTTGAAATGTGTGTGGTTTTAGGATATAAAAATAATATAAAAACATATAATTATATTTATTAAAATTATTTTACTGTATAATAATGGTATAATAAGAATTTATGGGGGTGGATAAAAGAAATAAAACAAAAATGCTCATTTATGAACGTTACCTCTTCTTTAGGTAACTTCTTTTGGTTTGAACCAAAGGCATTCCATGATTTTCGTTATTACAAAAGTGATGATTATTTGATTATATTAGGTAGTTTTTGAATTGATTTTAATCTATTTTCAACAAGAAAAATGTCTTTAGAGTTATAAATAACTGAGGTCATTGAGTTCCCTTTTATAGTTGAGGAGGAGTGGAATTCTTATAAATACTCAAAATTAGTCACCATTGAGAGGTTAAAATCACTTAATTGGATCCAAAATTGATAATTAATGGTTTTTAGGGTTTATATGATCGATTAAAAACTCCACCACATAATTAAAGTCATTTTTTAATCATTTTTTTACCTAAACTCCTATGTTTCCTTTTTTTTATTTTGGTTTTTCATTAAGGTATCTAGTTTTATAACCTAAGAAATTTATACATTAAGAATAAATTAAAGTGATAATTATTATAAAAAATTTAAAAACTGATTATAAATATTAAATAAAAATTATAAAATAAATATCTCATGTGTGTTGTTAATTAATTTTAACAGAAGCACATGTAATGTGCAGAAACACTACTTTAACTCTAACCATGCTAATAATGTTTATACTATTTAGGGGTCAATATGTTCATTATAAAAGATAAATTGTTATATGAATGTAAAATATTATATATTTATGAATATTTAAAAATAACTTTGTAGGATATAGTATTTTTAGTTATTTTAAATCATTTAATAAATATTGTTTATTATAAAATAATATTAATGTCAATTTTGATATTATTTATTTAATTTAAATTTAAAAATATCAATACAGATATGGAATTTCAATATATTAATTTAACACCTATATAAAATAATATATTAATCTTAAAAATTAATTTAATACACTAATTCATTCATTTTACTTCACTTTTAATATTTTTAGTTCCATTTATTTTAGTTAATTATTAACTAAGTAATTACTACACTGGAATTTCTTAAGCATTTTAAGTAATTATTTCATCCCTAAAAATTAAATATAAATTCTCATTATAAAATAATAATTTATTTTTCAAAAGGATATATATAACGTAACATATATATATTTTCAATATCCCAAGTTTTATATAAATTAAAAGAGGAAAAGGGTTCCTTTTTGTCTTTTTCTTTACTTTACTTATTATATGGGTCAATTTCATAGAATAGTGTCCCAAAAACTCATAAAAATATATTATAAGGTCATAAGGGTCAACATATGTCCAAAATATGGGTTATGTACAATTTATAGTTCATTTTACCAATAAGTTTAAATTTTAATCCCATAGTAAACTCGATTTACCTTAATCGATGCAATTAAATTTAACTATTTTCACTGATTATTTTGGTAAAAAAATCATGTTTGACTTATTTTAAATTATAAATTATTCTGATTAAAAATATGGAATCAATTTTTCCTAATTCAATTCTCATAATTTCAAAATTTTAATTTAATATTAATCCCACCAAAGAGGTTGGACAATGAGTTTTTAAGATGAGTATTTGTTTTAGAAAAAGTTGATTCTATATTAACTCAATGACTAATAATAATCATTGTATGAAACTCAATTAATATTTAATGATATATAATATATAATTTTAATTTAAAATATTTTCCATTAGTTATTTTTTTAATTAAATAAAAAGGAGAAACATTATGCATTTTAAAATAGTTTTTAGAAAAACCCGTTTTACCCAAAAACAAATTTATATAAAAAACCAATATAAAAGTTAAATAAAAATTAATTAAATATAACTAAATAATACTTATATTAATTTAAAAAATATTCAAAACTCATTGGTACTATTGAATTAACTAATTTATTAAGAATAAAATACTTTTTTCAAAAATCACTATTCTCACTACTCACCAAAAAATTGATATTTTTTGAAAAACATTCCAAAATGTCACCTATAATAAATTTTTATAGTTAGATTCAAAAAATGAATTTAATTTTATGAAATAAATTTTCTAAAACTTTTTTAAATTTATTATAATTTTTTTCTTAAAAAGTAATATAAAACATTTGTTAGAAAAGATATATTTTTGATGAATAAAACCACTTTACTAAAAATTGAATGATTATTTACTAAAACGTTTTAAATAATTTTTATTTATTTGGAAATATATATATATATATATATATATTTTATAATTTAGTTAATATTATTTGTAACCTCCAATTTAATGGCTAGGTTATAATGGTAATATATATCATGGGTTTTTTAAGTTCGTTGTTGCATTTTGAATACACTATCAAACATGAAAATCTTGAGGTTCTGTATAATGAAAGATAAACTAATTTTTGTATGTAACACAAGATAGAATAATTTTTGCATGTCCTTTATGATATTGAATATAATTTTATTCTTTTAAAATACCCGGGTGTCACATCACCCCCCCCCCCCCCCCGTTAAAAAATTGCATCCTCATAATTTGAACTTTATCTCAGTAATAAAAAAATAGAAATTTTAAAATAATTTTTTTATAAACCCACATTATAAAAAAGGGTTAATAAAACATCCTATTAATAATAGAGTGAGTTAAGTAAAAATTTTATATGAAATAACACATAACTAGGTTTCCAATTAAAAGAATACAGGTGAGAATAGAGGAAAAGTGTAAATAATTTTAGGGAGAGATTGAGTTCATTGATCACAAACAAGTGAATGGTAAATGAAAAGTTAAGGTCCTCAAAACCATAAATAATTGATGATCGAAATGACCATAAATTCATCATAAATTAAGGTACTAGGATAACATTTTTTCTTCAGTATCCTTTTTCTAGATTTAAGGAATTATATTACCATCTAGACTAAGAGAATATGGAAATAAAGTTAAAATCCAAAATACCCTGGATCAATTTTGGGTGGGCGATGAATTTTTGGTACTATAGAAGGGCACTGTAGTAGCACTGTAGAAGCAAAAAACTATAAAAACTACGACACTATAGCGGTGTCAGTACTATAGTATCCCGAGTACTATAGTAGTACTATTCATCAGAGGGCGTTTTGAAAAAAAAGGCTTTCATGCCCTTGGGCCTTCAGGCTATGAAATGGTTCTCCCTCTACCTTGTCAAAATAGGTATTCGCTTTACTTTAATAATAAAATGAGTTCTCAAACTGTCCCTTTAAAAAAACCAAAACCAAAAATGGTTAAAACACTGTATCATATTTAAAAAAATGAGTAAAACTTCATATGATAAAATAGTATTCACAATTCCATATTAATTTCAAAAGTTAAAAATAAATTATTCCATATATTACTATCCTTAAAATCCTTGAAACATTTATTAACTATTTTCAAAACACAATGATTTGAATGATTGGATTTTATATTCTTATAAGATAAATCAACCATTAATTCTAATATAAAATATCATATGTTTTTAAAATAAACTAAATATTAACCTTAAAAAATGTCATACTAACCAGGACATCACATAGGCTAGTTATCGACACAAAACTCTTTTCTTCCTTCAGTCTTGGGATCAATCCCCAGTTCCAAATCGGATATGATGGGTTTTCACCTAGAATATGGGGTTTCCCCTTTTTTCTTTAATCCCCTCAAAAATAAATCCTCCCTAAAAACACTTCATGTTGATCCTATGGGATAAAAATACCTCAACCTAAAAAAATTTCTCCAAAAATTTAATTAACAACCTAAAAAGTGTTACTACTTAAAAACCTAAAATGAGGTATCTAAGACATTGAAATTAAGATTATATTTAATTTTATAGACCTATTTTGGTATTCATTAAACTAAATATAAAATCACATGAAACATTATAATCTTCAAAGTGATGTAAATTGGAATTTGATACCAACTATAACATTCCCGGACCTGTACTCCTAGATTTGGTGCTGAAATCTTAAACTTTACATTTCTGGATTTGATACTGATAATTGTGACCCAATTTTTCTCATCCAATCCTTCCCAAATCAAAATAAAAAATTTGATTACTTAAATCCCTAAAAAAAATTAAGTTTATAGTTTTGGTGAATTAGGAAAGACTCATACAAAAACAATTCTCATGACTTTAAATAATCATTTCTCCCACTTAACCCTGATTTTATTTTTCACATTAAGGCTTCATCATCATCCATATGAAATAAATTATGGAAATAATTCATTCAATATCTTTATTTATAACATGGGGAAAAGAAACATAATAGGGGTGAGTTAAAATTATTAGTAAGGGAAAAAGTAAACATTAACAAATGAATGTTATCAGTAATCATAAGAAGATCATAAAGGTATAATGACACAATAAAAGTGCATGAGTATAATATATGAATATTCTACCCATGAATACCTAGATCATAAAGCATTAAAACAAGGAATAATGCATTAAAAAAGGAAAAATTCATAATAATCATTAATCACGTGCCATGTGATATCTACCTTGATCAATTGAAATATCATAAAACAATAGAAAGAATAGATAAAAAATATTGGTATATTTTAACATCATCCCATATAAACCTTAAAGAACCCCTACACAACACTTATAAATTGGAATAACCGTACAAAGAACTTCCAATATAATTATATATATAATATAACCATTACCCAATGCATTAGAGTGCTATCTGGGAACACCCATTATATAATCTATAATGGGCTCACCCAGAACTATTTGAGCACAACCATCATTTATAATTTCTAAGAACCATAAAATGAATAAGGAATATAGAGAATTAATTTCATCATAACTCATTAAAAATATATTTATTCTTTTCAGAACATGTTTAAACCATGGAAAATAAAGGGGTTCCATAATAATTTCTTTGAAACATGATTGAACTGTATAAAATAAATGATTTCTAGGAAAATTTATTTGAAACATGATTAACCCATGTAAAAGAAACGAGTTATATAAAAATCTATTTGAAACAATCATAATTCATCGAGAAAAAGAAAGAGAATAGTATCAATAAAAATATCCCTAGTAGAGGAGAATTAACAATAAGGGTTTCTGATGTTGATGATTTGAAATACCATTAAAATATTATTAAAAAATTATTTATTAAAATAAAATTTTAATTTTAAAAATCAATTTTTAAAAAATAAAAATTTTTGAAAATCCTTTTATTTGAAAATCAAATTTAAAAGATTTTATTCAAAAATAACCCCATAAACTTTTAAAAGAAGATTTAAAGAAATGATGGTCATAATGGTGTGAAATATGATACATTAAATAAAATAATTTTTTTTTCATTGTAAAAATTTAGTAAAGTGACTTGATTAGAAAATGACAAGAGAATTCCTTTCATATTTTTGGTAAAATCGAAATGGGAATTGTTTTGAAAATGGAAAAAGATTCATTTAAAAAAAATAAAGAGTAAAAATTTGTAAAAATTATTTTGTTCAATAATTTTTAAAAGGTTAAAAAAAATTTGAAAACATTTTTAGAAAACATGATTTTGGAAGAAACATTTTTCTAACTGAAGAGATAAATGAAGTCATATTTTCTTAAAAAGATATCCTCAATAATTTTAAGCACCATAGAGTGGGAAAAAGGTAAAATTAAATTTAGTCATAATTAATAACCATAGTATATATGAAAATTCATTATTTTATTAAAAAATGGATCATAATATCTCATTATTAGAATCATAATAATAAAAAATACCAATAAAGGATGACATTGTAACATAAAACTCTTACCACTTTGGTGTCTTTGAATCATAATCCCCCTTAAAGGATTGTATTAAATGAAACATAAAATAAAATGAGAACAAATAATTTCATGATATTAAATTTTAAATTTTATTTCAATACATCTCATGAAATTATTTAAGTGCATAACACGACATAAGTCTCAAAGAAGGAAAATTGTGACAAAAATCCATTACCACTTTGGTAACATTGAAACCATAAACCCCATAAACAAATATCAAAAAATTGATTTTTAAATCATCATAAATTTAATTATATTAATCATAAAATACATTCATAGAAACTATATACACCACACAAAAAAACTAAGTGGTGAATATGACATGTATCTCACAGAAATAAAATTGAGATGAGAAAAACTCTTTCCTTGTGTCTGATTCATCATGATTTTTATTTACCTTCCTAAGTAGTAAATTTATGTTAATTATTTAATTTCTTTATAAATTTCTCAAATTTTATTATTGCCTTTATTTCAATTATAAAAAATTTATATATAATTACTTGATCAATTATGTTTAATTCAGATGTTTTAACCATATCTGGGTTATTTTTAAAAAATGTATTCGTAGGTTGAATATGGTAAGAAAGGTAATTATTTAAACATATATAGACTAATAGTGATGAAATTAATATCATATTTATACATAAATTATACTTTAAAAAAATCACTTAAGATAGTTATGAAAAGTGAACTAACATTATGATGATGGAGGCGGTAGGCTGTATGTACGCATGAGTAACATTTCAATTTTTCAATGATCGTTATGGAAGGAAGGTAAGTCATATTTTTTATTTCCAAAATTACAATTATATCATAAATACCATGATATTGAATTATATATATTTATATATATAATTATTTTGATGTAAAAAGAATCACATCGCTTCGAGGAGGCGATAGTCCAAACATCCATGAACGACGTTAATACTTTTTCACTCTGTTAAAAGGTAATAAAATAAAGGATATATTATATTAATAAAAAAAATTAATACATGAATATAATAATTATTTAATTTATATCATACATTTTCATTATTATTACCCTTATTACCTTCTATGTAACTCATTTGTGAAAATTTATTTATATCACTTTGTGAGGTGGTAGTCCGTCATATACACGAGTGACGTTATCGTATCCACTACAGTATAGAATATAAAAAGGGTATATATGATATAATAACTCTATATTTATAATTATATTATAAATATAATGTGTATATATATACATATACTTTATATCCATCATTATTCCTACCTTGAGAGGTGGTAACCAAAAAACAAACGACATTAGTTCGTGAGGTGATAATCTACCGTATACATGAACAATGATTTTGTAAACCATTTTAAGGAAGCATGTGTGTTTGTTTGACATATCCTTAAAAAATATTATTATATTTAGGATACTAATGTTATTATATAATAATTTTATAGTAATATCTTAAGGATTTGGTGAAAGAAATAAAACAAAAATGCTTGTTGATGAATGTTACCTTTTCTTTGGGTAACTATTTTCAGTTTGAACCAAATTCCTTAATTAGTTTGATTTATAAAACAATATAGGCTTATAATATGATATTATGGAACTTGGTAAGTTATTTGGGTTGATTTATAATGATCCAAATGGATTTATAAGTGTTAATAATTAAGGGGAGTGAGTGCCCTTTTATAGTTTTAGAGGAGTGACATTCTTGTAAATACTCAAAAGTATTCAGTATTGGGAGGTAAAAATTACCTAAAGTGGATCCAAAATTGTTAATTAAAGAAGATATGGATAATATGGTAGATTAAAAACTCCACCTCACAATTAAACACATGGATTAAACATTTTTTCCCTTAACACCTAAGTTTCCTTACTTTTTTTCATTTTGGTTTTTCATTGAACAGACGTTCGCTCGGGGGCTCAGAGAAGATTTGTGGTCATACGGGTTCTCTTGAATGAACCAGACCTAAAAGAAGGATGTTCTATCTATTATACACAGAGCCAGTACATTTAATGAAAAAAATAAAATACACAACGTGTAATTTTTAATTACACGGCGTGTACTTTCCTTTTCCATACTCCACTTTATGCGGCCTCCAAGTCACCCCACATGGCCGTGTTCACGACCGTTACACGAACAACACCCATCTAATCATGGTAACTAAGTACATGGTGTGTACTTATAAAGTACATGACATGTACTTAATAAATTCCACGAAACTCTCATTTTTCCTTAAAACACCAGAAGAAGGAAAACATACCTCAAAAGAAGATCATGGTTCTTATAGTAAGGGTCTCATTAATCCTTTTTCGAATGTCGGATTTCAGTAAAGATGTTTTGAAATGTCAAACCCTTAGTTTTTGATCCCGAGTTTAAATTGCAAGAATGAAATTTATTGAAGTAGGAGATAATTTAACACCCCAACACTTTATAATATTTTCATTTATGAATAAGTTTAATTTTTTTCTTTTTTTTATGAAACACCATCTTAAGCTTACTCTATATACAACAATGAGTTGTCTTGTGTAACATGAAAGGCCTAGTTTTACCAAACAACAATATATTAAAAAAAATATTATTATTTAAAATAATATATAACCAATCTGTAAGATTAGAGATTGTCACATCCCGGTTTCGGAATCCACCCAGAGGCGGCTCGTACCCGGTTTGTCACATGGCCTCAAGCGCATTTCCCCGAATGCCAGAGGCTTCCAACTAGTAGAGAGGGCCTTGGGTGTGATGGTGGTAAAACTATTATATCATTATAAGAGTAACACAATGGAAGTATATAGATAATAATAGCAGAAGAAAAATAACAACCCCATACAACAGTAAATAGTGGAAGACTGGAAATAATAAACTGGAGCACACATGTATATGAACGATGCATGATACATATGTCTAGGAAAGAAGCCAAAAAAATAAAAATGTTATAATACAAACAATACTAAACCAAAGTACAAAAGAAAACAGATAAACAGCTCCTCATCATCACAATCCTCAGCTTGGTCCTATGATCTCCATCTCTATAATAAATCATGTACCTGAAGTAGAAGGGAACTTGACCTCATCTATACCTACATCAATATAATCTATTTGGGTCCAAAGAATGACCCAAATAGAGTGTGAGACTAAATACCAATAGGCAACCACCATAAGATCTGTGACTAACAGTCAGTGAATATATGATAGACAATAAGAAAAAGGAATAAGTGAACAAGAAAGTACTCAACAGTAAACAATTACACAGTTCAATTTCATTCAATTCCATATATCAAGTAATTAGATAATAAAAGAAGGTAACCCTCTGGGTAGTACTCTCAGACTAACCCCTCTGGTTCAAACAAAACAACACAAGAAACCCTCTGGGAATTACACATAGTCTAACTCCTCTGGTTCAACTTAAACATATACTCTCTAGGGAAGCACTTGCCGTCAATTACCCCTATAGTATCAGATCGGTAACTAAAAGGAACTATGGGGAATCACTTACATCACATTCCCCATGTGGCCCGCATTGAGGAACTATAGACAATCTGAGGAAGCACTTACATCAATTCCCCCCTGTGGTCTCGCATCGTAATGTAAAAACAGACACTCTGGATAAGCCCTTACATCCATTCTCCCAATGGTCTTCTAAAATAGGTTCCCATAGCCCTGTGTAATTCAATAAAGTATTGCAAAGCATATCGGCCAAAGTAAACCTCAAGAACTACTTGTCTAAACATTCTACAACATAACATCATGTCATAATACAATCACTCCATCCTACAATACTAGGCATGGGAAAAAACAAGGTAACCTAATAGGCTAAGTAAGAAAAAATGGTCATAAAAAAAATTCATGGTAAAACACTTCCAAAGAAAATAAATTAACCCTATTCACATTAAAATTACATCTAATTAACCATACAAGCATAGTAAGCAATTAAAAGAGCTAAAATCTTAAACACGCAATACCCTGTTCAAGGGTATTGGGCAATTTTACATATAAAACTCAAGGACTTACTATAGAAAGGAACAAACCACCTACCTCAGTGTTGTAGGATCTATATACGTGAACATTAAGCCTTGAATCTCCCAAGAACATGGTATATCTAAAAAAATTCTCAAAATGTTCAACTAAGGATAACTTGAGGAAGAGGAGGAATTAAGAAACAAATCTCTAGAAGAAGGAAGATCTTACCGAGGCGATCCCAACGCAATAAATGGTAGTCAATTCAGAGAAAGGATGCTCGATCGAGGGCTCATAGAAGGATCGATGATCGTACGATGCTCCTGGATGATGAAGGAGAATAAGAAGAGGTTTCTGTCCATTAGAAGCGACCCCGGTCCGATTAATGAAATAAAAAGAAAATACACGGTGTGTAATTTAGAAGTACACGACGTGTACTTGTCTTTACTGGCCCTCGAATTAGGCGGTCACCAGGTCACCACACATGATCGTGTGTACAGCCGTTACACAGCCAACATATAGCTATCCGTGGTAACCTAGTACACAACGTGTACTTATAAAGTACACGACGTGTACTTCAAAAATTTACAGAAACTCAACTTACTCTAAAAAACACTATAAAATGGAAAACATGACTAAAAAAAGATCTGGGTTCTTAAAAACTTCCCCCCATAAAGAAATTTGTCCACGAATTTACCAAGTATAGTGGCGTAAAGAAGAAACCCCAAAAAGATCCGACCACTGTGATCGTACATCGGCCTCCCTCTCCCAAGTCTCATCTTGTACTCACCTGTGCTACCATAGAACTCTTACCATAGGAACATACTATCCATAGAGAACCTTCATACTTTGATCAATAATCCAGGTAGGATGATCCTCGAATGAGGCGTTCACCTCTAACTCAACCTCCTCGGGTTGAAAGACATGAGATGGGTATAAGAAGTAACGTCGAAGAAAAGAAACATAGAATATGTCATTCATAGCCTGGTACCTATGAGGGGTCTAAAAACGATAGGCAACCGACCCAACTCTCTCTAACACCTCAAACGGTCTGACGTACCTCGGCAAAAGATTAACCTGTCTCCTAGTTTTTCTGTGTCCCAACCTCGGTGTGACACGTAGGAAAACCTGATCCTTGACCTCGAACTCCAGAGGTCATCTCCACTGATCAGCATAATACTTCTTTCAAGATTGTGCAGTATCCATCCTCTTCGGAATCAACTTTATCTGCTCAGTGGTCTCTTGGACAAGACGAGGTCCCATCATAGTTGTCTCTCTTACCTCCAGCCAACATAAAGGTAACCATCATGGCCTACCATAAAAATCCTCATAAGATTCCATCTGAATATTTTCTTGAAAACTATTTTTGTAGGAAAACTCCACAAGAGGTATATGCTTGTCCCAAGAACCTCCAAAATCTAGTATGCATGATCGAAACATGTCCTCAAGCACCTGAATCGTATGCTCAGACATGCCATCTTTCTGGGGATGGTATGTTGTAATCAAAAGTATTTGTATACCCAAAGCCTTCTGTAGCCCCTCCAGACCTGAGAAGTAAAGTGTGTATCCCTATCTGAAACAATGGAGTTTGGAACTCCATGTAGATGTACAATATCTCGGATGTACGACCTTCCCAACTCATCAACACTAAAGGTCTCCTTGATCTGCAAGAAGTGAAAAACCTTCACGAGTCTGTCAATGAAAACCCAAACTACATCATTCCCTTGAGGTGACCTCATCAAACCTATCACAAAGTCCATCATGAAATCATTCCACTTCTACTCAGTAATGGGTAACAACTGAAAAATCCTTGTTTGTTGCTGATGCTCCGCCTTCACCTACATGTATGTGGAACACCTCACAATGAAACCAGCAACATCTCTCTTCTTACCTAGCCCCCAATAATGATGGTGTAGATCATGATACATCTTGGTGACACCAGGATGAACTGCCCAAACTGAGGATTGAAAGTCCCACATTAGCTCCTTGCGTATGTCTATTGACACCCATACGCACCCCTGAAAATGAAAGATCTCATCCTCGCTTATTGTCTATCTAGGAATATGGTCCTCTCTTGACACACTTTACCCTAGAATTAGGAATTATAAATCTAATAGCTGCCACATTCGCACTCGATCAAGTAGGGTAGAGGTAACAGCTACAGAAGAAATAAAAATTTTCCCCTGTCTGTCATGAACCTCCAAATTAATATTAGAGAACAGAGCCATAAGATACCTCTCACTATTAACCTCTTGAACTGCCTGTATCTGAGTACTCCTTCTCAACGCATCAGCCACGACGTTTCCCTTCCCAGGCATTTAGGCAAGCTCGAAGTCAAATGACTGAAGGTACTCAACCCACCTTCACTATCTAAAATTCAGATCATGCTGAGTGAAGATGTACTTGAGACTTTCGTGGTCTGTGAAAACCACAAAATTCTCTCCAAGAAGATAATGTCTCCAACAATGGAAATCATGAACAACTGCCACTAACTCGAGATCGTGCGTCAGGTAATTCTTCTCATGTGGCCTCAACTGACGAGACTCGTACACAACGACTCCTTCTCCCTTCATAAGTGCAGCTCCCAGCCCGATACCTGAAGCATCATAGTAAATGGAATAGATATTTCTCGGCTCAAGAAATACTAGTATCAGTGCTAAAGTCAACCTCCCTTTCATCTCTTGAAAGGATGACTCACAAGAATCTGACCATAAGAAATTTTCACCCTTCTTAGTCAGACCCGTCAGCAGTGCTACTAAGCGTGAGAAGTCATGTATGAAACGTATGTAGTATCCATCCAGACCTAGAAAAATCCATACCACAAATACGTTCTTCATTTTCTCCCAGTAAACTACTGCTCTCACTTTCTCTGGGTCTACTGAAACTCCTATCTCTAAGATAACATGACCCAAGAAGTGAATTTGATCCATCCAAAAGTGGAATTTTGAGAGATTATCATATAACTGATGATCTCTCAGTGTACTTAGAATGATCTCAAGATGTGTATCATTGTCGTGTCGAGTGTGAGAGTACACCAAGATATCATCCGCGAAGACCACCATGAAAGAATCCAAGTATGGATGGAACACTCGGTTCATCAGTTTCATGAAGACTGCAGGCGCGTTTGTGAGACCGAACGGCATAGCCATATACTCATATTGGCCATACCTACTTCGGAAGGATGTAAGAGGTATATAAGATGGTCTAATGATCAAATGAAGATAACCAGACCTCAAGTCAATATTCGAGAACACTCGGGCTCCTTGAAGCTAATAAAAGTGATCATCAATCCTTGGTAAGGGTTATCAGTTCTTGACCGTCAACTGGTGAAAATTCCAATAATCCACACAAAGTCTTAGGGTACCATATTACTTCTTCTCAAATAGGTCAGGTGAACCCCAAGGGGAATTATTAGGTCAGATTAAACCCTTTTCCTACAACTCCTCCAACTGCTTCTTGAGCTCCTTCAACTCTGGTGTAGCCATCCTATAAGGATAAATGGACACCGATGTCACTCCTGACACATGCTCAATATAAAATTCCACCTCTTTCTCTAGAGGAAACCTGAAAAGTTATATGGAAAGACATCCTTGAAACAGTCCACCACTGGAGGAAAGTCTAACTATTAAGTCCCCTGGTCATCCCAATATAGACTAGAGATTTGGGCTGTAACTCCTCCCAACCCATGATGCTCAGGTCCTACTCTGCTCTCTTGGACATACCATTTTCCCTTATGAAGAAATGACCCACCTTATGATGATGTGAAACTCACACTACAATGATAATAGTTGACAACTGCCTGTAAGGGAACTAACTAGTCCATTCTGAGAATGACATTGTGGCATGTCATCTCTAGGACATAAAGATCCCATAAGAAGTGACACCCACCAACCTCTAGAGGGCACTTCTTGTAGAGTCATACACTATCCGTTCTTATCCCCAACTGAGTGTATAATGTCAAGATATCAGTAGAAGAAAAGATATAGAGCCCAAGTCTCTCCACAAGAGTAACAGATATAAAGCTATGGGAATCCCTTGTATCGAAAAGAGCGGAATCTAAAACTGAGGAAACTAAGATCGTACCTCGAACTGTAGAGGGTTCGAGATCCTGCTCCTACTGGGTTTTCCCCACTTCAAAATTATAACCTATACCGCGGCCCTGTGACCCTGCTTGACCAGCCTAAGCTGATCCACTCTATTGTCACTGAAACCCTGGAGACTGGCTACCATGGCCACGACCTCCACCTCGTCTTGAACGTCCAAAAGAACTCTAGTTCCCTGATTGATAAGAAACTGGTGGTGCTTCTCCTAAATGAGGAGTCATAGAAGAACCTTTATCACCAACTTCCGGTGGGAGGATCTAACAGAAGTGCTGAAGATGACCCATCTAACCGCAATATCGGCACTTCACTAGGTCTTTCGGGCAATGAGGCCTTGTATGATCGCTCTTAACACACTAGTAGCATACCACATGGCTACCTGAATAATTGTCTTTGTTCCTTATATCACCACGTGAAGACCCCGTACGGTGCTTCCTACTATCTGTAGGAGGAATAATTACTCCAGACGTCGAGCCTCCTTGGATCACAACTCTAGAATCCCTTAGATTCCACTCCATGATTAGTTCTTAGTTAACTAGATGTAAGTAATCCTGAAGATGTTCACCTGTGATCAGATGTCCTGCCTCAGACCATCCTCAAACTTCCTTTCCAGGAATAACTCGTCACCTCCTAGAATAGGCGTGAAGCACTGTAGCTATGTGAAAAAAGAATAATACTCTATAATAGAAAGAGTACCCTACTCCAGACTCATGAAATCTTGGCCTTGATCAGCCCTCAAAGTCTCTGAGTAGAAGTAGTCATAGAAGGCACACTGAAACTCATCCCAAGACATAACATGCTGGCATCCCGCCTGTGAGATCACATCCCACCATATCTTGGAGGAATACAAAATCATGTACGTGGAAAGATTCACCCTACTCTCTAGAGGAGTCTTCAGATGCTCTAAGATAAAAAGAATGGCTTCTAACCATGACTTTGTAGCTTGGGGTCCTCTTTCCCCTATGAAGGCGGGAGGATGATGCTGCTGGAAAACCTGTGTCAACTCTGCCATAGACAGGGTAGGATGCGGTACTCCACGGAAGGTCTACATGAACCTCATAAATCCATCTTGGAACTATTCCTCAGCACCTGTGTCCGGAATGACAGCTGGTGCCAAGACTGGCACAACTGGAGGATCTGCTAGAATTCCCTGATCATCCATATCCGGTGTCTGATCACTGCCCTATAACTGGAAGACAACCAAAGGATAAAGGATGTCTCAATGGCATGACTCTGCAATTTCAAGCGCACACCTTATATCAAGAATATCAAGGACTGAAAACTACAAGTGTAAGAAGGGGGAAAGAGAAAAAATAGTTCAAGTTTTCCAAAACATGACTACACGAAATGTAGAATTCCTACATGGCGTGTTCTCTTAATCCATTCACATGGACATGTATCCCTACCAACCTTGGTCGTGTAACACCCCAAACACACGGCGTGTTGTCCTAACACATGGTGTGTACTTGAATACTCTTCCCCTGCCCGAGTCCTTCTACATGACTAACCCACACTCTTCCCTTAGAACAAGACTACACGACATGTTAGTGCCAGAAATAGCGTGCAAAATGTGAGCTTCACTATCCCGTGTTTGTTAGTTACACGGTCAGTTACACGGCTCACACTACACGGAATGTTCCAGATGGACATGGCATGTACTAAGAATATTTTTCCAAACTGTGTTGTTCATTACACAGCTGGGTAATCGGGTTACAATACACGACGTGTTCCAAACGAACATGACGTGTATCAGAAAAGAATCAACTGACCCGTGTTGTTAGTGACATGGCCAGTTACATGGTTCTACAATACGACATGTACATCCTCTACACGGTGTGTCCTACCACATATTCTAGACCCTGTGTCCCCACCCATATAGTCTAAGACATAGTTAGACACTACATGGTGTGTACATATGGTACACAGCTTGTACATTAGAAAAATAGTTTCTTCCCAAATAGAAGAACACATGGTATGTATTTAACATTACACGCCATGTATTCTTGGTTTTCTCGGATAGTAAGCCTCATAAACTACTCTGGAACCCAGAAGGAAACACTAAAATGAACATTAGGGTGCCAAATTCTAATTCTTGAGGGCCCATACTCCCCATGAATCAAAGATCAACATCTTCTATAGGTTATATACCCAGATAACAGTGTAATGATCCACCAAATTCTGGTCCATGAGGGCCCATAACACCTCAAGACCAAAAGTATTGAGTTCATTCAAAAAAAACCTTACACAATCAATAACCTATCAAACAACATGTATTTTATCAAGGTATCTATCACAACAACATGAAATAACTAATGCACCCTAAATGGAATGACATGAATGCATGACATGTGATTCCTAGCAAGTGAATATATGATGCATGAGAGGGAATACCCTCATCTCATCAGGTTTCAACAAAAATAGATCCTCAATAATATCAATGATAATAGCAGAAAGCACGTGAATCATCCAACGATGAAAATTAAATCAACCGTAAAATTGAAAAACCAGAAAAATTTCAATAAACGAGGTAGATTGGATTTTCCTTGTACATGGGTTAGCTACTCCCAGGAATAGCTTATTACCAAGTACCTATTCCATCCTATCCTTGACTATAAGCTCCAAACAGTAATTCAAGAAGAAAATAATTCATCTGATACCACTTTGTAATGTTCCAGTTCTGAAAGACACCCAGAGGCGCCCAGAACCCGGTTGGTCACATGGCCTCAAGTGCATTTCATCGAATGCCAGAGGCTGCCGAATAGCAGTGAGGTCCTTGGGTGTGATAGTGGAGAAACTATGATATCATTGGTAGAGTAACACAGTGTAAGTAAACAGATAACAATATCAGAATCAAAATAAGAACACCATACAACAGTAAACAACGGAAGACTGGAAATAATAAACTGAAGCACACATATATATGAATGAGGAATGATACATATCTCTAGGAAAGCATCCAAACAATGCTGAAATACAAATAGTACAAAACCAAAGTAAAAAAGAAAAGAGATAAACAACTCCTCAACATCGCAAGCCTCGACTTGGTCCCATGCTCTCCATCTCCACAGCAAATCAAGTACATGAAGTAGAAGGGAATTTTCTCTTATCTATACCTATAGCAATATAATCTGTTTGGGTCTAAAGAATGACCCAAATAGGGTGTGAGACTAAATCCCAGTAGGCAACCACCAAAAGATCTGTGCCTAATAGTCAGTGAATATATGGTAGGCAATAAGAAAAAGGAAGTAGTGAACAAGAAAGTACTCATCAGTAAACAATTAAACATTTCAATTTCATTCAATTCCATATATCAAGTAAGCAGCTAATCAAATAAGGTAACCCTTGGGGTAGTACTCTCATCCCATCCCCTCTGGTTCAACCAAAAAAACACAAGCAACCCTCTATGAAGTACGCACAGTCTAACCCCTCTGGTTCAGCTTAAACATAGACTCTCTGGGGAAAAACTCACCATCAATTCCCCCTATAGTCTCGTATCGATAACTAAAAGGCACTTTGGGGAATCACTTATGTCACATTCTCCTTGTGTCCCGCGTCGAGGAACTACAGACACTCTGAGTAAGCACTTATGTCAATTCCCCCTGTGGTCTGGCATCGTAAAGTAAAAACAGACACTATGGAGAAGCCCTTACGTCCATTCTCCCTATGGTCTACTACACCAGGTTCCCACTGCCCTGTGTAAGTCAATAAAGTATAAAAAATAATATTTTCCAAATTAAACCTCAAAAACTACTTGGCTAAATAGTCTACAGGATAACAACATGTCAGAATACAATCACTCCATCCTAAAATACTAGGCATGGGAAAAAACAAGGCCGCCTAACAGGCTAAGCAAGAACAAACAGTCATAAACAAAACATGCATGGTAAAAAACATCCAAAGCATAGAAATTAACCCTATTAACATTCAAATTACCTCTAATGAAGTATACAATCATAGAAGGCAATTAACAAGGCCAAAATTGTAAACACGCAATACCCCATTCAAGGGTATTGGGAAATTTTGCACATAAAACTCAAGGAATTTCTACAGAAAGGCACAAACCACATACCTCAGTGTTGTAGGATCGATATATGTGATAATCAAGTCTTTAATCGTCCAAGAACATGGTAGATCTACAAAAACGCTCAAAATGTTCAATTGAGGATAAATTAAGAAAGAGGAGGAATCAGGAAACGAAGCTTGAGAAAAAGGGAGAGCTTACCGTGGTGATCCCAATGCAATCGACGAAAATAGATTTAGAGAACGGATGCTTGATCAGGGTCTCATAGAAGGATCAGTGGTCGTACAACGCTCTTGGACGAAGAAGGTAAAGAAGAAGAGTGTTATGTCCATTAGACGCAAACCCGGTCTGTTTAATGAAATAAAAAGAAAGTACACGGTGTGTACTTCCCATTACCGGACCCCGCATTAGGTTGTCACCAGTTCACCACACACAGCCATGTGTACGACTGTTACACGGCCAGCATACAACTACCCATAGTAATTGAGAACATGACATGTACTTCAAAAATTTCCAGAAACTCCTCTTATTCTAAAAAACACTTGAAAAGGGAAAACATACTTGAAAAGAAGATCCAGGTTCTTATAGAGATTATGAATTGGATTAAAAAAAATTTTAATTTTATCTATATAATTTTTAAACTCATCTTATGCATTTTTTCGACATGAAATAAGAAAATATTTATTTATTTTTGAATAAAATAAGTATTTTTCAAAAAATGCAGTTTTATGCCTTTTAATAGAGAACCTTTTTTAAATAAAATATTTGACACTTTTATATATTAAATTTGATAAAATAAACTTATTATTTATAATTAGTATATAAAAAATTAGTTTTTAAATTTTATTGGTGTTTTTATAATAACTTTTACATTTTAATAAATAGTGAAAAATACAACATTTTAATTCAAAAATGCTTTTTCATCTAATTTACTTATATAGAAAGATTATAATTTTATTTGGTTTTATAGTGTAATTATACTATTATTTTATCATTTAATTAAATTTAGGTCATTTAAACTAATTTAAAATTGAAATTGTATTAAAAAACATTGTCAACTTTTGAACATTTCACTTTTAAAACCCTCTTTTTAGTCTTGTCTGCAGAATTAATTTTAAATACAATTTTCCCAATTCTATGAATTGAATTAGAAAAAATTTATTCTATATTTGGAATAAGAAGATAAAAATTATGTTTTAATGTCAATTTAATTTTTATGTATAAAAAATTTACCATGGTAAGAAAATTATTTACTGTGGTAAAAGTAAAATTTTGGGAAGGGTTAAAGATAAAACTTATAAGATTAACATACCTAAATAATACAAAATTTAATGGTTGGGTGAGGTGTGTATAGAACCTAAAGATCCTATAGAACATTAATTAAAATACAAAGTCATTTAATTAAATTTCACCTATATATGGTTTTCTTTTAATACAAAATAATCAATAAATTAATCACTTGAACCCACCTCTCCTCAAGTATAAATACCACCTATACACCACCTTATTAAAACCCAAAAATCCTTTTGGATCATAAAATATCTTCCCAAACTTATCCTACTAACTCTACCCATGTAAAAGTTCTACTGGAATCACCAAAAGACCAAATCCAATGCCCTAAAGGGTCTTTCATGGAGGTGATATTCAAGAGGTGATTTTGTCAAAGTACCTCTCTTAATTACTTTTCTTTTTCTACTTTTTCCTCACCCCCTTCATAAATAAATGAATGATAACTCTATAATAACGTATAATCTATATTTTCATGTTTATAATGGAATATATCACATCCATGTCATTTCTCACCTCCTCTTATTCAAAGAAACGAAATTGTTTTCCAGGTTATGCCGATTAATTGACTCCGTGAATATTGTTGTTGTTGTTTTTCTATTACCACCTTCAGGGATAGTCTTAAAAATATTTTTATGGTTAAATAATATTTTAATATTTAAATTATATCCTATTTTATATTCTTTACCTTTAAACCTTCATTCTTTCTATATTGTGGATATACAATAACATCATTTGAGGAAATGTAGACTACCGCCCCCTCAAAGCGATGCGATTCGTTCACACTATACATGAAACATAATAAAGAAAATTTTAATAAATATATGTAATTTATATGAAATATATATGATACTGGAATTATAATATACATATTTATGATTCACTTTTCAATATTTTAATATGAAAAAGAAATGAAATATGCATTCATGCGTACATACGACATACTGTCTCCATGAACATTGCATTTCATTTATATCTAAAAACATTATAGTTTATTCTAAATACAAATATACTCAATATATAAGATACTTATTTAATAATTTACATTATGGAGATTATTAAATCGTGATATATGTAATATAATATGTAAATAACAAGTCAAAACATACTTGATAAAACTAGGCAATTAACACCCAAAATAGTGAAATAATGAAATATTGTTAAAAAATGGGTAATAAGATATTATAAGGATATATAATATTATAAACATGATTATGGCTCTATAATAAGTTAGTAACACTATTCAAACCATTATATAGTAGGTTAAAGTACAATCACTCCAAAAGGAATCGCATAGTATGGGTTAATTTCACTATCGTTTTATTTTATGAGATTGTTTATATGTAAGTATCTATTTGGAAATCTTTATTATCCATGTCCATGTTTCTTAAAAATATAAATCAAAATATTATTACTATTACTCAAAAATTGTTTCAGGTATTTTTTATCCATGTTTTAATTTTTATAAAACATTTGGGATGAATCTTTCCATCATTTTCAAAATGAGGTACTTTATGAAATTTTAGATAAAATTAAGGAATGGATGTTTCTTTTAACTTATATGGTGTGAGAGGTTATTTATTCCATTGTGGCGCCTTAACATTTTGAATATCCCCTTAAAATCTTAAAATTTTATTTTTAAAATAAATGTTATCTTTTTTTTATTGTGTATCTTTTAAATAATTTTAAAGTAAAAATGGATATTTTCTCAAATAGTTTTTATAATTTTATTTGATTATTTTCATCTATGTCAACATTCTTTGTTGGATTTTATGCTTAATTGTTGTTGATTTATTATGATAAAATCTTCCATAGTGTATTCAAGGCTTGTGATATATTTTACTATAGATGTACTATTTTGATACCATTTATGGTTTATGGTTAAAGTATTAAGATTTTGTATGATAGTTTTAATACAAATACTTATGTTATGGTTTTCCCCTTTCATAAGAAGAATGCATTGGACTTAGTAAGTGATGGGTGGGACCCGCTATATCCCCTAGATGCATTAGTAGGTCTCATGAAACAAACTAGTGTCTTGGAACAAGGCCTTGATAGTATGGTAATTTATGGTCTTGGAACGAGTCCTTGACTACATGGTTATGATGTATGGAATTATGCATTCTCTCCTTATGAGATTAGTTATTGATATTACATGTGATTATTCAACTAGTATAATATCCATGTGAATGGTTAAATGTAATTATTTCATTTATTCTTTCCATATTATGCTGAATATTATATTTAAAAGGATTTTGTTTCAGTTTTATGCCTTTACTTAAATGTTTATGTTTATTTATGATAGATTACTCTATATTATTTACCCTTAATGAGAATGTGAGCTCTCTCATTTCTTATGTTTTATTTTCTCAGGATGCCAAGGTGTGTATTATTATTTATATATAGGGATAATCTAGGAGAATAATGGTGTTCTTAAAAGATTATCCATGTTTTATTTTATGTTTTGAATTGTAATTTAAGGTTTATATATGTAATCTATTTTCCAAGACTGCTAAACTAACCAGTCCTTTGGGATTTGATTCCTTGTAATCATTCCAATGTATTAAAATAATGTATCAACTCTAGGATTCTAGGGTCAGAGAGTTATAGAGGCAGTGATATTTTCTATCAAAATTCAATAATCTCCACCTTGATGAAAAATATTTCTATGTTGATTCTCAAAAAATTCATCATATTGTTGTTTCCTTCCCGATTACTATAGGTATCTCAGGTAAAAAAGATGTTGATCAAGTCCAAAAAATTTTGGAACTTGATCCCTATAACTACCTTCTTATCCTTAAAAGGAATAAAAAGATCCCATGCCTGATTCTGATGTAGTGAACTAATTTCTTCTTCCTTAACTAACTTATATGTGTTCCTTTATTTTCTATCCAAAATATCTCGACAGTTATATCGAATATGATCTTCAATTACAGAATTATAATAACAAACCATGTCCTAGAAGGTCTCCATATGGTCTTTTATACTTTACTAGTGGTGACACTCTCTTATGATATCATTGATTCACATGTAATATACTTGGTGTACAAATAATTAAAATAACCTTTTCATATACCTTTCATCAGAAAGAGTGAACCACATATTACTTTCATCTTCAATGGTTGTCGAGAAACCAATATTATCCAAGACTCTAATATATATGGGGTTATTTTATAATTCTGATACACGTATTACATTTATAAGGCATCAAGTTGTTCCATCATGAATCCTCAAATGTATTGTTCTAAAGCTTTTCATGTGGAAGGAGTGGTTATTTCCCATAAGAACCTAACCGTCATATAACACCTTGAGGTTTGAAAACCAATATTTATTCTTGTAAATATGGAATGGAAAAACTGAATCAAGAATCCAAAATTATGAACGGTTGACCGTAAAGTAAATGAGTAAATAAGTATCTTCAACATCCTTGGTTTTATGTACAACATTCACCTTCAATTTCCCAATTTTGGGACAATCCTTCTTCCAGTGACCTTTTTGATGATATCAGGCACACACATCTTTTTTTGGATGTCTATATCTGAAATCCCATCATAACTTCAATCATGATTCATCTCATCAAAATCCTTCATATTTCCTATCATATTATTTTTCTATAGTTTCCATAAATGCCTCTAATGTAGAGTCTCTATGGTCAAACGTGTCTGTCCAAATATACTCATTATTAATTAAGGTATTTGATACATCAAAAAAATTTACATCATCATTACCATACAACAATTTTGTAGTATGGTTATCATAACTCTCTGGTAAAGAGTTTAGGAAAAAAATATTCTTATATCCATCGATAATCATTACTTATAAATTTTTTAAATATGTCATTTTTTTATTAAAACAATCTAGGTTCTCAATCATGTATATACCAACATTGTACTAAAATTTGAAAAATTTATTTTTTGGGTAGAGATTATTTTTGATGCATTTGGCCATATTCTTGTTCTCTAAAATATTCCACAAGGTTTCAATGAGTTATCTTGCATCACACTATATTTATGATCTTTAGTTAAACAAATCCAGATCATACTGCATGCTTGACCATTGAGTCTCTTCCAATCACCATCAGTGATGTCGACGCGCTTTTCTTTCTAGGTGATATGCAACTCCTACTGATTTAGAATAGACATAACTTCACATTTACAAATATTGAAGTTATTCTTACCATAAAATTTCTTCACCTTTAATTTGGTGACAGACACCATACTTATATGTCTGGAAGTACTTGTAGACTCGGTATTTGAATCTGGAATAGACGACTGGGGTGGTACCATATTGATTTCATCTTGGGGATTCTCCATAAATAAGATCATAATTTCCAAAAATAGATAGTGATAATAAATCTATTATAGTTAAAAATAACCAAATCAAATATTTAATTTCTTAAATTGGATAACAAATGAATGCCAAAAATTTTCCCCATTTTGTTTAAAAAATGCTAAATTTCCAACTCAATTTTTTGAAAAAAAATATTCTCAATTTTCACACCACCCCTAAGATTCCTATCTCACATTTTTTTTCAATTCCTCTTACAAAACATGAATAAAATGAGCCTTACCCTTTTTCATGACATCACATGTATCCTCACATAACACTTTTTCTTTCTTCCTTATTTTTTATTCCAAACACATCTTTCCTGCCCATTTAATTATTCATTCCTTCTCAACATGGTTGAAAATAAAAATATAGAGGGTGAGATAGAAATTATACAATAATCGGAAGATCTATGGTTGGAAATGCAGTGGGGTTATATAGGTGTAGACAAATTTAGGTTGCAGGTGTACGAAGAATTGGTTTGAACTAGGAATGTGGGTCGCAGACAGTAGTCTCGAGTGGAAAGGTGGTCAAAAGAGTTGCTAGAATTATTATCCAAGTAATCAAAATCAACTTATCTTTGATACCAGTTTGTTGTGTAGAAGTGATGTATCACTCAAATTATCATACTCAAGCAGATAGAGAAAAAAAACTGAGCACACAAAATTTAATGTGGTTTGTCGAGTGACCTACATCCACGGGGAAGGTAGTATATTTGATCTTGTTAAAATGGGAGAACATATTATAGAAGGGAACAACCACATATTTCCCACACATTAAATATCATATTTATATGGTAAAAGGAGGGATAAGAAACACAAAAAATGCTGCTGAAAAAAATATTTGGTTGGTTACCAAACAAATTCTTCTAGGAGCCAATGCCAACCCCATTTGTTGGTCATCATCAATAGGCACCAACCCTTGTTTCAGAATTCTATAGCATCTACCAATCATGAGGAATTGATTTTTTTCATCAACATTCAACATTATCTTAGGGTTGGAACTCATCAAATTGTAGATGTTGGTATTTGTTCCACCTTTCCCCACCACCAGCATGTATAGAGTGTCATATAACACAACCAGATGTAGGGTGGAGGCCGGATCATAGGTGGAGATGGTGACCTTGAAGCATAGTGGTGATTTTGGTTTGGGGATCACAACCACCATGGTACACAGGGACATTCCTTGAAACCAAATAAAACTCTAAATCACATTCCCCTTTTGAATATTGTAAAATATAAAGCATCCATGGAGATGGTACCTTAAGGTAGATGGAATAGGGGTTGAGGAAGTTCTGGTAGAGACAGACGTGGGCATTAGAAAATAAGGCACAAAGGATGGGGTGATCCATATAGCACCCATCTAATTGGAAACATTGTTAGAGGATATTATTGTCCCCTGATGAAGCTTCTTTTTTAAGTAAATAAATAGTGAAAATTGTACAAAAAATGGGGTAAAGGAGGAGAAAAGAGGGAATGAATTATTATGGAGGAATTATTAATGACAAAAGAGAAAACCTTCTGGCCACCACTCTTGGATCTGACCATGGGGATTCCCTAAATATCGAATGTTCTTTCCTTGGTGTACCCATTGGTCCCTTCTTCCATAGCCACACCCAATATATGAAAAGTCCCCTTTATGTTATGTTTCTTCATCCCACCTATGGTGAATATAAAATTTCAATAGATCAAAATCCTAAGATTTCTAGCATTCGAGTCCCCATTTTTCTCATTCATCCTATAAACTAATGTCACCAGGATTTACTAGAAGGATCCTATTGGTGACCTAGCTAGAATCTCATAATAATAATCATTAAAATATTAATCCTGATCCTAAACATACTACACATCCTAAGGGCCTATGGTGTCCAATTCATTCTATACAATCTTGTGATTGAATCTCAGTGTCTTGTGCATTCTTCACATGGATCGGCACCTGGATATCAATATACAAACTCGACATCCATGATGATGTCACCACATTTAAGTCTTATCACACAATGTCACATGTTTCTCAAAATATAGATTCAAGGAATCATATGTAGGAATTCAAAAACATAACTATCACACCACATTAGGCCCATAGGTCGGGTCACATAAAGTGTGTTTGAAACTATTACAGGTTTAGGTTTATTCAATGCTTCCATTTATCATTGCTAAAGAAATGCTGATAAAGGGGGTACCTCAATCAACACTAATTTTTTTTGATAAATTTACCCCTTTATTAGTGTTTTTAGCGATGATTAATGTCACTTTTATCAGTTCTTTTCTTATCACTAATAAAAATATTCCTTTTTTCAGTGCTAAAACAATGATAAAAGATGTATTTCATAAAAAAAATTACATTTCATTAAAATAATATGTTAAAACTTTAATATATTTATATTGATATAAATATAATATATTTTATAAAATATGATTTATATAATACTAAATATTAAATCACACTCAATATATAAGATATTTAGTGAAACAATGGATAATTAAATAATTAAAAATTAATATTAATTAACAATTAGGTGATTATTATTGAGTAATATTCATTTAATAATACTTTTATGATGGAAAAACTTAATAAATTAATAAATGATCTAAAATATGTTAAAAAATGAATTGAACTTCAAACAGCCATACCTTTTAATCAGAGTGTCCTTTTGATCACCACCACATATCAAATTGCTTGTGAAAATATCTACATCACAGTGACCTAGGGAGACCCCCATCAATGTTTTTTTGAGGTCAAAAAATGTCCAAAAGGCCCCTAAAATTGAGATTTTTTTTAGGTAACTTTTTTTGGACATTTGATGGAATTTTTGAATCACTTGAGGGGGTCTTCTTATATTTTTTCAATGGAGGCTCACATTTTTTAGATATTAAATTCATATAGAATAATATGATATTAAAGTTTTATTTTTTTTTGATATTGTAGTGTTATTCATTATTAAATATATATACATATATACATATTTGTATATATTTACGACTAAAAAATTATTTTTATAAATAAATTTGTAAACATATTTACATATTAAATATCTTTCTAAATGTATTTTTGTGTGTGTCTATATTAATATTTATTTATATTTATATACCTAAAAAATGTATATATAATGTTTATATATATATAAATATATTTTTGAGTGTGTATGTATTAACAAAAATATATATATTTATTTATATATTCTAATATATGTATATAAATATAAATATGTATAATTATATTTATCAACACACACACATGTCTAAATATGTGTGTGTGTGTGTGTGAATATATGTATTCATGCATGCATGTATATATGTTTGTTTCTGTATATTTAAACACACACACAAAACATATTTTATAAGTGTATTTAAAAATAATTATATACATATATATATCAATATATGAATAAATACACGGATAAAAAATGTAACTAAAATTATATTAATTAATAGATATATCATAAAATAAAGAACAAAACAACATAGAGCAGTGGTAAAGACACAAGTATGTAAGGGTGGAGGTCCCAGGTTCAAATCCTAGTGAAGGTGAACATGGGAGTGGGTAGGAGTAGTTTTCTAGCACTAATAAAGGGCAGTGGGATCATATGAGAACTGATAAAAGAGGTGAGGTGGAGTTCAAGTGCTGATAAAGTGGGGTGACCTCCCTATGAATATCTCACCAATTAACCAAATTTTTTATGGTTTTATATTTTTTACTTTTAGTAGTGCTTTTTTAGCACTGGTAAAAGGGACACCCTTTTATCATCACTTATATCATCAATTCTTTTTTAGCGCTAATAAAGGTCTTTTTAGTGCTGATAAAAGGGGGATTTTTAGTAGTGTGGGTATCCATAACTGCATCAATAATAGCTAGGTGATATCATACAAATGATATAAGGGTTGGTCGAACACCTAAACCCTTCCCTATTTTCCATATCCCCATCGGATCACATGTTGGGTGTGGGTTATAAATTAACATTCGCTACCATCTCTACCCATACCCACACACACACACACCCAATTAGGGTTAGTCTATCATTGGGAACCTTCTTATGTAAAATAAATCAATTACAAGTAGAGACACCCTACTTGGGGCCCTATTGGTGAACACAGGGGAAGAGGCACCCCACTTGGATCCTTGGTCTCATTCAAGTCCCTGGGATCATAACCCACCACATAAAGTACATCACATTCCTAGGAAATGTCATAACATATCATGACCTCATGGCCAAAAAGGGTATGACTCATAGGAAACCCACTCAAGATATGGATGAATGCATGTATCATAATCCATGTTCTTTCAAAGTTGATCACTCAAAAAAACCAATCCAAGTCATCCTATAGTCTGTCTACCTTAGTACGGTTACTCTAGGTTAGTACTACGAGCTTATTGGATCTAAGGAATCACAAGGTTCTTATTAGGCCCACTTGGGCCCATCGTCATAGGTCCACTCACACCTCCTCTTGTAGAGTTTTATGGCTTTCATAGAGGTTCACCACATCATTTACATTCTAATTTAAATCAAGGATTACCCCATGGGGTGATGGTGTCATGTCCAACTCTACCAATGGTCATGACCTTGACCATCAGTTGGTGAGGCATCTACCTAGAGTGAAAGGGCTTGTTATGGCCTATGTAACTCTATAGGGTCTAAGTATCATCTATAGGATTAAAAATATTAATTAATTACAATTCTAAGCAATCTATTTCCTTAGTTCATTAACCTAAATAACTAGGTTAGCACCCTCAATAGTGAGACTACTTATCACAATACACTAAAACTAAACAACCATTATACTATAGAGAAATTACCAGGATCACTTTATTTAATTGAATATTTTATCATTTATTTATAAAGACCAATGGCTCTACCAAGTCCCATACAAGCCCACCTACACTATAAAATATTTTAATTTTTTCAAAAAGGACATATATTTTGGTAAAGGTATATTTTCTATTGGTAATTTTTTTTACCAATAGATATTTAATTATTAATAAATTATTGGAAAAAAATATATCATTAAATGTTATTACAATAGAAGAAATAATTATTTTTTAACTATAATAATACAAATACATGATACATATTTTTGTAAAAATATTTATCAATAGATTTATACAATAGATTTATCCGGTGATAATATTATCAAAATTTATCTTTTAATTTATTATAAACAATACCAAAAATTAATATCTATTTGTAAATTATATTTTTAATAAAATATTATATTTGGGTATTTCAATATTTTTTTCAAAAGTTGTATATTATATTTATTAATGTAATTATATATAATATATTTATTATATAATAATTACAAATTTAGCATATATGAAACTCTAAAACATGAAGGTTTTATTTGAAGAAACATATTCAAACATAATTACAAACATGTTTAACCATGTTCAAATTCCTTGTGAATTTATAATAAACTCCATCAAATGTTATCCGCAATCTATTTCACTCAAACATTTTTTTTGTTTTCCTTGATCACACTGGTGGCCGGAAGGATCTAATTATCCCCACTCATGTAAACAAGTCAACTTTCTTTCACTTGTGGATGAAAATAGTTCATCTATAATCTCACACTAACATCAAGAAGAACCCAATGGCTAAACATGTTTAAAATATTATTAATTTATTTATATATAATATATTTATTATATAACAATTATAAATTTAACATATACGAAACTCCAACAAACCAAAGTTTTATTTGAAAAAAACATTAAAAAAAATTACAAACATGTTAATAATTTTAAAATTCCAAGTGAATTTACATGAAACTTCATAAAACTTCATCCACATTCTATTTCCCTCATACATCAGTTGTTATTTTTCAGGTTCCCAATGGGGGTCGGAAGGATCTAATCATCCCCAATCATGTAAACATGTACTATTTTTTACAATTTTGGATGAAATAGTTCATTTATAATATTAAACTAACATAAAAAAAGATCTCAATGGTTAAACATGTTTAAAAATAAAATATAAAAAATAATTTGTTTAAAAATTGGATTTTCCATACAAAACAAACATATGTTCAACTGTTTACTACTTTCATAAAATATCAAACAATATCTCATTTATTTTTTACAACTTTTATAAAACATCCAATATAAAAAAATGTACAAAAAACATATATTTAACTATTTTACATGAATCATATCAATAAAAAAGGGATCTAAAAAGAGAATGATACATAATAAAAAAGAGAACAAAATCCATGACTCAAGTAGATAGAGAATAGATTCTTGCCTATAGTGCATAAAAACCTCAGTTCGTGACTAATGAATATGTGCACTAAGGATTTACAGAGAATGTTTCATACTAAAAAAGATAATTTTACATACTGAAAATGATAGAAAATAATATTTATGTATCCTCTAATATATAAAAATCTCATTTCATGACTAAAAAAGATGCCCAATGAGGCTTCAGTTTATGAACTAGAGTATGTTTTATACTAAATGGGATTCTATAAATATGAGGTTCATGAATTATATAGAACAATATATGAAACCTATTGTATATAAAAACTGAGGCCTTAAAATATATTGATATTACAGAAAACTTGCATACATCAGAGTACCACATGCGACAACATGTTTGAAGTTTCATGAAAAACAGAATCCATGGATCAAGAAAATGGAGGTTGATGATAATAAAAAAATAAATAAATGTTACATGTTTATAATATATCTACTATAATATCTAAAACAATTAATGTAGTATAGTTCTACATTTTTATTAGGATAAATTCATAATGGTGTTACTAACTGGATTTGGGAGATTAAAGAAGACGTGTTCTGAGTTTCATGTTTTCCAAGAAGGGTGGAGATTACTAGACATGGTCGACACATGAATTATACTATTAATGTTGATATTTTAGACCTATATATATTTTTAATTTGATTCATATGATCCCAAGATTTTTTTAAAAAAGTACTAAGTTAAATTATAGGAAGAATTTTTCCTTCTTTCTTATATTGATTCATTATGGTATGAAAGGTGAAAATTTTTCCTTTTTACTTCATCAAAGTTGTAAATATTTTGAAAAATAAATCCAAATATAGGAACATTAAACTCAAATTAGACATCTCTAATGTGTTTTTAATGGTGATAAAAATGTTGGTTAGGTTAAAGCTATTCAAAATTTTCAAAAAAATTAAATAACCATCTAATGATTTTTAAACAACTGACCCAATCACTTTAGAAAAACAAACTGAAATAACCTAAAACCAAATAAACTGACTGAATTTAATTATTTAAAAATAACCAAAATAACCAAGATTAAAATAATATTTCAGTTTAAAAAAAAGTACTAGTTCCCAGCATTATAGGCCGCATATCCAAATTCTTATCACCACATACATTCCAAATACCCAACCAATAGGATTCCAAATTACTGGTAATAGTAGTTCAAAACCCTAAAATGTCCAATATAATAGATACTATTTATTATCCATAAAAATTATAACAAACATTTAGGAAAATCATCATGTCTTTATAGATTGATAAAATTTATGTGAATTATTTTTTTCATTTTTTTCATATTGAAATACCAATGTTATTATTCTAAAATTTATATTTTTTTGAATTCAACCATAAAAATATTTAGTTTTATTTTATTTTATCAAATTTATTCTTTCAAGATTATTATGTTTTTTTAATTCTTAATTTTTATTAGGATGTTTTTATGGCCACTTGGGCCTCCCTTTTGGGCTTATTCTTTTGGCATATACATGTTGCATGTACTGCCTTCCCATGGCATCATGGAAATCCATGTGGCCTTTATTTTTGTTCATTAATCTATTCTCCCACTCATTGCATTCCCATCATATACCTGGTGAGGTGAATTAATTTTCATTTTTTTGTTTCTGTGAGGCTCTACATCAGGTTCTTGGGGATTGGCCTTGCTCTTTTGAAGCACTGCGGATGTTAGGGGGAATTCATCACCCTCTACACTATTATATCTTTATCATTCAATATTCCTTATCCACTCACAGTTGTGGTGTTATACCACTCCAATTTATGGATCTCTAACCCTAACCTAGTTATTCTATTTGCTCGGTGGTAAGTCTTTGTGTTGGTTATTATCCATGGTACACTTTTGGTGTACCGCTTCTGGTGGAGCTTCGGTGATAGCATCCTTTAGTTAAGAAGACGTGAGGTAAAGTACCTGATGAAAAATTGATCCAGTCCAGGTGAGTACCCCTGTAAGAAAATGGATCCTTAATGTGTATGAAGTTTTAGTAAAACACCTCAATGAAGACTAGAGGATATCATGATATTCAAACCTCCATGAATCAGGCACTGTAAGTTCCTTATATTTATATTCATTATTTTGATTTTACAATAGCAGTTTTTTATGCTTCTGTTGATGTTTCTCCACACTTGTATACTGTAAATCTATTTCTTCCTTTGAAATTGAATAAAACACATTTGTGGGTGGTGTTATTAAAGTGGAAATAGGTCCTAGTGGGACCAAATCACGTAAATCATTATGTTCATTATAATTTATTTAATTCTTTCATCTTGTATGTTCGATTATGTTTATTTCAACTTCTGAAAGAAAAACCCTAGTTTATTCCTTCATAGTTCATGTGTTCTATTCTGATTAGTGTACCCTTACCCCTTAAAAGTGGTGATAAAAATGTCATTTCTGTTAAAACAATTCAGAATTTTCAAAAACCGAAATAACCAATTAGTGATTTTTTAATAACCAACCTACTAATTTAGTTTCTAAAACCAAAATATCCAAAAACCAAATGAACTAAATCAATTTAATTGTTTTGAAATAACAAAAATAACCAATATTAAAATAGTACTTTTGTTTTTAAAAAAAAATACTAGTTTCAATCATTTCAGGCCTCATCTTCAAATTTATATCACCACCTTCATTCAAAATTCCCAATAATTACTATTCCAGATTCCTGGTAATAGTAGCACAACACGAAAAAAATTATAGTATCAAATCTATTATGGATTATCCCTAAAAATTTACAAAAAATAATTTAGGAAATTTATCAGGTCATTACATATTGATCAAATTGAAATGAGAATTTACAAGAATCTGATCACATGTCATGATAATTGGATGGAAATTTTATAATAATATATTTTTAAATGAATATTCATCCAGACTATATGTTTTGTAGTATTTAATAATATGTGGAAAGAATATAAAAAATCTTCATAAAAAATTCAAAATGAAAAAACTTAACTAATAAATAGTGTATTTACAAAACTAGAAATACCCTAAATATGTGTTTTCCTTCAATTTATGATGATAAAACTCCAAATGAAAAATTACAAATGAAAAATTCTAACTGATTAATTATGGATTTACAAAACTATATATACCATAAATATGTACTTCAAAGCCTATGATAAATTATTTGTGATTATTATATTTTTTCCATTTGATAAGAAAGTGAAAATCTTCTTTTTTACTCTGAACTAAAATAAAAAATCCTCACATTTACTAAAAATAAAAACAAAATCAATTATCATGAATCAGATAAAAAATAATCGTCAAACTAGAGGACAAAATTCCAAATTCTGACCTACAATGATCATGTGGAACTATAATATATCCATTACACTAGTAATATCTAGGGCACACCAAAATATGGATATAAAAAAATATAATTTTTAATATATGCATTACTACTGTTAATAGATACATGTAAAATTGGGAAAAATATCTACTAAAAATATGAACAAAAAGAAATCTAAAATCTTTTTATCTTTCATTAATAAAATTTAAAGGCACATCCAATGTATTTTCCTTGCATGTAATCATACCAAAGTGCTCCATTAATGAAAAATAAACCTTAAAAAGGGTAAAACATAATAGATGCATTCAGTTAGGGAATAAAGTGATGTAGGATAATTCTACTATAAAATCCATAAAAATAAAATGATATGAACATAAATGTATATAGAGATATTGTACACAAGTTAAGTGGATAATGATCAGATCGTTATAAATTAATTATATGGGTTTAAGATTTATTAATTTGTGTTGAAATTTTTGATAACCATAGATGAAATCACAAAAAAAATTAATTATAAAAGATTAATTAATATTCCATGATGGTAGTTTACTAATGGTATCGGATTTGTTCTACTATACATGACCTGAATTTTTTCAGCCTACATGAACTTTTGTGAGTGAAGTAATATGTGATTCATAGGTGAATGGTTATATGATTCAATTATGATGTGCATGGAATTTTTATTGGGAAAACAAAAAAGGTTGTCTACTAATTACCATAAAAGGAAAATAGAATAACTTATATAGTAAGCTATAATATTCCATGCAAAGTTTTTATATAGATTTTATATTATGCATTGGAGGAAAAGGGATAAAAAATTCATGTGTGTAATGAAAAAAAGAAGATGGTCACTAAAATATGGAAAGTCATACACTAAAAAGAAGTCATGTCAAACTCAATGATTGAATTACTATAATACTGTTTTGTAAGAAATAATACACTATGAATTAGTGATCTCATTGGCTACAACAATATATCATAACTTACAACTAGCAGTGTATCATATTCTATGAGATTATTGTAGAAACTTTTGTTTCTCAATGTATTAGTTTATGAAATTGTATTTTAAATGATAATAAACTATTAAAGTAATATTTTTACCTAGGTTTCATATCATACAAGAGATAAGGGGTCATAATAATACCATGAAGCTCTGTTTTGTGAATGAATGAACACTATAAAATTTCAAACTAGAGAAAACTGTATAATGTTGTGTGTTTCAGTCACTTATTCTTGGGATATAAAGTCTTATATGGTTACCATGATTGTATAATGACTATAATAATTTATATCATTTGTATGGAAGGAATTATGTAATTAACATATGAATAAAATCATTATCTTTACTGTTTTTACTATTGCTAAAGGATCACATAGTAAATAAAGGGACTATATTTTATATAGGATCTTGGTGGTTGAAACATATTATATGAATCAATTTGTGCAAAATGGGTTGTATTTTAGGAATAGGTACTACCACATTTTACAATGTAAGGTTATTGTATTTTTTTTCTTTAACCATAAAATATTCAACCCTTTATGGGATAAAGGATTTTCCAATTTCAATAAACAAAGAAAGGAATAGTTTTATATGAAGGTTAGTGTTGTAATCTATAAAATATATATTTCATCTACTTTTATATATGATGAAATTTAAAAAATTAAAATTAAAACACACAACACCTTCTAACAAAATTTTTCACCATTTCTTTATTAAAATTTATGCACTAATTGGAGTGTAAATTATAATGATTAATTAAAAAATATATCAAAATAATAAATTAAATAAGTATTTATAAAATTATCTAAACTAATAAAATAATATAACTCACTATTCTAATATATCTTGAAACCATTCACACATATCACTTATAGTAAACACATAACCAATAAAATTTTCTTTCATAATAATATAAATTCACAGCATCTAATTCCTTCTAAAATTAAAAATAATCCAATGTGAATAAAATTATAGATAAATGTGTATTTTATTAAATATGTTTCATACATGCCTCATGTTTTTCACTTCTGGTGAAATTAAATTTGGGTCAACCAATCACTAAATAGATGCCATGTCATTTTTTATTCAAACAGTGTAAAAATGCATATTCAATTTATAATTTGAGTGCATTATAATTTTAATACAATAAATGAAAATAATTAATATTAAATTTGTTAATCCCGAATGATATTAGGTGTGAGAGACTCATAGGGGTGAATTAGGATATGTAATATTATCCAAAATCAAACACCTCTTTTTAAACTTACTATCCCAATGTATGTCAACATAAAAAAATTTAGGCTCACTCTTTTACTATTTTTAGGTGATTATTTGATAGTTACATGACCAGTATTTTACCAAATAATATCAATGGTTTCTTTATCTCCCCTATAAATTTGTGTTGTTCATAATATAATGGAAGAAAAATAATGAAAAAAACAAAGGATTTTTACTTGGTTCACTAAAACAGAAAACTTCGGGAGCATGAAATTGATAGTGTGTTGATGAAATAGATAAAACACTCCCCTTATAATGATTTGGTTATCACACTACCCAAAATTCCTCTCCCTTATGATAACTAATAAAAATAAAGGATAACTTTATTGGAACATAGTTCAAAAGAAAATATCTCACCAAATTTGTGTTACATCGAGTATGGGTTGGTTCACTTTGAATTCATAGGGATAATCTTTCATAGGTATGTTTTTAAATTTCTTATGAACGACACCATCATCATCATTCCATGAGATTTCATGGAATGAACCTTATACTTCTCTCTCCTTCTAGTTATAGTTCTGTAATTCCACCCCTTATAATTTTTTCTATTGGAATGTCTTCACCTTGATTCACTATAAATACTATCCTTTTTCTAAATGTATTGGACATGGCAGTGGTTTTATGCTACTAATTACTTTATAATGAACCTATCATTCTTCTTATACCTACAAATATGTTCATAGAATAACATTTTCAATTATTTTATTCCTTTTCCTTATTTTATTCTTATCTAAGACCAATAATCCAAGAAAAGAAGCCTTTTCATAATTTCAAATATAGAATTTCCATAGATCTTGATCTTGAGATTTCCTACATTCATGTCACTTTTTTTGTTGGCTTGTAAAATAATTTCCACATAGAAAATATTTCTATATTTATAAATATGAAAATCACAGATAATTAACCCCCTTAAATTTTCTACAATATATGTGATTAAGAAAATATTGTATCTCATTAAAAAAAATGAGTTTTACTATATCAAATGATGCGATACTTCCCATGAATGAACTCTTCATAGTATATCCTTGAAGTGTGACATTTAATACACATAATTAATATTGACTTAATCCTTATAGTATTCTTTATACACATGATTTTTTTCTTTTTCATCCTTAAAAATTCCTCACACTCATCCTTAAAAAATCATGAGTTCATCCTTACGATGATCAGATTATGGTGTGGTTATTTTATTTTTAGTAAAAGTTAATGGGGTGTAGGAAAGCTAAAACTCCACATTTTTATTATTTACTACTAAGTAAAGGTGATAATATCTTGAGATCATGCATGAATAAACTCCCATTATTATAGGTTATAGATGAATAATAATGGAGGCATTTAATTATTTCCACATTTTAAATACATAAATTGTATCCCATAATTTTACTATCCCAAAATGAAACAGTTCTGGTACTCTTGTTTTGTTTATTAAACTAGATGTGCTGAGGAACTCTTGAAAAATACCTTAGAGACACTACCAGCATAGTAGGTCACCATTCTAATCTGCATGGTTCTCTTTCTCTTGTGTACCATCCCACACATCTTTTGTATTTAATGTTCTGGATCAAATCACTCTATGAATAGTAATTAGAGAAATTATCCATGTGACCCTAGGAACTTCTCCTCAAATGTCAAAAATTTATAACTATTAGTGGGGGTCTAAGAAGGTACCATGGGGAGGCTATACCCTATGTATCAGAGTAATAAATGGTGGTAATCATCCATCATTCACATCATATTATAAAAAATAATAAATAAAATAAACATGATATAATGAAATGAAATGTTTCATACAACTCAAATGGTCATTCTAAAAATATAAAATATAGATATATCTCCCACTATGACAATCAAGATGAAAAATATATAAAATAAAAAATGACATTAGGATCTACTACTAATCTAATCCATACCTTATCTCAATCACTTGAGTTCGATCCATCCCCCTTAATGATATAAATACAATCCAATTCCCAACCTATGCCTGCAACTAGTGAGAGTATGCTTGGGTAACCCAGTGAAATGTCATCCTAAGTAGAGTGTGAGTACATAAATTAGTTGGGAATCACAAACATGACCCACATATAACTGATAATGTAGTGATATGTTAATGTGGCATGCTCAGTTAAAATAAAAGAATAACTATAGTAAATTGATATATAAATAAAACATCATTAATCCTTAGGTCTAGGACCCCTATTGACCATACATTGTTCAACATGTGTTAGGTTGTCTATGAGTGTGTCATGATACCATGAAAACCGTATAAATATTATATCCTAAGGTTTAACCTAGGTATCCTTACTAATCTGTCTGAAATGAATAACAACTCAACATTAATGGATCAATGACTAGATCCTAGACATCCTAAGAATATATCCAAACTCCAATATAATAAAGGGATCAAAGCTGATTCTCGACCACCCCAAGAAATCACTGAGTCAAAAATATCTCCCATTTCACCATTCCAACCAGTTGGATCCCAGGAATCTTAGGAATCTACATTTGGTAAAAATAATGTCACCAGGATTGACTAGCCAGATCCTAGGGGTTATGTAAACATATCATAATAATAATAATAATAATCATAATTTATAATCTTGAAAGGAAGGATCCTAGAAATTCTAGGAATCCTATGGACCTGTGGTTTCCAATTCATCCCATATAAACTCAATGTAAAATCATGATATCTCAAGTATTCTTTACATGGATGACCAATAATATTTTAGAATACACATTGAGCATACATGATGATTCTATTACATCCAACTCATATCAGACAATATCACATTAGTATCAAAATCCATATCCAAGGAAGAAACTCTGGGCATCCAAACACCATTATCACACCATATTAGGCCCAAAGGATGGGTTAGATAAATTAAATATGGGTATCCATAACTGTATAAAAAATAGCTAGGTGAGATAATACTTATGAGATATGGGATGGATAAGCACCTAAACCCTTCCCCAATATCCATAGAATTATGGGATAAAAAGTTCAGTGTAGGTACTAAGGTGACACTTGCAACCATCTCTACCCATACCCATAAACACCCACTCAAGGTCAGTCTATTACTAATAACATACTCAGGTCCTCTAAATCATGTCCAGGGAAGAGAAACCCAACTTGGGGCACTATTGGTGAACACAGGGGCTAGAGTCACCCCAGTTGGGTCCTCAGTCATAGTGAAGTCACTTAGTTCATAACTTTCCACACAAATTTCACCACAGTCCTTATAAATTTCATAACATAGAATGACCTCATGGGTTGTTAGGGTATGCATCATAGGAAACCCACTAAAGAGATGGTCAAAAATTTGTCTTATACTCCAGGGTCGCTCAAGGTTGGTCACTCAACTAAACCAATCACAAACTGCCAAAGGTCTATCCACCTAGGGATGGTCACATAAAATGGGGGAGGAGCACTCACCCTAGGTAAATTCTATGAGCCTATTATCTCTAAAAAAATAACAATGTTATTACTAATCAAACTTGGGACTGTCATCATAGGTCCACACAAACCTCCTCTTGGAAGCTTTTATGGCTCACATGTATGTTCACCATGTCATATCCATTCCAATTTAAATCAAGGATCACACCTTGGGGTGATTTTATCAAGTCCAACTCAGTCAATGGTCGTGAACTTAACCGGAAGAGGTTGTAAAATCTATCCATAATGTAAGGTATTTCTATTTACTTTTGTTATATATAGGGTATAATGGATATCATATAAATAATTAATAAACTTAATTTATTCTAATTCTGGGTAGAAGATTCTCTTATTCCCTTAACCGAAATAACTAGGTCATTGTACTCAGTGGAGAGACTGCATGTCACAATGAAAAAAAAACTAAACAAGCATTATACCATAGGGAGGGTACCGAGATTAACTACTTAAATTGAATATTTCCCATTTATTTATAAGGACAAATAGCTCTTATAAGTGTCTTCTAATCCCACCTAATCTCACATAATTAATCATGTAGCATGTTACCAATTCGCATCAAAACCAAATCCAACAACCTATGGGATCTCATCAATAGACCCCTACACCAACCTAATCCGTGAGTCTAAGTTATGAAACCATTTACACTATTTAATAAATTTAATTTAAATGTAAAACTTCAAATGAACCCGCAAAATAATGCAACTTTCATGATTTCGACAACGGAGGAAGTTAGATATCATTAGGGAATGCCCTTACATAGGCTGCATGAAAGTTCAAAAGTAATAAGTTAATTTTACCGTTATCTAGTGAAATTTTCATTTTGACCTATTCCACAGATCACTAGATTTAGTGACAATCGTGGGAGATAAGTGGGAGAAGGAGAAGGATGTCATACCTCAACCAGTCAAAGAAAACACCGAAGAATACCACCCCAAACCAAGGGGAAAATGATTTTAAAGGGGAGGAGGTCATTCATACATGAATTAAATAGGAGAGAAAGAAAATGGGGATACCCCCTTTAATACCCATCAGTGAAAATATCATTTCCCCCCTCTTAAGTTTGTTAGCTATCTAGTGCCTACAGGCTGCAACTACCATATAACCCATCCTCCCCAGTAGCCTCCGACACTTCTCAAAGCCTCCCCAAAAACAAATTATCCCTCATTTACTATCCAAAACACCCCATTAGGGGTGCTCAAAAATAATATAATTATATTGTAAATATCTATTAAAAATCCGTCTGATCAACTAATTTAAAGACTCAAATTTCTATTAAAATTAAAGAATCGTCCATACTCATGAGAATTAAAGACTCCCTACTATAAAACTTACCATCCCTGAAAAGTGTTAGTGGTTATCCAACCAAAAATTTAGACCTATCTAGATCATAAACTTATGAAAAACTAGCTAAATCTCATCTTACAACACCAAACACACTTCTAAAGTAAAACCTCAAAATTAAGGTGCTTAAGATACTAAACCATGAAACAATGATCTTAACCATTACCAAAACATTATGATGATTATTTATATATCACATCTATCCCAAGTAATGATCAAATTGTCATATAATTCATCATTATCCCATGGTTCTCCCCACCATATTCTCTATCCCCTCACTTAAAATTCTGATGCTTTGGAACTTCTATCATTAGAATTTCCTATAAAAACTCCAAATACAAATTCCAATAATATGTCTCATGTAGTTTCTATCACACCAAACTTATTTATACACAATAATTCCACTCACACAATAGAATTTATTCTCATTAATAAATCTAAATTGAGAAAGATGCATAACCATTATCCATAAAAAAAATAGGAGCACACCAGCTTTACCTCTGGAAGCCTAAAACAACTTATGATGCACACCCATCATATCCAATATGATGTACCTGATACAGTTTCCAAATAACATCATTCTATTTCATGAAAAACACCAGTTATAACTTCTCTTTCTGACCCTTTTTTAAAGTGCTCGATTTCCACCACCAAGGCGTTACCTAAACACTTGATCACGGTGAATTTATCCTCAGAGGTGCCCCATGATTATCAAATTACCCAGACCATTGTCTATACCTGACATCTAGTTCGATCCCCTCAATTAGGTCATCAGTTAACCGAACCAATTCAGTGCTTTCCATGAGCACTAAAACATTACTAATCCTACACATTCATATCATCATGAGCCATCCCAAGCTCGATGCCTACACTTGGAATCCATCCATTAAGAAAACCAAATTTATGTTAGGTAATTTTTTTTGGAATCCGATTTCCATCAGAAAAATATACCAATGGTATCCCAAAACCACAACCCTACCCTCATGGTGTTGTATCACCTTCAATCGATAGGGAACTCCCCACAATAGTTGTTTCCTTGCAATCGCTTCACTTGATAAAAAATAGAACAACACGACCCACTCACAATCCATCCTTCAATGCTATGATTGGATATGACCAAACCTACTCATACCTAAGTTCCATAAAAACATGAATTACTATATTCTCCCAAATCATAACAAGGTTCAAAACCTCAAATAGACAGTGGTGAAATCCCCACTATATGGCTCTACATAATCTTCTCCTTAAGCACAAACTCAATAGTCTCCATTTACAAACACACATGATGCTCCACCCAAGCCAGGATCACCTCATCATAAGAAACTATTTCCTTAAACCAAATTTGGGATTGACTATGTCACCACACCCAATACACTTCCATTGTCTCCATTACCATGGAGGTACATTTAAAATCTTCATCTGAGACTTGAACCATCATGACCATGAGCATTTCATAATAAATAATCATTCCTAGACTCATAAATGATCACTATATTATCCACGTTTCAAATTAAACATGTATAATTAGTGTTTTCCACCAAAACATATTCCAACCATAATAGTTGCACACTTATATACCACCCAACCATAGAACCCAACTCATACCCTGATGAATTGTAAGCCAGCATCCTAGTATCACAATCCCAAAACACTAACCATGCCCCTAAGAATTTTAGTTCATCAAGTAAACCACACACATATCCACCATCTGAAAACTTTCCTAGGCATTAAGTTTTTAACAACACTCAAAACACGCTCAAAATTGAACCTACCCAAAAGGAATAAGGAATCATGATTCCTTTACCACACTCAATAGTACTTCTAGTGAATTTCTCAAATAACCTGAACCACCTGCCCAGGCTTCCTGACTGATAGGAACCCCTATATAGAGACCCGAAGATTGATGTACAAGGACATTACATTACTTTAGCGGAATACTTAATACATAAAAAAACAGACACACAAGGACCGTAATAGTTTAGTGTCTTTGGAAACTTGGAACGTAATCTTCTAATCGTGGTGAAAGATCTTCAACATCTCCCATAAAGATCTTCTCCTTTTTTTTCTTACCTAAAACCTTTCTTTATATCCTGGGGAAAAGAAAACATAAAAAGGGTGAGCTCAAATTCTCAGTAAGGGTAAGCATGGATAAAATGAAACATACCATATACATTTGAACTTAAAAACATGAACATAATGTTTAAACATAAAAATATTGAGAAATGACATAAAACATGGAAGTATGTAAGGCATAGATCATAAAGAAACATTAACAATGATAAAATAGCATGGGAATAAAACATGTAATTGTGGAAACCATCAAGCACATGATATGATTCCCATAGTAGCCAAGGCATTGCTGCCAAGACCATCTTAGTGGACAAAGTCCCTTTCTGAATCGAGTTCACTCCTCGTTCCAGTTCTGTATTACTAAACCGGTTTAACTTTCCATTCCATCCATGTCTATCTCATGAGATATAAATCTTTACCCAATGCATTGGAGGGAGATATAGGTCTCACCCATCTCATAGTGAAATCATTCTTACTTGTGCCACAAAATAAACTTAAAACATTCATCATAACCCAAAGAATAAAATGGGTTTCATAAACATCATCCCATCATCACATAATCCATATAAAACAAATGGATATTTCATCATAAGAAAATTGAAACCATGTAAATCATAGAAAATTATACTTGAAACATACACATATGAAATAATTTCATCTTAGATGGAAAATGGTTTTGATAAAACAATTGTAATGAATTCTTGAGGAAAATATCCTTTCTTCTTCAAAATCAATTTCTTTTCACAAAAAGTCATTCAATTTTAAAAGAAAGAGATTTTTTTGAAAATAATCATGAAATATTTTGGAGAAATATTCATAAAAATAAGGCTTTATAAAATTGTAAAAATCCGTTCGTGCCGTATAAGTTAAAAAAACATTCTTTTCGTACTTTTTCCGGAAAAGTCAAAAAGTACCTCGTATTTTAAAGAAAAGAAATATTCCTTACATACCATAAAGTAAAAGTAAAAAATGGGTAAAAAGGACTTTAAACATAAATTAAAACACATTTATAAAACATGGACATGGATGATATAAATAACCCCAGTAAACACTTACGAATAAGAAATCTCAGATAAAAATGAGATTTGCACAATTATCCCTTACCTTAGGTCCGATATGCTTTGTACGTATCCGAACCTCCTGTATAATGATTTAAATAATGTTATTGACTTATTAAAGAATCATATTAATTGTTATTATCTCATATATGGTTCACTTATGACTTTATATTACCCGTTCTTTTGTAAATTCCATGTTAAAGAGCGTTTTGGGTAAAATCGTTTCATTTGTCGTCCGTGTTTTGACTTGTAATTATTCATATGATTACTTAGATCATGATTACTTACATCCAGAATGTAAAACAAGATTTATATATAATATATATTCAGAATATACATATATTTAATAGATCGATAAATGGAAAGAAATACACCATTCATGGAGATGGTAGGTCGTACGTACGCATGAACGTTGTTTTCGTTTCCTCATTGAATTGAATGGAATTAATTGGATGGCATACATATATATATACATAAATACAGTATCATTATTATGTCATATATTTCATTATTACTTATTATATATACTTTATAATCATTTATGAATGGTTAATCATTGAGAATGAATCTCATCGCGTCGTGGAGGCGGTATTCCATACGTACGCACGAGCGAAGATATCGTTCCCATGATCATGGAATTTTATTGGAGTGTATGTATACTATTAAAGAATCATTATAAATTTACAATAATCATATATAGTAATTATTTAGACCATTATACCCATCCAAGTAAGGTTGTGGTGGAAAATATATTACACCACGGCGTGGAGACGGTATTCCGTACGTACGCACGCGCGGTGATTTCATTTTCTGTAGGATGGATAAATGGTGAAATAGGGTTGTTTCATACTTATAATAACATATCATTATATGAGTGATACTGATTTTATTACTTCATAATGAAACAACATAAGAAGTATAAGTGGAAGAAGAAATAAAGGTGAAAGAATCGGTAATGGAAATTACCTCTTCTTTGAAGCGCCTCTTTGAGACCTCCTCTTAGAGCACTAAAATTGGTCTTTGAAGAAGACCAGGACCTCTAGGATGTTTCTATGGTTGTTTAGAAGAGAATTGGTCAGGTTTTGGCCGAGCTTTAAGTCTCAATGTGGTGTGTGGAAGAGAGGGAGGAGGTGCCCTTTTATAAGGGAGGAGAGGGGCATCTTTAGAATTCTTAAAATTATTAATTTATAATAAATATAACCCCACATAAAAACTTCCAAAAATGACTCATATTCGAAGATTAGATGATATAGGGTTTTAATATCATAAACCAATCAAATTTAGATATGTTTGGATCTTATTTTAAACCTTATCATTTTGATTTATCCTTATTTAATCTATTTAAGTTTATTTGTGGTAATAAAATTCTAGATTTCAAATTATAACAAATAATTACTTATTTGTTGTGAATTTTACATAATTGTTTACTTTATAACATTATAGACCATATAAATTTAAATTTATAATTTTTAAATATTTTTGTGATTTTTAAACAATTTTATAATATGTTATTTTTATAAAATAACAATAGTGTCAATTTTGACACTATTCATTTATTTGAACTTAAATAAAATATATACAGAAGATATGTTTGAACTAAAAGATTTAATAGATTCATAAAAGGCCATATGTATCTATAAAATTAGTGTATCACATTAAATAGTTCATATAATATTTATTTTATTATTTTTAAAACCATTTATTTGGTTTATCTCTTAATAAAATAATTACTACAACATTATTGTGTAATTATTTAATATACTGATTTTTGCATAAAATTTAGAAATATAATCCTATAATGAAGATAAATCTATTACCTTTCACAATAATAATTTTACTCTAATTTATCATCTTAAAATCACAATATTTAAATTGTTATATTTATTAAATTATGAAGGTGAAAACTTTGGCATAAAATAATATACGTGTCATAATCACTTTTATAAGGCTCCAAACAGTTATATATTAGGTAATTGGATGATTAAGGTATAGATATACACTACCAATAAGTTTTTGTCAGGTTTTTGGGCCTTTTAATGGGTATTATTATTTCAATAAAAACTATATTACTTATTTCCCACTTAATAAATAATTTCAGTATCATTAATGTATCACCATTAATGACAATTATTTAATCCCTAAAAATTGTAAATAAATTATCATGATGTAGATAATTTTAGTATCTTTCTGGATACTATTCATGTTCTAAGTTTTATGATGTTTATCACTAAATTAAAATTATTATACTTATAAGATTTAAGAGAGTGACATGTTGTCACTTTCATTGGTTTTAATAATAATTAAATTATTTTTGTTGTCAAAAGTCAATAAAATGAATCTAATCCGACCCTTAGGTTATATGGGTCTAATTTTAGCCATCCAATAGAATTTTGGAATGTGTTTGGGTAATTTTATAATATTATATTTACCCTTAATTATCCGATTTACCTTTAACTATGGTAAATAAAATCTACCGTAGTTACTATTCATAATTCCCAAAAAGAAAAAATAGCTTATTAACATAATTTGGACCCAATGATTCCAAATATGGAATCTTTTTTTCCAAATTCAATACACCAAATTTGCAGAAATTAAATAAAAATTAATCCCGTTGTTGAAAGAAAACGGTTTTTTCTTTAAAACATTGCAAAAGATTGAATTGATTTAACCTACGAATTTAATGTAAAATCAATGATAATGACATACATTATATTAAATGGTAAAAATATATTCTATTTATACTTTAAAACCATTCAATATTGTAATTTAACCATATAAATTATTGCGATTAAAAAAGTTGTTTTTACTTAAAATATAGCGTGTTTTTACTATTCATCAAAATATGAAAGTTACCAGAATAATATGAAAAATTTATCCAAAGTAAATTTTTATTTCTTGATTCCAATTTAGAATTTTATTTTGTCAAATTTAACTTATAAACATGTCAAAAACTAGATTTAAAGTGGGTGCGCCATCAAAAGGCACCAAAGCTGCATTTTTTGAAAAATACTTATTTTACCCGAAAAATTTATTTTGTTCTTATAACATGTTCTAGAAAATGTGTAAGATGAATAATAATGTTATAAAATTCAAAATTTAGTTAATACTATTCATAACGGCTAATTCATAATAATATTATAATAATATATCGTTGTTTAGTAAAACCCGGTATTGCGTACAACACACGCTATCGAGGAAGGTCACGATTGCGTGTAATGCAAGCCAAGTCAAGGTTGCGTGTTGTGCAAGAATCCTTCGTTGTTTAATATAACAGAATACAACCATATTTCATTTATACATTTAATATATATATATATATACTCAATGTTGCGTAGAATAACTATTATCAAAATTGTGTGTAACACGATTCAAGAATAGTGTTGCGTATACTTCAAGTTAATACGGTGTTGCGTATAGCGCAAGGTAATCTTGGTGTAACATACAACACAAGACATTAATGAAATTAAAAGAATATTTTTCATAAAATCTCAGGGTGTTACATTCTACCCCCCTTAAAATGAATTTCTCCCTCGAAATTCGTCGGGGTTATAAATGGTTTACTACTTGAAAGTTTGTTTAATAGAAACCCACATCGTAAAAAGGAATACCAAAACATGGCTTTAAAAACTAAAGTTTGAAATGTAATGGTTACCCAAATTAACTCATCACTGGGTTTCCACGTAGGAGAACATAGGTGAAAATATGGATATGGAAGAAAAATATAACCATCAAGTTCCGATGGAGAGTGGTAGAGAACATGGCTATGAAAAAGCCAATAATCACAAAGATATTGATTTGTGATGATCTAAGGTACCATCTGATTCATCGGATATAAGGGAACTAGGACAACATTTTTGGTTTTCAAGATCATTTCCCGAAAGTTGATGAATTAAAAGAAATACTTGCATTATTTTGGTACAATCTCACTGTTGTTCGTGAATTGAACAATTTCCACTTCATCCCTTAAAGAAATGAAGTTGAATTTGTTATTCGTGATGTGTTAGAAGATCATGTGATAGAATGATGAGTCATTCCATATCTTTCAAAAAAAAGGTTAGCAAAAGTTATAAGTCCATCTTATGGTTAGATTAATCGTATATGGTTCCAAAAATGAACTTATACTTCATATATCATGCCGCTTAATAAAATAAAACTAGTTTCTACTAACCAGGGACTTCCTATAGGCCAGTGGTAGGCGATAAAGGCCAGTCGCACTTCGGTTGTGGGTTCGATTCCTACAGCCTTTTTCGACGTGATGGGTTGTCACCCATCCTGCAGGTTTTCCTTTTTCTAAAACTATATTACTATAACATCCCATAAATAATATCGAAAAAACTTCTATCCTTAAACAATACTAACTTATGTCCAACATAATCCATTCCAAGCTTTAGGCTTATTCATAATACTGCAGTCCACTCTCATAATATAGTGAAAACGATTACCATAGATTTAATACCATCATTGATCCCCATATATCATAAGATATGTCTTGTTGGTCACATTCCAAACATTCTAAGGCCTTAATCATGTATTCTCTTGAAAAATGAATACCCATTGAACCTTAGTGAAAACATGAATGCAGTTAAAAGTTAACACTTTCCACATACCAAAATCCTCAAAATTATATATACTCAAACCATGATATCACTTAGTCCTTATATCAATCATGATCTCATGAATACAATCAAACATCTCATTATCTTCTTATTCCTTCATTATGTGCATATCATCTACTTTACAAAAATATCTAAACAACCTTCCATGGTTACTGGTACCATTCAACATATATTTTTAAATACTTTTAGAAAAAACAATAGTGTAACAATCCTTAGATGATTCTTTATTCCATAGTACCATTAACTATACAACATAACTCTCGATAAACATACAATCATTCCACTACCTTCTAAAACAACCGACTGAGCTTCAACACTTCTTTCAGCTCATATATCATTTGTAGTCTCCTCATCATCATCCACATAAATACTACCCATATGACCATGCTGATTCTCTTCATGAGATTTTCCATTAGGGCATTGGTTTGCATAATTCCCGTACATTCCACATTTAAAACATCTAATCATTATTGATGTCGTATAAATACCATTATCCTTGTCCATGGTGTTAACTGAACCTTTTCATTTGCACTTACTGGATTTGTGTCCTTCTTTTCCACACCCAAAGCATCTTCCAGTCCCTTTGAAGCAATCTCCTTGATGCCTCTTCCCACATGATTTACATGAGGGAAATTGAACTTTCTTTCCTCTATGATCATCATGAAACTGCATCTTTCTCTTATTATCTGAGTCGGGAAACTTACCAAAGTTGAGATTATTGATCATATTATGAGATTGTTGATTAGGAATAATAACAATGTTTGGACTTCCAGATCCCGTTTCATTTGGTTTCTCATGAAGAAAATCATTCCATTGTCTATCATATCCACCATTATTGTGAATCTTCCTGTTTCCAGCCATTTTCTAAAACCCAAAAAGAATAGTGTGAGAGGCAAAAATCATGCTAGGAAAAACAACATAGTAAAGGGGGAGTATCCTCAATATCTAACATCTTAGGTTAAATTATATGGTCGTTACCATAGTTCTAGGACTGTATCCTATACGTATACTTATCCTTAGGGACATCCCTAGACATACCTTAGAAATATCTCTAGGGATCTCACTAACATTTTTGCATCCTAGTTTCCAAAGTTTGACTAAACCTTTCCTCTGATACCAACTATAGAGACCCGAAGTTTGACGTACAAGGACATTACATTACTTTAGTGGAATACTTAATACATAACAAAAACAGACACACAAGGACCGTAATAGTTTAGTGTCTTTGGAAACTTGGAACGTAATCTTCTAATCGTGGTGAAAGATCTTCAACATCTCCCATAAAGATATTCCCCTTTTTTTCTTACCTAAAACCTTTATTTATATCCTATGGAAAAGAAAACATAAAAAGGGTGAGCTCAAATTCTCATTAAGGGTAAGAATGGATAAAATAAAACATGCCATATACATTTGAACCTAAAAACATGAACATAATGTTTAAACATCAAAAGCTTGAGAAATGACATAAAACATGGAAGTACTTAAGGAATAGATCATAAAGAAACATTAAGAATGATAAAATAGCATGGGAATAAAACATGAAATTGTGGAAACCATCAAGCACATGATATGATTTCCATAGTAGCCAAGGCATTGCTTCCAAAACCATCTTAGTGGACAAATTCCCATTCTAAATCGAGTTCACTCCTCGTTCCAGTCCTGTATTACTGAACCGGTTTAACTTGTCGTCCCATCCATGTCTATCTCACGAGATATAATTCTTTACCCAATGCCCTGGAGGGAGATATATGTCCCACCCATCTCATAGTGAAATCATTCTTACTTGTTCCACAAAATAAACTTAAAACATTCATCATAACCCAAAGAATAAAATGGGTTTAATAAACATCATCCCATCATCACATAATCCATATAAAACAAATGGATATTTCATCATAAGAAAATTGAAACCATGTAAATCATAGAGAAATTATACTTGAAACATACACATATGAAATAATTTCATCTTAGATGGAAAATGGTTTTGATAAAACACTTGTAATGAATTCTTGTGGAAAATATCCTTTCTTCTTCAAAATCAATTTCTTTTCATAAAAAGTCATGAAATTTTAAAAGAAATAGATTTTGTTAAAAATAGTCATGAAATATTTTGGAGGAAGCTTTATGAAAATAAGGCTTTATAAAACCGTAAAAATCCGTTCGTGCTGTATAAGTTAAAAAATATTCTTTTCGTACGTTTTCCGGAAAAGTCAAAAAGTACCTCGTAACATAAATAAAAGAAAGATTACTTACATACCATGTAGTAAAATTCAATAATGGGTAAAAGGACTTTAAACATAAATGAAAACACTTTTATAAAACATGGACATGGATGATAGAAATAACCCCAGTAAACACTTACGAATAAGAAATCTCGGATAAAAATGAGATTTGCACAATTATCCCTTACCTTAGGTCCGATATGCTTTGTACGTATCCGAACCTCCTGTATAATGATTTAAATAATTTTATTGAATTATTACAGAATCATATTAATTGTTATGATATCATATATGGTTCACTTATGACTTTATATTACCCGTTCTTTTGTAAATTCCATGTTAAAGAGCGTTTTGGGTAAAATCGTTTCATTTGTCGTCTGTGTTTTGACTTGTAATTATTCATATGATTACATAGATCATGATTACTTACATCTAGAATGTAAAACATTATTTATATATAATATATATTCATAATATACATATATGTAATAGATCGATAAATGGAAAGAAATACACCGTTCATGGAGACGGTAGGCCGTACGTACGCATGAACGTTGTTTTCGTTTCCTCATTGAATTGAATGGAATTAATTGGATGGCATACATATATATATAAATAAATCCAGTATCATTATTATGTCATATATTTAATGATTACTTATTATATATACTTTATAATCATTTATGAATGGTTTATCATTGAGAATGAATCTCATCGCGTCGTGGAGACGGTATTCCGTACGTACGTACGTACGAGCGAAGATATCGTTCCCATGATCATGGAATTTTATTGGAGTGTATGTATACTATTACAGAATCATTATCACTTTACAATAATCATATATATTTATTATTTAGACCATTATACCCATCCAAGTAAGGTGGTGGTGCAAAATAGATTACACCACGGCGTGGAGACGGTATTCCGTACGTACGCACGCGCGGTGATTTCATTTTCCGTAGGATGGATAGATGGTGAAATAGGGTTGTTTCATACTTATAATAACATATCAGTATATGAGTGATACTTATGTTATTACTACATAATTAAACAACCTAATAAGAAGAAGTGGAAGAAGAAATAAAGGTGAAAGAATCGGTAACGGAAATTACCTCTTCTTTGAAGCGCCTCTTTGAGACCTCCTCTTAGGGCACTAAAATTGGTCTTTGAAGAAGACCAGGACCTCTAGGATGTTTGTAGTGAAGTGGAGAAGAGAATTGGTCAGGAGTTGGCCGGTCTTGAAGTCTCAATGTGGTGTGTGGAAGAGAGGGAGGAGGTTCCCTTTTATAAGGGAGGAGAGGGGCACCTTTAGAATTCTTAAAAATATTAATTTATAAAAAATCTATCCCCACTTAAAAACCTCCAAAAATGACTCATATTAGAATATTAGATGAGATAGGGTTGTAATATCATAAACCAATCAAATTTAGACATGTTTGGATCTTATTTTAAACCTTATCATTTTGATTTATCCTTATTTAATCTATTTAAGTTTATTTGTGGTAATAAAATTCTAAATTTCAAATTATAACAAATAATTACTTATTTGTTGTGAATTTTACATAATTGTTTAATTTATAACATTATAGACCATATAAATTTAAATTTATAATTTTTAAATATTTTTGTGATTTTTAAACAATTTTATAATATTTTATTTTTATAAAATAACAATAGTGTCAATTTTGAGACTATTCATTTATTTGAATTTAAATAAAATATATACAAGAAGATATGTTTGAACTAAAATATTTAATATATTCATAAAAGGTCATATGTATCTATAAAATTAGTGGATCACATTAATAAATAATTTCAGTATCATTAATGTATCACCATTAATGGAAATTATTTAATCCCTAAAAATTCTAAATAAATTATCATGAGGTAGATAATTTTATTAGATTTTTGGAGACTATTCATGTTTGAAGTTTTATGATGTTTATCACTAAATTAAAATTATTATACTTATAAGATTTAAGAGAGTGACATGTTGTCACTTTCTTTGGTTTTAATAATAATTAAATTATTTTCGTGGTCAAAAGTCCATAAAATGAATCTAATCCGACCCTTAGGTTATATGGGTCTACTTTTAGCCATCCAATAGAATTTTGGCATGTGTTAGGGTAATTTTATAATATTATATTTACCCTTAATTACCTGATTTACCTTTAACTATGGTAAATAAAATTTACCGTAGTTACTATTCATAATTCCCAAAAATAAAAAGTAGCTTATTAACATAATTTGGACCCAATTATTCCAAATATGGAATCCATTTTTCCAAATTAAATACAAAAAAGTTGCAGAAATTAAATAAAAATTAATCCCGTTGTCGAAAGAAAACGGGTTTTTCTTTAAAACATTGCAAAAGATTGAATTGATTTAACCTACGAATTTAATGTAAAATCATTTCTAGTGAAATACATTATATTAAATGGTAAAAATATATTCTATTTATACTTTAAAACCATTAAATATTATAATTTAACCATATAAATTATTGCGATGAAAAAAGTTGTTTTTAATAAAAATATAGCGTGTTTTTACTATTCATCAAAATATGAAAGTTACCAGAATAATATGAAAAATTTATCCAAAGTAAATTTTTATTTCTTGATTCCAATGAAGAATTTTATTTTGTCAAATTGAACTTATAAACATGTCAAAAACTAGATTTAAAGTGGGTGCGCCATCAAAAGGCGGCAAAATTGCATTTTTTAAAAAATACTTATTTTACCCGAAAAATTTATTTTGTTCTTATACCATGTTCTAGAAAATGTGTAAGATGAATAATAATGTTATAAAATTCAAAATTTAGTTAATATTATTCATAACGGCTAGTTCATAATAATATTATAATAATATATCGTTGTTTAGTAAAACACGGTATTGCGTACAACACACGCTATCGAGGAAGGTCGTGATTGCGTGTAATGCAAGACAACTCAGGGTTGCGTGTTGTGCAAGAATCCTTCGTTGTTTTGCATAACAGAATCCAACCATATTTCATTTATACATTGAATATATATATATATATATACTCAATGTTGCGTAGAATAGCTATTATCAAAATTTTGTGTAACATGATCCAAGAATAGTGTTGCATATACTGCAAGCTAATACGGTGTTGCATATAGCGCAAGGTAATCTTGGTGTAGCATACAACACAAGACATTAATGAAATTAAAAGAATAATTTTCATAAAATCTCGGGGTGTTACACCCTAAACCTAGGTCAACCACTCTCATGGGTTTCCATTGATCATCATAAGGATATGAATTACTAAACACTAATTCATAACTCAAGGTCTCTAATTCCTCCAAATTAGAACATAAATGAAGGTCGCACTAAGGTCGTAACTCGTAGGAAACACCTCATGTTCTCATTTATATATCCTATGAAATCTTACATGTCAATTACATATCAAGGGTGTCAAAACATATCTACATCACATTCAATACCAAAATCCTACCAAGGTATTGATTCTCATAAAATATCTCTATATAGGATAGCTCCCTCAAGAATTATGATTTTTTTGGTCATCACCGCTATAACCAACAATGTCTTCCTAGATGAATCATTTCAAGGGAAACATAGAAACTAGCTCAGTTAAGTAGAATTCAATTCCAATCTATATGGGAAAATTCCATATAGGTTTTTACTGACACTTTAAGTAACCAAACTTAAATTATAACAACTTAATGGTTTATAAGTAAGACATTATGTGTCTGTTACGACAAACTAGGGTCTCTGCACCTCTTGTGCACACGGTTCCATACCATCATCATCATCAATGAGTATCCCACTGTTAATCCACATGGCCTAACATCAGAAGATAATTTATATAAAATTTGGACCAACTGAATAGAATTCAACTACGTACTTATAAAAAAATCTCATATGATCAATTTATGATAATTTAAATAGATGAGCCTCAGTCATTAGTGAAAACAATCTCACTAGTAGGTTTATATATCATGTGAATTCTATATGCTTGAAAATATGCATGAGACACATTTTTTTCTCTATATGATTAGAGGCCAAATACATAATGGGATTATTTCCAATGGTTTAAGATCCAAAAGTGTAAAACTCACAAACCATATGTCTCAAACCTTATATGTGTCTCACTAGGTAAAAATCACAATTATTATAACAATGAAAACCAATAACATCAAACCCATGCCCATGACGACCTATACTTCTACCAGAAAAAGAGTTCTTGATGCACTAGTAAGCATTCCATCATGATCCCTAACACATTACTATATATCTAGTCTACCATATTATAAAATAATAATTCCAAAATAAAAGACAAACTTTGACACTACTTTACAACACCCCAATTTATCTCACCTTATGAACAGTAACTAATTTGTTCACCATGTAACCTTAGTGATGCCTCCCCAAACACAAGAGGCTATCAAATAGAAGAGGGGTTATAAGAAGGAACCATGGGGCGGCTATAACCCTATATTAAAATAATAATAAATGGTAAATAACCAGAAATCATACACATCCGATTACAGAAAAAAATAAACATGCTATAATGAAATGGAATAAAACATACAACTTGAACAGTTTTTCTTAGAATATAAAATATAGACAGATCAACCGATAGGAAAATAGAGATACCACTACTATAACCTGGCTTTTTATCAGCGCTAAAAACCGGCATTAACAGCGCTAGAAAAGCGCTGTTAATGCTGGCGTAGATAAGGGGGGGGGGTCCCCTTTATCAGCGCTTATCTTAGCGCTGATAAAGGTCTCCTATATCGGTGCTTGACATAGCACTGATAAAGGGTTCCTTTATCAGCGCTCCTCTAGCGCTGTTAAAGGTGTCCTTTATCAGTGCTAAAAAGCTCTGATAAAGGCCCCATCGCCTGCACCTACAAAATAGTACCTGCACCCCAGAATACCTGCACAATGTAGCACATGCACACCTGCACACCATAGCACCCGCACCCAATATTTTGACCGACAATGGTATATAAATTTACTTAACATCATGAATACAAAAAAATTCATTGCTATATACATTTCAAACATTGTTTTACATGGTTACATTTAAAATTATTCAAAAAAAGTTATAAACATTCATGTTTCATCCTTTGATATCCATGATCCGCTCTCGACGGTATTTGTTGCCGAACAAAGCATCCGAACTCAAGGAAAAAATTCACCTATATAAGAAAACAAATATTATGTTAGTAATGCAATAATGAAAGAAATTAAAACAGTAATATGAAATAATACATTAATATGGAAATTTGAAACTAAAATATGAAATTTTAAACTCAAAAGTTTTCATTTTCATAACAATGAAAGGGAATAATGTAAAATCAATATGTTTTTGATTGATTTATCTCATTTAATAAATACTGATTCTTTATCTAATGAAAAGCTTTACCGGTCACACCGTGCATCGGTCGGATTGAGGTGTGGTCGATTCGTACACGTCAAAAATGACTCGTGGATCGTTGTCCTAAAGTATCAATACAATCTGAACGCATTTGCTCAGTTTGGCGTATGTCATTGGTGTTGTTTTCCAAAGTTTATCTCAATTTGAAACTGATATCAGACACTTTTAGCCATACCGGTCACACCGTGCATCGGATTGAGGTGCGGTCAATTCGTACACATCAAAAATGACTTGTGGATCATTTTCCTAAAATATCAAAACAATCCGAACGCGTTTTCTCGTTTTTTCGTATGTCATTGGTGTTGTTTTCCAAAGTTTATCTCAATTTGAAACTGATATCAGACACTTTTAGCCATACCAGTCACACCGTGCGTCGGATTGAGGTGAGGTCGATTCTTACATGTCACAAATGACTCGTGGATCTTTTTCCTAAAGTATCAAAACAATCCGAACACATTTGCTCGGTTTGGCGTATGTCATTGGTGTTGTTTTCCAAAGTTTATCTCAATTTGAAACTGATATCAGACACTTTTAGCCATACCAGTCACAGCATGTGTCGGATTGAGGTGCGGTCAATTTTTACACATCACAAATGACTCGTGGATCGTTTTCCTAAAGTATTAAAACAATCCGAATGCGTTTTCTTGGTTTTCCATATGTCATTGGTGTTGTTTTCCAAAGTTTCTCTCAATTTGAAACTGATATGAGACACTTTTAGCCATACCGGTCACACCGTGCGTCAGATTGAGGTGCGGTCGATTCATACACGTCAAAAATGACTCGTGGATCGTTTTCCTAAAGTATCAAAAAAATCCGAACACGTTTGCTCGGTTTTTCGTATGTCATTGGTGTTGTTTTCCAAAGTTTATCTCAATTTGAAACTGATATCAGACACTTTTATCCATACCGGTCACACCGTGCGTCGGATTGAGGTGCGGTCGATTCGTACACGTCACAAATGACTCGTGGATCGTTGTCCTAAAGTATCAAAACAATCCGAACGTGTTTGCTCGGTTTTTCGTATGTCATTGCTGTTGTTTTCCAAAGTTTATCTCAATTTGAAACTAATATCAGACACTTTTAGCCATACCGGTCACACCGTGCGTCGTATTGAGATGCAGTCGATTCGTACGCGTCACAAATTATTCTTGGATCGTTTTCCTAAAGTATCAAAACAATCCGAATGGGTTTCCTCAGTTTGGCGTATGTCATTGGTGTTGTTTTGCAAAGTTTATCTCAATTTGAAACTGATATCAGACACTTTTATCCATACCGGTCACACCGTGCGTCGGATTGAGGTGCGGTCGATTCGTACACGTCACAAATGACTCGTGGATCATTTTCCTAAAGTATAAAAACAATCCAAACGTGTTTCCTCTGTTTTCCATATGTCATTGGTTTTGTTTTCCAAATTTTATCTCAATTTGAAACTGATATCAGACACTTTTAGCCATACCGGTCACACCGTGCGTCGGATTGAGGTGAGGTCGATTCGTACACGTCAAAAATGACTCGTGGATCGTTTTCCTAAAGTATCAAAACAATCCGAACACGTTTTTTTAGTTTTCCGTATGTCATTGGTGTTGTTTCCCAAAGTTTATCTCAATTTGAAACTGATATCAGACACTTTTAGCCATACCGGTCACACCGTGCGTCGGATTAAGGTGCGGTCAATTCGTACATGTCACAAATGACTCGTGGATAGTTTTCCTAAAGTATCAAAACAATCCGAACGCGTTTCCTCAGTTTGGCGTATGTCATTGTTGTTGTTTTCCAAAGTTTATCTCAATTTGAAACTGATATAAGACACTTTTAGCCATACCGGTCACAACGTGCGTGGGATTGAGGTACGGTCGATTCGTACACATCAAAAATGACTTGTGGATCATTTTACTAAAGTATCAAAACAATCCGAATGAATTTTCTTGGTTTTCCGTATGTCATTGGTGTTGTTTTCCAAAGTTTATATCAATTTGAAACGGATATCAGACACTTTTAGCCATACCGGTCACACTGTGCGTCTGATTGAGGTGTGGTCGATTCGTACACGTCACAAATGACTCGTGGATCGTTTTCCTAAAGTATCAAAACAATCTGAATGTGTTTGCTCGGTTTGGCGTATGTCATTGGTGTTGTTTTCCAAAGTTTATCTCAATTTGAAACTGATATCAGACACTTTTAGCCATATCGGTCACACCGTGCGTCGGATTGAGGTGCAGTCAATTCTTACACGTCACAAATGACTCGTGGATCGTTTTCCTAAAGTATCAAAATAATCTGAATGTGTTTTCTCAGTTTTACATATGTCATTGGTGTTGTTTTCCAAAGTTTATCTCAATTTGAAACTGATATCAGACACTTTTAGCCATACCGGTCACACCGTGCGTCAGATTGAGGTGCGGTCAATTCGTACACGTCACAAATGACATGTGGATCGTTGTACTAAAGTATCAAAACAATATGAATGCGTTTTATTTGATTGGCGTATGTCATTGGTGTTGTTTTCCAAAGTTTATGTCATTTTCAAAATAAGTAGTAGGAATTCACTAATCTAAGGATATGAAACATAAGAAAGGGAGATCATAGATTCTCAATAAGTGTAAAGGGAGATATCAATGACCATATAAAGATAACATAAGTATTAGGAATTCACCTTCATTGTCCTATTTGTTTACATTCTTCCATCAGGTTGAGAGACCCGTTGTCTCTCAGAAGTGGGACCAGCTGCAACATGTTGAGAGACCTGTTGTCTCTCAGTAGTGGGACCAGCTGCAACAGGTTGAGAGACGTGTTGTGTCTCAGGATTGGGTGCATCAGCAGGTGAAGAAGTCATTATCTGCAGAACTGGTTTAAAATTTAATTTAGATCACATAAAAGCAGCAGCGAACAGATAATAACATAATGTAACACAATCTATATTACAATAAAAATCAATAACCTGATTATTGAAATCCCTTTTTTTAAAATACTGAAGGGATTTTACCCCTCTATCAACTATCCATATCCCTTCATTATGGTCTCCTCTAACATACAAAACATCGTCTACATTGGGACCACTGCGAAATGATTGCGAAGTCCCAATGAACGGGTCATCTTCTGTTGAATTTTCATCTAACCCTTCAGCTGTTTTGGTCGATAACAGAACAATTGACCAGTTTCAGTTTGCGGGATCTGAAACATAAAATACTTGCACTGCCTGTGATGCCATTATAAATGGTTCGTCTTTCTCCCCTTCCTTACTGAAATCAAATTTCACGAATCCCAAATCATCTATTTTAACAGCACTCCTGTTATCAACCCACTTGCATTGAAATATTAGAACTTGAAATTCCGTATAATCCAACTCCCATATTTGTTTGATGATGCCAAAGTATGACATATTCGCATAAATTGTATTTCTGTCCTTAGCACCAGAAACATGCATCGCTTCAGCCACAAGTGTAACCCCACTATTCTGCATGGTACTGTCTTCATCATGTTCATTAGTATAAAATGTATAACCATTAACTAGATAATCATTGTAAGATAATGCATACACACTTGGTCCTCTGGCTAGCCATCGAAGTCATTCCGAAATTGACTTTGGATTTTCATCAGACTTCTTAAAAATATGATCTCGAAACCATCCTATATACTGTCGATTACGTGTATCTGATATCCATTTTTCAGCCCTTGATGGATTCAAATGCCTAAGAATTTCTTTGTGGATTTCAACATATGGGTCAACGTCGAAACTGTTATGCAAAACATAAAGGTGGGACTGCTCCCGATCTGTAATATTTATTGTGACAACCTTTCTTCCAGAAATTCCTTCACCCTCAATCCGCCCAGTGTGACGAGATTTCGGTAAGCCAATGCTTTCCACACCAGACAAGTATTCGGTACAGAATTCAACGGCTTCCTCAACAATATATTGCTCTACAATACAACCCTCTAGCCGACTTCTATTTTTGACATACCCTTTCAAAATCTTCATATACCGTTCAATGGGGTACATCCATCTGTAATGTACAAGACCACATAGTCGAATGTCTCTCACCAAGTGGACCATCAAATGAACCATCATATCAAAAAATGAAGGCGGGAAGAACATTTATAATTCACATAATATGACGGAAATTTCTTTTTCCATAGATGGAAATTTCGCTGGGTCTATAACTTTGCTGCATATAGATTCGAAGAAGAAACAAAGTTTCGTTAACGTATGGTAGACATTCTTGGAAAAAATGCAACGTAAAGCAATTGGAATGAGATTTTTCATCAAAACATGACAGTCATGTGATTTCAGACCTTTTAACTTCAAGTTGCTCATTGACACAAGGTTACTGATATTTGAAGAATAACCCTATGGAACCTTTACGTCATTCAAGAAGTTGCAAAACTGATATCTCTCCTGCCTGGAAAGAGTGTAAGCAGCAAGAGTAAGAAGTGTTCGTTTTTCACCCTTCACTGGTGCCAACTCTTCTTGTATTCCCATCTCAACCATGTCCAACCTAGCCTTAATTCCATCTTTTGTTTTTCCAGATGTATTTAGCAACGTGCCGATAACACTGTCAAATACATTTTTTTCTACATGCATAACATCAATAAAATGTATTACATACAGAAAATTCTGGTATTGTAATTCAAAAAAAATTGATCTCTTTTTCCAACCGATTTTCGTAAGGTTTTTCGAATCCGGTTTACCAAAAGTAGTGTCCAAATTTTTAACTTTCTCAAACAATTGATCGCCTGTTAGTGGAGACGGTGTTGTACGTTCTTCTGAACATCCATCAAATGATGTATTCCAAGAACGGTACTTATGTCGTCGCGGTATAAATATGTGATGTCCTAGAAACACGGTTTTCGATGAATGTTTCAACATAACTGATTGTGTACCTTCTTCGCAAATGGGACAGCCTTGAGTTCCTTTAATACTATATCCTGAAAAATTTCCATAAGCAGGGAGGTCATTTATCGTCCCATACAACATGACTCTCAATGTGAAATCTTCCTTTCTGTAAGCATCATACAATGTAACACCTGAATCCCACAATAATTTCAAATCTTCGATCAATGGAGCTAAATAAACAGCAATATCATTACCCGGTTGTTTTGGTCCTGATATAAGGATAGATAACATGATGTATTTTCGTTTCATGCATAACCACGGTGGTAAGTTATAATTTATCAACATAACCGGCCATGTACTGTGACTGTTGCTTTGAAAACCAAAAGGATTCACTCCATCTGTAGATAACGCAAGATGAAGGTTTCTCGACTCGTTTCCAAATTCAGGATACTCATGATCGATTCTCTTCCACTGAGGAGAGTCTGCTGGGTGACATAGTATCCCATATTTAATTCTTGTATCTGCATGCCATGTTAATTGTTCTGCAGTCTACTCACTTCCATATAGGCGTCTAAACATTGGAATGATTGGAAAGTACCATACAACTTTAGTAGGACTGGATTCATCTTTCTTGTATCGAGAAGCACCACACTTTGGGCATTATTTAAGTGATTTGTGGTCCTTGCGAAAAAGTATACAGTCATTCGGGGAGGCATGTATTATTTCAGAGATCATACCCATAGAGCGTAGCATTTGTTTGGCATCATATGTTTGGCTCGGGAGCTCATTGTCTTCTGGGAGCATGTCATTCAAGAGGGAAAGTAGTTTCGTAAAACTGTCGCCACTCCACCCATTATCTGCATTCAAATTATACAGCTTTAGTACAGCTGAAAATTCTGTATATTTAGTGCAACCAGCATACAATAGCGTCTTTGCACAACTTTTTAACTTCTCAAACAATTTTGGGGAATCACGAAGTTCATCTTCGAAGGTCCTTGTCATTTTCTCAATACGATATTCATCATCATTCACATCTGTAATCACATCCTCCATATGGTCATCTTCATTGTTCATGTTTGTAATCATATCAGATGATCCATAAAACGTAGTGTCACCCCAGTCACTACCTACATTTGTTGTTTCACCGTGTTTATTCCAACATGTATAACTTTGATCTATTTCGTGACAGATCAAGTGTACTTCCAACTCATCTGGACTAATTTGTTTTGAATAACAACAACGTAAACACGGACAAAGGATTTGAGAAGAGTCACATGCATGATCTTTTGCAAACTTGATAAATTCTTTCACGCCTTCTTCATACTCTTTTGTCAACCGATTAGCATTCATCCATTCTTTATTTATAATCATCCTATTTGAAATCCATAGGATGAGTATATAGGTTAGAGGAGAAGTAATATGAGTATAATTTAGATAAAAAACAAGATACTTCAAGGAAATAATGTGACCAAGAAATGACTAAGTCTAGAATGTTGTGGATCTTGAATACATTCTTTGACTGATTTGGAGAAATGACTTCTCGGACCTTTTTTGGATAACCTAGAACTCCTTCCAAGGAAATAATGTGACCATGAAACAATACTTCTTAAACAAAATATGGGGAATTTATAATATTGTAATAAAGACAAAGCTCTCTAAAAACACCAAAAACAACCTCCAGATTATCGGAGTACTCCTCCTATATATTGTAATACACCAAGAAGTATTCTAAAAAAACGAAAATGGAGGTGTCTAGAAAGATATTAAAGATATAGTTCATAAGTTCCATGAAATAGATAGATCATTGGTGATCCCAAATGGAATTCATAAATAATTTAAAATTCCATATCGACTTTAAAAATCTATCTTTTGAGCATCCTCTTCCTAAACCCTCAACTATTGGTACCCTGATCTCTAGAAAATTTTCAAAAACCAATAGAACCTTATAAGATAGTCAAACAAATCATCAATTATAGGCAATATGTAATTATTCATTACTGTCACCTGGCTATGACTATGGTAGCCTTTTAAAATTAATAGGCTATGATATGACTTCATTGAAAACAGAATTGGAAAATACCATAGTGACATGATCATATAGATAGAACCATTTCCCTAAAGATCCTCCTGCTGATCTTTTAGCTCCTCTAAATCGGCCAGAGCCTTATTATGTGATGGAATGGAAAATGGGATCGTCCTGTGAAGCAAATAGATAGAAAACGCAAAAACTCATTGGGGAGGTTATCCCATGAAGTCCTCTAGAAATGATTTTGTGTACTTTTCCATGACCATTGGAATTTCACATGAAGAACACTTCTCAACAACCCCAAGGAAATCCTTGGAAAAATGACATGATATGAACCATAACATAGAAGCAACTTGTCATACCCTCCATGGTTATAGATCACAATCTCCATAAAAGACATGGAATCTCCTGTTAAGAGTAAGTAACTGAACCCAATGGTGATAATAGTCATCTAGTGCACTAAATCCAATAAAAAAATCCAAGACGATAATGAGGTCGGAAAAGACCAGGTCCAAAACATGGAATTCCGAAATGTCCTCCATGCCAAGTACCACAACAAAACTCTCAAAGAGCATGAAACCATGACCATCTTTCCTACCCAAAAGGGTTAGGCAATACATGAAATAATTCATAAACTCTGCCGTCATACCCAAGTAATAAAAAAATATGTGAAATTAATGACTAGGATTCACCATTTTGAAATGAAACCAATACTATAGAATAATTAAAAAAAATTCACCTCGAATTGTGGTTGGCCAAGATTATGAGCCCTCATGAATGACCTCTATTGCATTGATTTTTTCTGGATTAGACTCGTCTATGTATTATTTCCCTATTAAGAATCCCCCTTTATTTTAGTATGTGATCCTACACCATTTGAAGCCTCTTATTTTAACTAAGAGCCCTTAAAAAGTGGATCCTACACCACTCCCATTAGGAGCCAATTGAAAAAATTACAAGATATTCCCCGGCTACCCAAATAGGTGGAACACCCTTAGAGTCTCTGGTAAAATCATCCAGATGTTTCCCACATTTCTAATCTGATAAAAAATAGGTCCATTGTCCATATAATCCACATAATCTGGTCATAAAGACTACTCAAATTCCTTTCCACTACTTCTCTAAGACTCATCGTGCTTTAGATTTTATCCTCAAAAATAACTATGGATACCACCCATTAATGGAACACCATTGAGACCAATATTTCAATTAAAATATGCCTATCACATTAATACCTTGGGAAACACCTAAAAATAGGTTGGTAGACTTAGAAAAATAAGAATAAATCTGATATATTTCCTCAAACCCATCTCAAAATTAATAGCCATAAGATAATCGTTCGTGGGGAGATAAAGAGATACATGAACCAAATTACGGAATCTAGTGGCATAATCCATGACTAAATGACCACCATACTCTAGCTTTAAAAACACATAGTCATTCATCAATCTCAAGGTATCTGGGTAGGACCTATGAAGAAATACCACTTGGAAAGTGGTAAAAGTGAGATCCTCTCTATTCCTCGAAAGAATCATTGAATCGCACCACATTCAAATAAATTCTTTTAAAAAGGAATAAAAAAATAACACTTTAGATGTCTTAGGGGTTTTCAAGAACTCTAAGATCTACTTGATACAGTCCAGTTACTCCTTAAATTACTTGGTTTTCTTTTCAGTAAGGAAAAACTCTGAATTATTCTTTGAAAATTCTTGAGTGTGGTCCATAGTTCATGTCTTATCATGGATACCAATTTAACCCACGTTTTTTAAATTATAAATCATTGAATCCAAAAAAATTTGTATCAATGGGATGGTTCCTCTTTGGGGTACTCTGGTTCACACTCTCTATGCTTCTACATGGTCCTTCTAGGAGGTATTTTCTACAAGAAACATGAAAAACCTCCATCAAGGAAAACACAACATCAAATCACAACAAAAGAACTAAATGAAAACAATAAAACATAAGAATAACTAAATAAATCTAATGAAGTAGTGGGAAATCATAAAAACGACCCATAGTTAGGATCAAAACATAACCACAATCCCAAACCACCCATGGAAACTGAAGATTCAACATGAAGAATAGTTGTCCAAACACTTACCCATTCCAAACATAATTAATTCATGAAAATTCAATTTGAATCACCTTAAGGAGGAGGACCCGGTGGCGGAGGAGAAGGAGGTGTTGACAACGGAGGCACCGGAGGCAATGCGGAGGCAGGGCGGAGGCAGGGCGGAGGCAGCGAAGGAGGAGGAGGAGGAGGAGGAGGAGGAGGAGGCCGCAGTAGAGGAGGAGGTAGCGGAGTAGGTAGAGAAAGAGGAGGAGGAGGCGCCGGTGGAGGAGGAGGAGGATGAGGCCGCAGACTAGGAGGAGGAGGAGGAAGTGCCGGTGGAGGAGGAGGAGGACGAGGCCGCGGTGGAGGAGGAGGAGGAGGAGGAGGAGGCCGGAGGAGGAGGAGGCGGCGACCGGAGGAGGAGGAGAAGGAGTAGGCAGCGGCCACGGCGGAGGAGGAGGAGGCGGCGGCAGCGGCGCAGAGGAGGGCTTCCACGAGAGCTTGACTGGGTATAGGGAGGAGGAAGAGGACCCGCGGGTTTTTAACAAATCCGCGTGAGCCTTTATCAGCGCTAGTAAAAAGCGCTGATAAAGGGTGTATTTATCAGCGCTAAAATGAAAAGCGCTGATAAATACAACCTTTATCAGCGCTTTTGTTAGCACTGATAAAGGCCCAACCCTTTATCAGCGCTTTACTGTTAGCGCTGATAAAGGCAGGCGCATGCCTTGCCCAGTTTTGCGGTAGTGTACAAAGTAAATAAAAGAACAAAATAAATAAGGACTTGATAATAATATGATCTATACTATATCTCAATCACTTGAGTACAATCCATCCTACTTGATGATCAAAACTTGGACCTCTTCCAAACCTGTACCTATAAAAATTGAGAGACTTTACAGGTTCCCAAATGCAATAGAGGCCCAAGAAGGGTGTGAGTATATAACTTAGTAGGGAACCACCAATGCAGTTCCATACATAATTGGAAATGTAGTGGTATTTTCATGTTTCATGTTTGGTTGAAATTTAAGAATAACCATTATAAATAGATATATAAATAAACCATCATTGATTCTTAGGTCCATGACCCCAATTGACCATACCTACTTTGGACAGTGCCAGGGTGTCTCTGGGAACATCAAAAAATCATTATACCATATAAAAAAATATCCTAGGGTGTAATCCAGGAATCCATACTACTCAAGATCAAATGGCTAATAACACAACATGAATGGCTCAATAGCCAGATCCCAGACATCCTATGCATCTCCCTAAACTCAAATTTAATAAAACGATAAAATATTATTATATAGGATCATGGGAAATCATTGAATCGGAAATATCTCAAACGTCACCCTGTCAATCAGCTAGATCCCAGGCATCCAAGGCATCCACATTAGGTACAGATAATGTCATCAAGTTTGGCCAGTTGAATCCTATAGGTGGAATAGGTATCTCATAAATATAATAATCATGATAATAATCCCCAAGTTTGAATATCTAGATACTAGACATTCTAGGAATCCTACAGACCCAATGTCCAATACTAATGTTCCGGGCATTCTTCACATGGCTTAATAGCTAGACCCCATAAAACACACCAAGAATCTGTAATGATGTCATCATGTATAATTTTGATCACATTTTATCACATGAGGCTCCAAATCTATATCCCAAGAATCACCTATGGGTATCAACAACATCACTATCTCACCAGATCAGGCCCATAGGTTGGATCCCAGAATCTACATCTGGTTATCCAAAACTACATCAAAAATATCCATGTGAGAGATTAAATATGAGATAAGGGTTGGCTGAATTCCTAAACCCATCCTCATTGTCCACATCCCTATAGGATCACATGTTTAGTGTAGATTATATAGTGACACCTGCAACTAACTCTACCCATACCCATGTTCACCAAATTAGGGTTGGTCTATCACTATTCACCTACTCAGGTCCCCAAAATCACATCCAAAGAGAGGAACCATAATTAGGGACCTCTCGTTGAACACAAGGGAAGAGGAACCACACATGGGTACAAGGTCTTAGTCATGTCACTTGAGTCACAACCCATCATAAGAAGGACATCATGATCCTAGGTAATGTCATAGTATAACACTTCATCATGGGCCACTTGGGTATTCATTATAGTAAATCCACTAGGGAGATGTCCTAAATCCTCTATCATACTCTATGGTCACTCAAGGTTTTTCACTCACCCAACCCAATCATAGTCTGCCTAAGTTCTATCCACCTAAGACTAGTCACATTGTATAGGGGAAGAAAACCCACCTAGGGTTAGTACTATGGGCTAATTGGCTCTAAGGTATCTCAATGTTCAAACTAGGCCCACTTGATCTCATCATTATAGACTAATCTGACCTCCTCTTAGAGGTTTCTTCTACTCACATAGAGGAACACCACATCATATCCATTCTAATTTAAATTATAGATCCCCCCTCAGGGTGTGGGTGTCAAGGTCAACTTATTCAACATCCAAGACCTCTTCTATCAGTATTCGACACATTAAGATTGAGATGAAGGTCTATTCATGTCCCTTGGATCTCTATAGTGTCAAAGGGATCTCATATATTTAACTAAATGATTAATTAATTAAAAATATAGACAATCCATTCTTTTCATCTATTAACTTAAATAACCAAGTCATCGCCCTCAGTTGAGAGACCACATGTCACAATCCACCAAAACAAAACGAACATTATACCATAGGGAAATTATCATGACTACCTCCCTCAATGGATTTTTTTTAGATTTATTTACATGGGAGAAAAATTATTCCAAGTCTCATACAAGCCCCATTAAAGCCTTCTTAAGCTGGTATCACCAATAGGGTATTGTATCTATATGCCACACCATAACCAAAGCCAACAACCTATAGGAGGTCTATAGAAAACCCCCAACACCAACCCTGGATAAAAACCTAATTGACAACACTATTTACATCATTAATTAAATTTAATTTAATTGTAAAACATAAAATAAACTCATATCATTAAATACATTTTATGATTTGATAAATGGAGGTAGAAGATTTTCATTATGGAAATTACTGTATAAAAGTTCCATGAATGTTCTAAAGGAATAAAATTATTTCACCATTATCTAGTGAAATTAAAATTTTCAACCTAACCACATACTACTATATTCATTGACAATGAAGAGAGGGATGAGTTAGAAGAGGATAAGGAATTTTTACCTTGATCATTTAAATAAAACACCCAATAATGTTTCCCCAATCCAAGGTAAAGAAGTAAAAGGATTGGGATAAGACCCTTCATCCATGCATGTAAGAGGAAGAAAAGAAAATGGGGTTTCCCCCTTTAATACTCGAGAATGTAAAATTTAATTTCCCCATCTCAGATGACCAATGAATAGTATGTACATAGCCACTAGTGATCCAGTGCACCTAATAGGCTATCTCGACCACTAGCTTTCCCATCGACTAGCCTGCAGCTTGCCAAATCCTAGCTAGTGGATATGAGCTACAGAAACACTACAACTAAACCACCCCAACTACCTCTGATTATCCTATCTGCCTCCTCGACACCAATTACCCCTTATTCCCCTTACAAAAGATGAATTATGGGTTCTAAAACTCTTGTAATTCTATTATTAACCCTAGTTTAAAATTCAACCCATACAGTAATTGAAAAAATCAAATTTATCTTAAAATTAAAGATTTTTCTATAACCATGGTCATTACACTACCAGTCCTGACCTACAAAAAATCTATGATCCTCTTATACTGCCTAGAATTTCTATGGTTGTAGATAGTCTCTTCCTCATCGAAAAATATCCTACCTCTTGTATCTATCATGGGCTATCCCCCCTTTTTATTAAATCCTTAACATAGTACTTTGAAAAAATACCTAAAAACTCTATATATATGTTTTTTGATCTAGAAAAAAACATCTACAATCCTTCTTCCACTTCTTTAATAAAAATATATTCACCAAATACAACATCACATACTGTCAATAACCCCACAACTCAAATCATCACATATTGTTTAAAATTCCAAATATAAACCTTAAGTTCTCACCAATATCCTACCTTATATTTTGTTAAAATTATTCCCTTAAAAATATTCCACAAAATACAATGAGATAAGAAATTCTTTTAGTTTTCCTGGATCCCATATACCGGCTTTGTCTTGGCATCTCTTCCACAATACTACACATCTTTGGTTAGAGATCATGGAGCAACAGTGCAACTCATTCATTTCCACATCCTTAGGTGGGACTAGATAGACCATGTCATGTGAAAATTTTGGTTAATATGATAAAAAATTACTTATACCAATAGAAATTTATTAACAAGTAATGTATTTGTTGTTAAAAATGATCAATTCCAAAATATATTATGTTTTATTGTTATTAATTTTAAGTACCAACTCTTGTTTTTACCAACAGATATATGTGTTGATATTGATCATTTTACACCAACAAATATTTTATTGAAAATTTAATTCATTAATTTATCATGTCAATACTAACATTTTTTACTAACAAATGAATCTACTTCTATTAATTGTTATTACCAACATGTTTCTTACCATTATAAAAATCCATTGCAATAAATTATTCAATAACATAAAAATATTTACCTGAAAAAGAATATATATATATATATATATTATTTTTCGATAAATATTATCAATTATAATTATTTTAATAAAAAAATATAATCATATGTTTTTATTAACAAATTATATGTTTGTGATATATAATATATATATCTGATATAAAATGAATGATAAATGATTATATATATATAATTTCATTATATATATATAATATAATTTTTTATTCAATATATATAAATCAATATCTACACTAATTATGAATCTTATACATCACATGTGTCACCCGTCCATACATTTGTTCCCCTCTAAACCATGCCCCTCTTCCACTCCATCGACCCACACACAATGACACCCATTTTGAAAACTCTCATCCACTCCTCGTCATACCAAATCAACAATATTACTTAATAACTTAGATCCATTTTTCTAATACTCATAAGTAGGTGTTCCTTATTTACTTACCATAATAATTGTGTCGAATTTGAGTTGGTGTTGTGCTTCTCTTCCCTTAATATCACACGAGCACACCTAAAATTTTGTAACCCTAATTGTTGTTTACTCTTCTTCTTGTATGTATTAGGATAACATGATTTTTTTTTTGTCATTTTAGGTTCTATTTTTTATTCCATGTTACATGAAACCCAATTTTGATGCCCAAATTTTATTCCCTAATTTTATTTCCTCTAATTCATTGGTTGGTTTCTGTAATGTATCTTTATTGTTGCTCGTGTTTTCAATTTTGGTCAATTTTTATCTTCTCTACCAGTATTCCAACTTTCTTTCCATAACAACGTTAAATCAATATTCCAATTTTATACTATATACACAAAAATATAATTTCAATAGATTCATATTTCCTACATATTACATGAATTTCTATTACTTTCATTTCCATTTCCAATCTCTTATAATTATGAGAAAACCATACAATTACTATTATACCTTCTTTACCTATTTATTAAATTTATTTATTAAGAATTATTTATTTTACCAATATAATATAAATTAAAATTTTAAATATCTTGATTGTGTTTAATCCTTTATATACTACCACTGCACACATTTCTCATCTTCCCGGGTGTCAGATTCTCCTACTATTAAGCAATGAGCCTTATTCCATCTTTTCCACATGAAATTTTGCAACATAGTGATCTTCCAAAAATACGTGTTTTCTATTTTCTACTTTATACCATTAAATCATATTGTAATTTTAAAATCCATTAGATGCATGATGTTAGTATGTCATACTATAAAATTGGGATATTATATATTTGTCATATGAAAACTATAAACATAAAATATGCACACCGTAAATTCCCATATAATGATTACATTTTATTTATATACACACCATATATGAACACCACATATACATATTCCATATATATTGTACAAACACACTACATATATAGTTTTTAATGGCATGCATGCATTGTATAGTTTATTATACCACAATTTAGATATGTCACATACAGATTTCAACTACCAACGTGCTTCTAATGAGGTAAGATTATAAATAAAATTAATTACGTTGAAAAAGAAAGACGATGCTCAAAAAATTATTTCAAACTTTTTCTTTTATAGTATGAAATAATATGTTTTTTATTTTTTCAATTTTACGATTATTAACTGATAGGTATATGTTTATTTATTTATTAACTATAAGGTACTTGTTTTATTATTTATTAAATTACTTATACTACTATTATTAACTAACAGGTATATGTTTCATTATTTATTTGAAAAAATATGTTTTCTTTATTACTTAAATTAATTTTAAGTTTATGGTGAAACTTTGAAAAATAAATTTTGAGAATCCAACTCATTATTACATCTTTTCAACTAGATAAAATGTGGAATAATATTCTTATATATTCTTTAATTTAAAATTTATAGTATTCATTACCATTTACATTATGAAAAATCTATGTTTACACTGTAATATTTTATACGCACATATCAAATAGTTACTTATATTATTACACTTTAGTGTGACTTATTACTCAATACACAGTGATATGTGATACTATTCAATATTAAACTATAATATTCAGATACTATTATATGCACTATGTAATATTTATTTAGTGAAAAATTCAAATAGAGCATGTAAATACATTAGAAATATTTAACATTTATATAAAGATTCATATATCACATATAGTGTGATAAAGTCAAATTTTGGAATTCTTCATTTTTTTTCAAAAATAATAGTATATATATATGAGTTTTCTCAATCACATAAATTAGATTATGCACATTTGGATAAATAAATAACTGTAACATCAACTAATCAAGTTGATGCCAAAATTAAGAGAAACTTTAAAAAATCTAAACATAACATATATGATTATTTTGATCTCAATGAAGTGGAATAATAGATAAAATATTGATAATGAATTTAAAAATTAAACTTGACACCTACTCTCTTTCCTACTGAGTTTTTAAGTGGCCTTATATTCTCTTGAAAATACACAAATTTAAAATATTTTCAAGAAGAGGTCTGATAAACTGTTTCCATCCAAATCACTGGAAAACAAATTATTTCCATTTAAATCACTGGAAGGAAAGAAAATAATGTGAAAAAAATCATCTGTCAATTAAATTTAATATATTCACAAAATTTGAAACACTTATAGGTACTCAACTATAGAAATTACCCTGATTTCTCTTAAGAATATCACTGGTAAGATGGTTTCCAATTAGAGTTTATTCACACATTAGTAATTAGAATATCACTCTCTATAAAATACATCAAAATTCAAGGAAAATTTAAGTAAAAATATTAAACATATTAAAAAAAGAAAACAAATAATTTTATCAGTGGAGCTTTAACAAGTTTTCTATTATGGATCCATTGATATACATTACAGTCTGGTCTCTACAATGACAAAAATGTTCCCTAGTAAGATATTTTTTCCTTTATTACAACCCTTGGAACTCAATGAAATTATAAAATGTGATAGAACTAATATGTATTTATCATAACTAATATTTATTGTTCAAATAATCAGTTTCAAAACTAATATTAGTTCAGTAAATACATGTATTTTGGTCAATACATATTATAAAAGAGGCTATTGATATATTTTTATCAATACATGTCAGTTAAGAACTACTATTGTGATCATACATTGAGAAGAAATATGTTTATAGTGAAGAAACCGTTATACTGTGATCAATATATGTATAAGAACAAGTATTTCTTTTTTTCATAACAAATCAAATTTCATATTAGTTGTGAATTAATATTATATATTAAATTTATGTATTTTAGTTTAAAACTGGTATGAAATATTTAGAACTAATATAAATTTATGATAACTATATATATAGATCACAATAATAATTCAAGACATATTATTATTTTGATTAATACATATTATAAAGATGGTCAGTTTTTGTATTTTGATCAAAATATGTAATAATTCAAAACTAATATTCTGATCTAAAACATGTTATAACTAATATTAAGATAAAATATATATATATATATATATATATATATTAGAACTATTGTAACATATATTATAATATTGATTCTGATATCACAATATTAGTTTTGATACATGTTGAAATATTTTTTTAATTAGATGATGTTATCTATTACATCACAATAATTATATATTAATCAGAATATTAGTTCATAACTAATATTACATGTATATATGTTAATCAATACATATTAGTTCTGTACATATAAAACAATTTAATATTACAATTAAAAATATAAAATAATGGTAAATATGTAAAATTAATATTTTGGTTTTTCAAAATAGATATATGCAAGAAAAAAATAATAATTTGTCATCTAAATTATGAACTCAAATATAAATTTGACAAACTACATAAAAATGAATCCTATAGTTGATCTACATAACACTAAAAATTCAACAATGTTATAATTTTAATGTTAAAATTGAAATATAGATATAAATTATAGTTATAGTGAAATAAAATCCAAACATATTTGTATAGAAACCTGCATGTGAAAGACAAATTGGTTCACATGCTCCTAATATAAATTTATCTCAAAAAATACCAAAATTAGTTAGCTGGGAATGAATGTCATCATATTTATTTGTTTCTTTATATTAACTTTAGTTATCATATTTTTAGTCTAATATATTTTTTCAACATTTGAATGTCATTTTCCTAATAGAATTAAATATAACACTTCGTTTTTTATTTTTACCAATGATATATATTTCATATTAACATTTTTTTATCCTTGTATTCAATATTCTAATTCTAAATAATCCATATATTGAATGTTCCCTCGCTATTATACATTTAATTTTATTATATTATTGATTCTTATTTCATATAATAATAAATTATTTTATGTCAAAAAATTTACTACAAGGTTTTTATAATGAAGATGAAATAAGACTAGAAAAAATGATATTTATTTGGATTTTGGTAGTTTAATAAGAAATTAAATCCAATATCCCCATTCTTCTTATTCCATTGTTATGTAGAATATATGAATAAAAAACTTTCAAAATTTTGATTCTTTTGTGGCAATTATAAAATAAAGTTTACTATCATGTGATTGCATAGGTGAAGTACAAGTTAGGTTTCATTTTAAATATGAAAAGTTCCATCAACACTGTCGTCTTAACTCTCTATCTTGAACACCCAAAGTTCTCATTGAAAAAAATGGATTTTTATCCTTTGAGGTAGGTTTCATTTTCATTTGAAAGTAGTTTCATTCTCAATTGAAAGTAGTGGTAACAGATTAAAGTATTGAAAGTTATGTTACAAGATTACATAATTTTGAGTTAGGTGTCATTGTAAATCAAAACTAGTGTCATTATAAATAGTTTGTGGTAACTATTTAGATAATATTCTTGTTAATTTTTATCATGTGTTGATATTTTCTATTATGGTGGTCATGGGTTTTTTGTTATTGTTGTAACTGTTTATCATCTTGTGAAGGTCATCGATTTTTTTCTTCTCGTGGTCAACGGTTCTTATGATTTTTTTATATTATCATAGTCACTAGTTATTTTTATATCATTATTTTGTAACATCCCCCAATCTATCACTATATAAAATATCCAAAAAGGGTTGGTTATGGGATCTCAAGCGCACCTCCCCGTATGTGAGAGGTCGTCGACCAGCAATGGGGTGTGGATAGTATAGTGGAGGGACTATACCCCCTGGGTTTGAAGTTCCATACTAAAATATACAATTCATAATAAAATATAAATAATCAGATTAAAACAATGTGTACGACAAAAATAAAGGCCAACTGAAAAATCTAATAATAAATAGGAAAAATGTAATGACATGCTATAATATGAGTAAATTTCACACTAGAAAAATACAAGAATAAGACTAGAAAACTCAAATAAAAGACTCAAAGTCCGGATTCATGATCCATATGTTGGTCCCATCTCCAAACTCCCAACCATAAGAAAAAAATCAATCAATAGAAAGTTATTTTTACCTTATCCAAACTTGCATCCGAGAAGTCTACTCGGGTGAAAAATGGTGGCCCGAATAGGGTGTGACTCAAACTCATTAGGTCAACACCACCATGTCTAAACAAAAACAATCTGATGGGAAGTGTATGTAGTAAAGTGATTAAAGGTATATTAATTAATTAAACAATTAAATAAATAAAAAACCTACTTTGACACCATTCCAGAATATCTTTGAGCATGTCTTAGAACCATGACAACCATAAACATGTATCCAAGGTAAAGAACTTACTTCGACGCCATGATAGAATATCTCTAAGAATGTCTTATAATCATTCCAGCCACTATATAACCATATTATAATCACAACAATCAATCTGGGTTAAATACCTATACGTATTACAACATTTCTAGATCAAAACCCTATAATAATTACAACATTGGATTGGGTAGAGCCCTCTCACTATCAGCATTATAGCATATTCATGTGCAAGTTCCTAGACCTATCCAATTATATAAGCATCTCTGTAATGAACAAAATTCTTATTATACAACATGGATATCACAATATCACATCATATATCTCAATGATGAATTATGTGAATTACCATCATTATTTCATATGAAACAGTGCAATTCGATTCACAATTAATTAACAATTATATCAATAAGAAATTAGCCACAATTTAGGGATTCGAAAATGTGAAGTCACCCTATTTCACATGTCATGCTAAACATAATTTAATTCGTTATCCAATCACAATTCCATTTAAAACCAAAATAATTCAAGTGATAATATCATTCAATTATTTAATTAATTTGGGTGTATGAAACAAGGTTACAATCACGATATTTCATAAAATTGACATTAATCAAACCATAGGGTTAAGATTTATACCCCCTACTTTTAAAAAATTATCCAACCATGCTTTTGAAAACCAACTACCATGAGAAAGAAGGTTCAGATGATTGTAAGGAGGTTCCTAGATCAAAACCGATCAAGATCAAAAGCAACAACACAATCATCCAAATGATATCACCACAACAGTTGGAGAACCAAAGGGAAGAAGGAAGAAACCCAACCAAAGGAACTTAACTAGGATTGAAGATATAAATAGAACATCTGGAAGGGGGTTATCACCCCAAAATGGCTATATATTCCCTAGTTCGATAGAATAGGTGAAACAACCAAAACATAATGAATTTCATTCTCACAACATGTTTAAAATAGCAAGCGTGGCATTTACACGGTGTGTAACTTGGTTTCATGTTGTGTAAATATTTTTAATGGTATTCACCAAAAAATATATCACCTCATATTTATTGTATTAAAACTCACAAAAAATTACATGACATGTAATCCATTTACATTATGTGTTAATGTTTTGCAGTTGATTTTCAGCCCATTTTATTTTTAAACCACCTAAAACCCTTTTAAATCTTATCAATTTACCAATAACCCATATTAACACTTAGTTCCATTTAATCCAATACTCTATTAATTAAAACTAGCATACATCCCTGATCATTAGGTCATCTTCTCCAACAAAGTATCTTCATCTCTAAACAATACTTGTCCACTAAGGCTCAAATGGAAAACTCAACGTTAAACATACCTGAAAAAAGATTTGATCTTACAACCTCTCCACTATATAACATCTCATCCTTGAGTTTCTCCAAGCATCACCATAAAATCTTAATGAACAAGTATGGAAACTATTTTTTCATATCAGAATCCCATTCCTAGGTATCCTCTTGAACTCACCCATGATGCCACTACACTCAAACCAATGATATAGTCTGACCCTGGAGATATTTCTCACAATGATCCACAACCCGTATAGAATTATACTCAAAGGATTCATCAGAACAAAGCTATACTTCTTCTATTTATATCACATGGGATGGTATTAAATGATATCTTTTTTATTTAAGACATGAGGAACACATCATACATGGAATTATAGGGTTGTTGAAGAGCTAGATAGTATGCCACTAGACCGACCCTTACCACTGTTTCAAACGGCCTAATGAATATGGGTGCTAGCTATCCTTGTTTCTTAATTCAGTTCTACCCTAACCAAGGTGAAACCTGATGGAAAACATGTTCACCAACCTTGAATTCCATAGGTCATCTCCTAGGGTCAAAATATGATTTCTACCTACTATATATGATCACCAAATACTATCTAATAAACTAAACCTTTTCAGATATCTCATGCACGAGACTAGGTCCAACAAGTGCCGACTCACCTGCCTCCATCCAATAAATAAGTGAATGAAGAAACCTACTATAAAAATAATCAAAATATTTAATTTGGATCAATTCCTGGAATATATTATTATATTTTAAATCCATGAGTTTCATATGATACTCCCATGAACCACAAAAATCCAAAACATAAGAACAAAGAATATCCCCTAGAACTTTAATAATCTACTCATATTGACCATTAGTCTATGGATGACAGGATGTTATTAAAATAAAATGTGATCCCATAGAAATCTGAAGACCCATACTGAAATGAAATGTTAAACAAGGATCTCAATCTAAAACGATACTCCTCGGAACACCATGCAACCAAACCACCTAACACACATAAATATTTCATAGATATTCAACTATGAAGGTTTCCCTAATAGGTAAAAAGTGGGATACTTTAGTCAGTGGATCCAAAACAACCCAAACATCATAATTCTTAGGGGTATTACTAGGTAATCCCATAAAAAATCATCATGAAATCCTCTTATTTGAACTATAGAATAGGTAAAGGCTATAAAATCCCATCTAGACTCTGATCACGGCATTCACTTGTTTACATGTGAATCATCTATCCATAAATATTTACAACCCATTCTTCATTCTTGACCACCATTATTATCTAGAAATATCATGATACATATTTGTTAAATAAAGATGCACTACCCATCTAAAATCATGAAACTCCCTCATCATCTCATCCTGTAAGCCCATAGGAACCCATACTCATCCATGTAAAAGAAGGGAATTCAAACTGATGAGAGACCATTATAATGGTGTCCTCCCACCATATAATTTTTATCTTATAACTGATCCTTCTGGATCATACAGTTTCTCAATCTTAATCCTATCCAAAATCATGAGTATAACTATTGTCGAGGTTACACCTACTCTCCCCTAAAATTCATGAACATCCAGATGCATTTCTACAAAGAGGGTCATTATCTGATACTCATCATAAGACTCCCATATTGCCTCTATTTTTGTCTTTCATCTTAAAGCATGGGAAACTATGTTTCCCTTTCCTATTGTATAATCCAATTCAAATTCAAAAGACTGTAGATACTCAACCCACCTTCTCTATTGAAGGTTATGATCTCGCTAATAAAAGATGTATCTAAGCCTTTTGTGATCCATGCATAACATAAACCTATCACCCATGAGATAATGTCTCCAACAACTCAGGGAATTGCCACTACTTCTAACTCCATATCATGAGTAGTGTAATTCCTCTCATGTGGTCTCAGCTTCTTGGATCCAAAATCAACCGCATGATCCTACTATATTAGAACTCCTCTGAATCCAACTATGGATGTGTTATAGTACATGATATATTATTTAACTAGAATGGGTAAAGTAATGATAGGTGATGAGGTCAGTATTCCATTCATATCTTGGAAAGATATTTCATAAGCATCAGACCAAACAAACTTCTCCCCTTTATTGGTTAGCTTGGACATTGGTGTTGTCAATCAAGAGAAATCTTGGATAAAACACTGGTAAAAATCCATTAAACCCAAAAATCTTTGTATTTCAAAGTTGTTCTTGGCATGTTCCCAAGATATCACACATGAGAATTTATCTGGGTTCAGTGAAACTCTTTTCACTGAGATGACATGGCCCAAAAAGTGTGCTTTATTTATCTATAAATTTCATTTGGTTATCTAGGCATAAATTCAATTCTCTCTCAATATACTCAGGTTGATATCAATATTTTTGTAATGATAGCATACTGACTAGGATTACACTAAGATAACATCAAAGAAAACTACCACAAACTAATATGTAAATGGATGAAATATCCTATTCATTAAGGCCACTAATACCATTGGTGCATTAGTTAACCAAAATAAAATCACTAAAAATTCATATAAGCCATACCTGATCCTAAAAGAAGTCTGAGGTATGTCCCGACAGTCTCACCCTTAACTAATGATATCCTCATCTCATGTAAATATTGTAGAAGATCTTATCACCTCTCATCTAAAAAATATCATCAATACATGGAAGAGGATACCAGATCATGACAGAATCTAATTTAACATATGATAGTCCACACATAAGTGTAAAGATCCATATGAGTTTTTTTCTAAAGAGAACTGGAGAACCCCAAGTAGATGTACATAGTTGTATGGAGACATTCGATTCTAGATCTTCCAATTGAACCTTCAACTATTGAACCTTAGTTGGTGTTATTTTATAAGGAAAGATAGAAACCGACTCTACTCTTGATACCAACTCGATCATGAACTCGACCTCTCACTCATGTGGTCAGCCATAGAATTTGTCAGGGAAAAAATCCCAAAAACAGTCTACCACTAGAGAAAAATAATCCAACTACATTACACCATTATCTAGAAAAAGATTGGTGATTTGAGCCATGAGATAATGCAATCTGCACTAAATTGGCCTCGCACGACCAACCAGAAGATCTCACTCACCTCAGTGAGAATAGATACTTCCTTATGGAGATATAAAAGTAAATATACTCCTATAATAGTCTATATGATCCTGGTATAGAACTAACTATTCCATACCAAGAATCAAGTTTAAGCCTGTCATTTCTAGCATGAACGGTTCCCAAGAAAAAATGGTAGCCACCAATATCTAGAGAACATTCCTTGCAAAATTGATATTCCCATACCACACACCCAATAGTGTTTCAGTAGTTAAAAAATCATCCAATATTTCCATATCCAATCCCAAAACATTTTCAGAAAGAGAAGATACAAAAGAATGTGATTCCCTGTATCAAAAAAACAAGATTAGGTAGATGATACAAGAATCATACCTCTGATTGTAGATTGTCCTGCATCCACGTTAGTTGAAGTAGTTTGTATAACGTGCAACTGACTTGTCCCTCTACCCTAGGCTCCAGTCTGACAACCTTAAGCTATTTCCCTTGATTGGTACTATTACTCATTCACTAGGATTCCATATCCCCTACCTCATCTTGAACAGTCTATAGAACTCCAACTACCATCCTGTTGTGGTGTAGTTGATCCCCTTACCAACTCTAGTTCTTGTCTTGATCCTCTATAACTAGTCTATTGTGGAAAGTTTGAACAAATCCTATGAAGATGAGCCAGTCTACCATAGATGTGAAATTTTATTGATGGGTAAGGATAGTGAGGGTGCTTGTGACCAAACCTTCCACACTAATACAACTAGAATGGAACATGATCTAGAGATTGTTTTCCACTACCCTGACTGCTCTTACCACTACTTCTTTAGTGGAAATTATCATAATGATTATTCTTACCATTCAAAGAACTCCTAGATTTCCCTACTGAAATAGTTTGGTGGCTTCTTAGAGGTTCTCTCAAATTCCTAACTAAGATGAGATCATGATTCACCATGTTTTCAAAGCTACTTAAATGGAAAACATTTACCTATGACTTAATCTCATATAAAATATTGTCCTAGAAATGTCTCACCCTGGAGATCTCATCAACTACCAAAGACAGTGAAAAGTATTGTAGGTTGGTAAAACATCCATCATAGTATAGCATTGACAAACCCTCCTACATCAAATGCATGAATTCATGATATTTTTAATCCCTCAAGGTGTTGGGATAGAAATGGATTAGGGAATTCATCTGAAATTCCTTCCAAGATAGCTCATCCTGATTCTCATATTCTTCCAACATATCCCACCAACGATTGGTCGGTCCAAAAAGAATATATATAGTAAGATTAACCCTCCTATATATGGGTCTCTCTAGATTATTGAATATTTTTTGGACTTACTCAATCCAAAACTCATCCTCCTGGGGTCCCCCTTCCCCCTTAAACAAAGGTAGATACTGAAACTAAAACTCTCTTGTCAGCTCAAACATCAAAGGAATGGTACGAACAGTCTCCCTTTCCATGGATCACATAACCCTCAGGAAGTTGTCGTGAGGATGAACATCCATATTCTCCTCCAGAACTATAGTAAACTATGGTTTAGATATGTTAGGAGCATGGTGATTTCCACTCTCTTAACGCTGAAGTCAAAGACGATGAGGAGGCATTTTCTCTACAAGACAAACACACACCTTGGGGAACTAACTAGAAATGTGGTTAACCCCAACAGGTGACTATAATTGAGAACCACTAACTCTTTGTCACTCTATACATGGATTACATGTATTTTAGCATGATTAGACAACTCATTTATTTTATCCAATGAAATAGATATCTCATATCACAGTTCAACCGACAAGTATATATATCACATGAAAAAATATATATGTTCCTATTATGAGTAATGAATGTCAGTATATCTCTATATACCTAGTATGATTAATGTATTATTATCTCCCATCATACCAGTCCTTGTTTATAAAACTCAAGAAACATTAACATCAGAAAACAATAATCCTCACACAATATGTGAATCGCCCAAGGTGAAATAACATCAACTATAACAATCACACAACATAAACAACAATCCCATCCCTGGGTAATTAGATTTTCCCTCATACATAGGTTAGCCACTCCCATAAACAAGATTATTACCAATTCCCAAAACATTATAGTCTCATTTCAACCTTTACTAATTAGTAAATAAAAAGAAAAGAGAACCTGACACTCTAACACCACTTTGTAACATCCCCTAATGTGGAACTATATCATGTGGCCAGAAAGGGTTGGTTATGGGGCCTTAAGAGAATATCCTTGTATGCAAGAGGATTTTAAATAGAAATAGGGGTGTAGATAGTATAATGGGGAGAATATACCCTCTTTGTATAAAGTTTCACAGTAAAATAAAAAATTCATAATAAAATAGAAATAATCAGTGTAAAACAATGTGGAAGATGAAAATAAAGGTCAACTAAATAATCCATTAAGAAATAAGGAAAATGCAATTACATGTTGTGATATGACTAAATTTCATGCTAGAAAAATACAATAAAAATACTAGTGAACTCAAATAAAAGACCCAAAGTCCCTAGTCTGATGATCTATGTCAGTACCATCTCTAAACTCCAACCCAACAGAAAATAAGAAATCAATAGTAAGGTCATTTTACCTTGTCCATTAATGCATCCACGAAGTCTTCTCAAGTTACAAACAGTAGCTCAAAGAGGGTGTGAGTAAAACTTAATAGGTAGACACCTTTTTTTCTAAACAAAACAAGTCTGATGATAGGTGTATGCAATAAATCGATGACAAGTATATTAATTAATTCAATAATTAAATAAATACAACAACCTACTTTGGTTTCATGGACGAATATCTATGAGCATATTTTAAAACTATGACAAAAACAACCATATATCCAAGGTAAACAACCTACTTTGACACCATGTCAGAATATCTTTGAGCATGTATTACAACCATGCCAACCACTATATAACCATGGAATAATCACAAAAATAAATCCAGTTCAAATATCTATAAGAATTAAATCATTTTCAGGTAAAATAACTATAAGCATTACAATATTGCACTAGGTTGAACCTGCTCACTATCAACATTATAGAGTATTCATGTGAAAGTTCCTAGACCTAGCCTGTTATATAAGAATCTCAACATATAAAACAATTCTTGTCATACAGCATGGATATAACAATATCACATCATATATCTTAATAGTTAATTATGTGAATTCCCATCATTATTTCATATGCCTTGGTGAAATTCAATTTACAATTGATTAACAATTATATCAATAAGCAATAATTCAAAATTTAGGGATTCTATAACAAGAAATATTTCAAGGTCACATGTTATATTAAACATACTTTAATCCATTAACCAGTTACAAATACATTTAAAACCAAATGAATTAATGGGATGATATTTAATTAATTTGGGTGCACGCAATGAGGGAGAAATCATAATATTGCATAAACTGGACAATAATCAAAGCATAGGGTTGAGATTTAGACCCACTACCTTTAACAGAAGACCCAAAAATGATTTCAATGACCAAATCCCCTGAGGAAGAAGGTTTTAATGATTGAAATGGGGTTTCTAGATAAAAACGAATCAATATCAAAACCAAAAATACAATCAGTCAAATGATTTCACTGCAAAGGTTCAAGAACCATAGGGAAGAAGGAAGAAACCTAACCAAAGGAACTTACTAGGGATTGAAGGCACAAAAAGAATGTATGGAAGGAAGGTTGATACTAGAAAATTTCCTAGAGAATTCCCTAGGTTTGATAGGAGAGGATTTGTAGCCAAAACATAATGAATTTCATTCACACAACAAGTTTAAAATAGATTGTCGGGCATTTAAATGGTGTGTAACTTGGTTTCATTTCATGTAAATGTTTTTAGTGGTATTCAACAAAAAAATTATCACCTAAAATTTAATTTATTAAAATCCATGAACAATTACTTGATTTTTAATCCATTTACATGATGTGTAAATGTTATGCAGCCGATTTTTCAGCCCGTTTTCCTTTTAAACCACCTGAAACCCCTTTAAATCATCTCAAATTACCAAGAACACTTATTAAAACTTATTCCCATTTAAAGACAAACTCCTTTAATTCAAACCAGAAAACATCCCCTCAATTTAAGTCATCTTTTCCAATAAGGGCTCTTATTCTCTAAACATGACTTGGCCACTACGAATAAAATGAAAAACTAAGAGAGAAACATACCTAAAAAATATGGGATCTTACATGTTATGGAATTTTTTGTGGTCCTGGGTTATATATTATTTTAGTCACTAGTTTGATAATCTTTTAGTTTTTGATATCATGAATTTTTATTTTTATATTATGTGTTTAGATGAAAATAGTATGTTAAGGATAATTTTTGGGTGCTCAACACACTTCTCATGATGATGGTTGTTTAAAGTAGAGAGATCTGGTGTTAGGTGATGCTTCAAACATAAAAGGTTTTTCTACTATAATAAAATTATTGGTGTTGATTTTTTACATGTTCGGATCCACTACAACATATGATATATTCTCTGGAGTTTTAAGGATTCCAAATATAGTTTTTTTTGGATTGTTCACATCGAGTGGAGCACAATGTTATAAGTCAGGTCTACTATTTGATAATTCATTATTGTTGATACTCGATGATCATTTCAATATTTTTTAGTGGATTAGTACTAACATTAAAGGTTAGTATGTTATATTTTGTAGAAATCCATTTTTTGTGTCAAATATATGGATCATGTCATGATACCATATTATGTTTGCTAATTTTTTATTTCTATGATCATGTTTACTACTAGTAGGGCATGGGGTTCATGTTTACATTGTTCAATTATTAAATATCCAGTTCCTAGTAAGAGAATGTATTCCCATTTCCTAGTTCACTGATTCTTCAAAGTGTTTCTCCATTAAAAATTTTCCAAAATCAAACAAAAACTTATTTCAACTCATTTGGAGAGGTGGAGTGATTGAGTTTTTTTTGTTTCATGTGTATCCCAGTAGACCTGATGTCAGAGATGCTCCAAATGTTGTAGTCATTTGAGGCTCTCCAAAACTCATTTTCATAGTTGGATACATCACATGGGTTGTATGGTTAACTTATTATACACAAGAAAAGTAATATAGATTGTGTGGATGATATATTATTTTGGTCACATGCAAAAACATTTGGAAGATCCCATGATAATCTTACTGAAAAAAAAATACAAGTAGTTGTTTCTTCCTCCCAAGTATCATTTTTCATAGTTATGTGAAAGAATTTTTTTCAAATGTACCTAAAACAGTAAACCAGATCGGACTAATCAACCATGTTGTTGTGATATTTTTATAATTTTAGTGATTCATAATTGTCCCTATGGAAATTTTATAGAACCTATTTAAAATTTTTATATTAATTCTTTGAAATGGACTCAAGATTGACTATTTGATGATTTGTACTCTTCTTTTTGTTCTCAATGTGAGATAGTGGGTGAAATAATTTCATACAAAAGTGTGTGAAAGGGTAATTTCTTACATGAGTGGTCAACCATGATATTTAAAACTATCTCATAGACTTATGATTCTATCCACAAGTGCAATAAAAGGGAACCACAAGAAATGTACAGAAAGTGATCTTCTTAGTGAACAACGATAGTGAAACCCATGTCAAAAATGTATACTTCCACCTACAAGTACAAGTTAAATAAAAGAGTTGTAAAGGGACCTTCTTACATTCATGGATATTGTCGCCAATGTGAACCAGGATGGTGACACCCGATGTGATAAAGATGTTTTTAGATTTTTTTTAACGTTTTTTTTCCAAATAAATCTCCAATTTATTAGAGTTTTATACAGACTAATTTTATAATTATTATATAATAAATATAATAAATATAATATATATAGTTATATTAATAAATATAATAAAAAAAATTAGAAAAAAATTGGAGTACCCACATATAATATTTTATTTAATAATTTATTTACAAATAGATATTAATTGTTGGTATTGCCTATCATATTGTTAATAATATTACTAATGGAAAGATAAATGATACTGATAATATTGTGAATGTATAAATATTTTTTATGGATATATTGTTAAAAAATTTAACCAACATATATATCATATGTTGGTACTATTATAATTATAACAGAACTATTTTATCTTTCGCAATAACATTTAGCGATAGAGTTTTTACCAACAATATAGTGATAATACATTTTTTGTTGGAAAAAATATTTACCAATAGAAAATAAAATTTTACCAAAATATATAACCTTTTTTGAAAAATCTAATAATTTTTTTATTAATAAAACTCATCTTATGTGCACCATAGCATATTTCTTCATTGAAAAATATTATGCTCATAGGTAAGCACGTGACTAATTGGTTATGATACCATGATTGGTACATTGAGTCTTGTTACATTTGTTCCCAATATAGAATATTTAATTTTGAATTTCAATTGGTATGAATCTATCTATTATATTTGGGAGAGTATGTGCATTGGTCCTGAAATCACTCTATCATGTACCATATGTGCGTGTTTACTATCTTTTTTAGACATTTTTATATCAAAATTTTAATTAACCTGAATGTTATATTTTTTATGCTCATAGAGGTTAGAAAAACTTACCAATCCCCATGAATAGTAATATTTCAATTAGGATATACTTCATTAAGGTCTTATGGATCTTAGTGATCCTCTTGATTCCTTATAAGAGAGTTTGTATGAGGAAAATTCACTGGCATATCCCAATCCATATTCTCTTGCAATGGTAGTCGAGAATGTTGATGTGCATGTTAAGAACACTGGGGATAAAGCACATCCACCACCACCACTACCCAGAGAAGAAAAAAATATGAGTATAAATCCAGTGATCTATGATATAGGTTCCATGTATCAGTTTGTGTCTTATTGTCCTGTTACGTTTATGGTTTGGGATTTGGAAGTGTTCATTGGAGGATCTAAGAGGTTTAGATGAAGTTTGGAGATGAAATTATACATCATAGGGTAATTCATGATATTAATATATTATCATGATTTGATAGATTGTTCATGTCTTGAAGGTTGGTGATTTATATATTGAAATCTCAAAAGTTGATTTTGTTCTTAAGTGATTCATGATGTGAAAGAATAATTCTCGACATCAATTAATTCGAGGATGAGGTGCTATAAAAATCAATGGTTATTAGTTGGGTTTTTATCTTGATTGATTTATAGAGTAAGAATGTTTCTAGGATGAATTAGAGGGGACCATAAAAACTCATATCATGAATCGATCATTCGCATCATGAATTTGCTGAGGGCCAACATGTTTAAAAATTTTGATTCTCTCCTAATTTATTTCATTCCTCTATCATTTCTTTCAAACCATGGGTAAAAACTAGGTGATTTTGGAGTATATTTCATCTTATTTCATCCTAATTTGATCCTTTTATTCTAGAAGATGATATTTGGTTGTCCACAGTGAATAAATCTCTTTCTATCCCATGGTTTCTCTAGTTCCAATTTGGGGATTTTTTGTGGAGATGTTGTTTTTTTGGGGAGTTTTTATAGATATAATTTTTTTATGAAACTTGATTTGATTCAGGTTTATTTGAGGTTTCCTTATATGTTTTTTTCTTCTAGTTGTCTCTCATTAACCCCATTGTGCATTGAAATTCAAAAAGATTCTTTGAGGTCTGGGATCCTCATTCTCTCCCTATTTACGTGAATGTGTGGGGATTGAATGATTTTATCTTTCTTTAGGTGGATATTATGGGTCATATTAAGAATATAATTATTTTTCTAAATAAAAATTTTATTTTAATGGGGTGAAATCATATGTTTTACTTATTTTAATTAAATTATTGATGAGATTATGCATTTTTATTTCCATTTCTAAATATCACGGAAATTTAGAGCCTTTATTTTGTAGTAGTTGATGTATTTATAGAAAACATGTTGTGTTTATTGTTTGATATCACCCTAAATAAAAGTATAAGAATGTATGTATCACTAATAAATTTGTTACCCTTGTAAATAAATAATTTGTGTGATAATAACTATGCTAAGTAATTACATAAAGTGAATAAAGCCCTTATTGAATCTGATTTGTGGAAAATTGTGGAAGTCAAAATGTGTTGTTATTTATTGATCTTGTTGTAATGAATATTTAGTGGTTATATGAACCCTATTTAGGGATTGTGTGGTGATGGTGATGACTAACATGGGTGTGGAATGTGTTTTGAACTGATGTGATAGATGGTTAACATGATATTAATGTGGGCTTGTGTGTGGTGGTTGTGATGTGTGGTTGTTGCGATGATATGGTTGGGTAGTGGTGAGATGGATTGGAATTCATTGTGTTATGGTGATTTTGTATGTGATATGTGTGAGAAATTATGTGGTTTGTTTGTGTTAGTTTCCCCGGTATCCATGTAATAAACCAAAATGATAAAAATTAAAATACATTGATATCTAAATGAATAAGTATAGGATGAAATTTAATTATTAGAATAGGATGAAATTGATGTGTGGTAATTAGATTAAATGATATGGTTGATAAATTAACGGGTTGTGTTAATGTTAATGGAATGGATTAGTAAATGAGAGTTGGTGGAAACTCATTAAAATTTGGAAATGGTGGAATGTGTAATTGAAAATGTAATTGTGTGGTTATGTGTTTTGGTTGTGCGGTGTCATGAATTTAGTGTTGGAAGCAGCTGTGATGAATGTCATGTAGTGTAGTGGTAATTATGTGGAGTATATTAGTGAATTTGATGTTAAATCATAGGTTGGGTAATGTGTGATATATAACTATCATGTATTTTTATATTATTTTTATATGTGCCCCATAAGAGTTTATTAAGCTTACCAATGACCAAATGTTTTGTGTTTTGGGTGTTTTCCCCAACATCCTGGATAGTAGTCATTTAGATGGCTAGTTATCCCCTCTACCCTACTCTACCTTCAAAAATATTGATGATACAAGTTGGTGTTATTTATTACCCTATAATGATATGGGTTGGTGTTAGAGATTACCCAGTAACGAGATAATGAGTTGGTGTTGGAGATTACCAAGTGGTGATGAGGATGTGATGTGTTGTGGGGGTCATGTGTTCTATCAGGAGGAAATGAGGTTGATGTCCTTCATGTTCATGATACCCTACATCCCTAGTTATGTGATAAGGTTGTGATGTGATGATGGTAGATTCTATCACCAAATGCTAGACCCTGTGAGAGGTTTTCATATATCAGGATTAATCCTGACCCACATCATAGAAAGTTGGATATGTGATATGACATGTATATAAGGGATGGGAGCACATGAAATATAATTTTGGGGTGTGAGAGCAGAAAATTAGCAAGGAAGTGGTTGTGGGGATCCTTTGCTTCGTGTTATTTTGATACTATGTTATTATATTGGATGAGTGATTTGGTGAGTTCATTATAGAGAGTCTAGGATTGGTTAGTTGATCTATTTAGGTGCATGTTGGTTCTTATTTTTATTCACTGGGGCATATGTATGATCTTTTAACATGTTCACTAGAGATCTTGGATATGATCCTATTGAGTATACATGTTATTATCACCCTATGTATATATAAATTATTTTCCAGGTTTTCGGGAGTATTTTAGGGACCAGGATGGGAATTAATAGCTTGAATTTAGAGCTACTATTGAGTCCATATCATAATAATTGTCTTTGGTATTTACTTGGAGACTTTTTTTTTGACAGTTTTATGAATTGTGGGATAGTTTTGGGTTTAATTTTATATTATGTGCTCGAGTTACTTATTTTTTATTTGTTATATATCATGATCTTCAATTATTAATGAGGGTAATGTATTATATCTGTTATATTTTTATACCCTCAGTACTAGTCACTAACTTGGGGCCTACTGGATTTGGGAATCATGGGTTATTATATCTCTTATTTCATTTTGATCCCATGAGGGGTACCTTTGGAGGGAGGTGGTCATGAAATTCTCTCATAGGATCCTATATTGCTAGTATAGGATCATTCACAACAAACAGAGGATCCTATACAATAGGTAGGGGATCCTATACAATAGGTAGCGGATCCTACACCAAATATGTTTACTTATGCATATGATATACCATCTTTATCTCAAAAATGACATGCAGCTGAAATACCTAGTTCTCCAAAGGGGTGGGTCTTCCCTATGATATCACAATTTATGTATTCCCTGAGTGACACTCTATCATATAGAGACCTCTTTCATGTGTTCTCATTATCATGTACTTCAGGGGATACTTCCAGTAATCTATACATCATGGGATATGAATCCACATATGATGTTATACAGTTCTCTATACATTACATTGGAGATTCATCTACTCAATAGTACGATGAGGCACTAACATCACTACATATTGTGGTGTCTAAAGCAGTAGAGATAGATCAGTACAAAGATTTAGTAGTATCGTATCTATATGTTCACCCTTTTGAGGTAGAGGTGGCACAAAAATTGGAACCAACTCTTATAGTTGGAACACTGGAGTGGCATAGACATCACACCTAGAGCTGGTGTGAGGTTCATATACCATGTTGTGGTAGGTTATGGAGTTGTTTTTTTCATTGTAAAATTTTTTACATATAACATATATAATTTCAAAAATAATTAAATGTATGTTTATATACATTTCTACATTTCCCCCTATAGCATGTCACACCTCATTATCATAATATATGTCATTAATATTTGAACTATTACATATAATTCATAAAATGTGATCCATTGATAAGGATGAAAAATAAAAAAATAGTTTATTAATAAAAAAAATTAATATATAATCTAAATAAAATTAAAATGGATAAAAATGAGACTTAAATATCCTTATTGGGGGATGTGTATATACATGCACAATCCGATCATCCATGAAGGGTAAATATTATGATTATTACGATAAATTCATATTGATGTGTAACATGTAATGAAATAAACCAACAAAAATAATATTCTCATTCCAAGGTATCATATATTACTCTTATAGATTCCCATAGACCACCAAAATTGCACACATAAATAAATACACACACAGAAATACATATAAAATTACTATTTCAATGTTATTATTTCACACCACCAATTCAAATTTATTTATATTAGCAAATCATTTGACAATACATTTACATATGTATCTTCATTATCATCTCAATTTTTATATAAAATTATCAACTTAATGTTATTATTCCATATCAGTGAAAACATAAATGTCCTTAAATTTAATAAATCTTATCACATTTGTACTCATTTATTCATTATTTAGAATTTATATAATAATTAATAACAGCTACATCACATTATTGAATTATTTAGTCTTAGTATTATCCTTAAATTAATAACACCAAACATGCAATTACATTTATAACATCTAGATATATCTATTTTTTATTTTTTTTGGATTAAATTGAAATTTAAAATAAATAATATAATTATAAAACTATAACATTTTAAAAAAACCTCAAACTCAATAAAACCCAAAACCCTATAAAATATATACTGTAATATATTTATACCATTTATAACATGTATAAAATTTAACATTTAAAATAAAAATTTCAAAAAACCTAAACCTAAAAAAGCTAAACTATAATATATTTATAACATTTAAAAAACCTAAACAAAAAATCAATCAGTGAGCATCAATCTATTTGAAAACTACATAAAAAAACATAATTTGTAATACATTTATAGTGAAAATTTGGGAAAAGGGTTTTTTAATTTTTTTTTGAAATTTTCTAGGTTAGGTTTTTTTTATATGGGATAGTCGAGCGTCAAATGATTTGAAGCTCCTCGCCTTAAAAAAATAATTAATTAATTTCATTATATATATATAATAAAAGTTAAAACAGTATTTAAAATACAATTTTTTATTTTATTTTTATTTTATTATATATATATATATATATAATTTTAAAAAAATTAAAAATATTGATTTTTATTCATAATTACCATTATTTAAGTAATTTTAAAATATAAAAAAAACTACACCCATGACACCCATTTATAGGGGAGGATACCTTGAAATACCTTATGAATTTTCCATGTGATATCCAGTTTAACTTTTCTAGCATTCTAATAATAAAATATTATTAATAATATTACATAAATAATAAGATTTAATAATTAACAATTAAAAATAAATAATAAATAATATAATTATTTATATAATTAATAATTCAAGAAAGTACAGGCAATGGACTATAAAGTACCATTACCACAAAATTTATTAATAAATAGTATGAAGAAGAGACATGAAAAATAGGAGAAATTTTATGTGAAAAACTATGAAATTATACTACCATAAAAATCCAACTATACATCTGCCAAAAAAAGAAGAGAAACACATTAGAACCTAGATCACAATTTTTTAATGATCACAAACACTCCCATGTTGTTTTATTTTTTTGGGCTGGTTCAAGTGTATTTTGCGTGTTTCCAGTGTGTTAGTTTGGCATGAAGGCATCATACATAAAGGTGTATTCAAATCATTTTCAATGTATCTCTTTTAAAATTCAACCATGGTGAACAAAAACATAATTTGATCCTTTGTTCTTAATGTGTTAAAATAAATAGTTTTGGTTTTGGTTTTTCAAATGATAATGAAACTTCTTCAAAAACCACTAACTTTTTTTCAAATGGAATTTCTAGAAATTAATTTTACAAATATTATCTTAAATATGATCATATTATTTTTGGGTCTTTAACTCTTTCTTATACCTTATATTTGGACCTAAATTTGTTACCTTTATTTATATATTGTTTGACCTCTTTAAGTGATTGATCATTTTTCCACCTTGAGCTTAATATTTTATACATCATGTGAGGAGGATTCTGGTGTATTATTTTCCAAATAATCTTGGATATAAATACTGATATTCATGAAAAATGGTTCTCTGTTCATTTTATTTAGTTATCTCATGAATTTTATTTCAAATTCTTTCCTTTCAATTATTTCTCTTCTTTTTAAATTTTTATCTATTTATTTTTGGAAATTATCCATTTATGTCAATTTTTATATCATTTTCGGGAATCCATATCTATTTTTAAAATTTATTTTTTATTCATTTTTTTTTTAATTTATTTTCTATTCATTTTTCATTTTAAAAAAAATGTATTTTCTTTTGTTCTTTCAATTTTTTCACTATATTATCTTTTAACATTTATATTATCTCTTATCCTTAATTTTTATTTTATATAACATTATGTTTATAGTTTTATCTCTATTTCATCTCTCAATTTATTTAATTCTTTCAATATTATTTCATGATCTATATATTTTTATTTAGAATAATTTCTTTAATAATATTTTTCATTATTCCTATCACTTTTATCTAATAATGTTCTTAAAGATTATTTTTTTCTAAGTATGAGTAATTTATTCTTGAAATTATGTTTTAAATTATATATCTCTTGGAAATATATTTCCTTAATTCATTGAAAATATTTATACATGGTTCAAAAATCCCCATTTTCCAAATTTCTTGTTTTTTAAAGGAGTTTTTGTTTATATATTTTTTCATGTCCTGAGTACAAGATTTTTTTAATACCTTTTTTCTATTCTTGAGTTTAATTGATTTATCTATTTATATTATGAATCATGATATCTTGTAAATTTCTCTCACTTTATTATTTTTTTTTTCTTAATGGAGAGGTTAATATTTTTAAAGGATTTTTTTAAATTATTTTCTATTATATTTTAATATCTCTTTAACCATATTTATTTGAAAGTTCCTTTTTGATAATCTCAAATGGGGGTAAGTTTTTTATGGATCTGAAATATCAAATAATGTCTTTTTATGATTTTTTTCATCAAGGGGGGTAACTTTGTTTCAAAGTTTCACAAAAGAGGGAGAAATGGATTCATTTTTATTTAGTAACTCCTTACTTTTTCATATTTACCCTCTTCCTTATCATGATTTTAATATTAATTACTTATGATCATAAAAAGGGGGATACTTTTAAACCCTAAAGTGTATTTTTTTTAATCATAACAAACACTCTAATGTTTTTCTAACTTGTTTCATTTTGTTTCAAGTGTATTTTTTTTGTTTCTAGTGTTTTAGTTCAGAAAAAAAAGGCATATGGGAAAAAGGTGGCATCAAATCAGGTTGAAAGTTCCTCGATAACTTATGATGTAGTAGGGTATCACTGGTTACCTAGTTCAGTGCTAATGGATATAAGGTGGAAGGGGAAGGAATATATTATCCAATGGGAGTCCATCGGCTAGCTTGTGGAGGTGCACCAGCTAGCAGGTGGGAGATTTTCATAAGAAGATTATACTAGGAATCCGACCGGTTGCATGGTAGAGGCTACCAGTTATCTGGTGGTGTTAATACTACTAGTCCAAAGAAGAATTTTTATTGGTCAAAAAGTATTTTTTTTTCAGGTCTTAAATGTCATGTCTTCATTCATTGGACCTTAGGAATCCTTGGAGGCTATAAGAGGCAATTAATGTGACCTCAATTAATTATCTAATCTTCCATTGAATCAAAGTGAAAATTTTATAACACTCCTGAATCTCAAAGTTGATAGAATTCTATAAATTATCCTATGAGTTTAAAGTCATCAACTTTTAAATGGGTATCAAGTGATCCTTATATAATGAGATCAAGGCATCGAATCAATATGGGCGTTTTCTTCAATTCCTTCATCAAAAACACCATTAATATTCTTGTCCAATATTTTTTTCCACTTTCTATCTACCCCCTTAGATCCTTTTTGTAAAGCTCCTTAGACTATTATTATTATTTTATCTCTTTCTATTTCTTCAAATGAAAAAAAAAATCAAGCATTCTAAATGTATTTTAATTAAGAAAGTCATTTATTAATCTTATCCCTCTATTTCTTTAGTTATTTTTTCCATTAAAAATAAGGGATTTAGTTTCTTGTTGTTGTATAAAAATAATGGGGTTTTGAGGTTCTTGGTTTCCATTAATACTAAGTTTTTTTTCTTTCTTGGTTTCCATTCAAACCAAATGGTTTATTATATTGAACCTCATGATTTTTCTCATGGGGAGGAGAAGTAGGGGCACATTTAGGTACTATTAAAGAACTTATTTACCAAATTCCTTATGCCCTTTCCACGTTTACTTTTCTACAATGCTTTATTTTAATTTCATTATTTTAAATTATTTTATGTTTTTACATTGATTATATCAATCACTTTTTTTACTTCACCCTATCTTTTATATTTTCAATTTTATTTATCGATTTATTTATTAAAAAAGAATTTCAACCCTCCCTCTTTCTATTTATATAACCCAAAAAAACATTATTAATGGAGAATCATCCCTATGCCACTAAAATAGGAAAATTTACTAATCAAAAATAGATCATCCACCACACTAACCTATCATATGATGAACCCTCCTCCATAATTTGGGATTTTTACATGTTTTTTCATCATAAACTTGAGAACTAGTGTTATCAACTAGTAGAGTGGGAACCTTTGATGCCTAAGGATCTTGTTATCTAGATTAACTTATTCCATGATCCTTATCAAACCTCTCTAACTAATTATTAGGTTCAAAACTGCCACTTAATGTATGGATTGCTTATTTCTCTACATCTGACTTGACCGCATCAGTGGGAATAAAATGATCTTTTTCACCTTCCTTTAGGAATGATTCCCTAGTACTATATCTATTTAGATTAACCAGCATAATAAAGATATATTTTCCCTTGGTGATCCTAGGTCAAATTTCCTTGCCTGTATAACTAGGTATATCCACTGGTGACATCAAAACAACACCACTACTAAATTTCTGAACCACTATAGGGGACTTCATAAGACTTTTAGATGAATTAAATCTTATAAAGTAGTAGGAACATACCTTGTAAAATCAGTTTCAATAAGGTCAAGACTATCCTGTGATTGCATAGTGATGTCATCCCTAGCATGGACCGAGATCAGACTTGTTGGATCCACATGCTCTATAGTGTTAGCCTTCCATTCATAACTAGACTTCATATTAGTAGCAACTCTAATTAAGTGGGATCCATCCATAGAGGGGTCTCCCATAAATGAATTTCCACCATTGACAATTGCCTTCATGTCTACCTCCACATGGGCAGAATGACACTTACCAACATCCTTTCTATAAAAATTATTTAAAATAATTATTATTTATTCAAATTTACCATCATTTAAGTAATTAAAAAATAAATTAATTTTTTTAATAATGTGGGTAAAGAGAATCAATTCATTTGACCCTTAGTCATCCCATAATTATAAAAAACTAACCCATAAAATAAAATTAAAAATTAAAAAAAAACACCTTTCAAAAAATTTACCTACATTTATAAAATATATAAAATATAAACTAAACTAAAAAACATAAACTAAAACATATTTGTAATAAATATAAAATATAAAATTAAAAAAAAATTAAAAAAAATTGTCCACTATAAAATGAATTAAATATCATTTTTATAATTGATGTTATGCAATCCTCTACTATTATAAAATCCAAATATTGAGATCTAAATGTCATTTTTAAAAAACATGACTCAAAGGGACCCTAGATTATGAGGACCTGTAAAGGGATATGATCCAATAAAACCAAATTTATTCATTAATAACCTTTACCTAAAATATTCCCGAGAGAAACTTGATAAAGGAAATAATCAACTTGATTATTAGTGTTTAGAAATTTTACATTTTGGACTGAGAGTTACTAAACCGGTTCCTTGAGCTGGTTGGTGACATGGCCTCAAGTGCGCCTCCCCATATTCCAGAGGCTAACAACTAGAAATAAGGGTCATAAGGTGGAAGTAGGGAGACTATACTCTTTGTATTAGTATTAAATAGGGGAGTAAATAAATAAAATAGAATAAAAGTGGAAGATAATAATAAATCTTAAACATGTCCAGTTCCAAATAAATATCCATGCATAAACATGATAATACATAAACAAAATATGCTCAACATACAGTAGGTAGTATATGTAACATGGCTGGACTAACAATATAATATAATGAATAAAAATACTTCATATCTTGTAGGTAGAAAAAGTACATGGTCATCCCCTAGTTCCATGTCAAGCCCTATCCTAGAAGACACAACAATAGAGAAGAACGATCCAAGCCCTAACCTACAGTCAATAGATCTGTTCGGATACCAATCGGTGAACCAAATAGTGTATGAGTAAAACATAGTAGGCCACCACCAATGGCTTCTAATGAAAATATAGTTTGTGAATATAAAATGTTGCAGTGTATATGTATATTAAATTTAAATTAGTAATAAAATGATGTAAATATAAGCCACATCAATATTAGGTTCCTCACAGGACACTTAATACATGCTTCTGCATAAGCTAGAATGTCTCTGGGGAATTTCACATTTTTCAAAAAAAATTGGGACCCATGGTATATAACCAAGGCATCTATGTATAATGATACACATACAAGGACTTCATATTTAAATAAGGGAATCGTCATGGTCATTTAATCAAAGGGACAAATAGATCATCAAGTCTAATAATTATCAATAAATGATGTTAATAAAAAAACACCATGTCCAATATCTTACAATAAATAAAGAGGAATGTCATGTACAACAAATATATATATATATATATATATATATGGGATGTATAAAATCATGTCCAACAAATACATATAAAGGATATGAATCATCATTTGCAACAAATTGTGATTAAATGATGAGGAATGTCACGTATAACAAATTACATATAAGGGATTAAGAATTTCATGTCAAAAAACTAAAACTAAAGGATGGTGGACACCATGTATAAAAAATTAACCAATTATAATACATTATTTTCAAAGTACCTTAAATCCTCACCCAAGGAATTTTGAATTGGAATCGAAGGTTCTCCAAAGGTGTAATATAATAAGTTGGCACATTAAATTAAATAATGAGATATATTCCACCAGAAAGATATCCATTCCAAATTATAATTCATCATGATCGTTCCATTTTTCAATTTAATTACAAATGATAGAGATGGTTATGTGAATAAAAATTCCATAATAAAATCCAATCGACCCACATAGGTCGGTCCATCATAACAGTAAAATATAAAGTAAAAGTTCTATGACAAAGGATAGTTTATCCAACCCACCTAACAATTTAATTTCATTATTTTTATCATTTCACTTATGAGTTAAGGAGAGTCAATAATTACATTTAATAATTTTTCATATGGTCCAAGTGTAATTCATTTCCCTTTGATAATTTAATTTTTCTACTAATCGCTTTCCTTTTATTGAAGGGAATACCTCATAATTTAACATGGTTCAAATAATTATACATGACATAATATAATTTCCTCAATCCATTTATCATCATTTAATCAATTTCAAGATTTATGAGTCAACCCAAACACACCTAAGTGGTGTTTTGGACAATTACTAATAATGGAAAACAAATTAAAATAATAGGACACATCCAAATGGGTGGCCCTAGATGAGGTCATCAACCTCCAACCATGTAAATGGGTCTAAATGACATTAATTATTTGGTATATACATTTAATTTTAGGTATTTCATATTTTAGGGTCAATGTGTGGAATGTACGACGTGCGGAAGAAAAAAAACATAATATAAACAATAATAATTTATGGTACAAGACATATAATGCCTACCTTATACCAAAAAACCCTCTCTCATATAATATTGGGGTTTGATTCAAGCTTAAATGAGAGAAAATGATGAACCGGGTAATCACCCTAAAATCCAGGCAGGCTATATAACAAAATGATAACATATTTTTGGAAAAAAAATAAAGGAATAAAGAGGAGTTTTATAATTACCTTTAGTATTCCAATTCATTAAATGGAATTTGATTGGGTCCAAGAACGGAGAATATCCACCCATAGAGGAAGTAGGGAGGAGAGGGCGTGTATAGAGAGATTCTGTGTCATGAGCCAACCTAGGTACCCTGGTAACCTAGTAACCCAGTTGGTCCTGACATAGCCCAAAGGGAATTCCTAATTCCCACAGGTCAAAAAATCGCACCTAGCATCATACAACATGTAAGTGGGAACAAATATTCCATAAAATAGCATAAGAAAAAGAAGCAAGACATCATTCTTAACAAAGGAAGCTCCACCGGGAGTAATGTACCAGAAAAAAAACCATGCATAAAAGACCAAAGTACTACTACCCAAGTACCAAAATAGGAAAATAGCCCAAGTCCCTAAGGAAACAACTCACCAAGTCTGAAGTTCCACATCTAGGTCTACCCCTAAGAGATCATTTTCCATTAATCAAACCTATAAGGAGAAAGTCTACAAACAACTGAAGGCAAAAGAAGGGTGTGAGCTAAAAATAATAGTAATTTTTCACCAAGGATTATATAAAAGATGCAAATAAATGATTAACCAAATTAATTCTTTCAATTTAAAAATAAATAGGTTTTGTGTTTTCAAAGCATATTTAAACAATCATGCTCTACAGATCATATAATGGAAAATACTTTAAGAAAAGGCTTTACAAGTGATGGAATATTTCTAAAACAATGGATTAAATAAAACATTTATATAAAATAGCTTATATAAATCCAAAAGTCATGTAAAGAAGTTCAAACAACATTAGTGTACATTTAAATATCAAATATAAAATAAGAGAGAAACATGGTCATCTACCAAATATTCATGATAGTATTTCGGGCTATAGGACTATGCACTCTCTAAGTGATCTCAGAAATATGTGTATACACAAGTCCCATTGAAACTAGACAGAGGTGACTCATCGCCCTCCAATCAGGGATATGACACATTGCATATAGGTTTTATAACATTCTAATATAGTAGAGTGTGTCCAAATAACTCACCAACTACCAAAGGCTTTCATTCACTCTTACATAATAAATAATGGGAAATTTATTTTAAGACTGCTTAAAATACAATTAAATCTCATTATTCCATTTTAATTCCAATTTTCTATTTAAAACCAAACTGATTTTTAATACAAAACACTACTATTCCAAAAGATAAAACTATTGGGTTTCTATCAAAACATTTTAAGACATTTACATATATTTTAAATCTACTCAAAACCAATTCCATCATTTCACAATTCATTTCCATAATTAAATTCAAAATTTTTATTGAAATAATTTCAATCAAATATATAATTTAAATCAACCAATTTCTATAAACACACCACAATTCAATAGAATTGGGGTTTTTCTAAATTTTCATGCCAAAACCATTTCAAATAGCCCAATACAATGGAATTTTTTTTATCAAGTCAGTTGAATTAAAGTTTGAGAAATTAAATTTAAATTAACAATTGAAATAAATAAAACAACATTAGGTTAATCAATTTGTAAAATCAGGATGGAACCACCTACCTTTTCCTAAAACACAACACTCATAATTGAACTCTTCAATGAGAAATAATATGAAGAATACCTCAAAACCAAACCTAGGAATGAGATCTGACACCGTAGATAATATACCCATCACTATCAAGATAATATATTAAAATCCCAAAGGAGGAGAAAGAGAGAAATGTGAACAACATAGGATAGGGATTACCTGGGAATAACACCTCAACACTAAATGACAATATAACTTCTAACGAATGGATCTAGAAGGGTTTTATAGATTAAAGATCACCTGAGTAAGGATTTGGGCTGAGGGAGTTCAAACATGAGTGGAGGAAAGAAAAGATATTATTCATGCTGCCAGTTTTAAAAAATGTAGTCAGGGTATTTCTCAACGTTTAATACAATTTCATGTCATGAAATATTTAATATTCAAACTACTAAAAAATGTGTCACTTCAAATTAATAATAGTCCATTAAATACCCCCACGATGTTTAAAGGATAGTTACTATGTTTAGCCTTCACAGTGTGAAGCCTTTCATGACTTGCATCTAGAAATACTTATACGTCGTGTATTGCATCTAGAAATCCTTACACGTCATGTAACCTATTTACACAGTGTGTAACCCTCCTACAGCCTGCAGAAAATGTTGTTTAAAGATGAGAGTATAAAAAACCTATAACTTCACCCTTATAGGTATCCTACAAATTCATTCTCAATCCTACCCATTTAAATAAAAGGAAACCCCATGAAAAGTTTAAATACATACATGTCATATCAGTAATAGGATGTTACAACATCCCCACCATTGAAACTTTTAATCCCTAAAAAACTTATGAAGAAGCTTTCATGCCAAAATGATGAGTCCACTATTATTTTATTAGTTACTCATATTCCCATTTCACATGACTATCAAAACCATGCTTCCATAGCACATAGAAAAAAGGTATCATCCTCCCATGAAGTAACTTGGTCTCAAAATCAACTACCTTAACTGGCCTCTCAGTCAAAGATAGATTAGGTTCAATCTCCATATCACTCTAGCTCAAAACATGAGATGGATCAGAGAGATACTTTCTCAGCTGTGATACATGGAATACATTATGTATCGACATCAACTGCAGTGGAAGTGATAAATGGTATGCGACTTTCCCCATCTATTCAACAACCTATAAAGGTCCCACAAAATGAGGAGCAATATTCCCTTTCCTACCAAGATGTCGATGACCCAACTAGGGTGAAACATTCATAAACATCTGGTCACCAAATGAGAAATCCAAAGTTAAATGGCTATGATCATCACAATGATTATATAGTCTCTATTCTGTTAACATTCTCTAATAAATGAACAGAATATTTTCTATTGCCTCTTACATCGGCTTGGTCCAACCAAGGAACTTTCCCTAATCTCTGACCAACACAATAAAGATTTACATGTCCATCTAGAAAAGGCCTCAAAATTTTCCATTCTTATCATGGAATGATAAGTATTATTGTAAGAAAACTCAACCAGTCCCAAGTGATCATCCCAAGACCCACTGAAGTCGGTAACACAAGTGTGAAGCATATACTCAAGAATTTGTATAGCTCTCTCTGTCTTTCCATCCGACTGTGGATGGTAGACCGTGCTTAACTGTAATTGAGATAAAAATTCCTCTTAAAGTCCTCTCTAAAAGAGATAAGTAAACCAAGGTTATATATCAGAGACTATAGAATATGAAACTCTATGAAAATGGACAATCTCCTTCATGTATATATTTCCCAACTCCTCAACTTTGGTTGTATCTTAAATGGGTATGAAGTGAGTTGACTTGTTCAGTATATTCACCACAACCCATATCACATTATTATTCCTCTAGGTATGATTCAACCCCAAAAAGTCCAAAGATATTTTCTCCCACTTCCAAGCAGAGACTGTAAGTGGTTGCAACAAACACGAAGTCTTCTGGTGCTCATATTTCACATGATGGCACATATAACTGTGAGAAACAAACTCATCAATGCCTCACCTCATACTTGACCACTAGATTTATCATTGAATTTCATAGAAAATCTTAGTGGTTATTGGGTGGACAACCCACTAGGAATTATGACAAGCCCCAATCAATGTCTTTCTTGCTGAAAACGGCACAATGAAGCGATTTCAATAGCACAGAACACCCTCTTTGGAGAACGACCACTGGGAAAGTGTCTCACCACCATAAAGAAATTCTCTAATGCTATGAAATTCATCATAAATCTCTCTATCCTGAAGAATCATCTCAAGAAGAGAATATTTAAACTAAAAACTGGTTAAATAAACATCAACCCCTTTCTTCTGAACTCCTATATGCAACTATACAAAAAGATCCATCAAGTTCCACTTTTCTGAAGATTCTTTCACCGCCTGGGTTGAAATTTTCCTTATCAACACATCTTCAACAACCTTACCTTTCCATAAGGTATAAGAAATTTAAAATTTTAAATATTTTAGGTACTCCACCCAACTCCTTGGGTGAAGATTAAAATATTTTTGAGAGAATATATAACTCAAACTTTTGTGGTCTAAATACATATTAAACCTTTCTCCATAAATTTAATGTCACCAAATCTTAAGTGTGTGCATCAAAAATATAAGTTCAAGGTCATGGGTAGGATAATTCTTCTCATGTGGCCAAATCTAACTAGACCCATAAGCAACTAAATGATCACCCTGCATAATAACACATCCCAATCCTGAACCCAATGCATCACAAAAGACCACATAGACATCCCCTCCCTCTATAAGAGTCAACACTAGTGAAGTATTCAAAAGATGTTTCATATCAACAAAAAAACTCTGAAATTTATCATTAGAAGAAAAATTTACCCCCTTATGAGTCAAAGTACTCATCGGGGAAACCAACTTTGAGAAGTCCTTCACGAACTAGTGATAGTATCCTCTTAATACCAATAATCTATGAATCTCAGAGAAATTAAGTGGTTGTTCCCAATTCATAACATAATTCACCTTATGAGGGTCAACTGATATTCCTTTTTCATACACCATGTTTCCTAAGAGTTTCAATTCCTGAATCCATAAATCACACTTTGAAAGGATGGCATAAATTTAGTGATTTCTCAATAGACTCAGAACTATTCTGAGATGATGCACATGACCCTCCTTGGACTTGGAGTAAACAAAGATGTTGTCCATAAATTATAGCACAAATCTATCTAGATACTCCTATAAAATAATTTTCATTAGAACCGTGAAAACAACAAGATCATTTCATAGACCAAAGGGTGTAACAAGGTACTCATAATGACTATACCTCTTTTAAAAAGTGTATTTTTGAATGTAAGATTCTTTTTTCTAACCTGATGGTAAATAGATCAAATGTAGATCTTTGAAAACATATTATCTCCTTTAAAATGATCAAATAGATCATAAATACATGGAAAAGGATAATTTTTATTTACTGTAACTAGATTTAAATTTTAGTATTTAACACATAAGTGAAGGGAACCATCAGATTTCTTAGCAAAGAGAATGGTTTCTACCCAGGGTGACACACTCTGGCATATAAATCCTTTCTCAATAAGGTCATTAAACACTGAATTAAACTCTTTCATTTCAGTTGGATCCATTAAGTAAGAGGGAATAGAAACTGTTTGAGTACTAAGAATTAATTCAATGAAAAACTCGACCTCCCTCATGGGTGGAATAATAAATAAATCAAAAGGAAACATGTCAGGAAACTCAATGAAAAATGGAGTGAGATCACCACTCAAATATTCTTACTCCATATCAAAAGAAAACACTGATATTACCTTTACCAACTCTGGATAAGAAGTTATATCTCTACTTGACCTTGGGTCCCAATCTCCTTGAAAGATAAGGGAAATTCCACTGGGTTCTATAAGGTAGACCCTTCAAAGATAACAATCAATCCAAGATTTATTGACAATGATCCAATCCATCCTGAATATGACGTCAAGATTTTTCATATTGAGGTCTATTAAACTCAAATATATATAACACCTGATAGAGAGAAGAAAAAACTAGTACTATAGAGTCCTCGCTCTCTCTATTTACCAAGGGGTGTAGTAATATCCATTGCACAAGATAAAATATTCATAAGAAGATTAAGAAGATTAATGGTATGGGTTGAAATAAATGAGTGAGATGCACCAGAATCAAATATAGCAGTCACCAATGATGATGTGATAGTAATGGTACCTCTCATAGTTGTTGGACCCATTGAATCTTCCTCTAGAGACTATTTCATTGCATAAAGAAGCTTCATTTTAGATTCATGTGGCTAGAACACTTTTGTTCATGAAGAATTTGATTACGCCATAGTTTTTGGAGGTGCTTATGATCCCGTTCCACTTCACAGAGTAGAAAATTTGTGTCATAACTTATTCAAGTTCCTTAAACATCCCCATGATCCACACTTCTTGGGTGCCTCAGTGAATACCCTTTTTGAATGCCCTGGCTGAACACACTGGTAGCATATCAAAGGGCTTCCTCCAGGTGTTGTAGAAGGTTTAGAATGACATTTCCATTAAGAAATTTTGATGGAATCATCATACTTCCATTTTCCATTGAATAAACTAACACTAACACTTAGAGAATAAAGAACTCTTGATAACCCTAACTTTCTAGCCTAGTCCATCTCGACCAACATCACCCAATCTAGTACATTAGAATAAGTGGAAAACTTTAGTTTAACAGCATAAGAATGAATATCTAATTGAATTCCAAACTTGAACCATCGATCCTTAATATTCTCATTCAACACAATATTAGGTGAAAGTTGCACCAGATCATCAAATCAATTTGAATACTCAGTCACGGTTCTATCATCCTGCTCCAGCTTGAAAAACTCCACATCCTTGGCCAACATCATTGACTATGAATAGAACTGATTGGTGAAAACAACATTGAAGTCTTTCTATTATAATACCTCAAGTTTCATCATAATCACTATCATGTCCCACCATCTCATACTCAGTTCTTCAATCATGAAGGTGGAACACCTCACCTTGATCATGTCTGGTGTCTCCAAGAACTCAAAAAGTCATTCTACCACACCCAACCATTCCTTAGCATGTTGGGTGTTATTGGAGCCATTGAAAACTGGTGGCTTCGGGTGAAGAAACACTTGAGAATGATTTATTAGAACATCCCCCATAGTATAAATAGCTAGAGATTGAACAGAAACTGGAGTTGGTCCCTGTCCCAGAGCTTGGATAGTGTGCACAATCACCTCAACTATATTTGGGTCCACTGGAGGATTTTCTTACTGTAGTTCAACAGTAGGTTCCTTCTGAATACAATTTTCACGTATTTTCATAGGAATGGTTCTACACAACATCATAAAACAACAAGGAAGACATTATATTAATACTAAAATTGAGAAATAAGGGAAACTATTCCCAATAGATAGAACAACCTGATTTGGAATCCAATCTATCCAAATCAGAATAGGGAAAGGACTAGAACTAATCCACAATATATCCTTCCCTAACCACCCCTGGAAACATAGGGTTTATTATAGTGATAGATATCCAAGCACTCAATCTCAACTACCTCCTAAGTCATTTAAAGATTTAAAAAATGCATACTCACTTCAAGATAAAATCTCAACAACCTCCCTCTGATACCAATTTGGCATGAACCAACCTAGGTACCCTGGTAACTTGGTAACTGAGCCAGCCCTGACATACCCCAAAGGAAATTATCAGTGCCCATGGGTCAGTGACTAGCACCTGGCATCATAAAAAATGTAAGTGGGAATGAATTTTCCAAAAAACATAGAATAAGAAAAAGAAACAAGACATTATGTATAACAAAGAAAGCTCTACTAGGAGTAATTTACAATAAAAAACCAGGTATAAAAGCCCAAATTACAACACCCAAAGTACCAAAACAAGAAAACAGCCCATGTCCCTAAGGAAACAACTCACCAAGTCAAAATTTTAATAGCTGGATCCACCTCTAAGAGATCATTTTCCCTTGCTCGAACCTGGAAGGAGAAATTCTAAAAACACCTAAAGAAAAAAGTAGGGTGTGAGATAAAAAGAACAGTAGGGTTTCACCAAGTATTCCATAATATATTCTAACAAATGATTAACCAAAGGAATTATTTCAATTTAAACATAAAATGTTTTTGAATTTTCAAATAATATTTAAACTAACATTATATATAGTTCAAATGATGGAAAATACTTTAAGAAAAGGTTTTACAAGTGATAAAATATTTCTAAAATAATATTTTATGTAAAAAATTTATATAAATCATTTTATATAAATCGAGAAGGCATTTAAAGTAGTTCAAACAACATTGGAATACATTTATATCTCAAAAATAAAACAATCAAGAAACATGGTCATCTTCAAAATATGTATGACAGTATTTTTGGCTACAGGACTCTGTACTCTCTAAGTGATCTCAGCAATATGTGTATACAAACATCAACCTAAAATTGGCCATAGGTGACTCATCACCCTCTCATCAGGGATGTGACTAACTGTATGTACTTTTTTTAACATTTTAATATCATAGAGTGTGTCCAAATAACTCACTAACTACCTACGACTTGTATGCTCTTCTACACAATAAACGATGGGAAATTTCATTTAAGACTACATAAAATAAAATTAAATCTCATTCTTCTATTTCAATGAAAATTTTCCATTTAAAACCAAAATGAGTTTTAATTAAAAACATACCTCTTTCCCAAGATAAAACCACTAGGTTTCTCTCAAAACATTTTAAGTCATTTCCATAAATTTGAAATCAATTCCATTATTTCAAAATTCATTTCCATAGCTAAATTTAATAATTTAATTGAAATAGTTTCCATCAAATCCACAATTTAAATTAAATAATTTAAATCAACCAATTGTTTTATACACACCCCAGTTCAATGGAATTAGGGTTATTCCAAATTTTCATGCCAAAACCATTTCGGATATCCTAATTCAAAGGAATTGGGTTTTATCGAGTCAATTGAAATAATTTTTGATCAACTGAATTTAAATCAATAGTTGAAATAAATCAAGAAATACTAGGTTAATCAATTTGGAAAATCAGGATGGAATCACTTACCTTTTTCTTGAAATGCAGCACTCGCAACGGCACTCGTCAATGAGAAAAAATATGGATAAGACCTAAAAACCCAATCTAGAAATGAGATCTAACATCAAAGATCATAGATTCATCCCTATCAAGATTATCTATTGATATTTTAGATGAGAAAGAGATAAAGGTGAAGAATGTATGAGAGGGCTTACTCAAGAAGAACATCGCAAGAGAAACATTGATAAAACACCTAAAGAATAGATCTGAAAGGGTTGGAGAGCTAAAATATCTCCTAAGGAAGGATTTGGGTTGAGGTATTTGAAACATGAGTGGAGGAAAGAAAATATATCAGCTGTGTTTCCCATTTAAAAAATTCAATCGGGGAATTTCATGATGTGTAATAAAATTTCATGTTGTGAAATAGTTAATATCTGAGACCTCCAAAAAATGTATCACCTAGAATTAAAAACTGTCCATTAAATACATCATGATGTGTGACCTTCACAACATGAAGTCTTTCAGGACTTACATCCATAAATCCTTACACATCGTGTAACTTATTTACATGGTGTGTAACCAACCTTTAGCCTATAGAAAAAGTTGGTTAAAGCTGAGAGTCCAAAAAATATTTGACTTCACCATTATAAGTATCCTACCAATTTTTTCTCAACCCTAACCAATCCAATAAATTGAAAAACCATGCAATGTTAAAGGCATGCCTGCCAAATTGGTAACGGGATGTTACATTCTGGGTGAAATGAGAATGGAAAAGGGGGGTAAACCCCTTTAAAGGTTGGAGGGGAAAATTGTAATTTTTCTCTTTAAATTAGAGGAATGGTTATGTTTTATAGTTAGGCTAACTATGTTCAAAATGTATAGGATTCACTTCCCAAGCACCCCTTCCCCACAAAGTTACATCACATTGTTATAAAAACCATGAACCAACTATATAAGTGACTCTATGACCCTGAACCATGTCACACGGTTTTATGGGCCACCTTTAATTGTTTGTAAACTCATGATTCCCTTATTATATGGGTTTCGTGGTTGAGATGCACAGTTATTACTAACTACGCGACTCAACCTACTCCTCAAAAAAAACTACGATTCTAAACGTCCAAATATCTTGACACTTTTCCAAGAACTTAGGGAACCTCTCAATCCCTGAACCATGTCAAAAAAATAATTTTATGTTTTCTAACTCTCGGAATTAAATTTTGAATATTAGTTTAATATTTTTTTCATACACTAAATGAAAAAAATAAATTCCTTTTAAATTTTCAACTCATCAAAAAAATCAGATCTTATAAATATTGAAAATATGTATAAGCAAGTGGTTATTGAAAAATATCATGTTTTAAATGAAAAAGAACATATTTTAAAATAAAATTATGATTTTATTTTCAAATTAAAAAATCAACCCAATGTATAAGTTTTCAAAACCAAAATCAAAGATTTCAAAATCTCTCTTTTAAAATTCACCCAAGGCGAACAAAAATATAAAACGATCTTTGGTTCTCAATGTTTTAAAATAAATATTCAGGATTTTTTTTTTCAAATGATATTTCAAATTCTTCTAAAACCACTACCTTTATTTAAAATGGTGTTTCTAGAAATAAAATTTTCATATATTATCATAAATACTGTCATATTTTCTAGGAATTTTATTGAAAAAAATCTAGATATAGAAGGCCTAAATCAATACCAATTTTTTCTCATCTATCTCAAAAATATGAGAATGTTTGGGTTCCTAAATATTTACTAGCCTAGGTTTTAGGACATAAAATTACTATCTTTAATAAATCATACTCTAGAATTATATGACCCTCAAGGGTAGCCAAAGGCTCCTCTAAATGATTTCTTTCAGGTCCTTTCCACATAACCTCTTTAAAATATCAAAATAGTGGATTCCATTTAAAATGTGGTGTTTGAAATCTTGAAGTGATTTATCATCTCTTTATACCTTAAGATTAATGTTTTATGCTTCATTTAATGAGTATCCTAGATATTTTCTTTATAGAGAATATTGGACATCAATATTGATCTTTATGAAAAAAGGTTATTTGTTCCTTTTATTTTAGTTCTCTCTTGGATTTTATTTCAAAATATTTACTCTTCAGTTTTACTCTTATTTTTAAATTTTTCTCTCTTTATATTTTGTTTTTATAGTTTTATCTCAATTGTACTACCATTTGAGGGAATTCATATCCATTTTTTAAATTCTGTTTTATTTTTTATCAAGATTTATTTTATTTTTATTTTTAAGTTTTTTTCTATCTTTTATTTTATTCATGATATTATATATTATCTTTAATTTTTATTTGATATTATTTTATCCTTGAAATTTAATCTCTATTTTACCTTTCAAATTATTTATTTATTTTAATCTTATTTCATTCTCTATCTACTTTAGTTTAGTGATGTTTTTTAATGGTCTTTCTCAATAATCTCTTCTCTATTATATAATCATGTTCATAAAGATTAATTTTTTTCTAATAATGTTTAATATCTTCTTAAAATCATGTTTTAACCTCTATATCTCTTGAAATAATATTCTCTTAATTCTTGGATAATCATTATACACGGTTCAAAAATAATTTTTTTCAAAAGTTCTATTTTGAAAGGATTTTGTTTTCATGAATTTGTTATTTTATTGCGAATAATATTATTTTTTAATATATTTATGACCTATTGAGATAAATTAATTTATTTCTTTATTTTATGTAGCATTATAGTTTGTAAATTCCTCTCAGTTTATTCAAACTTTTTTCCTTAAATGGGTCTTTAATATAATTTAAAGTATGTTTTGAAATTATTTTCCATTATCTTTTAATATATCTCTGACCTTCTTTCTTTTAACATTACTTTTTTGATAATAAAAAAGGGTGAGAATCTTTTGATGTAGTTAAAAGATCAAAGAAAGTATGTTTTAAATATTATTTCATCAAGAGGGAGAAATTTGTTTCAAAGTTTCAAAAAATGGAGAGATATATTTTTCATGTTTATTTGGTAACTCCTTCATTTTTATATTTTCCCTCTTCCTTATCTTGATTTTAATATAATTTTTTTGTGATAATTAAAGAGAGGGGGATTATTGGACCCTAAAGCATAATTTTTTCAATGATAACCAATAATATAATGTTGTTCTAAGTTGTTTCATGTTGTTCCAATTGTATTTTGCATGTTTCAATTGTGTTAGTTGGATAGAAAGGCATTGTTCCTAAATGTACCTTCAAATCAGGTTAAAGGTCCACGTCCACTTATGTTGTAGTAGGGAATCACTGACTACCTGGGGCAGTGCCACCAGATAGTGTGTGTATTGAGAAAAACACTCTCATCCAGAAGGATTCCATCAAATAGATAGTGGAGGTGCACTGATTAGCTATTGGGAGATTTCCATAAGTATCTTCTACTAGGAGTCCCATCGGATACTCATGTCCTTTCTTCATTTACTTTGTGAAAATGATTTCATTTAATTGTATTTTTTAAATTCTATTATGCTTTAATTTGATTATATTGATAACTTTATTTACTTATATACATCTTATATAACATACATTTTCTTTATAACTTTAATTTTTAAAAAATAAATTCACCCCTCCCCCTCTTTACATTTTTATAACCCAAAAAAAACAATCTTAAAAAAGAATCCACCCTAATCTTAAAAACTTTGAAAAATCATCAACCAGAAAGAGATCAACCATCACCCCAACCTCTCAGATGATGAACCCTCCTCTATGATTTGTGCTTTTTCCATGATTTTTCATTAGCAACATGAGAACCAGTGTAATCATCTAGTATAGTGGGAATCTATGAGGCCCAAGGATTATGTTCTCTAGATAAAGCTATTCCAAGAACCTTCTCAAATATCTCTGAATAATCCTTAGTGTAATGAAAAAGATGTTTGTGGTTTTCTTGGGGGACACGATGCTTTATTTGGAGATTTTTTCAAAAATCTAGTTTTTCCAATGGTGGAACCCCAAACGGTGGCATCAAATGGTGGAACCGAACATGGCTCAGTGAATGGTGTCTCACTGAACAATGACATCGTGACTCACCCAACGGTGATTCAATTCTAATAGCTTTCCAAGTTTCCAAGTTTCTCCAGTTTCTCCCAGATTTTCCAAATTCTCCCCTGTTATGTTTTATTTTGTGTAAATCATGTTTAAAGCCTTGTTTAGGCATTTATAAAGACTTTTCAAAGGATATTAATTATATATTTAATATCCTAACACATTGGGGACTTTGAAATAATCCAACTCCATGGTCATGGACATAATTCAACTTTAATGAATTTTGAAACTGTTCTACATTTGATATAGGATCCAGCTCTTCAAAGATAGAACCTTTCTTTACTAGTGTGTTTTTGTTCCCTCTTGGTTTTCTTAGATCCTTCCCTTCTAGTGGAGTCACCCATTGTTCCATAGCCATCGATCGAACTTTCCTTATAGTTTTTCCTTGGATTTTTCTTACTGCTCATGTGACCCTCTGTTTTTGACACAAGGAAGAGTTGTTGATCATCTACTATTCCAAGTAGGGATTTCCTTCATCTCTCTTTCATTTGTGTATTATGTGGGCTGGCTGTAGTATTGTTATTTTGTAAAAAAAATTTAATTCACATTTTGGAAAATATAAATTCAATTACGAACATGATAATGTGTTGGGAGTGGATTTGTGTTGATCACCTATATTATTGGTTATCTTTGTTGATGATGTGATCTATTATGGTCGTACAGCTTCTGAAAATCATGAATGTTGGTGATCTTTGCCTATGTAGGGATGATGTTTTAGAACTGTTGTTGTTTCCTTATGAATAATTATTGTAAATATCAATATGATTAATTATGTATACCTGGTTAAATTAAATGGATGACCTAGTATGAAAACCCTTGTGTGATCACCCCTACTTGTCAAGGTTAAATTTAAATAATCGTATTGGCCAAATTTTAATACACCATATTTTATAGGTGTGGTTGTGTGTTGTGTGTGGTTCTATTTGACCTTGTGTTGTGTCTGAGAGTGTGTTTGTTTGTATTTAGTGGTTCATGTGGTGTAATGGAATCTCAGGTTGAGAGATTGATTGGTTTTGGAATGGATTAACTTGTTATGTAGTGGCACTACATCTGGGTAGTGTTTGGGAAACAGGAATGGAGGACTAGGTTGTGTTGTGATTTCATGTTTATAGGTGTGTTGGGTGTGGTTTTGTTGTATAGTGGGGCTTCTGAGTCTATTTGTGAGATGATTATTGAGTATGATAACTTTGAATAATGATATTTGGTAGTGGTTGAACGAGTGTCTAGGAAAAAGGGGGTGTGTAGTGGGACTGTAAGTGGGTTTTTTTCTATTTGTTTTTATGAATGGGTGTTAAAATGGAAATCCTTTACCTTGTATCCTATTCTATATTTTAATTTTGGAAGTGTATAAAGTTTCATCGGCACTCTTAGGATTAGTGTTTTGTTGTTACTTGAATGGGGGTAATCATGGAGTAAGCATGAACCCGTTTTAGTTAATTAGGCTCTTCGCCTTCTGAGAACGATTGTTGGTTTTTCATTTGTTAGTTTCATGGGTAGGGATGGTGTAAATAAATGAATGGTATTATAATGTGTAATGAAAATTGGTTAAATGAAAGGTGTGGGTTGATGCTTTGGTTGTGGCTGTTGTGTGTCTATGCATGTAGGGGTAGCAACAAAGATGGTTTTGTGTGGGCTGGTTGTATGTTTGGAATTACATAGGATGGGATGTGTGTTTGTTACCTATATGTATAACCTTTTAGTTTATAATGTTTTCTATAAACACCCCACCCACGTTGAGAACATGTTCTGAACACCCCCATTGTTATGTAAGAGGGTGTCTTTCCCAACATCCTAATAGGATAATGGATGGATGGTTACTAACTTTACCTTGGTCCCTCTTCTTGGAATTTATCGCCTAGGTGTTTTTGGGTAGGCTATAATGGATTGTATTTTATTACAATATTTATAGTATTTTTTGTGTGAGAGGTGGTTTTTTTCTCATGTGTCATTGGGATAAGGCCTAAGTGTTTTCGGGTAGGATGTGGTATGTGTGAGGCTCAGGTGTTTGTGGGTGGGATGAATGTGGTTTTCTGGCCTAGGTGTGTGTGGGAAGGTTGTGAAAGTGGGTCTTGTGGAAGAGCGTGGTATCGTCAGAACTTTATACGTTAAGGATGAGTAGTTAACCAGTGGGAAGTGGTGCAGGGTGCCCATATATCGATGTACTTATATTATTACATTACTCGACAAGAGTTATTTGGTGAGTGTGCCTTGGTGAGGATGGGGTGGATAGTATACCTTGTTAGGTGATTTTGGAGTTTCTGTTGTTTTCTCAGGGGGTAATTAGTCTTCCTCTCCCACTTGTGTAGGGGTGAATTTGTTTTTTCCCTACTGATTATACCTGTATGCTCAACCTGTGTATATAAAACTGTTTTATGGTTTCTAGGGAAATTATGTTGACTGTGTTGGACCTTATTATCTTTGATGTTGGGGGTGGTTTCTATGTCACTTCTTAGATTTATTTTTCTACTTAATTTAAAGTTTTCCTTATATTTCTAGTAGTTTTACTTTATACATGCATGTGGATGGATTTTGGTTTCTTTTTATATATGTGTCTTGGAGTTGTTTTGAGGTTGATACATCTTATTTATTGATCTTAGTTACTATAAAAAGGGTAGTGCCTCCCATTTTTGTGATATTTTTATAACCTTGGTGCTTTTTAGCACCCTGGGGACTATTAGAGGTGGGACTCTACGGTCATTATCTCTCCTTCATATTGAGGAAGGAAGGTCTCTACATCTAGCCATCCCTTCCCTCATCTTGAAGATGGCTGGTTGTGATAGAATGGTATCAGAGCTGATGGTTGAGAGATAGGGTGGTGTTTGGAGTTAGGAATAGTTCAGATTTATTATGTTGGTACATAAATAGTGGTAGAAGGTATTGGTTCATGACATATTCTAGGTAAGACTAGGTAGGACATGAAATATTACTGCCCCATGAGATCTGATGCAAGGACTCTAAGCTTACTGAACGACCAAGTGAGGCTACACCGTTTGTGGGGTAGACACCCTAGGAAAGGTACATATGTCATGATGACTTGTGTTACTATTTTTTTAGGAAATTTTAGGAAATTAAAATAAATAAAGAGTTAAAATTAATCCTAAATGAATTCCACACTACTCGGGCTTAGGAGTTCCTTATTTTTATTTCATTTATGGTGCCCGGTCATCATATGCATGTGGTACGAGCAGTGGAGGCTCAACAGGCCAATCCAACCGATCGGTGGGGGGTTGATCTAGAAAAGGAGGAAAATAAATTGCAGAAGATAGTTCGTGATTTCCAGCGATAGACTCTGGAAAAATACAAGGGCAGTGTCTCAGACATGGAGATGGAGAGTTGCCTTAAGGAGTTGGTGATCACTTTCAGCTCGATCAGGCTCCAACAAAGTACTATGTTCCTCTATAGGTGATCCAGATTATGGGATAATCATGTCAATGGTGAATGATTTTTCTTGGGGAGATAAAGGAGACTGATGTTTTTTGGACTGGCTTTGAGAAGGAGTTATGGGCGGAATTCCTTTCTTCCATGATGAAAGCTAAGAAGAGGCAGGAGTTACTCTACCTCCAACAAAGAGTATGTCAATGAGGGAATTGGGGATCAAGTTAAAAGATCTTCTACTCTTTGGTCTAGATCTATTTTTGGATGAGGAGTCTCAGGCAAGGTGCTTAGAGGAGGCACTCTATCCTTCTCTTAAGTATGTGGTTACTCCCTTCACTCCACTGACATACTTAGAGGTTAAGAAGAAGGATAAAGTGGTGAAAAGGATGCAATAATGAGGATTTATACTACTAGAGGGAAGTCAGCTGAATTATTTAAAGGGGAAGGCCGTCAACAAAAATTCTATAGTGTTAGGGCCTTCCAGGTTTCGGCCAGCAGGGATCCAGACCCAGCAATTCCAGTTCTGACCCTCTGGTTCTCTCCCTTTTACCATGGGCCTAGGGTTGAGGTGTTTCACTTATAGAGGCTACGGGAACCTTAAAATTAAGTACCCAACTTGAGATCAGTGTGGTGGAGGTGGGAAGGCTCATCACCCACCTCATCAAAAATTTCCAGCCATGTCTTTTCAGTAGTAGGGATACGAGGCCTCTACTCCACTGAGGGAAGATGCTGCATGAGGAGGACTACCTTAGGGTTCTCCTTAGGTACCTTGACCAAAACATGGTTTGGGGGGAGGAAAATAGATTAGGTGTAGAGGAACCAAGAGTGGGGATCTTCATGGCACATAGGAAACAGTTTCAGTAGTGCCATAGATTGTTCTAAGTATGATTAGTTTTTTTAGTACGCTTGATTTCACCTTGTTTGATTCTAAAGCTTCACACTCCTTCCTTTAAAATAGTGTGACTCATGCCTTGGAACTATACATAGAGAGGATTTATGTTCCCCTAGTGTTGAGTACACTATTTGGATGTTATACTAGCTTGTTTGATGTTTTCTAGTGATGTAGACTGATGTTGGGGTTGCACCAGTCCAGTAGGGATCTCTTTCTACTATAGATGTAGCCATATGATGTTATCCTTATAATCGATTGGTTGTACTCTTTTCATGTTGTTATGGACATGTGGTATGGATATCACCAGTTGAGTGTGAGGGAGGGCGACATCCTGAAGACTGATTTCATGTGCAGGTATGGGCACTTCGAGTTTGTAGTTATGACAATTGGTGTTATGAATGCACCAGACATGTTCATGGGGCTCATAAACTTTTTCTTTTGTGAGTTCCTAAAATAATTCATCATCATATTCATCGATGACATTTTGATCTACTGAAGGTTATAGGAGTAAGCATACTGATCATATCAGGACTTTCCTATAGATTCTTCAGCACCACCAGCTCCACGAAAAGCCTTCCAAGTGAAATTTTTGGACATAGGAGGTCCACTTTCTTGGGTATGTGGTGTCTCAGTAGGGTGTAGTGGTGGACTCGTAAAAGTTATAGGTAGTTATTTCTTGGTTATCACCAAATAATGTGGTATAATTTCACATTTTTCTTGGTCTGGTAGGATACTACCCGAGATTCATACCTGATTTCTCTCCAGTAGAATCTCTATTGACAGATCTGACTATAAAAGGGAAATAATATGTGTGGATTGAGCAGTATCAGATAGATTTTATCTATTTTAAGGGGAAGATGGTCAGTGCACATGTTTCCAGAGGAAAGGGAGATGTTCAATGTGTTTTGCGACACTTCTCGTCTAGGCTTGGGCTATGGGCTAATGCGGCAATAGGGAGTGATCTATTATTGGTATAGGCAGTTACATCCCCATGAATGTAACAATACCACCCATGATATGGAACTTTTATCAATCATTTTTGTACTATAGTTATTGATGCATTACCTCATCAGAGAGCACTTTTTGATCTCCACAGATCAAAAGATCTTGATATATATCTTTTCCTAGTGAGATATAAACTTGCGACAATAAAGGTGTATGGATTTTCTCTAAGATTATGATTTTAAAATATCTTACACCTTAGGGAATGTAAATATCATGGATTATGCTTTGAGTAGAGAAGTCATAGAAGGAGGTAGTTTGGGAATCTGTGGATGCTTGGATGTCGATGGAAGAGTTGGTTTCCTTTCACTTAGATGCAAGAATGGATGGCGGAAGAGGTGGCCTATTTCAGATGATAGTGTGATATTATCTGATTCAGTAGGAGGAGGAGTCTGGTGGGGAGACTCAGAGGCGGAGGTGATGTGTGATCATGTTGACCAAGGAAATGCTCTAGAGGGATAGTCAGAGGATGGTTATAATTAGAAGACGTCCTGTGGGATGTTGTTTGTACTAGTGGTATTACATAATGAATTTCTATCTGATTTTCATAGCTCACCCCTAGTGGTACACCAAGTAGTTTCCAATATGTCTCGGGGCTTGAGGGATCAGTTCTGGTGGCCCGAGATAAACTAGGTTATGGTGGAGTTTGTGGAAAATTGCTTGGTGTGCCAACAGGTAAAGGCTAAGAACCGTGTTCCCGGTGGTCAGTTGCACCCCTTAGATTTCTCCAAATTGAAGTGGGATGACATCTTTATGGATTCTATCACAGGATTACCCAGGACTCAGGGAGGATGTGATTCAATCTAGGTAGTAGTGGATTGATTGACGAAGTCGTCTCACTTATTAGTGATCAAGGAGTTGAGACCAGTGGATACTTTAGCATAGAGGTATGTGGATGTGGTGGTGCAGCTGCATGAAGTTACAAGATCCATAATCTCATATCATGATACACGTTTTACATTGTGATTCTATAGTAGATTGCATCATGATTTTGGCACTCAGTTACACCTCAGCACTTCTTTCCACCCTCATATGGATGGAAAAACAGATAGGACCATCCAAACATTGGAGGAAATGTTGCAGGATTGTGTTCTGGACCTTAGTGGGTCCTAAGTATGAAATTTTCCCTTGTTAGAGTTCATTTACAATAAAATATATCACTATTCCATTGGAATGGATCCATTCAAATCTTTATATGGTAGACTATGTAATTCACCATTATGTTGTACTGAAGTTGGGAAGGCGACTGTTCTTAGTCTAGATGTGGTGTAGAGTATGACAGAGAAGGTGCATCTTGTCCATCAGAGGATGAAGGTATAATAGTACTGGAATAAATCTTATGTCGATCACAGGATAAGGCCCTTGGATTTCAAGGATGTGGACCATGTATTCTTGAATTTTTCCCCTCGATATTGGTAGTGGAGGTTTGGCAGAGGGAGTAAGATTTCTCCCATGTTCATCACACCTTTAAAGGTGTTGGGATGAGTTTCCAAGGTGGAATATCAACTGGAATGGCCACCGTAGTTAGGGAGGATCCATGAAATCATTCATGTCTCTCAAATTTTTCATTATCTTCATGATGAATCCCATTTCATTGATTGGGGAGAGTTGGATATCAAGGATGAAGGAACATTCATGGAACAGCCAGTGGAGATCCAAGATCATCAGGAGAAGGTTTTGTGTGGGTGGACCATTCCCTTGGTTCATGTGTTGTGGGCATATAGTGGTAGAAAGGAGAGTACTTAAGAGCGAGAGGCACATATGTGTTCCCAATACCTGGAGTTGTTTTTAGTTTTGATTGTGTGCCATGTTTTGATGTAATAATTTACCTTGTTTCGTATGATATGGATTGTTTATTTGTTATCTAATTTTTGATAAAGTCCTATCATGTTGAAAGGGTAAACTTGATTCCTAATCGAGACACATTAACGTGGATGTGATTAAACCCATGCAGGGGAGTTAGTGACGCCTAAATCAAATAGTATCTTGACATGGAGGAAGGAATTACCTAATTTGTGTGTACAGACAATTGGTGTGTTGGGTATCTTGTGGATTCTTGGGTTAGAAGATATGGGAGGATGTTTTCTTGGATGTTGAGGCTTCACTTCATCTTTTGAAAAACACAAGGAGGTTTATCCTTGAGAGATATCTTACGGGATGGTTGTTCGGACCCCTTCTTCTGCTGGTTTAGTTTTCAATTCTCGAGGACAAGAATAGTTTGATAGGTATATGATGTAATGAACCAAATTTCTTTGGGCCATTACTTTGTGAAAATATAGTGTTTTTGGTGTTCTTGGGGGACATAGTGGCTTGTTTCAAGAGTTTTCCAAAAAACCAGTTTTACCAAAGGTGGAACACTGAACGGTATCACCAAATAGTAGAACCATATAGTGGAACACCAGATGGTGGAACCTAATGGTGTCACAAAAAATGGTGGCAGCAAACAGTGTCACACGAAACAATGGCTCACTGAATGGTGTCTCACTGAACGGTGACATCGTGGCTCACCCAACAGTGAGTCACTTATAATATTTTTCCAAATTTCCATTTTCCCCAGTTTCTCCTAGATTTTATAGATTCTCCCCTCTTAAGTTTTATTTGATGTAAATAGATTTTAAATCCTTTATTTGGTGTTTCTAAATGCATTTAAAAGGACATAAAAAATATCTTTAATATCCTAATACTCTAGGGACTTTGAAATAATCCAACAACATTGCCTTGGCCATGATCCGACTTTAATGAATTTTGAAACCATTCTTCATTTGATATGGTATCTATCCCTTCAAAGCTGGGATCTTACCTTCCGAATGTATTTTTGTTTCCTATTGGTGTGGCTAGAGCCTTCCTTTCCCATGGAGTCACCTGTTGTGTCGTATCCATTGATCGAGATTTCCTTATAGTTTTTCCTCATAGTTTTCTTTTTACTCACGCGACCCTCTGTTTTTGATGCAAGGGAGAGTTTTTGATCATCTGATATTCCATGTAGGGATTTCCTTCATCTCTCTTTTATTTGTGTATCATGTGGGGTGTGAATAGTAATTTTCTTTTGTGAAAGCTTTCAAATCCAACTTTTAACAAAGATAAATTCTAATATGAAATCAATAACATGATGGGAGTTGATTGATGTTGATCGCGTGTTTTATTTATTATCTTTGTTAGTGATGTGATCTTTTGTGGTCGTATGGCTTCTGAAAATCATGATCGTTGGTGGTCTTTTCCTATTCATGGGTGATGATTTAGCACTATTGTTGTTTCCTTATAAAAAATTGCTATAAATACCAATCTGATTCATCACGTATACCCAGTTAAATAAAATGGATTCCCTGCGATGAAAACTCTTGTGTGATCACCCTTTCTTATCAAAGTGAAATTTAAATAATAGTGTAGGCCAAATATGAAAATACCCTATTTTATAGGTTTGGTTGTGTGCTATGTGTGGTTCTATTCGACCTTGTGTTTGTGCTATTTGTATGGTGTTGTGGATGGGAGTCTGTCTGTGTGTATGGGGTGGTGCATGTGGTGTAACGGAATATCAGGTTGAGAGATAGATTGATTGTGGAATGGATGAACTTGTTATGCATTGGGACTGCATCTGTGCAGTGTTTGGGTAGTGGGGATATAATATTGGGTTGAGTTAGGATTTCAAGTTTATGGGTGTGTTGGGTGTGGTTTTTTTGTCCATTGGGGATGTTGGGTCTAGTTGTGATAGTATGACTAAGTGGGATAACTTTGAAGAATGAAATTTGATAGTGGTTGAATAGGTGTCTAGAAAAAATGGGGTGTGCAGTGAGACTACAAGAGGGTTATTCTATATGTGTTTCTATGAATGGGTTTTAAAATAGAAATCCTTTAACTTGGTCCCTCTTCACTTTTTTAATATTGGAAGTGTCTAAAGTTTCACATGTGCTCTCTGGATCAGTGTTTTGTTGTGCCTTGAATGGGTATAATCATGAAATAAACATGAACCCGATTTAGTTAATCAGGATCTTCGCCTTCTAAGAACGGTTTCTGGTGTTGTTTTTGTTAGTTTCTTAGGTAGGTATGGATTAAATAAATGAATTGGATTATAATATAGAATGAAAACTGGTTAAATTAAATGGGTGGGTTGATGTTTTGGTTGTGGTTGTTGTGTGGATATTCATATAGGGGTAATAGAAAAGGTGTTCTCATGTGGACTGGTTTTATATTTGGAATTCTATAGGATGGGTTGAGTGTTTGTTACCTATACGTATAAAATTGTAGTTCCTTATGTTTTCTCTATGAACCCCACCCGCATTGAAAACTATGTGGAAAACACCCCCATTATTATGGGGGAGGGTGTCTTTCCCAACATCCCAATGGGAGGATGGATGGCTGGTTACTAACATTAATTGTTCTATATTTTTGGAATTTATCACCCAAGTGTTTTTAATAAGGCTGTAATGGATTGAGGTTTATTACTAGATTTATGTTATTTGTTGTGTGAGAGGTGGTTTGTTTCCCAAGTGTATTTAGAATGAGGCCTAGGTGTTTTTGGGAAGGATGTGGTTTTTGTGAGGCCTATGTGTTTATGGGCGGTATGTGTGTGGTTTGTGGCCAAAGTTTTTGCGGGTAAGTTATTATAGTGGGGATTTTTGAAGAGCATGGTAGCTTTAAGGCATTTTCCATTAGAGATGAGCAGTTGACCAATGGTAAGTGGTGTGGGGTACCCAAATATCGATGTGATTATATTATTACATTACTTGACTTGCATTATTTGGTGATCATGCCTTGGTGAGGTTGGGGTGGATAGTATACCTTGTTAGTTGATTTTGGAGTTTCTATTGTTTTCTCATAGGGGCATTAGTATGCCTCTCCCACTTGTGAAAGGGTGAATTTGGTTTTTCCCTTTTTTGTATACTTGTATACTCACCCTACATATATAAAACTATTTTTAGGTTTCTAGGGAGATTACGTGAACCGTGTTGGACCTTACTAGCTCAGAATTTAGGGATAGTTACCATGTCACTATTTAGTTTTATTTTGGTACTTATTTTCGAGTTTTTATTATATTTATAGTAGTTTTACTTTAACCATGCATGTTGATGGATATTGGTTTCTTTTTATATGTGTGTCTTTGAGTTTTTTTAAGGTTGATACATCTTATCTCCTAATCTTGGTTGCTATAAAAAGGGTAATGCCTCACATTTTTAGGATATTTCTATACCCTTTGTGTTGTTCGCCACCCTAGGTCCTATTGGAGGAAGAACTCGGGGTTTATTATCTCTCCTTCATCTCAAGGAAATAAGGTATCAACATCTTTTTATCCCTTACCTAATCTTGAAGAAGGTGTGTCATGACACTTAGGTTCAAAACCACCCCTTGGAGGCTAACTTTCATCTTTTCTTATATCTAGATTGACTAACTCAGTGGCCATAGCATGGGATTTGTCACCTTCCTTAGGGAATGATTCCTAGTACTAGATTTTTTCAGATTATTTGGAATACTAAGGATAATTTTTCTCCCTATACTCCAAAGTCAAGGTTTCTTTCTTACATCACCAGGAATAGCCATTAGTGAGATTACAACAACACAACTACAAAAGTTTTGAAACACTAGAGGGAACTACTCATGTGTCAATAGTAAATTTCCCTTATCTGTGAATTGTTGATGAATATGATCTTATAGAAAAGAAGGACTATTCTTTATAACATTAGTTTAAATAAGGTCATGAGTAGCCTCTAATTTCATGGTGGTGTGATTATTATCCTGGACTGAGCTCATACTTGTTGGATCCACATGTTCCATACTGTGTTCCTTCCCTACATAACTAGCCATTATATCATAAACATATCTAATTAAATGTATTCCATCCATATAGTGGTCACCTGTGAATGAATTTAAACCACTTCCTATAGCCTTCAAGTCTTCCTCCACATGGAAAACATGGCCTTTACTATTATACTTTCTAGAAACAATATTTAAGATACTATTTTATTTATTCATAATTAAGATCATTTAAGTAATTATAAAATAAAAAAAACTAGGTGAAGAGCATCAATTACTTTGATTATTGACTATCCCAGATTCCAAAAAAATTATAACCCATAAAATAAATTAAAATTTAAAAAACAATTTAAAAAAATTACCTATTTTGGGAGGGGTTGAGGTGTTCTGACTGAAAATTTTAGACCAGAACCAATAAAAAAGAAAAAACTAAGATTAAGATCCCAGAAAAAGGGTTTGAAAAGAAGAAATAAACCATAAATAAAAGAAAATGTGTAAAATAAAAGAACACATGTGATTTACATTCTTCAGATCTCATTTATCCTATGTGCACGATAAGAACCCCATCACCATATTTATAATTATGAAAAACAAACAAAATAGAAATCATATAATAGAGAAGGTAAAATTAAAGAGGCAGTGAACATACACCATAGAAGCTCTCTGGGTATAGGATCATCACTCAAGGATCCAATGGTGAACTCTATCCCAAATATGGTAACATACGCTCTCTAACTGGATGGACTCACGCATGCAACCCCAACATAAACTGAGAAAAGGAAAAAGATACAGTATAAAACCAGTGCAGAAAAACAAATACAACCTTACAGACTTGGGCCTACACCAAGAATCCAAGAAGAGTTCATTGAAGAATATTGATAGTGATGTCAAGGTTGAGATTTCTTGAAGACATTATGATCAAATAATTCTTGTGGGAAGCAAGCCCTCCACCAGATGAGGAAACTAAAACATGGACTATGGGAGCCTTTAAGAGAATCTTGGATAGTATTATCCCTCTCAAAATTTATTCTATCTATAATTGAATAAAAAAGGAATTCAATATCCACTCTCAAGATGAATACTGAGAAAATAAATTGACATGACCAGTAGTAATGGTGAGGCATCGGTGAGAAATGGGTTATGAGGCATGGTAGGAAAGGGAAGATGTGTGGATGGATGAGGGAACATTGAAAAATATCTAAGGATAGGCCCATGAAATAGATCATCAAAATCCAAGGACACGTGGTAAATATGGAGTGGATAGGTGGTAGCGAAGAAGATCATAGAGAAAAACATGAAGCATAAAATCCGCATATAAGAGTTGTATGATTAGCATAATCCACATATAGTAGTGCACCTTGGAAGAACCTAAGTATCATAATACTGAAATTAGGTTGTTCCCTAAATCCCACATGCCCAATAATCATGGAGGGACATCTAGAAAACCCATAAAAGGAAGATCCCATAGTGAACAAGGTCCCAAACCAAAAAATACTTTTCATAATAATAATAATCTAAAATAATTTTTCAAGTAAAAGTTTAGAGAATTTTAATTTTGATTTTTTTTAAACTTACATTTATAAAATTTATAAAATATAAACTAAACTCAAAAAATATAAACTATAACATATTTATTTCAATACTTTATGAAAAATATCCATAATTCATTTGTGATGTGTAGGAATCAAATAAACCTCAATCTGATACATGGTGTGTCTAATATGACTCAAAGTGTGTGTTTTCAGTTTAAAATTTACATTTTCGTTCAAAAAAATGTGACATACTTAAAACTGAGAAAACACATTCTTAATTTTTGGGTACTTTAGAAGAATTATCCACAATTCACTTTTGACATGTAGTAATTAACCACACCTCAATCTGAGACATGGTGTGTGCGGTATGACTTGATGTAACAACTAGGTCCCAGTGATAGCACAGACACCCCACCTTTAATATGGTCATCAGGTCTTGGCCCACCAAGTACCACCAGTTACCCCACAGACATGTGGTCCCCACCCTAGGTCCCATCCACATGCCTGAATGGGTCATCTGACTAACGATAGTACTCACAGTCCAACACATGTTCTTTTTATTATGCTTTGTCCTCACTTTCACACACCCTTGTAAACTTTACAGAACATCACCCATCTTGATCACTACTCCAACCCAAGAACACTTAACTGTGGAGTTCTAGTCATTTAGGCTCCCAAAAAACAAGGTACACCTTTTTTACATGAGTCATATCATTTTTGTATTTAACCATTTATCAATATAGGGTGTTACATTCACCCCCCCCCCCTAGAGCACAACGCCTCATTGTGGGTCCTATATCTCAACCCAAGAAGTGAACCACACTTAAGGATGAGTTTCTACTCTGATACCAAATGTAACAACTGGGTCCCAGTCAAAATACAGACACCCCACCTTTAACATGGTTGTCAGTTCCTTGTCTTCCATGTACCACCAGTTGTCCCACAGACACTTGTTCCCCACCCTAGGGCCCACCCACATGCCCGAATGGTTCATCTGAATAATTATAGTCCCCATAGGCCTACACATGTCTTTTCCATTGTGCTTTGTCCTCACTCACACAAAACCTATTAAACTTTCCAAAAGGCCACTCATCCTGATAACTACTTTAGGACAAGAATGACTAACTGTGGAGTTCTAATCAGGTAGGCTCTTGAAAAGGAAGGTGCACCTTGTTGACATGAGTCATATCATTTAGTCATTTAATTTCTAGGGTGTTACACTCAAATTGTATGTTTTTAGCTTAAAATTGATAATTTAGTTCAAAACAGACACCACATACTCAAAAATGAGTAAACACATTCATATTTATTTTATAATTTATAAAAACATTCCATAAAAAAATTTTGACATATAAGAATCAACCTCACCTTAATATGATACACAATGTGCCTTTTATGACTCAAAGTGTATGTTTTTAGTTTAAAATTTACATTTTAGTTCAAAACACACATGACATGCTCAAAAGTGATGAAACAAATTCATATTATTTTGATACTTTAGTAAAATTATCCATTAGTCATTTTTGGTGTGTATGAATCTACATCACATCAATCTAACACATTATGTGGATAATATGACTTAAAGATCATTTATTCAATATAGAAGTGTCATTTATGTTTAAAATGTGAATCGCATAGCCAAAATCAAGAAAACAAGCATGGACTATTTTCAATTTTTTGTACAACAATTCATAACTTATTTTTGGATTGTAGGAATTGATCGCACATCAATTTGACACATGATGTGGCTGGTATGACTCAAAGTACATGTTTTCAATATAAATGTGTCATTTTAGTTTAAAACACATCACATATCCAAAACTAATAAAAATATATCAAATGGGTTTTAAACATTAGTAAGATAATCTATAATTCATTTGTGACATGTAAGAATAGATTTATGTCAATTTTACCGATGATGTGGCCAGTATGATTTGAAGTGTGTATTTTCGATATAGAAGTGTCATTTTAGTTTAAAATGCACATCTCATAGACAAAACTAATAAAATTATTTTGGATTGTTTTTTAACTTTAATAAAAATATCCATAATTCATTTTTGATGTGTCGGGATTTATTTTGCCTCAATATTATACATGGTGTGTCTTGTACGACACAAAGTGCATGTTTTAAGTTTAAAATTGTCATTTTAGTTCAAAACACAGGTGACATACTCAAAACTAAGAAAACTCATTCAAATTGTTTTTATAATTTTCAACAATGATCCATAAGTCATTTTTGATGTGTAATAATCAATATCACCTCAATCCGATACATGGTGTGGCTAGTATGATGTAAATTGTATGTTTTTTAGTTTAAAATTGATAGTTTAGTTCAAAACATGCACCACCAACTTAAAACTGATAAAATACATTAATATTATTTTGATACTTTATAAAAATCATCCATATCACATTATTAACATATAGGAATCAACCACAATATAATAATATACAAAGTGTGTTTGGTATAACTCAACGTGTATGATTTTAGATTAAAATTGACATTTTAGTTCAAAACACATATGACATATTCAAATATGAGAAAACACATTCATATTGTTTGGACACTTTAGGTCAATAATCTATAAGTCATTTTTGATGTGTAAGAATCGAACGCATGTCAATATGACGCGGGATGTGACCAGGGCGACTTGAAGTGTGATATTTCAATATAGAAGTTACATTTAAGATTAAAAAACGTGTCAAAAATCCAAAACTAAGCACAAGATCTCAGATTATTTTAAAAATATTGGGAAAAAAATTCATAATTCATTTTTTATGTTTAGGAATTTACCACACATCAATATGACACATGATGTGGTTGGTATGACTTGAACGATGTGTTTTCGATATAAAAGTTTCATTTTATTTTAAAATATACCACATATCCAAAACCAATAAAAAGATCTTAGATTGTTTTTAAAATTTATAAAAATGATCCATAATTAATTTTTGATGTCTAAGAATTGACCATACTTTATTTTCACAAATGTTGTGTTAGGTATGAATCAAAGTTTTTGTTTTTAATATAGAAGTGTTATTTTAGTTTAAAACGTGTATAATAAACCTAAAACCAATAAAACAACCTCATATTGTTGTCAAACTTTATGAAAACAATACATATTTCATTTCTAATGTATAGGAATTAAACACACCAAAATCTGATACATGGTGTGTATGGTATGACTCAAAGTGTGTGTTTTCATTTTAAAATTTAAATTCTAGTTCAAAACATGCATGACATATTCAAAACATATCAAACACATTCAGATTATTTATATACTTTATAAAAATGATACATAAGTAATTTTTTATTTATAAGAATCAACAACAACTTAATCTGATACATTGTGTGTCTAGTATGACTCAAAGTGTATGTTTTCAATTTAAAATTTATATTTTAGTTAAAAACATACACCACATACTCAAAATAGACCAAACACGTTCGTATTGTTTTGATACTTTATAAAAATGACCCATAACATATTTTTTATTTTGTAGGAATCAACCACACCTCAATCTGATACATGGTGTTCTTGGTATGACTTGAAGTGTATTTATTTAGTTTAAAATTGACGTTTTAATTTAAACTCATGTGACATATTCAAAATTTAGAAAACGCATTTAGATTCTTTTGATAGTTTACAAAAAAGATCCATAAGTCATTTTTGGAATATAGGAATTGGTCGCACATCAATCCAACACATGATGTGGCTGATATGACTTGAAGTGTGTATTTCCAATATTGAATTTCCATTTAGGTTTAAAACATGTGTCATATGGAAAAACTGAGAAAATGAATGACAATTATTTTCAAAATTTATAAAAAAATCATAATTATTTTTTATGTGTAGTAATTGGTTTTACGTCAGTCTGACACATGATGTGGTCGGTATGACTCAAAGTATGTGTTTTCAATATAAATGTTCCATTTTAGTTTAAAACAAATCACATTAAAAAACTAATAAAAATAGATTATATTGTCTTCAAAAATTATGTCAATGATATATAATTTATTTTTGACATGTAGAAATTGATCATACGTCAATCCGACAGACGATGTGGATGGTATGACTCAAATTCTATGTTTTTAATATAAAAGTGTCATTTAAGTTTAAAACAGATGTCAGATATCCAAAACTGATAAAAAGGGAACAAATTATTTTCAAATTTTATAAAAAATTTCAGTAATTAATTTTTAACATGTATTAATTGATATCACATCAATATGACACATGATGTGGTCAGTATAACTTAAAGTGTATTTTTTCAATATAAGTGTCATTTTAGTTTAAAACATGTATCACATAAACAAAACCAAGAAAACAAGCTCATATTATTTTCAAAATTTAGGACAATGATCCATGATTCATTTTTGACGTGTTAGAATTTACCACAAGTTAATTAAATGAACAATGTGGTCAGTATGACTAGAAGTGTTTGTTTTCAATATAAAATATTAATTTTAATTGAAAACACATATCACATATCCAAAAACAAGAAAACGAGCTCAGATTGTTTTAAAACACTTGGAAAATGATCTGGAATTCATTTATGATATGTATATTTTTTCACACATCAATTTGAATCACATTATGGATGGTATGACTTGACGTGAGTGTTTTCAATATTAATGTGCCATTTTAGTTTAAAACGTGTATCATATATCCAAAACCATAGAAAAAAGATAATATTATTTTCAAACTTTAGGAAAATTATCCATAAATCATTTGTGACATGTTTGAATTGACCGCACATAAATCGGATGCACAATTAATTGATAATTTCATTAATATATATACATAATAATTAACAATATAATTTATCATATATGGATTATATAACATTAATTTTTTTATTGTTACTAAAATCAACATCAGTTTTATTAGTTGGAAAATCTTTTATGTGGAGGTTGATCTTTGGAGAAAGCCTATTATATGAGTTATGATTTTGTATATTGGTTGTATTTTTTTGGATTAATTGTAAATATTACATCAATTTAAATATTTTTTAAATAAATTTTTAATTTAAATGATATTTAAATGTTATATTTGTCTTTTAATATGATTTTATGTTTATATGTATTTATTTTTATTTTTATTCTAATTGGTTCTGTTGTTGTAGGGTTGTTGCAGGAATGATTCAGTCATACAATAGCTGCATAACCTTTATCAATACTGCTAAAGGACCCATTTATCATCATTATAAAATTAACTGATAAAGGAACCCTTTATCAATCCTATTAAAATTTCTAATAAAGGGGGATTATCTATTCTTTTAGTAGTTCTAATAAAGGTTGATCACTTTTAACATCGTATAGGTTGTGAGCACTTTTTTTCACTAATAAAATATCTTTTTTAGCACTATTAAAATAATTTTACATAATTGTGAGGCCATGTATATTTTAGTGAGGAAATGATTTTTTAAAAGGTTCCAAGATAGAAAAATCGGACTTTTGAAAACATTGTGTAATGGGTAAGTAGACTAGTTTCAGTTTAAACACTAAAACCCATCGTATGAAGGGAACACTTAAGTACATCCACATCGATGTATGGGGACCATTGAAAAATGATTCATTAGGAGGTAATCATTATTTATTCACATTTATTGATGATTAATCACGATATGTTTGGTTATATGTCACTAATCATAAGGATAAAATATTTAATTTCTTCCTCAATAGGAATAAGATTATTGAAAATCGGAAAGGAAGTAAAATCAAGAGTCTGAGATCATATAACAGTGGAGAATGCACATCAGATCCATTCAACAAGGTTTTTCAAAATGAAGGTATTGTAGAATACTTCATAGTTCCTACAATTCCATAGAATAATATAATAGTAGAACAGATGAACCATATTCTTATTGAAAAGATACGGTGTATGTTATCATAGTCAGTTTTGACTAAATCCCTTTAGGCAGAAGCATTGATGTATGTATCACACGTAGTGAATCGATTACCTACTTCTGTGACTGATGGTAAAATTATTATAGATATTTTTTCTAGTAATTTTTTTTGATTATGAGAGACTTCAAATCAGTGGTTGTAACAAACCGAACTTTTATAAATCAAATACCAATTTTTATTTAATTAAATGTATTATTAAGTAAATATGGTTATAGAAAACACATATACTTATTTATTTTAATTATATCCAATCATATTTAATTGACCATTATGAATAATTACCATTAATAATATAGTCATTCAATAGTGATCTCATGATTAATATAAATATAGGGTTTTAACAATTTTTATTAACACAAACAAAGGAAGTGATAGCCTCAACTTGTAGGATTGTACCCTATGAAACCCATTTATTAGATATTCTAAGGTAGATAGTATTTCTAGGATTTTCCCTTAACCAAGTCCAAGTATATATCTAAAAACTTAATCATGAGTGAAACCATTTACGGGACAAGTTCAAGCTCATCGAGATCATAACCCAAACCATGTTCACTGAAGCACCCCATGAAAGTCCCAACATTGCGCACCTTACCCTTAGGGAGTTTACTGGTGTATAAAAGGGATATTTATCATTACCCAATCAAAATAAATATTTACATTATTTTATATAATATAATTAATACATTTTCATCCTATTATCATTGCTTTGTAAATAATTTTTATTTTGATAAAATAATGAAAAAATTGTATTTTTAGTTAATATACAAATTTAATTAATTAATTATGAAATTAACAGATTTTATAAATAAATAATATTTTAATAAAATATTTTTATTAATTAATTTTTTATTAAATAAAATTGATCATATAATTTTTATGAAGTCAAATGTAATTTTATAAGGGTTTGAAAATTGTTATCATAAAAACCTAGCATTTCTCAATAAATGTAAATTTTATTTTAAAATTGAAAATTCACATATTTAGAAAATTATTTAGATAAAAGGAATATTATTTTTGGAATTATAACATCTAAATTTTCCAACATATAATTTTTCATAATTTTCTAAGACAGTTGAATTTTTGGGTAAAAATTAAATATCGTATAAACATACTTTGTTATAGTTGGTATCAGAGAGAAAATTTAGTTATTTTTGTGATTAGGATTTGAAAAATATAGCGAAAGACTTAAGGATAAGACTAATTATAAGAAAACATACCTAAATTTTTATTAGTATAGAGTAATTGGTTTATCAAGAAAATACAACCATGTCTAGATACTTCAAGTGGAAATGGTTCTGGAACAGATGTACCAAGGAGTAACAACTCTAACAAGGTGTCCCAGGCCTTACTCGAGGTAACCTGGTACATGAAAATGGGCCTTACTATGCCCTTGATTTTACATTCCTAGGGGATATTATTTGGTAAATTCATAATCTCATTATCAACCATTATTAAGGGAACAAAAAAATAACTCCATGAGAATATATTTTAGGAAATAGATCATGGATAACATAGATTGAAGCCTAGAAATTCATATGTTTAGGAAATAAATGTAATTTTTAATTTGTACCTTTAATCTCATTGGATTCCCATTTATGTGTTTAATATTTTAAAAATAACTATCCCTATTTTTTTATTCTAGATAATGGCTGAAAATTGGAGGAATCGAGTAAATAATCGATGTGAAGGGAAATTTGAAGATTGTCCCAATGAGATTCCCAACCCAATGGGAGTAGAAATACTGAATTTATGATGATACTATCTCATATAAATTAGATTCTGAATAGAAACCTAGATCAATTGGATCACTTAAACCCCCTTAAGAGAGAATAATCTATAATCAAAAGTTTTATATGACAAAGTCCTCCTAATTTCAATGGATCATATGATCCGTTAATCACGGAAAAATGGATAAACTCCATTGAGAAGATTTTATTCATACTTCAATGTTATGAGAAAGAGAAGGTTTTATTGTATTTTTATCACATATAGGTAGAATCTAATCAGTGGTGGTCCTTGATCAAGAATATGAAGCCTAAGGAAGAGATCTAAGAAATGGAGTGGAAGGAATTCTATAAAATGTTTTTCGATAAATATTTTCTTCATGCTCTCCAAATTAAAATGGAAATAAATTTCTTTTCCCTTAAGCAAAAAGATGATGATTCTATCGAGGAGTATGAGTAAAATTTCACAAGACTTTCACTATACACCTCCTTCTTTGTCATTACCCCCAAATTCAAGGTTCACCACTTCTTTATTGGTCTAAAACCTAGTCTATGAAAATACCTGGTGATCCGTTACTTTGATAGTTAAGATAAATTATCTGATATTCATTCAAAGTTGAAATGGAGATCAGTTAATCTCAAGGGTATCATGGGGATAAGAAGCATAAATTGGAATTTAATTATGGTAGTCTGGTGGATAAATTGAATGGTGTCAATAAATTTCAACATCCCACTTGTCAAAGGTGCATGAAAAATCACCCTAAAATTTTCCTAAGGGGAATAAAGAAATTCTTTAGTTGTGGGAAAGAAGGAAAACTAGCTAGAAATTATTGATAGGAGAAACTCGCTAATGTGATAGAGGAAAATAATTATCTAGTCAACCCTTGATGAATTATTCATTGCTTCAATTACAAGTAATCAGTGCACATTAAAAATTAATTCCCCAATCCAAGAGTTTTCGGAGACAACCAAAAACCTCCAAGATATCGAGGGTTAGATTTTCCCATCACAAATGATGATGCGGATCCCAATAATAAAGTGGTGACGGGTATACTAGTTATTCATTCAAGAATATCAAACATGCTTTTTGACTCTGGTTCTACGTGTTCCTTCATATCATGTAAGTTTAGTAGAACTATTCAAACACCACTACAAATCATGGAGGTATAGATATCATTAAAAATAGAAAATAGAGAAATTATTGCATCCCAAGTTTATAACTCCTCCCCTATCACAATTTGTAGAATCAATATCCTAGAAAAAAAATTCATACTCCCTTTGGTGGAATTTTATGAAATTATGGGAATGGATTATATTTCCCTATATAGATCCAACATAAATTACTATGATAAGTAAATCACTCTCCATATGGATAATCGACCCCTGATTCTATACAGGTGAAAGGAGGAGGATGAATCTTCTTTAGCACCAAAATCTCAAGAATGGATATTATTACCCTATGAGAAATAATATCTATCTAAAATTATTGATTATAAGGAAAGGAACATATTAGAAGACATGCCTATTGTGAGGGAATACACTGATGTGTTTCCCGAGGAATTTCCTAGTCTGCCTCCTAGCTAAGATGTTTAATTGTCAATCAAGCTTATACCTAGAGAATTTCTAATATCCAAGACTCTGTATAGGATGGTTGTTTTCAAACTTTATGAGCTAAAGAAACAAATATATGAGAATCTAGATAAAGGATTCATATTCCCAAGTTCTTCACCATGGGTTTAACCAGTCCTCATTGTCAATAATAAGAATGGGTAAATGTTCCTTTTCATTGATTATAGTGAGATCAATAAGATAAAGATAAATAACAAGTATTATTTACAATTGATTGATGACTTGTTCGATCAAATATGTGGAGCATAATAGTTATCCAAGGTGGATATATGGTTGAGATATTACCATGTTAGGGTGAAGAAGGTGGATATTCACTAGACTACTTTTCGTACAAGGTACGATCACTATGAGTTTATAGTAATATAATTCGGACTCACTAATTCTCTAGTAATATTCATGGATTTGATGAATATTTTTTAGATATCACCTTGAAAAAATTGTGGTAGTATTTATAGATGATATTCTAATATACTCCAAAATCAAGGAGGATCATGAGGAGTATTGAAGAACTGTGTTAAAGAACCTACGAAAGGAGAATCTTTAAACTAAACATTACAAATGTCAGTTCTGGTTGAAGGAAGTATCTTTCTTAGAGGATACCATCATAAATAATGGGATATATATGGACCCTTAAAATAATAAAGTAATTAATGGATGGAAGAGGCCAAAATATGTGATATATATCCATAGTTTACTTCGATTAGCTGGGTATTATTGCTGATTTGTGAGAAATTTATCATGATCTTAAGACCCTCTTACTAATCTAACTTAGAAGGGATTAAAGTTTTCTTATAATGGTGAATGTGAAGATGTATTCATGGAGTTAAAAAGGAGGTGCATCACTTCACCCATGATATTACTACCCCCAATTGGATAAATCTATATAGTATTCAGCGATGCTTCAAAGAATAGATATGGTTGTGTGTTAATAAAGAATGAAAAAGACATAGCCTATTCTTCAAGGTAGTTAAAAGTTCATGAGAAAAACTATCCCATGCATGATCTGGAGTTAGTATCTATGATATTTTCATTAAAAATCTGGTGCAATAATCTCTATGGGTAGAATTATGAGATATATATATATCGAAAAATCCTTAAGTATATATTCACACAAAAACAACTGAATATGCACCAATGAAGATCGTTAGATCTGATCAAGGAATATGACTACTCAATCCACTAACATACTAATAAAGTAAAAAAATAGAGGATGCTCTAAGTATAAAGGATTATATATCTTTATCAATGATGATAATTCAGAAGGATTCAATCTTCATAGACCTACAAAGAATGGACATGGGAATCATAAAGGAAGAAACATCATCAATCCTTTCACAAATGATTGTTCAACCGTCTCTTTTAGAAATGTATAAGGATTATCAAAGAAATTATATGTAAATTCAAAATAAGTTGAATTACATGAGAAAGGGGAAGTCCTCAGAGTTTAAAATTGATGAAGAAGGAATTGTGAGATCTGGGTTAAGACTATGTGTTCCAACAAATCATATGTTAAGGAAGGAACTGTTGGATGATTCACATAGTTCAGCTTTCTTCATTCACCCAAGAATCATAAATATGTATCAAGATTTATGTGAGCACTATTGGTAGGAAAATATGAAAGAAGGATATCATTGAATATAAATCAAAGTTCATAGTATGATAGAAAGTGAAGGATGAAAGTCATAAATCTAATGGGATGATGCAACTATTACACATACCAACATGGAAATGGGAGAATATAACTATGGAATTTGTCACAAGACTTCTAAAGACATTGAGGGGAAATAATTCTATATGGGTTTTTTTGGATTGTATTACAAAGATAAATCACTTTATCACAATTTGAAAGGACTTATCATTAGATTAACTTGCATGGATATACATTAGAGAAGTGGTAAGGCTGCATGGAATACCACTATCGATTTTATCTGATCGAGATCCAAGATTCACCCCCAAGTTATAGAAAAGTATCCAATATTATCTAAACACTTATTTGAACTTTAGTATATCCTATCATCCTCAAACTGATATCTAATCTGAGTAGACTATTCATACACTATAAGAAATTTTGTGAGCATGTTATATAGAGTTCAAAGAAGGTTGGGACCAGCATTTTCCTCTGGTCGAGTTCTCATACAACAATATTTTCCACTCAAGAATACAAATGGCTCCCTATAAAGCCCATTATGGGAAGAGGTGCAGAACACCTGCATGTTGGGATGAATATGGGGGTTGAAAACTGATAGGTCCTGAAATGGTTGATAAAATGGTGGAAAAGGTTAAAACCATTCACCATCACAGCAAGGATACTCAGAGTTGACAAAAGAGATATGCTTACAATCATCGATGATACCTAGATTTTGATGTATTCCTCTATATATATCCATGGAAGAAAGTGATGAGATTTGGGAAGAAGTGAAAACTTATTCCTAGATACATCGACCCATTTCAGATCCTTGATTGCATCGGAGTGTTGGTCTATTGACTATCAATCCCACTAAACCTATATCAAGTACATGATGTATTTCATTTATCCCTCTTGAGGAAGTAATACCAAATCCCTCACATGTACTCAATAAAAAGGTGTTACCATTTGATAATGATCTTTCCTATGAGGAGTATCTGGTGAAGATCTTAGATCATAGGGAAAAAATTTCTAAGAAATAAAACAATGCCACTTATCAAATTGTTTTGGAGAAAAAAAAGTTTTAAGAAGCAGCATGGGAACTATAGGAAATTATGAAACAAAGTTAACATCATCTATTTTAGTGTGGGAATAGAAAATTTCAAGGGCGAAATTTATTAAGGGGTAAGATTGTAACGAACTGAACTGATATAAATAAAATTTCCCTTTTTATTTAATTAAAAGTATAATTAAGTAAATATGGTTATTGAAAACATATTAACTTATTTGGTTTAATTATATCATATCAGATTTAATTTACCATTATGAATTATTACCATCGATAATATATTATTTGAACAGTTATCTCATGATTAGTATAAATATATGGTTTTAACAAATCTAATTGACATAGACAAAAGAAGTGATGGAAACCACTAGTAGGATTGTACCCTATGAAACCCATTCATTGAAGATTCGGAGGGATATATATTTCTAGGATTTTACCTTGACCAATCCCAAGCAGAGATCCAATGACTTAAGCATGATTGAAACTATTTATGGGAGAAGTTCAAGCTCATCGAGATCACGACCCAAACCATGTTCATCGAACCACCCCATGAAAGTCCCACCATATCACACCTTACCCTTAGGGTGTTTGATAGTGTATTAAAGGGATATGTATCAATATCCTATCAATATGAATATGTACATTATTTTTTATAGTATAATGAATATATTTTCATCCAATTATTTTTTCTTTGTAAATGATTTTTATTTTGATACAATAAAGCAAAAATTATATTTTTGGTTAATATTCAAATTCAAATAATGAATTTTTGAAATTAATGAATTTTTGAAATAAATAATATTTTAATAAAATATTATTATTAAATAAATTTTATTAAATATAAGTGACTGTATAATTTTTATGAAGTCAAATGTAATTTTATAAGCGTTTGAAAATTGTTATCATCAACAAACCTAGCATTTATTAATAAATTTTGATTTTATTTTAAAATTATAAATTCAAATATTTATAAAAAAATAGATAAAATGAATATTATTTTGGGAATTAAAATATCAAAATTATCCAATTGTTAATTTTTCATATTTTTCTGAGATAGTCGACTTTTTTGGTATAAATTAAATATAGTATAAACATATTTTGTGTTTTGTGACATCATAATGAACCAAAAGTGATTTAATAATTACTATAAATTGGATCCATGACCAAATAAATGTTTTCCCTTTAAGATCATGAGATTTTAAGTTTATTTGTTTTTTTTGTAAAGCCATTATGAATCCTCCAAAATCAATAATATATTTTAGGGATTTAAAATCATTTATTTAAGAGTGTGACTCAACTCCATATAAGAAAGGGAATTATTTTAATAATTTCATCCCTTTCCCTTATAAAATTATGGAAACCACTACCATTTTTAAGAAACTATGGGTAAAACCATGGGAAGGTTTGTGGTTTTAGTGTTTTTATTATGTAGAGTCCAAAACCCAAATAATAACGAAATCACCCTCATTTATTATATAAAGCCACCCAATCTCCAATTTATCTTTACTAAAACTCTTTTTAGAACGTCCATTCAATTCCCTCCACTCTCTAGAGACCTCCAAAGTCATCCCTAAACTCTCAAAAATCCCCTCCCAAGCCTTTGGAGTCACACACTCAAGTAATGGATCCTCACTTTCCTCTCCTCCTTTCAATTCAAACACCTTATTTGGAATTTTTATTCTTAATTACAAATGTTTAAAATGTAATTTATTTATATATGTTGACTTACTATCCAATTTATGTTATTTTTATGATAAATTATTTATACTCCCTCATTTTTACCTTTATCTAAATCATTACTATGACGAAATTTTGTAAGGTATTTCACTCCTCTCATTTAATTCAAGCACACCTTTTTTATGTTAAGCTTATTAATTTCAGTTTGATCATGATGGGATATATTATTAAATATTTCACTTACTGTAAATTTTATTTATTAATGATGAGATCCAGTTTCTCTATCATTAATCCTCCTAAAATCCTTTATGTGCACCTGTTACCATGCCAAATTATAGTAAGGATTATTTTCTTTATTCAAGTTTCTTCATTACCTTATTCCTCTTATTTCTAATTTATAATTTTTGGATATATTTTTTCATGTCTCCATTACTTAATATTTTATTTATAAGTTATTATATATCCCTTTCTCTCTCATCAATCTAATTTTTGATTCTTTAAGTGACACTGTTATGCTGAAGAAATTTCACCATGATTTTTCAGGGAAAAACAATTGTGTAGTAAATACCATACTCATTTCCTATCAAGGGTTTTCACCTTTTTAGAGTTATAATTCCTTGATTTGGGACTTAAATATATGTATTACTAACTCCTTTATCATGGAATAAATTATTATTATAAATGATTCCATGGTGTATGATCTATGTGACACACTTAAGCATGAGTATTAAATGAATATCATGGGTGTGCCCATATAACACTCCAATGCATTGGGTAATGTTTAGTATCATGATAAATCATGTTGGGATAGGGAGTGAACTAGATTATTTTATGGGAATTTTTCCACCATGATGTCTTGGTAGTTTTATCCTTGGTATATTTTTATGATGTAGTGTTATAAGTTGTTGACACATTTCCCATGTTATAATTATCATGTTATATCATATCTCTTTGCTCAGGTTTATGATTCCTACTCTTTTTATACCCCAATAATATTCCTATTTTTAAAAATATATTATCTTATCCATGTTATTCCATGTTTATTATCTTACTAGGCTTTAAATATCACCCCTTTCTTATGTTTTTCCCCAGGTTATCCCATGCATTTTTTAGTACAAATGAATATTATGAACATTTTAAGGAGGTTTTCAATAAAGACAATGTATTTCAAATTTTAAGTTCTTATATAATGTACCTAATTAAAGAATACACAATACTTCTCAAAAATCTAGGTTGTATTAAGTGTATTCTTATATAAGAAATCAAGTATTAATGTGAAATAAATATAAGGGTTTTTATATTGATTTTACTACATATTTTCATGTTACAAACTCAAAGTTGGACCTGAGAGTGAAGTAGGTTGTATTTTTTGAATTTAGTGATGGTGTGAAAGTTTTCTGACTCGGGATTCAGAAAAAAGTAAGATCATTCAGAGTATTGATTTCACATTTTATGATTCAGTAATGGGGATTTCAAATGATTCTAATGAAGAGAGAGATTACTCAGTTGTCATTGAAGTGAAGAAAATTTCATCGTCGACTGATCAGGAGAAACAATAGACAAAGTACAATGATCATATAGACATTCTAACTGAGGAATAAGTAACTCTATATGATACTCATCATCATGAGATTATTACCACTGGTAAAACATGAAGGACCATATATAGACCTTATAAGTATGATGATATGTTTATCTATGATATTTTAGTAATTGATGATGATGTCTCTGATATCTATCATTATGTTTTGGATTGAAAATAAAAGATCCAATAGAATTCAGTTAGGGAAGGAGAAATGAATTCAATATATTTGAATTAGACATAGGATCTTGTTTCTCCTCTAATGGACAAGAAGGAAGTTATAGGGATAAAGTTACAATATTTCTGTACTTGATCAATATATCTCGTACTTTATATGCCTACGAGCATCAGGAAGGCAGCATTAGAAAGAATTTATTGAGTAGAAACTTGGTGATATTTTTTCAAGGTGGATATTGTTGAAAGATGACTAAAATATCATTTCCTTTGTGGTGAGTGACCACCATGGATGATTAACTGCTAGTGAAGACCCACTATAGGTGGTTGGTGCCACTCAAGGAAAATTTTCCAAGAGTTGGTGATTTCCCCAACCAATATTTTTAGTTTCTATATTTTTTATTCTCCAATTTGTTTCACTATAAATATAGGTTGGGTTTCATTGTCAAGGTAAGAAAGTGGTGCTCAAGTATGAGGTCCCTAGGGAGGTTGTGGATAATATGAATATATTGAAGATAATTACAACATCCATCTTATATAGAAGGTCTATTCCCATGGGGTTTATCCTGAACAATCTCAAGATATTGATGAAGTTTTGGTCATAGAGAACAACTCTGGTGAGAATAAATATGGGTTATTCCCCTGGGGTTTCTCATCCGCCATTTCACGATCAAACTTACATGGTCAGTTTTTTCTAATATTTTCCTAAAAATATTTACTTGAAGAAAATAAATTTTCACTATGATCTTGAGATTTTAGTTGGTAAATTCTTGATCCTCTTTTTATAGAATCTATTTTTTACTTATAAGTCTTTGAAATATATATTAATGATTTTTTTTGGATCTAGGTACTGAGATGACACGTGATTCTAAGGCCCGATGAGCCCTGAATTAATTTTATAAAAATTTTAAATATATTTATATCACATGAATTAAATTTTTTATAAATAATGGATTATCTCTTGAATATATTCTCAAATAGAAAATTGTATACCATGTTTGAATATGTAGCGTAGGCTTTACCCAAGGTGTGACCTACGACTGGTCGGCATCAGAAGTCTGGTTGAGGCAGCCATTAGCGGGTGTGTTTAATTAAAATAAATAAATAATTTTTTTATTAAACTCTCTAATTAAATCATATATAAATACTTTAATATGAAACTTTTCCAAGTTTTATCCACACAAACTCTAAAAGATCTTAGTGAGAGGGGATGGTGTAGTTTTTTTGTGGATTTACATCGAAAGATGAATGAAGATCGAATCGAGTTGGATTCAGAGATAGTGGATACAACTGATCATTATCATCATTTTCAAATGTTTTCTTCACCAATAATTGATCTATAATCTAGTTAGGTAACATTTATTATGGTTTGTGACCTTGATTAAACTTTTGAGCATGGATGTTTGATTATTTAATTTTGATTTTGTGTATTCCCACCCTTATCATGATCCCATTATTAAATTGAATCATTTTATTCAATTTAGTACTTTATTATGCACTGATCTCACCCTGGATTCTCCAATTTGTAATTTTTGGATGAGAATTATTGGGAAATGATGTTTATCACCATTGTTATGGTGGTTTCTCCCATCATTCTTCGTGTTCTTCACCATTGGCCTATGGGGTCATGGTTTGACTGTTTTGGGGTGGTTTTGAGTGCAATCAAAACCCCTGATTCATGAAGGTTGTGTGAACTATGGTTGGGATAGTTATTTTTATATAGATCAAGGTCCTCTATGGGATTTGGGTGATGATTCATATGGATATAAGATCTGGGACTGAGCGGTAGCGATAGGAGGAGCAGTGCGCATGTGCGGGATTTGTGTGAATAGTTGGAATCCATTTTTCATCCACCAAAATGTTTATAGGTGAATAAATTCAATTTAAAGTGGTCAAAATGTGTAATTCATGGCGTAAAAACTATATTTTGAGAATTCATGAGAGATTTGACTTTCTATGAAAATATCAACTACACGGTGTGTATTGGGATGAACACGCATTGTGTGGATGCCCAAATGTGGTGGCTAGGGTTTCAAGAAAAAGTAAGGATCACATGTCATGTGGCTATGCCACATGCTGTGTGAACCTACCTCAGTATCTAGGTTGTGTCCTAATTGCACACACCTAGACCCCATGGGGGAGGATAAGTCATGTGCTCTAGGAGTACATGGGTATGTGTGGGTATCCTGAAACATCTAGAAACATAGAAATGGTTATGTACATAGGCCAGTACATGGACAGGTACCTATTTTGGGGCATGTCTAGGTACATATCTAGGTGCACATGCATGGGTTGATATACATGGTCATGGCCAGAAGGACTCGAGAAAGTCCTGAGTGTTTGTGACATGCCATGTGGTCCCTATACATGTCATTTATTGTGACATGGCTATTGATACTTTTTCATAAGAGACATGGAAAAGTGATGAGGTGGTGTCACATATCGTATGGACCCCCATACACATTGGTTACTTCCCTCTACAACTTATTTATCACATATTTCCTTCATTTAAACTCATATTTTGGCATGTATATAGCCTATCGTGAGTGTTTTTCTACATAAAACATGATGGTATCCTAAATAGTGTCTTTTAAGATAAAATTTGATATTTTCTGATCATGGAGATTTATTATGTGATGCTTAATGGTGACAGTGATAAGACAGTATCATTAGAGAGATTCTAGGCAGAGACGATACTCCCTTATCACAGTTGGGAAAGGGTCCTCTATCCCCGGAGATGGTACTCCCCTGTTTCTATAGGGTTTAGGTCCTCCATAATTTTTTCTCTGATAGAGATGTTACTCCCTTATCACATCAGAGTGTAGGTCCTCTATCCATGGTGATTGTACTCCCCTATCACACCAAGGTGTGAAGTCCTCCATACTCGTTATTTCAGTCAAAGGAAGTACCCCCCCCCCCCATCATAACAGGGTGTGGGTCTATTGTCCATTGGGGTAGTAATCCCATGTCGTGCCAAGGTGTTGGCCCCCCATACTCTTTATATAGGTAGAGGTGGTACTCCCCTATCACACCAAGGTGTGGATCCTCTGTCCATGGAGATAGTACCCCCCCCACACACACACATGGGAACAGGTCCTCCATACTCATTATTCTAGATATAGATATGGTACTCCCCTACATGAGTGTGATTCCTATATCTATGGGGATGGTACTCCCCTATTTCACTATGGAACAGGTCCCCCATATTTTATACATAGATATAGAGATGGTATTTCCCAACATGGATGTGGGTCCTCTATCTACTGAGTGGAATCACCTTGTTGCTCCAGGGAATGGGCCTTATATATTTTGAATATTATAATTTCTAAGGATTATGGGTTAGTGGTGAGGTGCATGTCCTACTCATGGATTCTTCATACAGACATGTGAGATGTTGGGAATCAATGATGGACCTTTGGAGCTGCAGGCAGACCCAATGTCCTAGGATTGGATATGAGAAGGAGATCCCCTTTCTCTCTCATTTCGCTTTCTAATATGAGTGTATATATATATATATATATTGTTGGGTTTTATTTACATCTTGTGTTGGGTTATGCTAACTACTTCTATCCATTCTTTTATTTCTCCCTATTCAATTTTTGAGGCATCCTACTGGGTATGTATATACTCATCCCTAAATGGGATTTTCCCTCACATGTAATGTATTATGAAAATTATGGAAAGATCAGTGGTGATTTCAAAGTATAATTGTGATACTTGGGTCCATGGACAATATATGGTGATCAAGGCTTGAAGATCAGGACTGAGGCTCTCTTGGATATTTTTCTTTTCTAGTTATTATTAGGTGGGGACATCTTTTCTAGATGGGAAAATATTTTTACCTTTTCATTTTTAATTACATTTCCGCACAATTTTTTATTCCCTAGAGGTTATTACATGCATATTTTATACTCTAGATGTTATTTTCTTTTATTATTACTCCTCTACACTTCTTCATGGGGATAGTTGGGTGTGTGCATAAAGGGACTTTAGGAAAAGGTCTCCCATTTTAGTTGTGCCTTATCAACACTTATTTCCATCCCTTGGCCTATGGAGTTGGTCGTAGGGTTATGGAATCCATGTATTCCACCATCCAAGTGGTCTCTAATGGGTTGATTTTTTATAGATTTGTAGCATATGTGGTTCGACCTCTATATTGTTTTTGGAGTTTTTACCCCAATGAGTTTTTGTTGGGAACTTATGGTAATGGTTTCAAAGTGTGTTGAGTGTTTCTTTCAGGATAGGGAACCCAGTGTTCGTGTAGTGGAAGGCATGTCCATTCAAGAAAACTCTTATTACCTTCTTATTAAATCATAATACCAATACATTGGTTATAAGGAATATTGGTACATGAAATATATAGGTTTGATTCATTTGAATATCCTTCTTGAGTAATCTCCACACATATATATGCTCATATGACCATGGTACATATTGATTACTTTTAGGATTCCTCTATAAAGAAAGAAATCCAGGATACCAATTTAAGATTGTGACAAAAATCTGATGAGTGATAGGGCCTTAGTTCGGGGGCCATATCATGAGATCATTCCTCTAGGTAGAAAACTAGTAACACCCCACCTATTGAGAATTATATTCTACTATCAGATCATGTTGAGGATACATGCGATCTTAGTGAACTCCATGAGTTCTAGTGCTCGAGGTTGTTGAGGGTCTATAATGCTTTAGATCCACAGGAAATAGAGGATTGTCTTCAGTTGGTGATCTAAATTTTTAGACTTGTGTGGACCTCGACTGATTAGATGTTTTTGTTGGAAGCTAGTATTTTCCATGGAGTATTTGGGCACTAGTTGAGTCTAGTCATGTAGACACGTGATGATTTGGTACTCTCATTGTTCAACTTACAATATCTATTTCATGAGGATTACTACCCCTCGTGCTTGAACTCAGTTCAGATTCATGGGATTTTTCAGTTACAATAGGGAGGGATGATAGTTGTTGAGTATGTCACAAGTATCATTGACCTTATGTGGTACTCCCTTAACATGATTTGGGATGGTTACTTCCGAGCGTGGAAGTTTTATCAAGGTCTCCATAGGGGGATTTATTCCAATGTGGTAGCCCTATCTATTCCCACATATAATGGAGTGCTAGATCAGGCACTGGTAATATAGATATTACTATCTGAGGGATTCCATGTAGCTGGTGATATCAGTAGGCACCCTAGGGATGAGTCTTCTATAGTGGCTAGAAGTGACTAGTTTCAAGGCACATAGGGTACACCCATGCTCAAAATTAGGCATGTGGTCATGTGGCTCAGGGATAGCACAGAGGACCTGGGTATCCTAGAGAGGGTTGATGCTATTAAAGTTATGGTATTGTTCAAATAGAATGTGATTTCCTAACCCAACATGTTGGGGAGGGAAGGAATACAATGGATGGAACACCATGGTAGAGGTAGTTCCATGATCAAGTTTCTTTTAGGCATAACCAAAGTGGCCCTCAGTGAGGATAAGATGGGAGAGGAGCAGGTGGGGCACTGGGAGGAGGAGTTGCTAACTGAGGGAGACATTATGAGATACTTCCACCACTACCATTAGGTGGCCCAAATTAGGATCAAGGAGTTAGTGGTTGAGGTCATGGGGAACTAAAGGCTTTGGAGTCTTATGACTTGAAATCTCATGATATGATTAGACGTATGATATGTGTTTATTATACTATTTTTTCTGTATTAGTAGACATAGATTCATGTAATTTTTTTATCTACATTCTCCTAATGTGAGAGATGGAGTCCCTAGTTGAGAATATATCCTAGAATATTTGTATTGAGATTCATATAGGGAACATATATTTTTTATAACTTATCTATTGGTAGTGAGAGAATTTTTCTTGGTGGAGAGAGTTTCTTGTGGGACCTCTGGATCATCGCGATTTGACCTAATGACATCATCTTGGGTATAGACTGGTTTTATCTGATATGAGCCTAGATTGAATGTCATCAAAGATGAGGCATATTCCTTTGGATAGATGGGATGATATTATCCTTTGTGGGTGAGATAGATCTTAGGGCGGAGTGAGTGGGTCTTTCAAGTAGAAATTTGTAGCCCATAACCCATAAGTTGGTGAGTTTATCCCTTATAACGATGGTATCTTCATGTATCTATGTTCCATTACTTATGGAGGATTATATGTACATCTTCCCCAAGGATGTTATAGGACTACCACTGATGTAAGAGATGGATTTTTTCATCGACATGTACCCTAGGACCACCTCGATATATTATAGGTCATAAAATATGGGCCCTATTGAGCTTCGAGAGTTGATGGTGTAGTTGGAAGAACTTATAGAGATGGTTTTTATCAGAATCAGGGTGTCCCTTAGAAAACTATGGTTTTGTTCATGAAAAATGCAGATGAAATCTTGCATATTTTTTTGAATTATTAACACCTAAACCATACCATGATAAAGAAAAAGTACCCCTTGTTGAGGATTGATGGACTATTTTATCAGTTTTGAGGTGTGATATGGTTCTCAAATATCATTCTTAGGTCCATTTTTCACCAATTGAGGGTCCACGAGGATGATATTCTAAAGATGGAATTTTGATGTCATTGAGGAAAATAAGAGTTCCTAGTGATGATTTTTGTTATTCCAGACTCCCCCCATTGTGTTTAAGACTCTAAATAACTAGATCTTCTAGCCATACTAGGACTGGCTTTTTGTTATCTTTATTGATGAAATAATCATTTATTCTACATCATAAGAGGAGTATGTAGAGCACTTGAGGATGGTTCTAGACTTTCTTTGAGTTCACTAGCCTTATAGTAAGCTCTCAAAGTTCCATTTTTGAAACCATGAGTTTTACTTTCTAGGGAATTTCATTTCTGATCATGGATTACCTATGGACTTAATAATGATTGATTTAGTGATTAATTGAGATCCACCCAAGGAAATGTCATAGGTGCACATTTTTCTTCACTGGGAAGGGTACTAATAGATTTTCATGGAATATTTCTCTAGGGTTCCATCCCCTTTGACCACTCTAACATGGAAAGGGTATTATTTTACCTAGAATGATTAGTGTTATAGAGCCTTTGTAACGCCCTGACCCCAGTTACCCAGAGTCGGTGCATTAGTTACATAACATTGGCATGATCACGAGAAAGATCAAGTCTCGAAAGACCGATTAGTTTAGTATCCTTGGAATAACTAGATACATCCATAAATTTTTACATTACATCATAAAAAAACATCTTGTCTTCATATCCCCTCATACTATCCCTGCAGGTCATTCATAAATTACTTCTTCATAATCCTGGGAAAAATATAAAACATTGAAAGGGGTGAGATCATATGCTCAGTAAGGATAACATTATAGCAGAAGCTTTCATAAATAAGCATAAACACTTAAGGCAATTTATAACTAAAACAAAAGCCTTTTAAACTTGAACTTCAGCATAAAATGGCAAAGGTAAAATGAAATAATGCCATTTACTTACTCACATGGATATTCTACTAGTCGAATGATCACATGCAATATCAATATACACTTTCATAATGATGGAATGCATAATGCCAGACTATTATAACCACATAGCCATGGCCTCGTGCCAAGACTACAAATAATATTTTCCCAAGGCCTTGTGCCAAGACACTAGTTTGTCTCATGAGACCTACCGATGCATCAAGGAGCTATAGCGGGATCCACCCGTCACTTATTAAGTCCAATGCATTCCTCATATGAACATGTTTAAACATAACATAAACATTCGTATTAAAACTAGCATATGAAATGTCAATACTTTTACCACAAACCATGAATGGTATAAAAAAAGCACATCCACAGTCAAGCATAACTCATTCGATACAATATGGAAGATTTTATTGTATCACATTAACCTCAATCAAGAATAATGAAGGATGTTGACATAAATTAAAATAATCATCAAAACTATTTGAGAGAAATATCCCCATTTTCTTGAAAACATTTAAAAGTCACACTATTTGTCAAGAATCCATTTAAAAGTAGATTTTTGAATCAAAGTGTCCCATACCACTTTGAAACTTTTTAAAAGGAGTTTTAATTTCTAAAACTTTAATGTCCATATAAATAAATCCTTAAAACCATTTTTAAAACATGGACATTAATGAACAAGATTTAGAAGAATAAGTCTTTAAAACATTTAAAAATGGTATTTTAGTTAGAGATTCTAACCAAAAGAGACACTTGAATACAAATAATTGAGGTAATCAAAACTTTGTAATATCATGAGAATAAAGGGATTCATGATATACTATGTCAAATTACATTATATACACCACATAAAAGTGATTTGGTGTATATCAACAAAGAAGTCTCAATGGAATGTAAATTGAGATGAAATCTCTCATAAAGGTCGTATCCTTAGGTTAAGGATAAATCAACGACATAATTATGTGTGATAAATATAAATACACTAAATATTATTGGATATTCAGTGTAAAACAATCAAAGGATATTCACACATATTCTTGTAAAAACAACACCAACGAATTGGATGTTTAACTCAACAAATGGTGAATGAGTTAAAATTACTCTTATCAAATTCATATCAATGACTTGAGAATTACCAATGAGTGATTATGTGTATCAAACTTATATCCACAGGAAGGGGAGTGGAAATTATGACATAATCAAATGAATAGTGATTCCACACATAATCATGGAGTAATATAATCAATGAAATATGCGTAAAGCCAAATGAGTGGGAATTGAAATCTCAAATTCCCTTATCGATTAGGTAACATACGAAACATACACCCATGAAAGAAGTATCATACCATGATGATGTAAATACCCATAAATTAAATTATATTACACAATGAATACAATCATGGGCAGTACACATACACCACATGCAATAATTAAGTGGTGATCAATGGAAATCTCACGAAATTAAAAGTGAGATAAGAAACCCCTTACCACGTTAATCAACTGAGTCGTATGGCCAAATGTTAATAACCACCAAATTATTTAAAGAATAACATGAATATAAATAGAATCATGAATATATATCAAATGGCAGTACACAATACACCACTTTCAATAATTTAGTGGCGAAAAATGGAAATCTCACGGAATTGAAAGTGAGATAAGAAAATCCCTTACCTTGAACTTTCCCTTAGTCGATGGTATGTTAACCTCCTGTATAATAATTAAAAAATTGTTATTAAATTATACAATAATCATATACATCAATATGATATCATATATGATCTTTTAACATTGCTTTATTAATAATATCTTAGTATTATCGTCATTTCGGGTGATAATCGATTCGTTCTTCTTAAATGTTTGGTTACGTAAGACATGTTTGTAATGGATAGATTATATCTTATTCATAATCAGAATGATATTAACATTATTTTTAACCCTAAAATGAGAATAAGACTTGAATGGATACGATGGAGGATGGATCTCACCGTGTTCATGGAGATGGTAGTCCGTATGTACGTACGAACGCTACTTCCATTTAATTTTTCATTTTAAAAGAATTGAATCCAAATGATACATAGGTATATTATTATTCAAGTATAATATAATATTTTATATATGTCACTTATGTTCATTAACACCATTCTTTATACGTTCCATGTGTGGTATGAACGAGTCATATCATTTTAAGGGGGTGGTAGTCCGCACTTCCTCAAATGAAATTATCGTATGTATATACAACATGAAACGAATAATGGTATGAAATAAAATGGAATTACAGAAGCTTATATATAAAATATGTATCATTAATATCACAATTAATTACAGTGCCATCATAAAGGCCACCATGAGAGGCGGTAAGATGTATTTGAACAATCATCGTTTCGTGAGGAGTTGGTTTGCCATTCACAGAAACATTATGTTCATCATCCATTAGATGGAGGTGTGTGTATGTGTAGTTCGAATACTTATTATAAAAACATCTTAGTATATTGAGGATACTTTTTTTGTTACAAAAGAAAGGAAATAAAAAGAGTTTTGGGGTTGGAGAAGCAAAATAAATGAAAATAATTTAAGAGAAATCGTTACCTTTAATTTAGGTAACTCACTTTGGTTGGAACCAAAGGACTTCTTGAAATGCTTTCTGCCTAAGGGGAAGCTTCAAGGAGGAGGAGAGGGATGTGGGGAGATTATTTGGGCAGATTTTGGACGATCCAAGTGGCTTGAGATGTGAGATGAATGAGTAGAAGTGGTCTCCTTTTATAAGGGAGAGGAGGGGCTCTTTAGGAAAGAGTGAAAGTATTACTTTATAATATAATTAAATTCGGTTTATAATGGTCCAAAAATAATTGAGGTCGAAGATAAGATGACTCATATTCTAAATAACATAAACCAATAAGAATTGGACAGGTTTTATATAATATTTTAATCATTATAATCTTATTTATTTAAATGATTTATTAATGAGGTAAACATTGTATCATTATTGTGTCATTAATAATTTAAATTATTTGATGTCTAATAATTATAAATAAAATATCATTATGTAGGAAATCTTTTTATCTTTCTAATGAATATTTATAATCGAAAATCCAACATGTATAACCCTATGTAAAAAGTGTTCTTATAAAAGATGTAAGCTTATGCCATTTTTATTTTTATTTTAACTTTATTAATATAATGTGTCCCTACCACATACAAGTGGCTCCAAGGGGTCCCCAAATCGACCCAAGGATGCCCATGGTCGGGTATGTGTCCACCAATAAGGTTAGGACACGTTTTAAGGTAATTTTGTATTATTATAATATTATTTTTTAACCCTTATTTACCGGATTTACCCTTAACCATGGTAAATAAAATATTTACCACAGTAATTATTCAAAATGTCTAAAAATAAAAGTTACCTATTTACACAATTTGGACATCCTGATTCCAAATATGGTATCCATTTTTCTAAATTCAAAACACAGAAGTTGCAGAAATTAATTTAAAATTAATTCCCGCTGTCAAAACAAAAAGCGTGTTTTTAAGAGGTAATAACTATCAAAAGATTGACACTTGTTTATGTTCGGTTTAATTGTAAAATTATGTCCAATGACCAACATTATATTAAATGGTAAAAATATATTCTAAATATACTTTAAAACCACTCAAATTCACAATTTATCACTATTAATTATTTTGATTAAAAAAGTTTTTTTTAATTAAAATTTAGTAATTTTCACTATTCATCAAAATATGAAAGTTATCCGAAAAGTGCCAAAATTTCACCTTAGGCTAAATTCGATATTCCGAATCCAAAATTGAAGTCCATTTTAAAATATAAAATATATATAATTTCAAAATTTAGGTATTACTATTCATAACGGCTAGTTTGATTGGTTGTGGCGTGTGTTAAAACTCAAGGTTGCGTACAACACACGCTACTATTTTATTCAAAGGAAAGTGTACCGTGGAAGCTTGTGATGTTTCATTTTAAATTTTTTTGATGTCCCAATTTATTCAGATAGTTTAAAATATTTTATTTAAAAAGGTTTCACTATTAAAAGTTGATAAAAGTGCAATACTGAAAATGAATCTGTTCTTGCATTATGACTAAGAAACTCATAATAGGGATTCTAAAATTATAAGGATTATATAAAGTTCAAAATGTAGTTAATACTATTCATGACCTCTTTTAATGGATTTTTTTTTGTACGTCATGGTGTGATTGAACTCGGTGTTGCGTGTAGTGCAAGTTATTGAATTATTTTTAAGAAATAACACACTATGAAATCCTGGGGTGTTACATTCTCCCCTCCTTCAATAAATTGCGTCCTCGCAATTTGAAATTGTTCTTCGAAAATAAAAGGTTGAAAGTAGAAAATATATTTTTGGGAAAACCCACATTGGAAATTGGGTTACTAAAATTTAGTCTTAATATAAGGAAAAGAGAAATGAAAGGGTCACCAGCAAATTATGATCTCGATTAGGAGAACATTGGTGGCAATTAGAGACATATATTTGGAGGAAAAACGTAAATATTTATAGGTAGTGATTGAGGTCATCAATCACAAAAAAGTATAAAATTGAGTTCCTTAAACTCATCAATCTATGATGATTTGAAATACCATCGGTCCAAGAAAACATAGGGTTTTGGGATAACACATTTTTAACGTTTCAAAATATCTTAGTTGAAATCCCACATCGAAAAATGAATTAATGAGGCCTCTATTTAAAATAAAGAGTGGAAAGTATGAAGATTACCGAAAATAACACATACTAGGGTTCCATGTAGGAAAATATGGATATGGAAGAGAAATATAACCATCAATTATCTGATGGAGAGTGGTAGAGAACATGGCTATGAAAAGGCCAACAATCCCAAAGCCATAAATTAGTGATGATTTAATGTACCATATAGGACAACATTTTTTTTAAAGTTACATTACATAAGGAAGAGGAATTCATTTATGATATTGACTAAGAACATTATGATATATAATTAAATTTTAAGTAGATTTTCATTCTTTAATAAATTTCCACCACTAACTCAATTTTTTTTAAACGATGAGTATTCAAGAAGACTTGGTCACACTGGAAGAACTAGAATAAACTTCTATAGAATCACATGATCCGTGTAGGATAAACCATATATTTACATTGTCTTTGAAGATTAATCAAAACCAAAATGGTTAGTGAATGATCTAATGATCCCCCAAAAGGATATTCATTGAGATAAATATGCACTAATCTTAATTTCTAAAATTAAACCAACAATACCCCAAAGTTAAATAGATACCATTCAATAACGAATTGTCCTTACAATCCTTTAATATAATCCAAACTAATATTGAAACCCAAAACATAGAAGAATTTGATTATGTAGTCTCCCATGTTACATTGTATCTCCAAATTACATCAAATACTCTTAAAGTCACATACTTAAAAGTAATTAACATCATCACATATTCTCTGTTATAGGTTAATCATTTCCATAAATAACCCAAATCACTATAAATCAACAATAAAAACATAGATAAAAATCCACCATTACTCTATAAATGAAACCTCATTGTATTCTATTTTCCTTGGGCATATAGTGTTCCTAACAAAACGAACATCTTCCAAAATAACATTTATCACTTAATCACCAAATCATTTTCCTATACCAAGGGTATTCATTTGATAAGTCATAAGAACCCAAATCATCTTATTATTGATCAATAAAATCATTTAACAAAAAAAATAGTCACACTAACCAGGGACTTCACGTAGTCCAGTGGTAGGCGATAAATCCCAATCACACTTTGGTTGTGGGTTCGATTCCCACAGCTTTGTCCGACGCGATGGGTTGTCACACAGTCTACGTGTTGTCCTTTTTCAAAAACTATATTTTATAATATTACCAAAATGAGATAAATTCCTCAAAATAACATAATTTAACCACAAATGTTATATCATACTTTGCATTTTCATCCCAAATTATAATAACTTATCATTTTCTCAAACCCCAATGATCATATAAAACCAAATGGTTATTTATACCTATATCCACAAGAGAAGAGACAATTCTTCCTCAAATATAATTCTCACATGGCAAACTGTGGGGTTACAAATACAAGAGAAAATTATTCCAAAGTAAACCCATCAACAAGGAGTTCTAATACATTTTAAATTTTTCTCCAACCATTTATTTCCACATATCTTCTTCTTTGACCAAGAAAATATCCTATAGAATAGGACATTCACTTGGGTAATGGCCAGGTCCCCTACATTTACGGCAAATGACTGTAAACGGACTCTTGGGACCATTTTTATCTTCTTCCATAGTACTCTTCATTTTTCTTCGGCAATTCTTCACTTTATGTCCTTCCTTCCCGCACGTAAAACATTTCGTTGTCCCATTGAGACACTTTCCTGGGTGTCTCTTTCCACATTTCCTGCATGATGAAAATTGAGGTTTCTTTTCTCCTTGGTCTCTATTGCTGGAGATCTTATCATTTATCACCTTTCTCTTCCTTTTTGAGTCTGGGAGTTGGTTAATATATATGTTGTTGATCATATTTTTGGAAAACTGATTTGTCATAAAGACGATATCTTTTACGCCTATCAACATTCCATTTTGTTGCTCATCGGCACCACCGTTCCCACCTTGTACATCATTCTCAAAGTCACTATGACTTCCTTGAAATCCAGCCATTGACTAAAACCAGAAAGCATTGTGTGAGTAATAGTAGTTGTAAAATAATTTAGAGATTAAAATGTCACCATATTCTCAATTTGAAACATATTAGGATTAACCAAGGTCATTTACTCTCATCTTATGTATATATTACTTAAATCGGTTTGTAAAGAAAATGTAAATTATCCTAAGCATATCCCCCGGGAGTGTCGTAACCAAGAGTGCAGCAAGGCCCGTTGTCGTGCACCAGTTCCCGTTCGAGTCTAGCTCAAAGCGGTGTTTTCGGGTTTTACCCCTAGGTACATCTGTGCCAGAGCCGACTCTACCTGCTCGTATCCAGATAGGGATGTATTGCTCGGAAAACTCACAAAATCTCTACAATACCAAAATTCTAGGAAGTTCTTTTATACTAATCCTCAAAGTTCATCTTAGGTCTACGTGTTCTAATCAGAGTTTATCTAAATCTAGATACCAAGGTTTGTACTAAACTTCCTCTAATACCAACTGTAACGCCTTGACCCCAGTTACCCAGAGTCGGTGCATTAGTTACATAACATTGGCATGATCACGAGAAAGATCAAGTCTCGAAATACCGATTAGTTTAGTAGCCTTGGAATAACTAGATACATCCATAAATTTTTACATTACATCATAAAAAAACATCTTGTCTTCATATCCCCTCATACTATCCCTGCAGGTCATTCATAAATTACTTCTTCATAATCCTGGGAAAAATATAAAACATTGAAAGGGGTGAGCTCAGATGCTCAGTAAGGATAACATTATAGCAGAAGCTTTCATAAATAAGCATAAACACTTAAGGCAATTTATAACTAAAACAAAAGCCTTTTAAACTTGAACTTCAGCATAAAATGGCAAAGGTAAAATGAAATAATTCCATTTACTTACTCACATGGATATTCTACTAGTCGAATGATCACATGAAATATCAATATCCACTTTCATAATGATGGAATGCATAATGCCAAACTATTATAACCACATAGCCAAGGCCTCGTGCCAAGACTACAAATAAGATTTTCCCAAGGCCCTGTGCCAAGACACTAGTTTGTCTCATGAGACCTATCGATGCATCGAGGAGCTATAGCGGGCTCCACCCGTCACTTATTAAGTCCAATGCATTCCTCATATGAACATGTTTAAACATAACATAAACATTCGTATTAAAACTAGCATATGAAATGTCAATACTTTTACCACAAACCATGAATGGTATAAAAAAAGCACATCCACAGTCAAACATAACTCATTCGATACAATATGGAAGATTGTATTGTATCACATTAACCTCAATCAAGAATAATGAAGGATGTTGACATAAATTAAAATAATCATCAAAACTATTTGAGAGAAATATCCCCATTTTCTTGAAAACATTTAAAAGTCACACTATTTGTCAAGAATCCATTTAAAAGTAGATTTTTGAATCAAAGTGTCCCATACCACTTTGAAACTTTTTAAAAGGAGTTTTAATTTCTAAAACTTTAATGTCCATATAAATAAATCCTTAAAACCATTTTTAAAACATGGACATTAATTAACAAGATTTAGAAGAATAAGTCTTTAAAACATTTAAAAATGGTATTTTAGTTAGAGATTCTAACCAAAAGAGACACTTGAATACAAATAATTGAGGTAATCAAAACTTTTTAATATCATGAGAATAAAGGGATTCATGATATACTATGCCAAAGTACATTATAAACACCACATAAAAGTGATTTGGTGTATATCAACAAAGAAGTCTCAATGGAATGTAAATTGAGATGAAATCTCTCATAAAGGCCGTATCCTTAGGTTAAGGATAAATCAACGACATAATTATGTGTGATAAATATAAATACACTAAATATGATTGGATATTCAGTGTAAAACAATAAAAGGATATTCACACATATTCTTGTAAAAACAACACCAACGAATTGGATGTTTAACTCAACAAATGGTGAATGAGTTAAAATTACTCTTATCAAATTCATATCAATGACTTGAGAATTACCAATGAGTGATTATGTGTATCAAACTTATATCCACAGGAAGGGGAGTGGAAATTATGACATAATCAAATGAATAGTGATTCCACACATAATCATGGAGTGATATAATCAATGAAATATGCGTAAAGCCAAATGATTGGGAATTGAAATCTCAAATTCCCTTATCGATTAGGTAACATACGAAACATACACCCATGAAAGAAGTATCATACCATGATGATGTAAATACCCATAAATTAAAGTATATTACACAATGAATACAATCATGGGCAGTACACATACACCACATGCAATAATTAAGTGGTGATCAATGGAAATCTCACGAAATTAAAAGTGAGATAAGAAACCCCTTACCACGTTAATCAACTGAGTCGTATGGACAAAAGTTAATAACCACCAAATTATTTAAAGAATAACATGAATATAAATAGAATCATGAATATATATCAAATGGCAGTACACAATACACCACTTTCAATAATTTAGTGGCGAAAAATGGAAATCTCACAGAATTGAAAGTGAGATAAGAAAATCCCTTACCTTGAACTTTCCCTTAGTCGATGGTATGTTAACCTCCTGTATAATAATTAAAACATTGTTATTAAATTATACAATAATCATATTCATCAATATGATATCATATATGATCTTTTAACATTTCTTTATTAATAATATCTTAGTATTATCGTCATTTCGGGTGATAATCGATTCGTTCTTCTTAAATGTTTGGTTACGTAAGACATGTTTGTAATGGATAGATTATATCTTATTCATAATCAGAATGATATTAACATTATTTTTAACCCTAAAATGAGAATAAGACTTGAATGGATACGATGGAGGATGGATCTCACCATGTTCATGGAGATGGTGGTCCGTATGTACGTACGAACGCTACTTCCATTTAATTTTTCATTTTAAAAGAATTGAATCCAAATGATACATAGGTATATTATTATTCAAGTATAATATAATATTTTATATATGTTACTTATGTTCATTAACACCATTCTTTATACGTTCCATGTGTGGTATGAACGAGTCATATCATTTTAAGGGGGCGGTAGTCCGCACTTCCTCAAATGAAATTATCGTATGTATATACAACATGAAACGAATAATGGTATGAAATAAAATGGAATTACAGAAGCTTATATATAAAATATGTATCATTAATATCACAATTAATTACAGTGCCATCATAATGGCCACCATGAGAGGCGGTAAGATGTATTTGAACAATCATCGTTTCGTGAGGCGTTGGTTTGCCATTCACAGAAACATTATGTTCATCATCCATTAGATGGAGGTGTGTGTATGTGTAGTTCTAATCCTTATTATAAAAACATCTTAGTATATATAGGATACTTTTTTTGTTACAAAAGAAAGGAAATAAAAAGAGTTTGGGGGTTGGAGAAGCAAAATAAATGAAAATAATTTAAGAGAAATCATTACCTTTAATTTAGGTAACTCACTTTGGTTGGAATCAAAGGACTTCTTGAAATGCTTTCTGCCTAAGGGGAAGCTTCAAGGAGGAGTAGAGGGATGTGGGGAGCTTATTTTGGCAGAGTTTGGACGATTCAAGTGGCTTGAGATGTGCGAGGAATGAGTAGAAGTGGTCTCCTTTTATAAGGGAGAGGAGGGGCTCTTTAGGAAAGAGTGAAAGTATTAATTTATAATATAATTAAATTCGGTTTATAATGGTCCAAAAATAATTGAGGTCGAATATAAGATGACTCATATTCTAAATAACATCAACCAATAAGAATTGGACAGGTTTTATATAATATTTTAATCATTATAATCTTATTTATTTAAATGATTTATTAATGAGGTAAACATTGCATCATTATTGTGTCATTAATAATTTAAATTATTTGATGTCTAAAAATTATAAATAAAATATCATTATGTAGGAAATATTTTTAGCTTTCTAATGAATATTTATAATCGAAAATCCAACATGTATAACCCTATGTAAAAAGTGTTCTTATAAAAGATGTAAGCTTATGCCATTTTTATTTTTATTTTAACTTTATTAATATAATGTGTCCCTACCACATACAAGTGGCTCCAAGGGGTCCCCAAATCTACCCAAGGATGCCCATGGTCGGGTATGTGTCCACCAATAAGGTTAGGACACGTTTTAAGGTAATTTTGTATTATTATAATATTATTTTTTAACCCTTATTTACCGGATTTACCCTTAACCATGGTAAATAAAATATTTACCACAGTAATTATTCAAAATGTCTAAAAATAAAAGTTACCTATTTACAAAATTTGGACATCCTGATTCCAAATATGGAATCCATTTTTCTAAATTCAAAACACAGAAGTGGCAGGAATTAATTTAAAATTAATTCCCGCTGTCAAAACAAAAAGCGTGTTTTTAAGAGGTAATAACTATCAAAAGATTGACACTTGTTTATGTTCGGTTTAATTGTAAAATTATGTCCAATGACCAACATTATATTAAATGGTAAAAATATATTCTAAATATACTTTAAAACCACTCAAATTCACAATTTATCACTATTAATTATTTTGATTAAAAAAGTTGTTTTTAATTAAAATTTAGTAATTTTCACTATTCATCAAAATATGAAAGTTATCCGAAAAGTACCAAAATTTCACCTTAGGCTAAATTCGATATTCCAAATCCAAAATTGAAGTCCATTTTAAAATATAAAATATATATAATTTCAAAATTTAGGTATTACTATTCATAACGGCTAGTTTGATTGGTTGTGGCGTGTGTTAAAACTCAAGGTTGCGTACAACACACGCTACTATTTTATTCAAAGGAAAGTGTACCGTGGAAGCTTGTGATGTTTCATTTTAAATTTTTTTGATGTCCCAATTTATTCAGATAGTTTAAAATATTTTATTTAAAAAGGTTTCACTATTAAAAGTTGATAAAAGTGCAATACTGAAAATGAATCTGTTCTTGCATTATGACTAAGAAACTCATAATAGGGATTCTAAAATTATAAGGATTATATAAAGTTCAAAATGTAGTTAATACTATTCATGACCTCTTTTAATGGATTTTTTTTGTACGTCATGGTGTGATTGAACTCGGTGTTGCGTGTAGTGCAAGTTATTGAATTATTTTTAAGAAATAACACACTATGAAATCCTGGGGTGTTACAGCCTTTGTGGAGTTGAGGATAAGTCTGATTAGTTCTCATATTTTGAGAATAATAAAGGGGGTTATGGAGTACGTAGTGTATTGCAATGCCTATAGACCTAGGATTATATCATTGTTGATACAATGGTAGGTAGTGATCAAATATGGGTTGAGGTAATTGATACCCCATGAGTAGAAATTAGTGACTCGTGACTTAGAGTTTGTATTGGTAGTCTTCACTTTGAGGATGTGGAGGCACTATCTTCTGGGAGAGCATTTTTTTTATTTACTTAGACCATCAGAGTATCATTTATTTCTTAATGAAGAGATATCTAAATCTAATATAGAGGTTCTAGTTGTAGTTTATATAGGATTACAACTTTGAGATGGTCTATACTCCTGGTAAGGGAAACATGGTGGCATATTTCCTTAGTAGGAAGTCTCATTCCCATCTAGTGGAGGAGGCATCTAAGTAGTTGGATTCATTTCAATGGAACCCAGTGGAGGAGAGGGGTGCATATTATCTTTAATTTATGGTGTTCATTCCTATTATTTAGTGTGTGAGGGAGGCTCAGTTAGGTAAAATCGACTGTGAGGTCCTACTTGAACATAAATTTTCAAGAGATTTACCAGATGGATTCTATGAATGGGAGAATCATGTCATCCTTTTCTAGGGATATACAATTTTTTCGGTCACATTTTGATAGTAGGTAATGAGATAATTTCACACATCTCGTTTTTATGTACATATCAATGTAGGGAAGATGTACTAAGACCTTTAGTGGTAATTTTTGTGGGATGGAATGAGGTGGATTGTTTCTGATTTTGTCTCTCAATTTCTCACTTGTCAGTAAGTGAAGGTTGAGCACAAGGTTCCGGAAAAAAAAAATTGCAGCCTCTTGATATCCAGGAGTGGATATGGGATGAAATATACATGGAATTTTTTATTGGGATTCCATGGATATCAAGAGTCCATGATGTCATTTGGGTGATAGTTAACCGACTTACCAAGTCGGTGCACTTCCTTACTATTAGGGATTAGAGTTAGGTGGATAGTTTGTGGCAGTTGTATTTGTCGTAGATCATCTAACTTCATGGGTTTACCTCGATTATTGTTTCTGACCATGATGTATGATTCATGTCACGATTGTAGAGAGTCCTTAAGGAGGAATTTAGGGCCCAGTTGAGGACGAGTACAACTTTTCACCCCTAGAAGGATGGGTATAATGAGCACACTATACATGTATTGGGGGATGTGTTGAGGACTTTCGTGTTAGACTTTTTTCAAATTTAAGTGTATCACTTACCTTTAGTATAGTTTTCTTATAATAATATTTATCACTCTACTATCAGCATGGAACCTTTCAAGGACCTGTATAAGAGACCTTGTAGGATACCCATATACTAGATTGAGATCGGTGAGACATCTATCATTGGAAAATAGATTGTGTGTACGATGACAGAAAGGGTTTGGGTGATCCATGAGTGGATAGGGACAACCTAGACCCAACATAAATCTTATGTTTTTCAATATTGTAAGCCCTTGGGGTTTGATCTAGGTGAAGACATTTTCCTGAGAGTATCTCTATGTTGAGGCTTGTAGAGATTCAACAAAAGAGTCAAGTTATTCTCAAGGTTTATCGATCTGTTCAAGATCCTGTAGAGGGTTAGAGACGTATCTTACCTCCTATACATAGCCCCATAGATGGAGCAGGTAAAAGATGTATTCCATGTTCCACAACTGAGGAGATACATGCATGATCCTATGCACGTTATTGACTAAGGTGATCTTTACATCGAGGATGGAGCCACCTTTATGGGGTACTCGGTGGAGATCTAGGATCGATAGGAGAGGATCCATCATGGGTAAAACATTACCTTTTTTGTGGGTTGTGAAAGAATGGGATCATGAAAGAGAACTCCAAGGAGCTAGAGAGACAAATATTGGCTCATTTTCCCCACCATTTTGTTTAGATTGTTCTTTTTAGGGATGAAAATATTTTAAGGAGTGAATAATGTAGATAATTGTTTCCCTTGAAATATTTTTAAATATATTAAGGAATATTTTCAGATCCATACATTGAATCTAGAGCATGAGTTTTACATTAGGCATGACATAAGATTGGTCAACATTAGATGTCTTATTGAGGAAGCCATTGGTAAGTGTGCTTAATTAAAATAAAGAAATAAATTTTTTATTTATTTATTAAAATAAGTAATTAAATATTCTATAAATACCCTCTTATGATGATTTTACTAGGGTTATCTACATAACCCTTACAAGATCTAATAAGAGGAGAAGATATTTCTTGATTGACGGATCGACATCGAATGACGAATGTTGATCAGATTGAGGTGGATTCACAAATAATGAATGCATCAGGTCATCATCATTTCTAGAACACGCGTTATTCACCAATGATCCATCCATAATCTAGGTAGGGCTCAACAATTGTTGTTTACACCCTTGATTAAATGTTTGAGCATGAATATTTTGTTATCTATTTTGATCCTATGTATCCCACCCTTTTCATGATCTCATTGTCAAATTGAATAATTTTATTCAATTTATTATTTTCTTATGCCATGATCTCACCCAAGATCTCCTAATTTTCAATTGTTGGCTGAGAAAAATTGGAAAATGATGTTTATCACCCTTATTATGGTGTTTTCCCCCCATCGTTCTTCATGTTTATTTGTTGGCATGTGGGGTCATCGTTCGACATTGTAGGGGTGGGTTCAAGCATGATCAAACCCTTGGATTCATGGGGGTTGTGAAAATTATGATCTGTATGGAAATTTTCAAAGGATATAGATCTTTTGTGGGGTGCGGGTGATGATTCTTGTGGATCTGGGATTCGGGACTGAGTAGGAGCGACCAGAGGAGCGATGTGCATGTGAAGAATTTGTAAGGATGGTTGGAATCCATTTTCCAACCACTAAAGGCTAGGAAATGATGTCCATATGAAACTACCATCGATTTTGGGTGGTAAAAAAGTGTGATTTTTAATGGATAAATAGAATCTATAAAACACTTGAAATATATGAATTTCTGTGAAAATCCCAAATGCATAGTGTGTCTTGGGATGAACACATGCTATGTAGACACTAAGCTATGGTGGCTAGGGTTTTGGGAAACATATAAGGATGTCATTCCATGTGGCTAGGTTACATGTCGTGTGACCCTCCTCGGGTAGCTAGGTCATGTGATAGTTGCACATGCCAAAGACCCTGTGTGGAAGGACACATTGTTTTCTCTGGGAGTTCACATCCATTTGTTGCTACCCAACCATGGCTAGAAACATGGATATGTTCAGATGCATGGGCATAAAAATGTCCATGTACCTAGTTTGGGACATGTCCAGGTATATAGCCAGGAGCACATGCATGGGTAGAATTACATGGGAAGGTCCCAATTGGTTGAGACACACTGTTTGGTCCCCACAGACATCATGTATGGTAACATGTCCATCTATCCATGTTCATAGGAGACACATACATGTGATGAGGTGGTTTCACATGCCATGTGGACCCACATACACATTGTATACTTCCCTCTACAACTTCCTTCTCTCATATATCCTTCATTTGGATTCAGATTTTGGCTCACAAGTAGGTTTTCCTGAGTGTTTTTTAGTGTAAAACATGATGATAGCATTTTTAGTGGATTTTGAGATAAAAATTGATATTTTTTTAGTGTGATTATTTTTTTAGGTGATTCTCAATGATGAAAGTGATCAAGTAGGATCATCATATAGATTATAGGTAGTGATGGTACTCTCCTATCACACCAAGATGTGAGTCCTATATCCCTAGGGATGGTACTACCATTTTTTATTAGGGAATGATTCCTCATTACCTTTTGTTCAGATAGATATGGTACTCTCATGTCACATCAATGCATAGTTTCTCTATCCATAGAGATAGTATTTCCCTATCTCACTAGGGTATAGGTTCTACATAATCATTATTTCATGTAGAGGTGGTACTCCCCTATAATACCTGGGAGCGGGTCCACTATCATACCATGGCGCTGGTCCCTCATACTCTTTATATAGGTCAAGGAAGTACTCTCGTATCACACTAGGCACAGTTCATCTATCCATGAAGATGGTACTCTTCTTCATGGGTGTGGTTCCTCCATAATCATTATTCAAAATATAGAGATGGCACTTCCCTACATGATCATGGGTCCTTATTCTATGGAAATGGTTCCCCATTTTATTTACAAGGGTATGGAGATGATACTCCCTTACATGGGTGTGGGTCTTCTATCTAGTGATGGATATTACCCTATTATTATAGGGTATGGGATCTATATATTTTTTAGATTATTACCCCTTAGGATATAGAGTAGCAGTGAGGTGAGGGACCTCCAGATGACTTCTTTTAAAAAACACATAAGAAATTGGACATCAATGATAGACCTTTAGAGCTTCATTAAGACTCAATTTACTAGGCTAGGCTAGGAGTGATAGATCCTCTTTACCACTCATTTGGGTTTCATATATGATAATTTATATATCTAGGTTACTTGGTTTTATTTCCATCTTTCTTTGGGTTGAAATGACTACTTATATCATATCTTATGTTTCTCCTTTTTAGTTTTTTTAGGTATCCTACTTGGTATGCATATACTCACCCCTGCATGAGTTTTTCCCTCATGTGTCATGTCTTATGCAGATGATGAACAAAATCGATGGTGATTTTAGAGGATCATAGGGATACTTGAGTTCTTAGACCATGTACGGTGTTCAGGTTTTATAGATCAGGAGTTGGGATCTCTTAGCTATTTTTATTTTCCAATTTTGTTAGGTTGGGTTATATTTTCTATGTGGGCGTGTAATTTTCCCTTTTCATTTTGGATTACATTGTTTCACTCTTTTATATTCCTTAGATTTTATTACATGCATGTTTTTTACTCTAGATGTTACTATATTTTATTATTATTTCTCTGCACTTCTTCATGGAGATGGTTGGGTACATGTATAGAAGTAATTTAATAAAAGACCTCCCATTTTAGTTATTCCTTCTTGGTTCTTATCATCAACCCCTGGCCTATAGAGGCAGGCTTGGGAATTTAGTGGCCCAGTCTTCCACCGACTAGGTAGGACCTGGTGGGTTGGATCATTACACTTTTCAATTATATCATCTCCTTCCATACTCAATTTTGATTCTTCATACAACTGAACCAAGGCATGGACATCCTTGCTTGATCCATTTTTCCACTTTCCATTGATGTTCATGAATTTGATGAAGGAATATTCTAAAAACTCAAATAGATTTTATCACTCACTTTTGAACAAAATATGTGTTATAGATTCACAATTATAGTGGATTAAGTGCACACAATGTTCTAGATTGTAAATTTTGTTAAGGAAATATGATCCCACTGATATGGGATAACCAGCTTTTTTGAGCAGTTGAAAGCCAAGTGAAACCTCAAAGAGTGTATCACCCAGATTTTTATTATCAGACTATAGGTTTTATTTGTATTATATCTAAATAATTGTTTCGATCTCATGTTTGAATTAGTGTTTTATTCCAAGAGAAACTCATGCAATAAGTGTGGTGGATGAAGATTCCTCCAAGGGAAACTCATGTAATGAAATTCTCCACTTGTTGAAAGGGTGATGGATTGAGGGAGAACTTACATGGGTGGGTTTTGTTTTGATGAATGTGAGGATTTTAAGTAAATCTACAAAGGGGGATGGGGTGTTGTATAAGGAATTGGGAATTTACATTTTTAAAATGTGGAAAAAAGGAATGAGGTGATATGATGACGTGTATCTTCTAGGATATAGGGTTTGGAAATGGGAAAGGGAAACTTAAATACTTGATTAAGTTATCAGATAGGCATGGATGTAAAATTTGGTTTTTATGGCTTGAATTTTCATGATTTTCATTCTCATTTTTTTGTTTTGTATTCACTTGAGAAGCATGGATTTGTTTGGTGGACTTGGTGTTGGATTCACTTTGATCTTTGTGGAGCCTTATTATTGGAGAGGAAATAGATCAGTATGAGGATAAAAACTTGATTGTGACCGAACTTGTTGTTTTGGGATTTATCTTTTTTGTGTTATTAATTAAATTTAGGTTTTAATATGTATTTTTTTACTTTATTTTATCCTCTCCTAGTCTTTATTATTAACCTTATGTGACTTGGTTTTACCCATATGTGAGTCTCATTCCATTTTTTTACACTTATGTGAGTTTCACTAGCCCTTATGTATCCCAGTTGAAGTTACTTTTAACCTTATGTAAGTTCATGGGTACCCCAAAATTGGTTTTGGTATTTCTAGTTAACCCTTATGTGGGGTCCCATGACCTTTATAGATTATCAGATTTTACCCTTATATGAGTTACTTTTGATACCCTTACATAGCCTATGTATTGAGTCGTGTACCCTTACACAGCTGGTCTGACCCTTATACGAGTGGTGGGTTACCCTTACATAAGTGTTGTGTTCCCTTACGCACCAGGTGCTACCCTTATATTGTGCTTGGTACCCTTACAGGAGTAGTGAGGTACCCATACATAGTGATCAGTAACCTTATGTGGTTCACCTATGAAAAATTTTAAAATCACCTTTTCATGGTTTCTATGTTTCATGTTTTTTAAAATCACCTTTTTATGGTTTTTTAAATCACCTTTTCATGGTTCACTTATCTCACTCTATTAATCTATTGCAATTGATTGCAATATCTCATTGTTTTTTCTACCCATTTTTTTCTTTAGGATCAAATGATACATTAAATAATTGGATCACTTAAGGATCCTCTCAACTATGATGATAGAGATGGGGGAAAATCTTGAATGGAGATCTCTATGGCCCATTGTTCTTTAAATACAGGAGGAGAAGTCAAGTAACAGCTTAGTTTATGGTGTTCATTATTAGAGCATGAAGTTTTTGCGACCCTTTGGAGGATCATGGTGGTTCATGGTGTGTGATATTGGAAAATGAAAAACTTGGGAAGTAGTGACAAACCTAGAAAATAGATATGATCCTGGAAATTTCGACGATAATGATTTCAGTGGCTGCTTCGACCCTCTTCCATGAAAAAGTTTTGACTGAGCCTCGGTAAGAGGGTTTCAGTCCTCTTTGGGATTTTTCCATTTTCTATTTTTGGGAGGTCTATTGATTACCTATTCTTTATTCATCATGTGAATTTTTTATTTTTTCTTGTCTAGTTCTCTTTTTTTCTCCTTGTACTCGTTTTTCTTCTTACATAGTGAAAATATATGATGATCACTCCCCATACACGTAGTCCAATTGGATGAAGCATGTAAATAATGTCGTCTTTTTACTGCTTTCCTTTTTTTCTTTTCATAAACCTATAATTTATATATTTAACTATTTTAATCTTAGATATTATTCAATTATGGTTTTGAATATATTTTTTGTACAAAAATAGTGTTGGGAATATTAAATTATTTTCTTCATTTGAAAACCTATATTTGATTTTGTTATGGTAAATAAATTATGTTCTGATCATTTTCAATGCTGCTGATTTTAATATTTCTTTCTTACTTCTTATGTATGAGAATATTTATTTGGGTTATGGAAATGTACATAATTGAATTAGTGGATAATCTTAAGAGTCGGTTTAGAAAAGGTGAGTCGGTTTTGAATATTTCTGGGTTTTGATTCATCTAAGTTTCTTGGTATGGTCGATCCTCATTTCCCTATTCTCCACATACTCTTTCATCCAAAATTCATGGAGATCCTTATGTTCACCTATAATGGATTCCCCCAACTTCCCAAAGGTGGCCATGATGATTCAATCCATTATAGTGAAGGGGGTTTTGGAAGGGAGGCAGTGGCGGTAGAACCGGATCCTGATAAGGAAGATGAGGATGGGGATGGAAAAAAAGATGATGGGAATTCCATAGATGATGTTCCATCCTATATTGTTATGGATGTAGACCATGGAGGTTTTGGATAATAGGGTGCCAGTGAAGATTCTGAAAATCCACTAGTTGAAGAAAGATATTTTGACCTATATGACTCAAAGTGTGTGTTTTTATTTAAAATTGTCATTTTAGTTAAAAACACACATCACATACTCAAAATCAACCAAATACATTCAAAATGTTTTGACACTTTATGTAAATAATACATATTCTATTTTTGGTGTGTAGGAATCATATGTACCTCAATTTGATACACAGTGTGTCTAGTATGACTCAAAGTGTATGTTATTAGTTTCAAATTGATATTTTAGTTCAAAACATTTCAGTCATTGAAAATCAAGAAAACATGGTCTTATTGACTTGATACTTTAGTTAAATGATTCAGAAGTCATTTTTGACATGTAAGAATCAGTCGCAAATAAAACTGACACATGATGTGACCAATATGACTCAAAGTGTGTTGTTTTAGTTTAAATTGACATGTTAGTAAAAAAGATGTGTGACATAGTCAAAACTGATAAAAAACTTTTTTATTGTGTTAATAATTTATTAAAATGATCCATAAGTCATTTTTTATGTGTAGAGATCAAATTCACATAAATATGACGCACAGTATGATTGATATAACTCAAAATGTGTGTTTTTATCTAAAATTGACATTTTAGTTCAAACCACACATCACATACTCAAAACCAAGAAAAAAAAATTATATTTTTTTCATACTCAAGTAAAATTATCCATAGTCATATATGATTTATAGGAATCATACTCACCTCAATTCTATATATGGTGTTCCCATTATGACTCAAAGTGTATGTTATCAGTTTACAATTGACATTTTAGTTCAAAATGTGTATTACTCACTAAAAACTAAGTGAACATGATTAGATTGTCTTTATAATTTAGAAAAATGGTTTATAACTCATTTGTTACCTATTGGAATTAGTCTCAAATAAAATTGACACATTATGTGACCGGTATGACTCAAAGTGAATGCTTTTAGTTTAAATTGATATTTTTCTAAAAAGGACACATGACACACTCAAAAACTGAGAAAACATATTCAGATTGTTTTGATACTTTAGGAAAATGATCCATAAGTAATTTTTGATGTGTAGTAATTAATCACACATCAATATGATGCATGATATGACTGGTATGACTCAAAGTGTGTTTTTTTATTTAAAATTGACATTTTAGTTCAAAACACACATCACATACTCAAAACAGATAAAAGACATTCATATTGTTTTGATACTTTTGAAAAATCATCCATAAGTAATTTATGGCTTGTAGGAATCAATTACACCTCAATCTGATGCACGGTGTTCCCAGTATAACTCAAAGTGTATGTTATGAGTTTAAAATTGGCATTTTAGTTCAAAACATGTGTCACTCGTTAAAAACCTAGAAAGCATGATCATATTGTCTTGAGACTTTAGGACTAGATTCATACGTCATTTGTGACATGTAGGAATCAACTTCACCTTAATAAGATAAAAAATGTGCCTGATATGTATTGATGTGTGTGTGTTTTTAGTTTATAAATTACACTTTAGTTCAAAACATGCATCACATACTCAAAACCAAGAAAACACAATTAGATTGATTTGATACTTTAAGAAAATTATTCATAAGTCATTTGTGATGTGTAAGAACCAACTGCACTTCAATCCAATATATGATGTGACTAATATGACTCAAAATGTGTGAAATCTGTTTAAAAATGAAATTTTATTATTATATTGTTTCATAATTATTTTTAATTTTTTTATACTATTAAAAAAATATGAATTGTTTTTTATACAGGTGCATTCTTTTCCTTAATATGGAGTGATTTTTTCAACAACTGGTAACATGATCGGGTGCTTTTGAGTGGGGGATGGGGACCATAGACAATGAAACATTGATCTTTTTTAATTTTTATGATAAATTGTACTTACCAATGTAATTTTACAAACAAATATGTTTGAAATGTCCATAATATAGTATATTTTTATTGTATTAGTGATTTAAATTTAATTTCAATTAAATTATCTATTTGGTGTTGTAGTAAATTTTAATTTCAGTAGCACAATACACTAGCATGACTTTTATAAGTATTAGTTTTGAACTAATAAAGGTACCCCTTTATTACTACTTTTTTAGTGCTAGTGCTGATAAAATCTATAGTATTTTAAGGGTAGTTTTGATAACAACAATTTTTTATGCTCTATTAAATAGTTGATCAGTGGTAATGATAGTGCATTGGAATCACCGCTAAATTACACTTATAATAATTCTAGATAACTTATCCATTCACAACCTTTACCTAAAAAGGCCACAACTAGTAAAATATGAGACTAATACGGAAAGCTTGACTCTTCCTTGGGAGACACTGCCTTCAATTTTTTCGCAAGAACATCCCTAAAATCCGAAACCTTGGCCTTATACACATATGTCCTGGACACTAATAATAACACCAAGATATTTGGGACGTTGAGTACAAAAAATAAGGAATAGTAGTGGTTGAGGTGTGACATGTTGAGGTTGTTCAGAATCCACCCATGCTGTTCATGGCTCTCAGTGATGTGGGACACCATCGACAGAAGGAAGGTGCTCAGGAAGTTGATGACACCAAGGCTGGTGCTGGTGTAGGGGGTCCCTAGGCTCTTCATCCCCTTTGGTTCTTGGTCATAGAAGAACTCAAGATTTTTTTAATGTGTTTTATAAAAAAATATTTTTTAAAAAAACAATAGGTTAAAAAAATTAAAAATATGAGTTAAAGGTGGCATCACTGATGCCACCTTCTCCCCCCCCCCACGTTTGGCCCGAATCGATGACATAGAAAAGGAAGTAGGGGGTACCACATTTCTATCAATGCCCTATAAAAGCCCCCCCCCCCCCTTCTCCTCACTTTCATTTTGCCCCATCTCTCTTCATTATACAGCTTCTCTCTCTAAAAAACTCATTTTTCGTGCGGTGGAGTCGGTGGTCCAAAAGAAAGCTTGGTTTTTTGCGAAGTACCATTTAGAGGTATTTTTTATTTAATTTAAGGTTTTTTATTTATTTAATTGAATTCTTTTTAGTTCTAAATATTTCATTTTTTAAGTAGTTTAGTTAGTTCTAAATATTTTTTTATTAAGTTGTTTAATTAGTTATATATAGTTTGGAATAATAATAATTATTAGTAATGATTAAGTACAAATTAAGTATAAAATACCTTAAGATTAAGTATTGAAAATTTTTGGTATCATAAAGATTATGTGGTTATATAAGTAATAAAATCCCTATTTAGATACAAACAAGTGGATGTGGATCTGGCATAGATGTATATAGGGGTAAAACCCAAAAACATCGCTTTGAGCTAGACTCAAATGGGAACTAGTGCACAACAATGGGCCTTACTGCACTCCTGTTTTGACACTCCCATGGGATATTCTTAAGATTATCCATATTTTATTTATAAACTACTAAAATACCTAAGAAAATAAAAATCAAATCAGTATATTTATCAATGATAAAATGATAATTATGATGATATAGAATGAAATGGACAAGGACAAATTCATTAAAAAATGAAATTTATTATGATTAATTGAATTTATTTTAGTAAGTTTTAAATATTTTATTTATTAAGTAGTTTAATTAGTTATATACAGTTTAGAAATAATACTTATTATTAGTAATGATTAATTATAGATTAATTAATGAATAAATTAGGATTAAAAATTAATACATATGATTAGTTAATTATAACTAACTGATGAATATCATATGATTAATGATTAAAAAATAAATAATTAAAGAATAACTTAATAATGATTAACTAGTGATTAAAGATTTATTGAGTAGTTAAAACTATACTAAGAAACATTAGTATCATTTTTTAGTATATAAAAATATGTTCTAAAATTTTAGTATCATAAAGATTATATAGTTTAGAAAAAAAATTCATTAGTAATGATTAATTATAGATTAACTAATTAATAAATTAAGATTAAAAGATGAATACATGTAATGATTATCTAATAATACTTATCATTGATAAAATGAAAATTATTATTATATAAAATGAAATGGAGAATAACAAACACATTAAATTACACATGAATGTTTTACAACATACAATAAATGCCTTGACGTTTTTCAATTAAACATGGTTTGGATAAAATGAGTGTGACTTCGAAAGTGAGGTAAAATCCAGTTTATTTTTATTTGGTAGCTTAATAACATATTCTAAATATATTTACTTAGTAAGTTAGGTACATACTTATAGAATATTTTATTAAGATATCAAATAAAAACCATTTGGATTTTAGCTTACTTTTGAAGTTAGGCTCAAATAAACCAAACCATGTTTTATTGAAAAATGTTTGTATTTCTTGTATGTTGTAAAACATTCATGTGTCATTTTATGTGTTTTTTCTTCTCTATTTTACTTTATATTATCATTTATCAATGATAAACAAACTAATTTGTTGTTTTCTCTTCTTTGTGACCTCAGTTTTTAAAAACATTTTGTGACTTATATTCTAATAAAATTTAGTATCATATTTAAGAGTATGAAAAGATGTTCTAAAATTTATGTATAATTAATATTATATAGTCAACCATCATTGACTCTATCATAATTTTGATCAAAAAAATATTTTTGACAAAGAGATTAATGTTTTCTTAAGTGTACTTCTATGGGGGGGTTATTCAAACTAAGCAAGAAGATTCTTATAGTACACAACCAATAATAATGGTTAGTATGGCTGAATTTGTAACCCTAAGTGGCCTTCAAGATAGAATTCATGGTTCCTTAAATATAGGACCCAATCAAGAGATCAAGTCTATGAGCTATAGACATTTTCAATTTCTGGCAACACTGTGGCATCTAGCTTGTCCATCGGTTGCTAATACGCAGTGGTTCCAAGCAATAAATTTATTTTATCAATGGTCAGATGGTACCATGGAGGAGTTATATATTGATGTTTCTATTGTAAAACTACAATGTCCAGTTGTAAAAAGACATAGACTTACAATAGTGGTTGAAGATAGTCTGCCCCATGAAATTCAGCCTATTCCAAATGATGCAGAAGAGGAAAACCTAGATGATTCCCCAAATATACATGTCAATCCAACTCTTGATAAGGAGTTTTTTAATGATAGAATAGATGGTGACAACAATTCTTATGAGGAGGTACTAACAGAATATAGGGAAGAAGTTTCTAGAAATTCATTAGTTGTGCAGTATCCTCGACCTATAATAAATCATCTTCCACTCTTTGCATCTTGGTCAGAAGCAATGACACATGTTACTGAATTCGATAATAATGTTCTCACACCCACAACTGGGTTTCCCAGAGTTTTACCAGATAGGTTTAGTGATCTGGAAAAAACCTTATATGTTGGAAGGAATTTTCAAAGTAAAGATTCATTAAAAAGAACGCTAAAGATATTTCACATTGATAGGCACCGCAGATATATATAGTTCAGAAATGAGGTCATAGTAAATATCTCATACGGTGTGAGAAGTATGGGGATGATTGTAGATTCTGATTGATGGATATTTTGGACATTTCATTTAGAGTTTGGAGAATCTCAAGGATTAAGGTAGCTCATACTTGCGTTCAGCCAAGCCTAACACAGTATCATACCTCATTGGATGCATAATTTGGGTCATCCATTGTCATTGAGATGATTAGTACATGCTAAGAGGTTCTGATATCCCTTGTTCAAGAGATGATTCAACAGACATTCAGTAATAATACTTCCTATAATAAGGCATGGATGGTGAAACGGAAGGCAATTGTGAAGGTGTATGGTGATTGGGATGACTCATATCATGTTTTTCCACAATTTATAGCCATACTGAGGCACCAAAACTAAGATGTATTCCATCTTGATATAGATAAACATGTGTATCAAGATAACTGACTTGATCCATCTTGTGTTCAATTTCATTGGTTTTTCTAGGAATTCCTCCCCTATATCTCTGCATTTCGTTTCAGTAAGCAATTCATTCAGATTAATGGAACATTTCTATATAGAAAATACAAGGGAAAATTGTTTATTGCGGAATCCCAAGATAGAAACAATTCACCTTTTCCACTTTCCTTTTCCATTTTATATAAATAAAACTATGAATCATGGAGTTGGTTTTTGGCATGTATCAGTAACCATTTCAACAACATTTGGGGTGTTTATTAGATATCTTATCAACATTGATCAATTAATGAGGCAATTAATGAGGATCCCGATACATAGAGATACCCAAATTCACATCATTAGTTATATATTAGACACATTTCTAGAAATATGCAGAAAAATATTATTTGACTGATATTCTAAGAAACTTTTATATAACAAAATAATAGTATCATATATTATGGTACAAGAATATGTTATAAAATTTCAGTATAATAAAAATTATATGATCAACCATATTTTTCAATATTAGTTACACTATCATAATCATGATAAAAAATAGTTATATAGAGTAATGTTTTACCTGTGTGTACTACTACGAGGAGGTTATACAAACTGTGAAAAGAGCTTGTTATAGTACACAACCAACAACTAAGGTTAGTACAATTGATTCTGTAATACTAACTAAACTTCAAAAAATAATTTATTAGAAATGAACCATGGCTCAAGAGAAATAGTGACAATGACAGAAGTGATGGAATGATTTTACATCGTCGCTATCATCATTGGAATTGTTCCTCCTATTTCGTGGTTCATTTCCCATATATTCCTTATTGAAGTTTAGTTAGTGTTACATAATGACTTGTACATATGAGAAAATAATCATGAAACATACCATCATGTGGACAGTGATACATAAATTAAAAATCACACTATTTTCTAATAAACATTTTCATAACAAAAACAAATTTTTTATATATATAAATATATAAAACCATATCTTAAAAACACTATTTTCTAGGTAAAATAAAATCTTAACAACACGTTAGTAATATGCTTTGAAAAACATGAAGACATTCTCCTTTATTTTGGAAAAAATAACTTCATAAAACAATATGAATAGACATGGCATGTCTTGCATTCAATAAGTCATAACATTATACTGGCCATAATGTTATATCTACATTTTACACTTACGACTCATTTCATTTTTTTATATATATATGGATGATACCATACTACTCACTCATCAGGATTTCCATGTTTCTATGGTTGTGAAAGAAAGTGGGGAGGATCAATCGATCAGGGTACATTGAGTGCACCATTTTCATCACAGAGAGCCTCCACATGTCATTATACCATACTTGTGTCGTGCTGGAATCTATGGCATTTTTGTATCAGATTTTACATTTTTCGATCATCACCTGCTTTTTTCCCTTGTAAATAGGTTGAGATCAGATACACACACATTCCACCAACCTAAGGAAGGGATGACCATCACCCTCTAAGATGTGGTAGTGCTTCCTGGTCTTCCTATCCAGGGGGAAGCTGTTATTGGACCCACTCGTGAATCTTAGCCCGACCTTTCTTAGCGATTGTTAGGCGTAGAATTTTTTCTGACCATAGGGATATAGGTGGCGCGTCGATATCTATTCCTTCGTTGGAGGCACAAATTCCACATTTCTCTAATGATTTTGATGAGCAGACTGTCATGCGTTATGCATGTGCATATATATTATGGCTCATTAGAGGGACCATGTGTACTAATCACTCAGAGATACATGTTCACATGATGTATACACCACTACTATAGAACTTTGATCAGGCCAGGATGTATATCTGGGAATCATCCTTCTTGGAATACACGTACAGAGCATTATGTAGGTTATCCCATAGGGACCGCACAGGTCTCTGGGGATGCGTCATCCTTCTTCAGATGTGGGCATGGAAGCGCATCCCCACATTCCTCCCAGATCTTGATGGTTCGTAGATCGTGATGGAGGTTTTTCATGATTCTCTATGTGTATTATAGTATGATCATTTATTTATATTTATTTTTTATTCTACTAGGATTTATTAAATTTAATTTCTCATTATTTTTTACTATCGATGTTTTATTTTACAATTGGTGTCAGAGACATAGTTTCTGCATGGTTCTAAGACACCATTTGGGTGTATATTGGCTCATGTTGGACTATATATTACATGATCAGGTATGTATATACAATCTATAATTGTCTAACAAATTTAACAATACCGTCAATTTTGGTTTTTAGTAAAGAATTTTTTTGACAAAGGTCACATGTCATTTTAGATTTCATGGATTCTATACTGAACTATTATGGACCAATTGACACCATATTACATTTTTAGGATTAAGGATGTTATAGTTGTAGTTACCATCATTTACTTCCATATTATTGAGTAGTAGTAGACTGACATATTCATGTGCCAGTTTTTATTTGCTCAGCCGATTCCATTGTCTTCGGGACTGATATAGAACCTTCATAAGTGAAGCTAACAGGGTGGTTGGATGAGGACTAGCACTGAGTACGTGTTGTATTTATCGACTGCCGGTGCATACGTGCATAGTTTCATATCCAGGGTGTACCTTTGAATCGATTCTTTCTTTCAGATTAGGTCGAGTATGAGCCATGGTACAGACTGAATTCTATATTGTATCTTACCCAACATGGCAGAGAGATTATAAGATTGGAAGTTAATACATTTCCATTAGTTTTTTTATTGAACTATTTTCTAATTCATTTTGAATATCTTTACAGGGAACTCACTCATATAATCTTGTTTTCATGAGTGATGAATTGGAGGAAGGGGTCTTTAGGCAGGCATCCAACCATGCTGAAGCGCTGGAGTTGACGCCATCTTATATTGTGATTTCCAAGAGAATCATTGGAATTCCAGCCCAGAGAGAGGAGGTTCTTACCCCATAGGAACATTATGCATTAGATGATAGTGCTTAGGATCCAACATGACAATGACGTTGACAGTGTCATGCTGCACATGAGGCCTCGCATGTTATACAGGCAGAGGTCATCCCCTTAGTATTCTAGACTCAGTCGATTGAGGATGTGCCTCAGGTGGCATGGGATCCATCTTTCTGGATATGATTTCCCTATTTCTATCCATCTTGGGGTCCATATCCATTTCATCCATGGATTCCAGATCCATCACATCCTTGGGGTCTAGATCCATCACAACCTTGGTGTATAGCTCTATCACAGTCTTGGTTCCCCATTGTGATGATGGAAGGTCCTTCTACCACACTAGTAGGATAAGGATCGGGAGTTTAGTAGTACATGCAGTTGAAAGCTCCTCCCACTGACACATAGGTGGAGGATGCGACAGTCAATGTTCCAGTTCCTGAGGATCAGCCCTTTGCAATTCGTCGGACTCCACAACAAACTTGAAGCGGACATCCTATACACAGACCACCATGTGGGATGGAATCTCCTCACCATAGACATATACATTGATTGTACTTGTTCATTTATATTTTTTATGTCTATTAAAATGAAGATACTATTATTATTATCAACCCTTTTTATATGTTTATCCAATTTTTCAGTTTTCATTAATATTTTAGGCACATTTTATATTTGACAGCTTTCAAAGTTGACTAATTGAAACATAGGAATTATTATTAAATTTCAAGTAGATAACATTAAAATATTATAAAATATATACTATAAAAACAATGTAAATAAAATTTAAAAGATAGCCTAAATATCTAAATAGTTGTTGAAAATAAAGAGTTTTATAAACATAATAAATAAATGAAAATGAAAGGAATGTAAGAAAATTTAATCGGAAATGAGAGTGAAAAGAAGTAATTTCGAGGTGGATCCAAAGCCACCAACTTGACTATAAAAGCCTATAAAATATAAACTAGAATACCCATATAAATAAAAACCAAAACTTCAAATATTTTTTTTATGTTTAATCCATGTTTTAATTTTCATTTATATTGGTATTATAGTTTATATTTTATAGGATAGCAAAGTCACGTACTTGAAACATTTTTAAGTTTCAATTTGGTGGATTGGAAATATTATAAATTATTTTTCATCAAAAAAATTTAAGAAATTATTTTTAATTTTAACTATTTCTTATATGTTTAACCATGTTTTAATTTTTAATTATATTGGTCTTATAGTTTATATTTTATAGGCTAGAAAAGTCATGTACTTGAAACATTTTTACGTTTCAATTTGGTGGATTAAAAAGCTTATAAATTATTTTTCATCAACATTTTTTAAGAAATTATTTTTATTTTAAACTATTTATTATATGTTTAATCCATGTTTTAATTTTCATTTAAATTTGTCTCATATTTTATATTTTCTAGGCTAGAAAATTCATGTACTTGGAATATTTTTATGTTTCATGTTTGTGGATTAGAAAGCCTATAAATAATTTTTCATCATCATTTTTAAAGAAATTATTCATATTTTTACTATTTATTATATGTTTAATCCATGTTTTAATTTTCATTTATATTGGTCTTATAGTTTATATTTTATAGTATAGAAAAGTCATGTACTTGAAAAAAATTTAAGTTTCAAGTTGGTGGATTAGAAATCTTATAAATTATGTTTCATCAACATTTTTTAAGAAACTATCTTTATTTTTGAATATTTCTTATATATTGAATTCATGTTTTAATATTCATTTATATTGGTCTTATAGTTTATATTTTATAGGCTAGAAAATCCACATACTTGAATTAGAGATAAATTCTGCTAAAACATTTTGTTTTATTTATATATATATATACATAACAAAATTTAAATTGTAAATATTTAAAAAATAATATTTAAAATAGAAAAGAAAATTGTTTTAGGGGAAAGGCGGCAGTGGAGATGCCACCTTTGAGGCATGTTTTTTAAAAAAAAATAACCTACGCATTTTTTTAAAAAATATTCAAAAAACATTTAAAAAAAACTCAAGAACATGATCTTCACCACTTATAGGAATGTGTAGGCAATTCCCATCAGTAAGAACTATGGGAGAAGGATGAATATGGTTAGGGGTATGTGCCTGCCACTGGACACAACGCCATGCTCGACAGCTGCACAAAGCTGTTGGTTCTCCACTAGGGAGGCCATGGCCATAATGAAGATGTGAAAGACCATGCCAATCCCCATCCTCTAGAGCAGGGTTATTCCCCTAGGGTATATCATCCACTGTATCATGATCTTGATGAAGGTCCGATTATAGAGAACAATGCTAGAGGGAATAGAGATGGTGATGAAGTCACCTAGGTTGGCTGGAGGGACCTCGAAATCGGTGTTTCCCAGGGATCTGTCCAGGGTGGTGCCCTTCTTGATGAAGAGGGTGTTGATCAAGGCCACCATGATGCTCGGAACAAAGGTGCAAATGAGGATGGGGGTCATTTCCAGTATCTGATTCATCTCCTCCACCTATGTCACTGAGAACAACATCCATGGATCATCGTTGGACACTGTTTTGACCACAGCCTTGTTGAGAAACCTACATCAGTGGATGCATAGGAGAATCCAAAGATCTACTTTTAGAAAATGTGAGTCAGTTTTGAATCTATCATACCCATAGAGTGGTTTAGGGTTCAGCTAACCTCAGGGTTTAGGTGTGGTCAATCCGGAGTTTCCCCTTCTCCGCATACTCTTCTTCCCGAAGTTCATGGAGATACTTTGGGTCACCTGGAATGGGCACCCTCTACTTCCTAGATCCAGCCATGATGATGTGAACCATGATGGTGAAGGGGATTTGGGGGGGGCAGTGGCGATAGGACCAGGTCTTAGTGAGGAAGATGAGGTTGGAGACGGCGAGGCTGATGGTGGGGCGGGCATAGCCGACGGTCCAGCCAACATTGTCCTGGAGGTATACCAGGATGGTTTGGGTGAAGTGGGTGCTGGTGAAGATGTTGAACATCCACCAGTTGAAGAAAGATAGTTTTTGGGCCTTCTTCCAGGGTTGGAACTCGTCAAATGGGTCTGCCCCGATGGTGGAGGTGTTGGGATTTGTGTCACTTGTCCCCACGTTCAATGTGTATAGCACATCGTAGAACACCTCTATCTACAAGATAGAGGTAAACTCACAAGTGGTGGTGGCGGTCTCGGCACACGAGGGTGGTTTCAGACCACGAATCGAAACTGCCAGGGTCACCAGGGACATTCCCTGAAACCAAAGCAAACCCTGAATCGCATTCATAGGTTTTCTTTATTTTATTTTTTTTGAAAAATGGGATACAATTTATGGTATTTTTAAAAAAGGTCTTGAGATGTATAAACATGTTTCATACATTTTATAAAGGAAGTGTGAACCCCGTTCACTTCCTTGATAATTTTTCATTAAATAAATATTCAATAATTATAAGTAATAGATAAATATAAATACATATTAATTAAAAAATCATTAATATGTATATAATATAAATAAATATAAATACATAATAATTAAAAAAGCATCAATATGTATAAGATATAAATTAATAAAAATTAATAATAATACATATTAATTAAATAATCAAAAAAATTAATAATAGTGTTAATGATAGAAGGGATCTCTTCACATTACATTCTGATTTTTGTGAAGATATTTTTTCCCTTATTAGACTTCATGGATGATGTTAAATTGAATGTCGGAAGGCTGAGGGAACTAGGGAGAAGAGGGGATAGAGGGAAAGAATTATGAAACCCCTATATTCAGATCGTTTGGAGGAGTGGAATTCATGGTAAACCTCCAAGAGAGATGGAAGAGGTAGCACAATGACACAGTTATTCATTTTTTTCTTCCACTATTTTATTCAATCTCATTTAACTAATAATTACATAGATAAAATCATATTCTTGATTGGAATTATAATCATGAACCTAGATTTTTGGTGTGATTGAAATTTTTTATCTACTTTCAATTCTACCTCAATAAAATAGTTTTTATTTTAGTTGTATGATAATATCTATTACTTGAAGAATGATATATTTTTATACCTTATTCTTTGAGTTTTTTTCAGTGACACAACATATAATATTATATGTGTTTATTACAAATGGTTAGGAGAGGGGAACTAAAAATCTAAAAAGAAACATGAACACACAAAAATATGTTTATAGCTTATATAAAATATGAATATATGTTGACTTTTTACTTTATTAAACATATGTTTATATATGTATTTATGCAGAAAGAAAACATTAATGTTTAGTAAACATGCATTATAGATATTAATATAATATATTTAATTAATGTTAATATTTTATATATATATAAAATCTTTGTTCAAATAAGATATTTAATGAATCCACTTTTTTCCAAGTGTGATAAAAAAACTCCCTAGACTTCCATAATTTTATCACCTATTGGAGGTATTTGAACGTTAAAATCCTCCAGTGAAGATTCTGAACCTATAGAAATTGTTTCCTTTTATAAATTTTGAATATTTATCTTCCCAAAATTGGCTAAATTAACTAATTTCATACATCTCATATTGTGGTTTTTCTGATCTTCAACTATAATCACCTACTCTTCACATATATCCATTATTCATTCATGTTCTTCTTCATACAACATTTTTTGTTAACAAATATTCACATTCGATGATCTTATGCAATTTTACATCCAATTTAAAATCAATGAGATCAAAAATATTTTTCAATATTTCTTCAAGTTCATGTATCATTTCATCCAAAGTATTTTTGAATTCAAAATTAAGTAATATTATAAATATTTATTAATGAAATTAAAAATATTATTTATTAAAAATATTAAAAATATTATTTATTATACATATATAGATAATAATACTAAGTATTATTATGAATATCCGAAGAAAAATTATTGATTTGGATAGACAATATGATAATTGTAAGGCACTTATTAGAAAAATGAACAAAACTCTATAAATCATAACTGTAAGGCACATACAACATGTATCATAAATGTAATATCAACCTAATATATGTATATGTTGTGTATTATCCTTTTTCCCATAATCAGGCATATACTAGATGTGCCCACGATGTGTATTTCAATGTCTCCGCTCTGGAATACACTGCTCTTGTACATCATCATCGGCAGCCACCTCCACATCCTCTTGTGTGACAAGCGATGGATGTACAATCTCAACACCTGTACCATGTCCTACCTATAAGGATAGTGGATGTTGGCTAGAACTCTCACCAACATGTGAAGAAGATGGTTGTTGTGATGCATATTTCTGTATAGAGGAGAGTAATAAAGCATCCAACTGATCCCATTCAACGTCTATATTTACCTATGGCTATGATTGAGAAGCTGGAGGATCATCTAATTGATCATGCTGAACACCCTCCTCCTATAGAACAATATCATCTGGATTATCATGATGAATTCCCTCCTCCTATGTAACAACAACATCCATAACAGGGTTGTCACCTCCTGGTATATCTAGATCAAGCTCAGCAGGCTTCGCAGCCTCACCATTATGTGGTGGATCAAATAAAATTTCATGATAAATCTTGTTAATCGAAGTAAGAAACTCTACCAAATCACTGTGAAAATATGTCTGGCCAAATACGCCTTTCTCTACTGGATTATACATGTGAATTATATGACTGATATGAGTATCCTACAACAACAAATTTTGTTGTTAAGTAATTTTATTAAAAAATTTGTTGAATAGTGGAAGGAATAATGTATACCAACTCAAGAAATATGCATCTTTTCGTATCAAAAATATGACTAGGGACCTAAAGTACTAGGACACATAATCCGGTTGATCGCACGAATGAAAACGTACTATCCCCACCCCTTATAACTGAAACTCCTATCGCCTGTCCCATAGATCAATATATGTGGCATGGTATCTCCTCCAATAAAATTCCCTCTTCCCTGAAATATTCAGGGAATTAATTGAATCTAACTAACTAGGAGGTTCAAGAATAGGATGAAAGAATCTGAACTGCCTCATAAATCTATCAGTCTGATACCACAAGACTATATCAAAATGAATCAATGGAACCATGCAGGATCTTGTAGCAAGAATCACCGTACAATATGGCGGAAGTCTCTGGATGATATGATCCATATATGGAATCCATGTAATCTAAAATAAAAAATGGTTAATAACTTAATAAATGAAAATATGTAAAATAAAGAATAAATATTTAACAGTATAAATAATAATCACTTGCATCCTCTCATTGAAGGTTATCCAGCATAAGTCTGTAGGTGTGGACGTCATTTCTGGCGGAATCTAAATGTCGATGTTCCTGAATCTTCTTATAGGTAACATTGTTATAGTGACATTTCATAATATAAAGATGTACAATTAAGTTAGACATTAGAAAGAAGGAATAACATATCATCATCCATGTGGAGCCTCTACTACAATATCAGTAGAAAATGGTGTAGGGTCATGTGGAGATAAATGAGGTATGTGCTCCCATACCCACTTCTATAGAATAGCAACACATCCTATGATATGAATCTTATAGATGCGACATGCACTACATAGAACCCTGTATGTATATTCTAGACAAGAAGACCCCATCTATACCAGCCTATCAGATCCAAATCCTCCAGAAGAGGTAAATACATCATATGTACAAAAGTAGTGGACTGATAAACAAAAAGTGTGCCACTGATCAGCCTCAAAATATATGCATGTAAAAATCATAGCACAGTGATCTCATCAGCATCCTCTGTTATATGTGTGAAGTGATGGTATAACATGGTCATTCATAATCTACCACTAACAACGGACATGCCATTATCATGAACCTATATGCCCAGTAATCTATGAATAACATCAAAACAATCTTCTCTAACTTGGACAGTCAGAGCTGCACCATCAATGGGGAGGCCCAACATAATAGACCCATATTGCAAGGTAATAGTCAAATCTCACTCTCTAAAATGTAATATATATGACACTGGCCTCCATCTCTCGACAAGCATAGCAATGAGCTGATGGTCAAAAAAGGTGAAGTCACACATCATTATGCCATATAACCCACCACGAAGAAGATGGGGATGATAGCGGGAGGTGGTGCGGAATGATATAAATGATGAGATCTATGTACACTCAGAGTGGACACAGAACATCCCTCTAAAATCAGTCATGATACATGAGTAGCCTGATATGTGAACAATAGAAAATCTTTCATCTGGAAAAATGATATCGTTGTTACTTTTTTATAGTGAAATCAATAAAAAATTTAAACTTTTTTAAAAAAAATATACAAAAATAAAAATAAGGTACAAAATATATATGGGTCATGTTTTTGGTTTAGGTTATGAATTTTTTGTTTTATTGATCTCCAATGAAGTTTAATTTATTCAATTTTTTTATATAACACAGCTGTGATAAAAACCCCACTTCAAACATTTGGAAGAATGATATATTCATTTTCATTGGTTGTTTTTTTTAATAGTTATATTTTCAAAAAACACTTTATGATAGAATCCATATATGAGAAAAACCAAACTTGAAACATGTTTGAAATGGAGCAAGTCATAAATAAAAGGATTCATTACTAAAACATCCACATACGAAATAAAATATACACATTTATGATAAAATACAAAAACTCGATCATGGATGATGGGATGTTGAGCTTTGTCCTACCACTTGGGAATATCTCTTATGAGTATGTCATGTTGCATGACATATACTGCATTATGGTCCCCCTCTTTGTTGTTGAGGCCAATCCATCTCATTTCTGATTCGAGCTAAATTTGGTCTTCCTTAGGGACACAACCTAGTAGTATTAAGACAATAATTTAAAAAATGAAAAAAAAATTGAAAAAAGGTATAAATTAAAACAAAACCAACTTATGAAACCTGGAAATATCAGGGATGATAGTCAGCTGATCATCTGGCAATGGGATATAATTAAAGTCACCAAAAGACATCCAAGCTGCACTATAACAGTTAAAAAAAGTGCTCATGTGATACACCGGTTCAACATAGGACTCCCATGATATATTTACTGAAGTAAAATCCGCAATAACATGTAAACATGGACATCTCAATGCCTAAAAGTCTTCGCAATCACAGTACCTATTATACAAGATCACCACAAGCACTCGACCACTAAAGCATGTAGCCTGGTCATAGAACTCACTTACTTGAAATCCCCTCTTTTCCCTATCAAAGTCTACAACACTCCATCTTGAAGCCTCATTCAGTATCTGATCAATATCACTTTGGAAATGATGAGTAAAATGCATACTGTTTTCCATCCTCTGGCAGGCCTTTTGGGACCGATCAACAAAGTAGTTCACATATCTATCAAAATTCTCTTACACTAACCCTGTGATTGGGAGTTTTCACACACCTTTGAGGACCCCATTTATGCACTCCACTATGTTAGTTTTTATATGGCCATATCTCATACCACCATCATATTCTAATGACCATTTTTCATTAGAAATATGAATCATATATTTATAAACATATTCATTAGCACTTCAAATATCTTCAAGACTTCGATCAAACTTTTCTTTTTGGGGCTCATATGCTGAAACCATAAGAGAATAATGTATTAAAAAGATATTAAATTTTCTGTAAAAAATAGGTTTATAAAAACATACCCAACTAGAGGATTTCCTTTTTTATTGTCTCATATCTAAATTTCTTATGAACATTAATAGAAATATGTCTAATGAAATATCAATGATATGAATTTAGCTCAGTCCATGAAACCCCATCACTATTTACCTCTTCTATAATTGCTCGATGACCATCATATATCAGGAACACATCCGTGTTTTGCATGACATGAACGCGTAAACATGCCAAAAACTTGCTCCAGCATTCAAAATTATCCTTTTCAACAATATAGAATGAAATTGTTAGAATAGAATGATTACCATCCAGAGTGGAAGCAATGAGTAGAACACATTTATACTTTCCATAAAGAAAATTGACATCGATCTAAATGAATTGTTTACAATAAGGAAAAGTAGTTATGCATAGCCTGAGTGACCAAAAATTCCTATTGAAATTCATCTTTTATCGATCAACTCAGTGATTGGGGAACATATACTCAATAGTTTCCAACTGATAAACAATATATTTGTTAAGAGACAATAATTCCATAAGTTATGGCATTATTTCATAAGATTCATCCTAATCACCATACCCTTTTACAATTTCTTTATGTTTTTCATTCCAAGCTTTTTTTAGGATATATTATAGTTATAAAACTATTTAATTCCTTCTTGAACAAGGGAAATAAGAAAATCCGAACATGTTCATATAATCTCAACAGTAACAGTTGATATAAAATCTGCATCAAGTGAAGAGTGATCATGTGACAATCTTGGATGCCCACAAGTGTGTGGGCCGTCTATTTGGTAATCTTCCAACATGAAAAAAAATTATCATATATTTCCCTCAATTGAAATTTAACTTATGTCCCATATTTTTTACAACAAATGAGATATTTTTTCTTCTTTGACTCATAAACCATAAATGTTAAATTCCACTCTATGTGGTATTGCTTTATCACATTTTTCATGGAAAGATTAATTTCAAACTCTCACCCGATATAGATGGAATTATCATTTGATGTACATGTATTTACTATAATGTCAGGGAATTTATAAGCTGGTGTAATGACATCCCAATCAAACTGTTGTTCATGTGATATTCCTTTAACTAAGTAACTCAAAACAGAAGGATGAGTACTACTAATTGGTGGATGTCCTAGATGTCTGGATCTCATAGGAACCTCAGAAGGATCATTCCCCACATCCCCCTATCATGTATGCTTATCTCTCATAGGAACCTCGGAAGGTTCATTCCCCACATCACCCTCACCCACACCATCTCCTGATGACTCAATATATTCTTCTTCCCCAGATAAACTTTCATTCACTATATCAGTAGTACGCAGAGGGATTTCATCTACATTTCTTTTCAAAATGTAAGTAAATATATTTTATACTTTATTACTTGAAAGAATAATTATTCATACTGAATATAATTTTAATTTATTGATTACAGTTATTATTAGTAGTAAATAAAAGTAATATAATTTACACTTACATAAAAACCATTAAAATAGTATAAGCTTATGTTATTTTCAATTTAATAAAATTACATATATATATATTTTTTCATTTTTTTTAATTTTACAATATTTAATTAATTATATTTCATACTTTATTACTTCAAGTAATAATTATTTTCACTTAATATAATTAAAACTTATTATTTATAGAAAACTTTTTTTATACCAAGAACAAAAATAATTTTCTATATATTTTTTTAATAAATTTAAATATGATAATTAATATAACTACTATATTTTTAATAAATTATCTGACTAGTGTATAGAATATTATAATTTAAATTAATATTGCATTAAAAATAACATATTTTATATACTTATAAATATGTTAAATATGTCATTTAAATTAAAAATATATAAATTTTTTAAAAACATTTTATTTCCCTAAATATATATTACATTTTATACATACCATATTTAAATTTCCTAAATATTCAATATGAATTCATACTACAAACAATAAATCATTCAAAAATTAAATTATACAAAGTAAAGTAATTTACATATTCATGGATGCATCAATACATATTAAAAAAATAAATCATACACACAAACACTAATTTATTGACATAAAAAATTAAATAAAAAAACCATACAAATAAAATAAATAAAAACAATTAAAAAAATCAAATTTTAAATAGAAATTTTTCCGTCTTAAAAGCAGCAGATATTTGTTGAGAAAGAAATTTTGTAGGGCATCCAAAAAAATTCCAGAATAGAAGAAAGAGATTTGGAGGGGGCGGCTCCTTTTATAAAACTCGGCAGTGAGATACATGAAGCCCATTTATGCATCCTTCATCCACTTTGCAAAGGATACATGAACAGGGTTCACACATCTTTCACCACGCCTAAGATGTGTTGACGGGGTTCACACATCTCTGGAGGCAGAGGGAGATGTGTGAACCCTATTCATAGATCTTATTGGGATTGGAGATGTGTGAACTAGGTTTACACATCTTGGGTCCCCTTTTCAAAAATATTGGGGACCCTATCCCATTTAAACAAAAAAATCAAAAACCCATAAAAATCCTACATTCACCTTCGATGGAAAAATATAAAGTCTCCAAAGATATGGTACCATTAGGTAGATGGAAAAGGTTATGAGGAAGGTATGGTAATGGCTGAGGTGGGTGTTGGAAAAGTACACAGTGAGGATGGGGGGGATCCAGATGGTTCCCACCCAGTTAATGTCATTATTTAAAAAGCTCACTATCCCCTGGTGTATCTTCTTGGTCAAGTAAAGCACCATGATTTCTGAGATCTAGTAGTATGATATCTGCTCTAACACCTTGTACACTAAACTTTAGTAAAAAACATTACTAGAGAAAATAGTACAAAATATAGGGGAAATGGGAGAGAAAATAGGGAAGGTGTGGTGATAGAGGAATTACCGACAACAAATGAGAAATCCTTCTAGCCACCCATCTTGGATCTGACCACAGGGTTTCCCATAATATCCACAGTCCTATCCTTGATGTAACCATCCGCCCCTTATTCTATGTCCATGCCCAGCATCTCAAAATTCCCCTCTTTTTCATATGAAATTTTACTTCATCATAATCTGCCCATTTATATTGTTAATTCTTCATGCATGAAAAATATTAAAATTTATTTTAATGATCATTTTTTATGTTGGATATGGGATTCTATTTTGAGGCTTCTTTATACCATGGGTGATTCTCCTTTAGGTCTTAGCCTTTATCTAGATCCACTACCCACCCATATATTTATTCATCAATCCCATGACCTATTTATTTATGAAAATTAATTTCTATATTCTACCTTTGTATCTTATTCATCCACCTGATTTGGATTATCTAATTTAACTAATGCATTTTCTGTTTGGTTGTGCAGTTACACACTGCATTTGGTGTCAGGGGGAATTGATCCCCCCCCCCCTATGCCTATATCGCTTTGAGTGATTCATTATATATTTTCATCTTCACTATTTATATCATGATCCAATATCTAGTTCCCAAAACCATATCTATATTCCCTCTAATCTTTATTGGTGAGTCATTGGGCTTGTTGAACTCTACAGCACACTGATGGTGTACCACTCCTAGAGGAGCTTCGATGACAACATTCCTACATCGGGTTGAGTAGCTGAGTGAAGATGATTCGTTCTAAGGAGGTACCACTTTTGAGATCTGAGATATTCATAAAGCTTCCAAATTTCAAGATAGACATTAAAAAACGTTTAAGAGATTAGGATGGTCAGACTTATAGGTGGTTAGAACTATAAATTTATTACAATTTATTTGTATAATTTAAACCTTTTGTGCTTCTATTATCATTTCTTTATCTCTTTATCCTGTAAATTTATTTTGTTTTTTTTATCTTAATAAAATATGTCCATATTGGGTGGTTATCTTTAAATGTACGTAGGTCCCCACAGGACCAAAGCATGTTAAATCTTGTGTTCATGTTTCGTTTTTTCATTTCTTGTATTTCTTGTATTGGTTTTGTGTATTTTGTTTTCTTTTAGAAATAAATCAGTTTGGTCCTCATTTGGTGTTTGTATTTATACTAGTATTTGAGTCTGTCTATCCCCATAATAAGTGGTATCAGAGACTATATTGTTTTTCTTTTACTGTCAATTTACGATTCTTATTTTTTCTTTATAGTTCTAATTTTTGGTTTTATTTCCGAATTTTGATATCACTGTTAAATCACCACTTTATTTCTTGATTTCAATTATTTAAACCCATTATCCCATCTAAATTTCTCTACATATTGTATATATTTTTGTAAGCATCTTTTACCCAAGATATTTGTTGGTTTTTGGGGGTGTATGCTTAATGTTGCCCGTAAGAACTCGATATCTAATTTGTGGGAAAACATGTCAACAATGAGATATGAAATCAAGAAATTTGATTGTGAAAATTATTTTAAAATATGGTGAATTAAGATGAGTTCTTTTATTTTATAACATGGAATAATTGATTCCCTCTATGGGCCTAAGAGGTGCTCTCAAAAGCTCTACTCTTGGGAGCGCCCTATGGTTTTCTTCTCCTGTGCTTTCATCTGGACACATGGATGGGGTCGGCGCAAGGTCTCGGCGAGGTGGAAGGTCTAAGGCAGTGGCATCTCTGGGCTGGAAGGTCCAATTTAGTGGAATATCAACGAGCTGGAAAGTCCTAGGCAGCTTTATCTTTGGTCACGTCTCACTCAGCGACTTCTCTCTCTCTCAGGTCTTTGGGAGACGTCCTCTCTCAGTGGCGGCTTGGTGTCTCTCGGCTCGGTTTCCGACTTCCGGCGTCTCATACTGGATTTCAGCAGTGACATCTCGGTTATCATCTTTCAGAAGCGGCGGCGTCTTTGTTTTTGGTTGTCTGTAGCTTTGGTTTTTTGGAAGGGATTTTGGATTTCAGCAGCGGTATCTCAGATTGGTTTTTAGTAGTGGCGCCTTGGATTTTGGCTTCGGCGGTTCCATATTTGTTTCCGGCTTTCAACAGCGACATGGGTGGTGCTTCCGGTCAGCTTTTGGTCTTCAAGATGATGTTTTGTTGTCTCCAAAACGTCATCTCCTTTTCATCCTTTCGGTTGGTCAGTATTTCTTTATGGATCCGGTTTTTGTTTCTATGGATCTAGTCTGGGGATTTTTCTACTGCGAGGGTTTCGATTCTGTGATGAAACAGGGATGTCTTGGTGTTTCTCCTTTGTTCCAGTATTCTGTGGCAGTGTTTCTTTCAGATTTCCAATTTGATGAGTTCACGTTCTAGTTTTGGTTGAGATAGTTTTCCTTCTTGCAATTGTCTGAATTGTTTTTTGATCCTTCTGAATCAGCTCGTGAAGTTCGTGTCTGTTGGAATACGATGGTTGGATTTCTACAGTTGATTGGAAATCAGGAAATCTCATCACCGACATTTCATTCTACCTTTGTTTTCTTTTTCTTTGCTCTAGTTCCATGATTCTTCCATTCTCTCCGAGGTGGAGCGGCACGGTGGTCTTTTTGGTCCTTTGGGATGTGAGTTTGAGTGTTCAGTTCAGGGAAATCATCAGCGATGATCGGTTCGTTGGCCTTTTGGTGAATTTTTGAATTTGGTTTTTGTTTTCTACTCTATGGAAGTTTTTGAATTCTGAAATGGGATGGATTTGATGCAATTTTTGTATTTTGTTTTATTTTTAATTTTGATTGTGGATGAAACCAGGACTCTATAAGGAGCAGCGGCTGATGAGGTTTTAGGGCACGAAGCTTCCATCTGTGCTTGACCATTAGGATTTGGACGAATGAGATGGTATGGATTTTCCATCAGTACCAAGCCCATGCAACCCTGCATGGGATAGCTTGATGAGTGGTCATGTGAGGTGGAGGATTAACATAATGATGTAATTGCTGGGGAGGTCCAGTTCCTTGTAGTCTTGATCTGGGTATTGTCATGTATCAGGTACCCCACTTTTTCCTCAAAAGTGCTTTTGAATAAAAAAATTAATTTTCAGTCGGTCTATGGGCCTAAGAAACCTATTATTATTGTAAACAAAATTGGGCATCCCACTACTAAATACATAGATGTTATCCCTGATGTGTTAGTTAAATCACATAGCTCTTTATTTCTTTCATTAGGTAATAAAGTTGTAATAAATGTTTCTTATGAGTCTACTATTGTGGGTATTTGGATAAATCTAGAGAAATTGTATATGAATACTTTACTTGTTGGTAATAATTATAAAAAACATTGGATATTTACTTTTAAAATGAAACTCAGTAGTTCCATTAAAGACCATGTTGATGAATTTAACAAGGTTATATTAGATTTATGAAAAATTGATGTTATTATTAATGATGAAGATTATGCAATGATCCTATTAATTTCTATAGATAATAATTAAAAAATTATTTGAGATCGTGATGTATGGATAAGACTCCTTGAATCTTGAAGATTTCAGTAGGAACTTCTTTATAAAGAACCACAAACTAAACCTAGAATTAAAGTTGAGGTAGAGAGTTTACTCACTAGGGTTAGACCTCAATCAAAAGTGAATAAGAAACAATTCACTAAAGATAAAAGAAATAACAATAAACACCCTAAACCTAGATCTAATTCTAAAGAAAGAAAAGTCACTAGTTTTCATTATGGTGAACTAGGGCATATTAAGCCCGAATGTAGGAAGCTAGAACATGATTTGGATTATAAAAATCCCACTGACCAGTTAGTTCAATCTAGATATGAAACTACTGAAGTCATAAATGTGTTAATCCATGCAATCAATGAAGAGTGGGTCTTAGACTCAAGTTTTTTCTTTCATATGTGTCCTTTTATAGAGTCATTTCAATATTTGGTTGAAAGGGTAGAAGGATATGTCCTCTTAGATTATAATAAGAGGTATAAGGTTGAGGGAAGAGGTTCTGTTTTGATAAAACTAGATGGAAATTCCATCATCACTTTACTTTATGTAAGGTGGGTTCCCAACCTACATAGAAACCTGATTTCCTTAGGGATCTTAGACCAAAACGGGTTTTCTTTTAGGTCAAAAGTAGGTTGTCTTAAAATATCTAAATTCTCTAGAACTATTATTAAAGGGTCATTAATCAATGGGATGTATGTGTTGAATGTAAATACCCATTATAGGCGGTTGGGTAGTGTGTACAGTACCAACACTGATAATACTATGCTTTGGTATAAAAGGTTGAGGCATGTTAGCTCTAAAGGCCTTTAATAACTCAACAAGAAAGGGATTTTGAGTGACATCACACATTATAATATTCTATTTTTCAAAGATTTTATAATGTAAAGACCAATAAAGTTACCTTTTGTAGGTCTATCTTTAAAGCTATCATCCCCTTAGAATATGTATATTATGATCTTTGGATACCAGCTAGAACTACCATCCATGGTGGAGGCTCCTTATTTTTCATTTTTATAGATGACTTCTCTAGAAAAGTATATATTTTTATTCTATAGAAAAGTATATATTTAAATCCATAAATTCATTCATTTTTATGAATATAAAGGTATTAAAAGGAAAAAAAGTGTTAGGGAAAATCCCCAAAAAATGGATTGGAAGATAGAATGAATAGGACCATTCTAGAAAGATTCTAGAGCATTCTTGCATGCTCAGGCCTCACCAAATCCTTTTAGGTAGAGGTTGTTAGCACTATTATTTACCTAATAAATAGGTTTCATTTCACTTCCAATCAATTAAAAACACCAGAACAATTATGGAATGGTAAACCCCATTATTATACCTATTTAAGAGTATTTGGTTGCATATATTATGCTTATGTTAAAACTAATAAACTATAACCAAGAGATCTCAAACGCATTTTTATTGGGTATCCCAAGGGTGTTAAGGGGTATAAACTTCAGGTGGATAAACCTAGATACTGAAAGTGCATAATTAGAAGAAATTTTGTCTTTAATGAGCCTTCCACTCCTAAAACTAAGTCTTCCAAATCCGAAAGCACTAAACGAGACTTTTAAAAATATGATGAAGATGAGCCTCCAGCTCATTTTGAGGATTTTGTCTAGCCTACTCCACCTATACCACAGCCCACTGTTGGGCCTGATTTTGAGTCATCTTCTAGTTCACATTCTGAATATGAACCTCTTGCCACCAATATGGATGACTGATTAACCAAATATAGAGAGAGTAGAGTCCAAAGACCTACTACTAATTTCATCAAATATGATATGGCTTTTATATTCTTTCCATGTATCCTAGGATATTATAGATGATGACCCTCAAACCTATAGGAAATACTTCAATGAAAAGGACTCAAAGAAGTGGGTCTCTTCCATGAATAAATAAATACATTCTTTAAATAGGAACCATACATGGACTATTTTAAACAGACCATCAAATGATAAAATAATTAGGTCCAAATGGATTCATAAAAGAATAGAAGACAACACCGATGGAAATAAAATTAAGTACAAAGTAAGGTTAGTTGCTAAGGGTTTCCTTTAAATAGAAGGTATTGACTACTCTGAAATCTTTCCACCTATTGTTATCAATTATTATATTAGGCTTTCACTTTACTTTTCTACCTATAATTACATTCACATTAAAAAATGGATGTTAAAATCGCCTTCTTATATGGTGATTTAAACGATAAAATCTATATGAAACCTCCTGATGGTTATTCTAATCAATTTAAAATGAATCAAGTATGCCTGATGAATTAATATTTATATGGCCTGAAATAATCCTCTAGGAATTGGTATATGAAATTTTATTCATTCATGTTAGATAAGCAATTTTATAGGAGTTAATATGATTCATGTGTTTATTTTAGATCAACTAAAATATTTATGTTTTATCTACTTATTTATGTTGATGACATTTTTATCATTTTTAAAAATATGAGTTTAATAATTTTTGGAAAATCCCAATTAAAATGAAAGTTTTAAATAAAATACTTAGGTTCATATCAACAAATATTAGGTGTTGAAATCATTAGAGATAAACCAAATTAATTTCTTTACTAATTTCAACATGCTTTCATTTTAAAGAATCTAAAAATATGTATGTTTGAATATCTCAAACCCAGTAATATAACTCTTGGATATCAATTTAAACGTTCTTTAACATAAAAATAATAATTTTGAGGATCATATTCAATTTATGTCTAAAATTCCTTATGTTAACATTGTTGGTAGCATTATCTACTCTATGATTTTCACTAGACCTGGTATTTCCTATGTAATATGCACTCTTGGAAGGTTTCTGGATTAATATGGTAAGACACATTGTGAGGCCCTTAATTGGAGTTTAAGATACCTCCCTTGTAGTTCAAATATTTCTTTAAGTTATGGTATAAACATGGATACTGCTGAAATTATTTATGGGTATGTTGATGCTAATTATGCTGGAAATATTAAAACCTGTAAGTCCTTAACTGGTTATGTGTTTATTGAATGTTTTGGTTCTATTTCAAGGAAATTAAATATAAAATATGTGGTTTCCCTTTCAACCTCAGAATCTAAGTACATTGCCTTGACTGAGGCTTTTAAAGAATCCCCTTGGATTAAAGACCTATCTTCTGAACTCAATATTTTTAATTCTGTAATTAGTATTTACTAAAATAGCCATTCTGAACTTCATATATCCAATAACTTAGTATTCCATGCTAAATAAAAATGTACTGATATTAGACTTTATTTTATTAAATATATTATAGAATCAGGAACCATGTGTTTCAATAAGATACACACCTACATAAACTTAGCTGATAGTTTGACTAAAGTCATGGTATTTCCTAAGTTCAAATTTTATTTAGTTATGTTAAAGTTAGTTCCTATTTTATAACCATAGGTGCAATAACATCACCAAATTCAATTGAAATTGGTGGAGATTTTTGAATTGTGGCATTTGATTATATTTTCATATTAAATTTTACTTTATCATAATCATCCCATTTATATTGTTAATTCCTCACACATGAAAAATATTAAGATTTATTTTAATGATCATTTGTTATGTTGGATATGGTATTCTCCTTTGAGGATTCTTTATGTCATGTGGGCTTCTCATTTGGGCATTGGCCTTCAACCGGCTCCACTTCCCATGTTTCTTCTGACTCACTGATCTCGTGGCCTCTATATTTTGGGACATTGATTTGTTTATCCACCCTTTTTATTTTATACATTCACCAATTTCAGATTATCTGATTATGCCATTGTATTTTATGTTAGTATATAAATTAGGGTGTGTTTTGGTTGGATGTGAAATTACGCACTGCAGGTGGTGTTAGGGGAATTGATTCCCCCTATGGCTCTGTCGCTTCGAGTGATTCATTTTGGTTTTCCATCTTTATTGGTTCTCTCATGATCTCATATCTGGTTCCCAAAAACCTAGCTATATTCCCTTTGATATGCAATGGTGAATCTCTATGCCTATCAAACTCCACAATACACTTATGGTGTAATGATCCTGATGGAGCTTTGACAAAAATGTCCATACACCATTATGAATAGTCGAGTGAATATGATCCAATCCAAGAAGGTACCTATTATGATATTTGGGGAATTCATTGGGCTTTTAAATTTAAAGACATATAGGAAAAAATGTTTTAAGAGATCAGGATGGTCGAACATATCAGTGTCCTACACTATAAGTTCATTAGGATTTATTTATACCAGTTGTACCTTTTGTGCTTCTATTATTGTTTTTTCATCATTGTATCATTTAAATTTGTTTTGTCTCTTGATCATAATTAAATTTATGGATACTAGGTGGTGTTATTTTCATGAAAATAGGTCCCCATGAGACCGAATCACATTAAATATTGTGTTTATCTTATTTTTATCCTTTATTTCATTTATTATATCGCTTTTTTGGATTTTGTTTTCTATTAGAAATAAATCAGTTTGGTCCTCATTTGGGGTTTGGATTTCTTCATGTATTCATGCCAGCCTCTCCCTCAAACCTCTATTGTGTTTCTCTATCACAACTTTTCAAAATATGGAATTTTTTTAATAATAAACATAATTTTCCAACGTCATTCATCAATAGAGATTTGGAGTGTAAAATTAAGTATGCTTTATGTGTTTAGTTTTGGATTCTGGGGCAGCACCTATTTCACCAAAACGTGGACTTTTATTTGTATTTAGTTTTGTTTATTTATTTTGATGTAAGTTTATGTCCCAATAAATAGGGTGTGTAGTGTGTATTGTATGGTGTTTTTCATTCAAATATGAAGAAATAAAATCTTTCTGGTTCTACTAAAAATTCTATTATGATCCCCTCTACTGATCTGTGAACACATTTTCCACCGATAAATCCACATTCAGTGGTATCAGAGGGAACCAATGGTGTTTCCACCAGTTGGGTGAGATTTTTTTGGGCCTTCTATAGTATAATTCAAAATCAATAAGATGATAAATAGTATATTGGGTATTTTAAGTCCACTTTTCAATCATCTTTGTTTTTTATTCAAAATTTTACGTTTATTTTTAGTTGTAAAAAGGTGTGATCCATTTTTCAAAAGTTTATTGAAATATTTTTTTTGATTCCCAAACATCTTCCCATTTTTAGGTTTTTCTCCCCCTCTCTCCTACCACCATCACACCGCCCATGACCCTTTTCATGCCAAATAAAAAAAATTGCAAAACAATCCTCACTCTACCTTTCCATCAACACAAAAAAAAATATTTCCTCTATACATTTGTGTTCTGAAAAATAAATTGGCATTCAATGATTATAAAATTATTTAAATCATCAATTTCAAAAAAAAATTATTGTATGAAATTATTAGGAAAAAAATATCAACCCTTGATTCAAAAAAAATATAGTCTTTCTATCCAACAAAAATTGACAATATGAACTGCTAAAACAAAAATATATAGTAGTTTTCAACTCTAAAAAAAGTCTACACTTCTGGATATCTACATCTGTCATTTTCCTATAAAAAATATTTTCCCCATAGAGAATTAAATTTTCTAAATATTTGATCCCAAATTTGAATAAGAACAGTTATGAAAATTGTAAAATCTGAATTCGAGCACTCTTTATCACCCAAGATGTCATATACATCGTGGGGGTGGATAAACTGAGCCAGAATCCAAAGAAGCGAAGGTTGCCCTTTGGGATGTTCAAAAGACTACTTGTCGGGCAGAAAAGAATTAGGAATGAAAGAAAAAATTGATAATTTATCAATAATTTGACAAAGAGTCTTTCAAAATAATATCTTCATCAAAATCATCAAAGGAGATATGGAAAAATCTAAGAAAATATTTCAAAATCACTAACAAAGTGAAGCAGATATGACTACAATCTCTAAGAAGTGAGTTAGAATCCCTTTTTATGTAATCTTATAAAGTTTTTGTTGATTACCATACTCAGGTAATGGTTTTGGTGAACCCACTGAAAATAAATGGAGAAAATATTGTTGACATGCGAGTTTGTGAAAAAATAATTGTAATCCTTAGATCCAAAATTTGATTATATTGTTATTTCCTTGGAAGATATAAAAGAACTTGAAATGATTTTTTTCAAATAACTCATGGGATCTCTTCAAAATCATGTACTGAAGGTGAATCATTTAAGTGATACCAATGAATTGGAGCATTCCCTACAATCAAAATTTTATTTCAACAACTCTGAAAAGAATAAAGGGGGGCATTTTGAAGAATCCAAGGTAGAGGATTCTATGAATAATAATATGATCTAATATGATAAGGATGAGGAAGAAGAATCCCAAATCAAAGAGGTCGTGGATATAAAAACTTTAATCCATGAGAATGAGTACAAGGTAGAAATGGGGATTCAATAATCACCAATGGGATAAAATAAATGTTCAATGCTATAATTGTCAAAAATATGGACATTATAGCAATGAATTATGGTATAAGAAACCCATGTATAATGAAATTGAGGAGGCACATATTGTCGAAGTAGGAGATACTTTTAGTGATTCCTATTTTTTGATGGAAAAAATATTAACCCAAAATCAAGGTATGTGGTATCTTGACTATAGAGATGGAAAATACATGACAAGTCACAAGCACTTATTTATGAACCAACATGAGAGGTTTCGAGGAGATTTTTTATTTGTAAATATCTCCATGATATTTTTTCATGAGATAGGAAATATATTGATCAAGCAAAAACATAGAAATCATGATTTTATCTCTGATGTCTACTCTGTAAGTGATATAAATACCAACATATAGAGTCTTAGAAAATTGGTGAGAAAAGGCTTTCACATAATACAAAAAAATAAAAAATGGAGATTTTTAATGATAGAGGAAAACTGGTCACATAAGTACCAATGGTGAAGAACTCTATGATTTTTCTTTTGATCCAACCTGACGTACAATAGTGTTTGACGACCGTACTTTATGATAAATAATGGATATGGAATCTCAAGTTCACGCATTTAAAATTTTAAAGTTTAAGATTATTATGAAGAAAAAATATGGTGAATGAGATACCTATCATTGGACACCCGAATCAAATATGTGAAAGTTGTGTTTTAAGAAAAAAACATAGAAACAGTTTTGCAATGAAGGCCAACTAGAAAGTTGTGGGGCCACATGATATGGTTCACACCAATATTTGAGATATACTAAATCAAAAATAAAATGAAAAAATGAGGTATTTTATAATATTTATTGATGATTATATCAAGAAAAAAATGGATATATTTTCTCAAGATGGAGTCATAAGTGTTTGGAATATGCAAAGAATTAAAGGAGCTGGAGGAAAATCAAAGCAATCATCTCATACAAATTTTATTATCCAATCGAGGTGGGGAGTACACCTCTGATGTTTTTCAAGAGTACCTAATGTAGCATAAAATTCAACACCAACTAACATTGTCTTACACACCTCAAATAAATGGAGTATCTGAAAGGAAAAATTTCACCATTCTCAACATGGTAAGAAGCACACTGAAAGAAAAAGAAGTTCCCATGACTTTCTGGTCTGAAGTGGATTTCTTAGCAGTGTATCTACTCAATAGATTCCCAACCAAAAAATCTTAAGGAAAAGACACTGCATGAAGCATGTAGTACTCACAAGTCAAGTATAATCCATCTTAGAGATTTTGGTTCCATTGCCTATATTAGGATCCTGGAGGAAAAATGAACAAAGCTCGAGGATGAAGGAGTGAAGTGTGTCTTGATGGGATACAGAGATCAAGAAATGGGATATCAGTTATATAATATTATCACCAAGAAGATTATATCCATCATAGATGTTATCTTTGATGAAAAGGATACATGGAAATGAAATCAAGATGATGATTCAAGATAAGTATAAATCACTCTAGAAGATGAACAAATAATTGAAGAAGTACCATTGTAGTGATAAAGAATTAAAGAAGAAATGATTCCATAACTACATACTCCTATATCTAGTGAAATTGAATGATAACTTTATCAAATACATCCCCAAAACATTTGAATCCTTATAGATATATTTTAAATAATATAACCAATGGAGGAGTATGTAAATTTTTATTATCTATCAGCGGCTTCCAATCCAGTTAGTCTCGAGGAAGCTAAAACCAATGAAATATAGAAGAAAGTGTTTGATAAGGAAATATATACCATTGTTGAAAACAAAGTCTACAAGAAAAAATAATACATTAACTATGATAAAGTCATTTCACCCATTCATCAGCCACCTAGATATGATGCAAATGTCTAGGTTACAAGGAAAACAAGTTTAAAGTGGGTATGTTGAATAATAAAATTATTTTCCTCATGGAACGAACTATCCAATAAAAAAATGGATGCTTTGATTTTTTAAATGAAGTATTCTTGATTTTTTTTCATTGGATTCTTGGAAAACACCTATTACACCAAACTATGGATTTTTATTTGTTTTTTGTTTTAATCGTTTTTTTTCTGTAAGTTTGTATCCCTATAAATAGTGTGTGTGGTGAGTGTTTTTTTTCATTCGAGTATAAAGAAATAAAATCATTTTATTTCCACAAAAAATTCTATTTCAATCACCTCTAGTGATCTACATTTGTATTTTCTGCGACTAAATACGCCTTCATAATTTCCATAGAACATGATTTTGAGATTTCTAGCATTAGTATCCATCTTTTAGATAATAATTTTCTCTAGTTAATCTTAAATAAATATTCTATTACATCCCTAATATTATTACATGTTATGGGTGTAATACCCCAAGCTTCCACGGTATGATTCTCTTTGAATAATACAATAGCGTGTGTTGTACGCAACTTCGAGTTCTACCACACACCACAACCAATCATACTAGCCGTTATACCCACTTTTTTAAATTTTATACATTTTATCTTTCAAAATGGACTTCATTTTTGGATTCGGAATATTGAAATTAGCCTAGGGTAAAATTTTGGAACTTTTCGGATAACTTTTATATTTTGATGAATAGTGAAAATTACTAAATTTTAATTAAAAGCAACTTTTTTAATAAAAATAATTAATAGTGATAAATTATGAATTTAAGTGGTTTTAAAGTATATTTAGAATATATTTTTACCATTTAATACAATTTTGGTCATTGTACATAATTTCACAATTAAACCGGACATAAACAAGTGTCAATCTTTTGATAGTTATTATCTCTTAAAAACACGCTTTTTGTTTTAACAACGGGGATTAATTTTAAATTAATTTATGCTACTTCTGTGTTTTGAATTTGAAAAAATGGATTCCATATTTGGAATTAGGATTTAAAAATTTTGTAAATAGGTAACTTTTATTTTTAGACATTTTTTATAATTACTTCGGTAAATATTTTATTTACCATGGTTAAAGGGTAAATCCGGTAAATAAGGGTAAAAAATAATATTATAATAATAATAAATTACAATAAAACGTGACTAACCTTATTGGTGGATACATTTCTGACCATGGGCGTCTTTGGGTCGATTTTGGGACCCCATGGAGCAACTTGTAGGTGATAGACACTTTATATTAATTAAGTTGAAGTAAATTCAAAAATGACATAAGCATATATCTTTTAGAAAAACAATTTTTACATAGGGTTATATATGTTATATTTTTGACTATAAATATTAATTAGAAGTATAAAAATATTTCCTACATAATGGTATTTTATTTATACTTTTTAGACATTAAATAATTTAATTTATTTATGACACAATGATGATGCAGTAATTACCATATTAATGAAAGATTAAGATAATTGATATTATAAATACCCAAATAAATGTAATTTGAGACTTTTTATAATTTAAAATAATTTTCTAGGTTAATATGACATATTATTATTATTTATATAAATTTTTTTCGAAGTAATAATTCTTTTATGAATTTATAAAAAACAAAATACTCAATAGTGTCAAAATTGACATAAAAGAGTTTTTAAAACAAATATTATATTATTAATTGATATTAAATTCCTGAAATTCTAAGGTTTGGAAAATAGACTTATATCATGATATTTTTATCATTAATGGACCACTTGGGGGCCCTTGGATTTATATAGTAAGTTTATAAACTATATAATATAAAAATACAAAGTGACATGGTAAATGTCAAACTAAATAACTAAGAGTTAAAACTGAAAGATAAGGTTAATATAATGACCCAAACCTGTCTAAATTCTATTGGTTGAAATTATTTCGACCCATCCCCACCTTATAATTTTAATAATCTACTTTGGATCCATTATAAACCGAATATGAATTTATTATAAAATAATATTTCTAGCTTTTCCAAAGGTGCCCCCCACCCCTCTTATAAAAGGGCACTCCCCCTTCTCACTAATTCACACATTCAAAGAATTTTTTCTCAGCCAAAACCTTCCCAAATACTCTCTCAACTTCCCTCACTTCAACCTAGAGGCCTTATTTTGATCAAAAAGCCATCCTAAGCATCCCTTTTGATCAAATCAAAAGGAAGAACCCGAAGAAGAGGTAATATTTTCACCACCCTTTTTCAATTTCCTTTCTTCTGCAACTTCTTCTTTCTTTGTTATTCCCATTATAAAATAATAACTCTAGAATCTTCTATATACGGCGATTTTCTTATAAATATGGTACAACCACATTCAGTATTTTATCCATCCTTTGAATGACATGTCACCATACGTGCGTATGCACGACTTACCGTCTCCACGTCATGGTGTAATTGATATTCAAAACATTATTATTTGGATGGGTATAATAATGATGTGTGATTCATGTAAATAATAAATATAACAAGATAATTATTTTTTATATATGATATACTATCCAATTATATATTATTTTAATATCAAAAGAGTGATATTGTCACTCGTGCGTACGTACGGACTACCGTCTCCACGAACGTGATGAGATTCATTCCCCGTCATATCCATTCAAGTATAATTCTTATTTTATGATTAAAAATAATGTTTAAGGACTTTATATAATTCTGTATATGAATAAGATACAACATATCCATAACAAACATGGCTTATGTAACAAAACATATAAAAGAAAACGAGTAAGTTAACACCCGAAACGACGATAATACTAAGATATTATTAACAAATAAATGTTAAAAGATAATATATGATATCATATTAATGTATATGATTCTTGTATAATTTAATAACAATTATTTCACCATTATACAGGAGGTTAGCCTACCCTCGACCAAGGAAAAGTATAAGGTAAGGGGTTTTCATCTCACTCATTATTCCCATGAGATTCATGCCATATTGCCACTATTACCATTTGTGTGGTCTATATACTACCAATAATTGTATTCTTTGTGTAATAAATTTTAATGTATGTGTATTTACATATTCATTGTATGATACCTCTTTCATGGGGTGTATTTTTTTCAAGTTACCAAATTGGTAAGGGTTTATTTCACAATCTCTTCATTATCCGAGGTTGTTTATACGTAATTATCTACTAGGATCTCTTTATCATCCACATCCATGTTTCTTAAAAAAAGTATTTCAAATAATTATTACTATGTTATAGTCTATGGGTTAATGTCATTTTTGACATTTTCGACTTTTTATAAGATGTTTATAAAGGAATCTTTCCATCGTTTTCCAAACAAGGTCCTTTTTAACCTTTTCGACAGAGTTAAGGTAAGAATGTCTTTTTTAACTTATACGTTGGGTGAGGCTATTTTCCACCATTATAAAATCTTCAAAGCTTCCCTTACAAGATAATAAGTATATTTTCAAAGTAAATGTTTTATTTTATAATTATGTTGCCTTTAAATGATTTCAAAAAAGATATATTTCTCTCAAATAGTTTTGATTTCATCTATGTCAACATCCTTTGATAAATTTTACACTTATTTGAAGTTGATTTATTATGATACAAATCATCCATATTTTATGTAAGTTTTTGTGATATGTTTGACTATGGACTAGATATTTTTATTTCATTAATGGTTTATGATTAATGTTTTGGCATTTCATATGCTAGTTTTAATATGAATGTTTATGTTATATTCCATCCTCTTCTTAAGATAAATGTGTTGGACTAGTATGTTCTAGGTTGGGGTCCAGTTATAGCAGACCCTCTGGGTTGGTGTCCGGTTATTAGAGGCACTCCGGGTTGGTGTACGGTTATTAGAGGCACTCCGGGTTGGTGTTCGGTTATTAGAGGAACTCCGGGTTGGAGTCCGGTTACAGAGGCTCTCCGGTTTGGGTTCCAGTTACAGTTATCCCTTAGGTCTTGGCACGAGGCCTTGACACGGAAATTAATGTTTGGAATTATGAATTCTATCATTATGAATGTGGTTATTTATATTGCATGTGATTATTCGACTAGTAGAATATCTATGTGAATAACTAAATGGAATGATTTTATTTTATCATTGCCATATTATGCTGAAGTTCAAGTTTAAAAGGCTTTTGTTTTAGTTATACATTTTCTTAAATGTTTATGATTATTTATAAAATTTTCCGTTGTATTGTTATCCTTAATAAGCATTTGAGCTCACCCCTTTCTATGTTTTATTTTTCCAAGGATTCCAAGAAGTGTATTTTGATTGATCTGCAGGGTTAAGCAAATGGAATAATGGCATTTGTGAAGGATTATTTATGTTGTTTTGTATGTTATGAAGTGTAATGTAACATTCTTGTATGTAAACTATTTTCCAAGACTGCTAAACTGATCGGTCCTTCGGGACTTGATTCCTTGTAATCATGCTAATGTATTAAAAAAATGCACCGACTCTGGGTAACTGGGGTCGGGGCGTTACAGTTGGTATCAGAGGAAGTTTAGCAATAACCTTGGAAACTAGATTTAGATAAATTATGATTAGAGCACATCGCCCTAAGATAGACTTTGAGGATTAGTAAAGAATAACTTCCTAGAATTTTGGTATTGTAGAGATTTTGTGAGTTTTTCAAGCAATGCATCCTTGTCTGGATACGAGCAGGTAGAGGTGGCTCTGGCACAGATGTACCTAGGGGTAAAACCCGAAAACACTACTTTGAGCTAGACTCAAATGGGAACTGGTGCATGACAACGGGCCTTGTTGCACTCTTGGTTATGACACTCCTGAGGGATATGCTTAGGATAGTTGGAATTTTCTTTATAAACCATTATGAAGGGCTTATAAGTATATACTTACTCAAAGAAAACATTTTTATGATTATGGATTATATTCTTAAACTGTTCAATTTACGTTAGCTATTTTACAAGTTTGGAATTATTCATTTCAATTCATAAACTGACCTAGTGTATTCCATTGTATAGAAATGGTGCCTAGTAGAAGGAATGTGAAATCCAGCAATACATATGATCCAAAGAGTAATAAGGGTCATATCTTCCACGGTATTAAGCCAAAATTTAGAAGGGATATAGTCTCTCATGTTTTCTCAACATATGAATAAATCGTATCATGTGTTAATAAGATAAGTAAATAATTCTCTGAGTCCTATGGCTTTGAAGGGAAGCAAGAGAAGAAAAGGATGGAAGAGAGAAATATGGATAAAGGGAAGAGGAAAAAGAAGAATTTTCCCATATGTGATAACTAGGGGAAGAAACACCCCAAAAATTTCCTGAAGGGAATGGGAGATTGTTATAAGTGTGGAGAAAAAGGACACAAAGTACGTGATTGCAAGGGTAAGAAAAAGGTTTCAAATGTACAATGCTTCATCTGTAAGAAGTCGGGACACTACGCAAACCAGTGTTCAAATAATCACAGTATTCCCCAAATGATGCTATTGGATAATAATCAAGTTATGATACTACCACAGATGAAGAGGAATGACTAGTGTTCTTATGTTGTTATTTTGGAATTATTTCATTGAATTGTTGTCTCAATGATGTACTGGAAATAAATAAGGATTGTACTGCAGTACTGTTTCATTTAGGATTTGAGATTTTACGATATTAAGAAAAGTGACTCTACAATGAGTTAAACTTTTTGTAAATTGCATGGTTGAAGGAAAGATAAACCTTAATATGGTCCTAATATTGAGGTACTGATTTTGGAATAAGATATGGTTGATTTGGGTAAATTATATTGGATATTCTTGAATGCCTTGAAACTGATTAAATTTTTGTATATTCTATCATTTTTGGAGTTTACAACATTTTTGGATGGATGAAGTATATCCTGTATTCTATAAGGAATAAGGGAGCAAGAATGTAATCAATAAGGTTTTATGGTAATTCAGGATGTTTCAGTGTTTTAAAAGAATACATGATGAAGGTATTCACATGATATTACGGGGTAAAAAGGATCTACATTATGTTTACCTTTCATATAAATTTTTGATTGAGAGTTTACAAAAGTATTTTGGATAAGTCTAAAGTTTGGAATGGATTAAGTTTGAAAGGTTATTTTTGGATTTTTATAAAAGGACAACACGCAGACCGTGTGATGACCCGTCGCGTCAGACAAAGCTGCAGGAATCGAACACACAACCATAGTGAAATTGGGATTTATCTCCTACCACTAGAATACGTGATGTTCCTAGATGGTATAATGCATTTTTTAAAGGTTCTGATATGTGAATTATAAATTCATTATATTTGGAACCCTATACGATTATGATAAATGGAGTATTTTGAGTTGTATTATGTTTTGGGGTGAAAGATGAGTTTGTGGTAGAAATTTATTAATGGATAAAACTATAATTATAAAGTAAGTATATCTCCTTATGATCTTAGCCAATATCATAAATAAATTTCTCAACATTAAGAAAAGGAACTTAGAACAAAAATGTTGTCCTAGATGGTACCTTAGATCATCACAAATTTATGGTTTTGGGATTGTTGGCCTTTTCATATCCATGTTCTCTACCACTCTCCATCAGATATTTATGATTATATTTCTCTTCCATATCCATATTTTTTTACATGGAACCCTATTATGTGTTATTTTTAGTAACCTTTATACTTACCACTCTTTATTTTAAATAAAGGCCTCATTAATTCTTTTTTCGATGTTGGATTTCAACTAAGATATTTTGAAACGTCAACCCCAAGTTTCTAATACTGAGCATAAATTGCAAGGAAACAATTTATTGAAGGATGGTATAATGTAACACCCCAAACCTCCACGATATGCTTCTCTTTGAATAATACAATAGTGTGTGTTGTACGCAACATCGAGTTCTAACACAAACCACAACCAATCAAACTAGTCGTTATACCCACTTTTTGAAATTTTATATATTTTATCTTTCAAAATGGACTTCATTTTTGGATTTGTAATATCTAAATTATCCTAGGGTAAAATTTTGGAAATTTTCAGATAACTTTTATATTTTGATGAATAGTGAAAATTACTAAATTTTAATTAAAAACAACTTTTTTAATCAAAATAATTAATAGTGATAAATTATGAATTTAAGTGCTTTTAAATTATATTTTGAATATATTTTTACCAATTAATACAATTTTGGTCATTTGACATAATTTCACAATTAAACTGGACATAAACTAGTGTCAATCATTTGATAGTTATTATCTCTTAAAAACACGCTTTTTGTTTTAACAACAGGGATTAATTTTAAATTAATTTCTGCCAATTATGTGTTTTAAATTTGGAAAAATGGATTTCATATTTTGAATCAAGATGTCCAAATTGTTTAAATAGGTAACTTTTATTTTTAAACATTTTGAATAATTACTTCGGTAAATATTTTATTTACCATGGTTAAAGGGTAAATCCGGTAAATAAGGGTTAAAAAAATAATATTATAATAATAATAAATTACCCTAAAACTTGTCCTAAACTTATTAGTGGATACATGTCCGACCATGGGTATCTTTGGATCGATTTTGGGACCCCATAGATCCACTTTTAGGTGATAGGGACACTTTATATTAATTAAGTTAAAGTAAATACAAAAATGACATAAGCATATATCTTTTAGAGAAAAAAAATTTACATAGGGTTATATATGCTATATTTTCGATTATAAATATTAATTAGAAATATAAAAAGATTTCCTACATAATAGTATTTTATTTATAATTTTTAGACATTAAATAATTTAATTTATTTATGACACAATGATGATGCAGTAATTACCGTATTAATGAATGATTAAGATAATTAATATTATAAATATCCAAATAAATGTAATTTGAGACTTTTTAAAAATTAAAATAATTTTATAGGTTAATATGACATATTAGGATTGTTTATATAAATTTTTTTCGAAATAATAATGCTGTTATGAATTTATAAAAAAAAATACCCAATAGTGTAAAAATTGACATAAAAGAGTTTTTAAAACAAATATTATATTATTAATTGATATTAAATTCCTAAAAATCTAAGGTTCGGCTAATAGACTTATATCATAATATTTTTATCATTAATGGACCACTTGGGGGATCTCTTGGATGTATATAGTAAGTTTATTAACTATATAATATAAAAATACAAAGTGATGTGGTAAATGTCAAACTAATTTACTAAGAGTTAAAACTAAAATATAAGGTTAATATAATGACCGAAACCTGTCTAAATTCTATTGGTCGAAATTATTTCAACCCATACCCACCTTATACTTTTAATAATCCACTTTGGAGCCATTATAAACCGAATTTGAATTTATTATAAAATAATATTTCTAGCTTTTCCAAAGGTGCCCCTCACCCCTCTTATAAAAGGGAACTCCCCCTTATCACTAATTCACACATTAAAAGCCTTTTGGATCGGCCAAACCCTGCCCAAATACTCTCTCAACTTCCCTCACTTCAACCTAGAGGCCTTATTTTGATCATAAAGTCGTCCTAAGGAGCCCTTTTGATCAAATCAAAAGGAAGAACCCGAAGAAGAGGTAATATTTTCACCACCCTTTTTCAAGTTCCTTTTTTTAAAGGTAAAAGGCTTTTTATTGATAAGAAAAAAGTTACAAAAGGCGAAAAGATGGAATTATTTTACAATATCTATCAAACAAAGATAATAAATCAGCAGGTAAAGAGTCCAGCCAAGTCATGGTCTGATGAATGCCTTTGTTGGCAAGAGCATCTGCAACAGTATTCGCTTCCCGATAGGCGTGAGTGGCTATGTAGTCAATCCCATGTAGAGAGTTGAGACAAATCATCCAAAGAGTGGTGAGAGACCAAGCCAGATGAATGGTACCATTCCAGATGGCATGAATGATAGTAGTAGAGTCGCTTTCAATCCAGAGTTTTTTCCAGCCTCTTTGAAGGGCAAAATCAACGGCGTGGATGACACCCAGCATTTCAGCTTCCAGGGAAGAGGAATGGCCACAGCCAGCATAGAAGAAACCCTGGCAAAGACCAGCCGAGTCTCGAAAAATAGAACCACAACCAGCAGGTCCTAGGTTACCTTTGGAGGCACAGTCAACATTCACTTTGATCCATCCCGACATCGGTGATTGCCAGAATACTTCAAATGAACGTTTGGTCCGAGGGAAGATGTCGGGCACATGAAGGTGACGAAGGATCTCAAAATCACCCACCGAGTTGGTTCAACTGTCTTTTTGAATGGAATCAGCTTCATGAATCGCAATAAGAATTTGATATTTACCTACAATTAAACTAAATGAGCGCTTATTATGAATGATGTCATTTCTAGCATACCAGATCACATGAAGCAGTTCTGCCACCGCCGTAAGCAGAAGATTTTTAACCTGAGGAGAGAAAACATAGCTAGTGCCCTTGTTAAGGGATAAACAAATAGTGTCAGAAAGGGACCATCTGCAATTAAATAAGTCAAAAACATAATTCCATAAAGCAGATGTCGTCGCACACGACAAAAATAGATGATCTGCATCTTCCCTGTGTTGATTACACAAGCGACAAATGGAGCAGAGTTGAATGCTAAAGGCTTGAAGATAGGCTTCAGTGGGTAATCTATTATGGGCAATTCTCCAAATTAGAGTAATCCTAGAAGGTTTGATCCACGACTTATCAAAATGGCTCACCCAATGTAAAATAGATTCACTTTCAGAAAATTAAAGCTGGTAGAAGTTTTTGGAGTCAAGGATGCCATTCGGGGCAGGTTCCCAAACAAGGAAATCACCATTAGAAGAAAAATGATGATCATCAATGATCTGCGCAATATTGTCGGGGAGAGCATGCATGTGATATGGTAATACATCCTTTATGGAAAGATTATAGTCATCGGGAGTGATGTTAGGTCGTAACAGAGATATCAAGGGGTTACCACACCATTTATCGCACCAAAAATTAATGGAAGAGTCAGCACTAACTTTCCATCTAGAATTTTCCATGATCTTTTGATACGAGTCTCTAATCGAGGGCCAGATTGAAGAGTTAATGTAGTTGAGCTTCCCATTTAAAAGCTTGGTGCGTAATCTATGGTTCAAGAAATCAGAAGCTTTGGAATTACCATTGATAATACGCCAAGTAAGACGGGCTTGGAGAGCATTATTGAACATCTTTAAATTTTTAATACCAATTCCACCTTTGTCGAGAGGTTTGCAACAGGTTTTCCAGGGAATAGTGACAAGTTTTCTTTCAAGAATACTACCCGTCCAGATGAAGTTTTTGATATAGGTATTGATCTTCTTAAAAATGCTGGCGGGCCATTTGTAAATCATCATAGTGTAAACCATCTTAGCGACAATGGTCGATTTGACTAGACAAATCTTGCTAGCCATAGAGAGGGATCTTCCTTTCCAGGTAGAGAGTTGGTTTACAATTTGCTCAGTGATATTAGTGAAATAGCTAGCCTTAGGACGACCCCAAAAATTTGGAACACCTAAATTAGCGAAAGGGAGGAGTCCCTCTTTAATTCCAAGGTAGGAAGTAATGGTATTTTTTCTTCGGACAGGAAAGTTCTTTCCAAAATAAATATATGATTTATTCCAGGATATCGATTGACCAGAGACTTCCTCATAATGATTAAGAGCATGTTTTAAGACACGAATATTCCTTTGATCCCACTTAAGAAAAAGAATTATGTCATTAGCATATAAAAGGTGTGTAGGGATATTTAAGTTCCTGGAAGCTTGTATGGGATTCAGGGATCCTTGAGAAACCAGACTATTTAGAAGTCTGCTTAGGTAGTCCTCAGCAATGACAAAGAGGATGGCCGATAGGGGGTCACCCTGCCTGACACCTTCAGAACAGTTGAAGAAGCCCCTAGGAGAGCCATTGATTAGAATAGAAATATAGGCAGATCTGAATAGAGTTTTCAGTCTTCCAATGAAAGAGTCATGGAATCCAAAGTTTTTTAAAACCTTGAAGATGAAATTCCAGTCAATAGTGTCAAAGGCCTTTCTGATATCTAGTTTAATGGCCACCCCCCCCCCCTCTAGTGTTTTTATTAATACTATTGGTACCTTCCGAGGCCAGACAGATGCATTCCTGAATGGCCCTACCTTTAATGAAACCAAATTGATTCAATAAAACTATTTTGTCACTAATGGGCACCAGCCTATTCGCAATTATTTTAGTAATGATCTTATAAAGAGTATTAATGAGAGCAATGGGTCTGAATTGATGAATCTCCGAAGCATTTTCAACCTTAGGTATTAAAACTAAAAATTGATCATTAATACCATGAGGCAGAGAACCATGGGAAAAAAGGTTTTAACAAGGTTACAAACATCCTTTTGGATAATGTCCCAATGATTTTGGTAGAATCCATTATTGAACCCATCTGGACCAGGTGAACTGTCTGGATTAAGGCCAAAGACAGTATCTTTAATTTCTTGATCAAGCGGTGTACTTAAAAGAGTTCCATTGTCTCTATCATCAACCAGTAAGGGGATAATATTGGCCCTGATGTCAATATTTATGTCCGGACCGTTAAAAATGTTGTAAAAGTATGAGGTGACATGATCTGTTATGGCTTCTTCAGTATCGATGAGCAAATCATCATGAATAAGTTTGGTAAGAGGACGATTTGCCTTTCTTATTCTTTGAAGAGAATTATAAAATTTAGTATTACAATCTCCATCAATAAGCCAATTAGTCCTAAACATTTGTTTACGAAGGTTATCCTTAAAAGTGAGCAAAGAATTAAGTTTAAGGGAAAGGTTAGCTTCCAGCTGAGGATCCAAACTGAAATCAGATATAGTGTTTTGCGTTTGAGCACGACTAAGATCATTTTCAAGAGAGGAAATTTCAAGGTCAATTTGAGAACTTGTAGATTTGCACCAACTTTTAAGGGTCTGTTTTAGGATTTTCAACTTAAAAATACAGGCAAATAAATTCTTATGGTGGTTCATAGAGTTCCAGGTGCGGTGTATAAGAGCGACACAGTCCGGCTTCGAGTACCACACATTATTAAATTTAAAGGGGAGAATATGCCTACGGCTGATCATATAGAAGCTCACTAAGATAGGATGGTGGTCAGAATTAATTCTAGGCAGGGTTATACTAGAAATATTATCCCATGTATCAAGGGCCTTCGTGTTGAAAAAAGCTCTGTCAAGCTTACTGGCAACCATTTTATTATGATGTTTTCTGTACCAAGTATATTTGGCACCAGTGAGGGTAACTTCAAAAAGGCTACAGTCATCAATAGCTGACCTAAACTCATTTGAGGAAATAGTAAGATGTGAGGGGCCAATTTTTTCACAAGGGCTTAGAATGGCATTGAAATCACCCATAACAACCCAAGGCTCCTTAATTGAGCGGGCCATATCAGAAAGCTCATTCCACAAAGTCCTTCTGTCCTGATATCTATTATTGGCATAAATCATAGTACAAAGAAAGAGGCAACCATTCAACAAGAAATCACACGTAACCTGCTGATCTGTGCTTTTAATGATTTTCAAATTTTGAAGGGAATTATGATAAAAGATCCACATAAAGTCAGTTTGAGTGCCATGTTTACACGAGCCAAGAAAACTATAGGTAGGAGCACCAAGTCTCATGTAGTTGGCTTTGAAATTAACTTTTGGTTCAGAGATGGCAAAGAGTTGAGGTTTATGAGTGTTTATAAGCCTCCTAATTGTAGTGGAGGTGTCATTTTTTTCTAGACCTTGGAAATTCCAATAGAGAAAATTCATTTCTATTTGCGTTTAGGGTTGGAACCCTTCTTTTTTTTGGATTTTCCAGAATCATTCTTCCTTTGCGATCGAGTGACCATAGGGGAGGAAGAAGAGTTTAGATTGATTGTCTAAGTATTGGAATTAGAAGGTGCCTCATTGCTAGAAGCAGTTCCAGGCGTGCGCTCAGAGGCTGTGATGCCAAGACCAACAACTTGAGCAGCAGAATGATCTGCTGGAGTATGTGCGGACTACCGTCTTCACGAACGTGATGAGATTCATTCCCCATCGTATCCATTCAAGTCTAATTCTCATTTTATGATTAAAAATAATGTTTAAGGACTTTATATAATTATGGATATGAATAAGATACAACCTATCCACAACAAACATGGCTTATGTAACAAAACATATAAAAGAAAACGAGTAAGTTAACACTTGAAACGACGATAATACTAGGATATTATTAACAAAGCAATGTTAAAAGATCATATATGATATCATATTAATGTATATGATTATTTTATAATTTAATAACAATTATTTCACCATTATACAGGAGGTTATCCTACCCTCAACCAAGGAAAAGTACAAGGTAAGGTATTTTCATCTCACTCCTTATTCCCGTGAGATTCATGCCATATTGCCACTATTACCATTTGTGTGGTGTATATACAACCCATAATTGTATTATTTGTGTAATACACTTTAATTTATGTTTATTTACATATTCATTTTATGATACCTCTTTCATGGGGTGTATTTTTTGCAAGTTACCAAATTGGTAAGACTTTATTTCACAATCTCTTCATTATCTGAGGTTGTTTATACGTAATTATCTACTGGGATCTCTTTATCATCTACATCCATGTTTCTTAAAAAAAAGGTATTTCAAATAATTCTTAATATGTTATAGACTATGAGTTAATGTCATTTTTACCCTTGTTGACTTTTTATAAGAAGTTTATAAACTAATCTTTCCGTCATTTTCCAAACAAGGTCCTTTTTAACCTTTTCGACAGAGTTAAGGTAAGAATGTCTTTTTTAACTTATACGGCGGGTGCGGCTATTTTCTGCCATTATAAAATCTTCAAAGCTTCCCTTATAATCTAATAAGGATATTTTAAAAGTAAATGTTTTATTTTATAATTATGTTACTTTTAAATGATTTTAAAAAAGAGATATTTCTCTCAAATAGTTTTTATTTCATCTATGTCAACATCCTTTGATAAATTTTACACTTATTTGAAGTTGATTTATTATGATACAAATCATCCATATTTTATGTAAGGTTTTGTGATATGTTTGACTATGGATTAGATATTTTTATTTCATTAATATTTTATGATTAATGTTTTGGCATTTTGTATGCTAGTTTTAATACGAATGTTTATGTTATATTTTATCTTCTTCTTAAGATGAATGTGTTGGACTAGTATGTTCCAGGTTGGGGTCCGGTTACAGCAGACCCTCTGGGTTGGTGTCTGGTTATTAGAGGCACTCTAGGTTGGTGTCCGGTTATTAGAGGCACTCCAGGTTGGTGTCCGGTTATTAGAGGCACTCCGGGTTGGAGTCTGGTTACAAAGGCTCTCCGGTTTGGGTTCCGGTTACAGTTATCCCTTAGGTCTTGGCATGAGGCCTTGACACAGAAATTAAAGTTTGGAATTATTCATTCTATCATTATGAATGTGGTTATTTATATTGCATGTGATTTTTTGACTAGTAGAATATCCATGTGAATAAGTAAATGGAATTATTTCATTTTATCTTTGTCATATTATGTTGAAGTTCAAGTTTAAAAGGCTTTTGTTTTAGTTATACATTGTCTTAAATGTTTATGCTTATTTATGAAAGTTTCCGTTGTATTGTTATCCTTACTGAGCATCTGAGCTCACCCCTTTCTATGTTTTATTTTTTCCAGGATTATAAGAAGTGTATTGTGATTGATATGCAGGGTTAAGCAAAGGGAATAATGGCATTCGTGGAGGATTATTTATGTTGTTTTGTATTTTATGAAGTGTAATGTAACATTCATGTATGTAATCTATTTTCCAAGACTGTTAAACCGATCCATCCTTTGGGACTTGATTCCTTGTAATCATGCCAATGTATTAAAATAATGCACCGACTCTGGATAACTGGGGTTGAGGCGTTACAATGGGTTTTATTTTCTTCCATCAGATCAATCATATTGGGCATTTCACTAGACATTCCACTGGAAGTTCCACTGGAATGTCTACTAGAGGTTCCACTGGAACTTCTAGTTGAGGTTTTATTGGAACTATCACTGGAACTTACAGTCCTATTCTAGTGAATTACAGTGCAAATATACCTTAAGTTTTAACCTGTACTATAATTTGTGGAGTCCCCCAAAAAATAAGTTTTCTATATTATAGTGAAATTTTTATAGGATTCATTAAGGAATTTGGTTCTTTTCTTTCTCCACTGGAACTTCTAGTGGAACTTATAGTCTTATTCTACCTTATGTTATGACTAAAAATTGTATTTTATTTTTTTGAATCTCTTAAAAAAAACATGTTTTCTATGTTGCACTGAATTTTTTGTAGGATTAAGCAAGGAGTTTTCTTCTATTCTTTCCCCACTGGTTCCACTAGAACTTCTAGTGGAACTTATAGTCCTATTATACCTTAATTAATCACTAAAATATATAATGAAATTTTTGAAATCCACAAAAAATCATGTTTTATATATTCCACTAGAGGTTCCAATAAAAATTCCACTTCAGGTTCCACTAGAACTTCTACTAGAAATTCTAGTTGAGGTTCTACTAGAAATCCAACTGTAACTTCTAGTCCTATTCTATCTAATTATAGTGAAAGTCTATCTTATGTTGAAATAGATATTTTAATTTTTGAAATCCCAAAAAAACATTTATTCTGTGTTACAGTAAAATATTTATAAGATTCAATGGGGAATTTGGTTCTGTTCTTTCCTCACTGGAACTTTCAGTGGAGCTTCTACTATAACTTTGAATGGAACTTTCAACCCTATTTTGCCTTAATTTATCATTAAAACCTATAATTTAATTTGTGTAATACCCAAAAAACATAGTTTCTATATTCCACTAAAAATTGTATAGGATTTAGTATAGAATTTGGTTCAGTTCTTTACTCACTAGTTCTATTGGAACATCCAATGAAGGTTCCGCTCGAACTTCCAGTGGAACCTCTAGTCATATTCAACCTTAATTTATCACTAAAACTTATACTGTAATTTGTGGAATCCCCCCAAAAAAAATGTTTTATATATTTTAATTAACTTTTTATAGGATTTAATAGGTAATTTCCTTTTATTATTTCCCCATTAGTTCAACTAGAACTTTTATTGGAACTTCCAATCCTATTATACATTAAGTTATCACTAAAACATGTTCTATAATTTTTAGAATCCCCCAAAAAAGATATTTTCTATATTGCACTGGAATTTTTATAGGATTCAGTAGGGAATTATCCTAGATTATTTTCCCATTGGTTCTACAAAACTTCTATTGGAACTTTCAATGGAACTTCTACTAGAACTTACAATCCTATTCTACCTAAATTTATCACTAAAACCTATACTATAATTTAAAAAATCCACAAAAAAACATGTTTTCTATATTTCACTAAAATTTTTAGAGGATTCAACATGGAATTTTATTCTATTCTTTTCAAACTAGTTTTAATAGAACTAATAGTGGAAATTATAGACCCTTTATACCTTAAATTATCACTAAAACCTGTACTTTAATTTTTATAATCCCCCAAAAAACATGTTTTCTATATTTCAGTAACATTTTTACTGGATGCAGTAGGGAATTCCTTTAGGTTCTCTCCCCACTGGTTCTTCTAGAACTTATAATGGATATTCTAGTTCTATTAAACATTAATTTATCACTAGAACATATATTTTAATTTTTGTAATCCCCCAAAAACATTTTTTCTATATTCCACTGAAATTTTATAGGATTAATCAGGGAATTGTATTTTTCTATCCATTCCTACTGCAAGTTATGTGATTCTCAAGGAAATTTAATTCTTTTAATTTTTAGGTGTGAAATTTAAGTCAAATATGACATATTTACAAATATTTATTCAATAAATCCAACCATATTTAAAATATTTTCATGCAATTTCACCATAGGATAGCCTAAAACACCATGAGTTTTTATGAATTATTTTATTCTTTAAATAAATTATATTTATGTGATGGCTTATGCTACAAGAAACCCGAAGTTAAGCTTTAAATACATGCACATAAATTAAATATTTCACTACACATAACACAAAGTTAAGCTTCCACTATACACAACAATGACTTGTCTTGCATTACACGCAACATTGAGCTTTAACAAAACCATGCTATATTATTAATATTATTTAAATATGGTCCTTATAACCTAGATATTAAACTCAGTGATATGAATATTAATAAACAATTATTAAATATTAAGTATAATGTTTTTATATAAATAAAACATATTGATAATAAGATTTATAATTTTTGAAAAATTCTTTATAGGTTTTAAAAATACTATTTTCTCAAAAAAATGTTTTTTATGTATTTTTGTAAATAATAATAAAATTAATTTTTGAAAATTTTATAAAATTAATTTTATAAAATAAACATAATTTTTTCATTCACATTTTTAGAATTATCTTAGGGTGAATTTTTTGGATTTTTCTAAAAAGTTTCATTTTTTGATAAATAGTGAAAAATACTAAATTTTAATTAAAAACTCTCCTTTCATTTAATTTATTTATATAGTTAAATTATATGTTAAATTGGTTTTAAATTATATTTAGTCAATTATATATGTATATATATATTTATCTAATTTAGGTCATTTTAATCAATTTAATATTGAAATTGAGTATAGAAACATTGTAATATTTTGATCATTTTTTGATTTAAAAATATGTTTTCTTGTTGTGTCTGCATGATAAAATTTTAAATTAAATTCTACCAATTATGTGAATAGAATTTTTCAAAATTGATTCCATATCTAGAATAATAATAATTTATATTATCTAATTTTTTTAACTTAATTTTTTTTACAATAATTATTAGTGAAAACAGTTAAAATTAATTAATGCAATTAAGGTTAAAACAAGGTTTTACGCATTACTTGCATTTTAATTAAAATTAATTTTACACACCCATATGATTTTTGTTTTAATTAATTGGATTTAATATATATAATATTTAGGTCTAAATTATATAATAAAAATATTTTTAATCTTATTTTTATATGATTAATTACCTAGGTAAATAAAAAGATAAAAGTTACCTTGGTAAAAACTATAAGGATAAAATTGGGTAAACTTAACTACTAAGAAATAAATTGATAAAAAAAATATGTTTATTTTGTGTTATTATTGTTTTTATAGATCAAATAAAACCTCACATACATTATTATTCAATTTTTTAGGAACATTAGGTAAGGTAGACCTCCCAATAGTGATTACTTTTGGGTATTTATAAGAATATCACTCCTCCTCAATTATAGAAGGGCAGTCACTCTCCCCCCTTATTCACACCTCTCTAGAAATTTTTCTCAACTAAAATATAAAAAAATAACTCCCAATCTTACCTCCTCTCATCCTAAAAACTTTATTTTTATAATCAATCTATACAAGGAAGGATTTTAGTGCAAACCTAATGAGGATACCCAAAGAAGAGGTATCGTTCATCCGGGAAAATTATTGTTTTATTTCTTCCTTGAACCCCTTAAATTATTATTATACCATGATGATATTATAACCACAGTATCTTAAATATACTTATATGTTTTTATTTTAAGGTTATTACCTATAACCACATACACTTTCATCAAGTGGGTTACGAAATCATTATTTGTGTGTTCGACAAACTACCGCATCACGAACCGATGTCATTTGTTTTTACATTAAAACCTCTCAAGGATAGTCATAATGGTGAATTTATAGCTTATATATGATATATATGATCTTTATGATTTTATTATGATTCTATAATTTTTATATCACACATACCTTCATGATTTCTATTTTTTAGGAATATGATAACTTTGTTTGTGCGTACGACAGACAACCGCCTCGCGCAGCGTTGTGATTCATTGACACTAAAGATGGGTTTAATGAAAATATGTGATGTATATGACATGAGAATAATTATTTAATGATGATATATTATTTATTTTTCTTTCTTTTAATCTTACAATAAAATGAAAAATAGTGTTCATGTGTACATACAACCTACCGTCTCCATGAACAATGCTTTTCATTTCCTATCACTAAATTTTATGGATTACTCTAAATACATATCTAATGAATATATATGATATCTATATCATGGTTTAAATTTTTTATATTATTAAATCATGATCAAATTAATAGGACCAAAAATTTAACAAATCCAACCATATACCTGAAACCAAGCAGTTATTACCCAAAACGTAACTTTAATATTTAATAATTAATAAACATATAATAAAAGGTCATAATAAAATCATATATGGTATTATATATATAAATATATTAATTTGGTTCTTAAATATATTTATTATACTTTAGTTTTAAATGATTATGATGTAATTAAATATATAAGGTAAAGGATTTTTGTTTCAGTTTTCCTTCTTTGAGACATATGTTATGTTATGCACTTATATTCATTTAGGAGGTGTATATACAGCTCCTTTGACATTTAATATCATGAATTTATTCATACTAGTGATATTTTAAGTTTCAATTTATATTATTCCCTCATGGGACTTATGATTAAAGGTTACCAAAGTGGTATGGGTTTTATGTTTCAATCACATCATTTATTGGGATTATCTATGATTAAGTATCCAATGTTGATATCTCATGATTTACCTCAAAATAATTATCATGAATTTTATTATCCTCTGGTTATTCATGATATATTAAAGTGATGGTTCCATTTTTACACTCTTTTATACTTAATATAATTAAGAATTTTTTTTAATAAAATCCAACTTTATTTATCTCTTTAGTTGGAAATCTATTTTCTTTCAAAACCATGTTTTCTAAAAATGTTTTAAATTTTTTTTATCACCATATTATGATTTTTAAAAGTCATTTTTACCCATTTTTTACTTTCTTTAAAAAAATAATTGAATCTTCATATCATTTTTTAAATAATCCTCATTTGGATTTTACCATAAATGTGAAAGGAATATTTGTTTTTTCATATGACATGAATATAATTTTCTAGATTTATGACCAGTCAATGCTTTAAATATTCCTTTATAATGTTTTTAATCTATTTTCAAATAAAAATGTTTTCAAAATTTTTTACGTTTTAAAATTCTTTTTCAAAGAAGAAAGGATATTTTCATCAAAAAAAAATTTAAATGATCTTTAAAAATTATTTCCCATTTAATATGAAATATGTTGTTGTTACCTACACCTTACTGGGGATATGATCCAATGATACCATTAATATTATTTCTCTAAATGGTTTGTGTTTTTATTTCATGATGTTTATGAAACCCATTTCTATTCCATGGGTTATACCATAAGAAAATGATTATGAAACCTACTTTTTTCATGGGTTATTCTATGATGAAATGATTATGAAACCTATCCCTTTTCCATAGGCTATGATATAATGAAATGTTTATGATACCCATTTCCTTTCATGGGTTATTATGTGATGAATTTTTATGATATTATGGAACACATAAATATGGTTTTCATTATGTGAAGTTTAGGACCTATATCTCAATCCAATGAATTGGGTGAAGATTTGTATATCTTGTGAGATAGACATGGACAGAATGGTAATTGAACCCAGTAGAGTAATATAGGACTGGAATAGGGAATGAACTTTGTATAGTAATATAGGGATGGAAAAAGGAGTAAACTTGGTTTAGTAAAGGACTTTTTCTTCTATGATGGAATTTCTAGTGAGGCTTGACCAATATAGAAATGATTTTATATGATTATGTGTATGCCCCAAATTCCATGTTTTATGACAATGTTATTCTCTCATGGATTGTGTTCTTTGATTATCTCTTGATTTATGTATTATGAACTATTAATACTTATTCCATGACTCAAATTTAAGATCTTTGTTATGTAGGGTATGGTTTTAAAATATTATTCTCATGATCCCATACCCTTATGTTCATTTTATGGTTATGTATCTCCATTTTTACCCTTACTAAGCATCTAAACTCACTATTTTTTATGTTTCCTTTAACCAAGTTATGAAGATATGCATTATGTAGGATTTTTCTAATAAGGTTTATAGTGGTGAAGAATGTAGTGGGAGATGAAGTGGCTCAATTATGGTTTGGTGTATATGTTTCCTAGTTTACAGAGGCACTAAACTATTATGGTCCTCAGATGTGTTATTATATAATTTAATTAATAATCATTAAAAATGATGTAATATCTATGTATGATAATTCTGGGTCTCTATAGTTGGTATCAAAGGATATTTTAGTTAACCTTAGGAAACTATGATGATAAAATCTTAATGAGATCCCTAAGGAGATGTTTAAGGATAAGTCTAAGGATGAGTCAAAGTATAGGAAAATGTCCTTGAATTTTAAAAAAGGATAGAGTGAGTGGTTTACATGTAATTAAATCCCTGTATGGATACTATAAGTGGATGTGGATCTGTCATAGATGTACACAGGGGTAACAACCCCAAAATCATCATATTGAACTAGACTCGATCGAGAACTGATACACAACAATGGTCCTTGCTGCACACCTGGTTTGACACTCATGGGGGATATTATTTGGGAATTCAGAAACACTTTATGAACCATCATGAATTATTTAAATAGAATATTAATATGAATTAACTAGGATAAACCTAAGGTTCTATAGATTAAATAATGACATGTCATGATTTATACATCCTATAAGTAATTTTTCAAGATTAAGTGGTTTCCTATTATAATAATTATTTATTACACTATGTTTTTTGGTATTAGTAAATGGTTGTAAACTAAATGAACCATGTTAATTTTGAGTGAAACATACAATGAAATGATTATCCTCCCGAGTAACCAAATGTTATGGAAGCTGGAATGAAAAATCTCATTGTTATCCTCACACAACTATCTCAATCTATGAATCATGTAGGACATCCAAATGAAAAAATAAGGGAAAATTCTATTTATTCCTTTATGAGGTAGTGTTTACCTTCAATTAGTGGAACCATAGATCCTCTAGTTGTTGAATGATGGATCAGTACCATTAAAAATATATTCTTTATTCTCTAGTCTTTGGAGCATGAAAATTTCATTTTGGTTTTATATCATTTGTAATTTGAAGTGGATCAATGGGGGTATCTTATTAGGAATGTCAGAAAATATATTGAAATTTAATCCATGGATTGGGACAAGTTCAAGAACTTATTTTTTAATAAGTACTTTCCACATATTCTTCATAGAAAGATAGATAAGTAGTTGATTGAGTTAAATAAAAATAATAATGAATATATTGTAACCTATGAGGATAATTTTAAAAAGACTTAAAAGGTATGCTTCTAGTATTATCATCCAACCTAAAAGTAAGGTTGATCGATTCTTTATTATATTAAAACTAATTCTCTAAATAGTGTTATCCATAAGAGACTTCAGTAACTATGAATAGATTTTTTGATGTTATATTAAGGAGGAAATGGATATTGTAGTTACATATTAATCTCATGGTTTTTACAAGAAAAAAAGTTATAGTTCAAATAAAAATTTAAAAACCATAGAGAGAAGAAGAGGATATTTCCTTTATTCTCTGTGGGAAGAATCACGGAAGAAATTTTCTTAAGGGGGATACTAAATTTTTTAAGTGTGGAAGGGAAGGTCATCGGGAAATAGATTACCAAAGTGATGGGAAGAATTTATCTAACAATGTTAATAGAGAGAAATATACACAGAATGCACCACCCACACTTCAGTGCTTTATGTGTAAAGAGAATGGTCATTATGATAACTAGTTCCCAAACCTAAGGGTTAATGATGATGATCGAAGTTAGAAACCTCTTAATCTGAGGGATAGGATTAAATCTCATGTTATCATTATTTCAAAGGAAAAGTGAGATAATGATGTGGTGAATGGTATACTTTTTATCCACTCTAGAACTGCTAATGTCTTATTTAACTTTGGATCTACCCATTCTTTAATATATAAAAAATTTTATAAGGGTATCAAGATTCCACCCAAATGATTAGATATGGAATTAATAGTGAAAACCCCTAATGTTGTGATGATAACATCTCAAGTTTATGATTCCTCTTCGGTTGAAATTTGTGGGAATGTGCTTCTTTCAATCTTGTAATTCTTCCTCTGGTGGAATTTTATGTCAACTTAGGAATGGGTTGGATTTCTATGCATAAAACCCAGATCAATTTTCAAGGAAGGGAAGTCATTTTTGATATTTCAAACCAACCTATTATCATATATCAATGTGATGATAAGTATAAACTTCCTATAGAGATTGCATCCATTATGTGGGTCATAATTCTCATTTATAAGATGTGTTTATCTCAAATGGTAGGGGAGAAACTCAACATAGATGATATGCCTATTTTTTAGGATTTTTTTGATTTATTTCTAAAGGATTTTCTTCGTCTTCTATAAAAAAGTGAATTTGATTCATTAGTAGAACTCATACATGGTGCCACACCAATTTCAAGGACTCCTTATATAATGTTCCTTATTGAGTTGAAATAATTGAAGAAGTAAATCTATAAAAACCTTGATAAGGTTTCATTTGGCCAAGTGTGTCAACTTGGGGTGCACCTATTCTTTTTTTAAAATAAATAAGGATCAATGTGATTCTGTATTGATTATCAGATGATGAATAAGATCAAAATTAATAACAAGTATCATATTCCCCATATTGATGACTTTTTTGATGAACTGCACAGATCTCAATGCTTTTCCAAGATTTACCTTCATTACGAATATCATCAATTGAGGGTAAAGAAGGAATATATTACCAATATATCATTCTATGTAAGGTATGGGAACTGTGAGTATATATTTATGCCTTTCATTCTTACTATTTTCCATTTTATCTTCATGGATTTAATGAATAGATTCTTTAGATATTACCTTGATTAGATTATGGTAGTCTTTATAAATTATATTCTTATCAATTCAAAGAGTAAGGAATATCATGAATATCAATTAAGAGTTGTAATAAAGACCCTAATAAAGGAAAAAACTATATAAAAAATTTAAAAAGTGTGAATTTTGGATGAAAAGGTTTCATTTTTTTGGTCATATAATCTAAAGAGAGGGTATATTGGTAGATCCATAAAAGGAGAAGGCTATTGAATATTAGACCAGACCAAACATGGTGACTGATGTCCATAGTTTTCATGGTTTATATTGATATTATTGATATTCTTTTGAGAATTTATCATGATTATCTAATATTATAACCAAGTTAACTCAGAAGGGATCCAAGTACCTCTAGACAGATGAATGTGAGGAAAATTTCAAGGACCTGAAGAGAAGATTAGTTAGTGCACCTGTTTTTATATTAACCTATAATGGAGAAGGGTTTTTAATCTATATTGATTCATCTAAGAAGGTATTGTGATGTTTTCTTATTTATAAAGACATGATTATAGATTATGACTCATGAAAATTGAAGATTCGTGATAAAAAATACTTAACTTGTGATTTGGAGTTTCTTGTGGTAATTTTTTAATTAAAGATATGGAGGAACTATATTTATGGAGAAAATTTATATATATATACTGATAAATTTTAAATTATATATACATATATAAGGATTTGAATATGTAATAAATAATATGGTTAAAGATGATTAAATATTATGACTTCTCAATACATTAGCATCCTTAGAAAGTGAACAAGGTGGCTAATGCTTTGAGTCGAAAGGATCATGCTAGATTATCCATGATGAGGATTACAATAGATCCATTATTTTTAGGATTTTCAAAGGATGGGTATGGAAATCCTAATGGAAGGGGGAAAATATTATCTAACTAGATTTAATGCTCAACCATCTATCCAAGTGAAGATTAAAGATGCACGGAAGGAAGAGGTAAAATCATAAAATAAGGTTAGAAATATTCCTAAGTTTAACCTTGATCATGATGGAATGATAATTCTTAGGAACTGTGTTTGTGTTCCTTCCATACCAGACATGAATAAGGAGTTGTTAGAGTATTCTCATAGTTATTCACTCTATATTCATCCAGGAAGTATGAATATCTATAGATATTTGAAATAGTACTTCTTGTGGGATGGCATGAAGAGAGATATTGCAGATTTTGTATCTCAATTCTTGATATACCAAAAAGTTAAGGCTGAAATAAAAAATTCTAAGGGCATGTTTCATCCATTACCCATACTAGAATAAAAATGGGAAAACATCACTATTTATTTTATCATTAGACTCCCCAAAACATCTAAATGGAATAATGGTATATGGGTTTTAGTTGATCACCATACTATGTTATCACAATTCATTATTATTAGATAATACTTCTCTCTGGATCAGATTTCTAGGATATGTATTAAGGAATTAGAAAGGTTTTATAGAGTACCACATTCCATTGTATCTGATTGGGATTTGAGGTTTTCTTAAATATTCTAAAGAAGTATTCAGTAGGCTCTTGATATGAAGTTGAGTTTCATCAATAAATATCATCCTTAGAGATATGGTTAGTCTAAAAGAAAATTTTAAAAACTAGAGTATAAAGACCTATAAATTCCATATATTTTTTAAATTATTTGGGATTATTACGAGTCTACGAAAATAGACGGCATGTGATATTGAGGCCTGGTGATCCTGGAACAGAATTTTGAACTTTTGTTAAGGTACGTTCAGTAAATGGTGGGAGATGTTTTATAAATTTTCAACTGGTTGAAATCTAAGGCCACCGTTGGACTCACATCACCAGTATTCGTTTAAGGGAAGCTTAACTTTGTTCAGAAAAAGTCAAATAGAAAAGATAATTTTTAGCTTTACAAAAAAAATAAAGTCAACAAGTTATTTTATTTCTTTTTTTTGTAACCATTGAGTAACGTAGAGGGACTGCAGAGTTAAATGGGTCATTCAATGGCATGACCCTTGGGTTGTGTAACCTTGACGTTGGAACATTAAATGTAGTTCATAAATGAACTGCATTAATTTTATGCAACACAGTTGGTTCCCTCATCTATTTAAATGGATCTCTAACTCGGTTTTTTGAAACGGAAGTGAGATACCTCTGAAAAAGTATTGTGGCATCTTCCACCAATGAAGAACGGAGGATTGAATGACATCATTGGGGGTAACGATCTGGGGTCGATGAATGCTAGTGACTTCAACGAATGAGGACTCTTCTCCCTCCACGATCGCGACATCATCCAATGGTTCACAGGGTAGGGGGTTTTTTCTTGATTAATTCAAAGATTTTGAAGATGAATTAATCTCACCCTTGTTATGATTCTAATGTGGATGGCGTGGGCCAAACAAACAAGGCCTGGACCCTCCGCTTCTATGATATTTTTTGCATTCTTCATGGGAAATCAGAAAACAGAGTGCAAGATGAACCCAAGAGCCACGCAGCATTGGTAGTGTCTCAGGAGGCCCGTAGGCACTTTTGAAAGCAAAAACAGACCACCAGAGCTTACCTAGTGGCCCGTAGAAGACCCGCTGGTGTGGCACCAGTGCGGTGGCACCGGTGAATGGTGTCAGCAGGCGAAGGCGGTGGGTGGTGCTCGTAGGCTGCAGAAGGGGGAAGTGCCACACGGGGTCGCGGCGGACTAGCAGGGGCGGCCGACTTTCGACAGGTCGCGTTGGTGGAAGGGTGGTGTGTTGTTAATCTCCGCATATGGAGGTTGTGGCTTCAAAGTCGCGATAGAGGGGAACCCATACTCTTCGGGTCCCACATATAGAAATGTGCTGCAACGTGGCACTGCTGGTTAAAGAGTTGAACAGATCTTGAGCCATTCAGGAAGGAGGGTTCATGCGACCCCTCATGTGGGTCGTACCTAGCTGGTAGGCTAGGCCGGTCCACTGCCCAGTGGGTCGAGGCCACCGCAGCCCAGCCCAGCTGGTTCGAGTCAGGCCGATCTGTGGCCCAGCCAGTTCAGGCCGGGCCGGACCGAACCTAGACCCTTTATGGACCAGTTTCACTTAAAAGTTCATATCTTAAAAACCAGAATTCTATTTGAAAATACGTCTATGGCATTGGAATCCTTAGGATGATATGATCCTTTTGAGATACTCCACTTGAGTTTTGTAGAAAGTTGGAGTATGGCCGGGTGGGATCATAGTTGAATCCAACCGGGCCCTCAACACTAAAATTCCTATAACTCTCAGACCGGGCATCCAATAGATGTGTTGTTAGTTGCGTTGGAACCCTTATGACGTTACAGATCATTGGATTACTTCTTTGTGGTAATTCATGCCGGTTGAAGTATGACTGGTGGCTTGAGGATGGGATCCTCCCAGAATCAAGCGTACTATGTACGGGAATCCAGTGGTTGGCTGAGACGTGATGAATGAATAGTGATCTTGTGTGGATCAGCACCTAGCGATCCTATGTGGATCAAAACCTAGAAATATTGTGTGGATCATCACCAAGATATCCTGTGTGGATCAGAACCTAGAAATCCTGTGTGGATCAATATCGAGTGATCCTGTGTGAATCATTAGCATAACCCATGATAGAATAATATGATCTGGTTTTATGACTAATCACCTATACTTATGTACTTATGTTATACCTGGTTTGAGCTGAGTCTTTAGATTTATTCTTTTTGATTGAGATCATGCTTTTGGTTTTCTTTAGAGGAATTCTGAGATACCTTCAAGGGTCTTGGGGTCTTTACTAGGTATTGTTATACTCACCCCTACACAGGCTTCACCCACACCTTGTTGTGTCTTGTGCAGATGATGGGCAGCCTTGACTGAGACTCAGGGAGCTAGGACATGATGGTGGATGGTAGTGACGGTTGATGTGGAGATATTCAAAGATGGGTTGTACCTACCCCTTCAGGTAGGATCCTTGGTGAGTGATCTCAGGAGTTGTTTTTCTATTGTAGTTGTTTTTCTTTCAGTTTGGCTTGTATTCTGACCCCTTTACTTTCAGTACACACTTTTACTATTATGGTACTACTACATGGTTTGCATCTTGTAATGTTCTTGGTTTGTGTGTTTGCAGGTTTAATGGAAATTCCTTCCCCTATTAGAAATATGAATTTCTGGTGCTATTTTACAACCCCTGGTCTATGGAAGGCGGGCTTGGGGTAGTCACAACATAGGCCTCGGGGGACGAGTCGTGAAAAAGTGGTATCAAATGAGTCGGTTCTACCAAAGAACTATGACTATGATATTTCCAATGGAGCAATATTTTTAAGTGTTTTGAGTGTGGTTTTCAATTTAGGGAGTCTAGTGTTGGTGTAGTGGCCGACGTATCCATACACCAGGACCCTAAATTTTGATTTCTGACTCGGTGCATAAAAACACTGATTGTGTGTGTTTTGGAAATGTTTTACTTTTTATCTCTTTTGAGTCATCTCGCCAGGTATAAATTTATGACTATGGCACACCTGTTTCTTTTTACCATGTCTCTACATAGACAACCATCCAGGATTCTAGAGTGATTACACGATGATGGCCCACCGAGCAATGAGGCTTCAGTACAGGGAACTCTTACTATGTTGGCACCTTCGAGTGGTGTACCAACAAGACCACCACTCGAAGGACAGCAGTTTCCACCAGCCCCATTGGCAGACCGTGCACGCCAATTGAGTGTGTTTCACGAGTTCTAGAGATATAAACCTCTAATATTTCTAGGAGATACAAATCCCCATGCTTCTAAGGACTAGCTAGAGGCTGTGGCACGGGTTTTTCACTAAGTTGAGACTCTAGCAGATCAGATGGTGATCCTAGCTACTAGTCTCTTCCAAGGAATAGTAGGGAGATTATGGGGTCTAACGCTCCAGATTCATGAGGAAGAGACACTATCCTAGTTGGACTTCAAGACCCTCTTCAGGGTGGATTTCGTATTAGAAATTTACACTCAGTGCGTATCTAGGAGCTTCTTCACTTACATAAGGGAAGCCTATCAGTGGCCTAGTACTCAACGATATTCACTGACCTCTCACGATACTCCACTGACATGATACATGACCCTTTATTCAAGGCCTTAACCTTTGATCAGGGTCTCTGGTGGGAGATCATAGCATCGATGATATCACTCAATATCCTGACACAAGATGGAGTGCTCGAGCGAGCATTATTGGTGGAGAGCTTCTTAGCTGAGAAAGCACCAATGGTGAGATCCACCATCGGATGACAGGTAGCTGATTCATCTATAGAAAGAAGCAGGAAAATGGTGCAGTGGTCAAAGAAGGCCATACCTTTCAGTGGACGACCCTAGGACGTAGGGTTAGAGTTGCAAAGCTCTCGAGGCAGAGGAGGTCTTCTAAGCACTAAAGCATGTTACTCTTGTGGTGGATAGGAACACATGGACCGTGATTGTCTGAACCCCCATATAGACGATTAGTAGATGATCTAAGGTCCGTATAGGTAGAGGCTGAGGTTAGATCGAGGGGATCCATAGGAAGATAGACGTGGATAAGGAGCAGGTCGTGCAGCAGGTGGTGGATGACAGTTTGAGGTTCTACCACCACCACCCCTAGGTGATCCACCCCAACAACAGGGAGAAGGTGGACAGGGGTGAGTTCAGCTTTATGTGGTAGAGGCCTATGAACACGGTTATCTAAATATGATTAGAGGTATAATATGTGTCTATTCGACCCTACCTGAAATTCTTATAGACACAGGTGCTAGTCACTCTTTTATTTCCACATCACTCATTCAGATCTCAGAGATTAAAATGGAGTCGTTGGATCGATCCTTATGATTAGAGACTCATACAGGAGAATATTTGACAATTACACACTATTGAAGACAGTTTGAGCTCACTCTAGGAGGTGAGAGCTTCAGCTGTGATCTCCTAGTAGCAGCGTCGAGGACTTACGACGTCATCTTGGGTATGGACTGGCTATCCACAGTCCATGCTCAGATTAACTGTTTTAGGTGAAAAGTGTGGTGTTTCCATGAGGATAGGATTATGTTTTCCTTCACTGGTGATAAGGAAACCTTTAAAATACATGATGTAATCTCTTGAAGGAGGGTGCAGCTTATCACTCATCAGTTGGCTAGCCTTACCCTCAGAGCTGTTGACATGAGGAGTCTGAGTTATCCTGTAGTGGTGGACTAGTATGGTGGTGTCTTTCCTGATGATATTCTGGGACTACCTCCTCAAATAGAAGTAGAATTCTACATTAACTTGTACCTTGATACAACACAAATATCTACGCCAACATATCGGATGTCCCCCATAGAGATTAGTGAGTTTCAAGTATAGTTAGAGGACTTGCAGAGGAAGGGGTTCATAGGGCCCAATGTTTCTTCATGGGAATCACCAATTTTGTTCGTCAAGAAGGAATATGGGAGTATAAATATTTTTGTGTATTATCAGCGCCTTAACTAGGTGATCTTGAATAATAATTATACACTCCCAAGGATTGATGATCTCTTCGACTAGCTAAAGGTAGATTGATTATTTTCAAAGATAGAACTCAGATCAAGATATCACCAACTCAGGGTAAGGGATGAGGACATAATAAAGACAGCCTTCAGATGTTGGTATATCCATTAAGAGTTCTTGGTGATTCCCTTCAGCGTGACCAACCCTCCAACAGTGTTGATGGGGCTCATGAACAGGATCTTCTAGCCTTACCTTGATCGCTTTGTGGTGGTCTTCATTGACGACACCTTGATATACACAGTGTCAGAGGAGGAGCATGCCACGCACCTACATATAGTTTAGGATACACTCCGAGAGCACTAGCTTTATAGAAATCTCTCGAAGTTCCAGTTCTTGATATAGGAAGTCCACTTCCTGGGGCACGTTATCTCAGCAGCTAGAGTTGCAGTGGATCCAACAAAGATAGAGGCAGTGATTACTTGGGAGTTACCCAAGAGTGTGACTGAGGTACGGAGTTTCCTGCGATTGGCTGGGTACTACCGGAGATTCGTACTTGACTTTTCCAGAGATGTGACACCCTTGTCACCTTTAAAAAAGAAGGGACATCCCTTTGTGTGGAAGGATATATGCCATTAGAGTTTTCAAAAGTTGAGGTAGAGGCTGACGAGTACCCCCATCTTGAGGCTACCAGAAGAGGTTGTTGGGTATGTAGTCTACTACGATGCATCAGGGACCTGACTAGGTTGTGTCCTGATGTAGGATCGAGCAGTGATCGACTACATCTCATGGATGTTTAGACACCATTATCATAACTATGATACACATGACCTGGAGTTAGCAGCAGTAGTCTTTGCGCTGAAGATGTGGTGGCACTACTTGATGGGTGAACAATTTACTATTTACTCTGATCCAAAGAGTCTCTGGTATATCTTCTCACAGAAGGACCTAAACCTCAGGAAGTTGTGATGGACGGAGTTCCTCCAGGACTATGACTTTGATATAGTCTAAACTCCTGGGAAGGGGAATATAGTAGCAGACACACTCAGCAGGAGGTCTGGTCTACAGTTGTCGAGTGAGGCGACAGAGAAGCTGACCACATTGCAAATATCCTTTGTGGATAGAGATGTAGTAGCTTACCTCCATTCGATGAATGTCACTCCCCAACCTCTTTAGAAATTTTGGGAGGCTCATCTTGGGGATGTTGACTACGAGGCCTAACGTGCTCAGATATCCTCAGGACAGTCTCTTAAAGGATTTTATGAAGGTGGGGAGCACGCTGTTCTCTTCAGAGGATGCACCATGGTACCAATGATCCTTCGAGATGAGGTGTTAAGGTAGTTCCACGCATCCCCTTTTGCGGTACATCCTGGAGTTTTGAAGATGTACCAGGACCTCTGGCATCAGTACTGTTGGCCAAGGATGAAGAAAGCAGTGGAAAAGGTTATATCATGATGCCACACTTGTCAGCAAGTGAAGGCTAAGAATTAGGTTCAGCAGGCTTAGCACAACCACTTGAGGTACCAAAGTGGAAGTGGGATGGTATCACCATGAACTTTGGGGAAAGGATATCATATACGTACAGGGGCCATGATTCCATCTGGGTGATCATTGACTGACTCACCAAGTCGGCCCACTTCCTACCCATCTGAGAGTAGGGATTAGTAGAGGTCTTGGGATGCATCTAAGTGTAAGAGATTGTATGGATTCATGGGGTTCTATCAGTGATCGTCTCAAATCGCGATGCACGTTTTACATCCCTCTTGAGGAAGGGGTTGCATGAGGCGTTTGGGACTAAGCTACACTTGGGAACCACCTTTCATCCTCAGATAGATGGTTATACATAGTGGACCATAGAGACACTCAAGGGAATGCTTCATGCCTGTGTCCTTGATTTTGTCCATAGTTGGGAGGACCACCTTCCACTAGTGGAGTTCTCTTACAACAACAGTTATCACTCCACCATCGGAATGGCTCCATTTGAAGCCTTGTATGGGTGACCTTGCATGTAGACCCTGCTTTTATTACAAACTTAAACATGATTTATTACATAAAACTTCACTTGATACAACAAAGAAGATCGAGAGGTTTAGTGTCTTTGGGGCTCAGGACCATTACATAAAAACTTAAAACATGAAATACAACATCTTTATTGAAAACTTCCTTTACATGACCACTACATTCCCTCGTACTTAGCATTTCATGGGATAACCTGAGGACATGCATAAGAAAAGGGTGAGATATAAAGCCCAGTAAGGGAGTACACATGGAATAACATGAGGAGTAAAATACATGTTAGGAAATAGGCATATCAATAGAGAATATAAGAAACATGAACATAAAGGCATGATAAATCATGATAATCATAACATGGAAATGTGGCAACAACACTTAACATGGAATTAGCATGAGCCAAGGCTCATTGCACATGGAGCATGAGTAAATACTCATTGCACATAAAGCACGAGTAAACCCTCATTTCACTTGAATTAGAATGAGTCAACACTAATTTCACATGATGTATCATGATACTATACTTTACCCAATGCATTGGAGTTCTATAAGGGTGCACCCTTCATAAACATTTCATTTCATGAATAAGTGTGCCACATGGATCATAAAACATGGATTCATAAAACATAATCATTTATTCCACGATATAGTAATGTGGAATTCATATATGAAACTTTATAATCAATAAGTAAATGTGAATAAAGGTGAATACCCTTGATGGAGAAATGGTCATGGTATTCACTACACAATGACATTGGCTTAGAAAACCGTTGCGCTTTCGGCAGCGTAACGGTGTGACATAAGAATTCATAAAAATGGTTGATGAGAGAGAAAGGGGTTACTCGTCATATTTACATGTAATGGACAGTAAGGAGGTCATATATATACATGTCCCAACAACTGTAATGGAAATTAGATTCATGATACAAAAATATTGCTTGAATGTAAAAGAGGAGAGAGAAGTTCCTTTCGGAATTTCGGCATAGTAACGGGTGTACATGGGAGGAATTTAATGAGAGATAAAGGGGTATCCCATAATTCAAACATAAATAGGGAATTATTAGGGATGTGTGAAACCATACACCAATATTCATAATTGAAATTAAAAGGGCAAAACAACTTAAAGAAAATTGGACAAAAATGAAAAAGGAAGAAAAAACCCTTACTTGGAAGTGTGCTTCCAAAGGATATAGAGAGGCTTGTGAGAGGATTCTTGGGAGCTTGGGGCACCTTGGAAGGATTCTAGAGAGAGTAGGGCAGATGTTGGACGAACTCCAAAGGCTTTGAGTGAGGAGAAAGTGGTAGCTTGGGTGGGTTTATATAGGAAAGGTGAGAGAATTCTTTATTATTTAGGTTTGGGACCCCTTATATTATATTAATCCAAACCATAAACCATCCCATGGTTTTTGCCCATGGTTTTTGGAAAAGGGAAGATGACAAAAATATTTTATAATTCCAAAGTCCGAAATTCTTAAAATATTAGGGTTGCTTATGTGGAGGTGAGTCACACTCCCATGGAAATTAATTTAAAAAGGCAAGGTGTTGAATAAGTCTTGATGGGTCCATTAATGATTTTAAAAGTAAGTTAAACAAACCCAAAATCACATTATTTTAATGTTAAAAAATATATTGGCCTAACATAAAGATTATAGTATTTTATTAAATCACTATTGGGTCATTATGATGTCATAAAACACATTATATATTTAAACGGTATTTAATTTTTACTCAAAAATTTGATTGTCTCAGAAAATTATGAAAAATTAACCGTTGGATAATTTCAACATCCTGATTCCAAAAATAACATTTATTTTATCTAAATAATTTTCTAAATATGTTAATTTTCACTTTTAAAATAAAAACCGACATTTATCGAAAATTCACAGGTTCTGACAGAAATGGCTTTCAAACCTTAATAAAAATTATAATTGCATTCATAAAATTATAAGATCATTTATATTTAATAAAAATTAATTTAATAATAATAATAATATTTTGTTCAAATATTATTTAATTCAAAAATCACTTAATTTAATAAAATATAATTCTTAGTTAAATAATAACTAAAAACACTATTTGTACTTTAAAAACTATTTACAATGTATCAAAAATTACTTGAAATTATATTCATTATTATATACAAAAAATTAATGAACATGAACATAGTACTACTTATTTGTTACATAACCCCTTAAAACAGATGCATAAGACCTATGGGTAAGGTGTGCAATGGTGACAGACTCTTGGGGTGGCTCGAATAGTATCGCTCGAGTGGTAATTCCAATCAACTTCCACTTTTCCCGTAGACGGCCACGTTCGAGCTTGACAAGATGAAGCTCATCTTGGGCTTGGTCAAGGGAGAATCCCAAAGACGCCACCTCTTTTCTGAGCTCGGACAAATGGGCTTCATATGGGGCAATTCTACTGGACGAGGCCATCGCTTCTTTTGTCTGAGTAAATTGGATTTGTTAAAGTCCTATATTTATACTAATCATGTGATCACTATTCAACAGCTATATTAGCAATGGTCAAAATTCATAACATAAAACCAATGAAGTTGACTTTTTATATAAACATAAAGAGACATTTAATTAGATCAAGAGGGATTTCCATTAATGAAATTTTGGGTCGTTACAATATTCCCCCCTTAAGAAATTTCTCCCAAGTCACTTCTTCAAACTTGTGGTTTCTCCACAACACCTTGACGAGGGGAATTGTCTTATTTCGTAGAACTTTTTCTCTACGATCTAAGATCTTCACTGGTTTCTTCTCATATGAAAGATCATCTTCCAATTGTACCACCTTAGAAGAGAGTACATGTGAAGGGTCCGGTATGTACTTCCTTAAGAGGGATACATGAAAGACATAATGTACTTTGGCCATAGTAGGTGGAAGTGCTAGTCAATAGGCCACAGCCCCGACACGATCAAGAATCTCGAAGGGGATGATGTACCTTGGACTTAACTTCCCTTTCTTTCCAAACCTCATGACCTTATTCCATGGAGATATGTGTAGAAAAACCATGTCTCCAACTTTAAACTCAAGGTCTCATCGATGGTTATCTACATAAATCTTCTTTCGACTCTGAGCTACCTTGATATGTTGCTGAATGGTTTTCACCTTCTCCACCATTTCCTCGACCATTTCTGGTCCAAGCAGCTTACGTTCACCGACCTCATCTCAACATGTCGGTGTTCTACACCTTTTCCCATACAGGGCTTCATATGGTTCCATTTGGATGATCAAGTGGAAACTGTTATTATAAGAGAACTAAACAAGAGAAAGATGTTGATCCCATACTCCTTTAAAGTTCATTGAGCAGGCTCTCAACATATCCTCAAGTGTTTGGATAGTCCGCTCGGATTGGCCATCAGTTTGAGGATGATAGGCCGTACTAAAGTTCAGTTCAGTATTCAGAGCATGTTGAAGACTCTTCCAAAACTTAGAGGTTAATCTTGGATCTCGGTCAGACACAATAGATAGTGGTACTCCATGAAACCTTACCACTTCCCTGATATATATCCATGCCAGTTGATCCAATGATAAATCCTCCCGAATAGCAATGAAGTGTGTAGTCTTTGTAAGACGATCCACAACAACCCAGATTGCATTGTTTCCTTTGGATGTCCTTGGAAGTCTGGTGACAAAGTCCATGGTGATGTTCTCCCATTTTCATTCTGGTATGGGAAATGGTTGCATCATCCCCTTAGACTTATGCCTCTCTTCCTTCACTTGCTGACACACCAGGCACTTTGATGTATATTCAGTGATCTCCTTCTTCATATTATCTCACCAAAATTTTTCTTGGAGATCTCGATACATCTTTGTGCTCCCTGGGTGAATAGAGAAATTTGAACTATGTGCATCATCCAAAAGTTCCTTCTTCAGCTACGAACTTTATGGAACACATCGTATTTTCCCAAACCGCACAATTCCTTCTTCATTAACATTAAAATCTGAGGATTTACCCTTTTTGATAGCTTCCACTTTTTCCTGAATTCTCTTATCATCCTTTTGAGCATCCTTTAACCTTTCCAAAAGGGATGGTTGAGCAATCATTTTTGAAAGGATTGATGATGTTCTCTTCTCTATGATTCCTATGTCCATCTTCATCAAGTCTAAGAAGATTGGATCCTTCTCAATTCTCATCATTGACAGAATCACTGGATCCTTTCTACTTAGGGCATCTTCCACCTTGTTCGCTTTCCCAAGGTGGTAATGTATTGAACAGTCATAATCCTTGATGAGCTCTATCCATATTCTCTGGCGCATATTAATCTCTTTCTGTGTGAATATATATTTAAGACTATTGTGGTCAGTATATATCTCACATTTCTCTCCATAGAGATAATGCCGCCAGATTTTCAAGGAAAAGATCAGAGCCGCCAACTCCAGATCATGTGTTGGATAGTTTCGCTCATGTATTTTCAACTGTCTTGAGACATAGGATATCACTTTATCATTTTTCATCAGCACACATCCTAAGCCCTTCTTCGAAGCATCACTGAATACCACAAAAATCTCCCCACTTGTGGGTAAAGTGAGCACGGGTGCAGTGATAAGCCTCCTTTTCAACTCCTTGAAGCTTTCTTCACATTCATCACTCCAAGAAAACTTTACTCCCTTTCGAGTTAGCTTGGTAAGAGGGTTGGAAAATCATGAGAAATTTCTCAAAAATCGTCGATAATATCCGGATAACCCCAAGAAGCTACAGATATCCGTTATCGATGTTGGCCTCATCCATCCCTCAATTGTATCTGTTTTGGAGGGGTCCACAGATATCCCATTTCTTGTGATGATATGGCCCAAGAATGAGACCTCCTTCAATCAGAACTCACTCTTTCTGTACTTTACATAGAGATTCTCCTTGCGCAAAGTCTCCAGTACAGTTCTTAAATGCTCCTCATGATCCTCCTTGGTTTTGGAGTATATTAGAATATCATCTATAAAGACTACCACAAATTTGTCTATGTAATCTATAAAGACTCTATTCATTAATTCCATGAAGATTGATGGAGCATTGGTGAGTCCAAAAGGCATTACTATGAATTCATAGTGCACGTATCTTGTACGAAAAGAAGTCTTGGGGACATCTTCCTTCTTCACCCTTACTTGATAATATCCCAACCTCAAATCCACCTTGGAGAAGTATTGTTCTCCATGAAGCTGATCAAACAAGTCATTGATTCTTGGGAGAGGATACTTGTTCTTTATCGTGATTTTGTTAAGATCACGATAATCGATGCAAAGCCGCATTGACCCATCCTTCTTCTTGACGAAGAGGACTGGTGCACCCCATGGTGAAGCACTTGGGCGTATAAACCCTTTATCCAGGTTCTCCTGTAGTTGTTTCTTCATCTCTTCAATCTCTACAACAGCCATTCTATACGGAGTCAAGTATATTGGTAGCGCCACGGGTATAAGTTCAATTGAGAACTCAACATCTCTTCTAGGAGGAAGATCAGGCAGTTCCTCGGGAAACACTTCTACAAATTCCCTCACAATAGGAATTTCTTCAAGGATGGTTTCTTCTTTGGACTCAATCATTTGTGCCAGATACGTGTGCTCATAGGGCAGTAATATCCAGGCTTGAGATGATGGAGCTAAAGGAGATTCATTTTCCTCCTGACACTTGTAAAGAATCGGGGGTTTATTCTCCATATGGAGTGTGATTTCCCTCTCCCGACAATTTATATTGGCTCTATATAAGGAAAGTCAATCCATGCCAAGAATTGCATCAAATTCCACCAGAGGGAGTATGACGAGGTTCGCCAGGAAATTCAATCCACAGATTATAATAGGGGAGGACTTATATTCATGGGATGCAATGATTGCCCCATTTTCCGTACTCACTGACATCTTTACTTCCATGATTTGTGGTGGTATTGGGATTCTTCTACTAAACTTTAGAGATATGAAATAATGCGTAGAACCTGGATCCAAAAGTACATTCGCTATTCTTGAATGAATAACTAGCGTACCTATCACCACTTCTTTTTCAGGGTTCACTTCGGCAGAAGTGATGTAAAAAGATCTTCCTTTCTACCTTGGAGGTTGTTGGTCACCTCCGAAAACCCTTTGATTAGGACACTGATTTGCAAAATAACCCGGTTCTTTGCATTTGTAGCATTGAACAATGCATTGAGGTTCGAACGGAGCGTTTTCTCTCCTCTGTCGCAACTGTGGGTCTTTCTTGCCGACAGTTAACAGCTAGGTTCCCTTCTCTTCCACACCTGAAGCATTTTCTCGTCCCCTTAAGGCAATTTCCAGGGTGCTTCTTTCTGCACTTTTGGAAAGTGGGGTGCTGGATCTTCTTAGCACCGTTGGATTTATCCATCGGACCACCAGCATTGAAGTCCACCTTACGCTTCTTGTCCCCATGATACCCCTGTGATTCCCCGATCTCCATTTCGACCTTGAGGTCACATCGGACAATTTCCTCATAGTTGTCGAAGTCACGGATCGCTAATGCCTTCCACAAGCTAGGCTTCAGCCCACCAAAGAAGCGGTCAACCTTGCATTCGGGGGTAACGACAAAGATGGAAGCGTATCGCGCAAGCCTTGTGAAGTTTTCCTCGTACGCTCTAATAGATTCTTCATCTTTTTGCTTGAGGGAAAGGAAGTCCCTTTTCATCTTAATCCGAAGTGTTCGCGGAAAATATTTATCGAAAAACATCTTCTGGAAATCCTTCCATTCCAACACCTCGATCTCCTCCTCAGGCTTTGTATTTTTGATCAACATCCACCATTGATCAGATTCACCCTCCATACGATAGGCATCCAGGAGAACCTTCTCTTATTCATAACATTGAAGGATGGAGAAGATCTTTTCAATGGAGTTGATCCATTGTTCAGCGATCGTGGGATCGGATGATCCACTAAAAGTAGGAGACCTTTGTCTCATGAAGCTCTCGATAGAGACTTGTTATTTCTTAGGGGGGGTTAAAAGTTCCTCTTGACCCATGTTTCTATTCAATTCTTGAGTTAGCTGAGAGAGAAGCATGACAAAGTTCGCGATTCCCGCTCCCATTGGATTGGGCATCTCATTAGTACAGTCATCACACTGATCTTCACATCGATTGTTAGCCCGAGTCCTCCTATTACCGGCCATTGGATGGAATAAAAGGAATGTTAGGGATAACACATAAAGAGTAATCCAAAGACAAAATTTGATGACTTATAGATAAACTTTCATTTCCTTAACTCATGAGTCTATAGGCTTAAATCTAGGCTTTTCATGATCTACTTTCTAACATATATTCATAGGGGAATTTTTTTCCCTTAATAAGGGTTCATACTAAGATTTTGAATTTATCAAAACATATCCCCCGGGAGTGTCATAACCAAGAGTGCAGCAAGTCCTGTTTTCATTCACCAGTTCCCATTCGAGTCTAGCTCAAAGCGGTGTTTTCAGGTTTTATCCCTAGGATACATCTGTGTCAGAGCCGCCTCTACCTGCTCGTATCCAGACAGGGATGTATTTGTCTGATAAACCACTTAATCAGTACTTAACAAAACTTAGGGATGTTTTTATTATACTTAGTCTTTTCTCTAAGGCTTTACAAGGGTTTCCTAATCCCAAAAATAACTAAACCTATCCTCTGATACCAACTATGTATACCCTGCTTTTATTACAAACTTAAAAATGATTTATTACATAAAACTTCACTTGATACAACAAATAAGATCGAGAGGTTTAGTGTCTTTGGGGATTAGGACCATTACATAAAAACTTAAAACATGAAATATAACATCTTTATTGAAAACTTCCTTTACATGACCACTACATTCCCTCATACTTAGCATTGCATGGGATAACCTGAGGACATGCATAAGAAAAGGGTGAGCTATAAAGCCCAGTAAGGAAGTACACATGGAATAACATGAGGAGTACAATACATGTTAGAAAATAGGCATATCAATAGAGAATATAAGAAACATGAACATAAAGGCATGATAAATCATGATAATCATAACATGGAAATGTGGCAACAACACTTAACATGGAATTAGCATGAGCCAAGGCTCATTGCACATGGAGCATGAGTAAATCCTCATTGCACATAAATCACGAGTAAACCCTCGTTGCACTTGAATTATCATGAGTCAACACTCATTGCACATGACGTATCATGATACTATACTTTACCCAATGCATTAGAGCGCTATAAGGGCGCACCCTTTATAAACATTTCATTTCATGCATAAGTGTGCCACATGGATCATAAAACATGGATTCATAAAACATAATAATTTATTCCACGATAAAGGAATGTGGAATTCATACATGAAACTTTATAATCAATAAGTAAATGTGCATAAAGTTGAATACCCTTGATGGAGAAATGGGCATGGTATTCACTACACAATGACATTGGCTTAGAAAATCGGTGCGGTTTTGGCAGTGTAACGGCGTGACATAAGAATTCATAAAAATGGTTAATGAGAGATAAAGGGGTTACCCATCATATTTACATGTAATTTAAAGTAAGGAGGTCATATATATACATGTCCCAACAATTGTAATGGAAATTAGATTCATGATACAAAAATATTGCTTGAATGTAAAAGAGGAGAGAGAAGTTCCTTTCGGAATTTCGACATAGTAACAGGTGTACATGGGAGGAATTTAATGAGATAGAAATGGGTCTCCCATCATTAAAACATAAAGATTGAAGTATTAAGGATGTGTGAAACCATACCCCAACATTCATAATTGAAATTAAAAGGGTGAAACAACTTAAATAAAATTGGACAAAAATGAGAAAGGAAGAAAAAACCCTTACTTGGAAGTATGCTTCCAAAGGCTAGACAGAGGCTTGTGAGAGGATTCTTGGGAGCTTGGGGAACCTTGGGAGGATTATAGAGAGAGTAGGTCAGATGTTGGACGAACTCCAAAGGCTTTGAGTGAGGAGGAAGTGGGAGCTTGGGTGGGTTTATATAGGAAAGGTGAGGGAATTCTTTATTATTTAGGTTTGGGACCCCTTATATTAAATTAATCCAAACCACAAACCAACCAATAGTTTTTGCCCATTGTTTTTGGAAAAGGGAAGAGAAAAAAAATATTTTATAAGGCCAAAGTCCGAACTTCTTAAAATATTAGGGTTTCTTATGTGGAGGTGAGTCACACTCCCATGGAAATTAATTTAAAAAGGCAAGGTGTTGAATAAGTCTTGAGGGGTCCATTAATGCTTTTAAAAGTAAGTTAAACAAACCCAAAATCACATTATTTTAATTTTAAAACATATATTGGCCGAACATAAAGATTATAGTATTTTATTACATCACTATTGGGTCATTATGATGTCATAAAACACATTATATATTTAAACGATATTTAATTTTTACTCAAAAATTTGACTCTCAGAAAATTATGAAAAATTCACCGTTGGATAATTTTGACATCCTAATTCCAAAAATAAAATTTATTTTATCTAAATAATTTTCTAAATATGTTAATTTTCACTTTTAAAATAAAAACCGACATTTATCGAAAATTCACGGGTTTGGACAGAAATGGCTTTAAAACCTTAATAAAAATTATAATTGCATTCATAAAATTATAAGATCATTTATATTTAATAAAAATTAATTTAATAATAATTATAATATTTTATTAAAATATTATTTAATTCAAAAATATCTTAATTTAATAAAATAGAATTCTTAGTTAAATAATAACTAAAAACACTATTTGTTCTTTAAAAACTATTTACAATGTATCAAAAATGAATAGAAATTATATTCATTATTATATACAAAAAAATAATGTACATGAACATAGTACTACTTATTTGTTACATAACCCCTTAAAATAGTTGCATAAGACCTAAGGGTAAGGTGTACGATGGTGACAGACTCTTGGGGTGGCTCGAATAGCATCGATCGAGTGGTAATTTCAATCAACTTCCACTTTTCCCGTAGATGGTCACATTCGAGCTTGACAAGATGAATCTCAGCTTGGGCTTGGTCAAGGGAGAAGCCCAAATATGCCACCTCTTTTCCGAGCTCTGACAAATGGGCTTCGTATGAGGCAATTCTACTGGACGAGGCCATCGTTTCTTTTGTCTGGGTAAATTGTATTTGTTAAAGTCTTATATTTATACTAATCATGTGATCACTGTTCAACGGATATATTAGAAGCGATCAAAATTCTTAACATAAAACCAATGAAGTTTACATTTTATATAAAAATAAAGATACATTTAATTAGATCAAGAGGGATTTCCATTAATGAAACTTTGGGTCGTTACATTGCAGATCACCTCTATGCTAGACAGACCTAGGGGAGTTAGTACTTATGGGTCCAGAGTTGGTATAGGCTACCACAGAAAAGGTGCAGATCATCCAGAAGCAGATGAAGACTTCACAAAGCTGGTAGAATTCTTTTGCTGATAGGAGACAGAGACCCTTAGAGTTTGAGTAGGGAGACCATGTCTTTCTATGGGTCTCACCCCGACGAGGATTACAAAGGTTTAGCAGGGGAGAAAAGTTATCTCTAAGGTTCATCATACCATTAAAGATCTTCAGCAGAGTAGTTGAGGTGGTATACTATCTAGCTCTTCCACCACAGATGCATCGGGTGCATAATGTTTTCCATGTGTCGTAGCTGAGGTGGTACGTGCATGATCTATCGCACTTTATCGACTGGGGCGAGATGGAAATTGATGATGGGCTGATGTTTTCGGAATTCCCGTTGCAGATAGAGGATCAACAAGAGTGGGTCCTTCATGGGTGGTTGATTCCTCTAATGTAAGTTTGTTGGAAGCACGAGAATCTCTAAAAGATCACATGGGTGCGGTAGGCTTAGATGCATGCTCAGTACCCCCATTTGTTTCCATAGTTTTGTTGTAGCTTTCAGGGATAAAAATCCCTAAGGTGGGGAGAATGGAAAGACATGAAAATTCCATATAATTTTTTTTAAATTATTTGGGATTATTATGAGTCTGTGAAAATTGACAGTACGTGATTCTGAAGCCCGGAGAGCCCGAAACAGAATTAAAAAAAAATTAAGGTACATTTAGTAAATGTGCAGGTGAAATTTTATAACTTTTGAACCGGTGATCAGAATTGAAACTTGAGGGCACCTTTGGACTCATTGTGCGGGTATTCGCTTAAGTAAAGCTTGACTTTTTTCAGAAAAAGTCAGACGGAAAATTTAATTTTTAGCTTTTAAAAAAAATAAACTCATCAAGTTATTTTATTTATTTATTTTTTGTAACCGTCGAGTGACGTGGAGGGACCGCAGAGTTAAATGGGTCATTCATGGGCATGACCCTTGGGTTGTGTAACATCGATGTTGGAAGATTAAATGTGGTTCATAAATGAACCGCATTAATATTATGCAAAATGGATGGTTCCATCATCTATTTAAATGGAGCTCGGGCTTGGGTTTTTGACATGGAAGTAAGGAACCTCTAACAAAGTTCTGTGGTTTCTTCCACCAATAATGAATGGAGGCTTGAATGATTTCATTGGGAGAAACGATATGATATTGATGAATGCTGGCAAATTCAATGAATGAGGACTCTTATCCCTCCATGACCGTGACATCATCCAATAGTTCACAAGGTATGGGGTTTTGTCTTGATTAATTCTGAGAGTTTGAAGATGAATTAATCTCTTCATTGTTATGATGATAACGCGGAGGGAGCGGTCCAAACGAACAAGGCCAGGACCCTCCACTTCTTTGATCTTTGTTTCATTCTTAATGGGAAACTAGAAAGCAGATCGGCAAGATAAACCTGGGAGCCAGGCAGTGTTGGCAACATCCTGGGATACCCGTAGGTGCTTTTGGAAGGGAAAACGGACCAACAGAGCTCACCCGGTGGCATACGAAAGACCCGCTGGTAGGGCACTGGTGCGGCGGCACTGGAAACCGGCACCAGCATGCAAAGGCGGTGGCCGGCGCTCATCGGTCACGTTGGCATAAGGGCGGCGTGCCGTCGCACGCTGCTAATGGAGGTTGTGGCTTCGAAGATGCGGCAGAGGGGGACTCGTTCCATGAAGGTCTCACAGACAGCGAGGCGGTGCCATGTGGCACCACCAGTAGATGAGTCGAATGGCTCTTGATCCATTCGGGAAGGAGGGGTCATGTGACCCCTTGCGTGGGTCGCGCATAGCTGCTGCTCCAGGCCAGTCAGCTGCCCAGCGGGCAGAGCCCGCCATGGCCCAGCCCATCCGGTTCGGGGCATGCTAGTCCATGGCCTAGCTGGTTCAATCCAGGTCAAACCTAGGCCAAACCCTGACTGGGTCGGGTTGACCCAAACCGTGTCGGGTTGGACCAGACCCGGCCCTTTATGGCCTAACTTCTCTTAAAAGGTCATATCTTACAAACCAGACGTCCGTTTGACAAGATGTTTGTGGCATTGGAATCTTTGGGATGAGAAAGTCCTTTTGAGATACTCCACCTATGTTTTAGAGACATTTTTAGTATGTCTGGGTTGGGTAGTACTCGAATCCAACCAGGCCCTCATCACTAAAATGCACATAACTCTCAAACCGGGCATCCAATTGATGCGCCGTCTATTGCGTTGGAACCCTTATGACATGACAGATCATTGGGATACTTATTCATGGGAATTAATGATGTTTGAAGTAATACCGATGGATTGAGGAGTAGTTCCTCCCAGAATCAAGTGTACTATGTACTAGAATCCAGTGGCTGGTTGAGACATGAAGAATGAATAGTGATCCTGTGTGGATCAGCACCTAGAGATCCTATGTGGATGAGCACCTAGAGATCCTATGTGGATCAGCACCTAGCGATCCAGTGTGGATCAGCACCTAGCGATCTTGTGTGGATCAGCACTTAGTGATCCTGGGTGAATCAGCACTAAGCGATCATGTGTGGATCAGCAGTAGAACCCATGACAGAATAAGATGATCTAGTTTTACGACTAATCACCTATACTTATGTACTTAAGTTATACCCGGTTTGAGCTGCGTATTTTGCTTTGTGATTTGTGATTGAGATCATGCTTTGTGGTTTTCCTTAGTAGAATTCGGAGAGACTAACAGGGGTCTTAGGGTCCCTACTGGGTATTGTTATACTCACCCTTATACGAACTTCACCTGTACCTTATTGTGTCTTGTAAAGATGACATGCAGCCTTGACTGAGATTCAGGGAGCTAGGACGTAACGGTGGACGGTGGTGACGGTTGATGTGGAGAGCTGCAGAGACAGTTTGTACCTACCCCTTCACGTAGGATCCTTGGCGAGTGATCTCAGGATCTATTTTTATATTGTAGTTATTTTTTTAGTTGTAATTGTATTTCGGTACCTTTACTTTCAATACACACTTTTACTATTGCAGTACAACTATGTGGTTTGCATATTTTCGTGTTCTTGATTTGTGTGTTTGCAGGTTTAAAGGAAATTTCTTCCCATGTTAGGGATACAGCTTTTCGGTGCTAGTCACCAACCCCTAGCCTATGGATGGAGGGCTTAGGGTAGTCACGACATGGGCCCCGTGGGACGGGTCGTGATATAGAGGATGTGTTGAGATATTTTTCTTTATATTTTAGAGGTGGTTGGGATAAACAACTTTCTCTAGTAGGGTTTTCTTACAAAAATGTCTTTCAATCAAGAATTTAGATGGCTCCTTATGAATCCCTCTATGAAAAAAAATTAGAGCTCCAATATTATGGAATGAATTTGGTGAAAGAAAACTATTGAGACCTGAGATGGATTAATAAAATAGCAGATAAGGTTAGATCCATTAAGCAACACATCAAGGAAACTCAAAGTCGGAAAAAAAGTTATACTCACAATATCTGGTAGGATTTATAATTTGAAGTTAGTGATAAGGTGTTTCTATGAATTTGTCCATGGAAGAAGGATATGAGATTTTGGAATAAATGGAATCTAATCCCCACGTATATTAGTTCTTTTGAAATTATTGATCTTATAAGGATAGTATCTTATCACTTTCCGCTTCTACTAAACCTCTCTAAAGTCCATGATGTTTTTAATGTATCTCTCATGAGGTATTACATACCTAAACTTTCACATTTACTGAACTCAGTGGTCATATATATGGAGAAATATCTTTTTTATGAGGAACAATCGGTGGAAATTATGGATCATGTAGAGAATGTTCTACGAAAGAAGACCACTCACCTGGTCAATTTTTTGTGGAGAAACCACCAGTTTTAGGAATTTATGTGGGAAAATTATGATATGATGAGGCATAAGTGTCCATATTTTTTTGCATCATAATGATGAATTTATAAGGTGCAATTCATTTTAATGGGGGTAGAATGTAACACCCCTGGTTTTTATGAATTATTATCATTTTGAATAAATTAAACTTATTTAATGGATTGTGCTACACACATCACCAAGTTAATATTATACTACATGAAACACCAAGTTAATATTTCACCACATGTAACACTAAGTTATGGTTTCACTACACGCAACATTGGCTTAGCTTGCATTATATGCAACACAGAGTTTTAACAAAATAATGATATATTATTAATATTATTTAAACGAGTCCATTCTTAGTGATATGAATAGTAATAACTACTTTTCAAATATTATTTATAATTTTTTTATATAAATAAAAAATATTTATAATAAAATACATAATTTTTTGTAAAGGCTTTATATGTTTCAAAAATATTATTTTCTAAAAAAAATCTTATATATTTTGTAAAAAATAATACAATTAGTTTTTAAAAAATTTAGAAAATTAATTTGATAAAATAAGTTTTTTAATTCATAATTTAAAAATTATCTTAGGGTAATTTTTTGTATTTTTCTGAAAAGTTTCATTTTTTGATAAATAGTGAAAAAAACTTAATTTTAATTTAAAAGAGCATTTTCATTCAATTTATTTATAAAGTTAAAATTTATTTTAAATTGGTTTTAAAGTATATTTAGTTCAATTATACTTATATTAATATAATTTAGTTAATTTTAATCAATTTAATATTGAAATTGGATATAAAAACACTGTAATCATTTGATCATTTTTTGATTTAAAAAAGCCTGATTTCTAGTTGTGTCTGCGGGATTAATTTTAAATTAAATTATACCAATTATGTGAATTAAATTTGTAAAAATGGGTTAAATATTTTTAATCATCATAATTTATATTATCTAATAATGTTAACTTAATTTTTTACCATAAGAAATTGTTTAAATTAATTAACACGTTTAAGCTTAAAATAAGGTTTTACGCATTACATGAATTTCTATTAAAATTAATTTTACACACCAATATGATTTTTATTTAATTAATTTTATTTAATATCTAAAATAATTGGGTATAAATTATCCAGTTAATATATATTTAGTCTAATTATTAAAGTATAAATAACCTAGGTAAATAAAAAAGATACAAGTTACCTTGATAAAAACTATAAGGATAAAATTGAGTAAGCTTAAATACTCAGGAATAAATTGATAAGAAAAATTTGTTTATTTTGTGTGTTGGAGGTTCATATTGACCAAATAAACCCTAATATAAATTATTATTCAATTTTTTAGGAACATTATTTAATGGTGACTCCCCAATAGTGAATACTTTTGGGTATTCACAAGAATGTCACTTCTCCTCAATTATAAAAGGGAACACACTATCCCCCCTTATTCACACATCTCAAGTCATTTTTCTTGACCAAAAACGGCCAAAATAACTTCCCAAATTCCATCATATCATCTTATAAACATTATTTTGTGCATAAATCCATCCAATTAAGTCTTTTAGTGAAAACCTAAAGAGGATACCCGAAGAAGAGGTAACTTTCATAAACAAGTGTTTTTGTTTTATTTCTTCCTCAAAGTCCTTAAATTATTTTTGTAAAATTATGATAATATAAACTAATTATATTAAAAATAATGATATTTTTTATGTTCAGGTTATGTCATACAACCACACACTTCCTTATAATAGGTTAATAAATCATCATTCTAGTGTACGACGGACCACTGCCCCACGAACTGATATCATTTATTTTTCCAATGATGCCTCTCAAGGTTGTTCATAATGATAAATTTATATTTTATATATTATATATAATATATTTATTATGTTATTATGATTATTTAATTTTTATATCACACATACCATCATGCTTTCCATTTTGTGGGAATATAATAACATCGTTCCTGTGTACGGCAGACTATCGCCTCACAAAGCGATGTGATTCCTTCACACTTTACATAGAATGTATCAAGGATAGGATTAATTAAAATATGTGATATACATGAAATAAAAAATAATTATTTACTGATAATATATCATTTTGTTTTATTTCTTTTAATCCGATAAGAAAATGAAAAACAGTGTTCATGCATACCTACGGTCTACCGTCTCCAAGAATGGTGCATTTCATTTCCTAAAACTAAATTTTATGGATTAATATAAATACATATATACTGAATATATATGAATTTTATATCATTTTTTACATTATTTATGTTATTAAATCATGTTCAAAGTAATAGAACAAAAAAATTAACAAAACAAAACATATACGAAAAACAAGCGTTTATTACCCGAAACATAACTTTAACATGAAATTGTTAATAAACAGGTAATAAAAGATAAAAATAAAATCATATATGGTATTATATATATAAATATGGTTCTATTATATATTTATAATAAACTTATATTTATTATAGATGAGTTTTTAATGAGTGCGACATAATTTAATACTTAAGCTAAGGTATTTTTGTCTCAATTTGCCTTCGTTGATACGTATGTTATGTTATGCACATATATTATTTTAGGAGGTGTATATATAGCCCCTTAGACATGTAATATCATGAATTTATTAATCCTCATTATATTTTAATATTCATTTTATTTTATTCATTCATGGTTCTTATGATTAAAGGTTACCAAAGTAGTAATGGTTTTATGTTGCAATCTCATCGTTTATCGGGATTTTCTATGTTTAAGTCTCCAACAATGATTTATCATGATCTACCTATAAATAATTCTCATAAAATTTCCTATAATCTGTTTATTAATGATATATTCAAGTAATGGTACCATTTTTTCCACTCTTTTTTACTTTAGATCATTCGGAAAAAAAATTAATAAAATCTAACTTTATTTCTCTATCTGGTCAAGAATATATTTTCTTTTAAAACCATGTTTTATAAAAATGTTTTAAAAATATTTTATTTATCACTTTTACTTTTTAAAATAAATTTTTACCAATATTTGAATTTTTTATTTTTTTTAAATGAATCTTCATTTCTTTTTCTAAACAATGTATGTTTGGATTTTAATATAATTGTTAAAGGAATATTTGTTTTTAATTATAAAATGAATGGAATTTTCTAACTTCATTACCAATAATTTATTCAAATATTACTTTACAAGTTTTCAAATTTATTTAAAAAAAGGTTTTCAAAAAAATTAATCTTTTAAAAGTTTTTTTCAAAGTGGAAAGGATATTTTCCTCATGAAATGTTTTAAATGATCTTTCGAAATTATTTTCCATCTAAGATGAAATATATTGGTGTTACCTATGTCTTATTGGGGATATGATCCAAGGATACAATTCATATTCTTTTCTGAATGGTTTATATTTTGATTTCATGATATTTATGAAACTAATTTCTCTTTCATGAGCTATAAAATGAGTAAATTATTATGAAACGAACTTCTTTTAATGGATTATTCTATGATGAAATTATTATGAAAGTTGTCTCTTTTCAATAAGATATGATATGATGAAATGTTTATAATACTCATTTCATTTCATGGGTTATAAGGTGATCAATTTTTATGATCTTCCGGCATGCATAAATGTGGTTTTCATTTTTTTGATATGTGGTACCTATATCTTCCTAAAATTAAGTGGGTAAAGATTTATATATATCATGATATAGACATAACTGGAATGGGGAGTGAACCTGGTATAGTAAGATAGTGCTAGAATGGGGAGTGAACCTGATACTATAATACAAGGATGGAATGATGAGTGAACTTAGTTCAGTAAAGGACTTTTTCCATTATTATGGCCTTCTAAGTGAGCCTCGACCAGTGTAGAAATTATTTTCTATGTTTTTTTATGACAAAAAGTTCAGGTTTTAGGCCAATTTTATTCTCTCATGGATCATGTTCTTTTATTATCTCTTGATTCATGTCTTATGAACTTCCAATCCTTATTCCATGACCCAATTTTATGATCTTTGTTATTAGGGGTGTGGTTTTTAAATGTTACGATCATGCTCTCATACCCTTATGTTTATTTTATGCTTATTTATATCCCTTTTTTACCCTTACTGGTCATATAAGATCACTAATTATTATGTTTACTTTCCCCAGGTTATGAAGATATGTATTATGTATGATATGTATAAGAAGGGTTTTAGTGGTGAATAACATAGTGGGAGATTACATAGCTTGCTTATGGTTCAGTGTTTATGTTTCTAGGTTTCCAAGGGAACTAAACTAGTATATTCCTCAGGTGTGTCCTTATGTATGTAATGAATATTAATAAAAATGTTGTAATATATATGTATGATAATCTTGGGATTATATACATCCCTTTTTGGAATATTTTTTACTTTTTCTATCCAATGATATATCAGAATCAGATTTTAAGAAATCCCACAGCTTTATTTTTTATATACTTGATAAGTATAATTTCTCAAAAAATGGTTTCTGAATTGGTGTTGTGGAAATACAATTTAATGAAGGTGATTTCCAAAGGTTCTTTGAGATAATTGAAGGTGAAATGGAAATGGAAAACTCTTATTATTTCAAGACAACAATTGCACCATTATATATATGGAGATTCTTAAAAGGTGTCAGATTATTGACATGGAAAGAAATTAAAACAACTCTTTTAAAATCTATAATGGTAAATTAATTTTAGGATCTTGTTGACATAATAGAACTCTTATTTTTATACACATGTTCTACTATGTTTTACCCTACTATGGGTTATTACTTGGTTTGGGGTTTCATTAATTATGTGGATAGTTTGATATATATGAGAACACTAAATTAGTATCATGAAATCTACCAACAATTGATGAATTCTATTAAAGAATTTCAAAATCATTGGTCAAATATTACGAGGTTTATTGTCACATTACTAGTATGGATTGAAATTTATTTTCACTTCTATGTAGAATGAGTCTTTATATAAATTTTATTGTTCTAGTATTGGTATTGTAAAGAAAGAGGATTACTGAAAGGAAATGAACAAGATGGTAATATTCCTTTCATGAAATAGAGCTTGTAAAATTTTTATAATGCTATCAGGAAACCAAATATTCAAAAAGTTAGAGCTAGTGGGGTAAGTCTACCGATTACGATCTTAAATTAATGCTTTCATAAACTCATGGTTATATAAAAAAGAAAAATATTACAGATGAAAAAACATGAATATGGTGCTATAGCTAGTGGGGTAAACTACCAATTACAGTTTTAAATTAATTATTTTCTCAATCCAAGATTATTTAAAAAATAAAAATAATAAAAAGGAAGAAACATGAATAAGGTGTAAATTAGACAATAACCACTAAGGAATGTGGTGTCGTAGAGCAGTAAATTGTGGATGAAAAGGATATAATAAAAGCTAATGAATAAGGAAATTCAACATTCAAAATAAAACTAGGGACCATGGATGAAAAAATTAGGAAATAAGACAAAAAAATTAAAAAAAATATTTGTTGATATGTGAAAACCCCAAGAAAGAAGAAATAAAAATAGATACTACCATTTTTGAAGAGAAAATGACCCATGATATAATGGAGATAAACTAGACAGCAGGTCCCAATAAAACTAGGATCCATGAGGAGGTAAAACATCTAGAAGAACATGTTAAAAATCACACCTCTCCCATATAGAATCCAAGAAGATCAGATGGAAACACATATTCACAAAACTATATAATTGATTAGAAATGTGAAATCATGAACAAGAAAATAAAATAAATTATATTCGGAATATGTTTATGAAACTTGAACTAGTAGAAGAATATTAGCAATAGAATAATAAAAATCAAAAGAACGTCTAGTTGACCTATAAAAAATCATTATCCTAGATTATATTTCATAAAAACTAGAATATATAAGGGATATTATAGGACTGTATATTACACCAAAATTGGTTAAGCAGAGATGGCGACACCAAAAAAATAGACTATGAGTGCCTAGAGAAGATTCTAGAGTTGGATTTGGCCGGGTATATTCCCTTAATTTAAATTTTTCTATTAAATTACCCTTAACTAAATATTTTTTCTTATAAATAACTATTATTATTCTATAGTGAATATTTTAGAGAATCTCCAAACAAGTTATGTATAATAGAAATGGATGATATTATCTCCATTTTTAATAAAATAATGAAAAGTTCCATGGTGAGTATTTAAGTTAACCAATCTTATTGTAAAATAATATTGAATTATTGTCACATCCTCAAGTCCTTTTCAATGACATTAGGTAATAAACATTTTGGTTTCCTAAAATGGTATCTCAATCTATTATAATTTAAACCAGCCTATAAATGATCTCAAATACCAAAGTGGCTATTTTAAAAATAACAAAATGGTGTCCCAACCTAAATTCTTTAGTGGATTCATATAAAAATTCTCATATAGCACATATGCATGAAAATTGTAGTTTTTTAAAATGGTTTCCCAATCTATTAAAATTCAAATAATCCTATAAATTCTTCAATGGATTCATATAAAAATTATTATATAACACATATATATAAAAATTGAAGTTTTCTAAAATGGTGTCCCAATACATTATAATTTAAACTAGCTTATAAATGATTTAGTGGATTTATTATAATTCAAAACAGCCTATACATGGAGAGGAGACATCACAATTCAACCTAAAAACAACTTTCATCTAATATCTTCTCTACTTATCCTCTTATAATTCTATGGTAGTCTACATAAAAAGATGAAGTTAAAAATTTCTTGACCGGTATTCCTAAAATAGAGAAACAAAGAAATTATAGAACTTATATACAAGAATTATGTTGTTAAATAAATTACATTTAATAGTGTTTTTATGACTACAACAAAAAAATTTGATCTTTCTTGAACTGAAATTCGCTACATGAAAATAAAAATGATATTTAATACAACATTTACATTAGAATACTACTCTTAAAAATGAATCGTATCATAAAATTAAATCATATTTCCATCATATCACTAGAGTTTTTTGTATTTTCATTCAATTATGTCCTCTTTCATCCACCATTTTCTAAAAATATTTTGATTATATCACCCCCTTTCTTCTTTTTTCCTTTTAAAAGAGGCCTTCCATAAAATTTTCTAAAAACTTTCATGAACAAAAACTTTATCCATTGATGTATTTATGGTAGTAAATTCATTGGAAAACTTACTAAAATTAGAAAATGTAATGTCAAAACACACATCCATCTCACAAGGTATGGTGATCAAATTCATTACCATTCGTTCTAATTATTTGAAATGTTTTTCTGTAATTGACTTTCTATCAGCATTTACATCAATAGAATCTCTTTCAAACATTAGAATATTTCTATCTGATTGGTTCTACCTTCCCAAAATTTATTTTTCAGGTATTGAACTCACATCAATCTGATTATAAATTTTTAATAAATGGAAAAAATATATACCCAACAGACTCAATTGTTTTATAAGAACATTGAACAACATCATTGGAATCTTCATATGATACACATAATTGATCTTCATAGCCAACCATTATAATAATATACATAAACTAAACTCCTCTTTCAATACATGATATCAAAAACAAGATCCAATCATTTGATATTCATGTTGAAATAAATCAAATAACTTAGGTGTATATATAGTGGAAACCTAGAACAAAAATTCATGGTAAGGGTAAAGATTATGAGGAAACTTATAATGTAGATAAAATTCAGCCTTTGTTTCTCAATATCAATTATTTTCCAATGATTTCCCAAAATACTTAAATAAATCAACAACACTTAACTTGAAATGAATTTAATCGTTAAGCATTCTATTAAAACTTTCACTTAATTGTGTGATTTAAATACCCAATGTTAAAGAATCTTTTAAAAATAAATGCACCCACTTTTCTTTCAACATGAATACATCATCTATACATTATGACTTTCCATCCCCATATTCTACTCTGAGGCCACCCCACTCCATATTAAACTGATCTACATCATGGTATTAGAACATAAACTTCTTTAATATAGTTAGAAAACTAGATCCAACTTTCATCCAATTACCTAAATATGAAATTCCATTTTTCATAAAATTCTATATACAAAGGAAATTTTGAGTTCCCAATAAAACATTAGAAATATATTTTCCCATTAGTGCATACTAATCAATAAATATATTTTGAGGTTTTCTCATGTGATTCACCTATAAATTTTTTTGAAACAACCAAGAAAAAAGAACTCGGGGTTTCATCATATAATAAAGATACCCCAAAAATGACAATCACCTCATAATGATTAAATCCCAAAAGGAAACTTAAGGGAATGTACTCTTTATTAGTTCTGAGATTTGTGAAAAAAACAATAGCATCTTCAAATAATTCATAATCTATATTCATTTTTGGATCATCTTAGAAAATATTGGTAATTTTATCAGTCAATTCAAAATGAATAGTATAGAAAAATGATGGATTTTCCAAACTTTTTCTTTCTGAGCACTCTAACATGAAACATGAATCCCCAAGACCCAATTAAATTTCTTGATAAGATCTTAAAATTCAAAAAATTAATGTGTGTTTACCCAATAACATCTTGACCACGTACAATACTTGTTGAAAGAATAAGGAATCACCTGGTTTAATGCCTATGGAAGCATTCACATCTAACTCAACTGCTTGTGCTTCTATTATTTTTATTTGAGAACTAATTATATTAGTTGATTTAATATTTTACAAGGGATGATTATGACCTTAAAAAATACATTACATGAATATTTCCCACAAGATAACAAACTAAACCCCATTCAAGAAAGGTAACTTATAAGTGTCTCAGTCTGAGAAAATTTCACCATGTTACCATATCTGTCAACCTTCCTATGAACTTCTTTGTTACATGCATAAATTCATGATGTGATGATTTATTTTCCCTTTATCCTTTTATTTGATTATTTTTTTCAAACACTAACCCCATTTACTCCCCCATATGTAACATAGAAACATTTTTCACCATCAAGTGATTTAAACATCATCCATATAACTAGTTTAATAGATGATGATGAAACATCAACATCATTAGCATTGGAGAGACCTACAATATAAAAATGTAAGTTCAATAAATGAACATAAATGTACAAACTTTTTAAATATAATTTATAAATATTTATATGGAAATTTAAAATGAATATTAGTTGAAATTTATATTGTAACTTCCAGTAATTTTTTTGGGAAAAATTTAGACAAATTTCCAGTGTAAATCCTAGAGAAGTTCCATTAAAAGTTCTAGTGGAAGTTCCAATAGAAGTTCCAAAAAAATACAATAGTTTATACTTATAAAGGTAAATTTAAATAAATATAAAGTAATTAAATTCAATTATAAAAACTTTTTATTACATTTGTTACATAATTTTTTAAAAATAAACATTTGAAAATGTATAAACTATGTGAATAAAAATGTAAATAAAATTTATATATTTAGGAAAATAAATATATAAAAATATAATTATATTTTCTGATTTATAAATAAAACTAAATTTATAAGATATATTGAAAATATTTTTTAAAAAATATTCATTTCAAGTTCTAGTGGAAGCTCCAGTGAAAATTCTAGTGGAAGTTCCAATAGAAGTTCCATCATAAAATAAAAATTTATACTCAAAAAACTAAATTTAAACAAATATAATTTATTAAATTTAATTATAAAAACTTTTTATTGCATTTTTTAAATAACATTTATAAAAATAAACATTTGAAAATGTATAAACGATATGAATAAAAATATAAATACAATTTTTATTTTTAAGAAAATAAATGATTAAAAATATAACTATATTTCTAAATTTATAAATAAAAAAATTATAATATATATCGAATATATTTTTTTAAAAATATCCATAAAACGATCTAGTGGAATTTTTTGTGGATGTTCTAATGGAACTTGGCTTGCAACTTTCATGGAAAGTTCTAGTGAAAGTTACAGTGGAACTTTGAGGACAAATTCCTGTGGAACTTACAAGACAAGTCCCAGTGGAACTTCCAATGGATTTTATTAAATATATTTTTAAAAAAATATGTATAGATAATAATTATAAATCCATTAAATATTCTATAAATAAAAATTATAAATATATAAATAGTACAAATGGAAGTTCTAATAAATGTTCCAATGTAACTTCTAATGAAAGTTCTGGTGGAATCTACCATTGAAACTTTCACATTAAGATTCATCATTAGTTTAATTTATTTATTTCCATAAAACATCCACTGAGATTTATCCCCTCAGAAAAATTTGGCATACAATATTGGACTGAAACTAATTCAATTTTAACCAAAAATATAACAATCAAAAATTTCAAATATAATCTGGAATGTGTTCATCCATGGCCATTATAAGTAGAACCAAATAAGAAAACTCCAAAATATAAAAAAAATGAAGGGTAATTCCCCCCACAATGATGAAACCCAAAAAAATGACCCACACTATCTAACCTAATCTTTGAAGACTCCAGTTAAACTATGCTCTAGTGCATGCTATAGATAAAACTAGTGACCTTGCCCAGTGAAACCTTGTACTATACTGAAAACGGTGAAACCGGAAAAAAATTACCTACACTATTGAAACTATACTCTGAAGACTCCAGTGAAACTGGCCTTCAACGAGCACTATGAAAAAACCCAATGACCTTACATAGTGAAACACCATATTGTACCCATAATGGTGAAACCCAATAAAAATTACCTACATAGTCAAAACTTCTCTCTCATTACTCTGATAAATTGGGCCTCCACTGACTCTAATGATTTGCGCTGCATCCAAACCCGATGACCTTTTCTTGTGAAACCCCATAAAAATTCAAGATCCAGTGAAATATCTCATTACATGTGCCTAATTTCACACATCTCATTTACCATGAGATGAAAATTACCTTGAGTAAATCACTACAATGTGATCCTACCATGTGTAAAAAAATGATGAGTTAAAATCTCATCGCCTCACTATAATATCCTCTAAAATAAAGAATAATAGATGATAAATCCCACAATTTTTGTCAATGATCCTATAAAATAATGTCACTAGTCTTGACTATATATATACTAGGGGTGACCTAGCTATCATCTCATAATAATAATCATCATAATAATAATCCTGATCCTAAATATGTTGCACATCCTAAGGACCCATGGTGTCCAAGGCATTCTATACAAACCTGGGATTGAATACCAACATCTTAGACATTATTCACATGGCTCGATAGCCGGATATAGAGATAGACATTGGGAATTCATGATGATGTCATCACATCGAAGTCATATCACACAATATAATATAAGTCTCAAAATCTGGATCCATAGAATCTCCTCTAGGAATCCAAAACATCACTATCACACCATATTATGCCCATAGGTTGGGTCACATGAAGTTCATTTGGAACTACTATAGATTTAGTTTTATTCATCACTACCCTTTATCAATGATAAAAAAACTCTAATAAAGGTGTTACCTTTATCAATTCTAAAAAAATAATTGAAAAAAATACCCCCTTTATCAGTGTTTTTTAATGCAAATAAATAGTAATTTTATCAGTGATTTTCTTAGTGCTAATAAAAGTATTCCTTTTTTCAGCACTAAAACACTTATAAAAGGTTTATTTCATAAAAAAATATCATTAGAATCATATGATAATATTTTAATATATCTATATTGATATAAATATAATATATTTTATAAAATATTATTTATATAATACTAAATATGTAATCACACTCAATATAAATGATATTTAGTGAAAAATGGATTATGACATAATAAAAAATTAATATTAATTAACAATTTGATAATTATTATCAATTAATAGTCATTTAATAACAGTTTGATTATATAAAAAATCAATAAATTAATAAACAATCTAAAATAAGTTGAAACCATGATTAAAAATTAAAACGAATATAAATTTTGATCTGAGTTTCCATTTGATCACCACCACATATCAAATTTATTTCAAAAACATCTACATCATTGTGACCTAGGGAGACCCCCATCAACATTTTTCTAAGGTCAAAAAAATTTCAGAAGGCCTCTTAAATTGATTTTTTTTCTCGAGGTACTTTAATTTTTGAACATTTAATGGAATTTTAGTCTCCCTTAAGGGGGTATTATTAAATTTTTTCAAAGGAGGGTCAATTTATTTTCAGGTCATATACTCATATGGATATTATTATGTTCAAATTTTATCATTTTTCATATTTTAGTGTTTTTCATTATTAAATATATACACATATATACATATTTTTATATATTTACACATGAAAATTTATTTTTATAAATAAATCAATAAACATATTTAAATATAAAATATATTTATAGATATATTTTTTTGTGTATATATATTAATATTTAGTAATATTTACATGATTATATAATTTATATATAATTTATATATATATATGTATATATTTCTGTGTTTGTGTATGTATTAACAAACAAATATATATTTATCTATATATTCTAATATATGTATATAAATATTAACCTATAATATATGTAAATAAATATAAATATGTATAATTATATTTATATTTATATACACACACATATATGTATAAATATATGTGTGTGTGTGTGCATGTATGTATATATGTATGTATGTGTATATTTATTCAAACACACATACAAACCATATCTTATAAGTGTATTTAAAAATAATTATATACATATATATAAATATATGAATAAAAAATATAACTAAATATATAAATATTAATAGATATATCATAAAATAAATAAAAATAAAACATAGATCAATGGTAAAGGCATAGGTTTGTGAGGGTGGGGTCCCAAGTTCAAATCCAAGTGAAGGTGAAGATGGGTGTGGCCAAGAGCAGTTGTTTAAAACTAATAAAGGGTATGGGGGATCAGTTGAGAACTAAAAAAAGGCAGGGTGGAGGTCGAGCATTGATAAAAGTGGGGGATACCTCCCTACGAATCTCTCACCAATTAGCCAAAAAATATATTTTTTTACTTTTATCAACTATTTTTTAGCACTAATAAAGGGGACCCACTTTTATCATCTCTTAGAAAATTAGTGTGCTTTTATAACTGAAAAAGGGGTTTTCTATTGATGATAAAAGGGAGATCTATAGAAGTTTGGGTATCCATAGCTACATCAAAAATAGCCAGGTGAGGGAATACATATGAGATAACGGTTGGCTGAATTCCTAAACCCTTCCCAACAATCCATAACCCTATGGGATCACATGTTTGGTGTGTGTTTTATGTTAAAAATAGCTACCATATCTACCCATATCCATGCATACCCGCTCAAGGTTTTTCGATCACTAGGTGCCTAATCATGTCCTCCAAATCATGTTCAGGGAGAGACACCCTACTTGGGGCCCTCTTGGTGAACACAGGGGTAGAGGAACCCCACATGGGTCCTTAGTCTCATTCAATTCACTCAGGTCATAATCCAAAACACAAATGATGTCACAATCATAGGTAATTTCATAACATAGCATGACCTCATGGGATCAAGGGTATGCCTCATAGGCAACCCACTCAAGAGATGGTTGAAAGTCTGTCTCGTAATCCATGGTTGCTCAAGGTCGATCACTCACTCAAACTAATATTAGTATGACTAAGGTCTATCCACTTATTTTGGTCATATCAAACAAGGTAGGAACACTTGCTTCTGTTGGATCAGGTTATACCGAATACGCACAAGAGGGGGTGAATTGTGACTTACAATTTCTTTAAGAATCATGATGATTGCCAAATCTACCCTTTAACTTTTTCAGAATGTTTATGCAGCATAAATAAATATTTATCAGGACGCAAAGATTTATTGTGGTTTGGGGAACAGAATTCCCCTAGTCCACTCCACCAATGCTCTACTCCACGAGCTTGGTGATTTTCACTATCAGGTCCTCTTATCAACAGACCATCCACAACCGAGTGCAGGCAGTGGACACCTTTATAAGTTAAGGCTAACACGGAGACTTTTGGTTCATACACAGAACCGAATACACATCTTCTTATGATAATTAAGTTACTAAAAATGAAAAGAGTATTTGTTTTAAAAAAACTTTCCATATGTTATTCATAGTTGTAGAAAACCACAACTGATAGTAGATGGATCGTCATCTTCAAAAAATATTTTCTTCAGATAAGAGCAGTTCTGAGTCGATCTTGTTGTAATAGATATAGAAATAAATTCAGCAACTCCAACAACAATGGATTCACAATATATCTTCGATGTAGAAGCAGTGAATCTTCAACCTGTTTCTTCTTCTTCAGAAAACAAAGTTTTATTGTACTTTGTAAAAGCAGATCTGTATATCTCTAATATCTCTATAAAAACTGAAGTCGAGAAACTTGAGATCTTGTCCTTCCTAAAAAAAATTTGTGACGATCCATATCAATCACTTTGTAATTCAAAATAACACAGATATATAATGAATAAAGATGAGCATTTTTCTTTCAAATGTAGATCCATAAAAGTCACCTTAAGAATCGTGATATTCAAATGTTCGAATAACAGAGCAGTCATAACTTCCCTTAATAGTCGGCATGAAATCCTCCTTTTAAATCGATCCTTTTAATCATAAATAAAAATGTCTTTGAATAATTTAAATATGCGCTTTAAAAAATGGACTTTGAACTTGGCTTGAAATCAGCCTGATAATCCGCATAATGATCGTTGCTCGATAATGTCGAATTTTAAATTTATGATGCCAAAAGTATAGTTGAACTGAATAGAATTATTTCTCATAACGTAAGGTTGAAAATGTAAGGTTTATCTCAAATGTAAGGTTAATAATCCATACTTTTCTATGCTTCAGAATGTAAGGTATATAAAATGTAATTTTTGATAAAACATAAGGTTGTTTATAAAAGTAAGGTTGATCTCAAATGTAAGGTTGATCTACCATACTTTTCCCTTATGCTTTCAAACATATGGTATATTATCCATACTTTCCTATTTAGAAAAATGTAAGATACATGATCCATACGTTTTGATAGAATGTAAGGTTCATTATAAAAGTAAGTTTGATAAACCATACTTTTCAGAAACAAACGTAAGGTTTCATACTTACATAGGGTTCTTCTTCCATACTTTTTTGATATTACAAAAGTAATTTTCCTTCCAAACTTAGGGTTCCTCTTCCATACTTTTCCAATAACGTATGGTTGCTTAACCATACTTTTTTGAACTCCCGTAAAGTAAAAAATAGATTCTATCCTTACACTTACGCTCTTCAACGTAGGGTATGAACAGTGTTTTTAGAACATGCTCAAATGATTTCCCAATACATTGTCAAATATTACGTGTGGTTTAAATGCTTTAATATTACTCAAAAATAATAATATAAATAAATATTAATTTCCTGAAATATACTCAAGGTAAAATCATTAAAATAACAAACAAGGGTATTTGTGAGCATCAAAATCATCATAAAAAGATAAAGTATTGTTCTCAACAATCTCCCCATAATAATAATAAAATAGAGTATTGTTGAAAACAACACTTGCTCAACAATCTCCCCCTTTTTAATGATCAAAAAACCCATGAAATTAACCTACAAAATTAATTGCATATAATTTAGAATTTTGCAAGGATAAAAAATTATTTAATTTTAACAAAATTATTTCAACAAGAAATAAAATGTTGTGTTATCCAAATTTTTATATATAAAAACATTCAATTTTTTAAATTTATCCCCCTTTATAAAACAATTTATGTTTATCCAAATTTATTCCCTTTAAAAAAATATTTTCTCCCCCTGAGTAAAAGATTTATAAAGAAAAATTAAAATTAAATGTTATGTTTATCCATATTTCTCCCCATTTTTGTGATATCAAAAAGAATGATAGAATAAGGAATATAACACATTTTAATGTAGTACTGAACTTAAGTAAATGATATGATAAACTATTTATCAATATTTGAATCTAGATTACTAGTATTTTAATTCAGATAGTATGGTAAAAAAATCAAAACATATGAAAATGAGATGAAAATATATTTTATTTAGAAAATATGTATACAAGTACATAATTGAAAAATGGAACCAAGGCTGGGCTAAAAGGGTTTGGTAAATAGGTTTCAGGACCTCTAAATGACTTCCTTGAGCTCTGTCATTTGCGGTCTCAACTTTTTCATCAGTCCATATTCTAACTGGTTTATGAGATTTCTTCCTTCTTGAGTCAGATGAAGTTCTTCAATAAAATTGAATCTAAAAAACTCATGTAACCTCTATTCCTTATTTATAAAATGATTTAGTTTTTTAGTGAACCTGTTTAGTAACTCTCTTACTCCTGTTTCACCAGATGTAATATGGTCAACAAGATTCTTTTGATTGTCTAACAAAATAGATAATTGAGCATTGTTACACTGAATATCCTGAAATATGTCATTCATATTGCTCATTATAGTTGTAATGTCCTGAAATCTCTTTATCAGATCAGGCGAAGTACCTGATGTACTTTCTTGATTTCTCCAAACTTTTGTGAATTGTTACTCCATGAAAATTTTAAAATATTTCAAATCTGACTTCAGTACAATTTCAATTTTTAATTTCCCAACTTCGGATAACCTCTCCTTCTTAAAATCTTTCAATTATATTTTTGAAACTGAACTTTCTTTCATGTTCTGAAACTTTTGTATCTCCTTCTCTAATGCTCTTTTCAAAGAAGCATTTTCAGCTTGAACTTTATTAAATTTTCTGATTAACTCCTCCACATAATTATTCTCAAAATCAGAGGCACCCTATTCTTGATTCTCAACTTGATTTATCCAAATTAAAGGCAATTATTGAGCATCTAATTTCTCTTCTTTGTCCCTTTCAACTGTTTTTTCAACTGATTTTTCCTCTAAGTCATTCCCTTACTCATCCATGCAAAAAAATCATTAATAACTTCAGTGTGAACTTCATATGGGCTCACTCCTCGGTTCATGTTTCCATCAGGTTGTTTCTCATCATGAGAATCTTCATTTATTTCCTCTAAAACATGTTCTTCTTGAAATGTTTCTTCTTGAATAACTTCACTTGGTTGTGTTGAATGTTCTTGAATAGATTCAGTTCGATCCACTTCAACTTCTCTAGGATCTACCTTTATATGAGGTATAACTTCCTCTTCAAGTTGAGGTACCACCTCAATCTATGAAACAACTTCTCTTACAAATCTATAGCTGAAAAGAGCTTCAGTTGGAAAAGTATTTGTTTGAACAGGATCCTCACTAGCTTGATCCACTCTGTGCCTTTTCTTCTAAAGTCCCTCTTGACTTCCCTCATCCTCAATTACATCAACATCTTCAAGTCTCAGTCTTCTGGAAGTTTTTAAAACTTCACTTACTCTTGATTCAACCATGCCTTCTTTATACTTTCCAAGTTTCTCCCCCTGATCTGATTCCTAGTCTTCATTAGATCCAATAGGCATAAGATTTCCTTTCATAGTGCTCCAGAAAAATCCAATCTTCCTTATATTTCCATCATTGAAAACATTTTTGTGGTGGAATCTTACTCTAGAATCCACCAATCTGATTATATCCTTCTTAAACAACAATTTATAAATGAACCTTCAAAAAGGGTAGAAGTTTTCTCTTACTTCCGGTTGGTAGAAATAATTTAGATATATTGAAAAAAATAGGTAAATTTAGATTGATGTCGCTCATAATTAAAAACATCAAATACATATCTAGAAATAAAATCTTTTCCATTTTTGACATTCTTAGTGCAATCCCTATTTGCACAAACATCACAAGTATTTTCTGATCAGGTTCTAAATCCTTGACAAAAATATTTCTTACATTAATAGAACCAAAAAAAATTACATAATGTCTTCAGAATTATGTACATTATCACCAATATTTTTTAAGTCAAAATGATAAAATCCCTTATGAGGGCAGTTTAATATCTTAGTGATTTCCACAGTAGAGACAGAAAAGTATCGATCTTCAATTTTTGAAATTATTGTATCTTCTTCTTCTCCCAGACTAAATTGAACAGTTTTGAAGAAATAACGCAGTTCTACCTCATATAAAAATTCTATGTTTTCTCCACTAAACTTCTGTTCTAGATTATAAAAGGAGAGAGCTTGCTTCAGTATTAGATTGGTCTGGTACAACCATTCCAAATCAATTACTTTACCTTGTAGGATTTTCCTTCCTGTCGAGCATTGACGCTTGGCATTAATAGCTTCTCCTTCATTGATTCTATTTGTCTTGTACATCTCTATCACATATTTCTGAAGGTTCAAAGAGCTAGGGTTTTGAAGGTTCAGGTTTGGGTAGACAAGAGCGGTAAGGATATTTCGGTTTCGAAGGGTTTGAGAGAAATTAATGTGTTTAGAATTTGAAATAGATCTAACAGAATTTATTCCCATATCATTTACATACATAATAATCATAACATTATTTAAAAGAAAATAAAATTTACACGGAAAAAAAAAATTAAAGCGGCATAGAATAAATTTTTTAATTATTCTAAAAACAAATAATTAAATTATTTAAAATAGTGAATATTAAAATAAAATAAAATAAGAATTAATATAATCATGTAAATAAAATTAAAATTTCATTGAAAATTAAATAAACCTATCTCCCATTAATAAAATCAAACCTTGCAGTGGGAAGTGGTTTAGTAGAAATATCAGCTAATTGAATTTCAGTACTTACAAATTCTAAGAATTTATATCCTTTTTAAGAACATGATCTCTTAGAAAGTGGTGTCTGATGTCAATATGCTTAGTCCTAAAATGATTAATAGGATTTTCTGAAATATTTATAGCACTTTTATTATCACATAAAATAGATGTATTATTAAAACTTTTTCCAAAGTTCATAAGAGTGTTTTTCATCCACAACACTTGTGCAAAACAACTGCCTGCAGAGACATATTTTGCCTTAGCTGTTGACAAAGAAACTGAGTGTTGTTTATTACTAGACTATGAAACTAAATATTTTCTTAAAAAGTGATAGGTTAGTGAGGTGATTTTTCTATAAAATCTATATCTTCCAAAGTGAGCACCTTAATATGAAATTAAAATAAAATCAGAATTTTTTTGATAGAGAATATATTGAAAACTGATTCCTTTTAAATATCTAAAAATTCTTTTAACGTCACTTAGATGAGATTATTTGGGATTTTATTGAAATCTAGCACAAATACTTACTGAATATATTATATCTGGACTGTTATCAATAAGATATAATAATCTCTCAATCATACCACTATATAACTTGTTATCAATTGATTTTCTAGTTTCATCCAAATCAAGTTTTATATTAGTACAGAAAGGAGTTGTATATGTTTTTCTGTTTTCAAGTACAAATTTTTTCAGTAAATCAGTAATGTATTTGCATTGATTCAAAACATTTCCAAAATCTTTTTGATACATTTTAAGTCCTAGAAAGAAATTTAATTCTCCCATCATACTCATTTCAAATTCTTTGTGCATTAAATATGAAAACTCGTGACAATGTTTTTTTTTGTTGATCCAAAAAATTACATCATCAACATAAATTTGAACCAATAAAATATTAGAGTTTACAGTTTTCTTAAACAATGTTGGATCTTTCATTCCAATAGTAAAATAATTTTTCAAAAGAAAAGAACTTATTCTTTCATACCAAGCTCTGGGTGCTTGTTTAAGGCCATAAATAGCTTTAGTAAGTTTAAAAACAGAATCTGGTTTTTGAGAATTTTCAAAACCAGGAGGTTTCTCAACATAAACATCCTCCATTAAATAACCATTTAAAAAGGAAGATTTAATATCCATGTAAAATAATTTAATGTTCATATGAGATGCATAGGCTAAAAGGATCCTAATGGATTCTAATCTAGATACAGGTGGAAAGGTCTCATCATAATCTATACCTTCTTCCTGATTATATCCTTTAGCTACTAGTCTTTCTTTATTTCTAGTTATTATTCCTTGATCATCTGGTTTATTTATAATGACTCACTTAGTTCCTATAACTGGATAGTTCTGTGGTATTTCAACTAAATTCCAAACATCATTTCTCTTGAACTGGTTTAGTTCTTCTTGCATTGTTATCATCCAACTTTCATCAACTAAGGATTCTTCTATTGACTTAGGTTCTAATTGGTATAGAAAGAAAGAAAACTCAACAAGATTTCCTATGTTCCTTCTAGGTTTTATTCCTGTGTCTAGGTCTCCTATTACAGTTTCTAAAGGGTGATTCTTTAGGGTTCTAGACTGTCTAGGTAAAACACTATTAGGTTTATCAGTGTCATGTTCTTCTGAACTGGAATGAATTTTATTTATATCTTTTTCAAAATAATATTTCATGTTCTCAAGTCTCATGTTATCATTAGAGTTAGATTTATCAATTTGGTCTTTCCTTTTCTCAAAGGGATCAGATTCATCAAATTTCACATGAACTGATTCTTCAAAAATCCTTGACTTTTTATTAAAAATTCTATTAGCTTTGGAAGTTTCAGAATATCCTAAGAAAATTCCTTCATCATATTTTGGATCAAATTTACAAAGGTTGTACTTGGTGTTCAAGATATAAACCTTGCATCCAAAAACTTTAAAGTACATTACTTTTGGTTTTCTCTTATTCTAGAGTTCATAGGGTGTCTTTTTGAAAATAGGTCTAATTAAAACCCTATTCATTATATAACAAGTTGTGCTTGCAGCTTCTTCCCAGAAATAGGTAGGAAGAATATATTCATTTAGCATAGTCCTAGCCATTTTTTGAATAGTTCTATTTCTTCTTTCAATAATTCTATTTTGTTGAGGTGTCCTTGGTGCAGTGAAGGTGTTTTTAATACCCATATTTGAGAAAAAGGAATTAAATTATAGATTCTAAAATTTTCCACCATGATTACTTCTTAAAGAAATTATTCTAAAACCTTTTTCATTTTGAACAGATTTTCAAAAACTTTCAAATATTTCAAAATCTTCATTTTTATATTTTAGAAAGAAAATCCAAGTAAATATATAATAGTAATCAACTAATACATGTACATATAATTTACCATCCAAACTTTCTATTCTTTAAGGCCCAAAAAAATCCATATGGACAAGTTCTAGAGGTTTAGATGTAGTAATTTTGTTAATAGATTTGAAGGATGATTTGTGATTCTTTTCAATTTTACATGCATCACAGAATCTATCACTTTAAAATTTGAGACTAGGAAAATTAGAAACTAGTTGTTTCTTAGATAACTTATGTAAATCATATATATTACAATGTCCAAGTATCATATGCTAGATCCAATATTCTTTTATCTTAGTAGTTAAACAATTTACTTTATGTTTACACAATGAATTTAAGTCTAGGGTATAAACATTATCAGTTCTAGGTGCTCTAAATTTAATCAGTTTATCTTTAAAAACAGAACAACATTTGTTAGAAAAATCAACAAAATAACCACCATCATAGAGTTAAGAGATACTTATCAGGTTTTGTTTCAATCCTTGTACATAGATTACTTTATTTATTGAGACATCTTCTGGATCTCCAAAAGTTCCAAATCCAATAATTTTACCTTTGGAATTGTCACCAAATGTGACTAATCCACCATACTTTTGAGTTACCATTATAATTTTTGATGATTTTCCACTCATATTCCTAGAACAGCCAATGTCCATATACCATATTTCAGTTCGGATTCTATGACATGATTCCTGCAAAGGTATTCAAACAAAATTTTATTTTGGTACCCATACTATATTGGGTCTAGCAGTGTAAGATAGAAAAGATCTGGGTATGCAGACTTGATTTGTTTTTCTATAATAAACAGAATCATATAAGCTATTTACAACAAAAGATTTCTTAATTCCACTTATTTGAGGTTTCCTTAAATTATAGTTTTTAGATATGTGACCTTTTGTTCCACAGTAGTTCCAAATTATACCTTTTGTACTTAAAATAAAATAGTTCTTATACAATTTGGGTTTGTAACCTTTAGTTCATATTCCATATTTTTTTTTTAATCACATTCTTTCAAAAAAAATCATTTAGTTAATTTTATCCTTTTTTAAAAACAAGAGCTACATTTTTGTATGTATCTACTTCTATTTTCAGTGTTTTTATTTTAGTTTCATTATCTATACAGTTTGTTTTTTATGAGTTAACTTTTTCAATTAACTCTTGATGTTGTTTTATAATATTTTCTCTTTATCCTAAAATTGCAGTGTGGATATTTTTTAGAGATTTATGTTTCTTAAATAAGGAATCATATTTCTTTTCTAGCATATTACAGTAGGCTGCAAGTTTATCATTTGAACAACTAGAACTAGAATTTGAATCAGATGAGTAATAGGATTGTACCTCATCAGCTTCTGCCATAAAGAACATATTTACTTTTAGATTTGATTATTCCTTTTTTGAGTCAGACTTAGATGAGCTAATGAAGACTTCAGAAATACTCCAAGTGGATTTCATTTCTCTTTTGTATTTCTACTGATAGTCATTGTTTTTGAAAAAATTATTTTTCTTTTCTTATTTTAATTGAGGACAGTCAGGTCTTATGTGACCCATATTTCTGTATCCATAGCATATGAATTCCTTTGGTTCTTTTTCATCTTTCTTGAAGGATTTTATAAATCCCTTCTTCTTTATGTAGAACTTTCTAAACCTTCTGGCTAGCTGATCCAGTTCCATATCTAAATTGGATAAATTAGAACTCAATGATTTCACTTTGATTTTATTCTTCATCTTTCTTCTCTTATTTTGGGATGTTTCTTTTAAAGTAGTATTTTCTCTTTTGATCAAAACTTTATTCTCATTTACTTCATCTTGAATATCATCTTCATATATCATCAGAGTTCCAATTAATTCCCTCATAGTAAAATCTTTGACTGGTGATGATTTCCTAATGGCCGTTGATATCCCATACCATTGGGTTGGCAGTACTCTCAGTACTTTCCGGGATTGATCTTCTTGTTTTATAAGCTCACCCAAGGCAGTGATATTGTTAAAAATTTCTATAAGCCTTCCATTAATCTGGGTGATGATTTCTCCTTCAAACATTCTGAATGTGTTGAATTTCAATTTAGTTGTGGCATACCTCATTTGTCTAACATTATCAGTTCCTTCGTAAGAAACTGCAATTGTCTGCCACATTTCATAAGTAGTTGGGAACTAAGATACTCTGTTGAATTCATCTATTCCTAGACCACAGATGACAGAATTCATATCTTTTGAATTTATTTCATACTCTAATTCAGTAGATGAATTCCATGTTTCAGGTTTCTCAAGAATTTCATAAGGAGTAAGAATTTTTTAGTAGACTCTATATCCAAGATTTTTCAAATAGATTATCATCCTTAACTTCCAACATCCATGGTTTTCACCATTGAAGTATGGAGATCAAACCATTGACATTCTCTCTCGTGTATTAGCCATTGAGATATCTGATTATAATCCTTTGAAACTTCCATTTTGTTATAGCTTTATCAAAAGAAATTACAACCCTATGATACCAATTTTTGTATTGGGTTATACCAAATACGCACAAGAGGGGGGTGAATGGTGAATTTTAAAATTTCTTCAAGAATCGCGATGATTTTCAAATCTGTCCTTTAACTTTATCAAAATGTTTACATAGAGGAAATAAACAGTTATCAGGATGCAAATATTTATAGTGGTTCGGGGAATAGAAAGCCCCTAGTCCACTCCACCAACACTCTACTCCATGGTCTTGGTGATTTTCACTATCTGGTCCTCATATCAACAGACCGTTCACAACTGAGTGCAGGCAGTTAACACCTTTACAAGTTAAGGCTAAAACATATCCTTCTAGTTCATACACAGAACCGAATACACAGCTTAGTATGGGAATACAGTTACTCAAAATGAAAATAGTATTTTTTTTTTTAACTTTCCATATGTTATTCATAGTTTTAGTAGTACACAACTGACGGTAGATGGATCGTCGTCTTCAGAAAATATGTTCTTCATATAAGAGAAGTTCTAAGTTGATTCGGTTGTAATATATATTGAAATAAATTCATAAACTCCAACAAAAATGGATTCAAGATATATCTTCGATGTAGAAATATTGAATCTTCAATGTGTTTCTTCTTATTCTTTAGAAAATAGAGTTTTATCGTACTTTGTAACAGCGGATCTATATATCTCGAATATCTCTGTAAAAATTGAAGTTGAGAAACTTGAGAGATTTTCCTTATAAAAACTTTATCATGATGATCTCTCTCACTCACTTTGTAATTCAAAATAACACAAATATATAAAGAATAAAGATGAGTGTTTTCCTTTCAAATTTAGATCCACAAAATTTTCCTTAAGAATCATGATATTCAAATGTTCGAATAACAGAGCAGTCGTAACTTCCATTAATAATCAGAATAAAATCCTACCCTTAAATAGATCCTTTGAATCATAAATAAAGAAATGCTTTGAATTATTTAAAGATGTACTTTAAAAAAATGGTATTTGCACCTGGTTTGAAATCAGCCTGATAATCTGCATAATGACTGTTGCTTGATAAAGTGGAATTTTAAATTTCTGACACCAAACATAGGGTTGAACTACATAGAATTCTTTCTTAGAACGTAAGGTTGACAATGTAAGGTTTATCTCAAACATAAGTTTGATAATCCATACTTTTCTATGCTTCAGAACGTAAGGTACATAAAATGTACTTTTTGATAAAACATAAGGTTGTTTACAAAAGTAAGGTTGATCTCAAACATAAGGTTGATCTCCCATATTTTTCTCTTCTTATTTAAAATGTATGGTATATTATCCATACTTTCCTCTTTATCAAAACGTAAGATACATGATCCATACTTTTTTATAGAACATAAGGTTCATTATAAAATTAAGGTTGATGAACCATAATTTTCAGAAACAAACGTAACATTCCATACTTATGTATGGTTCTTCTTCCATACTTTTATGATATTACAAAATTAAGGTTCCTTCCAAATGTAGGGTTCCTCTTCCGTACTTTTCCGATAACATATGGTTTCTTAACCATACTTTTTTGAAGTCCCATAAAGTAAAAAACAAATTCTATCCTTACACTTATGCTCTTCAATGTAGAGTATGAACAGTGTTTCCAGAACACGCTCAAATGATTTCTGAATACTTTGTCAAATATTCCATGCAGTTTAAACGCTTTAATATTACTAAAAAATAATAATATAAAGAAATATTAATTTCCTGAAATATACCCAAGGTAAAATCATTATAATAACAATCAAGGGTATTTGTGAGCATCAAAATCATCATAAAAAGATAGAGTATTGTTCTCAACAATCTCCCACTAATAATAATAAAATAGAGTATTGATGAAAACAACACTTGTTCAATAGCTTCGGGTTGGTACTATGAACCTATTAGATCTAAGGAATCCCAATGTTCTTACTATACTCACTTGGTCCCATCATCGCAGGTCCACTCAAACATCCTCTAAGAGGTCTTTATGGATCATGTGTAGGTTCACCATGTCTTATCCATTCCAATTTAAATCAAGGATCACCCCTTAGGGTGTTGGTGTTAAAGAAAACTTAGTCAATGGTCATGACCTTGGCCATCAATGGCTGAGGCATCTAGCCAGAGTGAAAGGGATCTTTGTGGCCCTTGGCACTCTATAAGGTCTAAAGGATATTATCTAATGAATTAAACAACTTAATTAATTTAAATTATAGTAGGTCCATTCTCTTATGTCATTATCTTAAATAACCAGTTCATCACTCTCAGTTATGAGACCATATGTCACAATACACCAAAACTAAACAAGCATTATACCATAGAGAGAGTACCATGATGACTTGATTCAATTGAATATTTTACCATTTATTTATAAAGACCAATGACTATTCCAAGAACCATCTAATCTCACCTATACTATAAAATATTTGAATTTTTTTAAAAAGGACATATATGTTGGTAAAGGTATTTTTTTGTAAAATGTTTTACCAACAGATATGTCCTTGTCACTAAATTATTGGTAAAAACTCTGTCATTAAATATTATTTCTAGGGATAAAATAAATTTATTTTAATTACAATAATACAAACATATAATATATATTTTGTTCATAATGTTTTGAAATATATTCATACAATATATTTATTCACTGATAATGTTATCAGCATTTATCTTTTTATTTATTATAAACAATACTGATAATTAATATCTGTTTGTAAATTATATTTTAAATAAAATATTATATTTGGTTATTACAATATTTATTTCTAAAATTTTATATTATATTTATTAATTTAATAATATAAAATATATTTATTATATAATAATTATAAATTTAGCTTATATTAAACTCCAAAAAACTGAGGTTTTATTTGAAAAAACATGTACAAACATAATTACAAACATGTTTAAACATGTTCAAATTACAAGTGACTTTACATGAAACTCCATAAAGATTCATCTGTAATCTATTTCCCTTACACATCAGTTGTCATTTTCCTTATTCACACTAGTGGCCAAAAGGATCTAATCATCCCCACTCATGTAAAAATGTTCCCTTTCTTTCACTTGTGGGTGAAAATAATTCATATCCAATCTCACAATAACATCAAGAAGATACCAATGGTTAAACATGTTTATAAATAAAATTAAAAACATAATTTAATTAAAAAGTGAATGTTTCATACAAAACAAACATATGTTCAAATATTTACTACCTTTATAAAATAGAAAACATGATATCATTTCTTTTTTACTACGTTTTTAAAACACTAAACATACCAAACATGTACCAAAACCATATATTTAACTATTTTATAAAAAGAATATCAATAAAATGGAGATATAAAAATAGAAAGCTACATACTAAAAAAGAGAACAACATACATGACCTAAGAAGATGGAGAATAGATCGTAACCTGTAATACATAAAAATCGTAGTTTGTGACTGAATATGTACCTTACAGATAATTTTTCAAACTAAAAATATAACGATTCATACTAAAAATATAAAAAAGAAGATGTATGCATCCTATAGTAGATAAAAACCTTATTTAATTACTAAAGAAGATGTTTAATGAGGCTTTAGTTCATGCACTAGAGTATTCTATATACCACACAAGATTATGAATATATGAAGTTCCTAACTTACAAAGAATAACGTAAGAATCCTGTTGTATATAAAAATTGGATCCTTAAAATATCCATAGATTATAGATTACTCACATACATCAGAGTATCACATACAAAAACATTTTGGAAGTATAAATACTACATGCCAAATATAATACATGAGTCAAGTAGATTGGGGTTGATGATAACAAAAAACTGAATTTTTGTTTTAGGTTTATGATTCAACTACTATAATCTCCAAAAACATTCATGCAATATAGTGATACATTTTTACTAGGATAAATGTAAAATGTTTTTAATAACTATAGATATGAGATTAAAAATATGTGCATTGAGTTTCATATTTTATAATTGGGATGGATATAACAGGACATGGCCAACACATTAATTCTACTATAAATATTGGGATTATTGGCCTATAGATTTTTTTAATATTATTTATATGATCATAAGAAAAGTTTTGGAAATGTGAATAAGTTAAATTATAAGAATAATTGTTCCTTCTTTCCAGTATTGATTCATTATAGTATGAAAGGTGAAATATTAAATTTTTACTTCATCTAAGTTGTAAATATTTTAAAAAATAAATCCAAAGATAGGGATATTAAAATAAAATTATATATCTCCAATATATTTGTAGGGGTGGGAAAAGGTTGGTTCAGTTAAAACTTTTCAAAATTTTCAAGAACTGAAATAAACAACAAATTAGTTTTTAATAACTGACTCTACTAAATTAGAAACCAAAACTGAAATAACCATAAACCAAATGGAAAGACTAAATTTAATTGTTTCTAAATAACCAAAATAACCAAGATTAAAATAGTATTTCATTTTTTTTAAAAAATACTAGTGACCTGAATTTTAGGTCGACTCTCCAAATATCTATCACCAACTTTATTCTAAAATTCCTCACTAATAGCATTACAAATTCCTACTAAAATAAGAACAACGCCCTAAAATTTCCAATATCATATCTACTATGTATTATCCATAAAAATTTACAAAAAATATTTAGGAAAATCATCAGGCCATTATAGATTGATCAAATATAAATGAGAATTAACAAGTTTCAAATCATATGTCTTAGTAATTGGATGGAAAAATTATAGTAATATATTTGTAAATGAATATCCATCAAGATTACATCATTTTTAGTATATAATAATATGTGTAAATATCATGAACAAACTCTAGAGAAGAAATTACAAATTCAAAAACATGATTAATCAATATTGTATTTACAAAACTATAAATACCATAAATATGTACTTGCCTCTGATTTATGATGACCAAATTCCAAATAATAAATTAAAAATTCAAAAACATTAATATTCAATAATTCATTTACATAACAACATATACCACAATATGTGCTTCAAATCTTATGATAAATTATTTTTCAATGTTATATTTTTATCATTTGATAATTTAGTGATACTCTTCATTTTTTATATAAACCAAAATAATAATTCCATGCATGTCCCAAAAATAAAAACAACCTCAATTTTCATGAATCACATAAAAAATTACCATCAAAATAGAGTAGAAAATTCCAAAGATAAACCTATGGTGATCCTGTGGAGCTAAAATATATCCATTACAATGGTAACAAATAGAGAACACAAAAATATGGATACAAAGAAATTTAATTTTAAATATATAAATTCCTACTTCTAAGATATACATATAAAATGTGATAAAATATCATACTACACATATAAAAAAATCTAAATTCTTTTAATATTTCATTAATAAAATTAGAAGGTGTATCTAATTCACTTACCTTGAATGTAATCTTACCAAGGTGGTATATCAATGATAAATGAACCTACAAGAGGGGGAAACATAAAAGATTCATTCAACTATGTAATAATGTTATGTGGGAAAATGTTACTACAAATTCTGTTAAAATAAAATGATATGAATAGATATTAATGTAAAGAGATTTTGTACACAAGTTAAGTGGATGATGTTTAGATCATTGGAAATTAATTAAATGGTTTTATGATTTATTAATTTATATTTAAATTTCTAATAACCATATATGAAATTAAAACATATTAAGTATAAAAGATTAATTAATATTTCATGATGGTAGTTCAATAATGGTGGAAAATTTGTTCTACTATATAGGACCTAGATTTTTTCTATCATAAATGACCTTTTGTGAGTGAAGTAGTATGGGATTCATAAGTGAATGGTTTTAGTAGTCAGTTATGATGTGTATGGAATCTTTATTGGGAAAAAATTGTTATATATTATGGTTTATAAAAGGAAAATAGAATAACTTATATAATAATATGGAATATTCCATGCAAAGTTTTTATATGGACTTCATATTTTTTATTGGAGTAAAAGTGATACAAATTAATATGTGTAGATAAAAATAGCATATTATCATTACAATGTAGAAACTAATACAATAAAAATAAGGCATGACATTCCCAATTATGGAATTACTATAATACTAGTTTAGAAGAAATCATACACTCTGAATTAGTGATCTCATTGGCCATAAAAATATATTATCACTTACAACTAGTGGTGTATCATTTTCTATGAGGGTGTTATAGAAAATTTCGTTTCTCAATGTCATGATTTATGATAGATTATTCTACATTCTAATAAACTATTACAATTATAGTTTTACCTAGGTTTTATATCATATATGAAAGAAGAGGTCATAATAACACTATGAAGCTCTATTTTTATAATAAATGAACATTGTAAAATTTCAAACCATAGAAATAGGTAGGATGTTGTGTGTTTCATTCACTTATTCATGGTGCATCCATTATTCTATGGTTATAATTTTTGTATAGTGGATACAATAATTTTTGTCAACTTTTAGATGGGTAGAACTGTGTACTTAAAATATGTGTAAAATCATTGTCTATACTGATTTTCATATTGCTAAAGGATCAAATAGTAAATAGAGAGACTATATATTCAGTAATTTTGTGGTGGTTGAAGTATATTACCTAAATAAATGTTTGCATAATGGGTTTTATTTTATTAATGGGTATTGTAACATGTTACAATGTAGGGATATTATAGGTTTTGTCTTTGACTATAAAAGATTACACACTTTATGAGATAGATGAGTTTCCAATTTTGATGAACAAAGAAAGAAATAGTTTTATATGAATGTTGGTGTTGTTAACTAAAAAATATATAAGTATTCTACTTTAATATGTAGAGAAATTTATAAAATTACAATTAAAACACACAACACCTTCTAAGACAAATTTTCACCATTTTTTATTTCATAAATATGAACTAATCGGAGTGTGAATTATAATGATTAATTAAAAAATATATCAAAATAATAAATTAAATATGTATTTATAAAATTATCTAAACTAATAAAATAATATAACACACCATTACAATATATAATTAAACCATTCACACATATCACTTATAGTAAACATATAACCAATAAATAGTGTTTTCAAGATAAAGTAATTCCACAACATTTAATTCCTTCTGAAATTAAAAATAATCCAATGTGAATAAAATTAAAGTTAAAAGTGTATTTTTATTAATATTTTTTCTCCCTATCTAATGGTTTTCACTTCTTATTAAATGAAATTTGGTTCCAAGAATCACTAAATAGATTTCATGTCATTTAGTATGAAAATAGTGTAAATATACATATTCAATTAATAATTTGAGTGCATTGTAATTTTAATACAATAAATGAAAATATTGAAATATCAAATTTTTTAATCCAAAAGAGTATTAGGTGTGATACACCCTTAGGGGTGAATTATGGTATGTAATGTTTTCCAAAATTAAACACCTTTCCTTAAACTCACACTACCTAATGGATGTTGACCTCATAATTTTTAGGGTCACTCTTTTTCTCTTATTTTAGGTGATGATTTGAAAATTACTTGAATATTCTTTTAACAAATAATATAAATTATTTCTTTATCCTTATTATCAGTTTGTGTTGTGTATAATATAAAGTAAACAAAAGTACACATGGAACAATGGATTTTTACTTGGTTCGCTCAAACAGGAAACTCCAAGATCATGTGATTGACGATGTGTTGATGCACCAATTAACAACTAACCTCACTAATAATTGGTAGGGTTTAGCATAGATCACTCATGTTTGGGGTCACTCCCCTTAAAATTATTCTGTTAGCACATTTCCCCCACTTCATCTCCCTTATGCTCGCTACTACAAAGAAAAGATAACTTGATTGACACACAAGTTAAAAGAAAATAGGTCACCAAATTTGTTTTTAATTGAGTATGGGTTAGTTAACATTTAATTCCCAACATACTCTTTCACATGTATGTTCTGAAATTCTTCATGAAAAACATCATCTTCATCATTCCATGAGATTTCATGGAAAACACCTTATCCTCCTCCTTATCCCTCTTTCCAGCTATTTTTATGGAATGCCTTCACATTAAAGCTTTTATATTATAATTTCATCACATTGATGCACTGAAACAACTATCCTTTTTCTCAATGTATCAGGTTTGGTAGTGCTTTTACACTATTACTGATTTTTTAGTGAACCTCTCCTTATTCTTCGACCTGAAAATATGTTAGGGGAATAAATTGGTAAATTATTTTCTTTATTTTCTTTATATTATTCTTATATAATACCAATACTACATGTAAGAAATCATTTCCATAATTTTGAATATGTAATTTCCATAGATCTCGGTCCATATATTTCCCCCATTCAAGTCTCTATTTTTCTCAATCAACCTGCAAAACAATTACCACATGAAATATAATTCTATATTTTTAAATATAGAAACCACTAATAATTCCACCTCTTTAATTTTACACAATATTTGTGATTCCAAAAATATCAAAGCTCTTTAAAAATTATTTTTATTGTATCATATGATGAGATACTTCCCATGAATTCACTATTTATACTACATCCTTGTAGAGTGATATTTAATAAAAATAATTATCACCAAAATTTCCTATAATCATAGATTTAAAAATGAAGAATTATTATTTTAAACTTTGATGAACTAGGAAAAAAATTCTGATATAAGGGAACTAATCCTCATAAATGTCGTCATTAATATCATCATAGATCATTGAAATTTTGTATCATATATATCTGGAAATTTTGTCTTGAATTCCTCATTTAGATATTTACTAAGACCCAATATGATCCTTATAGAAAACACCATTAATCATTATGAAGTCCTAAGTTCATCCTTATGGTGATCCTTAAACACATGCCTTTATTGACTTCTCATCCTTATAAATTCTGCACACTCATCTTTAAAAATTCTGAAGTTCATCCTTACGATGATAACATCGTGGTCTGTCCATTTTATTTTCATTGAAAGCTAAAAGTTTTAGGAAATCCAAGTCTCAACATTGTGATCATTTCTAGACTAGAAAAGGTGTTGAAATATTGATTTCATGCATGCATAAACTCCTATTATTGTAGGTTTAAGATGAATAGAAATTGAAACATTTCATTCTTTCCTAATTTTTAATATATAAATAGTATCCCACTAATTCACTATCTCATAGTGAAACATGTTTAGTACTCTTTCATGGTTCATTAACCTAAAAATGTTGGGGAACTCTCAAAAAATACCTTAGGGACTCTCCCAGCCTAGAAGGTCACCATGCCACCCTATACAGTGCTCTTCCTCTTGTGTGCCACACCAAATATCTTTTTTATGTAATTTCATGTACTGACTCACCCTATGGATAGTAACTAGACCATTTTTTCATGTGACATCAGGAAAACCTCATCAAATTTCAAATATCTATGAATAACATTGGGGGAATAAGAAGGTACTTTGGGGAGGCTATATCTCATGTATCAGAGTAATAAATGGTGGTAAATAAATATCTATTATACACATCATAGTATGAAAAATAATAAATAAAATGAACATGCTATAAAAAAATAAAATGCACTATAAAACATGAATGGTCATGATTAGAATATAAAATAAAAACAAATATTCTACTATGCTAATCAATATACAAAATAAATAAATTAACAAATGACACTAGCCTCTACTAATACTCTAATACATACCTTATCTCAATCACCTGAGTTCAATCCATCCCACCTAATGATCAAAACCTAGGACTCTTTCTAACTCGTACTTTCAACCAATGAGAGTATGCTTAGGCACACTAATGCAATGGTGGCCTAATTAGGGTGTGATTATATAACTTATTATGGAACCACCAATGTGGTCCCATATATAACCAATAATGTATTGATATGTGAATGTGACATGCTCAGATGAAATCAAAGAATAAGTGTAGGAAATAGATATATAAATAAACCATCATTGATCCTTATATCTAGAACCCCGATCAACCATAAATGATTTATCCAATGTCAAGGTGTCTCTGAACGTGTTATGATATCATGAAAACCATATAAATACTAGATCATAGAGCTTAAACTAGGTATCCCTACTAATCATGCTCAAATGACCAACAAATCATCATTAATGGATCAAAAACTTAATCTTAGGCATCCTAGGAATCTCTCCAAAGTCCAATATAATAAATGTATCAAATTTAATTCTCAAGAACCCTAAGAAATAACTGAATAAGAAATATCTCCCATTTCACCATTCTAACAAGATAGATCTCAGGCATCCTGGGAATCCACATCGAGTTTAAATAATGTCACCAGGATTAACTAGCTGGATCCTAGGGGTGAACTAGTCATCTCATAATAATAATAATAACAATAATAATCCCAATATTTAATGGAAGGATCCTAGATATGCTAGGCATCTTAAGTACCCATGGTGTCTGAGGCATCCCATATAAAACTGGGGTTGAATCTTGTCATCTAGGGCATTTTTTCACATAGCTCAATAGATAAATCCTAGTATACACACTAGGAATACATGATTATGTCATCATGTCTTACTTATATCACGTGGTATTACAAGAGTCTCAAAATATAGATCTAAGTAAGCACCTCTAGGCATCCAAAACATCACTATCAAACTATATTAGTCCCATTGGCTTTGTTACATGAAGTCCATCTGGGTATCCATAGCTGCATCAAAAATAGCTAGGTTAGAGCATACATATGAGATAAGGGTTGTCGAAACACCTAAAACCTTCCCCATTGTCCGTATCCTAATGTTATCACATGTTTAGTTTAGGTTCTAAGGTGACACTCTCTACCATCTCTAACCATACCCACGCACACCCACTCAGGGTCAGTATGTCCCTAGGCACCTAATCGAGTCCTCTAAATCATGTCTAGGGAGAGACACCCTACTTGGGGACCTCTTGGTGAACAGAGGGGGTATAGGAACCACACTCGGGTCCCTAGTCATAGTTAAGTCACTCAAGTTACAACCTTCCACACAAAGGACATCACGGTTCCTATAAATTCCATAACATAGAACAAAATCATGGGACATAAGGTTATTCCTCACAATAAAAAAACTAAAGAGATGGATATTAATCTATATTTTACTCTATGGTTTCTTAAGGTTAGTCACTCACCCAAACCAATATTATCCTACCTAAGTTCTGTACACCTAGGCCTAGCCATATCAAATGGGGTAGGAACACTCACCCTAGGTCAGTACTATGGGCCTATTGTCTCTAAGAAATAACAAGGTTCTTACTAGGCCCAATTGGACCCATCATTGTAGTCCCACACACACATCCTATTGGAGGTTTCTTTGTCTTACACAAAGGAAAACTATGTATTATCCATTCTAATTTAAATCAAGGATCACCCCTTATTGTACTACTATCAAGGACAACTCATTCAATGGTCGTGACCTTAAATATCATTAGCTAAGGCATCTATCTAGAGTGTACGAGATCTATATGGACCTTATCCATATATAGGGTATAAGGGATATCATATAATTAATTAAGAAACTTAATTAATTACAATTATTAGTGGAACATTCTCTTAGTCCATCAACTTAAATAACCAGGTAATCATCCTAAATAGTGAGTCCTCATGTCACAATGAACCAAAATTAAACAATCATTATAACATAGGGAGAGTAAAGAGATCACCTACTTCAATTAAATATTTTCCCATTTATTTATAAGTAAAAATATAGCTATTCTAAGGCCCATCTAAGCCTACTTAAGATCACATCACTAACTGAGTACCATGTCATCATTTCATACTAAATCTGATGACAAGGAACTATGATATGTCTTCAGTAGACCCATGAAATTAACCCAGGAAAAAAATCCATGTTCTAGAACCATTTACATCAATACTTAAATTTAATTTAAATAGAAAACCTCAAATAAGACCAGAGAATGATGTACCTTTTATGATTTGATGAATGAAGTTATTTAGACATCATTACAGAATTCCCCCTACATAGGCTGCACAAAATTTTCAAAGTAATAAGGTAATTTCACCATTATCTAGTTAAATATCCATTTTTTACCTAAACCACATATAACTAGATTTAGAAACAATGAGGGGAGAGATAATTGGGATTAGGATAAGGATTCCATACCTCAATCAGTTGAAGAAAACTCCCAAGAATGTCACCTCAAACTTAGGTGAAAAAGGAAGTGTTAGGGGAGGAGACCCTTAATCCATGAATGCAATTGAAAAGAAATAAAAAGGGGGATACCCACTTTAATACCCAAGGGGGTTTTATTTTTTCCCCTTAGAATGACACTAGATAGTTGGTGTGCCCAATAGGCTAGTCAGTGGTGAGCTAGTGGCTACCGACTATAACCACTCTATATCCTAGCTACCCTAGAATCCTCCAAAAATCCTCCAAGCCTCATTGAAAAGAAAATATCCCTCATTACCCATCCAAAACACCCCTTTATGGGTGATCAAACTCTTATAATTCTATTCATAATCTCAATTTAAAATATATCACATCGACTAATTTAAAAAATCAAATTTCTATAGAAATTAAATACCCTTCTATAACCACGATCATTATAGACTCCCCAATATAACACTTATAATCCCAAATATGTTTTGGTGGTCATACAACCGAAAATCCCAACCTATATAGGTCATAAACTTATTAAAAAGTGGTTGAGTGCCATCTTGAAATGACAAACACGCTTCTAAAATAAAAACTTAAAATTAATGCACTTAAGCGACTGAACGACAAGACAACACACATAACCATTTCAAAAACATTGGGATGATGCATTATGGATCCACTATATCCCAAGGTAGGATAACATGATAATCCAATGCATCATTGGACCGTAGTGCTCCCCACCATAATCTTTGTCCCCTAACTTTCAATTCTAATTCTTTGGTGCTTTTGGTATTGTAATTTCCTATTAAAACTCCATATCCCTATTACAATGATGTTTAAAATGTTGTTTCCATCATACCACACTCATTTATACATGATATATTATCTCATAAACTAGCATTGGTTCTCATTTATGAATCTAAATTTAGATAGATGCATAACCTTCGTCCATACAAAGCTAGGAGCACACCATATTTACTTTATAAATCCTCAACCAACTTCTGAAGCATAGTCATCATATCTAATATGATTTACCTGATGCGGTTTCCAAATAACCACATTCTATATCATGCAAAAAACACCAGTTGTACCTCTTATATTTGAACCTTTTTTAAAGTTCTAATCTTCCACTTCCAAGACATTACCTAAACACCTGATCATGATGCCTTTGTCCCTATAGGTGCTCGTTAATCATTAAATTACCCACACCAATGTCTTTACCTGACCTCAAGTGTGATATCCTAAATTGAATCATCATTAAACTTAACCCATGTGGTGTATTGATGATAACACAAATTCTTGATCCAACACATTCAAATCATCATGATCCATCCTGAGCTCGATTCCCACACTCATATTCCATCCATCAAGAGAACCAAATTTATTTCAGGTACTTTCTTGTTTATTATAATACAATTTCTATCAGAACTATCTACCAATCTATCTCCTAAAACCATTACCATACCAACGTTAAATTTTTTTTTCAATCAATTTTAAGGGAAAAGTGAGAACCCTCACACCTTGCCTGGTTTGGCATCAAAAGTCACAACTGATTTGTTAAAGAAAAGTTTAAGTTGCTTCGAGTCAATATCTCTAAATAATATCCAAGGAATAGACTTAAGCTGGATTTCAGGATCATCCTTTAGAACTCCTCCGCAGAGATTTGCAAGTATGTCCCAAGATTGCAAGAGTTCCTCCTTGCTGATCTTTCCCGTGTTACATCCTCTAAGCAAAATGCGGGTCTGCTTGTCGATCCACTTACCCTGCTCTTTATAAGAGGTCACCTAAAGAGCCATCCTCTTATTTAACTCTTGAATATTCAGCATGTTGTCAGTCATTTCCTCATCAGAGTTAAAAATTAGGTCCATTTGATTCAGCATCGAAAGTATCTGTCGTTGTGAGTCATCATTGTAGGTATTCTGACCATGCTGCACCGAGTCTGGAGGCCCCTTTTCACCCTCAGGGTTAGTAGGGACAACAACCTCACAACTAGCCTACTGAACCTCCTCACCTCCCACTATTTGTCCCTTGTGTTCCTTTGGATTTCTGACTTTCTTTGCTAACTAAGTCTCCATTGGCCTCGGGAGGTGGGAGTAGTCCTTGCGCCCCTATGTCTCATGCTTCTTGGATAAAATGCAACTTCCAGGATCTATGTTTTCCTTATTCCCCTTTTTTCTCCTTGGTATATGTAGGTACTTTCCATCCCCTCCTGTATCGACAACATCCGAGAGTTGGCCCTCTCCACCAGATTCGTCTTCAGAGGTACAGAACTGGTTGCAGTCCGAGTCCCCCTTGTTGCGAAAACAGTCGAATCTGTTACTTACTTTGAGGCTAGATAAAGATCCCCTCGAGTTGAGAAGGTTACCAGAATGCTTTAAATTTGACACCCATGCTTGGGTGCTCAAAGACTGACTGCTTCCAGATATGGAACTACCACCATCCCCCACTGCCTGGGAATAGGTACCCGATGTCACAGTACCCAAGGGCACTAGACCCGCTGCTCCAAAGGTTTCCCCCGCAACCTTCTTATCCAGGTTAACATCCCTTATTGACGACCCTATTTAAGGGTCAGGTGCAGCCTCCCCTTGGTCCGATTGCTGCAAGGAACAACCCGATCCACTTGATTGAGCAAAGCCATGTCCCATGAATTGAAATTGCTGATCTCCTGGGGCCAGACCACATGGGTGATCACCCACGTCAACCTCCATTCCAGTTTCCCCATTAACCCTCACTGCATTGATAGAAAACTGCATTGTTGTGTTCCTTCTGGTGCCATTACTCTATTTAGAGCGAACAACAGAAGAACGAGGATCACCCAAATCCTCCTCCAAACGGCTGAAAACCTCACGAACTGAGGGGTTCAAATGGGAATCCATTGGGGCTATATTGGGAGCCAGCATCGCTCCATGGGTCAAAGAGCGCAGCACCTTCTCCCCTGGAACCACACCGCATGCCACCTCGTTCTCCCCCAAATCAGCACTAACCCACGGATGATGTTCCACCACCGGAACCACCAGCTCCTCCAAAGGCCTATACTGGTTCTTGCGGCGACAACCTGAGGCCATATGACCAAGCTTGATGCATCCTGAGCAGAATGAGGGCCAAGATTCGAACACCACCCATTGCTTCCACCTCAGCTCTTCTCCAACCGAGATCCACATCCACTCGGTTGGAGGTTTTGAAACGTAGACCTCAATACAAGCGCGGGGCAGGATGGGATGACAAACCGCAGCGGTTTGAAAATCAGAACACAGGTAGTGTCCAACCAAATTATCGAGCATACATACGATAGAGGGATTCTGGAAGGGTAGAGGCAAATCAGGAAAACTTACCCAAACGGTAGCCGAAGGCGGATCATGGTTCAAATTGAAATCAAACGACCATCGTAGGAGGAAAAAACCACAGCCATTGAACACCCGAGGAGCCCTGGACCAGGCAGTGACCAAATCCTCCTCAGAAGAAAAGCATACCATCAGTTGACGCCGGTCGAGCAGACCCACCACCGCTCGGTTTTGAAGACCCCAAGAATCGAAGACAAATCTGTCGAATGCATCGACCGGGGGATGACGGCCTTTGAAACGAACCACCAGCGTTGATCTGTGTAGTTCAGAAGCTGCGTTGAACTCTGTAAGCAAAATCACGAGCTGAGGAGATCCGTCATGAAGATCGGGAACCTTAGGGCTAAGATAAATCGATGGGAAAGGGGTAAGAAATGCTGGATTGGAGAAAGGGGTGAAAGGACGAGCCACCGAGGAGAGGATCCCCCCTCCCCCTGTCGAGGAGGAGGGGGCTGGAGCCTCCGTCATCTCCGACCTAGGTCATCGCCGAAGGCACTCTCCTTTCACCGCAGGCGCTCTCCCATGAAACCCTCAACCATTACCATACCCACATGGGGTCATATCACCCACAATCAATAGCATTCTCCCCATTATAGTAATATCCTTTTGATTGCTTCAATTGATAGAAACTCAAACAACTCAACCCACACCCTATCCAGCCCCAAAAACCATGATTGGATGCAACCAAACCTACTCATACCCAAGTTCAATCACAACATGAATTACTATCTTCTCCCAAATCATAATGAGGTTCGTAGCCTCAAACACACATGCCACTCCTCTTAATCCATGCTCACCTAATCTTAGGAAACTCTCACCTTAAACCAAATTCGATATCGACTATGTCACCACACCCGGTCCACTTCAAATGTATCTATTTTCATGAAGAGAAATTTCAAAATCCTTATTTTATCCTTGAACCATCATGCGCATAAGAATTATATCAAAAATAATCATCCCTTTACTCATACACTATCACACTATGATCCATGCTTCAAAGGCATCATGTGAAACTCATTCTTTCCACCTCAAACTCCTCTAATCACAATGGGTGCATTCTCCCATACCACCCAATCACAAAACCTGACTCATGCCCTGATAAGTCATATACCAATATCCTAGGATCATGATACCAAAAAACTTACCATGCCCCTCATATTTTTTTTCATCAAGATAAACTCACACTTATCCACCATATGAAACTATTCCAAGGCCTCGATCATTTACCCACACTCACAACACACTCAAAATTGAACCTCTTTTAAAGGAATAAGGCATCGTGATTCCTTTAACATACTCGATAGCACTTCCAATGCATTGATCAAATGACCTGAAGCACCTACCCATGATTCCTGCCTCATAGGCACCCATAAACCTAGGTTGACCCCTCTCGTGTGTTTCCCCTGATCATCACAAGGCTATGACTTGCTAAAAACTAAGTGATGTATCAAGTTCTCTTGGTTCTACCACCTATACAATAAATAAATGTCTCACTAAGGCCATAACTCATGAGAAACACCTCATGTTCTTGGTCATATATCCCATGATATCTTATATGACAACACCCTCTCAAGGTTCTCAAAACATATCGACATCATGTTCCATCCCAACAGCCTACCAAGGCATTTATTCTCATCAAATATACCTATAAAGTATTTCTCCCTCTAGAATCATTGTTTCATTGGCCATCACCACCGTAACCAATGACATCATCCTAGATGACCCATATCAAGGGAAACATAGCCACGAGATTGGTTAAGTAGAATGTAATTCCAAGATATATGGGAAAATGTCATATAGGTTGTTACTAAAACTTTAATTAATTGAACCTAAATTATAACAAACTAGAAGATGTCATAAGTAAGGCATCATGTGCTTGTACTGACCCACTAGGGTCTATGCACCTCTTATTCACAATGGTCCATACCATTATCATTGTTAACAAGTGTCCCATTATTAATCCACATGGAATTACATTAGAATATAATTTATATAAAATTCATCCCAACTGAATAAAATTCAACCAAGTACTTATATGGGAAAATTTCATATGAGCAGTTATTAACACTTTAAAAAACTGATCCTCGGTCATCAGTGAAAATAATCTCACTATTAGGTATATACATCATGTGACTTATCTATGCCTAATATGATGCATGATATGCTTATTTCCACTATAGGATAAGATCTAAAAAACATAATTGGATTATTTAAAATGGGACAAGATCCAAAAATCCTATAACTCACAAACCATAAGTCTCAAACGTTATGTGTTTCATGCTAGGTGAAAATCACAATTACCATAAAAATGCAAACCAAGAACATCAATTGTGTGTCGATGATAACTTAGAATTCCACCAAAAAAAAGGTGATTGTGATGAACTAGTAAGGGTCATTCATAAACCTTGATACATTCTTATATATAAAGTCTACCATATCTTAAAATAGTAAGACCATAATTGTAATGAATCGGTATTTTTAAATGATATTTTTTCCTGAACCGATTTTTCTTATATTATATAATATTATACATATAAAAAATATAATAAAAAATAAAACTTTATCTCATTAATAAATATCATTACATTATTCGGCATGAAACCAATGAAAATTCCAAACATTACAACTAGACAAAAAAAATATAAAAAAGAAAAACTAAAATGGGAAAATATGGAACACCCCAATCTTATATAATCATCGCCCCACAACTAACACTATATAAATGAAACAAAATATGTAATAAAACAATAAAAATCTTATAAAATGAAAATATATCACCTTGGGAGGAATTTTAGTGAATATTGAGTGAAATAATGAAGTGGTATTTATAGGGTATAAAGGGAAATGTGATCGTTGAGATTCAGTCATTATATAACCGTTGATCAAATATGATTATTGGTCAATATAAACATTCTTCAATTTTATTATTGGGAACTATACCCATTAGTGATAATTTTACCATTATAATTAGTGTTTATAAGTAGTAATGACAAAGAATGATTGATTCAGAATGGAGAAATGATGGCCTTAACCAATAAATTTATGTCATTTAAAGCCCATTTGTTAGAAATTGTGAGGGAGGTACTGTCACTGGGGTTCTCCCTTGACCAATCCCAATTTGGGCTTCAAAAAGTGAGTTTTGAATGAAATTTTATATAGGAGAAGTTCAAGTTAGTAATGATTTCCACTTAGTCAATGTTAGCTGATCCACCCCATGAAACTAACACCATTGAACACCATACCGTTAGGGCATATGTGGGTGTAATAAGTGGTTAAATATCCAAGTATTAGTTTCACAAAGTTTAATTTCCTTTGTATAAATAAAATTTTTATTCTTTCAATTCCATTTTAATGACATTTTTTCTTAATAAAATATATGTTTAATTGATATGAGTTTGATAAATTTATTTTTGGACATGAATAAAACATAATAGTATTTTTTTTAGAAAATATATATGCTTTTATAATAAACTAAGGTATTCTGAATAATATTTGTTTTAATTAAATAGTCTTCTCAAACACTCTTATATAAATATAAATGATAAAATAATTTTATAATGTCCTAGGAAATTTTTATAAGTGTGTAAAATTTGATTGTGTTTTAAAAACTATTATTTTAAATAAAAAAGGATGTTTATATTTAAAATTTAAAATTAGCATATTTAGATAATTTTTTTGATAAAATAAATATTATATTATAAATCATTACATCAAAATTAGGTTAGGGTGAATTTTTTTTGAATTTTCTAAAATAATTTATTTTTTAGTGAATAATAAAAATATAGTTTTGGGTTTTTTGTATGTTTTATGACTTAATATTTATGTCATAATGATATAATAATTAATTAACCAAAATAACCTAAAATAAGTTATTTTATTACTATTAATTATTTTAATATTGTTTAATCAATTTAAAAATCTCTAAGTGACTTTCAAAAGTCTGAAATAGAAATTTTGATTGTAAAAAATTTATTTTGTGGAAAATTTATTCTTTCCATTTCCAAAGAAGTATTAAAAAATGGTTTTTAGTTATAATGGTTTAAAATATCATAAAATATTACTCAAATTCCCATAACATTGAGAAAAAACCATGGTTAATACAATGGTTTTTCATTCTCCACAACCTAGATTTCCAAGACCAATATTTTGAAATTATTAAAAAATTCCTCCACTTTTGCTATAAATACCCACCCATTTCACCCTTTACCTTTACTAAAAATCCATCCTCCATGAATTTATGGTATTTTTTAATACCAAATATTCCCTCCAAGGTATCCTTAGTCCCTTAAGCTTTTATACTCAAGATTTAGGAGAAACTCTTCAGGGTAAGGGAATTCTCATCATCTTATTTTCCATTCAAGTAATTATTTTTGTGTAAGTATTATAAAGGGTATGATACTTTATTTTATTATTATTATGATCATAAAATTACAACTAAAATAATTTTTTTTCAATGTTATTCCTTCATTATCTCTCATTTTATCCTTTTCTAAATCCTTGTTTTATACCTATCATGTTGCTGAATTTATATCTCAAAATTCTCTCTTTTACATAAGAAATTGTTATATTGTGAATAACCAAACCATTTATTTATCCATGGGCATTCACCTAGATGATAATATAATTTATTTGTTTTTTTATTTACATATAAAAAACCCAAATTCTCTTTTAGTGGGTTAAAAATTATGTTATGGTCAAGACTTTAAGAACTTATATATGAAACCTGTAATTTATTCTCCTAAAGTTATTGAAAAAATGATTTATTATGATCAATGTGGATCACATGAAATTAATAAATATGAAGGGTGTTACCTAATAGATCTCCAATTTATTGGGTAAAGAATTTAATCTATATATATGACATGTTTTATGGTGCCTTGGTGAGTAATGTTGGTAATTTTCATTTATGATACCATAGTAATAAACCATAGTGATTTGCTTATGAATGCCTCATTTTTATGTTGTAACCGAATTTCAATGTTATAATCCATATTATTTTTATTATTATATTACTCATTTTATCTTGTTCATTGTATATTATTATTCCTCATCTTCTTATTTTTATTCCTCATGATCACATGCTAAATGTATCCCTTTCTTATTCCATTACTCATGCTTCATTATCACCCCTTTCCTTTGATATATATACCCAAGATATGATATGCTATAAAATTAAATTAGATTGGACCCATGAATAATCCTTTAAATTGTATTATAAGTGTGTTTTATGTTTTCTTTTATTATGTTCTTAATTTCCAAAAACTAAAATTTAAAAGATTATGAGTTTTGTTCCATGTAATGAAAAGTTTATGTAATAAAAAGGCAGGGTTCCATAGTAATTATCATAGGAAAATTTGGTCATTTGTGTAAATTATGACTTGAAAATTTTATTAATAACCCTAGTGATAAGTCTAAATATAGGAAAACATCCTAGAATTTTAGTGAATTATTAATGAAGTGGTTTCCAAGAAATGAAATTCTTGTTTGGATACTACAAGTCGATGTGGATCTAGAACAAATATACCTAGTGGTAAAAAATCCCAAAACATTTTATTGAGCTAGACTCAATCAATAATTGGTTCATAATAATGAACCTTTCTACACACCTGGTTTGATACTCCCAATGGATATGTTTGTTTAATCAAAAGCTTTTGTGAATCATTTTGAAGGATATATAGAATATTTAATTGTTATTAGAGGATATTAATGAATAAAATATTTAAGAATGATGTTTTAATACATAAACTCCCTTTAAAATTATAATATTCCTAAAAGTAACATGTTTCTCACTAACTTTTTCTTATGTTATAAAAATGGTGAGAAATAGGAGGAACCATATAAATGATGATTGTAATGAATGATACATTTATGGACTTCATAACATGATAGAATATTGAATAGAAAACATTATGATGATTATGAATCAACTATATCAAGTTATGAATAATAACATGAATAAAGTTGGATGACTAGATTCACCTCAAAGAGAACAAATTTTTGTTCAGTCCTTTATGTGTCAATAATCACCTCCTTTTAGTAGATCTACTGGCCCATTGATTATTTAATAATGTATTCCCTCTATAGAAAATATCTTTTTTTTTTACTCTTCTATTCAAATATATAGAAAGTCACCCAAGAAGTATACCATTAAGAAGGAGAATTTGATCGATGGTGTACACTAATTAAAAACATGAAGTAGATAAGGGATATTAATTCTATGGAGTGGGAAGAGTTCATGGAAAAAAAATTTAATAAATATTTTCATCATTCAATGTGAAAAAAAATTGAGAAAGAATTATTATATCTGAATCAGAATGAAAATGAATCAATGGGTATCTATGAAATCAAATTTACAAGATTTTCTCGACACACCTCTAGCTTTTTTATGGATTCTAAGGGAAAGTTTGATAGATTATTTTATGGAATAAGACCCCATCTATAGAGGAATTTATAAAATTGATTCTATAAAAGATGTGAGAGGATAGTGTGGAGTGATATAAAGGTTGAATTAGATTTTGGAGAGATGAAGTGGCCACATAGGTTCAATGAAAAGAAGATAGAAATAGAGGAAAACTTAGGGTAAAATTTTTATCATGGAAGAGGAGGAAAGAAATTAAAAAATACCACATGAAATAAATGTGGTAAGAAGCATTTGGGGAACTACTTTCTTGGGAGTTGAAAGTGCTACAAGTGTGAAATAGATCAGCATATATCAAAGAACTAAAGTGGTGAGTGATTTGGTGAAGTTGGAAGTGTTGTAGATTAGTTAAGAATATGAAAATTCAATTAGTTTTAAATATGATGATTGAAGAGCTGGTCTTAAGTTCTAAGGATTTGTGAAAATAGATGCACGTTGTTTACAAAAATGAATGATGAATAGAGAATAATTGAATATTCCATGAAAAATGATTTAATTTTCATGAAGAGGATTGTATAGTGGTTTTGGAATTTATTTGAATAGGACTCTAAATTTTTTTATTTTATTTGGAATATTTCCAAGTGTTTGGTACTTAAAAAATAAAGTCACTAGGCCAGACCACTAGGGGGAGTGACACGCACCACTTTGTGGGTGGCTGAGCTCAACCCCAGCCAGCCAGCATGGGCTGGCCATAGTCAAGAAAGTGCATGGGGCACCTACATAAGGCACAAGATTGGTAGAGAAACCACCATGAAGGGCGGAATGATGGTGGAGGTGGGTGCAAGAGTTCACCCGTAGTGAACTGGTATGAGGTGGTACTAGAGAGGGAGAAGAGAAGTTATTAATTGGATGATATCTCAATTTGTATTATAATGGAGAGCTAGGATTGAATTCATTTCAATGTGGGGTTATCTTTCTTAACTCTAAATGCATCTTATCCATTGGATCATCCGATTAAAATATCCAGACTGTTGGATTACTAGCAGAGCTCTACAACCATCTGATATGTCTGAGTTTCATCTGGACTGTCCATTTGACCTATTGGGTTGTCTTCTTCACTAATCTTGTTCAAGAAGATTATTCTCTTTAGATATTATCTTTATTGAAGCTTGATCCATGCTATGTCAATCAAAGCACCAAAGTAGGTATCTCATCTGTGATTCTCGAATGTTCTTGAATATTCTGAATTGAGGTTCGTTTCATATAAATACCACTTGAGGGATTCGGAATTTGTTAATGATATTTTGAGATATTCTATTTTTACTTTTTTGATATTCTTTGGATCACATAAGGTTGATTTTTGCACTATCTTTGTTTGCGTGAAGGTAAAGAATACCGCAAGTACTAGATATGTGCTTTGCACACTCATAGTTCTTCGTAAAGAATGAAGTTATACAAATCTACAGAAAAACTTAAAATATTCTTGGCTTGCACGATGAAGCAAGATCTCATGCATTTAATCTCAATGAACATTTTCATGAAGGACATTGTGTGTATCAAACTTGTGTGAAAGAATCAATCAGTGCTATGCATATTATACTTGAAAGTGGTTTATACAAGGAGTGTTCAAATTATATAGTTGATATGCATGAAAGTATAAATAAGAGCAGTATATTGCGAAGGATTATATTTCTTATAGTGTTCCTTACTATTGCATGAAAATATTGAGTGTGAACGCAAGAATAAAGTTGTACTATGAATGTTTCATTTGTGCACATGGAATCAGTGGGTTTGCATGAATAAGAAAGGTGTTGTGAAGGATATATATTCACGAGGATTGTGCTTGGGGTTAGTTTGTTCAAAGTTAGTTCACAAGAAGTTTAATAATTTTTAAGGCATCACACATCGATAAAATCAGTATATAGTGTATGAAAATATCCATACAAATACATGTATTGAATATCAAAGGTATGGATAGTGAGTGTGCATAAAATAAAAAGTGTATATTGTGTGTCATTGGAAAGTTACCAAGTGAACATTATGTGTGTTAGTGTGTGCATGAAATAAATATATACATTCACATGCAAATTTATTGATATAAGTTGACAAGACCATGTAATATATTAAATACATGCATGAAGATTAAAAATGTGCATGTGGAATATTTGATTCTTAATAAGTGTGTAGAGGTTTGAGAATGAAGTTGGGGAAATGATTCAATAAATGTTTCATATTATTTATATATCTAAGATTTCAATGTTTAGTGAGGCCAAGTCTTTTATAGAAGAAATAAGTTTTTCTCGAGAAGCTTTTTATTGAGAGATCTAATTATTTTAAGTGATTATAATTATCTAAGAAAGACCAACATCAGATAAAAGGTACTTTAATTGTACATGAGATATTTTGATCCAACAATATCCTAGAATAAGATCAAGTGGTCATCCTATCTATGGATTATATTTAAGAAGTTTTAGCTTATAACTAGGGGTCTAACTAGTTGCTTAAGAGGCTTGAAAAAGAGGTTGGGGGGTCTAACCAATCAAATGGTTAGGGTTCTAACTAACTAAGGCAGAAGAGTTTTATTATTGGGGGTATAACCAGAATCAATTGGATGATCAGTTATTGGGGTGTATAATTAGTTTTTTCTAGAACCATTGTAATTGATAAAAATATTATAGTGGATAATCCATGTTGGGGGGTGTAACCAACTTGGAAAGGATGTAGGTATTATTATTGAACATTGTAAAAATATTGTGTGTTATATTTAATTTACTTTATGCATTGAATGAATGATCCAAACATCTTAATAGGTGAAAGAGTTTTTAATTAAAAGTTAAAAAAGAATTCAGTAAAATTGGTCAAACCTGATTCACCCCCCTCTTAGTGTGACCGCATGATCCTCGGATGCTTCAATTGGTATTATAGGATATTCCACCTCTCATTGGATCTAATATACTTGTCCAATGGTTTATATCATAAATATATCAAGTTTATATTTGAGTTTTAAGGAAATTCATAAGAGCTTCGGATGGAAAATCCTATCTCTACTCCTAATGTTATAAATTTTAATATTTCAGAAAAGTTAGAGAAAAAAATATATAAAAAATTGGAAAATAATCTGAATAATAATTCAAATTTGAATGAAAATCAAATGGTTTCTAAATTAACATAGTGTGTAAACTCTTCAGTGAAATTAGTCTATGAATCAATTTTAAGCTATGATGATTATATGTTCAATTCTAAAATTAGAAATCATCTGAAGAAACTTACCAAATAAGTGCTCATATATATTACCAAAGTTTTCAAGGAACTTTAGAATGAAAAATTATAGTTAGAATAAGAGATAGATGTTATGGGAGAATCATTGACTAAAAATTTTGTCATTTACAATACTCTCACAAAACTTGTGACAGAAAAGGAACAGACAATATATCTTTTCAAAGAATGATATACTAAAGATATTGAATAATTGTAAAGTAATGTTTGTGAGAAATAAATTTTTGAAATTGTTTTTAAAGAATTTATCCATGAACTTGAAAATATACATAGTATATCTATAAATTTCAAATATGATTAGTTGAATGATAAATAAGAAAGAATCATGGTTCTTGAAAATTTGATATCAAAGGAAAATCAGATACATGAAGATGATATTCAAAATATGAATATTCAGTGGGAATAAGGCATGAAATCGGTTGAAGATGATAAAATTTCTCTAAACTTAAAGTGTCTTTAACTAGAAGTAAAATTGAGAAATATGGAAGCGACACAAGATAATACTTCCTTAGTCTCTTATAAAAGAATTATTACCAACGATTCATTGGATAAGAGTCATGTTCCTAAAAAGAATCAAACTAGTGGCAAGAAGAGATTGATATTATCTAAAGATAAATATAATATTATATCATTGAATAAGGTAATACTTTTTCCTAATAAATATGTGTGTACTAATGTTGTTATGATTACTAGAGCAGATTAAACATTTAAATCTAGACAAAAATGGGTAGAGAAAAATACTCATAAATCCATAAAAGCTTCAAATATGGAAGTGAATAAATGTATAAATTATTGTTCCCCAAATAAATCACAAAAAAGAAATGTTCTACCCAAAAGCATCAAAATTTAAAATATAATCATTATGTGTTACAAAATAAGAAATCAAGATTTTTTGGCTACTACTGGTCTAATTGGAAGTTTTAGCATTAGGAAATTAATTGTTGGAATAATATTTCATTTTATGAAAATTAAAAAATTCCTACATTTAGGGGGAGCAATGTTAAATAAAATTTGAAACCTTAAAAACAAAATAATAATTCACATAAATAGAATCAGTTTATCAATAACAGATATGATTACTTTAAAATTTTCTATGATTATTGCAACAGAAGTGTTCACTATTATGATGAGTATTGGTATGTATCAATCATGCAAAAATGATCTGATAATTCAAATATAAGATCACAATAGAAATTTAAGTAGGTGATATATGAAGATGATAGGTCAACCTTGTGTTGTGAACAAAAGAAAAGTTGTTAAACAAACAACTTCCAAGAATTTTGTGAAGAATGATGTGAATATTGTATCACCAAAGAAAAGACGTTTATATTACGGTAAGAAAGGTCACACCATAGACCACTGTCAATTGTTCATGAACATTCATATTAAAGTAATCAAGCTAAAATCAAAGAAAGAATCATTCTAGAAGAGAAATAACAAGATTGATTTGGTGAATGACATCAATGATGAAGAATCTGAAAATTTTCCTAAAAGTGGTAACTTGTTGAATTATAAAGTTGTGTGTGAAAGGTGAAACATATCTAGACATTAAAGTAAAAATTGTTTGACATTATTATCTGATCAAAAATATTTATTTAATAATAATGGGAAAGTATTTGTGAATTCAAATGTTGTGAAAAATAATTCTACACACAAATTGAATACTTCCCAAATTTCTAAAGAATGTTCGATCATATAGATAGAATATTTGTAAGAGGAAAGAAATTTGGAACAAGATGAGAAATCTAAAGTTGCATTGTTATCAAATTCTAAGAATCTTTTTTCATCTAACAAGATTTTTGGGTTGAGAAGAAACTCTTAGCCATGTTTCTCTAACTGAGGATCATTGAAGAACCACCTTATTCCCATATATATTGTGTTTATTTTTTCATATAGGGAATTGAAGTTTAATCATATATTTAGGGTAAAATTTGAATTTATAAAATTTATGAATATATTATAGCTAGAAATATTTTCATCATATAAGACTATTGAAATCATGTTATTTCATTGCAAAATCTCAAATAATATTAAAAGATACTTGGAATTTATTCTTGAATAAATTCAATCATGATGAATAAGTTTTTAGTGTGTCTCTTGAGGGGGATCACGGAAGATCAACCAACATATATTTCTTTTTCATTTGATACCTTATTAATATCATAAGTTATATTGAGGTATGAATCTAGTAATTCTAAAATCTTAATGTCTGTAAAATGAATCTTTTCATCATTGAGGTATGATGGTTACATTATCCTATTTCATGTGATAGAAAAATCGTCATTTTTAAAAAAAAAGGAGTGATTTATTACTTTTTGGAAAAGGGGGAAATACATTCTTTCACTTGAATATTTATAATCTATTTTTTGATATGTATTTAGAATAATTGTTGGAAATTATTTGAACAACCCCATATAAGAGGTTTTTGAGATTGGTATCACATGATGAAAGTTTAATGATAGAATTGATGTTAAATTTGATCACTCTTGTTTTCTATATAGATAATTTCTCGCATAGACTTAGAGATGATTAATTTTATCTCTTTGATAAGATAGTAGTGATTCCATCCTTCTCAAGATTAACTTAGTCAATAATTTTCAGAAGAGAAGAGAATATTCTTAGAAATTTAATTTTGGAAATGAGATTTTCTTCCCATGATTTTATCTTTGGATTTATTTCTAATAAGTGGGAGAAGATATCATTGACTTTTAATATGAATTGGGTATTGAAAACAAATACAAAGTGAGAGATTAAAGTGGTAAATGATGTGGTAAAGTTGGAAGTGTTGTCAATTAATTAAGAAAATGAAAATTCAATGAGTTTTAAATCTGAATATTTTAGAGCTAGTACTAAGTTCTACATGTTTGTGAAAATAGATCCACATTGTTTACAATAATGACTGATTAAAAGAGAAAAATTGAAGATGCCATGAAAAAATTATTTCATTTTCGTGAAGAGGGCTATATAGTGGTTTTATCATTTATTTGAAGCAGACTTTATATTTTGTATTTTATTTGGAATCTTTCCAAGTGTTTGGACCTTAAAAAAATGCATAGCCACTAGGACATCCATCTAGGGGGAGTGGAACGCACCACTGCGTAGGAATCTAAGCTCAACCCCAGTCAGTCAGCATGGGCTGGTTGTAGTCAAGCAAGTGCATGGGGTTCCTACACAAGGTGAAAGAGAAGCAGAGCAACCACCATACAGGGTGGAATGGCGGCGAAGATGGGTGCAGGAGCATGCATGCAGTGAACCGGTGCGAGGTAGTACCAGAGAGGGAGAAGAGAAGTTATTGATTGGATTTTGTCTTGGTATGTATTATAAAAAAGAGTTGGTATTGAATGAGTTTCTATGTGGGATATTTTTTTTAATGTGGAATGCATCGTAACTTTTGGATCATCCGATTAAAATATCTAAATTATAGGATTACTCTTTGAGCTCCACAACCATCCAAATTGTCTGAATTTCATCTGGATAATCCATTTGACCTCATTGGGTTATATTCTTCACTGAACTTTTTCTAGAAGCTTCTTCTCTTCATATCTTCTGTTCATCGAAGCTCGATCCATGCTATATCGACCGAAGCACCGAAGCAAGTAGCTCATCCATGATTATCTAATGTTATTTAAGATTCTAAGTCAAGGTTCGTTTCCTATAAATACCAATTGAGGTATTCAGAATTTTCTGATGAAATTTTGAGAGATTTTATTTTCAGTTCCATGATCTTCTCTGGATCTCAAAATTTTGAGTTCTGTACTATCTTTGTTTGCACAAAGTTAAAGAATCCTGCAAGTACTCAATATGTGATTTTCATGCTCATAGTTCTTCATGAAGAATTCAGTTCCATGAATCTATATGGAAACTTAAAATATTCCTATGTTGCATGATGAACCAAGATCCCATGCATTGAATCTCAGTGAACGTTTAAACAAAGGAGATTGTGTGTATCATACTTGCATGAAATAATCAATCAGTGTCATGCATATTATACTTAAAAGTGGTTTATACAAGGAGTGTGAAAATTATATAGTTGATATGTACGAAATTATGAAGAATATAAGTGTATTGTGAAGGATTATATTTCTTATAGTTTTCCTTACTATTGTGTGAAGATATTGAGTATTCATGAAAGAAGAAAGTTTTACTATGAATGTTTCATTTGCGCACATGAAATTAGTGGGTTTGTGCGAAGAAGAAAGGTATTGTGAAGGCTATATATGAATGAGGATTGTTTATGTGGTTATTGTATTCAAAGTGAGTTCACAATAAGTGTAATAATTGTGAAGGTAGCACACATTGATAAAATCAGTATATAGTACATACAAATATCCATAAAAATACATCTATTGAATATCAAAGGTGTGGAAAGTGAGTGTGCATAAAATAAAAAGTGTAAACTGGGTGTTTTTGGAAAGTGACCAAGTGAAAATTATGCGTGTTAGGGTATTCATGAAATAAATACATAAACTCACATGAAATTTCATTGATATAAGTTGAAAAGACCATGAAATGTATTAAATATATGCATAAAGATTAAAAATGTGAACGTGGAATATTTGATGCTTAATCACTATGCAGAGGTTTGAGACTGAAGCTAGGGAAGTGATTCAATTAGTGCTTTATATTATTTTTGTATCTAAGATTTCAGTGTTCAGTGAGGCTAGGTCTTCTATAGAAGAAATAATTTTTGCCCAACCAGCTTTGTACTGAGACAGTTTATTATTTTCAGTGATCAGAATTATCTAAGCAAGACCAGTAACAGTGAAAAGGTACTCGAATTGTACATGATCCAGTTTGATCTAAAAAGATAGTGGATAAAGATCAAGTGATCATCCTATATGTGGATAAGAGTGAAGAAGTTGGAGATTGTAAATGGGGGGTCTAACCAGTTGCTAAAGAGGTTCGAGAAAGAGGTTGGGGGTCTAACCAGTTGAACTATTGGTGGGTCTAACCAACCAAGGCATAAGAGTTGGATTTCTGGGGGGTATAACCAGAATCAACTGGAGGATCGATTACTAGGGTGTATAACCAGTTGTTTCCTAAACCATTTTAATTGATAAAAATATTATATTATATAATCCATGTTTGGGTATCTGACCAACATGGCAAGGATGTAGGTATTAGTACTGAACCTTGTAAAAATATTATGTGTTGTGTTTCATTTACTTTATCCATTGTATGCATGATCCACTCATCTTAACCGGTGATAGAGGTTTGAATTAAGAGGTGAAAAAGAATTTAGTAAAATTGGTCACACCTAATTCACCCCCCCCCCCCCCCTCAGTGTGACTGTACAATCCTTGGGCATTTTAAGAACTGTCATGGTGAGGTGAAGCCTTAACTTCTTGACACTAAAGATAAAATGAAGATAGTGCAGGACTAGACTAAATTTCAATGATTCAAATGTGGATATCTTGGGAATTTTCTAATCAATTTCCAAATCAGAAGATAATGGAGAGAAAACACCATCAACCTCAGTATAGGGAAAAGAAGAAAGTTTGGAAAAATTTTATAATGATTTCTGGAATAGAGTCTCTAAATGATGTGGTGACAGGTATATTCATTATGATCTCAAAGATAGAAAGTACTTTGTTTGATTCGGTTTCTCAGCATTACTTTATTTCATCCAAGTTTGAAAAGAATATAGAATCAATCCCTAATATTATAGAAGTAGATTTATCAATAAAGACTCATGGAGGTATTATCCTAGCATCAACAATGTATAAAAACTCTAGTAATAACTTTGTTCATTACAAACTCATCACAAATCTATTAGTCATTCCCATGGTCTAATTTCAAACTATACTAGGGATAGATGGGATATCAAATTATAATGCTAAGATAAACTATATAAGAAAGGAAATTTCAGTATTCTTGAATGGAAACCTATATCTATTTTCAAAGGAGGGATATCCCAGTCTAATCTTTGTTTAAAAGCACCCCCCATATCCTTCTTTATATATATGATCTATGAAGAGGGAGAAGGAAATAAAAGTATAAGGATAGAAAATTTCCCCATCATTTGGGAATACATTTAATCATTTCTTAAAGAGTTTCCTAGACATCCCCTATAAAGAGAGGTAGATTTTCCCATTTTAAATCATACCTATATCCAAGCCGATATTAAAGACCCCATCTAGAATAGAAAATGTGGAGTTAGAGGAATTAAGGAAACTACTTCAATATATTTTGGATAAGGTATTTATCCCACCAAGTGTGTCTCCTTGGGGAGCATATTTTATATTTTTAAAAATGAAGGATGGATCAATGTGACTATTAATTGATTATAGAGAACTTAACAGGATCACAATGAAGAATAAGTACCCTCTCCCACGAATTGATGATTTATTTGACAAGATACATGGGGTTTAATTCTTATCCAATATTGACCGATGATCTGGGTATCATCGATTGAGTATTAATAATTAATAAATTCTAAATACTACCTTTTGAACAAGATATAGTAGTTATGAGTTTGTTTTTATTCCCTTAGGCTTGAATAATGCTCCTGGTATATTTATGGATTTGATGAATAGAGTCTTTAAGGACTATATTGATAAATTCATGGTAGTTTTTATTGATGATATCCTAATATATTATAAAAGTTATGAGGAGTATTAGGATTATCTAAGGTTTAAATTAAAAACTCTGAGGAAGGATAATATGTTTGGAAAATTCAGAAAATGTGAATTCTAGTTATAACAAGTTTCATTCTTGGGGCACATTGTAACCAATAAAGGAATGTCAATTGAACCTTCCAAGATAAAGGCAATAGATGAGTGTCCTAATCCTATAATAATAACTTATATTCATAGTTTCCTTGGTTTATCAACATATTATAGTAGGTTTTTGAAAAAAAAATCATGAATTTCTAATCCAATAACCAAGTTAACTCGAAAAGGATATAAGTTCATCTGGAAAAAGGAGTATGAAGAAAGTTTCCAAGAACTGAAGAAGATATTGGTTAATACACTAGTGTTAACTCTACCCTCTATCAAAGAATTATTTTTTATTTATAGCGATGAATCCCTAAAATAGATTGGATGCATCCTCATGAAAAATGATAAGGTGATATCTTATAAATCTTGAAAGTTAAAGCCTCATGAGCATAATTATCCTACTCATGGAGTTATCTATAGTCATTTTTTATCTAAATATATGGAGGCGCTATCTTTATGAGGATAAATGTGATATATTTAGTGACCAAAAGAGTTTTAATTATATATTCATGAAAAATGAATCGAACATGAGATAAAGTAGATGGTTGTAGATTCTTAAAGACTATAACTATTCAATTCATTATCACCCTAGAAAATTAAATAAATTCATTAATGCATTAAGTAGGAAAACCCCTATTATGTTGGAAATTATGAGGATTCAAGGAGATTCATTAATCAGGGACCTGGTAAGGTTGGACATGGGAATAATAAGGGAAGGGGAATCATAAATCCTATCCCAAATGATTTCTCAACCATCATTACTAGAGAATATTGAGAGAGATTAAAGCGATGATCTTTTGATACAAAAGAAGCTAGAGGCTTTGAATAATGGGGAGTTTCTTGAGTTCAATATTTAATAAGAAGGTGTACTAAAATTTTATACAATGTTATGTGTCCCTACTATTCCAGAGATAAAGAATGGGGTGATGGATAAAGCTCAAAGCTCTATATTTTCTAGTAAGCACTAAAATGTACAGTGACATTCATGATCATTATTGGTGGGATAATATAAAAGGTGATATTTCTAATTAAACTGCAAGGTTCTTGGTGTGTCAAAAAATGAAGGCAGAGTGAAAAATTCCTAAAGGGGTATTTCAACCACTACTCATACAAAAATAGAAGTAAGACAATATTTTTAATGGTATATGCCTTTCAGGTTCCTTACTTTTCTAATTTTAGTAATAATAGGTGTTTGAGGGAGGTTCCGTGAGTTTTTGGTGGAGGTTGGAGCTTTAACAGAGCTTCTATAGGAAATACATCCCATGTAAATGTAATACATGATGTGTAATGGTGGTTCATAGCTTGTGTAGCTATGTGGTTCATCTATTGTATGCGGCTAAGGGGTGAATCATGAAAATTGTACACATCGTGTAAATTGGATTAACAATGTGTAATAAATTCGGTGTTAAAAATCCTTTGAGGTGACACGTTTTTCAGTGGAACTTAAATCCTGACTTTTACACGGTGTGTAGGGATTACATGCCATGTAAATTTCTTGTGCATCACAACTTTAAAGGCTACATTTCTTGGGTTTATTTCTAAAACCCTATAAAAGTGTCTCCCTCTATTTTTCCCAGAAACCATCAGTTCCCTACCTTAGTGTTTTAAGATTCCATTCGATGGGGATTGATTCTAAGATTCCCTTCTTCAATATATGGTTATTTATCCTTTTTTTATCATCTATTTCCTTCTTTTCTTCTTAAAATTTTCACTATGATTGTGTAGTTTGGTTTGGTTCATGTGTTTGGGATGTGTTTTGATGATCCTTTGGTGTAGTATAGGTTGATCCATGGTTTCTGATGGTGTGGTTATTTTTTCTGGGTAGTTCCTCTTCATATTTCGGTGTGCAGTGAGTTGGAAATATTATTTGAGGTAGGGAATACCTTGTTTATTTTTATTGAGTATCATGTGGTAGGGGTTTTCTTTTTTTATCTACGGATTATAGTTGTGTTGGATTAATCAAAGATAGATAATTGGTTAATTTGAACTTGAAGGGTAAAGTGGTTTAATTATCATGTTTTTATAGATTTTTTTATAATTATGATATGATGGATTTTATGGGATTAATTACCCACTAAAAATTGTGTATGTTGAGAGATTTTATGACAACCAAAACCCTTTTCATGTGTAATAATAATATTTTACTTCATTTGACTTTTATATTATCCTAACAATGTTTTCAAAATAAAAACAAGGCATGTTTTATTCAATGAAACACTGAAATTATTACATTGCAGCAAATACAAAAGAGTCCTACTACCCTATTATACCTACTAAGAAACCAATCAAAATCACAGGGAGACCACCAAATACAATAAATATCCCAAGAAAATAGTGGGGGTATTTTGGATCAATCACGATGAACATCATTATAGTCAGAACCACAACAACCATGCTGAGCATCAGAGGAATGATGAGTACCATATTCACCAAGTTGATTCTAAAGTTTGAATACCTTAAAACATATTTTTATAAAGAATTTTGTGACAGTTGATATCTATCACGGTCCTTAAGTGACTGTTATTTTTTGAAACAGTCATAAAATCCTATAAATGTTGGATTATTTTTAAGAATTTTTATTATTCTATTTATCTTAAGTATTTTTTAATATTTAAGTATTTTAATTTTATAATAATTTTAAATGATTCTAAATATTTGAGTATATTTTAAAATTCTACAACTCTGAACATGCTTTAATTAAACTTATCTTCAGATTTTGAAAACATAATGTTTTAAAACTTGAAATGAATATGGAAATCAAGATCATAGTGTTTTAATGAAAATGTGAAGAGAAGAACATATGTTTACTTCAAGGAATATAAAGAGTGTCTATATTGGAAAAAACACATTAAATTTTAAATTTATGTTTTAAATGTTATTGATAATTTAAAGTTATACATAGAATAATGTATATCTTGGATGGTGTATATTAATGGACAAAAGTTTAAAATAATGTTGATTTAATGTTTTAGACTAATCAAAATTTATGACAATAGTGATTTTAATATAGGTAAAACATTTTGAACTTCTTTTCCTTGGGTTTTTAAAAAAAATGCAAACCCCATAGGCCAACCCTCTAGTTGGGTCGAAGGAGGTAGCTCGCACTACTACAGGAGTAGGCGGCCAAGCCTAGGCCCTTCAGCCACAGCACAGGCCAGCCCATGGGCGTGTGTACGCACCTACAGGTACGCATGGAGAAACTGAGTAGTGCACCATCATGCGGGGTAGTATGGCGGTAGGGGTGGTCGTAGAAGCGCGCCCACAGAGAATCAATATGGGGCAGTACCGGGGAGGGGGAGAGGGAATTCTAAGTGATGGCTGGGAGCTCCAGGCTTATAAATCCAGTCCTAAATCCCTCCCAATTCTATGTGGGACAAACATTTTAAGCGGAAATCAAATACCCATCATCCGATCATGTCGCATGGTATTTGGACCATCCGATTAGTCCTCCCCTCAAACTCCACCATTATGGTATTAATAATGTGTTTTCTCTAGACCGTCCGATCACGGACTCAACTGATCGCCACTGTTCAATCCATTTTAAATACCACATCATTTCTAAGCTGTCTGATAATATCTAAGATTTAATCTCAACTCTCCATCATTTTTTAAAAAACCAAGGATTCACCCTAGCCATCCGATCAGATCATGTTTGATTTGGACCGTCCATTTCTTTTCCATTTTTTTTCCACATTCCTTCTTCTTCCTCAATCCAACCAGCAGCTTTCCCACTGTATTCTTCCTTATTCTTCTTCTTTTTTTCTTCTCCCTCGAGATTCCCCACCTTTCACTTCAGATCGGCCATCGATTTATACCATAAGTCTCGGTTTATCTTTTTTTTATATTTTCTCCACTTTTAAGTTTCTGCAAGCTTTATGTTTATATATATATATATATTATAATCAAAATTTGGTTTCAGATTTATTCTAAGTAAGATGTTGGTTTTAGTTTTTTCAATCCATATTTTGAGTCTTTGTTTATAATTTATGTATGAAACGTTATATATAAAATATATATGTACACCACATATATAAACCCTATATGTGGACTTGTAATTTTCACCTGATTTCTTATCCTCAACGTGCGAACAAACCCTACCCAACCTTGTTTCTCTCTTGAAGCTAGGTAAGAGATTTTTTTTATTTACTTTCAATTTGAAAACCCCTTGTTATCTATTTTTATGTTTCATGGTTAAATGTTTATGTATATAATTTTGTTCAGTCTCATTTTAGGATTTCAAAAAAAAACTATCATCAGTGTTAAATTGATGTTTTTAAAGTATAAGATGCTCGTAATGGTTAAAACTATTTTATGTTTAAAACTATGTGTATATATGTATACTTATATGGTTTCTTTATATAAAAAATCAATTCGGTTTTTTGAATTTTGAATGGCAATCATTTGTTTTTAAGTGATTTTCTTAAAGTAAGAAATACATGTAGGGGTTTAGTTCATCATGATTTAATATGCAAAACCCTTGCTTATGACTTATGTATATATGGTTATACATATATATGATTGTTTATATTACAAGTCTGTTTGGGTTTTATTATTTCCAAATGATATTCATTCCTAGATGGTGTTCATAATACATATTGTACATATGAGGGTTCACCTTGTTTTGTGTTAAATTAAACCCTATGTATATTTATAAAACAAACCTAATTTTCTTCTGTGGTTTTCGAACGATGAAAATATGTTTTTAAAAATAATGTCCTTAAGAACATATAAATCATGTAAGGAATCAACTTGGTATTATTTAATTTTACCACAAAAACATATATTCATATATGCGATTATGTGTATGTATGTATATATCTGTGGGTTTTAATTATAATTTCAATTATGATTTCATTAAACCTATTTTATTTGAAGAATAAAACAGTTTTAATGATTTATTAAACCTTTTTTTGGGTTATGCAGATCCCAAACATACACTTATGTATATATATATACATAAGGTTTTACATGATTTTCAAACCTATGTGAATACATATATGTATTTTGAACTTGATTCCTCATGTAGGTTATATGATGGTTTTCATGTTTAATAATAAATAAAAATTCGTGCATGAGCACATGTGTTTAATTATGTTTTCTTTTATACATGAATACTTCACATGAAATAATGATTTTTCATCCATTAATTGTATTCTAATTTTCCACAAGAAATGCCTCTAGTTATTTAAGTTTATCTTTTTTGATATAACAATTAACATTTCATGGATTATATGAGTATCTCAAAGTAAAAACATGTAAACCATGGATTTGAAAAGGTTCACATTCATAAGGGTTTAATGAAAGTGTTTTTATTTTTTGTGAAAACCTATTATTTTATGTGAAATAGTTCTTACTACATGTGCATGAGTATGTTATTTTAGTCCATTCATGTCACTATTAAATCTGAAACTAACAAATCTAGTATTTTTTTCATTTATGACATAATTCATTTCAGTTATGAGTATGTATGAAAAGGGATTATGGAATAAGAATGTAAGTATTCAATGTAGTATGGGACACTATGAATATAAGACCATACTAGACATATGAGGAATGTATTGGACTTAAATGATAAGATGGGTGCACCAAGATAGCGCTCCAATGCATTAGGTAAAGTTGAGTCTTATGAGACGTTATGTGTGACGGTCTTGGTAGTTAGCCTTGGCTTGTGCTGCTATGGGAAATAGGATTGGCGGTTAGCCTTGACCTATACTACTATGGGAAATGGGATTGGTGGTTAGCCTTAACTCATACTAAGTCATGTTTTATGGTCTTGGTGCAAGGCCTTGACAAAGTATGGCATTATACATTCCCTCATTATGTATTGTTAAATGATCAACCAAGGGATTATTCGACTAATAGAATATCCCTTGGATAATAATATTCTATGATAATGGCGATGAATACATAAGGTATAATTATGAATTCAAATGGAAAGTTATACAAAGAAGGGGTATCTAAAGTTAAGGTTACATGAATTTCATTTTAAGTTATAATAAATCATGACATGATTACTTATATAATTCTATCTATAATTTTTCATGTCAATTTTGAGTTGGTTTGATCAATTTATGAATCATGCATCATTCATGCATTCCTATACATGTATGTGCACTCTGATTTATGTTTTACCTGCAATTTTTAAGTAAACACATATAAATCTTGTGTAAAAGGTATTTCTGAAAAATGGTTTCAAGTAACCTTTGAAAATATTGATGACGTGCCTCAAGAAGTAATGTTTTCCTCTTAAGAAAACATTTTATGATTATTTAAAAGGTTGTTTTTTTAAAGGGGAATTTTTTCAATTGTTTTAAAACCTCTTACTGGTAATTCTTATGCTCACCCTACATTTTCAATTTATTATACATGGTTTAGTAGATTATTCCAAGCCTTGAGTACTCTTATGTGATGAAATCAATATGAATCTTAACTTTGTAAATTTTTTAGAATAAGTGTATCAGAAGCATCTGGTTTTCTAGAACCTAAACCAAATTGATCCTCTATATTAGAACAAGATGTTTAATTTTTTTATGCATGTGTCTATGAAAAAAAATCACACCATGTTTCAGGCACTGATTCCAGACTTCTGGGGTCGGGGTCATGATAGATTTGTTTGTGTTGGATTATTTGTGTTGTTACTGATACTTTTGTTGTTATTGCTTGATATCACCCTAAAATGTAAATTGGATAACATGTTATATTTTTCTAATAAAATAATTTCCCCAGGGTTTTAGTTTGTGTGATAGCACACCTAAAATAAAGTGGAATGTGATAAAATTCTCTTTCTAAATTTATAAATTGATCTTGATGTGTTGTGATGTGTGGCCTGATTATGGGGTGGTGATGTGTGTTTGGGGCATGTGGGGATGATGGTTATTTTTTCATGATTTTTGGGTAGTGAGTTGGTTTTTTTGCCATGATTTTAGGGTTTCTAGGTGGTTGTTTATTTGTTCTTTGGGGTGGTGAGGTGGTTTGTTGGACATTATTTTGGGGTGATGAGGTGGTTTGTTTGGCCAGGATTTTGGGGGGGAGGTGGTGGTTGTGTTGTGCTAAATGACTGAGTAGTGATGGAATAAATTATTTGTTTACTAAATTTTGAAATGGTTGGGGTTTGTTTTGGTTAAAATGATGGAAATTATAAATGAATAAATAATTTTTGGGTTTTTTGGTTAAAAGTGGATGATATTTAATAATTAAATGAACTGGCTGGATAATGGGAATTGGTTGGAACTGTGATATGTGGCTTGTGGTATATATATTGTGTGGTGTTATTAATTTAGATGTGGTAGAAAAAGTGACAATTTTGTGAGTTGTTTAGTGTTTGGTTGTGAAACCATAGGTTGGGATTGTGTGTGGATATATGTATATACTTTTATATTCCTTTTGATTTCTATATTCACCCCACCCACATTGAGAACTATGTTCTGACACTCGTATAGCCATGTGGGGGTGTTTTCCCGACATCTAGTGAAGAGGATGGATGGATGGGTACCTATTCTTTCTCACTCTCTCTTCCAGGAGAGGTTAGTATTGCACAGGTTGTGATGGTCGGAGGACTGTTAGTACATTAGATATTAGTTGTGATGGACCAAGTGTTTTCAAGCAAGGTGTGATATGATCGTTCTTGTGGGGTAGCTTCTAGTGGAGGTCATGCGTGGTAGTAGGAGGGCATGAGGTTTATGTCTCATATGTTCATGATACCCTACTACTTTGGTTATGGTTGTGGTTGAGATATGATGGCCTGTGTGTTTTTGGGAGAGAAGTGACCATGATTATGAGGCAGTGGCCCAGGTGTTTTCAGGAGATATTTGATGTGGTCATGCTTGTGGGGTGGTGTGGTATATAGAAGAGATAAGAGCTACATGATGTATGACATTGGGGTGTGAGTTCATTATATTAGCAGGAAAGTGGTACGGGGTACCCTTTATCGATATACTTCTTATTATATTTTATTACTTGGCTTATGTTATTTAGTGAACATGCCTTGGTGAGGCTGGGATGGATAGTTTACCTGTTTATGTGATGTTGGTTATTATATTTTCTCATAGGTTCAATAGTATGCTTCTTTAACATGTGCATAAGAGACTTTGGTTTTCCTAGTAAGTATACTTGTATTCTCACCCTATGTATATAAACTATTTCAGGTTTTTGGGAGGGTTACATGGACTGTGTTAGATTTTACTTTCTTGGACCTTTGGATAGTTTTTGTGTCGCTACTTTAGCATTACTTTTTGGTATTTAATTTTTATACTTTTATTTTTATCAGTTTTACTTATACATGCATGTGGGATAGTTTTGGTTTCTTTTTATATCATGTTATTGAGTTATTTGTGGAGTAATAATCTTACCTACCAATCCTATATTATTATAGAGGGTAATTCCTCCCATTTCATGATATTTTTTATACCGCTGGTTCTAGTCACCAACTTGGGGCCTATTGGAGGCAGAACTTGGGGGATCATTATCTATCTCCCCGCATTATGGTATCTTTGGAGGGAGGGGGCATGACAGAGTGGTATCAAAGGTTATGGTTGAGATATAGGATAGATTTTGGAGTTAGTAACATTGAGTATTGCATGGGTTGGTATGGAAATAGTACCATTTGACCTTGGTGCATGACATGGGCTAGGGAGACTGGCTAGGACACAGGATTTTAGGACTGCACCCCCCCCCCCCCCCGTGATCTAGTTCATGAACTCTAAGCTTGCTGAATGACCATGTGAGGTGGACATGTTTTCAGGTTAGAGACCTAGTAGAGGTATATTCATCATGATGAATTGTTTTCTTGTTTTTATTGGGTTGTTTTGGGAAGGTTAAAATGAATAAAATGAATCTTAATAAAATTTCATACTACTGGGATTATGAAGTTCTTGTTTTCTTTTCAGCTATGGATATTTTTAATTTTCCATGTGTGGATTAGGTAGTGGAGGTTAATTAGTTTTATCTGGTTGATCATTGTAGGGTTGATCTGATAGAGGAGGATGAGTCTTGGTAAAGGTAGTTTCATTCTTTTTAGTAGTAAGCTTTGGGGAAGTATGAGGGTAATGTTTCATATGTGGACATATAGAGTTGTCTAGAGGATCTTTATATCACTTTCAATTTGATCTGAGCCCTAGTGGGATACAGGGTCCCTTTGGAAATTAGTCAGATATGGGGAGTTTCATGTCAGTAGTGGAAACTATACCTAGGATAGTAGAAGGAGGTAGATGTTTCATGGTTCGACTTCCTAAAGTAGTTTTGAGAAAAGTTACTTTTTTTAACCATGAAGGAAGTGAAGAGGAAGAAACTTATGTCACTTCAGCAGGGGATTAGGTCAATGTGAGAGTTGGGAATAAAGTTCAAGGACCTTCTATTTTTTTCCATATCTTTTTCCATATGAATAGTCTCATGTGAGAAATCTTGAGGAGGCACTATGTCCTTCTATCGAATATGTAATTACTCCTTTTACATTGTTGATTTATATGGAGATTTAGAAATAAGGTAGAGTTGATTGATAGGATGAAATCATGAGGAGGTTTTTCATGAAAGGGGAACCAATATGGTTCTTTAAGGAGTAGATTTTTCAGTGGAAGGTCTTAGGCATGGGGATTTTTGAGGTTTTGACCAACGGGGTGTCGACCTGAGTAGCTTCCTTTCCAGCCTTATGGGGCTAGTGGTTTCTATTATTTTCTTGGGGTATTTATGCTAGTGTGTTTTGTTTTTGGGGTTCTTGGACATTGATAGAACCAGTTTCCAGTGTTTCCCTAAGCTCAGTTTGGTGGAGGTGGATAGGTTCAATTCTAGACTCAATAGCAGTTTCTAGTGATATTGTTTCAGTAGCAAGGGGAACAAGATTTTTTTCCATTAAGTGGATATAGAGAAAGAAGAGACCGACCTTAGGATGTTACTTAGGTTTAGTAACCTTGAACTAAGTTTTATTATGGATTTTTTCATCAACATATAAGTATAGGAGCTAAGAATAGTTAGTTTCACATAGTGGAGGTGACAGTGCCAAAGGGGGAAGAGATTATCAAAGGTATGATTAGTTATTTACTACCCTTGTTTGTTCCTTGTTTTATTCAAGAGCTATGTACTCATTTTTTGAAACCACTCTATCTCATGATCTAAGACTATATATAGAAAGGCTTCTCGTGCCCCTAGTGTTGACTATGATAGTCAAAGGCCATACCATCTTGTTTGATGTCTTTTGGTGGTGTAGACTGATGATGAGGCCACATCAATCATGGGGGGATCTTTTATTACAATAGATGTATCCATACTATGTGATCCTCGGAATCAACTGGTTGTATTCTGTATGTGATATTATAGATTACTTCTAGAGGAGAGTCATGTTATTGGATGTGGATGGCCAGTGTGTGGTTTTCATTGGAAAGTGGGGTTGTCAAGTGGGAAGTCAGTGTGTGGAGACCCTTATTTATTTTATGGTCATGTTTTCATTGGAATCAGTGGATTCTGGGATAATGGATGTCCCTAGTATGACAACACTTCTTCTTATTACACAATTAAACATGATTTATTACATAGAAAAAATCACTTTATACAACATAGAATATTTAGAGGTATAGTGTCTTTGGGGATTAGGAACATTACATAACAACTTAAAACATAGGATGCAACATCTTATTGAAAACTTCCTTTACATGACCACTACATTCCCTTGTACTTAGCATTGCATGGGATAACCTGAGGACATGCATAAGAAAAGGGTGAGCTATAAATCCCGTTAAGGTATTTAACAAGGTATGACATGAAATATACAATACATGTTAGGCAATAGGTATATCAAGGGAGAATAAGAGAAACATTAACATAAAGTCATGATATAACATAACATGGAAATGTGGAAACAGAATTTAACATGATTTTAGCATGAGATAAGGATCATTGCACATGGAGTATGAGTAAACACTCATTTCACTTGAATTAGAATGAGTAAACTCTCATTGAACTGGACTTATCATGATACTAATCTTTACCCAATGCATTGGAGCGCTATCAGGGCGCACCCTTCTTAAACATTTCATTTCATGCATAAGTGTGCCACATGGATCATACAACATGGAATCATTCATAATCATTTATTCCACAATAAAGGTATGTGTAATACATAAATTAAGATTAATAATCAGTAAGTAAACGTGCATAAAGGTTAATACCCTTGATAGAGAAATGGGCATGGTATTCACCACACAATGACATTTGCTTGGATAATTGTGGTGCAATTTCGGCAGTGTAACAGCGTGACATAAGAATTCATAAAAAAGGATGATTAGAGAGAAAGGAGTGTATCATAATATTTAAATTAAATTGACAGTAAGGGAGTAATATATATACATGTACCAACATAATTAATGGAATTTAGATTCAAAATACAAAAGAATAGCTTGAATGTAAATGAAGAGAGAGAAATACTTTACGGAATTTTGGCATAGTAACGGGTGTACATGGGAGGAATTTAATGAGAGATAAAAGGGTATCTAATAATTCAAAAATAAATAGGGAAGTATGGGGGAGGTTATAAATCATACCCCAACATTTTTAATTTAATGTAAAAGGGTATAACAACATAATGAAATTGAGACAAAAATGAAAAGGAAGAAATCCCTTACTTGGAAGTGTGATCCCAAAGGCTTGGGAGAGACTTGAGAGAGGCTTCTTGGGAGATTGGGGAACCTTGGGAGGATTATAGAGAGAGGAGGTAATAGTTAGGATAAAATCAAAAGGCTTTCAGTGAAGATTAATTGGGATCTTGGGTGGGTTTATATAGGAAAGGAGATAGAATTCTTTATTATTTAGGTTTGGGTCACCACACATTAAACTAATCAATACCACAAACCAGCCCATGGTTTTTGCCCATGGTTTTTGCCAAAGGGGAGTGGAAAAAAATATTTTATAAGGTAAATGGTATAAATTCTCAAAATAATAGGGTGGCTTATGTGGAGGTGAGTCACACTCTCAAGGAAAACAATTTAAAAAGACAAAATATTTTATAAGTCTTGAAGGGTCCACTAAAGCTTTGTAAAATAAATCCAACAAATCTAAAATCACATTATTTTAATGGAAAACATTAATTCACCGAAAAAATTATTTTTAGTATTTTATTACATCACTATTGGGTCATTATGATGTCATAAAACATATTATATATTTAAACAGTATTTAATTTTTACCCAAAAATTCGACTGTCTCGGAAAATTATGAAAAATTCACCATTGGATAATTTAGATGTCCTGATAACAAAACTAATATTCATTTTATCTAAATAATTTTATAAATATGTGAATTTTTACTTTTAAAATAAAAACTGACATTTATTCCAAAAAGCATGGGTTTTGATAAAAATAGCTTTCAAACCTTAATAAAAATTACAATTGCATTCTTAAAATTATAAGACCATTTATATTTAATAAAGAGTAATTTAATAATAATAATATTTTATTAAAATATTATTTAATTCATAAATTAGTTAATTCATCAAAATATATTTCTTAGTTGACTATTAACTAAAAATAATATTTGCGCTTTAAAAACTATTTATGAGGTAACAATAATAAAATGAATGTATATTCATTATTATATATAAAATAATGCACATGATCATAATTCTAAGGTTTTGTTACATAACCCCTTATAACACCCGCATAAGATCGAAGGGTAAGGTTTGCGATGGTGACAGACTCTTGGGGTGGCTCGGATAACATTTCTCAGGTGGTAATCTATATCAACTTCCAATTCTCTCATCAGTAGTTCCTCTTGAGATTAACGTATTTAGGCTCAGCTTGGGATTGGTCAAGAGAAAATCCCAATGATGCCACCTCCTTTCTGATCTCCGACAAATGGGCTTCATACAGATCAAGTCTACTGGATGAGGTCATCGCTTCCTTTGTCTGAGTAAATTAGATTTGTTAAAGCCCTATATTTATACTAATCATGTGATCATTGTTCAATGGATATATTATCAATGGTCACAATTATTAACAATATTTTATAATCCAAAAACATAAAACCAATGAATTTCACATTTATATAAGCATTTTACATAATGATACATTTAATCAGATCAAGAGAAATTTTCATTAATTAAAGTTTGGGTCATTACACCCAGGGACATTGGGGAGTTCCTGGATGTTTTCCTGGAGGTGGTTGTGATTTTACCCCCTCAACATGATTTTGAGTTTGGGATATAATTTCAAACTGGTGCTTCTCTGATTTCTATGGATCCTTATTGGATTCAACCTTCTAATTTGTGGGAGTTTTAGTTTTAGATAGATGATCTGATGCCGAAGAGATTTATTTGGGCTAGTGTGTCACCATTGGGTGCTTCAGTGTTGTTCTCCAAGATGGTGGATGGTATTTTGAGGTTGTGTATATACTATTAAAGGTTTAATCAGGTGACAGTCAAAAACTATTACCCTATCTTTAGGATGAATGGTATTTTTGACCAGCTAAGAGGGGTGAGTTGGTTTTATAAGATCAATATGTAGTCTGGATATCACCATTTGATGGTGAAGGATAGAGATATCTAGAAGACTACCTTCATATTTAGGTATGGGAACATTGAGTTTGTATTAATTCCATTAAGTGTTATGAATTCACTATCCATGTTCATGGGGATTATTAAATCTATGTTCCATGAGTTCTAGGACTAGTTTTTCATCGTATTCATTGATGATATCTTGGTCTACTAGAAGTTAGAGGAGAAACATGTCAAGCATATCAAAGATATTTTTTAGGTCCTTATACAACACCATATCTATGTAAATTCATCCAATTGTAAGTTTTAGATATGAGAGGTTCATTTCCTCAAACATTTGGTGTCTCATCATGGTGTGTTAGTGGACCCGTTGAAGGTTGATGCGTTTGTTTCTTGGGTAGTACCTAACAACACATAATAGTTTTGTAGTTTTCTTCATCTTATAGTATATTATCAAAAGTTTTTTATCTATTTATATTGAGTTACATCCTCATTGATTGTGTTTACTAGGAAAGACCAGGATTTTTTATGGAATAATTAGTTTCATGCAGCATTTAGTTACCTGAAGATGAATTTGTTCACTACTCTAGTGCTTCAATTTCTTAAGGAGGGGGTGATGTCTGAGGTGTTTTTTAACCCTTAAAAAATAGGATTGGTATTAATGTTGATTAATTAGATTTATGGGTATATGTAGTTATGCTCTCATGTGTATAAATATTCTACCCATGATTTGGATTTGGTAGCAGTTGTGTTTGCACTGAATTTGTGGCAGCATTACCTCATTGGGGAGTGCTTTGTGGCCTTCACAAATCACAAGAGCTTGAGGTATATATTTTCTCAGCATGATCTAAATTTTTGGTAGCATATGTGGATAGAGTTTATTTATGATTATGATTTTAAGATCTTTTAAACCTCATAAAGTGGTAATTTTTTGGACAATTATTTGATTAGAAGGTTGGAAAAGGATGTTGTTTAGGAGTTTAGGGGTTCTTGGAGAGTGATGGAGGAGTTGGAAGCCTTGAGCTTAGATGCAAGGGTGGATGGTGGTAGAGGTTTTTTTAGATGATAGTGCAGTTTTCTATGATGTAGTAGGTAGAGGATTATTATTAGGGAGAATCAAAGGCATAGGTGATGTGTGATCATGTTTCTTATGGTGATGCTCTGAAGGGATGGTCAGAGGATGGTCAAAACCAGATGTTGTTTCATGGACGGTTGTTTGTTATGATGGTTATGTGTAAGTTAGTTCTTCATTTGTTTCATATATCACCTTTTTTGGTGCACCTAGGAGTTTCTAATATGTATTGTGGCATGAGGATATAGTTTTGGTGGCCCAAGAGGAAATAGGAAGTGGCTGAGTTTGTGGAAAAGTGCTTGGTTTTCTAGCAGATAAAGACTGATCATCGTATTCCTCATAGTTTTTTTCATCCATTGGATATTCCCAAGTGTAAATGGGATTAAATATAGATGTATTTCTTTACAGGTTTCCCCATATCTTAGGGAGGTTGTGATACTATCTGGGTGATCATTGATCAGTTGATGCAATTGGACCACTTATTAGAAATCAAGGAGTTGAGTGTAGTGTAATTTTTGGCTATGTAGTATGTGGATGAGTTGGTGTAGTTTCATGGAGTTCCAAGGTACATTGTCTCATATCAGGATTCATTTTTTACCTCATTAAAGGGGATAATAGTATGCTTTTGGAACTCAGTTATTCCTCAACGTTATTTTCCACCCTTAGAGAGATGGGTAGATAGAGTAGACTATCTAGACTTTTGAGGATATGTTGTGGGAATGCATATTGTAATTTGGTGGATTTTAGGTATAAGAATTTTCCTTGGTTGAGTTGTATTATAATAATAGATATCACACTTCCATTTCCATGGATCCACTTAAGGATTTTTATGGGAGGTTGTGTTGTCCTTTATTATGAAAGATTGAGGTTGGGGAGGTAGCAATTCTTGGTACTTATGTGGTGTAGAGCATGATAAATAAGTTTCAACTTTTTCATGAGAGGATTAAAGTGGAACAAGACTAGAATAAGTCTTATGATAATCATAAGAGGAGGCACTTTGAGTTCAATTTTGGGGACCATGTGTTCTTGAATGTTTCCCCTTGGTGTGGGTAATGGAGGTTTAGTAGGGGGGTAAGATTTATCTCAGGTTTTTTGGGCTCTTTGAGGTGCCAGGATGAGTTGGTGAGGTGGAATATCGGTTTTCATTACCACTATGGCTGGAGAGGATCCACAATGTCTTCCATGTATCTTTGATTTTTCAGTATCTTTAGGATGACTCTCATTTCATTGCCTAGGGAGAGTTGGATATCGAGGATGTTATGATATTTGTGGAGAGGCCAGTAGAGATCCAATATCATCAAGATAATTCATTTCAGGGGTAGAACATTTATTTGGTTCATGGGTTGTGGATGTATAGTGTCCTGAAGTAGAGTACTTTTGAGAGAGAGATGCAGATGCATTCCCAATACCTGGATCTATTTTGAATTTTTCATTTTCTATGTTTTTATTTGTGATGTGATGTTTGGATATTTTTTTATGAGATATTTGTTTCTCTTGGTTTTTTATTTATGATTTTTAATAAATTTATGACATATGAAAATGGGAGGACCTGATTCCTAATCAAGATTCATTAACTATGATGTGATTAAACCCAAGCGGGTGAGTCAGTGTCATCTAGAGAGGATATTATCTTGACATAGAGGATGGAATTCATTGATTCATGTGTTCGGGATGGTATGGTTTTTTGGTTTCAGTGTTTGTGAGTTTGGATAGTTGTGGTGATTTTTTTGTATGATGATGAGGTTGTGCGAGATGTTTGTGTTTGTTTGGTATTGCATGTTTGGATGGTGGTAGCATTCAAGGTATGATGAGATCCTTGAGAGGTATCTCACAGGGTGGTTGTTCGTACCCCTTTACTTATGGGATTGGTTTTCAATTATCCAGGGAGATAATAATTTGAGAGGTATCTGATTTAATGGTCTATTCCTTCCCAATCTGTTACTTTTCTAGTTTCAGTAGTTGGAGGTGTTTAGGGGTGGTTTTGGGAGTTTTTTGTGGAGGCTGAATCTGCAGCAAAGCTACTACAGGAAATACATGCCATGTAAATGTATTACATGACATGTAATGGTGGTTTATGGCTTGTGTAGATGGGTGGTTCACAGATTGTATGTGACTAATGGGTATCCCATTAAAATGGTACACATCGTGTAAATTTTATTCATGGAATATAATAAATTAGGTGTTAAAAATAATTTGTGGCGATGTGTTTTTAGAAAGAACTTAATTCCTGACTTTTAAAAGATGTGTAGGGATTACATTACATGTAAATATATTATGAATAACATCTTTAAAGGATAAGGTGCTCAGTTTTATTTCTCAAACCCTGTGACAGAACCTCCCTCTCTTGTTCTAGGTGACCAGAAGATCCCTCCCTTGGAATTTTGAGATTCATTTTTATAGGGATCGATTTCTAGCTTCCCATTTTCAATATATGGTGAGTTCTCCTCTCATTCTCATCAGTTTCCTTCAATTTTTCTTCATATTTTTGCTAAGGTCGTGAAATGTTTTTGGGGTTATGTGTTTGGATTGTGTTTTTATGATCCTTTGGTGCGATATAGGTTGATCTGTGGTTTCTCATGGTGCGGTTGTGGTTTCTAGGAAGTTCTTTTTTTCCTATGATGTGAAATGAATTTGAAAGCTTCTGTAAGGTATGAAATCACTCATTTATCTTTATTTTGTATCATGAAATATGGGTTTTCTTTTGTTTTTCTATGGGTTATGGTTGTGATGGATTAATCAAAGATAAATAATTAGTTAATTTGAAATTGAAGGGTAAAGGGGTTTAATTTTCATGTTTTTACAGCTTTGTTGTTATTGTGGTATTCTGGATTTAACAGGATTAATGCTCCACTAAATATTGTGGAAGTTTGGGGGTTTTGTTTACGCTAGATTATTTTTTTTGTGACTACTAATTTTGTTGTTATTGTTTTGATATCACCCTAAAATGGAAATTGTATAACCACTTATATTTGGATTAAAAGATGGTTCCCTAAGATTACGGTTTGTGTGATAATACCCCTAAAATAAAGTTCAGTGTGATAAATTCCCCTTTGTAAATTTATAAAATGATATTGATGTGTTTTTATGTGTGTTCATACGTGTGGGGAGGCGATATGTGGTTGGGGAATGTGGGGCTAATGGTTGTTTGGAAAGGATTTTGGGGTGGTTAAGTGGTTTTTTGGATAATATTTTGGGGTGGAAAGGTGGTTGTTTGGTCATGATTTTGGGGTGGTAAGGTGGTTTTCTTGCCATGATTTTGGGGTGGTGAGGTGGTTTGTTTCGTTATGATTTTGGGGCGGTGAGGTGGTGATTGTGTTGTGCTATATTCCTAGGTTGTGGTGGGATAAATGACTTATTTAATAAAATTTGAAATAGTTGGGGTTTGGTTTGGTTATTAGGATGGAAATGATAAATGAATAAATAATTTATGGGTCATGTGGTTAAAATTGGATGATATTTAATAATGAAACAAACTAGGTGGATAATGGGAATTAGGTGGAACTATGATATGGGGCTTGTGACATGTGGCTTGTCTGGTATTATGCATTTAGAGGTGGAAGAAAAAGTGATGATGTTGTGAGTTGTTTAGTTTTTGGTTGTGAACCCATAGGTTGGGGTTGTGTGTGGATATATGTATATACTTTTATATTCCTTATGATTTCTATACACACTTATCCCACATCGAGCACCATGTGCCGACACCCACATAGTCACACGAGGGATGTTTTTTCATACATCTGGTGAGGAGGTTTAATGGATGAGTATCCTCTATTTCTTTCTTTCTCTTCCATGTGAGGTAGGTGTTGAAAAAGATATTATTTCCAAAGTACTGTTAGTGTATTAGGTGGTGGTTATGATATCTCATGTGTTTTTGGGTGAGGCGTGATATGACTATTTTTATGGGGTTCGTCTATGGTAGGAGGAGGGTAGGAGGTTGATTTCATACATGTTCATGATACTATACTACTCTATTTATGATAGTGGTTGAGATGTGATGGCCTATGTGTTTTCAAGAGATATGTGATTGTTCTTGTGGGGTAGTTGCCCAGGTGTTTTCGGGCAAGATGTGATATGACCGTACTTGTGGGGTGGTGTGGTATACGGAAGAGATGGGATCGCCAGGACATACAATGTTGGGGTATGAGAGAAACATATCTATGGGAAAGTGGTGTGGATAAACTTTATTAATATTCTTCTTATTATATTATATTACTTGGCTTGCATTATTTCGTGAGTGTGCCTTAGCAAGTTTGGGATGGATAGTTGACATGTTTAGGTGTTTTTGGTTCTTCTATTTTCTCACAGGTGCATTAGTATGAATCTTTCATATGTTCATGAGAGTGTTTGGTTTTTCTACTGATTATACTTGTATGTTCACCCTATGTATATAAACTATTTTTAGGTTTCCTGGAGGATTACATGGACCATGTGGGACATTACTAGCTCATACCTTTGGATAGTTATTGTTTCGCTACTTTAGCTTTTCTTTTGGGTATTTAATTTGGAGCCTTTTATTTGTATCAATTTTATTTATACATGTATGTGGGATGGTTTTGGTTTCTTTTTATATCATGTAATAGAGTTTTTTGTGGGTGATTCATCTTATCTCATAATCCTATATTATTATAGATGGTAATGCATCCTATTTCATGATATTTTTTATACCCTTGGTGATATTCTCCATCCCAGCGCCAACTAGAGGTGAGACTCGAGGGTCTTTATCTATCTCACCTCATTTTGGTGTCTTTGGAGGGTGGGGTTTTAAAAATATCACCATTTACTTTTCCATTGGTTTCCAAAAGACATCCAAATGAAACAATGCGATATGGGTTATAGTGGATCGACTCACCAAGACTGCCCATTTGATTACTATTCGGTAGGATTTATCTCTTGAAAAACATACCAAGATATACATAAAGTAAGTGGCGAGGATGTATGGGGGGCCACTTTCAATAATTTCTAATAATGATCCAAGGTTCACATCTAAATTTTAGATAATTCTTCAACATGCTCTGAATACTGAATTGAATTTTAGTATAGACTATCACCCCCAAATTGATGGCTAATATGAAAGGGATATTTAGAAACCTACGGACATTTTGATAACATGCTCAATGGAATTTAAAGGTCTATGGGATAAAAACCTCCCATTATTTGAGTTATAATACAACAACAGCTTCCAATCGAGTATTAAAATGGCACCATGTCAAGCTTCATATGGGAAGTGATATTGAACTCTTACATGTTGGGATGGAGTTAGTGAGAGAAATCTACTTGGGCCTGATCTTGTGCAAGACATGATAGAAAAGGTTCATGCAATCCAATAACATATAATACTTGCTCATAGTCAGCAGAATAGACATGATGAAAACCATCTAAGGGACTTGGAGTTTGATGTTGGAGATAAATTTTTCTTTCAGATATCACCATGGAGGAGTAATTAAATTTTGAAATAAAGGAAATATTATCCCTAGGTATATTTTCCCCTTTAAAATATTTGATCTTGTAGGGTAAATGGCCTATTAGATATCACTTCCACTAAATCTATCTCAAATTCATGATGTATTCCAAATATCTCTCTTGTGGAAGTGCAAACTTGATCCCTCACATGTACTGAATCCATAGGTGGTACAACTAGAAGATGACCTCTCTTATTAAGAGTAGCTGGTGGAGATCTTGGACCATAGAGAAAAATTTCTACAAAACATGAAAACTAGCCATATAAAAGTGTTGTGTAAGAACCATAAGTACGAAGATGCGACATGGGAACCAGAGAAAATAGTGAAATATAAGTACCCTCTCCTATTATCAACTGATAATATGAGTTAAAATTTTAGGTATGAAATTTCTAAATGGGGGAATAATGTAACAACATGGGCTATTTAAATGATATTTTTTTCCTAAACCAAAGTGTGTTATATTATATAATATTATACACATACAAAATATAGAAGAACCAATAAACATTTATCTCATTAATAAATATCATTACATTAGTTAGCTACGAAACCAATTAAAATTCTAAACATTAGAATTTGACAAAAAATATAAAATAGAAAATCTAAAATGGGAAAATATGGATCACCCCAATATACTAGAATCATCACCCCCATGGAAAACACTATAGAAATGAAACAAAATATTATTAAACCAATCAACATCTTAAAAAATTAAAATATACAACCTTGTGAGGAATTTTAGTAAATATTGAGTAAAATAATGATGTGATATTTATAGGGTATAAAGGGAAATGTTATCATTAGTATTTGACTGTTATATGATCGTTGTTAAAATATTACCATAGTTCAATATAAACATTGGTAAATTTAACTATTGGTAATTATAAAAATTGGTGAAAATTTTACCATTATAATTAGTGTTTATAAGTAGTAATGATAAAGGGTAATTTATGAAGAATAGAGAAATGATGGCCTCAACTAGTAGAGTCGTTCCATATGAATCCCATTCTTCAGAACTTGGAAGCGAGGTAGAATCATTGGGGTTATCCATTGACTATAGAAATTATGATCTTAATCAAGTGTTTCTTTCATAAAATCACCTATGGTATAAGTTCAATTTAGTGGAGACTACCACTCATTCAATGTTATCTAAGTTGCCCCATGAAACTCTCATCAATGCACACCATACCCTTAGGGCATACGCGGGTGTAATAAGGGGTTACATGTCCAAGAATTAATTTATTTAAGTGTAATTTTATTTTTTAAATAAAATTTTTATTCCTAAAATTCCATTTTAAGAGTGGTTTTTCTTAATAAAATATGTTTTTAATTTATATGAATTTGATAATTTGATTTTTGGACACAAATAAAAAATAATTCTATTTTTTTAGAAAATATATACACCTTTAAAATAAACTAAGTTATTATAAATAATATTTTTTTTAATGAAATAGTCTTTTAAAACACACTTATTTAAATATAAATGATAAAATAATTTTATAATATCCTATGAAATTTTTATAAGTGTTGAAAATTTGACTGTCTTAAAAACTACTATTTTTCAATAAATAAGTATGTTTACAATTAAAAGTTAAAATTATAATATTTAGAGAATTATTTTTATGAAATAAATATTATATTTTAAATAATCATGTTAAAATTAGGTTAGGGTGAATTTTATAGAATTTTTTAAAATACTTTATTTTTCAGTGAATAGTAAAAACACAGTTTTGGGTTTTCGGTATGATTTATGAATTCATATTTATTTAATAATTATTTAATAATTAATTAACAAAAATCTATGACCTAAACTATTTTGTTTTATTAATATTAATTATTTTAATATCTTTTAATCAATTTCCAAACCTATAAGTGACTTTCTAAAGTCTAAAATGGAAATTTTGATTTTAAAAACATCATTTTGTGGAAAATTTACTTTTCCATGTCCAAAAAAGTATTAAAAATAGTTATTGGTTATAATAGATTAAAATATCATAAAATATTAATTAAATTTCTATAACTATGATTAAAAACTATGGATGAACCTGTGGTTTTTCATTTTCCAAAACCTATATTTCCAAGAGCAATATTTGGAAATTATTAAATAGTTTCGCCAATTTTTCAATAAATATCCACCCATTTCAGCCTTCTCATTCACTCAAAATAAATTATCCACAAATTTATGGTATCTTTTCACCCAAATAGTCACCCTAAGGTGTTTTTAATCCCCCGAGGTTCCATCCTCAAGATTTAGGAGAAACTCTTCAAGGTAAGGGAATTATCATCATGTTCTTTTACATCCAAATAATTATTTTGTGTAAATATTCTAAATAGTATGTTACTTTATTTTCTTATTATTTTTATCATACCCTTACTTCTAAAATAATTTTTTACCAATTAGAGACATTAGTTATCTCTTATTTTACCTTTTTCTAAATCCACATTTTATACCCACCATGCTACCGACTTTACTTCTCAAAATTATCTCTTTCACATAATAAATTATTATATTGTGAATACCCAAACCATTTATTTATACATCTTTATTTAACTAGATGATAATATAATTTATTAGTTCAGTTATTTACATATGTGAAACCCACATTCCCTTTATGTGGGTTAAAAATGGTGTTATGGTCAAGCCTTTAATCACTTACATACCCAATGATTTTATATGAAACCCATACTTTATTCTCCTCAGTTTATTGACAAAATTATTTATTATGATAAATTTGGATCACATGAAATTAATATATATGAAATTTTCACCCTAATTTTTCTCCAATTCATTGGGTAAATAATTTAATCTCTAGAGATGATATGTTTTACGATGCCTTGGTGAATAACCTTGGTAATTTCTATTTATGACACCATGGTGATAAACCATAGTGATATTCTTATGAATGCCTCATTTTATATTGTATCCACATTTCCATGTTATAATACATGTTTTTTTAATATGATATACCTCATGTTCTCTTGTTTATTCTATATTGTTTTTCCTCATGTTCTTATTTTTATGCCCTGTGATCACATGCTAAATATCTCCCTTGCTTATTCCTTTATTGGGATTTATGCTAACCCATTTCCTTTTATATATGTCCAAATTATATGAGATGTTGTAAAAGTAACTTAGGTTGAACCCATGAATAATCCTTTCAAGTGTATTAGAAGAATGTTTTGTGTTTTCTTGTATTATATTCCTAATTTCAAAGAAACTAAACTTTAAAATATCTTAGATTTTGTTCCATGTAATAAAAAGTTTATGTAATAAAAATGAGGGATCCCATAAAAAAATCTTTTATCCTACTTTGAAACACCCTAGTTCGGCTCACCCTATGAACAGTAACTTAATCGGTTCAACATGTGGTGTCAGGTGATCCTATCCAAACACTAGAGGTTGTTGAATAATAGTGGGGGTCTAATGAGGTAGTGTGGGAAGGATATAACCCATGTATCAGAATAATAAACAATGGTAAATAACTAGACATCATATAAATTAGTGTACATAAAATAATAAATAAAAAGAACATGCTATAATGAAATGGAATGCAACATACAACTCAAATGATCATGTTCATAATATAAAAAAATAAATGGATTGCCCACTGGGAAGACCAAGATACAAAATAAATAAAAGAACAAATGGCATGAGACCTTCCTAATACTCCAATATATACCTAATATTAATTACCTGAGTACAATCCATACTTCTCAATGATCAAGACTTGAGCCTCTTCCAAACCTATACCAGCAACCATTGAGATTCTGCATGGGCACCTCAATGCAATGGCAGCCCGAGTAGGGCATGAGTACATAACTAAATAGGCAAACACAAACATGGTCATGTACATAATAGGAAATGTAGTGATATGTGAATGTGATATGCTCAGTTGAAATTAAATAATAACTATTATAGATAGATATATAAATAAACCATCATCGATCCTCAGGTCCAGGACCACGATTGACCATAACTTCTCTAACCAGTGCCAAGGTGTCTCTGGGAATAGCATGATATTATGACATCTATATAAATATCATATACTAGGGTGTAACTTATTAATCCCCACTACTTCAGAACAAATGGACAAAAACTCATCATGAATGGCTCAACGGCCAGGTCCCAGCAATCCTATGCATCTATCCAAACTTCAAAATAATAAATGGATCAAAGCTCATTCTTGAGAACCCTAAGAAATCATTGAATCTGAAATATCTCTAATTTCACCATGCTAATCATCCAGATCCTAGGCATCATGGGAATCCACATCAAGTATATATAATATCATAAGGTTGTACTAGTTATATCCTATGGTTATCTAAGTATAACATAAAAATAATCATCATGATAAAAATCTCAAAGTCTGAAGAGTTGGGTCCTAGACATAATAGGAATCCTAGGGACCTAAGGTTTCCATGTGTCCCATAAAAACCTGATCTCGAATCCCAATGTCCTATTCATTCTTCACATGAATCAACAGTCAGATCCCTGGATACACTTTAGGAATCCATGATGACATCAACACATCCAATTTTTATCACATAATATCACATGAGGCTCAAAATACAGATCTTAAGAAGCACCTCTGGGTATCCACAACATCACTATCACACCAGATCAAACCCATAGGTTAATTATTGGGAATTATGTCTAGGTATCCATAGATGCATAAAAAAATATATGGGTGAGAGTATAAATATGATATAGGGTTTAAATGAGTTCCTAAACCCATCCTCACTATCCACATACCCATGGGATCACATGTTCGATGTGGGTTCTATGGTGGCACCTTCTACCATATCTACCCATACCCATGTACACCCACTCAGGGTCGATCTATCATCATACACCTACTCAGGTCCCCTAAATCATTTCCAATGATAGTAACCCTACTTGGGGAACACTTGGTGAACATAGGGGAAGAGGCACCCAACAAGGGTACTTAGTCTTAGTAAATTCACTCAAAACATCACATGTCACACAAAGGACATCACAGTCCTAGGTAATGTCATAACATAACACTACCTCATAGACCAAAAGGGTATGCCTCATAGGAAACCCATTAGAGAGATGTCCTAAATCCTATATCATGATCCATATTCACTCAAGGTCAATCACTAACCCAATTCAACCCTAGTCTTCCTAAGGTATGTCCACCTAAACTCGGTTATATCAAATAAGGGAGGAACACCCACCTTGGGTCAATACTATAATCCTATTATGTCTAAGGTGTCTCAAGGTTATTAATTAGCCCAATTTTTCCCATAATTGTGTGACACTATAACCTCCTCTTATAGGTGTATTCTAATCACATGGAGGTACACCACATCATATATATTCCAATTTAAATTAAGGATCACCCCTCAGGGTGAGGGTGTCAAGGAAAAATCAATTAAGGACCACAACCTCTTCCATTGGTGGCTGAAAAATCTATCCAAAGTACAAGGTCCATTCATGAACCTTGGATATATATATAGTGTCTAAGGAATATCATATCATTAGTTAAATTACTTAATTAATTACAATTCTAGTCATACCATTCTCTTCATCCATTAAATTAATTAACCAAGTCATCACCCTCAGTGGCAAGACAACATGTCACAATGCATCAAAACTAAATAAACATTATACCATAGGTATAGTATCATGACCACATACCATAATTGAGTATTTTACCATTTATTTTTAAGGGCCTAAAACTCTTCCAAGGACCATCCAAGCCTGCCTAACCTCACATCACCAACTGGGTACCATAGTATCGAATCACACCATAACTGAAGCCAACAACTTATGGGAGGTATGTAGTGGACCTCCAACACCAACATAGGATAAAAATCTAAGTGAAAAAACCATTTCCATCATTAATTAAATTTAATTTAAATATAAAACCTCAAATAAAATCATAGGTTAAAGTACCTTAAATGATTCGATAGATGGAGGTAGATTACTGTCATTATGGAATGTCCCCTATGTGAGTTGCATGAAAGTTATGAAGGAATAAAAAGATTTCACCATTATATAGTGAAATTTCCATTTTCAACCTAAAACACATATCACTAGATTTATCAAAAATGAGGGGAGAGATGAGAAATATAAGTAGAATGGATCCATACCTTGATCCAATGAAGAAAACACCCAAGAATGCTTCCCCAAGACAAGGGGAAGAAGGAAACAGAGGGGGAGGAGGCCCTCCATACAAGAATGCAAGATGAAGGAAGGAAAAGGAGGCTTACCCTTTAAAACTCAAGTGGGGAAATATCATTTTACCCTCTCAAAATTCCATCGAATAGTGGTTAATGGGCCACCGGCTAGCCGGTGCACCCAATAGGCTATCCCAGCCCCTAGCTTGCCCACTAACTAGCCTTTAACAAGACAGTGGCTATTCAATGGCAGTAGGCTACATGAACACTACAACTCGTCCACCTCAGCTACCTCTTATGATCCTTTTTTCGATCCTCAACACCAATTATCCCTTATTCCACATCCAAAACACCCCTTTATGGGTTCTCAACCGTTCATAATTTCATTCTAAATCCCAGTTCAAAATTTAACCCATCCAATAATTGAAAAGATAAAATTTCTCTTGAAATTAAATTCTTTTCCATACCTGTGTTCATTACACTACTAGTTATGACCCACACCAACTTTATGATCCTCCTCTATTACCTAGTCTAGCTATGGTTGAGGATGGTCACTACCTCATGGAAGCAGAACCTACCTTCTGTAGATATCATGGTATGGCCCCATTTTTTATTAAATCTTTAACCTAGTACTTTTCAAAAATACCTAAAGCCTCTATATATATGTTTTTTATCTTGATAGCATCATATTCAAGATTTATTCCAATTTTTTTAATAAAAACATCTTCACTAAATCTAACATAAAATATTTTTAATAACCCTGTAACATGAATTATCACATATTGTATAAAAATCCAAATTAACCCTTAAGTGTTCAATAATCTCCCCCTTTGGATTTTGTTAACAGTATCCCCTTAAATCAATTCCAAAAAATCCAATGAGTTAAGACACCCTTTCAAGTTTCTTGGATCCCATATATCGATTTTTTCTTGGTGTCACTTCTACTATACGCATATATTTGGTTAGATATCATAGAGTAGTGGTGTCATTCATTAATTTCCACTTCATCAAGTGGAATCATCTAGATCATGTCATATATCAATTTGGGTGCATAAAACACATCCTCTATACACCATACTGGATTTATTCATTACAAAGTATTATGATCATAGGTAAGTTGGTAAATTATTGGTTTCACTACCATTCTTGGTACATTGAGTCTTGGGATATGTGTTCCTAGTATACTATCTTTCCATGAACATATCCTATAGTAAAACTCCAAATATTAGATTAGGTGGAGTGTGTGTATTAGTATTGACATTATACTATCATGTACATTATGTTTCATGGGATAGACCTTCACTAGTTGGTATATTCACTATCTTTTCTAGATCTTTTTATTTAAAATTTTTTATTAACTTTAATTTTATTATTTTTATGTTCTTAGGGGTTATAAATAATTATATATATCTCTAATTTCTATGAGGATGAAGTTTCCATTCATGATATACTTCATGAAATCTTGTGGATCTTATATATCCTCTTGATTCCTTATATGATAGTGTCTACAATGTGGATCCATTGTCATATCCTAGTCGGCATGCTTCTATAGAGGTGGATGAGGATGTTGATGTGCATGATAATCCCATTGGGGATAATTCACATCCACCACTGTCATTACTTCCAGTAGGAGGAAAAAGATGATTACAAATCCAATGATGTCTAATAGAGGTTCCATGTATTGGTTTGTTTCTTATTGTCCCATTAATTTGTTGGTTTTAGAGTTAATGGTGTTCAATAGAGGATCAAGGATGGTTCTATGGAGTTTGGGGATTAAATTCTATGAAATGGGTTATTCACTATGTGATAGGTTGTTCTTGTCTTGGATGCTAGTGATTTACAGCTTGAAAATTCAGAAGGTAATTCTATGCTTAACTGATTCATGACATGAAATAATAATTCATGATGTGAATTAATTCGAGGATGAGGTGCCATAAAAATCATTGTATGTTATTAGAGTTTGGTGTTTAAGGGATTCATGGCCTGATTCTATTTCAGGTCCTAAATTAGAGGGGGCCATGAAATCTCATAGAATGAACTGATCAGTAACTTCATGAATGTGTTGAGGTCTAACATATTTTTAAATTCTGATGATCTTATGAATTATTTCATTCCTCTCTCATTTCTGTCAAACCTTAGGTGAAACCTATGTTATTTTGTAGGATCATTTAGGCCCTTTTATCCAGATTTGATACTTGGATTCTAGAGGATGATATTTGGATATCCACAGTGAGTAAATATTCTTCTCTCCTTCAATTTATTTAGTTCATCTTTGGTAATTTTTGGTAGTGATGTTTTTTTGTTAGAGGAGTGTTCAGAGCTATGATTTTGTATAAAAATTGATGTGATTCATGTTGATTCTAGGTTTCCTGGTGCATTTTTGGTCTTCTAGTTGTTTCTCATTTTCCCCACTATGTGCGGTGCTCAAAAAATATTCTTTGAGGTAGTGGATCTTTGTTCTCTCCCTATTTATGTTCATGTGTGGGGATTGAATGATTTTTTCTTCCTTTAAGTGGATAGTAAGGGTCAGATTAAGAATATAATTAATTTGATAAATCTAAATTTGATGGTAATGGGTAAAAATCATATGTTTTACTAGTTTTGATGATATTTATTATAAGATTATGCATGCATGTTACCATTGTTGAAGATCACAGCAGTTGGGAGCCTTTCTTGTGTTGTAGTTGATGTACCTATGGAAACCTATTTATGTTGACTATTTGATATCACCCTTAATAAAAAGATAAAAACTTATATATTTTTAATGAATTTTTCCCTTAAAAATCAATAATTTCATGATAATAACCATGCTAAGTAATGAATTAAAGTGATTAAATCCCTTTTTGAATGTGATTTTTGGTAAATTATGGAATTTAAAATGTGTTTTTATGTGTTTATGTGGTTATTGTGAATTTTTGTTGGTTGTGTGAAACCTATTTGGGATTGTGTGTTAATAGTGATTACTAACTTGGGTATGGAATTTTTTGGGTAGTGATGTGATGGTTGGTTGGAATGGGATGTGTTATGGGCTTGTGTGTGGTGATTATGATGTGTGGTTGTCATGGTGAGATAGTTGGGTGGTGTCAATATGTCTTGGAATGCATTTTGTTTTTGTGGTGGTTGTGGATGTGAGATGGGTGAGCTATTATATGGTATATTTTCTCTAGTTTCCTAGTTATCCATGGAAGAAATCAAAATGTTGAAAATTAAAAGACATTTGTTGGTAAATGAATAAGAATAGGATGGAATTTAATTGTGAGAATGAGATGAAATTAATGTGTGGTAATTGGATTAAATGTATTGAATTGTAAATTAATGGGTTGTGTTAATTTGAATGAAATGGATTATTAAATGAGAGTTGGTGAAAACTCATTAAAATTTGGAAATGTTGGAATGGGTAATTGAAAATGTAATTGTGTGGTTATGTGTGGTGGTTGTATGGTGTGATGCATTTAGTGGTGGAAGCAGTTATGAATAATGTCATGTGGTGTAGTGGTGTTGATGTGGAGTATGTTAGTTCATTTGATGTTAACTCATAGGTTGGGTAATGTGTGTTTTCTAACTATCATGTATTTTTATGTTCTTTCTATACGTGCCCCACCCAAGTTAGATAACCATACTAATGCCCAGATGTTTTGGGTTTTGGGTGTTTTCCTCAACATCCTAGATGGTGGTGATTCGAATGGCTAGCTACCCCCTCTTCCCCTCTCTCTCTTTGGAAATAGTGATGATACAGGTTAGTGTTTGAGATTACACCATGATGATATGAGTAGGTTTTAGAGATTACCTAGTAATGAGATGATGGGTTGGTGTTGGATATTTCTCAATGGTGATGAGGATGTGATATGTGGTGGTGGTTATGTGTGTTAGGAGGAGGTTATGAGGTTGATGTCCTTCATGTTCATGATACCTTACTTACCCAGTTATGTGATGAGGTTGTGATGTGATGATGGTTGATGCTAGAACCATATTTTAGACCCTATGAAATGTTGGGATATATCAGGATGCATCACAAACCACATCAGAGATAGTTGGATATGTGATATGATATTTATATAAGGTATGGGAAAAAGTTACTATGACATTGGGGCCTCAAAATTAAAAATTAATGGGGAAGTGTTTGTGGGGTGCATTTTCCTCATGTTCTTCAGATACTATATTACTACATCGGATGTTTGATTTGGAGATCATGTTATGGTAGGACTGTGATTGGTTAGTTGACATATTTAGGTTCATGTTAGATTTTCTTTTTGTCCACTAGGGAATTAGTATGATCTTTTAACTTGTGAACTAGAGACCTTTGGTATGATCCTAATGAGTGTACATGTTATTATCACCCTATGTATATATAAATTGTTTTTCTACCTTTGGTGGAATTTTATGAAATCATAGGCATGGATTGGCTTTCCCTATATAGATCCAACATAAATTGTTGTGAGAAGAAAATAACTCTCTGTATTGTGAATCGACCCCCGATTCTGTACAACTGCAAGGAGGAGGATGAATCTTATTTAGAATCATCATCTCAAGAATGGATATTATTTACCTATGAGCAAGTGTATCTAGATCAAATGATTGAGTCTAAAGAAAGAACCATCCTCACATACATTCCAATTTTGAGGGGATAAACTGACATGTTTCCTGAGGAATTTCCTGGTCTCCTCCTAGTTGAGAGGTTGAATTTTATATTAAGATTATACTTGGGGTGTTTCCATTATCTAAGACTTTGTATATAATGGATGTTGTGGAACTTGAGGTACTGAATAAAAAACTACAGGAGAATCCAGATAAAGGGTTCATACACCCAAGTGCTTCACCATGGGGTGCATCAGTCATCTTCTTCAAGAAGAAGGATGGGTCAATACACCTTTTCATTGATTATCATGAGATCAACAAGATCAAGATAAAGAAAAAGTACCCTCTACCTCAGATTAATGACTTGTTTGATTAGATATGTGTAGAAAAATAATTCTCCAAGGTGGGTCTTTAGTTGGGATATTATCATGTAAGGGTGAAGAAGGAAGATATCCCCAAGACCACTTTTCGTACTAGGTATAGGAACTATGAGTTCATAGTGATGCCATTCAGACTCACTAATTCTCCAACAATCTTCAGGGACTTAATGAATAGAGTCTTTATAGATTACCTTGAAAAAAAAATTAGTATACTTTGTAGATGATATTCTAATATACTCCAAAATTAAGGAGTATCATGAGGAGTATTTTAGAACTATGCTAAAGACCCTATGAAAGGAGAATATTTACACCAAGTATAGAAAATGTGATTTTTGGTTGAAGTGAGTCTCTTTATTTGGGAATATCATCATAAGAAATGGGTTATCTATAGACCCTTCAAAGACAAAAGCAATTAAAGGATGTATTAGTCCAACATTTGTGACAGATATCTATAGTTTCTTTCGGTTAGCTGGGTATTATCATTGATTTTTTATAAAATTCTCATGATTTTCAAATCCTCTTACCAAGATAACTTAGAAGGGAGTAAATTTTTCTTGTAATGATGAATGTGAAGAGATATTCATGGAGTTAAAAAAGAGGCTCATCATTTCACTCATACTCACACTACCCACAAGTGGATAACTCTTTATAGTATTCAAAGATGCTTCTAAGAAGGGATTAGGTTGTGTTTTAATTTAGAATGACAAAGTCATAGCCTATGCTTCAAGGTATTTTAAAGTTCATGAGAAAAACTATCCCACACATGATCTGGGGTTGGAATTTTTTATATTTGTGTTGAAAATATAGCATCATTATCTCTATGGGGAGAAGTGTGAGATATATATAGATTAAAAAATCCTCAAGTATATATTCACATAGATAGAGATGAATATGTTTCAATGATGATGGTTAAATATGATCAAGTACTATGACTACTCAATCCACTACCATCATGGTAAAGAAAATGAAGTGGAGGATTCTCTAAGTGGAAAGGATCCTGGATCTTTATCAATAATGAGAATTGAGAATCATATAATATTATTAGACCTGTAAAGGATGGACATGGGAATCATAAAGGAAGGAAAATCATAAATCCTTTTATAAATTATTTCTTAACCATTTATTTTGGAAAGGTTAAAGTATTCTCAAAGAAATGGTATGTAAATTCAGAAGAAGGTGGAATCCATGAGAAAGATGAAGTATTTAGAGTTTAAAATTGATGAATTAATTTTGTTATTTGGGTCAAGACTATATGTTTCATAAAATATTGAGTTAAGGAAGGATTTTTTGGATTATACACAGCAACTTTCTCCATTCACCCAGGAAGCACAAAGATGTATCAAGATCTCTATAAGCATTATTGGTGGGACAATATGAGTAAGGGGATCATTGAATATACATTATAGTGCCTGGTATTCCAATAAGTGAAGGTTTAAAGGTAGAAGTAAAAGGGGATAATTAAACCATTACCCATACCAACATGGAAATGGGAGAACTTAACCATGGACTTTTTCACCGAACTTTCAAAGACATCCAGGGGAAACAATGTTATAGGGGTTGTTATGGATCATCTTACAAAGATATATCACTTTACTAAAATTTCATTGGACTTATAATTGGATTAACTTTTATGGATATACATCATATAAGTGGTAAGTTTGTATGGAGTACCATTATCAATTGTATCCAATTGAGATTCTAGATTCACCTCAAAGTTCTATAAAATTATTTAACATGCTCTAAACACTAAGTTGAACTTCAGTATGTCCTATCATCCTCAAACTGATGGAAAATATAAGTGTAATATTTATAAACTGGTAGACATATTTTGAGCATGTTATATGGACTTCAAAGGAGTATGGGACCAACATCTTCCTCTGGTCAAGTTCTCATACAACAACAGTTTCCACCCAAGAATATAAATAGCTCCATATAAATCCATTTATGGGAAGAGGTGAAAAACACATGTAGGTTGGTATGAAGTTTGGGGATGAAAACTACTAGGTACTGAAATGGTTGAGGAAATGGTGGAAAAGTTTAAGACTACTCAATATAACATCAAGGATGCTCAGATTTGATAGTAGAGTTATTCTAGTAATCGTCGATGAGACCTAGAGTTTGATATTGGAGACATGGTATTGCTCTTAATATCTATATATAAGAAAATGATGATATTTGGGAATAATTGAAATCTTAGTCCAAGATACATCAACCCCTTTGAGATCCTTAATCACATCAGAGTAGTGTTCAATCAACTAGCACTCCCATAGAACATATATCAAGTACATGATGTATTCCATGTATCCCTATTGAGTAAGTACATACCATACCCCTCACATGTAATAAATCCAGAGATGGTACCATTAGAGAATGAAATTTCCAATGAGGGTCATCTAGTGAAGATCTTAGATTGTAGAGAAAAGGTACTATTAAACAAGAAAATGCACCTTGTCAAAGTGTTGTGGAGAAACCAAAAGTTTAATGAATAAATGTGAGAACCATAATAGGTGATGAAGCAGAGTTACCCTCATCTATTTTAGTGTGGTAAATGAAAATTTCAAGGGTGAAATTTCTTAAGGGGGGAATTTTGTAATGACTCAAACTATTATAAATAAAATTTCACTTTTTGACTTATTTAAATGTATCATCATGAAATATGGTTATAGAAAAAACATGAATTTATTTGGTTTTGTTATATCTTATAGGATTTCAAAAACCATTAATAATCATTATCATTGATAATATATCCATTAAATATTGATTACATGATTATTATAAATATAAGATTTTAACAAATCTAATTGTCATAGAAAAAATAAGTGATGGCTTCAACCAATAGAATCGTACCCTATGAAGCCCATTTATCAGAGATTTTGAGGGAGATATAATTTCTAGGATTTACCCTTGACCAATCCCAATCTAAGATCCAACAAATTAATCATGATAAAAACCATTTATGGGATAATTTCAAGCACATTGAGATCACATCCCAAACCATATTCGCTGAATCACCCCATGAAAGTCCTACCATCATGCACCTTACTCTTAAGGAATTTTCTGGTGTATTAAAGGGATATGTATCAAGAACCTATCAATAAGAATATGTACTTTTTTATAGAATAATGAATATATTTTCATCCTATTATTATTACTTTGTAAATGATTTTTATTTTGATACAATAAAGTAAAAATTGTATTTTTGGTTAATATTAAAATTAAATTAATGAATTAATGAATTAATGAGTTTTTAAAATAAATTATATTTTAATATTATTAAATAATTTTTATCAGATATAAATGATCATATAATTTTTATGAAGTCAATTGTAATTTTTACAAGGGTTTGAAAACTGTTATTGTCAAAAAAACCTATCATTTCTTAATAAATGTCAATTTTATTTTAAAAGTGAAAATTAAAAATTTAGAAAATTATTTAGTTAAAATGAATATTATTTTTGGAATTATAAATTTAAAATTTTCCAACAATTAATTTTTTATAATTTTATGAGGCAGCCGAATTTTTGGGTAATTATTAAATATCATATAAATATACTTTGTGTTTTATGACATAATAATGACCCAAAAGTGATGTAATAATTAGTATAAATGGGATCCAAAACCAAATATATTTTTTCCATTTAAAATAATTTTATTTTAAGTTTATTTTATTTATTTTATAAATCCATTATGATCCTCCAAAACTTATAATATATTTTAAGGTTTTAAAATTCATTCTTTAAGAGTGTGACTCACCACCACATAAGAAAGGGAATCATTTTAATAAGTTAAGACCTTGGCCTTATAAAATAATAATAACCACTAACTTTTTTTATAAACCATGGTAAAAACCATGGGATGGTTTGTGTTTTTTTTTTTTTTGATATTTTATTATGTAGAGTCCAAAACCTAAATAATAAAGAAATCCCCCTATTTTATTATATAAAACCACCTAAGATCCCATTTATCTTCACTAAAAATCCTTATAGAATGAACATACTATTTCCTCCACTATATAAATTCCTTAAAAGTCACTTTCAAGCTCTCAATAATCCCCTCCCATGTTTTTGAAGTTTCACACTCAAGTAAGGGACCTTCCTCTCCTTCTTTCAATTCAAGCACCTTCTTTAGAATTTGTTTTATTAATATAATTTTTTTATGATTTTATGTATTTATAAACATCCCCTACTATCCAATGGATATTATTTTAATGATTTTTCATTTATTCTCTCTCATTTTTACCTTCACATAAGTCGTTACTATGCTGAAATTCTGTAAGGGGTTTATCTCTTCTCATTTCCATTAAAAACTCCTTTTATAATATGTCTATTAAATTCCATTTTATTTTGTTTGGATATGTTCTTATATATTCCCCTTACTTTAATTTTAATATATAAATGATTATATCCCCATTTTAACTCTCATTAATCCTACCATGATTCTTTATGCACACCCGTTAGCATGCTGAAATTTCATCAGGGATCTTTTCCTGTCTTCTATTTATTCAAGCATCTTATTTACCTTATGTCTTTTATCTTAATTTACATATTATGGGATGTGTTATTTCATATCCCCATTACTATAAAGTCAATTACAAATTATTATAGGCCCCTTTCACTTTCATCAATCCCTTTTATGAATTTTTAAGTAACGTCATTATGCTGTCAAAATTTCACCACAATTTTCCATGACAGAACAATTGTGTAGTGAATACCATACCCATTTTTCTATAAAATTAATTCACCTTTATGAACATATACCTATTTATTGGAGGATTATATGTATGTATTCCACATTTCTTTATTATGGAATAAATTATGATGGTGAATGAATCCATGTTGTATGATCTATGTGGAACACCTAAGAATGAGAATGAAATGAATATGATGGGTGCACTCAGATAGTGCTCCAATTAATTAGGTAATGTTTATTATCATGATACATCATGTTAGTAAAGAGAGTTAAACTTATTCATTTTGGTAATTTTTCAACCATGATGTCTTGGAAGGTTTGTCCTTGACCTATGTTTATGATTTAGGGTTTTAAGTTGTTGTCACATTTCCCATGTTATGGTTATCATGTTATATCATGTCATATTATTCATGTTCCTTTTATTCATAAATGATATCCCAATTGTATAACATGTATCACTTATTCCATGTTTATTCCCTTATTGTTATTTATAGATCACCCTTTTCTTATGTATATCCTTAGGTTATCCCATACAGTTCTAAGTTCAAAGGATTATTTTTATCATGTTGAAGAAGTTTTTTATAAATATGTTGTATTCCCTAATTTATGTTGTTATGTAATGTACCTAATTCCCAAATACAGTTTACTTATCAATCATCCAGATTGTATTAATTTTATTCTCATGTAATAAATCAAGTATTAATGTGAAATAAAGATTGGGGTTGTTGTATTTCATGTATGCATCATCTTTCCTACGTCACCATTCCCATGTCATGAATACATCATTTCCTTCCTACATCATGCATGTGTCACCACCTTCTCATGTCACCACCTACGTCTTAAATCCCACATAGTCTTTCCAGGATTTAAACCCTAGTCTCTTGGATTCTATATTATGGGGTTTACCACTTAGGATCCACCCAAACTGTATAAATTTAGTCATCTTATCTATGAATTTTATTGAAAAAATCTAGATATAGAAGTCCTAAATCGATCAATCTTTCTTCAAATATATCACCAAAATATAAGCAATTTTGGGTCCCTAAATATTTACTCTCCAATGTTTTGGGATATAAATTTTTTACCTCACCTAAATCAAGTGCTAACATTATATGACTGAAAAGGGTACCAAAAAGATCCTTTAAATTATTTCTTGCAAGGTTTTACCATAAAAACTCTTTGATATATGAAAAGAATTGATTCTATTTAAAAGATATTGTTTTACCTCTTGAAGTGATTTATCAAATCTTTCCACCTTTATCTTAATGTTTCATGATTAATGTGAGGAGGATCCTACCGCTTTCCTTTCTAGAGAAGCTTGGACGTCAATATTTATCTTCATTAAAAAAAATCTATTTCTTCCTATTTATTTTATTTCTCTCCTGAATTTTATTTCAAAATCTTTCCTCTCTTGTTTTTATCTTATTTTAAAATTTTCCCTATTTATTTTTGGCTATGATCCCTTTATCTCAATTGTTCTATCATTTTTGGGGAGTCATATCCCTTTTTAAAATTTATTTTATTTTTTAAATTTATTTTCTTTTCTTTTTTCAAAAAAAATTCAAAATTTATTTTCTTTATATTTTTTAGTTTTTTTCTATTTTCATTTTTAATCTTTATATTCTATCATATCTTTAATTTTTATTTTAGATAATGATATATTTAAAATTTTATCTCTATTTTATATATTAATTTCTTTATTTCATTTAATATTCTTTTATTCTCTATCTATTCTATTTTAGGAGAGTTATTTTAATGATATTTTTCATTCATATCCTGTCTCTTATCTAAGAATTTTCTTAAAGATTAATTTTTTTCTAATCATGTGTAATTTATTCTTAAAATAATGTTTTATGTTCTCTATCTCTTAGCATGATCATATTTCAATATTTGAAAATATTTATACATGCTTAAATATCCTTATTTTCAAAATTTATATTGTTTTAAATGAATTTTTGTTCATTCCTTTGTTATTGTATTGATCATAAGATTATTTTTTTAATACCTTTATTACTTCTTGATATTATTTGATTTATCTATTTATTTTATAAATCATGATAGTTTGTAAATTCTTATCAGTTTATTAAAAAAATCCTAAAGGGAAGTTTGATCTTATTTAAAGTTTTTTTTGAAATTATTTTCTATTGTCTTTTCATATCTATCTAACCTTCTTGATTAAAAAATTACTTTTTAATAATTTTAAAGGAGGGATATTTTTATGGAGGTTAATGGTTAAAGAATTTCTATTTCAAATATTTTTTCATCAAGGGGGAGAACTTTAATTCAAATTTTTAGAAAAGGGGTACACATGGTTTCACGTTTATTTGGTAACTTCTTTTTTTTTATATTCTCCCTATTTATTATCTCTATTTTAATATCAAGTGTTTGTGATCATTAAAACTGGGGAGATTATTGGACCCTAAAGCTTATTTTTTTAATGATCACAAACACTCTAATGTTGTTCTAACTTGTTTCTAAAGGTTCTGAGCATAGAGAAAGTGTGGTTGGGATGGCACCCAACTTTTATTTTTACCGTGATCAATGATTATTATGGGATCAATATGAAAATGAACTCCAGTCTCCATAGAATATAAAAAAGATTTATATAAATAAGGAAGAGGCTAGAAACCTTTAGAGAGGATCTTATACATCATGTTTATAAATAATTTAATTAATTTCATAAAGAAAATAATACCTGGATCTTGGGTGTTTTCTTTGTTAATGATGTTGATCATCCAGAATGACCCTTCCGGATTATCTCGTTGCACTTGTAAGGATCCAAACTAGAATCCCTCTAACAGTGATCCACACGTACTCCGATGGCCTCTGATCGACATCGCTCGTTCTCCAGGTTCTAGCATAGTGAAGTGAGTGTCTTATATTGGTCAATCCTGATCACTTGTTCTTCGTCCTTGAAGAACATATCTCTCTCTTGAGAGGGGTGGGAAGATGATTTGAGAGAGAAATTGTTTAGCTCAACAATTCTCAATTCACTAGGTGTGTGGTTTGGTGCATGGCACAATAGTTGTATGTGTATATTTATTGACATGGGGTTTCAGTTACAATAGTTAATTGCGTAATAGAAATTAAATACATTCATAACCTTAGATAAAACTCATGTTATTAATAATAATACCACTTTATTATTTCTAGTGTTCCAACTTGTGCAAAACAGAATTATAAATAAAATTTCGTGTCACAAAATAATAGCAGCATTATTTTAATTTGTGTCAACTAGTTAAATAATTATTTATCATCTTGCAAATAATTATTTTACTACCGGACCGGCCTTGGTCCTCTCAAACTCCACCTCCGTTTATTGAACACCCAAATAAATAAATAAATAATTTATTCTCTTAAATAAATATTTTATTTTCAAAGTAGTAGATAAATATGTATTAAATGTTCAATAAAATAAATAAATATATTTTACCCAAAATTTGGTGAATAAATATTTATTTAATTTATGAAATCATTTCAAATTGAATAAAATTATTCCATTGTCTAGATAATAGTATTTACTAATTAAATTTAAATAGAATTTAACCGAGACCACCAGAAACACTTAGTGTGTGAACCTCTAGGATTCTTTCTCATTGGCATTAGGTGAGATAGCCTAAAGTCTAAGAATACTGTCTAGCAATGATTCAAGGCACCCAAGAGAAAGAACTTAAAGTTTCAAAAACAAAATCTACATACGAATTCTCACTGTGTGATATAATCCCTTTGTCGCGATATCTCATCAAGAAGGTTTCATGATAGTGTCATCAACCTTTGTGCTTGATACATCATTCTTTTGCTACCTGAAATAAACTCGTCGTTACACCATGGACATGGAATTTTGCACAACAGTTCTATTTCAATTAAAGGTCTGAGAAATCAACTTCCATAAATTGAAGGGAAAAATTCTTCCTTGACTTATCCATTAATAACATGCCACTCGTGATGCACTCAACGTACCCTACTTCCCGCCAACTATCTCCATGATGGTTTTCGTCAGTAAATAAAAGTGTGCAATTCATTGCATGTATTAATGATAATATTTAAATTTAAGGATCAATACAAACGCTCATAGATAGAAATATCCTATGACACCAAAACATGTAGAATTCCTACTGGAGGATCTGTTCTCATAATATCCTATCTTGGAGATTACCAAGTGTAAACTTCATGAGAGGAAGTCTCATCTGCTTGCGAGTACTCACACCTAACGGTATGCATGCTATGTTTCCCATAATAGTATTTCACCCAACCGTAGAACTATATTTAAGAATATTGTTATATAATTTCAAGGTTCTCATCATAGCAGGGAACTTCCATGACCTTATTAATGAAACAAATACTCTATGACATTATTACATCATAGTCATATGGAACAATGAACAATATGTAATAAGATATTTAATATTTAAATACATTAAATGTTCATGTAATGAAAGTACAACCAGTTGGTTCTCGGATAACAACTCTTAAAAACTCCCACTTGTACTAGAGCCAACTGCCTATGAATTTCAGTCCGCTAGACCTCACATGGTGATCTTGTTTCTGCTGAGTCAAGGATTTAGTCAAGGGGTCTTCCACGTTGTCTTCCATGGAAATAATGCTCACTGCAACTTCACCTATTTGAGAAAAATCCCTCAATATATGATAATTCTGAAGTATGTGCTTCATCCACTGATGTGACCTTGGATCTTTTGTGATATCCATCGCTACAGTATTATCACAGTATAGTGTGATGGGATCTTTATTGATAGGTATCACATCCAACTCCTGGATGAATCTTCACATACAAACTGCTTCTTTAGCTACCTCATAAGCAATGATATACTTAGACTCGGTTATAGAATCTATGACCACACTCTACTTTGATCTCTTCTAGCTCATTTCACCTCTATTAAAAGTAAAGATATATCCTATTTGCGACTTCATGTCATCTTGATCAGTCTGGAAACTAGAATCTATATATCCTTTGATGACTAGTTCATCATCTCCTCTATAAACTAGGAACATATCCTTATTATGCCTCAAATAATTTAAAATAGTCTTGACTTCCATCCAATGGTGGTCACCTGGGTCAGCTTGATATCTTCCCACCACACTCAATGCGTAAGTGACATCCAACCTAGTACATATCATGGAATACATTACTAACCCAATCGATGATGTGTATGGAGTCCTTTCCATTATCTTTCTTTCCTCATGTGTCTGAGGAAACATTTTATTGGAAAGATGAATTCCATGTGACGCTGGAAACAATCCCCTCTTGTATTGTTCTATACTGAATCTCTTCAGTATCTTTTCAATGTATGTACTTTGACTTAGGCCCAACAATCTCTTGGATATATCACAATGGATCTTGATCCCAAGAATATATGCTACCTCTCTCAAGTCCTTCATGGAGAATCATTGATTCAACCATGCCTTAACAGACTGTAAGATCGATATCTTGTTTCCAATAATTAATATTTCATTAACATATACTATTAGGAAAACAATTGCACTCCCACTAAACCGTTTGTAGACACAAGTCTCACATTCATTCTTGATGAAACCAAATTTTGTTATGGATTCATAAAAACAAATTTTCCATGACCTGGATGATTGATTTAATCCATAAATGGATTTATGTAACTTTCATACCCTATTTGAATCCTTTAAATTCATAAACTATTCAAGTTCTGTCTTGTAGAAATATTCCAGAAGGTTCCCATTAAGGAATGTTATTTTGACATCCATTTTCCAAATCTCATGGTCATGGTAAGAATCAATGGACAATATAATTTCAATGGATTTCAAGATTGAAACTGGTGAAAAGGTTTTGTTGTAGTCAATGCCTTGACGTTGTTTGAACCCTTTTGCGACCATTCATTCCTTATAGGTACTAACTTGTCCTTCCATGTCCATTTTATTCTTGAATACCCATTTTCAACCAATAGGATTTACATAAACTGGAGGATCTACCAAAATCCAGACTTGGTTTTGGTACATGGAATTCATTTCAGAATTCATGGCTTCTTGCCACTTGGAAACATTTGTGCCACTTACTACTTCCTTGTATGTTAGAGGACCATTATTATAAACTAATAATGATTCACTATCCTCGGTAACTATAAAACCATACCGATCCGGTTCTCTAACCTCTCTTGTACTCTTACACAGCTCTTGTGTCTCTAAAATAGTTCTTTATTCCACGAGGCTTTATGGAATCTGTTCATGTACCAACTCTTGTGTACCTTGATCCTCAACTTCATAGAAGTCTATCTCGCTCCCACTATCTCATTTGGATATGTTCTCCCTATCAAGGAATGTGGCATGTCTTTCTACTATAAAATTTTTGTCTGAGGGGGTGTATAGGTAATATCCCTTTGTTTCCTTGGGGTGTCCTATAAAGGTACACTTTGAACCTTGGGGTGCAAGTTTGTTACCTGAAGAGGCCTTAACAAATGCATCACTTCCCCACATATGTAAATTCGATACTATATATTTCTTTCCACTCTAGAACTCGTATGGAATATCATTTATCAATTTAGTTGGTACTTGGTTTGGTATGTGCGCCTATTTTTGTAACACATATCCCCAAAAGGATAATGGAAGAATTACATAACTCTTCATTGATCTCACCATGTCCAATAGGGTGAGGTTCCTCCTTTCTCTCACACCATTACATTGGGGCATGTATAGAGGAGTGAGTTGGGATAGGATCCCAAACTCCTTTAAGTAATCAATGAAGTCTTGATTAAGATATTATCCACCTCGGTCTGAGTAGAGTTTCTTAATCTTCTTACCAAGCTAGTTGTCAACTTAATTCTTGTATTCTTTGAACTTATCAAAAGAATCTGACTTATACCTCATTAAGTAGATATATCCATATCTACTAAAATCATGAGTAAAAGTTATGAAGTATGAGTACCCTCCCCTTGCTTCAACTGGAAATGGTCCACACACATCGGTATGAACCAATTCAAGAAGTTATTTAGCCAATTAAAATTTCTCACTAAATGGGGATTTGGTCATTTTTCCTTGTAAACATGAATTACATACACCAAGTGGTTTTAGTTCGATAGAATATAAATATTTATCTTTATGTAACTTTGTCAAGCATTTCTCATTTACATGACCTAGCTGATGATTCTAAAGTTGGGTGTGGTATGAGTCATGTGAAGTATCTTTGTTATCGATTTCCATTAATTGGTTTGTGTAATCCAACATGTAAAGACTATTGTATAAATGTTCCCTACCAAAACAAATTCTATCTTTTTAAAAGAATAAACATTTCCAAACTTGAAAAAAATCCATCTGTATCTAATTTGGATACAGAAATGTTGTTTTTAGTAACAGACAGCACATAATAACAACCCTTTAACACCAAGATCATCTCAGTTTGCAATGTGAGGTGGTAGTCCCTGACAGTTACAGTAGCAAGTATGGCTTCGTTGGCTACTCGTAGATCTACCTCCCCTCATTCAATCTTCCTGAATCTACTTGGTTTCTGTATTTGGATACATATGTGAGCACCACAAGTTGTATCTAATACCCAATTTGTAGAAATAGATATATTGAATTCGATAAAAAACGCACCTGAATCTTCCCCTTTCTTCTTAGGCTAGGTCAAGTTCTTCTTCCAGTGGACCTTTTTGCCACATGTAAAACAAACAGCCTTATGTTCCCTTGCCTTCCCTTTGATCTTCCTTTTCTTGGAAGGTTGTGAAGAATATTTGGTCTTAAATCTCTTTGCCTTCCCTTTCCTCTTATTAACCATAAGGATAGAAGGATTTCCGCGCTTCATATCTTTGTCCACTCAGCGAATGAGGATAAGAAGATCAGATAGATACTTCTCAATGTTGTTCATATTGAAATTGATAACAAAGTTAGAGAATCTATGAGGGAGTGATGTGAGAATGAGATCGGTACCTAGTTCTTAATGGATTTTAAACCCTAGAACCTCCAAGCGCTCAATGTAGCCAATGATATTGACTACATGAGGCCCAGCTGGGGCACCTTCTCCAAGCTTACTCTGAAAGAGTTCCTTAGAGATCTCAAACCTTTCCTGTCTTGATTTTTCCTAGTAAAGACCATAGAGATTCTCGAGAATTCTATAAGCATCCATGTTTTCATGAGACTTCATGAGATCACTAAAAATTGATTACAGCATTAAACATTGAATGTCAACTGCATTGTTTATATGTTTCTCATAGACTAGGAAATCCTCATCACTCACCTGTTTGGCAGGCAGATCAGGTAATGCTGAATCCAGCACATAAGACTTCCGTTCATGGCGTAGGATAACCCGACGGTGGATAAACCATTCCTGGAAGTTACTGCTAGTGAGAATGTTGTATTTATCTATAATTTATCCTATGAATAGTTTGGTTTACAAGCTTTTCATTTTTATTCTACAATTAAAATAGCAGATCATTAGTACTTTATTGATTACATTTTATGAGAAATAATAAATTTTTATTAAGTCTCCCGTTATTTTATCAAGTCCCAATGGCCCTCGCCATTGAACTTAGAATGTCCAGTTTTTATGAAGTTCTAGTAGAAAGGATCCATATTCCCCTTCGCATAACCCCAACAAGGGTTGGTCGAGATATTATAAGGTATTTAGGTAGGAAGGTCTTTGCCAACTGTAGGCTTGCAGCTCCTTAATCTGTTGAGTGGACTCCCCAATCCTGAAATCATGACATAGGATTTCCTCAACTCTTGCCTCCAATATTACACCAAGTCTAGTAAGGGATACTCCTCTTGATGTAATATGGTTAAGTCAACCTGAAACCTTTCATAAGGGATTACTGTATAAAATTAAGTGTACCAACAAGGGTTGGTCAAACACATAGTTTTATTGAGTTTTTCCATTAATCAAGTAACGGAAGGCCTGATATGACTTAATATTTTATTTGAGGGATTTTTATCTCTTATGCGTGAAGTGATTATTATCATTATCACATGGTTGTTAATATTAAGTGGAACTTACTTAAGTGATTAACCATGTATTGATAATATTTATGCATAAGTCTGGTTTATTTTAGTTCTATATTGCATGCTTATTTAATTCATTAATTATGTGATCGTGACAACACATCCATACTGATAAACCATGCAACTCACAAAAATAAAATAAAGAGAATGATCATGATATTTTCTAATGGTTAGTTTATCTAGAGGTTTATAAACTAGCCCTGACCTGGGGGAGAAATATCTTGATCCTTTTGGGTTCTTTCCACCTGTCCACCTCTGTATCTCCTGGGATTGGTTTTGTCTCAGCTCCAGCTTGAACCTCCATCACTATCTTGGGAGTTCCATCCATTACATATGCCTTTTTTTAGCTCACATGCAGGTGAGAGGTAAAACGGGGTTTTACATAAAAGAAACCTTAGGCACGCAGACCCTACATATTAATGAAGAGAAGGCTCACATGCCAACAAATTTAATTTAAATAAATTAAATAAAAGAACCCATACACATACAAAGGTCTTGGTCTAGATCATGATCATCCATACATGCAATGATATATACACATCAATAAAACTAGCATTCAATTATTTAATCATTCTTATTTAAGATAAATCATGCTTAAATAAATTAATTATCACCTTTAATTAATTAATACTTTTATCTTAAACCCTTTTCTTAATTTCCTTGAGATTATCATCCATCATAATTTTAAACAAATAAATTCCTTTAAAATTATCTTTGTACGTAACTTGTATCTTAGAGGCTACCTGGTGAATTCCTATTCATAACTACCCAATAGAAATGAACATTATGCAGATGTTAAATTAAACACATATATATATAACACCTATCATGTGTTGTGCCTCATCTTTACGCCTACACGATGGTACAAATCTCAAGGTTGTGTATAATATAATAACAAATTTTAATAAATCTATGTAATTTGGATGAGTACATGACATGTAGTTTCAACTACACAGTGTGTACTATTTTTCACCGTCCATCTGAAGTACACACCCAGGGAAACGGTGTGTTAGTGTACTTTGGAAATCTTCAGAGTACACGGCGTGTCTAGTATACCACACGTTGTGTAGTTCCTCATTGCATGGTCTCCAGTCGGGCAAGCTGTGTATGGGGTACACGGTCCAACCCTAACCTGAAGGGACTACACGTCATGTCCAGTGGGCCACACAGCATGTAATATGGAAACTGTGTGCCACCTATTCCTTGTCAACACATGAAGTCATTAAGACTTAAACAAAATCCAATGACACATCTTGGTTTGAAGGACCAGACTCGATGCATTGAACCTTGGCTACACGGTGTGTACTACCTAATACATGTCATGTGTTCTTTTGTTGTACGTCCAGGAACCTTTGGCACCTCTATATGAGATCCTATATTTTATTTTAATCAAAATTAAAAGAAAATATTTTTTCTATAAGGTGAATGAGAAACGAAAGAGGAGGAATAGATCTTGAGATTTAGATTTTCAGAATGATTAACTTGAATTGAAACAACTAAATTATTAAATGTGTAAATCATAAATGAAATATTTAAATAATTATAAACTATGATGTAACCGCTCTGATGCCACTTGAAGGTTCCAGGCATAGCAGAAGCCTGGTTAGAATGTCACCCAAATTTGATTTTTACCATGATCAATGATTATTCCGAGATCAATACGACAATGAACGTCAGTCTCCATAGAATATAATAAAAGATTTAGATAAAGAAGGAAGAGGCCCAAAACCTTTAGAGAGGATCTTGCACATAATTTTTATAAAAAATTTAATTAATTTCATAAAGAAAATAATACCTGGATATTCGGTATTTTCTTTGTTGATGATGTTGATTGTATAGAATGACCCTTCTAGATTATCTCTTTGTGCTTGTAAGGATCCAAACTAGAATCCCTCTAGCGGTGATCCACACGTGCTATGATGGCCTCCGATCGACACCACCAATTCTTTGGGTTCTAGCGCGACAAAGTGAGTGTCTTGTGTTGGTCATTCTTTATCGCTTGTTCTTCAGCCTTGAAGAATGTATCTCGTTCTTGAGAGGGTTGGGAAGTAGATTTGAGAGATAAATTGTTTAGAATTTACCAGGTGTGTGGTTCAGTGCATGGCACAATAGACATATGTGTCTATTTATTGACATGGGGCTTCAGTTATAATATTTAATTGCGTAACGGAAATTAAAAAAATTCATAACCTTATAAAAAATCCATGATATTAATAATAATAATGTATCATTATTTATGATGCGTCAAATTACACAAAACAGAATTATAAATAAAATTCCTCATCACAAAATAATATCAGTTTTATTTTAATTTGTACCAACTAGTTAAATAATTATTTATCATCTTGCAAATAGTTATTTTACTATCAGACTGACCTTGGTCCTCTCGAACTCCACTTCCATTTATTGAACACCCGAATAAATAAATAAATAAATTATTCTCTTAAATAAATATTTTGTTTACAGACTAGTAAATAAATATTTATTAAATTTTCAATAAAATAAATAAATATATTTTACCCACAATCCAATGAATAAATATTTATTTAATTTATACAATAATTTTAACTTGAATAAAATTATTCCATTATCTTGAGAATAATATTTATTAATTAAATTCAAATATAATTTAACCGAGACCACCAAAAACACTTAGTGTGTGACCCTCTAGGATTCTTTCTCGTTGGAATTAGGCGGGATTGCATAAAGTCTAAGAGTGTTGTCTAGCAACGGGTCAAGTCACCCAAGAGAAAGAACTTAAAGTCACAACAATGACATCCACATACGAACACTCACTGTGTAATATAATCCCTTTGTCACAATATATCATCAAGTAGGTTTCATGATAGGGTCATCAACCTTTGTGCTTGATAAGTCATTATTTGACTACCTGAAATAAACTCATCTTTACACCATAGCCATGGAATTTTTCATGGTGGTTCTATTTCAATAAAAGTTCTGAGATATCAAATTCCATAAATGGAAGGGAAAAATTATTCCTCAATTTATCCATTAATAACATGTCACTCATGATGCACTTAACGCACGCTACTTCCCACCAACTGTCTCCATGACAGTTTTCATCAGTAAATCAAAGTGTGTGATTCATGACACGTATTAATGATAATATTTGAGTCTAAGGATTATTACACATGCTTGCATATAGAAATATCTGATGACACCAAAACATGCAGAATTCCTACTGGCGAGTCTATTCTCATAATCTCTTGTCTTTCAGATTACCAAGTGCAAACTTTATGAGAGGAAGTCTCATCTGCTTATGAGTACTCCCAACTAAAAGTATTTATTCAATGTGTCCCATAATAGTATTCCATCCAACTGTATAACTATATTTAAGAATATTATTATAGCATTTCATGGTTCTCATCATAGCGGGGAACTGGCATGACCTTATCAATGAAACAAATACTCTAGGACATTATTACATCATATTCTTATAGAACAATGAATAATATATAATAAAATGTTTAATATTTAAATACATTAAATGTCCATGTAATAAAATTACAACTAGTTGGTTCTAGGACACCAACTCTTACAATTTCATGTTGTTTACAGTGTGTTTTTTGTGCTTCTAGTGTGTTAGTTTGGTAGGAAAGAATCATACCTAAAGGTATCTTCAAATTGGGTTCAAAGGGCCTATTCCACTTATTTTATAGTAGGGAATAACCAAATACCTAGTGTATTTCCACCGGATAGCCAGTGGAATGGGAAGAACACTCTCAGCTAGTAGGAGTCCATTGGCTAGCCGATAGAGGTGCACCGACTAACTGGTTGGAGATGTCTAAAAGCAGCTACTGCTAGGCAGCCCACCGACTACCCATGTCCTTTCTGCATTTAATTTTCTACGTCACTTTCATTTAATTTTATTATTTTAAATTCTACTATGATTTAATTTGATTATATTGATCGCTTTCTTTACATCATCGTGTATTTTATAGCATCGATTTTATTTATCTCTTTAATTTTTTTAAAGGAAATTCACCACCCCCCCCCCCTTCTTTCCATTTATATGGCCCAAAAAAATAGGCTTAAAGAAGAAGATACCCTAATCTAGAAAAATAAGAAAATTCATCGACCAGAAAGAGATCGAACACCGCCCAAACCTCTCAAATGATGATCCCTCTTCTAAGATTTAGTATTTTCCATGGTTTTTTATGATCAACTTTAGAACCAGTGTTATCATCTTGAATAGTGAGAATCTCTAAGGCTCGAGGATCCTGTTCTCTAGATGAACCTATTCCATGATCCTTTTCAACCCCATTTGATTCATCCTTAGGTTCAAATATTCCCTTTAGAGGATGACTTTCTTTTTTCCTACATCTTAATTGACTGCCCCAGTGGGTCTAGCATGGGATTTTTCACCTTCCTTTAGTAATGATTATCTGATACTAGATCTATTAAAATTATCTAGCATAATAAGGATTCTTTTCTCCCCAATATTCCATGTTCAGATTTTCCTACTTTCATTACTTGGAATATCCACTGGTGACATCACAACAACACCACTACCAAAGGTGTGAACCACTAGAGGGGACTGCTCAGGTATCATTGGTGCATGGGCCTTAGCACTATATTTCTATTGAATCAGATCTTATAGAGGAGAAGGACCAGTCCTCACAGCATCCATTTCAATAAGGTCATGAGTAACCTATGATTTCATGGTGATGTGAATCCTATCCTGGACTGAGCTCAGACGTAAGAGATCCACCTGCTCTATAGTGTTATCCTTCCCAACATAAATATCCTTCATATTAGTAGTGACTATGATTAAGTGGGTTCAATCTTTAAAGGGGTCACCCATGAATGGTTTTCCACCACTTCCCATAGCCTTCATGTCTACCTCCATATGGTAAAAATTTCCCTTAACATCATCCTTTTTATAAATAGTATTCAAAATACTATTTTTATCCTAAATTACTAACATTTCAGTAATTAAAAAATAAAAAAATTATAAAAATGATATAAGATCATCAATTCATTTGATTCTCATCCATCCTAAATTCCAAAAAAAACTAACCCCAAAAATAAAATAAAAAATTTAAAAAAAATACTATTTTCAATAATTTTACTTATATTGGGAGGGGTTGAGGGGTTCAGAATGAACATGATGGGCCATAACCATTGCTGAAACAAAAACTAAGATCAAGAAACTAAAAAAAGGTTCAAAAATAAAAGGTAAAAAAGAAACAATAGAAAATTTGGAAAATTAAAAAATGCAAGTAATTTATGTGATTCGAATATTATTGATCCTACATACATGAAAAGATACCTATCACCATATTTATTATTATGAAAATAAAAAAAAAATAGAAATCATATAATTGAGAAGATAAAAGAAGAGAAGTAATTCACATGAACCATAGAAGATATATAAGCATAGTATTTTCTCTCCAAGAGTTAATGGTGAACCCTTTCATGAAGATGGTAATATACACCCTCGAACTGGATGGAATCATGCATGAAACCCCAACACTAACTAAGAAAAGGAAGAAGATACAGTGCATAACTAATGTAAAAAAACAAATACAGCCTTACAGAATCAGGAATACACTAAGAGTACGAGAATAGGTTATCAAAAAATATCAATGATGCTTATTAGGTAAGGACTTCTTGAAGAATTCATGGTCAAACAAGACTCGTAGGAGGAAAAATCTCCATCATAGTAGGACTCTGAAACATGGAATATGGGATTCAACAGGATAATCTCGAAAGGACTTCTCTCTATTAACCTTTCTTATCTCTATAATGGAGGCTAGAAGGAAGTCAACCATCACTCTCAAGATAAATTCCCAACAAATGAAGTGACATGGTCAGTAATAATGGTGATTCAATGGTGATACAATGAGTTATCAAGCATGGTAGTCAAGGGTGGATGAGTGGATGGATGGGGGAATGTGGAAGAATAATAAAGGTTATGTGAGTGAAAAATATTAGGAAAAGAATAGGACACATGTTAGATATAAAGTAGATAGTTATTAGTGAATTGGATCTTGGAGAAAAATAGTAAGTAAAAAAATTATACAAGATTCGTCATATCAACAGTAATCAATGTATAGTAGTGCCCCTAGGAAGAACCTGAGGGTCATAAAACCAAAAATAGTCCATGCTTCAAATCCCACATGCCTAGTAATCAAGGATATCCAACTAAAAATCCCAGAAGGACAGATCTCATTAGGAATAAGATCCCAAAAAAAATATATTTTTCATAATAATAATAAACTAAAATAATTTTTCAGGGAAAACTTTGAAAACAAAATTAATTTTGAAAACAAATTTTAACAACCTATATTTATAAAATTTATAAAATATAAACTAAACTCAAAATAACTTAATATAAAACATATTTATAACAATTATAAAATATAAAAGGACTACATAAGAAGATATATTCTTTTAAAGATATTATTTTTTTGTCTAGTTTTTTGGATCAATATATGTGAAAGGATCAAAGTAAACCAAAATTAGAAAAAATATCAGTACAATAAGAGCCAAATGACCCCACTATCTTTGATTCTATCCATTCCCCTCAACCACCTACCTTAAAATAGGTAATTAATTTTTTCATTATTATTATTTCTAAATGTGAATCAAACAACTTTTTATAACTTCATATTAATAAAATTATATAGGGTGAAGTTGTATGTGATTTATATCTATTAACACCCACACATCACCTTGTTGTGAGGGGTATAGTGTATAATATCATAGGAGACATGCTATACAAAAAATAAATCCCAAAATATCACATGAGAGTGGGGATTAAAGTAGCTCATGAGCTAACAATTGAGTTTATTATTCTTCTGGATGATATATATGTTACGAGGATCAATGATATTATTAGAAAATTAATACCATGGATATATAATTTTATAAAGATACATGAGGGATATCCTTAAAAAAATTATTCAAATGAAAAAACATTATTAGTTGATAAAAAAGGTCTAAAATGAGGTATGGTATAACATATGGATAAAACAATGATTAAACGAAAGGTCGGATAAAGAAAATCAAATGAATCAACTAAGAAAACAAAAGGACCTTCTAGGAGTACCTTGTCCCTAGCATTTTCACTACCGCATATATTAACATTTCAAGTTTATGTAGACACCACATTCAAATATAGAAATATGTTATATATCCAATATGAAGAAGAAATATTTGGAAATTCCATTACATAAATGGTAGGTTTGGAGAGTATAAATGAGATTATCAAGTTTCAATGGTTGTGAGTCTCAATTGTAAATAAATACATGAGGTACATTTTCATAATTCATATTTCCAAAAAATGATATCCAATTTTCATTATAGTTAATAACTATTCATATATTCTATAGGAGTATATATTACTAATGTATAAATTTAAAACCAAGTGAAGTATGATTTGGAATCATTAATCCCTATATCATTTCTATGAAAAAAAATCATTGGAATTATAAGAAATTGAATAGAGAAAAGATAAACAAAGTGAGGTTCTTGAAAAGAAAATATCAGATGATGAACTCTTCTTAATGCCTATAATATAGGGGTAAAACTCTAAAATTTAATCATATATAATATTTTTTTTATTTTTTTATTACTTATTTGTTCTTGTTTTTTAGGAATCACTTGTGGTGATTACAATCGATTTGGATACCCCAAATGTTTATTTTTTATATCCAATACATAGATTTTCATCAAACTGACCACACATGATGACTATTGTGAATTTTTAATGCACTTCAATCAACATTTTATAGATAAACATTGAATTATATGTATCATTTTGTGTTTTAATTGGAATTTTGTTAAGATATGGTGATCCATAAATATAGGTTAAATCATGGTATGAGATCAGTGACTAAACATAAGAAACCTATTAATTTCTTCAAATGGAAAGAGATTAAGGTATATATAGTAATATTTTACTATAAAAACATATTTCAAAACAATTTTCTTATTTTTTTTCAATGTTTATGTAGTGTTAGAAGCAAGATAATGATAATTATTGTGGATATTACGGTTCAAAATTTATAAAAGATATCATATATCATCAAAATAATAGCATCCCTAAACAGATAATTTCTAAAGGTAATTACAATTTCATTAAAAATATTTCTTAATTTTTTGTTTTTATATATTTTATTAGTACTTAAAATATTTATAACAATCTACATACTCAAAAGAAGAATTGAATTTGTTTAGAGATGAGTGGGTAGAGTTCATGGTGTAAGAATGTTTACCAACATAAAATTTATGTAATTACCTATTATGTTTTTGATCTATTATGTTATATGATATTATATATACATTTGGGATGTTAATAATTAGTATGGTAATGCATATATATTATTTTTGACTTATTTCTCAAGAAGTATAATGGAGGGTTATGCTCTAAAGATTCTAACATAGCTAATAATATGTCCATTAAGGATGAAACTAAGATAATGGTAATGGGAAAATGGGTAGATAATGTATATAAATGTCATGAAAATGTGACTTATTACTATTTTTTGTTAAATTTTTCATCATTTTATCTAATATTTTTAAGTTAATTTCTTTATCATTTTTATCTAAAACTTATAAAGTTTTTTCAAAGATTTTTTGGGAATTCATACTTTTCTTTCAACTATCAAGAACAATCCATAAAAGTGAGAACATATTCCTTTAATATGTAATAGGAAACTACATGTTACCTCAAATGTAAACTAAATTGTAAGGATGAATCTACAAAATATTTAATCATGCTAATTTTCTTTAATTAATTTTTGAAATAGACTCTGTAGTTCAAATAGAACCTCTCATATTCTAAGGTATTTTTCTATAGTTGAGGTAAAATTATGAATTCATAAAATATATATCATGAACATTATCTTAAATAGTGTAGGAATCAACCACACCTCAATACAATTCAAAGTGTGCTCTTATTACTCGAAGTGTATGTTTTTAATTTATAATTTACATTTTAGTTCAAAACACACATCACATACTAAAAACCAAGAAAATGAGCTCATATTCCTCCAATGGACCGAAGGCCTTCATTTTTTATTGATTTTGATAATCCATCTTTCAAGGGGTGAGGTGGAACCCTTACAAGTCCCGTAGGCCTAAGTATTACTTGGCCCATAGGCCTTAGAGGAATTTATTTTCCCATAGGCTTAAAACATTACATACAACCTAGACTAACTACTTAGAACTGCTCCTCCCCAACATCTTCATTGTGAAATCATCTCTCCACCTTCTCATGGTTGTTCGGCTAGGCATTCCCGTGCATGCATAGGCTTGTCCCGATGGCATGTTACATACCCTCTCATTCTTGTAATTTGTTTAGCTTCTGCTGTTGTAGAGACCCAAAGCTTGACGTACATGGACAATACATTACTTTTGCACAATACTTAATACATAACAAAAACAGACACACAAGGATCGTAATAGTTTAGTGTCTTTGGAATCTCAGAATATAAACATCTAATCATGTTGAAAGATCTTCAAAATCTCCCATAACGATCTTCCCCTTTTTGTTTCCTTACCTAAAACCTTTATTTATTTTCTTGGGAAAATAAAACATAAAAAGGGTGAGCTCAAATGCTCAGTAAGGGAAAACATAGAGAACATAAACAATCCATAAACATTTGAAAGCAAAAACTTGAACATGAAATCTAAACATTAAAACCTTGAGCAAAGACATAAATCGTGGAAGTACGTAAGGCATATATCATAATGGAACATCAATAATGATAAAATATAATGGGAATAAAACATGTAATTGTGGAAACCATTCATCACATGTCATGATTTCCATAGTAGCCAAGGCATTGCTGCCAAGACCATCTTAGTGGAAAAAATCCCTTTCTGAAATTGAGTTCACTCCTCGTTTCAGTCCTGTAACACTGAACCAGATTAACTTATCGTTTCATCCATGTCTATCTCATGAGATATAAATCTTTACCCAATTAATTGGAGGGATATATAGGTCACACCCATCTCATAATTAAATCATTCTTACTTGTACCACAAAATAAACTTAAAACATTCATAATAACCCAAAGAATAAAATGGGTTTCATAAACATCATCCCATCATCACATAATCCATATAAAAAAAATGGATATCATTTCATCATAAGAAAAGTGAAACCATGTAAATCATAGAGACATTATACTTGAAACATACACATATTAAATAATGTAATCTTAGATGGAAAATGGTTTTGGTAAAGCACTTGAAATGAATTCTTTAGGAAAACATCCTTTCATCTTGAAAATAATTTTATTTTCACAAAATGCCATTCAATTTTAAAAGAAAATGATTTTGTTTAAAATAGTCATGAAATATTTTGGAGGAAGCTTCATGAAAATAAGGCTTTATAAAACCGTAAAAATCCTTTCATGTCGTATAAGTTAAAAAAAACATTCTTCTCGTACTTTGGTCGGAAAAGTCAAAAAAGTACCTCGTAACGTAAACAAAAGAAAGATTCCTTACATACCATGGAGTAAAAGTCAAAAATGGGTAAAAAGAACTTTAAAAATACATGAAAACACTTTTATAAAACATGGACATGGATTATTGAAATAACCCCAGTAAATACTTACGAATAAGAAATCTCGGATAAAAATGAGATTTGCAAAATTATCCCTTACCTTAGGTCTGATATGCTTCGTACGTATCTGAACCTCCTGTATAATGATTTAAATAATTTCATTTAATTATTACAGAATCATATTAATTGTTATGATATCATATATGGTTCACTTATGACTTTATATTACCCGTTCTTTTGTAAATTCATGTTAAAGTAGCGTTTTGGGTAAAATCGTTTCATTTGTCGTTCGTGTTTTAACTTGTAATTATTCATATGATTACTTAGATCATGATTACTTATATCCAGAATGTAAAACATGATTTATATACAATATATATTCAGAATATACATATATATAATAGATCGATAAATGGAAAGAAATACACCGTTCATGGAGACGGTAGGCCTTACGTACGCATGAACACTGTTTTCGTTTCCTTATTGAATTGAATGGAATTAAGTAGATATCATACATATATATATATATAAATCCAGTAGCATTATTATTTCCTATATTTCATGATTACTTATTATATATACTTTATAATCATTCATGAATGGTTAATCATTGAGAATGAATCTCATCGCGTCGTGGAGACGGTATTCCGTACACTACTGGAAAATAGGTCTATACCCACGGTTTTGCAAAAAAACATGGGAATAAGATACCCCTATACCCATGGTTTTACAAAACTATGGGTATAGGGATATTACGTGAACCTATACCCACGGTTCTCCAAAACCGTCGGTATAGGTTCACCTATACCCACGGTTTTGGAGAACCGTGGGTATAGGTTATTTTTCGAAGACCTATACCCACGGTTTTGGATAACCGTGGGTATTTGGTTTTTTTTTAAGACCTATACCCACGGTTCTGGAGAACCGTGGGTATAGGTTATGGCGGGGAATTAAAATTAGGCGGGACATGAAAAACATTTGGCGGGAAAAATATTTTTTCACGGTTTATTTTAATATATTTATAAAAATATAAATTTATATAATCGGAATTTATATAGCTCGGTTGGTCACTAGTGGAGGCACGGCTGTGACTTGCGTTCGATTCCCGCGGTATGCGATTTTTGAATTTAAATATCCGATTAGATTATATTAATATATATATATATATATATATATATATATATGTGTATGTATATGTATATATAACTAACAATAGAAAACTGTAGCCCGATTGGTGTGTTTTAGGTGCGCGGGCGGTAGTTCCAGTGTGCGATGCGGGTTCAAAACCTCTTGGTGGCGCTTTTCTGGATTTTTTAGTACCCCACGCAGATAAAATGAATATATATACATTGTTGTATAATTATATAATAAAAAGAATATGCAGCTCGGTTGGTTACTTGCAGCTGCACAACATTATGCGCGACGGGAGTGCAGGTTCAAATCCTACCTGCTGAAGATTTTTTGAAATTTAAATACCCACAGTTTTGAAAACCATGGGGTCTGTGGTGTGCCACGGTGGAATATCCATGGTGCAAATTTGACTCCCTTATACCCACGGTTTTGTAGAACCGTGGGTATAGGTTGAGACCCCTATACCGACGTCGTTCCAGCCCACGGTTCCCATAACCGTGGGTATAGCCTATACCCATGGTTCCCAAAACTGTGGTTATATCCTATACCCACAGTTTTGGGGGATATACCCACGGTTTTGAACCGTGGGTATAGGTCGTTTTTTCAGTAGTGGTACGTACGCACGAGCGATGATATCGTTCCCATGATCGTGGAATTGTATTATAGTGTATTTATACTATTTCAGAATCAATATCACTTTAAAATAATAATATATAGTTATTATTTACACCCTTATACCCATCCAAGTAAGGTGGTGGTGGAAAATAGATTACACCACGGCGTGGAGACGGTATTCCGTACATACGCACGCGTGGTGATTTCGTTTTCCGTAGGATGGATAGATGGTGAAATAGGGTTGTTTCATACTTATAATAACATATCAGTATATGAGTTATACTGATGTTATTACTTCATAATTAAACAACTAAAGAAGAAGAAGTGGAAGAAGAAATAAAGTTGAAAGAATCGGTAACGGACATTACCTCTTCTTTGAAGCGCCTCTTTGAGACCTCCTCTTAGGGCACTAAAATTGGTATTTGAATAAGACCAGGACCTTTAGGATGTTTCTAGGGAATTTTAGAAGATAATTTGGCAGGGTTTGTCCGAGCTTGAAGGCTCAAAGTGGTGTGAGGAAGAGAGGGAGGAGGTGTCCTTTTATAAGGAAGGAGAGGGGCACCTTTGGAAAAACGAAAAATATTATTTTATTATAAAGTCATATTCGGTTTTTAATAGCTCCAAATTGATTTATTTCGAAGATAAGGTAGGGATGGGTCTAAATCCTCTCATCCAATAGAATTTAGACAAGTTTAGGTCATTATATTAACCTTATCTTTTAGTTTTAACTCTTAGTTAATTAGATTGACATTTACCATGTCACTTTGTATTTTTATATTATATAGTTAATAAACTTACCATATACATCCAAGAAACCCCCAAGTGGTCCATTAATGATACACCTATCATGATATAATTATCTTTTCCGAACCTTAGATTTTTAGGAATATAATAACAATTAATAATATAATATTTGTTTTAAAAACTATTTTATGTCAATTTTGACACTATTTGGTAATTGATTTTTTTGAAACTCATAACAGAATGATTAGTTCGAGAAAAGTTAATTAAATCAATACTAACATGTTATATTAACATAGAAAATTATTTGAATTCATAAAAAGTCTCAAATTACATTTATTTGGGTATTTATAACATCAATTGTGTCAATATTTCATTAATAAGATAATTACTTCATCATCATTGTGTCATAAATAAATTAAATTATTTTAAGTCTAAAAATTACATATAAAATACCATTATGTAGGAAATATTTTTATCTTTATAATTAATATTTATAGTCGAATTTATCTTATGTATAACCCTATATTAAAAATGATTTATTTATTAAACTTTGATTTTAACTATTTTAACCCTTCTTTAAATAAATTAATAATAAATGTCCTAATCTAATCCAAGTGGGCCTAAATGGTCATATTTTATTCCTAAGGTTGATTTTGGTCGAATTACATTTATCCAATAGAATTAGGACATGTGTTAGGGTAATAATAATAACACTTTTACCCTTAATTACCCTATTCACTTTTAACCGTCGTAAAAAAAAGTAAAAAGTTACTATTCAACAAAAATTATTTTCATCTCATTGAACCACATTTTAGTCCTTGATATTAACTGTGTCTCTCAGATTTTCGAAATTCCACTCACAGAAGCGGTAAAATTAAGTTTTATGCGAATTTGAAAATTCTCCTAGGAGGTGGGTAAAAGACGGTGAGAAGTTCAATAAAATTTTTATATATCTAAAATTATTATAAAATGACTCCAATTAATTGCATTGAACTTATATAGGTATTATGTATCAATTTTTACCTAAAATAAATTTAATTAAAATAAATACTTATTTAAATAAAAAGTCGGTTTTTGAATAGTAACCCAGTGTTTTCACTATTCATCAAAAATTGAATGTTTTCAGAAAAATACCAAAAATTCACCCTATGCTAATTTTGATATTCTAAATCCAAAAATGAAGTCCATTTTGAAAGATAAAATTTATAAAATTTCAAAAAGTGGGTATTACTATTCTTAACGGCTAGTTTTAATAATATTATAACCATATATCATTGTTTAGTGAAACTTGATATTGCGTACAACACACGCTATCGAGGAAAGTCATGATTGCGTGTAATGAAAGCCAAGTCAGGGTTGCGTGTAATGCAATCTCCCTTTGGTGTAGTGTACAACACAAGACATCAACAAAATTAAAAGAATATTCTTCATAAAATCTCGGGGTGTTACATTCTACCCCCTTTAAAATGAATTTCACCCTCAAAATTCATCGGGGTTATAAATCATTTACTATTCATAGAAACCCACATCGTAAAAAAGAATACTAAAACTTAATTTTAAAAACTAAAGTATGAAATGTAACGATTACCCAAAGTAACTCATCACTGGGTTTCCATATAGGAGAACATAGGTGAGAATATGGATATGGAAGAAAAATCTAACCATCAAGTTCTGATGGAGAGTGGTAGAGAACATGGCTATTAAAAAAGCCAAAAATCACAAAGCCATAGATTTGTGATGATATAAGGTATCATCTGATTCATCGGATATAAGAGCACTAGGATAACATTTTTGGTTTTCAATATCATTTCCCTAAAGTTGAAAATTTTGAATTAAAAGAAATACTTGCTTGATTTTGGTACAATCTCACTTTTGTTCGTGCTTTGAAAAATTTCCACTTCATCTCTTAAAGAAATGAAGTTGAATTTTTTATTCGTGAAGTGTTAATAGATCATGTGATAGAATGATGGTTCATTCCATCTGTTTCAAACAAAAGGTTATAAAAAGTTATCAAATATACATAAGTCAATCTATGGTGAGATTAATCATATATGGTTCCTAAAATGAACTTATACTTCATATATCATACCACTTAATAAAATAAAACTAGTTTCTACTAACCAGGGACTTCCTATAGTCTAGTGGTAGGCGATAAAGGCCAGTCGCACTTCGGTTGTGGGTTCGATTCCCATAGCCTTGTCCAACGCGACGGGTTGTCGCCCGTCCTGCAGGTTGTCCTTTTTCTAAAAATACATTATTATAACTTTCCATCAATAATATCGAAAAAGTTCTAGCCTTAAACAATAATAACTTATGTCCAACATAATTCATTCCAATCTTTAGGCTTATCCAAAATACTGTTGTCCAGTCTCATATTATAGTGAAAATGATTACCAAAGAGTTCATATAAAAAGCATGTTAATACCATCGTTGATCCCCATATATCATAAGATATGTCTTGTTGGTCATATTCCAAACATTCTAAGGCCTTAATCATGTATTCTCTTGAAAAAAAATGAATACCCATTGAACCTTAGTGAAAACATGAATGCTGTCAAAAGTTAACTCTTTCCACATACCAAAATCCAAAAATTCTATATACTCAAACCATGATATAACCTTCTCCTTATATCACTCATGATCTCATGAATATTATTAAACATCTCATTATCTTCTTATCCCTTCATTATGCGCATATCATCTAATTTCCAAAAATATCTGAATAACCTTTCATGGTTACTGGTACCATTCATCATACACTTTCAACACTTAAGGAAAGACAACAGTGTAACAATCCTTAGATGTCTCTTTATTCCATAGTACCATGAGATTACTTATACAACATTACACTTGATAAACATGTAATCATTCCACTACCTTCTTAAACCACTGACCGAGCTTCAACAATTCTTTCATCTCACATATCATTTGTAGTCTCTTCATCATCATCAATATAAATACTACCCATACTAACATACTGATTCTCTTCATGAGAATTTCCCTTAGGGAATTGGTTTGCATAATGCTCGTACATTCCACATTTAAAACATTTAACCATTGTTGATGTCGTAGCAATACCATTATCCTCATCCATGGTGTTAACTGAACCTTTTCCTTTGCACTTACTGGATTTGTGTCCTTCTTTTCCACACCAAAAGAATCTTCTAGTTCCTTTGAAACATTCTCCTTGATGCCTCTTCCCACATGATTTACATATGGGAAATTGAACTTTCTTTCCTCTATGATCATCATGAAACTCCATCTTTCTCTTATTATACGAGTCAGGAAACTTACCAAATTTGAGTTTATTGGACATATTACGAGATTTCTGATTCGGCATAATAATGATGTTTGGACTTCCAAATCCAATTTCATTTGGTTTCTCATGAAGAATATCATTCCATTGTCCATCATATCCTCCATTATCGTGAATCATCTTATTTCCAGCCATTTTCTAAAACCCAAAAAGAATAGTGTGAGAGGCAAAAATCATAATAAAGGGGGAGTAACTTCAATATCTAACATCTTAGGTTTAATCTAATATCGTTACCATAATTATAGGACTATAACCTATACTTATACTTAACCTTAGAAACATCCATAGACATACATTAGAAATATCTCTAGGGATCTCACTAAAGTTCTCGCATCCTAGTTTCCAAAGGTTAACTAAACCTCCCTCTGATACCAACTGTAGAGACCCAAATATTGACGTACATGGACAATACATTACATTTGAGTAATACTTAATACATAACAAAAACAGACACATAAGGATCGTAATAGTTCAGTGTCTTTGGAAACTCGGAATATAAACATCTAATCATGTTGAAAGATCTTCAACATCTCCCATAACGATCTTCCCCTTTTTGTTTCCTTACCTAAAACCTTTCTTTATTTCCTGGGGAAAATAAAACATAAAAAAGGTGATCCCAAATGCTCAGTAAGGGAAAACATAGAGAACATAAAACAATCCATAAACATTTGAAAGTAAAAACTTGAACATGAAATCTAAACATTAAAACCTTGAGCAAAGACATAAATTGTAGAAGTATGTAAGGCATATGTCATAATCGAACATCAATCATGATAAAATATAATGGTAATAAAACATGTAATTGTGGCAAACATTCATCACATGTCATGATTTCCATAGTAGCCAAGGCATTACTGCCAAGACCATCTTAGTGGACAAAGTCTCTTTCTGAAATCGAGTTCACTCCTCGTTTCAGTCCTGTAACACTAAACTGGATTAACTTACTGTTCTAGCCATGTCTATCTCATGAGATATAAATATTTACCCAATTAATTTGAGGGAGATATAGGTCCCACCCATCTCATAATTAAATCATTCTTACTTGTGCCACAAAATAAACTTAAAACATTCATCATAACCCAAAGAATAAAATGGGTTTCATAAACATCATCCCATCATCACATAATCCATATAAAACAAATGGATATCATTTCATAATAAGAAAAGTGAAACCATGTAAATCATAGAGACATTATACTTGAAACATACACATATGAAATAATGTCATCTTAGATGGAAAATGGATTTGATAAAGCACTTGAAATGAATTCTAGAGGAAAACATCCTTTAATCTTGAAAATCATTTTCTTTTCACAAAATGCCATTCAATTTTAAAAGAAAAGGATTTTGTTTAAAATAGTAATGAAATATTTTGGAGGAATCTTCATGAAAATAAGGCTTTATAAAACTATAAAAATCATTTCATGTCGTATAAGTTAAAAAAACATTCTTCTCATACTTTGGTCAGAAAAGTCAAAAAAGTACCTCGTAACGTAAACAAAAGAAAGATTCCTTACATACCATGGAGTAAAATTCAAAAATGGGTAAAAAGGAATTTAAACATACAAGAAAACACTTTTATAAAACATGGACATGTATGATTTAAATAACCCCAGTAAATACTTACGAATAAGCAATCTCGGATAAAAATGAGATTTGCAAAATTATCCCTTACCTTAGGTCTGATATGCTTCGTATGTATTCGAACCTCCTGTATAATGATTTAAATAATTTCATTGAATTATTAAAGAATCATATTCATTGTTATGATATAATATATGGTTCACTTATGACTTTATATTACCCTTTCTTTTGTAAATTCATGTTAAAGTAGCGTTTTGGGTAAAATCGTTTCATTTGTCGTTCATGTTTTAAATTGTAATTATTCATATGATTAATTAGATCATGATTACTTATATCCAGAATGTAAAACATGATTTATATATAATATATATTCATAATATACATATATATAATAGATCTATAAATGGAAATAAATACATCGTTCATGGAGACGGTAGGCCGAACGTACGCATGAACGCTATTTTCGTTTCCTTATTGAATTGAATGGAATTAAGTAGATGTCATACATATATATATATACATAAATACAGTAGAATTATTATTTCATATATTTCATGATTACTTATTATATATACTTTATAATCATTCATGAATGGTTAATCATTGAGAATGAATCTCATCGCGTCGTGGAGACGGTATTCCGTACGTACGCACGAGCGATGATATCATTCCCATGATCGTGGAATTGTATTGGAGTGTATGTATACTATTTAAGAATCAATATAACTTTAAAATAATAATATATAGTTATTATTTACACCATTATACCCATCCAAGTAAGGTGGTGGTGGAAAATAGATTACACCACGGCGTGGAGACGGTATTCCGTACGTACGCATGCGCAGTGATTTCGTTTTCCATAGGATGGATAGATGGTGAAATAGGGTTGTTTAATACTTATAATAACATATCCATATATGAGTTATACTGATGTTATTACTTCATAATGAAACAACTAAATAAGAAGAAGTGGAAGAAGAAATAAAGTTGAAAGAATCGGTAACGGACATTACCTCTTCTTTGAAGTGCCTCTTTGAGACCTCCTCTTAGGGCACTAAAATTGGTCTTTTAAGAAGACCAGGACCTCTAGGATGTTTCTAGGGAAGTGTAGAAGAGAATTTGTCAGGGTTTGGCCGAGATTTAAGTCTCAAAGTGGTGTGAGGAAGAGAGGGAGGAGGTGCTCTTTTATAAGGGAGGAGAGGGGCACCTTTGGAAAAACTAAAAATATTATTTTATTATAAAGTCATATTCGGTTTTTAATAGCTCCAAATTGATTTATTTCGAAGCTAAGGTTGGGATTGGTCGAAATACTCTCATACAATAGAATTTAGACAAGTTTAGGTCATTATATTAACCTTATCTTTTAGTTTTAACTCTTAGTTAATTAGATTGACATTTACCATGTCACTTTGTATTTTTATATTATATAGTTACTAAACTTATCATATACATCTAAGAGACTCCCAAGTGGTCCATTAATGATACACCTATCATGATATAATTATCTTTTCCGAACCTTAGATTTTTAGGAATATAATAACAATTAATAATATAATATTTGTTTTAAAAACTATTTTATGTCAATTTTGACACTATTTGGTAATTGATTTTTTTGAAACTCATAACAGAAAGATTAGTTAGAAAAAAGTTAATTAAATAAATACTAACATGTCATATTAACATATAAAATTATTGGAATTCATAAAAAGTCTCAAATTACATTTATTTGGGTATTTATAACATCAATTGTGTCAATATTTCATTAATAAGATAATTACTGCATCATCATTGTGTCATAAATAAATTAAATTATTTTAAGTCTAAAAATTACAAATAAAATACCATTATGTAGGAAATCCTTTTATCTTTATAATTAATATTTATAGTCGAATTTATCTTATGTATAATCCTATATTAAAAATTATTTAGTTATTAAACTTTGATTTTAACTATTTTAACCCTTCTTTAAATAAATTAATAATAAATGTCCTAATCTAATCCAAGTGGGCCTAAATGGTCATATTTTATTCTTAAGGTTGTTTTTGGTCGAATTACACTTATCCAATAGAATTAGAACATGTTTTAAGGTAATAATAATATCACTTTTATCCTTAATTACCCTATTTACTTTTAACCGTGGTAAAAAAAGTAAAAAGTTACTATTCACCAAAAATTATTTTCATCTCATTGAACCACATTTTAGTCCTTGATATTAACTGTGTCTCTCAGATTTTCTAAATTCCACTCACAGAAGCGGTAAAATTATGCTTTATGCGAATTTGAAAATTCTCTTAGGAGGTGGGTAAAAGACGGTGAGAAGTTCAATAAAATTTTTATATATCTAAAATTATTATAAAATGACTCCAATGAATTGAATTGAACTTATATAGGTATTATGTATCAATTTTTACCTAAAATAAATTTAAATAAAATAAATACTTATTTAAATAAAAAGTTGGTTTTTGAATAGTAACCTAGTGTTTTCACTATTCATCAAAAATTGAAAGTTTTTAGAAAAATACCAAAAATTCACCCTAGGCTAATTTCGATATTCTAAATCCAAAAATGAATTCCATTTTGAAAGATAAAATTAATAAAATTTCAAAAATTGGGTATTACTATTCATAACGGCTAGTTTTAATAATATTATAACCATATATCATTGTTTAGTGAAACCTGATATTGCGTACAACACACACTATTGAGGAAAGTCGTGATTGCGTGTAATGCAAGCCAAGTCAGGGTTGCGTGTAGTGAAATATCCCTTTGGTGTAGTGTATAACACAAGACATCAATGAAATTAAAAGAATATTCTTCATAAAATCTCAGGGTGTTACAGCTGTGGTGAATGCTCCTTGCTCATCCTCCTTATAGAGCTTGTTCCTCGTAGGTCGTCTGGTTTGCATCTGCACTTAAGGTGGCCCGAAGGCCTTGAGGTGGCTCGAAGGCCTTACTGACCTGAAGGAATGGGTAGCCTGAAGTCCGTAAAGGACTCGGGGACCAAATCGGTGGCCCGAAGGCCCAAATGGGGGAATATTCTCAGCTGCTATAGTGTCAAGCAGTACCTGCTACAGTTTCCGCTACAGTACCTACTACAGTACTACACAGTTCCCGCTACAGTGCCTTCTACAATACTACTACAGTAACCCGTAAATAATTTCTCCACCTAGATTTGATCTCGGGTCTCCCGGATACACTTACAGAGTCCTTACCAACCGGGCTAAGCCTCATGTGTAAGAAAATGAGCTCATATTGATTTGATACTTTAGGAAAATGATCCATAATTCATTTTTGATGTGTAGGAATTTACCGCACCTCAATCTAATACATGGTGTGATTGGTATGACTCAAATCACATATTTTCAGTTTAAGACTGACATTTTAGTTCAAAATACATATTACATACTCAAAACTAATAAAAATCATTCAGGTTGTTTTCATACTTTATAAAAATGGTCCATAAGTCATTATTTATTATGTAGGAATCAACTACACCTTAATCTGATACATGGTGTTCCTGGTATGACTCAAAGTGTTTGTTTTTATCTTAAAATTCATATTTTAGTTCAGAACACATTCCACATACTAAAAACTAACCAAACACATTCAAATTGTTTTGATACCTTAGAAAAATGATACATAACACATTTTTTACATGTAGGAATCAACCATACCTCAATTTGATACACAACATACCCTATATGACTCAAAGTGTATGATTTTAGTTTAAAATTGATATTTTAGTTCAAAACACACATGAAATGATCAAAATTGAGAAAATGCATTCATATTGTTTTGTTAGTTTAGTAAAATGATCCATATTTCATTTTTGACATGTAGGAATCTACCTCATGTCAATCTAACACACGATATGGATGGTATGACTTGAAGTGCATGCCTTCAATATAGAAGTTCCATTTAAGTTTAAAATATGAATCACATATCCAAAACCTATCAAACGGGCTTAGATTGTTTTCAAACTTTTTTTAAAACAATTCATAATTAATTTTTGACATGTATGAATTGACTACATGTCAATCTGACACATGATGTGGTTAGTATGACTCAAAGTATGTGTTTTCAATATATAAGTGTCATTTTAGTTTAAAACTCATCACATAGTCAAAACTAAGAAAAATATTTTGTATCATTTTCAAAATTTAGGAAAATGATCCATAATTCATTTGTGACATATAGGAATTTACCATATATCAATACAATAGATGATGTGTAAGGTATGACTCGAAGTGTGTGTTTTCAATATAAAAGTTTCATTGTAGTTTAAAATGCATGTCACATAGCCAAAACATAGAAAATGAGCTCAGATTGTTTTTCTACTTTATGAAAAATGTAATTCCCCAAACCCAGTTGCCTAGAGAAGGTGTATTATTTTATTACATTGGAATTATTACAAGAAATTTTTATCCCAAAGTAATGAATATTTTAGTAGTTTTGGAAAAAAAGATACAAACATAAGTTCAACATTACAACTTGAAAGGAAATACAATATGAAAATTCTATTGTAAACATCCATAACTTATATATTATCCATGAAAGTAAATAATAATATACTTATTCACATCCTGGAGAAATATAAAAAATAAGAAAGGGGTGATCTCAGATTCTCATTATGGGTAAATAATACAGTGGAAGTAATCATAATCATAAACACTAGGCATGGCGAGGAACTAAAAACATATGCCTTTAAAATATACTTGAGCATTATATAGAATAAATGAAAAATAAATAAATAACACCATAATAAATCATAACCATGGATATTATATTAGTCTAATAATCACATGGAAAATCAAATAGTATTTTCATAATGAGGGAATTAATAATGCCAAACATCATAATAATTTTTTCAAGGCCTCATGCCAATACCATACATAAACGGGTAAAAACCCAAACTAGTTTGTCTCATGAGACCTATCGATGCATCAAGGGGATATAGTGGGCATCACCCATCACTTACTAAGTCCAATTAATTCCTCATATGAAAATTGAGAAACATAATCAACATATATATTGATATTGAAACTAACATATGAAATGTAAATAGCTTTCCTCAATCAGTAAACATAAACACTAGACATTCATAGTAATATGGTAAATTGTATCAAGATAGCACATCCACGGTAAAAATAATCATAAAAAATTCAATAAATTATATTATATTATGTAATAAAATATTTATCTCAATAAAACATAATAATCATCAAGAGTATTGAAATAGATGGAAATACTCTTATAAAATCATCGATTAATACTTGAAAGAAATACTCTTTTACTTTGAAAAAAAGAGTTCTTTTGGAAACATATCTATATAAAACCATAAGAAAACTAATATAGTTTTTTCATAATAAAATTAGTGGTTTTAGAAAAATAATTGAGGCTTAAAATAGATTATAGGGCGTACTTGAAAATAGGTAAAAATTTGAGAAGTTCCCTTGAATCGAGCTTGTTTATCAGGAAGAATTTGAGAAAGATCCTTTTAAAACATCACTATAAAATAAAGAATTATTCTGATTGGTACTCATAATTTATGAGGAGTAAATAATAACAATTAATAATTTTATTGAGGTAAGTAGAGAATAAGAGTAACCCGAAAGAAAATGGAGGTTTGGGTAGAAAACCCTTACCTTATATCTGAACATATTCTTCACTTGACCTTAACTTCATGGATAATAAAATTAAATACATTAATTAATTAATTAAAAACCTTATATACATGTATTTGATTCATTATAGTTTTATTAAGTTCATTTATGTCCTTATTGGTAAATTATATTATTAAATTATGTCGTTCTGGAGTGTTTGTTTCCTTGACGTCATGATCGGTTCGCTTGATTATAAGTAATGGATTTCATTTAAAATTGGTATAGTTCTATAGAATTAAAATTTCATTCTATTAATGAGAATACATAAGTTTAAAATGGTTATATATATCATTTTTATATATATTATGAGGATGAATCATTAGATAATACATTTAGTGATAATCATTCAGATTATTACAACGGTTATTAATCATAACGAACTCATTTTGTATTATCGCTTGGTATTATATAAATATGTTACATAAAGAACATAAAAAAAGTTGTAATATTCATTTTATAATATTTTTAAACCATTAAAATGGTTTAATGAACATATTTGAAGAATAAATTGAATAATGAAACTTCGTCATCCATGAAGGTTGTAAATTGGTACTTCCCAGACAATGATTTTGTTTTTAAAATAAAAAGAGAGAGAGTAAGAAGATCGATGATGATTCTACCATTAACATGGTATAATTATATTATTTAAATTATATCAGAGTTATGATTATTATTTGGATAGAGGAGTTTAGGATATAATAATAAAATAAAATAAATTGAAATGAAATTAAAAGAAAAAGGAAGAGGGTTTACCTCTTGACATATCCTTCTTCAAAACCTCCTTAAGGGAATGGGTTTTGGTCTTTTGGAAATACCAAGAGCTCTTGGAAGTGGGGAGATACTAGGGAAGAGTATTTGGGAATAAATTTGAGAATCTAAAAGGCTTATAGGAGTAATAATAAGAGGGAGTGAGGGGTGGTTTTTATAGTGGAGGAGAGGGGTGATTTTTGAATATCTTATTCATTATTTTATTATTTTTCTCAAGACAAGAGATAGTGTTGATTCTTGTGACGAAAAAGAGTAATAAGTGCATGTGATTTTGAACCAAGTGTTCTTAAATTATCCAAACATCACCTATTACTCAATAAATCATGTATTTAGCATTTATCGTTAATTATCATATTTTGCTATTCACTAAAAATTAAAGTATTTTAGAAAAATCCTAAAAATTCACCATAACCATTTTTCAACATGCAGAATTCAAAAATAGACTTATTTTTATCAAAATAATTTTATAAATATGTGAAATTTAATTTTTTACATAAAATCATTATTTACTTGAAAAATGCATATTTTAAATTTAAAACTGATTTTATAATACTTTCAAAAATTAAATGAGGTCTCATAAAATTATCCTAAAATAATAGGACAAAAAATATTTATTTAATAATAAATTTTATGAAAATAAATTTTATTTTAAATAAATTTATTAATTTAAAATTGTAATTAAATTTTTATTACTCACAAAAATACCAACACTGAATTATTAATATTTAAAATATTCACTCTCGTTTATAAGGTGCATAAATTTTATTTATACTTACATGGATGAGGTTATTATTCATAAGTATCATATTACTATTCATAAGGGCACATTACTATTCATTAGGGACAAGTTACTATTCACCAAAAATGTAAGTTTATCCTATCAGACTCTAAATATCTTATTGATTGCAATCGTGTATGTCCATTTTTTGAAATTCAAAACACAGAAGCGGAAATATTGTGTCTAACGACTAGGTTATATCTATATTATATTATAAAAAAGTGGTTGTTTCACATAGACTCAGTGTTTCAAGCATTCTATATTAAATTTATTTGTAATTCCTTGGAGTGCTACATTCTTCCCCTCTTACAAAAATTTCATCCTTGAAATTACCAGAATGTTACCTCATAAAAAGATTTGGGTAGTTCTTCATCATATTCTCCTTAGGCTCCCACTTCACCTATTCTATTTTATAATTTTTCTAAAATACCTTTACCATTCGAGTCATCTGATTCCTCAAAACCTGCTCTTTAGTGTCCAGAATCAGAATAGGCTCTCTATAGTAAGATAAGTAAGGTTCCAATTCTATACCTTCAGAATTGAGTACATGTGTTGGGTATTGCATGTACTTTCTCAACAATGAGACATGGAACACATTGTGTGCCTTAGAAAGGAAATGTGGTGTTTCCAAATGATAATCCACAAATCCAATTCTCTCTAGAATTTCAAAAGGTCCAATGTACCTAGGGATCAATTTCCATTTCTTCCCAAATCTTATAATACCCTTCCATGGAGAAACTTTCAAGAAAACGTGATCTACCACTTGAAATTCAAAATCCTTCCTTCGATTATCAGCATAGATATTTTGCCTGCTTTGAGCTGATTTGATATGGATTTGAATATTCTTTACCTTTTTTGTTGTTTCCTCCACAAGTTTCGGGCCTGCAAGATTTCTTTCACCAACATCATTATAATATGTTGGTGTATGACACCACTTTCCATACAATTCCTCATATGGTGCCATTTGAATACTTGAATAGAAACTATTATTGTAAGAAAACTCCACTAAAGGTAAATATTGATCCCACGTTTCTTGAAAATGAAGTGAGCGCGATCTCAACATGTCTTCTAATGTTTGGATCATCATTTCTGATTTCCCATTAGTTTGAGGGTGATAAGTAGTACTTAATCAAATCTCAGTATCCAAATATTTCTGAATAATTTTCCATAATTTTGATGAAAATCATGGATCATGATCAGAAAAAATTGATATAGGTGCTCCATGAAGTCTCGCAACTTCATTAATATAGAGTTGTGCAAGGCACTCCATTGAAAAATCATCCCTTATAGAGAATAAATGTGCAGATTTTGTGAGTCGATCAATAATTACCCATATTGCATCATTCTTTCTTGGAGATTGGGGTAATCCATTGATAAAATCCATAGTAATTCCATCCCATTTTCATGTAGGAATTTTAAAAGATTGCATGAATCCTATAGAATGTTGTCTTTCAGTTTTTACCTGTTGAAAAACTAAACATATTGATATATAATCAGCAATTTCCCACTTCATTTTTTCCCACCTGAAATTTTCCTTCAAATATCTATACATATTAGTGCTACTAGGGTGTATAGAGAAATTTGAACTATGGGCATCATCCAATAACTCCCTTTTTAGTTATAGGATATAGGGAACACATAACCTCCTCCAAAATTTCAGAGTTCCATCCTCACACACAAAGTCTTCCAACTTCCCATCATTCACAACTTTAATTTTCTTTTGAAGATTCTCATCATTATACTGAGAACTTTTAATTTTTTCCAATAAAGATGGTTGGGAAACCAATTGAAAAAGTAGTGATGTTTCACCTTCTTTAATAATTCCCATATTCATCCTCTCTAGATTCGTGTACATAGGATCCTTGTCAATTCTCATTTTGTTTAAAACTCCATGATCCTTCCTCCTCAATGCATCAGCTTCCCCATTTTCCTTTCCTGGGTGGTAGTGTATAGAACAATCGTAATCCTTGAGTAGATCTATCCATCACCTTTGCCTCATGTTGATTTATTTCAATGAAAAGATATATTTTAGGCTCTTGTGATCCATATATATCTCACAACTTTCTCCATAGAGATAGTGTATCCATATCCTCAGAGAAAATATTACATCTACTAACTCAAGGTCATGAGTTTGATAGTTCTTTTCATGAATTTTTAACTGTCTTGATGCATAGGAAATAACTCTACCATTATTCATAAGGACATAACAAAGTTCTTTCTTTGATGCATCACTATAGATCACAAATCCACCATTTCCTGGTGGTAGAGTTAGGATCAGAGCATTCAATAATATCCTCTTCAATTATTCGAAACATTCATCACGTTATTTTTTCCATATGAACTTAACCCCTTTATGAGTAATCTTGGTTAAGGGTTTGGCTAAATGGGTGAAGTTCTGAACAAAACGCCAATAATAACCTATTAAACCAATAAAACTACACACCTCGGTTATTTTAATTGGTGTAGTCCATTCTTGAACTACATTTGTCTTCATATGATTAACTAAAATTGCATCCTTAGAGACAATATGACTCAGAAAAGAAACTGCTTGAATCCAGAATTCACACTTTCTAAACTTCCCATATAATTCATTTCTTCTAAGAGTCTTCAGAATAATGCACAAGTGATTCTCATGATATTATTATCTTTTGGAGTATACTAAGATATCATCAATAAATACCACAACAAAGTCATCAAGATGTTTCTTGAAAACTCTATTCATTAGATCCATGAAAACATATGGTGCATTAGTCAGTCCAAAAGGAATTACTGCAAACTTGTAATACCCATACCTGGTTCGAAATGTTGTTTTTGGAATATCCTCTTTCCTCACATGAAAATGATGATATCCAGATCGCAGGAAAATCTTTGAAAAATATTGGGATCTATGAAGTTGATCAAATAAATCATAAATGTGAGGAAAAGGATACTTGTTATTTATCATAATATCATTTATCTCCATGTAGTCAATGCATAGCCTCATATATCCATCCTTCTTTTTGATGAAAAGAACAGGGGATCCCTATGGAGAAACACTAGGGTGGATAAATCCTTTATCACTCAATTCCTCTAGTTGTTTCTTCAGTTATACTAACTCCGAATTGGTCATTCTATAAGAAGTATTTGATATAGGTCTTGAACTAGGAATTAAATCAATAGTGAACTCAACTTCGTGCTTTGGAGGATGTATAGGTAAATCCTTTGAAAGACATAAAATGTATTCTTACACAATAAGTACATCCTTAATTTGAATATTTATTTCCTCACCCATATATATTGCATTCTAATCCTCCCCAAGAATTATATTCAGTAGAGATATTGGGGGTGGATCTAGATAAGAATCAAATTATGAGGTTTCTTCTCTAAAGACAATATATTCTACACCATTCTCAAAAATTGTAACCTCTTTCTTCTTGAAATAGATTCTCACATTGTAGTTTTAAATCCAATTCATACCAAGAATTATATCAAATTCAATCATGGGTATTATGATAATTTTTGTAACTAATGTAAGTTTTTGTGTCATAAGCGGGATTAATTGGCGCGTCTTTATTGCAATGATACTTCTCTTAGAAGTTTTGATTGAAAACTTATTTATTAAATCAAATTGTAAATGTATAATTTTCTATGAAAACTAGGAAGATATAAAAGAATAAGATGATCTAGAATCAAATAAATCATTGGCTAAGTTTGAGGAAATTATTAAAGTACCTTCCACCACATCATTAGGAACTTAAACCTCAGTGGTTGTGATCACATAATATTAGACTTTATCCCTTGGCCTTTTCTGAGGAATGTTTCCTTGACGCTTAGGACAATAATTTGCATAATGTCCCGTCTCTTTGAAATTTTGTCATTGAACATTGGTGACTTCTTTATTTCCCTTACAATCATGGGATTGGTGGCCTTTTCCTCCACACTTATAACAAACACTCATACCCTTCAGGCAAGTACTAGGGTATTTCTTCCCACAATTATCACAAGATGGAAAATCAATTATTCCCTTCTTCCCATTTTCATTATTTCCTTTTCCATAGTTTTCATGAGCCCTATTCTTCTCTTTCATTCTTTTAAATTGATAAGACTTAGAGAATTATTTTTCTATCTTGATAGAACATGAGACTATATCTTCGTATGATGAGAAACTTTGGAAGACTGGTGCCCTTCGGAAGAATAATTTTAAACCGTCAGAGAATTGATCAAACTTGCTCCTTAGATTATATATATAGTTTGTGACATTTCTTGATAACCTTGTGAAGTTAGCTTCATACTTTGAAACATTCTCATCCTCTTTTTTCCTCAGATTCAGAAATTGGCTTTCCATATCCACTCATTGTTCATGAGGAAAGTATTTTTCTAATAATATTTCCTTAAAATCCCTCCATTTCATATTTTAAATCTCTTTATACTCCTTTTTTTTAATAAATAACCACCATTGATCAGCATATCCCAATAGATGATAAACTATCATGATAACCTTATCCCTTTCGCTGCTTCTTAAACTGAGAAATGTATTCTCTAAAGAACTTATCCACTACTCTCCTATGAATGGATTTTTAGTCCCATTAAATGATAGAGGTTTTTGTCTCATAAAGTGTTATAACATTTCTCCTCCACATTGTGGATCAGGATGCTCCATACGGGTAAGTTTATTGTTCATAACCTAAGTCATTTGTCCCATTATAGTTATAAGTTTCTCAACACTAGTCACAATATCATTATCTTACATAGAAGGGAAATCCCTACATGGGATACATGCATTCATGTGGTTTCTATTCCTTCCACTATACGCTATTTTTAAATAATTTCATACACTAAATTAGGTTATGAATCATAATGTATAATGTTGAACTATAAAAACACTTAACATAAATTGAAATTTTATGCATGTCTAATTTCATAATCATAGGCATGGTTTATTTGAGAACATATTTACTTTTAAATACTTAATAATTGTTTATAAATAGAATTTGAATTATCTAAGAATATCCCCGAGTATTTTCAAACCAAGTGCGCAGTAATACCCATTGTCATGTACCAGGTTACCCCAAGTCAAGACCAGAACACCTTGTCAGAGTTGTCACTTCTAGGTACATCTCTTCCAGAACCACATCCACTTATAGTATCTAAACATGGATGTATTTTCTAGAAATATCCACATATTATATACCTTACCAAAATTATAGGATTTTCTTGTATACTTATCCTCAAATTATATCTTAGGGTTTGGTTCCCTAATCTACATTTTCTAAATATAGTTTCTAAGTTTTTTACTAAACTTTCTCTAATACCAACTATAGCACCCCAACCCCAGTTACCCGGAGTAGGTGTATTATTTTATTACATTAGAATGATTATAAGAAATTTGTATCCAAAATTAATGAATAATTTAGTAGTTTTGGAAAACAAGATACAAACATAAGTTCAACATTACAACTTTAAAGGAAATATAATATAAAAATTCCATTATAAACATCCATAACTTCTATATTATCCATTTAAGTCATTCATAATATACTTCTTCACATATTAGGAAAATATAAAACATTAAAAAATGGGTGATATCATATTCTTAGTAAGGGTAAATAATATATTGGATGTAATCATAATCATAAACACTAGGTATGGTGAGCAACTAAAAACACATTCCTTTAAAATATACTTGAACATAATATGGTAGAAATGAAAACTGAATAAATAAAATCATAATAAAACATAAACATGGATATTATATTATTCAAATAATTACATGGACTATAAAATACTAGTTTCATAATGGGGGAATACATAATTCCATACATCATAATCATTCTGTCAAGGCCTCATGCCATGATCATACATAAACGGGTAAAAACCCAAACTAGTTTGTCTCATGAGACTTATTGATGCATCGAGGGGCTATAGTGGTCTCCACCCATCACTTACTAAGTCCAATTAATTCCTCATATGAAAGGGGAGAAACATAATCAATATATACATTCATATTGAAACTAATATATGAAATATAAATAACTTTCCCCAATTAGTAAACATAAACACTAACCATTCAGAGTAATATGGTTAATGGTATCAAGATAGCACATCCACAGTCAAAATAATAATAAAACATTCAATAAATTAAGGTAGATTATTTAATAAAATATTAATCTCAATTAAACATAAGAATCAACAAGAGTGTTGAAATAGATGTAAATACTATTATAAAGTCATCAAGTAATACTTGAGAGAAATATTATTTTACTTTACAAAGCAGAGTTATTTTAGAAAATTATTTATATAAAATCAGAAGGGAACTAATATATTTTTTTATAATAAAATAAGTGGTTTTTGAAAAATAATGTTGTATTAAAATATATTATGAAGTTTACTTGAAAATAGATAATAATTTTAGAATTTTCCTTGAATCATGTTTGTTTATCGGGAAGAACTTGAGAAAGATCCTTTTAAAACATGTAACTCCCCATAGAATAAAGAATGATTCTGATTGGTACATATATATATAACATTCACACATAATTTATGAGGATTAAATAAGAATAATTAATAATTTTATTGAGGTACTTATAGAATAAGAGTAACCCAAAAGAAAATGGAGGTTCGGGTAGAAAACCCTTACCTTGTGTCCGAACATGTTCTGCACTTGACCTTAACTTCCTGGATAATAAAATTAAATAAATAAATTAATTAATTAATTACTAACCTTATATACATGTATTTTATTCATTATAGTTTTATTAATTTCATTTATGGCCTTATTTATAAGTTATATGATTTAATTTCATCATTCTGGAGTGTTCGTTTCCTTGATTTCATGATTGGTTTGTCTGATTATAAGTAATGAGGTTCATTTAAAATTGGTATAATTATCAAAAATTGGAATTTAATGTTTTTAATGAGAATCCATAAGTGTAAATAGTTATATATATCATTTTTTTATATATTATGAGGATTAATCATTAGATAATACATTTAGTGATAATTGTTTAGATTATTATGGCGGTTATTGATCATAATGAGCTCATTTTGTATTATTGCTTGGTATTATGTAAATATGTTACATCCATAACATAAAAAAGGTTGTAATATTCATTTTAAAATATGTTTCAACCATTAAAATGGTTTAATGAATAGCCTTTAAGGAGAAATTGAAGAACGAAACTTCATCATCCACGAAGGTTTTAAATCATCACTTCCTAGATAATGATTTCCTTTTTAAAATAAAAAGAGAGAGAGTAAAGAGATTGATGATGGATCTTACATTAACATGGTATAATTAAAGTATATAAATGATAATGGAGTTATCATGATCATTTGGATATATTAGGTGTGGATAGAATAATAAAAGAAAATAAATTGAAATTAAATTAAAATAAAAAGGAAGAGGGTTTACCTATTGAAATATCCTCCTTGAGAACCTCCTTAAGGGAAGGGGTTTTGGTCTTTTGGAAAAACCAAGAGATCTTGGATGTGGGGAGAGACTAGGGAAGATTATTTGGTAATAACTTTGAGAATATTCAAGGTTTAGAGGATTGAGAAGAAGAGGGAGTGAGAGGTGGCTTTTATAGTGGAGGAGAGGGGTGGTTTTTTAATATCTTATTCATTATTTTATTATTTTTCTCAAGACAAGAAATAGTGTTGATTATTATGACCAAAAATAGTAATAAGTTCATGTGAGTTTGAACCAAGTGTTCTTAAATCATCCATACATCACCTATGACTCAAAAAATCGTGTATTTAGCATTTATCATTAATTATCATATTTTACTATTCACTAAAAATTCAAGTATTTTAGAAAAATCTCAAAAAATCGCCATAACCATTTTTCAAAGTGTAGAATTCAAAATTTTACTCCATTTTATCAAAATAATATTCTCAATATGTGAAATTTAATTTTTAAATAGAATCATTTTTTACTTGAAAAATATAGATTTTTAATTTAAAACTGATTTTAGAATACTTTTAAAAATTAACTGAGGTATTATAAAATTATTATAAAATCATAGGATAACAAAATATTTATTTATAAATACATTTTATGAAAACTAATTTTATTTTAAATAAATTTATTAATTTAAAATTTTAATTAAATATTTATTACTCACAAAAATACTAACACTTAATTATTAATATTTAAAATATTCACTCTCATTTAAAATGTGCCTAAATTTTATTGATACGTACATGGGAAAGTTTAATATTCATAAGGTTCATATTACTATTCATAAGGGTACATTACTATTAATAAGTTTCAAGTTTCTATTTACAAAAAAAATTAGGTTGATGTTATCAGACTCTAAATATCTTACTGGTCGTAACCATGTATGTCCGTTTTTTTGAAATTCAAAACACAGAAGTGGAAAAATTATGTATAACGGCTAGGTTATAACTATCTTCTATAATAAAAAAAGTGTTTGTTTTGTAGAGAATCAATGTTTCATGCATTCTATATTAAATTTATTTATAATTCCTTTGGGTGCTATAAAAAATATCAATAATTCATTTGTTGTGTGTAGGAATTGATTTCACCTCAATCCAAAACACGATGTGTCCTATGTGAATCAAAATGCGTGTTTTTAGTTTAAAATTGACATTTTATTTTAAAACACACATGGCATAGTCATAATTGATCAAACACATTCACATTGTTTTTATACTTTATAAAAATGGTCCATGGGTCATTTTTTACGTGTAGGAATCAGTCGTGCCTCAATCCAATACATGTGTTCCCTGTATGACTCGAAGTGTATATTTTTAGTTTAAAATTGACAGTTTATTTCAAAACACATACCACATTCTCAAAATTGATAAAAACCATTCATATTATTTTGATACTTAAGAAAAATTATCCATAACATGTTTTTTATGTATAGGAAACCACTTTATATCAATCCAATACACGATTTGCCCGGTATGCCTTAAAGTGTATGTTTTTTGTTTATAATTGACATTTTAGTTCAAAACACATGTGCTACACACAAAACTAACAAAACACGTTCATATTATTTTGATACTTTAGGAAAAAAACCCGTAATTCATTTTTGACATGTAGTAATTGACTACACATCAATCTAACACATGTTGTGGCCTATATAAATCAAAGTGTGTGCTTTCAATTTATAAATTACAATTAAGTTTAAAACATGTGTCACAAATCCAAAACCTAGAAAACAATCTCAGATTATTTTAAAACTTTAGGAAAAAAATTCATAATTCATTTTTGGTAATTGACCATATGTCAATCTGACACAAGATTTGGTTTATATGACTCGAATTACGTGTTTTCAATATAAAAGTTTCATTTTAGTTTAAAATGCATCACATAGAAAAAACCAAGAAAAATAGTTTTAATTGTTTTTAAAATTTAGTAAAATGATCTATAATTCATTTGTGATATATATGAATTGACTGTATATCAATCCAATATATGATGTATCGGGTATGACTCGAAGTGCCTGTTTTAAATATAGAAGTGTCATTTTAGTTTAAAATGCACGTAAAAATCCAAAATTTATAAAACGATCTTGGATTGTTTTAAAACATTAGTAAAAAAATTCATAATTATTTTTTGAAATGTAGGAATCAAACTCACCTCAATCTGGTACAAGATGTGTCCAGTGCGACTCAAAGTGCATGTTTTCATTTTAAAATTGATATTTTAGTTCAAAACACACATGGAATACTCAAAACCAAGAAAATGATTTCAGATTGTTTCGACACTTTAGAAAAATGATCTATAAGTCATTTTTGTTGTTTAGTAAGAAACTGCACCTCAATCTAATGCATCATGTTTCTGATATGACTTGAAGTCTATTTTTTAGATTAAAATTGACATTTTAGTTCAAAACAAAAACTACATACTCAAAATTGATCAAACACATTCAGATTGTTTTGATACTTTATAAAAAGGATCCATAACATATTTGTGACATGTAGGAATCAACCGCACCTCAATCTAGTATATGGTGCTCCAAGTATGACTCGAAGTGTTTGTTCTTAGTTCAAAATTAATATTTTAGTTCAAAACACATGTGACATACTCAAAATTGAGAAAACACATTCATATTATTTTGATACATTATGAAAATGATCCATAAGTCATTTTTGATGTGTAGAAATCAACCACATTTCAATTTGACACATTATGTGACCGATATGATTTGAATTACGTGGTTTCAATATAGAAGTACTATTTAATTTTAAAGTGCACATCACATGGAAAAAACTAAGCAAACGAGCTTGGATTCTTTTCAAACTTTATGAAAAAAATCATAATTCATTGTGATTTATAGGAATTAAATTCATGTCAATCCAACACACGATGTGGTTGGTATGACTTAAGTATGTGTTTTCAACATAAAATTTTCATTTTAGTTTAAAATACATAACATAGAAAAAAACAAGAAAAAGATATCAGATTGTCTTCAAAATTTAGGATAATGATTTAAAATTCATTTTAAACATGTAGTAATTTATCGTACATTAATCTAACAGACGATGTGGTAGGTATAACTCAAAGTGTGTATTTTCAATATAAAAGCTCTATTTTAGTTTAAAATTCATGTCACATAGACAAAATGAAGTAAACAAGCTCGTATTGTTTTCAAATTTTAGGAAAATGATCCATAATTCATTTTCGACATGTAGGAATTTACTGCACATCAATCCAAAACACCATGAGGTCGATATGATACAAAGTGTGTTTTTTTATATAAAAGTATCATTTTAGTCATTTTAGTTTAAAAAGTGCATCACATAGCCAAAACCGATAAAATTAGATCATATTATTTTCAAACTTTAGGACAAAAATCCATAATTTCTTTATGAAATATAGTAATCGACCACATGTCAATTCAATACACGATGTGTTCGATATGACTCAAAACATGTGTTTTTAATACAAAAGTGTCATTTTAGTTTAAAACATGTATCACATAGTTAAAACTGAACAAAAAAACTTTTATTGTCTTCAAAATTTAGTAAAATGATCCATAATTCATTTTTGACATGTAGGAATCAACTTCACGTCAACATGATGCAAGTTGTGGTCGGTATAACTCAAAAGTGCATGTTTTCAACATAAATGTGTCATTTTAGTTTAAAACATGTATCACATATCCAAAACCAAGAAAATGAGCTCATATTGTTTTCAAAATTTAGGGAAAATTCCATAAATCATTTTTAGAATTTAGGAATTTACCACACACCAATCCAACACACGATAAACTGATAATATCATTAATATATAGAGGGAGATTAATTAACAATATAATTTATTGTATATAGATCATATAACATTAAAATTATAAAAAAAAATATTTTTTGTTTATTGTTACTAAAATTATAATTGGTTTTATTACAGGGACAAGATTTTGTATGGAGTTTGATCTTTGGAGAAAGCCTGCTAAAAGAGTTATGATTTTGTATATTGGTTGTAATTTTTTGGATTAATTTCAAATATCACATCAATGTAAATATTTTGTATGTAAATTTGGAATTGAATTGGCAGTGAAATGTTATATTTGTATTTTAATATGATTTTATGTTAATATTTATTTTTGTTTATTTTTATTATGGTTGGGTTTGCTGTTATAGGGATACTACAAGGCTGTTTCAGGCTTACAGAAACCGCATGGTCTTTACCTGCACTTTTAATATTGAAAATAAAGGATGAGTTCTTTTAACATTACTTCGGTTTTCAGAACTTTTTTGTACTGAAAAATATCTTTTCTATCACTATTAAATGCCTCTTTTATAGTGGTGAGGCCTTGTAGATTTTAGTAAAGAAAAGTGTTTTGAAAGGTGTCAAGACAAGAAATTTGGAATTCTAGAAGCATTGTGTAATGGGTAAGTATACTATAGTTATTTTCAACACTGTAATCTATCATACAAATGGAACACTTGATTACATCCATACCGATGTCTAGGGACCATTGAAAAATGCTTCATTTGGAGTTAATCATTACTTTTTTCACATTTATTAATGATTACTCATCATATATTTCAGTATATGTCATGAAGAATAAGGATTAAGTGTTGGATGTATTCCTTAAGTGAAAGAAGATGATTGAAAATCAGGCGAGAAGTAAAATCAAGAGACTGATATCAGATGTCAGTATAAAATACACATCAGATCCGCTCAAGAAGGTTTTCGGAATGAAGGTATTGTGAATCACTTTACAGTTCCTAGAACAATGTAGTGGAATGTAATAGCATAATGGATGAACCATGTTCTCATTGAAAAGGTATAGTGTATGTTTTATTAGTCGGGTTTGATTAAATCCTTTGGGGTAGAATCATTGATTTATGAAACGCACATTGTGAAGTGATTACTTACTTCTGTGATTGATGGTAAAATTACTATAGAGGTTTAGTATGGTAAAAATGTTTCTAATTATTAAATACTTTGTATCTTTTTTTGTACTACCTATTTTCAAGTTATAGACTCAAATTTGGATCAAGTAATGAAGAAAAATATATTTTTTGGCTTCATTAGTGGTGTGAAGTCTTTCTGAATATAGATCCAGAAGTGAAGAATATCATTCAGAGTTGTGACGTCACATTTTGATGACTTAGTAAGTCAAATTATTCTAGAAAATAGAGATATGATTTAGTTGTGATTGAAGTGCAGAAAAGTCCACTGCCAATTGATTGAAGAAATAAGAGGAATATTGTAGTGATTGTATTGATATTCCAACTGAGTAATAATTACCACTACAAGATACTCGTCAGGATAAAGAGTATTTCCACTGGTAGAACATGAAGGGCTATACAAATACCTTCCAAGTATGATGATATGTTTATCTATTCTCTTTTAGTAATTGATGATGATGCTTATATATCTATCATGATGTTAACTAGTGAAAGTTAGTTAGGGAAGGAGAAATGAATTCAATGCATTAGAATCAGATATGGGATCTTGTTTCTCATCTAAAGGACAAGAAGGTGGTTACAAGAATCAATTTCTAATATTGTTTGGACTTGATAAATATCTCTCATACCTGATATTCCTATGGGTATCTACAAGGTTGTAAAGACCCGAAAAATTCAAGAAATTTTTTTTCTTAAATTCTTAGGAATTTCACGAGTCCGTAGTTTCTGACGGCACCTGATTTTGAGGCTCGGTGTGCCCGGAATAATTTTCTGAAGTTTTGTTAAGCTTATATTTAACGCGCGTAAAAAGTTTTACTAACAAAGTGTAATAACTCTTAAATGGTTACTCAGATCATAAATTCGAGGGTACTGTTGTGCTCAGGAAGGCGGTTTTACCCTAGGCATGACTTATGTTTAGTCGGCGCGGGCCTCCTGTGAGAAATTCCAAAAAATGGAATAACCGTAAATAAAATAATTAAATAAATTATTTTATTTTTCAAATGGTTATAACTCACAAACGGTAGCTCGGATTAAAAATCTGAGACCACCGCTAAACTCATGAGGGCATGCTTTATTTAAGTAGATACTAACTTTGGCCAGCACAGGCCACCAGAAAAAGTTAGTTTTTGGCTGCAAATAAAATAATTAAGTGAAAATTATTTTATTGTAAAATTCATAACTTCTAAGAGGTAACTCGGATTGAAAATCCGAGAGTATCGCTGGGTTCATTGGGGTGTGTTTTACTTAGGCAGAGCCAAACCTCTACCGGCGCAGGTCGAGGGTGACTGATAATAATTTTCCGAACTTTTTTTCAGGTACGTTCAGTAAATGTACGTGCGGGTTTTTCTATCTTTTGAACTAGTGCTCGTAATTGAAATATGAGGGAACCGATGAACTCGCAGCGCCGGTAATTGATTAAGGGAACCTTTACCACAGTTTCGTTTTAAGTGGGTTGAGAATTAATAATTGGGGATTTAGAATTAAATAAATAAAATTGGTGGTACACAATTTTATTTATATCTATGGTAGTTATGCCCTACAAAGGGAAGTTAAGGTTGAGACCCATAACCACCAACTACCCATGTGTGGATAAATGAGAGGTGGGTCCCACATGAGCCCCAACCTTTCATTTCCCCACAACCTCTCTTAAACCCCCTTTAACACCTCTCCAATTTAATGTGACAACTCCCCTTATTATGGCAACCCATCACCTCCCTAATTAATATTCCATCAAAGGTTTGAATTAAATGGCATGTTATATTATGGAGAGCCTTTTTATTATTTTGGGGGATGGAAATATTGGTGGAGGAACTCTTGATAAGACTTAGAAGGAAGTGTTCTTCTTTGACGAAGAACACCAACCTTCAACGAAGAACGACTCCGCCGCGAAGAACGTGGGGGATTTCTCCAACAGTGTTTCTACTTCGGACACACCCTGACGTCAATGGAATAGACGTCCATCTTCCGCGATGCCGCATTCCGCGAATCAATGACCTGCGACGTTAATTACCGAGGTAGGGGGTTTTTTTATTTAAGTTTACGTGATTCTTTCCCTCAAGCATGGAAGAATATTCTGTTGGGTGTTTATTCAAACTACTAACGCGGTGGGTACGGACTACGAAAAAGTCTGGACCCACCGCCAACTTGTTCTTAATGTGCAGCAGCTTGGGGTCGTGTGCGTGGTAACGGGAGGTGGCGCGGCGAGCGGACGGGGGGCTAGGCGATGCGGCTGGTTTGAGGCGCGCCGGCGCGGGTAGTCGGGGGCGGTGTGGCGGCGCGGCGGGAGGCCAGGATGGTGGTAGGCCGGAGGCGGCAGATCCGGCGTGAGAGGCAGCCGCAGGAAGGCCAGGCTGGTAGGGTTTGGTGGAGAAGAAGCAATGAATGAAGAAGGAGATTGGAGAGAGAAAACCTTTAAAAGAAATAAATTAAAACTTAAAGAAAGAAAAAGAATCCAATGAATGTGATGCGCGCCATTTAATTAGGGATTTCCATGCGTGAAATGGAGGGAGGCACACCAATTGGAAAGAAAAGGTGGTGGTGCGTGGCATTGTGTTTTTTTGAAGTAAAATCAATTAAAAATAATAATATAATAATCATATTATTATTTTTGTTGATAAATCACTTTTTCGACCGCAACTTATTCGTGCGACCTCGGTTTCATGAACCGTCTGTGGCAGTGCGACCCAGATTCCGAGACGGACATTCCGAGTCCAATATTGAATGTTTTTTTTGGGTTTTTGGATCAGGTACCCGAAACGCTCGGAAACTAATAGATTTAATATTATTATTAAATCTTCGACTTGCTATAACTCATGCGTGCGACATCCGATTGGCTTGCCGTCAGCGGCGACATGGTCCTGTCTTTAAGACGGTCGATTCAAGTCTAATGTTCGATACTAAATTCTGGTTCGTGGCTCGGGTCCATGAAACACCCAATGATAATAATATTATTATTATTACGGGATCTTGTATCTGACATATCTCTCTCATTCAGTGTCGGAATGATGAACCTTCTGCGACATTGCAACCCTGGAATTAAGACGGGTGTTTCAATACCAATTTTGGATATTTAAGTCGAGGTCGATGCACGGGCCCCACGAGGCCTGGTTCGCCCGTGTTGCGGTGAAATGAAACTTTTTCACCGGTTATCTGTTTTGGACCAATGGGTAGTCCATATCGTGTGTTTTTCAGTATGGATCGCAATGGTGTGACCGGTTTGGTTAACCGGTGTCATTTGAAGTACGGCCGGGTTGGTTTGAACACGAAACCAACCGGGCCCTAGAAGCGGAAACGCTCATAACATAAGGATTGAACGTCTGATTGACGTTTCGTCGACTATGTTGGATTCCTTTTGATGAGACGGATCTTTTGGCATACTTCACCTGAGGTTTGGACGCAGTTGGAGTATGGTCGGGTTGGTTTTAGCTTAGAAACCAATCGGGCCCCTAGAACGGGAAAGCTGATAACTTTCAGACCGGACGTCTGTTTGACGAACCGTCAGCGTCATTGGTAATATCGTTGAGAAACAGTCCCTTTGAGTATACCCTATGAGAGTTCGGGGTACAGTTGAGATACGGTCGGGTTGGTTCGTACACGAAACCAACCAAGCCCCCGGGATGAAGAGGCTAATAACTCACAGACCGGGCGTCCGATTGACTCGTCGTCTATTGCGTTGTGACCCCTGTGACAAGGCGTTCCCTTGTGATACTTCTTTGTGGGATTTTGTGATACTTGGAGTATCGAACAGTAGCTCATGGAGTGGATCCTCCCGAAGACGAGCGTACGGAGTGTGGAGACCTAGTAGCTGTGGACTTGAAGACTTCTTGACCGATTCGACTTGGAGTGAGTCAACTAGCCCAGTGGATGGAGCGCCCGGTATTTGGCGGCAGACCCACGTCGGACGGAGCGCCTGGTAGTTGGCAGTAGACCCGCGGTACTCGGTAGGAGGAGTACCTCTGTAGGCTATTAGGGGAACTGCTACTGTGTTTGGGCAGCAGACCCCTGGTGGGGAGCACTACTGTGTTTGGGTGCGGACTCGCGGTACTCGACAGGAGGAGTACCTCAGCAGTCTAAGGTTAGTGAGTAGCGCCTCGGAGTCGTGACAGGGCTACTGTACTCGACAGAGGAGGAGTTCTCCAGCAGTTGTGGTTTCAGTATCATTAGTGAAAATCCTAGTTTGAGCTGATTCAATGACCTTTGTGTTTTCCTCATGATTGAGATGGGTTACTTGATAACTTAGGTATATGTATGGGAATATTCTTAAGTAAAGGTTATCTGTTGAGATCTTTCTTTGTGGTTATCCTTGTTGGATTTAGTGAGACCTTGAGGGTCTCGGGGTCCCTATTGAGTATCTTTATACTCACCCCTGCACGGGCTATGCCCGCACCTTGTTGTGTTGGATGCAGACAACGGACAGTGCTGATAGAGGCCGAGTGTACGAGGACTGGATGGCACCTGGAGGTGGACCTCATGAGGAGTTGGTACCTGGAGGTGGACCTCACGATGAGTCGGTACCCGGAGGAGGTTGACGGACGAGGGCGCTGAGGAGGCTATCTGTACCTACCCTTCAGGTAGGATCCTTGGTGGATGATCTAGGAGCTTCTTGTCACCTTCCAGCCATTTTGTCTTTTTCCTTGTACTTTACAGTTAGGCTTGTATTTCCGGCCCCCTTTACTTTCAGAACTTCTTTGTATTCAATTTTACTTAGTGTTTACTTACTCTTGTACTCTGTTTGAATGTGTTTATGTTTTATAAAGGCAATGTCTTACCAGTTATCGGGATTTACCTCTTTGGTGCTAGTCACCAGCCCCTGGCCTATGGAAGGCGCGCTTGGGGTAGTTACGACACGGGCCCCGAGGATGGGTCGTGACAAAGGTAGCATCAAGAATAATTTATTGAGAAGCAACTTGGTAATATTTTTTTAAGGTGGATATTTTTTTAAAGATGACTAAAATGTCACCATCTTTGTGGTGGGTGACCACCAGGGATGATTATCCACCATTGAAGACCCATTTCATGAGGTTGGTGCTGCCTAAGGAAAATTTGGAAAGAGGTGGTGACTACCCCAAAAAATATTTCCAACTACTTTGTTTCTTCTCTGGTTTTTTTCCTATAAATATAGGATGGGTTGTGTGGGAAATGTGTAAAATTAGTTCTCGAGAATGAGGTCCCTAGTCTCCTCATCCCCTTTGGTTCTTGGTTACATAATAACATTATCTTTACCACTTCCAAGAATTTGTTAGAAATTACCATGAGCACAAACTATGGGAGAAGTATGAAGATAGTCAGGGGTACGTGCCCACCGCTAGACACAACACAGTGATCGGTGGTAGCATGAAGCAGTTGGTTCTCCACTAGTGAGGTTATGACCATGATGATGATGTGGAATACCATGAAACCCCCATCCTCTAGAGTAGGGTTATTCACCTGGGATTTCTCATCCACCATCTCATGATCATGAATAAGGTCTGGTCATAGAGCACAATGCTGGCGAGCATAGAGATGGTAACGAAGGCACCTAGGCTAGCCGAAGGGATATCGAAGCTGTCACTACCCAAGGATTAGTCCAGGGAGGCTCCCTAATTTATTAAGAGAGTGATAATATGGTCCATCATGATACTAGGAATGAAGTTTAAAATGAGGATGGGGATCATTCACAGCATTTACTTCATCTATTATATTTTTTATTCATAAAATAGATAAATTAAAAGTGGTTTGGGATCCACTATATTGATTATTGGATTGATGAGGTGAAAAAACCTTTGGGAATATCACATTATAAATGTGGGTAGAAATCCCAAATATCCTCCCTTATAAATAAGGTATTTGGGAATGGGTTTTTCATTAAAATATATATATATATTACAAAATGTGTTTTAAAAATATATATTCTTAGTAAAAAAATTTGTTATATATATAAAAAAATAAAACCAAAAAATATAAATAAAATGAAATTAAACTTTTTATAAGAATGACTAATAAGGTGATTAGTCATAACGGTTAGATTTCGAATTTTCAAAATTTGAATGGGTTCCCCCACCAAGAGTTGTGTCAATTCGTTCAAACCAAGGTGGTCTTTGATTGTAAAGGTGAGATCAAATTAGTGTGATTCATGTCGTTTTTGATCTATAAATAAGTGATTAAAATATCTCTTATTAATTAATTCTTCTTCAATCCAAAAATTATCTAGATAATTTCTCTAACATCGGTGTTATGTGACTGTTGGAAATTGGTGTTTGGATTTACCTAAATATTAGTAAAATCCTTAAGGGAAACTTCCACTGAGAACCCTAAACCAACAATTAGGGGTGGATCAAACCCTTTTGGATAGTGAATTAAATTCATACATCGATATTTGATCTATATTCTTCGTCTACCTGCTTATTTTCCAATAATAAAAAGGGTTTTATTGAAGTCATAACCTAGAAAATAGATTCTGAATCCCTTAAAATGATGAACCAAGACATGGTTAAAATTGACTATTTCGATTGAAATAACTTCTCTCAGTGGAAGGACAAGATTATGTTTCTTCTTATAGTGTTGAATATTTTTTGCATCTTGGAACCGAACATTCCTCCCATTCCTGATAAATGTAATCCAAATCTCAATCTCACACTCGTTGACATGAATCAAGTTGATCACATTCAGGAAATAAGGAAGAAATGTGAAGACGGTGAGGCTTTGTGTCAAAGACATATTATTAACACATTATCAAATCATCTTTATGACTATTTCGACAAATGAAGTCTACTCGAGAGATATGGGATGCACTCAAGTTCAACTAAAAAGATGAGGAAGAAGGTACCAATAAATTTATTATTGAAAAGTATCTTAACTTAAAGATGGTTGATAACAATATAGTGTTAGAGAAAGTTCATAAGCTCTAAGTTATTGCAAAAAACTTCTTTCCCATAGGATTAATATACTAAAAACTTTCCAAGTTGGTGCAATTATTGTTAAATTTACACCTATGTGGAAATAATTTAGTAAATCACTCATTAAAAAGAGTGAGGATATTTTCTTGTAACAATTGAAAAATATTATTTTCATTGAAGAAGATTCCATATTGAGAGATATGGGTATGGCTTCGCAATTTGATACCAATATTAATATCATTGATGGAAAGGCACAAATGAACTCTTCCTTACATGTCAAGGAGAAAAGATAATGATTCAAGAAAAAAGTAAAACCTTCTAAGAAGAAAGGATAATGATTTGTCTATGGAAAAATTGGTCATTTTTCATGGGAATGTCACTATCAAAAGAAAGATGATAAACCTGCTACAAATATGATGACTAAAGAGAATATACTTTCAATTATATCTGAATATGGGATGTTGTATTGATTTTTGAGCAATGGTTCATGTTTTCAAGGACTGTTCGTTGTTCAAAACATTTGATGATTGCACTATCACGAAGTAATTACACCTTGGAAATAATGAATGCATCGATGTTAGCAGATAAGGAATCATGGAATAGACTTTACTTATTGGAAGGCATTTAATCTTCTTAATGTGTTTTATGTACCTAAAATTTGAATTAATTTAGTCTCTTTCGATCTTCTGTGTAAGAAGGGATTTTGGGTTTCATTCGAATCTTACAAATTTATCTTATCGAATGGAGGCATGTTTTGGGGAAGAGGTACTCAAATGATGGAATGTATCAACTGAACATTAATAATATGATTGAATATTTTTCTTACTTGATTGAGTCCTCGAATTTATGGTATGATCATTTAACACATGTTAATTATAATTCATTAAAAGTAATGAAAAATTTAAACTTAATTAACTTTAGAAATGAATTTAATAAATGTGAAACATGTGTAAAATATTAAATAGTTAATAAACCTTTTCAAAGTGTTGAAAAAAATCTGATATATTAGAATTAGCACATTTTGATATTTATGAATTAAATGGTTTATTATCTCATGGAGGAAAATGTATTTTTTTACTTTTTTTATGAGTATGGTAGATATTTACATGTATATCTTCTTAGAATAAAGGATGAAGCCTTTAATATGTTTAATAAGAATAAATATGAAGTTTAAAACAATTAAACAAAAATATTAAAGTATTACACTCGGTTATAGCTAGTGAATACTTTATGAATTATTTTAATGAGTTCTGTGAAGAAAATGGTATAATTAATCAAAGTACTGATCCTTACACGCCTTAATAAAATTTCTCAACTGAAAAGAAAAATCATAATTTAGTAGAAATAATAAATTTCATGATTAATAAATCTAATTTACCATTAAATTTATGGGGTGAATCTTTATTGGTTGCATTTCATATTCATAATAAGATTGCCTCTAGGAAAACTAAGTCATCCCCTTATAAAATTTAGAAAGGTAGAATACCTAATCTTTTATATTTTAAAGTGTGGGGGTGTTTATCTAACTATCGAGTTACTAATCCTAAAAGAACTAAAATTATTCCTAAAGTAATTAAATATGTTTTTTTTATGTGTAGAAATTATAAAATCATATAAAATTATGGGTTTATTTTATAATAATGATGATTCTCGAGTTGAACCTAAATGAAGTGAAAAAATTATTAATGGGAAACATCTACATCTAGATTTTATTTCTTCTAATTCCATAGTTATTCTTGTTGAGGGAGATAAAAATAATTATCTTCTAAATAAGTATCATATGGTATTAACTATAGAAGATGACCCAAATACATATAAAGAAGTTATGACTTCTAGAGACGTTACTTTCAAGAATGAAGCAATTAATGATGAAATGGATTCCATTATAGGGAATAATATTTAGGTCATTAAGGATTTACCAAGAGGTTAAAAATATATTGGTTATAGATGGTTTTTTAGAAATAATTATGAATATAATGGTAACATTCAATCTTTTAAATCTATATTAGTTTCCAAAGGTTTCATACAAAAGGAAGTAATTGGTTATTTTGATGCTTATGCTCCTATAGATCGGGTTGCTTTAATAAGGATTTTATTTTATTTAGATTAAATCAATCATTTTTATTTCCATCAAATATATGTTAAAATTTATTTTTTAAATGGATACCTAATTGAAGATATTTTCATGGAACAATTAGAAGGTTTTATTTTACAAGGTACAAAAAAGAAAATATGTAAACTAGTTAAATCTCTTTATGGCCTTAAACAAGATCTGAATCAATGGAATGAGAAATTTGATTCCATTATTTAATCTAATGGATTCACTCATAAAAATTAAAATAATTATGTTTATTAAAAGTTTACAAAATTATGTGTAGTTATTTTGAGTTTATATGTGTATGATGTGTTAATTTTTGGAACCAATATGATTGGTGCAAATGAGACAAAGAATTATTTATCCTCTATTATTATAATGAAGGATCTTGGAATAGTTGATACCATTCAAGGTATTAAATTTAGAAAACATATTGGTGGTTAATATTTAAGTGAATCTAATTACATAGGAAAAATTTTAAATAATTTTGATCATCTTGGTTTCAAGGATTCTAATGCACTATTTGATTCTAGTGTTAAAATGTTTATGAATACAGGTAGAGTAGTGGAAAAACTTGAGTATTCTAGTGCAATTTGTTTGTTAATGTATGTAATGAATTGTACCAGACTTAATATTACTTTTTCATTATGTAAAATGAGTAGATATACTAGTAATCTTGGTGTGTATTATTGGATATGTATAACGAGAATCTTTGGATACTTAAGAAAGACCAAAGATTTAAGTTTATAATACAATGATTATCTGATTGTATTAAAAGGATAGACTGATGCAAGTTGAATTACTAGTATTTGTGATAACCAATCCATATATGGATGGTTGTTTACTCTTGGATGTTATGTTGTTTCTTGGGAGAGCAATAAGCAAACATGTATTTTACATTCAACCATGGAGTCAGAGTTTATCATCTTAGTGGCATGTGGAAAGGAAGCTGAATGGATTAGGAATCTATTATTGAATATTAGATTGTGGCCTAGTCTGATACCTCCTATCTATATCAGTTATGATAGTGAATAAACTTTATCAAGGACATATAGTTTCATGTACAATAGAGATTCTGGACATATAATTTTGAGACCCAATTATGTGAGACAATTGTTACAAGATGGTACCATAATAATTGTATGTGTGAGATCATGTAAAAACTTTATAGATATGTTTACAAAATCTTTATCGAGAGTGATAATTCATGAAACTAATAAATATATGGGGTTAAAATCCATAAAATAAATCATTTTTGTAATGGAAACCCAACACTTTCTTTAGGTAGATCCTAATCAAAGTGTTTAATGGGTAAAAACAAGTTATGAAGATGATTATTGATATTAACAATTATAACCTCAACTACTTGGTGTCAATATCATCTGTTGTGAATAGAGGTTGAGTTAAAAACTCTTAAAAAAATATTAAGACTCAATGAGTTATTTTTTATAATAATGGAAGCCTATTTTAATATTTTGCCTATGTGAACTTAAAAGCAGTGTCGCTTCTTATAGGAGTTAATGGTTTTACTCCTTAGAGAGTTAATGAAATGTATATCATCACATGGCTATAAAAGTTCTACAAAATGAGAATTTGGATATATAGATCATTGTATGTATGATATCTATGGTTTATCTTAAAGATTAACAAGTTTAATGTTTTAAAAACTTATAAATCTGATAAAACTTTGAGAAATTCATACTAAGTAAAGGTTTAAATCAAAAGATACATTTATTATGTATAATGATTCACTTGTGATCTTGAGAGTTAATATTTATGAATAAAAGTGGGGGTAGTTATATTTTGTATTCATAAAATAGATAAATTAGAAATTGAGTTTAATGGGACCCACTAATTGGAGGTTTGGACTGATGAGGTGGAAAAACCTTTTGGAATCCAACATTGGAAATGTGAGTAGAATTCTCAAATCTCATCCCTTATAAAAAGGGGATTTGGGAATTGAGTTTTTCATTAAAATATATATATTCCAAAATGAGTTTAAAGTTTTTTAAAAATATTCATTTTTAGTAAAAAAATTTATAATATATATATAAAATAAAATAAAATAAAATAAAATATTTTATAAAAACAAATAATAATTTGATTTGTCGTAATGGTTGGATTTCGAATTTTTGAAATCTGAATAGGTTACCTCACCAAGATTTGTCTCATTTTGGTCAAACCAAGGTGTTCTTTGACTAAAATGGTGAGATCAACTCAATGTGATTCACACCGGTTTTGATCCATAAATAAATGATGATGAGATTAGTAATTAATTAATTCTTCTTCAATCCAAAACTTCTCCAGATAATTTTCCCAACATTGGTGCCACGGTACCATTGGAAATTAGTGTTCATGTTTTCCAAAATATTGGTGAAATAGGAGGGAAACTTTCACCAAGAACCTTACACCAATAAGTTGGGATAGATCAAACCCTTTTGAACATTGAACGCATCGATATTTGATCTAACTTCCATATCTCCCTACTTATTTTCCAACATGGTCTCCTCCACATGTGTCATATATAACAAAATCCATGGATAATAATTGTACATTATTTTAACTTTAGCCTTATCGAGAAACTTGCATCAGTGAATATAGAGGATAATCTGAAGATATGGGTTTAGAAAATGTGAGTCTGTTTTGAATCTATCAAACCCAGAAAGTGGGTTTCCATTCATTTGACCTTAGGGTATGGCTATGGTCGATAATTATTTTCCCCTTCTCGGTATACTCCTCCATATGGAGTTTGTGGAGTTCCATAGAGTCACTAAGAAAGGGAGCCCCCACTTCCTGGTGGCGACCACAATGGTGTGGTCCATTCTGGTGAAGGGGATTCTAGTGGGGAGGTGGTGGCGGTAGAACTGAGTCCCAATGAGGAAGATGAGGATGGAGACGGTGAGGCCGATGATGGGGAGGCCATAGCCGACGTACCATCCTATGTTGTCTTTCATGCATAAAAATATGGTGTTGGAAAAGATAGTGTTAGTGAAGATGTTGAACATCCACCGATTGAAGGGGGGTTTTGGGTCTTCTCCATATTGTAATCTCAAATGAACATAGTGCATCCCTACGGGTCAAGGTTGACGGGTGCAGGGGACCTGTCTCAAATAGGATACTAGAGGGGTGTTGGGAATAATATATAAGTACCAGTCATCCCCCCTCCCATCATAAGGCCTTTTCAGAAGGGGGGTGGCAGTGATCCACCCTGGTGGGCAGTGAGCCCTACTGAAGAACAAAATCATAAGGTAATGATCCAAAGTGGAAAATATTGTGATGTAGGGTCTTGTAGCCCAAATTTAGATCCTACAATTAGTATCATAGTAGGTGGTTAAGCCTCTGATTCATAGGTAAATCACTAAGGGGAGATTTTTGGAATCCCAAATGAATACAGTGGAGCCCTACGGGTCAAGGTTGTTGGCTACAAGGGCTCACTGCCCACTAAGGTGGATCACTGCCACCCCCTTCTAAAAAGGCCTTATGATGGGAAGAGGATGGATGGGGATTATATATCATGCCCAACACCCCTCCAGTCTCTGATGTGTTATAGGGCCCCTATAGCCAGCAACCTTGACCTGTAGGGATGCACTGCATTCATTTGGGATTCCAACAATCTCTCCCCCTGTGTTTTCCCAACAAATCAGAGGCTTGACCACCCACTTTGATACCAATTGTAGGATCTGTATTGGGGTTGTAGGACCCTACATCACAATATTGTCTATTTTGGTTCACTAAATCATGGGTTTGTTCTTCAGTAAGGCTCATTTCCCATCGGGATGGATCATTGCCACCCCCTTCTAAAAAGGCCTTATCAGAAGGGGGATGGCAGTGAGACAACCTGGTGGGCAGTGATCCCTGCTAAAGAAAAAACTCATGAGGTAGTAAACCAAATAATACAATATTTTGATATAGGGTCCTTTGATACTAATTGTAGGATCTATATTGGGGCTTCAGGAACCTATATCACTATATTGTTCGCTTTGGTTTACTACCCCATGGGGTTTTTTCTTCAGCAGGCCTCACTTCCCATCATGGTGGATCACTATCATCCCCCTTTTGAAAAGGCCTTATTATGGGAGTGGGTATGGATGGGGATTATATATCATACCCAACACCCCTCTGGTATTCGATGTGGGATAGGTCCCCTGCACCCAGCAACCTTGACCCGTAGGGATGCACTACGTTCATTTGGGATTCCAACAATCCCCCCCCATGTTTTCCCTACGATCAGAGGCTTGCCTACCCCCTTTGATACCAATTATAGGATCTAAATTTCAAATGTAGGACCCTAAATCACAATATTGTCCTCTTTGATTCGCTGTCTCATGGGTTTGTTTTTCAATAGGGCTCACTTCCCACTAAGGTGGCTCATTGTCATCCCCCTTCTGACGAGGTCTTTTTAGAAGGGGGTGGCAGTGATCCACCCTGGTGGGCATCGAGCCCTATTGAAGAACAATCCTATGAGGTAGTGAACCAAAGAAAAAAATATTGTGATGTAGGGTCTTTCATCCCCAATTTAGATCCAACAATTGGTATCAGAGAGGGTGGGAAACCCTCTGATTTTTAGGGCAAGCACTAGGGAGTGATTTTTGGAATCCCAAATGAATGCGGTGCAGCCCTATGGGTCAAGGTTGCTTGCTTCAGGGGTCCTATCCCACATCAGAGGATGGAGGGTTTTTGGGAATTATATCTAAGCCACATCCATCCTCCTTCCCATCACAAGACCTTTTTAGATGGGGGGGTGGCAATGAGCCACCCTGGTGGGCAGTGAGCTCTGTTGAAGAACAAACCTATGAAGTAGTGAACCAAAGCAGACAATATTGTGATTTAGGGCCATGTAGCCCTGATGTAGATCCTATAATTAGTGTCAAATGGGGTAGTCAAGCCTCTAATTTTAGGGAAAGCACTAAGGGGGGGATTTTTGGAATCCCAAATGAACACAGTGTGGCCCTATGGGTCAAGATTACTGGGTGTAGGGGTCCTGTATAACATTGGAGACTCGAGGGGTGTTGGGAATGATATATAAGCCTCGTCCATCCCCCCTATCATCATAAGGCCTTTTTTTAAGGGGGTGGAAGTGATACACCCTGGTGGGCAATGAGGCCTACTGAAGAACAAACTCGTGAGGTAGTTAACCAAAGCAGGTAATATTCTGATGTAGGGTCATGCAGCCCCAATGTAGATCCTACACTCCCAATGGAGGAACTCATCGAACTGGTCCACCCTGATGATAGATATGTTGGGATTTGTGTTTCCCATCCCCACTTCCAGTGTGTATAGCACATCATAGAACACCTCCAACTATAGGGTGGAGGCTGGATCGCAGGTGGTGGCGGCAGTCTTAGCACATGGGGGCGGTTTCAGGCTGGGGATCGAAACAGCTAAGATCAACAGGGACATGCCCTGAAACTAAAGAAAACCCTGAATCACATTCACCTTTGATGGGAAAATATAAAGCCTCCATAGAGATGGTACCACAAGGTAGATGGAAGAGGCTATGAGGAAGGTGTGGTAGCGGCCGAGGTGGGAATCGGTGAAGTAAGCGCCAAGGGTGGGGGTGATCCTGATGGTGTCAACCCAATTGGTGACATTTTTAGAGGAGGTCACCGTCCCCTAGTGCGGCTTCTTAGTCAAGTAAAGCACCAAGTTTGTTGAGATCCCATAGTACGCCATCTACTCGAACACCTCATACACTGAACTTCAAGAACAAAAACATCACCAGAGGAAACAGTACAAAAAATGGGGGAAAGGGGGTGAAAAGAGGGAAGATATGGTTATGGAGAAATTATCGATGACAAAGGAGAAATCCTTCTACCACCCTCTTGGATTTGACCACAGGGTTGCCCGTTAGATCTATTGTGTTGTCCTTGGTGTACCCATCAACCCCTTTTTCCATGGTTGTGCCTAATATCTGAAAACTCCCCTCTCTGTTATGTTTCTCTGTCACACATATGGTGAATATGGAATTTCCATAGATCATGATCCTGAGATTTCCAGCATTCAAGTCTCCATTTTTCTCAGTAATCGTGTAAAATAATGTCACCACGCTTGACTAACAAGATCTATAATAATAATATTCATAATAATAATCCCAATCTTAAACATGATACACAACCTAAGGACCCATGGTGTCTAGGGCATTCCATATAAACCCATGATCAAATCCCAACATCTCGGGCATTCTTCACATGGCTCAATTGCTGGATCTCAAGATATGCACTGGGCATCCACAATGATGTCATCACGTCCAAGTCGTATGACACAATTTAACATGAGTCTCAAAATATGGATCCAAGGAATCACCTCCATGCATCCAAAACATCACTATCACACCATATTAGGTCCTTAGGCCTAGTCACATGAAGTGTGTTTGGCACTGCTGCATATTTAGGTTTATTTAGTGAAACCCTTTATCATCATTAAAAGAAATCACTGATAAAGGGTTACATTTATCAACACTAACAAAAAGTTCTGATAAAGTTATCACCTCTATCAATGTTTTTAGAGCTGATAAATGCTACTTTTATCAGTTATTTTCTTAACAATGATAAAAGTATGTCTTTTTTTAGTGCTGAAACACTTTTTTCTATCACTGATAAAAGGTATGTTTCATAAAAATATATATATATCATTAAAAAAATATATTTATATATTTATATATTTATATATTTATATATTTATATATTTATATATTTATATATTTATATATTTATATTGATATAAGAATAATATATTTTATAAAATATGATTTATATAATACTAAATATGTAATCACACTCAATATATAAAATATTTACTGAAAATCGATTATAAAATAATAAAAAAATAATATTAATAAAAAATTTGATAATTATTATTGAGTAATAGTCATTTAATGACAGTTTGATGATAAAAAAATCAATAAATTAATAAACAATCTAAAATAAGTTAAAAACATGACTCAAACTTCAAACGGTCATAACTTTTGATCAGAGTGTCTGTTTGAACACCGCCACATATAAAATTGATGTTTTGGAAAAGATCTAAATCACAGTGACCCAAAGAGACCCTCACCGGTGTTTTTTTTAGGTCAAAAATGTCTAGAAGACCTCTAAAACTGAGTTTTTTGTCGGGGTATCTTATTTTTTGAACATTTGATAGAATTTCAGTCTCGCTTAAGGGGGTCTTCTTATCTTTTGTCAGTAAAGGCTCAATTTATTTTCAGGGCTTACACTCACACTACTACAAAACGTGTTATATACAGTATTTTCCTTTATCAATGCTATTAAAAAAACTAATAAATGTGTCATTTAGCAGTGCTAAAAAACACTGATAAAGTGCCTTTTATCAGTGCTAAATATGCTGATAAAGGATTACCTTTATCAGTGCTTTATTTCTAGCATTGATAAAGAGTTCCCTTTATCAATGCTTTATTGTTAGCATTGATAAACGATGTCATTTATCAGCACTTTTTTAGTGCTGATAAAGGTTTCGATCGCAGGGCAATTCCTACATCGAAATAGCGCATTGGAGGGCAGTCCTTTATATATCATTTTATTGCATCCATGCCTTAGAAGCCTGCTGCGGGGATAGGCTTCTGCATACACTACACACACTTATATGATCCCATTACGGGCCCACGCGGGCCTTGCCCCACCCTATACTTAACCTTGGCCTCCGTCCACCTTCATATCCATTACCTACAGGACTCGACCCGATCCATTGCCAAATTTTTTATACAAATCAATAAAAAAATAAAAGTATTAAAAATAATAAAAAAATTTGAAATAATTAAACAAATAAAAAATAAAAATGAATAAACTAAAAAATATTATAAAAAATTGATTAAATAATTATTAATAAATTTAATATATATATATATATATATTATAAATATTAATAAATAGTATATATTAAATATAGATATGTAAAATGAATAAAATGAAATAATTAAAAAAAATAAAAATTGAAAATGAGTAAATTAAAATAATATTAAAAAAATTATTAATTAACAAATTGTTGATAAAAATGAATAAATTGAATATACATATATATAAATTATAAATATCACTAAATAGTATATATTAAATATAGATATATAAAATGAAATAATTAAACACATTGCACACACTTATATGGGCTCGTCATGGACCCAAGTTTGCCTTGTCCCACTCTATACTTAACCTTGGCCTTCGCTCACCTTCATATTCGGGTCCTACAAGACCCGGCCCAATCTATTGCCAAATTTTTTTATACAAATCAATAAAAATAGAAGTATTAAAAAATTATATAAAAATTGAAATAATTAAACAAATAAAAATTAAAAATGATTAAATTAAAAATATATATATTAAAAAAAAATTAATTAAATAATTTTTAATAAATTTAATATATATATATATATATATTATAAATATTGATAAGGGGTATATATTAAATATAGAGAAGGTATGTTTGGGAGAGCGCGCTAGGGTTTGAGCATGTTGTTCACTCAGGGCACGATGGAAGGAGTTGCGGCCCCTTCCCTTCTTCCTTCTTGGGCTGCAGCTCTCATCCCTTTTTTCCCAGGTGTGAGGGTCTCTCATTCCTCGCTTCCCACTATTCAAGATATCAGTGTTTGTGCTAGAGCTCTAAGATTGTTCGATGTCCAGCCTGGAATTGATTTGTCATTGTTGGAGTTTGTGGAGGCCTCCTCCTTTCATTTTCTCACTCTGGTGGCTAGGTTTGATTTGGTTTGTCCCCCCTTCGATGTTTTTTACAAGCATGTGAATTCTGCTTGGGCTATGAAAGATCAGGTTTTTGTTAGCTTGCTCAGTCCCCATCATATTGCTATCTGATTTTCTTTGCAAGAGGATTTTGTATATGCCTAGTCCATACACTCAATATCTTTTGAAGGGTGTCACTTTCTCCTCTTTTTTTGGATGATGAAGATTCATTCTGGTCATGATTCATCCACAGAAGCACTTTGGTTGAGTCTCCCTCGACTTCATTGTCCTCTGCATAATCATGTCATTCTTCAGCAATTGGGTAATTCGATCGGTCGTTTTCTTTGTGTAGATGTGAATACTCTCATTGGGAAATTTCTTCTTCATGCTCGCATGTGTGTGGAAGTTGATATTTCTAAACCTCTTCCAGATTTTGTGTGGTTTTCTATTGAGGATTGTCTATCTTTCAAGCAGTGTGTTGTTTTTTAATCTACAATCAATTTTTTCTCCTTTTGCAACCTTCAAGGGAATTCAGCTGCATCCTGTAGAAAGAGGTCTAAGGTGAAGAATAGAGAGATGGGTTCTCCTGATGTTCCTATTATACCTCATCATAATTGGAAACAATCTATTATTGAGTTGAATCCCCCCATCTTGGATAATTTGGCAGTGAGGATGGCTTCGTCTTCGACTGCCATCGGTCGTGTGTTTGGGAACACTTATTTACCTGTGAATACGACTGTTGGGGCTACTGATAATAATCTACAGTCTCCCCAAAAGGGAATGGTGCAAGGCTTGAGTAATGAGCGAATTGAGTTTGATAATTGTGTACAGTAGGGCAGTGCGCATCTTATTGATCAAGGTACTCAATTAGCAATTCCTGAAGGGGCTTCTTCGGGCTTCAGTAACCAAGTTTGTGGGTAGGTTCCTCAAGGGAGGGATCCAAGAGGATTGGTCTTGGATTTGGTAGAGTCCTAGAGTGTTGTGCAAGAGGACATTTCTTCATAGCCTAAAGGATAAGGTTGCATTATGCAGCCGCTATTTGCAGACTTCTAAGGACATGTTCCACATGAATATGGTTCTAGGCAATCCTTGGTTATTTAGGTTATATGAAACTCCAACAAACCGATGTTTTATTTGAAAAAACATATTCAAACATAATTACAAACATGTTTAAACATGTGTAAAAATAAAATAGAAAACATAATTTATTTAAAAAAAGAATGCTGCATACAAAACAAAGATTTGTTCCAACTGTTTACTATCATAAAATAGCCAACATAATCTCATTTTTTTACTACTTTCATAAAACATCCAACATACCAAACGCATACCAAATGGGCTTCTAGAAATATGAAGTTCCTGACATACAAAGAACAACGTATGCAGCCTGCTGTATATAAAAACTGAGGCCTTAATATATCTAGAGATTATAGAAAACTGGCATACATCAGAGTATCACATACGACAACTTGTTGGAAGCAAATGCTGCATGTAAAACAGAAGCCATGAATCATGAAGATTGAGGTTGATGATAACAGAAAACTGAAGCCCCGTTACAGTTTTACGATTCAGCTACTACGACCTCTGAAAACATTCATGCAGTATAGTGCTACATTTTGACTAGCATAGATGCAGAATGCTGTTACTAACTGGAGCTGAGATATTAAAGATGTGAACTCAGTTTCATGTTTGCAAAGCGGGATGGAGATAACAGGACATGGCTGGCACCTGAATTCTACTATGAATATTGGGAATTTAGTCCTATAGTTTTTTGTAATATGATTTATATGATCATAAGAAAAATTTTGGAGACAAGACTAAGTTAAATTATAGGAAGAACTTTTTCTTTTGAAAAATAAATCCAAAGAGAGCAACATTAACTAACCAATGATTTTTTAATAACCGACACTGCTACTTTAGCAACCAAAACTGAAATAACCACAAACCAAATGAACTGACTGAATTTAATTTTTTTAAAATAACCAAAATAACCAAGGATTAAAACAGTATTTCAGTTTGTAAAAAAATTACCAGTGTCCAGCATTGCAGGCCTCCTCTCCAAATGCCTATCACCGCCTGCATTCCAAAATTCCCAACCAATAGCATTCCAAATTCCCGGTAACAGCAGCACAACACCATAAAATGTCCCCCATATCATAGCTACTATGGATTATCCATAAAAATTTACAATAATTCTTTAGGAAAATCATCAGGTATTTTCAGATCGATCAAATTGAAATGAGAATTAACAAGTTTCTAATCATATTCCTTGATAATTGGATGGAAAAATTATAATAATATATTTGTAAATGAATAGTCATCCAGATTACATCATTTGTAGTATGTAATAATATGGGGAAACATCATGAACAAACTCTCAAGAAGAAATTCCAAATGCAAAGACTTGACTAATCAATAGTGTATTTACAAAACTACAAATACCATAAATATGAGCTTGCCTGTGATTTATGATGACCAAACTCCAAATAAGAAATTACAAATGCAAAAACATGACTAGTCAATAATGCATTTACATAACAACATATACCATAAATATGTGCTTCAAAGCCTATGATAAATGATGTATCCATGTTATATTTTTTCCATTTGATAAGTCAGTGAAACTCTTCTTTTTTTCACTCAACCAAAATCAGAAATCCACACGTCTTAAAAATAAAAACAACCTCAATTAGCATGAATCGCATAAAAATTTCCCATCAAACAAGAGGAGAAAAATGACCCTACAAGGAGCTCCATCATTGACAAATGACCCTACAAGAGGGGGGAAACATAACAGATGAATTCAGCTAGTAAATAAAGTGACGTGGAAAAAATCTACTGCAAATTCCATTAAAATAAAATGAAATGCACAGATATGCATGTAAAGAGATGTTGTACACAAGTTAAGTGGGCGATGTTGGGATCATTGGAAATTAATTAAATGGTTTTAAGATTTATTCAGTTATATTGAAATTACTAATAACCACGGATGAAATCTCAACATATGGTTGTAGGCTTCAGTTATGATGTGCACAGACTCTTTATTGGGAAAACAAAAACGGTTGTCTGTTATGTTGCATAAAAGGAAAACAAAATAACTTATATAATAAGTTGTAATATTCCATGTGAAGTTTTTATATGGACTTCATATTCTGCGTTGGAGGAAAAGAGATACAAATTCATTTGTGGGGAGAAAAATAGAAGATTGTCATTATAATATGGAAAGTCATACACTGAATTAGTTATCTCATTGGCTACAACAATATATCATCACTTACAACTAGCGGTGTATCATCTTCTACCAGAGTGTTGTAGCAACTTTTGTTTCTCGATGTCATACATTATAACAGAGTACTCTGCATGCTAATAAACTATTATAGTTGTAGTTTAACCTAGGTTTCATATCATACAAGAAACAAGGGATCATAATAACACCACAAAGCTCTGTTTTGTGAACGAATGAACACTGCACAATTTCAAACCAGAGAAACAGGCAGGAAGTTGTGTGCTTCGGTCACTTATGCATGGGACATCTAATATTCTATGGTTAACATGTTTGTACAGTGGCTAAAAGAGTAATTTTCTAAATTTCTCCACATAGAAAAGAAGATGCCATATATATTTTGTAGAGAACAACACCAACACCTTCTAACACAAATTTGCACCATTTTTCATTCACAAATATGCACTAATTGGATTGTTAATTATAATGATGAATTAAAAAATAGATCAAAATAATAAATTAAATAATCATTTATAAAATTACCTAAACTAATAAAATAATATAACTCACTCTTCCAATATATCTTTAAACCATTCACACATATCACTTACAGTAAACATATAACCAATAAACAGTGTTTTCATGACAAAGGAAATTCACAACCTCCAATTCCTTCTGAAATTAAAAATAATCCAATGTGAATAAAATTATGGTTAAAAGTGTATTTTATTAAATATGTTTTCGCTGTTTTCACTTATGAGATCGACAGTGTGTTGATGCACCAATTAACCACTAACCTCACTGAACAATAGCAGGGTTTAGGCTAGGTCACTCTTGTTTGGGTCACTCCCCTTGCAATGATTCATTTAGCTCACTTTCCCTACTTCCTCTCCCTTATGCTCACTACTACAGAGAAAGAATAACCTGATTGGCACATAGGTTGAAAGAAAATAGTTCACCAAAGTTGTGTTGCATCGAGTGTGGGTTGGTTCACTTTGAATTCCCCAGGCTAATCTTTCACAGGTATGTTGTGAAATTCCTCAACATCATCATCATCATTCCATGAGATGTCATTGAAAACACCTTCCCCTCCTCCTCCTCCCTCCTTCCAGCTATTGTTCTGGAATTCCTTCACTTTCAATATTTTCTATTGGAATGTCTTCACCTTGATGCACTGCAACAACTCTCCTTTTTCTCAATGTATTGTATGTGGCAGTGGTTTTATGCAATTACTGCTTTTGCAGTGAACCTCTCCTTCTTCGACCTACAAATATGTCAGGGGAATAACATTGTCAATTATTCTCTTCATTTTCCTTAAGTTCTTCTTAGAGAAGACCAATACTCCATGCAAGAAATCCTTTCCGTAAATTCAAATATGGAATTTCCATAGATCTTGATCCTGAGATTTCCCGTATTCAAGTCTCTATTTGTCTTAGTCAGACTGTAAAACAATTTCCACGCGAAAAATATTTCCATATTTCTAAATATGGAAACCAGTAAGAATCCCTCCTTCAATTTTCCACAATATTTGCGATTCCAGAAATATCATAGCTCTTTAAAAATGAGTTTTATTGTATCATATGATGTGATACTTTCCATGCATGAACTCTTCGTAGTATATCCTTGCAGAGTGATATTTAATACACATAATTATCACTGAAAAATCTTCTATAATCATAGCTTTAAAACCTAAGCATCATGATTTTGAACTTTGATGAACTGGGAAAGCATCGTCTGATATAAGGGAACTAATCCTTAGAAATATTGCAATTCATATCGGCACAGATCATTGAAATGTTGCCGCACATATCTCCTGAAATTTTGTCTTGAATTCCTCATTAAAATCTTTACGAAGAACCATTATGATCCTTATGGAAATCACCATTCATCCTTATTGTAGGAGAATAAAATGAGAGAGACCCAAACCCTCAAGATATACTCTCTAAAGGACCCCTTGGGGTTCTTTTATAACAAATACTAAAGACCACATCGGAACTCAAGTCCGATAGGGGATGCAGACTCCAACACTCCCTCTCAAACTCGGTGTACCTAGCTTGGACGCATAAAGAAAAAACAAAGCAAGCAACAGGCTGCAAACACTCCCCCTCAAGCTAGACAAACCTAGCTTGATTACAAAACAAGACAAAATAAAAGAAACAAGTGACGATCATAGCTCCCCCTCAAGATCGTAGCTCCCCCTCAAGATCGTAGTTCCCTCTCAGGATGATGGATGGTTAATGTCGCGGGCGCAGCAGAAAAACCACACAGACCTAGCCGATTGACGGTGCGCTAGGAAATCCGCACTAGTGGTGTCGATCGATGAAACGCCGTGAAATCCATACCAGCACTGGGAAATCCGTACTTGTGGGGCCGGCAACAGGAGGCGGGGATTCTGCATAATTGTTGCGGGATTTGGCGTCGCCAAAGGGCCCCGGTCCGAGGCGGTCGAAGTGCTGCGCCCGGTGGAGGAAGCACAAGGGCGTGCCGGCGGACAGGGATGCGGCTGCCGAGAGTCGTTGGGAGACGCCGACGACGGGAGGCGGGGATTGCGCACGAGGTGTCGGAGATCCGAAACTGGAATCAGGGCAGCCGGTGGGAGTGACGGGAGCCGGCTGTCGGAAGAGGAGCGCAGGAGTAGGGGGCCGGTGCGCATTGAGGGAGCAGTGCTTCGTCGGATCGGAAGGGAGGGCAGTGGATCTAGAGCCACGACGGGAGGAAAGTCGTCGGGGCCTGGAGGCGCGACGGGTGGCGCGACCTAGGCGGGAGGGCCGGGAGCCGAAGGGCGCCGGGAAGGGAGGCAACAGGCAAGAACCGCGCGGAAAGGAGGGGGCCGCCGGTTGCCTGGGAGAGCCGCTGGAAAGCGGGGTGCCATCGGGATATGTCGCGACGGAGGGGCGCAGGGAGCCGGGAGCGGCGCTGCCGTTGGGGCGGAGTACACCTGCTGGGAACGGCGGGACGCCTTCGGGAAGAGGGGCCACGTGCCTTCGTTTGGGCGGAGTGAAGCCAGCGGGCAGGGGGCGATCACGCCTGGAGGAGGGCGCCGTGATTCACGTGCAAAGAGGGGCCGAAGGATTTCGCCGGAATGGAGCCATCGGGAGGATTCTGTCGGGATGGTGCCGCCAGAAGGGATCTGCAGGGAGGGGCGCAGGGAGCGTCGCCGGGGGGGAATCCCGCTTGGGATCACCGAGATCGAGAGGGGAAGGAGCGCCGCAGAAGGACCGTCATGGGAGGAAGGCGGCCTGGCCGAGCAGGGAGAGATGGGGAGCCTAGAAAATTGAAGAGGAGCTGCGGGAGGTGGAGCCGTCACGCGCAGCGGGGAGGGGCGCCAAGGAAATAAACAAGCAACGATCGCAACTCCCCCTTAATATGGCAGCTCCCCCTCAGGATGATGGATAAATGAAGTTGTCGCGAGCGCACCAGAAGAACCACAGAGACCTGGCCTGTTGACGAAGCGCCAAAAAATCCGCACTAGTGGGGCCGGTCGATGAAACGCCGGAAAATCCATACGAGCACAGGGAAATCCGCACTTGTGGGGCCGGCGACGGGAGGCGCGGATTCCGCAGAATTGTTGCGGGATCTGGCAGTGCCAAAGAGCCTGAATCCAAGGCGGTCGAGGTGCTGCGCCATGGTGGATGAAGCGCGAAGGTGTGCCGACTGACAGATAGGCGGCTGCCAGGAGTCGTTAGGAGATGCCTGGACGGGAGGCGGGGATTCCGCAGGAGGTGCAGACGACAGGAGGCAGGGCTGCCTGGAAGTGGAAAGAAAGCTGCTTCGCGCGGGAGCAGGGAGCACCGTCAGGGAGCCGGGAGGGAGCCGCGTAGGGCTGGCCGGAAGATACGCGAGGATGGAGCCACGCGCAGGAGGGGCCGACTGGAGGGTCGCGCCTGGGTCGACAGGACCTGTGGCGCCGGGAGTCGCGTCTGGAAGGGGAGCGCCTGTTTGGCGTGCGCAAGGAGGAGGGCCGGAACCGGACAGAACCGGGTGGGCAAGCGTCGCGCAGAGGATCTGCGGGAGGGGCGGGGCCGTCGCGCCTGGAGGAGTCCGTCGCACAGTGAGGGCGACGCGCAAGAGGGGCCACGTCAGCAACGGGGCACTGCGGAAGAGCCTTGCAGGGGGGATCTACCGGGAGGGAGATGTGGTAGGGAGGGCTCTGCCGGAAGAGAGCCGGTGTGGAGGGTCGTCGAGAGAAGTTGCCAGGGAGCAGCGCGGGGAGGCCGGCCAAGCGCGAGGGCGCCAGGAGTCACGCGGGAGGTCGGGAGCCGATCCGCTGGGAGCCGCGCGGGATGACGGAAGCCGAGCTTCCGGGAGACGCGCGAGATGACGGGGCCGGCGCGCGCAGCGTGGAGGAGACGCTGGGGAAGGAAGCTGTCGTCGAGAGGGCCGCACCTGGGCCAGAAGCGGAGGAATGCCACGGGAGGAACGTCGCGGGAGGGAGGCGGCCTCGTCCGCCGTGCGTGCAGAGGCGGGAAGGGGACTCCGGGGAAGGAGGTATCGGCAGAGGGGAGATCCTCCTGACAGAGGCTGGCTGGGAGAGATCTACCGCCTGGGAGAGATGGCCGGTAAGGGGGCGGCGGTTACCTATGGCTTGCTGGCCATGGAGGTCATCGCCCCCCAACCGAGTGAAACCCTAGAGGTCGACGGGAAAAAAAAGAAATAAAAATGGGAGGAGGGTTCCGGATTAATTTCCCTCTGATACCATGTAGGAGAATAAAATGAGAGAGACTCAAACCCCCATGATGTACTCTCTAAAAGAGCCTTTGGGGTTCTTTTATAACAAATATTAAAGACCACACCGAACCTCAAATTCAATGTGGGATGCAGACTCCAACACTTATGAAATCCTCAGTTCATCCTTACAGTGATCCTTAAACACATGCCTTTGCCTTTGTTCGTCCTTCATCCTTACGAAGTCTGCACACTCATACATCCTTGCGAAGATCGCATTGCAGTGTGACCATTTTCTATGTAGTGAAAGATACTGGTTGTAGGAAATTCAAGGCTCAACATTGTGATCATTTCCATCCAATCCAAGGTGCTGATATCTTGAGCTCATGCATGCATAAACTCCTCTTGTTGGAGGTTGAAGATGAATAGAAATGGAAACATTTCATTCTTTCCAGGTTTGTAATATATAAATAGTATACCACTATTTCACCATCCCACAGCGAAACATGTCTAGTAATTTTGTGTGGTTTATTAACCTGGACATTCTGAGGAACTCTCTCTTATACCAAGGCGGCTAGCTTGGTTGGCATACCTTACGAAGGAGAGGCTGAGTTTTGCTCTCACAAGTTGCCTGAGGTCCAGGGTAGTTTTGTCAAGGCAAAAGCTATGGAGTGTCTAGGTCTTTCTGATATCAACACTGCAAAGAATATCGCTCGTCTTTCAACCAACAATCGGATTCTACAGCTTTGGGTGCAAGGGTTTATCGTACTGAGGAAGGGTGATAAGGATACCCTTAAGAAGAGTGATATGTATATTCTAGATTTTTTGGTAAATCTATGGAAGGTGAATCTCATGAAACACATCCTCATCACCATTGAGAACATCAAGAATGGCAATCTTAGAGCTCAGATCATTATGTATCCGGCATTGCTTTCAAAGTTGATAGTTCGGTGTCTTGAATCCTTCAAGATCCCATGTAGCTCCAAGCTGAGTAATTGCAAAGTGATGCTGATTAGTGATGACACCTTAAAAAGGATGAAGGTTGGTTTTTCCAAAGAGACAAGTAAGTTTTATGATCTACCAGAGGAAGAGGCAGAACCCATTCTAGAAAATGTTGAGAAAGTTGAACCCTCAAAGAAGGCCGGTAAGAAAAGGAAGTTGAAGGAAGTGAAAGCTGAAGATAAAACCCCTAAGTCTAAGGAAGTCCAATCCGCACCTCCTAAACCAAAGAAGCAAAAGGCCTACCCAGATGAGGTGGTAGCAAAGTGGAGAGAGGAAAAGAAGAATTGAAAAGCATGGGAGCCACAGTTTGGTTTGGATCCTACTGAGGCTAAGGCCTTAAAAGAAACAGCTGCTGAAGAGCTTGAGAGGCAAGCAAAGGAGAAAAAGCAAAAGAAGAAAATGTATGAGACCGAGATTGTTCAATCTCTTTTGAAGGCAACATAAATTGCATCCGAGAACATCCCAGTGCCGAAGTATTTTCTGGTGGAATCATTTCCTGAGACTCCAGGTAAGAAGACTCCGGAAAATCCCAAAGAGAAAGAAGTTGATAAAGCAGTGATGGAGGAAGTTCAGGAAGCTGTGGAGGAAGCTCAGCAAGCTGAGATGAGTGGTAGTTCTGATGATGTAATTAAGCAAGTTGAAGAATACCAAGATAAGGGAACCCCATCCGAGAAGTTGTCAATCCAGAATTCTCAAGCCGGATCCTCAAAAATTGATACTCCAGGAGTTGATGAGAAAGGAGAAAAAGAATAAGTGAACAAGTTGTCAGAGGAAGAGAGTCATAATCATGACTTCATTCTTCCCGACGATATTGAAGTTGGAGCTCAGAAAGAAAAACTTGATGAAGAAAAGAGTGTACTACTATCCGGTAGTGAGCATGAATCCCCTAATGAAGAGGTCGTTCCGAAAATCAGCAAGGATAAGCAGTTCTTGTTGACACTCCAACAAAAGAAATTTTGAGGAAGAAGTTGGAGGTTCTTCAAAGAGAAAGCTGGTGGAAATAGAAGAAGAAAAATCTCCTAGTAAATTGTCAGATTCGGAGTCATCTGCCTTAGAGCATGATTTTGTTGTTCAATCTCTAAAAAAGCTGGTGGATACCATTCCGATCTTTCCAACAATTGAGTCTAGATGCCAGATATTTCGGCACAGTAGACTCTGTATCCATGGTTATGGATAGATGTGTTAAGATAGAGGTTGATCACAAAAATTTCATGATTAACTATGAAGCCCACAGGAAATCGTGCAATCATATGACCAAATGGTCTAAGAAAATTATTGAAGTTATGGAAGAGCTTGATCAGTTTCAGGAAGATGTCAAGGAAGCCTTTGGTACCGAAGATACCAGGATCAAAAATCTTTCAGACAGTTTTCTGGAGAAGCTAAGTCTTGAAAAAAGTTCTCGGATTCAGGATGTAAAAGATCTGAATGGGAAGCTGATCTATATTGTTCAAAGCCTGAAAATAGAGAAGGATCTCCGGAGCGAGATGCAAGAAAGGCTTGTGAAGCAAGATGAATTGCTAAAGGCTCAGAAAGAAGCCATGAAGTCTCAGGAAGAGGCCCTGAAGGCTCAAGAGGACAGGATCAAAGCCTTATAAAAGCAAGCTGAGGAAGATCACAAAGAGCTGAAGAAGTTGAAGACAATTGTGAAGAAGCTCTTTCCCAAGGAAAAAGAAACAAAATAGACCACTCCGATCTTTTGTTGTATTTTTTTCCTTGTACTAATTCTTTCAATCGTAATGAAACTTTTCTTGCTTGTTTGGATGTTTATACTAATATTTGAGGTACTTTTTTTCCATTCCCTCAAACTCATTTTGAAAATCACAAAGGGGGAGAAGGAAAAAGAATTATAAAAGGGAGAAGGAAAAATTTCTAAGTAAAGAAGAAATATCCCTGAGAAAGGGGGAGTTTATCTAAGGGTGAGTTTCTCATTACGAAGATTTCCACATTCAAATGAAATTTCATTCCAGAAATCTAGAATACGATCCTTAGAGTTCCAAATCCTAAGGGGGAGTTAGTCATATTCACCATTGTCCATAAACAAAGGGAGATAAGCTTTAATTTCAAAGTCTAGAAATTTATTCTGATTCCTTACATTCTTTTTCATAAGGATGTTTGTGCTTTCCAAAAAGGGGAGATTGTTGAGTCAATAAGGTTTTTCTTATGACTTTTTCCATTCCTTCATTCAAGGGAGAGATTGTTAAGTCATTAAGGCTTTTCTTATGACTTTACCATTCCTCTTGTTTTGAAAATCACAAACACCTTTTCTTAAGCCAAATTTCATTTTACCCTTGTTTTACTTCTATAAGGAAAATTTCCTTCCCCAAGGAAATTTACCCTTACCTAGATTTCATTGTTTATATCATAAATTTTCTGTGTAAAACTTGGATTGTAACCAAAAACCTCAGAATCATATAATACTTAGATATGAGGCATTCTCTTTAAGACTCTGAATTCTGGATACGAACTCTCATGTAGTTCAACTCCGAATTCTGGATACGAACATTCATGATCGAATTCTGATTACGAACTTATGTAAAGTTCGACTAAGAATTCTGTTTACAAATTCCGGATACGAACTCTTCTGAGTTCTGACTCCAAATTCCTATTACGAATTCTGGTTGCGAACTTTTCTAAGTTCTGACTCCGAGTTCTCGGAATACAGACTCCGAACTCCTAAAGAGTTCTGACTTCGAATTTTCATGAACTCCGACTCCGAACTTTGTAAGTTCAGGTTCCGAATTCTTGTGAATCCAAACTCCGAATTTCCTTGAAATTCAGACTACAGAATTCTATAGAATTCAGGTTCCGAACTCCTAAAAAACAGAATCCGAATATCCTTGTGATGTAGACTCCGAATTCAGTTTTTTCTTAGACTCCGAACTTTCATTTACCTTCATTCCGAATATCAGATTTTAGTTATACTTACACCTGTTTACTTACAAAACGATGTCGTGAATTCAGTTACTCACTAATCGTTGTTTGAGTGACACGTGTACAGGTCCCTCTGAAATTCAAGGAATAATATGACCATTGGAGGATGGAGCTGACCGTTGGAGTCATTCCTATAAATAGGAGCTCATTTGAAAAAACGAAGACACAAATTTGACACAACTTTGACATCTGTGCTTACATGCTGTTGAAGTGATTTCTAGAGAGAGAGAATCTTATAAACTGTCAGGCTTCGTGCAGAAAGTTTTGAACTGCTCGTTCAAACTTTGCTTCGTGCAGATTTGCTTAGTGCAGAGATTCGATTTCCTTGAAATCAGAGACTTTGGGTTGTGAAGTCAGAGGTGCCGATTTCCTTACAAATCGATGTCTTGCGGGGATAGCAAGACAGATACCAATCTTCGGATTGAGGGCTTACCTGGATTTGGGTAAGACAAACTTTCTTGAAATTATAAATCAAGGGACCTCTTATCCAGGGTTTTTGGATACCTTCCTCTTTGGGTTAAAAGAGTTTATTCTTATTACCTGTAGTTTTACTACTTTGTTTTTCCGCTGCATTTGTATTGTTGAGGAAAGTATAACTTTCTTATACTTCCTCATACTTGTACTCTGTTTTAGTTAGATTCTATACGCTTTAAGGTAAAATCTTATATGTTGTGAACTTTTGATAAGTTTCATTTCCGGAATCACTTTTCCAGAATCAAGCAAGTTATTAGAACTTACACTAGTGGAAATACGGGCTTTAACGTCGTCGTAATAACGTCGGTTTTTTAAAAACCGACGCGAATAGTATGTGCGGGGAATTTTTGGCGTCGGTTTTACAAAAAACCGACGCCAAATATAATTATGCGTTGATATTTCGCGTCGGTTTTGAAGAAAACCGACGCGGAAAATATTAGGATACATATTATCTGCGTCGGTTTTCCTAAGAACCGACGCGAATAATATTATGCGTTGATTTTTCGCGTCGGTTTTTAGGAAAACCGACGCGGAAAATATTAGTATACATATTATCCGCATCGGTTTTCCTAAAAACCGATGCGAATAATATTATGCGTTGATTTTCCGCGTCGGTTTTTAAGAAAACCGACGCGGAAAATATTAGTATACGTATTTTCCACGTCGGTTTTCCTGAGAACCGACGCGGAAAATAAATTTTTAAAATGTTTCCGCGTCGGTTTTCATGAAAACCGACGCGGAAACTCAAAAAAAAAAAATATATTCCGCGTCGGTTTTCCTGAGAACCGACGCGGAAAATATGTTTCGGCGTCGGTTTTCATGAAAACCGACGCCGAAACTCAAAAAAAAAAAAATATATTCCGCGTCGGTTTTCCTGAGAACCGACGCGGAAAATAAATTAAACAACATTTTGGCGTCGGTTTTTCTTAAAACCGACGCGAAAAGTCTTTTAAAAATATTCACGGTCAGAAACCCTCGTTTTGTTCGTTCGTCGAAATCGAGTTCCGCTGTGGCGCTTCGGACTCCCGACGACCTTCGAACTTGATTTGCGATCTTTGACGGCCATTGTTGAAGGTTTTTTGTCGTCTGCACGATTTTGGGTATGTGTTCTTCCTATTTATCTCTTGTTTCATATCCCATTGTTTATTTCTTTATCAATAACCCTATTTTGCGTGATTTTGATTATTGGTTAGATTTTAGTTGTAATTTATCATTATTTTTTGTTTGTATTATCATTGTTGGTGTAGATTTGATATTGTTTGTTTTTGGAAGTAATTATACCGGTCGCAGTTTCGATTTAACATCTCCATTCGGGTTGAAATTCAAATTTTTTGTTTGTATTATCATTATTCCTGTTTAAAATGATCTTTCATTACATTATGAAGTACTATATTTTTAATTCCATTTCCATTTTAATAAATTCTTCTTCAAAAAAATAATTTTATTGTGTTAAATGAATTCACTCACATTTTTGCATGTAGTTTGTTGTTATTTCATTCTTTCTCGAGATTTACCATGCCAAAATTCCTCAATTCTTTTTGGGTCTCATCATTTAACTATGATATGAATAATTACCACTATCTATTATGTTAAAAAAATTTGAATAATTATTTTCATGCCATTATATAATAAATAATTTTTCTTGCAATGTCCATAATACGACTAGAATCATAATGTATTGTAATTATTTCTTCGTAGATAATAATATAATCATTATCCCTCTATTAATGTTCAAAAATACCTTTCCACTTTCATATGTGGGTTTAGATTCATGCATTTTTAATAAATGTCCTCTTAAACTAATCTCATTCCATTGATTATATGTATTCATCTTTCTCTCCCTCTAAATAATAGTCATGAAATGATTTACTTCCCCCTCTAAGTCATAGGCTGCAAATAAAACATTCTCATGATCTAATCTTTCATGGATGGATAATATATTTCTCTTCATGTTGATCCATTCCTTGACATGTTTTGCTGCAATAGACCCATGGATGGGGGTGTAAGTTGTCACCTACAATATGCAATGGAATTTTTATCCCTCCATAATGAATTTATATGTTCATAGTTCCCTATTATAAAACTCATGGATTTTGGGAGTTGAGTTATCATAGTCACCAAAAATTGTATCATGTCTCTTAATACACATTGTCTTAAATAAGGATAGTTATTGCACTATTTTTCACATTAATTTTTCAATGATTCATTCATGTTACATCAAATGAATAAAAAAATAAATATAGTGTGATCAATAGTAGTCATAGTGAGAAATCATATTATCTTGTATGTCATTCATATAATATTTATATCATGAAACTTTATTTTCAAAAAATGAAACCTTTGATTTAACCATTTTGTCCTTGTATTTCAATATAACACACATGTATATAATATTAAAATTAACTGTTTACTGTATTTGTAAACGTGTTTCATATCTGATGTCTTTTATCTGATTATCAATAGTTTTTATGGAATATGTTTTTGTTTACAATTTATCTGATAGATATTTAAATGTTTTTATGTTTTAATATATTCATCAATTATATTGTGATATCAGGTATTAATGGATCATAATTGGATTTATCTACGAAGAACTACTAGTGAATATGAAAGAGGAGTTGACAATTTTTTGGAATTTGCTAAACGGCATAATCAAAATATTGATTTGATTTTCTGTCCATGTGTGAAGTGTGTAAATATGAGAAAGTTAAACTTCAGAGAAATCAAAGATCATCTCATTTGTTATGGTTTTAGCCTTAATTATACACGTTGGATCTTGCATGGTGAAAGAACTGAAAATTCAACATCCAATGTTGATGACGATATTCATAATGAGGCAGAGGATCGTATTGAAGAATTAATTCATGATTTAGGTGTTGAAACCATCGAAAAAACACCAACTGTTGAACGATTGTATGGAGATTCTGAGAAACCATTATTCCCAGGTTGCAGTAAATATACAGTGTTATCAGCAGTTTTGAGATTAGTTAACTTAAAAGCAAAAAATGGGTGGAGTGATAAAAGTTTCTCCAGTTTACTTGAGCTTTTAAAAGAGCTTCTTCCAGAAGGCAATGGGCTTCCAGATTCCAATTATGAGGCGAAAAAAATATTATGCCCAATGGGATTGGGGTATAAAAAGATACATGCTTGCCCCAATGATTGTGTACTGTATAGGAAAGAAAATGAACATTTATCAAGTTGTCCTACATGTGGAACATCGTGCTATAAGATGGATGAGAAAGTCAACTCAGATTCATTTTCAGGTGATGTCATGTAACATTATGAAAAAACAATTTTTTTACTTTCCAATGATATCATCCAATATTTTTTTCAAACAATTCTGATAATTTAATTCTGATTTATTTTTAGGTACCAAAATCAAAACTCCATCTAAAGCATTTTGGTACCTTCCAATTATTCCTCGTTTGAAGCGTCTATTTGCAAATTCAAATGATGCAAAAAGGTTAAGATGGCATTCAGATGAGCGCATTTCTGATGGTAACTTACGTCACCCTGCCGATTCACCACAGTGGAAGAGTTTTGATAAAAAATTTCATGATTTTGGAAGTGAAGTTAGAAATCTCAGAATGGGATTGTGTACTGATGGAATGAATCCATATCGGAGCCTCAGTAGCCAACATAGTTCATGGCCTGTTTTGCTGGTACTTTACAACTTGTCCCCACATCTATGTATGAAGAAAAAATATGTTATGATGAGCTTGATGATTTCTGGACCAAAACAACCAGGAAATGATATTGATGTGTATCTTACACCATTGATTGAGGATTTAAAACTGCTATGGGAGAAAGGTGTTACAGTTTTCGATGCATACAAGAAAGAGTATTTTCTTTTGCGTGCTATGATAATGTTCACTATAAACGACTTTCCTGCGTATGGAAACTTATCTGGATATAGTGTTAAGGGACATAAAGCATGTCCAATTTGTGAAGAACAAACTTCATATTATCAATTGCAGAATGGAAGAAAGACAGTGTACATGGGACATCGATGATTTTTGCAAATTGATCATCCTTATCGTAGATTGAGAAAAGCATTTAACGGTTTACAAGAATACAACCTCCCCCCTCAACCATTGTCAGCTGAAGAATATTATGACAGAGTGAAAGATATTGATTCAACATTTGGAAAGAGAAAAAGTTCTGGTTTACAAAAACATATCTGGAAGAAGCAGTCTATTTTTTTCGAACTACCTTATTGGAGATTTTTAGAGATAAAACATAACATTGATGTTATGCATGTTGAGAAAAACATATGTGATAGTTTGATTGGAACTTTGTTAGACATAAAAGGAAAGACAAAAGATGGATTACATGCTAGATTGGACTTGATATTAATGCGAATTCGTTTGGAGTTAGCTCCCACTGTGAAAGGAAAAAGAACATATTTACCTCCGGCTTGTCACACATTAAGCAAGATTGAAAAGATGAATTTTTGTCAGTGTCTTCATGGTATTAAAGTACCCAGCGGTTTTTCTTCAAATGTGAATAATTTTGTGTCATTGAAGGATTGCAAATTAATAGGTATGAAATCACATGATTGTCATGTGTTAATGCAACAAATTCTACCAGTAGCAGTGCGTGGTATATTACCGAAAGCTGTCAGGAAGACAATCATCAGGTTATGTAATTTCTTTAAATCCATTTGTAGCAAAGTCGTTGATCCAAATTTGTTAGATTTGTTGGAGAATGAAGCAACTCTTATTCTTTGTCAACTAGAAATGTATTTTCCACCCACATTTTTTGATATAATGGTTCATATATTGGTTCATTTGGTGCGTGAGATAAGAATGTGTGGGCCTGTTTATTTAAGATGGATGTATCCTTTTGAAAGATATATGAAAATTTTGAAAGGATATGTTAAAAATCCTTATCGACCAGAGGCCTCTATTGTTCAAAAATATGTATCAGAAGAGGTGATTGAGTTCTGTACTGATTATTTGAATGAGGTGGAGCATATTGGTCTCCCTCTATCTCGACATATGACAGTTGACAGAGAAGGTAGAGGGGTTCGAGGCTTAAAGGTAAAGTTCATTCCACGTGATGAAGTGATGCAAGCACATTTATACATTTTGAACAACACAGATGAGGTTCAACCATATATATCCTCACATATTGCTGAATTAAAGTTACGATATCAGAAAAGAAATGAAAAGTGGTTGATGATTGAGCATAAGAAGACATTTGTTTCATGGTTTAAAGAGAAAGTCACCTCAGATATATCTTTATCAGAAACATTGAAGTGGTTATCAGGGGGACCATCTTTTAATGTGATCACTTGGTCTGGTTTTGATATCAATGGCTACACATTTTACACAAAAAACCTGGATGACAAGAGTACCGTTCAGAATAGTGGTGTGATGGTATTCGCTGAAGCAGTGCATTTTTCGAGTGCCAAAGATAAAAACCCAATTTCTGCATCAACATCATATTTTGGAGTTATTGAAGACATATGGGAAATTGATTATATTAAATTTCGAGTCACTATTTTTAAGTGCAATTGGGTTGATAGTAATAGTGGCGTGAAACATGATGAATATGGGTTTAAACTGGTTGATTTGAAAAGATTTAATCACAATGAGGAACCATTTATCTTGGCGACACATGAAAAACAAGTATTTTATGTCATTGATCCGTCGAATGATCAGTGGTCAGTTTTTTTTCAAGGGAAAAGATATCATTTGGGTGATGATGATGATTCTGATGATGCTAGTGATTTACATGAGCGTTATTCATCTATTATGCAATTTTCAGATGATTACAATGAATATAAGACAGACATAGTGCATGCAGTACGTACCGATCATGATGAAGGGATGTGGGAAAACACTAAATTAGTCTCCTAATTTTTCTGATAAATATTTATATTTTGTGTCTATTTTTAAAACTTACAAATGCATGCCTCTATTTTTACATATTTATTTTTCATTTCCTTGTTTCTAATTATTCAGTTTTCTAATGATATGCAGGTACCCAAAATTTCATTACACTTTCTAGTAGCAATGTCAAATACAGATAGAGATGAGCAGTTACCGAGGTATATCTATTTTGACATATTATTAAATATTCAGTAATATACATATTTAATGAAATAAAACTGTTAATTTATTAAAAAAAATTGCAGGACTACTGATGCGTCCTCGGCGGAGGAGACTTCTCCAGTTACTACTGAAAAATCAAGTTCTCTAGTTGGTAAACGTGGTATTACACGTTTACCAAAACTATCACTCGCTCGTGATGATAACAAATTACACATCCGTTTTGATGATAATAATAATGCAGTTGGCCCAAATGCAGTTCAGTTTGTCAGTTATATAGCGATGCAGAGCCGTTGCAGGATTAGTATTTTATATCCTGATTGGAAGTCAGTGGACAGGACGACGAAGCAACAGCTTTGGGAGGCCGTGACGGTAAAATATCTTTATTTATTTATTTTATCTCATTTTTTTAATATTATATAGTTTAAATGACATATTTAATTTTTTCAATTACAGATGACATTCAATTTTGAGGAAACCAAAGAAATTAGGAAAAGACATCTCTCTTTAGCGGCGGTTCGATGGAGAGATTTTAAAAACAAACTGACGAAAGATTATGTTTTTGGAAAGAGAAGGTTTGAAAGCCCATGTCTTAAGTATCCATATATAGATGAAGAAACATGGAAGCGATTTGTTGACAGTCGTCAGGAAGAGAAATTTCAGGTATTGTAATTGTTTTATATTTTAAAATTTATGCTATATTTTCCTTATTACTTATGTGTTTATTTTTATGTAACAGGCCTCCAAAAATCTCATCAGGAGATCCAGTTGAAAAATGTATACCCTCATACTTTATCACGTGGAGGATACTCGTATTTGGAGCAGAAAATTATTGAAGAAAAATTTGAAGCATTCAGAGCTCGATCAAGTAGTGGTTCAGAAGAGGTCCAGTATGGTCCTCCATCTCCTCCCACTCGCCATGAGAAATGGAAACGAGCAAGAAGAAGAAAAAATGAACAATATCTTACAGACGAAGCTCATCAAGTGGCTGATAGAATTGTAAGTAAATATTAATTCTTTGTTAACAATTTTCCTTTTTTATAATTTATAAACACTAATATAAATTTTTTATTTTTCATTTCAGGATGAACTTCAGGAGAAAGAGACACAGGGCTCTTTTATCCCCGAGGGTAGGATGGATATCCTAGCCACTGCTTTGGGAAAGACTGAACACCCCGGCCATGTTAGAGGATATCAGGCGGGTGTTAGTATTCGGAAGGTTTTTGGTAAGAGTAAGCAACCAAGAGACCCGGAAATCGAATCCTTAAAAGAAGAGCTGCAGGATATGAAACGGTCTATGGGTGATCAAATTCAAGCAGCAGTACAGAAGGCTTTATTAGAACACTTGGCAAGACAGTCACAGTCTGCTCATCCTTCCGAGGTATATTATTTACTGTTAACAATTTTTCTTTTCTATAAATTATAAACACTGATATAACTTTTTCATTTTTCAACATTCTCAGCCTACTCACTCAGACCATCATGCCTCATATGCTTACCCAACACCGTCTGGGCAGCCTTCCGAGGTTTATTATTTAATGTCATCAATTTGTCTATTTTATAAATTATAAACACTGATATAACTTTTTCATTTTTCAACATTCTCAGCCAACTCACCCGGACTACCCTGCCTCATCTGCTTACCCTGCCCCGTCTGCGCAACCATTTGAGGTATATTATTTTATTTAATTTTTAATCAATTTTTCTATGTTATAAATTTTAAACACTAATATACCCTTTTCATTTTTCTGACTTCTCAGCCTGCTCACCCTGACTACCCTGCCCCACCTGCTAACTTTGAGCCTCCACCTCCTCCATCGGATCGAACCTTATATTGTGAGTTGTTTGCGGGAGATCCTCATGTACATATTGTTGCGTTAGGACAAGTGTATTTTTTGGGGGACTCGGTACATCATCAGCCTATGCAGATGGGTCAGGTTAGAGTATCAGTACTTGTTATTATAGATCCTACTGCTCTACTACCATTTCCTACTGCGGAGATCACCAGTGTTGGGGAATGCATGGGCCATTTTTTACTTTGGCCAACTGCACTTCTTCGTTATATTTCACATGAGGTATGCGTTTTTTTAACTAGTAATTAGAAATGATTCCAAATTACTTATAATGTTTTCTGACATTTAACTTATATAGGAATATCTGAAAGCAAAAGAAACTGTACAAATGCAGCAAAATGTTCAGAAACAATCGGCTGTAGATACTTATGATATTTCTTCTGGGTTGAAAAGATTATCTCAGTGCTCTTCTTCCTTGAATTTTATCTATGAGTTTCGGATGACGTCCGATATATGTGGAAGAAATTATAAATTGAGAATATTGAAAGAAGATATCATGAATTTAGTTAATTTTGAAGAGATCGGGCTGAATGTGGTGCAGTTGTTTTCCATGTAAGTAAATTGACGTTTGAATTGCTATTTCTTTAATAAAATATTGTTATGTCATTGACTAACTATATTTTCTTTTTAAATTAGGTATCTATACAGGATTCTTTTACAAAATGAAACTACAAGCATTTATAGCTTTATAGATCCAGAGTACATTTCCTTGGAAGTCAAACATGTGAAAAATGATGAAAGAGTTCAATATATATCCGAGAGATTATCACAAACAGAGATTCAGTGCTGGTTTTTGCCATTTCTTGATAAGTAAGAATATCAACATAATTTTGAACTCATGATCATTATAATGTCATTAATTATGAACTTTTTGTATTATAGGGGGCATTGGATGTTAGGTGTATTTTGCCCAAATGAATGCACCTTATATTGGTTTTGCTCTTTATTAGGAAAAGTGCGTAAACCGTTTTCCAACTTATTAAACAGGTAAGTTGTTTTTTTATTTTTAGAAGTTCGTTATGTTTAATTTTAATTGTTTACAAAAGTTTTATTAGTTCTTATATAAAAAAATGCAGTTCATGGAAACATTTTACAAATGAAAAGAAACCAACGAAAATCAAATATGTGGAAGTACAGGTAATTAGTTTTTATATTTTTGTTATATATTGGGTTTCATTATTAGTTAAATGTTTTATAACTGCAGTGTCATCGTCAAAATGGAAGCGTTGAATGTGGTTATTATATTCTACGATTTATGTACGAGATAATCACAACTGGGGAAACTACTGATTTTCATAAGGTTAGTTGTATTAACTTTTTTATATATTTTCATCCACTTTCTTCTATTTATTAATTTCATATCATTCAATATTATTGTAGGTATTCAATGATTCACAGTCATATTCTCAATCTGATATGATTCATATTCAATCTACTTTTGCGGACTATTTGTTAAGTCTGATTAAGATTTGAGGTATGTATACTAATATTTATAAATAATAATATATATGGGTTTAAAAAACTAACTCTTATGATATATTAGGTGTTTGAACCTACTAATAATCAAATGAATGCTTCAACAATAACAAACAATGAGCATGTCATATATTTCAGGTACGTGTATTTTAATTCTGCTTTACTGAGTTTTCTCAGGTGCCTCTGCAAAAACTATTTTATCGAATCTACTAATAATCAAATGAATCCTTCAACAATAACCAACAATAAGCATGTCGTATATTTCAGGTACGTGTATTTTAATTCAGAATTAGTTATTATATTTCTTTTCGTTGTTATTTCTTAAAATCATTTGTCTGTACAGTGACAGATCTGTAGGGTGGTACTTGGATCATGAACATAGAGATCTGTAGGGTGGTACTATTTCTTAAAATCATTTGTCTGTACAGTGACAGATCTGTAGGGTGGTACTTGGATCATGAACATAGAGATCTGTAGGGTGGTACTTACACATTTTCATTTAATGTTTATTCATTGCACTAATATCTTGGATTGATTTTTCACGCACATCTCCTTAGTTTCATTAATGTTTTGACAGGATTGGTGCTATCTATGGGAGGAAACTTACAATGATTGATACTGAGTATGGTTAGATTAAGAAAATTCACCATGTAGGTACGTGTATTTTAATTCTGCTTTACTTTGAGTTTTCTCAAGTACTTCTGTTAAAGCTGTTTAATTGTTTTTGTATACTTCGTTATTTTTGTTCAGGGTTCAGATTTGTTTGGAGGAGAAAATATATGTATTTTATTTAAAAAAAAAACTTTACGGCGTTGGTTATTTTAAAAACCGACGCCGAATATTTTAAAAAAAATTATTTACGGCGTCGGTTTTTTTAAAAACCGACGCCGAAAGGGTTTTCCGCGTCGGTTTTTCTAAAAACCGACGCGGAAAATCCTGTCTAAAGCGGTTTTCCGCGTCGGTTTTTCTAAAAACCGACCCGGAAAATTCTGTTTAAACGGGTTTTCCGCATCGGTTTTTCTAAAAACCGACGCGGAAAACCCTTTCGGCGTCGGTTTTATATAAAACCGACGCCGAAAACCTAGTCGACTATATTTTCCGCGTCGGTTTTTTAATGAACCGACGCGGAAAATAATGTCTAAATGTAGCTTCGGCGTCGGTTTTATAAAAAACCGACGTCGAAGCTCATAAGAGAATTAGTTTTCGCGTCGGTTTCTAAGAACTGACGCGAAAACTGTATTTTTAACGTCGCCTATATAGACGTCGGTTTATAACCGACGTTAAAAATTAAAAAAAACCGACGCGAAAAAGTGTTTTTGCACTAGTGTTAGAGGTGTTGTGAATTTTTAATTATCCTTAGAAATTCCAAAGGAATTTTTAAAGTATACAATTCACCCCCATCTTGTATTTGTATCTCATTTTACATATTCGATCCTACATTTGGTATAATAGAGTATATCATATTCAAACATACCATCCTAACAATCACCCTTACATCTTCCTTGAAAAAAGAAACTGACTCATAAAACTCTATGAGTAAATCCGGATACACCACATCTTGAGCTCGAGTCTTAGATATAGCTACACTTTCTCATCCATTGAGTCTGATATTCTTGGAAATTATAGAGTCATACTTATTGAAAAAGTTTGGATGAACCAACCTTTCCCTATATATCTGTCATTCCGCAATCGGCTTAACTGAAGACATTTTTTGAGAAGGCACTTCTGCAGACATTCGGATTGGATCACTTCTGAAGAATTCAGAAGAGGATTTTGTAGAGGGTCAGAGGTTTAGCACGCACAATCTTGATAATCGATGTGGGACAACCATCGGGGGTCCCCTTTATATAGGCGATGGAAGTGACCTTTCAACTTCCAGTTCCAATCTAACGGTTGGGAAACCTTCTGATCTGATCTAACGGTTGATATGATAGCCGCAAGGAAAAAATTTGGTTGAATCCGATCTTTTGAGGTTTAAAAAAAACATTCGGATTTAGGGAAACTTCAATCCAAGAAATTTTTAAAAAACAAAAGAAACTATCAACAAGTAAATATGATTACGAAAAACTTAAGAAAGAATCATACCTTTCGGATTGCTAGATAGATTATTCGTACTGAGGAACATTCTTCTTGAAGAACTTTGAATACAAAAAAAAACTTCACTATAAAAATTTTTAAATCCGAGGATTTCCATTGCGAAAATTTCAAATCCGAAAATTTTCATTACAAAAATTTCAAATCTGAGAATTTTCATTACGAAAATTTGAAAAACATACTGCGAAAATTTTCATTACGAAAAATTTTGAAAAACCAACTGCGAAAATTTTCATTAGGAAAATTTTTGAAAAACTAACTACGAAAATTTTCATTACGAAAAATTTGAAACACTAACTTCAAAAAATTTCAAAAACTTTAATAACAGATGTACCCCCCCTGTGAAAAGAAGTTTATTACTGTAAGAATATTGGTTGAACAAAAAGTTAATGGAGGAAGATTACCTCACGGTTATCATTCCTAACTTTTGTTTAATGTATTCAAATCTATCGGAAGGTAAAGATTTTGTGAAAATATCAGAAAGTTGATCTTGCGTTCCGATGAATTGTAGAATGATATCTCCTTTTAGTGTGTGGTCCCTAAGAAAGTGATGTCTGATATATATGTGCTTTGCACGAGAGTGATGTGCAGGGTTTTTACTAAGGGCAATGACACTTGTGTCATCACACAAAATTTGAGTCTTAGTAAAACTCAAGTCATAGTCTGTGAGTGTGTGTTGCATCCACAACACTTGAGCACAACAACTTCCAGCTGCTACATATTCTGCTTTAGCAGTGGAAAGTGATACTAAGTGTTGCTTCTTGCAAGACCAAGAAACTAATGAATCTCCTAAAAAATGACAAGTTCTGGATGTACTCTTTCTATCCATTCTACATCCACCAAAGTCAGCATCCGAAAAGCTTTTTAAGACAAAATAATTTTCAGAAGTAGAAAATAGTCCTAAAGTAGCGAAAAATTCTCTTCACTGCCTTTAAATGAGATTCCTTAGGATTTGATTGATATCTTGCACATAAGCATACTGAAAAAATTAAGTCTGGACGACTAGCTGTCAAGTAAAGTAGACTTCCTATCATACCTCTAAAAGATGTTTGATCTACTGGTTTCTCAGCTTCATCAAGATCAAGTGTGTTTGAGGTACCAATGGGAGTACTTATACTCTTAGTGTTGTCATATCCATACTTTTTAAGAAGATCTTTAATATACTTATATTGGGATATCTAGATTCCTTTTGGTTTTTGAGAAATTTGAAAACCAAGTAAAAATGTTAACTCACCCAATATACTCATTTTAAACTCATATTTCATTAAATCTGCAAAGGAATCAGTTAAAGATTACTGAGTTGAACCAAATATAATGTCATCAACATAAATTTGAACAATCGAAACATTTTTCTTATCTTTCTTTATAAAAAGGGTTGAATCTGCATTTCTCTTAACATAGTTATTTTGAAGAAAAAATCTTGTAAGTCTATCATACCAAGCTCTAGGTGCTTGTTTAAGGCCATATAAAGCTTTGGTAAGTCTAAAAACATGATCAGGGTGTTTTGTATCTTCAAAGTCAGGAGGTTGATCAACAAAAACTTCCTCTTGAACATAACCATTAAGAAAAGCACATTTCACATCCATTTGAAAAAGTTTGAAATTGAAGAATGTTGCAAAGGCAATTAGAATACGAATAGATTCAAGTCTAGCTACTGGAGCATAGGTTTCTTCATAGTCTATTCCTTCTTGTTGATTATATCTTTTAGCAACCAATCTAGCTTTATTTCTTACAATTATTCCATTTTCATCACACTTATTTCTGAAGAACCATTTTACTCCAATAACAGAGGTTTCCTTAGTTCTTTCAACCAAGGTCCAGACTTTATTCCTTTCGAATTCATTTAGTTCATCTTGCATGGCTTTGATCCAATCATCATCACCTAAAGCTTCATCAGTTCTTTTTGGTTCTAATTGGGAAAGGAATGCTATATGTTCTACTTCATTTCTTAAGGAACTTCTAGTCCTTACAGGTCGATTCACATCACCAATGATACTATCACTAGGATGATTCCTTAGAAATGACTAATTTGGGTTTTGTAAAGCCTGTTCATCAACATAGGGTAGGAAATCTTCTAGGGTAAATGTTTCAGAAATATCTTCTTGAACATTTTCCTTATCAAAAGGATTTTCTATCAAAGGTTGATAATCAGTTTTTGAAAATACATCTGAGGATGTAGGTTGGGTTTGTTTAAAAACAAAAGGATCAGTTTCATCAAATTTGACATGCACTGTCTCTTCAACAGTACAAGTGTTTTTTTTGAAAACTCTATATGCCTTAGAAGTTGTGGAGTAGCCTAAGAAAATTCCTTCATCAGATTTTGGTGCGAATTTATGAAGATTATCTTTAGTATTCAGAATGAATACCTTGCAACCAAAAACCTTAAAGTAGGAAAGTCTAGGTTTTCTACCATTCCATAACTCATAAGGAGTTTTATTAAGAAAATGTCTAATCAAGACTCGATTTATAGTATAACAAGCAGTAATTACAGCTTCAGCCCAAAAATCTTTGGCTATAGAATACTCACTCAACATGGTTCTAGTTATCTCTTGAAGAATTCTATTTCTTCTTTCAACAACACCATTCTGTTGAGGTGTTCTAGGTGCTGAGAAGTTGTGAGTAATGCCTTTTCTACTACAAAAAGTTTCAAAATCAGAATTTTGAAATTCTCCGCCATGATCACTATGAATAGTTTTCAATGGAAGGTTTTTCTCATTTTTAACTTGGGCTCTAAAACTTTTGAAATAGGAAAAAGCTTCAGACTTCTTTGCTAGAAAATAGACCCACGTAAATCTAATGTAATCATCAACCAAGACAAATACATAATACTTGCCCCCAATGCTTCCAGTTTGTGTAGGACCAAAAAGATCAATATGCACTAGCTGTAATGCATCAATAGTTGATACTTCACCGATTGATTTAAAAATTGATTTATGTTGCTTGACATATTGACAAGGATCACAAACTTATGAAGAATCAAATCTAAGATCCGGTAAATCCTTAACTAGTCCTTTCTTAGAAAGTTTGCATAAGTTCCTAAGGTTATAGTGTCCTAGCCTTTTATGCCATAACCAAGAATGATCTTCCATTGCACTAAGGCAAGGTAAGTCTTGGCTCCTAAGGTCTTCTAAGTTTAGTGTGTAAACGTTCTCTTGCCAATGGGAAGAGAAAATAAACTATTCCTTGGAATTGTGTACTAAAAACTTGTCATTTCTAAAATTCACAAGGTAGACTTCATCACATAACTGGCTTATGCTAATGAGGTTGTGCTTAAGACCCTTAACAAAAAAACAACATTTGAAATCAAGGTTTTTCCAAGAAGAACAATGTTACCTATACCAATAATTTCTCCCTGAGCATTATCTCCAAAAGTTACTTTTCCTCCCTTCGTCTTGATAATCTTTTGAAAATAGTTTTTGTTACCAGTCATATGCCTGGACCATCCACTATCCATGTACCACGTATTGTTGTTGGTACCTTCTCTATTTTCCTGAAAATAAGAAAGTTAGACTTTCGGAATACAAACTTTCTTGGATCCGAAATTGTTACACAACAAAATTTTGTGTATCCACATTTGTTTAGAAAAATAATCTTTATGAAACCCAAGGGATTGGACTTTATTCAAAGAACAATTTTTCTTCCAATGCCCACCACTTTGACATTTAGTGAAAAAAGGGGCTTTAGAAGGAACAAAATAGTTGTTTTTGAAAACGAGTTTTTGGTGAGTATAACCTATTCCAATAGTGTTTCCTTGAGGTTTAATTTGAGAATACATCTTGTCAAAATTTTCCTTCCCAGAGGTAAAGTTTGCAAGAAGCTTTTTAAGAGAAAATATTTCGGATTTCAGTCTAATGACTAAATTCCTATCCTCAGAAATCATTTCCTTAGAGTTAAATTTTTCCTCAAAAGCTTTTATCTTTTAAATAGAATTCTTAAGATCTTTAGAAAGTTCTTCCTTTTCAGAATTTTCTTTCTCAAGGTCTTTAGAAAGTTTTTCTAAAAGCTCATCCTTATCTCCAATATCTCTAGAAAGATCTGAAATCTCTTTTGTAAGAATTTCTTCCCTAGTATTTGCCTTGTCTAATTTTTTAGAAATTGTACAATTTTTGGCTTCAAATAACTTGGGAAATCTAGATACTTATTCATATGAAGGTTCTTCATTTTCTGAAGACGAAGTATCTTCATTAGAAGTATTATTTTCGGAATAGTAATTCTTATCAAGAGATAAATTTGTTAAAGCCTCGGCAGAGCGTACCTTGGTCATAAGACATGTGTTAGGGAAAGAAGTAGATGCGATGAATCCTATATTCTTCTGTGCTGATGAATCGTATTCAGAAGATTCACTTTCTGAAGAGTCTCCACAGCTAGCACTCCAAGTATCATTAGGTTTAAAACTTTTCTTGTGCTTTGATCTATAGAATTTCTTCTTATTCCTTTCTGAATTCCTTTCCTTCTTATCCTTCTTCTTCAACAAAGGACAATCAAGTCTGATGTGACATGTTCTTCTACATTCATAACGTGTAACTTCTCCATCTTTCTTATCTCTGTAGTCTTTCTTCTTGTACTTATTCTGATGATTCTTCTGAGCTACAATCTTGTTCATCCTCCAAGCAAGATTAGCTAATTCATTCTCTGAATTTTCTGTATCACTGGATTCTGACTGAATAATGACTTTCTTTGACTTTGATCTAGTTACCCTTTCTAGAGTCTTGGCTTTCATATGTTTAGAAGTGGTATTAAAAGCAACTCCTCCATTCACATTCTTCTTCTTAACATTTTCAGCATCTCTTTTCATTATGGTTTCATGCTGAAGAAGAATTCCAAACAACTCATCTAAAGAAATCTGAGTGACTTTCATGTTCTCATCAATAGTTGTCCTCTTAGACTCCCATTCATTTGGAATGATATCTATGATCTTATCAACAAGTGTCTCATCATCCAAACATTTTTCTCCCATAGATTTTAATCTATTCACGATAGTCATAAACATTTGTTGCACTTTACAAACAGGTTCTCCATAAGGAAAATTGAAACTATGGTATTCAGCTCTCAACATAGCTCTTATAGTCTCTATGACTTTGGATGTACCGAAATGTGTAACTTCATGTTTCTTCCAGATACTATTTGCAGCTTCACATGATGATATTTGACTATAGATGTTCCTAGTCATGGAACACAACAAAGTATTTCTGAATCTGAAGTTTGCTTGATATTCTGATTTCTCCTGATTCGTAAAGGTTCTCAATTCCTTATCAGAAATCTTATAATCTCCGGTAAGCATTAGATAGTTATCAACTCCAGTATTGATAACAAAAGTCTTCATCCTATCTCTCCAGTACTCATAATCATTTCCATCAAAAATAGGAGGTCTGGTAGGATTTAGATTATCTATAGAGCCAACATTTAAACCTGTCATTCTTAAGAAAAAACTCTGGCACACAAACTTGTTAGTAGTATGAGTTTGTAAACAAGAAAAATATCCTAATAAAGGAAAATATAGATCAATAGTATCTCTAGGAAAAACTGAATCCGAACTATATGATTCTGAAAAACAGATTCTGAAAAATATGATTCCGAAAAATCAAGAGTATTCACTTCTAAATTTAATCGTGAGATTAATTCGATTGAACCAACCCTCTGATACCAATTGTTAGGATGGTATATCTGAGTATGATATACTCTATTATACCATCCTAAAAATTGGTATCAGAGGGTTGGTTCAACCTGAATTAATCTCACGATTAAATTCCGAAGAGAATACTCGGAATTGATTTTACAGAATCATATTTTTCGGATTCATATTTTTCGTAATGAAAATTTTCCTGGCTCGACTGGTCATCATTCCACCCCACACGGTGCTCTTCCTCTTGTGTGCCACCCCACACATCTTTTGCATGTAATTTCCTGAACCGACTCACCCTATGAACAATAATTAGACCAGTTTGACACGTGACCTCAGACATACCTCCTTTAATGTCATAGATTCTAACTAGTAATGGGGGTCTGAGAAGGTACCATGGGGAGGATATACCCCTTGTATCAGAGTAAGCAATGGTTATAAATAATCAGTCATCATACACATCGGAGTACGCAAATTTGTACATCATGGTTTGCTTTGTCAACAATCACAACATAGATGTCCACTTTTTCAACAAACACAATCACCTCAAAAATGCTTCAATGATGCCTTGAGGGATTTTTTCCCAACAACCCATCACCAAGTCTCACTGAGTCTCGCACCTGCTGAAAAGTATCAAATGTACCTCTCGTCGTACATATGTGTTTCGAGCTCCCTAAATCCAAAACCCATCTGTCTTCCTTTGGATTTTGAGCCCGCTCATTCTTCCTCTTTAGAAATCGGCATTCCCGCTTTATGTGCCCGTATCTTTTGCAGTAATGACACTGCACTTCTCCCTGTTCAACTTGATCATCTGAGTGCATGCTACCCATTTTCAGGAAGATTTCATCATCTGTTGATAATCCTGTGATGTTCACATCCTCCTCTTCAACTTTCTTCTTCCCAGCAACGTACCGTTTACGCTCTCCACAATCACTTTTATAGTGACACTTTTTCTCGCACCAGAAACACGTGATTTCTCTAGGATCACGTCCCCTTGATTTTGGCTATCATTCTATACCTTCTGAATTCTGATACCGGCTCCTCCCGCGTTGATCACCTTGCATCGCTATGATTTGCTCGCCTGAATGTGTCACGGGTCTTCAGAATGCCTCTGAATCTTGAAGCGACATCATCACCTCATCCAGCTTCAATGTCTCCTTCCCCATGAGCAATGCAGTCACAAGCCCATCAAATGAGCTTGGTAGGGATGATAAAAGCAAAAGCGATTTATCTTCCTCTCCAACCTTCACACTGAGCCTCAATAACTGTGTCAGGATCTTGTTGAATTCATTGGTATGATCCAACAAATTCGTTCCCTCGTCCATCCGCAACTGTTACAATTTCTTCTTTTAAGAACAATTTGTTGGTCAGCGACTTCGCCATATACCGCTGCTCCAACTTCTTCCAGATCTCCTTCGGTGATGTCTCGTCCAGCACCAAATATTTTACCTCATTCGCCAGACACAGTCGAATTGTGCTGACGACTAGCATCTCGAGCTCTTCCCAATCATCTTTACTGATTGCCTCGGGTTTTTCTCCGATCAACGGTCTGATCATGCCCTACTGCACCAAAATATCCTTCACCGTGCTTTGCCACAAGACGAAATTGTTTCTACCATCGAACTTCACGATATCAAATCTCGGTAGTGTTCCACCACCCGTCGTCGTCGTTGTCGCAAAACGCGATCACCACCGTCGACGTAGAACCCTTCTGAAACCACCTGATAGAGTGAGAATTTTGAAAACCTAACCATACAGATGTTTCTGGAACGGTCAAAATAGTTGGAATCGACTCCTGGATCGCCGAAATCGGACACCAATTGACCGAGATATGATCAAAACACGTTCAACGGTCCAGATCGTCCGCTGACGTGGCGCTGACGTGGCACGCCGGAGTTCCTGCCGAAATCTCGCCGGAATTGTCACCGGTGGCGTGAACAGTGTCATCTTCTCCGGCACGGTGTACTGTTCATCTGCGGGTTTGAACAAACTTTGACCGAGCCTACCGGGCTCGTTTCAACCCCGTTTTTATCGCCGCTTGCGCCGTTGGAATCTTCTCGCCGTCCTATTCACAGATCTGGCCTCGGAAAAATTTTCCGAGCACTTTCAATTTTCCGGCCACTGGAAAAATCGTCATCGCCTTGCCGGTTCAACTCTGTTCGCTCCGACTCGCCTTTGATACCACTTGTTGGGGCACAACGGAGGTGCGTGGTACCTCAAACACACAAAAACGGGAGTAAACGGAGCAACGCAAGGATTTACGTGGTTCGGTCGAATGACCTACGTCCACAGGATAAGGAGGCTGCTTCTCTATTTCATTTCTCTCCGGTTCTCATCAGAGGATCACAACACACACACCACATATTACACACATTACACTACAAGGGATTTGATCCCATTAAATAGATGAAGTAAAACCAGGTTGGTATGGGGTAGTTCATCAACCCCTTGAGAAGTCTCCTCTCGCTGCAGGCTGCTTCAAGGAAGGCTGCTATCCACCATGGAAGACCTGTAACCACCTGGGTAGGTTCTTCCGTCAAAAGAGACTCCACCAATCACTCCCAAATTGGGAGTGGTCCCTACACCCCATCACCATATTTATTATTATTCAAAACAAACAAAACATCAAGTATATAATATAAAAGATAAAAGCAAAGAGGCAACACACACAGACCACGAAAGCTATTTGAGCACAGGCTCGTCACTCCAGGGGTAATCGGTGAACCCTGGCTTGAAGATGGTAATGCATGCCCTCGAACTGGACAAACTCGCGCATGCAACCCCAACACTAACACAGAAAAGGAAGAAGATGCAGCATAGAAGCAATGCAACAAAATAAAGACAGCCTTACAGACTCGAGCCTACACCAAGAATCTGAGAAGTGGTCATCGAAGAAGATCAATAATGCTGCTGAGGCAGGGACTTCTTAAAGACGTCACGGTCAAATAAGGCTCATGGGAGGCGAGCTCTTCACCGGAGTAGGACACCGATACATGGACTATGGGAGTCATCGGGAGAAGCTCAGAAGGAATTCTCTCTCTCTCGACCTTTCTTCTCTAGAACAAAAGTCATAAGGAAGTTGATTGCCACTCTCAAGATGAATGCCCAACAAAATAAGTGACACATCTAGTAATAATGGCGAGGCAGCAACAAGACGAAAGGCTGTCAGGCATGGTAGGTAAGGGCGAACGAGTGGACAACTGAGGGCATGTGGAAGAATCAAGAAGGTTAGGTCGGAGAAAAATAGGAAGCACAAAATCTGCATACAAGATCCATCAGATCGACAGCAATCAGCGGAAAGCAGCACACCCAGGAAGAACCTGAGCATCATAACACAAAAACCAGATCGTTCCCCAATGTTCACATGCCCCATACTCATGGAGGGCAAGCTAGAAAGCCCATACGGACAGATTCCACAGTGAACAAGATCCCAAACCAAAATATATTTTACCTAATAATAATAAACTAAAATAATTTTACATGGAAAACAGTAACAGTATTTTAATTTTGAAAACAAAATTTAACAACCTACATTTATAAAATTTACAAAATATAAACTAAATATTTATAACAATTTAAAATATAAAAGGACTGCTGGCAAAGATAGATGCTTTGGAAGATATTATTGTTCGATCTGGATTTTTTTATCAATATATGTGAAAGGATCAAACCGAACCAACAATGGAACAAAGATCAGTACATGAAGAGACAAACGACTACACTAGTTTTGAGACTAGTCATTCCTCTCAACCGCCTACCTTACCCATACCCAGGTAATCAATTTTGTCAAGACTTTTTCTTCTTGTAAGTTGAGAAACCCCCTTGCCTCCTTATCTCAAAGTGAGGCGGAGGCATTCTTTTATAATGAATGAAAAGGACCACATCGGACCACAAGTCCGATGTGGGATACAGACTCCAACACTCCCCCTTCAAGCTAAGTGTACCCAGCTTGGATACATAATGAAAAAACAAGTCAAACAAATGAAGACAAAATAATCAACAGACTACAAACACTCCCCTTCAAGCTGGACATACCCAGCTTGATGACAAAACATGACTAAATAAAAAGAAATATGCAAAGGTTGCTGCTCCCCCTCACGATCGAAGCTCCCCCGCAGGATGATGGATGGATGATGTCGCAGACACAGTAGATGAAACCACTCAGACCGACCGATTGACGGAACGCCAGGAATGCCGCACTAGTGGGGTTAGACGATGAAACGACGGGAAATCCAAAATAGCACCGGGAAAACCGCACTTGTGGGGCCAGCGACGGGAGGCAGGGATACTGTAGAATTGTTGCGGGATCTGGCGGCGCCAACGAGCCCAAATCCTAGGTGGTCGAGCTACTGCGCTAGTGAATGGGCGCGCCGGCAGATAGAGATGCGGCTGCTGGGAGTCGTCGGGAGATGCCGACGAGGTGAGGATGCCGCAGGAGGTTCCGGAGAGCCGAAACTTGAAGCTGGGCAGCTGCTGGGAGAAACTGGAGCCGGCTGGCTGCCGGAAGAGGAGCGCAGGAGGAGGCCGACGAGGGAGCAGGACAGCGGGAGGCGATGCTGAAAGCCGGAGGAGGCCGCCGGCATGGAGGGGCCGACAAGGGTGGAGGCCGGTTGATGGAGGTCAGCTGCTGGAGGAGCCGGCAGGAATGGAGGTCGGCTGTCGGAGGCACCGGGGCGAGGGCGCCGGGAGCCGCGTCTGGGAGGCGCGGCTAGAGGAGCGGGGCACCGGGGAACCGCATGAGGCCCTGCGCGCACAGGACTGCCGGAGAGGGTGGTTCGTGCGTAGCGGGAGAGGTTCAGCTGACCGGTCCGGGCACCTGGAGAAGCGGGAGCCGGTGCGAGGAATCGGCGGGCAGTTCAGGCGGGCGAAGCGGGAGAAACTGTTCTGCGCGCCGGGAGTTGCGGAAGTGGGTGTCAGCCGGAGCGGGGAGCCGGGAAGAGCGGAGAGGGGAAACCGCCAGGAGGGGGATGTCGGCGAAAGCTGGAGCAGGGGCCAGGACTCGCCGGGATGCGTCGCAGCGGATCCGCAGAGGGGCGCTGGAGAGGCCGCGGGCGGACAATGGGAGAGATCCGCGCAGGAGAGGGGACGTCGTCGACGGAGCAGCGGAGCAGTGCCAGATGAAGCACAGGGAGCCGCCGGGATGGGTCGTCAGGCTGGCGCGAGGGAATCCTCAGTGAAGGCGGGGTCTGGCACCGAGAGAGATCCGCCACAGGGGGACGGATGGGAAATACTCAGGCTCGTAGGCCATGGAAGCCGCCGCCCCCCGTGGGGGAGAAAAAAAAATTAAACCCTAAAGCGGAATAGAAAAAAAATAGATGGAAGGGGGGGGGGGTCGGAATTAATATCCCTCTGATACCATGTAAGTTGAGAAACCCCCTTGCCTCTTTACCTCAAAGTGAGGCGGAGGCATTCTTTTATAATGAATGAAAAGGACCACATCAGACCACAAGTCCGATGTGGGATACAGACTCCAACACTTCTAAATGTGAATCAAACAACATCTGATAACTTTATATTACTAAAAATATGTTGGGTGAAGTTGTATGTGATTTATATCTATCAACACTCACACATCTCCTTTTTGTGAGGGGTGCGGTGTATAATATTGCAGAGACATGCTACATAACAAAGAAATTTCAAAACACATGAGTAGGGATTGAAATAGCTCATGAGCCGACAACTGAGTTGCATGTTCCGCTTAAAGACACATGAGGTATATCCTTAATTTTTTTTTTCCAAATGAAAAACCTTTAATATTTGATAAAAATATGTCTGAAATGAGGTATGGTACTACAAACAGATAAAACAATGGTGAAACGAAAGGTTGAATCAAGACAATCTAGTGAATCAATCAAGAAAACAAACGGGCCTTCCGAGAGTACCTTCTTCCCGGCAGTTCCGCCGCCATATATATTAACATTACAAATTCATGCAGACACCACATTCAAAGATGGAAATATGTCATACATTCAATATGAATAAGAAATATTTGAAGATTATATTTCATTCGTGGTAGGTCTGGAGATTATAAATGAGATTATCAAATTTGAATAGATGGGAGTCTCGTTTGTGAATAAATACATAAGGTACATTTTCATAATTCCTCTATCCAAAAAATGATCTACTACGTTCATAAAAGTTTTTAACTATTCATATTTTCTAGAGGTGTATATATTACTACTATATAAAAGGAAAATCATGTGAAGTAAGATTTGAACTCATTATTCCCAACATCATTTCTACGTAAAAAAATTCTTTGGAATTGGAAGAAATTGAACATAGAAAAGATGAACTAAGTGAGTCGTTTGAGAAGAAAATATCATACGACAAACTCTTCTTGATGTCTATAATGTAGGGGTAAAAGTCTAAAATTTAATCATATAAAATATATTTTTCTTTTATCGTTACTTGTTTGTTTTTGTTTTTTTAGAAAGCATTCGATGCGATTTCAATTAATTTACATATCTCAAAGGTTTATTTTTTGGATCCAATGCATGGACATTCATCAAGACGACCACACATGATGACTATTGTGAATTTTTAATGCACTATAAACTTCAAATTATATGTTTAATTTTGTGTTTTAATGAGAATTTTTTTATGATAGGGCGATTTATAAATACAGGCTAAATCATGGTATGAGGCCAGTGAATTTTTTCAAATGGAAACATATTGAGGTATATATAGTAAGATTTTACTATCAAAACATATTTCAAATCAATTTACTTATTTTGGTTAATGTTTATGCGGTGTTTTAAGCAAGATAACGATGACGATTTTATATATTACGTTTGGAAATTTATGAAAGATATCATATACCATCAAAAGACTAGTATTCCCAAACAGGTAATTTATGAAGGAAATTAAAATTTCATTAAAAAAATTCTTAATTGTTTGTCTATTTTCTCAGTACTGCCAGGATTTAAAACAATCTAAATACTTAAAAGAAGTAAATTCAGTTAGAGATGAGTGAACAGAGTGCATGGTATCAGAATGTTTGCCGACATCAAATTTAGGTGATTGCATATTATGTTTGTGATCAAATACATGCTATGACCTTAGATATACATTTAGGATGTGAAGCATTGGTATCATTGTACTTGTATATTATTTTTGACCTATTTCGCAAGGATAAGTATAGTGGAGGGTTACGCTCTACAAATTCTGACCTAGCTAGTAACATGTCTGTAGCTGCTCGTGCTCGTGAGGGATTAAACTTTGAGGTTGCAATAGAGATAATGGCGATAGGGAAATGGGCCAAGAATATATACAAACATCGTGAAAAGGTGAATTCCTACTACTTATCTAGTTAATTTTTTCATCATTTTATTTGCTATTTTTAAGTTAATTTTATTATCATTTTTATCTGATACTTATTAAGTTTTTTCATGGATCTTTTTAGAATCCATTCTTTGCTTTCAACTATCAGCAACAAGCCATTAAAGAGAGAAAATGTTCCATTAGGATGGAAGAGGAAACCGCATGCTACCCGAAACGTAAAGTGAATTGTAAAGATGCATCTACAAAATCTATAATCACGCTAATTTTATTCAATTCATTTTTGAAAGAGACTCTGCAGTTCAAATTGAAGCTCTCGTCTACTAAGGGATTTTTCTACAGTTGAAGGCGAAGTATGACTTCCTAAAAGATCTTTCGTCAAGGCATTGATTACGATGAAATCTTTTCACTGGTTGCAATGTTGAAATACATCAGAATTATGCTCGTCATTGCGGCTTTCCATTATTATGAAATTTGGAAAATGGATGTCAAAACAGTCATTCTTAATATAAACCTCTAGGAAGAAGTCTATATGACACAACCCGAAGGGCTTGTGACTCCAAAGGATGTCAACAAGGTATGTAAGTTGCAAAGATCCATTTATGGATTAAAGAAAGAATTTGGGTCCTGGAACATTCGTTTTGATGAGGCCATAACAGAATTTGGTTTGATCAAGAACGAATGTGAGTCGTGTGTCTATAAACAGTTTAGTGGAAGTGCAGTTGTTTTATTAATAGTATATGTTCATAACATATTACTCATTGGAAACAAAATATTAGTCTTACAGTCTTTTAAGGCATGGTTGAATAAATGTTTCTCTATAAAGAACTTGGTGAGGCATCATATATTTTTGGGATCAAGATTCATCGTGATAGATCTAAGAGGTTGCTCAGCCTAAGTCAAAGTACATACATTGACAAGATACTGAAGAGATTCAGTATGGAATAATCCAAAAGGGGATTGTTGTCAACGTCACATGCCATTCATCTTTTCAGAAAAATGTGTCCTCAAACACATGAGAAAATAAACATAATGAAAAAGATTCCATAAACATCAGCGATTGGCTTAGTCATGTATGCTATGTTATATACTAGGCTAGATGTCATCTATGCATTAAGTGCGGTGAGAAGATATCAAGATGAACCAGATGACTGTTAGTGAATGAAAGTTAAGACCATCCTTAAGTATATGAGGTGTATTAAGGATATGTTCCTGGTTTATGGAGAAGATGAGAAACTAGTCATCAGAGGATATGCAGATGCTAATTTCCAAACAGATCAAGATGACATAAAGTCACAAACAGAATACATCTTCACTTTGAATGGAGCTATTGTGAGCTGGAAGAGCTCAAAGCAAACTGTGATCGCAGATTCTACAACAGAGTCCGAGTATATTATTGCTTCTAAGGTCGCTAAAGAAGCAATATGGATGCGCAACTTCATCCAAAATCTTGAAGAGGTACCTAGAAGTAAAAATCATATTACATTATTGTGATAATACTACAACGGTGACTCTTGCAAAATAGTTAAGATCATATCAGCGGATGAAGCACATACTTCGGAAGTATCATCTCATGAGCGATTTTTCTTAGAGAGGCGAAATTGCAGTGAGCAATATTTCTATGGAAGACAACATGGCGGACCCCTTGACTAAAGTCTTGACTCTGCAGAAACATGACTATCATATGAGGTCTAGCAAACTGAAGGTCTTAGACAGTTGGATCTAGTCCAAGTGGAAGATTGCTGGAGCTGGTGTCCTAGGACGGACTGTTTGTACTTTGATTACATGTATATTTGATGTATTGAATATTAATAAAACTTCTTATTATGTATTGTTCGTTGTTCTGCATGACTCTAATGTAATAATGTCCTAGCGCATATGTCGCATTGATAAAGTTATAGTAGCTCCCTGATATGATGAGAACCTTGATGTGTTATGGCGATATTCTTAAATAATGTTATGTGGTTGGATAACATACTATGATGGGACACAAAGTACTTAGATTGTCAGATGTGATTACTCGTAAGCAGATGAGGGTTATTCTCATGAAGTTCGCACTTGGTAATCTTTAAGACGGGAGATTATGATAACAGACTCGCAAGTAGGAATTCTGCATGTTTTTTTGTCATCATATATTCCTATCTGCGAGCGTGTATAATGATCCTTATACTTTAACATTATTATTAATGTATGTTACAACTTGCGTACTTAGATTTATTTCGTAAACCGTGACAATAACAATTCATGGCGAAGTTGGATATGTTGGGTGCGTCACAAGTGACATGTCATTAATGGATAAGTCGAAGAAGGATTTGTCTCTTCTATTTTTATAGAAGCTGATATCTTGGCACTTTTATTAGAATAGAACTATCACATTAAATTTCAAGGTAATGATGCAATGATGAGTTTATTTCAGTTAGTCAAAGAAAGAAATATCGAGCATATAGGTTGGTGACACGGATGTTCAACCGGTTTGATGAGATATTGTGCCAAAGGGATTATATTACATAGTGAATGTTCATATGTGGTTGTCAATGTTGCGACATTAAGTTCTTTTTTTTGGTGTCTTTGACCCATTACTAGACAGTAATCTTGGACTTTATCCAAACTCGTATAATGCCGACAAGAAAGAATATTAAAGGGTCACACACTAAGTGTTTCCATTGATCTTGATTAAATTCTATTTGAATTTAATTGATGAAATAAATATTATTCCCAAGACCAAGGAATAATTATATTCTCGCATAAATTAAATAAATATTTATTCGTCGACATGTGAATAAAAATATATTTATTTATTTTATTGAATATTTAATAAATATTTATTCGTCGGTATATGAATGAAATATTTATTTATGAATAAAAAATATTTATTCATATATTCAACAAATGTCGAGCAGTTCAAATGGACCAAGACCGCGTCCGGTGATAAATAATTATTTACAACCCAATAAATATTATTTATCGTTTGCGCAAGATGGCACACGCCACAAAATAATTATTATATTATTATTATATGATATGGGGTTTATTAATGGTTATAATATTATTTAATGGTCGGCATGCAATTAAATAAATATTTTAACCTAAACTCTAGCCCTATAAATAGGCGGTTGTGTCTATTGTGTAGTGCAATCCAAAAATCCAAAATCGAGAGTAGATAATTGTTGCGCGCAACGAATTCTCTCTCGACACCTTTTTCTCTTCCTCTCAAGAACAAAAATGCAAAATATATTTCTTCAAGATTGAAGAACGAACAATCGAGAACGAGTGCAAGACATTTTGATTCGCCATGATAGCACCCGAAGATCGAATGGCGTTGCTCGAAGATCATTAGAGCGCGTGTAGATCACCGCTAGAGAGATTCTACCCATGGATCCTCACAATCGCAACGAAGGAAATCCAAAAGGGTCTTTTCGGACGATCATCATCGACTACGAAGAAAGAAACCTAAGATGAGGTAGTTGATTTCTTCCAATCTAAATAAATTAATTATAAATTTAACGTGCAAGATCCTTTATTGAGGTTCCTGGAAATTGAAATTAAAAGAAATTTTAATTATCACATCGTCCACCGCACGCTTCCGCTGCGCCTAGAACCTTCATAAAGAAGACGTGCACTGAGTTTCATGTTTTTGAGGTGGGATGGAGATTACAGGACATGGCCGACACATGAATTATACTATGAATATTGGGATTTTAGGCCTAGAAATTTTTATAATATGATTTATATGATCATAAGAAAAAATTTGGAAACGGGACTAATTTAAATTATACGAAGAATTGTTCCTTCTTTCCGGTATTGATTCATTCCGGTATGAAAGGTGAAAGATTGTCATTTCAGTGCATCAAAGTTATAAATATTTTGAAAAATAAATCTAAAGAGAGGAGCATTAAACTCAAATTAGATATCACCAATGTGTTTGTAGAGGTGAGAAAAAGGTCGGTTTGGTTAAAATTGGTCAGAATTTTCAAAAACTGAAATAACCAACCAATGATTTTTTAATAACCGACTCTGCTATACTTTAACAACCAAAACCGAAATAACCAGAAACCAAATGAACTGACTGAATTTAATTGTTTTGAAATAACCAAAATAACCAAGATTAAAACAATATTTCAGTTTGTAAAAAAAAGTACCAGTGTCCAGCGTTGTAGGCCTCCTCTCCAAATTTCTATCACCACCTGTATTCCAAATGCCCAACCAATAGCATTCCAAATGCTTAGTAACAGATGCACAAAACCCTCAAATGTCCACTATCATAGCTACTGTGGATTATCCATAAAAAATTACAACAATCCTTCAGGAAAATCATCAGTTCTATACAGATTGATCAAATTGAAACGAGAATTAACAAGTTTTTAATCATCTATTTTGATAATTGGATGAAAAAATTATAATAATATATTTGTAAATGGACAGTCATCCAGATTACATCATTTGTAGTATGTAATAATACGGGGAAGGATCATGAACGAACTTCAAAGAAGAAATTTCAAATGCAGAAACATGACTAACCAATAGTGTATTTAGAAAACTACAAATACCATAAATATATGCTTTCCTAGGATTTATGATGACCAAAATCCAAATAAGAAATTACAAATGCAAAAACATGACTAATAAATAAATAATTTACAAAACTAAATACACCATAAATAGGTGCTTCAAAGTCTGATAAATGATGTGTCAATGTTATATTTTTTCCATTTGATAAGTCATTGAGACTCTTCTTTTTTTTCTTTGAACCAAAATCAAAAATCCACACGCCCTAAAAATAAAAACAGCCTCAATTAGCATGAATCGCATAACCATCACACTAGAGGTGAAAATTCCAAAAACTAACCTATGGTCAGTTTGTGGAACTGCAATATATCCATTACACTAGAAACCACCAGAGAACCCCAAAATATGGATACAAATAAATGGAATTTTCAATCTATGAATTCCTACTTTTAAGAGATACATGTAAAATATGACAGGATATCACACCACAAATATGAACACAAAGAAATCTAAAATCTTTTGATCTTTCATTAAGAAAATTCGAAGCCACGTCTGATTTGCTTTTATTTCGTGTAATCTTACCAAGGAGCTCCATCGATGACAAAAGACCCTATAAGAGGGGGGAAACATAACAGATACATTCGGCTAAGAAATAAAGTGATGTGGGAGAATTCTACTGCAAATTCCATTAAAATAAAATGATATGCACAGATATGCATGTAAAGAGATGTTGTACACAAGTTAAGTGGATGATGTTGGGATCATTGGAAATTAATTAAATGGATTTAAGATTTATTCATTTATGTTGAAATTACTGAACCGCGGATGAAATCGCAACATATTAAGTATAAAAGATTAATTAATATGCTATGATGGCATTTCATTGATGGTGGCAGATTTGTTCTACTATACATGACCTAGATTTGTTCTACCATATGATAAGAACAGAGGACAGGGGAAAGGCACTTTGAAATATAAAGCAGAATGGGAAGGGGAGTACAACAAAATGAACTGACACTTATAGCAGAATTCACCTAGGAGAATCCGTGATCCCTCCTAGTCCAAGACCTATGGCCGAAATACCTATAATTTCTTCCCCCTGGACACACTAATCCCTATACTATCTATAGGATATTTTAGAGAATCAAATATAGCTGGCTAACAAACTCAAAAATCTCCTAACAGGTGGGACCACCACCACTCTAACAGACTCCACTCAAACATAATGTTGGGGACCACATGCTGGTTTTCCTCAGCCACCTGCTTGTGGGTCCCTCCAGCTCCTTGGCTAACCACCTGGGCTAACTGCCCATGGGGACTCCCTATTGTAAACCTGCATTCCTAGCACCATACATGTCCATGTGTGAGTGAAGAAGTATGGGAGTCATAAGTGAATGGTTATAGGCAAAAATGGTTGTCTTCTACGTTTCATAAAAGGAAAATAGAACAACTTATATAATAAGCTAGAATATTCCATAAGGAGTTTTTATATGGACTTCATATTCTGCATTGGAAGAAAAGAGATACAAATTCATGTGTATAGATAATAATAGAAGATGGTCAAGAAAGTCATACCCTACAAAGAAGGCATGTCATTCTCAACGATGGCATCACTATAATACTGGTTTGGAAGAAATCATATGTTGTGAATCAGTTATCTCATTGGATAAAACAATATATCAGCACTTACAATTAGCGGTGTATCATCTTCTATGAGAGTGTTGTCGAAACTTTTGTTTCTCGATGTCTTACTTTATGAATGAGTATTCTCCATGCTCATAAACTATTATAGTTGTAGTTTTACCTATGTTTCATATCATACAAGAAATAAGGGGTCATAATAACACCACAAAGCACAGTTTTGTGAACAAATGAACACTGCGCAATTTCAAACCAGAGAAACAGGCAGGATGTTGTGTGTTTCGGTCACTTATACATGGGACGTCTAGTCTTCTATGGTTACTGTGTTTGTACAGTGGCTAAAATAATTTCTATAAGCTTTTAGATGGGAAGAACTATGTACTTCACATATGCAACAAGTCATTGTCTATATTGATTGTCATATTGCTAAAGGACCACATAGTAAATAGAGAAACTGTATTTTCTGTAGGATCGTGGTGGCCGAAACATATTCTGTGAATCAATGTATGCGTATTGGGTTGTAGTTTATGAATGGGTACTGTCACATGTTACAATGGAGGGTTGTTGTGGGTTTTGTCTTTAACCATAAAGGATGCCACCCTCTATGAAATAGAGGAGTTTCTTGTTTAGATGAACAACGCAAGCACTAGTTTTATGTGAAGGTTGGTGGTGTGCTCTACAAAATATATATGTCATCTAGTTTTCTATGTGGAGAAGCACTGCTGCTATGCATGAAAGGATTATACATGGGAAATAAGCTTATATGCAAGAAATGATAATACATTGTAATAGAGTTTCAAAGACATACATGGGAAATATGCATATATGATATGTCATCTGCATGGTGTGCCATCTGCTGTGCTAGACTCGCATTTTTTTTTGGATCCTAGACATGGAGAGCCATATCATATCCTAGACAGCTCTTTTTCTTACTTTACCATTGGTGTAGATTCTAATTTTATTTCTACCTAATACATTCTCAACACCTCCAAATATCAATTTATCATTACCAAAAATCAAATCTCCATCCCCTTGAGCATGCAAAAAAGTTTTTTCAAGCTTGTTAATTAAAATTGTGTTTTTTATCACTTATATAAACTATTTATTCAAAAATTTAAAAGTAATTTTCAAGGAATAAAACTACTCATTTTTTTACAACACTTATTATAAGTGAATGATAATATATCACTTTTCGATAAGCACCACAAACCACCACAAATATATATTGTATTTCAACTTATTTTTAAAAAATTATAATTATAATTATTCTAGACATTACTTAATCTTAGTAACATTAATTGATCAAATTATTTTTCAAATATTAGTCATCGCTAATAATGATGGAGGTATTATTTTGTCTCATAAAAACTCCATGATTTTAATTATCAGGTGTTAGATTTAGTTAAATATTTTATAAAAGTTAATCCTTATCATAAAATTCAAAAAAAATGTTACAAACACATAAATAATGCAAGCATGTGAGGGAAAACATGGAACTTGAGAAAAACTTGGGTTAGAAAACTCATACCTTAGGAAATCCCCACTTGTCCCCTACCATCTTTACAGTAACCTTCCATGAATTCCATTTTTATTTCAAATTAAAGTTGATGTGATGTAGTTTGGATTCGATAGGATAAATTCGGGATCTCTTGTCATCTAACACATAAGTGCATATGGATTTAAAAATAATGTTTTAGACGTTGTCATTTGAAGTGTTCCGATTACATAGATAATGGTTAAAATTGATGTTACAAAAATAGCAGTGATGAATGTATGAGTTTGACATTTTGGTATCTAGAAATAAAGATGTTTCTAGCAAGACACAAATGGAAGGCCTCCGTGTTATTACATGTGCATCTAGCTATAGTTGACAATAAAACTGTCTCTTATGTTGGTGTGAAAAAACATATTATTTTTGTAATAATGTGGATACCACTGCACCGTATGGAAAAATACTAGACCAGTTGACCCAGGTAAAAAAGAAACATCAAATCACATTTTCAAGTAGATCAACCGTATAAACCAACATCCATAAAAAATTAAACCATCCTCATCTACCCGTGGTACTCTCCAGTACATCTTAGCACAGAAAAATTAAGAATCATGACTTGCAAGTGTTCAGGAAACAAAAAGGATAAAATTAAGTTTTTTTTGACAAACTACTTCCATGCAAGTTGTTCAAAATTGTTAAAGCATAACTCGTTATTGGGCAGTTTTAATTTTCAGGCATGTCAAGGATTCTCACAAGGACCAAATGTGTTCATAACCAACAACTCATTTGTTAGGGACAAGTATATAAGAGAGCTGGCATGAAAGAGTACCCCAGTTGTTGAAGTCTTTTCAAAGCCATAGGGATCTTTAATGGCAAAGAATCTCTGACCAACAAGTATATCATGGTGAGTGAAGATAACCACTAGGTTTTATTCATTCCCTTCAATGTAAACCAGCATGGAGTAATATTTGGTTAAGCATTTTCACAGTACTACTTAACTTGGAAAGTTGGTTATTCAGCATCCATAATTTCACAAAAATATTCAACACTTCATAGAATGTAGAGATATGGAAAACACACAAAAAAAAGCATATTCAAAATCAGTTTTGTAAATATATGGAAAGATCACTCTAAAACTGAACTACTTTGCCATCCAAATCTTGACCCTTGAGAGAATGAAGAGGGGATTCAATGTAGATAGTGAAACCCATGAAGTAGTGGTAAAGTAGTTCAATTCGACAATTCAATGAGAATGGCCAGCAACTCCTCATAAATGGATTTATATAATGTGAAGGTCTGTAAGAAGGTAGAGTATTCATTTATTGAGAGAGGCATTGATGTCATCGAGGGTTTGAAATGGAGTACCTATGTGGAAGACGATCCAAATAGGTGGAGGAGATAAAATCACCAAAATAAAAATAACTGGATTAGCTCTAGAGAATTATGCAATTAGCATACTAAAATCATAAAAAAAACAAAAACAAAGACAATAAAACTCATTTCATCTGAATTTCACATGAACCCTAACTCGAATTCAATTCAAACATTGGATTCCCATGATTTCAAGTGCATAAAACTTGAAAAAGGAGAAATACATACCTCTAGGCACATACATGGAAAAACTGAATGAGAAATGGGTTTCTTTCCATGCTCTTCCCAACATCTCAGCTTTATAGTTGAGAGAGGAAAAAATATGTCGAACATCAGTGGACAAAGTGGTATAGGAGGTGGTAGAGAATCGAGGGTGTGGGTGTCGGTGCGGGCGACAGTGAGGAACCAGGCATGTGAGTGCAGCCGGTACTATAGAGGTGGCCAATGTGTAGATGTAGTTGGAGAAGAAGCTGGGGGAGGGGAGGCACAGCTCTGCGGGGAAAACGCGAATTGGGAGGGGATATGTTTTGGGTTTTTTGAATGGAGATCCTCAAATTAACCTGCGGTGCGACACACCTTTCATGATTCGATAGACGAAGGTGGACAGACATCGTTACAAAACGCCCCCTGCATGGGGTGCATGAAAGTTCGAAAGGAATAAGGATATTTCACAATTCTTTAGTAAAATCTCCATTTTTGAATTAAACCACATATTAGTGACAAACGAGGGGAGAGATAAGCAGGAGAAAGAGAATGATGTTGTACTCCGATCTGTCAAAGAAAATTCCCAAGAACACCACCGCAAACCAATGGGGAAGAAGGAAATAAGAGGGGAAGAGGCCCTTCAGTCATGTGCGCCAGAGGAAAGAAAGAAAATGAGGAGGCCCCCGTTAAAACCTGGTGGGATGTCACTTTTCCCCCTCAAAAGGCCAGTGGCTAGCCGGTGTGCCCAACAGGCTAGCCAGCAGCTAGCCGGTGGCTGCAAGCTGCAACCACCCTAGTTACCTTCGACACTTCTCCAAACCTCCTCAAAAACAAATTAGCCCCTGTTACCCATCCAAAAAACCCTTTTATTGTTCTCAAACTCTCATAATTCCATTATAAACCTCGATTTAAAACCTAGACCATCCACTAATTAAAAAACTCAAAATTCTATTGAAATTAAAGACTCGTCCATACCCATGAGCATTACAGACTCCCCACCATAATTCTCCTTATCCTTGAGAAATCTCGGTGGTCATATAATAAAAAATCTCAACCTATCGGAGTCGTCAACTTATCACTAACCGGTTGAGTCCCATCTCGAAAGGCCAAACACGCTTCTAAAGCAAAATCTCAAAATTAACGCGCTTAAGCTGCTGAATCACAATCCTATGCTCCTAACCATTACCAAAACATCATAATAATGCTTGTTCGAGCCCCTATATCCTGAGGCATGATCAAATCATCATTCGATTCATCATGGGATTATGGTGCTCTCCACTATAAGCTCTATCCCCTAACTTCAAATTTTGATATTTTGGTGCTTCTGTCATTGGAATTACCCATTAGAACTCCATACCCACATTCCAATGATGTGTCCAACATGGTTTCCATCCTACCGCACCCAGTTCTACATGAGAACGCCACTCACACTCCATCATCAATTCTCATTTTTGAATCTAAATTGAGATAGGCACGTGACTGTCATCCATACAAAGCTTGGAGCACACCAGCTTTACCTCAAAAAACCTCAACCAACTTCTAAAGAACACTCGTCATATCCAATACGATGTACCCAACATGGTTTCCAAAGCATTACATTCTATCTCACAAAAAAACACCGGTTGGACCTCCTCTGTCTCACCCTTTTTGAAAGTGCTCACAATCTACCCCCAGTGTGTTACCTAAAAACCTGAACATGATTCCTTTATCCTCAGAGGCACCCCATGATCATCCAAGTACCCACATCGACATTTGTACCTGACCTTCGGTGTGATCTCCTCAATTGGATTATTAATCAACTAGACCCATGTGGAAATTGTCATGAGCACCAACACATCTTGTCCATCCCCAAACATAATGATTGGATGTGACCAAACCTACTCATACTCGAGTTCCATCACAACATGAATTATTATATGCTCCCAAATAAAATTGAGGTTCGCAACCTAAAATAGCCAATGGTGAACTCCTTACCATATGGCTCTACATAAACTGCTCCTCAAGTGAAACCTCAATAGGAACCATTGTCAAACACATGTGTCACTCCTCCTGAGCCATGCTCACCTCATCCTAGGAAACACATTCCTTAAACCAACTCCTAGATCGACCATGTCACCACACCCGATCCACTTGCAATGTATCCTTTACCATGTATGGACATTTCCAAATCCTCATCTAAGCCCCAATCCTTCATGTAATTAAGCATTGCATCAAAACTTCTCAACACTCGACTCAAACATGGTTATTTTCCAATCCATGTTTCAAAGGAACCATATGCAGCCAGTTCTTTCCACCTCAAACTCCCTCAATCGTAATGGGTGCACACTCCCATACCACCCAATCAAAGAACCCAAATCACACCCCAATGATTCATACGATATCATCCTAGGCTCACAATCCCAAAAACTTACCATTCCCCTTAAAACATTAGTTCTTCAAACTAACCACACACTTAGCCATCATCTGACACTGTTTTAAACTAAACACTAAGTTGTAACTCAATGTCTCTAGTTCCTCCTACCTGGCCCATAAACAAAGGTCTCACTAAGGTCATAACACATAGGTAACACCTCATGTTCTCATTCATATATCCCATTACATCTTTCATGAAAACGCCCTCTTAAGGGTCTCAAAACAAATTGACACCACATGCCATCCCAATAACCTACCAAGGAACTAATTCGCATCGAACATCCTTATATAGGACCGCTCCTTCACGAATCATGATTTTGCCAGTCATCATCACCATAACCAACGACATCATCCTCAATGATCTGTATCAATGGAAACATAGACATTGGATTTGTTAAGTAGATTTCATTCCAAACTATATGGTAAAACACCATATAGGTTGTTAGTGACACTTTAAGAAATAAAACCTAAATTCTAACAACCTCTAAGGGGTTATAAGGAATTATGTGTCTTTACTGAACCACTAGGGTCTCTACACCTCCTATAAATGCGGGTCCATACCAACATCATTATCAATGAGCATCCCACCATTGATCCACATGAACTTCCATCAGAAGAGAATTCATATAAAAATAAACCCAACTGAACAGAATTCAAAAAAGTACTTATATAGGAAAATGTTATATGAGAAATTATTGACACTTTAAATAGTTGAGTCTCAATCATTGGTAAATAAAATCACACTATAAGGTCAATATATCATGTGAATTATGCATTCCTGATATGATGCATGATATGCCTCTTGCATCCATAGGCCAAGAGCCAAAATCTATAAATGGATTCTTGCCTAGGGGCCAAGAGACAAAAATCCAATAACTCACAAACCATAAATCTCAAATATTATGTGTGCCACCCTAGGTGAAAATCAAAATAATTTTAATAGTGAAATCCAATAACATCATACTCAAGCTCATGGTAACTTGGAATTCCATCTGAAAAGGTGTTTGTGATGTTCTAGTAAAGATTCCATCACAATCTCTAACACATCCCTATATCTCTAGCCTACCATCTCCCAAAATAGTAAGACAAAAAAATTATGATACCACTTTGTAACACCCTGGTCCGACTCACCCCATGATCAATAACCCGATCAGTTCGCCACATGACCTTAGGTGTTTCTCCCCAAATGTCAAAGGATTCCGACTAGCTATGGGGGTTTAAGGAGGTACCATGGGGTTGTTATACCCCCTGTATCAGAATAAGAAGCAATGATAACTAACTAGACATCATACGCAACAGATTATACAAAATTATAAATAAAATGAATATGTTATAACAAAATGGAATTAAATATAAAGCTCAAAAAGTCATGCTCAGAATATAAAATATAGACATATCACCCACTTTGCTGACCGAGATACAAAATAAATAAAAGAAAAAATGACACAAGGCCTTACTACTACTCCAATATATAACTCATCTCAATCACCTAAGTATGATCCATCCCACTCAATGTTCAAAACTTAGGCCTCTTCCTAACCTATAATTGCAACCAGTGAGAGTCTGCTTAGGTACCCTGGTGAAATAGTGGCCCAAGTAGGGTGTGAGTCCATAACTCAGTAGGGAAACACCAATGAAGTCCCATACATAACTGTAAATGCAGTTATATGTGTAGGTGACATGATCAATTAAAATTAAAGAATGACCATTATAAATAGATATATAAATAAACTAACACTGATCCTTAGGTCCAGGACCTCGATCGACTATACCTGCTCTAGACAATGTTAGGGTGTCTTTGGGCACATCATGATATCATGAAAACCATATAAATATTATATCTTAGGGTGTAACCCATGCATCCCTACCACCCAAGCTAAAATGGACAATAAATCATCATGAATGGCTCAATTTCCAGATCCTAAGAATTCTGGGCATCTCTAAAAACTCTAACATAATAAATGGCTCGAAGCTGATTCTCAAGTGCCCTGGGAAATTGCTGAATCAGAAATATCTCCTAGGCCACCATGCCCACTAGCCAGATCTTAGGCATCCTGAACATCCAATTCATATACATATAATGTTATCAGTCTTGACTGGTTGGGTCCTAGGGATGGCCTAGGTATCTCATAATAATAATCATCACAATAATAATCCCCAATCCTGAACAACTGAATCCTAAACATGCTAGGAATATATCTTAAGGACCCGTGGTAACCAAGGTGTCCCGTAAAGACCTGAGGTCTAATTCCGATGTCTTGGGAATTCTTGACATGGCTCAACAACCAGATCCTATGATACACTCTAAGCATCAACAATGAAATCATCACATCCAAGTTGAATCACATAGTTTCACATGAAGCTCAAAATCCAAATCTCAAGAATCACCTATGGGAATCCATAACATCACTATTACACTAAATTAGGCCTATAGGTCAAGTCCAAGGATGTAATTTTGGGTATCTATAGGTGCATAAAAAATATCCAGGTGAGAGAATAAATATGGGATAGGGGTTGGCCAAATTCTAAAACTCATCCCCACTTTCCACAGTCATGTGGGATCACATGTCCAGTTAAGGTTTGAAGGTAACACCTGATTACATCTCTACCCATACCCACGTGCACTCACTCAGGGTTGTTCTATCATTGTGAACCTACTAGGGTCCCCTAAATCACATCTAGGGAGAGGTACCCTACTTGGGGACCTCTTGGCGAACACAGGGGAAGAGGCACCCCACTTCGGTACTTGGTATTAGTCAAGTCACTCGGGTCATTACCCATCACATGAAAAAGGTCATGGTCTTAGCTAATTTTATAACATAACATGACCTCATGGTCCTCAAGGGTATGCCTCATAGGAAACCCACTAAAAAGATTGCCTAAATCATGTCTCATACTCCATGGTCTCTCAAGGACGGTCACTCGCTCAACCCAATCCTAGTTTGCCTAAGGTCTATACACCTAAGCCCGATCACATCAAATAAGGGAGGAACACCCACCTTAGGTTAGTATTATGCACCTATTATCTCTAAGGTATCACATGGTTCTTACAAGCCCCACTTGGTCCTGTCATCATGAGTCCACTCTCACCTACTCTTAGAGGTGTATTCCTCTCACAAAGAGGTCCACCACATTGAATCTATTCTAATTTAAATTAAGGATCACCCCTCAGAGTACTGGTATCAAGGATAACTCAGTCAATTTCTATGATCTCTTCCATCAATGAGTGATGCATCTAGCCAAAGTGCAAGGTCTCATCATGGACCTTATCTATCTATAGGGTCCAAGGGATATCATATAATTAATTAAATGATTTAATTAATTAGGACATTAACTTAAATAACCAATTCATCTCCCTTAGTAGCGAGACTGCATGTCACAATGCATCAAAACAAAACAAGTGTTATACTATAAGATGAGTACTACGAACACCTACCTTAATTAAAGATTTTACCAATTATTTATAAGGTTTGAAATCTCTTCCAAGGATTGTCCAAGATTTCCTAAGCTCACATCATCAACCAGGTAGCATGTCACCATGTCACACTATAACTGAAGCCAACCACCCATGGGAGGTCCACAACAGACCCCCAACACCAACCCGATATTAAAACCTAAGTTCCAAAACCATTTTTATCATTAAGTAAATTTAATTTAAACAAAAAACCTCAAATAAACCAGTATAATTAAGTAACTTTGATGATTAAATGGATAGAGGTAGATTAATGTCATTATAGAATGTTCCTTATGAAAGCTGCATGAAAGTTCTAAAGGAATTAGAATATTTCACCATCCTCTAGCGAAATCACCATTTTTAGCCTAAACCACATCTCGCTAGATTCATTGACAATGAGGGGAAAATGATTAGGTGAATGAGAAGGAATATGTTCCTTAATCCATCAAGTAAAACACCCAAGAACACTTCCCCAATCCATGGGAAGAATGAAAGGGAGAGGAGGAGGTCCTCCATCCATGTGTGTAAGAGAAAGGAAAGAAAAGGGTAATTCCCCCTTTAAAACCTGAGGGAGGAAATGTTATTTTCCTCCTTCATAATTCCACTAACTAGTAGGTACTGGGCCACTAATTTTCTAGTGCACCCAATAGGATAACTCAACCCCTATCTTTCCCACCAACTAACCTCCAACTAATCGGTGGCTAGATGGTAGTTATAAGTTGCAAAAACACTATAGACCAACCAACCCAGCTACCTATAAAGATCCTCTGAGACTCCTTGAGAACATTTTTTTATCATTACCCATATAAAACTCCCCTTTATAGGTGTTAAAACTCTCTTAATTTCATTCTAAATCCCAGTTTAAAATTTGGCCCATCCAGTAATTGAAAAACTCGGATTTATTTTGAAATTAAAGGGTTTCCCATACCCATGGTCATTACACTGCCAGTTCTAACCCACACCAAATCTATGATCCTCATCCACCATAAAGGCTAGCTATGGTTGAGTATGATCACTACCTTACAGTGGCAGATCCTACCTCTTGTAGCTAGCTTGGGACATCCCCATTTTTATTAAATACTTAACCTAATACTTTTATAAAATACCTACAACTTCTATATATATGTTTTTATCTAGAAAAGAACATGTACAAACCTTATTCTACTTATTTAACAAAAACATATTCACCAAATCCAACATCACTTATTATCAATAATCCCACAACTCCAATCATCACATATTGTCTAAAAATCCAATATAATCCTTAAGCATTCAACAATATCCCCCTTTGTATTTTTTTGATAGTATACCCTTAAATATATTCCATAAAATCCAATGAGATAATACACCCTTTCAAGTTTCCTATATCCCATATATTGAGTTTTTTTGGCATCTCTTCCACTATACTGCACAACTTTGGTTAGAGATCGTGGAGCAGTGGTGTCACTCATTCATTTACAAATCAATAAGTGACTCCGGCTAGATCATGTCATGCGATAATTTGGTTACATACAAAACATCCTTTATTCACCACACTATATTGATTCATTGAATATTATTATGCTCATAGGTAAGTAGGAGACTAATTGGTTGTGCTGCCATGATCAGTACATTGATTCTTGGGAATTATGTTCCTAGTATAGTATCATTATATGATCATATCCTATAGTATGAATACAACTATCAGAGTAGGGGGAATATGTGTATTGGTACTAACATCATACTATCATGTAACTTACATGTCATGGGAAGTATCCTTCATTATTTGGTATGTTTACTATCTTTTTTTGATCTTTTTATTTGAATTTTTTTATTAACTTGAATGTTATTTTATTTTATGGTTAGAGGGGTTATAAAGACTTATACATATCTATAATCTCCAAGAGGAGGAAGTTTTCAGTTAGGATATAATTCATGTAGATCTTGTGGATCTTATATATCATCTTGATTCCTTATATGAGAGAGTCTATAACGTGGATCCACTGGAATATCTTGATGCACATTCTCTTGAAGAGGTTGTTGGGAATGTTGATCTAACTGATAATACCATTGGGGATGATTCACAACCACCACCACCACCATTGGTAGGAGGACAAAGATGAAGACAAATCCATCGATTCTTGAGAGAGGTTCCATGTAACAATTCATGCTTTCTTGACCCATTATTTATTGATTTTGAGAGTTTGTGGTGTTCAGAGGAGGCTCAAGGAAGTTTTGATGGAATTTGGAGATAAAATTATGTTTTAGTGGGTAATTCATGATGTGAATATGTAATTACAATGTGAGATTTTGTTCATATCTTGGAGGTTGTTGATTTATGACTCAAAAATTTGAAATGTGATTCTATGCTTAAGTGATTCATAATGTGAAATAATAATTTATGATGTGAATTAATTCAAGGTTGAGGTTCCATAAAAATTGATGAATGTTAGTTGGGATTATATTTTTATGGATTCATGACCTGAGTCTATTTCACAACCTGAATTGGAGGGCCTCCCACAAAAACTCACGACATGAACTAGTGATTCATGTCATGAATGTGTTGAGATCCAAAATGTTTATAAATCCTGAATATCTTCTGAATTCTCTCATTACTCTATCATTTCTCACGAACCTTGAGAAAACTCTAGGTGATTTTGGAGGATCTTTTATCTCCTTTTCCCCATGATTTGATCCTTTCCTTTTATAGGATGATATTTTTCCATCCATAGTGAGTAAATCCCCTTCTCTCCCTCGATTTCTTTGGTTCTTATTTGGTTATTTTTGGTAGTGATATTGTTTTGGTTTATGGAGTGTTTAGAGCTACAATTTTTTATGAAACTTGATGTGATTCAGGTTGATTCAAGTTTTCCTTGTGTGATTATTTTATTCTGATTATTTCTCATCTACCTCATTGTGTGTGGTGATTCAGAAATATTCTTTGAGGTAGGGGATCCTCATTCTCTCCCTATTTATGTGCATGTGTGGGGATTGCGTTCTTTTTTCTTCCTTTGGGTGGATAGTAAGGGCCGTATTAAGAAGATAATTAATTATATAAATCCAAATTTGATGAGAATGGGAATAAATCATATGTTTTATTGATTTTGATGATATTACTGATGAGATTATGTATGCTTGTTTCTATTCTTGAAAATCGTGATAGTTGGGAGTCTTGATTGTGTTGTAGTTAATATACCTATGGAAAACTCATTATGTTGATTGTTTTATCTCACCCTGAATAAAATTCTAAGAACGTATATATCTCTAATGAATTTTTTACCCATGGAATTCTAGAATTTTTGTAGGAATAACCATTCTAAGTAATGAAGTGAAGTGATTAAAGCCCTTCTTGAATCTTATTTTTGGTAAATTGTGGGTTTTGGAATGTGTTGTTATGCGGTGATGTGTTTTTTGTGAATAAATAGTGATTTTTGAACCCTGTTGGGGCTTGTACGGTGATGGTGGTGACCAACTTGGGTGTGGAATGTGTTGGGCAGTAATGTGATGGTTGGTTGACATGGCATGTGATGTGTGCTGGTGTGTGGTGGTTGGGATGTGTGGTTATTACAGTGATATGTTTGTGTTATAGAGAGATGGTTTATAATGCATTGTGTTGTGGTGGTGGTGGATGTGAGATGCACAAGCTATTATGTGGTGTGTTTTTTAGTTTCTCGGTTATCCATGGAATAAATAAAAATGCTAAAAAATTAAAAGACATGGGTTGGTAAATAAATAAGCCTAGGATAGAATTTAATTATGATAATGGGATGAAAATTACATGTGTTAATTAGATTAAATTAAATTAATGATAAATTAATGGCTTTTTTTTAATGTGAATGAAATAAATTAGTAAATGAAAGTTGGTGGAAACTCATTAAAATCTTGAAATGGTGGAACCTATGATTTAAAGTGGAATTGTGTGGTTATGTGTAGTGGTTGTGTAGTGTGATGAATTTAGTGGTAGCAATAGTTGTGAATAATATCATATGGTACAGTAGTGGTGATGTGGAGTTTGTTAGTATAGTTGATGTTAACTCATAGGTTGGGTAATGTGTGTTATCTAACTATCATGCATTTTCATGTTATTTCTATACGATTACCACCCGAGTTGGATAACCTTACCAATGCCCAAATGTTTTGTGTTTTTGGTGTTTTACCTAACATCTAGGTTGGTGTTTATTAAGATGGTTATCTACCGCCTCTTCCTTTCTCTCCTTTCGGCAGTTGTGATGATACAAGTTGGTGTTGGAGATTACCTAGTGATGATATGAGTTGGTGTTGGAGATTAACCAATAATGAGATGAAATGTTGATGATGGATATGTCCCAGTGGTGATGAGGATATGATTTTTGGTGGGGGTTATGTGTGCTAGGAGGAGGGAATGAGTTTGATGTCCTTCACATTCATGATACCCTACCACCATGGTTATTTGATGAGGTTGTGATGCAATGATAGATGAGACTAACACTAGATGCTAGACCCTATGGGAGGTTATGATTGGTAGGGATACATCCTAAACTATATCAGAGATATTTGTATATGTAATATGATATGTATATAAGGGATGTGATCACACGACGTTTGATGTTGGGGTGTGAGAGCAAAAAATTAGTGGGGAAGTGCTTGAGGGGTGCCTTTTTTTTAAAGGTTGGGGTCGAAGCCTCAATTTATTATTAAAGAAAAGACCTCTTTTAGTCTAGTTATATGAAGACCCATTACATAACCCAAAGTCCCAAGGCTAAGTGTCCTGAAACAAGGCTTGAAAGCCCATTTTTTGGCCCAAAGGACCCCTCGGTGAACAATACTACTACAGTACCCGCACTGCTACAGTACTGCTGCCGCTACAGTACTTACTATAGTGCCTCCGCCACTACAGTGCCACCGCTACTACAGTTCTGTTGCTGCTACAATACTACAATGCCCTACTACAGTACTGCTATAGTACCCGTAAATTCATCACTACCTTGATTTTGATATTATGTTGCTATATTGGATGCATGATTTAGTGAGTGTGTCATGGTGAGGCTGGGATTGGTTAGTTGACCTATTTAGGTGCATGTTGGTTCATGTGAACTAAATACCTTGGGTACAATACTACCAAGTATACATGTTATGCTCACCCTACATATATATAAATTCTTTTTTAGGTTTCTAAGATGATTTTGGGGACCGAGCTGGACATTACTAGCTTGAATTTAGAGTTTTTGTTGAGTCTCTATCATAGGAATTATCTTTGGTATTTACTTGGAGACTTTGATTTGTATTTGTTGACATTGTTCATGCATTATGGGATGGATTTGAGTTTAATATTATAGTATGTACTTGATTTTCTTGGTGGTTATTCGTTATATCTCTCAATCCTGTATTATTAATGAGGGTAATGTATTTAATATGTTATATTTTTATACCTTTGGTGTTATTCATGAACCCGAGGCTTACTAGAGGTGGGACTTGGGGGTCATTATCACTCTTCTTTTATTTTCCGTCCCATGAGGGGAGACTTTAGAGGGAGGGGGTTGTGAAATTATCGCATAGGATTCTACAACACAAGTAGAGAATCCTTCACAAAAGATAGAGGATCTTCTATAATAGGCAAGGGATCCTTCTCCACATATGTTTACATATACACCTAATATACCATCTTTATCTCAGACACATCCTGCGACCAACATATGTAGTGATCCATAGGGGGGGTAATTCACTACGATGTCATAATTTATGCTTTCCACGAGTGAAACTTTCTCTTATGGAGACATCTTGGATGTGTTATCATTATCACCAGCTTTAGGGGATACTACCATTAACCCATACTTCTTGTGATATGGCTCCACATATAATGTTAGATAGTCCTCTACATAGTACATTGGAGATTCATCTTCTCAGCAGTATGATGAGGCACTAGTAACACAACATATTGAGGTGCCAACAACAGCAGCAACAGAGAAATACACATAGGTAATAGCACTATAGTCATATGTTCACCCTTTTGAGGCAGAGGTAGTGCATAAAGAGGAACCCTCTCTTATAGATGGCACACTGGAGCAGCGTAGACGCTGCACTCAGAGTGGTTTTGAGGTTCATACATCGAGTTGTGGTGCTAAGAGGTGACGATGTTGATTTTTTTCCACTGTAAAAAATTTTACATATAAAAATATCAAATTTTAGAAATCATTAAATGTATGTTTAGATTCTACATTTCTACATTTCCCCAAATTTTATGTCGTACCTCATTTTCATAATCTCTATCATTATTGTAATAAATTCATATTGACACATAACATGTAATGAAATAAACCAATAAAAATAATATGATCATCTTAATGTATCATATATTACTCTTAGATATTCCCATAGATCACCAAAATTACACTCATAAATAAACACACACACATACATATATATAAAATTATCATTTAAATGTTATTATTTCACACCACCAATTCAAATTCATTCACATTAGGAAATTGTTTGATGATTCATTTATATCCATATCAACATTACCATCTCCATTTTCATATAAAATTATTAATTCAATGTTATTATTCCATATTTTTGGAAACATAAATGTCCTCAAATTTAATATATCTTATCGCATTTGTACTCATTTATTCATCATTTAGAATTTATATAATCATTAATAGCAACTACACCACATTCTTGAATTTTTTAATCTATGTATTGTCCTTAAATTAATGACACAAAAATATCCAATTACATTTATAACATTCAAATATATTTGGTTATTATTATTTTTAATTAAAATAAATAATATAATTATAAAAAATAACATTTTAAAAAATCCCAGATAAAAAAACCCAAAAAAACCCAAAAACTAAACTATAATTTATTTATAGCATTTATAACATATATAAAATATAACATTTACAATAACATTTATAAAAAAACCTAAACCCCAAAAGTGATAAACTATAATATATTTATAACATTTTAAAAAACCTAAACAAAAAAATCAATTGGAAAGCATCAATCCATCTGATTCCCACTTGAAAAACCTAAATAATAATAAGTTTATAGGAAAAATTTGGGGGTGGGGTCTTTAATATTTTTTAATTTTCTAGGATAGTTTTTTTGGAATATGGGAAAACTGACCATCAAATCAATTGATGCTCTTCACCTATTTTTTTTAAAATAATTGTAATTAATTTCATTATATATATGGAAAAATTAAAAACATCATTTAAAATGATGTTTTTTTTAATTTTAATTTTTGGTTTTTTTTGTTATATATATATAAGAAAATTTTAAATCATATTTATTTATTTTTTATTCATAATTACCAGCATTTTCAAAATTTTAAAAGATAACTAAAAACTTCATCCATGGAACCCTTTTATAGGGGAGGATACCTTGACATACCTTATGAATTTTCCATGTGAGATTTGTTTTCACTTTCCCTGAATTTTAATAATAATTATATAATAATAATAATACTTAAATAATATAATATACTTATTAATAATTAACAATAAATAATTAATAATAGAATTATTTATATAATTGATAATTAAAGAAGGTATGGGTAATGGGATAAAAATACTCATTCCCATCTAATTTATTAATAGAGTGTGGAGAAGCAACATGAAAAATAGGGGAAATAACATGTGGAAAACTGTGAAAATCCACTACCACAAAAAGACAAGAATACAACTACCCAAAAAGCAAGAGAGACATGTTAGACCCTAAATAGTAATTATTTTAATGATCACAAACACTATAATTATGTTATAACTTATTTCAGGTTGTTTTAATAGTAATTTGTGTGTTTTTAGTGTGTTAGTTTGGAATAAAGGAATATTGCCTAAAGGAAACTTCAAATTGGGTTCAAAGGGCCTCTTCTGCTTATGTTGCAGTAGAGAATCACCAACTACCTGGTGTAGTGCCATCACATAGTCAATGGATTGTGAAGAACACTCAGCTAGAAGGAGTCCACCAGTTAGCTAGTGGAGGTGAACCGACTAGCCGATTAGAGATGTCTAGAAGCTACTACTGTCGGGCATCCCACTAGCTACCTGGTAGATGCCTTCGAGTATCCGGTAGCATCAGGACTTCTAGTTTGAAGAGGCATTTATGGTTTTCAAAAAAGTATTTTATTCAGGTCTTAAATTCCATGGATTGATTCATTGGACCCCGTACATCCTTGGAGGCTATAAAAGGAGATGAAGGTGACCTCAATTCACCATCTAATCATCCAACAAATCAAAGTTCTAATGTTATAAACCTAACAAAGATCAAAGTTGACCCAATTACCTCAAATCTCTCAAGATATTAACATCCTAAACTTTCAAGGGGAGTTCAAGTGATAATTATATTAGGATATTAATTTATAGAATCAAGAAAGGCATGTCCTTCAATAACTTCTATAGGACCCCAGCAGCAGTCCCTCCATCACAATATTGTATGCTTTGGGAATCTCGCCTTCATAGATTATTTTCCTAGAGAGTCCTAACCATCTTGGAAAATTAATTTTTATGGTAAGGGGGTTCATGGGACTTATATTCCATGCCCAAACTCCTCCACGCCCTGATGTGGGACTCAAGATCAAGTGTCACATCATGAAACCTCCATGGTCACGCCACGACACCCTACTGCCAAGCAGTAAGGTAGTTAGTCCCATGTCACAACCACTTTAGGGTATGTGAAACTTATTCATTTGGTCAAAAAATATAACCCTCAAAACTTTCCCTAAAGTAACAAGGCTTTCCCTACCTTTTATATCAATTGTAGGACCCCAACAATGGTCCCTCCATCATAATATTGTCTACTTTGGGAATCCCATCCTCACGACTTTGTTTTTCCTAGGGAGTCCCAAACATGATTAGAAAAGGCATTTTGATGCCTAGTGGTCTTCATGGGACTTATATTTCATGACCAAACCCTTCCATGCCTCAATGTGGTACTCAAGATCAAGTTTCACGACATGATACCTCCATGGTCACGCCATGACACCCTACTTCCAAGAAGTAGGAAAATTAGTCCCATGTCATTGTCACTTTAGGGTATATAGTACTTTTTATTTGGGAACAAAAACTTTATATAATGAACCATCAAGATCCGTATTCAATATTTTATTCCTATTTATCTCTCCTCCTTTAAATATTTTTTTCAAAACCCCTTGGCTCTCAATTCTTATTCCTCTCTCTCCCTCTCCCTCTCTATTTCTATCTTGATCTATTTCTTTAAGAGAGATAGAAGTTCATGCATTGTAAATAGATTTCAATTAATAAAGTCGTCTATTTCTATTTTCCATATATTTATTTGGTTCTTTATTATCTATTCAAACCCAGGGATTGAGGTTATTTCTATTCCATTAAAACCGAGGGGTTTTTAAGTTCTTAGTTTCCATTAAAACTAAGTGTTTTTGGTTTCTTGGTTCCTATTCAAACCAAGGGGCTTATTATATTGAACCTCACAATTTTTATCGTGGGAAAGACATGTAAGGGTACCTTCAGGTACTATTTCTGAACTTCTTTACCAAATTTCACTTGTCCTTTCCACATTTACTTTTCCATATTTATTTAATTTAATTTCCTTATTTTAAATTCTACTATGATTTACTTTGATTATATATATCACTTTCTATAATTTATCGTATCTTTTATAGAATTGATTTTATTTATTACTTTAATTTTTCAAAAGGAAATTCACCCCCCCACTTTCCATTTATCTAACTTAATAATTGGTATCAAGGGGTTCTTTGAATTTATTTCAAAATCTCCTTTTGAAAATCCTTTTTATTTTTTTTCAAAATTTTCTTTTGATTTTTAAATCTTAAATGATTTTCAAAGTTATATTTTAAAATAGAATATACTTCTTATATGCTTTATCTTTTCTTTAAGGGTTCAAATTATTCATATTGGAAAACTTTCATGTCTATTTTCCTTAAAAGTATTGGATATCCTATTTCAAAGATGGTTATTCATGGTTATACCCCTACAATTGAACCTAAAGATTAATGGACCCCACAAAATATTCCATCTTTTGAAATAGATGGTAAAGATATTAATGAATTTCATTGCAATTTATATCAACATGAATTTAATATAATGTCTTCTTGTACGACTAACAATGAAATTTGGAAATAGTTAGAAACCATACATGAAGGAATGAATAATGCAAATGATACTAAATTGGATATGTATCATCAAGATTTAAAAATTTTCTCTATGCTTGAAAATGAATATATTACTAGCTTGTTTAGTTATTTCACATACATTTGAAATGGTAGAAAATATCTCAGTGATTACTTGACCACAAAAACTCTCATGAAGAAAATAATATGGGGTTTACCTTGTTCATGAGATCCGAAAGTGATGGAGATCCAAGAAACAAAAGACATAAAAAATATGGTTATTGAAGAACTCATTGGATCAATCATGATGTATGATAACACTATGAAACAACAAACGATTAAGGAAGCTATGAAGGTCAAGTAAACCAAGAAGAAAATTGTTTTTAAAGTAATCAAAGGTGACGATTCTTATAAAAGTGACACTGATAATAAATGATAACTTGAACATATTGTTGAAATGATTTATAAACTCCTAGATAATAATAAATCATACGAACATGCAAAAAAGAATGATCTAATCAATGTTCCATAAGTGACGTGTTATGGGTGAAACAAAAAGGGTCATGTAATACTAGATTTACCAATCTATAAAAAATAGGTTAAAAGGTGAGAAGAAAGGTAAGAAATATCTGAAAGTTTCTAATGTAGATATTCCCTAAAGCCTTATATATATATGAAATTTATTTATTTATTTATTTGATGGTATGCATGGGAATTGCAATTTTCATATAAAAAGGGGAATAACATTTATATTACCTATAATAATAGTTATTATTTGGATAGTTCAATCATCCACATGACTAACATTTAATGTAGAATTTTATATTATTGAAACGTTTGGGAGTAAATGCATACAATGCATTAATATTGGCCATGGTATTTATTCATGAGTGGATAATCAAGGAGCATCCTTGATTTCCTATTTAAATTCTATCATGTTATGGCAGTGGATGTGAATTCCATTATGCTTGGAATAACCTCCCCAAACCCATTTCTCTCTTTCTACTTCTTCCTTTTCATGCTGAGATGCTAGCACGTCATGGGAGAAATGAGAATCATGAATGTACAACATGCGATTCATATTAGCCCGTAGACACACCAAAAAGGTGGAATGGTTTTGTTTTACACACATGTGATCCTTATCAAGAACATTTAAATATGTTCAAAGGTGAAGGATATTATGCAGTGGATCTTTAGTGAATGATATTCTTGTATTTATAGTATTTCTTAATTTTAGTTTTACACATATTTTTCACATTATCTTTCATGGAGATCCTCAGACAAGGGTTTTTAACCACTTTCAATTGATCTGATAAATGTTATTAGACTCGTTTAAATCCCTTTTATGGTATTAGAGCGATTAATTTTTAGTTTTATGAAACTTCCAATGAAATAAAAAAGAAACTAGAAAAATATAGCAGTGTTTCATTTTCCGGATGGTTTATTTCATAAAAGGGTTTTCCCTTATGTAGATAGTCTATAAAAAGGTAACAAATTCCTTACCCTTACAAAGTTTATATGCATAAGGGTAACCAAGGATTTAACCTTATGCATAATGGTTTGCATAAGGGTCATATCACATTACCCTTATATAGATCAATGTCTATATGATCTTACACATGTATGTAATGGGTCATGTAAGGGTATGATGCTATTTAGCCTTACATGATACATTAATACACAAAGGGTAATCGGGTTTTTTCAAAAACCGCATAAATGTTACCATCCACTTACCCTTACGACAAACATGGCTACATAAAGGTAATCCTCATATTATCTTTATGAAGTGCGTTAAATTTAAGTTATGTAAAGGTAATAAGTGACTTACCTTTATGTGTGCACTCCAAAATTAGATTACCTATACACAGAGTGTGTGTGTGAGAGTAAAGGTAGGATTCCCTTACACAAAAATGGGTTCCTACATAAGGGTAAACATAAATTCTTTTAATTTTTTTTAACATATTAAATTATTTTAATGATTTATAAAATGTTTATAAATCATTATAAAAGGTTGATAAATTACTTAATTATAATTTTTTTATAATTAAATAAATGTTAATGAAACATTTTCCCTAAATAATAAATGTTATATTTTAAATAACTTTTAATCGAATTTTATGGCATAACATATGATTTAGAAATAAATGTGTTTATTTAGAAATCATAAGTGATAATTTATAAAGGGTTATAAATTATGAAATAAGGACAAAATATAAAAATTTTTATACTTAAATTATGATTTTTTTTCATAATTAATCATTTTGAATTGTTTAAAATAAAAGGGGTCCTTATTTGGATATTATTTAAGCTACATCAAAAAGTTTTTTGATGATTAATATGAACAAGGTTTAAATAATAATTAAGTATATGATATTTATATTATGTAAAATGTTTAAATAATAGAAATTTAATTATAAATTGTTTATAATTCATTTGATATCATATAATTTAAATGAAAAATCCATATAATGATTATTATGAAAGAGTTCATACTTGAATAAATATAAAATGTTTAAATTCATAATTATGGAATGTCCATAATGTTAAATATGGAATTATAAAATGGTTTATAGTTAGATGTTACTTTTGAATTATTCATAAATATTTATCTTGTGTTTAAATATTTTTATTGTTCATTTATTTAAAGGTTATTCCATGATCTATCAATGTTTAGTAAATTATTTAAGAAATGTGAATATTGTGTATGATTTAGTTTATTTTCAACTGATTCTAGGATAGATCCTTGTATTACATACTAGTATTGACTCTATAATGAATTTATTTTTTCATTTACCTTGAACTTAGATTATAATTGAAGTTATAAACTTGAATTTAATTATTAAATATAGTGTGTTCATATTATATTTTAGAGTTATGATGTATTAGATTCTATCTCAAGTGAAGTATCCTCGAGTAGAGGGACTTGAGGTTAGACTACCTACCTACTTGGAAGCTTCTGCCTTGTCCATGTTGGTGAATGGCATTGGATATATATCACTCCGAGCTTAATCATGTGGATATTATCAATCTCATGTAAATCTATGCCATTAGATGAAGTTTTCACATACCTTATGCATATAATGCATTTCAATATATATGAATATATTTGAATTATATTTTTTTCATTAACTAACACAAACTTATGGGTTGTGTAAAGAGTTAGACATCAATATGGTTTGAACATATTGGTTTGGTGGAGAAAATTGGATTCCAAACTAATTTTCTAGAAGCATACATATATAAAGGGAATAACATGTGATAAGATAGAGATATAAAATCCCCTTTAAATACTATGTGTGAGATTCCTTACAAAGTGGCACTTGTCAAGACCTCGATCATCCAACTGAGTAGTTTCATTCCATAGTGGGGTGCCTCTAGATTATCTTTTGTAATGAAAATAAGTAATGGGTGTCACTGGATTATCATTGGGTAGTTTCATGCCATAACAGTGTTCCCCTGTATTGTCTTGTGATTAGATCATTTTTTACATTTTCATTTGGTTACACTAGCTAGGAAACCCCAAGGGTTGGAATACCAGAGGAATGGAGTTGGGTTTATCCATATGATGGATTGGACAAAGGGTTGTCCTTTAGACTATCTAAGAGTCATATATGATATGATTGGGATGATTCCTTACCTAAATAACTAAGTACAAAGTTTCACACCATAGAGAGGTCATTTTCTTAGTGAAATATGAATCTTGGACCATTAATGGGTACGATGAATATTAAAAAGGGGTCATCGTTTTAGTGGTATACCATTTAATAAAAGAACTTATTAAATGGTTAATAATCCATGATACTCATCTGATAAAATATTTTGTTATAGATAAATATCATCATCATCATCAAGATAAACATTATGATAAATCCTTGAAAGGATAAGCTTAATGTAAGATACTTCTAATACTGGTAACTTAAAAAAAATTATTTATCAAGACTGATAATCTAATAAACATTCTTAAGGAAAATTATATGTGTTAGAATAATTCCTTCCTCAATGGCCAAGCATTAAAATTGTTTGACAAGTGAATCTAGATGATTGTGAAAGCATATAGTGATTCATTAATAGTTTTAAATGAATTAGATAAAAATATATTGTTCTAGTTAGGGAATTTATCCCATTGCAATCTATGAAAATGTTTCGAAAATATGATTGAATTCAAGAAAAGTTTACCCGATATTCTCAAAGTGATGATAATGGTTGAACTGGGAATATGATGTATGGATTCTGGTACTGTATGGATAGTAAAAGTGGTAAAAAGTTCAAACCTAAAGAAGAAAAGTTCATTGAAAAGTTCAACAATGTTTTTCCAGATTCCAATAAAGGTTATTAAAACCCATGTTTGTCAAGAATGGATAATAATAATTTCATATGATGGGATTATCTAGAATACCTAAAGTAGTTTTTGAAACTCTATAGAATGTCCATGTATGGTATGGATGTTATAGAAATTAATTCTTTGATTTTGAAAGGTATGTGAAACTGAATGTATATTTTATAAGTGTTTTAAATATACAAAAGTTTAAAATCAAAGGAGAATTTTTTGATCCTTTAGTTTACATTCATGAAGAAAAGAGTTTATACATATGAATGTAAAGGATTTTATCAAGATCAAATGAATATACATAAAAGATGTGTATATTCATATCATTTATATTATGTGATAATAAAAGATGTTTAATAATAAAGAGATGTTATGATTAGTTGTTATTAAATGGTTTATGATTCATAAATTTTTATAACATGTTTTGAGAAGAATATTTGGATAAAAATGTTTTATTTGAGATAAAAAAATTTATCCAAATATTTTTTAAAATATATGGGAATGTGTTCTTTCCACCCATCAGTAGTATATTTTAATAAATTTTTCTTTCCTAATAATTTCTTTAAACACATAGAATACATATATGATACATTTTAATTATTTAATATTCTTACTAAAAGGAAATAAATGTCATTTCTTAACACTAAAGGGTTTATGTATCTTAACAAGACATTATAAATATAATATAATTTCTAAGTGGAAAGTGGGAGTATTTTTTGACTTGAAGAAGTTCAAAGTTAAAAAATAAAGGATTTCACCAATATTAAGTTAATGATTTTTAAACTTGATATCCTAAAATAGTTTAGGGTATGGAGGTAAAGATAAATTTAAAGAGTTGCATTAGTTACCGTATTAAAGTAATTTTCACTTTATCCTAAAAGAGTTTAGAAAGATTGGTAAACAATAATGTAAGTAGTTAAACTATTTTTTTTGATGAAATAGGGTTTCAAATATGACAATGATGAACATAGAAAAAGTTGTAAGTATATAATATAATTTGACATCATAAAATTTTATGTTGTGAAGTTAAGAAGTTTGAATATGTTCAAAAAGTTGAACAATTAGGAATATGATTCCAAAATATCACAATTATTCAAAATGTATTTCTTTATAGATGTTTCTCACTAAATAGTTAGTGGGAGTGTTTTATTATATGGTCACATATAGATGTGATATGGATTATATGTGATGTAATGTGCTAACAATATCATGAGAGTGTAGCAAACATAAGGTTGATATGGAATTTTATCATATATGATATGATAAACTAGTGTTTATATTAGTTTTTTAAATATTATTAATGAATATAAGAATATTAAAATGTATCAAATTGAAAGGCACCCTCCATTTTATCATTATTTCACATTATATACATAGATGTATATATAGATTTACATTTTGTGAAGTGTAATTATAATTGACCTCTCAAAGTATGACTTTGAGTTTATCCCTAACCAATGTTCATCATGGAGTATTATAGGTTATAGAGAAATTTTAAGGTTAACATGAGTAGTATTCTTGTATAGAGATATAGAATATGCTTATGAGGCACAAAATAAATAATAAGATTCCTTGTGTGTGCTAGTGTCTTATAGATGTATTTGATATATTAGGGGTACATGGATAATATTTAAGTCTCCATTACCTAATGTTGGTGAGATATCTAGTATTATAACCTTCATAATTTGATACCCTACTTACATAAGACTACATATTGACTTAGATAATACAGGGTGGTTGGGTATGTTGCTGATCACATCGTCGGTTAAAGCTTAATTAAGTTAAGATTTGTCCTATCGTATGAAAAGTATGACATCTATGAACTCTATTGGGATAAATTATGTGAGTGTGTAGCTACACCTAGATATTATATATAGATATCTATATATGGTAAATGTGATGTTCTTATCTATAAAGACGAATAAAACGTGGTGTATTCATCGACCAGTTTAGTCTACACTTAGAGAGTCAAGAACATAAGAGTTGGATATATGGGATTGACATGCTATGTGTCCCACAGTCAATTGATGTATTGTAAAATGATAAAATATGAGAATTCATACTTTCATATGATAAATACCGGTGGAAAAAGTTATAGAGATATGCGTGTTTGATGAATATCCTGCCAGATCCCTTTATAACTTGAGTAAAATTTATACTTTTATAGAGGTTTATATTTTCTTACACTTATGTATCTAGAGAATAATATTTATTATCAATAATATAAAGGCCATTGGGGTCACACTTTGTGGTTGATTTAATGGGGACTGATTTTGACTCATAGAGCTACTCTAAAAGTATTTTAGAGTTAATCCAAAAGTGTTTTGGATGGGTGTTCACAAGGTATTTCATGTGATGTGATATAAGGTGAAGTTAATGATATATTTACAATAGTTTTTTGAAAGATATTCAAAAGGAGTTTTGGATATGGTTTCATAAATAATTTTATATGATATGATATAAGTTGAAATAGAAAAAAGTCTTATAGGCTTTAGTAGAAGTGGGAGATTGGTAGAGATATTCCCTAAATCCTTATATATATATGATATATATATATATATATTTCATGTATTTCATGAAAATTATGATATTCATGTAGAAAGGGGAATATCATTTATACTTTCTATGATAATATTTATCATTTTGATGGTTTGATCATCCACACGACTATCATTTAATATGGAGTTTCACTTGATGAATAGTTTGGGAGTAAATTCATATGATGCATTCATATAGGCCATGGTATTTATTCATGAATTTTAACACATGAATAAATGAGAGAATAATCAAGGATTATCCTTGAATACCTATTTAACTTATTCCATGTGATAAAATTGGATGTTAATTCCATTATTCTTGGACAAACATCCTTGGACCTATTTCACTCTTTCTACTTCTTCCTTTACATGGCAAGATGCTAGATTATCATGGGAGAAAGAAGAATCTTGCATGTATGAAATTCGATTTAGATTATCTTGTGGATACAACATAGAGGTAGGATAATTTTTTCCCACTCCTATGATATTTATAAAACAAATTCAAATATATTCTAAGGTTAAAGAGATTATGTGGTGGTTCTTTAGTGAATGGTATGATTTCATTTATACTATTTCTTCATTTTAGTTTTACATGCATTTTTCATATTATCTTACATGGAGATAATTAAAAAATATTTTTTAATCACTTTAACTTGATTTGATAAATGTTATTATAATCATTTAAAACCCTTTTGTTTCTACTAGGGATGAATCTTCCTCATCAAGTGACAGAAGTCTGAAATGCCTCATGAAACAACTCGAGGAAGGTAACAAGGTTAGTAATCCCAATAATTAGATCGAAAAAATAAGTATAAGTAAGTGTTTATTAAAAAATATCAAGTTTTAAATGAAAAATATATTATTTTAAAATAAAAGGATTATTTGATTTTAAAATTAAAAAATCAACCTGATGTTGAAGTTTTCAAAAATGAAATCAAGGATCTCAAAATCACTATTTTAAAATTCACCTAAGGTGAAAAAAACTCAATATGATCCTTGGTTCTCAGTGTTTTAAAATAAATAATCATGTTTTTTGTTTTTCAAATGATATTAAAGCTTATTTAAAAACCACTGCCTTCATTTGAAATGGTGTTTCTAGAAATAAATTTTGAAAATATTTTCATAAATATGGTAATATTATCTATGAATGTGATTGAAGAAACTATAGATAAGGAAGGACTAAATTGATCAATATTTATTCTAATATAACTCAAAAATCTATGAAAGTTTGGGTCCCTAAATATTTACTATCCCATGTTTGTGGACCTAAATTTTTTACCTTGCCTAAATCATGTGCTAACATTATCAAACCTACAAGGGTACCAAAAGGCTCCTTTAAATGATTCCTTCTAGGGCTTTTCCATAATTCCTCATTGATCTATCAAAAGAGTGGATTCTCTTTAAAAGATGGGTTTTGACCTATTGAAGTGATTTATTATCTCTTTACACCTTGATATTAATTTTTTATGCTTTGTGTGAGGAGGATCATAGATATTTCATTTCCAGAGAAGCTTAGACATCAATATCGATCACTATAAAAAAATGTTTATTTGTTTCTTTTATTTTAGTTCTCTATTGAATTTTATTTCAAAATATATCCTCTCTTGTTTTTCTCTTCCTTTTAAAATTTCCCTATTTTTTTTTCTATGATACCTTTATCTAAATTATTATATCATTTTGGGGGAGTCATATATCTGTTTAAAATTTATTTTCTTTTTCAAATTTGTTTTTCAAAATTTCTTTTCTTTTTCTTTTTCAATTTTTACATATTTTATCTTTTAATCATGTGATTCCCTTTTATCTTTAATTTTTATTAAAAATAATTCTATCTTTAATGTTTTTTCTATATTTGATCTCTCAAAATATTTAGTTATATCAATCTTATTTCTTTCCATATATGTTTTATTTTAGGGGTTTTGGAAAAAAATCTCTTATGTTTTGGGTTGATTGTGTTTGTTAACAAAGTAGGTTGACAAGGTCAATTGTGTAGTTACAACATGATTATTGACCAATTATATTAAAAAAACTTCAATACAGAGGTATCAAAGCTCTAGAAGTGGTACAAAAAATTACATGTACAAGGTGACACCGTTTCCTAGTGTTTGCCAGTTTTTTTGGGTCCAAATTTTGGAGGATGGATCAAGTTTCATGAAAGTTGGATTTTTAAGACCGACTCATGAAAATATGGAGAAGTCATAGAATTCATGAAATTTTTTTGTTTCTAGAAAGTATAGTATTTCATGAATGTTTAGTGATTTGAAAAATAATGTTTTGTGAAAGATTCATAAGGTGTGAAGGAAAGACAACATGTTACGCGATTGAAAGAATTTTCACGAATGGAAAATTTCCCTATTGTTTCATGAAGATAGGGAGTTTCACAAAAATGTATGAAGTATCACGACCCCCTATCCACAAAGTGTACCCCTCCTGAGATGAAAATGGGAGAATAGAGATAATCACATCTGAATATCACCTCCAGTAGGCCCCGAGTTGGAGACTAGCACTAAGGGTATAGTAAACACATAGATGAGAGACATTACCCTCTAAAAGAACACATGAAAAAGAGAGAGATAAGATAGAAACCAAAAAACTCTTGTTCAGACTTCAATATAAAAAAACCCAAGTGCACATATGTAATTTCATGCAAGAAATACTACAATTGAAAGGGAAAGCAGAAACTACCAAAAGAAAGTAAAATTGCAGTGACCACGAAGACCGAACAACTCCTACAAAACCCTGAGCTAGTAGTAACCAGCCTGATCTCTAACCTTCTCCAAGTGATCTAAAAAATTGTTTATATAATTTAGGGTGAATATAATAGTATAATCAGTAAGATCCCCCCCATATCCTCTTATGTAAAAGTAAATAAATCATGTTGAAGCACAATGAACAACAAGTGAAACTAACTCGTTACCTAAATAGGTATACTATGTTCTCAGCCTCACCATGGATACTCTCACCAAGTATCGCATAAAATATTATATAATGTAATAAATAATATCAAGGGTACCCCGCTACCACTTCCCCACTCGGTTGATGCTTTTCCCCAATGTCGCACGTCCTGAGCATATATCTCAAAAAACGATAGCCTAAAGACACATGGACGAAGCACCACAACATGAACCTCGTGAAACACAACCACCACATCCACATAACCAGAAGTAACTAGGTAGTTTTTTGGAGCCACCACAGCTTGTACAACATGTATCATACATCGGATATTATACCTCAATCCATCACAACCCATACACCAAGTAAGGGTCCTCAATCTATAACAGTCTATACACATCATACCTATAGTAGTCTGCAGGAAACTATATCCAGAATATATGCGTGTGAAATAAACACAATACATTACATCCCTCTACACACATATATGGGGAAAACTAACCATCGTGCATGCCATAACAAGTCACTACCTAGAGAAGAGAGCATAGCCAAAGGGGGTAGTCAGCCACCCATCCTCGCACCAGAATGTTGGAAAAAACACCCCCAGGGATCAAAATCCCCGGGGTATTAGTTGACCTAAATGACAGGGTGGATTAGCATATAGAAACAAAAAAAGTACAAGATATAATATAACTCACAACCACACTATGGTAAACACCTAGTATTAAACTCAACTACAACTAACGTCTCTTGGACTCACAGATGCCACTGCTAAGACTAGATATCCTATAAGAACACAACCATTTTAAGAGCTACATTAAGTTATTTATCCTTTTTTAGTAGTTACACTTTACATTAATTAATTATTTAACCATTAATTAACAATTATCAAAGTCCATGTTACATTTCATTAGCATTTAAACAAAGATCCATGCCCTCTAGGCATAACCAAACTGATTCCACGACTTCTCAAAAGTATAATCCCAGTATTGCATCCCAGCAAGATACAATGCCATGGGTTAAACATTTATTCATTCATTTATTAACAAAATTATCACTTTCCATATTTCTATGTATTTTAAGAAATCAATCTAAGCTACCAAACACAAGGGGATCAACATGGTGAGTAGATGAGCTACCTGTTGTGTCTTTTCCACCCATATTAGGAGCATAAACCCATCCATACTTGATAATATAAATATAGAAATCATGTGGAATACCCCATGCGTATTCACCTATTTTGGAAGTAGGGTAAGTAAGACTAGCTACCTCAAGTATTGGGGAAGCTAAAACAGATAAACAAATAATATATTTAAGAAGCATCCAACTTTCATATCAATAGGTAAGCCTGACTTCAACCCATTACACCATCTCTGGTGTCCTCCCTAACACCCACATGAATAAAAAGATGCATCTCTCCACTCTAGGCATCAACTACTAACACAACCACTGGGCCTACCTTCCACCACATATTATAACATCCCTCTAGGCTCAGCCATCCTAGGCTCACATCACCTCTCAAGTAGTAGGAAACAAACAAACATAGAAACTGGGCTCTTAGCCCTAAACAAGGCATTCAAACTTCACACATAATGAGCTCTCATAGCTCTAAAGCACAAGACACTTGGCCTTTACAACAATCATGAAACTTAGGACCTATAAAGGAATTATATTTTATTCACACAACCGGTTCTTATTCCATCTTGAATTAACTGATTCATTATTCAAGTTCTAACTATAGGAAACCTAAGAAACAATCTTCTCAAGCTATTGAAAATTAATTAAACAATTAATTAAACATGAATTTAATACTTTTATCAACAAACATCAACATACATAAGGTTCATTAACCAATTTAGTTAAATGTGTATATCTGCATCAATTTGATTATCATCAAATTACAACAGAAACCAGATTCATTAACATGCCTCTTTAAACAATTAGCTAATTAATTATCAATTAATTTCAACTTTACATTATTTAGAAATTTCCATCAAGAACAAAATGCTAAATAATCAAAGAACAAATATCACACTATCTAACAAATCAAGTGGCAATAACATCACTAAACAATTGATACCAATTATTTAATCCAGTTTAAATATTTATTATGCTAATTTCATTATGATCCAATGGGATAAAACATGGAAAATCTACGATTGCACGTAAATAAAATAGAGAAGAAACAAATTCCCTAACTCAAAATGTTTTTGACATTATTTTCATTAGAACGAACAACACAACGGATCATGATCACCTCTCTCACAATGATTGCATCCACCTGAGGATGCCCCGACACCACCGCACTAACCAACAATCGAGAAAACTCCATTAAAAATGTGAAGATCACATGACATAACATGGAAAGGAGAAATGGGAGGAAACAGATAGAGGAACCTAAAAGAACATAGGTAGAACATACCTTATATTAATGATGGATTGACAATTCCTGGTTGCACTAAAATAGGAAGTGGGCATGCAGTAGGAAAAGCCTCCAAGGAAAACAAGAACCACAAGCTGCAACACCTTACTCGACTCCTATGGGAGGAAGAACTCTGGGTGTACCATACCAAGATAAAAATAAGAAGGAATAACAAGGGTCAACCTTTGGAAAGATCTAAATAGAGTATCAGTTAGATATGTTTTAGATTTTCCATTTAAGGTGAATCTAATCAATATTATATGTTTTGACCGAGTAAAGGTACTCAGACCCTTAGGAAAAATTAATATAGGAGTTATGAGCTTTGAATCGACCGTAAATACCTCAAACCATGGCCTTACAAGTATTTTACATCAAAGATAACATAATGTGACGAAACTGTAGGAAACGAGAAAAATTTCTCACGACTCACGGTTGGACAAATCACCATTGGGTGAGGCACCATCGCGGGCCACTAGTAGATGAGCTACAAGTGGATGAGTCACTATAGGGTGACTCATCTTTAGAAGAGATATTATTGTATGACTCACCTTCACGAGTCACTAGTGGATGAGCTACTGGTGGATGAGTCACCGTTGGGTGACTCACCGTTGGACGAGCTACCACTGGACGAATCACCATTGCGAGTCACTATTGACGAGATACCAGTGCGAGTCACTGTTGGTGATCTATTGGTGTGATTCACCATTTTGGCTCACCATTTCAACTCACCACTACAAATCACCGTTGCAACCTACCATTCCTGAATTGCTGTTGGAAAAACTGTATTTTTGGAAAACTGTTGAAATGAGTCACCATTTCCTCCTAGAACACCTCAACCCCCAAATTTTCAGAAAGTAATGGACCATGGAGGACCGAGATATTACATTAGATACCTCTAAAACTATTCTCACCTTCAAGAATCCAAAACCAACCTAGAGAGGAAATGGAAAATGGGTCATCCAAACAACCACCCCACGAGATACCTCTTAAGGCTCTCACCACCATAAGATCTTAACCGCTTCATCAAAGGAACAACGTGAAACCACACAACAACCAGAAATAGCTCCTAAACGCTCTATCAGGGCAGATACCTCTCAAAAGAGTAAAATCCATAACAAGAAATAATAAAATCTACCTCATAACCAGAAAGGGTCTACAACCACCAAGGGAATAACATTACAAGAGAAGAGATAAACATCAAACAACTCGGGGGTAACGAGCACGAATCTATGACTCACATTCCCAATTACTCTCCTCCATGCCACCTTATTACTATAAGACATGAACCAAGAGTATAACATGCCTACGAAACACCTTCTTCCGACAGTACTGGATCCCTACAGGCCGCTTCTCAAAGGTCACATCATCGTCAACATTAATCTCACCCGAATCAATAATGTGAGAGTCATCATGGAGATAATGACAGAGCCGTGACACATGGAAAACATCATGTATTTGGATCATCTATGGGGAAAGTGCTACCCGACATGCCATGGATCCAATACGATCTAATACCTAGAAAGTCCCAACAAACTGGGGAGAAAGCTTACTCCCATGACCAAACCTTCACTGCCCACATTGGTGATTCACCTCTAAAAAAACGCATGATCCCCAACATCAAACTCTATAGGACTACTCCTATGATCGACATAAGACTTATGAAGATCGTGTGTTTCCTTCATCCTCTTGAGAATCACCTGAACCATCTCTGTTGTACTTTGTACCAGTTCTGGCCTAAGAATTGCTGACTCTACGACCTTATTCCAACACAATAGAGATCGAAAAGGTAATCCATAAAAGGCTTCAAATGGCTCTATACCGATGGTGGAATGAAAACTATTGTTGTAAGAAAACTCTACTAGGGGAAAGTGCCTCTTCCATGAACCTCAAAAATCTAGGATACAAGAGCGCAACATGTCTTCAAGAGTTTGGATGGTCTATTTTGTCTGACCATCTTTCTATGGATGAAAAGTAGTGCTAAGGAATAACTGAGAACCAAAATCCTATTAGAGACCTCTCCACACCCTGGAGGTAAAATGAGAATCTCGATTGGAAATGATCATCATTGGGACTTCATGGAGTCTCACCACAACCTCCGAATATTTCCTCGAAAAAAACTCCACCGAGATCGACTCCTTGATTGCTATAAAGTGGTCTAATTTCATAAAACAATCTACTACCACCCATATAGTGTCATAACATCCATGATCTCAAGGTAAACCGCTAAAAAATTCCATCAATATTTCCTCTAACTTCCACTGAGGAACATCTAACAGTTAGAGAAAACCACTAGGAATGCGGTGCACAACCTTCACCTTCTGGCAGACCAAACATCGAGACACAAAATCTGCAAATCCACACTTCAACCTAGGCCACAAAAACTAACTTCTCAAGGCTCGGTATATCTTTTTCACGCCAAGATATACCACTAAGGGTGAACTATGGAACTCTCCAAGAACCATCTCATGTGACAATAAAGGAATGAAAATCCTTCCCTGAAACAACAGATGGTGTTGTTCATCCTTAGACCAACCATCATGGATATCACCACAACAACTCGCTCCCTATAGATCTCCACCTCAAGATCCCCCAACTGAGACACTTCTACCTATTTTCACCAGAGATGATTGCACCGTCATCTGAAAAATACAACCTCTACCCCCCAACTTCTCCCATATCCATATGTAATGTTAAAAGTTCTTCCATCACTCTCTATGAATCACCCGATTCACACACTCCATAACTACACGACTTCTTGCTCAGCGTATCGACTACAACATTCCCCTTTCCAGGTGTATATGAATTTTCAAAGTTTTAATCTTGTAAGAACTCTATCCACCAATATTGTTTCAAGTTCAAGTCATGCTAGGACAAAACATACCTCAAGCTACTATGATCAGTGATGACCAACAAAAACTAACCGATGATATAATGTCTCCAAAACTTCAGATAAAACAACACGACTTCCAACTCGAGATCATGGGTAGAATAATTACATTCTAGGGGATGAAATTATCAAGACCCATAAGAAACTACTGATCTCTACTGCATCAGAACATAGCCTAACCCTAGACATGAAGCATCACAAAAAACCTCAAACTATACTCCTTATGCTTGTAGATAAAGAACTGGGGCACTGAAAAACTTCTCCTTCATATACTCAAAAGTTTCATGACATTGATCGGTCTATAAGAATGCCTGATCTTTTCCGGTCAACACTATCAGAGGAGTCGTTACCTGAGATAAATTGGCTACGAACCTCCTATAATAGCTTGTAAGACCAAGGAAACTTTTCACCTCTACCACTATATTTGGGGATTCCTAATACAAAACTACTTACATATTTTATGGATCCACAACTAATCCCTACTGGGATACAACATGACCCAAGAAATGGACTTCTCAATCCCAAAACTCACACTTCAAAAACTTCCAAAATAGTTGTTATCGATGAAGGAATCCCAAAATGACATGTAGATGCTCTGCATGCTCCTCCTTAGATGCGAAGTATACAAGGATGTCATCGATAAAGACCACCATGAACTTATCCAAGAACTAATGGAACACAGTGTTCATCAACCCTATGAAAATAGCTGGAGAATTTTTCACATCGAATGACATCACAACAAACATGTAATGCCCATGATGACAATGGAAAGAAGTCTTTGGGATATCCTCATCCTTGACACACATCTAATGATATCTTGACCACAAATAAATCTTTGAGAACCAAATTTAACCCTTCAGTTGATCAAATAAATCATCAATTTCTGGAAGAGGATAATGGTTTTTCATCGTCACTAGGTTCAAGAGATGAAAATCAACACACAACTGCAAATTTCCATCAGCCTTATTTACGAACAAAACTGGTGCACCCCACGGTGACACGCTTGGACAAAAAAATTTGCATTGAAATAGACCATTTAGTTGTATTTGAAGATCTTGCAACTCGTAAGGCACCATCCTATATAGAGACATCGAGATAGGAGACACTCCTAGCTGTAGTTCGATCCCAAACACAATCTCTCATAGAGGGGTTAATGCTACAACCTCTTCTGGAAAGACATCAAGGTACTCTTACATGAACCTAGAAAGTACTGACTGTTGAACCTATGATGAACTCAACATCAGCTCATTCATCAAGGATGAAAATGATGGAACATGCCTCTGACCCATCTAAGGTACTCGCTCACCAACAAAAACTATTAGCTCTCTATCATCATTGAAGAACACCGCCTTACTTTGGAAGAAACTCATGATAGCCTATACTGAATACAACCAATCCATTTTGAGGATGAAATCATATGGTTGTATTCATAAACATAGTAAATCTCTCCAAGAGCGGTGCTTCCCCAACACTAGCTCACAATATCTACATACTTCAAACAAGTTAGCTTGACCTCCAACTGGTGTAGTAAATTCCAAGGAAATTGGAAGCCTCTTTACCTAAAGTCCCAAGGCATGGAAAAGGGTAGGTGATATGAAGGAGTGTGTCTCTCATAAATTAAATAAGGCATGCACCAAAGTATAAAACAAGTAAAGGGTACCTCGAATGATGTTTGGCTCGCCTAGCACTGGTAATGCTAATGCATGAAGCTTACCAAGACCTGATCCACAACCTCTCTGACCCTACTGAAGACCACCTCCATGGCCATGCTCTACTATCTAATTATAGGGAGCATCCCATGGCTATCCTCTTCCTTCCCCATATTCTCTCTTCTAATCCAAATCTAGTGCAAACTACTGCTACTTCCTCGACTGGAACTTCCTCAACGGAGGAACCTAGAGCGGCACACTTGGCACACACGAACTACTCATAATGGTTGAGTACTCATGCCATTGATGACCTCATCCTCCATAAGAAAACAAGTTCCTGATCCCTTAGCATAGGATTGAGATAGGTTTCCCTTGGATAAATGAGACATTGAAGGTTGGGTCCTACCCCCAGCCGAATAGAAACTCTTCTTCCCTAAAAACCAGGAACTCTAAACCATAGCTCTACTTCATGAGGAATTCTAGAGACTCCCCTCTCATGATAATCCAATTCTGTATAAAATCCTCTTGACGACCTTCACCCTCGCCAACACCTTGAGATATGTCATTAGAATAAATAGGGTGACATGGAGCTAGATCTCTGGATGAAAAGCCTCATAAAAATGTCTCGCCTTGTCCTCCTTATCTAGAAATAGGTCTGAAGCATATTAAAAAAGGTTCTTGAAATAGATTCCAAAATCTCGCACACTAGAGATCCCCTGCCGAAGGGTAAGTAGGTCCTAGATATTATCCACCTTCATGGTCAAAGAAATAAACCTAGCACTGAACTAATCTCAGAACATCTCCCACGAGATCGCCAACTCCTTATTTTCCCTAAGGAACAAGAACCACCACTGCCTCACTGCCCCATGCAACATCATCACAACCAATGATACCCAGTGCTCCTTCTGAACACAGATTGAAATGAAGGATATCTCAACCTCCTCCAACTAGTATTCTATGAATGTATCTAAAATAGATCCCTCATACTACTGCAATCTCTGGTGCTGAAACTCTCAGAGTGTCCTCCTCCAAGTGTCGTCATCATCAACCTTTACTCTGTGGCGATCTTCTAGCATAACCTACTAAACATATTCTGCACAAACCTGACGAGGATGTCAACCTAGAGCCATAACTAAAAAATAAATAACAGTTAGAGATCCTAAACCTAGAATATGGAAGATTTAACATTAATTAATTGTTTTATTTTATTCATTTTAGGTTAACCCATCCCAAGTTTTACCCATTTAATCACAGGTACAAAGAATAATGATGCATGATACTTTCCTAGGTCTCTACCCTACAACCATTATCACATTGTTTAGTAGCCACTATAAGCTTAAAGGTCTGTGAATTAGATCACAGGGGGGCATAAATACCCATGTATCATTCAGTCTATCATGTTTACAGTGCTTGCTAAACTTAGCTAACACCATTGCCCTACCAACCCATGAAACCTCGCCTGTTCCTAACTACAAACTCCATTCTATCCCTCAAAAAACCTATGATACCACTTTTTCACAACCCCCTCCCTATAAATTTTACCCCTCCTGGTCCAATAATGGGAGAATAGATATAATGACACCCGAGTCTTACCTTCAGTAGGCACTAGGTTGGAAACTAGAACCAAGGGTATAGTAATCATATAGATGGGAGGCATTACCCTCTAAAATAACACATGCCAAAAGAGAGATAAGATAGAAACCAACCGACTCCTACTCAAACTATAATATAAAAGAAACCCAAGTGCACATATGTAATGTCATGCAAGAACCACTACAACTGAAATGGAAAACTACAAGTACCAAAAGAAAGTAAAATGATAGCGACCATGAAGCCCGAACAACTCCTGCAAAACCCCGAGCTAGTAGTAACCAACCTGATCTCCAACCTACTCCAAGTGATCTAAAAAAAAGTTTATATAATGTAGGGTGATTATAATAGTATACTTAGTAGGATCCTCCCTGGAGCCTCTCATGAAAAAGTAAATAAAGCATTCTAAATCATAGTGAACAACAAGTGAAACTAAATCATCACCTAAAAAGTTATACTATGTTCTTAGCCTCACCATGAATACTCTCACAATGTACCACATACAAGAGTATATAATATAATAAAGAATATCAAGGGTACCCTGCTACCACTTCCCCACTTGGTTGCTGCTTTTCCCCAACGTCGCACGTCCTGAGCATCTCTGTCCAAAAAAGATAGCCCAGACACACCTGGGAAAAGCACCACAACATGCATCTCGTGCAACACAACTACCATGTCCATATAACCAAAATTAACCAGGTATTTTCTGGGATCCACCACAACTTGTATAATGTGTATCGTACATTGGGTATTATACCTCAATCCATAACTACCCATACACCGAGTAAGGATCCTTAAGACATCATAGACTATACATTTCATACCTATAGGAGTACATAAGAAACTATATCTAGAATACATGTGTGTGAAATAAACACAATACATTGCAACCCTATACACACATATATGGGGAAAACTAACTACCGTGCATACCAATACAAGTAACTACCAAGAGAAGAGAGCAGAGCTAAAGGGGGTAGTCAGTCATCCATCCTCCCACCAGAATATTAGGAAAAACACCCCCAAGGATCGAAATCTCTGGGGTGTCAATTTACCTAACTGATAGGGTGAATTAGTGTATAGAAACACAAAAATTATAGGATATAATATATCTCATAACCACACTATGGGAAACACCAAGTCTCAGAATCAACTCCAACTAATGTCTCTTGGACTCCCGACTGCCACTACTAAGACGAGATATACTATAAGCACACAACCATTTAAATAGATACATTAATTTAATTATACATTTTTATCATTTTTACATTATATTCATTAATTATTTAACCCTTAATTAACCATTATCAAACTCCACATTACGTTTCATTATCATTTAAACAAAGATCCATGCCCTCTAGGAATAACCAAACTGAGTCCATGACTTCTCAAAAGTACAACACCAACATTGCATCCCAGAAAGCACAACCCCCCTGGGTTAAACATTTATTCATTAATTTATTAACAACATTATCACTTTCCATATTTCTAGGTATTCTAAGAAAGAATTATAAGCTACCAAACATAAGGGGCTCAACACGGTGAGTAGATGAGCTACCCATCAAGTCTTTTCCACCTATAGTAGGAGCGTAGACCCATCCATCCTCGATAAGCTAGACACAGAAAGAACGTGTAATAAACTACATGTATTCACCTATTTTGGAAGGAGGGTAAGAAAGACCAGCTGCCTCAAGAAGTTTGTAATCTAAAGTAGATAAAGAAACAAGATATTTAATAATAATCCAACTTTCACATCAACAGGTAAGCCCGACTTCAACATGTTCCATCATCTCTGGTGTGCTTATTGACACCCACTTGCATAAACCGTTGCATATCACCACTCTAGGTGTCAAATATTGCCACAAACACTAGGCCTCCATGCCCCCACATACCACAAAAACCCTTCAGGATCAACTATCCCATGCTCACATCACATCTCAAGTAGTAAGAAACAAACAAACATAACAACTGGGCTCTTGGCCCTAGAAATGGAATTTATCCTTCACACACAATGAGTTCTCATATCTCCAAAGCACAAGGCACTTGGACTTTACAACAAGCTATCAAATCAGTCCCTACAAAGGAATTATATTTTATCCACACAATCGGTTCTTATTCCATCTTGAATTAACCAATTCATTATTCAGGTTCCAACTATGGGAAACCTAAGAAATAGGCTTTTCAAGCTATCACAAATTAATTAAACAATTAATTAAACATGTCTTTATTAATTTTATCAACAAGCATCAACATGCTTCAGGTTCATCAACTAATTTAGTTAAACGTTCATATCTACATCAATTTGATTATCATCAAATTAAAACAACAATTGAATTCATTAACATGACTCTTTAAATACTTAGCCAATTAATTATCAATTATTTTTTCCTTTAATTTATTTACCAATTTCCATCAAGAAAAAAATGATAAATAGGAAAAGAATAAATATCACACTATCTAGAAAATCAAGGGGCAATAATATCTCTAAGCAATTGATACCAATTCTTTAATTTGGTTTAAATTTTTTATTATTTCAATTTCATTATGATCCAATGGGATAAAACATAATAACTCTAAGATTACATGTAAATAAAATATAAAAACAATGAATCCACTACCTCAAAAGGTTTATGATGTTCTTTTCATGAGAATGACCAACACAAAAAATTGCAATCACCTCTCTTGCAATGACTACATCCACCTGAGGAAGCCACAACACCAATTCACCAACCAACGACCAAGAAATATCTATTAGAAACATGGAGATTTCATGAAATCATATGGAAAGGAGAAATAGGAGGAAAAAGATTTAGGAGCCCATAAGAATAGAGTATGAACATACCTTATATTAAATATGGATCGACAATTCCTGGTTTCACTAAAATAGGGGGTGTACATGCAGCAAGAAAAGCCTCCAAGGAAAACAGAAACCACAAGCTGCAACACCTTACTCGAATCCTATGGGGGGAAGAACTATAGGAATACCATACCAAGATAAAAACAAGAAGGAAGAACAAGGGCCATCCTTTGTAAATATATAAATAGATTAGTGGTTTAGATATGTTTTAGATTTTCCATTAAAGGCGGATCTGATCAAGATTACGCATTTTGACTGAGTAAAGGCACCTAGACCCTAAGGAAAAATTAAGATAGGAGTTATGGGATTTTAATCAGCCTTAAATACCTTTAACCATGGACTTAAAAGTGTTTTACATCAAAGGAAATATAAGGGGGAAAAATATAGGAAACTGAAAAAACTACTCATGACTCACTGTTGGATAAGTCACCATTGGGTGAGACACCATCACGAGTCACCAGTGGATGAGATACCAGTGGAAGAGTCACCGTTGGGTGACTCACCATTGGATGAATCACCATTGTGAGTCACCGGTGGATGATCTACCAGTGGATAAGTCACCATTGGACGAGCTACTACTGGATGACTCACTGTCATGAGTCACCGTTGGTGAGATACCAGTGTGAGTCACTGTTGGAAAGCTATCAGTGCGAGTTATCATTGGCGAGCTATTTATGTGATTCATCGTTGGTGAGATTCTGATGTGAGCCACCATTCTGATTCATCGTTGCAACTCACCATTGTGACTCTGTTTCACGACCTATCATCAGCGACCTACCGTTCCTAAATCACCATTAGAAAAATTTTATTTTTAGAAAAATCTTGAAATGAGTCACCACTGCCTCCTAGAACACCTCAACCCCTAGATTTTCACAAATTAATGGACCAGGGAGGTTCGAGCCATTATATGAAGAGTTTTATGTAAAGGAGATGGTGAGATTTAAAGTTTCATAAATGGGAGGAAATTCCTATAAATAGGTGGATACCCCCTCATTTGAAGAGAGGATGAATTAAAAAAATCTAAAGGATTTGAATTCATGAAGTAATTTCATAAAATATTTCTTTTCATGAATGATTCATAGGAATGTCAGTTTCAAAAAGTAAGGAAGTTTCTAAAAAGTAAAAGTTTTGCAAATAGTTGTGAGTTTTACGAAAGCTTATAATGTTTCACAAAATGTTGTGAGTTTAATGAAAGGAAAATTTTCTTTGAAGGTTTGAAAAGTTTTGTGAATAATTGGTTGGTTTCATGGAAGTTGATAAAGGGGATTCGAAAACGTGAATCTTATGCGAATCAGAAGGGATTTCCCAATAATTTTATGGTAAAGAGGTATTCATCATGTATGTGAAAGTAAAGCTTCATGATGTACCAAATTAGGTTTAAAAAATATTCATTCAAGTGATCAAAAGAAGAATATTTTTAAGGAGTAGTGATCACACTTTAGTTGAGAGAGCAGTGAACTTTCAAATTGTGAATGGTAGTAAACTAGGAGGGATAGTGAGTTTACTCCAAACTTTGTAACAACAGCGCACTTTAATGGTTTGGGTGCATAGTTACATTTAATTTTTATTCTCCTAGTATATATCTCAATGTGGGTGAAACAAGTAAAATTATTGTGTCTTTTGAATTCTTTCATTTATGCTCACACATTGCTACAAGAAAGGGTGGGAAGAGTGTTTTGTTTAATGTTGAAACAAGATCTGAAGGGGTAGTTATTTTAATCTATCATGCCAATATTCACCCCCATATTAGGGTATTCAACCTAGTTGGGATAAAAAGGGGAGTTGTTTTAATTATCTTTTACATTATTCTCCTATCTCTTGTTTACACATGTTTTTAAAGATTCATTTTTTCTAAGCATTTATAATATATTTTTAAAACCATGTTTTAAATTCTCAATCACCTAGCATGATCTTATCTTAATTATTTGAAAATATTTATACATGGTTCAAAAATCATTTTTTTCAAAATTTATATTTTTTAAAGGGGATTTTTATGTCTTTATTCTTGTCTCAAGCATAATCTTATTTGTTAATACCGTTTTTATTGAAAAAGTGGGTGACCTAGACCCAACTTTATCAGTAATTTTGATCATAATACTATGTGTAAAATGATTTATGCATGATGTACTCTTACCATTATAGTATAGATATTTTTGCATCCACTATTTAAATTGAAATTTTCATAGATTATTTATCACATCAAAAGGGTATAGCAGTTCTCATGCTATAATGAGAACCTCAAGATATTATAAAATTAATCTTTAACATATGTCCTATGGTCTAGATACGTCACACTGACTAGACACACTTGATGTGTGACTATTAGTTGATGAGGTATCATAATAATTGAGACTTATTCTCATGAATTTCTAACTTGGTTATCTCTAGTAGGTGATATCATGAGGACATACTCAACAATAGGAAAACCACATGTTCTGGGTGTCATTAGTAGTTTCCATCTATGGGAATGTGTATTGGAAACCCGATTTGAGATCATTATCAATGTGTTCCATTTGATCACATATTTTGATGCAAGGAAAAAACCATGATATTGAAGTTTCAGTGAGGTAGCTTGTGTTGGGTGCATCATTGGTGGTATGAAATTGGTTAAATGATCAAGATAGAATTTATTACTTCTGAGTTGAATAAGTGATATCTCGAGCCTCGTTGATCAAGGTGGTAGTACCTTCATAAATACATGGTCATGGTAGTTAGTGATAAATCCATCCAGTTAGATCAAAAAATAATGAATCAATAAAGGACGATGACACAAGTGTGCCTTCTACTTTATGAGATATCTAAAAATAAAGAGATTATATTACACAAAACATGTTCATAAGATGATGTTCATTTCTATGACTATTTCTTATCTCTTTAGGGGTTATGATGTATAGCTATACTACACTATTGATCTATGAATACTATTCACTACTATCAAGATAAGGGTCTATAGGGTCACACATAATAGCGTATTAAAAAATATGCCATATTCTGGTGAATAGGTATATAGGACATGGTGGGCCCCACCACAAGGTTCGAGAGTTATCCAAGTATTATCGATCACTAAAAAATAAATAAATTCATTATTATTTGAGTATAGAATAACTGAGTTAGATTTTTTTATTATAAGTATTTACCAGTGTTTAAGTAAATACAAGGAATAATATTATACGAATGAATATTATTTTATTATTCAAGGTTCGTTTAATATTATAAAAAATTACGATTCAAGTTAATGACTTAGGTTTATAATATAATATATTTAATATATATTAAAAGTATGTGAAAAAATATAAATAATATTTATGACACGATTATTTCGTCATAATTATTATTTATTACTTATTTAGTGGACGTTAAATATACGAGGATTGGGGAACCATAACTGGGTATTTCAGACATCCAATATATAAGTTGAGGAAAAACTCATTCCAAGGACTATTCATCATTCATAATTGAGAGATTATCTCTCCTCCCAAATCCTAGAGAGATAAAAACTCTAACCGAGCTAATGATCTAAGAACTCCTTCACGGATCAAAGATACGAGATCATGGTGATTGTTGCGATGTTGAAGAGATCATTATATCTCCTCCCAGACACCCAGAATTTGATGAATGTCATGCATGCAGATTCTTAAAGTGTGTGTGGATATTCTAAAGGGTTTTGGCCTTAGATATTTTTTGAAATAGTCACCAGTGATGTGTGATAAATGAGTGTGCTTCGATTCAAATGATTTACTCATTAAAATTTAATTTCCATGTATTGAATAATTCATATGGGATCCTCAAACCATACCAGGAATCTGATCACTAGATCTGAAAAATTTTCATCACTCTGATGATGAAAATTTTAAATATCCATCCCACCGGCTTCTGTTGCATGCTGCATTACCAACAAAGGAAACCGTGTAACAACCCCAACCTCGGTAGCCCAGAGTCGATGGTTATTTTATTATAATGGCATATATACAATAGATCACATCACCAAGGATATATCAATTTAGTAGTCTTGAAGAAATAGATACATACATGGTTCCCTTATTACATTGGTAATTAAACATAAAACATAACAAAGGAAAATAAACTGCTTCCTTGACACTTATTTAAATATTTCATCTTCATAACTTGGGGAATGAAAACAAATAAAAGGGTGATCTAAAATTCTCAGTAAGGGTTACATACAGTAGGAACATGAATCAATAATAAGTGAGGCATAATCAAAAAGTCATAATCAAAATATAAAGGTAAATAACTAAAAAACACATTCCATTTAATCAATAAACTAAGAATGAAAATGCATCCATATATTTTTTTCATAGTGAAAATATCATGGATAATAATAAATGAAAACTGAATGAAGGGAATGATTAATTACTAAACATCATGTATTTAGAACATGAACCACTGTTTTCAAGACCTTTCACAAGATGATTTAAGTTTGTGGATAGAAATCCTTCTGTTTCCACTTGGAAACAAACATGAAGAGTTTGTTGCCAACTGATCTGTCTCACAAGACCCGTTGATGCATTAAGGGGATATCTATAACCAGGACCCACCCATGTCTACATGTCCAAAGCATTACACAAATATCAAAATGATCTATTTAATTCATGAATCAAAATTCCTTATCAAAATATCTATATTGAGCAGTGGATACAAATTTATCAATATTTCCCTAGTTAAAATAACATTCAAAGTAAACATAGTTTGTAAAAATGGTATAAGAATTAAAAAATAATCATATACATGATATAATAAATATTTAAATTTAATGAAATATTTAATTAATGACGATCATAAATAAAAGGAGTAGTACTCAATGGAAGTAAGTGACGAATATGGCATATGTCCCACAAAAATTAAAGTGAGGCGAAAAACCCTTACCACTTTGTAATCAATCGAATTGTATGCCCCATAAAATTAATAATCATTGAATGAAAGATTGAATAATATATAGATAAATAGATTCATGATATGATATATCAAAGTAAAATATACATACACCACACATAATAAATAAGCGGTGAATAAGACACATCTCACATAAATAAAAGTGAGATGAGAAACCCCTTAACTTATGTCTAAAAGTGTTTTTCAATTGTACTCAATGTCCTGGATAATCAAATTATATTCATTAATTAATTAATACATAAACTCTTAAATATATATTTGATTTATTATAATTTTATTAAGTTTATTTATGGTTTTAATGATGAGTTATAATGTTTAATTTCATTGTTGTGGGAGCATTTGTTTCATGGTTTTATTGTTGGTTCCCTTGTGTGTAATTATGATAATTATTTTGAAATGGAATAAAAACTCCATAAGTGGAATTAAATGATATTAATATACTTATAGGATTTTAAATGGTCCTCATATATCATTTTTTATATGGTATAAGGAGAAGGGGTGGTATTTATAGTGGAGGAGAGGGGTGTTTTTTATTATTTTATTCATTAGATTATTATTTTGGCTCAAGACTATCAATAACGTTGATTTTTGTGACTAATTAAAATAACTAGTGCATGTAAATTCAAACTAATGGGTTGTTACATTAGAAATGACTAAAATTTTATGTATTTGGCTTAAAATGTTAAATACCATAAATTATCGCATTTCACTATCCACAAACATTCAATTATTTCAGAAAAATCCCAAAAAATCATCCTAATTTTGTTTCGATGCGTATATTTTAAAAATGGACTCAATTTTATGAAAATAATTTCCTAATCATGATAAATTTAATTTTCAATTAAAATCATCATTTATTTGAAAAAAAACAGATCTTAATATTATAACTGATTTTACGACACTTTGAAAAGATAATTATGGTATCATAAAATTATCTTATAATTATATTTCAACAAAATATTAATTCATGAATCTATTTTATGAAAATAAATTTTCTTTTAAATCATTATATTAATTATAAAATTGTAAATAAACATTTACATTTCACAAAAATAACAACACTTAATTTATCATTTAAAAACATTTATGTACTTATTCTATGATATAAACATATCATATTTTCATTTATGAGGTACCTAAATTTTATTTATAATTTCTTAGGTTAGTTTATTATTTTAATGGCCACATTAATATTCCTAACAGTCTTATTACTATTCCATCGATCATGTTAATATTTAATAGTATATCATATTTTTTTTAAGCTTGATGTTTTATGAAACATAATCTATCAAATAAATTGAATTTATTTAAGAAGCTACATATCCTAAAATCTTAGGGTGTTATAGACCACGAGCTGATCTGATTTTGAACGGACAAGTTATGGTCATACGAAAAAAATTATTCATAAAAAACATTGAGTTTTTTTGTATTAAAATTGAAGATAGAATATCTAATATATGTTTTATTTTTCACAATGGAATGATTACAAATCACTAGAAAAATAATTCAGGAGACCTGGATTTATTATGGCCAAGAATCGATCAGAAATCAACCAGAATCTGATAGTCAGAATTCCTCCGGCTGGTGATTCGAAATTACACTGGTCGTGGAAGAATTTCAATATATATATATGTGTGTGTGTGTGTGTTTTGATTGATTTATATGCACCTAGTCTACCAACAAGACAAAAGAAGAAAAATTAAAAGGGGATAATATACAAATCTTTAAAAAAAACATTATTTAATGTTAAATTAAAAAAGGGGTTGAGGGTCAGGGTGAGGGTCTTCTCATGTGACTTGCTTGGGTATCCACCTATCTCCTTCCCAATAAATGAACCACCGCCCGAAACCCATGAGGCCACAACCTTACCTCATCATTTGATATCCCTCCTCTAGACTGGGATGACACCACCGTCGTAGATCCTTGGCCGCCACACCATCCCATTTAGTGGGACTCGACATACCCCGCACCGGCCACTGCCGAGCCACATTGGACGACCATCATCCCACCTCATCTAGCACAACTATGGGTCACTTCTCCTTCTCACCAATGAAACATCTCCAGTCTGTGGCCTCACCCCATCTGTTGTTCCATTCTTCTGTTCAGGTTGTGTAATGACGCCACCCACCTTGAAGCTAAAGTCGCCTCCCGCATCTGCTACTACCGACTCGACTAGATCCCGTCAGACCGTCCCTCCCTAGTCATGGCTCATATGCCTAGATGAGATCCCAACTGGCACCCAAACACCGACCTTTGGTGACCCACCATACTAAATTTGGTCTCACCACCTCCCATTGTCTAGACTAGCCTTATCAGATGAGTGAGGGCGCACCGGTTTGTTGCCACTACACCACTTCGACTAAAGCACTGTCATCGACCTCCTTGGGTCCAAACTAGTGACCCCAGGTGATAGGTACTCTTGCGTACCACCTTACACAGACCCGATCTGCCCCACAATGGGCCAGGGTGGGACCGCCCGACTAAAAAATGTGTCTCGGTAGGTCCGCTCGGCCTAGAACAACCCTGCATGGGATCTATGGGTCTATGGGGTTACGGTATGACCCGTAGTGGGCATGGGCGGGGTTTTGGGGCCCAAATTATTTTCATATAATAAAAAATTAATTTAATCGATTAATATAATTTTAGTATTAAATTAAGTTAAATTAAATTAAATTTTTCTTTTAAAAATATAATATTTTAATATTCAAAAAAAGAAATTAATTTAATTTTAGTATTAAATTAAATTAATTAATTAATTAATTTTTTGTAATAAAATTAAATTAATATTGGGATCGAATGAAAGAAAATTATTTGAATTTAATTAATTCATTTAATTTATTTAAATGCTCTCATACTTTGAATTTATTATAATTTAATTTTATCGCGCGTTTATCATATATACCGACTGGTCTTGAGTAGTGACCAACCATATGCATGTATGAATAATTTCATTTAATTATTTATTATATGCATGTGATGTTTGTAATAAGTAGTTAATTTTTATGACAATTTGTGCATCATCTTCTTTTCATTCAATGTGTATAAAGGTTTGCATGTCCAATTTATTTGTATGTATTTTGCGCTTCCCTAGACTCCCTCGCCTGCGTGAGAGTATAATTATAAATTTGATGAAGACACTATAAGGTGTAGAACCCATCAAGATGAGGTGGTACACCAGATGAGTAGTGGACACACTGGACCGAGGATGATCTACATCATGACTCAATACCCAACTCAGGTATGATACCCTTAGGTCATGGCTAATCCATTGAGTTTAAATGCATCAACCAAAATTATATTCTCAAGACCAGTTAGGTAAAATTATTTCCTTTATACATTGTTTATTATTTTATGCATGTTCATATTTACAATGAGAACACATAAAATAATAAACAACAAAAATTCATAATGACGTGATGAATGTTTTTCTCTTAATGTTCAATTGTGAGCGTGACAACATAGTATAAACATATTAATAGAAATGGATTAAATTTTTCAAAAAATATAAAAACCCTATAAGAAATATTAATTCTCAAATGTCTTCCATTATTTGAATTTGAACAAAACTTGGTGTACAGGGTGCTCATCAACCAAAGTAAAGGGTTCCTCTTACTACCAGGGAGTTCTTATGAGTGTGATGAGTTGGATTAACTCAATTTGGAAGCAAATAAGTATCCAAATATATCTTGTTTCAACTTTAGAGTCAAGCATTGAGTAAATCATTTTTATGATTTTAGAATATGGAACTTCATGGAACAGATCAAGGAGCTGCGAGTTAATGTGTTTGGATAGCTTAGTGCCTACCTAGAAACTCTCCAAATAGTGGCACAGACAAATCTTGTAGATTATGAGGAGAGTTTTAAAATATACTTTCCACTAGAATACTCAAGCGATAGAGTATTCCAATTCTAGTATAGAAGGTTTCTAGAGTTTGATAAAATAGTGGGAGACATATAATGATTTAAATAATTGATAATATTTAATCGGTAATCTAGATAAAAGCACTAAACTAATAGATTTTGTTTTTATAGAATAATGACAAGTAATACCACAAGTACACTGTGAAAATATCTGACAAATAAAATTTCCAAACTGGCATAAGTTTCCAAAGAGTGGTTGTTAGGTCCACAAGGTTGAATACCCTGAGGGGGGGGGGTGAATCAGGGTATGAATAATTTAAAATTAAAGACTGTTCTGATCTTATTTCGCTATTAAGAAAAACATTATTCTCTCTATTTCCTGTTTCAAAATATAAATAGAAAGTAAAGCAAGCATATGACACGACAATTTTTATTTGGTTCACCACTAAGGTCTATGTCCAAGGAGAATACACCGACAGGTTTTCGATCGTACTAAATTACACTAAACTTCACTAGTTGTGGATTACAAGGTTCGGGCACAGTCACTCTATCCCAGGCTCACTGCATTTACAAGGTTTAGGGTCATCTCACTGCTTTCCAAAGGGTCACTCCTTGTTTCTCTCTCTCTGGCTCACTATCGGTGGAGAGGATCACCTTCTTCCTTTTCCTTCGCTCACTACTCTGGAAAGGATCCACTCACAGTTTATAGAATTTTAGGTATTTTCATTATCACTAATGAATGCATCCTCTGTTGTATGTGGATGCTCTGTTGAAGTCCAACCTTCACCCGCAGATGAACCTCTCTTTGCACCGAAGGTATTGGGCAAACTTACAGCTTCCATGCAGCCCGAAAACACTGTTGGGGAATCAACCTTACTTGGCGTGCAAGTCTAATCCATTGCGCAAGTATCGGCGTGAAAGTCACAACTGTCACGCAATTCCACCTTAGACACTTGCGCGACATAAGATTTTGCAACTCCAAACTTGCGTGACTCACTTCCCTTTACGCCCAAACCAATATTGGCGTGCAACTAACAACAATCGTGCTTCTTCAAATCAGGCATGCAAGTCCCACTTGCGTGACCCACAACCACTTGCACGACCACCACACCTGCACGATGGGAGATATTATTTTCTCTAAGTCTTGAACTCCGTTAAAAATGAGGAGGGGTGGTCTGGTATTTATAGTCATTTTGAACACCCTGCGCGATGGTGTGCAAGTCAACCCTTGACACGCAAGTCTCGGCACGCAAGTCTCTTCCCCTACAATTCACTTGTGCAACCCACTTCCAAACTTGTGCAAACCTCTTTCCTTTTCCATATTTTGAAGTTATGATCTTGAAAAACATATGGCATGCAAGTTCACAATCCTTCTAGGCACCGGCGCACAAGTCCTTTCTCTTGGCGCGCAGGTCACCTACGCGACCAACTCAATACTTGCGCGACCCTTATCCCTTTGCCACATTTTGATGATCAGATCTTGAAAAACATATGGAATGAAAGTTTCCAAGCCTTCAAGTACACGATGCACAAGTCCCTTTTCCAAAAACCACTTTTCTTTATTTGTCGATTTTCAGGCCCAAAAATTTGGAAAACACTAGAAAACGGTGCCACCTTGTATCTATTCTTTTTGTACCGCCTCCAGATCATCCATTCCTTTGAAGGCGTTCTTTAATCAAACATAGATCGTTGACCACATCCCTTGAACTCGACATTCCACCATGTAATCCCCTTTGTCAACAAATTTGTATGTCATTGTTTTGCTTTTTCAACAATCACCACACATATGTCCAATTTGTCAACAAACACAATCACCTCAAAAATGCTTCAATGATACCTTGAGGGATTTTTCCCAACAGTGGTACATGAGTTTGCGCAAAGTAATACGACATCGAAAATTCAAGGCGCTGGTGTCCCCAATACCTGTTAAACCACCCCAGGAAGCGAGGGTGAGAAAAATTATTATAGGAGACTCTATATGACATATATGATGGTTATTTCATAATGTTACCATCAACATTTGATGTGAGTTGTGGACACAACATCGGGGCATAGATGATTACACATATCATCTCATCTATAATAAAATTACATGGAGAAAGTGAAGTGACTATATGAATAGGTGAAGATTACATTGGATATGTGTAAATTAAAAGATGGATTGCAATCTATCAATGAATCCATTTCTCATATAATTTTCACCAATTTACTCCAGTTTTTTTTAATATTTCAAAATGAACAGTATGGAGAAAATGATTCTATACCTTTTGGGTAAGGTTCACCAAGTCAATAAGAACTTATAGAAAGTTTTTAGTTCTTATGGTGAGTAATTTGAAAGATAAGGAAAAAAGGTCAATAGTAAGAATGATGTCAAAGGAACCATCACAACATCCTTAAAAGAAAGTGGTATTAAAGAAGAGGTTATTTTCTTCACATATCTTGAAATAAATCTATGGAAGTATAAATGCAATGAACTGAATTGAAGAAGGAAGTAGTCATTTCTTCTTTAGGCATACTCATCAAATGTAAGTAATGTTTCTATTATACGTTTTGGGTATTAAATACAATATTCCAATTACATATGTGCATTCAAATATAGAAACCAAGTAAGTAAATAAATGTTACTAGAAGTAAGGTGTGTTCTCAAATCATCTGAGAAAGGGTGCTTCCTAAGTCAGTGGTGAGAAGCACACAACTTATAATTTCCAAGTAAATGGTTCCAGTTGAACTTTTGTTAATTATTACCAAAAAATTATCTCATGTTTCCATTGGAAATACGGCGACATTATTCGAGTTCTGGAATGAATGTTTTTTTGTGGTTTTTAATACCCAAACAATAGTTTTTGTAATACTATAATCATTGGAAATACTTGATGAATATAAAATGTAAGACTTATATATACCCAGTTTTGGTAATATAATACATTTTCAAGAAAAAATAAATATTTATCAAGGATATAACTAGTATGGTTTTATAATCTTTTGAGTTAAATACCTTAGGTACTATGGAAACACTTATATAATTAGTTGTGGATAAAGAAACCTTTAGAAATAGAGGTAAGCCACACAAATTTTAGAATTTGTTTAAATAGAGAGAGTGAACTATTAAAAGGGTAATATAGTGGTAAATATACTTCATAAGATTCCTTTAAGTGTTTAAGTAATGTGAAATCAAAGTATGATATATGCATGGTCATAATATATGAGATGCTTCAAGCTGGTGTATCGAAGAATATATTGACCAAGCATTTATCGATCAATAAAATTTAGTGCGGAGTAATTTTTAAATTCACATTAACTTATCCAAATAAAATATATGATGATAATAAGTAGGATATAATATTATTCTTACATGTTAATATTTATCAACAAAATATACCATGGAATAATTCTTAAATGCACATTTCCTTATACACATCATAGTCATGATATAAGTAAAAGGAACATCAATGTTAAAAATTATGCATTGAAGATACTTTAATTTTTCAGTACATGATTTGAAAATAGAAACATTATCCCATACACATATGTTTAGTGGTTTGTTCCATCCTGATATGTTACTTTTCCAGTTTTGGTTATTGGAGGTGTTCAGGGGAGGTTCCGAGAGTTTTTAGTGGAAGTTGGAGGTGTAGCAGAACTGTTATAGGAAATACACGACATGTAAGTGTATTACATGATGTGTAATTGTGGTTTATGATGTGTATATTTTCTGGGTTAAATAATAAAAAGGTGAAACATTTTTTGGTGAAACTAAACCCTGAGGATTACATGACATGAAAGGGGATTACACGTCAAGTAAATCCCTGATGCAGTGCAGTTTTAAATGTTCTTTCCAAGTGAATTTTCATTAATTCAGCCATGGTTTCTTATTCCTCTCATTTTAGGAGAACTACAGGCGCCCTGAGGAGTTATTAAAGCTCTCTTCCTCCCTCTTATATCTATTGGTCCTGATGGTTGTTCATTGGCAATCTGTGGTAATACCTTCCTTCTTCTTGGTAGTTTTTTTTTCCGTTCTTCTCCCAGAGATTCATTACGGTGATGTTTTTATGGTATGAGGTGTGTGTTGGGTGAAATTTTTTTGTTATTTGGTTGTGGTTTAGGTTTATCCATGTTTTATTGTTGTGTGGTTGTGGTTTACGGTCATTATTTTTCACCTTGTGGTGCGCAGTGAGTCGAAAAATATTCTTTGAGCTAGGTACATCCTCATTTCTCTTTATTGTGTATCATGCAGAAGGGGTTTGATTTTTTTTACTTATGGTTTATGGTTGTACTGGATTAATTAAAGATAAATAATTGTTTAAATTTAAATTGAAGGGTAAAAAGGGGTTTGATTCACATGCTTTTACATCTTTGATATTATTTGTGATATTGTGGATTGTATGGGACTGTGGACCCGCTGAAAATTTTGGTTGTTTGGGGATTTTTTTATACTGGATATATGTGTTTAGATCACTACTTTGGTTTTGATTGTTGTGATATCACCCTAAAATTGAAATTAGTTAACCACTTATATTTGGATAATAATACAGTTGATCCAGGATAATGACTTGTGTGATAACGTCCCTAAAATAAAGTGTAATATGATAAAATTCCCTTTATAAATCTGTAAAATGATCTTAATGTGTTGTGACGTGTGGTTGTGCTTATGGGATGATGATGTGTGTTTAGGGCATGTGGGGATGATGGTTCGTGTGCCGTGATTTTAGGGTGATGAGGTAGATTTTTTGTCTGTGATTTTTGGGGTGGTGAGGTGGTGGTTGCTTTGTGCTAGATGCTCGAGTAGTGATAAAATAAATAAATAATTGTTTGATAATGTTTTAAATGGATTGGGTTGGTTTGGTTAATGGGGTGAAAATTTTAAATGAATAATTAAACGATGGGTTGTGTGATTAAACATGGTTGATACTAAATAATGAAAAAATTGAATGATTAAATGTAATTGGTTGGAAATGTGGAATGAGGTTGTGAATTGTTGTGTTGTGTTATGCATTTAGAGGTGGCAGAAAAGGTGATGGTGTTGTGAGTTGGTTAGTCAATTTTTGAACCCATAGGTTGGTCTTGAGTGTTTGATACTGCATATATATACTTTTATATTCTTATGATTTCTATATTCACCCCACCCACATCGAGTACTATGTGCCGACACCCACATAGTCATGCGGGAGGGTGTTTTTTCCCGACATATGGTGAGAATTAAAGATGGTCGGGTACCCACTCCTTCCCGTTCTCTCTTCCAGGCGAGGAAGGTATTGCAGATTCTATGATGGTTGGAGGTATGTTAGTGTATTAGATGGTTTTTGTGATATCCTAGGTGTATGTGGGTGATATGTGATGGCCCATGTGTTTTTGGGTGAGGTGATATGTGACCGTGCATATAGAGAGGTATCCGAGGTGTATTTGTGTCATGACCCGTCCTCGGGGCTCGTGTCGTGACTACCCCAAGCCCACCTTCCATAGGCCAGGGTTTGGATACTAGCACCAAGGCGTAATTCCTGGTAAAAAGGGATGACATTGCGTTGGTAAAGTAAACAAACACCACAGATCAAGCAAGCAGAAGTAAACACTAAGTAAAAACTGGGTACAATAGTAAGTGCGGAAAAGTAAGTGGGCTAGAATACAAACCCAAACTGAAAGTAAAGTACAACTAAAAAAGGGAGTACAGCAACTGAAAAGTAAAGCCGCATCCACGAGCCGTCCACTGGAAGTCCCACCTGAAGGGTGGGTACAGATAGCCTCCAAGCTCCTCGGGTCCAGCCTTCCACTCCGAGTACTTCCTACCCAGTGGTCCACCTCTAGGTACCGACCTGCTCCGCAAGCCTCAACTACGATCAGTGTTGTCCGTCGTCTGCAAGCAACACAACGTAGTGCGGGCATAGCCCATGCAAGGGTGAGTATAAGATACTCATTAGGGACCCCGAGACCCCCAAAGGTCTCCTAGAATCCACAAAGGATAATCCACAAAGGAAAGATACAATCACGAAGTAACATCCGACACTACTTAGGTATATGCCCATACATATACCTAAGTCATCAATTATCACTCAGCTCCAAAATCCGAGCTCAAGTACAACCCAGTCCACACAGGAAATCACAACCCGATCCACACAGGAAAGCATAACGTAATCCACACAGGATATCAATTCAATCTTATCGAAGATAAGGATTGAAAGTCAAGATTCAGCTCACACAGGTATACTTCTTCGTAAGACGATAGAAATGATTAGATATAGCCAATGATTCATCTAAACCGTCGGACCCACACATGATCGATAGGTACTAACCCCCGAAATGACCCACAAATGATCGGTAGGTAACTAACCCCCGCAATGACCCACAAAGGATCGATAGGTAACTAACCCCCGCAATGACCCACAAAGGATCGATAGGTAACTAACCCCCGCAATGATCCACACAGGATCGGACCCACACAGGATCTGTAGGCGCTGGACCACACATGACTGCTGAGCGCTGACCCACACAGGATCTGACCCACACAGGATCGGTAGCACTGATCCACGTAGGATCGCTGAGTGTTGTAGTCATCGCCGTCGAATCCACGGAGGATTTCTGTACAATCGTCGTCACAGTCGCAGCCAGCTCTAGGGTTCCCGCACACAGCAAGCTCGTTCGGGAGGGTCCACTCCACGAGCCGAGGGGCCGATACATCAACTGACACATAGTCCAGAGTTGATGTATCTAAAAGTTCTGTATCATCAACAGGAACTCAACGTCACAGACGGCGCGTCAATCGGACGCCTGGTCTGAGAGTTATTGGGTTTTTCGTTCTAGGGGCCCGATTGGTTTTTAAGTCAAAAACAACCCGAACATACTCCAACTGTGTCCAAACCTCGAGCGGAGTAAGCCAAAAGGTCCATCTCACTAAGAGGAATCCATCAAAGTCGACGGCACGTCAATCGGAGGTCCGGAACTCAAGTTATAAGTGTTTCCGCTCCGAGGGCCCGGTTGGTTTCGTTTACGAACCAACCCGGACGAACCCAAAGTCCTCAGAAACCTTAAGTGTAGTATACCGAAACGACCGTCTTGATCCAAGGATCACATAGCAACTGGCAGTGCGTCAATCGGAGGTCCACATCCCATGTTATGAGAAAAAGACCGTGAGGGGTCCGGTATTAGGGGGTTCGGGCCCGGTCCGACCTGGCCCGATACCCTCTGGGTTGACCCGAACTGGATCTACCCGACCCGGTTCTGGGTCCGGCCCACGTGGGCACGGCCCGACCCGGCATGGGCGCAGCCCGACTCGGCCTGGGTGCGGCCCGGCCTGGCGGCTCGGCCTGGCTAGGGTGGCCAGGCGGCCAGGCAGCACGACCATTACGACCGAGCGAAGAGGGGGGGGGGGGGGGCTGCCCCCCACGTAGTGAAGTCGTGACCCCCATGTTGGGGGCCGCAGCTGCTGGCCAACCGGGGGTTACGGACCCCCGGTTTTCCCCCTGACCGGCCGGCCCGCTCCGGCCAGCCTGCTGCTGCCGCCACGGGACCGACATGGGCCGGTCCCCCTACTCCGATGCCGGCGGCCCGGAACCCGCCACCGGTCCTTGCTCCACCGCGGCCTAAGCCGCGGCCTGGTCCATCCGGCGCGGTGCGACGACGCTACGCCCCTCCGCCGCGGCCCCGCTCCAGCCACGGTATCTTCGAGGTTCCTTCGAGGTTCTTCGGTGCGGTGCGACGACACCACAGATTAGTTTGTTTTCAACGGCGCGGCGCGACGACGCCGCGCTTCTCCGCCCTTCCTTTAACATTTCCCACGTGGTGCTTCGGCACCGCGCCGCCTTACACAAGCCGCAACAAAAATCAACCAACAAGGGGGAGGAGGGTCGGCCGTGTTTGTGCGGTCCGACCTCCTCTCGTTATTGCGATAACAGGCGGCTCGAATTGGAAAGAAGAAAGTGACGGAAGTAATCACGAACAAACAATTTAAAATAACCCCTACCTCGAGCGTAGCCGTCGAACGAGGCTGTCACGGAAAGGGACGTCGCGGAATTGATCGCTGCGGAAGAAGGCGGATCGTCGCGTCGCGGAGGAATGGATTCGTCGACGTCGCGTCATCGATCTCCGAGGATCCAGCATTCTTATCGACCTTCGTCGGAAGTCGGCGTTCTTTGCGTTCTTCGCGTTCTTCGTCGAGGAAGGAGTGCTTCACGGCTTGAATGATTTCTCCCAAACCTCTCACAACCCAACAACCGTTAATAAAATAAGATTTTGTCTTATTTTATTTCACAAGCCATGCGTTTTGAAATTCAAAAACGAAACAATCAATTAAGTGAATTAATTGCAATGTTTAAACTGCCAAATTAATTGAGGCGTTTCATAAACAGAAAAACGCAAGGGTTGACTTCCACTTAATAGGGGTGCGGGTGCGTGACCTTAATAAAGGAGGGACTTTAGGAAGAAAAGAAATGGTGGGGCTTGTGTGGGCCCCACCTCACAAATATCCTACCTAGTGGGTAGGATATTGTGGGTCCCACCCAAACACTCAGGTTAGGTTAAACAACTTTAAGTAAAATAAAAATTGGTCGCACCATTTTTATTTTATTCCTTTACTTACCCCAAAAATTTTAAAACCACACCCGAGCAAACACAACTCCGAAAAAGATGTTTCTAAGCAATTATCGGCACTGCGATTCCATCGGTGCCCTCATAATTTGATTCTGAGCACCGGTTCAAAAGTTAGAAAAACCCGCTCGTTCGTTCACTGAACGTACCCAAGCTAAACTTCAGAAAATGATTCCGGGCACATCGGGCTTTGGAATCAGGTGCTGTGAGAAACTGCGTTCTTGTAAAATTCCAAAGAAAATTAAGAGAGAAAAAAATCCATGAATTTTACGGGTCTTTACATCACTCCCACCTAAGGGATTTACGTCCCCGTAAATATACATCAAGAACTAGGGAAACAAATGTGGGTACTGAGTACGCATCTGAGCCTCCTGCTTCCAAGTGCTCTCCTGGAGGTTCTCGTGCTGCCATCAGATGCGCACTAGAGGAATCGACCGTCCATGTAGGACCCGCTCCTGTCGATCCTCAATCTCCACTGGGACCTCCAAAAAAGTTGCCCCATCATTAATGTCTAGCTCCCCATGGCCAATGATATGCATTGGGTCGTGCACGTATCTCCTTAGCTGAGATACGTGAAAGACGTCGTGCACCCGGTGCAACTGAGGTGGAAGAGCCAGGCGATAAGCCACCTCACCAATCCTGCTGAGGACCTGGAATGGTCCAATGAAGCGCGGAGACAACTTGCCACCTCGGCCAAATCTCTGTAATCCACGTCGAGGTGAGACTCACAAGAAGACGTGGTCGCCATCCTCGAACTCTAGTGGCCTTCTCCTCCTGTCAGCATAAGACTTCTGTCAGCTCTGAGCTGTCCTCATCTACTCCTGGATGACCTGGACCTTCTCCGTCGTGGCCTGGAACATCTCCGGTCCCACAAGTGCTGACTCCCCAGGGTCTGTCCAGCACAGCGGTGATCTGCAAGGTTGGTCGTACAACGCCTCGTATGGTGCCATCCCGATGGTGGAGTGGTAGCTGTTGTTGTACGCCAACTCCACCAAGGGTAGGTGGTCCTCCCAGCTGCGACCAAAGTCGAGGAAAAATGCGCGGAGCATGTCCTCGAGAGTCTGAATGGTCCTCTCCGTCTGACCATCTGTCTGGGGGTGAAAGGCGGTGCTCAGATGTAGCTGCGTCCCGAATGCCTCCTATAACCCCTTCCAAAGACGGGAAGTAAAGCAAACATCTCGATCGGAGACGATAGAAGATGGAACACCATGAAGTCGTACAATCTCCTGAACGTAGATACGTCCCAAGCTCTCCACTGAGCCCTGCTCTCTGATGGGTAAGAAGTGAGCCGACTTGGTGAGTTGGTCGACAATCACCCAAATGGAGTCGTGACCTCTGGAAGTGCGTAGAAGTCCAACCACGAAGTCCATAGATATGTCATCCCACTTCCACTTCGGGACCTCCAAGGGCTGCACCAAGCCTACTGGTACCTAGTGCTCTGCCTTCACCTACTGGCAGGTGAGGCATCGAGAAACGAACTCAGCCACAACCTTCTTTATGCCCGGCCACTAGTGCTGTCGTCTGAGATCCTGGTACATCTTCACCACTCCAGGATATACCGCCAAAGGGGAATTGTGAAACTCTCTCAGCACCTCCTTCCGTAAGGAAACTGGTACCAAGGTACGTCCTCTGAAAAGGACGTCGTGCTCTCCTCCTAAAGAGAAACCATCAGGTGCCTGTCCTGAGGATATATGCACACGCCTTGTCTCACAGTCGGCATCCCCACACTGTGCCTCTCTGACCCGCTATAGTAGTGGAGGAGTGACTGTGAGTGACTGAAGAAAGGCTGCTCCATCTCTATCCATGAAGGATATCTGCAAAGCGGCTAGCTACTATGTCGCCTCCCCAAGTAGCTGAATGTCCGTCCTCCTGCTGAGAGCATTGGCTACTACGTTCCCCTTTCCAGGAGTATAGACTATCTCAAAGTCATAGTCCTGGAGGAACTCGAGCCATCGCTGCTGTCTCAGGTTCAGGTTCTTCTGTGAGAAGATGTACCTGAGACTCTAATGGTCAGAATAGACTGTAAAGCACTCGCCCATCAGATAGTGTCGCCACATCTTTAGAGCGAAGACCACTACTGCTAACTCCAGGTCATGGGTAGCGTAGTTCTGCTCATGCGGCCTCAACTGACGTGATCCATAGGCGACCACTGCCCGCTCCTGCATCAGGACACATCTGATTCCAGTCCCTGATGCGTCGCAGTAGACTACGTACCCTACTCCCTCCTCCGATAGCCTCAAGATAGGGGCGCTGGTCAATCTCTGTCTCAGCTCCTGGAAGCTCTGCTGACATATGTATGACCACACAAAGGGTTTCCCCTTCTTCGTTAAAGCTGATAGTGGTGCCGCAACTCTGTATAAGTCTGGCACAAATCTCCACTAGTACCCAGCTAGTCCCAAGAAACTCCGCACCTCCATCACGCTCCTGGGTGGCTCCCAAGCTAGCACTGCCTCGATCTTCGCAGGATCCACCGCAACCCCCGCCTTAGAGATGACGTGTTCCAAGAAGTGGACCTCGTGTATCCATAACTGAAACTTTGAGAGATTACCATAAATATGGTGCTCTCGGAGTGTGTCCAGTACAACCCTCAAGTGGTAGGCGTGCTTCTCCTCAGTCGTCGAGTATATCAAAATGTCATCGATGAAGACCACGACAAATCGATTGAGGTATGGCTGAAATATCCTGTTCATGAGGCCCATGAAAACTGCTGGAGCATTGGTTACACCGAATGGCATAACCAAGAACTCATAGTGGCTATACCGACATCTGAAGTTCATCTTCTGCACGTCGTCGTCCTGAACTCTGAGCTGATGATAGCCTGACCTGAGGTCTATCTTTGAGAAACTCCGTGCTCCCTTGAGCTGATCTAAGAGGTCATCAATCCTCGGTAGCGGATACTTGTTCCTCACTATCACCTGGTTCAGGCGACGATAGTCGACACAAAGTTTCAAGCTTCCGTCCGCCTTCTTGGCGAACAATATCGGGGAAGCCCAGGGTGAAACACTGGGTCGGATGAATCCCTTGCCCTGCAAGTCCTCCAACTATACCCATAGCTCTAGAAGCTCGGTGGGATCCATCCGATATGCTGGGGTGGATATCAGGGCTGTCTCGGGGTACATATCAATATAAACGTCTACCTCTCTGCGAGGAGGTAGTCCTGGAATGTCGTCGGGAAAAGCGTCCGCATACTGATCCACCACTACAGGAAAACCAAGACTCCACACGTCAACTGATCCTAGGATGAGGCTAGCCAACTGATGAGTGATGGTTTGTCCTCTCCTCTGCGAGAGTCCATCCTGTGCTGCGAAGGATCCCTTCTCGCCGGTGAAGGTAAACCTACTCTCGTCGGTGCATACACACCGTACCTTGCGCCTAATAAAGTCAATCTGAGCATGGACTATAAATAACCAATCCATGCCCAAGATGACGTCGTAAGGCCTCAACGCCGCTACAAGAAGATCCCAGCCAAAGATCTAGCATCCTAGAGTAAGCTCACACTGTCAGCACCAGTGCGTAATCGTCGAGTTTTCTCCCGTAGGAGTCTCTAGCCGTAAGGATCGAGCCAACGACTCTGTCGGAATCTCCGAGCTCTGAACAAGGGAATCGGCTATGAAATAATGACTTGCTCCTGTGTTTATAAGAACTATAGCAAGGGTAGAATAGACATAGATAGTACCTTGAATCATCTCGGGAACGCCGTGGTTGTAGGCCTCCGCTGCTTGGAGCTGTGCCTGTCCCTTCCCGCCATCTCCCTGTGGTCGGGGTGGACCTCCTGGGGGTGGTGGTGGTAGAGCCTGAATGCGTCGCCCACCACCTACTGCTCAGCCAGCTCCTCTTCCTCATCCTCCTGCTCCCTGTGGACCGCCACGGTCGACCCTCTGCCTCTTCCTGGGTGATTCCTCAACTATCTGCTGCTCCTTGGTACGGCGGGTCAGGCAGTCACGAGCCATGTGGCCCTGCCCGCCGCATGCGTAGCACTGTCTACCTATCGAAAGACTAGCTTCGCGCTGAGTTCCCCGCACCTCTGAGCCAGTGTCCTGAGGTCGTCTGCCTGAGGGTCTGGTCTGCATGGACCCATGAGTCATCCGTCGACTGCCTGCTGCAGAAGACTCTGCTACGTGCTGCCCTGCGGTAGGTCTCGCTGCTGATGTAGGCTCAGCAAGAAAGCTCTCGATGAGAAGGGATCGCTCCAGTAACCCTGCCTGTGTCGAAATGCTGAGGCAGATCAGCGATGCCCTGACCTCCTACCTCAATCCCTGCTCGAAGGTCCGGGCCCAGAATAATGGGTCTCGTACCATGTCCATTGAATAGAGCGAGAGATCTGTAAATCTCGCCGAGTACTGGGCGACCGTCAAGCTGCCCTGCCGCATCTGTAGAAGTTCCTGGATGCGCACCGCACAGAGGGTGGCTGGGACGAACTCCGAGCGGAAGAGGCTCTCAAAATCCATCCAGAGTAGAGATGCCTCGTCGTGCACCTAGAGCATCAAGCTCCACCATTTGCCTACTTCCGCGTGTAGGAGGCTCACTGCAAGGATCACCATGAGGTCTGCTGGTGTCCTCACTAACCTGAAAACTCATACAACTGCCTCTAGCCAATCATCGGATGCCTAAGGGTTCGTCTCCCCGTGGAACCTGGGCGATCGCTGACGCTGAAACTCGTGCAGTGAACTAAGGTGACGTGCATCGTCAGTAGCTGGGGCTGGTAGCATCGGTGGCTCGGCGGGTAGAGGTACCGCCGGTGCCTCTGCTGTCAAAAGGCCCTATACCGAGGCCTCGTCGCTCTGTGGGTTGTCATCACGCACAACGCTTGGAACCCTAGCTAGCTGCCATCGTGGGGCCATCCTGAAAAGAAACAGGTGCGACACGATCAAACAGTATACCTGGTGAGCTGACACAAAGTAATCACAAAGAAAACTTGAAACACACATGCAATCAATGTTTTCATGCATTAAGTCGGAAATCAGAAGTTAGGGTCTCGGTGTACGAATACGTCGACCGCCACACCAAAACTGGACTCCCTGGACTGATAACCACACTCAATACTCTTAACACTATTGCTTCACATAGAAAAAGGTCAGAGTCCTGAGTTCTGCGGTAGAACCAACCTCCTCTGATACCAATTTGTCACGACCCGTCCTCAGGGCCCATGCCGTGACTACCCCAAGCCCGCCTTCCATAGGCCAGGGGCTGACGACTAGCACCAAGGCGTAATTCCCGGTAAAAAGGGAAGGAATTTCCTTTGTAAAGTAAACAAACACCACAGAGCAGGCAAGAAAAAGTAAACACTAAGTAAAAACTGGGTACAATAGTAAGTGTGCCAGAATACAAACCCAAACTGAAAGTAATATACAACTGAAAAAGGAAGTACAACAACTAAAAAGTAAAGCCGCAGCCTCGAGCTGTCCACTGGAAATCCCACCTGAAGGGTGGGTACAGATAGCCTCGAAGCTCCTCGGGTCCAGCCGTCCGCTCCGAGTACGTCCCGCCCAGTGGTCCACCTCTAGGTACCGACCTACTCCGCAATCCTCAACTACGATCAGCACTGTCCGTTGTCTGCAACCAAAACAACGTAGTGCGGGCATATCCCGTGCAGGGGTGAGTATAATCTACTCATTAGAGACCCCGAGACCCCCGAAGGTCTCCTAGAATCCACAAAGGATAATCCACAAAGGAAAGATACAATCACGAAGTAACATTCGACACTACTTAGGTATATGCCCATACATATACCTAAGTCATCAATTCTCGCTCGACTCTAACATCTGAGCTCAAGTACAACCCAGTCCACACAGGAAATCACAACCTGATCCACACAGAAAAGAATAACATAATCCACACAGGATATCAAGTCAATATTATCGAAGATAAGGATTGAAAGTCAAGATTCAGCTCACACAGGTATACTTCTTCGTAAGACGGTAGAGATGATCAGATTTAGCAACTGATTCATCTAAGCCGTCGGACCCACACAGGATCGATAGGTACTAACCCCCACAATGACCCACAATGACCCACAAAGGATAGATAGATAACTAACCCCCGCAATGACCCACAAAGGATCGATAGGTAACTAACCCCCGCAATGACCCACAAAGGATCGATAGGTAACTAACCCCCGCAATGACCCACACATGATTGGACCCACATAGGATCACATAGGACCGCTGAGCGCTGACCCACACAGGATCTGACCCACACAGGATCAGTAGCACTGATCCACGTAGGATTTCTGAGTGTTGTAGTCATTGTCGTTGAATCCACAGAGGATTTCTGTACAGTCATCATCGTCGTCGCAGTCGCAGCCAGCTCTAGGGTTCCCGCACACAGCAAGCTCGTTCGGGAGGGTCCACTCCACGAGCCGAGGGGCTGATACATCAACTGACACATAGTCCGGAGTTGATGTATCCAAAAGTTCCGTATCATCAACAGGAACTCAACGTCATAGACGACGCGTCAATCGGACGCCAGGTCTGAGAGTTATTGGTTTTTTTGTTCCAGGGGCCCGATTGGTTTTTAAGTCAAAACCAACCCGACTATACTCCAAATGCATCCAAACCTCGAGTGGAGTAAGCCAAAAGGTACGTCTCACTAAGAGGAATCCATCAAAGTCGACAGCATGTCAATCGGACGTCCGGAGCTCAAGTTATAAGTGAATCTGCTCCGAGGGCCTGGTTGGTTTCGTGTACAAACCAACATCCAAGGGTTGACTTCCACTTAATAGGGGTGCGGGTGCATTACCTTAATAAAGGAGGGGGTTTAGGAAGAAAAGAAACAGTGGGGATCGTGTGGGCCCCACCTCACAAATATCCTACCTAGTGGGTAGGATATTGTGGGTCCCACCCAAACACTTAGGTTAGGTTAAACAAATTTAAGTAAAATAAAAATTGGTCGCACCATTTTTATTTTATTCCTTTACTTACCCCCAAAATTTTAAAACCACACCCGAGAAAACGCAACTCCAGAAAAGGTGTTTCTAAGCAATTACCGGCGCTACGATTCCATAGGTGCCCTCGAAATTTGATTCCGAGCACTGGTTCAGAAGTTAGAAAAACCCGCTCGTTTGTTCACTGAACATACCCGAGCTAAACTTCAGAAAATGATTCCGGGCACACCAGGCCTCAGAATCAGGTGCCGTTAGAAACTACATTCTTGTAAAATTCCAAAGAAAATTAAGAGAAAAAAAATTCCTTGAATTTTACGGGTCTTTACAATTCGGGAAAGGTGTGATGTGGTTGTTCTTATGGGGTAGTGAGCCTAGGTTTCTGTAGGCAATGTGTGTTGTGACCATGCTTGTGGGGTGGTGTGGTATACAGAAGAGATGGGAGCTCCATGATGTATGACATTGGGTGTGAGAGAGATATACCGGTGGGAAAGTGGTATGGGGTACCCTTATTGATGTGATTTCTATTATATTATATTACTTAATTTGTGTTATTTTGTGAGTGTGCCTTGGTGAGGTTGGGATGGTTAGTATACCTTTATAGGTGTTGTTTGGTTCTGTTGTTTTCTTATAGGTGGGTTAATATGATTCTTTTACATGTGCATGAGAGACTTTGGTTTTTCTATTGAGTATACTTGCATGATCATCCTACATATATAAACTATTTTTTTGTTTTCAGGAAGATTACATGGACCATGTTGTACATTGCTAGCTCGAACCTTGGATAATTGTTGTGTCACTACTTTAGCTTTACTTTTGGGTATTTAATTGGGAGACTTTTATTTGTATCTATTTTATTTATACATGCATTGTGGGATGGTTTGAGTTTTTTTTATATTATATAATGGATTTTATTGTTAATGATTCATCTTATCTCCTGATCATATTTATATTATAGAGGGTAATTCCTCCCATACATGAGATTTTTATACCCTAAGTGCTAGTCGCCAACCCGGGTCCTACTGGAGGAAGGACTTAGGGGTCATTATCTTTATCCCCTCATTACAACATCTTTAGAGGGAGGGGAAATGAAAATATACCAAATATAATGGAAAATGGATATCATGTGATTTACAGTATGATAGAAATACATTATGTCATAAGAACATGTGTTAGATGCAAAGTTTTTGTTGAGAATATAAACAAACTTGCATCAAGAAAAACACATTGTGCATCTAAATTAATCATTCTAAAGTTTTCTAAGGATATTATAGAAATAACTATGATAGAAAAGACATAGTAAAGTTATATACTACATTTCTATAAAATGGTGAACATATCTATTTGAGTTAGTAGGAGAAAGATTGACTTCATTTTAGTCGATGCTAAAAATGCACAAATAGTTGACATATTAATTAGTTCCACAAGAGGTGTGGAAGAGAAATGTTCCAGAGACACATACTATGTAGTAAGGTTAAAACCATAGTGATGGTTTTATATTCACCATGGACGATGATACATTATTAATTGAGAATAATAATTTCTACAAGCAGTATAAGGAAATCATCTAAGATTGAAATGATCAATTAAAATTCAATAATGGATTCCATGTATCAAAGTATAGGGGGGTTATTATTTTTTAATACAGTAATGGATATTCAAGTGATATTATACATGGATGGTACAAGTTTGGTACCAATAAGTCTCGATTGGTTATACAAATCCATTATGCATATATTTATTATAATTTTACTTGTCATAACTACTTTATGTGATCATTAAATTTATAATTGGATGTCAAGATCACCAATCATGGAAGATGTCTATACGACGCAACCAGAAAGGGATAATGAAATCATAGAATACTAATAAGGGTAGAAGTCACTAAAATCCAGTTTTGGATTAAAAGTAAGAAACAAGATCTTAGATTATTCATTTAGAATGAATATTTTTCACGTGTATATCATAGGTTAGTGGGATCACCACTATTTTCAAGTAAAATTGTTTGATAATATAGGAAAATAGTTATTGGCCTTATAGTCAGTTAAGACTAGGATAAAAGTAAATCACCAGAGATTAACTTAAAGTAGAAACAAAAATTATCGGAAATAAGATCTAATAAGGTAGATCTAATGGTTTCTTAGACCAATCCAATAGTATATATACTAAAAATGTATTGAAAAATACAATTTGAAACAATTGGAGAGATAATTGTTACCAATGTCACGTGGCATAAATCTCTCAAAAAAGACATGTATGGGACATAGGAGGAGATTAATGTGGTGAGTTAAATTCTATATTATTTTTCAATGGATCAATCACATATTCCATGATATGTACGAGATATGATATTTACAACATATAATTTAGGAAAATACCAGTTATATCTAGGAGAACTGCAAGGGAAGCGGTTGTAACTATCTGATTGTACAAAATATATATACCTAGTATGTGGAGAGGAAGGGATACTAGTTATAAGGGGATAAAAACCAGTATTCCATAGGGTCAATATGATCTAATACCATAGTAATGATAAGTTAATGAGGAAGAAAATCTCTTTTAACCTAGTAGTAGCCATGTCTACAAATACCGAGTGTGTTGCAGCTTCTGAGGGAAAAAAAGTAGTGTAAAAACACAATGATTTGTTATAGTTCTTGGAATCACGCATAGTGAGAAAAGTATTATAATAATGTAAATTATGATAATTATACTACTATTAATAGCCAAGATGTAAAGTTTTTACAGTGGAAAAAATGAAATAAACTTAAGGATATCATCTCTTTAGAAGTCATACTCAAGGAGGCAAGGTCACATATAGTAGAATTGCCATGCAGTGGAAACGTGGAAGGCACCATTATTAAATACATAACTTAGTAGAAACATGATCTTATCATGTGAGAGATAACATGTTTTTTTTATCAAGTTGTATCTAGTGAAAGTGGGAGTTTTCTAAAAGTGGGCGCCCTAAACCCAACTTTATCAATAATTTTGATTACCATACCATGTGTACAGTGAGTTATTCATGATGTACTCTTACCATTATAGTGTAGATATTTATGTGTCTACTATTTAAATAGTAATATACATAGATTATTTTTCATATCAAAGGTTATATGAGTTACTAGGATATAATGATAACCTCGATATATTATGAAATTAATCATAAACATATGTCTTATGGTCTAGGTACATCATACTGACTGGAGAAAGTTGATGTATGAATTTGAGGTGTTGGGGGATCATAAGCATTGAGACTTATTCTCATGAATTTCTCACTTGGTGATCTCTAGTAGGTGATATCATGAGGAAATACCCATGAATAGAAACACCACATGTTTCAGGTGTCATTAGTAGTTTCTATCTACAGACATGCATATTGGTCTCCTAAATTGAGATCATTATCAATGTGTGTCATTTGATTGCATAATTTGGTGAAAGGAAAAAAACCATGGCATTAAATTCATGGTGAGGTATCTTGTGTTGTGCGAATCATTGGTGGTATGACATTAGTTGAATGATCATGATATAATTTTCCACTTCCTAGTTGAGGAAGTGATATATCATGCCTAGTTGATCAAGATGGTAGTACCTTCACAAATCCATGAACATGGTATTCGAAGGTAAATACATCCAGTTAGATCAAAAAATAATAATTCAATAAAGGACAATGACACAAGTGTGCATCCTACTTTATGAGACATCTAAATACAAAAATATTATATTACAAAATATGTGTTTATAGGATGGTTGTTATTGCTATAATTATTCCCTATCTCTTTGGGGGTCTCTATAGGTTACTAGACTCCACTATTGGTCTATGAATACCATTAAATTATATCAATATAAGGTCCTAGAGGGTCACACAAAATAATGTATTCAAGAATCTATCATATTTTGTTGAATAGTTATATAGGACATGGTGGGACCCACCACGGGATTTGATAGCTTTCCAAGCATTATCAATCACCGATAAATAAATAATTTCATTATTACTTGATTATATAATATATGGGTTGAATTTATTTATTAAAATTATTTAAAAGTGTTTAAGTAAATATAAGGAATAATATTATATGAACAAATATAATTTTAATATTCATGGTTCATTTAATATTAGTAGGAATTACAAGTCGAGTTAATTACTTGGTTTGATCATGTGATATATTTAATATATATTATAAGTATTTGATAAAATATAAATAATATTTATTATATAGTTAGTTTGTCATAATTATTATTTATTACTAATTTAGTGGACGTTAAATATATGGGGGTCAGGGAACCCTAACCATGTATTTCATACATACATTATATAAGTCAATAAAAAGCTCATTACAAGGAAAATTCATCAGTTGGAATTGATATATTCTCTCTCCTCTCGAATCCCAAAGATAGAAACGCTCTAACTGAGCGAATGATCAAAGAGAATCTTCTCGAATCAAAGGCATGAGATCATGATGATCATCACGATGTAGAAGAGACCCTTAGAGCTCCATGATAACACTTAGAATTTGGTGAATGATGTGTGTGCAGATTCTTGAAGCATATGTGGATTTTCTAGAGGGGTTCAACCTCAAATCCTTTGAGAAATGATCGCTGGTGACGTGCGACAGATGAGTTCACTTCAATTTGAATGAGGTACTCATTAAAAATTAATTTTCATGCTTTGAATAATTCATGTGAGATCTTCAGACCATATTGGGAATTATATCACAAGATATGATGACGTTTCATTACTCTGGTGATGAAATTTTTTAAATACCTAGCCCATTAGCTTCCTTTGTATGCCCCAACACCAATATTTTTGGATTCTTGAGCTTAATTGATTTATCTATTTATTTTATGAATCATGATAGTTTGTAAATTTCTCTCTCATTATTGAATTTTTTTCTTAAAGGGAAGCTTAATATTTTTAAAGGTTTTTTTAAATTATTTTTTATTATCTTTTCATATCTCTATAACCTTCTTACTTAGAAAGTTATTTTTTGGTAATCTCATAGGGGGAGAATTTTTTATGGAGGTAAAAGACCAAAGAATGTCTATTTCAAATGTTTTTTCATCAAGGGGGAGAACTTTGTTTCAAAGTTTCATAGAAGGGGGATACATTATTTTATGTTTATTTAGTAACTCCTTACTTTTTATCTTTTCCCTCTTCTTTATCTTGATTTTAATATCAAGTGTTGATGATCATCAAAAATGGGGAGATTGTTGGACTATAGAGTGTAATTATTTTAATGATCACAAGCTCTCTAATGTTGGTATAACTTTTTTCATGTTGTTTCAATTGTATTTTGTATGTTTTTATTGTGTTAGTTTATAAGGAAGTCATCCAACCTAAATCCATCTTTAAATTGGGTTTAAAGGGCCTCTTTCAATTATGTTGTAGCAGGACAACACCAGCTACCTAGTGCAGTGACACCAGATAGCTGGTGGCATGGGAAGAAAACTCATATCCAGTATGAGTCCATCAGGTAATCATTGGAGGTGCACCTACTAGCCAGTGGGATATTTCCTGAAGCAGATGCTTTCAGGCATCTCCCTGACTACCCAATGGAGGCTACTGGGTATCTGGTGGTGTAGAGAATGCTAGTCTGAGGAGGCATTTATAATAGTCAAAAGGTGTTTCATTTGGGTCTTAAATTTCATGGATAAATTCATTAGATCCCAAACATCCTTGGAGGCTATAAAGGGAGTTCAAGTTGATCTCAATTTATCATCCAATCTTCCACTGAATCAAAGTGAAAACACCGGAATGCTCATGATGCTCAAAGATGTTCCAATTCTCTCAAATCTCCCAAGAGCTTAAAGTCTTAAACATTCAAGGGGGGTTCAAGTGATCATCATCTAAGGATATCAAGGCACTGAATTAGGATAGGAACATTCTTCAATGAAATCATCTAATGTGACATCAACATTCTTGTTCAATATTTTTTCCCTCTTTCTATCTCCTCCTTTAGATTCATTTTGTAAAACCCCTTGGATCTTATTTCTTATCCTTTTCTCTTTGTATCTATTTATATCTCGATATATTTATTTAATATAGATATAAGTTCATTAATTATAAAGGGATTTAAATTAATTAAGTCATCTATTTCTATTCTCCCTTTATTTTTTTGGTTCTTGGTCATCCATTCAAACCAAGGGATTGATGTTCTTGTTATTCCGTTAAAATCAAGGGTTTTTGAGGTTCTTGGTTTCCATTAAAACCAACTATTTTTGGCTTCTTAGTTCTCGTTCAAACCAATGGGTTTATTATATAGAACCTCATGATCATTCTCACAGGGAGGATACGTTGGGTTATATTTAGGGTATTATTATCAAAATTCTTTACCAAATTTTCCATTAATTTTCCACATTTACTTTTCTACATTGATTTCATTTATTTATTTTGTTTTAAATTCCACTACGCATTACTTTGATTATATCAATCACTATATTTACTTATTTTTATATTTATAGCATCGATTTTATTTATCACATTAATTTTTCAAAAGGAAATTCACCCCCTCTCCTCTTTACATTTCTCAGATACAAAAAAATAGGCTTAAAGAAGAAGCCTCCCTAAGATAGAAAAATTGGAAAATTCATCGACCAGAAAGGGATCGACCACTACCTCGACCTCTCAGATGACGACCTCTCCTCTAGGATTTGAGCTTTTGACATGTTTTATCATCATCAAATTGAGAACTAATGTTATCATCTAGTAGAGTGGGAACCTCTTAGTCCTAAGGATCATTCTCTCTATATGGACCTATTCTATGAGCTTTGACAAGCCTCTATGACTCATACTTAGGTTTAAATCTTCCCCTTGGTGTATGGCTAGCTTCTTGTTTAACATCTAACTTGACTACCTTAGTAGGAATAGCAAGGGATTTTTCAACTTCCTTCAGGAATGATCCCCTGGTACTGGCTCTATTCAGATTATCCAATATATTAAGGATACTTTTTCCATCGGTACTCCCAAGTAGAAGTTCTCTACTTGCATCACTAGGCACAACCACTGGTGACATCACAACACCACCACTACCAAAGGTGTGAACTACTAGAGGGGACTGCATAGGTTCCATTACACCACCACAGATCATGCATTATATAATGCTAACTTTTATCAGCACTAAATAGAAAGCACTAATAAAAGTGGAATATTTATCAATTCTAGGTAAAAGTGCAGATAAAGGTTCCACTTTATCAACACTTTTCCCAACACTAATAAAATATTTTTATAAATTTTAATAAAAAATGTTATCAATATATAAAAAATTATCATATTTATATTAATAAATTAATGTTTAACTATATGTATTAATTAAAAAATGTATATAATTAATATAAATAAAATATATTAATACATATTTTAATAATTTAAATAATTATACAACTATAAATGAATGTGCATTATTAATATGTGATATTTGAATTTATATATTTATATACATGTCTATTTGTGGGATGTATATATATGCATGTGTATGTGTAAGTATAGGACATGTGTATACATGTATGTATGGAATGTACTATTCATATTTTAATATTATTTTACATTTAATGTATATTTTTTTTATTTTTGATATAATATTTTTGGAATTTATTAAAATTTTAAAATTTAAACATATTTATTTACTAAGTATTATTTATAATATGTTTTTAATTTAATTTATTAGTATTTATTAAATTTTATTTATTAAGTTGTAATATTTTAAAAATGTTTGAAATTTATATAATTAAGTTATTTAAATACATTTTTAATACTTTCTTCATTTCTGTATGTGTTTACAATTCATGTAGTTTATCTTATGAATTCATTTTTTAAATAGTTTGGTCTATTAAATTTTATTTATTCATTTTTAATATTATTTTATTTAATATTATTTATTTATTTTTTATATTTATTGATTTTTATATTTGTTAGAATTTAATCATTTAATCATATTTATTTATATATACATTTATTTACTATGTAATATTTTCAATATGTTTGTAATTTATATGAATAATATTTATTCATTTTTGTTTAATAAGTTTTAACATTTAAAATATGTTTAAATTTTATATAATTAATATTTTTAAAGGATTTTTTAATAATTTTTATAATTTAAATAGTTAGTATTTTTTAATTTATTTAATTTAATCTATTCATTTTTAATATTATTTTATTCAATATTATTTTTCTTCATTTTTGATATTTATTAATTTTTAATATTTTTAGAATTTATACATTTTTTTAAAATTTATAAATATTTATTTAATAAGTTTCAATATTTTCAATATGTTTCTAATTTATTTGTTTAATAATTATTCATTTTTAATATTTAATAAGTTTTAATATTTTTAATTTGTTTGAAATTCATAAAATTGATTCCTATAAATGCATTTTAATTTTAATATTTTTGTAGTTAATATAATTCATTTTTAATAATTTTTTTATTTATATAATTAATAATATATATTTATTCATTTTTATTCATTTTTATGTGTCTATAATTAATGTAGTTAATGTCACTAATTCACTTTTTTTTAATTTATTCAATTTTAAAATTCATCCATTTAATATTATTAATTCATTTTTAATATTTATTCATTTTTAATATTTTTTAGATTTATTCATTTTTATAATATTTATTTATACATAATTATTTACAATGTTGTAATATTTTTAATATGTTTTGAATTTATATGATTAATATTTATTAAATTATATTTATTAAGCTGTAATTTTTTTAAAATGTTTCAAATTTATATATTTTATTTATTTAAATGCATTTTCTATTATTTTATTCATTTGTGTACGTGTTTACTGTAAATACCTGAAAATTCCATATTAATTTTTTAATTATATGGAATTATTATGAGTCAACAAAAATTGACGGCACGTGATTTCAAGGCCTGAAGAGCCCGAAACAGAATTTTGAACTTTTTTTAAGGTACATTCAATAAACGTGCGAGCATGGATTTCTATCTTTTAAATCGGTGGTCAGATTAAAAATATGAGGGCATCGTTGAATTCTCTGCATTGGGATTCACTTAGGAGAATCTTAACTTCAATCGACAAGGGTCGGACGAAAAAGTTAATTTTTGTAATTTTCGGAAAAATAATAAAATAACTAAATAAGTTATTTTATTCTTTCTGAAAAAGTTGAGTAGCAGATGGAGAGACTGCAGTGTAACGTCGGTATTTAATTGAGGTTCTTTTAAATAACTTGAACCTCTCGTTGTGAAACCGAAACTCTTGTGGTTTAATAGATTCATTAATTAAGATTCATTAATGAATCATATTAATGAGCCAACGTGGGGGTTATATTTCCCTTTATTTAATCAAATTGTTGGAGTGGGTTTTGGGAACCCATGGGAGGACTCTTAACGAAGTGCTGGTGACGTCTTCGTCCAACGAAGAATGGAGATTCAACGATGCCATTGAGGATTCGATCCGGAGATCGACGAATGCCAACAAACAACTTCGAATGCAGACCCCTCTTCCTCATCTGCAACGTCTTTCAATGAGTTCAAGGTAGGGGTTTTGTTGATAAACTAAAAGTTTATTGATTATTGAATTCTTTCCCATGTTATAACGCTAAGGCGGAGGGTACAGGCTGAACCGAACAAGGCTCAAACCCTCTACCGATCTCGGTTTGATGAGTTCTTCATGGGTGACCGAGAAATACGGTGGAAAGGAGAAACCGAGGTCCGCACAGTATAGGCGGCGTCCCAGGAGGCCCGTAGGTGTAGATGGGAAGAAAATAAGACCACCTGATCTTCACCGGTGGCCCGTGAAAGCACCGCCAGCGCGATGGCACTGGTGACTGGCAGAGGCGATCGACGATAGTGGTCGGCTCCCATCGGCTGTGAGAGGACGGCGTTGCCCGAATGCGCTATAGCGGACAGGGGAAACCAACCTTTTTCAGCCGCATTGACTGAGGGCATCACTCCATGACAGCACGCTATGGTACCAAGCTGCGGAGGAGGCGTCGCGGCTCCGAGCCACGATGAAGGGCGGACCCACGCCCGCGTGTCCCACTCATTGATCGGTCCACACAGACCGATCAGGTAGAGCAGCGCCAACCTCGCACCACTGTTTGATGAGCCTAAATGGAATCATCCATTTGGGGAGGTGGACCATTCCCAGTTGGCGGGCCTAGCCAGTTCAGGTCGGGCCCAGCGGGCCGGGCCGGGTCGGGCCGAACCCAGACCTTTTTTGACCCAGTTTCGCTTAAAGAGCCATATCTTCTAAACCGGATGCCGTTTGATGAACCGTCTATAGAACTGGAATCCTTAGGACAAGAAAATCATTTTTAGATACTCCACTTGGGTTTTGGAGAAATTTTGTGTATGAAGAGGTTAGATCAAATCCGAATCCAACCGGCCCCTCAGTTCTAAAATGCCTATAACTTACAGACCGGGTGTCCGATTGATGCACCGTTTATTGCATTGGAACCCTTATGACATGGTTTTTATTTAGGTTAATTATTTTTGGGACTTCATGGTGGTTGATGTGTGACCAATGGATTGAGGATTGGATCCTCCTAGAATCAAGCGTGCTAAGTGCGAGAATCTAGTGGCTGGATGTGACGTGATGAAGCACCTAACGATCCTCTACGGGTCATCAGTTATCAATCCTTTATGGGTAAAATCCTAGAAAAATTTTGTGGGTCGGAACCTAGAAACCCTCTGTGGGTCAACACGTAGCGATCCCCCATGGGTCAGCACCTAGCGATCCTCTATGGGTCAGCACGTAGCGATCCTCTGTGGGTTAGTACCTATCGATCCTCTGTGGGTCAGCACCTAGCGATCCTCTATGGGTCAGCACCTAGTGACCTTGTGCGGTCTAATAGAAAATTCCTCTCAATAGAATAAGATGATATAAATTTATGAATAATCATCTTTATTCATGTTCTTTAAGTTGTATAACTGGTGTGAGCTGAGACTTTTACTTGTGCTTTATGATTGAGATCATGCTTTGTGGTTTTTACTTTGTGGAATTCTAGGAGACCTTCAGGGGTCTCAGGGTCCCTATTGGGTATTATTATACCCACTTCTGCATGGGATTCACCCTCACCTTATTGTGTCTTGTTCATATTACAGACAACTTTGACCGAGGTTAGGGATCCAGGACTAAATGGTGCACAGAGGTGACCGGTTTACGTAGAGAGCCGTAGTGATGAGCTGTACCTACCCTTCAGGTAGGATCCTTAGCGGATGACCTCAGGAGTTGTTTTTACCTTTTACTATATTTTCTATTATTTGGGTTTGTATTATGGCCCATTCTGCTTCAGTACACACTTTTGCTTTCATCAGTTATACTACGTGGTTTGTTCTTGTTGTATGCCTGGTCTGTGTGTTTGCAGGTTTAAAGGCAATGCCTTCCCATTTTAGGGATATGCCTTTTTGGTGCCAGTCACCAACCCCTAGATTATGGAAGGTGAGATTGGGGTAGTCACGACACGGGCCCCGGGGGACGGGTTGTGACAAAGTGGCATCAGAGGGCGTTCGATTCTACCAGAAGAATTAAGAGTCTATGTTTTCAATGGAGAAATAGTGTTAAGTGTCTTGAGTCCGATTTTCAGTTTGGGGATTCCAGTGTTGGTGTGGTGACCGACATATCCATACACCAAGACCATGAATTCGGATTTCTGACTCAGCAAACGAAAACACTATTTACGTGTGTTTTGAAAATGTTGTTTTACTTTTGATATTTTTGAGTCAGATCACCAGGTATAGCTTATTGACAGTGGCACATCTATTTATTTACAGGATGCCTCCAAGTAGACAGCTATCCAAGATTCCAGTGACAAATCACGATGACGGCCCACCAAGTGATGAGGCTTTGGTGTAGGGCTCTCATATAGAAATTGTACCTTTGGGTGGTGTACCAGTAGCACCACTACTCGTAGGGAAGTAGATGACACCAGCCCCACCAGCAGACCATGCACACCAACTGAGCACATTTCATGAGTTTCATAGACAGAGGCCTCTAAGGTTTCGATGTGAGAGATATCCCTAGGTAGCTAAGGACTGGATGGAGGCTATGGCATGGGTTTTCTGCTTGGTCGAGACACCACCAGACCAAATGGTGATCCTAGATGCTAGTATCTTCTAGGGCACAACAGGTATATGGTGGAGCCTGACGCTATAGACACATAAGGAAGAGAAAATCTTCTAGTTAGACTTCGAGAGCTTCTTCAGGGCAGAGTTTGTACTAGTGGATTTACACTCAGTGTGTATTCAGGAGCTACTGCACTTACAGTAGGGCAGCCTGACATTGGCCCAGTACTCGATGAGATTCACTAACCTCTCTTGCTACTCCACCGACATGGTACGAGACCCATTCTTCAGGGCCCGAACCTTTGACCAGGGTCTTCGATGGGAGATCAGAGCTTTGATGATATCGCTCAACATTGCGACGTAGGCTGGAGTGATAGAGAGAGCACTATTGGTGGAGATCTTCCTTTCCGAGCAGGAACTGACATCGAGAGTTAGCACTAGACGACATGAAGCTGAGTCATCTACAGCGGGAAATAGGCAGATGACGCAGAACCCTAAATGGGATAGACCTTATGGATGATTACCTCAAGTCACAGGGTCGAAGGTGTGGAGCTCATGAGGCAGAGGAGGTCATCTGAGGACTAGAGTCTATTACTCTTTCTGCATACAGGGGCACATGGCTTGTGACTGTCCGACTCCCCACATGGATGATCAAAAGATAGTCGAGGGACCGCTGAGTCAGCAACAAAGGTTCAAGTGAGGAGGTCCACAGGGCGGCAGACGCGGTAGAGGAGCAGTTCATGCAGTAGGCGGTGGGTGATGATTTGAGGTTCTACCGCCACCACCCCAGGGGGTCCACCCCGACCACATGGAATAGGTGGATATGGACGAGCTCAGCTATAGGCAACTGATGCCTACGACCACGGTGCTCCAGAGATGATTTGAGGTACGATCTGTGTCTACTCCACCCTAGTTGAAGTTTTTATAAACATAGGTTTCATTTAATCTTTCATTTCCATGAATCTCGTTCGGATCTCAGAGATTACAGTGGAGTCATTGGCTCGATCCTTATGATTAGATATTCCTATGGGAAAGGATTCGACGATTACGCACTGGTGCAGGTAGTGTGAGCTCACTCTAGGAGGTGAAAGTTTTGACTGGGATCTCCTAGCAGTAGCGTTAAGGCCTTATGATGTCATCTTGGGTACAGACTAGCTATCCACATTCCATGCTCAAATTGACAGTTTTAGGCCCAAAGTGCGGTGTGTCCATGAATATGGGACCGAGTTTTCCTTCACCAGTGAGAAGGAAACCTTTACAATACAGGATGTACTTTCTCCGAGGAGGGTGAAACCGATCACTCATCAGTTGGCTAGCCTCACCCTTGGTGTAGTGGATGAGAGGAGTCCGAGATATCCTGTTGTAGTGGACCTGTATGCTGATGTCTTTCCTAATGATGTTCTAGGACTACATCCTCATAGAGAGGTAACCTTTTAAATCGACCTATACCCTAGGATGACACTGATATCTACACCATCATATCGGATGGCTCCCATATAGCTTTGTGAGTTGAGGGTATAGTTGGAGGACTTGCAGAGAAAGGGGTTTGTAAGACCCAATGTATCTCCATGAGAAACCCTAATTTTGTTTTCCAAGAAGGTAGATGGAAGTTTGAGGCTTTGCATGGACTATCGACGTCTGAATCAGGTGACCGTGAAGAAAAATTATCCTCTACCGAGGATTGATGATCTCTTCGACTAGCCAAAGGGATCATGGTGGTTTTCGAAGATAGACCTTAGATCAGGCTATCATCAGCTCAGGGTATGGGATGAGGACATACATAAGACATCCTTCAGATTACAGTATGGACACTAAAAGTTCTTGGTGATGCCTTTTGGTGTGACCAACTATCTAGAATTGTTCATGGGGATCATGAATAGGATCTTATAGCCTTACCTTGATCGCTTCGTGGTGGTTTTCATTGACGAAATCTTGATATACTCGGCGTCAGAGGAGGAGCATGCTACGCATCTGTAGATAGTTCTGGAAATACTCTGAGAGCACCAACTTTATGACAAGATCTCTAAGTGTCAGTTCTAGATATGGGAGGTCCACTTTCTGGGATACGTTATCTCAGAGCCTGGAGTTACAGTGGATCCAACAAAGATAGAGGAAGCGTTTTCTTGGGATCCACCTAGGAGTGTGACCGAAGTGCGGATTTCCCTGGGGTTGGTTTGATACTACCGAATATTCATACATGAATTTTCCAGAGTATCATCACCCTTGTCAGCTTTTACAAAGAAGGTACAACCTTTCTTGTGGACAAAGAGATGCCAGTAGAGTTTCTAGGAGCTGAGGCAGAGACTGATGAGTTCCCCCATCTTGAGGCTTCCAGAAGAGGTTGTTGGGTATGTAGTTTACTGCAACGCATCAAGGACCAGACTGGGATTTGTCCTGATTTAGGGGAAATAAGTGATCATATACAACTCACGACAGCTGAGGAAACATGAGAATAACTACACTACCCATGACCTGGAGTTAGCAACAGTGGTCTTTTCCTTGAAGATGTGGCAACACTACTTGATGGGTGAAATATTTACCATCTAATCTGATTACAAGAGTCTCAGGTATATATTTTCATAGAAATACCTGAACCTAAGACAACAGTGATGGATGGAGTTCCTTCAGGACTTTGAATTTGAGATATTCTACACTCCTTGGAAGGAGAACATAGTATCAGACACAGTCAGCATAAGGTCTGGTTTACAACTATTGAGTGAGGTGGCAGATCAACTTTCCACGTTGCAAATATCCTTTGTGGATAGTGATGGAGAAACTTACCTCTAGTCTATGATAGTCACATCCCTGCTCCTTTTGTGAGTTAGGGAGGTAGAGCTTGGGGACATTGACTAAGAGACCCAATGTGCTCAGATATCCTCAGGACAGGCTTCTAAAGGATTTTCTGAATGTGGGGAGCACGTCATCCTTTTCAGAGGATGCACCATGGTACCCGTGATGATATGAGAGGAGGTGTTGAGGGAGTTCCAAACATCCTCTTTGGTAGTACATCCTAGTGAGGAGAAGATGTAATAGGACCTCCAACATTAGTACTGGTGGCCAAGGATGAAGAAAGCAGTGGAAGAGTTTGTTTCACGATTCCTCACTTGTCAGCAAGTGAAGGCTGAGAATCAGGTTCCAGCAATCTTAGCACAACCACTAGAGGTACCAGAATGGAAGGGGGTGGTATCTTCATGGAATTTTTAATAGGACTACCTCATACGTCTAGAGGCCACGATTCCATCTGGGTGATCATTGACCGACTCACCAAGTTATCCCACTTCCTACCCATCTGAGAGTAGGGATTAGTAGAGGGTTTGGGATGCCTTTACATACTGGAGATTTTACGGATTCATGGGGTTCCATTGACGATCGTTTTAGATCATGATGCTTGTTTTACATCTTGATTGTGGAAGGGATTGTAGGAGGCATTCAGGACTCAACTACATTTGAGAACCGCCTTACATCCTCATATAGATGGTCATATAGAGAGGACCATACATAAACTTGAAAATATGCTCTATACTTGCATTCTTGATTTTTTCCGTAGTTGGGAGGATCACTTTACCTTAGTGGAGTTTTCATACAACAACATCTATCACTCCACCATCAGCATGACACCAGTTTAGGCCTTATACAGGTGACCGTGCAGATCACCTCTATGCTGGAAAAACCCAAGGGAGTCAACACTTATGGGTCCAAAGTTGATACAAGATACCACTGAGAAAGTGAAGATCATCCAAGAGATAATGAAGAATACAAAGAGCAGGAATAAGTCTTATGACAATAGGAGATAGAGACCCTTAGAGTTTGAGGAGGGAGACCACGTCTTCCTATGGGTCTCACCCCGATGAGGATTGTAGATATTTGGTTAGGGAGGAAAGTTATTTCCAAGGTTCATCGAATATTTCCAAATTCTCAACAGAGTTGAAAAGGTGGCGTACCACCTAGATCTTCCCCCACAGATGCATCAGGTGCATAATGTTTTACATGTGTCGCAGATGAGGTGGTACGTGCATGATCCATCACATGTTATCGAGTGGGGTGAGATGAACATTGAAGATTAGGCTTCATTCATAGAGTTTCTAGTAGAGATAGAGGATCAACAAGTGTGGGTCCTTCATGGATAGTCAATCCCTCTGGTGCGAGTTCGGTGGCATCACAGGAACCTCTAGAAGAGCACATGGGAGCGGGAGGCTCAGATTCGTGCTTAGTACCCCCATTTTTTTCTTATCTTATGTTGTGGTTTTCAAGGATGTAAACCCCTAATGTGGGGAGAATGTAAAGACCATAAAATTCCTTATTTTTTTAATTATATGGAATTATTACGAGGCAACGAAAATTTATGACATGTGATTCTGAGGCCTGAAGAGCCCAAAACATAATTTTGAACTTTTTTTAAGGTATGTTCAGTAAACATTCAAGCATGGATTTCTATCTTTTGAACTAGTTCTCAGATTAAATATATGAGGGAATAGTTTAATTCATAGCACTGGGATTTGCTAAGGTGAAACTTAACTTCGACCGACAAGGGTCAGAAAAAAAATTTAATTTTTGTACTTTTCATAAAAATAATAAAATAACTAAATAAGTTATTTTATTCTTTCTACAAAATTTGAGCAGTGAATGGCGGGACCGCAGTGTAATGTTGGGATTTAATTGAGGTTCCTTTAAATAACTTGAACCACTCGTTGTGCAGCCATAACACTTTTGGTTTAATGAGTTCATTAATTAGGATTCATTAATGAATCATATTAATGAACCAACGTGGGGGTTATATTTCCTTTTATTTAATCAAATCGTTGGCGTGGGTTTTGGGAACCCACAGGAGGACTCTTGAAAAAGTTCTGGAAATATCTTCCTCCAAAGAAGAATGGATATTCAATGACATAATTGAGGATTCGATCTGGAGATCGACTAACGCTGATGAACACCTTCGAATGTGGACCCTTCTTCCTCATTTGTAGTGTCTTATAATGAGTTCAAGGTAGGGGTTTTGTTGTTAAACTAAGAGTTTTTTTATTATTGAATTATATACCATGTTATAACGCTAACGTGGAGGGCGTGGGATGAACCAAACAATGCCCAGACCGTTTGTTGATCTCAGTTTGATGTGTTCTTCATGGGCGACCGAGAAATACGGCGGCAAGGTGAAACTGAGGGCCACGCAGTGTAGGCGGCGTCCCGGGAGGCCCATAGGCCTAGACGAGAATAAAATCGGACCACATGAGCTTTACTGGTGTCCCGTGGAAGCACCGTCGGCGTGGTGGTGCCGACAACCGGTGGTAGCGGCCGACTCCCGTCGGCCGCGAGAGGACGGCGGTGCCCGAAGGTGTCGTGATGAATACGGGCAACCAACCTTTACCAGATGTGTTGACGGTGGGTGGCGTTCCACGGAAGCACACTGAAGAAGAATCATTGTGGCTCCGAACTACGGGGAAGGGTGGACCCACGCCCATGTGTCCCACTCATTGACCTATCCACGCAGACCGGTCAGGTGGAGCGGCGTAAACCTGCCACTACTGTTTGATGAGCCCGAACAGACTCATCCGTTCGGTGAGGTGGACCATGACCAGCTGGAGGGCCACACCTAGCCGGGTAAGCTGTACCAGTCCCACGGCCATCAGGCTAAGCCCAGGGCCCTAGCGACCTAGACCGAGCTGGGTCGGGTCGGGTCGAGCCAGACCCAGATACTTTTTAACCCATTTTCGCTTAAAGGGCTATATATTCTAAACCGAATGTCCATTTGATGAATTGTATACGGTGATGGAATCCTTAGGACGAGGAGGTCCTTTTAAGATACTCTACTTGGGTTTTGGACAATGTTTGAGTACGACCAGTTTGGATCGAACCCAAATCCAACCAGGACCTCGGTACTAAAATGGTTATAACTTACAGACCATGTGTCTGATTGATGCGTCATCTGTTGCATTGGAACCCTTATGACATGGAAATTATTTGGGTTACTTGATTGTGGGAATTTTTGTTGGTTGAGGTATGACCGATGGATTGAGGAGAATATCCTCCCGGAATCAAGCGTGCTAAGTGCAGGAATCTAGTGGCTGGCTGTGACGTGATGAATCACCTAATGTTCCTCTATGGGTCAGCAATTAGAGATCCTATGTGGGTCAGTACCTAAAAAACCTCTATGGGTTAGCACTTAGTGATCCTCCGTGGGTCAGCACATAGCGATCCTCTGTGGGTCAGCACATAGCGATCCTTAGTGGGTCAGCACATAATGATCCTCTGTGGGTCAGCACCTAACGATCCTCTGTGGGTCAGCATCTAGCGATCCTATGTGGGTCATCACCTAGAGACCTTGTGCGCTCTAGTATCAAAAGCCCCTCGATAGAATAATTTGATCTAGCTTTATGACTAATCATATTTATTCATGTTCTTTAAGTTGTATACCTAGTGTGAGATGAGTCTTTTACTTGTGCTTTGTGATTGAGATCATGCTTTGTGGTTTTTCCTTTGTGGAATTTTGGGAGACCTTCAGGGGTCTCGGGGTCCTTACTGGGTATTGTTATACTCACCCTTGCATGGGCTTCATCCGCACCTTTTTGTGTCTTGTGCAGATGACAAACAGCTTTGACCAAGGTTAGGGAGCCAGGACTAGACGGTGCACAGAAGTGACCGGTTGACGTGGAGAGCCGCAGTCACGAGCTATACCTACCCTTCAGGTAGTATCCTTGGCGGACAACCTCAGGAGTTGTTTTTTCCTTTTTTCTATATTTTCTATTAGTTGGGTTTGTATTCTGGTCCATTCTGCTTCAGTCCACACTTTTACTTTCAGCAGTTATACAACATGGTTTGTTCTTATTGTGTGTCGGGTCTATGTATTTGCAGGTTTAAAGGAAATTACTTCCCATTTTAGGGATATGCCTTTCTGATGCTAGTCGCCAACCCCTAGATTATAGAAGGCGGGCTTGAGGTAGTCACAACATGGGCCCCAAGGGACGGGTTGTGACATTTAAAACCAATGTAGTTAATCATACAAACTATAAAAAATTATTTACCAAGTTTTAATACTCTTAGCATGTGTTTAATTTATATGATTAATATTCATTCAATTTTATTTATTTAGTTGTAATTTTTTTAAAATGTTTGAAATATATATGATTACCCCATTTAAATATATTTATTGTTATTTTATTTATTTTTTGTATGTGTTTATAATTCATGTAATTAATCTTATAAATTCATTATTTTAAATAGTTTTTTATATATTAAATTCTATTTATTCATTTATAATATTATTTCAGTTAATATTATTTATTCATTTTTAATATTTATTAATATTTATATTTTTTGGAATTTAATCATTTTTTAATATTTATTTATGAATATTTATTTACTATGTGTTAATATTTTCAATATGTATTCATCCTCATTTTAATATATATCCTTTTCTAATTTCTTTAACAATTTGTATAATTAATAAAACTCATCCATTTTTTAATATTTTTGAAGTCTCCCCATTTGTAATTATTCAATTTAATACATTTTTAACATTCATGTATTTAAGATTATATATTCATTAATAATGTAAAATATTTTTTAACTTTTTTATAATTTATTCATATTTAATATATATTTTTATTTTATTTATAAAATCTTATAAAAAATAATCTTTATCAGTGCTATAATTATAGTGCTGATAAAGAAAGCTCTTATCAGCACTAATGAACACTAATAAAGATATGTTTTATCAGCGCTTATTTTTTAGCATAGATAAAACTAATCTTTATTAGCGTTCTTTTGGAAAGTAGTGATAAAACCATTTTAGATCTTATAAATTCAACCATAACAAAACTTTATTCTTTGCACCATTCAAGCTCTCACAGAAGTCAACCTCTTTCTCCCCCCTAAACTTCTTGGATGAATCAATCCTCTCAAATCTAAAGGTATGTGTATTTCTACTCCCCTTTAATCGATATTACATCACTCGATCTGTATGCTCGTCATCTTCATGCCATTCAATCTCCTCGTTAATCGATCCTTAAACTTTACTTACATCCATCACCTTCGAAATGGATTTATTTTCTTAGGTGGGTCACATAACTAATGAGAACATCATGGTGAAATCAGAAATCCATGATAAATTTGTTACCACTACCTTAATATATCTTTTGGCAGTGATGATTTGGGGAGAAAGAAACACAATGAATAAACATAAACTCCCCCTCTTGTTGATTTCAATCACTCATTGTTTTTTTGGGATCTTGTCTATCTATTTAATTATATGAGATATATTCTAATTAATCATACACGAGATATTATTTTGAAAATATCTCACTCTGATTACATGAATCTCCTATATGAATGAGGATATGGAATAAAGTATCATCTATGCACTAAAAAAAATCTACCCACTTATCATGTAAGGTGGTGATTTCAAATGATAAGTAGATATAGTATTTTTACTACACATATAGTAATCATCTTTAATTTCCAGGAGTCCTTCATGCTCTCATGGATTAAAATCAAACAATTCTACTCATTTTCTTCCATTACCATATAGAAGAACCCCAATCCTTTTAATATTTGCATTTCCATGAACATCTATGATATGAATTTTGAAAAAAACCCACTAAACTCATATTAAATTAAAAAATCATTCTTATAAGAATGATACAAAAAATTATCATACACAATAGAAAGTTTTAGATCATTATTAAGTAGGTTAATTCACCTTCTTTTTCATTTTTAGTTCCCTAGTTCTGTAAAATTTTGTTCGTAATAGTTGGTTCCCCATGATGAAACAATTAAAGATTACTCCCAATTTTATCTCAACCACACTTCCAATTAGCAAGTGGGTATTTCTTTTTAGCGTGTTCCTTATCTTTTCCCCACTTGTATTCATTTTTATTTCCATTTGATTTCTTTAAGTCATCAATATTTTGATATTTTTTTCTAGTTGATTTTATCGGTTCATCTCATTGAGACATACCCATAATTTTATCTAAATCCTAGTACTAATTATGGGGACTCCCAGAACTATATTTAAAGATCCACTCAGTTTTCCTTTCACTCATTAAATTAGAATTGTGTCCACCATTAAAAAAATCCATATATGCCTCTGTATTATTTAAACCTCACTCCCAATTTCCACTCTGAAATTTTTTAGAGTTGATTCTCTTTATTACTTCCACTGAGGTTGAGTTTTTTTAGGTTATCCAAATTATTTGGGATTATACTCTAATAATTAGTTTGACATAAGGATTTATTTCGATACCACTAGGAAAATTATTCAACTTTTATTGAATTTGATTGTTCCTTATAACCCTAATAAGAATTTTCATTTCTATTCTTTAAGGCTTCATCTCAACCGTGTGAATTTTTTTAAATTTGAAGCATTCATTAAACCCCAATTAGATTGTTATTTGGTTTTTCCAGTAGATTGAGAACCCCATACTGCGACTTCTAGTTAGTTATATTTAAATTCAAGAGTTTCTTCAAACATTTGGTTCTCAGGACCATGTGATTGGGCCTTATCAACATTTTCATCACCTGAAAAAAGATCATCTTTGGATCCTAAGTATCCTATCACTAAAACATCACATGGACCACCATGTACCAATTTAATAAATGAATAAACATAAAATCCAGCCTCTTATTTGACCCCCATATAGAAAAGTTACAAAAGTCACCCTTAATATATGAATTTTACAATATAAGAAAATTTAATTAGATTATTTGTAACTTTATAGATTTCACACATTCCTTTCCTTTAATGATTTCAACCATTACAAAACAATATCAATATGCATCATTTGAGTCATATTATCTTAGAAAAATGGATTCATATAGCTTATATGATTATTTAAGAATTACCTTTTATGGGTTCTAAGCTCATACTTTCTTTTTGTATTTATTTATTTTGTTAAATATTATCATTAGTGAATCAAATAGGATGGATATGAATTGTAAATGGATGGATTCCAATCATATGACAAAAGAGTATGGGGATGAGGTGAAAGAGTTCATGTTTTAAAAAGATCATGAATATGACTCTTCTCAAATCCTTTTTCCATGTTTATGATATTGTTATTCAAGTCTAATTAGTCTATAAGAGTTGTAAGAACACTTTATCTGTCATAGAATATATCGAATTTATAAATGTTGGACTAATCATGGGGAAAACTGAATGTAGTTAGTGACTGAGATAACATTGCATTTTATGGATCATTTGATATAATTACAAGTGTGAAGAATGATGAAGACTATATTGACGATATGATTATAGGTGTAAACAATGATGAATATCGTAATGAGGAAATGAAAATGGTAGTTGAAGATGAACTTTGCGATTGTCCAAAATTATTCTATAAGTTAAAAAGTTGTGCCAAGACACCATTTTATGTTTGTTGTACTAAATATACAAAATTTTTAGCCACATTGGAAGCTATATAATGTAAAATCGGGAAATATATAGAGTGAAACCATATTTACTGAACTACTTTCTCTCTTGAATAATATTATCCTAAAAGATAATGAGTTACCTTGAAAAACATATGACTCTAAATGAATTCCAAATTTAATGTGTACGATCTCTGAAAGAATAAATTCATGTACAAATGACTATATGCTATTTTTCAAGGACCAAGACTCACTTAAAAAATTCCCAAAGTGTGGTAAGTATCGATAAAAAAAAGATGAATCAAGTCCTATGAAAGTTGTATGGAAATTTTCAATCATTTCAAGGCATAGGAGCCTATATGTAAGTGAGGAGACTAAAAGGAAATTGACGTGGAATATAGATACAAGTAATAAAGACGAGAAACTTCATCACTCGATAGACTCTCCTCAATGGAAGAAAATTTGTTATGAGTATCCTAAACTTGGAAACAAGATGAGAAACCATTATATTCCACTATATACAGATGGAGTGAATCCTTTTGGTTTTCAAAGCAGCACTCATAGTACATGGTTGGTTGTGTTGGTAAATTATAATTTTTTACCATGGTTATATGTGAAATGAAAATACATTATGTTATCTCTTATTATATTAGGACCAAAATAAACAGGTAATGATATTGATTTTTATCTGGCTCTATTGATTGAATATTTAAAATTATTGGAGGATTTAGGTGTTATTTCATATGATGCTTATAGAAATGAGTATTTCATGTAGAGAGTCATGTTGTATAGGATGATAAATGAACTTCCAACATATGGATTTTTTTTCAGAATATAACATTAAAGTAACTAAAGGGTATACTATTTTTGAACAAGGTACACACTCAATTAGGTTTAAACATTCATCAAAGAGTACTTTTTTAGGACATCGTAGATTTCTACCTCAGTGACATAAGTACTGATCTTGGATGAAATCATTTTATGAGAGTTTATAAGATGTTACAACACTATCTTCACAAATATGTGATAAAATGTTTGAGAAAGTAAAAGATATGAACACTACTTTTGGAAAACCTTCTTAAAAACCTTATAAAAATAGTTTGAAAAAGAGATTAATTTTATTTAATTACCAAAATGAAATTATTTGTACAATATACATTTTCTTGATATTATGCATGTGGAAAAAATGTATGTGATAGAGTCATTGGAACATTACTAAATGCACCCAGAAAAATAAAGGATGGAATTAAGGCTAGGTTGGACATGGTTAACATGGGGATATGGGAAGAGTTGACACCAATAAAGGGTGAAAAACCTACTTTTATTCCTCTAACTTCTTTCACTCTTTCCAAGAAAGTGATAGATAATTTTTTCAACTTATCAAATGATGTAAAGGTTCCGAATGAGTATTCATAAAATATCAATAATATCATGTCAATGACTGATTTAAAGTTAAAGGGTCTGAAATCACATGACTTCCATGTTTTAATTAAAGATCTAATTCCTATATATTTACATTTCATTTTTATCAAGAATTCATGTCATAAATTAACTAAGCTCTATTTCTTTTTCAAATCTATATGTAGAAAATTTATTGAGTCGATGAAATTGTTAACTATGGAAAATAAAATTACTATTAAATTATGTGAATTGAAGATGTTCTTCCCACCATTATTCTTTAATATGATGGTTCACTTGGTTAGAGATATTTGACAATGTGGTCCTACACATTATATATGGATGTACCCCATTAAACAATATATGAATATTTTGAAAGGGTATGTCAAAAATTCAATTTGACTAAAAGGTTGAATTACAAAGATATATGTTGTTGAGGAAGACATTAAATTAAATAACAATTACCTGATCGATGTGGAAATCATTAGTCTATCAAAATCTTATCATTCTAGGTGACTTGTGGGTGAATAAATTTTTGGAATAGATGTTATCGTAATTACTATTATAGAGCAAGGGTAGTCTCACCTTTATATTTTTAATGAAAGTTTAGAGTTTGTACCATATGTTGAAACCTAAAAAGTAATTCTTAGGTATTTGAATCCATCAAGGGATTAAAGTTGGATATCAACTACACATAATCAATAGTTTATAGGATGGTTTTGAGACCATATTTTTAAGGAGTCAACTACAAATATGGATTCAATTTCAGAATGAATTTGATGGTTAGATATAGGACCAAATGTGTATGTATTATCTTATAATGGTTATATAATCAATGTTTATACATTCTATAAAAATTAAAACTATAAACACAGTACCATGAAAAATAGTGGAGTTACACTTGTAGATGAAGTGATGAATGTATCTAGTACCAAGGAATGAAATCCAATTTATGTGAATATGTCATACTTTGGATTCATCAAACAAATATGGGAGTTGGATTATATAACATTCCAAATTATGATTTTTTAATGCAAGTGGGTTGATTATAGGAGTGTAGTTAAAATATATGAATTGAGATTTGTGAAAGTGGATTTTTTTAAGGAAGGGTACAGAGACAAACCATTTATAATGACATCATTAGTTGTACATGTATTTTATGTTCCAGATCCTACAAACTTAAAGTGGTCAATTGTTTTTTTGTCGACCAAAACTGTTGAAGGTTCAAATATTGATTCATTTGAGAATAACCCTTTCATTGGGATATTGCAATAATTTCATGGTTGTCCCAATATAGATAAGGTCTTTTATGTTAGAGGAGACTACAATGAGGGGGTTTTAATGCTCAATAGAGGATTAAAATCCCTTTAACATTTAAAAAAAGAGTTCAATAATCAAGTTATATTTTTTTGTAATATAAATTTTGTTGCCTCATATTATTATATATTCACTTCTACATTTATGTAATATAAATTAAATTTTTAACAACTTCTATATATAATGAATTATGCACATGTTTATGTTCCCAATCTTGAGGAACAATAGGTTTATAAACATTTTGATGCTCCCAATGTAGAGGAGAAACAAGTTTATGCACATATATATGCTACCAATCCAGAGGAAAAATATATTAATTATGTTAAAACCAAGGAAATGGTAGATGGTGAACAACCTATGTCCTAAAAAATAGGAGTGTTATAGTGTGATGTTGTTAAAAAAAAGTATCAAGGCAAGAAGCAGAGGCATAAAATTTGAGGTTGGATAGAATGAATACAACCAACATGTTATACCCAATAAATCCATGCTCAATAGCTACAATAGGATCACCAATCAAATTCATATGAATATTGATGTAGATTCATGGAACAATATTATGCTTGTTCTTAAGGAATGAATATGGGAAGAGATAAGGGAAAAATTATGATAAAATGTTGATTTACTCTTCATTATCCCTTGAATAGTTCATTTATACTAGATAAATACTGAATGAAATTTATATTAATGCTCAATGGAAATGCTCATAGAAGATTTCAAACAATTCTGAAGAAGTATCATCTCAGAGATGTTAAAGGGAAAAAACCCCACACCCACCATAGATGTATGAACACTTGATACACCAAAAAACATGGAATGAATTTATTGTTTATCATGAGGAGATGACTTTTCCAGTAAATTATGAATGTTAATACATTTATTAACAATACATGTATTAATCACTTTAATTAATAATTATTAATTTATGAAAAAACAACTAAGTGCTGAAAATAACCAACGTACAATAAAACTAACGTACCCCTACCATAAAGTAAGGATGGGGTATGCTTAACTTGAAAAAATGGTAGGAATTTTTGTAACACCCCGAGCTTCCACGATACGCTTCTCATTCAATAATGCAATATCTTGCATTGTACGCAACTTCGAGTTCTAAAACACCGCGACTAATCAAAGTAGCCGTTATGAATAGTAATAACCACTTTTTAAAATTAAAGAAATTTTATATTTCAAAATGGACTTCATTTTTGGATTTGGAATATCGAAATTAGCCTATGTTGAATTTTTGGTATTTTTCTGAGAACTTCTAATTTTTTTTGAATAGTGAAAAATACTTAAAAACAAATTTTTTAATCAAAATAATTTATAGTGATAAATTATACTATTTAGTGGTTTTAAAGTATAATTAGAATATATTTTTACCATTTTATCCAATGGTGGCCATTAGAATTAATTTAACATTGAAATTGGACATAAACAATTGCCAATCTTTTGATATACATTATTTCTTAAAAACACGCTATTTGTTGTGACAGCGGGAATTAATTATAAAATTAATTAATGCAACTTATATGTTTGGAATTTTTTAAAATAGAAATCATTTTTGAATTCGGAATATCAATTATAGCTTAGGGTGAAATTTTGGCATTGTTCTGAAAAACTTCAATTTTTGATGAATAGTGAAACCACTAAGTGGTAGTTAAATAACTAATTTTTCGATTAAATGAAATATTACCACTTCTGTGATTTGATTTTCAAAAATCTGACATACATGGTTGTCATTAAGAAGTAAAATGTGGATCAATGTGATTAAAATAATTTTTTGGTGAATAGTAACTTTTAAGTTCTTAATCGCGATTAGAGGTAATTAGTGTAGTTTAAGGTAAAAATAATGTTTTAATAATATGAGATGAGCTTGACACTTGTCCTAATCCTATTGGATGAGTCATGGCCGACCAAGACAACCCATGAGTCAACTTGGGGACCCCATGGAGCCACTTTGGTTGGAAAATGACATTAATATATATTTATTTAATGTTAAAGTAAAAAATGACACAAACATGAAATGTTTTACTAAAACAATTTTTACATGGGGTTATACAAGTCATATTTTTGACTATAAATAGTAATTGGAAATCTAAAAAGACTTCCTACATCATAGTATTTTTTTTATAATTTTTAGACATTAAATAAATTAAATTATTTATGACATCATGATGATGCAGCGATGACCTCATTATTTAACGATTTAAATAAAATGGAAAGATAATGTAATATCTAAGACCTACACATGTCCAAAACCTATTGGATGAGGATATTTAGAACCCTTATAACCTTATCCACGAATTATATAAGTGTGGGACCTTTAGAATCCGAAAAGCATTGTATAATAATGTAAAATTTCCTTACTTTCCAAGAGTGCCCCTCCTCTCCTCTTATAAAAGGCCCCACCTCTACCACCTCATTCACACTTTCAAGCCATTTGGCTCGGCCAAAATCTGCCCAAATACTCTCCCAACTTCCCCCTATTACTCCTAGAAGCTTCACTTTGGGCAGAACTCTTCCCAAGGAAGCCTTTGGCTCAAATCAAAAAGAGTTACCCGATTTTGAGGTAATGTCTTCTCTAATGTTGTTTTGTTTTATTTTTCTTCTCCAACCCCCTAAAATATTTTTATTCATTTCATTTGTAACAACACAAGTATCCTAAATATACTAGAATGTTTTTATAGGAAGTATTCTAGCTACACTTATACACACCTACATCTAATGGTTAAAGAACATACGGTTTCTGTGGATGGCGAATTTCTGCCTCACGAAACGATGATTGTTCAACACTCATATAACACCTTAAAAGGTGGCCATTAAGATGTCACTATATTTATATATGATATATAATATGTTTATGTTTTACTTATGCTTCTTTATTTCTCATTTATGGCATACTTTATGATTTCCATTATGGGTAAAACGCGATAATTTCATTTTAGGAAGTGCAGACTACCGCCCCCTCAATGTGATTTGAATCGTTAATGCCATATGTGGGATGTATAAAGGATGGAGTAAATGGTATTATACACTATATTATACTGGAATTATATTATACATTTATATCATTATGATTTCATTCCATTAAATACGAAATAGAAATGAAAGTAGCGTTCATGCGTACGTACGGCTTACCGTCCCCATGAACAGTGCATTTCATTTCTTACCTCTAAATGTTACTTAATATTATAAATGAATGTATATACTGGATATATATGATATATATGACATCTAAATCATGAATATAATTCTGGAGATAATGGATATTCTAACACATAAACAACTTGTAATTATAAGAAGTTTATTGTTGACTAAAGTACCAAAGATCGACAAAACAACCGTTATTAACTTAAATAATTACATAATGTTCATAACACTGTAATAAGTGATATAAAAAGTATAATGAAATAAAAAATGGTTCTTAATAAGGTATATATTAACTCTAGTTTATTATTCAGGAGGTTAAAGAACGGTTGAGTCAAGTCAGACACGAGGTAAGGGAATTTCTTAACCCAACTTCCATTCTTTGGGTTAATCTCCTACTTTCAAATTATGTCATGATATTATTATGTCCTATTTTGTATTTTTACGTTCTTTATGTGTACCTATAGTGAATACACATAATAGATATATTTTATTTTAAAAATGATCTTCTAAGTACTTCGTCTCAATCTCCTTTCATTGAGGCATATTTGGTTTTATACACAATTTTCTTTTATACAGTGTATAAACCCCTTTGACTTTTATGTTTATTCAAAAGGAATCTTTTTTATACGAAGCGTTTTACTAAACGAAAAAAAGGGAATGTTTTTCTTTCCGTACATATGCGGCGACAATGACTTCTCCGCCGCCATGACCATTATTTGAGTTTCGTCTTCCTCTACAAGCCATCACTTTTTTTAATGAAAAATAAATACAAAGTTTTAACTTTCTTTTATTTTGGTATTGAAAATGGTTTTGAAAGCATTTTTATTATATCAATGTGTTGTATTGATATCTTGTGATTGAAATATGGAAATGTTATGTTTCCTTTATGAATGTTTTATGTGATACGATTATGTTATGGTTTATGATATGTTTAAACCTATTCATATGAGGAATGTATTGGACTTAATAAGTGATGGGTGGAGCCCGCTATAGCTCCTCGATGCATCGGTAGGTCTCTTGAGACAACTAGACGTGGAATTGGCCGATGCCCTTTCCCAATTTGATTTATGGTTTTGGACAAGGCCTTAATCATTTTAGACGTCTTGGCCGAGGCTTTGACAAAATGTTTCAGAATGTCTGGCATTATACATTCCCTCATTATGAAAGTGGTTATTGATATTGCATGTGATTATTCGACCAGTAGAATATCCATGTGAAGAAGTGAATGGCATTATCTCATTTTACTTTTTCCATATTATGTTGATGTTCAAGTTTAAAAGGCTTTTGTTTTAGTTATACATTGCCTTAAATTTTTATGTTTATTTATGAAAGCTTCCGCAATATTGTTATCCTTACTGAGCATCTGAGCTCACCCATTTCAATGTTTTAATATTTTCCAGGATGTGAAGAAGTATTTTATGAATGACCTGCAGGGATTGTCAGAAGAGGATATGAGTGTGGACTATGGAGACTTTGTTATTGTAGTTTTTCACTTTATGATGTAATGTAACGTTTACGAATGTATCTAGTGTTTCCAAGGCTAGAAAACTAATCGGTCTTTCGAGACTTTATCTTTTGTGATCATGCCAATGTTACGATGTAATGCACCGACTCTGGGTAGCTGGGGTCGGGGCGTTACAGTTGGTATCAGAGGGAGTTTAGTACTAACCTTGGAAGCTAGATTTAGATAAACTCTGATTAGAGCACATAGCCCAAAGATAGACTTTGAGGATTAGTATAGAAGAACTTCCTAGAATTTTGTTATTGTAGAGATTTTGTGAGTTTTCCAAGCAATACATCCCTGTCTGGATACGAGCAGGTAGAGGCGGCTCTGGCACAGATGTACCTAGGGGTAAAACCTGAAAACACCGCTTTGATCTAGACTCGAACGGGAACTGGTGCACGACAACGGGACTTGCTGCACTCTTGGTTACGGCACTCCCGGGAGATATGCTTAGGATAATTCTCATTTTCTTTACAAACCACTAAGAAGGGTTATAAGTATATACATTCTCAAAGAAAACTTTTTTATGGTTATGGATTATATCCGTAAATAGTTCAATTAGTATTAAGTGTTTTAAAAGTATGGAATTATGTATTTTATTTCATAAACTAATCTAGTTTATGCCATTATTTAGAAATGGTGCCTAGTGGAAGGAATGGAAACTGTATCAATGCACGCACTCCGTGTAGGGATTTCCCTCCTACTCAAGATAATTATTGTGGATCTGGAGATACAACTGGTGCTGATCAACTTATTACCATACTGGGAAAACTCACTCAGGTTATGAATAATAACCTTACTCGTATGGAGCACCCTGATCTGCAAAGTGGAGGATCAATATTAGACCGCTTCATGAGGCAAAAACCACCAAAATTTAATGGGGGTACAAATCCATTAGTAGCTGAGCAATGGATAAAATCGTTAGAGAAAATATTCCATGCCTTGGGGAGTAGCGAAAGGGAGAAGGTTGTCATGGTAGTTTACCGCCTCACTGGAGATGCCGATCAGTGGTGGTCGCTGATTCAAAACACAAAGGAAGATGATGACGTATTGAATATGGAATGGAGGGAGTTCAAAGAGCTTTTCCTAGAAAAATACTATCCTCGTGACCATCGAGCAGATATGGAAAGACAATTTTTGAGTCTGAGACAAAAGGAGGATGAGAATGTCGCAAAGTATGAGGCCAACTTTACAAGGTTAGCGAGTCATGCTGCAGATTATATACGTAACCCAAGAAGTAAGATTGATCGTTTCTTTGATGGGTTAAAACCATTTCTCCGTCGAGCATTAGTCTCACAAACCTTCTCGTCATACGAAGATATTGTCTCATGTGCTATCAAGATAGAAAAGGAATTCTCTAAGTCTTATGACAACAAAGTAAAGCAAGAGAATAAGAGAACGGTGGAACAAGAGACAGATAAAGGGAAAAAAGGAAAGAAGGATTTTCCATTATGTGATAATTGTGGGAAGAATCACCCTGGTACTTGCCTAAAAGGAATGGGAGTTTGTTATAAATGTGGGGAAAAAGGTCACCAGGCGCGTGATTGCAAGGGAAAGAAAGAGGCTATCAATGTTGAATGCTACAATTGTAGGGAAATGGGGCATTATGAAAATTAATGTCCTAAGCATCAGGGAAACTTACCTTAGAAAAGGCCAAGGGATCAAGGAAAATCTTATGCTATTACTACAGTTGAAGCAGAATAATTAATGTATTGATTCTTTTGGACTCATGGATTATATTCTGGTTATTAGAATAATGTGATATATATATATAAGGATTGTACTGCAGTACTTGTTGATTTCAGTAAGGTTTTAATATGATGAAGGTAATCATATTTTTAGTATGTGACAAAAAGAGAAACTTTAATTTGTTTGGGGAATCTGATAAATTGATTTTGGAATTAAGAGACCTTTTAGAGAAAGTCTGGATAGAGGTATTTTGGATAACTATAAAGGTTGGAGTGGATTAAATTTATCTTTGGATAGTATTGTTTAAGGTTAAAAAATTTATGAAGATTATTTTTGGAATATTATAATACTATAGTTTTAGGAAAAGGACAACCTGCAGGGTGGGGCATAACCCGTCGCGTCGGACAAAGCTGCAGGAATCGAACCCACAACCATAGTGCGACAGGCCTTTTTTCCTACCACTAGCCTACAGGAAGTCCCTGGTTATTACAAAATAATTTTACTAATCTAAATGGTATGTGTTAACATTTGGAACCTTATAAAATTAGGATAAGTATAATATTTTTGAGTTCTATTATCTTTTTGAGTGAAAGATGAGTTGAAGGTTGAAACTCTAATTGTCAAGCATAAATATATATATACCTATCTCTTATTCAATGAATAAATTAATTCTTAAACTTTAGTAAAGGGATATTAAAACAAAAACATGTGTTATCCTAATACATTATGTCTTGTTGAACTAATGATATTTTAAATCAATATAGATTGAAGACTTTGAGGCCCTCAATTTGACAGTTGATTGTGATTGATGAACTCAATCACTCCCTACGAATATTTACGTTTTTCCTCCAATTATATGTCTCTAATTTCCACCAATGTTCTCCTAATCGAGATCATAATTGGGTGGTGACATTTTCATTTCCCTTTCCCTCTTATTAAGGCTAAATTTTATTAATCTTATTTCCGATGTGGGTTTTCCACAAAGATATTTTCTCTTTTCAACCTTTTATTTTCAAATAAAAAAATTTCAAATTGCGAGGATGGAATTTATTGAAGGAGGGGATAATGTAACACCCCGAGCTTCCACGATACGCTTCTCATTCAATAATGCAATATCTTGCATTGTACACAACTTCGAGTTCTAAAACACCGCGACTAATCAAAGTAGTCGTTATGAATAGTAATAACCACTTTTTAAAATTATAGAAATTTTATATTTCAAAATGGACTTCATTTTTGGATTCGGAATATCGAAATTAGCCTATGTTGAATTTTTGGTATTTTTCTGAGAACTTCGAATTTTTTTTGAATAGTGAAAAATACTTAAAAACAACTTTTTTAATCAAAATAATTTATAGTGATAAATTATACTATTGAGTGGTTTTAAAGTATAATTAGAATATATTTTTACCATTTTATCCAATGGTGGTCATTAGAATTAATTTAACATTGAAATTGGACATAAACAATTGCCAATCTTTTGATATAAATTGTTTCTTAAAAACACGCTATTTGTTGTGACAGCGGGAATTAATTATAAAATTAATTAATGAAACTTATATGTTTGAAATTTTGTAAAATAGACATCATTTTTGAATTCAGAATATCAATTATAGCTTAGGGTGAAATTTTGGCATTGTTCTGAAAAACTTCAATTTTTGATGAATAGTGAAACCACTAAGTGGTAGTTAAATAACTGATTTTTCGATTAAAAGAAATATTACCACTTCTGTGATTTTATTTTCAAAAATCTGACATACATGGTTGTCATTAAGAAGTAAAATGTGGTTCAATGAGATTAAAATAATTTTTTGGTGAATAGTAACTTTTAAGTTCTTAATCGCGATTAGAGGTAATTAGTGTAGTTTAAGGTAAAAATAATGTTTTAATAATATGAGATGAGCTTGACAATTGTCCTACTCCTATTGGATGAGTCATGGACGACCAAGAAAACCCATGGTTCAACTTGGGGACCCCATGGAGCCACTTTGGTTGGAAAATGACATTAATATATATTTATTTAATGTTAAAGTAAAAAATGACACAAACATGAAATGTTTTACTAAAACAATTTTTACATGGGGTTATACAAGTCATATTTTTTACTATAAATAGTCATTATAAATCTAAAAAGATTTACTACATCATAGTATTTTTGTATAATTTTTAGACATTAAATAAATTAAATTATTTATGATATCATGATGATGCATCGATGACCTCATTATTTAATGATTTAAATAAAATGGAAAGATAATGTAATATATAAGACCTAGACATGTACAAAACCTATTGGATGAGGAGATTTAGAACCCTTATCACCTTATCCACGAATTATATAAGTGTGGGACCTTTAGAATCCTAAAAGCATTGTATAATAATGTAAAATTTCCTTACTTTCCAAGAGTGCCCCTCCTCTCCTCTTATAAAAAGCCCCCACCTCTACCACCTCATTCACACTTTCAAGCCATTTGGCTCAGAAAAACTCTACCCAAATACTCTCCCAACTTACCCATCTTACTCCTAGAAGCCTCACTTTGGGCAGAACTCTTCCCAAGGAAGCCTTTGGCTCAAATCAAAAAGAGTTACCCGATTTTGAGGTAATGTCTTCTCTAATGTTGTTTTGTTTTATTTTTCTTCTCCAACCCCATAAAATCTTTTTATTCATTTCTTTTGTAACAACACCAGTATCCTCAATATACTAGGATGTTTTTATAAGAAGGATTCGATCTACACTTACACACACCTACATCTAATGGTTAAAGAACATACAGTTTCTGTGGATGGCGAATTTCTGCCTCACGAAACGATGATTGTTCAACACTCATATAACACCTTCAAAGGTGGCCATTAAGATGTCACTATATTTATATATGATATATAATAAGTTTATGTTTTACTTATGCTTCTGTATTTTTCATTTATGGCATACTTTATGATTTCCATTATGGGTAAAACGCGATAATTTCATTTTAGGAAGTGCGGACTACCGCCCCCTCAAAGTGATTTGAATCGTTAATGCCATATGTGGGATGTATAAAGGATGGAGTAAATGGTATTATACACTATATTATAATGGAATTATATTATACATTTATATAATTATTATTTCATTCCATTAAATACGAAATAGAAATGAAAGTAGCGTTCATGCGTATGTACGACTTACCGTCTCCATGAACGGTGCATTTCATTTCTTACATCTAAATGTTACATAATATTATAAATGAATGTATATACTGGATATATATGATATATATGAAATCTAAATCATGAATATAATTCTGGAGATAATGGATATTATACCACATAAACAACTTGTAATTATAAGAAGTTTATTGTTGACTCAAGTACCAAAGATCGACAAAACGACCGTTATTAACTTAAATAATTACATAATGTTCATAACATTGTAATAAGTGATAAAAAAAGGATAATTAAATTAAAAATGGTTCTTAATAAGGTATATATTAACTCTAGTTTATTATTCAGGAGGTTAAATAATAGTTGAGTCAAGTCAGACATGGGGTAAGGGAATTTCTTAACCCAACTTCCATTCTTTGGGTTAATCTCCTACTTTCAAATTATGTCATGATATTATTATGTCCTATTTTGTATTTTTACGTTCTTTATGTGTACCTATAGTGAATACACATAATAGATATATTTTATTTTAAAAATGATCTTTTAAGGACTTCGTCTCAATCTCCTTTCATTGAGGCATATTTGGTTTTATACACAATTTTCTTTTATACAGTGTATAAACCCCTTTGACTTTTAAGTTTATTCAAAAGGAATCTTTTTTATACGAATCGTTTTACTAAACGACAAAAAGGGAATGTTTTTCTTTCCGTACATATGCGGCGACAATGACTTCTCCGCCTCCATGACCATTATTTGAGTTTCGGCTTCCTCTACAAGCCATCACATTTTTTTTAATGAAAAATAAATACAAAGTTTTAACTTTCTTTTATTTTGGTATTGAAAATGGTTTTGAAAGCGTTTTTATTATATAAATGTGTTGTATTGATATCTTGTGATTGAAATGTGGAAATGTTATGTTTCCTTTATGCATGTTTTATGTGATACGATTATGTTATGGTTTATGATATGTTTAAACCTATTCATATGAGGAATGTATTGGACTTAATAAGTGACGGGTGGAGCCCGCTATAGCTCCTCGATGCATCGGTAGGTCTCATGAGACAACTAGACGTGGAATTGGACGAGGCCCTTTCCCAATTTGATTTATGGTTTTGGCCGACGCCTTAATCATTTTAGACGTCTTGGACGAGGCTTTGACAAAATGTTTCAGAATGTCTGGAATTATACATTCCCTCATTATGAAAGTGGTTATTGATATTGCATGTGATTATTCGACCAGTAGAATATCCATGTGAAGAAGTGAATGGAATTATCTCATTTTACTTTTTCCATATTATGTTTATTTTCAAGTTTAAAAGGCTTTTGTTTTATTTATACATTGCCTTAAATTTTTATGTTTATTTATGAAAGCTTCCGCAATATTGTTATCCTTACTAAGCATCTGGGCTCACCCCTTTCAATGTTTTAATATTTTCCAGGATGTGAAGAAGTATTTTATGAATGACCTGCAGGGATTGTCAGAAGAGGATATGAGTGTGGAATATGGAGACTTTGTTATTATAGTTTTTTACTTTATGATGTAATGTAACGTTTACGAATGTATCTAGTGTTTCCAAGGCTACTAAACTAATCGGTCTTTCAAGACTTAATCTTTTGTGATCATGCCAATGTTACGAAGTAATGCACTGACTCTGGGTAGCTGGGGTCGGGGCATTACAATTTTAAATCTATAGTAATACTTTTATGTGAAATGAAAAAACAATAGAATTATGTTTCTTTGTTTATATACATATTGATGAATAAAAATCTAAATCCACTTCCATCCCACATCATGTGATATGGAAGGAGGCTTGTGTAAATAAATATAGGATAATAATAGATGAACACACGTAAAAAGTATGGAAATAATGTGTAAGTATGAAATAATAAAAAATTGATTTGATTCAAATTTGTATTATATAACAATGATTACTTATTTTCCTGTATTTTTTATATGAATTAGACATAGAAATCATCATTAGTTATACCCAATTAATGACTACTATTAGTGGCCTTGAAGTGGAAAAATAGTATCAATGTGTCAGAGGTGCAGGTTTTGGTGTGTAACCATAAACATATTTTGAGAAAAAAATGAACAGGGGGATAAAGATAAGAAAATGGAAGAGATGTAGGAATGATTAACTGCTCTAGAAGAAAAACTTAACTGGTAGCATGAGTTGTTAGAAAATGTTATGGGAATGAATTAAATAGAATAAACAACGCAAAAACAACCACTACATGATGATCCCCCAACCCCACTATATTTGAGGTGAGCCATTTCCCTGAAAGTTGTGCCTTACTAGAGGTAATCAATTGTTTCATAATTGTTTCCATGAAATGTGAATCAGGTAGACATAGATACCTTTCCTGTACTGATATTCAATAGGGTAAAAATGTTTGTGATTTATATATACCCACACCCACCCATAACCTTGTTGTAAGGGGTACAATGTATAATATCCAAGGAGATATTCTACACTCACAAACAACTTCCAATAGGTCATGTGAGAGTAGAGATTCATGTAGATCATGAGTTGAGCTTCAAGATACCTGTTCCACTTGATGATCTAGATATTCATATGGTCGATATTGATATTGGAACTTCATAGAATGGATGTTTGATCTTATAAAAATACATTCCAACAAGGAAGTATTCCTTTCCAATTTATTTTTTATGAAAAAACATTAACAATTAAAGAAAAAAGGAATAAATCAACGGATGTTATTATAGATGTAGAAAGATAATGGCGTGAAATGAAAGGCTGAATCAAAATGATCTAAAAGATCAACCAATCAATAAAAAATGTTTTCAAAAAAGTACCTTTACCCCTACTAGTTCAAATTCTACATTTACTTACTTTATAAGTTTATGAAGATACAATGGTAAAAAGTGGTGATATAGCCATAATTGATTTTTAAGAACAAATGTATAGAGAGACCATTACAGAATATCTTGGTCTTGATAATGTAAATGAAATCCTAAATCATGAGTGGATAGGAATATTAGTTTTAAATGTATACATGAGGTGTGTTTTTATAATTTATTTGTCCAATGGCAGATCTACTATGATAATTATATTAAAATACTATTCATATTTTTTTGTAGGTGTATATATCAGAACTATTTAAAGGGAAATCCTTGTGAACAAAAATTTGGACTCATTAGTCCTCACATCACTTCTACACAAAAATTCTCATTGAAACCAAAGGAATATGAAGTAATAATTAAAAAACTAGCAGAAATGTTTGAAAGAAAACTTATAGATGATAGAATCTTCTTAATACCCACAATATAGGGGTAAAACTATACAATTAAATCATATCAAATATATTTTCATTACTTTCATTACATATTCCTTTTTTGGAAGCATTGGTTCCTCATTGTAATCAATTTGGATACTACAATTTTTTTTTCTGGATTCAATGCATGGATTCCCAACAAAACGACCATATGTGATGACATTTATTAAATTTTAATACACTACATGCAACATTTTACAAATAAACCTTAAGTAATAAATTTTATATTATTTTTTAATGAAAATTATATTATGTCAAGGCGATATTTGAATATCATCAAAATCATGGAATGAGGATATTACATGATCATAAGAAGCCTATAAAATTATACAAATGGATAAGTATTAGGGTATATATAATAATATTTCACTATCAATATATATATATATAAATATAATTAATTATTTTTACCAATGTTTCTATTGTTCCTGAAACAAAATAATGAAAAAGATTATGGTTATTATGTTTGAAAATTTACGAAAGATATCGTATTCCATCAAAAAAATAAAATCCATGAAGAGGAATTTTTTATGATATTTACAATTTCATTTAAAATATTTATTAATCCTTTTTTTATTTATATTTTCTAGTATTACCCGAACTATAAATAGTACTTATATTCAAAAGGGGAAATAGATTTTTTTATAAACAAATGGGAAGAATGCATAGTGTCATAATTTATACAAACATTATAAAGAGGTGAATTCCTATTAATTATGTAGTTAATTTTATCATCATTTTATATAAAATTTCTTAGTTAATTTCTTCATCATTTTTATGAGATACTTATTTTAGTTAATTTCCTTATCAAAACACATTTCACATACTCAAAACCAATAAAATTCATTTAGATTTTTTTGATAATTTAGGACAATAATCATTAAGTCATTTGTGATGTGTAGAAATCAACCACACATCTATCTGATGGATAGTGTGATTATTATGACTCTAAGTGTTTGTTTTTATTTAAAATCAACATTTTAGTTCAAAACATACATCACATACTGAAAACTAAGAAAAAATATTTGGATTGTTTTAATACTTTAGGATAATCATAAATAAGTTATTTTTGATATGTAAGAATCATACACACCTCAATCTGATGCATGATGTGCTTGGTATAACACATAGTGCATGTTATCGATTTAAAATTGACATTTTCCTTCAAAGTATTTCTCACTCACTAAAAACCGAGAACATATTGTCTTGGTAATTTAGGACAATAATCCTTAAGTTATTTTTAATGTGTAGAAATCAATCATACGTCAATCTGACACAAGATGTGACTGGTATGGATCAAAGTGAATATTTTTATTTAAAATCTACATTTTAGTTCAAAATACACATGACATACTCAAAATTGAGAAAATGAATTCAAATTATTTTGAAAACTTCATAAAATTGATCCTTAAGACATTTTTGATGTATAGGAATCAATTTCAAACTTTGATTTATTGATGAAAACTGTCATGACATATGTTGGTGGGAAGTAGGGTACATTGGGTGCATCATGAATGACATGTTATTAATGGATAAGTCAAGGAAGAATTTTTACCTTCTATTTATGGAAGTTGATATCTCATCCCATTGATTTAAATAGAACTGTCGCCCTAAATTCCAAGGTCATGGTGTAACGACGAGTTTATTTCAGGTATTCAAAGAATGACCTATCAAGCATATATGTTGATGACACTATCATGAAACCTGCTTGATGAGATATTGTGACAAAGGGATTATATTATACAATGAGAATTTGTATGTGGATTTCATCATTATGACTTTAAGTTCTTTCTTTTGTGTGCCTCAACCCATTTCTAGACAGTAATCTTGGAATTTTGGCAAGCCCACCTAATACCAACAAGAAAAATCATAGAGGGTCACACACTAAGTGTTTTTGGTAGTCTGGATTAAATTATATTTGAATTTAATTAATGGAATAAATATTATTCTCAAGACTGAGGAATAATTTTATTCAAGATAAAATGATTTCATAAATTAAATAAATATTTATTCACCAGATTGTGAATAAAATATATTTATTTATTTTATTAAACATTTAATAAATATTTATTTACTAGTTTGTAAATAAGAATATTTATTTAAGAGAATAAAATATTTTATTCAAGTGTTCAATAAATGGAAGAGGAGTTCGAACGGACCAAGACCATGTCCGTTGATAAATTAATTATTTACAAGTTGTTAAATAATGTTTATCCAGTTGGCACAGAAAATAATAATAATATTATTATCATTATGTGGCATGGGATTTCATTTATGGTTCCATTTTGCGTAATTTGGCGCACCATAAATAATTATGTTGTTGTTGTTATTATGTGGCATGAGTTTTCTATAATAGTTATAATTTCATTTAATTGTTATTTAGAAAATAAATATTGTAACTGAAACCCCATGTCAATTAATAGGCTGGTACGTCTATTGTGCTAAAACCTGGTGAATTGATAATTATTGATCCAAACATTTTCTCTCTCAACTCCTCTCATATCTCCCTCTCAAGAACGAGATAAGTTTTTCAAGATCGAAGAACAAGCGATCAAGAACGATTGACACAAGAGATTTGTTTCTCTATGCTAGCACCTGGAGAACAAGTTGCGTTGTTTGAAGACCATTTGAGCATGTTTGGATCACCACTAAAGGGATTATACTTTAGATTTCATGAGCGCAATAAATACAATCTGGAAGGGTCATTCCGAAAGATCAACAATCATCAATGAAGAAAGTATCAAAGACCCAAGTATTTAATTTCTTCAAAAATTAATAAATTAATTATAAAAATGATGATCAAGATCCTCTTTCTCAAATCCGATTCTTTTATTTTCTTTGTCTAAATATTTGATTTTAATCTGTGTATACTAGCGTTCATCATCGTATTGATCACGGATTGGTCATCGATTATAGAAAGAGTAAAGTTGGGTCATTCCAACTGCCATGCTTCTGCTGTATCTGGATCCTTCAAGTGGTATCAGAGGGGTCACATCATCATTTGTAATTATTTAAATAATTCATTGATGATTTATTCATTGATAATTTAGTTCATTAATTAAAGTTTAATAATTATTTTAATCTAAATTTCAAGATATGTTCTTCCTCTATCATTTCTTGCAGATCTATCATAAATGAATAATTTTTTTGATTAAAATTAAATCAAGGATCTCATTAGGAGGCACTGATGATTCCATCCATGTAACACGACAGTACATACCATGTATTCAGAGTTACATGCTGTGTAATCTTCCAAACACATCATGTAATCCAGATTACACACCATGTATTTATGTTCAGTGCATCGGGAGTAATTCAATAATTAATCAAGCTGTGTGCATTAATGAAATGTGGTGTAGTTAATTCTTATACTACATTTTGACTAGGACATACTGGTGCATGGTCAGCTAGATTACACGTCGTGTGGCCCACTAGACACGGCGTGTAGTCCCTTTAGGTCAAGGGACAAACCATGTATCCCATACCCGGCTAAGCCGACCAGTAACTATGTAACCTAGAGACAACACGATGTGTGGCCCAATGGACATGCCATCTACTCTGATATTTCTGAAGTACGCCTCACACACTGAGTCCCTAGGCATGTACTTTGGATAAGATGGTGAAGACAGTACACGTTGTGTATTCAGAACTACACATCATGTAATTTACCAAATTACATAGAATTAAAAATTTAATTTTTGTGTAATGTTTAGAATTAAATATCATGTAGATTCAAATGGGTGTTCACCGTGTTACCTCTAACATTATGGATGAGAATCTTAGGGAAATTTATAAAATGATTAAGATAAAAGTATTGATTAATTAAAGATAATAATTAATCAATTTGAGTGTGGTTTATCTCAATAAGAACAATTAAATAATTGAATGCTAGTTTTATTAAATGCACAATTCGTTGCATGTATGTGAATGATCATGAGCTAGACTAGACCTTTTTATGTGATTGGTTTACTTTTAATTTATTTTAAATTAAATGGTTGTCATGTGTGTCATCTATCATCATTAATATGTAGGGCATGCATGCCCATGGTATCTTTTATATAAAACCCCCTTTTACCCCTCACCTGCATATGAGTTAAAAATCAAATGTAATGTATGGAGCTCTCAAGCTTGTGGAGACGGTTCAATTAAGGAGACGAGGTGAAACCAATCCAAGGAGATACAAAGGTGGAAAGGTGGAAAGTTGTAGACACGAACCATAAATGGTTCAAGGTGTTTCTCCCCTAGGTTAGTAGTTAGTTTATCAACCACTGGATAAACTAACCATTATAAGACCTCATGATAATGCCCTTTATTTTATTTCTATTAGTTTCATGGTTTTTCATTATGGATATATTGTCGCGACTACATAATTAATGAATTAACAAGCATGCAAGATGAAACTAAAATAAACTAGGCTTATGAATAAATATTATCAATACATGTTTAATCACTTAAATAAGTTTCAATTAATATTAACAATAATGTGATAAATATAATAAGTAAATTTACACATAAGAGATAAAAATCCCTCAATAAAATATTAAGTCAGACTAGCATTCCATTACTTGATTAAGGGAAAGACTTAATAAAACTAAGTGTCTGACCAACCCTTATTGGGACACTTACTTTTATATAGGAAGATCTTATAAATTTTTTGGGCTGACTTAACCATTTTACATCAAGAGGCGTGGTCATTGCTAGACTTGGTGTAAATTTGGTGGCAAGTGTTGAGGAAATCCAAGTCAGGATTTCAGGATTGGGGAGTTCACTCAACAGATCAAGGAGCTGCAAGCCTATAGTTAGAAAAGACCTACCTACCTAAATACCTTTAAATAGCTTGACCAAACCTTGTTGAGGTTATGTGAAGGGGAATATGGATCCTTTTCACTAGAATGTCCTAGAAACTAGATATTCCAAGTTCAATGGTGAGGGCCTTTGGGAATTGATAAAATAGTGGGAGACTTAATAAAATTAATTTATTATTTCTCATAAAATGTAATCAAGAAAGTACTAATCATATGATCTTTTAATTGCAGAATAAAAATGACAAGCTCATCAATTAAATTGTACCTATGATTAATACTGACAACATCCTCACCATCAGTAACTTCCAGGAATAGTTTAGATGCCTTCGGGTCATTCTACACCATGAACGGAAATATTACGTGTTGGATTACTCGTTACCTGATTCGCCTACCCAGGAGGCAAGTGATGAAGAGTTCCTAGTCTACAAGAAACATATGAACGGTGTGGTTGATGTTCAATGTTTGATGTTATCATCAATGTCTAGTGAACTCATGAAGTCTCATGAAAACATGAATGCCTATAGAATGATTGAGCACATCCATGGTCTTTACCAGGAGAGAGAAATATAGGAATGATTTGAGATCTCTAAGGCACTCTTTTAGAGTAAGATTGGAGAGGGTGTCCCAACTAGGGCTCATGTAGTCAAGATTATTGGCTACATTGAGCACCTAGAGGTTCTAGGGTTTAAACTCCCTGAAGAACTAGGTACCGATCCCATTCTCGCATCACTCCCTTAGATATTATCTAGTTTTGTTATGAATTCCAATATGAAAAACATTGAGAAGTCTCTACCATATATTTTTATCCTCCTTTTCCAAGTGGATAAAGACATGAAGCATGAAAAGCCTTCTATCCTTTTGGTGAATAAGAGGGAAGGGAAGGTGAAGTGATTTAAGCCCAAAGCTTCTTCAAGGATTTCCAAGAAAAGGAAGATCAAGGGGTACAAAAGGGAACATGAAGCAGTTTGTTTCGCATGTGGAAAGAAGGTCCACTGGAAGAAAATTTTCACCCAAATAAAGAAGTAATGGTAAGTTTCAGGTGCATTTGTTTTCAAGTTCAATTTATATGTTTCTAAAAATTGGGTATTATATACAACCTATACTACTCACATATGTATCCAAATATAGAAACCAAGTAGATTTAATAAAATTGATGAGGAGAGGTAAATCTGCAAGTAGACAATAGATATAGACTTGATGTTGTAGTTGTTGGGGACTACCACCTCACATTGTAGAATTGGATGATCTTGGTCTTAAATGGTTTTTATTATGTTCCTTTTGTAATCAAAAACATTATTTCTATATCCAGACTAGATATTGATGGATTTATTTTCAAGTTCAAAAATGAATGTCGATTCTTTTATAAAGATATAATTTGTTTTGTTAAGACACATTTATATAATGGTCTTTACATGTTGGATTACACAAACCAAGTAATGGAAATCAATAACGAAGCTACTTCACATGACTCATACCACACCCAACTTTGGCATCACCAGCTAGGTCATGTAAATGAGAAATTCTTGAGAAAGTTACATCAAGATGAATATTTAGATTCTTTCAAACTAAAACCACTTGGTGTATGTCATTCATGTTTACAAGAAAAAATGACCAAATCCCCATTTAGTAGGAAAGGTGAAAGGGCCAAAGAGCTTCTTGAATTGGTTTATACCGATGTGTGTGGACCATTTTCAATTGAAGCAAGGGGTGGATACTCATACTTCATAACTTTTACCAATGATTTTAGTAGATATGGATATATATAATTAACTAGGTATAAGTAGGATACTTTTGATAAGTGCAAAGAATACAAGAATGAAGTTGAGAACTATCTTGGTAAGAAGATTAATAAAATCCACTCAGATCAAGGTGGGGAATATATTAATCAAGACTTCATTGATTACTTACGGGAGTTTGGATTCCTATCCCAACTCAATCCTCCTTACATGCCTCAATGGAATAGTGTAAGAGAAAGGAGGAACTGCACCTTGTTGGACATGGTGAGATCAATGATGAGTCATGCAAGTCTTCAATTATCCTTTTAGGGATATGCGTTACAAATAGAAGCACGCATACTAAACCAAGTACCAACTAAATCGATAAATTGTATTCCATAAATTTTTTGGAGTGGATGAAAATCCATGTTATCAAATTTACATGTGTGGGGAAGAAAAATGTTTATTAAGTCCTCTTCAGGTAACAAAATTGCACCCTGATGCACAAAGTTCACCTTTATAGGATACCCCAGTAAAAAAGGGGATATTACCTATAAAACCCCTCAGATAAAATGTTTATAGTGGAAAGACATTCCATATTCCTTGAGAGGGAACACATATCCAAAATAGATAGTGGGAGAAAGATATACTTTGATGAAGTTGAGGCTCAAGGCACACAATAGTTTGTATAAGAGCATATTCCACAAATCCCCATAAAAGAAGAATATGTTTTAGAGACACAAGAACTACATAGGAGTATGATAAAGGTTATAGAACTAGAACGGTATTGTTTTCTAGTTACCAAGGATGGTAACTCATTATTGGTTATAATAATGATCTTATAACCTACAAGGAAGTAGTAAGTGGCACAGATGTTTCCAAGTGGTAAAAAGCTATGGATTATGAAATGGATTCCATGTACCAAAACCAATTTTGGATTTTGGTAGATCCTCTAGTAGATGTAAAGTCTATGAGTTGAAAATGGGTATTCGAGAATAAACTAAACATGGAAGAACAAGTCAGTACCTATAAGCCATGACTGGTTGAAAAAGGGTTTAAAGAGCGTCAAGAAATTTACTATGACAAAAAAATTTCACTAGTTGCAATGCTGAAATCCATCAGAATTCTACTGGCCATTTTTTCTTACCATGACTATGAGATTTGGAAAATGGATGTCAAAACATCCTTCCTTAATAAGAACCTTTATAAAGATGTCTATATGACACAAACTGAAGGGTTTGTGACTCCAAAGTATGCCAATAAGATATGAAAGTTGAAAAAATTCATGTATGGATTAAATCAAGCATCCAGGTCATGAAACATTCATCTTTATGAATCCATAAAGGAATTTGGTTTTAAAAAGAACGAATATGAGCCTTGTTTCTACGAACAGTTTAGTGGGAGTGTAGTTTTTTTCCTAATAGTATCTGTTGATGACATATTACTTATTGAAAATGAGATACCAGTCTTAAAGTCTGTTAAGGCATGGTTGAACAAATGATTCTCCATGAAGGACTTGGGTGAGGCAACATATATTCTTAGGATCAAGATCCATCATGATAGATTCAAGATAATGTTGGGCCTAAGTCAAAGTACATACATTGACAAGATAATGAATAGATTCAGTATGGAATAATCCAAGAGTGTATTTTTTCTAGCGTCACATGACATTCATCTTTATAAGAAAATGTTTCCTTAGACGCATGAGGAAATAAATAGAATGTAAATAACTCCTTATGCATTAACGATTAGGTCAGTCATGTATTCCATACTGTGTACTAGGCTAGATGCCACCTACGCATTAAGTCCAATAGGTAGGTATCAAGCTAACCCAGGTGACCACCATTGGATGACAGTCAAGACTATCATTAATTATTTGAAGCACATAATTCAGAAGTATCATCTCTTGTGGGATTTTTCTCAGATAGGAGAAGTTGTAGTGAATAGTATTTCCATGAAAGACAATATGGTGGACCCCTTGACTAAATACTTAACTCAGTAGAAACATGGTCATCATGTGAGGTCTAGTGGACTGAAAGTCATAGGCAGTTGGATATAGTCCAAGTGGGAGTTTTTTAGAGTTGGTGTCCTGGAACCAACTGTTTTTACTTTGATTACATGAATATTTAATTATATATTGTTCATTGTTTTTCAAGACTATCACTAGTATAAAATTGAGCAGTCGTGGAGGAAAATTTTGGGTGACTGCCAAATGACGGTCACTGCATTTTTTTATCCCATGCTAAAATCCCTCTCCCACTCCCTCTCTTTCATTCACCCTCTCCCATGAAACCCTGTGACCTCATGGCCCCGTGACCCCCTGACCCCAACCCCGCTCCCCCATTCTCTGTATCACCACCATCGAACGCTTCCGGCCCGTCATTCCATGTTATCTCTTTCATTCACCCTCCCACACGTGACCCCCCAAACCCACTCCCTCATACTCTCTCCCTCCACCGTTATACCCTTCTGACCCTGCCTCCCCCCCACTGTCGAGTTCTCCCACCTTTGTCGAGCCTCCCACCCCTGTCATGCTCTGTTGTTGAGCTATCCCGCCTTCATTGAGCCCTCTCACCCCTTTAAATCTCTTCTGAGCCCTACTTCCCCTCTAAAGCTCTATTGTTGAGCCCTCCCACCCATGTTGTTGAGCCCCAGTGTCAAAGAATCTTTCCCCGTGTTTAGGTGTGATCTCTTGCACTCCTATATTTCCAATTATATGAATTTCAGATTTTTTTCCATCAAAATTTTCTTCTCAGTGGTTCAAATGTTCTATGTTGTTGATTTATTTTGATATTGTTAGGTGTTTTTGTCTTTTCTCATATGATATAGTTTTCTTTCTTCCTTGTTAGTTACTAGGATATATAAACCAAATAGGAATTTGAATGGCCGTATGGGATGCAACTTCTAAATATATAGGAGAAGACAATAGAAAATTAATTTTCTAAAATATGGTGCATGAAATCCTTTTACATATGGAATCAAAACAAATTTCTAAGAAACCCTTTTTCTGAGAACTATTAGTAGAGTGCCTTATCTATGCCGCATGCTTGGTGTTGATCCTATTAAAATCTTCAGCTGACTCCATGTTACCCACTTCCATTGACTAATTAATTCTACGATTCCTAGGGATGTATAATTGTGTTTCTTTGTGTATACAAATCTTGATAACATTTTTAATTTCTTCCTACAGCTTGGTTGTAGAGAAATATTCACAAAATCCAATGCTTGGTCATCATTGCATTACACATGGGAAGGTATAATCACATTTTGAAGCTTGTGTACGTGGCCCAATTCCTTATTTAAACTTTCATTGTCCTTAAACTAATGATTTTGATTTTTTTAGAATGATAAATATGTATCGATAACTTAAAAATATGTTTATGATTTAGTAATGAAAGTTGTGAAATCTATCCAAAGCTATGAGCTTAAGAAAGTTTGTAAAAAACTAAAATGTTCTCATTAGTATCTGGATTTTGGTAATGATTCAATTTGACTATGTTGTTACTGATTGGTGATTTTTAGGGAGGATGCTATGGAATTTATGGTGTCAACTATCCAGAGTGGGTTATGAGCATAGAGGCATGCTTCAGTGTTAGTCTCATGGACCATATTGTGTTCCATTGCATGAAATGTTTTCCTATGTTTTATAGGCATGAAATGCTCTTGGACTATATTGTGTTCCTCCATATGACTCATTAGGTATGAATTATTATTATTGTTATTATGTTTTTTATTTATTTTCAACTTATTTCCTTCACTATATAACTTTTCATAATTTACTAACAACCCATCTAGTTTCATTTCAAACAGAACTGTTCATGGGAAATAGTACTATGTTTGGTTAGGTTAAAGGAGGAAATGATACATCATTCCACCACTTGGTTGGATGAATATTAAATTTTATGGAGATATGGTTCCAAAAAAAGTAATATTTAATGAAACCTCAAGGGGTGTTAGTATGGTTTCCTTATTATAATGAGGAAACTAAGAATACAAATATTCCCCTTGCCTTTTTTATTTTAACTCAAGGATATATTTTTCTTTAAACAATATCATTTGGAAAGTAACCAAATAGACTGTTATTATTTATTCATTCCATTCAATTCCATTTCATTACATTCCAACTCATTCCAACTTCACTTCATTTCATTCCACTCCATTTCATTTTATTTCACTCCATTTCATTTCATTCCACTCTCAAGCATTATATAAACCAAACATAGAATTCATTTTGTTTATTTACTATTTTATTTTAGGTGTTGATGCAGTATAATTCATCATATTCCATGCGGAGGTCTCTATTGCATTTATATAGGAGAAAAATATTTCTGAGGTACATTAATGAGAAGCAAGTGATGTTTTTACTTTACTCTTTATAGATTTTTTAATGTTGTGCAGTTCTTTGTCATCTCATTCCCTTCCTTTTTATATTTTGAAGACATTACCTAATACAACTAATTTTTTGCGAAGCAAGTTCCATGTAACTTTTAAGTTTTGGTGCCAATACAAGTGGTTTTTGGTAGCCTATATGCTACTCTTTGTGCAAAAATTGTCAGCTTTAGAAGGGTTATTCCAGAGTAAAGGGACATGGTTGAAGATTTTGGCTTGAATATATATTAATGGGATGATTTTTTATAACCAGTAGGCTACATTTATTCCATATCCAGTCCACAGACATGATATTTAATGTTGAAAAATACTTGATATGATTATTTAATTGATTTCTATAGTCATACATGTATTTATTATCATTTTTTCATTTCTTATTGCATGTATATAGAGAAAAACTATGGGACCATCAAGGGATTTATCCACACTGGTAACTTCTTATGGATTTTATGTTACTTCTTTTATGCATGTTGGAGTTGTCTTCATTTGATGCTTTCTGCTAAAATAACTCAAACGAACTAACATTGAAGGTTTGACGTCCTTTAAAAAGGTGCGTTCAGGGGTAAAAACCAACCAAATGGCCTCTGAATGAGCTGAAATCAGACAAAAAAACCATAAATTGAATTGTGAGATGGCTGTGTATACAAAACATCAACCAGACATGTCATTTTCTTGGGATGACCGAAAATACACTTTTAGTATCGTAAAATACCAAAACGTGTGTTTAATGGTCAATTCAATATCAAAAAACCTTGGAATGACCTGAAAAAATAGGAAAACTGCCTTATTATTATTCATGTTGTGTACGTGCATACAGAATGTCAATCGGACGTGCGATCTACCCAGAATGACCAGATATGTGGTATTTAAAGGTTTGACACCCTTTAAAATCACGTGGGGGGTAAAAACTAACTAAACAACCACCGAATACATTGAAATCATATGAAAACAGCTGTAGAGTGGATTGTGAAAGGGTAGAGTATATGGTATGTCAATTAGAGTTGTCGTTTGGCTAGGATAACGAAAAACACACTTTTAGTGTCATAGAACACCAAAACATGTGTTTAACGCTCATATATATAACAAATGACCTTGGAATTACTCTAAATAGTAGTAAAAAAAATCATTATTATTCTTAATGTGTATGAGCAGACAAAACATCAATTAGATGTGCGGTCTATCCAAAATTACCGAATATGCGATTTTTAAAGGTTTGACGTCCTTTAAAAAGGTGTGTTCATGTGTCAAAACCAACCAAAAAACCTATAAATGTGCTAAAAATATATGAAAACAACCATATAGTGTATTTTGATATGGTAGAGCAAACATAACTTCAATCAAAGATGTCATTTTCCCTGGACGATTGAAAACACACTTTTAGTGTCATAAAACACCAAAACATGCGTTTAATGGTCAATTCAATATAAAACAACCTAGGAATGACCTGAAAATTTTGTAAGACCGTATTATTATTATTCACGTTGTGTAAGATCAGATAGAACGTCAATTGGATTTTTGGTCTACCTAGAATGACCAAATATGCGGTATTTAAAGGTTCAACGCCCTTTAAAAAGGTGCGTCAGGTGGTCAAAACCAACCGAACAAACTCAGAATTCCATGAAATCAGAACACAACAACCATGGAGTGAATTGTGAAATGTTATAACATACGGTACATCAATCGGAGGTGTCTTTTGACCTCAATGATGAAAAACACACATTTAGTGTGATAAAACACCAAAACGGGCGTTTAATGGTCATATTCATAGCAAACGACTTCAAGAATGACATGAAATCAAAGTAAAATCATCTTATTATTATTATTTATGTGTGTGAGGAGAATAAATGTGAATCATACATGTGGTGTGTGCGGTATGACTGAACATGTGGATTTTAAAGATTTGACGCCCTTTAAAAAGGTGCATTGGGTGGTCAAAACCAACCGAACGAACTCAGAATGCCATGAAATCAGACAAAAACAATAACTGAGTAAATTATGAAATGGTCGAGTAGAAGATATGTCAATAAGAGGTGCCATTTGTCCGCGAAGTCCGAAAATGCACTTTTAGTGTCATAAAATATTAAAATGGGCATTTAACGGTCAAATCCATAGTGAACGACCTCTGAATGACATGAAATCAGAGAAAAACCATCTTATTATTATTTCTGAAGTGTGAGAGGAGATGGAACATCAATAGGATGTGTGGTGTTCACGAAATGACAGAATATGTGGTATTTAAAGGTTCAAAGCCCTTTAAAAAGGTGTGTCAGGTGGTCAAAACCAACTGAATGAACTCATAATGTCATGAAATTAGACCACAAGAACCATGGAGTGAACTGTGAAATGGTTGAATAGATAGTACGTCAATCAGAGGTGTTGTTTGATCGCGATGATGAAAAACGCACATTTAGTGTCATAAAACACAAAAACAAACGTTTAATGGTCAGATTCGTAGAAAATGTGCTAGGAATGACTTGAAATCACAAGAAAACAATCTAATTATTATTCGTGACGTGTACGATGAGACTGCACGCGTGCGGTACGATTGAATATATGGATTTTAAAGATTTGACGCCTTTTAAAAAGGTGTGTTGGGTGGTTAAAATCAGACGAATGACCTCACAATTCCATGAAATCAGAAAAAAAACAACCGGTGAGTGAATGTTGAAATGGTTGTGAAGATAGTACATTAATCGGAGGTGTCGTGTGACTGCGATGATAGAAAATGCCAATCTGGTGCCATAAAACACCAAAATGAACTTTTAATTATTATATGCATAGAAAACATGCTTGGAATGACTTTAAATCATAGGATAATAATATAATTATTATTCTTGATGTGTATGAGGAGAAAAAATGTCAATCGAACATGAAGTTTGCGTGGTATGACTGAATATGTGGTTTTTAAGTATTTGACGTGCTTTAAAAAGGCGCGTCGGGTGGTCAAAACTAGCCGAACGACTTCACAATGCCATGAAATCAGACGAGAACATATGGTGAGTGAATTGTGAAATGGTTGGGAAAGCGTTATACTAATCAGAGGTGTTGTGTGACCATGGTGATGGAAAATTCCAATTCGGTGCCATAAAACACCAAAACGAACGTTTAACAGTTATATGAATAGAAAACATGATCATAATGACTTGAAATCATAGGGAAAAATCTAATTATAATTCATGACATTTATGGGGAGATGACATATTAATAGGACGTGCAGTTTGCATGGTACGGCTGAATATGTGTTTTTTAGGTGTTTGGTGTGCTTGAGAAAGGTGCATGGGGTGGTCAAAACCGGTAGAACAACCTGATAATTCCATAAAATCAAACGAAAAAAATCAGTGAGTGAATTATAAAATAGTCGGGCGACAACACGTCAATCGGAGGTGTTGTGTGACCGCGGTGACCGAAAACGCACTTCTGGTGCCATAAATGACCAAAATATGCATTTAACGGTCAAATTCATACCGAATGACATCAGAATAACTTGAAATCATAGGAAAACATTCTAATTATTATTCATGATGTGTCCGAGGATATGACACATCAATCAGATGTGTGGTTTTCATGGTATGACTGAATATGTGTTTTTTAAATATTTGGCGTGCTTGAGAAAGGTTCGTGAGGTGGTCAAAACCAACTGAATGACCTCTAAATTCAATTAAATCAAACGATAACAACCGGTGATTGAATTTTGAAATGTTCGGTCATACGACACATCAATCGGAGGTGTCGTGTGACCGTAGTGACCGAAAACGCACTTCTGGTGCCATAAATGACCAAAACACGCATTTAACGGTCAAATGCATACCGAATGACATAAGAATGATTTTAAATCACATGAAAATAGTCTAATTATTATTCGTAACATTTACGGGGAGACGACACGTCAACAAGATGTGCGATTTTCACGGTACAGCTGAATATTTGTTTTTTAGGTGTTTGGCGTGCTTGAGAAAGGTGCGTGGGGCAGTCAAAACTGTCTGAACGACATCAGAATGCCATGAAATCAAATCAAAACAACCGGCGAGTGAATTTTAAAATGGTTGGGTAGACGACACATCAATCGGAGGTGTCGTGTTACCGCTGTGACCTAAAACGGACTTCTGGTTCCATAAACAACCAAAACCCGCATTTAACGATCAAATGGATAACAAATGACATCAGAATTACTTTAAATCATAGGAAAATAGTATAATTATTATTCGTGATGTGTACAAGGAGATGACACATCAATCGGACCTGCGGTTTTTATAGTACAATTGAATATGTATTTTTTAGGTGTTTGGAGCGCTTGAGAAAGGTGTGTGGGGTGGTTAAAACCGACCAAACGACATAATAATTCCATGAAATCAGAAGACAACAACCAGAGAATGAATTATTAAATGGTCAGGTAGACGACACGTCAATCGCAGGTTTCGTGTGACCGCGGTGACCGAAAACGCACTTATGGTGCCATAAACGACCAAAAAATTTATTTAACGGTCAATTGCATACCGAACAACATCAAAATGACCTTAAATCACAGGAAAACGGTCTAATTATTATTCTTGACGTGTACGAGAGACGACACGTCAATCAGATGTGTGGTTTGTGTGGTACGGCTGAATTTGTATTTTTTAAATGTTTAGCGCGCTTGAGAAAAGTGTGTGGGGTGATCAAAACTGGCCGAACGACATCAGAATACCATGAAATCAGAATAAAACAATTGGCAAGTAAATTTTGAAATGGTCGGGCATACAAAACATCAATCAGAGGTGTCATGTGACCGTGGTGATCGAAAACGCCTTTCTGGTGCCATAAACGACCAAAACACACGTTTAACGGTGATATGCATACCGAATGACATCAAGAATGACTTGAAATCACAGGAAAATAGTCTAATTATTATTATTAATGTGTACAGGGAGACTTCACATCAATCAAATGCGCGGTTTTCACAGTACGGTTGAATATACATTTTTAGGTGTTTGGCGCACTTGAGAAAGGTGCGTGAGGTGCTCAAAACTGTCCAAACGACCTCTTAATTCCATGAAATCAAACAACAACAACCATAGAATGAATTTTCAAATGTTCAAGTAGAAGATATGTCAATCGGAGGTGTCGTGCGATCGAGGTGACTGAAAACGCACTTCTAGTGCCATAAATGACCAAAACACGCGTTTAACGGTCAAATGCATACCGAATGACATCAGAATGAATTGAAATAATAGGAAAACAATATAATTATTATTTTTGACGTGTACGAGGAGACGACACATCAATTGGACTTGAGGTTTACGCGTTACGGTTGAATATGTGTTTTTTAGGTGTTTGGCGCGCTTGAGAAAGGTGCATGGGTTAGTCAAAACTGGCCGAATGACCTCAGAATGCAATGAAATTAGATGAAAAAAAACCAGCGAGTGAATTGTGAAATGGTCGGGTAGATGACATGTCAATCAGAGGTTTCGTGTGACTGCGGTGACCGAAAACACACTTCCCGTGCCACAAACGTCCAAAACACGCGTTTAACGGTCAAATGCATACTGAACAACATCAAAATGGCTCAAAATCACAGGAAAACAATCATTATTATTCGTGATGTGTATGGGGATATAAAACATCAATCAAACATGCATTTTTTGTGGTGAGGCTAAATATGTTCTTTTTAAGTATTTGGCGTTCTTGAGAAAGGTGCATGGGGTGGTCAAAACCATCTGAACGAACTCATAATGCCATAAAATCAGACGACAACAACCATAGAGTGAATTTTCAAATGATTGGGCATACAACACGTCAATCGGAGGTGTCATGTGACCGCGGTGACCGAAAACACACTTCACATGCCATAAACGACCAAAACACATGTTTAACGGTCAAATGCATACCGAACGACATTGGAATAACTTTAAATCATAGGAAAAAAGTCTAATTATTATTTGTGATGTGTAAGAGGAGATGACATGTTAGTCAGATGTGCGGTTTGTGTGGTACGGCTAAATATATATTTTTTAGTGTTTGGCGTGCTTAAGAAATGTGTGTGGGGTGGTCAAAACTGGCCGAACGACCTCAGAATGCCATGAAATCAGACGAAAACAACAATAAAGTGAATTTTGAAATGTTCGGGCAAATGACACATCAATCAGAGGTGTCATGTGACTGCGGTGACCAAAAACACACTTTTGGTGCCATAAACAACCAAAACAGGCGTTTAACTGTCAAATGCATACCGAATGAAATTGCAATGACTTGAAATCACAGGAAAAAAATATAATTATTATTCGTGACATGTATGAGAATATGGAACATCAATTAGATGTGTGGTTTTCACGGTACGGCTGAATATGTGTTTTTTAGGTGTTGACGCACTTGAGAAAGGTGTGTGGGGTGGTCAAAACTGGGAGAACGACCTCAGAATGCCATGAAATCAGACGACAAAAACTAGCGAGTGAATTTTAAAATAGTCAAGCAGAGGACATGTTAATTGGAGGTGTCATGTGACCACGGTGACCGAAAACAAACTTCTCGTGGCATAAAAGACCAAAACATGCGTTTAACGGTCAAATGCAAATTGAGAGACATCAGAATGACTTGAAATCACAAGAAAATAGTTTAATTATTATTTATGATATGTACGAGGATACGACATGTCAATTGGACATGCAGTTTGAATGGTACGGCTGAATATGAATTTTTTAGGTGTTTGGCTCACTTGAGAAAGGTGCGTGGGGTGGTCAAAACCGGCCAAATGACCTCATAATGCAATGAAATCAGATGGAAACAACCGGTGAGTGAATTGTGAAATGGTCGGGTAGGCAACATATCAATCAGAGGTGTTGTGTGACCGCGGTGACCGAAAATGCACTTCCCATGCCATAAATGACCAAAACACACGTTTAATGGTCAAATTCATACTGAACAACAACAGAATGACTTGAAATCACAGGACAACAGTAATTATTATTCGTGACGTGTATGAGGAGATGACACGTCAATTGGATGTGTGGTTTTCATTGTACGAATGAATATGTGTTTTTTAGGTGTTTAGCGTGCTTGAGAAAGGTGAGTGGGGTGGTCAAAATCGTCCGAACGACCTCGAAATTCCATAAAATCCAACGAAAATAACCAGAGAGTGAATTTTCAAATGTTCAGGCATACGGAACGTCAATCATAGGTGTCGTGTGACCGCGGTGACTAAAGACGCACTTCCCGTGCCTTAAATGACCAAAACACGCGTTTAACGGTCAAATGCATACCGAACAACATCAGAATGAATTTAAATCACATGAAAACAATATAATTATTATATTTGATGTGTATGAGGAGACAGAACATCAATCAGACGTGCGGTTTGTGCAGTACGACTGAATATGTGTTTTTAAGTGTTTGGTGTGCTTAAGAAATGTGCGTGGGGTGGTCAAAATTGTCCGAATGACCTCGGAATGCCATGAAATCAGAAGAAAACAACTAGCGAGTGAATTTTGAAATTTTCAAGTATAATACACATCAATTGGAGGTTTCGTGTGACCGTGATGACTGAAAACACACTTCTGGTGTCATAAACGACCAAAACAAGCGTTTAACGGTCAAATGCATACCGAACGAAATCGTAATGAATTGAAATCATATGAAAACAATACGATTATTATCCGTGATGTGTGTGAGAAGATATAAAATCAATCAGACATGTGGTTTTCACGGTACGGCCGAATATGTGTTTTTTAGGTGTTGGCGCGCTTGAGAAAGGTGCGTGGGGTGGTAAAAACCGGTCAAATGACCTCAGAATTCCATGAAATCAGAAGACAACAATTGGTGAGTGAATTGTAAAATGGTCGGGTAGATGACACATCAATTGGTGGTGTCGTGTGACCGTAGTGACCGAAAATGAACTTCTCGTGGCATAAAAGACCAAAACATGCGTTTAACAGTCAAATGCATACCGAACGACATTGGAATGACTTGAAATCATAGGACAACAATCTAATTATTATTCGTGATGTGTGAAAGGAGGATAAATGTCAAATGGACATGCGGTTTTCGTGGTATGGATGAATATCGCTTGAAAAAAGTTCTTGGGGAGGTCAAAACTGACCGAACGGCCTCAGAATTCCATGAAATCAGATGACAACAACCGGCGAGTGAATTTTGAAATGGTCGGGTAGATGACATGCCAATTGAAGGTGTTGTGTGACCGCGGTGACCAAAAATGCACTTCCTGTGTCATAAATAATCAAAACACACATTTAACGGTCAAATGCATACCTAACGACATCAGAATGACTTGAAATCATAGGACAACAGTCTAATTATTATTTCTGATGTGTGCCATCATAGGACACATCAATTGAAAATGTGGTTTGATTAGAACCATAAAATTAACAATTTTAAATTTTTAAAAAGATATTCAAAATTATTAATATATTTTCAAAATCAAATGCTTTTGATCTGTTACAGTAAGCTTGAATTTAAATATGTTATTGCATTTCGATTATTTTTTTGGATGTTTTTTTCGGTATTAATTTTTTTATTAAATTATGTCATGCAGTTATATTCAATGATGGATGTGGAAGTTTGGAAGATGACGAGATGAAGAGATTTACGTGCGTATGAGTTTAAATATTTTAAAAAAGTTTTTTTTGTGATTTTGAAATATAGGGTTTTTTATTGTATTTCTGACATTTTAAAAAAATAAAAATGCCTATAGCGTCCTCCATTTTTCACTCGCTGGAGCCGAAGCTGAACTAGGCTATAGCGACAGCCATTTGGTGATTGCTATAGGCCATGTCGGCTCGTCTGCAACGTCCACCAAATAGAAGACACTATTAGAAACACTGAAAGGCCTAAATCATCCACTGTAGACCTTTAGCGATAGCTTTTGGAGATCTCTAAAGGTCTTCATTCTACTAGTTGTAATTATGTCATAGAGTATTTGTCACATTAATAAGGTCATAACAGTTCCCCTCTATGAGGAGAACCTTGAAGTGCTATGACGATATTATTAAATATAGTTCTATGGTTGGATGACATAATATGATGGGACACATACTATACAGACTGTTAGGTGTGAGTACTCGTAATAATATGAGACTTCTTCTCATGAAGTTCACACTTGGTAATCTCTAAGATGGGAGATTATGAGAACAGACATGCCAGTAGGAATTCCGCATGTTTTGGTGTCATCGGATAATCCTATCTGCGAGCGTGTGTAATAGTTCTTAGACTTTATGAATATCATTAATACGTGTCATGACTCATGCACTTTGATTTAATGATGAAAACTGTCACGCCATATGTTGGTGGGAAGTAAGGTACGTTGGGTGCGTCACAAATGACATGTTATTAATGGATAATTTGAGGAAGGATTTGTACCTTCCATTTATGAAAGTTGATATCTTTGACCTTTGATTGAAATAGAACCATCACCCTAAATTCTATGTCCATGGTGTAACGATGATTTTATTTCAGGTAGTTAAAGAATGACGTATCAAGCATATAGGTTGATGACACTATCATGAAGCATGCTTGATGAGATATTGTGACAAAGCGATTATATTACACAGTGACCATTTGTATGTGGATTACATCATTGAGACTTTAAGTTCTTTCTCTTAGGTGTCTTGACTTGTTTTTAGGAAGTAATCATGGACTTTAGGAAAGCCTGCCTAATTCCAACAAGAAATAATCCTAGAGGGTCACACACTAAGTGTTTTTGGTGGTATCAATTAAATTCTATTTGATTTTAATCAATGGAATAAAAATTATTCTCAAGATCGAGGGATAATTTTATTCAAGTTAAAATGATTTCATAAATTAAATAAATATTTATTCATCAAATTGTGAATAAAATATATTTATTTATTTTATTGAACATTTAATAAATATTTATTTACTAGTTTGTAAATAAAAATATTTATTTAAGAGAATAAAATATTTTATTCGAGTGTTCAATAAATAGAAGAGAAGTTCAAAAGAACCAAGACAGTTCCTGTTGATAAATTAATTATTTACAAGTTGTTAAATAATGTTTATCCAGTTGGCAAGAAATAATAATAATACTGTTATCATTTTGTGGCATTAGATTTCATCTATGGTTCTGTTTTGTGCAAGTTTGTGCACCACAAATAATGGTGTTGTTATTTTTATTATGTGGCATGAGTTTTCCCTAATAGTTATAATTGAATTTAATTGTTGTTTCGCAATTAAATATTGTAACTGAAACCCCATGTCGATTAATAAGTAGGTACTTCTATTGTTCCAAATCCCACTGAATTGAAAATTTTGAGCCAAACATTTTCTCTCTCGACTCCTCTCATCTCTCCCTCTTAAGAATAAGAGAAGTTATTCAAGACCAAAAAATGGGTGATCAAGAACGATCGACGCAAGACATTAATTTCACCATGATATCACCTAGAGAATGAGTGGCATTGTTCAGAGACCATTGGAGCACATGTGGATCACCGCTAGAGGGATTCTACTTTGGATCCTCATGAGCACAATGAAGAAAATCTGGAAGGGTCATTCTGGATGATCAATGATCATTAACGAAGAAAGTATCAAAGACCTAGGTATTTAATTTCTTTAGAAATTAATAAATTAATTATAAACATGATGTATAAGATCATCTTTCTCAGATCTGGTGTTTTTCTTATCTTTTTTTAAATATTTGATTTTAATATGTGGATATTGGTGTTCATTGTTGTATTAATCCTAGATTGGTCATCGATTATGGAAAAAACAAAGTTGGGCCCTTCAAAACACCATACTTTTTTTGCGTTTGGATCCTTCAAGTGGTATCAGAGGGGTCACATCATCATTTATAATTATTTAAATAAATTTTTGATGATTTATGCTTTAATAATTTAATTTGTCAATTAAAGTTTAATTTTTCTTGTAATCTTAATTTTGAGATACGTTCTTCCTCTATCATTTCTCACAGATCTATCATAAATGAATAATATTTTTATTAAAATTAAATTTAGGATCTCATCAGGAGGTAACGACAATTCTGTCTATGTAACACAATAGTACACGATGTGTATGAAATGCGTTGTCGTGGGCGCCGTCAAATGATTAATGGTTTTTGGGGTGCCTAGGTGCATCAGAGTGGTTGACCAAGGTCATCTCTCAAAGAGGAAGTAATTGAAACAACTTTTTAATGGTATTCTAAAAATAAAATAAAAGAGAATAAAAACACTACTTTAAAGGATGGGGGTTGTTTATCATTTATAAATCTAGAAGGATGGGGGGTTGTTTATCATTTAGAAAATATTTTAAAAGGAATAATCGATCTAACTCAACCTATTCAATCAATTATTTATCATTATCATTTAAATTAACATCCACTTAATTATTATCCCCTAACTTGTTAACCCCCTAACCCTACGATAATTAACCTTACCACAAAGATGAAGTGAATTAAACCCTAGGTTATCTTCGGAACATGTAATCGCAACACCCTGCTTTGATTGATGTTCTAAAGATAGCTTATGGTCAGTGGTAAATTAGGTCACATATCCATTCTGTAAATGAGAACTAATTGAGTTTAGGGATTATGTTTGAAGTCTACAAATTAATCCCATGTGGTTTTGAATTACCGGTTAAGGTTGCGCTTTCACAGTTTACACAATTCCCAACCTCGTGTGTTTTGTGTTAACTGTTCAATTGCTGCTTAGATTCATTTAAATTAAAAAATATATTAATAGATCATAATATTTTAATTAAATTATCTCATTTATTCAAAATAAATGAATGAATAATGATAGAGGTCGATTGATTACTAAAAAGAAATACTCTTCCGTTGGTGGTGTAGTCATCGTAGAAACGTTTTGCATGTGAAAAGGTTTAGAAAGGGTAAAACCCAATCTCATTTATACTCTTGATTATAGCCCAATTATAAAGATTAAGGATTATTAAAATAGAGGAAAACATGGGAATATAGAAGAAATTATAATAAATAGAAGAGGTATAAAGAAGTTTATTATGCAAATATAAATATTACAAAGCAAGAAAGAGAAGAAGGCTTCGATGAAGGGATCCTTGCTTCAAGAGCTACCCCTATGAGTATAAGTAGTTCCAGAACCTCTAAGGTGGTTATAGGACTCCTATATAACTCCAAAATGGTATCACTTCACTCCCTTTTCTTAACTTCCAAATGGGGTGCCCAAGGTATCAATTTATAGCCAAAATAGGGAGTGGTTTTAGGCACCCAGTTTTCGAGATACCACTTTTGTGTCAGTTTTTAGTTGATAAATGAAATTATATAGAGTTGGAAAAAATATAAAAGTTGTATTAAATCATCTTTACTATCTCCATGTCAAATTTTGTGGCCAATTAAGAATTACAACATGATATATGGCCGAAATATAGATTAAAGTCATTGACTTCATGAAGATTATGTCTCCTTGACAGATTGGTTCGGATGGACTCCTTAATGAACAAATTGGGATTCAGTTCCTTGAGAGGAGTTGTATCCCATGAATTTTATAAGTGTAACACAAAATATTAACCCATTTGGATGCACTTATTTTGATAAATGTTCAAAACAGTGGATAAATGTCCTTGGGATTTCATGCAGTTTGGCCCATTTCGCTTCTGGATCATCTCTGATCCTCCAAATCACCTCCTCCTACAAAGAAATAACAAAAACAAGAATAATTTCCTTTCTTAATAGTGATAAACATTTAATAATTTCATCAAATGGGATTTTCAATTTGAGAAAATATTTTTAATTTTAAATACAAAACTAGTTTAAAACAGTGATGTAGGGATGGAATAAAGTAGTGAATTGTGACGCGATCACACCCCCACACTTACCCTTTTGCACTCCTGGGAAAAAACTCATATTTTGGATTCCAATTTTTTTTTTCAAAATTAAACATCAATATCAAAACAAATTTTAAAACACATATCCTTGAGATTCAACAATTCCACACCAAGAAACAAATGATATCATGCCTTATAAAATCCATTATTTTAAGTTCTCTATTTATATCATTCAATATATTTTCACTTCATTTATCCTCCCATGCAAAAAACACTTTCCTCACTTTAATTTTATCTTATAACACAAATGTCAATTCTTTAGCAATTTCCTTCTCATCCAAACTCATTCATGGGTCACCATAGGCTTGATAAATTCCTACATCTCCACCTGATGTGAGTCAAGGACATATGCTTATCATGGGGAATTTTTAAGGTTGTTCTATGGATTTCAGTGGGTAGGATTTAGATGTGAAAAATTATGAGGCTGAATGAGGGGGACCTGACTCTTTTTGAAGAAAAATTTCATTAATCAATTTTTTCACTTAAATATGGTCTCCTCCTCAATCCCCATGGCATCGATTCATGTTCATCATCATGAAAAATAAAGGAATTTTCACACCATTCAACATTTCAGCAGTAAAAATGTCAATATTCTCAAACATGATTTTATTGAAAGATCCATATAGTCACAACTTTCTCCCTCTATTAGAAGATCCATAAAGGAACAACTTCACTTATCATGAAAGTTCTAGAAAAGGGACAAATTTCAATATAATGATTTTCTTTATTAGCAAACACTTCTCTTCAGAATTTAATTTTCCACCCAAAGTAGCACAGAATGTGGTAGCAGAACACATGACAGTTTCCCCCACACTTAAGTTCAACTAGATTATGAAATTTCACTTCAAGAGTTGGTTGTATAGGGATAATTGGATTATAATGTGGCAAACCTAACAGGATGTTCATCACTTATAAGGGATAAAGGGATGAAATGTTCAAGGTAGGACATTATAAAAAATGATTCTTTAAAATAGGGGCTTTAATACCAAACAAATTCCTCAATCATTTAAAACATAAGTACCCCAAACCCTCAAGTTTTGACAGGAATAAATCAAATTCTGGTATAATCAAGCATGGTTTGGTTCTCTCAAGAAATGAGGTAGATGTAAAGAATATGAAAATAATGGTTTAGAAGCCTCACAGTAAAGTGATTTCAAATATAAAGATAGTGAGATGTGGCATGGGATTCAAAATTCAGAGTACTTTTTATAAAATTACTAAATATTTAAACTTGAAACAAAGTTATTTTCAGCATTCATTTAAGCTCAGTTTCATGGGATAAATTGTTTCACTTATTGATATGGATTTAAAAATCACGATGAGAATCAGCTCAAAAGTTTCAAAAGCACGCAAAAAATTGAAAAATAAACACACAAAATTTGAAAAACACACAATTTTTTTTGTTTTTTAAAATCATTGAAAAACAGGAAAACAATTGAAATTACTAAACTAAAAGGTTCTATCCTTTACACTTAAAATATTGCATTGTACTCAATGTGAACCCATGAGATGATATATGCAAATGAAATATAGAATTTTAAATAGGTAAAATAATATAAAAGTGAAAGGGTTAGGAACAACCTGATATGCTCAAGTGATGATGGGGTCATGCAGTGTGATGAAATCCACTGCATCAGTAGGAAGTCCCTGAATGTATTTCTTAAAACATTGCCTGTTGACTATAAATCTCCTTATAGTTCCCTCTTGTTCGATCTCCACTACACCATAAGAAAAAACATTAGTCACAACATAAGGACCTAACCATTTGAAACGCAACTTACCAGACATCAGCTTCAGTCGTGAACTGTAGAGAAGGATTTTCTCTCCAACATGAATCTCCCTTTGTTGGATCATTCTATCATGATATTATTTTTACCTTTACATGTAGAGCCTTGATTTATCATATGAAGACAATCAAATCTCTTCAAGCTCTTGAATTTGAAACTTCCTTGGGATTCCATCTTGTGCCAAATCCATGTTGCATTTCTTTATAGCCCAATAAGCCCGATGCTCAACTTCAATAGGGAGATGAAACGCTTTCCCAAAAATAATCCAAAATGGGGACATACTAACAGGTGTCTTGTATACTATCCTATAATCCCACAATGCATCATCCAAGTGCTTGCTACAATCCTTCCTATTTGGTTGCATGGTTTTCTCCAAAAAATGTTTCAACTCCCTATTTGAAACCTCAGCCTGGCCATTTGTTTGGGGGTGGTATGGTGTTCATGTTTTGTGTGTCACCCCATAATTCTGAAGGAGGGAAGAAAAATTAAGATTGTAGAAGTGTGTCCCTTGGTCACTAATGATGGCCTTCGGTACTCCAAACCTGCAAAAAAATCTGTGCTTTGACAAAGTCCACTACAACATGAGAATCATCAGTCCTGGTGGCCTTAGCCTCCACCCATTTACTCACATAATCAACAAAAACCAAAATATACAAAAAACCAAAAGAACTAGGAAAAAGACCCATAAAATCAATTCCCCATACATAAAAAATCTCACAGAATAGTATGGGTTATTGGGGCATCTCATGTCTCCTAGAAATGTTCCTAGTGTGTTGGAAACGTGAGCACGACTTACAATACACATGAGCATCATGGAATAAGCTAGGCCAATATAATCTAGAGTCTAAAACTTTCATAGTTGTCTGTTTGGGTCCAAAGTTTCCTCCACATGAAAGTGTATGGAAAAAATGTAGAATAGACTCAAACTCATGGTCAGAAACACACCTCCTAATGACTTGATCACTACACATGTGCCAAAGGTAGGGGTCATCTTACACATAGTACCAAGACTCACTTTTTAATTTTTGGACTTGAGGTTTCTTTAAATTTGTAGGGATTTCAGATGCAACAAGGTAGTTCACTAAATAAACATACCAAGGATGCATACCTGAGATGGAATAAAGATACTCATCAGGGAAAGTGTCCTGAAGTGGTACCTGGTCCAAGGTGTCATCCTATAGTGTGTGAGTTATCCTACTCATGTGGTCCACCACCAAGTTTTCTGAACCCTTATTGTCCTTTATCTCAATATCAAATTCCTGAAGAAGGAGCATCCATCTGATAAGTCTGGGTTTTGCGTCTGGCTTCTTCAAGAGGTACCTCAGAGCTGTATGGTCAAAAAAACAACTACTTAAGAGCCTAATAAATATGAACAGAATTTATCTAAAGTGAATATGATAGAAATAAACTTCTTTTCTATGGTTGTGTAGTTTTATTGGGCCGAATCCATTGTCCTTTATGCATAATAAATCACATGTGAACGTCCCTCCACCCTCTGAGATAAGATAGCTCCAACTGTGAAGTTGGAGGCATCACACATAATCTCAAAAGGAATCTCCAACCGTGGGGGATGTATGATCGGTGGAGTGTACAAAAACTTCTTTAGCTCATCAAAGGAAGTCCTAAAATAATCATCAAACACAAAATCAAAATCCTTTTGAATTAATCGTTACATAGTAAGAGCAATATTACTAAAATCTTTGATGAAGCGTCGATAAAATCTTGCCTTTCCTAGGAAAGATCTAACATCATGCACACATGAAGGATATGGTAAGGATGAAATAATGTCTATCTTAGATTTATCAACCTCTATCCCATGTTTTGACACTACATGCCCTAAGACAATGCCATTCTCTACCATGAAATGACACTTTTCAAAGTTCAAGACCAGATTCTTCTCAATACAACAATTCAACACCTTTCCCAAACTACTTATACATTCATCAAATGAGGATCCATAAAATGTAAAATCATCCATAAATACCTCTATGCAAGTCTTAATAAAATCATAAAAAATACTCACCATGCATCTCTAGAAGGTACCTGGGGCATTGCAAAGTACAAGTAGCATCCTTCGGTAGGAAAATGTACCGAATGGACAAGTGAATATTGTCTTATCCTAATCCTCCAGAGCAGTAAGAACCTAAAAATATCTAGAAAATATATCCAAGAAACAATAATGTGTCTTCTCAGCTAGTCTCTCAAGCATTTGATCAATAAATCATAGGAGAAAATGGTCCTTGTGGGTGGACTGATTTAGTTTCCTATAATCAATACACACACACCAACTGTTTTGTACCCTCATTAGAACTAACTCATATTTATCATTTTTAACAACAATAACACCACTTTTATTAGGCACAACCTGAATAGGACTCACCCATTGGGAATCTAAAATGGGATAGATTATGCATGCCTCGAGAAAATTTTCAACCTATTTTTTAACAACCTCAAAAACATTGGATTGAGTCTCCTTTGTGGCTACCTAACAGGTTTAGCCTCATACTCCAAAAGAATCCTATACATGAAAATGGAGAGGATAATACCTAATATGTCAGCCAAGGTCCACCCGATTGCCCTGATGTTCTCCCTCAAAAGATTCAAAAGTTTTTCTTCATTTTCAAAAGGGAGGTTGTTAGCAATGATAACAGGTAATTTCTCACCACTTAACAAGTATGAGTATTTGAGATTAGGTGTCAATGGATTGAGTTCTAATGTAGGGGTGATTTATGGATGAAGAATTTGAAGGAACTAAAATATGTGCACAATGAACATCAGTATTAGAATATACATCATCAAAATCTGAGAATAAAGCATCAAATCCATCAGCATACTCAACATCCATGTCATAATCAAAGTTCGCATGATCAAAATCAGAATACGAATCCATTTCAAAATCAAATCTAAGAGAGTCATGTGCATTAGAAATAGGTGTGTAAGTACTCTTGGACATCAAACTAGAACCAATACTCATAATATCCCTAAGCACAGGACAATCAAATTCCATGGGTTTTTATTTGGTGGTTCAAAATGGGAGATAAAAAATGTATAATGATCCTCTGAGGGGTACTTCATGGAGTCCATAACATTAAATATCACGACTTCATCTCCAAACTCCATGGAAAGTGTAACCTCATGGACATTTATGACCATTTTAGTAGTTTTGAGGTAGGGCCTACCTAATATAATGGGAGCATGTGAACTTACCTGATCATCCTCCATGTTCAGCACATAGAAATCTATTGGGAAGATCATGTCTCTTACCCAGACAAGTACATCCTCAAGGACTCCCGTTGGATATGATGTAGCTCTATTCACTAACTGCACTAGTAATCTCATCATCTTTAACTCACCAACCTGTAAAGAAGAGAATACAGAGTGAGGCATCACATTTATAGAAGCTCCCAAATCACACAAAGCATCAAAAAAGTGTAACTCCCATATGGTGCATGATATAATGAATGTCCCTAGATCCTTTAACTTTGTTGGAATTTCTAGAGTTGGTGTAATGAGTGCTGAAACATTCCTTCCAAGATTGATCCTCTCATTTCCATTGAGCCCTCTTAGATTGGTACAAAGTTCTTTTAATAATTTTGCATACCTTTGGATTTTCTTGATGTCTTCAAGTAGGGGAATGTTGATCTCCACATGCTTGAAAGTGTCCAAAACCTCCTTTTTCATTGCCTCTTCAGCCATATTCTTGGTTTGAATAACCCTGTTTGGAAAAGGAAGGGGTTTATGAGGAACATCATTAATATTTTTCTTATTTCTATCTTTCTCCTTGGGTTTCTCATCAACCAATTTTGAATGGGGCTTCTCCGGAGTTGAGGTGAATACTGGTGGAATGGTAGGTGGATAAGCATAAGTTGTTTTCTTCATGATTCTCAATGTGATGGAATTGAAATTTCCCTTTGTATTTGGAGTAGGTTGGGAAGGTGGATTTATATAATTCTTACTTAACAGTTCATGGAGGGTGGTGGCAATCTGGCTCATTTGAGTTTTCAACTCCCTCAGCTCTGAAACTTGACTCTTAAACTAATTCTGTTGATTAAGAATAGTTTGTTTCAAAATATCATCAGTATTAGAATCTACCTTGGTTTGATAATTCCCTTGTTGTTGACTTGTTTAATCTTGAGATTCAAATCGCCTTTGGGATTGTTGGAAACCCTGTTGGTAAGGTGGAGGCTGCTGGATGTTTTGTTGAAAGGGGGGCCTTTGTTGTTGTCCAGATGCATACCTCATGCCTGATTGATCCTTAGACCCTTGGTTTTATGTTGGTTCAAAGGAATCAAACTTCTTTTTTGGATATGGTTGTTGTTGATGTTGATATGGTCACCCAGGAAACACTGCTGCACAATATTATGTTTCTTGTAGTTGGGGGAAATAGTCAGTTGGGTGGCTTGTCTCAGTGAAAATGCCACAAGACCTTGAAGGAGTGGGTTAAGATGTCTTTTGAGCCAAAGCAATCCATCTCACCATAGTGGTCAATTCTTTCAACTTGGTATCAATCAAATGAATTTCAAGAGAATAATAATTTACCTAATGTACTCCTCGAACATGTGGTGTACCTCGATCACCAAATTGTTGAGAGTTTTGGGTCATCTTGTCAATCAATGCATGTGAATCTACTGGTGTCTTGTCCACCAATTATCCTTTAGCTGCGACATCCACCATGATCCTCTCCATAGGTGTGAGTCCTTTATAGAAGTATTGGATGAGGAGTTTGTCACTGATTTGGTTACGTGGGCAGCTTGCACACAACTTCTTGAATCGTTCCGAGTACTCATACATTGACTCCCCTTGTGCTTGCTTGATTCCAGATATCTTCTTACGAATGGAAGTGTTCCTTGATTTTGGAAAAAATATCTACAATAAAATACATTTCAAATAATTCCAACATATTACATCTTCAGGTTGTAAATAATACATCCAATCTTTTGCAGCTCCATCAAGTGAAAATGGGAATGCTCATAGTTTTATTTGATCTTCAAAAACATTTCTTGGTTTTATGATTGATCAAAAAACATTAAATTCTTTTAAATGTTTTTTTGGATCCTCACTAGATAATCCATGAAACTTTGGAGGAAGATGAATTAACTCAGATTTCAGTTCAAAGTCCGATTCGAGATTCAGGTATGCAATACAATTTGGTTGATAATTAATATCAGGTGCAAACAATCCTCGAATGGTTCTATTAAGTTCATTGTTATTGTCTTCAACCATTAGTTCTTGTTTTAAGTTGGACTTATATGTGTTTCCAATTTCAATGTTCTTGGAGTAGAGGAATTCTCCAACTGGTTGAATGTTTAAACTTCCCGTAGAATGAGAATGTCTGATTCGAGCTTGAAGTCTACGTTCAATATCAGGGTCAAGATCTAAGAGATCTTCAGGATTAGTTCATGTAATAAATAAAATAAAAATGAAAAGAATAAAAGTGGACCATAGTAAAATAAAAATGAGAAGTTTGAGTTGATGGTCCAAAAATAATAAGAATAAGAAAACCAAAGAAGAATAAAACCAAAGAAGAAGAAAAAATCAGATTGGGTAAATAAGGAAGAAATAAGAGAAGAAGAGAATAAAATGTAAAATAAAATAAATAACTCTAAATGGTTGAAATAATTAATTGCCTCCCCATTAATGGTGCCAATTTGAAATGCGTTGTCATGGGCACCCTCAAATGATTAATGGTTTTTGGGGTACTTAGGTGTAGTAGAGTGACTAACGAAGATCATCTCTCAAAGGGGCAGTAATTGAAACAAATTTTTAAAGGTATTCTAAAAATAAAATAAAATAAAATAAAATAAAATAAAAATACTACTTTAAAGGATGATTTTTTTATCACTTATAAATCTAGAAGAAGTTTTATGGAAGAATATTGTAATTTTTTCTATTTTTGCTTTTTAAATGAAGTTCGATTAAAAAGACACAACAAGAAAAAAATTTAGAAAATATTTTAAAAGGCGTAATCGATCTAACTCAACCTATTCAATCAATTATTTATCATTATCATTTAAATTAACATCCACTTAATTATTATCCCCTAACTTGTTAACCCCTGAACCCTATGAGAATTAACCTTACCACAAATATGAAGTGAATTAAACCCTAGGCTATCTTCAGAACATGTAATCCCAACACTCTTATTTGATTGATGTTCTAAGGATAAATTATGGTCAGTGGTAAATTAGGGAACATATCCATTATAGAAATTAGGACTAATTGAGTTTAGGGATTATTTTTTAACTCTACAAATTAATCCCGTGTGATTTTGAATTACCGGTTAAGGTTGCGCTCTCACAGTTCACACAATTACCGACCTCCTGTGTTTTGTGTTAACTGTTCAATTACTTTCTTAGTTTCATTTAAATTAAAAAAATCAATTAATAGATCATAATATGTGAATTAAAGTATCTCATTGATTTAGAATAAATTAATGAAGAAGGATAGAGGTTGATTGATTACTAAAAAGAACAACTCTTCCATGGGTGGCGTAGTCATCATAGAAACATTTTTCATGTGCAAAGGTTTAGAAAGGGTAAAACCCAATCTCATTTCTACTATTGATTCTATCCCAATTATGAAGGTTAAGGAAGATTAAAACATAGGAAAATAGGGGAATAAAAAAGAAAATATAAGAAATAGAAGAGGAATAAAGAAGTTTATTATGAAAAAATAAATATTACGAAGCAAGAAAGAGAGGAAGGCTTCGATGAAGGGATTCTTGCTTCAAGAGCTCACCCTATGAGTATAATACAACGACCTAGACCCGAACAGCTACCCGAACAGTGCTAAACGGGTTGGGTGTTACTACCTTAGGCACACCTCCCCGAACGCCAAAGGTTGTCGACTAGTAGCGAGGGTCTTATAGGTATAGTGGGGAGGCTATACCCTCTCAGAGGATAATAAGGGTACTGGTATGAGAATAATAATAAAGGTGCAATGGAATAAACAAATCAGTAGACTCAAAATAGACCTGTAGAGAAGAAGCACAATCAATATCAAGAAACAGCAAAAGTAATAAATATAAACAACAACCGCAAAAATAAATATAACAGTATGATGATAACTTGTAACTACTACTGAACAACAAAACATGCATCCAAAGCAGGTCATACATATCCATATATAAAAAGGGCTCCAATGGCTAACCAAATGTAGCTACAAAACAAGTAAGCATGCTAATATAGAAAAGGAAGAAAAACAAGGTAAAATCCAGCTAGGTAATACCTCAAGGTCCCTACCATCTCTATGTGACAACTAAGACAACCCATCTCCTGAAGCTGACCTCTTTCCTGTACGTTAATCCATAAAGTCTGCATGCATCCCGAAGGGCCCGTGTAGGGTGTGAGATGAATATAAGTAGGATACCACCCAATGGTGAATACCTAATATAAATGTTTAAGCTGATATGAATTTATAAGGAAAATATTAAACAATATTATGCACAAAAAAAACACAAACTCAACCAGTGCTCAACAGCCAACATGGAGTGTCACCTGCTTTGGCCAACACGAGAATCTCTGTCATGTAACCCCACACCATGTGCCCCCTGAAACTGCGTGTCTCAAGTACCGACGTCCTGAAATCACGCCCAAGAAATAGTATCCCGGAGGAACAACGATGTTTGTCCTCAAATAAGTAACAAAAGGGACAACGATGTCAACCCTCAAATAAAGCAATCGGAGGGACAATGATGTCTGACCTCAAATAAAGTAACCAGATGGACAGTGATGTCTGCCCTCAAATAACGGAGAGCCTCTACCCCTAATCCGATAGACTCAACGCTATCCCCTAAAGTCTCCTCACCTTCCATGTGGCTTTATATGACAAGCACCCCCAAACCAAAAGTACCTAGACCGCAACTAACAGGGGCCTTTACCCACACGAGTGGTCAAGACCACCTTATCACGGAGTCTCTCTGTGTGAACACTACTCAAAGTCCCGGGTGAGCGGTAATCACCAAAATAGTACCCAAGACACAACACCTCTGACACCTCATGTCCCTATGATCATGCCGCTCAAGTCCGATGGCCTCGCCATCTAAGTAACTCGGGCCATGACCAACCTGACAGTCACCCTGCCTCAAGATGATGTCCATGACGACCAATCCCATGGTCAGAACCACCCAATGTAACCTGGGCCAAGCCCAACCTGTGATCAGCATCACTAAACAATACCCAAGCCATGCCCAGCACAACTCGAAGGTTCTAGGATATGCAATATCACAAATCACATATATACATAGAATCAAAAGAATACTTTATTAGGTCAAAACCAACTAAATGGTTGAATTGCACTAGCTAAGAGTTGTCCCATACCAACTCCAAGGTCTTGGAAATCTCTAATAATTCATATAATAACTTAAAAAATTAAACTTGTCAGTTTATTCAAGAAAAAATCAATTTATACGAATTTGGCACCCCCAGCCAAAATTCCCTATATGAACAACAACCCCTTACCTAGCCCCGCTCAAGAAAAACAGGAAAAAGGGCATACCCAAAGGCATTCCACAGGTTTAATAAGCAATTAAACAGACAATAACAAGTAAATTAGGGTCTCACTCAAAATACCCAAATATGCACTTTAAGCCGCGCCACCCAAAGGTCTGCGAAAACACAAAAGAAGGTATGTACCACCTACCTGAGACTCGTATGATGATACTCTTCCGATAACAACCTCCAATTAGGTCTAAAACGTGGTATATATATAAAATAATTAAAACCTCTCAAACCCCTAAACTCATTCTAGAATAGAAATCAAGAAGAACGACTCAAGAGGAATCAATGCCTTACCGAGGGGGTTCCAATGGATCAAACGGTGTTTGATTCCGACTTCGGTCGAAGAAACAGGAAGGGATTGAAGTCCTGATGGCCTAGTTCTTGACACCCGGTGACCCCATATGCCCTCTTCCTCAAAATGAGGTTATTTCCTATTTTAACGAAAGAAAGAAAATAAACGGTGTGTACTTTAGGACTACACGCCGTGTATCATTTTACTGTTCATATAACGACAAATATTTCACTGAGGATTTGTTGACTGACTACACGGAGTGTACCTAGGGGTACACGGTATGTACTTATCTACCCGGACGACATCCCCAACATGCCATGTATGCCCCCATACACAACCCCTCTACATGGCGTGTACAACTATTACATGACATGTACTTGATAAAAACATTCTACCCAGCCAACAGGCCTACACTCCATGCATGGACTACACACGTTCAAGGTATACAGCATGTCGAGCAACAATACACGCCATGTAGTAGGAAATTCCTACACAATCATCACATGACATGTACTCAGCGAGCACACGGATGGTACGTGCCTAACCCATACACGGCGTGTACTTTAGTGTACATGGAGGGTAGTTTGAAAATTTCCAAAACTTCTTAGATTTTCATAGTTTTCACATGAAAAAGTCAAAAATTCAAAAAGTGTTGGTATTTTGACCCATTCTAAAAACCCAAGTTCTTACAATCTCCCCACCTTAACATAGCTCGTCCCCGACCTATCAAAAGAAACCCAAAGATGGCATCAAACATACCACCCCGATCAAGGTAACCCAGACTTCCTTAGTCTCAAAGGTTCTGGATAAATTCCTCAAGGGTCTCCCCACCTTAGGAATTTTATAAATCGATCTTAACCCTACAAAACTCAACAAAGCAAGGGTTCACTGATCTGTTTCTGGACTCATGGTCATCTTGTGATGCATCGTCACCCTTGCGCCTCATTGGTGCTTTCGTGTTGTTTCTGACATCCAAACGTATCCAACACAATATTGGTGTTTGCCTCCACAAGGTCCTTCATCCCATGAATGCTCAAAAAAAACTTGGAACCTAGAACCTCAAGTAACCTGCATCCTTGATTCCCCGATTCCCACGAAACCTTAAGTAACCCACATCCTCGATGACCCGATGCCCACGACACCTCAAGTAACCCGCATCCTCGATGCCCATGATGCTAAGAATCTCATACATATATATAAATATATTACGCACCCAATATGGCTCTAATCCCACTGACCAACATCTAGTCAGTCCACGTAAATCTTGTGCACCTCGTGCACTCAAAACAGACATTCCTCAACAGGTCATGTCAAAAGAAAACAAGAAATTCATGACCACACTCACGGTGTACCTCTAACTATCATCGACTCACCAGCTTGTTCAGCCCCGGGAAGCTCCACGGCATGCACCTATCCTGAACCACGACTACCTAATTCCTGACCTCCCTACGATGTTGTTCCAGTCACCAACCAATGACCCCTTAGTTGGGTCCTGCTGTCTCCGTCACGTCCTACGTGTGCAGTTGAACCTCGGTTACCCTCTCCTAGTACTGAACCTGAACCAAATCCAGATGCCACCGTCTATCCTGGTCCCTGGCTGCCGGCTGTCTGAGAAGGATACCTGCAAAACCTCTCTAGATGCCCGACCTATCCACATGCTCGAAACTCTTTTGGATGCCTATCGCACTGATTCCGAACATGTCCTAGCTGCCCACACTGAAAGCAAACCACTACTGAACTACTATGAGGTGGTCTAGTTGAGTCTTTGGCCTAACTACCCTGCTAAAACTCATCCCGTCTCCGCTTACTGCTGTCTGGACCATCACCTGAAGCTATCACCTGGCCAACCTAGGGTCTATCCCTCTGGTTACCCTCTACTATAAGCGTCAAATTCACCGCCTCTGAAAATGAACCCAGCCTGAAGATATTCACCTGGATTCAAATTGAATGTCGTAATCCATCCTCGAAAGGCCTCACCCTTGTCGCATCATTGCTTACCATACCAGGTGTAAAGTGAGACATCTCAGTGAAAGTAGTTACATAGTCCATGACGGACATGTATCCCTGCTGAAGGCTCAAGAACTCCCGAGCTCTCTCGGATCTCAGTGTATCTAGGTAAAAGTTCTCAAAGAAACTATCCTCAAAGTCCTTTTATGATAGCCCCTCGTGCCTGCAAGCCTGAACTTACACATCCCACCAATGCTTCGCTGGTCCTCTTAGAATGTATGTCACCAGCTTAACCCTCCACCCTGGAGGCATCTCGAGTTGCTCAAAGATCATTTGCATGCTCTCTATCCAGTTCTTAGCCGCATGAGGACCACCCTCACTCTGAAAAAGTGGAAGGTGTTGCAATTGGAACTCCTGCATCAGATATTCCATCGATGGCTCTGTACCTTATGCACCTCTGTCAATCCCCTGCAAGACATGTACGAGGATAGCTCAGAGCTGCTCATCAAGCCATGGTCCAAATGTTTCCAAACCTGGTTGTTGTCCTTCCTGCACTGGATCCTGAACCTGATCTTTTCCCAGAGCCTCTACCTATGGCTCATGCTTTTCCTGCACCGAATCCTGAACTCGATCCTGCTCCTGTGTCACTGTACCATCTCCGGTCTGATTCTCTATATGAGTCACCCAAAAAGGAATCCGCTGAATACCATAAATGGTCAGACAAACCACATACATAACAATATATACATATATATTGTAGATAAGGAAAGTAGTAAAAGGTAGCGCATAACTACTAACCTTACTCTACCCCACCGCAACCATGCCCCATGGCATCTTGGCCTCATGTCCTCCTTACCCACCCTTAACAGAGTCAAGTATCAAAAGTACCTCAGGCCATGCTCGTCCTGACAACTAACGTTGACTCAAACTGATGATCGAGTCACCCAATCTTGGTGATCAAAATCACCTCAACCATAGTACCTGCCTGCTCTCATAAGAGCCAGACCCAAATACCCCGCCACATGAAATTCTACAAATATATAAATCATGTCATAACACATTGAAATTCAACAAGCAATTATATTAGTAATTTCACCTATTCACGTTTCAAAAGAATAAAAATCATGAAAATTTACATTATTCACATGGAATTATCACTTTACAAAGCATACGCGCGGTAATGAAATTGAAATACCCTAAAAATGTGCCTATCAAAAGCCAAAAAAACAAGTATTTACATACTGAGACAAGGTCAAATTCTCCCTTAATGCACCAGGTCAAGGGTTACATATCAAAATCAATAACATCACACACCAAGTGAGTCACCGAGGTAGAAATCATATAAACTGTAATCTGAGAAAAAGAAAACAGCAATTCCCACCCATGGAAACTTGGTTCATCCCTCGTACCTTGGGCTGCATGCACCCAAGAATAAGTTAGAAACCCAGTTCCACTAACAACCTATCTCTAGTCTACCATATCCTAAATAGTAAAACCAACAGAAATAAAAAGAGAAGTCTCAATCTCATTAGTATCCAATGAAACAATTCTACTAAATCCCTGTCAAGAACTCCTCTGATACCACTTTATAATGACCCGAATTCGAACAGTGCTAAACTAGTCGGGTGTTACTACCTTAGGCGCACCTCCCCAAACGCCAAAGACTACCGACTAGCAGTGAGGGTCTTATAGGTAGAGTGGGGAGGCTATACCCTCTTAGAGGATAATAAGGGTACTGGTCCGAGGATAATAATAAAGGTGCAACTGAATAAACGAATTAAAAGAATCAAACCAGACTCACAGAGCGGAAGCACAATCAATATCAATAAACAGATGAAGTAATAAATATAAATAATAGTAATGGAAATAAATAGAACAACATGCTAATCACTTGTAACTACTACTGAACAAAAAAACATGCATCCAAAGTAGTTCATACATATCAATATATAAAAAGGGTTCCAACGGATAACCAACTGTAGCTACAAAACAAGTAAGCATGCTGATACAAGAAAGGAAGAAAAACTAGGTAAACTTCAGCTAGGCAAGACCTCAAGGTCCTTACCATCTCCATGTGACAACTAAGACAACCCAACTCCTAAAGCTGACATCTTTCCTACACGTAAATCCATAAAGTATGCACACGTCTCGAAGGGCCCGTGCAGGGTGTGAGTTGAATCTCAGTAGGATACCACCCAAAGGTTCATACCTAATATAAGTTTTTAAGTAGACATGCATTTATAAGGAAAATAGTAAATAGTACGATGCACAAAAAAATACAAACTTCACCGGTGATCAGAAGCCACCATGGAGTGTCACCTGCTTCGGCCAACGCCGGAATCTCTGTCATATAACTCGGTACCATGTGCCCCCAGACACCGCGTGTATCAAGTACCGACGTCCTGAAGGAACACCCAAGAAATAATAGCCAGGAGGAACAACGATGTCTGTCCTCAAATAAGTAACTGGAGGGACATCGATGTCTGCCCTCAAATAAAGTAATCGGAGGGACAATGATGTATTCCCTCAAATAAAGTAACTGAAGGGACATCGATGTTTTCCCTAAAATAATAGAAATCCTCTACTCCCAACCCAATAGCCTTAACGCTATCTCCAAAAGGCTCATAACCTTCCACGTGGCTTCCTACGGCAAGCACCCCAAACCCAAAGTACCTAGACCACAACTAACGGGGGCCTCTACCCACACGAGTGGTGAAGACCACCTCATCACGGAGTCTCTCTGTGTGCACACTACTCAAAGTCCCAGGTGAGCAGTAATCACCAAAATAGTACCCAAGCCACAACACCTCTGAAACCTCATTTCCCTGCGACCATGCCGCTCAAGTCCGACAGCCTCTCCATCCAAGTAACCTGGGCCATGCCCAACGTGACAGTCACCCTGCCTCAAGCCGACGTCCATGACGCCTAATCCCGTGGTTAGAACCACCCAATGTAACCCGAGCCAAGCCCAACCTATGATCACCATCACTAAACAATACTCAGTTCATGCCAAACAAAAATCAAAGGTTCTTGGATATGCAATGTCACAAATCACATATATACATAGAATCAAAAGAATACTTTATCAAGTCAAAACCAACTAAACGGTTGAGTTGAACTAGCTAGGTGTTTTCCCATACCAATTCCAAGGTCTTAGAAACCTCTAATAATTCATATTATAACTTAACGAATTAAACTCAGGATTTTATTCGAGAAAAAATCAATTTATACCATTTTGGAACCCCCGACCAAAATACCCCATATGAGCAAAGACCCCTCACCCATCCCCGCTCAAGAAAAATAGGAAAAAGGGCATACCCAAAGGCATTCCACAAGTCTAATACGCAATTAAACAGACAATAACAGGTAAATTAGGGTCTCGTTCAAAATACCCAAATAAGCGCTTTAAGCCATGCCACCCAAAGGTCTGTGAAAAAACAAAAGAAAGTATGCACCACCTACCTGAGACTTTTATGATGATACTCCTCTGATAACAGCCTCCAATTAGGTCTAAAACATGGTAGATCTACAAAAGAATTAAAACTTCTGAAACCCTAATAACTCATTCTAGAATATAAATCAAGAAGAATGGCTCAAGAGGAATCAATGCCTTACTGAGGGAGTTTCAATGGATCAAATAGTGTTTGATTCCGACTTTAGACGAAGAAACGGGAAGGCATTGAAGTCCCAGTGTCCTGGTTCGTGACACCCGACGACCCCATAAGTCCTCTGCCTCAAAACGAGGCTACTGCCCGTTTTAACGAAAAAAAATACACGGCGTGTACTTTAGGACTACACACCATGTATCATTTTACTGTTCATATAATGACATATATTTCACTGAGGATTTGTCGACTGACTACACGGCGTGTACCCAGGGGTACACGACGTGTACTTATCTACCCGGCCGACATCCCCAACACGCCATGTATACCCCCATACATGGCCCCTCTACACGGAGTGTAAAACTAATACACGGCGTGTACTTGATAAAAACATTCTACCCATCCAATAGGCCTACACGCCATGTATGGCCTCCACACGGTCAAGGTATACAGCGTTTCAAGCAACACTACACGCCGTGTAGTAGGAAATTCCTACACGGTCATCACACAACATGTAATCAGTGAGCACACGGACGGTACTCACCTAACCCATACATGGTGTGTACTTTAGTGTACATGGCGTGTAGTTTGGTAATTTCCAGAACTTCCCATATTTTCACAGTTTTCACAGGAACAAGTCAAAAATTCAAACTAGGTCGTGATTTTGACCCATTCTAAAAACCCAAGTTCTTATATATAAGGAGTTTTAGAACCTCTAAGGTGGTGATATGACTCCTCTATAACTCCAAAATGGCAGCACTTCACTCCCTTGGACGAACTTCCAAATGGGGTGCCCAAGGTGTCAATTTATAGCCAAAATGGGGAGTGGTTTTGGGCACCTGGTTTTCAAGATATCACTTGTGTATCAATTTTGAGTTGTTAAATGGAATTATACTGAGTTGGAAAAAATATAAAAGTTTTAGGCAAGAATCAATACTATCTCCATTTAAAATTTGGAGGCCAATGGAGGATGACAACGTGAGATATGGCCGAAATACATAACAAATTCATTGACTTCGTGGAGATTCTATCCCCTGAACATATTGGTTCGGATGGAATCCTTAATGACCTAATTGAGCTTCGGTTCCTTGAGAGGAGTTGTATCCCATGAAGTTTTGGAGCGGCCCACAAAATATCATCCCATTTGGATGCACTTATTTTGAGCAATGTGCAAAACAATGGACATATGTCCTTGGGAATTCATGTAGTTTGGCCCATTTCCTTTCAAGATCATCTCCGACCCTCCAAATCACCTCCTCCTACAAAGAAATCACCAAAAAAAGAATAACTTCCCTTTTTAAAAGTGATAAAAATTTAATTATTGAATCAAATGGGATGTTCAATTTGAGATAATATTTTTAATTTTAAATACAAAACTAGTTTAAAACAGTGATGTGGAGATGAAATAAAGTAGTGAATTGTGATGCGATTAGTGTACTTGGTATGCTACTTTTATAAAATGATCCATAAGTCATTTGTGACATGTAAAAATCATATGCACCTCAATCTGATACACAATATTCTTGGTATGACTCAAATTGTATGTTATTAGTTTAAAATTGACACTTTAGTTTAAAACATTTGTCACTCACTAAAAACCAAACAAACATTCTCATATTGTCTTAATAATTTAGGAAAATTATTAATAAGTCACTTTTGATGTAAAAAAATCAGTCACACATCAAACTGATATACGATGTGACCGATATGACTCAAAATGCGTGTTTTCAATTTAAATCAGATTTTTAGTAAAAAAGACACGTGACATACTCAAAAACAATCAAACACATTTAGATTGTTTGATACTTTAGGAAAATGATTCATAAGTTATTTTTGATGTGTAGGAATAAACTACGCATCAATCTGATGAACAGTATGACCTATATGACTCAAAGTGTGTGTTATTATTTAAAATTGTCATTTTAGTTTAAAACACACATCACATACTCAAAACCGACCAAATACATTCAAATTATTTTTGAGACTTTAGGAAAATAATCTATATTTCATTTGTGATGTGTAGGAATCATACGCACATCAATCTGATACATAGTGTGCCCAGTATGACTCAAAGTGTATGTTATTAGTTTAAAATTGACATTTTAGTTCAAAATGTGTCACTCATTGAAAATTGAGAAACCAGTCGCACATAAAACTGACACACGATTTGACAGATATGACTCAAAGAGCGTGGTTTTAGTTTAAATTGATATGTTAGTAAAAAAGACATGTGACATAGTCAAAACTGAGAAAACACATTCTGATTGTGTTGATACTTTATTATAATGATCCATAAGTCAATTTTGACATATAAGAATCAACTGCACATCAATCTGACACACATTGTGACCAATATAACTCAAAGTGTGTATATTTATTTAAAATTGACATTTTAGTTCAAAGCAAACATCACATACTCAAAACAAAGAAAACACTTTTAGATTATTTTGATAATTTAGGAAAATGATCCATAAATCATATGTGACATGTAGGAATCAACCTCACCTCAATTCGATATACGGTGTAACTAGTATGACTCAAAGTGTATGTTATCAGTTTAAAAATGACATTTTAGTTAAAAACGTGTATCACTCACTAAAAACTAAGAAAACATTCTCTAATTGTCTTGATAGTTTAGAAAAACGATTCATAAGTCATTTGTGACATGTTGGAATCAGTCACAAATCAAGTCAACAATTATGTGATCGGTATGAATCAAAGTGCATGCTTTCAGTTTAAATTGATATTTTTGTAAAAAGGACACATGATGTATTCAAAAACCAAGAAAACATATTTGGATTCTTTTGATACTGTAGAAAAATAATCCATAAGTCATTTTTGAGGTGTAAGAATCAATCACACATCAATTTGATGCATTGTGTGACTGGTATGACTAAAAGTGCATGTTTTTATTTAAAATTGACATTTATTTCAAAACACACATCACATACTCAAAACTGAGAAAACATACACTACTGGAAATCATTCTTTTCCCAACACTTGTATACCAACGGTTCTCTTGAACTGTTGGTATAGGTGATCTTTACCAACGGTTTTCATAAACTGTTGGTAAAGATGCATTTTGATGAAGTTTTCCTAACGGTTTTTAATAACTATTGGGAAAATAAACCCCCAAATTCGACTAAGGCAGGTGACCCCCCTGATTCCAGAAGCACATTGCGTGACTCCCAGAAGCACTGCCCGACTCCCATAATCCCTTGAGAAGCCCCAGCATAGGTGCACCTCTTCCATCTGATCAGCTACCAGGTTAGACTCCTTCCACCTCTTCTCAAGGATATCCTTCCACCTCTTCTCAAGGATATCCTTCTATTCTCAAGGATATCATTATTCCCTATTTATAGGGATTTTGGAAAATTTTATGATTCACTACTCCACGAATTGTGTACTCAAATCACTAAATCGGTGTACACATTGTCCAATTAATGTTTTCATTACACATATACATTTATAAGTTCATGGTGTATCTTTCTTGTGTTCTAATTTTAAATATTCATAGTTTTTTTAATCTCAATGCTTCAAATATTACAGATTCATGTATATGAACTCATAAGAAATTGTTTGTAATATTTATTCATATTATTTCATGAAAATCACTCCTTTCATTAAGATCATGTCAAACATGAAGATCTTGTTCATATTAATTTTTTTACACTATGTGTATTACATAACAAGTATGTATCATATTTCTATCAAAATCTATATATATATATAAAATGACACATTGTTCACTTATCCTTTGTGCAATAGAACATATGGAGTATCTTCTTGAACTTTGAAAAATAGTATATGGTCCCTAATTATTCTTCACAGAAGAAATTAGAAATACTTAACCATACAATCCAATGTTCTTTATGAATAAAATATCTACAAAGGGAACTCTTGGTGGGACCTCTCCTTTTACCATGTAGTACTTCTTCCTTCTTCATGAAACTAATTCACAGAATGTAAAATTCACAATATTAATTAATATTAGTTTTCCTAATATAACCATTAATCATTTTTCCTTCAAAATCATACATGAGTTATTCAATCACCTTTTTAAAACACAATTAACATTTTCACTGATTTGGGGTTCCTCAAAATGCTTGGGAAAATCAGAAAAAACACATGTATTGAATCGTGCTTCTCATATGGTTTCATGGATACAAGTTCATCTTGAAAATCATGACTGCGTGGTTCAAATATCAAGAGAACCATGGGATTATTATTCTTCACACAGATGAAGTTGTTTTCTACAACTATGTGTTTTTGTTTTCACTTTTGATTTGGCATAAAGGGGAGCTTTGTGGTCATTAATCATGGTTGTGGGTGGTCATTTAGGATGTAAGATAGTATGACTTCATTTTACTTGATATATCCAATATTATTATTGATTTATGTTCAATTTGATTATCTTTGACAAGTGATGTTGTTTAATAAGTTGTTATTAATGGTTGTAATAATGGTGATATGGTATAAGGGTTCACATGGTGTGTATAACGATTGACATGGTGTCTACGATAATCTAGTGTCTTGGGAATGTACATGGGAATGTACACACAGTACATGACTTGGTTAGCCATGTAAATATACATGGCCAATCCCTTATGGTGAAAAGTATTTTTGGCCAAATGGGGTGCTGAAAACGTCCCATTTACACATGGATTTGTTTCATGGGTATGCCCACATGATGTGCCGGCCATACTATAGAGTAGGCAATAATTAGCTCAGTCAAAACACTTTCATCCATGAAATTCAAGACTACATGGTGAAATAGAAGAACCCATGTTATAATAACATGCCGAACATGGTTTCTAACTCACCTCACCTCACCTAAAAATAAACTAGAACACTGGTTAAATGCAAGAATTCATCCTAACGTACACTATAACATTGGTTAAATGGAAGAAATCATCCTCGTTACTGAATTCCATACACATTTGGGAAAAAGACCATCATTCATGAACATCACTGTAATTTATAGGCTTTTCACAAAACATATATCCCTTAAATGTCATGAAATTACAGCAGGCACTGATTTAAAGTTGTCATGTTTACAGGTGGAATCTTTGTAGCTTTGGATAATATATTCTTAGAACTATAGAGTGGAACCCCATTCGGTTGTTTGAGGTCCACCCAGGACAACCCTCCTCCTTCCTGGACCCAGGACAACCCCCCTCCTTCCTAAACCCTTGACAGCCCCCCCCCACCCTCCTCCCTGGACCCCGGACATCCCCCCACCCTCCTTCCTGGACCCTGGACATCCCCCCTCCTTCCTGGAACCTGGACATCCCCCCTCCTCCCTAGACCCCAGACAGTCCCCCACCCACCTTTCTGGACCCAGGACAGCCCCCTCCTTCCTGGAACCTGGTCAGCCCCCCCCACCCTCCTCCTTGAACCTCGGACAGCCCACCACCCTCCTCCCTGGACCCCGGACAGCCCAAAAATCATTATTCGTATGTGAGATAAAACACAATAGAACTTGAAGGTCCCTCTCCAATGAGTGGCCATATGGGTTCAGGTCACTAATGAGTGGCATCCTGGTTTAGGATGTCACAATTCCTGGATATCCTTTTTATAGGTGTTTCTAATCAAATCCATACCTATAACTATTGAAGGTCCCTCTCCAAAATCAATTGGGACATGATTCAATGAATACACCCTACCAACCTATGATCTATGGCCCCAAACCTAGGATCCTTTAATCCATGGTTAAGGTGAAACTTGATGAGGCCATAACTACTTTTGATGTGATCCTCATCCTACTCCTCATCCTGATCTCCCAGAAGAAGTTAAAGTATAAAACTCATGTACTCCCAATAAGACCCTTAAGGATTATGTATTCCTTGATCCACTTCCAATATCTTACTGGGAAATCCTTGAATATAGTCATTCGAAATTCTGTATCTTATTTTCTTATATACACTGTATTTTGTTGTATTTCTTAATATGATTCTCATATAGAGTAATGTGTCAGTTATGATTTTATTTAAAGTAAACAATTTTCATTTACCTAAATATTTTTTTTGATTGAACTTCAATATTATTGAATTACTTTGAAATAACTTATTGAATTTTTGTTACAGAATGGATAGAATTTAGATGTACGAAACTGATCGGATTTCAACCGATTTTCAAAATAAATTGAACAGATTTTTAGATTTTTCATTTGACAAGGCTTCAGATAGTGGTCACATACACTTACCATGTTCTAATTGTGTTGGAAGACCTTGGTTGAGTGAAGAAGAAGTTATCTATCATATAACCAAATATGGTTTCCAAACAAACTATTATGTGTGGTATCACAATGGAGAGAAAATGGAATCTCAAAATGTTGATGATCCAAATGATAGGACTGAATTGGAGAGTTTGATATATGATCGGTTTCCATTTATTCAGCATCATGAGAAGGAAAGGATGTCCAGCCAACAAGATTTCGATACAATAACACATGATGCATCCATTGAAAATTATGATGTTGATGGGGTGAAAAATTGAATGATTTTGTGACAACTCCAGTATATCGGCAATGTGGTAAAATGAAAAAGTTGGAATTTTTGATCCGATTGTTTCATGGGAAAACTATGTATGGGATTTCAAATACTGCAATTGATTACATTCTTACCTTCTTGAAGTGCTTACTTTTAGATGATGTAGATATTCCCTCAAACCACTATATGTCATGGAATTTAGTTGATGAACTTGGATTCTCAAAAAAAATCATGCTTTCCCGAATGATTGCAGCTTATTTTGGGAGGAAACTGCTGAAAGAAATGATTATATCAAATGTGGAACCTCCTGATGGAAGCCAAAAGATGATGGAACACCATATCATGTGCCACAAAAATTAATGTGGCACCTTCCATTCATCTCCAGATTATATAACCTTTTCATGTCTGATGAAATATCAGTAAAAATGCGATGGCATGACACCGAGAGAAAAAATAATAATGAAGAGTTGGTTCACCCTGCAGATGGATTTTCATGGTAGAGATTTGATGCTCGATATCCTGAATTTTCAGCCGACGTGCGTAACGTGAGACTGGGTCTTTCATGTGACAGTTTTAATCCATTTGGATAGATGCTTACTTCGCACATCACATGGCCGGTTTTCATACACATTTATAACCTTCCCCCATGGTTGTGTATGAAAAAGCCTTACACTTTCTTGAGTATACTAATATCTGGCCCTTCTGATCCCAGTAATGATATAGATGTATACATGAAACCTTTAATAAAAGAGTTGAAACTTCTTTGGAATATGGGTGTGCCCATATACGATGCATGTTCGAAAGACATATTTCATATGCGTGTTGCGCTTATGTGGACGATCAATGATTTTCCTGCTTATGCAATGATGTATGGATGGAGCACAAAAGTAAAATTGTCATGTCCTATTTGTATGAAGAATAATCGATCGAGAAGACTGAAATATCGTCTTAGTTTTAGTTTTATCAGACATCGACAATTCTTGTCAATGAACCATCCATATAGAAACAATCGTCGTAGATTTTACAATACCATAGAGACTGACGATCCACCTCAGCATATGTCTGGAACTGATGTGCTTAATGAATTGAAAGATTTCAGTTATTCATTTGGGAAGGGTGTAATGAAATCAAGAAATAGGGAAAATGTTTCCAATGATACCTGTTACAATTGGAAGAAAAAAAGTATGTTCTTTGAGTTGTCGTATTGGTCAACCAACATGTTATGTCATTGTTTAGACATAATGCACATTGAAAATAATATATGTGAAATGTTGATTTCGATTCTTCTAAATGTCAAGGGGAAGACAAAAGATGATTTATGATCTAGGAGTGACTTGGTAGATTGGGGGATCAGACCATAATTTCATCCTGTTTGTATCAGTGAAAATAAATGGAAAGTTCAATGTGCTTCTTATGTGATGAAACCTATTGAAAAAAATCAATTTCTGGAAGTGCTAGAGACTATTAAAGTTCCTGATGGTTATTCAATAAATATATCAAAACGGGTCAATATAAAAGAGTTTAAGTTGAAATCTTTGAATACTCATGATTATCACGTCCTTTTGCATGAGTTGATTCCAATAACAATCTGTCATCTCTTGTCCAATAATGTAAGAGTATCAGTTATTCAGTTGTGCTATTTGTTTAGAGATCTTTGTACTAAGAATTTGTCCAAATCCTTCTTGCAAAAACCATTGGTAGAGACACCATTAATTTTGTGTGAGTTAGATAAAATATTCCCTCCATCATTTTTTATATGAATATTGCATCTGACTGTCCATCTTCTGGACGAAATACTTCTTGGAGGACCCATTTCTTTCCGTTGGATGTATCCAAATAAAATAAACATGTTCACATTTAAATCATATGTTCAGAATAGGAATTATACCGAAGGTTCTATTGTGAACGGTTACTTGGCTCAATAATGTATGGATTTCTGCTCAATGTATTCGTATGATCTTACTACAAGAATAAACAGACCAATGAGAAATGAAGAAGAATAGTATGAGAAAATTGAACCCAGTTTTCCATCACTTCCTCAGACGGGAGGAATTCCGAGATCATATACATTGACGACATTAATCCTTGAAGAGCGAGAGATGGCACATCACATAGTGTTGTTTAATTGTGATTTGTTCAATGAGTATATCAAGTAAGTAAAATGTACATGTATCTCTTATCTTATCTCTTGTAATTTTAAATATTTGTTAAACTATTATTAATTTTATCTACAGAGAATATAAAGAATTGATATATAGAAAGCATCGTTCTTTATCTTTAAGAAGGAAAGAGACTTTTCACAGCAAAGGTTTTTCTTCTTGGTTGAAATTGAAGGTAAAAATATTTTTGTAATAACTAAATAAAAATAATATTTAATTAAGTTTACTATTTGTTTATATTTCAGGTATCGATTTTGCTTGTAGAATCTGTTTCTGAGGAAATAAGAGCTTTGGATTTTGGTCCTAATACCATGGTTCGTGCTTGTAAATCACTTGTGTTCAATGGATACAAATTTATTATCACTGAACAAGCAAGAAACATGAGAACACAACATGATGGTGTTATGCTAACTGCCACAACAGACTGTTATGCCAGTTCATCGGATAATAGACCTCATTCTGAAAATGTATCTTATTATGGAGTTGTGGAGAAAATAATAATTTTGGATTATTACTTGCATGGTCGAGTCACAATGATGAGACATCAATGGTTTGATTCAATGACGAGGCAAGTCACCTTTATTGATAATTGTGGATTTCGAGTTATTTACATGACTCGCACTCTTGCCACTGATGAACCATATGTATTGGCATCAATGGTGAAACAAGTTTTTTATGTCAAAGATCATTTCCATCCTAAATTTGGTGTAATTATTGAAGTAAATACCATAATTTTTTTTGATAATGGTGATGATGAAGTTGACACTATCCCTACTGCAATTGGAAGTAATCCGTTTATTACTTATAATGACTCTAATAGCTCAATTGTCAGAGTTGATTGTTAACCCGAAGTTGTGGTGGGAAATATATAGAATCATACAGCCGTGTTCTCACCTACATGTTTCACCTACATCATTCAGAGCGTGTATCCTAGTACTTACCTTCAAACCACCATAAATCTTATGTTTCTTTATGTTTTTTTATCAGAATGGGTTTTCTATATTTTGTTTTTTTGGTTACACATTAGTTATCTGTTTCTAATTACTTTCATATTTGTTTTCATTGTAGGAAATGACACCCATTGAAGAGAGGCGGTAGAAAAAGATGAAAGAAAATAATCGTCGCATGACACAGATGAGCGTTCCTCAACTCATCCCTGTTGTGAGTATTTTATTTCAAATATATATATTTCAATAACTTATAATATCATGTGTATAACGACCCACACTTTACATACATTGTTAATACTTCAAAATTGAATCACACTTATTACAACATATGACAAAACCACAAAGGACCGTATAGGTATAGTGTCTTTAGAAACTGGGAAACATAAACAACTGGTTCATAAATCTTCTACAGTGTCTCCCATTTATTTCATCATATCTAGGGTCCCTTTTAGCATATTCTACTTAATATCCATCTTCCTGACCTGGGGAAAAGAAAACATAAAAGGGTGAGCTCAAATGCTCAGCAAGGGAAAATAAAGGAAATAAAAATCATATCATATCTTTTTGAAAATCAAAACCTGCAAAAGAGATCATAATATCTTAACATGGAATAAATCATAGAAGTGAAAATGAGATCCCCAAAATCATAACATAAAACTTGAAACTTTGTGGCATGCACACATAATCATGGAAAATCATTTCTTGTTAGTCATAACTCATTGCCAAGACTATCTTAGTGGACAAAGTCCCTTTCTGAACCGAGTTCACTCCTCGTTTCAGTCCTGTATCACTGAACCGAAATAACCTTCCGTTCCAGCCATGTCTATCTCATGAGATATAAAATCATTACCCAATGCATTGGAGGGAGATATAGGTCCCACCCATCTTATAATGAATCCTTTCTTATGTGTGCCACATAATCATAAAACATGCATCATCGCATAACACATGTAACAAAAATGGGATTCTTGAAACATCATGAAATCATAAATCAATTCATATATGATAAAGGAATTCATAAACATAATTCCATCACAACATAGTCAAACCAATGTAAAAATATGGATAGAAACAGAACCCTTTATTATCTTAGATGGAAAATAATTTTGATAAAACACTTGAATTGAATTCTTGAGGAAAATATCCTTTCTTCTTCAAAAATATTTTTCCTTTCATAACATGTCATACAACTTTAAAATAAAAGAAGTTGATTAAAAATAAACTTGAAAACTTGTAAAGGAAGCTTCTTTGATGTAATGTTTTAAAAATCCATTCATGCCGTATAAGTTAAAAAAAACATTCTTCGTACTTTTGTCGGAAAAGTCAAAAAAGTACCTCGTACGGAAAAAACGACAAAAGATTCCTTTCATATTCTTTACTAAAAACTCACCTAAGGGTAAAATTGGATTTAAACTATTGCAAGTGGATGGAAACAATATTACATATTGAGGGAACATGGATGTGGATGATAAAATACACCCCAGTAAATACTTACGAATAAACAATCTCGGATAAAAATGAGATTGTGATATTTCCCTTACCTTAGGTCCGATTTGCTTTGTTCGTGTCCGAAGCTCCTGTATAATGGTTTAAATAATGTTATTGACTTATTCCAGAATCATACATATTGATATGAGATCATATATGGTCATATTATTAGCTTCTTGTTAGTAATATTTCATTGTTACTTGTTACTCGGGTCTTTATAACTTTTTGTTCTTATGCGTGTTTTGTCGAATAAATTCTTATTCTTATCTTTAGGTTATAGATAATTCATTTCCAGAATGGTATTAGTGTATTATATACCATATTCATTCATTCAATTCATTTATATAATCATTATGAAATGAAGATCATGTAGAACGAGTCGCATCACATCGTGGAGACGGTATTCCGTACGTACGCACGAGTGATGATATCGTTCCTATGATCGTGGAATTGTATTGGAGTATATATATATTATTTCAGTATCAATATTACTTAATAATAATCATATATAGTTACTGATTACACCATTATACCCATCCTTGTAAGGTGATGGTGGAAAATAGATTACACCACGGCGTGGAGACGGTATTCCGTACGTACGCACGCGCGGTGATTTCATTTTTCCGTAGGATGGATAGAAGGTGAATTAGGGTTGTTTCATATTTATAATAACATATCAGTATGTAAGTAATACTGATGTTATTACTTTATCATGAAACAACTAAAGAAGAAGAAGTTGAAGAAGAAAGAAATTGAAAAGATCGGTAATGGATATTACCTCTTCTTTGGGACGCCTTTTTGAATCCTCCACTTAAGGAACTAAGATTGGTCTTTGGAGAAGACCAGGACCTCTAGGATTATTCTAGGGAAGTGGATAAGGGAAAATGGCAGGGGTTGGCCGAGCTTGAGTGCTCAAATTGGTGTGAGGAGGAGGGGGAGGAGGTGCCCTTTTATAAGGGAGGAGAGGGGCACCTTAGGAATATCTCAAAATATTATTTTATATTAAAGTCAAAATCGGTTTATAATGGTTCCAAAGGGTCTTATTTCGAAGCCAAAGTGGGGATGGGTCGAAATCCTATCAACCAATAGAATTTAGACAAGTTTAGGGTATTATTTTAACCTTATCAATTAGATTTAACTCTAAGTTAAATAATTTAACTTTTACCATGACTTTTTGTTTTCTTTCACTATATGGTTAATACACTTACTATAACATGCCAAACGAACCCCAAATTGTTTATTATTAAAATATATATCCTTATCTAAGTCATTTGGCCGAACCTTATATTTTTAGGAATAAAATAACAATTAATAATATAATATTTGATTTAAAAACTATTTTGTGTCAATTTTGACACTATTTGATATATGATTTTTGTCAAAGTCATAACAGAATTATATGTTCGAACCAAGTTGATTAAATCAATACTAATATATCATAGTAACCTAGAAAATTAGTGGAATTCATAAAAAGTCTCAAATTACATTTATTTTGGTATTTATATTATCAATTTTGTCAATATTTCATTAATAAGATAATTACTGCATCATCTTTGTGTCATAAATAAATTAAATTATTTGATGTCTAAAAATTACAAATAAAATACCATCATGTAGGAAATCTTTTTAGCTTTCTAATGAATATTTACAATCGAATTTATCTTATGTATAACCCTATATTAAAAATGATTTACTTATTAAACTTTGATTTTAACTATTTTAACCCTTCTTTAAATAAATTAATAATAAATGTCCTAATCTAATCCAAGTGGGCCTAAATGGTCATATTTTATTCCTAAGTTTGTTTTTGGTCGAATTACACTTGTCCAATAGAATTAGGACATGTGTTAGGGTAATATTAATATCATAATTACCCTTAGTTACCCTATTTACTATTAACCGCGGTAAAAATAGTAAAAAGTTACTATTCACCAAAAAATTATTTTCATCTCATTGAACCACATTTTAGTCCTTGATATTAACCGTGTCTCTCGGATTTTTGAAATTCCATTCACAGAAGCGGTAAAATTAAGTTTTATGCAAAATTCAGTTTTTAACCTACCACTTAGTGGTTTCACTATTCATCAAAAATTGAAAGTTTTCAGAAAAATACCAAAATTTCACCCTAGGCTAATTTCGATATTCTGAGTCCAAAAATGAAGTCCATTTTGAAAAATAAAATTTATAAAATTTCAAAAAGTGGTTATTACTATTCATAACGGCTAGTTTTAATAGCATATTGTTGTTTAGTGAAACTCGGTATTGCGTACGACGCAAGCTATCGAGGAAGGTCGCGATTGCATGTAAAGCAAGCCAAGAAAGTGTTGTGTAGAAAAAGATTCCTTTGATGATTTATATAACATAAAAGTCTCGGGTGTTACATTCTACCCCCCTTAAAAAGAATTTCGCCCTCGAAATTCGTCACTTTGCAACAAACAAATGAGGATACTTCTCCCTCATCATATCCTCAAGCTCCCATGTAGCTTCTTCAAGTTGGTGGTTTCTCCATAAAACTTTCACCAAGCGAGTGGTCTTGTTTCGTAGGACTTTTTCGCTACGATCCAGAATCTCTATCGGCTATTCTTCATAAGAAAGATCTTGCTCCAGTGGTACAACTTCTGAGCTGAGTACATGTGAAGGATCTGGTATGTACTTTCTCAGGAGAGATACATGGAACACATCGTGAACTTGAGAGAGATTCGGTGGAAGCGCCAATCGGTAAGCTACCTTCCCAACACGATCCAGTATTTCAAAAGGACCGATATATCTAGGGCTCAACTTCCCCTTCTTTCCAAATCTCATAACCCTCTTCCAAGGAGATATTCGTAAGAACACTTTATCACCCACTTCAAACTCTAGGTCTTTTCTTCGGTTGTCGGCATATCTTTTCTGTCGACTCTGAGCTGCTCTTATGTGTTGTTGAATAGATCTGACCTTTTCTGCCATTTCATCAACGAGATCAGGTCCTAATAGCTTTCTTTCCCCAACTTCATCCCAGCAAGTTGGAGTCCTGCATTTCTTTCCATAGAGAGCTTCATAAGGAGCCATCTGAATACTGGAGTGAAAGCTATTATTATAAGAAAATTCCACCAAAGGTAGGTGTTGATCCCAACCTCCTTTGAAATCCATAGAGCAAGCTCTCAACATATCTTCTAGGGTTTGAATTGTTTTCTCAGACTGACCGTCTGTCTGGGGATGATAAGCAGTGCTGAAACTCAACTCTGTATCCAGAGTATGCTGAAGACTTCGCCAGAACTTCGAGGTAAATCTCGGATCTCGATCAGATATAATAGAAAGTGGTACTCCATGCAATCTTACCACTTCCTTTACATATATCTTGGCAAGCTGATCTAGAGAGAAATCCTCTCTAATAGCAATGAAGTGTGCAGACTTTGTAAGACGATCAACTATGACCCAGATAGCATTATTGCCTTTGGATGTTTTAGGAAGTCCTGTGACAAAGTCCATAGTGATGTTTTCCCATTTCCATTCGGGTATGGGTAATGGTTGTAACATCCCCTTAGACTTCTGTCTCTCAGCTTTAACTTGTTGACAAACCAAGCATCGAGAGACATATTCAGCAACATCTCTTTTCATGCCATCCCACCAGAAGTACTCTTTCAGGTCCCTATACATCTTCGTGCTTCCAGGATGAATAGAGAATGAAGAACTATGAGCCTCATCCAGCAGCTCTTTCTTTAATTCGGGGATGGGAGGAACACAAACCCGATTCCTGAACTTTATTATCCCATCACAATCAAGGTTGAATTCAGGAACATTTCTCACCTTCTTTTGTAACTCGACATCTTCTTTCTGTGCCTCTTTAATCTTCACATGTATAGATGGTTGAACATTCATTTGAGAAAGATAAGATTTTTCCCCTTCCATTATAATTCCAAGATCCATCCTTTGTAAATCCATAAATATTGGATCTTTTGTGATCCTCATCATGGATAAACTAGCATGGTCTTGTCGACTTAATGCATCTGCCACCTTGTTTGCTTTCCCAGGGTGGTAATGGATTGAGCAGTCATAATCCTTAATCAGCTCCAACCATCTTCTTTGGCGCATATTCAGCTCCTTTTGTGTGAAAATATACTTTAAACTTTTATGATCAGTATAAATATCACACCTTTCACCATAAAGGTAATGCCTCCAAATCTTTAATGCAAAGATTACCGCAGCCAACTCCAAATCATGTGTTGGGTAATTTTGTTCATGGATTTTCAACTGTCGTGAGGCATAAGCTATCACCATATCATTTTGCATAAGAACACACCCCAATCCCTTCTTGGATGCATCACTGTAGATCACAAACCTTTATCCACTACAAGGCAGTGTGAGCACAGGTGCACTGGATAACCTTCTTTTCAACTCCTTGAAATTCTCTTCACATTCCTCTGTCCAGACAAACTTAACTCCTTTCCGAGTCAACTTGGTGAGTGGATTAGATAATCGTGAAAAATCTTTTACAAAACGTCGATAATATCCAGCCAAACCAAGAAAACTTCGGATCTCAGTTACTGTTGTTGGTCTTGACCATCTTTCGATAACCTCTGTTTTTGCTGGATCCACAGATATCCCCTCTTTTGAGATTATATGACCCAAAAATGCAACTTTTTGATGCCAAAATTCACACTTGGTAAATTTGGCATAAAGCTTCTCTTTTCTCAGGGTCTTCAATATAATTCTCAAGTGATCTTCATGCTCTTCCTTGCTCTTTGAATAGACAAGAATATCGTCTATAAAGACTACCACAAATTGATCAAGATAGTCTCTAAAGACTCTATTCATTAGATCCATGAAGATAGCAGGGGCATTAGTAAGACCAAATGGCATCACTATAAATTCATAGTGTCCATACCTTGTACGGAAAGCCGTCTTTGGTATATCCTCCCTTTTGACCCTTAATTGATGATACCCTGAACGAAGATCAATCTTGGAAAAGTATTGAGCTCCGCGTAGTTGGTCAAATAAGTCATCAATGCGTGGGAGAGGATATTTGTTCTTGATAGTGATCTTGTTAAGTTCTCGATAATCAATGCAGAGTCTCATTGATCCATCTTTCTTCTTAACAAATAGAACAGGTGCTCCCCAAGGTGACGCACTAGGGCGTATGAATCCCTTATCAAGATTCTCTTGGAGTTGCTTCTTCAATTCCTGCAACTCAATTGGGGCCATTCTATAAGGTGTCTTTGAAATAGGCAAAGCACCCGGTACGAGTTCTATTGAAAACTCAACTTCACGATTTGGTGGAAGACCCGGCAATTCCTCCGGAAAGACATCATCAAACTCCCGTACAATGGGCATATTCTTAATCATGAGTTTCTCACCAACCATTTGAGATAAATAACCTTCATTTAGTGGAATCAATACCCATAAGATGGAAGAAATTTCCACTGGAAGGTTATGTTCATCCTTGCATTGATAGACGATCGTAGGTTGATCTGGAATATGAAATGTGACTTCCCTTCTTTGGCAATTGATATGAGCTCCATGTAGAGAAAGCCAATCCATGCCAAGAATCACATCAAATTCCACTAAAGGAAGGATCACAAGATTTGCAGGAAGCACTTTCCCACAAACTTCGATCGGAGAAGAATTATAAACTTTTGATGCGATTGATGTGCCATTAGGTGTTGTCACAGCTAACTCAACATCTAATTGTTGAGGTAGTACGGTGATACCCTTAGAAAATTCTTCAGAAATAAAAGAGTGGGTGGATCCAGAATCAAATAAAACATTTGCTACTTTAGAGTGGATGGTAAGTGTACCTTTCACCACATCGTTATCGTACTCCACATCGCTGATAGAAATTGCATGTGACTTTCCTTTGTCTTTAGCCTTAAGAGTTTGTTGACGTCGACCATCATCATCAACCCTTGGATTTGGGCATTGATTGGCATAATGCCCCATCTCCTTGCACTTGAAACATTGAAGTGTAGCAGGTTCATTCTGTGTATCCCTTCCTTTGTTTGCATCATTAGACATCTTCTTCCCATTATCATGGCATTCAAATGCCCGATGACCTTCCTTTCCACATTTAAAACATTTACTTGTCCCTTTAAGACAACTCCCTCCATGTTTCTTTCCACACTTTGAGCATAAGGGAAAGTTCATCTTCTTTTCCGTGTGCTCTTTAGATTTTTCTTTGAATTCCATCTTCCTCTTCTTATCAAACCCATGTGACTGATGGGTTACTCCAATTTCCATCTCGACTTTGAGAGCACATCGAACGATTTCTTCGTAGCTATTGAAGTCCCTTATGGCTAACGCCCTTCGAAGACTTGGTTTTAAGCCACTAAAGAATCGATCGATCTTACTCTCAGGTTGGATAATAATACCAGAAGCGTACCTTGCAAGTCTTGTAAAATTTGCTTCATAGGTACTAACAGATTCATCATCCCTTTGCTTCAGTTCAAGGAACTCTTTCTCCATCTTTGTTCGGAGAATACGAGGGAAGTACTTATTGAAAAATAAGTTCTTGAACTCGTCCCATTCCATAGACTCAATTTCATCCCTTTGCCTCGTATTCTTAACAAGATTCCACCATTGATCCGCATCTCCTTCCAAACGATACACTGCTAGGATGACTTTATCATGCTCAGAACATTGAAGAACTGAAAATATCTTTTCAGTAGTACTAATCCATTGTTCAGCAACTAATGGATCAGTAGACCCGCTGAAAGATGGTGGACGCTGCCTCATGAAGGATTCAACAGAATGTTGCTCCCTTCTTTGTTCGTTTGGAAATCCTGCATGATTCATAGCTTGAGAAAGTTGTGTGAGCATGGCTACAAGATTTTGCATTCCAGCTCCCATATCGTTTGGTTGCTCAGGGGGACAATCATTGCATTGCCCATCGCATTCCGCATTAACACGGTTCCTTCGGGTTCCAGCCATTGACTAAAACCAAGAAGAATAGTGTGAGCAACACTAATTATAATAGGAAACCACATAATTCAAGAATAAAATTTTCATGCTTAAGGTCTTATCCTAGGTTATTCAAGGCCATTTCTAAAATTGTGTTCTATGCTTAGACTTATCCTTAGGGTTATTACTAAGGCTTTCACATCCTAGTTTCCAAAGGTTGACTATACCTTTCCTCTGATACCAACTATAACGACCCACACTTTACATACATTGTTAATACTTCAAAATTGAATCACACTTATTACAACATATGACAAAACCACAAAGGACCGTATAGGTATAGTGTCTTTAGAAACTGGGAAACATAAACAACTGGTTCATAAATCTTCTACAGTGTCTCCCATTTATTTCATCATATCTAGGGTCCCTTTTAGCATATTCTACTTAATATCCATCTTCCTGACCTGGGGAAAAGAAAACATAAAAGGGTGAGCTCAAATGCTCAGCAAGGGAAAATAAAGGAAATAAAAATCATATCATATCTTTTTGAAAATCAAAACTTGCAAAAGAGATCATAATATCTTAACATGGAATAAATCATAGAAGTGAAAATGAGATCCCCAAAATCATAACATAAAACTTGAAACTTTGTGGCATGCACACATAATCATGGAAAATCATTTCTTGTTAGTCATGACTCATTGCCAAGACTATCTTAGTGGACAAAGTCCCTTTCTGAACCGAGTTCACTCCTCGTTTCAGTCCTGTATCACTGAACCGAAATAACCTTCCGTTCCAGCCATGTCTATCTCATGAGATATAAAATCATTACCCAATGCATTGGAGGGAGATATAGGTCCCACCCATCTTATAATGAATCCTTTCTTATGTGTGCCACATAATCATAAAACATGCATCATCGCATAACACATGTAACAAAAATGGGATTCTTGAAACATCATGAAATCATAAATCAATTCATATATGATAAAGGAATTCATAAACATAATTCCATCACAACATAGTCAAACCAATGTAAAAATATGGATAGAAACAGAACCCTTTATTATCTTAGATGGAAAATAATTTTGATAAAACACTTGAATTGAATTCTTGAGGAAAATATCCTTTCTTCTTCAAAAATATTTTTCCTTTCATAACATGTCATACAACTTTAAAATAAAAGAAGCTGATTAAAAATAAACTTGAAAACTTGTAAAGGAAGCTTCTTTGATGTAATGTTTTAAAAATCCATTCATGCCGTATAAGTTAAAAAAAACATTCTTCGTACTTTTGTCGGAAAAGTCAAAAAAGTACCTCGTACGGAAAAAACGACAAAAGATTCCTTTCATATTCTTTACTAAAAACTCACCTAAGGGTAAAATTGGATTTAAACTATTGCAAGTGGATGGAAACAATATTACATATTGAGGGAACATGGATGTGGATGATAAAATACACCCCAGTAAATACTTACGAATAAACAATCTCGGATAAAAATGAGATTGTGATATTTCCCTTACCTTAGGTCCGATTTGCTTTGTTCGTGTCCGAAGCTTCTGTATAATGGTTTAAATAATGTTATTGACTTATTCCAGAATCATACATATTGATATGAGATCATATATGGTCATATTATTAGCTTCTTGTTAGTAATATTTCATTGTTACTTGTTACTCGGGTCTTTATAACTTTTTGTTCTTATGCGTGTTTTGTCGAATAAATTCTTATTCTTATCTTTAGGTTATAGATAATTCATTTCCAGAATGGTATTAGTGTATTATATACCATATTCATTCATTCAATTCATTTATATAATCATTATGAAATGAAGATCATGTAGAACGAGTCGCATCACATCGTGGAGACGGTATTCCGTACGTACGCACGAGTGATGATATCGTTCCTATGATCGTGGAATTGTATTGGAGTATATATATATTATTTCAGTATCAATATTACTTAATAATAATCATATATAGTTACTGATTACACCATTATACCCATCCTTGTAAGGTGATGGTGGAAAATAGATTACACCACGGCGTGGAGACGGTATTCCGTACGTACGCACGCGCGGTGATTTCATTTTTCCGTAGGATGGATAGAAGGTGAATTAGGGTTGTTTCATATTTATAATAACATATCAGTATGTAAGTAATACTGATGTTATTACTTTATCATGAAACAACTAAAGAAGAAGAAGTTGAAGAAGAAAGAAATTGAAAAGATCGGTAATGGATATTACCTCTTCTTTGGGACGCCTTTTTGAATCCTCCACTTAAGGAACTAAGATTGGTCTTTGGAGAAGACCAGGACCTCTAGGATTATTCTAGGGAAGTGGAGAAGGGAAAATGGCAGGGGTTGGCCGAGCTTGAGTGCTCAAATTGGTGTGAGGAGGAGGGGGAGGAGGTGCCCTTTTATAAGGGAGGAGAGGGGCACCTTAGGAATATCTCAAAATATTATTTTATATTAAAGTCAAAATCGGTTTATAATGGTTCAAAAGGGTCTTATTTCGAAGCCAAAGTGGGGATGGGTCGAAATCCTATCAACCAATAGAATTTAGACAAGTTTAGGGTATTATTTTAACCTTATCAATTAGATTTAACTCTAAGTTAAATAATTTAACTTTTACCATGACTTTTTGTTTTCTTTCACTATATGGTTAATACACTTACTATAACATGCCAAACGAACCCCAAATTGTTTATTATTAAAATATATATCCTTATCTAAGTCATTTGGCCGAACCTTAGATTTTTAGGAATAAAATAACAATTAATAATATAATATTTGATTTAAAAACTATTTTGTGTCAATTTTGACACTATTTGATATATGATTTTTGTCAAAGTCATAACAGAATTATATGTTCGAACCAAGTTGATTAAATCAATACTAATATATCATAGTAACCTAGAAAATTAGTGGAATTCATAAAAAGTCTCAAATTACATTTATTTTGGTATTTATATTATCAATTTTGTCAATATTTCATTAATAAGATAATTACTGCATCATCTTTGTGTCATAAATAAATTAAATTATTTGATGTCTAAAAATTACAAATAAAATACCATCATGTATGAAATCTTTTTAGCTTTCTAATGAATATTTACAATCGAATTTATCTTATGTATAACCCTATATTAAAAATGATTTACTTATTAAACTTTGATTTTAACTATTTTAACCCTTCTTTAAATAAATTAATAATAAATGTCCTAATCTAATCCAAGTGGGCCTAAATGGTCATATTTTATTCCTAAGTTTGTTTTTGGTGGAATTACACTTGTCCAATAGAATTAGGACATGTGTTAGGGTAATATTAATATCATAATTACCCTTAGTTACCCTATTTACTATTAACCGCGGTAAAAATAGTAAAAAGTTACTATTCACCAAAAAATTATTTTCATCTCATTGAACCACATTTTAGTCCTTAATATTAACCGTGTTTCTCGGATTTTTGAAATTCCATTCACAGAAGTGGTAAAATTAAGTTTTATGCAAAATTCAGTTTTTAACCTACCACTTAGTGGTTTCACTATTCATCAAAAATTGAAAGTTTTCAGAAAAATACCAAAATTTCACCCTAGGCTAATTTCGATATTCTGAGTCCAAAAATGAAGTCCATTTTGAAAAATAAAATTTATAAAATTTCAAAAAGTGGTTATTACTATTCATAATGGCTAGTTTTAATAGCATATTGTTGTTTAGTGAAACTCGGTATTGCGTACGACGCAAGCTATCGAGGAAGGTCGCGATTGCGTGTAAAGCAAGCCAAGAAAGTGTTGTGTAGAAAAAGATTCCTTTGATGATTTATATAAAATAAAAGTCTCGGGTGTTACAATGTGTTTACTTTTTTGTTAAACTTTTTTTCAGGATCCACCCCCTAGATGAGAGATATCCGATGGGGAGCCTGATATTTCTCCCAGTACAGAGGTTGGTGGTAGGAGGGGGTGGTGTCAGAGTTAGAGGATCATCTGGTGGTCCCAGTACTGAGGCTAATGGTATGAGGGCTCGTGGTGAGAGAATTAGATGATCAACTGGTCGTACCCGATTGGACTATGCCCCTACCATAGACGTTTCTGATACACACCATTTTGATCCTGGTGTGTCTTTAGGGACACATGGGATATTTAGGCCTCTGATGTTTACACTACCAGTTGTCCAGATGTTTGTGCCATCATCTTTTTCTTCTGGTTCATTATCTCTGAGCTATTATATTCCACCTTCTTCAACTCCTGGTCCGACACAGTATGTGGCTGAGGAGCGTACACTGAGGGACAGTCCACCTGTATAGGATATTTCTTCAACTTCTGCACATCCAGTGATTCCCATTGATCCGACTACCATAGGTATATTTATATAACTCTAACAAAATTTTATACCAAATTTTATTTTTATTATAACTTGTACTGATATTTTTTTTTATTAACAGATTCATCTACTGATAGGAGGCGGGGGAGGGGGCGTACTCACTTGCGTGCAGTATGGAACCACCAGACACAGTTGATGGTTGAATACAATGATGATGGGCAGATGATTGATAAATCTGGGCAGGAATGTCGGGGTTTTTTGGGGATGCTATCCAAATAATCTGACATCATTCCGGTCAACCCTCTCTCTTGGAGACATCTGCCACATGAAGTCAAGGATAATGCGTGGGCACAAATATGGGTAAAAAATCTATTGGATTTAATGTAGTATTTTTTTGTATTTATTTGACTTAATCTATTTGGTGTCAACTTCGGTTTAACTTCCCGGATGGCGAACGTAAACGACCAGAGCGTTTAAAGGAGATAGGAGAGATTTAGAGAGCTTATAAGCATGATCTGTATGTTGGCTGGTGTGATAGAGTGGGCATGGAGTTGGAGACGTTACCTATCATGGATGACTACCTGATAGATCAATATTTCCAAATTATTACCCATTGGGTGACTGCCAAATTTAAGGTATTAATCCCATTTTAGGTATTTAAATGACAGTTTTCATATTTTTCATTAATATTATCTTATTTATTATTAAACATTATTTAGGAATCTTCTGAAAAAAACACATTTATTCAAAGAAATACCTCCATACTTTGGGGCACACCACTATGTCATATCATGAGAGGCAGCTGGTACGATATAGTTGTTTATCATTTTTCTGTAGGACTTTCCCTTTTTATTGTTTCCTGCTTAAATTATGTGATTTATTGAATATTGAATATATGATTATACGTGCACTTTATATTGTTTCAATGTCATTACAAAATCACAAATTGAATATTTAAGGATGTATCCCTCGAGCAATTTTTTTTTGCTCGAGTAGAAGGAAAAAAGATGGAACTGCAGTTAATGAACCGACATAAGAAAAGATTGTAAGTTTTAATTTTTTTTATTTCAAAGGTTAATATCTATTTTGAAATTTAATAATCTATTAATATTTTTAACAAGCTGCTTTAGAGGTCCTTGATTCCTAGGATCCTGACAATTTAGGGCCACACAATCATTTATATCTGGTTTTGGGAGATGATCACTCTGGTCGAGTACGCTGCCGACCTGGTAAGAATATAGTCCCGACGAGGTATTGGTCCTCTCCAGGTATCCATTCTAGTACCACTGAGTTGGAAAAGGTCAAGCAGCATGCAATAAAGTCTGATAAAAGGGTCACAAATTTGGAAGAATAGGTTCAAACGAGGGAGAAAGAATTTATGAAACTGATCAAAGCTTTATCTTCATCACTTCCACCAGAGGACAGCGCAACTTGTGAGGCATATATTTCATCGATGGGGGCATTATCCAATGCAGCAAGTGGAAGTTCTAGTGGCGGTCGAGATGATGACGTTCCTGGTGATGACGAGGATGCTGAAGAGGAAAAGGACGAGGATGAGGATGAGGACGAGGGCGAGGATGGGGCCGAGGGCAAGGATGGGGCCGAGGGTGAGGATGGGGCCGAGGATGAGCATGGGGACGATGACAAGGACGACAAAGAGGATAGAGATGGCGGTGAGGATGAAGAATATGATGACAGTGGTGATGGTGACGGTGATTAGGGGTAGATTGATCCACCAGTTGAAGAAATAGAGTTTGTGGGACTTCTCCCGGGGTGGAACTCGTCGAACTGGTCCGCCCCGATGGTGGAGATGTTGGCCTTCGTGCTGCCCGTCCCCACCGCCAGCGTGTATAGCGCGCCTTAGAACACCGCCAGCTGCATGGTGGATGCCGGATTGCAGGCGGCGGCGGTGGCCTTGGCGCACGGCGGCGGTTTTAGTTTAGGGATCGAAACCGCCAGGGTCAGAAGGGACATGCCCTGAAACCAAAGAAAACCTTGAATCACATTCACCTTGGATGGGAAAATATCACGCCTCCATGGAGATGGTACCGTACGGCAAGGTAGACGGCGGAGGCGATGAGGAAGGTGCGGTAGCGGCCGAGGTGGGCGTCGGCGAAGTAGGCGCCGAGGATGGGGGTGATCCAGATGGTGCCGACCCAGTTGGTGACATTTTTGGAGGAGGTCACCGTCCCCTGATGCAGCTTCTTGGTCAAGTAAAGCACCAGGTTTTCCGAGATCCCGTAGTAGGCCATCCGCTCGAACACCTCGTACACTGAACTTCAGGAACAAAAACATTACCAGAGAATGGGGGAGGAAAGAGGGAAGGTATGGTTATGGAGGAATCACCGACGACAAAGGAGCAAGCCTTACAGCCACCCGTCTTGGATATGAGCACGGGGTTGCCCTTAGGATCCACAGTGCCGTCCTTGGTGTACCCATCAACCCCTTCTTCCATGGCCGCACGCGTCCACCTCGCTTCGCGGGGTGCCCACAGAACTTCGTCGGCGCCGGATGTGCAGTGCAGGTATCCCACCACTTGCACGTGCATAAATGGATGGATATGGTTGAAAAAAATATGCATTGAATTGGATTCTTAAAAGAATATTATTTGGGTGGGGAAAACTGTTCTTGGAGTATCTCTTAGAAAATCAACCCATTACTCCACCTAGTTGATACATATTTGAAAAGAAGCTTTACGTTTAATAATTTAAATGGTCACTATTGTGGTATGCTATATTCAACTTAGTTATTTTAAAAAACCAAACTCAAATGCTTTCTTTAAACTTTTCCTTTATTATGTTGATTATTGACATAAAAAATGTGAAAGATGATCTTTCACATCACGTATCTCAATAAACAACATGAAAAACCGCAATTTTAAGTTTTTCATATATGTTATTCAAATAATATAACTCACTGTTCCTATATATCTTGAAACCATTCACACATCACTTATAGTAAATATATAGCCAATAAATTCTGTTTTCATGACAAAGGAAATTCACAACATCCAATTTCTTTTGAAATTAAAATTACAAGTGTATTTTATGAAATATGTTTTTCTCCATGTCTCATGACTTTCACTTCTAGTGAAATGCAATTTGGGTCATGAATCTCTAAACGGATTTCATGTCATGTTGGATGTGAATAGTGTAAAGATACATATTCAATCAATAATATGAGTGCATTATATTTTGAATACATTAAATGAAAATTTTGAAATATCAAATTAGTTATGCCCAAAGGGGGCTTAGGTGTGAGAAACCCTCGGGGGGGGGGGGGGGGAGTAAATTAGGGTATGAAATTTTTTCACTACCACAAAACAGAGCAAGGGATGTACCACCCTTTATCAGTGCTAAACAGAAAGCGCTGATAAAGGGGTGTGCCTTTATCAGTGCTAGATAAAAGCGCTGATAAATGTTCCCTTTATCAGCGCTACAATAGGCGCTGATAAAGGTGTACCCTTTATCAGTGCTCGGTGATAAAGGGAACATTTATTAGCGCTATTATCAGCGCTGATAAACGTTTTTATTCTTAATTTATATAAAATTATAATATTTATAATAAAAAATAATGTTTTTTGTATATATTAACAATTATATACCAATATTTATAAATATATACTCTTTATTGTTATAATTATTAATAAATAAATATATATTTATCTTATATGTCATTTTAAATAAATATATAAGAATATAAATAAATTGTTAAATAAAAACCGTTGGAACCTTGATCAGCGCTCGTTAAAAGCGTTGATAAAGGTAGGTTTTATCAGCGTCATTTTAGCGCTGATAAAGGCATCTCTTCATCAGTGCTAAAAAAGCGCTCATAAAGGTATGTTTTATCACCGCTTTTATTTTAGCGCTGATAAAACATACCTTTATGAGCGCTTTTAACGAGAACTGATAAAGGTTCCAACGGTTTTTATTTAAGAACCCTAACAGACCCCTCCTCTCTCGCACACGTTCAAGATTTCACGGAAGCTAAACCCGACCCTTTTTCTGCCGTGACCTCTCCTCCTCCTCCTCCGCCGCCACCGCTGGGTTTTCCTCCTCTTCCACGACCGTCATCCTCCTCTGCTGCCGCTGCCTCCGCCGCCGCTGCCTCCGCCTCCGCTACCTCCGGTGTATGAAACCTTGGCCAGGGTCCTAGTTTTAGTAATGAGAATGAAATATCTAAAGTTTACTTGTTTCAACCTTGTTTTTGTGGTATGTTTATCTTTTATATTTTAATTCTGTTGAACTCGTTCTATCGAAGGTGGGTTCTATAATTTCTTGTTATCTTAAGGTGTGTTTAACTATGGTGTGGGTTGATTTCGGTTATAGCGGGTTCTGGGGTTTGTGGGATGTGGTAAATGGTGTACTCAGTTTTAGATTATTTTATTCTCATGGGTTTCCCCTATTTTTGATAGGTATAACATATGAGCTCTCATTTTATGTTTTCTTTTCAGTTGGAAATTTCTTCTGTTGTGCGCCTCTCCTCTGCCGCGAACGCACCTTTGTCATGTGCTGAACGACACCTTCACGGTGAGTTTTCTCCTGGTACTCATTGGTTTCCTTTTTTTTTTCATGTTATTACTGTTTGATATTGATGATTACAATGTGAAATGTACGGGCTAAACGCCATGCTGAAAATCGTGGTAGTTGGTGGTCCTTGTTTGCGCACTAAATGAATTGCATGTTGGTTGGTTCCTGTTGAACATTTGAATATAAAAATTGGTAATTTACATATACTTGAATTATGAATGAATGCCCCAGGATGATAAAACTTCTATGATAACCCCTGAATTAACAAACAAAATTGAATAAGGGATGCTTTGTAAAATCTGAAATTGTGATTGTTTGGTTTGTATGGTGTTGCGATTGTGAGCACGATTGTGTGTTTGTATGGTGTTGTGGTTGTTGGCATGATTGATATGCCATTTTGTTTCTCATGCTGTTGTTCTTCCACCATTGAATATCAATCCAAACTTTACCCATTTCAATGAAACCACCACTTTGTTACTAGTGCAATTCCACTGAATCCTAGAAAACCACTTCTAGAGGACTCTATGAGACACTTTATGGACACCCTAGTCAAAAATGGATTTCACCTAATTCCTTTTTGTGTGGGAAAAACTATTGGAGAATAAAAACTGACATGCCTCTCTATTTATAGAAAAAATAAATATTTGTGTTGCTCATTTTCAATGCAGTGGTGCAGACAAAAACAATTGACGAATGTGATGTGATCACTGAGCTTTAGGGAAATTCCAATGAGATGTGATTTTATTATTTATGTGTTTGACTCATTCTCCACAAACCTAGAATTCACTTCTTCTTAAAAAAAATTGTCAATAATGACCATTTTTTATGATAAAATAATTATAGTGAGAAAATAATGAAAATGAATAATAATTAAATAAATTATTCTTCTTCTCATAAGGTGCACAAAATTAAATACTTCATCTTTTCCCAAAAAATTACCGTTATGTGACTTTAATTATTTTAGGATTTGTATTTCATGTAAATAATGAGGTTTTTAAAGAAAATTAAATTAAATAATTGAATTATATTATTTTAGGATTTGTATTGCGGAGCAATATATTGTTGAGAAAGTCGTTGAATTATGTACCAAATACCTGTCTGGTGTGAAAAACGTTGGCCTAACGAAATCTCGTCACACTGGGCGGCTTGAGGGTAAAGGAATTTCTGTAAGAGAGGTTGTCACAATCAATATTACAGATCAGCAGCAGGCTCACCTTTATGTTTTACATAACAGTTTCGACGTTGACCCATATGTTCAAAACCACAAAGAAATTCTTAGTAATTTGAATCCTTCTAGGGCTGAAAAATGGATATCAGATACACATAATCGACAGTTTATAGGATGGTTTCAGGACCATATTTTTAAGCAGTTAGATGAAAATCCAGACTTAATTTCAGAACGACTTTGATGGCTAGCCGGAGGAGTAAGTGTGTATGTATTCTCTTACAATGATTATGCAGTTAATGATTATACATTCTATACTAATGAACCTGATGAAGACAGTACAATGCAGAATAGTGGGGTTACACTTGTGGCTGAGGCGATGCATGTTTCTGGTGCTAAGGACAGAAATCCAATTTATGCGAATATTTCATACTTTGGCATCATCAAACGAATATGGGAGTTGGATTATACGAAATTCAAAGTGCCGATTTTTCAATGCAAGTGGGTTGATAACAGGAGTGCTGTTCAAATAGATGAATTAGGATTTGTGAAAGTTTATTTCAGTAAGGATGGAGAGAAAGATGAACCATTTATAATGGAATCACAGACAGTACAATTATTTTATATTCCAGACCCCACAAACTGAAATTGGTCAATTGTTCTGTTATCAACCAAAACAACTGAAGGGTTAGATGAAAGTTCAATGGAGGGAAAACCTTTTATAGGGACTTCACAATCATTTCACATCGGTCCCAATGTAGATGACGTTTTGTATGTCAGAGGAGACCACAATGAAGGGATTTACATAGTCGATAGAGGGGTCAAATATCTTCAGCATTTAAAAAAAAGAGAGTACAATAATCAGGTTATTTTTTTATTGTAATATACATTGTGTTATGTTATGTTATTATCTGTTTTTTGCTTCTTTTATGTAATCTAATTTAAATGTTAAACCACTTCTGCAGATAATGACTTCTACACCTGCTGATGTGCCCAATCCCGAGGCACAAAAGGTCTCTCAACCAGCTGTTGGTGGTCCCAGTGCATAGCAACAAAAGGTTTCTCAACCTGTTGTTGCTGGTCCCAGTGCTGAGGTATAAGAGGTTTCTCAACTTGTTGTTGCTGGTCCCAGTGCTGAGGTACAACAGGTTTCTCAACCTGTTGCTGCTGGTCCCAGTGCCGATGCTAGCACTCCAGAGTAACAAAATGATGATACTTCTGAAGAAATGGTAGGAAATGAAACCCTGAAAGTGCAAAAAAAAACAAGAGCACCGTAGTTTGATAGTGTTATCCAAAATCCTTAAGACAAAAGCAAAAGACATCAAATTTTAGGTGGGATAGAATAAGAGAGGCCAACATATTAACCCCAACAGAGCCATCTTTATTATCTACATTGGAATCGTCACTCGTCAATACGTGTCGATTGATGTATAGTCGTGACACCATGTTTTCACCGGGCTTAAGACAATAATGTGGGAAGAGATTACGGTAACATTATGATATCATTTTTTTAATTTATTAAAATAAAATAGAATACTAAAACATTGACTTACTCTTCATCATCCATTGTAGAGTGCATTTATAGTAGATGCCTCACATAAGGAATATGTATTAAGAGTTGCAGGAAGTATTCATAGAGGTTTCCACACAATTTTAACGAAATATCATCTTAAAGATACTGAAAGGAAAATCAAGCCGCACCCACCTACTCTTTATACACACTTGATATCCCAAGGAGCGCGGGATGCGTTTAGCAACCATCGTGGGGAGCAGACTTTCCAGGTAAATTGTGTGGGGTAATACGTTGTTTGATGTTGCTTGTATTCATCACTTTGATTGACAGTTTTTTATTTATAAAACAACAACTGAGTGCTAAAAATAAACAATGTGAAATAGAACCAACGTACCCTTACCGTAAAGCAAGGATGGGGTACGCTTCACTTGAGAAAAAATTGGTACGTCTTTTAAATCTACCGTACTACTTTTATGTGACATAAAACAACACCATAACCATGTTTCTTTATTTATATGCAGATTGATGAATTGAAATCGAAAGACATATCCATCCCATGCCATGTGCTATGAAAGGAGGCTCGTGTAAATAAAGATGGGATACTGATAGATGAAAACACACAAAAAGTGTGGGAAACATGTGTAAGTATGAAATAATATAAATTTGATTTGCTTTAAATCACTATTACATAACAATGACTACTTATTTTTCTATATTTTCTATCTGACATAGTCACAAGAATCAACAACACTCTCACCAGATGCAGACATACTTTAAGCGACCTTGAAGCAGCCAGAACAGTATGGCCACGTCAGAGGTGCGGGTTTTGGGGTGACACCCCAAACAGATTTTCAAAAACAAAAACAAGTGGAGGATAAAAATGAAAAAATGGAAAAACTGCAAGAATAATTAGCTATTTTTCAAGAAGAATTAAAATACCAGAGAGAGATGATAGAAATTTTTATGGGAGAGAGTCAAAGAGAAGAAACAACTCAACAACAACCCATGCGTGACGATCCCGCCCCACCCCTTATCAGCTTTGAGGCGAGCCATTCCCCTAAAAAACCTGTCTTAGCTGAGGTAATCGATGTTTTAATAATTGTTTTTGTGAAATGTGAATCACATAGACACTGATACCTTTCCTGTACTAATATTCTACAGGGTGAAAATGACTGTGATTTATATCTATCAACTCCCACCTATTGCCTTGTAGAGAGGGCTATGGTGTTTAATATGTAGAAAGACATGCTACATAATAGAAAACTTCCAACATATAATTTTAGAGTTTCAATTAAAGTAGAAAATGAGCCGAGTGCCGAGATACCTATTCCAAATGACGATGAAGACATTCATACGGTTGAACAAGCTGTTGGAACATTCATTTCATAATCGGCAATTCTTGTAAAAAAACATGTCTATAAGGAGGTATCTATTTCCAATTTATTTTTTTAGCTGGACCTTTAACATTTAATGAAAAAAGGTATGAAACGATGAATGTTATTACAGAATTACAAAGAGAAGGGGGTGAAACGAAATATCATCTCAAAACCATCTCAAGGATCAACCAACCGATTGAAACGGTCTACTGAGAGCACATTCACCCTGCCCGTTCTATATCCACAGTTAATATCATTGCAGGCTCATGTGGATACAAAGTTGATAGACGACAATGCTCACATAGTTGATTTTGAAAAAAATATGTACGGAGAGGAAGAATCATATTTCATTAGTGCTGAAAATGTAAATGAAATCCTCAAGTATGAATAGTTAGGTGCCTCAGTTTTAAATGTATACATGAGGTATGTTTTCCTGATTTGATTTTAAAAAATCTTATATAATCTGATAATTATGACTAAATACATTTCATATTTTTTGCAGGTGTATATATGAAAAACAATTGAAGGGATTTCCCCATGAACAAAAATTTGGACTCGTTATTCCTCACATCGCCTCTCCAAAAGAGGAAATAGATTCTGATAAAGAGGTTGCAATAATGTCATCCCTACTCAAATCGTTTGAAAACAAAATTACGGATGACAGACTCTTTTTAATAGCAACGATGGAGGGATAAAACTCTACAATTTAATCATATAAACTATATTTTCATTTCTTTCTTTACTTATTCCTTTTTGTTTTTTAGGCAGAATTGGATGCTGATTGCAGTCAATTTGGATACTCCAAAGATTTATTTTCTAGATTCAATGCATGGATATCCAACAAACTGACCACACATGATGGAATTTGTTAATTTGTAATACACTAGATCCAACATTTTAAAACTAAAAATCTAGTTATATAATTTATATTATCTTTTAATGAGAATACTATTATGATAGGGCAATGCATCAATATCGTATACTTCATGAAATGAATCTAGGGCCTAAGGATAAGAATGCCTACAAGATATACAACTGGAAAAGTATCCTGGTATATATAATAACATTGCACTATCCAAACACATATCAAAACAAATTACTTATTTTTTTTGATGTTTCTAGAGTGTCTAAAACAAACATACGGAAAGGAATTTGGTTATTATGTTTGTAAATTTATGAAAGAGATCGTATTTCATCAACAAACTAGCATCCCTGACGAGGTATTTTTGAAAATAATTACGAGTTCATTTAAAATATTTATTAATCCTTTGTGTATTTATATTTTTTCAGTACTACCATGACTGTCGCAAAAACTCATATTCACAAGATGATATAGATGTGTTTAGAAACAAATGGGCAGTATACCTGATGGAAGATTGTACACAAATAGGATGAAGATGAATTCCTACTACTTATGTTATCCATATATGATCATTGATATATCCATTTTTTACACTTATTGAGCATATATGATGACCCTTTATTATGTTTGTATCCTTAGGTTAGGAAGAATGGTTTTAGAAATGATTTGTCTTTCTAGTAAAGCATAACTCATTGGACTACACTGGTCGATATTGTGGAAGTCGACCAACGCATAGTCATTCAGTCCACTCACGAGCATCTTAAAAGCTTGATGGGAACCAATATATTGGATTTTCAATTTTCTAATTAGTTTCCCTTATATGTGGGTGGGGGTATCCAGGAGGGAGGGGGTGTTCAGGAGTGGGGGGTGTCCAGGAGGGGTGTTTCTAGGAGGGAGGGGGTGTCCAAGTGTGAGGGTGGGTGGGGGTGTCCAGAAGGGAGGGGGGGCTGTCCAGGGGGTGTCCAGGAGTGGGGTGTGTCCAGAAGGGAGGGGGTGTCAAGACAAAGAACCATTCAATTACATTCAATACTGATAATATACAATGGTTAGATCACTTCTAGAGTAGCCTGAAGTGGGTCTGTAGTGAGGCATCAAAAGTTTCAACCAACCAAACCAATTCCAAGCCCATGTAAAGGCCTAAGAATTATATTCCAGTTCAATTTGAGGCCCAATATATCTTATTTAATGTCATAAATACCCAACATATGCATCATTTACCTTTCTCACATTAGATTTATGTAAAATTTCATTCTTATTCCTCCAATATATTTTTTGTTTGGTGTTTTTCCTTGAATTGTTGAAGTGTATCTCTTCAAAATATATATGATTTTATAATTCATATTAGTGAATGATGGTGTATGAATAATATTTATTCCATTATCAAATATATGATGAAAATATAGTTGGACAAGGAAGGTTATTAAAGGTTATACACTAAAGAACAAGGAGGGAGGGGTGTCTAGGAGGGAGGGGGGTCCAGGTGGGAGGGGGCTATCCAGGGGGTGGGAAGGTGGCTGTCCAGGAAAAGGGAGGGGGGATGCAAGGGGAGGGAGGGGGCTATCCAGGAGGAGGGAGGGGGGCTGTAGGTGGAGTGGTGGGAGGGGGGAGGGGTGGGGTGCTGTCCAGGGGTAGGGAGGGGGCTGTCCAGGGGGCTATCTTGGGGAGGGGAGGGAGGGGGTTGTCCAAGAAGGAGGGGGTGTCTAGGAGTGGAGTGGGGTGGGGTGTCCAGGAGGGGGGGTGTCCAGGGAGGGGAGGGGCTATCCAGGGGGTGGGAAGGGGGCTGTCTAGGGAAAGGGGCTTCAAGGGGAGGGAGGGGGGGTTATCCAGGAGGAGGGAGGGGGGCTGTAGGTGGAATGGTAGGAGGGGGGGGGGGGGTGTTTTCCAGGGGTAGGGAGTGGGAGGCATTGATGTTAACCAGAGAATTGAGGTAGATCAGAAAACATGGTAAAATACTGTTTTGAGCCTTTAACAAGATCACCATGTTGACTTTAAATAGACTTTAATATATTCATTTAGTCCATCAAAGACATGACTAAAATCCCAAAAGATAAGACTGAAATTCACTCAAATGTAGGCTATAGAATCCATGCATTCTGTGACAATTTTTTTTCAAAAGTTTCACCCAGGTTCTTAAAATAAGAAGTAGTTACAGTTAAATATCTCAAGAGTGATGGTGTGGTTCCATCAATGGGGTTTTTTCCTCCAAACAATAATGTCAGACGCTACCACTGGATTAAAAAGCACTGATTCATAATCAATCGTGGTCTGAATGGTAGTGCAAACATCTTTTATGGATAAGTTCTCGCATGTTTCCAATCATGTGTCCCATATTCTCAGTTCCCTTCCATCGAACAAAGGTTTTTCAGTTCCTTGGGAAACTTGGTTCCCATCGCATGCGATTGTGATCGCGTTCTCCATGTTGTTCTCGCCTCTGTGCTGTATCCTCCACGATCACTATTGACCAAGCGTTGTATGCTGTAGTTTCTTCAAGTCCAGACGCGTGCTTTTCCAGTTTCACCATACTTTCCGACTGCCACACGTGGTCCCGTGGAAAACAAATTGTAGATGGATCCTCTTGCTAAGTTTCAGTTTCATTTTCCTCCAAAGATGCGACCAACATCCCGATCACATCTCTCCCATTCGTCTCCCTATTTCTTCCTCCATCAGAACGTGTTAGTCTCCTCCGTAGCCAGCATCAACTGATCGTCTTGCTTTGCCTGCATCTCATTAATTCTCATCGCCAATGTAAGTCACTCCCCCTCTTGTTGCGACACTTTCTCCATGTTGCGCAGCATGTTAGTGGTGTGTTTTCAGTATTCATCTTGCTCCATCAACTCATTTTCCCACCTTCACTACTCTTGATCCCACAACTGCTGGTACAATGTGAGAGCTTCCATTTTGGATAAAATAGCTTCATTCTGAAAATTTCAAGGGTTTATTCCTCTTTTTGTAACAGAAAAGTTTTTTATGACAATATGTTCATTTGGTCATACCCACTAAAATCTATTATTATTATTGTTACTATTGTCATTGATAGATTTGTAGTTGATTTTCTTTCATTTTCCAAAGATATCATTTGATTTTTGCTGGTTCAATTTCACTATAGATTTGCAGAACAATATGTTTTTGTTCTATCTAGGGGTCTGTCTTGGGGAGGGGAGGGAGGGGGGTTGTCCAGGAAGGAGGGGGTGTCCGGGAGTGGAGGGTGGTGTCCAGGAGGGGAGGGGGGTTGTCCCGGAGGGGAGGGGGATGTACAGGGGGGGGAAGGGGGATGTTCATGGAAAGGAAGGGGGGATGCAAGGGAAGGGAGGGGGGTTGTCCAAGAGGAGGGAGGGGGGCTGAAGGTGGAGTGGTGGGAGGGGGTGTCCAAGGGTAGAGGGGGGGGGGGTTGTCTAGGGGGGCTATCTCAGAGAGGGGGGGGGGGTTCCAGGAAGGAGTGGGTGTCCAGGAGGGGAGGGGGGATTTCTATGAGAGGACGGGGTTGTCCAGTTGGTGGGAAGGGGGCTGTCTAGGGAAAGGGAGGGGGCTGCAAGGGGAGGGAGGGGGGTTGTACAGGAGGAGGGAGGGGGATTGCAGGTGTAGTGGTGGGAGGGGGGGTGTCCATGGGTAGAGAGGGGGCTGTCTAGGGGGGCTGTCTCAGGGAGGGGAGGGAGGGGGTTGTCCAGGAATGAGGGGGTGTCCAGGAGGAGAGGGGGGCTGTCCAGGAGAGGAGGGGGGGGGGGGCTATCCAGGAGGTGGGAAGGGGGCTGTCTAGGGAAAGGGAGGGAGCTGCAAGGGGAGGGAGGGGGTTGTCCAAGAAGGAGGGGGTGTACAGGAGGAAGGGGGCTCTCTAAGAGAGGAGGGGGGTGTCAATGATGTGGGAATGGGGATGTCCAAGGAAAGGGATGGGGGCTACAATGGGAGGGAGGGGGTTGTCCAGGAGGAGGGAGGGGGCTGCAAGTGGAGTGGTGGGAGGGGGGGCTGTCTCGGGGAGGGGAGGGGGGGGGGGTTGTCCAGGAAAAAGGGGGTGTCTAGAAGGGGGGGTGTCCCGGAGAGAAGGGGGGGGGGGCTGTCCAGGGAAAGTGAGGGGGATGAAAGGGGAGGGAGGGGGGGTTTTCCAGGAGGAGGGAGGGGGGCTGCAGGTGGAGTGGTGGGAGGGGGGGGGGGGGGCTGTCTCAGGGAGGGGAGGGAGGGGGGTTGTCCAGGAAGGAGGGGATGTTCAGGAGGGGAGGGGGGTTGTCTAGGAGAGGAGGGGTCTATCCAGTAGGTGGGAAGGGGGTTGTATAGGGAAAGGGAGGGGGCTGCAAGGGGAGGGAGGGGGGTTGTCCAGGAGGAGGGAGGGGGGCTGCAGGTGGAGTGGTGGGGGGGGTGTCTAGGGGTAGGGAGGGGGATGCAAGGGGAGGGGGGATGTCTAGGAGGAGGGAGGGGGGATGCAGATGGAGTGGTGGGAGGGGGGTGTAAAAGGGTGAGAGAGGGCTATCCAGGGGGGCTGTCTCGGGGAGGGGAGGGGAGGGAGGGGGTATTTGGATAATCACACTAAAGAACTAGGATATCAAGAGAAAAGTGAACTGGTATGATCATGGCCTATCTAATTGTGTAGGTTCTCATCAGGCCCTCTCTAAAACTGAGAAATACATTCCTTCCATACCTTCAACATGACCTCATATATTTTATGAGGTCCTTGTAGAGGCATAAGTGTTTAGGGTCCAAGCAGGGTTGGACCCAATGTCTGATGCGGACGTGGTAGAACCCATTCCCTTTGACCTGTCATGGGAGAGTACACTCTTAGAGGCTCCTGATATATGTAACTATTAGGTTTATAACCTATCTAGGATGGTGGTATCACTAGGAAAATGTTAGAATTTATTCTAAAATTGAACACTCCTATGAAATTGAATACACCATCATGTATATGTCATATTGTATAACCTGTGGAGATTCCTCCCTTTTTTTATTTTCAATAAATGAAACCTTTTGGGTTCCATGTTGTTGTTGACATTTATTCCTCATCTTTTCTCATCCGTGTAATCTTAACAAAACAATATTTATAAGTCAATGAATTATGTTGAGCCTATTCTAAAATATTAATTCAATCCAAGGAAATATAGACATGTAAAGGTTTTAACAGGTAACAATTGACATTTTATTAATGTATTCTTTCATATTAATGTTTAATTTATTTCATTATTGTATTAATAACATAATATATGTTTTCTTATATAGGTGAAATCTTTTTCCTGAGTTTGAATGCTTTGTTCAGAAACTAATACCATGGACGACAATTTTTTAGAGCGGATCATGGATGCAAAAAGGATGAAACATCAATGTTTTTAACTGTTTGTTGAATAATTATAATTGAAACCAAATTAAACATTGTTTGAAATGTATATAGTAGTGTGTTGTTTTGTATTCATGATTTCAAGTAAATTTATATATCATTTTTGTTCTTATGTGCTATGTGTGTAGGTGTTGTTTGTGTTGTGTGTGCAGGTGTTGTCTCAGGTGTGCAGTTGCGGTGCAGGTGCTGGGTTTGCACAGGCAATTTGGCCTTTATCAGCGCTAATTAAGCACTGATAAATGTCTAATATATCAGCACTCAAAATAGAGCTAATAAAGGTGGTATTTATCAGTGATATTTTTAATGCTGATATATTATCCATTTATCAGCACTAAAAATAGCGCTGATAAATGGGTCACTTTATCAGTGCTAAAAAAAGAACTGATAAAGATGGTTCTTTATCAATGATAAGCAAGCACTGATAAAGGGGACCCCCCTTTATTTTTGTTGTGATAAACAACACTTTTTTAGCACTGTTAAAGGAAGTTTTTAGTGCTATTAAAAGCCCTATTTGTAGTAGTGTTTCCAAAATGAAACACCTCTCCTTAACCTCACACTGCCCTAATGGATATCGACCTCATAATTATTAGGGTCACTCTTATGCTCTTATTTCAGGTGATGATTTGATAGTTACATGACTAATATTTTATCAAATAATATCAATTACTTTATCTACCTTATCAGTTTGTGTTTTCAAAAATATAAAGAAAGAAAAATCACACACGATGACAAGGTTTCGACTAAGTCACTCCTATCTAGGGTCACTCCACTTGCTCTCCCTTATGCTCTCTATTACAAAGGAATGATAACCTTATTGGTACATAGGTCAAAATCAAATAATTTATCGAAGTTTCATTGCAAGTGTGGGTGGGTTCACTTTGAATTCCCCAGGCCACTCTTTCATAAGTATGTTGTGAAATTCCTCAACATCACTATCATCATTCCATGAGATGTCATTGAAAACACCTCATCCTCCTCCTTCTCCCTCCTTCCAGCTTCTGGAATTCCTTCACATTCAAGTTCTGCAATCATAATTTCATCACCTTAATGCACTGCAAAAACTCTCCTTTTTCTTGATGTATTGGATGTGGCAACAGTTTTACACAATTACTGCTTTTGCAGTGAACCACTCTTTTAACCTGAAAATATGCTAAGGGAATGACACTGTCAATTCTTTTCTTCATTTTCCGTATGTCCTTATTATAGAGAGGTGTGGCCATTTTCTTTGTAGTGAAAGCTACTGAATGTAGGAAATCCAAGACTCAACATTGTGATCATTTCCAGCTGAGTGAAGGTGTTGATATCTTGAGCTCATGCATGTAGAAACTCCTCTGGTTAGAGGTTGAAGATGAATAAAATGGAAACATTTCATTATTTCCATGTTTTAATATAAAAATAGTATCCCACTATTTCATTGTCCCACATCAAAATGCATCTAGTACTGTTGTGTGGTTTATTAAACCAAATGTGTTGAGGAACTCTTAACAAATCCCTTAGGGCCTCTCTTAGCTCGACAGGTCACTATGCCACCCTAGTCAGGGATCTTCCTCTTGTGTGACACCTAACAGATGACCTTAGGCATGCCTCCCCAAATGTCAAAGATTTCTAACTAGCAGCGGGGTTCTAAGAAGGTACTATGGGGATGTTATACCCCATATATCAGAGTAAGCAATAGTGGTAAAGGTACTATGGGGAGGCTATACACTAGTTATTAGAGTAATCAATAGTGGTAAATAACCATACATCATACACACTAGAGTAAATAATATAATAAATAAATTGAACATGCTATAATGAATTGAAATGCATTATATAATGTGAATGGTCATGCGAAGAATATAAAATACAACAGATCTCCCACTCGACTGATCAAGATACAAAACAAATAAAATAAAAAATGAAATGAATCTCAACTTCTACTCTAAGCCATAACTTATCTCAATCATCTAAGTTCGAGCCATCTTGCTCAATGATTGAAACCCAAGCCTCTTCCCAACTCATACATGCAACCAGGGAGAGTCTTCTTGGGTACCCTGGTGCAATGGAGGTCTAAGCAAGGTATGAATACAACAGATCTCCCACTAGGCCGATCAAGATATAAAATAAATAAAAGAAAAAAAATGACATGATCTCAACTACTACTCTATGCCATACCTTATCTCAATCATCTGAGTTAAAGACATCCTACTCAATGATTTAAACCCAGACCTCTATCCAACCCATACATGAAACCAAGGAGAGTCATCTTGGGTACCTTAGTGCAATGACGGTCTGAGCAGGGTGTGAATACATAACTTAGTAGGGAACAACCAATGTAGTATCGTACATAACCGATAATACATAGATATGTGCATGTGACATGATTAGCTGAAATCAAAGAATAACTATTGGAAATAGATATATAAATAAGCCATCATTGATCCTTAGGTCTGGGACCCTGATCGATCCTACCTACTTCATCCAATAACAGGGTGTCTTTAAGCATGTCATGATATCATGAAATCCATATAAATATTGGATCCTAGGGTGTAACCCAGGTATCCCTACTACTCTAGCTCAAATGACCAACAAATCATCATGAATGACTCAACATCCAGATCCTGAGCCTCATGAGAATCTCTCCAAACTCAAATATAATAAATGGATCAAAGGCGATTCTTGGAAACCCCGAGCAGCCACTAAATCAAAAATATCTCCCATTTCACCAAGCCAATCGGGTGGGTTCCATGCATCCTAGGCATCCACATCAGGTACAAATAATGTCACCAAGCCTAACTAGCCAGATCCTAGGGGTGGCATTAGAATCTCATAATAATAATCATTATTATAATATTCCTCAATCTTGAATCTTAGGATCCTAGAAATTCTAGGCATCCTAAGGACCCATGGTGTCTAGGGCATCCCATACAAACCTGAGGTTGAATCCCGGAGTCTCAAGAATTCTTCTCATTTCTCAACATCCGGATCCTAGAATACACATCGAGAATCCATGATGATGTCATCACATCCAAGTCATATCACATAGTATTACATGAGTCTCAAAATCCTGATCCAAGGAAGCACCTCTAAGAATCCAAAACATCACCATCACACCATATTAGGCACATAGGCCAGGTCACATGAAGTATGTCTGGGTATCCATAGTTGTATAAAAAATATCCAGGTGAGAGCATACAAATGAGATAAGGGTTGGCTAAATGCCTAAAACCACCCCCATTGTCCATAGCCCATTGGGATCACATGTTCAGTGTGGGTTCTAAGATGAAATTCACTACCATCTCTACCCATACCCACACACACCCACTCATGGATGGTCTATCACTGGGCACCTAATTCAGTTATCTAAATAATGTCCAGGGAGAGATACCCTACTTAGAGCTCTCTTAGTGAACATAGGGGAAGAGAAACCCCACTTGGGTCCTCGATCTCGGTCAAGTCACTCATGGCATAACCCACCACATGAAGTATTTCACGATCCTAGGCAATGCCATAACATAACATGACCTCATGGGTCACAAGGGTATACCTCATAGGTTGCCCACTTAAGAGATGTTTGAGAGTATGTCCCATACCCCATGATCTCTCATGGTCAGTCACTCACCCAAATCAATCATAGTCCTCATAAGGTCTATCCACCTAAGCCTAGTCACATTAAACGGGGAAGGAAGACTGACCCTAGGTAAGGGTGTAATTTCGGCCAAACCCAAACCGGACTGAACAACCCCATGAGGTGGCCCAAGCCCGACCTCAGGCCAACCCAAACCATCGAGTCGGGCTGAGATTTTTCGGGCTGGGCCGGGATTTTTCAATTTGGGTCATGATGGGCTTTTATTATTTTCAAAATAAATGTTTGTTTTAAAACTTTTTTTAAATTTTTTTATTTGAACATTTTTTAACATTTTTTTAAAACATTTTTTTAAATTTATTTTTAAACGCATGTTTTTTAGATGTATTTTTTTAAATGTTTAAGATGTTATTTGTAAAAATGTTTACTTTATTTTTTATTAACATTTTACGATGGGTGGATATGTTATTATTTTTTTGTCTAAATAAATTTATATATATGAATATATATATATTATGTGAAAATTGTAAAAAAAATTAATGAGCGGTTGGGGGGTGCGTAGCAGTGGGTGAGTTTAAAGCATTGTTATTTAAACGTTTTTTAACGTCTATTTAAAACATTTATTTACATTTATTTTTTTAAACTTATTTATAATTTTTTAAGCATTTACTAATTTTATTTATTTAAAACATATTTTAACATCTGTTTAAAATGTTTTTTACATTTATTTTTAAATTATTAATTTAAAATGTTTTTAAAATTTTTTTAAACGCGTGATTTTTACAAGTATTTTTTTAAAACATTTAACATTTTTTTTCAATTTTTAATGTAATTTTTTTAAAGTGTTTTTTTAAAAAATTAAATGTTTGTTTTAAAAACTTTTTTTAAATATTTGTTTAAAACATTTTTATTTAAACTTTTTTTAAACCATTTTTTAACATTTGTTTAATTTTTTTTATATTTATTTTTAGACATTTAATTTAAAACGTTTTTTTGGAGCATGTTTTTTACATGTATTTTTTTAAAACATTTAATATGTTTAATGTAAAAACAAATTTTTTATTAACATTTTACAGTGGATGGATATATTATTTTTTTCTAAATAGATTTACATATGTATGTGAATTTATATATATTATGTGAAAATTAAAGAAAAAAAATTAATGAGGGATTGGGTGTGCACAACAGTGGGTGGGTTTAAAGCATTGTTATTTAAATGTTTTTTTATCATTTATTTAAGATTTGTTTACATTTAATGTTTAACTTATTTTGAAAAAGTATTTTTAAGCTTTTGTTTAATTTAAATCATTTTTTTAAACTATTTCTAATTTTTTAAACAAATTTTTTTTACATGTATTCTTATTAAACGTTAAAATTTTTTTTTGTAAAAATGTTTATCTTCTATTTTATTGAAATTTTACAGTGGGAGGATATATTTTTTTTCTAAATAGATTTATATATGTGAATCTATATATATTATGTGCAAATAAATAATGAGAGATTGGAGGGGTGCACAACAGTGGGTGAGTTAATTTTTTTCTAAAAAGATTTATATATGTATATATAATATATATAATATATGCAAGATTCATCATATTTAAAAATAATAATGAGGTTGGGGGGTATGCGGACATCATTGGGTGAGTAGTTATTTTTTTGTTAATATATAATAAGTTATATATATATATATAATGTTAAATGATTGATATATATATATATATATAATATAAGAAAATTGTAAAAAAATAATTAGGGGTTTGGGGGTGCACCGTAGTGGGCGAGTTAATTTTTTTTCTAAATAGATTTATATGCAATATATGTAAGTTGCAACATACTTAAAAAAATTAACGACCACGAGGGACCTGGACAAATATCATTAGGTGAATGTGTTATTTTTTTGTTAATATACAATAAGTTATTATATATATAATATTAAACCATTGATATATATATATATATATTATCAATAGCTTTGTTTATATATATTATATTAAATCATTTATATATATATTATTAATGGATTTTTAGAAGCCACACTTAATTGATATATATTATTAATATCTATATATATATATATATTATTAATGGATTTGTTTATATACATATATTATATCATATCATTGATATATATATTATTAATAGATTTGTTTATATATATATATACATATATATAATATGCAAGTTTCATCATATTTAAAAAAATTAATGAGGTTGGGTGGTGTGCACAAACATCATTGGGTGAGTGTGTTATTTTTTTTGTTAATATATAATAAGTTATTATATATATAATGTTTAATGATTGATATATATATATATATAATATGAGAAAATTGTAAAAATAATAATTAGGGGTTGGGGGGTGCGCCACAGTTGGTGGGTTATTTTTTTTCTAAATATATTTATATATGTATAGTATATATAATATATGCAAGTTGCAACATATTTAAAAAAATTAATGAGGTTGAGGGATGTGCACAGACATCATTAGGTGAGTGTGTTATTTTTTTATTAATATACAACAAGTTATTATATATATATAATAATAAATCATTGATATATATATATATATTAATAGATTTGTTTATATATATATATATATATTATATTAAATCATTTATATATATATATATATATATTATTAATGGATTTTTAAAAACTGCACTTAATTGATATATATTATTAATGGATTTGTTTATATATATACATTATTATATATATATAATTATATATCATTGTGTATATACACACACACACACATTATCATTATATATAATAATAATTATATGTGTATATATATACATTATTATATAAATATATATTAGTTTTTGCTAATAATAATGATATATATATATACACATATATCATTGATATATATATGTACATATATCGTCAATATATATATATATATATATATATATATATATATATATTCTAGTGATAACATGATAGGTGCAACGCCTGGACCAGTTGGTGCAGACACAACCTTGGAAGTCTGTGGTATGGAAATCAAATCTCCCTATTAGTAGTTTCCCATTATTTTTTTTATAGTAGTCAGGCCTCGCACGGGCTAGCTGGCTGGGCTTTTTTTTTGTGCTGGCCCAGCCTAGCCCGACGCGAGCTTTACTGGGCCGCTCGAGCTTTCGGGCTGGGCCTGTCGGGATTTCGGGCCGTCGGGCCAGAATTACACCCTTAGCCATAGGTCAGTACTATGAGGCTATCAACTCTAAGGAATCATAGGCTTCTTACTAGACCAACTTGGGCCCGTTGTCGCAGGTCCACTCATGCCTCTTATTAGAGTCTTCTATGGATCACACAGAGTTTCACCGTGATGTGTCTATTCCAATTTAAATCAAGTAGATCCCCTTGGGGTATTGGTGTCAATGTAAACTCAGTCAATGGTCATGAACTTGGCCATCAAAGGCATATAACCAGAGTGCAAGGGCTCATTATGGTCCTTGAATCTATATATACTCTAAGGGATACCATCTAATTAATTAAACTGCTTAATTAACATTTATAAAAATTAATATTAAAAAAACCTATAAAAAACAATCGACGAGCATCAATCCATTTCACTCTCACCTAAAAAACCTAAACTATAATACATTTATAGGAAAAATTTACAGAAGGGGTTTTCCTATTTTTTTAAAAAAAAATTATGGGTTATTTTTTTTGTTTAGAATATGAGACAGACAAGGGTCAGATTAATTTACACTCAACCGTCTAGTCAGAAAGTGTCAATTCATTTGATGCACTTCACCTATTTTAAAAAATAATAATTTTAATTAATTTCATTATATATATAAAAAAAAATTAAAACAACATTTCAAATACTGTTTTTGATAATTTTAATTTTAATTTTTGACATGTCTTTTTATATATATATATATATATGTAACAACATTTTAAACAGTATTTAAAATGTTTCGTTTTTATGTGGAATTACCCATATTTAGGTAATTTTAAAATATAACTAAAAACTTCACTAATGACACCATTTTATAGGAGAGGAGACCTTGATATACCTTATGGATTTTCCATTCATTATTTAGTTTCACTTTTCCAGCATTCTAATAATAATCTAATAATAATAATAATAATACAAAAATAATAAAATTTATTAATTAATAATTAATAATTAATAATATAATTAAAAAAATAATTAATAATTCAATAAGGTCTGGGTAATGGGATAGAAACTCATATTACCATCAAATTTATCAATAATGAGTGTGGAGAAGCGACAAGAAAAAATAAGGGAAATATAATGTGAAAAATAGTGAAAATACACTACCATAAAAATCCAAACATACGTTTGCCCAAAAAATAAGAGAAACATGTCAGACCTCAAAGTATAATTATTTTAATGATCACTGTCACGGCCCGTCCTCGGATCCCATGCCGTGACTACCCCAAGCCCGCCTCCCATAGGCCAGGGGCTGGTGACTAGCACCAATGCGTAAATCCCGACAAAAGGGGAAGGCATTTCCTTTATAAAGTAAACAAACCACAGAGTAAGCAAGCAGAAGTAAACACTAAGTAAATCTGGGTACAAAAGTAGTGCGGAAAAGTAAATGGGACAGAATACAAACTCAAACTAAAAGTAAAGTACAACTGGAAGAAAGTACAACAACTGATAGTAAAGCAGCAACGTCGAGCCGTCTACTGGAAGTCCCCCTGAAGGGTGGGTACAGATAGCCTCCTCAGCTCCTTGGGTCCAGCCGTCCGCTCCGAGTACGTCCCACCCAGTGGTCCACCTCCAGGTACTGACTTTCTCCACAAGCCTCAACCATGATCAACGATGTCCGTCATATGCAACCAACACAATGTAGTGCGGGAATAACCCGTGTAGGGGTGAGTATACGCTACTCAGTAGGGACCCCGAGACCCCCGAAAGTCTCCCAGAATCCAGAAAGGATAATTCCAAAGGAAAGATACAATCACGAAGTAACATCCAACACTACTTAGGTATATGCCCATACATATACCTAAGTCATCAATTCCCGCTCGGCTCCAGCATCCATGCCCAAGTTCGATCACGTCCACATAGAAGTACAAACCAATCCACATAGGATAACACAACTCAATCCACATAGGAAAGCAATTCAATCATATCGAAGATATTGATTGAAGTTAAGACTCAGCTCACACAGGTATATTTCTTCGTAAGGTGATAGAGATGATCAGATATAGCCAGTGATTCATCTATGCTGAGACCCACGTAGGATACTAAACCAGCTAAGCTATCGGACCCACATAGGATACAGACCATCTACTCTTCCAGACCCACGCAGGATAGCAAGAATAGAGTCAAACACTGCCATACCCATGTAGTATACAAAAACAGTAGTCATCGCCGTTGAACCCACGGATGATTTCAGTACGGTCTTCATCGCTGCCGAACCCACGTAGGATTTCAGTGCAGTCTTCATCGCCGTCGAACCCATAGAGGATTTCAGTACGGTCTTCATCACTACCGAACCCACCTAGGATTTCATTGCAGTCTTCATCGCCGTCGAACCCACAGATGATTTCAGTACGGTCTTCATCATCGCAACCAACTTTAGGGTTCCCGCACATAGCATGCTCGATTCCAGGAGGGTCCGCTCCACGAGCCAAATTGGTCGATACATCAACTGAAACATAGTCCGGAGTTGATGTATCTCAAAGTTCCATCTCGACAAGAGGAACTCATCATGACAGATGGCGCGTCAATCGGACGCCCGGTCTGCAAGTTATTGGCTTTTTTCGTTCCAGGGTCCCGGTTGGTTTTTAAGTCAAACCAACCCGAAAGAACTCCAACTACATCCAAAACTCGATCGGAGTAATCCAAAAGGTCCGTCTCACTAAGAGGAAACCAAAAAAGTCGTTGGCACGTCAAACGGACATCCGGAGCTCAAGTTATAAGCATTTCCGCTCAGAGGGCCCGGTTGGTTTCGTGTTCGAACCAACCCGTCCGTACCCAAAGTTCTCATAAACCTTGAGTTTAATTTACCTAAAAGACTTCCTCGATCCAAGGATCGCATCGCAGCTGACGGTGCATTGATCGGAGGTCTGTAGCCCAAGATATGGGCAAAAGAACATACCTGTCCGTTTTTAGGGGGTTTTGGGCCCGGATCGACCCGGCCCGAGACCCCCCTGGGTCGGCCCGAACTGGGTCGACCCGAACCGGGTCCGGGTCCGGTCCATTAGGGCGCGGCTCGACCCGACCCGACCTGGGTGGCCCGGCCCGGCCTGGGCGGCCCGGCCTGGCGCGCGCTCGCAGCCCGCGTAGCCAGCTGGCCACGCCGGGCTGAATGGAAGGGGGGGGGGGGGGGGGGCGCTGCCCCCCTGTTTGAGTAACCGTGACCCCCACGTGGGGGGGGGGGGGGGGGGGGGGGCGCTCCTTTGGCCATCCGGGGGTTACGAACCCCGGTATCCCCCTGAAACGGCCGGCCCGGTCCGGCCGGCCGGTGTTTCCGCTGCGGTCCCGCCCTCCGAGGTGTTGGCGGCCGGCGGTTCCAGCCGCCCCGCCTTTCACCATCGTGGCTTTGGGCCACGTCCTTGTCTGACCGGCATGGCGCGACGGTGTCGCGCCCCTCCGTTGCTGCCTCGCTCCGGCCGCGATTTCTTCGTGGTTCTCCGGCGCGGCGCGACGGCGCCGCTCCCCTTCCTTGCGGCCCGACTCCGACCGCGGGTTCGTTCAGCCTCAACGGCGTGGCGCGACGGTGCCGCACATATTTTCCGCATTTCTTCTTGATTCCATGCGGTGCCGTTGCACCGCGCCGCCTTCTTTCAAACCGCAACAACACAACAACAGAAGGGGGAGGAGAGTCTGTCGTGTTCGTGTGGTCCGACCTCCTCCCAATAAGTTGATATCTAGCGGCCAAAAAATAAAGACGAAGAATGAAAAATGATATTTCATGAACAAAAAGTAATTAACCCATACCTTGATAACGAGTTGATGTTCGAAGAGCGTCGCGGAAAGCAGCATCACGGGGCGTGGTTCCGTAGACGTCGACGGAGATTGTTTGAGGAGACATCGTCTTCTATTTATCACGGAGAGAAGAGGATGATTACGTGTTGTTGGAGAACTCCCGCTTCGGTGTCTCTTCCCTTGTCTCGGAGGAGAAAGGGAATGGAGATACCGGAGTCGTTGAGTCGTTCTTCGTTGAAGAGACTGCGTTCTTCGCGGAAGGATTGAAGCTCTTCGTGGGAGGATGAAGTTCTTCCCCAGAGAAAAGAGTTCTATCTCCCCAATCTCCTCACACAACAACCAACCCTCCCAAATAAAATAAGACTTATCTTATTTTATTACATCAAGCCAAGAATTTCAATTTTTAAAAATCAAATACATAACTCACTTAATTAATTAAGTGAGTTGGCATGATTAAAGAAGAGAGAAGGGGAGGTGAGGGGTCTCACATTAAAGGGGGGTTATGGAATTAAGGAATATGAGGGGTTGGAATCGTGTGGGACCCACCCCACCTTTATCCTCTCATGGTTGGTTAACAACATGTGGGTCCCACCCTCAACTCCCTTAGGTTATAACTACCTAGAGGAAAATAAATAAAATTGTAATATAATTTTATTTATTCCTCACTAAAACCACAAAATTAACAACTCCTCCCGAGCAAACGCACCTTCGGAAAAGATGCTACTAAGAAATTACCGACGTTGCGGTTTCATCAGTGCCCTCAGATTTCAATTCCGAGCACCGGTTCAAAAGTTAGGAAAACCCGTTTGTTTGTTCACTGAACGTACCCGAGCTAAACTTCGGAAATTGATTCCAGGCACACCGGGTCTCGGAATCAGGTTCCGTCAGAAACTGCGTTCTTGTAAAATTCCAAAGAAAATAAAGTAAAAAAATTCCCTTGAATTTTACAGGTCTTTACATTACTCCCACCTCAGGGCTTTACATCCCCATAAAGATACATCATAAACTAGGGGAACAAATGTGGGTATTGAGCACGCATCTGGGCCTCCCGCTCCGAAGTGCTCTCATGGAGGTTCCTGTGATTCCATCTGATGCGCACTAGAGGTATCGACTGTCCACATAGGACCCGCTACTGTCGATCCTCGATCTCCACTGTGACCTCTTCAAAAGTCACCCCATCGTCAATGTCCAACTCCCCATGGTCGATTATATGCATCGGGTCATGCACGTATCTCCTCAGATGAGATACGTGGAAGATGTCGTGCACCCGGTGCAACTGAGGTGGTAGAGCCAGGCAGTAAGCCACCTTGCCTATCCTGCTGAGGAATTGGAATGGTCCAATTAAGCGCAGAGATAACTTGCCACCCTGGCCAAATCTCCGCAATCCACATCAAGGTGAGACCCGCAAGAAGACGTGGTCGCCATACTCGAACTCCAGTGGTCTCCGCCTCCTGTCAGCATAAGACTTCTGCCGGCTCTGAGCTGTCCTCATCCGCTCCTGGATGACCTGGAACTTCTCTGTCGTGGCCTGGACCATCTCCAGTCCCACAAGTGCCGACTCCCCAGGGTCTGTCCAGCACATAGGTGATCTGCAAGGTCGGTCGTACAATTCCTCGTATGGTTCCATCCCGATGGTGGAGTGGTAGCTGTTGTTGTACGCGAACTCCACCAAGGGCAGGTGGTCCTCCCAGCTGCGACCAAAGTCGAGGACACATGCACAGAGCATTTCCTTGAGAGTCTGAATGATCCTCTTCGTCTGACCATCCGTCTGAGGGTGAAAGGCGGTGCTCAGACGTAGCTGTGTCCCAAATGCCTCCTGCAACCCCTTCCAAAGCCAGGAAGTAAAGTGAGAATCTCGATCGGAGACGATAGATGATGGAACACCATGAAGCCGTATGATCTCCTAAACGTAGAGGCGTACCAAGATCTCCACTGAGCCCTGCTCTCTGATGGGTAAGAAGTGATCTGACTTGGTGAGTCGGTCGACAATCACCCAAATGGAGTCGTGGCCTCTGGAAGTACGTGGAATTCCAGTCACGAAGTCCATAAATATCTCGTCCCACTTCCACTCCGGAACCTCTAAGGGCTATACCAAGCCTACTGGTACCTGGTGCTCTGCCTCCACCTCCTGACAGGTGAGGCATCAAGAAGCGAACTCAGCTACAACCTTCTTCATACCCAGCCACCAATGCTGTCGTCTGAGATCCTGGTACATCTTCACCACTCCTGGATGTACCTCTAAAGGGGAAGTGTGAAACTCTCTCAGCACCTCCTCCTGTAAAGCAACTAGTACCATGGTACGTCCTCTGAAAAGGACGACGTGCTCTCCTCCTACAGAAAATCCATCATGTTCCTGTCCTGAGGATATCTGCGCATGCCGTGTCTCACAGTCAGCATCCCCACACTGTGCCTCTCTGACCCGCTGCAGTAGTGGAGGTGTGACTGTGAGTGACTGAAGAAAGGCTGCTCCATCGCTATCCACGAAGGATATCTACAAAGTGGATAGCTGCTCAGTCGCCTCACCGAGTAGCTGAATGCCCGTCCTCCTACTGAGGGAATCAGCTACTTTGTTCACCTTTCCAGGAGTATAGACTATCTCAAAGTCATAATCCTTGAGGAACTCGAGCCATCGCCACTGTCTCAGATTCAGGTCTTTCTGCGAGAAGATGTACCTGAGACTCTGGTGGTCAGAGTAGACTGTAAAGTGCTCACCCATCAGGTAGTGTCGCCACATCTTCAGAGCGAAGACCACTGCTGCTAACTCCAGGTCATGGGTAGAATAGTTCTACTCATGCTGCCTCAACTGACGTGATCCATAGGCGATCACTGCCCACTCCTGCATCAGGACACATCCGAGTCCGGTCCCTGATGCATCGCAGTAGACTACGTACCCCACTCCCTCCTCTGGTAGCCTCAAGATAGGTGCGCTAGTCAATCTCTGTCTCAGTTCCTGGAAGCTCTGCTGACATCTGTCTGACCACACGAAGGGTTTCCCCTTCTTTTTCAAAGTTGAGAGTGGTGCCGCAACTCTGGAGACGTCTGGTACAAACCTCCGGTAGTACCCAGCTAGCCCCATGAAACTCCGCACCTCCGTCACGCTCCTGGGTGGCTCCCAAGCTAGCACTACCTCGATCTTCGCAGGATCCACTGCAACTCCCGCCTCAGAGATGAAGTGTCCCAAGAAGTGGACCTCATGTAACCAGAACTAACACTTAGAGAGCTTACCATAAAGCCGATGCTCTCTGAGTGTGTCTAGTACAACCTGCAAGTGGTAGGCGTGCTCCTCCTCAGTGGTCGAGTATATAAATATGTCGTCGATGAAGACCACGACAAATCGATCGAGGTATGGCTGAAAGATCAAGTTAATGAGACCCATGAACACTTCTGGAGCATTGGTTACGCCGAAAGGCATAACCAAGAACTCATAGTGGTCATACCGACATCTGAAGTTCATCTTCTGTACGTCATCGTCCGAACTCTGAGCTGATGATAGCCTGATCTGAGGTCTATCTTCGAGAACCACTGTGTTCCCTTGATCTGATCGAAGAGGTCGTCAATCCTCGGTAGTAGATACTTGTTTCTCACGGTCACCTGCTTCAGGTGACGATAGTCGACACAAAGTTGCAAGCTTCTGTCTGCCTTCTTGGCGAACAATATCAGGGAAGCCCAGGGTGAAACAATGGGTCAGATGAATCCCTTTCCCTACAAGTCCCCCAACTGTACCCGTAGCTCTTAGAGCTCAGCGGGGACCATCCGATATGCTGGAGTGGATATCGGGGCTGTCCCGGGGTACAGGTCAATATAGAAGTCTACCTCTCTACGAGGAGGTAGTCCTGGAACTTCGTCAGGGAAAACGTCCACATACTGATCCACCACTACAGGAAAACTAGGACTCCGCATGTCAACTGCTCCTAGGATGAGGCTAGCCAATTGATGAGTGATGGGTTGTCATCTCCTCTGCGTGAGTCCATCCTGTGCTGCAAAGGCTCCCTTCTCACCGGTGAAGGTGAACCTGCTCCCGTCGGTGCGTACACACCGCACCTTGCACCTAATACAGTCGATCTGAGCATGGACTGTAGATAACCAATCCATTCCCATGATGATGTCGCAAGGCCTCGACGCCTCTAAAAGAAGATCCCAACCGAAACTCTCGCCTCCTAGAGTAAGGTCACACTGCCGGCACCAGTGCGTAATCATCGAGTCTGCTCCCGTAGGAGTCTCTAGCCGTAAGGATTGAGCCAACAGCTCCGTCGGAATCTCCGAGCTCCGAACAAGGGCAGCAGCAATAAAGGAATGAATCGCTCCTGTGTCTATAAGAACTGCAGCAAGGGTGGAGTAGACACAGATAGGCTTATGTGAAAGCCTTTTTCCACCAATTGCTTGAGACTCAAGATGTCGGTCTTCATGTCGGATACATAGTAGATATTGGAGATGAAATCTTGTATGTCATCTTTTTTTTATCAGTATATCTCCTCTTCTGTGAAAAAATATTATTGAGAGATCGCCAAATGAAATCTTTCATTGAACCCTCTCTTCTAAGTTCGTAAGCAAGTGCTTGTGACCTGTCATGTGGTTGCTAGCTCCATAGCTAAGATATCACATACCTTGACTTTGTGTTAATGTTTGTGCCATCAACACATGGGACTTGTCAAAAGTATATTCTGCTTCGATGATATGTGCCTCATCTGTTTCATTCTCCATAGGTTTCTTACTCCACCATTAATTGTTATAATGTCCATATTTTTTTTACAGTTATACCATTGAACATTTCTTTTATCAGATGACAAGCGATTGTTGAATCCTCCCCTTTTTCATTGTCCTTGTTCTCATAGAGTATAATTTTGATATTTATAACCTTCTTAATTTGAGCATCTTCCACCTCATCATCCTTTTCTTGGAAAAAATTATTTTCCACAGAATCCCCTACCCTTAGTTTCTTTGAAATGTTCCCCCTTACTCCTTTCCATAGTTGTTGAGATACAACTTCGATTGCAGAGCATGCTCCACTCCATTGGTATCACCCCGACGATTCACCTTCAGTTCATGGGCTTGTAGAAATCCCATGAGTTCTTTGATATAAATCTTATCTAGGTCTTTAGTTTCTTCTAAGACAATGACTATTTAATCAAATTTTGGATTTAAGGATCGAAAAATTTTCTCACATATCTGCATGTTGGCAATATTTTCTCTATTTCTTCACAGTTGGTTCACCACAACTGTTACACGAGTATGATACTCAATAATGGTTTCAAAATATTTCATAAACAGGAATTCAAACTCGCCTCGTAGAGATTGAAGCTCTATCCACTTCACTTTATTGGCAATTTTGAATGTTTTGTGAAGATTATCCCAGATCTCATTTGATGATTTTGATGAAGAGATTATCTCGAGCGTGGCTTCATCATGACCTTGGTAGATGATGGATTTGGGCTTGCAGTCTCTCTTCTGTTCTACCCGAAGAGTTTCCTTTTAAACATTGGGAAAAGTAGCCTAAGATGCTTTGGATTCTGGCTTAGTGTATCTATTTTCCACAATGTTCATGACATCTTAAATGTCAATAAGCGCTCGAATTTGTATGCCCCAATTGTTGTAGTTATCATTCGTTAGTTTCAGTATCAAATTTGGTGAAATCTCTTTTGCCATGGAGACTCAAAAATTCTTTTGGATGAAAAAATGTCACGTGGACTGATATTTTTTTCGGAGCAGTGCAGACTGGTATTTTTTTTCCGAATTGCACAATTTTTTTCCCATAATACAAATGAATAAAAAAAACTTTGTGTAACAGAATGCAAGAGGGCAACAGCATGGAGAGGCTGTTGATTTCTTCTTCTTCTTTTGTTGAATGGCATAAGACGACTGGGGAGGAGGTGGAAATGGAAGTAAATCGGCCTGGGAAGCTTTTATTTTTATTTTTATTTTCGGAAGAGAAAGATGGGCGTGAAGGGTTAAAAAATCACCGATGACAAAGGAGCAAGCCTTCCAGCCACCCGTCTTGGATATGAGCACGGGGTTGCCCTTAGGATCCACAGTGCCGTCCTTGGTGTACCCATCAGCCCCTTCTTCCATGGCCGCACGCATCCACCTCGCTTCGCGGGGTGCCCACAGAACTTCGTCGGCGCCGGATGTGCAGTGCAGGTATCCCACCACTTGCGCGTGCATAAATGGATGGATATGGTTGAAAAAAATATGCATTGACTTGGATTCTTAAAAGAATATTATTTGGGTGGGGCAAACTGTTCATGGAGTATCTCTTAGAAAATCAACCCATTACTCCACCTAGTTGATACATATTTGAAAAGAATCTTTACGTTTATTAATTTAAATGGTCACTATTGTGGTATGCTATATTCAACTTAGTTATTTTAAAAAACCAAACTCAAATGTTTTCTTTAAACTTTTCCTTTATTATGTTGATTATTGACATAACAAATGTGAAAGATGATCTTTCACATCACGTATCTCAATAAACAACATGAAAAACCGCAATTTTAAGTTTTTCATATATGTTATTCAAATAATATAACTCACTGTTACTATATATCTTGAAACCATTCACACATCACTTATAGTAAATATATAGCCAATAAATTCTGTTTTCATGACAAAGGAAATTCACAACATCCAATTTCTTTTGAAATTAAAATTACAAGTGTATTTTATGAAATATGTTTTCTCCATGTCTCATGACTTTCACTTCTAGTGAAATGCAATTTGGGTCATGAATCTCTAAACGGATGTCATGTCATTTTGGATGCGAATAGTGTAAAGATACATATTCAGTCAATAATATGAGTGCATTATATTTTGAATACATTAAATGAAAATTTTGAAATATCAAATTTGTTATGCCCAAAGGGGGCTTAGGTGTGAGAAACCCTCGGGGGGGGGGGGGATTAAATTAGGGTATGAAATCTTTTCACTACCACAAAACAGAGCAAGGGAAGTACCGCCCTTTATCAGTGCTAAACAAAAAGTGCTGATAAAGGGGTGTGCCTTTATCAGTGCTAGATAAAAGCACTGATAAATGTTCCCTTTATCAGCGGTACAATAGGCGCTGATAAAGGTGTACCCTTTATCAGTGCTCGGTGATAAAGGGAACATTTATTAGCGCTATTATCAGCGCTGATAAACGTTTTTATTCTTAATTTATATAAAATTATAATATTTATAATAAAAAATAATGTTTTTTGTATATATTAACAATTATATACCAATATTTATAAATATATACTCTTTATTGTTATAATTATTAATAAATAAATATATATTTATCTTATATGTCATTTTAAATAAATATATAAGAATATAAATAAATTGTTAAATAAAAACCGTTGGAACCTTGATCAGCGCTCGTTAAAAGCGTTGATAAAGGTAGGTTTTATCAGCATCATTTTAGCGCTGATAAAGGTATCTCTTCATCAGTGCTAAAAAAGTGCTCATAAAGGTATGTTTTATCACCGTTTTTATTTTAGCGCTGATAAAACATACCTTTATGAGCGCTTTTAACGAGCGCTAATAAAGGTTCCAACGGTTTTTATTTAAGAACCCTAACAGACCCCTCCTCTATCGCACACTTTCAAGCTTTCACAGAAGCTAAACCCGACCCTTTTTCTGCCACGACCTCTCCTCCTCCTCCTCCTGCACCGCCACCGCTGGGTTTTCCTCCTCTTCCACGACCGTCATCCTCCTCTGCTGCCGCTGCCTCCGCCTCCACTGCCTCCGCATCCGCTACCTCCGGTGTATGAAACCTTGGCCAAGGTCCTAGTTTTAGCAATGAGAATGAAATATCTAAAGTTTACTTGTTTCAACCTTGTTTTCGTTGTATGTTTATCTTTTATATTTTAAGTCTGTTGAACTCGTTCTATCTAAGGTGAGTTCTATAATTTCTTGTTATCTTAAGGTGTGTTTAACTATGGTGTGGGTTGATTTCGGTTATAGCAGGTTCTGGGGTTTGTGGGATGTGGTAAATGGTGTACTCTGTTTTAGATTATTTTATTCTCATGGGTTTCCCCTATTTTGGATAGGTATAACATATGAGTTCTCATTTTAATTTTTCTTTTCAGTTGGAAATTTCTTTTGTTGTGCGCCTCTCCTCTACCGTGAACGCACCTTTGTTGTGTGCTGAACGACACCTTCACGGTGAGTTTTCTCCTGTTACTCATTGGTTTCCTTTTGTTTTCATGTTATTACTGTTTGATATTGATGATTACAATGTGAAATGTACGGGCTAAACGCCCTGCTGAAAATCGTGGTCATTGGTGGTCCTTGTTTGCGCACTAAATGAATTGCATGTTGGTTGGTTCCTGTTGAACATTTGAATATAAAAATTGGTAATTTACATATACTTGACTTATGAATGAACGCCCCAGGATGATAAAACTTCTGTGATAACCCCTGAATTAACAAAAAAAATTGAATAATGGATGCTTTGTAAAATCTGAAATTGTGGTTGTTTGGTTTGTATGGTGTTGCGATTGTGAGAACGATTGTGTGTTTGTATGGTGTTGTGGTTGTTGGCATGATTGATATGCCATTTTTTTCCATGTTGTTGTTCTTCCACCATTGAATATAAATCCAAACTTTACCCATTTCAATGAAACCACCACTTTGTTACTAGTGCAATTCCACCGAATCCTTGAAAACCACTTCTAGAGGACTCTATGAGACACTTTATGGACACCCTAGTCAAAAATGGATTTCACCTAATTCCTTTTCGCGTGGTAAAAACTATTGGAGGATAAAAACTCACATGCCTCTCTATTTATGGAAAAAATAATTATTTGTGTTGCTCATTTTCAATGCAGTGGTGCAGACAAAAACAATTAAGGAATGTGATGTGATCACTGAGCTTTAGGGAAATTCCAATGAGATGTGATTTTATTATTTATGTGTTTGACTCAATCTCCACAAACCTAGAATTCACTTCTTCTTAAAAAAATTTTCAATGATGACCATTTTTTTTGATAAAATAATTATAGTGAGAAAATAATGAAAATGAATAATAATTAAATAAATTATTCTTCTTCTCATAAGGTTCACAAAATTAAATACTTCATCTTTTCCCAAAAAATTACCTTTATGTGACTTTAATTATTTTAGGATTTGTATTTCATGTAAATAATGAGGTTTTTAAAGAAAATTAAATTAAATAATTGAATTATATTATTTTAGGATTTGTATTGCGGAGCAATATATTGTTGAGAAAGCTGTTGAATTATGTACCAAATACCTGTCTAGTGTGAAAAACGTTGGCCTACCGAAATCTCGTCACACTGGGCGGCTTGAGGGTAAAGGAATTTCTGTAAGAGATGTTGTCACAATCAATATTACAGATCGGGAGCATGCTCACCTTTATGTTTTGCATAACAGTTTCGACGTTGACGCATATGTTCAAAACCACAAAGAAATTCTTAGGTATTTGAATCATTTTAGGGATGAAAAATGGATATCAGATACACATAATCGACAGTTTATAGGATGGTTTCAGGACCATATTTTTAAGCAGTTAGATGAAAATCCAGACTTAATTTCAGAACGACTTCGATGGCTAGCCGGAGGAGCAAGTGTGTATGTATTCTCTTACAATGATTATGCAGTTAATGATTATAAATTCTATACTAATGAACCTGATGAAGACAGTACAATGCAGAATAGTGGGGTTACACTTGTGGATGAGGCGATGCATGTTTCCGGTGCTAAGGACAGAAATCCAATTTATGCGAATATTTCATACTTTGGCATCATCAAACGAATATGGGAGTTGGATTATACGAAATTCAAAGTGCCGATTTTTCAATTCAAGTGGGTTGATAATAGGAGTGCTGTTAAAATAGATGAATTAGGATTCGTGAAAGTTTATTTCAGTAAGGATGGGGAGAAAGACGAACCATTTATAATGGCATCACAGACAGTACAAGTATTTTATATTCCAGACCCCGCAAACTGAAATTGGTCAATTGTTCTGTTATCAACCAAAACAAATGAAGGGTTAGATGAAAGTTCAATGGAGGACAACCCTTTTATAGGGACTTCACAATCATTTCACATCGGTCCCAATGTAGACGACGTTTTGTATGTCAGAGGAGACCACAATGAAGGGATTTACATAGTCGATAGAGGGGTCAAATATCTTCAGCATTTTAAAAAAAGAGAGTACAATAATCAGGTTATTTTTTTATTGTAATATACATCGTGTTATGTTATGTTATTATCTGTTTGTTTCTGCTTTTATGTAATCTAATTTAAATGTTAAACCACTTCTATAGATAATGACTTTTACACCTACTGATGTGCCCAATCCCGAGGCACAAAAGGTCTCTCAACCAGCTGTTGGTGGTCCCAGTGCAGAGCAACAAAAGGTTTCTCAACCTGTTGTTGCTGGTCCCAGTGCTGAGGTACAAGAGGTTTCTCAACTTGTTGCTGCTTGTCCCAGTGCTGAGGTACAAGAGGTTTCTCAACTTGTTGCTGCTTGTCCCAGTGCTGAGGTACAACAGGTTTCTCAACCTGTTGCTGCTGGTCCCAGTGCAGATGCTAGCGCTCCAGAGTAACAAAATGATGATACTTCTGAGGAAATGGTAGGAAATGAAACCATGAAAGTGAAAAAAAACAAGAGCATCGTAGTTTGACAGTGTTAACCAAAATCCTTAAGAAAAAAGCAAAAGACATCAAATTTTAGGTGGGATAGAATAAGAGAGGCCAACATATTAACCCCCACAGAGCCATCTTTAGTATCTACATTGGAATCATCACTCGTCAATGCGTGCTGATTGATGTATAGTCGTGGCACCATGTTTTCACCGGGCTTAAGACACTAATGTGAGAAGAGATTACGGTAACATTATGATATCATTTTTTTAATTTATTAAAATAAAATAGAATACTAAAACATTGACTTACTCTTCCTCATCCATTGTAGAGTGCATTTATAGTAGATGCCTCGTATAAGGAATATGTATTAAGACTTTCAGGAAGTATTCATAGAGGTTTCCACACAATTTTAACGAAATATCATCTTAAAGATGCTGAAAGGAAAATCAAGCCACACCCACCTACTCTTTATACACACTTGATATCCCAAGGAGCGCAGGATGCGTTTAGCAACCATCGTGGGGAGCAGACTTTACAGATAAATTGTGTGGGGTAATACGTTGTTTGACGTTGCTTGTATTCATCACTTTGATTGACAATTTTTTATTTATAAAACAACAACTGAGTGCTAAAAATAAACAATGTGAAATAGAACCAGCGTACCCTTACCGTAAAGCAAGGATGGGGTACGCTTCACTTGAGAAAAAATTGGTACGTCTTTTAAATCTACCGTACTAATTTTATGTGACATAAAACAACACCATAACCATGTTTCTATATTTATATGCAGATTGATGAATCGAAATCAAAAGCCATATCCATCCCATGCCAGTGCTATGAAAGGAGGCTCGTGTAAATAAAGATGAGATACTAATAGATGAAAACACACAAAAATTTTGGGAAACATGTGTAAGTATGAAATAATATAAATTTGATTTGCTTTAAATCACTATTACATAACAATGAATACTTATTTTTCTATATTTTCTATATGACATAGTCACAAGAATCAACAACACCCGCACTAGATGAAGACATACTTTAAGCGACCTTGAAGCAGCTAGAACAGTATGGCCACGTCAGAGGTGCGGGTTTTGGGGTGACACCCCAAACACATTTTCAAAAACAAAAACAAGTGGAGGATAAAAATGAAAAAATGGAAAAATTGCAAGAAAAATTAGCTATTTTTCAAGAAGAATTAAAATACCAGAGAGAGATGATAGAAAGTTTGATGGGAGAGAGTCAAAGAGAAGAAACAACTCAACAACAACCCATGCGTGATGATCCCGCCCCACCCCTTATCATCTTTGAGGCGAGCCATTCCCCTAAAAAACCTGTCTTAGCTGAGGTAATCAATGTTTTAATAATTGTTTTTGTGAAATGTGAATCACATAGACACTGATACCTTTCCTGTACTAATATTCTACAGGGTGAAAATGACTGTGATTTATATCTATCAACTCCCACCTATCGCCTTGTAGAGAGGGCTACAGTGTTTAATACGTAGAACGACATTCTACACAATAGATAACTTCCAAAATATCATTTTAGAGTGTCAATTAAAGTAGCTAATAAGATGAGTGCCGAGATACCTATTCCAAATGACGATGAAGACATTCATACGGTTGAACAAGCTGTTGGAAAATTCATTTCATGATCGATAATTCTTGTAAAAAAACATGTCTACAAGGAGGTATCTATTTCCAATTTATTTTTCTAGCTGGACCATTAACATTTAATGAAAAATGTCTGAAATGATGAATGTTATTACAGAATGACAAAGAGAAGGGGGTGAAACGAAATATCAGCTCAAAACCATCTCAAGGATCAACCAACCGATTGAAACGGTCTACTGAGAGCACATTCACCCTACCCATTCTATATCCACAGTTAATATCATTGCAGGCTCATGTGGATACAAAGTTGATAGACGACAATGCTCACATAGTTGATTTTGAAAAAAATATGTACAGAGAGGAAGCATCATATTTCATTAGTGCTGAAAATGTAAATGAAATCCTCAAGTATGAATGGCTAGGCCCCTCAGTTTTAAATGTATACATGAGGTATGTTTTCATGATTTGATTTTAAAAAATCTTATATACTCTGATAATTATGACTAAATACATTTCATATTTTTTTCAGGCGTATATATGAAAAACAATTGAAGGGATTTCCCCATGAACAAAAATTTGGACTCATTAGTCCTCACATCGCCTATCCAAAAGAGGAAATAGATTCTGATAAAGAGGCTGCAATAATGTCATCCCTACTCAAATCGTTTGAAAACAAAATTACGGATGCCAGACTCTTTTTAATTCCAACGATGCAGGGGTAAAACTCTAAAATTTAATCATATAAACTATATTTTCATTTCTTTCTTTACTTATTCCTTTTTGTTTTTTAGGCGGCATTGGATGCTGATTGCAGTCAATTTGGATACTCCAAAGATTTATTTTCTAGATTCAATGCATGGATATCCAACAAACCGACCACACATGATGGCATTTGTTAATTTGTAATACACTAGATCCAACATTTTAAAACTAAACATCTAGTTATATAATTTATATTGTCTTTTAATGAGAATACTATTATGATAGGGAAATGCATCAATATCGTATACTTCATGGAATGAATCTAGGGCCTAAGGATAAGAACGCCTACAAGATCTACAACTGGAAAAGTATCATGGTATATATAATAACATTGAACTATCCAAACACATATCAAAACAAATTACTTATTTTTTTCGATGTTTCTACAGTGTCTAAAACAAAAAAAACAGAAAGGAATTTGGTTATTATGTTTGTAAATTTATGAAAGAGATCGTATTTCATCAACAAACTAGCATCCCTGACGAGGTATTTTTGAAAATAATTACGAGTTAATTTAAAATATTTATTAATCCTTTGTGTATTTATATTTTTTCAGTACTACCATGACTATCGCAAAAACTCATATTCACAAGATGATATAGATGTGTTTAGAAACGAATGGGCAGTATACCTGATGGAAGATTGTACAAAAATAGGATGAAGATGAATTCCTACTACTTATGTTATCCATATATGATCATTGATATATCCATTTTTTACACTTATTGAGCATATATGATGACCCTTTATTATGTTTGTATCCTTAGGTTAGGAAGAATGGTTTTAGAAATGATTTGTCTTTCTAGTAAAGCATAACTCATTGGACTACACTGGTCGATATTGTGGAAGTCGACCACTGCATAGTCATTCAGTCCACTCACGAGCATCTTAAAAGCTTGATGGGAACCAATATATTGGATTTCCAATTTTCTAATTAGTTTCCCTTATATGTGGGTGGGGGTATCCAGGAGGGAGGGGGTGTTCAGGAGTGGGGGGTGTCCAGGAGGGGTGTTTCTAGGAGGGAGGGGGTGTCCAAGTGTGAGGGTGGGTGGGGGTGTCCATAAGGGAGGGGGGGATGTCCAGGGGCTGTCCAGGAGTGGGGTGTGTCTATAAGGGAGGGGGTGTCCAGACAAAGAACCATTCAATTCCATTCAATACTGATAATATACAATGGTTATATCACTTCTAGAGTAGCCTGAAGTGGGTCCGTAGTGAGGCATCAAAAGTTTCAACCAACCAAACCAATTCCAAGCCCATGTAAAGACCTAATAATTATATTCCAGTTCAATTTGAGGCCCAATATATCTTAATTAATGTCATAAATACCCAACATATGCATCATTTACCTTTCTCACATTAGATTTATGTAAAATTTCATTCTTATTCCTCCAATATATTTTTTGTTTGGTGTTTTTCCTTGATTTGTTGAACTGTATCTCTTCAAAATATATATGATTTTATAATTCATATCAGTGAATGATGGTGTATGAATAATATTTATTCCATTATCAAATATATGATGAAAATATAGTTGGATAAGGAAGGTTATTAAAGGTTATACACTAAAGAACAAGGAGGGAGGGGTGTCCCGGAGGGAGGGGGGTCCAGGTGGGAGGGGGCTATCTAGGGGGTGGGAAGGTGGATGTCCAGGGAAAGGGAGGGGGGATGAAAGGGGAGGGAGGGGCTATCCAGGAGGAGGGAGGGGGGCTGTAGGTGGAGTGGTGGGAGGGGGAGGGGGGTGTTGTCCAGGGGTAGGGAGGGGGCTGTCCAGGGGGCTATCTCAGGGAGGGGAGGGAGGGGGGTTGTCCAAGAAGGAGCTGGTGTCTAGGAGTGGAGTGGGGTGGTTTGTCCAGGAGGGGAGGGGGGCTGTCGAGGGAGGGGAGGGGGCTATCCGGGGGGTGGGAAGGGGGCTGTCTAGGGATGGGGGCTGCAATTGGAGGGAGGGGGGGTTATCCAGGAGGAGGGAGGGGGGCTGTAGGTGGAATAGTAGGAGGGGGGGGGGGTGTGTTTTCCAGGGGTAGGGAGTGGGAGGAATTGATGTTAACCGGAGAATCGAGGTAGATCAGAAAACATGGTAAAAGACTGTTTTGGGCCTTTAACAAGATCACCATGTTGACTTTAAATAGACTTTAATATATTCATTTAGTCCATCAAAGACATGACTAAAATTCCAAAAGATAAGACTGAAATTCACTAAAATGTAGGCTATAGAATCCATTCATTATGTGATAGTTTTTTTTCAAAAGTTTCACCCAGGTGCTTAAAATAAGAAGCTGTTGTAGTTCAATATCTCAAGAGTAATGGTGTGGTTCCATCATTGGGGTTTTTCCCTCCAAACAATAATGTCAGACGCTACCACTGGATTAAACAAAACTGATTCATAATCAATCGTGGTCTGAATGGAAGTACAAACATCTTTTATGGATAAGTTCTCGCATGTTTCCAATCATGTGTCCCATATTCTCAGTTCCCTTCCATCGAACAATGGTTTTTCAGTTCCTTGGAAAACTTGGTTCCCATCGCATGCGATTGTGATCGCGTTCTCCATGTTGTTCTCGCCTCTGTGTTGTATCCTCCATGATCACTATTGACCAAGCGTTGTATGCTGCAGTTTCTTCGAGTCCAGACGCGTGCTTTTCCAGTTTCACCATACTTTCCGACTGCCACACGTGGTCCCATGGAAAAAAAAGTGTAGATGGCTCCTCTTTCTAAGTTTCAGTTGAATTTTCCTCCAAAGATGCGACCAACATCCCGATCACATCTCTCCCATTCGTCTCCCTATTTCTGCCTCCATCAGAACGTGTTAGTCTCCTCCGTAGCTAGCATTAACTGATCGTCTTCCTTTTCCTGCGTCTCATTAATTCTCATCGCCAATGTAAGTCACTCCCCCTCTTGTTGCGACAATTTCTCCATGTTGCGCAGCATGTTAGTGGTGTGTTTTCAGTATTCAACTTGCTCCATCAACTCATGTTCCCACCTTCACTGCTCTTGGTCCCACGACTGCTGGTACAATGTGAGATCTTCCATTTTTGATGAAATAGATTAATTCTAAAAATTTCAAGGGTTTATTACTCTTTTTGTAACAGAAAAGTTTTTTATGACAATATGTTCATTTGGTCATACCCACTAAAATCTATTATTATTATTTTTACTATTGTCATTGATAGATTTGTAGTTGATTTTCTATCATTTTCCAAAGATATCATTTGGTTTTTTCTGGTTCAATTTCACTATAGATTTTTAGAACAATCTGTTTTTGTTCTTCCTAGGGGGCTGTCTTGGGGAGGGAAGGGAGGGGGGTTGTCTAGGAAGGAGGGGGTGTCCGGGAGTGGAGGGTGGTGTCCAGGAGGGGAGGGGGGTTGTCCAGGAGGGGAGGGGGCTGTACAGGGGGGTGGGAAGGGGGATGTTCAGGGAAAGGAAGGGGGGCTATAAGGGAAGGGAGGGGGTTGTCCAAGAGGAGGGAGGGGGCTGCAGGTGGAGTGGTGGGAGGGGGGGTGTCCAAGGGTAGAGGGGGGGGGGGGTTGTCTAGGGGGGCTGTCTCGGAGAGGGGAGGGGGGGTTCCTGGAAGGAGTGGGTGTCCAGGAGGGGATGGGGGATTTCTATGAGAGGAGGGGGCTGTCCAGGAGGTGGGAAGGGGGCTGTATAGGGAAAGGGAGGGGGCTGCAAGGGGAGGGAGGGGGGTTGTCCAGGAGTAGGGAGGGGGATTGAAGGTGTAGTGGTGGGAGGGGGAGGGGGCTGTCCATGTGTAGAGAGGAGGCTGTTTAGGGGGGCTGTCTTAGGGAGGGGAGGGAGGGGGTTGTCCAGGAATGAGTGGGTGTCCAGGAAGAGAGGGGGGGCTGTCCAAGAGAGGAGGGGGGGGGGGGGCTATCCAGGAGGTGGGAAGGGGGCTGTCTAGGGAAAGGGAGAGAGCTGCAAGCGGAGGGAGGGGGTTGTCCAAGAAGGAGGGGGTGTCCAGGAGGGAATGGGGCTCTCTAAGAGATGAGGGTGGGGGGGGTGTCAAGGAGGTGGGAAGGGGGATGCCCAAGGAAAGGGAGGGGGGCTACAAGGGGAGGGAGGGGGGTTGCCCAGGAGGAGGGAGGGGGGCTGCAGGTGGAGTGGTGGGAGGGGGTGTAACACCCCAGGTAAATAAAGAATATGAAATTTTCATATTTATCCATATTTGTGAATAAAATATTAATATGACTTTAAAGTGGACGCTATGCTCGATGGCATACCCAACACGCAACAACGAGTTTCTTGGGAATCTTACGTTGCACTCTAATAATAAAATAACATTATTTTAAATGGTAGTTAACATATAGCCGTTGTATTGGCGTTAATGGTTAGAAATAACTAAAATATTATTATATATGTTTTTAAATGTTTTTACATTTATCCAATAAAAGATAAAGGCTTAAAATACGGAAAGAATTCAATTTTAGGCGTATATGCCCTAGTTTTCACTAAAGGTTCACTTATCACCTTTTGATGGAGAACCATCATTAAATATAGTTTTGTTCACTCTTATACATTCTATTGGACCAAATAAAACTCTTCTTTAGAATCGGGACATCAAAATTCACTTTGTGTAAATTTTTGGTATCTTTCCGATAAAGTTCATTTTTTTAATGAATAGTGTAAAATGTTGTATTTTAATTCAAAACCTATTTTTAATATAATTTATTTATATGATTATATTATCTTTTGAATTGGTTTTAAAGTGAAATTAGAATATATTTTTACCATTAAATCCAATAGTGGTCATTGGAATTAATTTCACTTTGAAATCAGACTTAAACTAGTGTCAATCTTTTGATACTTATTGTTTCATAAAAACACACTGTTTTCTCTGACCGTGGGAATTAATTATTAAATTAATTAATGTGACTTATATGTTTTGAATTTTGTAAAATAGACTTCATTTTTGAATTCGGAATATCAAATATATCTTAGGGTGAATTTTTGGGATTTTTCTGAAAAACTTCAATTTTTGATGAATAGTGAAACCACTAAGTGGTACTTATAAAAACTGATTTTTCATTTAAATGAAATTTAACCACTTCTGTGTTTTGAATTTCAAAAATCCAACATACATGGTTGTCATTAAGAAGTAAAATTTGGTTCAATGAGATTAAAATAGTTTTTTGGTGAATAGTAACTTTTAAGTTCTTAATCGCGATTAGAAGTAATTAGTGTAGTTTAAGGTAAGAATAATGTTCTAATAAAAAGAAATGACCTAGAAACATGTCCTACCCTCATTGGATGTGTCATGGCCGACCTATAAAATCCATGGGTCAACTTGGGGACCCCATGGAGCCACTTTTGTTGGAAAATGACATAAATACCTTTTTATTTAATGTTAAAGTAAAAATGACACAAACATGAGATGTTTTACTAAAACAATTTTTACATGTGGTTATACAAGTCAGATTTTTGACTATAAATATTCATTGGAAATCTAAAAAGATTTCCTACGTCATAGTATTCTTTTATAATTTTTAGATGTTAAATAAATTAAATTATTTATGACATCATGATGATGCAACGATGACCTCATTATTTAACGATTTAAATAAAATGGAAAGATAATGTAATATATAAGACCTACACATGTCCAAAACTTATTGGATGATTGAATTTCCAAACCTTATCACCTTATCCTCGAATTATATCAATGTGGGACCTCTTAAATCCGAATATCATTTTAAAATAAAGTGACTTTTCTTTACTTTCCAAGAGTGCCCCTCCTCTCCTCTTATAAAAGGCCCCCACCTCTACCTCCTTACCCACACTCCCAAAGCCTTTGGCTTGGACAACCCCTGCCCATTTTGTCTCTAAACTTCCCTATCTTACTCCTTGGAGCCTCAATTTTGGAATAAGTCTTCCCAATGAATCCTTTGAGCTCAAACCAAAGGGAGTTACCCGATTTTAAGGTAATGTCTTCACTTGAGTCCTTTTGTATTATTTTGCCTCTCCAACCCCCTAAACTCTTTTTATTCATTTCTTTTGTAACAAATACAGTATATTCAATATACTAGGATGTTGTTATAAAAAGGATTCTAGCTACACTTACACACACCTACATCTAATGGTTAAAGAACATACTCTTTCCGTGGATGGCGAATTTATGCCTCACGAAACGATGATTGTTCAACACTCATATAGCACCTTCAAAGGTGGACATTAAGATGTCACTAAATTTATATATGATATATAATATGTTTATGTTTTACTTAAGCTTCTGTATTTTCCATTTGTGGCTTACCTTTATGGATTCCATTATGGGTATACGCGATATCTTCATTTTAGGAAGTGCGGACTACCGCCCCCTCAAAGTGATGTGATTCGTTAATGCCATACGTGGGACGTATAAAGGATGGATTTAATGTTATTATATATGATTTTATACTGGAATTATAATATACCTCTATATCATTATTATTTATTTCCATTAAATTATGATATAGAAATGAAAGTAGCGTTCATGCGTACGTATGACTTACCGTGTCCATGAAAGTGCATTTCATTTCTTATCCCCAAATGTAATGTACTATTATAAGTACATGTATATAATGGATATATATGATGAATGATACATATAAATTATGAATATAATTCTGAAATTAAAATATACATAACTCTCATTTATTTTTAATTCCATTAATATGACAAAGAAATGAAAGTAGCGTTCATGCGTACGTACGTCTTACCGTCTCCATGAACGGTGCATTTCATTTCTTAACTCTAAATGATTATGTGATATTATAAATACATTTATATTCTAGATATATATGTTATATATGATATCCAAATCATTAATGTCATTCTAGATATAAAGATCCTTTGACCACACGAACAACATGTAATTGTAAGAAGTCCACTTTCGACTTAAGAACCAAATATCGACAAAACAAACATTATTAACTTAAATGATTACATAATGTTTATAACATGGAAATAAGTTATATAAAAGGAATAATGAACTTGAAAAATATTCTTAAGAAAATAGAAATTAACTCAAGTTTATTATTCAGGACGTTAAAGAATGATCGAGTCAAGTCGGACCCAAGGTAAGAGATCCTACTCCTCTCTTTCTTTTTAAGTACACTCTTTTATGTCATTCCTTTAAAGCTCATATTTCTTGTGTTTGGGATGTTCTTTTATATATTAATCTTACTGTAATTTTTATTTACATATGATGAGAGACCTTATTCTCTCTCATCAATCCATTTTGGATGTTTTGAGTGGCGCTGTTAGGCTGCCGAATTTTCATAAGAGATCTAACCTCTCTCTTTCTTTTTAAGTACTCTCCTTTATGTCACTTCTTTTAATCTCCTCTTTGTTATGTTGGGGGACGTTCTTTTATATTCCTCTTTCTTTAAACTTTATGTTGATGTGATGAGAGACCCTATTTCCTCTCATCAATCCATTTTGGAAGTTTTAAGTGGCGTCGTTAGGCTGCCGAGTTTTCGTAAGAGATTTTTCATCTCACTTTTATTCCCGTGAAATTTATGCTACATTTGCCACAATTTCATTAGATTGGTTTATGTACTGACCATTATTACACTCATTTTTTAATATAATTCCATTTATGGGTATTTACATATTAATTGTATGACACTTCTTCGATGGGGTGTACTTTTCGAAAGTTACCCAAGTCGGTAAGGGAACCTTTCACCCTCCTCTTTTTAAAAGACTTCTTTTGTTATGTATTTTAATTCACATACTATTATGTTGGGATATGTTCTTCTATATCCTTATTGGTGTAAATTTTATGTCCAAGTGATGAGATACCCTTTTTATCTCTCATCAACTCATTTTCTGAATTTTGAAGTGACACCGTTAGGTTGTCGAATTTTACCAAGGGAACTTTTTAACCCAATTTCGATTTCTTTGGGTTCAACATGTAGTTATTGAATATGTCATCCTTTGAATATGTGTGAATGACCTTTTATTGTTTTACACTTAATATCCACTTATATTGGGTGTATTTATATTTGTCACACATAATTCTGAGATTGATTTCTCCTTAATTTAAGGATACCTTATTTATAATGGATTTCATCTCATTTTACATTTCTTTTGAGACTTCATTGTTGTTATGCACCAATTCAATCTTATATGGTGTGTATAATATCCTTTGACATATTATATCATGAATCCCTTTATTATTATGATATAATAAAGTTCGGATTAAATGTTATTCCGCTATTATTTGTATTCAAGAGTCTCTTATTTTGTTAAAAACTATTTAACAAAAATATCGTTTTAAATGTTTTAAAGAATTATTATTCTAAATATTTATCTTTAATTTCCATGTTTTATAAATGGTTTTCAGTATTTATTTATATGGACATTAATGTTTTAAAATTATAATTCCAGTAAAATCATCATAGTGGTATGGGACACTTTGATTCAAAAATCTCTTTTAAATGGTTTTTGAAAATGGATTGATTAATTCAATATCTGGGAATTACTTATTGTGATTGAAAATAAAATTTTGTTATTGAAATGTTTATATTTTCAATATTTTATGTGTAATGATGGTACTTGGACATTTAACGGGTGGTTACGTGATAAACCATATGACGGGTGGTGCCGTGAATACCAGGACGGGTGGTTACGTTATAACCTCCAATGCATTGGGTATGGAAGTCGTCCCTATGGCTATTCCATTAAGTATGTATGGAATTTGGCCGAATGGCTATTCCATTAAGTGATATGTATGGAAGTCGACCTTATGGTTATTCCACTTAAGTATGTTTATGTCCCAAGTTACCTTTATTTGTTATGTGATCTTTATATGGGTTTTATGGTAATATTTTGGTTACAGAAGGGTAAGTAATGAACTTTTATTCAGTGAAGAGTTTTTACTACTTCGAAAAGTTGACAAGTATTACTTTGTTAAAGTATACATGGTTTGCTTGTTGTTTTAAAAAACTAACAGTTTTCATTCTTTGTGTATCCCTTACTGAGATTTTTATGCTCATCCCAAGTTTTTGAAATGTTTTTCATAGGACTTAACGTGGAATAGAGTCAAGGATGGGATCAAGGGAAAGTCATGCTACCTAAAACATGGAACTAGACATGTTTCTTTTTTAGAGTTTTTATTTTATGGATACTTAGTAGAAGTTTCTACTTTTTAATCTTTTGAGATGTAATAGTTATGTCCCAATTCTCTAAAACTCTAAACCTGAAAATATCCTCAATGTGAATTATTCATTTAATTCAATATTAAGTAAGCTTTAAGGCCGGGGCCTTATAGTTGGTATCAGAGGTCAGTTTAGATAACTTTAGAGGTTAGAGTATTCTTTAAGCATAAGTGACATTACGATAATGGTTAGGATTTCAGAAAGAGTCATAGTTTTTAGATAAAGTGAATGAGTAAGTATATCTTCCTCATTAGTACATGATGGTTCTGTTGATATACTCACACTGACTTTTCTGTTTTTAGTGAATTGATGGATCTATCAGGCACCAAAGAGACAACAGGTTTGAAGGAAACTGTGGTGGTTCTCTGATGAAGATACTATATAAAATGGAGGATTCAATGAGGAAACTCGTGGTTGTTCTAAACCAACTATCAAGGAGTCATGATCAACCACTTGAACCTTGGTATGATCTGTAATGCATCATGTACGAGATGACCAATCGATGTGGAAGTTCAGGTAATAATTATAAAGGTAACCATTAGAGTTTATATGATCTTTACTTTTGAGGTAATTATGGGTTATTATATGATATGATGGAAAATTAAAGGCATGAGATAAACATGAGGTTAAAATGTGTTATGATTATTTTTGAAGATTTTATCTCATTTTGGGGAATGTTTTAAGAATTATATAGTTTTGGAAAAAGGACAACACGCAGATCGTGTGACAACCCATCGCGTCGGACAAAGCTGCGGGAATCGAACCCACAACCAAAGTGCGACTGGTATTTATCGCCTACCACTGGACTACGTGAAGTCCCTGGTTAGTTTGACTGATTATTTTTAGTTAGATAATTTTATGAATTAAGAGTAAGTTGATTTTGGGTTATCTATGTAAATTTATTAACCTATCATGGAGGATATGTGATTAGGTTAATTACTTTTCAATATGAGACTTTAGGAGCAACTGATGTTGTTTGGAGATAAATGTTACGATTTAACTTGGAAGACTATGTGAATAAATCCTTCAAATATTTGGGTTTCAATCCTATATTGGTTTACTTTGAAGAATTTTATGGAAAATTTGTTTATCGAATGGTCCTCGTTGAACTTTGGGTTTTGTTGGAAAAATTTTGGAGATTAAGCATAGATTTTCTTTTTAAAGGGTTATCCTTTTCTGGATTATCTGATCTTGTACTAACCTTTTTGGTTTTGGTTTTGGTTAAAGCCTAAAGACATGGGAAGTATATAGTTCTCTTTGGTGGATTAGGTGATTCTCTATAAGTTGATTATAGTACTCTTAATATGAACAAGTCTTCCTAAATACTCGTCTTTTGGAGAAAATATGAGTTTGTGTAAGGAATATAATAAAAGTTGAAAGTCAATGTCACGACCCTCCCTCGGGGCTCGTGCCGTGACTACCCCAAGCCCGCCTTCCATAGGCCAGGGGCTGGTGACTAGCACCAAGGCGTAATTCCCAGTAAAAGGGAAGGCATTGCCTTTGAAAAGTAAACAAACACCATAGAGTAAGTAAGCGGAAAAATAAACACTATGTAAAAACAGAGTACAACTGAAAGTGCGGAAAAGTAAATGGGCCAGTATACAAACCCAAACTGAAAGTAAAGTACAACTCGAAAGGGAAAACAACAACTGTAAAGTAAAAGCCGCTACTCCGAGCTGTCCACTGGAAATCCCACCTGAAGGGTGGGTACAGATAGCTCCACTGCTCCTCGGGTCCCACCGTCCGGCTCCGAACACGTCCCGCCCAGTGGTCCACCTCCAGGTACCGTCCTGCTCTGGAAGCCTCAGCCAAGATCAACGATGTCCGTCGTCTGCAACCAACACAACGTAGTGCGGGCATAGCCCGTGCAGGGGTGAGTATAAGCTACTCAATAGGGACCCCGAGACACCTGAAGGTCTCCCAAAATCCACAAAGGATAAACCACAAAGGTGAGATACAAACACGAAGTAACAACCGACACTGCTTAGGTATATGACCATACATATACCTAAGTCATCAATTCTAATACGCTCCAACCTCCGAGCCCAAGTACAACTCAGTCCACACAGGAAAGTATACGTATTCCACACAGGAAAGCAAAACGAAATCCACACAGGATAGCACAACACAATTCACACAGGAAAGCAACAGGATTCAGCTCACACAGGTATACTTCTTCGAATGACGATAAAGATGATCTCTGATCCATCTAAGTCGTCGGACCCACGAAGGATCGATAGGTAACTAACCCCCGCAAAGACCCACACAGGATCGGGCCCACACAGGACCTGTAGGCACTGGTTCACACAGGACCGCTGAGCGCAAAGACCCACACAGGATCGGACCCACACAGGATCGGGCCCACACAGGACCTGTGGCACTGATCCACGTAGGATCGCTGAGTGCTGTAGTCGTCGTCGAATCCACCAAGGATCTCTGTACTGTCGTCTTCGCAGTCACAGTAGCAGTAGCAGTAGCAGTAACAGTCGCAGCCAGCACTAGGGTTCCCGCACACAGCAATCTCGTTCAGGAGGGTCCGCTCCACGAGCCGAGAGGCTAATACATAAACTGTCACAAAGTCCAGAGTTGATGTATTCAAAAGTTCCGTATTGTCAACAGGAACTCAACGCAACAGACGGCGCGTCGATCGGACGCCCGGTCTGAGAGTTATTGGCATTTTCGTCCCAGGGGCCCGGTTGGTTTTTAAGGAAAAACCAACCCGACCGTACTACACCTGCGTCCAAAACTCGGGCAGAGTATGCAAAAAGATCTGTCTCACTAAGAGGAACACAACAAAGCTGACGACACGTTAATCGGACGTCCATATCTCAAGATATGAGTGTTTCCGCTCCGAGGGCCCGGTTGGTTTCGTGTACGAACCAACTCGGCTGAACTCAAAGTATTCCGAAACCTTAAGTGCGATATACCGAATCGACCGTTTCGATCCAAGGATCGCATTTCCGCTGACGGTTCGTCAATCGGAGGTCCGTAGCTCAAGTTATGGCCAAAAGACCGAAGTCGATTTGAAAACGGGGGGTCCGGGTCCGGGACGACCCGGCCTGACCCCCCCTGGGTCGGCCCGAACCGGGTAGTGTTTACCTTCAATTAGTGGAACCATAGATCCTCTTGTTGTTGAACGATGGATCAGTACCATTAAAAATATATTCTTCATTCTCTAGTCTTCGGAGCATGAAAATTTCATTTTGGTTTTATATCATTTGTAATTTGAAGTGGATCAATGGGGGTCTCTTATCAGTAATGTGAGAAAATATATTGAAATTTAATCCATGGATTGGGACAAGTTCAAGAAATAATTTTTCAATAAGTACTTTCCACATATTCTTCATAAAAAAATAGAGGAGTTGATTGAGTTAAATAAAAAGAATAATGAATATATTGTAACCTATGAGGCTAATTTTAAAAGACTTAAAAGGCATGCTTCTAGTATTATCATCCCACCTAAAATTAAGGTTGATCGATTCTTTATTATATTAAAACTAATTCTTTAAATAGTGTTATCCATAAGAGACTTCAGTAACTATGAATAGATTTTTCGATGTTATATTAAGGAGGAAATGGATATTGTAGTTACATATTAATCTCATGGTTTTTACAAGAAAAAAAGTTGTAGTTCAAAGAAAAATTTAAAAACCATGGAGAGAAGAAGAGGATATTTCCTTTATTCTCAAAGTGTGGGAAGAATCACGGAAGAAATTTTATTAAGGGGGATACTAAATTTTTTAAGTGTGGAAGAGAAGGTCATCAGGAAATGGATTACCAAAGTGATGGGAAGAATTTAGATAAAAATGTTAATAGAGAGAAATCTACACAGAATGCACCACCCACACTTCAGTGCTTTATGAGTAAAGAGAATGGTCATTATGATAACTAGTTCCCAAACCTAAGGGTTAATGATGATGATCAATGTTAGAAACCTCTTAATCTGAGGGATAGGATTAAATCTAATGTTATCATTATTTCAAAGGAAAAGTGAGATAATGATGTGGTGAATGGTATACTTATTATCCACTCTAGAACTACTAATGTCTTATTTAACTATGGATCTACCCATTCTTTAATATATAAAGAATTTTATAAGGGTATCAAGATTCCACCCAAATGATTAGATATGGAATTAATAGTGAAAACCCCTAATGTTGTGATGATAACATCTCAAGTTTATGATTCCTCTTCGGTTGAAATTTGTGGGAATGTGCTTCTTTCAATCTTGTAATTCTTCCTCTGGTGGAATTTTATGTCAACTTAGGAATGGGTTGGATTTCTATGCATAAAACCTAGATCAATTTTCAAGGAAGGGAAGTCAAGTTTGATATTTCAAACCAACCTATTATCATATATCAATGTGATGATAAGTATAAACATCCTATAGAGATTTCATCCATTATGTGGGTCATGATTCTCATTTATAAGGTGTGTTTATCTCAAATGGTAGGTGAGAAACTCAACATAGATGATATGCCTATTTTTTTAGGATTTTTTTGATTTATTTCCAAAAATGATTTTCTTCATCTTCTATAAAAAAGTGAATTTGATTCATTAGTAGAACTCATACATGGTGCCACACCAATTTCAAGGACTCCTTATATAATGTTCCTGATTGAGTTGAAATAATTGAAGAAGTAAATCTATAAAAACCTTGATAAGGTTTCATTTGGCCAAGTGTGTCGACTTGGGGTGCACCTATTATTTTTTTAAAATAAATAAGGATCAATGTGACTCTGTATTTATTATCAGATGATGAATAAGATCAAAATTAATAACAAGTATCCTATTACCCATATTGATGACTTTTTTGATGAACTGCACAAATCTCAATGCTTTTCCAAGATTTACCTTCATTACGAATATCATCAATTGAGGGTAAAGAAGGAAGATATTACCAATATATCATTCTATGTAAGGTATGGGAACTATGAGTATATATTTATGCCTTTCATTCTTACTATTTTCCATGTTATCTTCATGGATTTAATGAATAGATTCTTTATATATTACCTTGATTAGATTATGGTAGTCTTTATAAATTATATTCTTATCAATTAAAAGAGTAAGGAATATCATGAATATCAATTAAGAGTTGTAATAAAGACCCTAATAAATGAGAAACTATATAAAAAATTTACAAAGTCTGAATTTTGGATGAAAAGGTTTCATTTTTTTGGTCATATAATCTAAAGATAGGGTATATTAGTAGATCCATAAAAGGAGAAGGATATTGAATATTAGACCAGACCAAACATGGTGACTGATGTTCATAGTTTTCATGGTTTATATGGATATTATTGATATTATTTTGAGAATTTATCATGATTATCTAATATTATGACCAAGTTAACTCAGAAGGGATCCAAGTACCTCTAGACAGATGAATGTGAGGAAAATTTCAAGGACCTGAAGAGAAGATTAGTTAGTTCACCTGTGTTTATATTAACCTATAATGGAGAAGGGTTTTTAATCTATATTGATTCATCTAAGAAGGTATTGTGATGTTTTCTTATGTATAAATACATGATTATAGCTTATGACTCATGAAAATTGAAGATTCGTGATAAAAATACTTAACTTGTGATTTGGAGTTTCCTGTGGTAATTTTTTAATTAAAGATATGGAGGAATTATATTTATGGAGAAAAGTTATATATATATACTGATAAATTTTAAATTATATATACATATAGAAGGAGTTGAATATGTAATAAATAATATGGTTAAAGATGATTAAATATTATGACTTCTCAATATATTAGCATCCTTAGAAAGTGAACAAGGTGGCTAATGCTTTGAGTCGATAGGATCATGCTAGATTATCCATGATGAGGATTACAATAGATCCAATATTTTTAGGATTTTCAAAGGATGGGTATGGAAATCCTAATGGAAGGGGGAAAATATTATCTAACTAGATTGAATGCTCAACCATCTATCCAAGTGAAGATTAAAGATGCACAGAAGGAAGAGGTAAAATCATAAAAGAAGGTTAGAAATATTCCTAAGTTTAACCTTCATCATGATGGAATGATAATTATTAGGAACCGTGTTTGTGTTCCTTCCATACCAGACATGAAGAAGGAGTTATTAGATTATTCTCATAGTTATTCACTCTATATTCATCCAGGAAGTATGAATATGTATAGATATTTGGAATAGTACTTCTTGTGGGATGGCATGAAGAGATATATTGCAGATTTTGTATCTCAATTCTTGATATACCAAAAAGTTAAGGCTGAAATAAAAAATTCTAAGGGAATGTTTCATCCATTACCCATACTAGAATAAAAATGGGAAAACATCACTATGTATTTTATCATTAGACTCCCCAAAACATCTAAATGGAATAATGGTATATGGGTTTTAGTTTATCACCATACTATGTTATCACAATTCATTATTATTAGATAATACTTCTCTCTGGATCAGATTTCTAGGATATGTATTAAGGAATTAGAAAGTTTTTATAGAGTACCACATTCCATTGTATCTGATTGGGATTTGAGGTTTTCCTAAATATTCTAGAGAACTATTCAGTAGGCTCTTGATATGAAGTTGAGTTTCATCACTAAATATCATCCTTAGAGAGATGGTTAGTCTAAAATAAAATTTTAAAACCTAGAGTGTAAAGACCTAGAAATTCCATATATATTTTAAATTATTTGGGATTATTATGAGTCTACGAAAATAGACGGCATATGATATTGAGTCCTAGTGATCCTGAAACAGAATTTTGAACTTTTTTGAAGGTACGTTCAGTAAACAGTGGGCGACATTTTATAAATTTTCAACTAGTTGAAATCTGAGGCCACCGTTGGACTCACATCATTGGTATTAGTTTAAGGGAAGCTTAACTTTGTTCAGAAAAAAGTCAGATAGAAAAGATAATTTTTAGCTTTACAAAAAAAATAAAGTCAACAAGTTATTTTATTTCTTTTTTTGTAACCATTGAGTAACGTAGCGGGACCGCAGAGTTAAATGGGTCATTCAATGGCATGACCCTTGGGTTGTGTAACCTTGACGCTGGAACATTAAATTCAGTTCATAAATGAACTGCATTAATGTTATGCAACACAGCTGGTTCCCTCATCTATTTAAATGGATCTCTAACTCGGTTTTTTGAAACGGAAGTGAGATACCTCTGAAAACGTATTGTGGAATCTTCCACCAATGATGAACGGAGGCTTGAATGAAATCATTGGGGGAAACGATCTGGGGTCGATGAATGCCAGTGACTTCAACGAATGAGGACTCTTATCCCTCCACGATCATGACATCATCCAATGGTTCACAGGGTAGGGGGTTTTGTCTTGATTAATTCAAAGAGTTTGAATATGAATTAATCTCACCCTTGTTATGATTCTAACATGGATGGCGTGGGCCAAACAAACAAGTCATGGACCCTCCGCTACTTTGATATTTGTTGCATTCTTCATGGGAAATCAGAAAACAGAGTGGCAAGATGAACCCAAGAGCCACACAGCATTGGTAGTGTCTCAGGAGGCCCGTAGGCACTTTTGAAAGGAAAAACAGACCACCAGAGCTTACCTAGTGGCCCGCGGAAGACCCGCTAGTGTGGCACTAGTGCGGTGGCACCGGTGAATGGTGTCAGCAGGCGAAGGCGGTGGGTGGTGCTCGTAGGCTGCAGAAGGGGGAAGTGCCACACTGGGTCGCGGCGGACTAGCAGGGGCGGCCGACTTTCGACCGGTCATGTTGGTGGAAGGGTGGTGTGTTGTTAAGCTCCGCATATGGAGGTTGTCGCTTCAAAGTCACGATAGAGGGGAACCCATACTCTGTGGGTCCCACAGATAGCAAGGTGTTGCAACGTGGCACTACTGGTTAAAGAGTCGAACAGATCTTGAGCCATTCAGGAAAGAGGGTTCATGCGACCCCTCACGTGGGTCGCACCTAGCTGGTAGGCTAGGCCGGTCCGCTGCCCAGTGGGTCGAGGCCACCGCAGCCCAGCCCAGCTGGTTCGAGTCAGGCCGATCTGTGGTCTAGCCGGTTTAGGCCGGGCCGGATCGAACCTAGACCCTTTGTGGCCTAGTTTCACTTAAAAGTTCGTATCTTAAAAACCAAAAGTCTGTTTGAAAATACGTCTATGGCATTGGAATCATTGGGATGATATGATCCTTTTGAGATACTCCACTTTAGTTTTGGAGAAAGTTGGAGTATGGCCGGGTTGGATCATAGTTGAATCCAACCGGGCCCTCAACACTAAAATTCCTATAACTCTCTGACCGGGCATCCAATAGACGTGTTGTCAGTTGCGTTGGAACCCTTATGACATTACAGATCATTGGATTACTTCTTTGTGGTATTTCATGCTGGTTGAAGTATGACTGGTGGCTTGAGGATGGGATCCTCCCAGAATCAAGCGTACTATGTACGGGAATCCAGTGGTTGGCTGAGATGTGATGAATGAATAGTGATCTTGTGTGGATCAGCACCTAGCGATCCTATGTGGATCAACACCTAGCAATATTGTGTGGATCGTCACCAAGATATCCTGTGTGGATCAGAACCTAGAAATCATGTGTGGATCAATACCGAGTGATCCTGTGTGAATCATTAGCATAACCCATGATAGAATAATATGATCTGGTTTTATGACTAATCACCTATACTTATGTACTTATGTTATACCTAGTTTGAGATGAGTCTTTTGATTTATTCTTTTTGATTGAGATCATGCTTTTTGGTTTTCCTTAGAGGAATTCTGAGATACCTTCAGGGGTCTTGGGGTCTTTACTAGGTATTGTTATACTCACCCCTACATAGGCTTCACCCGCACCTTGTTGTGTCTTGTGCAGACGACGGGTAGTCTTGACTGAGACTCAGGGAGCTAGGAAATGACGGTGGATGGTAGTGACGGTTGATGTGGAGAGCTTCAGAGATGGGTTTTACCTACCCCTTCAGGTAGGATCCTTGGTGAGTGATCTCAGGAGTTGTTTTTCTATTGTAGTTGTTTTTCTTTCAGTTTGGCTTGTATTCTAACCCCTTTACTTTTAGTACACACTTTTACTATTATGGTACTACTACATGGTTTGCATCTTGTAATGTTCTTGGTTTGTGTTTTTGCAGTTTTAAAGGAAATTCCTTCCCCTGTTAGGGATATGACTTTCTGGTTCTATTTTACAACCCCTGGTCTATGGAAGGAGGGCTTGGGGTAGTCACAACATAGGCCCCAGGGGACGGGTCATGAAAAAGTGGTATCAAATGAGTCGGTTCTACCAAAGAACTATGACTATGATATTTCCAATGGAGCAATATTTTTAAGTGTTTTGAGTGTGGTTTTCAATTCAGGGAGTCTAGTGTTGGTGTAGTGGCCGACGTATCCATACACCAGGACCCTAAATTTAGATTTCTGACTCGGTGCATAAAAACACTGATTGTGTGTGTTTTGGAAATGTTTTACTTTTTATCTCTTTTGAGTCATCTCGCCAGGTATAAATTTATGACTATGGCACACCTGTTTCTTTTTAGCATGTCTCTGTATAGACAACCATCCAGGATTCTAGAGTGATTACACGATGATGGCCCACCAAGCAATGAGGCTTCAGTACAGGGAACTCTTACTATGTTGGCACCTTCGAATGGTGTACCAACAACACCACCACTTGGAGGATAGCAGTTTCCACCATCCCCATTGGCAGACCGTGCACTCCAAATGAGTGTGTTTCACGAGTTCCAGAGATAGAAACCTCTGATATTTCTAGGAGATACAAATCCCCATGCTACTAAGGACTAGCTAGAGGCTGTGGCACAGGTTTTTCACTAAGTTGAGACGCCAGCAGATCAGATGGGGATCCTAGCTACTAGTCTCTTCCAAGGAATAGTAAGGAGATTGTGGGGTCTAACGCTCCAGATTCATGAGGAAGAGACACTCTCCTAGTTGGACTTCAAGACCCTCTTCTGGGTGGAGTTCGTATTAGAAATTTACACTCAGTGCGTATCTAGGAGCTTCTTCACTTACATAAGCGCATCCTATCAGTGGCCTAGTACTCAACGATATTCACTAACCTCTCACACTACTCCACTAACATGATACATGACCCTTTATTCAAGGCCTGAACCTTTGAGCAGGGTCTCTGGTGGGAGATCAGAGCATCGATGATATCACTCAATATCCTGACACAAGATGGAGTGCTCGAGCGAGCATTATTGGTGGAGAGATTCTTAGCTGAGCAAGCACCAATGGTGAGAGCCACCATCGGATGACAGGTAGCTGATTCATCTATAGAAAGAAGTAGGAAAATGGTGCAGTGGTCAAAGAATGCCATACCTTTCAGTGGATGACCCCAGGACGTAGGGTTAGAGTTACGAAGCTCGCGAGGCAGAGGAGGTTTTCTAAGCACTAAAGCATGTTACTCTTGTGGTGGACAGGAACACATGGACCGTGATTGTCTGAACCCCCATATAGACGATTATTAGATGATCTAAGGACCGTATAGGTATAGGATGAGGTTATATCGAGGGAACCCATAGGGCGATAGACGTGGAGAAGGAGCAGGTCGTGCAGCAGGTGGTGGATGACAGTTTGAGGTTCTACCACCACCACCCCTAGGTGGTCCACCCCAACAACAGGGAGAAGGTGGAAAGGGGTGAGTTCAGCTTTAGGTGGTAGAGGAATATGACCACGGTTATCCAAATATGATTAAAGGTACGATATGTGTCTATTAGACCCTACCTGCAATTCTTATAGACACAGGTGCTAGTCACTCTTTTATTTCCACATCACTCATTCAGATCTCAGAGATTAAAATGGAGTCGTTGGATCGATCCTTATGATTAGAGACTCATACAGGAGAATATTTGACAATTACACACTAGTGAAGACAATTTGAGCTCACTCTAGGAGGTGAGAGCTTCAGCTGTGATCTCCTAGTAGCAGCATCGAGGACTTACGACGTCATCTTGGGTATGGACTGGTTATCCACAGTCCATGCTCAGATTAACTATTTTAGGTGAAAAGTGTGGTGTGTCCATGAGGATAGGATTAGGTTTTCCTTCACTGGTGATAATGAAACATTTAAAATACATGATGGAATATCTTGAAGGAGGGTGCAGCTTATCACTCATCAGTTGGATAGCCTTACCCTCAGAGCTGTTGACATGAGGAGTCTAAGTTATCCTATAGTGGTGGACCAGTATAATGGTGTCTTTCCTAATGATATTCTGGGACTACCTCCTCAAATAGAAGTAGAATTCTACATCAACTTGTACCTTGATACAACACAAATATCTACGACAACATATCGGATGTCCCCCATAGAGATTCGTGAGTTTAAAGTATAGTTAGAGGACTTGCAGAGGAAGGGGTTCATAAGGCCGTGTGTTTCTTCATGGGAATCACCAATTTTGTTCGTCAAGAAGGCATATGGGATTCTAAAGATTTGTGTGTATTATCAGCGCCTTAACTAGGTGATCTTGAATAATAATTATACACTCCCAAGGATTTATGATCTCTTCGACTAGCTAAAGGGAGATTGATGATTTTCAAAGATAGAACTCAGATCAAGATATCACTAACTCAGGGTATGGGATGAGGACGTAATAAAGACATCCTTCGGATGTTGGTATAGCCATTAAGAGTTCTTGGTGATGCCCTTTAGTGTGACCAACCCTCCAACAGTGTTGATGGGGCTCATGAACAGGATCTTCTAGCCTTACCTTGATCGCTTTGTGGTGGTCTTCACTGACGACACCATGATATACTCAGTTTCAGAGGAGGAGCATGCCACACACCTACATATAGTTTAGGATACACTCTGAGAGCACTAGATTTATAGAAAGATCTTGACGTTCCAGTTATTGATATAGGAAGTCCACTTCCTGGGGCATGTTATCTCAGCAGCTAGAGTTTCTGTGGATCCAGCAAAGATAGAGGCAGTGATTACTTGGGAGTTACCCAAGAGTGTAACTGAGGTACGGAGTTTCCTGGGATTGGATGGGTACTACTGGAGATTCGTACTTGACTTTTCTAGAGATGCGACACCCTTGTCAGCTTTAAAAAAGAAGGGACATCCCTTTGTGTGGAAGGATAGATTCCATTAGAGTTTTCATAAGTTGAGTTAGAGGCTGACGAGTACTCCCATCTTGAGGCTACCAGAAGAGGTTGTTGGGTATGTAGTCTACTACGATGCATCAGGGACCGGACTAGGTTGTGTCCTGATGTAGGATCGAGTAGTGATTGACTACATCTCATGGAAGTTTAGACACCATGATCATAACTATGATACACATGACCTAGAGTTAGCAGCGGTGGTCTTTGCGCTGAAGATGTGGCGGCACTACTTGATGGGTGAACAATTTACTATTTACTCTGATCCAAAGAGTCTCTGGTATATCTTCTCACAGAAGGACCTAAGCCTCAGGAAGTTGTGATGGATGGAGTTCCTCCAGGACTATGACTTTGATATAGTCTAAACTCCTGGGAAGGGGAATATAGTAGCAAACGCACTCAGCAGGAGGTCTGGTGTATAGTTGCTGAGTGAGGCGACAGAGAAGCTGACCAAATTACAGATATCCTTTGTGGATAGAGATGTAGAAGCTTACCTCCATTCGATGAATGTCACTCCCCAACCTCTTTATCAATTTTGGGAGGCTCAGCTTGGGGATGTTGAATACGAGGCCCGACGTGCTCAGATATCCTCAGGACAGTCTCCTAAAGGATTTTATGAAGGTGGGGAGCACGCTGTTCTCTTCAGAGGATGCACCATGGTACCAGTGATCCTTCGAGATGAGGTGTTAAGGTAGTTCCACACATCCCCTTTTGCGGTACATCCTGGAGTTTTGAAGATGTACTAGGACCTATGGCATCAGTAGTGTTGGCCAAGGATTAAGAAAGCAGTGGAAAAGGTTATATCACGATGCCACACTTGTCAGCAAGTGAAGGCTAAGAATTAGGTTCTGCAGGCTTAGCACAACCACTTGAGGTACCAAAGTGGAAGTGGGATGGTATCTCCATGAACTTTGGGGCAAGGATATCATGTACGTCAAGGGGCCACAATTCCATCTGGGTGATCATTGAATGACTCCCCAAGTCGGCCCACTTCCTACCCATCTGAGAGTAGGGATTAGTAGAGGTCTTGGGATGCATCTACGTGTAAGAGATTGTATGGATTGATGGGGTTCCATCAGTGATCGTCTCAAATCATGATGCACGTTTTACATCCCTCTTGAGGAAGGGGTTGCATGAGGCATTTGGGACTAAGCTACGCTTGGGAACCACCTTTCATCCTCAGATAGATGGTCATACAGAGTGGACCATAGAGACACTCAGGGACATGCTTCATGCATGTCTCCTTGATTTTGGCCATAGTTGGGAGGACCACCTGACACTAGTGGAGTTCTCTTACAACAACAGTTATCACTCCACCATCGGAATGGCTCCATTTGAAGCCCTGTATGGGTGACCTTGCATGTAGACCCTTCTTTTATTACAAACTTAGACATGATTTATTACATAAAACTTCACTTGATACAACAAAGAAGATCGAGAGGTGTAGTGTATTTGGGACTCAGGACCGTTACATAAAAACTTAAAACATGAAATACAACATCTTTATTGAAAAATTACTTTACATGACCACTAAATTCCCTCGTACTTAGCATTTCATGGGATAACCTGAGGACATGCATAAGAAAAGGGTGAGTTATAAAGCCCAGTAAGGGAGTACAAATGGAATAACATGAAGAGTAAAATACATGTTAGACAATAGGAATATAAATAGAGCATATAAGAAACATGAACATAAAGGCATGATAGAGCATGATAATCATAACATGGAAATGTGGCAACAACACTTAACATGGAACTAGCATGAGCCAAGGCTCATTGAACATGGAGCATGAGTAAATACTCATTGCACATAAAGCACGAGTAAACCCTCATTGCACATGAATTAGCATGATTCAACACTAAATTCACATGATGTATCATGATACTATACTTTACCCAATGCATTGGAGTTCTATAAGGGCGCACCCTTCATAAACATTTCATTTCATGAATAAGTGTGCCACATGGATCATAAAACATGGATTCATAAAACATAATCATTTATTCCACGATAAAGGAATGTGGAGTTCATACATGAAACTTTATAATCAATAAATAAATGTGCATAAAGGTGAATACCCTTGATGGAGAAATGGGCATGGTATTCGCTACACAATGACATTGGCTTAGAAAACCGGTGCGCTTTCGGCAGCGTAACAGTGTGACATAAGAATTCATAAAAATGGTTGATGAGAGAGAAAGGGGTTACTCATCATATTTACATGTAATGGACAGTAAGGAGGTCATATATATACATGTCCCAACAAATTTAATGGAAATTAGATTCATGATACAAAAATATTGCTTGAATGTAAAAGAGGAGAGAGAAGTTCCTTTCGGAATTTCAGTATAGTAACGGGTGTACATGGGAAGAATTTAATGAAAGAGAAAGGGGTATACCATCATTTAAATATAAATAGGGAATTATTAGGTATGTTTGAAACCATACACCAATATTCATAATTGAAATTAAAAGGGAAAAACAACTTAAGGAAAATTGGACAAAAATGAGAAAGGAAGAAAAACACCTTACTTGGAAGTGTGCTTCCAAAGGATAGAGAGAGGCTTGTGAGAGGATTATTGGGAGCTTGGGGAACCTTGGGAGGATTCTAGAGAGAGTAGGGCAGAGGTTGGACGAACTCCAAAGTATTTTAGTGAGGAGGAAGTGGGAGCTTGGGTGGGTTTATATAGGAAAGGTGAGGGAATTCTTTATTATTTAGTTTTGGGACCCCTTATATTATATTAATCCAAACCATAAACCATCCCATGGTTTTTGCCCATGGTTTTTGGAAAAGGGAAGAGGACAAAAATAATTTATAATGACAAAGTACGAACTTCTTAAAATAATAGTGTTGCTTATGTGGAGGTGAGTCACACTCCCATGGAAATTAATTTAAAAAGGAAAGGTGTTGAATAAGTCTTGAGGGGTCCATTAATGCTTTTAAAAGTAAGTTAAACAAACCCAAAATCACATTATTTTAATGTTAAAACATATATTGTCCGAACATAAAGATTATAGTATTTTATTACATCACTATTGGGTCATTATGATGTCATAAAACACATTATATATTTAAACGATATTTAATTTTTACTCAAAAATTTGAATGGCTCAAAAAATTATGAAAAATTAACTGTTGGATAATTTCGACATCCTTATTCCAAAAATAACATTTATTTTATCTAAATAATTTTCTAAATATGTTAATTTTCACTTTTAAAATAAAAACCTACATTTATCGAAAATTCACAGGCTCTGACAGAAATGGCTTTAAAACCTTAATAAAAATTATAATTGCATTCATAAAATTATAAGATCATTTATATTTAATAAAAATTAATTTAATACTAATAATAATATTTTATTAAAATAATATTTAATTCAAAAATCACTTAATTTAATAAAATAGAATTCTTAGTTAAATAATAACTAAAAACACTATTTGTACTTTAAAAACTATTTACAATGTATCAAAAATTACTTGAAATTATATTCATTATTATAAACAAAAAAATAATGTACATGAACATAGTACTACTTATTTGTTACATAACCCCTTAAAACAGCTGCATAAGACCTAAGGGTAAGGTGTGTGATGGTGACAGACTCTTGGGGTGGCTCGGATAGCATCGCTCGAGTGGTAATTCCAATCAACTTCCACTTTTCCCGTAGACAGTCACGTTCGAGTTTGAAAAGATAAAGCTCAGCTTGGGCTTGGTCAAGGGCGAAGCCCAAAGACGCCACCTCTTTTCCGAGCTCTGACAAATGGGCTTCATATGGGGCAATTCTACTGGACGAGGTCATCGCTTCTTTTGTCTGAGTAAATTGGATTTGTTAAAGTCCTATATTTATACTAATCATGTGATCACTGTTCAACGGCTATATTAGCAATGGTTAAAATTCATAACATAAAACCAATGAAGTTGACATTTTATATAGACATAAAGAGAAATTTAATTAGATCAAGAGGGATTTCCATTAATGAAACTTTGGGTCGTTAAAATATTCCCCCCTTAAGAAATTTCTCCCTCGAAGTTTTCCTTTTCCCACACTAAAACAAATGTGGGTAACTCAGCTTCATCATATCCTCTGATTCCCAAGTCACTTCTTCAAACTTGTGGTTTCTCCACAACACCTTGACGAGGGGAATTGTCTTATTTCGTAGAACTTTTTCTCTACGATCTAAGATCTTCACTGGTTTCTCCTCATAAGAAAGATCATCTTCCAATTGTACCACCTTAGAAGAGAGTACATGTGAAGGGTCCGGTATGTACTTCCTTAAGAGGGATACATGAAATACATCATGTACTTTGGCCATAGTAGGTGGAAGTGCAAGTCGATAGGCCACAGCCCTGACACGATCAAGAATCTCGAAGGGGCCGATGTACCTTGGACTTAACTTCCCTTTCTTTCCAAACCTCATGACCTTCTTCCATGGAGATATTCATAGAAAAACCATGTCACCAACTTTAAACTCAAGGTCTCGTCGATGGTTATCTACATAACTCTTCTGTCGACTCTGAGCTACCTTGATATGTTGCTGAATGTTTTTCACCTTCTCCACCATTTCCTCGACCATTTCTGGTCCAAGAAGCTTACGTTCACCGACCTCATCCCAACATGTTGGTGTTCTGCACCTTTTCCCATACAGGGCTTCATATGGTGCCATTTGGATGCTCGAGTGGAAACTGTTATTATAAGAGAACTAAACAAGAGAAAAATGTCGATCTCATACTCCTTTAAAGTCCATTGAGCAGGCTCTCAACATATCCTCAAGTTTTTGGATAGTCCTCTCTGATTGGCCATCAGTTTGAGGATGATAGGCCGTACTAAAGTTCAGTTCAGTATTCAGAGCATGTTGAAGACTCTTCCAAAATATAGAGGTTAATCTTGGATATCAGTCAGACACAATAGATAGTGGTAATCCATGAAACCTTACCACTTCCCTGATATATATCCATGCCAGTTGATCCAATGATAAATCCTCCCGAATAGCAATGAAGTGTGCAGTCTTTGTAAGATGATCCACAACAACCCAGATTGCATTGTTGCCTTTGGATGTCCTTGGAAGTCTAGTGACAAAGACCATGGTGATGTTCTCTCATTTCCATTCTGGTATGGGCAATGGTTGCATCATCCCCTTAGACTTCTGCCTCTCTGCCTTCACTTGCTAACACACCAGGAACTTTGATGTATATTCAGTGATCTCCTTCTTCGTATTATCTCACCAAAATTTTTCTTGGAGATCTCGATACATCTTTGTGCTCCCTGGGTGAATAGAGAAATTTGAACTATGTGCATCATCCAAAAGTTCCTTCTTCAGCTACGGACTTTATGGAACACATTGCCTTTTCCCAAACCGCACAATTCCTTCTTCATTAACATTAAAATCTGAGGATTTGCCCTTTTTGATAGCTTCCACTTTTTCCTGAATTCCCATATCATCTTTTTGAGCATCCTTTAACCTTTCCAAAAGAGATGGTTGAGCAATCATTTTTGAAAGGATTGATTATTTTCCATTCTCTATGATTCCCATTTCCATCTTCATCAAGTCTAAGAATATTGGATCCTTCTCAATTCTCATCATTGATAGAATCGATGGATCCTTTCTACTTAGGGCATCTGCCACCTTGTTCGCTTTCCCAAGGTGGTAATGTATTGAACAGTCATAATACTTGATGAGATCTATCCATCTTCTCTGGCTCATATTAAGCTCTTTCTATGTGAATATATATTTAAGACTCTTGTGGTCAGTATATATCTCACATTTCTCTCCATAGAGATAATGCTGCCATATTTTCAAGGCAAAGATCAGAGATTTCAACTCCAGATCATGTGTTGGATAGTTTCGCTCATGGATTTTCAACTGTCTTGAGACATAGGATATCACTTTATTATTCTGCATCAGCACACATCCTAAGCCCTTCTTCAAAGCATCACTGAATACCACAAAAAGCTCCCCACTTGTGGGTAAAGTGAGCACAGGTGCAGTGATAAGCCTCCTTTTCAACTCCTTGAAGCTTTCTTCATATTCATCACTCCAAGAAAAATTTACTCCCTTTCGAGTTAGCTTGGTAAGAGGGTTGGACAATCATGATAAAATTCTCACAAATCGTCGATAATATCTAGATAACCCCAAGAAGCTACGGATATCCGTTACCAATGTTGGTCTCGGCCATCCCTCAATTGCATCTGTTTTGGAGGGGTCCACAGATATCCCATTGCTTGTGATGATATGGCCCAAGAATGAGACCTCCTTCAATCAGAACTCACTCTTTATGTACTTTGCATAGAGCTTCTCCTTGCGCAAAGTCTCCAGTATAGTTCTTAAATGCTCCTCATGATCCTCCTTGGTTTTGAAGTATATTAGAATATCATCAATAAAGACTACCACAAATTTGTCTAGGTAATCTCTAAAGACTCTATTCATTAAGTCCATGAAGATTTCTGGAGCATTGGTGAGTCCGAAAGGCATTACTATGAATTCATAGTGCATGTATCTTGTACGAAAAGCAGTCTTGGGGACATCTTCCTTCTTCACCCTTACTTGATAATATCCCAACCTCAAATCCACCTTGGAGAAGTATTGTGCTCCACACAGCTGATCAAACAAGTCATCGATTCTTGGGAGAGGACACTTGTTCTTTATCGTGATTTTGTTAAGTTCACGATAATCGATGCAAAGCCGCATTGACCCATCCTTCTTCTTGATGAAGAGGACTGGTGCACCCCATGGTGAAGCACTTGGGCATATAAACCATTTATCCATATTCTCCTGTAGTTGTTTCTTCATCTCTTCAATCTCTACAACATCCATTCTATACGGAGTCTTGGATATTGGTAGCGCCCTGGGTATAAGTTCAATTGAGAACTCAACATCTCTTCTAAGAGAAAGACCAGGCAGTTCCTCAGGAAACACTTCTGCAAATTCCCTCACAATAGGAATTTCTTCAAGGATGGTTTCTTCTTTGGACTCAATCATCTGTGCCAGATATGCGTGCTCATAGGGCAGTAATATCTATGCTTGAGATGATGGAGCTAAAGGAGATACATCTTCCTCCTGACACTTGTAAAGAATCGGGGGTTTATTCTCCATATGAAGTGTGATTTCCCTCTCCCGACAATTTATATTGGATCTATATAAGGAAAGTCAATCCATGACAAGAATTGCATCAAATTCCACCAGAGGGAGTCTGGCGAGGTTCGCTGGGAAATTCAATCCACATATTACAACAGGGGGGGACTTATATTCATGGGATGCAATGATTTCCCCATTTTCCATACTCACCGACATCTTTACTTCCATGATTTGTGGTGGTACTGAGATTTTTCTACTAAACTTTCGAGATATAAAAGAAAGCATAGAACCTGAATCAAAAAGTATGTTCGCTATTCTTGAATGAATAACTAGCGTACCTATCACCACTTAGTTGTCAGGGTTCACTTCGACAGATGTGATGGAAAAAGATCTTCCTTGCTGCCTTGGAGGTTGTTGGTCGCCTCCGAAAACCCTTGGATTAGGACATTGATTTTCAAAATGACATGGTTCTTTGCATTTGTAGCATTGAGCAATGCGTTGAGGTTCAAACGGAGCATTTTCTCTCCTCTGTCGCAACTTTGGGTCTTTATTGCCGATAGTTAACAGCTAGGTTCCCTTCTCTTCCACACCTGAAGCATTTTCTTGTCCCCTTAAGGCAATTTCTAGGGTGCTTCTTTCTGCACTTTTGGAAAGTGGGGTGTTGGATCTTCTTAGCACCGTTGGATTTATCCATTGGACCACCAGCATTGAAGTCCACCTTACGCTTCTTGTCCCCATGATACCCCTGTGATTCCCCGATCTCCATTTCAACCATTAGGGCACATTGGAAAATTTCCTCATAGTTGTCGAAGTCACGGATCACTAATGCTTTCCGCAAGCTAGGCTTCATCCCACCAAAGAAGCGGTCAACCTTGCATTTAGGGGTAACGACAAAGCTGGAAGTGTATCGTGCAATCCTTGTGAAGTTTTCCTCATACGCTCTAATAGATTCTTCATCTTTTTTCTTGAGGGAAAGGAATTCCCTTTCCATCTTAAGCCGAAGAGTGCGCGGAAAATATTTATTGAAAAACATCTTCTAGAAATCCTTCCATTCCAACACCTCGATCTCCTCCTCAGGCTTTGTATTTTTGGTCAACGACCACCATTGATCAGCTTCACCCTCCATACGGTAGGTATCCAGGAGAACCTTCTCTTGTTCAGAACATTGAAGGATGGAGAAGATCTTTTCAATGTAGTTGATCCATTGTTCAACGATCGTGGGATCAGATGATCCACTAAAAGTAGGAGACCTTTGTCTCGTGAAGCTCTCAATAGTGACTTGTTCTTTCTTAGGGGGGTTAAAAGTTACTCTTGACCCATGTTTCTATTCAATTCTTGAGTTAGATGAGAGAGAAGAATGACAAAGTTCGTGATTCCCGCTCCCATTGGATTGGGCATCTCATTAGTACAGTCATCACACTAATCTTCACATCGATTGTTAGCCCGAGTCCTCCTATTATCGGCCATTGGATGGAATAAAATGAATTTTAGGGGTAAAACATAAAGAGTAATCCAAAGACAAAATTTTATGAATTATAGATAAACTTTCATTTCCTTAACTCATGAGTCTATAGGCTTCAATCTAGGCTTTTCATGATCTACTTTCTAACATATATTCTTAGGGAAATTTTTTTCCCTTAATAATGGTTCATACTAAGATTGTGAATTTATCAAAACATATCCCCCAATAGTTTCATAACCAAGAGTGCAGCAAGGCCCGTTGTCATGCACCAGTTCTCATTCGAGTCTAGCTCAAAGCGGTGTTTTCAAGTTTTATCCCTATGATACATCTGTGCCAGAGCCGCCTCTACCTGCTCGTATCCAGACAGGGATGTATTTATCTGATAAACCACTTAATCAGTACTTAACAAAACTTAGGGATGTTTTTATTATACTTAGTCTTGTCTCTAAGGCTTTACAATGGTTTCCTAATCCCAAAAATAACAAAACCTATCCTCTGATACCAACTATGTAGACCCTGCTTTTATTACAAACATAAACATGATTTATTACATAAAACTTCTCTTGATACAACAAATAAGATTGAGAGGTTTAGTGTCTTTGGGGATTAGTACCATTAAATAAAAACTTAAAACATGAAATATAACATCTTTATTGAAAACTTCCTTTACATGACCACTACATTCCCACGTACTTAGCATTGCATGGGATAACCTGAGGACATGCATAAGAAAATGGTGAGCTATAAAGCCCACTAAGGAAGTACACATGGAATAACATGAGGAGTACAATACATGTTAGAAAATAGGCATATCAATAGAGAATATAAGAAACATGAACATAAAGGCATGATAAATCATGATAATCATAACATGGAAATGTGGCAACAACACTTAACATGGAATTAGCATGAGCCACGGCTCATTGCACATGGAGCATGAGTAAATCCTCATTGCACATAAATCACGAGTAAACCATCATTGAACTTGAATTATCATGATTCAACACTCATTTCACATGACGTATCATGATACTATACTTTACCCAATGCATTGGAGTGCTATAAGGGCACACCCTTCATAAACATTTCATTTCATGGATAAGTGTGCCACATGGATCATAAAACATGGATTCATAAAACATAATCATTTATTCCACGATAAAGGAATGTGGACTTCATACATGAAACTTTATAATCAATAAGTAAATGTGCATAAAGGTGAATACCCTTGATGGAGAAATGGGCATGGTATTCACTACACAATGACATTGGCTTAGAAAATCGGTGCGGTTTTGGCAGTGTAACGGCGTGACATAAGAATTCATAAAAATGGTTGATGAGAGATAAAGGGGTTACTCATCATATTTACATGTAATGTACAGTAAGGAGGTCATATATATACATGTCCCAACAATTGTAATGGAAATTAGATTCATGATACAAAAATATTGCTTGAATGTAAAAGAGGAGAGAGAAGTTCCTTTCGGAATTTCGGTATAGTAACGGGTGTACATGGGAGGAATTTAATGAGAGAGAAATGGTTCTCCCATAATTAAAACATAAAGAGGGTAGTATTAGGGATGTGTGAAACCATACCCCAACATTCATAATTGAAATTAAAAGGGAAAAACAACTTAAATAAAATTGGACAAAATGAGAAAGGAAGAAAAAACCCTTACTTGGAAGTGTGCTTCCAAAGTCTAGAAAGAGGCTTGTGAGAGGATTATTGGGAGCTTAGGGCACCTTGGGAGGATTATAGAGAGAGTAGGTCAGAGGTTGGAAGAAATACAAAGGCTTTGAGTGAGGAGGAAGTGGGAGATTGGGTGGGTTTATATAGGAAAGGTGAGGGAATTATTTATTATTTAGGTTTGGGACCCCTTATATTAAATTAATCCAAACCACAAACCATACCACGGTTTTTGCCCATGGTTTTTGGAAAAGGGAAGAGGAAAAAAATATTTTATAAGGCCAAAGTCCGAACTTCTTAAAATATTAGGGTTGCTTATGTGTAGGTGAGTCACACTCCCATGGAAATTAATTTAAAAAGGCAAGGTGTTGAATAAGTCTTGAGGGGTCCATTAATGCTTTTAAAAGTAAGTTAAACAAACCCAAAATCACATTATTTTAATTTTAAAACATATATTGGCCGAAAATAAAGATTATAGTATTTTATTACATCACTATTGGGTCATTATGATGTCATAAAACACATTATATATGTAAACGGTATTTAATTTTTACTCAAAAATTTGACTGTCTCAGAAAATTATGAAAAATTCACCATTGGATAATTTAGACATCCTAATTCGAAAAATAGCATTTATTTTATCTAAATAATTTTCTAAATATGTTAATTTTCACTTTTAAAATAAAAACCGACATTTATCGAAAATTCACAGGTTGGGACAGAAATGGCTTTAAAACCTTAATAAAAATTATAATTGCATTCATAAAATTATAAGATCATTTATATTTAATAAAAATTAATTTAATAATAATTATAATATTTTATTAAAATATTATTTAATTCAAAAATATCTTAATTTAATAAAATAGAATTCTTAGTTAAATAATAACTAAAAACACTATTTGTACTTTAAAAACTATTTACAATGTATCAAAAATGACTAGAAATTATATTCATTATTATATACAAAAAAATAATTTACATGAACATAATACTACTTATTTGTTACATAACCCCTTAAAATAGCTGCATAAGACCTAAGGGTAAGGTGCGCGATAGTGACAGACTCTTGGGGTGGCTCAGATAGCATCGCTCGAGTGGTAATTTCAATCAACTTCCACTTTTCCTGTAGACGGTCATGTTCGAGCTTGACAAGATGAATCTTAGCTTGGGCTTGGTCAAGGGAGAAGCCTAAAGATGCCACCTCTTTTCCAAGCTCTGACAAATGGGCTTCGTATGGGGCAATTCTACTGGACGAGGCCATCGCTTCTTTTGTCTGAGTAAATTGGATTTGTTAAATTCCTATATTTATACTAATCATGTGATCACTGTTTAACGTCTATATTAGAAGAGATCAAAATTCTTAACGTAAAACCAATGAAGTTGACATTTTATATAAACATAAAGAGACATTTAATTAGATCAAGAGGTATTTCCATTAATGAAACTTTGGGTCGTTACATTTCAGATCACCTCTATGCTAGACAGACCTAGGGGAGTCAGTACTTATGGGTCCAGAGTTGGAATAGGCTACCATAGAGAAGGTGCAGATCATCCAGGAGCAGATGAAGACTTCACAAAGCTGGCAGAATTCTTTTGCCGATAGGAGACGGAGACCCTTAGAGTTTGAGGAGGGAGACCATGCCTTTCTATGCTTCTCACCTCGATGAGGATTACAAAGGTTTGTCAGGGGCGAAAAGTTATCTATGAGGTTCATCATACCATTAATGATCTTCAGCAGAGTAGTTGAGGTGGTATACTATCCAGCTCTTCTACCACAGATGCACCGGGTGCATAATGTTTTCCATGTGTCGTAGCTGAGGAGGAACATGCATGATCCATTTCACGTTATCGACTGGGGAGAGCTAATAATTGATGATGGGATGATGTTTTTGGACTTCCCATTGGAGATAGAGGATCGAAAAGAGTGGGTCCTTCACGGGTGGTTGATTCCTATGATGTAAGTTTGTTGGCAGCACGAGAATCTCTAAATGATCACATGGGTGCGGGAGGCTTAGATGCATGATCAGTACCCCCATTTGTTTCCATAGTTTTGTTGTAGCTTTCAGGGATAAAAATCCCTAAGGTGGAGAGAATGGAAAGACCTGAAAATTCCATATAATTTTTTTTAAAATTATTTGGGATTATTATGAGTCTGTGAAAATTGACTGTACGTGATTCTGAAGCCCGGAGAGCCCGAAACAGAATTTAAAAAAAATTAAGGTACGTTTAGTAAATGTGCAGGTGGAATTTTATAACTTTTAACCGGTGATCATAATTGAAATCTGAGGTCACCTTTGGACTCGTAGTGTGGGTATTCTCTTAAGTAAAGCTTGAATTTTTTCCGAAAAAGTCAGATGGAAAATTTAATTTTTAGCTTTTAAAAAAAATAAACTCATCAAGTTATTTTATTTATTTATTTTTTGTAACCGTTGAGTGACGTGGAGGGACCGCAGAGTTAAATGGGTCATTCATGGGCATGACCCTTGGGTTGTGTAACATCGATGTTGGAAGATTAAATGTGGTTCATAAATGAGCCGCATTAATATTATGCAAAATGGATGGTTCCCTCATCTATTTAAATGGAGTTCGGGCTTGGGTTTTTGACATGGATGTAAGGAACCTCTAACAAATTTCTGTGGTTTCTTCCACCAATAATGAATGGAGGCTTGAATGATGTCATTGGGAGAAAAGATCTGAGATTCATGAATGATGGCGAATTCAATGAACGAGGACTCTTGTCCCTCCATGACCGTGACATCATCCAATAGTTCACAAGGTAGGGGGTTTTGTCTTGATTAATTCTAAGAGTTTGAAGATGAATTAATCTCTTCATTGTTATGATGATAACGCTGAGGGAGCGGTCCAAACGAACAAGGCCAGGACCCTCCACTTCTTTGATCTTTGTTTCATTCTTAATGGGAAACTAGAAAACAGATTGGCAAGATAAACCTGGGAGCCATGCAGTGTTGGAAGCATCATGGGATACCCGTAGGTGCTTTTGAAAGGGAAAACGGACCACCATACCTCACCCGGTGGCACGTGAAAGACCCGCTGGTAGGGCACTGGTGCGGCGGCACTGGCAACCGACACCAGCATGCAAAGGTGGTGGCCGGCGCTCATCGGTCGCGTTGGAAGAAGGGCGGCGTGTCGTCGCATGCTGCAGATGGAGGTTGCGGCTTCGAAGATGCGGCGGAGGGGGACTCGTGCCATGCAGGTCTCACAGACAGTGAGGCAGTGCCACGTGGCACCACCAGTAGATGATTCGAATGGCTCTTGATCCATTCGGGAAGGAGGGGTCGCGTGACCCCTTGCGTGGGTCGCGCATAGCTGCTGCTCCAGGCTGGTCGGCTGCCCAGCGGGCAGAGCCCGCAATGGCCCAGCCCATCCGGTTCGGTCCATGCTAGTCCACGGCCCAGCCGGTTCGATCCAGGTCAAACCTAGGCCAAACCCTGACTGGGTCGGTTCGACCCAAATCGTGTCAGGTTGGACCGGACCCGGCCCTTTATGGTCGAACTTCTCTTAAAAGGTCATATCTTACAAACCAGACGTCTGTTTGACAAGATGTTTGTGGCATTGGAATCTTTGGGATGAGAAAGTCCTTTTGAGATACTCCACCTATGTTTTAGAGACATTTTTAGTACGTCTGGGTTGGGTAGTACTCGAATCCAACTAGGCCCTCATCACTAAAATGCACATAACTCTCAAACCGGGCATCCAATTGATGCGCCGTCTATTGCGTTGGAACCCTTATGACATGACAAATCATTAGGATACTTATTCATGGGAATTCATGATGTTTGAAGTAAGAACGATGGATTGAGGAGTGGTTCCTCCTAGAATCAAGTGTACTATGTACAAGAATCCAGTGGCTGGATGAGACATGAAGAATGAATAGTGATCCTGTGTGGATCAGCACCTAGAGATCCTATGTGGATGATCACCTAGAGATCCTATGTGGATCAGCACCTAGAGATCCAGTGTAGATCAGCACCTAGCGATCCTGTGTGGATCAGCACTTAGTGATCCTGGGTGAATCAGCACTAAGCGATCATGTGTGGATCAGCAGTAGAACCCATGACAGAATAAGATGATCTAGTTTTACGACTAATCACCTATACTTATGCACTTAAGTTATACCTGGTTTGAGATGCGTCTTTTTCTTTGTGATTTGTGATTGATATCATGCTTTGTGGTTTTCCTTAGTAGAATTCTAAGAGACCAACACGGGTCTCAGGGTCCCTACTGGGTATTGTTATACTCACCCTTATACGAACTTCACCTGCACCTTATTGTGTCTTGTAAAGATTACATGCAGCCTTGACTGAGATTCAGGGAGCTAGGACCTAATGGTGGTGACGGTTGATATGGAGAGCTGCAGAGACGGTCTGTACCTACCCCTTCAGGTAGGATCCTTGGCGAGTGATATCAGGAGCTATTTTTCTGTTGTAGTTATTTTTTTAGTTGTAATTGTATTTCAGTACCTTTACTTTCAATACACACTTTTAATATTGCAGTACTACTATGTGGTTTGCATATTTTCGTGTTCTTGATTTGTGTGTTTTCAGGTTTAAAGGAAATGTCTTCCCATGTTAGGGATACACCTTTTCGATGCTAGTCACCAACCCCTGGCCTATGGATGGAGGGCTTAGGGTAGTCACGACATGGGCCCCGTGGGACGGGTCGTGATATAGAGGATGTGTTGAGATATTTTTCTTTACATTTTAGAGGTGGTTGGGATCAGCAACTTTCTCTAGTAGGGCTTTATTACAAAAATATCTTTCAATCAAGAATTTAGATGGCTCCTTATAAATCCCTCTATGAAAAAAAAATTAGAGCTCCAATATTATGGAATGAATTTGGTGAAAGAAAACTATTGAGACCTGAGATGGATTAAGAAAATAGCAGATAAGGTTAGATCCATTAAGAAACACATCAAGGCAACTCAAAGTCGGAAAAAAAGTTATACTCACAATATCTGGTAGGATTTATAATTTGAAGTTGGTGATAAGGTGTTTCTATGAATTTTTCCATGGAAGAAGGATATGATATTTTGGAATAAATGGAATCTAATCCCCACGTATATTAGTTCCTTTAAAATTATTGATCTTATAAGGATAGTATCTTATCACTTTCCGCTTCTACTAAACCTCTCTCAAGTCCATGATGTGTTTAATGTATCTCTCATGAAGAATTACATACCTAAACTTTCACATTTACTGAACTCAGTGGTCATATATATGGAGAAATATCTTTTTTATGAGGAACAATCGGTGGAAATTATGGATCATGTAGAGAATGTTCTACAAAAGAAGACCACTCACCTGGTCAAAGTTTTTTGGAGAAACCACCAGTTTTAGGAATTTATGTGGGAAAATTATGATATGATGAGGCACAAGTGTCCATATTTTTTTGTATCATAATGATGAATTTATAAGGTGCAATTCATTTTAATGGGGGTAGAATGTAACACCCCTGGTTTTTATGAATTATTATCATTTTGAATAAATTAAACGTATTTAATGGATTGTGCTACACACATCACCAAGTTAATATTATACTACATGAAACACCAAGTTAATATTTCACCACATGTAACACTAAGTTATGTTTTCACTACACGCAACACTGGCTTAGCTTGCATTATATGCAACACAGAGTTTTAACAAAATAATGATATATTATTAATATTATTTAAACGAGTTTGTTCTTAGTGATATGAATAGTAATAACTACTTTTCAAATATTATGTATAATTTTTTTATATAAATAAAAAATATTTATAATAAAATACATAATTTTTGGTAAAGGCTTTATATGTTTCAAAAATATTATTTTCTCAAAAAAAATCTTATATATTTTATAAAAAATAATAAAATTAGTTTTTAAAAAATTTAGAAAATTAATTTGATAAAATAATTTTTTTAATTCATAATTTAAAAATTATCTTAGGGTAATTTTTTGGAGTTTTCTGAAAAGTTTCATTTTTTGATAAATAGTGAAAAATACTTAATTTTAATTTAAAAGAGCATTTTCATTCAATTTATTTATAAAGTTAAATTTTATTTTAATTTAGTTTTAAAGTATATTTAGTTCAATTATACTTATATTAATATAATTCAGTTAATTTTAATCAATTTAATATTGAAATTGGATATAAAAACACTCTAATCATTTGATCATTTTTTGATTTAAAAAATCCTGATTTCTAGTTGTGTCTGCGGGATTAATTTTAAAATAAATTATACCAATTATGTGAATTAAATTTGTAAAAATGGGTTAAATATTTTTAATCATCATAATTTATATTATCTAATAATGTTAACTTAATTTTTTACCATAATAAATTGTTTAAATTAATTAACACGTTTAAGCTTAAAATAAGGTTTTACGCATTACATGAATTTCTATTAAAATTAATTTTCCACACCAATATGATTTTTATTTAATTAATTTTATTTAATATCTAAAATAATTGGGTATAAATTATCCAGTTAATATATATTTAGTCTAATTATTAAAGTATAAATAACCTAGGTAAATAAAAAAGATACAAGTTACCTTGATAAAAACTATAAGGATAAAATTGAGTAAGCTTAAATACTCAGGAATAAATTGATAAGAAAAATTTGTTTATTTTGTGTGTTGGAGGTTCATATTGACCAAATAAACCCTAATATAAATTATTATTCAATTTTTTAGGCACGTTATTTAATGGTGACTCCCCAATAGTGAATACTTTTGGGTATTCACAAGAATGTCACTTCTCCTCAATTATAAAAAGGAACTCACTATCCCCCCTTATTCACACATCTCAAGTCATTTTTATTGACCAAAAACGGCCAAAATAACTTCCCAAATTCCATCCTATCATCTTATAAACAATATTTTGTTCATAAATCCATCCAATTAAGTCTTTTAGTGAAAACCTAAGAGGATACCTGAAGAAGAGGTAACTTTCATAAACAAGTGTACGACGGACCACTGCCCCACGAACTGATATCATTTGTTTTTCCAATGATGCATCTCAAGGTTGTTCATAATGATAAATTTATAGTTTATATATTATATATAATATATTTATTATTTTATTATGATTATTTAATTTTTATATCACACATACCATCATGCTTTCCATTTTGTGGGAATATAATAATATCGTTCCTGTGTACGGCAGACTATCGCCTCACAAAGCGATGTGATTCCTTCACACTTTACATAGAATGTATCAAGGATAGGATTAATGAAAATATGTGATATACATGACATAAAAAATAATTATTTACTGATAATATATCATTTTATTTTATTTCTTTTAATCCGATAAGAAAATGAAAAACAGTGTTCATGCATACCTACGGTCTACCGTCTCCAAGAACGGTGCATTTTATTTCCTAAAACTAAATTTTATGGATTAATATAAATACATATATACTGAATATATATGATTTTTATTTCATTTTTTACATTATTTATGTTATTAAATCATGTTCAAAGTAATATAACAAAAAAATTAACAAAACAAAACATATACGAAAAGCAAAGCGGTTATTACCCAAAACATAACTTTAACATGAAATTGTTAATAAACAGGTAATAAAAGATCAAAATAAAATCATATATGGTATTATATATATAAATATGGTTCTATGATATATTTATAATAAACTTATATTTATTATAGATGAGTTTTTAATGAGTGCGACATAATTTAATACTTAAGCTAAGGTATTTTTGTCTCAATTTGCCTTCGTTGATACATATGTTATGTTACGCACATATATTATTTTAGGAGGTGTATATATAGCCCCTTAGACATGTAATATCATGAATTTATTAATCCTCATTATATTTTAATATTCATTTTATTTTATTCATTCATGGTTCTTATGATTAAAGGTTACCAAAGTAGTAATGGTTTTATGTTGCAATCTCATCGTTTATCGGGATTTTCTATGTTTAAGTCTCCAACAATGATTTATCATGATCTACCTATAAATAATTCTCATAAAATTTCTTATAATCTGTTTATTAATGATATATTCAAGTAATGGTACCATTTTTTCCACTCTTTTTTACTTTAGATCATTCGGAAAAAAATTAATAAAATCTAACTTTATTTCTCTATCCGGTCAAGAATATATTTTCTTTTAAAACCGAGTTTTATAAAAAAAAATTAAAAATATTTTTTTTATCACTTTTACTTTTAAAAATAAATTTTTACCAATATTTTAATTATTAATTTTTTTTAAATGAATCTTCATTTCATTTTCTAAACAATGTATGTTTGGATTTTAATATAATTGTGAAAGGAATATTTGTTTTTAAGTATAAAATGAATGGAATTTTCTAACTTCATTACCAATAATTTATTCAAATATTACTTTATAATTTTTCAAATTTATTTAAAAAAAATGTTTTCAAAAAAATTAATCTTTTAAAAGTTTTTTTCAAAGTGGAAAGGATATTTTCCACATGAAATGTTTTAAATGATCTTTCGAAATTATTTTCCATCTAAGATGAAATCTATTGGTGTTCCCTATGTCTTATTAGGGGTATGATCCAAGGATACAATTCATATTCTTTTCTGAATGGTTTATATTTTGATTTCATGATATTTATGAAACTAATTTCTCTTTCATGAGTTATAACATGAGTAAATTATTATGAAATGAACTTCTTTTAATGGATTATTCTATGATGAAATTATTATGAAAGATGTCTCTTTTCAATAAGATATGATATGATGAAATGTTTATAATACTCATTTCATTTCATGGGTTATAAGGTGATAAATTTTTATGATCTTCTGGCATGCATAAATGTGGTTTTCATTTTTTGATATGTGGTACCTATATCTTCCTAAAATTAAGTGGGTACAGATTTATATATATCATGATATAGACATAACTGTAATTGGGAGTGAACCAGGTATAGTAAGATAGGGCTAGAATAGGGAGTGAACCTGATACTATAAGACAAGGATGGAATGATGAGTGAACTTAGTTCAGTAAAGGACTTTTTCCTTTATTATGGCCTTCTAAATGAGCCTCGACCAGTATAGAAATTATTTTCTATGTTTTTTTATGAAAAAAATTTCATGTTTTAGGCCAATTTTATTCTCTCATGGATCATGTTCTTTTATTATCTCCTGATTCATGTCTTATGAACTGCCAATCCTTATTCCATGACCCAATTTTATGATATTTGTTATTAAGGGTGTGGTTTTTAAATGTTACAATCATGCTCTCATACCCTTATGTTTATTTTATGCTTATTTATATCCCTTTTTTACCCTTATTGGTCATCTAAGATCACTAATTATTATGTTTACTTTCCCCAGGTTATGAAGATATGTATTATGTATGATATGTATAAGAATGGTTTTAGGGGTGAAGAACATAGTGGGAGATGACATAGCTTGCTTATGGTTCAGTGTTTATGTTTCTAAGTTTCCAAGGGAACTAAACTAGTATATTCCTCAGGTGTGTCCTTATGTATGTAATGAATATTAATAAAAATGATGTAATATATATGTATTAAAATCTTGGGTTTATATACATCCCTTTTTGGAATATTTTTTACTTTTTCTATCCAATGATATATCAGAAACAGATTTTAAGAAATCCCACAGCTTTATTTTTTATATACTTGATAAGTATAATTTCTCAAAAAATGGTTTCCGAATTGGTGTTGTGGAAATACAATTTAATGAAGGTGATTTCCAAAGGCTATTTGGGATAATTGAAGGTGAAATAGAAATGGAAAACTCTTATTATTTCAAGACAACAATTTCACCATTATATATATGTAGATTCTTAAAAGGTGTCAGATTATTGACATGGAATGAAATTAAAATAGCTCTTTTAGAAGCTATAATGGTAAATTAATTTTAGGATCTTGGTGACATAATAGAACTCTTATTTTTATACACATGTGCTACTATTTTTTACCCTACTATGGGTTATTACTTGTTTTGGGGTTTCATTAATTATGTGGATAGTTTGATAGTTATGAGAACACTAAATTAGTATCATGAAATCCACCAACAATTGATGAATTCTATTAAAGAATTTCAAAATAATTGGTCAAAGATTACGAGGTTTATTGTCGCATTACTAGAATGGATTGAAATTTATTTCCGCTTCTATGTAGAATGAGTCTTTATATAAATTTTATTATTCAAGTATTGGTATTGTAAAGAAAGAGGATTACTGAAAGGAAATGAACAAAATAGTAATATGCCTTTCATGAAATAGAGCTTGTAAAATTTTTATAATGCTATCAGGAAACCAAATATTCAAAAAGTTAGATCTAGTGGGGTAAGTCTACCGATTACGATCTTAAATTAATGCTTTCATAAACTCATGGTTATATAAAAAAGAAAAATATTACAGATGAAAAAACATGAATATGGTGCTATAGCTAGTGGGGTAAACTACCAATTACAGTTTTAAATTAATTATTTTATCAATCCACAATTATTTAAAAAATAAAAATACTAAAAAGGAAGAAACATGAAGAAGGTGTAAATTAGACAATAACCACTAAGGAATGTGGTGTCGTAGAGCAGCAAATTGTGGATGAAAAGGATATAATAAAAGCTACTGAATAAGGAAATTCAACATTAAAAAGAAAACTAGGGACCATGGATGAAAAAATTAGGAAATAAGACAAAAAAATTCAAAAAAAATTATTTGTTGATATGTGAAAACCCCAAGAAAGAAGAAATAAAAATAGATACTACCATTTTTGAAGAGAAAATGACCCATGATATAATGGAGATAAACTGGACTGCAAGTCCCAATAAAACTAGGATCCATGAGGAGGTAAAACATCTAGAAGAACATGTTAAAAAATCACACCTCTACCATATAGAATCTAAGAATATCAGATGGAAACACATATTCACAAAACTATATCATTGATTAGAAATGTGAAATCATGAACAAGAAAATAAAATAAATTATATTTGGCATATGTTTATGAAACTTGAACTAGGAGAAGAATATTAGCAATAGAACAATAAAAATCAAAAGAACGTCTAGTTGACCTATAAAAAATCATTAGCCTAGATTATATTTCATAAAAACTAGAATATATAAGGGATATTATTGGACTGGATATTACACCAAAATTGGTTAAGCAGAGATGGCAACACCAAAAAAATAGACTATGAGTGCCTAGAGAAGATTCTAGAGTTGGATTTGGCCAGGTATATTCCCTTATTTTAAATTTTTCTATTAAATTACCCTTAACTAAATATGTTTTCTTATAAATAACTATTATTATTCTATAGTGAATATTTTAGAGAATCTCCAAACAAGTTACGTATAATAGAAATGGATGATATTATCTCCATTTTTAATAAAATAATGAAAAGTGTCATGGTGAGTATTTAAGTTAACCAATCTTATTGTAAAATAATATTGAATTATTGTCACATCCTCAAGTCCTTTTCAATGACATTAGGTAATAAAAATTTTGGTTTCCTAAAATGGTATCTCAATCTATTATAATTTAAACCAGCATATAAATGATCTCAAATACCAAAGTGGCTATTTTAAAAATAACAAAATGGTGTCCCAACATAAATTCTTTAGTGGATTCATATAAAAATTATCATATAGCACATATGCATGAAAATTTTAGTTTTTTAAAATGGTTTCCCAATCTATTAAAATTCAAATAATCCTATAAATTCTTCAATGGATTCATATAAAAATTATTATATAACACATCTACATAAAAATTGATGTTTTCTAAAATGGTGTCCCAATACATTATAATTTAAACTAGCTTATAAATGATTTAGTGGATTTATTATAATTCAAAACATCCTATACATGGAGAGGAGACATCACAATTCAACCTAAAAAAAACTTTCATCTAATATTTTCTATACTTATCCTCTTATAATTATATGGTAGTATACATAAAAAGATGAAGTTACAAATTTCTTGACTGGTATTCCTACAATAGAGAAACAAAGAAACTATAGAACTTATATACAAGAATTATGTTGTTAAATAAATTACATTTAATAGTGTTTTTACGACTACAACAAAAAAATTTGATCTTTCTTGAACTGAAATTCCCTACATGAAAATAAAAATGATATTTAATACAATATTTACATTAGAATACTACTCTTAAAAACAAATCGTATCATAAAATGAAATCATATTTCCATCATATCACTAGAATTTTTTGTATTTTCATTCAATTATGTCATCTTTTATCCACCATTTTCTAAAAATCTTTTTATTATATCACCCCCTTTCCTCTTTTTTCCTTTTCAAAGAGGCCTTTCATAAAATTTTCTAAAAACTTTCATGAACAAAAACTTTATCCATTGATGTATTTATGGTAGTAAATTCATTGGAAAACTTACTAAAATTAGAAAATGTAATGTCAAAACACACATCCATCCCACAAGGTATGGTGATCAAATTCATTACCATTCGTTCTAATTATTTCAAATGTTTTTCTGTAATTGACTTTCTATCAGCATTTACATTAATAAAATCTCTTTCAAACATTCGAATATTTCTATCTGATTGGTTCTACCTTCCCAAAATTTATTTTTCAGGTATTGAACTCACATCAATCTGATTATAAATTTTTAATAAATGGAAAAAAATATACCCAACAGACTAAATTGTTTTATAAGAATATTGAACAACATCATTGGAAGCTTCATATGATACACATAATTGATCTTTATAGCCAACCATTATAATAATATACATAAACTAAACTCCTCTTTCAATACATGATATCAAAAACAAGATCCAATCATTTGATATTCATGTTGAAATAAATCAAATAACTTAGGTGTATATATATTGGAAACCTAGAACAAAAATTCATGGTAAGGGTAAATATTATGAGGAAACTTATAATGCATATCAAATTCAGCCTTTGTTTCTCAATATTAATTATTTTCCAATGATTTCCCAAAATACTTAAATAAATCAACAACACTTAACTTGAAATGAATTTAATCGTTAAGAATTCTATTAAATCTTTCACTTAATTGTGTGCTTTAAATACCCAATGTTAAAGCATCTTTAAAAAATAAATTCACCCACTTTTCTTTCAACATGAATACATCATCTAGACATTATGACTTTCCATCCCCATATTCTACTCTGAGGCCACCCCACTCCATATTAAACTGATTTACATCATGGTATTAGAACATAAACTTCTTAAATCTAGTTAGAAAACTAGATCCAACTTTCATCCAATTACCTAAATATGAAATTCCATTTTTCATAAAATTCTATATACAAAGGAAATTTTGAGTTCCCAATAAAACATTAAAAATATTTTTTCCCATTGGCGCATACTAATCAATAAATATATTTTTAGGTTTTCTCATGTGATTCACCTATAAATTTTTTTGAAACAACCAAGAAAAAAGAACTCGGGGTTTCATCATATAATAAAGATACCCTAAAAACGACAATCACCTCATAATTATTAAATACCAAAAGGAAACTTAAGGGAATGTACACTTTATTAGTTCTGAGAGTTGTGAAAAAAACAATAGCATCTTCAAATAATTTATAATCTATATTCATTTTTGGATCATCTTAGAAAATATTGGTAATTTTATCATTCAATTCAAAATGAATAGTATAGAAAAAATGATGGATTTTCCTAACTTTTTATTTCTGAGCACTCTAACATGAAACATGAATCCCCAAGAACCAATTAAATTTCTTGATAAGATCTTAAAATTCAAAAAATTAATTTGTGTTTACCCAATAACATCTTGACCACGTACAATACTTGTTGAAAGAATAAGGAATCTCATGGTTTAATGCCTATGGAAGCATTCACATCTAACTCAATTGCTTGTGCTTCTATTATTTTTATTTGAGAACTAATTATATTAATTGATTTAATATTTTACAAGGGATGATTATGACCTTAAAAAATACATTACATGAATATTTCCCACAAGATAACAAACTAAACCCCATTCAAGAAATGTAACTTATACGTGTCTCATTCTGAGAAAATTTCACCATATTACCATATCTGTCAACCTTCCTATGAACTTCTTTATTACATGCATAAATTCATGATGTGATGATTTATTTTCCATTTATCCTTTTATTTGATTATTTTTTTCAAACACTAACCCCATTTACTCCCCCATATGTAACATAGAAACATTTTTCACCATCAAGTGATTTAAACATCATCCATATAACTAGTTTAATAGATGATGATGAAACATCAACATCATTAGCATTGGAGAGACCTACAATATAAAAATGTAAGTTCAATAAATGAACATAAATGTACAAACTTTTTAAATATCATTTATAAATATTTCTATGGAAATTTAAAATGAATATTAGGTAAAATTTCTATTGTAACTTCCAGTAAATTTTTTGGGAAAAATCTAGACAAATTTCCAGTGTAAATCCTAGAGAAGTTCCATTAAAAGTTCTAGTGGAAGTCCCAATAGAAGTTCCAAAAAAAAATACAATAGTTTATACTTATAAAGGTAAATTTAAATAAATATAAAGTAATTAAATTCAATTATAAAAACTTTTTAATACATTTGTTACATAATTTTTTAAAAATAAACATTTGAAAATGTATAAACTATGTGAATAAAAATGTAAATAAAATTTATATATTTAGGAAAATAAATATATAAAAATATAATTATATTTCTTGATATATAAATAAAACTAAATTTATAAGATATATTGAAAATATTTTTTAAAAAATATTCATTTCAAGTTCTAGTGGAAGATCCAGTGAAAATTCTAGTGGAAGTTCCAATAGAAGTTCCATCATACAATAAAAATTTATACTCAAAAAACTAAATTTAAAAAAATATAATTTATTAAATTTAATTATAAAAACTTTTTATTGCATTTTTTAAATAATATTTATAAAAATAAACATTTGAAAATGTATAAACGATATGAATAAAAATATAAATACAATTTTTATTTTTAAGAAAATAAATGATTAAAAATATAACTATATTTCTAAATTTATAAATAAAAAAATTATAATATATATCGAATATATTTTTTACAAAATATCCATAAAAATATCTAGTGGAATTTTTGGTGGATGTTCTAATGGAACTTGGCTTGCAACTTTCATGGAAAGTTCTAGTGAAAGTTACAGTGGAACTTTGAGGACAAATTACTATGGAACTTACAAGACAAGTCCCAATGGAACTTCCAATGGATTTTATTCAATATATTTTTTAAAAAATATGTATAGATAATAATTATAAATCCATTAAATATTCTATAAATAAAAATTATAAATATATAAATAGTACAAATGGAAGTTCTAATGAATGTTCCAATGTAACTTCTAATGAAAGTCCTAGTGGAATCTACCATTGAAACTTTCACATTAAGATTCATCATTAGTTTAATTTATTTATTTCCATAAAACATCCACTTAGATTTATCCCCTCAGAAAAATTTGGCATACAATATTGGACTGAAACTAATTCAATTTTAACAAAAAATATAACAATCAAAAATTTCAAATATAATATGGAATACGTTCATCCATGGCCATTATAAGTATAACCAAATAAGAAAACTCCAAAATATAATAAAATGAAGGGTAATTCCCCCCACAATGATGAAACCCAAAAAAAATGACCCACACTATCTAACCTAATCTTTGAAGACTCCAGTTAAACTAGCCTCTAGTGCGTGCTATAGATAAAACTAGAGACCTTGCCCAGTGAAACCTTGTACTATACTCAAAACGGTGAAACCGGACAAAAATTACCTACACTATTGAAACTACACTCTGAAGACTCCAGTGAAACTGGCCTTCAACGAGCACTATGAAAAAACCCAATGACCTTACATAGTGAAACACCATATTATACCCATAATGGTGAAACCTAATAAAAATTACCTACGTAGTTAAAACTTCTCTCTCATTACTCCGATAAATTGGGCCTCCACTGACTCTAATGATTTGCGCTGCATCCAAACTCGATGACCTTTTCTTGTGAAACCCCATAAAAATTCAAGATCCAGTGAAATACCTCATTACATGTGCCTAACTTCACACATATCATTTACCATGAGATGAAAATTACCTTGAGTAAATCACTAAAATGTGATCCTACCATGTGTAAAAAAATGATGAGTTAAAATCTCATCGTCTCACTATAATATCCTCTAAAATAAAGAATAATAGATGATAAATCCCACAATTTTTGTCAATGATCCTATAAAATAATGTCACTAGTCTTGACTATCTATTTCCTAGGGGTGACCTAGCTATCATCTCATAATAATAATCATCATAATAATAATTCTGATCCTAAATATGTTGCACATCCTAAAGACCCATGGTGTCCAAGGCATTCTATACAAACCTGGGATTGAATACCAACATCTTAGACATTATTCACATGGATCGATATCCGGATCTAGAGATATACATTGGGAATCCATGATGATGTCATCACATCGAAGTCATATCACACAATATAATATAAGTCTCAAAATCTGGATCCATAGAATCTCCTCTAGGAATCCAAAACATCACTATCACACCATATTATGCCCATAGGTTGGGTCACATGAAGTTCATTTGGAACTACTATAGATTTAGTTTTATTCATCACTACCCTTTATCAATGATAAAAAAACTCTAATAAAGGTGTTACCTTTATCAATTCTAAAAAAATAATTGAAAAAAATACCCCCTTTATCAGTGTTTTTTAATGCAAGTAAATAGTAATTTTATCAGTGATTTTCTTAGTGCTAATAAAAGTATTCCTTTTTTCAGCACTAAAACACTTATAAAAGGATTAATTCATAAAAAAATATCATTAGAATCATATGATAATATTTTAATATATCTATATTGATATAAATATAATATATTTTATTAAATATTATTTATATAATACTAAATATGTAATCACACTCAATATAAATGATATTTAGTGAAAAATGGATTATGACATAATAAAAAATTAATATTAATTAACAATTTGATAATTATTATCAATTAATAGTCATTTAATAACAGTTTGATGATATAAAAAATCAACAAATTAATAAACAATCTAAAATAAGTTGAAACCATGATTAAAAATTAAAACGAACATAATTTTTGATCTGAGTTTCCATTTGATCACCACCACATATCAAATTTATTTCAAAAACATCTACATCATGGTGACCTAGGGAGACCCCGATAAACATTTTTCTAAGGTCAAAAAAACTTCAAAAGGCCTCTTAAATTGATTGTTTTTCTCGAGGTACTTTAATTTTTGAACATTTGATGGAATTTTAGTCTCCCTTAAGGGGGTATTATTATCTTTTTTCAAAGGAGGGTCAATATATTTTCAGGTCATATACTCATATGGATATTATTATGTTCATATTTTATCATTTTTCATATTTTAGTGTTTTTCATTATTAAATATATACACATATATACATATTTTTATATATTTACACATGAAAATTTATTTTTATAAATAAATCAATAAACATATTTAAATATAAAATATTTTTATAGATATATTTTTGTGTGTATATATATTAATATTTAGTAATATTTACGTGATTATATAATTTATATATAATTTATATATATATATATATTTGTGTGTTTGTGTATGTATTAACAAACAAATATATATTTATCTATATATTCTAATATATGTATATAAATATTAACCTATAACATATGTAAATAAATATAAATATGTATAATTATATTTATATACACACACATATGTATAAATATATGTGTGTGTGCATGTATGTATATATGTATGTATGTGTATATTTATACAAACACACATACAAACCATATCTTATAAGTGTATTTAAAAATAATTATATACATATATATAAATATATGGACAAAAAATATAACTAAATATATAAATATTAATAGATATATCATAAAATATATAAAAATAAAACATAGATCAACAGTAAAGGCATAGGTTTATGAGGGTGGGGTCTCAAGTTCAAATCCAAGTGAAGGTGAAGATGGGTGTGGCCAAGAGCAGTTGTCTAAAACTAATAAAGGGTATGGGGGATCAGTTGAGAACTAAAAAAAGGTAGGGTGGAGGTCGAGCATTGATAAAAGTGGGGGATACCTCCCTACGAATCTCTCACCAATTAACCAAAAAAAATATATTTTTTACTTTTATCAACAAGTTTTTAGCACTAATAAAGGGGACCCACTTTTATCATCTCTTAGAAAATCAGTGCGCTTTTATAACTGAAAAAGGGGTTTTCTATTGATGATAAAAGGGAGATCTATAGAAGTTTGGGTATCCATAGCTACATCAAAAATATCCAGGTGAGGGAATACATATGAGATAACGGTTGGCTGAATTCCTAAACCCTTACCAACAATCCATAACCCTATGGGCTCACATGTTTGGTGTGTGTTTTATGTTAAAAATAGCTACCATATCTACCCATATCCATGCATACCCGCTCAAGGTTTTTCTATCACTAGGTGCCTACTCATGTCCTCCAAATCATGTTCAGGGAGAGACACCCTACTTGGGGCCCTCTTGGTGAACACAGGGGTAGAGGAACCCCACATGGGTCCTTAGTCTCAGTCAATTCACTCAGGTTATAATCCAAAACACAAATGATGTCGCAATCCTAGGTAATTTCATAACATGGCTTGACCTCATGGGATGAAGGGTATGCCTCATAGGCAACCCACTCAAGAGATGGTTGAAAGTATGTATCGTAATCCATGGTTGCTCAAGGTTGATCACTCACTCAAACTAATACTAGTATTCCTAAGGTCTATCCACTTATTTTGTTCATATTAAACAAGGTAGGAACACTTTCTTCTGTTGGATCAGGTTATACCGAATACGCACAAGAGGGGGTGAATTGTGACTTACAGTTTCATTAAGAATCATGATGATTGCCAAATCTGTCCTTTAACTTTTTCAGAATGTTTATGCAGTATAAATAAACAGTTATCAGGACGCAAATATTTATAGTGGTTTGGGGAACAAAAGGCCCCTAGTACACTCCACCAATTCTCTACTCCACGAGCTTGGTGATTTTCACTATCAGGTCCTCTTATCAACAGACCATCCACAACCGAGTGCAGGCAGTGGACACCTTTACAAGTTAAGGCTAAAACAGAGACTTTTGGTTCATACACAGAACCAAATACACATCTTCTTATGATAATTAAGTTACTAAAAATGAAAAGATTATTTGTTTTTAAAAAAAACTTTCTAGATTTTATTCATAGTTGTAGCAAACCACAACTGATAGTAGATGGATCGTCATCTTAAAAAAATATTTTCTTCAGATAAGAGCAGTTCTGAGTCGATCTGGTTTTAATAGATATAGAAATAAATTCAGTAACTCCAACAACAATGGATTCACAATATATCTTCGATGTAGAAGTAGTGAATCTTCAACCTGTTTCTTCTTCTTCTTCAGAAAAAAAAGTTTTATCGTACTTTGTAAAAGCAGATCTGTATATCTCGAATATCTCTGTAAAAACTGAAGTCGAGAAACTTGAGATCTTGTCCTTCCTAAAAAATTTTGTGAAAATCCGTATCACTCACTTTGTAATTCAAAATAACACAGATATATAATGAATAAAGACGAGCATTTTTCTTTCAAATGTAGATCCATAAAAGTCACCTTAAGAATCGTGATATTCAAATGTTCGAATAACAGAGCAGTCATAACTTCCCTTAATAATCGGAATGAAATCCTCCTTTTAAATCGATCCTTTGAATCATAAATAAAAATGTATTTGAATAAGTTAAATATGCGCTTTAAAAAATGGACTTTGAACTTGGCTTGAAATCAGCCTGATAATCCTCATAATGACCGTTGCTCGATAAAGTCGAATTTTAAATTTATGATGCCAAACCTATAGTTGAACTAAATAGAATTATTTCTCATAACGTAAGGTTTACAATGTAAGGTTTATCTCAAATGTAAGGTTAATAATCCATACTTTTCTATGCTTCAGAATGTAAGGTATATAAAATTTACTTTTTGATAAAACATAAGGTTGTTTATAAAAGTAAGGTTGATCTCAAATGTAAGGTTGATCTCCCATACTTTTCCCTTATGCTTTCAAACATATGGTATATTATCCATACTTTCCTATTTAGAAAAATGTAAGATACATGATCCATACTTTTTGATAGAATGTAAGGTTCATTATAAAAGTAAGTTTGATAAACCATACTTTTCAGAAACGAACGTAAGGTTGCATACTTACATAGGGTTCTTCTTCCATACTTTTCTGATATTACAAAAGTAATTTTCCTTCCAAACTTAGGGTTCCTCTTCCATACTTTTCCAATAACGTATGGTTGCTTAACCATACTTTTTTGAACTCCCGTAAAGTAAAAAATAGATTCTATCCTTACACTTACGCTCTTCAACATAGGGTATGAACAGTGTTTTCAGAACATGCTCAAATGATTTCCCAATACTTGGTCAAATATTACGTGTGGTTTAAACGCTTTAATATTACTCAAAAATAATAATATAAAGAAATATTAATTTCCTGAAATATACTCAAGGTAAAATCATTAAAATAACAAACAAGGGTATTTTTGAGCATCAAAATCATCATAAAAAGATAAACTATTGTTCTCAACAATCTCCCCATAATAATAATAAAATAGAGTATTGTTGAAAACAACACTTGCTCAGCAATCTCCCCCTTTTTAATGATCACAAAACCCATGAAATTAACCTACAAAATTAATTGCATATAATTTATAATTTTGCAAGGATAAAAAAATATTTAATTTTAACAAAATTATATCAACAAGAAATAAAATGTTGTGTTATCCAAATTTTTATATATAAAAAAAATTTAATTTTTTAAATTTATCCCCCTTTATAAAAAAATTTATGTTTATCCAAATTTATTCCCTTTAAAAAAATATTTTCTCCCCCTGAGTAAAAGATTTATAAAGAAAACTTAAAATTAAATGTTATGTTTATCCATATTTCTCCCCATTTTTGTGATATAAAAAAGAATGATAGAATAAGGAATATAACACATTTTAATGTAGTACTGCAATTAGGTAAATGCTATGATAAACTATTTATCAATATTTGAATCTAGATTACTAAAATTTTAATTCAGATAGTATGGTAAAAAAATCAAAACATATGAAAATGAGATGAAAATATATTTTATTGAGAAAATATGTATACAAGTACATAAATGAAAAATGGAACCAAGGTTGGGCTAAAAGGGTTTGGTAAATAGGTTTCAGCACCTCTAAATGACTTCCTTGAGCTCTATCATTTGCGGTCTCAACTTTTTCATCAGTCCATATTCTAACTGGTTTATGAGATTTCTTCCTTCTTGAGTCAGATGAAGGTCTTCAATAAAATTGAATCTAAAAAACTCATGTAACCTCTATTCCTTATTTATAAAATGATTTAGTTTTTTAGTGAACCTGTTTAGTAACTATCTTACTCCTGGTTCACCAGATGTAACATGGTCAACAAGATTATTTTGATTGTCTAAAAAAACAGATAATTGAGCATTTTTACACTGAATATCCTGAAATATGTCATTCATATTGCTCATTATAGTTGTAATGGCCTGAAATCTCTTTATCAGATCAGGTGAAGTACCTGATGTACTTGCTTGATTTCTCCTAACTTTTGTGAATTGTTACTCCATGAAAATTTTAAAATATTCCAAATCTGACTTCATTACAATTTCAATTTTTAATTTCCCAACTTCGGATAACCTCTCCTTCTTAAAATATTTCAATTATATTTTTGAAACTGAACTTTCTTTCATGTTCTAAAACTTTTGTATCTCCTTCTCTAATTCTCTTTTCAAAGAAGCATTTTCAGCTTGAACTCTATTAAATTTTCGGATTAACTCCTCCACATAATTATTCTGAAAATCAGAGGCACCCTATTCTTGATTCTCAACTTGATTTATCAAAATTAAAGGCAATTATTGAGCATTTGATTTCTCTTCTTTGTCCCTTTCAACTGGTTTTTCAACTGATTTTTCCTCTAAGTCATTCCCTGACTCATCCACGCAAAAAATCATTAATAACTTCAGTGTGAACTTCATATGGGCTCACTCCTTGGTTCATGTTTCCATCAGTTTGTTTCTCATCATGAGAAACATCATTTATTTCCTCTAAAACAGTTTCTTCTTGAAATGTTTCTTCTTGAATAACTTCAATTGGTTGTGTTGACTGTTCTTGAATAGATTCAGTCCGAGCCACTTCAACTTCTCTAGGATCTACCTTTATCTGAGGTATAACTTCCTCTTCAAGTTGAGGTACCACATCAATCTAAGAAACAACTTTTCTTACAAATCTATAGCTGAAAAGAGCTTCATTTGGAAAAGTATTTGTTTGAACAGGATCCTCACTAGCTTGATCCACTCTGTGCCTTTTCTTCTAAAGTCCCTCTTGACTTCCCTCATCCACAGTTACATCAACATCTTCAAGTCTCAGTCTTCTGGAAGTTTTTGAAACTTCACTTACTCTTGATTCGACCATGCCTTCTTTATACTTTCCAGGTTTCTCCCCCTGATCTGATTCCTAGTCTTCCTTAGATCCAATAGGCATAATATTTCCTTTCATAGTGCTCCAGAAAAATCCAATCTTCCTTATAGTTCCATCATTGAAAACATTGTTGTGGTGGAATCTTACTCTAGCATCCACCAATCTGATTATATCCTTCTTAAACAACAATTTATAAATGAACCTTCAAAAAGGGTAGAAGTTTTCTCTTGCTTCTGGTTGGTAGCAATAATTTAGATATATTAAAAAAATATAGTTAAATTTAGATTGATGTCGCTCATAATTAAAAACATCAAATACATATCTAGAAATAAAATCTTTTCCATTTTTTACATTCTTAGTGCAATCCCTGTTTGCACAAACATCACAAGTATTTTCTGATCAGGTTCTAAATCCTTGACAAACATCTTTCTTACATTAATAGAACCAAAAAACTTACATAATGTCTTCAGAATTATGTACATTATCACCAATATTTTTTTAGTCAAAATGATAAAATCCCTTATGAGGGCAGTTTAATATCTTAGTGATTTCCACAGTAGAGACAGAAAAGTATCGATCTTCAATTTGTGAAATTATTGTATCTTCTTCTTCTCTCAGACTAAATTGAACAGTTTTGAAGAAATAACGCAGTTCTACCTCATATAAAAATTCTATGTTTTCTCCACTAGACTTTTGTTCTAGATTATAAAAGGAGAGAGCTTGCTTCAGTATTAGATTTGTCTGGTACAGCCATTCCAAATCAATTACTTTACCTTGTAGGATTTTCCTTCCTGTCGAGCATTGACGCTTGGCATTAATAGCTTCTCCTTCATTGATTCTATTTGTCTTTTACATCTCTATCACATATTTCTGAAGGTTTAAAGAGCTAGGGTTTTGAAGGTTTAGGTTTGGGTAGACAAGAGCGGTAAGGATATTTCTGTTTCGAAGGTTTTGAGAGAAATTAATGTGATTAGAATTTGAAATAGATCTAATAGACTATAATCCCATATCAGTTACATACATAATAATCATAACATTATTTTAAAGAAAATAAAATTTACACGGAAAAAAAAATTAAAGCAACACAGAATAAAATTTTAAATTATTCTAAAAACAAATAATTAAATTATTTAAAATAGTGAATATTAAAATAAAATAAAATAAGAATTAATATAATCATGTAAATAAAATTAAAATTTCATTTAAAATTAAATAAACCTATCTCCCCTTAATAAAATCAAACCTTGGAGTGGGAAGTGGTTTAGTAGAAATATCAGCTAATTGAATTTCAGTACTTACAAATTCTAAGAATATATATCCTTTTTAAGAACATGATCTCTTAGAAAGTGGTGTCTGATGTCAATATGATTAGTCCAAAAATGATTAATAGGATTTTCTGAAATATTTATAGAACTTGTATTATCACATAAAATAGATGTATTATTAAAATTTATTCCAAAGTCCATAAGAGTGTTTTTCATCCACAACACTTGTGCAAAACAACTGCCTGTAGAGTCATATTTTTCCTCAGCTGTTGACAAAGCAACTGAGTGTTGTTTATTACTAGACTATGAAACTAAATATTTTCTTAAAAAGTGACAGGTTCATGAGGTTATTTTTCTATAAAATCTCTATCTTCCAAAGTGAGCATCTTAATATGAAATTAAATTAAAATCAGAATTTTTTTATAGAGAAGATATTGAAAAACGATTCCTTTTAAATATCTAAAAATTATTTTAACGTCACTTAGATGAGATTATTTGGGATTTTATTGAAATCTAGCACAAATACTTACTGAATATATTATATCTGGACTGTTAGTAGTAAGATATAGTAAACTCTCAATCATACCACTATATAACTTGTTATAAATTGATTTTCTAGTTTCATCCAAATCAAGTTTTATATTAGTACAGAAAGGAGTTGTATATGTTTTTCTGTTTTCAAGTAAAAATTTCTTCAGTAAATCAGTAATGTATTTTCATTGATTCAAAACATTTCCAAAATCTTTTTGATACATTTTAAGTCCTAGAAAGAAATTTAATTCTCCCATCATACTCATTTCAAATTCTTTTTGCATTAAATATGAAAACCCGTGACAATGTTTTTTTTTGTTGATCCAAAAAATTACATCATCAACATAAATTTGAACCAATAAAATATTATATTTTACAGTTTTCTTAAACAATGTTGGATCTGTCATTCCAACAGTAAAATAATTTTTCAAAAGAAAAGAACTTATTCTTTCATACCAAGCTCTAGGTGCTTGTTTAAGGCCATAAATAGCTTTAGTAAGTTTAAAAACAGAATCTGGTTTTTGAGAATTTTCAAAACCATGAGGTTTCTCAACATAAACATCCTCCATTAAATAACCATTTAAAAAGGCAGATTTAACATCCATGTAAAATAATTTAATGTTCATATGATATGCATAGGCTAAAAGGATCCTAATGGATTCTAATATACATACAGGTGGAAAGGTCTCATCATAATCTATACCTTCTTCCTGATTATATCCTTTAGCTACTAGTATTGCTTTATTTCTAGTTATTATTCCTTGATCATCTGGTTTATTTCTAATGACTCACTTAGTTCCTATAACTGGATAGTTCTGTGGTATTTCAACTAAATTCCAAACTTCATTTCTCTTGAACTGGTTTAGTTCTTCTTGCATTTGTATCATCCAACTTTCATCAACTAAGGCTTCTTCTATTGACTTAGGTTCTAATTGGGATAGAAAGAAAGAAAACTCAACAAGATTTCCTATGTTCCTTCTAGGTTTTATTCCTGTGTCTAGGTATCCTATTACAGTTTCTAAAGGGTGATTCTTTAGGGTTCTAGACTGTCTAGGTAAAACACTATTAGGTTTATCAGTGTCATGTTCTTCTGAACTGGAATGAATTTTATTTATATCTTTTTCAAAATCATATTTCATGTTCTCAAGTCTCATGTTATCATTAGAGTTAGATTTATCAATTTGGTCTTTCCTTTTCTCAAATGGATCAGATTCATAAAATTTCACATGAACTGCTTCTTCAAAAATCCTTGACTTTTTATTAAAAATTCTATTAGTGTTGGAAGTTTCAGAATATCCTAAGAAAATTCCTTCATCAGATTTTGGATCAAATTTACAAAGGTTGTCCTTGGTGTTCAAGATATAAACCTTGCATCCAAAAACTTTAAAGTATATTACTTTCGGTTTTCTCTTATTCCAGAGTTATAGGGTGTCTTTTTGAAAATAGGTCTAATTAAAACCCTATTCATTATATAACAAGTTGTGCTTGCAACTTCTTCCCAGAAATAGGTAGGAATACTATATTCATTTAGCATAGTCCTAGCCATTTTCTGAATAGTTCTATTTCTTCTTTCAATAATTCTATTTTGTTGAGGTGTTCTTGGTGCAGTGAAGGTGTTTTTAATACCCATATTTGAGAAAAAGGAATTAAATTCTAGATTCTAAAATTTTCCACCACGATCACTTCTTAAAGAAATTATTCTAAAACCTTTTTCATTTTGAACAGATTTTCAAAAACTTTCAAATATTTCAAAATCTTCATTTTTATATTTTAGAAAGAAAATCCAAGTAAATATATAATAGTAATCAACTAATACATGTACATATAATTTACATCCAAACTTTCTATTCTTGAAGGCCCAAACAAATCCATATGGACAAGTTCTAGAGGTTTAGATGTAGCAATTTTGTTAATAGATTTGAAAGATGATTTGTGATGCTTTTCAATTTGACATGCATCATAGAATCTATCACTTTAAAATTTGAGACTAGGAAAATTAGAAACTAGTTATTTCTTAGATAACTTTTGTAAATCATATATATTACAATGTCCAAGTCTCATATGCTAGATCCAAGATTCATTTATCTTAGCAGTTAAACAATTTACTTTATGTTTACACAATGAATTTAAGTCTATGGTATAAACATTATCAGTTCTAGGTGCTCTAAATTTAATCAGTTTATCTTTAAAAAAAGAACAACATTTGTTAGAAAAATCAACAAAATAACCACCATCATAGAGTTAAGAGATACTTATCAGGTTTTGTTTCAATCCTTGTACATAGATTAATTTATTGATTGAGACATCTTCTGGATCTCCAACAGTTCCAAATCCAATAATTTTACCTTTGGAATTGTCACCAAATGTGACTAATCCACCATCCTTTTGAGTTACCATTATAATTTTTGATGAGTTTCCACTCATATTCCTAGAAAATCCAATGTCCATATACCATATTTCAGTTCGGATTCTATGACGTGATTCCTACAAAGGTATTCAAACAAAAGTTTATTTTGGTACCCATACTGTATTGGGTCTAGCAGTGTAAGATAGAAAAGATCTGGGTATGCAGACTTGATTTGTTTTTCTATAATAAATAGAATCATATAATCTATCTACAACAAAATATTTCTTAATTCCACTTATTTGAGGTTTCCTTAAATTATAGTTTTTAGATATGTGACCTTTTGTTCCACAGTAATTCGAAATTATACCTTTTGTACTTGGAATAAAATAGTTCTTATACAGTTTGGATTTGTAACCTTTAGTGCCTATTCCATATATTTTTTTAATCACATTCTTTCAAAAAAAATCATTTAGTTAATTTTATCCTTTTGTAAAAACAAGAGCTAAATTTTTTTATATATCTACTTCTGTTTTCAGTGTTTTTATTTTAGTTTCATTATCTATACAGTTTGTTTTTTATGAGTTAAATTTTTCAATTAACTCTTGATGATGTTTTAGAATATTTTATCTTTATCCTAAAACAGTAGTGTGGATATTTTTTAGAGATTTATGTTTCTTAAATAAGGAATCATATTTCTTTTCTAGCATATTGCAGTAGGCTGCAAGTTTATCATTTGAACAACTAGAACTAGAATTTGAATCAGATGAGTAATAGGATTGTACCTCATCAGCTTCTGCCATAAAGAACATATTTACTTTTAGATTTGATTCTTCCTTTTCTGAGTCAGACTTAGATGAGCTAATGAAGACTTCAGAAATACTCCAAGTGGATTTCATTTCTCTTTTGTATTTCTACTAATAGTCATTGTTATTGAAAAACTTCTTTTTCTTTTCTCATTTTAATTGAGGACAGTCAGGTCTTATGTGGTGCATCTTTCTTTATTCATAGAATCTGACTTCCTTTGGTTCTTTTTCATCTTTCTTGAAGGATTTTCTAAATCCCTTCTTCTTTATGTATAACTTTCTAAACCTTCTGGCTAGCTGATCCAGTTCCATATCTAAATTGGATAAATTATAAGTCAATGATTTCACTTTGATTTTATTCTTCATCTTTATTCTCTTATTTTGGGATGTTTCTTTCAAAGTAGTATTTTCTATTTTGATCAAAACTTTATTCTCATTTGCTTCATCTTGAATATCAGCTTCATATATCATCAGAGTTCCAATTAATTCCCTCATAGTTAAATCTTTGACTGGTGATGATTTCCTAATGGTCGCTGATATCCCATACCATTGGGTTGGCAGTACTCTCAGTACTTTCAGGGCTTGATCTTCTTGTTTTATAATATCACCCAAGGCAGTGATATTGTTAACAATTTCTATAAGCCTTCCATTCATCTGAGTGATGCTTTCTCCTTCAAACATTATGAATGTGTTGAATTTCAATTTAGTTGTGGCATACCTCATTTCTCTGACATTATCAGTTCCTTCGTAAGCAACTGCAATTATCTACCACATTTCATAAGTAGTTGGGAACTGAGATACTCTGTTGAATTCATCTATTCCTAGACCACAGATGAAAGAATTCATATCTTTTGAATTTATTTCATACTCTAATTCAGTAGATGAATTCCATGTTTCAGGTTTCTCAAGAATTTTACAAGGAGTAAGAATTTTTTAGTAGACTCTGTATCCAAGATTTTTCAAATAGATTATCATCCTTGACTTCCAACATCCATGGTTTTCACCATTGAAGTATGGAGCTCAAACCATTGACATTCCCTCTCGTGTATTATCCATTGAGATATTTGAGTATAATCCTTTGAAACTTCCATTTTGTCATAGCTTTATCAAAAGAAATTCCAACCCTATGATACAAATTTTTGTATTGGGTTATACCAAATACGCACAAGAGGGGGGTGAATTGTGAATTTTAAAATTTCTTCAAGAATCACAATGATTTTCAAATCTGTCCTTTAACTTTATCAAAATGTTTACATAGAGGAAATAAACAGTTATCAGGATGCAAATATTTATAGTGGTTCGGGGAATAGAAATCCCCTAGTCCACTCCACCAACACTCTACTCCATGATCTTGGTGATTTTCACTATCTGGTCCTCATATCAACAGACTGTTCACAACTGAGTGTAGGCAGTTAACACCTTTACAAGTTAAGGCTAAAACAGATCCTTCTAGTGCATACACAGAACAGAATACACAGCTTATTATGGGAATACAGTTACTCAAAATGAAAATAGTTTTTTTAAACTTTCCATATGTTATTCATAGTTTCAGTAGTACACAACTGACGGTAGATGGATCGTCGTCTTCAGAAAAGATGTTCTTCAGATAAGAGAAGTTCTAAGTTGATTCAGTTGTAATATATATTGAAATAAATTCATAAAATCCAACAAAAATGGATTCACGATATATCTTCGATGTAGAAATAGTGAATCTTCAATGTGTTTCTTCTTCTTCTTTAAAAAATAGAGTTTTATCGTACTTTGTAACAGCGGATCTATATATCTCGAATATCTCTGTAAAAATTGAAGTTGAGAAACTTGAGAGCTTTTCCTTATAAAAACTTTTTCATGATGATCTCTCTCACTCACTTTGTAATTCAAAATAACACAAATATATAAAGAATAAAGATGAGTGTTTTCCTTTCAAATTTAGATCCACAAAATTTTCCTTAAGAATCATGATATTCAAATGTTTGAATAACAGAGCAGTCGTAACTTCCATTAATAATCAGAATAAAATCCTACCCTTAAATAGATCCTTTGAATCATAAATAAAGAAATGCTTTGAATTATTTAAATATGTACTTTAAAAAAACGGGCTTTGCACCTGGTCTGAAATCATCCTGAAAATCTGCATAATGACCGTTGCTTGATAAAGTTGAATTTTAAATTTCTGACACCAAACATAGGGTTGAACTGCATAGCATTATTTCTTAGAACATAAGGTTGACAACGTAATGTTTATCTCAAACGTATGTTTGATAATCCATACTTTTCTATGCTTCAGAACGTAAGGTACATAAAACGTACTTTTTGATAAAACATAAGGTTGTTTACAAAAGTAAGGTTAATCTCAAACATAAGGTTGATCTCCCATGTTTTTATCTTCTTATTTCAAATGTATGGTATATTATCCATACTTTCCTCTTTATCAAAACGTAAGATACATGATCCATACATTTTGATAGAACATAAGGTTCATTATAAAATTAAGTTTGATGAACCACACTTTTCAGAAACAAACGTAACATTCCATACTTATGTATGGTTCTTCTTCCATACTTTTATGATATTACAAAATTAAGGTTCCTTCCAAATGTAGGGTTCCTCTTCCGTACTTTTCTGATAACATATGGTTGCTTAACCATACTTTTTTGAAGTCCCATAAAGTAAAAAACAAATTCTATCCTTACACTTATGCTCTTCAATGTAGAGTATGAACAGTGTTTCCAGAACACGCTCAAATGATTTCTGAATACTTTTTCAAATATTCCATGCAGTTTAAACGCTTTAATATTACTCAAAAATAATAATATAAAGAAATATTAATTTCCTGAAATATACCCAAGGTAAAATCATTATAATAACAAACAAGGGTATTTGTGAGCATCAAAATCATCATAAAAAGATAGAGTATTGTTCTCAACAATCTCCCACTAATAATAATAAAATAGAGTATTATTGAAAACAACACTTGTTTAATAGCTTTGGGTTGGTACTATTAACCTATTAGATATAAGGAATCCCAATGTTCTTACTATACTCACTTGGTCCCATCATCGCAGGTCCACTCAAACATCCTCTAAGAGGTCTTTATGGATCATGTGTAGTTTCACCATGTCTTATCCATTCCAATTTAAATCAAGGATCACCCCTTAGGGTGTTGGTGTTAAAGAAAACTTAGTCAATGGTCATGACTTTGTCCATCAATGGATGAGGCATCTAGCTAGAGTGAATGGGATCTTCGTGGCCCTTAGCACTCTATAAGGTGTAAAGGATATTATCTAATGAATTAAACAACTTAATTAATTTAAATCCTAGTAGGTGCATTCTCTTATGTCATTATCTTAAATAACCAGTTCATCACTCTCAGTTATGAGACCATATGTCACAATACACCAAAACTAAACAAGCATTATACCATAGAGAGAGTACCATGATCACTTGATTCAATTGAATATTTTACCATTTATTTATAAAGACCAATGACTATTCCAAGAACCATCTAATCTCACCTATACTATAAAATGTTTGAATTTTTTTAAAAAGGACATATATGTTGGTAAAGGTATTTTTTTGTAAAATGATTTACCAACAGATATGTCCTTGTCACTAAATTATTGGTAAAAACTCTGTCATTAAATGTTATTTCTAGGGATAAAATAAATTTATTTTAATTACAATAATACAAACATATAATATATATTTTGTTCATAATGTTTTGAAATATATTCATACAATATATTTATTCACTGATAATGTTATCAGCATTTATCTTTTTATTTATTATAAATAATACTGATAATTAATATCTGTTTGTAAATTATATTTTAGATAAAATATTATATTTGGTTATGCCAATATTTATTTCTAAAATTTTATATTATATTTATTAATTTACTAATATAAAATATATTTATTATATAATAATTATAAATTTAGCTTATATTAAACTCCAAAAAAATGAGGTTTTATTTGAAAAAAACATGTACAAACATAATTACAAACATGTTTAAACATGTTCAAATTCCAAGTGACTTTACATGAAAATCCATCAAGATTCATCTGCAATCTATTTCCCTTACACATCAATTGTCGTTTTCCTTATTCACACTAGTGGCCAGAAGGATCTAATCATCCCCACTCATGTAAAAATGTTCCCTTTCTTTCACTTGTGGATGAAAATAATTCATATCCAATCTCACAATAACATCAAGAAGATACCAATGGTTAAACATGTTTAAAAATAAAATTAAAAACATAATTTAATTAAAAAGTGAATGTTGCATACAAAACAAACATATGTTCAAATATTTACTACCTTCATAAAATAGAAAACATGATATCATTTCTTTTTTACTACTTTTTTAAAACACTAAACATACCAAACATGTACCAAAAACCATATATTTAACAATTTTATAAAAATAATATCAATAAAATGGAGATATAAAAATAGAAATCTACATACTAAAAAAGAGAACAAAATACATGACCTAAGAAGATGTAGAATAGATCGTAACCTGTAATACATAAAAATTGTAGTTTGTGACTGAATATGTACCTTATAGATAATTTTTCAAACTAAAAATATAACGATTCATACTAAAAAAATATAACAAAGAAGATGTATTCATCCTATAGTAGATAAAAACCTTAGTTCATTACTAAAGAATATGTTTAATTAGGCTTTAGTTCATGCACTAGATTATTCTATATACCAAACAAGATTATGAATATATGAAGTTCCTAACTTACAAAGAACAACGTAAGAATCCTGTTGTATATAAAATTGGATCCTTAAAATATCCATAGATTATAGATTACTCACATACATCAGAGTATCACATACAAAAACATTTTGGAAGTATAAATACTACATGCAAAATATGATACATGAGTCAAGTAGATTGGGGTTGATGATAACAAAAAACTGAATTTGTGTTTCAGGTTTATGATTCAGCTACTATAATCTCCAAAAACATTCATGCAATATAGTGATAAATTTTTTACTAGGATAAATGTAAAATGTTTTTAATAACTATAGATATGAGATTAAAAATATGTGCATTGAGTTTCATATTTTATAATTGGGATGGATATAATAGGACATGCCCAACACATTAATTCTACTATAAATATTGGGATTCTTGGCCTATAGATTTTTTTAATATTATTTATATGATCATAAGAAAAGTTTTGGAAATGTGAATAAGTTAAATTATAAGAATAATTGTTCCTTCTTTCCATTATTGATTCATTATAGTATGAAAGGTGAAATATTGAATTTTTACTTCATCTAAGTTGTAAATATTTTAAAAAATAAATCCAAAGAGAGGGATATTAAAATAAAATTATATATCTCCAATATATTTGTAGGGGTGGGAAAAGGTTGGTTCAGTTAAAACTTTTCAAAATTTTCAAGAACTGAAATAAACAACAAATTAGTTTTTAATAACTGACTCTACTAAATTAGAAACCAAAACTGAAATAAGCATAAACCAAATGGAAAGACTAAATTTAATTGTTTCTAAATAACCAAAATAACCAATATTAAAATAGTATTTCATTTTTTAAAAAAAATACTAGTGACCTGAATTTTAGGTCGACTCTCCAAATATATATCACCAACTTTATTCTAAAATTCCTCACTAATAGCATTCCAAATTCCTACTAAAATAAGAACAACGCCCTAAAATTTCCAATATCATATCTACTATGTATTATCCATAAAAATTTACAAAAATTATTTAGGAAAATCATCAGGCCATTATAGATTTATCAAATCTAAATGATAATTAACAAGTTTCAAATCATATGTCTTGGCAATTGGATGGAAAAATTATAATAATATATTTGTAAATGAATATCCATCTAGATTACATCATTTTTAGTATGTAATAATTTGTGGAAATATCATGAACAAACTCTAGAGAAGAAATTAAAAATTCAAAAACATGATTAATCAATATTGTATTTATAAAACTATAAATACCATAAATATGTACTTGCCTCTGATTTATGATGACCAAATTCCAAATAATAAATTACAAATTCAAAAACATTAATATTCAATAATTCATTTACATAAAAACATATACCACAATATGTGCTTCAAATATTATGATAAATGACATTTCAATGTTATATTTTTATCATTTGATAATTTAGTGATACTCTTAATTTTTTTATATAAACCAAAATAATAAATCCATGCATGTCCTAAAAATAAAAACAACCTCAATTTTCATGAATCACATAAAAAATTACCATCAAAATAGAGTAGAAAATTCCAAAGATAAACCTATGGTGATCCTGTGGAGCTAAAATATATCCATTACAATGGTAAAAAATAGAGAACACAAAAATATGGATACAAAGAAATTTAATTTTAAATATATAAATTCCTACTTCTAATATATACATATAAAATGTGATAAAATATCATACCACACATATAAAAAAAATCTAAATTTTTTTAATATTTCATTAATAAAATTAGAAGGTGTATCTAATGCACTTACCTTGAATGTAATCTTACCAAGGAGGTATATCAATGATAAATGAACCTACAAGAGGGGGAAACATAACATATTCATTCAACTATGTAATAATGTTATGTGGGATAATGTTACTACAAATTCCGTTAAAATAAAATGATATGAATAGATATGAATGTAAAGAGATTTTGTACACAAGTTAAGTGGATGATGTTTAGATCATTGGAAATTAATTAAATGGTTTTATGATTAATTAATTTATATTTAAATTTCTAATAACCATATATGAAATCGAAACATATTAAGTATAAAATATTAATTAATATTTCATGATGGTAGTTCACTAATGGTGGAAAATTTGTTCTACTATATAGGACCTGGATTTTTTCTATCATATATGACCTTATGTGAGTGAAGTAGTATGGGATTAATAAGTGAATGGTTTTAGTAGTCAGTTATGATGTGTATGGAATCTTTATTGGGAAAAAAATGGTTATATATTATGGTTTATAAAAGGAAAATAGAATAACTTATATAATAATATGGAATATTCCATGCGAAGTTTTTATATGGACTTCATATTTTTTATTGGAGTAAAAGTGATACAAATTAATATGTGTAGATAAAAATAGCATATTATCATTACAATGTGGAAACTAATACACTAAAAATAAGGCATGACATTCCCAATTATGTAATTACTATAATACTAGTTTAGAAGAAATCATACACTCTGAATTAGTGATCTCATTGGCCATAAAAATATATTAGCACTTACAACTAGTGGTGTATCATTTTCTATGAGAGTCTTATAGAAAATTTCGTTTCTCAATGTCATGCTTTATGATAGATTATTCTACATTCTAATAAACTATTACAATTATAGTTTTACCTAGGTTTTATATCATATAGGAAAGAAGAGGTCATAATAACACTGTGAAGCTCTATTTTTATAATAAATGAACATTGTAAAATTTCAAACCATAGAAATAGGTAGAATGTTGTGTGTTTCATTCACTTATTCATGGTGCATCTATTATTCTATGGTTATAATTTTTGTATAGTAGATACAATAATTTTTTCAAGTTTTAGATGGGTTGAACTGTGTACTTAACATATGTGTAAAATCATTGTCTATACTGATTTTCTTATTGCTAAAGGATCAAATAGTAAATAAAGAGACTATATATTCAGTAAGTTTGTGGTGGTTGAAGTATATTACCTAAATAAATGTTTTCATAATGGGTTTTATTTTATTAATGGGTATTGTAACATGTTACAATGTAGGGATATTATAGGTTTTGTCTTTGACTATAAAAGATTACACACTTTATGAGATAGATGAGTTTCCAATTTTTATGAACAAAGAAAGAAATAGTTTTATATGAATGTTGGTGTTGTTAACTAAAAAATATATAAGTATTCTACTTTAATATATAGAGAAATTTATAAAATTACAATTAAAACACACAACACCTTCTAAGACAAATTTTCACCATTTTTTATTTCATAAATATGAACTAATCGGAGTGTGAATTATAATGATTAATTACAAAATATATCAAAATAATAAATTAAATATGTATTTATAAAATTATCTAAACTAATAAAATAATATAACACACCATTACAATATATAATTAAACCATTCACACATATCACTTATAGTAAACATATAACCAATAAATTGTGTTTTCAAGATAAAGTAATTCCACAACATCTAATTCCTTCTGAAATTAAAAATAATCTAATGTGAATAAAATTAAAGTTAAAAGTGTATTTTTTTAATATTTTTTCTCAGTATCTAATGGTTTTCACTTCTTATTAAATGAAATTTGGTTCCAAGAATCACTAAATAGATTTCATGTCATTTAGTATGAAAATAGTGTAAATATACATATTCAATTAATAATTTGAGTGCATTGTAATTTTAATACAATAAATGAAAATATTGGAATATCAAATTTTTTAATCAAAAAGAGTATTAGGTGTGATACACCCTTAGGGGTGAATTATGGTATGGAATGTTTTCCAAAATTAAACACCTTTCCTTAAACTCACACTACCTAATGGATGTTGACCTCATAATTATTAGGGTCACTCTTTTTCTCTTATTTTAGGTGATGTTTTGAAAATTACTTGAATAGTCTTTTAAGAAATAATATAAATTATTTCTTTATCCTTATTATCAGTTTGTGTTGTGTATAATATAAAGTAAACAAAAGTACACATAGCACAATGGATTTTTACTTGGTTCTATCAAACAGGAAACTCCAAGATCATGTGATTGACGATGTGTTGATGCACCAATTAACCACTAACCTCACTAATAATTGGTAGGTTTTAGGATAGATCACTCATGTTTGGGGTCACTCCCCTTAAAATTATTCTGTTAGCACATTTACCCCACTTCATCTCCCTTATGCTCGCTACTACAAAGAAAAGATAACTTGATTGACACACAAGTTAAAAGAAAATAGTTCACCAAATTTGTTTTTAATTGAGTATGGGTTAGTTAACATTTAATCACCAACATACTCTTTCACATGTATGTTCTGAAATTCTTCACGAAAAAACATCATCTTCATCATTCCATGAGATTTCATGGAAAACACCTTATCCTCCTCCTTCTCCCTCCTTCCAGCTATTTTTATGGAATGCCTTCACATTAAAGTTTTTATATTATAATTTCATCACATTGATGCACTGAAACAACTATCCTTTTTCTCAATGGATCAGGTTTGGTAGTGCTACACTATTACTGATTTTTTAGTGAACCTCTCCTTATTCTTCGACCTTAAAATATGTTAGGGGAATAAATTAGTAAATTATTTTCTTTATTTTCTTTATATTATTCTTATATAATACCAATACTACATGTAAGAAATCATTTCCATAATTTTGAATGTAGAATTTCCATAGATCTCAGTCCATATATTTCCCCCATTCAAGTCTCTATTTTTCTCAATCAACCTGCAAAACAATTACCACATGAAATATAATTCTATATTTTTAAATATAGAAACCACTAATAATTCCACCTCTTTAATTTTCCACAATATTTGTGATTCCAAAAATCTCAAATCTCTTTAAAAATTATTTTTATTGTATCATATGATGAGATACTTCCCATGAATTCACTATTTATACTACATCCTTGTAGAGTGATATTCAATAAAAATAATTATCACTTCAAAATTTCCTATAATCATAGATTTAAAAATGAAGAATTATTATTTTAAACTTTGATGAACTAGGAAACAATTGTCTGATATAAGGGAACTAATCCTCATAATTGGCGTCATTAATATCATCACAGATCATTGAAATTTTGTATCATATATATCTGGAAATTTTGTCTTGAATTCCTCATTTAGATCTTTACTAAGACCCAATATGATCCTTATAGAAAACACCATTAATCATTATTAAGTCCTAAGTTCATCCTTATGGTGATCCTTAAACACATGCCTTTATTGACTTCCCATCCTTATAAATTCTACACACTCATCTTTAAAAATTCTGAAGTTCATCCTTACGATGATAACATCGTGGTCTGGACATTTTATTTTCATTGAAAGCTAAAAGTGTTTGGAAATCCAAGTCTCAACATTGTGATCATTTCTAGACTATAAAAGGTGTTGAAATATTGATTTCATGCATGCATAAACTCCTATTATTGTAGGTTTAAGATGAATAAAAATTGAAACATTTCATTCTTTCCTAATTTTTAATATATAAATAGTATCCCACTAATTCACTATCTCATAGTGAAACATGTTTAGTACTCTTTCATGGATTATTAACCTAAAAATGTTGGGGAACTCTCAAAAAATACCTTAGGGACTCTCCCAGCCTAGAAGGTCACCATGCCACCCTATACAGTGCTCTTCCTCTTGTGTGCCACACCAAATATCTTTTGTATGTAATTTCATGGACTGACTCACCCTATGGATAGTAACTAGACCATTTTTTCATGTGACATCAGGAAAACCTCATCAAATTTCAAATATCTATGAATAACATTGGGGGAATAAGAAGGTACTTTGGGGAGGCTATATCCCATGTATCAGAGTAAGAAATGGTGGTAAATAAATATCTATTATACACATCATAGTATGCAAAATAATAAATAAAATGAACATGCTATAAAAAAATAAAATGCACTATAAAACTTGAATGGTCATGATTAGAATATAAAATACAGACAAATCTTCTACTATGCTAATCAATATACAAAATAAATAAATTAACAAATGACACTAGCCTCTACTAATACTCTAATACATACATTATCTCAATCACCTAAGTTCAATCCATCCCACTTAATGATCAAAACCTAGGCCTCTTTCTAACTCGTACTTTAAACCAATGAGAGTATTCTTAGGCACACTAATGCAATGGTGTCTTAATTAGGGTGTGATTATTTAACTTATTATGGAACCACCAATGTGGTCCCATATATAACCAATAATGTATTGATATGTGAATGTGACATGCTCAGATGAAATCAAGGAATAAGTGTAGGAAATAGATATATAAATAAACCATCATTGATCCTTATATCTAGGACCCCGATCAACCATAAATGCTTTATCCAATGTCAAGGTGTCTCTGAACGTGTTATGATATCATGAAAACCATATAAATACTAGATCACAGAGCTTAAACTAGGTATCCCTACTAATAATGCTCAAATGACCAAAAAATCATCATTAATGGATCAAAAACTTAATCTTAGGCATCCTGGGAATCTCTCCAAAGTCCAATATAATAAATGTATCAAATTTAATTCTCAAGAACCCTAAGAAATAACTGAATAGGAAATATCTCCCATTTCACCATTCTAACAAGATAGATCCCAGGCATCCTGGGAATCCACATCGAGTATAAATAATGTCACTAGGATTAACTAGCTGGATCCTAGGGGTGAACTAGGCATCTCATAATAATAATCATAACAATAATAATCCCAATATTTAATGGAAGGATCCTAGATATGCTAGGCATCCTAAGTACCCATGGTGTCCGAGGCATCCCATATAAAACTGGGGTTGAATCTTGTCATCTAGGGAATTTTTTCACATAGCTCAATAGATAAATCCTAGTATACACACTAGGAATGCATGATTATGTCATCATGTCCTACTTATATCACACGGTATTACAAGAGTCTCAAAATATAGATCTAAGGAAGCACCTCTAGGCATCCAAAACATCACTATCAAACTATATTAGTCCCATAGGCTTTGTTACATGAAGTCCATCTGGGTATCCATAGCTGCATAAAAAATAGCTAGGTTAGAGCATACATATGAGATAAGGGTTTTCGAAACACCTAAAACCTTCCCCATTGTCCATATCCTAATGTTATCACATGTTTAGTGTAGGTTCTAAGGTGACACTCTCTACCATATCTAACCATACCCACGCACACCCACTCAGGGTCAGTATGTCCCTAGGCACCTAATCGAGTCCTCTAAATCATGTCTAGGGAGAGACACCCTACTTGGGGCCCTCTTGGTGAACAGATGGGGTAGAGGAACCACACTCGGGTCCCTAGTCATAGTTAAGTCACTCAAGTTACAACCTTCCACACAAAGGACATCACAGTTCCTATAAATTCCATAACATAGAACAAAATCATGGTACATAAGGTTATTACTCACAATAAACAAACTAAAGAGATGTATATTAATCTATATTGTACTCTATGGTTTCTTAAGGTTAGTCACTCACCCAAACCAATATTATCCTACCTAAGTTCTGTACACCTAGGCCTAGCCATATCAAATGGGGTAGGAACACTCACCCTAGGTCAGTACTATGGGCCTATTGTATCTAAGGAATAACAAGGTTCTTACTAGGCCCAATTGGACCCATCATTGTAGTCCCACACACACATCCTATTGGAGTTTTCTTTGGCTTACACAAAGGTAAACCATGTATTATCCATTCTAATTTAAATCAAGGATCACCCCTTATTGTACTACTATCAAGGACAACTCATTCAATGGCCGTGACCTTAAATATCATTAGCTAAGGCATCTGTCTAGAGTGCACGAGATCTATATGGACCTTATCCATATATAGTGTATAAGGGATATCATATAATTAATTAAGAAACTTAATTAATTACAATTATTAGTGGAACATTCTCTTAGTCCATCAACTTAAATAACCAGGTAATCATCCTAAATAGTGAGTCCTCATGTCACAATGAACCAAAATTAAACAATCATTATAACATAGGGAGAGTAACGAGATCACCTACTTCAATTAAATATTTTCCTATTTATTTATAAGTAAAAATATAGCTCTTCTAAGGCCCATCTAAGCCTGCTTAAGCTCACATCACTAACTGAGTACCATGTCATCATTTCATACTAAATCTGATGACAAGGAACTATGATATGTCTTCAGTAGACCCATGAAATTAACCCAGGCCAAAAATCCATGTTCTAGAACCATTTACATCTATAATTAAATTTAATTTAAATAGAAAACCTCAAATAAGACCAGAGAATGATGTACCTTTGATGATTTGATGAATGAAGTTATTTAGACATCATTACAGAATTCCCCCTACATAGGCTGCACCAAATTTTCAAAGGAATAAGGTAATTTCACCATTCTCTAGTTAAATATCCATTTTTTACCTAAACCACATATCACTAGATTTAGAAACAATGAGGGGAGAGATAATTGGGATTAGGATAAGGATTCCATACCACAAGCAGTTGAAGAAAACTCCCAAGAATGTCACTTCAAACTAAGGTGAAAAAGGAAGTGTTGGGGGAGGAGACCCTTAATCCATGAATGCAATTGGAAAGAAATAAAAAGGGGGATATCCACTTTAATACCCAAGGGGGTTTTATTTTTTCCCCTTAGAATGACACTAGATAGTTGGTGTGCCCAATAGGCTAGTCAGTGGTGAGCTAGTGGCTACCGACTATAACCACTCTATATCCTAGCTACCCTAGAATCCTCCAAAAATCCTCCAAGCCTCATTGAAAAGAAAATATCCCTCATTACCCATCCAAAACACCCCTTTATGGGTGATCAAACTCTTAGAATTCTATTCATAATCTCAATTTAAAATATATCACATCCACTAATTTAAAAACTCAAATTTCTATAGAAATTAAATACCCTTCTATAACCACGATCATTATAGACTCCCCAATATAACACTTATAATCCCAAATAAGTATTGGTGGTCATAAAACCGAAAATCCCAACCTATATAGGTCATAAACTTATTAAAAAGTGGTTGAGTGCCATCTTGAAATGAAAAACACGCTTCTAAAATAAAAACTTAAAATTAAGGCACTTAAGATACTGAATGACAAGACAACACACATAACCATTTCAAAAACATTGGGATGATGCATTATGGATCCACTATATCCCAAGGTAGGATAACATGATCATCCAATGCATCATTGGACCGTAGTGCTCCCCACCATAATCTTTGTCCCCTAACTTTCAATTCTAATTCTTTGGTTCTTTTGGTATTGTAATTTCCTATTAAAACTCCATATCCCTATTATAATGATGTTTAAAATGTTGTTTCAATCATACCACACTCATTTATACATGATATATTCTCTTATAAACTAGCATTGGTTCTCATTTATGAATCTAAATTTAGATAGATGCATAACCTTCATCCATACAAAACTAGGAGCACACCATATTTACTTTATAAATCCTCAACCAACTTCTGAAGCATAGTCATCATATCCAATATGATTTACCTGATGCGGTTTCCAAAGAACCACATTCTATATCATGCAAAAAACACCAGTTGTACCTCCTCTATTTGAACCTTTTTTAAAGTTCTCATCTTCCACTTCCAAGACATTACCTAAACACCTGATCATGATGACTTTATCCCTATAGGTGCTCGTTAATCATTAAATTACCCACACCAATGTCTTTACCTGACCTCAAGTGTGATCTCCTAAATTGGATCAACATTAAACTTAACCCATGTGGTGCATTGATGATAACACAAATTCTTGATCCAACACATTCAAATCATCATGATCCATCCTGAGCTCGATTCCCACACTCATATTCCATCCATCAAGAGAACCAAATTTATTTCAGGTACTTTCTTTTTTATTATAATCCAATTTCTATCAGAACTATCTACCAATCGATCTCTTAAAACCATTACCATACCAACGTTAATTTTTTTTTCAATCACTTTTAAGGGAAAAAGTGAGAACCCTCACGCCTTGCCTGGTTTGGCATCAAAAGTCATGACTTATTTGTTAAAGAAAAGTTTAAGCTGCTTCGAGTCAAGATCTCTAAATAATATCCAGGTAATATACTTAAGTTGGATGTCAGGATCATCCTTTAGAACTCCTACGCAGAGATTTGCAAGTATGTCCCAAGATTGCAAGAGTTCCTCCTTGCTGATCTTTCCCGTGTTACATCCTATAGGCAAAATGTGGGTCTGCTTGTCAATCCACTTACCCTTCTCCTTAGAAGAGGTCACCTGAAGCACCCTCCTCTTATTTAACTCTTGAATATTCAACATGTTGTCAGTCATTTACTCATCAGGTTTCAAAAGTAGGTCCATTTGATTCATCATCGAAAGTATCTGTCGTTGTGAGTCATCATTGTAGGAATTCTGACCTTGCTGCACCGAGTCCGGAGGCCCCTTTTCACCCTCAGGGTTAGTAGGGACAACAACCTCGCAACTAGCCTACTGAACCTCCTCACCTCCCACTATTTGTCCCTTGTGTTCCTTTGGATTTCCGACTTTCTTTGCTAACTGAGTCTCCATTGGCCTCGGGAGTTGGGAGTAGTCCTTGAGCCCCTTTGTCTTCTGCTTCTTGGATACAATGCAACTTCCAAGATCTATGTTTTCCTTATTCCCCTTTTTTCTCCTTCGTATATGTAGGTACTTTCCATCCCCTCCTATATCGACAACATCCGAGAGTTGGCCCTCTCCACCCGATTCGTCTTCAGAGGTACAGAACTGGTTGCAGTCTGAGTCCCCCTCGTTGCGAAAACAGTCGAATCTGTTACTTAATTTGAGGCTAGATAAAGAGCCCCTCGAGTTGAGAAGGTTACCAGAATGCTTTAAATTTGACACCCATGCTTGGGTGCTCAATGACTGACTGCTTCTAGATATGGAACTACCACAAGCCCCCACTGCCTGGGCATAGGTACCCGATGTCACAGTACCCAAGGGCACTGGACCCGCTGCTCCAAAGGTTTCCCCCGCAACCTTCTTATCCAGGTTAACATCCCTTATTGACGACCCTATTGAAGGGTCGGGTGCAGCCTCCCCTTGGTCCGCTTGCTGCAAGGAACAATCCGATCCACTTGATTGAGCGAAGCCACGTCCCATGAATTGAAATTTCTGATCTCCTGGGGCCAGACCACATGGGTGATCACCCACGTCAACCTCCATTCCAGTTTCCCCATTAACCCTCACTGTATTGATAGAAAACTGCATTTCTGTGTTCCTTCTGGGCCATTACTCTCTTTAGAGCGAACAACAGAAGAACGAGGATCACCCAAATCCTTCTCCAGACGGCTGAAAACCTCACGAACTAAGGGGTTCAAATGGGAATCCATTGGGTCTATCTTGGGAGCCAGCATCGCTCCATGGGTCAAAGAGCACAGCGCCTTCTCCCCTGGAACCACACCGCATTCCACCTCGTTCTCCCCCAAATAAGCACTGACCCACGGATGATGTTCCACCACCGGAACCACCAGCACCTCTGGAGGCCTATACTGGTTCTTGCGGTGAAAACCTGAGGCCATATGACCAAGCTTGCTGCATCCTGAGCAGAATGTGGGCCAAGATTCGAACACCACCCATTGCATCCACCTTAGCTCTTCTCCAATCGAGATCCATAGCCACTCGGTTGGAGGTTTTTAAACTTCGACCTCAATACAAGCGCAGGGCAGGATGGGATGACAAACCACAGCGGTTCGAAAATCAGAACACAGGTAGCGTCCAACCAAATTACCGAGCATACATACGATAGAGGGATTCTGGAAGGGTAGAGGAAAATCAGGAAAACTTACCCAAACGGTAGCCGAAGGCGGATCACGGTTCAAATTGAAATCAAACGACCATTGTAGGAGGAAAAAACCACAGCCATTGAACACCTGAGGAGCCCTAGACCAGGCAGCGACCAAATCCTCCTCAGAAGCAAAGCGTACCATCAGTTGATGTCGGTCGAGCAGACCCACCACCGCTCGGTTTTGAAGACCCCAAGAATCGAAGACGAATCTGTCGAATGCATCGACCGGGGGATGACGACCTTTGAAAAGAACCACCAGCGTTGATCTGTGTTGCTCAGAAGCTGTGTTGAACTCTGTAAGAGAAATCACGAGCTGAGGAGATCCGTCGTGAAGATCGAGAACCTTAGGGCTAAGAGAAATCGATGGGAAAGGGGGAAGAAATTCCGGATTTGAGAAAGGGGTGAAAGGACAAACCACCGGGGAGAGGATCCCCCCTCCCCCTGTCGAGGAGGAGGGGGCCAGAGCCTCTGTCATCTCCGACCTAGGTCATCGTCGCAGGCACTCTCCTTTCACCACAGGCGCTCTCCCATGAAACCCTCAACCATTACCATACCCACATGGTGTCATATCACCCACAATCAATAGCATTCTCCCCATTATAGTAGTTTCCTTTTTATTGCTTCAATTGATGGAAACTCAAACAACTCAACCCACACCCTATCCATCCCCAAAAACCATGATTGGATGAAACCAAACCTACTCATACCCAAGTTCAATCACAACATGAATTACTATCTTCTCCTAAATCATAATGAGGTTCGCAGCCTCAAACACACATGCCACTCCTCTTAATCCATGCTCACCTAATCTCAGTAAACTCTCACCTTAAACCAAATTCGATATCGACTATGTCACCACACCCGATCCACTTCAAATGTATCTATTTTCATGAAGAGACATTTCAAAATCCTTATTTTATCCTTGAACCATCATGCACATAATAATTATATCAAAAATAATCATCCCTTTACTCATACACTATCACACTATGATCCATGCTTCAAAGGAATCATGTGAAACTCATTCTTTCCACCTCAAACTCCTCTAATCACAATGGGTGCATTCTCCCATACCACCCAATCAAAAAACCTGACTCATGACCTGATAATTCATATACCAATATCCTAGGATCATGATACCAAAAAACTTACCATGCCCCTCATATTTTTTTTCATCAAGATAAACTCACACTTATCCACCATTTGAAACTATTCCAAGGCCTCAATCATTTACCCACACTCACAATAAACTCAAAAGTGAACCTCTTTGAAAGTAATAAGGCATCGTGATTCCTTTAACATACTCGATAGCACTTCCAATGCATTGATCAAATGACCTAAAGCACCTACCCATGATTCCTGCCTCATAGGCACCCATAAACCTAGGTTGACCCCTCTCATGTGTTTCCCATGATCATCACAAGGCTATGACTCACTAAAAACTAAGTGATGTATCAAGTTCTCTTGGTCCTACCACCTATACAATAAATAAGGGTCTCACTAAGGCCATAACTCGTGAGAAACACCTCATGTTCTTGGTCATATATCCCATGATATCTTATATGACAACACCCTCTCAAGGTTCTCAAAACATATCGACATCATGTTCCATCCCAACAGCCTACCAAGGAATTTATTCTCAAAAAATATACCTATAAAGTATTTCTCCCTCTAGATTCATTGTTTCATTGGTCATCACCACCGTAACCAATGACATCATCCTAGATGACCCATATCAAGGGAAACATAGCCACGAGATTGGTTAAGTAGAATGTAATTCCAAGATATATGGGAAAATGTCATATAGGTTGTTACTAAAACATTAATTAATTGAACCTAAATTATAACAAACTAGAAGATGTCATAAGTAAGGCATCATGTGCTTGTACTGACCCACTAGGGTCTATGCACCTCTTATTCACAATGGTCCATACCATTATCATTGTTAACAAGTGTCCCATTATTAATCCACATGGAATTACATTAGAATATAATTTATATAAAATTCATCCCAACTGAATAAAATTCAACCAAGTACTTATATGGGAAAATTTCATATGAGCAGTTATTAACACTTTAAAAAACTGAGCCTCGGTCATCAGTGAAAATAATCTCACTATTAGGTATATACATCATGTGACTTATCTATGCCTAATATGATGCATGATATGCTTATTTAAAATATAGGATAAGATCCAAAAAACATAATTGAATTATTTACAATGGGACAAGATCCAAAAATCCTATAACTCACAAACCATAAGTCTCAAACGTTATGTGTTTCATGCTAGGTGAAAATCACAATTACCATAAAAATGCAAACCAAGAACATCAATCGTGTGTCAATGATAACTTAGAATTACACCAAAAAAAGGTTATTGTGATGAACTAGTAAGGGTTCTATCATAAACCTTGATACATTCCTATATATAAAGTCTACCATATCTTAAAATAGTAAGACCAAAATTGTAATGAATCGGTATTTTTAAATGATATTTTTTCCTGAACCGATTTTTCATATATTATATAATATTATACATATAAAAAAATATAATAAAAAATAAACATTTATCTCATTAATAAATATCATTACATTATTCAGCAATGAAACCAATGAAAATTCCAAACATTACAACTAGACAAAAAAAATATAAAAAAGAAAAACTAAAATGGGAAAATATGGAACACCCCAATCTTATATAATCATCGCCCCACAACTAACACTATATAAATGAAACAAAATATGTAATAAAACAATAAAAATCTTACAAAATGAAAATATATCACCTTGTGAGGAATTTTAGTGAATATTGAGTGAAATAATGAAGTTGTATTTATAGGGTATAAAGGGAAATGTGATCGTTGAGATTCAGTCATTATATAACCATTGATCAAATATGATTATTGGTCAATATAAACATTGTTCAATTTTATTATTGGGAACTATACCCATTAGTGATAATTTTACCATTATAATTAGTGTTTATAATTAGAAATGAAAAAGAATGATTGATTCAGAATGGAGAAACGATGGCCTTAACCAATAAATTTATGTCATTTAAAGCCTATTTGTTAGAAATTGTGAGGGAGGTACTGTCACCGGGGTTCTCCCTTGACCAATCCCAATTTGGGATTCAAAAAGTGAGTTTTGAATGAAATTTTATATAGGAGAAGTTCAAGTTAGTAATGATTTCCACTTAGTCAATGTTAGCTGATCCACCCCATGAAACTAACACCATTGAACACCATACCCTTAGGGCATATGTGAGTGTAATAAGTGGTTACATATCAAAGTGTTAGTTTCACAAAGTTTAATTTCCTTTGTATAAATAAAATTTTTATTCTTTCAATTCCATTTTAATGACATTTTTTCTTAATAAAATATATGTTTAATTGAGATGAGTTTGATAAATTGATTTTTGGACATGAATAAAACATAATAGTATTTTTTTTAGAAAATATATATGCTTTTATAATAAACTAAGGTATTCTGAATAATATTTGTTTTAATTAAATAGTCTTCTCAAACACTGTTATATAAATATAAATGATAAAATAATTTTATAATGTCCTAGGAAATTTTTATAAGTGTGTAAAATTTGATTGTGTTTTAAAAACTATTAATTTAAATAAAAAAGGATGTTTAAATTTAAAATTTAAAATTAGCATATTTAGATAATTTTTTTGATAAAATAAATATTATATTATAAATCATCACATCAAAATTAGGTTAGGGTGAATTTTTTTTGAATTTTCTAAAATAATTTATTTTTTAGTGAATAATAAAAATATAGTTTTGGGTTTTTTGTATGTTTTATGACTTAATATTTATGTACTAATGATAAAATAATTAATTAACCAAAATAACCTAAAATAAGTTATTTTATTACTATTAAGTATTTTAATATTGTTTAATCAATTTAAAAACCTCTAAGTGACTTTCAAAAGTCTGAAATAGAAAATTTGATTGTGAAAAAATTATTTTGTGGAAATTTTATTCTTTCCATGTTAAAAGAAGTATTAAAAATGGTTTTTAGTTATAATGGTTTAAAATATCATAAAATATTACTCAAATTCCCATAACATTGAGAAAAAAACATGGTTAATACAATGGTTTTTCATTCTCCACAACCTAGATTTCCAAGACCTATATTTTGAAATTATTAAAAAATTCCTCCAATTTTTCTATAAATACCCACCCATTTCACCCTTTACCTTTACTAAAAATCCATCCTCCATGAATTTATGGTATTTTTTAATACCAAATATTCCCTCCAAGGTATCCTTAGTCCCTTAAGATTTCATACTCAAGATTTAGGAGAAACTCTTCAGGGTGAGGGAATTCTCGTCATCTTCTTTTCCATTCAATTAATTCTTTTTGTGTAAGTCTTATAAAGGGTATGATACTTTATTTTATTATTATTATGATCATAAAATTACTACTAAAATAATTTTTTTTCAATGTTATTCCTTCATTTTCTCTCATTTTATCCTTTTCTAAATCCTTGTTTTATACCTATCATGTTGCTGAATTTAAATCTCAAAATTCTCTCTTTTACATAAGAAATTGTTATATTGTGAATAACCAAACCATTTATTTATCCATGGGCATTCACCTAGATGATAATATAATTTATTTGTTTTTTTATTTACATATAAAAAACCCAAACTCTCTTTTAGTGGGTTAAAAATTATGTTATGGTCAAGACTTTAAGAACTTATATATGAAACCTGTAATTTATTCTCCTAAAGTTATTGAAAAAATGATTTATTATGATCTATGTGGATCACATGAAATTAATAAATATGAAGGGTGTTCCCTAATAGATCTCCAATTTATTGGGTAAAGAATTTAATCTCTATATATGACATGTTTTATGGTACCTTGGTGAGTAATGTTGGTAATTTTCATTTATGATACCATAGTGATAAACCATAGTGATTTTCTTATGAATGCCTCATTTTTATGTTGTAGCCAAATTTCAATGTTATAATCCATATTATTTTTATTATTATTTTACTCATTTTATCTTGTTCATTATATATTATTATTCCTCATATTCTTATTTTTATTCCTCATGATCACATGCTAAATGTATCCCTTTCTTATTCCCTTACTCATGCTTCATTCTCACCCCTTTACTTTGATATATGTACCCAAGATATGATATGATATAAAATTAAATTAGATTGGACCCATGAATAATCTTTTAAATTGTATTATAAGTGTGTTTTATGTTTTCTTTTATTATGTTCTTAATTTCCGAAAACTAAAATTTAAAATATTATGAGTTTTGTTCCATGTAATGAAAAGTTTATGTAATAAAAAGGCGGGGTTCCATAGTTATTATCATAGGAAAAATTGTTCATTTGTGTAAATTATGACTTGAAAATTTTATTAATAACCCTAGTGATAAGTCTAAATATAGGAAAACATCCTAGAATTTTAGCGAATTATTAATAAAGTGGTTTCCAAGAAATGAAATTCTTGTTTGGATACTACAAGTCGATGTGGATCTGGAACAAATATACCTAGTGGTAAAAAACCCAAAAACATTGTATTGAGCTAGACTCAATCAATAATTGGTTCATAATAATGAACCTTTCTACACACCTGGTTTGATACTCCCAATGGATATGTTTGTTTAATCAAAAGATTTTATGAATCATTTTGAAGGATATATAGAATATTTAATTGTTATTAGAGGATATTAATGAATAAAATATTTAATAATGATGTTTTAATACATAAACTCCCTTTAAAATTATAATATTCCTAAAAGTAACATGTTTCTCACTAACTTTTTCTTATGTTATAAAAATGGTGAGAAATAGGAGGAACCATGTAAATGATGATTGCAATGAATGATACATTTATGGACTTCATAACATGATATAATATTGAATAGAAAACATTATGAGGATTATGAATCAACTATATCAAGTTATGAATAATAACATGAATAAAGTTGGATGACTAGATTCACCTTAAAGAAAACAAATTTTTGTTCAGTCCTTTATGTGTCAATAAACACCTCCTTTTAGTGGATCTAATGGCCCATTGATTATTTAATAATGGATTCCCTCTATAGAAAATATCTTTTTTTTTACTCTTCTATTCAAATATATAGAAAGTCTCCCTAGAAGTATGCCATTAAGAAGGAGAATTTGATCGATGGTGTACACTAATTAAAAACATGAAGTAGATAAGGGATATTAATTCTATGGAGTGGTAAGAGTTCATGGGAAAATTTTTTAATAAATATTTTCATCATTCAATGTGAAAACAAAATTGAGAAGGAATTATTATATCTGAATCAGAATTAAAATGAATCAATGGGTATCTATGAAATCAAATTTACAAGATTTTCTCGACACACCTCTAGATTTTTTATGGATTATAAGGGAAAGATTGATAGATTATTTTGTGGAATAAGACCCCATCTATAGAGGAATTTATAAAATTTATTCTATGAAAGATGTGAGATGATAGTGTGGAGTGATATAAAGGTTGAATTATATTTTGGAGAGATGAAGTGGCCACATAGGTTGAATGAAAACAAGATAGAAATAGAGGAAAACATAGGGTAAAATTTTTATCATGGAAGAGGAGGAAAGAAATTAAAAATTCCCATATGAAATAAATGTGGTAAAAAGCATTTGGGGAACTACTTTCTTGGGAGTTGAAAGTGCTACAAGTGTGAAATAGATCGGCATATATCAGAGAACTAAAGTGGTGAGTGATTTAGTGAAGTTGTAAGTGTTGTAGATTAGTTAAGAATATGAAAATTCAATGAGTTTTAAATATGATGATTGAAGAGCTGGTCTTGAGATCTAAGGCTTTGTGAAAATAGATGCACGTTGTTTACAAAAATGAATGATGAATAGAGAATAATTGAATATTCCATGAAAAATAATTTAATTTTCATGAAGAGGATTGTATAGTGGTTTTGGAATTTATTTGAATAGGAATCTAAATTTTTTTATTTTATTTGGAATATTTCCAAGTGTTTGGTACTTAAAAAATAAAGTCACTAGGCCAGACTGCTAGGGGGAGTGACACGCACCACTTTGTGGGTGGCTGAGCTCAACCCCAGCCAGCCAGCATGGGCTAGCCATAGTCAAGAAAGTGCATGGGGCACCTACATAAGGCACAAGATTGGTAGAGAAACCACCATGAAGGGCGGCACGGTGGTGGAGGTGGGTGCAAGAGTTCACCTGTAGTGAACCGGTATGAGGTGGTACTAGAGAGGGAGAAGAGAAGTTATTAATTGGATGATATCTCAATTTGTATTATAATGGAGAGCTAGGATTGAATTCATTTCAATGTGGGGTTATCTTTCTTAACTCGGAATGAATCTTATCCATTGGATCATCCGATTAAAATATCCAGACTGTTGGATTATTAGAAGAGCTCTACAACCATCCGATATGTCTGAGTTTAATCTGGACTGTCCATTTGACCTAGTTGGGTTGTCTTCTTCACTAATCTTGTTCGAGAAGATTATTCTCTTTAGATATTATCTTTATTGAAGCTTGATCCATGCTATGTCAACCAAATAACCAAAGTAGGTATCTCGTCTATGATTCTCGAATGTTCTTGAAGATTCTAAATTGAGGTTCATTTCATATAAATACCACTTGAGGGATTCAGAATTTGTTAATGATATTTTGAGATATTCTATTTTTACTTTTGTGATATTCTCTAGATCACATAAGGTTGAGTTTTGCACTATCTTTGTTTGCGTGAAGGTAAAGAATACCGCAAGTACTAGATATGTGCTTTGCACACTCATAGTGCTTCGTAAAGAATGAATTTATACAAATCTACAGAGGAACTTAAAATATTCTTGGCTTGCACGATGAAGCAAGATCTCATGCATTTAATCTCAATGAACATTTTCATGAAGGACATTGTGTGTATCAAACTTGTGTGAAAGAATCAATCAGTGCTATGCATACTATACTTGAAAGTGGTTTATACAAGGAGTGTTCAAATTATATAGTTGATATGCATGAAAGTATAAATAAGAGCTGTATATTGCGAAGGATTATATTTCTTATAGTGTTCCTTACTATTGCATGAAAATATTGAGTGTGAACGCAATAATAAAGTTGTACTATGAATGTTTCATTTGTGCACATGGAATCAGTGGGTTTGCATGAATAAGAACGGTGTTGTGAAGGATATATATTCACGAGGATTGTGCTTGTGGTTAGTTTGTTCAAAGTGAGTTCACAAGAAGTTTAATAATTTTGAAGGCATCACACATCGATAAAATCAGTATATAGTGTATGAAAATATCCATACAAATACATGTATTGAATATCAAAGGTATGGATAGTGAGTGTGCATAAAATAAAAAGTGTATATTGTGTGTCATTGGAAAGTGACCAAGTGAACATTATGTGTGTTAGTGTGTGCATGAAATAAATATATACATTCACATGAAAATTTATTGATATAAGTTGACAAGACCATGTAATATATTAAATACATGCATGAAGATTAAAAATGTTCATGTGGAATATTTGATTCTTAATCAGTGTGTAGAGGTTTGATAATGAAGCTGGGGAAATGATTAAATAAATGTTTCAGATTATTTATATATCTAAGATTTCAATGTTTAGTGAGGCCAAGGCTTCTATAGAAGAATAAGTTTTTCTCGAGAAGATTTTTATTGAGAGATCTAATTATTTTAAGTGATTAGAATTATCTAAGAAATACCAACATCAGTTAAAAGGTACTTGAATTGTACATGAGATATTTTGATCCAACAATATCCTAGAAGAAGATCAAGTGTTCATCCTATCTATGGATTATATTTAAGAAGTTTTAGCTTGTAACTAGGGGTCTAACCAGTTGCTTAAGAGGCTTGAAAAAGAGGTTGGGGGGTCTAACCAATCAAATGGTTAGGGTTATAACTAACTAAGGAAGAAGAGTTTTATTATTGGGGGTATAACCAGAATCAATTGGATGATCAATTATTGGGGTGTATAATTAGTTTTTTCTAGAACCATTGTAATTGATAAAAATATTATAGTGGATAATCCATGTTGGGGGGTGTAACCAACTTGGAAAGGATGTATGTATTAGTATTGAACATTGTAAAAATATTGTGTGTTATATTTAATTTACTTTATGCATTGAATGAATGATCCACACATCTTAATAGGTGAAATATTTTTTAATTAAAAGTTAAAAAATAATTCAGTAAAATTGGTCAAACCTGATTCACCCCCCTCTTAGTGTGACTACATGATCCTCAGATGCTTCAATTGGTATTATAGGATATTCCACCTCTGATTGGATCTAATCTACTTGTCCAATGGTTTATATCATAAATATATCAAGTTTATATTTGAGTTTTAAGGAAATTCATAAGAGATTCGGAAGGAAAATCCTATCTCTACTCCTAATGTTAGAAATTCTAATGTTTCAGAAAATTTAGAGAAAAATATATATAAAAAAGTGGGAAATAATCTGAATAATAATTCAAATATGAATGAAAATAAAATGGTTTCTAAATGAACTTAGTGTGTAAACTCTTCAGTGAAATTAGTCTATGAATCAATTTTAAGCTATGATGATTATATGTTAAATTCTAAAATCAGAAATCATCTGAAGAAACTTACCAAATAAGTGCTCATATATATTACCAAAGTTTTCAAGGAACTTTAGAATGAAAAATTATAGTTAGAATAAGAGATAGATGTTATGGGAGAATCATTGACTAAAAAGTTTTTCATTTCCAATACTCTCACAAAACTTGTGACAGAAAAGGAAGAGACAATATATCTTTTCAAAGAAAGATATACTAAAGATATTGAATAATTGTAAAGTAATGTTTGTGAGAAATAAATTTTTGAAATTTTTTCAAAAGAATTTATCCATGAACTTGAAAATGTACATAGTATATCTATAAATTTCAAAGATGATTAGTTGAATGATAAATAAGAAAGAATCATGGTTCTTGAAAATTTTTTATCAAAGGAAAATCAGATACATGAAGATTATATTCAAAAGATGAATATTCAGTGGGAATAAGGCATGAAATCGGTTGAAGATGATAAAATTTCTCTAAACTTAAAGTGTCTTTAAATAGAAGTAAAATTGAGAAATATGGAAGAGACACAAGATAATACTTCCTTAGTCTCTTATAAAAGAATTATTACCAACGATTCATTGGATAAGAGTCATGTTCCTAAAAAGAATCAAACTAGTGGCAAGAAGAGATTGATATTATCTAAAGATAAATATAATATTAGCTCATTGAATAAGGTAATCCTTTTTTTCCTGATAAATATGTGTGTACTAATGTTGTTATGATTACTAGTGCAGATTAAACATTTAAATCTAGACAAAATGGGTAGATAAAAATACTCATAAATCCATAAAAGCTTCAAATATGGAAGTGAATAAATTTATAAATTATTGTTCCCCAAATAAATCACAAAAAAGAAATGTTCTAGCCAAAAGCATCAAAATTTAAAATATAATCATTATGTGTTACAAAATAAGAAATCAAGATTTTTTGGCTACTACTGGTCTAATTGGAAGTTTTAGCATTAGGAAATTAATTGTTGGAACAATATTTAATTTTATGAAAATTAAAAAATGCCTACATTTAGGGGTAGAAATGTTAAATAAAATTTGAAACCTTAAAAACAAAAGAATAATTCAAATAAATAGAATCAGTTTATCAATAACAGATATGATTACTTTAAAATTTTATATGATTATTGCAACAGAAGTGTTCACTATTATGATGAGTATTGGTATGTATCAATCATGCAAAAATCATCTGATAATTCCAATATAAGATAACAATAGAAATTTAAGTAGGTAATATATGAAGATGATAGGTCAACCTTGTGTTGTGAACAAAATAAAAGTTTTTAAACAAACAACTTCCAAGAATTTTTTGAAGAATGATTTGAAGATTGTATCACCAAAGAAAAGATATTTATATTATGGTAAGAAAGGTCACACCATAGACCACTGTCAATTGTTCATGAACATTCATATTAAAGTAATCAAGCTAAAATCAAAGAAAGAATCATTCCAGAAGAGAAATAACAAGATTGATTTGGTGAATGACATTAATGATGAAGAATCTGAAATTTTTCCTAAAAGTGGTAACTTGTTGAATTATAAAGTTGTGTGTGAAAGGTGAAACATATCTAGACATTCAAGTAAAAATTGTTTGACAATATTATCTGATCAAAAATATTTATTTAATAATAATGGGAAAGTATTTGTGAATTCAAATGTTGTGAAAAATAAGTCTACACACAAAGTGAATAATTCCCAAATTTCTAAAGAATGTTCGATCATATAGCTATAATATTTGTAAGAGGAAAGAAATTTGGAACAAGCTGAGAAATCTAAAATTGCATTGATATCAAATTCTAAGAATCCTTTTTCATCTAACAAGATTTTTGGGTTGAGAAGAAACTCTTAGCCATGTTTCTCTAACTGAGGACCATTGAATAACCACCTTATTCCCATATATATTGTGTTTATTTTTTCATATAGGGAATTGAAGTTTAATCATATATTTAGGGTAAAATTTGAATTTATAAAAGTTATGAATATATTACAGCTAGAAATATTTCCATCATATAAGACTATTGAAATCATGTTATTTCATTGCAAAATCTCAAATAATATTAAAAGATACTTGGAATTTATTCTTGAAGAAATTCAATCATGATGAATAAGTTTTGAGTGTATCTCTTGAGGGGGATCACGGAAGATCAACCAACATATATTTCTTTTTCAGTTGATACCTTATTAATATCATAAGTTCTATTGAGGTATGCATCTAGTAATTCTAAAATCTAAATGTCTGTAAAATGAATCTTTTCATCATTGTGGTATGATGGTTACATTATCCCATTTCATGTGATAGAAAAATCATCATTTTTTTAAAAAAAAGGAGTGATTTATTACTTTTTGGAAAAGGGGGAAATACATTCTTTCACTTGAATATTTCTAATCTATTTTTTGATATGTATTTAGAATAATTGTTGGAAATTATTTGAACAACCCCATATAAGAGGTTTTGGAGATTGGTATCACATGATGAAAGTTTAATGATTGCATTGATGTTAAATTTGATCATTGTTGTTTTCTATATAGAGAATTTCTCGCATAGACTTAGAGATGATTAATTTTATCTCTTTGATAAGATAGTAGTGATTCCTTCCTTCTCAAGAGTAACTTAGTCAATAATTTTCAAAAGATAAGAGGATATTCTTAGAAATTTAATTTTGGAAATGAGATTTTCTTCCCATGATGTTATCTTTGGATTTATTTCTAATAAGTGGGAGAAGATATCATTGACTTTTAATATGAATTGGGTATTGAAAACAAATACAAAGGGAGAGATTAAAGTGGTAAATGATTTGGTAAAGTTGGAAGTGTTGTAAATTAATTAAGAAAATGAAAATTTAATGAGTTTTAAATCTGAAGATTTTAGAGCTAGTCCTAAGTTCTACAGATTTGTGAAAATAGATCCACATTGTTTACAATAATGACTGATTAACAGAGAAGAATTGAAGATGCCATGAAAAAATTATTTCATTTTCGTGAAGAGGGCTATATAGTGGTTTTATCATTTATTTGAAGCAGACTTAATATTTTGTATTTTATTTGGAATCCTTCCAAGTGTTTGGACCTTAAAAAAATTCATAGCCACTAGGACATCCATCTAGGGGGAGTGGAACGCACCACTGCGTAGGAAGCTAAGCTCAACCCCAGTCAGTCATCATGGGCTGGTTGTAGTCGAGCAAGTGCATGGGGTTCCTACACAAGGTGAAAGAGAAGCATAGCAACCACCGTACAGGGTGGAACAGCGGCAAAGATGGGTGCAGGAGCATGCATGCAGTGAATCGGTGCGAGGTAGTACCAGAGAGGGAGAAGATAAGTTATTGATTGGATGTTGTCTTAGTATGTATTATAAAAAAGAGTTGGTATTGAAGGAGTTTCTATGTGGGATATTTTTTTAATGTGGAATGCATCGTAACTTTTGGATCATCCGATTAAAATATCTAAATTATAGGATTAATCTTTGAGCTCCACAACCGTCCAATATGTCTGAATTTCATCTGGATAATCCATTTGACCTCATTAGGTTGTATTCTTCACTGAACTTTTTCTAGAAGCTTCTTCTCTTCATATTTTCTGTTCATCGAAGCTCGATCCATGCTATATCGACCGAAGCACCGAAGCAAGTAGCTCATCCATGATTATCTAATGTTATTTAAGATTATAAGTCGAGGTTCGTTTCCTATAAATACCACTTGAGGGATTCAGAATTTTCTGATGAAATTTTGAGAGATTTTATTTTCAGTTCCATGATCTTCTCTGGATCTCAAAATTTTGAGTTATGTACTATCTTTGTTTGCACAAAGTTAAAGAATCCTGCAAGTACTCAATATGTGATTTTCATGCTCATAGTGCTTCATGAAGAATGCAGTTCCATGAATCTATAGGGGAACTTAAAATATTCCTATGTTGCATGATGAACCAAGATCCCATGCATTGAATCTCAGTGAACATTTAAACAAAGGAGATTGTGTGTATCATTCTTGCATAAAATAATCAATCAGTGTCATGCATACTATACTTGAAAGTGGTTTATACAAGGAGTGTAAAAATTATATAGTTGATATGCACAAAATTATGAAGAATATAAGTGTATTGTGAAAGAGTATATTTCTTATAGTTTTCCTTACTATTGTGTGAAGATATTGAGTATCCATGAAAGAAGAAAGTTTTACTATGAATGTTTCATTTGCGCCCATGAAATTAGTGGGTTTGTGCGAAGAAGAAAGGTATTCTGAAGGATATATATGAATGAGGATTGTTTATGTGGTTATTGTATTCAAAGTGAGTTCACAATAAGTGTAATAATTGTGAAGGTAGAGCACATTGATAAAATCAGTATATAGTACATACAAATATCCATAAAAATACATCTATTGAATATCAAAGGTGTGGAAAGTGAGTGTGCATAAAATAAAAAGTGTAAACTGAGTGTTTTTGGAAAGTGACCAAGTGAAAATTGTGTGTGTTAGGGTATTCATGAAATAAATACATAAACTCGCATGAAATTTCATTGATATAAGTTGAAAAGACCATGAAATGTATTAAATATATGCATAAAGATTAAAAATGTGAACGTGGAATATTTGATGCTTAATCACTATGCAGAGGTTTGAGACTGAAGCTAGGGCAGTGATTCAATTAGTGCTTTATATTATTTTTGTATCTAAGATTTCAGTGTTCAGTGAGGCTAGGTCTTCTATAGAAGAAATAATTTTTGCCCAACCAGCTTTGTACTGAGACAGTTTATTATTTTCAGTGATCAGAATTATCTAAGCAAGACCAGTAACAGTGAAAATGTACTCGAATTGTACATGATTCAGTTTGATCCAAAAAGATAGTGGATAAAGATCAAGTGATCATCCTATATGTGGATAAGATTGAAGAAGTTGGAGATTGTAAATGGGGGGTCTAACTAGTTGCTAAAGAGGTTCGAGAAAGAGGTTGGGGGTCTAACTAGTTGAACTATTGGTGGGTCTAACCAACCAAGGCAGAAGAGTTGGATTTCTGGGGGGTATAACCAGAATCAACTGGAGGATCAATTACTGGGGTGTATAACCAGTTTTTTCCTGAACCATTTTAATTGATAAAAATATTATATTATATAATCCATGTTTGGGTATCTTACCAACATGGAAAGGATGTAGGTATTAGTACTGAACCTTGTAAAAATATTGTGTGTTGTGTTTCATTTACTTTCTCTATTGTATGCATGATCCACACATCTTAACAGGTGACAGAGGTTTGAATTAAGAGGTGAAAAAGAATTTAGTAAAATTGGTCACACCTAATTCACCCCCCCCCCAGTGTGATTGCACAATCCTTGGGAATTTTAAGAACTATCATGGTGAGGTGAAACCTTAACTTCTCGACACTAAAGATAAAATGAAGATAGTGCAGGACTAGAATAAATTTCAATGATTCAAATGTGGATATCTTGGGAATTTTCCAATAAATTTCCAAATCAGAAGATAATGGAGAGAAAACACCATCAACCTCAGTATAGGGAAAAGAAGAAAGTTTGGAAATTTTTTATAATGATGTCTGGAATAGAGTCTCTAAATGATGTGGTGACAGGTATATTCATTATCCTCTCAAAGATTGAAATTACTTTGTTTGATTCGGGTTCTCAGCATTACTTTTTTTCATCCAAGTTTGAAAAGAATATAGAATCAATCCCTAATATTATAGAAGTAGATTTATCAATAAAGACTCATGGAGGTATTATCCTAGCATCAACAATGTATAAAAACTCTAGTAATAACTTTTTTCATTACAAACTCATCACAAATCTAGTAGTCATTCCCATGGTCTAATTTCAAACTATACTAGGGATAGATGGGATATCAAATTATAATGCTAAGATAAACTATATAAGAAAGGAAATTTCAGTATTCTTTAATGGAAACCTATATCTATTTTCAAAGGAGGGATATCCGAGTCTAATCTTTGTTTAAAAGCACCCCCCATATCTTTCTTTATATATATTATATATGAAGAGGGAGAAGGAAATAAAAGTATAAGGATAGAAAATTTCCCCATCATTTGGGAATACATTTAATCATTTCTTAAAGAGTTTCCTTGACATCCCTCATAAAGAGAGGCATATTTTCCCATTTAAATCATACCTATATCCAAGACGATATTAAAGACCCCATCTAGAATAGAAAATGTGGAGTTAGAGGAATTAAGAAAACTACTTCAATATCTTTTGGATAAGGTATTTATCCCGCCAAGTGTGTCTCCTTGGGGAGGATATTTTATATTTTTTAAAAAGAAGGATGGATCAATGTGACTATTAATTGATTATAGAGAACATAACAGGATCACAATGAAGAATAAGTACCCTCTCCCAAGGATTGATGATTTATTTGACAAGATACATGGGGTTTAACTCTTATCCAATATTGACCGATGATCTGGGTATAATCGATTGAGTATGAATAATGAATAAATTCTAAATACTACCTTTTGAACAAGATATAGTAGTTATGAGTTTGTTTTTATTCCCTTAGGATTGAATAATTCTCCTAGTATATTTATGGATTTGATGAATAAAGTCTTTAAATACTATATTGATAAATTAATGGTAGTTTTTATTGATGATATCCTAATATATTATAAAAGTTATGAGGAGTATTAGGATTATCTAAGGTTTAAATTAAAAACTCTGAGGAAGGATAATATGTTTGGAAAATACAGAAAATGTGAATTCTAGTTATAACAAGTTTCATTCTTGGGGAACATTGTAACCAATAAAGGAATGTCAATTGAACCTTCCAAGATAAAGGCTATAGATGAGTGTCCTAATCCTATAATAATAACTTATATTCATAGTTTCCTTGGTTTACCAATATATTATAGTAGGTTTTTGAAAAAAAAATCATGAATTTCTAATCCAATAATCGAGTTAACTCGAAAAGGATCTAAGTTCATCTGGAAAAAGGAGTATGAAGAAAGTTTCCAAGAACTGAAGAAGATATTGGTTAATACACTAATGTTAACTCTACCCTCCATCAAAGAAGTATTTTTTATTTATAGCGATGCATCTCTAAAATGGATTGGATGCATCCTCGTGAAAAATGATAAGGTGATATCTTATACATCTTGAAAGTTAAAGCCTCATGAGCATAATTATCCTACACATGGAGTTATCTATAGTCATTTTTTATCTAAATATATGGAGGTGCTATCTTTATGAGGATAAATGTGATATATTTAGTGACCAAAAGAGTTTTAATTATATATTCATGAAAAATGAATCGAACATGAGATAAAGTAGATGGTTGTAGATTCTTAAAGACTATAACTATTCAATTCATTATCACCCTAGAAAATTAAATAAATTCATTAATTCATTAAGTAGGAAAACCCCTATTATGTTGGAAATTATGAGGATTCAAGGAGATTCATTAATCAAGGACCTGGTAAGGTTGGACATGGGAATCATAAGGGAAGGGGAATCATCAATCCTATCCAAAATGATTTCTCAACCATCATTACTAGAGAATATTGAGAGAGTTTAAAGCGATGATATTTTGATACAAAAGAAGCTAGAGGCTTTGAATAATGGGGAGTTTCTTGAGTTCAATATTTAATAAGAAGGTGTACTAAAATTTTATACAATGTTATGTGTCCCTACTATTCTAGAGATAAAGAATGGGGTGATGGATAAAGCTCAAAGCTCTATATTTTCTAGTAAACACTAAAATGTATAGGTACATTCATGATCATTATTGGTGGGATAATATAAAAGGTGATATTTCTAATTAAACTGCAAGGTTCTTGGTGTGTCAAAAAATGAAGGCAGAGTGAAAAATTCCTAAAGGGGTATTTCAACCACTACTCATAAAAAATTAGAAGTAAGACAATATTTTTAATGGTATATGCCTTTCAGGTTCCTTACATTTCTAATTTTAGTAATAATAGGTGTTCGAGGGAGGTTCCATGATTTTTTTGGTGGAGGTTGGATCTTTAACAGAGCTTCTATAGGAAATACATCCCATGTAAATGTAATACATGATGTGTAATGGTGGTTTATAGCTTGTGTAGCTATGTGGTTCATTTATTGTATGCGGCTAAGGGGTGAATCATGAAAATTGTACACATCGTGTAAATTTTATTAACAATGTGTAATAAATTCGGTGTTAAAAATCCTTTGAGGTGACACATTTTTCAGTGGAACTTAAATCCTGACTTTTACACGATGTGTAGGGATTAAATGCCATGTAAATTTCGTGTGCATCACAACTTTAAAGTCTACATTGATTGGGTTTATTTCTAAAACCCTATAAAAGTGTCTCCCTCTATTTTTCCCAGAAATCATCGGTTCCCTACCTTAGTGTTTTAAGATTTCATTCGATGGGGATTGATTCTAAGATTTCCTTCTTCAATATATGGTTATTTCTCCTCTTTTTATCATTTGTTTCCTTATTTTATTCTTAAAATTTTCACTATGATTGTGTAGTTTGGTTTGGTTCATGTGTTTGGGATGTGTTTTGATGATCCTTTGGTGTAGTATAGGTTGATCCATGGTTTCTGATGGTGTGGTTATCTTTTCTGGGTAGTTCCTCTTCATATTTCGGTGTGCAGTGAGTTGGAAATATTATTTGAGGTAGGGAATACCTTGTTTCTTTTTATTGAGTATCATGTGGTAGGGGTTTTCTTTTTTTATCTATGGATTATAGTTGTGTTGGATTAATCAAAGACAGGTAATTGGTTAATTTGAACTTTAAGGGTAAAGTGGTTTAATTATCATGTTTTTATAGATTTTTTTATTATTATGATATGATGGATTTTATGGGATTAATTCCCCACTAAAAATTGTGTATGTTGAGAGATTTTATGACAACCAAAACCCTTTTCATGTGTAATAATAATATTTTACTTCATTTTACTTTCATACTATCCTAACGATGTTTTAAAAATAAAAACAAGGCATGTTTTATTCAATGAAACACTGAAATTATTACATTGCAACAAATACAAAAGAGTCCTACTACCCTATTATACCTACTAAGAAACCAATCAAAATCACAGTTAGACCACCAAATACAATAAAAATCCCAAGAAAATAGTGGGGGTATTTTGGATCAATCACGATGAAAATCATTATAGTCAAAACCACAAAAACCATGCTGAGCATCAAAGGAATGATGAGAACCATCTTCACCAAGTTGATTCTAAAGTTTGAATACCATAAAACATATTTTTATACGGAATTTTGTGACCGTTGATATCTATCACGGTCCTTAAGTGACTGTTAGTTTTTGAAACAGTCATAAAATCCTATAAATGTTGGATTATTTTTATGAATTTTGATTATTCTATTTATCTTAATTATTTTTTAATATTTAAGTATTTTAATTTTATAATAATTTTAAATGATTCTAAATATTTGAGTATATTTTAAAATTATACAACTCTGAACATGTTTTAATTAAACTTATCTTCAAATTTTGAAAACATAATGTTTTAAAACTTGAAATGAATATGGAAATCAAGATCATAGTGTTTTAATGAAAATGTGAAGAGAAGAACATATGTTTACTTCAAGGAATATAAAGAGTGTCTATATTGGGAAAAAACACATTAAATTTTAAATTTATGTTTTAAATGTTCTTGATAATTAAAAGTTATACATAGAATAATGTATATCTTGGATGGTGTATATTAATGGACAAAAGTTTAAAATAATGTTGATTTAATGTTTTAGACTAATAAAAATTTATGACAATATTGATTTTAATATAGGTAAAACATTTTGAACTTCTTTTCCTTGGGTTTTTAAAAAAAATGAAAACCCCATAGGACAACCCTCTAGTTGGGTCGAAGGAGGTAGCTCGCACTATTACAGGAGTAGGCGGCCAAGACTAGGCCCTTCAGCCACAGCACAGGCCAGCCCATGGGCGTGTGTACGCGCCTACAGGTATGCATGGAGAAACTAAGTAGTGCACCATCATGCGGGGTAGTATGGCGGTAGGGGTGGTCGTAGAAGCGTGCCCACAGAGAATCAATATGGGGTAGTACCGGGGAGGGGGAGAGGGAATTCTAAGTGATGGCTGGGAGCTCTAGGCTTATAAATCCAGTCCTGAATCCCTCCCAATTCTATGTGGGACAAAAATTTTAAGTGGAAATCAAATACCCATCATCTGATCATGTCGCATGGTATTTGGACCATCCGATTAGTCCTCCCCTCAAACTCCACCATTATGGTATTAATAATGTGTTTTCTCTAGACCGTCCGATCACGGACTCAACTGATCACCACTGTTCAATCCATTTTAAATACCACATCATTTCTCAGCTGTCTGATAATATCTAAGATTTAATCTCAACTCTCCATCATTTTTAAAAAAACCAAGGATTCACCCTAGCCATCCGATCAGATCATGTTTGATTTGGACCGTCCATTTATTTTCCATTTTTCTTTTCTGCATTCCTTCTTCTTCCTCAAGCCAACCAGCAACTTTCCCACTGTATTCTTCCTTATTCTTCTTCTTTTTTTCTTCTCCCTCAAGATTCCCCACCTTTCACTTCAGATCGGCCATCGATTTATACCATAAGTCTTGGATTATCTTTTTTTTATATTTTCTCCACTTTTAAGTTTCTTCAAGATTTATGTGTTTATATATATATATTATAATCACAATTTGGTTTCAGATTTATTCTAAGTAAGATGTTGGTTTTAGTTTTTTCAATCCATATTTTGAGTCTTTGTTTATAATTTATGTATGAAATGTTATATATAAAATATATATGTACACCACCTATATAAACCCTATATTTGCACTTGTAATTTTCACCTGATTTCTTATCCTCAACATGAGAACAAACCCTACACAACCTTGTTTCTCTCTTGAAGCTGGGTAAGGGATTTTTTTTATTTACTTTTAATTTGAAAACCCCCTGTTATCTATTTTTATGTTTCATGGTTAAATTTTTATGTATATAATTTTGTTCAGTCTCATTTTAGGATTTCAAAAAAAAACTATCGTCAGTGTTAAATTGATGTTTTTAAAGTATAAGATCCTCATAATGGTTAAAACTATTTTATGTTTAAAAATATGTGTATATATGTATACTTATATGGTCTCTTTATATAAAAAATCAATTCGGTTTTTTGAATTTTGAATGGCGATCATTTGTTTTTAAGTGATTTTCTTAAAGTAAGAAATACAAGTAGGGGTTTAGTTCATCATGATTTAATATGCAAAACCCTTTCTTATGACTTATGTATATATGGTTATACATATATATGATTTTTTATATTACAAGTCTGTTTGGGTTTTATTATTTCCAAATGATATTCATTCCTAGATGGTGTTCATAATACATATTGTACATATGAGGGTTCACCTTGTTTTGTGTTAAATTAAACCCTATGTATATTTATAAAACAAACCTAATTTGCTTCTGTGGTTTTCGAACGATGAAAATATGTTTTTAAAAATAATGTCCTGGAGAACATATAAATCATGTAAGGAATCAACTTGGTATTATTTAATTGTACCAAAAAAACATATATGCATATATGTGATTATGTTTATGTATATATATATTTGTGGGTTTTAATTATAATTTGAATTATGATTTCATTAAACCTATTTTATTTGAAGAATAAAACAGTTTTAATGATTTATTAAACCTTTCTTTGGGTTATGCAGATCCCAAACATACACTTATGTATATAGATATACATAAGGTTTTACATGATTTTCAAACCTATGTGAATACATATATGTATTTTGAACTTGATTCCTCATGTAGGTTGTATGATGGTTTTCATGTTTAATAATAAATAAAAATTTGTGCATGAGCACACGTGTTTAATTACGTTTTCTTTTATACATGAATACTTAACATGAAATAATTATTTTTCATCCATTAATTGTATTCTAATTTTTCACAAGAAATGCCTCTGGTTATTTAAGTTTATCTTTTTTGATATAACAATTAACATTTCATGGATTATATGAGTATCTCAAAGTAAAAACATGTAAACCATGGATTTGAAAAGTTTCACATTCATAAGGGTTTAATGAAAGTGTATTTTTTTTTGAAAACCTATTATTTTATGTGAAATAGTTCTTACTACATGTGCATGAGTATGTTATTTTAGTCCATTCATGTCACTATTAAATCTGAAACTAACAAATCTAGTATTTTTTTCATTTATGACATAATTCATTTCAGTTATGAGTATCTATGAAAAAGGATTATGGAATAAGAATGTAAGTATTCAATGTAGTATGGGACACTATGAATATAAGACCATACTAGACATATGAGGAATGTATTGGACTTAAATGATAAGATGGGTGCACCAAGATAGTGCTCCAATGCATTAGGTAAAGTTGAGTCTTGTGAGACGTTATGTGTGACGGTCTTGGTAGTTAGCCTTGGCTTGTGCTGCTATGGGAAATAGGATTGGCGGTTAGCCTTGACCTATACTACTATGGGAAATGGGATTGGTGGTTAGCCTTAACTCATACTAAGTCATGTTTTATGGTCTTGGTGCAAGGCCTTGACAAAGTATGGCATTATACATTCCCTCATTATGTATTGTTAAATGATCAACCAAGGGATTATTTGACTAATAGAATATCCCTTGTATAATAATATTCTATGATAATGGTGATGAATACATAAGGTATAATTATGTACTCAAATGGAAAGTTAAACAAGGAAGGGGTATCTAAAGTTAAGGTTACATGAATTTCATTTTAAGTTATAATAAATCATGACATGATTACTTATGTAATTATATCTATAATTTTTCATATCACTTTTGAGTTGGTTTGATCAATTTATGAATCATGCATCATTCAAGCATTCCTATACATGTATGTGCACTCTGATTTATGTTTTACCTGCAATTTTTAAGTAAACACATATAAATCTTGTGTAAAAGGTATTTCTGAAAAATGGTTTCAAGTAACCTTTGAAAATATTGATGACATGCCTCAAGAAGTAATGTTTTCCTCTTAAGAAAACATTTTATGATTATTTTAAAGGTTGTTTTTTTAAAGGGGAATTTTTTCAATTGTTTTAAAACCCCTTACTGGGAATTCTTATGCTCACCCTACATTTTCAATTTATTATATAGGGTTTAGTAGATTATTCCAAGCCTTGAGTACTCTTATGTGATGAAATCAATATGAATCTTAACTTTGTAAATTTTTTAGAATAAGTGTATCAGCAGCATCTGGTTTTCTAGAACCTAAACCAAATTGATCCTCTATATTAGAACAAGATGTTTAATTTTTTTATGTATGTGTCTATGAAAAAAAATCACACCATGTTTCAGGCACTGATTCCAGACTTCTGGGGTCGGGGTCATGATATATTTGTTTGTGTTGGATTATTTGTGTTGTTACTGATACTTTTGTTGTTATTGCTTGATATCACCCTAAAATATAAATTGGATAACATGTTATATTTTTCTAATAAAATAATTTCCCCATGGTTTTAGTTTGTGTGATAGCACACCTAAAATAAAGTGGAATGTGATAAAATTCTCTTTTTAAATTTATAAATTGATCTTGACGTGTTGTGATGTGTGGCCTGATTATGGGGCGGTGATGTGTGTTTGGGGCATGTGGGGATGATGGTTATTTTTTCATGCTTTTTGGGTATTGAGTTGGTTTTTTTTCCATGATTTTAGGGTTTCTAGGTGGTTGTTTATTTGTTCTTTGGGGTGGTGAGGTAGTTTGTTGGCCATTATTTTGGGGTGATGAGGTGGTTTGTTTGGCCAGGATTTTGGGGGGGAGGTGGTGGTTGTGTTGTGCTAAATGACTGAGTAGTGATGGAATAAATGATTTTTTTACTAAATTTTGAAATGGTTGGGGTTTGTTTTGGTTAAAATGATGGAAATTATAAATGAATAAATAATTTATGGGTTTTGTGGTTAAAAGTGGATGATATTTAATAATTAAATGAACTGGCTGGATAATGGGAATTGGTTGGAACTGTGATATGTGGCTTGTGGTATATATATTGTGTTGTGTTATTAATTTAGATGTGGTAGAAAAAGTGAAAATTTTGTGAGTTGTTTAGTGTTTGGTTGTGAAACCATAGGTTGGGATTGTGTGTGGCTATATGTATATACTTGTATATTCCTTTTGATTTCTATATGCACCCCACCCACATTGAGAACTATGTTCTGACACTCGTATAGCCATGTGGGGGTGTTTTCCCGACATCTAGTGAGGAGGATGGATGGATGGGTACCTATTCTTTCTCACTCTCTCTTCTAGGAGAGGTTAGTATTGCACAGGTTGTGATGGTCGGAGGACTGTTAGTACATTAGATATTAGTTGTGATGGACCAAGTGTTTTCAAGCAAGGTGTGATATGATCGTTCATGTGGGGTAGCTTCTAGTGGAGGTCATGTGTGGTAGTAGGAGGGCATGAGGTTTATGTCTCATATGTTCATGATACCCTACTACTTTGGTTATGGTTGTGGTTGAGATATGATGGCCTGTGTGTTTTTGGGAGAGAAGTGACCATGATTATGAGGCAGTGGCCTAGGTGTTTTCAGGAGATATTTGATGTGGCCATGCTTGTGGTGTGGTGTGGTATATAGAAGAGATAAGAGCTACATGATGTATGACATTGGGGTGTGAGTGCATCATATTAGAAGGAAAGCGGTACGGGGTACCCTTTATCAATATACTTCTTATTATATTTTATTACTTGGCTTATGTTATTTAGTGAACATGCCTTGGTGAGGCTGGGATGGATAGTTTACCTGTTTATGTGATGTTGGTTATTATATTTTCTCATGGGTTCAATAGTATGCTTCTTTAACATGTGCATAAGAGACTTTGGTTTTCCTAGTAAGTATACTTGTATTATCACCCTATGTATATAAACTATTTCAGGTTTTTGGGAGGGTTACATGGATTTTGTTAGATTTTACTTGCTTGGACCTTTGGATAGTTTTTGTGTCGCTACTTTAGCATTACTTTTTGGTATTTAATTTGTATACTTTTATTTTTATTATTTTTACTTATACATGCATGTGGGATGTTTTTGGTTTCTTTTTATATCATGTTATTGAGTTATTTGTGGAGGAATAATCTTACCTACCAATCCTATATTATTATAGAGGGTAAATCCTCCCATTTCATGATATTTTTTATACCGCTGGTTCTAGTCACCAACTTGGGGCCTATTGGAGGCGGGACTTGGGGGATCATTATCTATCTCCCCACATTATGGTATCTTTGGAGGGAGGGGGCATGACAGAGTGGTATCAAAGGTTATGGTTGAGATATAGGATAGATTTTGGAGTTAGGAACATTGATTATTTCATGGGTTGGTATGGAAATGGTACCATTTGACCTTGGTGCATGACATGGGCTAGGGAGACTGGCTAGGACACAGGATTTTAGGACTCCACCCCCCCCCCCCATGATCTAATGCATGAACTCTAAGCTTGTTGAATGACCATGTGAGGTGGACATGTTTTCAGGTTAGAGACCTAGTAGAGGTATATTCATCATGATGAATTGTTTTCTTGTTTTTATTGGGTTGTTTTGGGAAGGTTAAAATGAATAAAATGAATCTTAATAAAATTTCATACTACTGGGATTATGAAGTTCTTGTTTTATTTTCAGTTATGGATATTTTTAATTGTCCATGTTTGGATTAGGTAGTGGAGGTTAATTAGTTTTATTTGGTTGATCATTGTAGGGTTGATCTGATAGAGGAGGATGAGTCTTGGTAAAGGTAGTTTCATTCTTTTTAGTAGTAAGCTTTGGGGAAGTATGAGGGAAATGTTTCATATGTGGACATATAGAGTTGTCTAGAGGATCTTTATATCACTTTCAATTTTATCTGATCCCTAGTGGGATAGAGGGTCCCTTTGGAAATTAGTCAGATATGGGGAGTTTAATGTCAGTAGTGGAAACTATACCTAGGATAGTAGAAGGAGGTAGATGTTTCATGGTTCGACTTCCTAAAGTAGTTTTGAGAAGAGTTCCTTTTTTTAACCATGAAGGAAGTGAAGAGGAAGAAACTTATGTCACTTCAGCAGGGGATTAGGTCAATGTGAGAGTTGGGAATCAAGTTCAAGGACCATCTATTTTTATATTTTTTTTAGATGAATAGTCTCATGTGAGACATCTTGATGAGGCACTATGTCCTTCTATCGAATATGTAATTACTCCTTTTACATTTTTGATTTATATGGAGATTTAGAAATAAGGTAGAGTTGATTGATAGGATGAAATCATGAGGAGGTTTTTCATGAAAGGGGAACCAATAGGGTTCTTTAAGGAGTAGATTTTTCAGTGGAAGTTCTTAAGCACATGGATTTTTGAGGTTTTGACCAGCGGGGTGTCGACCTGAGTAGCTTCCTTTCCAGCCTTCTGGGGCCAGTGGTTTCTATTATTCTCTTGGGGTATTTATGATACTGTGTTTTGGTGTTGGGGTTCTTGGACATTGCTAGAACCAGTTCCCAGTGTTTCCCTAAGATCAGTTTGGTGGAGGTGGATAGGTTCAATTCTAGACTCAATAGCAGTTTCTAGTGATATTGTTTCAGTAGCAAGGGGAACAATATTTTTTTCCATTAAGTGGATATAGAGAAAGAAGAGACTGACCTCAAGATGTTACTTAGGTTTAGGAACCTTGAACTAAGTTTGATTATGGATGTTTTCATCAACATATAAGTATAGGAGCTAAGAATAGTTAGTTTCACATAGTGGAGGTGACAGTGCCAGAGGGGGAAGAGATCATCAAAGGTATGATTAGTTATTTACTACCCTTGTTTGTTCCTTGTTTTATTCAAGAGCTATGTACTCATTTTTTGAAACCACTCTATCTCATTCTCTAAGACTATATATAGAAAGGCTTCTCATGCCCCTAGTGTTGACTATGATAGTCAAAAGCCATACCATCTTTTTTTATGTCTTTTGGTGGTGTAGACTGATGATGAGTCCACATCAATCATGGGGGGATCTTTTATTACAATAGATGTATCCATACTATGTGATTCTCGGAATCAACTGGTTGTATTCTGTATGTGATATTATAGATTACTTCTAGAGGAGATTCATGTTATTGGATGTGGATAGCCAGTGTGTGGTTTTCATTGGAAAGTGGGGTTGTCAAGTGGGAAGTCAGTGTGTGGAGACCCTTATTTATTTTATGGTCATGTTTTCATTGGAATCAGTGGATTCTGGGATAATGGATGTCCCTAGTATGACAAAACTTCTCCTTATTACACAATTAAACATGATTTATTACATAGAAAAAAATCACTTGATACAACATAGAATATTTAGAGGTCTAGTGTCTTTGGGGATTAGGAACATTACATAACAACTTAAAACATAGGATGCAACATCTTATTGAAAACTTCCTTTACATGACCACTACATTCCATTGTACTTAGCATTGCATGGGATAACCTGAGGACATGCATAAGAAAAGGGTGAGCTACAAATCCCTTTAAGTGATTTAACAAGTTATGACATGAAATATACAATACATGTTAGGCAATAGGTATATCAAGGGAGAATAAGAGAAACATTAACATAAAGGCATGATATAACATAACATGGAAATGTGGAAATAGCATTTAACATGATTTTAGCATGAGATAAGGCTCATTGCACATGGAGAATGATTAAACCCTCATTTAACTTGAATTAGAATGAGTAAACTCTCATTGAACTGGACTTATCATGATACACCCAATGCATTGGAGCGCTATTAGGGCGCACCCTTCTTAAACATTTCATTTCATGCATAAGTGTGCCACATGGATCATACAACATGGAATCATTCATAATCATTTATTCCACAATAAAGGGATGTGTAATACATACATGAAGATTAATAATCAGTAAGTAAACATGCATAAAGGTGAATACCCTTGATAGAGAAATGGGCATGGTATTCACCACACAATGACATTTGCTTGGATAATTGTGGTGCAATTTCGGCAGTGTAACAGCGTGACATAAGAATTCATAAAAAAGGATGATTAGAGAGAAATGAGTGTATCATAATATTTACATGAAATTGATAGTAAGGGGGTAATATATATACATGTACCAACATAATTAATGGAATTTAGATTCAAAATACAAAAGAATAGCTTGAATGTAAACGAAGAGAGAGAAATACTTTACGGAATTTTGGCATAGTAACGGGTGTACATGGGAGGCATTTAATGAGAGATAAAGGTGTATCTAATAATTAAAAAATATATATGGAAGTATGGGGGAGGTAATAAATCATACCCCAACATTTTTAATTTAATGTAAAAGGGTATAACAACATAATGAAATTGAGACAAAAATGAAAAGGAAGAAATCCCTTACTTGGAAGTGTGATCCCAAAGGCTTGGGAGAGACTTGAGAGAGGCTTCTTGGGAGATTGGGGCACCTTGGGAGGATTATAGGGATAGGAGGTAATAGTTAGGATAAACTCCAAATGATTTCAGTGAATATTAAGTGGGATCTTGGGTGGGTTTATATAGGAAAGGAGATAGAATTCTTTATTATTTAGGTTTGGGTCACCACACATTAAACTAATCAATACCACAAACCAGCCCATGGTTTTTGCCCATGGTTTTGGCCAAAGGGGAGTGGAAAAAAATATTTTATAAGGTAAATGGTATAAATTCTCAAAATAATAGGGTGGCTTATGTGGAGGTGAGTCACACTCTCATGGAAAACAATTTAAAAAGACAAAATATTTTATATGTCTTGAAGGATCCACTAAAGCTTTGTAAAATAAATCCAACAAATCTAAAATCACATTATTTTAATGGAAAACATTAATTAACCGAAAAATTTATTTTTAGTATTTTATTACATCACTATTGGGTCATTATGATGTCATAAAACATATTATATATTTAAACGGTATTTAATTTTTACCCAAAAATTCGACTGTCTCAGAAAATTATGAAAAATTCACCGTTGGATAATTTAGATGTCCTGATAACAAAACTAATATTAATTTTATCTAAATAATTTTATAAATATGTGAATTTTTACTTTTAAAATAAAAACTGACATTTATTCCAAAAACCATGGGTTTTGATAAAAATAGCTTTCAAACCTTAATAAAAATTACAATTGCATTCATAAAAATTATAAGACCATTTATATTTAATAAAGAGTAATTTAATAATAATAATACTTTATTAAAATATTATTTAATTCAAAAATTCATTAATTCATCAAAATATATTTCTTATTTGACTATTAACTAAAAATAATATTTGCGCTTTAAAAACTATTTACGAGGAAACAATAATAAAATGAATGTATATTCATTATTATATATAAAATAATGCACATGATCATATTTCTAAGGTTTTTTTACATAACCCCTTATAACACCCGCATAAGACCGAAGGGTAAGGTTTGCGATGGTGACAGACTCTTGGTGTGGCTCGGATAATATTTCACGGGTGGTAATCTCTATCAAATTCCGATTCTCTCATCAGTAGTTCCTCTTGAGCTTAACGTATTCAGGCTCAGCTTGGGATTGGTCAAGAGAAAATCCCAATGATGCCACCTCCTTTCTGAGCTCTGACAAATGGTCTTCATATAGATCAAGTCTACTGGATGAGGTCATCGCTTCCTTTGTCTGAGTAAATTAGATTTGTTAAAGCCCTATATTTATACTAATCATGTGATCATTGTTCAATGGATATATTAGAAATGGTCACAATTATTAACAATATTTTATAATCCAAAAACATAAAACCAATGAATTTCACATTTATATAAACATTTTACATAATGATACATTTAATCAGATCAAGAGAAATTTTCATTAATGAAAGTTTGGGTCGTTACACCCAGGGTCATTGGGGAGTTCCTTGATGTTTTCCTAGAGGTGGTTGTGATGTTACCCCCTCAACATGATTTTGAGTTTGGGATATAATTTCAAACTGGTGCTTCTATGATTTCTATGGATCCTTATTCGATTCAACCTTCTAATTTGTGGGAGTTTCAGTTTCAGATAGATGTTCTGATGCCGAAGAGATTTATTTGGGCTAGTGTGTCACCATTGGGTGCTTCAGTGTTGTTCTCCAAGATGGTGGATGGTATTTTGAGGTTGTGTATATACTATTAAAGGTTTAATCAAGTGGAAGTCAAAAACTATTACCCTATCTTGAGGATGAATGGTATTTTTGACCAGCTAAGAGGGGTGAGTTGGTTTTATAAGATCAATATGTAGTTTGGATATCACCATTTGATGGTGAAGGATAGAGATATCTAGAAGACTACCTTCATATTTATGTATGGGAACATTGAGTTTGTATTAATTCCATTAAGTGTTATTAATTCACTATCCATGTTCATGGGGATTATTAAATCTATGTTCCATGAGTTTTAGGACTAGTTTTTCATCGTATTCATTGATGATATCTTGGTCTACTAGAAGTTAGAGGAGAAACATGTCAAGCATATCAAAGATATTTTTTAGGTCCTTATACAACACCATATCTATATAAATTCATCCAATTGTAAGTTTTAGATATGAGAGGTTCATTTCCTCAAACATTTGGTGTCTCATCATGGTGTGTTAGTGGACCCGTTGAAGGTTGATGCGTTTGTTTCTTGGGTAGTACCTAACAACACATAATATTTTTGTAGTTTTCTTCATATTATAGTATATTATCAAAAGTTTTTTATCTATTTATATTGAGTTACATCCTCATTTATTGTGTTTACTAGGAAGGACCAGGAATTTTTATGGAATAATTAGTTTCATGCAGCATTTAGTTACCTGAAGATGAATTTGTTCACTACTCCAGTGCTTCAATTTCTTAAGGAGGGGGTGATGTATGAGGTGTTTTTTAACCCATAAAAAATAGGATTGGTATTAATGTTGATGTATTAGATTTATGGGTATATGTAGTTATGCTCTCATGAGTATAAATATTCTACCCATGATTTGGATTTGGTAGCATTTGTGTTTGCACTGAATTTGTGGCAGCATTACCTCATTGGGGAGTGCTTTGTGGCCTTCAAAAATCACAAGAGCTTGAGGTATATATTTTCTCATCATGATCTAAATTTTTGGTAGCATATTTGGATAGAGTTTATTTATGATTATGATTTTAAGATCTCCTAAACCTCATAAAATGGTAATTTTTTGGACAATTCTTTGATTAGAAGGTTGGAAAAGGATGTTGTTTAGGAGTTTAGGGGTTCTTAGAGAGTGATGGAGGAGTTGGAAGCCTTGAGTTTAGATGCAAGGGTGGATGGTGGTAGAGGATTTTTTAGATGATAGTGCAGTTTTCTATGATGTAGTAGGTAGAGGATTATTATTAGGGAGAATCAAAGGCATAGGTGATGTGTGATCATGTTTCCTATGGTGATGCTCTGAAGGGATGGTCAAAGGATGGTCAATACCAGATTTTGTTTCATGGATGGTTGTTTCTTATGATGGTTATGTGTAAGTTAGTTCTTCATTTGTTTCATAGATCACCTTTTGTGGTGCACCTAGGAGTTTCTAAGATGTATTGTGGCATGAGGATATAGTTTTGGTGGCCCAAGAGGAAATAGGAAGTGGCTGAGTTTGTGGAAAAGTGCTTAGTTTTCAAGCAGATAAAGACTGATCATCGTGTTCCTCATAGTTTTTTTCATCCATTGGATATTCCCAAGTGTAAATGGGATTAAATATAGATGTATTTCTTTACAGGTTTCCCCATATCTTAGGGAGGTTGTGATACTATCTGGGTGATCATTGATCAGTTGATGCAATTGGACCACTTATTAGAAATCAAGGAGTTGAGTGTAGTGTAATTTTTGGCTATGTAGTATGTGGATGAGTTGGTGTAGTTTCATGGAGTTACAAGGTACATTGTCTCATATCAGGATTCATTTTTTACCTCATTAAAGGGGATAATAGTAGGCTTTTGGAACTTAGTTATTCCTCAATTTTATTTTCCACCCTTAGAGAGATGGGTAGATAGAGTAGACTATCTAGACTTTTGAGGATATGTTGTGGGCATGCATATTGTAATTTGGTGGATTTTCAGTATAATAATTTTCCTTGGTTGAGTTTTATTATAATAATAGATATCACACTTCCATTTCCATGGATCCACTTAAGGATTTTTATGGGAGGTTGTGTTGTTCTTTATTATGAAATATTGGGGTTGGGGAGGTAGCAATTCTTGGTACTGATGTGGTGTAGAGCATGATAAATAAGTTTCAACTTTTTCATGAGAGGATTAAAGTGGAACAATACTAGAATAAGTCTTATGATAATCATAATAAGAGGCACTTGGAGTTCAATTTTGGGGACCATGTGTTCTTGAATGTTTCCCCTTAGTGTGGGTAATGGAGGTTTAGTAGGGGGGTAAGATTTATCTCAGGTTTTTTGGGCTCTTTGAGGTACCAGGATGAGTTGGTGAGGTGGAATATCGGTTTTCATTACCACTATGGCTGGAGAGGATCCAAAATGTCTTCCATGTATCTTTGATTTTTCAGTATCTTTAGGATGACTCCCATTTCATTTCCTAGGGAGAGTTGGATATCGAGGATGTTATGATATTTGTCGAGAGGCCATTAGAGATCCAATATCATCAAGATAATTCATTTCAGGGGTAGAACATTTATTTGGTTCATGTGTTGTGGATGCATAGTGTCCTGAAGTAGAGTACTTTTGAGAGAGAGATGCAGATGCATTCCCAATACCTGGATCTATTTTGAATTTTTCATTTTCTATGTTTTTATTTGTGGTGCGATGTTTGGATATTTTTTATGAGATATTTGTTTCTATTGGTTTTTTATTTATGATTTTTAATAAATTTATGACATATGAAAATTGGAGGACCTGATTCCTAATCAAGATTCATTAACTATGATGTGATTAAACCCAAGAGGGTGAGTCAGTGTCATCTAGAGAGGATATTATCTTGACATAGAGGATGGAATTCATTGATTCATGTGTTCGGGATGGTATGGTTTTTTGGTTTCAGTTTTTGTGAGTTTGGATAGTTGTGGTGATTTTTTTGTATGATGATGAGGTTGTGCAAGATGTTTGTGTTTGTTTGGTATTGCATGTTTGGATGGTGGTAGCATTCAAGGTATGATGATATCCTTGAGAGGTATCTCACAGGGTGGTTGTTCGTACCCCTTTACTTATGGGATTGGATTTCAATTATCAAGGGAGATAATAATTTGAGAGGTATCTGATTTAATGGTCTATTCCTTCCCAATCTTTTACTTTTCTAGTTTCAGTAGTTGGAGGTGTTTAGGGGTGGTTTTGGGAGTTTTTGGTGGAGTCTGAATCTGCAGCAAAGCTACTATAGGAAATACATGCCATGTAAATGTATTACATGACATGTAATGGTGGTTTATGGCTTGTGTAGATGGGTGGTTCATAGATTGTATGTGACTAATGGGTATCCCATTAAAATTGTAACATCCCAAGTAAGTAATGAATAATAGATATTTTTATCTATGTCTATTAATGATTAATATAGTGTTATAGAGGCTTAAAATGAAAATAAATACAATCTTATGCATGGAATACACTAATATTCTTAAAAGATTGTTTTACTGCCTTTTGATGGAAAACCATTTTTGAATCTATATTTTGACAATTTTATAAACTATGTTTGTCAAAATAAACTTATCCTTTATGATTGGGACATCAAAATTTACCTTGTGTGAATTTTTGGTATTTTTCTGACAATGTTCATTTTTTTAATGAATAGTGAAAAATACTGCATTTTACATCAAAACTGCTTTTTAATATAATTTATTTATATGATTAGATTATGTTTTGAATTGGTTTTGAAGTGAAATTAGAATATATTTTTACCATCTTATCCAATGGTGGTCATTGGAATCAATTTCACTTTGAAATTAGACTTAAACTGGTGTCAATCTTTTGATACTTATTGTTTTGTAAAAACACGCTATTTGCTCTGGCAGCGGGAATTAATTATTAAATTAATTAATGTGACTTATATTATTTTAATATTTTAAAATAGACTTCATTTTTGAATTCGGAATATCAAATATGGCTTAGGGTGAATTTTTGGTAATTTTCTGAAAAACTTCAATTTTTGATGAATAGTGAAACCACTAAGTGGTAATCAAGCAAACTGATTTTTCAGTTAAATGAAAGTTTTCCACTAATGTGTAGGGAATTTTGAAAATCCGACATACATGGTTGTCATTAAGAAGTAAAATGTGGTTCAATGAGATTAAAATAATTTTTTGGTGAATAGTAACTTATTAAGTTCTTAATCGCGATTAGTGGTAATTAGGGTAGTTTAAGGTATAAATAATGCTTTAATAATATGAAATGACCTAGACACATGTCCCAACCTTATTGGTTGTGTAATGTCCGACCAAGAAAATCCATGGGTCAACTTGGGGACCCCATGGAGACACTTTGGTTTGGAAATGACATAAATAACTTTTTATTAAATGTTAAAGTAAAAATGACACAAACAAGAGATGTTTCACAAAAACAATTTTTACATGGGGTTATAAAGATCAGATTTTTTATTATAAATAGTCATTGGAAAGATAAAAATATTTCCTACATCATAGTATTTTTTTTATAATTTTTAGACATTAAATAAATTAAATTATTTATGACATAATAATGATGAAGCGATGACATCATTATTTGACGATTTAAATAAAATGGAAAGATAATGTAAAATATATGAACTAAACATGTCCAAAACTTATTGTATGAGTGGATTTTGAATCCTTATCACCTTACCCACGAATTATATCAATGTTGGACCTTTTGAAACCGAAACACATTTTCAAATAAAGTAATATTTCTTTACTTTCCAAAAGTGCCCCTCCTCTCCTCTTATAAAAGGCCCCCACCTCTACCTCATTTCACACACTACTCAAGACTTTGGCTCGGCCAACCCCTGCCCATTTACTCTCTCCACATACCTCTCCTCATCCTAGAGGATTCCCTTTGGGCAGAATCCTTTCAAAGGAAGCCTTTAGGCTCAAATCAAAAGGAGTTACACTTTTAAAGGTAATTCATTCTCTCATGTTCATTTGTTTTATTTTGCTTCTCCAACCCCCTAAACTCTTTTTATTTACTTCTTTTGTAACAACACCAGTATATTCAATATACTAGGATGTTTTTATAAGATATATTTGAGCTACACACTCACACAACTACATCAAATGGTTAAAGAATATACGGTTTCCGTGGATGGCGAAATTCTGCCTCCCGAAACGATGATTGTTCAATACTCATTTAACACCTTCAAAGGTGGCCATTATGATGTCACTATTTTTATATATGATATATAATATGTTTATGTTTTCCTTAAGCTTATTTTTTTCATTTTGGGCATACCTTTATGGTTTCCATTATTGGTAAACACGATATCTTCATTTTAGAAAGTGCGGACTACCGCCCCCTCAAAGTGATTTGATTCGTTAAATACCATATGTGGGACATATAAAGGATGGAACTATGATATTATATATGATATTATACTGGAATTATAATATACCTTTATATCATTATGATTCCATTCTATAAAATATGAAATAGAAATGAAAGTAGCGTTCATGCGTACGTACGGCTTACCGTCTCCATGAACGGTGCATTTCATTTCTTACCTCTAAATGATTATGTAATATTATAAATGCATGTATGTACTGGATATATATGACATATATGATATCTAAATCATGAATACCATTCTTTATATAATGAACCTTTGACCAAATTAACAACATGTAAGTGTAAGAAGTCTATTTTTGACTTAAGAAACAAATACCGACAAAATGAACATTATTAACTTAAATGATTACATGATGTTCATAACATGGTATAAAAGGAATAATGAACTTGAAAAAGGTTCATAAGCAAGTAGATATTAACTCAAGTTTATTATTCAGGAGATTAAAGAACGGTCGGGTCAAGTCGGATACGAGGTATGGGACTTCGTCTCAATCTCCTTTCATTGAGGCATATTTTATTTTATACACAACTTTCTTTTATACGGTGTATAAACCCCTTTGACTTTTACATTTATTCAAAAGGAATCCTTTTTATACGAAGCATTTACTAAACGACAAAAGGGAATGTTTTTGTCGTACGTATGCGGCGACAACGACTTCTCCGCCGTCGTGACCGTTATTTGAGTTTCGGCTTCCTCTACAAGCCATACCTTCTTTTTAAAAGAAAAATAAATACCATGTTTTACTTTTCTTTTATTTTAGTATTGAAAATGGTTTTCATAATGTTTTTATATCAATTTGTTTTATTGATATCTCGTGATTGAAATGTGGAAATTTTATGTTACCTTTATGCATGTTTTATGTTATATGATTATGTTATGGTTCTTGGGAATTATTATGAAGACGGGTGGTTCCGTGATAAACTAAGGGCAGGTGAGCCCGTTATGGCTCTCCAATGCATTGGGTAACGCGAAGGAGTGAAACGTTAAGGTTTCTCCGAATAGATTTTAGGGAATATACTGTGATGGGTATTCCAAACGTAACCAAGAGGGTTACTCCCTACGTAAGAATGTTATGAATGCCTCAAGTTACCTTTATGTCTTATGATTTCTATGATTTATTCATGATTTTATGTGGTATGTTAAAGTGCCTATGTTTTATGGGTAATGTATGATTTCATTCTTATGTATATATGAACTCATGTTTCCTTTCCATGTTTTTTTTTATAACCCATACTGTGTTTTATGCTCATCCCAAGTTTTTTGAAATGTTTTTCACAGGTCAAGGGAAAGGTACATGATAAGATGATAGAGTCAAGGATGTGTCAAGAAATAATCCATGTTTTATTTTAAATGTGTTTCCATTGATGGGAATGAAGAATACTATCTTTATGTAACCACTTTGTTTATATGTGGAATGTAATGCAAGTTTTATGATCTAATTCTCTAAAACTCTAAACCTGAAAAGTTCCTCAATGTGTAATCTTGTAATAACTCAAGATTAAGTAAGGTTTAAGGCTGGGGCCTTATAGTTGGTATCAAAGGTCGGTTTAGATAACTTTAGGAGTTAGAATTCTATTAAATGATTATCCAAAAAAAATTTGAAATGATATAGCATTTAAAGATTACCATGTTGCTTCATCTAAGACATGTTTGTTCAGAATGGTTTTCCGCAGAGGAAACAGGGAAGCAGTGCTAGGAAGGAATACAGAAGGAAATAACCTTCCGAATCAGCATCCAGAAATGGTCGGAATTGGAACTGAATAGTTTGTTGCAGTAATGGTGCAGTTGACTCAAGCGATAAATGGCGGTGGTATCCATGCACGAGATCAGCCAGAACAACCGCAGAGGAACATGTCAGTGGTGGAACATTTCATGAGGCAACATCCACCATCATTCAGAGGATCATCTGACCCTGTGCAAGCTGAAGGGTGGATTAAAGCACTGGATAAGATTTTTGATGTCATGGGGTGTTCAGACAATCAAAAGGTTAGTCTTGTTATTTACCGTTTGGAGGGTGAAGCAGATCAGTGGTGGTCTATGGTTAAAAATATCAGGGACGCCGATGAGATTGATTCTCTTGACTGGGATGAATTCAAAGGTATGTTTCTTGAGAAGTATTTTCCTAAGGCTGTACGACTTAGGATGGAAAAGAAATTCTTGGAATTGAGGCAAGAGGAAGATTCAGTGGCTGCCTATGAAGAAAGGTTCACTCGATTGGAAAGGTATGCTCCAAATTTTATGCAGGACCTTGATAGTAAAATCAATCGTTTTTACTCAGGATTAAAGCCAAAGTATCGAAGGGCATTAGCTTCTCGTGAGTTTAAATGTTATGAAAATCTTGTTTGATGTGCTGAGAAGGTGGAAATGGAGTTTGTCGATGACCAAGTTTTCTATAACAACCAGCAGAAGAAGAGACCGAGGTGGTAGGAGAAAGGTAAGAATTCTTCAAAAAAGTATGATGGTAAGAGAACTAAGTTTCCATTTTGTGATAAATGTGGAAAAAGGAATGCTGGGGAATGTCTTTTGAATTCTGGAAAGTGCTACCGATGTGGTAAGATGGGACATAAGGCTCGTGATTGCACTGAAAAGGATCAAGGTGAAGTTAAGAACAAATTTGATTTACAGTTAGTGAAATGTTATAAGGGCAATGAGATGGGTCACTATGCAAACGAGTGTCTGACAAGGAGCTTGAGTGATGGGAAGCAGTTAGACTACAAGCAGAAAGCGGTGGTGAAATCCTTTGCAACTACTTCAGCAGATGTCGGGCCATCAAATGAAGTTGTATCAGGTACTTTGTTTGTTTTTTCAGATTATGCCAGTGTGTTGTTTGATTCGGGGTCTACACATTCTTTCATCTCTGAAACCTTTTCTAGTAAAATGGGAATACCATCTCAAGAAATGACTCCTGAACTTTTGGTAAAAACACCTGGGGGAAGTGTCGAGGCAAAAAGAATTTATAAGAATCTTCCTATCCTTATCTGTGGAAAGAACCTACTTGCAAACCTTATTGTTCTACCTCTAGTAGAGTTTGATGTTATCCTGGGTATGGATTGGCTCTCTATTTACCATGCTAAGATTGACTGTAGATCTAAAGAAGTTTCTTTTCAGAAAGACTTTCAGTTTGTTTACAAGAATGAACCCTTACTTTTGATAACATATCAAGAGGCCGAGAAACTTGTGAAAGATGGAAATGAATGTTACCTTGCACACGTCGTTGAAAATAAAGGAACTGTTCAGATTAATGATGTGCCAGTGGTAAATGAGTATCCTGATGTTTTTCCTGATGAGTTTCCTAGAATAATACCAGATCGGGAAGTTGAGTTTACTGTTGACTTAGTTCCTGATGCTAAGCCAATTTCAAAACCCCCTTATCGAATGGCACAAATTGAACTTTTAGAGTTGAAGGAGCAATTGCAAGATTTATTAGAGAAAGGTTTCATTAGACCTAGCACATCACCATGGGGTGATGCTGTTTTATTTGTTAAAAAGAAAGATGGTTCTATGAGACTTTGCATTGATTATAGAGCCTTGAATAATATCACTGTTAAGAACAAATATCCTTTGCCTCATATCGATGATTTGTTTGATCAGCTCCAGGGAGCTCAGTTTTTTTCAAAGATTGACTTGAGATCGGGGTACCATCAGCTGAAGGTAAAGGAGGCAGATATTCCGAAGACCGCGTTCCATACGAGATATGGCCATTATGAATTTGTAGTAATGCCTTTTGGGATAACCAATGCACCTGTTGTATTCATGGACTTAATGAATATAATTTTCCATGAGTTCTTGGATAAGTTTGTGGTGGTTTTCATTGATGATATTTTGGTGTTTTCTAAAAGTAAAGAGGAGCATGAAAAACATTTAAGGGTTATCTTGCAAACATTAAAAGAAAAGAAACTGCATGGGAAATTCAGCAAGTGTGAGTTTTGGTTGCAACAAATTTCTTTCCTTGGTCACATTGTTTCTAAAGAAGGAATAACTGTTGATCCTGCAAAAACAAAAGTTGTGGAAGAATGGCCAAGACCCAAAAATGTAACTGAGATTCGTAGGTTCCTTGGTTTGGCGGGATATTACCGAAGGTTTGTTAGAAATTTTTCACGGTAATCTAGTCCAATGACTAAGCTAACTCGGAAGGGTGTTATGTTTATCTGGACAAAAGAATGTGATGATTGTTTTCAGGAATTGAAAATAAGATTGGTGAATGCTCCAGTTTTGGCACTACCTTCCAGGAATGGTGAGTTATTTATATACAGTGATGCTTCATTGAAAGGACTTGGTTGCGTCCTAATGCAGAATGATCAGGTAATTGCTTATGCTTCACGATAGTTGAAAACTCATGAGGTAAATTACCCTACACATGATTTGGAATTAGCTGCTATTGTTTTTGCTTTAAAAATTTGGAGGCATCATTTATATGGAGTAAAGTGTGAAATATATACCGATCACAAAAGTTTAAAGTATATATTCACTCAGAAAGAGTTAAACATGAGACAAAGGAGATGGCTTGAATTAATCAAGGATTATGATTGTGCAATTCATTACCATCCGGGAAAAGCAAATAAAGTGGCTGATGCTTTGAGTCGAAAAAGTAATGCTTCATTAACAATTTTGCATTTGGAACGTGATCCTTTGGTTAAGGATTTGATGAACTTTGGCATAGAAGTTGTTGGTGCAGGAAGTCCTTCTGTTTTGTTTCAGGTATCAGTGAGATCATCTCTATCAGATAGAATCAAGCAAGCATAGAAGCAAGACAGTGAGTTGCAGAAAAAGGTAGAGCTGGTTCAGAAAGGTAAGTTGCCTGAATTCAACATTGATAATGATTGCGTTTTGAGATTTGGGAAGAGATTGTGTGTGCCTTGTGATTCACAGTTGAAGAGATAGTTGTTATGTGAAGCTCATAGTTCTCCGTTTTCAGTTCATCCGGGCAGTACTAAGATGTATAGAGATCTGCGGGAGTATTACTTGTGGGATGGAATGAAAAGAGATATTGCTGATTTTACTGTGAAGTGTTTGACATGTCAACAGGTTAAAGCAGAGCGGTAGTTACCTAAAGGGATGCTTCAGCCTTTACCAGTGCCAGATTGGAAATGGGAAAACATATCCATGGACTTTGTTGTGGGATTACCGAGAACATCTCGAGGTAATAATGCAATCTGGGTTATTGTTGATCGCTTGACCAAATCTGCTCATTTCCTTGCTATACGAGATACTTTCTCTCTTGATCAACTTTCCCGTTTGTATCTTAAAGAGATAGTCAGGTTACATGGAGTTCCTCTCTCCATTGTATCGGATCGTGATCCCAGGTTTACTTCTAACTTTTGGAAAGGCCTTCAGAAGTCGTTGGGTACTGAATTAAATTTTAGTACAGCTTTTCATCCTCAATCAGATGGGCAGTCAGAACGATCAATTCAGACATTGGAGGATATGCTACGATCTTGTTCTATGGATTATCAGGGATGTTGGGACCAACATGTTTCTTTGGTTGAGTTTTCATATAATAACAGTTTTCATTCCAGTATACAGATGGCACCATTTCAGGCATTATATGGGAAGCGGTGTCGAACTCCAGCTTTTTGGGATGAGGTGGGTGAAAGGAAGTTGATGGGACCGGAATTGGTAGAAGAGATGGCCGAAAAAGTTCAACTGATTCAGAAACACATGAGAATAGCTCAGAGCAGGCAGAAGAGTTATGCGGATAACCGGAGGAAGGATCTATCTTTCGAGGTAGGTGATCATGTTTTTCTTAAGGTTTCTCCTTGGAAAAGTGTGATGAGATTTGGTAAGAAAGGAAAGTTGAGTCCAAGGTTCATTGGACCATACGAAATTCTGGAGAGAGTTGGATCAGTTGCATACCGAGTGTCTTTACCTCCAAGTTTATCTCAGGTACACAATGTTTTTCACATTTCGATGTTGAGAAAGTATATGCCAGATCCATCTCATGTTTTGAGTCCAGAGGTAGTTCTGCTGGAAGAGAACCTATCTTATGAGGAACAACCGGTCCAGATTCTTGACCACAGGGAGCAAGTGTTATGGAATAAGGTGATTAAGTAGGTAAAGGTTTTGTGGAAAAACCACATGATTGAAGAGGCAACATGGGAATCTGAAAATGAAATGAGGGATAAGTACCCCCATTTATTCGATAAGTAAATAAATTGCGGGGACGCAATTTTCTAAAGGGGGGAAGGATGTAACATCCCAAGTAAGTAATGAATAATAAATATTTTTATCTATGTCTATTAATGATTAATATAGTGTTATAGAGGCTTAAAATGAAAATAAATACAATCTTATGCATGGAATACACTAATATTCTTAAAAGATTGTTTTACTGCCTTTTGATGGAAAACCATTTTTGAATCTATATTTTGACAATTTTATAAACTATGTTTGTCAAAATAAACTTATCCTTTATGATTGGGACATCAAAATTTACCTTGTGTGAATTTTTGGTATTTTTCTGACAATGTTCATTTTTTTAATGAATCGTGAAAAATACTGCATTTTACATCAAAACTGCTTTTTAATCTAATTTATTTATATGATTAGATTATGTTTTGAATTGTTTTTGAAGTGAAATTAGAATATATTTTTACCATCTTATCCAATGGTGGTCATTGGAATCAATTTCACTTTGAAATTAGACTTAAACTGGTGTCAATCTTTTGATACTTATTGTTTTGTAAAAACACGCTATTTGCTCTGGCAGTGGGAATTAATTATTAAATTAATTAATGTGACTTATATTATTTGAATTTTGTAAAATAGACTTCATTTTTGAATTTGGAATATCAAATATGGCTTAGGGTGAATTTTTGGTAATTTTCTGAAAAACTTCAATTTTTGATGAATAGTGAAACCACTAAGTGGTAATCAAGCAAACTGATTTTTCAGTTAAATGAAAGTTTACCACTAATGTGTATTGAATTTTGAAAATCCGACATACATGGTTGTCATTAAGAAGTAAAATGTGGTTCAATGAGATTAAAATAATTTTTTGGTGAATAGTAACTTATTAAGTTCTTAATCGCGATTAGTGGTAATTAGGGTAGTTTAAGGTATAAATAATGATTTAATAATATGAAATGACCTAGACACATGTCCCAAACTTATTGGTTGTGTAATGGCCGACCAATAAAATCCATGGGTCAACTTGGGGACACCATGGAGACACTTTCGTTTGGAAATGACATAAATAACTTTTTATTAAATGTTAAAGTAAAAATGACACAAACAAGAGATGTTTCACAAAAACAATTTTTACATGGGGTTATAAAGATCATATTTTTGATTATAAATAGTCATTGGAAAGCTAAAAAGATTTCCTACATCATAGTATTTTTTTATAATTTTTATACATTAAATAAATTAAATTATTTATGACATAATAATGATGAAGCGATGACATCATTATTTGACGATTTAAATAAAATAGAAAGATAATGTAAAATATATGAACTACACATGTCCAAAACTTATTCGATGAGTGGATTTCGAAGCCTTATCACCTTATCCACTAATTATATCAATGTGGGACCCTTTGAAACCGAAACACATTTTCAAATAAAGTAATATTTCTTTACTTTCCAAAAGTGCCCCTCCTCTCCTCTTATAAAAGGCCCCCACCTCTACCTCATTTCACACACTACTCAAGCCTTTGGCTCGGCCAACCCCTGCCCATTTACTCTCTCCACATCCCTCTCCTCATCCTAGAGGATTACCTTTGGGCATAATCCTTTCAAAGGAATCCTTTAAGCTCAAATCAAAAGGAGTTACACTTTTAAAGGTAATTCATTCTCTCATGTTCATTTGTTTTATTTTGCTTCTCCAACCCCCTAAACTATTTTTATTTACTTATTTTGTAACAACACCAGTATCTCCAATATACTAGGATGTTGTTATAAGATATATTTGAGCTACAAACTCACACAACTACTTCAAATGGTTAAAGAACATACGGTTTCCGTGGATGGCGAAATTCTGCCTCCCGAAACGATGATTGTTCAATACTCATTTAACACCTTCAAAGGTGGACATTATGATGTCACTATTTTTATATATGATATATAATATGTTTATGTTTTCCTTATGCTTCTGTTTTTTTTCATTTTGGGCATACCTTTATGGTTTCCATTATTGGTAAACACGATATCTTCATTTTAGGAAGTGCGGACTACCGCCCCCTCAAAGTGATTTGATTCGTTAAATACCATATGTGGGACATATAAAGGATGGAACTATGATATTATATATGATATTATACTGGAATTATAATATACCTTTATATAATTATGATTCCATTCTATAAAATATGAAATAGAAATGAAAGTAGCGTTCATGCGTACGTACGGCTTACCGTCTCCATGAACGGTGCATTTCATTTCTTACCTCTAAATGATTATGTAATATTATAAATGCATGTATTTACTGGATATATATGACATATATGATATCTACATCATTAATACCATTCTGTATATAATGAACCTTTGACCAAATTAACAACATGTAAGTGTAAGAAGTCTATTTTTGACTTAAGAACCAAATACCGAAAAAATGAACATTTTTAACTTAAATGATTACATGATGTTCATAACATGGTATAAAAGGAATAATGAACTTGAAAAAGGTTCATAAGAAAGTAGATATTAACTCAAGATTATTATTCAGGAGATTAAAGAACGGTCGGGTCAAGTCGGATACGAGGTATGGGACTTCGTCTCAATCTCCTTTCATTGAGGCATATTTTATTTTATACACAACTTTCTTTTATACGGTGTATAAACCCCTTTGACTTTTACATTTATTCAAGAGGAATCCTTTTTATACGAAGCGTTTACTAAACAACAAAAGGGAATGTTTTTGTCGTACGTATGCGGAGACAATGACTTCTCCGTCGTCGTGACCATTATTTGAGTTTCGGCTTCCTCTACAAGCCATACCTTCTTTTTAAAAGAAAAATAAATACCATGTTTTACTTTTCTTTTATTTTAGTATTGAAAATGGTTTTCATAATGTTTTTATATCAATGTGTTGTATTGATATATCGTGATTGAAATGTGGAAATTTTATGTTACCTTTATGCATGTTTTATGTGATATGATTATGTTATGGTTCTTGGGCATTATTATGAAGACGGGTGGTTCCGTGATAAACTAAGGGCGGGTGAGCCCGTTATAGCTCTCCAATGCATTGGGTAACGCGAAGGAGTGAAACATTATGGTTTCTCCGAAGAGATTTTAGGGAATATACTGTGATGGGTATTCCAAACGTAACCAAGAGGGTTACTCCCTACGTAAGAATGTTATGAATGCCTCAAGTTACCTTTATGTCTTATGATTTCTATGATTTATTCATGATTTTATGAGGTATGTTAATGTGCCTATGTTTTATGGGTAAAGTATGATTTCATTCTTATGTATATATGAACTCATGTTTCCTTTCCATGTTTTTTTTATAACCCATACTGAGTTTTATGCTCATCCCAAGTTTTTTGAAATGTTTTTCACAAGTCAAGGGAAAGGTACATGATAAGATGATAGAGTCATGGATGTGTCAAGAAATAATCCATGTTTTATTTTAAATGTGTTTCCATTGATGGGAATGAAGAATACTATCTTTATGTAACCACTTTGTTTATATGTGGAATGTAATGCAAGTTTTATGATCTAATTCTCTAAAAATCTAAACCCAAAAAGATCCTCAATGTGTAATCTTGTAATAACTCAAGATTAAGTAAGGTTTAAGGCTGGGGCCTTATAAAAATGGTACACATCGTGTAAATTTTATTCATGGAATATAATAAATTAGGTGTTAAAAATAATTTGTGGTGATGTGTTTTTAGTAAGAACTTAATTCATGACTTTTAAAAGATGTGTAGGGATTACATTACATGTAAATATATTATGAATAACATCTTTAAAGGATAAGGTGATCAATTTTATTTCTCAAACCCTATGACAGAACCTCCCTCTCTTGTTCTAGGTGACCAGAAGATCCCTCCCTTGGAATTTTGAGATTCCTTTTGATAGGGATCGATTTCTAGCTTCCCATTTTCAATCTATGGTGAGTTCTCCTCTCATTCTCATCAGTTTCCTTCAATTTTTCTTCATATTTTTGCTAAGGTCGTGAAATTGTTTTGGGGTTATGTGTTTGGATTGTGTTTTTATGATCCTTTGGTGCGATATAGGTTGATCTGTGATTTCTCATCGTGCGGTTGTGGTTTCCAGGAAGTTCTTTTTTTCCTATAATGTGAAATGAATTTGAAAGCTTTTGTAAGGTAGGAAATTCCTCATTTATCTTTATTTTGTATCATGAAATATGGGTTTTCTTTGATTTTTCTATGTGTTATGGTTGTGATGGATTAATCAATGATAAATAATTAGTTAATTTGAAATTGAAGGGTAAAGGGGTTTAATTTTCATGTTTTTACAGCTTTGTTGTTATTGTGGTATTATGGATTTAACAGGATTAATGATCCACTAAAAATTTTGGAAGCTGGGGGGTTTTGTTAACGCTAGGTTATTTTTGTTGTGACTACTACGTTTGTTGTTATTGTTTTGATATCACCCTAAAATGGAAATTGTATAACCACTTATATTTGGATTAAAATATGGTTCCCTAAGATTACAGTTTCTGTGATAATACCCCTAAAATAAAGTGCAGTGTTATAAATTCCCCTTTTTAAATTTATAAAATGATATTTATTTGTTTTTATGTGTGTTCATATGTGTGGGGAGGTGATATGTGGTTGGGGAATGTGGGGCTAATGGTTGTTTAGAAAGGATTTTGGGATGGTTAAGCGGTTTTTTTGATAATATTTTGGGGTGGAAAGGTGGTTTTTTGGTCATGATTTTGGGGTGGTAAGGTGGTTTTCTTGCCATGATTTTGGGGTGGTGAGGTGGTTTGTTTCGTTATGATTTTGGGTAGGTGAGGTGGTGATTGTGTTGTGGTATATTCCTAGGTTGTGGTGGAATAAATGACTTGTTTAATAAAATTTGAAATAGTTGGGGTTTGGTTTGGTTATTAGGATGGAAATGATAAATGAATAAATAATTTATGGTTCATGTGGTTAAAATTGGATGATATTTAATAATGAAACAAACTAAGTGGATAATGGGAATTGGGTGGAACTGTGATATGGGGCTTGTGACATGTGGCTTGTCTGGTATTATGCATTTAGAGGTGGAAGAAAAATTCATGATGTTGTGAGTTGTTTAGTTTTTGGTTGTGAACCCATAGGTTGGGGTTGTGTGTGGATATATGTATATACTTTTATATTCCTTATGATTTCTATACACACCTATCCCACATCGAGCACCATGTGCCGACACCCACATAGTCCCACGAGGGATGTTTTTTCAGACATCTGGTGAGGAGGTTTAATGGATGGGTATCCTCTATTTCTTTCTTTCTCTTCCATATGAGGTAGGTGTTGAAAAAGCTATGATTTCCAAAGTACTGTTAGTGTATTAGGTGGTGGTTATGATATCTCATGTGTTTTTGGGTGAGGCATGATATGACTATTTTTATGGGGTTCTTCTATGGTAGGAGGAGGGTAGAAGGTTGATTTCATACATGTTCATGATACTATACTACTCTATTTATGATAGTGGTTGATATGTGATGGCCTATGTGTTTTCAAGAGATATGTGATTGTGCTTGTGGGGTAGTTGCCCAGGTGTTTTCGGGCGAGATGTGATGTGACCGTACTTGTGGGGTGGTGTGGTATACGGAAGAGATGGGATCACCAGGACATACAATGTTGGGGTATGAGAGAAACATATCTATAGGAAAGTGGTGTGGCTAAACTTTATTAATATTATTCTTATTATATTATATTACTTGGCTTGCATTATTTGGTGAGTGTGCCTTAGCAAGTTTGGGATGGATAGTTGACATGTTTAGGTGTTTTTGGTTCTTCTATTTTCTCACAGGTGCATTAGTATGAATCTTTCATATGTTCATGAGAGTGTTTGGTTTTTCTACTGAGTATACTTGTATGTTCACCCTATGTATATAAACTATTTTTAGGTTTCCTGGAGGATTACATGGACCATGTGGGACATTACTAGCTCAGACCTTTGGATAGTTATTATTTCGCTACTTTAGCTTTTCTTTTGGGTATTTAATTTGGAGCCTTTTATTTGTATCAATTTTATTTATACATGTATGTGGGATGGTTTTGGTTTCTTTTTATATCATGTAATAGAGTTTTTTTTGGGTGATTCATCTTATCTCATAATCCTATATTATTATAGATGGTAATGCATCCCATTTCATGATATTTTTTATACCCTTGGTGATATTCTCCATCCCAGCACCAACTAGAGGTGAGACTCGAGGGTCTTTATCTATCTCACCTAATTTTGGTGTCTTTGGAGGGTGGAGTTGTGAAAATATCACCATTTACTTTTCCATTGGTTTCCTAAAGACATCCAAATGAAACTATGCGATATGGGTTATAGTGGATCGACTCACCAAGACTGCCCATTTCATTACTATTCGGTAGGATTTATCTCTTGAAAAACATACCAAGATATACATAAAGTAAGTGGTGAAGATGTATGGGGGGCCACTTTCAATAATTTCTAATAATGATCCAAGGTTCACATATAAATTTTAGATAAGTCTTCAACATGCTCTAAATACTGAATTGAATTTTAGTATAGACTATCACCCCCAAATTGATGGCTAATATGAAAGGGTTATTTAGACACCTACGGACATTTTGATAACATGCTCAATAGAATTTAAAGGTGTATGGGATCAAAACCTCCCATTATTTGAGTTCTAATACAACAACAGCTTCCAATCGAGTATTAAAATGGCACCATGTCAAACTTCATATGGGAAGTGATATTGAACTCTTACATGTTGGGATGAAGTTAGTGAGATAAATCTACTTGGGCCTGATCTTGTGCAAGACATGATAGAAAAGGTTCATGAAATCCAATAACATATAATACTTGCTCATAGTCAGCAGAATAGATATGATGAAAACCATCTAAGGGACTTGGAGTTTGATGTTGGAGATAAATTTTTCTTTCAGATATCACCATGTAGGAGTAATTAAATTTGGAAATAAAGGAAATATTATCCCTAGGTATATTTTCCCCTTTGAAATATTTGAACTTGTAGGGTAAATGGCCTATTAGCTATCACTTCCACTAAATCTAGCTCAAATTCATGATGTATTCCAAATATCTATCTTGTGGAAGTGCAAACTTGATCCCTCACATGTACTGAATCCAGAGGTGGTACAACTAGAATATGACCTCTCTTATTAAGAGTAGCTGGTGGAGATCTTGGACCATAGAGAAAAATTTCTACAAAACATGAAAACTAGCCATATAAAAGTGTTGTGTAAGAACCATAAGTACGAAGATGCGACATGGGAACCAGAGAAAATAGTGAAATATAAGTACCCTATCCTATTATCAACTGAGAATATGAGTTAAAATTTTAGGTATGAAATTTCTAAATGGGGGAATAATGTAACAACATGGGATATTTAAATGATATTTTTTTCCTAAACCAAAGTGTGTTATATTATATAATATTATACACATACAAAATATAGAAGAACCAATAAAAATTTATCTCATTAATAAATATCATTACATTAGTTAGCTACGAAACCAATTAAAATTCTAAGCATTAGAATTTGACAAAAAATATAAAATAGAAAATATAAAATGGGAAAATATGGATCACCCCAATATACTAGAATCATCACCCCCATGGAAAACATTATAGAAATGAAACTAAATATTATTAAACCAATCAACATCTTAAAAAAATTAAAATATACAACCTTGTGAGGAATTGTAGTAAATATTGAGTAAAATAATGATGTGATATTTATAGGGTATAAAGGGAAATGTTATCATTAGGATTTGACTGTTATATTATCGTTGTTCAAATATTACCATTGTTATATATAAACATTGGTAAATTTAACTATTGGTAATTATAAAAATTGGTGAAAATTTTACCATTATAATTAGTGTTTATAAGTAGTAATGATAAAGGGTAATTTATGAAGAATATAGAAATGATGGCCTCAACTAGTAGAGTCGTGCCATATGAATCCCATTCGTCAGAACTTGGGAGCGAGGTAGAATCATTGGGGTTATCCATCGACTATAGAAAATATGATCTTAATCAAGTGTTTCTTTCAAAAAATCACCTATGGTATAAGTTCAATTTAGTGGAGACTACCACTCAGTCAATGTTATCTAAGTCGCCCCATGAAACTCTCATCAATGCACACCATACCCTTAGGGCATACGCGGGTGTAATAAGGGGTTACATGTCCAAGAATTAATTTATTTAAGTGTAATTTTATTTTTTAAATAAAATTTTTATTCCTCAAATTCCATTTTAAGAGTGGTTTTTCTTAATAAAATATGTTTTTAATTGATATGAATTTGATAATTTGATTTTTGGACACAAATAAAAAATAATTCTATTTTTTTAGAAAATATATACACCTTTAAAATAAACTAAGTTATTATAAATAATATTTGTTTTAATGAAATAGTCTTTTAAAACACGCTTATTTAAATATAAATGATAAAATAATTTTATAATATCCTATGAAATTTTTATAAGTGTTGGAAATTTGACTGTCTTAAAAACTACTATTTTTCAATAAATAAGTATGTTTACAATTAAAAGTTAAAATTATCATATTTAGAGAAATATTTTGATGAAATAAATATTATATTTTAAATAATCATGTTAAAATTAAGTTTGGGTGAATTTTATATAATTTTCTAAAAATACTTTATTTTTCAGTGAATAGTCAAAACACAGTTTTGGGTTTTCGGTATGATTTATGAATTCATATTTATTTAATAATTATTTAATAATTAATTAACAAAAATATATGACCTAAACTATTTTGTTTTATTAATATTAATTATTTTAATAGCTTTTAATCAATTTCCAAACCTATAAGTGACTTTCTAAAGTCTAAAATGGAAATTTTGATTTTAAAAACATCATTTTGTGGAAAATTTACTTTTCCATGTCCAAAAAAGTATTAAAAATAGTTATTGGTTATAATAGATTAAAATATCATAAAATATTAATTAAATTTCTATAACTATGATTAAAAACTATGGATGAACCTGTGGTTTTTCATTTTCCAAAACCTATATTTCCAAGAGTAATATTTGGAAATTATTAAATATTTTCGCCAATTTTTCTATAAATATCCACCCATTTCAGCCTTCTCATTCACTCAAAATAAATTATCCACAAATTTATGGTATCTTTTCACCCAAATAGTCACCCTAAGGTGTTTTTAATCCCCCGAGGTTCCATCCTCAAGATTTAGGAGCAACTCTTCAAGGTAAGGGAATTCGCATCATGTTCTTTTATATCCAAATAATTATTTTGTGTAAATATTCTAAATGGTATGTTACTTTATTTTCTTATTATTTTTATCATACCCTTACATCTAAAATAATTTTTTACCAATTAGAGACATTAGTTCTCTCTTATTTTACCTTTTTCTAAATCCACATTTTATACCCACCATGCTACCGACTTTACTTCTCCAAATTATCTCTTTTATATAATAAATTATTATATTGTGAATACCAAAACCATTTATTTATACATGTTTATTTAACTAGATGATAATATAATTTATTAGTTCAGTTATTTACATATGTGAAACCCACATTCCCTTTATGTGGGTTAAAAATGGTGTTATGGTCAAGCCTTTAATCACTTACATACCTAGTGATTTTATATGAAACCCATACTTTATTCTCCTCAGTTTATTGACAAAATTATTTATTATGATAAATTTGGATCACATGAAATTAATATATATGAATTTTTCACCCTAATTTTTCTCCAATTCATTGGGTAAATAATTTAATCTCTAGAGATGATATGTTTTACGATGCCTTGGTGAATAACCTTGGTAATTTCTATTTATGACACCATGGTGATAAACCATAGTGATATTCTTATGAATGCCTCATTTTATATTGTATCCACATTTCCATGTTATAATACATGTTCTTTTTAATATGATATACCTCATGTTCTCTTGTTTATTCTATATTTTTTTTCCTCATGTTCTTATTTTTATGCCCCGTGATCACATGCAAAATATCTCCCTTGCTTATTAGCTTATTGGGATTTATGATAACCCCTTTCCTTTTATATATGTCCAAATTATATGAGATGTTGTAAAAGTAACTTAGGTTGAACCCATGAATAATCCTTTCAAGTGTATTAGAAGAATGTTTTCTATTTTTCTTGTATTATATTCCTAATTTCAAAGAAACTACACTTTAAAATATCTTAGATTTTGTTCCATGTAATAAAAAGTTTATGTAATAAAAATGAAGGATCCCATAAAAAAATATTTTATCCTACTTTGAAACACCCTAGTTCGGCTCACCCTATGAACAGTAACTTAATCGGTTCAACATGTGGTGTCAGGTGATCCTACCCAAACACTAGAGGTTGTTGAATAATAGTGGGGGTCTGATGAGGTAGTGTGGGAAGGATATAACCCATGTATCAGAATAATAAACAATGGTAAATAACTAGACATCATATAAATTAGTGTACATAAAATAATAAATAAAAAGAACATGCTATAATGAAATGGAATGCAACATACAACTCAAATGATCATGTTCATAATATAAAAAAATAAATGGATTGCCCACTTGGAAGATCAAGATACAAAATAAATAAAAGAACAAATGGCATGAGACCTTCCTAATACTCCAATATATACCTAATATTAATTACCTGAGTACAATCCATACTTCTCAATGATCAAGACTTGAGCCTCTTCCAAACCTAGACCAGCAACCATTGAGAGTCTGCATGGGCACCTCAATGCAATGGCAGCCTGAGTAGGGAATGAGTACATAACTAAATAGGCAAACAAAAACATGGTCATGTACATAATAGAAAATGTAGTGATATGTGCATGTGATATGCTCAGTTGAAATTAAATAATAACTATTATAGATAGATATATAAATAAACCATCATCGATCCTCAGGTCCAGGACCACGATTGACCATAACTTCTCTAACCAGTGCCAAGGTGTCTCTGGGAATAGCATGATATTATGACATCTATATAAATATCATATACTAGGGTGTAACTTATTAATCCCCACTACTTCGGAACAAATGGCCAAAAACTCATCATGAATGGCTCAACGGCCAGGTCCCAGCAATCCTATGCATCTATCCAAACTTCAAAATAATAAATGGATCAAAGCTCATTCTTGAGAACCCTAAGAAATCATTGAATCTGAAATATCTCTCATTTCACCATGCTAATCATCCAGATCCTAGGAATCATGGGAATCCACATCAAGTATATATAATATCATAAGGTTGTACTAGTTAGATCCTATGGTTATCTAAGTATAACATAAAAATAATCATCATGATAAAAATCTCAATGTCTGAAGAGTTGGGTCCTAGACATAATAGGAATCCTAGGGACCTAAGGTTTCCATGTGTCCCATAAAAACCTGATCTCGAATCGCAATGTCCTATTCATTCTTCACATGAATCAACAGTCAGATCCCTAGATACACTTTAGGAATCCATGATGACATCAACACATCCAATTTTTATCACATAATATCACATGAGGCTCAAAATACAGATCCTAAGAAGCACCTCTGGGTATCCACAACATCACTATCACACCAGATCAAACTCATAGGTTAATTCTTGGGAATTATGTCTAGGTATCTATATATGCATAAAAAATTTATGGGTGAGAGTATAAATATGATATAGGGTTTAAATGAGTTCCTAAACCCATCCTCACTATCCACATACCCATGGGATCACATGTTCGATGTGGGTTCTATGGTGGCACCTTCTACCATATCTACCCATACCCATGTACACCCACTCAGGGTCGATCTATCATCCTACACCAACTCGGGTCCCCTAAATCATTTCCAATGATATGAACCCTACTTGGGTAACACTTGGTGAACATAGGGGAAGAGTCACCCAACAAGGGTACTTAGTCTTAGTAAATTCACTCAAAACATCACATGTCACACAAAGGACATCACAGTCCTAGGTAATGCCATAACATAACACTACCTCATAGACCACAAGGGTATGCCTCATAGGAAACCCATTAGAGAGATGTCCTAAATCCTATATCATGATCCATATTCACTCAAGGTCAATCACTAATCCAATTCAACCCTAGTCTTCCTAAGGTCTGTCCACCTAAACTCAGTTATATCAAATAAGGGAGGAACACCCACCTTGGGTCAATACTATAATCCTATTGTGTCTAAGGTGTCTCAAGGTTATTAATTTCCCCAATTGGTCCCATAATCGTGGTACACTATAACCTCCACTTATAGGTGTATTATAATCACATGGAGGTACACCACATCATATATATTCCAATTTAAATTAAGGATCACCCCTCAGGGTGCGGGTGTTAAGGAAAAATCAATTAAGGACCACGACCTCTTCCATTGGTGGCTGACAAATCTATACAAAGTACAAGGTCCATTCATGAACCTTGGATATATATATAGTGTCCAAGGTATATAAAATCATTAGTTAAATTACTTAATTAATTACAATTCTAGTCATACCATTCTCTTCATCCATTAAATTAATTAACCAAGTCATCACCCTCAGTGGCAAGACAACATGTCACAATGCATCAAAACTAAATAAACATTATACCATAGGTATAGTATCATGACCACATACCATAATTGAGTGTTTTACCATTTATTTTTAAGGGCCAAAAACTCTTCCAAGGACCATCCAAGCCCGCCTAACCTCACATCACCAACTGGGTACCATAGTATCGAATCACACCATAACTGAAGCCAACAACTTATGGGAGGTATGTAGTGGACCTCCAACACCAACCTAGGATAAAAAACTAAATGAAAAAACAATTTCCATCATTAATTAAATTTAATTTAAATATAAAACCTCAAATAAAATCATAGGTTAAAGTACCTTAGATGATTCGATAGATGGAGGTAGATTACTGTCATTATGGAATGTCCCCTATGTGAGTTGCATGAAAGTTATGAAGGAATAAAAATATTTCACCATTATATAGTGAAATTTCCATTTTCAACCTAAAACGCATATCACTAGATTTATCAAAAATGAGGGGAGAGATGAGAAATATAAGTATAATGGATCCATACCTTGATCCACTGAAGAAAACACCCAAGAATGCTGCCCCAAGACAAGGGGAAGAAGGAAACAGAGGGGGAGGAGGCCCTCCATACAAGAATGCAAGATGAAGGAAAGAAAAGGAGGCTTACCCTTTAAAACATAGGTGGGGAAATATCATTTTACCCACTCAAAATTCCACAGAATAGTGGTTAATGGGCCACCGGCTAGCTGGTGCACCCAATTGGCTATCCTAGCCCCTGGCTTTCCCACTAACTAGCCTTTAACAAGCCAGTGGCTATTCAATGGTAGTAGGCTACATGAACACTACAACTCATCCAGCCCAGCTACCTCTTATGATCCTTTTTTCGATCCTCAACACCAATTATCCCTTATTCCCCATCCAAAACACCCCTTTATGGGTTCTCAACCTTTCATAATTTCATTCTAAATCCCAGTTCAAAATTTAACCCATCCAATAATTGAAAAGATAAAATTTCTCTTGAAATTAAATTCTTTTCCATACCCGTGTTCATTACACTACTAGTTATGACCCACACCAACTTTATGATCCTCCTCTGCTACCTAGTCTAGCTATGGTTGAGGATGGTCACTACCTCATGGAAGTAGAACCTACCTTTTGTAGATATCATGGGATGGCCCCCTTTTTTATTAAATCCTTAACCTAGTACTTTTCAAAAATACCTAAAGCCTCTATATATATGTTTTTTATCTTGATAGCATCATATTCAAGATTTATTCCAATTTTTTTAATAATAACAACTTCACTAAATCTAACATAAAATATTTTTAATAACCCTGCAACATGAATTATCACATATTGTATAAAAATCCAAATTAACCCTTAAGTGTTCAATAATCTCCCCCTTTGGATTTTGTTAACAGTATCCCCTTAAATCAATTCCAAAAAATACAATGAGTTAAGACACCCTTTCAAGTTTCTTGGATAACATATATCAATTTTTCATGGTGTCACTTCTACTATACCGCATAGATTTGGTTAGATATCATAGAGTAGTGGTGTCGTTCATTAATTTCCACTTCATCGAGTGGAATCATCTAGATCGTGTCATATATCAATTTGGGTGCATAAAACACATCCTCTATACACCATACCAGATTTATTCATTACAAAGTATTATGATCATAGGTAAGTTGGTAAATTATTGGTTTCACTACCATTCTTGGTACATTGAGTCTTGGGATATGTGTTCCTAGTATAGTATTTTTCCATGCACATATCCTATAGTAAAACTCCAAATATTAGATTTGGTGGAGTATGTGTATTAGTATTGACATTATACTATCATGTACCTTATGTTTCATGGGATATACCTTCACTAGTTGGTATATTCACTATCTTTTCTAGATCCTTTTATTTAAAATTTTTTATTAACTTTAATTTTATTATTTTTATGTTCATAGGGGTTATAAATAATTATATATATCTCTAATTTCCATGAGGATGAAGTTTCCATTCATGATATACTTCATGAAATCTTGTGGATCTTATATATCCTCTTGATTCCTTATATGAGAGTGTCTATGATGTGGATCCATTGTCATATCCTGGTCAGCATGCTTCTATAAAGGTGGATGAGGATGTTGATGTTCATGATAATCCCATTGGGGATAATTCACATCCACCACTGTCTTTACTTCCAGTAGGAGGAAAAAGATGATTACAAATCCAATGATGTCTGATAGAGGTTCCATGTATTGGTTTGTTTCTTATTGTCCCATTAATTTGTTGGTTTTAGAGTTAACGGTGTTCAATAGAGGATCAAGGATGGTTCTATGGAGTTTGGGGATTAAATTATATGCAATGGGTTATTCACTATGTGATAGGTTGTTCTTATCTTGGATTCTAGTGATTTACAGCTTGAAAATTCAGAAGGTGATTCTATGCTTAACTGATTCATGACATGAAATAATAATTCATGATGTAAATTAATTCGAGGATGAGGTTCCATAAAAATCATTGTATGTTATTATAGTTTGGTTTATAAGGGATTCATGGCCTGATTCTATTTCAGGTCCTAAATTAGAGGGGGCCATGAAATCTCATAGAATGAACTGATTAGTAACTTCGTGAATGTGTTGAGGTCTAACATATTTTTAAATTCTGATGATCTTATGAATTACTTCATTACTCTCTCATTTCTTTCAAACCTTAGGTGAAACCTATGTTATTTTGTAGGATCATTTAGGCCCTTTTATCCAGATTTGATACTTGGATTCTAGAGGATGATATTTGGATATCCACAGTGAGTAAATATTCTTCTCTCCTTCAATTTATTTAGTTCATATTTGGTAATTTTTGGTGGTGATGTTTTTTTGGTTAGAGGAGTGTTCAGAGCTATGATTTTTTATAAAAATTGATGCGATTCATGTTGATTCTAGGTTTCCAAGTGCATTTTTGGTCTTCTAGTTGTTTCTCATTTTCCCCACTATGTGTGGTGTTCAAAAAATATTCTTTGAGGTAGTGGATCTTTGTTCTCTCCCTATTTATGTTCATGTGTGGGGATTGAATGATTTTTTCTTCCTTTAAGTGGATAGTAAGGGTCAGATTAAGAATATAATTAATTTGATAAATCTAAATTTTATGGTAATGGGTAAAAATCATATGTTTTACTAGTTTTGATGATATTTATTATAAGATTATGCATGCATGTTACCATTTTTGAAGATCAGAGCAGTTGGGAGCCTTTCTTGTGTTGTAGTTGATGTACCTATGGAAACCTATTTATGTTGACTATTTGATATCACCCTTAATAAAAAGATAAAAACTTATATATTTTTAATGAATTTTTTCCCTTAAAAATCAATAATTTCATGATAATAACCATGCTAAGTAATGAATTAAAGTGATTAAATCCCTTTTTGAATGTGATTTTTGGTAAATTATGGAATTTAAAATGTGTTTTTATGTGTCTATGTGGTTATTGTGAATTTGTGTTGGTTGTGTGAACCCTATTTGGGATTGTGTTCTAATGGTGATTACTAACTTGGGTATGGAATTTTTTGGGTAGTGATGTGATGGTTGGTTGGAATGGGATGTGTTATGGGCTTGTGTGTGGTGATTATGATGTGTGGTTGTTATGGTGAGATAGTTGGGTGGTGTCAATATGTCTTGGAATGCATTTTTTTTGTGGTGGTTGTGGATGTGAGATGGGTGAGCTATTATATGGTATATTTGCTCTAGTTTCCTAGTTATCCATGGAAGAAATCAAAATGTTGAAAATTAAAAGACATTTTTCAGTAAATGAATAAGAATAGGATGGAATTTAATTGTGAGAATGAGATGAAATTAATGTGTGGTAATTGGATTAAATGTATTGAATTGTAAATTAATGGGTTGTGTTAATTTGAATGAAATGGATTATTAAATGAGAGTTGGTGAAATCTCATTAAAATTTGGAAATGTTGGAATGGGTAATTGAAAATGTAATTGTGTGGTTATGTGTGGTGGTTGTATGGTGTGATGCATTTAGTGGTGGAAGCAGTTGTGAATAATGTCATGTGGTGTAGTGGTGTTGATGTGGAGTATGTTAGTGCATTTGATGTTAACTCATAGGTTGGGTAATGTGTGTTTTCTAACTATCATGTATTTTCATATTCTTTCTATATGTGACCCACCCAAGTTAGATAACCATACTAATGCCCAAATGTTTTGGGTTTTGGGTGTTTTCCCCAACATCCTAGATGGTGGTGATTTGAATGGCTAGCTACCCCCTCTTCCCCTCTCTCGCTTTGGAAATAGTGATGATACGGGTTAGTGTTTGAGATTACACCATGATGATATGAGTATGTTTTAGAGATTACCTAGTAATGAGATGATGGGTTGGTGTTGGATATTTCTCAATGGTGATAAGGATGTGATATGTGGTGGTGTTCATGTGTGTTAGGAGGAGGGTATGAGGTTGATGTCCTTCATGTTCATGATACCTTACTTACCCGGTTATGTGATGAGGTTGTGATGTGATGATGGTTGATTCTAGAACCATATTATAGACCCTATGAAATGTTGGGATATATCAGGATGCATCACAAACCACATCAGAGATAGTTGGATATGTGATATGATATTTATAGAAGGTATGGGAAAAAGTTACTATGACATTGGGGCCTCAAAATTAAAAATTAATGGGGAAGTGTTTGTGGGGTGCATTTTCCTCATGTTCTTCAGATGCTATATTACTACATCGGATGTTTTATTTGGAGATCATGTTATGGTAGGACTAGGATTGGTTAGTTTACATATTTAGGTTCATGTTAGATTTTCTTTTTGTCCACTAGGGAATTAGTATGATCTTTTAACTTGTGAACTAGAGACCTTTGGTATGATCCTAATGAGTGTACATGTTATTATCACCCTATTTATATATAAATTGTTTTTCTAACTTTGGTGGAATTTTATGAAATTATAGGCATGGATTGGCTTTCCCTATATAGATCCAACATAAATTGTTGTGAGAAAAAAATAACTCTCTGTATTGTGAATCGACCCCTGATTCTGTAAAACTGCAAGGAGGAGGGTGAATATTCTTTAGAATCATCACCTCAAGCATGGATATTATTTCCCTATGAGCAAGTGTATCTAGATCAAATGATTGAGTCTAAAGAAAGAACCATCCTCACATACATTCCTATTGTGAGGGGATAAACTGACATGTTTCCTGAGGAATTTCATGGTCATCCTCCTAGTTGAGAGGTTGAATTTTATATTAAGATTATACCTGGGGTGTTTCCATTATCCAAGACTCTGTATATAATGGATGTTTTGGAACTTGAGGTTCTGAATAAACAACTACAGGAGAATCCAGATAAAGGGTTCATACACCCAAGTGCTTCACCATGGGGTGCACCAGTCATCTTCTTCAAGAAGAAGGATGGGTCAATACACCTTTTCATTGATTATCATGAGATCAACAAGATCAAGATAAATAAAAAGTACCCTCTACCTCAGATTAATGACTTGTTTGATTAGATATGTGTAGAAAAATAATTCTCCAAGGTGGGTCTTTAGTTGGGATATTATCATGTAAGGGTGAAGAAGGAAGATATCCCCAAGACCACTTTTCGTACTAGGTATAGGAACTATGAGTTCATAGTGATGCCATTCAGACTCACTAATTCTCCAACAATCTTCATGGACTTAATGAATAGAGTCTTTATAGATTACCTTGAAAAAAATTTAGTATACTTTGTAGATGATATTCTAATATACTCCAAAATGAAGGAGTATCATGAGGGGTATTTTAGAACTATTCTAAAGACCCTATGAAAGGAGAATATTTACACCAAGTATAGAAAATGTGATTTTTGGTTGAAGTGAGTCTCTTTCTTTGGGAATATCATCATAAGAAATGGGTTATCTATAGACCCTTCAAAGACAAAAGCAATTAAAGGATGTATTAGTCCAACATCTGTGACAGATATCTATAGTTTCTTTGGGTTAGCTGGGTATTATCATTGATTTTTTATAAAATTCTCATGATTTTCAAATCCTCTTACCAAGATAAATTATAATGGAGTCAATTTTTCTTGTAATGATGAATGTGAAGAGATATTCATGGAGTTAAAAAAGAGGCTCATCATTGCACTCATACTCACACTACCCACAAGTGGATAACTCTTTATAGTATTCAATGATGCTTCTAAGAAGGGATTAGGTTGTGTTTTAATTTAGATTGACAAATTCATAGCCTAGGCTTCAAGGTAGTTTAAAGTTCATGAGAAAAACTATCCCACACATGATCTGGAGTTGGAATTTTTGATATTTGTGTTGAAAATCTAGAATCATTATCTCTATGGGGATAAGTGTGAGATATATATAGATTAAAAAAATCCTCAAGTATATATTCACATAGAAAGAGATGAATATGTTTCAATGATGATGGTTAAATATGATCAAGTACTATGACTACTCAATCCACTACCATCATGGTAAATCAAATGAAGTGGAGGATTCTCTAAGTGGAAAGGATCCTGGATCTTTATCAATGATGAGAATTGAGAATCATCTAATATTATTAGACCTGTAAAGGATGGACATGGGAATCATAAAGGAATGAAAATCATAAATCCTTTTATAAATTATTTCTTAACCATTTATTTTGGAAAGGTTAAATTATTCTCAAAGAAATGGTGTGTAAATTCAGAAGAATGTGGAATCCATGAGAAAGAGGAAGTATTTAAAGTTTAAAATTGATGAATTGATTGTGTGATTTGGGTCAAGACTATGTGTTTCATCAAATATTGAGTTAAGGAAGGATTTTTTTGGATTATACACAGAGTTCAACTTTCTCCATTCACCCAGGAAGCACAAAGATGTATCAAGATCTCTATAAGCGTTATTGGTGGGACAATATGAGTAAGGGGATCATTGAATATACATTATAGTGCCTGGTATTCCAATAAGTGAAGGTTTAAAGGTAGAAGTATAATAGGATAATTAAACCATTACCCATACCAACATGGAAATGGGAGAACATAACCATTGACTTTTTCACCGGACTTTCAAAGACATCCAGGGGAAACAATGCTATAGGGGTTGTTATGGATCATCTTACAAAGATATATCACTTTACTAAAATTTTATTGGACTTCTAATTGGATAAACCTTTATGGATATACATCATATAAGTATTAAGTTTGTATGGAGTACCATTATCAATTGTATCCAATTGAGATTATAGATTCACCTAAAAGTTCTATAAAATTATTTAACATGCTCTAAACACTAAGTTGAACTTCAGTATGTCCTATCATCCTCAAACTGATGGAAAATATAAGTTTAATATTTATAAACTAGTAGACATATTTTGAGCATGTTATATGGACTTCAAAGGAGGATGGGACCAACATCTTCCTCTGGTCAAGTTCTCATATAACAACAGTTTCCACCCAAGAATATAAATAGCTCCATATGAATCCATTTATGGGAAGAGGTGAAAAATACATGTAGGTTGGTATGAAGTTTGGGGATGAAAACTACTAGGTACTAAAATGGTTGAGGAAATGGTGTAAAAGTTTAAGACTATTCAATAGAACATCAAGGCTGCTCAGATTTGATAGAAGAGTTATTCTAGTAATCGTCGATGAGACCTAGAGTTTGATATTGGAGACATGGTATTGCTCTTAATATCTATATATAATAAAATGATGATATTTGGGAATAATTGAAATCTTAGTCCAAGATAAATCGGCCCCTTTTAAATCCTTAATCACATCAGAGTAGTGTTCAATTAACTAGCACTCCCATAGAACATATATCAAGTACATGATGTATTCCATGTATCCCTATTGAGTAAGTACATACCATACCCCTCACATGTAATAAATCCAGATATGGTACCATTAGAGAATGAAATTTCCTATGAGGGTCATCTGGTGAAGATCTTAGATTGTAGAGAAAAAGTACTATTAAACAAGAAAATGCACCTTGTCAAAGTGTTGTGGAGAAACCAAAAGTTTAATGAATAAATGTGGTAACCATAATAGGTGATGAAGCAGAGTTACCCTCATCTATTTTAGTGTGGTAAATGAAAATTTCAAGGGTGAAATTTCTTAAGGGGGGAATTTTGTAATGACTCAAACTATTATAAATAAAATTTCACTTTTTTACTTATTTAAATGTATCATCATGAAATATGGTTATAGAAAAAACATGAATTTATTTTGTTTTGTTATATCTTATAGGATTTAAAATACCATTAATAATAATTATCATTGATAATATATCCATTAAATATTGATTACATGATTATTATAAATATAGGATTTTAACAAATCTAATTGTCATAGAAAAAATAAGTGATGGCCTCAACCAATAGAATTGTACCCTATGAAGCCCATTTATCAGAGATTTTGAGGGAGATATAATTTCTAGGATTTAACCTTGACCAATCCCAATCTAAGATCCAACAAATTAATCATGATAAAAACCATTTATGGGATAATTTCAAGCACATTGAGATCACATCCCAAACCATATTTGCTGAATCACCCCATGAAAGTCCTACCACCATGAACCTTACTCTTAAGGAATTTTCTGGTGTATTAAAGGGATATGTATCAAGAACCTATCAATACGAATATGTACTTTTTTATAGAATAATGAATATATTTTCATCCTATTATTATTACTTTTTAAATGATTTTTATTTTGATACAATAAAGTAAAAATTGTATTTTTGGTTAATATTAAAATTAAATTAATGAATTAATGAGTTTTTTAAAAAAATTGTATTTTAATATTATTAAATAATTTTTATCAGATATAAATGATCATATAATTTTTATGAAGTCAATTTTAATTTTTACAAGGGTTTGAAAACTGTTATTGTCAAAAAAACCTATCATTTCTTAAGAAATGTCAATTTTATTTTAAAAGTGAAAATTAAAAATTTAGAAAATTATTTAGTTAAAATGAATATTATTTTAGGAATTATAAATTTAAAATTTTCCAACAATTAATTTTCTATAATTTTATGAGGCAACCGAATTTTTGGGTAATTATTAAATATCATATAAATATACTTTGTGTTTTATGACATAATAATGACCCAAAAGTGATGTAATAATTAGTATAAATGGGATCCAAAACCAAATATATTTTTTACATTTAAAATAATGTTATTTTAAGTTTATTTTATTTATTTTATAAATCCATTATGATCCTCCAAAACTTATAATATATTTTAAGGTTTTAAAATCCATTCTTTAAGAGTGTGACTCACCACCACATAAGCAAGGAAATCATTTTAATAAGTTAAGACCTTGGACTTATAAAATAATAATAACCAATACCTTTTTTTATAAACCATGGTAAAAACCATGGGATGGTTTGTGTTTTCTTTTTGATATTTTATTATGTAGAGTCCAAAACCTAAATAATAAAGAAATCCCCCTATTTTCTTATATAAAATCACCTAAGATCCCATTTATCTTCACTAAAAATCCTTGGAGAATGAACATACTATTACCTCCACTATATAAATTCCTTAAAAGTCACTTTCAAACTCTCAATAATCCCCTCCCATGTTTTTGAAGTTTCACACTCAAGTAAGAGACCTTCCTCTCTTTCTTTCAATTCAAGCACCTTCTTTAGAATTTGTCTTATTAATATAATTTTTTATGATTTTATGTATTTATAAACATACCCTACTATCCAATGGATATTATTTTAATGATTTTTCATTTATTATCTCTCATTTTTACCTTCACATAAGTTGTTACTATGCTGAAATTCTGTAAGGGGTTTATCTCTTCTCATTTCCATTAAAAAACTCCTTTTATAATATGTCTATTAGATTCCATTTTATTTTGTTTGGATATGTTCTTATATATTCCCCTTACTTTAAATTTAATATATAAATGATTATATCCCCATTTTAACTCTCATTAATCCTCCCATGATTCTTTATGCACACCCGTTAGCATGTTGAAATTTCATCAGGGATCTTTTCCTTTCTTCTATTTATTCAAGCATCTTATTTACCTTATGTCTTTTATCTTAATTTACATATTATGGGATGTGTTATTTCATATCCCCATTACTATAAAGTAAATTCCAAATTATTATAGGCCCCTTTCACTTTCATCAATCCCTTTTATGAATTTTTAAGTAACGTCATTATGCTGTCAAAATTTCACCACAATTTTCCATGACAGAACAATTGTGTAGTGAATACCATACCCATTTTTCTATAAAATTAATTCACCTTTATGAACATATACCTATTTATTGGAGGATTATATGTATGTATTCCACATTTCTTTATTATGGAATAAATTATGATGGTGAATGAATCCATGTTGTATGATCTATGTGGAACACCTAAGCATGAGAATGAAATGAATATGATGGGTGCACTCAGATAGTGCTCCAATTAATTAGGTAATGTTTATTATCATGATACATCATGTTAGTAAAGAGAGTGAAACTTATTCATTTTGGTAATTTGTCAACCATGATGTCTTGGAAGGTTTTTCCTTAACCTATGTTTATGATTTAGGGTTTTAAGTTGTTGTCACATTTCCCATGTTATGGTTATCATGTTATATCATGTCATATTATTCATGTTCATTTTATTCATAAATGATATCCATATTTTCTAACATGTATCACTTATGCCATGTTTATTCCCTTATTTTTATTTATAGATCACCCTTTTCTTATGTATATCCTTAGGTTATCCCATACAGTTTTATGTTCGAAGGATTATTTTTATCATGTTGAAGAAGTTTTTTATAAATATGTTGTATTCCCTAATTTATGTTGTTATGTAATGTACCTAATTCCCAAAGACAGTTTACTTATCAATCATCCAGATTGTATTAATTTTATTCTCATGTAATAAATCAAGTATTAATGTGAAATAAAGAGTGGGGTTGTTATATTTCATGTATTCATCATCTTTCCTACGTCACCATGCCCATGTCATGAATACATCATTTCCTTCCTACATCATGCATGTGTCACCACCTTCTCATGTCACCACCTACGTCTTAAATCCCCCATAGTCTTTCCAGGATTTAAACCCTAGTCTCTTGGATTCTATATTATGGGGTTTACCACTTAGGATCCACCCATACTGTATAAATTTAGTCATCTTATCTATGAATTTTATTGAAAAAATCTAGATATAGAAGGCCAAAATCGATCAATCTTTCTTCAAAAATATCACCAAAATATAAGCAATTTTGGGTCCCTAAATATTTACTCTCCAATGTTTTGGGATATAAATTTTTTACCTCACCTAAATCAAGTGATAACATTATATGACTGAAAAGGGTACCAAAAAGATCCTTTAAATTATTTCTTGAAAGGTTTTACCATAAAAACTCTTTGATATATGAAAAGAATTGATTCTATTTAAAAGATATTGTTTTACCTCTTGAAGTGATTTATCAAATCTTTCCACCTTTATCTTAATGTTTCATGATTCATGTGAGGAGGATCCTACCTCTTTCCTTTCTAGAGAATCTTGGACGTCAATATTTATCTTCATTAAAAAAAATCAATTTCTTCCTATTTATTTTATTTCTCTCCTGAATTTTATTTCAAAATCTTTCCTCTCTTGTTTTTATCTTATTTTTAAAAAAATTCCAATTTTTTTTTGGATATGATCCCTTTATCTCAATTTTCTATCATTTTTGGGGAGTCATATCCCTTTTTAAAATTTATTTTATTTTTTAAATTTATTTTCTTTTCTTTTTTCAAAAAAAAATCAAAATTTATTTTCTTTATATTTTTTATTTTTTTTTATATTTTCAATTTTAATCTTTATATTCTGTCATATCTTTAATTTTTATTTTAGATAATGATATATTTAAAATTTTATCTCTATTTTATATCTTAATTTCTTTATTTCATTTAATATTCTTTTATTCTCTATCTATTCTATTTTAGGAGAGTTATTTTAATGATATTTTTCATTCATATCCTATCTCTTATCTAAGAATTTTCTTAAAGATTAATTTTTTTTCTAATCATGTGTAATTTATTCTTAAAATAATGTTTTAATTTCTCTATATCTTGGCATGATCATATTTTAATATTTGAAAATATTTATACATGCTTAAATATCCTTATTTTCAAAATTTATATTGTTTTAAATGAGTTTTTTTCATTCCTTTGTTATTGTATTGATCATAAGATTATTTTTTTAATACCTTTATTACTTCTTGATATTATTTGATTTATCTATTTATTTTATAAATCATGATAGTTTGTAAATTATTATCAGTTTATTAAAAAAATCCTAAAGGGAAGTTTGATCTTATTTAAAGGTTTTTTTGAAATTATTTTCTATTGTCTTTTCATATCTATCTAACCTTCTTGATTAAAAAATTAATTTTTAATAATTGTAAAGGAGGGATATTTTGATGGAGGTTAATGGTTAAAGAATTTCTGTTTCAAATATTTTTTCATCAAGGGGGATAACTTTAATTCAAATTTTTAAAAAATGGGTAGACATGGTTTCACGTTTATTTGGTAACTTCTTCATTTTTATATTCTCCCTCTTTATTATCTCTATTTTAATATCAAGTGTTTGTGATCATTAAAACGGGGGAGATTATTGGACCCTAAAGCTTATTTTTTTAATTATCACAAACACTCTAATGTTGTTCTAACTTGTTTCTAAAGGTTCTGAGCGTAGCGAAAGTGTGGTTGGGATGGCACCCAACTTTTATTTTTACCGTGATCAATGATTATTATGGGATCAATACGAAAATGAACTCCAGTCTCCATAGAATATAAAAAAGATTTATATAAATAAGGAAGAGTCTAGAAACCTTTAGATAGGATCTTTTACATCATGTTTATAAATAATTTAATTAATTTCATAAAGAAAATAATACCTGGATCTTGGGTATTTTCTTTGTTAATGATGTTGATCATCCAGAATGACCCTTCCGGATTATCTCGTTGCGCTTGTAAGGATCCAAACTAGAATCCCTCTAACAGTGATCCACACGTACTTTGATGGCCTCTGATCGACATCGCTCGTTCTCCAGGTTCTAGCACAATGAAGCGAGTGTCTTATATTGGTCATTCTTGATCACTTGTTCTTCGGCCTTGAAGAACATATCTCTCTCTTGAGAGGGGTGGGAAGATGATTTGAGAGAGAAATTGTTTAGCTCAATAATTCTCAATTCACTAGGTGTGTAGTTCGGTGCATGGCACAATAGTTGTATGTGTATATTTATTGACATGGGGTTTCAGTTACAATAGTTAATTGCCTAATAGAAATCAAATACATTCATAACCTTAGATAAAACTCATGTTATTAATAATAATACCACTTTATTATTTCTAGTGTTCCAACTTGTGCAAAATAGAATTTTAAATAAAATTTCGTGTCACAAAATAATAGCAGTATTATTTTAATTTGTGTCAACTAGTTAAATAATTATTTATCATATTTCAAATAATTATTTTACTACCGGACCGGCCTTGGTCCTCTCGAACTCCACCTCCATTTATTGAACACCCAAATAAATAAATAAATAAATTATTCTCTTAAATAAATATTTTATTTGCAAAGTAGTAGATAAATATTTATTAAATGTTCAATAAAATAAATAAATATATTTTACCCAAAATTTGGTGAATAAATATTTATTTAATTTATGAAATCATTTAAAATTGAATAAAATTATTCCATTGTCTAGATAATAGTATTTATTAATTAAATTTAAATATAATTTAACCGAGACCACCAGAAACACTTAGTGTGTGAACCTCTAGTATTCTTTCTCGTTGGCATTAGGTGAGATTGCCTAAAGTCTAAGAATACTGTCTAGAAATGATTCAAGGCACCCAAGAGAAAGAACTTAAAGTTTCAACAACAAAATCTACATATGAATGCTCACTGTGTGATATAATCCCTTTGTCGCAATATCTCATCAAGAAGGTTTCATGATAGTGTCATCAACCTTTGTGCTTGATACATCATTCTTTGACTACCTGAAATAAACTCGTTGTTACACCATGGCCATGGAATTTTGCACAACAGTTCTATTTCAATTAAAGGTCTGAGATATCAACTTCCATAAATTGAAGGGAAAAAATCTTCCTTGACTTATCCATTAATAACATGACACTCGTGATGCACTCAACGTACCCTACTTCCCGCCAACTATCTCCATGATGGTTTTTGTCAGTAAATAAAAGTGCGCAATTCATTTCATGTATTAATGATAATATTTAAATTTAAGGATCAATACAAACACTCATAGATAGAAATATCCTATGACACCAAAACATGTAGAATTCCTACTGGAGGATCTGTTCTCATAATATCCTATCTTGGAGATTACCAAGTGTGAACTTCATGAGAGGAAGTCTCATCTGCTTACGAGTACTCACACCTGACGGTATGTATTCTATGTGTCCCATAATAGTATTTCACCCAACCGTAGAACTATATTTAAGAATATTGTTATATAATTTCAAGGTTCTCATCATAGAAGGGAACTTCCATGACCTTATTAATGCAACAAATACTCTATGACATTATTACATCATAGTCATATAGAACAATGAACAATATGTAATAAGATGTGTAATATTTAAATACATTAAATGTTCATGTAATGAAAGTACAACCAGTTGGTTCTCAGATAACAACTCTTAAAAACTCCCACTTGTACTAGATCCAACTGCCTATGACTTTCAGTCCGCTAGACCTCACATGGTGATCTTGTTTCTGCTGAGTCAAGGATTTAGTCAAGGGGTCTTCCACATTGTCTTCCATGGAAATAATGCTCACTGTAACTTCACCTATTTTAGAAAAATCCCTCAATATATGATACTTCTGAAGTATGTGCTTCATCCACTGATGTGACCTTGGATCTTTTGTGAGATCCATCGCTACAGTATTATCACAGTATAGTGTGATGGGATCTTTACTGATAGGTATCACATCCAACTCCTGGATGAATCTTCACATAGAAACTGCTTCTTTAGCTACCTCATAAGCAATGATATACTTAGACTCGGTTATATAATCTATGACCACACTCTACTTTGAGCTCTTATAGCTCATTTCACCTCTATTAAAAGTAAAGATATATCCTATTTGCGACTTCATGTCATCTTGATCAGTTTGGAAACTAGAATCTATATATCCTTTGATGACTAGTTCATCATCTCCTCTATAAACTAGGAACATATCCTTATTATGCCTCAAATAATTTAAAATATTCTTGACTTCCATCCAATGGTGGTCACCTGGGTCAGCTTGATATCTTCCCACCACACTCAATGAGTAAGTGACATCCAACCTAGTACATAGCATGGAATACATGACTGACCCAATCGATGATGTGTATAGATTCCTTTCCATTATATTCCTTTCCTCATGTGTCTGAGGAAACATTTTATTGGAAAGATGGATTCCATGTGACACTGGAAACAATCCCCTCTTGTATTGTTCTATAATGAATCTCTTCAGTATCTTTTCAATGTATGTACTTTGACTTAGGCCCAACAATCTCTTGGATATATCACAATGGATCTTGATCCCAAGAATATATTCTACCTCTCTCAAGTCCTTCATGGAGAATCATTGATTCAACCATGCCTTAACAGACTGTAAGATTGGTATCTCATTTCCAATAATTAATATTTCATCGACATATACTATTAGGAAAACAATTGCACTCCCACTAAACCGTTTGTAGACACAAGTCTCACATTCATTCTTCATGAAACCAAATTTTGTTATGGATTCATAAAAACAAATTTTCCATGACCTGGATGATTAATTTAATCCATAAATGTATTTATGTAACTTTTATACCCTATTCGAATCCTTTAAATTCATAAACTATTCAAGTTCTGTCTTGTAGAAATCTTCTAGAAGGTTCCCATTAAGGAAGGTTGTTTTGACATCCATTTTCCAAATCTCATGGTCATGGTAAGAATTAATGGACAATATAATTTCAATGGATTTCAAGATTGAAACTGGTGAAAAGGTTTTGTTTTATTCAATGCCTTGACGTTGTTTGAACCCTTTTGTGACCATTCATTACTTATAGGTACTGACTTGTCCTTCCATGTCCAGTTTATTCTTGAATACCCATTTTCAACCAATAGGCTTTACATCAACTAGAGGATCTACCAAAATCCAGACTTGGTTTTGGTACATGGAATTCATTTCAGAATTCATGGCTTCTTGCCACTTGGAAACATTTGTGCCACTTACTACTTCCTTGTATGTTAGAGGACCATTATTATAAACTAATAATGATTCAATATCCTCGGTAACTAGAAAACCATACCGCTCTGGTTCTCTAACCTCTCTTGTACTCTTACACAGCTCTTGTGTCTTTGAAATAGTTCTTTATTCCACGGGGCTTTATGGAATCTATTCATGTACCAACTCTTGTGTACCTTGAGCCTCAACTTCATAGAAGTCTATCTCGCTCCCACTATCTCTTTTGGATATGTTCTCCCTATCAAGGAATATGGCATGTCTTTTTACTATAAACTTTTTGTCTGAGGGGGTGTATAGGTAATATCCCTTTGTTTCCTTGGGGTGTCCTATAAAGGTACACTTTGTACCTTGGGGTGCAAGTTTGTTACCTGAAGAGGCCTTAACAAATGCATCGCTTCCCCACATATGTAAATTCGATACTATATATTTCTTTTCACTCTAGAACTCGTATGGAATATCATTTATCAATTTAGTTGGTACTTGGTTTGGTATGTGCGCCTATTTTTGTAACGCATATCCCCCAAAGGATAATGGAAGAATTACATAACTCTTCATTGATCTCACCATGTCCAATAGGGTGAGGTTCCTCCTTTCTCTCACACCATTACATTGGGGCATGTATAGAGGAGTGAGTTGGGATAGGATCCCAAACTCCTTTAAGTAATCAATGAAGTCTTGATTAAGATATTATCCACCTCGGTCTGAGTAGAGTTTCTTAATCTTCTTACCAAGCTAGTTGTCAACTTAATTCTTGTATTCTTTGAACTTATCAAAAGAATCTGACTTATACCTCATTAAGTAGATATATCCATATCTACTAAAATCATGAGTAAAAGTTATGAAGTATGAGTAACCTCCCCTTGCTTCAACTTGAAATGGTCCACACACATCGGTATGAACCAATTCAAGAAGTTATTTAGCCAATTAAAATTTCTCACTAAATGGGGATTTGGTCATTTTTCCTTGTAAACATGAATTACATAAACCAAGTTGTTTTAGTTCGATAGAATCTAAATATCCATATTGATGTAACTTTGTCAAAAATTTCTCATTTACATGACCTAGCTGATGATTCTAAATTTGGGTGTGGTATGAGTCATGTGAAGTATCCTTGTTATCGATTTCCATTAATTGGTTTATGTAATCCAACACGTAAAGACTATTGTATAAATGTTCCCTACCAAAACAAATTCTATCTTTGTAAAAGAATAAACATTTCCAAACTTGAAAAAAATCCATCTATATCTAATTTGGATACAGAAATGTTGTTTTTAGTAACATACAGCACATAATAACAACCCTTTAACACCAAGATCATCACAGTTTGCAATGTGAGGTGGTAGTCCCCGACAGTTACAGTAGCAAGTATGGCTTCGTTGGCTACTCGTAGATCTACCTCCCCTCATTCAATCTTCCTGAATCTACTTGGTTCCTGTATTTGGATACATATGTGAGCACCACAAGTTGTATCTAATATCCAATTTGTAGAAATAGATATATTGAATTCGATAAAAAACGCACCTGAAGCTTCCCCTTTCTTCTTAGGCTAGGTTAAGTTCTTCTTCCAGTGGCCCTTTTTGCCACATGTAAAACAAACAGCCTTATGTTCCCTTGCCTTCCCTTTGATCTTCCTTTTCTTGGAAGGTCGTGAAGAATATTTGGTCTTAAAGCTCTTCGCCTTCCCTTTCCTCTTATTAACCATAAGGATAGAAGGATTTTCGTGCTTCATATCTTTGTCCACTCAGCGAATGAGGATAAGAAGATCAGATAGATACTTCTCAATGTTGTTCATATTGAAATTGATAACAAAGTTAGAGAAGCTCTGAGGGAGTGATGTGACAATGAGATCAGTACCTAGTTCTTAAGGGAGCATAAACCCTAGAACCTCCAAGCGCTCAATGTAGCCAATGAGATTGACTACATGAGGCCCAGCTGGGGAACCTTCTCCAAGCTTACTCTGAAAGAGTTCCTTAGAGATCTCAAACCTTTCCTGTCTTGATTTTTCCTAGTAAAGACCACGGAGATTCTCGAGAATTCTATAAGCATCCATGTTTTCATGAGACTTAATGAGATCACTAAAAATTGATTACAACATTAAACATTGAATGTCGACTACATTGTTTATATGTTTCTCATAGACTAGGAAATCCTCATCACTCGCCTGTTTGGCAGGAAGATCAGGTAATGCTGAATCCAGCACATAAGACTTCCATTCATGGCGTAGGATAACCCAACGGCGGATAAACCATTTCTGGAAGTTACTTCTAGTGAGAATGTTGTATTTATATATAATTTATCGTAGGGATAGTGTGGTTTACAAGCTTTTCATTTTTATTCTACAATTAAAAGAGCAGATCATTAGTACTTTATTGATTACATTTTATGAGAAATAATAAATTTTTATTAAGTCTCCCGTTATTTTATCAAGTCCCAATGGCCCTCGCCATTGAACTTAGAATGTCCAGTTTCTATGAAGTTCTAGTAGAAAGGATCCATATTTCCCTTCGCATAACCCCAACAAGGGTTGGTCAATATATTATAAGGTATTTATGTAGGCAGGTCTTTGCCAACTGTAGGCTTGCAGCTCCTTAATCTGTTGAGTGGACTCCCCAATCCTGAAATCATGACATAGTATTTCCTCAACTCTTGCCTCCAATATTACACCAAGTCTAGTAAGGGATACTCCTCTTGATGTAATATGGTTAAGTCAACCTGAAACCTTTCATAAGGGATTACTGTATAAAATTATGTGTACCAACAAGGGTTGGTCAAACACATAGTTTTATTGAGTTTTTCCATTAATCAAGTAACGGAAGGCCTGATCTGACTTAATATTTTATTTTAGGGATTTTTATCTCTTATGCGTGAAGTTCTTATTATCATTATCACATGGTTGTTAATATTAAGTGGAACTTACTTAAGTGATTAACCATGTATTGATAATATTTATGCATAATTCTGGTTTATTTTAGTTCTATCTTGCATGCTTATTTAATTCATTAATTATGTGATTGTGACAACACATCCATACTGATAAACCATGAAACTCAAAAAAATAAAATAAAGATAATGATCATGAGATTTTCAAATGGTTAGTTTATCTAGAGGTTTATAAACTAGCCCTAACCTAGGGGAGAAATATCTTGATCCTTTTGGGTTCTTTCCACCTGTCCACCTCTGTATCTCCTGGGATTGGTTTCGTCTCAACTCCAGCTTGAACCTCCATCACTATCTTGGGAGTTCCATCCATTACATATGCCTTTTTTTAGCTCACATGTAGGTGAGAGGTAAAACGGGGTTTTAAATAAAAGAAACCTTAGGCACGCAGACCCTACATATTAATGAAGAGAAGGCTCACATGCCAACAAATTTAATTTAAATAAATTAAATAAAAGAACCCATACACATACAAAGGTATTGGTCTAGATCATGATCATCCATACATTCAACGATATATACACATAAATAAAACTAGCATTCAATTATTTAATCATTCTTATTTAAGATAAATCATGCCTGAATCAATTAATTATCACCTTTAATTAATTAATACTTTTATCTTAAACCCTTTTCTGAATTTCCTTGAGATTATCATCCATCATAATTTTAAACAAATAAATTCCTTTAAAATTATCTTTGTACGTAACTTGTATCTTAGAGGCTACTTGGTGAATTCCTATTCATAACTACCCAATAGAAATGAACATTATGCAGATGTTAAATTAAACACATATATATAAAACACCTATCACGTGTTGTGCCTCATATTTACGCCTACACGATGGTACAAATCTCAAGGTTTTGTATAATATAATAACAAATTTTAATAAATCTATGTAATTTGGATGAGTACATGACATGTAGTTTCAACTACACAGTGTGTACTATTTTTCACCGTCCATCTGAAGTACACGCCCAAGGAAACGGTGTGTGAGTGTACTTTGGAAATCTTCATAGTACACGGCGTGTCTAGTATACCACACGCTGTGTAGTTCCTTGTTACATGGTCTCCAGTCAGGCAAGCTGTGTATGGGGTACACGGTCCAACCCTAACCTGAAGGGACTACAAGTCGTGTCCAGTGGGCCACACAGCATGTAATATAGAAACTGTGTGCCACCTATTCCTTTTCAACACATGAAGTCATTAAGACTTAGACAAAATCCAATGACACATCTTGGTTTGAAGGACTAGACTCGATGCATTGAACCTTGGCTACATGGTGTGTACTACCTAATACATGTCGTGTGTTCTTTTGTTGTACGTCCAGGAACCTTTGGCACCTCTAGATGAGATCCTATATTTTATTTTAATCAAAATTAAAAGAAAATATTTTTTCTATAAGGAGAATGAGAAACGAAAGAGGAGGAATAGATCTTGAGATTTAGATTTTCAGAATGATTAACTTGAATTGAAACAACTAAATTATCAAATGTGTAAATCATCAATGAAATATTTAAATAATTATAAACTATTATGTAACCGCTCTGATGCCACTTGAAGGTTCCAGGCATAGCAGAAGCCTGGTTGGAATGTCAGCCAAATTTTATTTTTACCATGATCAATGATTATTCTGAGATCAATACGAAAATGAACGACAGTCTCCACAGAATATAATAAAAGATTTAGATAAAGAAGTAAGAGGCCCAAAACCTTTAGAGAGGATCTTGCACATAATTTTTATAAAAAAATTAATTAATTTCATAAAGAAAATAATACCTGGATCTTCGGTATTTTCTTTGTTGATGATGTTGATTGTCTAGAATGACCCTTCTAGATTATCTTGTTGTGCTTGTAAGGATCCAAACTAGAATCCCTCTAGTGATGATCCACACATTCTCTGATGTCCTCCGATCGACACCACCAGTTCTCTGGGTTCTAGTGCGGAAAAGTGAGTGTCTTATGTTGGTCATTCTTGATCTCTTGTTCTTCAGCCTTGAAGAATGTATCTCGTTCTTGAGAGGGTTGGGAAGTAGATTTGAGAGATAAATTGTTTAGAATTTACCAGGTGTGTGGTTCAGTGCATGGAAAAATAGACATATGTGTCTATTTATTGACATGGGGCTTCAGTTATAATATTTAATTGCGTAACGACAATTAAAAAAATTCATAACCTTATAAAAAACTCATGCTATTAATAATAATACTGCATCATTATTTATGATGCGTCAAATTACACAAAATAGAATTATAAATAAAATTCCCCATCACAAAATAATATCAGTTTTATTTTAATTTTTACCAACTAGTTAAATAATTATTTATCATCTTGCAAATAGTTATTTTACTATCAGGCTGACCTTGGTCCTCTCCAACTCCACTTCCATTTATTGAACACCCTAATAAATAAATAAATAAATTATTCTCTTAAATAAATATTTTACTTACAAACTAGTAAATAAATATTTATTAAATTTTCAATAAAATAAATAAATATATTTTACCCACAATCCAATGAATAAATATTTATTTAATTTATACAATAATTTTAACTTGAATAAAATTATTCCATTATCTTGAGAATAATATTTATTAATTAAATTCAAATATAATTTAACCTAGACCACCAAAAACACTTAGTGTGTGACCCTCTAGGATTCTTTCTCGTTGGAATTAGGCGGGATTGCATAAAGTCTAAGAGTGTTGTCTAGCAACGGGTCAAGTCACCCAAGAGAAAGAACTTAAAGTCACAACAATGACATCCACATACGAACACTCACTGTGTAATATAATCCCTTTGTCACAATATATCATCAAGTAGTTTTCATGATAGGGTCATCAACCTTTGTGCTTGATAAGTCATTATTTGACAACCTGAAATAAACTCATCTTTACACCATAGACATGGAATTTTGCACGGTGGTTCTATTTCAATAATAGTTTTGAGATATCAAATTCCATAAATGGAAGGGACAAATTATTCCTCAATTTATCCATTAATAACATGTCACTCATGATGCACTTAACGCACGCTACTTCCCACCAACTGTCTCCATGACAGTTTTCATCAGTAAATCAAAGTGCGTGAGTCATGACACGTATTAATGATAATATTTGAGTCTAAGGATCATTACACATGCTCGCATATAGAAATATCTGATGACACCAAAACATGCAGAATTTCTACTGGCGAGTCTATTCTCATAATCTCTTGTCTTTGAGATTACCAAGTGAAAACTTTATGAGAGGAAGTCTCATCTGCTTACGAGTACTCCCAACTAAAAGTATGTATTCAATGTGTCCCATAATAGTATTCCATCCAACTGTATAACTATATTTAAAAATATTATTATAGCATTTCATGGTTCTCATCATAGAGGGGAACTGGCATGACCTTATCAATGAAACAAATACTCTAGGACATTATTACATAATAGTCTTGTAGAACAATGAATAATATATAATAAAATGTTTAATATTTAAATACATTAAATGTCCATGTAATCAAAGTACAACTAGTTGGTTCTAGGACACCAACTCTTACAATTTCATGTTGTTTATAGTGTGTTTTTTGTGCTTCTAGTGTGTTAGTTTGGTAGGAAAGAATCATACCTAAAGGTATCTTCAAATTGGGTTCAAAGGGCCTATTCCGCTTATTTTATAGTAGGGAATAACCAAATACCTAGTGTATTTCCACCGGATAGCCAGTGGCATGGGAAGAACACTCTCAGCTAGTAGGAGTCCATTGGCTAGCCGATAGAGGTGCACCGACTAACTGGTTGGAGATGTCTAAAAGTAGCTACTTCTAGGCAGCCCACCGACTACCCGTGTCCTTTCCGCATTTAATTTTATACATCACTTTCATTTAATTTTATTATTTTAAATTCTACTATGATTTAATTTGATTATATTGATCGCTTTCTTTACATCATCGTGTATTTTATAGCATCGATTTTATTTATCTATTTAATTTTTTTAAAGGAAATTCACCCCCCCTTCTTTCCATTTATATGACCCAACAAAATAGGATTAAAGAAGAATCTACCCTAATCTAGAAAAATAAGAAAATTCATCGACCAGAAAGAGATCGAACACCGCCCAAACCTCTCAAATGATGATCCCTCTTCTAAGATTTAGTATTTTCCATGGTTTTTCATGATCAACTTTAGAACCAGTGTTATCATCTAGAATAGTGAGAATCTCTAAGGCTCGAGGATCCTGTTCTCTAGATGAACCTATTCCATGATCCTTTTCAACCCCATTTGACTCATCCTTAGGTTCAAATATTCCCTTTAGAGGATGACTTTCTTTTTTCCTACATCTTAATTGACTGCCCCAGTGGGTCTAGCATGGGATTTTTCACCTTCCTTTAGTAATGATTATCTAATACTAGATCTATTCAAATTATCTATCATAATAAGGATTCTTTTCTACCCAATATTCCATGTTCAGATTTTCCTACTTTCATTACTTGGAATATCCACTGGTGACATCACAACAACACCACTACCAAAGGTGTGAACCACTAGAGGGGACTTCTCAGACATCATTGGTGCATTGGCCTTAGCACTATATTTCTGTTGAATCGGATCTTATAGTGGAGAAAGACCAGTCCTCACAGCATCCATTTCAATAAGGTCATGAGTAACCTATGATTTCATGGTGATGTGAATCCTATCCTGGACTGAGCTCAGACTTAATGGATCCACCTGCTCTATAGTGTTATCCTTCCCAGCATAAATATCCTTCATATTAGTAGTGACTATGATTAAGTGGGTTCAATCTTTAAAGGGGTCACCCATGAATGGTTTTCCACCACTTCCCATAGCCTTCATGTCTACCTCCATATGGTAAAAATTTCCCTTACCATCATCCTTTTTATAAATAGTATTCAAAATACTATTTTTATCCTAAATTACTAACATTTCAGTAATTAAAAAATAAAAAAAATTATAAAAATGATATAAGATCATCAATTCATTTGATCTCATCCATCCTAGATTCCAAAAAGAACTTAACCCCAAAAATAAAATAAATTTTTTAAAAAAAAAACTATTTTCAATAATTTTACTTATATTGGGAGGGGTTGAGGGGTTCAGAATGAACATCATGGGCCATAACCATTATTGAAACAAAAACTAAGATCAAGAAACTAAAAAAAGGTTCAAAAATAAAAGGTAAACAAGAAACAATAGAAAATTTGGAAAATTAAAAAATGCATGTAATTTATGTGATTCGAATATTATTGATCCTACATACATGAAAATATACCTATCACCATATTTATTATTATAAAAATAAAAAAAATAGAAATCATACAATTGAGAAGATAAAAGAAGAGAAGTAATTCACATGAACCATAGAATCTATCTAAGCATAGTATTGTCTCTCCAAGAGTTAATGGTGAACCCTTTCATGAAGATGGTAATATACACCCTCGAACTGGATGGAATCATGCATGAAACCCCAACACTATCTAAGAAAAGGAAGAAGATACAGTGCATAACTAATGTAAAAAAACAAATACAGCCTTACAGAATCAGGAATACACTAAGAATACGAGAATAGGTTATCAAAAAATATCAATTATGCTTATTAGGTAAGGACTTCTTGAAGAATTCAAGATCAAACAAGACTCGTATGAGGAAAAATCTCCATCATAGTAGGACTCTGAAACATGGACTATGGGATTCAACAGGATAATCTCTAAAGGACTTCTCTCTATTAACCTTTCTTATCTCTAGAATGGAGGCTAGAAGGAAGTCAACCATCACTCTCAAGATAAATTCCCAACAAATGAAGTGACATGGTCAGTAATAATGGTGAGGAAATGGTGATACAATGAGTTATCAAGCATGGTAGTCAAGGGTGGATGAGTGGATGGATGGGGGAATGTGGAAGAATAATAAAGGTTATGTGAGTGAAAAATATTAAGAAAAGAATAGGACACACGGTAGATATAAAGTAGATAGTTATTAGTGAAGTGGATCTTGGAGAAAAATAGTAAGTAAAAAAATTATACAAGATTCATCATATAAACAGTAATCAACGTATAGTAGTTCCCCTAGGAAGAACCTGAGGGTCATAGCACCAAAAATAGTCCATGCTTCAAATCCCACATGCCTAGTAATCAAGGAGATCCAACTAAAAATCCCATAAGGACAGATCTCATTAGTAATAAGATCCCAAAACAAAATATATTTTTCATAATAATAATAAACTAAAATAATTTTTCAGGGAAAACTTTAAAAACAAAATTAATTTTGAAAACAAATTTTAACAACCTATATTTATAAAATTTATAAAATATAAACTAAACTCAAAATAACTTAATATAAAACATATTTATAACAATTATAAAATATAAAAGTACTACATAAGAAGATATGTGCTTTTAAAGATATTATTTTTTTGTCTAGTTTTTTGGATCAATATATGTGAAAGGATCAAAGTAAACCAAAATTAGAAAAAATATCAGTACAATAAGAGCCAAATGACCCCACTATCTTTGAGTCTATCCATTCCCCTCAACCACCTACCTTAAATTTGGTAATTAATTTTTTAATTATTATTATTTCTAAATGTGAATCAAACAACGTTTTATAACTTCATATTAATAAAATTATATAGGGTGAAGTTGTATGTGATTTATATCTATTAACACCCACACATCACCTTGTTGTGAGGGGTATAGTGTATAATATCACAGGAGACATGCTATACAAAAAATAAATCCCAAAATATCACATGAGAGTGGGGATTAAAGTAGCTCATGATCTAACAGTTGAGTTTATTATTCTTTTGGATGATATAGATGTTACGAGGATTAGTGATATTATTAGAAAATTTATACCATGGATATATAATTTTATAAAGATACATGAGGGATGTCCTTAAAAAAATTATTCAAATGAAAAAAGATTATTAGTTGATAAAAAAAGGTATAAAATGAGGTATGGTATAACATATGGATAAGACAATGATTAAACAAAAGGTAGGATAAAGAAAATCCAATGAATCAACTAAGAAAACAAAAGGACCTTCTAGGAGTACCTTGTCACTAGCATTTTTACTACCGCATATATTAACATTTCAAGTTTATGTAGACACCACATTCAAATATAGAAATATGTTATATATCCAATATGAAGAAGAAATATTTGGAAATTCCATTACATACATGGTAGGTTTGGAGAGTATAAATGAGATTATCAAGTTTCAATGGTTGTGAGTCTCAATTGTGAATAAATACATGAGGTACATTTTCATAATTCGTATTTCCAAAAAATGATATCCAATTTTCATTATAGTTAATAACTATTCATATATTCTATAGGAGTATATATTACTAATGTATAAATTTAAAACCAAGTGAAGTATGATTTGGAATCATTAATCCCTATGTCATTTCTATGAAAAAAAATCATTGGAATTATAAGAAATTGAATAGAGAAAAGATAAACAAAGTGAGGTTCTTGAAAAGAAAATATCAGATGATGAACTCTTCTTAATTCCTACAATATAGGGGTAAAACTCTAAAATTTAATCATATATAATATTTTTTTATTTTTTTATTACTTATTTGTTCTTGTTTTTTAGGAATCACTTGTGGTGATTGCAATCGATTTGGATACCCCAAATGTTTATTTTTTATATCCAATACATAGATTTTCATCAAACTGACCACACATGATGACTATTGTGAATTTTTAATGCACTTCAATCAACATTTTATAGATAAACATTGAATTATATGTATCATTTTGTGTTTTAATGGGAATTTTGTTAAGATATGGTGATCCATAAATATAGGTTAAATCATGGTATGAGATCAGTGACTTAATATAAGAAACCTATTCATTTCTTCAAATGGAAAGATATTAAGGTATATATAGTAATATTTTACTATAAAAACATATTTCAAAACAATTTTCTTATTTTTTTCAATGTTTATGTAGTGTTAGAAGCAAGATAATGACAATTATTGTGGATATTACGGTTCAAAATTTATAAAAGATATCATATATCATCAAAATAATAGCATCTCTAAATAGATAATTTCTAAAGGTAATTACAATTTCATTAAAAATATTTCTTAATTTTTTGTTTTTATATATTTTATTAGTACATACAATATTTATAACAATCTACATACTCAAAAGAAGAATTGAATTTTTGTAGAGATGAGTGGGTAGAGTTTATGGTGTAAGAATGTTTACCAACATAAAATTTAGGTAATTACCTATTATTGTTTTGATCTATTATGTTATATGATATTATATATACATTTGGGATGTTAATAATTAGTATGGTAATGCATATATATTATTTTTGACTTATTTCTCAAGAAGTATAATGGAGGGTTACGCTCTAAAGATTCTAACATAGCTAATAATATGTCCATTGAGGATGAAACTAAGATAATGGTAATAGGGAAATGGGTAGATAATGTATACAAATGTCATGAAAATGTGACTTATTACTATTTTTTGTTAAATTCTTCATCATTTTATCTAATATTTTTAAGTTAATTTCTTTATCATTTTTATCTGATACTTATAATGTTTTTTCAAAGATTTTTTGGGAATTCATACTTTTCTTTCAACTATCAGGAACAATCCATAAAAGTGAGAACATGTTCCTTTAATATGTAATAGGAAACTACATGTTACCTCAAATGTAAACTGAATTGTAAGGATGAATCTACAAAATATTTAATCATGCTAATTTTCTTTAATTAATTTTTGAAATAGACTCTGTAGTTCAAATAGAACCTCTCATATACTAAGGGATTTTTCTATAGTTGAAGGAAAATTATGAATTCATAAAATATATATCATGAACATTATCTTAAATAGTGTAGGAATCAACCACACCTCAATACAATTCCAAGTGTGCTCTTATTACTCGAAGTGTATGTTTTTAATTTATAATTTACATTTTAGTTCAAAAAACACATCACATACTAAATACCAAGAAAATGAGCTCATATTCCTCCAATGGCCCGAAGGCCTTCATTTTTTATTGATTTTGATAATCCATCTTTCAAGGGGTGAGGTGGAACCCTTAAAAGTCCCTTAGGCGTAAGTATTACTTGGCCCATAGTCCTTAGAGGAATTTATTTTCCCATAGGCTTCAAACATTACATACAACCCAGACTAACTACTTAGAACTGCTCCTCCCCAGCATCTTCATTGTGAAATCATCTCTCCACCTTCACATGGTTGTTCGGCTAGGCATTCTCGTGCATGCACAGGCCTGTCCCGATGGCAGGTTACATACCCTCTCATTCTTGTAATCTGTTTAGCTTCTGCTGTTGTAGAGACCCAAAGCTTGACGTACATGGACAATACATTACTTTTGCGCAATACTTAATACATAACAAAAACAGACACACAAGGATCGTAATAGTTTAGTGTCTTTGGAAACTCAGAATATAAACATCTAATCATGTTGAAAGATCTTCGACATCTCCCATAACGATCTTCCCCTTTTTTTTCCTTACCTAAAACCTTTCTTTATTTTCTTGGGAAAATAAAACATAAAAAGGGTGAGCTCAAATGCTCAGTAAGGGCAAACATAGATAACATAAACAATCCATAAACATTTCAAAGCAAAAACTTGAACATGAAATCTAAATATTAAAACCTTGAGCAAAGACATAAATCATGGAAGTACGTAAGTCATATATCATAATGGAACATCAATCGTGATAAAATATAATGGGAATAAAACATGTAATTGTGGCAACCATTCATCACATGTCATGATTTCCATAGTAGCCAAGGCATTGCTGCCAAGACCATCTTAGTGGACAAAGTCCCTTTCCGAAATCGAGTTCACTCCTCGTTTCAGTCCTGTAACACTGAACCGGATTAACTTACCGTTCCATCCATGTCTATCTCATGAGATATAAATCTTTACCCAATTCAGTGGAGGGAGATATAGGTCCCACCCATCTTATAATTACATCATTCTTACGTGTGCCACAAAATAAACTTAAAACATTCATCATAACCCAAAGAATAAAATGGGTGTCATAAACATCATCCCATCATCACATAATCCATATAAAACAAATGGATATAATTTCATCATAAGAAAAGTGAAACCATGTAAATCATAGAGACATTATACTTGAAACATACACATATTAAATAATGTCATCTTAGATGGAAAATGGTTTTGATAAAGCACTTGAAATGAATTCTTTAGGAAAACATCCTTTCATCTTGAAAATAATTTTATTTTCACAAAATTCCATTCAATTTTAAAAGAAAAGGATTTTGTTTAAAATAATCATGAAATATTTTGGAGGAATCTTCATGAAAATAAGTCTTTATAAAACCGTAAAAATCCTTTCATGTCGTATAAGTTAAAAAAACATTATTCTCATACTTTGGTCGGAAAAGTAAAAAAAGTACCTCGTAACGTAATCAAAAGAAAGATTCCTTACATACCATGGAGTAAAAGTCAAAAATGGGTAAATAGAACATTAAACATACTTGAAAACACTTTTATAAAACATGGACATGGATTATTGAACTAACCCCAGTAAATACTTACGAATAAGCAATCTCGGATAAAAATGACATTTGCAAAATTATCCCTTACCTTAGGTCTGATATGCTTCGTACATATCTGAACCTCCTGTATAATGATTTAAATAATGTCATTGACTTATTACAGAATCATATTCATTATTATGATATCATATATGGTTCACTTTTGACTTTATATTACCCTTTCTTTTGTAAATTCATGTTAAAGTAGCGTTTTGGGTAAAATCATTTCATTTGTCGTTCGTGTTTTAACTTGTAATTATTCATATGATTACTTAGATCATGATTACTTATATCCAGAATGTAAAACATGATTTATATATAATATATATTCAGAATATACATATATATAATAGATCGATAAATGGAAAGAAATACACCGTTCATGGAGACGGTAGGCCTTACGTACGCATTAACGCTGTTTTCGTTTCCTTATTGAATTGAATGGAATTAAGTAGATGACATACATATATATATACATAAATCCAGTAGCATTATTATGTCATATATTTCATGATTACATATTATATATACTTTATAATCATTCATGAATGGTTAATCATTGAGAATGAATCTCATCGCGTCGTGGAGACGGTATTCCGTACACTACTGGAAAATAGGTCTATACCCATGGTTTTGCAAAAAAACGTGGGTATAGGGATATTACGTGAACTTATACCCACGGTTCTCCAAAACCATGGGTATAGGTGGCCTATACCCACGGTTCTCTAAAACCGTCGGTATAGGTTCACCTATACCCACGGTTTTGGAGAACTTTGGGTATATGGTATTTTTCGAAGACCTATACCCACGGTTTTGGATAACCGTGGGTATTTGGTTTTTTTTTTGAAGACATATACCCATGGTTCTAGAGAACCCTGGGTATAGGTTATGGCGAGGAATAAAATTAGGCGGGACATGAAAAAATTTTGGCGGGAAAAATATTTTTTCACGGTTTATGTTAATATATTTATAAAAATATAAATTTATATAATCGGAATTTATATAGCTCGGTTGGTCACTAGTGGAGGCGCGGATGTGACTTGCGTTCGATTCCCGCGGTCTGCGATTTTTGAATTTAAATATCCGATTAGATTATATTAATATATATATACGTATATGTATATATAAATAACAATAGAAAACCGTAGCCCGGTTGGTGTGTTTTAGGTGCGCGGGTGGGAGTTCCAGTGTGCGATGCGGGTTTAAAACCTCTTGGCGGCGCTTTTCTGGATTTTTTAGTACCCCACGCAGATAAAATGAATATATATACATTGTTGTATAATTATATAATAAAAAGAATATGCAGCTCGGTTGGTTACTTGCAGCTGCGCAGCGTTATGCGCGACGGGAGTGCAGGTTCAAATCCTGCCTGCTGAAGATTTTTTGAAATTTAAATACCCACGGTTTTGAAAACCGTGGGGTCTGTGGTGTTCCACAGTGGAACATCCATGGTGCAAATTTGACTCCCCTATACCCACGGTTTTGTAGAACCGTGGGTATAGGTTGAGACCCCTATACCGACGTCGTTCTATCCCATGGTTCCCAAAACTATGGGTATAGCCTATACCCAAGGTTCCCAAAACCGTGGGTATAGCCTATACCCACGGTTTTGGGGGATATACCCACGGTTTTGAACCGTGGGTATAGGTCATTTTTTCAGTAGTGGTACGTACGCACGAGCGATGATATCAGTACCCTGATCGTGGAATTGTATTAGAGTGTATGTATACTATTTCAGAATCAATATCACTTTACAATAATAATATATAGTTATTATTTACTCCCTTATACCCATCCAAATAAGGTGGTGGTGGAAAATAGATTACACCACGGCGTGGAGATGGTATTCCGTACGTATGCACGCGCGGTGATTTCGTTTTCCGTAGGATGGATAGATGGTGAAATAGGGTTGTTTCATACTTATAATAACATATCAGTATATGAGTTATACTGATGTTATTACTTCATAATGAAACAACTAAAGAAGAATAAGTGGAAGAAGAAATAAAGTTGAAAGAATCGGTAACGGACATTACCTCTTCTTTGAAGCGCCTCTTTGAGACCTCCTCTTAGGGCACTAAAATTGGTCTTTGAAGAAGACCAGGACCTCTAGGATGTTTCTAGGGAATTGTAGAAGATAATTTGGTAGGGTTTGTCCGAGATTGAAGGCTCAAAGTGGTGTGAGGAAGAGAGAGAGGAGGTGCCCTTTTATAAGGGAGGAGAGGGGCACCTTTGGAAAAACTAAAAATATTATTTTATTATAAAGTCATATTAGGTTTTTAATAGCTCCAAATTAATTTATTTCTAAGATAAGGTAGTTATGGGTCGAAATCCTCTCATCCAATAGAATTTAGACAAGTTTAGGTCATTATATTAACCTTATCTTTTAGTTTTAACTCTTAGTTAGTTAGATTGACATTTACCATGTCACTTTGTATTTTTATATTATATAGTTAATAAACTTACCATATACATCCAAGAAACCCCCAAGTGGTCCATTAATGATACACCTATCATGATATAATTATCTTGTCTGAACCTTAGATTTTTAGGAATATGATAACAATTAATAATATAATATTTGTTTTAAAAACTATTTTATGTCAATTTTGACACTATTTGGTAATTGATTTTTTTGAAACTTATAACAGAATGATTAGTTCGAAAAAAGTTAATTAAATCAATACTAACATGTCATATTAACGTATAAAATTATTTTAATTCATAAAAAGTCTCAAATTACATTTATTTGGGTATTTATAACATCAATTATGTCAATATTTCATTAATAAGATAATTACCGCATCATCATTGTGTCATAAATAAATTAAATTATTTTAAGTCTACAAATTAAAAATAAAATACCATTATGTAGGAAATATTTTTATCTTTATAATTAATATTTATAGTCGAATTTATCTTATGTATAACCCTATATTAAAAATGATTTAGTTATTAAACTTTGATTTTAACTATTTTAACCCTTCTTTAAATAAATTAATAATAAATGTCCTAATCTAATCCAAGTGGGCCTAAATGGTCATATTTTATTCCTAAGGTTACTTTTGGTCGAATTAAACTTATCCAATGGAATTAGTACATGTGTTAAGGTAATAATAATAACACTTTTACCCTTAATTACCCTATTTACTTTTAACTGTGGTAAAAAAAAGTAAAAAGTTACTATTCACCAAAAAATATTTTCATCTCATTAAACCACATATTAGTCCTTGATATTAACTGTGTCTCTTAGATTTTCGAAATTCCATTCACAGAAGAGGTAAAATTAAGTTTTATACGAATTTGAAAATTCTCCTAGGAGGTGGGTAAAAGACGGTGAGAAGTTCAATAAAATTTTTATATATCTAAAATTATTATAAAATGACTCCAATGAATTACATTGAACTTATATAGGTATTATGTATCAATTTTGACCTAAAATAAATTTAAATAAATTAAATAATTATTTAAATAAAAAGTCGGTTTTTGAATAGTAACCCAGTGTTTTCACTATTCATCAAAAATTGAAAGTTTTCAGAAAAATACCAAAAATTCATCCTAGGCTAATTTCGATATTCTAAATCCAAAAATGAAGTCCATTTTGAAAGATATAATTTATAAAATTTCAAAAAGTGGGTATTACTATTCTTAACAGCTAGTTTTAATAATATTATAACCATATATCATTGTTTAGTGAAACCTGATATTGCGTACAACACACGCTATCGAGAAAAGTCACGATTGCGTGTAATGCAAGACAAGTCCGGGTTGTGTGTAGTGCAATCTCCCTTTTGTGTAGTGTAAAACACAAGACATCAACAAAATTAAAAGAATATTCTTCATAAAATCTCGGGGTGTTACATTCTACCCCCCTTAAAATGAATTTCACCATCGAAATTCATCGGGGTTATAAATCGTTTACTATTCATAGAAACCCACATCGTAAAATAGAATACTAAAACTTAATTTTAAAAACTAAAGTATGAAATGTAACGATTACCCAAAGTAACTCATCACTGGGTTTCCATATAGGAGAACATAGGTGAGAATATGGATATGGAAGAAAAATCTAACCATCAAGTTCTGATGGAGAGTGGTAGAGAACATGGCTACGAAAAAAGACAAAATCGCAAAGCCATAGTTTTGTGATGATCTAAGGTACCATCTGATTCATCGGATATAAGAGCACTAGGACAACATTTTTGGTTTTCAATATCATTTCCCTAAAGTTGCAAATTTTGAATTAAAAGAAATACTTGCTTGATTTTGGTACAATCTCACTTTTGTTCGTGCTTTGAACAATTTCCACTTCATCTCTTAAAGAAATTAAGTTGAATTTGTTATTCGTGAAGTGTTAACAAATCATGTGATAGAATGATGGTTCATTCCATCTGTTTCAAAAAAAAGGTTAGAAAAAGTTATCAAATATACATAAGTCAATCTATGGTGAGATTAATCATATATAGTTCCTAAAATGAACTTATACTTCATATATCATACCACTTAATAAAATAAAACTAGTTTCTACTAACCAGGGACTTCCTATAGTCTAGTGGTAGGCGATAAAGGTCAGTCGCACTTCGGTTGTGGGTTCGATTCACATAGACTTGTCCGATGCGATGGGTTGTCGCCCATCTTGTAGGTTGTCCTTTTTCTAAAAATACATTATTATAACTTTCCACCAATAATATCGAAAAAGTTCTAGCCTTAAACAATACAAACTTATGTCCAACATAATTAATTCTAATCTTTAGGCTTATCCAAAATACTATTGTCCAATCTCATATTATAGTGAAAACAATTACCAAAGAGTTCATATAACAAGCATGTTAATACCATCGTTGATCCCCATATATCATAAGATATGTCTTGTTGGTCATATTCCAAAAATTCGAAGGCCTTAATCATGTATTCTCTTGAAAAAAAATGAATACCCATTGAACCTTAGTGAAAACATGAAAGTTGTCAAAAGTTAACTCTTTCCACATACCAAAATCCAGAAATTCTATATACTCAAACCATGATATAACCTTCTCCTTATATCAGTCATGAGCTCATGAATACTATCAAACATCTCATTATATTCGTATCCCTTCATTATGCGCATATCATCTAATTTCCAAAAATATCTGAATAACCTTTCATGGTTACTGGTACCATTCATCATACACTTTCAACACTTAAGGAAAGACAACAGTGTAACAATACTTAGATGTCTCTTTATTCCATAGTACCATGAGATTACTTATACAACATTACACTTGATAAACATGTAATCATTACACTACCTACTTAAACCATTGACCGAGCTTCAACAATTCTTTCATCTCACATATCATTTGTAGTCTCTTCATCATCATCAACATAAATACTACCCATACGACCATAATGATTCTCTTCATGAGACTTTACCTTAGGGCATTGGTTTGCATAATTCTCATACATTCCACATTTAAAACATTTAACCATTGTTGATGTCGTAGCAATACCATTATCCTCATCCATGGTGTTAACTGAACCTTTTCCTTTGCACTTACTGGATTTGTGTGCTTCTTTTCCACACCAAAAGCATCTTCCAGTTCCTTTGAAACATTCTCCTTGATTCCTCTTCCCTCATGATTTACATAGGGGAAATTGAACATTCTTTCCTCTATGATCATCATGAAACTCCATCTTTCTCTTATTATCCGAGTCAGGAAACTTACCAAAATTGAGTTTATTGGACATATTATGAGATTGCTGATTTGGCATAATAATGATGTTTGGAATTACAAATCCAATTTCATTTGGTTGCTCATGAAGAATATCATTCTGTTGTCCATCATATCCTCCATTATCGTGAATCATCCTGTTTCTAGCCATTTTCTAAAACCGAAAAAGAATAGTGTGAGAGGAAAAAATCATAATAAAGGGGGAGTAAATTTAATATCTAACATCTTAGGTTTAATCTAATATCCTTACCATAATTCTAGGACTATAACCTATACTTATACTTAACCTTAGAAACATCCCTAGACATACATTAGAAATATCTCTAGGGATCTCACTAAAGTTCTCGCATCCTAGTTTCCAAAGGTTAACTAAACCTCCCTCTGATACCAACTATAGAGACCCAAATCTTTACGTACATGGACAATACATTACATTTGTGGAATACTTAATACATAACAAAAACAGACACACAAGGATCGTAATAGTTTAGTGTCTTTGGAAACTCGGAATATAAACATCTAATCATGTTGAAAGATCTTCAACATCTCCCATAACAATCTTCCCCTTTTTGTTTCTTTACCTAAAACCTTTCTTTATTTCCTGGGGAAAATAAAACATAAAAAAGGTGAGCTCAAATTCTCAGTAAGGGAAAACATAGATAACATAAAACAATCCATAAACATTTGAAAGAAAAAACTTGAACATGAAATCTAAACATTAAAACCTTGAGCAAAGACATAAATTGTGGAAGTACGTAAGGAATATTTCATAATCGAACATCAATCATGATAAAATATAATGGGAATAAAACATGTAATTATGAAAACCATTCAGCACATGTCATGATTTCCATATTAGCCAAGGCATTACTGCCAAGACCATCTTAGTGGACAAAGTCCCTTTCTGAAATCGAGTTCACTCCTCGTTTCAGTCCTGTAACACTAAACTGGATTAACTTACCATTCCAGCCATGTCTATATCATGAGATATAAATATTTACCCAATTAATTTGAGGGATATATAGGTCCCACCCATCTCATAATTAAATCATTCTTACTTGTGACACAAAATAAACTTAAAACATTCATCATAACCCAAAGAATAAAATGGGTTTCATAAACATCATCCCATCATCACATAATCCATATAAAACAAATGGATATCATTTCATCATAAGAAAAGTGAAAACATGTAAATCATAGAGACATTATACTTGAAACATACACATATGAAATAATGTCATCTTAGATGGAAATGGATTTGATAAAGCACTTGAAATGAATTCTGGAGGAAAACATCCTTTCATCTTGAAAATCATTTTCTTTTCACAAAATGCCATTAAATTTTAAAAGAAAAGGATTTTGTTTAAAATAGTCATGAAATATTTTGGAGGAAGCTTCATGAAAATAAGGATTTATAAAACTGTAAAAATCCTTTCATGCCATATAAGTTAAAAAAAACATTCTTCTCGTACTTCGGTCGGAAAACTCAAAAAAGTACCTCGTAACGTAAACAAAAGAAAGATTCCTTACATACCATGGAGTAAAATTAAAAAATGGGTAAAAAGGAATTTAAACATACATGAAAACAATTTTATAAAACATGGACATGTATGATTTAAATAACCCCAGTAAATACTTACGAATAAGCAATCTCGGATAAAAATGAGATTTGCAAAATTATCCCTTACCTTAGGTCCGATATGCTTCGTACGTATCCGAACCTCATGTATAATGATTTAAATAGTGTCATTGACTTATTAAAGAATCATATTCATTGTTATGATATAATATATGGTTCACTTATGACTTTATATTACCCTTTCTTTTGTAAATTCATGTTAAAGTAGCGTTTTGGGTAAAATCGTTTCATTTGTCGTTCATGTTTTAAATTGTAATTATTAATATGATTACTTAGATCATGATTACTTATATCCATAATGTAAAACATGATTTATATATAATATATATTCAGAATATACATATATATAATATATCGATAAATGTAAAGAAATACACCGTTCATGGAGACGGTAGGCCGAACGTACGCATGAACGCTATTTTTGTTTCCTTATTGAATTGAATGGAATTAAGTAGATGACATACATATATATATATACATAAATAAATTAGCATTATTATGTCATATATTTCATGATTACTTATTATATATACTTTATAATCATTCATGAATGGTTAATCATTGAGAATGAATCTCATCGCGTCGTGGAGACGGTATTCCGTACGTACGCACGAGCGATGATATCATTCCCATGATCATGGAATTGTATTGGAGTGTATGTATACTATTTAAGAATCAATATAACTTTACAATAATCATATATAGTTATTATTTACACCATTATACCCATCCAAGTAAGGTGGTGGTGGAAAATAGATTACACCACGGCATGGAGAAGGTATTCCGTACGTACGCACGCGCGGTGATTTCGTTTTCCGTAGGATGGATAGATGGCGAAATAGGGTTGTTTAATACTTATAATAACATATCCTTATATGATTGATACTAATGTTATTACTTCATAATGAAACAACTAAATAAGAAAAAGTCGAAGAAGAAATAAAGTTGAAAGAATCGGTAACGGACATTACCTCTTCTTTGAAGTGCCTCTTTGAGACCTCCTCTTAGGGCACTAAAATTGGTCTTTTAAGAATACCAGGACCTCTAGGATGTTTCTAGGGAAGTGGAGAAGATAATTTGGCCGGGGTTGGCCGGGATTGAAGGCTAAAAGTGGTGTGAGGAAGAGAGGGAGGAGGTGCTCTTTTATAAGGGAGGAGAGGGGCACCTTTGGAAAAACTAAATATATTATTTTATTATAAAGTCATATTCGGTTTTTAATACCTCCAAATTGATTTATTTCGAAGCTAAGGTGGGTATGGGTCGAAATACTCTCATCCAATATAATTTAGACAAGTTTAGGTCATTATATTAACCTTATCTTTTAGTTTTAACTCTTAGTTAATTAGATTGACATTTACCATGTCACTTTGTATTTTTATATTATATAGTTGCTAAACTTATCATATACATCTAAGATACCCCCAAGTGGTCCATTAATGATACACCTATCATGATATAATTATCGTTTCCAAACCTTATATTTTTAGGAATATAATAACAATTAATAATATAATATTTGTTTTAAAAACTATTTTATGTCAATTTTGACACTATTTGGTAATTGATTTTTTTGAAACTCATAACAGAAATATTAGTTCGAAAAAAGTTAATTAAATAAATACTAACATGTCATATTAACATATAAATTATTTTAATTCATAAAAAGTCTCAAATTACATTTATTTGGGTATTTATAATATCAATTGTGTCAATATTTCATTAATAAGATAATTACTGCATCATCATTGTGTCATAAATAAATTAAATTATTTGAAATCTAAAAATTACAAATAAAATTCCATTATGTAGGATATCCTTTTATCTTTCTAATGAATATTTATAGTCTAATTTATCTTATGTATAACCCTATATTAAAAATTATTTAGTTATTAAACTTTGATTTTAACTATTTTAACCCTTCTTTAAATAAATTAATAATAAATGTCCTAATCTAATCCAAGTGGGCCTAAATGGTCATATTTTATTCCTATGGTTGTTTTTGGTTGAATTAAACTTATCCAATAGAATTAGTACATGTCTTAAGGTAATAATAATAACACTTTTACCCTTAATTACCCTATTTACTTTTAACCGTGGTAAAAAAAAGTAAAAAGTTACTATCTCAATGAACCACATTTTAGTCCTTGATATTAACCGTGTCTCTTGGATTTTCAAAATTCCACTCACAGAAGCGGTAAAATTAATCTTTATGCGAATTTGAAAATTCTCCTAGGAGGTGGGTAAAAGACGGTGAGAAGTTCAATAAAATTTTTATATATCTAAAATTATTATAAAATGACTCCAATGAATTGAATTGAACTTATATAGGTATTATGTATCAATTTTGACCTAAAATAAATTTAAATAAAATAAATAATTATTTAAATAAAAATTCGGTTTTTGAATAGTAACCTAGTATTTTCACTATTCATCAAAAATTGAAATTTTTTAGAAAAATACCAAAAATTCACCCTAGGCTAATTTCGATATTCTAAATCCAAAAATGAATTCCATTTTGAAGGATAAAATTTATAAAATTTCAAAAATTGGGTATTACTATTCATAACGGCTAGTTTTAATAATATTATAACCATATATCATTGTTTAGTGAAACCTGATATTGCGTACAACACACACTATCGAGGAAAGTCGCGATTGCGTGTAATGCAAGCCAAGTCAGGGTTGCGTGTAGTGAAATCTCCCTTTGGTGTAGTGTAAAACACAAGAAATCAATGAAATTAAAAGAATATTCTTCATAAAATCTCGGGGTGTTACAGCTGCGGTGAATGCTCCTTACTCATCCTCCTTGTAGAGCTTGTTCCTCGTAGGTAGTCTGGTTTGCATCTGCACTTAAGGTGGACCGAAGGCCTTGAGGTGGCTCGAAGGCCTTACTGACCTGAAGGAATGGGTAGCCTGAAGTCCGTAAAGGACTCGGGGACCAAATCGGTGGCCTGAAGGCCCAAACGAAGGAATATTCTCAACTGCTATAGTGTCAAGCAGTACCTGCTACAGTTTCCGCTACAGTACCTACTACAATACTGCACAGTTCCCGCTACAGTGCCTGCTACAATACTACTACAGTAACCCGTAAATAATTTCTCCACCTGAATTTGATCTCGGGTCTCCTGGATACACTTACAGAGTCCTTACCAACCGGGCTAAGGCTCATGTGTAAGAAAATCAGCTCATATTGATTTGATACTTTAGGAAAATGATCCATAATTCATTTTTGATGTGTAGGAATTTACCGCACCTCAATCTAATACATGGTGTGATTGGTATGACTCAAAGCACATATTTTCAGTTTAAGACTGACATTTTAGTTCAAAACACATATTACATACTCAAAACTAAGAAAAATCATTCAGGTTGTTTTCATACTTTATAAAAATGGTCCATAAGTCATTATTTATTGTGTAAAAATCAACTACACCTTAATCTGATACATGGTGTTCCTGGTATGACTCAAAGTGTTTGTTTTTATCTTAAAATTCATATTTTAGTTCGAGACACATTCCACATACTAAAAACTAACCAAACACATTCAAATTGTTTTGATACCTTAGAAAAATGATACATAACACATTTTTTACTTGTAGGAGTCAACCATACCTCAATTTGATACACAACATACCCTATATGACTCAAAGTGTATGATTTTAGTTTAAAATTGATATTTTAGTTCAAAACACACGTGAAATGATCAAAATTGAGAAAATGCATTCATATTGTTTTGTTAGTTTAGTAAAATGATCCATATGTCATTTTTGACATGTAGGAATCTACCTCATGTCAATATAACACACGATATGGATGGTATGACTTGAAGTGCATGCCTTCAATATAGAAGTTCCATTTAATTTTAAAATATGAATCACATATCCAAAACCTATCAAATGAGCTTAGATTGTTTTCAAACTTTTTTTAAAAAAATTCATAATTAATTTTTGACATGTATGAATCGACTACATATCAATCTGACACATGATGTGGTTATTATGACTCAAAGTATGTGTTTTCAATATATAAGTGTCATTTTAGTTTAAAACTCATCACATAGTCGAAACTAAGAAAAATATTTTGTATCATTTTCAAAATTTAGGAAAATGATCCATAATTCATTTGTGACATATTGGAATTTACCATATATCAATGCAATAGATGATGTGTAAGGTATGACTCGAAGTGTGTGTTTTCAATATAAAAGTTTCATTGTAGTTTAAAATGCATGTCACGTAGCCAAAACATAGAAAATGAGCTCATATTGTTTTTCTACTTTATGAAAAATGTAATTCCCCAAACCCAGTTTCCCAGAGCAGGTGTATTATTTTATTACATTGGAATGATTACAAGAAATTTTTATCCCAAAGTAATGAATAGTTTAGTAGTTTTGGAAAACAAGATACAAACATAAGTTCAACATTACAACTTGAAAGGAAATACAATATGAAAATTCTATTGTAAACATCCATAACTTATATATTATCCATGAAAGTAAATAATAATATACTTATTCGCATCTTGGAGAAATATAAAAAATAAGAAAGGGGTGATCTCAGATTCTCATTACGGGTAAATAATATAGTGGAAGTAATCATAATCATAAGCACTAGGCATGGCGAGCAACTAAAAACATATGCCTTTAAAATATACTTGAGCGTTATATAGAATAAATGAAAAATAAATAAATAACACCATAATAAATCATAACCATGGATATTATATTAGTCTAATAATCACATGGAAAATCAAATAGTATTTTCATAATGAGGGAATTAATAATTCCAAACATCATAATAATTTTTTCAAGGCCTCATGCCAATACCATACATAAATGGGTAAAAACCCAAACTAGTTTGTCTCATGAGACCTATCGATGCATCAAGGGGATATAGCGGGCATCACCCATCACTTACTAAGTCCAATTAATTCCTCATATGAAAATTGAGAAACATAATCAACATATATATTGATATTGAAACTAACATATGAAATGTAAATAGCTTTCCTCAATCAGTAAACATAAACACTAGACATTCATAGTAATATGGTAAATTGTATCAAGATAGCACATCCACGGTAAAAATAATCATAAAAAATTCAATAAATTATATTAGATTATGTAATAAAATATTTATCTCAATAAAACATAATAATCATCAAGAGTATTGAAATAGATGGAAATACTCTTATAAAATCATCGAGTAATACTTAAAAGAAATACTCTTTTACTTTAAAAAAAAGAGTTCTTTTGGAAAAATATCTATATAAAACCATAAGAAAACTAATATAGTTTTTTCATAATAAAATTAGTGGTTTTATAAAAATATTTTAGGCTTAAAATAGATTATAGGTTGTACTTGAAAATAGGTAAAAATTTGAGAAGTTCCCTTGAATCGAGCTTGTTTATCAGGAAGAATTTGAGAAAGATCCTTTTAAAACATCACTATAAAATAAAGAATTATTCTGATTGGTACACATAATTTATGAGGATTAAATAATAATAATTAATAATTTTATTTAGGTAAGTAGAGAATAAGAGTAACCCGAAAGAAAATGGAGGTTCGGGTAGAAAACCCTTACCTTATATCTGAACGTATTCTTCACTTGACCTTAACTTCCTGGATAATAAAATTAAATCCATTAATTAATTAATTAAAAACCTTATATACATGTATTTGATTCATTATAGTTTTATTAAGTTCATTTATGTCCTTATTGGTAAATTATATTATTAAATTATGTCGTTCTAGAGTGTTTGTTTCCTTGACGTCATGATCAGTTCGCTTGATTATAAGTAATGGATTTCATTTAAAATTGGTATAGTTCTATAGAATTAAAATTTCATGATATTAATGATAATACATAGGTTTAAAATGGTTATATATATCATTTTTATATATATTATGAGGATGAATCATTAGATAATACATTTAGTGATAATCATTCAGATTATTACAGCAGTTATTGATCATAACGAACTCATTTTGTATTATCGCTTGGTATTATATAAATATGTTACATAAAGAACATAAAAAAAGTTGTAATATTCATTTTATAATATTTTTAAACCATTAAAATGGTTTAATGAACATATTTGAAGAATAAATTGAAGAATGAAACTTCGTCGTCCATGAAGGTTGTAAATTGGTACTTCCCAGACAATGATTTTGTTTTTAAAATAAAAAGCGAGAGAGTAAGAAGATCGATGATGATTCTACCATTAACATGGTATAATTATATTATTTAAATTATATCAGAGTTATGATTATTATTTGGATAGAGGAGTTTAGGATATAATAATAAAATAAAATAAATTGAAATGAAATTAAAAGAAAAAGGAAGAGGGTTTACCTCTTGACATATCCTTCTTCAAAACCTCCTTAAGGGAATGGGTTTTGGTCTTTTGGAAATACCAAGAGCTCTTGGAAGTGGGGAGATACTAGGGAAGAGTATTTGGGAATAAATTTGAGAATCTAAAAGTCTTATAGGAGTAATAATAAGAGGGAGTGAGGGGTGGTTTTTATAGTGGAGGAGAGGGGTGATTTTTGAATATCTTATTCATTATTTTATTATTTTTCTCAAGACAAGCGATAGTGTTGATTCTTGTGACGAAAAAGAGTAATAAGTGCATGTGATTTTGAACCAAGTGTTCTTAAATTATCCAAACATCACCTATTACTCAATAAATCATGTATTTATCATTTATCGTTAATTATCATATTTTACTATTCACTAAAAATTAAAGTATTTTAGAAAAATCCTAAAAATTCATCATAACCATTTTTCAACATGTAGAATTCAAAAATAGACATCTTTTTATCAAAATAATTTTATAAATATGTGAAATTTAATTTTTACATAAAATTATTATTTACTTGAAAAATGCATATTTTAAATTTAAAACTGATTTTATAATACTTTCAAAAATTAACTGAGGTCTCATAAAATTATCCTAAAATAATAGGACAAAAAATATTTATTTAAGAATAAATTTTATGAAAATTAATTTTATTTTAAATAAATTTATTAATTTAAAATTGTAATTAAATTTTTATTACTCACAAAAATGCCAACACTTAATTATTAATATTTAAAATATTCACTCTCATTTATAAGGTGCATAAATTTTATTTATACTTACATGGGTGAGGTTATTATTCATAAGTATCATATTACTATTCATAAGGGTACATTACTATTCATTAGGGACAAGTTACTATTCACCAAAAATGTAAGTTTATCCTATCAGACTCTAAATATCTTATTGATTGCAACCGTGTATGTCAATTTTTTGAAATTCAAAACACAGAAGCAGAAATATTGTGTCTAACGACTAGGTTATATCTATATTCTTTTATAAAAAAGTGGTTGTTTCACATAGACTCAGTGTTTCATGCATTCTATATTAAATTTATTTGTAATTCCTTGGAGTGATACATTCTTCCCCTCTTACAAAAATTTCATCCTTGAAATTACCAGAATGTTACCTCATAAAAAGATTTGGGTAGTTCTTCATCATATTCTCCTTAGGCTCCCACTTCACATATTCTATTTTATAATTTTTCTAAAATACCTTTACCATTCGAGTCATCTGATTCCTCAAAACCTACTCTTTAGTGTCCATAATCAGAATAGGCTCACTATAGTAAGATAAGTAAGGTTCCAATTATATACCTTCAGAATTGAGTACATATGTTTGGTATTGCATGTACTTTCTCAACAATGAGACATGGAATACATTGTGTGCCTTAGAAAGGAAAAGTGGTGTTTCCAAACGATAATCCACAAATCCAATTCTCTCTAGAATTTCGAAAGGTCCAATGTATCTAGGGATCAATTTCCATTTCTTCCCAAATCTTATAATACCCTTCCATGGAGAAACTTTCAAGAAAACGTGTTCTCCCACTTGAAATTCAAAATCCTTCCTTCGATTATCAGCATAGATATTTTTCCTTCTTTGAGCTGATTTGATATGGATTTGAATATTCTTTACCTTTTTTGTTGTTTACTCCACAAGTTCTGGGCCTGCAAGATTTATTTCACCAACATCATCATAATATGTTGGTGTATGACACCACTTTCCATACAATTTCTCATATGGTTCCATTTGAATACTTGAATAGAAACTATTATTGTAAGAAAACTCCACTAAAGGTAAATATTGGTCCCACGTTTCTTGAAAATCAAGTGAGCGCGATCTCAACATGTCTTATAATGTTTGGATCATCATTTCTGATTTCTCATTAGTTTGAGGGTGATAAGTAGTACTTAATCAAATCTCAGTATCCAAATATTTCTGAATTATTTTCCAGAATTTTGATGAAAATCATGGATCATGATCAGAAAAAATTGAGATAGGTGCTCCATGAAGTCTCGCAACTTCATTAATATAGAGTTGTTCAAGGCACTCCATTGAAAAATCATCCCTTATAGAGAATAAATGTGCAGATTTTGTGAGTTGATCAATAATTACCCATATTGCATCATTCTTTCATAGAGATTGGGTTAATCCATTGATAAAATCCATATTAATTTCATCCCATTTTCATGTAGGAATTTTAAAAGATTGCATGAATCCTATAGAATTTTTTCTTTCAGTTTTTACCTATTGAAAAACTAAACATATTGATATATAATCAGCAATTTCACACTTCATTTTGTCCCACCTGAAATTTTCCTTCAAATATCTATACATATTAGTGCTACTAGGGTGTATAGAGAAATTTGAACTATGGGCATCATCCAATAACTCCCTTTTTAGCTATAGGATATAGGGAACACATAACCTCCTTCAAAATTTCAGAATTCCATCCTCACACACGAAGTCTTCCAACTTCCCATCATTCACAACTTTAATTTTCTTTTGAAGATTCTCATCATTATACTGAGAACTTTTAATTTTTTTCAATAAAGATGGTTGGGAAACCAATTGAAAAAGTAGTGATGTTTCACCTTCTTTAATAATTCCCATATTCATCCTCTCTAGATTCATGTACATAGGATCCTTGTCAATTCTCATTTTGTTTAAAACTCCATGATCCTTCCTCCTCAATGCATCAGCTTCCCCATTTTCATTTCCTGGGTGGTAGTGTATAGAACAATCGTAATCCTTGAGTAGCTCTAGCCATCACCTTTTCCTCATGTTGATTTATTTCAATGAAAATATATATTTTAGGCTCTTGTGATCCATATATATCTCACAACTTTCTCCATAGGGATAGTGTATCCATATCCTCAGAGAAAATATTACAGCTACTAACTCAAGGTCATGAGTTTGATAGTTCTTTTCATGAATTTTTAACTGTCTTGATGCATAGGAAATAACTCTACCATTATTCATAAGGACATAACCAAGTTCTTTATTTAATGAATCATTATAGATCACAAATCCACCATTTCCTGGTGGTAGAGTTAGGATCAGAGAATTCAATAATATCCTCTTCAATTATTCGAAACATTCAACACGTTATTTTTTCCATATGAACTCAACCCCTTTATGAGTAATCTTGGTTAAGGGTTTGGCTAAATGGGTGAAGTTCTGAACAAAACGCCAATAATAACCTGTTAAACCAATAAAACTACACACCTCGGTTATTTTAATTGGTGTAGTCCATTCTTGAACTACCTTTGTCTTCATATGATTAACTAAAATTCCATCCTTAGAGACAATATGACCCAGAAAAGAAACTGCTTGAATCCAGAATTCACACTTTCTAAATTTCCCATATAATTCATTTCTTCTAAGAGTCTTCAGAATAATGCGCAAGTGATTCTCATGATATTCATAGCTTTTGGAGTATACTAAGATATCATCAATAAATACCACAACAAAGTCATCAAGATGTTTCTTGAAAACTCTATTCATTAGATCCATGAAAACATATGGTGCATTAGTCAGTCCAAAAGGAATTACTGCAAACTTGTAATACCCATACCTGGTTCGAAATGTTGTTTTTGGAATATCCTCTTTCCTCACATGAAAATGATGATATCCAGATTGAAGGAAAATCTTTGAAAAATATTGAGATCTATGAAGTTGATCAAATAAATCATAAATGTGAGGAAAAGGATACTTGTTATTTATCATAATATCATTTATCTCCATGTAGTCAATGCATATCCTCATATATCCATCCTTCTTTTTGATGAAAAGAACATGGGATCCCCATGGAGAAACACTAGGGTGGATAAATCCTTTATCACTCAATTCCTCTAGTTGTTTCTTCAGTTATACAAACTCTAAATTGGTCATTCTATAAGAAGTATTTGATATAGGTCTTGAACTAGGAATTAAATCAATAGTGAACTCAACTTCGTGCTTTGGAGGATGTATAGGTAAATCCTTTGAAAGACATAAATGTATTCTTACACAATAAGTACATCCTTAATTTGAATATTTATTTCCTCACCCATATATATTGCATTCTAATCCTCCCCAAGAATTATATTCAGTAGAGATACTGGGGGTGGATCTAGATAAGAATCAAATTATGAGGTTTCTTCTCTAAAGACAATATATTCTACACCATTATCAAAAATTGTAACCTATTTCTTCTTGAAATAGATTCTCACATTGTAGTTTTAAATCCAATTCATAACAAGAATTATATCAAAGTCAATCATGGGTATTATGATAATTTCTGTAACTAATGTAAGTTTTTGTGTCATAAGCGGGATTGATTGGCGCGTCTTTATTGCAATGATACTTCTCTTAGAAGTTTTGACTGAAAACTTATTTATTAAATCAAATTGTAAATGTATAATTTTCTTTGAAAACTAGGAAGATATAAAATAATAAGATGATCTAGAATCAAATAAATCATTGGCTAAGTTTTAGGAAATTATTAAAGTACCTTCCACCACAAAATTAGGAACTTAAACCTCATTGGTTGTGATCACATAAGATTAGACTTTATCCCTTGGCCTTTTCTGAGGAATTTTTCCTTGACGCTTAGGAAAATCATTTGCATAATGTCCCATCTCTTTGAAATTTTATAATTGAACATTGGTGGATTATTTATTTCCCTTACAATCATGGGATTGGTGGCCTTTTCCTCTACACTTATAACAAACACCCATACCCTTCAGGCAAGTACTGGGGTATTTATTCCCACAATTATCACAAGATGGAAAATCAATTATTCCCTTCTTCCCATTTTCATTATTTCCTTTTCCATAGTTTTCATTAGCCCTCTTCTTCTCTTTCATTATTTTAAATTGATAAGACTTAGAGAATTATTTTTCTATCTTGATAGAACATGAGACTATATCTTCGTATGATGAGAAAATTTGGAAGATTGGTGCGCTTTGGAAGAATAATTTTAAACTGTCAGATAATTGATCAAACTTGCTCCTTAGATTATATATATAGTTTGTGACATTTCTTGATAACCTTGTGAAGTTAGCTTCATACTTTGAAACATTCTCATCCTCTTTTTTCCTCAGATTCAGAAATTGGCTTTCCATATCCACTCATTGTTCATGAGGAAAGTATTTTTCTAATAATATTTCCTTAAAATACATCCATTTCATATTTTCAATCTCTTTATACTCATTTTTTTTGAATAAATAATCACCATTGATCAGCATCTCCCAATAGATGATAAACTATCATGATAACCTTATCCCTTTCGTTGTTTCTTAAACCGAGAAATGTATTCTCTAAAGAACTTATCCACTACTCTCCTATGAATGGATTTTTAGTCCCATTAAATGATAGAGGTTGTTGTCTCATAAAGTGTTCTAACATTTCTCTTCCACATTGTGGATCAGGATGCTCCATACGGGTAAGTTTATTATTCATAACCTAAGTCATTTGTCCCATTATAGTTATAAGTTTCTCAACACTAGTCACAATATCATTATCTTACATAGAAGGGAAATCCCTACATGGGATACGCGCATTCATGTGGTTTCTATTCCTTCCACTATGCGCTATTTTTAAATAATTTCATACACTAAATTAGGTTATGAATCATAATGTATAATGTTGAACTATAAAAACACTGAACATAAATTGAAATTTTATGCATGTCTACTTTCATAATCATAGGCATGGTTTATTTGAGAACATATTTACATTTAAATACTTAATAATTGTTTATAAATAGAATTTGAATTATCTAAGCATATCCCCGAGGATTTTTAAACCAGGTGCGCAGTAATACCCATTGTCATGTACCAGGTTACCCCAAGTCAAGACCAGAACACCTTGTTAGAGTTGTCACTTCTAGGTACATCTCTTCCAGAGCCACATCCGCTTATAGTATCTAAACATGGATGTATTTTCTATAAATATCCACATATTATATACCTTACCAAAATTATAGGATGTTCTTGTATACTTATCCTCAAATTATATCTTAGGGTTTGGTTCCCTAGTCTACATTTTCTAAATATAGTTTCTAAGTTTTTTACTAAACTTCCTCTAATACCAACTATAGCACCCCAACCCCAGTTACCCGGAGTAGGTGTATTATTTTATTACATTAGAATGATTATAAGAAATTTTTATCCCAAATTAATGAATAATTTAGTAGTTTTGGAAAACAAGATACAAACATAAGTTCAACATTACAACTTTAAAGGAAATATAATATAAAAATTCCATTATAAACATCCATAACTTCTAGATTATCCATTTAAGTCATTCATAATATACTTCTTCACATACTAGGAAAATATAAAACATTAAAAAATGGGTGATATCATATTCTCAGTAAGGGTAAATAATATATTGGATGTAATCATAATCATAAACACTAGGTATGGTGAGAAACTAAAAACACATGCCTTTAAAATATACTTGAACATAATATGGTAGAAATGAAAACTGAATAAATAAAATCATAATAAAACATAACCATGGATATTATATTATTCAAATAATTACATGGACTATAAAATACTAGTTTCATAATGGGGGAATACATAATTCCATACATCATAATCATTCTGTCAAGGCCTCATGCCATGATCATACATAAACGGGTAAAAACCCAAACTAGTTTGTCTCATGAGACTTATTGATGCATCGAGGGGCTATAGTGTTCTCCACCCATCACTTACTAATTCCAATTAATTACTCATATGAAAGGGGAGAAACATAATCAATATATACATTCATATTGAAACTAACATATGAAATATAAATAACTTTCCCCAATTAGTGAACATAAACACTAACCATTCATAGTAATATGGTAAATGGTATCAAGATAGTACATCCATAGTCAAAATAATAATAAAACATTCAATAAATTAAGGTAGATTATTTAATAAAATATTAATCTAAATTAAACATAAGAATCAACAAGAGTGTTGAAATAGATGTAAATACTATTATAAAGTCATCAAGTAATACTTGAGAGAAATATTATTTTACTTTACAAAGCAGAGTTATTTTAGAAAATTATTTATATAAAATCATAAGGGAAATAATATAGTTTATTTATAATAAAATAAGTGGTTTTTAAAAAATAATGTTGTATTAAAATATATTATGAAGTGTACTTGAAAATAGATAATAATTTTAGAATTTTCCTTGAATCATGTTTGTTTGTCGGGAAGAACTTGAGAAAGATCCTTTTAAAACATGTAACTCCCCATCGAATAAAGAATGATTTTGATTGGTACATATATATATAACATTCACACATAATTTATGAGGAGTAAATAAGAATAATTACTAATTTTATTGAGGTACTTATATAATAAGAGTAACCCAAAAGAAAATGGAGGTTCAGGTAGAAAACCCTTACCTTGTGTCCGAACATGTTCTGCACTTGACCTTAACTTCCTGGATAATAAAATTAAAATAATTAATTAATTAATTACTAACTTTATATACATGTATTTTATTCATTATAGTTTTATTAATTTCATTTATGGCCTTATTTATAAGTTATATGATTTAATTTCATCATTCTATAGTGTTCGTTTCCTTGATTTCATGATCGGTTTGTCTGATTATAAGTAATGAGGTTCATTTAAAATTGGTATAATTATAAAAAATTGGAATTTAATGTTTTTAATGAGAATCCATAAGTGTAAATAGTTATATATATCATTTTTTTATATATTATGAGTATTAATCATTAGATAATACATTTAGTGATAATCGTTTAGATTATTATGGCGGTTATTGATCATAACGAGCTCATTTTGTATTATTGCTTGGTATTATGTAAATATGTTACATCCATAACATAAAAAAGGTTGTAATATTCATTTTAAAATATGTTTCAACCATTAAAATGTTTTAATGAATAGACTTTAAGGAGAAATTGAATAACTAAACTTCATCATCCACGAAGGTTGTAAATCATCACTTCCCAGATAATGATTTCCTTTTTAAAATAAAAAGAGAGAGAGTAAAGAGATTGATGATGTTTATTACATTAACATGGTATAATTAAAGTATATAAATGATACTGGAGTTATCATGATCACTTGGATATATTATGTGTGGATAGAATAATAAAAGAAAATAAATTGAAATGAAATTAAAAGAAAAAGAGGGTTTGCCTATTGAAATATCCTCCTTGAGAACCTCCTTAAGGGAAGGGGTTTTGGTCTTTTGAAAAAACAAAGATCTCTTGGATGTGGGGAGATACTAGGGAAGATTATTTGGGAATAACTTTGAGAATATTCAAGGTTTAGAGGATTGAGAAGAAGAGGGAGTGAGAGGTGGCTTTTACAGTGGAGAAGAGGGGTGGTTTTTTAATATCTTATTCATTATTTTATTATTTTTCTCAAGATAAGAAATAGTGTTGATTATTATGACCAAAAATAGTAATAAGTTCATGTGAGTTTGAACCAAGTGTTCTTAAATAATCCATACATCACCTATGACTCAAAAAATCGTGTATTTAGCATTTATCGTTAATTATCATATTTTACTATTCACTAAAAATTCAAGTATTTTAGAAAAATATCAAAAAATCTCCATAACCATTTTTCAAAGTGTAGAATTCAAAATTTTACTCCATTTTATCAAAATAATATTCTCAATATGTGAAATTTAATTTTTAAATAGAATCATTTTTTACTTAAAAAATATAGATTTTTAATTTAAAACTGATTTTAGAATACTTTTAAAAATTAACTGAGGTATTATAAAATTATTCTAAAATCATAGGATAACAAAATATTTATTTATAAATACATTTTAAGAAAATTAATTTTATTTTAAATAAATTTGTTAATTTAAAATTTTAATTAAATATTTATTACACACAAAAATACTAACACTTAATTATTAATATTTAAAATATTCACTCTCATTTACAATGTGCCTAAATTTTATTGATACGTACATGGGCAAGTTTACTATTCATAAGGTTCATATTACTATTCATAAGGGTACATTACTATTAATAAGTTTCAAGTTTCTATTTACAAAAAAAATTAGGTTGATGTTATCAGACTCTAAATATCTTACTGGTCGTAACCATGTATGTCCGTTTTTTTGAAATTCAAAACATAGAAGCGGAAAAATTATGTATAACGGCTAGGTTATAACTATCTTCTATAATAAAAAAAGTGTTTGTTTTGTAGAGAATCAATGTTTCATGCATTCTATATTAAATTTATTTATAATTCCTTTGGGTGCTATAAAAAATATCAATAATTCATTTGTTGTGTGTAGGAATTGATTTCACCTCAATCCAAAACACGATGTGTCCTATGTGAATCAAAATGCGTGTTTTCAGTTTAAAATTGAAATTTTATTTTAAAACACACATGGCATAGTCATAATTGATCAAACACATTCACATTGTTTTTATACTTTATAAAAATGGTCCATGGGTCATTTTTTACGTGTAGGAATCAGTCGTGCCTCAATCCAATACATGGTGTTCCCTGTATGACTCGAAGTGTATATTTTTAGTTTAAAATTGACAGTTTATTTCAAAACACATACCACATTCTCAAAATTGATAAAAACCATTCATATTATTTTGATACTTAAGAAAAATGATCCATAACATGTTTTTTATGTATAGGAAACCACTTTACATCAATCCAATACACGATTTGCCCGGTATGCCTTAAAGTGTATTTTTTTTGTTTATAATTGACATTTTAGTTCAAAACACATGTGCTACACAAAAATCTAACAAAACACGTTCATATTATTTTGATACTTTAGGAAAAAAACGTAATTCATTTTTGACATGTAGTAATTGACTACACATCAATCTAACACATGATGTGGTCTATATAAATCAAAGTGTGTGCTTTCAATTTATAAATTACAATTAACTTTAAAACATGTGTCACAAATCCAAAACCCAGAAAACAATCTCAGATTATTTTAAAATTGTAGGAAAAAATTCATAATTCATTTTTGGTAATTGACCATATGTCAATCTGACACAAGATTTGGTTTATATGACTCGAATTACGTGTTTTCAATATAAAAGTTTCATTTTAGTTTAAAATGCATCACATGGAAAAAACCAAGAAAAATAGTTTGAATTGTTTTTAAAATTTTGTAAAATGATCTATAATTCATTTGTGATATATATGAATTGACTGTATATCAATCCAATATATGATGTATCGGGTATGACTCGAAGTGCCTGTTTTAAATATAGAAGTGTCATTTTAGTTTAAAATGCACGTCAAAATCCAAAATTTAGAAAACGATCTTGGATTGTTTTAAAACATTAGTAAAAAAATCCATAATTATTTTTTGAAATGTAGGAATCAAACTCACCTCAATCTGGTACAAGATGTGTCCAGTGCGACTCAAAGTGCATGTTTTCATTCTAAAATTGATATTTTAGTTCAAAACACACATGGAATACTCAAAACCAAGAAAATGATTTCAGATTGTTTCGACACTTTAGAAAAATGATCTATAAGTAATTTTTGTTGTTTAGTAACCAACTGCACCTCAATCTAATTCATCATGTTCATGATATGACTTGAAGTCTATTTTTTAGATTAAAATTGACATTTTAGTTCAAAACAAAAACTACATACTCAAAATTGATCAAACACATTCAGATTGTTTTGATACTTTATAAAAATGATCCATAACATATTTGTGACATGTAGGAATCAACCGCACCTTAATCTAGTATATTGTGCTCCAAGTATGACTTGAAGTGTTTGTTCTTAGTTCAAAATTAATATTTTAGTTCAAAACACATGTGACATACTCAAAATTGAGAAAACACATTCATATTATTTTGATACATTATGAAAATGATCCATAAGTCATTTTTGATGTGTAGAAATCAACCACATTTCAATTTGACACATTATGTGGCCGATATGATTTGAATTACGTGGTTTCAATATAGAAGTACTATTTAATTTTAAAGTGCATATCACATGGACAAAACTAATAAAATGAGCTTGGATTCTTTTCAAACTTTATGAAAAAAAAATCATAATTCATTGTGATTTATAGGAATTAAATTCATGTCAATCCAACACACGATGTGGTTGGTATGACTTAAGTATGTGTTTTCAACATAAAATTTTCATTTTAGTTTAAAATACATAACATAGAAAAAACAAGAAAAAGATATCATATTGTCTTCAAAATTTAGGATAATGATCTAAAATTCATTTTAAACATGTAGTAATTGATCGTACAATAATCTAACAGATGATGTGGTAGGTATAACTCAAAGTGTGTATTTTCAATATAAAAGCTCTATTTTAGTTTAAAATTCACGTCACATAGACAAAATGAAGGAAACAAGCTCGTATTTTTTTTTCAAATTTTAGGAAAATGGTCCATAATTCATTTTCGACATTTAGGAATTTACTTCACATCAATCCAAAACATCATGTGGTCGATATGATAGAAAGTGTGTTTTTTTATATAAAAGTATCATTTTAGTCATTTTAGTTTAAAAAGTGCATCAGATAGCCAAAACCGATAAAATGAGATCATATTATTTTAAAACTTTAGGACAAAAATCCATAATTTCTTTATGAAATATAGCAATCGACCACATGTCAATTCAATACACGATGTGTTCGATATGACTCAAAACATGTGTTTTAATACAAAAGTGTCATTTTAGTTTAAAACATGTATCACATAGTTAAAACTGAACAAAAAAACTTGTATTGTCTTCAAAATTTAGTAAAATGATCCATAATTTATTTTTGACATGTAGGAATCAACTTCACATCAACATGATGCAATTTGTGGTCGGTATAACTCAAAAGTGCATGTTTTCAACATAAATGTGTCATTTTAGTTTAAAACATTTATCACATAGCCAAAACCAAGAAAATGAGCTCATATTGTTTTCAAAATTTAGGGAAAAAATCCATAAATCGTTTTTAGAATTTAGGAATTTACCACACACTAATCCAACACACGATAAACTGATAATATCATTAATATATAGAGGGATATTAATTAACAATATAATTTATTGTATATAGATCATATAACATTAAAATTATAAAAAAAAATTATTTTTTTGTTTATTGTTACTGAAATTAGAATTGGTTTTATTACAGGGACAAGATTTTGTATGGAGTTTGATCTTTGGAGAAAGCCTGCTAAAAGAGTTATGATTTTGTATATTGGTTGTAATTTTTTGGATTAATTTCAAATATCACATCAATTTAAATATTTTGTATGTAAATTTGGAATTGAATTGGCAGTGAAATGTTATATTTGTATTTTAATATGATTTTATGTTAATATTTATTTTTGTTTATTTTTATTATGGTTGGGTTTGCTGTTATAGGGATACTACAAGGCTGTTTCAGGCTTATAGAAACCACATGGTCTTTACCTGGACTTTTAATATTGCAAATAAAGGATGAGTTATTTTAACATTACTTCGGTTTTCAGAACTTTTTTGTACTGAAAAATATCTTTTCTATCACTATTAAATGCCTCTTTTATAGTGGTGAGGCCTTGTAGATTTTAGTAAAGAAAAGTGTTTTGAAAGGTGTCAAGACAAGAAATTTGGAATTCTAGAAGCATTATGTAATGGGTAAGTATACTATAGTTAGTTTCAACACTATAATCTATCATACAAATGGAACACTTGATTACATCCATACCGATGTCTAGGGACCATTGAAAAATGCTTCATTTGGAGTTAATCATTACTTTTTCACATTTATTGATGATTACTCATCATATATTTCAGTATATGTCATGAAGCATAAGGAGTAAGTGTTGGATGTATTCCTTAAGTGAAAGAAGATGATTGAAAATCAGGTGAGAAGTAAAATCAAGAGACTGAGATCAGATGTCAGTATAAAATACACATCAGATCCGCTCAAGAAGGTTTTCGGAATGAAGGTATTGTGAATCACTTTACAGTTCCTAGAACAATCTAGTAGAATGGAATAGCATAACGGATGAACCATGTTCTCATTAAAAAGGTATAGTGTATGTTTTATTAGTCGGGTTTGATTAAATCCTTTGGGGTAGAATCATTGATTTATGAAACGCACATTGTGAAGCGATTACTTACTTCTGTGATCGACGGTAAAATTACTATAGAGGTTTAGTATGGTAAAAATGTTTCTAATTATTAAATACTTTGTATCTTTGTTTGTACTACCTATTTTCAAGTTATAGACTCAAATTTGGATCAAGTAATGAAGAAAACTATATTTTTTGGCTTCATTAGTTGTGTGAAGTCTTTCTGAATATAGATCCAGAAGTGAAGAATATCATTCGGAGTTGTGACGTCACATTTTGATGAGTTAGTAAGTCAAATGATTCTAGAAAATAGAGATATGATTCAATTGTGATTAAAGTGCAGAAAAGTCCACTGCCAATTGATTGAAGAAATAAGAGGAAGATTATAGTGATTGTATTGATATTCCAACTGAGTAATAATTACCACTACAAGATACTCGTCAGGATAAAGAGTATTTCCACTGGTAGAACATGAAGGACTATACAAATACCTTCCAAGTATGATGATGTGTTTATCTATTCTCTTTTAGTAATTGATGATGATGCTTAGATATCTATCATGATGTTAACTAGTGAAAGTCAGTTAGGGAAGGATAAATGAATTCAATGCATTAGAATCAGATATGGGATCTTGTTTCTCATCTGAAGGACAAGAAGGTGGTTACAAGAATCAATTTCTAATATTGTTTGGACTTGATAAATATCTCTCATACTTGAGATGCATATGGTTATCTACAAGGTTGTAAAGACACAAAAAATTCAAGAAATTTTTTTTCTTAAATTCTTTGGAATTTCACGAGTCCGTAGTTTCTAACGGCACCTGATTCTGAGGCCCGGTGTGCCCAGAATAATTTTTTGAAGTTTTGTTAAGCTTATATTTAATGCGCGTAAAAAGTTTTACTAACAAAGTGGAATAACTCTTAAATGGTTACTCAGATCAGAAATTCGAGGGTACCGTTGTGCTTAGGAAGGCGGTTTTACCCTAGGCGCGACTTATGTTTAGTCGGCGCGGGGCTCCTGTGAGAAATTCCAAAAATGGCATAACCGTAAATAAAATAATTAAATAAATTATTTTATTTTTCAAATGGTTATAACTCACAAATGGTAGCTCGGATTAAAAATCCGAGACCACCGCTAAACTCATGAGGGAATGCTTTATTTAAGTAGATACTAACTTTGTCCAGCACAGGCCACCAGAAAAAGTTAGTTTTTGGCTGCAAATAAAATAATTAAGTGAAAATTATTTTATTGTAAAATTCATAACTTCTAAACGGTAACTCGGCTTGAAAATCTAAGAGTATCAATGGGTTCATTGGGGTGTGTTTTACTTAGGCAGATCCTAACCTCTACCAGCGCGGGTCGAGGGTGACTGATAATAATTTTCCGAACTTTTTTTCAGGTACGTTCAGTAAATGTACGTGCGGGTTTTTCTATCATTTGAACCGGTGCTCGGAATTGAAATCCGAGGGCACCGATGAACTCGCAGCGCCGGTAATTGATTAAGGGAACCTTTACCACAGTTTCTTTTTAAGCGGGTTGAGAATTAATAATTGGGGATTTAGAATTAAATAAATAAAATTGGTGGTACACAATTTTATTTATATCTATGGTAGTTATGCCCTACAAAGGGAAGTTAAGGTTGAGACCCATAACCACCAACTACCCATGTGTGGATAAATGAGAGGTGGGGCCCACACGAGCCCCAACCTTTCATTTCCCCATAACCTCTCTTAAACCCCCTTTAACACCTCTCCAATTTAATGTGACAACTCCCCTTATTATGGAAACCCATTACCTCCCTAATTAATATTCCATAAAAGGTTTGAATTAAATGGCATGTTATATTATGGAGATCCTTTTTATTATTTTGGGGGATGGCAATATTGGTGGAGGAACTCTTGAGAAGACTTAGAAGGAAGTGTTCTTCTTTGACGAAGAACACCAACCTTCAATGAAGAACGACTCCGCCGCGAAGAACGCGGGGGATTTCTCCAACAGTGTTTCTACTTCGGACACACCCTGACGTCAACGGAATAGACGTCCATCTTCCGTGATGCCGCATTCCGCGAATCAATGACGTGCGGCGTTAATTACCGAGGTAGGGAGGTTTTTTTATTTAAGTTTACGTGATTCTTTCCCTCAAGCATGGAAGAATATTCTGTTGGGTGTTTATTCGAACTACTAACGCGGTGGGTACGGACTACAAAAAAGTCTGGACCCACCACCAACTTGTTCTTGATGTGAAGCGGCTTGGGGTCGGGTGCGTGGTAACGGGAGGTGGCGCGGCGAGCGGACAGGGGGCCAGGCAATGCGGCTGGTTTGAGGCGCGCCGGCGCGGGTAGTCGGGGGCGGTGAGGCGGCGCGGCGGGAGGCCAGGATGGTGGTAGGCCGGAGGCGGCAGATCCGGCGTGAGAGGTAGCCACAGGAAGGACAGGCTGGTAGGGTTTGGTGGAGAAGAAGCAATGAATGGAGAAGGAGATTGGAGAGAGAAAACCATTAAAAGAAATAAATTAGAACTTAAAGAAAGAAAGAGAATCCAATGAATGTGATGCGCGCCATTTAATTAGGGATTTTCGTGAAATGGAGGGAGGCACACCAATTGGAAAGAAAAGGTGGTGGTGCGTGGCATTGTTTTTTTTTGAAGTAAAATCAATTAAAAATAATCATAAAATAATCATATTATTATTTTTGTTGATAAAACACTTTTTCGACCGCAACTTATTTGTGCGACCTCGGTTTCACGAACCGTCTGTGGCAGTGCGACCCAGATTCCGAGACGGACATTCCGAGTCCAATATTGAATGTTTTTTTCGGGTTTTTGGATCGGGTACTCGAAACGCTCGGAAACTAATAGATTTAATATTATTATTAAATCTTCGACCTGCTATAACTCATGCGTGCGACATCCGATTGGCTTGCCATCAGCGGCGACGTGGTCCTGTCTTAAAGACGGTCGATTCAATTCTAATTTTCAATACTAAATTCTGGTTCGTGGCTCGGGTCCATGAAACACCCAATGATAATAATAATATTATTATTACGGGATCTTGTATCTGACATATCTATCTTATTCAGTGTCAGAATGATGAACCATCTGCGACATTGCGACCCTGGAATTAAGACGGGTGTTTCAAGACCAATTTTGGATATTTAAGTCGAGGTCGAGGCGCGGGCCCCACGAGGCCTGGTTCGCCCGTGTTGCGGTGAAATGAAACTTTTTTACCGGTTATCCTTTTTGGACCAATGGGTAGTCCATCTCGTGTGTTTTTCAGTATGGATCGCAATGGTGTGACCGGTTTGGTTAACCGGTGTCATTTGAAGTACGGCCGGGTTGGTTCGAACACGAAACCAATCGGGCCCTCGAAGCGGAAACACTCATAACTTAAGGATCGGACGTCCGATTGATGTTTCGTCGACTATGTTGGATTCTTTTTTATGAGACGGATCTTTTGGCATACTTCACCTAAGGTTTGGACGCAGTTGGAGTATAGTTGGGTTGGTTTTAGCTTAGAAACCAACCGGGCCCCTAGAACGGGAAAACCGATAACTTTCAGACCGGACGTCTATTTGACGAACCGTCAGCGGCGTTGGTAATATCGTTGAGAAACGGTCCCTTTGAGTATACCCTATGAGAGTTCGGGGTACAGTTGAGATACGGTCGGGTTGGTTCGTACACGAAACCAACCGGGCCCTCGGGACGAAGAGGCTAATAAATCATAGACCGGGCGTCTGATTGACTCAACGTCTATTGCGTTGTGACCCCTATGACAAGGAGGTACCTTGTGATACTTATTTGTGAGATTTTTTGATACTTGGAGTATCGAACAGTAGCTCGTGGAGTGGATCCTCCTGAAGATGAGCGTACGGAGTACGGAGACCTAGTAGCTGTGGACTTGACGACTTCTTGACCGATTCGACTTGGAGTGAGTCAACTAGCCTAGTGGATGGAGCGCTTGTATTTGGCGGAAGACCCACGGCAGACGGAGCGCCTGGTAGTTGGCAGCAGACCCGCGGTACTCAGTAAGAGGAGTACCTTTGTAGGCTATTGGGGGAACTACTACTGTGTTTGGGCGGCAGACCCCTGGCGGGGAGCACTACTGTGTTTGGGTGCGGACTCGCGGTACTCGACAGGAGGAGTACCTCAGCAGTCTAAGGTTAGTGAGTAGCGCCTTAGAGTCGTGACAGGGCTACTGTACTCGACAGAGGAGGAGTTCTCCAGCAGTTGTGGTTTCAGTATCATTAGTGAAAATCCTGGTTTGAGCTGATTCAATGACCTTTGTGTTTTCCTCATGATTGAGATGGGTTACTTGATAACTTAGGTATATGTATGGGAATATTATTAAGTAAAGGTTATATATTGAGATCTTTTTTGTGGTTATCCTTGTTGGATTTAGTGAGACCTTGAGGGTCTCGGGGTCCCTATTGAGTATCGTTATACTCACCCCTGCACAGGCTATGCCCGCACCTTGTTGTGTTGGATGCAGACAATGGACAGCGCTGATAGAGGCCGAGTGTAGGAGGACTGGATGGCACCTGGAGGTGGACCTCATGAGGAGTTGGTACCTGGAGGTAGACCTCACGATGAGTCGGTACCCGGAGGAGGTTGACGGACGAGGGCGCTGAGGAGGCTATCTGTACCTACCCTTCAGGTAGGATCCTTGGTGGATGATCTAGGAGATGCTTGTCACCTTCTAGCCGTTTTGTCTTTTTCCTTGTACTTTACAATTAGGATTGTATTTCCGGCCCCCTTTACTTTCATCCCTTCTTTGTATTCAGTTTTACTTAGTGTTTACTTCTACTTGTACTCTGGTAGAATGTGTTTATGTTTTATAAAGGAAATGTCTTACCAGTTATCGGGATTTACGTCTTTGGTGCTAGTCACCAGCCCCTGGCCTATGGAAGGCGCGCTTGGGGTAGTTACAACACAGGCCCCGAGGATGGGTCGTGACAAAGGTAGCATCAAGAATAATTTTTTTAGAAGCAACTTGGTAATATTTTTTTAAGGTGGAGATTTTTTAAAGATGACTAAAATGTCACCGTCTTTGTGGTGGGTGACCACCAGGGATGATTATCCACCATTGAAGACCCATTTCATGAGGTTGGTGCTGCATAAGGAAAATTTGGAAAGAGGTGGAGACTACCCCAAAAAATATTTCCAACTACTTTGTTTCTTCTCTGTTTTTTTTCCTATAAACATAGGATGGGTTGTGTGGGAAAGGTGTAAAATTAGTTCTCGAGAATGAGGTACCTAGTCTCCTCATCCCCTTTGGTTCTTGGTTACATAATAACATTATCTTTACCACTTCCAAGAATTTGTTAGAAATTACCATGAGCACAAACTATGGGAGAAGTATGATGATAGTCAGGGGTACGTGCCCACCGCTAGACACAACACCGTGATCGGTGGTAGCATGAAGTAGTTGGTTCTCCACTAGTGAGGTTATGACCATGATGATGATTTGGAATACCATGAAAACCCCCATCCTCTAGAGTAGGGTTATTCACCTGGGATTTCTCATCCACCATCTCATGATCATGAATAAGGTCTGGTCATAGAGCACAATGCTGGCGAGCATAGAGATGGTAACGAAGGCACCTAGGCTAGCCGAAGGGATATCGAAGATGTCACTACCCAAGGATTAGTCCAGGGAGGCTCCCTAATTTATTAAGAGAGTGATAATATATTTCATCATGATACTGGGAATGAAGTTTAAAATGAGGATGGGGATCATTCACAGCATTTACTTCATCTGTTATATTTTTTATTCATAAAATAGATAAATTAAAAGTGGTTTGGGATCTACTATATTGATTATTGGATTGATGAGGTGAAAAAACCTTTGGGAATATCACATTATAAATGTGGGTAGAAATCCCAAATATCCTCCCTTATAAATAAAGTATTTGGGAATCGGTTTTTCATTAAAAAATATATATATTACAAAATGTGTTTTAAAAATATATATTCTTAGTAAAAAAATTTGTTATATATATAAAAAAATAAAACCAAAAAATATAAATAAAATGAAATTAAACTTTTTATAAGAATGACTAATAAGGTGATTAGTCATAACGGTTAGATTTCGAATTTTCAAAATTCAAATGGGTACCCCCACCAAGAGTTGTGTAAATTCGTTCAAACCAAGGTGGTCTTTGATTGTAAAGGTGATATCAAATTAGTGCAATTCATGTCGTTTTTGATCTATAAATAAGTGATTAAAATATCTCTTATTAATTAACTCTTCTTCAATCCAAAAATTATCTAGATAATTTCTCTAACATAGGTGTTATGGGACTGTTGGAAATTGGTGTTTGGATTTACCTAAATATTAGTAAAATCTTTAAGGGAAACTTCCACTGAGAACCCTAAACCAACAATTAGGGGTGGATCAAACCCTTTTGGATAGTGAATTAAATTCATACATCGATATTTGATCTATATTCTTCATCTACCTACTTATTTTCCAATAATAAAAAGGGTTTTATTGAAGTCATAACCTAGAAAATAGATTCTGAATCCCTTAAAATGATGAACCATGACATGGTTAAAATTGACTGTTTCGATTGAAATAACTTCTCTCAGTGGAAGGACATGATTATGTTTCTTCTTATAGTGTTGAATATTTTTTGCATCTTGGAACCAAATATTCCTCCCATTCCTGATAAATGTAATCCAAATCCCAATCTCACACTCGTTCACATGAATCAAGTTGATCACATTCATGAAATAAGGAAGAGATGTGAAGACGATGAGGCTTTGTGTCAAAGACATATTATTAACACATTATCAAATCATCTTTATGACTATTTCGACAAATGAAGTATGCTCGAGAGATATGGGATGCACTCAAGTTCAACTAAAAAGATGAGGAAGAAGGTACCAATAAATTTATTATTGAAAAGTATCTTAACTTAAAGATGGTTGATAACAAGATAGTGTTGGAGAAAGTTCATAAGCTCCAATTTATTGCAAAAAACTTCTTTCCCATAGGATTAATATACTAAAAACTTTCCAAGTTGGTGCAATTATTGTTAAATTTACACCTATTTGGAAATACTTTATTAAATCACTCATTAAAAAGAGTGAGGATATTTTCTTGTAACAATTGAAAAATATTATTTTAATTGAAGAAGATTCCATATTGAGAGATATGGGTATGGCTTCGCAATTTGATACCAATATTAATATCATTGATGGAAAGGCGCAAATGAACTCTTCCTTACATGTCAAGGAGAAAATATAATGATTCAAGAAAAAATTAAAACCTTCTAAGAAGAAAGGATAATGATTTGTATGTGGAAAAATTGGTCATTTTGCATGGGAATGTCACTATCAAAAGAAAGATGTTAAACCTGCTACAAATATGATGACTAAAGATAATATACTTGCAATTATATCTGAATATGGGATGTTGTATTGATTTTGGAGAAACGGTGCATGTTTTCAAGGACTATTCGTTGTTCAAAACATTTGATGATTGCACTATCACGAAGGAATACACCTTGGAAATAATGAATGCATCGATGTTAGCAGATAAGGAATCATGGAATAGACTTTACTTATTGGAAGGAGTTTAATCATCTTAATGTGTTTTATGTACCTAAAATTTGAATGAATTTAGTCTCTTTCAATCTTCTGTGTAAGAAGGGATTTTGGGTTTCATTTGAATCTTACAAATTTATCTTATCGAAGGGAGTCATGTTTTGGGGAAGAGATACTCAAATGATGGAATGTATCAACTGACCATTAATAATATGATTGAATATTTTTCTTACTTGATTGAGTCCCCAAATTTATGGTATGATCATTTAACACATGTTAATTATAATTAATTAAAAGTAATGAAAATTTTAAACTTAATTAACTTTGGAAATGAATTTAATAAATGTAAAACATGTGTAAAATATTAAATAGTTAACAAACCTTTTCAAAGTGTTGAAAAAAATCTGATATATTAGAATTAGCACATTTTGATATTTATGAATTAAATGGTTTATTATCTCATGGAGGAAAAATGTATTTTTTTACTTTTTTTATGAGTATGGTAGATATTTACATGTATATCTTCTTAGAATAAAGGATGAAGCCTTTAATATGTTTAATAAGTATAAATATGAAGCTGAAAGCAATTAAACAAAAATATTAAAGTATTACACTTGGTTATAGCTAGTGAATACTTTATGAATTATTTTAATGAGTTCTGTGAAGAAAATGGTATAATTAATCAAAGTACTGATCCTTACATGCCTTAATAAAATTTATCAACTGAAAAGAAAAATCATACTTTAGTAGAAATAATAAATTTCATGATTAATAAATCTAATTTACCATTAAATTTATGGGGTGAATATTTATTGGTTTCATTTCATATTCATAATAAGATTGCCTCTAGGAAAACTAAGTTATCCCCTTATAAAATTTAGAAAGGTAGAATACCTAATCTTTTATATTTTAAAGTGTGGGGGTGTTTATCTAACTATAGAGTTCCTAATCCTAAAAGAACTAAAATTATTCCTAAATTAATTAAATATGTTTTTTTTATGTGTAGAAATTATAAAATCATATAAAATTATGGGTTTATTTTATAATAATGATGATTCTCGAGTTGAACCTAAATGAAGTGAAAAAATTATTAATGGGAAACATCTACATCTAGATTTTATTTCTTCTAATTCCATAGTTATTCATGTTGAGGGAGATAAAAATAATTATCTTCTAAATAAGTATCATATGGTATTAACTATAGAAGATGACCCAAATACATATAAAGAAGTTATGACTTCTAGAGACGTTACTTTCAAGAATGAAGCAATTAATGATGAAATGGATTCCATTATAGGGAATAATATTTAGGTCATTAAAGATTTACCAAGAGGTTAAAAATCTATTGGTTATAGATGGTTTTTTAGAAATAATTATGAATCTAATGGTAACATTAAATCTTTTAAATCTATATTAGTTTCCAAAGGTTTCAAACAAAAGGAAGTAATTGGTTATTTTGATGCTTATGCTCCTATAGATCGGGTTGCTTTAATAAGGATTTTATTTTATTTAGATTAAATTAATCATTTTTATTTCCATCAAATATATGTTAAAATTTATTTTTTAAATGGATACCTAATTGAAGATATTTGCATGGAACAATCAGAAGGTTTTATTTTACAAGGTACAAACAAAAAAATATGTAAACTAGTTAAATCTTTTTATGGCCTTAAACAAGATCTGAATCAATGGAATGAGAAATTTGATTCCATTATTTATTCTAATGGATTCACTCATAAAAATTAAAATAATTATGTTTATTAAAAGTTTACAAAATTATGTGTAGTTATTTTGAGTTTATATGTGTATGATGTGTTAATTTTTGGAACCAATATGATTGGTGAAAATGAGACAAATAATTATTTATCCTCTATTATTATAATAAAGGATCTTGGAATAGTTTATACCATTCAAGTTATTAAATTTAGAAAACATATTGGGGGTTAATATTTAAGTGAATCTAATTACATAGGAAATATGTTAAATAATTTTGATCATCTTGGTTTCAAGGATTCTAATGCACTATTTTATTCTTGTGTTAAAATGTTTATGAATACAGGTAGAGTAGTGGAAAAACTTGAGTATTCTAGTGAAATTTGTTTGTTAATGTATGTAATGAATTGTACCAGACTTAATATTACTTTTTCTTTATGTAAAATGAGTAGATATACTAGTAATCTTGGTGTGTATTATTGTATATGTATAACGAGATTTTTTGGATACTTAAGAAAGACCAAAGATTTAAGTTTATAATACAATGATTATCTGATTGTATTAAAAGGATAGACCGATGCAAGTTGAATTACTAGTATTGGTGATAACCAATCCATATATGGATGGTTGTTTACTCTTGGAGGTTATGTTTTTTCTTGGGAGAGCAATAAGAAAACATGTATTTTACATTCAACCATGGAGTTAGAGTTTATCATCTTAGTGGCATGTGGAAAGGAAGCTGAATGGATTAGGAATCTATTATTGAATATTAGATTGTGGACTAGTATGATACCTCATATCTATATCAGTTATGATAGTGAATAAACTTTATCAAGGACATATAGTTTCATGTACAACAGAGATTCTGGACATATAATTTTGAGACCCAATTATGTGAGACAATTGTTACAAGATGGTACCATAATAATTGTATATGTGAGATCAAGTAAAAACTTTATAGATATGTTTACAAAATATTTACCGAGAGTGATAATTCATTCAACTAATAAATATATGGGGTTAAAATCCATAAAATAAATCATTTTTGTAATGGAAACCCAACACTTTCTTTAGGTAGATCCTAATCAAAGTGTTTAATGGGTAAAAACAAGTTATGAAGATGATTATTGATATTAACAATTATAACCCCAACTACTTGGTGTCAATATCGTCTGTTGTGAATAGAGGTTGAGTTAAAAACTCTTAAAAAAATATTAAGACTCAATGAGTTATTTGTTATAATAATGGAAGCCAATTTTAATATTTTGCCTATGTGAACTTAAAAGCAGTGTCGCTTCTTATTGGAGTTAATGGTTTTACTCCTTAGAGAGTTAATGAAATGTATATCATCACATGGCTATAAAAGTGCTACAAAATGAGAATTTGGATATATAGATCATTGTATGTATGATATCTATGGTTTATCTTAAAGATTAACAAGTTTAATGTTTTAAAAACTTATAAATCTGATAAAACTTTGAGAAATTCATACTAAGTAAATGTTTAAATCAAAAGATACATTTATTATGTATAATGATTCAATTGTGATATTGAGAGTTAACATTTATGAATAAAAGTGGGGGTATTTATATTTTTTATTCATAAAATAGATAAATTAGAAAGTGAGTTTAATGGGACCCACTAATTGGAGGTTTGGACTGATGAGGTGGAAAAACCTTTTGGAATCCAACATTGGAAATGTGAGTAGAATTCTCAAATCTCATCCCTTATAAAAAGGGGATTTGGGAATTGAGTTTTTCATTAAAATATATATATTCCAAAATGAGTTTAAAGTTTTTTAAAAATATTCAATTTTATTAAAATGTTTTATAATATATATATATATATATATAATAAAATAAAATAAAATAAAATAAAATATTTTATAAAAACGAATAATAATTTGATTTGTCGTAATGGTTAGATTTCGAATTTTTGAAATCTGAATAGGTTCCCTCACCAAGATTTGTCTCATTTTGGTCAAACCAATGTGTTCTTTGACTAAAATGGTGAGATCAACTCAATGTGATTCACACCGGTTTTGATCTATAAATAAATGATGATGATATTAGTAATTAATTAATTCTTCTTCAATCCAAAACATCTCCATATAATTTTCCCAACATTGGTGCCACGGGACCATCATAAATTAGTGTTCATGTTTCCCAAAATATTGGTGAAATACGAGGGAAACTTTCACCAAGAACCTTACACCAATAAGTTGGGATAGATCAAACCCTTTTGAACATTGAACGCATCGATATTTGATCTAACTTCCATATCTCCCTACTTATTTTCCAACATGGTCTCCTCCACATGTGTCATATATAAAAAAATCCATGGATAATAATTGTACATTATTTTAACTATAGCCTTATCGAGAAACTTGCATCAGTGAATATAGAGGATAATCTGAAGATATGGGTTTAGAAAAGGTGAGTCTGTTTTGAATCTATCAAACCCAGAAAGTGGGTTTCCATTCATTTGACCTTAGGTTATGGCTATGGTCGATCAGTATTTTCCCCTTCTCTGCATACTCCTCCATATGGAGTTTGTGGAGCTCCATAGAGTCACTAAGAAAGGGATCCCCCCACTTCCTGGTGGCGACCACAATGGTGTGGTCCATTCTGGTGAAGGGGATTCTAGTGGGGAGGTGGTGGCGGTAGAACTGAGTCCCAATGAGGAAGATGAGGATGGAGATGGTGAGGCCGACGATGGAGAGGCCATAGCCGACATACCATCCTATGTTGTCTTGCATGCATACAAATATGGTGTTGGAAAAGATAGTGCTAGTGAAGATGTTGAACATCCACCGATTGAAGGGGGGTTTTGGGTCTTCTCCATATTGTAATCTCAAATGAACATAGTGCATCCCTACGGGTCAAGGTTGATGGGTGCAAGGGACCTGTCTCAAATAGGAGACTAGAGGGGTGTTGGGAATAATATACAAGTACCAGTCATCCCCCCTCCCATCATAAGGCCTTTTCAGAAGGGGGTGGCAGTGATCCACCCTGGTGGGCAGTGAGCCCTACTGAAGAACAAAATCATAAGGTAATGATCCAAAGTGGAAAATATTGTGATGTAGGGTCTTGTAGCCCAAATTTAGATCCTACAATTAGTACCATAGCAGGTGGTCAAGCCTCTGATTCATAGGTAAATCACTAAGGGGAGATTTTTGGAATCCCAAATGAATACAGTGGAGCCCTACGGGTCAAGGTTGTTGGCTACAAGGGCTCACTGCCCACTAAGGTGGCTCACTGCCATCCCCCTTCTAAAAAGGCCTTATGATGGGAAGAGGATGGACGGGGATTATATATCATTCCCAACACCCCTCCAGTATCTGATCTGTTATAGGTCCCCTATAGCCAGCAACCTTGACCTGTAGGGATGCACTGCATTCATTTGGGATTCCAACAATCTCTCCCCCTGTGTTTTCCCAACAAATCAGAGGCTTGACCACCCACTTTGATACCAATTGTAGGATCTGTATTGGGGTTGTAGGACCCTACATCACAATATTGTCTATTTTGGTTCACTAAATCATGGGTTTGTTCTTTAGTAAGGCTCATTTCCCATCGGGCTGGATCACTGCCACCCCCTTCTAAAAAGGCCTTATCAGAAGGGGGATGGCAGTGAGCCAACCTGGTGGGCAGTGATCCCTGCTAAAGAAAAAACTCATGAGGTAGTAAACCAAAGAATACAATATTTTGATATATGGTCCTTTGATACTAATTGTAGGATCTACATTGGGGCTTCAGGAACCTATATCACTATATTGTCCACTTTGGTTTATTACCCCGTGGGGTTTTTCTTCAGCAGGCCTCACTTCCCATCATGGTGGATCACTATCATCCCCCTTTTGAAAAGGCCTTATTATGGGAGTGGGTATGGATGGGGATTATATATAATTCCCAACACCCCTCTGGTATTCGATGTGGGATAGGTCCCCTGCACCCATCAACCTTGACCCGTAGGGATGCACTACGTTCATTTGGGATTCCAACAACCCCCCCCCCCATGTTTTCCCTACGATCAGAGGCTTTCCTACCCCCTTTGATACCAATTATAGGATCTACATTTCAGATGTAGGACCCTAAATCACAATATTCTCTTCTTTGATTCACTGTCTCATGGGTTTGTTTTTCAATAGGGCTCACTTCCCACTAAGGTGGCTCATTGTCATCCCCCTTCTGACAAGGTCTTTTTAGAAGGGGGTGGTAGTGATCCACCCTGTTGGGCGTCGATCCCTATTGAAGAACAAACCTCTGAGGTAGTGAACCAAAGAAAAAAATATTGTGATGTATGGTCTTTCATCCCCAATTTAGATCCAACAATTGGTATCAGAGCGGGTGGGAAAGCCTCTGATTTTTAGGGCAAGCACTAGGGAGTGATTGTTGGAATCCCAAATGAATGCGGTGCAGCCCTATGGGTCAAGGTTGCTTGCTTCAGGGGCCCTATCCCACATCAGAGGATGGAGGGTTTTTGGGCATGATATATAAGCCACATCCATCCTCCTTCCCATCACAAGACCTTTTTAGATGGGGGTGGCAATGAGCCACCCTGGTGGGCAGTGAGCTCTATTGAAGAACAAACCTATGAAGTAGTGAACCAAAGCAGACAATATTGTGATTTAGGGCCATGTAGCACTGATGTAGATCCTATAATTAGTGTCAAATGGGGTAGCCAAGCCTCTAAGTTTAGGGAAAGCACTAAGGGGGAGATTTTTGGAATCCCAAATGAACACAGTGTGGCCCTATGGGTCAAGGATACTGGGTGTAGGGGTCCTGTATAACATTGGAGACTGGAGGGGTGTTGGGAATGATATATAAGCCTCGTCCATCCCCCCTATCATCATAAGGCCTTTTTATAAGGGGGTGGAAGTGATACACCCTGGTGGGCAATGAGGCCTACTGAAGAACAAACCCGTGAGGTAGTTAACCAAAGCATGTAATATTCTGATGTAGGGTCATGCAGTCCCAATGTAGATCCTACACTCCCGATCGAGGAACTCATCGAACTGGTCCACCCTGATGATAGATATGTTGGGATTTGTGTTTCCCATCACCCACTGCCAGTGTGTATATCACATCATAGAACACCTCCAACTATAGGGTGGAGGCTGGATCGCAGGTGGTGGCAGCAGTCTTGGCACATGGGGGCGGTTTCAAGCTGGGGATCGAAACCGCTAAGATCAACAGGGACATGCCCTGAAACCAAAGAAAACCCTGAATCACATTCACCTTAGATGGGAAAATATAAAGCCTCCATAGAGATGGTACCACAAGGTAGATGGAAGAGGCTATGAGGAAGGTGTGGTAGCGGCCGAGGTGGGAATCGGTGAAGTAAGCGCCAAGGGTGGGGGTGATCCTGATGGTGTCATCCCAATTAGTGACATTTTTAGAGGAGGTCAATGTCCCCTGGTGAGGCTTCTTGGTCAAGTAAAGCACTAGGTTTGTTGAGATCCCATAGTACGCCATCTACTCGAACACCTCATACACTGAACTTCAAGAACAAAAACATCCCCAGAGGAAACAGTACAAAAAATGGGGGAAAGGGGGTGAAAAGAGGAAAGGTATGGTTATGGAGAAATTATCGATGACAAAGGAGAAATCCTTCTGCCACCCCTCTTGGATTTGACCACAGGGCTGCCCGTTAGATCTATTGTGTTTTCCATGGTGTACCCATCAACCCCTTTTTCCATGGTTGTGCCTAATATCTGAAAACTCCCCTCTCTGTTATGTTTCTCTGTCACACATATGGTGAATATGGAATTTCCATAGATCATGATCCTGAGATTTCCAGCATTCAAGTCTCCATTTTTCTCAGTAATCGTGTAAAATAATGTCACCACGCTTGACTAACAAGATCTATAATAATAATATTCATAATAATAATCCCAATCTTAAACATGATACACAACCTAAGGACCCATGGTATCTAGGGCATTCCATATAAACCCAGGATCAAATCCCAATATCTCGAGCATTCTTCACATGGCTCAATAGCTGGATCTCAAGATATGCACTGGGAATCCACAATGATGTCATCACGTCCAAGTCGTATGACACAATTTAACATGAGTCTCAAAATATGGATCCAAGGAATCACCTATATGCATCCAAAACATCACTATCACACCATATTAGGTCCTTAGGCCTAGTCACATGAAGTGTGTTTGGCATTGCTTCATATTTAGGTTTATTTAGTGAAACCCTTTATCATCATTAAAAGAAATCACTGATAAAGGGTTACATTTATCAACACTAACAAAAAGTTCTGATAAAGTTATCACCTCTATCAATGTTTTTAGAGCTGATAAATGCTACTTTTATCAGTTATTTTCTTAACAATGATAAAAGTATGTCTTTTTTTAGTGCTAAAACACTTTTTTCTATCACTGATAAAAGGTATGTTTCATAAAAATATATATATATCATTAAAATCGTATATTTATATATTTATATATTTATATATTTATATTTATATAAGAATAATATATTTTATAAAATATGATTTATATAATACTAAATATGTAATCACACTCAATATATAAAATATTTACTGAAAATCAATTATAAAATAATAAAAATGATATTAATAAACAGTTTGTTAATTATTATTGAGTAATAGTCATTTAATGACAGTTTGATGATAACAAAAATCAATAAATTAATAAACAATCTAAAATAAGTTAAAAACATGACTCAAACTTCAAACGGTCATAACTTTTGATCAGAGTGTCTGTTTGAACACCGTCACATATAAAATTGATGTTTTGAAAAAGATCTAAATCACAGTGACACAAAGAGACCCTCACCGGTGTTTTTTTGAGGTCAAAAATGTCTAGAAGACCTCTAAAACTGAGTTTTTTGTCGGGGTACCTTATTTTTTGAACATTTGATAGAATTTTAGTCTCGCTTAAGGGGGTCTTCTTATCTTTTGTCAGTAAAGGCTCAATTTATTTTCAGGGCTTACACTCACACTACTACAAAATGTGTTATATACAGTATTTTCCTTTATCAATGCTATTAAAAAAACTGATAAATGTGTCATTTATCAGTTCTAAAAAACACTGGTAAAGTGCCTTTTATCAGTGCTAAATATGCTGATAAAGGATTACCTTTATCAGTGCTTTATTTCTAGCATTGATAAAGAGTTCCCTTTATCATTGATTTATTGTTAGCATTGATAAACGGTGTCATTTATCAGCACTTTTTTAGTGCTGATAAAGGTTTCGATCGCAGGGCAAGTCCTACATCGAAATAGCGCATTGGAGGGCAGTCATTTATATATCATTCTATTGAATCCATGCCTTAGAAGCCTACTGCGGGGATAGGCTTCTGCATACACTACAAACACTTATATGAGCCCATTACGGGCCCACGCGGGCCTTGCCCTACCCTATACTTAACCTTGTCCTCCGTCCACCTTCATATTCATGACCTACAGGACACGACCCGATCTATTGCCAAAATTTTTTATACAAATCAATAAAAAAATAAAAGTATTAAAAATAATAAATTTTTTTGAAATAATTAAACAAATAAAAAATAAAAATGAATAAACTAAAAAATATTATAAAAAATGATTAAATAATTATTAATAAATTTAATATATATATATATATTATAAATATTAATAAATAGTATATATTAAATATAGATATGTAAAATGAATAAAATGAAATAATTAAAAAAATAAAAATTGAAAATGAGTAAATTAAAAAATATTAAAAAATTATTAATTAACAAATTATTGATAAAAATGAATAAATTGAATATACATATATATAAATTATAAATATCACTAAATAGTATATATTAAATATAGATATATAAAATGAAATAATTAAACACATTGCACACACTTATATGGGCTCGTCATGGACCCAAGTTTGTCTTGTCCCACTCTATACTTAACCTTGGCCTTCGCTCACCTTCATATTCGGGTCCTACAAGACCCGACCCAATCCATTGCCAAATTTTTTTATACAAATCAATAAAAATAGAAGTTTTAAAAAATTATATAAAAATTGAAATAATTAAACAAATAAAAATTAAAAATGATTAAATTAAAAATATATATATTAAAAAAATTTAATTAAATAATTATTAATAAATTTAATATATATATATATATATTATGAATATTGATAAGGGGTATATATTAAATATAGAGAAGGTATGTTTGGGAGAGTGTGCTAGGGTTTGAGCATGTTGTTCGCTCAGGGCACGATGAAAGGAGTTGCGGCCCCTTCCCTTCTTCCTTCTCAGGCTGCAGCTCTCATCCCTTTTTTCCCAGGTGTGAGGGTCTCTCATTCCTCGCTTCCCACTATTCAAGATATCAGTGTTTGTGCTAGAGCTCTAAGATTGTTCGATGGCCAGCCTGGAATTGATTTGTCTTTTTTGGAGTTTGTGGAGGCCTCCTCCTTTCATTTTCTCACTCTGGTGGCTAGGTTTGATTTGGTTTGTCCCTCCTTTGATGTTTTTTACAAGCATGTGAATTCTGCTTGGGCTATGAAAGATCAGGTTTTTGTTAGCTTGCTCAGTCCCCATCATATTGCTATCTGATTTTCTTTTCAAGAGGATTTTGTATATTCCTAGTCCATACACTCAATATCTTTTGAAGGGTGTCACTTTCTCCTCTTTTTTTGGATGATGAAGATTCATTCTGGTCATGATTCATCCATAGAATCACTTTGGTTGAGTCTCCCTCAACTTCATTATCCTCTGCATAATTATGTCATTCTTCAGCAATTGGGTAATTCGATCGGTCTTTTTCTTTGTGTAGATGTGAATACTCTCATTGGGAAATTTCTTCTTCATGCTCGCATGTGTGTGGAAGTTGATATTTCTAAACCTCTTCCAGATTTTGTGTGGTTTTCTATTGAGGATTCTCTATCTTTCAAGCAGTGTGTTGTTTTTTAATCTACAATCAATTTTTTCTCCTTTTGCAACCTTCAAGGGAATTCAGCTGCATCCTGTAGAAAGAGGTCTAAGGTGAAGAATAGAGAGATGGGTTCTCCTGATGTTCCTATTATACCTCATCATAATTGGAAACAATCTATTATTGAGTTGAATCCCCCCATCTTGGATAATTTGGCAGTGAGGATGGCTTCGTCTTCGACTGCCATCGGTCGTGTGTTTGGGAACACTTATTTACCTGTGAATACGACTGTTGGGGCTACTGATACTAATCTACAGTCTCCCCAAAAGGGAATGGTGCAAGGCTTGAGCAATGAGCGAATTGAGTTTGATAATTGTGTACAGTAGGGCAATGCGCATCTTATTGATCAAGGTACTCAATTAGAAATTCCTGAAGGGGCTTCTTCGGGCTTTAGAAACCAAGTTTGTGGGTAGGTTCCTCAAGGGAGGGATCCATGAGGATTGGTCTTGGATTTGGTAGAGTCCTAGAGTGTTGTGCAAGAGGACATTTCTTTATAGCCTAAAGGATAAGGTTGCATTATGTCGTCACTATTTGCAGACTTCTAAGGACATGTTCCACGTGAATATGGTTCTAGGCAATCTGATGTTCAACCGAATATTATCAAGAGATTTGAAATGTCTTCAGATCTTTAGAAATTTCTGGTAAATGGGGTAACATCTCATATTATGGAAGTGACAAAGAGCAGCAGATGGTTTTATTGGATACCATTCATCTCATGTCTACAAGCAACGGTGACTCTATCTCTTTTAAGGATGTTTTCATAAATGGCAAGGGGAAAATGGTCAACAATGAAGGTTTAAATATGATTCCTCCAAAAATAAGGTCGTGGAAGGATCATTCCTATCTATCAAGGAATATGTCCACCATATCATCTTCTAATGCATCAAAGATCAAGCTCACTCCAGAGAAGGATAGGTCCAAGGCGGCGATCTTTGGGATTCTCAATCAAGGTAACTCATAGTTGGAGCGGAAAACTCCTAATGATGCTAATGAATCTAACTAAGATTATGGAAATGATCCTACATTTTATGATCATTAAACTGCTTTTCTGGATGAGCGCATGTCTCTTTGTGTGACCTCATTTGTTCTCTTGTTCTCTTACCTTCTTTTTCTTTCATCTTTTAAAAAAAGGTCAAGAGTTTTGGCTTATGGATAGACCTTTTTCATATATTAAATATGGAAAAATAAAATGAAATAATTAAACAAATAAAAATTAAAAATGAGTAAATTAAAAAATATATTAAAATTTTTATTAATTAAATAATCATTGGAAAAATGAATAGATTTAATATTCATATATATAAATTATAAATATTAATAAATAGTATATATTAAATATAGATATATAAAATGAATAAAACAAAATAATTAAAAAAATAAAAAATAAAAAATAAGTAAATTAAGAATAATATTAAAAAATTAATAATTAAATAATTATTGATAAAAATGAATAAATTTAATATACAAATATAAAGATTATAAATATTAATAAATAGTATATATTAAATATAGATATATATAATGAATGAATTGTAATAATTAAACAAAAAAATAAAAATGAATAAATTGTAAAAATTAAACAAATAAATTTAAAAATAATATATTTACACAATTAATGAAATCATATATAGAAACACATACATCTAATATTTATGTAACTTATTCAAATTTTAGTATTTATTTTAGAATTTCATTTAGTAACATGATACATTTAATATATTATATTTTTAATCGGTAAATCTTATTTATTTCTTTTTAATATTATTCCAGTTATGTAGTATTTATTCATTTTAAATATTTTTTATTTTTTATTTTTATTTTTTGAATTTCATCATTTTCTAATATTTATTTATATTTATTTATTTACTATGTTTTAATATTTTCAATATGTATTCATATTTATTTCAATATATATCCATATTTTTTTAATAATTTATATTTAATTAATAAAAGTTATTCCTTTTTTCAATATTTTTAAAGTGTACTCATTTTTAATTATTCAATTTCAGTCCTTTTTAACATGCATGCGTTTAAGATTATATATTCATTAATAATGTTAAAAATATATTTGTAAATAAATATTTATAAATAAATATATTTATAAATGAATATTTACTATATTTATAAATTTATATATTTATAATTATAAATAAATAAATATTATTATTTTTTAAATATTTATATAATTATAAATATATATATATATATTTAAATAATTATAAAATTATAATAAATTTATTTAAATAATGATTATGATTACTATATTTATATTTTATATAAATATATATGATGATATAAATATATAAATATTGTTTTTAAAAAAATATATATATATAATTATGAATGAATAATTATATATTTAAATAATTATAAAATTATAATAAACCAAATTTGAAGGTTAGTACTCATAATTCATTTGAATTGCCAGCATCAGGAAATGTTCAGGTTTCAAGAGCTGGAGAAACAATCAACGTAGTTGATGTTGGACTTCCAGATGATGTAGGTGGGTCATGGCTACAGGTCAAAACTTGGAGAAGAGGACGTCGTCTGCATGGTCGAGATGACAGTTTGTCTCACCATAACATGCATACTCGTTCACGAGTTTTTTGATTGCTCTTCAATTTGTTATGTTTTGTTTGTTCCTATGTTTTTCTTTCTCTTTTTAACTTTAATAAAGGGCTTTTGTGCCTCACCTTTTCAAAAAAAAAATTATATAAATATATATAATGATATAAATATATTTATAATTATAAATAAATAATTATAAATATATTTATAAATGTATATTTAAAATATTTATAAAATTATATATTTATAATTATAAATTAATAAATATTATTCTTTTAAAAAAGTATTTATATAATTATAAATAAAAAAATATTTATTTATTTATTTAAATAATTATAAAATTATAATAAATATATTTAATATATGTATATACAATTATATAAATATATATAATGATATAAATACATTTATAATCATATACAAATATTTATAAATATTTTTACAAATATTTTTATTTATAATTATAATTATAAATCATTTACCAGCGCTAAAGTTTTAGCGCTGATAAATATATAGCTTTTATCAGCACTTATTAATTTAGTGGTGATAAAATCCTCTCTAGTATATTTAAAAGAACCCTAACCACACTAATTTCAGTTGTGATTCTCAAACTTTCACAGAAGTCCACTACTGTCAGTGCTCCTCCTCGACTTTCTCTCGGACGAATCAAGCCCCGAATCCAAGATATGTTTTTTCCTTTTCTCTCGTTGCTTGCTTATTCACGTTCCACGGTTTGCGTTATTGCGATGTTTTCTTAGCTTGGTGCTATCGTGAGTTTCATGTTTTGGGCATCTACTCCTCATTTGCCTCTTATTTATTTGACAAGCATGAATGATCAATCCCCCCCCCTTCAAGTTCAACAAGCCCCTTGCAATTGATTTGGGTTCCTTTGACCATCTCCAACCCACAGTATTTTAGCGTGAAAACGCTAAAATGATGCAGGTATTTTTCTCCAACCAAACGTCATTACTTACGCTATTTTGAAGTAGAGGTACAATGCAACTCCATATTTGGCACCTCACTATAGCGGTGTTATCTTCTTTTTGATTTTTTTTCTTTTTTCCCTACTGATTTCGATTTAAATTTTTATTTATTTTTGTAATGTAAAAATTATAGCGTAAAAAAAGATGCATCGATTGGAGATCATTTAATTGTATCTACGATATTTTAGAGCAAAGGTTACTGCATTTTAACATTGTTGGTTGGAGGTGGTCTTAGGAATTTTAGGTCTGCAATTGGTTCCTTCCTATTCCTTTTTTCATCCCTCAGCAACGAGTTGTGAAATCTGTACATTGTTAATGTCTAAAATTTTAAGCATATTCTTGGGTGGGCTCTCATTACACCTAATTGGTCATTCATTGTGCATTTTTTTCATTGTACTACTCTTCATGTATACGCTTGAGTCTGGTAGGTTCTCTATCTTTTGGTTGATCTAGTTTGTTGGTTGATATTATATTCTCACTTGGGAAGATGTTTTGTTTGTCATGTTGCTTTTGTGTGTGGAGATTTCTATGAGAGTTCCCACTAAACCTTTAAAGTGGTTTTCTTAAAAATAAAACTATTTAATTTTGATTGAATCAGTAGGTTACAATATAGAAAATAATTGGTCATATAAATATCAATCCAAATAAGGCATAATCATTACTTTTTAAATTCCCTTATGTTAATCCACACAAGGCATAACTTGTGGTGTATGTATAGTTTAAGGTTCAGTAATGTCAAGTCAAACAAGGTACTAAACATGGAATAGGAAATAACTAATGCATCCTAATATTAAACTAGGTAAATTATTTAACATAGAATTAGCTATAACCAATGCTTAGTCATAATAACCCAAAGAAGGCATAAGGTGTCACTCAAGCACCAATTAAGATGTTATAATCGAAAAAATGAAGATTCACATTTAAATCACTCATGTGTTATGGAAGGAAGCATGTGTAAATAAGGAGGGTAAACGAAAAAATGAATATTCACATTTAAATCACTCATGTGTTATGGAAGGAAGCCCGTGTAAATAAGGAGGGTAAACTAGTTGATGAAAACACAAAAATGATATGGGAAACATGTGTAAGTATGACATAATAGTAATTTGTTATTCTTTATAAAAATATGACATAAAAATATCTATTTATGTTCATATGTTTTTATACAGTTTAGACACAAAAATCATCAGCAACCGTATCGGAAGAAAAACTACATTCAGTAGCTTTGAAGCGATCGGATCAATATAGTCGCACTAGAGGTGTAGGCGAATGTCTCCTTGAATATATTTTGAGAAGACAAAACCACAAAAAAAGAAATAATATGATGAAAGGATTCTAGGCACAAATAGATTTTTTGCAATTTATTATTGTTTGGTCTGGTTAAGCTGTAGGAATCAGCCGCATCTCAATCTAACACACGATGTGACTGGTATGACGTTAATTGTGTCTTTTTATTTAAAAACGACATTAATTTTAGTAAAAAAGACAAGTAACATACTCAAAACCGAGAAAAAGTATTCAAATTGCCTTGATACTTTAATAAAACGATCCATTAGTCATTTTTGATGTGTAGGAATCAGTCACACCTCAATTTGATACACGATGTGTCTGGTACGACTCAAATTGTCTGTTATCTGTTTAAAATTGACATTTTAGTTTGAAGTGTCACTCACTGAAAATCAAGCAAATGCACTAGGATTGTCTTGATGATTCAAGAAAATAATTCATAAGTCATTTTTAACTTATAGGAATTAGTAATCAGTCACACCTCAATTTGATACACGATGTTTCTGGTATGACTCAAACTATTCGTTATCATTTTAAAATTGACATTTTAGTTCAAAGTGTCACTCACTGAAAATCAAGAAAATGCACTCGGATTGTATTTATGATTTAAGAAAATAATTCCTAAGTCATTTGTAACTTGTAGGAATTAGTATCACATCAAACTGACAAATGATGTGACCAGTATGATTCAAAGTGCGTGTTTCCAGTTTAAAATGACATTTTAGTAAAAAATACAAGTGACGTAGTCAAAACGAAGAAAAGGTATTCAAATTGTTTTGATATTTTAGGTCAACGATCCATAAGTCATTTATGACATATAGAAATTGAATGTGAATCAATATAACACACGATGTTGTCGATATGACTCGATGTGTGTTTTCAATATATAAGTGTCATTTTAGTTTAAAACGTGCATCACATCGCCAAAACCGATCAAATGATCTCATATTGTTTTATCATCATTATATCAAATATTACTTAATTAATTTCTTTATCATTTTTATCTTATGCTTATTTAATTAATTTTCATAAATATAATATTTGAAGGCGAACAAGAAATTACGTGACGTGCAAGAATCAACCACAACTCAATCCGATATACAATATTCCTGGCATGACTCAAAATTTAGTTTAAAATTGACACTTTCGGTTTAATTTATTTCTTTATAGTATTACTAACATAAGAATTGTTTTCTTATACAGGTGCATTCTTTTACTTGAACTGGTGATTGTTTGTTTGACAATAACATGAGCAGGGGTCGAGGGCCAAAGACAAAAGAATGTTGATGTTTTTGAATGTCTATGATAATTTTTACTTACTCATGTAATTGTACAAACCAATATTTGAAAGGTCTATAATATTGTTTTTTCTAGTATTTGTGTTGCAAATTTTATTTCATTTAAAATATGTATTTCCACCTGTTTTTTGATACTGTTTCTGCTACTGTAGTGTGGTGTAAATTTAGCAGCTGCTGTAGTGTGGTGTAAATTTAGCAGCACACTACAGTATGCCCCTTTATCAGCGCCACTAAATTTTTGGATAAAAGTATCATTTATTAGTACTAACAAAAGTGTTGATAAAGGGTCACTTTATCATAGTTTTTTTAGCGCTGATAAAAGATTCATTTATCAGTGTTTTTCAAACACTGATAAAAGTCTAGGGCTTTTAATGACGCTCTAATAGTCAGGGATTTTTTTTTGAGTTAACAATGACTAATTTTAGTGATGTTAAAGGCTTGTTTTATAGTAGTGTTAAATGAATATTATGAAGTTCAAATTTTATCATTTTTTATATTAGTGTTATTTATTATTAAATATACACATATATACATATTTTTATATATTTACACATAAAAATTTGTTTTTATAAATAAATTTGTAAACATATTTACATATAAAATATCTTGTGTGTATTAATATTTATGAATATTTATATACCTATACAATGTATATATAACGTTTATATATATATATATATATATTTGTGTGTATTAACAAAAAAAATATATTTATCCATATATTCTAATATATGTATATAAATATTAAAATATAATATATGAAAATAAATATAATTATATATAAATATATTTATAAACACACACATACGTTTGTGTGTGTGTGTGTGTGCGCGCGCGCATGTATATATGTTTGTATATGTATATTTATAAACATAAACACAAAACATTTTTTATGTGTATTTAAAAAAATATATACATATATATAAATATATGGATAAATGTATGGATAAAAAATGTAGCTAAATATATGTAAATTAATAGATATGTCATAAAATAAAGAAATACACATAAATCACAGAGCAGTGGTAAAGGAACATGTGCTTGAGGATGGAGGTCCCATATTCGAATCCAGGTGAACACACACACAGGGGTGGGAAGGAGCGGTTGTCTAGCGCTGATAAAGGGTACATGGGATCATATGAGTGCTGATAAGAGGCAGGGTGGAGGTCGAATGCTGGTAAAAGCGGGGGGGGGGGGGGATTGACCTCCCTATGCATCTCTGGCCAATGAACCAAAAAAATATTATTTTATTTTTGTTACTTTTATCGACTCTTAAAACATCAGGGTTTTTTTAGCACTGATAAAAGGTTTTTCTAATTCTCATAAAAGGGAGATGTGTAGAACTGTGGGTATCCATAGGTGCATCAAAAATAACTAGGTGAGAGCATACATATGAGAAGGGTTGGTCGAACGCCTAAACCCTTCCCTGCTATCCATAGCCCCATGGGCTCATATGTTAAGTGAGTTCAAAGTTGACACTCACTACCATCTCTACTCATACGCACACACTCGCTCAATGTCAGTCTATCAATAGGAACCTACTCAAGTCCTCTAAATCACATCCAGGGAGAGAGACCCTACTTGGGGCCCTCTTGATTAACACGGGCAGAGGCACCCAACTTGGGTCCTCGGTCTTAGTCAAGTAACCTAGGAAGTCATGACAATGTCATAACATGGCATGGCCTTATGGGCCACAAGGGTATGCCTCATAGGCAACCCACTCAAGAGATGGTCAAAAGTCTTTCTCGTAAACCAATGTTGCTCAAGGTTGGTCACTCACCCAACCAATCCTAATCTGCCTAAATTCTGTCCACCTAGTCACATCAAACGGGGAAGGAACACTCGCCCAAGGGCAATAATAAAGGCATATTGGCTCTATGGAATCACAAGGTTCTTACTAGGCCCACTTGGGCCTGTCATGAACTCCATCACCCTCAGTGGAGAGACAACATGTCACAATACACCAAAACTAAAAAATAATTTTACCATAGGGCGAGTACTAAGATCACAAGCTTCAATTAAAGTTTTTCCCATTTATTTCTAAAGACCAACACCCTTTGCAAGTCCCTTCCAAGCCCACCTACACAAAATAATATTGGATTTTTTCCATCCAGTATATATATGTTGATAAAAGTACATTTTCTTTTCGTAAAACGTTTTACCAACAAATATTTCTTTGTCACTAAATTATTGGTAAAAACTTTGTCGCTAAATATTATTACAACAAATAAAATAATTCTTTTGTGATTACAACAATACCAATAGATAATATATATGTCGATCAAAATGTTTAGCAATAGATTCAAACAGATTTAGTATTTGATAATATTATAACATTTATATTTTTATTTATGATAAACAATACCAATAATTAATACATGTTTGTAAATTATATTTTAAATAAAATATTATATTTCGGTATTCCAATATTTGTTGTTAAAATTGTATATTATATTTATCAATGTAATTATATATAATATATTTACTATATTTATTATATAATAATTATAAATTTAGGTTATATGAAACTCCAAAAAACCGATGTTTTATTTGAAAAAACATATTCAAACATAATTACAAACATGTTTTAACATGTGTAAAAATAAAATAGAAAACATAATTTATTTAAAAAAAGAATGTTGCATACAAAACAAAGATTTGTTCCAACTGTTTACTATCATAAAATAGCCAACATAATCTCATTTTTTTAATACTTTCATAAAACATCCAACATACCAAACGCATACCAAACACCTGTTCAGCTATTTTATAAGAAAAATATCACGAAAAAAGGGATCTAAAAAGAGAAGGATGCATACTAAAAAAGATAACAAAAGCCACTGACGCAAGAAGATAGAGAACAAATCGCAGCCTGTAGTATATAAAAACCTCAGCTCGTGACTAAAGAAGATGTACACTGAGGCCTTAAAGAGAATGTTGCATACTAAAAATAGAATGTTGAATACTAAACAAGAAAAAAAAATATGTATGTTGTCTGCAGTTTATAAAAACCTCAGTTCGTGACTAAAGAAGACGTGCACTAAGGCTTCAGTTCGTGCACTAGAGTATGTTGCATAATAAATGGGCTTCTAGAAATATGAAGTTCCTGACATACAAAGAACAACGTATGCTGCCTGCTGTATATAAAAACTGAGGCCTTAATATATCTAGAGATTATAGAAAACTCGCATACATCAGAGTATCACATACGACAACTTGTTGGAAGCAAATGCTGCATGTAAAATAGAAGCCATGAATCATGAAGATTGAGGTTGATGATAACAGAAAACTGAAGCCCCGTTACAGTTTTACGATTCAACTACTACGACCTCTGAAAACATTCATGCAGTATAGTGCTACATTTTGACTAGGATAGATGCAGAATGCTGTTACTAACTGGAGCTGAGATATTAAAGATGTGAACTCAGTTTCATGTTTTCAAAGAGGGATGGAGATAACAGGACATGGCTGGCACCTGAATTCCACTATGAATATTGGGAATTTAGTCCTATAGATTTTTGTAATATGATTTATATGATCATAAGAAAAATTTTGGAGACAAGACTAAGTTAAATTATAGGAAGAACTTTTTCTTTTGAAAAATAAATCCAAAGAGAGCAACATTAACCAACCAATGATTTTTTAATAACCGACACTGCTACTTTAGCAACCAAAACCGAAATAACCACAAACCAAATGAACTGACTGAATTTAATTTTTTTAAAATAACAAAAATAACCAAGGATTAAAACAGTATTTCAGTTTGTAAAAAAAATTACCAGTGTCCAGCATTGCAGGCCTCCTCTCCAAATGCCTATCACCGCCTGCATTCCGAAATTCCCAACCAATAGAATTCCAAATTCCCGGTAACAGCAGCACAACACCATAAAATGTCGCCCATATCATAGCTACTATGGATTATCCATAAAAATTTACAATAATTATTTAGGAAAATCATCAGGTATTTGCAGATTGATCAAATTGAAATGAGAATTAACAAGTTTCTAATCATATTCCTTGATAATTGGATGGAAAAATTATAATAATATATTTGTAAATGAATAGTCATCCAGATTACATCATTTTTAGTATGTAATAATATGGGGAAACATCATGAACAAACTCTCAAGAAGAAATTCCAAATGCAAAGACTTGAGTAATCAATAGTGTATTTACAAAACTACAAATACCATAAATATGAGCTTGCCTGTGATTTATGATGACCAAACTCCAAATAAGAAATTACAAATGCAAAAACATGACTAGTCAATAATGCATTTACATAACAACATATACCATAAATATGTGCTTCAAAGCCTATGATAAATGATGTATCCATGTAATATTTTTTCCATTTGATAAGTCAGTGAAACTCTTCTTTTTTTCACCCAACCAAAATCAGAAATCCACACGTCTTAAAAATAAAAACAACCTCAATTAGCATGAATCGCATAAAAATTTCCCATCAAACAAGAGGAGAAAAATGACCCTACAAGGAGATCCATCATTGAAAAATGACCCTATAAGAGGGGGGAAACATAACAGATGAATTCAGCTAGTAAATAAAGTGATGTGGAAAAAATCTACTGCAAATTCCATTAAAATAAAATGAAATGCACAGATATGCATGTAAAGAGATGTTGTACACAAGTTAAGTGGGAGATGTTGGGATCATTGGAAATTAATTAAATGGTTTTAAGATTTATTCAGTTATATTGAAATTACTAATAACCACAGATGAAATCTCAACATATGGTTGTAGGCTTCAGTTATGATGTGCACAGACTCTTTATTGGGAAAACAAAAACGGTTGTCTGTTATGTTGCATAAAAGGAAAACAAAATAACTTATATAATAAGTTGTAATATTCCATGTGAAGTTTTTATATGGACTTCAAATTCTGCGTTGGAGGAAAAGAGATACAAATTCATTTGTGGGGAGAAAAATAGAAGATTGTAATTATAATATGGAAAGTCATACACTGAATTAGTTATCTCATTGGCTACAACAATATATCATCACTTACAACTAGCGGTGTATCATATTCTACCAGAGTGTTGTAGAAACTTTTGCTTCTCGATGTCATACATTATAACAGAGTACTTTTCATGCTAATAAACTATTATAGTTGTAGTTTAACCTGGGTTTCATATCCTACAAGAAACAAGGGATCATAATAACACCACAAAGCTCTGTTTTGTGAACGAATGAACACTGCACAATTTCAAACCAGAGAAACAGGCAGGAAGTTGTGTGCTTTGGTCACTTATGCATGGGACATCTAATATTCTATGGTTAACATGTTTGTACAGTGGCTAAAAGAGTAATTTTCTAAATTTCTCCACATAGAAAAGAAGATTCCATATATATTTTGTAGAGTACAACACCAACACAATATAACACAAATTTGCACCATTTTTCATTCACAAATATGCACTAATTGGATTGTTAATTATAATGATGAATTAAAAAATAGATCAAAATAATAAATTAAATAATCATTTATAAAATTACCTAAACTAATAAAATAATATAACTCACTCTTCCAATATATCTTTAAACCATTCACACATATCACTTACAGTAAACATATAACCAATAAACAGTGTTTTCATGACAAAGGAAATTCACAACCTCCAATTCCTTCTGAAATTAAAAATAATCCAATGTGAATAAAATTATGGTTAAAAGTGTATTTTATTAAATATGTTTTCGCTTTTTTCACTTATGGTGAAATGAAATTTGGGTCAATAAATCTCTAAACAGATGTCATGTCATTTTGGATGCAAATAGTGTAAAGATACATATTCAATTAATAATATGAGTGCATTATAATTTTAATACAATAAATGAAAATATTGAAATATAAATTTTGTTAATACCAAAGGGGATTAGGTGTGAGACACCCTAGGGGGGGTGAATTAGGGTATGGAATATTTTCCAAAATTAAAAACCTCACCTTAAACTCACACTGCCTTAATGGATTATGACCTCATAATTATTAGGGTCACTCTTTTTCTCTTGTTTTAGGAGATGATTTGATAGTTACTTGACATGTATTTTACTAAATAATATCAATGGTTTCTTTATCCGCCTTATCAGTTTGTGTTGTGTGGAATATAAAGGAAGCAGAAGCATACACGACACAAAGGATTTTTAAGAGGTTCACACAAATGGGCAACTCCAGGATCATGAGATCGACAGTGTGTTGATGCACCAATTAACCACTAACCTCACTGAACAATAGCAGGGTTTAGGCTAGGTCACTCTTGTTTGGGTCACTCCCCTTGCAATGATTCATTTAGCTCACTTTCCCTACTTCCTCTCCCTTATGCTCACTACTACAGAGAAAGAATAACCTGATTGTCACATAGGTTGAAAGAAAATAGTTCACCAAAGTTGTGTTGCATCGAGTGTGGGTTGGTTCACTTTGAATTCCCCAGGCTAATCTTTCACAGGTATGTTGTGAAATTCCTCAACATCATCATCATCATTCCATGAGATGTCATTGAAAAAACCTTCCCCTCCTCCTCCTCCCTCCTTCCAGCTGTTGTTCTGGAATTCTTTCACTTTCAATATTTTCTATTGGAATGTCTTCACCTTGATGCACTGCAACAACTCTCCTTTTTCTCAAAGTATTGTATGTGGCAGTGGTTTTATGCAATTACTGCTTTTGCAGTGAACCTCTCCTTCTTCGACCTACAAATATGTCAGGGGAATAACATTGTCAATTATTCTCTTCATTTTCCATATGTTCTTCTTAGAGAAGACCAATACTCCATGCAAGAAATCCTTTCCATAAATTCAAATATGGAATTTCCATAGATCTTGATCCTGAAATTTCCCGTATTCAATTCTCTATTTGTCTTAGTCAGACTGTAAAACAATTTCCACGTGAAAAATATTTCCATATTTCTAAATATGGAAACCAGTAAGAATCCCTCCTTCAATTTTCCATAATATTTGTGATTCCACAAATATCATAGCTCTTTAAAAATGAGTTTTATTATATCATATGATGTGATACTTTCCATGCATGAACTCTTCGTAGTATATCCTTGCAGAGTGATATTTAATACACATAATTATCACTGAAAAATATTCTATAATCATAGATTTAAAACCTAAGCATCATGATTTTGAACTTTGATGAACTGGGAAAGCATCGTCTGATATAAGGGAACTAATCCTTAGAAATATTTCAATTCATATCGGCACAGATCATTGAAATGTTGCCACACATATCTCCTGAAATTTTGTCTTGAATTCCTCATTAAAATCTTTACGAAGAACAATTATGATCCTTATGGAAATCACCATTCATCCTTATTGTAGGAGAATAAAATGAGAGAGACCCAAACCCCCAAGATATACTCTCTAAAAGAGCCCTTGGGGTTCTTTTATAACAAATACTAAATACCACATCGGAACTCAAGTCCGATAGGGGATGCAGACTCCAACACTCCCCCTCAAACTCGGTGTACCAACCTTGGACGCATAACGTAAAAACAAAGCAAGCAACAGGCTGAAAACACTCCCCCTCAAGCTGGACAAACCTAGCTTGATTACAAAACAAGAAAAAATAAAAGAAACAAGTGATGATCATAGCTCCCCCTCAAGATCGTAGCTCCCCCTCAAGATCGTAGTTCCCTCTCAGGATGATGGATGGTTAATGTCGCGGGCGCAACAGAAAAACCACACAGACCTAGCCGATTGACGGTGCTCTAGGAAATCCGCACTAGTGGTGTCGATCGATGAAACGCCGTGAAATCCATACCAGCACTGGGAAATCCGTACTTGTGGGGCCGGCAACAGGAGGCGGGGATTCTGCATAATTGTTGCGGGATTTGGCGTCGCCAAAGTGCCCCGGTCCGAGGCGGTCGAAGTGCTGCGCCTGGTGGAGGAAGCACAAGGGCGTGCCGGCGGACAGGGATACGGCTGCCGAGAGTCGTTGGGAGACGCCGACGACGGGAGGCGGGGATTGCGCACGAGGTTCCGGAGATCCGAAACTGGAATCAGGGCAGCCGGTGGGAGTGACGGGAGCCGGCTGTTGGAAGAGGAGTGCAGGAGCAGGGGGCCGGTGCACATTGAGGGAGCAGTGCTTCGTCGGATCGGAAGGGAGGGCAGCGGATCTAGAGCCACGATGGGAGGAAAGTCGTCAGGGCCTGGAGGTGCGACGGGTGGCGCGACCTAGGCGGGAGGGCCGAGAGCCGAAGGGCGCCGGGAAGGGAGGCAATAGGCGAGAACCGCGCGGAAAAGAGGGGGCCACCGATTTCCTGGGAGAACCGCTGGAAAGCGGGGTGCCGTCGGGATATGTCGCGACGGAGGGGCGCAGGGAGCCGGGAGAAGCGCTGCCGTCGGGGCGGAGTAAACCTGCTGGGAACGGCGGGACGCCTTCGGGAAGAGGGGCCACGTGCCTTCGTCTGGGCGGAGTGAAGCCAGCGGACAGGGGGCGATCGTGCCTGGAGGAGGGCGTCGTGAGTCACGTTCAAATAGGGGCCGAAGGATTCCGCCGGAATGGAGCCATCGGGAGGATTCTGTCGGGATGGTGCCGCCAGAAGGGATCTGTAGGGAGGGGTGCAGGGAGCGTCGCTGGGGGGGAATCCCGCTCGGGATCACCGAGATCGAGAGGGGAAGGAGCGACGCAGAAGGACCGTCATGGGAGGAAGGAGGCCTGGCCGAGTAGGGAGAGATGGGGGAGCCTGGAAAATTGAAGAGGAGCCGCCGGAGGTGGAGCTGTCACACGCAGCGGGGAGGGGCGCCAAGGAAATAAACAAGCAACGATCGCAACTCCCCCTTAAGATGGCAGCTCCCCCTCAGGATGATGGTTAAATGAAGTTGTCACGAGCGCAGCAGAAGAACCACAGAGACCTTTCTTGTTGACGAAGCACCAAAAAATTCGCACTAGTGGGGCCGGTCGATGAAACGCCAGAAAATCCATACGAGCACAGGGAAATCCGCACTTGCGGGGCCGACGACGGGAGGCGGGGATTCCACAGAATTGTTGCGGAATCTGGCGGTGCCAAAGAGCCTGAATCCAAGGCGGTCGAGGTGCTGCGCCACGGTGGATGAAGCGCGAAGGTGTGCCGGCTGACCGATAGGCGGCTGCCAGGAGTCGTCAGGAGATGCCGGGATGGGAGGCGGGGATTCCGCAGGAGGTGCAGACGACGGGAGGCAGGGCTGCCTAGAAGTGGAAAGAAAGTTGCTTCGTGCAGGAGCAGGGAGCACCGTCAGGGAGCCGGGAGGGAGCCGCGTAGGGCTGGCCGGAAGATACGCGAGGATGGAGCCACGCACAGGAGGGGCCGACTGGAGGGTCGCGCCTGGGTCGACAGGACCTGTGGCGCCGAGAGTCGCGTCTGGAAGGGGAGCGCCTGTTTGGCGTGCGCAAGGAGGAGGGCCGGAACAGGACAGAACCGGGTGGGCAAGCATCACGCAGAGGATCTGCAGGAGGGGCGGGGCCGTCGCGTCTGGAGGAGTCCGTCGCACAGTGAGGGCGACGCGCAAGAGGGGCCATGTCGGCAACGAGGCACTGTGGAAGAGCCTTGCAGGGGGGATCTACCGGGAGAGAGATGTGGCAGGGAGGGCTCTGCCGGAAGAGAGCCGGTGTGGAGGGTCATCGAGAGAAGTTGCCAGGGAGCAGCGCGGGGAGGCCGGCCAAGCTCGAGGGCGCCGGGAGTCGCACGGGAGGTTGGGAGCCGATCCGCCGGGAGCAGCGCGGGATGACGGAAGCCGAGCTATCGGGAGACGCGCGAGATGACGGGGCAGGCGCGCGCAGCGGGGAGGAGACGCTGGGGAAGGAAGCTGTCGTCGGGAGGGCCGCGCCTGGGCCAGAAGCTGAGGAATGTCGCGGGAGGAACGTCGCGGGAGGGAGGCGGCCTCGTTCGTCATGCGTGCAGAGGCGGGAAGGGGACTCCGGGGAAGGAGGTATCAGCAGAGGGGAGATACGCCTGACAGAGGCTGGCTAGGAGAGATCTGCTGCCTGGGAGAGATGGCCGGTAGGGGGGCGGCGGTTACCTATGGCTTGCTGTCCATGGAGTTTGCCGCCCCCCAACCGAGTGAAACCCTAGAGGTCGACGGGAAAAAAAAGAAATAAAAATGGGAGGAAGGTTCCGGATTAATTTCCCTCTGATACTATGTAGGAGAATAAAATGAGAGAGACCCAAACCCCCATGATGTACTCTCTAAAAGAGCCTTTGGGGTTCTTTTATAACAAATATTAAAGACCACACCGAACCTCAAATTCAATGTGGGATGCAGACTCCAACACTTATGAAATCCCCAGTTCATCCTTACAATGATCCTTAAAGACATGCCTTTGCCTTTGTTGGTCCTTCATCCTTATGAAGTCTGCACACTCATACATCCTTAAGGAGATCGCATTGCAGTGTGACCATTTTCTGTGCAGTGAACGATACTGGTTGTAGGAAATTCAAGGCTCAACATTGTGATCATTTCCATCCAATCCAAGGTGCTGATATCTTGAGCTCATGCATGCATAAACTCCTCTTGTTGGAGGTTGAAGATGAATAGAAATGGAAACATTTCATTCTTTCCTGGTTTGTAATATATAAATAGTATACCACTATTTCACCATCCCACAGTGAAACATGTCTAGTAATTTTGTGTGGTTTATTAACCTGGACATTCTGAGGAACTCTCTCTTATACCAAGGTGGCTAGCTTGGTTGGCATACCTTACGAAGGAGAGGCTGAGTTTTTCTCTCACAAGTTGCCTGAGGTCTAGGGTAGTTTTGTCAAGGAAAAAGCTATGGAGTGTCTAGGTCTTTCTGATATCAACACTGCAAAGAAGATCTCTCGTCTTTCAACCAACAATCGGATTCTACAGCTTTGGGTGCAAGGGTTTATCGTACTGAGGAAGGGTGATAAGGATACCCTTAAGAAGAGTGATATGTATATTCTAGATTTTTTGTTAAATCTAAGGAAGGTGAATCTCATGAAACACATCCTCATCACCATTGAGAACATCAAGAATGGAAATCTTAGAGCTCAGATCATTATGTATCCGGCATTGCTTTCAAAGTTGATAGTTCGGTGTCTTGAATCCATCAAGATCCCATGTAGCTCCAAGCCGAGTAATGGCAAAGTGATGTTGATTAGTGATGACACCTTAAAAAGGATGAAGGTTGGTTTTTCCAAAGAGATAAGTAAGTTTTATGATCTACCAGAGGAGGAGGCAGAACCCATTCTGGAAAATGTTGAGAAAGCTGAACCCTCAAAGAAGGCCGGTAAGAAAAAGAAGTTGAAGGAAGTGAAAGCTGAAGATAAAACCCCTAAGTCTAAGGAAGTCCAATCCGCACCTCCTAAACCAAAGAAGAAAAAGGCCTACCCAGATGAGGTGGTAGCAAAGTGGAGAGAGGACAAGAAGAATTGAAAAGTAGGGGAGCCACAGTTTGGTTTGGATCCTGCTGAGGCTAAGGCCTTAAAAGAGACAGTTGCGGAAGAGCTTGAGAGGCAAGCAAAGGAGAAAAAGCAAAAGAAGAAAATGTCTGAGACCGAGATTGTTCAATCTCTTTTGAAGGCAACATAAATTGCATCCGAGAACATCCCAGTGCCGAAGTCTTTTCTGGTGGAATCATTGCCTGAGACTCCAGGTAAGAAGACTCCGGAAAATCCCAAAGAGAAAGAAGTTGAGAAAGAAGTGATGGAGGAAGTTCAGAAAGCTGTGGAGGAAGCTCAAAAAGCTGAGATGAGTGGTAGTTCTGATGATGTAATTAAGCAAGTTGAAGAATACCAAGATAAGGGAACCCCATCCGAGAAGTAGTCAATCCAAAATTCTCAAGCCGGATCCTCAAAAATTTCTACTCCAGGAGTTGATGAGAAAGGAGAAAAAGAAGAAGTGAACAGGTTGTCAGAGGAAGAGAGTCATAATCATGACTTCATTCTTCCCGACGATATTGAAGTTGGAGGTCAAAAAGAAAAACTTGATGAAGACAAGATTGTACAACTATCCGATAGTGAGCATGAATCCCCTAATGAAGAGGTCATTCCGAAAATCAGCAAGGATAAGTAGTGATTATTGACATTCCAACAAAAGAAATTTTGAGGAAGAAGTTGGAGGTTCTTCAAAGAGAAAGCTGGTGGAAATAGAAGAAGAAAAATCTCCAAGTAAATTGTCAGATTTGGAGTCATCTGCCTTAGGGTAGGATTTTGTTGTTCAATCACTAAAAAAGCCGGTGGATACCATTCCGATCTTTCCAGCAATTGAGTCTAGATGCCAGATATTTTGGCACAGTATAAATCAGAAGTCAGACTCTGTATCCATGGTTATGGATAGATGTGTTAAGATAGAGGTTGATCACAAAAATTTCATTATTAACTATGAAGCCCACGGGAAATCGTGCAAGAATATGACCAAATGGTCTAAAAAAATTATTGAAGTTATGGAAGAGCTTGATCAGTTTCAGGAAGATGTCAAGGAAGCCTTTGGTACCGAAGATACCAGGATCAAAAATCTTTCAGACAGTTTTCTGGAGAATCTAAGTCTAGAACAAAGTTCTCGGATTCAGGATGTAAAAGATCTGAATGGGAAGCTGAGCTATATTGTTCAAAGCCTGAAAATAGAGAAGGATCTCCGGAGCGAGATGCAAGAAAGGCTTGTGAAGAAAGATGAATTGCTAAAGGCTCTGAAAGAAGCCATGAAGTCTCAGGAAGAGTCCCTGAAGGCTCAAGAGGACAGGATCAAAGCCTTAGAAAAGAAAGCTGAGGAAGATCACAAAGAGATGAAGAAGTTTAAGACAATTGTGAATAAGCTCTTGCCCAAGGAAAAAGAAACAAAATAGACCACTCCGATCTTTTGTTGTATTTTTTTCCTTGTACTAATTCTTTCAATCGTAATGAAACTTTTCTTGCTTGTTTGGATGTTTATACTAATATTTCAGGTACTTTTTTTTCCATTCTCTCAAACTCTTTTTGAAAATCACAAAGGGGGAGAAGGAAAAAGAATTATAAAAGGGAGAAGGAAAAATTTCTAAGTAAAGAAGAACTATCCCTGAGAAAGGGGGAGTTTATCTAAGGGTGAGTTTCTCATTACGAAGATTTCCACATTCAAATGAAATTTCATTCCGGAAATCTAGAATACGATCCTTAGAGTTCCAAAGCCTAAGGGGGAGTTAGTCGTATTCACCATTGTCCATAAACAAAGGGAGATAAGCTTTAATTTCAACGTCTAGAAATTTATTCTGAGTCCTTACATTATTTTTCGTAAGGATGTTTGTGTTTTCCAAAAAGGGGAGATTGTTGAGTCAATAAGGTTTTTCTTATGACTTTTTCCATTCCTTCATTCAAGGGAGAGATTTTTAAGTCATCAAGGCTTTCCTTATGACTTTACCATTCCTCTTGTTTTGAAAATCACAAACACCTTTTCTTAAGCCAAATTTCATTTTACCCTTGTTTTACTTCTATAAGGAAAATTTCATTCCCCAAGGATATTTACCCTTACCTTGATTTCATTGTTTATATCATAAATTTTCTGTGTAAAACTTGGATTGTAACCAAAAACCTCAGAATCATATAATACTTAGATATGAGGCATTCTCTTTAAGACTATGAATTCTGGATATGAACTCTCATGTAGTTCAACTCCGAATTCTGGATACGAACATTCATGATCGAATTATGATTACGAACTTATGTAAAGTTCGACTAAGAATTCTGTTTACAAATTCCGGATACAAACGCTTCTGAGTTCTGACTCCAAATTCCTATTATGAATTCTGGTTACGAACTTTTCCAAGTTCTGACTCCGAGTTCTTGGAATACAGACTCCGAACTCCTAAAGAGTTCTGACTCCGAATTTTCATGAACTCTGACTCCGAACTTTTTAAGTTCAGGTTCCGAATTCTTGTGAATCCAAACTCCGAATTTCCTTGAAATTCAGACTACGGAATTCTATAGAATTCAGGTTCCGAACTCCTACAAAACAGAATCCGAATATCCTTGTGATGTAGACTCTGAATTCAGCTTTTTCTTAGACTCCGAACTTTCATTTACCTTCATTCTGAATATCAGATTTTAGTTATACTTACACCTGTTTACTTAAAAAAATGATGTCGTGAATTCAGTTACTAATCATTGTTTGAGTGACACGTATACATGTCCCTCTGAAATTCAAGGAAGAATATGACCGTTGGAGGATGGAGCTGACCGTTGGAGTCACGCCTATAAATAGGAGCTCATTTGAAAAAAAAAAGACACAAATTTTACACAACTTTGACATATGTGCTTACATGTTGTTGAAGTGATTTCTAGAGAGAGAGTCTCTTATAAACTCTCAGGCTTCGTGCATAAAGTTTTGAACTGCTCGTTCAAACTTTGCTTCGTGCAAATTTGCTTAGTGTAGAGATTCGATTTCCTTGAAATCAGAGACTTCAGGTTGTGAAGTCAGAGGTGCCGATTTCCTTACAAATCGATGGCTTGCGTGGATAGCAAGACAGATACCAATCTTCGGATTGAGGGATTACCTGGATTTGGGTAAGACAAACTTTCTTGAAAATAATAAATCAAGGGACCTCTTATCCAGGGTTTTTGGATACCTTCCTCTTTGGGTTAAAAGAGTTTATTCTTGTTACCTGTAGTTTTACTACTTTGTTTTTCTGCTGCATTTGTATTGTTGAGGAAAGTATAACTTTCTTATACTTCCTCATAATTTTACTCTGTTTTAGTTAGATTCTATACGCTTTAAGGTAAAATCTTATATGTTGTAAACTTTTGATAAGTTTCATTTCCAGAATCACTTTTCCAGAATCAAGCAAGTTATTAGAACTTAGAGGTGTTGTGAATTTTTTGTTATCCTTAGAAATTCCAAAGGAATTTTTAAAGTATACAATTCACCCCCCTCTTGTATTTGTATCTCATTTTACATATTCGATCCTATGTTTGTTATAATAGAGTATATCATATTCAAACATACCATCCTAACAATCACCCTTCCATCTTCCTTGAAAGAAGAAACTGACTCATAAAACTCTATGAGTAAATCCGGATACACCACATCTTGAGCTCAAGTCTTAGATATAGCTACACTTTCTCATCCATTGAGTCTGATATTCTTGGAAATTATAGAGTCATACTTATTGAAAAAGTTTGGATGAACCAACCTTTCCCTATATATCTGTCATTCCGCAATCGGCTTAACTGAAGACATTTCTTGAGAAGGCACTTCTGCAGACATTCGGACTGGAGCACTTCTGAAGAATTCAGAAGAGGCTTTTGTAGAGGGTCAGAGGTTTAGCATGCACAAGCTTGATAATCGATGTGGGAAAACCATCGGGGGTCCCCTTTATATAGGTGATGGAAGTGACCTTTCAACTTCCAGTTCCAATCTAACAGTTGGGAAACCTTCTGATCTGATCTAACGGTTGATATGATAGCCACAAGGAAAAAAATTTGGTTGAATCCGATCTTTTGAGGTTTAAAAAAAACATTCGGATTTAGGGAAACTTCAATCCAAGAAATTTTTTAAAAAAAAAAGTAACTACCAAAAAGTAAAAATGATTACGAAAAACTTAAGAAAGAATCATACCTTTCGGATTGCTAGATAGATTATTCGTACTGAGAAACATTCTTCTTGAAGAACTTCGAATACGAAAAAAAAACTTCACTATGAAAATTTTTAAATCTGAGGATTTCCATTACGAAAATTTCAAATCTGAAAATTTTCATTACAAAAATTTCAAATCTGAGAATTTTCATTACGAAAATTTGAAAAACATACTTCAAAAATTTTCATTACGAAAAATTTTGAAAAACCAACTGCGAAAATTCTCATTACGAAAAATTTGGAAAAACTAACTACGAAAATTTTCATTACGAAAAATTTGAAACACTAACTTCAAAAAATTTCAAAAACCTTAATAACAGATGTACTCCCCCTATGAAAAGAAGTTTATTACTGTAAGAATATTGGTTGAACAAAAAGTTAATGGAGGAAGATTACATCACGATTATCATTCCTAACTTCTGTTTAATGTATTCAAATCTATCGGAAGGTAAAGATTTTGTGAAAATATCATCAAGTTGATCTTGCGTTCCGATGAATTGTAGAATGATATCTCCTTTTAGTGTGTGGTCCCTAAGAAAGTGATGTCTGATATTCATGTGCTTTGCACGAGAGTGATGTGAAGGGTTTTTACTAAGGGAAATGACACTTGTGTCATCACACAAAATTTGAGTCTTAGTAAAACTCAAGTCATAGTCTGTGAGTGTGTGTTTCATCCACAACACTTGAGCACAACAACTTCCAGCTGCTACATATTCTGCTTTAGCAGTGGAAAGTTCTACTAAGTGTTGCTTCTTACAAGACCAAAAAACTAATGAATCTCCTATGAAATGACAAGTTCTGGATGTACTCTTTCTATCCATTCTACATCCACCAAAGTCAGCATCCGAAAAAATTTTTAAGACAAAATCATTTCCAGAAGTATAAAATAGTCCTAAAGTAGCGAAAAATTCTCTTCACTGCCTTTAAATGAGATTCCTTGGGATTTGATTGATATCTTTCACATAAGCATACTGAAAACATTAAGTCTGGATGACTAGCTGTCAAGTAAAGTAGACTTCCTATCATACCTCTAAAATATGTTTGATCTACTGGTTTCTCAGCTTCATCAAGATCAAGTGTGTTTGAGGTACCAATGGGAGTACTTATACTCTTAGTGTTGTCATATCCATACTTTTTAAGAAGATATTTAATATACTTATATTGGAATATCTAGATTCCTTTTGGTTTTTGAGAAATTTGAAAACCAAGGAAAAATGTTAACTCACCCATCATACTCATTTCAAACTCATATTTCATTAAATCCGCAAAGGAATCAGTTAAAGATTACTGAGTTGAACCAAATATAATGTTATTAACATAAATTTGAACAATCAAAACATTTTTCTTATATTTCTTTATAAAAAGGGTTGGATCTGCATTTCTCTTAACATAGTTATTTTGAAGCAAAAATCTTGTAAGTCTATCATACCAAGCTCAAGGTGCTTGTTTAAGGCCATATAAAGCTTTGGTAAGTCTAAAAACATGATCATGGTGTTTTGTATCTTCAAAGTCAGGAGGTTGCTCAACAAAAACTTCCTCTTGAACATAACCATTAAGAAAAGCACATTTCACATCAATTTGAAAAAGATTGAAATTGAAGAATGTTGCAAAGGCAAGTAGAATACGAATAGATTCAAGTCTAGATACTGGAGAATAGGTTTCTTCATAGTCTATTCCTTCTTGTTGATTATAGCTTTTAGCAACCAATCTAGCTTTATTTATTACAATTATTACATTTTCATCACACTTATTTTTGAAGACCCATTTTACTCCAATAACAGAGGTTTCCTTAGTTCTTTCAACCAAGGTCCAGACTTTATTCCTTTCGAATTCATTTAGTTCATATTGCATGGATTTGATCCAATAATCATCACCTAAAGCTTCATCAGTTCTTTTTTGTTTTAATTGGGAAAGGAATGTTATATGTTCTACTTCATTTCTTAAGGAACTTCTAGTCCTTACAGGTCGATTCACATCACCAATGATACTATCACTAGGATGATTCCTTAGAAACGACTGATTTGGGTTTTGTAAAGCCTGTTCATCAACATAGGGTAGGAAATCTTCTAGGGTAAATGTTTCAGAAATATCTTCTTGAACATTTTCCTTATCAAAAGGATTTTCTATCAAAGGTTGATAATCAGTTTTTGAAAATACATCTGAGGATGTAGGTTGGGTTTGTTTAAGAACAAAAGGATCAGTTTCATCAAATTTGACATGCACTGTCTCTTCAACAGTACAAGTGTTTTTGTTGAAAACTCTATATGCCTTAGAAGTTGTGGAGTAGCCTAAGAAAATTCCTTCATCAGATTTTGGTGCGAATTTATGAAGATTATCTTTAGTATTCAGAATGAATACCTTGAAACGAAAATCCTTAAAGTAGGAAAGTCTAGGTTTTCTACCATTCCATAACTCATAAGGAGTTTTATTAAGAAAATGTCTAATCAAGACTCAATTTATAGTATAACAAGCAGTAATTACAGCTTCAGCCCAAAAATGTTTGGCTATAGAATACTCACTCAACATGGTTCTAGTTATATCTTGAAGAATTATATTTCTTCTTTCAACAACACCATTCTGTTGAGGTGTTCTAGGTGCTGAGAAGTTGTGAGTAATGTCTTTTCTACTACAAAAAGTTTCAAAATCAGAATTTTGAAATTCTCCGCCATGATCACTATGAATAGTTTTCAATGGAAGGTTTTTCTCATTTTTAACTTGGGCTCTACAACTTTTAAAATTGGAAAAAGCTTCAGACTTCTTTGCTAGAAAATAGACCCACGTAAATCTAGTGTAATCATCAACCAAGAAAAATACATAATACTTGCCCCCAATGCTTCCAGTTTGTGTAGGACCAAAAAGATCCATATGCACTAGCTGTAATGCATCAATAGTTGAGACTTCACTGATTGATTTAAAACTTGATTTATGTTGCGTGCCATATTGACAAGGATCACAAACTTTTGAATAATCAAATCTAAGATTCGGTAAATCCTTAACTAGTCCTTTCTTAGAAAGTTTGCATAAGTTCCTAAGGTTATAGTGTCCTAGCCTTCTATGCCATAACCAAGAATGATCTTCCATTGCACTGAGGAAAGGTAAGTCTTGGCTCCTAAGGTCTTCTAAGTTTGGTGTGTAAACGTTCTCTTACCAATGGGCAGAGAAAATAAACTCTTCTTTGGAATTGTGTACTAAACACTTTTCATTTCTAAAATTAACAAGGTAGCCTTCATCACATAACTGGCTTATTCTAATGAGGTTGTTCTTAAGACCCTTAACAAAAAAACATTTGAAATCAAGGTTTTTCCAAGAAGAACAATGTTACCTATACCAATAATTTCTCCCTGAGAATTATCTCCAAAAGTTACTTTTCCTCCCTTCGTCTTGATAACCTTTTGAAAATAGTTTTTGTTACCAGTCATATGCCGGGAACATCCACTATCCATGTACCACGTATTGTTGTTGGTACCTTCTCTATTTTCTTGAAAATAAGAAATTTAGACTTTTGGAATCCAAACTTTCTTGGATCCGAAATTGTTACACAACAAAATTTTTGGTATCCACATTTGTTTAGAAAAATAAGCTTTATGAAACCCAAGGGATTGGACTTTATTCAAAGAACAATTTTTCTTCCAATTCCCACCACTTTGACATTTAGTGAAAAAAGGGGCTTTAGAAGGAACAAAATAGTTGTTTTTGAAAACGAGTTTTTGGTGAGTACAACCTATTCAAATAGTGTTTCCTTGAAGTTTAATTTGAGAATACATCTTGTCAAAATTTTCCTTCCCAGATGTAAAGTTTGCAAGAATCTTCTTAAGAGAAAATATTTTGGATTTCACTCTAATGACTAAATTCCTATCCTCAGAAATCATTTCCTTAGAGTTAAATTTTTCCTCAAAAGCTTTTATCTTTAAAATAGCATTCTTAAGATCTTTAGAAAGTTCTTCCTTTTCAGAATTTGCTTTCTCAAGCTCTTTAGAATGTTTTTCTAAAAGCTCATCCTTATCTCCAAGATCTCTAGAAAGATCTGAAATCTCTTTTGTAAGAATTTCTTCCCTAGTATTTGCCTTGTCTAATTTTTTAGAAATTTTACAATTTTTGGCTTCAAATAACTTGGAAAATATAGATACTTATTCATATGAAGGTTCTTCATTTTCTGAAGACGAAGTATCTTCATTAGAAGTATTATTTTCGGAATAGTAATTCTTATCAAGAGATAAATTTGTTAAAGCCTCGGCAGAGCGTACCTTGGTCATAAGACATGTGTTAGGGAAAGAAGTAGAGGCGATTAATCCTATATTCTTCTGTGCTGATGAATCGTATTCAGAAGATTCACTTTCTGAAGAGTCTCCATAGCTAGCACTCCAAGTATCATTAGCTTTAAAACTTTTCTTGTGCTTTGATCTATAGAATTTCTTCTTATTCCTTTCTGAATTCCTTTCCTTCTTATCCTTCTTCTTCAACAAAGGAAAATCAAGTCTGATGTGACATGTTCTTCTACATTCATAACGTGTAACTTCTCCATCTTTCTTATCTCTGTAGTCTTTCTTCTTGTACTTATTCTGACGATTCTTCTGAGCTAAAATCTTGTTCATCCTCCAAGCAAGATTAGCTAATTCATTCTCTGACTTTTTTGTATCACTGGATTCTGACTGAATAATGACTTTCTTTGACTTTGATCTAGTTACCCTTTCTGGAGTCTTGGATTTCATATGTTTAGAAGTGGTAGTAAAAGAAACTCCTCCATTCACATTCTTCTTCTTAACATTTTCAGCATCTCTTTTCATTATGGTTTCATGCTGAAGAAGAATTCCAAACAACTCATCTAAAGAAATCTGAGTGACTTTCATGTTCTCATCAATAGTTGTCCTCTTGGGCTCCCATTCATTTGGAATGATATCTATGATCTTATCAAAAAGTGTCTCATCATCCAAACCTTTTTCTCCCATATATTGTAAGCTATTCACGATAGTCATAAACATTTGTTGTACTTTACAAACAGGTTCTCTATAAGGAAAATTGAAACTATGGTATTCAGCTCTCAACATAGCTCTTCTAGTCTCTATGACTTTGGATGTACCGAAATGTGTAACTTCAAGTTTCTTCTAGATACTATTTTCAGCTTCACATGATGATACTTGACTATAGATTTTCCTAGTCATGGAACACAACAAAGTATTTCTGACTCTGAAGTTTGCTTTATATTCTGATTTCTCCTGATTTGTAAAGGTTCTCAATTCCTTATCCGGAATCTTATAATCTCCGGTAATCATTAGATAGTTATCAACTCCAGTATTGATAACAAAATTCTTCATCCTATCTCTCCAGTACTCATAATCATTTCCATCAAAAATAGGAGGTTTGGTAGGATTTAGATTGTCTATAGAGCCAACATTTAAACCTGTCATTCTTAAGAAAAAACTTTGGCACACAAACTTGTTAGTAGTATGAGTTTGTAAACAAGAAAAATATCCTAAGAAAGGAAAATATAGAGCAATAGTATCTCTAGGAAAAACTGAATCCGAACTATATGATTCCGAAAAACAGATTCCGAAAAATATGATTCCGAAAAATCAAGAGTATTCTCTTCTCAATTTAATCGTGAGATTAATTCAGATTGAACCAACCCTCTGATACCAATTGTTAGGATGGTATGTCTGAGTATGATGTACTCTATTATACCATCCTAACAATTGGTATCAGAGGGTTGGTTCAACCTGAATTAATCTCATGATTAAATTCAGAAGAGAATACTCGGAATTGATTTTCCGGAATCATATTTTTCGGATTCATATTTTTCGTAATGAAAATTTTCCTTTCTCGACTGGTCATCATTCCACCCCGCACGGTGCTCTTCCTCTTGTGTGCCACCCCACACATCTTTTGCATGTAATTTCCTGACCCGACTCACCCTATGAACAGTAACTAGACCAGTTTGACACGTGACCTCAAACATACCTCCTTGAATGTCATAGATTCTAACTAGTAATGGGGGTCTGAGAAGTTACCATGGTGAGGATATACCCCCTGTATCAGAGTAAGAAATGGTTGTAAATAATCAGTCATCATACACATCGGAGTACACAAATTTGTACATCATGGTTTGCTTTGTCAACAATCACAACATAGATGTCCACTTTTTCAACAAACACAATCACCTCAAAAAAGCTTCAACGATGCCTTGAGGGATTTTTGCCCAACAACCCATCACCAAGTCTCACTAAGTCTCACACCTGCTGAAAATTATCAAATGTACCTCTCGTTGTACATATGTGTTTCGAGCTCCCTTAATCCAAAACCCATCTGTCTTCCTTTGGATTTTGAGCCCGCTCATTCTTCCTCTTTAGAAATCGGCATTCCCGCTTCATGTGCCTGTATCTTTTGCAGTAATGACACTGCACTTCTCCCTATTCAAGTTGATCATCTGAGTGCATGCTACCCATTGTCAAGCATATTTCATCATCTGTTGATAATCATGTGATGTTCACATCCTCCTCTTCAACTTTCTTCTTCCCAGCAACGTACCGTTTACGCTCTCCACAGTCACTTTTATAGTGACACTTTTTCTCGCATCAGAAACATGTGATTTCGCTAGGATCACGTCCCCTTGATTTTGGCTGCCATTATTTACCTTCCGACTTCCTATACCGGCTCCTCCCGCGTTGATCACCTCGCATGGCTATGATTTGCTCGCCTGAATGTGTCACGGGTCTTCAGAATGCCTCTTAATCTTGAAGCGACATCATCACCTCATCCAGCTTCAATGTCTCCTTTCCCACGAGCAATGCAGTCACAAACCCATCAAATGAGCTTGGTGGGATGATAAAAGAAAAAGCGATTTATATTCCTCTCTAACCTTCACACCAAGCCTCAATAACTGTGTCAGGATCTTGTTGAATTCATTGGTATGATCCAACAAATTCGTTCCCTCGTCCATCCGCAACTGTTACAATTTCTTCTTTTAAGAACAATTTGTTGGTCAGCGACTTTTCCATATACCGCTGCTCCAACTTCTTCCAGATCTCCTTCAGTGATGTCTCGTCCAGCACCAAATATTTTACCTCATTCGTCAGACATAGTCGAATTGTGATGACGACTAGCATCTCGAGCTCTTCCTAATCATCTTTACTGATTGCCTCGGGTTTTTCTCCAATCAACGGTCTGATCATGCCCTACTGCACCAAAAGATCATTCACCGTGGTTTTCCACAAGCTGAAATTGTTTTGACCATCGAACTTCACGATATCAAATCTCGGTAGTGTTCCACCACCCGTCGTTGTCGTTGTCGCAAAACGCGATCACCACCGTCGACGTCGAACCCTTCTGAAACCACCTGATAGAGTGAGAATTTTGAAAAACTAACCATACGGATGCATCTGGAATGGTCAAAATAGTTGGAATCGACTCCTGGATCGCCGAAATCAGACACCAATTGACCGAGATATGGTCAAAACACGTTCAACGGTCCAGATCCTCCGCTGATGTGGCGCTGACGTGGCACGCCGGAGTTCCTGCCGGAGTTCCTGCCGGAATCTCGCCGGAATTGTCACCGGCGGCGTGAACAGTGTCGTCTTCTCCAGCACGGTGTACTGTTCATCTGCGGGTTTGACCAAACTTTGGCCGAGCCTACCAGGCTCGTTTCAACCCCGTTTTTATCGCCGCTTGCGCCATTGGAATCTTCTCGCCGTCCTCTTCACAGATCTGGCATCAGAAAAATTTTCCGACCACTTTCAATTTTCCGGCCACCGGAAAAATCGTCGTCGCCTTGCCGGTTCAACTCCGTTCGCTCCGACTCGCCTTTGATACTACTTGTTGGGGCACAGCGGAGGTGTGTGGTACCTCAAACACACAAAAACGGGAGTAAACGGAGCAACGCAAGGATTTACGTGGTTCGGTCGGATGACCTACGTCCACAGGATAAGGAGGCTGCTTCTCTATTTCATTTCTCTCCGGTTCTCGTCAAAGGATCACAACACACACACCACATATTACACACATTACACCACAAGGGATTTGATCCCATTAAATAGATGAAGTAAAACCAGGTTGGTATGGGGTAGTTCATCAACCCCTTGAGAAGTCTCCTCTCGCTACAGGCTTCTTCAAGGAAGGCTGATATCCACCATGGAAGACCTGTAACCACCTGGGTAGGTTCTGCCGTCAAAGGAGACTCCACCAATCACTCCCAAATTGGGAGTGGTCCCTACACTCCATCACCATATTTATTATTATTCAAAACAAAAAAAACATAAAGTATAGAATATAAAAGATAAAAGCAAAGAGGCAACACACACAGACCACGAAAGCTATTTGAGCATAGGCTCGTCACTCCAGGGGTCATCGGTGAACCCTGGCATGAAGATGGTAATGCATGCCCTCGAACTGGACAAACTCGCGCATGAAACCCCAACACTAACACAGAAAATGAAGAAGATGCAGCACAGAAGCAATGCAACAAAACAAAGACAGCCTTACAGACTCGAGCCTACACCAAGAATCCGAGAAGTGGTCATCGAAGAAGATCAATAATGCTACTGAGGCAGGGACTTCTTAAAGACATCACGGTCAAATAATGTAACGACCCAAAGTATTTCAATGGAAAATTCCCTTCTTATATATATGTCATAAAAACATAAAGTAATGAACTACTAAGTGACAAGTGACCTTTAAACATAAATTTTTCACCCCTATGTTTCGAATTTTAAAAATCCAACATTCACAGTTATGTTCAAGATAGTTTTTGGAGTCCAATGAAACACAAATATTTTTTGGTGAATAGTAACCTACCATTATGAATAGTAACCTACCCTTATGAATAGTAATATGAACCTTATGAATAGTAAATAAGAGTAACATTACCTATGAATAATAAAATAAAATTTAGACATCATAGAAAGTGATAATTTGACCTTAGTAAACGTTTTTGGTATTTTATAAGTCATAAATAATTAATTATAATTAAATAATTAATTTAAAAGAATATTTATTTTCCTTAAATATATTCATAAATTATTTTAGATAATTTTATAAGACCCTAAGTAATTTTTCAAAGAATTGAAAAATCAGTTTTAATTTTAAAAACTGTATTTTTAAGTAAATTATGATTTTAATTAAATATTAAATTAATAATATTTAGAAAATTATTTTTAAAAAATGGACTTCATTTTTGGATTCTACACGTTGAAAAATGGTTGGGGTAAAATTTTGGGATTTTTCTGAGATACTAGAATTTTTTATGAATAGTAGAATACATTAATTTATCATATAAATACATTTTAATTAAAAAACACTATTCCTGACATCACAAGTGATGTAAGCACCCAAATCCAAAATTCACAAGTCAAATTTACTATTCATAGTCATCCAAGACTCACTATTCCTTGTCTTAGGTGAAATTAACAAACTAATCAATTTTATATTAAGGAAACCCCTCTCCCCTCCACTATAAAAGCCACCCTTCACCCCCTCTTTTCCTCACACCTCTCAAGCTCCAAGCCTTCTCTAAATTCTACCCAAACACCTTCCCTAGATCATCCCCTGCGTCCAAAAGCTTCTGGTCTCATCAAAAGACCAAGCCTAGCTTTCTTAAAGAGGATCTCAAGAGGAGGATTCTAAAGGTAATTTCTCTCTCTCTTCTCCTTTAATTTCCTTTCGACTTCAAGTTCCTTTCTTGATCTCTCTCTATCTATCTTCATCCAAATTGTTTTGTAAATACGGTATTATATGTATAATGTAATATTATGATTCTAATGTTATATTATATCACCCCACACTCTTTCCCCCTTCCTTTTATTTTATTAAAGAGAATGTTGTTCATGTGGTGATAATTTATCACCTTCAAAAACAACATGCTCTCTTCTTCCATTTCTACCTTCAATCTAGTCATGAAACCATTTTCATGGTTGAACCAGAATATTTTATATGTATTATGTTCTATTTCAAGTTCTGGAAATAACCTATGGCCTTATTACTAAGATAAATGTTAAAACAAGATCGTTGTGATCCAAAAACCGCTCAAATTAACCCAAATAACCATCATTAAATTCTTATCTAATGATTCGGCCACATGGATCTAAGATAACTCATTATAAAATAATTAAAGCTTATTTAATATCATTAATAACATGTAATATCAGTTCTGGATGTTTACCCATGATCTACCCAAGCATCAATTTAAGAATACAAGTGGACCGCTCAAGAAAACCATAAAAATGAACATCCCCGATCAATGTTTTTAAAATATATAAGTCATCCAAAGGAACATAATATGAAATAATGAAACCGGAATGAACCCTATTAATGTATAAAAGGTTATGGAATTTTTAATTAATGAATATAATGTCATTATACAGGACATTAAAGAGAAGGAGGCATTCGAGTACAAGGTAAGGGGAAATCTCGAACCCAATTTTCTTCCTTCGGGTTCTCCCTCTTTCAATCCATTTTTGATATGGTTACTCCTCAAAGGTCTTTTGTTCATATTTTCCTTTACTTTTCTGGGATATACATGTTTGTCACTGGTTTTTATGTCCATCAAAATGTTTTCCAAAATAACTCTTCTTTCAAGATCTCACCTTTTACCTCTCATTCAAGGTTGATGGTTCTTATATCAAGTATGTTGTTCCCTCTTCCTTTTGGGAACCCAAAGCTTATGAATGTGTCATTATGAGATGAAACCCATTCCTTTCCATGGGTTATTTATGTACATGTTTGATATGTGTTCTATGTGGCAAGCATGATAATGATAATGTTATGATGTGACGGGTGCGCCCGGAATTATATAGCGCAATATGAATGTTTAAATGTGACGGGTGCGCCCGGAATTATATAGTGCTCCAATGCATTGGGTAAAGTGATGAATCTCATGAGTAAATGTGAAATTATGCATGAACATGATGCTATCTTTGTTCACAAGTATGTGTGGTAGTTAACCACTAAGACATGATGTTTCATTTTTATGCTTTTCCACATTTCAAGTTTATTGTTTATGCTCCTCTCATGTTCAAGATCTTCTTTCTATGTCATGATTATGCTCACCCCATGCTATATTGTTCTTATCTATCCTCTTACTAGGCTTTGAGCTCACCCCTTTTGATGTATATCCTCAGGTGGCTACATGTACTAAGGAGAGGACAAGTGCTACTAAGAAGCTATAGAAGAAGAGATTAAATGAATTTTTATGCTTGATGTTGTACTTGTTATGTGTAGTCCTAGTTTTCCCAAGACACTAAACCTCTGGATCCTCCATGTGTAATACTATTATGTTGTTTATCGTTGAAATGATGTAATAGTAATGTAAGAAAAGGTCGGGTCGCTATAAATAAGGCTCATGGGAGGCGAGCTCTTCACCAGAGTAGGACACCGATACATGGACTATGGGAGTCATCGGGAGAAGCTCAGAAGGACTTATCTCTCTCTCGACCTTTCTTATCTAGAACAAAAGTCATAAGGAAGTTGATTTCCACTCTCAAGATGAATGCCCAACAAAAGAAGTGACACAGCTAGTAATAATGGCGAGGCAACAACAAGACGACAGGCTGTCAGGCATGGTAGGTAAGGGCGGACGAGTGGACAACTGAGGGCATGTGGAAGAATCAAGAAGGTTAGGTCGGAGAAAAATAGGAAGCACAAAATCTGCATACAAGAGCCATCAGATCGGCAGCAATCAGCGGACAGCAGCACACCCAGGAAGAACCTGAGCATCATAACACAAAAACCAGATCGTTCCCCAATGTTCACATGCCCCGTACTCATGGAGGGCAAGCTAGCAAGCCCATACGGACAGATGCCGCAGCGAACAAGATCCCAAACCAAAATATATTTTACCTAATAATAATAAACAAAAATATTTTTACATGGAAAACAGTAACAGTATTTTAATTTTGAAAACAAAATTTAACAACCTACATTTATAACATTTACAAAATATAAACTAAATATTTATAACAATTTAAAATATAAAAGGACTGCTGGCGAAGATAGATGCTTTGGAAGATATTATTGTTCGGTATGGATTTTTTTATCAATATATGTGAAAGGATCAAACTGAACCAACAATGGAACAATGATCAGTACATGAAGAGACAAACGACCACACTAGTTTTGAGACTAGTCATTCCTCTCAACCGCCTACCTTACCTTACCCAGGTAATCAATTTTGTCAAGACTTTTTCTTCTTGTAAGTTGAGAAACCCCCTTTCCTCCTTATCTCAAAGTGAGGCGGAGGCATTCTTTTATAATGAATGAAAAGGACCACATCAGACCACAAGTCCGATGTGGGATACAGACTCCAACACTCCCCCTTCAAGCTAAGTGTACCTAGCTTGGATACATAATGAAAAAACAAGTCAAACAAATGAAGACAAAACAATCAACAGACTACAAACACTCCCCTTCAAGCTGGACATACCCAGCTTGATGACAAAACATGACGAAATAAAAAGAAATCTGCAAAGGTTGTTGCTCCCCCTCACGATCGAAGCTCCCCCGCAGGATGATGGATGGATGATGTCGTAGACGCAGCAGATGAAATCACTCAGACCGATCGATTGACAGAACACCAGGAATGCCGCACTAGTGGGGTCAGATGATGAAACGCCAGGAAATCCAAACTAGCACCGGGAAAACCGCACTTGTGGCGCCGGCGACGGGAGTCGGGGATACTGCAGAATTGTTGCGGGATCTGGCGGCGCCAACGAGCCCAAATCCTAGGTGGTCGAGCTGCTGCGCTAGCGAATGGGCGCGCTGGCGGATAGAGATGCGGCTGCCGGGAGTCGTCGGGAGATGTCGGCGAGGCGGGGATGCCGCAGGAGGTGCCGGAGAGCCGAAACTTGAAGCAGGGCAGCCTCTAGTAGAAACTGGAGCCGGCTTGCTGTCGGAAGAGGAGCGCAGGAGGAGGCCGACGAGGGAGCAGGACAGCGGGAGGCAACGCTGATACCCGGAGGAGGCCGCCGGCATGGAGGGGCCGGCAAGGGTGGAGGCCGGTTGTTGGAGGCCGGCTGCTGGAGGAGCCGGCAGGAATGAAGGCCGGTTGTCGGAGGCGCCGGGGCGAGGGCGTCGGGAGCCGCGTCTGGGAGGCGCGGCTAGAGGAGCGGGGCGCCGGGGAACCACCTGAGGTGCTGCGCGCTTAGGACCGCCGGAGAGGGTGGTTCATGCGTAGCGGGAGAGGTGCAGCTGACCGGTTCGGGCGCCTGGAGAAGCGGGAGCCGGTGCGAGGAATAGGCGGGCAGTTCGAGCGGGCGAAGCAGGAGAAACCGTTCTGCGCGCCGGGAGTTGCGGAAGTCGGTGTCGGCCGGAGCGGGGATCCGGGAAGAGAGGAGAGGGGAAACCGCCAGGAGGGGGATGTCGGCGAAAGGATGGCGCAGGGGCCAGGACTCGCCGGGACGTGTCGCAGTGGATCCGCAGAGGGGCGCTGGAGAGGCCGCGGGCGGACAACGGGAGAGATTCGCGCAGGAGAGGGGACGTCGTCGACGGAGTAGCGGAGCAGTGCCGGACGAAGCACAGGGAGCCGCCGGGATGGGTCGTCGGGCCGGCGCGAGGGAAGCCTTAGTGAAGGCGGGGTCTGGCGCCGGGAGAGATCCACCACAGGGGGACGGATGGGAAATACTCAGGCTCGTAGGCCATGGAAGCCGCCGCCCCCCGTGGGGGAGAAAAAAAATATTAAACCCTAAAGCGGAATAGAAAAAAAATAGATGGAAGGGGGGGTCGGGATTAAGATCCCTCTGATACCATGTAAGTTGAGAAACCCCCTTGCCTCTTTACCTCAAAGTGAGGCGGAGGCATTCTTTTATAATGAATGAAAAGGACCACATCGGACCACAAGTCCGATGTGGGATACAGACTCCAACACTTCTAAATGTGAATCAAACAACATCTGATAACTTTATATTACTAAAAATATATTGGGTGAAGTTGTATGTGATTTATATCTATCAACACTCACACATCTCCTTTTTGTGATGGGTGCGGTGTATAATATTGCAGGAGACATGCTACATAACAAAGAAATTTCAAAACACATGAGTAGGGATTGAAATAGCTCATGAGCCGACAACTGAGTTGCATGTTCTGCTTAAAGACACATGAGGTATATCCTTAATTTTTTTTCCAAATGAAAAACCTTTAATAGTTGATAAAAATATGTCTGAAATGAGGTATGTTACTACAAACAGATAAAACAATGGTGAAACGAAAGGTTGAATCAAGACAATCTAGTGAATCGATCAAGAAAACAAACAGGCCTTCCGAGAGTACCTTCTGCCCGGAAGTTCCGCCGCCATATATATTAACATTACAAATTCATGCAGACACCACATTCAAAGATGGAAATATGTCATACATTCAATATGAATAAGAAATATTTGAAGATTATATTTCATTCGTGGTAGGTCTGGAGAGTATAAATGAGATTATCAAATTTGAATAGATGGGAGTCTCGTTTTTGAATAAATACATAAGGTACATTTTCATAATTCCTCTATCCAAAAAATGATCTACTACGTTCATAAAAGTTTTTAACTATTCATATTTTATAGAGGTGTATATATTACTACTATATAAAAGGAAAATCATGTGAAGTAAGATTTGAACTCATTATTCCCAACATCATTTCTACGTAAAAAAAATTCTTTGGAATTGGAAGAAATTGAACATAGAAAAGATGAACTAAGTGAGTCATTTGAGAAGAAAATATCACATGACAAACTCTTCTTGATGTCTATAATGTAGGGGTAAAAGTCTAAAATTTAATCATATAAAATATATTTTTCTTTTATCGTTACTTGTTTGTTTTTGTTTTTTTAGAAAGCATTCGATGAGATTTCAATTAATTTACATATCTCAAAGGTTTATTTTTTGGATCCAATGCATGGACTTCCATCAAGACGACCACACATGATGACTATTGTGAATTTTTAATGCACTATAAACTTCAAATTATATGTTTAATTTTGTGTTTTAATGAGAATTTTGTTATGATAGGGCGATTTATAAATACAGGCTAAATCATGGTATGAGGCCAGTGAATTTTTTCAAATGGAAACATATTGAGGTATATATAGTAAGATTTTACTATCAAAACATATTTCAAATCAATTTACTTATTTTGGTTAATTTTTATGCGGTGTTTGAAGCAAGATAACGATGACGATTGTAGATATTACGTTTGGAAATTTATGAAAGATATTATATACCATCAAAAGACTGGTATTCCCAAACAGGTAATTTATGAAGGCAATTAAAATTTCATTAAAAAAATTCGTAATTGTTTGTCTATTTTCTCATTACTGTCAGGATTTACAACAATCTAAATACTTAAAAGAAGTAAATTCAGTTAGAGATGAGTGAACAGAGTGCATGGTATCAGAATGTTTGCCGACATCAAATTTAGGTGATTTCATATTATGTTTGTGATCAAATACATGCTATGACCTTAGATATACATTTAGGATGTGTAGCATTGGTATCAGAGTACTTGTATATTATTTTTGACCTATTTCGCAAGGATAAGTATAGTGGAGGGTTACGCTCTACAAATTCTGACCTAGCTAGTAACATGTCTGTAGCTGCTCGTGTTCGTGAGGGATTAAACTTTGAGGTTGCAATAGTGATAATGGCGATAGGGAAATGGGCCAAGAATATATACAAACATCGTGAAAAGGTGACTTCCTACTACTTATCTAGTTAATTTTTTCATCATTTTATTTACTATTTTTAAGTTAATTTTCTTATCATTTTTATCTGATACTTATTAAGTTTTTTCATGGATCTTTTTGGAATCCATTCTTTGCTTTCAACTATCAGCAACAAGCCATTAAAGAGAGAACATGTTCCATTAGGATGGAAGAGGAAACCGCATGCTACCCAAAACGTAAAGTGAATTGTAAAGATGCATCTACAAAATCTATAATCACGCTAATTTTCTTCAATTCATTTTTGAAAGAGACTCTACAGTTCAAATTGAAGCTCTCGTCTACTAAGGGATTTTGCTACAGTTGAAGGCGAAGTGTGACTTCCTAAAAGATCTTTCGTGAAGGCATTGATTACAATGAAATCTTTTCACTGGTTGGAATGTTGAAATACATTAGAATTATGCTCGTCATTGCGGCTTTCCATGATTATGAAATTTGGAAAATCGATATCAAAATAGTCATTCTTAACATAAACCTCCAAGAAGAAGTCTATATGACACAACCCGAAGGGCTTGTGACTCCAAAGGATGTCAACAAGGTATGTAAGTTGCAAAGATCCATTTATGGATTAAAGAAAGAATTTGGTTCATGGAACATTCGTTTTAATGAGGCCATAACGGAATTTGGTTTCATCAAGAACGAATGTGAGTCGTGTGTCTATAAACAGTTTAGTGGAAGTGCAGTTGTTTTCTTAATAGTATATGTTCATAACATATTACTCATTGGAAACAAAATATTAGTCTTACAGTCTTTTAAGGCATTGTTGAATAAATGTTTCTCTATAAAGAACTTGGTGAGGCATCATATATTTTTGGGATCAAGATTCATCGTGATAGATCTAAGAGGTTTCTCTGCCTAAGTCAAAGTACATACATTGACAAGATACTGAAGAGATTCAGTATGGAATAATCCAAAAGGGGATTGTTGTCAACGTCACATGCCATTCATCTTTTCAGAAAAATGTGTCCTCAAACACATGAGAAAAGAAACATAATGAAAAAGATTCCATACACATCAGCGATTGGCTTAGTCATGTATGCTATGTTATATACTAGGCTAGATGTCATCTATTCATTAAGTGCGGTGGGAAGATATCAAGATGAACCAGATGAATGTTAGTGAATGAAAGTTAAGACCATCCTTAAGTATATGAGGTGTATTAAGGATATGTTCCTGGTTTATGGAGAAGATGAGAAACTAGTCATCAGAGGATATGTAGATGCTAATTTCCAAACAGATCAAGATGACATAAAGTCACAAACGGAATACATCTTCACTTTGAATGGAGCTGTTGTGAGCTGAAAGAGCTCGAAGCAAACTGTGATCGCAAATTCTACAACAGATTCCGAGTATATTATTGCTTCTGAGGTAGCTAAAGAAGAAATATGGATGCGCAACTTCATCCAAAAGCTTGACGAGGTACCTAGAAGTAAAAATCATATTACATTATTGTGATAATACTACAGCGGTGACTCTTGCAAAAGAGTTTAGATCATATCAGCGGACGAAGAACATACTTCGGAAGTATCATCTCTTGAGTGATTTTTCTTAGAGAGGCGAAATTGCAGTGAGAAATATTTCTATGGAAGACAACATGGCGGACCCCTTGAATAAAGTCTTGACTCTGCAGAAACATGACTATCATATGAGGTCTAGAAAACTGAAGGTCGTAGACAGTTGGCTCTAGTCCAAGTGGAAGATTTCTGGAGCTGGTGTCCTAGGACGGACTGTTTGTACTTTGATTACATGTATATTTGATGTATTGAATATTAATAAAACTTCTTATTACGTATTGTTCGTTGTTATACATGACTCTAATGTAATAATGTCCTAGAGCATATGTCACATTGATAAAGTCATAGTAGCTCCCTGATATGATGAGAACCTTGATGTGTTATGATGATATTCTTAAATAATGTTATGTGGTTGGATAACGTACTATGATGGGACACAAATTACTTAGATTGTCATATGTGAGTACTCGTAAGCAGATGAGGGTTCTTCTCATGAAATTCGCACTTGGTAATCTTTAAGATGGGAGATTATGATAACAGACTCGCAAGTAGGAATTCTGAATGTTTTTTTGTCATCATATATTCCTATCTGCGAGCGTGTATAATGATCCTTATACTTTAACATTATTATTAATGTATGTTACAACTTTCGTACTTAGATGTATTTCGTAAACCGTGACGATAACAATTCATGGCGAAGTTGGATATGTTGGGTGCATCACAAGTGACATGTCATTAATGGATAAGTCGAAGAAGGATTTGTCTCTTCCATTTTTATAGAAGCTGATATCTTGGCACTTTGATTAGAATAGAACTATCGCATTAAATTTCAGGGTAATGATGTAATGATGAGTTTATTTCAGTTAGTCAAAGAAAGAAATATCGAGCATATTGGTTGGTGACACGGATGTTCAACCGGTTTGATGAGATATTGTGCCAAAGGGATTATATTACACAGTGAATGTTCGTATGTGGTTGTCAATGTTGCGACATTAAGTTCTTTTTTTTTGTGTCTTTGACCCATTACTAGACAGTAATATTGTACTTTAGCCAAACTCTTCTAATGCCGACGAGAAAGAATATTAAAGGGTCACACACTAAGTGTTTCCGTTGATCTTGATTAAATTATATTTGAATTTAATTGATGAAATAAATATTATTCCCAAGACCAAGGAATAATTATATTCTCGCATAAATTAAATAAATATTTATTCGTCGACATGTGAATAAAAATATATTTATTTATTTTATTGAATATTTAATAAATATTTATTCGTCGGTATTTGAATGAAATATTTATTTATGAATAAAAAATATTTATTCAGATATTCAACAAATGTTGAGCAGTTCAAATGGACCAAGACCGCGTCCGGTGATAAATAATTATTTACAACCAAAAAAATATTATTTATCATTTGCGCAAGATGGCACACGCCACAAAATAATTATTATATTATTATTATATGATATGGGGTTTATTAATGGTTATAATATTATTTAATGGTCGGCATGCAATTAAATAAATATTTTAACCTAAACTCTATCTCTATAAATAGGCGGTTGTGTCTATTGTGTAGTGCAATCCAAAAATCCAAAATCGAGAGTAGATAATTGTTGCGCGCAACAAATTCTCTCTCGACTCCTTTTTCTCTTCCTCTCAAGAACAAAAATGCAAAATATATTTCTTCAAGATCGAAGAACGAACAATCGAGAACGAATGCAAGACATTTTGATTCACCATGCTAGAACCCGAAGATCGAATGGCGTTGCTCGGAGATCATTAGAGTGCGTGTAGATCACCGCTAGAGAGATTCTACCCATGAATCCTCACAATCGCAACGAAGGAAATCCAAAAGGGTCTTTTCAGACGATCATCATCGACTACAAAGAAAGAAACCTAAGACAAGGTAGTTGATTTCTTCCAATCTAAATAAATTAATTATAAATTTAATGTGCAAGATCCTTTATTGAGGTTCCTGGAAAATGAAATTAAAAGAAATTTTAATTATCACATCGTCCACCGCACGCTTCCGCTGCGCCTATAACCTTCATAAAGAATACGTGCACTGAGTTTCATGTTTTTGAGGTGGGATGGAGATTACAGGACATGGCCGACACATGAATTATACTATGAATATTGGGATTTTAGGCCTAGAAATTTTTATAATATGATTTATATGATCATAAGAAAAAATTTGGAAACGGGACTAATTTAAATTATACGAAGAATTGTTCCTTATTTCCGGTATTGATTCATTCCGGTATGAAAGGTGAAAGATTTTCATTTCAGTGCATCAAAGTTATAAATATTTTGAAAAATAAATCTAAAGAGAGGAGCATTAAACTCAAATTAGATATCACCAATGTGTTTGTAGAGGTGAGAAAAAGGTCGGTTTGGTTAAAATTGGTCAGAATTTTCAAAAACTGAAATAACCAACAAATGATTTTTTAATAACCGACTCTACTATACTTTAACAACCAAAACCGAAATAACCAGAAACCAAATGAACTGACTGAATTTAATTGTTTTGAAATAACCAAAATAACCAAGATTAAAACAATATTTCAGTTTGTAAAAAAAAGTACCAGTGTCCAGCGTTGTAGGCCTCCTCTCCAAATTTCTATCACCACCTGTATTCCAAATTCCCAACCAATAGCATTCCAAATGCTTAGTAACAGATGCACAAAACCCTCAAATGTACACTATCATAGCTACTGTGGATTATCCATAAAAAATTACAAAAATCCTTTAGTAAAATCATCAGTTCTATACAGATTGATCAAATTGAAACAAGAATTAACAAGTTTTTAATCATCTATTTTGATAATTGGATGGAAAAATTATAATAATATATTTGTAAATGGACAGTCATCAGGATTACATCATTTGTAGTATGTAATAATATGGGGAAGGATCATGAACGAACTTCAAAGAAGAAATTCCAAATACAGAAACATGACTAACCAATAGTGTATTTAGAAAACTACAAATACCATAAATATATCCCTTCCTAGGATTTATGATGACCAAAATCCAAATAAGAAATTACAAATGCAAAAACATGACTAATAAATAATGAATTTACAAAACTAAATACACCATAAATAGGTGCTTCAAAGCCTTATAAATGATGTGTCAATGTTATATTTTTTCCATTTGATAAGTCATTGAGACTCTTCTTTTTTTTCTTTGAACCAAAATCAAAAATCCACACGCCCTAAAAATAAAAACAGCCTCAATTAGCATGAATCGCATAACCATCAAACTAGAGGAGAAAATTTCAAAAACTAACCTATGGTCAGTTTGTGGAACTGCAATATATCCATTACACTAGAAACCGCCAGAGAACACCAAAATATGGATACAAATAAATGGAATTTTCAATCTATGCATTCCTACTTTTAAGAGATACATGTAAAATATGACAGGATATCATACCACAAATATGAACACAAAGAAATCTAAAATCTTTCGATCTTTCATTAAGAAAATTCGAAGCCACGTCTGATTTGCTTTCATTTCGTGTAATCTTACCATGGAGCTCCATCGATGACAAAAGACCCTATAAGAGGGGGGAAACATAACAGATACATTCAGCTAAGAAATAAAGTAATGTGGGAGAATTCTACTACAAATTCCATTAAAATAAAATGATATGCACAGATATGCATGTAAAGAGATGTTGTACACAAGTTAAGTGGATGATGTTGGGATCATTGGAAATTAATTAAATGGATTTAAGATTTATTTATTTATGTTGAAATTACTGAACCGAAGATGAAATCACAACATATTAAGTATAAAAGATTAATTAATATGATATGGTGGCATTTCATTGATGGTGGCAGATTTGTTCTACTATACATGACCTAGATTTGTTCTACCATATGATAAGAACAGAGGACAGGGGAAAGGCACTTTGAAATATAAAGCGGAATGGGAAGGGGAGTACAACAAAATGAACTGACACTTATAGCAGAATTCACCTAGGAGAATCCGTGATCCCTCCTAGTCCAATCCCTATGGCCGAAATACCTAGAATTTCTTCCCCCTAGACACACTAATCCCTATACTATTTATAGGATATTTTAGGGAATCAAATACAGCTGGCTAACAAACTCAAAAAGCTCCTAACAGGTGGGACCACCACCACTCTAACAGACTCCACTCAAACATAATGTTGGGGACCACATGCTGGTTTTCCTCAGCCACCTGCTTGTGGGTCCCTCCAGATCCTTGGCTAACCACCTGGGCTAACTGCCCATGGGGACTCCCTATTGTAAACCTGCATTCCTAGCACCATACATGTCCATGTGTGAGTGAAGAAGTATGGGAGTCATAAGTGAATGGTTGTAGGAAAAAATGGTTGTCTGCTACGTTGCATAAAAGGAAAACAGAATAACTTATATAATAATCTAGAATATTCCATAAGGAGTTTTTATATGGACTTCATATTCTGCATTGGAGGAAAAGAGATACAAATTCATGTGTATAGAGAATAATAGAAGATGGTCATGAAAGTCATACCCTACAAAGAAGGCATGTCATTCTCAACGATGGCATCACTATAATACTGGTTTGGAAGAAATCATATGTTGTGAATCAGTTATCTCATTGGATACAACAATATATGAGCACTTACAATTAGCGGTGTATCATCTTCTACGAGAGTGTTGTTGAAACTTTTGTTTCTCGATGTCTTACTTTATGACTGAGTATTCTCCATGCTCATAAACTATTACAGTGGTAGTTTTACCTATGTTTCATATCATACAAGAAAGAAGGGGTCATAATAACACCACAAAGCACAGTTTTGTGAACAAATGAACACTGCGCAATTTCAAACTAGAGAAACAGGCAGGATGTTGTGTGTTTCGGTCACTTATACATGGGACGTCTAGTCTTCTACGGTTACTGTGTTTGTACAGTGGCTAAAAGAATTTCTATCAGCTTTTAAATGGGAAGAACTATGTACTTCACATATGCAACAAGTCATTGTCTATATTGATTGTCATGTTGCTAAAGGACCACATAGTAAATAGAGAAACTGTATTTTCTGTAGGATCATGGTGGCCGAAACATATTCTGTGAATCAATGTATGCGTAATGGGTTGTAGTTTATGAATGGGTACTATCACATGTTACAATAGAGGGTTGTTGTGGGTTTTTTCTTTGACCATAAAGGATTCCACCCTCTATGAAATAGAGGAGTTTCTTGTTTCGATGAACAACGCAAGCACTAGTTTTATGTGAAGGTTGGTGGTGTGCTCTACAAAATATATATGTCATCTAGTTTTCTATGTGGAGAAGCACTGCTGCTATGCATGAAAGGATTATACATGGGAAATAATCTTATATGCAAGAAATGATAATACATTGTAATAGAGTTTCAAAGACATACATGGGAAATATGCATATATGATATGTCATCTGCATGGTGTGCCATCTGCTGTGCTAGACTCACATTTTTTTGGATCCTAGACATGGAGAGCCATATCATATCCTAGACAGCTCTTTTTCTTACTTTACCGTTGGTGTAGATTCTAATTTTATTTCTACCTAATACATTCTCAAGACCTCCAAATATCAATTTATCATTACCAAAAATCAAATCTCCATCCCCTTGAGCATGAAAAAAAGTTTTTCAAGCATGTTAATTAAAATTGTGTTTTTTATCACTTATATAAACTATTTATTCAAAAATTTAAAAGTAAATTTCAAGGAATAAAACCACTCATTTTTTTACAACACTTATTATAAGTGAATGATAATATAATCACTTTTCGATAAGCACCACAAACCACCACAAATATATATTGTATTTCAACTTATTTTTAAAAAATTATAATTATAATTATTCTAGACATTACTTAATCTTTGTAACATTAATTGATCAAATTATTTTTCAAATATTAGTCATCGCTACTAATGATGGAGGTATTATTTTGTCTCATAAAAACTCCATGATTTTAATTATCAGGTGTTAGATTTAGTTAAATATTTTATACAAGTTAATCCTTATCATAAAATTCAAAAAAAATGTTACAAACACATAAATAATTCAAGCATGTGAGGGAAATCATGGCACTTGAGAAAAACTTGGGTTAGAAAACTCATACCTTAGGAAATCCCCACTTGTCCCCTACCATCTTTACAGTAACCTTCCATGACTTCCATTTTTATTTCAAATTAAAGTTGATGTGATGTAGTTTGGATTCGATAGGATAAATTTGGGATCTCTTGTCATCTAACACATAAGTGCATATGGATTTAAAAATAATGTTTAAGACGTTGTCGTTTGAAGTGTTCCGATTACACAGATAATGGTTAAAATTGATGTTACAAAAATAGCAGTGATGAATGTATGAGTTTGACATTTTGGTATCTAGAAATAAAGATGTTTCTAGCAAGACACAAATGGAAGGCCTCAGTGTTATTACATGTGCATCTAGCTATAGTTGACAATAAAACTGTCTCTTATGTTAGTGTGAAAAAACATATTATTTTTGTAATAATGTGGATACCACTGCACCGTATGGAAAAATACTAAACCAGTTGACCCAGGTAAAAAAGAAACATCAAATCACATTTTCAAGTAGAGAAACCATATAAACCAGCATCCATAAAAAATTAAACCATCCTCATCTTCCGGTGGTACTCTCCAGTACATCATAGCACAAAAAAATTAAGAATCATGACTTGCAAGTGTTCAGGAAACAAAAAGGGTAAAATTAAGTTTTTTTTACAAACTACTTCCATGCAAGTTGTTCAAAATTGTTAAAGCATAACTCGTTATTGGGTGGTTGTAATTTTCAGGCATGTCAAGGATTCTCACAAGGACCAAATGTGTTCATAACCAACAACTCATTTGTTAGGGACAAGTACATAAGAGAGATGGCATGAAAGAGTACCCCAGTTGTTGAAGTCATTTCAAAGCCATAGGGATCTTTAATGGCAAAGAATCTCTTACCAACAAGTATATCATGGTGAGTGAAGATAACCACTAGGTTTTATTCATTCCCTTCAATGTAAACCGGCATGGAGTAATATTTGGTTAATCATTTTCACAGTACTACTTAACTTGAGAACGTTGGTTATTCAGCATCCATAATTTCACAAAAATATTCAACACTTCATAGAATGTAGAGATATGAAAAACACACACAAAAAAACATATTCAAAATCATTTTTGTAAATATATGGAAAGATCACGCTAAAACTGAACTACTTTGCCATCCAAATCTTGACCCTTGAGAGAATGAAGAGGGGATTCAATGTAGATAGTGAAACCCATGAAGTAGTGGTAAAGTAGTTCAATTTGACAATTCAATGAGAATGGCCAGCAACTCCTCATAAATGGATTTATATAATGTGAAGGTCTGTAAGAAGGTAGAGTATTCATTTATTGAGAGAGGCATTGATGTCATCGAGGGTTTGAAATGGAGTACCTATGTGGAAGATGATCCAAACAGGTGGAGGAGATAAAATCACCAAAAGAAAAATAACTGGATTGGCTCTAGAGAATTATGCAATTAGCATACTAAAATCATCAAAAAAACAAAAACAAAGACAATAAAACTCATTTCATATGAATTTCACATGAAACCTAACTCGAATTCAATTCAAACATTGGATTCCCATGATTTCAAGTGCATAAAACTTGAAAAAGGAGAAATACATACCTCTAGGATCATACATGGACAAACTGAATGAGAAATGGGTTTCTTTCCATGCTCTTCCCAACATCTCAGCTTTATAGTTGAGAGAGGAAAAAATATGTCGAACATCAGTGGACAGAGTGGTATAGGAGGTGGTAGAGAATCGAGGGTGTGGGTGTCGGTGCAGGCGACAGTGAGGAACCAGGCATGTGAGTGCAGCCGGTACTATAGAGGTGGCCAATGTGTAGATGCAGCTGGAGAAGAAGCTGGGGGATGGGAGGCACAACTGTGCGGGGAAAACACGAATTGGGAGGGGATATGTTTTGGGTTTTTTGAATGGAGATCCTCAAATTAACCTGCGGTGCGACATACCTTTGATGATTCGATAGACGAAGGTGGACAGACATCGTTACAAAACGCCCCCTACATGGGGTGCATGAAAGTTCGAAAGGAATAAGGAGATTTCACAATTCTTTAGTAAAATCTCCTTTTTTGAATTAAACCACATATTAGTGACAAACGAGGGGAGAGATAAGCAGGAGAAAGAGAATGATTTTGTACTCCGATCTGTCAAAGAAAATGCCCAAAGAACACCACCGCAAACCAATGGGGAAGAAGGAAAGAAGAGGGGAAGAGGCCCTTCAGTCATGTGTTCTAGAGGAAAGAAAGAAAATGAGGAGGCCCCCGTTAAAACCTGGTGGGATGTCACTTTTCTCCCTCAAAAGGCCAGTGGCTAGCTAGTGTGCCCAACAGGCTAGCCAGCAGCTAGCCGGTGGCTGCAAGCTGCAACCACCCTAGTTACCTTCGAAACTCCTCCAAACCTCCTCAAAAACAAATTATCCCCTGTTACCCATCCAAAAAACCCTTTTATTGTTCTCAAACTCTCATAATTCCATTATAAACCTCGATTTAAAACCTAGACCATCCACTAATTAAAAAACTCAAAATTCTATTGAAATTAAAGACTTGTCCATACCCATGAGCATTATAGACTCCCCACCATAACGCTCCTTATCCTTGAGAAATCTCGGTGGTCATACAATAAAAAATCTCAACCTATCAGAGTCATCAACTTATCACTAATCGGTTGAGTCCCATCTCGAGAGGCCAAACACGCTTCTAAAGAAAAATCTCAAAATTAACGCGCTTAAGCTGCTGAATCACAATCCTATGCTCCTAACCATTACCAAAACATCATAATAATGCTTGTTTGAGCCCCTATATCCTGAGGCATGATCAAATCATCATTCGATTCATCATGGGCTTATGGTGCTCCCCACTATAAGCTCTATCCCCTAACTTCTAATTTTGATGTTTTGGTGCTTCTGTCATTGGAATTACCCATTAGAACTCTATACCCACATTCCAATGATGTTTCCAACATGGTTTCCATCCTACCGCACCCAGTTCTACATGAGAACGCCACTCACACGCCATCATCAATTCTCATTTTTGAATCTAAATTGAGATAGGCACGTGACTGTCATCCATAGAAAGCTTGGAGCACACCAGCTTTACCTCAAAAAACCTCAACCAACTTCTAAAGAACACCCGTCGTATCCAATACGATGTACCCGGCATGGTTTCCAAATAATTACATTCTATCTCACGAAAAAACACCGGTTGGACCTCCTCTGTCTCACCCTTTTTGAAAGTGCTCACAATCTACCCCCAGTGTGTTACCTAAAAACCCGAACATGATTCCTTTATCCTCAGAGGCACCCCATGATCATCCAAGTACCCACATCGACATTTGTACCTGACCTTCGGTGTGATCTCCTCAATTGGATTATTAATCAACTAGACCCATGTGGAAATTGTCATGAGCACCAACACATCTTGTCCATCCCCAAACATAATGATTTGATGTGACCAAACCTACTCATACTCGAGTTCCATCACAACATGAATTATTATATGCTCCCAAATCAAATTGAGGTTCGCAACCTCAAATAGCCAATGGTGAACTCCTTACCATATGGCTCTACATAAACCGCTCCTCAAGTGAAACCTCAATAGGAACCATTGTCAAACACATGTGTCACTCCTCCTGAGCCATGCTCACCTCATCCTAGGAAACACATTCCTTAAACCAACTCCTAGATCGACCATGTCACCACACCCGATCCACTTCCAATGTATCCTTTACCGTGTATGGACATTTCCAAATCCTCATCTAAGCCCCAAGCCTTCATGTAATTAAGCATTGCATCAAAACTTCTTAACACTCGACTCACACATGGTTATTTTCCAATCCATGTTTCAAAGGAACCATATGCAGCCAGTTCTTTCCACCTCAAACTCCCTCAATCGTAATGGGTGCACACTCCCATACCACCCAATCAAAGAACCCAAATCACACCCCAATGATTCATACGATATCATCCTAGGCTCACAATCCCAAAAACTAACCATTCCCCTTAAAACATTAGTTCTTCAAACTAACCACACACTTAGCCATCATCTGACACTGTTTTAAGGCCTCAAGCATTTACCTACACTCACAACACACTCGAAAGTGAACCTACCTAGAAGTAATAAGGCATCATGATTCCTTTACCACACTCGACATCACTTCCAATGCATTTTTTAAATAACCTGAAGAACCTACCCATGCTTCCTGCCTCATAGAAACCCCTAAAATTAGGCCAATCCATCTCACGATTTTCCCTTGATTATCACAAGTCTTGGACTCACTAAACACTAAGTTGTAACTCAATGTCTCTAGTTCCTCCTACCTGGCCCATAAAAAAAGGTCTCACTAAGGTCATAACACATAGGTAACACCTCATGTTCTCATTCATATATCACATTACATCTTTCATGAAAATGCCCTCTTAAGGGTCTCAAAACAAATTGACACCACATGCCATCCCAATAACCTACCAAGGAACTAATTCGCATCGAACATCCTTATATAGGACCGCTCCTTCACGAATCATGATTTTGCCAGTCATCATCACTATAACCAACGACATCATCCTCAATGATCTGTATCAATGGAAACATAGACATTGGATTTGTTAAGTAGATTTCATTCCAAACTATATGGTAAAACACCATATAGGTTGTTAGTGACACTTTAAGAAATCAAACCTAAATTCTAACAACCTCTAAGGGGTTATAAGGAATTATGTGTCTGTACTGAACCACTAGGGTCTCTACACCTCCTATAAATGCGGGTCCATACCAACATCATTGTCAATGAGCATCCCACCATTGATCCACATGAACCTCCATCAAAAGAGAATTCATATAAAAATAAACCCAACTGAACAGAATTCAACAAAGTACTTATATAGGAAAACGTTATATGAGAAATTATTGACACTTTAAATAGTTGAGTCTCAATCATTGGTAAATAAAATCACACTAGAAGGTAAATATATCATGTGAATTATGCATTCCTGATATGATGCATGATATGCCTCTTGCATCCATAGGCCAAGAGCCAAAATCTATAAATGGATTCTTGCCTAGGGGCCAAGAGACAAAAATCCAATAACTCACAAACCATAAATCTCAAATCTTATGTGTGCCACCCTAGGTGAAAATCACAATAATTTTAATAGTGAAATCCAATAACATCATACTCAAGCTCATGGTAACTTGGAATTCCATCTGAAAAGGTGTTTGTGATGTTCTAGTAAGGATTCCATCACAATCTCTGACACATCCCTATATCTCTATCCTACCATCTCCCAAAATAGTAAGACAAAAAAATTATGATACCACTTTGTAACACCCTGGTCCGACTCACCCCATGATCAATAACCCGATCAGTTCGCCACATGACCTTAGGTGTTTCTCCCCAAATGTCAAAGGATTCCGACTAGCTATGGGGGTTTAAGGAGGTACCATGGGGTTGTTATACCCCCTGTATCAGAATAAGAAGCAATGATAAATAACTAGACATCATACGCAACAGATTATAAAAAATTATAAATAAAATGAATATGTTATAACAAAATGGAATTAAATATAAAACTCAAAAAGTCATGCTCAAAATATAAAATATAGACATATCACCCACTTTGCTGACCGAGATACAAAATAAATAAAAGAAAAAATGACACAAGGCCTTACTACTACTCCAATATATAACTCATCTCAATCACCTAAGTATGATCCATCCCACTCAATGTTCAAAACATAGGCTTCTTCCTAACCTATAATTGCAACCAGTGAGAGTCTGCTTAGGTACCCTGGTGAAATAGTGGCCCAAGTAGGGTGTGAGTCCATAACTCAGTAGGGAAACACCAATGAAGTCCCATACATAACTGTAAATGCAGTTATATGTGTAGGTGACATGATCAATTAAAATTAAAGAATGACCATTATAAATAGATATATAAATAAACTAACACTGATCCTTAGGTCCAGGACCTCGATCGACTATACCTGCTCTAGACAGTGTTAGGGTGTCTTTGGGCACATCATGATATCATCAAAACCATATAAATGTTATATCTTAGGGTGTAACCCATGCATCCCTACCACCCAAGCTAAAATGGACAATAACTCATCATGAATGGCTCAATGTCCAGATCCTAAGCATTATGGGAATCTCTAAAAACTCTAACATAATAAATGGCTCGAAGCTGATTCTCAAGCGCCCTGGGAAATTGCTGAATCAGAAATATCTCCTAGTCCACCATGCCCACTATCCAGATCTTAGGCATCCTGAACATCCAATTCATATACATATAATGTTATCAGTCTTGACTGGTTGGGTCCTAGGGATGGCCTAGGTATCTCATAATAATAATCATCACAATAATAATCCCCAATCCTGAACAGCTGAATCCTAAACATGCTAGGAATATATCTTAAGGACCCGTGGCAACCAAGGTGTCCCGTAAAGACCTGAGGTCTAATTCCGATGTCTTGGGAATTCTTGACATGGCTCAACAACCAGATCCTATGATACACTCTAAGCATCAACAATGAAATCATCACATCCAAGTTGTATCACATAGTTTCACATGAAGCTCAAAATCCAAATCTCAAGAATCACCTATGCGAATCCATAACATCACTATTACACTAAATTAGGCCTATAGGTCAAGTACAAGGATGTAATTTTGGGTATCTATAGGTGCATAAAAAATATCCAGGTGAGAGAATAAATATGGGATAGGGGTTGGCCAAATTCTAAAACTCATCCCCACTTTCCACAGTCCCGTGGGATCACATGTTCAGTTAAGGTTTGAAGGTAACACATGATTCCATCTCTACCCATACCCACGTGCACTCACTCAGGGTTGTTCTATCATTGTGAACCTACTAGGGTCCCCTAAATCACATCTAAGGAGAGGTACCCTACTTGGGGACCTCTTGGCGAACACAGGGGAAGAGGCACCCCACTTCGGTACTTGATATTAGTCAATTCACTCGGGTCATTACCCATCACATGAAGAAGGTCATGGTCTTAGGTAATTTTATAACATAACATGACCTCATGGTCCTCAAGGGTATGCCTCATAGGAAACCCACTAAAGAGATAGCCTAAATCATGTCTCATACTCCATGGTCTCTCAAGGACGGTCACTCTCTCAACCCAATCCCAGTTTGCCTAAGGTCTATACACCTAAGCCCGGTCACATCAAATAGGGGAGGAACACCCACCTTGGGTTAGTATTATGCACCTATTATCTCTAAGGTATCACATGGTTCTTACAAGCCCCACTTGGTCCTATCATCATGAGTCCACTCTCACCTACTCTTAGAGGTGTATTCCTCTCACAAAGAGGTCCACCACATTGAATCTATTCTAATTTAAATTAAGGATCACCCCTCAGAGTACTGGTATCAAGGATAACTCAGTCAATGTCCATGATCTCTTCCATCAATGAGTGAGGCATCTAGCCAAAGTGCAAGGTCTCATCATGGACCTTATCTATCTATAGGGTCCAAGGGATATCATATAATTAATTAAATGATTTAATTAATTAGTCCATTAACTTAAATAACCAATTCATCTCCCTTAGTAGCGAGACTGCATGTCACAATGAATCAAAACAAAACAAGTGTTATACCATAAGATGAGTACTACGACCACCTACCTTAATTAAAGATTTTACCAATTATTTATAAGGTTTGAAATCTCTTCCAAGGATTGTCCAAGATTTCCTAAGCTCACATCATCAACCAGGTAGCATGTCACCATGTCACACTAGAACTGAAGCCAACCACCCATGGGAGGTCCACAACAGACCCCCAACACCAACCCGATATTAAAACCTAAGTTCCAAAACCATTTTTATCATTAATTAAATTTAATTTAAACAAAAAACCTCAAATAAACCAGTATAATTAAGTAACTTTGATGATTCAATGGATAGAGGTAGATTAATGTCATTATAGAATGTCCCTTATGAAAGATGCATGAAAGTTCTGAAGGAATTAGAATATTTCACCATCCTCTAGAAAAATCACCATTTTTAGCCTAAACCACATCTCGCTAGATTCATTGACAATGAGGGGAAAATGATTAGGTGAATGAGAAGGAATATGTTCCTTAATCCATCAAGTAAAACACCCAATAACACTTCCCCAATCCATGGGAAGAATGAAAGGGAGAGGAGGAGGTCCTCCATCCATGTTTGTAAGAGAAAGGAAAGAAAAGGGTAATTCCCCCTTTAAAACCTAAGGGAGGAAATGTTATTTTCCTCCTTCATAATTCCACTAACTAGTAGGTACTGGGCCACTAATTTTCTAGTGAACCCAATAGGATAACTCAACCCCTATATTTCCCACCAACTAACCTCCAACTAACCGATGGCTAGATGGTAGTTATAAGTTGCACAAACACTATAGCCCAACCAACCCAGCTACCTATAAAGCTCCCCTGAGACTCCTTGAGAACATTTTTTTATCATTCCCCATATAAAACTCCCCTTTATAGGTGTTAAAACTCTCTTAATTTCATTCTAAATCCCAGTTTAAAATTTGGCCCATCCAGTAATTGAAAAACTCGGATTTATTTTGAAATTAAAGGGTTTTCCATACCCATGGTCATTACACTGCCAGTTCTAACCCACATCAACTCTATGATCCTCCTCCACCATCAAGGCTAGCTATAGTTGAGTATGATCACTACCTTACAGTGGCAGATCCTACCTCTTGTAGCTAGCTTGGGACATCCCCATTTTTATTAAATTCTTAGCCTAATACTTTTATAAAATACCTAAAACTTCTATATATATGTTTTTATCTAGAAAATAACATGTACAAACCTTATTCTACTTATTTAATAAAAGCATCTTCACCAAATCCAACATCACTTATTATCAATAATCCCACAACTCCAATCATCACATATTGTCTAAAAATCCAATATAATCCTTAAACATTCAACAATATCCCCCTTTCTATTTTTTTGATAGTATACCGTTAAATATATTCCATAAAATCCAATGAGATAATACACCCTTTCAAGTTTCCTATATCCCATATATTGAGTTTTTTTGGCATCTCTTCCACTATACTACACAACTTTGGTTAGAGATCGTAGAGCAGTGGTGTCACTCATTCATTTCCAAATCAATAAGTGACTCCAGCTAGATCATGTCATGTGATAATTTGGTTACATACAAAACATCCTTTATTCACCACACTATATTGATTCATTTAATATTATTAGGCTTATAGGTAAGTAGGAGACTAATTGGTTGTGCTGCCATGATTAGTACATTGAGTCTTGGGAATTATGTTCCTAGTATAGTATCATTCTATGATCATATCCTATAGTATGAATACAACTATCAGAGTAGGGGGAATATGTGTATTGGTACTAACATCATACTATCATGTAACTTACATGTCATGGGAAGTATCCTTCATTATTTGGTATGTTTACTATCTTTTTTTGATCTTTTTATTTGAATTTTTTTATTAACTTGAATGTTATTTTATTTTATGGTTAGAGGGGTTATAAAGACTTATACATATCTATAATCTACAAGAGGAGGGAGTTTTCAGTTAGGATATAATTCATGTAGATCTTGTGGATCTTATATATCATCTTGATTCCTTATATGAGAGAGTCTATAACGTGGATCCACTGGCATATCTTGATGCACATTCTCTTGAAGAGGTTATTGGGGATGTTGATCTAACTGATAATACCATTGGGGATGATGCACAACCACAACCACCACCATCGGTAGGAGGACAAAGATGAGGACAAATCCATCGATTCTTGAGAGAGGTTCCATGTAACAATTCATGCTTTCTTGACCCATTATTTATTGATTTTGAGAGTTTGTGGTGTTCAGAGGAGGCTCAAGGAAGTTTTGATGGAATTTGGAGATAAAATTATGTTTTAGTGGGTAATTCATGATTTGAATATGTAATTACAATGTGAGATTTTGTTCATATCTTGAAGGTTGTTGATTTATGACTCAATAATTTGAAATGTGATTCTATGCTTAAGTGATTCATAATGTGAAATAATAATTTATGATGTGAATTAATTCAAGGTTGAGGTTCCATAAAAATTGATGAATGTTAGTTGGGATTAGATTTTTATGGATTCATGACCTGAGTCTATTTCACAACCTGAATTGAAGGGCCTCCCACAAAAACTCACGACATAAACTAGTGATTCATGTCATGAATGTGCTGAGATCCAAAATGTTTATAAATCCCTAATATCTTCTGAATTCTCTCATTACTCTATCATTTCTCACGAACCTTGAGAAAAATCTAGGTGATTTTGGATGATCTTTTATCTCCTTTTCCCCATGCTTTGATCCTTTCCTTTTATAGGATGATATTTTTCCATCCATAGTGAGTAAATCCCCTTCTCTCCCTCGATTTCTTTGGTTCTTATTTTGTAATTTTTGGTAGTGATATTGTTTTGGTTTATGGAGTGTTTAGAGCTACAATTTTTTATGAAACTTGATGTGATTCAGGTTGATTCAAGTTTTCCTTGTGTGATTGTTTTATTCTGATTATTTCTCATCTACCTCATTGTGTGTGGTGATTCAGAAAGATTCTTTGAGGTAGGGGATCCTCATTATCTCCCTATTTATGTGCATGTGTGGGGATTGCATTCTTTTTTCTTCCTTTGGGTGGATAGTAAGGGCCGTATTTATAAGATAATTAATTATATAAATCCAAATTTTATGAGAATGGGAATAAATCATATGTTTTATTGATTTTGATGATATTACTGATGAGATTATGTATGCTTGTTTCCATTCTTGAAAATCGTGATAGTTGGGAGTCTTGATTGTGTTGTAGTTAATATACCTATGGAAAACTCATTATGTTGATTGTTTGATCTCACCCTAAATAAAATTTTAAGAATGTATATATCTCTAATGAATTGTTTACCCATGGAATTCTAGAATTTTTGTAGGAATAACCATTCTAAGTAATGAATTGAAGTGATTAAATCCCTTCTTGAATCTTATTTTTGGTAAATTGTGGGTTTTGGAATGTGTTGTTATGCGGTGATGTGTTTTTTGTGAATAAATAGTGATTTTTGAACCCTGTTGGGGCTTGTACGGTGATGGTGGTGACCAACTTGGGTGTGGAATGTGTTGGGCAGTAATGTGATGGTTGGTTGACATGGCATGTGACGTGTGCTAGTGTGTGGTGGTTGGGATGTGTGGTTATTACAATGATATGTTTGTGTTATAGAGATATGGTTTGTAATGAATTGTGTTGTGGTGGTGGTTGATGTGAGATGCACAAGCTATTATGTGGTGTGTTTTTTAGTTTCTCAGTTATCCATGGAATAAGTCAAAATGCTAAAAAATTAAAAGACATGGGTTGGTAAATAAATAAGCCTAGGATAGAATTTAATTATGATAATGGGATGAAAATTACATGTGTTAATTAGATTAAATTAAATTAATGATAAATTAATGGGTTTTTTTAATGTGAATGAAATAAATTAGTAAATGAAAGTTGGTGGAAACTCATTAAAATCTTGAAATGGTGGAACCTATGATTGAAAGTGGAATTTTGTGGTTATGTGTAGTGGTTGTGTAGTGTGATGCATTTAGTGGTAGCAATAGTTGTGAATAATATCATATGGTACAGTAGTGGTGATGTGGAGTTTGTTAGTATAGTTGATGTTAACTCATAGGTTGGGTAATGTGTGTTATCTAACTATCATGCATTTTCATGTTATTTCTATATGATTCCCACCCGAGTTGGATAACCTTACCAATGCCCAAATGTTTTGTGTTTTTGGTGTTTTAACTAACATCTAGGTTGGTGTTTATTTAGATGGTTATCTACCCCCTCTTCCTTTCTCTCCTTTCGGCAGTTGTGATGATACAAGTTGGTGTGGGAGATTACCTAGTGATGATATGAGTTGGTGTTGGAGATTAACCAATAATGAGATGACATGTTGATGTTGGATATGTCCCAGTGGTGATGAGGATATGATTTTTGGTGGGGGTTATGTGTTCTAGGAGGAGGGAATGAGGTTGATGTCCTTCACATTCATGATACCCTACCACCATGGTTATTTGATGAGGTTGTGATGCAATGATAGATGAGACTAACACTAGATGATAGACCCTATGGGAGGTTAGGATTGGTAGGGATACATCCTAAAATATATCAGAGATATTTTTATATGTAATATGATATGTATATAAGGGATGTTATCACACGACATTTGATGTTGGGGTGTGAGAGCAAAAAATTAGTGGGGAAGTGCTTGAGGGGTGCCTTTTTTTAAAGGTTGGGGTTGAAGCCTCAATTTATTATTAAAGAAAAGACCTCTTTTAGTCTAGTTATATGAAGACCCATTACATAACCCAAAGTCCCAAGGCTAAGTGTCCTGAAACAAGGCTTGAAAGCCCATTTTTTGGCCCAAAGGACCCCTCGGTGAACAATACTACTACAGTACCCGCAGTGCTACAGTACTGCTGCCGCTACAGTACTTACTATAGTGCCTCCGCCACTACAGTGCCACCGCTACTATAGTTCTGTTGCTGCTACAATACTACAGTGCCCTACTACAGTACTGGTATAGTACCCGTAAATTCATCCCTACCTTGATTTTGATATTATGTTCCTATATTGGATGCATGATTTAGTGAGTGTGTCATGGTGAGGCTGGGATTGGTTAGTTGACCTATTTTGGTGCATGTTGGTTCATGTGAACTAAATACCTTGGGTACAATACTACCAAGTATACATGTTATGCTCACCCTACATATATATAAATTCTTTTTTAGGTTTCCAAGATGATTTTGGGGACCGATATGGACATTACTAGCTTGAATTTAGTGTTTTTGTTGAGTCTCTATCATAGGAATTATCTTTGTTATTTACTTGGAGACTTTGATTTGTATTTGTTGACATTGTTCATGCATTATGGGATGGCTTTGAGTTTAATATTATAGTATTTTCTTGATTTTCTTGGTGGTTATTCATTATATCTCTCAATCCTGTATTATTAATGAGGGTAATGTATTTAATATGTTGGATTTTTATACCTTTGGTGTTATTCATGAACCCGAGGCTTACTAGAGGTGGGACTTGGGGGTCATTATCACTCTTCTTTTATTTTCCGTACTATGAGGGGAGACTTTAGAGGGAGGGGGTTGTGAAATTATCGCATAGGAGTCTACAACACAAGTAGAGAATCCTTCACAAAAGATAGAGGATCTTCTATAATAGGCAAGGGATCCTTCTCCACATATGTTTACATATACACCTAATATACCATCTTTATCTCAGACACATCCTGCGACCAACATATGTAGTGATCCATAGGGGTGGTAATTCACTACGATATCATAATTTATGCATTCCACGAGTGAAACTTTCTCTTATGGAGACATCTTGGATGTGTTATCATTATCACCAGCTTTAGGGGATACTACCATTAACCCATACTTCTTGGGATATGGCTCCACATATATTGTTAGATAGTCCTCTACATAGTACATTGGAGATTCATCTTCTCAGCAGTATGATGAGGCACTAGTAACACAACATATTGATGTTCCAACAACAGCAGCAACAGAGAAATACACATAGGTAATAGCACTATAGTCATATGTTCACCCTTTTGAGGCAGAGGTAGTGCATAAAGAGGAACCCTCTCTTGTAGATGGCACACTGGAGCAGCGTAGACGCTACACTCAGAGTGGTTTTGAGGTTCATACATCGAGTTGTGGTTCTAAGAGGTGACGATGTTGATTTTTTTCCACTGTAAACAATTTTACATATAAAAATATCAAATTTTATAAATCATTAAATGTATGTTTAGATTCTACATTTCTAAATTTCCCCCAATTTTTTGTTGTACCTCATTTTCATAATCTCTATCATTATTGTAATAAATTCATATTGACACATAACATGTAATGAAATAAACCAATAAAAATAATATTCTCATCCTAATGTATCATACATTACTCTTAGATATTCCCATAGATCACCAAAATTACACTCATAAATAAACACACACACATACATATATATAAAATTATCATTTCACTGTTATTATTTCACACCACCAATTCAAATTCATTCACATTAGGAAATTGTTTGATGATTCATTTATATCCATATCAACATTACCATCTCCATTTTCATATAAAATTATTAATTCAATGTTATTATTCCATATTTTTGGAAACATAAATGTCCTCAAATTTAATATATCTTATCGCATTTGTACTCATTTATTCATCATTTAGAATTTATATAATCATTAATAACAACTACACCACATTCTTGAATTTTTTAATCTATGTATTATCCTTAAATTAATGACACAAAAATATCCAATTACATTTATAACATTCAAATATATTTGGTTATTATTTTTTTGAATTAAAATAAATAATATAATTATAAAAAATAACATTTTAAAAAATCCCAGATAAAAAAACCCAAAAATCCCCAAAAAATAAACTATAATTTTTTTATAGCATTTATAACATATGTAAAATATAACATTTACAATAAAATTTATAAAAAAACCTAAACCCAAAAAGTGATAAACTATAATATATTTATAACATTTTAAAAAACCTAAACAAAAAAATCAATTGGAAAGCATCAATCCATTTGATTCCCACTTGAAAAACCTAAATAATAATAAGTTTATAGGAAAAATTTGGGGGGTGGGGTCTTTAATATTTTTTAATTTTCTGGGATAGTTTTTTTGGAATATGGGAAAATTGATCATCAAATCAATTGATGCTCTTCACCTATTTTTTTAAAATAATTGTAATTAATTTCATTATATATATGGGCAAATTAAAAACATCATTTAAAATGATGTTTTTTTTAATTTTAATTTTTGATTTTTTTTGTTATATATATATAACAAAATTTTAAATCATATTTATTTATTTATTATTCATAATTACCAGCATTTTCTAAATTTTAAAAGATAACTAAAAACTTCATCCATGGTACCCTTTTATAGGGGAGGATACCTTGACATACCTTATGAATTTTCCATGTGAGATTTGTTTTCACTTTCCCTGAATTTTAATAATAATAATATAATAATAATAATACTTAAATAATATAATATACTTATTAATAATTAACAATAAATAATTAATAATAGAATTATTTATATAATTGATAATTAAAGAAGGTATGGGTAATGGGATAAAAATAATCATTCCCATCTAATTTATTAATAGAGTGTGGAGAAGCAACATGAAAAATAGGGGAAATAACATGTGGAAAACTATGAAAATCCACTTCCACAAAAAGACAAGCATACAACTACCCAAAAAACAAGCGAGACATGTTAGACCCTAAATAGTAATTAATTTAATGATCACAAACACTATAATTATGTTATAACTTATTTCAGGTTGTTTTAATTGTAATTTGTGTGTTTTTAGTGTGTTAGTTTGGCATAAAGAAATATTGCCTAAAGGAAACTTCAAATTGGGTTCAAAGGGCCTCTTCTGCTTATGTTGTAGTAGAGCATCACCAACTACCTAGTGTAGTGCCATCAGATAGTCAATGGATTGTGAAGAACTCTCAGCTAGAAGGAGTCCACCAGTTAGCTAGTGGAGGTGAACCGACTAGCCGGTTAGAGATGTCTAGAAGCTACTACTGTCAGGCATCCCACTAGCTACCTGGTAGATGCCTTCGAGTATCCGGTAGCATCAGGACTTCTAGTTTGAAGAGGCATTTATGGTTTTCAAAAAAGTATTTTATTCAGGTCTTAAATTCCATGGATTGATTCATTGGACCACGTACATCCTTGGAGGCTATAAAAGGAGATAAAGGTGACCTCAATTCACCATCTAATCATCCAACGAATCAAAGTTCTAATGTTAGAAACCTACCAAAGATCAAAGTTGACCCAATTACCTCAAATATATCAAGATATTAACATCCTAAAATTTCAAGGGGAGTTCAAGTGATAATTATATTAGGATATTAATTTATAGAATCAAGAAAGGCATGTCCTTCAATAACTTCTATAGGACCCCAGCAGCAGTCCCTCCATCACAATATTGTATTCTTTGGGAATCTCGCCTTCATAGATTTTTTTCCTAGAGAGTCCTAACCATCTTGGAAAATGAATTTTTATGGTAAGGGGGGTTCATGGGACTTATATTCCATGCCCAAACTCCTCCACGCCCTGATGTGGGACTCAAGATCAAGTGTCACATCATGACACCTCCATGGTCACGCCACGACACCCTACTGCCAAGAAGTAAGGTAGTTAGTCCCATGTCACAACCACTTTAGGGTATGTGCAACTTTTTCATTTGGTCAAAAAAATATAACCCTCAAAACTTTCCCTAAAGTAACAAGGCTTTCCCTACCTTTTATATCAATTGTAGGACCCCAACAATGGTCCCTCCATCATAATATTGTCTGCTTTGGGAATCCCATCCTCACAACTTTGTTTTTCCTAGGGAGTCCCAAACATGATTAGAAAAGGCATTTTGATGCCTAGTGGTCTTCATGGGACTTATATTTCATGACCAAACCCTTCCATGCCTCAATGTGGGACTCAAGATCAAGTTTCACGACATGATACCTCCATGGTCACGCCATGACACCCTACTTCCAAGAAGTAGGACAATTAGTCCCATGTCATTGTCACTTTAGGGTACATAGTAATTTTTATTTGGGAACAAAAACTTTATATAATTCACCATCAAGATCCTTATTCAATATTTTATTCCTATTTATCTCTCCTCCTTTAAATCTTTTTTTCAAAACCCCTTGGCTCTCACTTCTTATTCCTCTCTCTCCCTCTCCCTCTCTATTTCTATCTTGATCTATTTCTTTAAGAGAGATAGAAGTTCATGCATTGTAAATAGATTTCAATTAATAAAGTTGTCTATTTCTATTTTCCATATATTTATTTGGTTCTTTATTATCTATTAAAACCCATGGATTGAGGTTCTTTCTATTCCATTAAAACTGAGGGGTCTTTAAGTTCTTAGTTTCCATGAAAACTAAGTGTTTTTGGTTTCTTGGTTCCTGTTCAAACATAGGGGCTTATTATATTGAACCTCACAATTTTTATCGTGGGAAAGACATGTAAGGGTACCTTCAGGTACTATTTCTGAACTTCTTTACCAAATTTCACTTGTCCTTTCCACATTTACTTTTCCATATTTATTTAATTTAATTTCCTTGTTTTAAATTCTACTATGATTTACTTTGATTATATATATCACTTTCTATACTTTATCGTATCTTTTATAGAATTGATTTTATTTATTACTTTAATTTTTCAAAAGGAAATTCACCCCCCCCCACTTTCCATTTATCTATCTTAATAATTGGTATCAAGGGGTTCTTTGAATTTATTTCAAAATCTCCTTTTGAAAATCCTTTTTATTTTTTTTTCAAAATTTTCTTTTGATTTTCAAATCTTAAATGATTTTCAAAGTTATATTTTAAAATAGAATATACTTCTTATATGCTTTATCTTTTCTTTAAGGGTTCAAATTATTCATATTGGAAAACTTTCATGTATATTTTCCTTAAAAGTATTGGATATCCTATTTCAGAGATGGTTATTCCTGGTTATACCCCTACAATTGAACCTAAAGATTAATGGACCCCACAAAATATTCCATCTTTTGAATTATATGGTAAAGATATTAATGAATTTCATTGAAATTTATATCAAAGTGAATTTAATATAATGTCTTCTTGTATGACTACCAATTAAATTTGGAAATAGTTAGAAATCATACACGAAGGAATGAATAATGCAAATGATACTAAATTGGATATGTATCATCAAGATTTAAAAATTTTCATTATGCTTGAAAATGAATATATTACTTTCCTGTTTAGTTATTTCACATACATTTGAAACGGTAGAAAATATATCAGTGATTACTTGACCACAAAAACTCTCATGAAGAAAATAATATGGGGTTTACCTTGTTCATGAGATCCGAAAGTGATGGAGATCCAAGAAACCAAAGACATAAAAAATATGGTTATTGAAGAACTCATTGGATCAATCATGATGTATGAGAACACTATGAAACAACAAACGATTATGGAAGATGTGAAGGTCAAGTAAACCAAGAAGAAAATTCTTTTTAAATTAATCAAAGGTGATGATTCTTACAAAAGTGACACTGATAATAAATGATAACTTGAACATATTGTTGAAATGATTTATAAACTCCTAGATAATAATAAATCATACGAACGTGCAAAAAAGAATGATCTAATCAATGTTCTATAAGTGACGTGTTATGGGTGAAACAAAAAGGGTCATGTAATACTAGATTTACCAATCTATAAAAAATAGGTTAAAAGGTGAGAAGAAAGGTAAGAAATATCCGAAATTTTCTAATGTAGATATTCCCTAAAGCCTTATATATATATGAAATTTATTTATTTATTTATTTGATGGTATGCATGGGAATTGCAATTTTCATATAAAAAGGGGAATATCATTTATATTACCTATAATAATAGTTATTATTTGGATAGTTCAATCATCCACATGACTAACATTTAATGTATAATTTTATATTATTGAAACGTTTTGGAGTAAATGCATACAATGCATTAATATTGTCCATGGTATTTATTCATGAGTGGATAATCAAGGAGAAGCCTTGATTGCCTATTTAAATTCTATCATGTTATGGCAGTGGATGTGAATTCCATTATGCTTGGAATAACCTCCCCAAACCCATTTCTCTCTTTCTACTTCTTCCTTTTCATGCTGAGATGCTAGAACGTCATGGGAGAAATGAGAATCATGAATGTACAACATGCGATTCATATTATCCCGTAGACACACCAAAAAGGTGGAATGATTTTGTTTTACACACATGTGATCCTTATCAAGAACATTTAAATATGTTCAAAGGTGAAGGATATTATGTAGTGGATCTTTAGTGAATGATATGATTGTATTTATAGTATTTATTAATTTTAGTTTTACACATATTTTTCACATTATCTTGCATGGAGATCCTCAGACAAGGGTTTTTAACCACTTTCACTTGATCTGATAAATGTTATTAGACTCGTTTAAATCCCTTTTATGGTATTAGAACCATTAATTTTTCGTTTTATGAAACTTCCAATGAAATAAAAAAGAAACTAGAAAAATATAGAAGTGTTTCATTTTCCGGATGGTTTATTTCATAAAAGGGTTTTCCCTTATGTAGATAGTCTATAAAAAGGTAACAAATTCCTTACCCTTACAAAGTTTAGATGCATAAGGGTAACCAAGGATTTACCCTTATGCATAATAGTTTGCATAAGGGTCATATCACATTACCCTTATATAGATCAATGTCTATATGATCTTACACATGTATGTAATGGGTCATGTAAGGGTATGATGCTATTTAGCCTTACATGATACATTAATACACAAAGGGTAATCGGTTTTTTTCAAAAACCGCATAAATGTTACCAGCCACTTACCCTTACGAGAAACATGGCTACATAAAGGTAATCCTCATATTATCTTTATGAAGTGCGTTAAATTTAAGTTATGTAAAGGTAAGAAGTGACTTACCTTTCTGTGTGCACTCCAAAATTAGATTACCTATACACAGAGTGTGTGTGTGAGGGTAAACGTAGGATTCCCTTACACAAAAATGGGTTCCTACGTAAGGGTAAACATAAATTTTTTTTAATTTTTTTAACATATTAAATGATTTTAATGCTTTATAAAATGTTTATAATTCATTATAAAAGGTTTATAAATTACTTAATTATAATTTTTTTATAATTAAATAAATGTTAATGAAACATTTTCCCTAAATATTAAATGTTATATTTGAAATAACTTTTAACCGAATTATATGGCATAACATATGATCTAGAAATAAATGTGTTTATTTAGAAATCATAAGTGATAATTTATAAAGGGTTATAAATTATGAAATAAGGAAAAAATATAAAAATGTTTATACTTAAATTATGATTTTTTTCATAATTAATCATTTTGAATTGTATAAAATAAAAGGGGTCCTTATTTAGATATTATTTAAGCTACATCAAAAAGGTTTTTGATGATTAATATGAACAAGGTTTAAATAATAATTAAGTATATGATATTTATATTATGTAAAATGTTTAAATAATAGAAATTTAATTATAAATTGTTTATAATTCATTTGATATCATATAATTTAAATGAAAAATCCATATAATGATTATTATGAAAGAGTTCATACTTGAATAAATATAAAATGTTTATATTCATAATTATGGAATGTCCATAATGTTAAATATGGAATTATAAAATGGTTTATATTTAGATGTTACTTTTTAATTATTCATAAATATTTATCTTGTGTTTAAATATTTTTATTGTTCATTTATTTAAAGGTTATTCCCTGATCTATCAATGTTTAGTAAATTATTTAAGAAATGTGAATATTTTGTATGATTTAGTTTATTTTCAACTGATTCTAGGATAGATCATTGTATTACATACTAGTATTGACTCTATAATGAATTTATTTTTTCATTTACCTTGAACCTAGATTATAATTGAAGTTATTAACTTGAATTTAATTATTTAATATAGTGTGTTCATATTATATTTTAGAGTTATGATGTATTAGATTCTATCTCAAGTGAAGTATCCTCGAGTATAGAGACTTGAGGTTAGACTACCTACCTACTTGGAAGCTTCTGCCTTGTCCATGTAGGTGAATGGCATTGGATATATATCACTCTGAGCTTAATCATGTGGATATTATCAATCTCATGTAACTCTATGCCATTAGATGAAGTTTTCACATACCTTATGCATATAATGCATTTCAATATATATGAATATATATGAATTATATTTTTTTCATTAACTAACACAAACTTATGGGTTGTGTAAAGAGTTAGACATCAATATGGTTTGAACATATTGGTTTGGTGGAGAAAATTGGATTCCAAACTAATTTTCTAGAAGCATACATATATAAAGGGAATAACATGTGATAAGATAGAGAGATAAAATCCCCTTTAAATACTATGTGTGAGATTCCTTACAAAGTGGCACTTATCAAGACCTCGATCATCCAACTGAGTAGTTTCATTCCATAGTGGGGTGCCTCTAGATTATCTTTTGTAATGAAAATATGTAATGGGTGTCACTGGATTATCATTGGGTAGTTTCATGCCATAACAGGGTGCCCCTGTATTGTCTTGTTATTAGATCATTTTTTACATTTGCATTTGGTTACACTAGCTAGAAAACCCCAAGGGTTGGAATACCAGAGGAATGGAGTTGGGTTTATCCATATGATGGATTGGACAAAGGGTTGTCCTTTAGACTATCCAAGAGTCGTATATGATATTATTGGGATTATTCCTTACCTAAATAACTAAGTACAAAGTTTCGCACCATAGAGAGGTCATTTTCTTAGTGAAATATGAATCTTGGACCATTAATTGGTACGATGAATATTAAAAAGGGGTCATCGTTTTAGTGGTATAGCATTCAATAAAAGAACTTATTAAATGGTTAATAATCCATGATACTCATCTGATAAAATATTTTGTTATAGATAAATATCATCATCATCATCAAGATAAACATTGTGATAAATCGTTGAAAGGATAAGCTTAATGTAAGCTACTTCTAATACTGGTAACGTAAAAAAAATTATTTATCAAGGCTGATAATCTAAGAAACATTCTTAAGGAAAATTATATGTGTTAGAATAATTCCTTCCTCAATGGCCAAGAATTAAAATTGTTTGACAAGTGAATCTAGAGGATTTTGAAAGAATATAGTGATTCATTAATAGTTTTAAATGAATTAGATAAAAATACATTGTTCTAGTTAGGGAATTTATCCCATTGCAATCTATGAAAATGTTTCGAAAATATGATTGAATTCAAGAAAATTTTACCTGATATTATCAAAGTGATGAGAATGGTTGAACTGGGAATATGATATATGGATTCTGGTACTATATGGATAGTAAAAGTGGTAAAAATTTCAAACCGAAAGAAGAAAAGTTCATTGAAAAGTTCAACAATTTTTTTCAAGATTCCAATAAAGGTTATTAAAACCCATGTTTGTCAAGAATGGATAATAATAATTTCATATGATGGGATTATCTAGAATAACTAAAGTAGTTTTTGAAACTCTATAGAATGTCCATGTCTGGTATGGATGTTATAGAAATTAATTCTTTGATTTTGAAAGGTATGTGAAACTGAATGTATATTTTATAAGTGTTTTAAATATACAAAAGTTCAAAATAAAAGGAGAATTTTTTGATCCTTTAGTTTACATTCATGAAGCAAAGAGTTTATACTTATGAATGTAAAGGATTTTATCAAGATAAAATGAATATAAATAAAATATGTGTATATTCATATCATTTATATTATGTGATAATAAAGAGATGTTATGATTAGTTATTATTAAATGGTTTATGATTCATAAATTTTTATAACATGTTTTGAGAAGAAGATTTGGATAAAAATGTTTTATTTGAGATAAAAAAATTCATCCAAATATTTTTTAAAATATATGGGAATGTGTTCTTTCCACCCATAAGTATTATATTTTAATATATTTTTCTTTCCTAATAATTTTTTTAAACACATAGAATACATATATGATACATTTTAATTATTTAATATTCTTACTAAAAGGAAATAAATGTCATTTCTTAACACTAAAGGGTTTATGTATCTTAACAAGACATTCTAAATATAATATAATTTCTAAGTGGAAAGTGGGAGTATTTTTTGACTTGAAGAAGTTCAAAGTTAAAAAATAAAGGATTTCACCAATATTAAGTTAATGATTTTTAAACTTGATATCCTAAAATAGTTTAGGGTATGGCGGTAAAAAGAAATTTAAAGAGTTTCATTAGTTACCATATTAAAGTAATTTTCACTTTATCCTAAAATATTTTAGAAAGATTGGTAAACAATAATGTAAGTATTTAAACTATTAATTTTGTTTTGATGAAATAGGGTTCCAAATATGACAATGATGAACATAGAAAAAGTTGTAAGTATATAATATAATTTGACATCATAAAATTTTATGTTGTGAAGTTAAGAAGTTTGAATATGTTCAAAAAGTTGAACAATTAGGAATATGATTCCAAAATATCACAATTATTCAAATGTATTTCTTTATATATGTTTCTCACTAAATAGTTAGTGGGAGTGTTTTATTATATGGTCACATATAGATGTGATATGGATTATATGTGATGTAATGTGCTAACAATATCATGAGAGTGTAGAAAACATAATGTTGATATGGAATTTTATCATATATGATATGATAAACTAGTGCTTATATTAGTTTTTTAAATATTATTAATGAATATAAGAATATTAAAATGTATCAAATTGAAAGGCACCCTCCATTTTATCATTATTTCACATTAGATACATAGATGTATATATAGATTTACATTTTGTGAAGTGTAATTATAATTGACCTCTCAAAGTATGACTTTGAGTTTATCCCTAACCAATGTTCATCATGGAGTATTATAGGTTATAGAGAAATTTTAAGGTTAACATGAGTAGTATTCTTGTATAGAGATATAGAATATGCTTATGAGGCACAAAATAAATAATAAGATTCCTTGTGTGTGCTAGTGTCTTATATATGTATTTGATATACTAGGGGTGCATGGATAATATTTAAGTCTACATTACCTAATGTTGGTGAGATATCTAGTATTATAACCTTCATACGTTGATACCCTACTTACATAAGACTACATATTGACTTAGATAATGCAGCGTGGTTGGGTATGTTGCTGATCACATCGTCGGTTGGAGCTTAATTAAGTTAAGATTTGTCCTATCGTATGAAAAGTATGACATCTATGAACTCTATTGGGATAAATTATGTGAGTGTGTAGATACACCTAGATATTATATATAGCTATCTAGATATGGTAAATGTGATGTTCTTATCTATAAAGATGAATAAAATGTGGTGTATTCATCGACCAGTTTAGTCTACACTTAGAGAGTCAAGAACATATGAGTTGGATATATGGTATTGACATGCTATGTGTCCCATAGTCAATTTATGTCTTGTAAAATGATAAAATATGAGAATTCATGCTTTCATATGATAAATACCAGTGGAAAAAGTTATAGAGATATGTGTGTTTGATGAATATCCTGCCAGATTCCTTTATAACTTGAGTAAAATTTATACTTTTCTAGAGTTTTATATTTTCTTACACTTATGTATCTAGAGAATCATATTTATTATCAATAATATAAAATCCATTGGGGACACACTTTGTGGTTGATTTAATGGGGACTGATTTTGACTCATAGAGCTACTCTAAAAGTATTTTAGAGTTAATCCAAAAGTGTTTTGGATGGGTGTTCACAAGGTATTTCATGTGATGTGATATAAGGTGAAGTTAATGATATATTTACAATAGTTTTTTGAAAGATATTCAAAAGGAGTTTTGGATATGGTTTCATAAATAATTTTATATGATATGATATAAGTTGAAATAGAAAAAAGTCTTATAGGCTTTAGTAAAAGTGGGAGATTGCTAGAGATATTCCCTAAATCCTTATATATATATGATATATATATATATATATATTTCATGTATTTCATGAAAATTATGATATTCATGTAGAAAGGGGAATATCATTTATACTTTCTATGATAATATTTATCATTTTGATGGTTCGATCATCCACACGACTATCATTTAATATGGAGTTTCACTTGATGAAAAGTTTGGGAGTAAATTCATATGATGCATTCATATAGGCCATGGTATTTATTCATGCATTTTAACACATGAATAAATGAGAGAATAATAAAGGATTATCCTTGAATAACTATTTAACTTATTTCATGTGATAAAATTGGATGTTAATTCCATTATTCTTGGACAAACATCCTTGGACCCATTTCACTCTTTCTACTTCTTCCTTTACATGGCAAGATGCTAGATTATCATGGGAGAAAGAAGAATCTTGCATGTATGAAATTCGATTTAGATTATCTTGTGGATACAACATAGAGGTAGGACAATTTTTCCCACTCCTATGATATTTATAAAACAAATTCAAATATATTCTAAGGTTAAAGAGATGATGTGGTGGTTCTTTAGTGAATGGTATGATTTCATTTATACTATTTCTTCATTTTAGTTTTACATGCAGTTTTCATATTATCTTACATGGAGATAATTAAAAAATATTTTTTAATCACTTTAACTTGATTTGATAAAAGTTATTATAAACATTTAAAACCCTTTTGTTTCTACTAGGGATGAATCTTTCTCATCAAGCGACAGAAGTCTGAAATGCCTCATGACACAACTCGAGGAAGGTAACAAGGTTAGTAATCCCAATAATTAGATCGAAAAAATAAGTATAAGAAAGTGGTTATTAAAAAATATCAAGTTTTAAATGAAAAATATATTATTTTAAAATAAAAGGATTATTTGATTTTAAAATTAAAAAATCAACCCGATGTTGAAGTTTTCAAAAATGAAATCAAGGATCTCAAAATAAATATTTTAAAATTCACCTAAGGTGAAAAAAACTCAATATAATCCTTGGTTCTCAATGTGTTAAAATAAATAATCATGGTTTTTGTTTTTCAAATGATATTAAAGCTTATTTAAAAACCACTGCCTTCATTTGAAATGGTGTTTCTAGAAATAAATTTTGAAAATATTTTCATAAATACGGTAATATTATCTATGAATGTGATTGAAAAAACTATAGATAAGGAAGGACTAAATTGATCAATATTTATTCTAATATAACTCAAAAATATATGAAAGTTTGGGTCCCTAAATATTTACTATCCCATGTTTGTGGACGTAAATTTTTTACCTTGCCTAAATCATGTGCTAACATTATCAAACCTACAATGGTACCAAAAGGCTCCTTTAAATGATTCCTTGTAGGGATTTTCCATAATTCCTCATTGATCTATCAAAAGAGTGTCTTCTCTTTAAAAGATGGTTTTTGACCTATTGAAGTGATTTATTATCTCTTTACACCTTGATATTAATTTTTTATGCTTTGTGTGAGGAGGATCATAGATATTTCATTTCCAGAGAAGCATAGACATCAATATCGATCACTATAAAAAATGTTTATTTGTTACTTTTATTTTATTTCTCTATTGAATTTTATTTCAAAATATCTCCTCTCTTGTTTTTCTATTCCATTTAAAATTTCCCTATTTTTTTTCTATGATCCTTTTATCTAAATTATTATATCATTTTGGGGGAGTCATATATCTGTTTAAAATTTATTTTCTTTTTCATTTTTTTTTTTCAAAATTTCTTTTCTTTTTCTTTTTCAATTTTTACATATTTTATCTTTTAATCATGTGATTCCATTTTATCTTTAATTTTTATTCAAAATAATGATATATTTAATGTTTTTTCTATATTTTATCTCTCAAAATATTTAGTTATATCAATCTTATTTCTTTCCATATATGTTTTATTTTAGGGGTTTTGGAAAAAAATCTCTTATGTTTTGGGTTGATTGTGTTTGTTAACAAAGTAGGTTGACAAGGTCAATTGTGTATTTCCAACATGATTATTGACCAATTATATTAAAAAAACTTCAATACAGAGGTATTAAAGCTCTAGAAGTGGTACAAAAAATTACATGTACAAGGTGACACTGTTTCCTAGTGTTTGCCAATTTTTTTGGGTCCAAATTTTGGAGGATGGATCAAGTTTCATGAAAGTTGGATTTTTAAGACCGACTCATGAAAATATGGAGAAGGCATAGAATTCATGAAATTTTTGTGTTTCTAGAAAGTATAGTATTTCATGAAAGTTTAGTGATTTGAAAAATAATGTTTTGTGAAAGATTCATAAGGTGTGAAGGAAAGACAACATGTTACGCGATTGAAATAATTTTCATGAATGGAAAATTTCCCTATTGTTTCATGAAGATAGGGAGTTTCACAAACATGTATGAAGTATCACGACCCCCTATCCACAAATTGTACCCCTCCTGAGATGAAAATGGGAGAATAGATATAATCACATCTGAATATCACCTCCAGTAGGCCCCGAGTAGGAGACTAGCACTAAGGGTATAGTAAACACATAGATGAGAGACATTACCCTCTAAAAGAACACATGAAAAGAGGGAGATAAGATAGAAACCAACCAAATCTTGTTCAGACTTCAATATAAAAAAACCCAAGTGCACATATGTAATTTCATGCAAGAAAAACTACAATAGAAAGGGAAAGCAGCAAGTACCAAAAGAAAGTAAAATTGCAGTGACCACGAAGCCCGAACAACTCCTACAAAACCCTGAGCTAGTAGTAACCAACCTGATCTCTAACCTTCTCCAAGTGATCTAAAAAACAGTTTATATAATTTAGGGTGAATATAATAGTATAATCAGTAAGATCCCCCCCCCAGATCCTCTTATGTAAAAGTAAATAAAGCATGTTGAAGCACAGTGAACAATAAGTGAAACTAACTCATCACCTAAATAGGTATACTATGTTCTCAGCCTCACCATGGATACTCTCACCAAGTATCGCATAAAATATTATATAATGTAATAAATAATATCAAGGGTACCCCGCTACCACTTCCCCACTCGGTTGATGCTTTTCCCCAATGTTGCACGTCCTGAGCATATCTCTCAAAAAAAGATAGCCTAAAGACACATGGACGAAGCACCACAACATGCACCTCGTGAAACACAACCACCACATCCACATAACCAGAAGTAACTAGGTAGTTTTTTCGAGCCACCACAGCTTGTACAACATGTATCATACATCGGGTATTATACCTCAATCCATCACAACCCATACACCAAGTAAGGGTCCTCAATCTATAACAGTCTATACACATCATACCTATAGTAGTCTGCAGGAAACTATATCCAGAATATATGCGTGTGAAATAAAAACAAGACATTACATCCCTCTACACACATATATGGGGAAAACTAACCATCGTGCATGCCAGAACAAGTCACTACCAAGAGAAGAGAGCATAGCCAAAGGGGGTAGTCAGCCACCCATCCTCACACCAGAATGTTGGGGAAAACACCCTCAGGGATCAAAATCCCCGGGGTGTTAGTTGACCTAACTGGCAGGGTGGATTAGCGTATAGAAACCAAAAAGGTACAAGATATAATATAACTCACAACCACACTATGGTAATCACCTAGTATTAAACTCAACTACAACTAACGTCTCTTGGACTCACAGATGCCACTGCTAAGACTAGATATCCTATAAGCACACAACCATTTTAAGAGCTACATTAAGTTATTTATCCTTTTTTAGTAGTTACACTTTACATTAATTAATTATTTAACCATTAATTAACCATTATCAAAGTCCATGTTACATTTCATTAGCATTTAAACAAAAATCCATGCCCTCTAGGCATAACCAAACTGATTCCACAACTTCTCAAAAGTATAATCCCAGTATTGCATCCCAGCAAGATCCAATGCCATGGGTTAAACATTTATTCATTCATTTATTAACAAAATTATCACTTTCCATATTTCTAAGTATTTTAAGAAATCAATCTAAGCTACCAAACACAAGGGGATCAACACAGTGAGTAGATGAGATACCTGTTTAGTCCTTTCCACCCATATTAGGAGCATAAACCCATCCATCCTTGATAAGATAAATATAGAAATCAAGTAGAATACCCCACGCGTATTCACCTATTTTGGAAGTAGGGTAAGTAAGACTAGCTACCTCAAGTAGTGGGGAAGCTAAAACAGATAAACAAATAATATATTTAAGAAGCATCCAACTTTCATATCAATAGGTAAGCCTGACTTCAACCCATTCCACCATCTCTGGTGTCCTCCCTAACACCCACATGAATAAAATGATGCATCTCTCCACTCTAGGCATCAACTACTAACACAACCACTGGGCCTACCTTCCACTACATATTATAACATCCCTCTAGGCTCAGCCATCCTAGGCTCACATCACCTCTCAAGAAGTAGGAAACAAACAATCATAGAAACTGGGCTCTTAGCCCTAAACAAGGCATTCAAACTTCACACATAATGAGATCTCACAGCTCTAAAGCACAAGACACTTGGCCTTTACAACAATCAGGAAACTTAGGACCTATAAAGGAATTATATTTTATTCACACAACCGGTTCTTATTCCATCTTGTATTAACTGATTCATTATTCAAGTTCTAACTATAGGCAACCTAAGAAACAATATTCTCAAGCTATCTCTAATTAATTAAACAATTAATTAAACATGAATTTAATACTTTTATCGACAAACATCAACATACATCAGGTTCATTAACAAATTTAGTTGAATGTGTATATCTGCATCAATTTTATTATCATCAAATTACAACAGAAACCAGATTCATTAAAATGACTCTTTAAACAATTATCTAATTAATTATAAATTAATTTCAACTTTACATTATTTAGAAATTTCCATCAACAACAAAATGCTAAATAATAAAAGAACAGATATCACACTATCTAACAAATCAAGTGGCAATAACATCACTAAGAAATTGATAACAATTATTTAATCCAGTTTAAATATTTATTATGCTAATTTCATTATGATCCAATGGGATAAAACATGGAAAATCTACGATTGCACGTAAATAAAATAGAGAAGAAACAAATTCCCTACCTCAAAATGTTTTCGACATTATTTTCATTAGAACGAACAACACAACAGATCATGATCACCTCTCTCACAATGATTGCATCCACCTGAGGACGCCCCGACACCACCGCACCAACCAACAATCGAGAAAACTCCATTAAAAATGTGAAGATCACATGACATAACATGGAAAAGTGAAATGGGAGGAAACAGATAGAGGAACCTAAAAGAACATAGGTAGAACATACCTTATATTAGTGATGGATTGACAATTCCTGATTGCACTAAAATAGGAAGTGGGCATGCAGTAGGAAAAGCCTCCAAGGAAAACAAGAACCACAAGCTGCAACACCTTACTCGACTCCTATGGGAGGAAGAACTCTGGGTGTCCCATACCAAGATAAAAATAAGAAGGAATAACAAGGGTCAACCTTTGGAAAGATCTAAATAGCGTAGCAGTTAGATATGTTTTAGATTTTCCATTAAAGGTGAATCTAATCAATATTATATGTTTTGACCGAGTAAAGGCACTCAGACCCTTAGGAAAAATTAATATAGGAGTTATGAGCTTTGAATCGACCTTAAATACCTCTAACCATGGCCTTACAAGTATTTTACATCAAAGATAACGTAATGTGACGAAACTGTAGGAAACAAGAAAAATTTATCACGAATAACTGTTGGACAAGTCACCATTGGGTGAGGCACCGTCACGGGCCACTAGTAGATGAGCTACAAGTGGATGAGTCACTATAGGGTGACTCATCTTTGGAAGAGATATTATTGTATGACTCACCTTCACGAGTCACTAGTGGATGAGCTACTAGTGGATGAGTCACCATTGGGTGACTCACCATTGGACGAGCTACCACTGGACGAATCACCATCATGAGTCACTATTGACGAGATACCAGTGCGAGTCACTATTGGTGAGCTATTGGTGTGATTCACCATTTTGGCTCACCATTTCAACTCACAACTACAAATCACCATTGCAACCTACCGTTCCTGACTTGCTGTTGGAAAAACTGTATTTTTGGAAAACTGTTGAAATGAGTCACCACTGCCTCCTAGAACACCTCAACCCCCAAATTTTCAGAAAGTAATGGACCATGGAGGACCGAGATATTACATTAGATACCTCTAAAACTATTCTCACCCTCAAGAATCCAAAACCAACCTAGAGAGGAAATGGAAAATGGGTCATCCAAACAACCACCCCACGAGATACCTCTTAAGGCTCTCGCCACCATAAGATCCTAACCGCTTCATCAATGGAACAACGTGAAACCACACAACAACCACAAATAGCTCCTAAACGCTCTATCAGGGAAGATACCTCTCAAAAGAGTAAAATCCATAACAAGCAATAAGATAAATCTACCTCATAACTAGAAAGGGTCTACAACCACCAAGGGAATAACATTACAAGAGAAGAGATAAACATCAAACAACTCAGGGGTACCGAGCACGAATCTATGACTCACATTCCCAATTACTCTCCTCCATGCCACCTTATTACTATAAGACATGAACCAAGAGTATAACATGACTACGAAACACCTTCTTCCGACAGTCCTGGATCCCTACAGGCCGCTTATCAAAGGTCACATCATCGTCAACATTGATCTCACCTGAATCAATAATGTGAGAGTCATCATGGAGATAATGACAGAGCCGTGACACATGGAAAACATCATGTATTTGGATCATCTATGGGGAAAGTGCTACCCGACATGCCATGGATCCAATACGATCTAACACCTAGAAAGGACCAACAAACCGGGGAGAAAGCTTACTCCCACGACCAAACCATCACTGCCCACATTGGTGAGTCACCTCTAAAAAAAAGCATGATCCCCAACATCAAACTCTATAGGACTACTCCTATGATCGAAATAGGACTTATGAAGATCATGTGTTGCCTTCATCCTCTTGAGAATCACCTGAACCATCTCTGTTGTACTTTGTACCAGTTTTGGCCTAAGAATTGCTGACTCTACGACTTTATTCCAACACAATAGAGATCGAAAAGGTAATCCATAAAAGGCTTCAAATGGCTCCATACCGATGGTGGAATGAAAACTATTGTTGTAAGAAAACTCTACCAAGGGAAAGTGCCTCGTCCACAAACCTCAAAAATCTAGGATACAAGAGCGCAACATGTCTTCGAGATTTTGGATGGTCTATTTTGTCTGACCATCTTTTTGTGGATGAAAAGTAGTTCTAAGGAATAACTGAGAACCAAAATCATGTTAGAGACCTCTCCACACCCTGGAGGTAAAATGAGAATCTCGATTGGAAATGAACATCCTTGGGACTTCATGGAGTCTCACCACAACCTCCGAATATTTCCTCTATAAAAACTCCACCGAGATCGACTCCTTGATTGCTATAAAGTCGTCTAATTTCATAAAACAATCTACTACCACCCATATAGTGTCATAACATCCATGATCTCAAGGTAAACCACTAAAAAATTCCATCAATATTTCCTCTAACTTCCACTGAGGAACATCTAACAGTTAGAGAAAACCACTAGGAATGCGGTGCACAACCTTCACCTTCTGGCAGACCAAACATCGAGACACAAAATCTGCAAATCCACACTTCAACCTAGGCCACAAAAACTAACTTCTCAAGGCTCGGTATATCTTTGTCACACCAAGATATACCACTAAGGGTGAACTATGGAACTCTCCAAGAACCATCTCACGTGACACTAAAGGAATTAAAATCCTTCCCTGAAACAACAGATGGTGTTGTTCATCCTTAGACCAACCATCATGGACATCACCACAACAACTCGATCCCTATAGATCTCCACCTCAAGATCCCCCAACTGAGACTATTCTACCTATTTTCACCAGAGATGATTGCACCGTCATCTAAAAAATACAACCTCTACCCCCCAACTTCTCCCATATCCATATGTAATGTTAAAAGTTATTCCATCACTCTCTAGGAATCACCCGATTCACACACTCCATAACTACACGACTTCTTGCTCAGCGTATCGACTACAACATTCCCCTTTCCAGGTGTATATGAATTTTTGAAGTTTTAATCTTGTAAGAACTCTATCCACTAATATTGTTTCAAGTTCAAGTCATGCTAGGACAAAACATACCTCAAGCTATTATGATCAGTGACGACCAACAAAAACTAACCGATGATATAATGTCTCCAAAACTTCAGATAAAACACCACGACTGCCAACTCGAGATCATGGGTGGAATAATTAAATTCGAGGGGATGAAATTATCAAGACCCATAAGAAACTACTGATCTCTACTACATCAGAACATAGCCTAACCCTAGACATGAATCATTACAAAAAACCTAAAACTATACTCCTTCTTCTTGTAGATAAAGAACTAGAGCACTAAACAACTTCTCCTTCATATACTCAAAAGTTTCATGACATTGATCGGTATATAAGAATGCCTGATCTTTTCTGGTCAACACTATCAGAGGAGTCGTTACCTGAGATAAATTGGCTACGAACCTCCTATAATAGCTTGTAAGACCAAGGAAACTTTTCACCTCTACCACTATATTGGGGGATTCCTAATACAAAACTACTTACATATTTTATAGATCCACAACTAATCCCTACTGGGATACAACATGACCCAAGAAATGGACTTCTCAAGACCAAAACTCACACTTCAAAAACTTCCAAAATAGTTGTTATCGATGAAGGACTCCCAAAATGACATGTAGATGCTCTGCATGCTCCTCCTTAGATGCGAAGTATACAAGGATGTCATCGATAAAGACCACCATGAACTTATACAAGAACTAATGGACCACAGTGTTCATCAACCCTATGAAAATAGCTGGAGAATGTTTCACATCGAATGACATCACAACAAACATGTAATGCCCATGATGACAATGGAAAGCAGTCTTTGGGATATCCTCATCCTTGACACACATCTAATGATATCTTGACCACAAATAAATTTTTGAGAACCAAATTTAACCCTTCAGTTGATCAAATAAATCATCAATCCGTGGAAGAGGATAGTGGTTTTTCATCGTCACTAGGTTCAAGAGATGAAAATCAACACACAACTGCAAATTTTCATCAACCTTATTTATGAACAAAACTGGTGCACCCCCCGGTGACATGCTTGGACAAAACAATTTGCATTGAAATAGACCATTGAGTTGTATTTGAAGATCTTGCAACTCGTAAGGCGCCATCCTATACAGAGACATCGAGATAGGAGACACGCCTAGCTGTAGTTCGATCCCAAACCCAATATCTCATAGAGGGGTTAATGCTACAACCTCTTTTGGAAAGACATCAAGGTAATCCTACATGAACCTAGAAAATACTGACAGTTGAACCTCTGATGAACTCAACATCAGCTCATTCATCAAGGATGAAAATGATGGAACATTCCTCTGACCCATCTAAGGGCCTCGCTCACCAACAAAAACTATTAGCTCTCTATCATCATTGAAGAACATCGCCTTACTTTGGAAGAAAATCATGATAGCCTGTACTGAATAAAACCAATCCATTTTGAGGATGAAATCATATGGTTTTATTCATAAACATAGTAAATCTCTCCAAGAGTGGTGCTTCCCCAACACTAGCTCACAATATCTATATACTTCAAACAAGTTAGCTTGACCTCCAACTGGTGTAGTAAATTCCAAGGAAATTGGAAGCCTCTTTACCTAAAGTCCCAAGGCATGGAAAAGGGTAGGTGATATGAAGGAGTGCGTCTCTCCTAAATTAAATAAGGCATGCACCAAAGTATAAAACAAGCAAAGGGTACCTCGAATGATGTTTGGCTCACCTAGCACTGGTAATGCTAATGCATGAAGCTTACCAAGACCTGATCCAAAACCTCTCTGACCCTACTGAAGACCACCTCCATGGCCATGCTCTACTATCTAAGTACAGGGAGCATCCCATGGCTATCCTCTTCCTTCCCCATATTCTCTCTTCTAATCCAAATCTAGTGCAAACTACTGCTACTTCCTCGACTGGAACTTCCTCAACGGAGGAACCTAGAGCGGCACACTTGGCACACACAAACTACTCATAATGGTTGAGTACTCATGCCATTGATGACCTCATCCTCCATAAGAAAACAAGTGCCTGATACCTTAGCATAGGATTGAGATCGGTTTCCCTTGGATAAATGAGACATTGAAGGTTGGGTCCTACCCCCAGCCGAATGGAAACTCTTCTGCCCTAAAAACCAGGAACTCTAAACCATAGCTCTACTTCATGAGGAATTATAGAGACTCCCCTCTCGTGATAATCCAATTCTGTATAAAATCATCTTGATGACCTTCACCCTCGCCAACACCTTGAGATATGTCATTAGAATAAACAGGGTGACATAAAGCTGGATCTTTGGATGAAAATCCTCATAAAAATGTCTCGCCTTGTCCTCCTTATCTAAAAATAGGTCTGAAGCATATTAAAAAAGGTTCTTGAAACAGATTCCAAAATCTCGCACACTAGAGATCCCCTGCCGAAGGGTAAGTAGGTCCTAGATACTATCCACCTTCATGGTCAAAGAAATAAACCTAGCACTGAACTAATCTCAGAACATCTCCCACGAGATCGCCAACTCCTCATTTTCCCTGAGGAACAAGAACCACCACTGCCTCACTTCCCCATGCAACAACATCACAACCAATGATACCCAGTGCTCCTTCTGACCACAAATTGAAATGAAGGCTATCTCAACCTCCTCCAACTAGTATTCTATGAATGTATCTAAACTAGATCCCTCATACTACTGCAATCTCTGGTGCTGAAACTCTCAGAGTGTCCTCCTCCAAGTGTCGTCATCATCAACCTTTACTCTGTGGCGATCTTCTGGCATAACCTACTAAACATCTTCTGCACAAACCTGAAGAGGATGTCGACCTAGAGCCATACCTAAAAAAGGAATAACAGTTAGAGATACTAAACCTAGAATATGGAATATTTAACATTAATTAATTTTTTTATTTTATTCATTTTAGGTTAACCCATCCCAAGTTTTACCCATTTAATCACAGGTACAAAGAATAATGATGCATGATACTTTCCTAGGTCTCTACCCTACAACCATTATCACATTGTTTAGTAGCCACTATAAGCTTAAAGGTCTGTGAATTAGATCACAGGGGGGCCTAAATACCCATGTATCAGTCAGTCTCTCATGTTTACAGTGCTTGCTAAACTTAGCTAACACCATTTCCCTACCAACCCATGCAACCTCGCCTGTTCCTAACTAAAAACTCCATTATATCCCTCAACAAACCTATGATACCACTTTTTCACAACTCTCTCCCTATAAATTTTACCCCTCCTGGTCCAATAATGGGAGAATAGATATAATGACACCCGAGTCTTACCTTCAGTAAGCACTAGGTTGGAAACTAGAACCAAGGGTATAGTAATCATATAGATGGGAGGAATTACCCTCTAAAATAACACATGCCAAAAGAGAGATAAGATAGAAACCAACCAACTCCTACTCAAACTATAATATAAAATAAACCCAAGTGCACATATGTAATGTCATGCAAGAACCACTACAACTAAAATGGAAAACTGTAAGTACCAAAAGAAAGTAAAATGATAGCAACCATGAAGCCCGAACAACTCCTGCAAAACCCCGAGCAAGTAGTAACCAACCTGATCTCCAACCTACTCCAAGTGATCTAAAAAAAGTTTATATAATGTAGGTTGATTATAATAGTATACTTAGTAGGATCCTCCCTGGAGCCTCTCATGCAAAAGTAAAGAAAGCATTCTAAATCATAGTGAACAAAAAGTGAAACTAAATCATCACCTAAAAAGTTATACTATGTTCCTAGACTCACCATGAATACTATCACAATGTAACAAATACAAGAGTATATAATATAATAAATAATATCAAGGGTACCTTACCACTTCCCCACTTGGTTGCTGCTTTGCCCCAACGTTGCACGTCCTGAGCATCTCTGTCCAAAAAAGATAGCCCAGACACACCTGGGAAAAGCACCACAACATGCACCTCGTGAAACACAACTACCATGTCCATATAACCAAAATTAACCAGGTATTTTCTGGTATCCCCCACAACTTGTATAATGTGTATCATACATTGGGTATTATACCTCAATCCATAACTGTCCATACACCGAGTAAGGATCCTTAAGACATCATAGACTATACATTTCATACCTATATGAGTACATAAGAAACTATATCTAGAATACATGTGTTTGAAATAACCACAATACATTACAACCCTATACACACATATATGGGGAAAACTAACTACCGTGCATACCAATACAAGTAACTACCAAGAGAAGAGAGAAGAGCCAAAGGGGGTAGTCAGCCATCCATCCTCCCACCAGAATATTAGGAAAAACACCCCCCAAGGCTCAAAATATCTGGGGTGTCAATTTACCTAACTGATAGGGTGAATTAGTGTATAGAAACAAAAAAAATTATAGGATATAATATATCTCATAACCACACTATGGGAAACACCAAGTCTCAGAATCAACTCCAACTAATGTCTCTTGGACTCCCGACTGCCACTACTAAGACGAGATATACTATAAGAACACAACCATTTAAATAGATACATTAATTTAATTATACCTTTTTATCATTTTTACATTACATTCATTAATTATTTAACCATTAATTAACCATTACAAAACTCCACATTACGTTTCATTATCATTTAAACAAAGATCCATGCCCTCTAGGCATAACCAAACTGAGTCCATGACTTCTCAAAAGTACAACCCCAACATTGCATCCCAGAAAGCACAAACCCCCTGGGTTAAACATTTATTCATTAATTTATTAACAACATTATCACTTTCCATATTTCTAGGTATTCTAAGAAAGAATTATAATCTACCAAACATAAGGGGATCAACATAGTGAGTAGATGAGCTACCCATCAAGTCTTTTCCACCTACAGTAGGAGCGTATACCCATCCATCCTCGATAAGCTAAACACAGAAAGAACGTGTAATAACATACATGTATTCACCTCTTTTGGAAGGAGGGTAAGAAAGACCAATTGCCTCAAGAAGTTTGGAATCTAAAGTAGATAAAGAAACAAGATACTTAATAAGAATCCAACTTTCACATCAACAGGTAAGCCCAACTTCAACATGTTCCATCATCTCTGGTGTGCTTATTGACACCCACTTGCATAAAACATTGCATATCACCACTCTAGGTGTCAAATATTGCCACAAACACTAGGCCTCCATGCCCCCACATACCACAACAACCCTTCAGGATCAACTATCCCATGCTCACATCACATCTCAAGTAGTAAGAAACAAACAAACATAACAACTGGGCTCTTGGCCCTAAACATGGAATTTATCCTTCACACACAATGAGTTCTCATAGCTCCAAAGCACAAGGCAATTGGACTTTACAATAAGCTATCAAATCAGTCCCTACAAAGGCATTATATTTTATCCACACAATTGGTTCCTATTCCATCTTGAATTAACAAATTCATTATTCAGGTTCCAACTATGGGAAACCTAAGAAATAGGCTTTTCAAGCTATCACAAATTAATTAAAAAATTAATTCAACATGTCTTTATTAATTTTATCAACAAGAACCAACATGCTTCAGGTTCATCAACTAATTTAGTTAAACGTTCATATCTACATAAATTTGATTATCATCAAATTAAAACAACAATTGAATTCATTAACATGACTCTTTAAATAGTTAGACAATTAATTATCAATTAATTTTTCCTTTAATTTATTTACCAATTTCCATCAAGAAAAAAATGATAAATAGGAAAATCATAAATATCACACTATCTAGAAAATCAAGGGTCAATAACATCTCTAAGAAATTGATACCAATTCTTTAATTTGGTTGAAATTTTTTATTATTTCAATTTCATTATGATCCAATGGGATAAAACATAATAACTCTAAGATTACATGTAAATAAAATATAGAAACAATGAATCCACTACCTAAAAATGTTTATGATGTTCTTTTCATGAGAATGACCAACACAACGAATTGAAATCACCTCTCTTGCAATGACTACATCCACCTGAGGAAGCCGCAACACCAATTCACCAACCAACGACCAAGATATCTCCATTAGAAACATGGATATTTCATGAAATCATATGGAAAGGAGAAATAGGAGAAAAAAGATTTAAGAGCCCATAAGAATAGAGTATGAACATACCTTATATTAAATATGGATTTACAATTCCTGGTTTCACTAAAATAGGGGGTGTACATACAGCAAGAAAAGCCTCCAAGGAAAACAGAAACCACAAGCTGCAACACCTTACTCGAATCCTATGGGAGGAAGAACTATAGGAATACCATACCAAGATAAAAACAAGAAGGAAGAACAAGGGCCATCCTTTGTAAATATATAAATAGATTAGTGGTTTAGATATGTTTTAGATTTTCCATTAAAGGAGGATCTGATCAAGATTACGCATTTTGACTGAGTAAAGGCACCTAGACCCTAAGGAAAAATTAAGACAGGAGTTATGGGATTTTAATCAGCCTTAAATACCTTTAACCATGGACTTAAAAGTGTTTTACATCAAAGGATATATAAGGGGGGGAAATATAGGAAACTGAAAAAACTACTCATGACTCACTGTTGGATAAGTCACCATTGGGTGAGACACAATCACGAGTCACCAGTAGATGAGATACCAGTGGAAGATTCATCGTTGGGTGACTCACCATTGGATGAATCACCATCGTGAGTCACCGGTGGATGATCTACCAGTGGATGAGTCACCATTGGATGAGCTACTACTGGATGACTCACTGTCATGAGTCACCGTTGGTGAGATACCAGTGTGAGTCACTATTGGAAAGCTATCAGTGTGAGTTATCATTGGCGAGCTATTTATGTGAGTCATCATTGGTGAGATTCTGATGTGAGTCACCATTCTGATTCATCATTGAAACTCACCATTGTGAATCTCTTTCACGACCTATCATCAGCGACCTACCGTTCCTAAATCACCATTAGAAAAATTGTATTTTTAGAAAAATCTTGAAATGAGTCACCACTGCCTCCCAGAACACCTCAACCCCTAGATTTTCACAAATTAATGGACCAGGGAGGTTCGGGCCATTATATGAAGAGTTTTATGAAAAGGATATGGTGAGATTGAAAGTTTCATAAATGGGAGGAAATGCCTATAAATAGGTGGATACCCCCTCATTTGAATAGAGGATTAATTAAAAAAATCTAAAGGATTTGAATTCATGAAGTAATTTCATAAAATATTTCTTTTCATGAATGATTCATAGGAATGTCAGTTTCAAAAAGTAAGGAAGTTTCTAAAAAGTAAAAGTTTTGCAAATAGTTGGGAGTTTTACAAAAGCTTATAATGTTTCACAAAATGTTGTGAGTTTCATGAAAGGAAAAGTTTCTTTGAAGGTTTGAAAAGTTTTGTGAATAATTGGTTGGTTTCATGGATGTTGATAAAGGGGATTCGAAAACGTGAATCTTATGCGAATCAGAAGGGATTTCCCAATAATTTTATGGTAAAGAGGTATTCATCATGTATGTGAAAGTAAAGCTTCATGATGTACCAAATTAGGTTTAAAAAATATTCATTCAAGTGATCAAAAGAAGAATATTTTTAAGGATTAGTGATCACACTTTAGTTGAGAGAGCAATGAACTTTCAAATTGTGAATGGTAGTAAACTAGGAGGGATAGTGAGTTTACTCCAAACTTTGTAACAACATAACACTTTAATGGTTTGGGTTCATAGTTACATTTAATTTGTAGTCTCCTAGTATATATCTCAATGTGGGTGAAACAAGTAAAATTATTGTGTCTTTTGGATTCTTTCATTTATGCTCACACATTTCTACGAGAAAGGGTGGGAAGAGTGTTTTGTTTAATGTTGAAACAAGATCTGAAGGGGTAGTTATTTTAATCTATCATGCCCTAATTCACCCCCATATTAGGGTATTCAACCTAGTTGGGATAAAAAGGGGAGTTGTTTTAATTATCTTTTACATTCTTCTCCTCTCTCTTTTTTACACATGTTTTTAAAGATTCATTTTTTCTAAGAATTTATAATATATTCTTAAAACCATGTTTTAAATTCTCAATAACCTAGCATGATCTTATCTTAATTATTTGAAAATATTTATACATGGTTCAAAAATCATTTTTTTCAAAATTTATATTTTTTAAAGGGGATTTTTTATGTCTTTATTCTTGTCTCGAGCATAAGCTTATTTGTTAATACCATTTTTATTGAAAAAGTGGGTGCCCTAGACCCAACTTTATCCGTAATTTTGATCATAATACTATGTGTAAAATAATTTATGCATGGTGTACTCTTACCATTATAGTATAGATATTTTTGCATCCACTATTTAAATTGAAATGTTTATAGATTATTTATCGCATCAAAAGGGTATAGCAGTTCTCATGCTATAATGAGAACCTCAAGATATTATAAAATTAATCTTTAACATATGTCCTATGGTCTATATACGTCACACTGACTAGACACACTTGATGTGTGACTATTAGTTGATGAGGTATCATAATAATTGAGACTTATTCTCATGAATTTCTCACTTGGTGATCTCTAGTAGGTGATATCATGAGGACAGACTCAACAATAGGAAAACCACATGTTCTGGGTGTCATTAGTAGTTTCCATCTATGGGAATGTGTATTGGAAACCCGATTTGAGATCATTATCAATGTGTTCCATTTGATCACATATTTTGATGCAAGGAAAAAACCATGATATTGAAGTTTCAGTGAGGTAGCTTGTGTTGGGTTCATCATTGGTGGTATGACATTGGTTAAATGATCAAGATAGAATTTATTGCTTCTGAGTTGAATAAGTGATATCTCGAGCCTAGTTGATCAAGGTGGTAGTACCTTCATAAATCCATGGTCATGGTAGTTAGTGATAATTCCATCCAGTTAGATCAACAAATAATGAATCAATAAAGGACGATGACACAATTGTGCCTTCTACTTTATGAGATATCTAAAAATAAAGAGATTATATTACACAACACATGTTCATAAGATGATGTTCATTTCTATGACTATTTCTTATCTCTTTAGGGGTTATGATGTGTAGCTATACTCCACTATTGATCTATAAATACTATTCACTACTATCAAGATAAGGATCTATAGGGTCACACATAATAGCGTATTAAAAAATATGCCATATTATGGTGAATAGGTATATAGGACATGGTGGGACTCACCACAAGGTTCGAGAGTTATCCAAGTATTATTGATCACTAAAAAATAAATAAATTCATTATTATTTGAGTATAGAATAACTGAGTTAGATTTTTTTATTATAAGTATTTACTAGTGTTTAAGTAAATACAAGGAATAATATTATACGAATGAATATTATTTTAATATTCAAGGTTCGTTTAATATTATAAAAAATTATGAGTCAAGTTAATGACTTAGGTTTATAATATAATATATTTAATATATATTAAAAGTATGTGAAAAAATATAAATAATATTTATGACACAGTTTTTTTGTCATAATTATTTATTTATTACTTATTTAGTGGACGTTAAATATACGGGGATTGGGGAACCATAACTGGGTATTTCAGACATCCAATATATAAGTTGAGGAGAAACTCATTCCAAGGACTATTCATCATTCATAATTGAGAGATTATCTCTCCTCCCAAATCCTAGAGAGATAAACACTCTAACCGAGCTAATGATCTAAGAACTCTTTCACTGATCGAAGATACGAGATCATGGTGATTGTTGCGATGTTGAAGAGATCATTATATCTCCTCCCAGACACCCAGAATTTGATGAACGTCATGCATGCAAATTCTTAAAGTGTGTGTGGATATTCTAAAGGGTTTTGGCCTCAGATATTTTTAGAAATAGTCACCAGTGATGTGTGATAAATGAGTGTGCTTCGATTCAAATGATTTACTCATTCAAATTTAATTTCCATGTATTGAATAATTCATATGGGATCCTCAAACCATACCAGGAATCTGATCACTAGATCTGAAAAAGTTTCATCACTATGATGATGAAAATTTTAAATATCCATCCCACCGGCTTTCGTTGCATGTTGCAGTACCAACAAAGGAAACTGTGTAACAACCCCAACCTCGGTAGCCCAGAGTCGATGGTTATTTTATTATAATGGCATAGATACAAGAGATCACATCACCAAGGATATATCAATTTAGTAGTCTTGAAGAAATAGATACATACATGGTTCCCTTATTGCATTGGTAATTAAACATAAAACATAACAAAGGAAAATAAACTGCTTCCTTGACACTTATTTAAATATTTCATCTTCATAACTTGGGGAATGAAAACAAATAAAAGGGTGATCTCAAATTCTCAGTAAGGGTTACATACAGTAGGAACATGAATCAATAATAAGTGAGGCATAATCAAAAAGTCATAATAAAAATATAAAGGTAAATAACTAAAAAACACATTCCATTTAATCAATAAACTAAGAATGAAAATGCATCCATATATTTTTTTCATAGTGAAAATATCATGGATAATAATAAATGAAAACTGAATGAAGGGAATGCTTAATTACTAAACATCATGTATTTAGAACATGAACCACTATTTTCAAGACCTTTCACAAGATGATTTAAGTTTGTGGATAGAAATCCTTCTGTTTCCACTTGGAAACAAACATGAAGAGTTTGTTTCCAACTGATCTGTCTCACAAGACCCGTTGATGCATTAAGGGGATATCTATAACCAGGACCCACCCATGTCTACATGTCCAAAGCATTACACAAATATCAAAATTATCTATTTAATTCATGAATCAAAATTCCTTATCAAAATATCTATATTGAGCAGTGGATACAAATTTATCAATATTTCCCTAGTTAAAATAACATTCAAAGTAAACATTGTTTGTAAAAATGGTATAAGAATTAAAAAATAATCATATCCATGATATAATAAATATGTAAATTTAATGAAATATTTAATTAATGACGATCATAAATAAAAGGAGTAGTACTCAATGGAAGTAAGTGACGAATATGTCATATGTCCCACAAAAATTAAAGTGAGGCGAAAAACTCTTACCACTTTGTAATCAATCGAATTGTATGCCCCATAAAATTAATAATCATTGAATGAAAGATTGAATACTATATAGTTAAATAGATTCATGATATGATATATCAAATTACAATATACATACACCACACATAATAAATAAGTGGTGAATAAGACACATCTCACATAAATAAAAGTGAGATGAGAAACCCCTTAACTTATGTCTAAAAGTGTTTTGCAATTGTACTCAATGTCCTGGATAATCAAATTATATTCATTAATTAATTAATACATAAACTCTTAAATATATATTTGATTTACTATAATTTTATTAAGTTTATTTATGGTTTTTATGATGAGTTATAATGTTTAATTTCATTGTTGTGGGAGCATTTGTTTCATGGTTTTATTGTTGGTTCCCTTGTGTGTAATTATGATAATTCTTTTGAAATGGAATAAAAACTCCATAAGTGGAATTAAATGATATTAATATACTTCTAGTATTTTAAATGGTCCTCATATATCATTTTTTTATATGGTATAAGGAGAAGGGGTGGTATTTATAGTGGAGGAGAGGGGTGTTTTTTATTATTTTATTCATTAGATTATTATTTTGGCTCAAGACTATCAATAACGTTGATTTTTGTGACTAATTAAAATAACTAGTGCATGTAAATTCAAAATAATGGGTTGTTACATTAGAAATGACTCAAATTTTATGTATTTGGCTTAAAATGTTAAATACCATAAATTATCGCATTTCACTATCCACAAACATTCAATTATTTTAGAAAAATCCCAAAAAATCATCCTAATTTTGTTTCGATGTGTATATTTTAAAAATGGACTCAATTTTATGAAAATAATTTCCTAATCATGATAAATTTAATTTTCAATTAAAATCATCATTTATTTGAAAAAAACAGATCTTAATATTATAACTGATTTTACGACACTTTGAAAAGATAATTATGGTATCATAAAATTATCTTATAATTATATTTCAACAAAATATTAATTCATGAATCTATTTTATGAAAATAAATTTTCTTTTAAATCATTATATTAATTATAAAATTGTAAATAAACATTTACATTTCACAAAAATAACAACACTTAATTTATCATTTAAAAACATTTATTTACTTATTATATGATATAAACATATCATATTTTCATTTATGAGGTACTTAAATTTTATTTATAATTTCTTAGGTTAGTTTATTATTCTAATGGCCACATTAATATTCCTAACAGTCTCATTACTATTCCATCGATCATGTTAATATTTAATAGTATATCATATTTTTTTAAGCTTGATGTTTTATGAAACATAATCTATCAAATAAATTGAATTTATTTAAGAAGATACATATCCTAAAATCTTAGGGTGTTATAGACCACGAGCTGATCTGATTTTGAACGGACAAGTTATGGTCATACGAAAAAAATTATGCATAAAAAACATTTAGTTTTTTTTGTATTAAAATTGAAGATAGAATATCTAATATATGTTTTATTTTTCACAATGGAATGCTTGAAAATCACTAGAAAAATAATTCATGAGACCTGGATTTATTATGTCCAAGAATCGATCAGAAATCAACCAGAATCTGATAGTCAGAATTCCTCCGGCTGGTGATTCGAAATTACACTGGTCGTGGAAGAATTTCAATATATATATGTGTGTGTGTGTGTGTGTTTTGATTGATTTATATGCACCTAGTCTACCAACAAGATAAAAGAAGAAAAACTAAAAGGGGATAATATACAAAGCTTTTAAAAAAACATTGTTTAATGTTAAATTAAAAAAGGGGTTGAGGGTCAGGGTGAGGGTCTTCTCATGTGACTTGCTTGGGTCTCCACCTATCTCCTTCCCAATAAATGAACCACCGCCCGAAACCCATGAGGCCACCACCTTACCTCATCATTTGATATCCCTCCTCTAGACTGGGATGACACCACCACTGTAGATCCTTGGCCGCCACACCGTCCCATTTAGTGGGACTCGAGATACCCCGCATCGGCCACTACCGAGCCACATTGGACGACCATCATCCCACCTCCTCTAGCACAACTATGGGTCGCTGCTCCTTCTCACCAATGAAACATCTCCAGTCCGTGGCCTCACCCCATCTGTTGTTCCATTCTTCTGTTCAGGTTGTGTAATGATGCCACCCACCTTGAAGCTAAAGTCACCTCCTGCATCTGCTACTACCGACTCGACTAGTTCCCGTAAGACCGTCCCTCCCTGTTCATGGCTCATATGCCTAGATGAGATCCCAACTGCCACCCAAACACTGACCTTTGGTGACCCACCATACCAAATTTGGTGTCACCACCTCCCATTGTCTAGACTAGCCTTATCAGACGAGTGAGGGCGCACCGGTTTGTTGCCACTACACCACTTCGACTAAAGCACTGTCATCGACCTCCTTGGGTCCAAACTAGTGACCCCAGGTGATAGGTACTCTTGCGTACCACCTTACACAGACCTGATCTGCCCCACAATGGGCCAGGGTGGGTCCGCCCGACTAAGAAATGTGTCTCGGTAGGTCCGCTCGGCCTAAAACAACCCTACATGGGATCTGTATGGGCCGAAATGGGTCTGTGGGGTTACGGTATGACCCGCAGTGGTCATGGGTGGGGTTTTGGGGCCCAAATTATTTTCATATAATAAAAAATTAATTTAATCAATTAATATAATTTTAGTATTAAATTAAATTAAATTTAATTTAATTTTTGTTTTAAAAATATAATATTTTAATATTCAAAAAAAGAAATTAATTTAATTTTAGTATTAAATTAATTAATTAATTAATTAATGTTTTGTAATAAAATTAAATTGATATTGGGATCGAATGAAAGAAAATTATTTGAATTTAATTAATTCATTTAATTTATTTAAATGCCCTCATACTTTGAATTTATTACAATTTAATTTTATCACGCGTTTATCATATATACCGACTGGTCTTGAGTAGTGACCGACCATATGCATGTCTGAATAATTTCATTTAATTATTTATTATATGCATGTGATGTTTGTAATAAGTAGTTAATTTTTATGACAATTTGTGCATCATCTTCTTTTCATTCAATGTGTATAAAGGTTTACATGTCCAATTTATTTGTATGTATTTTGCGCTTCCCTAGACTCCCTCTCCTGCGTGAGAGTATAATTATAAATTTGATGAAGACACTATAAGGTGCAAAACCCATCAAGATGAGGCGGTACACCAAACGAGTAGTGGACACACTGGACCGAGGATGAGCTACATCATGACTCATGACCCAACTCAGGTATGATACCCTTAGGTCATGGCTGATCCATTGAGTTTAAATGCATCAACCAATATTATATTCTCAAGACCAGTTAGGTAAAATTATTTCCTTTATACATAGTTTATTATTTTATGCATGTTCATATTTACAATGAGAACACATAAAATAATAAACAACAAAATTTCATAATGACGTGATGAATGTTTTTCTCTTAATGTTCAATTGTGAGCAAGACAACATAGTATAAACATATTAATAGAAATGGATTAAATTTTTAAAAAAATATAAAAACCCTATAAGAAATATTAATTCTCAAATGTCTTCCATTATTTGAATTTGAACAAAACTTGGTGTACAGGGTACTCATCAACCAAAGTAAAGGGTTCCTCTTACTACCAGGGAGTTCTTATGAGTGTGATGAGTTGGATTAACTTAATTTGGAAGCAAATAAGTATCCAAATATATCTTGTTTCAACTTTAGAGTCAAGCATTGAGTAAATCATTTTTATGATTTTAGAATATGGAACTTCATGGAACAGATCAAGGAGCTACGAGTTAATGTGTTTGGCTAGCTTAGTGCCTACCTAGAAACTCTCCAAATAGTGGCACAGAAAAATCTTGTAGATTATGAGGAGAGTTTTAAAATATACTTTCCACTAGAATACTCAAGCGATAGAGTATTCCAATTCTAGTATAGAAGGTTTCTAGAGTTTGATAAAATAGTGGGAGACATATAATGATTTAAATAATTGATAATATTTAATCAGTAATATAGATAAAAGAACTAAACTAATAGATTTTGTTTTTATAGAATAATGACAAGTAATACCACAAGTACACTATGAAAATATCAGACAAATAAAATTTCCAAACTGGCATAAGTTTCCAAAGAGTGGTTGTTAGGTCCACAAGGCTGAATACCATGAGGGGGGGTGAATCAGGGTATGAATAATTGAAAATTAAAGACTGTTCTGATCTTGTTTCGCTATTAAGAAAAACACTCTTCTCTCTATTTCCTATTGCAAAATATAAATAGAAAGTAAAGCAAGCATAGGACACAACAATTTTTACTTGGTTCACCACTAAGGGCTACGTCCAAGGAGCATACACCGACAGGTTTTCGATCGTACTAAATTACACTAAACTTCACTAGTTGTGGATTACAAGGTTCGGACACAGTCACTCTGTCCCAAGCTCACTGCCTTTACAAGGTTTATGGTCATCTCACTGCTTTCCAAAGGGTCACTCCCTGTTTCTCTCTCTCTGGCTCACTATCGGTGGAGAGGATCACCTTCTTCCTTTTCCTTCACTCACTTCTTTAGAAAGGATCCACTCACAGTTTATAGAATTGTAGGTCTCTTCATTATCACTAATGAATGCATCCTATGTTATATGTGGATGCTCTGTTGAAGTCCAACCTTCACCCGCAGATGAACCTATCTTTGCACCGAAGGTATTGGGAAAACTTACAGCTTCCACGCAGCCCGAAAACACTGCCGGGGAATCAACCTTACTTGGCGCACAAGTCTAATCCAGCGCGCAAGTATCGGCGCGCAAGTCACAACTGGCACGCAAGTCCACCTTAGACACTTGCACGACATAAGATTCTACAACTCCAAACTTGCGCGACTCACTTCCCTTTACGCCCAAACCAATATTGGCGTGCAACTAACAACAACTGTGCTTCTTCAAATTAGGCGTGCAAGTCCCACTTGCGTGACCCACAACCACTTGCGCGACCACCACACCTGCACGATGGGAGATCTTATTTTCTATAAGTCTTGAACTCTGTTAAAAATGAGTAGGGGTGGTCTGGTATTTATAGGCATTTTGAACACCCTGTGTGATGGCGCACAAGTCAACCCTCGACACACAAGTCTCGGCACGCAGGTCTCTTCCCCTGCAATTCACTTGTGCAACCCACTTCCAAACTTGTGCAAACCTATTTCCTTTGCCATATTTTGAAGTTATGATCTTGAAAAACATATGGCATGCAAGTTCACAATCCTTTTAGGCACCGGCGCACAAGTCCTTTTTCTTGGCGCGCAGGTCACCTACGCGGCCAACTCAATACTTGCACGACCCTTATCCCTTTTCCACATTTTGATGATCAGATCTTGAAAAACGTATGGCACGCAAGTTTCCAAGACTTCAAGTACACGACGCGCAAGTCCCTTTTCCAAAAACCACTTTTCTTTATTTGTCGATTTTCAGGCCCAAAAATTTGGAAAACACTGGAAAACGGCACCACCTTGTATCTATTCTTTTTTTACCACCTCCAGATCATCTATTCCTTTGAAGGTGTTCTTTAATCAAACATAGATCGTTGACCACATCTCTTGAACTCGACATTCCACCATGTAATCCACTTTGTCAACAAATTTTTATGTCATTGTTTTGCTTTGTCAACAATCACCACACATATGTCCAATTTGTCAACAAACACAATCACCTCAAAAATGCTTCAATGATACCTTGAGGGATTTTTTCCCAACAGTGGTACATGAGTTTGGGAAAAGTAATACGACATCGAAAATTCAAGGCGCTGGTGTCCCCAATACCTGTTAAACCACCCCAGGAAGCGAGGGTGAAAAAAATTATTATAGGAGACTCTATATGACATATATGATGGTTATTTCATAATGTTACCATCAACATTTGATGTGAGTTGTGGACACAAAATTAGGGCATAGATGATTACACATATCATCTCATCTATAATAAAATTATATGGAGAAAGTGAAGTGACTATATGAATAGGTGAAGATTCTATTGGATATGTGTAAATTAAAAGATGGATTGCGATCTATCAATGAATCCATTTCTCATATAATTTTCACCAATTTACTCCAGTTTTTTTTAATATTTCAAAATGAACAGTATGGAGAAAATGATTCTATACCTTTTGGGTATGGTTCACCAAGTCAATAAGAACTTATAGAAAGTTTTTAGTTCTTATGGTGAGTAATTTGAAAGACAAGGAAAAAAGGTCAATAGTAAGAATGATGTCAAAGGAACCATCACAACATCCTTAAAAGAAAGTGGTATTAAAGAAGAGGTTATTTTCTTCACATATCTTGAAATAAATCTATGTAAGTATAAATGCAATGAAATGAATTGAAGAAGGAAGTATTCATTTCTTCTTTAGGCATACTCATCAAATGTATGTAATGTTTCTATTATATGTTTTGGGTATTAAATACAATATTCAAATTACATATTTGAATTTAAATATAGAAACCAAGTAAGTAAAGAAATGTTACTATAAGTAAGGTGTGTTCTCAAATCATCTGAGAAAGGGTTCTTCCTAAGTCAGTGGTGAGAAGCACACAACTTATAATTTCCAAGTAAATGGTTCCAGTTGAACTTTTGTTAATTATTACCAAAAAATTATCTCATTTTTCCATTGGAAATAAGGCGACATTATTCGATTTCTGGAATGAATGTTTTTTTGTGGTTTTTAATACCCAAACAATAGTTTTTGTAATACTATAATCATTGGAAATACTTGATGAATATAAAATGTAATACTTATATATACCCAGTTTTGGTAATATAATACCTTTTCAAGAAAAAATAAATATTTATCAAGGATATATCTAGTATGGTTTTATAATCTTTTGAGTTAAAGACCTTAGGTACTATGGACACACTTATATAATTAGTTGTGGATAAAGAAACCTTTAGAAATAGAGGTAAGCCACACAAATTTTAAAATTTGTTTAAATAGAGAGAGTGAACTATTAAAAGGGTAATATAGTGGTAAATATACTTCATAAGATTCCTATAAGTGTTTAAGTAATGTGAAATAAAAGTATGATATATGCATGGTCATAATATATGAGATGCTTCAAGCTAGTGTATCGAAGAATATCTTGACCAAGCATTTATCGATCAATAAAATTTAGTGCGGAGTAATTTTTAAATTCACATTAACTTATCCAAATAAAATATATGATGATAATAAGTAGGATATAATATTATTCTTACATGTTAATATCGATCAACAAAATATACCATGGAATAATTCTTAAATGCACATTTCCTTATACACATCATAGTCTTGATATAAGTAAAAGGAACATCAATGTTAAAAATTATGCATTGAAGATACTTCAATTTTTCAGTATATGATTTTAAAATAGAAACATTATCCCATACACATATGTGTAGTGGTTAGTTCCCTCCTGATATGTTACTTTTCCAGTTTTGGTTATTGGAGGTGTTCAGGGGAGGTTCCGAGAGTTTTTAGTGGAAGTTGGAGGTGTAGCAGAACTATTATAGGAAATACACGAAATGTAAGTGTATTACATGATGTGTAATTGTGGTTTATGATGTGTATATTTTTTGGGTTAAATAATAAAAAGGTGAAACATTTTTTTGTGAAACTAAACCCTGAGGATTACATGACATGAAAGGGGATTACACGTAATGTAAATCCCCGATGCAGTGCAGTTTTAAATGTTCTTTCCAAGTGAATTTTCATTAATTCATCCATGGTTTTTTATTCCTCTCATTTCAGGAGAACAATAGGCGCCCTGAGGAGTTATTAAAGCTCTCTTCCTCCCTCTTATATCTATTGGTCCTGATGGTTGTTCATTGGCAATCCGTGGTAATACCTTCCTTCTTCTTGGTAGGTTTTTTCTGTTCTTCTCCCAAAGATTCATTACGGTGATGTTTTTATGGTATGGGGTGTGTGTTGGGTGAAATTTTTATTTTATTTGGTTGTGGTGTAGGTTTATCCATGTTTTATTGTTGTGTGGTTGTGGTTTGCGGGCATTATTTTTCACCTTGTGGTGCGCAGTGAGCCGAAAAAGCTTCTTTGAGCTAGGTACTTCCTCATTTCTCTTTATTGTGTATCATACAGAAGGGGTTTGATTTTTTTTACTTATGGTTTATGGTTGTACTGGATTAATTAAAGATAAATAATTGGTTAAATTTAAATTGAAGGGTAAAAAGGGGTTTGATTCACATGATTTTACATCTTTGATATTATTTGTGATATTGTGGATTGTATGGGACTGTGGACCCGCTGAAAATTTTGGTTGTTTGGGGATTTTTTATACTGGATATATGTGTTTAGATCACTACTTTGGTTTTGATTGTTGTGATATCACCCTAAAAAGGAAATTAGTTAACCACTTATATTTGGATAATAATACAGTTGATCCAGGATAATGACTTGTGTGATAACGTCCCTAAAATAAAGTGTAATATGATAAAATTCCCTTTATAAATCTGTAAAATGATCTTAATGTGTTGTGACGTGTGGTTGTGCTTGTGGGATGATGATGTGTGGTTAGGGCATATGGGGATGATGGTTCGTGTGCCGTGATTTTGGGGTGGTGAGGTAGATTTTTTGTCTGTGATTTTGGGGGGGTGAGGTGGTGGTTTCTTTGTGCTAGATGCTCGAGTAGTGATAGAATAAATAAATAATTGTTTGATAATGTTTTAAATGGATTGGGTTGGTTTGGTTAATGGGGTGAAAATTTTAAATGAATAATTAAATGATGGGTTGTGTGATTAAACATGGTTGATACTAAAGAATGAAAAAATTGAATGATTAAATGTAATTGGTTGGAAATGTGGAATGAGGTTGTGACTTGTTGTGTTGTGTTATGAATTTAGAGGTGGCAGAAAAGGTGATGGTGTTGTGAGTTGGTTAGTCAATTTTTGAACCCATAGGTTGGTCTTGAGTGTTTGATACTGCATATATATACTTTTATATTCTTATGATTTCTATATGCACCCCACCCACGTCGATCACTATGTGTCGACACCCACATAGTCATGCGGGAGGGTGTTTTTTCCCGACATATGGTGAGAAGTAAAGATGGTCGGGTACCCACTCCTTCCCGTTCTCTCTTCCAGGCGAGGAAGGTATTGCAGATTCTATGATGGTTGGAGGTATGTTAGTGTATTAGATGGTGTTTGTGATATCCTAGGTGTCTGTGGGTGATATGTGATGGCCCATATGTTTTTGGGTGAGGTGATATGTGACCGTGCATATGGAGAGGTAGCCCAGGTGTATTCGTGTCATGACCCATCCTCGGGGCCCGTGTCGTGACTACCCCAAGCCCACCTTCCATAGGCCAGGGGCTGGCGACTAGCACCAAGGTGTAATTCCCGATAAAAAGGGAAGGCATTGCATTTGTAAAGTAAACAAACACCACAGAGCAAGCAAGCAGAAGTAAACACTATGTAAAAACTGGGTACAATAGTAAGTGCGGAAAAGTAAGTGGGCCAGAATACAAACCCAAACTGAAAGTAAAGTACAACTGAAAAAGGGAGTACAACAACTGAAAAGTAAAGCCGCAGCCTCGAGCCGTCCACTGGAAGTCCCACCTGAAGGGTGGGTACAGATAGCCTCCAAGCTCCTCGGGTCCAGCCGTCCACTCCGAGTACATCCTGCCCAGTGGTCCACCTCTAGGTACCGACCTGCTCCGCAAGCCTCAACTACGATCAGCGTTGTCTGTCGTCTGCAACCAACACAACGTAGTGCGTGCATAGCCCATGCAGGGGTGAGTATAAGATACTCATTAGGGACCCCAAGACCCCCAAAGGTCTCCCAGAATCCACAAAGGATAATCCAAAAAGGAAAGATACAATCACGAAGTAACATCCGACACTACTTAGGTATATGCCCATACATATACCTAAGTCATCAATTATCGCTCAGCTCCAAAATCCGAGCTCAAGTACAACCCATTCCACACAGTAAATCACAACCCGATCCACACAGGAAAGAATAACGTAATCCACACATGATATCAAGTCAATCTTATCGAAGATAAGGATTGAAAGTCAAGATTCAGCTCACACAGGTATACTTCTTTGTAAGACGATAGAGATGATTAGATGTAGCCAATGATTCATCTAAGCCGTCAGACCCACACATGATCGATAGGTACTAACCCCCGCAATGACCCAAAAATGATCGATAGGTAACTAACCCCCGCAATGACCCACAAAGGATCGATAGGTAACTAACCCCCGCAATGACCCACAAAGGATCGATAGGTAACTAACCCCCGCAATGATCCACATAGGATCAGACCCACACAGGATCTGTAGGCGCTGGCCCACACAGGACTGCTAAGCGCTGACCCACACAGGATCTGACCCACACAGGATCGGTAGCACTGATCCACGTAGGATCACTGAGTGCTGTAGTCGTCGCCATCGAATCCACGGAGGATTTCTGTACAATCGTCGTCATAGTCGCAGCCAGCTCTAGGGTTCCCGCACACAGCAAGCTCGTTCGGGAGGGTCCACTCCACGATCCGAGGGGACGATACGTCAACTGAAACATAGTACGGAGTTGATGTATCTAAAAGTTCTGTATCATCAACAGGAACTCAACGTCACAGACGACACGTCAATCAGACGCCCGGTCTGAGAGTTATTGGCTTTTTCGTTCCAGGGGCCCGGTTGGTTTTTAAGTCAAAACCAACCCGACCATACTCCAACTGTGTCCAACCCTTGAGCGGAGTAAGCCAAAAGGTCCGTCTCACTAAGAGGAATCCATTAAATTCGACGGCACGTCAATCGGAGGTCCAGAGCTCAAGTTATAAGCGTTTCCGCTCCGAGGGCCCGGTTGGTTTCGTGTACGAACCAACCCGGACGAACCTAAAGTCCTCAGAAACCATAAGTGTAGTATACCAAAACGACCATCTTGATCCAAGGATCGCATAGCAACTGACAGTGCGTCAATCGGAGGTCCAAATCCCAAGTTATGAGCAAAAGACCGTGAGGGGTCCGGTATTAGGGGGTTCGGGCTCGGTCCGACCCGGCCCGATACCCTCTGAGTTGACCCAAACCGGGTCGACCTGACCCGGTTCTGGGTCCGGCCTACGTGGGCGTGGCCTGGCCTGGCCTGGGCGCAGCCCGGATCGGCCTGGGTGCGGCCCGGCCCGGCGGCCCGGCCTGGCGGCTCGGCCTGGCCAGTGTGGCCAGGCGGCCAGGCGGCTCGGCCATTACGACCGAGCGAAGAGGGGGGGGGGGCTGCCCCCCACGTAGTGAAGTCGTGACCCCCATGTGGGGGGCCGCACCTGCTGGCCAACCGGGGGTTATGGACCCCCGGTTTTCCCCCTGACCGGCCGGCCCGCTCCGGCCAGCCGGCTGCTACCGTCACGGGGCCGGCATGGGCCGGTCCCCCTGCTCCGACGCCGGCGGCCCGGAACCCGCCGCCGGTCCTTGCTCCACCGTGGCCTAAGCCGCGGCCTGGTCCGTCCGGTGTGGCGCGACGGCGCTGCGCCCCTCCGCCGTGGCCCCGCTCCGACCGTGGTGTCTTCGAGGTTCCTTCTAGGTTCTTCGGCACGGTGCGACAGCACCGCAGATTAGTTTGTTTTCAACGGCACGGCGCGATGGTGCCGCGCTTCTCTGCCCTTCCTTTAACATTTCCCGTGTGGTGCTTCGGCACCGCGCCGCCTTACACGAGCCGCAACAAAAATCAACCAACAAGGGGGAGGAGGGTTGGCCATGTTTGTGCGGTCCGACCTCCTCTTGTTATTGCGATAACAGGCGGCTCAAATTGGAAAGAAGAGAGCGACGGAAGTAATCACGAACAAACAATTTAAAATAACCCCTACCTTGAGCGTAGTCGTCAAATGAGGCTGTCGCGGAAAGGTACGTCGCGGAATTGATCACTGCGGAAGAAGGCGGATCGTCGCGTCGCGGAGGAACGGATTCATCGGCGTCGCGTCGTCGATCTCCGAGGATCCAGCATTCTTATCGACCTTCGTCGGAGGTCGTTGTTCTTCGTGTTCTTCGCGTTCTTCGTCGAGGAAGGAGTGCTTCATGGCTTGAGTGATTTCTCCCAAACCTATCACAACCCAACAACCCTTAATAAAATAAGAGTTTGTCTTATTTTATTTCACAAGCCATGTGTTTTGAAATTCAAAAACGAAACAATCAATTAAGTGAATTAATTGCAACGTTTAAACCGCCAAATTAATTGAGGCGTTTCATAAACAGAAAAATGCAAGGGTTGACCTCCACTTAATAGGGGTGCAGGTGCGTGACCTTAATAAAGGAGGGGGTTTAGGAAGAAAAGAAACGATGGGGCTTGTGTGGACCCCACCTCACAAATATCCTACCTAGTGGGTAGGATATTGTGGGTCCCACCCAAACACTTAGGTTAGGTTAAACAACCTTAAGTAAAATAAAAATTGGTCGCACCATTTTTATTTTATTCCTTTACTTACCCAAAAAGTTTTAAAACCACACCCAAGCAAATGCAACTCCGAAAACGGTGTTTCTAAGCAATTATCGGCATTGCGATTCCATCGGTGCCCTCAGACTTCGATTCTGAGCACTGGTTCAAAAGTTAGAAAAACCCGCTCGTTCGTTCACTGAACGTACCCAAGCTAAACTTCAGAAAATGATTCCGGGCACACCGGGCCTTAGAATCAGGTGCCGTGAGAAACTACGTTCTTGTAAAATTCCAAAGAAAATTAAGAGAGAGAAAAATCCATGAATTTTACGGGTCTTTACATCACTCCCACCTCAGGGATTTACGTCCCCGTAAATATACATCAAGAACTAGGGAAACAAATGTGGGTACTGAGTACGCATCTGAGCCTCCTACTCCCAAGTGCTCTCCTGGAGGTTCTCATGCTGCCATCAGATGCGCACTAGAGGAATCAACCGTCCATGTAAGACCCGCTCCTGTCAATCCTCAATCTCCACTGGGACCTCCACAAAATTCGCCCCATCATCAATGTCCAGCTCCCCATGGTCAATGATATGCATTGGGTCGTGCACGTATCTCCTTAGCTGAGATACGTGAAAGACGTCATGCACCTGGTGCAACTGAGGTGGAAGAGCCAGGCGATAAGCCACCTCGCCAATCCCGTTTAGGACCTGGAATGGTCCAATTAAGCGTGGAGACAACTTGCCTCCTCATCCAAATCTCTGTAATCCACGTCGAGGGCAGACTCGCAAGAAGACGTGGTCGCCATCCTCGAACTCTAGTGGCCATAGTCTTATGTCAGTATAAGACTACTGTCGGCTCTGAGATATCCTCATCCACTCCTGGATGACCTGGACCTTCTCCATCGTGGCCTGGACCATCTCCGGTCCCACAAGTGCTGACTCCCCAGGGTCTGTCCAACACAGCAGTGATCTGCAAGGTTGGCCGTACAACGCCTCGTATGGTGCCATCCCGATGGTGGAGTGGTAGCTGTTGTTGTACGCGAACTCCACCAAGGGTATGTGGTCCTCCCAGCTGCGACCAAAGTCGAGGAAAAATGCGCAGTATTGCATCCCGCCTCTTTATCACATAAACTTTCATTACATTTTACAAAACCGAGGATCTTTAAGGTTTAGCGTCTTGGAAACCAGGAACTTTAAACATGAAAACATAAAAAATTCTTCTAAAACACTTGAAAGGCTTCTCCTCATGTTCATCATAGGTTCATTACTGCATCTCATAACCTGGGGACATAAATCAAAAGAAAGGGTGAGCAGAAGGCCCAGTAAGGGAAACAAGAGAAACATTTTACATGTGAACTTGAGATACTTCAATAAGGTCATGAAAAGAACATTAAGTCATGAGAAAGAAATCATGAGGCATATCATAATAAAAATAACATTTTTCATAACTTGAAGATGTGGCTATAATATTTAATATTGAAAATCATGAACATATCACCAAGGTCCATCCCCAAGCTGTCATTTGAAAATTACCAAGGTTATTCACCAAGGTATCGTGAAAATTGTAATCTCTAGTGGTTACATCATTACCCAATGCATTGGAGCGCTATCAGGGCGCACCCTTAAATTTGCCTTTATTATCATGTGAGCCACATATATCATCATCAAAAATTTCATAAATAACCCATATAGCATAAAATAAATGGGTTTCATTTCATAATCATAACGTTTTAAAAACTGCTTTAAAGACATGATCTTTACGTCACTTTAAACCCACGGAAGGGGAGAGCGGGTTTCATGTATGTGAATCCAAGAATTTAAAATAGAACATTTTTGTATATATATGAATAACCCTATAGAAATAAGAGCTTTGAGTATTCACCTAATAACATGAAGTAATTTTGAGAAAAAGATAGAGGCATTTTTGAGACGAAAATTATGCAGCACAACGGCTACGTTACAGGGTTTTAGAAAACGTTGAAAAGAGAGAGGACATGAGTCAAACAATCATAAATGACCCATAAAAAGTATAGGGACAGAATATAAGGTATTTAAGAACATGTTAATGAAATTTGAAAATATACCATATGAAATGAAGAACATGAAAGGAAGACAAAAAATAAGATTTCTCTTATGAAAATTCGGCAGCCTAACAGCGTTACATAAACTTCAACCCAAAATGAATTGATGATGTAAAATAGGGTATCTCATCATATGAACATAAAATATAAGTATGACATATATAAATATCATACCCCAACATAATAAAAAGGAACTTGCAATACTTGACATGGAATTAGAACTTTGAAAAGGAGAAGGGTAAAAGAATCCCTTGACAATTCGGCAGCCTAACGGCGTCACTTAAAATTCAACAAAAAATGAATTGATGAGATCAAATAGGGTCTCTCATCATATGAAAATAAGAGTCCAGTATGATAGATATAGATATCATACCCCAACATAACAAAAAGGAACATGAAATAATTGACATGAAAGTAGAACTTCAAAACGAGAAGGGTGAACAACCACTTAAAAATTCGGCAGCCTAACGACGCCACTTAAAACATCAAAATACTGAATTGAAGAGGTCAAATAGGGTCTCCCATCATATGAACATAAGAGTCCAGTATAATAGATATAGATATCATACCCACAACATAACAAAAAGGAACATGAAAGAATTGACATGAAAGTAGAACTTCAAAATGAGAAGGGTGAAGAACCACTTAAAAATTCGGCAGCCTAACGGTGCCACTTAAAACTTCAAAATACTGAATTCAAGAGATAAAATGGGGTCTCTCATCATATGATCATAAAATATCAGTATGATAAATTTAGAGATCATAACCCAACATAATAAAAAGGAACATGAAATACTTTACATGATAATAGATCTTGAAAAATGAGAAGGGAGGAAGAATCCGTTACAAAAATTTCGGCAGCCTAACGGCACCACTTAAAACATCATAAAACGAAATAATGAGAGTAAGAGGGGATCTCTCATTATATAAACATTAAAAGGTCAGTAAGAGGAGTATAAAAGAACATCCTCCAACATAAGAACATGGAGCATAAAAGGAATGACATAAAAGAGATTACTTGAAATGAAAGAGAGAGGTCGGATCCCTTACCTTAAAACATAACTCTTAAAACTCAAAGTTTGGGACCTTGAGGGCTTGGGGGCACCATGGGAGGACTCCTTGGGAGGTAAAGAGACCAGAACATCATTGGGGAAGAGTGGGGAGTCGAATGGATGAGAGGATGGCTTGGTATTTATAGGGAAAGTGAGGGGACAAGGCATTAATGGCGAAGGGACACCTCATTAGTGGTTTTGGCAAAACCATGGGCTTGCCTATGGTATTGGACACTTAAGACACCTCATACCTTATCTCACTATTCATAATTCGAACATATTGATTACAAACTTAATACATCATTTAATGATGTCATTAAACACCCGTAACTTAAAAACTGTATTTTCACTATTCATCGAAAATTCAACTTTCTCAGAATAATCCCAAAATTTCACCTTAACCAAATATCAACGCTCTGATTAAAAATATGAACTCCATTTTATAAAAATAATTTTCTAAATATTTTTAATTTAATTTTTAAATAAAAACACTATTCACCGAAAATTCATTTTTTTTCAGAAAAAACCCCAAAAATTACCATAGCGTAATATCGGTGCTCTGAGTTGAAAAATGAAATCCGTTTTATAAAAATAATTATCTAAATATTTTTAATTAAATTTTTAATTAAAAAACACTATTCACCCGAAAAAAAACTAAAACTTGAATAATAATTTATGAAACTGTTATTTAACCATTTTATTGAATCATATTACTTAATCAAGGTGCCTAGATTATATTAATACTTTCTTTAAGTGAGATTACTAATCCATTTGGACACATTACTAATCCTAATCATAAAATCACTATTCATAATTTACTATTCATCAAAAATTAAGTTGATCTTATTGGACTCTAAATTTCGTACTGAACATAATTGTAGAAGACCATTTTTCGAAAATAATTACACATTTTTAATTATTTAAGGTTTACACAACCATTTTTAAAATATCCTTTTTCTAAAATTCATCAAAAATATGCATACTATATTTATCCGGTCATTTGAAAATTCATAAACTTCATCATAAGAAGAAATCCAAATTTTTATTTAAAACAAAGGATTACACAAGGCAGTTACAGTCTCCTTACATAGCCCCTTATCACACCCGCATATGACCTAAGTGTAAGGTGTGCTAAGGTGAGAGAATCTGAGGGAGGCTCGGCTAACATCGCACAAGTAGTAATTTCTATTAGTTTGAACTTCTCGCAAAGGCGATTCCATTCTAGCTTCACACGATGAAGTTCGGCTTGGGTTTGGTCCAGAGCAAAGCCCAGTGGTGCTACCTCCTTCCCAAGTTCTGTTAGATGGGCTTCGATCGGTCCAAGACTACTGGGTGAGGCCATCGAATCTTCTTTCTATAAATATTAACCAAGATTACTTGTATTTAGAGGCAATAATCAAAACGTTTAGTTTCCAGCGGTCATATTGACCAATGGTCATATAACCGTCTAAACCCAACTGTCTCATTTTAATTATACTCATGTTATCAAATAAAAATTTTTTGTTGAGTATAAAAAATAAAATTTCACATGAAATTAGAAAACAAGATTTATTCAAAATTTCGGGTCATTACACGCGGAGCATGTCCTCGAGAGTCTGAATGGTCCTCTCCGTCTGACCATCTGTCTGGTGGTGAAAGGTGGTGATCAGATGTAGCTGCATCCCGAATGCCTCCTACAACCCCTTCCAAAGCCGAGAAGTAAAGCGAACATCTCAATCAGAGATGATAGAAGATGGAACACCATGAAGTCGTACAATCTCCTGAACGTAGAGACGTCCCAAGCTCTCCACTGAGCCCTGCTCTCTGATGGGTAAGAAGTGAGCCAACTTGGTGAGTCGGTCGAAAATCACCCAAATGGAGTCGTGACCTCTGGAAGTGCGTGGAAGTCCAATCACAAAGTCCATAGATATGTCGTCCCACTTCCACTCCGGGACCTCCAAGGGCTACACCAAGCCTGCTGGTACCTGGTGCTCTGCCTTCACCTGCTGGCAAGTGAGGCATCGAGAAACGAACTCAGCCACAACCTTCTTCATGCCCGGCCACCAGTGCTGTCGTCTGAGATCCTGGTACATCTTCACCACTCCAGGATATACCGCCAAAGGTGAAGTGTGAAACTCTCTCAGCACCTCCTCCCGTAAGGCAACTAGTACCAAGGAAAGTCCTCTGAAAAGGACTTCGTGCTCTCCTCCTAAAGAGAACCCATTAGGTGCCTGTCCTGAGGATATATGTGCACGCCGTGTCTCACAGTCGGCGTCCCCACGCTGTGCCTCTCTGACCCGCTGCAGTAGTGGAGGAGTGACTGTGAGTGACTGAAGAAAGGCTTCTCCATCTCTATCCATGAAGGATATCTGCAAAGCGGCTAGCTGATCTGTCACCTCCCCAAGTAGCTGAATTCCCGTCCTCCTGCTGAGAGCATCGGCTACTACGTTCCCCTTTCCATGAGTATAGACTATCTCAAAGTCATAGTCCTGGAGGAACTCGAGCCATCGCTGTTGTCTCAGGTTCAGGTCCTTCTGCGAGAAGATGTACGTGAGACTCTGATGGTCAGAATAGACTGTAAAGCACTCGCCCATCAGATAGTGTCACCACATCTTTAGAGCGAAGACCACTGCTGCTAACTCCAGGTCATGGGTAGCGTAGTTCTGCTCATGCGGCCTCAACTGACATGATACATAGGCGATCACTGCCTGCTCCTTCATCAGGACACATCCGATTCCAGCCCCTGATGCGTCGTAGTAGACTACGTACCCTACTCCCTCCTCCGGTAGCCTCAAGATAGGGGCGATGGTCAATCTCTGTCTCAGCTCCTGGAAGCTCTGCTGACATATGTCTGACCACACAAAGGGTTTCCCCTTCTTCATCCAAGATGAGAGTGGTGCCGCAACTCTATATAAATCTGGCACAAATCTCCACTAGTACGCAGCTAGTCCCAAGAAACTTCGCACCTCCGTCACGCTTCTGGGTGGCTCCCAAGCTAGCAATGCCTCGATCTTCACAGGATCCATCGAAACCCCCGCCTCAGATATGACGTGTCCTAAGAAGTGGACCTCGTGTATCCAGAACTGACACTTTGAGAGCTTACCATAAAGATGGTGCTCTAGGAGTGTGTCCAGTACAACCCGCAAGTGGTAGGCATTCTCCTCCTCAGTCGTCGAATATATCAAAATGTCATCGATGAAGACCACGACAAATCGATCGAGGTATGGCTGAAATATCTTATTCATGAGGCCCATGAAAACTGCTGGAGCATTGGTTACACCGAATGGCATAACCAAGAACTCATAGTGGCCATACCGACATCTGAAGGTCATCTTCTGCACATCCTCATCCTGAACTCTGAGCTGATGATAGCCTGACCTGAGGTCTATCTTCAAGAACCGCTGTGCTCCCTTGAGCTGATCAAAGAGTTCATCAATCCTCGGTAGTAGATACTTGTTCCTCACTGTCACCTGGTTCAGGCGACGATATTCGACACAAAGTTGCAAGCTCTTGTCCACCTTCTTGGCGAACAATATCGGGGAAGCCCAGGGTGAAACACTGGGTCGGATGAATCCCTTGCCCTGAAAGTCCTCCAACTATACCCGTAGATCTCGAAGCTCGGTGGGATCCATCCGATATGCTGGGGTGGATATCAGGGCTGTCTAGGGGTACATATCAATATAAATGTCTACCTCTCTATGAGGAGGTAGTCCTGGAATGTTGTCGGGAAAAACGTCCGCATACTGATCCACCACTACAGGAAAACCAGGACTCTGCATGTCAACTGATCCTAGGATGAGGCTAGCTAACTGATGAGTGATGGGCTGTCCTCTCCTCTGCGAGAGTCCATCCTATGCTGTGAAGGATCCCTTCTCGCCGGTGAAGGTGAACCTGCTCTCATCGGTGCGTACACACCGTATCTTGCGCCTAACACAGTCAATCTGAGCATGGACTATAAATAACCAATCCATGCCCAAGATGACGTTGTAAGGCCTCAACGCCGCTACAAGAAGATCCCAGCTGAAGCTCTAGCATCCTAGAGTAAGCTCACACTGTCAGCACCAGTGTGTAATCGTCAAGTTTGCTCCTGTAGGAGTCTCTAGCCGTAAGGATCGAGCCAACGGCTCTGTCGGAATCTCCGAGCTCCGAACAAGGGAAGCGTCTATGAAAGAATGACTCGCTCCTGTGTCTATAAGAAATGTAGAAAGGGTAGAATAGACACAGATAGTACCTTGAATCATCTCGGGTGCGCCGTGGTTATAGGCCTCCGCTGCTTGGAGCTGTGCCTGTCCCTTCCCGCCAGCTCCCTGTGGTCGGGGTGGATCTCCTGGGGGTGGTGGTGGTAGAGCCTGAATGCGTATCCCACCACCTGCTGCTCAGCCAGCTCCTCTGCCTCGTCCTCCTGCTCCCTGCGGACCGCCACGGTCGACCCTATGCCTCTGCCTGGGTGGTTCCTTAACCATCTGTTGCTCCTCGGTACGGCGGGTCAGGAAATCACGAGCCATGTGGCCCTACCCGCCACATGCGTAGCATTGTCTACCTCTCGAAAGACTGGCTTCGCGCTGAGTGCCCCGCACCTCTGATCCAGTGTCCTGAGGTCGTCTGCCTGAGGGTCTGGTCTGCCTGGACCCATGAGTCATCCATCGACTGCCTACTGCAGAAGACTCTGCTACGTGCCACCCTGCGGTAGGTCTCGCTGCTGATGTAGGCTCAGCAAGAAATCTCTCGATGAGAAGGGATCTCTCCAGTATCTCTGCCTGTGTCGAAATGCTGAGGGAGATCAGTGATGCCCTGATCTCCTACCTCAATCCCTGCTCGAAGGTCCGGGCCCAGAATAATGGGTACCGTACCATGTCCGTCGAATAGCGCGAGAGATATGTAAATATCGCCGAGTACTGGGCGACCGTCAAGCTTCCATGACGCAGCTGTAGAAGCTCCTGGATGCGCACCGCACAGAGGGTGGCTGAGCCGAACTCCGGGCGAAAGAGGCTCTCAAAGTCCATCCAGAGGAGAGATGCCTCGTCGTTCACCTAGAGCATCAAGCTCCACCATTTTCCTGCTGCCGCGTGTAGGAGGCTCGCTGCGAGGATCACCATGAGGTACGTTGGTGTCCTCACTAACCTGAAAACTCGTACAACTGCCTCCAGCCAATCATCGGCTGCCTGAGGGTCCGTCTCCCTGTGGAACCTGGGCGGTAGCTGACGCTGAAACTCGTGCAGTGAACTAAGGCGACGTGCATCGTCAGCGGCTGGGGCTGGTAGCATCGGTGGCTCGGCGGGTAGAGGTACCGCCGGTGCCTCTACTGTCAAAGGGCCCTATACCGAGGCCTCGTCGCTCGGTGGGCTGTCGTCACGCACAACGCTTGGAACCCTAGCTGGCTGCCGTCGTGGGGCCATCCTGAAAAGAAATAGATGTGCCACGGTCAAACAGTATACCTGGTGAGCTGACACAAAGTAATCACAAAGAAAACTTGAAACACACATGCAATAAATGTTTTCATGCATTAAGTCGGAAATCAGAAGTTAGGGTCTCGGTGTACGGATACGTCGGCCGCCGCACCAAAACTGGACTCCCTGGACTGATAACCACACTCAATACTCTTAACACTATTGCTTCACATAGAAAAAGATCAGAGTCCTGAGTTCTGCGGTAGAACCAACCTTCTCTGATACCAATTTGTCACGACCCGTCCTCAGGGCCCATGCCGTGACTACCCCAAGCCCGCCTTCCATAGGCCAGGGGCTGACGACTAGTACCAAGGCATAATTCCTGGTAAAAAGGGAAGGCATTGCCTTTGTAAAGTAAACAAACACCACAGAGCAGGCAAGCAAAATTAAACACTAAGTAAAAACTGGGTACAATAGTAAGTGCGAAAAAGTAAGTGGGTCAGAATACAAACCCAAACTGAAAGTAAAGTACAACTGAAAAAGGAAGTACAACAACTGAAAAGTAAAGCCGCAACCTCGAGTCGTCCACTGGAAGTCCCACCTGAAGGGTGGGTACAGATATCCTCCAAGCTCCTCGGGTCCAGCCGTCCGCTTTGAGTACGTCCCGCCCAGTGGTCCACCTCTAGGTACCGACCTGCTCCGCAAGCCTCAACTATGATCAGCACTGTCTGTTGTCTGCAACCAACACAATGTAGTGTGGGCATATCCCGTGCAGGGGTGAGTATAATCTACTCATTAGGGACCCCGAGACCCCCAAAGGTCTCCCAGAATCCACAAAGGATAATCCACAAAGGAAAGATACAATCACGGAGTAACATCCGATACTACTTAGGTATATTCCCATACATATACCTAAGTCATAAATTCTTGCTCGGCTCTAACATCTGAGCTCAAGTACAACCCATTCCACACAGGAAATCACAACCCGATCCACACAGGAAAGAATAACATAATCCACACAGGATATCAAGTCAATCTTATCGAAGATAAGGATTGAAATTCAAGATTCAGCTCACACAGGTATACTTCTTCGTAAGACGGTAGAGATGATCAGATGTAGCAACTGATTCATCTAAGCCATCGGACCCACACATGATCGATAGGTACTAACCCCCACAATGACCCATAAAAGATCGATAGATAACTAACCCCCGCAATGACCCACAAAGGATCGATAGGTAACTAACCCCTGCAATGACCCACAAAGGATTGATAGGTAACTAACCCCCGCAATGACCCACACATGATTGGACCCACACAGGATCTGTAGGCGCTGGCCCATACAGGACCACTGAGCGCTGACCCACATAGGATCTGACCCACACAGGATCGGTAGCACTGATCCACGTAGGATTGCTGATTGCTGTAGTCGTCGCTGTTGAATCCACAGAGGATTTCTGTAAAGTCGTCATCGTCATCGTCGTCGCAGTCGCAGCCAGCTCTAGGGTTCCCGCACACAGCAAGCTCGTTCAGGAGGGTCCACTCCACGAGCTGAGGGGCTGATACATCAACTGACACATAGTCCGGAGTTGATGTATCCAAAAGTTCCGTATCGTCAACAGGAACTCAACGTCATAGACGACGCGTCAATCGGACGCCCGGTCTTAGAGTTATTGGTTTTTTTGTTCCAGGGGCCCGGTTGGTTTTTAAGTCAAAACCAACCCGACTATACTCCAAATGCATCCAAACCTCGAGCGGAGTAAGCCAAAAGTTCCGTCTCACTAAGAGGAATCCATCAAAGTCGACGGCACGTCAATCGGACGTCCGGAGCTCAAGTTATAAGTGAATCCGCTCCGAGGGCCGGGTTGGTTTCGTGTACAAACCAACCCGGCCGAACCCAAAGTCCTCTGAAACCTTGAGTGTAGTATACCAAAACGACCGTCTTGATCCAAGGATCTCATCGTAGTTGACAGTGCGGCGATCGGAGGTCCGCAGCCCAAGTTATGGGAAAAAGACCGTGAGGGGTTCGGTATCAGGGGGTTTGGGCCCGGTTCGACCCGGCCCGATACCCTCTGGGTCGGCCCAAACCGGGTCGACCCGACCCGGGTCCGGGTCCGGCCCGCTTAGGCACGACTCGGCCCGGCTGGCACGGCCTGGCCCGGCCTGGCCAGGGTGGCCAGGCGGCCAGGCGGCTCGGCCGTTACGGCCGAGCGAAGAGGGGGGGGGGGGGGGGGGCGCTGCCCCCCGCGCAATGAAGTTGGGGCCCCCATGTGGGGGGCCGCACCTGCTGGCCAACCGGGGGTTACGGACCCCCGATTCTCCCCCTGACCGGTCAGCCCGCTCCTGTTGGCCGGCTGCTACCGCCACGAGACCGGCATGGGCCGGTCCCCCTGCTCCGACGTCGGCAGCCCAGAACCGGCCGCCAGTCCTTGCTCCGTCGTGGCCTGGTCCGTCCGGCGCGGCACAACGGTGTCGCGCCCCTCCGCCGCGGCCCCACTCCGGCCGCGGTGTCTTTGAGGTTCCTTCTAGGTTTTTTGGCGCGGCGCGATGGCGCCGCAGATTAGTTTGTTTTCAACGGTGCGGCGCGACGGCGCTGCGCTTCTCTGCCCTTCCTTTAACATTTCACGTGCGGTGCTTCAGCACCACGCCGTAACAAAAATCAACCAACAAGGGGGAGGAGGGTCGGCCGTGTTTGTTCGGTCCTACCTCCTCTCTTTATTGAGATAACAAGCGGCTCAAATTGGAAAGAAGAAAGAAACGGAAGTAATCACGAACAAACAATTTAAAATAACCCCTACCTCGAGCATAGTCATCGAACGAGGTTGTTGCGGAAAGGGACGTCGCGGAATTGATCGCCGTGGAAGAAGGCGGATCGTCGCGTCGCGGAGGAACAAATTCGTCGGCGTCGCATCGTCGATCTCCGAGGATCCGGCGTTCTTTTTGACCTTCGTCGGAGGTCGGCATTCTTCGCGTTCTTCACGTTCTTCGTCGAGGAAGGAGTGCTTCACAGCTTGAGTGATTTCTCCCAAACCTCTCACAACCCAACAACCCTTAATAAAATAAGAGTTTGTCTTATTTTATTTCACAAGCCATGCGTTTTGAAATTCAAAAACGAAACAATCAATTAAGTGAATTAATTACAACGTTTAAACTGCCAAATTAATTGAGGCGTTTCTTAAACAGAAAAACACAAGGGTTTACTTCCACTTAATAGGGGTGCGGGTGCATTACCTTAATAAAGGAGGGGGTTTAGGAAGAAAAGAAACGGTGGGGATAGTGTGGGCCCCACCTCACAAATATCCTACCTAGTGGGTAGGATATTGTGGGTCCCACCCAAACACTTAGGTTAGGTTAAACAAATTTAAGTAAAATAAAAATTGGTCGCACCATTTTTATTTTATTCCTTTACTTACCCCAAAAATTTTAAAACCACACCAGAGAAAACGCAACTCCGGAAAAGGTGTTTCTAAGCAATTACCGGCGCTGCGATTCCATCGGTTCCCTCGAAATTTGATTCTGAGCACTGGTTCAGAAGTTAGAAAAACACGCTCGTTTGTTCACTGAATGTACCCGAGCTAAACTTCAGAAAATGATTCCGGGCACACCGGACCTCAGAATCAGGTGCCGTCAAAAACTACATTCTTGTAAAATTCCAAAGAAAATTAATAGAAAAAAATCCTTGAATTTTACGGGTCTTTACAATTCGGGAAAGGTGTGATGTGGTTGTGCTTGAGGGGTAGTGAGCCTAGGTTTCTGTAGGCAATGTGTGTTGTGACCGTGCTTGTGGGGTGGTGTGGTATACAGAAGAGATGGGAGCTCCACGATGTACGACATTGGGTGTGAGAGAGATATACCGGTGGGAAAGTGGTATGGGGTACCCTTATTGATGTGATTTCTATTAATTTATATTACTTAATTTTTGTTATTTTGTGAGTGTTCCTTGGTGAGGTTGGGATGGTTAGTATACCTTTATAGGTGTTGTTTGGTTCTGTTGTTTTCTTATAGGTGAGTTAATATGATTCTTTTACATGTGCATGAGAGACTTTGGTTTTTCTATTGAGTATAATTACATGATCATCCTACATATATAAACTATTTTTTGGTTTTCAGGAAGATTACATGGACCATGTTGTACATTGCTAGCTCGAACCTTGGATAATTTTTGTGTCGCTACTTTAGCTTTACTTTTGGGTATTTAATTGGGAGAATTTTATTTGTATCTGTTTTATTTATACATGCATTGTGGGATGGTTTGAGTTTTTTTATATTATATAATGGATTTTATTGTTAATGATTCATCTTATCTCCTGATCATATTTATATTATAGAGGGTAATTCCTCCCATACATGATATTTTTATACCCTAAGTGCTAGTCGCCAACCCGGGTCCTACTGGAGGCAGGACTCAGGGGTCATTATCTTTATCCCCTCATTACAACATCTTTAGAGGGAGGGGAAATGAAAATATACCAACTATAATGAAAAATGGATATCATGTGATTTACAGTATGATAGAAATACATTATGTCATAAGAACATGTGTTAGATGCAAAGTTTTTGTTGAGAATATAAACAAACTTGCATCAAGAAAAACACATTGTGCATCTAAATTAATCATTCTAAAGTTTTCTAAGGATATTATAGAAATAACTATGATAGAAAATACATAGTAAATTTATATACTACATTTCTATAAAATGGTGAACATATCTATTTGAGTTAGTAGGAGAAATATTGAATTCATTTTAGTCGATGCTAAAAATGCACAAATAGTTGACATATTAATTAGTTCTACAAGAGGTGTGGAAGAGAAATGTTCCAGAGACACATAATATGTAGTAAGGTTAAAACCATAGTGATGGTTTTATATTCACCATGGACGATGATACATTATTAATTGAGAATAATAATTTCTACAAGCAGTATAAGGCAATCATCTAAGATTGAAATGATCAATTAAAATTCAATAATGGATTCCATGTATCAAAGTATAGGGGGGTTATTATTTCTTAATACAGTAATGGGTATTCAAGTGATATTATACATGGATGGTACAAGTTTGGTACCAATAAGTCTCGATTGGTTATACAAATCCATTATGCATATATTTATTATAATTTTACTTTTCATAACTACTTTATGTGATCATTAAATTTATAATTGGATGTCAAGATCACCAATCATGGAAGATGTCTATACGACGCAACCAGAAAGGGATAATGATATCATAGAATACCAATAAGGGTAGAAGTCACTAAAATCCAGTTTTGGATTAAAAGTAAGCAACAAGATCTTAGATTATTCATTTAGAATGAATCTTTTTCATGTGTATATAATAGGTTAGTGGGATCACCACTATTTTCAAGTAAAATTGTTTGATAATATAGGAAAATAGTTATTGTCCTTATAGTCAGTTAAGACTAGGATAAAAGTAAATCACCAGAGATTAACTTAAAGTAGAAACAAAAATTATCGGGAATAAGATTTAATAAGGTAGATCTAATGGTTTCTTAGACCAATCCAATAGTATATATACTAACAATGTATTGAAAAATACAATTTGAAACAATTGGAGAGATAATTGTTACCAATGTCACGTGGCATAAATCTCTCAAAAAAGACATGTATGGGACATAGGAGGAGATTAATGTGGTGAGTTAAATTCTATATTATTTTTCAATGGATCAATAACATATTCCATGATATGTACTAGATATGATATTTACAACATATAATTTAGGAAAATACTAGTTATATCTAGGAGAAGTGCAAGGGAAGCGGTTGTAACTATCTGATTGTACAAAATATATATACCTAGTATGTGGAGAGGAAGTGATACTAGTTATAAGGGGATAAAAACCAGTATTCCATAGGGTCAATATGATCTAATACCATAGTTATGATAAGTTAATGATGAAGACAATCTCTTTTAACCTAGTAGTAGCCATGTCTACAAATACCGAGTGTGTTGCAGCTTCTGAGGGAAAAAAAGAAGTAGTGTAAAAACACAATGATTAGTTATAGTTCTTGGAATCACGCATAGTGAGAAAAGTATTATAATAATGTAAATTATGATAATTATACTACTCTTAATAGCCAATATGTAAAGTTTTTACAGTGTAAAAAATGAAATAAACTTAAGGATATCATCTCTTTAGAAGTCATACTCAAGGAGGCAAGGTCACATATAGTAGAATTGCCATGCAGTGGAAACGTGGAAGGCACCATTATTAAATACATAACTTAGTAGAAACATGATATTATCATGTGAGAGCTAACATGTTTTTTTATCAAGTTTTATCTAGTGAAAGTGGGAGTTTTCTAAAAGTGGGTGCCCTAAACCCAACTTTATCAATAATTTTGATTACCATACCATGTGTACAGTGAGTTATGCATGATGTACTCTTACCATTATATTGTAGATATTTATGTGTCTACTATTTAAATAGTAATATACATAGATTATTTTTCATATCAAAGGTTATATGAGTTACTAGGCTATAATGAGAACCTCGATATATTATGAAATTAATCATAAACATATGTCTTATGGTCTAGGTACATCATACTGACTGGAGAAAGTTGATGTATGACTTTGAGTTGTTGGGGGATCATAAGCATTGAGACTTATTCTCATGAATTTCTCACTTGGTGATCTCTAGTAGGTGATATCATGAGGAAAGACCCATGAATAGAAACACCACATGTTTTAGGTTTCATTAGTAGTTTCTATCTACAGACATGCATATTGGTCTCCTAAATTGAGATCATTATCAATGTGTGTCATTTGATTGCATAATTTGGTGAAAGGAAAAAACCATGGCATTAAATTCATGGTGAGGTATCTTGTGTTGTGCGAATCATTGGTGGTATGACATTAGTTGAATGATCATGATAGAATTTTCCACTTCCTAGTTGAGGAAGTGATACATCATGCCTAGTTGATCAAGATGGTAGTACCTTTATAAATCCATGAACATGGTAGTCGAAGGTAAATACATCCAGTTAGATCAAAAAATAATAATTCAATAAAGGACGATGACACAAGTGTGCATCCTACTTTATGAGACATCTAAATACAAAAAGATTATATTACAAAATATGTGTTTATAGGATGGTTGTTATTGCTATAATTATTCCCTATCTCTTTGGGGGTCTCTATAGGTTACTAGACTCCACTCTTGGTCTATGAATAAAATTAAATTATATCAATATAAGGTCCTAGAGGGTCACACACAATAACGTATTCAAGAATCTATCATATTTTGTTGAATAGGTATATAGGACATGGTGGGACCCACCACGGGATTTGATAGCTTTCCAAGCATTATCAATCACCGATAAATAAATAATTTCATTATTACTTGATTATATAATATATGGGTTGAATTTATTTATTAAAATTATTTAAAAATGTTTAAGTAAATATAAGGAATAATATTATATGAACAAATATAATTTTAATATTCATGGTTCATTTAATATTAGTAGGAATTACAAGTCGAGTTAATTACTTGGTTTGATCATGTGATATATTTAATATATATTATAAGTATTTGATAAAATATAAATAATATTTATTATATAGTTAGTTTGTCATAATTATTATTTATTACTGATTTAGTGGATGTTAAATATATGGGGGTCAGGGAACCCTAACCATGTATTTCATACATACATTATACAAGTCAATAAAAAGCTCATTACAAGGAAAATTCATCAGTTGGAATTGATATATTCTCTCTCCTCTCGACTCCCAGAGATAGAAACGCTCTAACTGAGCGAATGATCCAAGAGAATCTTCTCGAATCAAAGGCATGAGATCATGATGATCATCACGATGTAGAAGAGACCATTAGAGCTCCATGATAACACTTAGAATTTGATGAATGATGTGTGTGAAGATTCTTGAAGCATATGTGGATTTTCTAGAGGGGTTCAACCTCGAATCCTTTGAGAAATGATTGCCGGTGACGTGCGACAGACAAGTTCACTTCAATTTGAATGAGGCACTCATTAAAAATTAATTTTCATGCTTTGAATAATTCATGTGAGATCTTCGGACCATATTGGGAATTATATCACAAGATATGATGAAGTTTCATTACTCTGGTGATGAAATTTTTTAAATACCTAGCCCATTAGCTTCCATTTGTATCCCCCAACACCAATATTTTTGGATTCTTGAGCTTAATTAATTTATCTATTTATTTTATGAATCATGATAGTTTGTAAATTTCTCTCTCATTATTGAATTTTTTTCTTAAAGGGAAGCTTAATATTTTTAAAGGTTTTTTTTTAATTATTTTTTATTATCTTCTCATATCTCTATAACCTTCTTACTTAGAAAGTTATTTTTTGGTAATCTCATTGGGGGAATTTTTTTATGGAGGTAAAAGACCAAAGAATGTCTATTTCAAATGTTTTTTCATCAAGGGGGAGAACTTTGTTTCAAAGTTTCATAGAAGGGGGATACATTATTTTATGTTTATTTAGTAACTCCTTACTTTTTATCTTTTCCCTCTTCTTTATCTTTATTTTAATATCAAGTGTTGATGATCATCAAAAATGGGGAGATTATTGGACTATAGAGTGTAATTATTTTAATGATCACAAGCTCTCTAATGTTGGTATAACTTGTTTCATGTTGTTTCAATTGTATTTTGTATGTTTCTATTGTGTTAGTTTATAAGGAAGTCATCCAACCTAAATCCATCTTTAAATTGGGTTTAAAGGTCCTCTTCCAATTATGTTGTAGCAGGACAACACCAGCTACCTAGTGCAGTGACACCAGATAGCTAGTGGCATGGGAAGAAAACTCATATCCAGTAGGAGTCCATTAGGTAATCATTGGAGGTGCATCGACTAGCCAGTGGGATATTTCCTGAAGCAGATGCTTTCAGGCATCTCCCTGACTACCCAATGGAGGCTACTGGGTATCTGGTGGTGTCGAGAATGCTAGTCTAAGGAGGCATTTATAATAGTCAAAAGGTGTTTCATTTGGGTCTTAAATTTCATGGATCAATTCATTAGAGCCCAAACATCCTTGGAGGCTATAAAGGGAGTTCAAGTTGATCTCAATTTATCATCCAATCTTCCACTGAATCAAAGTGAAAACACCGGAATGCTCATGATGCTCAAAGATGTTCCAATTCTCTCAAATCTCCCAAGAGCTTAAAGTCTTAAACATTAAAGGGGGGTTCAAGTGATCATCATATGAGGATATCAAGGCACTGAATCAGGATAGGAACATTATTCAATGAAATCATCTAATGTGACATCAACATTCTTGTTCAATATTTTTTTCCCTCTTTCTATCTCCTCCTTTAGATTCATTTTGTAAAACCCCTTGGATTTTATTTCTTATCCTTCTCTCTTTGTATCTATTTATATCTCGATATATTTATTTAATATAGATATAAGTTCATGCATTATAAAGGGATTTCAATTAATTAAGTCATCTATTTCTATTCTCCCTTTATTTTTTTGGTTCTTGGTCATCCATTCAAACCAAGGGATTGATGTTCTTGTTATTCCGTTAAAATCAAGGGTTTTTGAGGTTCTTGGTTTCCATTAAAACCAAATATTTTTGGCTTCTTAGTTCTCGTTCAAACCAATGGATTTATTATATAGAACCTCATGATCATTCTCACGGGGAGGATACATTGGGTTATATTTAGGGTATTATTATCAAAATTCTTTACCAAATTTTCCATTTATTTTCCACATTTACTTTTCTACATTGATTTCATTTATTTTTTTGTTTTAAATTCCACTACGCATTACTGTGATTATATCAATCACTATATTTACTTATTTTTATATTTATAGCATCGATTTTATTTATCACATTAATTTTTCAAAAGGAAATTCACCCCCTCTCCTCTTTACTTTTCTCAGATACAAAAAATAGGCTTAAAAAAGAAGCCTCCCTAAGATAGAAAAATTGGAAAATTCATCGACCAGAAAGGGATCGACCACTGCCTCGACCTCTCAGATGATGACCTCTCCTCTAGGATTTGGGCTTTTGACATGTTTTATCATCATCAAATTGAGAACTAATGTTATCATCTAGTAGAGTGGGAACCTCTTAGTCCTAAGGATCATTCTCTCTAGATGGACCTATTCTATGAGCTTTGACAAGCCTCTATGACTCATAATTAGGTATAAATCTTCCCCTTGGTGTATGGATAGCTTCTTGTTTAACATCTAACTTGACTACCTTAGTAGGAATAGCAAGGGCTTTTTCACCTTCCTTCAGGAATGATTCCCTGGTACTGGCTCTGTTCATATTATACAATATACTAAGGATACTTTTTCCATCGGTACTCCCAGGTAGAAGTTCTCTACTTGCATCACTAGGCATAGCCACTAGTGACATCACAACACCACCACTACCAAAGGTGTGAACTACTATAGGGGACTGCATAGGTTCCATTACACCACCACAGATCATGCGTTATACAATGCTAACTTTTATCATCACTAAACATAAAGCACTAATAAAAGTGGAATATTTATCAATGCTAGGTAAAAGTGCAGATAAAGGTTCCACTTTATCAACACTTTTCCCAACACTAATAAAATATTTTTATAAATTTTAATAAAAAATGTTTTCAATATATAAAAAATTATCATATTTATATTAATAAATTAATGTTTAACTATATGTATTAATTAAAAAATGTATATAATTAATATAAATAAAATATATTAATACATATTTTAATAATTTAAACAATTATACAACTATAAATGAATGTACATTATTAATATGTGATATTTGAATTTATATATTTATATACATGTCTATTTGTGGGATGTATATATATGCATGTGTATGTGTAAGTATAGGACATGTGTATACATGTATGTATGGAATGTACTATTCATATTTTAATATTATTTTACATTTAATGTATATTTTTTTATTTTTGATATAATATTTTTAGAATTTATTCAATTTTTAAAATTTAAACATATTTATTTACTAAGTATTATTTATAATATGTTTTTAATTTAATTTATTAGTATTTATTAAATTTTATTTATTAATTTGTAATATTTTAAAAATGTTTGAAATTTATATAATTAAGTTATTTAAATACATTTTTAATACTTTCTTCATTTCTGTATGTGTTTACAATTCATGTAGTTTATCTTATGAATTCATTTTTTAAATAGTTTGGTCTATTAAATTTTATTTATTCATTTTTAATATTCTTTTATTTAATATTATTTATTTATTTTTATATTTATTGATTTTTATATTTGTTAGAATTTAATCATTTAATCATATTTATTTATATATACATTTATTTACTATGTAATATTTTCAATATGTTTGTAATTTATATGAATAATATTTATTAATTTTTGTTTAATAAGTTTTAACATTTAAAATATGTTTAAATTTTATATAATTAATATTTTTAAAGGATTTTTTAATAATTTTTATAATTTAAATAGTTAGTATTTTTTAATTTCTTTAATTTAATCTATTAATTTTTAATATTATTTTATTCAATATTATTTTTCTTCATTTTTGATATTTATTAATTTTTAATATTTTAAGAATTTATACATTTTTTTAAAATTTATAAATATTTATTTAATAAGTTTCAATATTTTCAATATGTTTCTAATTTATTTGTTTAATAATTATTCATTTTTAATAATTAATAAGTTTTAATATTTTTAATTTTTTTGAAATTCATAAAATTGATTCCTATAAATGCATTTTAATTTTAATATTTTTGTAGTTAATATAATTCATTTTTAATAATTATTTTATTTATATAATTAATAATATATATTTATTCATTTTTATTCATTTTTATGTGTCTATAATTAATGTAGTTAATGTCTCTAATTCACTTTTTTATTTTTTTTTATTTTATTCAATTTTAAAATTCATCCATTTAATATTATTAATTCATTTTTAATATTTATTAATTTTTAATATTTTTTAGATTTATTCATTTTTATAATATTTATTTATACATAATTATTTACAATGTTGTAATATTTTTAATATGTTTTGAATTTATATGATTAATATTTATTCAATTATATTTATTAAGCTGTAATATTTTTAAAATGTTTCAAATTTATATATTTTATTTATTTAAATGCATTTTCTATTATTTTATTCATTTGTGTACGTGTTTACTGTAAATACCTGAAAATTCCATATTAATTTTTTAATTATATGGAATTATTATGAGTCAACAAAAATTGACGACATGTGATTTCGAGGCCTGAAGAGCCCGGAACAGAATTTTGAACTTTTTTTAAGGTACATTCAATAAACGTGCGAGCATGGATTTCTATATTTTAAATCGGTTCTTAGATTAAAAATATGAGGGCACCGTTGAATTCTCAGCTTTGGGATTCGCTTAGGAGAAGCTTAACTTCAATCGACAAGGGTCGGACAAAAAAGTTAATTTTTGGACTTTTCGAAAAAATAATAAAATAACTAAATAAGTTATTTTATTCTTTCTACAAAAGTTGAGCAGCAGATGGAGAGACTACAGTGTAACGTCGAGATTTAATTGAGGTTCTTTTAAATAACTTGAACTTCTCGTTGTGAAACCGAAACGCTTGTGGTTTAATAGATTCATTAATTAGGATTCATTAATGAATCATATTAATGAGCCAATGTGGGGGTTATATTTCCCTTTATTTAATAAAATTGTTGGCGTGGGTTTTGGGAACCCATGGGAGGACTCTTAACGAAGTGCTGGTGACGTCTTCGTCCAACGAAGAATGGAGATTCAACGATGCCATTGAGGATTCGATCCCGAGATCGACGAATGCCGACAAACAACTTCGAACGCGGACCCCTCTTCCTCATCTGCAACATCTTTCAATGAGTTCAAGGTAGGGGTTTTGTTGATAAACTAAAAGTTTATTGATTATTGAATTCTTTCCCATGTTATAACGCTAACGCGGAGGGTGCAGGCTAAACCGGACAAGGCTCAAACCCTATACCGATCTCGGTTTGATGCGTTCTTCATGGGAGACCGAGAAATATGGCGGAAAGGAGAAACCGAGGGCCGCACAGTATAGGCGGCATCCCAGGAGGCCAGTAGGTGTAGATGGGAAGAAAATAAGACCAGCTGATCTTCACCGGTGGCCCGTGAAAGCACCGCCAGCGCAATGGCACTGGTGACTGGCGGAGGCGATCGACGGCAGCGGTCAGCTCCCATCGGCTGTGAGAGGATGGCGGCGCCCGAATGCGCTATAGCGGATAGGGGAAACCAACCTTTTTCAGCCGCATTGACTGAGGACAGCACTCCATGACAGCATGCTATAGTACCAAGCTGCGGAGGAGGCGTCGCGGCTCCGAGCCGCGATGAAGGGCGGACCCACGCCCGCCTGTCCCACTCATTGACCGGTCCACACAGACCGATCAGGTAGAGCAGCGCCAACCTCGCACCACTGTTTGATGAGCCTAAATGGAATCATCCATTTGGGGAGGTGGACCGTTCCCAGCTGGCGGGCCTAGCCAGTTCAGGTCGGGCCCAGCGGGCCGGGTCGGGTCGGGCTAGACCCAGACCTTTTTTGACCTAGTTTCGCTTAAAGAGCCATATCTTCTAAACCGGATGTCCGTTTGATGAACCGTCTATAGAACTGGAATCCTTGGGACAAGACAATCCTTTTTAGATACTCCACTTGGGTTTTGGAGAAATTTTGTGTATGACCAGGTTAGATCAAATCTGAATCCAACCGGCCCCTCAGTTCTAAAATGCCTATAACTTACAGACCGGGTGTCCGATTGACGCATCGTTTATTGCGTTGGAACCCTTATGACATGGTTGTTATTTAGGTTAATTATTTTTGGGACTTCGTGGTGGTTGATGTGTGACCAATGGATTGAGGATTGGATCCTCCCAGAATCAAGCGTTCTAAGTGCGAGAATCTAGTGGCTGGATGTGACGTGATGAAGCACCTAACGATCCTCTATGGGTCATCAGTTATCAATCCTTTGTGGGTAAACACCTAGAAAACTTGTGTGGTTCAGAACCTAGAAACCCTCTATGGGTCAACACGTATCGATCCCCCATGGGTCAGCACCTAGCGATCCTCCGTGGGTCAGCACGTAGCGATCCTCTGTGGGTCAGTACCTAGCGATCCTCTGTGGGTCAGCACCTAGCGATCCTCTATGGGTCAGCACCTAGTGACCTTTTTCGGTCTAATAGAAAATTCCTATCAATATAATAAGACGATATAAATTTATGAATAATGATCTTTATTCATTTTCTTTAAGTTTTATAACTGGTGTGAGCTGAGACTTTTACTTGTGCTTTATGATTGAGATCATGATTTGTGGTTTTTACATTGTGGAATTCTAGGAGACCTTCAGGGGTCTCAGGGTCCCTATTGGGTATTGTTATACCCACTCCTACATGGGATTCACCCTCACCTTATTTTGTCTTGTTCATATTACAAACAACTTTGACCGAGGTTAGGGATCCAAGACTAAACGGTGCACAGAGGTGACCGGTTGACGCAGAGAGCCGCAGTGATGAGTTGTACCTACCCTTCAGGTAGGATCCTTAGCGAACAACCTCAGGAGTTTTTTTCCCTTTTACTATATTTTCTATTAGTTGGGTTTGTATTCTGGCCCATTCTGCTTCAGTACAAACTTTTTCTTTCATCAGTTATACTGCGTGGTTTGTTCTTGTTGTATGCCTGGTCTGTGTGTTTGTAGGTTTAAAGGCAATGCCTTCCCATTTTAGGGATATGCCTTTTTGGTTCCAGTCACCAACCCCTAGCTTATGGAATGTGAGATTGGGGTAGTCACGACACGGGCCCCGGGGGACGGGTTGTGACAAAGTGGCATCAGGGGGCGTTCAATTCTACCAGAAGAATTAAGAGTCTATGTTTTCAATGGAGTAATAGTGTTAAGTGTCTTGAGTCCGGGTTTCAGTTTGGGTATTCCAGTGTTGGTGCGGTGACCGACATATCCATACACCAAGACCGTGAATTCGGATTTCTGACTCAGCACACAAAAACACTATTTACGTGTGTTTTGAAAATGTTGTTTTACTTTTGATATTTTTGAGTCAGATCACCAGGTATAGATTATTGACAGTGGAACATCTATTTATTTACAGGATGCCTCCACGTAGACAGCTATCCAAGATTCCAGTGAGAAATCACGATGACGGACCACCAAGTGATGAGGCTTCGGTGTAGGGATCTCATATGGCAATGGTACCTTTGGGTGGTGTACCAGTAGCACCACTACTCGTAGGGAAGTAGATGGCACCAGCCCCACCAGCAAACCATGCACGCAAACTGAGCACATTTCATGAGTTCCATAGACAGAGGCCTCTGAGGTTTCGATGTGAGAGAGGTCCCTAGGTAGCTAAGGACTGGATGGAGGTTGTGGCATGGGTTTTCTGCTTGGTCGAGACACCACCAGACCAGATGGTGATCCTAGATGCTAGTATCTTCCAGGGCACAACAGGGATATGGTGGAGCCTGACGCTCTAGACACATAAGGAAGATACACTCTTCTGGTTAGACTTCGAGAGATTCTTCAGGGCAGAGTTCGTACTAGTGGATTTACACTCAGTGTGTATTCAGGAGCTACTTCACTTACAGTAGGGCAGCCTGACATTGGCCCAGTACTCGATGAGATTCACTGACCTCTCTTGCTACTCCACTGACATGGTACGAGACCCATTCTTCAGGGCCCGAACCTTTGACCAGGGTCTTCGATCAGAGATTAGAGCTTTGATGATATCGCTCAACATTCCAACGTAGGCTGGAGTGATAGAGAGAGAACTATTGGTGGAGATCTTCCTTTCCGAGCAGGAACTGACATCGAGAGTTAGCACTAGACGACATGCAGCTGAGTCATCTGCAGCAGGAAATAGGCAGATGACGCAGAGGCCTAAATGGGATAGACCTTCTGGATGATTACCTCAAGTCACAAGGTTGAAGGTGTGGAGATCATGAGGCAGAGGAGGTCATTTGAGGACTAGAGTCTATTACTCTTGCTGCATACAGGGGCACATGGCTTGTGACTTCCCGACTCCCCACATGGATGATCAACAGATAGTCGAGGGACCGCTGAGTTAGCAACAAAGGTTCAAGTGAGGAGGTACACAGGGCGGCAGACGCGGTAGAGGAGCAGGTCATGCAGTAGGCGGTGGGTGATGATTTGAGGTTCTACCGCCACCACCCCCAGGGGGTCCACCCCGACCACATGGAATAGGTGGATATGGACGAGATCAGCTATAGGCAACTGATGCCTACGACCATGGTGCTCCAGAGATGATTTGAGGTACGATCTGTGTCTACTCCACCCTAGCTGAAGTTTTTATAAACATAGGTTTCATTTACTCTTTCATTTCCATGAATCTCATTTGGATCTCAGAGATTACAGTGGAGTCATTAGCTCGATCCTTATGATTAGATATTCCTATGGGAAAGGATTCGACGATTACGCACTAGTGCAGGTAGTGTGAGCTCACTCTAGGAGGTGAAAGTTTTTACTGGGATATCCTAGAAGCAGCATTGAGGCCTTATGATTTCATCTTGGGTACAGACTAGCTATCCGCATTCCATGCTCAGATTGACTGTTTTAGGCCCAAAGTGCGGTGTTTCCATGAATATGGGACTGAGTTTTCCTTCACCAGTGAGAAGGAAACCTTTACAATACAGGATGTACTTTCTCTGAGGAGGGTGCAACCAATCACTCATCAGTTGGCTAGCCTCACCCTCGGTGTAGTGGATGAGAGGAGTCCGAGATATCCTGTTGTAGTGGACTTGTATGCTGATGTCTTTCCTAATGATGTTCTGGGACTACATCCTCATAGAGAGGTAACCTTTTAAATCGACCTATACCCTAGGATGATACTTATATCTACACCATCATATCGGATGTCTCCCGTATAGCTTTGTGATTTGAGGGTATAGTTGGAGGACTTTCAGAGAAAGGGGTTTGTAAGACCCAATGTATCTCCATGAGAAACCCTAATTTTGTTTTCCAAGAAGGTAGATGGAAGTTTGAGGCTTTGCGTGGACTATCGGCATCTGAATCAGGTGACCGTGAAGAAAAATTATCCTCTACCGAGGATTGATGATCTCTTCGACTAGCCAAAGAGATCATGGTGGTTTTCGAAGATAGACCTTAGATCAGGCTATCATCAGCTCAGGGTATGGGATGAGGACATACAGAAGACATCCTTAAGATTCCAGTATGGACACTAAAATTTCTTGGTGATGCCTTTTGGTGTGACCAACTATCTAGAATTTTTCATGGGGCTCATGAATAGGATCTTATAGCCTTACCTCGATCGCTTCGTGGTGGTTTTCATTGACGAAATCTTGATATACTCGGCGTCAGAGGAGGAGAATGTTGCGCATCTGTAGATAGTTCTAGAAATACTCTGAGAGCACCAACTTTATGAAAATATCTCTAAGTGTCGGTTCTAGATATGGGAGGTCCACTTTCTGGGACATGTTATCTCAGAGCCTGGAGTTACAATGGATCCAACAAAGATAGAGGAAGCGCTTGCTTGGGAGCCACCCAGGAGTGTGACTGATGTGCGTATTTTCCTGGGGTTGGTTTGATACTACCGAATATTCATACATGAATTTTCCAGAGTATCAGCACCCTTGTCAGCTTTTACAAAGAAGGTACAAACTTTCTTGTGGACAAAGATATGCCAGTAGAGTTTCTAGGAGTTGAGGCAGAGACAGATGAGTTCCCCCATATTGAGGCTTCCAGAAGAGGTTGTTGGGTATGTAGTTTACTGCAACGCATCAAGGACCAGACTGGGATGTGTACTGATTTAGGGGAAATAAGTGATCACATACAACTCACGACATCTTAGGAAACATGATCAGAACTACACTACCCATGACCTGGAGTTAGCAACAGTGGTCTTTTCCTTGAAGATGTGGCAACACTACTTGATGGGTGAAATATTTACCATCTACTCTGATTACAAGAGTATCAGGTATATCTTTTCATAGAAATACATGAACTTAAGACAACAGTTATGGATGGAGTTCCTTCAGGACTTTGAATTTGAGATATTCTACACTCCTGGGAAGGAGAACATAGTATCAGACACAGTCAGCATAAGGTTTGGTTTACAACTATTGAGTGAGGTGGCAGATCAACTTTCCACGTTGTAGATATCCTTCGTGGATAGTGATGGAGAAACTTACCTCTAGTCTATGATAGTCACATCCCTGCTCCTTTTGTGAGTTAGGGAGGCAGAGCTTGGGGACGTTGACTAAGAGACCCAATGTGCTCAGATATCCTCAAGACAGGCTTCTAAAGTATTTTATGAATGTGGGGAGCACGTCATCCTTTTCAGAGGATGCACCATGGTACCCGTGATGATATGAGAGGAGGATTTGAGGGAGTTCCAAACATCCTCTTTGGTAGTACATCCTAGTGCGGCGAAGATTTACTAGGACCTCCGGCGTTTGTACTGGTGGCCAAGGATGAAGAAAGCAGTGGAAGAGTTTGTTTCACGATTCCTCACTTGTCAGTAAGTGAAGGCTGAGCATCAGGTTCCATCAATCTTAGCACAACCACTAGAGGTACCAGAATGGAAGGGGGTGGTATCTCCATGGACTTTGTAATAGTAATACCTCATACGTCTAGAGGCCACAATTCCATCTGGGTGATCATTGAACGACTCACCAAGTTATCCCACTTCCTACCCATCCGAGAGCAGGGATTAGTAAGGGTTTGGGATGCCTTTACATACTGGAGATTTTACGGATTCATGGGGTTCCATCGACGATCGTTTTAGATCATGATGCTCGTTTTACATCTTGATTGTGGAAGGGATTGTAGGAGGCATTCAGGACTCAACTACATTTGAGAACCGCCTTTCATCCTCATATAGATGGTCATATAGAGCGGACCATACATAAACTTGAAAATATTCTCTATACTTGCATTCTTGATTTTGTCCGTAGTTGGGAGGATCACTTTCCCTTAGTGGAGTTTTCATACAACAACATCTATCACTCCACCATCAGCATGACACCATTTTAGGCCTTATACAGGTGACCGTGCAGATCACCTATATGCTGGAAAAACCCAGGGGAGTCAACACTTATGGGTCCAAAGTTGATACAAGATACCACTGAGAAAGTTAAGATCATACAGGAGATAATGAATAATACAAAGAGCAGGAAGAAGTCTTATGTCAATAGGAGATAGAGACCCTTAGAGTTTGAGGAGGGAGACCACGTCCTCCTATGGGTCTCACCCTGATGAGGATTGTAGATATTTGGTTAGGGCGGAAAGTTATTTCCAAGGTTCATCGAATATTTCCAGATTCTCAACAGAGTTGAAAAGGTTGCGTACCACCTAGATCTTCCCCCACAGATGCATCAGGTGCATAATGTTTTACATGTGTCGCAGATGAGGTGGTACGTGCATGATTCATCACATGTTATCGAGTGGGGTGAGATGAACATTGACGATTAGGATTCATTCATAGATTTTATAGTAGAGATAGAGGATTAACAGGAGTGGGTCCTTCATGGATAGTCGATCCCTCTGGTGCGAGTTCGGTGGCATCACAGGAACCTCTAGAAGAGCACATGGGAGTGGGAGGCTCAGATTCGTGCTTAGTACCCCCATTTGTTTTCTTATCTTATGTTGTGGTTTTCAAGGATGTAAACCCCTAATGTGGGGAGAATGTAGAGACCATAAAATTCCATATTTTTTTAATTATATGGAATTATTACGAGGCAACAAAAATTTATGACATGTGATTCTGAGGCCTGAAGAGCTCAAAACAGAATTTTGAACTTTTTTTAAGGTATGTTCAGTAAACATTCAATCATGGATTTCTATCTTTTGAACTAGTTCTCAGATTAAAAATATGAGGGAATATTTTAATTCATAGAGCTGGGATTTTCTAAGGTGAAACTTAACTTCGACCGACAAGGGTCAGACAAACAATTTAATTTTTGGACTTTTCATAAAAATAATAAAATAACTAAATAAGTTATTTTATTCTTTCTACAAAATTTGAGCAGCGAATGGAGGGACCGCAGTGTAATGTTGGGCTTTAATTGAGGTTCCTTTAAATAACTTGAACCACTCGTTGTGAAGCCATAACACTTTTGGTTTAATGAGTTCATTAATTAGGATTCATTAATGAATCATATTAATGAACCAACGTGGGGGTTATATTTCCTTTTATTTAATCAAATCGTTGGCATGGGTTTTGGGAACCCACAGGAGGACTCTTGAAAAAGTGCTGGAAATATCTTCCTCCAAAGAAGAATGGATATTCAATGACGTAATTGAGGATTCAATCTGGAGATCGATGAACGCTGATGAACACCTTCGAATGTGGACCCTTCTTCCTCATTTGTAGTGTCTTATAATGAGTTCAAGGTAGGGGTTTTGTTGTTAAACTAAGAGTTTTTTTATTATTGAATTCTTTACTATGTTATAATGCTAACGTGGAGGGCGTGGGATGAACCAAACAATGCCCAGACCATTTGCTGATATCAGTTTGATGTGTTCTTCATGGGCGACCAAGAAATACGGCGGCAAGGTGAAACTGAGGGCCACACAGTGTAGGAGGTTTCCTGGGAGGCCCATAGGCCTAGAAGAGAAGAAAATAGGACCACAGGAGCTTTACCGATGTCCTGTGGAAGCACCGCCGGCGTGGTGGTGCCGACAACCGGTGGTAGCGGCCGGCTCCCGTCGGCCGCGAGAGGACGGCGGTGCCCGAAGGTGTCGTGACGGATAGGGGCAACCAACCTTTACCAGATGTGTTGATGGTGGGTGGCGTTCCATGGAAGCACACTGAAGAAGAGTCATTGTGACTCCGAACTGTGGGGAAGGGTGGACCCACGCCCATGGGTCCCACTCATTGACCTATCCACGCAGACCGGTCAGGTGGAGCGGCGCAAACCTGCCACTACTGTTTGATGATCCCGAACAGACTCATCTGTTCGGTGAGGTGGACCATGACCAGCTGGAGGGCCACACCTAGCCGGGTAGGCTGTACCAGTCCCACGGCCAGCAGGCTGAGCCCAGGGCCCTAGCGACCTAGACCGAGCCAGGTCGGGTCGGGTCGGGCCGGACCCAGACACTTTTTAACCCAGTTTCGCTTAAAGGGCTATATATTCTAAACCGAATGTCCATTTGATGAATTGTATATGGTGATGTAATCCTTAGGACTAGGAGGTCCTTTTAAGATACTCTACTTGGGTTTTGGACAATGTTTGAGTACGGCCAGTTTGGATCGAACCCAAATCCAACTAGGACCTCGGTACTAAAATGGTTATAACTTACAGACCGGGTGTCTGATTGATGCGTCATATGTTGCATTGGAACCCTTATGACATGGAAATTATTTGGGTGACTTGATTGTGGGAATTTGTGTTGGTTGATGTATGACCGATGGATTGAGGAGAAGATCCTCCCGGAATCAAGCGTGCTAAGTGCAGGAATCTAGTGGCTGGCTGTGACGTGATGAATCACTTAATGATCCTCTATGGGTCAGCAATTAGTGATCCTAGGTGGGTCAGCACCTAAAAAACCTCTATGGGTCAGCAATTAGTGATCCTCCCTGGGTCAGCACATAGCGATCCTCTGTGGGTCAGCACATAGCGCTCCTTAGTGGGTCAGCACATAACGATCCTCGGTGGGTCAGCACCTAACGATCCTCTGTGGGTCAACATCTAGCGATCCTATGCGGGTCATCACCTAGAGACCTTGTGCGCTCTAGTATAAAAATACCCTCGATAGAATAATTTGATCTATATTTATGACTAATCATATTTATTCATGTTCTTTAAGTTGTATACCTAGTGTGAGATGAGTCTTTTACTTGTGCTTTGTGATTGAGATCATGCTTTGTGGTTTTTCCTTTGTGGAATTTTGGGAGACCTTCAGGGGTCTCGGGGTCCCTACTGGGTATTTTTATACTCACCCTTGCATGGGATTCATCCTCACCTTTTTGTGTCTTGTGCAGATGATAGACAGCTTTGACCAAGGTTTGGGAGCCAGGACTAGACAGTGCACAGAAGTGACCAGTTGACGTGGAGAACCGCAGTCACGAGCTATACCTACCCTTCAGGTAGGATCCTTGGCGGACGACCTCAGGAGTTGTTTTTTCCTTTTTTCTATATTTTCTATTAGTTGGGTTTGTATTCTGGTCCATTCTGCTTCAGTCCACACTTTTACTTTCAGCAGTTATACTACATGGTTTGTTCTTATTGTGTGTCGGGTCTGTGTATTTGCAGGTTTAAAGGAAATTACTTCCCATTTTAGGTATATGCCTTTCTGATGCTAGTCGCCAATCCCTGGATTATAGAAGGCGGGCTTGAGGTAGTCACGACATGGGTCCTGAGGGACGGGTTGTGACATTTACAACCAATGTAGTTAATCATACAAACTATAAAAAATTATTTACCAAGTTTTAATACTCTTAGAATGTGTTTAATTTATATGATTAATATTCATTCAATTTTATTTCGTTAGTTGTAATTTTTTTAAAATGTTTGAAATATATATGATTACTTCATTTAAATATATTTATTTTTATTTTATTTATTTTTTGTATGTGTTTATAATTCATGTAATTAATCTTATAAATTCATTATGTTAAATAGTTTTTTATATATTAAATTCTATTTATTCATTTATAATATTATTTCAGTTAATATTATTTATTCATTTTTAATATTTATTAATATTTATATTTTTTGGAATTTAATCATTTTTTAATATTTATTTATGAATATTTATTTACTATGTGTTAATATTTTCAATATGTATTCATCCTCATTTTAATATATATCCTTTTTTAATTTTTTTTAAAAATTTTTATAATTAATAAAACTCATCAATTTTTTAATATTTTTGAAGTCTCCCCATTTGTAATTATTCAATTTAATACATTTTTAACATTCATGTATTTAAGATTATATATTCATTAATAATGTAAAATATTTTTTAACTTTTTTATAATTTATTCATATTTAATATATATTTTTATTTTATTTATAAAATCTTATATAAAATAATCTTTATTAGTGCTATAATTATAGCGCTGATAAAGAAAGCTCTTATCAGCACTAATGAACACTAATAAAGATATGTTTTATCAGCGCTTATTTTTTAGCACAGATAAAACTAATCTTTATTAGCGTTTTTTTTGAAAGTAGTGATAAAACCATTTTAGATCTTATAAATTCAACCATAACAAAACTTTATTCTTTTCACCATTCAAGCTCTCACAGAAGTCAACCTCTTTCTCCCCCCCTAAACTTCTTGGATGAATAAATCCTCTCAAATCTAAAGGTATGTGTATTTCTACTCCCCTTTAATCGATATTACATCACTCGATCTGTATGCTCGTCATCTTCACGCCATTTAATCTCCTCGTTAATCGATCCTTAAACTTTACTTACATCCATCACCTTCGAAATGGATTTATTTTCTTAGGTGGGTCACATAACTAATGAGAACATCATGGTGAAATCCGAAATTCATGATAAATTTGTTACCACTACCTTAATATATCTTTTGGCAATGATGATTTGGGGATAAAGAAACACAATGAATAAACATAAACTCCCCCTCTTGTTGATTTCAATCACTCATTGTTTTTTTGGGATCTTGACTATCTATTTAATTATATGAGATATATTCTAATTAATCATACACGAGATCTTATTTTGAAAATATATCACTCTGATTACATGAATCTCCTATATGAATGAGGATATGGAATAAAGTATCATCTATGCACTAAAAAAACTCTACCCACTTATCATGTAAGGTGGTGATTTCAAATGATAAGTCGATATAGTATTTTTACTGCACATATAGTAATCATCTTTAATTTCCAGGAGTCCTTCATGCTCTCATGGATTAAAATCAAACAATTCTACCCATTTTCTTCCATTACCATATAGAAGAACCCCAATCCTTTTAATATTTTCATTTCCATGAACATCTATGATATGAATTTTGAAAAAAACCCACTAACCTCATATTAAATTAAAAAATCATTCTTATAAGAATGATACAAAAAATTATCATACACAATAGAAAGTTTTAGATCATTATTAAGTAGGTTAATTCACCTTCTTTTTCATTTTCAGTTCCCTAGTTCTGTAAAATTTTGGTCGTAATAGTTGGTTCCCCATGATGAAACAATTAAAGATTACTCCCACTTATATCTCAACCACACTTCCAATTTGCAAGTGGGTATTTCTTTTTAGCGTGTTCCTTCTCTTTTCCCCACTTGTATTCATTTTGATTGCCATTTGATTTCTTTAAGTCATCAATATTTTGATATCTTTTCTAGGTGAATTTATCGGTTCATCTCATTGAGACATACCCATAATTTTATCTAAATCCTAGCCCTAATTATGGGGACTCCCAGAACTATATTTAAAGATCCACTCAGTTTTCCTTTCACTCATTAAATTAGAATTGTGTCCACCATTAAAAACATCCATATATGCCTCTGTCTTATTTAAACCTCACTCCCAATTTCCACTCTGAAATTTTTTAGAGTTGATTCACTTTATTACTTCCACTAAGGTTGAGTTTTTTTTAGGTTATCCAAAGTATTTGGGATTATACTCTAATAATTAGTTTGACATAAGGATTTATTTCGATACCACTAGGAAACTTCTTCAACTTTTACTGAATTTGATTGTTCCTTATTACCCTAATAAGAATTTTCATTTCTATTCTTTAAGGTTTCATCTCAACCATGTGAATTTTTTTAAATTTGAAGCAATCAATAAACCCCAATTAGATTGTTATTTGGTTTTTCCAGTATATTGAGAACCCCATACTGCGAATTCTAGTTAGTTATATTTAAATTCAAGAGTTTCTTCAAACATTTGGTTCTCAGGACTATGTGATTGGGCCTTATCAACATTTTCATCACCTGAAAAAAAGATCATATTTAGATCCTAAGTATCCTCTCACTGAAACATCACATGGACCACCATGTACCAATTGAATAAATGAATAAACATAAAATCCACCCTCTTATTTGACCCCCACATAGAAAAGTTACAAAATTCACCCTTAATATATGAATTTTACAATAGAAGAAAATTTAATTAGATTATTTGTAACTTTATAGATTTCACACATTCCTTTCCTTTAATGATTTCTACCATTACAAAATAATATCAATATGCATCATTTGAGTCATATTATCTTAGAAAAATGGATTCATATAGCTTATATGATTCTTTAAAAATTACCTTTTATGGGTTCTAAGCTCATACTTTCTTTTTGTATTTATTTATTTTGTTAAATATTATCATTAGTGAATCAAATAGGATGGACATGAATTGAAAATGGATGGATTCCAATCATATGACAAAAGAGTATGGGGATGAGGTGAAAGAGTTCATGTTTTCAAAAGATCATGAATATGACTCTTCTCAAATCCTTTTTCCATGTTTATGATATTGTTATTCAAGTCTAATTAGTCTATAGGAGTTGTAAGAACACTTAATCTGTCATAGAATATATTGAATTTATAAATGTTGGACTAATCATGGGGAAAACTAAATGTAGTTAGTGACTGAGATAACATTGCATTTTATGGATCATTTGATATAATTACAAGTGTGAATAATGATGAAGACTATATTGATGATATGATTATAGGTGTAAACAATGCTGAAGATCGTAATGAGGAAATGAAAATGGTAGTTGAAGATGAACTTTGCGATTGTCCAAAATTATTCTATAAGTTAAAAAGTTGTGCCAAGACACCATTTTATGTTGGTTGTACTAAATATACAAAATTTTTAGCCATATTGGAAGCTATATAATGTAAAATCTGGAAATATATAGAGTGAAACCATATTTACTGAACTACTTTCTCTCTTGAATAATATGATCCTAAAAGATAATGAGTTACCTTGAAAAACATATGACTCTAAATTAATTCCAAATTTAATGTGTACGATCTCTGAAAGAATAAATTCATGTACAAATGACTATATGCTATTTTTCAAGGACCACGACTCACTTAAAAAATGCCCAAAGTGTGGTAAGTCTCAATACAAAAAAGATGAATCAAGTCCTACGAAAGTTGTATGGAAATTTTCAATCATTTCAAGGCTTAGGAGCCTATATGTAAGTGAGGAGACTAAAAGGAAATTGATGTGGAATATAGATACAAGTAATAAAGATGAGAAACTTCATCACTCGATAGACTCTCCTCAATGGAAGAAAATTTGTTGCGAGTATCCTAAACTTGGAAACAAGATGTGAAACCATCATATTCCACTATATACAGATGGAGTGAATCCTTTTGGTTTTCAAAGAAGCACTCATAGTACATGGTCGGTTGTGTTGGTAAATTATAATTTTCCACCATGGTTATATGTGAAACGAAAATACATTATGTTATCTCTTATTATATTAGGACCAAAATAAACAGGTAATGATATTGATTTTTATCTGGCTCTATTGATTGAATATTTAAAATTATTGGAGGATTTAGGTATTATTTCATATGATGCTTATAGAAATTAAGATTTCATGTTGAGAGTCATGTTGTATAGGATGATAAATGAACTTCCAACATATGGATTTTTTTTCAGAATATAACATTAAAGTAACTAATGGGTATACTATTTTTGAACAAGGTACACACTCAATTAGGTTTAAAAATTCATCAAAGAGTACTTTTTTAGGACATTGTAGATTTCTACCTCAGTGACATAAGTACTGATCTTGTATGAAATAATTTTATGAGAGTTTATAAGAAGTTACAACACTATCTCCATTAATATGTGATAAAATGTTTGAGAAAGTAAAAGATATGAACACTACTTTTGGAAAACCTTCTTAAAAACCTTATAAAAATAGTTTGAAAAAGCGATTAATTTTATTTAATTAACAAAATGAAATTATTTGTACAATATACATTTTCTTGATTTTATGAATGTGGAAAAAATTTATGTGATAGAGTCATTGGCACATTACTAAATGCACCCAGAAAAATAAAGGATGGAATTAAGGCTAGGTTGGACATGGTTAACATGGGGATACAGGAAGATTTGACACCAATAAAGGGTGAAAACCCTACTTTTATTCCTCTAACTTCTTTCACTCTTTCCAAGAAAGTGATATATAATTTTTTCAACTTATCAAATGATGTAAAGGTTCCGAATGAGTATTCATAAAATATCAATAATATCATGTCAATGACTGATTTAAAGTTAAAGGGTCTGAAATCACATGACTGCCATGTTTTAATTAAAGATCTAATTCCTATATATTTACATTTCATTTTTATCAAGAATTCATGTCATGCATTAACTAAGCTCTATTTCTTTTTCAAATCTATATGTAGAAAATTTATTGAGTCGATGAAATTGTTAACTATGGAAAAGAAAATTACTATTAAATTATGTGAATTGAAGATGTTCTTCCCACCATTATTCTTTAATATGATGGTTCACTTGGTTAGAGATATTTGACAATGTGGTCCTACACATTATATATGGATGTACCCCATTAAACAATATATGAATATTTTGAAAGGGTATGTCAAAAATTCAATTTGACTACAAGGTTGAATTACAAAGATATATGTTGTTGAGGAAGACATTAAATTCAATAACAATTACCTGATCGATGTGGAAATCATTAGTCTATCAAAATCTTATCATTCTAGGTGACTTGTGGGTGAATAAATTTTTGGAATAGATGTTATCTCAATTACTATTATAGAGCAAGGGTACTCTCACCTTTATATTTTTAATGAAAGTTTAGAGTTTGTACCATATGTTGAAACCTAAAAAGTAATTCTTAGGTATTTGAATCTATAAAGGGATTAAAGTTGGATATCAACTACACATAATCAACAGTTTATAGGATGGTTTTGAGACCATATTTTTAAGGAGTCAACTACAAATATAGATTTAATTTCAGAATGAATTTGATGGTTAGATATAGGACCAAATGTGTATGTATTATCTTATAATGGTTATATAATCAATGTTTATGCATTCTATAAAAATGAAAACGATAAACACAGTACCATGAAAAATAGTGGAGTTACACTTGTAGATGAAGTGATGAATGTATCTAGTACTAAGGAATGAAATCCAATTTATGTGAATATGTCATACTTTGGATTCATCAAACAAATATGGGAGTTGGATTATATAACATTCCAAATTATGATTTTTTAATGCAAGTGGGTTGATTATAGGAGTGTAGTTAAAATATATGAATTGAGATTTGTGAAAGTGGATTTTTGTAAGGAAGGGTACAGAGACGAACCATTTATAATGACATCATTAGTTTTACATGTATTTTATGTTCCAGATCCTACAAACTTAAAGTGGTCAATTGTTTTTTTGTCGACCAAAACTGTTGAAGGTTCAAATATTGATTCATTTGAGAATAACCCTTTCATTGGGATGTTGCAATCATTTCATGGTGGTCCCAATATAGATAAGGTCTTTTATGTTAGAGGAGACTACAATGAGGGGATTTGAATGCTCAATAGAGGATTAAAATCCCTTTAACATTTAAAAAAAAGAGTTCAATAATCAAGTTATATTTTTTTGTAATATAAATTGTGTTGCCTCATATTATTATATATTCACTTATACATTTATGTAATATAAATTAAATGTTTAACAACTTCTATATATAATGAATTATGCACATGTTTATGTTCCCAATCTTGAAGAACAATAGGTTTCTCAACATTTTGATGCTCCCAATGTAGAGGAGAAACAATTTTATGCACATATAGATGCTACCAATCCAGAGGAAAAATATATTAATGATGTTAAAGCCAAGGAAATGGTAGATGGTGAACAACCTATGTCCTAAAAAATAGGAGTGTTATAGTGTGATGTTGTTAAAAAAAGTATCAAGGCAAGAAGCAGAGGCATAAAATTTGAGGTTGGATAGAATGCATACAACCAACCTGTTATACCCAATAAATCCATGCTCAATAGCTACAATAGGATCACCAATCAAATTCATATGAATATTTATGTAGATTCATGGAACAATATTGTGCTTGTTCTTAAGGAATGAATATGGGAAGAGATAAGGGAAAAATTATGATAAAATGTTGATTTACTCTTCATTATCCCTTGAATAGTTCATTTATACTAGATAAATACTGAATGAAATTTATATTAATTCTCAATGGAAATGCTCATAGAAGATTTCAAACAATTCTGAAGAAGTATCATCTCAGAGATGTTAAAGGGAAAAAACCCCACACCCACCATAGATGTATGAACACTTGATACACCAAAAAACATGGAATGAATTTATTTTTTATCATGAGGAGATGACTTTTCCAGTAAATTATGAATGGTAATACATTTATTAACAATACATGTATTAATCACTTTAATTAATAATTATTAATTTATGAAAAAACAACTGAGTGCTGAAAATAACCAACATACAATAAAACTAACGTACCCCTACCATAAAGTAAGGATGGGGTATGCTTCACTTGAAAAAATGGTATGAATTTTAAATCTATAGTAATAATTTTATGTGAAATGAAAAAACAATAGAATTATGTTTCTTTGTTTATATACATATTGATGAATAAAAATCTAAATCCACTTCCATCCCACATCATGTGATATGGAAGGAGGCTCGTGTAAATAAATATAGGATAATAATAGATGAACACACGTAAAAAGTATGGAAATAATGTGTAAGTATGAAATAATAAAAAATTGATTTGATTCAAATTGGTATTATATAACAATGATTACTTATTTTCCTGTATTTTTTATATGAATTAGACATAGAAATCATCATTAGTTATACCCAATTAATGACTACTATTAGTGGCCTTGAAGTGGAAAAATAGTATCAATGTGTCAGAGGTGAAGGTTTTGGTGTGTAACCATAAACATAATTTGAGAAAAAAATGAATAGGGGGATAAAGATAAGAAAATGGAAGAGATGCAGGAATGATTAACTGCTCTAGAAGAAAAACTTAACTGGTAGCATGAGTTGTTAGAAAATGTTATGGGAATGAATTAAATAGAATAAACAACACAAAAACAACCACTACATGATGATCCCCCAACCCCACCATATTTGAGGTGAGCCATTTCCCTCAAAGTTATGCCTTACTAGAGGTAATCAATTTTTTCATAATCGTTTCCATGAAATGTGAATCAGGTAGACATAGATACCTTTCCTGTACTGATATTCAATAGGGTAAAAATGTTTGTGATTTATATATACCCACACCCACCCATAACCTTGTTGTAAGGGGTACAATGTATAATATCCAAGGAGATATTCTACACACACAAAAAACTTCCAATAGGTCATGTGAGAGTAGAGATTCATGTAGATCATGAGTTGAGCTTCAAGCTACATGTTCCACTTGATGATCTATATATTCATATGGTCGATATTGATATTGGAACTTCATAGAATGGATGTTTGATCTTATAAAAATACATTCCAACAAGGAAGTATTCCTTTCCAATTTATTTTTTATGAAAAAACTTTAACAATTAAAGAAAAAAGGAATAAATCAATAGATGTTATTATATATGTAGAAAGATAATGGCGTGAAATGAAAGGTTGAATCAAAATGATATAAAAGATTAACCAATCAATAAAAAATGTTTTCAAAAAAGTACCTTTACCCCTACTAGTTCAACTTCTACATTTACTTACTTTATAAGTTTATGAAGATACAATGGTAAAAAGTGGTGATATATCCATAATTGATTTTTAAGAAAAATGTACAGAGAGACCATTACAGAATATCTTGGTCTTGATAATGTAAATGAAATCCTAAATCATGAGTGGATAGGAATATTAGTTTTAAATGTATACATGAGGTGTGTTTTTATAATTTTTTTGTCCAATGGTAGATCTACTATGATAATTATATTAAAATACTATTCATATTTTTTTGCAGGTGTATATATCAGAACTATTTAAAGGGAAATCCTTGTGAACAAAAATTTGGACTCATTAGTCCTCACATCACTTCTACACAAAAATTTTCATTGAAACCAAAGGAATATAAAGTAATAATTAAAAAACTAGCAGAAATGTTTGAAAGAAAACTTATAGATGATAAATTCTTCTTAATACCCACAATTTTGGGGTAAAACTATACAATTAAATCATATAAAATATATTTTCATTCCTTTCATTACATATTCCTTTTTTGGAAGAATTGGTTCCTCATTGTAATCAATTTGGATACTACATTTTTTTTTCTGGATTCAATGCATGGATTCCCAACAAAACGACCATATGTGATGACATTTATTAATTTTTAATACACTACATGCAACATTTTACAAATAAACCTTAAGTAATAAATATTATATTATTTTTTAATGAAAATTATATTATGTCAAGGCGATATTTTAATATCATCAAAATCATGGAATGAGGATATTCCATGATCATAAGAAGCCTATAAAATTCTACAAATGGATAAGTATTAGGGTATATATAATAATATTTCACTATCAATATATATATATATATAATTAATTATTTTTACCAATGTTTCTATTGTTCCTGAAACAAAATAATGACAAAGATTATGGTTATTATGTTTGAAAATTTATGAAAGATATCGTATTCCATCAAAAAAATAAAATCCATGAAGAGGAATTTTTTATGATATTTACAATTTCATTTAAAATATTTATTAATCCTTTTTTTATTTATATTTTCTAGTATTACCAGAACTATCAATAATACTTATATTCAAAAGGGGAAATATATTTTTTTATAAACAAATGGGAAGAATACATAGTGTCATAATTTATACAAACATTATAAAGAGGTGAATTCCTATTAATTATGTAGTTAATTTTATCATCATTTTATATAAAATTTCTTAGTTAATTTCTTCATCATTTTTATGAGATACTTATTTTAGTTAATTTCCTTATCAAAACACATGTCACATACTCAAAACCAATAAAATTCATTTAGATTTTTTTGATAATTTAGGACAATAATCATTAAGTTATTTGTGATGTGTAGAAATCAACCACACATCTATCTGATGCATAGTGTGATTATTATGACTCCAAGTGTGTGTTTTTATTTAAAATCAACATTTTAGTTCAAAACACACGTCACATACTCAAAACTACGAAAAAATATTTGGATTGTTTTAATACTTTAGGATAATCATAAATAAGTTATTTTTGATTTCTAGGAATCATACACACCTCAATCTGATGCATGATGTTCTTGGTATAACACATAGTGCATGTTATCGATTTAAAATTGACATTTTCCTTCAAAGTATTTATCACTCACTAAAAACCGAGAACATATTGTCTTGGTAATTTAGGACAATAATCCTTAAGTTATTTTTAATGTGTAGAAATCAATCATACGTCAATCTGGCACAAGATTTGACTGGTATGGATCAAAGTGCATATTTTTATTTAAAATCTACATTTTAGTTCAAAATACACATGAAATACTCAAAATTGAGAAAATGAATTCAAATTATTTTGAAAACTTCGGAAAATTGATCCTTAAGTCATTTTTGATGTGTAGGAATCAATTTCAAACTTTGATTTATTGATGAAAACTGTCATGACATATGTTGGTGGGAAGTAGGGTACGTTGGGTGCATCATAAATGACATGCTATTAATGGATAAGTCAAGGAAGAATTTTTACCTTCCATTTATGGAAGTTGATATCTCAGCCCATTGATTGAAATAGAACTGTCGCCCTAAATTCCAAGGTCATGGTGTAACGACGAGTTTATTTCAGGTATTCAAAGAATTACCTATCAAGCATATATGTTGATGACACTATCATGAAACCTGCTTGATGAAATATTGTGACAAAGAGATTATATTATACAATGAGAATTTGTATGTGGATTTCATCATTATGACTTTAAGTTCTTTCTTTTGTGTGCCTCAACCCATTTCTAGACAGTAATCGTGGAATTTAGGAAAGCCCACCTAATACCAACAAGAAAAATCATAGAGGGTCACACACTAAGTGTTTTTGGTAGTCTCGATTAAATTATATTTGAATTTAATTAATGGAATAAATATTATTCTCAAGACTGGGGAATAATTTTATTCAAGATAAAATGATTTCATAAATTAAATAAATATTTATTCACCAAATTGTGAATAAAATATATTTATTTATTTTATTAAAAATTTAATAAATATTTATTTACTAGTTTTTAAATAAGAATATTTATTTAAGAGAATAAAATATTTTATTCAAGTGTTCAATAAATGGAAGAGGAGTTCGAACGGACCAAGACCATGTCCGTTGATAAATTAATTATTTACAAGTTGTTAAATAATGTTTATCCAGTTGGCATAGGAAATAATAATAATATTATTATCATTATGTGGCATGGGATTTCATTTATGGTTCCATTTTGCGTAATTTGGCGCACCATAAATAATGATGTTGTTGTTGTTATTATGTGGCATGAGTTTTCTGTAATAGTTATAATTTCATTTAATTGTTATTTAGAAATTAAATATTGTAACTGAAACCCCATGTCAATTAATAGGCTGGTATGTATATTGTGCTAAAACCTAGTGAATTGAGAATTATTGATCCAAACATTTTCTCTCTCAACTCCTCTCATATCTCCTTCTCAAGAACGAGATAAGTTTTTCAAGATCGAAGAACAAGCGATCAAGAACGATTGACACAAGAGATTTGTTTCGCTATGCTAGCACCTGGAGAACAAGTTGCGTTGTTCGAAGACCATTGGATCATGTTTGGATCACCACTAAAGGGATTATACTTTATCTCCTCATGAGCGCAATAAATACAATATGGAAGGGTCATTCGGAAAGATCAACAATCATCAATGAAGAAAGTATCAAAGACCCAAGTATTTAATTTCTTCAAAAATTAATAAATTAATTATAAAAATGATGTTCAAGATCCTCTTTCTAGAATCCGATTCTTTTATTTTCTTTGTCTAAATATTTGATTTTAATCTGTGTATACTAGCGTTCATCGTCGTATTTATCCCGGATTGGTCATCGATTATAGAAAAAGTAAAGTTGGGTCATTCCAAGTGCCATGCTTCTGCTGTATCTGGATCCTTCAAGTGGTATCAGAGGGGTCACATTATCATTTATAATTATTTAAATAATTCATTGATAATTTAGTTCATCAATTAAAGTTTAATCATTCTTTTAATCTAAATTTCAAGATATGTTCTTCCTCTATCATTTCTTGCAGATCTATCATAAATGAATAATTTTTTTGATTAAAATTAAATCAAGGATCTCATTAGGAGGAACTGATGATTCCATCCATGTAACACGACAGTACAGACCATGTATTCATAGTTACATGCTGTGTAATCTTCCATACACATCAGGTAATCCAGATTACACACCATTTAGTTATGTTCAGTGCATCGGAAGTAATTCAATAATTAATCAAGCTGTGTGCATTAATGAAATGTGGTGTAGTTAATTCTTATACTACATTTTGACTAGGACATACTGGTGCATGGTCAGCTAGATTACACGTCATGTGGCCTACTGGACACGGAGTGTAGTCCCTTTAGGTCAAGGGCCAAACCATGTATCCCATACACGGCTAAGCCGACCAGTAACTATGTAACCTAGAGACAACACGATGTGTGGCCCACTGGACATGCCATGTACTCTGATATTTCTGAAGTACGCCTCACACACTGAGTCCCTAGGCATGTACTTTGGATAAGATGGTGAAGACATTACACGTCGTGTATTCAGAACTACACATCATGTAATTTACCAAATTACATAGAATTAAAACTTTAATTTTTGTGTAATGTTTAGAATTAAATATCATGTAGATTCAAATGGGTGTTCACCGTGTTACCTCTAACGTTATGGATGAGAATATTAGGGAAATTTATAAAATGATTAAGATAAAAGTATTGATTAATTAAAGATAATAATTAATCAATTTGAGTGTGGTTTATCTCAATAAGAACAATTAAATAATTGAATTCTAGTTTTATTAAATGCACAATTCGTTGCATGTATATGAATGATCATGAGCTAGACTAGACCTTTTTATGTGATTGGTTTACTTTTAATTTATTTTAAATTAAATGGTTGTCATGTGTGTCATCTCTCATCATTAATATGTAGGGCATGCATGCCCATGGTTTCTTTTATGTAAAACCCCCTTTTACCCCTCACCTGCATATGAGTTAAAAATAAAATGTAATGTATGGAGCTCTCAAGCTTGTGGAGACGGTTCAATTAAGGAGCCGAGGTGAAACCAATCCAAGGAGATACAAAGGTGGAAAGGTGGAAAGTTGTAGACACGAACCATAAATGGTTCAAGGTGTTTCTCCCCTAGGTTAGTAGTTATTTTATCAACCACTGGATAAACTAACCATTATAAGACCTCATGATAATGCCCTTTATTTTATTTCTATCAGTTGCATGGTTTTTCATTATGGATATATTGTCGCGACTACATAATTAATGAATTAACAAGCATGCAAGATGAAACTAAAATAAACTAGGCTTATGAATAAATATTATCAATACATGTTTAATCACTTAAATAAGTTTCACTTAATATTAACAATCATGTGATAAATATAATAAGGAAATTTACACATAAGAGATAAAAATCCCTCAATAAAATATTAAGTCAAACTAGCATTCCATTACTTGATTAATGGAAAGACTTAATAAAACTAAGTGTCTGACCAACCCTTATTGGGACACTTACTTTTATATAGGAAGATCTTGTAAATTTTTTGGGCTGACTTAACCATTTTACATCAAGAGGAGTGGCCCTTGCTAGACTTGGTGTAAATTTGGTGGCAAGTGTTGAGGAAATCCAAGTCAAGATTTCAGGATTGGGGAGTTCACTCAACAGATCAAGGAGCTGCAAGCCTATAGTTAGAAAAGACCTACCTACCTAAATACCTTTAAATAGCTTGACCAAACCTTGTTGAGGTTATGTGAATGGGAATATGGATCCTTTTCACTAGAATGTTCTAGAAACTAGATATTCCAAGTTCAATGGTGAGGGCCTTTGGGAATTGATAAAATAGTGGGAGACTTAATAAAATTAATTTATTATATCTCATAAAATGTAATCAAGAAAGTACTAATCATATGATCTTTTAATTGCAGAATAAAAATGACAAGCTCATCAATTAAATTGTCCATATGATTAATACTGGATAAAGACAACATCCTCACCATCAGTAACTTCCAGGAATAGTTTATATGCCTTCGGGTCATTCTACACCATGAACGGAAATATTACGTGTTGGATTACTCATTACCTGATTCGCCTACCCAAGAGGCAAGTGATGAAGAGTTCCTAGTCTACAAGAAACATATGAATGGTGTGGTTGATGTTCAATGTTTGATGTTATCATCAATGTCTAGTGAACTCATGAAGTCTCATGAAAACATGAATGCCTATAGAATGATTGAGCACCTCCATTGTCTTTACTAGGAGAGAGAAATATAGGAATGATTTGATATCTCTAAGGCACTCTTTTAGAGTAATCTTGGAGAGGGTGTCCCAACTAGGGCTCATGTAGTCAAGATCATTGGCTACATTGAGCACCTAGAGGTTCTAGGGTTTAAACTCCCTGAAGAACTAGGTACCGATCCCATTCTCGCATCACTCCCTCAGATATTCTCTAGTTTTGTTATGAATTACAATATGAACAACATTGAGAAGTCTCTACAATATATTTTTATCCTCCTTTTCCAAGTGGATCAAGACATGAAGAATGAAAAGCCTTTTATCCTTTTGGTGAATAAGAGGGAAGGGAAGGTGAAGTGATTTAAGCCCAAAGCTTCTTCAAGGATTTCCAAGAAAAGGAAGATCAAGGGGTACAAAAGGGAACATGAAGCAGTTTGTTTCGCATGTTGAAAAAAGGTCCACTGGAAGAAAATTTTCACCCAAATAAAGAAGTAAGGGTAAGTTTCAGGTGCATTTGTTATCAAGTGCAATTTATCTGTTTCTAAAAATTGGGTATTAGATACAACCTATACCGATCACATATGTATCCAAATATAGAAACCAAGTAGATTTAAGAAAATTGATGAGGAGAGGTAAATCTGTAAGTAGAAAATAGATATAGACTTGATGTTGTAGTTGTTGGGGACTACCACCTCACATTGTCGAATTGGATGATCTTGGTCTTAAAAGGTTGTTATTATGTGCCTTTTGTAATCAAAAACATTATTTCTATATCCAGACTAGATATTGATGGATTTATTTTCAAGTTCAAAAATGAATGTTGATTCTTTTATAAAGATAGAATTTGTTTTGTTAAGACACATTTATATAATGGTCTTTACATGTTAAATTACACAAACCAAGTAATGGAAATCGATAACGAAGCTACTTCACATGACTCATACCACACCCATCTTTGGCATCACCAGCTAGGTCATGTAAATGAGAAATGCTTGAGAAAGTTACATCAAGATGAATATTTAGATTCTTTCAAACTAAAACCACTTGGTGTATGTCATTCATGTTTACAAGAAAAAATGACCAAATCCCCATTTAGTAGGAAAGGTGAAAGGGCCAAAGAGCTTCTTGAATTGGTTTATAGCGATGTGTGTGGACCATTTTCAATTGAAGCAAGGGGTGGATACTCATACTTCATAACTTTTACCAATGATTTTAGTAGATATGGATATATATAATTAACGAGGTATAAGTAGGATTATTTTGATAAGTGCAAAGAATACAAGAATGAATTTGAGAACTATCTTGGTAAGAAGATTAATAAAATCCACTCAGATCGAGGTGGGGAATATATTAATCAAGACTTCATTGATTACTTACGGAAGTTTGGAGTCCTATACCAACTCAATCCTCCTTACATGCCTCAATGGAATAGTGTAAGAGAAAGGAGGAACTGCACCTTGTTGGACATGGTGAGATCAATGATGAGTCATGAAAGTCTTCAATTATCCTTTTAGGGATATTCTTTACAAATAGAAGCACGCATACTAAACCAAGTACCAACTAAATCGATAAATTGTATTCCATAAAATTTTTGGAGTGGATGAAAATCCATGTTATCAAATTTACATGTGTGGGGAAGCAAAATGTTTATTAAGGCCTCTTCAGGTAACAAAATTTCCCCCTGATGCACAAAGTGCACCTTTATAGGAAACCCCAATAAAAAAGGGGATATTACCTATAAAACCCCTCAGATAAAATGGTTATAGTGGAAAGACATTCCATATTCCTTGAGAGGGAACACATCTCCAAAATAGATAGTGGGAGAAAGATATACTTTGATGAAGTTGAGGCTCAAGGCACACAATAGTTTGTATAAGAGCATATTCCACAAATCCCCATAAAAGAAGAATATGTTTTAGAGACACAAGAACTTCATAGGAGTACGATAAAAGTTATATAACTAGAACGGTATTGTTTTCTAGTTACCAAGGATGGTAACTCATTATTGGTTATAATAATGATCTTATAACCTACAAGGAAGTAGTAAGTGGCACAGATGTTTCCAAGTGGTAAAAAGCTATGGATTATGAAATGGATTCCATGTACCAAAACCAATTTTGGATTTTGGTAGATCCTCTAGTAGATGTAAAGTCTATGAGTTGCAAATGGGTATTCAAGAATAAACTAGACATGGAAGAACAAGTCAGTACCTATAAGCCATGACTGGTTGAAAAAGGGTTTAAAGAGCGTCAAGAAATTTACTATGACAAAAACATTTCACTAGTTGCAATACTGAAATCCATCAGAATTCTACTGGCCATTTTTTCTTACCATGACTATGAGATTTGGAAAATGGATGTCAAAACATCCTTCCTTAACAAGAACCTTTATAAAGATGTCTATATGACACAAACTGAAGGGTTTGTGACTCCAAAGTATGCCAATAAGATATGAAAGTTGCAAAAATTCATGTATGGATTAAATCAAGCATCCAGGTCATGAAACATTCATCTTTATGAATCCATAAAGGAATTTGGTTTTACAAAGAACGAATATGAGCCTTGTTTCTACGAACAGTTTAGTGGGAGTGTAGTTGTTTTCCTAATAGTATATGTTGATGACATATTACTTATTGAAAATGAGATACCAGTCTTACAGTATGTTAAGGAATGGTTGAACAAATGATTCTCCATGAAGGACTTGGGTGAGGCAACATATATTCTTAGGATCAAGATCCATCATGATAGATTCAAGAGAATGTTGGGACTAATTCAAAGTACATACATTTACAAGATAATGAATAGATTCAGTATGGAATAATCCAAGAGTGGATTTTTTCCAGCATCACATGACATTCGTATTTCTAAGAAAATGTTTCCTTAGACGCATGAGGAAATAAATAGAATGTAAATAACTTCTTATGCATTAACGATTAGGTAAGTCATGTATTCCATACTGTGTACTAGGCTAGATGCCACCTATGCATTAAGTCCAATAGGTAGGTATCAAGCTAACCCAGGTGACCACCATTGGATGACAGTCAAGACTATCATTAAGTATTTGAAGCACATAATTCAGAAGTATCATCTCTTGAGGGATTTTTCTCAGATAGGAGAAGTTGTAGTGAATAGTATTTCCATGAAAGACAATATGGTGGACCCCTTGACTAAACACTTAACTCAGTAGAAACATGGTCATCATGTGAGGTCTAGTGGACTGAAATTCATAGGCAGTTGGATCTAGTCCAAGTTGGAGTTTTTTAGAGTTGGTGTCCTAGAACCAATTGTTTTTACTTTGATTACATGAATATTTAATTATATATTGTTCATTGTTTTTCAAGACTATCACTAGTATAAAATTGAGCAGTCGTGGAGGAAAATTTTGGGCGACTGCCAAATGGCGGTCACTGCATTTTTTTATCCCATGCTAAAATCCCTCTCCCACTCCCTCTCTTTCATTCACCCTCCCCCATGAAACCCTGTGACCTCGTGGCCCCGTGACCCCCTGACCCCGACCCCGCTCCCCCATTCTCTGTATCACCACCATCGAACGCTTCCGGCGCGTCGTGCCATGTCGTCTCTTTCATTCACCCTCCCACATGTGACCCCCAAACCCACTCCCTCGTCCTCTCTCCCTCCACCATTATACCCTTCTGACCCTGCCTCCCCCCCACTGTCGAGTTCTCCCACCTTTTTCGAGCCTCCCACACCTGTCAAGCTCTATTGTTGAGCTATCCCGCCTTCATTGAGACCTCTCACCCCTTTCAATCTCTTCTGAGCCCTACTTCCCATCTCAAGCTCTATTGTTGAGCCCTCCCACCCATGTTGTTGAGCCCCAGTGTCAAAGAATCTTTCCCCGTGTTTAGGTGTGATCTCTTGCACTCCTATATTTCCAATTGTATGAATTTCATATTTTTTTCCATCAATATTTGCTTCTCAGTTGTTCAAATGTTCTATGTTGTTGATTGATTTTGATATTGTCAGGTGTTTTTGTCTTTTCTCATATGCTATAGTTTTCTTTCTTCCTTATTAGTTACTAGGATATATAAACCAAATAAAAATTTGAATGGTCGTGTGGGATGAAACTTCTAAATATATAGGAGAAGACAATAAAAAATTAATTTTCTAAAATATAGTGCATTAAATCCTTTTACATATGGAATCAAAAAAAATTTCTAAGAAACCCTTATTCTGAGAACTATTAGTAGAGTGCCTTATCTATGACGCATGCTTGGTGTTGATCCTATTAAAATCTTCAGTTGACTCCATGTTACCCACTTCCACTGCCTAATTAATTCTACGATTCCTAGGGATGTATAATTGTGTTTCTTTGTGTATACAAATCTTGATAACATTTTTCATTTCTTCCTACAGCTTGGTTGTAGAGAAATATTCACAAAATCCAATGCTTGGTCATCATTGCATTACACATGGGAAGGTATAATCACATTTTGAAGCTTGTGTACGTGGCCCAATTCCTTATTTAAACTTTCATTGACCTTAAACTAATGATTTTGATTTTTTTATCATGATAAATATGTATAGATAACTTAAAAATAAGTTTATGATTTAGTAATGAAAGTTTTGAAATCCATCCAAAGCTATGAGCTTAAGAAAGTATGTAAAAAACTAAAATGTTCTCATTAGTATCTGGATTTTGGTAATGATTCAATTTGACTATGTTGTTAATGATTGGTGATTTTTAGGGAGGATGCTATGGAATTTATGGTGTCAACTATCCAGAGTGGGTTATGAGCATAGAGGCATGCTTCAGTGTTAGTCTCATGGACCATATTGTGTTCCATTGCATGAAATTTTTTCCTATGTTTTAAAGGAATGCAATGCTCATGGACTATATTGTGTTCCTCAATATGACTCATTAGGTATAAATTATTATTATTGTTATTATGTTTTTTATTTCTTTTCAACTTATTTCCTTCACTATATAACTTTTCATAATTTACTAACAACCCATCTAGTTTCATTTCAAATAGAACTGTTCATGGGAAATGATACTATGTTTGGTTAGGTTAAAGGAGGAAATGATACATCATTCCACCACTTGGTTGGATGAATATTAAATTTTATGGAGATATGGTTCCAAAAAAATTAATATTTAATGAAACCTCAAGGGGTGTTAGTATGGTTTCCTTAGTATAATGAGGAAACTAAGAAGACAAATATTCCCCTTGCCTTTTTTTATTTTAACTCAGGGATATATTTTTCTTTAAACAATATCATTTGGAAAGTAACCAAATAGACTGTTATTATTTATTCATTCCATTCAATTCCATTTCATTACATTCCAACTCATTCCAACTTCACTTCATTTCATTCCACTCCATTTCATTTTATTTCACTCCATTTCATTTCATTCCACTCTCAAGCATTCTATAAACCAAACATAGAATTCATTTGGTTTCTTTACTATTTTATTTTAGGTGTTGATGCAGTATAATTCATCATATTCCATGTGGAGGTCTCTATTGCATTTATATAGGAGAAAAATATTTCTGAGGTACATTAATGAGAAGCAAGTGATGTGTTTACTTTACTCTTTATAGATTTTTTTAATGTTGTGCAGTTCTTTGTCATCTCATTCCCTTCCTTTTTAGATTTTGAAGACATTACCTAATACAAATAATTTTTTGTGAAGCAAGTTCCATGTAACTTTTAAGTTGTGGTGCCAATACAAGTGGTTTTTGGTAGCCTATATACTACTCTTTGTGCAAAAATTGTTAGCTTTATAAGGGTTATTCTAGAGTAAAAGGACATGGTTGAAGATTTTGGCTTGAATATATATTAATGGGATGATTTTTTATAACCAGTAGGCTGCATTTATTCCATATCCAGTCCACACACATGATATTTAATGTTGAAAAATTCTTGATATGATTATTTAATTTATTTCTATAGTCATACATGTATTTATTATCATTTTTTCATTTCTTATTGCATGTATACAGAGCAAAACTATGGGATCATCAAGTGATTTATCCACACCGGTAACTTCTTATGGATTTTATGTTACTTCTTTTGTGCATGTTGGATTTGTCTTCATTTGATGCTTTCTGCTAAAATAACTCAAACGAACTAACATTGATGGTTTGACGTCCTTTAAAAAGGTGCGTTCAGGGGTAAAAACCAACCAAATGGACTCTGAATGAGCTGAAATCAGACAAAAAAACCATAAAGTGAATTGTGAGATGGCTGAGTAGACAAAACATCAACCAGACATGTCATTTTCTCGGGATGACCAAAAATACACTTTTAGTATCGTAAAATACCAAAACGTGTGTTTAATGGTCAATTCAATATAAAAAAACCTTGGAATGACCTGAAAAAATAGGAAAACTGCCTTATTATTATTCATGTTGTGTACGTGCATACAGAATGTCAATCGGACGTGCGATCTACCAAGAATGACCGGATATGTGGTATTTAAAGGTTTGACACCCTTTAAAATCACGTGGGGGGTAAAAACTAGCTAAACAACCACCGAATACATTTAAATCATATGAAAACAACTGTAGAGTGGATTGTGAAAGGGTAGAGTATATGGTATGTCAATTAGAGTTGCCGTTTGGCTAGGATAACGAAAAACACACTTTTAGTGTCATAGAACACCAAAACATGTGTTTAACGTTAATATATATAACAAATGACCTTGGAATTACTTTAAATAATAGTAAAAAAATCATTATTATTATTAATGTGTATGAGCAGACAAAACATCAATCAGATGTGCGGTCTATCCAGAATTACCGAATATGCGATTTTTAAAGGTTCGACGTCCTTTAAAAAGGTGTGTTCATGTGTCAAAACCAACCAAACAACCTATAAATGTGCTAAAAATATATGAAAACAACCATATAGTGTATTTTGATATGGTAGAGCAGACAGAACTTCAATCGAAGATGTCATTTTCCCTGGACGATTGAAAACACACTTTTAGTGTCATAAAACACCAAAACATGCGTTTAATGGTCAATTCAATATAAAACAACCTAGGAATGACCTGAAATTTTTTTAATACCGTATTATTATTATTCACGTTGTTTAAGATCAGATAGAACATCAATTGGATTTTTGGTCTACCTAGAATGACCAAATATGCGGTATTTAAAGGTTCAACGCCCTTTAAAAAGGTGCGTCAGGTGGTCAAAACCAACCAAACAAACTCAGAATTCCATGAAATCATAACACAACAACCATGGAGTGAATTGCGAAATGTTCTAACATACGGTACATCAATCAGAGGTGTCTTTTGACCGCAATGATGAAAAACACACATTTAGTGTCATAAAACACCAAACGGGCGTTTAATGGTCATATTCATAGCAAACGACTTCAAGAATGACATGAAATCAAAGTAAAATCATCTTATTATAATTATTTATGTGTGTGAGGAGAATAAATGTGAATCATACATGTTGTGTGTGCGGTATGACTGAACATGTAGATTTTAAAGTTTTGACGCCCTTTAAAAAGGTGCATTGGGTGGTCAAAACCAACCGAACGAACTCAGAATGCCATGAAATCAGACAAAAACAATAACTGAGTAAATTATGAAATGGTCGAGTAGAATATATTTCAATAAGAGGTTCCGTTTGTCCGCGAAGTCCGAAAATGCACTTTTAGTGTCATAAAATATTAAAATGGGTGTTTAACGGTCAAATCCATAGCGAACGACCTCTGAATGACATGAAATCAAAGAAAAACCATCTTATTATTATTTCTGAAGTGTGCAAGGATATGGAACATCAATAGGATGTGTGGTGTTCACGGAATGACAGAATATGTGGTGTTTAAAGGTTCAAAGCCCTTTAAAAAGGTGTGTCAGGTGGTCAAAACCAACCGAATTAACTCATAATGTCATTAAATTATACCACAACAACCATGGAGTGAACTGTGAAATGGTTGAATAGATAGTACGTCAATCAGAGGTGTCGTTTGACCGTGATGATGAAAAACGCACATTTAGTGTCATAAAACACAAAAACAAATGTTTAATGGTCAGATTCATAGAAAATGTGCTAGGAATGACTTGAAATCACAAGAAAACAATCTAATTATTATTCGTGATGTGTACGAGGAGACTAAACGCGTGCGGTACGATTGAATATATGGATTTTAAAGATTTGACACCTTTTAAAAAGGTGTTTTGGGTGGTTAAAATCAGACGAACGACCTCACAATGCCATGAAATCAGACAAAAACAACCGGTGAGTGAATTTTGAAATGGTTGTGAAGACAGTACATTAATCGGAGGCGTCGTGTGACCGTGATGATAGAAAATGACAATCTGGGGCCATAAAACACCAAAACGAACTTTTAATGATTATATTCATAGAAAACATGCTTGGAATGACTTTAAATCATAGGATAATAATATAATTATTATTCTTGATATGTATGAGGAGAAAAAATGTCAATCGAACATGATGTTTGTGTGGTATGACTGAATATGTGGTTTTTAAGTATTTGACGTGCTTCAAAAAGGCACGTCAGGTGGTCAAAACTAGTCGAACGACTTCACAATGCCATGAAATCAGACGAGAACATGTGGTGAGTGAATTGTGAAATGGTTGGGCAGGCGGTATACCAATCAGAGGTGTTGTGTGACCACGGTGATGGAAAACGCCAATTCGGTGCCATAAAACACCAAAACGAATGTTTAACGGTTATATGAATAGAAATCATGATCATAATGACTTGAAATCATAGGGAAACAATCAAATTATTATTCATGACATGTATGGGGAGATGACATATTAATAGGACGTGCAGTTTGCATGGTACGACTGAATATGTGTTTTTTAGGTGTTTGGTGCGCTTGAGAAAGGTGCATGGGGTGGTCTAAACCGGTAGAACAACCTGATAATTCCATAAAATCAAATGAAAAAAACCAGTCAGTGAATTATAAAATAGTCGGGCAGACGACACATCAATCGGAGGTGTTGTGTGACCGCGGTGACCGAAAACGCACTTCTAGTGCCATAAATGACCAAAATATGCATTTAACGGTCAAATTCATACCGAATGACATAAGAATAACTTGAAATCATAGTAAAACATTCTAATTATTATTCATGATGTGTACGAGGATATGACACATCAATCAGATGTGTGGTTTGCACGGTACAACTGAATATGTGTTTTTTAAATATTTGGCGTGCTTGAGAAAGGTTCTTGAGGTGGTCAAAACCGACTGAATGACCTCTGAATTCCATTAAATCAAACGATAACAACCGGTGAGTGAATTTTGAAATGTTCGGTCATACGACACATCAATCGGAGGTGTCGTGTGACCGCAGTGACCGAAAACGCCCTTCTGGTGCCATAAATGACCAAAACACGCATTTAACGGTCAAATGCATACCGAATGACATCAGAATGATTTTAAATCACATGAAAACAGTCTAATTATTATTCGTAACATTTACAGGGAGACGACACGTCAACAAGACGTGCGATTTTCACGGTACAGCTGAATATTTGTTTTTTAGGTGTTTGGCGCGCTTGAGAAAGGTGCGTGGGGCATTCAAAACTGTCTGAACGACATAGGAATTCCATGAAATCGAATCAAAACAACCGGCAAGTGAATTTTAAAATGGTTGGGTAGACGACACATCAATCGGAGGTGTCGTGTGACCGCTGTGACCTAAAACGGACTTCTGGTGCCATAAACAACCAAAACCCGCGTTTAACGGTCAAATGCATAACAAATGACATCAGAATTACTTTAAATCATAGGAAAATAGTATAATTATTATTCGTGATGTGTACGAGGAGATGACACATCAATCGGACCTGCGGTTTTCATGGTACAATTGAATATGTATTTTTTAGGTGTTTGGTGCGCTTTAGAAAGGTGTGTGGGGTGGTCAAAACCGACCGAATGACATAATAATTCCATGAAATTAGAAGACAACAACCAGAGAATGAATTATTAAATGGTCGGGCAGACGACACGTCAATCGTAGGTTTCGTGTGACCGTGGTGACCGAAAACGCACTTTCGGTGCCATAAACGACCAAAACATTCATTTAACGGTCAAATGCATACCGAACAACATCAAAATGACCTTAAATCACAGGACAACAGTCTAATTATTATTCTTGACGTGTACGAGAGACGACACGTCAATCAGATGTGTGGTTTGTGTGGTACGGCTGAATGTGTGTTTTTTAAATGTTTAGCGCGCTTGAGAAAAGTGTGTGGGGTGATCAAAACTGGCCGAACGACCTCAGAATACCATGAAATCAGAATAAAACAATTGGCGAGTGAATTTTGAAATGGTCGGGCATACAAAACATCAATCAGAGGTGTCATGTGACCGTGGTGATCGAAAACGTCTTTCTGGTGCCATAAACGACCAAAACACACGTTTAACGGTGAAATGCATACCGAATGACATCAAGAATGACTTGAAATCACAGGAAAATAGTCTAATTATTATTATTAATGTGTACATGGAGACTTCACATTAATCAAATGCGCGGTTTTCACAGTACGGTTGAATATACATTTTTTAGGTGTTTGGCGCGCTTGAGAAAGGTGCGTGAGGTGCTCAAAACTGTCCAAACGACCTCTTAATTCCATGAAATCAAACAACAACAACCATAGAATGAATTTTCAAATGTTCAAGTAAATGATATGTCAATCAGAGGTGTCGTGTGATCGAGGTGACTGAAAACACACTTCTAGTGCCATAAATGACCAAAACACGCGTTTAACGGTCAAATGCATACCGAATGACATCAGAATGAATTGAAATAATAGGAAAAAAATATAATTATTATTTTTGACGTGTACGAGGAGACGACACATCAATTGGACATGAGGTTTATGCGGTACGGTTGAATATGTGTTTTTTAGGTGTTTGGCGCGCTTGAGAAAGGTGCATGGGTTGGTCAAAACTGGCCGAATGACCTCAGAATGCAATGAAATTAGATGAAAAAAAACCAGCGAGTGAATTGTGAAATGGTCGGGTAGATGACATGTCAATCGGAGGTTTCGTGTGACTGCGGTGACCGAAAACACACTTCCCGTGCCACAAACGGCCAAAACACGCGTTTAACGGTCAAATGCATACCGAACAACATCAAAATGACTCAAAATCATAGGACAACAGTCATTATTATTTGTGATGTGTACGGGGAGATAAAACATCAATCAGACTTGCAGTTTGTGTGGTGCGGCTAAATATGTGCTTTTTAAGTATTTGGCGCGCTTGAGAAAGGTGCATGGGGTGGTCAAAACCATCTGAATGACCTCATAATGCCATAAAATCAGACAACAACAACCATAGAGTGAATTTTCAAATGTTTGGGCATACAACACGTCAATCAGAGGTGTCATGTGACCGCGGTGACCGAAAACACACTTCACATTCCATAAATGACCAAAACACGTGTTTAATGGTCAAATGCATAACGAACGACATTGGAATAACTTTAAATCATAGGAAAAAAGTCTAATTATTATTTGTGATGTGTAAGAGGAGACGAAATGTTAGTCGGATGTGCGGTTTGTGTGGTACGGATAAATATATATTTTTTAGTGTTTGGTGTGCTTAAGAAATGTGTGTGGGGTGGTCTAAACTGGCCGAACGACCTCAGAATGCCATGAAATCAGACGACAACAACCATAAAGTGAATTGTGAAATGTTCGGGCAGATGACACATCAATCAGAGGTGTCATGTGACTGCGGTGACCAAAAACACAATTTTGGTGCCATAAACAACCAAAACAGGCGTTTAACTGTCAAATGCATACCGAACGAAATTGCAATGACTTGAAATCACAGGAAAAAAATATAATTATTATTCGTGACATGTATGAGAATATGGAACATCAATCAGACGTGTGGTTTGCGCGGTACGGCTGAATATGTGTTTTTTAGGTGTTGACGCGCTTGAGAAAGGTGTGTGGGGTGGTCAAAACTGGGAGAACGACCTCAGAATGCCATTAAATCAGACGACAAAAACTAGCGAGTGAATTTTAAAATAGTCAAGTAGAGGACATGTTAATTGGAGGTGTCATGTGACCACGGTGACCGAAAACAAACTTCTCGTGGCATAAAAGACCAAAACATGCGTTTAACGGTCAAATGCAAATTGAGAGACATCAGAATGACTTGAAATCACAAGAAAATAGTTTAATTATTATTTATGATATGTACGAGGATACGACATGTCAATTGGACATGCAGTTTGAATGGTACGACTGAATATGTATTTTTTAGGTGTTTGGCTCACTTGAGAAAGGTGCGTGGGGTGGTCAAAACCGGCCAAATGACCTCATAATGCAATGAAATAAGATGGAAACAACCGGTGAGTGAATTGTGAAATGGTCGGGTAGGCAACATATCAATCAGAGGTGTTGTGTGACTGTAGTGACCGAAAACGCACTTCTCATGCCATAAACGACCAAAACACACGTTTAATGGTCAAATTCATACTGAACAACAACAGAATGACTTGAAATCACAGGACAACAGTAATTATTATTCGTGACGTGTATGAGGATATGACACGTCAATTGGATGTGTGGTTTGCACTGTATGAATGAATATGTGTTTTTTAGGTGTTTAGCGTGCTTGAGAAAGGTACGTGGGGTGGTCAAAATCGTCCGAACGACCTCGAAATTCCATAAAATCCAATGACAATAACCAGAGAGTGAATTTTCAAATGTTTAGGCATACGGAACATCAATCATAGGTGTCATGTGACCGCGGTGACTGAAGACGCACTTCCCGTGCCATAAATGACCAAAACACACGTTTAACGGTCAAATGCATACCGAACAACATCAGAATGAATTTAAATCACATGACAAAAATATAATTATTATATTTTATGTGTATGCGGAGACATAACATCAATCGGACGTGCGGTTTGTGCAGTACGGCTGAATATGTGTTTTTTAAGTGTTTGGTGTGCTTAAGAAATGTGCGTGGGGTGGTCAAAATTGTCCGAATGACCTCGGAATTCCATGAAATCAGAAGAAAACAACCAGCGAGTGAATTTTGAAATTTTCAAGTATAATACACATCAATTGGAGGTGTCGTGTGACCGTGATGACTGAAAACACACTTCTGGTGTCATAAACGACCAAAACAAGCGTTTAACAGTCAAATGCATACCGAACGAAATCGTAATGAATTAAAATCATAGGAAAACAATAAGATTATTATCCGTGATGTGTGTGAGAAGATATAAAATCAATCAGACATGTGGTTTTCATGGTACGGCCGAATATGTGTTTTTTAGGTGTTTGTGCGCTTGAGAAAGGTGCGTGGGGTGGTCAAAACCGGTCAAATGACCTCAGAATTCCATGAAATCAGAAGACAACAATTGGTGAGTGAATTGTAAAATGGTCGGGTAGATGACACATCAATTGGTGGTGTTGTGTGACCGTGGTGATCGAAAACGAACTTCTCGTGGCATAAAAGACCAAAACATGCGTTTAACAGTCAAATGCATACCAAACGACATCGGAATGACTTGAAATCATAGGACAACAATCTAATTATTATTCGTGATGTGTAAAAGGAGGAGAAATGTCAACTAGACATGTGGTTTGCGTGGTATGGCTGAATATCGCTTGAAAAAAGTGCTTGGGGAGGTCAAAACTGACCGAACGGCCTCAGAATTCCATGAAATCAGATGACAACAACCGGCGAGTGAATTTTGAAATGGTCGGGTATATGACATGACAATTGAAGGTGTTGTGTGACCACGGTGACCAAAAATGCACTTCCTGTGTCATAAACAATCAAAACACACATTTAACGGTCAAATGCATACCTAACGACATCAGAATGACTTGAAATCATAGGACAACAGTCTAATTATTATTTCTGATGTGTGCCATCATAGGACACATCTATTGAAAATGTGGTTTGATTAGAACCATAAAATTAACAATTTTAAATTTTTAAAAAGATATTCAAAATTATTAATATATTTTCAAAATCAAATGCTTTTGATCTGTTACAGTAAGATTGAATTGAAATATGTTATTGCATTTCGATTATTTTTTTGGATGTTTTTTTCGGTATTAATTTTTTTATTAAATTATGTCATATAGTTATATTCAATGATGGATGTGGAAGTTTGGCAGATGACGAGATGAAGAGATTTACGTGCGTATGAGTTTAAATATTTTAAAAAAGTTTTTTTTTATTTTGAAATATAGGGTTTTTTATTGTATTTCTGACATTTAAAAAAAATAAAAATTCCTATAGCATCCTCCATTTATCACTCGCTAAAGCCGAAGCCGAACTAGGCTATAGCGACAGCTATTTGGTGATTGCTATAGGCCATGTCGGCTCGTCTGCAACGTCCACCAAATAGAAGACAGTATTAGAAACACTGAAAGACCTAAAGCATCCATTGTAGACCTTTAGCGATGGCTTTTGGAGATCTCTAAAGGTCTTCATTCTACTAGTTGTAATTATGTCATAGAGTATTTGTCACATTAATAAGGTCATAACAGTTCCCCGCTATGAGGAGAACCTTGAAGTGCTATGACGATATTCTTAAATATAGTTCTATGGTTGGATGGCATACTATGATGGGACACATACTATACAGACTGTTAGGTGTGAGTACTCGTAAGAATATGAGACTTCTTCTCATGAAGTTCACACTTGGTAATCTCTAAGATGGGAGATTATGAGAACAGACCTTCCAGTAGGAATTCCGCATGTTTTGGTGTCATCAGATAATCCTATCTGTGAGCGTGTGTAATAGTTCTTAGACTTTATGAATATCATTAATACGTGTCATGACTCATGCACTTTGATTTAATGATGAAAACTGTCACACCATATGTTGGCGGGAAGTAAGGTACATTGGGTGCGTCACAAATGACATGTTATTAATGGATAATTTGAGGAAGGATTTGTACCTTCCATTTATGAAAGTTTATATCTTGGACCTTTGATTGAAATAGAACCATCACCCTAAATTCTATGGCCATGGTGTAACGATGATTTTATTTCAGGTAGTTAAATAATATAGGTTGATGACACTATCATGAAGCAGGCTTGATGACATATTGTGACAAAGCAATTATATTACACAGTGAGAATTTGTATGTGGATTACATCATTGAGACTTTAAGTTCTTTCTCTTAGGTGTCTTGACTTGTTTTTAGGAAGTAATCATGGACTTTAGGAAAGCCTGCCTAATTCCAACAAGAAATAATCCTAGAGGGTCACACACTAAGTGTTTCTGGTGGTATCAATTAAATTCTATTTGAGTTTAATCAATGGAATAAAAATTATTCTCAAGATCGAGGGATAATTTTATTCAAGTTAAAATGATTTCATAAATTAAATAAATATTTATTCATCAAATTGTGAATAAAATATATTTATTTATTTTATTGAACATTTAATAAATATTTATTTACTAGTTTTTAAATAAAAATATTTATTTAAGAGAATAAAATATTTTATTCGGGTGTTCAATAAATAGAAGAGAAGTTCAAAAGAACCAAGACAGTTCCTATTGATAAATTAGTTATTTACAAGTTGTTAAATAATGTTTATCCAGTTGGAAAGAAATAATAATAATACTGTTATCATTTTGTGGCATTAGATTTCATCTATGGTTCTGTTTTGTGCAAGTTTGCGCACCACAAATAATGGTGTTGTTATTGTTATTATGTGGCATGAGTTTTCCCTAATAGTTATAATTGAATTTAATTGTTGTTTCGCAATTAAATATTGTAACCGAAACCCCATGTCGATTAATAAGTAGGTACTTCTATTGTTCCAAATCCCATTGAATTGAAAATTTTGAGCCAAACATTTTCTCTCTCGACTCCTCTCATCTCTCCCTCTTAAGAATGAGAGAAGTTCTTCAAGACCGAAGAATGAGTGATCAAGAACGATCGACGCAAGACATTAATTTCACCATGCTATCACCTAGAGAATGAGTGGCATTGTTCAGAGACCATTTGAGCACATGTGGATCACCGCTAGAGGGATTCTACTTTGGATCCTGATGAGCACAATGAAGAAAATCTGGAAGGGTCATTCCGGATGATCAATGATCATTAACGAAGAAAGTATCAAAGACCTAGGTATTTAATTTCTTTAGAAATTAATAAATTAATTATAAACATGATGTATAAGATCATCTTTCTCAGATCTGGTGTTTTTCTTATCTTTTTTTATATCTTTGATTATAATATGTGGATATTGGCGTTCATTGTTGTATTAATCCTAGATTGGTCATCGATTATGGAAAAAACAAAGTTGGGCCCTTCAAAACACCATACTTTTGTTGCGTTTGGATCCTTCAAGTGGTATCAGAGGGGTCACATCATCGTTTATAATTATTTAAATAATTTTTTGATGATTTATGATTTAATAATTTAATTTGTCAATTAAAGTTTCATTGTTCTTGTAATCTGAATTTTGAGATACGTTCTTCCTCTATCATTTCTCACAGATCTATCATAAATGAATAATATTTTTATTAAAATTAAATTTAGGATCTCATCAGGAGGTGCCTACAATTCTATCTATGTAACACAATAGTACATGATGTGTATGAAATGCATTGTCGTGGGCGCCGTCAAATGATTAATGGTTTTTGGGGTGCCTAGGTGCATCAGAGTGGTTGACCAAGGTCATCTCTCAAATAGGCAGTAATTGAAACAAATTTTTAATGGTATTCTAAAAATAAAATAAAAGATAATAAAAACACTACTTTAAAGGATGGGGGTTGTTTATCATTTATAAATCTAGAAGGATGGGGGGTTGTTTATCATTTAGAAAATATTTTAAAAGGCATAATCGATCTAAATCAACCTATTCAATCAATTATTTATCATTATAATTTAAATTAACATCCACTTAATTATTATCCCCTAACTTGTTAACCCCCTAACCCTACAAGAATTAACCTTACCACAAAGATTAAGTGAATTAAACCCTAGGTTATCTTCGTAACATGTAATCGCAACTCCCTGCTTTGATTAATGTTATAAAGATAGCTTATGGTCAGTGGTAAATTAGGTCACATATCCATTCTGTAAATGAGAACTAATTGAGTTTAGGGATTATGTTTGAAGTCTACAAATTAATCCCATGTGGTTTCGAATTACCGGTTAAGGTTGTGCTCTCACAGTTTACACAATTCCCAACCTTGTGTGTTTTGTGTTAACTGTTCAATTGCTTGCTTAGATTAATTTAAATTAAAAACTAAATTAATAGATCATAATATTTTAATTACATTAGATCATTGATTCAAAATAAATGAATGAATAATGATAGAGGTCGATCGATTACTAAAAAGAACTTCTCTTCCATTGGTGGTGTAGTCATCGTAGAAATGTTTTGCATGTGCAAAGGTTTAGAAAGGGTAAAACCCAATCTCATTTATACTCTTGATTATAGCCAAATTATAAAGATTAAGGATGATTAAAATAGAGGAAAACATGGGAATATAGAAGAAAATATAATAAATATAAGAGGTATAAAGAAGTTTATTATGCAAATATAAATATTACAAAGCAAGAAAGAGAGGAAGGCTTCGATGAAGGGATCATTGCTTCAAGAGCTACCCCTACGAGTATAAGGAGTTCCAGAAACTCTAAGGTGGTTATAGGACTCCTATATAACTCCAAAATGGTATCACTTCACTCCCTTTTCTTAACTTCCAAATGGGGTGCCCAAGGTATCAATTTATAGCCGAAATAGGGAGTGGTTTTAGGCACCCATTTTTCGAGATACCACTTTTGTGTCAGTTTTTAGTTGATAAATGACATTATATGGAGTTGGAAAAAATATAAAAGTTGTATTAAATCATATTTACTATATCCATGTCAAATTTTGTGGCCAATGGAGAATTAAAACATGATATATGGCCGAAATACATATTAAAGTCATTGACTTCATGCAGATTATGTCTCCTTGACAGATTGGTTCGGATGGACTCCTTAATGACCAAATTGGGATTCAGTTCCTTGAGAGGAGTTGTATCCCATGAATTTTTTAAGTGTAACACAAAATATTAACCCATTTGGATGCACGTATTTTGAGAAATGTTCAAAACAGTGGATAAATGTCCTTGGGATTTCATGCAGTTTGGCCCATTTCGCTTCTGGATCATCATGGATCCTCCAAATCACCTCCTCCTACAAAGAAATCACAAAAACAAGAATAATTTCCTTTCTTAATAGTGATAAACATTTAATAATTGCATCAAATGGGATGTTCAATTTGAGAAAATATTTTTAATTTTAAATACAAAACTAGTTTAAAACAGTGATGTAGGGATGGAATAAAGTAGTGAATTGTGACGCGATCACACCCCCACACTTACCCTTTTGCACTCCTGGGAAAAAACTCATATTGTGGATTCCAAATTTTTTTTTTCAAAATTAAACATCAATATCAAAACAAATTTTAAAACACATATCCTTGAGATTCAAAAATTCCACACTAAGAAACAAATGATATCATGCCTCATAAAATCCATTATTTTAAGTTCTCCATTTATATCATTCAATATATTTCCACTTCATTTATCCTCCCATGCAAAAAGCACTTACCTCACTTGAATTTTCTCTTATAACACAAATGTCAATTCTTTAGCAATTTCCTTCTCATCCAAACTCATTCAAGGGTCACTATAGGCTTGATAAATTCTTACATCTCCACCTGATGTGAGTCAAGGACATATGCTTATCATGAGGAATTTTTAAGGTTGTTCTGTGGATTTTAGTGGGTAGGATTTAGATGTAAAAAATTATGAGGCTGAATGAGGGGGACTTGACTCTTTTTGAAGAAAAATTGCATTAATCAATTTTTCACTTAAATATGGTCTCCTCCTCAATCCCCATGGCATCGATTCATGTTCATCATCATGAAAAATAAAGGAATTTTCACACCATTCAACATTTTAGCAGTAAAAATGTCAATATTCTCAAACATGATTTTATTGAAAGATCCATATAATCACAACTTTCTCCCTCTATTAGAAGATCCATAAAGGAACAACTTCACTTATCATGAAAGTTCTATAAAAGGAACAAATTTCAATATAATGATTTTATTTAGTAGCAAACACATCTCTTCAGAATTTAATTTTCCACCCAAAGTAGCACAGAATGTGGTAGCAGAACACATGACAGTTTCCCCCACACTTAAGTTCAACTAGATTATGAAATTTCACTTCAAGAGTTGGTTGTATAGGGATAATTTTCTTATAATGTGGAAAACCTAACAGGATGTTCATCACTTCTAAGGGATAAAAGGATGAAATGTTCAAGGTAGGACATTATAAAAAATGATTCTTTAAAATAGGGGCTTTAATACCAAACAAATTCCTCAATCATTTAAAACATAAGTACCCCAAACCCTCAAGTTTTGACAGGAATAAATCAAATTCTGGTTAAATCAAGCATGGTTTGGTTCTCTCAAGAAATGAGGTAGATGTAAAGAATATGAAAATAATGGTTTAGAAGCATCACAGTAAAGTGATTTCAAATATAAATATAGTGAGATGTGGCATGGTATTCAAAATTCAGAGTACTTTTTATAAAATTACTAAATATTTAAACTTGAAACAAAGTTATTTTCAGCATTCATTTAAGCTCGGTTTCATGGGATAAATTGTTTCACTTATTGATATGGATTTAAAAATAGCGATGAGAATCAGCTCAAAAGTTTCAAAAGCACGCAAAAAATTGAAAAATAAACACACAAAATTTGAAAAACACACAACTTTTTTGTTTTTTAAAATCATTGAAAAACAGGAAAATAATTGAAATTACTAAACTAAAAGGTTCCCTCCTTTACACTTAAAATATTTCATTGTCCTCAATGTGAACCCATGAGATGATATATCCACATGAAATAAAGAATTTTAAATAGGAAAATAATATAAAAGTGAAAGGGTTAGGAACAACCTGATATGCTCAAGTGATGATGGGGTCATGCAGTGTGATGAAATCCACTGCATCAGTAGGAAGTCCCTGAATGTATTTCTTAAAACATTGCCCGTTGACTATAAATCTCCTTATAGTTCCCTCTTGTTCGATCTCCACTACACCATAAGGAAAAACATTAGTCACAACATAAGGACCTAACCATCTGAAACGCAACTTACCAGACATCAGCTTCAGTCGTGAACTGTAGAGAAGGATTTTCTCTCCAACATGAATATCCATTTGTTGGATCATTCTATCATGAGATTATTTTTACCTTTCCATGTAGAGCCTTGATTTATCATATGAAGACAATCAAATCTCTTCAAGCTCTTGAATTTTCAACTTCCTTGGGATTCCATCTTATGCCAAATCCATGTTGCATTTCTTTATAGCCCAATAAGCCCGATGCTCAACTTCCATAGGGAGATGAAACGCTTTCCCAAAAATAATCCGAAATGGGGACATAATAATGGGTGTCTTGTATACTATCCTATAATCCCACAATGCATCATCCAAGTGCTTGCTACAATCCTTCCTATTTGGTTTCATGGTTTTCTCCAAAAAATGTTTCAACTGCCTATTTGAAACCTCAGCCTGGCCATTTGTTTGGGGCTGGTATGGTGTTCATGTTTTGTGTGTCACCCCATAATTCTGAAGGAGGGAAGAAAAATTAATATTGTATAAGTGTGTCCCTTGGTCACTAATGATGGCCTTCGGTACTCCAAACCTGCAAAAAAATCTGTGCTTTGACAAAGTCCACTACAACATGAGAATCATCACTCCTGGTGGCCTTAGCCTCCACCCATTTACTCACATAATCAACAAAAACCAAAATATACAAAAAACCAAAGGAACTAGGAAAAATACCCATAAAATCAATTCCCCATACATCAAAAATATCACAGAATAGTATGGGTTATTGGGGCATCTCATGTCTCCTAGAAATGTTCCTAGTGTGTTGGAAACGTGAGCATGACTTACAATACACATGAGCATCATGGAATAATCTAGGCCAATATAATCCAGAGTATAAAACTTTCATAGTTGTCTGTTTGGGTCCAAAGTTTCCTCCACATGAAAGTGTATGTAAAAAATGTAGAATAGACTCAAACTCATGGTCAGAAACACACCTCCTAATGACTTGATCATTACACATGTGCCAAAGGTAGGGGTCATCTTACACATAGTACCAAGACTCACTTTTTAATTTTTGTACTTGATGTTTCTTTAAATTTGTAGGGATTTCAGATGCAACAAGGTAATTCACTAAATCAATATACCAAGGATGCATACCTGAGATGGAATAAAGATACTCATCAGGGAAAGTGTCCTGAAGTGGTACCTGGTCCAAGGTGTCATCCTATAGTGTGTGAGTTATCCTACTCATGTGGTCCACCACCAAGTTTTCTGAACCCTTATTGTCCTTTATCTCAATATCAAATTCTTGAAGAAGGAGCATCCATCTGATAAGTCTGGGTTTTGCGTCTGACTTCTTCAAGAGGTACCTCAGAGCTGTATGGTCAAAAAAACAACTACTTTAGAGCCTAATAAATATGAACAGAATTTATCTAAAGTGAATATGATAGAAAGAAACTTCTTTTCTATGGTTGTGTAGTTTTATTGGGCTGAATCCATTGTCCTTTATGAATAAGCAATCACATGTGAACGTCCCCCCACCCTCTGAGATAAGATAGCTCCAACTGTGAAGTTGGAGGCATCACACATAATCTCAAAATGAATCTCCAACCATGGGGGATGTATGATCAGTGGAGTGTACATAAAATTCTTTAGCTCATCAAATGAAGTCCTAAAATAATCATCAAACACAAAATCAGAATCCTTTTGAATTAATCATTACATAGTAAGAGCAATATTACTAAAATCTTTGATGAAGCGTCGATAAAATCTTGCCTTTCCTAGGAAATATCTAACATCATGCACACATGAAGGATATGGTATGGATGAAATAATGTCTATCTTAGATTTATCAACCTCTATCCCATGTTTTGACACTACATGCCCTAAGACAATGCCATTCTCTACCATGAAATGACACTTTTCAAAGTTCAAGACCAGATTCTTCTCAATACAACAATTCAACACCTTTCCCAAACTACTTATTCATTCATCAAATTAGGATCCATAAAATGTAAAATCATCCATAAATACCTCTATGCAGGTCTTAATAAAATCATAAAAAATACTCACCATGTATCTCTAGAAGGTACCTAGGGCATTGCAAAGTCCAAATGGCATCCTTCAGTAGGAAAATGTACCGAATGGACAAGTGAATGTTGTCTTATCCTAATCCTACAGAGCAATAAGAACCTAAAAATATCTAGAAAATCTATCCAAGAAACAATAATGTGTCTTCCCAGCTAGTCTCTCAATCATTTGATCAATAAATCATAGGAGAAAATGGTCCTTGTGGGTGGACTGATTTAGTTTCCTATAATCAATACACACACACCAACTGTTTTGTACCCTCATTAGAACTAACTCATATTTATCATTTTTAACAACAATAACACCACTTTTATTAGGCACAAACTGAATAGGACTCACCCATTGGGAATCTGAAATGTTATAGATTATGCATGCCTCGAGAAAATTTTCAACCTATTTTTTAACAACCTCAAAAAGCGTTGGATTGAGTCTCCTTTGTGGGTACCTAACAAGTTTAGCCTCATACTCCAAAAGAATCCTATGCATGAAAATGGAGAGGATAATACCTAATATGTCAGCCAAGGTCCACCCGATTGCCCTGATGTTCTCCCTCAAAAGATTCAAAAGTTTTTCTTCATTTTCAAAAGGGAGGTTGTTAGCAATGATAATAGGTAATTTCTCACCACTTAACAAGAATGAGTATTTGAGATTAGGTGTCAATTGATTGAGTTCCAATGTAGGGGTGATTTATGGATCAAGAATTTGAAGGAACTGAAATATGCGCACAATGAACATCAGTATTAGAATATACATCATCAAAATCCGAGAATAAAGCATCAAATCCATCAGCATACTCAACATCCATGTCATAATCAAAGTTTGCATGATCAAAATCAGAATACGAATCCATTTCAAAATCAAATCTAAGAGAGTCATGTGAATTAGAAATAGGTGTGTAAGTACTCTTGGACATCAAACTAGAACCAATACTCATAATACCCCTAAGCACAAGACAATCAAATTCCATGGGGTTTTTATTTGGTGGTTCAAAATGGTAGATAACAAATGTATAATGATCCTCTGAGGGGTACTTCATGGAGTCCATAACATTAAATATCACAACTTCATCTCCAAACTCCATGGAAAGTGTACCCCCATGGACATTTATGACCATTTTAGTAGTTTTGAGGTAGGGACTACCTAATATAATGGGAGAATGTGAACTTACCTGATCATCCTCCATGTTAAGCACATAGAAATCTGTTGGGAATATCATGTCTCTTACCCAGACAAGTACATCCTCAAGGACTCCCGTTGGATATGACGTAGCTCTATTCACTAACTACACTAGTAATCTCATCATCTTTAACTCACCAACCTGTAATGAAGAGAATACAGAGTGAGGCATCACATTTATAGAAGCTCCCAAATCACATAAAGCATCAAAAAAGTGTAACTCCCCATATGGTGCATGATATAATGAATGTCCCTAGATCATTTAACTTTGTTGGAATTTCTAGAGTTGGTGTAATGAGTGCTGAAACATTCCTTCCAAGATTGATCCTCTCATTTCCCTTGAGCCCTCTTAGATTGGTTCAAAGTTATTTTAATAATTTTGCATACCTTTGGATTTTCTTGATGTCTTCAAGTAGAGGAATGTTGATCTTCACATGCTTGAAAGTGTCCAAAACCTCCTTTTTCATTGCCTCTTCATCCATATTCTTGGTTTGAATAACCCTGTTTGGAAAAGGAAGGGGTTTATGAGGAACATCATTAATATTTTTCATATTTCTATCTTTCTCCTTGGGTTTCTCATCAACCAATTTTGAATGGGGATTCTCCGGAGTTGAGGTGAATCCCGGTGGAATGGTAGGTGGATAAGCATAAGTTGTTTTCTTCATGCTTCTCAATGTGATGGAACTGAAATTTCCCTTTGTATTTGGAGTAGGTTGGAAAGGTAGATTTATATAATTCTTACTTAATAGTTCATGGAGGGAGGTGTCAATCTGGCTCATTTGAGTTTTCAACTCCCTCAGCTCTGAAACTTGACTCTTAAACTCATTCTGTTGATTAAGAATAGTTTGTTTCAAAATATCATCAGTATTAGAATCTACCTTGGTTTGATAATTCCCTTGTTTTTGAATTGTTGAATCTTGAGATTCAAATCGCCTTTGGGGTTGTTGTAAACCCTTTTGGTAAGGTGGAGGTTGCTGGATGTTTTGTTGAAAGGGGGGCCTTTGTTGTTGTCCAGATGCATACCTCATGTCTGATTGATCCTTACACCATTGGTTTTATGTTGGTTCAAAGGAATCAAACTTATTTTTTGGATATGGTTGTTGTTGATGTTGATATGGTCACCCAGGAAACACTGCTTCACAATATTATTTTTCTTGTAGTTGGGGGAAATAGTCAGTTGGGTGGCTTGTCTCAGTGAAAATGCCACAAGACCTTGAAGGAGTGGGTTAAGATGTCTTTTGAGCCAAAGAAATCCATCTCACCATAGTGTTCAATTCTTTCAACTTGGTATCAATCAAATGAATTTCAAGAGAATAAGAATTTACCTAATGTACTCCTCGAACATGTGGTGTACCTCGATCACCAAATTGTTGAGAGTTTTGGGTCATCTTGTCAATCAATGCATGTAAATCTACTGGTGTCTTGTCCACCAATTATCCTTCAGCTGCGACATCCACCATGCTCCTCTCCGTAGGTGTGAGTCCTTCATAAAAGTATTGGATGAGGAGTTTGTCACTGATTTGGTTACGTGGGCAGCTTGCACACAACTTCTTGAATCGCTCCGAGTACTCATACATTGACTCCCCTTGTGCTTTCTTGATTCCAGATATCTTCTTACGAATGGAAGTGGTCCTTGATTCTGGAAAAAATATCTACAATAAAAGACATTTCAAATCGTTCCAACATATTACATCTTTAGGTTATAAATAATACATCCAATCTTTTGCAGCTCCATCAAGTGAAAATGGGAATGCTCTTAGTTTTATTTGATCTTCAAAAAAATTTCTTGGTTTTAAGGTTGATCAAAAAACATTAAATTCTTTTAAATGTTTGTTTGGATCCTCACTAGATAATCCATGAAACTCTGGAATAAGATGAATTAACTCAGATTTCAGTTCAAAGTTCGATTCGAGATTCAGGTATGCAATACAATTTGGTTGATAATTAATATCAGGTGCAACCAATCCTCGAATGGTTCTATTGAGTTCATTTTTATTGTCTTCAACCATTAGTTCTTGTTTTAAGTTGGACTTATAAGTGTTTCCAATTTCAATGTTCTTGGAGTAGAGGAATTCTCCAACTGGTTGAATGTTTAAACTTCCCGTAGAATGAGAATGTCTGATTAGAGCTTGAAGTCTACGTTCAATCTCAGGGTCAAGATCTAAGAGATCTTCAGGATTAGTTCATGTAATAAATCAAATAAAAATGAAAAGAATAAAAGTGGACTATAGTAAAATAAAAATGAGAAGATTGAGTTGATGGTCCAAAAATAATATGAATAAGAAAACCAAAGAAGAAGAAAACCAAAGAAGAAGAAAAATTCAGATTGGGTAAATAAGGAAGAAATAAGAGAAGAAGAGAATAAAATGTAAAATAAAATAAATAACTCTAAATGGTTGAAATAATTACTTGCCTCCCCAGTAATGGTTCCAATTTGAAATGCGCTGTCATGGGAACCCTCAAATGATTAATGGTTTTTGGGGTACTTAGGTGCAGTAGAGTGACTGACCAAGGTCGTCTCTCAAAGAGGCAGTAATTGAAACAAATTTTTAAAGGTATTCTAAAAATAAAATAAAATAAAATAAAAATACTAATTTAAAGGACGAGTTTTTTATCACTTATAAATCTAGAAGAAGTTTTATGGAAGAAGATTGTAATTTTTTCTATTTTTGCTTTTTAAATGAAGTTCGATTAAAAAGACACAACAAGAAAACAATTTACAAAATATTTTAAAAGGCGTAATTGATCTAACTCAAACTCTTCAATCAATTATTTATCATTATCATTTAAATTAACATCCACTTAATTATTATCCCCTAACTTGTTAACCCCTGAACCCTATGAGAATTAACCTTACCACAAATATGAAGTGAATTAAACCCTAGGCTATCTTCAGAACATGTAATCCCAACAATCTTATTTGATTGATGTTATAAGGATAAATTATGGTCAGTGGTAAATTAGGGAACATATCCATTATAGAAATTAGGACTAATTGAGTTTAGGGATTATTTTTTAACTCTACAAATTAATCCCGTGTGATTTTGAATTACCGGTTAAGGTTGCGCTCTCACAGTTCACACAATTACCGACCTCCCGTGTTTTGTGTTAACTGTTCAATTGATTTCTTAGTTTTATTTAAATTAAAAAAATCAATTAATAGATCATAATATGTGAATTAAAGTATCTCATTGATTTAGAATAAATTAATGAAGAAGGATAGAGGTCGATTGATTACTAAAAAGAACAACTCTTCCATGGGTGGCGTAGTCATCATAGAAACATTTTGCATGTGCAAAGGTTTAGAAAGGTTAAAACCCAATATCATTTCTACTATTGATTCTAGCCCAATTAGGAAGGTTAAGGAAGATTAAAACATAGGAAAATAGGGGAATAAAAAATAAAATATAAGAAATAGAAGAGGAATAAAGAAGATTATTATGAAAACATAAATATTACAAAGCAAGAAAGAGAGGAAGGCTTCGATGAAGGGATTCTTTCTTCAAGAGCTCACCCTATGAGTATAATACAACGACCTAGACCCGAACAGCTACCCGAACAGTGCTAAACGGGTTGGGTGTTACTACCTTAGGCACACCTCCCCGAATGCCAAAGGCTGCCGACTAGTAGCGAGGGTCTTATAAGTATAGTGGGGAGGCTATACCCTCTCAGAGGATAATAAGGGTACTGGCCCGAGAATAATAATAAAGGTGCAATGGAATAAACAAATCAGTAGACTCAAAATAGACCTGTAGAGCAGAAGCACAATCAATATCAAGAAACAGCAAAATCAATAAATATAAACAACAACCGCAAAAATAAACAGAACAGTATGATGATAACTTGTAACTACTACTGAACAACAAAACATGCATCCAAAGCAGTTCATACATATCCATATATAAAAAGGGCTCCAATGGCTAACCAAATGTAGCTACAAAACAAGTAAGCATGCTGATATAGGAAAGGAAGAAAAACAAGGTAAAATCTAGATAGGTAATACCTCAAGGTCCCTACCATCTCCATGTGACAACTAAGACAACCCATCTCCTGAAGCTGACCTCTTTCCTGTACATTAATCCATAAAGTCTGCATGCATCCCGAAGGGCCTGTGTAGGGTGTGATATGAATATCAGTAGGATACCACCCAATGGTGCATACCTAATATAAATGTTTAAGCTGATATGCATTTATAAGGAAAATAGTAAACAGTATGATGCACAAAAAAAACACAAACTCAACCGGTTCTCAACAGCTAACATGGAGTGTCACCTGCTTTGGCCAACACGGGAATCTCTATCATGTAACCCCGCACCATGTGCCCCCTGAAACTGCGTGTCTCAAGTACCAACGTCCGGAAATCACGCCCAAGAAATAGTATCCCGGAGGAACAATGATGTTTGTCCTCAAATAAGTAACCAAAGGGACAACGATGTCAACCCTCAAATAAAGTAATCGGAGGGACAATGATGTCTGACCTCAAATAAAGTAACCAGATGGACAGCGATGTCTGCCCTCAAATAACGGCGAGCCTCTACCCCCAATCCGATAGCCTCAACGTTATCCCCTGAAGTATCCTCACCTTCCATGTGGCTTTATATGACAAGCACCCCCAAACCAAAAGTACCTAGACCGCAACTAACAGGGGCCTTTACCCACACGAGTGGTCAAGAGCACCTTATCACGGAGTCTCTCTGTGTGCACACTACTCAAAGTCCCGGGTGAGCGGTAATCACCAAAATAGTACCCAAGACACAACACCTCTGACACCTCATGTTCCTATGACCATGCCGCTCAAGTCCAATGGCCTCGCCATCTAAGTAACTCGGGCCATGCCCAACCTGAAAGTCACCCTGCCTCAAGATGATGTCTATGACGACCAATCCCATGGTTAGAACCACCCAATGTAACTTGGGCCAAGCCCAACCTGTGATCAGCATCACTAAACAATACCCAAGCCATGCCCAGCACAACTCGAAGGTTCTAGGATATGCAATATCACAAATCACATATATACATAGAATCAAAAGAATACTTTATCAGGTCAAAACCAACTAAACGGTTGAATTTCACTAGCTAGGAGTTGTCCCATACCAACTCCAAGGTCTTGGAAATCTCTAATAATTCATTTAATAACTTAAAAAATTAAACTCGTCAGTTTATTCAAGAAAAAATCAATTTATACCAATTTGGCACCCCCATCCAAAATTCCCCATATGAACAACAACCCCTCACCTAGCCCAGCTCAAGAAAAACAGGAAAAAGGGAATACCAAAAGGCATTCCACAGGTTTAATAAGCAGTTAAATAGGCAATAACAGGTAAATTAGGGTCTCACTCAAAATACCCAAATATGCGCTTTAAGCCGCGCCACCCAAAGGTCTGCGAAAACACAAAAGAAGGTATGTACCACTTACCTGAGACTCGTATGATGATACTCTTTAGATAACAACCTCCAATTAGGTCTAAAACGTGGTATATATATAAAATAATTAAAACCTCTCAAACCCCTAAACTCATTCTAGAATAGAAATCAAGAAGAACGGCTCAAGAGGAATCAAGGCCTTACCGAGGGGGTTCCAATGGATCAAACGGTGTTTGATTCCGACTTTGGTTGAAGAAACAGGAAGGGATTGAAGTCCTGACGGCCTGGTTCTTGACACCCGGTGACCCCATATGCCCTCTGCCTCAAAATGAGGCTATTGCCTGTTTTAACGAAAAAAAGAAAATAAACGGTGTGTACTTTAGGACTACATGCCGTGTATCATTTTACTGTTCATATAACGACAGATATTTCACTGAGGATTTGCCGACTAACTACACGGCGTGTACCTAGGGGTACACGGTATGTACTTATCTACCCGGATGACATCCCCAACATGCCATGTATGTCCCCATACACAACCCCTCTACATGGCGTGTACAACTAGTGCACGACGTGTACTTGATAAAAACATTCTACCCAGCCAACATGCCTACACTCCATGTATGGACTCCACACGTTCAAGGTATACCGTGTGTCGAGCAAAAATGCATGCCATGTAGTAGGAAATTCCTACACAATCATCAGACGACATGTACTCAGCGAGCACACGGATGGTACGTGCCTAACCCATACACGGCGTGTACTTTAGTGTACATGGCGGGTAGTTTGAAAATTTCCAAAACTTCTTAGATTTTCATAGTTTTCACATGAAAAAGTCAAAAATTCAAAAAGGGTTGGGATTTTGACCCGTTCTAAAAACCCAAGTTCTTACAATCTCCCCACCTTAACATAGCTCGTCCCCGACCTATCAAAAGAAACCCAAAGATGGCATCAAACATACCACCCCGATCAAGGTAACCCAGACTTCCTCAGTCTCAAAGGTTTTGGATAAATTCCTCAATGGTCTCCCCACCTTAGGAATTTCCTAAATCGATCTTAACCCTACAAAACTCAACAAAGCAAGGGTTCACTAATCTGTTTCTGGAATCATGGTCATCTTGTGACGCATCGTCACCCTTGCGCCTCATTGGTGCTTCCGTGTTGTTTCTGACATCCAAACGTATCCAATACCATATTGGCGTTTGCCTCCACAAGGTCCTGCATCCCATGGATGCTCAAAAAAAACTTAGAACCTAGAACCTCAAGTAACCTTCATCCTTGATGCCCCGATGCCCACGAAACCTTAAGTAACCCACATCCTCGATGACCTGATGCCCACGACACCTCAAGTAACCCGCATCCTCGATGCCCCTGATGCTAAGCATCTCATACATATATATAAATATATTACGCACCCAATATGGATCTAATCCCACTGACCAACATCTAGTTAGTCCACGTAAATCTTGTGCACCTCGTGCACTCAAAACAGACATGCCTCAATAGGTCATGTCAAAAGAAAACAAGAAATTCATGACCACACTCACGGTGTACCTCTAACCGCCATCGACTCACCAGCTTGCTCAGCCCTTGGAAGCTCCACGGCATGCACCTGTCCTGAACCATGACTACCTAATGCCTGACCTCCCTACGATGTTGTTCCAGTCACCGACCACTGACCCCTTAGCTGGGTCCTGCTGTCTCCGTCATGTCCTACGTGTGCAGTTGAACCTCGGTTACACTCTCCTAGTACTGAACCTGAACCAACTCCAGATGCCACCGTCTGTCTTGGTCCCTGGCTGCTGGCTATCTGAGAAGGATGCCTGCAAAACCTCTCTAGATGCCCGACCTATCCACGTGCTCGGAACTCTATTGGATGCCTATCGCACTAATTCCGAACATGTCCTAGCTTCCCACACTGAAAGCAAACCACTGTTGAACTACTATGATGTGGTCTAGTTGAGTCTTTGGCCTAACTAACCTACTAAAACTCATCCCGTCTCCGCTTCCTACTGTCTGGACCATCACCTGAAGCTGTCACCCAGCCAACCTGGGGTCTATCCCTCTGGTTACCCTCTACTATAAGCGCCAAATTCACCGCCTCTGATAATGAACCCAACCTGAAGATATTCACCTGGATTCAAATTGAATGTCGTAATCCATCCTCGAAAGGCCTCACCCTTGTCGCGTCATCGCTTACCATACCAGGTGTAAAGTGAGACATCTCAGTGAAAGTATTTACATAGTCCATGACGGACATGTATCCCTGCTGAAGGCTCAAGAACTCCCAAGATCTATCAGATCTCAGTGTATCTAGGTAAAAGTTCTCAAAGAAACTATCCTCAAAGTCCTTCTATGATAGCCCCTCGTGCCTGCGAGCCTGAACTTACACATCCCACCAATGCTTCGCTGGTCCTCTTAGCATGTATGTCACCAGCTTAACCCTCCACCCTAGAGGCATCTCGAGTTTCTCGAAGATCATTTGCATGCTCTCTATCCAGTTCTTAGCCGCCTGAGGACCACCCTCACTCTGAAAAAGTGGAAGGTGTTGTGACTGGAACTCCTGCATCAGATATTCCATCGATGGCTCTGTACCCTATGAACCTCTGTCAATCCCCTGCAAGACATGTACCAGGATAGCTCGGAGCTGCTCATCAAGACATGGTCCAAATGTTTCCAAACCTGGTTGTTGTCCTGCCTGCACTGGATCCTGAACCTGATCTTGTCCCTGAGCCTCTACCTATGGCTCATGCTTTTCCTGCACCGAATCCTGAACTCGATCCTGCTCATGTGGCACTATACCATCTCCGGTCTGATTCTCTATATGAGTCACCCAAAAAGGAATCCTCTTAATACCATAAATGGTCAGACAAACCACATACATAACAATATATACATATATAATGTAGATAAGGAAAGTAGTAAAAGGCAGCGCATAACAACTACCCTTACTCTACCCCACCACAACCATGCCCCATGGAATCTTGGCCTTGTGGCCTCCTTACCCACCCTTAACAGAGTCAAGTATCAAAAGTACCTCGGGCCATGCTCGTCCTGACAACTAACGTTGACTCAAACTGATGATCGAGTCGCCCAATCCTGGTGATCAAAATCACCTCAACCATAGTACCTGCCTTCTCTCATAAGAGCCAGACCCAAATACCCCGCCACATGAAATTCTACAAATATATAAATCATTTCATAACACATTGAAATTCAACAAGCAATTATATTAGTAATTTCACCTATTCACGTTTCAAAAGAATAAAAAGCATGACAATTTACATTATTCACATGGAATTATCACTTTACAATGCATACGCGCGGTTATGAAATTGAAATACCCTAAAAATGTGCCTATAAAAATCCAAAAAAACAAGTCTTTCCATACTGAGACAAGGTCCAATTCTCCCTTACCGCACCAGGTCAAGGGTTACATATCACAATCAATAACATCACACACCAAGTGAGTCACCGAGGTAGAAATCATATAAACTATAATCTGAGAAAAATAAAACAGCAATTCCCACCCATGGAAACTTGGTTCATCCCTCGTACCTTGGGCTGCAGGCACCCAAGAATAAGTTAGAAACCCAGTTCCACTAACAACCTATTTCTAGTCTACCATATCCTAAATAGTAAAACCAACAGAAATAAAAAGAGAAGTCTCAATCTCATTAGTAGCCAATGAAACAATTCTACTAAATCCCTATCAAGAACTCCTCTGATACCACTTTATAATGACCCGAACCCGAACAGTGCTAAACTAGTCGGGTGTTACTACCTTAGGCACACCTCCCCAAACGCCAAAGACTACTGACTAGCAGCGAGGGTCTTATAGGTAGAGTGGGGAGGCTATACCCTCTTAGAGGATAATAAGGTTACTGGTCCGAGGATAATAATAAAGGTGAAACAGAATAAACGAATTAGCAGAATCAAACCAGACTCATAGAGCGGAAGCATAATCAATATCAATAAATAAAGGAAGCAATAAATATAAATAATAGCAGTGGAAATAAACAGAACAACATGCTAACCACTTGTAAATACTACTGAACAAAAAAACATGCATCCAACGTAGTTCATACATATCAATATATAAAAAGGGTGCCAATAGATAACCAATTGTAGCTACAAAACAAGTAAGCATGCTGATACAAGAAAGGAAGAAAAACAAGGTAAACTTCAGCTAGGCAAGACCTCAAGGTCCTTACCATCTCCATGTGACAACTAAGACAACCCAACTCCTAAAGCTGACATCTTTCCTACACATAAATCCATAAAGTCTGCACGTGTCTCGAAGGGCCCGTGCAGGGTGTGAGATGAATCTCAGTAGGATACCACCCAAAGGTGCATACCTAATATAAGTGCTTAAGTAGACATGCATTTATAAGGAAAATAGTAAATAGTACGATGCACAAAAAAACACAAACTCCACTGGTGATCCGCAGCCACCATGGAGTGTCACCTGCTTCGGCCAACGCCGGAATCTCTGTCATATAACCCGACACCATGTGCCCCCAGACACCGCGTGTATCAAGTACCGACGTCCTGAAGGAACACCTAAGAAATAATAGCCAGGAGGAACAATGATGTCTGTCCTCAAATAAGTAACCGTAGGGACATCGATGTCTGCCCTCAAATAAAGTAATCGGAGGGACAATGATGTATGACCTCAAATAAAGTAACCGGAGGGACATCGATGTTTTCCCTAAAATAATAGAAAGCCTCTACCCCCAACCCAATAGCCTTAACGCTATCTCCCAAAGGCTCATCACCTTCCACGTGGCTTCCTACGACAAGCACCCCAAACCCAAAGTACCTAGACCGCAACTAACGGGGGCCTCTACCCACACGAATGGTCAATACCACCTCATAACGGAGTCTCTCTGTGTGCACACTACTCAAAGTCCCAGGTGAGCAGTAATCACCAAAATAGTACCCAAGCCACAACACCTCTGAAACCTCATTTCCCTGTGACCATGCCGCTCAAGTCCGACGGCCTCGCCATCCAAGTAACCCGGGCCATGCCCAACGTGACAGTCACCCTGCCTCAAGCCGACGTCCATGACGCCCAATCCCGTGGTTAGAACCACCCAATGTAACCCGGTCCAAGCCCAACCTATGATCAGCATCACTAAACAATACTCAGGTCATGCCCAACAAAACTCGAAGGTTCTAGGATATGCAATGTCACAAATCACATATATACATAGAATCAAAAGAATACTTTATCAAGTCAAAACCAACTAAACGGTTGAGTTGAACTAGCTAGGTGTTTTCCCATACCAATTCCAAGGTCTTAGAAACCTCTAATAATTCATATTATAACTTAACGAATTAAACTCATTATTTTATTCGATCAAAAATCAATTTATACCATTTTGGCACCCCCGACCAAAATACCCCATACGAGCGAAGACCCCTCACCCATCCCCGCTCAAGAAAAATAGGAAAAAGGGCGTACACAAAGTCATTCCACAAGTCTAATACGCAATTAAACAGACAATAACAGGTAAATTAGGGTCTCGTTCAAAATACCCAAATACGCGCTTTAAGCCATGCCACCCAAAGGTCTGTGAAAACACAAAAGAAGGTATGCACCACCTACCTGAGACTTGTATGATGATACTCCTCTGATAACAGCCTCCAATTAGGTCTAAAACATGGTAGATCTACAAAAGAATTAAAACTTCTCAAACCCTAATAACTCATTCTAGAATATAAATCAAGAAGAACGGATCAAGAGGAATCAATGCCTTACCGAGGGAGTTTCAATGGATCAAATAGTGTTTGATTCCGACTTTGGACGAAGAAACGGGAAGGCATTGAAGTCCCAGTGTCCCAGTTCGTGACACCCGATGACCCCATAAGTCCTCTGCCTCAAAACGAGGCTACTGCCCGTTTTAACGAAAAAAAATAAAATACATAGTGTGTACTTTAGGACTACACACCATGTATCATTTTACTATTCATATAACGGCATATATTTCACTGAGGATTTTTCAACTGACTACACGGCGTGTACCCAGGGGTACACGACGTGTACTTATCTACCCGGCCGACATCCCCAACATGCCATGTATACCCCCATACATGGCCCCTCTACACGGAGTGTACAACTAATACACGGCGTGTACTTGATAAAAACATTCTACCCAGCCAACAGGCCAACACGCCATATATGGCCTCCACACGGTCAAGGTATACAACGTTTCGAGCAACACTACACGCCGTGTAGTAGGAAATTCCTACACGGTCATCACACAACATGTAATCGGTGAGCACACGGATGGTACGCACCTAACCCATACATGGTGTGTACTTTAGTGTACATGGCATGTAGTTTGGTAACTTCCAGAACTTCCCATATTTTCACAGTTTTCACAGGAACAAGTCAAAAATTCAAACAGGGTCGAGATTTTGACCCTTTCTAAAAACCCAAGTTCTTATATATAAGGAGTTTTAGAACCTCTATGGTGGTGATAGGACTCCTCTATAACTCCAAAATGGAAGCACTTCACTCCCTTGGACGAACTTCCAAATGGGGTGCCCAAGGTGTCAATTTATAGCCAAAATGGGGAGTGGTTTTGGGCACCTGGTTTTCAAGATATCAATTGTGTATCGATTTTGAGTTGTTAAATGGAATTATCTCGAGTTGGAAAAAATATAAAAGTTTTAGGCAAGCAAAATTACTATCTCCATGTCAAATTTGGAGGCCAATGGAGGATGACAACGTGAGATATGGCCGAAATACATAACAAATTCATTGACTTCGTGCAGATTCAATCCCCTGAACATATTGGTTCGGATGGAATCCTTAATGACCTAATTGAGCTTCGGTTCCTTGAGATGATTTGTATCCCATGAAGTTTTGGAGCGGCCCACAAAATATCATCCCATTTGGATGCACTTATTTTGATCAATGTGCAAAACAATGGACATATGTCGTTGGGATTTCATGTAGTTTGGCCCATTTCCTTTCTAGATCATCTCCGACCCTCCAAATCACCTCCTCCTACAAAGAAATCACCAAAAAAAGAATAATTTCCCTTTTTAAAAGTGATAAAAATTTAATTATTGAATCAAATGGGATGTTCAATTTGAGATAATATTTTTAATTTTAAATACAAAACTAGTTTAAAACAGTGATGTGGGGATGAAATAAAGTAGTGAATTGTGATGCGATCAGTGTACTTGGTATGCTACTTTTATAAAATGATCCATAAGTCATTTGTGACATGTAAAAATCATATGCACCTCAATCTGATACACAATATTCTCGATATGACTCAAATTGTATGTTATTAGTTTAAAATTGACACTTTAGTTTAAAACATTTGTCACTCACTAAAAACCAAACAAACATTCTCATATTGTCTTAATAATTTATGAAAATGATTAATAAGTCACTTTTGATGTAAAAAAATCAGTCACACATCAAACTGATATACGATGTGACCGATATGACTCAAAATGCGTGTTTTCAATTTGAATCAGATTTTTTGTAAAAAAGACACGTGACATACTCAAAAACAATCAAAAACATTTAGATTGTTTGATACTTTAGGAAAATGATTCATAAGTTATTTTTGATGTGTAGGAATAAACTACGCATCAATCTGATGAACAGTATGACCTATATGACTCAAAGTGTGTGTTTTTATTTAAAATTGTCATTTTAGTTTAAAACACACATCACGTACTCAAAACCGACCAAATACATTCGAATTATTTTTGAGACTTTAGGAAAATAATCTATATTTCATTTGTGATGTGTAGGAATCATCCGCACCTCAATCTGATACATAGTGTGCCCAGTATGACTCAAAGTGTATGTTATTAGTTTAAAATTGACATTTTAGTTCAAAATGTGTCACTCATTGAAAATTGAGAAATCAGTCGCACATAAAACTGACACACGATTTGACAGATATGACTCAAATCGCATGGTTTTAGTTTAAATTGATATGTTAGTAAAAAATACATGTGACATAGTCAAAACTGAGAAAACACATTCTGATTGTGTTGATACTTTATTATAATGATCCATAAGTCAATTTTGACATATAAGAATCAATTGCACATCAATCTGACACACATTGTGACCAATATAACTCAAAGTGTGTATATTTATTTAAAATTGACATTTTAGTTCAAAGCACACATCACATACTCAAAACCAAGAAAACACTTTTAGATTATTTTGATAATTTATTAAAATGATCCATAAATCATATGTGACATGTAGGAATCAACCTCACCTCAATTCGATATACGGTGTACCTAGTATGATTCAAAGTGTATGTTATCAGTTTAAAATTGACATTTTAGTTAAAAACGTGTATCACTCATTAAAAACTAAGCAAACATTCTCTAATTGTCTTGATAGTTTAGAAAAACGATTCATAAGTCATTTGTGACATGTTGGAATCAGTCACAAATCAAGTCAACAATTATGTGACCGGTATGACTCAAAGTGAATGCTTTCAGTTTAAATTGATATTTTTGTAAAAAGGACACATGATTTATTAAAAAAACAAGAAATCATATTTGTATTCTTTTGATACTTTAGAAAAATAATCCATAAGTCATTTTTTATGTGTAAGAATCAATCACACATCAATTTGATGCATTGTGTGACTAGTATGACTAAAAGTGCATGTTTTTATTTAAAATTGACATTTATTTCAAAACACACATCACATACTCAAAACTGAGAAAACATACACTACTGGAAATCATTCTTTTCCCAACACTTGTATACCAACGGTTCTCTTGAATCGTTGGTATAGGTGATCTTTACCAACGGTTTTCATAAACCGTTGGTAAAGATGCATTTTGATGGAGTTTTCCTAACGGTTTTTAATAACTGTTGGAAAAATAAACCCCCAAATTCGACTAAGGTAGGTGACCCCCCCTGATTCCAGAAGCACATTGCGTGACTCCCAGAAGCACTGCCCGACTCCCATAAGCCCTTGAGAAGCCCCAGCACAGGTGCACCTCTTCCATATGATCAGCTACCAGGTTAGACTCCTTCCACCTCTTCTCAAGGATATCCTTCCACCTCTTCTCAAGGATATCCTTCTATTCTCAAGGATATCATTATTCCCTATTTATAGGGATTTTGGAAAATTTTATGATTCACTACTCCACAAATTGTGTACTCAAATCACTAAATCGGTGTACACATTGTCCAATTAATGTTTTCATTACACATATACATTTATAAGGTCATGGTGTCTCTTTCTTGTGTTCTAATTTTAAAGATTCATAGTTTTTTTTAATCTCAATGCTTCAAATATTACAGATTCATGTATATGAACTCATAAGAAATTTTTTGTAATATTTATTCATATTATTTCATGAAAATCACTCCTTTCATTAAGATCATGTCAAACATGAAGATCTTGTTCATATTAATTTTTTTACACTATGTGTATTACATAACAAGTATGTATCATATTTCTATCAAAATCTATATATATATAAAATGACACATTGTTCACTTATCCTTTGTGCAATAGAACATATGGAGTATCTTCTTGAACTTTGAAAAATAGTATATGGTCCCTAATTATTCTTCACAGAAGAAATTAGAAATACTTAACCGTGCAATCCAATGTTCTTTATGAATAAAATATATACAAAGGGAACTCTCGATGGTACCTCTCCTTTTACCATGTAGTACTTCTTCCTTCTTCATGAAACTAATTCACAGAATGTCAAATTCGCAATATTAATGAATATTAGTTTTCCTAATATAACCATTAATCATTTTTCCTTCAACATCATACATGAGTTATTCAATCACCTTTTTAAAACACAATTAACATTTTCACTGATTTGGGGTTCCTCAAAATGCTTGGGAAAATCAGAAAAAACACATGTATTGAATCGTGCTTCTCATATGGTTTCATGGATACAAGTTCATCTTGAAAATCATGACTGCGTGGTTCAAATATCAAGAGAACCATGGGATTATTATTCTTTACACACATGAAGTTGTTTTCTACAACTATGTGTTTTTGTTTTCACTTTTGATTTGTCCTAAAGGGGAGCTTTGTGGTCATTAATCATGGTTGTAGGTGGTCATTTAGGATGTAAGATTGTATGACTTCATTTTACTTGATATATCCAATATTATTATTGTTTTATGTTCAATTTGATTATCTTTGACAAGTGATGTTGTTTAATAAGTTTTTATTAATGGTTGTAATAATGGTGATATGGTATAAGGGTTCACATGGTGTGTATAACGGTTGACATGGTGTCTATGATAATCTAGTGTCCTGGGAATGTACATGGGAATGTACACACAATACATGACTTGGTTAGCCATGTAAATATACATGGCCAATCCCTTATGGTGAAAAGTATTTTTGGCCAAGTGGGGTGCTGAAAACGTCCCATTTACACATGGATTTGTTTCATGGGTATGCCCACATGATGTGTTGGCCATACTATAGAGTAGGTAGTAATTTGCTCAGTCAAAACACTTTCATCCCTGAAATTCAAGACTACATGGTTAAATAAAAGAACCCATGTTCTAATAACATGTCGAACGTGGTTTCTAACTCACCTCACCTAAAAATAAACTAGAACACTGGTTAAATGCAAGAATTCATCCTAACGTACACTATAACATTGGTTAAATGGAAGAAATCATCCTCGTTACTGAATTCCATACACATTTGGGCAAAAGACCATCATTCATGAACATCACTGTAATGTATAGGCTTTTCACAAAACATATATCCCTTAAATGTCATGAAATTACAGCAGGCACTGATTTAAAGTTGTCATGTTTACAGGTGGAATCTTTGTAGCTTTGGATAATATATTCTTAGAACTATAGAGTGGAACCCCATTCGGTTGTTTGAGGTCCACCCAGGACAACCCTCCTCCTTCCTAGACCCAGGACAACCCCCCTCCTTCCTAAACCCTGGACAGCCCCCCCACCCTCCTCCCTGGACCCCGGACAGCCCCCCACCCTCCTTCCTGGACCCTGGACATCCCCCCTCCTTCCTGGACCCTGGACATCCCCCCTCCTCCATAGACCCCGGACAGTCCCCCACCCACCTTTCTGGACCCAGGACAGCCCCCCTCCTTCCTGGAACCTGGTCAGCCCCCCCCCCCCACCCTCCTCCTTGAACCTCGGACAGCCCACCACCCTCCTCCCTGGACCTCAGACAGCCCAAAAATCATTATTTTTATGTGAGATAAAACACAATAGAACTTGAAGGTCCCTCTCCAATTAGTGGCCATATGGGTTCAGGTCACTAATGAGTGGAATCCTGGTTTGGGATGTCACAATTCCTGGATATCCTTTTTATAGGTGTTTCTAATCAAATCCATACCTATAACTATTGAAGGTCCCTCTCCAAAATCAATTGGGACATGATTCAATGAATACACCCTACCAACCTATGATCTATGGCCCCAAACCTAAGATCCTTTAATACATGGTTAAGGTGAAACTTGATGAGGCCATAACTACTTTTGATGTGATCCTCATCCTACTCCTCATCCTGATCTCTTAGAAGAAGTTAAAGTATAAAACTCATGTACTCCCAATAAGACCCTTAAGGATTATGTATTCCTTGATCCACTTCCAATATCTTACTGGGAAATCCTTGAATATAGTCATTAGAAATTCTGTATCTTATTTTCTTATATACACTGTATTTTGTTGTATTTCTTAATATGATTCTCATATAGAGTAATGTGTCAGTTATGCTTTTATTTAAAGTAAACAATTTTCATTTACCTAAATATTTTTTTGATTGAACTTCAATATTATTGAATTACTTTGAAATGACTTATTGAATTTTTTTTACAGAATGGATAGAATTTAGATGTACTAAACTGATCATATTTCAACCGATTTTCAAAATAAATTGAACAGATTTTTAGATTTTTCATTTGACAAGGCTTCAGATAGTGGTCACATACACTTCCCATGTTCTAATTGTGTTGGAAGACCTTGGTTGAGTGATGAAGCAGTTATCTATTATATAACCAAATATGGTTTCCAAACAAACTATTATGTGTGGTATCACAATGGAGAGAAAATGGAATCTAAAAATGTTGATGATCCAAATGATAGGACTAAATTGGAGAGTTTGATATATGATCGGTTTCCATTTATTCAGCATCCTGAGAAGGAAAGGATGTCCAGCCAACAAGATTTCGATACAAGAACACATGATGAATCCATTGAAAATGATGATGTTGATAGGGTGAAAAATTGAATGATGTTGTGACAACTCCAGTATATCGGCAATGCGGTAAAATGAAAAAGTTGGAATTTTTGATCCGATTGTTTAATGGGAAAACTATGTATGGGATTTCAAATACTGCAATTGATTACATTCTTACCTTCTTGAAGTACTTACTTTTAGATGATGTAGATATTCCCTCAAACCACTATATGTCATGGAATTTAGTTGATGAACTTGGATTCTCAAAAAAATCATGCTTGCCCGAACGATTGCAGCTTATTTTGGGAGGAAACTGCTGAAAGAAATGATTATATCAAATGTGGAACCTCCCGATGGAAGCCAAAAGATGATGGAACAACATATCATGTGCCACAAAAAGTAATGTGGCACCTTCCATTCATCTCCAGATTATATAACCTTTTCATGTCTGTTGAAATATCAGTAAAAATGCGATGGCATGACACCGAGAGAAAAAATAATAATGAAGAGTTGGTTCACCCTGCAGATGGATTTTCATGGTAGAGATTTGATGCTCGATATCCTGAATTTGCAGCCGACGTGCGTAACGTGAGACTGGGTCTTTCATGTGACAGTTTTAATCCATTTGGATAGATGCTTACTTCGCACATCACATGGCCGGTTTTCATACACATTTATAACTTTCCCCCATGGTTGTGTATGAAAAAGCCTTACACTTTCTTGAGTATACTAATATCTGGCCCTTCTGATCCCAGTAATGATATAGATGTATACATTAAACCTTTAATAAAAGAGTTGAAACTTCTTTGGGATATGGGTGTGCCCATATACAATGCATGTTCGAAAGACATATTTCATATGTGTGTTGCGCTTATGTGGACGATCAATGATTTTCCTGCTTATGCAATGATGTATGGATGGAGCACAAAAGTAAAATTGTCATGTCATGTTTGTATGAAGAATAATCGATCGAGAAGACTGAAATATCATCTTAGTTTTAGTTTTATCAGACATCGACGATTCTTGTCAATGAACCATCCATATAGAAACAATCGTCGTAGATTTTACAATACCATAGAGACTGATGATCCACATCAGCGTATGTCTGGAACTGATGTGCTTAATGAATTGAAATATTTCAGTTATTCATTTGGGAAGGGTGTAATGAAATCAAGAAATAGGAAAAATGTTTCCAATGATACCTGTTACAATTGGAAGAAGAAGAGTATGTTCTTTGAGTTGTCGTATTGGTCAACCAACATGTTACATCATTGTTTAGACGTAATGCACATTGAAAAGAATATATGTGAAATGTTGATTTCGATTCTTCTAAATGTCAAGGGGAAGACAAAAGATGATTTATGATCTAGGCGTGACTTGGTAGATTGGGGGATTAGACCATAATTTCATCCTGTTTGTATCAGTGAAAATAAATGGAAAGTTCAATGTGCTTCTTATGTGATGAAACCTATTGAAAAAAATAAATTTCTGGAAGTGCTAGAGACTATTAATGTTCATGAAGTTTATTCAAGAAATATATCAAAATGGGTCAATATAAAATAGTTGAAGTTCAAATCTTTGAATACTCATGATTATCACGTCCTTTTGCATGAGTTGATTCCAATAACAATCTGTCATCTCTTGTCCAATAATGTAAGAGTATCAGTTATTCGGTTGTGCTATTTGTTTAGAGATCTTTGTACTAAGAATTTGTCCAAATCCTTCTTGTAAGAACCATTGGTAGAGACACCATTAATTTTGTGTGAGTTAGATAAAATATTCCCTCCATCATGTTTTACATGCATGTTGCATGTGACTGTCCATCTTCCGAACGAAATACTTCTTGGAGGACCCATTGCTTTCCGTTGGATGTATCCAACTAAAATAAACATGTGAACATTTAAATCATATGTTCAGAATAGGAATTATACCGAAGGTTCTATTGTGAACGGTTACTTGGATCAAGAATGTATGGATTTCTGCTCAATGTATTTGTATGATCTTACTATCAGAATAAACAGACCAATGAGAAATGAAGAAGAATAGTATGAGCAAATTGAACCCAGTTTTCCATCACTTCCTCAGATGGGAGGAATTCCGAGATCATATACATTGACGACATTAATCCTTGAAGAGAGAGAGATGGAACATCACATAGTGTTGTTCAATTGTGATTTGTTCAATGAGTATATCAATTAAGTAAAATGTACATGTATCTATTATCTTATCTCTTGTAATTTTAAATATTTGTTAAACTATTATTAATTTTATCTATAGGGAATATAAAGAGTTGATATATAGAAAGCATTGTTCTTTATCTTTAAGAAGGAAAGAGACTTTTCACAGCAAAGGGTTTTCTTCTTGGTTGAAATTTAAGGTAAAAATATTTCTGTAATAACTAAATAAAAATAATATTTAATTAAGTTTACTATTTGTTTATATTTCAGGTATCGATTTTTCCTGTAGACTCCGTTTCTGAGGAAATAAGAGCTTTGGCTTTTGGTCCTAATACCATGGTTCGTGCTTGCAAATCACTTGTGATCAATGGATACAAATTTATTATCACTGAACAAGCAAGAAACATGAGAACACAACATGATGGTGTTATGCTAACTGCCACAACAGACTGTTATGCCAGTTCATTGGATAATAGACCTCGTTCTGAAAATGTATCTTATTATGGAGTCGTAGAGAAAATAATAATTTTGGATTATTACTTGCATGGTCGAGTCACAATGATGAGACATCAATGGTTTGATTCAATGATGAGGCAAGTCACTTTTATTGATAATTGTGGATTTTGAGTTATTTACATGACTCGCACTCTTTCCACTGATGAACCATATGTATTGGCATCAATGGTGAAACAAGTTTTTTATGTCAAAGATCATTTCCATCCTAAATTTGGTGTAATTATTGAAGTAAATACCAAACATTTTTTTGATAATGGTGATGATGAAGTTGACACTATCCCTACTGCAATTGGAAGAAATCCATTTATTACTTATAATAACTCTAATAGCTCAATTGTCAGAGTTGATTGTGAACCCGAAGTTGTGGTGGGAAATATATAGAATCATACAGCCGTGTTCTCACCTACATGTTTCACCTACATCATTTAGAGCGTGTATCCTAGTACTTACCTTCAAACCACCATAAATATTATGTTTCTTTATGTTTTTTTATCAGAATGGTTTTTCTATATTTTGTTTTTTTGGTTACACATTAGTTATATGTTTCTAATTACTTCCATATTTGTTTTCATTGTAGGAAATGACACCCATTGAAGAGAGGCGGCAGAAAAAGATGACAGAAAATAATCGTCGCATGACACAGATGAGCGTTCCTCAACTCATCCCTATTGTGAGTATTTTATTTCAAATATATATATTTCAATAACTTATAATATCATGTGTTTACTTTTGTGTTAAACTTTTTTTCAGGATCCACCCCCTAGATGAGAGATATCCGACGAGGAGCCTGATATTTCTCCCAGTACAGAGGTTGGTGGTAGGAGGGGGTGGTGTCAGAGTTAGAGGATCATCTGGTGGTCCCAGTACTGAGGCTAGTGGTACGAGGGCTCGTGGTGCGAGAATTAGATGATCCACTGGTCGTACCCGATTGGACTATTCCCCTACCATAGACGTTTCTGATACACACCATTTTGATCCTGGTGTGTCTTTAGGGACACATGGGATATTTAGGCCTCCGATGTTTACACTACCAGTTGGCCAGATGTCCGTGCCATCATCTTTTTCTTCTGGTTCATTATCTCCGAGCTATTATATTCCACCTTCTTCAACTCCTGGTCCGACGCAGTATGTGGCTGAGGAGCGTACACTGAAGGACAGTCCACCTGTATAGGATATTCCTTCAGCTTCTGCACATCCAGTGATGCCCATTGATCAGACTACCATAGGTATATTTATATAACTCTAACAAATTTTTATACCAAATTTTATTTTTATTATAACTTGTACTGATATTTTTTTCTTTATTAACGGATTCATCTACTGATAGGAGGCGGGGGAGGGGGATTACTCACTTGCGTGCAGTATGGAACCACCAGACACAGTTGATGGTTGAATACAATGATGATGGGAAGATTATTGATAAATCTGGGTAGGAATGTCGGGGTTTTTTGGCGACGCTAGACAAATAATCTGACATCATTCCAGTCAACCCTCTCTCTTGGAGACATCTACCACAAGAAGTCAAGGATAATGCGTGGGCACAAATATGGGTAAAAAATCTATTGGATTTAATGTAGTATTTTTTTGTATTTATTTGAATTAATCTATTTGGTGTCAACTTCGGTTTAACTTCCCTGATGGCGAACGTAAACGATCAGTGCGTTTAAAGGAACTAGGAGAGATTTAGAGAGCTTATAAGCATGATCTGTATGTTGGCTGGTGTGATAAAGTGGGCACGGAGTTGGAGACGTTACCTATCATGGATGACTACCTGATAGATCAATATTGTCAAATGATTACCCATTGGGCGACTGCCAAATTTAAGGTATTAATCCCATTTGAGGTATTTAAATGACAGTTTTCATATTTTTTATTAATATTATATTATTTATTATTAAACATTATTTAGGAATCTTCTGAAAAAAAAACAAAAAAAACATTTATTCAAAGAAATACCTCCATACTTTGGGGCACACCACTATGTCATATCATGAGAGGCAGCTGGTACGATATAGTTGTTTATAATTTTTCTGTAGGACTTTCCCTTTTTATTGTTACCTGTTTAAATTATGTGATTTATTGAATATTGAATATATGATTATACTTGCACTTTATATTGTTTCAATGTCATTACTAAATCACAAATTGAATATTTAAGGGCGTATCCCTCGAGCAATATTTGTTTGCTCGAGTAGAAGGAAAAAAGATGGAACTGTAGTTAATGAACCAACATAAGAAAAGATTGTAAGTTTTAATTTTTTTTATTTCAAAGGTTAATATCTATTTTGAAATTTAATAATCTATTAAAATTTTTAACAAGCTACATTAGAGGTCCTTGATTCCTAGGATTCTGACAATTTAGGGCCACACGATCATTTATATCTGGTTTTGGGAGATGATCACTCTGGTCGAGTACGCTGCCGACCTGGTAAGAATATAGTCCCGACGAGGTATTGGTCCTCTCCAGGTATCCATTCTAGTACCACTAAGTTGGAATAGGTCAAGGATCATGCAAGAAAGTCTGATAAAAGGGTCACAAATTTGGAAGAATAGGTTCAAACGAGGGAGAAAGAATTTATGAAACTGATCAAAGATTTATCTTCATCACTTCCACCAGAGGACAGCGCGGCTTGTGAGGCATATATTTCATCGATGGGTGCATTATCCAATGCACCAAGTGGCAGTTCTAGTGGCGGTCGAGATTATGACGTTCCTGGTGATTACGAGGATGCTGAAGAGAAAAAGGGCGAGGATGAGGATGAGGACGAGGGCGAGGATGGGGCCGAGGGCAAGGATGGGGCCGAGGGTGAGGATGGGGCCGAGGATGAGCATGGGGATGATGACGAGGATGACGAAGAGGATAGAGATGGCGGTGAGGATGAGGCAGATGATGACAGTGGTGATGGTGATGGTGATTAGGGGTAGATTGATCCATTACATTTTTGAATTCTGTATAACTCTTTATTTTTGAACCTGGTTTTTCACTCTGGTATGGATATTTTTGAATTCAGTATAACTCTTTATTTTTGACTAAATATTGGACACTTTTTTATTTCCTTTTATAACCAAAATAAGAAGTTTGAATAATTATTTCATCCATTAAATATCCTCCCAAGTATATCCTTCCAAATATGTCTTCTTTAGCAAAATAAACATTATCCAATACCACCAGGAAGGTTGGAAGGATAAAAAGAACTAGCATCAAACAAACATCGTCCCTTAGTCCCATCTCAAACCTACAAGATTTTATGTAATCATTTTTTAAAAGATCTAATGTAAGATTCACCAAATCAACAAAGTGGTTGGAGAACTCTAGAAGAGTACGCTTCACTTTCTCCAACTTCAGAAACTCCAAAGTATTTTACACGTGTAAAGTTTCATGATAAAAAGCTGGTTAAATATCTTATTGAATGAAACCCAGGTAAGACCTTTGTGAAAATTATCCTACACTATAGAATCTCAAAATATTCATTATGGTCATTTGTGACGTGTATGAGTTGTCAAACATGCCTCAATCCAAGGCACAGTTTGGACGGTACCACTCAAAGTGTCTCACTTTTATTTGAAATGGACAACATTTTAAGTAAAAACAACAAATGACATATAGAAAACCAACCAAACGCATTCGGATTATGTTGATACTTCAGTAAAATTATCCATGGGACATTTTTGACATGTACGAGTCAACCCCGACTCAATCCAAGGCACAATGTGGCGGGTATCACTCGAAGTGTCTGTATTTTGTTTAAAATGGACACTGTTTTAAGTAAAAGCAATAGCCATATGAAAAACTGACCAAATGTATTTTGATTGTGTTGATACATTAGAAAAACTATACATAGGTCATTTGTGACGTGTATGAGTCAACCACGCCTCAATATGAGGCCCGGTTTGGCTGTAACCACTCTAAGTGTCTCACTTCTATTTGAAATGGACAACGTTTTAAGGGAAAACAACAATTGACATACGAAAAACCGACCAAACGCATTCAGATTCTATTGATACTTCAGGAAAATGATCCATGGTTCATTTTTTGCATGTACGAGTCATCATCGACTAAATCCAAGGCATGGTGTGGTGGGTATCACTCAAAGTGTCTGTCTTTTGTTTAAAATGGGAAATGTTTTAAGTAAAAACAATAGACATATGGAAAACTGACCAAACGTATTCTGATTCCATTGAAACATTTTCAAAACGATCCATAAGTCATTTGTGATGTGTAAGAGTAAACCGCTCCTCAATCAGAGGCATGGTTTGGGCGGTACCACTCAAAGTGTATCACTTTTATTTGAAATGGACTATATTTTAAGTGAAAACAAAAAATGACATACGAAAAACCGACCAAATGCATCCGAATTCTATTGATACTTTATAACAACGATCCATGGGTCATTTTTGATATGTACGAGTCAACCCCACATCAATCTGAGGCACGTTGTGGATGGTACCACTCAAAGTGTCTCACTTTTGTTTGAAATGGACACTGTTTTAAGTGAAAACAACAACCATACAGAAAACCGGCCAACCGTATTATGATTGTGTTGATACTTTTGAACAACGATTCATGGGTCATTTGTGACGTGTACGAGTCAACTGTGCCTCAATATAAGGCACGGTTTGGCCGGTACCACTCAAAGTGTCTCACTTTTATTTGAAATGGACAACATTTTAAGTGAAAACAACAACTGACATACGGAAAACCGACCAAACACATTTGAATTCTATTAATAATTCAGGAAAATGATCCATGGGTCATTTTTGATTTGTATGAGTCAACCTCGACTCAATCCAAGGCACAGTGTGGTGGGTATCACTCAAAGTGTTTGTCTTTTGTTTAAAATGGACATTGTTTTAAGTAAAAACAACAGCCATATGGAAAACTGGCCAAATATATTCTGATTGTGTTGATACTTTAGAAAAACAATCCATATGTCATTTTTTGACTTGTAAGAGCCAACCATGCCTCAATCCGTGGCACAGTTTGGCCGGTACCACTCAAAGCATCTCACTTTTATTTGAAATTGAAAACATTTTAAGTGAAAACAACAACTGGCATACGTAAAACCAACCAAATGCATTCGGATTCTGTTGATAATTCAGGAAAATGATCCATGGGTCATTTTTGACGTGTAAGAGTCAACCCTGCCTCAATACGATGCACATTGTTGCGGGTACCACTCAAAGTGTCTCACTTTTATTTGAAATGGACACCGTTAAAACAACAGCCATACGGAAAACCAACCAAACGTATTCTGATTGTGTTGATATTCTAGAAAAATGATCCATGGGTCATTTTTGACGTGTACAAGTCAATCGTGCCTCAATCCAAGGCACAGTTTGGCTGGTACCACTCAAAGTGTCTCACTTTTATTTGAAATGGACAACATTTTAAGTGAAAACAACAACTGACATACGGAAAACTGACCAAACACATCCGGATTCTGTTGATACTTTAGGAAAACGATCCATGGGTCATTTGTGACGTGTATGAGTCATCCCCGACTCAATCCGAGGCACAGTGTGGCGGGTATCACTCAAAGTGTCTGTCTTTTGTTTAAAATGGACATTATTTTAAGTAAAAACAACAGCCATACAGAAAACTGACCAAATGTATTCTGATTGTGTTGATACTTTATAACAACGATCCATATGTCATTTTTGATGTGTAAGAGTCAACCGCACCTCAATCCTAGGCACGATTTGGCCGGTACCACTCAAAGTGTCTCACTTTTATTTGAAATGGACAATATTTTAAGTGAAAACAACAACTGGCATACAGAAAACTGACCAAACACATTCGAATTATGTTGATACTTCAGGACAATGATCCATGGGTCATTTTTGATTTGTACGAGTCAACCCCGACTCAATACAAGGCACAGTGTGGCAGGTATCACTTGAACTTTCTGTCTTTTGTTTAAAATGGACACTATTTTAAGTAAAAACAATAGACATATAGAAAACCGAACAAACGTATTCTGATTGTGTTGATACTTTATCACAATGATCCATAAGTCATTTTTGACGTTTATGAGTCAATCACGCCTCAATCTGAGGCACAGTTTGGCCAGTAACACTCAAAGTGTCTCACTTTTATTTGAAATGGACAACATTTTAAGTGAAAACAACAACTGACATACAGAAAACTGAACAAACGTATACGGATTATTTTGATACTTTAGAACAACAATCCATGGGTCATTTCTGACGTTTACGAGTCAACTCTACCTCAATCCGAGGAATTGTGTGGCCGGTACCACTCAAAGTGTCTCACTTTTGTTTGAAATGGACAACATTTTAAGTGAAAACAAAAACTGGCATATGGAAAACCAACCAAACGCATTCGGATTATGTTGATACTTCAGGACAACGATCCATAGGTCATTTGTGATGTGTACAAGTTAAACCTGACTCAATTTTAGGTACGTTGTGGTGGGTATCACTCGATGTGTCTGTCTTTCATTTAAAATGGACACTGTTTTAAGTAAAAACAACATACATATGGAAAACTGACCAAATATATTCTGATTGTGTTGATACTTTAGAAAAATGATCCATAAGTCATTTATGATGTGTATGAGTCAACTGCGCCTCAATACAAGGCATGGTTTGTCCAGTACCACTCAAAGTGTCTCACTTTTATTTGAAATGGACTACATTTTAAGTGAAAACAACAACTGACATATGGAAAACTGACTAAACACATCCTGATTCTATTGATACTTTAGAAAAACGATCCATGAATCATTTTTGAAGTGTAAGAGTTAACCTCATCTCAATCCGAGGCACGTTGTGGCTGGTAACACTCAAAGTGTCTCACTTTTGTTTGAAATGGACACTGTTAAGTAAAAACAACAGTCATACGGAAAACTGACCAAACGTATTCTGATTGTGTTGATACTTTAGAAAAATGATCCATGGGTCATTTGTGACATGTACGAGTCAACCGCGCCTCAATCCGAGGCACGGTTTGGCCGGTACCACTCAAAGTGTCTCACTTTTATTTGAAATGGACAACATTTTAAGTGAAAACAACAACTGACATACGGAAAACCGAACAAACGCATTATGATTATATTGATACTTTAGGAAAATGATCCATGGGTCATTTTTGACATGGACGAGTCAACCTAGACTCAATCCGACTCAATCTGAGGCATAGTGTGGCGGGTATCACTCGAAGTGTCTGTCATTTGTTTAAAATGGACATTGTTTTAAGTAAAAACAACAGCCATACAGAAAACTGACCAATTGTATTCTGATTGTGTTGATACTTTAGCAAAAATATCCATAGGTCATTTGTGACGTGTACAAGGAAACTGCGCCTCAATCCGAGGCACGGTTTGGCCAGTACCACTCAAAGTGTCTCACTTTTCTTTGAAATGGACAACATTTTAAGTGAAAAAAACAACTGGCATATGGAAAACTGACCAAACGCATTCGGATTCTATTGATACTTCAGGACAATGATCCATGGGTAATTTGTGACATGTAATAGTCAACCCCAACTCAATCTGAGGCACAGTGTGACGGTTATCACTCAAAGTGTCTGTCTTTTGTTTAAAATGGACACTGTTTTAAGTAAAAATAATAGACATATGGAAAACTGACCAAACGTATTCTGATTGTGTTGATACTTTAGCACAACGATCCATAAATCATTTTTGATGTGTACGAGTCAACCACGCCTCAATCTGAGGTATGGTTTGGCCGATACCACTCAAAGTGTCTCACTTTCTTTTGAAATGGACAACATTTTAAGTGAAAACAACAACTGACATACATAAAACCAACCAAACATATTTAGATTCTGTTGATACTTTATCACAACAATCCATGGGTCATTTTTTACGTGTATGAGTCAGCCTTTCCTCAATCTAAGGCACGGTGTGGCTGGTACCACTCAAAGTGTCTCACTTTTGTTTGAAATGGACAACATTTTAAGTGAAAACAACATCTGGAATATGGAAAAATGACCAAACGCATTTGGATTCTGTTGATACTTCAGGAAAACGATACATGGGTCATTTGTGACGTGTACAAGTTAACCCCTCCTTAATCCGAGGCACGGTGTGGCCCGTATCACTCGAATTGTCTGTCTTTTATTTAAAATGGACATCATTTTATGTAAAAACAACTGGAATACGGAAAACCGACCAAACGTATTCGGATTGTGTTGATACTTGAGCATAAGGATCCATGGTCCAGCCTCACACAATCCAATTCTCATTTAAGGAACTCTTACCCCTATTCTAAAACACATGTCATTTATTACGCCAAGGACAACTACATTCCCTAAGTCACACAATCTCATTGATACACACCAATTATCCTCATCACTAAGTTCAAAGACACCCGCCCCAAACCATGAGATATTATATTTGAGTTTGGTTGAATTCATTTATCCATTTCCTTATTTTGGGGTTATCAGCTTCTAATTTCTTTATTCAATCGTGTATGTGTTATACAAATTGCAATTTTGTATGTATTCTTAATTCTGTATAAAACATATAATTACATATTCAGTTTTTTATGTATTGTATTCATAATTGATAATTAAATTATGTATGTATTCAATTAAGTATTCAATTATGAATTGAATTTCGGATTGCACATGTAATTGTCTCTCAGAATTGAATTCTAAATCAATTATGTATGTTTATAATTTCCTTACGAGTTATGTTTTCATTCTATATGTGTATAGTTTCTCGAAGGTGGAAACTAATTGATTTAGAATTATGTTTTTTATTGTATATGTTTTCGTTCTATGTATGTATTCAATTCAGGCCTGGAAATGCAGGCTTGGAAATCACTGAAAGAGGCCTGGACAGCAGCATCTCACTACTCACAGCAGCAGCCTGCTGCTGCAATTTCCCAGCATGGCCTATGCCAACGGTTTACAACCGTTGGCATAGGGATTATACCTGCATGGCCTATTCCAACGGTTTAGAACTGTTGGCATAAGGAGTTTTATAACAACTCTTTACCAACGGTTTCAAACCGTTGGTGAAAAATTTATACCAATGGTTATGTAAAACCGTTGGTATAAGGTGGATATCCTAAGATATGCCAACGTTTTCCACAAACTGTTGGCATATCTCTTTCCTTACGCCTTACTTCCCCACGGTTTGGATAACCGTTGGTATATATTATACCAACGGTTATCCAGCCTTTACCAACGGTTTTGAACCGTTGGTAAATCTTATTTTCCAGTAGTGATATTTAAATTGTTTTGATACTTTAGAAAAAGCATCCATAAGTCATTTATGACTTGTAGGAATCAGCCGCATCTCAATCCGATGCATGACGTGTCTGGTATGACTCAAAGTGTATGTTATTAGTTTAAAACTGGCATTTTAGTTCAAAACATGTGTCACTCATTGAAAACCTAGAAAACACGCTCAGATTGTCTTGATACATTAAGACTATGATTTAGAAGTCATTTCTGACATGTACGAATCAACCACACCTCAATAAGATACACAGTTTGGTTGATATGACTCAATGTGTGTGTTTTTAGTTTAAAATAGACACTTTAGTTCAAAACACGCATCACATACTCAAAACTGAGTAAACACATTCAGATTGATTTGATACTTTAAGACAATGATCCGTAAGTCATATGTGATGTGTAGGAATCAACCACAACTCAATCCAATACATGAAGAAACTAGTATTACTCAAAATGTGTGATTTTTGGTTTAAAATGATGTTTTATTATTGTATTATTTCATATTTATTTTAAATTTATTTATTTATACTATTACTAAGATATGAATTTTTTCTTTATATAGGTGCATTCTTTTCCTCGAGCTAGAGTAATTTTTTCAACAACCGGTAACATGATCGAGCGCTTTTGAGTGGGGGTTAGGGACCAAAGACAATGAAATATTGATTTTTTTTGAATGATTATGATAAATTGTACTTGGGAGTGGATTTGTGGTAATGATAGTGCATTGGGCTCACCACCAGATTACACTTCTAATCCTTCTAGATAACTTATCCATTCACAACCTTTATCTAAAAAAAGGCCACAACCAGTAAAATATGAGACTAATACGCCAGGTTTGACTCTTCCCTGGGAGCCACCCCCTTCAATTCTGCCGCAAGGACATCCATGGAATCTGAAACCTCGGCCTTATACACATACGCCCTAGCCACTAAGAAGAATAGGACGAGATTCAGGACGTTGAGTACAACAAAGAAGGTGTAGTAGTAGTCCAGGTGAGATGCATTCAGGTTGTTCAGGATCCACCCATGCCGCCCATGGCTCTCGGTGATGCAGGACACCGTCGACAGGAGGAAGCTGCTCAGGAAGTTGCCCACGCCCAGGCTAGTGCTCGAGTAGGACGTCCCCAGGCTCTTCATCCCCTCCGGCGCCTGGTCATAGAAGAACTTGTTGGGGCGCAGCAGAGGTGTGTGGTACCTCAAACACACTAAAACGGAACAAGAACGGAGGAACACAAGATTTAACGTGGTTCGGTCGTATGACCTACGTCCACGGGAGAAGGGGCTGGCTCTATATTATCTCTCCGGTCTCGTCGAAGGATTACAAACACATACACCACAATTTTTCCCTTACAAACAATGGGATTTTTATCCCGTTTAAATAGAGAAGGAAAACTAGGTTGTTGGAGGGTAGCTCATCTACCCTTGAGAAGTCCTCCTGCCGCCTGCTGTGGTCCACCGCGTCGGCTGCCAAACTTTGATGCCCACCAAAGAAGACACCTTCTCCTTTCCGGCATAGGACTCTTCCGGCTGAAAAATCCACCCCACATTGGGAGTGGCCCCCACAAATCTCCCCCTCACGACCAATTTGGGGTAGACGCTTGACCTGTAGTCTCCTTGAAAACATTATCAGCAAATTGAACACACTTCTTCACGCCAGATGACGTGGCACTTCCATCATCTTCACTCGATCTCGGGCTGACTGCGATCCCCATCAAATGATACAGCCCCTGGGACTCCTTCCCAGTAAACATCGTTTCATCCCCACGTGAGACTTCTAATACTCCACCTGATATGGAAATCTTGAACCCTCTCGCATCGAGCCTACTCAATGATATCAAGTTCCGTCTCATCCTCGGAACGAATTTCACATCACCCAGTTTACGAACTCCTCCATCGGGTGTCTTCAATTTCACCGTCCCGACTCCTCGAACCTCGCATGTTGACCCATCACCAAGTCTCACCGAGTCCTGCACCTGCTGAAAAGTATCAAATGTACCTCTCTTCGTACATATGTGTGTCGAGCTCCCCGAATCCAGAACCCATCCGTATTCTTTTGGATTTTGAGCCCGCTCGTTCTTCCTCTTTAGAAATCGGCATTCCCGCTTCATGTGCCTGAATCATTTGCAGTAATGACACTGCACTTCTCCCCGTTCAACTCTCTCATATGAGTGCATGCTTCCCGTTGTCACACAGATTTCATCATCTGCTGATAATCCTGTGACGTTCACATCCTCCTCTTCAACTTTCTTCTTCCCAGCAACGTACTGTTTGCGCTCTCCACAATCACTTTTATAGTGACCCTTCTTCTCGCACCAGAAACATGTGATTTCGCTCGGATCACGTCCCCCGGATTTTGGCCGCCATTCTTTACCTCATGACTGTCGATGTCGGCTCCTCCCACGCTGATTATCTCGCATTGCCATGATTTGATCACCTGAATGCGTCATGGGTCTTCGAAATGCTTCTGAATCTTGAAGCGACGCCATCACATCGTCCAGCTTCAGTGTATCCTTCCCCACAAGCAATATAGTCACAATCCCATCAAATGAGCTTGGTAGTGATGACAAAAGAAAAAGTGCTTTGTCTTCCTCTTCAACCTTCACATCGAGCCCCAATAATTGCATCAGGATCTTGTTGAATTCATTGGTATGATCCAACAAATTCGCTCCCTCGTCCATGCGCAATTGGTACAGTTTCTTCTTCAGGAACAACTTGTTGGTGAGCGACTTCGTCATATATCGCTGCTCCAACTTCTTCCAGATCTCCTTCGGTGATGTCTCATCCAGCACCGAATACTTTACCTCATTCGCCAGACATAGGCGAATCGTGCTGACAACCCGCATCTCGAGCTCTTCCCAATCATTGGCACTGGTTGTCTTGGTCTTTTCTCCGATCAACGGTCTGATCAGGCCCTGCTGCACCAAAAGATCCTTCACCGTGCTTTGCCACAAGCCGAAATTGTTTCGACCATCGAACTTCTCGATGTCAAATTTTGGTAGTGCTCCGCCACCAGCCATCGTCGTCGTCGCAAAACGTGATCACCACCGTCGATGTCGCACCCTTAATCACCACCTGATAGAGTTCGAATTTTCCAAAACTAACCATACGGATGTGTCCGGAACGGTCGAAATAGTCGGAATTGACTCCTGGATCGCCGAAATCGGACACCAATTGACCGAGATATGGTCAAAACACATTCAACGGTCCAGATCGCCCGCTGACGTGGCGCTGACGTGGCACGCCGGAGCTCTTGCCGGAATCTCGTCGGAATTGTCGCCGGCGGCGTGAACAGTGCCTCCTTCTCCGGCACGGGGTTACTGTTCACCCGCGGGTTTGACCGAACTTTGACCGGCCATATCTCCTTAGTTTCAACTCTGTTTTTCTCGCCGTTTGCGCCGTTGGAATCGTCTCGCCGCCCTCTTCCCGAATCTGCCCTCAGAAAAATTTTCCGACCACTTTCAATTTTCCGGCCACCGGAAAATTTGTCGTCATCCCGTCGGTTCACCTCCGTTCGCTCCGCCTCGCCTCTGATACCACTTGTTGGGGCGCAGCGGAGGTGCGTGGTACCTCAAACACACTAAAACGGAACAAGAACGGAGGAAGACAAGATTTAACGTGGTTCGGTCGTATGACCTACGTCACGGGAGAAGGGGGTGGCTCTATATTATCTCTCCGGTCTCGTCGGAGGATTACAAACACATACACCACAATTTTTCCCTTACAAACAATGGGATTTTCATCCCGTTTAAATAGAGAAGGAAAACTAGGTTGTTGGAGGGTAGCTCATCTACCCTTGATAAGTCCTCCCGCCGCCTGCTGTGGTCCACCGCGTTGGCTGCCAAACTTTGATGCCCACCAAAGAAGACTCCTTCTCCTTGCCGGCAGAGGACTCTTCCGGCTGAAAAATCCACCCCACATTGGGAGTGGCCCCCACAGAACTCGATCTTCGCTACCTCTAGGAACGCGTCGGCAATGCCCATGAGCACGAACTGCGGGAGAAGGATGAAGATGGTCAGGGGGACGCGCCCGCCGCTGGACACAAAGCCGTGCTCGGCGGCGGCACGAAGCCGCCGGTTCTCCACCAGGGAGGTCGTGGCCATGCTAATGGGAGCTTATGACTTTTCATGGATTATCATTTCTTGAACCAGATCATGATAAAGAGTAATTACCCTTTACCGATTATTACCGACCTCTTTGACCTATTGCAAGGCGTGGGATGGTTCTTAAAGATCGATCTCAGTTCTGGCTACCACTAGTTGAGGGTTCGCAAAACTGATATTCCAAAGTTGGAATTCTGATGTCGCTACAGACATTATGAGTTCCCAGTAATGCCCTTTGGTGTGACGAATGCCCCTGCCATGTTTTATGGATTTTGTGAACCAGGTCTTCCAACCTCATATTTTCATATTTTTCTTTATGTTTTAAACCTTACATACTCAATCTCTCGTGATCTGAAACCATAAATTTTTCACATGTGGGTTTTTACAGGTATACTAAAAATTAAAAAATTATAAAAACAATAATGAATACGGGTTTCCTGTGGGATTTCCCGCATCTGTTGTAGTGGGGGTCAGGCTTGATGAATCCACCTGCTCCACATTCTTATCCTTCCATGCATAACTAGCCTTCATATCACCACCAACTCTAATTAAGTGAGTTTCATCTATAGTGGGGTCACCCCTGAATGACTGTCCAACACCTCCTATAGCCTTCATGTCAGCCTCCACATGGGGTGCATGCCCCTTACCATCATCATTTCTTGCTTCAGTATTTGAAATAATATTTTTTATTTTTTAATTACCTCCATTTAAGTAATACCAAAATAAAATTATTTTTTAAAAAAATGTGTAGAAAACATCAGTTCATTGTATGCTCGGGTTTCCCAGATTCCAAAAAAATCTAACCCAAAATAAAATAAAAAATAAAAAATAAATCATTTCAAAAAATTTACCTAAATTTATAACATTTATAAAATATAAATTAAACTCAAAAAAAACATAAACTAATATATATTTATAGCAATTATAAAATATAACATTTTAAAAACCCAAAAATCTAAAAAAAATATCTACTGTAAAATGAATTAAAAAAATTATAACCAAATTATTCATTCATAACCTTTTCCTAAAAAAACATAACTCCAACTGGACCCTAGATGAGGACCCACAACAGGAGACGGTCCAATAAAACCAAAACATGACATACATTTAATCCATTTAGATAACTTGTCCATTCATAACCATTGTCTAATAAACGGAACTAACCACTAAGATATGAGACTAATACGCTTGGCTTGACTCTTCCTTGGGAGACACCCCCTTCAGTTTTTCCACAAGAACATACATGGAATGAAAAACTGAAGGTGGGTTTTGCAACATCAGACTCAAACACAGAAGCAGATGTAGATTACTGGAGGAGATCACAGTAACAAAAATATAGCAGTAGCAGGAAACAAACTGATTATATTTCTTCAGATTCATATGATTATTACAACACTTAAACACGCCCTATTTATAGGGATACAAATGTATAGAAAAACAAATTAAGGAAACCCAAATAGAAATAAAAGTCTACAAAATGGTGTAGTAGGTGACGCCCAAGCCTCTGAAGCATAATACGTCAAGAATCCCTTGTATGAAGTCTCCAAGACTCCATCACAATAGTAGATGGTTGGGGTCGTCCAAATAAAAATAGGTTTATCTTTCCAACATCCCCCCCCAAACTTTTTTTCTTGTGACTTGGCGTTTTCATCATATTTATTCACATATCCAGGTGGGTGATCGACGAGTTCAAAGACTTCACCATTTTCAATGCCTTCCTTTTTCTTATAGCCTTCAGTTGTATAAATGGAATGGATTTCCTCATCTATCATTTTCTTCAATATTTCATTGGATTTATCTTCCTCAAAGCCAACTGGATCAAAATTCACAAATAGACAATACAAATTTACATACTCCTCCATTGGTTCTATTCTCTCATATATATCTACAAGAATTTGAAGGTTTTGGGGATATATATGAGAAATTTCTCATTCAATTTCTTCAGATGTTGGCGTATGTGGTAACGACATCATTGGTTCTTCAATTCCTCGTTCCTTCAATGGTACTTCTTCAATGATTTCTTCATATTATAGAGTGAGTTGTACCTCTCTTGAATCATCATCTTGATTCCATTTCTAAGTCCCCTTTTTTTCAAAGATAGAATCTATGCTATGAACAATCTTCTTGGTGATGGAATTATAAAAGTGATATTTTATTACTCGGTCACTCTATCCCATAAGGACACATTTCACTCCTTTGTCCTCAATCTTTGTTTGTTTTGCCTCTAGGATCCTGACATAGGCAACGTAACCAAAAACTCTAAGATGACTTAAACTTGTCTTGTGAGTACTACATGATTCATGTTGCATCATTACTTTAAGATTTTTGGTTGGGCATCTATTGAGTATACACCGCACACAAATACCCTTTAGCCCAGAAAGTCATGGGCATTTTTTTGTCTTTCAACAAGCTTCTTGTCATGTTGAGAATAGTTCGATTTTTTCCTTTCTGCTACTCCATTTTTGGTGCCAACTAGCGCTAAATTCCATGATGCTTGAGGTGATTTTGGAAAACATCAAAGGTGTACTCCCCACCTTGATCGGATCACAATGTTTGTATACAATTGTTGCTTTGATTTTCCACCAGTGCCTTGAATTCATTGAAGATGTCAAACACTTCTGACTTCATCATGAGAAAATATATCAATGTTTTCATGTTATATAATCATCAATAAATGTTAGAAAGCACCTCCTTTTTCCATTTGATTTTGGATTCAATGGACCGCACACATAGGTGTGGACTAACTCCAATGGCACAACAACTTTCAAGTCGACCTTCATTGCAAAGTTGTTTCAATGTGGTTTTCTTAGAACACAGTTTCCACATATTTGATTCAGGTTTCTAATGATAGGAATCTCATTCACCACCTTCTTACTTCCTAATAATCTTAAACTTTCAAAGTTTAAATGCCCGAACATGAGATGTCATAGCCAGTCTTTATCATCACATACCATTGTCAAACATCGTGGTACGTCGAGTTGGATCATGAGTGGAAACTTACAGTTCTTCACCATTGGTACTTTCGTGATCACCTTTCCTTTGTCATTGGAAATCACTATTTTTTATTTTATAGGCTTATGTGAAAGCCCTTTTCCACCAATTGCCTGAGACTCAAGATGTTGGTCTTCATGTCGGATACATAGTAGATATTGGAGATGAAATCATGATTGTCATCTTTTTTTTATCAGTATATCTCCTCTTGCATGAAAAAATACTATTGAGAGATCGCCAAATGAAATCTTTCATTGAACCCTCTCTTCTAGGTTCGTAAGCAAGTGCTTGTGACCTTTCATGTGGTTGCTAGCTCCATAGCTAAGATATCACATACCTTGACTTTGTGTTAATGTTTTTGCCATCAACACATGGGACTTGTCAAAAGTATCTTCTGCTTCGATGATATGTGCCTCATCTATTTCATTCTCCATAGGTTGCTTACTCCATCATTAATTGTTATAATGTTCATATTTTTTTTACAGTTATACCATTGAACATTTCTTTTATCAGATGACTAGCAATTGTTGAATCCTCCCCTTTTTCATTGTCCTTGTTCTCATAGAGTATAATTTTGATATTTATAACCTTCTTAATTTGATCATCTTCCACCTCATTATCCTCTTCTTGGAAAAAATTCTTTTCCACAGAATCCCCTACCCTTAGTTTCTTTGAAATGTTCCCCCTTACTCCTTTCCATAGTTGTTGAGATACAACTTCGATTGCAGAGCATGCTCCACTCCATTGGTATCACCCCCACGATTCACCTTCAGTTCATGGGCTTGTAGACATCCCATGAGTTCTTTGACATAAATCTTATCTAGGTCTTTAGTTTCTTCTAAAACAGCGACTATTTAATCAAATTTTGGATTTAAGGATCGCAAAATTTTCTCACATATCTGCATGTTGGCAATATTTTCTCTATTTCTTCACAGTTGGTTCACCACAATTGTTACACGAGTATGATACTCAATAATGGTTTCAAAATATTTCATAAACAGGAATTCAAACTCGCCTCGTAGAGATTGAAGCCCTATCCACTTCACTTTATTGGAAATTTTGAATGTTTTGTGAAGATTATCCCGGATCTCATTTGATGATTTTGATGAAGCGATTATCTCGAACATGGCTTCATCATGACCTTGGTAGATGATGGATTTGGGCTTGCAGTCTCTCTTTCGTTCTACCCGAAGAGTTTCCTTTTAAACATTGGGAAAAGTAGCCTAAGATGCTTTGGATTATGGCCTAGTGTATCTGTTTTCCACAATGTTCATGACATCTTAAATGTCAAGAAGCGCTCGAATTTGTATGCCCCAATTGTTGTAGTTATCATTCGTTAGTTTCAGTATCAAAGTTGGTGCAATCTCTTTTTCCATGGAGACTCAAAAATTCTTTTGGATGAAAAAATGTCACGTGGACTGATATTTTTTTCGGAGCAGTGCAGACTGATATTTTTTTCAGAGCAGTGCAGACTGATATTTTTTTCGGAGCAGTGCAGACTGGTATTTTTTTTCAGAATTGCACAATTTTTGCCCCATAATACAAATGAATAAAAAAAAACTTTGTGTAACAGAATGCAAGAGGGCAGCAGTATGGAGAGGCTGTTTATTTTTATTTTTATTTTTATTTTCCTTTATTATGTTGATTATTGACATAACAAATATGAAAGATGATCTTTCACATCACGCATCTCAATAAACAACATGAAAAACCGCAATTTTAAGTTTTTCATATATGTTATTCAAATAATATAACTCACTGTTCCTATATATCTTGAAACCATTCACACATCACTTATAGTAAATATATAGCCAATAAATTCTGTTTTCATGACAAAGGAAATTCACAACATCCAATTTCTTTTGAAATTAAAATTACAAGTGTATTTTATGAAATATGTTTTCTCCATGTCTCATGACTTTCACTTCTAGTGAAATGCAATTTGGGTCATGAATCTCTAAACGGATGTCATGTCATGTCATTTTGGATGCGAATAGTGTAAAGATACATATTCAATCAATAATATGAGTGCATTATATTTTTAATACATTAAATGGAAATTTTGAAATATCAAATTTGTTATGCCCAAAGGGGGATTAGGTGTGAGAAACCCTCGGGGGGGGGGAGTAAATTAGGGTATGAAATCTTTTCACTACCACAAAACAGAGCAAGGGAAGTACCGCCCTTTATCAGTGCTAAACAGAAAGCGCTGATAAAGGGGTGTGCCTTTATCAGTGCTAGATAAAAGCGCTGATAAATGTTCCCTTTATCAGTGGTACAATAGGCGCTGATAAAGGTGTACCCTTTATCAGTGCTCGGTGATAAAGGGAACATTTATTAGCGCTATTATCAGTGCTGATAAACGTTTTTATTCTTAATTTATATAAAATTATAATATTTATAATAAAAAATAATTTTTTTTGTATATATTAACAATTATATACCAATATTTATAAATATATACTATTTATTGTTATAATTATTAATAAATAAATATGTATTTATCTTATATGTCATTTTAAATAAATATATAAGAATATAAATAAATTGTTAAATAAAAACCGTTGGAACCTTGATCATTGCTCGTTAAAAGCGTTGATAAAGGTAGGTTTTATCAGCGTCATTTTAGCGCTGATAAAGGTATCTCTTCATCAGTGCTAAAAAAAGCGCTCATAAAGGTATGTTTTATCACCGCTTTTATTTTAGGGCTGATAAAACATACCTTTATGAGCACTTTTAACGAGTGCTAATAAAGGTTCCAACGGTTTTTATTTAAGAACCCTAATAGACCCCTCCTCTCTCGCACATGTTCAAGATTTCACGGAAGCTAAACCCGACCCTTTTTCTGCCGAGACCTCTCCTCCTCCTCCTCCTCCACCGCCACCACTGGGTTTTCCTCCTCTTCCACGACCGTCATCCTCCTCTACTGCCGCTGCCTCCGCCGCCGCGGCCTCTTCCTCCGCTACCTCCGGTGTATGAAACCTTGGCCAGGGTCCTAGTTTTAGCAATGAGAATGAAATATCTAAAGTTTACTTGTTTCAACCTTGTTTTCGTTGTATGTTTATCTTTTATATTTTAAGTCTATTGAACTCGTTCTATCGAAGGTGGGTTCTATAATTTCTTGTTATCTTAAGGTGTGTTTAACTATGGTGTGGGTTGATTTCGGTTATAGCGGGTTCTGGGGTTTGTGGGATGTGGTAAATGGTGTACTCAGTTTTAGATTATTTTATTCTCATGGGTTTCCCCTATTTTGGATAGGTATAACATATGAGTTCTCATTTTATTTTTTCTTTTCAGTTGGAAATTTCTTCTGTTGTGCGCCTCTCCTCTGCCGCGAACGCACCTTTGTCGTGTGCTGAACGACACCTTTGCGGTGAGTTTTCTCCTGTAACTCATTGGTTTCCTTTTGTTTTCATGTTATTACTATTTGATATTGATGATTACAATGTGAAATGTACGGGCTAAAGGCCCTGCTGAAAATCGTGGTCGTTGGTGGTCCTTATTTGTGCACTAAATGAATTGCATGTTGGTTGGTTCCTCTTGAACATTTGAATATAAAAATTGGTAATTTACATATACTTGACTTATGAATGAACGCCCCAGGATGATAAAACTTCTATGATAACCCCTGAATTAACAAACAAAATTGAATAAGGGATGCTTTGTAAAATCTGAAATTGTGATTGTTTGCTTTGTATGGTGTTGCGATTGTGAGCACAATTGTGTGTTTGTATGGTGTTGTGGTTGTTGGCATGATTGATATGACATTTTGTTTCCCATGTTGTTGTTCTTCCACCATTGAATATCAATCCAAACTTTACCCATTTCAATGAAACTACCACTTTGTTACTAGTGCAATTCCACTGAATCCTAAAAAACCACTTCTAGAGGACTCTATGAGACACTTTATGGACACCCTAGTCAAAAATGGATTTCACCTAATTCCTTTTTGTGTGGGAAAAAATATTGGAGAATAAAAACTCACATGCCTCTCTATTTATAGAAAAAATAATTATTTGTGTTGCTCATTTTCAATGCAGTGGTGCAGACAAAAACAATTGAGGAATGTGATGTGATCACTGAGCTTTAGGGAAATTCCAATGAGATGTGATTTTATTATTTATGTGTTTGACTCATTCTCCACAAACCTAGAATTCACTTCTTCTTGAAAAAAATTGTCAATGATGACCATTTTTTATGATAAAATAATTATAGTGAGAAAATAATGAAAATGAATAATAATTAAATAAATTATTCTTCTTCTCATAAGGTGCACAAAATTAAATACTTCATCTTTTCCCAAAAAATTACCGTTATGTGACTTTAATTATTTTAGGATTTGTATTTCATGTAAATAATGAGGTTTTTAAAGAAAATTAAATTAAATAATGGAATTATATTATTTTAGGATTTGTATTGCGGAGTAATATATTGTTGATAAAGCCGTTGAATTATGTACCAAATACCTATCTGGTGTGAAAAACGTTGGCCTACCGAAATCTCGTCACACTGGGCGGCTTGAGGGTAAAGGAATTTCTGTAAGAGAGGTTGTCACAATCAATATTACAGATCAGGAGCAGGCTCACCTTTATGTTTTGCATAACAGTTTTAACGTTGACCCATATGTTCAAAACCACAAAGAAATTCTTAGGCATTTGAATCCTTCTAGGGCTGAAAAATGGATATCAGATACACATAATCGACAGTTTATAGGATGGTTTCAGGGCCATATTTTTAAGCAGTTAGATGAAAATACAGACTTAATTTCAGAACGGCTTCGATGGCTAGTCGGAGGAGCAAGTGTGTATGTATTCTCTTACAATGATTATGCAGTTAATGATTATACATTCTATACTAATGAACCTGATGAAAACAGTACGATGTAGAATAGTGGGGTTACACTTGTGGCTGAGGCGATGCATGTTTCTGGTGCTAAGGACAGAAATCCAATTTATGCGAATATTTCATACTTTGGCATCATCAAACGAATATGGGAGTTGGATTATACGAAATTCAAAGTGCCGATTTTTCAATGCAAGTGGGTTGATAACAGGAGTGTTGTTAAAATAGATGAATTAGGATTCGTGAAAGTTTATTTCAGTAAGGATGGGGAGAAAGACGAACCATTTATAATGGCATCACAGACAGTACAAGTATTTTATATTCCAGACCCCGCAAACTGAAATTGGTCAATTGTTCTGTTATCAACCAAAACAACAGAAGGGTTAGATGAAAGTTCAATGGAGGACAACCCTTTTGTAGGGACTTCACAATCATTTCACATCGGTCCCAATGTAGACGACGTTTTGTATGTTAGAGGAGACCACAATGAAGGGATTTACATAGTCGATAGAGGGGTCAAATATCTTCAGCATTTAAAAAAAAGAGAGTACAATAATCAGGTTATTTTTTATTGTAATATACATTGTGTTATGTTATGTTATTATCTGTTTGTTGCTACTTTTATGTAATCTAATTCAAATGTTAAACCACTTCTGCAGATAATGACTTCTACACCTGCTGATGTGCCCAATCCCGAGGCACAAAAGGTCTCTCAACCAGCTGTTGGTGGTCCCAGTGCAGAGCAACAAAAGGTTTCTCAACCTATTGTTGCTGGTCCTAGTGCTGAGGTACAAGAGGTTTCTCAACTTGTTGCTGCTGGTCCCAGTGCTGAGGTACAACAGGTTTCTCAACCTGTTGCTGCTGGTCCCAGTGCCGATGCTAGCACTCCATAGTAACAAAATAATGATACTTCTGAGGAAATTGTAGGAAATGAAACCTTGAAAGTGCAAAAAAAAAACAAGAGTACCGTAGTTTGATAGTGTTAACCAAAATCCTTAAGACAAAATCAAAAGACATAAAATTTTAGGTGGGATAGAATAAGAGAGGCCAACATATTAACCCCAACAGAGCCATCTTTAGTATCTACATTGGAATCGTCACTCATCAATGCGTGCCGATTGATGTATAGTCGTGACACCATGTTTTCACTGGGCTTAAGACACTAATGTGGGAAGAGATTACAGTAACATTATGATATCATTTTTTTAATTTATTAAAATAAAATAGAATACAAAAACATTGACTTACTCTTCATCATCTGTTGTAGAGTGCATTTATAGTAGATGCCTCGCATAAGGAATATGTATGATGAGTTGCAGGAAGTATTCATAGAGGTTTCCACACAATTTTAATGAAATATCATCTTAAAGATACTGAAAGGAATATCAAGACGCACCCACCTACTCTTTATACACACTTGATATCCCAAGGAGCGCGGGATGCGTTTAGCAACCATCGTGGGGAGCAGACTTTCCAGGTAAATTGTGTGGGGTAATACATTGTTTGACGTTGCTTGTATTCATCACTTTGATTGACAGTTTTTTATTTATAAAACAACAACTGAGTGCTAAAAATAAACAATGTGAAATAGAACCAGTGTACCCTTACCGTAAAGCAAGGATGGGGTACGCTTCACTTGAGAAAAAATTGGTATGTCTTTTAAATCTACCATACTACTTTTATGTGACATAAAACACCACCATAACCATGTTTCTCTATTTATATGAAGATTGATGAATCGAAATCGAAAGTCATATCCATCCCATGCCATGTGCTATGAAAGGAGGCTCGTGTAAATAAAGATGGGATACTGATAGATGAAAACACACAAAAAGTGTGGGAAACATGTGTAAGTATGAAATAATATAAATTTGATTTGATTTAAATCACTATTACATAATAATGACTACTTATTTTTCTATATTTTCTATCTGACATAGTCACAAGAATCAACAACACCCGCACCAGATGCAGACATACTTTAAGCGACCTTAAAGCAGCCAGAACAGCATGGCCACGTCAGAGGTGCGGGTTTTGGGGTGACACCCCAAACATATTTTCAAAAACAAAAACAAGTGGAGGATAAAAATGAAAAAATGAAAAAACTGCAAGAAAAATTAGCTATTTTTCAAGAAGAATTAAAATACCAAAGAGAGATGATAGAAAGTTTGATGGGAGAGATTCAAAGAGAAGAAACAACTCAATAACAACCCATGCGTGACGATCCCGCCCCACCCCTTATCAGCTTTGAGGCGAGCCATTCCCCTAAAAAACCTATCTTAGCTGAGGTAATCAATGTTTTAATAATTGTTTTTGTGAAATGTGAATCACATAGACACTGATACCTTTCCTATACTAATATTCTACAGGGTGAAAATGACTGTGATTTATATCTATCAACTCCCACCTATCGCCTTGTAGAGAGGGCTAAGGTGTTTAATACGTAGAACGACATGATACATAATAGACAACTTCCAACTTATCATTTTAGAGTGTCAATTAAAGTAGCTAATGAGCCGAGTGCCGAGATACCTATTCCAAATGACGATGAAGACATTCATATGGTTGAACAAGCTGTTGGAACATTCATTTCATGATCGACAATTCTTGTAAAAAAACATGTCTACAAGGAGGTATCTATTTCCAATTTATTTTTCTAGCTGGACCTTTAACATTTAATGAAAAAAGGTCTGAAATGATGAATATTATTACAAAATGACAAAGAGAAGGGGGTGAAACGAAATATCAGCTCAAAACCATCTCAAGGATCAACCAACCGATTGAAACGGTCTACTGAGAGCACATTCACCCTGCCCATTCTATATCCACAGTTAATATCATTGCAGGCTCATGTGGATACAAAGTTGATAGATGACAATTCTCACATAGTATATTTTGAAAAAAATATGTACGGAGAGGAAGCATCATATTTCATTAGTGCTGAAAATGTAAATGAAATCCTCATGTATGAATGGCTAGGCCCCTCAGTTTTAAATGTATACATGAGGTATGTTTTCATGATTTGATTTTAAAAAATCTTATATACTCTGATAATTATGACTAAATACATTTCATATTTTTTGCAGGAATATATATGAAAAACAATTGAAGGGATTTCCCCATGAACAAAAATTTGGACTCGTTAGTCCTCACATCGCCTCTCCAAAAGAGGAAATAGATTCTGATAAAGAGGCTGCAATAATGTCATCCCTACTCAAATCGTTTGAAAACAAAATTACGTATGACAGACTCTTTTTAATACCAACGATGTAGGGGTAAAACTCTATAATTTAATCATATAAACTATATTTTCATTTCTTTCTCTGCTTATTCCTTTTTGTTTTTTAGGAAGCATTGGATGCTGATTGCAGTCAATTTGGATACTCCAAAGATTTATTTTCTAGATTCAATGCATGGATATCCAACAAACTGACCACACATGATGGCGTTTGTTAATTTGTAATACACTAGATCCAACATTTTAAAACTAAACATCTAGTTATATAATTTATATTATCTTTTAATGAGAATACTATTATGATAGGGCAATGCATCAATATCGTATACTTCATGGAATGAATCTAGGGCCTAAGGATAAGAACGCCTACAAGATCTACAACTGGAAAAGTATCCTGGTATATATAATAACATTGCACTATCCAAACACATATCAAAACAAATTACTCATTTTTTTCGATGTTTCTACAGTGTCTAAAACAAACAAACGGAAAGGAATTTGGTTATTATGTTTGTAAATTTATGAAAGAGATCGTATTTCATCAACAAACTAGCATCCCTGACGAGGTATTTTCGAAAATAATTACAAGTTCATTTAAAATATTTATTAATCCTTTGTGTATTTATATTTTTTCAGTACTACCATGACTGTCGCAAAAAATCATATTCACAAGATGATATAGATGTGTTTAGAAACGAATGGGCAGTATACCTGATGGAAGATTGTACACAAATAGGATGAAGATGAATTCCTTCTACTTATGTTATCCATATATGATCCTTGATATATCCATTTTTTACACTTATTGAGCATATATGATGACCCTTTATTATGATTATATCCTTAGGTTAGGAAGAATGGTTTTAGAAATGATTTTTCTTTCTAGTAAAGCATAACTCATTGGACTACACTGGTCGATATTGTGGAAGTTGACCAATGCATAGTCATTCAGTCCACTCACGAGCATCTTAAAAGCTTGATGGGAACCAATATATTGGATTTTCAATTTTCTAATTAGTTTCCCTTATATGTGGGTGGGGGTATCCAGGAGGGAGGGGGGTGTTCAGGAGTGGGGGGTGTCCAGGAGGGGTGTTTCTAGGAGGGAGGGGGTGTCCAAGTGTGAGGGTGGGTGGGGGTGTCCAGAAGGGAGGGGGGGCTGTCCAGGGGGTGTCCAGGAGTGGGGTGTGTCCAGAAGGGAGGGGGTGTCCAGACAAAGAACCATTCAATTCCATTCAATACTGATAATATAAAATGGTTAGATCACTTCTAGAGTAGCCTGAAGTGGGTCCATAGTGAGGCATCAAAAGTTTCAACCAACCAAACCAATTCCAAGCCCATGTAAAGGCCTAATAATTATATTCCAATTCAATTTGAGGCCCAATATATCTTATTTAATGTCATAAATACCCAACATATGCATCATTTACCTTTCTCACATTATATTTATGTAAAATTTCATTCTTATTCCTCCAATATATTTTTTGTTTGGTGTTTTTCCTTGATTTGTTGAACTGTATCTCTTAAAAATATATATGATTTTATAATTCATATTAGTGAATGATGGTGTATGAATAATATTTATTCCATTATCAAATATATGATGAAAATATAGTTGTATAAGGAAGGTTATTAAAGGTTATACACTAAAGAACAAGGAGGGAGGGGTGTCCAGGAGGGAGGGGGTCCAGGTGGGAGGGGGCTGTCCAGGGGGTGGGAAGGTGGCTGTCCAGGGAAAGGGAGGGGGCTGCAAGGGGAGGGAGGGGGCTATCCAGGAGGAGGGAGGGGGTTGTAGGTGGAGTGGTGGGAGGGGGGAGGGGGGTGCTGTCTAGGGGTAGGGAGGGGGCTGTCCAGGGGGCTGTCTCAGGGAGGGGAGGGAGGGGGTTGTCCAAGAAGGAGGGGGTGTCTAGGAGTGGAGTGGGGTGGGGTGTCCAGGAGGGGAGGGGGCTGTCCAGGGAGGGGAGGGGGCTATCCAGGGGGTGGGAAGGGGGCTGTCTAGGGAAAGGGGCTGTAAGGGGAGGGAGGGAGGGGGGCTTCAGGTGGAATGTTAGGAGGGGGGGTGTTTTCTAGGGGTAGGGAGTGGGAGGCATTGATGTTAACCGGAGAATCGAGGTAGATCAGAAAACATGGTAAAAGACTGTTTTGATCCTTTAACAAGATCACCATGTTGACTTTAAATAGACTTTAATATATTCATTTAGTCCATCAAAGACATTACTAAAATCCCAAAAGATAAGACTGAAATTCACTCAAATGTAGGCTATAGAATCCATGCATTCTGTGACAGTTTTTTTTCAAAAGTTTTACCCAGGTGCATAAAATAAGAAGCTGTTGCAGTTCAATATCTCAAGAGTGATGGTGTGGTTCCATCAATGGGGTTTTTTTCCTCCAAACAAGAATGTCAGACGCTACCACTGGATTAAACAGCACTGATTCATAATCAATCGTGCTCTGAATGGCAGTGCAAACATCTTTTATGGATAAGTTCTCACATGTTTCCAATCATGTGTCCCATATTCTCAGTTCCCTTCCATCGAACAAAGGTTTTTCAGTTCCTTGGGAAACTTGGTTCCCATCGCATGTGATTGTGATCGCGTTCTCCATGTTGTTCTCGCCTCTGTGCTGTATCCTCCATGATCACTATTGACCAAGCGTTGTATGCTGCAGTTTCTTCAAGTCCAGACGCGTGCTTTTCCAGTTTCACCATACTTTCCGACTGCCACACGTGGTCCCGTGGAAAACAAAGTGTAGATGGCTCCTCTTGCTAAGTTTCAGTTTCATTTTCCTCCAAAGATGCGACCAACATCCCGATCACATCTCTCCCATTCGTCTCCCTATTTCTGCCTCCATCAGAACGTGTTAGTCTCCTCCGTAGCCAGCATCAACTGGTCGTCTTCCTTTGCCCGCGTCTCATTAATTCTCATCGCCAATGTAAGTCACTCCCCCTCTTGTTGTGACACTTTCTCCATGTTGCACAGCATGTTAGTGGTGTGTTTTCAGTATTCAGCTTGCTCCATCAACTCATGTTCCCACCTTCACTGATCTTGATCCCACGACTGCTGGTACAATGTGAGAGCTTCCATTTTGGATAAAATAGCTTAATTCTGAAAATTTCAAGGGTTTATTCCTCTTTTTGTGACAGAAAAGTTTTTTATGACAATATGTTCATTTGGTCATACCCACTAAAATCTATTATTATTATTGTTACTATTGCCATTGATAGATTTGTAGTTGATTTTCTTTCATTTTCCAAAGATATCATTTGGTTTTTGCTGGTTCAATTTCACTATAGATTTGCATAACAATATGTTTTTGTTCTATCTAGGGGGCTGTCTTGGGGAGGGGAGGGAGGGGGGTTTTCCAGGAAGGAGGGGGTGTCCGGGAGTGGAGGGTGGTGTCCAGGAGGGGAGGGGGGCTGTCCAGGAGGGGAGGGGGCTGTACAGGGGGGGTGGGAAGGGGGATGTTCAGGGAAAGGAAGGGGGGCTGCAAGGGAAGGGAGGGGGGTTGTCCAAGAGGAGGGAGGGGGGCTGCAGGTGGAGTGGTGGGAGGGGGGGTGTCCAAGGGTAGAGGGGGGGTTGTCTAGGGGGGGCTGTCTTGGAGAGGGGGGGGGGGGTTCCAGGAAGGAGTGGGTGTCCAGGAGGGGAGGGGGATTTCTATGAGAGGACGGGGCTGTCCCGGAGGTGGGAAGTTGGCTGTCTAGGGAAAGGGAGGGGGCTGCAAGGGGAGGGAGGGGGGTTGTCCAGGAGGAGGGAGGGGGGGAGGGGGACTGCAGGTGTAGTGGTGGGAGGGGGGGGGGTTGTCCATGGGTAGAGAGGGGGCTGTCTAGGGGGGTTGTCTCATGGAGGGGATGGAGGGGGTTTTCCAGGAATGAGGGGGTGTCCAGGAGGAGAGGGGGGTTGTCCAGGAGAGGAGGGGGGGCTATCCAGGAGGTGGGAAGGGGGCTGTCTAGGGAAAGGGAGGGAGCTTCAAGGGGAGGGAGGGGGTTGTCCAAGAAGGAGGGGGTGTCCAGGAGGAAGGGGGCTCTCTAAGAGAGGAGGGGGGTGTCAAGGAGGTGGGAAGGGGGATGTCCAAGGAAAGGGAGGGGGCTACAAGGGGAGGGAGGGGGTTGTCCAGGAGGAGGGAGGGGGATGCAGGTGGAGTGGTGGGAGGGGGGGCTGTCTCGGGGAGTGGAGGGGGGGTTGTCCAGAAAAAAGGGGGTGTCTAGAAGGGGGGGTGTCCCGGAGAGGGGGGGGGGGCTGTCCAGGGAAAGTGAGGGGTATGAAAGGGGAGGGAGGGGGGTTGTCCAGGAGGAGGGAGGGGGGCTGCAGGTGGAGTGGTGGGAGGGGGGGCTGTCTCGGGGAGGGGAGGGAGGGGGGTTGTCCAGGAAGGAGGGGATGTTCAGGAGGGGAGGGGGTTGTCTAGGAGAGGATGAGGCTATCCAGTAGGTGGGAAGGGGGTTTTATAGGGAAAGGGAGGGGGCTGCAAGGGGAGGGAGGGGGGGTTGTCCAGGAGGAGGGAGGGGGTTGCAGGTGGAGTGGTGGGGGGGGGGCTATCTAGGGGTAGGGAGGAGGATGCAAGGGGAGGGGGGATGTCTAGGAGGAGGGAGGGGGCTGCAGCTGGAGTGGTGGGAGGGGGTGTACAAGGGTGAGAGGGGGCTGTCCAGGGGGGCTGTCTCGGGGAGGGGAGGGGAGGGAGGGGGGATTTGGATAATCACACTAAAGAACTAGGAGATCAAGAGAAAAGTGAACTGGTATGATCATGGCCTATCTAATTGTGTAGGTTCTCATCAGGCCCTCTCTAAAACTGAGAAATACATTCCTTCCATACCTTCAACATGACCTTATATATTTTATGAGGTCCTTGTAGAGGCATAAGTGTTTAGGGTCCAAGCAGGGTTGGACCCAATGTCTGATGTGGACGTGGTATAACCCATTCCCTTTGACCTGTCATGGGAGAGTACACTATTAGAGGCTCTTGATATATGTAACTATTAGGTTTATAACCTATCTAGGATGGTGGTATCACTAGGAAAATGTTAGAATTTATTCTAAAATTGAACACTCCTATGAAATTGAATACACCATCATGTATATGTCATATTGTATAACCTGTGGAGATTCCTCCCTTTTTTTATTTTCAATAAATGAAACCTTTTGGGTTCCATGTTGTTGTTGACATTTATTCCTCATATTTTCTCATCCATGTAATCTTAACAAAACAATATTTATAAGTCAATGAATAATGTTGAGCCTCTTCTAAAATATTAATTCAATCTAAGGAAATATAGACATGTAAAGGTTGTAACAGGTAACAATTGAAATTTTATTAATGTATTCATTCATATTAATGTTTAATTTATTTCATTATTGTATTACTAACATAATATATGTTTTCTTATATAGGTGAAATCTTTTTTCTGAGTTCGAATGCTTTGTTCGGAAACTAATACCATGGACGACAATTTTTTAGAGCGGATCATGGATGCAAAAAGGATGAAACATCAATGTTTTTAACTGTTTGTTGAATAATTATAATTGCAACCAAATTAAACATTGTTTGAAATGTATATAGTAGTGTGTTGTTTTCTATTCATGATTTCAAGTAAATGTATATATCATTTTTTTTCTTATGTGCTATGTGTGTAGGTGTTGTTTGTGTTGTGTGTGTAGGTGCTGTCTCAGGTGTGCAGTTGTTGTGCAGGTGCTGGGTTTGCACATGCAATTTGGCCTTTATCAGCGCTAATTAAGCACTGATAAATGTCTAATATATCAACACTCAAAATAGCGTTAATAAAGGTGGTATTTATCAGTGATATTTTTAGCGCTTATATATTATCCATTTATCAGCACTAAAAACAGCGCTGATAAAGGGGGAACTTTATCAGTGCTAAAAAAAGCACTGATAAAGATGGTTCTTTATCAACGATAAGCAAGCGCTGATAAAGGGGACCCCCCTTTATCTTCGTCGTGATAAACAACACTTTTTTTGCACTGTTAAGGGCAGTTTTTAGTGCTATTAAAAGCCCTATTTGTAGTAGTGTTTCCAAAATGAAACACCTCTCCTTAACCTCACACTGTCCTAATGGATATCAACCTCATAATTATTAGGGTCACTCTTATGCTCTTATTTCAGGTGATGATTTGATAGTTACATGACTAATATTTTATCAAATAATATCAATTACTTTATTGACCTTATCAGTTTGTGTTTTGAAAAATATAAAGAAAGAAAAAGCACACACGACGACAAGGTTTCGACTAAGTCACTCCTATCTAGGCTCACTCCACTTCCTCTCCCTTATGCTCACTATTACAAAGGAATGATAACCTTATTGGTACATAGGTAAAAATCAAATAATTTATCGAAGTTTCATTGCAAGTGTGGGTGGGTTCACTTTGAATTCCCCAAGCCACTCTTTCATAAGTATGTTGTGAAATTCCACAACATCACCATCATCATTCCATGAGATGTCATTGAAAAAACCTCCTCCTCCTCCTTCTCCCTCCTTCCAGCTTTTGGAATTCCTTCACATTCAAGTTCTGTAATCATAATTTCATCACCTTAATGCACTGCAACAACTCTCCTTTTTCTTGATGTATTGGATGTGGCAACAGTTTTACACAATTACTGCTTTTGCAGTGAACCACTCTTTTAACCTGAAAATATGCTAAGGGAATGACACTGTCAATTCTTTTCTTCATTTTACGTATGTCCTTATTATAGAGAGGTGTGACCATTTTCTTTGTAGTGAAAGCTACTGAATGTAGGAAATACAAGGCTCAACATTGTGATCATTTCCAGCTGAGTGAAGGTGTTGATATATTAAGATCATGCATGTAGAAACACCTCTGGTTAGAGTTTGAAGATGAATAAAATGGAAACATCTCATTATTTCCATGTTTTAATATACAAATAGTATCCCACTATTTCATTTTCCCACATCAAAATGCGTCTAGTACTGTTGTGTGGTTTATTAAACCAAATGTGTTGAGGAACTCTTAACAAATCCCTTAGGGCCTCTCTTAGCTCGACAGGTCACTATGCCACCCTAGTTAGGGATCTTCCTCTTGTGTGCCACCTAACAGATGACCTTAGGCATGCCTCCCCGAATGTCAAAGATTTCTAACTAGCAGCGGGGTTCTAAGAAGGTACTATGGGGATGTTATACCCCATATATCAGAGTAAGAAATAGTGGTAAAGGTACTATGGGGAGGCTATACACTAGGTATTAGAGTAATCAATAGTGGTAAATAACCATACATCATACACACTAGAGTAAATAATATAATAAATAAATTGAACATGCTATAATGAATTGAAATGCATTATATAATGTGAATGGTCATGCGAAGAATATAAAATACAACAGATCTCCCACTCGACTGATCAAGATACAAAACAAATAAAAGAAAAAATGAAATGAATCTCAACTTCTACTCTAAGCCATAACTTATCTCAATCATCTAAGTTCGAGCCATCTTGCTCAATGATTGAAACCCAAGCCTCTTCCCAACTCATACATGCAACCAGGGAGAGTCTTCTTGGGTACCCTGGTGCAATAGCGGTCTAAGCAAGGTATGAATACAATAGATCTCCCACTAGGCCGATCAAGATATAAAATAAATAAAAGAAAAAAAATGACATGAATCTCAACTACTACTCTATGCCATACCTTATCTCAATCATCTGAGTTAAAGACATCCTACTCAATGATTGAAACCCAGACCTCTATCCAACCCATACATGCAACCAAGGAGAGTCATCTTGGGTACCTTAGTGCAATGACGGTCTGAGCAGGGTGTGAATACATAACTTAGTAGGGAAAAACCAATGTAGTATCGTACATAACCGATAATACAGAGATATGTGCATGTGACATGATTAGCTGAAATCAAAGAATAACTATTGGAAATAGATATATAAATAAACCATCATTGATCCTCAGGTCTGGGACCCTGATCGATCCTACCTACTTCATCCAATAATAGGGTGTGTTTAAGCATGTCATGATATCATGAAATCCATATAAATATTGGATCCTAGGGTGTAACCCAGGTATCCCTACTACTCTAGCTCAAATGACCAACAAATCATCATGAATGACTCAACATCCAGATCCTGAGCCTCATGAGAATCTCTCCAAACTCCAATATAATAAATGGATCAAAGGCGATTCTTGGAAACCCCAAGCAGCCACTAAATCAAAAATATCTCCCATTTCACCAAGCCAATCGGGTGGGTTCCATGCATCCTAGGCATCCACATCAGGTACAAATAATGTCACCAAGCCTAACTAGCCAGATCCTAGGGGTGGCATTAGAATCTCATAATAATAATCATTATTATAATAATCCTCAAGCTTGAATCTTAGGATCCTAGAAATACTAGGCATCCTAAGGACCCATGGTGTCCAGGGCATCCCATACAAACCTGAGGTTGAATCCCGGAGTCTCGAGAATTCTTCTCATTGCTCAACATCCGTATCCTAGAATACACATCGAGAATCCATGATGATGTCATCACGTCCAAGTCATATCACATAGTATCACATGAGTCTCAAAATCCTGATCCAAGGAAGCACCTCTAAGAATCCAAAACATCACCATCACACCATATTAGGCACATAGGCCAGGTCACATGAAGTATTTCTGGGTATCCATAGTTGTATAAAAAATATCCAGGTGAGAGCATACAGATGAGATAAGGGTTGGCTAAATTCCTAAAACCACCCCCACTGTCCATAGCCCATTGGGCTCACATGTTCAGTGTGGGTTCTAAGATGAAATTCACTACCGTCTCTACCCATACCCACACACACCCACTCATGGATGGTCTATCACTGGGCACCTAATTCAGTTATCTAAATAATGTCCAGGGAGAGATACCCTACTTAGAGCTCTCTTAGTGAACATAGGGGAAGAGAAACCCCACTTGGGTCCTCGATCTCGGTCAAGTCACTCATGTCATAACCCACCACATGAAGTATTTCACGATCCTAGGCAATGTGATAACATAACATGACCTCATGGGTCGCAAGGGTATACCTCACAGGTTGCCCACTTAAGAGATGTTTGAGAGTATGTCCCATACCCCATGATCTCTCATGGTCAGTCACTCACCCAAATCAATCCTAGTCCTCCTAAGGTCTATCCACCTATTCCTAGTCACATTAAACGGGGAAGGAAGACTGACCCTAGGTAAGGGTGTAATTTCGGCCAAACCCACACCAGACTGAACAACCCCATGAGGTGGCCCAAGCCCGGCCTCAGGCCAACCCAAACCATCGAGTCGGGCTGAGATTTTTCGGGCCGGGCCGGGATTTTTCAATTTGGGTCATGATGGGCTTTTATTATTTTCAAAATAAATGTTTGTTTTAAAACTTTTTTTAAATTTTTTTATTTAATCTTTTTTTAACATTTTTTTAAAATATTTATTTAAATTTATTTTTAAACGCATGTTTTTTAGATGTATTTTTTTAAACGTTTAAGATGTTATTTGTAAAAATGTTTACTTTATTTTTTATTAACATTTTACGATGGGTGGATATGTTATTATTTTTTTGTCTAAATAAATTTATATATATGAATATATATATATTATGTGCAAATTGTAAAAAAAAATTAATGAGGGGTTGGGGGGTGCGTAGCAGTGGGTGAGTTTAAAGCATTGTTATTTAAACGTTTTTTAACGTCTATTTAAAACATTTATTTACATTTATTTTTTTAAACTTATTTATAATTTTTTAAGCATTTACTAATTTTATTTATTTAAATTTTTTTTTTAACATCTGTTTAAAACGTTTTTTACATTTATTTTTAAATGATTAATTTAAAATGTTTTTTAAAATTTTTTAAATGCGTGATTTTTACAAGTATTTTTTTAAAACATTTAACATTTTTTTTCAATTTTTAATGTAATTTTTTTAAAATGTTTGTTTTTTAAAAAAAATTAAATGTTTGTTTTAAAAACTTTTTTTAAATATTTGTTTTAAACATTTTATTTAAACTTTTTTTACACCATTTTTTAACTTTTGTTTGATTTTTTTTATATTTATTTTTAGACATTTAATTTAAAACGTTTTTTTGGTGCATGTTTTTTACATGTATTTTTTTTAAACATTTAATATGTTTGATGTAAAAACAAATTTTTTATTAACATTTTACAGTGGATGGATATATTATTTTTTTTCTAAATAGATTTATATATGTCTGTGAATTTATATATATTATGTGAAAATTAAAGAAAAAAAATTAATGAGGGATTGGGTGTGCACAACAGTGGGTGGGTTCAAAGCGTTGTTATTTAAATGTTTTTTTATCATTTATTTAAGATGTTTTTTACATTTAATGTTTAACTTATTTTGAAAAAGTATTTTTTAGCTTTTTTTTAATTTAAATCATTTTTTTAAACTATTTCTAATTTTTTAAACGAATGTTTTTTACATGTATTCTTATTAAACGTTAAACATTTTTTTTTGTAAAAAATGTTTATTTTCTATTTTATTGAAATTTTACAGTGGGTGGATATATTTTATTTCTAAATAGATTTATATATGTGAATCTATATATATTATGTGCAAATAAATAATGAGAGATTGGAGGGGTGCGCAACAATGGGTGAGTTAATTTTTTTCTAAAAAGATTTATATATGTATATATAATATATATAATATATGAAAGATTCATCATATTTAAAAATAATAATGAGGTTGGGGGGTATGCGGACATCATTGGGTGAGTAGTTATTTTTTTGTTAATATATAATAAGTTATATATATATATATATAATTTTAAATGATTGATATATATATATAATATAAGAAAATTGTAAAAAAATAATTAGGGGTTTGGGGGTGCACCGTAGTGGGCGAGTTAATTTTTTTTCTAAATAGATTTATATGCAATATATGTAAGTTGCAACATAATTAAAAAAAATAACGAGCATGAGGGACCTGCACAAATATCATTAGGTGAATGTGTTATTTTTTTGTTAATATACAATAAGTTATTATATATATAATATTAAACCATGGATATATATACATATATATATATATATATATTATCAATAGATTTGTTTATATATATTATATTAAATCATTTATATATATATTATTAATGGATTTTTAGAAGCCACACTTAATTGATATATATTATTAATAGCTATATATATATATTATTAATGGATTTGTTTATATACATATATTATATCATATCATTGATATATATATTATTAATAGATTTGTTTATATATATATATACATATATATAATATGCAAGTTTCATCGTATTTAAAAAAATTAATGAGGTTGGGTGGTGTGCACAAACATCATTGGGTGAGTGTGTTATTTTTTTTGTTAATATATAATAAGTTATTATATATATAATGTTTAATGATTGATATATATATATATAATATGAGAAAATTATAAAAATAATAATTAGGGGTTGGGGGGTGCGCCGCAGTTGGTGGGTTATTTTTTTTCTAAATATATTTATATATGTATAGTATATATAATATATGCAAGTTGCAACATATTTAAAAAAATTAATGAGCTTGGGGGATGTGCACAGACATCATAAGGTGAGTGTGTTATTTTTTTATTAATATACAACAAGTTATTATATATATATAGTAATAAATCATTGATATATATATATATATATATTAATAGATTTGTTTATATATATATATATTATATTAAATCATTTATATATATATATATTATTAATGGATTTTTAAAAACTGCACTTAATTGATATATATTATTAATGGATTTGTTTATATATATACATTATTATATATATATATATAATTATATATCATTGTGTATATATACACACACACACACATTATCATTATATATAATAATAATTATATGTGTATATATATACATTATTATATATATATATATATTAGTTTTTGCTAATAATGATGATATATATATATACACATATATCGTTGATATATATATGTACATATATCGTCGATATATATATATATATATTCTAGTGATAACATGATAGGTGCAACGCCTGGACCAGTTGGTGCAGGCGCAACCTTGGAAGTCTGTGGTATGGAAATCAAATCTCCCTATTAGCAGTTTCCCATTATTTTTTTTATAGTAGTCAGGCCTCGCACGGGCTAGCTGGCTGGGCTTTTTTTTGTGCTGGCCCGGCCTGGCCCGACACGAGCTTTACTGGGCCGCTCGAGCTTTCGGGCTGGGCCTGTCGGGATTTCGGGCCGTCGGGCCAGAATTACACCCTTAGCCATAGGTCAGTACTACGAGGCTATCAACTCTAAGGAATCATAGGGTTCTTACTAGACCAACTTGGGCCCGTTGTCTCAGGTCCACTCATGCCTCTTATTAGAGTCTTCTATGGATCACACAGAGTTTCACCATGATGTGTCTATTCCAATTTAAATCAAGGAGATCCCCTTGGGGTATTGGTGTCAATGTAAACTCAGTCAATGGTCATGAACTTGGCCATCAAAGGCATATAACCAGAGTGGAAGGGCTCATTATGGTCCTTGAATCTATATATATTCTAAGGGATGCTATCTAATTAATTAAACTGCTTAATTAACATTTATAAAAATTAATATTAAAAAAACCTATAAAAAACAATCGACGAGCATCAATCCATTTCACTCTCACCTAAAAAACCTAAACTATAATACATTTATAGGAAAAATTTACAGAAGGGGTTTTTCTATTTTTTTTAAAAAAATTTATGGGTTATTTTTTTTGTTTAGAATATGAGACAGACAAGGGTCAGGATAATTTACACTCAACCCTCTAGTCCGAAAGTGTCAATTCATTTGATGCACTTCACCTATTTTAAAAAATAATAATTTTAATTAATTTCATTATATATATAAAACAAAATTTAAAACAACATTTAAAATACTGTTTTTGATAATTTTAATTTTAATTTTTGACATGTCTTGTTATATATATATATGTGTGTAACAACATTTTAAACAGTATTTAAAATGTTTCATTTTTATGTGGAATTACCCATATTTAGGTAATTTTAAAATATAACTAAAAACTTCACTGAGGACACCATTTTATAGGAGAGGAGACCTTGATATACCTTATGGATTTTCCATTCAGGATTTAGTTTCACTTTTCCAGCATTCTAATAATAATCTAATAATAACAATAATAATACAAAAATAATAAAATTTATTAATTAATAATTAATAATTAATAATATAATTAAAAAAATAATTAATAATTCAAGAAGGTCCGGGTAATGGGATAGAAATTCCTATTACCATTAAATTTATTAACAAAGAGTGTGGAGAAGCGACAGGAAAAAATAAGGGAAATGGAATGTGAAAAATAGTGAAAATACACTACCATAAAAAGCCAAACATACGTTTTCCCAAAAAATAAGAGAAACATGTCAGACCTCAAAGTATAATTATTTTAATGATCACTGTCACGACCCGTCCTCGGAACCCATGCCGTGACTACCCCAAGCCCGCCTCCCATAGGCCAGGGGCTGGCGACTAGCACCAAGGCGTAAATCCCGACAAAAGGGGAAGACATTGCCTTTATAAAGTAAACAAACCACAGAGTAAGAAAGCAGAAGTAAACACTAAGTAAATATGGGTACAAAAGTAGTGCGGAAAAGTAAATGGGCCAGAATACAAACCCAAACTAAAAGTAAAGTACAACTGGAAGAAAGTACAACAACTGATAGTAAGCAGCAACGTCGAGTCGTCTACTGGAAGTCCCCCCTGAAGGGTGGGTACAGATAGCCTCCTCAGCTCCTCGGGTCCAGCCGTCCGCTCCGAGTACGTCCCACCTAGTGGTCCACCTCTAGGTACCGACTTTCTCCACAAGCCTCAACCACGATCAACGCTGTCCGTCATCTGCAACCAACACAACGTAGTGCGGGCACAGCCCGTGTAGGGGTGAGTATACGCTACTCAGTAGGGACCCCGAGACCCCCGAAGGTCTCCCAGAATCCACAAAGGATAATTCCAAAGGAAAGATACAATCACGAAGTAACATCCAACACTACTTAGGTATATGCCCATACATATACCTAAGTCATCAATTCCTGCTCGGCTCCATCATCCATGCCCAAGTTCGATCACGTCCACATAGGAGTACAAACCAATCCACATAGGATAACACAACTCAATCCACATAGGAAAGCAAGTCAATCATATCGAAGATATTGATTGAAGGTAAGACTCAGCTCACACAGGTATATTTCTTCGTAAGGTGATAGAGATGATCAGATATAGTCAGTGATTCATCTATGCTGAGACCCACGTAGGATACTAAACCAGCTAAGCTGTCGGACCCACATAGGATACAGACCAGCTACTCTGCCAGACCCACGTAGGATAGCTAGAATAGAGTCAAACACTGCCATACCCATGTAGTATACAAAAACAGTAGTCATCGTCGTCGAACCCACGGATGATTTCAGTACGGTCTTCATCGCTGCCGAACCCACGTAGAATTTCAGTGCAGTCTTCATCGCCGTCGAAACCATAGATGATTTCAGTACGGTCTTCATCACTGCCGAACCCACCTAGGATTTCATTGCAGTCTTCATCGCCGTCGAACCCACAGAGGATTTTAGTACGGTCTTCATCATCACAGTCAGCTTTAGGGTTCCCGCACACAGCATGCTCGATTCCAGGAGGGTCCTCTCCACGAGCCAAAGTGGTCGATACATCAACTGAAACATAGTCCGGAGTTGATGTATCTCAAAGTTCCATCTCGACAAGAGGAACTCATCGTGACAGACGGTGCGTCAATCGGACGCCCGGTCTGCAAGTTATTGGCTTTTTTCGTTCCAGGGGCCCGGTTGGTTTTTAAGTCAAACCAACCCGACAGCACTCCAACTACGTCCAAACCTCGATCGGATTAATCCAAAAGGTCTATCTCACTAAGAGGAAACCAAAAAAGTCGTTGGCACGTCAAACAGACGTCCAGATCTCAAGTTATAAGCATTTCCGCTCAGAGGGCCCGGTTGGTTTCGTGTTCGAACCAACACGGACGTACCCAAAGTTCTCCTAAACCTTGAGTTTAATATACTTAAAAGACCGTCTCGATCCAAGGATCACATCGCAGCTGACGGTGCATTTATCGGAGGTCCGTAGCCCAAGATATGGGCAAAAGAACGTACCTGTCAGTTTTTAGGGGGTTTTGGGCCCGGATCGGCCCGGCCCGAGACCCCCCATGGGTCGGCCCGAACCGAGTCGACCCGAACCGGGTCCGGGTACGGCCCATTAGGGCGCGGCCCGGCCCGGTGGGCGCGGCTCGGCCCAGCCTGGGCGCGGCCCGGCCTAGGTGGCCCGGCCTGGCGCGCGCTCGCAGCCCGCGTGGCCAGCTGGCCACGCCGAGCTGAATGGAAGGGGGGGGGGGGGGGCGCTGCCCCCCTGTTTGAGTAACCGCGGCCCCCACGTGGGGGGGCCGCTCCTTTGGCCAGCCGGGGGTGACAACCCCCGGTCTCCCCCTGAAACGGCCGGCCTGGTCCGGCCGGCCGGTGTTTCTGCTGCGGGACCCGCTGCGGTCCCGCCCTCCGAGGTGCCGGAGGCCGGCGGTTCCGGTCGCCCCGCCTTTCACCACCGCGGCTTTGAGACACGTCCTTGTCCGACCGGCATGGCGCGACGGCTCCGTGCCCCTCCGTTGCGGCCTCGCTTTGGCTGCGGTGTCTTCGTGGTTCTCCAGCGCGGCGCGACGGCGCCGCTCCCCTTCCCTGCGGCCCGACTCCGGTCGCGGGTTCGTTCGGCCTCAACGGCGTGGCGCGACGGTGCCGCACATCTTTTCCGCATTTCTCCTTGATTCCGCGCGGTGCCGTTGCACCACGCCGCCTTCTTTCAAACCGAAACAACACAACAACAAAAGGGGGAGGAGAGTCTGCTGTGTTCGTGTGGTCCGACCTCGTCCCAATAAGTTGATATCTAGCGGCCCAAAAATAAAGACGAAGAATGAAAACGGATATTTCATGAACAAAAAGTAATTAACCCCTACCTTGATAACGAGTTGATGTTTGAAGAGCGTCGCGGAAAGCGGCGTCACGGGGCGTGGTTCCGTAGACGTCGACGGAGATCGTCTGAGGAGACATCATCTTCTATTTATCACAGAGAGAAGAGGATGATTACGTGTCGTTGGAGAACTCCCGCGTCGGTGTCTCTTCCCTTGTCTCGGAGGAGAAAGGGAATGGAGATACCGGAGTCGTTGAGTCATTCTTCGTTGAAGAGATGACATTCTTCGCGGAAGGATTGAAGCTCTTCGTGGGAGGATGAAGTTCTTCCCCAGAGAAAAGAGTTCTATCTCCCCAATCTCCTCACACCACAACCAACCCTCCCAAATAAAATAAGACTTATCTTATTTTATTACATCAAGCCAAGAATTTCAATTTTTAAAAATCAAATACATAACTCACTTAATTAATTAAGTGAGTTGGCATGATTAAAGAAGAGAGAAGGGGAGGTGAGGGGTCTCACATTAAAGGGGGGTTATGGAGTTAAGGAATATGAGGGGTTGGGATCGTGTGGGACCCACCCCACCTTTATCCTCTCATGGTTGGTTAACAACATGTGGGTCCCACCCCCAAATCCCTTAGGTTATAACTACCTAGAGGAAAATAAATAAAATTGTAATATAATTTTATTTATTCCTCACTAAAACCACAAAATTAACAACTCCTCCCGAGCAAACGCACCTTCGGAAAAGGTGATACTAAGCAATTACCGACGCTACGGTTTCATCAGTGCCCTCATATTTCAATTCCGAACACCAGTTCAAAAGTTAGGAAAACCAGTTTGTTCGTTCACTGAACGTACCCGATCTAAAATATGGAAATTGATTCCAGGCACACTGGGTCTCGGAATCAGGTGCCGTCAGAAACTGCGTTCTTGTAAAATCCCAAAGAAAATTAAGTAAAAAAATTTCCTTTTCATTTTACGGGTCTTTACATTACTCCGACCTCAGGGCTTTACGTCCCCATAAAGATACATCATAAAATAGGGGAACAAATGTGGGTACTGAGCACGCATCTGGGCCTCCCGCTCCCAAGTGCTCTCCTGGAGGTTTCCGTGCTGCCATCTGATGCACACTAGAGGTATCGACCGTCCACATAGGACCCGCTCCTGTCGATCCTCGATCTCCACTGGGACCTCCGCAAAAGTCACCCCATCATCAATGTCCAACTCCCCATGGTCGATGATATGCATCGGGTCATGCACGTATCTCCTCAGATGAGATACGTGGAAGATGTTGTGCACCAGGTGCAACTGAGGTGGTAGAGCCAGGCAATAAGCCACCTCGTCTATCCTGCTGAGGACTTGGAATGGTCTGATGAAGCGCAGAGATAACTTGCCGCCCCGGCCAAATCTCCGTAATCCACGTCGATATGAGACCCGCAAAAAGACGTGGTCGCCATCCTCGAACTCCAGTGGCCTCCGCCTCCTATCAGCATAAGACTTCTGCCAGCTCTGAGCTGTCCTCATCCGCTCCTGGATGACCTGGAACTTCTCTGTCATGGCCTGGACCATCTCCGGTCCCACAAGTGCCGACTCCCCGGGGTCTGTCCAGCACAGAAGTGATCTGCAAGGTCGGCCGTACAATTCCTCATATGGTACCATCCCGATGGTGGAGTGGTAGCTGTTGTTGTACGCGAACTCCACCAAGGGCAGGTGGTCCTCCCAGCTGTGACCAAAGTCGAGGACACATGCACAGAGCATTTCTTTGAGATTCTGAATGGTCCTCTCCGTCTGACCATCTGTCTGAGGGTGAAAGGCGGTGCTCAGACGTAGTTGTGTCCCAAATGCCTCCTGTAACCCCTTCCAAATCCGGGAAGTAAAGTGAGAATATCGATCGGAGACGATAGATGATGGCACACCATGAAGCCGTACGATCTCCTAAACGTAGAGGCGTCCCACGCTCTCCACTGAACCCTGTTGTCTGATGGGTAAGAAGTGATCCGACTTGGTGAGTCGGTCGAAAATCACCCAAATAGAGCCGTGTCCTCTGGAAGTACGTGGAAGTCCAGTCACAAAGTCCATAGATATCCCGTCCCACTTCCACTCCGGGACCTCTAAGGGTTATACCAAGACTACTGGTACCTGGTGCTCTGTCTTCACCTCCTGACAGGTGAGGCATCAAGAAACAAACTCATCTACAACCTTCTTCATACCCGGCCACCAATGTTGTCGTCTGAGATCCTGGTACATCTTCACCACTCCTGGATGTACCACTAAAGGGGAAGTGTGGAACTCTCTCAGCACCTCCTCCTATAAAGAAACTGGTACCATGGTACGTCCTCTGAAAAGGACGACATGCTCTCCTCCTACATAAAATCCATCATGTTCCTGTCCTAAGGATATCTGCGCATGCCGTGTCTCACAGTCAGCATCCCCACACTGTGCCTCTCTGACCCGCTGCAGTAGTGGAGGTGTGACTGTGAGTGATTGAAGAAAGACTTCTCCATCTCTATCCACGAAGGATATCTGCAAAGCGGATAGTTGCTCAGTCGCCTCACCAAGTAGCTAAATGCCCGTCCTCCTACTGAGGGAATCCACTACTACGTTTCCCTTTATAGGAGTATAGACTATCTCAAAGTCATAATCCTGGAGGAACTCGAGCCATCGCCGCTGTCTCAGATTCAGGTCTTTCTGCGAGAAGATGTACCTGAGACACTGGTGGTCAGAGTAGACTGTAAAGCGCTCACCCATCAGGTAGTGTCGCCATATCTTTAGAGCGAAGACCACTGATGTTAATCCAGGTCATGGGTAGCATAGTTCTGCTCATGCTGCCTCCACTGACGTGATCTATAGGCAATCACTGCCCGCTCATGCATCAGGACACATACGAGTCCGGTCCCTGATGCATCGCAGTAGACTACGTACCCCACTCCCTCCTCCGGTAGCCTCGAGATAGGTGCGCTGGTAAATCTCTGTCTCAACTCCTGGAAGCTCTGCTGACATCTGTCTAACCACACGAAGGGTTTCCCCTTCTTCTTCAAAGTTGAGAGTAGTGCCGCAACTCTGGAGAAGTCTGGTACAAACCTCTGGTAGTACCCAGCTAGCCCCATGAAACTCCGCACCTCCGTCACACTCATGGGTGGCTCCCAAGATAGCACTACCTCGATCTTCGCAGGATCCGCTGCAACTCCCGCCTTAGAGATGACGTGTCCCAAGAAGTGGACCTCATGTAACCATAACTGACACTTCGAGAGCTTACCATAAAGCTGGTGCTCTCAGAGTGTGTCTAGTACAACCTACAAGTGGTAGGCGTGCTCCTCCTCAGTGGTCGAGTATATAAATATGTCTTCGATGAAGACCACGACAAATCGATCGACGTATGGCTGAAAGATCTTGTTCATGAGACCCATGAACACTGCTGGAGCATTGGTTACGCCGAAAGGCATAACCAAGAACTCATAGTGGACATACCGACATCTGAAGGCCATTTTCTGTACGTCATCGTCCCGAACTCTGAGCTGATGATAGCCTGATCTGAGGTCTATCTTTGAGAACCACCGTGTTCCCTTGAGCTGATCGAAGAGGTCGTCAATCCTCGGTAGCAGATACTTGTTCCTCACGGTCACCTTCTTCAGGCGACGATAGTCGACAAAAAGTCGCAAGCTTCCGTCTGCCTTCTTGGCGAACAATATCAGGGAAGCCCAGAGTGAAACAATGGGTCAGATGAATCTCTTGCCCTACAAGTCCTCCAACTGTACCCGTATCTCTTGGAGCTCAGTGGGGTTCATCCGATATGCTGGGGTGGATATCGGGGCTGTCTCGGGGTACAAGTCAATATATAAGTCTACCTCTCTGCGAGGAGGTAGTCCTGGAACGTTGTCATGGAAAACGTCTGCATACTGATCCACCACTACAGGAAAACTAGGACTCTGCACGTCAACTGCTCCTAGGATGAGGCTAGCCAATTGATGAGTGATGGTTTGTCCTCTCCTCTGCGCGAGTCCATCCTGTGCTGCAAAGGCTCCCTTCTCACCGGTGAAGGTGAACCTGCTCCCGTTGGTGCGTACACACCGCACCTTGCGTCTAATACAGTCGATCTGATCATGGACTGTAGATAACCAATCCATTCCCATGATGATGTCGTAAGGCCTCGACGCCGCTAAAAGAAGATCCCAACCGAAACTCTCGCCTCCTAGAGTAAGGTCACACTGCCGGCACCAGTGCATAATCATCGAGTCTGCTTCCGTAAGAGTCTCTAGCCATAAGGATTGAGCCAACAGCTCCGTCGGAATCTCCGAGCTCCGAACAAGGGCAGCAGCAATAAAGGAATGAATCGCTCCTGTGTCTATAAGAACTGCAGCAAGGGTGGAGTAGACACAAATAGGCTTATGTGAAAGCCTTTTTCCACCAATTTCCTGAGACTCAAGATGTTGGTCTTCATGTCGGATACATAGTAGATATTGGAGATGAAATCTTGATTGTCATATTTTTTTTATCAGTATATCTCCTCTTCCATGAAAAAATACTATTGAGAGATCGCCAAATGAAATATTTCATTGAACCCTCTCTTCTAGGTTCGTAAGCAAGTGCTTGTGACCTGTCATGTGGTTGATAGCTCCATAGCTAAGATATCACATACCTTGACTTTGTGTTAATGTTTTTGCCATCAATGGTGTATGATAACATTTTCTTAGTTTCCAGGGAGTGATAGATGTTTTGAACTAAAATGTCAATTTTAAACTGATAACATACACTTTAAGTAATATTTGGAATATTGTGCATCATATTGAGGTGTGGCTAATTCTTACACATCAAAAATGAATTATGTCACATTTATTTTCTTTTATTTGAGAATTTCATGTGACTTTTTTACTAAAAAGTCAATTTAAACTGAAAACATACACTTTGAGTCATACCGATCACATCGTGATTCGCTTTGAGGTGTGTTAAATCTTCCACCACCACCATTGGGAACCAAGGTGCAGACGAAGAAATGGACCATTCATAGTATCCAGTTCATCTCCTACACCTATGTCACTAAACACACTATCCATGGATCATCATTGGACACTATTTTGACAAAATCCTTGTCAAGAAACCTGCATCAGTGGATACATATGAGAATCCAAAGAGATGGGTTTAGAAAAGGTGATTCAGTTATGAATATGTCATACCCAGAGAGTAGGTTTTAGTTTCTCTAACCTCAGGGTCTAGGTGTGGTTGATCCTCATTTTCCCCATCTCCATGTACTCTTCTAGTCGGAGTTCATGGAGCACCTTGGGTTCACAAATAACTTGTTCCCCCACTTCCTAGCGGCATCCTAGATGATGTGATCTATTCTGTTGAAGGGGATTCTAGAGGGGAGGTGGTGGTGAAAAAACTGGGTTCCGTTGAGGAAGATGATGATAGATACAGTGAGGAAAACAGTGTGGAGGCCATAGATGATAGTCTAACTAATGTTGTCTTGGATGTAAACCTAGACAGTGTTGGCGAAGAGGGTGTCGATAAATATGCTAAAAATCCACCAATTGAAGAAAGAGATTTTGTGGACCTTCTCATAGAGGTAGAACTCGTAGAATTATTCCTCCCTAATGATGGTGATGTTGGGATTTCTACCTCTCATCCCAACTACCAGTTGTAGGGTGGCAGCCAACCCGATGTTGGTAGTGTCATCCTTAGTTCATGTCAATCTGATGCACGGTGTGACCGATATGACTCAAAGTGTGTGTTTTTATTTAAAATTTATATTTTAGTTCAAAACACGCATCACATACTGAAAATTGAGCAAACACATTAAGATTATTTTGTTACTTTAGGAAAATTATACATAATTCATTTTTAATCTGTAGGAATTCACCTCACTTTAATCTAATACATCATGTGTCTGGTCTGATTCAAAGTGTATGTTATCAATTTAAAATTGACATTTCAGTTCAAACATGTGTCACTAACTAAAAACTAGTAAAACATGATCAGATTGTATTGATACTTTAGGATAATGATTCATAGGTTATTTATGATGTGTAGAATTCAACCACATGTCAAATTGACACATGATGTGACTAGTATGACTCAAAGTTCATTTTTTCAGTTTAAATTGACATTTTAGTAAAAAAAATACATGTAACATACTAAAAAATTGACCAAACATGTTCGTATTATTTTAATATTTTGGTAAAATGTTCCATAAGTCATTTTTGATGTGTGGGAATCAACTTCACATAAACTTGACACACAGTGTGATTTATATGACTCAAAGTGTATGTTTCTATTTAAAATTGAAATTTTTGTTCAAAACACACATCACATACTCAAAAATGATTAAAATCATTCAATTTGTTTAAATACTTTATGAAAATGATCCATAAGTCATTTATGATGTGTAGGATTCAATCATACCTCAATATGATACAAAGTGTGCCCGGTATGAATCAAATTGTATATTATCATTATAAAATTAGAATTTTAGTTCAAAATGTGTGTTAATCATTGAAAACCAAGAAAACATTCTTGGATTATCTTGATAATTTAAGAATATGATTCATAAGTCATTTCTAAAATGTAAGAATCATCTAAACCTCAATAAGATACATGATGTGCTTGATATGACATGATGTGTATGTTTTTAGTTTAAAATTGACACTTTAGTTTAAAACACACACCACATACTCAAAACTAGGAAAACGCATTCATATTGTTTTTATAATTTAGGAAAACAATCCATAAGTCATTTGTGACATGTAGGAACTGGCCACACCTTAATCTAATACACGATGTGACTAGTATGACTCAAAATGTGTGATTTCAGTTTAAAATGAAATTTTATTAATTTATTGTTTCATATTTATTGTTAATTTTTTTATTTATACTATTACTAACATATGATTTTTTTTATATAGGCTCATTCTTTTCTCGAGAAGGAGTGATTTGTTCAAAAACTGGTAGCATGATTAGGCTCTTTTAAGAGGGGGTCGGGGGCCAATGACGATGAAATATTGATGTTTTTGAATGCTTGTGATAAATTGTAATTACCAATGTAATTGTAAAAAACCAATATATTTGAAATGTCTATAATATAGTGTTTTTATTGTATTTTTTATTTAAATTTAATTTTAATTAAATTCACTATTTTTTGTTGTAGTGTGATGTAATTTCAATAGCACACTATAGCAGTATGACTTTTATCAGTACTACTTTAGCACTAATAAAGTTCCCCCTTCATCATTGCTTTTTTAGTTCTGATAAAAGACATACTCGTTTAATGGTGATTATAATAACAACACTTTTTTAGCACTAATAAAACTCTTTTTACATGCTATTAAAGGGTCGATATGCAGTAGTTCTAGTGCATTGGCCTCGACACCAAATTACAGATGAATCAAAACCTACAGTAGAGAAAGACTAGACCTCACAGCAACAGTTTCAATAGGGTCAAAAGTAACCTAATATTTCTTTTTGATTATCAGTGAAAAATGGGTTGTGGTCCCATAGGAAAAATGGGTTTGGGGTGGGGAGGGATTCTTAAAAACTGAATGGCTCAAAAGCGGGCTTATTAAAATTTTCCACACATATCGACTACCTGTGTGGGTAAACCCATGAAAATACAGGATGACCCACGGGTTTTTGTTTGATTTTTTTTAAAATAATTTACATGTGAGTTGTCTTCCTTTCCCAATGCCTCACCTAGTAGTCCAATGCACCCTGCATGAACTACAACTCTACGCCCTAAAACTCCTCCCCTCCCATCTTATTTCTAATATATTTCTCAATCTCATCCTTCCATTCCCCCACCCCTCCCCTTAAACATTCATTTATTTACCTTTGACGTTTCTTAGCTCCTTCCATCACCCGCCTCTCTCTCTCTCCAGATCCGACGACACCACCACCACAGTCGCCCCATCATTGCTACCATGCTTCGTCGTCACCTACCTCCCTCCCTCTAGACTTGATGTTCCAGTCCCCTTACTGATATCCTCTATCTCCATCCACCCTTCTATACCTAATTTATGTCCATCAACTAGCATCTCCAATGTCGGTTGATGACGTTCATTGTCTTGTCGCCCCCTCCTTTTGACTGCTTTGTCTTACCCCTGCTTCATCCACTGTCTCGTCGCCCCCACCTACTTCATCAATCATCCCATAACTCATGCATGCTTCGTCTATTGTGTGATGTTTGCTTACTTCATCGCCTCTTCCATCTGACATCCATCTCCCGACATCCTCTCTATCACCTCTAACATATGTCATCCCATCACCCCCACTTTCTTTGTATGTCATCTGACGTCCACTGTCTGGTCACCCTCACATGCTACATCCACCATCCCTTCGCCCCCTCATCTGTAGAGACCTAGTTTTTTCCTAGTAATACTTATAAATAATTCTATGTATATTTTCAAAGCTAAGTGCTGATAAAGCGTGCGATTCCTTGACCCAGGGTGCCCGGAATTAATTTTATAAAAATATTAAATATATTTTATATTACGCACGTGCAGCTTCTTAAAGAAAATGGTATAAGTATTAAAAGGAATCTCATATCATAAATTTGAGACCACAGTTGATTCTATAATGCGGTGTTTTCCCTAGGAATGACATAAAATGGGTTGGCGCGGGGCGTTCAGACTCCTTGCTCGTTGACGGTATGTTCATTGAAATAAATAAATAAATAAATAAATTATTAATTAATTGTTTCATTTCAACCCAATGGATAATTCTATAAGAATGATGCCAAGATGAATTCTCCAAGGTTAGTCACATAAACCTTGGGAGAATTCTAGAGCTCTCTCTTCCTCCTCCATTGGAAGATCTCATTAGATGACGATGAAACACCAGATCAGATTAGATCAGGACGCAACGAAAAAAATGACTTCTCTTGATCATCGGCAGATGCATTCTTCATCAAAGAATGATCCATAATCAAGTTAGAACTCATCAATTGGTGATTTATTTTCTTTGATTAAATTTTTGATCATATCCATCCTTGTTCTTGGGTCTGCGCCAATTGTGGATTGAGCATGCGCTTATTTACTAGAATTTAAACTGATTTCTTAATTGTTTTCTAACCCGGTATCATTGTTCTTAATCGTTGGCCAAGAATGATTGGACAATGATCATCTAAACCTTTTTATGGTGTTTTCCCACCTCGTTGCTTCACGTTCTTAATCAATTGGACCCCTCGGTCCTGGTTTGATATTATTGGGTAGTACCGAGCCTGATCAGACCCCCATAATAGCAAAGTAATCACACGCGAGGCACGGATTGATAAACCAAGCACATATCTATGATTGTTTCAAGAAATTGGTATTTTTTGTGATTAAAGTTCAATAAATCGATTGTAGAATGCATGATTGTATGCAGAATGAACGATAAACCCATGTGGATGAACAGAGGCCAATTTTCAACGAGTGGCGGCCCAGAATCGTGATTTTTGGCTAAATCCAACTTTTGATCATAGATAGTGTTGGTTCTGACGTGGAGAGACCATATTCAAAGAATCATAAGAAGATATAAAGATCTATAAATTCTAGAGAAAACCCAACTACACGCCGTGTACAGGGAAGAACACATTACGTGTAGCCCCTCAACGACGGTGACTACGGATTTGGGAAAAGTTAAGGATGACACAACATGTATCCATAATACATGTTGTGTACCCCTTCCTCGGTTGGATAGCCTATGTGATATATTACACGGGTAGGAACCCTTGTGAAAGTACATGGCTAGGAACACGGCTGTGTACATAGGTACATGGACATCGCCAGAAGGACACGGCTCGGTCCCGGTTAGCCTGGACACGCCATGTAGTCCACCTACATGGCGTGTACTGCTACACGAGCATGGAGTTGCGTGATGGATAGGGACATGGCTAGGCGGTGCAGCAGGACCACATGTCGTGTGGGTCCCCTTACACGTCATGTACCCCTTGGTTCCTTTTTAGGAAATGTCAACTGCTCGTATCTCCTTCGTTTGAACTCAAATTTTGGCCCATGAGTAGCCTATACTAAGAATTGTTTCACGTAGAACATGATGATGCCCTTATTTTTGGATTACAAGATACAATATTGAATGTTCTAGGAATGATTCCTACTTAGGAAATGCCCGATGATGGTAGTGATTATGCAGCATCACAGGGACCTTTCGGAGCAGTACTCTCCAGCAGGGCTAGGCATTGGAGTTCCTCAATGACCTTTCCAAGTGATGCCCTTCAGCAGGGCTGGGCATTGGAGTTCCTTAATGTAATTTTTAAGCAGTACCCTCTAGCAGGGTTGGGAAGTGGGGTTCTTCGATGTATTTTCTGAGTGGTACCCTCAAATGTGTGACAGAATGATGAGGCGTGGATAGAGGGTACCACTCGAAAAGGATTTTGGTTGGGTTTAGGGGAACAGTGCCAAAGTGTCTTGAGTGTGGCTCTCAGGCCAGGGAGTCTAGTGATGGTGTAGGCAGCCACCGTATCCATTCACCAAGACCCTGAATACCTTATTTCTGACTCGGCATGCTGATACATTTATTGTTTAGGGATCAATGGAACATGCATCATATAAGATTGAGTCTTTGACTATGCTTCTTGAGTCATCTCCCCATTGTTGTTGATATATATATCCTGATCTGATCATGGTACATCTTGATAAATCTTAGGATGCCTCTATGATGACAGTCATCTAGGATACCGGTTCTAGTTCATAAAGATGATTTGATGAGTGATGATTCCTTATTTTAGGGTCCATCATGTTACCCACTTCCTCCAAGTGGTAAGGTAGAAGCACCTCCACCTCTCGAGTAGTTGATCATTCTAGAAGAGCATGCTGAGAACAGGCATCGGCTTAGCGCACTCCGCAAATTCTAGTGTTAGAGACCGCTGAGGTTCCGCGACGAGCTAGCTCCTCAAGATGAAAAGGATTGGCTAGAGTTGATGGTATGTATCTTTAGGATTTTTCGAATCCTTATGGACCAATTAGTTTCACTAGCATCTATCATTTTCCAAAGAAAAATTGGTCATTGGTGGAGTCTCATTACCTAGATGCACGATGGGTCAACATTCTCTTGGACTAACTTCTAACAGTTATTCTGTGAGGAGTTATACCCCTCCTTTTTGTGCTCCATCTGGATCCAGGAGCTTCTAGATATACTTAAGGGAGGGATGACGGTGGATAAGTATGCAGTGAGATTAACAGACCTTACACAGTACTCTCTTGACATGATCTGGGATGGCTATTTCTAAGAACAGAAGTCTGAGTAGAGACTCTACAGAGAGATTTGATCCAGCATTATGCCCTTGTGCATCCCCACCTATGTCGGGGTGTCGGAGTGAGCACTAGTGGTAGAGAGATTCCGGTCAGAGGGATGCTAGACAGCTGGAACTGGTAGTGGGTACCACAGAGCTGAGTCGTCTTCAACAGCTAGTAGACGCTAGGTGCCAAGATCTCAGCACAGAGGACCTTCCCATGATCAGACTTGGGCATGTGTTTTTTCAGTACAAAGATAGTGCAGAGCACTAGGGAAGTTCATAGAGGGTCAGTGCTTTGCTTGTGATGATCGAGGCCACATGGCGCATGACTATCTAACCAGATGTGCTAAGGAGAACATGTAGATAGCTAATGGACCATCACGGTAGAGGCAGTTCCATGATCAGGGATCTCTCTAGTGTGGTCAGGGTGGTCCCCAAGGAGGTGGATCTATTAGAGGAATAAGAGGAACCATGGGTGGTGGATGATTTTATGATATCCTTCCACCACCACCACCTGGCGGCCCACGTTAGGCTCAGGGAGTTGACGTTCAAGGTTGCAGACAACTGCAAGCTTTGGATGTATATGATCTCGTAGCACACAAGATGATATGAGGTATGATTGGTGTTTATTCTATTTTTGATTCTATATTAGTATACACAAGTTCCATTAATTCCTATATCTCTATACTCATGGTGTGAGATCTATAGCTCTCAGTTGAGGCGATATCCCAACAGGTTCTTCTTGAGGTTCCTACAGGGAAAGCTTTTTCTGTATCTTTTATCTACCAGCAGTGTGAGCTATCGCTTGGTGGAGAGAGGTTCATGTGGGACCTCTTGGTCATCACAATGGAACCTATGAATTCATATTGGTTATGGATTGGTTGTCCATGGTTCAAGCCCATATTGACTGTCACCATAGACAAGTCATATGTCTATGCACTAATGGGATGTGATTCTCCTTTTTTGGTGAGAGAGATCTCATGGAAGGGAAAGCGTGTTCTATGAGTAGGAGGCTACAGCTCATCACCCATCAGTTGGCAAGTATATCCCTTGGTGCAGTTGGCTCTTCATAAATCTAGGTTCCTTGAATTGTGGATAATTATATGGACGTCTTCCTCGAGGACGTTTCGGGACTACCTCTGAGGTGGGAGATGGATTTTTTTCATTGACTTGCATCCCTCCACTACTCTGATATCTTCTTTGGCATATCAGATGGCCCCTACTGAGATCCAGTAGTTGTGGTTACAGTTGGAGGACCTTTGAGAGAAAGGTTTTATCAAACCCAATGTGTCCCCCTAGGCAGCTCTGGTGTTGTTCGTGAAAAAGGCTGACGGGAGCTTACGACTTTTCATGGATTATCATCGCTTGAACCAGATCATGATAAAGAATAAGTACCCTTTACCAATCATTACCAACCTCTTTGAACTATTTCAAGGCATGAGATGGTTCTTAAAGATCGATCTCAGTTCTGGCTACCACTAGTTGGGGGTTCGCAAAGCTGATATTCCAAAGTTGGAATTCTGATGTCGCTACGAACATTATGAGTTCCCAGTGATGCCCTTTAGTGTGACGAATGCCCCCGCCATGTTTTATGGATTTGGTGAAGCTGGTCTGCCAACCTCATATTTTCATATTATTATTTATATTTTCAACCTTACATACTCAATCTCTCATGGTCTGCAACCATAAATTTTTCACATGTGGGTTTTTGAAGGTATACTAAAAATTAAAAAATTATAAAAACAATAATGAATACAGGTTTTCTGTGGGCTTTCCCGCATCTGTTGTGGTGGGGGTCAGGCTTGATGGATCCACCTGCTCTACATTCTTATCCTTCCATGCATCACTAGCCTTCATATCACCACCAACTCTGATTAAGTGAGTTTCATCTATAGTGGGGTCACCCCTGAATGACTATTCAGCACCTTTTATAGCCTTTATGTCAGCCTCCACATGGGGTGCATGCCCCTTACCATCATCATTTCTTGCTTCAGTATTTGAAATAATATTTTTTTATTTTAAATTACCTTCATTTAAGTAATACCAAAATAAAATTATTTTTTAAAAAAATGGGCAGAAAACATCAGTTCATTGTATGCTCGGGTGTCCCAGATTCCAAAAAAACCTAACCCAAAATAAAATAAAAAATAAAAAAAATCATTTCAAAAAATTTACCTAAATTTATAACATTTATAAAATATAAATTAAACTCAAAAAAACATAAACTAATATATATTTATAGCAATTATAAAATATAACATTTTAAAAACCCAAAAATATAAAAAAATTGTCTACTGTAAAATGAATTAAAAAAATTATAACCAAATTATTCATTCATAACCTTTTCCTAAAAAAACATAACTCCAACTGGACCCTAGATGAGGAGGACCCACAACAGAAGACGGTCCAATAAAACCAAAATATGACATACATTTAATCCATTTAGATAACTTTTCCATTCATAACCATTGTCTAATAAACGGAACTAACCACTAAGATATGAGACTAATACGCTTGGCTTGACTCTTCCCTGGGAAACGCCCCCTTCAGTTTTTCCACAAGAACATCCATGGAATGAAAAATTGAAGGTGGGTTTTGCAACATCAAACTCAAACACAGAAGCAGATGCTGATTACTGGAGAAGATTACAGTAACAAAAATATAGCAGTAGCAGGAAACAAACTGATTATATTTCTTCAGATTCATATGATTATTACAACGCTTAAACACACCCTATTTATAGGGATACAAATGTATAGAAAAACAAATTAAGGAAACCCAAATAGAAATAAAAGTCTACAAAATGGTGTGGTAGGTGACGCCCAAGCCTCTGAAGCATAATACGTCAAGAATCCCTTGTATGAAGTCTCCAAGACTCCATTACAATAGTAGATGGTTGGTGTCGTCCAAATAAAAATAGATTTATCTTTCCAACATCCCCCCCCCAAACTTTTTTTCTTGTGACTTGGCGTTTTCATCATATTTATTCACATATCCAGGTCGGTGATCAACGAGTTCAAAGACTTCACCATTTTCAATGCCTTCCTTTTTCTTATAGCCTTCGGTTGCATAAATGGAATGGATTTCCTCATCTATCATTTTCCTCAATATTTCATTGGATTTATCTTCCTCAAAGCCAACTGGATCAAAATTCACAAATAGACAATAAAAATTTACATACTCCTCCATTAGTTCTATTCTCTCATATATATCTACAAGGATTTGAATGTTTTGGGGATATATATGAGAAATTTCTCGTTCAATGTCTTCAGATGTTGGCGTATGTGGTAACGACATCATTGGTTCTTCAATTCCTCGTTCCTTCAATGGTACTTCTTCAATGATTTCTTCATATTCTAGAGTGAGTTGTACCTCTCTTGAATCATCATCTTGATTCCACTTCTAAGTCCCATTTTTTTCAAAGATATCATCTATGCTATGAACAATCTTCTTGGTGATGGAATTATAAAAGTGATATTTTATTACTCGGTCACTCTATCCCATAAGGACACATTTCACTCCTTTGTCCTCAAGCTTTGTTTTTTTTTGCCTCTAGGATCCTGACATAGGAAGCAGCATGGAGAGGCTGTTGATTTCTTCTTCTTCTTTTGTTGAATGGCATAAGACGACTAGGGAGGAGGCGGAAATGGAAGTAAATCAGCCTAGGAAGCTTTTATTTTTATTTTTATTTTCTGAAGAGAAAGATGGGCGTGAAGGGTTAAAAAATCACCGACGACAAAGGAGCAAGCCTTCCAGCCACCCGTCTTGGATCTGAGCACAGGGTTTCCCTTAGGATCCACAATGCCGTCCTTGGTGTACCCATCAGCCCCTTCTTCCATGGCCTCACGCGTCCACCTCGCTTCGCGGGGTGCTCATAGCACTTCGTCGGCGCCGGATGTGCAGTGCAGGTATCCCACCACTTGCGCGTGCATAAATGGATGGATATGGTTGAAAAAAATATGCATTGACTTGGATTCTTAAAACAATATTATTTGGGTGGGGCAAACTGTTCTTGGAGTATCTCTTAGAAAATCAACCCATTACTCCACCTAGTTGATACATATTTGAAAAGAAGCTTTACGTTTATTAATTTAAATGGTCACTATTGTGGTATGCTATATTCAACTTAGTTATTTTAAAAAACTAAACTCAAATGTTTTCTTTAAACTTTTCTTTTATTATGTTGATTATTGACATAACAAATGTGAAAGATGATCTTTCACATCACGTATCACAATAAACAACATGAAAAACCGCAATTTTAAGTTTTTCATATATGTTATTCAAATAATATAACTCAATGTTCCTATATATCTTGAAACCATTCACACATCACTTATAGTAAATATATAGCCAATAAATTCTGTTTTCATGACAAAGGAAATTCACAACATCCAATTTCTTTTGAAATTAAAATTACAAGTGTATTTTATGAAATATGTTTTCTCCATGTCTCATGACTTTCACTTCTAGTGAAATGCAATTTGGGTCATGAATCTCTAAACGGATGTCATGTCACGTTGGATGCGAATAGTGTAAAGATACATATTCAATCAATAATATGTATTTTGAATACATTAAATGAAAATTTTGAAATATCAAATTTGTTATGCCCAAAGGGGGCTTAGGTGTGAGAAACCCTCGGGGGGGGGGAGTAAATTAGGGTATGAAATCTTTTCACTACCACAAAACAGAGCAAGGGAAGTACCGCCCTTTATCAGTGCTAAACAGAAAGCACTGATAAAGGGGTGTGCCTTTATCAGTGCTAGATAAAAGCGCTGATAAATTTTCCCTTTATCAGCGCTACAATAGGCGCTGATAAAGGTGTACCCTTTATCAGTGTTCGGTGATAAAAGGAAAATTTATTAGCGCTATTATCAGCGCTGATAAATGTTTTTATTCTTAATTTATATAAAATTATAATATTTATAATAAAAAATAATGTTTTTTGTATATATTAACAATTATATACCAATATTTATAAATATATACTCTTTATTGTTATAATTATTAATAAATAAATATATATTTATCTTATATGTCATTTTAAATAAATATATAAGTATATAAATAAATTGTTAAATAAAAACCATTGGAACCTTGATCAGCGCTCGTTAAAAGCGTTGATAAAGGTAGGTTTTATCAGCGTCATTTTAGTGCTGATAAAGGCATCCCTTCATCAGTGCTAAAAAAGCGCTCATAAAGGTATGTCTTATCACCGCTTTTATTTTAGCGCTGATAAAACATACCTTTATGAGCGCTTTTAATGAGCGCTGATAAAGGTTCCAACAGTTTTTATTTAAGAACCCTAACAGACCCCTCCTCTCTCGCACACGTTCAAGCTTTCACGGAAGCTAAACCCGACCCTTTTTCTGCCGCGACCTCTCCTCCTCCTCCTCCTCCGCCGCCACCGCTGGGTTTTCCTCCTCTTCCACGACCATCATCCTCCTCTGCTGCCACTGCCTCCGCCGCCGCTGCCTCCGCCTCCGCTACCTCTGGTGTATGAAACCTTGGCCAGGGTCCTAGTTTTAGCAATGAGAATGAAATATCTAAAGTTTACTTGTTTCAACCTTGTTTTCGTTGTATGTTTATCTTTTATATTTTAAGTCTGTTGAACTCGTTCTATCGAAGGTGGGTTCTATAATTTCTTGTTATCTTAAGGTGTGTTTAACTATGGTGTAGGTTGATTTCGGTTATAGCGGGTTCTGGGGTTTGTGGGATGTGGTAAATGGTTTACTCAGTTTTAGATTATTTTATTCTCATGGGTTTCCCCTATTTTGGCTAGGTATAACATATGAGTTCTCATTTTATGTTTTCTTTTCAGTTGGAAATTTCTTCTGTTGTGCGCCTCTCCTCTGCCGCGAACGCACCTTTGTTGTGTGCTGAACGACACCTTCGCGGTGAGTTTTCTCCTGTTACTCATTGGTTTCCTTTTGTTTTCATGTTATTACTGTTTGATATTGATGATTACAATGTGAAATGTACGGGCTAAACGCCCTGCTGAAAATCGTGGTCGTTGGTGGTCCTTGTTTGCGCACTAAATGAATTGCATGTTGGTTGGTTCCTGTTGAACATTTGAATATAAAAATTGGTAATTTACATATACTTGACTTATGAATGAACGCCCCAGGATGATAAAACTTCTGTGATAACCCCTGAATTAACAAAAAAAATTGAATAAGGGATGCTTTGTAAAATCTGAAATTGTGATTGTTTGGTTTGTATGGTGTTGCGATTGTGAGAACGATTGTGTGTTTGTATGGTGTTGTGGTTGTTGGCATGATTGATATGCCATTTTGTTTCCCATGTTGTTTTTCTTCCACCATTGAATATCAATCCAAACTTTACCCATTTCAATGAAACCACCACTTTGTTACTAGTGCAATTCCACTGAATCCTAGAAAACCACTTCTAGAGGACTCTATGAGACACTTTATGGACACCCTAGTCAAAAATGGATTTCACCTAATTCCTTTTTGTGTGGGAAAAACTATTGGAGAATAAAAACTCACATTCCTCTCTATTTATAGAAAAAATAATTATTTGTGTTGCTCATTTTCAATGCAGTGGTGCAGGCAAAAACAATTGAGGAATGTGATGTGACCACTGAGCTTTAGGGAAATTCCAATGAGATGTGATTTTATTATTTATGTGTTTGACTCATTCTCCACAAACCTATAATTCACTTCTTCTTAAAAAAATTGTCAATGATGACCATTTTTTATGATAAAATAATTATAGTGAGAAAATAATGAAAATGAATAATAATTAAATAAATTCTTCTTCTTCTCATAAGGTGCACAAAATTAAATACTTCATCTTTTCCCAAAAAATTACCGTTATGTGACTTTAATTATTTTAGGATTTGTATTTCATGTAAATAATGAGGTTTTTAAAGAAAATTAAATTAAATAATTGAATTATATTTTTTTAGGATTTGTATTGCGGAGCAATATATTGTTGAGAAAGTCGTTGAATTATGTACCAAATACCTGTCTGGTGTGAAAAACGTTGGCCTACCGAAATCTCGTCACACTGGGCGGCTTGAGGGTAAAGGAATTTCTGTAAGAGAGGTTGTCACAATCAATATTACAGATCAGGAGCAGGCTCACCTTTATGTTTTGCATAACAGTTTCGACGTTGACCCATATGTTCAAAACCACAAAGAAATTCTTAGGCATTTGAATCCTTCTAGGGCTGAAAAATGGATATCAGATACACATAATCGACAGTTTATAGGATGGTTTCAGGACCATATTTTTAAGCAGTTAGATGAAAATCCAGACTTAATTTCAGAATGACTTCGATGGCTAGCCGGAGGAGCAAGTGTGTATGTATTCTCTTACAATGATTATGCAGTTAATGATTATACATTCTATACTAATGAACCTTATGAAGACAGTACAATGTAGAATAGTGGGGTTACACTTGTGGCTGAGGCGATGCATGTTTCCGGTGCTAAGGACAGAAATCCAATTTATGCGAATATTTCAAACTTTGGCATCATGAAACGAATATGGGAGTTGGATTATACGAAATTCAAAGTGCCGATTTTTCAATGCAAGTGGGTTGATAACAGGAGTGCTGTTAAAATAGATGAATTAGGATTTGTGAAATTTATTTCAGTAAGGATGGGGAGAAAGACGAACCATTTATAATGGCATCACAGACAGTACAAGTATTTTATATTCCAGACCCCGCAAACTGAAATTGGTCAATTGTTCTATTATCAACCAAAACAACTGAAGGGTTAGATGAAATTTTAATGGAGGACAACCCTTTTATAGGGACTTCACAATCATTTCACATCGGTCCCAATGTAGATGAGGTTTTGTATGTCAGAGGAGACCTTAATGAAGGGATTTACATAGTCGATAGAGGGGTCAAATATCTTCAGCATTTAAAAAAAAGAGAGTACAATAATCAGGTTATTTTTTTATTGTAATATACATTGTGTTATGTTATGTTATTATCTTTTTGTTGCTGCTTTTATGTAATCTAATTTAAATGTTAAACCACTTCTGCAGATAATGACTTCTACACATGCTGATGTGCCCAATCCCGAGGCACAAAAGGTCTCTCAACCAGCTGTTGGTGGTCCCAGTGCAGAGCAACAAAAGGTTTCTCAACCTGTTGTTACTGGTCCCAGTGCGGAGGTACAAGAGGTTTCGCAACTTGTTGTTGCTGGTCCCAGTGCTGAGGTACAACAAGTTTCTCAACCTGTTGCTGCTGGTCCCAGTGCCGATGCTAGAACTCCAGAGTAACAAAATGATGATACTTCTGAGGAAATGGTAGGAAATGAAACCCTGAAAGTGCAAAAAAAAAACAAGAGCACCGTAGTTTGATAGTGTTAACCAAAATCCTTAAGACAAAAGCAAAAGACATAAAATTTTATGTGGGATAGAATAATAGAGGCCAACATATTAACCCCAACAGAGCCATCTTTAGTATCTACATTGGAATTGTCACTCGTCAATGCATGCCGATTGATGTATAGTCGTGACACCATGTTTTCACCGGGCTTAAGACACTAATGTGGGAAGAGATTACGGTAACATTATGATATCATTTTTTTAATTTATTAAAATAAAATAGAATACTAAAACATTGACTTACTCTTCATCATCCATTGTAGAGTGCATTTATAGTAGATGCCTCACATAAGGAATATGTATTAAGAGTTACAGGAAGTATTCATAGAGGTTTCCACACAATTTTAACGAAATATCATCTTAAAGATACTGAAAGGAAAATCAAGCCGCACCCACATACTCTTTATACACACTTGATATCCCAAGGAGCGAGGGATGCGTTTAGCAACTATCGTGGGGAGCAGACTTTCCAGGTAAATTGTGTGGGGTAATACGTTGTTTGACGTTGCTTGTATTCATCACTTTGATTGACAGTTTTTTATTTATAAAACAACAACTGAGTGCTAAAAATAAACAATGTGAAATAGAACTAGCGTACCCTTACCGTAAAGCAAGGATGGGGTACGCTTCACTTGAGAAAAAATTGGTACGTCTTTTAATTCTACCGTGCTACTTTTATGTGACATAAAACAACACCATAACCATGTTTCTCTATTTATATGCAGATTGATGAATCGAAATCGAAATCCATATCCATCCCATGCCATGTGCTATGAAAGGCGGCTCGTGTAAATAAATATGAGATACTGATAGATGAAAACACCCAAAAAGTGTAGGAAACATGTGTAAGTATGAAATAATATAAATTTGATTTGCTTTAAATCACTATTACATAACAATTTCTACTTATTTTTCTATATTTTCTATCTGACATAGTCACAAGAATCAACAACACCCACACCAGATGCAGACATACTTTAAGCGACCTTGAAGCAGCTAGAACAGTGTGACCACGTCAGAGGTGCGGGTTTTGGGGTGACACCCCAAACACATTTTCAAAAACAAAAACAAGTGGAGGATAAAAATGAAAAAATGGAAAAACTGCAAGAAAAATTATCTATTTTTCAAGAAGAATTAAAATACCATAGAGAGATGATAGAAAGTTTGATGGGACAGAGTCAGAGAGAAGAAAAAACTCAACAACAACCCATGCGTGACGATCCCGCCCCACCCCTTATCAGCTTTGAGGCGAGCCATTCCCTTAAAAAACCTGTCTTAAGAGATGTAATCAATGTTTTAATAATTGTTTTTGTGAAATGTGAATCACATAGACACTGATACCTTTCCTGTACTAATATTCTACAGGGTGAAAATGACTGTGATTTTTATCTATCAACTCCCACCTATCGCCTTGTAGAGAGGGCTACGGTGTTTAATACGTAGAACGACATGCTACACAATAGAAAACTTCCAACATATCATTTTAGAGTGTCAATTAAAGTAGCTAATGAGCCGAGTGCTGAGATACCTATTCCAAATGATGATGAAGACATTCATACGGTTGAACAAGCTGTTGGAACATTCATTTCATGATCGGCAATTCTTGTAATAAAACATGTCTACAAGGAGGTATCTATTTCCAATTTATTTTTCTAGATGGACCTTTAACATTTAATGAAAAAAGGTCTGAAACGATGAATGTTATTACAGAATGACAAAGAGAAGGGGGTGAAATGAAATATCAGCTCAAAACCATCTCAAGGATCAACCAACCGATTGAAACGGTCTACTGAGAGCACATTCACCCTGCTCGTTCTATATCCACAGTTAATATCATTGCAGGCTCATGTGGATACAATGTTGATAGACGAAAATGCTCACATAGTTGATTTTGAAAAAAATATGTACGGAGAGGAAGCATCATATTTCATTAGTGCTGAAAATGTAAATTAAATCCTCAAGTTTGAATGGCTAGGTGCCTGAGTTTTAAATGTATACATGAGGTATGTTTTCATGATTTTATTTTAAAAAATCTTATATACTCTGATAATTATGACTAAATACATTTCATATTTTTTTCAGGCGTATATATGAAAAACAATTGAAGGGATTTCCCCATGAACAAAAATTTGGACTCGTTAGTCCTCACATCGCCTCTCCAAAAGAAGAAATAGATTCTGATAAAGAGGCTGCAATAATGTCATCCCTACTCAAATCGTTTGAAAACAAAATTACGGATGACACACTCTTTTTAATACCAACGATGTAGGGGTAAAACTCTACAATTTAATCATATAAACTATATTTTCATTTCTTTATTTACATATTCCTTTTTGTTTTTTAGGCAGCATTGGATGCTGATTGCAGTCAATTTGGATACTCCAAAGATTTATTTTCTAGATTCAATGCATGGATATCCAACAAACTGACCACACATGATGACGTTTGTTAATTTGTAATACACTAGATCCAACATTTTAAAACTAAACATCTAGTTATATAATTTATATTATCTTTTAATGAGAATACTATTATGATAGGGCAATGCATCAATATCGTATACTTCATGGAATGAATCTAGGGCCTAAGGATAAGAACGCCTAAAAGATCTACAACTGGAAAAGTATCCTGGTATATATAATAACATTGCACTATCCAAACACATATCAAAACAAATTACTTATTTTTTTTTGATGTTTCTACAGTGTCTAAAACAAACAAACGGAAAGGAATTTGGTTATTATGTTTGTAAATTTATGAAAGAGATCGTATTTCATCAACAAACTAGCATCCCTGACGAGGTATTTTCGAAAATAATTACGAGTTCATTTAAAATATTTATTAATCCTTTGTGTATTTATATTTTTTCAGTACTACCATGATTGTCGCAAAAACTCATATTCACAAGATGGTATAGATGTGTTTAGAAACGAATGGGCAGTATACCTGATGGAAGATTGTACACAAATATGATGAAGATGAATTCCTACTACTTATGTTATCCATATATGATCATTGATATATCCATTTTTTACACTTATTGATCATATATGATGACCCTTTATTATGTTTATATCCTTAGGTTAGGAAGAATGGTTTTAGAAATGATTTGTCTTTCTAGTAAAGCATAACTCATTGGACTACACTGGTCGATATTGTGGAAGTCGACCAATACATAGTCATTCGGTCCACTCACGAGCATCTTAAAAGCTTGATGGGAACCAATATATTGGATTTTCAATTTTCTAATTAGTTTCCCTTATATGTGGGTGGGGGTATCCAGGAGGGAGGGGGGTGTTCAGGAGTGGGGGGTGTCCAGGAGGGGTGTTTCTAGGAGGGAGGGGGTGTCCAAGTGTGGGGGTGGGTGGGGGTGTCCAGAAGGGAGGGGGGGTGTCCAGGAGTGGGGTGTGTCCAGAAGTGGGGTGTGTCCAGAAGGGGGGGGGGGTTTCCAGACAAAGATCCATTCAATTCCATTCAATACTGATAATATACAATGGTTAGATCACTTCTAGAGTAGCCTGAAGTGGGTCCGTAGTGAGGCATCAAAAGTTTCAACCAACCAAACCAATTCCAAGCCCATGTAAAGGCCTAAGAATTATATTCCAGTTCAATTTGAGGCCCAATATTTCTTATTTAATGTCATAAATACCCAACATATGCATCATTTACCTTTATCACATTAGATTTATGTAAAATTTCATTCTTATTCCTCCAATATATTTTTTGTTTGGTGTTTTCCCTTGATCTGTTGAACTGTATCTCTTCAAAATATATATGATTTTATAATTCATATTAGTGAATGATGGTGTATGAATAATATTTATTCCATTATCAAATATATGATGAAAATATAGTTGGATAAGGAAGGTTATTAAAGGTTATACACTAAAGAACAAGGAGGGAGGGGTGTCCAGGAGGGAGGGGGGTCCAGGTGGGAGGGGGCTGTCCAGGGGGTGGGAAGGTGGTTGTCCAGGGAAAGGGAGGGGGGCTGCAAGGGGAGGGAGGGGGCTATTTAGGAGGAGGGAGGGGGGCTGTAGGTGGAGTGGTGGGAGGGGGGAGGGGGGTGTTGTCCAGGGGTAGGGAGGGGGCTGTCCAGGGGGCTGTCTTGAGGAGGGGAGGGAGGGGGGTTGTCCAAGAAGGAGGGAGTGTCTAGGAGTGGAGTGGGGTGGGGTGTCCAGGAGGGGAGGGGGGGCTGTCCAGGGAGGGGAGGGGGCTATCCAGGGGGTGGGAAGGGGGCTGTCTAGGGAAAGGGGGTTCATGGGGAGGGAGGGGGGGTTATCCAGGAGGAGGGAGGGGGGCTGCAGGTGGAATGGTAGGAGGGGGGGGGGGGTGTTTTCCAGGGGTAGGGAGTGGGAGGCATTTATGTTAACCAGAGAATCGAGGTAGATCAGAAAACATGGTAAAATACTGTTTTGAGCCTTTAACAAGATCACCATGTTGACTTTAAATAGACTTTAATATATTCATTTAGTCCATCAAAGACATGACTAAAATCCCAAAAGATAAGACTGAAATTCACTCAAATGTAGGCTATAGATTCCATGAATTCTGTGACATTTTTTTTCAAAAGTTTCACCCAGGTGCTTAAAATAAGAAGCTGTTGCAGTTCAATATCTCAAGAGTGATGGTGTGGTTCCATCAATGGGGTTTTTTCCTCCAAACAAGAATGTTAGACGCTACCACTGGATTAAACAGCATTGATTCATAATCAATCGTGGTCTGAATGGCAGTGAAAACATCTTTTATGGATAAGTTCTCGCATGTTTCCAATCATGTGTCCCATATTCTCAGTTCCCTTCCATCGAACAAAGGTTTTTCAGTTCCTTGGGAAACTTGGTTCCCATCGCATGCGATTGTGATCGCGTTCTCCATGTTGTTCTCGCCTCTGTGCTGTATCCTCCATGATCACTATTGACCAAGCATTGTATGTTGTAGTTTCTTCAAGTCCAGACGCGTGCTTTTCCAGTTTCACCATACTTTCCGACTGCCACACATGGTCCCGTGGAAAACAAAGTGTAGATGGATCCTCTTGCTAAGTTTCAGTTGCATTTTCCTCCAAAGATGCGACCAACATCCCGATCACATATCTCCCATTCATCTCCCTATTTCTACCTCCATCAGAACGTGTTAGTCTCCTCCATAGCCAGCATCAACTGATCGTCTTCCTTTGCCTACGTCTCATTAATTCTCATCGCCAATGTAAGTCACTCCCCCTCTTGTTGCGACACTTTCTCCATGTTGCACAGCATGTTAGTGGCGTGTTTTCAGTATTCATCTTGCTCCATCAACTCATGTTCCCACCTTCACTACTCTTGATCCCACGACTGCTGGTACAATGTGAGAGCTTCCATTTTGGATGAAATAGATTAATTCTGAAAATTTCAAGGGTTTATTCCTCTTTTTGTAAAAGAAAAGTTATTTATGACAATATGTTCATTTGGTCATACCCACTAAAATCTATTATTATTATTATTACTATTGTCATTGATAGATTTGTAGTTGATTTTCTTTCATTTTCCAAAGATATCATTTGGTTTTTGCTGGTTCAATTTCACTATAGATTTGTAGAACAATATGTTTTTGTTCTATCTAGGGGGGTGTCTTGGGGAGGGGAGGGAGGGGGGTTGTCCAGGAAGGAGGGGGTGTCCGGGAGTGGAGGGTGGTGTCCAGGAGGGGAGGGGGGCAGTCCAGGAGGGGAGGGGGCTATACAGGGGGGTGGGAAGGGGGATGTTCCGGGAAAGGAAGGGGGGATGCAAGGGAAGGGAGGGGGGTTGTCCAAGAGGAGGGAGGGGGGCTGCAGGTGGAGTGGTTGGAGGGGGGGTGTCCAAGGGTAGAGGGGGGGTTGTCTAGGGGGGATGTCTCGGAGAGGGGAGGGGGGTTTCAGGAAGGAGTGGGTGTCCAGGAGGGGAGGGGGGGATTTCTATGAGAGGAGGGGGCTATCCAGGAGGTGGGAAGGGGGCTGTCTAGGGAAAGGGAGGGGGCTGCAAGGGGAGGGAGGGGGGTTGTCCAGGAGAAGGGAGGGGGAATGCAGGTGTAGTGGTGGGAGGGGGGGGGGGCTGTCCATGGGTAGAGAGGGGGCTGTCTCAGGGAGGGGAGGGAGGGGGTTGTCCAGGAATGAGGGGGTGTCCAGGAGGAGAGGGGGGCTGTCCAGGAGAGGAGGTGGGGGCTGTCTAGGAGGTGGGAAGGGGGCTGTCTAGGGAAAGGGAGGGAGCTGCAAGGGGAGGGAGGGGGTTGTCCAAGAAGGAGGGGGTGTCCAGGAGGGAAGGGGGCTCTCTAAGAGAGGGGGGGGGGTCAAGAAGGTGAGAAGGGGGATGTCCAAGGAAAGGGAGGGGGGACACAAGGGGAGGGAGGGGGGTTGTCCAGGAGGAGGGAGGGGGGCTACAGGTGGAGTGGTGGGAGGGGGGGGTGTCTCGGGGAGGGGAGGGGGGGGGGGTTGTCCAAGAAAAAGGGGGTGTCTAGAAGGGGGGGTGTACCGGAGAGGGGGGGGGGGGTGGCTGTCCAGGGAAAGTGAGGGGGATGAAAGGGGAGGGAGGGGGGGTTGTCCAGGAGGAGGGAGGGAGGCTGCAGGTGGAGTGGTGGGAGGGGGGGGGGGGGGGGGTTGTCTCGGGGAGGGGAGGGGGGGGTTGTCCAGGAAGGAGGGGATGTTCAGGAGGGGAGGGGGTTGTCTAGGAGAGGAGGGGGCTATCCAGTAGGTGGGAAGGGGGTTGTATAGGGAAAGGGAGGGGGTTTCAAGGGGAGGGAGGGGGGTTGTCCAGGAGGAGGGAGGGGGTCTAGAGGTGGAGTGGTGGTGGGGGGGGGGCTGTCTAGGGGTATGGAGGGGGATGCAAGGGGAGGGGGGCTGCAGCTGGAGTGGTGGGAGGGGGGCGTACAAGGGTGAGAGAGGGCTATCCAGGGGGGATATCTCAGGGAGGGGAGGGGAGGGAGGGGGGGATTTGGATAATCACACTAAAGAACTAGGATATCAAGAGAAAAGTGAACTGGTATGATCATGGCCTATCTAATTGTGTAGGTTCTCATTAGGCCCTCTCTAAAACTGAGAAATACATTCCTTCCATACCTTCAATATGACCTTATATATTGTATGAGGTCCTTGTAGAGGCATAAGTGTTTAGGGTCCAAGAAGGGTTGGACCCAATGTCTGATGCGGACGTGGTAGAACCCATTCCCTTTGACCTGTCATGGGAGAGTACACTCTTAGAGGCTCCTGATATATGTAACTATTAGGTTTATAACCTATCTAGGATGGTGGTATCACTAGGAAAATGTTAGAATTTATTCTAAAATTGAACACTCCTATGAAATTGAATACACCATCATGTATATGTCATATTGTATAACCTGTGGAGATTCCTCCCTTTTTTTATTTTCAATAAATGAAACCTTTTGGGTTCCATGTTGTTGTTGACATTTATTCCTCATCTTTTCTCATCCATGTAATCTTAACAAAAAAATATTTATAAGTCAATGAATGATGTTGAGCCTCTTCTAAAATATTAATTCAATCCAAGGAAATATAGACACGTAAAGGTTGTAACAGGTAACAATTGACATTTTATTAATGTATTCTTTTATCTTAATGTTCAATTTATTTCATTATTGTATTACTAACATAATATATGTTTTCTTATATAGGTGAAATCTTTTTCCTGAGTTCGAATGATTTTTTTGGAAACTAATACCATGGACGACAATTTTTTAGAGCGGATCATGGATGCAAAAAGGATGAAACATCAATGTTTTTAACTGTTTGTTGAATAATTATAATTGCAACCAAATTAAACATTGTTTGAAATGTATATAGTAGTGTGTAATTTTTTATTCATGATTTCAAGTAAATGTATATATCATTTTTGTTCTTATGTGCTATGTGTGTAGGTGTTGTTTGTGTTGTGTGTGCAGGTGCTGTCTCAGGTGTGCAGTTGCTGTGCAGGTGCTGGGTTTGCACATGCAATTTGACCTTTATCAGCGCTAATTAAGAACTGATAAATGTCTAATATATCAGCACTCAAAATAGCGCTAATAAAGGTGGTATTTATCAGTGATATTTTTAGCGCTGATATATTATCCATTTATCGGCACTAAAAATAGCGCTGATAAAGGGGGCACTTTATCAGTGCTAAAAAAAGCACTGATAAAGATGGTTCTTTATCAACGATAAGCAAGCGCTGATAAAGGGGACCCCCCTTTATCTTCTCCGTGATAAGCAACACTTTTTTAGCACTGTTAAAGGCAGTTTTTAGTGCTATTAAAAGCCCTATTTGTAGTAGTGTTTCCAAAATGAAACACCTCTCATTAACCTCACACTGCCCTAATGGATATCGACCTCATAATTATTAGGGTCACTCTTATGCTCTTATTTCAGGTGATGATTTGATAGTTACATGACTAATATTTTATCAAATAATATCAATTACTTTATCGACCTTATCAGTTTGTGTTTTAAAAAATATAAAGAAAGAAAAAGCACACACGACGACAAGGTTTCGACTAAGTCACTCCTATCTAGGGTCACTCTAATTACTCTCCCTTATGCTCACTATTACAAAGGAATGATAACCTTATTGGTACATAGGTCAAAATCAAATAATTTATCTAAGTTTCATTGCAAGTGTGGGTGGGTTCACTTTGAATTCCCCAGGCCACTCTTTCATAAGTATGTTGTGAAATTCCTCAACATCACCATCATCATTCCATGAGATGTCATTGAAAACACCTCCTCCTCCTCCTTCTCCCTCCTTCCAGCTTCTGGAATTCCTTCACATTCAAGTTCTGCAATCATAATTTCATCAACTTAATGCACTGCAAAAACTCTTCTTTTTCTTGATGTATTGGATGTGGCAACAGTTTTACACAATTACTGCTTTTGCAGTGAACCACTCTTTTAACCTGAAAATATGCTAAGGGAATGACACTGTCAATTCTTTTCTTCATTTTCCTTATGTCCTTATTATAGAGAGGTGTGACCATTTTCTTTGTAGTGAAAGCTACTGAATGTAGGAAATCCAAGGCTCAACATTGTGATCATTTCCAGCTGAGTGAAGGTGTTGATATCTTGAGTTCATGCATGTAGAAACTCCTCTGGTTAGATTTTGAAGACGAAAAAAATGGAAACATTTCATTATTTCCATGTTTTAATATACAAATAGTATCCCACTATTTCATTGTCCCACGTCAAAATGCGTTTAGTACTGTTGTGTGGTTTATTAAACCAAATGTGTTGAGGAACTCTTAACAAATTCCTTATGGCCTCTCTTAGCTCGACAGGTTACTATGCCACCCTAGTTAGGGATCTTCCTCTTGTGTGCCACCTAACAGATGACCTTAGGCATGCCTCCCCGAATGTGAAAGATTTCTAACTAGCAGCGGGGTTCTAAGAAGGTACTATGGGTATGTTATACCCCATATATCAGAGTAAGCAATAGTGGTAAAGGTACTATGGGGAGGCTATACACTAGGTATTAGAGTAATCAATAGTGGTAAATAACCATACATCATACACACTAGAGTAAATAATATAATAAATAAATTGAACATGCTATAATAAATTGAAAAGCATTATATAATGTGAATGGTCATGCGAAGAATATAAAATACAACAGATCTCCCACTCGACTGATCAAGATACAAAACAAATAAAAGAAAAAATGAAATGAATCTCAACTTCTACTCTAAGCCATAACTTATCTCAATCATCTAAGTTCGAGCCATCTTGCTCAATGATTGAAACCCAAGCCTCTTCCCAACTCATACATGCAACCAGGGAGAGTCTTCTTGGGTACCCTGGTGCAATGGCGGTCTAATCAAGGTATGAATACAACAGATCTCCCACTAGGCCGATCAAGATATAAAATAAATAAAAGAAAAAAAATGACATGAATCTCAACTACTACTCAATGCCATACCTTATCTCAATAATCTGAGTTAAATACATCCTACTCAATGATTGAAACCCAGACCTCTATCCAACCCATACATGCAACCAAGGAGAGTCATCTTGGGTACCTTAGTGCAATGACGGTCTGAGCAGGGTGTGAATACATAACTTAGTAGGGAACAACCAATGTAGTATCGTACATAACCAATAATACAGAGATATGTGCATGTGACATGATTAGCTGAAATCAAAGAATAACTATTGGAAATAGATATATAAATAAACCATCATTGATCCTCAGGTCTGGGACCCTGATCGATCCTACCTACTTCATCTAATAACAGGGTGTATTTAAGCATGTCATGATATCATGAAATCCATGTAAATATTGGATCCTAGGGTGTAACCCAGGTATCCCTACTACTCTAGCTCAAATGACCAACAAATCATCATGAATGACTCAACATCCAGATCCTGAGACTCATGAGAATCTCTCCAAACTCCAATATAATAAATGGATCAAAGGCGATTCTTGGAAACCCCGAGCAGCCACTAAATCAAAAATATCTCCCATTTCACCAAGCCAATCGGGTGGGTTCCATGCATCCTAGGCATCCACATCAAGTACAAATAATGTCACCAAGCCTAACTAGCCATATCCTAGGGGTGGAATTATAATCTCATAATAATAATCATTATTATAATAATCCTCAAGCTTGAATCTTAGGATCCTAGAAATACTAGGCATCCTAAGGACCCATGGTGTCCAGGGCATCCCATACAAACCTGAGGTTGAATCCCGGAGTCTCGAGAATTCTTCTCATTGCTCAACATCCGTATCCTAGAATACACATCGAGAATCCATGATGATGTCATCACGTCCAAGTCATATCACATAGTATCACATGAGTCTCAAAATCCTGATCCAAGGAAGCACCTCTAAGAATCCAAAAACATCACCATCACACCATATTAGGCACATAGGCCAGGTCACATGAAGTATTTCTGGGTATCCATAGTTGTATAAAAAATATCCAGGTGAGAGCATACAGATGAGATAAGGGTTGGCTAAATTCCTAAAACCACCCCCACTGTCCATAGCCCATTGGGCTCACATGTTCAGTGTGGGTTCTAAGATGAAATTCACTACCGTCTCTACCCATACCCACACACACCCACTCATGGATGGTCTATCACTGGGCACCTAATTCAGTTATCTAAATAATGTCCAGGGAGAGATACCCTACTTAGAGCTCTCTTAGTGAACATAGGGGAAGAGAAACCCCACTTGGGTCCTCGATCTCGGTCAAGTCACTCATGTCATAACCCACCACATGAAGTATTTCACGATCCTAGGCAATGTTATAACATAACATGACCTCATGGGTCGCAAGGGTATACCTCACAGGTTGCCCACTTAAGAGATGTTTGAGAGTATGTCCCATACCCCATGATCTCTCATGGTCAGTCACTCACCCAAATCAATCCTAGTCCTCCTAAGGTCTATCCACCTATTCCTAGTCACATTAAACGGGGAAGGAAGACTGACCCTAGGTAAGGGTGTAATTTCGGCCAAACCCACACCAGACTGAACAACCCCATGAGGTGGCCCAAGCCCGGCCTCAGGCCAACCCAAACCATCGAGTCGGGCTGAGATTTTTCGGGCCGGGCCGGGATTTTTCAATTTGGGTCATGATGGGCTTTTATTATTTTCAAAATAAATGTTTGTTTTAAAACTTTTTTTAAATTTTTTTATTTAAACTTTTTTTAACATTTTTTTAAAATATTTATTTAAATTTATTTTTAAACGCATGTTTTTTAGATGTATTTTTTTAAACGTTTAAGATGTTATTTGTAAAAATGTTTACTTTATTTTTTATTAACATTTTACGATGGGTGGATATGTTATTATTTTTTTGTCTAAATAAATTTATATATATGAATATATATATATATATATATATATATTATGTGAAAATTGTAAAAAAAAATTAATGAGGGGTTGGGGGGTGCGTAGCAGTGGGTGAGTTTAAAGCATTGTTATTTAAACGTTTTTAACGTCTATTTAAAACATTTATTTACATTTATTTTTTTAAACTTATTTATAATTTTTTAAGCATTTACTAATTTTATTTATTTAAAACATTTTTTAACATCTGTTTAAAACATTTTTTACATTTATTTTTAAATGATTAATTTAAAATGTTTTTTAAATTTTTTTAAACGCATGATTTTTTACAAGTATTTTTTTAAAACATTTAACATTTTTTTTCAATTTTTAATGTAATTTTTTTAAAGTTTTTTTTCTTTAAAAAAAATTAAATGTTTGTTTTATAAACTTTTTTTAAATATTTGTTTAAAACATTTTTATTTAAACTTTTTTTAAACCATTTTTTAACATTTGTTTAATTTTTTTATATTTATTTTTAGACATTTAATTTAAAACGTTTTTTGGCGCATGTTTTTTACATGTATTTTTTTTAAACATTTAATATGTTTAATGTAAAAACAAATTTTTTATTAACATTTTACAGTGGATGGATATATTATTTTTTTCTAAATAGATTTATATATGTCTGTGAATTTATATATATTATGTGAAAATTAAAGAAAAAAAAATTAATGAGGGATTGGGTGTGCACAACAGTGGGTGGGTTTAAAGCATTGTTATTTAAATGTTTTTTTATCATTTATTTAAGATATTTTTTACATTTAATGTTTAACTTATTTTGAAAAAGTATTTTTAAGCTTTTGTTTAATTTAAATCATTTTTTAAACTATTTCTAATTTTTTAAAGGAATGTTTTTTACATGTATTCTTATTAAACGTTAAACATTTTTTTCGTAAAAATGTTTATTTTCTATTTTATTGAAATTTTACAGTGGGAGGATATATTTTTTTTTCTAAATAGATTTATATATGTGAATCTATATATATTATGTGCAAATAAATAATGAGAGATTGGAGGGGTGCGCAACAGTTGGTGAGTTAATTTTTTTCTAAAAAGATATATATATGTATATATAATATATATAATATATGCAAGATTCATCATATTTAAAAATAATAATGAGGTTGGGGGGTATGCGGACATCATTGGGTGAGTAGTTATTTTTTTGTTAATATATAATAAGTTATATATATATATATAATGTTAAATGATTGATATATATATATATATAATATAAGAAAATTGTAAAAAAAAATTAGGGGTTTGGGGGTGCACCGTAGTGGGCGAGTTAATTTTTTTTCTAAATAGATTTATATGCAATATATGAAAGTTGCAACATACTTAAAAAAATTAACGAGCATGAGGGACCTGCACAAATATCATTAGGTGAATGTGTTATTTTTTTGTTAATATATAATAAGTTATTATATATATAATATTAAACCATTGATATATATATATATATATTATCAATAGCTTTGTTTATATATATTATATTAAATCATTTATATATATACTATTAATGGATTTTTAGAAGCCACACTTAATTGATATATATTATTAATAGCTATATATATATATATATATTATTAATGGATTTGTTTATATACATATATTATATCATATCATTGATATATATATTATTAATAGATTTGTTTATATATATATATATACATATATATAATATGCAAGTTTCATCATATTTAAAAAAATTAATGAGGTTGGGTGGTGTGCACAAACATCATTGGGTGAGTGTGTTATTTTTTTTTTGTTAATATATAATAAGTTATTATATATATAATGTTTAATGATTGATATATATATATATATAATATGAGAAAATTGTAAAAATAATAATTAGGGGTTGGGGGGTGCGCCGTAGTTGGTGGGTTATTTTTTTTCTAAATATATTTATATATGTATATTATATATAATATATGCAAGTTGCAACATATTTAAAAAAATTAATGAGGTTGGGGGATGTGCACATACATCATTAGGTGAGTGTTATTTTTTTATTAATATACAACAAGTTATTATGTATATATAATAATAAATCATTGATATATATATATATTATTAATGGATTTTTAAAAACCGCACTTAATTGATATATATTATTAATGGATTTGTTTATATATATTCATTATTATATATATATAATTATATATCATTGTGTATATATACAGACACACACATTATCATTATATATAATAATAATTATATGTGTATATATATACATTATTATATATACACATATATATATATATATATATATTAGTTTTTGCTAATAATAATGATATATATATATATACATATATCGTTGATATATATATGTACATATATCGTCGATATATATATATATATATATATATTCTAGTGATAACATGATAGGTGCAATGCCTGGACCAGTTGGTGCAGGCGCAACCTTGGATGTCTGTGGTATGGAAATCGAATCTCCCTATTAGCAGTTTCCCATTTTTTTTATAGTAGTCAGGCCTCGCACGGGCTAGCTGGATGGGATTTTTTTTTGTGCTGGCCCGGCCTGGCCCGACGCGAGCTTTACTGGGCCGCTCGAGCTTTCGGGCTGGGCCAGTCGGGATTTCGGGCCGTCGGGCCAGAATTACACCCTTAGCCATAGGTCAGTACTACGAGGCTATCAACTCTAAGGAATCATAGGGTTCTTACTAGACCAACTTGGGCCCGTTGTCGCATGTCCACTCATGCCTCTTATTAGAGTCTTCTATGGATCACACAGAGTTTCACCATGATGTGTCTATTCCAATTTAAATCAAGGAGATCCCCTTGGGGTATTGGTGTCAATGTAAACTCAGTCAATGGTCATGAACTTTGCCATCAAAGGCATATAACCAGAGTGAAAGGGCTCATTATGGTCCTTGAATCTATATATATTCTAAGGGATACCATCTAATTAATTAAACTACTTAATTAACATTTATAAAAATTAATATTAAAAAAACCTATAAAAAAATCGACGAGCATCAATCCATTTCACTCTCACCTAAAAAACCTAAACTATAATACATTTATAGGAAAAATTTGCAGAAGGGGTTTTTCTATTTTTTTTAAAAATTTTATGGGTTTTTTTTTGTTTAGAATATGAGACAGACAAGGGTCAGATTAATTTACACTCAACCATCTAGTCAGAAAATGTCAATTCATTTGATGCACCTCACCTATTTAAAAAAATAATAATTTTAATTAATTTCATTATATATATAAAACAAAATTTAAAACAACATTTCAAATACTGTTTTTGATAATTTTAATTTTAATTTTTGACATGTATTATTATATATATATATATGTAACAACATTTTAAACAGTATTTAAAATGTTTCGTTTTTATGTGGAATTACCCATATTTAGGTAATTTTAAAATATAACAAAAAACTTCACTGAGGACACCATTTTATAGGAGAGGAGACCTTGATATACCCTATGGATTTTCCATTCATGATTTAGTTTCACTTTTCCAACAATCTAATAATAATCTAATAATAATAATAATACAAAAATAATAAAATTTATTAATTAATAATTAAAAATTAATAATATAATTAAAAAAATAATTAATAATTCAAGAAGGTCCGGGTAATGGGATAGAAATTACCATTACCATCAAATTTATTAATAAAGAGTGTGGAGAAGCGACAGGAAAAAATAAGGGAAATGGAATGTGAAAAATAGTGAAAATACACTACCATAAAAAGCCAAACATATTTTGCCCAAAAAATAAGAGAAACATGTCAGACCTCAAAGTATAATTATTTTAATGATCACTATCACGACCCGTCCTCGGAACCCATGACGTGACTACCCCAAGCCCGCCTCCCATAGGCCAGGGGATAGCGACTAGCACCAAGGCATAAATCCCGAAAAAAGGGGAAGGCATTGCCTTTATAAAGTAAACAAACCACAGAGTAAGCAAGCAGAAGTAAACACTAAGTAAATCTGGGTACAAAAGTAGTGCGGAAAAGTAAATGGGCCAGAATACAAACCCAAACTAAAAGTAAAGTACAACTGGAAGAAAGTACAACAACTGATAGTAAAGCAGCAACGTCGAGCCGTCTACTGGAAGTCCCCCCTGAAGGGTGGGTACAGATAGCCTCCTCAGCTCCTCGGGTCCAGCCGTCCTCTCCGAGTACGTCCCACCCAGTGGTCCACCTCTAGGTACCGACTTTCTCCACAATCCTCAACCACGATCAACGTTGTCCGTCATCTGCAACCAACACAACGTAGTGCGGGCATAGCCCGTGTAGGGGTGAGTATACGCTACTCAGTAGGGACCCCGAGACCCCCGAAGGTATCCCAGAATCCACAAAGGATAATTTCAAAGGAAAGATACAATCACGAAGTAACATCCAACACTACTTAGGTATATGCCCATACATATACCTAAGTCATCAATTCCCGCTCGGCTCCAGCATCCATGCCCATGTTCGATCACGTCCACATAGGAGTAAAAACCAATCCACATAGGATAACACAACTCAATCCACATAGGAAAGCAATTCAATCATATAGAAGATATTGATTGAAGTTAAGACTCAGCTCACACAAGTATATTTCTTCATAAGGTAATAGAGATGATCAGATATAGCCAGTGATTCATCTATGCTGAGACCCACGTAGGATACTAAACCAGCTAAGATGTCGGACCCACATAGGATACAGACCAACTACTCTGCCAGACCCACGTAGGATAGTAAGAATAGAGTCAAACACTGCCATACCCATGTAGTATTCAAAAACAGTAGTCATCACCGTCGAACCCACGTATGATTTCAGTACGGTCTTCATCGTTGCCGAACCCACATAGGATTTCAGTGCAGTCTTCATCACCGTCAAACCCATCGAGGATTTCAGTACGGTCTTCATCACTGTCGAACCCACCTAGGATTTCATTGCAGTCTTCATCGCCGTCGAACCCACAGAGGATTTCAGTACGGTCTTCATCATCGCAGCCAGCTTTAGGGTTCCCGCACACAACATGCTCGATTCCAGGAGGGTCTGCACCACGATCCAAAGTGGTCGATCTCCACTGGGACCTCCGCAAAAGTCACCCCATAGTCAATGTCCAACTCCCCATGGTTGATGATATGCATCGGGTCATGCACGTATCTCCTTAGATGAGATACGTGTAAGATGTCGTGCACCCAGTGCAACTGAGGTGGTAGATCCAGGCAATAAGCCACATCACCTATCCTGCTGAGGACTTGGAATGGTCCGATGAAGCGCAGAGATAACTTGCCGCCCCGGACAAATCTCCGTAATCCACGTCGAGTTGATACCCGCAAGAATATGTGGTCGCCATCCTCGAACTCCAGTGGCCTCCGCCTCCTGTCAACATAAGACTTCTGCCGGCTCTGAGCTGTCCTCATCTGCTCCTGGATGACCTGGAACTTCTCTGTCGTGGCCTGGACCATCTCCGGTCCCACAAGTGCCGACTCCCCATGGTCTGTCCAGCACAGAGGTGATCTGCAAGGTCGTCCGTACAATGCCTCGTATGGTGCCATCCCGATGGTGGAGTGGTAGCTGTTGTTGTACGCGAACTCCACCAAGGGCAGGTGGTCCTCCCAGCTGCGACCAAAGTCGAGGACACATGCACAAAGCATTTCCTTGAGAGTCTGAATGGTCCTCTCCGTCTGACCATCCGTCTAAGGGTGAAAGGCGGTGCTCAGACGTAGCTGTGTCCCGAATGCCTCCTACAACCCCTTCCAAAGCTAGGAAGTAAAGTGAGAATCTCGATCGGAGATGATAGATGATGGCACACCATGAAGCCGTACGATCTCCTAAAGGTAGAGGCGTCCCAAGCTCTCCACTGATCCATGCTCTCTGATGGGTAAGAAGTGATCCTACTTGGTGAGTCGGTCGACAATCACCCAAATGGAGTCGTGGCCTCTGGAAGTACGTGGAAGTCTAGTCACGAAGTCCATAGATATCCCGTCCCACTTCCACTCCGGGACCTCTTAGGGCTGTACCAAGCCTACTGGTACCTGGTGCTCTGCCTTCACCTCCTGACAGGTGAGGCATCAAGAATCGAACTCAGCTACAACCTTCTTCGTACCCAGCCACCAATGCTGTCATCTGGGATCCTGGTACATCTTTGCCACTCCTGGATGTACTGCTAAAGGGGAAGTGTGAAACTCTCTCAGCACCTTCTCCTGTAAAGAAACTGGTACCATGGTACGTCCTCTGAAAAGGACGATGTGCTCCCCTCCTACAGAAAATCCATCATGTTCCTGTCCTGAGGATATCTGCGTATGCCATGTCTTATAGTCAGCATCCCCAAAACGTGCCTGTCTGACCCGCTGCAGTAGTGGAGGTGTGACTGTGAGTGACTGAAGAAAGGCTGCTCCATATCTATCCACGAAGGATATCTGCAAAGCGGATAACTGCTCAGTCACCTCACCGAGTAGCTGAATTCTCGTCCTCCTACTGAGGGCATCGGCTACTACGTTCCCCTTTCCAGGAGTATAGACTATCTCAAAGTCATAATCCTGGAGGAACTCGAGCCATCGCCGCTGTCTCAGATTCAGGTCTTTCTGCGAGAAGATGTACCTGAGACTCTGGTGGTCAGAGTAGACTGTAAAGCGCTCACCCATCAGGTAGTGTCGCCACATCTTCAGAGTGAAGACCACTGCTGCTAACTCCAGGTCATGGGTAGCATAGTTCTTCTCATGCTGCCTCAACTTACGTGATCCATAGGAGATCACTGCCCGCTCCTGCATCAGGACACATCTGAGTCCGGTCCCTGATGCATCGCAGTAGACTACGTACCCCACTCCCTCCTCCGGTAGCCTCAAGATAGGTGCGCTGGTCAATCTCTGTCTCAGCTTCTGGAAGCTCTGCTGACATCTTTCTAACCACACGAAGGGTTTCCCCTTCTTCTTCAAAGTTTAGAGTGGTGCCACAACTCCGGAGAAGTCTAGTACAAACCTCCGGTAGTACCCAGCTAGCCCCAAGAAACTCCGCACCTCCGTCATGCTCCTGGGTGGCCCCCAAGCTAGCACAACCTCGATTTTCGCAGGATCCACTGCAACTCCTGCCTCAGAGATGACGTGTACCAAGAAGTGGACCTCATGTAACCAGAACTGACACTTCGAGAGCTTACCATAAAGCTGGTGCTCTCGGAGTGTGTCTAGTACAACCTGAAAGTGGTAGGCGTGCTCCTCCTCAGCGGTCGAGTATATAAATATGTCGTCGATGAAGACCACGGAAAATCGATCGAGGTATGGCTGAAAGATCATGTTCATGAGACCCATGAACACTGCTGGAGAATTGGTTACGCTGAAAGGCATAACCAAGAACTCATAGTGGCCATACCGACATCTGAAGGTCGTCTTCTGTACGTCCTCGTCCCGAACTCTGAGCTAATGATAGCCTGATCTGAGGTCTATCTCCGAGAACCACCGTGTTCCCTTGAGCTGATCAAAGAGGTCTTCAATCCTCAGTAGCAGATACTTGTTCCTCACGGTCACCTGCTTCAGGCGACGATAGTCGACACAAAGTCGCAAGCTTTCGTCTGCCTTCTTGGCGAACAATATCAGGGAAGCCCAGGGTGAAACAATGGGTCGGACGAATCCCTTGCCCTACAAGTCCTCCAACTGTACCCGTAGCTCTTGGAGCTCAGCGGGGGATATCCGATATGCTGGAGTGGATATCGGGGATTTCCCGGGGTACAGGTCAATATAGAAGTCTACCTCTCTGCGAGGAGGTAGTCCTGGAACGTCGTCAGGGAAAATGTCCACATACTGATCCACCACTACAGGAAAACTAGGACTCCTCACGTCAATTTCTCCTAGGATTAGGCTATCCAATTGATGAGTGATGGGTTTTCCTCTCCTCTGCGTGAGTCCATCATGTGCTGCAAAGGCTCCCTTCTCACTGGTGAAGGTGAACCTGCTCCCGTCGGTGCGTACACACCGCACCTTGCGCCTAATACAGTCGATCTGAGCATAGACTGTAGATAACCAATCCATTCCCATGATGATGTCGTAAGGCCTCGACGCCACTAAAAGAAGATCCCAACCAAAACTCTCACCTCCTAGAGTAAGGTCACACTGCCGGCACCAGTGCGTAATCATCGAGTCTGCTCCCGTAGGAGTCTCTAGCCGTAAGGATTGAGCCAACAGCTCCGTCGGAATCTCCGAGCTCTGAACAAGGGCAGCAGCAATAAAGGAATGAATCGATCCTGTGTCTATAAGAACTGCAGCAAGGGTGGAGTAGACATAGATAGTACCTCAAATCATCTTTGGCGTGCCGTGGTCATAGGCCTCCGCTGCCTGAAGCTGAGCCTGTCTCTGCCCGCCATCTCCCTGTGGTCGGGGTGGACCTCCTGGTGGTGGTGGTGGTAAAGCCTCAAAGTGTCGCCCACCACCTGCTGCTCGGCCAGCTCCCCTGCCTCGTCCTCCTGCTCTAGGAGGATCTATATGGTCGACAGTCTGCCTCTTCCTGGGTGGACCCTCAACCATCTGCTGCTCCTCTGCACGGCGGGTTGGGTAGTCACGAGCCATGTGGCCCTGCCCGCCGCATGCGTAGCACTGTCTGCTCCTCGGAAGGCTGGCTCTGCGCCGTGTGCCCCGTACCTCTGAGCCAGTGTCCTGAGGTCGTCTTCCTGATGGTCCGGTCCGCCTGGACCCCTGTGTCATCCGTCGACTGCCAGCTGTAGACGACTCTACTACGTGTCGCCCTGCTGTAGGTCTCGCTGCTGGCGTAGGCTCAGCAAGAAATCTCTCTATGAGAAGAGATCGCTCCAATAATCCTGCCTATGTCGGAATGATGAGGGAGATCATCGATGCCCTGATCTCATTCCTCAGTCCCTGCTCGAAGGTCCAATCCTGGAAGAATGGGTCCCGTACCATGTCCGTCGAATAGCGTGATAAATCGGTAAATCTCGCCGAGTACTGGGCAACCATCATGTTGCCCTTCCGCAGCTGTAGAAGCTCCTGGATGCGCACCGCACGAAGGGTGGCTGGGAAGAACTCCGAGCGAAAGAGGATCTCAATGTTTTTCCAGAGGAGTGATGCCTCGTCGTGCACCTGGAGCATCAAGCTCCACCATCTGCCTGCTGCCACGTGCAGGAGGCTCACTGCGAGGATCACCATGAGGTCAGCTGGTGTCCCCACTAACCTGAAAACTCGAACAACCACCTCCATCCAATCCTCGGTTTCCTGAGGGTCCATCTCCCCGTGGAACCTGGATGGTCTCTAACACTGAAACTCATGCAGTGCACTAAGGAGACATGCACTCTCAGTAGCTGGGGCTAGTGGCATCGGTGTCTTGGCGGGTAGTGGTACCGCCGGTGCCTCCGCTGAAAAAGGGCCCTGCACCGAGGCCTCGTCGCTCGGTGGGCTGTCGACTCATACAAAACTTGGAACCCTAGCTGGATGCCGTCGTGGATCCATCCTGAAATGAAATAGGTGCGCCACAATCAAAACATTATACCTGGTGAGCTGACACAAAGTAATCACAAATAAAACTTTAGAAACACACATGCAATCAATGTTTTCGTGCATTGAGTCAGAAATCAGAAGTCAGGGTCCTGGTGTACGGATACGTCGGCCGCCGCACTAACACTGGACTCCCTGGACTGATAACCACACTAAATACCCTTAACACTATTGCTTCATAAAGAAGAAAGATCAGAGTCCTAAGTTCTGCGGTAGAACCGAACTCCTCTGATACCAATTTGTCACGACCCGTCCTCGGAACCCGTGCCGTGACTACCCCAAGCCCGCCTCCCATAGGTCAGGGGCTGGCGACTAGCACCAAGGCATAAATCCCGACAAAAGGGGAAGGCATTGCCTTTATAAAGTAAACAAACCACCGAGTAAGCAAGCAGAAGTAAACAATAAGTATATCTGGGTACAAAAGTAGTGCGGAAAAGTAAATGAGCCAGAATAAAAACCCAAACTGAAAGTAAAGTACAACTAGAAGAAAGTACAATAACTGATAGTAAAGCAGCAACGTCGAGCCATCTACTGGAAGTCCCACCTGAAGGGTGGGTACAAATATCCTCCTCAGATCCTCAGGTCCAGCCGTCTGCTCCGAGTACATCCCACCCAATGGTCCACCTCCAGGTACCAAATTTCTCCACAAGCCTCAACCACGATCAACGTTTTCGTCATCTGCAACCAACACAACGTAGTGCGGGCATAGCCCGTGCAGGGGTGAGTATACGCTACTCAATAGGGACCCCGAGACCCCCGAAGGTCTCCCAGAATCCACAAAGGATAATTCCAAAGGAAAGACAGAATCACGAAGTAACATCCATCACTACTTAGGTATATGCCCATACATATACCAAAGTCATCAATTCCCGCTCGGTTCCAGCATCCATGCCCAAGTTCAATCACGTCCACATAGGAGTACAACCCAATCCAAATAGGATAACACAACTCAATCCACATAGGAAAGAAAGTCAATCATATCGAATATATTGATTGAATTCAAGACTTAGCTCACACAGGTATACTTCTTCGTAAGGTGATAGAGATGATCAGATATAGCCACTGATTCATCTATGCTGGGACCCACGTAGGATACTAAACCAGTTAAGCTGTCGGACCCACATAGGATACAGGCCAGCTACTCTTCCAGACCCACATAGGATAGAAAGAAGAGAGTCAAATACTTCCAGACCCACATAGGATACAAAAACAGTAGTCATCGCTGTCGAACCCACAGAGGATTTCAGTACGGCCTTCATCGCTGCCGAACCCACGTAGGATTTCAGCGCAATCTTCATCGCTGTCCAACGCATAGAATATTTCAGTACGGTCTTCAACACTGTTGAACCCACATAGGATTTCAGTGCAGTCTTCATCACCGTCGAACCCACAGAGGATTTCAGTATGGTCTTCATCATCGCAGCCAACTTTAGGGTTCCCGCACACAACATGCTCGATTCCGGGAGGGTCCGCTCCACGAGCCAAAGGGTTCGATACATCAAATGATACGTAGTCCGGAGTTTATTTATCTAAAAATTCCTTCTCGACAAGAGGAACTCATTGTGATAGACGGCGCGTCAATCGGATGCCTGGTCTGCGAGTTATTGGATTTTTTCGTTCTAGGGGCTCGGTTGGTTTTTAAGTCAAACCAACCCGACCACACTCCAACTGCGTCCAAACCTCGAGCGGAGTAAGCCAAAAGGTCCTTCTCACTAAGAGGAAACCAACAAAGTTGTTGTCACATCAAACAGACGTCTGGAGCTCAAGTTATAAGTGTTTCCGCTCCAAGGGCCCGATTGGTTTCGTGTTCGAACCAACCCAGCCATAACCAAAGTTCTATAAAACCTTGAGTGTAATATACCAAAACGACCGCCTCGATCCAAAGATCGCATCCCAGTAGACAGTGCGTCGATCGGAGGCTCGTAGCCCAAGATATGGGCAAAATAACGTACCTATCCATTTTTAGGGGGTTTTGGGCCCGGACCGACCCGACCCGAGACCCCCATGGGTCGGCCCGAACCGGGTTGACCTGAACCGGGTTCGGGTCCGACCCATTAGGGCACGGCCCGACCTGGCCTGGGTGCCCGGCCCGGCCTGGCGCGCGCTTGCGGCCTGCGTGGCTAGCTCGGCCACGCCGAGCTGAGTGGAGGGGGGGGGGGTGCGCTGCCCCCCTGTTTGAGTAACTGTGGACCCCACGTGGGGGTGCTGCTCCTGTGGCCATATGAGGGTTACGACCCCCGGTCTCCCCCTGAAAAGGCCGGCCTGGTCCGGCCGGCCGGTGTTGCCACCGCGGTCCCGCCCTCCGAGGTTCCGGCGACCGGCAGTTCCGGCCGCCTCGCCTTGCACCGCTGCGGATTTAAACCACGGCCTTGTCCGACCGACACAGTGCGACGGTGCTGCGCCCCTCTTCTGCGGCCCCGCTACGACAACAGTGTCTTCATGGTTCTCCGGCGCGGCGCGACGGTGCCGCGCCCCTTCACTGCGGCCCGACTCCGGCCGCGGGTTCGTTCGGCCTCAATGGCGCGGCGTGACGGCGTCACACATATTTGCCGCATTTCTCCATGATTCTGCGAGGGTCCGTTGCACCGCGCCGCATTCTTTCGAACCGCACCAACACAACAACAAAAGGGGGAGGAGAGTCGGCCGTGTTCATGCGGTCCGACCTCCTCCCGATAAGTTGATATCAAGCGGCCCAAAAATAAAGACGAAGAACGGAAAATGATATTTCACGAACAAAAAGTAATTAAACCCTACCTTGATAATGAGTTGATGTTCGAAGAGCGTCGTGGAAAACGACGTCGCGGGGCGTGGTTCCATAGACGTCGACGGAGAGCGTCTGAGGAGATGTCGTCTTCTCTTTATCACGGAGAGAAGATGATGATTACATGTCATTGGAGAACTCCCGCATCGGTGTCTCTTACCTTGTCGCGGAGGAGAAAGGGAATGGAGATACCAGAGTCGTTGAGTCATTCTTCGTTGAAGAGATGACATTCTTAGAGGAAGGATTGAAGCTCTTCGCGGGAGGATGAAGTTCTTCCCCAAAGAAAAGAGTTCTATCTCCCCAATCTCCTCACACAACAACCAACCCTCCCAAATAAAATAAAACTTATCTTATTTTATTACATCAAGCCAAGCATTTCAATTTTTAAAAATCAAACACATAACTCACTTAATTAATTAAGTGAGTTGGCATGATTAAAGAAGAGAGAGGGGGAGGTGAGTGGTCTCACATTTAAGGGGGGTTATGGAGTTAAGGAATATGAGGGGTTGGTCTCGTGTGGGCCCCAACCCACCTTTATCCTCTCATGGTTGGTTAACAACATGGGGGTCCCACCCCCAACTCCCTAACTTAGGTTATAACTACCTAGAGGAAAATAAATAAAATTGTAATATAATTTTATTTATTCCTCACTAAAACCACAAAATTAACAACTCCTCCCGAGAAAACGCACCTTTGGAAAAGGTGCTCCTAAGCAATTACCGACGCTGTGGTTTCATCGGTGCCCTCAGATTTCAATTCCGAGCACCGGTTCAAAAGTTAGGAAAACCCGCTTGTTCGTTCACTGAACGTGCCTGAGCTAAACTTCGGAAATTGATTCCGGGCACACCGGGCCTCGAAATCAGGTGCCGTCAGAAACTGCGTTCTTGTAAAATCCCAAAGAAAATTAAGGAAAAAAATTTCCCTTGAATTTTAAGGGTCTTTACAATCACAAACACTATAATGTTGCACTAACTTGTTCCATGTCATTTCAAGTGTATTTTGTGTGTTTCTAGTGTGCAAGTTTGGCGAGAAGGCAACCAACCAAAAGGCAGCTTCAAATTGAGTTCAAATGGCCTCATCCACTTATGTTGTAGTAGGGTAGAAATGGCTACCCTATAGCAACCATCACTTTTCATACATAGAAATTACATCATTTTTGCGGAATACTTAATACATTACACAAAAAAACGCCCAAATATCGTATTAATTTAGTGCCTTTGGAAACATGGAAACATAAACACTGATACATAAGTGAGCTACATTATCTCTCACTAGGTTCTCCATGACTAGAACCCTTCTTAGACACATCATACATAATACATATCTTCATAAACTGGGAAAAGGAAATATAAAAAGGGGTGAGCTCAAATGCTCAATAAGGGTAAACAAGAGAGATATGTAAGCATAATCATGATCATAAGGGTATGAGAACATGACCACAACATTAGAAGATCATAAATTTCATATCAAAGATCATAATAAAGAGTCATGGAATACATATTGTCACTTCATAAGACATGAATCATAAGGGAATCAAGAGCATAACCCATGAAATCATAACATAGGAATAACATATGAAATTTTGGAAGACACATAAGCATATAAAATAATTTCCATAGTAGTCAAAACTTAATTCCAAGGCCATCTTAGTGAAATTAGTTCACTCCCCAAACCATCTTAATAGTCAAGGTTAATTCCAAAGACCATCTTAGCGGAAAAAGTTCTTTACTGAACTGAGTTAACTCCCCATTCCATCCATGTTTATCTCATTATATATAAACCATTACCCAATGCATTTGAGTGAGATATAGGTGTAACGACCCAAAGTTTTTCAATGGAAATTCCCTTCTTATATTTATGTCATAAAATCACATGAAAACACAACATAATGAACTACTAAGTGATAAGTAACCTTTACACATAAGTTTTTCACTTATGTGTTTGGAATTTCGAAAATCCGGCATACACGGTTGTGTTCAAGATGTTTTTTGGAGTCCGATAAGAAAAACTTAATTTTTGATGAATAGTAACCTACCCTAATGAATAGTAACATACCCTTATGAATAGTGTATACCCTAATGAATAGTAACCTCACCTATTATAGTATAAAAATAATATTCAAGTTGGAAGTACAATATACCTATGTTTTAGAATGAGTTAATTCATGTTTTAAATCTGGTTTTTTATAATAAAATATGATTTTAATTAAATATTAAAATAATCATATTTAGAAAATTAATTTTAAAAAATGGAATTCATTTTTGGATTCTACACATTGAAAAATGGTTAGGGAGAATTTTTGAGATTTTTCTGAAATAGTTGAATTTTTTATGAATAGTAAAATACGGTAATTTACCGTATATATACATTATAAGCTAAATAAACTATTCCTATCATCATGGATGATGTGACCACCCATGATTCAAATTCACATGAACCATTTACTATTCTTGGTCATGGAATACTTAATATTCTTTGTCTTGGGAAGAAATAACAAATAAATGATTATTATATTATGAAATCCCTCCTCTCCTCCACTATAAAAACCCCCTTCACTCCCTCCTCTCTACTTCTCTCAAGCTCCAAGACTTCTCTAAATTCTACCCAAATCTCTCCCCAAGGTCCTCCCCCACGTCTAAAATCTCTCAGACTCCTCAAAATACCAAAACCTCTCCCCTTAAGAGGTTCTCAAAGGAGGAAGTCTCAAGAGGTAAATTCCTCTTCCCAAATTTCTTCTTTTCTTTTAAGTTCTTTTATTTTTTATTTTTTTACTCACCTCCCTTAACCATAATAGTATGATAAAACCAGTAACATAAATGTACTGTAATTTCTTCCTGCTAGTGGTATATTTAATTATCTTCTTCCCTTTCCCCACCCTTTTATTTGAATGAAAATGAAAGCACCGTTTGAGATGTGCTAATTTAGCACATTCAAGGACAACAGTTTATCAATTTCTATTATTATCTTTAATTCTGGTCATGAAACCATTTGTGTTATGGTTGAACCAAATTATTATATATGTAATATATCCTATTTTTGGTTCTGTAATCTTTTGGTACAAATGGAATTAAGTTATAAATCAAAACACATTCTTTGTAATAAAACCCACCGAATAACTAAAACGGTTATCACTAAGGTTATACATGTAATAATTCAACATCACTCTAAGTAACCTAATTAAAATTAAAACCATGTAATCTCATGGATATTAAATAAATAATATAACTTCAATTCTGGACAACCACTTTCATCTAGCATATAATCCAAACTTGAATATAAGTGAACCGATCTTTAAAGCCAAGTAAACAAATGAGCCCGAACAATGAAATTGAACCTTATAACTAATCAAAAAGGCATTTAATGAACTAAAAAGGGATATAATAAATAAACTAAATATATAATAGGTTCTGTAATTATGAATTAATAATCCTAATTTGTTTATTTAGGTCATTAATAACAAGTGGAGAACACCACCAAATTTAAGTTAAGGGATCCTCCCCTTTTCTCTCTTAATCAAGATTGTCCCCTATACTATGCCTTTATATGTGTACTATAAAATGATGGGGTATGTTTAAGAACATCCCCAGTAATTCCTTATGGATTTATAGGTGATGATAAATCCCATTTCTCTCTCATCAATTCCTCTTGGTCACACATGACACCATGCTGATAAAATCATAACGAATTCAACCCAAACCTTCTTTGTTCTTTCGGGTTGCCTTATCTTTCTTTCAAAAATGGTGTTATCTTATCTATATATGTGATTATTATGAATTATTGTTAGTTTTACAAGATTATTATATCAAGACCCTTTCATCACATTCTTTCTGGGATATACATGATTTTGAAAGATTCCCTCCTTAAAATTTTCTGATAAGAAAAACTGTTTTAAGGGGACTTCCCAAAATTTTTACCCAAATTTCAAGTGCACTCTATCCTATGTTTTAAAACACAATTGTATTTATAAAATCAGTATTTTTATTATTAAAACCTTCTTGTTTCAATTCTGGTTTTATATAAAATAATTTCCTCTTTTCTATTTGAAAAGCTCTAGAGTGTTTTCCTTAAGACCGCACAAAATTGTTTTAATGCTAATGTTTCTAAAATACATTTTTTGTATGTTGTCACTTATATTTAACACCACTTACCATGTTATATGACTATATTACCCTATGAATGTCTATGTATGTTCTAATCCTTTCCTTTCATGAACACTTTCGTGATACGCCCATTGGATATGTTTGGTGTCATGATTGTGGTACCCAATTCTTTCCATGGGTACCCTTATGTTTATGTATGGTTGATTATGTATGATTATTTATGTGGAAAGATTATTTATGTGGCATGAATATTCATGAATATGGTGAGATGGGTTCACCCAGATAGTGCTCCAATTCATTGGGTAAGGTTAAGTCTCATGAGATGCGATGTGAAATGAGATTGGCGGTTAGCCTTGACCTGTACTAAAATGGGAAACAGGATTGACAGTTAGCCTTGACCCATACTAAAGATATGATTTAAGATTCTACCACATTTATATGATTCCATGTTTATATGATCCCATTCTTATATTAAATGATTTTATAAGTTTCATGCTTTGGAGATCATTATTTCATGCCTCCTAACTCATGTGCTTGAGATGTATCCTTAAGTTTATTTCCCTTACTGGGATTTTTAGATCATCCCTTTGTTCATGTGTTCCCCAGGGTACCCTATGTAGATGTAAGGGCTCAAAGGAAGTTAGGAGATCATTATGGAGATTAAATAAAGAAGTTTTTTTTAGCCCCATGTTTTGTGTTATATGTACCTAGTCTTCCAAGACACTAGACTTAACAATCCTTGGCTTGTACTCTGATGATGAATTTTGTTTAAAATCATGAAATGTTTTATGTAAAAGGCTTGGGTCGCTATAGTTGGTATCAGAAGATGGTCTAGTTATTTTTGGAGATTAGGAATATGGCACCTTAGTGAGAACCTTAAGGATGAGACCAAGTATAAGAAAATAGTCCTAAATTTTGGTGAGTATAGAGTAAGTGGTTTATCAAGAAAATACATCCCTGTTTGGATATGAGTAGGTAGAGGCGGCTCTGACACATATGTATTTAGGGGTAAAACCCGAAAACACTGCTTTGATCTAGACTCGTTCAGGAACTGGTGCACGACAATGGGCCTTGCTGCACTCTTGGTCACGACACTCCCAGGGGATATGCTTTGGTAGATTCACAAGCTTAGTAAAAACCATTATTAAGGGGCAAAAAGAATCCCATGAGAATATAAGTTAAGAAATAGATTGAGGAAAACCTAGATATAAACCTAAGGAATCACAAGTTAGGATATACTTTTTCTTTATAAGTTCATACATTTATGTTCAATGTTTCTTTTTATGCTCAATAGCTAAGTATTCAAGACCTCTAATTATACGTTCTTTTTCTTAGTTAATGGAAGGAAATAGAAGAACACATTCCAATAACCAATGTGAGAGGCAATGTAATTATTTCCCTAATGACATGCCTGATGTGATGGAAGTGGGTGCTCAAAACTTCATGGCAGTACTTGCTCAGCTGGAACGAGTAATTAATAATAACTTGAATCAGGTGGAATTCCCCCCTTTTCCAAGGAAAGAGAAAGTTTCCGTAGAATCCTTCATGCGGAAAAGGCCTCCCATTTTAGCAGGTCTTCTAATCCCCTCCTCGTAGAACAATGGATTAACTCCATTGAAAAGATTTTATCTATCCTCCAGTGCTCAAAATAAGAGAAATTTGTACTGGCAGTCTATCGTTTTGATGGGGAAGCTGATCAGTGGTGGACACTGATCAAGAATATGAAGTCCCAAGAGGAAATTGATTCCATGGAATGGGAGGAATTCAAGAGGATGTTTTTCAAAAAATATTTTCCTCAAACCCTCCATCTCAAGATGGAAAGAGAGTTCCTTCTACTCAAGAAGAAGAAAGATGAGTCCATCAGGGCGTATGAAGAAAACTTTACAAGGATTTCAAGGTACGCCTCTAGATTTGTCATGAACACCGAAAGAAAGGTAGATCACTTCTTAAGTGGACTAAAGATGAGTCTACGAAAAGTGTTGGAAATTATAGACTTTGAAAACTATGAGAATATTTTCCGTTGTGTCCTCAAGGTTGAAATGAATATTGGAGACTCTTAGTGGTCTCATGGGCCTAGTGACAAGAAGCGGAAAATGGAGAACAACATGGGTAGTTCATCAAACAAATCCCATGATGGAAAGAATCCCAACTTTCCCCTTTGTAAAAATTGTGGGAAGAATCATCTTGGTGACTATCTTAAGAGAATCAGGAATTGCTTCAAATGAGGAAAGTTTGGTCATCTGGCCAAGAATTTTCGAAGGGGTATGAAAAATCCCGCTAATGTTGAAGAAGAAAGGATGGTTCAGAACAACACTCAACCTACAGTGTAGTGTTTCAGCTACAAGGAGCTTGGGCATTATACGAACAATTTCCCTAAGCTGAGGGTTTTCGGAGGCAATCAACAACAACCTCCAAGGCAACAAGGAAGAGATTATGCTATCACTACTACTGAGGTGGATCCGGAAAATAATGTGGTGATAGGTACGCTTGTTATTCATTCAAGAATAGCGAATATACTATTTGATTATGGTTCTACGCATTCTTTCATATCATGCAAGTTTAGTAGAACTATTTAAAAACCACCTCAAAATTTGGAGGAAAAGTTATCTGTGAAAACAGTAAATGGGGTGATCACTGCATCCATGGTTTATAACTCCTCCCCAATTAATGTTTGTGGATTGAACCTCCCATCAAATCTTGTCATAATTCCTTTAGTGGAGTTTGATGCTATCTTGTGCATGGATTGGCTATCTTTGTACAAGGCCAACATCAATTGTCGGGAAAGGGAGATTACTATTTACATCCCAAAGCATCCTCCAATTCTTTACAAGTGCAAGGAGGACGACGAGTCTCCTTTAGAAAATTCATCTCAAGTTTGGATATTTCTTCCTTATGAGCATGCATACCTAGCTCAAATTATTGAGACAAAGGAGAGAATCATGCTTGAATACATTCCCATCGTGAGGGATTACACTGATGTATTCCCCAAAGAGTTACCTGATCTTCCCCCTGACCGAGAGGTTGAGTTCTCAATTGAACTTATCCTTGGATCTCTGCCAATCTCAAAGACACCTTACAGAATGGCCACCATAGAGCTAGAAGAACGGAAGAAGAAGTTACAGGAGAATATGGAGAAGGGTTTTATATTCCCGAGTGCTTCACTGTGGGGTTCTCCAGTCCTCTTCGTCAAGAGGAAGGATAGATCAATGTGCCTCTGCATTGATTATCGCGAGCTCAATAAAATCACTATAAAGAACAAGTATCCCCTTCCACGGATAGATGACTTGTTCAATCACCTTCATGGGGCCAGTTATTTCTCTAAGGTGGACCTTCGGTCGGGATATCACCAACTAAAGGTGAGGAAGGAATATATTCCCAAGACTGCCTTTAGAACAAGGTATGGACACTATGAGTTCGTAGTGATGCCCTTCGGACTTAATAATGCTCCAACAATTTTCATGGATTTAATGAATAGAGTCTTTAGAGATTACCTAGACAAATTTGTGCCGGTCTTTATTGATGATATTCTGATATACTCGAAGATAAAGGAGGAACATGAGGAGAATTTGGAAACTGTGTTAAAGAATTTGCGATGGGATAAGTTGTATTCAAAGTACAGTAAATGTGAGTTCTGGATGGAGGAAGTATCATTATTGGGGAATGTTATCACCAGGAAAGGGATATCTGTGGACCCTTCCAAGATGAACGCAATTGAAGAGTGGCCAAGGCCAACTTTTGCAATGAAGATCCACAGTTTTTTTAGGTCTAGATGGGTATTATCGATGATTCGTGAAGAACTTTTCACGATTATTAAACCCAATGACCAAGCTGACACGGAAGGGAGTAAAGCTTTTCTGGACACAAGAATGTGAAGACTATTTCAAGGAGTTGAAAAAGTGGCTTGTCACTGCGCCGGTACTCACACTCCCTTCAAGTGGAGAACTCTTTGTGGTGTATAATGATGATTCTAAGAAAGATTTAGGCTGTGTGCTAATGAAAACTAATAAAGTGATAGCCTATGCCTCAAGGCAGCTGAAAATCCATGAGCAAAACTATCCCACACATGATCTGAAGTTGGCAGCTATGATCTCTGCGTTGAAAATCTGGCGGCATTATCTCTATGGGAAAAAATGTGAGATATATACTGACCACAAGAGTCTCAAATATATATTCACACAGAAAGAGCTTAATATGCGCTAGCGAAGATGGATAGATCTCATCAAGGATTATGACTTCTCAATCCATTACCATCCCGGTAAGGCAAAAAAGGTGGAAGATTCTCTAAGTAAAAAGGATCATGCATCTTTATCAATGATGAGAATTGCAAAGGATCCGATCTTCTTGGATTTTCAAAGGATGGACATGGGAATAATTAAGGAAGGAACATCATCAATCCTTTCTCAAATGATTTCTCAACCATCCCTCTTGGAGAAAATAAAGGTTTCTCAAAGAAAGGATGTGGAAATTCAGAAAAGGGTGGAAGATGTTAAAAATGGGAAATCCTCCAATTTCAAAATTGATGAAGAAGGAGTTGTAAGATTTGAGACACGATTATGTGTACCATCTGATCCAGAGATAAATAAGGAGCTATTGAATGATGCACATAGCTCGACCTTCTCTATCCATCATGGGAGTACCAAAATGTACTGTGATCTCTGAGAACACTTCTGGTGGGATAACATGAAGAAGGATATTGAGGAATATATATCAAGGTTCTTGGTATGTCAGAAAGTTAAATATGAGCGACAAAAGTCCAAAGGTATGATGCATCCATTGCCTATACCCATGTGGAAATGGGAAAATGTTATGATGGAATTTGTCACGGGTCTCCTGAAGAAATCGAAAGGAAATAATGTGATATGGGTTGTGGTTGACTGACTCACCGAGACATCCCATTTCATCCCTATTCAGGAAGATCTCTCACTTGAAAAACTTGAAAAGTTATATGTGAAGGAAGTGGTGAGACTGCACAATGTTCCACTCTCAATTTTCTCTGACTGCGATCCAAGGTTCACATCTAAATTCTGGAAGAGTCTTCAACATGCTTTGGGTACTGAATTAAATTTCAGCATGGCCTATCACCCACAAAATGATGGCCAATCTGAAAGTACTATTCAGACGCTTGAAGATATGCTGAGAGTATGCTCTTTAGAATTCAAAGGTGGATGAGATCAGCATCTTCCATTGGTTGAGTTCTCATACAATAGTAGCTTCCAATCGAGTATTCAAATGGCTCCGTATGAAGCTCTGTATGGAAAGTGATTTAGAACTCTAACCTGTTGGGATGAAGTTGGAGAAAGAAAGCTACTTGGACCCGATCTTGTGTAAGAGATGACAGAGAAGGTCCAAGTCATCCAGAAACACATCAAAGCTGATCAGAGTCGGAAAAAGAGCTATGCTTACAACCGTTGAAGGGACTTGGAGTTCGACATTGGATATAAAGTCTTCCTTAAAATATCTCCATGGAAGAGAGTCATGCGATTCGGGAAGAAAGGGAAGATAAGCCCAAGGTGCATTGACCCCTTTGAGATCCTTGACCACATAGGAGTTGGACTATCGGCTTGCACTTCCACCGAATATGGCTCGAGTTCATGATGTTTTTCACGTATCACTCTTGAGGAAGTACATACTTGATCCCTCACATGTACTAAACTTAGAGGTGGTGCAGCTGGAAGATGACCTCTCCTATGAGGAGCAACCAGTAAAGATTCTGGATCGAAGAGACAAGGTTCTACGCAACAAGAAATCCCATCTTGTCAAAGTGTTGTGGAGGAACCATAAGTTTGAGGAAACAACATGGTAATTGGAGGAAGCAATGAATGAAAAGTACCCACACCTGTTTTTGTCTTAGTATGTAAAACGAAATTTCGAGGGTGAAATTTCATAAGGGGGGAAGAATGCAACAACCCAAAGTTTTTCAATGGAAATTTCCTTCTTATATTTATGTCATGAAATCACATGAAAACACAACATAATGATCTACTAAGTGATAAGTGATCTTTAAACATAATTTTGTCACTTATGTGTTTGGAATTTCAAAAATCCGGCATACACGGTTCTGTTCAAGATGTTTTTTGGATTCCGATAAGAAAAACTTAATATTTTGGTGAATAGTAACCTTCCCTAATGAATAGTAACATATCCTTATGAATAGTGATATAACCTAATTAATAGTAACCTCACCTATGATAGTATAAAAATAATATTCAAGTTGGAAGTACAATATACCTATGTTTTAGAATGAGTTAATTCTTGTTTTAAATATGATTTTTGATAATAAAATATGATTTTAATTAAATATTAAAATAATAATATTTAGAAAATTATTTTTGAAAAATGGACTTCATTTTTTGATTTTATACGTTGAGAAATTATTAGGGTGAATTTTTGAGATTTTTCTGAAATACTTGAATTTTTGATGAATAGTAAAATACAGTAATTTACCATATATATACATTATAAGCTAAATAAACTATTCCTAGAATCATGGATGATGTAACCACACATGTTTAGAATTCATAAGACCCATTTACTATTCTTGGACATAAAATACTTACTATTCTTTGTCTTGGGAAGAAATAATAAATTAATGATTACTATATTATGAAATCCCTCCTCTCCTCCACTATAAAAACCCCCTTTACTCCCTCTTCTCTCCACTCCTCTCAAGATCCAATAATTCTCTAAATTCTGCCCAAATCTCTCCCCAAGGTCCTCCCCCTACGTCCAAAATCTCTCATCCTCCTAAAAATACCAAAAACTCTCCCCTTAAGAGGTTCTCAAAGGAGGAAGTCTCAAGAGGTAAATTCCTCTTCCCAAATTTCTTCTTTTCTTTTAAGTTCTTTTTTTTTATTTTCTTTCCTCACCTACCTTCACCATAATAGTATTATAAATCCAGTAACATAAATGTAATGGAATGTATTCATTCTAGTGGTATATTTCATTATCTTCTTCCCTTTTCCCACCCTTTTATTTGAAAGAAATGAAAGCACCATTTGAGATGTGCTAATTTAGCACATTCAAGGACAACAGTTTATCAATTTATATTATTATCTTTAATTATGGTCATGAAACCGTTTGTGTTATGGTTGAACCATGTTATTATATATTTAATATATCCTATTTTTGGTTCTGAAATCTTTTGGTACAAATGGAATTAAGTTATAAATCAAAACACATTCTATGTAATCAAACCCACCGAATAACAAAAACGGTTATCACTAAGGTTATATATGTAATAATTCAACATCAATCTAAGTAACCTAATTAAAATTAAAACCATGTAATCTCCTGGATATGAACTAAATAATATAACTTCAATTCTGGACAACCACTTTAATCTATCATATAATCCAAACTTGAATATAAGTGAACCGATCTTTAAATCCAAGTAAACAAATGAGCTCGATCAATAAAATTGAACCTTATAACTAATAAAAAGGATTTTAATGAACTAAAAAGGGTTATAATAAATAAATTACATATATATAAGGTTCTGGACTTATGAATTAATAATCCTAATTTATTTATTCAGGTCATTAATAACAAGTGGAGAACACCACCGGATTTAAGGTAAGGGATCCTCCCCTTTTCTCTCTTAATCAAGATTATCCCCTATACTATGACTTTATATGTGTACTATAAAATGACAGGGTATGTTTAATAACATCAAAAATACTTCCTTATGTATTTATAAGTTATGAGAAACCCCATTTATCTCTCATCAATTCCTCTTGGTCACACCCGACACTATGCCAATAAAATCATAACGAATTCTACCCAAACCTTCTTTGTTCTTTCAGGTTGCCTTATCTTTATTTCAAAATGGTGCTATCTTATCTATCTATGTGGTCTTATGACTTATGTTTAGTTGTAAAATATTCTTATATAAATACCCTTTCATCACATTCTTTTGGGGATATACATTATTTTGAAAGATTCCCTCAGAACTTTCCGATAAGCAAACCTGTTTTAAGGGGACTTCCCAAAATTTTTACCCAAATTTCAAGTGCACTCTATCCTATGTTTTAAAACACCATTGTATTTATAAAATAAGTATTTTTATTATTAAAACGTTCTTGGTTCAATTCTGGTTTTATATAAAAGAATGTCCTCTTTTCTATTTGAAAATCTCTAGAGTGTTTTCCTTAAGACCGCACAAAATTGTTTTAATGCTAATGTTTCTAAAATACATTTTTTGTATGTTGTAACTTATATTTGACACCACTTAACATCTTATATTTCTATATTACCCTATGAATGTCCATTTATGTTCTAATCCTTTCCTTTCATGAACACTTTCGTGATACGCCCATTGGATATGTTTGGTGTCATGATTGTGGTACCCAATTCTTTCCATGGGTACCCTTATGTTTATGTATGGTTGATTATGTATGATTATTTATGTGGAAAGATTATTTATGTGGCATGAATATTCATGAATATGTTGAGATGGGTGCGCCCAGATAGCGCTCTAATTCATTGGGTAAGGTTAAGTCTCACGAGATGCGATGTGAAACGAGATTGGAGGTTATCCTTGACCCGTACTGACTGATAATTTCTTTTTTATTTGATTTTAAAAGAAGCCACTTTAAGGGAGAGCGGTAACCGGAGGGATAAAAAATCAAACCATGCCTATTTGAAATTCAAAATTCAAAAAACTAACGGGACACAAAACCCAACACTATCAGATCATCACGGAAATCACCAACCAAGCACACCGTAGAACATCATCACCAAGTCATCAGCCAAAATCACATCGCCTGCAACCAACATTATCACCAGCACAGTCGCCGTCAACATCCAATCCCCACCGCCATCACCAACATAGAAGACCATCGTTGACCATCAAGCCACCATAGAATATTATCACCACGAAAACCAACACCCCCACCATTGTCACCGACCGAACAACACCAGTTGCCAAAGAACGTCAAAGTCTGTAGCCACCAGAAACAACAACACCAGACACTATTGTCGCTGTTGAGAAAGGATCATGACTCCTGGAACTCCAAAATCCACTCAAACAACACCTCCCAAAGCTTTTGTGAAAACCACCTTTCCAGATCGACCCAAGGAGGATAGATGGTACACAGAGCCAGAGCAGAGTAAGAGTAGAAAGGATAAAACAAAGATTCGTGAGCATCGCCGACATCGCCCTACCAAAAAGAGATCTGAAACCTCCAATGCCAATCATGACCAAGAAATCACCAACAAGCAGCATCAACTAACCTTCACCAGCACCGTGCCAACCGAAAACCCCACCAAGAATAGATACGCAACTCAGAATCATTATAGAATGATGAAGAAAAAAAATGGGATTGTAACCCTAGACGAACATGGAACTAAAACCCAAGGAATAAATGGTGAAAGGGGAAACTAATGAAGGATTAGGGGATGAAACGCTAAAAAAAGGCATCAATGGCATGGGAATGAAACCCTAGTAAAAGTAAAGGAAGGTGATGGAAGTCGGGAAGCCGCTCCAGTGAGAACATTGGGAGATGGGAACCTAGGAAGAAGGAATAAGATCAATCTAGGTAGCTCGCCGGGAGATTAGAGGAAGAGCACTCCAGCTTCGGAGGATGAAACCGAGGAAGGAAAATTGGAGCTCGCCCGAGAGAGTGATCCGGGAGAGAATGGGCTCATCCTTTTTAATTATGCGAATCCTAGTGATTTTAGTCCCTTGACCCGTACTAAAGATATGATTTAAGATTCTACCACATTTATATGATTCCATGTTTATATGATCCCATGCTTATATTAAATGATTTTATAAGTTTCATGATTTGGATATCATTATGTGATGCCTCATAACTCATGTGCTTGATATGTATCCTTAAGTTCATTTCTCTTACTGGGCTTTTTAGCTCATCCATTTGTTCATGTGTTCCCCAGGGTACCCTATGCAGATGTAAGGGCTCAAAGGAAGTTAGGAGCTCATTATGTAGATTAAATAAAGAAGTGTTTTTTAGCCCCATGTTTTGTGTTATATGTACCTAGTCTTCAAAGACACTAGACTTAACAATCCTTGGCTTGTACTCTGATGATGAATTATGTTTAGAATCAAGAAATGTTTTATGTAAAAGGCTCGGGTCGCTATAATCGGTCCCACCCATCTCATAATGAAATCATACATATGTGTTCTACATGATCATAAAAAAGCATCATATCATAACCCATGAAATGAAATGGGCATCATAAACATGACATCATATCATAACCTATGGAAAATAGAGAGGTTTCATAATCACATCATCATAGAATAACCCATGAAAATAAGTGGGTTTCATAAGTATATATCATGTTGTAACCCATGGAATAGAAACAAGTTTCATAAACAAGATGTCATCAAAAGCATAACCATTCAGAGAAATAATAATAATGATATCCTTGGATAATAACCTTAGTAATAAATAGGTAAAATCAATGGATTTCATCTTATATGGAAAATATTTTTGAAAGATCTTTTAAAAACATTTCTTGAGGAAAATATTCATTTCTATTTGAATTTTTTTTAATACATAAAAATTTTGAAAACCTTTTTCTTTGAAAATAACTTTGAAAACTTATAAATTATTCTTTTAAAACAATATTTTTTTTAAAATACCTTTTACTTAAAAATTATCTTACAATATCATTTTTAAAACCTTTTTGAAAACATGGTTTTTGAATAAAACATATTTCTGATTCAGGATAGAAATAAGATTATATTTTATTAAATCACTTTCTTAATTATATTAAGTACCAAAGAGTGTAAAAATAGTACCAATACATGAATATATCATGAAAAAATAGAGGAGAATAAAAATCATGAGAATTCTCAAGATATGTATCATAATATTTCATCAATGGAAGCATAAACAATCCTGATAAATGATGAGATTGTAGAAATAAACTCTTACCACTTTAGTAACTTTGAATCAAAGACCCCATGAAAGAATAAAATTAAATGAAGCTTAAAATATCATGAAAATAATTATATTTATGATATAAAATGTCAAATGTAAGTATGTATACCTCATAAAATAATATAGGTGCACAGAAAAACATGTGTCTCAAAGAAGGAAAGTTTAGATAAAATTACCTTACCGATTTGGTAACTTTTGAACTGTGAAACCCCAAGAAATAAAGATCATAAAATGGATATGTAAATAAAAATAAATTTAAGGATAAGGATCATAGAATTAATTCATGGTAAGTATATACAAAACACAATATAAATGTGTGGTGAATAAGGCATAAGTCTTGCAGAAATAAAAGTGAGACTAGAAATCCCCTCACGTTATGTCTTGACTATCGTCGTAATCGTTAAAACATCCTATATATTAAATATAAGGTTATAATATTACTATTAAATAACCATATTTAATTATATAAAACCATATATGATTTTATTATGACCTTTTATTACCCTTTTGTTAACACTTCCAAGTTAAAGTTACATTTTGGGTAATAACCGCTTTGGTTTTTGCATGTGTTTTGATCTGTTATATTTTTGGTCCTCTTAATTATATCATGATTTAATAATCTCAAAAATGATAAAAATGAAATAAAGATCATATATATTCAGTATATATATTTATAATAATATATTAAATATATAAAAAAGAAATGAAATACACCGTTTATGGAGATGATAGGCCGTACGTATGCATGAACGCTGTTTCCATCTTCTTAGAGTATTAAAAGAAAGAAGATAAGTAAATGATATATATATATATATTATCATTAAATTATAATTTTTATGTCATATATATCAATTATTTTTATTAAAATCATCCTTAACACATATTATGTAAAGCATGAATGAATCACATCGCTTTGAGGAGGCGGTGGTCCATACATCCACAAACAAAATTATCATATTCAGAAAAAATGGAAATCATAGAGGTATGTGTTATATAATAATTAAATAAGAATAAATAAATCATAAGTATAATATATATAATATAAAAATAGTAATTCCATCATTATTCCCAACCTTGAGAGGTGGTAATGGAAGAACAAACGACATCGATTCACTAGATGGTAGTTTTTCGTACACACGAATGATGATTGTATTTCCAATTTGATTTAAGTGTGTGTGAGTTTAGTTATTACCCTTAACATAAAAAAATTTCAATATATTTATTATATTTATGTGATTATATAGTCATGCAATAATAATATTTTAGGGGGTGGATAAAGAAATAAAACAAAAGTTCGTGTTGAAAGATGTTACCTATTCTTTGGGTAACTCCTTTTGGTTTGTACCAAAGGGATTCATTGGTTGGATTTATGCCCAAAATGAGGAATATAGTATTAAGGGAGGGGATTTTTTATCTTATTTGGGTAGGGGTTGGATGAGATGAAGGGATTTAGAGGTGTGAATAGGTAAGGGGGTGATTTCCCTTTTACAGTGGAGGAGGAGTGACATTCTTGTAAATATAAAAAGGTAAACACTATTGAGAGGTCACCCTCATATAATGTGCCTAAAATAATGGTCCTTTTTTTAAAAAATATGGTACATGGTCTAAATATGTCCATACAAAATGTTTTGGAAAATTTTATGGTCATTTTTACACCTTATGATTTATGTTTAATCACTAAGTGATCTTGTTTTTACCCCAATCGTTGTAATTAATTTTAATTACTTTCACTACTATTTTTAATCAAAAACTAAGTTTAAATTATTAAACATTATAAATTACGATGATTAAAAATATATAATCAAAAATTTTAAAATTCTAATCATATAAGTGGTAGAAATTTATTTAAAATTAATCTTGTCGATGGGATGAGATGATGAGTTTTAAAGTGAAAATTTTCAAAATATTGAAATGGTTTTTATTCAATTTCAATGTGAAATTGGTTTTGATGATATAAATTGTATTAATTTATTTATAATTTATCTAATTATACTTTAAATCCAATTTAAAATAAAATTTAACTATATACATACATTAAATGAAAAATCAGTTTTCAATTAAAATTCAGTATTATTCACTATTCATCCAAAAATGAAATATTTCCAAAAATCCACCCTAAGATAATTTTTAAATTACGAATTAAAAAATTAAGTTTATTTTATCAAATTTAATTTCTAAAAGTGTCTAAAATTAATTTTATTATTTTTCATAGAAGGAAGTAAAAAACATTTCTTTGGAGAAAATAATTTTTTTTAAAATATACAAACTTTACCAAAAATTATATATTTCATTATAAATATGTTTTATTTATATGAAACCATTATAAAACATATTTAAAAATTATTTATTACTATTCATATTATTAAGTTTAATGACCATGTTATGATATTATTATTTAAATAATTATAATAATAAAATGTTGTTTCATAGAAACTCAGTGTTGTGTGTAATTCAAGCTAAGACGATGTTGTGTGTAGTGAAAGACTAACTTGTTGTATGATATACCAAAAGTTTAACTTGGAGTTACATTCAATGAAGTATATAAAATAAATTTAATGTAATTGAAAAAAGGTTCATAAAAAACTCAGGGTGTTACATTCTACCTCCCTTAAAATGTTTTTTCCCTCGAAATTCGTTATTTTGATACAAATAAATGAGGATACTTCTACCTAATAATATAATAAAGTTCCCATGTATATTCCTATAACTAGTGATTTACCATTTTTTTTGACCTAGATAGTGATCATTTTTTGTAGAACTTTCTCTATACGATCCAAAATTTCAACTGATTGTTCCACACAAGAAAGATCCTACTCCACCGGTATAACCTCTGAGTTTATTACATGTGAAGGGTTAGGGATTTACTTACTCAGGAGAGATATATGGAACACATAATGGACTTTATATAGATTTTTTGGAAGCACCAAGTGATAGGCTAATGTACCGATATGATCAATAATTTTAAAGGGACCGATATACCTTGAGCTTAGTTTCCCTTTATTCATAAATCTCATAACCATATTATAAGGAGAGATTCAGAGAAAAAATTTCTCACCAACACCAAATTATAGATCATGTCGATGGTTATCAACATAAATTTTCTACCAAATTTTAGCTTCCATGATATATTGTTGAATGGTTCTAACCTTCTTGACCATTTCTTTAGTGATCTTAGGTCACAATAGTTTTCTTTCTCCAACTCCATTCCAACACATTGGATTTATACATTTATTTTTATAAAGGTATTCATAAATATCTATATAAATTATTGAGTAAAGTCTATTTTTGTAATAAGAATCAACTAGAGGAAGTTTTTGATCCCAACCCCCTTTAAAATCCATAGAACAAGATCTAAACATATCCTCTAGGGTTTGAATTGTTATTTCAGAATAACCATATGTATGAGGATAATAAGTAGTGCTAAAACTCAATTCCATATCAAGGTATTGATGAATAATTAATTGGAACTTTGAGGTAAACCTTGGATCCTGATTAGATACAATGTAATTTGGTACTCTATGTAACCATACAACTTCTTTAATGTATATCTTGGAAAGCTGATCCAATGATAAGTCTTATCTAATAGTGATGAAGTGTGTTGACTTAGTAAGAAATATTGGAAATAAGATTGTTATTTGTTGTAAATGGAGTCTGGTTTGTGTTTATTGTCAAGACACACTAGGATGACCAAGGAGTTTGCAAGTAAAGTTATATTATAGTACTAGTTGACTACAATGTTGAAGGTGGTGTCATTTCCCAGTGTTTTCCAAATTTTTGGGTCCAACATTTGGAGAATGGAGAAATGTGTTTTTGGTAAAGGAAGTTGTGTGCAAGTTTAAAGGTAAATATGAATGTTTCATGAAATTCATTTTTCTAGATTGTCTAATAAAAATACAACAAAGGAAATAATCACATGAAAGATTTTTTTTTTCACGAAAGATGGTTTGCATGATACGAAGTTTTTTCGTGAAAATCATAAGGCATAGAAGAATCTTACATACCAAATATGATGTCAAAATTGAGTTATGTGCAAGTAGATTCTTGATAATATCACGTAAAAATATAGAAAAGTCATGAGTTTCACGCAAAATATGAAATGGCACAAAAGAATATTATATGCTAAATATGACATTAAAATCTAGCTTATTCACATGGGGGAAGGAGCGCAAGGAACTTGTGTGCAGGTTCATCTTTGTCTATAAATATGCAGGCACCCACTACATTCAAAGTAACTTTTCCAACAAAGATTTGGTGTCTCTTCCATGTGAAAGAGTTGCACGTAGAATACTTATATTTAATAAATCATGCACATATAGTGTTCCTTATATATATCAAGATCAAGTGAAACCCACGGGGTAGTTTTGCAAAAGATAAGGGTTGTCTAAAAGAAATATTGTGTTACAAACCTAAAAGTTGTTTGCAAGAACATGTGTTGCGTGAAAGTGTTGAGTTATTCTAATTTTAGGTTTTGAATATTCAGTTTGTTTGATCAGTGCTTCAAGTAAATCAATTCAGGACTATGATGTAAGCATAGTCTTGTAAAAGTTAGGCGAAAAGACTAAAATCCCAATCTACTAAAGCGACCTTCATGTCATTAAAACTGAGTAAGACTTCACCCAAAGAAATGATCTAGGGGGAGTCAATGGAAGTTTTTAGAGGGAGACAATTTTTTTTCTTAAAATCTTGTAAAGGTAGTGTGCATGGAATAGAGTGACTATGTCTGAACTTTTTTATTGCACAACTAGTGAAGATTAATGGATTTTTATATATCTGAAACACTATCAGTTTATGCTCCTTGTACTATCCCTTAGTGGTGAACTAAGTAAAATTACTATGTTGTCTCTTTACTTGCGATCCTTTGTTTTTATGCACTCTTTCATCAGACAGTTTTAACAAGTTCCTACCAATATAGGAACAAGATCCATCACTTTAAAAGGAAAAGTTGATACCCTAATTCACCCCTCCCCTCTTAGGGTGTTCCAAGGTCCTACAAGGTGATTTAATACCATCCATATATTATTATTCTCTTTATTGGTTTTAAGGAGTCCAGTGAAAAAATCCATATTTATTTTCTCCCATTTCCATTATGGTATGGGTAATTGATGCAACATCTCCTTAGAATTTTGTCTTTAAACCTTAACTTGTTGTCATACCAAGAAATAGGATACAAACTCTATGATATCTCTCTTCATTCCATCCCACCATAAGTATTCTTTCAAGTCTCTATACATCTTCATACTTCCAGGATTAATAGAGAATGAATAACTATGAGCTTTCTCTAATAGATCCTTCTTTAAATCTAGTATGGATGTAACACATACACAGTTCCTAAACCTTATCATTCCATCCTGATCAAGGTTAAACTCAAGAACATTTCTAAGCTTATTCTTAAGATATATATATATTCTTTTTTCATCTTTAATCTTCACTTGGATAGATGGTTGAATATTTATTTGAGAAAGATAATATTTTCCACTTCCTTTAGGATTTATAGGTCAATCCTTTGAAAATCCATAAATATTGGATCTTTTGTGATCCTCATCATGGATAAGATAAAATAATCCTTTCGACTAAAAGCATCGTCCACCTTGTTCACTTTCCTGGGGTGGTAATGTATTGAGCATTCATAATCCTTTATTAGCTCTAACCATCTTGTATAGCACATGTTCAACTCCTTTCGTGTAAATATATACTTCAAACTTTTATGAATGGTGTATATATCACAATGTTATCCAAAAATATAATTCTTTTATACCTTTAATGAAACAATTACTGCAACTAACTCCAAATGTTGAGTTGGGTAATTTTTTTGATGAATCTTCAATTTTCACGAGGCATAGGCTATAAGCATGTTATTCTGTATAAGAAAACATCCCAATCCATTCTTGGATGCATAAATATAGATTACAAAACCTTACCCACTATATGGAAATGTAATCATAGGTGATTTGACTAACCTTCACTTCAGTTCCTTGAAATTTTCATTGCATTCATTTATCTAGAGGAAATTGAAACCCTTTCAAGTTAACTTGGTCAGAGGATTAGATAGTCATGATAAATTATCCAAAAAATGTCGATAATATCCAGCTAAACTAAGAAAAATAAGGATCTTTTTTACCATGGTTAGTATATTACAACATTTAATAGCCCCCTTCTTTGACAGATCTACCTCCATACCCTCTCTTGAGATTATATGACCCAAAAAATGAAACCTTTTGCAGCCAAAATTTACACTTTGTAAATTTTTAATATAGTTAATCCTTCGTTAGGGTCTTTAGTGAAATTATCAAGTGTTTTTCATGATTTTACTTTATCTTTTAATAGATAATAATATCATCTATAAATACTACCACAAACTAGTCAAGGTAATCTCTAAAGACTCTATTTATCAAATCCATGAAGATAGCATGGGCATTAGTATGTTAAAAAATCATCACTATATATTCATAGTGTCCATACCTTATATAGAATTCCATATTGGGTATATCCTATTTATTTACCCTCAATTAATGATATCTAGAATAAAGTTCAATCTTGGAAAAGTATCGATCTCTACAAAGTTGATCAAATAAGTCATCAATATGGAGAAAATGATACTTTTTCTTGATCATGATCTTATTCAACTCCCGATAATAAATGAAGAGTCTCACTGATCCATCTTTATTTTCCAAAAATAGAACATATGCACCCCAATTTTACACACTTGGATGAATTAATCCCTTATCAAGGTTTTATTGGAGTTTATTCTTCAATTCATGCAACTCAATCGGGGCCATTCTATAGGGATTCTTTGAAATTGGTTTGAACTAGGTATGAGTTATATTTAGAACTCAACTTTAAATTTTGGTGTAATTCTAGACAAATATTTTGGAAAGACATCCAAAAATTCATAAACAATAGGCATATCATCTATATCAAGTTTATCCCCAACCGTTTGAGATAAACATGCCTTCTAAATGGGAATTAAGACCCATAAACTAAATGTAATATCCATATAAAGTTAATACTTATTGTAAAATTGATAGAAAATAATAGGTTGGTTTGAAATATAAAATGTAACATCCCTTACTCAACAATTGATGTGAGGTTTATGCAGATAAATCCAATCCATTCCAAGATAACATCAAATTCAACCATAGGAAGAATAATAAGATTTTCAGGAATCACATTCCCATAAATGTTAACTGAAGAGGAATCATAGTAATAAGATTCAATCATCATACCATAAGGGGTTTGAAATTATAATTCCACATATAATTTTTTGGGTGGAATCTTAATACCCTTTAAAAATTATTTAAATATGAAAGAGTGGGTAGATCCAAAATCAAATAAGACATTAATAGTTATAGAGTGGATGGAAAGTGTACCTTTCACGTTTTCACCCCACATGATAAATAGTGATCACATGAGATTTCCCCTTGTCCCTTGACTTAAGTGGTTGTTGACATCAATTATCATCATTAACCTTTTAGTTTGGGAACTAGTTAGCATAATGTACATTCTCCTTACACTTGAAGCACTGAAGTGGGGGAGGTGCATTCTACGCATCTTTCTCTCCATTCTCAGTGTTATCTAACTTCTTTCCATCACTTTGGAAATCAAATGCCTGATTAACTTCCCTTATATAATTAAAAAATTATCATACCCCTTAAGACAATTTCCTCTATGCTTCTTTCCCACACACAGAACATAAAGAAAATCTCATCTTCTCTCCATGTTTTTTATATTTTCCTTTAAACTCCATCTTCATTTTCTTATCAAAACTATGATATTGAAGCGTAACTAGAACCTTAATTTCAACCTTTAATTCATAATGAAAAATCTATTCATAGCTACTAAAGCCTCATATAGCTAACTTCTTTATGATAATTGGATTTAACTCACTAAAGAACCTATCAACCTTTACTTTTGGGTTGGAAGATAATACCAGAAGTGTAACTCGCAAGTCTTTTAAAATTAGCCTCATAGGTACCAATAGATTCATCATCCCTTTACTTTAACTCAAGGAATTATTTCTCTATCTTTGTATGAAGAATACGAGGAAAGTAATTGTTGAAAAATAAGTTCTTGAACTCATCCCAATACATGGATTCAATTTCATATTTTTTCATGGTATTCTTGATTAGAGTCTACTACTGGACCACTTTACCTTATAAATGATAAACATCTAGAATGAATTTCTAAAGTTCCAAACATTTTAGAATGAAAAATATATTTTCAATGGTACTAATCCATTGTTCAACAACTAGTGGATTAGAAGACCCACTAAAATAAGGGGAAATTTTCATCATGAAGGACTCAATAGAACATTATTACCTCATTTGGTCATTTGGAAGCTCAACATGATTCATAGATTGATAAAGTTGGGTGAGAATAGAAATGATATTTTTCATTCCAAATCCCATAACATTTAGATTATAAGGTGAACAATCATTACATTTCCCGTCATACTCAACATTGGAGTGGTTCCTTTGGGTTCCATCCATTTACTAAAACAAAAAATCATAGATTAAGAAACAATAATCATAGTGGTAAACCTCATAATCATGGAATCACTTATAGGATATCTAAATTAAGACACCCTATTTAAGCTATGACATATTAGGTTTATCCTAGGTTATTCATAGCCAACTTATATTTAAACCATTCATGATGGTTAGTGAAGAGTTTGTGAATTTCCAAATCATACCCCCCAGGAGTGTCAAACTAGGTGTGCAATAAGTCCCTTTTTCATGCACTAGTTCCCGATCGAGTCTAGTTCAATGCGGTGTTTTTTGGAGTTGTTAACCCTATTTACATATGTTCTAGATCCAAATCCACTTGTAGTATACATACAGGTATGTATTACTAGGAAACCACTCACTCTATCCTTTACTAAAATTCCAATACATTTTACTATACTTTGACTCATCCTTATAGACATGTCATTAGGGATCTCAATAAGGTTTTCTCATCATAGTTTCCAAAAGTTGACTAAACCTTCACTATGATACCAACTATAGTGAGCCTCACTTCTCATACATAGAAATTACATTATTTTTTCATAATAATTAATACATTACATAGACACATTCCCAAATACAGTATTATTTTAGTGCCTTTGGAAACATGGAAATATAAACACCAGTACATAAGTGAGTTACATTATCTCACACTAGGTTCTCTATGACTATAATCCTTATTAGACACATTATAAATAATAAATATCTTCATAACATGGGGAAAGGAAACATAAAAATGGGTGAGATCAAATGCTAAGTAAGGATAAACAAAGGATATATGTAATTATAATCATGAGAATAAGGGTATGATAGCACGATCATAACATTATAAGATCATAACCTGCATATCAAAGATCATAATCAAGAGTCATGGAATAAATATTGGTAGTTAATAAGACATGAATCATAAAGTAATCAAGAGAATAATCCATAAAAACATAACATAGGAATAATACACGGAATTATGGCATACACATAATAATATACAATGATTTCCATAGTAGTAAAGGTTTAATTCCAAGGCAATATTAGTAAAATGGGTTCATTCCTCAAACCATTTTAGTATTCAAGGTTCACTCCCATGACCATATTAGTAGAAAAAGTACTTTACTAAATAGATTTCACTCCTTGTTCCTCCATGTCTATCTCATTAGATATTAACCTTTACCCAATTCATTATAGGTAGATATAATTCCCACCCATCTCATAGTGAAATCATAAATATGTGCACCATAAGATAATAAACAACCATAATATCATAAAATATGAAATGAAATGGGTATTATAAACATGTAATAATATCATAAACCATGGAAAATATATAGGTTTAATAATCATTTATAATAACCTTTTAAAATAGGTGGTTTTCATAAGTATTTATCGTGGTATAACCCATGGAAGAGAAACAAGTTTCATAAATAAGATGTCATCAAAAGCATAACCATTCAGAGAAATAATAAGAATAGTATCCTTTTATCATAGCCCTAATAAAACATAGGTTAAATTAATGGATGCCATTTTAGATGGAAAATAATTTTTAAATATCTTTTAAAAACATTTCTTAAGGAAAATATCATTTTTTCTTTGAAAAACAATTTTTTAATACATAAAACATTTTGAAAACCTTTTTCATTGAAAATAACTTTGAAAACATATAAACGAATCTTGGAAAACCATAAAACATTTTTTAAATAAATTTTCATTGAAAAAAAACTTAGTAGACCATTTTAAAAACCTTTTTGAAAACATTTTTGAAAACATGGTTTTTGAATAAAATATATTTCTGACTGAAGAGATAAATAAGGTCATATTTTCTTAAAAAACTTTCCTAATTATCTTAAGTAAAAAAGAGTGAAAAAATGGTACAAATATATGAAGATATCATAAAAAATATTATCATAATAAAAATTATGATAATTCTTGATATATAGATTATAAGATTTCATAAATAGAAGCATAATTATAAAAAATCTCGATAAATGATGAGATTGTAGTAATAAAATTTTACCACTTTAGTAACTTTGAATAAAATTTCGCATGGAATAATAAAATTACATGAAGCTTAAAATATCATTAAAATAAGGAGATTAATGATTTAAAATTTCAAATGATATTATGTAAACCCTGTAAAATAACATAGGTGTATAATAAAATATGTGAATCAAAAAAGGCAAATTGAGACAAAATTACCTTACTAAATTGGTAACTTTTGAACCATAAAACCCCATGAAATAGAGATCATAAAATGGATATTTAAATACCCATAAATTTAAGGATAAGAATAATATAATTAATTCATGGGTATTATATACACAAAACAAAATAAATGAGTAGTTAATAAGTAATAAGTATCACAAAAATAAAAGTGAGACTAGAAATCCCCTTTCCTTATGTCTTGATTCTCATCAAACTCGTTCAAACCTAATATATAATAAATATAAGTTCATTATAAAACTATTATAGAACAACATTAAATTATATAATACCATATATTATTTTATTATGACTTTTTATTATCCTTTTATTAATACTTCCATGTTAAAGTTACATTTCGTGTAATAACCGATCTGTTTTCTCATGTGTTTTGATTTGTTATATTTTTGGTCCTATTACTTATATCATGATTTCATCATATAAAAAATGATAATTATGAAATAAATATCATATATATTTAGTATATATGTATTTATAATAATATATAAAATATAGAAAAATTAAATGAAATACATCATTCACGGAGACGGTATGGCGTACTTACATATAAACGTTATTTCCATTTTCATGGAGTATTAAAAGAAAGAAGAAAATTAAATGATATATATATATATATTATAAATAAAATATAATTATTATGTCATATATGTCACATATTTTTATTAAACTCATCCTTAATACATTCCATATAAAGCATGAACGAATCACATCGCTTTGAGGAGGCGATAATCCACACGTCCACAAACGAAGTTATCATATTCCCACAAAATGGAAAACATGAAGGTATATGTTATATAATAATTAAATAAGAATAAATACATAATAAATATAATATATATCATATGAAAATAGTAATCCCATCATTATTATCAACCTTGAGAGGTGGTAATGGAAGAATGAATGACATCGGTTCATGAGGCGGTAGTCCGTCGTACACACGAATGATGATTATGTATCCCATTTGATGAAATTATGTGAGAGTGTAGGTCATAACCTTAACATAAAAACATATAAGTATATTGAGTACACTGAGGTTATTATATAATCATGGGATAATAAGAATTTATGGGATGGATAAAGAAATAAAACAAAAGTGTTTGTTGAAGGATGATACCTCTTCTTTGGGTAACTCTTTTTGGTTTGTACCAAAGGGATTCCTTGGTTGAATTTATGCCAAAAGTTAGGACTCTAGAACAAAGGTATGGAATTTGGGAGATTATTTTGGAATGTTTTGGATGAGAAAAAGGGCTTGAGATGTGTGAATAAGTGAGGGGGTTGAGTTCTCTATTTATAGTGGAGGAGGAGTGACATTCTTGTAAATATAAAAAAGGTAAACAATATTGAGAGGCCACCCTTACATAATGTGACTACAATAAAAGTAAATTTTAAATAAAATATGGTAAATGGTTTAAATATGGCCATAAAATTGGTTTTGGACAAGTGTAGGATCATTTTTACACCTTATTATTTAAGTTTAATCACTAAGTAATCTTGTTTTTACCCTAATCACTATAATTAATTTAAATTATTTACACTAATATTTTTGGTAAAAAATTAATTTTAAATTCTTAGAAATTATAAATTATGATGATTCCAAATATGGAATCCATTTTTCAAATTCTAATCACAAAAGAAGCAAAAATTAATTTAAATTAATTCTACAAACGGGATGAGATGATGAGTTTTAATGTGAAAAAGATGAAAAGATTGAAATTTTTTTATATTCAATTTCAATATGAAATTGGTTAAAATGATCTAAATTATTTAAATTTATGTATAATTGATCTAATTAAACATTAAAACCAAATTAAAATATAATTTAAATATATAAATAAATTAAACAAAAAAGTAGTTTTCAATTAAAATTCAATATTTTTCACCATTCATCCAAAAATTAAATATTTCCAAAAGTTCACCATAAGATAATTTTTAAATTATGAATTCAAAAATAAAGTTTATTTTATAAAATTAAATTTATAAAATTATCTAAAATTAATTTTATTATTTTTCACAGAAGGACATACAAATCAGTTCCTTTGAGAAAATAGTATTTGTTTCAAAACATATAGACTTTACCAAAAATTATATAGTTTATTATCATTATGTTTTATTTATGTGAAAATAATATAAAAAATATTTAAAAAATATTTATTACTATTCACATTACTAATTTTAATGCGTATTTTATAAAAATCAAGTTTAAATAATTATAATAATGAGATTTTGTTTTATAGAAACTCACTGTTGTTTGTAACAAAAGATAAATTGATGTTGTGTGTATTAAAAGATTAAATTGTTATGGCATATAATGAAAGTTTAACTTAGTGTATCATGAAATTCAATACATCAAGGAAATTTAATTTAATTGAAAAAAGGTTCATACAAAACTCAGGGTGTTACATACCCTGTGTAGTTCCATCAGATAGCTGATGGCATGAGAAGAACAATTTGGGCTAGTAGGAGTCCATTGGATATCCGGTGTGAGAGTTCTAAAAGCAGCTACTATAAAAAACCAACCCAGGTTACCCTCAAACTTGGAACCTGACTCGATCTGTCATATACCTGAAGGGTGTTCCTGATCCCCACGGGCTGGCGACAAGCACCCGGACATCGAACAAAAAATATGAGGGAATGGTTTCACCCAACCTAAACAACCAAATTGTTGCAGTTGGTGGCATAGAACCAAATAATTTGTACTTTATTCATTAATAAAATCCTTATCATATCTTTATTGTTCTTCTGTGTGATAATGCATGTGATAATGTCCTAAGGATAGCTATTGCATTAAAGGGTCATAGATGATCCCTGTTATGATGTGAACCCGGAAGTTCCATAACACTGTTCTTGAATATATGTTCTATGTTCGGATGATGTTATTTGAGGGACAAAAATAATATAGGCCATTAGGGGTGAGGACTCATAAAACTTTGAGGCACCTTCTCATGGTGTGCGCCCTTGGTAATATCCAGGAGGATATTATGAGTATGAGACCCGCCAGTAGGAAATCCACATTTCATAGTGTCATCAGATGTTCATATCTACGGAAGTGTGTATTGGTCCCTAGAATTTAATATTATTATTAATGGGTATTACAACTCGCTCACTTAGATGTATTGATGAAAACTGTGATGATACACTGTTCGCAGTGAGGTAGGATACGTTGGATGCGTCACGAGTAATACTTCATTAATAGATAATGTGAGAAAGGATTTTTCCCTTCTGTTCCATAATAGAAGTAGACATCTCAGGCCCTTTTATGGAATTGATATAGCCTAAATAAATCCATGGACATGGTAAGTTATGGACAAGTTCAATTCCAGAAAGTCAAAGAAAGAATAATCGAGTACATGGGTTTATGGCACTAGCATTCAACCAACTTGATTCGAGATATCGTGATAAAGGGATTATATTACACAGTAAACATTTTGAGGAGGTGACACGTCATTGCAACGTTAACTTCTTTCTCTATGGGTGCCTTGGCATGTTTCTAGATGCTAACCTTGGACTTTAGGTAGATTCCACTTAATTCCACTGAGAAAGGGGCCTAGAGGGTCACACACTAAGTGTGTCCATGTATCTCAGTTAAATATTAATTTAAGAAGTTAAATAAATATTATTCCCGACTGTGGTTTAATAATTATTTAAAGATTCCTTATCACATTTATTTCGACACTAGTTATTCGAGAGAATATATTGTGGGAGAAATAATATATTTATTAGTGAGTAATGTGGTTACATTTATTTAAGAAATAAATAGCCATTACTCAAGGACTAATAAATGTGGTGGAGGAAATAAAGGAAAGTGGAAAATAAAAGTACACGCCATGTATATTAAATATACATGCCGTGTAGTTTTATGGAAAACGAGTACACACCATGTATTAATGATTACACGCCGTGTAGTTTTTCCAGTTGGGATTTTGAGAATATAATATTGTTTTATTAAATGATATTTATTATAATCAGCGTGGGTGCATGTCAAGGAATTAATAATTTGACATGGGGGTTTTCAATAAGAGTTAATGAAATAAATAAAACGCGTAACTCGTTTATTTATTATCATAACTCTATAACCTCAAACCCGATTATAAATATCCTCACAACCCCAAAACTTTTCCTCAATCGTTGTGCACAAAAATTCTGGAGAATTCTTTCAAGTCCGAAAGAACTCCTTCCTCCAAGAACGCTCTCAAGGCCGAGAGACCAAGGTGATCGAAGGTGGACATCGCAAGAGAAGGTTCTTCCGCGCTGGCACCTGGAGATCCCTTCAGCGACGTCTGGAGATACGTGTCACACATGTGGATCACCACTAGAGGAATCCTACACTTGGATTCTACGACGCAATGACGGATCACCGAATCGTGACTGGAAACATCAATGAACAACGAATTCCACCAAGGAAATTCTTGTGAATTAATTAAATTAATTATAATCAACATATGATGATCCTATCTCTATGGTTCCGGGATTCCCTCTTTTTTTCATTCTTCGTTCTATTCGAAGATACGGCGTTTTTATATCATGATGGATCTCGGTTTGAACGTTGTTTAACGCTAAAATTAAAGTTGGGAAAACCCACCAACACGATTCCGCTACGCCCGGAACCTACAAGTGGTATCAGAGGGGTCATATCGTTGATTATAATTATTTAGTTTTTTCATTGGTGATCTAAGAATTAAATAATTTAGTTGTTTCAATTCAAGTTAATCATTCTTTAAATCTGAATCTCAAGATCTGTTCCTCCTCTATCGTTTCTCGTTCACCATACAGAAATGACCTTTTCTTTTAATTTTTCATTAAAATAAAATAGAGGATCTCGTCTGGAGGATCCAAACATTCCTATCCATACAACACGAGAATACACGGCGTGTATTCGGAAGTACACGCCATGTAGTCTGGGTTCATGCATCAGACTGGTCTGCCAAATCAGGCCGTGTATTGATCCTATCTAAGTCATTTATGACACTGTGTGTTGACTAGGAATAGGTGGCGCATAGTTTCTGGATTACAGGCCGTGTGGGTCCGAACAGAACACGGCGTGTAGTCCCTTCGGGTTGGGGTTAGACCGTGTACCCCGTACATGGCTTGCTCGGCTGGAAACCGTGTAATGCGAAAACTACACGGCGTGTGTCCCACTGTACATGCTGTGTACTCTAAAAATTTCCAAATTAAATTAACACGCCATGTCCTCGGGCGTGTACTTCGGATGGACGGTGAAAAAAAGTACACGCCGTGTAGTCGAAACTACACGCCGTGTACTCACCCAAATTATGCAAATTTATTAAAATTTATTATTATATTATACAAACACTTGAGACATGTACCATAGTGTAGGCGTAAATCTGAGGCACAACACAAGATTGGTGTTATATATATATGTGTTTAATTTAACATCTGCGTAATAAATGGTAATTCACCGGGTTGCCTCCAAGGTACAAGTTATGTACAAGGATAATTTTAAAAGAATTTATTTGTTTAAAATTATGATGGATGAGAATCTCAAGGAAATTCAGAAAAGGATTTAAGATAAAAGGATTGATTAATTAAAAGATAATTAATTGATTTGAGCATGATTTATCTTAAGAAATAACTATTAAAGAATTTAATTCTAGTTTTATTTATGCATAAATATCTTTTCATGTATGGATGATCATGAGCTAGACCAATACCTTTGCATGTGAATGGTTTATTTTAATTTATTTATTTAAATTTTTTGGCCTGCGAGCCTTCTCCTCATTAATATGCAGGCCTGCGTGCCCAAGGATTCTTTTATGTAAAACCCCCTTTTTACCCCCTCACCTGCGTGTGAGATAAATGCATATGTAATAGATGGAGCTCCCAAGCTAGTGGAGGAAACTCAAGTCAGGAGAAAAGGCGAAACCAATCCAAGGAGATACAAAGATGGACAGGTGGAAAGCTGTAAACACGAACCTGAAAGGTTCAAGGTGTTTCTCCCCTAGGTCTTGGGTTAGTTTATCAACCTCTAGATAAACTAACCAATATAAAAGCTCATGATCATACCATTTATTTTATTTCTGTTAGTTTCATGGTTTATTTATTGTGGGTGTGTTTTCACGATCACACATTTAATGAATTAAACAAGCATGCAAGATGGAACTAAAATAAAAATCGGATTATGCGTAAATATTATCTTAGACATGGTTAATCACTTAAGTATATCACACTTAATACTAACAAACATGTAATCAAAGATAATAAAATGGAAATTTATGTATAAGGATAAAATCCCTCAAAGAAATATTAAGTCAGTATAGACTTCCATAATCTTGGTTAGAATCGAACCATAGTTCAAAGTTCTTGACCAACACTAGTTGGGGTGATTTCAATTATTGGGAAATTATAATTCAAGATTTTGGGTTGAATTAACTTGGTTCACATCAAGGGTTGACTTCCATAGTAGGACTTAGTGTGACCAAGAGGCAAAGGTTGAGGAAATCCAAAATAAAAGGATTTTAGGATTGGGGAGTCCACTCAGCGGATCAAGGAGCTGTGAGTTAATGAAGTTGGAATTTGGAATTCCTACCTGAAACCCTTCAAGTTGCTTGACCAACCCTAGTTGGGGTAATGAAAAGCGAAATATCGATCCTTTGCACTAGAATATTCAAGCAACAGAATATTCCTAAGTCAATGGTGAGGGCTATTAGATTTCGATAAAATAGTGGGAGACTAATAAGTATTAATTTATTTATTTGTCTCATTTTATAATAAATTACTAAACCTTTGCTCATCTTAATTTGTAGAAACGTCAAGAAAATGACTTCAAAAATATAATTGCGAACCATACTCGAGAAGGAAAACCTTCTCACTGGCACCAATTTCTAAGAGTGGTAGAGGCGTTTACGCGTCATCCTTTGCCACGAAAGGAAATTGTATGTGTTGGAAGAAACTATTCCAGTTGCGCCTGGGAAAGAGTCCAGTGATGAGGAATTATCTCTCTATATGAAAACACATGGATGATGCCATAGATGTCTAGTGTTTCATGATATCGGCCATGTCCAATGAGCTCCTGAAGCAACATGAAAACATGGACGCGTATAGCATGATGTCTCACCTTAAGGATATCTACCAAGAGAAGGCGAGACAAGAGAGGTATGAGATCTCCAATGCTTTGTTTACAACTAATATTGGAGAGTCTGCGCCAGCTGGGGCCTCATGTAGTCAAGCTTACTGGCTACATTGAACGCCTGTACATATTAGAGATTAAATTCCCGGATGAGTTGCAAACAGATCTCATCCTATCATCACTTCCCAAAACCTTATCTAGCCTTATTGTCAACTACAACATGAGCAACAATGAGAAGAGTCTATCAGAACTTCTGACCTTGATTCTCCAGGTAGATAAGGACACGGGGCGTGACAAACCCACAGTCCTTATGGTGAATAGGAAAAGGAAGGACAAGGAAAAGGGGACAAAGACTTATAAATGGTTTGAATACCCTGAGCACCGTCCTTCCAAGAAGGGGAAGATCCAGAGGCAGTGAAAGGAATGGGAGGCGGTGTGTTTTTCATGTGGCAAGCAGGGCCACCGGAAGAGGAACTGCACCCAGAAGCGTGGGGACGCTAAAGGTGTGTTTGTTATCGAGTGTAATCTTTCCATTTATACACATTGGGTATTAGATACAACTTGTGGGGCTCACATCTGTATTCAAATGCAGGAACCAAGTAGATTTAGAAATATTTCCAGAGGACAGGTGGACCTTCGAGCTGCCAATGGCGCAAGGCTGGCTGCGTTGGCTATTGGTGATTACCACCTCTCATTGCTGACTGGAATGATTTTGGTTTTACATAACTGTTATTATGTGCCTAGTGTTACCAAGAACATAATTTATGTATCTTGTTTGGATATGGATGGATTTATTTTGAAGTTTGGAAATAAGGTTTGTCTCTTTTATAAGAACAACATATGTTATGGTATGGAACATTTAAATAATGGTTTTTATGTATTAAATTACAAAAACCAAGTGTTGGAAATCGATAACGAAACAAACTCACATGAATCATACATCACCCAGTTGTGGCATCACCGTATCGGTCATGTAAACAAGAAGCGCTTGACAAAGCTCTGCCAAGATGGCTATTTAGACTCTATTGAGCTAAAACCACTTGATATATGTCACGCTTGTTTACAAGGAAAAATGACCAAGCCGCCTTTTGGTGGACATGGTGAAAGAGCCATAGAGCTTCTAGGATTGGTACACACGGATGTGTGTGGACCATTTCCATTAGAATCTAGAGGTGGATATTCTTACTTCATTACTTTTACTGATGATTTGATTAGATATGGCTATGTCTACTTAATGACGTATAAGTCAGAGTCCTTAGAGAAATTTAAGGAATTCAAGAATGAAGTAGAGAATCAGCTTGGTAAGAAGATAAAGAAGCTTCGATTGGATCGAGGTGGAGAATATCTGAAACAAGAGTTCATCGATCTTCTACGGGAGTCTAGGATTCTATCTCATCTCACTCCACCTTATACACCATAGTGGAACGGTGTTAGTGAAAGGAGGAACCACACCTTGTTGAACATAGTGAGGTCGATGATGAGTCATGCAGATATTCTATTATCCTTTTGGGGATATGCATTACAAACTGCATCATACACATTAAACCAAGTACCAACTAGGGCGGAAAATGGAATTCCCTCCAAGCTATGAAATGGAAAGAAACCCATTTTTTCGCACACACGTGTATGGGGATGCGAGGCATTTGTTAAGGCCTCCTCAGGAAAAAAACTAGAACCCAATGGCACGAGCTATATTTTTATAGGATATCCCAAGGAAACGAAAGTATATTACCTATATAACCCTTCAGACAAGAAAGTGACTGTCGCCAGACAAGCCATCTTTCTTGAGAGGGAGCACATAATCAAGAAGGATAGTGGGAGCAAGATTGAATTAGATGAAGTTGATGATCAAGATACACAGGAGTTTGTACAAGAACAAGTTCCAAAGGTCCCCGTGGAAGAGGTTCCAGAAACACAACTACTTCATAGGAGCTCAAGAGAGGTAAGGGAACTAGAGAGATTTGGTTTCCTAGTCACCGAAGATGGTGAATCATTATTGTTGGACAATGATGAACCTCTCTCCTACAAGGAAGCTATAGAAAGATCAGAAGATGAATGATGGATAGAAGCTATGGATTATAAGATGGATTCCATGTATCAGAACCAAGTATGGGTTCTGGTCGATGAGCCAGTTGATGTAAATCCTGTTGGATACAAATGGGTATTCAAGAGAAAACTGGACATGGAAGGTCAAGTTAGCACCTATAAAGCAAGGTTAGTGGATAAAGGATTCAGACAACATCAAGGAATTGACTATGATAAAACCTTCTCACCAGTTACCATGTTTAAATCCATAAGAATCATACTTTCCATATCAGATTACCATGACTACGAGGTTTGGCAGATGGATGTCAAAACTACAATCCTTAATGGGAACCTTCAGGAAGATGTCTATATGACACAACCAGAAAGGTTTGTGACACCAGGTGAAGCCAAAATGGTTTTCAAGTTGCATAAATCCATTTATGGATTAAATAAATCATCCAGGTCATGGAACATTCGATTTGATGAATCCATAAAGGAATTTGGGTTCATTAAGAACGAATGTGATCCATGTGTTTATAAGCAGTTTAATGGGAATGCGATCGTTATCCTAGTAGTATATTATGATGACATATTACTTATTGGAAATGATGTACCGGTCTTATAGTCAGTTAAGGACTGTTTGACCAAGTGTTTCTCTATGAAGAACTTAGGAGAAGAAGCCTACATTCTAGGGATCAAGATCATTCGTGATAGATCCAAGAGGCTGCTTGGACTAAGTCAGGGTATATACAATGACCGGATACTAAAGAGATTTAGTATAGAACAATCCAAGAGGGGATTAGTTCCAGTGTCACATGGCCTATATCTTTCTAAGAAAATGTGTCCTCAGACACAACTAGGGAAAGATAGAATGAGTAAGATCTCATACTATTCGGCTATAGGATCCATCATGTATGCCATGTTATGTACCAGGCTTGATGTTTTCTATGCACTGAGCATGGTAGGCAGATATCAAGCAGATCCAGGAGAACAACATTGGACTGCTGTTAAGACTATCCTTAATATTTGAGAAGAACTAAGGATATGTTCCTCGTGTATGGAGGAGAAAAATTGCTTGTCATCAGAGGGTATGCTGATGCTGATTTTCAAACAGATCAGAATGATCTGAAGTCGTAATCTGGATATGTTTTCTATCTCAATGGAGGAGCTGTGAGCTGGAAGAGTTCAAAGAAGCTAGTTTTCGCCGATTATACAGCGGATTTCGAATATATATCGGATTCTGATACAGCCCAGGAAGCCTTATGGATTCGGAACTTTGTCCAGGAGCTTGATGTGGTGCCTAGCATTAAAGATCCCATTACATTATATTGTGATAATACTGTAGCGGTGGCTCTTGAAAAAGAACCAAGGTCACATCAACGGAAAAAGCACATACTCCGGAAGTATCACCTCTTGAGGGATTTCTATCAAATGGGTGATGTTGCAGTGAGAAGAGTGTCCACGGAAGAGAACATGGCGGACCCCATGACTAAAGGCATATCTCAGCAGAAGCATGAATATCATGTGAGATTTAGCGGGTTAAAGGTTGTTAGTAGTTGGCGCTAGTCCAAGTGGGAGTCTGTTGGAGATGGTGGCCTAGAAACAACTAACTTGTACTTTATTTATTAATAAAATCCTTATCAAATCTTGATTGTTCTTCTGCATGAAAATGCATGTGATAATGTCCTAAGGATAGCTGTTCCATTAAAGGGTCATAGTGGATCCCTACTATGATGAGAACCCAGAAGTGCCATAACACTGTTCTTGAATATATGTTCTATGGCCAGATGATGTTATTTGAGGGACACAAATAATATAGGCCATTAGGGGCGAGGACTCATATAACTTTGAGGCACCTTCTCATGGTGTGTGCCCTTGGTAATATCCAGGAGGATATTATGAGAATGAGACCCGCCAGTAGGAAATCCACATTTCATAGTGTCATTTAATGTTCATATCTGTTGACATGTGTATTGGTCCATATACTTTAAGATTATTATTAATGGGTATTAAAAATCACGCACTTAGATGTATTGACGAAAACTGTGACGACACACTGTTCGTAGCGAGGTAGGATACGTTGGGTGCGTCACGAGTAATACTGCATTAATAGATAATGCGATAAAGGATTTGTCTCTTCTATTCCATAATAGAAGTAGATATATCAGGCCCTTTGATGGAATTGATATAGCCTAAATAAATCCATGGACATGGTAAGGTATGGGCAAGTTCAATTCTATAAAGTCAAAGAAAGAATAATCGAGCACATGGGTTGATGAGACTAGCATGCAACCCACTTGATTCGAGATATCATGATAAAGGGATTATATTACACAGTAAACATTCGTAAGAGGTGACACATCATTGCGGCGTTAACTTATTTCTCTATGGGTGCCTTGGTATGTTGCTAGATGCTAACCCTGGACTTTAGGCAGGCTTCGCTTAATGCCACTGAGAAAGGGTCCTAGAGGGTCACACACTAAGTGTGTCCATGTATCTCAGTTAAATATTAATTTAACAAGTTAAATAAATATTATTCCTGACTGTTGTTTAATAATTATTTAAGGATTCCTGATCGCATTTATTTCGACACTAGTTATTCGAGAGAATATATTGTGGGCGAAATAATATATTTATTAGCGAGTAATGCAGTTACATTTATTTAAGAAATAAATAGCCATTACTCAAGGACTAATAAATGTGGTGGAGGAAATAAAGGAAAGTGGAAAATAAAAGTACATGCCATGTATATTAAATATACACATCATGTAGTTTTATGGAAAATGAGTACACACCATGTATTAATGATTACACGTCGTGTAGTTTTTCCAGTCAGGATTTTGAGGATATAATATTGTTTTATTAAATGATATTTATTATAATCAGCGTGGGCGCATGTCAATGAATTAATAATTCGACATGGGGGTTTTCAATAAGAGTTAATGAAATAAATAAAACGCGTAACGCGTTTATTTATTGTCATAACTCTATAACCTCAAACCCGATTATAAATATCCTCACAACCCCAACACTTTTCCTCAATCGTTGTGCACAAAAATTCTGGAGAATTCTTTCAAGGCTGAAAGAACTCCTTCCTCCAAGAACGCTCTCAAGGCCGAGAGATCAAGGCGATCGAAGGCGGACATCGCAAGCGAAGGTTCTTCCACGCTGGAACCTGGAGATCCCCTCAGTGACGTCTGGAGATATGTGGCACACGTGTGGATCACCGATAGAGGAATCCTACACTTGGATTTTATGACCCAACGACGGATCACCGAATCGTGACTGGAAACATCAATGAATAAATAATTCCACCAAGGAAATTCTTGTGAATTAATTAAATTAATTATAACCAACATATGATGATCCTATCTCTATGGTTCCGGGATTCCCTCTTTTTTTTCATTCTTTTTTCTATTCTGAAGATACGACATTTTATATCGTGACGGATCTCGGTTTGAACGTTGTTTAACGCTAAAATTAAAGTTGGGAAAACCCACCAACGCGATTCCGCTACACCCGGAACCTACACACATGACATACAAATATAGATAAAGAATGAAAAAAGTGGAATAATAACAAATATATATGCCATAATTGTAAGGAAAATAATAGAAACTGAACAACTAAAACAGTAGCTAAAAACTCCAAAAGACAAGTCAAACAGCAAGGGAATCAAAACCAAACAGCTACTCCAATGATGGCATGGAAAAAATCCAACCATATCACCATCAGATACCCATACCAGCTATCATGAAACTCATCACCTCACTGTTGCAACTTTCCTTTACCTACACTAGAAGACAAATAAAGGTCTACGTACCAATGAAGTAGTGTGAAAGTTGTGAGCTAACAAGCTCAGTAGAATCCCACCCAGGTGTTCCATAACAAGTCTCTATATTAAAGAAATTATATATACTCATTTTTAAATAAATCATGGCCTGATAAGTAGTAAATCATTTTTCTAGAAAACATGGTAAACATTCCCATTTCCATAGTTCTAAAAAAAGCAGGTATATCATTTTCCAAATAATTTTTCCATATTATTGTTCATAAGAATCAACATGCATATCAAGAATAAATCAGAAAGCTGAGTAGTATAAACTAGAAGAACAGGTATCACAACACCAAGGAATACAACAGGTCTAGGCAGAAGACTACTCGTACCATAATAATCAAGTGCACAAAACTAATCCTAGAACAACAGGCCTAGGAAGCAGAGGAAAACCCCAAGAGTAATCCCCCCAAAATGTAAATATTGGCCCCCTAGAACAATAGGCCTAAGAAACAAAGAAAATCACCAGGAAAAGCCTCCTTGATTATCACAAAGCAATGGACGATGTCTTCAAGCTAAACCTTCCACCTAAGTACCCAAGGTAACCCATGTGCTATTTTTCAAAAACCTATTTCAATATTTTGAAAACCATTCAATAAAATTTCACAATTAATTTATCAAAATCTAGGGAAAAACATTTTTATTTCAAAACCCTTTTTCAACACACATAAAAAAGTATTCCAATTTCATAAATCAATTTATAAAGAAATTTCTAAAGCAAAACAAGTAGGTTCATTATCATAGGCTAGATACGAAACTACCTACCTCAAAGTTCGGGTCATACACACTCAAAACGGAATCCAAAACCAAGAACGAAACCCAACAGCACAAAAAGAGACCCTAGGATCTAATACATAATAAGATTTATTCAAATATAAACACAAAAGGTTAGCGGAAGAGAGGAAAACCACATACCTCAAAGAATGATTCCTGCCACACCACAACCAATGAAGGAAGAAGGCCTTCATAATGAGATATCAAAAAAGATCTAGAATAATATGACAAGAATCAACCAACTTAGATCAAAGGATCTAATAACGCAAGACAAAGACGCTATCATGATCAATATCAAGGAAAAAACAGAATGAGTACCCACCTAGAGAGACGCACAATAGATGCAACGATGAACCAGAGCCGATCAGATCGATCCAGAAGGTGAGTCATCTCTAAAAAAATGCCTAGGAGAAAGTTAGGGTTGAGAGGTAAGTGGTTAGAGAAAAAAAGGACAAGAGAAACTGAAAAACTTGTGAATTAATCCTGGGCGTGGGTCGAGTCAGGACGTGTAACCCTTGGTCATGACGTGTTGGCCTCACTGAATAAGTTATGCCAAAAAACCCATCACCTCAGGTTAAAAAACTGCTATTTAGTCACAATAGGACATGTAACTTAGGTACACAATTTGTACCAGCTCACGACATGATCTCCCCATTCACGACGTGATCTTTTAGTCCTTGATATGCAACCATCACCAAGTACATGATGTGTACTTCAGGTACACGATGTGTACCTGTACTGCAACCTGCAGTAAACCCAAAAAAGACCTATAAAAACTTCTAAGGACTTTTAACCACAAGGGGACTTAGAAAAAAATAAAAACATACCCGACTAAGGTAATGGAATGTTACAAACTCCCCACCATAAATAATTTCCATCACTAGGAAGTCATGTGGAATATGTAGTCCCTAGAAATAGATGAGGCCACTACTCCCTCATCAACTGCTCACATTCCCAATTCTCATGAGAATCTGATCCTTGTTTCCATAGAACTATGACCAACAGAATCAACTTCCCATGCAATAATTTCACTTGAGAATCAACAGTCTCAACTGGTTTCTCCACAACAGAAACATCCGGCTCAAACTCAATTTCTTCCCAACTCAGAACAAGAGAGGGATTGGGGTGATACTTCATGAGCTGAGATATATGGAAAACATCATGAATCCATGTCAACTGAACCAAAATCACTAACCAATAAGCAACTTTACCAAGATGTTCAGTGATCTCAAATGGTCCAATATATCTCAGAGCCAACTTTACTTGTTTTCCAAGTCAACAGTGACCTAACCGAGAAGAAAATTTCAAGAAAACCCAGTCACCAATGAAAAACTCTGAAGGATGATTCCACTAATATGCATACGATTTTTATCGACTTAGGGATATAAATAGACGTCGTCACATATCCTGAATCTTTGCTGACATCTCTAGAACTAGACTTGGTCCAACCAAAGATACTTCATCCACCTACTCCCAAAAAAGAGGTGATCTGGATGGGAGACCATACAATGACTCAAAAAGAGCCATTATGATCAATGATTGATAACTGTTGTTTTAAAAAACTCGACAAATCCCAGATGGATATCCCACAATCCACAAAAATCCAAGACACATGCACGAAGAATATCTTCTAGGATCTGAATCACATGCTCCATATGGTCATCTGTCTGTGGATGGTAAGTTGTGATCAACTTGACCTGAGTTCCCATTGCCTCTTAAAGACTCCTCTAGAAACTTGAGGTAAACCTTGGATCCCTATCTGAAACAAAAAAAAGGACTCACATACAACATAACAATATCTTGCACATATAACTTACCTAGATCTTCAACTTTAGTGGTGTTTTTGATCGAAATGAAATGAGCAGACTTCTTCAACTGATCAACAACCACCCTGATAGCATTTTTCCCTCGGGGTGTCCATGAAAAACGAACAAAAAATTCCATGGACACCTCATCCCATTTTCAAGCTGGCACCCTAAGAGGCTAAATAAAACCAGAGGGTTTCAAGTGATCTGTGTTTATCCATTGCCAGGTGTAATAGTGGGACACATAATCTGCAACGTCGTGCTTCATACCCAGCCACCAGAACTGTCTTCTCATGTCATAATACATCTTTGTAGTGCATGAATGAATGGCCCATGAAGATCTATGACAATAAAACAAGACTGAACTTATCACAGGTTCTGGGATAAAAACTCACTTCCTGAAGTGAGGTATGCCATCTGAAGAAAGATACCAAACATGAATTTTCTCCCCACCATAAAGGTTTTACTGAATCTGCTGAAACTTATCATCTTGTTGTTGAATTTTCAAGATAGAATCCAGGAGAGATGATGACAACTGAACACTGGTCAGAACCATCCCTGAAACATCCTCCAGAACATCCAAGTGCAACTGAATGAAAAGCCCTATAAGATTTCACTATTCCTTTGATTCCAGAATAGCTTGTGACGATACCTTTCTGCTTAGAGCATCTGAAACAACATTCCATTTTCTTAGGGTGTAGGAAATGTTAAAGTAAAATGTCTGAAGGTATTCTACCCATCATATTTTTATAATATTCAAGTCTTTCTAGGAAAATATATACCTCATACTCTTATGATCAGAGAAGACTATGAACTTCTCCCCAAATAGATAGTTCCACCAACATTTAAGTGCATGCATCACAGTAGCAAGTTCTAAATCATGAGTGGGGTAGTTATTCTCATATGGTCAAAGCTTATGAGATCCATAATCTACCATATGATCATCCTGCATCATTACGCATCCCAAACCAGCACTAGATGCATCAAAAAACACTACGTACCCCTTACTGAGACCAAGTAAGATCAGAACAAGTGACAATATTAGAAGTCATTTTAGTTCATCAAAGGAAGGCTAACACTTTTCATCCCATGATAATTTTTCTGCTTTATTTCTAAGAGTAGTCAAAGGTGATTCCATCTTAGATAAATCCTTGATGAACCATCGGTAGTATCCAACAAGACCAAGGAAGATTTGAATTTCAAAGACATTTCGTGGTTCCTTCCATGATAGAACAACTTTTACCTTCTTTGGATCAACTATTAAGCCAAGATTAGAAATTATGTGCCCTAATAACTTCAATTCTCAAATCTAGAAACTACACTTTGAAATATTTCCTTACAAATGGTGATTTATAAGAACATACATAACCAAACTCAGATGGTTCTTGTGCTCACGATCAGATTTTGAATAAACCATAATATCATCCACAAACACTACCACAAAGGTGTCAAGATATTGACGGAATATCTGATTCATCAAAGCCATGAAAATTGCAGGGGATTTAGTCAGAAAAAAGGCATCATAAGATATTCATAATGGCCATACCTGCTCTTGAAGGCCGTCTTTGGTATATCAGACTCTCAAACTCAGATTTGATGATAACCTGACCTAAGATCAATCTTCGAGAACCACTTTTCCCCCTTTAACTGATCAAAAAAATCATCCACACGAGGTAAAGGGTATTTTTTCTTAACCATTACCTGGTTCAACTTCCAATAGTCCACACACAACCAAAGTGAACCATCTAATTTCTTGGAAAAGAGCATAGGGGTTTCCCAAGGAGAAACACTAGGATGAATGAAACCTTTCTCTAACATGTCATCCAACTGAATCTTGATCTATTTAAACTCTGCTGGTACCATATGATAAGAAGGAATTGATATCAATTGTGTACCTAACATTAGGTCAATCGTAAACTCTACCTCTCTCTCTGGAGGAATACTAGATAAAACTTCTAGAAAAATTCTAGGAAATTATTTAATATCAACAGGAATATAAAAAGCACGAGAGACGTTATTGGGCTCAAATAAAATAAAAACCAACAAACTCATGAGCTTTGAGTGGGAAGGTCCTGTTCAACTTGACCTTAGGTCCCACTCTCCCTAAAACACACGAGAGATCCCATCATTAGAAAGAAAAAAACACACCAATGATAACAATCAACCTCAGCTCGATGAGAAACATGCCAATCCATACCGATGATGGCGTCAAACATATCCAGATCAAGAATGAGAAAATCCCAGACCAACTCCGTATCAGCTATAGTCAACAAACAAGGACACTAAAACCTATGATCTTTCCTCTTACCAAGATGTGTCTCTAACTCCATTATAAAGGGCATAAGTTCCATCAGTAGTTTAATCATATCAATAAAATGTGCAGATATAAACGAGTGGGAGACACCAATATCAAAAAAGTTAGTAGCTACTAAAGATGAAATAAAGAGAATAACTCTCACTATTGCTAGACCTACATCAACTTCCATTGGACACTCATATACTGTGTGTAAATGATTTAATCCCGAGCCCCATGGCTAGAGCTCTTTAGTCTTTGAAGCTTCAGACTTCAACGCAGAATCCTTTGAATCTGAAAAAACCTAAACATAATGAGGTGTATTCATAGATTTATAGAAACAATGTAGATGACCAACAAATCCACATATATTGCATGTATTCATGGGAATAGTACAATAATGTCTGGTGTGACCCCCTTTTCCACACTGGTAGCAATTCAGAGGTGCACTTCTTGCTGAAATGGATGGTACAGAGGAGGCTCGCTATTGAGACCCACCTCCACCACTTTTGCGATAGTCCTAGCACTTCCTCTTCTTACCATGCACGCCATTGAAGCTATCACAAGTTGGAAGAGAAGAGGTAGTAGCGCTGACCTTTCTTTCCATGTCCATCTATACCATCATTTCTCTATACACTGTCTCCGTATAGGTAGACAACTTCAACATGAACATCTACGATCTAAATTCTGGTCGAAAACCCTATAAGTAATTCTACGCCTTCATCTGGTCATTAATCGCCACATCCAGAGCAAAATGGATATGTTCAAAAAACCAGTTGGTGTAGGATAACACCGAATTCTCTCCCTACTAAAATGATAGGAACTCTAGAGATTTTTCCAACATCAGAGACTCTAGATAAAACTGCTGAAAGAACAGGGTTTTGAAACCCTTCCAATCCAAGCCCACATGTCTCTCTTCCTGGACCATAGAGTCCCACCAATGATTTCCAGAACCCTCGAGTCTAAACACTGCGCACTTCACCCATATATTCTCAGGTTTCTCCAGGAAGTCTAAGATTTGGTCGATCATTTCCATCCAATCCTTCACCTCTTTTGGTTCAGTCTTCCCTTTAAAGGATGGTGGATTTTCGTGCAAGAACTCTCGCGATTGATCTCTTTCTTCTCCATCTTCTGGTTTTACTTCAACCGCTGTGTTATGAACTCGTGGAATATCATGATCGACAACATAGAATGACCATAAAATAGTCTCGATGATATTATGATCCACATGTGGATTCACTTGAGGATCATCAGATGCACATTCCTAAGGAACCTGTGGAAGACGTCTCAGAGGCATACTGTTTCATACCAAAACATAAGAACGATCAAACATAGAATAAATCTCAGTTCAAACTAGAAAACCCATAGGCATAAAATGATATTTCAAAATAAAAAAACAACACTAGAGACACATACCCCGACATCCCATGCTAACTCGAGTCTCGTTACAACAAGAGATGGTCAGAAACTCATCGCAACATACCTCTCAATTCCTAATAATCCTATCTCCAATCTAACAGACATCCCAAGAAAATATTCTTGAGGATAGAACTCCTCTGATACCAAAATGTATTAAACCTACCCAGGTTACCCTCAAACTTGGTACCCAAACCGATTCGTCACATACTTGAAGGGCGTTCCCGATCCCCACAGGTTGGTGACAAGCACCTGGGCATCGAATGAAAAAACTGAAGGAACAATTTCACCCAACCTGAACAAACACATGGAATACACTTATAGAGAAAGAAAAAGATAGTGTAAGACTAAAAAATATATATGAAATAACTATAAGAAAAATAAAAAGATAGAACAACTGAAATAATAGCTAAAAACTCCAAAAGACAAGTCCAACTATAGGGGACTCAAAACCAAATAGCTACTCATACTATGTCATAGAAGAACTCCAACCATCTCACCATCAGCTGCCCATCCCAGCTATCATGAACCTCTCTTCCTCACTGCAACACCTTTCCTTTCCCTGCACTGAGAGACAAATAAAGGTCTACGCACCACCAAATTAGTGTGTAGGGTGTGAGATAACAGGATCAATAGGATCCCACTTAGGTTTTCTATAACAATTATCTGTATAAAAAATATGGTATGCTCATTTTTAAATAAAACATGGCATGATAAGTAGTAAATCAATTTTATAAAAAATATGGTAAACATTCCCTTTTCCATAGTTCTAATCAAAAGTAGGTATATAATTTTCCAAATCATTTTTCCATATCATTGTTTACAAGCATCAACATGCATATCAAGGCTAACTCAGAAAGCCAAGAAGTATAAACCAGAAGCACAAGTATCACAACACCAAGGAATAAAATAGGTATAGACAGGAGACTACTCGTACCATAAGAATCAAGTGCACAAAACTGATACTAGAACAATGGGCCTAGGAAGAAGAGGAAAACCCCAAGAGTAATCCCCCAAAAATCTCAATATCGTTCCCCTAGAACAACATGCCTAGGAAATAGAGGAAATCCCCAAGACAATCCTCCTTGATAATCACAAAGCAATGAACGATGGCCTCAAGTTAAACCTTCCACCTAAGTACCCAAGGTAACCCATATGATCTTTTTCACAAACCCATTTCAATGTTTTGAAAGCCATTCAAAACCATTTCATAATAAATTTATCAAAATATAAGGAAAAACCATTGTTCTTTCAAAACCCTATTCAACACACACAAAAAATCATTACAATTTCACAAATCAATTTATAAAGAAATTTGAAAAGAAAAGCAAGTAGGTTCCTTATCATAGGATAGATACAGAACCACTTACCTCAAAGTTCTGGTCGCACACACCCACAACGAAATCCAAAACCAAGAACGAAACCCAACAACACCAACATAGACCCTAGGATCCAATCCATAACCATATTGATTCAAATATAAACACAAAAGGTCAGCAGAAGAGAGGAAAACCACATAACTCAAATAAGGATTCCCTCTAAACCACAACCAATGAAGGAAAAATGCCTCTAGAACAAGATCTCACAACGAATCTAGAAGAAGATAAAAAGAATAAACCAACTTAGATCAAAGGATCTGATAACACAAGACAAGGGCGCTATCATGATCAATCTCAAGGACGAAATGAAAATAAAACTCACTTATAGAGACACACTATAGATGAAACAATGAACTAGAGCCTATTGAATCGGTCCAAAAGGTAATATGTCTTTGAAAAATTCCTAGGAGAAATTTATGGTGGAGAGGAAAGAGTTTTGGGAGAAAAAGGCCAAGTGAAACTGAAAAACATGTGACTTAAACCTAGGCGCGGGCTGAGTCATGATGTGTACCCCTTGGTCACAACGTGTAGGCCTCACTGGATAAGTTACACTAAAAAACCCATTACCTTGGGTTGAAAAACCTATATTTAGTCACCAAACTATGTATACCTCAAGTACATGATGTGTACCAACTCACGACATGATCTCCCCATTCATGAAATGATCTCCCAGTCCTCAATATGAAACTAGCACCAGGTACACGATGTGTACCTGTACTGCAACCTGCAGTAAACCCAAAAAAACACCTATAAAACATTTAAGGAATTTTAACCAACAAGGGGACTTAGAATAAAAGAAAAACATACACTAATAAGGTAAAAAGATGTTACATCTACTACCAAGAATCCCATTGGAAACACAATAGAGGCTAACAGGTTAATAGTGGTGTAGGGAATGTTAATATTAGGAGGCAATTATCGTGGTTAAAAAGTGTCCAGTTCATGTATTAAATGTCATGGATAGATTCAATAAACCCTATTCATCATTGTAAGCTATAAAAGGAGATTAAGGTAGCCTCAATTCATCATCCAATCATCCAAGAAATCAAATTAAAAATTATTAAATGCTCCTGAAACTAAAAGTTGATATAATTCTCTAAAATCTCCCAAGAACTTAAAGTCCTCATATTTCAAAGGGAGTTCAAGTGATCATCATATGAGGAGATCAATTCATAAAATAATTAATGTCATGTTCTTTAATGAATTCATATAAAACAACATTGAAATTCTTGTTTGATCGTTTTAATAACCTTTTCTCTCTTTCTTTAGAGCCTTTCTGTAAAACCCATTGAATCTCGATTCTTATCCTTATATATATCTCTCTCTCTATTTATTTCTTGATCCATTTCTTAAAGAGAGAGTGAAGTTCATGTATTTTAAAGGGAATTTAATTAATCAATTCACCTATTTCACTTCTCCCTATATTTATTTGGTTCTTGGTTATTCATTCAAACCAAGGGATTGAGTTTTTTGTTTTTCAATTAAAATCAAGGGTTTTTTAGGTTCTTGGTTTTCATTAAAACCATGTGTTTTTGGTTTCTTGGTTCCCATTCAAACTAAGTAGTTTATTATATTAAACCTAATTTGTTCTCATGGGGAGGAGGCATAGGGGTACCTTTATATACTATTTTCAAACTATTTTACAAAATTTATTGAGTTTTTTTAGTATTTACTTTTCCATATCACCTTTTTTTAATTTTATATTTTTTAAAATTCTAATATGATTTAATTTGATTATATCGATTGATTTATTTACTTAATCATATATTTTATAGCATAAATTTTATTTATAACTTTTATTTCTCAAAAGGAAATTCACCCTTGTCATTTATCTGACCCAACAATTGGTATTAAAGGGTTCTTTGAATTTATTTCAAAATCACTTTTTGAAAATACTTTTTATTCTTGTTTTCAAAAATTTCTTTTGATTATCAATTCTTAACAAAATTTTATAGTTCAATTTTAAAATGGTATCAAATTATTATACACATTATCCTTTATTTGATGGTTCAAATTATTCATATTGGAAATCTCACATAACTATTTTCATTATAAGTATTGGATATCTCGTTTTAAATATGTTTATGTATGGTTATATCCCTATAACTGCACCAAAAGATTAATTTACCCCACAATATATTGCATCTTTTGAATTATATGGTATAGCTATGAATGCCTTGCATTGAGGTTTATATTAAAATGAATTCATTGGAATATATTATTTTAAAAACACTAATGAAATTGGAAAAGTGTTTGGAATCACAAATCAAGGAAAACATAAAGGGAACTATATTGAATATTTATCATAAAGATTTAAAAAGTTTCTTTATGCATGAAAATTAATCTATTACTAGAATGTTTACTCATTTCACTGACATTTACAATGGTAGAAAATTTCCCAGTGATGAATTGTCTATAGAAACTCTCATTAATAAAATCCTATGGAGTTTACCTAGTTATTTGTCCCCCAAAGTGATAATGATTTAAGAATCCAAAGACATAAAAAATATAGAAGTTGAATAAATCATTGGATAACTCATGACATATGAGATCACTATGAAATGATAAGAGGTTAAGAAAGATATCAAGGTTAAGGAAACAAAGAATAAAATTGATTTTAAAAAAATAAAATACAGTGATTCTTCCTAAATTGACACCTATGATGAAGTATAACTTAAACATATTGTAAAAATTATGTAAAAACACCTAATAATGAAGAAATAATCCTGAAATTCCATAAATAAAAGTATAATAGAAGTTATGAAAGTGATGTTTTACGAGTGAAACAAACAGGGTTATATAAGACCAAATTATCCAATCTAAAAAAATATGTTAAAAGTTAATAATAAAGGCAAGAAAGATCTAAAATTTTCAACTTGGGATGACTCTTCCTTGTTAAGCGATGAAAGTTCGAAATACCTTGTGGCATATCTTGAGGAAGTTAATGAGGTAAGTACTCATTTGTCTCATTTTTATTCTTAATATTATTCTTTCTCTTGATCATTTAGTCACCTAAATGATAAATACCTAAAATACGCCTGAGGTAAACTTGATAAAGGACATCATCAACTCAATTATTTAAATTTAGATCTCAACAAGAAGTATAATAAAGAGATTTTTGACAAAGATCAAGGTTTACATGAAAAAGATCTTATTTTAAAATAAAATGATGATTTTATTTTGAAATTAAAAAATCAAATTGATGTTGAAGTTTTCAAAACCAAAATCAAGGATTTCAAAAGCTATCATTTAAAATTAACACAAGGTAAACAAAAACTTAATATTATCCTTGGTTCTCAATGAATCAAAAGAAATAATCATGGTTTTGGTTTTTAAATGATAATGAAAATTATTAAAAAACCACTCCCTTTGTTCAAAATGGTATTTATAGAAATAAAATTTGAAAATACTTTCATAAATATGACCATCTTCTCTATAAATATTATTTAAAAAATGCTAGATATGGAAGTACTAAATTGATCTATATTTCTTATAATATATCTCAAAAATATAATCATTTTTGGGTCCCTAAATATTTTATAGCCTTTGTTTGTTGACCTAAATTTATTACCCTGACTAAATCACGTGCTAACATTACTATACCCTTAAGAGTACTAAAAGGATCCTTTAAATGATTTATCACAGGGATTTTCCACTAAACCTCATTGATCTATAAAAAGAGTGGATTCTATTTAAAAGATAGTGTTTTCTATTTTAATGTGATTGATCAGATCATTCTACATTAAGATTAATTTTTTATGATTCATGTGAGGAGGATACAAGATATTTACTTTCCAAAGAATCTTAGACTTCAATATTGATCTTCAAGAAAAAATGTTCTTTGTTCCTCTTATTTTTGTACTCTATTGAATTTTATTTCAAAATATTTCCCCTCTTTTTTATCTTATTTTAAAGATTTTATCTCTTTATTTTTGGATATAATCTATTTATCTCAATTTTGATATCATTTTTGGAGAGTCATATATATTTTTAAATAAATTTATTCATTAAATAAATTTTTCAAAATACATTTCTCTTCCCTTTTCAAAATATTTTCAATTTTTTTCCAATTTTTTTTTAAATTTGTTTTTATATTTTAACTTTTAATATTCATACTCTCTCTTATCTTTAATTTTTATTTGATATGATGTTTTATTTAAATATTTATCTCTATTCCATATATCAATTTATTTAATTCTTTAATATTTTTTCATGCTCTATATGTTTTATTTTAGGGGAGTTTTTTTAATGGTATTTTTCATTATTCTCATCTCTCTTATCTAAGAATTTTATTAAAGATTCATTTTATACTAGGAATGTGAAATCTCTTCATAAAATATTTTTTTAAATACTACATCTCTTAGATTGATCTTCACTTAATTATTTGAAAAATATTTATACATGCTTAAAAAATATTATTTTTAAAATTTCTATTTTTAAAGGGTTTTCTATACATATATTTGTTCTTATATTGAGAATAATATTATTTATTAGTACCTTTATGGATTATTGAGCTTAATTTATTGATTTATTTATTTTATGAATCACGATAGTTTGTAAATTTATCCCACTTTATTACATATTATTTTATTAAAGGTAAGTTTAATATTTTTTAATGGTTGTTTTGAAATTCTTTTCTTTTATCTTTTCATATATCTCTAACCTTATTTATTTGAAAAGTCATTTTTGATAATATCAAAGGGGGGTAAGTTTTTTATGGAGGTAAAATATAAAATAATGATTTTTTTCAAATGTTGTTTCATCAAGGGGGATAAATTGTTTTTAAAAGTTTTAAAAAATGGAGAGATATGGTTTAATATTTATTTGGAAAGTACTTAATTTTTATCTTTTACCTCTTCCATATCTTGATTTTAATATCAAGTGTATATGATCATCATAAAGGGGGAGATTTTTGGACCCTGAAGTGTAATTGTTCTAATTATCACAAACACTCTAATGCTATTTTAACTTGTCTCATATTATTTAAAGTGTATTTTTTATATTTTTAGTGTGTTAGTTTGGTAGGAAGGCATATGGAAAAAAGGGGGCCTCAAATTGGGTTCAAAGGGACTCTTCCACTTATGTTGTAGTAGGGGAACACCGGACACCCAATGCAGTTCTAACAAATATCCATTGGCATGAGAAAAAATGAGAGGACCAGTTTGTGATATTCCTAACATAGAGAGGGGGTGGGGGGTGAATCAATGATGGGGACTTTTTAATCCAATTTTAGATTTTTATCCCTATACCTCTTAGACCTATCAGGATATTGATTCTCTTATTATCTTTTTCCTATCGTATGCAAGTATATGTAAGCAGTAAATATAGCACATGATATTTTTATAAGGTTCACTACTCAATAAGAGTATCTACCTACTTAGTATGGCCGGAAATAATCCCAACCACATAACCTCTAGAAAATAATTCTTTTTTGTTATTAAAATGAGTAGTATATGACCATACACTCGTGAATCACTTTGAAAAAATCCAATAGTACGTGTTTTATATTTCTTGGTTAGATATTTATACTACCTCCCAAGATAGTGTTCTACTTGTTGATAAGGGGTTTTAACACTAAGAAAGTCCTCCACCAATTGAGTCCTATCCGATTTCACAATTCTGATTTGTTCTTTAACATACTTATTCTTCACTTTGTTACTTTCACAATAGTATGAAAGCAACTCTACTTACCTCTTCCCAGTAGAAAACTAAAAGCTACACAATATTATTTTTCTATTGGTCATAATAATATGAATGTGGTAGACCGATGGAATGAATTCTCTATGACCAAAATTATAATCAACTAATATCAATTTGGCCAGTCACTTCTCTTCTTTTCACTTTCTTCTTCAATGTAAAACCAACCACACTAATACATCTTCTTCTTATTCTTTCTATAATCACAACATTTCTTTGTGATTATTAAATCAATGAAGATCAGCTCAACTTACCATCATCACAATTGATATGGTATGAATAATTGAATATTGATTTTCCAATTTCTTCTTCTGGGACACACAATAATATGGAATAGTATAATGGTGTCTTCCCAAGCACTAGTTCACCTAAACCAGGTATTCAAAACTACCATTTGTAGAGAACCCTCATGAAGTTCACAACCTTCAATAAGAAAACTTCCTTCGCGAAGCTAACTACCTTTGTGGAGTTCACTACCTTCGTGAAGCTAACTTCCTTCGCAGAGCTCACTGCCTTCACAAAGCTAACTACCTTCACAGAGCAAACTTTCTTCACATGGCTCACTGAGTCTTCACGGAACATCCCATCATCATGAAGCACCCATTAATTAGAATCCACTACCACAAATTTGGGTTTTCATAGTGCCACCCCTTTAATAGTGCTAAAAAATTACTGATAAAGGGGATACCCTTTATCAGTGCTAAAAAAGCACTGATAAAGGGTACTTTTAACAGTGCAAAAAAAGTGGTGTTAAAAGTAGCCCTTTATCATCGCTTTTTTTACTAGCGCTGATAAAGGGTATATTTCAAAAAAAATCATTAAAAGTAATATATTAATATATAAAAATATTGATATTTATATAAATATAATATATATATTTTAAATGTGTTTTTGATAAGGATAAATAGAAATTTAAACTTAATATATATGATATTTAGTAAAAAAGGCTTATGAAATAATTTAAAAAATATTTTTAATTTTTAATTTTTTTTATTTTTATCGAATAATAGTAATTTAATATCAATTTTAATATAAAATAAATAAATAAATAAATAAAATATCTAAATTAAGTTGAAAAAACAACTCAAACTTCAAACGACCATAACTTTTGATCCAGATGTCCGTTTGAGCTCTACCACATATAAAATTGAATATTACGACGAGATATATGCTGATATGATTGGGAGAACCTTGGTCAAGGTATTTTTAAGGCGAAAAAGACCCATAAGTCCTCCAAAACGGAGTTTTTAGTCGGCATACCTCGATTTTTTAACATTTGATGGATTTTCAGGCTAATTTATGGGGGTCTTTTGACAATTTTTAGTGGGGAATAAATTTATTCACATTTCTTACATTTATAATGATATAATGGTTTTAAAATTTTATCATTTTTCACAATGTACTATTATTTATATCCAAATATATAACAATATATACATATTTTTTTATATATTCACACTTAAAATTTTAATTTTATAAATAATTAATTAAACATATTTACATATAAAATATATTTATTAATATATAAGCCTTATCTAAAAAAAAATAATTTTCATTTTATTTAAAATAGTAAATATGAATATTTATATACCTATATAGTGTGTGTGTGTGTTTTAGTAAACTAATATATATTATATATATATTCTAACATGTAATAATGTAAATATATATAAATATGTATAAATATGTATAATTATACTTACAGATACACATATATAATATATATATACATGTGTATGTATGTTGTATATATGTATGTATATATATATATATATTTATTTATAAACACACACAAAAAATATATTTTATAAATGTATTTAAAACCAATATTACAAATATATATTAATATATGAATAAATATATAACTAAATATATATTAATATACGAATAAATATACAGATAAAAAATATAACTATACATATATATAAATAAATATATATAAATAGATAATAATATATGAATATATATATATATATATATTAATATAAAAATATATATACATTAATATAAATATATTTTAATATAAGAATAAATATAACTATATATATATAAATAAATAGATATATCATTAAATGGAGAACAAAGTAACATGGAGGAGTGGTAAAGTGTCCAGTGCATAAGGAAGAGGTCTCGAGTTCGAATCCAGGGAGAGGCAAGGGCGCACACGCATGTGCAGGGGGTCTAACACTGTTAAAGGGCTAGGGAGGGTGCTGTTAAAGCTTGGATGGAATGGGTGGGAGCGATTGGGGGGCTTCCAAGTTCTGTTAAAAGGGGATGGTAGGCACTATTAAAAGGGATCTCCAATTTTTGATTTTTTTAATTTTTTTTACATTTTTTTGAATTTTATCAGTGCTTTTAAAAAAGAACTGATAAAAGGGGCTTTTATCAACACTTTTCTAAGTGCTAGTAAAAGAGACCCCCATTAACTTCACTCAGATTAAAAGTGTTAAAAAAGAACTGCTAAAATATATTTCTATCATTGATAAAAGGGCTATCTGTAGTAGTGAGAATTGGCATTAGTCACAACTTTAGAAGTCTTTTTACGATGCTCAATCTCGCATATAAGTATAACTTCACGGAGCTCCTCTGAATTTGTTAAATTAGAGTGATTTTTAATTTCCTATATAATTTTTGTCTCAAATGAAGTTGGAATCACCTCATATTTATATGCTCTCCCATTCACGATGCTTCACTACCTCCGACACATTTTTCAGATCACCCGAAAATATCTTTGCGGCACTCCTCCATTTGTGATGCTCCTTTGATATTTGATGTTGTCACGGAGCTCACCATCAATCCATTGAGTGCTCAAGATGCTCCACATATTTTAATAAAAATGGTTACCATTACCCTTTTGATTCTCCACATTTCATTAATCTCATCCCAACCTTTGTGAAACCCATGCCTTTACTATTTTTATGAAGTTTCATTACCAAAAAACAACCTTTCACGATGCTAGTTTTAATTGTAGATATCATCATCAAATTAATTTTTTCCTTCACAAAACCACCTTAGATAATCCCATTCTTTGCAAAACTCACGAAGTTTCCATATTTCCAAAATGAATTCATGGAAATCCATGTTTAGATATGCTTTCCACCCTCTAATTTTTGGACCTCAAAAATTTGGCAAACATTGGGAAATGATGCCACCATCAAAATCATCTTCAAAAACATCTCCCATAATAATTCAATGTCATCTATAATTATCAATAAACATAACTTGATGCATCGTTAAATATTCAACAACTTCTACCAGAATCCACTTCATTTCAAAACCACTCAATTTATTTCATCAAAAACTCCATCCATCGTGATATTTATCTTTTGATTGATCACCTTTAGCATCGTCAAATTTTTGGAGGAATGTATTGAAAATTTCCTATTTTCTAGTAATATCTTTCTTTCCAATCAAACCTTAATTTGACAAGAAACACCTTTAATCCCTCTTTCCTTCATATGGATCGCACCACAAGTTCTCAAAAAACTTATAATATTTGTGAAATACAAATAAAAAAAACATTGTCATGTTTTACTAGGATAATTATTCAACAATGAAATCTAATGTCATGAAATGAATCCATAACAATTATATAGGGATCACCTTGAAACTCAAATTCTTCATACAATTCACATTTCTCCTTGGAATAGAAATACCTGAGGACTTCATCCAATCTCCATTAACTTTGGAACTACTTCATCATATTGACAACAATGATATCTTCATGACTCATTGAACACAATTTAAAACATTTGACAAAAAACACAATCCATACACAAAGTGGTCACAATAATCTCCCCCTTTTTATTTGTTGGAAATAACTTAAAAGTTCTTTACAAATGATTTTGTCAGTATATGAAACTATTATCTTTTCTCTCTCCTTTATTTTTCAAACTTTCTTTTCAATTTCTATCTCCCTTATTTACAAAAAATAAAAATTTCATGGTAAAAATGGTGTCATTCCATACTTAATCAATGAACCGTCCATCATTTCACTGTAAGTCTATTTGAGTTATGCTCGGTGTAGAAAAAAAGAGGATTTGATTTAGATAACAAAGATATCCATTACCAACTGATCATTATACCTTAAGAAATGATAACTCATTTAATTTTCTTCAAGAACGATTTACTTTCATTCAAGGATGTCATTACTAAATGTGAGATGAATCTTTTTAAGATCAATCAACCTGAAACTCCCACACTAACTTTAGAAAATAGATAAAAAACATTAACATTCAATATACAAGATAAGAAACCTTAGGGAATACCCATTCTTCTTATGTCACTGAATAATCCAATTATTCCCCCTTTGTAAAAAGTTTGTTATTTTTTAATAACCAGGGATGAGAGATTGAGAGACATACCTTTTCTAATGACATGATATTCAAGTAATTTCCAGAATAATTATATTTGATACTAATTGAAATAATAGTTCTGGTATCTTATTCATTTGTCTCCCACTCAAGGGAAACACTTCTCATCATATTCATAATAGTAGATTTCATCAGTAATGGATTTAAAGAAATTATAGTATGGAGAATACACTAGAATGAGTCTTCAACTTGTGACAATACAAATTGGGAAACTTTCACAACTTCACCAAGGATGTTCTTCTAGAACATTTATTATTCAAAATATCAAGAGATAAGATCAAACCAAGATGGAATATTATTAATCTGGTCTTTCCAAAATAGAACATCAAATTCTTTATCTTTATCAAAGATTATACTTCATCATATTAATATTTAAATATCAAATGAGGAATCATTCAAGGATGGAAAATTCTTCTTATTTGATATCAAGAATTGAAAGCACTCACTACTTCTCTAGTTCTCCCCTTGATATCTTTCTTTAGATTAAATTACCTGTATTATAAACAAAAATACAATAAAAAATATTTAAGGGAATATGATGGATCCTCCTTTATTCATTAACATGACCCACATGGTCGAGATGTTTTTCTCAACCAAGTTACTTCATTTGATCTAATCTTCATGCCCACACATTTGAAATTCTATTCTGATTTATGTTTATGCATCTTCACATACTCTTCTACTTTGTGTGGAGAATTTTTATTCCTAAAAACCTTCATGGATGATAAATTATTGATCATTTTGAAAAATACTTATTTATTTGGAAGTATAGTTAGACAAACTTTTGTGATGTGACCAGATTTATTGAATCTCTCACAAAGAACTTATTTCACACAAGAGTTTCCTTTTGTTTTAAACCTACCATTCAATTTTTCGTCATCATGTGGAATCTTTTCATTTCCTCTTGCACTCTCCTTAGCTTGTGCATCTTCAAGTTTTCTCATTTTTCCAAGTCTTAGGACCAAGTAACAAAAATGTCATTAGGTACTATGGAAACATGTTTGGATCTTCCACATGATTTCTTCTAAGTTTCTTACCTCTTGGTAGTTCTTTTTGATGAACTACCCTTAAACTTATTGGATTTATAATCCAAGGACTTCTCACTATTTTTAATTTAAATCTTTTTTGGAGAATTTGTATTTACAATATTCTTTGGATTTATTCCCAAGGTTTCTTATTATTTCCTACCCAAAATTTGTGATCTTATTTTATTATAAAATTTGGATACATGTTGAGATGAGAATGTACCAACCTTGTGACCACTTCCACTTCATAAATCATATATGTTATCAAGCATTCTAAATATGTTTGAAGTATACGAATGCTTCTAGTCCTATGAATGTTGCTTCTTATTATCTGTCTTTCTTCCCATTGAGATAAAATTCCTTAGTGATTTTACATTTTGAGGATTGTACCAATAATTTAATGCATAGTTCCCAAATCTTTTATAGTACCAACTTTGACCCACAAATATTTATTTCCTGATATGTTCTGTATAGGGTTGTTGGGTCTTCTTCAAGATGTGTTGAGTTCTATATGGGGAACTATATTCAACACTCTTTCTCCTATCCACCCTATTCATGGTGGTAGGTTTCTCATCACATTTCTTCATCCATACTTTTTTTTTGAATTTTTTTGAAACCTTCACTATTCATAATCACAGGTTTAGAAACATCAGTACAAGATGGTATGGATGGTACCTGAATCTTCTCAGCTAATTGTGATGGATCATTAAATGGGTTCATGATATTATTATTACATATTTAAGGTCAATAAACCATATATTCCTCTAATGAACATTGATTACCAGTAACAATTGTCTCCTTCTTTTGTGAAGTGTCAATATGTGTCTTCTCAAGATTGGCCAATTGAACTTATAACTCTAGAAATTTCATATTTATGATGATTTTATGATATTAAATAACAATAATCTTATCTTAATAATCCTTCTTAATTCTTTCAACTTAATTTTAATGGAACTTAACTTTGTTCTGAATAAAAGAGTCATGTTAATTTATCTTCTTGGATATTTATTCTATTTGTAAACCCTTGACATCATTGATATTTCTCAATTTCTCTTCAAGTGCATGGATATTTTCTTATAGATTCATTTTGAATACATATTTATATTAAAATTATTTGATCCATTTTGAGGAACTTATTTCAGGTTCCCTATTTGTTGATTCAAAGGTTCCAACTTTTCTGGCGAGATTTAAACATTAAATAATTTTTGCTTGCAATCCCTTCTCCAAAACATCAGTTTCTTCTTCTAGCTGGGCTATATCATCCTAAATACATTGAAATGCTCCACAAAAAAGGGATTCACTTTCTTTTATAATACCATACAAAATAACTCTTAGTATATCAACTGATAACTCTTGATAAGTTATAGATCGATCATCATCACCACTTGTGCTATCATTTCCAACTTCAAGAATGATTTTAAATATACTAACACATACCTCATTTTCACTAGAGGTATGAAGGTTATAAATATTCTTGTTGGAAACTTGATCCACCTTATCATAAATTTTCCCTTCTGATATGTCTTCATTGTCATCAAATCATGGAGAAACAAACACTTAATCTTCTTTAGATAAGAGGGAATTATTATTTAGCTTTATCTTCTCTTTCTTTTTTTGTTCATTATGGTCTTGGTAGATATAGGCTTATGCTCAGAGATAACTAAATCTTCACCAAAAATTCTCTTCATTGCTGACTCAGGAAATAAATCCAGGTATTTAAAAGAGAATATCTTCACTGCAGAGAATCTACTAGAGGTGAACCTTCACTATGATACCAATTGAGAGGACCAGTTTGGGATATTCCTAACACTGAGAGGGGGGACACTACTGGAAATCCAGCATTTCCCAACGGTTTAGAACCGTTGGGAAAGGCTGCAGAACCATTGGTATATGTTATACCAACGGTTTTGCAAACCGTGGGGAAGTAAGCCGTTGGGAAAGGATTTTCCCAACGGTTTACATAGAACCGTTGGGATAGGTTAGAAAAAATCAACCTATCCCAACGGTTTGGCCCGTTGGGAAATCAACAGAGAATTTTCTTTCCCAACGGTTTACAAACCGTTGGTAAAAACAACCATTCAACAGGATATCCCAATGGTTTCAAACCGTTGGGATAGGGTGTTTTTACCAACGGTTCCTTGAACTGTTGGTAAAAACAGCTACATAGAGCCTATGCCAACGGTTTGAAAACCGTTGGCATAGGCTTTGCTATGCAAATTGCACAACAGCCTGCAATTTGCACAGCATGTCTGGTTTTTGGGCATTCACCCTCAGTTTCAATTCAATTTTCAATCCAATTATGCCCTCATTTTCAATTCATTTTTCAATCCAATTATTATACCTGTAACACATATAATGCATACATATAGAGAACAAACAAACACATACAAATAATGCAAACAAACCAACCAACACATATAATGCATCCTGAAAATATACACATCCATAATTAAATTAGAATTCATAACATAATTATAAACATATATAATTCATTTAGAATTCATTTTAAAATTTAGATGACAATCATATGTGGAATCAGGAATTAAATTCATAATTTGATTGGTTTTTCATATACCATATATTTTTAATAGAAATGATATCCATTTTAAACAAAATACATACATCTGGAATGATACCGGTCACACCGTGCCTCGGATTGAGGAGAGGTTAACTCGTACACGTCACAAATGACTCATTGATCGTTGTCTTAAAGTATCAACATATTCCGAAATCGTTTGGTCGGTTTTCCGTATGTCAGTTGTTGTTTTCACTTAAAATGAAGTGTTTTTTAAATAAATGAGAGACACTTTGAATGGTGTCGGCCACACCGTGCCTCGTATTGAGGCGGGGTTAACTCGTACACATCACAAATGACCCATGGATTGTTTTGCTAAAATATAAACACAATCAGAATGCGTTTGGTTGGTTTTCCGTATGAATTTAAAATGTAGTCCATTTTAAAGAAAAGAGATACACTTAGAGTGGTCTCGGACAAACCGCGACTTGGATTGAGGCGTGGTTGACTCGTACACGTAACATATGACCCATGAATCGTTGTCCTAAATTTTCAACAGATTCCGAATGCGTTTGGTCAGTTTTTCATATGTCAGTTGTTTATTTCACTTATAATCTTGTACATTTTAAACAAAAGAGACACAGTCAGAGTGGTACCGGCCACACCGCGTCTCATATTTAGACGGGGTTGACTCTTACACGTCTCAAATGACCCATGGATCATTTTCCTAAAGTATCAACACAATCCGAATGCGTTTGGCCGGTTTTCCGTATGTTAGTTGATGTTTTTCACTTAAAATGATGTCCTTTTGAAACAAAAGACATACACTTTGAGTTGTGCCGGCCACACCACGCCTCGGATTGAGGTTGCGTTGACTCGTACACATCACATATAACCCATGGATCGTTCTCCTAAAGTTTCAATGGAAACCGAATGCGTTTGGTCAGTTTTCCGTATGTACTTAAAATGTTGTCCATTTTAAACAACAGAAAGTCACTTAGAGTGGTCCCGACCAAACTTAGATGGCAATTAAATTAGAATTCATAACGTAATTATAAACATACATAATTCATATAGAATTCAATTTAAAATTTAGATGACAATTATATGTGGAATCCGAAATTCAATTCATAATTTGATCGGTTTTTTCTATACCATATATTTTTACCTCAAATGATGTCCATTTTAAACAAAATACATACACCTGAAGTGATACCAGCCACACCGCACCTCAGATTGAGGCGGGGTTGACTCGTACACGCCACATTTGACCCATGGATTGTTGTGTTAAAGTATCGACACAATCCGAATGCGTTTGGTCGGTTTTCCGTATGCCAGTTGATGTTTTTCACTTAAAATGACGTCCTTTTGAAACAAAAGACGGACACTATGAGTGGTTCCGACCACACCGCATCTCCAATTGAGGCGGGGTTGATTCGTACACGTCACATATGACCCATGGATCATTCTCCTAAAGTTTAAATGGAAACCGAATGCGTTTGGTCGGTTTTCCGTATGTACTTAAAATGTTGTCCATTTTAAACAAAAGAGTGACACTTAGACTAATCATGACCACACCGCGACTCAGATTCATCCCAGGTTGGCTCGTACATGTCACATATGACCCATGAATCGTTGTGATAAATTATAAAAAGATTACGAATGCGTTTGGTCGGTTTTGCGTATGCTAGTTGTTCTTTTCATTTATAATCATGTCCATTTTAAACAAAAGAGACAGAGTTAGAGCGGTGTCGGCCACACCGCATCTCGGATTAAGACAGGGTTGACTTGTACACGTCACATATGACTCATGGATCGTTGTTCTAAAGTATCGATAGAATCCGAATGCGTTTGGTCGTTCTTCCATATGTCAGTTGATGCCTTTCACTTAAAATGACGTCCTTTTGAAACAAAAGACGGACACTTTGAGTGGTGTCAGCCGCACCGCATGTCAGATTGAGGCGGGGATGATTCATACACGTCACATATGACCCATGGATCATTCTCCTAAAGTTTCAATGGAAACCGAATCCGTTTGGTCGTTTATCCGTATGTACTTAAAATGGTGTCAATTTTAAACAAAAGAGAGTCACTTAGACTTATCATGGTCACACCGCGACTCAGATTCATCCCGGGCTGGCTCGTACACTTCACATATGACCCATGGATTGTTGGGATAAATTATCAATAGATTCGGAATGCGTTTGGTCGGTTTTCCGTATGTCAGTTGATGCTTTTCACTTAAAATGACGTCCTTTTGAAATAAAAGACGGACACTTTGAGTGGTGCCGGCCACACCACGTCTCTGGATTGAGATGAAACCACCGTGAAACATTTTAATTATTATTCGTGACGTGTACGCGCAGAGGGCACGTCAATCAGACGTGCGGTTTGCGTGGTACGACTCAATATTCGTGTTTTAAGTGATGTGCGCGCTTCGTAAACGTGCGTGAGGGGGGTCCAAATGGGCCGAACAAAGTCGGAATGGCATGAAATCAGATGACAAATACGGGAGAGTGATTTATGAAGTGGTCGAGTAGAAGGGATGTCAATCGGACGTGTCGTGTGCCCGCGGTGACCGAAAACGCAGTTCTGGTGTCATAAACGGCCAAAACGGGCGTCCAACGGTCAAATTCATAGCGGACGACCTCAGATTGAGCTGAAACCACTGTGAAACATTCTAATTATTATTTGTGACGTGTAAGCGCAGACGACACTTCAATCGGACGTGCGGTTTGCGCGGTACGGCTCAATATTCGTATTTTAAATGATGTGCGCGCTTCGTAAACGTGCGTGAGGGGGGGTCCAAACGGGCCAAACGAAGTTGGATTGGCCTGAAATCAGACGAAAAATACGGGTGAGTGATTTCTGAAGTGTTCGAGCAGACGACACGTCAATTGGATGTGCCCTGTGCCCGCGATGACCGACAACGCAGTTCTGGTGTCATAAACGGCCAAAACGGGCGTCAAACGGTCAAATTCATAGCGGACGACCTCGTATTGAGATGAAACCACCGTGAAACATTGTAATTATTATTCGTGATGTGTACGCGTAGAAGACACGTCAATCGGACATGCGGTTTGCGCGGTACGGCTCAATATTCGTGTTTTAAGTGATGTGCGCGCTTCGTAAACGCGCGTGAGGGTGGTCCAAATGGGCCAAACGATTTCGGAATGGCCTGAAATCAAACGAAAAATACGGGTGAGTGATTTATGAAGTGGTCGAGCAGACGGAACGTCAATTGGACGTGCCCTGTGCCCGCGGTGACCGACAACGCAGTTCTGGTGTCATAAACGGCCAAAACGGGCGTCAAACGGTCAAATTCATAGCGGACAACCTTGGATTGAGTTGAAACCACCGTGAAACATTCTAATTATTATTCGTGACGTGTACGCGCAGACGGCACGTCAATCGGACGTGCGATTTGCGCGGTACGGCTCAATATTCGTGTTTTAAGTGATGTGTGCGCTTCGTAAACGCGCGTGAGGGTGGTCCAAACGGGCCGAACGATTTCTGAAGGGCCTGAAATCAGACGAAAAATACGGGTGAGTGATTAATGAAGTGGTCGAGTAGACGGCATGTCAATCGGACGTGCCGTGTGCCCGCGGTGACCGACAACGCAGTTCTGGTGTCATAAACGGCCAAAACGGGCGTCCAATGGTCAAATTCATAGAGGAAGACCTCGTATAGACCTGAAACCACCGTGAAACATTCTAATTATTCTTCGTGACATGTACGTGCAGACGGCACGTCAATCGGACGTGCGGTTTGCGCGGTACGGCTCAATATTCGTGTTTTAAGTGATGCGCGCGCTTCGTAAACGCGCGTGAGGGGGGTCCAAACAGGCCGAATGAAGTTGGAATGTCCTGAAATCAGAAGAAAAATACGGGAGAGTGATTTATGAAGTGGTCGAGCAGACGGCACGTCAATCGGACGTGCCGTGTGCCCGCGGTGACCGACAACGCAGTTCTGGTGTCATAAACGGCCAAAACGGGCGTCCAACGGTCAAATTCATAGCGGACGACCTCGGATTGACCTGAAACCACCATTCAACATTCTAATTATTATTCGTGACGTGTACGCGCAGACAGCATGTCAATCGGACGTGCGGTTTGCGTGGTACGGCTCAATATTCGTGTTTTAAGTGATGCGCGCGCTTCGTAAACGCGCGTGAGGGGGGTCCAAATGGGCCGAATGAAGTCGGAATGACCTAAAATCAGACGAAAAATACGAGAGAGTTATTTATGAAGTGTTCGAGCAGACGACATGTCAATCGGACGTGCCTTGTGCCCGCGGTGACCGACAACGTAGTTTTGGTGTCATAAACGGCCAAAACGGGCGTCCAACGGTCAAATTCATAGAGGACGACCTCGGATTGAATTGAAACCACCGTGAAACATTCTAATTATTATTCGTGACGTGTACGCACAGTCGGAACGTCAATCGGACGTGCGGTTTGCGCGGTACGGCTCAATATTCGTGTTTTAAGTGATGCGTGCGCTTCATAAACGCGCGTGAGGGTGGTCCAAACGGGCCGAACGATTTCAGAATGGCCTGAAATCAGACGAAAAATACGGGTGAGTGATTTATGAAGTGGTCGAGTAGAAGGCACGTCAATCGGACGTGCCGTGTGCCCGCGGTAACCGACAACGCAGTTCTGGTGTCATAAACGGCCAAAACGGGCGTCAAACGGTCAAATTCATAGAGGACGACCTCGGATTGACCTAAAACCACCGTGAAACATTTTAATTATTATTCGTGACGTGTACGCGTAGACGGAACGCCAATCGGACGTGCAGTTTGCGCGGTATGGCTCAATATTCGTGTTTTAAGTGATGCGCGAGCTTCGTAAACGAGCGTGAGGGGGGTCCAAATGGGCCGAACGAAGTCGGAATGGCCTGAAATTAGACGAAAAATATGGGACAGTGATTTCTGAAGTGGTCGAGCAGACGACACGTCAATCGGACGTGCCGTGTGCCCGCGGTGACTGACAACGCAGTTCTGGTGTCATAAACGGCCAAAACGGGCGTCCAACGGTCAAATTCCTAGCAGACGACCTCAGATTGACCTGAAACCACCGTGCAACATTCTAATTATTATTCATGACATGTACGCGCAGACGGAACATCAATCGGACGTGCCATGTGCCCGCGGTGACCGACAACGCAGTTCTGGTGTCATAAACGGCCAAAATACTGTCCATTTTAAACAAAATAGAGACACTTTGAGTGGTGTCGGCCACACCGCACCTCGGATTGAGGTGGCGTTGACTCGTACACGTCATATATGACCCATGGATCGTTCTCCTAAAGTTTCAACAGAAACCGAATGCGTTTGGTCGGTTTTCCGTATGTCATTTTTTGTTTTCACTAAAAATGAAGTCCATTTTAAACAAAATAGAGACACTTTGAGTGGTGTTAGACACACCGCGCCTCGGATTGAGGTGGCGTTGACTCGTACACGTCACATATGACCCATGGATCATTCTCCTAAAGTTTAAATAGAAACCGAATGCGTTTGGTTGGTTTTCCGTATGTACTTAAAATACTGTCCATTTTAAACAAAAGAAAGTCACTTAGAGTGGTCCCGACCACACCGCATCTCAGATTTAGGCGGGGTTGACTCATACATGTCTCAAATGACCCATGGATCGTTGTCTTAAAGTATCAACACAATCCGAATGCGTTTGGCCGGTTTTCCGTATTCCAGTTGATGTTTTTCACTTAAAATGATGTCCTTTTGAAACAAAATACATACACTTTGAGTTGTTCCGACCACACCGCGCCTCGGATTGAGGCGGGGTTGATTCGTACACGTCACATATGACCCATGGATCGTTGTCCTAAAACATCAACACATTTCGAATGCGTTTGGTCATTTTTTCTTATGTCACTTTTTGTTTTCACTTAAAATATTATGGAAATTCATATAGAATATTTTTATATCATATTTAGTATGGATTAGATTTTAGTTGATCGTGCTATGAAACATTTCAGAGATAATGAAATTAAGGAAGGTGGAGGGGCTGTCCGAGGGGCTGTCCGGGGGGGGCTGTCCGGTGGGTGTCCGGGGGGCTGTCCGGGGACCAAGGAGGAGGGTGGGGGGGCTGTGCGGGGTCTGTCCGGGGGGTGTTTGGGGGTTTTTCAGGGGGTTGTCCGGGGTTGTTCAGATGGCTGTCCAGGGGTTGTTCAGGGGGTTGTTCAGGGGTTGTTCAGGGGTTGTTCAGGGGTTGTTCAGGGGTTGTTCAGGGGGTTGTCCATGGTTGTTCAGGGGGCTGTCCGGGGGGTGTTTGGGGGGTTGTCCGGGGTCCAAGGGGGAGGGTGGGGGGGTTGTCCGGGGGGCTGTCCGGGGGGCTATCAGGGGTCCAGGGTGGAGGGTTGGGGGCTGTACGGGGGGCTGTCCATGGGGCTGTCCGCGGGGGCTGTCCGGGGGGGCTGTCCGGGGGGGCTGTCCGGTGGGTGTCCGGGGGGGCTGTCCGGGGACCAAGGAGGAGGGTGGGGGGGGGGGGGGGGGGTTGTGCGGGGTCTGTCCGGGGGGTGTTTGGGGGTTGTTCAGGGGGTTGTCTGGGGTTGTTCAGGGGGGCTGTCTGGGGGTTGTTCAGGGGGTTGTTCAGGGGTTGTTCAGGGGTTTTTCAGGGGTTGTTTAGGGGGTTGTCTGGGGTTGTTCAGGGGGCTGTCCTGGGGGTGTTTGGGGGGTTGTCCGGGGTCCAAGGGGGAGGGTGGGGGGGTTTTCCGGGGGGCTGTCCGAGGGGCTATCCGGGGTCCAGGGTGGAGGGTTGGGGGCTGTACGGGGGGATGTCTAGGGGGCTGTCCGCGGGGCTGTCCGGGGGGTGTTTGGGGGGTGTTCGGGGTCCAAGGGGGAGGGGGGGTTGTCCAGGGTCCAAGAATGAGTGGGGTTTTCCAGGGAGTTCTCAAACACACAACCACTAAAAGACAACAACATCCATAAAAACAGACAATATATAAAAACAACTCAACTCCAATACTATACTACGAGTCTAGATAAAACCAACAACTAGAATAGATTAAACATCAAATCTCAGTAATATAAGTCAAAAATGTAACGGATCAATATATCCCACATCAGCATCACCATCACCATCATCATCATCATCATCACCCTCGTCATCATCCTCCTCATCGTCCTCACCCTCCATAGAGCCTTCCTCCTCGCCTTCGCCCTCCTCCTTGCCCTCCTCATCTCCCTCCTCTTCCGCATCAGACTCCTCGCCATCATCATCTTCAAGATGGACATCGGCCTGACCACCACTGGAACTACCACCTGGTGCACCATATATAGAATGTATCGACGACATGTATTCATCAATCGCTGGGCTGGCCTTTGCTAGAAGTGTTGGACGTAGAACTTCAATAAATTTCATAAATGCACTGTTTTCCCTAGCAGACTGTTCTGCCGTCTCTGTGGCCCTTTTCTAAGCCTGTTCTGCCTGTTCCCTAACTTTCTGAAGCTCGTTGGCACTACAACTCGCACCTGAGGCAGGCCAATACCTCGTCTGGGCTATCCTAGGTCGGCAGCGTACTCTGCCAGAATGATCCTCTCCCAACACCTGATGTAAGTGATCAGATGGCCCAAAATTGTCTGCTTCTTGGGCATCGAGGGCCTCTAAAGCATCCTGTTACAAATATAAATATATTATTAAGTTACAAAATAGATATTAAAATATAAAATCAACAGATTAAAACTTACAATCTGCTGTTGAGTCGCTTCGTTGACAGCACTTCCATCCTTTTTTCGTCTACTCGAGCAAAACAGTTTTTCTCGAGGCACACGTCCTTCAATATTTTGTACTTGCCTCTACAATGACATTGAAAACAAAAGTTATATAAAAACTTTAGAAAATGATTAAATAATTGAGCAAACAAAAGAAAATGTAAGTCGTAAAGAAAACTTATAAACAATTGTCATACTTGTTGCCTCTCATGATCCGGCATCGTCGTGCGTCCTAGTGTATGGAGGTATTTTTTTGCATCAATGTTTTTTTTATTTTTTCCAGATGATTCCTAAATAAAATTCAATAATGAAAAGTATAATATTAATGAAAAACTTGAAAGTTATTATTTAAATACCTCAAATGTAATTCATACCTTAAACTGGGTACTCGTCCAATGAGTAATCATCTGACGATACTGCTCTATAGGACAATCATCCACGACTGGTACCGCCTCTAACTCAGTGCCAACTCTAGCACTCCAGCCAATATACAACTCATGCTTGTAGGCTCTCCAAATCTCGCCTAAATCCTTTAGACGTTCCAGTCGTGCACCCTCACCATCAGGAAAATTAAATCGAAGCTGAAATCAAAATATTAATTCATATAAATACAAAAATAATTCATGGCATTAAATACAACAGATTTTTTTACCCATATCTCTGCCCAAGCTCTATCTTTGACCCCATGTGGCAAATGTCTCCACGAAAGTGGGCTGACGGGAATTATGTCGGAGTATTTGGAAAGCGTCGCCAGAAAACTCCGACATTGCTGCCATGTTTTCTCAACCATCTGATTGTCTTCATTATATTCCACCATAACCTGTGTGCGACGGTTCCACACCGAACACATGCGTGTACGGCCCCGCCCCCGCCTCCTGTCAGTAGATGTATCTGTCATGAAAGAAAAACAAATATTTTATCAAAACATGTTATAATGAAAATAAATATTGCTATAAAAATTTGTTAGGGTTTTATAAATATACCTGCGCTAGTCTGATCAATGAGTGGCACCGGATCCAGAGAACCTGATGGAACACCCTCTGGTGGAACAGGAGTTGAAGACGATAGAATATAAAAGCTCAGAGAGACAGAAGTATAAGGAAAAGAAGATGGAACAACTGTATGACCTGATGCTGACTGGGGAGTGGGAATCATCATGGGATGTGAAAATGATGGGGCAGAAGATGCAGAAGGTAGCGAAAACATGGGAGGCCTAAATACCCCGTGTGTCCCTAACGACACACCGTGATCAGAATGTGGGAAGGTTGAAATGTCAGTGGGAGGGGCAGGGTCTAGTCGGGCACGCGCAGCTCTACGTCCACCTCTGGTATGAACCCTCCTCGTACCACCGGCCTGAGTACTAGGACCAGTACTAGGCTCCTCGTCGAATAACTATCGACGTAATGGTGGATCCTAAAAATAAGTTTACAAAAAAAATTAATCACATGACATTATATATTCTGTAAATATATATATATATATATATATTTGAAATAAAGTACTCACTGTAGGCACTAATGGTGGAATTCCCATCTCCTCCATCCGACGATTGTTCTCCGCCATTTTTTTTCTTCGTCTCTCTTCAATTGGCTACATTTCCTGCATTTGAAAACAAATATGTAATTAATTAGAAAAAGAAAATTAATGTGTAAACCAAAAAACTAAATATATGAGGGAATGAGGGGATTCATTGGTAATTTAGCTATCAATTGTTTTAGAAGAGCTTGAATGAATTTAATAAAACATACAAGTTGTAATGTTCACCAAGTTAGAAATATTGTTTGATTTGGTTTGAATACAGTTCAATTCCAAATTAGAAAATGCAATTCAAATAAAACAGCAACCAATAAACATTGAAAATTCACATAACGGTCAAGTCAGCTAAAACATATTTGTGATCAATACTAAATAAATATGAATATTACCAACCTTAACAACCCAACTCGAGGTAAACCAAAAGAATTGAGAACATGGATGAATGATTCTATATATTTCCAACCACAACTTCAGGTTCACAATCAACTCTGACAATTGAGCTATTGGAGTCATCAAAATAAATAAATGGATTGGTTCCAATGGCAATAGGGACAGTGTTAATTCCATCATCAGCATCATCAAAAATATGTCTTGGAATTACTTCAACTATGACACCAAATTCAAGTTGAAGTTGATCTTTGACATACAAAACTTGTTTAGCCATTGATGCCAACACATATGGTTCTTCGGTAGCAAGAGTGCGGGTCATATTAATTACTCAAAATCCACAATCATCAACAAATGTTCCATGTATCGCCGTCGAATCAAACCAATGGCATTTCATCATTGTGACTCGTCCATGAGAGTAATAATCCAATATTATTATTTTCTCAACGACTCCATAATAACCCACATTTTCAAGTCACGGTCTACTATCTGATGCAATAGCATAACAATCTGTTGTGGCAGTAACCATAATACCATCATGTTGTGTTCTCATGTTTTTGGCTCGTTCAGTGACAATAAATATGTACCCATTGATAACAATTGATTTACAGTCACGAACCATGGTATTAGGACCAAAAGAAAAAGCTCTTATTTCCTCAGAGACAGAGTCAGCAGACAAACTCAATACCTGCAATATAAATGACAATTAAACTTAAGTAAATATTGAAATAATTAATTTAAACAGTAATATTTTTACCTTCAATTTTAACCAAGAAGAAAACTCTTTGCTATGCAAAGTCTCTCTCCTTCTCAAAGATAAAGAACGATGCTTCCTATTTATCATTTTTTTATGTTCCCTGTAGATAAAAAAATATGAATAGTTTAATAGATATATATGTAAGATATACATATTCAATTGTGTTACCTGATATAGTCATCGAACAAATCACAGTTGAACAAAACTGTGCGATGTGCCATTTCCCGCTCTTCATGGATTAATGTATTCAATGTATATGATCCAGGAATTCCTCCTGTTTGAGGAAGTGATGGAAAACTGGGTTCAATTTGCTCATATTTTTCTTCTTCATTTCTCATTGGTCTGTTCATTCTTGTAGTAAGATCAGACAAATACATTGAACAGAAATCCATACATTCTTGAGCTAAGTAATCGTTAAAGATAGAACCTTCGGGATGATTCTTGTTTCGAACATAAGACTTTAATGTGAACATATTTCTTTCAGTTGGATACATCCAACGAAAAGAAACAGGTCCTCCGAGAAGTATTTCAGTTGGAATATGGATAGTCAGATGCAGCATGCATGTGAAAAATGATGGGAGAAATATTTTCTCCAACTCACACAAAATTAATGGGGCATCTGTCAACATTTTTTTCAAGAAAGACTTGGACAACTTCTTAGCACAAAGATCTCTAAACAAATGGCACAACCGAATAACACCCACCCTTACATTATTGGACAAAAGATGACGAATTTCTATTGGAAGCAACTCATGCAGTAGAATGTGATAATCATGAGTCTTCAAAGATTTTAGCTTCAACTCTCTTCTGTTGACCCATTTAGATATGTTGCTTGAATAGACATTAGAAACTCTAATAGTCTCTAATACTTCCAAAAATTGTTTTTTTTCAGTAGGTGTCATCACATAAGAAGCACATGGAAGTTGCCATTTATTTTCACTAATACGCACAGGATGCAATTCTGGTCTAATGCCCCAATCCACCAAGTCACGTCGAGATCGTAAATCATCTTTTGTCTTCCCCTTGACATTTAGAAGAACTGAAAACAACATTTCACATATATTCTTTTCAATATGCATTACGTCTAAGCAATGACGTAGCAAATTGGTTGACCAATAAGGCAAATCAAAAAAGATACTCCTCTTCCTCCAATTGTAACAGGTTTATGTGGAAACATTCTTTCTCTTTCCAGATTTCATTTGACCCTTCCCGAACAAAAAACTGAAATCTTTCAATTCATTAAGCACATCAGTTCCAGACATATGCTGAGGTGGATCATCGGTCTCTATAGTATTATCAAATCTTCGACGATTCATTCTATATGGATGATCCTTTGGCAAAAATCATCGATGTCCCATAAAACTGAAACTACAACGATGTTTCAGTCTTCTAGATCGTGTATTCTTCATACAAACTGGACATGATAGTTTTCCCTTCGTGCTCCATCCAGACATCATTGCATAAGCTGGAAAATCATTGATCATCCACATAAGCGCAGCACGCATCTGAAATATGTCTTTAGAACATGCATCGTATGTGCGCACACCCACATCCCAAAGAAGTTTCAACTCTTTTATTAAAGGTTGCATGTATACATCAATATCAATGCCGGGATCTGAAGGACCAGATATGAGTATACTCATGAAAGTGAAAGATTTTTTCATACACAACCATGGGGGAAGATTATAAATGTGTATAAAAACTGGCCATGTGCTGTGCGAAGTAAGAATCTGCCCAAATGGATTAAAACCGTCGCATGAAAGACCCAGCCTCACATTACGCACGTCAGCTGCAAAATCAGGATGTCGGGCATCAAATCTCTGCCATGAAAATCCATCTGCAGGATGAACCAACTCATCATTAGTCTTCTTTCTCTCGGTATCATGCCATCTCATTTTTATTGATATGTCATCAGACATAAAAACATTATGGAGTCTGGGGATCAATGGAAAGTGCCACATAACTTTCTGCGGAACGCGGGATGGTGTTCCATCAGATTTTGACTTCCAGCGGGATGTGCCACATTTTATACATTCATTTCGTTCAGCGGTTTCTTCCCAGAATAAACTACAATCTCTCGGGCAAGCATGAATTTTGTTTCTGGAAAATCCAAGTTCTTCAACTAACTTCCATGCCACATAGTGGTTTGAGGGAATATCTGCATCATCTGGAAGTAAATCCTTCAAGAGGGTAAGAATGTAATCGATTGCTGTATTAGAAATCCCATACATAGTTTTTCCAGGAAACAATCGGATTAAAAATTCCAGCTTTTTTATTTTATCGCATTGTCGATATACTGGAGTCGTGGAAGCATCATTCAATTTTTTCACCCTATCAATATCATAATTTTCACTAGATGCATCAGTTGTCCTCATATCGACATCTTCTTGAGTCGAAATCCTTTCTTTTTCATGATGAAGAATAAACGGAAACCGATCATCTAACAAATTCTCCATTCCAGTCCTTTCATTTCGATCATCACCAATTTGAGATTTCATTTTCTCCCCATTGCGATACCACACAAAGTAGTTTGCTTGAAAACCATTTTTGGTTATGTGGTAGCTGACTTCTTCACGACTCAACCAAGGTCTACCAACACAATTGGAACATGGGCAGTGTATGCGACCACTATCTGAAGCATTGTGAAATGAAAAATCTATAAAGCTCTCCAAATTGTTTTGAAAATCGCTTGAGATACGATCGGTTTCATACATCCAACTTCTGTCCATTCTGTAAAAATAATTCATATAAGTCATTTTGTCATAAACAATTCAATAGGATTGAACTTTAATAGAATATACATTTAAGTAAACGATAAAGGAAGAAAATAATCATGGTATCAACTACACATGTGAAAAAAACATACTAATGTGTTATTGAAAAAATGTAAAACCAAAAAGAACTTAATGTGTTATCACATCAGAGCATGCCTCATCCCATAACCATATTAGTAAGGTATCCTCATATGCGATTTACCTTTTTGAATTAATATGAACTTCCTCACCAGGTACCTGAGTAGATTTCATAGATATAATCATCTCACATCCTGTAAGTCTTCCATTATGTATGATCTGCAGAATAATTTGAGTGATCATGAATCATGCATGGGATCTTCCCATGATCACTATAGATTATGAGAAGGAATTATGATAGGTCACGTGAAGAACATCAAACAAATATTTTAGATAATTTGAGACATAATATAATAAAATAATGTATAAATCTATGGAATTTGGGATAGAAGGATGGATGAAATACTAAAATATGGGAGACTAAGGTGAAGGAAATATATGTTGACCCTAATGTTCATAACATGCATCACCTATGAAATTTTATTGCACTAGGAAATTTCATCATGTTCACAATACATTCCATTGGAAACCTATTTTGATCATTTGATGTCCCCTTGAAATGTCAAATAAAATCAGATGGCACCCATGAATATGCCACCCTTGTAATGAAAAGCCTTTAATTCTCACCATACAGACTACATGTTTTCCAATAGATATGTATCTCCTTCTATATAGGGGAATCAATACATATTATCTCAGTCTCATATTAAATGTCAGGAATGTTAGATGGCTCCCTTAACACCCACCAGGAACACCAACTAGGTCATGTGATGTCCTCAAATCATGTCACTATGGACATAAATCACCCTTCAAGACATGTAACACTGACTCTAGAGTTTCTCTCCCAGTGTGTCAAACATGTCTTTTGATGAAAATGGAGAAGATCACCAAAATCAAGAGATTCCCTATAGGCATTACATCCATGATCATGAAATTGCTTCTAGGATAAACCAGTCAGGACTTGTGATGTCCTCCAAACATTCCGTCCTTGATCATTAGAGAAACATCAGACAATCCACCGTACCCCCCTGGACACCCCGTACCCCCCCGGGATATCCCCGCCCACCCTCCTAAATAGCCTACACCCCCCTCCCCTGCAACCCCACCACCACCACCTAGACATACCACCCCCTGGACACCCCACACACCCCTCCCCCACCAGGACACCCCACCCAGACCCCCAGGATAGCCCACACCCCCTGGACAGCCCTACCCACCCCCGTGGATAGCCTTTCCCAACCCCGTGGACAGCCCCGCCCACCCCCGTGGACAACCCACCCACCCCCGTGGACACCCCCTACCCCCTAGACAGCCCAACCACCCCCGTGGATAGCCCACCCACCCCCTCGACACCCCTTCTCCCTATGGACAGCCCCCCACCCCCTTGGATAGCCCACCCACCCCCCTGGACACCCCTACCCCCTGTGGCCAGCCCACCCACCCCCCCTGGACAGCCCGCCCACCCCTCCTTGACAGCCCGCCCACCCCTGTGGACAGCCCGTCCACCCTTGTGGACAGCCCGCCCACCCCCGTACCCCCTTGGACACCCCGTACCCCCCCTGGATAGCCCCGCCCACCCTCCCAAACAGCCCACACCCCCTCCCCTGCAACCCCACCACCACCACCTAGACATACCACCCCCCTGGAATGTGTAGAAATGACATAAAAAGACATGATATATAGATATCACAAAATACTCAACCTATGGGTTCACATTAACTACATAATCACACACTTCACTACTACCATAAAACACATAAAACACACCACCACCACACAAGACGCATAAAATTTCTCACATTCATTTATAAGTCACTTCATTCACACTAACATTGTCCATTCATTTAATGTTAAATTAATTAAATCCATTTACCACACATCCATTTATATTCCATCTCATTTATTTAATATCTTGTTTTTTTGTTTTAACAGCATAATTTATTCCATAGATAACCAGGAAACTAATAAAACCACCACACAACAACTCACTATCTCACAATAACCATCGACACCATGTTACATCAACCAACCATCTCACCAAAACAACCACATATCACAATAAAAATATTGCACATCACAAAGCACCACACAAACAAAACCACCTCACCACATTATACACCACAACTTAATCACACAACACCTCCACACGACACAACACCACCACACATCATCACTATCATACAACTTCACATGACACATCCATGCCCACTAACCATCACATTACAACCCCACATATCACAAAGCCCAACTGGTCACCTCAATCCCTATAAAACAGCCTACAACATACAATGAAACACAACAAAAAACCTCTCATAGAGGCAACATACCCCAACTTCCACAATTTATTTATTCAAGGTCTTTTATTACATTACCCCTTTATTTAGCATGGACATTATAACACAACTGATATTCCAGGGGAAACTAATTAATTAACAAAATATTTATTCATTTCCCTATTTTACACGGTGAAATCACATCAAAATCCAAACTTAAAACTAAAATATTAGATCAATAACAATAAAAACAAGGTACCATATGTGTATAAAGAAAAAATTACCTGATTTGAGACGATTTAGATGGGTTTTCACCTATTCCTATGGGGGAGTTCGAGAGTAGCAGAGACCTGCAGGTGGATTGATAACTTGAAACTAAAATACTAGAGAAATAACAATAAAAATAATAAAGAAAAGGGAACATATGTGTATAAACAAAAAATTACTTGATTTGAGATGATTCAAATGGGTTTTCACCTATTCGGATGGGGGATTTGGAGAGTAACAGAGAGCTGGAGGTGGATTGATAACTTAAAACTAAAATACTAAAGAAATAACAATAAAAATAAGGAAGTATATGTGTATAAATGAAAAGATATCTGATTTCAGATGGTTTTCACCTCTTCGGATAGGGGATTTCGCGAGAGGAGAGCAGTGGAGTGGATGAAATTAGGTTTCTGTGCGAATGGGGGAGAGCAGCCCTGCGGCTGGATTTGGGGGAAATAATTCCCAACGGTTTTTAAGAACCGTTGGGAAAGAGATGCTAAGGACCCCTTTACCAACGGTTTGAGGAAACCGTTGGCAAAGGGGTGACCCTTTCCCAACGGTTCAAAGGGGTGGATTTTCCCAACGGTTTCAGTGAACCGTTGGGAAAGGCTTTCTTAATCCTTCAAGCCCAACAGTTTTAGCAAACCGTTGGTAAACACCCGTTGGGAAAAACAACATTTCCAGTAGTGGGATGAATCAGTGTTGGGGACGACCTGTTAGGATCTTGAATATCTTATTCTCTTTAACCTATCACATGCAAGTATATGTAATCAATAAAGATAACACACAATATTTTTATAAGGTTCACTAGTCAACAAGAGTAGATATGTCCTTGGCATAGTTAGAAATAATCCTAACCACACAAACATTGAAAAATAATCCATTTGTGTGGTTACAATGAGTAGGATATACCCTTACACTTGTAAATAACTTTTAAAATAATCCAATAGTACGTGTTTTATAGATATTGGATGGATATTTATACTACCTCACAATGTAGTCTTATCCTTTTTGATAAGTGTTTTTAATACTAATAAATTCCTACACCTATTGAGTCTTGTCTGATGTCACTGTTCTGCTTTGTTCTTCAATATACTTCTTCTTTACTTTGTTACTTGCACAGAAGCATGAAAGAAACTCTACATACCTCTTCCCAGTAGCAAACTGAAAGCTACACAATCTGCTTCTTCTACCAGTTAAAATAATATCAATGTGGCAGAATAATGGACTAAATTCTTTATAACCCAAATTATAATCAACTGATATCAATTTTTCTAGTTACTTATCTTATTCTACCTTTCACTTTTAGTGTAAAACCAAATTCACTGATATCTCTTATTCTTATTTTTTCGGAATCACATTTTTTTGTGATTATTAAATCAATGAATATCATCTCAACTTAGCATCACCATAATTGATATGGACTGAATAACTGAATATTGATTGGATAATCTATTCTTCTTGGACACATAATAATATGGAATAATGTAGTAGTGTCTTTCCAAGCACTGGTTCACCTAAACCAGGTATTCAAAACTACTATTCATGGAGAAACCTCATGAAGCTTATAGCCTTCACAAAGTAAATTGTCTTCATGGACCAAACTAACTTCACGAAGCTAACTGCCTTCACAGAGCTCACTACCTTCATGAATCTATCTTCCTTCTTTGATAAAAGTTTCTTTTCGAAGCTCAATGAGTCTTCAAAAACATCCCATAATTGTGAATAATCCATTAATTATAAGCATTGTCATCATTCCAGACTTTAGAAGTCTTTTCATGATGCTCAATCTTGCACATAATCCTAGCTTCATGAAGCTCCTTTACCGTTGCGAAATTAGAGAGATTTAGAATTTCTCTATAATTTCTATCATAAATGAAGTGGGGGTCACCACATATTTATAGGCTCACCCATTCGTGATGCTCCACCGCCTTCAGATCATTTTTCAGATCACTCAAAAATATCTTCATGGAACTCCTCCATTTACGATGCTCCTTTGATATTTTACATTATCATGGAGATCACCGTCAATCCATCGCGTGCTCACGATACTTCACATCTCGTAATCGTGATAGTTTCCATCACACTTTACAATGATCCACATCTTCATGAATCTCATCCCAATATTCTTGAAACCCATGCCTTTAACATTTTTATGATGTTTCATTCCCAGAAAACAACCTTTTGCGATGATATTCATAATCACAAAGATCACCGTCAACTTCTTTTTTTCATTTGTGAAACCACCTTTGAGAATCCCACTCTTCATCAAACTCATGAATTTACCATATTTCCAAAATTCATTCAAGTAAATCCATGTTTCTTGATGCTTTACATCCTTCAAATTTTGGACCCCAAAAAGTTGGCAAACACTGGGAAACGACACCACCTTCAAAATCGACTTTGAAAACATCTCCCATATTAAATCACTATTATCTAACATCATCAATAAATATAAATTGATGAATCATTAAATATTCAACCAAATTATAATAGAATACACTTCATTCCAAAACCACTCAATTGATTTCCTAAAAAAATCCATATGTCATGATATTTATCTTTTGATTGATCACTTTTAGAATCATCATATTTTCAGAGGAAAGTATTGAAACTTACATGTCTTCTAGCAACATCTTTCTTTCCAATATAACCTGAATATGAATGATAACAACTTTACTCCCCCTTTACTTCATAAGTCTTGCATCACAAGTTCTCAAATAAACTTATGATATTTGTGAAATATAAATCAGAAAATCATAGTTATATTTTACTAGGATAATTATTCAACCATGAAATCCAATATCATTAAATGAATCCATAAAAATTTTCCAAGCATAAACTTTAAACTCAAAGTCTTTATACAATTCACATGTTTTCTTGAATAAAAAAACTTGAGGACTTCATCAAATCTCCATTAACTTTGTAACTACTTCATCATATTGATAGTAATGAGATATTCATATCTCCTTGAACACTATTTAAAACCAATGAAAATCAGTTGAAAACAAATACAATCCATACACAAAGTGGGAACAACAAAAATAGTCTCATCCAACAGGAGTACACTGACTAGCTGGTGCAGGTGAAATGACTAGCTGGTGGGAGATGTCCAAAAGAATCTACTTCAAGGAATCCCACCATCTACCAAGTAGAGGCTACTAGGCATCTAGTGGTTCTAGTACATATATTTAGAGTAGGCATTTATAGTGGTACAAAAGTGTTCCATTTTGGTCTTAAATTACATTTATAGATTCATTGGACCCCAAAAATCCTTGGAGGATATAAAATGAGATCAAGGAAGAATTAATTCACCATCCAATCATACACTAAATCAAAGTGGAAATTCCATAACACTATTGAATCTTAAAGTTAATCCAATTATATCAAATCTCTTAAGAGATTAAAGACATAAACTTTTAAGGGTACTTAAAGTGATAATCATCCAAGGATATCAAGGAACTAAATCAAGAAGGGTGTTTTCCTCAATAAATTTATCTAAACAACTATTTAAATTCTCATTCAATATTTTTTTCCTCTTTCTATCTCTCCTATTTTAGAGCCTTTTTTTTGTAAAACCAATTGGATCTTACTTCTTATCCTTATCCCTAACTATTTTTATCTCGATCTATTTATTCAAGAGAGATAAATTTTCATTCAGTGTAAAGGGCTTGTAATTAAGTAAGTCATCTATTTATATTCTCCCTCCATTTCTTTGGTTCTTAGTTATCTTTTCAAACCAAGTGATTGAGGTTCTTTCTATTCCATTAAAATAAAGTATTTTTGAGGTTCTTGATTTTTATTTAAATAAAGAGATTTTGGTTTTTGGATTCTCATTTAAACCAAGGGGTTTATTATATTTAACCTCATGATCATTCTTGTGGGGAGGATATGTAGGGGTACATTCAGGTACTATTTCCAAACTTCTTTACCAAATCTTTCGTTGTTGGAGCTGGTGTTCTATAACCAACTATTTTTACTTTGGACTGTTCTAAAACCAACTGTTTGTAATTTAGATTACATTTATATTAAAATAATTGAATATTAATTTAATATATCATTACATATTTTTCATTTTTTTACATTATTTTAATGTAATAATGTTCTGGAGTATATGTCACATTGAAAAGGGAACAATACTTTTCCACTATGATGAGAACCATAAAATTCCATGATGATATTACTAAACCTAGTTATATAGTCTGATAAAATTATACGATGGGAAATATAGTATATTGACTATTAGTTGAGAGTAATCATAAGCCGATGAGACTTCATCTGATGAAGTCAACATTTTTTAATCTCCAAAATGGGATATTATGAGAACATACTCACCAATAGAAATTCCACTTATTTATGTGTCATCAAATATTCCTATATGTATGTGTGTGTAATGATCCTTAGACACTATGATTAATATTAATTCATGTTATGAATCACGCACGTAGATTTAATAACCAAAACCATGATTCCATATGTTCACAGGAAGTAGGGCATGTTGGGTGCATCATGAATGACTTGTTATTAATGAATATGTTGTGGATTGATTTATCCCTTCTATATTTATAGAAGTTTATATCTCATCCATTTGATTGAAATAGAGCATTTAAATTAAATTTTATGTACATGGAGTAACAATGAGTTTATTTTAGATAGTCAAAGAAAGGTGTATCAAGCATATAGGTTGATGAAATGAGTGTGAAACCAACTTGATGAGATATTTTGAAAAAGAGATTATATTACATAGTGTGAACTCATATATGTTTTTTTAAATTAGAACATTAAATCATTTCTCTTGGGTTCCTTTACCTATTTCTAGTTATAAATCTTGGACTTTAGGTGAGCCTGCTTAATGAAAAAGAGAAAGAAGCCCAGTGGTTTACACACTAAGTTTTTCTGTTGATCTCAATTAAATTATATTTTAATTTAATTATTTGAATAAATATTATTCTCAAGACCTAGGAATAATCTTATTCAATAATTAATAATCATATAAATTAAATAAATATTTATTAAAAAGTTTATAATTAAATTACAAGGATATATAATATTTACTTATTTATTTATTAAGTGAATAAATTTTTATTTATTTGGGTATTAAAAAAATTCCAAGGAGGATGAGAGAACAAAGTTTTCATTTGATGATAAATATTAATTTTCAAGATGGTAAAAATAATATTTATCATTGTTCCGGTTAGCACACTCCATGTGAAGATAATGATAATAATAATATTATATGTCATGGAGTTATATAAGGTTTAATAAATTATTTAAGGGTTTTTGTGAAAGTAAATAATATTTTAACCATAACCCTACATCTATAAATAGATGATTATATCTATTGTGTAGATATTGAATGAAATTGAGAATCATTGTGCATAAGAAACTCCTAATATCTCTCTCAATATTGAATAATTCTCAAGAGGTTCTCCCCCCCATCTATCCTCTCAAGAATGAGAGTGAAAGGATAATTATTCAAGCCTAAAGGAATTATAATTGTGATCTATATGAACATCACAAGATGATCAATCTACTGTGCTAGCGGCCAAGAATCCATCGGTGTTTTTTGGAGATCAAGGGAGAATGTGTGGATCACAACTAGATGTATTCTACACTTAGATCCTACAAGAACAATGATAGTAAATCGAAAATGGTTTTAGATGATCAATAACAACATCGAATAAAGATCCCAAGACTGAGGTACTCTTTTTTTTAATATATAAATTAATTATAAAGTCAACATGGAAATATCTCCTCTTGATTCCAGAATATTTCACTGTCAATATTATTTAGAAAAAAAGTTCTTATCCATGATGTTCACATCTTGTATAATATGAAAATGATTCATCGAATCCAACATTTTATAAGTCAGGATCGACCCAAATAAGTGATTCCATTGTGCCCAAAACCATCAAGTGGTGTTAGAGTGGTCACATTAAAATTTATAATTATTTATTTGATAGTTTATTTTTATGAATTTAAAATTTAAAGTTCATGTCAAGTTTTAATTTTTTCTTGATCCATCATCAAACTTTATTATTATTCTTCTTCATTTCTCACTCATTTTACCAAAATCGGTTAATAATTACTCAAGATCATATATGAATAACCCATCCTTAGGTGCCACGAGTTCTGGTTGGATAATATAATACTACAAGTTATGTACTCCTTTGTTACACATTGTATATCCATATTCATTGAACATGGATCCCCATATGAATTCCATGCACTCATGTAATCCGTAAAAATCACATGTAATAAATTCACTGCATGTTAACCAGCTAGGGTGGAACACATATTTTCTAGATTACCCACCATGTATATTGACTACATTTTATGTAGTCCATGTGTTTTTAAGGTGGAAAAAATGGGGTCCAACCACATCATGTAATTAAAACATGATTTATATCTAATAAATGACACATACATATTGGTAGTAATATAACTTGAAGTAAACACCATGATTTCTTTCTATACATCATGCACTTTAAAAATGTTTGTGAGAAGTACACAATGAGTCACTAGGTGTGCACGTAGATATTCAACAAAGATAAGTACATGTTGTGTGGATAGATTTCACATGAAGTGTACTTTACCTATTTTTGTGTAAATATTAAATTTAATTAATTACTCTAGTAAACCTAATAGAAATAAGTTTTATGGGTCATTAAGTTGACAGTACACACTGGTCTCTAGGTTTTATATTATATTAAATACTTAATTAATTCTGTGTAATAATTGAAACTATGAATCATGTATGATTAGTTTATACTAAATACTCAACACATTAAATTTTATAAGATATATAATTTTTATATACTATGTGTGGAATTTAATTGGAAGTACATGCGATGAAATTATAATTCATGCTATATATATAATATTTCATATGAGTGTATTATTTATAATTGAAACCATACTGAATATTTTGAACACGTACTCACTGAGTTTCTTCCAAGTAAAAAGTTGAGTATTGTTTTATTTTTGATTTAAAATAAAATAAAATAAAATAATGAATTTTATTTAAAATCAAAATGGATGGGAATTTCAATATTATTAGATGAAATAAGATAAAATGAATTAATTTTTTAATAAGACAATTAATATAATTAATTTGAGTGTGTTTTATCATATTGAATAATAAATTGAAATGAATGCTAGCTAGTTGTTTTTAATGTGTAATTGTTGCATGTGTATGATAGATCATGATCTTGACCAAACCTATATACGAGTTGGTTTAAATATAATATAATTTTATTTCATGGTTTTGTAAATAATTATTATAAAATTAAATAGGATGGTTTGCGAGTCATCCCTCCCTCTTTTATTATATAGGAACTTTATGTCCTAGATTTTTTATGTAATCCACATTAAATAATACTTTGGTTCCCCTCACTTACATGTGAGATATAAAACATATGTTATAAAAGGATTTTATGAAGGTTCATGGAGTTAGATCAAGATAGAGTTAAGGTGGGGCGGTTCATGATGAAACCGGTACAAAACTAACATAGAAGATACATCAAAGGATAGGTGGGATGTTATTACTCATGCCGAGACCTACACAAGGAATTTATCCCTAGGGCCATGGGATGATTTATTCTCCACTCAATAAATAAACCATTAGATAAGATCATGAACATGCCATTTATTTATATTATTTCTATATTATGTATGATTTATTTTATGGATGAATGACCATGATCACATAAATTAATGGAAAAATATGAAAAGATGGAATTAAAAAAATGTGTTATGTGTAAATGTTTTATCATAACATGTTTAATACCTAAAGAAAAACCCAATTTGTATTAATAGGAAAAGTAAATTATAAAATAAGAAAAAAATTGTGCATAATAAGTAAAATCCATCAACTTAATATTAGGCCAGACTAAGCCTTCCATTACATGATTAGGAATGAAACCATAGAACTAAGTGTTTGACCACAATCCTTGGGAAAATTACTTATTGGGGATTTATTATATTTTTTTTGGGTTTATTTAACCAATTTACATCAATATAAGTATCACTCTCTAGGATTGATGTTACTTATAGGCAAGTGTTGAGGAAATATGAGTAAAGATTTCTGGATTGGGGTGTCCACTCAATGGATCAAGGAGCTGCATGCCCATAGTTGGTAAAGACCTTCCTACTTAAAATACCTTTGAGTAATTAACTAATCCCTCAATTGGGTTATGATAAGGGGTATATGTATCTTTTCTACTATAATGTATGAGAAACTACGCATTCCAAGTCCAATGGTGTAGGTTATTGGGACTTTATAAAATAGTGGGAACTTAATAAAATAAAATATATTATATTTTTCTCATATTAACTCTAATCAAGTTAAGTACTAAAAATATGATCTTTTAATATTTTATAATAATGAAAATACCATCAACCACATTATCCCTACAATCAATTTTGGATAAATTCCACATCTTAACTATTAGTAATTTCTAAAAATGGTTTAGATTCCTATGGGTGGTACTAATCCATGAATGGAAGTATTACATGATAGAATACTCAATGATTGATCCACCTAAAAATGAGATGAGTGATGAGGATTTCACTTTCTATGATAAAAATTTGAGTGATGTTGTCAACATTTAGTGTTTAATGATTTCATCTATGTATAATGAACTCATGAAAGTCACATGAAGACATATATGCTTATAGAATGATCCAACATCTCCATGGTCTTTATAAAGAGAGAGATATATAGGAACAATTTGAGGCATCCAAGGCACTATTTCAGAGTAAAATTATAGAAGGTGTGCTAGTTGGGATTTATATATTCAAACTCATTGGATATATTGAGTTCCTAGAGGTCCTAGTGTTTAAGCAGCCAAATAAAATATGAATTGATCTCATTATTTCATCACTCCCTCAGAACTTCTATAGTTTTGTTATCAATTTCAATATTAATGACACCGACAAGTATCTCCATGATCTTATCATGCTACTTTTCCAAGTTGATAAGGATATTAAGTGTGAAAAGCCTTATTTCCTTATAGTTAATAAAAGGAAAATCTAGAAGAAGTGATCTAAAACAAAATCTTCTTCAAAATTTCCTTCCAGGAAGATAAAGATCAAGGGAAAATAAAGGCAACATGATTCTACCTTTTTTTCATGTGGTAATAAGGGGAACTAGAAGAAAAACTACACACATGAAAAGAAGAAAGGGAGAGCTTCAGGCGTGTTTGTTATTGAGTGAAATTTATCTATTTCTATAAATTGTGTATAAAATATACCATGTGGTGCTCACATATGTATTAAAATATAGGAACCAAGTATATTAATTTATATTTCACAAGATGAGGTAGGTCTATGAGTATCCAATGGATCCATATTTTTTTTGTGTCTATTGGGGAAAACCACCTCATGTTTTTGATAGGAATAATCTTGGTTTTAAAAGATTATTAATATGTGAATTTGGTCTCCAAAAACATTATATCTATATCCAAACTTGATACAAATGGATTTATTTTCAAATTTTAGAATAAATATTTCTTCTTTTATAAATAAAAAATATGTTATGGTAAATTGTATTTAAATAATTGTCTTTATGTGTTGGATTACACAAACTAAGTAATGTAAATTTATAATGATACTAGTTAACGTGACTAATACCATACCTAACTATGGAATAAATAGATAAGTTATGTAAATGTAAATAGTTTGACCGAATTAATTCAAGATGGATATTTAGATTCATTTGAACTAAAACTACATGGTATATGTCACACAAGTTTACAAAGAAAAATGACTAAATATCCATTTAGTGGCAAAGGTGAAAGGGAAAAATAAATTCCCGAATTAGTTTATATATATGTGTATGGTCTATTTAATATTGAATAAATGGGTGGGTACTCATACTTAATAACTTTTATTAATGGTTTTATTCAATATGTATATTTCTAATTGATGAGGTATTATTTTGATAAATTAAAATAATACAAGAATAAATTTGAGAACCATCTTGGTAAGAATATTAAGAAACTCTTATTAGAATGTGGTAGATAATATCTTAATTAAGACTTCATTAATTATTTAGGGGATTTTGAGATTCTATCACAACTCAATCCCCATTATACACCTAAATGGAATTGTGTAAGAAAAATGAGGAACTACACCTTGTTATACATTGTGAGATTAATGGAGAGTCATGTGAGTCTTTCACATTTTGAGGATATGTGTTATATAAAATAGAATAAATAATAAACCTAGTTCTAACTAAATAAGAATATGGTATTCCATTTCAATTGTATAGTGTAAAGAAACTCATGTTATCATACTTACATGTATGGGGGGGGGGTGAAGCATTTTTTAAGGCCTCTTTAGGAAAAAAAATTGAACCCCAAGGAATAAAGTGTACCTTTATAGGATATCCTAAGTAAGAAAGAGGATATTACCTATACAATCCCATAGAAAAAAATATAATTGCAACAAAACACACCATTTTCCTTGAGAGGGAGAAAATATCTAAAAGACATAGTGGGAGAAAGATATACATTGATGAAGTCTAGGATCAAGGAAAATAAGAGTTGTCAAAAGAACATATTCCAAAAATCCCTGTGGAAAATGAAGTTCTAGAATCACAAGAACTATGTAGGTGTACAAGAGAGTCTAGAGAATGTTAAAATATAGTTTTCTATTTACCAAGGATGGTGACTCGCTATTATTTGATAATAATGATCTTGTAACCTATAAGGAAGTAGTGTGTGGTAGATATATTTCTAAGTGGAAAGAATTTATGAATTATGAAATGGATTCCATGTATTAAAACAAAGTCTGGATTTGGTAGACCCTACAATGGACGTAAATCCCATTGGTTTAAAATGAGTATTCAAGAAGAAACTAGACATGGATGGACAACTAAATATTTATAAGGAATGATTGATTTCAAAAGGGTTCAACCAACATCAAGGAATAGACTACGATGAAACCTTTTCACTAGTGGAAATTCTGAAATACATCATAATTCTACTTTCCATAGAATCTTACCATGACTATTATATTTGTAAAATGGATGAAAAAATAGGCTTCCTTAATGAGAATATTCAAGAAAATTTATATATGAAACAACCTGAAGGGTTTGTGACTCAAATGGATTTCAACAAGGTATAAAAATTTCAAAGATACATTTATGGATTAAAGAAATCATTCAAGTCATAGAATATTCAGTTTAATGAATCCATAATGGAATTTTTTTCATAATTAAGGAATGTGAGCCTTGTGTCTACAAGCGGTTTAGTAGGAGTGCAATAATTTTATTAATAGTTTATGTTGATTAAATATTACTTATTAGAAACAAAATACCAGTATTACGATCAGTTAATTCCTAGATAAATACATTATCCTCCATAAAGTAATTAGGTGAAGTATTATATACTCTTGGGATCAAGATCCATTATGATATATCCAATAGATTTCTTGGTTTAAGTTAAAGAACATATATTTACAAGATACTAAAGAGATTTAGTATAGAACAATCTAATAGGGGACTGTTTCAAGTTCCACAAATCATTCATATTTATAAGAAAATGTGTCATCAGACATGTGATGAAAGAAAAAGGATGGAAATGATTCTATATGCATCAGTGATTGATTTGGTCATGTATGTTATACTATATATTAGGCTACATGCCATATGAACCTTAAGTGCGGTAGGAAGATACTAAGATAACCCAGGTTACTACCCCTGGATGAAATTCAAGAATTTAATTAAGTATATGAGATAAGGTAAGGATATGTTCCAATAATATAGAAGATATGAGGAAATAGTCATCAGAGGATATGAATATACTAGTTTCAAAATAGATCAAGATTATCTGAAATTACATTCAGGATAAATATTTACCCTTAATGGAGGTGTTGTGAGATGGAATATATCAAATAAATCCATCGTAATGTATTATATAGCCAAGTCTGATTACATTGTGGATTTTAAAGTAGCTGAAGAAGTAGTTTGGATATTAAACTTTACCCAAGATCTTGATATAGTACTTAGTAGTAAAGATCCTATCACACTATATTGTGATAATACTCTAGTGGTAGATCTTGCAAAGTATATAAAGTTACATTAGAAGATGAATAACATAATTCAAAAGTATCATCTCTTGAATTGTTTTTCTTAGATAGGTGAAGTTTTAGTGAGCAGAGTCTCTGTAGAAGAAAACATGGAGGACCCCTTCAATAAATACTTAACTCAACAGAAACATGATATTCATATGAGGTCCAGCGGACTGAAAGTCATTGGTAGTGGGATCTATTCTCAGTGGGAGTCGGTTGGATTTGAGTTATAGAACCAATTTTATTACTTTGGATTACATGTATATTCAATGAAGTGAATATTAATTAAACATATTATTATATATTTTTCACTGTTCTACATGACTTTAATGTAATAATAACCTAGAGTATCTGTCCCATTGAAAAGGGAATAACTGTTTCTCACTATAATGAGAACCTTGAAATTCCATGGTGATATTCTTAAACCTAGTTACATGATCAGGTAAAATTATATGGTGGTAAATATAGTATGTTTATTATTATGTGTGAGTACTTGAAAGAATATGAGACTTCATCTCATGAAGTTTTCACTTAGTAATCTCCAATTTTGAAGATTATGAGAATAGACATGCTAGTAGGAATTATTTATGTTTATATGTAAACATATATTACTATATGTGAGTATTTGTAATGGTTCTTAGACTTTAACATTATTACTAATTCGTGTCATGAATCACATACTTATATTTACTGACTAAGACCATGACACCATATATTCATGGAAAGTAGGGTACAATGGGTGCATCGCAAATGACATGTTATTAATGAAAAAGTCAAGGAAGGATTTTTCCATTCCATATTTATGGGAGTTTATATCTTGGAAATTTTATTCAAATATAACCTTCTCATTAAATTCCATGGACATGGTGCAATGATGAGTTTATTACAGATAGTCAAAGAAAGATGTATCAAACATATAAGTTGATGACATGGGTGTGCAACCTTCTTGATAAAATATTGTGATAAATGGATTATATTATACTATGATCACTCATATTTGGTTTTCAATTTTGTGACATTAAATTATTTATATTGGGGTCCTTGACTTATTTTTAGACATTAAACTTTAACATTAGGAAATCCTACTTAAATCCAACGAGAAAGAAGCTTAGAGTGTCACACACTAATTTCTTCCATTGAAATCAATCAAATTCTATTTAAATTTAATTATTATAATAAATATTATTCTAAATATTGAGTAATAATTTTATTCAATAATTAATAATCCGATAATTTAAATTATTATTTATTCGTAAGTTAATTATTAAATCATAAAGATATATATTATTTACTTAATTAATAAATAATTTTATATTTATATGGGTATTCAATAAATGAAAATGACTATGATTGGAAAAAATTTGTGTCCAGTGATAAATATTAATTTTTAATCTAGTAAAAATAATATTTATCATTGTTATAGTTAGTGTATGCCATGTGAAAATAATCATATTAAAATTATTACATGACATGGGGTCATATAAGGTTTAATAGATTATTTAAAGACCGTTGTGAAATTAAATAATATTTTAGCCATAACCCTAAATCTATAAATAGATGATAATTTATATTATATATATTTTGATTAAAATTGATAATTGTAGTGCATAATGAAATTTAGAGCTCTCTCTCAAGATAGAAGAATTATCTAGAGGTTATCCTCCCTCCTCCACCCTCTAAAGAATGAGATAGAAAGGATGATTCTTCAAGCCTGAAGGAATTGTCATTGTGATCCAAAATAACAGTGCAAGATGATTGATCTGCCACAATATCACTGAAAAATCCATTGACATTGTTTGAAGATAAAATGAGTATGTGTGGAACACTGCTAGAGGGATTCTACAGTTGGATCATACAAGTGAAATGAAGGTAAACCAAAAAGGTTTTTGGATTACCAACAACATCATCAATTAAAGATCCCAATACCAAGGTATTATTTATTATGATATATTTAAATTAATTATAAATTTAACTTGGAAATATCTAATCTTGGTTCCAGTGTATTTCATTATCAATATTATTTGGGAAAAAATTTGTCATGATGTTTACATACTATAAAATACATGAATGGTCCATCAAATCCATGATTTTTTAAGTCAGGATTGGCCCCGATAATCCTTTCTTTGTGCCCAAAACTATCACCCATTTCAATTACACACTTTAAATTTTTTACATCACATTCATTTAATTTCCTTATTATAAATTATGTTATGCTTTAATTTGTTATATCGATCACTTTCTTTACTTAATTGTATCCTTTATATAATAGATTTTATTTAATATTTTAATTTTTCAAAAGGTAATTCACCCCCACCTCTTTCCATTTATACAACCAAATAAAATATGATTAAAGAATAAGCTTCTCTAATCCAAAAAAATAGGAAAATTCATTGACCAAAAAAAGATCAACCACTACCCCAACCTCTCATATGATGACCCCTCCTCCAGGGTTTGGGATTTTCCATGTTTCTTCATCATAAAATTGAGAACCAGTGTTATCATCTAGAATAGTGGGAACATATAGGGGATAAGGACCCTATATAATATAAGAATATATTCCATGAGCCTTTCTAATCCTCTCTAACTCATCATTATTTTATAAGATACCCCTTTGAGACTGACTTACTTCATGCCATGTATCTGACTTGATTACCTCAGTGGGAATAACACATGATTTGTCACCTTCCATAATGAATGATTCCCCAGTACCATATTTGTTCATATTATCTATCATACTAATGATACTTTTCCCTTGAGACTCCAAGTTCAAAGTTACATTCTTACATCAATGGGAATATCCACTAGTGACATCACAACAACACCACTACTAAAGGGTTGAACCATCTAAGGGGACTAATTAGGTTATTCTAGTACATTGGACTCGACACTAAATTTCAAAGTGAATCATATCTTTTATTATATAAGGAACAGACCTCATAACATCAGTATCATCAGGGTTAGGAGTAACCTATGATTTCATAGTGATGTTTGTCCTACCCTAAACCAAGCTTAGACTTGATGGATCCACCAAATCCTTTACTATTATAAATTTCAATAATTTATATCTACATGTCATTTAAAAAAAATAAAAATACACAAATCCTAGTGGAACCTAGATGAGGAGGATTGAAAAAAATGATATGGTATAGTAAAACCAAAATTATTTGTTCATAACCTTTAAATAAAAAGGTCACAACCACTAAAATATGAGACTAATATACCCAGATTGACTCTTAACATAGAGAAAACCCTCTAAATAATTTCACAAGAACATCCATAGAATCTAAAACCTCATCCTTATACACATACTTCTTGGAAAATAAGAATAACATAAGTGGATTTAGTACATTGAGTACAACAAAGAAGGAATATTAATAGTTGAGGTGTGATGCGTTGAGGTTGTTGGGGATCCAACCATGGAGGTCATGGATCTTAGTGATGTGGGACACCTTATGTTGAAAGATATTGACTAAAATATCCCTACCTTTTTGGTGGGTGACCACTAGGGATGATCATCCACCAATAAAGACCCATTGCAAGATGTTGGAGCTGCCTAAGGAAAATTTGGCAATAGATGGCATCCACACCAATGAATATTTGTAGTGGGTTATTTGTTTCTTATCTAGTTTTTCCCTATAAATATGGGTGTGTTGTATGGGAAAGGTGTTAAAGTTACCTATCTATATTATATATTTGAATATGAAATTTCTGTTACCTTCCACATGGGTATAGGTCACCCCAATCTAACCATGTAAAAATTTGCATGATTATATTTGTTTTATTTTCCCTAGAGTGAGATAATTTTAGGTAGAGTGAGGTTCTACAAAAAAAACTAGTATCGTAGTGTAGGTTTTCTTACCTGGAGAATAAATCAAAATAGTTTTTTTGTACCTTTAAAACCTAATGTCATTCAAACATTTGATGATGGTGTTTGTAATTCTAGATGTACCCCTTAGCACTTATCCCTGTGCTACCCCTTCACACATATGATCATGAATTGAACCTTCTTTTGTTTAAAGGTATTTTTTTGTCTCCACATCATCTGTATTTTCTTTACTCTATGGTGTAGAAAGATTTGTGAAACTAGGTGTGGAAAATATAGCAAAAATAAAAGAGGGAGGGGGTATGGGCATGTGAGAGGGTGGAAAGAGTGGTACCTAGAAGATAAAGAAAAAGGTGGAGGTGACTCCCAATTTTATTTTTATGTGTATTTAAAAGTAAAAAAAGATGAATAAGTTTTTTTATAATTGATAGAGGGTGTTATGAAAAAAAATTTGGAAGAAAAAAAAGTTGAATATATATTTTAAAAAAAGTGGGGTGGCACATCTTGAAGGGAGGGAGTTTTTTTAATAAAACTTTAGCATACATTTGGGATACGATTTAATAAATTTAAATATTTTCAGGAGGGGAATTATAAAGAAACAAAGAAACTAATGTACCTATAAGTACTTGGGGGGAATCAACCCTAAGAAATTAAATAGTATATTTTAGCATTTTTAACTATTCCAAATTCATCAATGCAACTTGTTTTTGGAAATTTCGATCTATTTTTTGATGGAGAAACTCCATGTAAAAATTAGAATTTCGAGACCCAAGGATTCTATTATAGATCAACATACTATAAATGAAATTACTTATAAACATACAAGTATGGTTCCCAACACCAAATTTGAGGTGACAAAATTCGACAGGACAAACAACTTCAGCATGTAGAAATTTGAAGTATTGGATATTTTAACTCAGAACGAGTTGGATATCACCTTAGAAAAAATACCATTTGCATATTCATTTGTGATCATAGGAGAATAAAACTTCAATACTATGGAAAGATATGATTTTTTTGGGGGAAAATCAAAAATATTCTATGATGTGATAAACTATTTCAAAAATTTGGTGGAAAATTTTGTAGAACAAGTACATGGCCAAAAGTATCAAAAAATGGCTCTACCTAAAAAATAACTTGTTTAGATTTCAGTACAAGGAATTTATGTCCATGATTTTGAACCTAGACTATTTTAATAGAATTACGGTAGATTTTTAAAGTTTGTAGGTAATGATTAAAGTTGAATATATGGATCTTTTATAGCTGAACTCTCTATTAAAGAGTTATGGTCACCTTACTATAACATTTCTATATGGTAAGGATGAGGAAAAATTTGTTGATGTATCAAATGCCTTAGTTAAAAAAAATTTATAGGAAAAAGGAAAAGTATGACCATATAAATTATTCATTGTTGGAACTGATGGAAACTAGAGGAAAATTATCTGGGAATAATCCTGAAGGATTCATAAGAGGTGATCCATGATCGAAGTTAAGAGGAGAGTTCAACTATAGACGTCAAAAAATATGAGTGTTCTTACTATCATCAAAAAGGGAACCGAAAGAAGTATTTTCTAAATATTGGGGAACCGAAGGTGAATGTTTTACATAAAAATGAGGATATTGAAGATACTGCTTTTGTTTCCTCAATGGTCAACCATTTTGATGATTGGATTCTTGATTCAAGTTGTTTATTTCACATGTGTAGGAATTGAGATTGGTTTTCAAGCCATAAGGAGTCATATGATGGTGTGGTGCTTATGGTCAATAACCACCCCCAAAAATGATATGTATTGTAACAATATGATTGAGGATGCATGATGGTATAACTAGCCACCTTACAAATGTAAGATATGTGACAGAATTAGATAATAACCTCACATCGCTTGGAGTCTTGGATTAGCATGGTTATCAAATAACCACTGCAGATAGAGTCATGAATTTAATATATGGTGTATTCCTTGTGATGAAAGTTATTTGAAAATGTGATTTGTATTATTTGAATGTTGATATTGTTAAATGTGGATAAGAGATATCATAGGAGAGTGAGAAAGAAACTTCTAGATTATGGCACATGAGACTCGGACATGCTAAAGAGAAGAAACTACTACAAAATACATAATAAACAATGGTAGCCTTTATCAGCACTAGATAAAAGCATTAAAAAAGGTACCCTTTATCAGTGATAAAAAATCATTGTTTAAGGTTGGTATTTATCAGTGCTTGTAAAAACATTGATAAAGGAAAACCTTTATGAACACTTTTTTTAATTGCTGATAATGACCACCCTTTATCAGCTCTTTTTTAGCACTAATAAAGGTTACCTTTATCATAACTTTTATATAGCACTAATAAAGGGTATATTCCATTAAAAAAAATATATAATTAAAAATCATATGCTAATATATAAATATATTTATATTGATAAAAATATAACACATTTTATTAAATATGATTTATATATGACTAAATATACATTTTCACTTGATATATAATATATTTAATTAAAAATGTGATATAAAATAAATAAATAAATATATATATATATATATATATATATAATTTTCTTAAATATTATTTATAAAATATGAAATATGTATTATAAATAATATAAATTTATATGCCATATATTTAGTGAAAATGGTTTATTAAATTAATAAAAAAATATTTAATATGAATTAAAATTATTTACAAATTAAGATATTTCTTTTTATCAGTGTTTTTTATCAACTTGACATATATATTAAATAATAAATATTTAACTACTAATTAAAAAAATTGACTAAATATGTTATACTTAATATGTCATTCAATAATTTCACATGTATACATATACATAATTAATTAAATTTTATAGAGATAAACATACATAAATAATATTAATTGTTAATATTATCATTTTATATTTTAATTTATTAATATTTAATATTTAATATAATATCTTTTTAATTATAACATTTTATTTATTTTCTATGTTTATATTTAATATAGACTATTTATTACTATTCATAATTAATATATATATATATATATTAAATTTATTTATTTTTATTAATAATTATTTCATTAATAAATTTATTTATATTTTTTTAATTTATTCATTTTTTATTTTTATTTGTTTATTTTTTTTAATTTTCTTCTTTTTTAATTTTTATTTATATTTATTGATGAACACTTAATGTTTTTAACATAATTTTAATTTACCTAGTTAATATATATTCATTTTCATTTAAACATATTTCCCTTTTTATTTTTTAAAAAATTTATATAACTAATCTATTATTCATTTTTTAAATATTTTTTCAATCTATTCATCTTTTAATTAAATTTCACTCAATTTTAAAATGCATTAATTTAATATTATTTATTCATTAATAATATCATGTGTTTTTTAATTTTTTTTATAATTTATATAATTTAAATATCAATTTATTTAGAATTTATGTAATTTATTTATTTCTTTTCAATTGATATATATATATTAAAATTATTTTTTTTAATTTTATTTATTTAGTATTTTTTAACTTTATTCATTTTTAATATTTATTATATTTATTTATTATCATTTTACATGTGTTTAATGTAGTTGTAATTTAAATTTATTAAACTTATGTTACATTAATTTTACACACACAAATAATATTTATTACTTTTTATTATTTTTTTCAAATTTATTCATTTTTAATATCATTTATTCATTAATAATCTTAATTTTTTTTAATATTTTTCTTAGTTTATTCATTTTCAATTTTTCTTTGTTTAATATTTTTGCAATTTTATCCATTTTTAATATTTATTTACACATATTTATTTATTAACATTTAATGTTTTTATATGGTTGTATTTTATATAATTAATATATATTCAATATCATTAACATTTATTCATTTTTAAATTTTTTAAGAATATTTATAATTAAAACACTGATTCATTTTTTAAATTTATCCATTTATTTTATTATTTATTTCATTAATAGATGTTATATATTATATAATTCCATTATTTAATTTAACATATATCAAACTTGTGTTGTATATATGTATATATATCCATTAATTTCACACACACATTTACGTAATTAATGCAATCTTATATAGAAACAAACACACATAATATTTATGTAATTTATTTAAATTTTAATATTCATTTAAAATTTCATTTAGTAACATAATATATTTAATATATTATTTTTTAATTGTTAAATTTTATTTATTCATTTTTAATATTATTTCATTTACTATTAGTTATTCATTTTTAATATTTATTAATTTTTATATTTTTTGGATTTTAATCATTTTCTAATATTTATTTACTATGTTTTAATATTTTCAATATGTATTTATCTTCATTTTAATATATATCAAATTTTTTTATAATTTGTATAATTAATAAAACTTATAAATTTTTAAATATTTTTAATGACTATTCAGTTTTAATTATTCAATGTCACTCATTTTTAACATTCTTGCATTTAAGATTATTTATTCATTAATAATGTTAAAAATATATTTATCAAAATATATTTGTAAATAAATATTTATAAATAAGTATATTTATAAATTTATATTTACTATATTTACAAACTTATATAATTATAATTATATATATATATACTTTTTTTAAAAAGAATTTATAAAATTATAGATTTATAATAAATGTATTTAAATAATTAGGAATGGTGTGAACCATGGATTTAAAACCCATGGTTCCAAAAAAATTATTAAAAAAGAAGTCAAACAAACAAGGGGACAATGAAATTGTAAGATAAAATAGGTGGCTTTCATGTCACCACCACAAAACACCCAGAAAACCTACACAATCACCCTTTTTGTGTCTACCACCCCTTCCCCATGAGCCTCCCCAGCCTCTTGGGTGTCTACCTATCCTCCTTAGAAGTTTTCCATGTAGCGCCTTGATCATCTGTGCCCAGTGAATCTTCCTTCTCACTATGAGATTCAACATCTTGATGTCCATCTAGATCATTTTCTAGCACCAAGATTTGATATTATTTATCAACATCATCAATCATGTCTTGCCCTATGGTAGCATCCCAAGGCAAGTCCTCATTAGGAAGGGTCTTATCTCCATACATAACTTGAATGATTTCATTGTCCCCAAGTGAGGGCTCCCTACAATGTGAAGCAGAGTCAACATGGATATCCTCACTTGCAGCCTACACAATCAATAAATTGGAAAAAATAACAGTTAGAGATTATTAAAGGCTGTGGGAAATATTCCTTTATCCTTGTTTTATTTTTAATTCCTTTAATCTCAAAGATCTCAATCAAATTCTGGGTTATTAATGAATTGAAACATATCAAAAAAAAAATGGGTGTATAAACACCCATATTCTTTCGACTTCTTCCAGCCTAAGCATCAACTCTCACTTCAGTAAGAGTGAGGATATCATGGCTAGGGGTTTTAGTTTTATCCTCATTATTACATTTAGTGGATTTATTAACAACATCCCGAGAAGATTCTTCAATATCACCCATGTGCACATTCTTTTCACTGGACACATAAATGGAAGATTGGCCACCATCCTCTCCATCATTTGATTCCAAAGTCTCATGTTCCTCAAACTGAATGTCCCTAGAGGTATCCTTCCTAATGGTACTTGGATCCCTCCCAGTAAGTTAAGAAGAGGATCCCTCACATCTCCCACTAATAGTCCCAACATTGGGAGTAGGCTCCCCACTATCATAATTCAATGGATTATGAGAATCTAGAAGAACACTCAGTCTAGGCTTTGGGATCACTAGGATAGTGGATACAACACCCCTAGCATCCTATGTATCCTTCTTTCCTGTGGAAGTGTTCAAAGCATTTCCAGGAATTAGATGATCCTCTATCCTTTATCTTCAACATCATCTAGGAAAGATTTCACTTATTTACCTTATTGTAACCTTTTATAAATGTACCGCTAAGAAGCTCATCTAGTTCAATATTTTCATTAGGTGAGACATCTTGATCTATACTCTCCTCTAGCAGACCATGTTCATTTATATTTGAGGTATTATCCTAGTCTCTATGGAAAATTTTCACCTAATTTTGATCATTCTTGTTCTTTGGATTACCCCCAACATCAGTGGGATTCATCACCCCTATGATTGAAACAAGTAAAATATATTTATAATACCTCATTTCTCTCTCCTTGGTAAAATAAGAATTTCTTCCCAGTACTTTGGGTTCAAAAATCATTATTGGATACTATAACATCAGTTCACTTACATCCATAGATGAGGTTTTTCTTCCCACACCATTTTAAGGACCACAAATAACATCATTGTTTGGAATTTCCCCTATATCCTTTTCAATAGGTAGTTTTAATTTATAACTCCCAATAATATTTCCATGATTCCTACAATTTGTACACTTAAAATTCTTTCTGCATTTTCAAATGAATAACCAATACAATTATAAGTTCTACAAAAGTTATGGAATAATTTAAAATTCCACTATAACCTCAAGTATAAATTTGAAATCAATCATACAGTTTCGATAGGTGTGGATCATAGATCAACCTCAACAAGAACCCTAGAAAAATGGTTTTAGTGAGATCACTCGGTTTCTTTATCAAATTTTATATGAATTTAAACTGTATAGGTAATATCCCATAGGATTTATGGGTGCCATAAAAACCATTTTATACCCCTAATTTTAACCAAAACCTATGCAATCGAGTTGTTCACATAGGATAGATCAAACAATGGGTCTTATTATTATTTTCTCAAGATGCCATGTGTTAGAGAGACTAATCCATAGATCTAGGATTTCATATTTAAATCCCTAGATGGGGAAAAAATAGACGAATACCTTACCGATCAAGGTTAACCTTCATGTATCAAATCCACAAACCTAGATGAGATGGTTCTTAATTATATAGGTTTTTATTAGTGTTTTTAGCACTAATAAATATAAGCCTTTATCAGTGATTTTATAGCACTGAAAAATATACATATTTATCATTTCTATAATATAAATCACTGATAAAGTCTATTTTTATCATTGATAATATTCTAGAGATGATAAATATAGGAATTTATGAGATCTTTTTTAAAAAGGGCTGATAAAACCCTTCCCAATCTTATAAATTTATCCCAAACTGAACCCATTTCTCTTGCTTCGTTCAATCCCTTAGGGATGACTACCTCTACTGCTACTCCCCCTCAACCTTCTCGGATGAATCATTCTTCTCAAAACCTATGTTATGTTAATATTTCTAGTCTTATCTCATTTATCAGTGTATTTATAATATCCTCAACATGTGAAACCTCCCACGCGTATAACTGAAACCACTGCATGTAGACAGCTATGATATCCTTTTCACACTGGCCATTTGTTAAGGATTATTTTGGGGGAAATGGGATTATTTTATGGGATTAAAATCTATTTCCACTATCAAAATGTTTAATTTGCAATATGGTGCAGTTTTTTATTTTCCTTTTCCCATATCATGTTTCGTAGCATAAATAAGACACAAACTAAACTAATTATTTATAAATATTTTTATAAGATGTTTTTAAAATAACTCAACAGTCAACATCAATACTTTGGGTCGATTTTAATAGTGCATCAATCCAATATGGAAACATAATATATAGATATAATTTATTTTCACTGTATTGGTGTCTCCCTACAATGAAACATAGAATGAATATAATATCTTTTAAATAATTTATTCATTTTAATTGTGATATTTATGAGTTTATATTCATTTAATTTTATTTATATAAGTACATAAAATATTTATCTTATTTAAAACTATACAATATTTCTAAAATGTTTTTTAATACATATTGAATTTAATATTCAAAAGGATTCCCTCAATATAAATCCATCTAATTTGATGAAACCATGAAATTCATTAATTGAATTTTAGATATTTCAATGTGAATAATTTTCTTGAGAAAAAACTATAGCTTTTTTTTAAAAAATTATAGAATCTATTGATGGTAGAATAATGGGTTTCACATAGACTGGGTGGAATTTTCCTATTCACTAAATTAATTAACAGATCAATTTAAGATAAGGAATTTTTTAAATGGCTACTCAATGATAAATATTTCATTTTACCCCATTTTTTTCATATTATCTAAGACAATAGTGAGTGGAATGAATTTTCTTGGATAGGTTTATATATTTTCCAAGATGCTAATATGGAGATTGGAATCATATAATCTCATAAGAGAAATCATACATTGTACTAATGATAATATAGATATGTATTTAGGTAAGGAAAAAATGAACATAGGGGCTTAAGGAAATATTTTTAGAATTCCCACCCACTAAATGAATGATTCTCATTTCAATTATGTAATTAGATTTTGTATTATCATCATACCTAAAATAAAAATTTTATAGTGGTTATTTGTTTAAAATTTAAAATCACTATTAAAAATTTATAATATTCATTACAATATATTTATGAACTATAATAAAAATAAAGAAAATATTTTAATTCAAAAACATGATTATTAAATATTATATCTATTATATATAGTTATATAAGAAATATATTTATAACATTAGAATGTATTTATTAATTTAAACCTCATTTACAATTAGTAATTGGTTCTTTCTTTTAAGTGTGTTCTTTCTCTTTTTCCCCCTTGCATTCATTCTTAACACCATTGAATTTCTTTAAGTCAACAATATTTTGATCTTTTTTTTCTAGTTGAATTTATTGGTCTATCCTATTGAGGTAAACCCAAAATTTTATTTAAACCCTTTTCCCTTTATGAGGACTCCAAAAACTATATTTAAATCTCCACTCATACTTCACTTCAATCTTTAAATTGGAATCGTGATCAGTATTCAAAACATCCATATTAGCTTCCATCTAGTTTAAACCTTGATTTAGTTTCCAATCTAACATTTTTCAAAATTTGATTCTATCTATTGGTTCCACTGTGGTTGAATTTTGTTTTCAAGTTGTCCCAGGTAGTTGGTCTTATAATCCAATTATTAGTTTTATATGATCTTTTCTTCTTATCCCACTAGGTCACTTCTTTAACTTGTATTGAAGTAGATTATTTCGTCATGTGATAAAATATCATCAAATTTGAATCCTAAAAAACCATGTCAATGAAACACCACTTGAACCACCATATAACAAGTGAAGAAATTAATAAACATCAACTCCTCCCTCTTATTGGAATCCCACCTATAAAGGTTACAAAAAATGTCTTAAAATTACCACCTTTTTTCCTACACAATATCAAATTGAGAACCCAGACTAAAAGCTACATGTTTACTTACAGGTTTTTCTTTTCATATCACCCTTATGTAAAATGATAAATTGTATGGAATAATCACCAATAACATTGAAATGTTGGGTTCCTCTTATTAGAGTTATATATAACTTTCTCCTTTGATTATAAATATCTTATGTGTATTTATTTAATTTTTAACAAAATGAATATTTTATGAAACTAATTGGATGGATATGAATCAAAAATGGATGAGCACTAATCACATTGAAACAGAGTCCAATGATGGAGTAAAAGAGTTCATCAAGTTTTCAATGGATCATGGATATGACCCTACTCAAATCTTTTTGTGTGTGTGTTAGTTGTTTTTATTCAAGAAAAATTAGTTTAGAAGAGTTATAAGAACATTTGATTTATCACAGAATAGACCGGAGCTATAAATGTTGGACTAAACATGGGGAGAAACTAAATGTACACACTAATTGGGATGATACTACATTTTATGGATCATTTGATATGAATACCAGTGTGAATAATGATGGATATTAAATAGAAGAAATGAAATTAGAAATCGAATATGACCTTTGAGATTGTCCAATGTTGTTTGAGAAGTTAAATAGCTATGATAAGAGACCATTGTATACAGTTTGTAATAAAAATATAACATTTTTAGATATATTGAAGTAATATAATTAAAAATACGGTAGTGGAGAGATTGACCCCAGCTTCACAGAAAAACTTGGCCTCTTGATTTATATACTTACAAAATAAAATGAACTTCATTTTTGAACATATGAAACTAAACTAATACTATGTTCAATGGTCATGATCTATAAAAGAATACATGAATTTACAAATGATTTCATATTATTTCTCAAGGACTATGAATCAATAAAAAAATTTCCTATGTGTGGTGAAAATCGATACAATAAAGATGAATCAAGTCCTTGGAAATCCATACTACACTTTCTCATCATTCCATAGTTTAGACAGTTATATGGATTTCATGAAACTATTATACAATTGACATGGAATGAAAATAAAATAATTTATGATGGGAAACTATGTCATTCATAGACTCTCCTCTATATAAAAAATTGATTACGAGTATCTTGAATTTGGAAATGAGTTAAGAAACCTCTATAATACATTATCAATAGATGGAATAAATCCTTTTGGTGTACATAGTAGTACTCAATATACATGGATAGTTATGTTGGTAAATTATAAATTTCCACCATGGTTATGCATGAAGAAAAAATACATTTTGTTGTACCTACTTATATCTATACCAAAAAAACATGTTAATGATATTTATTTCTATTCGAATCCATTGATCGAAGATATGAAATTGACGTGGGATACATTTTTTACATCATATGATTCACATAGAAGTAAATAATTAAATTGGGAACCAAGATTCATGGGATGATAAATTAATTTCCTACATATGGAAATTTTTTTCATCTATAACATTAAAGGAATGTTTGGGTGTCTCATTTATGAAGAATGTACACACTCAGTTAAGTTGAAACATTCCTTGAAGATTTTTTTTGGATATCATAAATTTTTACCTAAAAAGCATTAATATAAATCCTAGAAGACATCTTTTGATGGGAATATAGAATAAGTTAAAACACCCACTACAATAATTAGTGATCAAATGTTTGATAAAGTAAAAGATATTAAAACTATTTTTGGTAAACCTTTTTTGAAAAACATTATGAAATCATGTTGGAAAAAAGGTTCAATTTTCTTTGAATTATCATACTGTAATCAATTATATGTTAGAAATTTTCTTGGTTTCATTCATGGGGAAAATGTATTTAATAGTTTTATTGGAATGTTACTAATTTTTTTTGAAAAAATATGGAATTAAGGCTAGGTTAGACATGATTTACATGGGGATAAGGGAATATTTGGAATTGATAAAGGGTAAAATGTGGAATTTCTTCCTCTAGCATTTTACACTCTTTTATAGAAATGAAAAATTACAAATTTTCAATTTCCTTAATAGTGTAAAAATTCCAAAGGGGTGCTCCTAAAATATCAAGAATTTTGTGTTAATTACTAATATGAAGTCATAGTGTATAAAATAACATGACTATCATGTTTTGATGTAAGATTTTATTCCCACCGCTTTACATTACATTTATCCTAAAAATGTATGACATACATTTACCAGACTTTGTTTATTTTGTAAATCCATATGTATTAAAGTTATAGACCTAGTGATGTTTCCAATTATAAATAAGGATATTGCAGTCATATTATGTGAATTAGATATGTTTTTCCCATTGTCATTTTTGATATTATGGTCCAACTACTGGTTCACTAGGCTAGAGAGGTTCAACTATGTGGTCCTCTTCATTATAGATGGATGTACCCCACTAAATGATATATGAATATTTTGAAAGGGTACGCCAAGAATCAAAGTAAAACATAAGGTTATATTGAATATTAATATATTTTTGAAGAGGATGTTGAATTATATACTGGTTACATATTAGATGTTGATATCATCAGTCTCATAAAGTCACATAATAGAACACGCCATATAGGATAAGGGATTTTTGGAAGATATATTGTTACAATTATCATCACATAGAAGGAGAAATATCACCTTTAAATTTTACATAATAGTGAAGTGGTTTCTTCATATGTTGAACTCATAAATTAATTCTTAAACATTTTAATTCGTCAAGGTTTGGTGGATGGATATCAAATACACATAATCAATAGTTTATAGTATGGTTTTGAAATCATATTTATAAGGTGTTATCTAAAAATATGAATTCAATTTCCAAATTACTTCAATGGATATCTAGGGTACCAAATGTAAATATTGTATCTTACACTAGTTTTGTAATTAATGGTTATATATAAAGGAATAATATGAACACACTATAATATGGAAAAAATGAAATTATTCTTGTGGAATAAGTGATGCACGTATCCAATTCCAAGTATAGAAATCCAATTTATGAGAATATGTAATATTTTAGAATCATAAAAAAATATACTAGTTGGATTATAAAATATTTCAAGTGTCGATTTCTCATTTAAAATAGATTGACAATAGGAGTGAAGTGAAGGTCAATTAATTAGGATTTGTGAAGGTTAATTTTAGTCTGGAAGGGTATAATGATGATCCATTCATAATGGAATCATAAGAAGTGTACGTATTTTATTTATCAGATCTAGTAAATAATAATTTTCCAACTATCCTATTGGTGACTAAAAAAAATAGGGTCATATGAAAATTCCATTGAGGATGACCCTTTCATTGGGAGATCACAATCATTTTATGATGGTCCCAATATAGATAAATACTTGTACATTATATGGGACATAAATAAGGGATTTGGATACTCAATAAAAGAACCAAATCCCTCCAAACTTTATAAAAAAAGTGTTCAATGAGAAGGTTAAAGTGTTTTTTAATATACTATGATTTTCCTCATAATGTTATGTGTTCTCTACTATATTTATGTAATCCAAATTAAATGATTTACTACTCCTGAAGATAATGACTTCTTCACATGATGATGTTACCAATCCCAAGGAAGAATATATGGTTGATGATTAAACTACATAATTATTAGGGGATCAACAAAAAGTTTATGAAAAAAAATAATGACATAGAATTACCAAGTTAAATAAAATTATTAAGGCAAGGAGAAAGGGCATAAAATTATAGGTTGTCTATAATCAATGAAACCAACCATTTGACCCTAAAAATTTAATGTTTATTAGTTATGTTGGGGTCATAACAAGAATGCATGTGCCAATTGATATAGATATGTGGAACCATGCACAACCTATATTGAAGGAAACCCTTTGGGAATATATTAAGGTAATGTTACAATATACTTTCTATATTTTACCAAAAACTTATATAATGGATTGTTGATTTAATTTTCATTATACCTTGTAGAGTTTTTTAGGTGATTTAAATAAGAAATATGTATTAATGGCCATTTGAAAATCGCAAAGAGTATTCTAGAAACTTCTTACAAAGCATCATATTAGAGACTTTGAGAGAAAGTAAATCCACACAAACCAATTATGTATGAACACATTATAAAATAGGTCACATAGAAAGATTTCATTAGTCATCATGATGAGAAGTCATTTCAGGTAAAATTTAGTTGATAATATTTTATTGGAAATTATTTTTTTTATCCACTTTGATTAAAAATTGTTAATTTATGAAATAGAAAAGAAGTGTTGAAAATAAAAAATGCGCAAAAAAACCAATGTACCCCTACCGTAAATCTAGGACTGGGTATGCTCAACTTGAAAAGAAAATTGTATGTATTTTAAATATAAAACAAAATTTTTTATGTTATATTAAACATATCTAATTTGTTTATATACATATTGATGAATCAAAATACGAAAGCACTTCTATCCCACTTCATGTTCTATAGAAGGAGGTCTGTATAAATAAAGAGGGTAAACTAATTGATGAAAACAAACAAAAAGTATGAGAAGAATGTGCAAGTATTAAATAATAATAATTAATTATTCTTCATAATAGTATTACATAAAAATTTATATTTATGTTCATACATTTTTATATGTTTTATACAAAAGAATCAGTATTGACTATACTTGAATAAAAACTACTTTTAGTATCATTAAAGTGGCCTGAACAATATGGCCGCATTAGAGGTGCATGTTTTAAAGTGGCACCTAGAACATATTTCAAGAAAAAAAGTTACAAATAGATACATATGAGATTATGAAAGGATTATAGGAACATATATATTATTTTAACGATATTATTCTCTGGTCTATTTTGGTGGATCAATACATGTGAAAGGATAAAAGAAAACGAGTAGTGGAATGAAGATCAGTACATGAAGATACAAATTACCCCACTAGCTTTGAGGATATACATTCCCCTAAACTACCTACCTTACCCAATGTAATAAATTTTTTACTTACTCTTTCTCCTAAATGTAAATCAATAACTTATGATAACTTTATATTACTAAAATTTTATAGGTTCAAGTTTTATGTGATTTATATCTATCAACACCCACACATCGCCTTTTTGCAAGGGGTATGATTTATAATATCACAATAGACACGATACACACAAAATAAATCCAAAAATATCACATGAGAGTGGGGATTAAACTATATCACAAGCCAAAATATGAGTTTCCTATTCTTCTTGATGGTATGGATGTCACAATGGTCAATGCTGATATTGGAACTTTTATAGCATGACTATCTAATATTATAAATATATATGAGGTATGTCCTTAATTTTTTTAAAAATTAAAATCCTTTAACAGTTGATGAAAAAAGTTATGAAATGAGGTATGGTAATATAGATGGATAAAACAACATGTAAATAGAAGGTTAGATCAAGACAATCTGGTGAATCGACCAACAAAACAAAAGGACCTTCTAGAAGTACCTTATCCCCTCAATTTTTACTACTATATATATCAATATTATAAGTTAGTGAAGACACCATATTCAAATATAGAAATATTTCATACATTTAATATAAAAAATAAATATTTGGAAATTTCATTACAAACATTGTAGGTCTGGAGAGTATAAATGATATTATCAAGTTTTAATGGCATAAAGTCTCAGTTGCAAATACATACATGAGGTACATTTTCATAATCCATCTATCCAAAAAAAGATCTACTATATTCACTATAGTTAATAACTATTCATAGTTTCTACAAGTGAATATATTACTACTATACAAAAGGAAACCCCTATTAAGTAATATTTAAACTCACTAATCCATGTATCATTTCTATGGAAAACTTTTCTTTATCATTGAAAGAAATTTAATTTAGAAAAAATGAACTATGTGAAGCATTTGATAAGAAAATATCAGACGATATAGTCTTATTGGTGCCTATAATGATGGAGTAAAAGTAAATAATTTAATCATATATAATATATTTTTCATTTTTTTATTAATTATTTGTTTTTGTTTCTTATGAAGCACTGTATGACGAATATAATAAATTTGGAAACCCCAAATGTTTATTTTTTGGATCCAATGAATGGATTTCCATCAAAATGAGCACACATGATGACTATTATGAAATTTTAATGCATTTCAATCAAAATTTTATAGATAATATTTGAATTATATGTTTCATTTTGTATTTTAACAAGAAGTTTTTTATGAAAGGGTGATATATAAATATTGTATAAATCATGGAACGAGGTTGGTTACTGAACATAATAAGCCTACTAATTTCTTCAAATAGAAACATATTAAGGTATATATAGTAATATTTAACTATCAAAACATATTTCAAAACAATTTCCTTATTTTGGTTAATGTTTATTCAGTTTCTGAAGAAAGATAATGATAATGATTGTGGATATTATTTTTGAAAATTTATGAAAGATATCATATATCATCAAGAGACCAGTATCCACAAAACGTTAATTTCCAAAGGTAATTATAATTTCATCAAAATTATTTCTTAATAATTTTTTTTCTATATTTTCTTATAACTACCAAGATTTTCAACAATCTATATACTCAAAAGAAGAAGTAAATTTTATAGAGTTGAGTGAAATGAGTATATGCTTTCAAAAAAATTTCCAACATAAAATTTAGGTGATAACCTATTATGTTTGTGATTTAGTATAGGTTATGACCTTATATATACATTTTGGATGTGATTTATTAGTATAATAATGATTATATATATTTTTTGATTTGTTTCTCAAAGGAGTAGTATATTGGAGGGTTAGACTCTAAAAATTATAACGTAGCTAGTAACATGTTTTGAGTTTCTCATTATCATGAGATATTAGACTTTGAGGATGAAACTGAGATAATTTCAATATAGAAATGGGTCAAGAATGTATATAAACATTATGAAAAGTTGAATTACTACTACTTATTTAGTTAATTTTTTTATCATTTTGTCTAATTTTTTTAAGTAAATTTCAATATTATTTTTACCTTATACTTATTTGGGTTTTTCACATATCTTTTTGAAATTCATAATTTTCATTCGACTATCTGCAACAAGCCATAAAATAGAGAACATGTTTCTTTCATACGGAAGAGGAAATCACATGTTTCCAAAAACATGAGTGAATCATAAGGATTCATCTAAAAAATCTATAAACACACTAATTTTCTTAAATTAAATTTTGAAAGGGAATATATAGTTCAAATAGAAGCTCTCATTTACCAATGGATTGTGCTATATTTAAATGAAAAGTATGAATTCCCAAAAGATCTTTCATAAACATTATCTTAAATAGTGTAGGAATTAACCACACATTAATCAGCCACACCTCAATCTGATGCATAATGTTCTTAGTATGAATCAAAGTGTATGATTTTAGCCTAAAATTTACATTTTTGTTCAAAATACACAGCACATACTCAAAACCAAGTAAATGATCTCATATTTTTCTAATACTTTAATAAATTTATGCATAATTAATTTATAACATATAGTAACAAAACACACCTCAATCTGATACACATTGTTTCTTGTATGAATCAAAGTGTATTTTTTTCAGTTTAAAATTGAAATTTTAGTTTAAAACAAAATTGATATACTTAAAAATGAGAAAACACATTCATATTGTTTTAATACATTAGAACATCGATGCATAAGTAATTTTCATATGTAAGAATCAACCACACATCAATATGATACATGGTGTTCCTGGTATGACTCAAAATGTATGTTTTTATTTTATAATTGATAGTTTAGTTCAAAACACATTTCATATACTCAAAAATGATAAAACCCATTCATATTGTTTTGATACTTTATAAAAATTATCAATAATACATTTTTGGTGTATACTACACCTCAATTTGATACATGGTGTTCCCGATATGATTCAAAGTGAATGTTTTTAATTTTAAATTGAAATTTTAGTTCAAATAGACGTGACATACTCAAAACTAAGAAAATAAATTCTGATTATTTTTATAATTTATAAAAAAATTTCATAATCCATTTTTGATGTATAAAAATTTGCCTCATGTCAATCTGACACTTGATGTGTTCAGTATCACTTGAATTTCATGTTTTCAATACAGAAGTGTTATTTAAGTTTAAAATGTGTGTCATATATCCAAAACTAAGAAAACGACCTTATATTATTTTAAAACTTTAGAAAAAAAATTCATAATTCATTTTTGATGCATAGTAATTGACCATTGGTCAATCAACACATGATGTGGTTGGTATAACTCAAAGTATGTGTTTTCAATATAAAAGTGTCATTTTAGTTTAAAATGAATCACATGGAAAAAACTGAGAAAAAGATCTTGGATTGTTTTCAAACATTTGTAAAATGATCCATAATTCATTTTTGATGTATAGGAATCAACCATATATCAATCCGATAGACGATGTGGAAGGTATGACTCAAAGTGCATGTTTTCAATACAGAAGTTCCATTTCAGTTTAACAAGTTCACCACATATAAAAAACATAGAAAATGAGATCGAATTATTATTAAACATTCAGAAAACTATTCATAATTAATTTTGGATGTGTTCTAATCAACCACACCTCAATCCGATACATGGTGTGTTCGATATGACTCAAAGTGCGTGTTTTTAGTTTAAAATTGACATTTTAGTTTAAAACACATGTGACATGCTCAAATCCAAGAAAAAACATTCAAATTGTTTTTATAGTTTATAACAATGATCCATAAGTCATTTTAATGGGTAGGAATCAACCAAACCTCAATATGATATATGGTGTGCCCGATATGACTCAAAGTGTATGTTATTAGTTTAGAATTGATAGTTTAGTTAAAAACACATGCCACATACTCAAAAAGGATAAAAAACATTAATATTTTATTGATACTTTATAAAAATTATCCATAATACATTTGTGACATACAGTAATCAACCATAGCTCAATCTAATACATGGTGTTCCCAGTATGACTCTAAGTGTATGGTTTTTAGTTTAAAATTTACATTTTAGTTCAAAACACATGTGACCTACTCAAAATAGATAAAACACATTAATATTGTTTTGATACTTTAGAAAAAATATCCATAAGTCATTTTTTATTTGTATGAATTGAAATCACATCAATTTGATACACGATGTGGCTGGTATTACTCGAAGGGTGTGTTTTCAATACAGAAGTTCCATTGAAGTTTAAAAAACACATCACATATTAACAATGAGAAAATTATCTTTAATTATTTTAAAACATTATGAAAATAATTAATGATTCATTTGTTACATGTAGGAATTTACCACATGTCAATCTGACACACGATGTGTTTAGTATGACTTAAAGTATGTGTTTTTAATATAAAATTTTCATTTTAGTTTAAAACACATCACATAGATAGAAAAAATAAAAATATCTCATAATATTTTCAAACTTTATATGAATGGTTCATAATTAATTTTCAATGTGTATCAATAAATCATACAAAAATATGATAGATGATGTGCCAAGTATGACTTGAAGTTCATGTTTTCAATATAGAAGTTCCATTTTAGTTTAAAATGTATGTCACATATCCAAAACTAAGAAAATGAGTTTGTATTGATTTCAAACATTAGGAAAACAATCCATAATTCATTTTTTACATTTAGGAATTGACTTCACCTAAATATAATAAATTTTTTTTGAAGAAAGAAGGATTATATTAATGGCGAATATCAATAGTCATACATAAGAAGAGACAAGAAGGAAAATTGTCCAGCCATAGTTGGTTGACATCAAAGGGACCTGAGGATGCCAGATGATGGGCCGCATTGTTTCCTTCCATTTTGGTAAAGGAGAAGGTGCAGCAAGAGAAGCCCTGGCGCAGCGAGCAGATTCTTCTAACGATAAAGCCAAAGGCCTAGAGTCTGGCGTCACCGTGGTTAATAGCATTGATGACTGAAAGGCAGTCATACTCGATGATGATATCAGCCCATCCATGTTCCATAACGAGCATCATCCTTTCCAGTATGGCATAGGCCTCATCAACTGCAGGTTCCTAGAAGGCATGATGTGGCTCATATTTTGCTGCAATGATCTACCCCAGATGATTTCGAGCCAGGAGGCCGAGAGCAACATGCCCATCCTTAGGGAGAGAAGCGTCCACGTTAATTTTAAGACTCCCTTCCATGGGGGGGGGGTCCAGTGAGGGGGATAGGAGGGGGAAACACTTGGAAAAAAGTTTCCTTTGCGGTCCTTCCAGCCCTCAATCCATGAAGTGGATCGTTCAATCCAGAACTCGGGAGGCTGATAAACATGGTGGAAAACCGAATCGTTACGCTGAACCCAAATGATCCAGGCCAGGGTGCAATGAGATCTTGCATCAGACGATGAAAGAGAGGAACACCAGTGCATTAGAAGATCGGGGAGGTCAGAGGCAATGTCCAGCGAAGCGTCCAAAGCCGAGCCGGATTTATTCCAAATTTCCTGGGCTCCCGGGCAGTGAATGATGGCGTGCCAAGGGGTTTTAGGAATATTCGGGCAAATAGGGCAGGATTCATCACTGTCCATATGTTGAAAAACAAGGAGGCTCATGGTAGGGAGGGTGCCCGTGCCACCTGCCACCAAAATTGGCGAATTTTTTGGGGGACGTTAATATTCCAAAGCGTTTTCCATGGTCCCTCATCACGGTCACAAGAGTGAATTCCAAGAGCTAGTTAGTACCCAGATCTCACCGTGAACTCGCCTGAAGAATCATTGGTACAAAAAAGATGGTCGGGGCTGGCATCAGGGACCCAGGGGATGCTTAGAATAATTCTTTGGTCTCTTTCATTAAACCATTCCTGGATTTTTTCCACACACCATCCCGGGCCCTGGTCTGAAAAGAGGCAGTTGACACTGGCATCTTTAAGACCTGGTTGAACGGGGGATGTGGCCCTCACACCATCCTTATCGAAAATTCAGGGATCGGTCCAGATGTTGACATATGAGTCATTTCCAATCCTCCAGCCCAGTCCTTTTTCTAGGAGATTTCGGCCCCCCCAAATACTTCTCTAGAAGAAGCTAGGGCGGGGGCCAAGAAAGGAGCCACAAAAGTCCATGTGGGGAAATTATTTGGCACGGATTACCCACACACATAAAGATAAAGGATGGTTAAGAAGGCACCATACTTGCTTGGCCAACAGTGCGTCATTGAACAGAAGAAGATTCCAGAATTCCATCCCTCACTCCGACTTGGGTTTGCAGAGTTTCTCCCAGGCCAACCAGTGCGGTCGATTTCTGCCATCGTTTTTCCCCCACCAGAAGTTGGCAGTATATGAATGGATCATGTTTACGATTGCCGTCGGGAGCTTAAACATTGACATAAAGTATCTGGGGATATACTGAATGATATCTTTAATGAGGGTTCCTTTTCCATTTTTGGAGATGATTTTTGGGGTCCAGCCTTGAATTTTTTTTTCAATCCTATCCACCAGAGATGCAAAGATTTCTTTTTTGGACCGGCCAATAACCGTAGGGAGTATGAGATACTTATGGTATTTTTCGACCAAATGGATGCCTGAAGATGCAAAAAACTCATCTCTCTTGACAGAAGGCACCCCTGCGCTGAATGATATTTATGATTTTCCATGGTTTACAGACTATCCAGATGCCCGCTCATATTGCTGGATCACTTGGCTGATCACCTGGCATTCATTAATAGTGGATCTGGAGAAAAGGAGTCAGTCGTCAGCAAAGAAGAGATGTGACACTTGTGGGCTCTCACGACAGACCTTTGCACCATGAATAGACTTAGAGGATGCAACCCTGGAAATAAGGTTAGAGAAAACATCAGCCACCAAAATGAAGAGAAAAGGGGAGAGAGGGTCTCCCTAGAACAGGCCTCAGGTTGGGGTGAATCCTCTGGTGAGCTCCCCATTGACCTTGATTCTGAAAGAGATGGTCGAGATGTAGTTCATGACAATTTCTGTCCATTTAGTGCAGAATCCCATTCTCAGCATCACAGCTCTAAGGAACTATCATTCCACTTTGTCATAGGCTTTGGTCATATCCAGTTTCCAGGCCATGGTTCCTCTTTTCGTAGTGGAGTGTGTTTTCATAGAGTGTAACACTTCATGGTCCACAATTTCATTATTAGTAATCAGCCTCTTGGCCATGAAGGCACTCTGGTTTTCGGTGATAATATCAGGCACCCAAGGACGTAGCCGATTGACAAGGATTTTTGAGAAGATCTTATAAGAAACATTGCAGAGGCTAATAGGTCTAAAATTAGGGATCGCCCGAGGTTTCTTGATTTTGGGGATGAGGACGAGGACCATTTCATTGATGGCGGAAATGCTTATATTCCCTGCCCAGATGTTTTTTATCATTTTGCAGATTTCAGGACCGATGATGTTCCAGTATTGTTTAAAAAAAATCTATGAAAACTACATGGTCCTAGGGATTTAGTGGGGTGGATATGCTTAAAATCCATGTGTATCTCATCATTCGTCACATATTTTGTAAGCTTCCGGTTAATCTCATTGGGGATCACAGGTTTGATGCATTCTTCCACTTCAGCAGACATGAAAGGAGTCCCCATGGAGAAGAGGTTCTGGAAATAGCCTACCAAAGCTTCGTGAATTCCACAGGTGTCAGAAACATTGCTTCCATCAGGTTGTGAAAGGCTCCCGATAGAGTTTTTTCAGCTCCTACCAGACTCTTTCAGGTGGAAATTCCTTTTACTAGCGTCTCCCTCTTTAATATGGGTGTCACGCGCCCGCATAGCCCAAAATCTTTCCTTAACATAAAGGGCCCCGTCCAGCTCTCTTTGAGTGGCACTAGTCCTGGAAATGTTTCCATTGTTTGGGGGTTGCCTGAGTAAGTTGTGCAACCTCTTTTCGAGGACGTCACAATGCCTATCAGGTTGGTGGAATTTCTTGTTTCTCCAAGATCTCAAGACGAAAGCAACCTGTTGGATATTTAGGCCAAAATATTCTTGGGAACTCTTCCAGCTTGATTGGACCACCTCTTCGCATTTATGGTCATTTTCCCAGAAGCTCTCAAATCTGAAGGGTCTGCTGAGTTTTTGATTTCGTTCGCCTTTCAAACAATCAATTAGAATTGGGCAGTGATCCGAACATTTAAGGGCCATGTGGCCAACATGAAACATATTGAACAGATTGATCCAATCAGTAGAACCCAAAAATCTATCAAGATGCTCAGTGATGCGAGTACCTTCAGTATTGCCGCGAAACCAAGTAAAAGAATTACCTGTGAACCCCAGATCAACCAGGTTCACCTTAGTGACCGCATATTTGAAGTTAGACATCGGGGCTGGGTGTCGAAAACTGCCACCAATGTTTTCCTTAAGGAACATGATCTCATTGAAATCACCTCCGAAAAGAATAGGGCTAGGTAAATCATGTCGCAGCTTGAAAATAAGGTCCCATGACTTCCCCTTATCAGAATGGGATGGCCAATCATAGAATCCAACAAAGGTCCAGGGTGGGTGCAAGTCAGTTTGAATAGTCGCATCCACGTGGTGCATGGAGAAAGACAAAATTTTAACGTCAATATTGTTCTTCTATAGGAGACAGAGGCCCCCAGAATGGCCTTGTCTGGCCACCAAAAAACAGCCTTGGAAGCCACAATTCTGAGCAATACCATTGATGTCCTTGTTTTCCAGTATGGTTTAGGACATGAAAACCATATTGGGGTGACTTTGAGTGCAATTACGCTGAAGCATTCGAATTGTTCGTGGGTTGCCAAGCCCACGACAGTTCCAGCATAACCCTATCATTTCTCTAGGCGGGGCTCGGTCTCACCCTCCGCCACCTTTGGTTCCTCTGGACTTGTTTCTCCACATTTTGTTTTCCATTTTTTGGTTGGATTTCTCTCTGATTGGCCTGTTTCATTTTGTCTTTTCCTGACCCCAGGTTTAGGGTCTGCCACGTGACCATCACTGTCTCCTCGTTGCACTCTTCACCACGTTCGACGGGTAATTGGGCCCCATATTGGAATTCCCATCATTCAATGAGACTCTATTTTTGTAATTCTTGTTGCGGCCGATTGTGGGTCAGGGTCCGGATCTGGTGGTTTGGTGTGCATCGACCTTGCCTTTGCGTATTGTCTTGGTGGTTCTTTTTTCTTCGTTGCTGACCTTGTGGCAGTTTGAGTATCATCCTTTGGGGGGTAAGGATGGACTCCAGCTTCTCTCTGAGTGGGGTGGTCAGCATTAGGGAAATCCAATGGTCCAAGCATAAGGGCTTTTTCAGGTGTGGGTTCCGCCTGGTTGGCATGCGCCAACGTAAGACGGTCACGGTCCTTTTGTTTTTCCGTCTCAGAGATGAAAGCATATTTATTCATTTTGGAACGGAGCTAAGGGCCGTATTAGAGAATGATGTTACCATATTCACTCTTATGTTTTATGGTGCATGTTCTTTCCAGATATCCAAGGTGACCATAGAAGAAACAAGAGATTGGGAGTTTCTTGAACTCGAATGATATCCAAGTGTTGGCTTCTTCAATTTTCAGGAACATTCCCCTCATCAGGGGCTCTAACACCACAATTTCCACCCTGATATGGACCTTGGGACCCCAGTGTATTGGGTCTAAGAAATCCCATTCAAGAAAGTGACCTAAATTGTTCCCTATTTCCCTCATGATTCGTACCGTTCTTGCATGGAAGGGGATTCCTTTAATACGTATCTAGAAAGGGGAGCGGGTTAAATTCACTCACTGGATATCATCCCCCCTTTGTATTCTTCCATGAGGAGGAGTTGATTATCGAAGGACCATGGTCTGCCCCGCAAGATTTTGTCTCTATGTTTCTCATTGAAGAATTCAAATATGAGGCGGTTGATCCCCGCTACCCAGATAGCCACTCCTGCATCAATTTTCCAGATATTCTAAAGGGTGTTTTTGAGAGCCCCATGATTTACCGATAACTTTTAAAATAACTTTCCCACAATGAGTAGAGACATGAATTTTTCCAAAAGTGTGTCTTCGTTTCTCCGAGCCTTGATTTCCACATTTTCTTTTTCTGTCAGGGAAAACCTCTTCCATTGATTAACCAAGTCAGCATCCATAGGGAAAACCAGAAGTTGAATTAGCAAATCTTATAAAGGACCGATTCCTTGGAAATCCCCCACGTCCCTGGGACACCAAACTTCAAAACTGGGTAAAATCTCCAGAAACGCCCTGAGCGCAAAGTAAACCCAGACCAGTCTCACATGATTCAAGGACCGGTCAAGAAATGAAGTCCCCGGACCAGAAACCTCTTCGCAACCCCCTTACGCGGTCCACACAGCTGAGACAGTCACCTCATCCTTTGCGATCAACACTGCCTCTTAAGTGGTCATGTTCAACAAACCCGTATCGCGTGCCCTCCAGTCTTCGCGGATCAACACCCCACGATAGAACCTTCACAGCTTCACAATGCGGATGATGATTTGAGAAGACACCAACCAGGAACAGACATGAAGGGATGTGTACTTCACAGACCCACAACGCCTTAAGACTTCGGGGGTGGAACTTCACGAGTCACATGTTTCACGGCGGAACAACGCCAACCGTGAGAACGGCCGATCGGCCACCGGCCACCGCCGACCTTCACAATTCCCGCCTAGTCAATGCGGATCAAAATCCCTCGACAGGGAAATGAAACAACACAATGCGGAAGAGGTTTCCCGCTAGCACAACCAGTAACACAAATCTCAGACCTCAGACCACTTTGCAGACCCACAAAACTCAGACCTTCGCGGATGGATCTTTGCGAATCACCCCCTTCACGGCGAATCACCCCCTTCGTGGAGAATACCTAAATCTAATACATGGTTTATCTAGTATGACTCAAAGTGTGTGTTTTTAGTTTAAAATTGAAATTTTAGTACAAAACACATGTGACATAATAAAAATGGAGAAAAAATATTCAAATTGTTTTTATACTTTAGAAAAATGACCCATAAGTCATTTTTTGATGTGTAGTAATTAAACTAACCTCAATCTGATACATGGTGTTTCTAGTATGACTTGAATTATATGTTTTTTTTTAAAATTGACAGTTTATCTCAAAACAGATACAACATACTCAAAACTGAGAAAATTAATTTATATTGTTTTGATACTTTAGAAAAATTATCCATAACATATTTTTGATGTGTATGAATCAACCTCACCTAAATCAGATATACAATTTTATTGGTACGAATTGAAGTGTATGTTTTTAGTTTAAGATTGATATTTTAGTTCAAAACACATTTGAAACACACAAAACAAAGAAAACACATTCATATTATTTTGATACTTTAGAAAAATGGTTGATAAGTTATTTGTGATGTGTAGGAATCAACCACAATTCAACCTGACACGTGATGGGGAAAAAATTACTTAAAGAGTATGTTTTAAATATAGAAGTTCCATTTAAGATTCAAATGAACATCACATGGACAAAACTAAGAAAACAAACTCACATTATTTTTAAATTTTAGGAAAACCATTAAAAATTCATTTGTGATGTGTATGAATCAACTAAAATCAATCCAACACACGATGTGGTCAGTTTGAATCGAAGTATGTGTTTTCAATATAAATGTGTCATTTTATTTTTAAATTCATAATGTAGAAAAAACTAATAAAATGATATTTTTGGATTCAAACTATAGGAAAATGATCCATAATTCATGTTTGATGTGTAGGAATCGACTGTACATAAATATGATAGATGATGTGGAAGATATGACTTGAAGTGTTTTTCTTCAATATAGAAGTTAAATTTTAGTTTAAAATGCACATCACATTGAAGAAACCTAGAAAATGAGAACTAATTGTTTTAAAAATTTAGGAAAATGATCTATAATTAATTTCTAACATGTAGGAATTGACCGTACATCAATCTGTCAGACAATATGGTTTCTATGACTCAAAGTTCATGTTTTTAATATGAAAGTGTCATTTTAGTTTAAAACATGTATCAAATGGAAAAAACATAAAAAAAATATCATATTATTTTATAACATTAGGAAAAAATCTATAATTCATTTGTGATGTTTAGGAATCGACCACACAACAATCTGACACATGATGTGGTCAATATGAATTGAAGTGAAATTTTCAATATAAAAGTGTCATTTTTGTTTACAATGCGTATCACGAAGTCAAAATCAAGAAAATAAGCTAATATTATTTTCAAACTTTAAGAAAATGATCCAGAATTAATTTGTGACATATAAAAATCGACTTCACATCAATCTGATGCACATTGTGTCCAGTATAACTCGAATTGTGTGTTTTCTATATAAACATGCCATTTTAGTTTAAAACATGTATCACATAAAAAAACCAATAAAATGAGATCATATTTATTTAAAACTTTAGAACAATGATCCATAAATCATTTGTTATATCCACACATTAATCTGATGTGTGATTAACTGATAATATCATTAATATATATATATATATATACACACAGAATAATTAACAATGTAATTTATCATATAAGAATTATATAACTTTAAAATTAAAATTTCCTTATTTTTTTATTTAATGTTACTAAAATAAAAATTGGTTTTATTATAAGGACATTATTTTTTATGGAGGTTGATCTTTAGTGAAATCCTGCTATAAGAGTTATGATTTTTCATATTGGTTGTAAATTTTTGGATTAGTTATAAATATCACATAAATGTAAATATTTTGTATGTAAATTTTGAATTTAAATGATTGTTCAATGTTATATTTGTATTATAATATTATTTTCTTCTTATATATATTTTTTTCTAATTATATTTTGATTTTTTTTTGTTATAGGGATATTGCAAGGTTGTTGAAGCCTCACAACAATTGCATGGCCTTTTTCAATGCTACCAGAAGCACTAATAAAGGGTCACTTTATTAGGGCTAGTAAAAGTGCTAATAAAGGAACTATTTATCATCTATTTTATTATCAATGATAAAGGTTGATCAATTTTAACATCTATTTGGTCATTATCACTTTTTTGAACTATCAAAACACTTTTCTAGAACTCTTAAAAGCTTCGTCTATAATAGTAATGAATTACAAATTTTAACAAAGAAAGGTGTTTTGAAAGGTGGAAATATAAAAAAAAAAATTGGTCATATACAAGAATTGTGTAATGGGTAAGAATAATAGAGTTAGTTTCAACACTTCAACCCATTGTACAAAGAGAATACTTGAATACATCTATACCAATGTTGGGGGACCATCGAAAATGATTCATTAGGAGGTAATCAATATATTTTTCACATTTATTTATGATTACTAATGATATGTTTGGGTATATTTAATGAATCATAAGGATAAAGTGTTGGATGTATTCCTTAATTGGAAGAGGTTTGTTGAAAATCATAAAGTAAAATCAAGAGTCTGAGATCAAATAGTGGTTGAAAATACATCAGATCCAATCAAGAAGGTTTGTAAAAATAAAGGTATTGTGAGATACTTTACATTTCATGGAATGTTGTAGCTGAATAGCTAAGTATAATGGATTAATCGTAAAATCATTGAAAAGGTTTGGTGTATGTTGTCTCAGTTAGCTTTGAGTAAATCCTTTTGGGTAGAATCATTAACATATGCAACATACATTGTGAACCAATTACCCGCTTCCATGACTAATTGTAAAATTACAATAAAGGTTTTTTATAGTAAAAATTATTTTGATTATGAAAAACTCCATATATTTGGTTATACCACCTATTTTTCATGTGATAGACTCAAATTTGGATCTAAGAGTGAAGAAAGCTATATTTTTTTTCTTCAGTGATGGTGTGAAGGATTTATAACTATGGGATCTAGAAGAAAAGAAGATAATTCAGATTTGTGATGTTACATTTGATGAGTTATTGATGGTGAAGTCGAATGATTCTGTAAAAGAGAAAGATGACTCAATTGTGATTGAAGTGCAGAAAAGTCCACCGCCGATTGATCCGGAGCAATAAAAGACAGAGTGTAGTGATCATATGGATATTCTGACTATGGAAGAAGTAACACAATAGGATACTCATCACCATGAGAGTATTTACACTGGTAAAACATGAAGAAACATATGGTAATATGTGATATATAGAAAATATGGTACCACAAGGTTGATGGAAGATGTGATGAGAAAGGTGCGATAGCGGCTGAGGTGGATGTCAGTGAAGTAGGTGACGATGACGGGAGTGATCTAGGTGACATTATTAGAGGATCTCACTATCCCCTAATGCAACTTCTTCATTAACTAAAGTACCAGGTTTTCTGATATCTCATAGTATTCCATCCACTCAAACACTTTACACACTAAACTCTAGGAACAAAAATATTTCTAGAGAAAACAGTATAGGAAATGTGGGAAAGGGGGAGAAAATAGGGAAGGTATCATTATAGAGGAATTATCAAAAATAAAATATAAATTCTTCCAGCTACACCTCTTATATATGAGCAAGGGGTTTCCCTTAAGATTCACTGTGCCGTCCTTGGTGTACCCATCAGCCCCTTCTTCGATGGCCATGCCCAACATCTGAAAATTCTCCCTTTGTTACATTTATATGTCCCCTATTTATTACATTTCTAGATTGACTATCCAAATACTAAAAATAAACATGGAATATCCTAATAAAAATCTTCAAGCCTGAATGGAAGGATCCTATACATGCTAGGAATCCTAAGGAACCATGTTTTCTAGGGAATTCCATACAAACTCAAGGTCTATTGGGACCAAAAATTATTGTTCCATTAGTGTGGTTATAATTATGTGATAAAATAAAGTGAAAAAATATGGAAATAAATGACACCATATATAACATAGAAAAAACCCCAAAATGAAATAAAAAAATAGGTAAAAAGAATGATCTTTATGGGTAAAAGTGAGTACAAAATTCCTCACTATTACAATGAAAAGACCCTTATAAATCACTCTCTTGAATATGTGGGGAATACACCTCACAAAATACCACACATAAAATATGGGAGATCCTACGAATCAGGATGATTATTAGGTGTTGAGTTGATACTAAAATCGCTAGGAGAGAGCCCCATTTATAGGCTTCCTCCAACCACTTCATGAATTCCCCGACTGTAAGGTTTGTGGTATTTTTAAACCCACAACACATCCACCACACCTACCTATATTGGAAAAATTATGGATTAGAACCATTTTTTAATAAAAAACTACTCACAGGGTCAAATCCTGGAATCTTGAGAATTATTCACATATCTCAACAACCAGATCTCAAGATACACACTTGGAATAAATGATGATGTCATAACATCCAGGTTTTATCACACAATATCAAATGATTCACAAAATATAGATCCAATAAATCACCTCTATGCATATAAAACATCACTATCACACCATATTAGGCCCATAGGTTAGGTTACATGAAGTATGTTTGAAACTACTAAAGATTTAGGTTTATTTAGTGTTACCCTTTATCAGAACTAAAAAAGTGTAGATAATAGGGTTAGATTTATCAATACTAACAAAAATCATTGACAAAGTTACCCCCTTTATCAATATTTTTAGTGCTGACAAATGATACTTTTATCATTGATTTTCTTAGCACTGATAAAATTATGCATGTTTTAGCATTAAAACGCTTGTTTATAATTATGATAAAAGGTACATTTGATAAAAATAAATTATATATCACTAAAATCATTTATTAATATATTAAAATATTTATATTGATATAAATACAATTTATTTTATAAAATATATTTTATATAATACTAAATATGTAATCATACTCAATATATAAGATATTTAGTGAAAAATGGTTTATAAAATAATTAAAAATTAATAATAATTAAAAAATTTATAATTATTATTTAAAAATTGTCGTTTAATAATAGTTTGATGATAGAAAAATTTAATAAATTAATAAACGATCTAAAATAAGTTGAAAACGTGACTCGAACTTCAAATAACCATAAATTTTGATAGGAGTGTCCGTTTGAGATCTACAACATAACAAGTCAATTATTTTAAAATTATATACATCATGGTCTCCCAAGAGGACCCCCATCAATGTTTTTTACGGTAAAAAATGGTCATAAGGCCTCTAAAATTGTGTTTTTTTTGTCAGGGTACCTTAATTTTTGAACATTTGATGGAATACCAGTCTCTCTTAAGGGGGTATTATTATATTTTGTCAATGGAGGCTCAATTTATTTTCACATATTACAATCATATAAATATTATGATGTTAAAATTTTATAATTTTTCATATTTTTTTTATTATTCATTATTAAATATAGACACATATATACATATTTGTACATATTTAGAAATAAAAATTTATTTTTATAAATAAAAATTTAAACATATTTTCAGATAAAATATCTTCCTAAATATATTTGTTTGTGTGTCTATGTTAATATTTATGAATATTTATATACCTATATAATGTATATATAATGTTCATATATATAAAAATATATTTGTGTGTGTGTATGCATTAACAAAAAAAATATATTTATATATTATAATATATATATATATATTAATATATTATATATGTATATAAATATATATATGTATAATCACATTTATAGACATATGAATATATATATATATGTGTGTGTGTGTGTGTGTGTGTGTGCATACATGTATGTATATATGTATGTATGTGTATATTTATAAACACGTAAACTCACACAAAACATATTTTATAGGTGTATTTAAAAATAATTATATATATATAAACATATGAATAAATATATGGATAAAAAATGTAACTAAATATATATAAATTAATAGATATATCTTAAAATAAAGAACAAAATGACATAGAGTTGTGGTAAAGGTACATGTACGTGAGGATAGAGGTATTAGGTCCAAATCCACATGAAGGCACATGCGAATGTGGGTAAAAGAAGTTGTCTAGAACTAATGATGGTTGGTGGAATTAGATTAGCACTGATAAAAGAGGCAGGGTAGATGTTTATCGCTGATAGGTGGTTATCCCTATGAATCTATCACTAATTAACCAACTTTTTTATTGTTTAATTTTTTTATTTTTATCTTCTCTTTTTTAGCACTGATAAAAGAGACAACCTTTTATTATCTCTTAGAATATTAGTGTTTTTTATCATTGATGAAGGGTTTTTCTAGAGATGATGAAAGGGGGATCTTTAGTAGTGTGGGTGTCCATAGCTGCATAAAAAATATCTAGGATAAAGAATACATATGAGATAAAGGTTGGATAACTGACTAAACCATACCCCAATATCCATAGCCCCATAGGATCACATGTTCGATGTATGTTATAAGTTGACACTCTCTACGATATCTTCCCATACCCATTCAAACCTGCTCAGGGTCGGTCTATCACCGAGCACCAACTCAGGTCCTCTAAATCACGTCTGGGGAGAGACACCCTACTTGGGGACCTCTTGGTGAAAATACAGGCATAGGCACCCCACTTGGGTCCTTGGTCCTAGTCAAGTCACTCGGATCATAACCCACCACATGAAGGATGTCACAGTCCCAGGTAATGTCATAACATAACACCACCTCATAGGCCGCAAAGGTATACCTCATAGGCAACCCAAGAGATGACCAATTGTTTTTATCATACTCCATTAACACTCATGGTTGGGTACACAACCAAACTAATCCTATTCTACCTATGGTATATCCAACTAGGTCTAGTCACATCAAATAGAGGAGGACCACTCACCTTAGGTTGGTACTATGATCCTATTGGCTCTAAGGAATCACAATGTTCTTACAAGGCCCCCTTGATCTCATCATCATAGGTCCACTAAAATCTCCCTAGAGGTTTTTATGGATCAAACTGAGTTTCACCATATTGTATCCATTCCAATTTAAATAAAGGAGTACCCCTTGGGGTATTGGTGTTAAGGTTAACTCAGTCAATGGTCACAATATTGACCATCAGTGGCTGAGGAATCTAGACAAAGTATAAGGTCTCATCGTGGCCCTTGTCACTCTATAGGGTCTAAAGGGTATCATATAATTTATTAAACAACTTAATTAATTAAAATTCTAGGAATATATTCTCTTAGTACATTAACTTAAATAACTAGGTCATCACCTTTAGTGGTGAGAATGTATGTCACAATACACCTAAACTAAACAAGTATTATACCATAGGGTGAGTACTAGGATCACCTACTTCAATTGAATATTTCCCCATTTATTTATAAAGACCAATGGATCTTCCAAGGCCTGTCCAATCCCACCTAAAATAAAAAATATTTTACTTTTTATAACATGTATATATGAGTTGGTAAAGTTACATTTTCTATTGGAAATTTTTTTACCAATAGATATTTCCTTGTCACTAAATAATTGGTAAAAAATCTGTCACTGAATGTTATTGCGATAAATATAATAGTTCTGTTGCAACTACAATAATATAAAAAAATAATATATATGTTGGTCAAAATGTTTAGTAATATATTCATGCAATATATTTATTCATTGATAATATTATCAACATTTTTTTTATTTATTATAATCAATACCAACAATTTAAATCTATTTATAGGTTACATTTTATATAAAATATTATATTTTGGTATTCAAATATTTTTTTCTAAAATTGTATATTATATTTATTAATATAATTATAAAAAATATAATTATTACAAAATAATTATAAATTTAGCTTATATAAAACTCCAAAAAAACAAGGTTTTATTTGAAAAAATGTATTCAAACATAATAAAAAATATGTTTAAATTCCAAGTGACTTTACATGAAAATCCGTCAAACTTAATCCATAATCTATTTCCCTCACACATCTATTATCGCTGTCCTAGTTTACACTGATGGTTGTAAGGATTTAATTATCCCTAGCCATGTAAAAATATCACTAGTGCAGAAAACATTTTTTACGTCGGTTATTTTTCATTATTTACGTCGGTTTTTAGGAGATGTTAATACGGACGACGTTATAAATAACGTTTCTTACGTAGGTTATTTAAAACCCGACGTAACATCCCTAACATCACGGTGTTTATCACGTCGGTTCATTAATAACCGACGTGAAAAATGATGGGGGATGGGGATTTATAATGGCGGTTATTATATAACCGTCGTGATAAACCGCGGGTGGGGGGTTTAGCACGTCGGTTATATAATAACCGACGTGATAAATATGCGCGGGGGGGGGGGGGGGGGGGGGTTATCACGTCGGTTATTTATAAACCGACGTGATAAAACACCTGGGATATCGTTTATCACGTCGGTTATGACATAACCGACGTGATTAACCCTTCCCCGGGCCTATTATCACATCGGTTTCTTAAATAACCGACGTGATAAAAAGGCCTGGGAAACGTTTTAGCACGTCAGTTATCCAATAACCGACGTGGTAAATCGATTCCCAGGCCTTTTAGCACGTCGGTTATATTAAGAACCGACGTGATAAAAGGCCCGGGAACGGTTTAGCACGTCGGTTTTTTCGAGAACCGACGTGATAAACCCCTACCGATTTATTTACCACGTCGGTTATTTTATAATCGACGTGAAAGCGATATATATATTTTTTTTAAAATAATTTCACTTCTCTCACCAAAAAGAAACCAGAAACCAAACAACAAAAATAACCATGCCAGCCCTCCCCCAAGCCCCAACTGAACCCCACCCTCATCTATACCCACCTAACAACCTGGCCAGCCCTCCCCCACCACATTGGAGCCCCACCACAACCCTTGGACACCCCCCACCCATTGGACATCCCCCCACCCTCATTTACACCCCCACGACCCCTAGTACAGCCTCAAACACCCATTGGACACCCCTCCCATATCCCTTGGACACCCCCCACCCCTTGGACACCCCCACCCCTTGGACAGCCCCCCCACCCTCATTTACACCCCCAAGACCCCTAGTACAGCCTCAAACACCCATTGGACACCCCCCCACACCTTGACAGCCCTCCCAGACCCCTTGGACACCCCCCCGACCCCTGGACACCCCCCCCCCCCCCCGAGCCCTTGGACAGCCCCAAACACCCCTTGGACACCCCTCCCATATCCCTTGGACACCCCCACCCCTTGGACAGCCCCCCACCCTCATTTACACCCAACCAGCCCCTTGGACAGAACTCCCAGACACCTTGGACACCACTCCCATATCCCTTGGACACCCCCCCACCCCTTGGACACCCCCCACCCGTTCGACAGCCCCCCACCCTTATTTACACCCCCCGAACACTAGGACATCCCCAAACACCCCTTGGACACCCCTCCCATATCCCTTGGACACCCCCACCCCTTGGACACCCCCCCCGACCCCTTGGAAACCCCCCCGACCCCTTGGAAACCCCCCCCCCCCCCCCAATCCCCTTGGACAGCCCCAAACACCCCTTGGACACCCCTCCTATATCCCTTGGACACCCCCCACCACTTGGACACCCCCACCCCTTGGACAGCCCCCCCCCCCCACCCTCATTTACACCCAACCGACCCCTTGGACAGCCCCAAACACACCTTGGACACCCCTCCCATATCCCTTGGACACCCCCACCCCTTGGACACCCCCCACCCTCATTTACACCCCCCCGACCCCTAGGACAGCCCCAAACACACCTTGGACACGCCTCCCATATCCCTTGGACACCCCCCAAACACCCACCCACCCCCTTGGAACCTCTCCCCCATACCAAAATCCAGACCAGAAAAACCATCAACAGTAGACCAAAACAAGAAGTAGAGAAAAATTAAACATTCACTTATATAACATTCAAAACTTACACTGTCAACTTCAAAAAAATCTAAATCCAACCTAAACGACTACGAAATACACAATTACATTGACAATATTCAAAATTACATTTTACATTACAAACAACTAAAAGTCAATCAAACCTGTAAAATAATTTGACCACTCCACTTGTAAGTGTTTGATATCTTCAGCAGTAAAGGGTTGAGGGTCATCAAAAAGCTACAAAGGAAAAGGATAGTAGTCAACGTGTATAATGAATAAATCAAATTGAAATATTATGAGAAAGAGGAAATCTTACCAGGTCAAAACTCAGAACTGTCCCAGTTGTTATTATTTCATACATAAATCTTAACATGTAATATCCACATTCGATGATGCCTTGTTTCTCATGACATTTCTGTTTGAATGAGTGTAAATTCAATATATTATTTTTATGTAATAAATCAAAATGTACAAATTATAAATGGATATTTAACCTTCGCATGTACATATTTGATCTTGAAATTCCTTTTCTTTGCGCTTTTTTGAAAGTGGACCCATGCCCTGTTAGAAAATAATACGAATGGGGTAAATTTAAAATTCATTATAATATATAAAACTATTGTGAAATTGAAACTTACGTTTCAAATATATTCTTAAAACTTTCTCGCACATCATCATGGAGAGAGCATATCCAATAAAGTGCTTTCTCCCTAGGGAAAAAAACCCCTAACATCCAATGATCCCTGATAAAAGGAAATTTAACGTTAGTGGTTTTTTATGTTAAAAGATAATTAACTCTTTGAGAGGGATGTGTTTCATACCTCTCACAAAAAGGCATCATCCAACACTGTGTGATTACATTCTTTTCAAATCTATCAGCAATATAAATCATTCTTTGTTCCTCATCCAATGCACATGCTTCAGGGGAAATCAATTGTGGGTCCACGAATCCATATACATCTGTCAGCTTATTCCTCTCACAAATTTTATACAGATACCTAATACAAAGCAGACATAAGTATCCATTTTTAATAAATATAACGCAAGGAAAAGGTGTTAAGACTTACATGATAAAAATTTTCACCACGTTGATGCCCAACTTATCTCCAGTGACAAACTCCATGATATCAGTTTTAATAATCCCCACACTTAGTTAACGTCCACAGACATGAGCTTCCATTGTAAAGTCATAATGATCCGCCAACAAATTTGAATATCTTGACAATTTGTCAAGACTGCTAGTATCTGCATCTGATGTCATAACTATATGTCTTTGTTGTTGTCTATACAGTATTTCTTTACCTTTGAAGTATTCCTGTAAAAATAAATTGAAAAATATATTAGTTTTCAAATGATAAAACATTAATAAAAATATAAAATAAAAGATATAACATCCATACCTCTATGGTAATGAGTCGAAGAAGTCTGGATGGACAAAGTAAAAAATGGCCGATACTATGTCCAACTGTCGTCACCTCATCTGTAGGTAATGGTATCCGAGCTGATCTATCTATAATATCCTGTATAGTGACCCTCTGATTCTCTACCTCTAACTGTTGATGATGAACTGTATCTCCTATACAATATACCATCCCATATGCAACTATATGATGTTGAGGATCATCAACATACAACTCACAATAAGTAGGTAGCTGCGGCGGAGGAGGAGGATCAAAAATGGGGTCCGCAGGCTGAGGTGGGGGAGTGGGAGCTACTGGGAGAGGTGGAGTGGGAGATGCACCCTGAAATTGTCTTTGCAAGTCTGCAAACATAAACTGCACCGATGCTCTAATCTTGTCCTCCATTTTCGCATTAATATTATGGACTTCATCATCCAAGGATTCTATTTTTTTTTATAAACTCCCTCAACGTTAGAAGTTGAGGAACATGGAAACACTTTTCTTATCGATACACCTGCCGGATATCCTCTTACACGGCCAGGATGTTCGGGCTTTCCCAATGACACAGATAAAATATCTTCCCTCCCAGATGGTGTAAATGTCCCCTGTGAACTCTGCTCCTCAAGAGAGTCCTGTAATAATTAATTGAACATTTCTATAATGATTGGAAATATATGACGAAAATAGTAAACTTAAATAAATAAAATAGATATCTTACAATCCTCTCAACTACCAGTCTCGATTCTTCCGAAAGATATTGTCCTTTTTTGCCCTTCCAAGCTCTTTTCCATTTCTCATGTCTAGATGGAGGGGATGGAGGGGACACCTCTCCAGAGCTTGAAGACTCAGCTCTTAGTTGTTGAAATTTTTCTACCATCATTTGTTCTTCCAATAATGCATACCCTCCCCGAGATAATCTATGAGGGTATACATTTTCAGATTGGATCTCTTGATGAGCTTTCCTTGTTTGCTGTAAATTAAGAATAAGTAATCATTAACAAGACAATAATAATATCATTTATATAAGAAAGCTTATAAAAGTTTACATTGCCCTTACCAAAAATGATTCTTTTCTTCTACTTTCAAAAAATTGTCTCCATGTGTCTTCATCTATAAAAGGATATATACGACATGGATTCTCACGACTCCTATGACCATAAATGAAATCAGATGATAGGGTTGATTTGAAATCCCTCCATCTCCTAGCAGCCAACGATAAGCATTTCTTCCTGACTCCTCCAGTGTCAGGAATATCAAATGTCATCTGATAAAAAAGAGGTTAAAAATATTATATATACTAGAAACATTTAAAGAACAGTCAAAAAATAGCAAAAGATATTACCAAAATGGTCTCCCACAGCTGATAAATTATCGCCTTATCCACACTTCTCCAATCATCATAGAGAATGCTTACTTTTCTCTTAGCCTGAGTTGCTACAAAACCCTTAAAATCTTTTGCATTTGGACCTCTAGGAAGATCATCATCATCAAAATCCACGACTATCCTCTCCTCCTTCATACAGGCAAGTGATAATTTTGGTAAACGTGTGCACCCACGCTTACCAACCTTTGAACTCTTTTTCGTAATAGGAGCATGTGAATGTTCCTCCCCAGATGTATGACCAATATGCTCATCTCTAGAATCATGTGGCTGATAAACTGATTGATCTGTCATTTTCCTTCAAATCAAAAAAACAAAAATTAGTTCACAAATATACAAATTCAAATATTGTAATACTACTTAATCAGAAAATAGAAAAGTGTACTAAATTACATAATAGTAAACATTGGTAGTATGGTAAGCATGTTAAACAATGATAAACATGGTAAACACAGTCTGTTGTACCCCTATCTCTTGGATTTTAATGATCACAATCACTCTTATTATGTTCTAACTTGTTTTCAAGTGTTTTTGTTGATAGGCAAAAGGTTGCCAAGGAGTTGGCCCAAGAAAGCTGAAAAGTGGACTCACTGAGTCCACCGGTCAGCCGGTGTGAGCTCACCGGCCAGCCGGAGGACCCAGGCAGTAGACCTGCCCACTGCCTGGTGTCACCGGCCGGCCGGCTGGTCGGCCGCTGGATCACCACCGGCCCCCCGGTGATCCACCACCGGCCGGCCGGTGCGCCCAGGACTTCTCCTCTTTACGGTTTTTATTGTTTTTATCATTTTGGTTTGATACATGTTTTAATAAGTAAAAAATTTACAATATCTAACATTATATGAAAAAACTAAATGTAAACAAGAAATAAACATGTGTTATCTGTAATTTTAGTAATGTACAGTTGGATTGTTTTCCCAAATTCCTTCGTCGTGATCGTTCCTTATGGCACAAACCATGTATTCAACATACTCATCATTATGTTCTGTTAATCTTTCCATGGAAGTAGGGATCTCACATAAATCAGCATCTTCATCAAATTCATCCTCACCAACATATTGTTTTTTCCCTTGTAAAACAACAGCCCACTGCATATCTGATTGATCTACTACATAGAAAATTTGTTTGGCATGTGTTGCCATTATAAAAGAATCAACTGTGTCTTCCAATCTATTCAGATTAACAAGTGTCATTCCAAATTCATCGTGTCTGACACTGTTGTTACCGATAAACCATTTACAGTTAAAAACAGTAACTTTAATTTTAAAGTAATCAACCTCCCATATGTCTTCAATCACTCCATAATATGCACTTGATGCTGAAATTGGGTTTATGTCCTTAGCACTCGAAAAATGCATTGCTTCTGCAAACACCAATACACCACTATTCTGAACTGCACTTCTGTTGTCCTGAGCTTTCGTATGAAATGTATAGCCATTAATGTCATAAGCGGACCATGTTATCACATTTAAAGATAGACCACCCACTATCCATTTTAATGTCTCTGATACATCTGATCTACCAAGAAAGATCTTTTTAAACCATGGAAAAAAAATTTTGTTGTGCTCATTCAAAATCCACATTTCTTTCTTCTTTGGATGACATTGTTTCAACCCATTAATATGCAATGTGATATACGGTTGAACATCAGCTATGTTATTCAAGATGTATGATTCTAACTTCTTCATATGTTCAGCTGACAGTGATTTGACTTTCAAGCCACGAATCCCCTTTCCCTCATTATTAACCCGTTCATGGCGAGATGGTGGCAAACCTATGTGTTGCGCCATAGCCAAGTAGCTCGTACAAAACTCTGCTACCTCCTCAGAAATATACTTTTCAATAATGGAGGCTTCAGGTCGATATGTATTTTTAACATATCCCTTTAATATTTTCATATACCTTTCAAAAGGATACATCCAACGAAGATATACAGGTCCACAAAGCTTTATTTCTCGAACCAGATGAATCATTAAATGCACCATCATATCAAAAAAAGTTGGAGGAAAATACATTTCCAAATGACAAAGTATAAAAATTGCATCCTTTTCCAAAATGTTCAAAGCATTCACATCAATCTCCTTGTTACAAATTGAATTGAAAAAATAACACAACCTCATTATAGTCTTTCTGACATGGATGGGCAATATTCCACGCAGTGCAACTGGTAGAATTTGTTGCATCATGACGTGACAATCATGTGATTTCATACCTATCAACTTCAAGTCTTTCAATGAGACAAAAATTTTTACATTTGAAGAATATCCTTGAGGCACTTTGATATCATGAAGACACTGACAGAAGCTACTTTTCTCCCTCTTCGATAATGTATGAAAAGCCGGGGGAAGAAATGTTCGTCTTCCTTTAGGAGTGGGAGCTAACTCCAAACGTATTCCCATTGATAGTAGGTCTAACCTTGCATTCAACCCATCTTTTGTCTTTCCTTTAATATCTAGAAATGTTCCGATCAATGAATCACAGATATTCTTCTTCACGTGCATGACATCAATATTATGTTTGACTTCATGATACCTCCAATATGGTAGCTCAAAAAATATTGACCTTTTCATCCAAATATGTCTATCATTACCAGATTTCTGTGTCTTTCCCAATGTCACATCAAGGTTTTTCACCCTCTCAAAATACAAATCTGGGGATAAAGGTTTTGGAGTAGTATCAAATTCTTGTGATCCATTGAATCCCTTTTTTAGTCTTCTATAAGGGTGATCCATAGGCAAAAACTTTCGATGACCCATGTACACTGTTTTCCTCCCATGATGCAATTGACAATATGACGTATGTTGTTCGAAAATTGGACATGCTTTATGCCCTTTAACACTGTATCCAGACAAATTTCCATATGCTGGGAAGTCATTTATAGTGAATAGAAGCACTGCATGCAGTTGAAAATATTCCATTTTATAAGAATCATACACCCTAATACCATCAGCCCATAACAGTTTCAAATCATCAATCAGCGGTGACAAGTATACATCAATATCATTTCCGGGTTGCTTTGGACCAGAGATCATGATACTCAACATGACATATTTGCGCTTCATACAAACTTCAGGAGAGAGGTTGTAAATTACCAATAAAACAGGCCATGAACTATGTGTGCTACTGAGGGTTCGGTATGGATTCATTCCATCTGTGCACAAGCCTAGTCTCAGATTTCTAATTTCATTTCCAAATGTAGGGTACTGGGCATCAATTTTCTTCCATTGTGGACAATCATCTGGATGACGTATTTTTCCATCACATACCCGCTCATCAGCATGCCATCTTAACCTTTTTGCATCATGTGAATTAGCAAATAAACGTTTGAAACGAGGAATTATAGAAAGATACCAAAATACCTTTTAAGGGAGCTTTGCAATCTCTACATCAGCTTGTGATTTTTATTTCACCTTATACCATGATGTCCCACATTTAGGACACTCTTTCAGAAATTCATATTCCTTCCTATATATAATGCAGTCATTCAGACAGGCATGTATTTTCCCGTATCCCAATCCCATCGGGCATAATATTTTTTTGGCCTTATAATGTGAATCTGGAAGATCATTATCTTTTGGAAGAATGTATTTCATCAATTGTAGCAGCTCTGTAAAACTTCTTTCACTCCATCCATGTTTCACCTTCAGGTTAATCAATCTTAACACCGCCGACAAAACCGTAAAATCTGTACAACCAGGATATAATGGTTTTTCGGCATCACCATATAGATGTGCAACTGTTGGTTCTATCTCAATTTGTTCTGCTACAATATCGCGAATCATTTCTTCAATTCCATCAGAGTTACCATCTTGAGATTCATTATCATCAGTGACATTCTGTCCAGTTTCGCCATGCCAAATCCAAGGGTTGTAACTCGGATTGAAACCATGACAAATCAGATGATCTTTTATCTCTCTACTTTTCAACTTCTTCATATTCAGACATTTCAGGCATGGACAGAAAAAAATGTCACTACTTGGAACATTTCGTTTAGCAAATTCCAAAAAGGCATCAACACCTTCCTCATATTCATTGCTCATTCGATGTGCCGTAATCCAACTTTCACTCATTATTACCTATAACAAATAGCAAAAATATATATATTTTTTAGATAAGACAAATATATGTTTATATGAAAAAAATCATAATTTGAATGTAAACAATTTTGAAATATAAAACAAATCGATGTGTATTTAAAAAAATATGCTTGAATATTATTTTTTAAACAAAATATAGTAAGATATAACACCCCCATGGACACCCCCCGACCCCTCTGGATAGCCCCCCGCCCCTCCTGGACACCACCCCCCACCCCCTACCCCCTTGGACACCCCCCTGGACATCCCCTAACCCTCTAGACAGCCCCCCACCCACCCGGACAACCCCAAATACCCTCTGGAGAGGCCGCCACCCACTTGGACAGCCCCCCACACCCATCCACCCCCTTGGACACCCGCCTGGACACCCCACCGACCCCTCTGGACAGGCCGCCACCCCCTTGGACAGCCCCCCACACCCACCCATCCCCTTGGACACCACCCTGGACACCCCCCGACCCCTCTGGACAGCCCCTGACCCCTCTAGAAAGAACCCCCACCCCTCCTGGACACAACCCCCCACCCCCGACCTGCTTGGACACCCCCCTGGACACCCCCAACCCTCTGGACAGCCCTCCACCCCTCCTAAACACCACCCCCACCCCCTACCCCCTTGGACACCCCCCTGGACACCCCCCAACACCCACCCACACCCTTGGACAACCCCCCACACCCACCCACCCCCTTGTAAACCCCCCTGGACACCCCCCGACCCCTCTGGAGAGCCCCCCACCCCTCCTGGACACCCCCCACCCCTACCCCCTTGGACACCCCCCTGGACATCCCCCAACCCTCTGGGCAGCCCCCCCACCCACCCAGACAACCCCAAATACCTTCTGGAGAGGCCGCCACCCACTTGGACAACCCCCCACACCCATCCACCCCCTTGGACACCCCCCTGGACACCCCACTGACCCCTCTGGACAGGCCGCCACCCCCTTGGACAGCCACCCACACCCACCCATCCCCTTGGACACCACCCTGGACACCCCCCGACCGCTCTGGACAGCCCCCGACCCCTCTAGAAAGCACCCCACCCCTCCTGGACACAACCCCCCACCCCCGACCTGCTTGGACACCCCCCTGGACACCCCCCAACCCTCTAGACAGCCCCCACCCCTCCTAAACACCACCCCCACCCCCTACCCCCTTGGACACCCCCTGGACACCCCCCAACACCCACCCACACCCTTGGACAGCCCCCACACCCACCCACCCCCTTGTAAACCCCCCTGGACACCCCCCCGACCCCTCTGGACAGCCCCCCGCCCCTCCTGGACACCACCCCCCACCCCCTACCCCCTTGGACACCCCCCTGGACATCCCCCAACCCTCTGGACAACCCCCACCCACCCGGACAACCCCAAATACCCTCTGGAGAGGCCTCCACCCACTTGGACAGCCCCCACACCCATCCAACCCCTTGGACACCCCCCTGGACACCCCACCGACCCCTCTGGACAGGCCTCCACCCCCTTGGACAGCCCCCCACACCCACCCATCCCCTTGGACACCACCCTGGACACCCCCCGACCCCTCTGGACAGCCCCCGACCCCTCTAGAAAGCACCCCCACCCCTCCTGGACACAACCCCCCACCCCCGACCTACTTGGACACCCCCCTGGACACCCCCCAACCCTCTGGACAGCCCCCCCACCCCTCCTAAACACCACCCCCACCCCCTACCCCCTTGGACACCCCCCGGGACACCCCCCAACACCCACCCACACCCTTGGATAGCCCCCCCACACCCACCCACCCCCTTGTAAACCCCCCTAGACACCCCCCGACCCCTCTGGACAGCCCCCCACCCCTCCTGGACACCACCCCCCACACCCTACCCCCTTGGACACCCCCCCTGGACACCCCCCAACCCTCTTGATAGCCCTCCCACCCCCCTGGAATCACTGAAAATTTACCATAACAAGAAGTTGGGCCATTCAAAGAATGTTTTTAGGTGTGGAGGAAGAACTGAGTTTCAATATATAAAGAAGGAACTCGACATTAGGTTGACTATTCTAGGTGTGGATTTGAAGGAGTTAATGTTTGTTCAGTGACCCAAGAGATTGAATCAATTATTCAGATGTTGTGCCATTTTCTCATGATGAGGATGAATAATTGGTGGGGTTTGACTTTTAAATGGAGAGCTTAGCAGACCATCATATTTTCTATAGATCAGTAAAGGATGTTAGCATCGAACATAAGGCTTAAGGGATGCTTTCAGATCCAAATATGTATGTTGATGGATGCAATGGATCTAGTAGAGGTTCTAGAAAGAATGGTGGTTTTATTTGTTTAGGATAAGTAAGAAGAAAAAACTAGTTAATTTTTTACTTGCTGAAAAGAGGGTATCTAAAATTTTTAACATGCCGAGGGGAAATCTGGCGAGTCCTCCTCGTGAAACTTTGTTTGCAGGGGGTGAAAATGGTGATGTGATCCCAAATCCATGCACCTATTCCATGGTTGTGTGTGAATAAAGTAGTAACAACTGTAAAAGGGCAACCCATCCAAATGGACACGCCCCAACCCTCTCGGGGATTTATAGAAAACGATGAAAAATTAGTGAAATCATAAAATTAGTCAATATTTCAAGTCGAACTAATAGATCTAGGGATGATAAATAAGATTATGGTGCCAAAACGAGTTAAAAGGGTTCGCAATCGAAGAATCTTAGCTATTTTCAACAAAAAAATCACAACACATATATATATACTATCCGCGAAAAAAAAAACGAACGAGTGGGAGGATTACCTGAGTGCTGCGAGTTTAGATGATTGATCCGAGGAGATTAAATATGAGAAACGATGATCGCAAAACAAATCTAAACCAATGAAATGGATGAACCGATCCGGGTTTACGCGCGAGAGAGACGAGTCGCGACTGTCGAAGGTAAACTCGCGAATGACAATCCACGGGTCTGGGTAAATTTTTAAATGAGTTATCACATCGGTTATTCAATAACCGACGTTATAATTTTTTTAAAAACATTTATAACGTCGGTTATTCAATAACCGACGTAAAAACCTTCCTCCGATTCATTTTTTACGTCGGTTATTTTATAACCGACGTTATAAAGGGCTCAAAATCCGCGTTTTTTTACGTCGGTTATTCCATAACCGACGTCAAAAACGTCTGTGGATTCTTTTTTTACGTCGGTTATTTTATAACCGACGTAAAAAGGCCTTCAAAAACCGCGTTTTTTACGTCTATTATTGAATAACCGATGTAACAAACACCCCCCGCTTCTGTTTTTTACGGCGGTTAATGTATAACCGACGTAAAAAACGAAGCCGCGCGATTAATAACGTCGGTTATAAAAATAACCGACGTTAAAGGTGTACCGAACACAGGTTTTTACGTCGGTTATTAAATAACCGACGTAAAAAACCTCATTTTACATATTATGACATCGGTTTTATATAACCGACGTAAAAAATGGTGACGTAAAAAACGTTTTCTGCACTAGTGTATCCTTTTTCTTGCACTTGTGGATGAAATTAGTTCATCTCCAATCTCACAATGAAGTCAAGAAGATCCCAATGGTTAAACATGATTAAAAATAAATTATAAAACAAGATTTATTTAAAAAGAGAATGCTTCATACAAAACAAAAATATGTTCTATTGTTTACTACTTTCATGAAATATCAAACATAATCTCATTTATTTTCTACTAATCCAATAAAACATCCAATATACCAAAAACATACCAAAAAACATATATTTAAATATTTTACAAAAAAAATATCAAGAAAAAATATATCTAAAAATATAATGATACATACTAAAAAGGAGAAAAAATCCAATAATTAGGCATATAGAGAATAGATTGAAGCCTATAGTATATAAAAACCTTATTCTATGACTAATGAAGACATAAACTAAGGCCTTAAAGTGAATTATTCATAATAAAAGGAGAATGATGCATACTAAAAAAGAGAACAAATAATATGTATTTAGCCTGCAATATATAAAAACCTTAGTTTGTGATTAATGAAGACGTGAACTGAGGATTCAGTTCATGCACTAGAGTATGTTGTATACTAAATGGGATTATAGAAATATTTAGTCTGTGAATTAAAAATAACAACATATTTATCCTATTGTATATAAAACTAAGACCTTAAAATATTCATAGATTATAGAATACTTACATACATTAGAGTATCACATAATTTTTTTGGACGTATAAATGATATATGAAAAAAATACACAACACAAGAAGATATAGGTTGATGCTAATATAAAACTGAAGATGCATTACATGTTTATGATTCAGCTACTAAAATATCTGAAAATATTCATGCAGTATAGTTTTTCATTTTAACTAGGATAAATGCAAAATGTTGATACTAACTAGAGTTGGGAGATTAAAGAAGATATGCCCCGAGTTTTATGTTTTCAAAGAGGGATAGAGATATCAGGACCTAACTGACACATGAATTATACTATTAATATTGATATTTCATGCATATATATATATATTAATGTGATTTATATGATCATAATAATTTTTTGGGAAATAGGACTAAGTTAAATTATAGAAATAATTGATCCTAATTATAGTATTGATTCATTCAAGTATTAAAGGTTGGAGATTATATTTTCACTACATCTATGTCATAAATATTTTGAAAAATAAATCCAAAGAGAGGATTAGTAAACTCAAATTATACATCTCAAATTTGTTTGTAGAGGTAATCAAAAGTTAATTTTATTTAAAAATGTTCATAATTATCAAAAATAAAATTAACTAACCAATTATTTTTTAATAACCGAACAACTAATTTAGAAATAAAAACCAAAATAACCAGAAACCAAATGAAAATACTGAATTTAATTACTTTTAAATAACCAAAATAACCCAGATTAAATTAATATTATAGTTTTAAAAAAAGTACCAGTGCCCAATGTTACATGCCTCTTCTCCAAATTCCTATCATCACTTGCATTAAAAATTTCTAACCATTGGCATTAAAAATTCTTAGTAACACTAGAATAACACTATAAAATATCAAATATCATAAATATTATGGATTATCCATAAACAATTACAAAAATACTTTAGGAAAATCATCAGGTATTTACAGATTGATCAAATTTAAATGAGAATTAACAAGTTTCGAATCATATATCTTGATAACTGGATAAAAAATTATAATAATATATTTATAAATGAATAGTCATCCAGATTAATACATTTTTAGTATTTAATAATATTGGGAAAGGTCATTAAGAACCTTCAAAGAATAAATTACAAATGTAAAAACCTGACTAAAAAATAGTTTATTTACAAAGCTAAAAATACCATAAATATATTCTTTCCCATGATTTATGATGACAAAACTCCGAATAAGTAATTAAAAAGGCAAAAAAGTGGCTAATCAATAATGAATTTACAAAATTACATTAATCTAAATTAGTGATTCAAAGACTATGATAAATGATGTGTCAATTTTAAATTTTCTCATTTATTAATTAAAAAAATATTTTTTTCTATAAACCAAAATTATAATCTATAATGTCCTAAAAATAAAAAAAATTAATTAGCATGAATCACATAAAAAATTCCCATAAAAATAGAGGATAAAATTAAAAATAATAACCTATGGTGAGGTTGTGGTACTAAAATATATCCATTACACTAGTAATAGCCTAATCACACTAAAATATGGATATAAGGAAATATAATTTTTAATATATGAATTTATAATTTTAAAAGATACATGTAAAATACAATAGAATGTCATACCACAAATATGAACACAAATAAATCTAAAATCTTTAGATCTTTCATTAAAAAAATTCAAAGGCACATCCGATGTGTTTTCCTTGCATGTAATATTACCAAGGATCTCCATCAATAAAAAATTACCCTTTAAGAGGGTAATAATAGACATATGCATTAAGATATAAAAGAAAGTGATGTAAGAGAATTATACATCAAATTACATTAAAATAAAATTATATGAACAAAAATTCATGTAAAGAGATGTTGTACACAAGTTAAGTGGATGATGTTTAGATCATTGAAAATTAATTAAACGGTTTCAATATTAAATCATTTATGTTGAAATTTTTGATAACCATGGATAAAATTGAAACATGTGAAGTATAAAATATTAATTAATATTCCATAATGGTATATAATTAATGGTGGAAGATTTTTTCTACTATACATGACATGGATTTATTCTACCTACATAAACTTGTATGAGTGAAATAGTATGGGAGAAATAAGTAAATGGTTATAGGAATCAGTTATGATGTTCATGAAATATTTATTGAAAAAAATGATTTCCTGATACTTTCTATAAAAAGAAAAAAATAACTTATATAATAATCAAGAATATTTCATGTGATGTTTTTATATGGACTTTATATTCTTCACTGGAGGAAAAAAGATATAAATTCATATGTATAGATAAAAATAGAATATGGCCCTTACAATATGGAAATTCATACTCTAAAAATAAGGCATATTATTCTCAATGATAAAATTATTGTATTATTGATTTGGAATAAATCATACACTATGAATTAGTGATCTCATTGGGTACAAATATATATCATCACTTATAAATAGTGGTGTATCATCTTCTATGAGCATATTATAGGAATTTTTTTCTCTATGTATTAATTAATAAAAGAGTATTCAATATGATAATAAAATATTACAATTGTAGTTTTACCTAGGTTTCATATCATACAAGAAAGAAGCTCTATTTTGTGAATGAATGAACATTGTATAATTTCAAACTAGAGAAATAGGTAGGATGTTGTATGTTTTGGTCACTTATTCATGGGAAGTAAAGTCTTATATGGTTTCAGTGTTTATATAGTGGATACAAGAATTTATATAAGCTTTTATATGGGTAAAACTTTGTACTTAACATATGTGGAAAATCATTGTCTATATTGATTTCCCTATTACTATAAGATCACATAGTAAATTGAGAAACTATATTTTCTATAGGATTGTGGTGGATAAATCATATTCTATAAATCAATGTATGCATAATGGGTTTTATTTTATGAATGGATAGTAATAAATTTTACAATAGCGGGATGATTTAGGTTTTGTCTTTGACCATAAAATATTCCACCCTTGATGAGATAGAGGAATTTCCAGTTTCGATGAAAAAAGAAAGAACTAGTTTTCTATAAAGGTTGGTGTTATGTTACATAATATATATATGTCATTTACTTTTATATGTGGATAAATTTAAAAAATTAAAATTAAAACACACAAAACCCTCTAATAAAAATTTTCACCATTTTTTATTCACAAATATAAACTAATTGGAGTGTGAATTATGATTATGAATTACAAAATATATAAAAATAATAAATAAAATAAGAATTTATAAAATTATATAAAATAATAAAATAATATAACTCAATATTACAATATATATTGAAAATATTCACAAATATAAATCATATTTAAAATATAACCAATAAAAAGTGTTTTCATGATAAAGGAAATTCACAAAATTCAATTCATTCTAAAACTTAAAATAATCCAATGTGAATAAAATTATAGTTTAAAGTGTATTTTATTAAATATTTTTTTCTAATGTATCATGGTTTTCAATTATGGTGAAATGAAATTTGGGTCCAAGAATCTATAAATACATGTCATGTAATTATGGAAGAAAATAGTGTAAAGATACATATTCAATTAATAATACGAATTCATTATAATTTTAATAAAATAAATGAAAATATTGAAATATAAAATTTGTTAAGACCTAATTTGATTAGGTTTGATACACCCTCAGGGGGTGAATCATGGTATAGAATGTTTTTCAAAATTATACACCAATATTTAAACTCACACTACCCTAATAGATGTAAGCCTCATAATTATTAGGTTCAATCTTTTTCTCTTGTTTTATGTGATGATTTGATAGTTACTTGACCAATATTTTACCAAATAATATCATTTATTTCTTTATCCACCTTATCCATTAATTTTTTGCAGAATATAATGGAATAAAATCAAACATGATACAAATTATTTTTACTTGGTTCACTTAAATGGGAAAATCTAGGAGCATGCAATCAATAGTGTGTTGATGCACCGATTATTCACTAACCTCATTGATCAATGGTTGGAATTAGTCTAGGTCACTCCCCTTATAATGATTCATTTATCTCACTACCCCAAATTCCTCTCCATTATTCTCACTAATAAAAAGAAAGGATAACCTTATTGGAACACAGGTCAAAAGAAAATAGTTCACCAATGTTGTGTTTCATTGAGTGTGTCTTGGTTCACTTTGAATTTCCCAGACTAATCTTTCACAAGTATGTTGTGGAATTCATTATGAACAACATAATCATCATAATTCCATGATATTTCATGTAATACACCTTCTCCTCCTTCTTCTCCCTCCACCAAGATATAATTGTGGAATTCCTTCACTTTCATGTTTTTCTATTAGAATGTCTTCACCTTGATAAACTGTAAAAAAATATCATTTTTCTCAATGTATTAGATATAGTTGTGGTTTTACACTATTACTTATTTTAGAATGAAACTTTCCTTCTTATTTGACCTAAAAATATGTCAAGTTAATAACATTTTCAATTATTTTCTTCATTTTATTTATTTTATTCTTATCTAAGACCAATACTCCTTGCAAGAAAGACTTTCCATAAGTTTTAATATGTAATTTACATAGATATTGATCTTGATATTTTCCGTATTCAAGTATATATTTTTCTTGGTCATCCAATATACCAATTTCCACATAAAAAGTATTTCCATATTTTTATATGTGGATAACACCAAGAATTCATCCTCTTTAAATTTTCCACAATCTCTGTGATTCCAAAAATCTCAGAGCTCTTTAAAAACAAGTTTTACTATATCATATGATGCGATACTTCACATACATGAACTCTTCATAGTATATCCTTTAAGAGTAATATTTAATTCACATAATTATCAGTAAAAAATATCCTATATTCATATATTTAAAACCGAAGCATAATGATTTTTAAATTTTATGAACTGGGAAATCATTGTCTGATATAAGGGAGATAATACTCAGAAATACTAGAATTAATATTAGAATAGATCACTGAAATATTATAGAATATATCTCTTAGAATTATACCTTTAATTAATAATTTAAATATTTATGAAGATTCATTATGATCCTTTTATAAATCACTATTTATTCTTATTAAGTCATGTGTTCATCCTTATAGAAATCCTTACGAACATTACTTTGATACTCATTCATCCTCATGAATTCTGAACAATCATCCTTACAAAGTCTTGATTTCATCATTATAATGATCACATCATGGTGTGCGCATTTTTTTTATAGTAAAATCTACTAGATGTAGGAAATCTAAGGATCAACATTTTTACCATTTCCATCCAAGTGAATGTGCTAATATCTTGAGCTTATACATGCATAAACTCCTCTAGTTGGAGGTTAAAGATGAATAGAAATGGAAACATTTCATTATTTTCAAATTTTTAGTACATTAATAGTATCCCATTATTTCGGTGTCCCATAATGGAACATGTCTAGTACTCTTTTGTGGTTTATTAACCTAGAATTTTTGAGTAACTCTTGAAAAATCCCTTAGGGCCTCTCCCATCCCGATATGTCACCATGGCACCCCGCATGGTACTATTCCTCTTGTGTGCCACCCCACACATCTTTTGTGTGTAATTTCCTATCCTGAATCACCTTATGAATAGTTACTAGGACGATTCTCCACATGAACTCATACATGCCTCCTCTAATGTTATATATTCATAACTAGTAATGGGGGTCTAAGAAATCACAATGGGGAGGTGATACCACATGTATTAGAGTAATCAATAGTGGTAAATAACCATCCATCATACACATTAGAGTATAAAAAGTAATAAATAAACTGAACATTCAATAAAAAACTAAAATTTATTATACAACTAGAATGGTACTACTTAAAATATAAAATATAGAAAGATCTCCCACTTGGATGATCAAGATACAAAACAAATAAGAGAAAAAATTACATGAGGCTCTACTAATACCCTGATCCACACCTCATCTCAATAACCTAATTTCAAGCCATACCTCTTAATGATTGAAACCCAAGACTCTACCAAATTCATAAATTCAATTAGTGGGAATATTCTCAGGTTACCTAATGTAATGGTGGCTAGAGAAGAGTGTGAGTACATAGATTATTAAGGAAACACCAACATGGCCTCTTAAAAAATTGATAATGTAGTGATATGTGCATGTGAAATTATCAACTAAAATTAAATAATAACTTCAGGAAATTGATATATAAATAGAAAATCATTTATCCTTAGGTCCCGGACCACGATCGACCATACCTGATTTTTCTAGTTCCAAGGTGTCTCTGAGCATGTAATAGTATAATGAAAACCATATAAATACTGTATCATAGGGTGTAACCTAGGTATCCCTACTACTCTTGATCAAATGACTAACAAATCATCATGAATGGATCGATGACCAGATCCTTGGTTCCATGGGAATCTCTTTAAACTTCAATATAATAAATGACTAAAAGTTGATTATGAGGAACCCCAAAAAATCACTAAATCTTAAATATCTCCCATTTAACCATACGTACTAGATGGATCCCAGAAATCCACATCAGATACAAATAATGTCACCAAGATTGAATAGATGAATATTAGGGGTGACCTAGGAATCTCATAATAATAATTATAATAATAACAATCCCTAAGATTGAATGATAGGATCCTAGAAATTATAGGCATCATATTAACCTGTGGTATCCAGGGTATCCCATATAAACCGGATGTCAAATATCAACATCTTAGGTATTCTTTAAATGGTTCAATAGTTGGATCCTAAGATAAAAACTGTACATCCAAAATGTTGTCATCATGTCCAACTCATATCACGTAGTATCAAATGTGACTCAAAATCAAGATCTAAGGAATCACCCATGGGAATCCAAAATATCACTATAAAACCATATTAGTCTTATAGTCTAGGTAACATGAAGTACATATGGGTAAACATAGCTGCATCAAAAATAGATAGGTGATGACATACATATAGGATAAGGTATGTACAAACTATTAGAGTTTGTGTCCTAGAACCAAATGTCTGTACTTTGATTACATGAATATTTGATGTATTAAATATTAAATTAAACATATTTTTACATATTTTTCATTTTTATTAATGACTTTAATGTAATAATTCCCTAGAGTATTTGTCGCATTGATAAGGTCACAGTAGTTCCCCACTATGATGAGAACCTTGAAGTGATTTGAAAATATTATTAATATAGTTCTAGAATTGGATAACATACTATGATTCAACGCATAGTATATAGACCGTCAGGTGTGAGTACTTGTAAGAAAATGAGACTTCTTCTCATGAAGTTCGTAGTTAGAAATCACTAAGATTGAAGATTATGAGAACATACCTGCTAGTAGGAATTCTGCATGTTTTGGTTTTATAAAATATTCCTATTTGTGATCATGTTTAATGGTCCTTATACTTTAAGATTATCATTAATTCATGTCACAATTCGTGCACGTAGATTTTCTGATGAAAACCATCACGCCATATGTTGGCGAGAAGTAGGGTATGTTGGGGGCATCATGAATGAAATGTCATTAATGGACAAGTCAAGGAAGGATTTTATCCTTCGATTTTCATGGAAGTTGATATTCGATCCTTTTATTGAAATGAAACCATCACCCTATATTCCATGGCCATGGTGTAACTATGAGTTTATTTCAGATAATCAAAGAATGATGTATCGAGCATATAGGTTGATGACACCATCATGGAACCTGATCGATTAGATATTGTGATAAAGGTATTATATTACATAGTGAGCATTCAAATGTAGTTTTTGTTGTGTATTTATGTTCTTTATCTTGGGTGCCTTGACCTGTTTTTTGATAGTAATATCAGACTTTAGAAAATACTTCCTAACACTAATGAGAAAGAATCCTATAGGGTCACACACTAAGTGTTTCTATTAGTCTCAATTAATAACTATTTGAATTTAATTAATGGAATAAATATTATTCTCAATAATAAAGAATAATTTTATTCAATTTATATTGATCGTGTAAATTAAATAAATATTTATTCACCAGATTGTGAATAAAATATATTTATTTATTTTATTGAATATTTAATAATATTTATTTACTATTTTTTGAATAAAATATTTATTTAAGAGAATAAAATATTTATTTGGGTGTTCAATAAATGAAATAAGAGGTAAAATGGACCAAGACCATGTCTGGTGATAAAATAATTATTTACTATCCAATAAATATTATTTATCCATTTTTTGAAAGTTGGCGCACCAAATAATAATAATAATAATATTATTATTTCGTGGCATGTGATTTCATTAATGTTTATAATTATATTTAATAGATTCTACACAATTAGATTTTGTAACTGAAATCCCAGTTCTATAAATAGATGGCTATGTCTATTGTGTAATTCATTCAAAAACAATTATAAGATTGGGAATATAGAATTGTTGCGTACAAAGAATTCTCTCTAAAATACTCCTACTCTCTCCATCCCAAGAAAGATAAACCCAAGATATAATTTCTTAGACTGAAGAATGAGCGATCAATAATGAACAATGAAATACATTTGATTCAAAATTCTAGAACCCGAAGAACAAGTGACATTGATTAGAGACCATTGGAGTATGTGTGGATCACCTCTAGAGGGATTCTACCCTTGGATCCTCACAAACACAATGAATTCAATATGGAAGGGCATTTTCAGATGATCAAAAATCATCAACTAAGAAAGTTTCTAAGGCCATATATTTATTTATTCATATATTAAATAAATTATTTATAAACTTGACATTCAAGATCTCCTCTCTTGGTTTTAGGGAATGATTATTAAAAGAAATTTTAATATATCTCCCTCCACCACAATGCTTCTACTATGCCCAGAACCAACAATTTGTATCAAGGGGAGTCCCATTTAAATGTATAATTATTTATTTGATTATTGATCTATGAAAAATCATGGTTATATTTTCTTTTCATGTAATTATTTAATTAATATAATTTGAATTAACATGTTATCAACATATTAACCGTGTTCGTTCAGTGTTTCATTTTCTTAGAGATTTAAGAACAAATTAAGAACGACTGGAGATGCCATTGAGAAGTGCCAAATTTTTGGACGGTAAAGCTAGGTTACACAACATGCATCTAGAGAACATTCCATATACCAATGTGCATTGTATCTAGATGCGTCGATCAATTAAAAACATGTTGTTATTTTATTTCACATTGCATGTTGACTGGGTCAACCCAACATGCAGAAAGTGGATACGGGGTGTGTATCTGACATGTACACATCGTGTAGTCTAGCCCAGTTAATATACTGAATCCCCAGGCATGTGACTTGGATATACATAAACCGAGGTACATGGAGTGTAGCTATATGTACATTCCATGTAGTCTCCCATTAATGAAAAAAAATTAAAATGACATTAAATTTGAAAAATTATATCATTAAAGCCTTATTTTATTGATTGAAACACCATTGTGTGTCTGAAAATTTAATAATGGGTTTAAAAAAATTTAAATGCCCAATTAAATTAATATAATAGATATTAAATTAATTATTCTACCGTTTATTTACCATGAATTCCAAACTGATGGGTATCTCCAATTAATACTGGATGATCATTAAAATGAAAGGGAATTATTTAATTTATTAATTAATTAATAAAAGAACGTTCATCTTAATAATATATAATAAATAAATAAATGAATTTTAGACAGTTACTTTTTGTGTATTCATTTCATGTACGACAAACCATGATCTTGACTAAGACCTATGTATGTGTTGGAATTTATTTAATTACATTTATTGCTTGTTTTTTTAATTATTTATTATTAAATTAAAAGATGGCGTGTGATTCATCTTTCTCTCCATTATTATGTAGGACCTGCGTGTCAAAGGATATTTATATAATTCCCTATAACCAATCCTTTGATTACCCTCCCCTATGTGTGAGTAATAAATATTTTTAATTAATGAAGTATCCCAATGTGTGTAGAGAGGGTTCAAGATGGAACTATAATGGCATCGACTCTATGATACATAGGTGGACATGTGGAATGCTATAGCTCATTCCAAGTCCGGTATAAGGAGTTATTTTACCTGGGTAATAGGTCGATTTAATTTCCTCTCATTAAATCAACAATTAGATAAGAACATGATCAGGTAATTTAATTATTTAAATATTTTCTGTCTAATTCATTAAAATTATATTTATTAATGCAAGACCATGATATTATAATTGAATTAATATTAAAAGAAGGAATTTAAATAATATTTATTATGCGTAAATGTTTTATCTAAACATGGTTAATAAATTAAGTAAAAATACACTTAAATATTAATAAGACATGTAAAGGATAGAACCAAATACAAATTTATTCATAAAAAAATAAAATCCCTCAATATAATATTAAGTTAGATTATGCCTTCTGTTACTTGATTAGGAACAAAACTCAATAGAACTATGTGTTTGACCAACCCTTGTTTGGACACTTACGTTTATAAGGGGAGTTTTTATGAAGGTTTTGGGTTGAATCAACCATTTTACATAAATAGAAGTATCCATTTCTAGACTTGGTCTAATTTGGAGGTATGTTTTGAGAAAATCCAATTCAGGATTTTTGTATTGGATATTCCACTAAACGGATCAAGGAGCTACATGCCTAAAACTGGAAAAGAATTCCCTACCTAAATACCTTCAAAATAGCCTAACGAACCCTTTTTGGGGTTATGATAAGGAAAACATGGATCCTTTACACTATAATGTCATAGAAACTATACATTTCAAGTTCAATGGTGAGGGATATTGGTACTTGATAAAATAGCAAGAGATTTAATAAAATCAGTTAATTTATTATTTATCACAAAATTTGTTATGAAGCAAAGAAATAATAATATACTCATTTTTTTGTAGAATAAAATTTCAATATTTTCATCCACATTATCCCAACGATCAATATTGGATATATACAATACCCTCACTGACAATAACTTTCAGGACTGGTTTAGACACCTTCGGGTTGTTCTATTCCATGAACAAAAATCTTATGTGCCAGAATCCTCAACGACCGATCTGCCTACTCAAGAGGTGAGTGATGAAGAGTTCATAGTCTAAAAAAATATATATGAATGATGTAGTCTAAGTTCTATTTTTTTATGTTTTCATTTATGTCTATTGAACTCATGAAGTCTCACAAAAACATGGACGCGTATAGAATACTTGAGAACCTTTGTGGTATTTACTAGGAGAGATCTAGATAGGAATGATTTGAGACATCCAGGGCACTATTTTAGAGTAATATTTGAGAGGGTTACCCATATAGGCCTCACATAGTCATTCTCATTGGCTAAATTGAGGTCCTAGTGGTTCTAGGGTTTAAACTCCTTGAAGAATTGGGGACATGTCTCATTATAGAATTACTTCCTTAAATATTCTCGAGTATTTCTGCGAATTTTAATATTAAAAACATTGAGAAGTCTCTAACATATATTCTTATCCTCCATCACCAAGTATATAAATATATTAAGTGAAAAAATACTTATGTTCTTATGGTGAAAAAATGAAAAAGGAAAGAAAAGATCTTTAATCCCAAATATTATTCATACCCTTCCAAGAAGAATAAGATCAAAGGGTAAGGGAACATGATGATGTTTGTTTCTCATGTAGAAATAAGGGTCACAGGAAAACAACCACACCCATATGGAGAATCAAGGGGAAGCTTTAGGTGCAATTTTTATTGAGTGAAATTTATCTATTTCTAAAAAGTGGGTATTAGATATAGCTTGTGGTGCTCAAATATGTATTCAAATATAGGAACCAAGTAGATTCAGAAAAATTTACCAAGGGGAGGTAGATATATGAGCATCCAACAAAGATAAACTTACTGCTTTAACTATTAGGGACTACCATCTCACATTTACAACCAGAATGATCTTGGTTTTAAAGGGATATTATTATGTGCATTGAGTTACCAAAAAAATTATTTATATATCCATAATAGATACATATGAAGTCATTTTAAAATTTAGAAATAAATTTTGATTATTTTATAAAGATATAATTTTTTATGGAAAGACACATTTACATAATGGCCTTTACATGTTGGATTACATGAACCAAGTAATGAAAATTGATAATAAATTTACTTCACATGAATCATACCACACCCAACTTTGGCATCATTTCTAAGTCTTGTAAATGAAAAATGCTTGAAAAATTACATCAAGAAGGATATTTATATTCTTTAAAAGTAAAACCACTTAGTGTATTTCATAAATTTTTACAAGGAAAAATGAACAAATCCCCATTTAGTGGGAAAGGTGAAAGAGATAAAGAGATTCTTGAATTAGTTCATATCGATGTGTGTGGGCCATTTACTATTGAATCAATGGGTGGGTAATCATACTTAATAACTTTTACTCATGATTTTAGTAGACATAGATATATTTACTTAATGAGGTATAAGTCATATTATTTTGATAAATTCAAGGAATAAAAGAATGAAGTTGATAACTAGATTGGTAAAAATATTAAGAAATTCCACTCAAAACCTGGTGGAGAATATCTTAATCAAGACTTCATTGATTACTTACAAGATTTTGGGATCATATCCCAACCCACTCATACTTATACAACTTAGTGGAATGGTGTAAGAGAAAAGAGGAACCACACATTTTTGAACATGGTAAGATCAATAAAGAGTCATGTGAGTCTTCCATTATCCTTTTGGGGATATGCATTACAAAAAAATAGAACACATACTAAACCAAGTAACAACTAAATAGATAAATGGTGTTCTATATGAATTTTGGAGTCGAATAAAAACCATGTTATCAAATTAATATGTGTGTGGAAACAAATCATTTTTAAGGCCTATTCAGGTAACAAACTTCCACCCTGAGGAAAAAAGTGTACCTTTATAGGATAACTAAAGGAAACAAGGGGATATTACCTATAACACCCCTTAGAAAAAAAGGATATAGTGTAAATACACACCATGTTTCTTGAGATAGAGAACATCTACAAAAGATATGATGGGAGAAAGAAAAACTTCGATGAAGTAGAGGATCGAGGAAGACAAGAGTTGGTACAAGATCAGATTCCACAAAGCCCAGTGGAAGAAGAAACAAATTATAACATCCTCACCATTAATTTCTATTTACTAAGGATAGTGATTCATTATTAGTTGATAATAATGATCCTATAACATATAAGGAAGCATTAAGTGGCACAAATGTTTCCAAGTGTAAATAATCCCTGAATTATGAAATTGATTCCATGTACAAAAACCAATTATAGATTTTGGTATATCCTCCAATGGATGTAAAGACCGTCAGTTGAAAATGGGTATTCAATAAGAATATGGACATGAAAGAACAATTCAGTACTGATAAGGCATTACTAGTTGAAAAAGGGTTTAAATAACATCAAGGCATTGACTACAATGAAAACTTTTCACCAATTACAATGATAAAATACATCAGAATTCTAACTTTCATTATGTCTGACCATAAATATGATATTTTGAAAATGGATGTCAAAATATCCTTATTTAATGGTAACCTTTAAGAAGATTTCTACATGACACAAACTAAAGGGTTTGTGACTTTAAAGGATTCCAATAAGATATAAATATTTAAAAAATAAATTTATGGATTAAATCAAGCATCTAGGTCATGGAAAATTTGTTTTGATGAATCCAAAATGAAATTTGGTTTTATAAAGAAAAAATTTGAGCCCTGTGTCTACAAATGGTTTAGTGGGAGTGAATTTGTTTTCTTAATAGTATATGTTGATGACATATTACATATTGGAAATGAAATACCAGTCTTACAGTTTGTTAAGGCCTGGTTGAATAAATGATTTTCCTTGAAAGACTTGGGAGAGAAAGAATATACTCTTGGGATCAAGATCCATCACGATAGATACAAAAGGTTTCTCAGCCTAAGTAAAAGTACATACATTGACAAGTTACTAAAGAGATCCAGTATGGAATAATCCAAGAGGGGATTGTTTTCAGCATCACATGGAATTCATATTTCCATGAAAATGTGTCCTCAGACCCATGAGGAAACAAATATAATGGAAAGGATTCCACACACCTCAAAAACTAGGTTTGTTATGTATGATATGATATCTACTAGGCTAGTTGTTGCATATGCATTAAGTGTGGTAGGAAGATATCAATATAATCCAGGTGACTACCATTGGATGGCAGTCTAGACTATTCTTAATCGTCTAAATAATATTAAGGATATGCTTTTGGTTTATGGAGGATATGAGGAAATATTCATCAGAGGATATGTATATTCTAGTTTCCAAACTGATAAAGATGGAATGAAGTCACAAATGGGATACATATTCACTTTGAATGGAGGTGTTTTGAGATGGAAGAGCTCAAAGAAGGCTATGGTCATATATTCTACAACAGATTCCAATTATATTTTTGGATTTTTAGGCATCTAAAGAAGTAGTTTGGATGCTAAATTTCATCCAAAAGATTGATGTAGTACCTAGTAGTAAAAATCCCATCACACTCTTGTGATAATACTACAACGGTGGATCTCGCAAAAGAGCCAAGGTCACATCAGTGGATGAATAACATACTTTAGAAGTATCATATCTTGAGGGATTTTTCTTAGAGAGGTGAGGTTGTAGTGAGAATTATTTCCATAGAGGACAACATGGAAGACCCCTTGAATAAATCATTGACTTAGTAAAAACATGATTAACACGTGAGGTCTAGCAGACTGAAAGTTGCAGGAAGTTGTCTCTAGTCCTATTGGGAGTTTGTTAGAGTTTACGTCCTAGAAAAAACCATTTATACTTTGATTACATGAATATTTTATATATTAAATAATAAATTAAATAAATTAAATATATTATTATATATTTTTCATTGTTATGTTTGAATTTAATGTAATAATATCCTAGAGTATTTGTCGCATTGATATGGTCGTAGTAGTTCCCTACTATGAAGAGAACCTTGAAGTGCTATGACAATATTCTTAATATAGTATTATAGTTTGATAACATACTATGATGGGATACATAGTATATAGACCATCAGATCTGAGTAGGTTTTTGTGTTGGTTCCACGGTAATGCTTCCGCTGTGCCCAGAACCAACACAAACACCTAAACCCTTACCCCACTTTTTTAGCCTTATGTGATCACATATTCAGTGCAGGTTCTAAGGTGACACTCACTACCATCTCTACCCATACCCACACCCACCCACTTAGGGTCGGTCTTATACTGGGAACCTACTCGGGTCCTCTAAATCAAGTCCAGGGAGAAACACCATACTCGAGGACCTCTTTATGTATAGAGTGTTAGAGACACCCCACTTTGGTCCTCAGTCTTAGTTAAGTCACTCAGGCCATAACCCACCACATAAAGTACATCACGGTCCTTGCAAATGTCATGACATAGCATGACGCCATGGGTTGTAAGGGTATACCTCATAGGAACCCCACTAAAGATATGGATGAGAATCTATCTTATACTCCATAGTTTCTCAAGGTTGGTCACTCACCCAAACCAATCTTAAAAATCCTAGGGTTTATCCACATATTTTTGGTTATATCAAATGGGGGAGGAACACTCACCCCAGGCCAGTACTATGAGCCTATTGTCTCTAAGTAATCACAAGATTATTACTATGCCCACTTGGGAACATCATTGTATCTCCACACAAAAATCCTCTTGGAGGTTTCTATGGATCACATGAAGGTTCACCATAACATATCCATTCAAATTTAAACCAAGGAGCACCACTTAGTGTTTTTCTATCAAGGCCAACCTGGTCAATGTCCATGACCTTAACCGTCAATATCCAAGGAATCTATCTAAAGTTAAAGAGATATCTATGTATCTTTCTTCTATATAATTTATTAGTGATATCATCTAATTAATTAAAAAATTTAATTTATTACAATTATAAGAACAAAATTATCTTAGTCCATTAATATAAATAACTAGGTCATCGCCCTCAGTGGTGAGACCGCATGTCGTAATGAACCAAAATAAATAAGAATTATACCATGGGGTGGGTACTGGGATTAACTAATTCAATTTAATATTTTCCCATTTATTTATAAGGAAAAATATATCTACAAAGTGTTTTCCAATACCACCTAAGATCACATCACCAACTGGGTACCATGTCACTATGTTTCATTAGAACCAAATCCAAAAGCTTATGGGAGGTTCGCAGTAGACCCCTAACACCAACTTGATATAAAAATCTAAGAATTGAAACGATTTCCATCATTAATTAAATTTAATTTAAATGGAAATCCTCAAAAAAACCCACAACACAACATACCTTTGATGATTCAATGAAAAGAAGAAGACATACATCATTACGTACCACCCCTAGATGGGATGCATGAAATTTCCGAAGGAATACGTTTATTTCACCATTCTATAGTGAAATATACATTTTTCTACCTAAACCACATACCACTAGATTTAGTGAAAATTATGGGAGAGATAATTAGGAGAAGGAGAAGGATTTTAGACCTTGATCAGTCAAAGAAAATGCCCAATAAATCCACCCAAAAACAAGGGGAAAAGGAAGGGGGAGGGGTGGATGAAATTTTTCCATTAACACAAGAGTAAAGAAAGAAAATGGGATACTAAATTTAACACCCAAGGGGAAAAAATTCATTTCCCCCTTCAAAGGCCACATGATAGCTGGTGTTCCATGTAATCTAGCTAGAGGTGAGCTGGTGGCTGCACGATGCAACCACCCTAAAGGCTAGCCACCCCAGTTACCTATAACAGTCCTCTAAGTCTACCCCAAAACAAATTATACCTCATTTCCCATCCAAAATACCATTTTATGGGTTCTCAAACTCTTATAATTATATTATGAATCTCAATTAAATATATGTTCCATCCACTAATTTAGAAACTCAAATTTCTTTTGAAATTAATGACTCATCCATGCCCATGAGAATTAGAGGCTCCCCACTATAAAACTTATTTTCCCCAACAAATGTTGGTTGTCATAAAACCAAAAATACAATCCTATCCATATCATCAACTTTTGAACAACCAAATGAATCCCAAATCAAAAATATCGAACACACATCTAAAGTGAAACCTCAAATATTAAGGCACTTAAGTTGCTGAACCACAAGATAACGCACCTAACCATTACCAAAAAACTGTGATGATTCTTTATAGATCACTTATATCCTAAGTCATGATCAAATAATAATCCAAATAATCATTGTATTATGGTTCTCCCCATCATGAGCTCTATCCCCTAACTTCTAATTCTGATTCTTTGACACTTTTACTCTTGGAATTAAATATTATAACTCCATATCCATGTTACAATGATGTTTCTAATGTGCTTTACATACTTCCACACCTAGTTATACACAATAAAAAATCTCAAACACAAATAATGGTTCTCATTTCTGAATTTAAATTGAGATAGATACATAACCTTCATCCATGTAAAGATTGGAGCAAACCAGATTTACCTTGAAAAGCCTTAACCAACTCCTTATGCACACCCATCATATCCAAAATAATATACCTAATTAAGTTTCCAAATCAAAAGATTATATATAACATAAAAACTATGATTGGAAATACTAAGTCCTACACTTTTTAAAGTACTCAGCTTCCACCACCTTAGATTTACCTAAACACTTAATCACTGTGCCTTTATCCTCGAAGGTGCCCTGTGATCATCAAATTACCCACACCGATGTATGCACCTGAACTCTACTGTGATATTCTCAATTGGTTAATCAATAAAATAAAAACATTCAGTACTTTTTGTGAGTACTAAAACATTCCCAATCCTATACATTTTATGATCCATCTGAAGCCCGACACCCATGCTCAGACTCCATCCATCTAGAGAATTTTTTATATGTTAGATACTTACTTGTTTATTGGTATCTAATTTCCATCATAACCATCTATAAACCAGTATCTCAAACCCATGACCCCAACCACATAGGTTCTTATCACCCATAATATATAGAACACTCCCCACTATAGGTGTGTCCTTATGATTGCTTCACTTGATAAAAACTAGAATAAAAAAACCACACCCACTCTATCCCCAAACCATATGATTAGATGAAACCCAACCTAATAATACCCAAGTTTCATAACAACATGAGTTACTATCTATTCCCAAACCATAACATGGTTTACAAAATCAAACATCCAATGGTGAAATCCACACTGTATGGATCTACATAAACTTCTTCTCATGTGAAACCTTAACAGAATACATTTCTAAACTCACATACCACTCCTCCCAATCCATGATCACCTCATCCTAGGAAACTCATTCCTTAAACCAACTCTTGGATTAACCATGTCACCGCACCTGATCCACTTCAAATTTCTCCATTATTATGGAGGGACATTTCAAATTCATCATATGATCCCCAAACCATCATTCCTATAATAATTTCATCAATAATTATCATCCCTAAGCCAATACACGATCACTCTATGATCCATGTTTCAAAGGAACCATGTGTAACTGGTGTTTTACACCTCAAAATCCTCCAACCCTAATGGGTGTATGCTATCATGACACCCAATCATAGAACCTAAATCACACCCTAATGAGTCGTACGCCATCATCCTAGGATCACAAGCCCAAAATAATGACCATTTATAGTAAACCATTGGTTTTTAATGTTAACCACACACCTATCCATCCTTCTACCCCATTCGAAAGCCTCAAACATTTTCCCACACTCAAAAGTGATCCTCCTAAAAAGGACCAAGGAATCAAGATTACTTTACCACACTCGATATCACTTCTAGTATATTGATCAAATAACCCAAATCACCTACCCATGCTTCCTACCACATAGGAACCCATAAACTTGTGTCAACCCTTCTCACCAGTTTCCCTCAATCATCAGAAGTCTTTGACTCACTAAAAACTAATTCATATCTCAAGGTCGCTAGGTCCCCCCACCTAGTCTATAAGTGAAGGTCTCAATAAGGTAACAAGAACTGGGAAACACCTCATGTTCCCATTTATATATCCCACAAAATCTTACGTGACAATTCCCTCTCAAGGATCTCAAAAACATATAAACATCTAATTCCATCATAATAGGAAACCAAGGCATTGATTCTAATTAAATATCCCTACATAGGATATCTCCCTTGAGAATCCTGATTTCATTGTTCAGCACTACCACAACCAACGATTTAATCCTTGATGACCTATATAAACGGAAACATAATCAATGGCTCGGTTAAAAGAATATCATTCCAAGATATGTGGAAAAATTCCATATATTTTTTTACTAAAACTTTAAGTAACCAAACCTAAATTATAATAACCTATAAGGGGTTATAATTAAGGCATCATGTTCATGTACCAACCCAATAGGGTCTCTAGACCTCCTGTGTGGATGGGTCTATACCATTATCATCATCAATGAGTGTCCCACCACTGATCCAAACGACCTTCCATCAAAAGATAATTTATATAAAATTTGGACTAATTTAACATAATAAAACCAAGTACTTATATGGTAAAATTTCTTATAAGCAATTGATGTAACTTTAAATAGGAGAGCCTTAGTCATCAGTGAAAATAATCTCACTAGAAAGTCAATATATTATATGAATTATATATGCTTGATATGATTCAAGAGATGACTCTATACACCACATTTTAAGATCCATAATCCATAATCGGATTCTTGAAAATAGTCCAAGAGGAAAAAATTCAATAACCCATAAACCAAAAGTCTCAAACCTTATGTGTGTCATACTATGTAAAAGTCACAATTACCATAACAATAAAAGATAGTAATATCAATCTCATTCCCATGATAACATGGACTTCCACTAGAAAAGGTTTTTATGACACACTAGTAAGGGTTCCATCATAAACCCTGAAACATTCCTATATCTATAGTCTATCATCTCCTATAACAATACGACCAAAATAAAAAAAACTTTGATACCAATTTTAACACCCCATTTTAGATCACCCTATGAACAATTACTTAGTTTTTTCACCACATGACCTCAGGAACACCTCCCTAAATGATAGAGGCTATAAACTAGTACCAAGGGTCTAAGGAGGCACTGTCAGGAGGATATAACCCTATATTAGAATAATAAACAATTTTAAATAAATATAAATTATACACATTATAGAACACAAAATAATAAATACAATAAAAATTATACAATGAAATTCAATGCAATATAAAATTTGAACGATCATGATCAGAATATAAAATATAGACATATCACCCACTAGGACAATCAAGATACAAAATAAATAAATGAAAAAAATGATACGAGGCCTTAATAATAATCTTATTTATAACTCATCTCAATCACTTGAGTATGATCCATCTTACTCGATGATCGATACTTTTTCCTCTTCCAAATATATACCTACAACTAGTGAGATTCTGTATGAGAACCCCAGTACAGTGCAGATCAAGAAGGGTATAAATATATAACTAATTAGAGAACTACCGATGTGTTATCATAAATAACTAGAAATACAGTGATATGTGTATGTGACATGCCCATTTTAAATTAATGAATAATCATTAGAAATAGACATATAAATAAAACATCATCAATCCTTAGGTCCTGAACCCCGATCGACCATACTTGCTCCAAACAGTGCTTGAGTGTCTCTAGGAATGTCACAATATAATTATAACCTTATAAATATAATATCTTGGTGTGTAACCCATGAATCCCTTTTACTTAGGCTCAAATGACCAAAAAATCATCATGAATGAATAAATAGCTAGATCCTAGGACTATTAGAAATATCTAAAAACTCAAATATAATAAATAGATCAAAGATTATTCTAAAGAATCATGAGAAGTAATTGATTAAAAAATATTTCTCATTTCACCATACAAATCAACTAGATCCCAATAATTATAGGCATCCACATCAAGTACTGATAATGTCATCAGGCTTGATTGGTCATATCTTAGGGGTGGACTAGGTATATCATAAAAATAATCATCACGATAATAATACCTAAGACTAAATAGTTGGATCCTATACATTCTAGGAATCATAGGGACTTGAGGCATCCAGGGTTTCCCATACAGACCCAAGGTTGAATTTCGATGTCCCAGTCATTATTCACATGGCTTAATAGTTGGATACCAAGATACACACCAAAAATCCATGATTATGTCATTAAATATATGTTGTACCATATAATATCACATGATGATAAAAATCCATATCCTAATAATCAACCTTGGGTATCTAAAATATCACCATCATACCAGATTAGGCCCATATCTTGGGTTCTAGGAAGTATGCTTGGGTATCCATAACTTTATAAAAAATGGCCAAGTGGGAGTATAAATATGAGATAAGGGTTGGAGGAACACATAAACCCATCCTCAAAATACATAACCTCATTCTATCACATGTTTAGTGTGGGTTATAAGGTGACACCCATTACCATATCTACCCATAGCCATTTGCAACTGCTCAGGGTCTGTCTATCACTATGCACCTACTCGGGTCCCCTAAATCATGTACAAGGAAAGGCACCCAACTTGGTCACCTCTAGTGAATATTGGGTAAGAGGCACCCCACTTGGGTACTTGGTCATATTCAAGTTACTTGGGTTATAACCCATCACATGAATGACATAACGGTCCCAGGTAAATTTATAAAATAACACTACCTCATGGGCCTCAAGGGTGTGCCTCATAAAAAACCATCCAGAGAGATGGACAAAATACCATCTCATAATCCATGTTCTCTCAAGGTAGGTTACTCACCCAAACAAATCCTAGTATGAATAAGGTATTTTCACCAAATCCTGGTCACAAAAAATAGGGGGAACACCCAACATGGGTTAGTATTATAGGATTATTAGATCTAAGGTGTCTTAAGGTTCTTACTATGCCCACTTGGTACCATCATCATGGGACACTATCACATAATCTTGGAGGTGTTTTCCACTAACAATAAGCGATACCACATCATATCCATTCAAATTTAAATTAAGGTTTTCTCCTTAGGGTGCAGGTGTCAAGGCCAACTCATTCAATGTACACGCCCACTTCCATCGATAGATGACACATCTCTCCATAGTATAAGGTCCTATCATTGAACATGGATCTCTATAGGGTCCGAGGGTTCTCATATAATTAATTAAAAGACTTAATTATATTTTTTGTAAATCCATTCTCTTTTTTCATTAAATTAAATAACCAAGTCATCACCCTCATTGTCAAGACCGCATGTCACAATGCATAAAAAAACATTATACCATTGGGAGATTATTAAGACTGCCTACCTCAATTGGAGTTTTTTTCATTTATTTAAAAGGTATGATAACTATTATAAGGATCATCCAAGACCTTTCTGAGATTTCCTAAGATCGTATCACTATCCGGGTACCACATCACCACGTCACACAATAACCGAAGGCAACAACCAATGGGAGGTCTGCAACAAACCCCGACACCAACCTAGGATAAAAACCTGAGTGCCTAAGTTATTTAAATCATTAATTAAATTTAATTTAAATATAAAAATTCCAATAAAATCATAGTGTAAATTACCATTGATGATTTGATAGATAAAGGTAGATGAATGTCATTACAGAATATCCCCTATGCAATCTAAATAAATTATTTGATGGAATTATAATATTTACCCATTCTATAGTAAATTTATAATTTTAAACCTAACCCACATATCATTAAATTCATAAAAAATGTGGGGAGGGATGAGCAGTTGAATGAGAAGAAATCCGTACCTCGTCCTGATGAACAAAACACCCAAGAACACTACCCCAAACTAAGGAGAATAAGGAAAGGGATGGGGTGAGGTCCTCCATCCATGCATGAAAGAGGAAGAAAATAAAAGGTGGATCCCCCCTATAAAAATAGAGCAAGAAAATGTTATTTCCCCCTCTTATAAGTCCACCTACTAGTAGGTATTAGGCCACTGGCTATCCAGTGCACCCAATAGGCTATCCCAGCCTCTAGATTTTCCATCTACTAGTCTCTAACTAGCCAGCGACTATTCAATGACTATAGGCTACAACAACACTACAACTCTGACACCCATGCTACCTATGATTCTCTCCCCCCCCCCTTGAAAACAATTATCCCTTATTTTAAATCCCAAATACCCCTTTATGGGTACTCAAAATCTCATAATTCCATTATGAATCCCAATTAAAAATTTAACCCATCCAATAATTGAAAAACTAAAATTTATCTTAAAACTAAAGAATTATCCATACCCATTGGAAATACACTTCCAGTGATGACCCAAAAAAAATTTATGATCCTCCTCCACCGCTTAGGCTAGATATGGTTTTGGATAGTTGCTACCTCATAGCAGTAGAGACTACCTCCTACAACTAACTTGGTATAACCCCTATTTTTTATTAAATCCATAACCAAATACTTTGAAAAAATACCTACAACATATTTATGTTTTTTATCTAAAAATAAACATATCCAAGAATTATTTCCCTTATTAAATAAAAATATCTTACCCAAATAAAATATCACATATCATCAATAAACCAACAACTCCAATCATTGAATATTTTCTAAAAATATAAATATGACTCTTAAGTGTTGGACAGTCCACCACATTATATTTTGTTAACATTATCCCATTAAATCTATTACAATAAATACAATGAGATAATACACCCCTTTAAGTTTTCTATACCCCATATACTGAGTCTTTATTAGAATCACCACCACTATACTACACAATTTTGGTTACATATTTTGGAGTAGTAGTAAGACTCATTCATTTCCACATCATTTAGTGGAACTAATTAGACCATGTCATGAGAAAATTTGAGTTCATACAACACATCCTCTATTCAACATTACATATTTCTTAATTTCATAGTAATATGATCATAGGTAAGTAGGATACTGATTTTTTATGCTACCATGCTTGGTACATTGAGTCATGGGACATGTTTGGTAGTATAATATATTTATATGTGCATGTACTATAGTAAAAATATAACTATCAGATCAAAGAGAGTATGTTTATTGGAACTAAAATCATACTATCTTGTACCTTACATGTCGTGGGATAAGCCTTCACCAATTGGTATGTTTACTATCTTTTTTATATCATTTTAATTTCAAAAAATTTGTTAAACTAAATGTTATTATTTTACAGTTATATGGTTTAGAAAGACTTAAACATATATCTAATCCCCATGAGGAGGATGTTTTAAATAAATAAATACTTCATGAAGATATTATTGCTCTTAGAGATCCTCTTGATTCACTATATGAGAGTGTCTATGATTTAGATCCACTAGAATATCCCGATCCACATACTTATATAGAGGAATTTGGGGATGTTGATGTGCAATATAATCCCACCAAGGATAATTCACATCCACCACCACAACCACCACTACCAGTAAGATTAAAAATTTGAGTATAGAGATATCGATTCCCAAGAGAGGTTCCATGTATTAGTTTGTACCTTCTTGGCCCATTACTTTTCTAGTTTGGGAGTTAGTGTTGTTCAGAGAAGGATCAAGGAGATTTAAATAGATTTTGGAGCTAAAATTATACTAACGTGAGTAATTCATGATATAAATATATATTCATGATGTGAGAGGTTGTTTTTGGTTTTGAGGTTGGTGATTTACTACTTGAAAACTAAAAAGGCAATTCTATACTTAAGTGGTTTATGACATGAAAGAATAATTCATGCTATGAATTAATTAGAGACCAAGGTTCTCTAAAAATCAATATATGTTAGTTGGGTTTGTAGGTTTAGTAATTCATAGCGGGATTCTGTTTCAGGACCTAAATTGGAGGGCCCCATGAAAACTCACGACATGAATCGATCATTCACATCGTGAATGTGTTGAGGTCCAACATGTTTATAAATTTTGATGCTCTCCCAAATTAATTCATTAATATATCATTTATATCAAACCATAGGAGAATCCTAGGTGATTTTGGAGGATATTTCATCCCCTTTCTTCCTGCTTTGATCCATGGATTCCATTCTATTTTCCTTGGCCATCCACATTGAGAAAATCCTCTTCTCTCCCTAGATTTTACTAGTTCCTCTTTGAGATTTTTTGGTACTGTTGTTTTTTTGGTTCGGGGAGTGCTTAGAGCTATGATTTTTAATGAACCTTTATGTGATTCATGTTTTTTTACGGTTTCCTAATGTAGTGGTTGTCTTCTAGTTGTTTCTCATTCACCCTACAGTACATGGAAATTTGAAAAGATTCTTTGAGGTAGGGGATCCTCATTATCTCTCTATTTACTCAAATGTGTGGGGATTTCATGATTTTATATTCCTTTGGGTGGATAGTAAGGTCCAACTTAAGAAGATGATTAATTTTATAAATATTTGTTTAATGATAATTAGAGATATCATATGTTTTACTGCTTTTAATGATATTGACAATGATATTATTCATGTATATTTCTATTTCTAAAGATAATGGTAGTTGGGAGGCTTACTTGTGTTTTAGTTTATGTACCTATGGAAACCTTGTTGTGTTGATTTTTTGATCCCAATCTAAAAAATATATAAGAATTTAAATTTCTATAATGAATTGGTTACCCCTATAAATCAAGAATTTTTGTGAGAATAACCATGTTATGTAATGAAGTAAAGTGATTAAATCCCTTGTTGACTCTGATTTGTGGTAAATTGTGGAATTCCGAATGTGTTTTTATGTGTTTATGTGGTTTTTATGAATATTTAGTGGTTGTGTGAACCCTTTTGGGGCTTGTGTGGTGATGGTGGTGACTGACTTGGGTGTGGAATGTATTGGGAAGTGATGTGATGGTTGGTTGGAATGGTATGTGATGTAGGCTGGTGGGTGGTTGTTGTAGTGATATGGTTGGGTGATGGTGAGATGGATTGGAATTAACTGTGTTGTGGTGGGGGTGGATGTGATATGGGAAAGATATTATGTGGTGTGTTTGTGTTAGTTTCTGAGTTATCTATAGAATAAATTGAATTTCTAAAAATTAAAAGACATCTATCGGTAAATGAATAAGCATGGTATGAAATATAATTATGAGAATAGTCTGAAATTTATGTGTGGTAATTGGATTAAATGATATTAATGATAAATGAATGGTTTTTTTATTTTAATTTAAATGGATTAGTAAATAAAATTTTGTGGAAACTCATTAAAATATGGAAATGGTGGAACATGTAATTGAAAATGTAATTGTGTGGTTATGTGTTCTAGTTGTATGGTGTGATGTATTTAGTGTTGGAATAGGTTGTGATGAATGTTTTTTGGTGAGGTGGTGGTAATGTGGAGTATTTTAGTGAATTTTATTTCAACTCATAGGTTGGGTAATGTGTGCTATCTAACTATAATGTATTTTCATGTTATTTCTATATTCTCCCCACCTGAGTTGAATAACCCTAATAGTTCCCAAATGTTTTCTATTTCAGGTGTTTTAACCAATATCATAGATGGCGGGGATTTAGATGGATATCTACCACCTCTTCCCAACTATCCCATAAGTAATAGTGACGATATCATTTGGTGTTGAATATTACCCCACTATGATAAGGATTGGTGTTAGAGATTAACTAGTAATGAGATGACGAGATGGTGTTGGTTATTGCCTAGTGGTTTTGAGGATGTGATATATAGTGGGGGTCATGTGTTCTTGGAGGAGGGAATGAGATTTATGTCTTTTAGGCCCATGATACCCTACTACCCTGGTTATGTGATGAGGTTGTGATGTGATGATGTTTGATTCTAGCACCAGATTCTAGACCCCATGGGAGGTTATAATAGGTTGAGATACATCATTACCCACATTATATATAGTTTTATATGTGATATTATATATATAAGGGATGGGAGAACATGAAGCTTGATGTTGGGGAGTGAGAGTGAAAAATCAACGGGGAAGTGGATATGGGGAACCATTGTTTTGTGTTCTTTTGATACTATATTATTATATTGGATGCTTAATTTGGTGAGCATGTTATGGTGAGGCTGGGATTGTTTAGTTGACCTATTTAGGTGCATGTTGGTTTTTCTTTTTGTTCATTGGGGAATTAGTATGATCTTTTCACATGTTCACTAGAGACCCTGGGTATGATCCTACTGAGTATACATGTTATTCTCACCCTATGTATATATAATTTGTTTCTAGTTTCTCCGAGGATTTCAGGGACCAAGTTAGACATCACTAGCTTGAATTTGGAGCTGTTGTTGAGTCCATATTATATGAATTTTCGTTGGTATTTACTTAGAGACTTTTATTTGTATTTATTTACATTGTTCGTTAATTGTGGGATAGTTTTGGGTTTACTTTAATATTATGTGCTGGATTTACATGGTGGTTATTTGTTCTATATTATGATCCTATATTATTAATGAGGATAATGTATTCTATATGTTAGATTTTTATACCCTTTGATCTAGTCACTAACCTGGGGCATACTGTAAGTGGGACTTGGGGGGAATTATCTATCCTCCTTTATTTCCATCCCATGAGGGGTAGCATTGGAGGGAGGGTTTGTGAAATTATAACATAAGACACTACATAGTAGATAAAGGTTCATGCATAAAGTATTTAGGATCCTATATAATTGGTAGTGGATCCTATGCCATATTTTTTTACTTATTCAAATGATATACCATCTTCAACTCATAGACATCCTGCAGCCAACATCCCTAGTGATAAAGAGGGGTGGGTCTTCACTTTAATATCACAATATCTTTATTCCCCAAGCAATACTCTCTCTTACAAAAACCTCATGGATGTGTTCTCATAATCTTCAGATTTAGGGAATACTATTAGTAACCCATAATTCATGGGGTATGTATCCAGATATGATGTTGGATAGTACTCTATGTAGTATAATGTAGAGTCATCTACTCAATATTATGTTGAGGCACCGATAGAATAACATATTGAGGTTCCAATAGTAGTAGTGATAGAGCAGTACATATAGGTAGTAGTTCTATATCTATACATTCACCCTTTTAAAGTAGAGGTAGTGCACAAAGTGAAACCCTCTATTTTATTCAAAACAATAGAGTGGTGTAGACATCACACCCAGAGTGGGTGTGAGGTTCATACACCTCATTGTGTTACTGAGAGGTGATGGTGTTGATTTTTTTCCACATTAAAATATTTTACATATAAAAATATCTAATTTTAGATATCATTAAATGTATGTTTAGATTCTACATTATCTCTATTTCATGTCACACCTCATTATCCTAATATCTATAATTAATCTTTGACCTATTACATACATTTCATAAATTTTGATCCATTGATAAGGATGAAAAATAAAATAAAATACTAGGTTATTAATAAAAAAAGTAATATATACTATGAATAACATTAAAAGGGATAAAAAATGATATTTAAATATCCTTATATGAGGATGTGTATATTCATGCTCCATCAGTTCATCCACGAAGGTTTAATATTATGATTATTATGATAAATTCATATTTATGTGTAACATGTAATGAAATAAATCAATAAAAATAATATTACCATTCCAATTTATCATATATTACTCTTAGAGACTCCCATAGACCACCAAAAGTACACTCATAAATAAATACACACACACACATACATATAAAATTATCATTTCAATGTTGTTATTTCACACCAACAATTCAAATTCATACATATTAGGAAGTATTTTGATGATAAATTTACATCCATATACACAATATCATCTCCATTTCTCATATAAAATTATCAATTCAATGTTTATATTACATATATATGGAAATAAAAATTTCTATAAATTTAATATATCTTATCACATTTTTACTCATTATTTAGAATTGATATCACTATTAATAACAACTACACCACATTATTGAATTATTGAATCTATTTATTATCCTAAAATTAATGACACAAAAACATCCAATTACATTTATAACATCCAGATATATTTGGTTATTCTTTTTATGAATTAAAATAAAATTTAAAATAAATAATATAATTATAAAACTATAATATTTAAAAAACCCAAAACTAATAAAACCCAACCCCCACAAAATATAAACTATAATATATTTATATTATTTATAACATATATAAAAAATAAAATTTAAAATAAAATTTATAAAAAACCAATATCCAAAAAAATATGAACTATAATATATTAATAACTTTTAAAAAAACCTAAACAATGAAAAAAACCAGCGAGTGCCAATTCATTTGACACCCAACTAAAAAACCTAGACTATATTACATTTATAGAGAAAATTTGGGGAAGGGGGTTTTTAAATTTTTTAAATTTTTTTGGGTTAGGTTTTATTTGTAATATGGAATGACCGAGTGTCAATTGATTTTTAAAACTTCGGTATTTTTTTAAAAAATAATTTTTATTAATTTTTTGATATATATACAAAAAATTTTAAAACAAAATTTAAAATATATTTTTTTAATTTTAATTTTAATTTTTTTTGTTATATATATATATTAAAAATTATTTAATGTTTTTTTATATTCTAAATTACCATTATTTAAGTAATTTCAAAATATAACAAAAAACTCCACCCATGACACACTTTTATAGGGCATTCCTTATGGATTTTTCATATGATATTTAATTTAATTTCACAACATTATAATAATAATATTTTATTAATAATAATACATAAATTATATAATTTACCAATTAAAAATAAAAAATAAAAAATTAATAATATAATTATTTATATAATTAATAATTAAATAAGGTCTTGGTAATGGGCCAGAAAGATCCAATTCCATCGATTTTTTTAATAAAGAGTGTGAAGAAACCACATGAAAAATAGGGGAAATGGTATGTGAAAAATTATAAAATCTACTACCACCAAAAGCTAAGCATACAGTTTCCCAAAAAATAATATAAACATGTTGGGCCCCGAATAAACATTGTTTTAATGATAAAAGAACTTTAATTTTTTCTAACTTGTTTTAGGTTGTTCGAGGTGTATTTTGTGTGTTTCTAGTGTGTTAGTTTAGAATGAAGCCATCATGACTAAAGATACCTTTAAGTCATGTTCAAAGGGACTCTTCTACTTATATTGTAGTAGGGCAGTGCCAGCTGACTAGTGTAGTGGCACCAGATAACCGATGGCCTAGAAAGAACACTCTCATCCATCATGAGTCCACCAGTTAGCTGATGGAGGTGAACTGACTGGTCGGTGGGATATTTCTAAAATAAGATGCTTCTAGGAAGTCTGCCGACTACATAATGGAGACTACCAGGTATCCGATGGAGTCAAGGCTACTAGTCCAAGGGGGAATTTATGGTGGTCAAAAAGTCGTTTTTGGTCTTAAATGAAATGGCTTGATTCATTGGACCATGGGAATCTTTGGAGGCTATAAAAGGAGATCATAGAGGACTCAATTCATTATCTAACCATCCAATAAATCAAAATGCAGGCATTATAACCCTCCCAAAGCTCAAAGTTTATCCAATTCCCTCAAATATCCTAATATTTTAATTTCATAAAATTTCAAGTGGAGTTCAAGTGATCATCATCCAAGGATATGAAGTCACCAAATCAAGAAGGGAGTTTTCTTCAACAGATTCATCTAAAGTACCATTGAAAACCTTTTTCAATAATTTTTTCCTCTTTCTATCTCTTACTTTATGGGATTTTTTTAAAACCCCTTATCTCTCACTTCTTATCCATGTCTCTCTCTCTATCTCTATTTCTATCATGATCTATTTCTTCAAGAGAGAGCTAATTCCTATCATTAAAAAGGTATTTAAATTATGGAAGTCATCTATTTTTATTCTCCCTCTAATTCTATAGTTATTGGTTATCCATTAAAACTAAGTGATTGAGGTTCTTGCTATTCAATTAAAATAAAGGGTTTTTGAGATTATTGGTTTCCCTTAAAACCAACAGTTTTGGCTTCTTGGTTCTAATTCAAACCAAAGGGTTTATTATATTGAATTGTGTGATCATTATCACGGGGAGGAGATATAGGGGTACCTTTGAGTACTATTTCCAAACTTCTTTACCAAGTTTACTATGCCATTTCTATAGTTACTTTTACAAATCATATTAATTTATTTTCCTTGGTATAAATTTTGATACCATTTAATTTTATTATATTGATCACTTGATTTACTTCATCGTACCTTTTATACCTTCAATTTTATTTATGATTTTAATTTTTTAAAAGTCAATTCACCCCCCTCATGACATTTCTATGACCCAATAATTGGTATCAAAGGGTCATGTGTAGTTATTTCAAAATCACTTTTTGAAAATATTTTAATTTTTTCAAAAAATTATTTTAATTTTAGAATCATGATCGATTTTAAATTTTGATTATAAAATGGAATCAAATTATTATATTAATTATCCATTATTTTATAGTTTATTCATATTTGAAAAATCACATGTCTATTTTCCTTAGAAGTATTTTATATCCTATTTTAAAGTTGGTTATGCATGGTTATACCCCTACAAATAAACCTGAAGATTAATAGACCCCACAAGATATTTCATCTTTTAAAAAAATGGTAAATCTATGAATACCTTTCATTGAGGTTTAGATAAAAATAAATTAAATATAATTTTTTCTTATAAAATTTTCCATGATATATGAAAACTATTAGAAATCACACAAAAAGGAATGGATAAAGTTTAGGACACTATATTGGATATGTATCATCAATATTTACAATGTTTATCTATTTATGAAAATTAACCCATTACCATCATGTTTACTCATTTCACTGACATTTTCAATGGTAAAAAATCTCTCAGTGTTGACTTGTCCAAAAAAATTCTAGAAAGGCAATCCTATTAGTTTTACCTCTTTTGTGGGATCACAAAGTGATAGAAATACAAGAATCCAAATGTTAGACCCTCTATGATAATGTAGTTTTCATAATAAAAAATAATGTCAATATATTGATTCTACTCTTTCATTCCATTTTAATATCTCTAAGTAAATCAATTATGTCATACAGAAAAATATACTCAAATAAGTCAATAACCTATATTCATGAATAAATATTCTTAAAAGTGTATTTATACATGTAGTTTTGGATAAAACTTAGTCTTGTAATGATTTGTGTAAGAAAGACACTTCGTAACCTTTCTAGATTCCTTGACACACCGAAGTTGACAAACCGATGTTCGACACACCAAAGTCGACACACCGAAGTCGACACACTGAAGTTTGACACACTGAAGTCGACACACCGAATTTCGACACACCGAAGTTTGACACCCCGAAGCCGACACACCAAAGTTTGAAACAGCGAAGTCGACACACCGATGTTTGACACACCGAAGTCGACAGACTGAAGTCGACACACCGAAGATGAAAAACCAAAGTTGACAGACCAAATTCAACACACCTAAGTTGAAAAATGAAAGTCGACACACCAAAGATGATAGAACGAAGTCAACACAATGAATTCGACACATCGAAGATGACATACCGATGTTACCAAACCAAATACAACAGATCGAAGATGACTCACCGATAGTCATAAATAACTGTTTCAATTTTATTAATTCAAATTTATTTCTAAAGGTCATATTTGGACAAATTAATGTTTATGATATTATTTAATGTTATATGTAGGACTATCCGTAGACAGTACGAGGTACATGCACATGCAAATATCTTTATGCCTAGTAGACCTTGAAGTATAAAAGGAATTCAATTAGAGATCAAAAACGACATAGACCCAAAGATATAAAGATACACATAGAGCTTGGAGAACACGATGAAAGATAGACTGCGTGAACTAAAAATATTTAAAAGATAAAAACTTGAAGTTTGAGCTCACCTACCAACTACCTACTAGAGCTTGATGAACAACCTCACAAAGAAGATATGAACACTTCACAACAAACTACGACTCTCTATTCTGAATCCAACTTTTAGAATAGGACTCACATATCATTTCCTCAACATTCATTGAATATAGAGAATTACTATACAACACATAGAGAATTATAAACTATATTCTCTTTCATAACTCTGTTGTGTTCTTTTGATTACTATTTTGAGTAGTGTGTATATCTGTTTGAATATCACACACTATCTCCTGAGCTAAACTGGAGGGTAAAAAAATATCCTCACTCTCAATCTCTTGTTACACTTGTATCCCACGTAGAAATGTAGATGTGATCCTGTGAGATCTATTTATTTGTTTTTCCCACGAATAACATGGTAGAGGTCAAGTGTGACCTCGACATCCTCTGTACTATTGTGAACCCCGATCCAAGGTGTGGATAAAATGTTTATTAAAATAAACTGATTGGTGGTAGGTAATCACTAAGTGAAGAGGACTAAGTCTCTGCTTGAGACCGAACCTCTTTTTTTATCCACTATGCTGTTATTTTTTGTCTGTTATGTATTTCTAGAATTAAGATAAACTGAACTTTGACAGTTAGTTTAGTAAGTGTTTATATATGTTTTGAATCATTAGGTTTGTTTCAAAAGTTTTACTAAGTTTTAGATTGGGAAAGCTGAGAACTAATCAATCTTCATAGAACCAAATTGAACCTTCAAGACTTTTATAAATTCACTAAAAACTGAATTTGTGTTTATTTTCATAGAGGTGTATCATTTTGTAAAGAACCCTTTTTAACAGAAATTTTTATAGATACTCAATTCACCCCTCTCTTGAGTCATCTACTCCGACCAACATTTGGTATTGGAGGAGTTATGAAAGTTACTATATGTTTTTCAAATCGTGTCAACTGTGATTATAGTTGTGTTTCAAAGATCTTCAAATTTCTATTATTTCTAAATTTTTATCGCTTTGAAATTAGTTTACAAACTTTATCATGGAAAATAGATTGGAAGGGGATGCTACCAAAATACCACCTTTCTTTAATGGAACTAACTATGCTCAGTGGAAGCTTAAAATGAAAATACATCTATAAGGTATGGGATTTGAAATTTATACTGTTATTGAAAGTAAATATGCAATACCTAAAACTTCTAGAAAAAATTGGGATGAACCTACCAAAACTTCCTATAACAATAATTGTAAAGTAATTAATGCTCTATAATGTGCCTTAGGAGATGAAGAGTTTAACCGTATTTATGCTTGTAAACCAACACATGAATTTTGGGATACTCTCTCTGTTTCTCATGAAGGAACATCTAATGTTAAAGAAATGCAATTAAATACTTATACTTTTAAATATAACAATTTTAGAATGAATCTTGATGAGTCAATTTATGATATGTATATGAGGTTCAATGAAATTGTGAATACAATTATTTCTTTAGGAGAAGAAGTAACTTCCAAATAGAAGATCATGTAGATTCTGTGATGCCTACCAGACAGATGGCGTGGAACATCTGTATCAATCATATATCGTACGATATTGATAAAATTAAAGTGAAGTAATTGATTTCCAAATTAATGATTTATGAAGAAGGATTGAAGGTAAATCAAGAGGAGGATGAACCAAAATGATAGTATATAGCTTTCAAGACATCTGCATCCAAAAGTAAAGATAAATAGAAAATTCAAACTGCTGTCGAATGCTCAAGCAGTGATGAAGTTACTTCAGACAGTGATGAATAAATGGTCCAGTTGGCTAGATGATTCAAGAAATTCTATAGAAAAAAGAAGTTCTTCAAAAAGCCTAGTTACAAAGGAAAGTAAGATAATAAGTTCAATTGGAAAAATGATTGGAATTAAAATGATAAATCAGAAGAGATAATTTGTTATGAATGTAAAAGGAAAGGACATGTCAAGGCTGACTGCCCAAAGATGAAATACAAGAAAAAGTATGAAAATAAAGATAGATGGTATAAGAAAGCAATGAAGGCCACCTAGAGTGACTTTGAGGATAGCTCAAGTGAATATGGCTCTTCTAAAAATGAGAAATATGATATGGCTAATATGTGTTTCATGACAAACACAACTGAGGTAACCTTAGACTCTCCTACACATAATTTTTATTATTCTAAAAGTGAGTATGAAAATATGAAAAATGATGAACTATTCGAATATTGCAACATGTTATAGGAAACCTGTAATGAGTTGAAAGATAAATATAAATCTTTGAAGAAATAGCATGCTCTTACCGTGACTTCTAAATCTAAACTTACAACTAGGAAGGAGAAAAATGCTCAGCTGCTCAAAGAGAACAATGAGTTAAAATGTCTAATGAACAATTGAAGGAAGACTTAGAAAAGTTTACTAATGGAAAAAATAATCTTACTCAAATTATTGGTAAAACAATAGCTCCTAAGTATATTTCTGGGATAGTATATCAACTAGGTCAAAAAAAATTATCCAAATCACATTTTGTACCCAAATCTGGAAAATCTGCTACCTATTTCAAAAACCAGAGTTGTACTGCAAGTTAAAGTTCCACAAATTCATTTACTATATCCAATTCTTCCGGACTGAATAGAGTTTATTTTTCAAACACTATATATTATGCATATAGGAAACCCATAAGATAGTTGTGGGTTTTTAAGGATTATATTACTAATGTATGTGAACCTAGAAAAATATGGGTACGAAAGTCGTTTCTTGGTTAAACTGTTTTGTAGGTAAACTGCCTAAAGAGTTCCTATAAAAAGTTATGGTACTTGGATAGTGGGTATTCAAGACATATGACAGGGGATTTTTCAATCTTTAAAAGTCTTATCAAGATCTATTGAGGACATGTCACATTTGGTGACAATGGTAAAGGAAAAATCATCGGCCTAGGCCAGATTGGTAACCCTAACTCTATTTCAATTTCTAAATTACTGTATGTTGATGGAATGAAGTATAACCTGCTCAGAATATCTCAACTGTGTAATGATGGATTTAATGATAAATTTATAAATTATTCGTTCCATGTTTTTTATTCCAAGAATAATTTAGTATTTACTGCTTTTATAAATGATAATGTATATTCTATAAATCTAGACACACTATCCTCACAGAATGTCTCTTGTCTAAATGCCTTCCACAAAGAGTCTTGGCTCTGGCATAAAAGACTAGGAAATTTTAATATACACTCTCTTAGTAAGTTAACTCAAAAAGTATTAGTTAGAGACTTACCCAAATTAGAGTTTCCAAACAACAAAGTATGTAATCATTGTAAAAAATGAAAGCAACATAAAATCTGTTTCAACCCAAAGAAAGAAGTAACTACTTCTCAACCTCTCGAGTCGGTTCACATGGACTTGTTTGGACCATCTATAGTTTCAAGTCTCAATGGAAAGCACTATGTTTATGTTCTTGTAGATGATTTCTCTAGGTATAACTAGACCTTTTTATGACTTATAAAAGTGAATCCTATTCACACTTTACCAAGTATTCTAGGATGGTGGAAAATATTAGTGGATTTAAGATTAAATACTTAAGAAGTGATCATGGATGTGAGTTTGAGAATCAAGATTTTGAAGATTTTTGCTCAAAGAATAGCTATAATCATAACTTCTCTTCACCTAGGACACCTCAACAGAATGGTGTGGTAGAAAGAAGAAATAGAACCTTACAAGAAATTTCTAGGACTATGCTTAATGAATATGATTTACCCATTTATTTTTGGGATTAAGCTATTAATACAGCTTGATAAATAATAAACAGAGTCTTAATTAAACCCATTCTTAAGAAAAAACCTTATGAGTTGTGGAATAATAGGAAACCCAAAGTAGGTTATTTTAAAGTGTTTGGATGTAAAGTCTATATTCTTAACACTAAAGATAATTTAGATAAATTTTCCTCTAAAAGTTATGAAGGAATATTTCTTGGATATTCTACATCAAGTAAAGCCTATAGAGTCTTTAATAAGAAAACCAAATGTTTAGAGGAATCTTTACACATCAAGTTTGATGAAGTATATCTACATAAGCCCAAGACTTCACTAATAAATGTTGAAGAGGATATGTCCAATCTGGAAATTAATGGTACAACCTAAAATTATCATGTGAAGGAATATGTAAAAACTCCTAGTTTTGTAAACTCTCCTTGTCTTAACCGTAGTAAACCAGATCAACCTGACCAACCTAAAATATCAAGTCCTACTTTCTCTAGACCAACTAGAACCCTTTAGAATCATCCCTAAGATTCTATTGTTGATGATTTAAATAGAGGAACACAAACCAAAGATTCTTTGAGAAACCAGTTTGAACATCAAGACTTCTTGTCACAACTTGAACCTAAAAGTATCAATGATGCAATCAATGATGAATTTTGGGAAATGGCCATGCAAGAAGAACTTAATCAGTTTGAATGAAATAAAGTTTGGAAACTTGTAGATAGACCTAAGGATACTTTGACCATAGGAACCAAATGGGGTTTTAGAAATAAGGTTGATGAAGTTGGAAATATAGTTAGAAATAAAGCTAGACTAGTTGCACAAGGATATAATCAAGAATAGGGAATTGATTATGAAGAGACTTTTACACCAATACCTAGACTTGAGGCAATTAGGATCTTACTTGCCTATGCAACACACTTATATTTTAAAATTTATCAAATGGATGTCAAAAGTGAATTCCTAAATGGTTATATAATTGAGGATGTTTTGGTTGAACAACCCCCCAGTTTTAAAAATCCACATTTTCCAAATCATGTGTTCAAACTATCAAAAGCTTTATATGATTTGAAACAAGCTCCAAGAGTCTGGTATGAAAGGTTAAGTAATTTTATTATTTCTAAAGGTTTTACAAAAGGATTTTCATATCCTAATTTATTTATAAAAAGAGTTTCAAAAGAAGTTTTAATAGCTTAAATATATGTAGATGATATTATATTTGGATCTTCTAAAAATTCTTTATGTAATTATTTTTCAAACATAATGAAAAGTGAGTTTGAAATGAGTTTAATGGGTGAACTCAAATATTTTCTTGGATTTCAAATATTTCAAAATAAAGAAGGTATAATGTTAAATCAAAGTAAGTAAACAAAATATATTTTAAAAAGATATGGATTTGATATCATTAAGAGAAGTGAAAACCCTATGAGTTCTACATGTAAGTTAGATCTTGATGAAAATGGAAAATCAGTTGATCAAACTGTGTACAGAGGAATGATAGGAAGTTTGTTGTACTTAATATCTAGGAGGCCAGATATTATGTGCAATGTGTGTATGTGTGTGATATTTAAAGAAAACCCAATGGAGTCACACCTAAATAGTGTTAAAATAATTTTCAAATACCTCAAGTATACAACTAACTTAGGACTATTCTATCCAAAAGGACAACCTTTTGATTTAGTTAGCAATTCAGATTATAATTTTGGTGGATGTAAGTTAAATAGAAAGAGTACCTCTAAAAAATTTCACTTTTTGGGAAAGTCACTAATTTCACAGTGTAGTAAAAAGAAAATTTCAGTTGCATTATGAACTACTGAAGAAGACTACATTGCTGCGGGTAGTTGTTGTGCACAAATTTTGTGGATGAAACACACCTTATTAGACTACAGATTTAAATTCAGACATATCCCCATAAACTGTGACAACAAAAGTTCTCTTAACATTTCTAAGAATCCAATTTCTCGTTCTACAACAAAGCATATTGATGTAAGACATCACTTTTTGAGAGATCACTATCAAAAAGGTGATATAACTCTTGAGTTTATTGGGACTGAACATCATCTTACTAATATATTCACTAAACCCTTAAATTATGAGATAATAAATTACATCAAACATGAACTAGGAATGATAAATTAGTAAGATATTCGTTAAACCGATCTTCTTGAAACCGATCTTCTTGGAACCAATCTTCTTGAAACCGATCTCTTGAAACCGATCTTCTTGAAACCGATCTTCTTGAAACTGATCTTCTTGAAAATGATCTTCTTGAAACCAATATTTTTGAAAATGATTCTTGAAACTGATATTCTTGAAACCTATCTTCTTGAAATTGATCTCTTGAAACGGATCTTCTTGAAACTGGTCTTTTTGAAACTGATCTTCTTGAAATCTATCTTCTTGAAACTGATCTCTTGAAACTGATCTTCTTGAAACCGATATCTTGAAACCGATCTTATGAAACTGATCCCTGAAACTGATTCATTGACACTGATGTATTTAAGGATTGTTTTGTAAATTTTGGCTGTTTTAAATAGAACGATTCTATTTTGTATTCTTCTTTTTTCCGCATTTAAATTTTTATCTTTTATGATTTACAATCCCTAAATGATATATTAAGTCAAATACATCCTAACCTTTCACCTTCTCCTCTACCATAAAGCCTTCTACCTTTTTCACTCTTCCTCTTAACCTCTCAACACAGTTGGAATCCGAAGTCTTGTCATGGAGAGGACCAAGTGTGCAATGGAAGAACCTATAAAATCTCCTTTTTCTAAACATCAGAAAGGTGAGTCCAGTGGGACTGCGAAACCAAGTTTGGAAAGACGAGTGGTTACGGCTAAAAAGGAGGTGTCTGATGAGTGGCTTCTGTCAAGAAAATCCTTTTTTGGAACTATTGGAATCTCAAGGATGGCTCAGTTGGTTCTCCAATAATGAAAGACCCTATTATCCGCATCTAGTTCATGAGTTCCACTAACATTTGAGGATATCCTTAGATAAAGCTGAGGCCGCAAAGATGAAGTCTCTGGTAAAGGGAAAAAGATAGCTTTTTCATCTAAGGAATGGGGGGAATGATTAGAAATGCCTCATGAAGGTGTCTATGCTGACTATCTGGGTAGTATTCCACATTCCTCAAATTTTTTCACATATGCAGATGCTCTGAACGAGCTGAATGGAAATGGAGAATCCAGTAGGACTATTGAAAATAAATTTGAAGGAGAAGTAAGACTTCTTTTTTAAGTTCATACAAAATTAAATCTTCCCAAGGATGGGAGATTTCTCTACTGTGAAGAATCCGGATGTTTTCTTGATATTTTTGTTGAAATATGGGTTAAAAGTAAACCTATGTAGGTATCTAATGGTGCATATCTCTGATTTTATTAAGACATTCGAGAAGGCAACCTTCTTGTACTATCCGAGGATGATTTCTGCCATGTTGAAATGGTTAGGTTGTGTGGAAGATGGATATGAAGTGATAAGTGCCTGTAGTGGTTTTTGTCTTCAAAAAGACATTTGTAAGAGGATGAAAAGCTTATAGAACCCATGGAAGAGATGTTTGGTAGGAGATGATGAAATTCTATATAAGGATTTCAATCCAATTGACCACCCTTTTAGACCAAAGGACTAAGTTGATCTAGGTCTCAAACTAGGAGAGGTTCCAGTTTATTCTGACGAGGAAGATGAGATTGAAGTTCCAAGGGAATAAGGATCTCCTTTTGATGATAGGAGTGATCCTGATATTATTGAAAGTACCAAAGATATGTCTTATGGACCTTCTAGTCCACCTTTAGACTTTCCCTCAAGAGAACCTTTATTAGGTGATGAGGATGAGGAAGAAACTGAAGATATTGGAGTTGAAGGCTATGTCAGTAAATCTGATGAGGAATCAGAAGATGATGATGGTGATAATTTCAGAAATGATGAGCATGTGAGTGACTCTCTAAAAATGGGACAACAAGTGGTTGACAGATCCATTGAGGAATTTATACATAGAGATGGTGAGGGTGTTGATCATGTTGAACAACAGGATGTTGGTCATCGAGATGCTGAAAATGAGGAAAGATCACCCATTCCTAATGCTAAAAATCAAGAGATAATTCAGGAATTGAATGATCTTATGGCTGCTGGCCAAGAGTAAGAAGATGAGGTTCTAGTGACTCTAAATAAGGAAGTGCTTGGTGAAGCTGAAGTAGCTGGAGAACAAGAAGAACCTGAAGTTTGGTTGGTTCTTACTCCCAGAAAAGTTATTATTCCCCAAAACTAGAATGAAGAAGTTGATGCTGATGATGTTGTTCTTCAGCCTTAGGGAAGAAGGATCAGAATTGATACTGTTGAGCCAAGAGACTGGACCTGTGCTATAGAGTTGAATAATGATCCATGATACATTCTTTTCAGTTTATAGTATGAATCAGATGAGGACATGGTGCCTCCTCCTTCTTCTCCACAAGTCCAGGATGAACCAAAATATATTGCACCTGTTCCACCAACTGCACCTCCACTAGTATAACCAATATCTCAGTCAGTTCCCAGTGACTATGTCACTAAGGCTGATTTGGAGAAATTCAAAAATGATATATGTGAGTTTGTGATAGCTTGAGTGGGATCCAGAAGTTCATCATCCACCTTCATAGGTATCTCATATGCTGATTCAGCAAAGATTGCAAGAATAATGATCTAGGATATTCAACAAAATATCATTAATACATCAAAAACCATTATTAGACACAATACCTTGTTGAGAGAAGAAGTAAGAAAGATGATCAATGAGTTAAATTATTTAACCTCAGAATTCAATACCTCCTTTAGTGGTGTTATGGAAGTTATTAGGAACTTGGTGACTCATCTACTCAGTGTAGATCTAAAAAGGTTGAAAGAAGATCTTTGAAAAATGTTGACTGGCCCATCCAGTTCTAGGAGTGGGAAAAGTGATGTTGCTGATTTGGGGTCTCTCAAAGTTGTGATGAGAAAAGAAATTTAAAAACTTTAGAGTGATTCAGACAAAGAAACCCTTGAAAAAGTACATTGAAATATAGATCTTGTATACAATATGGTCAGACAGTGCACAAATGAAGCTTCTACAGATCAGAAAGAGATTTAGGAAAAGGTGGATACGTATTTCACTAAGATTTATACCAAGCATGATCTCATCAACAACTTCAAGTTTCTCACAGAAAATCTTTGAATTGCTTCAGTCACAGAAGCATTCAAGAAGAAAGTCCTTCAATTGAAGAAGTTTACACCTTTTCTGAGTAGATTTATGGAAAATAAGGATGACTTTGAGAAGGCGATGCAATATGATGGTGAAACAATTAATGACTTCATCAATCTCTTTAAGCCTTATCTGCATGTTCAGGCCGAGGCTATTGTGGTACCTCTAGCTGCTTTAATTGGTACTGCCTCTTAGCCTCATGCTCCAATGAATGTCTCTCAGGCCCTTTCCTAGATTTGACTGATCATCATAGAGCAAACTCCAAGTCAATTATTGTCAAAAGGAAGCCTCCCCTTAAAACTACTATTCCTACAGGTGTTTCCCTGCCTGGTGTTATCTTCAGACCACCTCTTCCCTCTGCCTATCCCAAACCTTCTCTCTCTCCCTCAGATCATTAAAACAAATGAAAATCTCCTCATCATCAAAAACATTAGTGATGGATTTTTTCTTTTTGATAGGGATTTGGTCTTTTTGTTAGTATTGTACTTTTACATCTCTTAATGGAAATCTTTATGGTGTCTTTCTTTTATGTTATTTCTCCTTTCTGCATTTATTTTAGCTCATCCCAGAAGGGGGAGAAAATAATGTAAGCATACATTATTTATCTAAGGGGGAGTTTTTTTTGGTTTAGGACACATGGAATGTACTCACCTTAATCCATTTATTGAGGGGGATATTTGTTTTAAAAATTCAAACAAGGAAATTCTTTAGTCATGCTGAAAAATTACACATTCAGTGCAGTATGCTATGTCAAGCTATCTTTATTCTATTTATTTTTTTGCATGTATGCCATAATTTGTGATTATCAAAAAGGGGGAGATTGTTAGACCCTCTATGATAATGTAGTTTTTATAATAAAAAATAATGTCAATATACAGATTCTACTCTTTCATGCCATTTTAATATCTTTATGTAAATCAATTATTTCATACAAAAAAATATACCCAAATAAGTCGGTAACCTATATTCATGAATAAATATGTTTATAAGTGTATTTATACATGTATTTTTGGATAACGCTCAGTCTTGTAATGATTTGTGTAAGATAGACACTTCTTAACCTTTCTAGATTATTTGACACATTGAAGTTGACAAACCGATGTTCGACACACCGAAGTCGACACACCGAAGTTGAAACATCGAAGTTGACAAACCGATGTTCGACACACCAAAGTTTGACAGACCGAATTCGACACACTGAAGTTCGACACACCGAAGTCGACACACCGAAGTTTGACACACCGAAGTCAACACACCGAAGTTTGACACACCTAAGTTCGACACACCGAAGTCGACACACCGAAGTTCGACACACCAAATTCGACACACCGAAGTTTGACACACCGAAGTCGACAGACCGAAGTTGATACACCAAAGATGACAGACTGAAGTTTACAGAATGAAGTCGACACACTAAATTCAACACACCGAAGTCGATACACTGAAGATGAAAGACCAATGTCGACACTCTGAAGTCAACACACCGAAGATGAAAAACCGATGTTACCAAACCAAAGAAAACAGACTAAAGATGACTCACTGATAGTCATAAATAACTATTTCAATTTTATTAATTCAAATTTATTTATAATGGTCCTATTTGGACAAATTAATGTTTATGACATTATTTAATGTTGTCTGTAGGACTATCCGTAGATAGTACGAGGTACATGCACGTGCATAGATCTTTATGCCTAGTAGACCTTGAAGTATAAAAGGACTTTATATTAGTGCTAAAAATTGACATAGAAACATAAATATAAAGATACACATAGAGCTTGGAGAACACGCTGAAAGATAGACTCTACGAACTTAGAATATTGAAAAGAGAGAAACTTGAAGTTTGAGCTCACCTACCAACTACCCACTAATGCTTGCTGAACAACCTCACAAATAAGAGATGAAAACTTTCACAACAAACTGTGAATCTCTGTTCAAAAGCCAACTTTCAGAAAAGGACTCGCATATCATTTCCTCAACATACATAGAATCCAAAGCATTACTGCACAACACACAGAGAATTCTAAACTCTATTCTCTTTAATAACTCTATTGTGTTCTTTTCATTACTATTTTGAGCAGTTTTTATATCTGTTTGAATATCACACACTGTATCCTAAGATAAACTGAAGGATAACAAAATATCCTCACTCTAAATCTCTTATTACACTTGTATCCCAAGTAGAAGTATGGAAGAGATCCTGTGAGATCTGTTTATTTGTTTTCCCATGAATAATTGTGGTAGAGGTCGAGTGTAACCTGGACAGCCTATGTGCTGTTGTGAACCCCGATCCAGGGTGTGGATCAAAAGTTTATTAATATAAACTTCTTGGTGGTGGGTGATCACCAAGTGGAGAGGACTAAGTCTCTTCTTGAGACTGAACCTCTTGTTTTATCCGTTGTTCTTTTATTTTTTTTATCTTTTATGTATTTCTGACATTAGGATAAACTGAACTTTTATAGTTAGTTTAACAAGTGTTTATATCTGTTTTGAATCAGTAGGTTTGTTTTAAAAGTATTACTAATCTTTAGATTGGGAAATCTGAGAACTAATAAATCTTCAGAGAACCAAATTGAACCTTAAATACTTTTATAAATTCACTACAAACAGACTTTGTGTTTATTTTCATAGGGGGATATCATTTTGTAAAGAACCCTTTTTAATATAAATTTTTATAGATACTCATTCACCCCCCTCTTGAGTCATATACTCCAACCAACACCAAATACATAAAAAATATATCAGTTAAAGAAATAATTGGACTAGTCAAGATGTATGGGATCACTATGCAATTCCAAGAAATTCATAAATATATGACGGTCATGATAACCAAGAATAAAATTTCTTTTAAAGAAATTGAGGATGTTGATTCTTCCAAAAGTGATAGCAATGATAAAGGATAACTTGAACATATTTTTAAAATTATGTAAAAACTCATAAATAAGAAGAAATCATTCTAATATTCTAGAAAGAAATATCCAATCATTGTTCTAGAAGTGGAATGTAACGAGTTAAACAAAAAGTCTCATATAAGTCCATATTTACCAATATTCAAAAGAGGTTAATAGGAAAGAAGAAAGCTAAGAAATATCTGAAAGTTTTAACTTGGGATGAATCTTCCTCCTTAGGCGATGAATGTTTGAAATGCCTCATGGAATATCTAATGGGAGGTAACTAAGTTAGTAATCCCATGTCTCATTATTCTTATAAATATTATTATTATTATTTCTACTTCAGTCTCTAAAATTATGTATACCTGAAAAATGCTTGAGATAAAATTGAAAAAGGCTATCATAAACTCAATTATTTATATTTAGATCTCAAAATTAAGTATAAGAAAGTGTTCATTAAAAAATATTGGGTTTTAAAAAAAATATCTTCTTTTAAAAGAAAAGTATGATTTTCTTTTGAAATTTAAAAATTAACCCGATGTTGATGTTTACAGAACCAAAATAAAGTATCTCAAAATATCTCTTTTAAAATTCAACCAAGGTGAAAAAAACTTAATACAATCCTTGGTTCTCAATGTGTTAAAATAAATAATCATGTTTTTGGTTTTTCAAATGATAATAAAAATTTTTCAAAAAAAACTACGATCATTTCAAATAGTGTTTCTAGAAATAAATTTTACAGATATTATAATAAATATAGTAATCTTATCTATGAGTTTCCTTGGGAAAATACTAGGAATGGGATTTATAAATTTATTCATATATATTCTAATCTGTATAAAAAATCTAAGAATGTTTGTGTCCCTAAATATTTACTATCCCTTATTTGAGGGCCTAAATTTGTTACCTTGACTAAATCATATACTAACATTATCAGAGCCTTAATGATATCAAAAGGTATCTTTAAATTTTTTCTTTTAGGTATTTTCCTCCAGACCGCATTGATCTATCAAAAGAGTGGATTCTATTTAAAATATTATATTCAACCTCTTGAAGTGATTGATAAAAATTTTCCACCTTGAGATTAATGTTTTATAATTAATATAAGAAGGATTCTAGAGATATATTTTCTAGATAATCTTGGATATAAATCTTTATCTTCATGAAAAAGGGTTTTTTGTTCCTTTTATTTTAGTTATCTATTGAATTTTATTTCAATTTTTTTCATCTCTAATTTTATAATCTTTTTAAATTTTTATCTTTTTTATTTTTGGCTATGATCCATTTATCTAAGTAGTGATATAATTTTAGGGGGATTCACATTTATTTTTTAAATTTATTTTATTTTACTTTTTCAATTTTTTTTCAAAATATATTTTCTTTTTCAATTTTTTTATTTTATCTATTAATATTGATATTCCCTCTTATCTTTAATTTTTATTTGAGATGATTTTATCTTTAAAGTTATATCTCTCAATTTGTTTACTTATTTCAATATTATTTACTGATCTATCTATTTTATTTTAAGGGAGTTACTTTTATGATATTTTTTATTCATATCCTCTCTCTTATCTAAGCATGTTCTTAAAGATTAATTTTTTTTCTAATCATGTGTAATCTCTTCTTGAAATTATGTTTTAAATTCTCTATCTCTTCAAAATATCTTCTCTTAAATCTTTAAAAATCTTCATACATGGTTCAAAAATCCAAATTTTAGAAATTTATAGTTTTAAAGGATTTTTTGATCATTTATTTGTTGTTTTAATGTGTATAATATTATTTTTAATACCTTTATATCTTCTTGAGCTTAATTGATTTATCTCTATTTTATGAAGCATGATAGTGTCTAAATTTCTGTCCCATTATTAAATATTTTTTCTTAAAGGTGAGTGATATAGTTAATATTTTAATTATTTTTTATCTGTGTTTCATTGATTTAATCCCTTAAAATTAATCAATTTGAGCTTATTTGAATAATTTTAATATTTTTGGGGAATTTTGGGCTTAATTGTGAAAATTGTTTAATTCTATAAATTTCTCAGTTTTATGGATATTCTGTATTTCAGGAATATATTTTACAATTTTGATCCAAATTGAGTTATTCATTTTTTTAGTATTCACTTTTTCGTGGGATTATACCTTTTCTTTTGGAGCTAGATCGAATTAGACTCACAATGGCCCAAAAAAATAAATCAAGTGGAAAATGATTGATGGGAGACCTAATGGACCCCATATCAATTATGGATCCATATATTAGTCTATATATATATATATATATCCAAATGAGGTTATTCTAGTTGGAGGAGAAATAGGACTCAATGAGTCAGGCATATATAAAATTTCATAGAGAAATTAGTTCATTAATGCATTCCTTTTATGCATCAAAGTTAAGGTAGTTGATCAATATCCTCAAGAAGAAAAAGTATTCATCATTAATTTGAGCATAACATTTTAGAAACTTGTACAAATCTTCTAAGATTTTGTTTCATCATGTAAAAGAGATATTGAAACAACTTTTATGAAGAAAAATTCCCAATATTCGACCATTTACCATTTGAATGGAACTCAAACTTTTAGAGGATTGAATATAGAGGGAAAATTTTCCCCCCTCAAGCCTATAAATATGTGTGTCTACTTCCATTCAAGGGTTGTTGAAGGAGGAGAAGGTGGGGATGTGCTGAAGGATTTGAAGCTTTTGATGCTTAAAGTGCTATGGATTTTCTCTTTTTTAATTTTCTTAGTTTTATAATTCTCACTTCTTCCCCTTTAAACTCTCTTACCCTTCACATAGAGGGGTAAAACCTTTGAGTGATTGGGGAATGGGAAGTTTCACTCTTGTAATGTTGTGGTCTTATGCTTAAATGAAAAACTCCCTTTTTTTACTAAATGATTTTTATTTTTAGTAGCTCCCAGTTTTGTTTATGTGATAATGTTTTTGGTTTTGGGTGTATTTTTTGTTAATATATTTAGTTTAAGAAATTTAAACTCCCTCCTCCAAGTGCAATTTATCTCAATCAAGAAGATTATTCTAGGCAGTGAGTGTATAGAAATAATTGGAATGTGTGTAGAACTAGTGAATCATTTATATATTTATAAAGATAAAAAATTCCTAATTGGGACTTACCTTATTTTTTTTTGTCATGGTTCATGAACTTTCATGAATATAGGAGTGGTTTTCATTACTTCCTTCAACCTATGGTGATTAAAAGCTCAATCAAGGATTCATTTATTTATTATTCAATAATAAGAGAGGGAGAATGATTTCCATGACCATGATGACATTGAAAAAGGTGAACCTATCCTGACCCTTTCACCCTCTTCATCCATTCATGTTCAAAATTTATTTTTAATTTCTTTATTTATTTATAAACTCAAACAATTTCAAAAACAACCTCTTAGTATTTCTCAAATTTAAGTGACAAACATTATTTTTGTGCACTCCTATATAGGTAAAACCTTTTTTAACCACTATAATTCATTTTAACTTAGGAAATATTTGTTTTTGTCACACTCCATGATAGGCACATGTCAAAAATTGGCACTGTTTTCGGGGATGTAGTGCCATCATTTTTTCCCTCTCTCTCTTCATTTTCTCCTAAAAATTGAATTAATAGAACCTCAAACACTAAAACATTCCCCCTAGATCTAGAAATTGAAAGTTCATTATTGAATATACTTAGAAACCTTAATTTTTAATATGAATTTGAGGAAATTTATCTTACAAACTTGAGTGAAACTTCAAGTGTTCACTTCGAGCCAATCATGATGGATGGAAATCAAAACCAAACCCTTAGAGACCATTGTACACCAAAATTACTTAATAAAAATAATAAACTTTCCATTCCAGTATTATAAAATGATTTTGAGATGAAACCTAACATGATTCCATTACTTACAAAGTTTCATGGCTTGGCGGGTGAAGATCCAAACAAACATATTAAAGAGTTCACACATGTCTGGTCAACTTTCAGACCCCGTGGAGTAGTTTAGGAACAGGTAAAGTGGAAGGCGTTCCCATTTTCATTGGAAGGAACTTCCAAATAATGGTTATATGACCATCATAAAGGAGATATATTCCATCATAAAACCATATGAAAAAACCCTTTATGAGTATTGGGAAATATTTAAAAATTTATATACTAGCTTCCCACATCAATCCATTGAAGAGCATCACATTCTTATCTTTTTCTATCAAGGATTACTATAAAATGACAAAAACCTTATTGATGCATCATCTAGAGGAACATTGATTGAAAATTCACCAGAAGAAGCCAAGGTCCTGATTTATAAGATCTCTCAGAACTCACAATAGTTTGGTGTAAGTGGTACTAGTACAAGAGGAATTCATGAGGTAAGAAATTATTATAAATCACCTTTATGGGAAAATGAACTTGATAAGATAACTATTATGGTGAGATAGATGTCTTTGAAGCAAGTGAGTGACCCACAAGCACCGAATAAGGTATGTGGTTTATGATCATCACCTGATCATTTCACTGACCAATGTGTTGAAATATAAGGAATGGAAACTTGTAAAGAAACCTTTCATCCAAGGGAGTTCCAACAAAATCAAGGATGAAGAGATCCTAACCAAGTTCAATACTAGTTTGTAAATCCAAAAAATCAATCTCAAATCCCGTACCAAAACCAGTTCCAAAATCTACCACCATTTCAAAAAACTAAATCTCATAAATAACCTTCACACCACCAACCACCCACTTTTCCAAGAACCTATGATCAACCATCCACCAGTATACAACCTTCTGTGGAATAACTACAGTCCAAGTATGATGACCCCGTGGATAAGGTTGATAAGTTGTCAAACATAGTGGGAAGTTTTTTTGAAATCATGTCCAAAAACCCAGGAAAAATTCCTTCCCAGACAATACCAAACCCAAAAGATAATGTAATTTTGATAACAACAAGATGTAGAAAATAACTCTCACCACCAGAATCCCATGAACATAAAACAAGACCACTTGATTAAAGGGATAATGAAGTTGTAAATTCTAAAACTTCTATGAAGATGCTATATAAATAAGATAAGAAAGAGGAGGCGGGGAAGGATAGGCCAAGGAATAATATAAAAGAAAAAACATTAAAAATGAAACAAATGGATAAGAAAGACATACCCCCACCATTTCCATTAAGGATTATTGAATCAAAGATATTATCAGAAGAATCACTTCATAAGGAAATTATAGACGCCTTCTAGAAAGTGGAAATTAATATCCCCTTCTTGAAACACTCAAAAAAATTTCCAAGGTATGATAGATTTTTGAAAGATCTTTTCACCAAGAATATGAGACTTCAAGGGAATGAATGGATCAACTTGGAAAGAAGTGTCTTATCCCTTATCACACCACAATTTCCAACTAAATGTTAAGATATAGGGATATTTTCTATTCCATTCACCATTGGTTCTTTAAATTTCTATAATTATTTGTGTGATATAGGTGATTGAATTAATGTATTTACTCACTCATTATACACTTATTTGTATATGGGGGACTTGAATCCCATAAGAGTGGTTGTCCATTTTGAAAATAGATCCACAGTCTTCTCAACAGGAGTTCTGGAGGATGTTCGTATGAAAGTCAAAGATATTTTATTCGTAGCTGAATTCTATGTGCTGAATATAGAAGAATATAGGACCCCATCACACTCAAAAATCATTTTGGGGGGACCTTTATTAAATATATACAAAACCACCATAAATGTACATGAAGGGACACTCACCATGGAGTTTGGAAATAACACTATCCACTTTGATATTTTTGAATCCATGAGGCACCCATCAGACGATCAATCACTCTTTAAAATATCCTATAAAGTTTGTATTGAACCCATTGATGAATCATGTATGTGCCTTGAATTATTATCCTTAGGAGAGAATTCTTCCATTTAAAATATCATTGAACATGTGGATTCCCAAAATGTTGTAGATTTTAATTTCATGTGGGAGGAAGAGGTAAAATAAAATTTCATTGATGATATGATAAATTATAAAGAAGATGATATTATTTATTATGTGAAGGATTTACAACTATTATAAGTGGGTAATTTCAGATTATTTTCATCTCTTTAGAAGCCCCCTGATCTGGAATTAAAACCACTCCCCACTAATTTGAAATATGTGTACCTTAGGGAGGGAGATTAATTACCAATTATAATTGATAATAATCTATATGAAACCCAGGAAAAATCCTTGATTGAGATTTTTAGAGAGAATTTCCAAGAAATAGGGTGGATCTTAGGTGATATCCCTGGAATAAACCCAAAAATATGGTCATGTATAATTCTTCTTGAGGGATATTACAAACCTTTCGGAGAACCCTAAAGGGGGATGAATCCTATCTTGATGGAGGTTGTGAAGAAGTAATTTAGAAGATATTGTAAGTTGGGATCATCTATCCCATATCATATTCATAATGGGTTAGCACAATTCATGTAGTTCTAAAGAAAACTATCCTAACCATTGTGAGGAATTAAAAGAATGAATTAATCTCTGTGAGAATTCAGAATTTCTAGAGAGTGTACATTGATTTTAGGAAGTTGAATCAGGTCACTCAAAAATATCATTTCCCCATCCCCTTAATTGATCATATGTTATAGAGATTGATAGTTATAACTCATTATTGCATTTTAGAAGGATTTTCAGGTTATTTTTAGGTACCCGTTTCTCCTGAGGATCAAGATAAGAAAACCTTTACTTGTCCCTTAAACAATTTTTCATATAAAAGGGTTCTATTTGGTTTATATAATTACCTTGTTACATTTCATAGGTGCATGGTAAGTATTTTTTCTAATCACATTTAAGATTTATTTGAGGTTTTGTTATATGATTTCATAATTTTTGGAAATTCCTTTGACCGTTGTTTGAAAAATATGGGAAAAGTTTTGAAAACATACATTGAAAAGAATATTTTTTTTAAATTTTTAAAAGTGTTATTTCCTGTCTAAGATAATAATTTTACATTGTCATGTAATTTGAAAAAAGGGCATTGAAGTTGATAAATCAAAAATTGAAGTGATAAATTCATTACCTTACCCAACTTTTGTGAAGAATGTTAGATTGTTTTTAAGACAAGCATGATTATACAGGAGGTTTATCAAAGATTTCAATAGGATTTCTCTCCCTCTCTCTATATTTATGTCTAAAGATACTGGTTTTTATTTCAATAGTTCATGTTGGTAATCCTTTGATGAGATGAAGAGGAGAATGATTGCACCACCCATGATACAACCACAAAATTGGGAAGAACCATTTGAGATACTTTGCGATGATTCCAACCAAGAAGTTAGAGTAGTCTATTCTCAATGCATTAAGGGAAGGCCACAAGTCATTGAATATGCCTCAAGAAACTAGGATTTGGCTAATTTCAATTACAAAACCACATAAAATGAGTTTTTAGCAGTTGTTTTTTTACTTTATAACAATTTATATCATATCATCTTGGAACTAAAGTCACTGTGTTTTCTGATCATGAATCTCTTAGGTACTTGATGAAGAAGGATGAATCTAAACCAAGACTAGTGAGATAGGTGTTACTGTTGTAGGAGTTAAACACAGAAATCAAGGAAAATAAGGGATATTACAACCAAGTGTTTGATCATTTAAGTACACTACCAAACACTACCGAAGTTGAAATTCTAGAAAAAGAACGATTAAATGATCACATTCTAGAAGAGAAATTGTACATGGTTAAAGGATAAGTGCCTTGTTATTATGACATGGTTAACTATCTAGTAACATATTAGGTCCCATATCATTTAAATTCTCACCAAATTCAAAAAATAAAAGTTGAATCTAGATATTACATTTGGGATGATCCATTTCTTTAGAATATTTACAATGAACAAGTGATAAAAACATGTTTGCTTGAGAGTGAAATTGGTTGTGTCTTTGAGTTTTTTCACACATCAGCTGGAGGAAACTTTGGACATCAAATTAAAGTAATAAAGGTTTTATAATCTAGAATCTATTGGCCCACCCTTTTTTAAATATTCTCATAAAATTTTCAAAATGTGTCAAAAATGTCAGTTTTCTAGAAACCTTTTAAATAGACAAGAAATGAACCAACAACCACTTAAATTTTGTGATATTTTTGAAGTTTAGGGGATATATTTTATGGGACTTTTTCCAATATCATTTATAAATTCTTATATCTTTCTTGCAGTTTATTATATTTCCAAATGGGTGGAAGCAGAATCAACCAGGACTGACGATGCTAAAGTTTTTTGTGATTTTTTCATGGATAACCTATTTTGTAGGATTGGAGTGCCTAGAGAAATCATATATGATCAAGGGAATAACATTTTAAATAGGATAATGTATTATTTGATGAAGAAGTATGAGGTGCATCATAAAACATCAACTCCCAGTCAATCACAGACAAATGGTCCAACTAAATTGTCTAACAGGGAAATCAAAAGAATTTTAGAGAAGACTGTTAAACTAAATAGGAAGGATTAGAGCCATAGGTTGGGATAAACATTATGGGATTATAGGAAAACCTAAAACACCCAAATTTTAATGTTTCTATATAGGCTGATTTATGGGAAAAGCTTTTACCTACCTTTGGAATTAGAGAATAAGGCATATTGGGATATTAAGAAGATGAATTTGGATCTTTAAAGAATTGAAAAAGATAGAATATTTTAGTTGTACGTGATGGAGGAAATTAGAAGGGAATATTTAAAAATTACAGGATTTATAAGGAGATAATGAGAGTGTCTCATGAAAAGACAATCCAACCAAAATACTTCTATCCTAGAGAAAAAGTGTTTTTATTCAACTCCAGACTCAAGATATTTCTAGGTAAACTTCATTCTAGATGGGAGGGTCCATTTATAGTTACTAATGTATATCCTTTTAGTGCTATGAATATTGTGAAATATGGAGAGAAGGAGCCATTCATTGTTAATGGACACAAGCTCAAAAAATTCCATGTGACCATTGCATTAGTGGAGGAGATTATAACCATCCAACCTATCTATCAATAAAAGAAATTAGGTTGTACATATACTTTACAATTGATTAATTTCTGTGATTTATTTTCAAATATTATTACATGTTAAATCCATTTTAAGGAATTAAGGACAATGCATCATTTAATTGTGGGGGTGGGAAACTTTTTAGTTTAGGATTTTCATTTGTTTTTTGTCTTTTATATTTTTAAAAAAAGTGTGTGTATGTTTTTCATAAATTTTTGTGTTTGTTTTTTCATTTTTTGGGTGTTTTTTGAAACTCTTTATCTAAATTGATTATTATTTCCATTTTTGAAACCTATTTCACTGATTGAAGCATTTTATTCCATGAAATTGAGCTTAAATGAGTGCTGAAAATGACTTTGTTTCATGTTCAAATATTTTGGAATTTCATGAAAAGTACTCTGATTTTTGAATCCCATTCCACATATCACTATATTTATCTTTGAAATCACTTTCCTTTGAAGATTTTGAACCATTTTTTTCATATTCTTTTCATTCAACTCACTTCTCGAGAGAACCAAACCACACTTTCTTTAACCATAATTTGATTTATTCCTGTCAAAACACAAGGGTTTGAGGTACTTGTGTTTTAAATTATTGAGGCATTTCTTTGATTTTAAAATCCCCCTTTTCATGAGAATATTTTTCATTCTAGACTTCCTTATAAATTTAATAATTTTAGCCCTTAGAATCCATGAATAACCTATTTGGATATCCACATAAAAAGACAAATTTCCCTATCCAACCTGCCCTTGAAGTGAAATTGCATGATTTACTTGAACTTAAGTGTGAGGGGAAATATTTTTAATTTTCTACCTCGTTTAGTGATAATTTGGGTGGAAAATAAAATGTTGGAAAGATGTGTTTTCTATAACAAAAATATTTCTGTTGAAATATATTCTTTTTCTAGATCTTTCATGATAAGAGAAGTTGTGCCTTTCTAGATATTCTAATGGAGGGAGAAAGTTGTGCCTTTTCTAGACCTTTCAAGAAAATTATTTTTAAGAAGTTTGAAATTTTTTCTGCTAAAATGATGAATAGTGTGAACTTTTCTTGAGTTTTCATGAGGATGGAGCTGATTTTATACTAATGTAAGTGAGGAGGATGTCATACTTGAGTGAAAATTAGAATATTTAAATTTTGCTTCAGAAAGAGCCAAGACCTCCTCATTCGGCCTTAGAATTTCTTAACATAAAAATCCTACCAACCAGAATCCATAGAACAGCCTTGCAAAGTAAACATTATAAAAACGTGTCCTTGACTCACATCTGGTGGAGAAGTAATAATTTATCAATCCGAGGGTGACTCTTTCATTGGTTTGAATGATAAAAACATTGTTGAAAATAGACATTTGTGAGATGATAGAAAATTCATGTGAGGTAGGTGTTTTTAGTGAATGGGAGGAGAAATGAAGTGGAAATATATTGAATTATCGGAATATAAGACTTGAAATGATGTTTTTTAATGCGTCATGACATATTTTGTTTCTTATTATGGAATTGGTGAATCTCATGAGCATGTGTTTTGAATTTTTATCGATTCAATTTTATTATTTAACTGTCCAAGATTCCGAGTACTAAGTGCAGGGGAAATAATAGAGTTAATATTTTCATTATTTTTTAGGTGTGTTTTAATGATTTAGTTTCTTCTAATTAATCAATATGAGAAGATTTGAATTATTTTACTATTTTTGGTGAATTTTGTGCATAATTTTGAATTCTCTTAATTATATAAATTTAACAATTTTATAGATCTTATGTATTTTGGGAATATCTTTTACTATTTTGATTCAAATTGATTGATTACTTTATTTTAGGCTTTACTTTTCTGTGGGCTTAGACTTTTTCTTTTGAACTAAGATCCAATTCGACACACAATGTCAAATTAAAATAAATCAAGTGGAAAAAGTTTAATGGCCAAGAAAATGGACCCCATATTAGTTATAGAGGAGTATATCAACCTAGATATATCCAAATTAGGTTTTTCTAGTTAGAGGATAAATATTAATAAATTCCTCATGTGTCTATAAACTTTCATGTAGAAATTAGGTAATTAAGGCATCTATTTAATGAGATAAAGTAGAGGTAGTTGAGGAGTCTCCTCAGGTATAAAAATTATTCATCATTAATTTGAGCATAATTTTTTGGAAAATTATCCAAATACACTATGATTTTATGGTAACATGAATAATATAGAGGGAAAAACATTTCTAAATACAACTACTAGATATTTATTCATTTACTATTCTAATTGAACTCAAACTTTCAGAGGTTTGAATCTAGAGAGAAAATTTTCCACCCTCAAGCCTATAAATATGTGTGTCCACTTCCATTAAAGGGTTGTTGAAGGAAGAGAAGGAGGGGATTTTCTAGAGGATATAAAGATTTAAGTGCTATGTATTTTCTATTTTCCCTTTTCTTAGTTTCATAATTATCACTTATTCCCCTTTCAACTCTCTTACCCTTCACATGGAGGGGTAAAACCTTTGAGTGATTGAGGAAGGGGGAGTTTCACTTTTATAAAGTAAGAGTCTTGTACTTAAATGTAAAAATATATTTTTATACTAAATGATTTAGATTTTTTAGTGGCTCCCAATTTTATTTATGTGATCGTGTTTTGGGTTTTCGGTGTGTTCATTGTTAATATATTTGGTTGAAGAACATTAAATTCCCCCCGCCTAGTGAAATTTGTCTCAATTTATAAGATTGTGTTAGGTGGTAAGTGTTTAGTGATCGTTGACACATGTGTTGAACTAAGGAATCATTTATAGATTTATAAAGATCAATAATTCCTGATTGGGACTGGCCTTAGTTTGTTGGGACTGATTCAGGAACGTTCATTCACATAGGAGTGGTTTTTATTGCTTCCTTCAACCAAGGGTGATTGACAACTCGATCTAGGATTCATTCATTTTTCATTCAATTGGAAGAGGGGTGGAATGATTTCCATGGACATGATGAAATTTAAAAAGGTTAATGTTTCCTGACCCCATCAATCTCTTCATCAATTATTGTTCAACCTTTTTCTTTAAATTTATTTCTTTATTTCTAAACTCAAACAATTCCAAAAACAACCTCTTCTTCTTTCTCAAATTTAAGTAAAAAAAGTGATTTTTGTTCATTCCTCTATGAAGACAACCTATTTTTACCACTATATTTAATTTTAACTTAGGAAATATTTGTTTTTGTCACACCCCATGACAAGAACATGTCAGTGAGTTTAATCTTTTTTAAAAGTTGTTTTTAAACTCTTTTCTATTGTCTTTTAATATCTGTTTAACCATCTTGATTTAAATATTCCTTTTTGATAATATCAAAGGGGGATAAGTTTTTGATTGAGGTAAAATATTGAAAAATATCTATTAAAATTTTTTTTCCTCAAGGGGAGAACATTTCTTCACAATTTCAAAAATTGGGGATACATGGCTTCATGTTTATTTTGAAACTTCTTACTTTTTATCTTTTACCTCTTCTTTATCAGGATTTTAATATAAATTGTTTGTGATCATAAAAAAGGGATAAATTATAGCACCCTAAAGTGTAATTTTTTTACTGATAAAAAAACTCTAATTTTTTTATAACTTGTTTCATGTTGTTTCAGGTCTATTTTTTTGTTTCTAGTGTGTTAGATTGTAAAAAAGTAATATGTCCTAAATGAGGCTTCAAATCGGGTTCAAAAGTCCTATTTTACTTATGTTGTAGTAGGGTAGCAACAACTACCTAGTTCAGTGCCATTGGATGGATAGTTTCATGGGGAGAACACTCATGGATAGAAGAAGTATACCTGTTAGCTGATGTAGGTGCACCGACTAGCCGATGGGAGATATTTAGAAGTAGATTCATCTAGAAAACCAACTAGTTACATAGTGGAGGATACCAGGTAACTGGTGATTTTGAGACTACTAGTATTAAGAAGAATTTTTGGTAGTGAAAATTGTTTTGTTCGAGTCTTAAATGTAAGGGATCAATTCATTATACCTCAAGCATACTTATAGGATATAAAATTAGATAAAAGATACATCAATTCATCATAAAATCTTCCACTGAATCAAAGTAAATTTTTTGAAACACTTCGAAACCTCAAAGATAATCCAATTCACTAAAGTATATTATGAGTTTAAAGTCCTAAAATTTTAGGGGGGGGTTCAAGTGATAATTATCTAAGGATATCAAAGAATCGAATCAAGAAGGGAATTTTCTTCAATGACCTCATCTAAAGGTCCATAAACATTCTTTTTCAATCTTGTGTTCCTCTTTCCCTATCCTCCATTAAATCCTTTTTGTAAAACCAATTGAATATCACTTATTATCCTTCTCTCTCTCTCTCTATTTCTTAAATAGAGAGTGTAATGAATTTATTTTAAAGGGATTTTAATTAATAAAGTCATTCTATTCTCCCCGTATTTATTTAGTTATTGTTTATCTGTTCAAACTAAGGATTGAGTTTCTTACTATTACATTAAAAGAAAGGGGTTTTGAGGTATCTGGTTTCCATTAAAATCAAGTGTTTTTTGTTTCTTGGTTCCCATCCAAACTTAAGGGTTTATTATATTGAACCTCATGATCATTATCACGGGGAAGATTAATAGGGGTAAATTTAGGTTCTATTGTCAAACTTATTTACCAAATTTTGTGTCATTTTTTACTTTTATTTTTTACATCATTTTATTGTAATTTATATTTTTTAAATTTTTCTATGTTTTACATTGATTATATCAATCTATTTTTTTTAATTTATTGTATCTTTTGTAGAATATATTTTATTTATCTCCATAATTTTTCAAAAGTAAATTCACCCCACCCCCACCCCCACTTTCCATTTTTCTGACACAATAAAATAGGCTTAAATAAGAATCCTCCATATACCACCAAAATAGAAAAATTCACCAATTAGAAGTAGAGAAACCCCCACCCCAACCTCTTGGATGATAGACTGTACTCCAAGATTTGGTACTTTTCCATTTTTTCATCATCAACTTGAGAACTAGTATTATCATCTTGTAGAGTGGGAACCTCCAATTCTTGATGATCCTTTTATTTTGATTAACCTATTCCATGAGCCTTATCAAGCCTCTTTGATTCATCCTTAGGTTCAAAGATACTCCTTAGAGGCTAGCTTACTTATTGAACTACATATGACTTGAATGCCTCAGTGGGAATAGTATGGAATTTTCCCCTTCCTTATGATTCCTTAGTAGTAGATCTATTTATATTATCTAGAATACTAAATATAATTTTCCCCTGGTGATCTCAGTATGATGTTCCATGCTTTCATAACTAGGAATATCCACTGGTGACATAAAAAAACACTACAACCAACGGTGTGGACCACTTGAGGGGACTACTCCAAAGAAGCTATTGCATTGGACATAACACTATATTGTAGATGATCAGATCTTGTGGAGGAGAAAGACCATACCTTACAACATTAGTTTCAATAGGGTCAAGGGTAACCTTTGATTGCATGGAGAGTTCAATCCTCACATAGATCAAGCTCAAACTTGATGGATACACATGCTCCAAAGTGTGAGCCTTCCCTACATAACTACCCTTTATATCGCTAGTAACTCTAATTAAGTGGGTTCTATCTATAGAGGGGTCACCCAAGAATGAATTTCCACCTCTACCTATAGCCTTTATTCTTACCTACACATGGGAAGCATGGCCCTTAACACCATCCTTTCAAGAAAAAATATTTAAAATAATAATTTTTTATTCAGAATTACTACCATTTATGTAATTCCAAAATAAAATAGTTTTTTTAAAAAATTGGGCAGCGATAATCAAATCATTTGACATTCATCTATCCCAAATTCCAAAAAAACGAACCAAAAAATTAATATAAAAAATTTAAAAATCACATTTAATTTTTTTTACCTATATTTATAATAATTATAAAATATAAAATAAACTAAAAAAACTGAAAATAAAACATATTTATAAAAATTATAAAATATAACATTTTAAAAAACCAAAAATCTAAAAAAAATTTGACCATAAAATGAATTAAATATCATTTTTATAATAGATGTCTTGTGATCCTTTACTGTTATAAATTTCAAATTTTGATATCTAAATGTCATTTTCAAAAAAATCACTCCAAGTTGACCTTAGATAAGGATGAACTAAACTAGTTATATGATCTAATAAAACAAAAATTATTCATTCATAACCTTTACAAAAAATATTCACATAATCAACTTGAAAAAGGAATTCATCTACTTGATTATTTATATTTAGAAATTTCAAATCCCGAACTGGGAGCCACTAAACCAGTTCCCCAAGCCGGTTGGTGACATGGCCTCAATCGTGCATCCCTATATTCTAGAGGCTACCGAATAGTAGTGAGGATCTAAATGTGGTAGTGGGGAGAGTACTATCTGGATCACTACTAAATAGCAATGAAAATAAATAATTTAAATAAAAATTCAAGATAATAATAATAGAAAGACACGTCCATTGATAAATATATATCCATAAATGAACATTATAATAAATAAACACAATATGATTAATATACAGTAGGCAAAACATGAAATAGATCTAGACTTAAAATATAATAAATAAATAAAAATAATAATATCATGTAGATAGAATGATTATATTATTGACCTCTAGTTCCTTTTCAAGTTTGTTGTAAGAATATACAAAAAAATAGAAGCATGAACCAAGTCATAACCTATGCCTTGGAGAACTATCCAGATACCAATTTTCATCCCAAGAAGGGTGTGAGTAAAACTCAATAAGCCACCACCAATGGATTTTAATGAAAATCCTGTATATGAATTAAAAATTTAGTAGTGTGTAGGTGTATCAAGTGTAAATAACTAATTAAATTATGTAAACATAAAACATATTGATTTTAGGTTCCTCATAGGACACCTAACTGGCCATAACTACTTTGGACTAAGTCGATATGTCTCTAGGTATTTTCACATTTTATAAAAATGGAATTGAGACTTGTGGTTTATAACCAAGGAATCTATGTACAATGATACACATACAATGATTTAATATTTAAATAAGGGAATTATCCCAATAATCTAATCAAAGTGATGTGAGGATAATCACATCTAACAATTATGAATAAATGATATTAATAAGGAAAACCACATCCAATAACATTCAATAAATAATTAGCAATGTCTAATCCAATAAATACATATAAGGGATGTGGAATATCTTGACCAACAAATACTTATAAAGGATATGGATCATTATATCCAACAAATTATGATTAAATTATGAAGAACATCATGTCTAAAAAATCACATATAAGGGATGAGGAACGCCATGTCCAACAACTATAAATAAAAGATAGGGAACACCATGTCTAGAAAATTAACTATTTATAACTCATTATTTTCAAAGTACCTTATGAACCAGCCCAAGGAATTCCAAATCAGAATCCAAGGTTCTCCAAAAGTATAATATAATAAGTAGGAACACAACATTTAATAATTAAACATAGTACATGATAAATATATCCATGCTAAAATAAAATTTATCATGATCATTCCATTTTTCAATTCAATTAAAAATGATAGAGAGGTCCACCTAAATACACATGCCATAACATAATTAAATTGACCCACATAGGTTGGTCCATCATAATAGTCAAATATAATGTAAAATTTCAATGACCATGGATCATTTATCCAACCCACCTAAGAAATTAATTTAATTATATTTGTCATTTCACTTATGAGTAAAGGATATTCAATCATTGAATTCAATATTTTTTGATATGACCCAAGTGTAATTCATTTCTATTTGATAATTTAATTTGCCCAACAATAACTTAAATTTTATTCAATGGCATATCTCATAATTTTACATGCTCATATTAAGTATAAAATCCATAGTATAATTTATTCAATCCATTTATTATCATTTAATCAATTTCCATATTTAGGATTAAACCCAAACATGATTAATTGGTGTTTTGGTCAATTACTATCAATAAAAAAGGATAATAATAGGAAACATCTAAAGGGGTGGACCAATTTGTGGTCAACAACCTACAACCATGAAAAGGGGTCTAAAGAACATTAAGTATTTGTCCTATACATTTAATTTTAGGTATTTCATATTTTTGGACAAATGTGTGGAATGTCCAACGTGAGGCACAACATCATCATAATATAAACAAAAATACTTTATGGTAAAATCCAAAAAACACCTACCTTATACCAAGGAATAATCACTCATCCAATATCTATATATTAATCAAGTTTAAATTATAGAAAATGATGAACTGGATGAACACCCTAAAGATTGGGCGTATTAGGTCGCACAACTATGAAATATTTTAGGGAAAAGAGAACAAAGAAAGGAAGAAAGATGAGTTTTATATTTAACTTTGGATTAAAATGTATAAAATGTAATTTTATTGTGACCAAGGATATATAATATCCATCCATAGAGTAAAGAGGGTGAATAGGGAATGTGTTGCTATATTCAGGGTAAAATGAGGGTAGAAAATATGGTAAAAACTCTTCAAAGGTTGAAGGAAAAAAATATTAATTTTCCCTGTTAAATGAGATGCACAGTTAGGATACATAGTTAAGCTAACCCCTATTCAAAATGTCTGGGATTCACTACCCAAGGTCCTCCTACCTCGCATGGTTTCAGTGAAAAGTTATACAAACCATCCGCTAATCATGAGGGTGCCTCTTTGACCCTACACCATGTCACACAGTTGTATGGACCGCCTTTCATGGTTTAAAAACTCCTGATCCCCTTTTTCTATGGTTCACATGGTATATTCAATTGGTTATTACTATCTGTGTGACTCAACCCATTCTTCTAAAAACTAGGTTTCCAAAATCCCAAAGCTCCTGAGAATTTTTTAAGAACCTGTCCCACCTCTCAGGACATAAAACATGCACAAAAAATACTTTTAAGTGTTCCAAATCTTGGAATTACATTTTGAACCTCATTTTAATATTTGTACCATCCACCAAAAAAAATTCCTTTAAAAATTTCAAGAAATTGAAAACATAGTATCTTACAGATATAAAAAAGAAGTATAAGTAAGTGGTTGTTGAAAAAGTTCAAGTTTTAAATGAATAAGATATTATTTTAAAAGAAAATGATGATTAGATTTTGAAATTATAAAATAAACCTGATGTAGAAGTTTACAAATATGAAATCAAGGATTTCAAAATATCTTTTTTAAAATTCACCCATTGTGGACAAAATAATAATATGATCCTAGGTTCTTAAGGTGTTAATAGAAATAATCATGGTTTTAGTTTTTAAAATGATAAAGTAACATATTCGTAAACCACTACCTTTGTTTAAAATTGTGTTTCAAGAAATATATTTTTTCAAATAATATCATAAATAAAGTCATATTATATGTGAATGTGATTGAAAAAACATTAGATATGGAATGCCTAAATAGATGTATCTTTCTTCTAATATATCTAAAAAATATGGGTAAGTTTTGGTCCCCAAATATTTATTATCCCATGTTTTATAACCTAAATTTTTTACATTTACTAAATAATACACTAATATTATATGACCCAAAAGTGTACCAAAAGGATAATTTAAATTATTTCTTGCAGGGCCTTTCCACCAGACATATTTGATCTATCAAAAGAGTGGATTCTCTTTTTAAGATGGTGTTTTACCTCTTGAAGTGATTTTTAGCTCTTTTCACCTTGAGCTTAATATTTTATGCCTCATGTGAGGAGGAGACCACCTCTTTAATTTCTATAGAATCTTGGAATTCAATATTTATATCAACGAAGATGTTATTTATTACATTTATTTTAATTCTTTCTTGAATTTCATTTCAAGATCTTCCCTCTTTTTTCTGTTATTTTTAAATTTTTTTCTGTTTATTTTTTGTTATGACCCATTTATCCCAATTTACCACCATTTTTTGGGGAGTAATATCCATTTTAATTTTTTTTCTTTTTTAAATTTATTTTCTTTTTACTTTTTTAAATTAGTTTTTTAAAATTTATTTTCTTTTTATTTTTCAATATTTGTGTATATTATCTTTTAATATTTATATTATCTATTATATTTATATTTTATTTGAGATCATTTTATACTTAAAATTTTATCTCTATTTCATCACTCAATTTATTTATTTATTTCAATATTATTTTATTTTATATCTAATTTTTTTGGGGAGTGATTTTAATGATATTTTTTATTCATATCTCTATTATCTAATAATATTATTAAAGACTAGTTTCTTTTCTAATAATGTGTAATCTCTCCATAAAATAATGTTTTAAGTTCTCTATATCTTATCATGATCTTCACTTAATTATTTGAAAATGATTATACATGGTTTAAAAATATTTATTTTTAAAAGTTATATTTTCTAAAGGAGTTTTTATTCAGGAATTTTTTTCTTTTCTTGAGAATAATTTTATTTGATAATACCATTATAGCTTCTTTAGATTAAATGATTTAACTATTTATTTTATAAAACATGATAGTTTCTAAATTCAACTCATTTTATTAAATATTCTTCTCTCTTTAAGGGGACTTTAATCTTGTTTAAATTTTGTTTTTAAATTATTTTCTATTATATTTTCATATCTCTCTAACCTTATTCCTTTGAAATTTCCTTTTTTATAATAAAAAGGGGGGATCTTTTTATGGAGGTAAAATATCAAAGAATTTATATTTCAAATATTTTTTCATAAAGGGGGAACTTTTTTTCAAAGTTTCACAAAATAGGAAGACATGGTTTCACATTTAATTTGGAAACCTCATCCTTTTTATCTTCTCCCTATTCCTTATATATATTTTAATATCAAGTGTTTGTAATCATTAAAATGAGGTAGGTTGTTGGGCCCCAAATTTTAATTGTTTTAATGATCTCAAACACTCTGATGTTTTTATAACTTGTTTGATGTTATTTCAAGTGTATTTTTTTTGTGTTTATAGTGTGTTTTTTGGGTAGGAAGGAATTCAGCCTAAAGGAATATTAAAATCAGGTTCAAAGGGACACTTCCACTTATGTTGCAGTAGGGAAACACTGAATACCGGGTGCAGTGACACCGAATAGGCAATGGTATGGGAAGAACACTCTCATCTAGAAGGATTCCATCGTATAACTGGCAGAGGTGCATCAAATATCATATGGGAGATATTTATAGTTATATAATTCTAGGAAACCCATCTAATACTAATGTACATTCCACATTTAATTTTATACATCACATTATTTTAATTATATTGTTTTAAAATTTTCTTTTCTTTACTTTGATTATATCAATCACTTTCTTTACTTCATCATATCTTTTATAACATCGATTTTATAAATCACTTTAATTTTTCAAAAGGAAATTCACCCCACTATTTCCATTTTTACAACCCAACAAAGTAGGATTAAAGAAGAAACCACCCTAATCCCAAAAAATAGTAAAATTGTTTGACCAGAAAGAGATCGACCACCACCTTGACCTCTCAGATGATGATCCATCCTTTAGGATTTGTGCTTTTACCATGATTTTTCGTCATCAACTTGAGAAACAATGCTATCGGCTAGTAGAGTGGTAATCTTTGATGCCCAAGGATCATTTTATCTAGATGAATCTATTGCATGAGCCTTTTCTTGCCTCTCTGACACATCCTTTGTTTTAAAGTTTTCCTTTGAAACCTAGATTTATTCTTTTCCTTCATCTAACTTGACTAATGCAGTGGGTATAACACTGGATTTGTCACCTTCTTTCAAGACTGATTCCCTAGTACTATCTTTGTTCAGATTATCCATCATACTGAGGATACATTTTACCCTTGCACTCCTAGATCAAAGTTATTTTCTTTAATTACTAGGAATAACCACTGGTACATCACACAAACATGACTACCATAGTTGTGAACCGCTATAGGGGACTAATTAGGAACCACATGTGAATTAGACTTATCACCATATTTCTTATGAATCAGATGTTACAATTGAGCAAGACTAGTCCTTGTATAATTAGTATCAACAGGTTCATGATTAAACCGTGATTTCATGGTGATGGGAGTCCTATCCTGTACTGATCCACCTACTCCATTGTGTTAGTATTCCCTATATAACTAACCATTATATCAGTAGCATCTAATATTAAGTGTGTTCTATCTATATAGGGTTCACCCATGAATGACTTTCCAGAAATTCATATATCCTTCATGCCTACCTCCACATGGAAAACTATTATCCCAACTAGGTTAAATACCCTAAGGGGGGGGGGGGTGAAATAGGGTATGATAGATTAAAAAAATTTCCCCTTTGGATCTTGTTTTATCATTAAAAAAACACTCTTATCTCCATCTACCATAACAATTTAAGAACAGAAATGATATCCTACATGAGACACATCAATTTTACTTGATTCAACCTCAATGGAATACATCTAAGAATCATACAATGGTAATGTTCTTATGTACCAACTCCACTAAGGCTCACTTCTAAAATATATGGTTTGGGATAGATCACTTCAATGACCAGGCTCACTACCTTTACAAGGTTTAGGGTTAGCTCATTACTTTCCCAAGGGTCATTCCCTGGGTCGATTTCTCTGGTTCACTACTAGTGGAAAGGATCACAATCTTCCTCTTCCATTCCTTACTTCTCTTGGAAGGGATTCACACACAATTTATGGACATGTAAGTCCCTTTATTATCACTAATGAATACATACATAGTTTTAGATATATGATCTATTAAATCCAACTTTCATCAAATTTTATGAATAACACTTTACCACATATTTACTTGGAAATATATTTCCAAATAATTTTATGATTCTCACTACCTTTTCAATGATCACCACTTTCGTGAAGCTCACTTAGACATCATAAATCACCTTACTTTTGTGATTTGCACTACCTTCAAAAATATCACCTCTTTTGTGAATTATACTTAGCCTTCATGAAGATCCCAAATTTTGGGTGGATTTTTATATCCTTTTAAAACTCCCTTACTTTTGTAATGCTGATGATTTTTTGGCTGTCTTTTATAGCCTTTGTGAACTCCCTTTGTAAAATTTTTCGCAATAACCACCTTCATGAACCATATTTATGAATCCTGAGCCTTAATATCTCTGTTAAGTATCACTAATTTTCTAAAGAGGGTAGATTACTATTTATATGCCTTCCCACCAATTTCATAAGCTTCCACCCACATTATCACCATTTTACAGTGCTCCCTCATTTCATATGCGATGCTCCTAGTCTCACAAATCACCATGAAAATTTACCATTCATAATGCTTGATGTAGTCATAGAGATCATCGTCAACTTATTTTACCCTTCAAAAAACCACCTTTACAAAACCCATTCTTCATGAAACTCACTCCTTTACCATATTTTCATAAGGCCTTCAAGGAAATCTATCTTTTGCGATGCTAAAATTTGGACCCTAAAAATTTGGAAAACACTGGGAAATGACATCACATTTTGTATATACTTTTATGTACCACTTCAAGTGATTAAATTACTTTATATTGGATATTTTTAAACATAATCTATAAATAATCTCTCTGATACTACACCACTTACCATGGAAACTCACTTTGTCAGCAAAAACAATCAACCCAAAAATACTGCAATGTTACCTTGAGGTATTTTTTCCCAATAGAAACATGGCCTTTACCATTATCATTTCTAGTAAAATTTTTAAAATAATATTTTTTATTTAGTATTACCAACATTTAAGTAATTCAAAAATAATTTTTTTAAAATATCAGGTGAAGATCATCAATTCATTTGATTTTTAACCATCCCATATTCCAAACAAAAAAACCTAACCTAGAAAATAAAATTAAAAATTAAAAAAAACTACTTTTTTAAGAATTTTATATATATTGGGAGGTCTTTAGGGGTTCATATTGAATGTATCAGACCAAAACCAATAAGGAAATAAAAACTAAAATCAAAAACCAAAAAATGGTTTAAAAATAAGAAGTAAATAATAAATATAATGAAATGTAGAAAATTAAAGAACGTAAGTGACTTAAATGTTTCAAATATCATTTATCCTATGTGCATGACAAGAACCCCATCACCATAATTATTATTATAAAAAAATAACAATAATTTAATAGAGAAGATAAAATAATATAAGTAATGCATGCAGACCACAAAAGATATTCGAGCACAAACTCATCATAAGAGGAGCTAGTGATGAACCCTGGATTGAATATGTTAATGTACACCCTCTAACTAGATGGAATCACACATGAAACCCCAACACCAAATGAGAGAATTAAGAATATACAACAAAAAACTTATGAGAAAAAACAAATACAAAGTTATAGAATCAGGCGTACACCAAGAACTTGAGAAGAGTTCATTGAAAAATATCAAAAATTATATCAAGGCTGAGACTTCTTGAAGTCATCATGATTAAACAAGGATTTCTATAGGTGATCAATCCACTAGATTAAGACACCATAACATTGACTATCATAGTCATAGAGAGAATCTCACAAGGTATTCCCTCTCTCTTGACCTTTCTTCTTCTTAGAGAGAAATACGTATGGAATCTAATCACCGTTCTCAATATGAATTCCTAGAAAATAAAGCGACACGACCAATAATAATGGCAAGGAAACGGTGAGACAATGAGATGTCAGGAATGGTAGGCAAGGGTGGATTAGTGTATGGATGGGGGTACACAGAAGAATTGATAAGGTTAGGATAGTTCAATAGATTATAAAAATACCAAGACACGTGGTAGATATGGATTGGATTGGTGGTATTGAATAGAATCACAAAGAAAAATATAAAGAAAAAATATGCATACAAGATCTGTTAGATCAAAAAAAATCAATGGATATTAGTGCACCTAGAAAGAACCCAAGCATCTTAACCCCAAAACCAGGTCATACCCCAAATCCCATACACCTAGTACTCATGTAGGGACAACTAGAAAGACTAGAAATAAAAATACCACATTTAATAAGATCCCAAACCAAAATATATCTTTCATAATAATAATAATCTAAAATAAATTTTCATCAAAATATTTAATATAATATTAATTTATAAAACAAATTTTAACAACCTAAACTTATAAAATTTATAAAATATAAAATTTACTAGTAAAACTGAAACATATTTATAAAAACTACAAAATTTTAAGGAACTACAAGTGAAGATATATTCTTTAAATAATATTATTTTCCCATATGGTTTGGCGGATCAATATATGTGAAAGGATAAAATAAAAATGGTAGTGAAATAAAGTTCAGTACATGAAAATCTAGATGACCCCACTAGCTTTGAGTCTATCTAATCCCCTCAACCGCCTACCATACTTGATGTAATCAATTTTGTTATTACCCTTTCTCTTAAATTTGAATTTAACAACTTCTGATAACTTTATATTACTAAAAATATGCAAGGATAGGTTGTATATGATTTATATCTATCAACACCCACACGTAACCTTTTTGCAAGGGGTTCAGTGTATAATATTGTAGGTGACATTCTAAAAAAAATAACTCCCAAAATATCACATGAGAGTGGGGATTGAAGTATCTCATGATCCAAAAATCGAGTTTCCTATTCTTCTTGATGAATTGGATTTTACAACAATAAATTATGTTATTGGAACTTTTGTAGCATGGATCTCTAGTCTTACAATGATACATGAGGTGTATCATTAATAATTTTTTTCAAATGAAAAACCATTAATAGTTTATGATAAAATTTATAAAATTAGGTATGGTATTACAAAAGGATAAAATGATGGGGAAATAAAAGTTTAGATAAATAAAATCTAGTAAATCAACTAAGAAAACAAAAGAACCTTCCTAGAGTACATTCTCTCTAAAATTTCCACTATCTCATCTATTAACATTACAAGTTCATGCACACACCACATTCAAAGATGGAAATATTTCATAAATTTAATATGAGGAATAAATATTTAAAAATTCCATTACAACCATGGTAGGTATGGAGAGTATAAATGTGATTATAAAGTTTGAATGGTTGTGAGTATTAGTTGTGAATATATACATGAGGTCCATTTTCATAATCCAACTTCCCAAAAATGATTTACTATGTTCATTATTGTTAATAATTATTCATTTTTATACAAGTGTATATATTTCTACTATATAAATGGAAAACCCTATGAATAAAGATTTTGACTCATTAATCCAAGAATTATTTCTAGAGAAAAGTTTTCTTTGGAATTGGAATAAATTGAATAGATAAAAGTTAAACTAAGTAAGGTTTTGTGAAGAACACATCATATGATATAATCTTCTTCATGCATATATTTCCAGTGTAAAAGTCTATGATTAGTAATATAAAATTTACTTTTATTTTTTACATTAAATATTTTTTTAATAAGCATTGGATGAATTGAAATTTATTTGGATGCCAAAAATGTTTATTTTTTTGAATCTAATTAATAGATTCAATCAAAACAACCGCACATAATGAATATTGTGAATTTTTAATTCACTGAAATCAACATTTTATAGATAAAATTTGAATTATATGTTTCAGTTTTTTTTGAAATGAATTTTTTATGATATGAAAATATATAAATTTAGGATAAATCATGATATGAGGTCAGTGACTAAACAAAAGAATCCAATTTATTTATTCAAATTGAAAAATGTAAATACAGTTTTATTTAACTAACAAAACATATTTCAAACCAATTTATTTATTTTGTTCAATGTTTATGAAGTGTTCAAAGTAATATAATGATAATGATTTTGGATATTAAATTTGTAAATTTATGTAAGATATCATATAGAATTAAAATACTAGTATCCCCAAACAAGTAATTTCTTAATATAATTACAATTTTATTAAAAATATTTCTTAATCATTTGTTTTTTATATTTTTTTAGTACTACCAATATTTCCAAAAATATATATACTCAAAATAAGAAGTAATTTTTTTGAGATGAGTGAGCAGAGTAAATGGTGTTAGAATATTTTTTGACAACAAATTTAGGCTATTACCTATTATTTTTGTGATATATTATGAGCTATGACCTTTGATATAAATTTAGGACATGAAGAACTAATATCATAATTTTTTTATATTATTTTTGAACTTTTTCTCAAGTAGAAGTCTAATAGAGGGTTACACTCTATAGATTCTGACATAGATTGTAACATGTTTGAAGTTACTAGTTCTTGTGAGAGATTGGACTTTGAGGCTACAATTGAGAAAATGGAAATAGGGAAATGGGTCAAGAATGTATATCAAAATCATGAAAATATTACTTCTTTCAAATTATTTTGTTAATTTTTTCATTATTTTATCTACTATTTTTAAATTAATTTCCTTATCATTTATATCTGATACTTATTTAGTTATTTATAGATTTTTTGGGAAGTCATACTTTTCTTTGAACTATCTACAACAAGCTAGAAAAGAGATAAAATGTTCCTTTTAGATGGAATAGAAAACCACATGATACGTGAAACATGAATTGCATTTTTAGGATTCATCTTCAAAATCTATGATCATGACAATTTTATTTAATTCATTTTTGAAAAAGACACTATAGTTCAAATATAATCACCCATCTACTGAGGGATTTATCTACAATTGAAGAAAAGTATGACTTCAAAAACGAATTTTTGTGAAAATTATATTGAATGGTATATGAACCATCCACACCTCAATTAGCCTCACCTCAATCTGATGTACAATGTTCTCAATATGGCATGAATTATATGTTTTTATTTTATTATTTAAATTTTATTTCACAACACACATCACATACTCAAAAATGAGAAAATGAGCTCATATTATATTGAAACTTTAGAAAAAATTTCCATAATTTATTTGTGACATAGAAATTTTCCTCACATCAATCTAATAGTCGGTGTGTCTAATGTGACTCAAAGTGCATTTTTTCAGTTTAAAATTGACATTTAGTTCAAAACACACGTGACATACTCAAAACTAATAAAAAAATTCATATTGTTTTGATACATTAAAAAAATCCAAAATTCATTTGTGACATGTAGGAATAAACCTCACCTAAATATTATACATGGTGTGTCTGGTATTACTAAAAGCTTATTTTTTAGTTTAAAATTGAAAGTTCTGTTCAAAACACATGTCACATACTAAAAAATTATTAAACAAATTAATATTATTTGGATACATTAGAAAAATAATCTATAACACATTTGTGACATGTAGGAATCAATCCCACCTCAATTTCATACATGGTGTGCCTAGTATGATTCAAAGTTTTTTTAGCTTAAAAGTGAAATTTTAGTTCAAAACACATGTGACATACTCAAAACCTATCAAACACATTTATATTATTTTGATACTTTAGGAAAATGATCCATAAGTCATGTTTTATGTGTAGGAATCTAAATCACATCAATGAGACAGTTGATGTGGCCGATATGACTTAAAGTCTATGCCTTCAATATAGGAGTTACATTTAAGTTTAAAACATGATCCACATATCTGGAACCTATAAAACAAACTTGTATGGATTTCAAAATTTAAGAAAATATCCATAATTAATTTTTGATGTGTAGGAATTTAACACACCTCAATATGATACATGTCCTATCCTGTATGACTCATTGTGTGTGTTTTTTATTTAAAATTGAAATTTTAGTTCAAAACACTTATGAAATACTCAAAACCAAAAACATTTAGATTATTTTTATACTTTATAACAATGAACCATAAGTCATTTTTTATTTTAATTAATCAACAACACCTCAATAGAATACATGGTGTGGCTTGTATGACTTGAAGTGTATGTTTTTAGTTTAAAATTGATAATTTTGTTCAAAACAGATGATTAATAATCAAAACTAATCAAAAAAATCCATATTGTTTTGATGCTTTATAAAAATGATCCATAGAACATTTTTGATGTGTATGAATCAACCAAACCTCAATCTAATACATGGTGTGTCTTGTATTACTCTAAGTGCATGTTTTTAATTTTAAATTTAAATTTTAGTCCAAACACATGTGACATACTAAAAAAAAAGAAAAAACATTCAAATTGTTTTGATACTTTAGTGATAAAATCCATATGTAATTTTTTATGTTTAGGAATAAACCACATATCAATAAGACACACAACGCGATTGGTATGACTCAAAGTGAATGTTTTTAATATTTAAGTTCTATTTAAGTTTAAAACTTATGTCACATAGCCAAAACTAAGGAAATGATATTGAATTATTCTAAGACTTTAGGAAATAAATCATAATTAATTTTTTATGTGTAGGAATTTAACAAAAGTCAATCCAACACATGATGTGGTTTTCATGACTTTAAGTATGTGTTTTCAATATAAAAGTTTCATTTTAGTTTAAAATCTGTTACATAGACAAAACCAAGAAAAAAACTCAGATTGTTTTTAAACTTTAGTAAAATGATCCATAGTTCATTTTTGAATTATAGGAATTAAATTTATATCAATCCGATAGATGATATGGCCCGTATGACTTGGAGTGTGTGTTTTCAATATAAAAGTGACATTTAATTTTAAAATACTCATCACATAGACAAAAATAATAAAATGAGGTCAAATTATTTTGATACTTTAGAAAAAACATCCACAATTAATTTTTGATATGTATTAATTGACCGAACCTCAATCTGATACACAATGTATTCAGTATGACTCAAAGTATGTGTTTCAGTTTAAAAATGGCATTTTAGTTGAAAACACACGTGACATACTCAAAAATAATAAAACACATTCATATTGTTTTTATACTTTAGAAAAATGATTCATAAGTCAATTTTGAGGCGTAATAATCAACCACACCTCAATCTGATACGTATTGTGTCCAATATGACTTGAAGTGTATGTTTTTAGTTTAAAATTGAAAATTTAGTTCAAAACACATGCCACATACTCAAAACCAATCAAACACATTCAGATTGTTTTGATACTTTATAATAATGATCCATAACACATTTTTGATATGTAGGAGTCAACTATACCTCAATCTGATACATGGTTTCGTTGGTATGACTTGAAGTGTGTTTTTTTAGTTTAAAATTGACATTTTATTTCAAAACACATATGACATACTCAAAACCAATAAAACACATTAAAATTGTTTTCATACATTAGTTGAATTATAAATAAGTCATTTTTTAGGTGTAGGAATCATTCACACATAAATATGACACACAATGTGGCTCGTATGACTCGAAGTAAATCTTTTCTATATAAAAGTTCCATTTTAAGTTTAAATCATGCATCACATAGTCAGAACTCATAAAAATATCTCAAATTATTTTAAAACTTTTTAAAAACCATTCATAATTCAATTTTGATGTATATGAATTGACAACACATCAATATGACACATGATGTTATCAGTATGACTCAAAGTGCATGTTTTCAATATAAAAGTGTCATTTCAGTTTGAAACGTTCAACATAGCCAAACAAAAAGATCATATTATTTCTAAACTTTTGAAAAAATATCCATTATTTATTATTTATGTCTAGGAATTGACTATATATCAATCTGATAGATGATGTGGCAAGTATGACTTGAATTTTGATTTTCATTATTGATGTATCATTTTAGTTTAAAATGCATGTCATAAAGACAAAACCAAGAAAATGATCTCATGTTGTTTTCAGGATTTAGAAAAATGACCCTTAATTATTTTTTGACATGTAATAATTGAACTAACCTCATTCCAATACATGGGGTGACCAGTATGAATCAAAGTGTATTTTTTCATTTTAAATTTGAAATTTTAGTTTAAAACACACGTGACATACTCAAAACTAATAAAACACATTAATATTATTTCAACACATCAAAACAATGATCCTTAAGTTATTTTTGATGTATAGGAATTAATTAAACCTCAATCCAATGAATTGTGTTCCTGGTATAACTTAAACTATATGTTTCAAGTTTAAAATTGATAGTTTAGTTTAAAACACATGCTATATAATAAAAACTAACCAAAATCATTCAGATATTTTTTATACTTTATTAAAAAATTCAACAACATATTTTTCATGTGTAGGAATCAACTGCACCTCAATCCGATACACAATGTTCCTCGTATAAATTGAAGTGTATTCATTTAGTTTAAAATTTATTTATTTTAGTTCAAAACACATGTGAAATACTCAAAACTAAAAAAACATTCATATTATTTTTATACTTTATAAAAATGATTCATAAGTCATTTTTGATGTATAGAAATTGACTTCACATCAATCTGACATATGATGTGTCCTATATGACTCAAAGTGTGTTTTTTCAATATAATAAGTTCCATTTAAGTTTAAAATGAACATCACATGAAAAAAACTGAGAAAAAAATCTTATATGTTTTTAAAACTGTAGGAAAATTGATTAGAATTCAATTATTATTTTTAGGAATCGATCGCATGTCAATATGACACACGATGTGGTCGATATGACTTGAAGTATGTGTTTTCAACATAAAAGTATCATTTTAGTTTAAAACATGTCACATAGACAAAACTGAGAAAAAGTGACCATATTTTAATTAATAATTATTGTAATGATCCATAATTAATTTGTGACATATAGGAATTGATCATATATCAACCTGATAGACGATGAGGAAGGTATGACTCGAAGAGTGTTTTTTCAATATAGAAGTGTCATTTTAGTATAAAACACACACTATATAGAAAAAACCAAGAAAATGATTTTCCACATTTAGGAAAATGATCCATAATTCACTTATGACATGTAGAACTTGACTAGATATCTATCTGACACTTGATTTTGTCTTATGACTGAAATTTCATGTTTTCAATATAAAAGTGTCATTTTAGTTTAAAACATGCATTGAATACCCAAAACTATACAAAATAGATGAGATTTTTTTCAAAATTTAATAAAGTGATCCATAATTAATTTGTGATGTTTAAGATTCAACATCTTGCTAATCCGATAAATGATGTGGTCAGTATGAATCGAAGAAGATGTTTTCAATATAAAAGTGTCATTTTAGTTTAAACACGTATCACATACCCAAAACTAAGAAAAAAGTTTATATTGTTTTAAAACTTTAGGAAAATGATCCATAATTCATTTATAAAATTTCAAAATAAACCAAACATCAATTTGACACATGTTGTGAACGGTATGACTCGAAGTTCATGTTTTCAATATAAATGTGCCATTTCAGTTTGAAACATATATCACATAGCCAAAAATAATAAAATAGTCTCATATTATTTTCAAACTTTAGGAAAAGGATCAATAAATCATTTTTGACATGTAAGAATTGACCACATATCAATTTGACAAATGCTTAATTGATAATATAATTAATATATATATATATAGTAATTAACAATATAATTTATCATATGTGGAATTTATGACATTAAAATTAAAATTTGTTTATTTTTTTATTGACTATTGCTAAAATCAACATTGGTTTTATTACATGGACAAGATTTTGTACGGTGGTTTATCTTTGGAGAAATCATGCTATAAGAGTTATGATTTTGTATATTGGTTGTATTTTTTTGTATTAATTGTAAATATCACATCAATGTAAATATCTTTTATGAAAATTTTGAATTTAAATGATAGTATAATGTTATATTTTTATTTTTATTTGACATTATTCTTATAAGTATTTATATCTATTTGTATTCTGATTGGGTTTTCTATGAGATGGTTTCTATTGGGATGATGCAATCATAGAACAACTGCATGGACTTTATCAGTTCTAGTAAAATATCAGATAAAGGGGGACTTTATCAATGATGATAAAGGGCCCATTTTTTTTAAAGGTTGGGGCCAAAGCCTCAATTTTTTAAAGGGGGAATTTTTTAAAGGTTGTGGCAGAGGGGCCATTTATTAGTTATATAAAAAGTGATGATAAAGGACCCCTTTATCAGACCTAGTAGAAGAAATGATAAATCGAAACTTTATATCTTCTTTTAGTAGTGCTAATAAAGGTTTAATACTTTTAACATCGTTTAGGTTTTCAGTGACTTTTTGCACTAAAAAATATCTTTTCTAGTTCTATTAAAAGCATTTTCTATAGTAGTGATTCCTGGTAGTGTGTAGTAAAGAAAGGAGTTTTAAAAGGTTTGAAGATTGGAAAATTAGAATTATGTAAGCATTGTGTAATGGGTAAGTAGACTAGAGTCAGTTTCAACACTACAACTCATCGTATGAATGGAACACTTGAATGCATCTATATTGATGTCTAGGGACCATTGAAAAATTATTCATTGGGAGTTAATCATTATTTTTTAACATTTATTGAAGATTACTCATGATATGTTTGGGTATATGACATAAATCATTAAGATGAAGTGTTGTATTTCTTCCTTGAGTGGAAGGAGATGATTGAAAAGTTGAGAGGAAGGAAAATCAAGAGACTAAGATCAGATAATAGTAGAGAATACATGTGATAACTATTCAAGAAGTTTTTTTAGAATGAATGTATTGTGAGACACTTTACAGTTCCTGGAACACCATAACAGAGTACTATTCCAGAATGGATAAACCATACACTAATTGAAATGATATGGTGTATGTTGTCTCATTCAAGTTTGAGTGAATCATTTTAAGCATAAGAATTGATGTATAAATCACTCATTATGAATCGATTACCTACTTCCACGATTGATGGTTAAATTATAATAGAGGTTTGGTCTGGTAAAAATGTTTTTTATTATTATAGACTTCATATCATTGGTTGTAGTAATTATTTTCTTGTGATATACTCAACGTTGGATCTAAGAGATAAGAAATTTATATTTTTTAGTTTTAGTAATGGTGTGAAGGATTTATGACTATATATCCAATGGCAATAAAGATCATTTAAATTCCTAACGTCACATTTGATGATTAAGTGATGGTAATGGAAATTGATTCCCTAAAGAGATAGATGAATTAGTTTTGATTGATTTTTAGAAAATTACACTACTGACTGATCAAGAGCTACAAGATACAAAGTGTAGTGATCGTATGGAGATTCTAACTGAGGAAGAAGTGACACTACATGATACTCATCAGCATGAGAGTATTTCCACTGGTATAATTTGAAATACAATGCATAGACCTTCTAGGAATTATGATATGGTCAGATATGATCTTTCAGTAATTGATGAGAATGTCTCATAAAACTATCATGATATTTTGGATAGTAAATAAAATAACTAATAGAAGTTAGTTAAGGAATGATAAAAGAACTTAATGCATCATAATAAGACATGGGAACTTATTTATCCTCTGAAGACAAGAAGTTAGTTACAGGGATAAAGTTCTAACATTGTTTAGAATTGATCAATATCTCTTGTACCTTAGATTCCTATGAGCATCAGGAAGGAAACATAAGGAAGAATTTATTGAGAAGAAACTTGGTGATATTTTTTTCAAGGTGAATATTTTTGAGAGATAACTAAAATATCACTACCATGGTGGTGGGTGACCACCATGGATGATTATCCTCCAGTGAAGAACTGTTCCGAAAGGTTGGTGTTTCCCAAGGAAAATTTCTAAAGAGGTGGTGACTTCCTTGACCAATATTTGTAGTGGTTACTATATTTCTTCTCCATTTTTACCTATAAATATAGGTTGGGTTGTGTGGGAAAGGTGCACAAGTGGTTCTCATGTAGGAAGTCCTTGGGATCTTTATCCCCTCCAACACCTGGTAATATAAAAACGCAATATTTTCCTCTTCAAGTAATGTGTCATAAATTCCCATGAGAATGAACTGTGGAGGAATAATGAAGATGGTTAGGGGGATGTTCCCACTCTTGGACACAACTTCATGATCAGTGGTGACACAAAGCAATTGGTTCTCCACCAAGGAGGTCATGGACATGATGAAAATGTGGAAGACCATGAAAACCTCCATCTTTTATAGAAGGGTTATTTACCTAGGGTTTATCATCCACTATCTCACAATCTTAATGATGGTTCGTTCATAGATCATAATGATGGAAATCATAGAGATGGGTTATTCCCTTGGGGTTTTCCATCCACCAAATCATGATCAAACTTACATGGCCTAGATTTTCTATGGGTTTTCTAACAATATTTTCTTGAATAACATCAAGTTTCACTATGATATTGAGCTTTTAGTTGATAAATTATTGAGCCTATTTTAGACTCTGTTTTTACCATATAATAATTTAAAATATATAAATATTTTCGGAGCTAAGAACTAAGAAAACTCTATATTCCAAGGCCCAATGATCCTAGGATTAATTTTATAAAAATATAAAATATATTTATATCACACATTCATAGATTTTCATAAATAATGGATTATATTATGAATGTAGACTTGAATAAAACATATGATACTATGTATGAATCCAGATCATGGAGTTTACCCTAAGTGAAATCTAAGGTTGGTCGACATCGGGTATCCGATTGAAGAAATCATTGACAAGTGTGTTTAATTAAAATAAATAAATAGTTTATTGGTTTATTTTATTAAACAAACTAATTAAATCCTATATAAATTTCATCTTATGAATATTTTTATGTGTTAGTCACATAATCTATGCTACATCTGAGAGGAGGAGGATAGATTTCTTCATTGGCGAATCAACATCAAATGATGAATGAATATCAGATCAAAGTGGATTCATAGCAAGCAGAAAAAGTGAATCATCCTCATCACTAAAAATGTGCTATTTATCAAGGATCAATACATAATCAAGTAATGTATCACCAATTTTAGTTTCCAAAATTGATTAAATGTTTGATCTTAGATATTTGGTTATTTTCTTTTAATTCTATGTATTCCCACCCTTTGCATGAGCCCATTGTAAAATTGAATTGTTTTATTTAATTTATTATTTTATTATGGAATGATATCAATATAGATTCCCTAATTTTAAATTATTGGCTTAGAACACTTAGTTAATTATGTTTATCACCATTGTTATGGTGTTTTACCCCATCATTCTTCTCGTTCTACATCATCGGCCTATAGGGTTGCAGTTTTACTTTTCTGAGGCGGGTTTGATCATGATCAAACTACCATATTTATGGTGGTTGTGTGAAAAATGATTGGAATAGTGATTCTCATATGGAAAGAGATCCATTTTGGGATGTAGGTGATGATTTTAGTGGATCTAAAATTTGGGACTGAGCATTAGTGATCGGAGGAGCGGTGCAGGTGGGTAGGATTTGTGTGAATGGTTGGAATCTATTTTACACCCACTATGGGATAGTAAATGATGGATTATGGAAAATAAATTCAAATTTTCGAGTTAAATAGCTGTGACTTTGGGAAAAGAAATTATATTTATCTAATTTATGAAATATCTAATTTTTTTGTAAAAATCCCGACTAAAAAGTGTATACTAGGATGAACACACATCATGAAGACACACAACATCAAAAACCAGGGTTTTAAAGAGAAGATAAGTATCAAATTTCATATGGCTACACCATATACCGTGTGACCCTACCTAGGTGGATAGGTCATGTTCAAGTTGAACATTCCTAGGACCCCATGTGGGAGGACACGTCATTTACTATGGGAGTACCTGGTCATGGATAGAAACACAAACATAGTCAGGTACATGGGTTTGGACATGGATAGGTACCTGATATGAAACATAGAAAGGTACATGGATAGTAGAATGAGCATGATTCGATTTTCTTGAGCATGGACATAATTACACTGGTAGGTCCTGAGTGGTCAAGATACACCGTTTAGTCCCCTTACACACCATTTATTGTGACATGGAAACTGATCCATGTTTTGAGGAGGCACAACTAGGTGAAGAGGTAGGGTTACACGATGTGCGGATTCCCATACATGTTGTGTAATTATCTTTACAACTTTTTTTTCCTCTTATTTAATTCATTTGGACTTAGATTTTGGCTCACAAGTATCTTATCCTGAGTTTTTTCAACATTGAACATGATTGGATCTTTCATAGTGGATTTTGATACATGATAAAATATATTCCAATAATGATGATTAGGTGATGATCGATGATGATAGTGATCAGGTAGGATCATCAGAGAGATTATAGGTAAAGACGGTACTCCCCTATTGCACTAGGGTGTGGTTCATCTATCCTTTGAGACAATACTATCCTATCACACTAGGGTGTGATTCCTCCATAATTTTTGTTTTGATTGAGATGGTACTCCCTTGTCACATCAAGGAATGGGTCTTATATCCATAGAGATGGTAATATCCCTTTTCCCCAAGGTGTGGGTACCCTATAATTGTTATTCCAGGAATAGTTTGTACTCCCATGCCATACCAGGTTGTGGGTCTACTGTCCATGGGGACGGTACTCCCATGTTTTGCACCAGATAACAGGTCCCTATACTATTTATATAGGCACAAGTTGTTTTCCCCTATTACACTATGGTGTAGGTACTCTATCCACATAGAATGTATTCTCTTGCATGAGTGTGGGTCCTCTATACTTTTTATTCCAGATATAAAGACGGTACACCCCTATACAAGCATGAGTACTCTATCTATGGAGACAGTACTCCCATGTGTCCCCAGATAGTAGGTCCCCGATATTCTATACAAATATATGGATATGGTACACCCCTCCATGGATGTGATTATTTTATATACTGAGTGTCATAACATTATTGTTTCAGGGAATATGATCTCTATATTTTGAATATTAATCTCCCTCAAGTTATAAAGAAGTAGTAAGGTAAAATATCTCATCCTTACTTCATTGGACATGCACGTGAAATAATAGATATCAATGATGGACATTTGAAGATGTAGGAAGACTCAACATCTTGGGATGGGATGTGATATGGAGATACCCTTTCTCTCTTATATAGGATTCTTATATGAGAATATATATATATATATATATATATTTGTTATTGGGTTTCATTTCCCTCTTGATTTGGGTTGATCTGACTACTTATATCGTGTCTTATATTTCTCCTTCTTTTGTTTTTAGGGTGACCTAGTGGGTATGTATATACTCACCCTTGCATGGGATTTTTCCACACCTGTCATTTATTATGCATATTACAGACAAATCAGTGGTGATTTCATAGAATTATATGGATACTCAGCTGCATAGACCATGTAATATGGTTAGGTCTTAGAGATCAAGAGTCTGGATCTATCATTTACTTTTATTTTCAAGTTTTTGTTAGGTTTGGAAATATTTTCAAGGTGGGTGTGTATTTTTTCATTTATATTTCAGATTACATTATCTCACTCTTTTGTATTCCCTAGAGGATATTACATGTATGGTTTTTTACATTAGATATTATTGTATTTTATTATAATTACTCTACACTTATGCATGGAGATGGTTGGGTGCATGTGTACAAGTACTTTAAGAAAAGTCCTCACATTTTAGTTATGCCTTATCAGTGCCAGTCAACAGACCCTGGTCTATAAGGGTGGACTTGGGTTTGTGGCAGACTAGTGTTCTTCCAAATAGTCAGGAATTGGTGAATCAAGTATTTTTATGTTGGTATCATAGGTTGTTTAACCTTAGGATGGTGTTTAGAGTTTCTCCCCCTATGAGGTCTGGTTAGGAACTTTGGGAAATGGTGTCAAAGTGTCTCAAGTACTACTTTTCAGATGAAGAACCTAGTGTTTGTGTAGTGGTTGGTTTATCCAATCACTAGGAATCTGATGACCTATTTATCAAATCAGAATACCAATACATTGGTTGTAGGGAATATTGGAACATGCATCATATAGGATTGAGTCATTTTATTTTCCTTCTTGATTCATTCCCCACATATATATAATCATCTGACCATGGTATATCTTGATTAATTTCAAGATACCTATGTGAAGATAGTTAAAGATCGTGATTATGATCTGATGAGTAATGAGGCCTTAGTTCGGAGGATATATTATGATATATTTTTCCTAGGTGGGTAGGTATCAATACCCCCTACCCATCAAGCATCAGGTTGTGTCAACATATTAGGCTGATGATGCATGTGGGCTTAGAGAACTCTGTGAGATCCAATACCAGAGGATGCTAAAGTTTCATGGTGATCTAGATCCCTAGGTAGTGGAGGATGGGATTTATTTAATGATCCAAGTTTTTAGATTTGTAATATCCCAAATAATTAGATGGTATTCACTATAATCTAGTATTTCCCATGGAGTAGCTAGGCACTGGTGGAGTCTAGTCACGCATACACATGATGATTTGGTACTCTCATTGTATGACTTACAGTAACTGTTTGATGAAGAGTACTACATCTCTTTCTTGAACTTAGTTATTATTTAGGAACTTTTAGAGATATATCAAGGTGGAATGATAGTTTTTGAGTATTCTACGAGGTTCAATGACCTTACATGGTACTCCCTTGACATGATTCAAGATGGTTACTTTTGTATGAAGAAGTTTGATAAAGGTCTCCATAGAGACATCTGTGCTAGTGTGGTACCCCTATGAATTACCATATATGATGGAGTTATATATTAGGAACTGGTGATAGGTATATTTCTATCTAAGGGACTACCTGGATCTGGATCTTTCATTAGGAATCCTAGGGTTGAGTCATATATAGAAGCTAGAAGACGAAAGGAGTTGAGGCATAAGAGGTGTACCCACACTCATACTCAGACATGTGGTCATGAAAATCAGGGACAATGTAAGGGAATAAGTAATACCCGATATGGAATTTGATATTCATGTGATGGGAGAGTTCACATTACATGTGATTGTCTGACCCAACATGCTAAGGAGGAAAGGAAGAAAGTGGATGGACCACCACGACATAGGCATTATTTTGATCAAGGTTTTCTTAGGTGTTCATAGGTTGGCCCCCAAGAATGTAGAGTTGGTAGAGGAGAATCTTGGGATCCATGAGGATGATATGATGGTATAGGGAGAGTTTATGATCTACTTCCACCAACACCACCAGGACACCCACGTTAGGCTTAGGGAGATGGAGGTTAGGGTTGTAGGTAGCTGACACATTAGAGGTTTATGACCTGAAAAAAATGATATGATTAGAGGTAATATCCATGTTTATTCTAATCTTACTTTATTACTAGTATAAATAGGTTCATGTTATTCCGTCATCCCCTTTCTCTTAGTGTAAGAGTTGGAGCTCCCAGTTGATACTTTAGTTCAATAGCTTTGGGTTGAGGTTCCTATAGGGAATGGTTCTTCGTTATCACTTATCACTGGTAGTGTGAGCTATCATTTGTTATAGAGAATTTATTATGGGATCCATTTGTCATCATGATGAAACCTTATGATGTATTTTTCGGTATGGACTAGTTTTCCAGGGTCCGATCCCATATTGAATTCCATCGTAGACATGTCAGATGCCTTTATATAGATGGGTAAAAATTCTTATTTATGGGTGATAGAGATCTCATGGTATAGAAATTGGGTCTTTTGATCAAGAAGATATAAACCATAACCCATTAGTTGGTGATTTTATCCCTTGTAATTGTAGGTGCTTCTGTAATCTAGGTTCCTTTAGTCGTGAAGGATTATACAGACCTCTTCCCTGAGGATATTTCATGACTACCTCTAAGGTGGGATATGGATTTTTGCAATTAATTACACCCTGGGACCACTATGATATATTATATGGCATATCAAATAACCCTTATTGAGCTCCAGAATCTTAGGTTGAAGTTGGAGGACCTTTGAGACAAGGGTTTTATTAGACCTAGTGTGTCCCCCTAGACAACTCTGATTTTGTTTTTAAAAAAGGTATATGGGATCTTTTGACTTTATATTGATTATAATTTACTAAAATAGGCCATGATAAAGAATAAGAACCCATTTTTGAGGAATTTATACCTCATTGATTAGTTACAAGGCACGAGATGGTTCTCATAGATCGATCTCAGGTCCAGCTACCAACAATTGAGGGTTCGTAAGGCTATTATTCTGAAGTTGGAATTGTGATATCGCTAAGAACACTATGAGTTCTAGGTGATTCCTTTTAGTTTCAAAAATTACTCCACTATGTTTACATCTCTGATGAACCAGGTCTTCCAGCGATACTTGGACTGATTTTTTATTTTCTTCATTGATGACATACTCGTCAACTTTGTATCATAGGAGTATGAAAAGCACTTGAGGATAACCCTAAACTTAATTTGGGAGCACTAGATTTATAGTAAGATCTCAAAGTCCCAGTTTTGGATTCATGAGGTTTACTCTTTGGGGCATCTAATTTTTGATCATGTATTAGGTTTGGATCTAGTGAATATTGATGCAGTTCTTTCTTGGGATCTACTGAAGAGTGTGTTAGAGGTGTAGAGTTTTTTTGGATTTACAGGGTGCTACATGAGGTTCATGGAAGAATTATATAGAATTGGATACCCTTTTAACATCCTAAAATTGAAAGAGAATTCATTTACCCAGACTGAGGAGTTTCAAAGAGAATTTGAGTAGTTTAGGATGAGGCTGAAAATTGATCCTATTTTGAGACTATTAGAGGAGGGCATGGAGTATGTAGTGTATTGAAATTCCTCTAGAATTGGGATTTAATATGTGTTGATGAAAAGGTAGTAAGTGATCACATATGTTTTGAGGAAGTTGATACCCCATGAGAAGAAATACTTGAATCAAGATGTGGATTTGGTAGTGGTAGTCTTCACTCTGAGGATGTGGGGGAACTATCTTCTGGGAGAGAAAATTTTTTGATTACTCATACCATCAAAGTCTTATGTTTTTATTTATGAAGAGATATTTGAACCTGAGATAAAGGTTCGAGTTTTAGTTACTATAAGAACATGTCTTTGAGATAGTCTATAATCCTGGGAAGGGAAATGTTGTAGCAAATTCCCTCATCTGGAAGTCTCATTCTCATATGGTGGAGGATGCACATGAGCAGCTGTATTATTTGAATCTGACCCAGGTGGAGGAGAGGGGTGAAGATTATATTCAGTAAATAGTGTTGAATCCACCTTTAATTCCTCATGTTAGGGTGATCAGTTAGGATACATTGACTATGAAGTCCTACATGAGAATATATAATCTAAATATTCACCAGATGGATTCTCTAGAAGAGAGAAGCATGCCATCCTTTTATAAAAAAGAGTGGTGGTTCCAGTCACGTTTCGAGAGGAGGTGATGATAGAATTTCACATTTATCAATTATTTGTACATATTGATGTAGTGAATATGTATTGAGAACTTTAATGTAAATTTTTTTGTAATGGAATGAGGTGGAGTGGTGCTGATTTTGTCTCTTGGGGTCTCACTTGTCAGTAGGCGAAGGATGAGCACCAAGTTCCTATAGATTTGTTACATCCTCTTGAGATCTTGGAGTGGAAATGGTATGACATATACATGGACTTTGTGATATGTATTTTTCATAAATAAATATTCCATGATTCCATCTAGGTGATATTTGGTCAACTTACAAATTTTGTTCACTTTCTTTTTATCAAGGAACAGAGTCAAGTGGAGTGTTTGGGGTAGTTGTATGTGCGGAAGATATTATTAATTTATGGGTTTACCTTGATTATTATCTCCGACCATGATGCATAGTTAATTTCTTGTTTTTAGAGAGGTTTGTAGGAGGTATTTAAGACCATGTTGAGGATGATTATATATTTTCACTTCCAAACAGATACACGGAATGAGCACACTATCCAAGTATTAGAGGATGTGATGAGGGATTTTGTGTTATAATTTTTCTGGAGTTGGGAGGATCACTTAATTTTGGTATAGTTTTTACATAATAATATCTATCACTCTTCTATCAACATTACACTTTTTGAGTCCTAGTAAGGGAGACCCTGTAGGTCACCCATATTCTAGAGTGAGATCGGTGAGGCCTCTTATGAAAAACCTAGTAATTATTACACATTAATTCACGATTTATTATAAAATAATACAAATAATAAAATATAGGATATTGATAATTCTAGTGTATTTGGGTAATTAGGTACATTACATAACAACTTAAAACATGGGGTGCATTGGCATTATTAAAAACTTCCTTAACATGATCATAATTTTCCATCGTTCTTAAAACTCGAAGGAATAAACTAGGGATATACATAAGAAAGGGGTGAGATATAAATCCTAGTAAAGGAATAAATAAATAAAAACATGAATAATGTATTACATGTTAGATAATAGGAATTGAAATTGGACCTAAATTTGGTGATAATCATAAACATGAACAAAGATGCATGATATAACATGATAACATAAGGGAACAATGGGAAAGAGGAAAAATATTTAAACATGACATTGTAAACATAGGTCAAAGATGACCTATAAGACATCATAACATGGTTTAAAAAGAATAAAAATGGATTAGGTTTAATCCCTAATCATATACATGACATCTCATGATACTAAATTGTTACGCAATTCATTGGAGTGTTATATAATTTTGGTGCACCCATCGCTTTTATATCATGTACATGCATAAGTGTGCCATATAGATCATACAACATAAGGATGTATTTCATCCAATTTAACCCCAGTATCAAGGAGAATGGGTTAAATACATGGAATTACCCAATAAATGAAGTATATGAACAACTAGGTGAATACCCTTTATAGTAAATGGGGGTGGATATTCATGAAAAAATCTTTTAGCCTGAAAAATAATAGTGAAATTTTGGCTGCAAACAATGGTAATTAAAGATTAATAATTTTTTTAGCGAGAGATAAATGGGTCTATAATCATTTAGATATCAAAATAATAGTAATATGTATGTGTGAAAACATATCACAGCATTAGGAATTTGAAATTAAAAGGCATAAAATATGGAAGATGCCTGAATAAAGAGTAGAAGGATAGGATCCCCTACTTAATTTCGGCATAGTAGTGACTTATTTAAATGATATAATGAGTGGAGATAAATGATATATCATTAATAGGAAATTAAATTGAAACTATATGGTTCTTTATAAAGTCATGAAAATATCACTAATTGAGGTTCAAAATGATAAATATAAATAAGGTTCTTGAATTGAAAAGAAGAGAGACATGTCCCTTACCTTGAGAGGGTGACTCCAAAAGATTGGAAAGATATTCTTGGGAGCGTGGGGGAACATTGGGAGGACTAAAGATATGTTAGGGTATATTAAGGACATGATCCAAAGTTTTTTAGCAAAGAATAATGGGAACTTGGGTGATTTTATATAGAAAAAGATAGAGGAGTTCTTTATTATTTCCCAAACATTGGTTATAAACTCTATATAATAAAATAATAAAAACCACAAAACTTCCCATGGTTTCTTCCAATATTTTATTAAAAATTGGAGTTTTTTTTAATTATTTTATAATTAAAAGTTTCCAACTCATTAAAATATTACCCTTGGGGATGTGTACGTGAGCCATGTTCATAAAGAAATGATTTTAAAACCATAAAATAAAATATAGGTTTTGGAGGATTCATAAAGACTTTATAAAATTAATGAAATAACATAAAAATCACAATTATTTTAATATATTTTTTTATGCATACCCTTTATAGAATTTATTACATCACTTTTGGGTCATTATGATATCATAATTTGCATAATGTATTTATGATGTATTTAATTTCTACCTAAAAATTCGAATGTCCCAGAAAATTATGAAAAATTTACCATTGGATAATTTCAATGTGGTTATTCAAAAAATAATATTTATTTTATCAAAATAATTCTAAAAATATGTGAATTTTTACTTTTATAATAAGAATTGATATTTACTGATAACTTTTGGTTTCTTTTTGAATAACGTTTTTCAAACCCTTATAACAACTACATTTGACTTCATAAAAATTATATTATCATTTAAATTTAATAAATATTATTTCATATTATTATTTTACTAAAATTTAATTGATTATTAAAATCAATGAATTCATCAAAAGGAATGTGTTAATTGAAATTTCTTATTACAGAAAATTAAATTTGTGTTTTATCGTCTTAAAATCTAATTTTTATCAAAATCATTTCTTAATTATTTATAAAGAAACAAAAAATAATAATCATTATTATATTGAAATTAAAAAATAAATATTCATATTATTATCATTATTTTTTTTCTAGTCCTTGTTAAATTATTTTTTATCCTTAATCAACATGTTTTCCTTTTATAATGGTAATAAATATTTCCTTTAGTTACTATTCATATTATCTAAAACATAAGTTGACCTTATTAACTAATATTAACTTTTATTATTACAAATGTGGAATCCATTTTATAAAAATAAAATAAGATATGTGGAATAATTTAATTTTAGAATCCCCTATAAGAGTGATGGAAAGCAGTTTTTCTGAAAGATATACTTTTCTGAGGAAATGATGATTTTTCTTTAAATCTATAACTAGTAATATTAATTATATGAATTTAAATTAATAATTATAAATATATAATATATAAATTTAATTAAATTCATTCCCAATTAGGGGTTATTTTTAATTAATTAAAATAGAGGAACATTTTTCATTTTTAAAAAAGTTTTCAGAAGAAGAAAAAATGTGTTTTCAAGCCTAAAAATAAACTTATTATAAAAACCGGTAAAAATATAATTTAAATTTAATTAATTAGACTAAATATACTTTAATTAATATTATTTTACTATAAATTCAAATTAAAATAATAATGATAACTTTAAATTACTTAATTTTTATCCAAATAAATGATAGACTTATAAAAAAATGTGTATTTTCACTATTCATTAAAAAAATCAATATTTGCCAAAAGATCACAAAACATTACACTAAGTTAATTTTGATATGATTATAAAAAAATAAAGTTATTTTTATAAAATACATTTTCTAAATATCCTAGAAAATAAAAATTATTTTTTTTCGAAAATTAAATAAAATTTTTTTTTGAAGAAAACATAATTTTTAAATAAAAATTGGGTGATTATTTACTAAGAATTTATCAATAAATTTATTTTGAGTAGGAAAAAAAATATATATATATTTCATAAATTAGTTAATCCTATTCATATAATCAAATTTAATAGCCTGGTTATAATAGTTATATTTAAATAATCATAGTTTGTTTGGGTTTGGTGTTTCATATCGCATATGCTATCGAACATAACTTTCTATTTTAAAAAATCAAGGTATTACGTTATTCACCCTTTAATAAATTTATTCCTTATAATTTGAACTTGATATTGGTAAGAAGTTTTTTGAAACTTGAAAATATCTTTTTTTTAAAACTCACATTATAAAAAGGGTTAATAAAACCTCCACTTGAAAAGAGAGAAAGGGAAGTATGAATTTTATCACATAACTAGTATCCTATGTAGGTGAAAATTAGTGGGATGTTAAAATATATACATGGAAGAAAAAAATATAACTCCCAAGAACTAATAAATGGTGATAGAAAACATTGTTTTGGGAAATTCAATGTCCAAAAAAACCATAAATCTGAGATAGATGAAAAGACCATCAATTCATCAGAAATGATCATAATAAGAAAAAAAATTATTTCAAGGTTATTTCAAAAGATTTTATGAATTAATTCACCATATAGACTAGAAAAATAAGAAAATATGCTTTATTGGCATGTATAATTTCATCCTGTAATCAATTTTCACTATAACCTCATCTTTTTATCCAAACTATCAGTACTCAAGGTAATTATTTATTCCTAAAGAACAATAATAAGTTTCTAAAAGATAATATAATCCACCAAATAATAACAATATATTCCTATTTTATTTTTTATATAATATCCCAAGACCTACACTCCCAAATTTGGTGCTGAAATTGTATAATTTACATTTTCGGCTTTGATGTAGATAATTAAGACTTCATTTTTATCATCAAATCCTTATAACATAACAAGGAAAAATTGGATAACTTATAACATCTAGGACCTTTTAGTTTTATATTTTTATTGAATTAGGATGAACTCCTACAAAAAAATTTATCACACCCTGAAGTTTTAATTTATTTATTTTTTGTTATTTCAAGGCTTTGGTTAACGTCATTAGGGTAAGAGTTGAGAAGAGGTCAAATTGTTTTGACATTTAATGTTTTTAGTGGGTTTCGAACCCATGCGCGGTCACTGCAGAGTTGGCGGTAGCCATGCAGCTGGCCCAGGTGTCGTGAAATTGCTCATTATTTTATTACTATTATTATTATTGTTCTTTTAAAGAAAAATGATTAAATTTTTTATTAAAATTATTATTATTGAATTAAAGGTATTATAATTATTTTATTATCGTCATTATTATTTTTATTATTATTGAAATAATTATTATTTTTATTATTGTTAATTTTTTTATTATCTCTATCATTGTTATTTTTATTAATTTTATTTTGGGTATTATTATTATTATTATTATAATAATGATAAAATAAAAAAAACCCAAACCCTAATCTAACCAGCCACCACACCCCCTTTTCCATGTTCCCTGCTGCGGGCCACACCCCCTTCTCCAATTGTGATGCATGAGCCCCCCCCCCCACGCCTGCCTTCTCCCCTCACGCAGCCACAACGGCTCCGCCGCCAGTCTCCCTCTACACCGCCCTTCGCCGACGCCCCCTCAGCGCACCCCAAATGACCACCCGCTCGCGCCCCAGCCACCGCACAACCACCCCGGGCTCCCCTGTTTTCCCCTCCACTAGAACGAGCCGCCATCTCGCTGCTCCCCAGCTGACCGCCACCCTCAGCGCACCCGTCTCTCACCTCCTTTCCACCCGGCCGACCCAGCCGACCTCCGTACCGCCGCTCCGACCTCCGGCCACCTGCGGGCTGCCGCTCTAGCCTCTGGCCAGACACCACTCCAGCCAGTCGCCTTCTTTTCAGAGCTCCAGCCTCTCTATTCCCTCTCTCAACCCACACATCCCAGACGGCCCTTCTCCAGTAGGTAATGAAAAACTCGAACCCCTATGTGCGCTGTTTTCTGACGACCCGCTTCTCTGCCCCGTCTGACAACCTTTTCTTCAGTAAATTCCTTATTTTTGAGGGTTTTCATTAATTTATCAAAAACGTTATTTTCTCAATTAGTAACTGTTGTGTTTTTCTAGTTGTTTTGGGTGTGTAGTTTGGTCCCCAGAGGATTTTTTTACCCTCTATCAAAGTTCAGTCGCGTTCGCACTCAACTTTGAGGTAGGAAAACCCGCGTTTTCCTTTCCAATTAAATCCATTTAATGCTTGATTGATTTTAGTTAAATATTTTACTTGTTTTTAATTCTTGCAATGTAATTAGTTAATATGTTATAATGTTTTTAAATTTATTGGTTTTGTTAGAAATATTTTTGAAGTATTTTCTCTTGTTAAATTTATATGTACTTATAAAGGTTTTGTCCTGTGGAAATCAAAAGATTATTTTATAATGTTTTTGATACTAAAATCCTTTTCACATTACTCTAAAATAGTTTATCATGGAGTTTTTTATATTTGGGTAACTTAATTCAACCTCTTTATATAATCGTTATCAAATTGTGTGGTTTGCTTATAAAAATTATTTATACATTATTTGATATTCTTATGAACTTTGTTTAGAAATTGATTTTCTTGTTCATAAAATTATTTGTAAAATAGATGAGTCTTGATAACATTTTATAAAATTGTGCAGTTAGTTTATCAAATTGTGTGTAAGTTGTGAAACTTATTTGGTTAGGGATTTAGTGTGCATTTTCTTTCGAAAGACGATTTTGAGCATGTCCACTTTGGTGGTTATAGCATAGTGGTTGTGTTAAAATATTTTGATAAGGGATTGATGTTTCCAATAAGAGGTTTGGTGTTATTTCAAATAAGGGGAGTGGTTGATTTTGATTTTAAAAATGGTTCTTGGATCCCAAAGGATGAAGGTTCTTTTGTGTGTTTTCAAAGAAGTGGTTTTAAATGTATTCCTCAAGAATATGGCCCGTTTGGATTAATAAATTTAAAAGTGGTATTGGTAAGATGTTTTAGGTAATTGAATTTATACATGTCAACTCAAAGGCCTATTTGGTACTTTCAATTAAAAGGTCATGTTTGGGTAAGCTTTTGGATACTTTGGAGTAAAAGGCCTGTTTGGCTCTTCCAAATCATGGGTAGAGTTATGTTTACTTTTGGAATGGTTTGTGTTTGGAAGTTTTGTGTGTCTGGTCGGAGTTTTAAATGTTTTTAGAGAAATTATTTCAACATGGATGTGATGTGATGGACTGTTTGGCACTTTAGGATTTAGTGTAATGTTTGTGTTGATTCTTTGAAATGACGATGATTTGATTAATGTATTCCCATTTAACGACTTTAATATTTTTGAAAAAGGTATCAAATGGTTTTAATTATTTCATGGCACGACAGACCAGTTTGAACATTTTATGATATATATATTTATATATATATATATATTTGGGGAACCTCTATAGGGGGATATACCTTATGGGTTATCGTATAGAGTATCTGTGTTTGGGGTAGGTAAGTGCAGTGAGATGAGTCATGCGTGCGGGGGCCTCCCACTTACATAGTATTATTATAACCACCATGGGTTCTTGGGTGTATTTTAGATGATCGACTGACAGTTGCTGATCAACCCCAATTAGACGGGTTGGTACCCACAAGATTTGTTGTTAGTCCAGGTGGTATTTGCCACTGGATTGGTTAGTTTAGGGCGGCCAGTTGGTTATAGACTAAGGAGCTTCACCATATGATGGCTTATGGTTCTGAAATTGAGTATGTCTACAGGTCTTCTAGGGATGTTTAGGATAACTCATGTTTATTCTATTATTTACATTTCTTGTTTACTTTCCATTGCACTAGTTTATTTTCAGTTTTCACTTTTACTTGTTTTACTATATCCCATCTCTTGTATATTCTGTTTTGGAGTTTATTTATAAAATGAAAAATGATTTTGGAAATGGTATGTAGAGTGTGTTGGGTTTTTAAATGGAAAAAATGTTTCTTATTTTCAAATGTGATAAACCTACTTTTATATTTGTATTTAAAACTTGTGTCATTAGATTGTTTCAGGAAAGGATATGTTGAATTCTGTGGTTTAGTTTGAAATCTCTACTGAGCATCTCGGTGCTCATGCCTATCATATTCTTTCAGTTGCAGGTTTGGTTCTTATTCAGGTTCCTGTTTCAGCTGCTCAGTGTTCGAGAAGGTTTGAGTCTGAGTCGGGTGGTGACCTAGAAGGTCACAAGGAGGTATGTTTAGTTTTAATTTCTTTCCATTGCTAGTTTTTATTTTTATTATCAGTTTTTTTTATCTATTTATCTTTTGTTCATGGGAAAAATTGTTCCCAACGGTTAAGTTCTGATGCCTAAAATTGGTTTCCAGACCATGGGGATCAGGAACACCCTTCATGCCATGTCATGGACCGGCTCGGGTGACCGGTTCAAGATCGACCAGGGTTTTTTCTTGACAAAATGGTATCATAGGAGGACCTTGTTATTTGGGGTGTTCAATAGATAGAGATTAGGACTGTTTGGACTCGAGAGGCAGGTACGAGAAGGATGTCCTGAACCCTCGCCCGTTCCAAACCTCGAGCCGCGAGGGGTAGTTTTGGAATTGAGTCCTTGTCTCGTTCTGGTTTGTTTTTGATTGAGGGATGACAACAGAGGCAAGATGATATTATACCATGATTTCACATGGAGTAGTGACCCACATGGAGCTCAAGTACATGGATTAAGTTCCTAATAGTTATTGACGCTTTCTTGGGGCATGACCCACTACCACATTACCAATTTAAGCATGAATACCAGTCCCTCAGTCCAGTAATTTGATGCAGGATTAGTGTCACCTTTGTTCTGGTTGGTTTAAGTGTACTTTTGAAAATGAAAAAGGGTTTTAGAAATGAAAATGATTTCTTTTAAGTGGATTTATATTCGTAAAATGGATTTTAAAACTGAAATCTCTTGTTCTAAAAATCCTGTGTTTTCTTTGAACTGTTAGAGAAATGGTTTGGGTGCAACATCAGGTACTCTTTATGAACATTTTCACATGTGAGAGGATGAATGGTTAGTGCGTTATGTATGGATGAAAGCATATGAAGACGTGTGCAACGATTCATGGGATTACCGGTTTTGTGTACTTGGAATTAAAGGTTTGACAAAGTTTTTTTAACTTGATTTTAGAAAGGGGAAAATGATTTTGGAAAATGATTTTGGTATTATGAAAGTGGCCTTAAAATACGATAGTTCTGAAATATAAAATAAAAAATATAATTTTGTGTTGGGTTTTCATTTGTTTGGTTTTTGAACCGGCCATTTTTTGATGAAATTTATTTCATTGATACTTCTTTGACTTGATATAGGTTTTGTCTTGGTGTTTTGAATGTTGTTCATAAAATTCCTCCTAGAAATGTCCCCATAGTTTCTGATTAGTCATGCCCAGTTTTTGATCCTTCTCGGACAATTTCTATCCTTCATGGTGATTGGGGTCCGTTAGAATCAATAGAGTGGATTGAGGAAGTTGAACGTGTCTTCAGGGTATTGGGAACTCCTGAAGCTGTCAGAGTGCGTGCTGTTTTGGGTCTGTTTGAAGGTCCGACTCTAGACGAATGGGAGTTATTCACCCCTCCATCACTGCAAGTTGGGATGATGTGTGATGTCTTTAAATCTATCTTTGTCTGATGTTTTATACCTAAAAAGGTGAATACAAAGAAATGGGAAGAGCTCATTCATATTCAAAAGGCCAACAGATGGTGAAGGAATATGTTGACCAGTTCAAGGAGCTTGTTTCCTTTTCTCTAGAGGTAGCATCAAAGGATTTGATGAAGACTTATCTCTTCATCGGGGGTCTTTTTCTAGAGATCAAGGAGTGGGTCCTCCTTTTTGAAGACCATCATTTTGAGAAGCTGGTGGATGAAGTGTTCTTAGTTAAGTTAGTCTTCAGAGAATAGATGGTTAGAAATCCAACATATCCAATTGCTTGTGAAGGTTCCCCATATGGAGAGAAGGGTGCGCCAGAGGGACCTTTTCCTAAGGAGTCCTCTGCGGTGGTTCTGGATTCTAGTTCATCAGATCGTTCAGTGGTGTTCCACCAATGTGGCCGGTTCAGGAATGTGAATCTGTCATGTCACGTCCCTCAAAAGAAATGTCATCACTACAGCTGTATGGGTCACATAGAGAAGTTTTATAGAAAGCGTTTCCTGAAGAAGATGTTGTGATCCTATGAATTCCAATGCCTAACTGTGAAGCAGGAGATGCATCAACTATCAGATCCCCAACCAAAGGTCTTAGGGTGAATCTTGCACATAGTCAGGAGTTTCCAGGGGTGTGAAGACTTGGTCCAGGTTTTGTGTTTTGTGTTGGCAGTAGGACATTTTAAAGTCTTTTCATTATTGTTTTTTTTGCTGTTATAGTTTTTACATTGTTGTAAGTTCATTGTCTTATCGTGAAGTTATGATGGAAATGTTATACTATAATCCAAATAATTTTGTTTGTATGAACATGGTTTTATGAATCGTATGTTTTTCTTAAACGTGTGTTTGGCCCCTGTATAGGGTTATCTTAGTTTAACGGTGTTTATTTGGAGATATACGTGCCAGTGATGTAGTTAAGGCTTGTGGTTATATACGGGTTCACTGTTTGAGTTAAGTTCTTCTTAGGGGGTTTTCTCCAGTATTCGGAGTTTTTGGTCCAGGACAAGAGTTCCAAGTTTCATCTGAGGTGTTGTTCGCTCGTGCTATAGAAGTTAGTATGGATTAGTTGGGAGTTCCCATGTCACCCCCCTTCTCTAGGTGGTATGTTTGGGTATTAAATTTCTGCCCTGGTTGAGTTCTTATAGTGAGGAGAACCCCTTAGTGTTCTCCCCTCAACCTCGAGCTTCAGTTTTCTCTTGAACCAGTCGGGTGTGACCTGTGTAGAGTAAGTTCATCATGAGATTCTCAGTTATCTTCAGTTCTTCTTGTTCTGATCAGGCTTGAACTCGAGTTTCAAATAACCTTTGGTTGGTGACTTTCTGGGGGAATAAAGTGTCTGTGGTGGGGATAATTGTCACACCCTGATGTTTTAATTTATTTTTATTTTTTTTATTTCAGGGCTTTGGTTAACCACGTTGAGGTTCGAGTTGAGAAGAGGTCAAAAATTGTTGAAGTTTAATGTTTTTAGTGGGTTTCACACCTGTGTGCGGTCACCACATGGTTGGCGGTATCCACACAGCTAGCCCAGGTGTCGTGCAATTACTCATTATTTTATTTCTATTATTGTTATTGATTTTTTTAAGAAAAGTGATTAAAATTATTATTAAAAATATTATTATTGTATTAAAGGTATTATAATTATTTTCTTATCATCATTGTTATTTTTATTATTGTTGAAATAATAATTATTTTTATAATTGTTAATTATTTTTATTATTATATTTTTTATTTTTCTTTTTATTAATTTTATTTTGGGTTTTATTATTATTATTATTATTATTATTATTATTATTATTATAAAATGAAGAAAATACCCAAACCCTAATATAATCACCCCCATTTCCATGTTCCACATTGTGGGCTGCACCCCCTTCCCCAATAGTGTTACACAAGCCCCCCATTCTGTATTATCCCCTCATACAGCCACACCGACTATGCCAACGGTCTCCCTCCACACCGCCCTTTGCCGGTGCCCCCTCAGTGCACCCCGTCCAGCCACCCGCTTGCGCCTCGGCCTCCGAACAGCCGTCCCAGCCTCCCCCGTTTTCTCATACTTCTGTACGAGTTTCCACTTCATCGCTCCCTAGCTGAACGCTGCCCTCGGCAGACCCGACTCCCAGCTCCTACCCGCCCAGTCGACCTAGCCAGCCTCTACAACGTTGCTCCAGCCTCCGGCCACCCTCGGCCCGCCGCTTTGACCTTCGTCCAAACACCGCTCTAGCTAGAAGCATCCTTTCTGGAGCTTCGGTCTCTCCGCACCAACTCCCAACCCACACATCCCAGCCGTCCCTTTTCTAGCCAGAAGCGGAAAACCCGAACCCTTGTGCGTACTGTTTTCCAATGACCCACTGCTCCTCCCCATTTGAAAACCTTGGCTTCAGTCAATTCAATATATTTAAGGGTTTTCATTAATTTATCAAAACCCTTATTGCCTCGGTTAGTAACGAGAGTGTTTTACTAGCTGTTTTGGGTGTGCAGTTTGGTCTGCAGGGGATTTTTTTACCCTCCATCGAAGTTCAGTCACATCCGTGCTCAACTTTGAGGTAGGTGAACCCATGTTTTCCTTTCTGATCAAATCCATTTAATACTCTATTGATTTTAGTTGGATATTTGACTTCTTTCGCCTTCTCACAATGCAATTAGTTAATATGTTATAGTTTTTTTAAATTTATTGGTTTTGTTAGAAATAGTTTTTAAGTATTTTCTCTTGTTAAATTTATATGTTCTTATGAAGGTTGTGTCCTGTGGAAGCCAAAATAAGTTTTGATAATTTTTTTTGATATTACAATACTTTTCACATTACTCTAGAATAGTTTATCATGGAGTTTTCTAGATATGGGTAACTTATTCGACCTGTTTATAGAATTGTTAACCAATTGTGCGGTTTGCTTATACATATTATTTATGCATTGTTTGTTCTACTTATGAAAATTGTTTAGAAATTGGTTTGATTATTCATAAAAGTATTTATAAATTGGTTTAGTCTTTATATCATTTTATAAAGTTATGCAGTCGGTTTATCAAATTGTGTGGAATTTGTGAAACTTATTTGGTCAGGGATTTGGTGTGAATTTTCTTTCAAAATTGGATTTTGAGTGTGTTCACTTTGGTGGTTATGGAATTGTGGTTGTGTTAAAATATTTTGATAAGGGATTTATGTTTCCAATATGAGGGTTGGTGTTATTTCAAATATGGGGAGTGGTTGATTTTGATTTTAAAAATGGTTCTTGGATCCCAAAGGATGGAGGTTCTTTTGTGTGTTTTAAAGAAGTAGTTTTAAAATTTTTCATCAAGGATTTGGCCCATTTGGATTAATAAATTTAAAAGTGGTGTTGGTAAGATGTTTTGCGTAAATGAATTTAGACATGTCAACTCAAAGGCCCGTTTGGAACTTTCATTTCAAAGGTGATGTTTGGGTAGTGCTTTTGGATACTTTAGAATTAATGGCCCATTTGGTTCTTCCAACTCATGGATGGAGTTGTGTTAACTTTGGGAATGGTTTGTGTTTGGAAGTTGTGCGTGTCTAGTCAGAGTTTTAAATGTTTTTAGAGATATGATTTTGACATATATGTGACATGATGGACTGTTTGTCACTTTCAGATTTAGTGTAATGTTTGTGTTGATTCTTTGAAATGACGACATTTTGATTACTGTATGACCATTTAAAAACTTTAATATTTTGAAAAAGGTATCAAATGGTTTTAATGATTTCATTTCATGACGGCCCAGTTGGAACCTTTGATGATATATATATATATATATATATATATTTGGGGCACCTATATAGGAGGGATATCCCTTACAGTTTATCATATGGAGTGTCCATGTTTGGGGTAGGCAAGTGCGGTGAGATGAGCCATGCGTGCGACGACCTCCCACTTACATAGTATTATTATAACCACCATGGGTTCCTGGGAATCTTTTAGCTGATCGGGTGATGGTTGCTGATCAACCCCGATTAGACGGATTGGTAACACTTGGATTTGTTGTTAGGCTAGGTGGGGTTTTCCACTAGATTGGTCAGTTTAGGGCAGCCAGTTGGTTATAGACTTAGGAGCTTTACCATACGCCGAAAGGTGGTTCCAAAACTGATTATGTCCAGGGGTCTTCTAGGGATGTTTAAGATCACCCATTGTTACTTGATTATTTACATTTCTTGTTTACTTTCTGTTGCACTAGTTTATTTTAAGTTTTCACTTTTACTTGTTTTACTCTATCCCAGCTCTGGTATATTCTGTTTTGGATTTTATTTATAAAATGAAAATTTATTTTGGAAATGGTATTTAGCGTGTGTTGGGTTTTTAAATAGTAAAAACATGTCGCTTATTTTCAAATTTGAAAACCCTACTTTTATATTTTTATTTCAAACTTGTGTCAGTGGATTGTTTTTGGAAAGCTGACGTTGGATTCTGTGGTTTAGTTTGGCATCCCTACTAATCATATCGATGATTACGCCTATCATATTCTTTCAGTTGTAGGTTCATTTCTTATTCAGGTTCCTAGTTTAGCTACTCAATGTTGGAGAAGGGTTGACTCTGATTCGGGTGGTGACCTAGATGGTCACAAGGAGGTATGTTTGGTTTTTTTTCTACTACTAGCTTTTATTATTATCATTAGTTTTGTTTATCTGTTTATATTTTTTCCTATGAAAAATCGTTCCCAACGGTTATGTTCTGATGCCCGACACTGGTTTCTAGCCCATGGGGATTGGGAACGCCCTTCAAGCCATGTTGTGGACCAGATCGAGTGACCTGTTCAGGGTCTACTTGGGTTGGTTCATGACAAAATCTCATTCCTTTACATGAGAATTTATCCCACTTAACCTAGATTTTCTTTTTCACATTAATAAATCATCATCATCTAGATGAAATCACTTATAGAAAAAATTCATTCAACCTATTTCTTTATGACCTAGGGAAAAAAACATAAGAGGGGTGAGCTTAAATGCTTAGTAAGGGAAAAAATAATCATTAACAAATAAATGTCATCATTGTTCATAAGAAGAGAATAAGGGTATGATGACATAATCAAAGTGCATGAGTATAACATATGAATATTCATACCCATCAATAACCAGATTATAAAACATGAGAACATGGCATAAGGCATTAAAAAAATAAAAAATTCATAAAAATAAATAGTTATTTACCATGTTATATAAATATTTAACAAATAAAACATCATAAACCCAAAGTAATTATAGATAAAACATATTGGTATCTTGGGACATCATCTCATAGAACCCTTACACAACCCTTCTGGAACCCTTAAAAATTAGAATAACCATATAACCAACTTCCAATATAATTCTTTGGAGAACACAATCATTACCCAAGGCACTAGAGCATTATATGGGTTCACCCACTGTATAAGTTATAACAGGCTCACACAACTCTATATGGGAAGACCCATCATTTATAATATCCATGAACTAAAACATTAATAAAGAACATAGACAATTCATTTTATCATAACTCATTGAAAAAATCTTTAATATATTAAGAAATAATTAACCTATGAAAAAGAAATGGGTGCAATAAAAATTTCTTTGAAACATGATTAACCCATATAAAATAAATAGTTTTTATAATAATCATTTTAAATTGTGATTAACCCAATAAAAATAAATGGGTTCTATAACAATCTCATTGAAACAATCATAATCCATACAGAGAAAGAAAGAGAACGGTATCAATACAAAATATCCCCAATGAATGAAAAGTAACAAAAATGGTAATTAATTTTTATTAATGGAGATAACATTAAAATATTATTAAAAAAATTCGTTTAGAAAATATCCTTTTAATTTTTAAAATTACTTTTTAAAACATGAAAAATTTTGGAAATCCTTTTATTTGAAAATAATATTTAAAAAAATTATTTAAAATGAACCTCATAAACCTAAAAAATAATATTAAAATAAATTATTGTCATAATGGTGGGTAATTACATACATTACATAAAAGAACATTCAATTTGAATTTTAAAATGTTAGGAAAGTGCCTTGATCAAAAAAACAAGAAGATTACTTTTATATTTTTAGTAAAATCCAAATGGGAATTATTTTGAAAACAACATAAGTTTAATTTTAAATTTTTTAATGAATAAAAATTGGTAAAAATTCCTTCAATAAATTATCTTTAAATAGCTAATTTTTTTTTGAAATTATTTTTAGAAAACATGGTTTTGGAAGAAAACATATTTCCGACCGAAGAGAGAAATAAAGTTGGATTTTATTAAAAAAAATTAATCACGAATTTTATTTACCAAAGTGTGGAAAAATTAATATTACTTTAAATATCATTAATAAATATATTAAAATAAAATTCATGAGTTTTTTATAGAAATATTATAATATCTCATCATTGGAAGCAAGATCATAAACAATCCGGATAAAGGATGAAATTGTAACGTAAAACTCTTACCACTTTGGTAAATTTGAATTGTAAGACCCATGAAATGATACTTAAAAAACCATAAGAACAAATAAATTCATGATATTACATGTCAGAGTTGATTTTTATATAGCTCATAAAATAATTTAGGTGCATAACATGATATAAGTCTCAAAGAAGGTAAATTGTGACAAAAATACATTATTGCTTGGTAACATTGATAATATAAACCCCATGAAAGATATATCCTCAAATGAATATTTAAATACAAAAAAATTTGAGAATAATAATCATAAAACAAATTCATGGAAGGTATATACATCACCCAACAAAAATAAGTGGAAAATATGGCATGTATCTCACAGAAATAAAAGTGAGACGGAAAAAACCCTTCCCTTGAGTCTGATTCGTCAGGATTGTTCTTTATATTACTTAATAATAAAATCTTTTTAATTATTCAATTTCTTTATAACTTTTTAAAAATTTATTACTATATTTATTTAACTTATAAACAAGTTATATATAATTACTTAATAAATTAATTTTAAGTCGAATATTTTGACCATATTCAGCTTATGTGTCAAAAATGACTTGGTAGGTGATATGGTCAAAAAGTCATTATTTAAACATATAAATCATAATAATAATGCAATAATTATCATATTTTTACATCAATTTTACTTTTAAAACCAATTATGAAATATGGTTATGAAAAATGCATTACCGTTATGATCATCTATACGATAGGTCATACATATGCATGAGTAACGTTTCCATTTTTTCAATGATCATTATGGAAAGATGTTAAGTAATATTTTATATTTAAATAATGAAAAATATATAATAAATACCATGATATTTAATTATATATATACTTATATATATCATTCTTGTGATGTAAAAGGAATCACATCGCTTATAGAATGCAATAGTCTACACGTCCACGAACGATGTTATCACTTTTTCAGTGTGTGAAAATGTAATAAATAGAATGATATATTATATTTAAAAAATATAATTTCTTAATTAATATAATAATTATTTCATTTATATCATATATTTTCATTATTTTTACCCTTATTACCTTCCATGTAATGCGTTAGTAAAAAATGCTTCACATCACTTTGTGAGGATGTTGTTCGGCGTACACACTAGAGACGTTATCGTATCCCTTATGTTATGGAATATAAAAATGATATATATGATATAATTACTAAATAGTTATAATTATGTTATACATATGATATGTAAACTTTATATCCATAATTATTCTCAACCTTGAGAGGTGGTAATGGAAAAATGAATGACATCAGTTCGCGAGGTGATAGTTCGTTGAACGCACGAATGATGATTTTGTAACCCATTTGGTTGAAATGTGTGTGGTTTTAGGATATAAAAATAATATAAAAACATATAATTATATTTATTAAAATTATTTTACTGTATAATAATGGTATAATAAGAATTTATGGGGGTGGATAAAAGAAATAAAACAAAAATGCTCATTTATGAACGTTACCTCTTCTTCAGGTAACTTCTTTTGGTTTGAACCAAAGGCATTCCATGATTTTCGTTATTACAAAAGTGATGATTATTTGATTATATTAGGTAGTTTTTGAATTGATTTTAATCTATTTTCAACAAGAAAAATGTCTTTAGAGTTATAAATAACTGAGGTCATTGAGTTCCCTTTTATAGTTGAGGAGGAGTGGAATTCTTATAAATACTCAAAATTAGTCACCATTGAGAGGTTAAAATCACTTAATTGGATCCAAAATTGATAATTAATGGTTTTTAGGGTTTATATGATCGATTAAAAACTCCACCACATAATTAAAGTCATTTTTTAATCATTTTTTTACCTAAACTCCTATGTTTCCTTTTTTTTATTTTGGTTTTTCATTAAGGTATCTAGTTTTATAACCTAAGAAATTTATACATTAAGAATAAATTAAAGTGATAATTATTATAAAAAATTTAAAAACTGATTATAAATATTAAATAAAAATTATAAAATAAATATCTCATGTGTGTTGTTAATTAATTTTAACAGAAGCACATGTAATGTGCAGAAACACTACTTTAACTCTAACCATGCTAATAATGTTTATACTATTTAGGGGTCAATATGTTCATTATAAAAGATAAATTGTTATATGAATGTAAAATATTATATATTTATGAATATTTAAAAATAACTTTGTAGGATATAGTATTTTTAGTTATTTTAAATCATTTAATAAATATTGTTTATTATAAAATAATATTAATGTCAATTTTGATATTATTTATTTAATTTAAATTTAAAAATATCAATACAGATATGGAATTTCAATATATTAATTTAACACCTATATAAAATAATATATTAATCTTAAAAATTAATTTAATACACTAATTCATTCATTTTACTTCACTTTTAATATTTTTAGTTCCATTTATTTTAGTTAATTATTAACTAAGTAATTACTACACTGGAATTTCTTAAGCATTTTAAGTAATTATTTCATCACTAAAAATTAAATATAAATTCTCATTATAAAATAATAATTTATTTTTCAAAAGGATATATATAACGTAACATATATATATTTTCAATATCCCAAGTTTTATATAAATTAAAAGAGGAAAAGGGTTCCTTTTTGTCTTTTTCTTTACTTTACTTATTATATGGGTCAATTTCATAGAATAGTGTCCCAAAAACTCATAAAAATATATTATAAGGTCATAAGGGTCAACATATGTCCAAAATATGCGTTATGTACAATTTATAGTTCATTTTACCAATAAGTTTAAATTTTAATCCCATAGTAAACTCGATTTACCTTAATCGATGCAATTAAATTTAACTATTTTCACTGATTATTTTGGTAAAAAAATCATGTTTGACTTATTTTAAATTATAAATTATTCTGATTAAAAATATGGAATCAATTTTTCCTAATTCAATTCTCATAATTTCAAAATTTTAATTTAATATTAATCCCACCAAAGAGGTTCGACAATGAGTTTTTAAGATGAGTATTTGTTTTAGAAAAAGTTGATTCTATATTAACTCAATGACTAATAATAATCATTGTATGAAACTCAATTAATATTTAATGATATATAATATATAATTTTAATTTAAAATATTTTCCATTAGTTATTTTTTTAATTAAATAAAAAGGAGAAACATTATGCATTTTAAAATAGTTTTTAGAAAAACCCGTTTTACCCAAAAACAAATTTATATAAAAAACCAATATAAAAGTTAAATAAAAATTAATTAAATATAACTAAATAATACTTATATTAATTTAAAAAATATTCAAAACTCATTGGTACTATTGAATTAACTAATTTATTAAGAATAAAATACTTTTTCAAAAATCACTATTCTCACTACTCACCAAAAAATTGATATTTTTTGAAAAACATTCCAAAATGTCACCTATAATAAATTTTGATAGTTAGATTCAAAAAATGAATTTAATTTTATGAAATAAATTTTCTAAAACTTTTTTAAATTTATTATAATTTTTTTCTTAAAAAGTAATATAAAACATTTGTTAGAAAAGATATATTTTTGATGAATAAAACCACTTTACTAAAAATTGAATGATTATTTACTAAAACGTTTTAAATAATTTTTATTTATTTGGAAATATATATATATATATATATATTTTTTATAATTTAGTTAATATTATTTGTAACCTCCAATTTAATGGCTAGGTTATAATGGTAATATATATCATGGGTTTTTTAAGTTCGTTGTTGCATTTTGAATACACTATCAAACATGAAAATCTTGAGGTTCTGTATAATGAAAGATAAACTAATTTTTGTATGTAACACAAGATAGAATAATTTTTGCATGTCCTTTATGATATTGAATATAATTTTATTCTTTTAAAATACCCGGGTGTCACATCACCCCCCCCCCCCGTTAAAAAATTGCATCCTCATAATTTGAACTTTATCTCAGTAATAAAAAAATAGAAATTTTAAAATAATTTTTTTATAAACCCACATTATAAAAAAGGGTTAATAAAACATCCTATTAATAATAGAGTGAGTTAAGTAAAAATTTTATATGAAATAACACATAACTAGGTTTCTAATTAAAAGAATACAGGTGAGAATAGAGGAAAAGTGTAAATAATTTTAGGGAGAGATTGAGTTCATTGATCACAAACAAGTGAATGGTAAATGAAAAGTTAAGGTCCTCAAAACCATAAATAATTGATGATCGAAATGACCATAAATTCATCATAAATTAAGGTACTAGGATAACATTTTTTCTTCAGTATCCTTTTTCTAGATTTAAGGAATTATATTACCATCTAGACTAAGAGAATATGGAAATAAAGTTCAAATCCAAAATACCCTGGATCAATTTTGGGTGGGCGATGAATTTTTGGTACTATAGAAGGGCACTGTAGTAGCACTGTAGAAGCAAAAAAACTATAAAAACTATGACACTATAGCGGTGTCTGTACTATAGTATCCCGAGTACTATAGTAGTACTATTCATCAGAGGGCGTTTTGAAAAAAAAGGCTTTCATGCCCTTGGGCCTTCAGGCTATGAAATGGTTCTCCCTCTACCTTGTCAAAATAGGTATTCGCTTTACTTTAATAATAAAATGAGTTCTCAAACTGTCCCTTTAAAAAAACCAAAACCAAAAATGGTTAAAACACTGTATCATATTTAAAAAAATGAGTAAAACTTCATATGATAAAATAGTATTCACAATTCCATATTAATTTCAAAAGTTAAAAATAAATTATTCCATATATTACTATCCTTAAAATCCTTGAAACATTTATTAACTATTTTCAAAACACAATGATTTGAATGATTGGATTTTATATTCTTATAAGATAAATCAACCATTAATTCTAATATAAAATATCATATGTTTTTAAAATAAACTAAATATTAACCTTAAAAAATGTCATACTAACCAGGACATCACATAGGCTAGTTATCGACACGAAACTCTTTTCTTCCTTCAGTCTTGGGATCAATCCCCAGTTCCAAATCGGATATGATGGGTTTTCACCTAGAATATGGGGTTTCCCCTTTTTTCTTTAATCCCCTCAAAAATAAATCCACCCTAAAAACACTTCATGTTGATCCTATGGGATAAAAATACCTCAACCTAAAAAAATTTCTCCAAAAATTTAATTAACAACCTAAAAAGTGTTACTACTTAAAAACCTAAAATGAGGTATCTAAGACATTGAAATTAAGATCATATTTAATTTTATAGACCTATTTTGGTATTCATTAAACTAAATATAAAATCACATGAAACATTATAATCTTCAAAGTGATGTAAATTGGAATTTGATACCAACTATAACATTCCCGGACCTGTACTCCTAGATTTGGTGCTGAAATCTTAAACTTTACATTTCTGGATTTGATACTGATAATTGTGACCCAATTTTTCTCATCCAATCCTTCCCAAATCAAAATAAAAAATTGGATTACTTAAATCCCTAAAAAAAATTAAGTTTATAGTTTTGGTGAATTAGGAAAGACTCATACAAAAACAATTCTCATGACTTTAAATAATCATTTCTCCCACTTAACCCTGATTTTATTTTTCACATTAAGGCTTCATCATCATCCATATGAAATAAATTATGGAAATAATTCATTCAATATCTTTATTTATAACATGGGGAAAAGAAACATAATAAGGGTGAGTTAAAATTATTAGTAAGGGAAAAAGTAAACATTAACAAATGAATGTTATCAGTAATCATAAGAAGATCATAAAGGTATAATGACACAATAAAAGTGCATGAGTATAATATATGAATATTCTACCCATGAATACCTAGATCATAAAGCATTAAAACAAGGAATAATGCATTAAAAAAGGAAAAATTCATAATAATCATTAATCACGTGCCATGTGATATCTACCTTGATCAATTGAAATATCATAAAACAATAGAAAGAATAGATAAAAAATATTGGTATATTTTAACATCATCCCATATAAACCTTAAAGAACCCCTACACAACACTTATAAATTGGAATAACCGTACAAAGAACTTCCAATATAATTATATATATAATATAACCATTACCCAATGCATTAGAGTGCTATCTGGGAACACCCATTATATAATCTATAATGGGCTCACCCAGAACTATTTGAGCACAACCATCATTTATAATTTCTAAGAACCATAAAATGAATAAGGAATATAGAGAATTAATTTCATCATAACTCATTAAAAATATATTTATTCTTTTCAGAACATGTTTAAACCATGGAAAATAAAGGGGTTCCATAATAATTTCTTTGAAACATGATTGAACTGTATAAAATAAATGATTTCTAGGAAACTTTATTTGAAACATGATTAACCCATGTAAAAGAAACGAGTTATATAAAAATCTATTTGAAACAATCATAATTCATCGAGAAAAAGAAAGAGAATAGTATCAATAAAAAATATCCCTAGTAGAGGAGAATTAACAATAAGGGTTTCTGATGTTGATGATTTGAAATACCATTAAAATATTATTAAAAAATTATTTATTAAAATAAAATTTTAATTTTAAAAATCAATTTTTAAAAAATAAAAAATTTTGAAAATCCTTTTATTTGAAAATCAAATTTAAAAGATTTTATTCAAAAATAACCCCATAAACTTTTAAAAGAAGATTTAAAGAAATGATGGTCATAATGGTGTGAAATATGATACATTACATAAAATAATTTTTTTTCATTGTAAAAATTTAGTAAAGTGACTTGATTAGAAAATGACAAGAGAATTCCTTTCATATTTTTGGTAAAATCGAAATGGGAATTGTTTTGAAAATGGAAAAAGATTCATTTAAAAAAAATAAAGAGTAAAAATTTGTAAAAATTATTTTGTTCAATAATTTTTAAAAGGATAAAAAAAAATTTGAAAACATTTTTAGAAAACATGATTTTGGAAGAAACATTTTTCTAACTGAAGAGATAAATGAAGTCAGATTTTCTTAAAAAGATATCCTCAATAATTTTAAGCACCATAGAGTGGGAAAAAGGTAAAATTAAATTTAGTCATAATTAATAACCATAGTATATATGAAAATTCATTATTTTATTAAAAAATGGATCATAATATCTCATTATTAGAATCATAATAATAAAAAATACCAATAAAGGATGACATTGTAACATAAAACTCTTACCACTTTGGTGTCTTTGAATCATAATCCGTCTTAAAGGATTGTATTAAATGAAACATAAAATAAAATGAGAACAAATAATTTCATGATATTAAATTTTAAATTTTATTTCAATACATCTCATGAAATTATTTAAGTGCATAACACGACATAAGTCTCAAAGAAGGAAAATTGTGACAAAAATCCATTACCACTTTGGTAACATTGAAACCATAAACCCCATAAACAAATATCAAAAAATTGATTTTTAAATCATCATAAATTTAATTATATTAATCATAAAATACATTCATAGAAACTATATACACCACACAAAAAAACTAAGTGGTGAATATGACATGTATCTCACAGAAATAAAATTGAGATGAGAAAAACTCTTTCCTTGTGTCTGATTCATCATGATTTTTATTTACCTTCCTAAGTAGTAAATTTATGTTAATTATTTAATTTCTTTATAAATTTATCAAATTTTATTATTACCTTTATTTCAATTATAAAAAATTTATATATAATTACTTGATCAATTATGTTTAATTCAGATGTTTTAACCATATCTGGGTTATTTTTAAAAAATGTATTCGTAGGTTGAATATGGTAAGAAAGGTAATTATTTAAACATATATAGACTAATAGTGATGAAATTAATATCATATTTATACATAAATTATACTTTAAAAAAATCACTTAAGATAGTTATGAAAAGTGAACTAACATTATGATGATGGAGGCGGTAGGCTGTATGTACGCATGAGTAACATTTCAATTTTTCAATGATCGTTATGGAAGGAAGGTAAGTCATATTTTTTATTTCCAAAATTACAATTATATCATAAATACCATGATATTGAATTATATATATTTATATATATAATTATTTTGATGTAAAAAGAATCACATCGCTTCGAGGAGGCGATAGTCCAAACATCCATGAACGACGTTAATACTTTTTCACTCTGTTAAAAGGTAATAAAATAAAGGATATATTATATTAATAAAAAAAATTAATACATGAATATAATAATTATTTAATTTATATCATACATTTTCATTATTATTACCCTTATTACCTTCTATGTAACTCATTTGTGAAAATGTATTTATATCACTTTGTGAGGTGGTAGTCCGTCATATACACGAGTGACGTTATCGTATCCACTACAGTATAGAATATAAAAAGGGTATATATGATATAATAACTCTATATTTATAATTATATTATAAATATAATGTGTATATATATACATATACTTTATATCCATCATTATTCCTACCTTGAGAGGTGGTAACCAAAAAACAAACGACATTAGTTCGTGAGGTGATAATCTACCGTATACATGAACAATGATTTTGTAAACCATTTTAAGGAAGCATGTGTGTTTGTTTGACATATCCTTAAAAAATATTATTATATTTAGGATACTAATGTTATTATATAATAATTTTATAGTAATATCTTAAGGATTTGGTGAAAGAAATAAAACAAAAATGCTTGTTGATGAATGTTACCTTTTCTTTGGGTAACTATTTTCAGTTTGAACCAAATTCCTTAATTAGTTTGATTTATAAAACAATATAGGCTTATAATATGATATTATGGAACTTGGTAAGTTATTTGGGTTGATTTATAATGATCCAAATGGATTTATAAGTGTTAATAATTAAGGGGAGTGAGTGCCCTTTTATAGTTTTAGAGGAGTGACATTCTTGTAAATACTCAAAAGTATTCAGTATTGGGAGGTAAAAATTACCTAAAGTGGATCCAAAATTGTTAATTAAAGAAGATATGGATAATATGGTAGATTAAAAACTCCACCTCACAATTAAAAACATGGATTAAACATTTTTTCCCTTAACACCTAAGTTTCCTTACTTTTTTTCATTTTGGTTTTTCATTGAACAGACGTTCGCTCGGGGGCTCAGAGAAGATTTGTGGTCATACGGGTTCTCTTGAATGAACCAGACCTAAAAGAAGGATGTTCTATCTATTATACACAGAGCCAGTACATTTAATGAAAAAAATAAAATACACAGCGTGTAATTTTTAATTACACGGCGTGTACTTTCCTTTTCCATACTCCACTTTATGCGGCCTCCAAGTCACCCCACATGGCCGTGTTCACGACCGTTACACGAACAACACCCATCTAATCATGGTAACTAAGTACATGGTGTGTACTTATAAAGTACATGACATGTAATTAATAAATTCCACGAAACTCTCATTTTTCCTTAAAACACCAGAAGAAGGAAAACATACCTCAAAAGAAGATCATGGTTCTTATAGTAAGGGTCTCATTAATCCTTTTTCCAATGTCGGATTTCAGTAAAGATGTTTTGAAATGTCAAACCCTTAGTTTTTGATCCCGAGTTTAAATTGCAAGAATGAAATTTATTGAAGTAGGAGATAATTTAACACCCCAACACTTTATAATATTTTCATTTAAGAATAAGTTTAATTTTTTTCTTTTTTTTATGAAACACCATCTTAATCTTACTCTATATACAACAATGAGTTGTCTTGTGTAACATGAAAGGCCTAGTTTTACCAAACAACAATATATTAAAAAAATATTATTATTTAAAATAATATATAACCAATCTGTAAGATTAGAGATTGTCACATCCCGGTTCCGGAATCCACCCAGAGGCGGCTCGTACCCGGTTTGTCACATGGCCTCAAGCGCATTTCCCCGAATGCCAGAGGCTTCCAACTAGTAGAGAGGGCCTTGGGTGTGATGGTGGTAAAACTATTATATCATTACAAGAGTAACACAATGGAAGTATATAGATAATAATAGCAGAAGAAAAATAACAACCCCATACAACAGTAAATAGTGGAAGACTGGAAATAATAAACTGGAGCACACATGTATATGAACGATGCATGATACATATGTCTAGGAAAGAAGCCAAAAAAATAAAAATGTTATAATACAAACAATACTAAACCAAAGTACAAAAGAAAACAGATAAACAGCTCCTCATCATCACAATCCTCAGCTTGGTCCTATGATCTCCATCTCTATAAAAAATCATGTACCTGAAGTAGAAGGGAACTTGACCTCATCTATACCTACATCAATATAATCTATTTGGGTCCAAAGAATGACCCAAATAGAGTGTGAGACTAAATACCAATAGGCAACCACCATAAGATCTGTGACTAACAGTCAGTGAATATATGATAGACAATAAGAAAAAGGAATAAGTGAACAAGAAAGTACTCAACAGTAAACAATTACACAGTTCAATTTCATTCAATTCCATATATCAAGTAATTAGATAATAAAAGAAGGTAACCCTCTGGGTAGTACTCTCAGACTAACCCCTCTGGTTCAAACAAAACAACACAAGAAACCCTCTGGGAATTACACATAGTCTAACTCCTCTGGTTCAACTTAAACATATACTCTCTAGGGAAGCACTTGCCGTCAATTACCCCTATAGTATCAGATCGGTAACTAAAAGGAACTATGGGGAATCACTTACATCACATTCCCCATGTGGCCCGCATTGAGGAACTATAGACAATCTGAGGAAGCACTTACATCAATTCCCCCCTGTGGTCTCGCATCGTAATGTAAAAACAGACACTCTGGATAAGCCCTTACATCCATTCTCCCAATGGTCTTCTAAAATAGGTTCCCATAGCCCTGTGTAATTCAATAAAGTATTGCAAAGCATATCGGCCAAAGTAAACCTCAATAACTACTTGTCTAAACATTCTACAACATAACATCATGTCATAATACAATCACTCCATCCTACAATACTAGGCATGGGAAAAAACAAGGTAACCTAATAGGCTAAGTAAGAAAAAATGGTCATAAAAAAAATTCATGGTAAAACACTTCCAAAGAAAATAAATTAACCCTATTCACATTAAAATTACATCTAATTAACCATACAAGCATAGTAAGCAATTAAAAGAGCTAAAATCTTAAACACGCAATACCCTGTTCAAGGGTATTGGGCAATTTTACATATAAAACTCAAGGACTTACTATAGAAAGGAACAAACCACCTACCTCAGTGTTGTAGGATCTATATATGTGAACATTAAGCCTTGAATCTCCCAAGAACATGGTATATCTAAAAAAATTCTCAAAATGTTCAACTAAGGATAACTTGAGGAAGAGGAGGAATTAAGAAACAAATCTCTAGAAGAAGGAAGATCTTACCGAGGCGATCCCAACGCAATAAATGGTAGTCAATTCAGAGAAAGGATGCTCGATCGAGGGCTCATAGAAGGATCGATGATCGTACGATGCTCCTGGATGATGAAGGAGAATAAGAAGAGGTTTCTGTCCATTAGAAGCGACCCCGGTCCGATTAATGAAATAAAAAGAAAATACACGGTGTGTAATTTAGAAGTACACGACGTGTACTTGTCTTTACTGGCCCTCGAATTAGGCGGTCACCAGGTCACCACACATGATCGTGTGTACAGCCGTTACACAGCCAACATATAGCTATCCGTGGTAACCTAGTACACAACGTGTACTTATAAAGTACACGACGTGTACTTCAAAAATTTACAGAAACTCAACTTACTCTAAAAAACACTATAAAATGGAAAACATGACTAAAAAAAAGATCTGGGTTCTTAAAAACTTCCCCCCATAAAGAAATTTGTCCACGAATTTACCAAGTATAGTGGCATAAAGAAGAAACCCCAAAAAGATCCGACCACTGTGATCGTACATCGGCCTCCCTCTCCCAAGTCTCATCTTGTACTCACCTGTGCTACCATAGAACTCTTACCATAGGAACATACTATCCATAGAGAACCTTCATACTTTGATCAATAATCCAGGTAGGATGATCCTCGAATGAGGCGTTCACCTCTAACTCAACCTCCTCGGGTTGAAAGACATGAGATGGGTATAAGAAGTAACGTCGAAGAAAAGAAACATAGAATATGTCATTCATAGCCTGGTACCTATGAGGGGTCTAAAAACGATAGGCAACCGACCCAACTCTCTCTAACACCTCAAACGGTCTGACGTACCTCGGCAAAAGATTAACCTGTCTCCTAGTTTTTCTGTGTCCCAACCTCGGTGTGACACGTAGGAAAACCTGATCCCTGACCTCGAACTCCAGAGGTCATCTCCACTGATCAGCATAATACTTCTTTCAAGATTGTGCAGTATCCATCCTCTTCGGAATCAACTTTATCTGCTCAGTGGTCTCTTGGACAAGACGAGGTCCCATCATAGTTGTCTCTCTTACCTCCAGCCAACATAAAGGTAACCATCATGGCCTACCATAAAAATCCTCATAAGATTCCATCTGAATATTTTCTTGAAAACTATTTTTGTAGGAAAACTCCACAAGAGGTATATGCTTGTCCCAAGAACCTCCAAAATCTAGTATGCATGATCGAAACATGTCCTCAAGCACCTGAATCGTATGCTCAGACATGCCATCTTTCTGGGGATGGTATGTTGTAATCAAAAGTATTTGTATACCCAAAGCCTTCTGTAGCCCCTCCAGACCTGAGAAGTAAAGTGTGTATCCCTATCTGAAACAATGGAGTTTGGAACTCCATGTAGATGTACAATATCTCGGATGTACGACCTTCCCAACTCATCAACACTAAAGGTCTCCTTGATCAGCAAGAAGTGAAAAACCTTCACGAGTCTGTCAATGAAAACCCAAACTACATCATTCCCTTGAGGAGACCTCATCAAACCTATCACAAAGTCCATCATGAAATCATTCCACTTATACTCAGTAATGGGTAACAACTGAAAAATCCTTGTTTGTTGCTGATGCTCCGCCTTCACCTACATGTATGTGGAACACCTCACGATGAAACCAGCAACATCTCTCTTCTTACCTAGCCCCCAATAATGATGGTGTAGATCATGATACATCTTGGTGACACCAGGATGAACTGCCCAAACTGAGGATTGAAAGTCCCACATTGGCTCCTTGCGTATGTCTATTGACACCCATACGCACCCCTGAAAATGAAAGATCTCATCCTCGCTTATTGTCTATCTAGGAATATGGTCCTCTCTTGACACACTTTACCCTAGAATTAGGAATTATAAATCTAATAGCTGCCACATTCGCACTCGATCAAGTAGGGTAGAGGTAACAGCTACAGAAGAAATAAAAATTTTCCCTTGTCTGTCATGAACCTCCAAATTAATATTAGAGAACAGAGCCATAAGATACCTCTCACTATTAACCTCTTGAACTGCCTGTATCTGAGTACTCCTTCTCAACGCATCAGCCACGACGTTTCCCTTCCTAGGAATTTAGGCAAGCTCGAAGTCAAATGACTGAAGGTACTCAACCCACCTTCACTATCTAAAATTCAGATCATGCTGAGTGAAGATGTACTTGAGACTTTCGTGGTCTGTGAAAACCACAAAATTCTCTCCAAGAAGATAATGTCTCCAACAATGGAAATCATGAACAACTGCCACTAACTCGAGATCGTGCGTCAGGTAATTCTTCTCATGTGGCCTCAACTGACGAGACTCGTACACAACGACTCCTTCTCCCTTCATAAGTGCAGCTCCCAGCCCGATACCTGAAGCATCATAGTAAATGGAATAGATATTTCTCGGCTCAAGAAATACTAGTATCAGTGCTAAAGTCAACCTCCCTTTCATCTCTTGAAAGGATGACTCACAAGAATCTGACCATAAGAAATTTTCACCCTTCTTAGTCAGACCCGTCAGCAGTGCTACTAAGCGTGAGAAGTCATGTATGAAACGTATTTAGTATCCATCCAGACCTAGAAAAATCCATACCACAAATACGTTCTTCATTTTCTCCCAGTAAACTACTGCTCTCACTTTCTCTGGGTCTACTGAAACTCCTATCTCTAAGATAACATGACCCAAGAAGTGAATTTGATCCATCCAAAAGTGGAATTTTGAGAGATTATCATATAACTGATGATCTCTCAGTGTACTTAGAATGATCTCAAGATGTGTATCATTGTCGTGTCGAGTGTGAGAGTACACCAAGATATCATCCGCGAAGACCACCATGAAAGAATCCAAGTATGGATGGAACACTCGGTTCATCAGTTTCATGAAGACTGCAGGCGCGTTTGTGAGACCGAACGGCATAGCCATATACTCATATTGACCATACCTACTTCGGAAGGATGTAAGAGGTATATAAGATGGTCTAATGATCAAATGAAGATAACCAGACCTCAAGTCAATATTCGAGAACACTCGGGCTCCTTGAAGCTAATAAAAGTGATCATCAATCCTTGGTAAGGGTTATCAGTTCTTGACCGTCAACTGGTGAAAATTCCAATAATCCACACAAAGTCTTAGGGTACCATATTCCTTCTTCTCAAATAGGTCAGGTGAACCCCAAGGGGAATTATTAGGTCAGATTAAACCCTTTTCCTACAACTCCTCCAACTGCTTCTTGAGCTCCTTCAACTCTGGTGTAGCCATCCTATAAGGATAAATGGACACCGATGTCACTCCTGACACATGCTCAATATAAAAGTCCACCTCTTTCTCTAGAGGAAACCTGAAAAGTTATATGTAAAGACATCCTTGAAACAGTCCACCACTGGAGGAAAGTCTAACTATTAAGTCCCCTGGTCATCCCAATATAGACTAGAGATTTGGGCTGTAACTCCTCCCAACCCATGATGCTCAGGTCCTACTCTGCTCTCTTGGACATACCATTTTCCCTTATGAAGAAATGACCCACCTTATGATGATGTGAAACTCACACTACAATGATAATAGTTGACAACTGCCTGTAAGGGAACTAACTAGTCCATTCTGAGAATGACATTGTGGCCTGTCATCTCTAGGACATAAAGATCCCATAAGAAGTGACACCCACCAACCTCTAGAGGGCACTTCTTGTAGAGTCATACACTATCCGTTCTTATCCCCAACTGAGTGTATAATGTCAAGATATCAGTAGAAGAAAAGATATAGAGCCCAAGTCTCTCCACAAGAGTAACAGATATAAAGCTATGGGAATCCCTTGTATCGAAAAGGGCGGAATCTAAAACTGAGGAAACTAAGATCGTACCTCGAACTGTAGAGGGTTCGAGATCCTGCTCCTACTGGGTTTTCCCCACTTCAAAATTATAACCTATACCGCGGCCCTGCGACCCTGCTTGACCAGCCTAAGCTGATCCACTCTATTGTCACTGAAACCCTGGAGACTGGCTACCATGGCCACGACCTCCACCTCATCTTGAACGTCCAAAAGAACTCTAGTTCCCTGATTGATAAGAAACTGGTGGTGCTTCTCCTAAATGAGGAGTCATAGAAGAACCTTTATCACCAACTTCCGGTGGGAGGATCTAACAGAAGTGTTGAAGATGACCCATCTAACCGCAATATCGGCACTTCACTAGGTCTTTCGGGCAATGAGGCCTTGTATGATCGCTCTTAACACACTAGTAGCATACCACATGGATACCTGAATAATTGTCTTTTTTCCTTATATCACCACGTGAAGACCCCGTACGGTGCTTCCTACTATCTGTAGGAGGAATAATTACTCCAGACGTCGAGCCTCCTTGGATCACAACTCTAGAATCCCTTAGATTCCACTCCATGATTAGTTCTTAGTTGACTAGATGTAAGTAATCCTGAAGATGTTCACCTGTGATCAGATGTCCTGCCTCAGACCATCCTCAAACTTCCTTTCCAGGAATAACTCGTCACCTCCTAGAATAGGCGTGAAGCACTGTAGCTATGTGAAAAAAGAATAATACTCTATAATAGAAAGAGTACCCTACTCCAGACTCATGAAATCTTGGCCTTGATCAGCCCTCAAAGTCTCTGAGTAGAAGTAGTCATAGAAGGCACACTGAAACTCATCCCAAGACATAACATGCTGGCATCCCGCCTGTGAGATCACATCCCACCATATCTTGGAGGAATACAAAATCATGTACGTGGAAAGATTCACCCTACTCTCTAGAGGAGTCTTCAGATGCTCTAAGATAAAAAGAATGGCTTCTAACCATGACTTTGTAGCTTGGGGTCCTCTTTCCCCTATGAAGGCGGGAGGATGATGCTGCTGGAAAACCTGTGTCAACTCTGCCATAGACAGGGTAGGATGCGGTACTCCACGGAAGGTCTACATGAACCTCATAAATCCATCTTGGAACTATTCCTCAGCACCTGTGTCCGGAATGACAGCTGGTGCCAAGACTGGCACAACTGGAGGATCTGCTAGAATTCCCTGATCAGCCATATCCGGTGTCTGATCACTGCCCTATAACTGGAAGACAACCAAAGGATAAAGGATGTCTCAATGGCATGACTCTGCAATTTCAAGCGCACACCTTATATCAAGATTATCAAGGACTGAAAACTACAAGTGTAAGAAGGGGGAAAGAGAAAAAATAGTTCAAGTTTTCCAAAACATGACTACACGAAATGTAGAATTCCTACATGGCGTGTTCTCTTAATCCATTCACATGGACATGTATCCCTACCAACCTTGGTCGTGTAACACCCCAAACACACGGCGTGTTGTCCTAACACATGGTGTGTACTTGAATACTCTTCCCCTGCCCGAGTCCTTCTACATGACTAACCCACACTCTTCCCTTAGAACAAGACTACACGACATGTTAGTGCCAGAAATAGCGTGCAAAATGTGAGCTTCACTATCCCGTGTTTGTTAGTTACACGGTCAGTTACACGGCTCACACTACACGGAATGTTCCAGATGGACATGGCATGTACTAAGAATATTTTTCCAAACTGTGTTGTTCATTACACAGCTGGGTAATTGGGTTACAATACACGACGTGTTCCAAACGAACATGACGTGTATCAGAAAAGAATCAACTGACCCGTGTTGTTAGTGACATGGCCAGTTACATGGTTCTACAATACGACATGTACATCCTCTACACGGTGTGTCCTACCACAGATTCTAGACCCTGTGTCCCCACCCATATAGTCTAAGACATAGTTAGACACTACATGGTGTGTACATATGGTACACAGCTTGTACATTAGAAAAATAGTTTCTTCCCAAATAGAAGAACACATGGTATGTATTTAACATTACACGCCATGTATTCTTGGTTTTCTCGGATAGTAAGCCTCATAAACTACTCTGGAACCCAGAAGGATACACTAAAATGAACATTAGGGTGCCAAATTCTAATTCTTGAGGGCCCATACTCCCCATGAATCAAAGATCAACATCTTCTATAGGTTATATACCCAGATAACAGTGTAATGATCCACCAAATTCTGGTCCATGAGGGCCCATAACACCTCAAGACCAAAAGTATTGAGTTCATTCAAAAAAAACCTTACACAATCAATAACCTATCAAACAACATGTATTTTATCAAGGTATCTATCACAACAACATGAAATAACTAATGCACCCTAAATGGAATGACAAGAATGCATGACATGTGATTCCTAGCAAGTGAATATATGATGCATGAGAGGGAATACCCTCATCTCATCAGGTTTCAACAAAAATAGATCCTCAATAATATCAATGATAATAGCAGAAAGCACGTGAATCATCCAACGATGAAAATTAAATCAACCGTAAAATTGAAAAACCAGAAAAATTTCAATAAACGAGGTAGATTGGATTTTCCTTGTACATGGGTTAGCTACTCCCAGGAATAGCTTATTACCAAGTACCTATTCCATACTATCCTTGACTATAAGCTCCAAACAGTAATTCAAGAAGAAAATAATTCATCTGATACCACTTTGTAATGTTCCAGTTCTGAAAGACACCCAGAGGCGCCCAGAACCCGGTTGGTCACATGGCCTCAAGTGCATTTCATCGAATGCCAGAGGCTGCCGAATAGCAGTGAGGTCCTTGGGTGTGATAGTGGAGAAACTATGATATCATCGGTAGAGTAACACAGTGTAAGTAAACAGATAACAATATCAGAATCAAAATAAGAACACCGTACAACAGTAAACAACGGAAGACTGGAAATAATAAACTGAAGCACATATATATATGAATGAGGAATGATACATATCTCTAGGAAAGCATCCAAACAATGCTGAAATACAAATAGTACAAAACCAAAGTAAAAAAGAAAAGAGATAAACAACTCCTCAACATCGCAAGCCTCGACTTGGTCCCATGCTCTCCATCTCCACAGCAAATCAAGTACATGAAGTAGAAGGGAATTTTCCCTTATCTATACCTATAGCAATATAATCTGTTTGGGTCTAAAGAATGACCCAAATAGGGTGTGAGACTAAATCCCAGTAGGCAACCACCAAAAGATTTGTGCCTAATAGTCAGTGAATATATGGTAGGCAATAAGAAAAAGGAAGTAGTGAACAAGAAAGTACTCATCAGTAAACAATTAAACATTTCAATTTCATTCAATTCCATATATCAAGTAAGCAGCTAATCAAATAAGGTAACCCTTGGGGTAGTACTCTCATCCCATCCCCTCTGGTTCAACCAAAAAAACACAAGCAACCCTCTATGAAGTACGCACAGTCTAACCCCTCTGGTTCAGCTTAAACATAGACTCTCTGGGGAAAAACTCACCATCAATTCCCCCTATAGTCTCGTATCGATAACTAAAAGGCACTTTGGGGAATCACTTATGTCACATTCTCCTTGTGTCCCGCGTCGAGGAACTACAGACACTCTGAGTAAGCACTTATGTCAATTCCCCCTGTGGTCTGGCATCGTAAAGTAAAAACAGACACTATGGAGAAGCCCTTACGTCCATTCTCCCTATGGTCTACTACACCAGGTTCCCACTGCCCTGTGTAAGTCAATAAAGTATAAAAAATAATATTTTCCAAATTAAACCTCAAAAACTACTTGGCTAAATAGTCTACAGGATAACAACATGTCAGAATACAATCACTCCATCCTAAAATACTAGGCATGGGAAAAAACAAGGCCGCCTAACAGGCTAAGCAAGAACAAACAGTCATAAACAAAACATGCATGGTAAAAAACATCCAAAGCATAGAAATTAACCCTATTAACATTCAAATTACCTCTAATGAAGTATACAATCATAGAAGGCAATTAACAAGGCTAAAATCATAAACACGCAATACCCCATTCAAGGGTATTGGGAAATTTTGCACATAAAACTCAAGGAATTTCTACAGAAAGGCACAAACCACATACCTCAGTGTTGTAGGATCGATATATGTGATAATCAAGTCTTTAATCGTCCAAGAACATGGTAGATCTACAAAAACGCTCAAAATGTTCAATTGAGGATAAATTAAGAAAGAGGAGGAATCAGGAAACGAAGCTTGAGAAAAAGGGAGAGCTTACCGTGGTGATCCCAATGCAATCGACGAAAATAGATTTAGAGAACGGATGCTTGATCAGGGTCTCATAGAAGGATCAGTGGTCGTACAACGCTCTTGGACGAAGAAGGTAAAGAAGAAGAGTGTTATGTCCATTAGACGCAAACCCGGTCTGTTTAATGAAATAAAAAGAAAGTACACGGTGTGTACTTCCCATTACCGGACCCCGCATTAGGTTGTCACCAGTTCACCACACACAGCCATGTGTACGACTGTTACACGGCCAGCATACAACTACCCATAGTAATTGAGAACATGACATGTACTTCAAAAATTTCCAGAAACTCCTCTTATTCTAAAAAACACTTGAAAAGGGAAAACATACTTGAAAAGAAGATCCAAGTTCTTATAGAGATTATGAATTGGATTAACAAAATTTTTAATTTTATCTATATAATTTTTAAACTCATCTTATGCATTTTTTCGACATGAAATAAGAAAATATTTATTTATTTTTGAATAAAATAAGTATTTTTCAAAAAATGCAGTTTTATGCCTTTTAATAGAGAACCTTTTTTAAATAAAATATTTGACACTTTTATATATTAAATTTGATAAAATAAACTTATTATTTATAATTAGTATATAAAAAATTAGTTTTTAAATTTTATTGGTGTTTTTATAATAACTTTTACATTTTAATAAATAGTGAAAAATACAACATTTTAATTCAAAAATGCTTTTTCATCTAATTTACTTATATAGAAAGATTATAATTTTATTTGGTTTTATAGTGTAATTATACTATTATTTTATCATTTAATTAAATTTAGGTCATTTAAACTAATTTAAAATTGAAATTGTATTAAAAAACATTGTCAACTTTTGAACATTTCACTTTTAAAACCCTCTTTTTAGTCTTGTCTGCAGAATTAATTTTAAATACAATTTTCCCAATTCTATGAATTGAATTAGAAAAAATTTATTCTATATTTGGAATAAGAAGATAAAAATTATGTTTTAATGTCAATTTAATTTTTATGTATAAAAAATTTACCATGGTAAGAAAATTATTTACTGTGGTAAAAGTAAAATTTTGGGAAGGGTTAAAGATAAAACTTATAAGATTAACATACCTAAATAATACAAAATTTAATGGTTGGGTGAGGTGTGTATAGAACCTAAAGATCCTATAGAACATTAATTAAAATACAAAGTCATTTAATTAAATTCCACCTCTATATGGTTTTCTTTTAATACAAAATAATCAATAAATTAATCACTTGAACCCACCTCTCCTCAAGTATAAATACCACCTATACACCACCTTATTAAAACCCAAAAATCCTTTTGGATCATAAAATATCTTCCCAAACTTATCCTACTAACTCTACCCATGTAAAAGTTCTACTGGAATCACCAAAAGACCAAATCCAATGCCCTAAAGGGTCTTTCATGGAGGTGATATTCAAGAGGTGATTTTGTCAAAGTACCTCTCTTAATTTCTTTTCTTTTTCTACTTTTTCCTCACCCCCTTCATAAATAAATGAATGATAACTCTATAATAACGTATAATCTATATTTTTATGTTTATAATGGAATATATCACATCCATGTCATTTCTCACCTCCTCTTATTCAAAGAAACGAAATTGTTTTCCAGGTTATGCCGATTAATTGACTCCGTGAATATTGTTGTTGTTGTTTTTCTATTACCACCTTCAGGGATAGTCTTAAAAATATTTTTATGGTTAAATAATATTTTAATATTTAAATTATATCCTATTTTATATTCTTTACCTTTAAACCTTCATTCTTTCTATATTGTGGATATACAATAACATCATTTGAGGAAATGTAGACTACCGCCCCCTCAAAGCGATGCGATTCGTTCACACTATACATGAAACATAATAAAGAAAATTTTAATAAATATATGTAATTTATATGAAATATATATGATACTGGAATTATAATATACATATTTATGATTCACTTTTCAATATTTTAATATGAAAAAGAAATGAAATATGCATTCATGCGTACATACGACATACTGTCTCCATGAACATTGCATTTCATTTATATCTAAAAACATTATAGTTTATTCTAAATACAAATATACTCAATATATAAGATACTTATTTAATAATTTACATTATGGAGATTATTAAATCGTGATATATGTAATATAATATGTAAATAACAAGTCAAAACATACTTGATAAAACTAGGCAATTAACACCCAAAATAGTGAAATAATGAAATATTGTTAAAAAATGGGTAATAAGATATTATAAGGATATATAATATTATAAACATGATTATGGCTCTATAATAAGTTAGTAACACTATTCAAACCATTATATAGTAGGTTAAAGTACAATCACTCCAAAAGGAATCGCATAGTATGGGTTAATTTCACTATCGTTTTATTTTATGAGATTGTTTATATGTAAGTATCTATTTGGAAATCTTTATTATCCATGTCCATGTTTCTTAAAAATATAAATCAAAATATTATTACTATTACTCAAAAATTGTTTCAGGTATTTTTTATCCATGTTTTAATTTTTATAAAACATTTGGGATGAATCTTTCCATCATTTTCAAAATGAGGTACTTTATGAAATTTTAGATAAAATTAAGGAATGGATGTTTCTTTTAACTTATATGGTGTGAGAGGTTATTTATTCCATTGTGGCGCCTTAACATTTTGAATATCCCCTTAAAATATTAAAATTTTATTTTTAAAATAAATGTTATCTTTTTTTTATTGTGTATCTTTTAAATAATTTTAAAGTAAAAATGGATATTTTCTCAAATAGTTTTTATAATTTTATTTGATTATTTTCATCTATGTCAACATTCTTTGTTGGATTTTATGCTTAATTGTTGTTGATTTATTATGATAAAATCTTCCATAGTGTATTCAAGGCTTGTGATATATTTTACTATAGATGTACTATTTTGATACCATTTATGGTTTATGGTCAAAGTATTAAGATTTTGTATGATAGTTTTAATACAAATACTTATGTTATGGTTTTCCCCTTTCATAAGAAGAATGCATTGGACTTAGTAAGTGATGGGTGGGACCCGCTATATCCCCTAGATGCATTAGTAGGTCTCATGAAACAAACTAGTGTCTTGGAACAAGGCCTTGATAGTATGGTAATTTATGGTCTTGGAACGAGTCCTTGACTATATGGTTATGATGTATGGAATTATGCATTCTCTCCTTATGAGATTAGTTATTGATATTACATGTGATTATTCAACTAGTATAATATCCATGTGAATGGTTAAATGTAATTATTTCATTTATTCTTTCCATATTATGCTGAATATTATATTTAAAAGGATTTTGTTTCAGTTTTATGCCTTTACTTAAATGTTTATGTTTATTTATGATAGATTCCTCTATATTATTTACCCTTAATGAGAATGTGAGCTCTCTCATTTCTTATGTTTTATTTTCTCAGGATGCCAAGGTGTGTATTATTATTTATATATAGGGATAATCTAGGAGAATAATGGTGTTCTTAAAAGATTATCCATGTTTTATTTTATGTTTTGAATTGTAATTTAAGGTTTATATATGTAATCTATTTTCCAAGACTGCTAAACTGACCAGTCCTTTGGGATTTGATTCCTTGTAATCATTCCAATGTATTAAAATAATGTATCAACTCTAGGATTCTAGGGTCAGAGAGTTATAGAGGCAGTGATATTTTCTATCAAAATTCAATAATCTCCACCTTGATGAAAAATATTTCTATGTTGATTCTCAAACAATTCATCATATTGTTGTTTCCTTCCCGATTACTATAGGTATCTCAGGTAAAAAAGATGTTGATCAAGTCCAAAAAATTTTGGAACTTGATCCCTATAACTACCTTCTTATCCTTAAAAGGAATAAAAAGATCCCATGCCTGATTCTGATGTAGTGAACTAATTTCTTCTTCCTTAACTAACTTATACGTGTTCCTTTATTTTCTATCCAAAATATCTCGACAGTTATATCGAATATGATCTTCAATTACAGAATTATAATAACAAACCATGTCCTAGAAGGTCTCCATATGGTCTTTTATACTTTACTAGTGGTGACACTCTCTTATGCTATCATTGATTCACATGTAATATACTTGGTGTACAAATAATTAAAATAACCTTTTCATATACCTTTCATCAGAAAGAGTGAACCACATATTACTTTCATCTTCAATGGTTATCGAGAAACCAATATTATCCAAGACTCTAATATATATGGGGTTATTTTATAATTCTGATACACGTATTACATTTATAAGGCATCAAGTTGTTCCATCATGAATCCTCAAATGTATTGTTCTAAAGCTTTTCATGTGGAAGGAGTGGTTATTTCCCATAAGAACCTAACCGTCATATAATACCTTGAGGTTTGAAAACCAATATTTATTCTTGTAAATATGGAATGGAAAAACTGAATCAAGAATCCAAAATTATGAACGGTTGACTGTAAAGTAAATGAGTAAATAAGTATCTTCAACATCCTTGGTTTTATGTACAACATTCACCTTCAATTTCCCAATTTTGGGACAATCCTTCTTCCAGTGACCTTTTTGATGATATCAGGCACACACATCTTTTTTTGGATGTCTATATCTGAAATCCCATCATAACTTCAATCATGATTCATCTCATCAAAATCCTTCATATTTCCTATCATATTATTTTTCTATAGTTTCCATAAATGCCTCTAATGTAGAGTCTCTATGGTCAAACGTGTCTGTCCAAATGTACTCATTATTAATTAAGGTATTTGATACATCAAAAAAATTTACATCATCATTACCATACAACAATTTTGTAGTATGGTTATCATAACTCTCTGGTAAAGAGTTTAGGAAAAAAATATTCTTATATCCATCGATAATCATTACTTATAAATTTTTTAAATATGTCATTTTTTTATTAAAACAATCTAGGTTCTCAATCATGTATATACCAACATTGTACTAAAATTTGAAAAATTTATTTTTTGGGTAGAGATTATTTTTGATGCATTTGGCCATATTCTTGTTCTCTAAAATATTCCACAAGGTTTCAAAGAGTTATCTTGCATCACACTATATTTATGATCTTTAGTTAAACAAATCCAGATCATACTGCATGCTTGACCATTGAGTCTCTTCCAATCACCATCAGTGATGTCGACGCGCTTTTCTTTTAGGTGATATGCAACTCCTACTGATTTAGAATAGACATAACTTCACATTTACAAATATTGAAGTTATTCTTACCATAAAATTTCTTCACCTTTAATTTGGTGACAGACACCATACTTATATGTCTGGAAGTACTTGTAGACTCGGTATTTGAATCTGGAATAGACGACTGGGGTGGTACCATATTGATTTCATCTTGGGGATTCTCCATAAATAAGATCATAATTTCCAAAAATAGATAGTGATAATAAATCTATTATAGTTAAAAATAACCAAATCAAATATTTAATTTCTTAAATTGGATAACAAATGAATGCCAAAATTTTTCCCCATTTTGTTTAAAAAATGCTAAATTTCCAACTCAATTTTTTGAAAAAAAATATTCTCAATTTTCACACCACCCCTAAGATTCCTATCTCACATTTTTTTTCAATTCCTCTTACAAAACATGAATAAAATGAGCCTTACCCTTTTTCATGACATCACATGTATCCTCACATAACACTTTTTCTTTCTTCCTTATTTTTTATTCCAAACACATCTTTCCTGCCCATTTAATTATTCATTCCTTCTCAACATGGTTGAAAATAAAAATATAGAGGGTGAGATAGAAATTATATAATAATTGGAAGATCTATGGTTGGAAATGCAGTGGGGTTATATAGGTGTAGACAAATTTAGGTTGCAGGTGTACGAAGAATTGGTTTGAACTAGGATTGTGGGTCACAGACAGTAGTCTCGAGTGGAAAGGTGGTCAGAAGAGTTGCTAGAATTATTATCCAAGTAATCAAAATCAACTTATCTTTGATACCAGTTTGTTGTGTAGAAGTGATGTATCACTCAAATTATCATACTCAAGCAGATAGAGAAAAAAAACTGAGCACACAAAATTTAATGTGGTTTGTCGAGTGACCTACATCCACGGGGAAGGTAGTATATTTGATCTTGTTAAAATGGGAGAACATATTATAGAAGGGAACAACCACATATTTCCCACACATTAAATATCATATTTATATGGTAAAAGGAGGGATAAGAAACACAAAAAATGCTGCTGAAAAAAATATTTGGTTGGTTACCAAACAAATTCTTCTAGGAGCCAATGCCAACCCCATTTGTTGGTCATCATCAATAGGCACCAACCCTTGTTTCAGAATTCTATAGCATCTACCAATCATGAGGAATTGATTTTTTTCATCAACATTCAACATTATCTTAGGGTTGGAACTCATCAAATTGTAGATGTTGGTATTTGTTCCACCTTTCCCCACCACCAGCATGTATAGAGTGTCATATAACACAACCAGATGTAGGGTGGAGGCCGGATCATAGGTGGAGATGGTGACCTTGAAGCATAGTGGTGATTTTGGTTTGGGGATCACAACCACCATGGTACACAGGGACATTCCTTGAAACCAAATAAAACTCTAAATCACAGTCCCCTTTTGAATATTGTAAAATATAAAGCATCCATGGAGATGGTACCTTAAGGTAGATGGAATAGGGGTTGAGGAAGTTCTGGTAGAGACAGACGTGGGCATCAGAAAATAAGGCACAAAGTATGGGGTGATCCATATAGCACCCATCTAATTGGAAACATTGTTAGAGGATATTATTGTCCCCTGATGAAGCTTCTTTTTTAAGTAAATAAATAGTGAAAATTGTACAAAAAATGGGGTAAAGGAGGAGAAAAGAGGGAATGAATTATTATGGAGGAATTATTAATGACAAAAGAGAAAACCTTCTGGCCACCACTCTTGGATCTGACCATGGGGATTCCCTAAATATCGAATTTTCTTTCCTTGGTGTACCCATTGGTCCCTTCTTCCATAGCCACACCCAATATATGAAAAGTCCCCTTTATGTTATGTTTCTTCATCCCACCTATGGTGAATATAAAATTTCAATAGATCAAAATCCTAAGATTTCTAGCATTCGAGTCCCCATTTTTCTCATTCATCCTATAAACTAATGTCACCAGGATTTACTAGAAGGATCCTATTGGTGACCTAGCTAGAATCTCATAATAATAATCATTAAAATATTAATCCTGATCCTAAACATACTACACATCCTAAGGGCCTATGGTGTCCAATTCATTCTATACAATCTTGTGATTGAATCTCAGTGTCTTGTGCATTCTTCACATGGATCGGCACCTAGATATCAACATACAAACTCGACATCCATGATGATGTCACCACATTTAAGTCTTATCACACAATGTCACATGTTTCTCAAAATATAGATTCAAGGAATCATATGTAGGAATTCAAAAACATAACTATCACACCACATTAGGCCCATAGGTCGGGTCACATAAAGTGTGTTTGAAACTATTACAGGTTTAGGTTTATTCAATGCTTCCATTTATCATTGCTAAAGAAATGCTGATAAAGGGGGTACCTCAATCAACACTAATTTTTTTTGATAAATTTACCCCTTTATTAGTGTTTTTAGCGATGATTAATGTCACTTTTATCAGTTCTTTTCTTATCACTAATAAAAATATTCCTTTTTTCAGTGCTAAAACAATGATAAAAGATGTATTTCATAAAAAAAATTATATTTCATTAAAATAATATGTTAAAACTTTAATATATTTATATTGATATAAATATAATATATTTTATAAAATATGATTTATATAATACTAAATATTAAATCACACTCAATATATAAGATATTTAGTGAAACAATGGATAATTAAATAATTAAAAATTAATATTAATTAACAATTAGCTGATTATTATTGAGTAATATTCATTTAATAATACTTTTATGATGGAAAAACTTAATAAATTAATAAATGATCTAAAATATGTTAAAAAATGAATTGAACTTCAAACAGCCATACCTTTTAATCAGAGTGTCCTTTTGATCACCACCACATATCAAATTGCTTGTGAAAATATCTACATCACAGTGACCTAGGGAGACCCCCATCAATGTTTTTTTGAGGTCAAAAAATGTCCAAAAGGCCCCTAAAATTGAGATTTTTTTGAGGTAACTTTTTTTGGACATTTGATGGAATTTTTGAATCACTTGAGGGGGTCTTCTTATATTTTTTCAATGGAGGCTCACATTTTTTAGATATTAAATTCATATAGAATAATATGATATTAAAGTTTTATTTTTTTTTGATATTGTAGTGTTATTCATTATTAAATATATATACATATATACATATTTGTATATATTTACGACTAAAAAATTATTTTTATAAATAAATTTGTAAACATATTTACATATTAAATATCTTTCTAAATGTATTTTTGTGTGTGTCTATATTAATATTTATTTATATTTATATACCTAAAAAATGTATATATAATGTTTATATATATATAAATATATTTTTGAGTGTGTATGTATTAACAAAAATATATATATTTATTTATATATTCTAATATATGTATATAAATATAAATATGTATAATTATATTTATCAACACACACACATGTCTAAATATGTGTGTGTGTGTGTGTGTGAATATATGTATTCATGCATGCATGTATATATGTTTGTTTCTGTATATTTAAACACACACACAAAACATATTTTATAAGTGTATTTAAAAATAATTATATACATATATATATCAATATATGAATAAATACACGGATAAAAAATGTAACTAAAATTATATTAATTAATAGATATATCATAAAATAAAGAACAAAACAACATAGAGCAGTGGTAAAGACACAAGTATGTAAGGGTGGAGGTCCCAGGTTCAAATCCTAGTGAAGGTGAACATGGGAGTGGGTAGGAGTAGTTTTCTAGCACTAATAAAGGGCAGTGGGATCATATGAGAACTGATAAAAGAGGTGAGGTGGAGTTCAAGTGCTGATAAAGTGGGGTGACCTCCCTATGAATCTCTCACCAATTAACCAAATTTTTTATGGTTTTATATTTTTTACTTTTAGTAGTGCTTTTTTAGCACTGGTAAAAGGGACACCCTTTTATCATCACTTATATCATCAATTCTTTTTTAGCGCTAATAAAGGTCTTTTTAGTGCTGATAAAAGGGGGATTTTTAGTAGTGTGGGTATCCATAACTGCATCAATAATAGCTAGGTGATATCATACAAATGATATAAGGGTTGGTCGAACACCTAAACCCTTCCCTATTTTCCATATCCCCATCGGATCACATGTTGGGTGTGGGTTATAAATTAACATTCGCTACCATCTCTACCCATACCCACACACACACACACCCAATTAGGGTTAGTCTATCATTGGGAACCTTCTTATGTAAAATAAATCACTTACAAGTAGAGACACCCTACTTGGGGCCCTATTGGTGAACATAGGGGAAGAGGCACCCCACTTGGATCCTTGGTCTCATTCAAGTCCCTGGGATCATAACCCACCACATAAAGTACATCACATTCCTAGGAAATGTCATAACATATCATGACCTCATGGCCAAAAAGGGTATGACTCATAGGAAACCCACTCAAGATATGGATGAATGCATGTATCATAATCCACGTTCTTTCAAAGTTGATCACTCAAAAAAACCAATCCAAGTCATCCTATAGTCTGTCTACCTTAGTACGGTTACTCTAGGTTAGTACTACGAGCTTATTGGATCTAAGGAATCACAAGGTTCTTATTAGGCCCACTTGGGCCCATCGTCATAGGTCCACTCACACCTCCTCTTGTAGAGTTTTATGGCTTTCATAGAGGTTCACCACATCATTTACATTCTAATTTAAATCAAGGATTACCCCATGGGGTGATGGTGTCATGTCCAACTCTACCAATGGTCATGACCTTGACCATCAGTTGGTGAGGCATCTACCTAGAGTGAAAGGGCTTGTTATGGCCTATGTAACTCTATAGGGTCTAAGTATCATCTATAGGATTAAAAATATTAATTAATTACAATTCTAAGCAATCTATTTCCTTAGTTCATTAACCTAAATGACTAGGTTAGCACCCTCAATGGTGAGACTACTTATCACAATACACTAAAACTAAACAACCATTATACTATAGAGAAATTACCAGGATCACTTTATTTAATTGAATATTTTATCATTTATTTATAAAGACCAATGGCTCTACCAAGTCCCATACAAGCCCACCTACACTATAAAATATTTTAATTTTTTCAAAAAGGACATATATTTTGGTAAAGGTATATTTTCTATTGGTAATTTTTTTTACCAATAGATATTTAATTATTAATAAATTATTGGAAAAAAATATATCATTAAATGTTATTACAATAGAAGAAATAATTATTTTTTAACTATAATAATACAAATACATGATACATATTTTTGTAAAAAAATTTATCAATAGATTTATACAATAGATTTATCCGGTGATAATATTATCAAAATTTATCTTTTAATTTATTATAAGCAATACCAAAAATTAATATCTATTTGTAAATTATATTTTTAATAAAATATTATATTTGGGTATTTCAATATTTTTTTCAAAAGTTGTATATTATATTTATTAATGTAATTATATATAATATATTTATTATATAATAATTACAAATTTAGCATATATGAAACTCTAAAAAATGAAGTTTTTATTTGAAGAAACATATTCAAACATAATTACAAACATGTTTAACCATGTTCAAATTCCTTGTGAATTTATAATAAACTCCATCAAATGTTATCCGCAATCTATTTCACTCAAACATTTTTTTTGTTTTCCTTGATCACACTGGTGGCCGGAAGGATCTAATTATCCCCACTCATGTAAACAAGTCAACTTTCTTTCACTTGTGGATGAAAATAGTTCATCTATAATCTCACACTAACATCAAGAAGAACCCAATGGCTAAACATGTTTAAAATATTATTAATTTATTTATATATAATATATTTATTATATAACAATTATAAATTTAACATATACGAAACTCCAACAAACCAAAGTTTTATTTGAAAAAAACATTAAAAAAAATTACAAACATGTTAATAATTTTAAAATTCCAAGTGAATTTACATGAAACTTCATAAAACTTCATCCACATTCTATTTCCCTCATACATCAGTTGTTATTTTTCAGGTTCCCAATGGGGGTCGGAAGGATCTAATCATCCCCAATCATGTAAACATGTACTATTTTTTACAATTTTGGATGAAATAGTTCATTTATAATATTAAACTAACATAAAAAAAGATCTCAATGGTTAAACATGTTTAAAAATAAAATATAAAAAATAATTTATTTAAAAAGTGGATTTTCCATACAAAACAAACATATGTTCAACTGTTTACTACTTTCATAAAATATCAAACAATATCTCATTTATTTTTTACAACTTTTATAAAACATCCAATATAAAAAAATGTAAAAAAAACATATATTTAACTATTTTACATGAATCATATCAATAAAAAAGGGATCTAAAAAGAGAATGATACATAATAAAAAAGAGAACAAAATCCATGACTCAAGTAGATAGAGAATAGATTCTTGCCTATAGTGCATAAAAACCTCAGTTCGTGACTAATGAATATGTGCACTAAGGATTTACAGAGAATGTTTCATACTAAAAAAGATAATTTTACATACTGAAAATGATAGAAAATAATATTTATGTATCCTCTAATATATAAAAATCTCATTTCATGACTAAAAAAGATGCCCAATGAGGCTTCAGTTTATGAACTAGAGTATGTTTTATACTAAATGGGATTCTATAAATATGAGGTTCATGAATTATATAGAACAATATATGAAACCTATTGTATATAAAAACTGAGGCCTTAAAATATATTGATATTACAGAAAACTTGCATACATCAGAGTACCACATGCGACAACATGTTTGAAGTTTCATGAAAAACAGAATCCATGGATCAAGAAAATGGAGGTTGATGATAATAAAAAAATAAATAAATGTTACATGTTTATAATATATCTACTATAATATCTAAAACAATTAATGTAGTATAGTTCTACATTTTTATTAGGATAAATTCATAATGGTGTTACTAACTGGATTTGGGAGATTAAAGAAGACGTGTTCTGAGTTTCATGTTTTCCAAGAAGGGTGGAGATTACTAGACATGGTCGACACATGAATTATACTATTAATGTTGATATTTTAGACCTATATATATTTTTAATTTGATTCATATGATCCCAAGATTTTTTTAAAAAAGTACTAAGTTAAATTATAGGAAGAATTTTTCCTTCTTTCTTATATTGATTCATTATGGTATGAAAGGTGAAAATTTTTCCTTTTTACTTCATCAAAGTTGTAAATATTTTGAAAAATAAATCCAAATATAGGAACATTAAACTCAAATTAGACATCTCTAATGTGTTTTTAATGGTGATAAAAATGTTGGTTAGGTTAAAGCTATTCAAAATTTTCAAAAAAATTAAATAACCATCTAATGATTTTTAAACAACTGACCCAATCACTTTAGAAAAACAAACTGAAATAACCTAAAACCAAATAAACTGACTGAATTTAATTATTTAAAAATAACCAAAATAACCAAGATTAAAATAATATTTCAGTTTAAAAAAAAGTACTAGTTCCCAGCATTATAGGCCGCATATCCAAATTCTTATCACCACATACATTCCAAATACCCAACCAATAGGATTCCAAATTACTGGTAATAGTAGTTCAAAACCCTAAAATGTCCAATATAATAGATACTATTTATTATCCATAAAAATTATAACAAACATTTAGGAAAATCATCAAGTCTTTATAGATTGATAAAATTTATGTGAATTATTTTTTTCATTTTTTTCATATTGAAATACCAATGTTATTATTCTAAAATTTATATTTTGTTGAATTCAACCATAAAAATATTTAGTTTTATTTTATTTTATCAAATTTATTCTTTCAAGATTATTATGTTTTTTTAATTCTTAATTTTTATTAGGATGTTTTTATGGCCACTTGGGCCTCCCTTTTGGGCTTATTCTTTTGGCATATACATGTTGCATGTACTGCCTTCCCATGGCATCATGGAAATCCATGTGGCCTTTATTTTTGTTCATTAATCTATTCTCCCACTCATTGCATTCCCATCATATACCTGGTGAGGTGAATTAATTTTCATTTTTTTGTTTCTGTGAGGCTCTACATCAGGTTCTTGGGGATTGGCCTTGCTCTTTTGAAGCACTGCGGATGTTAGGGGGAATTCATCACCCTCTACACTATTATATATTTATCATTCAATATTCCTTATCCACTCACAGTTGTGGTGTTATACCACTCCAATTTATGGATCTCTAACCCTAACCTAGTTATTCTATTTGCTCGGTGGTAAGTCTTTGTGTTGGTTATTATCCATGGTACACTTTTGGTGTACCGCTTCTGGTGGAGCTTCGGTGATAGCATCCTTTAGTTAAGAAGACGTGAGGTAAAGTACCTGATGAAAAATTGATCCAGTCCAGGTGAGTACCCCTGTAAGAAAATGGATCCTTAATGTGTATGAAGTTTTAGTAAAACACCTCAATGAAGACTAGAGGATATCATGATATTCAAACCTCCATGAATCAGGCACTGTAAGTTCCTTATATTTATATTCATTATTTTGATTTTACAATAGCAGTTTTTTATGCTTCTGTTGATGTTTCTCCACACTTGTATACTGTAAATCTATTTCTTCCTTTGAAATTGAATAAAACACATTTGTGGGTGGTGTTATTAAAGTGGAAATAGGTCCTAGTGGGACCAAATCACGTAAATCATTATGTTCATTATAATTTATTTAATTCTTTCATCTTGTATGTTCGATTATGTTTATTTCAACTTCTGAAAGAAAAACCCTAGTTTATTCCTTCATAGTTCATGTGTTCTATTCTGATTAGTGTACCCTTACCCCTTAAAAGTGGTGATAAAAATGTCATTTCTGTTAAAACAATTCAGAATTTTCAAAAACCGAAATAACCAATTAGTGATTTTTTAATAACCAACCTACTAATTTAGTTTCTAAAACCAAAATATCCAAAAACCAAATGAACTAAATCAATTTAATTGTTTTGAAATAACAAAAATAACCAATATTAAAATAGTACTTTTGTTTTTAAAAAAATACTAGTTTCAATCATTTCAGGCCTCATCTTCAAATTTATATCACCACCTTCATTCAAAATTCCCAATAATTAGTATTCCAGATTCCTGGTAATAGTAGCACAACACGAAAAAAATTATAGTATCAAATCTATTATGGATTATCCCTAAAAATTTACAAAAAATAATTTAGGAAATTTATCAGGTCATTACATATTGATCAAATTGAAATGAGAATTTACAAGAATCTGATCACATGTCATGATAATTGGATGGAAATTTTATAATAATATATTTTTAAATGAATATTCATCCAGACTATATCTTTTGTAGTATTTAATAATATGTGGAAAGAATATAAAAAATCTTCATAAAAAATTCAAAATGAAAAAACTTAACTAATAAATAGTGTATTTACAAAACTAGAAATACCCTAAATATGTGTTTTCCTTCAATTTATGATGATAAAACTCCAAATAAGAAATTACAAATGAAAAATTCTAACTGATTAATTATGGATTTACAAAACTATATATACCATAAATATGTACTTCAAAGCCTATGATAAATTATTTGTGATTATTATATTTTTTCCATTTGATAAGAAAGTGAAAATCTTCTTTTTTACTCTGAACTAAAATAAAAAATCCTCACATTTACTAAAAATAAAAACAAAATCAATTATCATGAATCAGATAAAAAATAATCGTCAAACTAGAGGACAAAATTCCAAATTCTGACCTACAATGATCATGTGGAACTATAATATATCCATTACACTAGTAATATCTAGGGCACACCAAAATATGGATATAAAAAAATATAATTTTTAATATATGCATTACTACTGTTAATAGATACATGTAAAATTGGGAAAAATATCTACTAAAAATATGAACAAAAAGAAATCTAAAATCTTTTTATCTTTCATTAATAAAATTTAAAGGCACATCCAATGTATTTTCCTTGCATGTAATCATACCAAAGTGCTCCATTAATGAAAAATAAACCTTAAAAAGGGTAAAACATAATAGATGCATTCAGTTAGGGAATAAAGTGATGTAGGATAATTCTACTATAAAATCCATAAAAATAAAATGATATGAACATAAATGTATATAGAGATATTGTACACAAGTTAAGTGGATAATGATCAGATCGTTATAAATTAATTAAATGGGTTTAAGATTTATTAATTTGTGTTGAAATTTTTGATAACCATAGATGAAATCACAAAAAAATTAATTATAAAAGATTAATTAATATTCCATGATGGTAGTTTACTAATGGTATCGGATTTGTTCTACTATACATGACCTGAATTTTTTCAGCCTACATGAACTTTTGTGAGTGAAGTAATATGTGATTCATAGGTGAATGGTTATATGATTCAATTATGATGTGCATGGAATTTTTATTGGGAAAACAAAAAAGGTTGTCTACTAATTACCATAAAAGGAAAATAGAATAACTTATATAGTAAGCTATAATATTCCATGCAAAGTTTTTATATAGATTTTATATTATGCATTGGAGGAAAAGGGATAAAAAATTCATGTGTGTAATGAAAAAAAGAAGATGGTCACTAAAATATGGAAAGTCATACACTAAAAAGAATTCATGTCAAACTCAATGATTGAATTACTATAATACTGTTTTGTAAGAAATAATACACTATGAATTAGTGATCTCATTGGCTACAACAATATATCATAACTTACAACTAGCAGTGTATCATATTCTATGAGATTATTGTAGAAACTTTTGTTTCTCAATGTATTAGTTTATGAAATTGTATTTTAAATGATAATAAACTATTAAAGTTATATTTTTACCTAGGTTTCATATCATACAAGAGATAAGGGGTCATAATAATACCATGAAGCTCTGTTTTGTGAATGAATGAACACTATAAAATTTCAAACTAGAGAAAACTGTATAATGTTGTGTGTTTCAGTCACTTATTCTTGGGATATAAAGTCTTATATGGTTACCATGATTGTATAATGACTATAATAATTTATATCATTTGTATGGAAGGAATTATGTAATTAACATATGAATAAAATCATTATCTTTACTGTTTTTACTATTGCTAAAGGATCACATAGTAAATAAAGGGACTATATTTTATATAGGATCTTGGTGGTTGAAACATATTATATGAATCAATTTGTGCAAAATGGGTTGTATTTTAGGAATAGGTACTACCACATTTTACAATGTAAGGTTATTGTATTTTTTTTCTTTAACCATAAAATATTCAACCCTTTATGGGATAAAGGATTTTCCAATTTCAATAAACAAAGAAAGGAATAGTTTTATATGAAGGTTAGTGTTGTAATCTATAAAATATATATTTCATCTACTTTTATATATGATGAAATTTAAAAAATTAAAATTAAAACACACAACACCTTCTAACAAAATTTTTCACCATTTCTTTATTAAAATTTATGCACTAATTGGAGTGTAAATTATAATGATTAATTAAAAAATATATCAAAATAATAAATTAAATAAGTATTTATAAAATTATCTAAACTAATAAAATAATATAACTCACTATTCTAATATATCTTGAAACCATTCACACATATCACTTATAGTAAACACATAACCAATAAAATTTTCTTTCATAATAATATAAATTCACAACATCTAATTCCTTCTAAAATTAAAAATAATCCAATGTGAATAAAATTATAGATAAATGTGTATTTTATTAAATATGTTTCATACATGCCTCATGTTTTTCACTTCTGGTGAAATTAAATTTGGGTCAACCAATCACTAAATAGATGCCATGTCATTTTTTATTCAAACAGTGTAAAAATGCATATTCAATTTATAATTTGAGTGCATTATAATTTTAATACAATAAATGAAAATAATTAATATTAAATTTGTTAATCCCGAATGATATTAGGTGTGAGAGACTCATAGGGGTGAATTAGGATATGTAATATTATCCAAAATCAAACACCTCTTTTTAAACTTACTATCCCAATGTATGTCAACATAAAAAATTTTAGGCTCACTCTTTTACTATTTTTAGGTGATTATTTGATAGTTACATGACCAGTATTTTACCAAATAATATCAATGGTTTCTTTATCTCCCCTATAAATTTGTGTTGTTCATAATATAATGGAAGAAAAATAATGAAAAAAACAAAGGATTTTTACTTGGTTCACTAAAACAGAAAACTTCGGGAGCATGAAATTGATAGTGTGTTGATAAAATAGATAAAACACTCCCCTTATAATGATTTGGTTATCACACTACCCAAAATTCCTCTCCCTTATGATAACTAATAAAAATAAAGGATAACTTTATTGGAACATAGTTCAAAAGAAAATATCTCACCAAATTTGTGTTACATCGAGTATGGGTTGGTTCACTTTGAATTCATAGGGATAATCTTTCATAGGTATGTTTTTAAATTTCTTATGAACGACACCATCATCATCATTCCATGAGATTTCATGGAATGAACCTTATACTTCTCTCTCCTTCTAGTTATAGTTCTGTAATTCCACCCCTTATAATTTTTTCTATTGGAATGTCTTCACCTTGATTCACTATAAATACTATCCTTTTTCTAAATGTATTGGACATGGCAGTGGTTTTATGCTACTAATTACTTTATAATGAACCTATCATTCTTCTTATACCTACAAATATGTTCATAGAATAACATTTTCAATTATTTTATTCCTTTTCCTTATTTTATTCTTATCTAAGACCAATAATCCAAGAAAAGAAGCCTTTTCATAATTTCAAATATAGAATTTCCATAGATCTTGATCTTGAGATTTCCTACATTCATGTCACTTTTTTTGTTGGCCTGTAAAATAATTTCCACATAGAAAATATTTATATATTTATAAATATGAAAATCACAGATAATTAACCCCCTTAAATTTTCTACAATATATGTGATTAAGAAAATATTGTATCTCATTAAAAAAAATGAGTTTTACTATATCAAATGATGCGATACTTCCCATGAATGAACTCTTCATAGTATATCCTTGAAGTGTGAAATTTAATACACATAATTAATATTGACTTAATCCTTACAGTATTCTTTATACACATGATTTTTTTCTTTTTCATCCTTAAAAATTCCTCACACTCATCCTTAAAAAATCATGAGTTCATCCTTACGATGATCAGATTATGGTGTGGTTATTTTATTTTTAGTAAAAGTTAATGGGGTGTAGGAAAGCTAAAACTCCACATTTTTATTATTTACTACTAAGTAAAGGTGATAATATCTTGAGATCATGCATGAATAAACTCCCCTTATTATAGGTTATAGATGAATAATAATGGAGGCATTTAATTATTTCCACATTTTAAATACATAAATTGTATCCCATAATTTTACTATCCCAAAATGAAACAGTTCTGGTACTCTTGTTTTGTTTATTAAACTAGATGTGCTGAGGAACTCTTGAAAAATACCTTAGAGACACTACCAGCATAGTAGGTCACCATTCTAATCTGCATGGTTCTCTTTCTCTTGTGTACCATCCCACACATCTTTTGTATTTAATGTTCTGGATCAAATCACTCTATGAATAGTAATTAGAGAAATTATCCATGTGACCCTAGGAACTTCTCCTCAAATGTCAAAAATTTATAACTATTAGTGGGGGTCTAAGAAGGTACCATGGGGAGGCTATACCCTATGTATCAGAGTAATAAATGGTGGTAATCATCCATCATTCACATCATATTATAAAAAATAATAAATAAAATAAACATGATATAATGAAATGAAATGTTTCATACAACTCAAATGGTCATTCTAAAAATATAAAATATAGATATATCTCCCACTATAACAATCAAGATGAAAAATATATAAAATAAAAAATGACATGAGGATCTACTACTAATCTAATCCATACCTTATCTCAATCACTTGAGTTCGATCCATCCCCCTTAATGATATAAATACAATCCAATTCCCAACCTATGCCTGCAACTAGTGAGAGTATGCTTGGGTAACCCAGTGAAATGTCATCCTAAGTAGAGTGTGAGTACATAAATTAGTTGGGAATCACAAACATGACCCACATATAACTGATAATGTAGTGATATGTGAATGTGGCATGCTCAGTTAAAATAAAAGAATAACTATAGTAAATTGATATATAAATAAAACATCATTAATCCTTAGGTCTAGGACCCCTATTGACCATACATTGTTCAACATGTGTTAGGTTGTCTATGAGTGTGTCATGATACCATGAAAACCGTATAAATATTATATCCTAAGGTTTAACCTAGGTATCCTTACTAATCTGTCTGAAATGAATAACAACTCAACATTAATGGATCAATGACTAGATCCTAGACATCCTAAGAATATATCCAAACTCCAATATAATAAAGGGATCAAAGCTGATTCTCGACCACCCCAAGAAATCACTGAGTCAAAAATATCTCCCATTTCACCATTCCAACCAGTTGGATCCCAGGAATCTTAGGAATCTACATTTGGTAAAAATAATGTCACCAGGATTGACTAGCCAGATCCTAGGGGTTATGTAAACATATCATAATAATAATAATAATAATCATAATTTATAATCTTGAAAGGAAGGATCCTAGAAATTCTAGGAATCCTATGGACCTGTGGTTTCCAATTCATCCCATATAAACTCAATGTAAAATCATGATATCTCAAGTATTCTTTACATGTATGACCAATAATATTTTAGAATACACATTGAGCATACATGATGATTCTATTACATCCAACTCATATCAGACAATATCACATTAGTATCAAAATCCATATCCAAGGAAGAAACTCTGGGCATCCAAACACCATTATCACACCATATTAGGCCCAAAGGATGGGTTAGATAAATTAAATATGGGTATCCATAACTGTATAAAAAATAGCTAGGTGAGATAATACTTATGAGATATGGGATGGATAAGCACCTAAACCCTTCCCCAATATCCATAGAATTATGGGATAAAAAGTTCAGTGTAGGTACTAAGGTGACACTTGCAACCATCTCTACCCATACCCATAAACACCCACTCAAGGTCAGTCTATTACTAATAACATACTCAGGTCCTCTAAATCATGTCCAGGGAAGAGAAACCCAACTTGGGGCACTATTGGTGAACACAGGGGCTAGAGTCACCCCAGTTGGGTCCTCAGTCATAGTGAAGTCACTTAGTTCATAACTTTCCACACAAATTTCACCACAGTCCTTATAAATTTCATAACATAGAATGACCTCATGGGTTGTTAGGGTATGCATCATAGGAAACCCACTAAAGAGATGGTCAAAAATTTGTCTTATACTCCAGGGTCGCTCAAGGTTGGTCACTCAACTAAACCAATCACAAACTTCCAAAGGTCTATCCACCTAGGGATGGTCACATAAAATGGGGGAGGAGCACTCACCCTAGGTAAATTCTATGAGCCTATTATCTCTAAAAAATAACAATGTTATTACTAATCAAACTTGGGACTGTCATCATAGGTCCACACAAACCTCCTCTTGGAAGCTTCTATGGCTCACATGGATGTTCACCATGTCATATCCATTCCAATTTAAATCAAGGATCACACCTTGGGGTGATTTTATCAAGTCCAACTCAGTCAATGGTCGTGAACTTAACCGGAAGAGGTTGTAAAATCTATCCATAATGTAAGGTATTTCTATTTACTTTTGTTATATATAGGGTATAATGGATATCATATAAATAATTAATAAACTTAATTTATTCTAATTCTGGGTAGAAGATTCTCTTATTCCCTTAACCGAAATTACTAGGTCATTGTACTCAGTGGAGAGACTGCATGTCACAATGAAAAAAAAAACTAAACAAGCATTATACCATAGGGAGGGTACCGAGATTAACTACTTAAATTGAATATTTCCCATTTATTTATAAGGACAAATAGCTCTTATAAGTCTCTTCTAATCCCACCTAATCTCACATAATTAATCATGTAGCATGTTACCAATTCGCATCAAAACCAAATCCAACAACCTATGGGATCTCATCAATAGACCCCTACACCAACCTAATCCGTGAGTCTAAGTTATGAAACCATTTACACTATTTAATAAATTTAATTTAAATGTAAAACTTCAAATGAACCCGCAAAATAATGCAACTTTCATGATTTCGACAATGGAGGAAGTTAGATATCATTAGGGAATGCCCTTACATAGGCTGCATGAAAGTTCAAAAGTAATAAGTTAATTTTACCGTTATCTAGTGAAATTTTCATTTTGACCTATTCCACAGATCACTAGATTTAGTGACAATCGTGGGAGATAAGTGGGAGAAGGAGAAGGATGTCATACCTCAACCAGTCAAAGAAAACACCGAAGAATACCACCCCAAACCAAGGGGAAAATGATTTTAAAGGGGAGGAGGTCATTCATACATGAATTAAATAGGAGAGAAAGAAAATGGGGATACCCCCTTTAATACCCATCAGTGAAAATATCATTTCCCCCCTCTTAAGTTTGTTAGCTATCTAGTGCCTACAGGCTGCAACTACCATATAACCCATCCTCCCCAGTAGCCTCCGACACTTCTCAAAGCCTCCCCAAAAACAAATTATCCCTCATTTACTATCCAAAACACCCCATTAGGGGTGCTCAAAAATCATATAATTATATTCTAAATATCTATTAAAAATCCGTCTGATCAACTAATTTAAAGACTCAAATTTCTATTAAAATTAAAGAATCGTCCATACTCATGAGAATTAAAGACTCCCTACTATAAAACTTACCATCCCTGAAAAGTGTTAGTGGTTATCCAACCAAAAATTTAGACCTATCTAGATCATAAACTTATGAAAAACTAGCTAAATCTCATCTTACAACACCAAACACACTTCTAAAGTAAAACCTCAAAATTAAGGTGCTTAAGATACTAAACCATGAAACAATGATCTTAACCATTACCAAAACATTATGATGATTATTTATATATCACATCTATCCCATGTAATGATCAAATTGTCATATAATTCATCATTATCCCATGGTTCTCCCCCCCATATTCTCTATCCCCTCACTTAAAATTCTGATGCTTTGGAACTTCTATCATTGGAATTTCCTATAAAAACTCCAAATACAAATTCCAATAATATGTCTCATGTAGTTTCTATCACACCAAACTTATTTATACACAATAATTCCACTCACACAATAGAATTTATTCTCATTAATAAATCTAAATTGAGAAAGATGCATAACCATTATCCATAAAAAAAAATAGGAGCACACCAGCTTTACCTCTGGAAGCCTCAAACAACTTATGATGCACACCCATCATATCCAATATGATGTACCTGATACAGTTTCCAAATAACATCATTCTATTTCATGAAAAACACCAGTTATAACTTCTCTTTCTGACCCTTTTTTAAAGTGCTCGATTTCCACCACCAAGGCGTTACCTAAACACTTGATCACGGTGAATTTATCCTCAGAGGTGCCCCATGATTATCAAATTACCCAGACCATTGTCTATACCTGACATCTAGTTCGATCCCCTCAATTAGGTCATCAGTTAACCGAACCAATTCAGTGCTTTCCATGAGCACTAAAACATTACTAATCCTACACATTCATATCATCATGAGCCATCCCAAGCCCGATGCCTACACTTGGAATCCATCCATTAAGAAAACCAAATTTATGTTAGGTAATTTTTTTTGGAATCCAATTTCCATCAGAAAAATATACCAATGGTATCCCAAAACCACAACCCTACCCTCATGGTGTTGTATCACCTTCAATCGATAGGGAACTCCCCACAATAGTTGTTTCCTTGCAATCGCTTCACTTGATAAAAAATAGAACAACACGACCCACTCACAATCCATCCTTCAATGCTATGATTGGATATGACCAAACCTACTCATACCTAAGTTCCATAAAAACATGAATTACTATATTCTCCCAAATCATAACAAGGTTCAAAACCTCAAATAGACAGTGGTGAAATCCCCACTATATGGCTCTACATAATCTTCTCCTTAAGCACAAACTCAATAGTCTCCATTTACAAACACACATGATGCTCCACCCAAGCCAGGATCACCTCATCATAAGAAACTATTTCCTTAAACTAAATTTGGGATTGACTATGTCACCACACCCAATACACTTCCATTGTCTCCATTGCCATGGAGGTACATTTAAAATCTTCATCTGAGACTTGAACCATCATGACCATGAGCATTTCATAATAAATAATCATTCCTAGACTCATAAATGATCACTATATTATCCACGTTTCAAATTAAACATGTATAATTAGTGTTTTCCACCAAAACATATTCCAACCATAATAGTTGCACACTTATATACCACCCAACCATAGAACCCAACTCATACCCTGATGAATTGTAAGCCAGCATCCTAGTATCACAATCCCAAAACACTAACCATGCCCCTAAGAATTTTAGTTCATCAAGTAAACCACACACATATCCACCATCTGAAAACTTTCCTAGGCATTAAGTTTTTAACAACACACAAAACACGCTCAAAATTGAACCTACCCAAAAGGAATAAGGAATCATGATTCCTTTACCACACTCAATAGTACTTCTAGTGAATTTCTCAAATAACCTGAACCACCTGCCCAGGCTTCCTGACTGATAGGAACCCCTATATAGAGTCCCGAAGATTGATGTACAAGGACATTACATTACTTTAGCGGAATACTTAATACATAAAAAAACAGACACACAAGGACCGTAATAGTTTAGTGTCTTTGGAAACTTGGAACGTAATCTTCTAATCGTGGTGAAAGATCTTCAACATCTCCCATAAAGATCTTCTCCTTTTTTTTCTTACCTAAAACCTTTCTTTATATCCTGGGGAAAAGAAAACATAAAAAGGGTGAGCTCAAATTCTCAGTAAGGGTAAGCATGGATAAAATGAAACATACCATATACATTTGAACTTAAAAACATGAACATAATGTTTAAACATAAAAATATTGAGAAATGACATAAAACATGGAAGTATGTAAGGCATAGATCATAAAGAAACATTAACAATGATAAAATAGCATGGGAATAAAACATGTAATTGTGGAAACCATCAAGCACATGATATGATTCCCATAGTATCCAAGGCATTGCTGCCAAGACCATCTTAGTGGACAAAGTCCCTTTCTGAATCGAGTTCACTCCTCGTTCCAGTTCTGTATTACTAAACCGGTTTAACTTTCCATTCCATCCATGTCTATCTCATGAGATATAAATCTTTACCCAATACATTGGAGGGAGATATAGGTCTCACCCATCTCATAGTGAAATCATTCTTACTTGTGCCACAAAATAAACTTAAAACATTCATCATAACCCAAAGAATAAAATGGGTTTCATAAACATCATCCCATCATCACATAATCCATATAAAAAAAATGGATATTTCATCATAAGAAAATTGAAACCATGTAAATCATAGAAAATTATACTTGAAACATACACATATGAAATAATTTCATCTTAGATGGAAAATGGTTTTGATAAAACAATTGTAATGAATTCTTGAGGAAAATATCCTTTCTTCTTCAAAATCAATTTCTTTTCACAAAAAGTAATTCAATTTTAAAAGAAAGAGATTTTTTTGAAAATAATCATGAAATATTTTGGATAAATCTTCATAAAAATAAGGCTTTATAAAATTGTAAAAATCCGTTCGTGCCGTATAAGTTAAAAAAACATTCTTTTCGTACTTTTTCCGGAAAAGTCAAAAAGTACCTCGTATTTTAAAGAAAAGAAATATTCCTTACATACCATAAATTAAAAGTCAAAAATGGGTAAAAAGGACTTTAAACATAAATTAAAACACATTTATAAAACATGGACATGGATGATATAAATAACCCCAGTAAACACTTACGAATAAGAAATCTCAGATAAAAATGAGATTTGCACAATTATCCCTTACCTTAGGTCCGATATGCTTTGTACGTATCCGAACCTCCTGTATAATGATTTAAATAATGTTATTGACTTATTAAAGAATCATATTAATTGTTATTATCTCATATATGGTTCACTTATGACTTTATATTACCCGTTCTTTTGTAAATTCCATGTTAAAGAGCGTTTTGGGTAAAATCGTTTCATTTGTCGTCCGTGTTTTGACTTGTAATTATTCATATGATTACTTAGATCATGATTACTTACATCCAAAATGTAAAACAAGATTTATATATAATATATATTCAGAATATACATATATTTAATAGATCGATAAATGGAAAGAAATACACCATTCATGGAGATGGTAGGCCGTACGTACGCATGAACGTTGTTTTCGTTTCCTCATTGAATTGAATGGAATTAATTGGATGGCATACATATATATATACATAAATACAGTATCATTATTATGTCATATATTTCATTATTACTTATTATATATAATTTATAATCATTTATTAATGGTTAATCATTGAGAATGAATCTCATCGCGTCGTGGAGGCGGTATTCCATACGTACGCACGAGCGAAGATATCGTTCCCATGATCATGGAATTTTATTGGAGTGTATGTATACTATTAAAGAATCATTATAACTTTACAATAATCATATATAGTAATTATTTAGACCATTATACCCATCCAAGTAAGGTTGTGGTGGAAAATATATTACACCACGGCGTGGAGACGGTATTCCGTACGTACGCACGCGCGGTGATTTCATTTTCTGTAGGATGGATAAATGGTGAAATAGGGTTGTTTCATACTTATAATAACATATCATTATATGAGTGATACTGATTTTATTACTTCATAATGAAACAACATAAGAAGTATAAGTGGAAGAAGAAATAAAGGTGAAAGAATCGGTAATGGAAATTACCTCTTCTTTGAAGCGCCTCTTTGAGACCTCCTCTTAGAGCACTAAAATTGGTCTTTGAAGAAGACCAGGACCTCTAGGATGTTTCTATGGTTGTTTAGAAGAGAATTGGTCAGGTTTTGGCCGAGCTTTAAGTCTCAATGTGGTGTGTGGAAGAGAGGGAGGAGGTGCCCTTTTATAAGGGAGGAGAGGGGCATCTTTAGAATTCTTAAAATTATTAATTTATAATAAATATAACCCCACATAAAAACTTCCAAAAATGACTCATATTCGAAGATTAGATGATATAGGGTTTTAATATCATAAACCAATCAAATTTAGATATGTTTGGATCTTATTATAAACCTTATCATTTTGATTTATCCTTATTTAATCTATTTAAGTTTATTTGTGGTAATAAAATTCTAGATTTCAAATTATAACAAATAATTACTTATTTGTTGTGAATTTTACATAATTGTTTACTTTATAACATTATAGACCATATAAATTTAAATTTATAATTTTTAAATATTTTTGTGATTTTTAAACAATTTTATAATATGTTATTTTTATAAAATAACAATAGTGTCAATTTTGACACTATTCATTTATTTGAACTTAAATAAAATATATACAGAAGATATGTTTGAACTAAAAGATTTAATAGATTAATAAAAGTCCATATGTATCTATAAAATTAGTGTATCACATTAAATAGTTCATATAATATTTATTTTATTATTTTTAAAACCATTTATTTGGTTTATCTCTTAATAAAATAATTACTACAACATTATTGTGTAATTATTTAATATACTGATTTTTGCATAAAATTTAGAAATATAATCCTATAATGAAGATAAATCTATTACCTTTCACAATAATAATTTTACTCTAATTTATCATCTTAAAATCACAATATTTAAATTGTTATATTTATTAAATTATGAAGGTGAAAACTTTGGCATAAAATAATATACGTGTCATAATCACTTTTATAAGGCTCCAAACAGTTATATATTAGGTAATTGGATGATTAAGGTATAGATATACACTACCAATAAGTTTTTGTCAGGTTTTTGGGCCTTTTAATGGGTATTATTATTTCAATAAAAACTATATTACTTATTTCCCACTTAATAAATAATTTCAGTATCATTAATGTATCACCATTAATGACAATTATTTAATCCCTAAAAATTGTAAATAAATTATCATGATGTAGATAATTTTAGTATCTTTCTGGATACTATTCATGTTCTAAGTTTTATGATGTTTATCACTAAATTAAAATTATTATACTTATAAGATTTAAGAGAGTGACATGTTGTCACTTTCATTGGTTTTAATAATAATTAAATTATTTTTGTTGTCAAAAGTCAATAAAATGAATCTAATCCGACCCTTAGGTTATATGGGTCTAATTTTAGCCATCCAATAGAATTTTGGAATGTGTTTGGGTAATTTTATAATATTATATTTACCCTTAATTATCCGATTTACCTTTAACTATGGTAAATAAAATCTACCGTAGTTACTATTCATAATTCCCAAAAAGAAAAAATAGCTTATTAACATAATTTGGACCCAATGATTCCAAATATGGAATCCTTTTTTCCAAATTCAATACACCAAATTTGCAGAAATTAAATAAAAATTAATCCCGTTGTTGAAAGAAAACGGTTTTTTCTTTAAAACATTGCAAAAGATTGAATTGATTTAACCTACGAATTTAATGTAAAATCAATGATAATGACATACATTATATTAAATGGTAAAAATATATTCTATTTATACTTTAAAACCATTCAATATTATAATTTAACCATATAAATTATTGCGATTAAAAAAGTTGTTTTTACTTAAAATATAGCGTGTTTTTACTATTCATCAAAATATGAAAGTTACCAGAATAATATGAAAAATTTATCCAAAGTAAATTTTTATTTCTTGATTCCAATTTATAATTTTATTTTGTCAAATTTAACTTATAAACATGTCAAAAACTAGATTTAAAGTGGGTGCGCCATCAAAAGGCACCAAAGCTGCATTTTTTGAAAAATACTTATTTTACCCGAAAAATTTATTTTGTTCTTATAACATGTTCTAGAAAATGTGTAAGATGAATAATAATGTTATAAAATTCAAAATTTAGTTAATACTATTCATAACGGCTAATTCATAATAATATTATAATAATATATCGTTGTTTAGTAAAACCCGGTATTGCGTACAACACACGCTATCGAGGAAGGTCACGATTGCGTGTAATGAAAGCCAAGTCAAGGTTGCGTGTTGTGCAAGAATCCTTCGTTATTTAATATAACAGAATACAACCATATTTCATTTATACATTTAATATATATATATATATACTCAATGTTGCGTAGAATAACTATTATCAAAATTGTGTGTAACACGATTCAAGAATAGTGTTGCGTATACTTCAAGTTAATACGGTGTTGCGTATAGCGCAAGGTAATCTTGGTGTAACATACAACACAATACATTAATGAAATTAAAAGAATATTTTTCATAAAATCTCAGGGTGTTACATTCTACCCCCCTTAAAATGAATTTCGCCCTCGAAATTCGTCGGGGTTATAAATGGTTTACTACTTGAAAGTTTGTTTAATAGAAACCCACATCGTAAAAAGGAATACCAAAACATGGCTTTAAAAACTAAAGTTTGAAATGTAATGGTTACCCAAATTAACTCATCACTGGGTTTCCACGTAGGAGAACATAGGTGAAAATATGGATATGGAAGAAAAATATAACCATCAAGTTCCGATGGAGAGTGGTAGAGAACATGGCTATGAAAAAGACAATAATCACAAAGATATTGATTTGTGATGATCTAAGGTACCATCTGATTCATCGGATATAAGGGAACTAGGACAACATTTTTGGTTTTCAAGATCATTTCCCGAAAGTTGATGAATTAAAAGAAATACTTGCATTATTTTGGTACAATCTCACTGTTGTTCGTGAATTGAACAATTTCCACTTCATCCCTTAAAGAAATGAAGTTGAATTTGTTATTCGTGATGTGTTAGAAGATCATGTGATAGAATGATGAGTCATTCCATATCTTTCAAAAAAAAGGTTAGCAAAAGTTATAAGTCCATCTTATGGTTAGATTAATCGTATATGGTTCCAAAAATGAACTTATACTTCATATATCATACCGCTTAATAAAATAAAACTAGTTTCTACTAACCAGGGACTTCCTATAGGCCAGTGGTAGGCGATAAAGGCCAGTCGCACTTCGGTTGTGGGTTCGATTCCTACAGCCTTTTTCGACGCGATGGGTTGTCACCCATCCTGCAGGTTTTCCTTTTTCTAAAACTATATTACTATAACATCCCATAAATAATATCGAAAAAACTTCTATCCTTAAACAATACTAACTTATGTCCAACATAATCCATTCCAAGCTTTAGGCTTATTCATAATACTGCAGTCCACTCTCATAATATAGTGAAAACGATTACCATAGATTTAATACCATCATTGATCCCCATATATCATAAGATATGTCTTGTTGGTCACATTCCAAACATTCTAAGGCCTTAATCATGTATTCTCTTGAAAAATGAATACCCATTGAACCTTAGTGAAAACATGAATGCAGTTAAAAGTTAACACTTTCCACATACCAAAATCCTCAAAATTATATATACTCAAACCACGATATCACTTAGTCCTTATATCAATCATGATCTCATGAATACAATCAAACATCTCATTATCTTCTTATTCCTTCATTATGTGCATATCATCTACTTTACAAAAATATCTAAACAACCTTCCATGGTTACTGGTACCATTCAACATATATTTTTAAATACTTTTAGAAAAAACAATAGTGTAACAATCCTTAGATGATTCTTTATTCCATAGTACCATTAACTATACAACATAACTCTCGATAAACATACAATCATTCCACTACCTTCTAAAACAACCGACTGAGCTTCAACACTTCTTTCAGCTCATATATCATTTGTAGTCTCCTCATCATCATCCACATAAATACTACCCATATGACCATGCTGATTCTCTTCATGAGATTTTCCATTAGGGCATTGGTTTGCATAATTCTCGTACATTCCACATTTAAAACATCTAATCATTATTGATGTCGTATAAATACCATTATCCTTGTCCATGGTGTTAACTGAACCTTTTCATTTGCACTTACTGGATTTGTGTCCTTCTTTTCCACACCCAAAGCATCTTCCAGTCCCTTTGAAGCAATCTCCCTGATGCCTCTTCCCACATGATTTACATGAGGGAAATTGAACTTTCTTTCCTCTATGATCATCATGAAACTGCATCTTTCTCTTATTATCTGAGTCGGGAAACTTACCAAAGTTGAGATTATTGATCATATTATGAGATTGTTGATTAGGAATAATAACGATGTTTGGACTTCCAGATCCCGTTTCATTTGGTTTCTCATGAAGAAAATCATTCCATTGTCTATCATATCCACCATTATTGTGAATCTTCCTGTTTCCAGCCATTTTCTAAAACCCAAAAAGAATAGTGTGAGAGGAAAAAATCATGCTAGGAAAAACAACATAGTAAAGGGGGAGTATCCTCAATATCTAACATCTTAGGTTAAATTATATGGTCGTTACCATAGTTCTAGGACTGTATCCTATACGTATACTTATCCTTAGGGACATCCCTAGACATACCTTAGAAATATCTCTAGGGATCTCACTAACATTTTTGCATCCTAGTTTCCAAAGTTTGACTAAACCTTTCCTCTGATACCAACTATAGAGACCCGAAGTTTGAAGTACAAGGACATTACATTACTTTAGTGGAATACTTAATACATAACAAAAACAGACACACAAGGACCGTAATAGTTTAGTGTCTTTGGAAACTTGGAAAGTAATCTTCTAATCGTGGTGAAAGATCTTCAACATCTCCCATAAAGATCTTCCCCTTTTTTTCTTACCTAAAACCTTTATTTATATCCTATGGAAAAGAAAACATAAAAAGGGTGAGCTCAAATGCTCATTAAGGGTAAGAATGGATAAAATAAAACATGCCATATACATTTGAACTTAAAAACATGAACATAATGTTTAAACATCAAAAGCTTGAGAAATGACATAAAACATGGAAGTACTTAAGGCATAGATCATAAAGAAACATTAAGAATGATAAAATAGCATGGGAATAAAACATGAAATTGTGGAAACCATCAAGCACATGATATGATTTCCATAGTAGCCAAGGCATTGCTTCCAAAACCATCTTAGTGGACAAAGTCCCATTCTGAATCGAGTTCACTCCTCGTTCCAGTCCTGTATTACTGAACCAGTTTAACTTGTCGTCCCATCCATGTCTATCTCACGAGATATAATTCTTTACCCAATGCCCTGGAGGGAGATATATGTCCCACCCATCTCATAGTGAAATCATTCTTACTTGTTCCACAAAATAAACTTAAAACATTCATCATAACCCAAAGAATAAAATGGGTTTAATAAACATCATCCCATCATCACATAATCCATATAAAACAAATGGATATTTCATCATAAGAAAATTGAAACCATGTAAATCATAGAGAAATTATACTTGAAACATACACATATGAAATAATTTCATCTTAGATGGAAAATGGTTTTGATAAAACACTTGTAATGAATTCTTGTGGAAAATATCCTTTCTTCTTCAAAATCAATTTCTTTTCATAAAAAGTCATGAAATTTTAAAAGAAATAGATTTTGTTAAAAATAGTCATGAAATATTTTGGAGGAAGCTTTATGAAAATAAGGCTTTATAAAACCGTAAAAATCCGTTCGTGCTGTATAAGTTAAAAAATATTCTTTTCGTACGTTTTCCGGAAAAGTCAAAAAGTACCTCGTAACATAAATAAAAGAAAGATTACTTACATACCATGTAGTAAAATTCAATAATGGGTAAAAGGACTTTAAACATAAATGAAAACACTTCTATAAAACATGGACATGGATGATAGAAATAACCCCAGTAAACACTTACGAATAAGAAATCTCGGATAAAAATGAGATTTGCACAATTATCCCTTACCTTAGGTCCGATATGCTTTGTACGTATCCGAACCTCCTGTATAATGATTTAAATAATTTTATTGAATTATTACAGAATCATATTAATTGTTATGATATCATATATGGTTCACTTATGACTTTATATTACCCGTTCTTTTGTAAATTCCATGTTAAAGAGCGTTTTGGGTAAAATCGTTTCATTTGTCGTCTGTGTTTTGACTTGTAATTATTCATATGATTACATAGATCATGATTACTTACATCTAGAATGTAAAACATTATTTATATATAATATATATTCATAATATACATATATGTAATAGATCGATAAATGGAAAGAAATACACCGTTCATGGAGACGGTAGGCCGTACGTACGCATGAACGTTGTTTTCGTTTCCTCATTGAATTGAATGGAATTAATTGGATGGCATACATATATATATAAATAAATCCAGTATCATTATTATGTAATATATTTAATGATTACTTATTATATATACTTTATAATCATTTATGAATGGTTTATCATTGAGAATGAATCTCATCGCGTCGTGGAGACGGTATTCCGTACGTACGTACGTACGAGCGAAGATATCGTTCCCATGATCATGGAATTTTATTGGAGTGTATGTATACTATTACAGAATCATTATCACTTTACAATAATCATATATATTTATTATTTAGACCATTATACCCATCCAAGTAAGGTGGTGGTGCAAAATAGATTACACCACGGCGTGGAGACGGTATTCCGTACGTACGCACGCGCGGTGATTTCATTTTCCGTAGGATGGATAGATGGTGAAATAGGGTTGTTTCATACTTATAATAACATATCAGTATATGAGTGATACTTATGTTATTACTACATAATTAAACAACCTAATAAGAAGAAGTGGAAGAAGAAATAAAGGTGAAAGAATCGGTAACGGAAATTACCTCTTCTTTGAAGCGCCTCTTTGAGACCTCCTCTTAGGGCACTAAAATTGGTCTTTGAAGAAGACCAGGACCTCTAGGATGTTTGTAGTGAAGTGGAGAAGAGAATTGGTCAGGAGTTGGCCGGTCTTGAAGTCTCAATGTGGTGTGTGGAAGAGAGGGAGGAGGTGCCCTTTTATAAGGGAGGAGAGGGGCACCTTTAGAATTCTTAAAAATATTAATTTATAAAAAATCTATCCCCACTTAAAAACCTCCAAAAATGACTCATATTAGAATATTAGATGAGATAGGGTTGTAATATCATAAACCAATCAAATTTAGACATGTTTGGATCTTATTTTAAACCTTATCATTTTGATTTATCCTTATTTAATCTATTTAAGTTTATTTGTGGTAATAAAATTCTAAATTTCAAATTATAACAAATAATTACTTATTTGTTGTGAATTTTACATAATTGTTTAATTTATAACATTATAGACCATATAAATTTAAATTTATAATTTTTAAATATTTTTGTGATTTTTAAACAATTTTATAATATTTTATTTTTATAAAATAACAATAGTGTCAATTTTGAGACTATTCATTTATTTGAATTTAAATAAAATATATACAAGAAGATATGTTTGAACTAAAATATTTAATATATTCATAAAAGGTCATATGTATCTATAAAATTAGTGGATCACATTAATAAATAATTTCAGTATCATTAATGTATCACCATTAATGGAAATTATTTAATCCCTAAAAATTCTAAATAAATTATCATGAGGTAGATAATTTTATTAGATTTTTGGAGACTATTCATGTTTGAAGTTTTATGATGTTTATCACTAAATTAAAATTATTATACTTATAAGATTTAAGAGAGTGACATGTTGTCACTTTCTTTGGTTTTAATAATAATTAAATTATTTTCGTGGTCAAAAGTCCATAAAATGAATCTAATCCGACCCTTAGGTTATATGGGTCTACTTTTAGCCATCCAATAGAATTTTGGCATGTGTTAGGGTAATTTTATAATATTATATTTACCCTTAATTACCTGATTTACCTTTAACTATGGTAAATAAAATTTACCGTAGTTACTATTCATAATTCCCAAAAATAAAAAAGTAGCTTATTAACATAATTTGGACCCAATTATTCCAAATATGGAATCCATTTTTCCAAATTAAATACAAAAAAGTTGCAGAAATTAAATAAAAATTAATCCCGTTGTCGAAAGAAAACGGGTTTTTCTTTAAAACATTGCAAAAGATTGAATTGATTTAACCTACGAATTTAATGTAAAATCAATTATAGTGAAATACATTATATTAAATGGTAAAAATATATTCTATTTATACTTTAAAACCATTAAATATTATAATTTAACCATATAAATTATTGCGATGAAAAAAGTTGTTTTTAATTAAAATATAGCGTGTTTTTACTATTCATCAAAATATGAAAGTTACCAGAACAATATGAAAAATTTATCCAAAGTAAATTTTTATTTCTTGATTCCAATGAAGAATTTTATTTTGTCAAATTGAACTTATAAACATGTCAAAAACTAGATTTAAAGTGGGTGCGCCATCAAAAGGCGGCAAAATTGCATTTTTTGAAAAATACTTATTTTACCCGAAAAATTTATTTTGTTCTTATACCATGTTCTAGAAAATGTGTAAGATGAATAATAATGTTATAAAATTCAAAATTTAGTTAATATTATTCATAACGGCTAGTTCATAATAATATTATAATAATATATCGTTGTTTAGTAAAACACGGTATTGCGTACAACACACGCTATCGAGGAAGGTCGTGATTGCGTGTAATGCAAGACAACTCAGGGTTGCGTGTTGTGCAAGAATCCTTCATTGTTTTGCATAACAGAATCCAACCATATTTCATTTATACATTGAATATATATATATATATACTCAATGTTGCGTAGAATAGCTATTATCAAAATTTTGTGTAACATGATCCAAGAATAGTGTTGCATATACTGCAAGCTAATACGGTGTTGCATATAGCGCAAGGTAATCTTGGTGTAGCATACAACACAAGACATTAATGAAATTAAAAGAATAATTTTCATAAAATCTCGGGGTGTTACACCCTAAACCTAGGTCAACCACTCTCATGGGTTTCCATTGATCATCATAAGGATATGAATTACTAAACACTAATTCATAACTCAAGGTCTCTAATTCCTCCAAATTAGAACATAAATGAAGGTCGCACTAAGGTCGTAACTCGTAGGAAACACCTCATGTTCTCATTTATATATCCTATGAAATCTTACATGTCAATTCCATATCAAGGGTGTCAAAACATATCGACATCACATTCAATACCAAAATCCTACCAAGGTATTGATTCTCATAAAATATCTCTATATAGGATAGCTCCCTCAAGAATTATGATTTTTTTGGTCATCACCGCTATAACCAACAATGTCTTCCTAGATGAATCATTTCAAGGGAAACATAGAAACTAGCTCAGTTAAGTAGAATTCAATTGCAATCTATATGGGAAAATTCCATATAGGTTTTTACTGACACTTTAAGTAACCAAACTTAAATTATAACAACCTAATGGTTTATAAGTAAGACATTATGTGTCTGTTATGACAAACTAGGGTCTCTGCACCTCTTGTGCACACGGTTCCATACCATCATCATCATCAATGAGTATCCCACTGTTAATCCACATGGCCTAACATCAGAAGATAATTTATATAAAATTTGGCCCAACTGAATAGAATTCCACTACGTACTTATAAAAAAATCTCATATGATCAATTTATGATAATTTAAATAGATGAGCCTCAGTCATTAGTGAAAACAATCTCACTAGTAGGTTTATATATCATGTGAATTCTATATGCTTGAAAATATGCATGAGACACATTTTTTTCTCTATATGATTAGAGGCCAAATACATAATGGGATTATTGCCAATGGTTTAAGATCCAAAAGTGTAAAACTCACAAACCATATGTCTCAAACCTTATATGTGTCTCACTAGGTAAAAATCACAATTATTATAACAATGAAAACCAATAACATCAAACCCATGCCCATGACGACCTATACTTCTACCAGAAAAAGAGTTCCTGATGCACTAGTAAGCATTCCATCATGATCCCTAACACATTACTATATATCTAGTCTACCATATTATAAAACAATAATTCCAAAATAAAAGACAAACTTTGACACTACTTTACAACACCCCAATTTATCTCACCTTATGAACAGTAACTAATTTGTTCACCATGTAACCTTAGTGATGCCTCCCCAAACACAAGAGGCTATCAAATAGAAGAGGGGTTATAAGAAGGAACCATGGGGCGGCTATAACCCTATATTAAAATAATAATAAATGGTAAATAACCAGAAATCATACACATACGATTACAGAAAAAAATAAACATGCTATAATGAAATGGAATAAAACATACAACTTGAACAGTTTTTCTTAGAATATAAAATATAGACAGATCAACCGATAGGAAAATAGAGATACCACTACTATAACCTGGCTTTTTATCAGCGCTAAAAACCGGCATTAACAGCGCTAGAAAAGCGCTGTTAATGCTAGCGTAGATAAGGGTGGGGGGTCCCCTTTATCAGCGCTTATCTTAGCGCTGATAAAGGTCTCCTATATCGGTGCTTGACATAGCACTGATAAAGGGTTCCTTTATCAGCGCTCCTCTAGCGCTGTTAAAGGTGTCCTTTATCAGTGCTAAAAAGCTCTGATAAAGGCCCCATCGCCTGCACCTACAAAATAGTACCTGCACCCCAGAATACCTGCACAATGTAGCACATGCACACCTGCACACCATAGCACCCGCACCCAATATTTTGACCGACAATGGTATATAAATTTACTTAACATCATGAATACAAAAAAAATCATTGCTATATACATTTCAAACATTGTTTTACATGGTTACATTTACAATTATTCAAAAAAAAGTTATAAACATTCATGTTTCATCCTTTGATATCCATGATCCGCTCTCGACGGTATTTGTTGCCGAACAAAGCATCCGAACTCAAGGAAAAAATTCACCTATATAAGAAAACAAATATTTTGTTAGTAATGCAATAATGAAAGAAATTAAAACAGTAATATGAAATAATACATTAATATGGAAATTTGAAACTAAAATATGAAATTTTAAACTCAAAAGTTTTCATTTTCATAACAATGAAAGGGAATAATGTAAAATCAATATGTTTTTGATTGATTTATCTCATTTAATAAATACTGATTCTTTATCTAATGAAAAGCTTTACCGGTCACACCGTGCATCGGTCAGATTGAGGTGTGGTCGATTCGTACACGTCAAAAATGACTTGTGGATCGTTGTCCTAAAGTATCAATACAATCCGAACGCATTTGCTCAGTTTGGCGTATGTCATTGGTGTTGTTTTCCAAAGTTTATCTCAATTTGAAACTGATATCAGACACTTTTAGCCATACCGGTCACACCGTGCATCGGATTGAGGTGCGGTCAATTCGTACACATCAAAAATGACTTGTGGATCATTTTCCTAAAATATCAAAACAATCCGAACGCGTTTTCTCGTTTTTTCGTATGTCATTGGTGTTGTTTTCCAAAGTTTATCTCAATTTGAAACTGATATCAGACACTTTTATCCATACCAGTCACACCGTGCGTCGGATTGAGGTGAGGTCGATTCTTACATGTCACAAATGACTCGTGGATCTTTTTCCTAAAGTATCAAAACAATCCGAACACATTTGCTCGGTTTGGCGTATGTCATTGGTGTTGTTTTCCAAAGTTTATCTCAATTTGAAACTGATATCAGACACTTTTAGCCATACCAGTCACAGCATGCGTCGGATTGAGGTGCGGTCAATTTTTACACGTCACAAATGACTCGTGGATCGTTTTCCTAAAGTATTAAAACAATCCGAATGCGTTTTCTTGGTTTTCCGTATGTCATTGGTGTTGTTTTCCAAAGTTTATCTCAATTTGAAACTGATATGAGACACTTTTAGCCATACCGGTCACATCGTGCGTCAGATTGAGGTGCGGTCGATTCATACACGTCAAAAATGACTCGTGGATCGTTTTCCTAAAGTATCAAAAAAATCCGAACACGTTTGCTCGGTTTTTCGTATGTCATTGGTGTTGTTTTCCAAAGTTTGTCTCAATTTGAAACTGATATCAGACACTTTTATCCATACCGGTCACACCGTGCGTCGGATTGAGGTGCGGTCGATTCGTACACGTCACAAATGACTCGTGGATCGTTGTCCTAAAGTATCAAAACAATCCGAACGTGTTTGCTCGGTTTTTCGTATGTCATTGCTGTTGTTTTCCAAAGTTTATCTCAATTTGAAACTAATATCAGACACTTTTAGCCATACCGGTCACACCGTGCGTCGTATTGAGGTGCAGTCGATTCGTACGCGTCACAAATTATTCTTGGATCGTTTTCCTAAAGTATCAAAACAATCTGAATGGGTTTCCTCAGTTTGGCGTATGTCATTGGTGTTGTTTTGCAAAGTTTATCTCAATTTGAAACTGATATCAGACACTTTTATCCATACCGGTCACACCGTGCGTCGGATTGAGGTGCGGTCGATTCGTACACGTCACAAATGACTCGTGGATCATTTTCCTAAAGTATAAAAACAATCCAAACGTGTTTCCTCGGTTTTCCATATGTCATTGGTTTTGTTTTCCAAAGTTTATCTAAATTTGAAACTGATATCAGACACTTTTAGCCATACCGGTCACACCGTGCGTCGGATTGAGGTGAGGTCGATTCGTACACGTCAAAAATGACTCGTGGATCGTTTTCCTAAAGTATCAAAACAATCCGAACACGTTTTTTCAGTTTTCCGTATGTCATTGGTGTTGTTTCCCAAAGTTTATCTCAATTTGAAACTGATATCAGACACATTTAGCCATACCGGTCACACCGTGCGTCGGATTAAGGTGCGGTCAATTCGTACATGTCACAAATGACTCGTGGATAGTTTTCCTAAAGTATCAAAACAATCCGAACGCGTTTCCTCAGTTTGGCGTATGCCATTGTTGTTGTTTTCCAAAGTTTATCTCAATTTGAAACTGATATAAGACACTTTTAGCCATACCGGTCACAACGTGTGTGGGATTGAGGTACGGTCGATTCGTACACATCAAAAATGACTTGTGGATCATTTTACTAAAGTATCAAAACAATCCGAATGAATTTTCTTGGTTTTCCGTATGTCATTGGTGTTGTTTTCCAAAGTTTATATCAATTTGAAACGGATATCAGACACTTTTAGCCATACCGGTCACACTGTGCGTCTGATTGAGGTGTGGTCGATTCGTACACGTCACAAATGACTCGTGGATCGTTTTACTAAAGTATCAAAACAATCTGAATGTGTTTGCTCGGTTTGGCGTATGTCATTGGTGTTGTTTTCCAAAGTTTATCTCAATTTGAAACTGATATCAGACACTTTTAGCCATATCGGTCACACCGTGCGTCGGATTGAGGTGCAGTCAATTCTTACACGTCACAAATGACTCGTGGATCGTTTTCCTAAAGTATCAAAATAATCTGAATGTGTTTTCTCAGTTTTCCATATGTCATTGGTGTTGTTTTCCAAAGTTTATCTCAATTTGAAACTGATATCAGACACTTTTAGCCATACCGGTCACACCGTGCGTCAGATTGAGGTGCGGTCAATTCGTACACGTCACAAATGACATGTGGATCATTGTACTAAAGTATCAAAACAATATGAATGCGTTTTATTTGATTGGCGTATGTCATTGGTGTTGTTTTCCAAAGTTTATGTCATTTTCAAAATAAGTAGTAGGAATTCACTAATCTAAGGATATGAAACATAAGAAAGGGAGATCATAGATTCTCAATAAGTGTAAAGGGAGATATCAATGACCATATAAAGATAACATAAGTATTAGGAATTCACCTTCATTGTCCTATTTGTTTACATTCTTCCATCAGGTTGAGAGACCCGTTGTCTCTCAGAAGTGGGACCAGCTGCAACATGTTGAGAGACCTGTTGTCTCTCAGTAGTGGGACCAGCTGCAACAGGTTGAGAGACGTGTTGTGTCTCAGGATTGGGTGCATCAGCAGGTGAAGAAGTCATTATCTGCAGAACTGGTTTAAAATTTAATTTAGATCACATAAAAGCAGCAGCGAACAGATAATAACATAATGTAACACAATCTATATTACAATAAAAATCAATAACCTGATTATTGAAATCCATTTTTTTAAAATACTGAAGGGATTTTACCCCTCTATCAACTATCCATATCCCTTCATTATGGTCTCCTCTAACATACAAAACATCGTCTACATTGGGACCACTGCGAAATGATTGCGAAGTCCCAATGAACGGGTCATCTTCTGTTGAATTTTCATCTAACCCTTCAGCTGTTTTGGTCGATAACAGAACAATTGACCAGTTTCAGTTTGCGGGATCTGAAACATAAAATACTTGCACTGCCTGTGATGCCATTATAAATGGTTCGTCTTTCTCCCCTTCCTTACTGAAATCAAATTTCACGAATCCCAAATCATCTATTTTAACAGCACTCCTGTTATCAACCCACTTGCATTGAAATATTAGAACTTGAAATTCCGTATAATCCAACTCCCATATTTGTTTGATGATGCCAAAGTATGACATATTCGCATAAATTGTATTTCTGTCCTTAGCACCAGAAACATGCATCGCTTCAGCCACAAGTGTAACCCCACTATTCTGCATGGTACTGTCTTCATCATGTTCATTAGTATAAAATGTATAACCATTAACTAGATAATCATTGTAAGATAATGCATACACACTTGGTCCTCTGGCTAGCCATCGAAGTCATTCCGAAATTGACTTTGGATTTTCATCAGACTTCTTAAAAATATGATCTCGAAACCATCCTATATACTGTCGATTACGTGTATCTGATATCCATTTTTCAGCCCTTGATGGATTCAAATGCCTAAGAATTTCTTTGTGGATTTCAACATATGGGTCAACGTCGAAACTGTTATGCAAAACATAAAGGTGGGACTGCTCCCGATCTGTAATATTTATTGTGACAACCTTTCTTCCAGAAATTCCTTCACCCTCAATCCGCCCAGTGTGACGAGATTTCGGTAAGCCAATGCTTTCCACACCAGACAAGTATTCGGTACAGAATTCAACGGCTTCCTCAACAATATATCGCTCTACAATACAACCCTCTAGCCGACTTCTATTTTTGACATACCCTTTCAAAATCTTCATATACCGTTCAATGGGGTACATCCATCTGTAATGTACAAGACCACATAGTCGAATGTCTCTCACCAAGTGGACCATCAAATGAACCATCATATCAAAAAATGAAGGCGGGAAGAACATTTATAATTCACATAATATGACGGAAATTTCTTTTTCCATAGATGGAAATTTCGCTGGGTCTATAACTTTGCTGCATATAGATTCGAAGAAGAAACAAAGTTTCGTTAACGTATGGTAGACATTCTTGGAAAAAATGCAACGTAAAGCAATTGGAATGAGATTTTTCATCAAAACATGACAGTCATGTGATTTCAGACCTTTTAACTTCAAGTTGCTCATTGACACAAGGTTACTGATATTTGAAGAATAACCCTATGGAACCTTTACGTCATTCAAGAAGTTGCAAAACTGATATCTCTCCTGCCTGGAAAGAGTGTAAGCAGCAAGAGTAAGAAGTGTTCGTTTTTCACCCTTCACTGGTGCCAACTCTTCTTGTATTCCCATCTCAACCATGTCCAACCTAGCCTTAATTCCATCTTTTGTTTTTCCAGATGTATTTAGCAACGTGCCGATAACACTGTCAAATACATTTTTTTCTACATGCATAACATCAATAAAATGTATTACATACAGAAAATTCTGGTATTGTAATTCAAAAAAAATTGATCTCTTTTTCCAACCGATTTTCGTAAGGTTTTTCGAATCCGGTTTACCAAAAGTAGTGTCCAAATTTTTAACTTTCTCAAACAATTGATCGCCTGTTAGTGGAGACGGTGCTGTACGTTCTTCTGAACATCCATCAAATGATGTATTCCAAGAACGGTACTTATGTCGTCGCGGTATAAATATGTGATGTCCTAGAAACACGGTTTTCGATGAATGTTTCAACATAACTGATTGTGTACCTTCTTCGCAAATGGGACAGCCTTGAGTTCCTTTAATACTATATCCTGAAAAATTTCCATAAGCAGGGAAGTCATTTATCGTCCCATACAACATGACTCTCAATGTGAAATCTTCCTTTCTGTAAGCATCATACAATGTAACACCTGAATCCCACAATAATTTCAAATCTTCGATCAATGGAGCTAAATAAACATCAATATCATTACCCGGTTGTTTTGGTCCTGATATAAGGATAGATAACATGATGTATTTTCGTTTCATGCATAACCACGGTGGTAAGTTATAATTTATCAACATAACCGGCCATGTACTGTGACTGTTGCTTTGAAAACCAAAAGGATTCACTCCATCTGTAGATAACGCAAGATGAAGGTTTCTCGACTCGTTTCCAAATTCAGGATACTCATGATCGATTCTCTTCCACTGAGGAGAGTCTGCCGGGTGACGTAGTATCCCATATTTAATTCTTGTATCTGCATGCCATGTTAATTGTTCTGCAGTCTACTCACTTCCATATAGGCGTCTAAACATTGGAATGATTGGAAAGTACCATACAACTTTAGTAGGACTGGATTCATCTTTCTTGTATCGAGAAGCACCACACTTTGGGCATTCTTTAAGTGATTTGTGGTCCTTGCGAAAAAGTATACAGTCATTCGGGGAGGCATGTATTATTTCAGAGATCATACCCATAGAGCGTAGCATTCGTTTGGCATCATATGTTTGGCTCGGGAGCTCATTGTCTTCTGGGAGCATGTCATTCAAGAGGGAAAGTAGTTTCGTAAAACTGTCGTCACTCCACCCATTATCTGCATTCAAATTATACAGCTTTAGTACAGCTGAAAATTCTGTATATTTAGTGCAACCAGCATACAATAGCGTCTTTGCACAACTTTTTAACTTCTCAAACAATTTTGGGGAATCACGAAGTTCATCTTCGAAGGTCCTTGTCATTTTCTAAATACGATATTCATCATCATTCACATCTGTAATCACATCCTCCATATGGTCATCTTCATTGTTCATGTTTGTAATCATATCAGATGATCCATAAAACGTAGTGTCACCCCAGTCACTACCTACATTTTTTGTTTCACCGTGTTTATTCCAACATGTATAACTTTGATCTATTTCGTGACAGATCAAGTGTACTTCCAACTCATCTGGACTAATTTGTTTTGAATAACAACAACGTAAACACGGACAAAGGATTTGAGAAGAGTCACATGCATGATCTTTTGCAAACTTGATAAATTCTTTCACGCCTTCTTCATACTCTTTTGTCAACCGATTAGCATTCATCCATTCTTTATTTATAATCATCCTATTTGAAATCCATAGGATGAGTATATAGGTTAGAGGAGAAGGAATATGAGTATAATTTAGATAAAAAACAAGATACTTCAAGGAAATAATGTGACCAAGAAATGACTAAGTCTAGAATGTTGTGGATCTTGAATACATTCTTTGACTGATTTGGAGAAATGACTTCTCGGACCTTTTTTGGATAACCTAGAACTCCTTCCAAGGAAATAATGTGACCATGAAACAATACTTCTTAAACAAAATATGGGGAATTTATAATATTGTAATAAAGACAAAGCTCTCTAAAAACACCAAAAACAACCTCCAGATTATCGGAGTACTCCTCCTATATATTGTAATACACCAAGAAGTATTCTAAAAAAACGAAAATGGAGGTGTCTAGAAAGATATTAAAGATATAGTTCATAAGTTCCATGAAATAGATAGATCATTGGTGATCCCAAATGGAATTCATAAATAATTTAAAATTCCATATCGACTTTAAAAATCTATCTTTTGAGCATCCTCTTCCTAAACCCTCAACTATTGGTACCCTGATCTCTAGAAAATTTTCAAAAACAAATAGAACCTTATAAGATAGTCAAACAAATCATCAATTATAGGCAATATGTAATTATTCATTACTGTCACCTGGCTATGACTATGGTAGCCTTTTAAAATTAATAGGCTATGATATGACTTCATTGAAAACAGAATTGGAAAATACCATAGTGACATGATCATATAGATAGAACCATTTCCCTAAAGATCCTCCTGCTGATCTTTTAGCTCCTCTAAATCGGCCAGAGCCTTATTATGTGATGGAATGGAAAATGGGATCGTCCTGTGAAGCAAATAGATAGAAAACGCAAAAACTCATTGGGGAGGTTATCCCATGAAGTCCTCTAGAAATGATTTTGTGTACTTTTCCATGACCATTGGAATTTCACATGAAGAACACTTCTCAACAACCCCAAGGAAATCCTTGGAAAAATGACATGATATGAACCATAACATAGAAGCAACTTGTCATACCCTCCATGGTTATAGATCACAATCTCCATAAAAGACATGGAATCTCCTGTTAAGAGTAAGTAACTGAACCCAATGGTGATAATAGTCATCTAGTGCACTAAATCCAATAAAAAAATCCAAGACGATAATGAGGTCGGAAAAGACCAGGTCCAAAACATGGAATTCCGAAATGTCCTCCATGCCAAGTACCACAACAAAACTCTCAAAGAGCATGAAACCATGACCATCTTTCCTACCCAAAAGGGTTAGGCAATACATGAAATAATTCATAAACTCTGCCGTCATACCCAAGTAATAAAAAAATATGTGAAATTAATGACTAGGATTCATCATTTTGAAATGAAACCAATACTATAGAATAATTAAAAAAATTTCACCTCGAATTGTGGTTGGCCAAGATTATGAGCCCTCATGAATGACCTCTACTGCATTGATTTTTTCTGGATTAGACTCGTCTATGTATTATTTCCCTATTAAGAATCCCCCTTTATTTTAGTATGTGATCCTACACCATTTGAAGCCTCTTATTTTAACTAAGAGCCCTTAAAAAGTGGATCCTACACCACTCCCATTAGGAGCCAATTGAAAAAATTACAAGATATTCCCCGGCTACCCAAATAGGTGGAACACCCTTAGAGTCTCTGGTAAAATCATCCAAATGTTTCCCACATTTCTAATCTGATAAAAAATAGGTCCATTGTCCATATAATCCACATAATCTGGTCATAAAGACTACTCAAATTCCTTTCCACTACTTCTCTAAGACTCATCGTGCTTTAGATTTTATCCTCAAAAATAACTATGGATACCACCCATTAATGGAACACCATTGAGACCAATATTTCAATTAAAATATGCCTATCACATTAATACCTTGGGAAACACCTAAAAATAGGTTGGTAGACTTAGAAAAAAAAGAATAAATCTGATATATTTCCTCAAACCCATCTCAAAATTAATAGCCATAAGATAATCGTTCGTGGGGAGATAAAGAGATACATGAACCAAATTACGGAATCTAGTGGCATAATCCATGACTAAATGACCACCATACTCTAGCTTTAAAAACACATAGTCATTCATCAATCTCAAGGTATCTGGGTAGGACCTATGAAGAAATACCACTTGGAAAGTGGTAAAAGTGAGATCCTCTCTATTCCTCGAAAGAATCATTGAATCGCACCACATTCAAATAAATTATTTTAAAAAGGAATAAAAAAATAACACTTTAGATGTCTTAGGGGTTTTCAAGAACTCTAAGATCTACTTGATACAGTCCAGTTACTCCTTAAATTACTTGGTTTTCTTTTCAGTAAGGAAAAACTCTGAATTATTCTTTGAAAATTCTTGAGTGTGGTCCATAGTTCATGTCTTATCATGGATACCAATTTAACCCACGTTTTTTAAATTATAAATCATTGAATCCAAAAAAATTTGTATCAATGGGATGGTTCCTCTTTGGGGTACTCTGGTTCACACTCTCTATGCTTCTACATGGTCCTTCTAGGAGGTATTTTCTACAAGAAACATGAAAAACCTCCATCAAGGAAAACACAACATCAAATCACAACAAAAGAACTAAATGAAAACAATAAAACATAAGAATAACTAAATAAATCTAATGAAGTAGTGGGAAATCATAAAAACGACCCATAGTTAGGATCAAAACATAACCACAATCCCAAACCACCCATGGAAACTGAAGATTCAACATGAATAATAGTTGTCCAAACACTTACCCATTCCAAACATAATTAATTCATGAAAATTCAATTTGAATCACCTTAAGGAGGAGGACCCGGTGGCGGAGGAGAAGGAGGTGTCGACAACGGAGGCACCGGAGGCAATGCGGAGGCAGGGCGGAGGCAGGGCGGAGGCAGCGAAGGAGGAGGAGGAGGAGGAGGAGGAGGAGGAGGCCGCAGTAGAGGAGGAGGTAGCGGAGTAGGTAGAGAAAGAGGAGGAGGAGGCGCCGGTGGAGGAGGAGGAGGATGAGGCCGCAGACTAGGAGGAGGAGGAGGAAGTTCCGGTGGAGGAGGAGGAGGACGAGGCCGCGGTGGAGGAGGAGGAGGAGGAGGAGGCGGCCGGAGGAGGAGGAGGCGGCGACCGGAGGAGGAGGAGAAGGAGTAGGCAGCGGCCACGGCGGAGGAGGAGGAGGCGGCGGCAGCGGCGCAGAGGAGGGCTTCCACGAGAGCTTGACTGGGTATAGGGAGGAGGAAGAGGACCCGCGGGTTTTTAACAAATCCGCGTGAGCCTTTATCAGCGCTAGTAAAAAGCGCTGATAAAGGGTGTATTTATCAGCGCTAAAATGAAAAGCGCTGATAAATACAACCTTTATCAGCGCTTTTGTTAGCACTGATAAAGGCCCAACCCTTTATCAGCACTTTACTGTTAGCGCTGATAAAGGCAGGCGCATGCCTTGCCCAGTTTTGCGGTAGTGTACAAAGTAAATAAAAGAACAAAATAAATAAGGACTTGATAATAATATGATCTATACTATATCTCAATCACTTGAGTACAATCCATCCTACTTGATGATCAAAACTTGGACCTCTTCCAAACCTGTACCTATAAAAATTGAGAGACTTTACAGGTTCCCAAATGCAATAGAGGCCCAAGAAGGGTGTGAGTATATAACTTAGTAGGGAACCACCAATGCAGTTCCATACATAATTGGAAATGTAGTGGTATTTTCATGTTTCATGTTTGGTTGAAATTTAAGAATAACCATTATAAATAGATATATAAATAAACCATCATTGATTCTTAGGTCCATGACCCCAATTGACCATACCTACTTTGGACAGTGCCAGGGTGTCTCTGGGAACATCAAAAAATCATTATACCATATAAAAAAATATCCTAGGGTGTAATCCAGGAATCCATACTACTCAAGATCAAATGGCTAATAACACAACATGAATGGCTCAATAGCCAGATCCCAGACATCCTATGCATCTCCCTAAACTCAAATTTAATAAAACGATAAAATATTATTATATAGGATCATGGGAAATCATTGAATCAGAAATATCTCAAACGTCACCCTGTCAATCAGCTAGATCCCAGGCATCCAAGGCATCCACATTAGGTACAGATAATGTCATCAAGTTTGACCAGTTGAATCCTATAGGTGGAATAGGTATCTCATAAATATAATAATCATGATAATAATCCCCAAGTTTGAATATCTAGATACTAGACATTCTAGGAATCCTACAGACCCAATGTCCAATACTAATGTTCCGGGCATTCTTCACATGTCTTAATAGCTAGACCCCATAAAACACACCAAGAATATGTAATGATGTCATCATGTATAATTTTGATCATATTTTATCACATGAGGCTCCAAATCTATATCCCAAGAATCACCTATGGGTATCAACAACATCACTATCTCACCAGATCAGGCCCATAGGTTGGATCCCAGAATCTACATCTGGTTATCCAAAACTACATCAAAAATATCCATGTGAGAGATTAAATATGAGATAAGGGTTGGCTGAATTCCTAAACCCATCCTCATTGTCCACATCCCTATAGGATCACATGTTTAGTGTAGATTATATAGTGACACCTGCAACTAACTCTACCCATACCCATGTTCACCAAATTAGGGTTGGTCTATCACTATTCACCTACTCAGGTCCCCAAAATCACATCCAAAGAGAGGAACCATAATTAGGGACCTCTCGTTGAACACAAGGGAAGAGGAACCAAACATGGGTACAAGGTCTTAGTCATGTCACTTGAGTCACAACCCATCATAAGAAGGACATCATGATCCTAGATAATGTCATAGTATAACACTTCATCATGGGCCACTTGGGTATTCATTATAGTAAATCCACTAGGGAGATGTCCTAAATCCTCTATCATACTCTATGGTCACTCAAGGTTTTTCACTCACCCAACCCAATCATAGTCTGCCTAAGTTCTATCCACCTAAGACTAGTCACATTGTATAGGGGAAGAAAACCCACCTAGGGTTAGTACTATGGGCTAATTGGCTCTAAGGTATCTCAATGTTCAAACTAGGCCCACTTGATCTCATCATTATAGACTAATCTGACCTCCTCTTAGAGGTTTCTTCTACTCACATAGAGGAACACCACATCATATCCATTCTAATTTAAATTATAGATCCCCCCTCAGGGTGTGGGTGTCAAGGTCAACTTATTCAACATCCAAGACCTCTTCTATCAGTATTCGACACATTAAGATTGAGATGAAGGTCTATTCATGTCCCTTGGATCTCTATAGTGTCAAAGGGATCTCATATATTTAACTAAATGATTAATTAATTAAAAATATAGACAATCCATTCTTTTCATCTATTAACTTAAATAACCAAGTCATCGCCCTCAGTTGAGAGACCACATGTCACAATCCACCAAAACAAAACGAACATTATACCATAGGGAAATTATCATGACTACCTCCCTCAATGGATTTTTTTTAGATTTATTTACATGGGAGAAAAATTATTCCAAGTCTCATACAAGCCCCATTAAAGCCTTCTTAAGCTGGTATCACCAATAGGGTATTGTATCTATATGCCACACCATAACCAAAGCCAACAACCTATAGGAGGTCTATAGAAAACCCCCAACACCAACCCTGGATAAAAACCTAATTGACAACACTATTTACATCATTAATTAAATTTAATTTAATTGTAAAACATAAAATAAACTCATATCATTAAATACATTTTATGATTTGATAAATGGAGGTAGAATATTTTCATTATGGAAATTACTGTATAAAAGTTCCATGAATGTTCTAAAGGAATAAAATTATTTCACCATTATCTAGTGAAATTAAAATTTTCAACCTAACCACATACTACTATATTCATTGACAATGAAGAGAGGGATGAGTTAGAAGAGGATAAGGAATTTTTACCTTGATCATTTAAATAAAACACCCAATAATGTTTCCCCAATCCAAGGTAAAGAAGTAAAAGGATTGGGATAAGACCCTTCATCCATGCATGTAAGAGGAAGAAAAGAAAATGGGGTTTCCCCCTTTAATACTCGAGAATGTAAAATTTAATTTCCCCATCTCAGATGACCAATGAATAGTATGTACTTATCCACTAGTGATCCAGTGCACCTAATAGGCTATCTCGACCACTAGCTTTCCCATCGACTAGCCTGCAGCTTGCTAAATCCTAGCTAGTGGATATGAGCTACAGAAACACTACAACTAAACCACCCCAACTACCTCTGATTATCCTATCTGCCTCCTCGACACCAATTACCCCTTATTCCCCTTACAAAAGATGAATTATGGGTTCTAAAACTCTTGTAATTCTATTATGAACCCTAGTTTAAAATTCAACCCATACAGTAATTGAAAAAATCAAATTTATCTTAAAATTAAAGATTTTTCTATAACCATGGTCATTACACTACCAGTCCTGACCTACAAAAAATCTATGATCCTCTTATACTGCCTAGAATTTCTATGGTTGTAGATAGTCTCTTCCTCATCGAAAAATATCCTACCTCTTGTATCTATCATGGGCTATCCCCCCTTTTTATTAAATCCTTAACATAGTACTTTGAAAAAATACCTAAAAACTCTATATATATGTTTTTTGATCTAGAAAAAAACATCTACAATCCTTCTTCCACTTCTTTAATAAAAATATATTCACCAAATACAACATCACATACTGTCAATAACCCCACAACTCAAATCATCACATATTGTTTAAAATTCCAAATATAAACCTTAAGTTCTCACCAATATCCTACCTTATATTTTGTTAACATTATTCCCTTAAAAATATTCCACAAAATACAATGAGATAAGAAATTCTTTTAGTTTTCCTGGATCCCATATACCGGCTTTGTCTTGGCATCGCTTCCACAATACTACACATCTTTGGTTAGAGATCATGGAGCAACAGTGCAACTCATTCATTTCCACATCCTTAGGTGGGACTAGATAGACCATGTCATGTGAAAATTTTGGTTAATATGATAAAAAATTACTTATACCAATAGAAATTTATTAACAAGTAATGTATTTGTTGTTAAAAATGATCAATTCCAAAATATATTATGTTTTATTGTTATTAATTTTAAGTACCAACTCTTGTTTTTACCAACAGATATATGTGTTGATATTGATCATTTTACACCAACAAATATTTTATTGAAAATTTAATTCATTAATTTACCATGTCAATACTAACATTTTTTACTAACAAATGAATCTACTTATATTAATTGTTATTACCAACATGTTTCTTACCATTATAAAAATCCATTGCAATAAATTATTCAATAACATAAAAATATTTACCTGAAAAAGAATATATATATATATATATATTATTTTTCGATAAATATTATCAATTATAATTATTTTAATAAAAAAATATAATCATATGTTTTTATTAACAAATTATATGTTTGTGATATATAATATATATATCTGATATAAAATGAATGATAAATGATTATATATATATAATTTCATTATATATATATAATATAATTTTTTATTCAATATATATAAATCAATATCTACACTAATTATGAATCTTATACATCACATGTGTCACCCGTCCATACATTTGTTCCCCTCTAAACCATGCACCTCTTCCACTCCATCGACCCACACACAATGACACCCATTTTGAAAACTCTCATCCACTCCTCGTCATACCAAATCAACAATATTACTTAATAACTTAGATCCATTTTTCTAATACTCATAAGTAGGTGTTCCTTATTTACTTACCATAATAATTGTGTCGAATTTGAGTTGGTGTTGTGCTTCTCTTCCCTTAATATCACACGAGCACACCTAAAATTTTGTAACCCTAATTGTTGTTTACTCTTCTTCTTGTATGTATTAGGATAACATGATTTTTTTTGTCATTTTAGGTTCTATTTTTTATTCCATGTTACATGAAACCCAATTTTGATGCCCAAATTTTATTCCCTAATTTTATTTCCTCTAATTCATTGGTTGGTTTCTGTAATGTATCTTTATTGTTGCTCGTGTTTTCAATTTTGGTCAATTTTTATCTTCTCTACCAGTATTCCAACTTTCTTTCCATAACAACGTTAAATCAATATTCCAATTTTATACTATATACACAAAAATATAATTTCAATAGATTCATATTTCCTACATATTACATGAATTTCTATTACTTTCATTTCCATTTCCAATCTCTTATAATTATGAGAAAACCATACAATTACTATTATACCTTCTTTACCTATTTATTAAATTTATTTATTAAGAATTATTTATTTTACCAATATAATATAAATTAAAATTTTAAATATCTTGATTGTGTTTAATCCTTTATATACTACCACTGCACACATTTCTCATCTTCCCGGGTGTCAGATTCTCCTACTATTAAGCAATGAGCCTTATTCCATCTTTTCCACATGAAATTTTGCAACATAGTGATCTTCCAAAAATACGTGTTTTCTATTTTCTACTTTATACCATTAAATCATATTGTAATTTTAAAATCCATTAGATGCATGATGTTAGTATGTCATACTATAAAATTGGGATATTATATATTTGTCATATGAAAACTATAAACATAAAATATGCACACCGTAAATTCCCATATAATGATTACATTTTATTTATATACACACCATATATGAACACCACATATACATATTCCATATATATTGTACAAACACACTACATATATAGTTTTTAATGGCATGCATGCATTGTATAGTTTATTATACCACAATTTAGATATGTCACATACAGATTTCAACTACCAACGTGCTTCTAATGAGGTAAGATTATAAATAAAATTAATTACGTTGAAAAAGAAAGACGATGCTCAAAAAATTATTTCAAACTTTTTCTTTTATAGTATGAAATAATATGTTTTTTATTTTTTCAATTTTACGATTATTAACTGATAGGTATATGTTTATTTATTTATTAACTATAAGGTACTTGTTTTATTATTTATTAAATTACTTATACTACTATTATTAACTAACAGGTATATGTTTCATTATTTATTTGAAAAAATATGTTTTCTTTATTACTTAAATTAATTTTAAGTTTATGGTGAAACTTTGAAAAATAAATTTTGAGAATCCAAACTCATTATTACATCTTTTCAACTAGATAAAATGTGGAATAATATTCTTATATATTCTTTAATTTAAAATTTATAGTATTCATTGCCATTTACATTATGAAAAATCTATGTTTACACTGTAATATTTTATACGCACATATCAAATAGTTACTTATATTATTACACTTTAGTGTGACTTATTACTCAATACACAGTGATATGTGATACTATTCAATATTAAACTATAATATTCAGATACTATTATATGCACTATGTAATATTTATTTAGTGAAAAATTCAAATAGAGCATGTAAATACATTAGAAATATTTAACATTTATATAAAGATTCATATATCACATATAGTGTGATAAAGTCAAATTTTGGAATTCTTCATTTTTTTTCAAAAATAATAGTATATATATATGAGTTTTCTCAATCACATAAATTAGATTATGTACATTTGGATAAATAAATAACTGTAACATCAACTAATCAAGTTGATGCCAAAATTAAGAGAAACTTTAAAAAATCTAAACATAACATATATGATTATTTTGATCTCAATGAAGTGGAATAATAGATAAAATATTGATAATGAATTTAAAAATTAAACTTGACACCTACTCTCTTTCCTACTGAGTTTTTAAGTGGCCTTATATTCTCTTGAAAATACACAAATTTAAAATATTTTCAAGAAGAGGTCTGATAAACTGTTTCCATCAAAATCACTGGAAAACAAATTATTTCCATTTAAATCACTGGAAGGAAAGAAAATAATGTGAAAAAAATCATCTGTCAATTAAATTTAATATATTCACAAAATTTGAAACACTTATAGGTACTCAACTATAGAAATTACCCTGATTTCTCTTAAGAATATCACTGGTAAGATGGTTTCCAATTAGAGTTTATTCACACATTAGTAATTAGAATATCACTCTCTATAAAATACATCAAAATTCAAGGAAAATTTAAGTAAAAATATTAAACATATTAAAAAAAGAAAACAAATAATTTTATCAGTGGAGCTTTAACAAGTTTTCTATTATGGATCCATTGATATACATTACAGTCTGGTCTCTACAATGACAAAAATGTTCCCTAGTAAGATATTTTTTCCTTTATTACAACCCTTGGAACTCAATGAAATTATAAAATGTGATAGAACTAATATGTATTTATCATAACTAATATTTATTGTTCAAATAATCAGTTTCAAAACTAATATTAGTTCAGTAAATACATGTATTTTGGTCAATACATATTATAAAAGAGGCTATTGATATATTTTTATCAATACATGTCAGTTAAGAACTACTATTGTGATCATACATTGAGAAGCAATATGTTTATAGTGAAGAAACCGTTATACTGTGATCAATATATGTATAAGAACAAGTATTTCTTTTTTTCATAACAAATCAAATTTCATATTAGTTGTGAATTAATATTATATATTAAATTTATGTATTTTAGTTTAAAACTGGTATGAAATATTTAGAACTAATATAAATTTATGATAACTATATATATAGATCACAATAATAATTCAAGACATATTATTATTTTGATTAATACATATTATAAAGATGGTCAGTTTTTGTATTTTGATCAAAATATGTAATAATTCAAAACTAATATTCTGATCTAAAACATGTTATAACTAATATTAAGATAAAATATATATATATATATATATATATATATATATATATATTAGAACTACTGTAACATATATTATAATATTGATTCTGATATCACAATATTAGTTTTGATACATGTTGAAATATTTTTTTAATTAGATGATGTTATATATTACATCACAATAATTATATATTAATCAGAATATTAGTTCATAACTAATATTACATGTATATATGTTAATCAATACATATTAGTTCTGTACATATAAAACAATTTAATATTACAATTAAAAATATAAAATAATGGTAAATATGTAAAATTAATATTTTGGTTTTTCAAAATAGATATATGCAAGAAAAAAATAATAATTTGTCATCTAAATTATGAACTCAAATATAAATTTGACAAACTACATAAAAATGAATCCTATAGTTGATCTACATAACACTAAAAATTCAACAATGTTATAATTTTAATGTTAAAATTGAAATATAGATATAAATTATAGTTATAGTGAAATAAAATCCAAACATATTTGTATAGAAACCTGCATGTGAAAGACAAATTGGTTCACATGCTCCTAATATAAATTTATCTCAAAAAATACCAAAATTAGTTAGCTGGGAATGAATGTCATCATATTTATTTGTTTCTTTATATTAACTTTAGTTATCATATTTTTAGTCTAATATATTTTTTCAACATTTGAATGTCATTTTCCTAATAGAATTAAATATAACACTTCGTTTTTTATTTTTACCAATGATATATATTTCATATTAACATTTTTTTATCCTTGTATTCAATATTCTAATTCTAAATAATCCATATATTGAATGTTCCCTCGCTATTATACATTTAATTTTATTATATTATTGATTCTTATTTCATATAATAATAAATTATTTTATGTCAAAAAATTTACTACAAGGTTTTTATAATGAAGATGAAATAAGACTAGAAAAAATGATATTTATTTGGATTTTGGTAGTTTAATAAGAAATTAAATCCAATATCCCCATTCTTCTTATTCCATTGTTATGTAGAATATATGAATAAAAAACTTTCAAAATTTTGATTCTTTTGTGGCAATTATAAAATAAAGTTTACTATCATGTGATTGCATAGGTGAAGTACAAGTTAAGTTTCATTTTAAATATGAAAAGTTCCATCAACACTGTCGTCTTAACTCTCTATCTTGAACACCCAAAGTTCTCATTGAAAAAAATGGATTTTTATCCTTTGAGGTAGGTTTCATTTTCATTTGAAAGTAGTTTCATTCTCAATTGAAAGTAGTGGTAACAGATTAAAGTATTGAAAGTTATGTTACAAGATTACATAATTTTGAGTTAGGTGTCATTGTAAATCAAAACTAGTGTCATTATAAATAGTTTGTGGTAACTATTTAGATAATATTCTTGTTAATTTTTATCATGTGTTGATATTTTCTATTATGGTGGTCATGGGTTTTTTGTTATTGTTGTAACTGTTTATCATCTTGTGAAGGTCATCGATTTTTTTCTTCTCGTGGTCAACAGTTCTTATGATTTTTTTATATTATCATAGTCACTAGTTATTTTTATATCATTATTTTGTAACATCCCCCAATCTATCACTATATAAAATATCCAAAAAGGGTTGGTTATGGGATCTCAAGCGCACCTCCCCGTATGTGAGAGGTCGTCGACCAGCAATGGGGTGTGGATAGTATAGTGGAGGGACTATACCCCCTGGGTTTGAAGTTCCATACTAAAATATACAATTCATAATAAAATATAAATAATCAGATTAAAACAATGTGTACGAAAAAAATAAAGGCCAACTGAAAAATCTAATAATAAATAGGAAAAATGTAATGACATGCTATAATATGACTAAATTTCACACTAGAAAAATACAAGAATAAGACTAGAAAACTCAAATAAAAGACTCAAAGTCCGGATTCATGATCCATATGTTGGTCCCATCTCCAAACTCCCAACCATAAGAAAAAAATCAATCAATAGAAAGTTATTTTTACCTTATCCAAACTTGCATCCGAGAAGTCTACTCGGGTGAAAAATGGTGGCCCGAATAGGGTGTGACTCAAACTCATTAGGTCAACACCACCATGTCTAAACAAAAACAATCTGATGGGAAGTGTATGTAGTAAAGTGATTAAAGGTATATTAATTAATTAAACAATTAAATAAATAAAAAACCTACTTTGACACCATTCCAGAATATCTTTGAGCATGTCTTAGAACCATGACAACCATAAACATGTATCCAAGGTAAAGAACTTACTTCGACGCCATGATAGAATATCTCTAAGAATGTCTTATAATCATTCCAGCCACTATATAACCATATTATAATCACAACAATCAATCTGGGTTAAATACCTATACGTATTACAACATTTCTAGATCAAAACCCTATAATAATTACAACATTGGATTGGGTAGAGCCCTCTCACTATCAGCATTATAGCATATTCATGTGCAAGTTCCTAGACCTATCCAATTATATAAGCATCTCTGTAATGAACAAAATTCTTATTATACAACATGGATATCACAATATCACATCATATATCTCAATGGTGAATTATGTGAATTACCATCATTATTTCATATGAAACAGTGCAATTCGATTCACAATTAATTAACAATTATATCAATAAGAAATTAGCCACAATTTAGGGATTCGAAAATGTGAAGTCACCCTATTTCACATGTCATGCTAAACATAATTTAATTCGTTATCCAATCACAATTCCATTTAAAACCAAAATAATTCAAGTGATAATATAATTCAATTATTTAATTAATTTGGGTGTATGAAACAAGGTTACAATCACGATATTTCATAAAATTGACATTAATCAAACCATAGGGTTAAGATTTATACCCCCTACTTTTAAAAAATTATCCAACCATGCTTTTGAAAACCAACTACCATGAGAAAGAAGGTTCAGATGATTGTAAGGAGGTTCCTAGATCAAAACCGATCAAGATCAAAAGCAACAACACAATCATCCAAATGATATCACCACAACAGTTGGAGAACCAAAGGGAAGAAGGAAGAAACCCAACCAAAGGAACTTAACTAGGATTGAAGACATAAATAGAACATCTGGAAGGGGGTTATCACCCCAAAATGGCTATATATTCCCTAGTTCGATAGAATAGGTGAAACAACCAAAACATAATGAATTTCATTCTCACAACATGTTTAAAATAGCAAGCGTGGCATTTACACGGTGTGTAACTTGGTTTCATGTTGTGTAAATATTTTTAATGGTATTCACCAAAAAATATATCACCTCATATTTATTGTATTAAAACTCACAAAAAATTACATGACATGTAATCCATTTACATTATGTGTTAATGTTTTGCAGTTGATTTTCAGCCCATTTTATTTTTAAACCACCTAAAACCCTTTTAAATCTTATCAATTTACCAATAACCCATATTAACACTTAGTTCCATTTAATCCAATACTCTATTAATTAAAACTAGCATACATCCCTGATCATTAGGTCATCTTCTCCAACAAAGTATCTTCATCTCTAAACAATACTTTTCCACTAAGGCTCAAATGGAAAACTCAACGTTAAACATACCTAAAAAAAGATTTGATCTTACAACCTCTCCACTATATAACATCTCATCCTTGAGTTTCTCCAAGCATCACCATAAAATCTTAATGAACAAGTATGGAAACTATTTTTTCATATCAGAATCCCATTCCTAGGTATCCTCTTGAACTCACCCATGATGCCACTACACTCAAACCAATGATATATTCTGACCCTGGAGATATTTCTCACAATGATCCACAACCCGTATAGAATTATACTCAAAGGATTCATCAGAACAAAGCTATACTTCTTCTATTTATATCACATGGGATGGTATTAAATGATATCTTTTTTATTTAAGACATGAGGAACACATCATACATGGAATTATAGGGTTGTTGAAGAGCTAGATAGTATGCCACTAGACCGACCCTTACCACTATTTCAAACGGCCTAATGAATATGGGTGCTAGCTATCCTTGTTTCTTAATTCAGTTCTACCCTAACCAAGGTGAAACCTGAAGGAAAACATGTTCACCAACCTTGAATTCCATAGGTCATCTCCTAGGGTCAAAATATGATTTCTACCTACTATATATGATCACCAAATACTATCTAATAAACTAAACCTTTTCAGATATCTCATGCACGAGACTAGGTCCAACAAGTGCCGACTCACCTGCCTCCATCCAATAAATAAGTGAATGAAGAAACCTACTATAAAAATAATCAAAATATTTAATTTGGATCAATTCCTGTAATATATTATTATATTTTAAATCCATGAGTTTCATATGATACTCCCATGAACCACCAAAATCCAAAACATAAGAACAAAGAATATCCCCTAGAACTTTAATAATCTACTCATATTGACCATTAGTCTATGGATGACAGGATGTTATTAAAATAAAATGTGATCCCATAGAAATCTGAAGACCCATACTGAAATGAAATGTTAAACAAGGATCTCAATCTAAAACGATACTCCTCGGAACACCATGCAACCAAACCACTTAACACACATAAATATTTCATAGATATTCAACTATGAAGGTTTCCCTAATAGGTAAAAAGTGGGATACTTTAGTCAGTGGATCCAAAAAAACCCAAACATCATAATTCTTAGGGGTATTACTAGGTAATCCCATAAAAAATCATCATGAAATCCTCTTATTTGAACTATAGAATAGGTAAAGGCTATAAAATCCCATCTAGACTCTGATCACGGCATTCACTTGTTTACATGTGAATCATCTATCCATAAATATTTACAACCCATTCTTCATTCTTGACCACCATTATTATCTAGAAATATCATGATACATATTTGTTAAATAAAGATGCACTACCCATCTAAAATCATGAAACTCCCTCATCATCTCATCCTGTAAGCCCATAGGAACCCATACTCATCCATGTAAAAGAAGGGAATTCAAACTGATGAGAGACCATTATAATGGTGTCCTCCCACCATATAATTTTTATCTTATAACTGATCCTTCTGGATCATACAGTTTCTCAATCTTAATCCTATCCAAAATCATGAGTATAACTATTGTCGAGGTTACACCTACTCTCCCCTAAAATTCATGAACATCCAGATGCATTTCTACAAAGAGGGTCATTATCTGATACTCATCATAAGACTCCCATATTGCCTCTATTTTTGTCTTTCATCTTAAAGCATTGGAAACTATGTTTCCCTTTCCTATTGTATAATCCAATTCAAATTCAAAAGACTGTAGATACTCAACCCACCTTCTCTATTGAAGGTTATGATCTCGCTAATAAAAGATGTATCTAAGCCTTTTGTGATCCATGCATAACATAAACCTATCACCCATGAGATAATGTCTCCAACAACTCAGGGAATTGCCACTACTTCTAACTCCATATCATGAGTAGTGTAATTCCTCTCATGTGGTCTCAGCTTCTTGGATCCAAAATCAACCGCATGATCCTACTATATTAGAACTCCTCTGAATCCAACTATGGATGTGTTATAGTACATGATATATTATTTAACTAGAATGGGTAAAGTAATGATAGGTGATGAGGTCAGTATTCCATTCATATCTTGGAAAGATATTTCATAAGCATCAGACCAAACAAACTTCTCCCCTTTATTGGTTAGCTTGGACATTGGTGTTGTCAATCAAGAGAAATCTTGGATAAAACACTGGTAAAAATCCATTAAACCCAAAAATCTTTGTATTTCAAAGTTGTTCTTGGCATGTTCCCAAGATATCACACATGAGAATTTATCTGGGTTCAGTGAAACTCTTTTCACTGAGATGACATGGCCCAAAAAGTGTGCTTTATTTATCTATAAATTTCATTTGGTTATCTAGGCATAAATTCAATTCTCTCTCAATATACTCAGGTTGATATCAATATTTTTGTAATGATAGCATACTGACTAGGATTACACTAAGATAACATCAAAGAAAACTACCACAAACTAATATGTAAATGGATGAAATATCCTATTCATTAAGGCCACTAATACCATTGGTGCATTAGTTAACCAAAATAAAATCACTACAAATTCATATAAGCCATACCTGATCCTAAAAGAAGTCTGAGGTATGTCCCGACAGTCTCACCCTTAACTAATGATATCCTCATCTCATGTAAATATTGTAGAAGATCTTATCACCTCTCATCTAAAAAATATCATCAATACATGGAAGAGGATACCAGATCATGACAGAATCTGATTTAACATATGATAGTCCACACATAAGTGTAAAGATCCATATGAGTTTTTTTCTAAAGAGAACTGGAGAACCCCAAGTAGATGTACATAGTTGTATGGAGACATTCGATTCTAGATCTTCCAATTGAACCTTCAACTATTGAACCTTAGTTGGTGTTATTTTATAAGGAAAGATAGAAACCGACTCTACTCTCGATACCAACTCGATCATGAACTCGACCTCTCACTCATGTGGTCAGCCATAGAATTTGTCAGGGAAAAAATCCGAAAAACAGTCTACCACTAGAGAAAAATAATCCAACTACATTACACCATTATCTAGAAAAAGATTGGTGATTTGAGCCATGAGATAATGCAATCTGCACTAAATTGGCCTCGCACGACCAACCAGAAGATCTCACTCACCTCAGTGAGAATAGATACTTCCTTATGGAGATATAAAAGTAAATATACTCCTATAATAGTCTATATGATCCTGGTATAGAACTAACTATTCCATACCAAGAATCAAGTTTAAGCCTGTCATTTCTAGCATGAACGGTTCCCAAGAAAAAATGGTAGCCACCAATATCTAGAGAACATTCCTTGCAAAATTGATATTCCCATACCACACACCCAATAGTGTTTCAGTAGTTAAAAAATCATCCAATATTTCCATATCCAATCCCAAAACATTTTCAGAAAGAGAAGATACAAAAGAATGTGATTCCCTGTATCAAAAAAAACAAGATAAGGTAGATGATACAAGAATCATACCTCTGATTGTAGATTGTCCTGCATCCACGTTAGTTGGAGTAGTTTGTATAACGTGCAACTGACTTGTCCCTCTACCCTAGGCTCCAGTCTGACAACCTTAAGCTATTTCCCTTGATTGGTACTATTAATCATTCACTAGGATTCCATATCCCCTACCTCATCTTGAACAGTCTATAGAACTCCAACTACCATCCTGTTGTGGTGTAGTTGATCCCCTTACCAACTCTAGTTCTTGTCTTGATCCTCTATAACTAGTCTATTGTGGAAAGTTTGAACAAATCCTATGAAGATGACCCAGTCTACCATAGATGTGAAATTTTATTGATGGGTAAGGATAGTGAGGGTGCTTGTGACTAAACCTTCCACACTAATACAACTAGAATGGAACATGATCTAGAGATTGTTTTCCACTACCCTGACTGCTCTTACCACTACTTCTTTAGTGGAAATTATCATAATGATTATTCTTACCATTCAAAGAACTCCTAGATTTCCCTACTGAAATAGTTTGGTGGCTTCTTAGAGGTTCTCTCAAATTCCTAACTAAGATGAGATCATGATTCACCATGTTTTCAAAGCTACTTAAATGGAAAACATTTACCTATGACTTAATCTCATATAAAATATTGTCCTAGAAATGTCTCACCCTGGAGATCTCATCAACTACCAAAGACAGTGAAAAGTATTGTAGGTTGATAAAACATCCATCATAGTATAGCATTGACAAACCCTCCTACATCAAATGCATGAATTCATGATATTTTTAATCCCTCAAGGTGTTGGGATAGAAATGGATTAGGGAATTCATCTGAAATTCCTTCCAAGATAGCTCATCCTGATTCTCATATTCTTCCAAAATATCCCACCAACGATTGGTCGGTCCAAAAAGAATATATGTAGTAAGATTAACCCTCCTATATATGGGTCTCTCTAGATTATTGAATATTTTTTGGACTTACTCAATCCAAAACTCATCCTCCTGGGGTCCCCCTTCCCCCTTAAACAAAGGTAGATACTGAAACTAAAACTCTCTTGTCAGCTCAAACATCAAAGGAATGGTACGAACAGTCTCCCTTTCCATGGATCACATAACCCTCAGGAAGTTGTCGTGAGGATGAACATCCATATTCTCCTCCAGAACTATAGTAAACTATGGTTTAGATATGTTAGGAGCATGGTGATTTCCACTCTCTTAACGCTGAAGTCAAAGACGATGAGGAGGCATTTTCTCTACAAGACAAACACACACCTTGGGGAACTAACTAGAAATGTGGTTAACCCCAACAGGTGACTATAATTGAGAACCACTAACTCTTTGTCACTCTATACATGGATTACATGTATTTTAGCATGATTAGACAACTCATTTATTTTATCCAATGAAATAGATATCTCATATCACAGTTCAACCGACAAGTATATATATCACATGAAAAAATATATATGTTCCTATTATGAGTAATGAATGTCAGTATATCTCTATATACCTAGTATGATTAATGTATTATTATCTCCCATCATACTAGTCCTTGTTTATAAAACTCAAGAAACATTAACATCAGAAAACAATAATCCTCACACAATATGTGAATCGCCCAAGGTGAAATAACATCAACTATAACAATCACACAACATAAACAACAATCCCATCCCTGGGTAATTAGATTTTCCCTCATACATAGGTTAGCCACTCCCATAAACAAGATTATTACCAATTCCCAAAACATTATAGTCTCATTTCAACCTTTACTAATTAGTAAATAAAAAGAAAAGAGAACCTGACACTCTAACACCACTTTGTAACATCCCCTAATGTGGAACTATATCATGTGGCCAGAAAGGGTTGGTTATGGGGCCTTAAGAGAATATCCTTGTATGCAAGAGGATTTTAAATAGAAATAGGGGTGTAGATAGTATAATGGGGAGAATATACCCTCTTTGTATAAAGTTTCACAGTAAAATAAAAAAATCATAATAAAATAGAAATAATCAGTGTAAAACAATGAGGAAGATGAAAATAAAGGTCAACTAAATAATCCATTAAGAAATAAGGAAAATGTAATTACATGTTGTGATATGACTAAATTTCATGCTAGAAAAATACAATAAAAATACTAGTGAACTCAAATAAAAGACCCAAAGTCCCTAGTCTGATGATCTATGTCAGTACCATCTCTAAACTCCAACCCAACAGAAAATAAGAAATCAATAGTAAGGTCATTTTACCTTGTCCATTAATGCATCCACGAAGTCTTCTCAAGTTACAAACAGTAGCTCAAAGAGGGTGTGAGTAAAACTTAATAGGTAGACACCTTTTTTTCTAAACAAAACAAGTCTGATGATAGGTGTATGCAATAAATCGATGACAAGTATATTAATTAATTCAATAATTAAATAAATACAACAACCTACTTTGGTTTCATGGACGAATATCTATGAGCATATTTTAAAACTATGACAAAAACAACCATATATCCAAGGTAAACAACCTACTTTGACACCATGTCAGAATATCTTTGAGCATGTATTACAACCATGCCAACCACTATATAACCATGGAATAATCACAAAAATAAATCCAGTTCAAATATCTATAAGAATTAAATCATTTTCAGGTAAAATAACTATAAGCATTACAATATTGCACTAGGTCGAACCTGCTCACTATCAACATTATAGAGTATTCATGTGAAAGTTCCTAGACCTAACCTGTTATATAAGAATCTCAACATATAAAACAATTCTTGTCATACAGCATGGATATAACAATATCACATCATATATCTTAATAGTTAATTATGTGAATTCCCATCATTATTTCATATGCCTTGGTGAAATTCAATTTACAATTGATTAACAATTATATCAATAAGCAATAATTCAAAATTTAGGGATTCTATAACAAGAAATATTTCAAGGTCACATGTTATATTAAACATACTTTAATCCATTAACCAGTTACAAATACATTTAAAACCAAATGAATTAATGGGATGATATTTAATTAATTTGGGTGCACGCAATGAGGGAGAAATCATAATATTGCATAAACTGGACAATAATCAAAGCATAGGGTTGAGATTTAGACCCACTACCTTTAACAGAAGACCCAAAAATGATTTCAATGACCAAATCCCCTGAGGAAGAAGGTTTTAATGATTGAAATGGGGTTTCTAGATAAAAACGAATCAATATCAAAACCAAAAATACAATCAGTCAAATGATTTCACTACAAAGGTTCAAGAACCATAGGGAAGAAGGAAGAAACCTAACCAAAGGAACTTACTAGGGATTGAAGGCACAAAAAGAATGTATGGAAGGAAGGTTGATACTAGAAAATTTCCTAGAGAATTCCCTAGGTTTGATAGGAGAGGATTTGTAGCCAAAACATAATGAATTTCATTCACACAACAAGTTTAAAATAGATTGTCGGGCATTTAAATGGTGTGTAACTTGGTTTCATTTCATGTAAATGTTTTTAGTGGTATTCAACAAAAAAATTATCACCTAAAATTTAATTTATTAAAATCCATGAACAATTACTTGATTTTTAATCCATTTACATGATGTGTAAATGTTATGCAGCCGATTTTTCAGCCCGTTTTCCTTTTAAACCACCTGAAACCCCTTTAAATCATCTCAAATTACCAAGAACACTTATTAAAACTTATTCCCATTTAAAGACAAACTCCTTTAATTCAAACCAGAAAACATCCCCTCAATTTAAGTCATCTTTTCCAATAAGGGCTCTTATTCTCTAAACATGACTTGGCCACTACGAATAAAATGAAAAACTAAGAGAGAAACATACCTAAAAAATATGGGATCTTACATGTTATGGAATTTGTTGTGGTCCTGGGTTATATATTATTTTAGTCACTAGTTTGATAATCTTTTAGTTTTTGATATCATCAATTTTTATTTTTATATTATGTGTTTAGATGAAAATAGTATGTTAAGGATAATTTTTGGGTGCTCAACACACTTCTCATGATGATGGTTGTTTAAAGTAGAGAGATCTGGTGTTAGGTGATGCTTCAAACATAAAAGGTTTTTCTACTATAATAAAATTATTGGTGTTGATTTTTTACATGTTCGGATCCACTACAACATATGATATATTCTCTGGAGTTTTAAGGATTCCAAATATAGTTTTTTTTGGATTGTTCACATCGAGTGGAGCACAATGTTATAAGTCAGGTCTACTATTTGATAATTCATTATTGTTGATACTCGATGATCATTTCAATATTTTTTAGTGGATTAGTACTAACATTAAAGGTTAGTATGTTATATTTTGTAGAAATCCATTTTTTGTGTCAAATATATGGATCATGTCATGATACCATATTATGTTTGCTAATTTTTTATTTCTATGATCATGTTTACTACTAGTAGGGCATGGGGTTCATGTTTACATTGTTCAATTATTAAATATCCAGTTCCTAGTAAGAGAATGTATTCCCATTTCCTAGTTCACTGATTCTTCAAAGTGTTTCTCCATTAAAAATTTTCCAAAATCAAACAAAAACTTATTTCAACTCATTTGGAGAGGTGGAGTGATTGAGTTTTTTTGTTTCATGTGTATCCCAGTAGACCTGATGTCAGAGATGCTCCAAATGTTGTAGTCATTTGAGGCTCTCCAAAACTCATTTTCATAGTTGGATACATCACATGGGTTGTATGGTTAACTTATTATACACAAGAAAAGTAATATAGATTGTGTGGATGATATATTATTTTGGTCACATGCAAAAACATTTGGAAGATCCCATGATAATCTTACTGAAAAAAAAATACAAGTAGTTGTTTCTTCCTCCCAAGTATCATTTTTCATAGTTATGTGAAAGAATTTTTTTCAAATGTACCTAAAACAGTAAACCAGATCGGACTAATCAACCATGTTGTTGTGATATTTTTATAATTTTAGTGATTCATAATTGTCCCTATGGAAATTTTATAGAACCTATTTAAAATTTTTATATTAATTCTTTGAAATGGACTCAAGATTGACTATTTGATGATTTGTACTCTTCTTTTTGTTCTCAATGTGAGATAGTGGGTGAAATAATTTCATACAAAAGTGTGTGAAAGGGTAATTTCTTACATGAGTGGTCAACCATGATATTTAAAACTATCTCATAGACTTATGATTCTATCCACAAGTGCAATAAAAGGGAACCACAAGAAATGTACAGAAAGTGATCTTCTTAGTGAACAACGATAGTGAAACCCATGTCAAAAATGTATACTTCCACCTACAAGTACAAGTTAAATAAAAGAGTTGTAAAGGGACCTTCTTACATTCATGGATATTGTCGCCAATGTGAACCAGGATGGTGACACCCGATGTGATAAACATGTTTTTAGATTTTTTTAACGTTTTTTTCCAAATAAATCTCCAATTTATTAGAGTTTTATACAGACTAATTTTATAATTATTATATAATAAATATAATAAATATAATATATATAGTTATATTAATAAATATAATAAAAAAAATTAGAAAAAAATTGGAGTACCCACATATAATATTTTATTTAATAATTTATTTACAAATAGATATTAATTGTTGGTATTGCCTATCATATTGTTAATAATATTACTAATGGAAAGATAAATGATGCTGATAATATTGTGAATGTATAAATATTTTTTATGGATATATTGTTAAAAAATTTAACCAACATATATATCATATGTTGGTACTATTATAATTATAACAGAACTATTTTATCTTTCATAATAACATTTAGCGATAGAGTTTTTACCAACAATATAGTGATAATACATTTTTTGTTGGAAAAAATATTTACCAATAGAAAATAAAATTTTACCAAAATATATAACCTTTTTTGAAAAATCTAATAATTTTTTTATTAATAAAACTCATCTTATGTGCACCATAGCATATTTCTTCATTGAAAAATATTATGCTCATAGGTAAGCACGTGACTAATTGGTTATGATACCATTATTGGTACATTGAGTCTTGTTACATTTGTTCCCAATATAGAATATTTAATTTTGAATTTCAATTGGTATGAATCTATCTATTATATTTGGGAGTGTATGTGCATTGGTCCTGAAATCACTCTATCATGTACCATATGTGCGTGTTTACTATCTTTTTTAGACATTTTTATATCAAAATTTTAATTAACCTGAATGTTATATTTTTTATGCTCATAGAGGTTAGAAAAACTTACCAATCCCCATGAATAGTAATATTTCAATTAGGATATACTTCATTAAGGTCTTATGGATCTTAGTGATCCTCTTGATTCCTTATAAGAGAGTTTGTATGAGGAAAATTCACTGGCATATCCCAATCCATATTCTCTTGCAATGGTAGTCGAGAATGTTGATGTGCATGTTAAGAACACTGGGGATAAAGCACATCCACCACCACCACTACCCAGAGAAGAAAAAAATATGAGTATAAATCCAGTGATCTATGATATAGGTTCCATGTATCAGTTTGTGTCTTATTGTCCTGTTACATTTATGGTTTGGGATTTGGAAGTGTTCATTGGAGGATCTAAGAGGTTTAGATGAAGTTTGGAGATGAAATTATACATCATAGGGTAATTCATGATATTAATATATTATCATGATTTGATAGATTGTTCATGTATTGAAGGTTGGTGATTTATATATTGAAATCTCAAAAGTTGATTTTGTTCTTAAGTGATTCATGATGTGAAAGAATAATTCTCGACATCAATTAATTCGAGGATGAGGTGCTATAAAAATCAATGGTTATTAGTTGGGTTTTTATCTTGATTGATTTATAGAGTAAGAATGTTTCTAGGATGAATTAGAGGGGACCATAAAAACTCATATCATGAATCGATCATTCGCATCATGAATTTGCTGAGGGCCAACATGTTTAAAAATTTTGATTCTCTCCTAATTTATTTCATTCCTCTATCATTTCTTTCAAACCATGGGTAAAAACTAGGTGATTTTGGAGTATATTTCATCTTATTTCATCCTAATTTGATCCTTTTATTCTAGAAGATGATATTTGGTTGTCCACAGTGAATAAATCTCTTTCTATCCCATGGTTTCTCTAGTTCCAATTTGGGGATTTTTTGTGGCGATGTTGTTTTTTTGGGGAGTTTTTATAGATATAATTTTTTTATGAAACTTGATTTGATTCAGGTTTATTTGAGGTTTCCTTATATGTTTTTTTATTCTAGTTGTCTCTCATTAACCCCATTGTGCATTGAAATTCAAAAAGATTCTTTGAGGTCTGGGATCCTCATTCTCTCCCTATTTACGTGAATGTGTGGGGATTGAATGATTTTATCTTTCTTTAGGTGGATATTATGGGTCATATTAAGAATATAATTATTTTTCTAAATACAAATTTTATTTTAATGGGGTGAAATCATATGTTTTACTTATTTTAATTAAATTATTGATGAGATTATGCATTTTTATTTCCATTTCTAAATATCACGGAAATTTAGAGCCTTTATTTTGTAGTAGTTGATGTATTTATAGAAAACATGTTGTGTTTATTGTTTGATATCACCCTAAATAAAAGTATAAGAATGTATGTATCACTAATAAATTTGTTACCCTTGTAAATAAATAATTTGTGTGATAATAACTATGCTAAGTAATTACATAAAGTGAATAAAGCCCTTATTGAATCTGATTTGTGGAAAATTGTGGAAGTCAAAATGTGTTGTTATTTATTGATCTTGTTGTAATGAATATTTAGTGGTTATATGAACCCTATTTAGGGATTGTGTAGTGATGGTGATGACTAACATGGGTGTGGAATGTGTTTTCAACTGATGTGATAGATGGTTAACATGATATTAATGTGGGCTTGTGTGTGGTGGTTGTGATGTGTGGTTGTTGCGATGATATGGTTGGGTAGTGGTGAGATGGATTGGAATTCATTGTGTTATGGTGATTTTGTATGTGATATGTGTGAGAAATTATGTGGTTTGTTTGTGTTAGTTTCCCCGGTATCCATGTAATAAACCAAAATGATAAAAATTAAAATACATTGATATCTAAATGAATAAGTATAGGATGAAATTTAATTATTAGAATAGGATGAAATTGATGTGTGGTAATTAGATTAAATGATATGGTTGATAAATTAACGGGTTGTGTTAATGTTAATGGAATGGATTAGTAAATGAGAGTTGGTGGAAACTCATTAAAATTTGGAAATGGTGGAATGTGTAATTGAAAATGTAATTGTGTGGTTATGTGTTTTGGTTGTGCGGTGTCATGAATTTAGTGTTGGAAGCAGCTGTGATGAATGTCATGTAGTGTAGTGGTAATTATGTGGAGTATATTAGTGAATTTGATGTTAAATCATAGGTTGGGTAATGTGTGATATATAACTATCATGTATTTTTATATTATTTTTATATGTGCCCCATAAGAGTTTATTAAGCTTACCAATGACCAAATGTTTTGTGTTTTGGGTGTTTTCCCCAACATCCTGGATAGTAGTCATTTAGATGGCTAGTTATCCCCTCTACCCTACTCTACCTTCAAAAATATTGATGATACAAGTTGGTGTTATTTATTACCCTATAATGATATGGGTTGGTGTTAGAGATTACCCAGTAACGAGATAATGAGTTGGTGTTGGAGATTACCAAGTGGTGATGAGGATGTGATGTGTTGTGGGGGTCATGTGTTCTATCAGGAGGAAATGAGGTTGATGTCCTTCATGTTCATGATACCCTACATCCCTAGTTATGTGATAAGGTTGTGATGTGATGATGGTAGATTCTATCACCAAATGCTAGACCCTGTGAGAGGTTTTCATATATCAGGATTAATCCTGACCCACATCATAGAAAGTTGGATATGTGATATGACATGTATATAAGGGATGGGAGCACATGAAATATAATTTTGGGGTGTGAGAGCAGAAAATTAGCAAGGAAGTGGTTGTGGGGATCCTTTGCTTCGTGTTATTTTGATACTATGTTATTATATTGGATGAGTGATTTGGTGAGTTCATTATAGAGAGTCTAGGATTGGTTAGTTGATCTATTTAGGTGCATGTTGGTTCTTATTTTTATTCACTGGGGCATATGTATGATCTTTTAACATGTTCACTAGAGATCTTGGATATGATCCTATTGAGTATACATGTTATTATCACCCTATGTATATATAAATTATTTTCCAGGTTTTCGGGAGTATTTTAGGGACCAGGATGGGAATTAATAGCTTGAATTTAGAGCTACTATTGAGTCCATATCATAATAATTGTCTTTGGTATTTACTTGGAGACTTTTTTTTGATAGTTTTATGAATTGTGGGATAGTTTTGGGTTTAATTTTATATTATGTGCTCGAGTTACTTATTTTTTATTTGTTATATATCATGATCTTCAATTATTAATGAGGGTAATGTATTATATCTGTTATATTTTTATACCCTCAGTACTAGTCACTAACTTGGGGCCTACTGGATTTGGGAATCATGGGTTATTATATCTCTTATTTCATTTTGATCCCATGAGGGGTACCTTTGGAGGGAGGTGGTCATGAAATTCTCTCATAGGATCCTATATTGCTAGTATAGGATCATTCACAACAAACAGAGGATCCTATACAATAGGTAGGGGATCCTATACAATAGGTAGCGGATCCTACACCAAATATGTTTACTTATGCATATGATATACCATCTTTATCTCAAAAACGACATGCAGCTGAAATACCTAGTTCTCCAAAGGGGTGGGTCTTCCCTATGATATCACAATTTATGTATTCCCTGAGTGACACTCTATCATATAGAGACCTCTTTCATGTGTTCTCATTATCATGTACTTCAGGGGATACTTCCAGTAATCTATACATCATGGGATATGAATCCACATATGATGTTATACAGTTCTCTATACATTACATTGGAGATTCATCTACTCAATAGTACGATGAGGCACTAACATCACTACATATTGTGGTGTCTAAAGCAGTAGAGATAGATCAGTAAAAAGATTTAGTAGTATCGTATCTATATGTTCACCCTTTTGAGGTAGAGGTGGCACAAAAATTGGAACCAACTCTTATAGTTGGAACACTGGAGTGGCATAGACATCACACCTAGAGCTGGTGTGAGGTTCATATACCATGTTGTGGTAGGTTATGGAGTTGTTTTTTTCATTGTAAAATTTTTTACATATAACATATATAATTTCAAAAATAATTAAATTTATGTTTATATACATTTCTACATTTCCCCCTATAGCATGTCACACCTCATTATCATAATATATGTCATTAATATTTGAACTATTACATATAATTCATAAAATGTGATCCATTGATAAGGATGAAAAATAAAAAAATAGTTTATTAATAAAAAAAATTAATATATAATCTAAATAAAATTAAAATGGATAAAAATGAGACTTAAATATCCTTATTGGGGGATGTGTATATACATGCACAATCCGATCATCCATGAAGGGTAAATATTATGATTATTACGATAAATTCATATTGATGTGTAACATGTAATGAAATAAACCAACAAAAATAATATTCTCATTCCAAGGTATCATATATTACTCTTATAGATTCCCATAGACCACCAAAATTGCACACATAAATAAATACACACACAGAAATACATATAAAATTACTATTTCAATGTTATTATTTCACACCACCAATTCAAATTTATTTATATTAGCAAATCATTTGACAATACATTTACATATGTATCTTCATTATCATCTCAATTTTTATAAAAAATTATCAACTTAATGTTATTATTCCATATCAGTGAAAACATAAATGTCCTTAAATTTAATAAATCTTATCACATTTGTACCCATTTATTCATTATTTAGAATTTATATAATAATTAATAACAGCTACATCACATTATTGAATTATTTAGTCTTAGTATTATCCTTAAATTAATAACACCAAACATGCAATTACATTTATAACATCTAGATATATCTATTTTTTATTTTTTTTGGATTAAATTGAAATTTAAAATAAATAATATAATTATAAAACTATAACATTTTAAAAAAACCTCAAACTCAATAAAACCCAAAACCCTATAAAATATATACTGTAATATATTTATACCATTTATAACATGTATAAAATTTAACATTTAAAATAAAAATTTCAAAAAACCTAAACCTAAAAAAGCTAAACTATAATATATTTATAACATTTAAAAAACCTAAACAAAAAATCAATCAGTGAGCATCAATCTATTTGAAAACTACATAAAAAAACATAATTTGTAATACATTTATAGTGAAAATTTGGGAAAAGGGTTTTTTAATTTTTTTTTGAAATTTTCTAGGTTAGGTTTTTTTTATATGGGATAGTCGAGCGTCAAATGATTTGAAGCTCCTCGCCTTAAAAAAATAATTAATTAATTTCATTATATATATATAATAAAAGTTAAAACAGTATTTAAAATACAATTTTTTATTTTATTTTTATTTTATTATATATATATATATATAATTTAAAAAAAATTAAAAATATTGATTTTTATTCATAATTACCATTATTTAAGTAATTTTAAAATATAAAAAAAACTACACCCATGACACCCATTTATAGGGGAGGATACCTTGAAATACCTTATGAATTTTCCATGTGATATCCAGTTTAACTTTTCTAGCATTCTAATAATAAAATATTATTAATAATATTACATAAATAATAAGATTTAATAATTAACAATTAAAAATAAATAATAAATAATATAATTATTTATATAATTAATAATTCAAGAAAGTACAGGCAATGGACTATAAAGTACCATTCCCACAAAATTTATTAATAAATAGTATGAAGAAGAGACATGAAAAATAGGAGAAATTTTATGTGAAAAACTATGAAATTATACTACCATAAAAATCCAACTATACATCTGCCAAAAAAAGAAGAGAAACACATTAGAACCTAGATCACAATTTTTTAATGATCACAAACACTCCCATGTTGTTTTATTTTTTTGGGCTGGTTCAAGTGTATTTTGCGTGTTTCCAGTGTGTTAGTTTGGCATGAAGGCATCATACATAAAGGTGTATTCAAATCATTTTCAATGTATCTCTTTTAAAATTCAACCATGGTGAACAAAAACATAATTTGATCCTTTGTTCTTAATGTGTTAAAAGAAATAGTTTTGGTTTTGGTTTTTCAAATGATAATGAAACTTCTTCAAAAACCACTAACTTTTTTTCAAATGGAATTTCTAGAAATTAATTTTACAAATATTATCTTAAATATGATCATATTATTTTTGGGTCTTTAACTCTTTCTTATACCTTATATTTGGACCTAAATTTGTTACCTTTATTTATATATTGTTTGACCTCTTTAAGTGATTGATCATTTTTTCCACCTTGAGCTTAATATTTTATACATCATGTGAGGAGGATTCTGGTGTATTATTTTCCAAATAATCTTGGATATAAATATTGATATTCATGAAAAATGGTTCTCTGTTCATTTTATTTAGTTATCTCATGAATTTTATTTCAAATTCTTTCCTTTCAATTATTTCTCTTCTTTTTAAATTTTTATCTATTTATTTTTGGAAATTATCCATTTATGTCAATTTTTATATCATTTTCGGGAATCCATATCTATTTTTAAAATTTATTTTTTATTCATTTTTTTTTAATTTATTTTCTATTCATTTTTCATTTTAAAAAAAATGTATTTTCTTTTGTTCTTTCAATTTTTTCACTATATTATCTTTTAACATTTATATTATCTCTTATCCTTAATTTTTATTTTATATAACATTATGTTTATAGTTTTATCTCTATTTCATCTCTCAATTTATTTAATTCTTTCAATATTATTTCATGATCTATATATTTTTATTTAGAATAATTTCTTTAATAATATTTTTCATTATTCCTATCACTTTTATCTAATAATGTTCTTAAAGATTATTTTTTTCTAAGTATGAGTAATTTATTCTTGAAATTATGTTTTAAATTATATATCTCTTGGAAATATATTTCCTTAATTCATTGAAAATCTTTATACATGGTTCAAAAATCCCCATTTTCCAAATTTCTTGTTTTTTAAAGGAGTTTTTGTTTATATATTTTTTCATGTCCTGAGTACAAGATTTTTTTAATACCTTTTTTCTATTCTTGAGTTTAATTGATTTATCTATTTATATTATGAATCATGATATCTTGTAAATTTCTCTCACTTTATTATTATTTTTTCTTAATGGAGAGGTTAATATTTTTAAAGGATTTTTTTAAATTATTTTCTATTATATTTTAATATCTCTTTAACCATATTTATTTGAAAGTTCCTTTTTGATAATCTCAAATGGGGGTAAGTTTTTTATGGATCTGAAATATCAAATAATGTCTTTTTATGATTTTTTTCATCAAGGGGGGTAACTTTGTTTCAAAGTTTCACAAAAGAGGGAGAAATGGATTCATTTTTATTTAGTAACTCCTTACTTTTTCATATTTACCCTCTTCCTTATCATGATTTTAATATTAATTACTTATGATCATAAAAAGGGGGATACTTTTAAACCCTAAAGTGTATTTTTTTTTAATCATAACAAACACTCTAATGTTTTTCTAACTTGTTTCATTTTGTTTCAAGTGTATTTTTTTTGTTTCTAGTGTTTTAGTTCAGAAAAAAAAGGCATATGGGAAAAAGGTGGCATCAAATCAGGTTGAAAGTTCCTCGATAACTTATGATGTAGTAGGGTATCACTGGTTACCTAGTTCAGTGCTAATGGATATAAGGTGGAAGGGGAAGGAATATATTATCCAATGGGAGTCCATCGGCTAGCTTGTGGAGGTGCACCAGCTAGCAGGTGGGAGATTTTCATAAGAAGATTATACTAGGAATCCGACCGGTTGCATGGTAGAGGCTACCAGTTATCTGGTGGTGTTAATACTACTAGTCCAAAGAAGAATTTTTATTGGTCAAAAAGTATTTTTTTTTCAGGTCTTAAATGTCATGTCTTCATTCATTGGACCTTAGGAATCCTTGGAGGCTATAAGAGGCAATTAATGTGACCTCAATTAATTATCTAATCTTCCATTGAATCAAAGTGAAAATTTTATAACACTCCTGAATCTCAAAGTTGATAGAATTCTATAAATTATCCTATGAGTTTAAAGTCATCAACTTTTAAATGGGTATCAAGTGATCCTTATATAATGAGATCAAGGCATCGAATCAATATGGGCGTTTTCTTCAATTCCTTCATCAAAAACACCATTAATATTCTTGTCCAATATTTTTTTCCACTTTCTATCTACCCCCTTAGATCCTTTTTGTAAAGCTCCTTAGACTATTATTATTATTTTATCTCTTTCTATTTCTTCAAATGAAAAAAAAATCAAGCATTCTAAATGTATTTTAATTAAGAAAGTGATTTATTAATCTTATCCCTCTATTTATTTAGTTATTTTTTCCATTAAAAATAAGGGATTTAGTTTCTTGTTGTTGTATAAAAATAATGGGGTTTTGAGGTTCTTGGTTTCCATTAATACTAAGTTTTTTTTCTTTCTTGGTTTCCATTCAAACCAAATGGTTTATTATATTGAACCTCATGATTTTTCTCATGGGGAGGAGAAGTAGGGGCACATTTAGGTACTATTAAAGAACTTATTTACCAAATTCCTTATGCCCTTTCCACGTTTACTTTTCTACAATGCTTTATTTTAATTTCATTATTTTAAATTATTTTATGTTTTTACATTGATTATATCAATCACTTTTTTTACTTCACCCTATCTTTTATATTTTCAATTTTATTTATCGATTTATTTATTAAAAAAGAATTTCAACCCTCCCTCTTTCTATTTATATAACCCAAAAAAACATTATTAATGTAGAATCATCCCTATGCCACTAAAATAGGAAAATTTACTAATCAAAAATAGATCATCCACCACACTAACCTATCATATGATGAACCCTCCTCCATAATTTGGGATTTTTACATGTTTTTTCATCATAAACTTGAGAACTAGTGTTATCAACTAGTAGAGTGGGAACCTTTGATGCCTAAGGATCTTGTTATCTAGATTAACTTATTCCATGATCCTTATCAAACCTCTCTAACTAATTATTAGGTTCAAAACTGCCACTTAATGTATGGATTGCTTATTTCTCTACATCTGACTTGACCGCATCAGTGGGAATAAAATGATCTTTTTCACCTTCCTTTAGGAATGATTCCCTAGTACTATATCTATTTAGATTAACCAGCATAATAAAGATATATTTTCCCTTGGTGATTCTAGGTCAAATTTCCTTGCCTGTATAACTAGGTATATCCACTGGTGACATCAAAACAACACCACTACTAAATTTCTGAACCACTATAGGGGACTTCATAAGACTTTTAGATGAATTAAATCTTATAAAGTAGTAGGACCATACCTTGTAAAATCAGTTTCAATAAGGTCAAGACTATCCTGTGATTTCATAGTGATGTCATCCCTAGCATGGACCGAGATCAGACTTGTTGGATCCACATGCTCTATAGTGTTAGCCTTCCATTCATAACTAGACTTCATATTAGTAGCAACTCTAATTAAGTGGGATCCATCCATAGAGGGGTCTCCCATAAATGAATTTCCACCATTGACAATTGCCTTCATGTCTACCTCCACATGGGCAGAATGACACTTACCAACATCCTTTCTATAAAAATTATTTAAAATAATTATTATTTATTCAAATTTACCATCATTTAAGTAATTAAAAAATAAAATTAATTTTTTTAATAATGTGGGTAAAGAGAATCAATTCATTTGACCCTTAGTCATCCCATAATTATAAAAAACTAACCCATAAAATAAAATTAAAAATTAAAAAAAAAACACCTTTCAAAAAATTTACCTACATTTATAAAATATATAAAATATAAACTAAACTAAAAAACATAAACTAAAACATATTTGTAATAAATATAAAATATAAAATTTAAAAAAAATTAAAAAAAATTGTCCACTATAAAATGAATTAAATATCATTTTTATAATTGATGTTATGCAATCCTCTACTATTATAAAATCCAAATATTGAGATCTAAATGTCATTTTTAAAAAACATGACTCAAAGGGACCCTAGATTATGAGGACCTGTAAAGGGATATGATCCAATAAAACCAAATTTATTCATTAATAACCTTTACCTAAAATATTCCCGAGAGAAACTTGATAAAGGAAATAATCAACTTGATTATTAGTGTTTAGAAATTTTACATTTTGGACTGAGAGTTACTAAACCGGTTCCTTGAGCTGGTTGGTGACATGGCCTCAAGTGCGCCTCCCCATATTCCAGAGGCTAACAACTAGAAATAAGGGTCATAAGGTGGAAGTAGGGAGACTATACTCTTTGTATTAGTATTAAATAGGGGAGTAAATAAATAAAATAGAATAAAAGTGGAAGATAATAATAAATCTTAAACATGTCCAGTTCCAAATAAATATCCATGCATAAACATGATAATACATAAACAAAATATGCTCAACATACAGTAGGTAGTATATGTAACATGGCTGGACTAACAATATAATATAATGAATAAAAATACTTCATATCTTGTAGGTAGAAAAAGTACATGGTCATCCCCTAGTTCCATGTCAAGCCCTATCCTAGAAGACACAACAATAGAGAAGAACGATCCAAGCCCTAACCTACAGTCAATAGATCTGTTCGGATACCAATCGGTGAACCAAATAGTGTATGAGCAAAACATAGTAGGCCACCACCAATGGCTTCTAATGAAAATATAGTTTGTGAATATAAAATGTTGCAGTGTATATGTATATTAAATTTAAATTAGTAATAAAATGATGTAAATATAAGCCACATCAATATTAGGTTCCTCACAGGACACTTAATACATGCTTCTGCATAAGCTAGAATGTCTCTGGGGAATTTCACATTTTTCAAAAAAAATTGGGACCCATGGTATATAACCAAGGCATCTATGTATAATGATACACATACAAGGACTTCATATTTAAATAAGGGAATCGTCATGGTCATTTAATCAAAGGGACAAATAGATCATCAAGTCTAATAATTATCAATAAATGATGTTAATAAAAAAACACCATGTCCAATATCTTACAATAAATAAAGAGGAATGTCATGTACAACAAATATATATATATATATATATATATATATGGGATGTATAAAATCATGTCCAACAAATACATATAAAGGATATGAATCATCATTTGCAACAAATTGTGATTAAATGATGAGGAATGTCACGTATAACAAATTACATATAAGGGATTAAGAATTTCATGTCAAAAAACTAAAACTAAAAGATGGTGGACACCATGTATAAAAAATTAACCAATTATAATACATTATTTTCAAAGTACCTTAAATCCTCACCCAAGGAATTTTGAATTGGAATCGAAGGTTCTCCAAAGGTGTAATATAATAAGTTGGCACATTAAATTAAATAATGAGATATATTCCACCAGAAAGATATCCATTCCAAATTATAATTCATCATGATCGTTCCATTTTTCAATTTAATTACAAATGATAGAGATGGTTATGTGAATAAAAATTCCATAATAAAATCCAATCGACCCACATAGGTCGGTCCATCATAACAGTAAAATATAAAGTAAAAGTTCTATGACAAAGGATAGTTTATCCAACCCACCTAACAATTTAATTTCATTATTTTTATCATTTCACTTATGAGTTAAGGAGAGTCAATAATTACATTTAATAATTTTTCATATGGTCCAAGTGTATTTCATTTCCCTTTGATAATTAAATTTTTCTACTAATCGCTTTCCTTTTATTGAAGGGAATACCTCATAATTTAACATGGTTCAAATAATTATACATGACATAATATAATTTCCTCAATCCATTTATCATCATTTAATCAATTTCAAGATTTATGAGTCAACCCAAACACACCTAAGTGGTGTTTTGGACAATTACTAATAATGGAAAACAAATTAAAATAATAGGACACATCCAAATGGGTGGCCCTAGATGAGGTCATCAACCTCCAACCATGTAAATGGGTCTAAATGACATTAATTATTTGGTATATACATTTAATTTTAGGTATTTCATATTTTAGGGTCAATGTGTGGAATGTACGACGTGCGGAAGAAAAAAAACATAATATAAACAATAATAATTTATGGTACAAGACATATAATGCCTACCTTATACCAAAAAACCCTCTCTCATATAATATTGGGGTTTGATTCAAGCTTAAATGAGAGAAAATGATGAACCGGGTAATCACCCTAAAATCCAGGCAGGCTATATAACAAAATGATAACATATTTTTGGAAAAAAAATAAAGGAATAAAGAGGAGTTTTATAATTACCTTTAGTATTCCAATTCATTAAATGGAATTTGATTGGGTCCAAGAACGGAGAATATCCACCCATAGAGGAAGTAGGGAGGAGAGGGCGTGTATAGAGAGATTCTGTGTCATGAGCCAACCTAGGTACCCTGGTAACCTAGTAACCCAGTTGGTCCTGACATAGCCCAAAGGGAATTCCTAATTCCCACAGGTCAAAAAATAGCACCTAGCATCATACAACATGTAAGTGGGAACAAATATTCCATAAAATAGCATAAGAAAAAGAAGCAAGACATCATTCTTAACAAAGGAAGCTCCACCGGGAGTAATGTACCAGAAAAAAAACCATGCATAAAAGACCAAAGTACTACTACCCAAGTACCAAAATAGGAAAATAGCCCAAGTCCCTAAGGAAACAACTCACCAAGTCTGAAGTTCCACATCTAGGTCTACCTCTAAGAGATCATTTTCCATTAATCAAACCTATAAGGAGAAAGTCTACAAACAACTGAAGGCAAAAGAAGGGTGTGAGCTAAAAATAATAGTAATTTTTCACCAAGGATTATATAAAAGATGCAAATAAATGATTAACCAAATTAATTCTTTCAATTTAAAAATAAATAGGTTTTGTGTTTTCAAAGCATATTTAAACAATCATGCTCTACAGATCATATAATGGAAAATACTTTAAGAAAAGGCTTTACAAGTGATGGAATATTTCTAAAACAATGGATTAAATAAAACATTTATATAAAATAGCTTATATAAATCCAAAAGTCATGTAAAGAAGTTCAAACAACATTAGTGTACATTTAAATATCAAATATAAAATAAGAGAGAAACATGGTCATCTACCAAATATTCATGATAGTATTTCGGGCTATAGGACTATGCACTCTCTAAGTGATCTCAGAAATATGTGTATACACAAGTCCCATTGAAACTAGACAGAGGTGACTCATCGCCCTCCAATCAGGGATATGACACATTGCATATAGGTTTTATAACATTCTAATATAGTAGAGTGTGTCCAAATAACTCACCAACTACCAAAGGCTTTCATTCACTCTTACATAATAAATAATGGGAAATTTATTTTAAGACTGCTTAAAATACAATTAAATCTCATTATTCCATTTTAATTCCAATTTTCTATTTAAAACCAAACTGATTTTTAATACAAAACACTACTATTCCAAAAGATAAAACTATTGGGTTTCTATCAAAACATTTTAAGACATTTACATAAATTTTAAATCTACTCAAAACCAATTCCATCATTTCACAATTCATTTCCATAATTAAATTCAAAATTTTTATTGAAATAATTTCAATCAAATATATAATTTAAATCAACCAATTTCCATAAACACACCACAATTCAATAGAATTGGGGTTTTTCTAAATTTTCATGCCAAAACCATTTCAAATAGCCCAATACAATGGAATTTTTTTTATCAAGTCAGTTGAATGAAAGTTTGAGAAATTAAATTTAAATTAACAATTGAAATAAATAAAACAACATTAGGTTAATCAATTTGTAAAATCAGGATGGAACCACCTACCTTTTCCTAAAACACAACACTCATAATTGAACTCTTCAATGAGAAATAATATGAAGAATACCTCAAAACCAAACCTAGGAATGAGATCTGACACCGTAGATAATATACCCATCACTATCAAGATAATATATTAAAATCCCAAAGGAGGAGAAAGAGAGAAATGTGAACAACATAGGATAGGGATTACCTGGGAATAACACCTCAACACTAAATGACAATATAACTTCTAACGAATGGATCTAGAAGGGTTTTATAGATTAAAGATCACCTGAGTAAGGATTTGGGCTGAGGGAGTTCAAACATGAGTGGAGGAAAGAAAAGATATTATTCATGCTGCCAGTTTTAAAAAATGTAGTCAGGGTATTTCACAACGTTTAATACAATTTCATGTCATGAAATATTTAATATTCAAACTACTAAAAAATGTGTCACTTCAAATTAATAATAGTCCATTAAATACCCCCACGATGTTTAAAGGATAGTTACTATGTTTAGCCTTCACAGTGTGAAGCCTTTCATGACTTGCATCTAGAAATACTTATACGTCGTGTATTGCATCTAGAAATCCTTACACGTCATGTAACCTATTTACACAGTGTGTAACCCTCCTACAGCCTGCAGAAAATGTTGTTTAAAGATGAGAGTATAAAAAACCTATAACTTCACCCTTATAGGTATCCTACAAATTCATTCTCAATCCTACCCATTTAAATAAAAGGAAACCCCATGAAAAGTTTAAATACATACATGTCATATCAGTAATAGGATGTTACAACATCCCCACCATTGAAACTTTTAATCCCTAAAAAACTTATGAAGAAGCTTTCATGCCAAAATGATGAGTCCACTATTATTTTATTAGTTACTCATATTCCCATTTCACATGACTATCAAAACCATGCTTCCATAGCACATAGAAAAAAGGTATCATCCTCCCATGAAGTAACTTGGTCTCAAAATCAACTACCTTAACTGGCCTCTCAGTCAAAGATAGATTAGGTTCAATCTCCATATCACTCTAGCTCAAAACATGAGATGGATCAGAGAGATACTTTCTCAGCTGTGATACATGGAATACATTATGTATCGACATAAACTGCAGTGGAAGTGATAAATGGTATGCGACTTTCCCCATCTATTCAACAACCTATAAAGGTCCCACAAAATGAGGAGCAATATTCCCTTTCCTACCAAGATGTCGATGACCCAACTAGGGTGAAACATTCATAAACATCTGGTCACCAAATGAGAAATCCAAAGTTAAATGGCTATGATCATCACAATGATTATATAGTCTCTATTATGTTAACATTCTCTAATAAATGAACAGAATATTTTCTATTGCCTCTTACATCGGCTTGGTCCAACCAAGGAACTTTCCCTAATATCTGACCAACACAATAAAGATTTACATGTCCATCTAGAAAAGGCCTCAAAATTTTCCATTCTTATCATGGAATGATAAGTATTATTGTAAGAAAACTCAACCAGTCCCAAGTGATCATCCCAAGACCCACTGAAGTCGGTAACACAAGTGTGAAGCATATACTCAAGAATTTGTATAGCTCTCTCTGTCTTTCCATCCGACTGTGGATGGTAGACCGTGCTTAACTGTAATTGAGATAAAAATTCCTCTTAAAGTCCTCTCTAAAAGAGATAAGTAAACCAAGGTTATATATCAGAGACTATAGAATATGAAACTCTATGAAAATGGACAATCTCCTTCATGTATATATTTCCCAACTCCTCAACTTTGGTTGTATCTTAAATGGGTATGAAGTGAGTTGACTTGTTCAGTATATTCACCACAACCCATATCACATTCTTATTCCTCTAGGTATGATTCAACCCCAAAAAGTCCAAAGATATTTTCTCCCACTTCCAAGCAGAGACTGTAAGTGGTTGCAACAAACACGAAGTCTTCTGGTGCTCATATTTCACATGATGGCACATATAACTGTGAGAAACAAACTCATCAATGCCTCACCTCATACTTGACCACTAGATTTATCATTGAATTTCATAGAAAATCTTAGTGGTTATTGGGTGGACAACCCACTAGGAATTATGACAAGCCCCAATCAATGTCTTTCTTGCTGAAAACGGCACAATGAAGCGATTTCAATAGCACAGAACACCCTCTTTGGAGAACGACCACTGGGAAAGTGTCTCACCACCATAAAGAAATTCTCTAATGCTATGAAATTCATCATAAATCTCTCTATCCTGAAGAATCATCTCAAGAAGAGAATATTTAAACTAAAAACTGGTTAAATAAACATAAACCCCTTTCTTCTGAACTCCTATATGCAACTATACAAAAAGATCCATCAAGTTCCACTTTTCTGAAGATTCTTTCACCGCCTGGGTTGAAATTTTCCTTATCAACACATCTTCAACAACCTTACCTTTCCATAAGGTATAAGAAATTTAAAATTTTAAATATTTTAGGTACTCCACCCAACTCCTTGGGTGAAGATTAAAATATTTTTGAGAGAATATATAACTCAAACTTTTGTGGTCTAAATACATATTAAACCTTTCTCCATAAATTTAATGTCACCAAATCTTAAGTGTGTGCATCAAAAATATAAGTTCAAGGTCATGGGTAGGATAATTCTTCTCATGTGGCCAAATCTAACTAGACCCATAAGCAACTAAATGATCACCCTGCATAATAACACATCCCAATCCTGAACCCAATGCATCACAAAAGACCACATAGACATCCCCTCCCTCTATAAGAGTCAACACTAGTGAAGTATTCAAAAGATGTTTCATATCAACAAAAGAACTCTGAAATTTATCATTAGAAGAAAAATTTACCCCCTTATGAGTCAAAGTACTCCTCGGGGAAACCAACTTTGAGAAGTCCTTCACGAACTAGTGATAGTATCCTCTTAATACCAATAATCTATGAATCTCAGAGAAATTAAGTGGTTGTTCCCAATTCATAACATAATTCACCTTATGAGGGTCAACTGATATTCCTTTTTCATACACCATGTTTCCTAAGAGTTTCAATTCCTGAATCCATAAATCACACTTTGAAAGGATGGCATAAATTTAGTGATTTCTCAATAGACTCAGAACTATTCTGAGATGATGCACATGACCCTCCTTGGACTTGGAGTAAACAAAGATGTTGTCCATAAATTATAGCACAAATCTATCTAGATACTCCTATAAAATAATTTTCATTAGAACCGTGAAAACAACAAGATCATTTCATAGACCAAAGGGTGTAACAAGGTACTCATAATGACTATACCTCTTTTAAAAAGTGTATTTTTGAATGTAAGATTCTTTTTTTCTAACCTGATGGTAAATAGATCAAATGTAGATCTTTGAAAACATATTATCTCCTTTAAAATGATCAAATAGATCATAAATACATGGAAAAGGATAATTTTTATTTACTGTAACTAGATTTAAATTTTAGTATTTAACACATAAGTGAAGGGAACCATCAGATTTCTTAACAAAGAGAATGGTTTCTACCCAGGGTGACACACTCGGGCATATAAATCCTTTCTCAATAAGGTCATTAAACACTGAATTAAACTCTTTCATTTCAGTTGGATCCATTAAGTAAGAGGGAATAGAAACTGTTTGAGTACTAATAATTAATTCAATGAAAAACTCGACCTCCCTCATGGGTGGAATAATAAATAAATCAAAAGGAAACATGTCAGGAAACTCAATGAAAAATGGAGTGAGATCACCACTCAAATATTCTTACTCCATATCAAAAGAAAACACTGATATTACCTTTGCCAACTCTGGATAAGAAGTTATATCTCTACTTGACCTTGGGTCCCAATCTCCTTGAAAGATAAGGGAAATTCCACTGGGTTCTATAAGGTAGACCCTTCAAAGATAACAATCAATCCAAGATTTATTGACAATGATCCAATCCATCCTGAATATGACGTCAATATTTTTCATATTGAGTTCTATTAAACTCCAATATATATAACACCTGATAGAGAGAAGAAAAAACTAGTACTATAGAGTCCTCGCTCTCTCTATTTACCAAGGGGTGTAGTAATATCCATTACACAAGATAAAATATTCATAAGAAGATTAAGAAGATTAATGGTATGGGTTGAAATAAATGAGTGAGATGCACCAGAATCAAATATAGCAGTCACCAATGATGATGTGATAGTAATGGTACCTCTCATAGTTGTTGGACCCATTGAATCTTCCTCTAGAGACTATTTCATTGCATAAAGAAGCTTCATTTTAGATTCATGTGGCTAGAACACTTTTGTTCATGAAGAATTTGATTACGCCATAGTTTTTGGAGGTGCTTATGATCCCGTTCCACTTCACAGAGTAGAAAATTTGTGTCATAACTTATTCAAGTTCCTTAAACATCCCCATGATCCACACTTCTTGGGTGCCTCAGTGAATACCCTTTTTGAATGCCCTGGCTGAACACACTGGTAGCATATCAAAGGGCTTCCTCCAGGTGTTGTAGAAGGTTTAGAATGACATTTCCATTAAGAAATTTTGATGGAATCATCATACTTCCATTTTCCATTGAATAAACTAACACTAACACTTAGAGAATAAAGAACTCTTGATAACCCTAACTTTCTAGCCTAGTCCATCTCGACCAACATCACCCAATCTAGTACATTAGAATAAGTGGAAAACTTTAGTTTAACAGCCTAAGAATGAATATCTAATTGAATTCCAAACTTGAACCATCGATCCTTAATATTCTCATTCAACACAATATTAGGTGAAAGTTGCACCAGATCATCAAATCAATTTGAATACTCAGTCACGGTTCTATCATCCTGCTCCAGCTTGAAAAACTCCACATCCTTGGCCAACATCATTGACTATGAATAGAACTGATTGGTGAAAACAACATTGAAGTCTTTCTATTATAATACCTCAAGTTTCATCATAATCACTATCATGTCCCACCATCTCATACTCAGTTCTTCAATCATGAAGGTGGAACACCTCACCTTGATCATGTCTGGTGTCTCCAAGAACTCAAAAAGTCATTCTACCACACCCAACCATTCCTTAGCATGTTGGGTGTTATTGGAGCCATTGAAAACTGGTGGCTTTGGGTGAAGAAACACTTGAGAATGATTTATTAGAACATCCCCCATAGTATAAATAGCTAGAGATTGAACAAAAACTGGAGTTGGTCCCTGTCCCAGAGCTTGGATAGTGTGCACAATCACCTCAACTATATTTGGGTCCACTGGAGGATTTTCTTACTGTAGTTCAACAGTAGGTTCCTTATGAATACAATTTTCACGTATTTTCATAGGAATGGTTCTACACAACATCATCAAACAACAAGGAAGACATTATATTAATACTAAAATTGAGAAATAAGGGAAACTATTCCCAATAGATAGAACAACCTGATTTGGAATCCAATCTATCCAAATCAGAATAGGGAAAGGACTAGAACTAATCCACAATATATCCTTCCCTAACCACCCCTGGAAACTTAGGGTTTATTATAGTGATAGATATCCAAGCACTCAATCTCAACTACCTCCTAAGTCATTTAAAGATTTAAAAAATGCATACTCACTTCAAGATAAAATCTCAACAACCTCCCTCTGATACCAATTTGGCATGAACCAACCTAGGCACCCTGGTAACTTGGTAACTGAGCCAGCCCTGACATACCCCAAAGGAAATTATCAGTGCCCATGGGTCAGTGACTAGCACCTGGCATCATAAAAAATGTAAGTGGGAATGAATTTTCCAAAAAACATAGAATAAGAAAAAGAAACAAGACATTATGTATAACAAAGGAAGCTCTACTAGGAGTAATTTACAATAAAAAACCAGGTATAAAAGCCCAAATTACAACACCCAAAGTACCAAAACAAGAAAACAGCCCATGTCCCTAAGGAAACAACTCACCAAGTCAAAATTTTAATAGCTGGATCCACCTCTAAGAGATCATTTTCCCTTGCTCGAACCTGGAAGGAGAAATTCTAAAAACACCTAAAGAAAAAAGTAGGGTGTGAGATAAAAAGAACAGTAGGGTTTCACCAAGTATTCCATAATATATTCTAACAAATGATTAACCAAAGGAATTATTTCAATTTAAACATAAAATGTTTTTGAATTTTCAAATAATATTTAAACTAACATTATATATAGTTCAAATGATGGAAAATACTTTAAGAAAAGGTTTTACAAGTGATAAAATATTTCTAAAATAATATTTTATGTAAAAAATTTATATAAATCATTTTATATAAATCGAGAAGGCATTTAAAGTAGTTCAAACAACATTGGAATACATTTATATCTCAAAAATAAAACAATCAAGAAACATGGTCATCTTCAAAATATGTATGACAGTATTTTTGGCTACAGGACTCTGTACTCTCTAAGTGATCTCAGCAATATGTGTATACAAACATCAACCTAAAATTGGCCATAGGTGACTCATCACCCTCTCATCAGGGATGTGACTAACTGTATGTACTTTTTTTAACATTTTAATATCATAGAGTGTGTCCAAATAACTCACTAACTACCTACGACTTGTATGCTCTTCTACACAATAAACGATGGTAAATTTCATTTAAGACTACATAAAATAAAATTAAATCTCATTCTTCTATTTCAATGAAAATTTTCCATTTAAAACCAAAATGAGTTTTAATTAAAAACATACCTCTTTCCCAAGATAAAACCACTAGGTTTCTCTCAAAACATTTTAAGTCATTTCCATAAATTTGAAATCAATTCCATTATTTCAAAATTCATTTCCATAGCTAAATTTAATAATTTAATTGAAATAGTTTCCATCAAATCCACAATTTAAATTAAATAATTTAAATCAACCAATTGTTTTATACACACCCCAGTTCAATGGAATTAGGGTTATTCCAAATTTTCATGCCAAAACCATTTCGGATATCCTAATTCAAAGGAATTGGGTTTTATCGAGTCAATTGAAATAATTTTTGATCAACTGAATTTAAATCAATAGTTGAAATAAATCAAGAAATACTAGGTTAATCAATTTGGAAAATCAGGATGGAATCACTTACCTTTTTCTTGAAATGCAGCACTCGCAACGGCACTCGTCAATGAGAAAAAATATGGATAAGACCTAAAAACCCAATCTAGAAATGAGATCTAACATCAAAGATCATAGATTCATCCCTATCAAGATTATCTATTGATATTTTAGATGAGAAAGAGATAAAGGTGAAGAATGTATGAGAGGGCTTACTCAAGAAGAACATCGCAAGAGAAACATTGATAAAACACCTAAAGAATAGATCTGAAAGGGTTGGAGAGATAAAATATCTCCTAAGGAAGGATTTGGGTTGAGGTATTTGAAACATGAGTGGAGGAAAGAAAATATATCAGCTGTGTTTCCCATTTAAAAAATTCAATCGGGGAATTTCATGATGTGTAATAAAATTTCATGTTGTGAAATAGTTAATATCTGAGACCTCCAAAAAATGTATCACCTAGAATTAAAAACTGTCCATTAAATACATCATGATGTGTGACCTTCACAACATGAAGTCTTTCAGGACTTACATCCATAAATCCTTACACATCGTGTAACTTATTTACATGGTGTGTAACCAACCTTTAGCCTATAGAAAAAGTTGGTTAAAGCTGAGAGTCCAAAAAATATTTGACTTCACCATTATAAGTATCCTACCAATTTTTTCTCAACCCTACACAATCCAATAAATTGAAAAACCATGCAATGTTAAAGGCATGCCTGCCAAATTGGTAACGGGATGTTACATTCTGGGTGAAATGAGAATGGAAAAGGGGGGTAAACCCCTTTAAAGGTTGGAGGGGAAAATTGCAATTTTTCTCTTTAAATTAGAGGAATGGTTATGTTTTATAGTTAGGCTAACTATGTTCAAAATGTATAGGATTCACTTCCCAAGCACCCCTTCCCCACAAAGTTACATCACATTGTTATAAAAACCATGAACCAACTATATAAGTGACTCTATGACCCTGAACCATGTCACACGGTTTTATGGGCCACCTTTAATTGTTTGTAAACTCATGATTCCCTTATTATATGGGTTTCGTGGTTGAGATGCACAGTTATTACTAACTACGCGACTCAACCTACTCCTCAAAAAAAACTACGATTCTAAACGTCCAAATATCTTGACACTTTTCCAAGAACTTAGGGAACCTCTCAATCCCTGAACCATGTCAAAAAAATAATTTTAAGTTTTCTAACTCTTGGAATTAAATTTTGAATATTAGTTTAATATTTTTTTCATACACTAAATGAAAAAAATAAATTCCTTTTAAATTTTCAACTCATCAAAAAAATCAGATCTTATAAATATTGAAAATATGTATAAGCAAGTGGTTATTGAAAAATATCATGTTTTAAATGAAAAAGAACATATTTTAAAATAAAATTATGATTTTATTTTCAAATTAAAAAATCAACCCAATGTATAAGTTTTCAAAACCAAAATCAAAGATTTCAAAATCTCTCTTTTAAAATTCACCCAAGGCGAACAAAAATATAAAACGATCTTTGGTTCTCAATGTTTTAAAATAAATATTCAGGATTTTTTTTTTCAAATGATATTTCAAATTCTTCTAAAACCACTACCTTTATTTAAAATGGTGTTTCTAGAAATAAAATTTTCATATATTATCATAAATACTGTCATATTTTCTAGGAATTTTATTGAAAAAAATCTAGATATAGAAGGCCTAAATCAATACCAATTTTTTCTCATCTATCTCAAAAATATGAGAATGTTTGGGTTCCTAAATATTTACTAGCCTAGGTTTTAGGACATAAAATTATTATCTTTAATAAATCATACTCTAGAATTATATGACCCTCAAGGGTAGCCAAAGGCTCCTCTAAATGATTTCTTTCAGGTCCTTTCCACATAACCTCTTTAAAATATCAAAATAGTGGATTCCATTTAAAATGTGGTGTTTGAAATCTTGAAGTGATTTATCATCTCTTTATACCTTAAGATTAATGTTTTATGCTTCATTTAATGAGTATCCTAGATATTTTCTTTATAGAGAATATTGGACATCAATATTGATCTTTATGAAAAAAGGTTATTTGTTCCTTTTATTTTAGTTCTCTCTTGGATTTTATTTCAAAATATTTACTCTTCAGTTTTACTCTTATTTTTAAATTTTTCTCTCTTTATATTTTGTTTTTATAGTTTTATCTCAATTGTACTACCATTTGAGGGAATTCATATCCATTTTTTAAATTCTGTTTTATTTTTTATCAAGATTTATTTTATTTTTATTTTTAAGTTTTTTTCTATCTTTTATTTTATTCATGATATTATATATTATCTTTAATTTTTATTTGATATTATTTTATCCTTGAAATTTAATCTCTATTTTACCTTTCAAATTATTTATTTATTTTAATCTTATTTCATTCTCTATCTACTTTAGTTTAGTGATGTTTTTTAATGGTCTTTCTCAATAATCTCTTCTCTATTATATAATCATGTTCATAAAGATTAATTTTTTTCTAATAATGTTTAATATCTTCTTAAAATCATGTTTTAACCTCTATATCTCTTGAAATAATATTCTCTTAATTCTTGGATAATCATTATACACGGTTCAAAAATAATTTTTTTCAAAAGTTCTATTTTGAAAGGATTTTGTTTTCATGAATTTGTTATTTTATTGCGAATAATATTATTTTTTAATATATTTATGACCTATTGAGATAAATTAATTTATTTCTTTATTTTATGTAGCATTATAGTTTGTAAATTCCTCTCAGTTTATTCAAACTTTTTTCCTTAAATGGGTCTTTAATATAATTTAAAGTATGTTTTGAAATTATTTTCCATTATCTTTTAATATATCTCTGACCTTCTTTCTTTTAACATTACTTTTTTGATAATAAAAAAGGGTGAGAATCTTTTGATGTAGTTAAAAGATCAAAGAAAGTATGTTTTAAATATTATTTCATCAAGAGGGAGAAATTTGTTTCAAAGTTTCAAAAAATGGAGAGATATATTTTTCATGTTTATTTGGTAACTCCTTCATTTTTATATTTTCCCTCTTCCTTATCTTGATTTTAATATAATTTTTTTGTGATAATTAAAGAGAGGGGGATTATTGGACCCTAAAGCATAATTTTTTCAATGATAACCAATAATATAATGTTGTTCTAAGTTGTTTCATGTTGTTCCAATTGTATTTTGCATGTTTCAATTGTGTTAGTTGGATAGAAAGGCATTGTTCCTAAATGTACCTTCAAATCAGGTTAAAGGTCCACGTCCACTTATGTTGTAGTAGGGAATCACTGACTACCTGGGGCAGTGCCACCAGATAGTGTGTGTATTGAGAAAAACACTCTCATCCAGAAGGATTCCATCAAATAGATAGTGGAGGTGCACTGATTAGCTATTGGGGGATTTCCATAAGTATCTTCTACTAGGAGTCCCATCGGATACTCATGTCCTTTCTTCATTTACTTTGTGAAAATGATTTCATTTAATTGTATTTTTTAAATTCTATTATGCTTTAATTTGATTATATTGATAACTTTATTTACTTATATACATCTTATATAACATACATTTTCTTTATAACTTTAATTTTTAAAAAATAAATTCACCCCTCCCCCACTTTACATTTTTATAACCCAAAAAAACAATCTTAAAAAAGAATCCACCCTAATCTTAAAAACTTTGAAAAATCATCAACCAGAAAGAGATCAACCATCACCCCAACCTCTCAGATGATGAACCCTCCTCTATGATTTGTGCTTTTTCCATGATTTTTCATTAGCAACATGAGAACCAGTGTAATCATCTAGTATAGTGGGAATCTATGAGGCCCAAGGATTATGTTCTCTAGATAAAGCTATTCCAAGAACCTTCTCAAATATCTCTGAATAATCCTTAGTGTAATGAAAAAGATGTTTGTGGTTTTCTTGGGGGACACGATGCTTTATTTGGAGATTTTTTCAAAAATCTAGTTTTTCCAATGGTGGAACCCCAAACGGTGGCATCAAATGGTGGAACCGAACATGGCTCAATGAATGGTGTCTCACTGAACAATGACATCGTGACTCACCCAACGGTGATTCACTTCTAATAGCTTTCCAAGTTTCCATGTTTCTCCAGTTTCTCCCAGATTTTCCAAATTCTCCCCTGTTACGTTTTATTTTGTGTAAATCATGTTTAAAGCCTTGTTTATGCATTTATAAAGACGTTTCAAAGGATATTAATTATATATTTAATATCCTAACACATTGGGGACTTTGAAATAATCCAACTCCATGGTCATGGACATAATTCAACTTTAATGAATTTTGAAACTGTTCTACATTTGATATAGGATCCAGCTCTTCAAAGATAGAACCTTTCTTTACTAGTGTGTTTTTGTTCCCTCTTGGTTTTCTTAGATCCTTCCCTTCTAGTGGAGTCACCCATTGTTCCATAGCCATCGATCGAACTTTCCTTATAGTTTTTCCTTGGATTTTTCTTACTGCTCATGTGACCCTCTGTTTTTGACACAAGAAAGAGTTGTTGATCATCTACTATTCCAAGTAGGGATTTCCTTCATCTCTCTTTCATTTGTGTATTATGTGGGCTGGCTGTAGTATTGTTATTTTGTAAAAAAAATTTAATTCACATTTTGGAAAATATAAATTCAATTACGAACATGATAATGTGTTGGGAGTGGATTTGTGTTGATCACCTATATTATTGGTTATCTTTGTTGATGATGTGATCTATTATGGTCGTACAGCTTCTGAAAATCATGAATGTTGGTGATCTTTGCCTATGTAGGGATGATGTTTTAGAACTGTTGTTGTTTCCTTATGAATAATTATTGTAAATATCAATATGATTAATTATGTATACCTGGTTAAATTAAATGGATGACCTAGTATGAAAACCCTTGTGTGATCACCCCTACTTGTCAAGGTTAAATTTAAATAATCGTATTGGCCAAATTTTAATACACCATATTTTATAGGTGTGGTTGTGTGTTGTGTGTGGTTCTATTTGACCCTGTGTTGTGTCTGAGAGTGTGTTTGTTTGTATTTAGTGGTTCATGTGGTGTAATGGAATCTCAGGTTGAGAGATTGATTGGTTTTGGAATGGATTAACTTGTTATGTAGTGGCACTACATCTGGGTAGTGTTTGGGAAACAGGAATGGAGGACTAGGTTGTGTTGTGATTTCATGTTTATAGGTGTGTTGGGTGTGGTTTTGTTGTATAGTGGGGCTTCTGAGTCTATTTGTGAGATGATTATTGAGTATGATAACTTTGAATAATGATATTTGGTAGTGGTTGAACGAGTGTCTAGGAAAAAGGGGGTGTGTAGTGGGACTGTAAGTGGGTTTTTTTTCTATTTGTTTTTATGAATGGGTGTTAAAATGGAAATCCTTTACCTTGTATCCTATTCTATATTTTAATTTTGGAAGTGTATAAAGTTTCATCGGCACTCTTAGGATTAGTGTTTTGTTGTTACTTGAATGGGGGTAATCATGGAGTAAGCATGAACCCGTTTTAGTTAATTAGGCTCTTCGCCTTCTGAGAACGATTGTTGGTTTTTCATTTGTTAGTTTCATGGGTAGGGATGGTGTAAATAAATGAATGGTATTATAATGTGTAATGAAAATTGGTTAAATGAAAGGTGTGGGTTGATGCTTTGGTTGTGGCTGTTGTGTGTCTATGCATGTAGGGGTAGCAACAAAGATGGTTTTGTGTGGGCTGGTTGTATGTTTGTAATTACATAGGATGGGATGTGTGTTTGTTACCTATATGTATAACCTTTTAGTTTATAATGTTTTCTATAAACACCCCACCCACGTTGAGAACATGTTCTGAACACCCCCATTGTTATGTAAGAGGGTGTCTTTCCCAACATCCTAATAGGATAATGGATGGATGGTTACTAACTTTACCTTGGTCCCTCTTCTTGGAATTTATCGCCTAGGTGTTTTTGGGTAGGCTATAATGGATTGTATTTTATTACAATATTTATAGTATTTTTTGTGTGAGAGGTGGTTTTTTTCTCATGTGTCATTGGGATAAGGCCTAAGTGTTTTCGGGTAGGATGTGGTATGTGTGAGGCTCAGGTGTTTGTGGGTGGGATGAATGTGGTTTTCTGGCCTAGGTGTGTGTGGGAAGGTTGTGAAAGTGGGTCTTGTGGAAGAGCGTGGTATCGTCAGAACTTTATACGTTAAGGATGAGTAGTTAACCAGTGGGAAGTGGTGCAGGGTGCCCATATATCGATGTACTTATATTATTACATTACTCGACAAGAGTTATTTGGTGAGTGTGCCTTGGTGAGGATGGGGTGGATAGTATACCTTGTTAGGTGATTTTGGAGTTTCTGTTGTTTTCTCAGGGGTTAATTAGTCTTCCTCTCCCACTTGTGTAGGGGTGAATTTGTTTTTTCCCTACTGATTATACCTGTATGCTCAACCTGTGTATATAAAACTGTTTTATGGTTTCTAGGGAAATTATGTTGACTTTGTTGGACCTTATTATCTTTGATGTTGGGGGTGGTTTCTATGTCACTTCTTAGATTTATTTTTCTACTTAATTTAAAGTTTTCCTTATATTTCTAGTAGTTTTACTTTATACATGCATGTGGATGGATTTTGGTTTCTTTTTATATATGTGTCTTGGAGTTGTTTTGAGGTTGATACATCTTATTTATTGATCTTAGTTACTATAAAAAGGGTAGTGCCTCCCATTTTTGTGATATTTTTATAACCTTGGTGCTTTTTAGCACCCTGGGGACTATTAGAGGTGGGACTCTACGGTCATTATCTCTCCTTCATATTGAGGAAGGAAGGTCTCTACATCTAGCCATCCCTTCCCTCATCTTGAAGATGGCTGGTTGTGATAGAATGGTATCAGAGCTGATGGTTGAGAGATAGGGTGGTGTTTGGAGTTAGGAATAGTTCAGATTTATTATGTTGGTACATAAATAGTGGTAGAAGGTATTGGTTCATGACATATTCTAGGTAAGACTAGGTAGGACATGAAATATTACTGCCCCATGAGATCTGATGCAAGGACTCTAAGCTTACTGAACGACCAAGTGAGGCTACACCGTTTATGGGGTAGACACCCTAGGAAAGGTACATATGTCATGATGACTTGTGTTACTATTTTTTTAGGAAATTTTAGGAAATTAAAATAAATAAAGAGTTAAAATTAATCCTAAATGAATTCCACACTACTCGGGCTTAGGAGTTCCTTATTTTTATTTCATTTATGGTGCCCGGTCATCATATGCATGTGGTACGAGCAGTGGAGGCTCAACAGGCCAATCCAACCGATCGGTGGGGGGTTGATCTATAAAAGGAGGAAAATAAATTGCAGAAGATAGTTCGTGATTTCCAGCGATAGACTCTGGAAAAATACAAGGGCAGTGTCTCAGACATGGAGATGGAGAGTTGCCTTAAGGAGTTGGTGATCACTTTCAGCTCGATCAGGCTCCAACAAAGTACTATGTTCCTCTATAGGTGATCCAGATTATAGGATAATCATGTCAATGGTGAATGATTTTTCTTGGGGAGATAAAGGAGACTGATGTTTTTTGGACTGGCTTTGAGAAGGAGTTATGGGCGGCATTCCTTTCTTCCATGATGAAAGCTAAGAAGAGGCAGGAGTTACTCTACCTCCAAAAAAGAGTATGTCAATGAGGGAATTGGGGATCAAGTTAAAAGATCTTCTACTCTTTGGTCTAGATCTATTTTTGGATGAGGAGTCTCAGGCAAGGTGCTTAGAGGAGGCACTCTATCCTTCTCTTAAGTATGTGATTACTCCCTTCACTCCACTGACATACTTAGAGGTTAAGAAGAAGGATAAAGTGGTGAAAAGGATGCAATAATGAGGATTTATACTACTAGAGGGAAGTCAGCTGAATTATTTAAAGGGGAAGTCCGTCAACAAAAATTCTATAGTGTTAGGGCCTTCCAGGTTTCGGCCAGCAGGGATCCAGACCCAACAATTCCAGTTCTGACCCTCTGGTTCTCTCCCTTTTACCATGGGCCTAGGGTTGAGGTGTTTCACTTATAGAGGCTACGGGAACCTTAAAATTAAGTACCCAACTTGAGATCAGTGTGGTGGAGGTGGGAAGGCTCATCACCCACCTCATCAAAAATTTCCAGCCATGTCTTTTCAGTAGTAGGGATACGAGGCCTCTACTCTACTGAGGGAAGATGCTGCATGAGGAGGACTACCTTAGGGTTCTCCTTAGGTACCTTGACCAAAACATGGTTTGGGGGGAGGAAAATAGATTAGGTGTAGAGGAACCAAGAGTGGGGATCTTCATGGCACATAGGAAACAGTTTCAGTAGTGCCATAGATTGTTCTAAGTATGATTAGTTTTTTTAGTACGCTTGATTTCACCTTGTTTGATTCTAAAGATTCACACTCCTTCCTTTAAAATAGTGTGACTCATGCCTTGGAACTATACATAGAGAGGATTTATGTTCCCCTAGTGTTGAGTACACTATTTGGATGTTATACTAGCTTGTTTGATGTTTTCTAGTGATGTAGACTGATGTTGGGGTTGCACCAGTCCAGTAGGGATCTCTTTCTACTATAGATGTAGCCATATGATGTTATCCTTATAATCGATTGGTTGTACTCTTTTCATGTTGTTATGGACATGTGGTATGGATATCACCAGTTGAGTGTGAAGGAGGGCGACATCCTGAAGACTGATTTCATGTGCAGGTATGGGCACTTCGAGTTTGTAGTTATGACAATTGGTGTTATGAATGCACCAGACATGTTCATGGGGCTCATAAACTTTTTCTTTTGTGAGTTCCTAAAATAATTCATCATCATATTCATCGATGAAATTTTGATCTACTGAAGGTTATAGGAGTAAGCATACTGATCATATCAGGACTTTCCTATAGATTCTTCAGCACCACCAGCTCCACGAAAAGCCTTCCAAGTGAAATTTTTGGACATAGGAGGTCCACTTTCTTGGGTATGTGGTGTCTCAGTAGGGTGTAGTGGTGGACTCGTAAAAGTTATAGGTAGTTATTTCTTGGTTATCACCAAATAATGTGGTATAATTTCACATTTTTCTTGGTCTGGTAGGATACTACTCGAGATTCATACCTGATTTCTCTCCAGTAGAATCTCTATTGACAGATCTGACTATAAAAGGGAAATAATATGTGTGGATTGAGCAGTATCAGATAGATTTTATCTATTTTAAGGGGAAGATGGTCAGTGCACATGTTTCCAGAGGAAAGGGAGATGTTCAATGTGTTTTGCGACACTTCTCGTCTAGGCTTGGGCTATGGGATAATGCGGCAATAGGGAGTGATCTATTATTGGTATAGGCAGTTACATCCCCATGAATGTAACAATACCACCCATGATATGGAACTTTTATCAATCATTTTTGTACTATAGTTATTGATGCATTACCTCATCAGAGAGCACTTTTTGATCTCCACAGATCAAAAGATCTTGATATATATCTTTTCCTAGTGAGATATAAACTTGCGACAATAAAGGTGTATGGATTTTCTCTAAGATTATGATTTTAAAATATCTTAAACCTTAGGGAATGTAAATATCATGGATTATGCTTTGAGTAGAGAAGTCATAGAAGGAGGTAGTTTGGGAATCTGTGGATGCTTGGATGTCGATGGAAGAGTTGGTTTCCTTTCACTTAGATGCAAGAATGGATGGCGGAAGAGGTGGCCTATTTCAGATGATAGTGTGATATTATCTGATTCAGTAGGAGGAGGAGTCTGGTGGGGAGACTCAAAGGCGGAGGTGATGTGTGATCATGTTGACCAAGGAAATGCTCTAGAGGGATAGTCAGAGGATGGTTATAATTAGAAGACGTCCTGTGGGATGTTGTTTGTACTAGTGGTATTACATAATGAATTTCTATCTGAGTTTCATAGCTCACCCCTAGTGGTACACCAAGTAGTTTCCAATATGTCTCGGGGCTTGAGGGATCAGTTCTGGTGGCCCGAGATAAACTAGGTTATGGTGGAGTTTGTGGAAAATTGCTTGGTGTGCCAACAGGTAAAGGCTAAGAACCGTGTTCCCGGTGGTCAGTTGCACCCCTTAGATTTCTCCAAATTGAAGTGGGATGACATCTTTATGGATTCTATCACAGGATTACCCAGGACTCAGGGAGGATGTGATTCAATCTAGGTAGTAGTGGATTGATTGACGAAGTCGTCTCACTTATTAGTGATCAATGAGTTGAGACCAGTGGATACTTTAACATAGAGGTATGTGGATGTGGTGGTGCAGCTGCATGAAGTTACAAGATCCATAATCTCATATCATGATACACGTTTTACATTGTGATTCTATAGTAGATTGCATCATGATTTTGGCACTCAGTTACACCTCAGCACTTCTTTCCACCCTCATATGGATGGAAAAACAGATAGGACCATCCAAACATTGGAGGAAATGTTGCAGGATTGTGTTCTGGACCTTAGTGGGTCCTAAGTATGAAATTTTCCCTTGTTAGAGTTCATTTACAATAACATATATCACTATTCCATTGGAATGGATCCATTCAAATCTTTATATGGTAGACTATGTAATTCACCATTATGTTGGACTGAAGTTGGGAAGGCGACTGTTCTTAGTCTAGATGTGGTGTAGAGTATGACAGAGAAGGTGCATCTTGTCCATCAGAGGATGAAGGTAGAATAGTACTGGAATAAATCTTATGTCGATCACAGGATAAGGCCCTTGGATTTCAAGGATGTGGACCATGTATTCTTGAATTTTTCCCCTCGATATTGGTAGTGGAGGTTTGGCAGAGGGAGTAAGATTTCTCCCATGTTCATCACACCTTTAAAGGTGTTGGGATGAGTTTCCAAGTTGGAATATCAACTGGAATGGCCACCGTAGTTAGGGAGGATCCATGAAATCATTCATGTCTCTCAAATTTTTCATTATCTTCATGATGAATCCCATTTCATTGATTGGGGAGAGTTGGATATCAAGGATGAAGGAACATTCATGGAACAGCCAGTGGAGATCCAAGATCATCAGGAGAAGGTTTTGTGTGGGTGGACCATTCCCTTGGTTCATGTGTTGTGGGCGTATAGTGGTAGAAAGGAGAGTACTTAAGAGCGAGAGGCACATATGTGTTCCCAATACCTGGAGTTGTTTTTAGTTTTGATTGTGTGCCATGTTTTGATGTAATAATTTACCTTGTTTCGTATGATATGGATTGTTTATTTGTTATCTAATTTGTGATAAAGTCCTATCATGTTGAAAGGGTAAACTTGATTCCTAATCGAGACACATTAACGTGGATGTGATTAAACCCATGCAGGGGAGTTAGTGACGCCTAAATCAAATAGTATCTTGACATGGAGGAAGGAATTACCTAATTTGTGTGTACAGACAATTGGTGTGTTGGGTATCTTGTGGATGCTTGGGTTAGAAGATATGGGAGGAGGTTTTCTTGGATGTTGAGGCTTCACTTCATCTTTTGAAAAACACAAGGAGGTTTATCCTTGAGAGATATCTTACGGGATGGTTGTTCGGACCCCTTCTTCTGCTGGTTTAGTTTTCAATTCTCGAGGACAAGAATAGTTTGATAGGTATATGATGTAATGAACCGAATTTCTTTGGGCCATTACTTTGTGAAAATATAGTGTTTTTGGTGTTCTTGGGGGACATAGTGGCTTGTTTCAAGAGTTTTCCAAAAAACCAGTTTTACCAAAGGTGGAACACCGAACGGTATCACCAAATAGTAGAACCATATAGTGGAACACCAGATGGTGGAACCTAATGGTGTCACAAAAAATGGTGGCAGCAAACAGTGTCACACGAAACAATGGCTCACTGAATGGTGTCTCACTGAACGGTGACATCGTGGCTCACCCAACAGTGAGTCACTTATAATATTTTTCCAAATTTCCATTTTCCCCAGTTTCTCCTAGATTTTATAGATTCTCCCCTCTTAAGTTTTATTTGATGTAAATAGATTTTAAATCCTTTATTTGGTGTTTCTGAATGCATTTAAAAGGACATAAAAAATATCTTTAATATCCTAATACTCTAGGGACTTTGAAATAATCCAACAACATTGCCTTGGCCATGATCCGACTTTAATGAATTTTGAAACCATTCTTCATTTGATATGGTATCTATCCCTTCAAAGCTGGGATCTTACCTTCCAAATGTATTTTTGTTTCCTATTGGTGCGCCTAGAGCCTTCCTTTCCCATGGAGTCACCTGTTGTGTCGTATCCATTGATCGAGATTTCCTTATAGTTTTTCCTCATAGTTTTCTTTTTACTCACGCGACCCTCTGTTTTTGATGCAAGGGAGAGTTTTTGATCATCTGATATTCCATGTAGGGATTTCCTTCATCTCTCTTTTATTTGTGTATCATGTGGGGTGTGAATAGTAATTTTCTTTTGTGAAAGCTTTCAAATCCAACTTTTAACAAAGATAAATTCTAATATGAAATCAATAACATGATGGGAGTTGATTGATGTTGATCGCGTGTTTTATTTATTATCTTTGTTAGTGATGTGATCTTTTGTGGTCGTATGGCTTCTGAAAATCATGATCGTTGGTGGTCTTTTCCTATTCATGGGTGATGATTTAGCACTATTGTTGTTTCCTTATAAAAAATTGCTATAAATACCAATCTGATTCATCATGTATACCCAGTTAAATAAAATGGATTCCCTGCGATGAAAACTCTTGTGTGATCACCCCTTCTTATCAAAGTGAAATTTAAATAATAGTGTAGGCCAAATATGAAAATACCCTATTTTATAGGTTTGGTTGTGTGCTATGTGTGGTTCTATTCGACCTTGTGTTTGTGCTATTTGTATGGTGTTGTGGATGGGAGTCTGTCTGTGTGTATGGGGTGGTGCATGTGGTGTAACGGAATATCAGGTTGAGAGATAGATTGATTGTGGAATGGATGAACTTGTTATGCATTGGGACTGCATCTGTGCAGTGTTTGGGTAGTGGGGATATAATATTGGGTTGTGTTAGGATTTCAAGTTTATGGGTGTGTTGGGTGTGGTTTTTTTGTCCATTGGGGATGTTGGGTCTAGTTGTGATAGTATGACTAAGTGGGATAACTTTGAAGAATGAAATTTGATAGTGGTTGAATAGGTGTCTAGAAAAAATGGGGTGTGCAGTGAGACTACAAGAGGGTTATTCTATATGTGTTTCTATGAATGGGTTTTAAAATAGAAATCCTTTAACTTGGTCCCTCTTCACTTTTTTAATATTGGAAGTGTCTAAAGTTTCACATGTGCTCTCAGGATCAGTGTTTTGTTGTGCCTTGAATGGGTATAATCATGAAATAAACATGAACCCGATTTAGTTAATCAGGATCTTCGCCTTCTAAGAACGGTTTCTGGTGTTGTTTTTGTTAGTTTCTTAGGTAGGTATGGATTAAATAAATGAATTGGATTATAATATAGAATGAAAACTGGTTAAATTAAATGGGTGGGTTGATGTTTTGGTTGTGGTTGTTGTGTGGATATACATATAGGGGTAATAGAAAAGGTGTTCTCATGTGGACTGGTTTTATATTTGGAATTCTATAGGATGGGTTGAGTGTTTGTTACCTATACGTATAAAATTGTAGTTCCTTATGTTTTCTCTATGAACCCCACCCGCATTGAAAACTATGTGGAAAACACCCCCATTATTATGGGGGAGGGTGTCTTTCCCAACATCCCAATGGGAGGATGGATGGCTGGTTACTAACATTAATTGTTCTATATTTTTGGAATTTATCACCCAAGTGTTTTTAATAAGGCTGTAATGGATTGAGGTTTATTACTAGATTTATGTTATTTGTTGTGTGAGAGGTGGTTTGTTTCCCAAGTGTATTTAGAATGAGGCCTAGGTGTTTTTGGGAAGGATGTGGTTTTTGTGAGGCCTATGTGTTTATGGGCGGTATGTGTGTGGTTTGTGGCCAAAGTTTTTGCGGGTAAGTTATTATAGTGGGGATTTTTGAAGAGCATGGTAGCTTTAAGGCATTTTCCATTAGAGATGAGCAGTTGACCAATGGTAAGTGGTGTGGGGTACCCAAATATCGATGTGATTATATTATTACATTACTTGACTTGCATTATTTGGTGATCATGCCTTGGTGAGGTTGGGGTGGATAGTATACCTTGTTAGTTGATTTTGGAGTTTCTATTGTTTTCTCATAGGGGCATTAGTATGCCTCTCCCACTTGTGAAAGGGTGAATTTGGTTTTTCCCTTTTTTGTATACTTGTATACTCACCCTACATATATAAAACTATTTTTAGGTTTCTAGGGAGATTACGTGAACCGTGTTGGACCTTACTAGCTCAGAATTTAGGGATAGTTACCATGTCACTATTTAGTTTTATTTTGGTACTTATTTTCGAGTTTTTATTATATTTATAGTAGTTTTACTTTAACCATGCATGTTGATGGATATTGGTTTCTTTTTATATGTGTGTCTTTGAGTTTTTTTAAGGTTGATACATCTTATCTCCTAATCTTGGTTGCTATAAAAAGGGTAATGCCTCACATTTTTAGGATATTTCTATACCCTTTGTGTTGTTCGCCACCCTAGGTCCTATTGGAGGAAGAACTCGGGGTTTATTATCTCTCCTTCATCTCAAGGAAATAAGGTATCAACATCTTTTTATCCCTTACCTAATCTTGAAGAAGGTGTGTCATGACACTTAGGTTCAAAACCACCCCTTGGAGGCTAACTTTCATCTTTTCTTATATCTAGATTGACTAACTCAGTGGCCATAGCATGGGATTTGTCACCTTCCTTAGGGAATGATTCCTAGTACTAGATTTTTTCAGATTATTTGGAATACTAAGGATAATTTTTCTCCCTATACTCCAAAGTCAAGGTTTCTTTCTTACATCACCAGGAATAGCCATTAGTGAGATTACAACAACACAACTACAAAAGTTTTGAAACACTAGAGGGAACTACTCATGTGTCAATAGTAAATTTCCCTTATCTGTGAATTGTTGATGAATATGATCTTATAGAAAAGAAGGACTATTCTTTATAACATTAGTTTAAATAAGGTCATGAGTAGCCTCTAATTTCATGGTGGTGTGATTATTATCCTGGACTGAGCTCATACTTGTTGGATCCACATGTTCCATACTGTGTTCCTTCCCTACATAACTAGCCATTATATCATAAACATATCTAATTAAATGTATTCCATCCATATAGTGGTCACCTGTGAATGAATTTAAACCACTTCCTATAGCCTTCAAGTCTTCCTCCACATGGAAAACATGGCCTTTACTATTATACTTTCTAGAAACAATATTTAAGATACTATTTTATTTATTCATAATTAAGATCATTTAAGTAATTATAAAATAAAAAAAACTAGGTGAAGAGCATCAATTACTTTGATTATTGACTATCCCAGATTCCAAAAAAATTATAACCCATAAAATAAATTAAAATTTAAAAAACAATTTAAAAAAATTACCTATTTTGGGAGGGGTTGAGGTGTTCTGACTGAAAATTTTAGACCAGAACCAATAAAAAAGAAAAAACTAAGATTAAGATCCCAGAAAAAGGGTTTGAAAAGAAGAAATAAACCATAAATAAAAGAAAATGTGTAAAATAAAAGAACACATGTGATTTACATTCTTCAGATCTCATTTATCCTATGTGCACGATAAGAACCCCATCACCATATTTATAATTATGAAAAACAAACAAAATAGAAATCATATAATAGAGAAGGTAAAATTAAAGAGGCAGTGAACATACACCATAGAAGCTCTCTGGGTATAGGATCATCACTCAAGGATCCAATGGTGAACTCTATCCCAAATATGGTAACATACGCTCTCTAACTGGATGGACTCACGCATGCAACCCCAACATAAACTGAGAAAAGGAAAAAGATACAGTATAAAACCAGTGCAGAAAAACAAATACAACCTTACAGACTTGGGCCTACACCAAGAATCCAAGAAGAGTTCATTGAAGAATATTGATAGTGATGTCAAGGTTGAGATTTCTTGAAGACATTATGATCAAATAATTCTTGTGGGAAGCAAGCCCTCCACCAGATGAGGAAACTAAAACATGGACTATGGGAGCCTTTAAGAGAATCTTGGATAGTATTATCCCTCTCAAAATTTATTCTATCTATAATTGAATAAAAAAGGAATTCAATATCCACTCTCAAGATGAATACTGAGAAAATAAATTGACATGACCAGTAGTAATGGTGAGGCATCGGTGAGAAATGGGTTATGAGGCATGGTAGGAAAGGGAAGATGTGTGGATGGATGAGGGAACATTTAAAAATATCTAAGGATAGGCCCATGAAATAGATCATCAAAATCCAAGGACACGTGGTAAATATGGAGTGGATAGGTGGTAGCGAAGAAGATCATAGAGAAAAACATGAAGCATAAAATCCGCATATAAGAGTTGTATGATTAGCATAATCCACATATAGTAGTGCACCTTGGAAGAACCTAAGTATCATAATACAGAAATTAGGTTGTTCCCTAAATCCCACATGCCCAATAATCATGGAGGGACATCTAGAAAACCCATTAAAGGAAGATCCCATAGTGAACAAGGTCCCAAACCAAAAAATACTTTTCATAATAATAATAATCTAAAATAATTTTTCAAGTAAAAGTTTAGAGAATTTCAATTTTGATTTTTTTTAAACTTACATTTATAAAATTTATAAAATATAAACTAAACTCAAAAAATATAAACTATAACATATTTATTTCAATACTTTATGAAAAATATCCATAATTCATTTGTGATGTGTAGGAATCAAATAAACCTCAATCTGATACATGGTGTGTCTAATATGACTCAAAGTGTGTGTTTTCAGTTTAAAATTTACATTTTAGTTCAAAAAAATGTGACATACTTAAAACAGAGAAAACACATTCTTAATTTTTGGGTACTTTAGAAGAATTATCCACAATTCACTTTTGACATGTAGTAATTAACCACACCTCAATCTGAGACATGGTGTGTGCGGTATGACTTGATGTAACAACTAGGTCCCAGTGATAGCACAGACACCCCACCTTTAATATGGTCATCAGGTCTTGGCCCACCAAGTACCACCAGTTACCCCACAGACATGTGGTCCCCACCCTAGGTCCCATCCACATGCCTGAATGGGTCATCTGACTAACGATAGTACTCACAGTCCAACACATGTTCTTTTTATTATGCTTTGTCCTCACTTTCACACACCCTTGTAAACTTTACAGAACATCACCCATCTTGATCACTACTCCAACCCAAGAACACTTAACTGTGGAGTTATAGTCATTTAGGCTCCCAAAAAAGAAGGTACACCTTTTTTACATGAGTCATATCATTTTTGTATTTAACCATTTATCAATATAGGGTGTTACATTCACCCCCCCCCTAGAGCACAACGCCTCATTGTGGGTCCTATATCTCAACCCAAGAAGTGCACCACACTTAAGGATGAGTTTCTACTCTGATACCAAATGTAACAACTGGGTCCCAGTCAAAATACAGACACCCCACCTTTAACATGGTTGTCAGTTCCTTGTCTTCCATGTACCACCAGTTGTCCCACAAACACTTGTTCCCCACCCTAGGGCCCACCCACATGCCCGAATGGTTCATCTGAATAATTATAGTCCCCACAGGCCTACACATGTCTTTTCCATTGTGCTTTGTCCTCACTCACACAAAACCTATTAAACTTTCCAAAAGGCCACTCATCCTGATAACTACTTTAGGACAAGAATGACTAACTGTGGAGTTCTAATCAGGTAGGCTCTTGAAAAGGAAGGTGCACCTTGTTGACATGAGTCATATCATTTAGTCATTTAAATTCTAGGGTGTTACACTCAAATTGTATGTTTTTAGCTTAAAATTGATAATTTAGTTCAAAACAGACACCACATACTCAAAAATGAGTAAACACATTCATATTTATTTTATAATTTATAAAAACATTCCATAAAAAAATTTTGACATATAAGAATCAACCTCACCTTAATATGATACACAATGTGCCTTTTATGACTCAAAGTGTATGTTTTTAGTTTAAAATTTACATTTTAGTTCAAAACACACATGACATGCTCAAAAGTGATGAAACAAATTCATATTATTTTGATACTTTAGTAAAATTATCCATTAGTCATTTTTGGTGTGTATGAATCTACATCACATCAATCTAACACATTATGTGGATAATATGACTTAAAGATCATTTATTCAATATAGAAGTGTCATTTATGTTTAAAATGTGAATCACATAGCCAAAATCAAGAAAACAAGCATGGACTATTTTCAATTTTTTGTACAACAATTCATAACTTATTTTTGGATTGTAGGAATTGATCGCACATCAATTTGACACATGATGTGGCTGGTATGACTCAAAGTACATGTTTTCAATATAAATGTGTCATTTTAGTTTAAAACACATCACATATCCAAAACTAATAAAAATATATCAAATGGGTTTTAAACATTAGTAAGATAATCTATAATTCATTTGTGACATGTAAGAATAGATTTATGTCAATTTTACCGATGATGTGGCCAGTATGATTTGAAGTGTGTATTTTCGATATAGAAGTGTCATTTTAGTTTAAAATGCACATCTCATAGACAAAACTAATAAAATTATTTTGGATTGTTTTTTAACTTTAATAAAAATATCCATAATTCATTTTTGATGTGTCGGGATTTATTTTCCCTCAATATTATACATGGTGTGTCTTGTACGACACAAAGTGCATGTTTTAAGTTTAAAAATGTCATTTTAGTTCAAAACACATGTGACATACTCAAAACTAAGAAAACTCATTCAAATTGTTTTTATAATTTTCAACAATGATCCATAAGTCATTTTTGATGTGTAATAATCAATATCACCTCAATCCGATACATGGTGTGGCTAGTATGATGTAAATTGTATGTTTTTTAGTTTAAAATTGATAGTTTAGTTCAAAACATGCACCACCAACTTAAAACTGATAAAATACATTAATATTATTTTGATACTTTATAAAAATCATCCATATCACATTATTAACATATAGGAATCAACCACAATATAATAATATACAAAGTGTGTTTGGTATAACTCAACGTGTATGATTTTAGATTAAAATTGACATTTTAGTTCAAAACACATATGACATATTCAAATATGAGAAAACACATTCATATTGTTTGGACACTTTAGGTCAATAATCTATAAGTCATTTTTGATGTGTAAGAATCGAACGCATGTCAATATGACGCGGGATGTGACCAGGGCGACTTGAAGTGTGATATTTCAATATAGAAGTTACATTTAAGATTAAAAAACGTGTCAAAAATCCAAAACTAAGCACAAGATCTCAGATTATTTTAAAAATATTGGGAAAAAAATTCATAATTCATTTTTTATGTTTAGGAATTTACCACACATCAATATGACACATGATGTGGTTGGTATGACTTGAACGATGTGTTTTCGATATAAAAGTTTCATTTTATTTTAAAATATACCACATATCCAAAACCAATAAAAAGATCTTAGATTGTTTTTAAAATTTATAAAAATGATCCATAATTAATTTTTGATGTCTAAGAATTGACCATACTTTATTTTCACAAATGTTGTGTTAGGTATGAATCAAAGTTTTTGTTTTTAATATAGAAGTGTTATTTTAGTTTAAAACGTGTATAATAAACCTAAAACCAATAAAACAACCTCATATTGTTGTCAAACTTTATGAAAACAATACATATTTCATTTCTAATGTATAGGAATTAAACACACCAAAATCTGATACATGGTGTGTATGGTATGACTCAAAGTGTGTGTTTTCATTTTAAAATTTAAATTCTAGTTCAGAACATGCATGACATATTCAAAACATATCAAACACATTCAGATTATTTATATACTTTATAAAAATGATACATAAGTAATTTTTTATTTATAAGAATCAACAACAACTTAATCTGATACATTGTGTGTCTAGTATGACTCAAAGTGTATGTTTTCAATTTAAAATTTATATTTTAGTTAAAAACATACACCACATACTCAAAATAGACCAAACACGTTCGTATTGTTTTGATACTTTATAAAAATGACCCATAACATATTTTTTATTTTGTAGGAATCAACCACACCTCAATCTGATACATGGTGTTCTTGGTATGACTTGAAGTGTATTTATTTAGTTTAAAATTGACGTTTTAATTTAAACTCATGTGACATATTCAAAATTTAGAAAACGCATTTAGATTCTTTTGATAGTTTACAAAAAAGATCCATAAGTCATTTTTGGAATATAGGAATTGGTCGCACATCAATCCAACACATGATGTGGCTGATATGACTTGAAGTGTGTATTTCCAATATTGAATTTCCATTTAGGTTTAAAACATGTGTCATATGGAAAAACTGAGAAAATGAATGACAATTATTTTCAAAATTTATAAAAAAAATCATAATTATTTTTTATGTGTAGTAATTGGTTTTACGTCAGTCTGACACATGATGTGGTCGGTATGACTCAAAGTATGTGTTTTCAATATAAATGTTCCATTTTAGTTTAAAACAAATCACATTAAAAAACTAATAAAAATAGATTATATTGTCTTCAAAAATTATGTCAATGATATATAATTTATTTTTGACATGTAGAAATTGATCATACGTCAATCCGACAGACGATGTGGATGGTATGACTCAAATTCTATGTTTTTAATATAAAAGTGTCATTTAAGTTTAAAACAGATGTCAGATATCCAAAACTGATAAAAAGGGAACAAATTATTTTCAAATTTTATAAAAAATATCAGTAATTAATTTTTAACATGTATTAATTGATATCACATCAATATGACACATGATGTGGTCAGTATAACTTAAAGTGTATTTTTTCAATATAAGTGTCATTTTAGTTTAAAACATGTATCACATAAACAAAACCAAGAAAACAAGCTCATATTATTTTCAAAATTTAGGACAATGATCCATGATTCATTTTTGACGTGTTAGAATTTACCACAAGTTAATTAAATGAACAATGTGGTCAGTATGACTAGAAGTGTTTGTTTTCAATATAAAATATTAATTTTAATTGAAAACACATATCACATATCCAAAAACAAGAAAACGAGCTCAGATTGTTTTAAAACACTTGGAAAATGATCTGGAATTCATTTATGATATGTATATTTTTTCACACATCAATTTGAATCACATTATGGATGGTATGACTTGACGTGAGTGTTTTCAATATTAATGTGCCATTTTAGTTTATAACGTGTATCATATATCCAAAACCATAGAAAAAAGATAATATTATTTTCAAACTTTAGGAAAATTATCCATAAATCATTTGTGACATGTTTGAATTGACCGCACATAAATCGGATGCACAATTAATTGATAATTTCATTAATATATATACATAATAATTAACAATATAATTTATCATATATGGATTATATAACATTAATTTTTTTATTATTACTAAATCAACATCAGTTTTATTATTTGGAAAATCTTTTATGTGGAGGTTGATCTTTGGAGAAAGCCTATTATATGAGTTATGATTTTGTATATTGGTTGTATTTTTTTGGATTAATTGTAAATATTACATCAATTTAAATATTTTGTAAATAAATTTTTAATTTAAATGATATTTAAATGTTATATTTGTCTTTTAATATGATTTTATGTTTATATGTATTTATTTTTATTTTTATTCTAATTGGTTCTGTTGTTGTAGGGTTGTTGCAGGAATGATTCAGTCATACAATAGCTGCATAACCTTTATCAATACTGCTAAAGGACCCATTTATCATCATTATAAAATTAACTGATAAAGGAACCCTTTATCAATCCTATTAAAATTTCTAATAAAGGGGGATTATCTATTCTTTTAGTAGTTCTAATAAAGGTTGATCACTTTTAACATCGTATAGGTTGTGAGCACTTTTTTTCACTAATAAAATATCTTTTTTAGCACTATTAAAATAATTTTACATAATTGTGAGGCCATGTATATTTTAGTGAGGAAATGATTTTTTAAAAGGTTCCAAGATAGAAAAATCGGACTTTTGAAAACATTGTGTAATGGGTAAGTAGACTAGTTTCAGTTTAAACACTAAAACCCATCGTATGAAGGGAACACTTAAGTACATCCACATCGATGTATGGGGACCATTGAAAAATGATTCATTAGGAGGTAATCATTATTTATTCACATTTATTGATGATTAATCACGATATGTTTGGTTATATGTCACTAATCATAAGGATAAAATATTTAATTTCTTCCTCAATAGGAATAAGATTATTGAAAATCAGAAAGGAAGTAAAATCAAGAGTCTGAGATCATATAACAGTGGAGAATGCACATCAGATCCATTCAACAAGGTTTTTCAAAATGAAGGTATTGTAGAATACTTCATATTTCCTACAATTCCATAGAATAATATAATAGTAGAACAGATGAACCATATGCTTATTGAAAAGATACGGTGTATGTTATCATAGTCAGTTTTGACTAAATCCCTTTAGGCAGAAGCATTGATGTATGTATCACACGTAGTGAATCGATTACCTACTTCTGTGACTGATGGTAAAATTATTATAGATATTTTTTCTAGTAATTTTTTTTGATTATGAGAGACTTCAAATCAGTGGTTGTAACAAACCGAACTTTTATAAATCAAATACCAATTTTTATTTAATTAAATGTATTATTAAGTAAATATGGTTATAGAAAACACATATACTTATTTATTTTAATTATATCCAATCATATTTAATTGACCATTATGAATAATTACCATTAATAATATAGTCATTCAATAGTGATCTCATGATTAATATAAATATAGGGTTTTAACAAAACCAATTAACACAGACAAAGGAAGTGATAGCCTCAACTAGTAGGATTGTACCCTATGAAACCCATTTATTAGAGATTCTAAGGTAGATAGTATTTCTAGGATTTTCCCTTAACCAAGTCCAAGAAGATATCTAAAAAATTAATCATGAGTGAAACCATTTACGGGACAAGTTCAAGCTCATCGAGATTAGAACCCAAACCATGTTCACTGAATCACCCCATGAAAGTCCCAAAATTGAGCACCTTACCCTTAGGGAGTTTACTAGTGTATTAAAGGGATATTTATCATTACCCGATCAAAATAAATATTTACATTATTTTATATAATATAATGAATACATTTTCATCCTATTATCATTGCTTTGTAAATGATTTTTATTTTGATAAACTAATGCACAAATTGTATTTTTGGTTAATATACAAATTTAATTAATTAATTAGGAAATTAATAGATTTTTTAAATAAATAATATTTTAATAAAATATTTTTATTAATTAATTTTTTATTAAATAAAATTGATCATATAATTTTTATGAAGTCAAATGTAATTTTATAAGGGTTTGAAAATTGTTATCATAAAAAAACCTAGCATTTCTCAATAAATGTCAATTTTATTTTAAAATTGAAAATTCACATATTTAGAAAATTATTTAGATAAAAGGAATATTATTTTTGTAATTATAACATCTAAATTTTCCAATATATAATTTTTCATAATTTTCTAAGACAGTTGAATTTTTGGGTAAAAATTAAATATCGTATAAACATACTTTGTGTTTTGTGAAATAATAATGAAGAAAAAGTGATTTAATGATTACTATAAATGGGATACATGACCAAATAAATTTTTTCTATTTAAAATTATTTTATATTTAGTTTATTTGGTTTATTTTTTAAATCCATTATGAATTCTCCAAAACAAATAAAATATTTTATTGTTTTAAAATCATTTCTTTAAGAGTGTGACTCCCCTCCACATACAAAAGGTAATTATTTTAATAATTTCGTCTATTTCCCTTATAAAATAATTTAATTCAATACCAGTTTTCATAAACCATGGGAAAAAATTGGGTAAGGTTTTTGGTTTTAATTATTTTATTATATAGACTCCAAAACCCAAATAATAAAAAAATCCCCCACATTTCGTATATAAACCGACCCAATATCCCATTTATCTTTAGTAAAACTCCTTGAATCACATACATACTCCCCCCTCAACTCTATATAGTCCTACTAAGGCACCTTAAATATCTCAAGAATCCCCTCTCAATCTTTTGGAGTCACACACCCATGTAATGGATCTTCACTTTCCTCTCCTCCTTTTAATTCAAGCACCTTCTTTGGAATTTGTCTTCTTAATTGAAAATGATTATAATTTAATTTTTTTTATGTAAATTACCTTACTATCCAATTGATTTTATTTTAATGATTTATTTTTTATCTTTTCTCATTTTTACCTTTATCTAAGCTGTTACTATACTGAAAAGTTTGTAAGATATTTCTCTCCTCTATTTTTATTCAAGCACCCTTTTTTATGTTATTCTTCTTAATTTTTGTTTGACCATGATGGGATATTTTATTACATATTTAACATAATTTAAATTTTATTTATAAATTATGATATCTCATTTCACTATCATTAAGCTTCCTATAATCCTTTATTTACACCTGTTACCATGCTAAAATATGGCGAGGATTATTTTCTTTATTCAAGTTCCTTCATTACCTTATGCCTCTTATTTATAATTTATAATGTTGGGATATATTTTTACAAGTCCTTATTACTATAAACTAGATTCATAAGTTATTATAGATCCATTTCTCTCTCATTAATCCATTTTATGATTCTTTAAGTGACGTCATTATGCTATCGAAATTTCACCACAATTTTCCATGCCAAAACAATTGTGTAGTGAATACCATTCACATTTACTATCAAGAGTGTTCACCTTTATACACTTATAATTATTTTATTAGGGAATTACATATATTTATTCCATTCTCTATGATATTGGAATAAATTATTATGATAAATTAATCCATGTTGTATGATCTATGTGGTACACTTAAGCATGAGTATGAAATGAATATGATGGGTACGCCCAGATAGTGCTCTAATGCATTGGGTAATGTTTAGTATCATGATACATCATGTTGGGATAGGGAGTGAACTAGATTCCTTTATGTTACTTTTTCCACCATGATTTATTTGTGGTTTTAGCATTGGTGTATGTTTATGATGCAGTATTTCAAGTTTTTTTTCACATTTTCCATGTTATGATTATCATGTTATATCATGTCTCTTTGTTCCTATTTATGATTACTACTATTTTTTATGCCCCATCAATATTACTATTATTTAACATGTATTATACTCTTCATTTTATTCCACTTTAATTCCCTTACTGGGCTTTATATCTCACCCCTTTTTTATTTTTTCCCCAAGTTATCCCACGCAGTTTTAAGTACGAAGGAATATTATAAAAATGTTACAGAGGTTTTAAATAAAGAAAATGTATTTCATGTTTTAATTTGTTATTTAATGTACCTAATTACCAAAGACACTAGAATTATTGATCATCTGATTTTTATTAAGTGTAGTTTAACATAATTAATCAAGTATTAATGTGAAATAAAGAGCAGGGTTGTTATAGTTGGTATCAGAGAGAAAATTTAGTTATTTTTGTGATTAGGATTTGAAAAATATAGCGAAAGACTTAAGGATAAGACTAATTATAAGAAAACATACCTAAATTTTTATTAGTATAGAGTAATTGGTTTATCAAGAAAATACAACCATGTCTAGATACTTCAAGTGGAAATGGTTCTGGAACAGATGTACCAAGGAGTAACAACTCTAACAAGGTGTCCCAGGCCTTACTCGAGGTAACCTGGTACATGAAAATGGGCCTTACTATGCCCTTGATTTTACATTCCTAGGGGATATTATTTGGTAAATTCATAATCTCAGTATCAACCATTATTAAGGGAACAAAAAAATAACTCCATGAGAATATATTTTAGGAAATAGATCATGGATAACATAGATTGAAGCCTAGAAATTCATATGTTTAGGAAATAAATGTAATTTTTAATTTGTACCTTTAATCTCATTGGATTCCCATTTATGTGTTTAATATTTTAAAAATAACTATCCCTATTTTTTTATTCTAGATAATGGCTGAAAATTGGAGGAATCGAGTAAATAATCGATGTGAAGGGAAATTTGAAGATTGTCCCAATGAGATTCCCAACCCAATGGGAGTAGAAATACTGAATTTATGATGATACTATCTCATATAAATTAGATTCTGAATAGAAACCTAGATCAATTGGATCACTTAAACCCCCTTAAGAGAGAATAATCTATAATCAAAAGTTTTATATGACAAAGTCCTCCTAATTTCAATGGATCATATGATCCGTTAATCACGGAAAAATGGATAAACTCCATTGAGAAGATTTTATTCATACTTCAATGTTATGAGAAAGAGAAGGTTTTATTGTATTTTTATCACATATAGGTAGAATCTAATCAGTGGTGGTCCTTGATCAAGAATATGAAGCCTAAGGAAGAGATCTAAGAAATGGAGTGGAAGGAATTCTATAAAATGTTTTTCGATAAATATTTTCTTCACGCTCTCCAAATTAAAATGGAAATAAATTTCTTTTCCCTTAAGCAAAAAGATGATGATTCTATCGAGGAGTATGAGTAAAATTTCACAATACTTTCACTATACACCTCCTTCTTTGTCATTACCCCCAAATTCAAGGTTCACCACTTCTTTATTGGTCTAAAACCTAGTCTATGAAAATACCTGGTGATCCGTTACTTTGATAGTTAAGATAAATTATCTGATATTCATTCAAAGTTGAAATGGAGATCAGTTAATCTCAAGGGTATCATGGGGATAAGAAGCATAAATTGGAATTTAATTATGGTAGTCTGGTGGATAAATTGAATGGTGTCAATAAATTTCAACATCCCACTTGTCAAAGGTGCATGAAAAATCACCCTAAAATTTTCCTAAGGGGAATAAAGAAATTCTTTAGTTGTGGGAAAGAAGGAAAACTAGCTAGAAATTATTGATAGGAGAAACTCGCTAATGTGATAGAGGAAAATAATTATCTAGTCAACCCTTGATGAATTATTCATTGCTTCAATTACAAGTAATCGGTGCACATTAAAAATTAATTCCCCAATCCAAGAGTTTTCGGAGACAACCAAAAACCTCCAAGATATCGAGGGTTAGATTTTCCCATCACAAATGATGATGCGGATCCCAATAATAAAGTGGTGACGGGTATACTAGTTATTCATTCAAGAATATCAAACATGCTTTTTGACTCTGGTTCTACGTGTTCCTTCATATCATGTAAGTTTAGTAGAACTATTCAAACACCACTACAAATCATGGAGGTATAGATATCATTAAAAATAGAAAATAGAGAAATTATTGCATCCCAAGTTTATAACTCCTCCCCTATCACAATTTGTAGAATCAATATCCTAGAAAAAAAATTCATACTCCCTTTGGTGGAATTTTATGAAATTATGGGAATGGATTATATTTCCCTATATAGATCCAACATAAATTACTATGATAAGTAAATCACTCTCCATATGGAGAATCGACCCCTGATTCTATACAGGTGAAAGGAGGAGGATGAATCTTCTTTAGCACCAAAATCTCAAGAATGGATATTATTACCCTATGAGAAATAATATCTATCTAAAATTATTGATTATAAGGAAAGGAACATATTAGAAGACATGCCTATTGTGAGGGAATACACTGATGTGTTTCCCGAGGAATTTCCTAGTCTGCCTCCTAGCTAAGATGTTTAATTGTCAATCAAGCTTATACCTAGAGAATTTCTAATATCCAAGACTCTGTATAGGATGGTTGTTTTCAAACTTTATGAGCTAAAGAAACAAATATATGAGAATCTAGATAAAGGATTCATATTCCCAAGTTCTTCACCATGGGTTTAACCAGTCCTCATTGTCAATAATAAGAATGGGTAAATGTTCCTTTTCATTGATTATAGTGAGATCAATAAGATAAAGATAAATAACAAGTATTATTTACAATTGATTGATGACTTGTTCAATCAAATATGTGGAGCATAATAGTTATCCAAGGTGGATATATGGTTTAGATATTACCATGTTAGGGTGAAGAAGGTGGATATTCACTAGACTACTTTTCGTACAAGGTACGAGCACTATGAGTTTATAGTAATATAATTCGGACTCACTAATTCTCTAGTAATATTCATGGATTTGATGAATATTTTTTAGATATCACCTTGAAAAAATTGTGGTAGTATTTATAGATGATATTCTAATATACTCCAAAATCAAGGAGGATCATGAGGAGTATTGAAGAACTGTGTTAAAGAACCTACGAAAGGAGAATCTTTAAACTAAACATTACAAATGTCAGTTCTGGTTGAAGGAAGTATCTTTCTTAGAGGATACCATCATAAATAATGGGATATATATGGACCCTTAAAATAATAAAGTAATTAATGGATGGAAGAGGCCAAAATATGTGATATATATCCATAGTTTACTTCGATTAGCTGGGTATTATTACTGATTTGTGAGAAATTTATCATGATCTTAAGACCCTCTTACTAATCTAACTTAGAAGGGATTAAAGTTTTCTTATAATGGTGAATGTGAAGATGTATTCATGGAGTTAAAAAGGAGGTGCATCACTTCACCCATGATATTACTACCCCCAATTGGATAAATCTATATAGTATTCAGCGATGCTTCAAAGAATAGATATGGTTGTGTGTTAATAAAGAATGAAAAAGACATAGCCTATTCTTCAAGGTAGTTAAAAGTTCATGAGAAAAACTATCCCATGCATGATCTGGAGTTAGTATCTATGATATTTTCATTGAAAATCTGGTGCAATAATCTCTATGGGTAGAATTATGAGATATATATATATCGAAAAATCCTTAAGTATATATTCACACAAAAACAACTGAATATGCACCAATGAAGATCGTTAGATCTGATCAAGGAATATGACTACTCAATCCACTAACATACTAATAAAGTAAAAAAAATAGAGGATGCTCTAAGTATAAAGGATTATATATCTTTATCAATGATGATAATTCAGAAGGATTCAATCTTCATAGACCTACAAAGAATGGACATGGGAATCATAAAGGAAGAAACATCATCAATCCTTTCACAAATGATTGTTCAACCGTCTCTTTTAGAAATGTATAAGGATTATCAAAGAAATTATATGTAAATTCAAAATAAGTTGAATTACATGAGAAAGGGGAAGTCCTCAGAGTTTAAAATTGATGAAGAAGGAATTGTGAGATTTGGGTTAAGACTATGTGTTCCAACAAATCATATGTTAAGGAAGGAACTGTTGGATGATTCACATAGTTCAGCTTTCTTCATTCACCCAAGAATCATAAATATGTATCAAGATTTATGTGAGCACTATTGGTAGGAAAATATGAAAGAAGGATATCATTGAATATAAATCAAAGTTCATAGTATGATAGAAAGTGAAGGATGAAAGTCATAAATCTAATGGGATGATGCAACTATTACACATACCAACATGGAAATGGGAGAATATAACTATGGAATTTGTCACAAGACTTCTAAAGACATTGAGGGGAAATAATTCTATATGGGTTTTTTTGGATTGTATTACAAAGATAAATCACTTTATCACAATTTGAAAGGACTTATCATTAGATTAACTTGCATGGATATACATTAGAGAAGTGGTAAGGCTGCATGGAATACCACTATCGATTTTATCTGATCGAGATCCAAGATTCACCCCCAAGTTATAGAAAAGTATCCAATATTATCTAAACACTTATTTGAACTTTAGTATATCCTATCATCCTCAAACTGATATCTAATCTGAGTAGACTATTCATACACTATAAGAAATTTTGTGAGCATGTTATATAGAGTTCAAAGAAGGTTGGGACCAGCATTTTCCTCTGGTCGAGTTCTCATACAACAATAGTTTCCACTCAAGAATACAAATGGCTCCCTATAAAGCCCATTATGGGAAGAGGTGCAGAACACCTGCATGTTAGGATGAATATGGGGGTTGAAAACTGATAGGTCCTGAAATGGTTGATAAAATGGTGGAAAAGGTTAAAACCATTCACCATCACAGCAAGGATACTCAGAGTTGACAAAAGAGATATGCTTACAATCATCGATGATACCTAGATTTTGATGTATTCCTCTATATATATCCATGGAAGAAAGTGATGAGATTTGGGAAGAAGTGAAAACTTATTCCTAGATACATCGACCCATTTCAGATCCTTGATTGCATCGGAGTGTTGGTCTATTGACTATCAATCCCACTAAACCTATCTCAAGTACATGATGTATTTCATTTATCCCTCTTGAGGAAGTAATACCAAATCCCTCACATGTACTCAATAAAAAGGTGTTACCATTTGATAATGATCTTTCCTATGAGGAGTATCTGGTGAAGATCTTAGATCATAGGGAAAAAATTTCTAAGAAATAAAACAATGCCACTTATCAAATTGTTTTGGAGAAAAAAAAGTTTTAAGAAGCAGCATGGGAACTATAGGAAATGATGAAACAAAGTTAACATCATCTATTTTAGTGTGGGAATAGAAAATTTCAAGGGCGAAATTTATTAAGGGGTAAGATTGTAACGAACTGAACTGATATAAATAAAATTTCCCTTTTTATTTAATTAAAAGTATAATTAAGTAAATATGGTTATTGAAAACATATTAACTTATTTGGTTTAATTATATCATATCAGATTTAATTTACCATTATGAATTATTACCATCGATAATATATTATTTGAACAGTTATCTCATGATTAGTATAAATATATGGTTTTAACAAATCTAATTGACATAGACAAAAGAAGTGATGGAAACCACTAGTAGGATTGTACCCTATGAAACCCATTCATTGAAGATTCGGAGGGATATATATTTCTAGGATTTTACCTTGACCAATCCCAAGCAGAGATCCAATGACTTAAGCATGATTGAAACTATTTATGGGAGAAGTTCAAGCTCATCGAGATCACGACCCAAACCATGTTCATCGAACCACCCCATGAAAGTCCCACCATATCACACCTTACCCTTAGGGTGTTTGATAGTGTATTAAAGGGATATGTATCAATATCCTATCAATATGAATATGTACATTATTTTTTATAGTATAATGAATATATTTTCATCCAATTATTTTTTCTTTGTAAATGATTTTTATTTTGATACAATAAAGCAAAAATTATATTTTTGGTTAATATTCAAATTAAAATAATGAATTTTTGAAATTAATGAATTTTTGAAATAAATAATATTTTAATAAAATATTATTATTAAATAAATTTTATTAAATATAAGTGACTGTATAATTTTTATGAAGTCAAATGTAATTTTATAAGCGTTTGAAAATTGTTATCATCAACAAACCTAGCATTTATTAATAAATTTTGATTTTATTTTAAAATTATAAATTCAAATATTTATAAAAAAATAGATAAAATGAATATTATTTTGGGAATTAAAATATCAAAATTATCCAATTGTTAATTTTTCATATTTTTCTGAGATAGTCGACTTTTTTGGTATAAATTAAATATAGTATAAACATATTTTGTGTTTTGTGACATCATAATGAACCAAAAGTGATTTAATAATTACTATAAATTGGATCCATGACCAAATAAATGTTTTCCCTTTAAGATCATGAGATTTTAAGTTTATTTGTTTTTTTTGTAAAGCCATTATGAATCCTCCAAAATCAATAATATATTTTAGGGATTTAAAATCATTTATTTAAGAGTGTGACTCAACTCCATATAAGAAAGGGAATTATTTTAATAATTTCATCCCTTTCCCTTATAAAATTATGGAAACCACTACCATTTTTAAGAAACTATGGGTAAAACCATGGGAAGGTTTGTGGTTTTAGTGTTTTTATTATGTAGAGTCCAAAACCCAAATAATAACGAAATCACCCTCATTTATTATATAAAGCTACCCAATCTCCAATTTATCTTTACTAAAACTCTTTTTAGAACGTCCATTCAATTACCTCCACTCTCTAGAGACCTCCAAAGTCATCCCTAAACTCTCAAAAATCCCCTCCCAAGCCTTTGGAGTCACACACTCAAGTAATGGATCCTCACTTTCCTCTCCTCCTTTCAATTCAAACACCTTATTTGGAATTTTTATTCTTAATTACAAATGTTTAAAATGTAATTTATTTATATATGTTGACTTACTATCCAATTTATGTTATTTTTATGATAAATTATTTATACTCCCTCATTTTTACCTTTATCTAAATCATTACTATGACGAAATTTTGTAAGGTATTTCACTCCTCTCATTTAATTCAAGCACACCTTTTTTATGTTAAGCTTATTAATTTCAGTTTGATCATGATGGGATATATTATTAAATATTTCACTTACTGTAAATTTTATTTATTAATGATGAGATCCAGTTTCTCTATCATTAATCCTCCTAAAATCCTTTATGTGCACCTGTTACCATGCCAAATTATAGTAAGGATTATTTTCTTTATTCAAGTTTCTTCATTACCTTATTCCTCTTATTTCTAATTTATAATTTTTGGATATATTTTTTCATGTCTCCATTACTTAATATTTGATTTATAAGTTATTATATATCCCTTTCTCTCTCATCAATCTATTTTTTGATTCTTTAAGTGACACTGTTATGCTGAAGAAATTTCACCATGATTTTTCAGGGAAAAACAATTGTGTAGTAAATACCATACTCATTTCCTATCAAGGGTTTTCACCTTTTTAGAGTTATAATTCCTTGATTTGGGACTTAAATATATGTATTACTAACTCCTTTATCATGGAATAAATTATTATTATAAATGATTCCATGGTGTATGATCTATGTGACACACTTAAGCATGAGTATTAAATGAATATCATGGGTGTGCCCATATAACACTCCAATGCATTGGGTAATGTTTAGTATCATGATAAATCATGTTGGGATAGGGAGTGAACTAGATTATTTTATGGGAATTTTTCCACCATGATGTCTTGGTAGTTTTATCCTTGGTATATTTTTATGATGTAGTGTTATAAGTTGTTGACACATTTCCCATGTTATAATTATCATGTTATATCATATCTCTTTGCTCGGGTTTATGATTCCTACTCTTTTTATACCCCAATAATATTCCTATTTTTAAAAATATATTATCTTATCCATGTTATTCCATGTTTATTATCTTACTAGGCTTTAAATATCACCCCTTTATTATGTTTTTCCCCAGGTTATCCCATGCATTTTTTAGTACAAATGAATATTATGAACATTTTAAGGAGGTTTTCAATAAAGACAATGTATTTCAAATTTTAAGTTCTTATATAATGTACCTAATTAAAGAATACACAATACTTCTCAAAAATCTAGGTTGTATTAAGTGTATTCTTATATAAGAAATCAAGTATTAATGTGAAATAAATATAAGGGTTTTTATATTGATTTTACTACATATTTTCATGTTACAAACTCAAAGTTGGACCTGAGAGTGAAGTAGGTTGTATTTTTTGAATTTAGTGATGGTGTGAAAGTTTTCTGACTCGGGATTCAGAAAAAAGTAAGATCATTCAGAGTATTGATTTCACATTTTATGATTCAGTAATGGGGATTTCAAATGATTCTAATGAAGAGAGAGATTACTCAGTTGTCATTGAAGTGAAGAAAATTTCATCGTCGACTGATCAGGAGAAACAATAGACAAAGTACAATGATCATATAGACATTCTAACTGAGGAATAAGTAACTCTATATGATACTCATCATCATGAGATTATTACCACTGGTAAAACATGAAGGACCATATATAGACCTTATAAGTATGATGATATGTTTATCTATGATATTTTAGTAATTGATGATGATGTCTCTGATATCTATCATTATGTTTTGGATAGAAAATAAAAGATCCAATAGAATTCAGTTAGGGAAGGAGAAATGAATTCAATATATTTGAATTAGACATAGGATCTTGTTTCTCCTCTAATGGACAAGAAGGAAGTTATAGGGATAAAGTTACAATATTTCTGTACTTGATCAATATATCTCGTACTTTATATGCCTACGAGCATCAGGAAGGCAGCATTAGAAAGAATTTATTGAGTAGAAACTTGGTGATATTTTTTCAAGGTGGATATTGTTGAAAGATGACTAAAATATCATTTCCTTTGTGGTGAGTGACCACCATGGATGATTAACTGCTAGTGAAGACCCACTATAGGTGGTTGGTGCCACTCAAGGAAAATTTTCCAAGAGTTGGTGATTTCCCCAACCAATATTTTTAGTTTCTATATTTTTTATTCTCCAATTTGTTTCACTATAAATATAGGTTGGGTTTCATTGTCAAGGTAAGAAAGTGGTGCTCAAGTATGAGGTCCCTAGGGAGGTTGTGGATAATATGAATATATTGAAGATAATTACAACATCCATCTTATATAGAAGGTCTATTCCCATGGGGTTTATCCTGAACAATCTCAAGATATTGATGAAGTTTTGGTCATAGAGAACAACTCTGGTGAGAATAAATATGGGTTATTCCCCTGGGGTTTCTCATCCGCCATTTCACGATCAAACTTACATGGTCAGTTTTTTCTAATATTTTCCTAAAAATATTTACTTGAAGAAAATAAATTTTCACTGTGATCTTGAGATTTTAGTTGGTAAATTCTTGATCCTCTTTTTATAGAATCTATTTTTTACTTATAAGTCTTTGAAATATATATTAATGATTTTTTTTGGATCTAGGTACTGAGATGACACGTGATTCTAAGGCCCGATGAGCCCTGAATTAATTTTATAAAAATTTTAAATATATTTATATCACATGAATTAAATTTTTTATAAATAATGGATTATCTCTTGAATATATTCTCATATAGAAAATTGTATACCATGTTTGAATATGTAGCGTAGGCTTTACCCAAGGTGTGACCTACGACTGGTCGGCATCAGAAGTCTGGTTGAGGCAGCCATTAGCGGGTGTGTTTAATTAAAATAAATAAATAATTTTTTTATTAAACTCTCTAATTAAATCATATATAAATACTTTAATATGAAACTTTTCCAAGTTTTATCCACACAAACTCTAAAAGATCTTAGTGAGAGGGGATGGTGTAGTTTTTTTGTGGATTTACATCGAAAGATGAATGAAGATCGAATCGAGTTGGCTTCAGAGATAGTGGATACAACTGATCATTATCATCATTTTCAAATGTTTTCTTCACCAATAATTGATCTATAATCTAGTTAGGTAACATTTATTATGGTTTGTGACCTTGATTAAACTTTTGAGCATGGATGTTTGATTATTTAATTTTGATTTTGTGTATTCCCACCCTTATCATGATCCCATTATTAAATTGAATCATTTTATTCAATTTAGTACTTTATTATGCACTGATCTCACCCTGGATTCTCCAATTTGTAATTTTTGGATGAGAATTATTGGGAAATGATGTTTATCACCATTGTTATGGTGGTTTCTCCCATCATTCTTCGTGTTCTTCACCATTGGCCTATGGGGTCATGGTTTGACTGTTTTGGGGTGGTTTTGAGTGCAATCAAAACCCCTGATTCATGAAGGTTGTGTGAACTATGGTTGGGATAGTTATTTTTATATAGATCAAGGTCCTCTATGGGATTTGGGTGATGATTCATATGGATATAAGATCTGGGACTGAGCGGTAGCGATAGGAGGAGCAGTGCGCATGTGCGGGATTTGTGTGAATAGTTGGAATCCATTTTTCATCCACCAAAATGTTTATAGGTGAATAAATTCAATTTAAAGTGGTCAAAATGTGTAATTCATGGCGTAAAAACTATATTTGGAGAATTCATGAGAGATTTGACTTTCTATGAAAATATCAACTACACGGTGTGTATTGGGATGAACACGCATTGTGTGGATGCCCAAATGTGGTGGCTAGGGTTTCAAGAAAAAGTAAGGATCACATGTCATGTGGCTATGCCACATGCTGTGTGAACCTACCTCAGTATCTAGGTTGTGTCCTAATTTCACACACCTGGACCCCATGGGGGAGGATAAGTCATGTGCTCTAGGAGTACATGGGTATGTGTGGGTATCCTGAAACATCTAGAAACATAGAAATGGTTATGTACATAGGCCAGTACATGGACAGGTACCTATTTTGGGGCATGTATAGGTACATATCTAGGTGCACATGCATGGGTTGATATACATGGTCATGGCCAGAAGGACTCGAGAAAGTCCTGAGTGTTTGTGACATGCCATGTGGTCCCTATACATGTCATTTATTGTGACATGGCTATTGATACTTTTTCATAAGAGACATGGAAAAGTGATGAGGTGGTGTCACATATCGTATGGACCCCCATACACATTGGTTACTTCCCTCTACAACTTATTTATCACATATTTCCTTCATTTAAACTCATATTTTGGCATGTATATAGCCTATCGTGAGTGTTTTTCTACATAAAACATGATGGTATCCTAAATAGTGTCTTTTAAGATAAAATTTGATATTTTCTGATCATGGATATTTATTATGTGATGCTTAATGGTGACAGTGATAAGACAGTATCATTAGAGAGATTCTAGGCAGAGACGATACTCCCTTATCACAGTTGGGAAAGGGTCCTCTATCCCCGGAGATGGTACTCCCCTGTTTCTATAGGGTTTAGGTCCTCCATAATTTTTTCTCTGATAGAGATGTTACTCCCTTATCACATCAGAGTGTAGGTCCTCTATCCATGGTGATTGTACTCCCCTATCACACCAAGGTGTGAAGTCCTCCATACTCGTTATTTCAGTCAAAGGAAGTACCCCCCCCCCATCATAACAGGGTGTGGGTCTATTGTCCATTGGGGTAGTAATCCCATGTCGTGCCAAGGTGTTGGCCCCCCATACTCTTTATATAGGTAGAGGTGGTACTCCCCTATCACACCAAGGTGTGGATCCTCTGTCCATGGAGATAGTACCCCCCCCCCCACACACACACATGGGAACAGGTCCTCCATACTCATTATTCTAGATATAGATATGGTACTCCCCTACATGAGTGTGATTCCTATATCTATGGGGATGGTACTCCCCTATTTCAATATGGAACAGGTCCCCCATATTTTATACATAGATATAGAGATGGTATTTCCCAACATGGATGTGGGTCCTCTATCTACTGAGTGGAATCACCTTGTTGCTCCAGGGAATGGGCCTTATATATTTTGAATATTATAATTTCTAAGGATTATGGGTTAGTGGTGAGGTGCATGTCCTACTCATGGATTCTTCATACAGACATGTGAGATGTTGGGAATCAATGATGGACCTTTGGAGCTGCAGGCAGACTCAATGTCCTAGGATTGGATATGAGAAGGAGATCCCCTTTCTCTCTCATTTCGCTTTCTAATATGAGTGTATATATATATATATATATATATTGTTGGGTTTTATTTACATCTTGTGTTGGGTTATGCTAACTACTTCTATCCATTCTTTTATTTCTCCCTATTCAATTTTTGAGGCATCCTACTGGGTATGTATATACTCATCCCTAAATGGGATTTTCCCTCACATGTAATGTATTATGAAAATTATGGAAAGATCAGTGGTGATTTCAAAGTATAATTGTGATACTTGGGTCCATGGACAATATATGGTGATCAAGGCTTGAAGATCAGGACTGAGGCTCTCTTGGATATTTTTCTTTTCTAGTTATTATCAGGTGGGGACATCTTTTCTAGATGGGAAAATATTTTTACCTTTTCATTTTTAATTACATTTCCGCACAATTTTTTATTCCATAGAGGTTATTACATGCATATTTTATACTCTAGATGTTATTTTCTTTTATTATTACTCCTCTACACTTCTTCATGGGGATAGTTGGGTGTGTGCATAAAGGGACTTTAGGAAAAGGTCTCCCATTTTAGTTGTGCCTTATCAACACTTATTTCCATCCCTTGGCCTATGGAGTTGGTCGTAGGGTTATGGAATCCATGTATTCCACCATCCAAGTGGTCTCTAATGGGTTGATTTTTTATAGATTTGTAGCATATGTGGTTCGACCTCTGTATTGTTTTTGGATTTTTTACCCCAATGAGTTTTTGTTGGGAACTTATGGTAATGGTTTCAAAGTGTGTTGAGTGTTTCTTTCAGGATAGGGAACCCAGTGTTCGTGTAGTGGAAGGCATTTCCATTCAAGAAAACTCTTATTACCTTCTTATTAAATCATAATACCAATACATTGGTTATAAGGAATATTGGTACATGAAATATATAGGTTTGATTCATTTGAATATCCTTCTTGAGTAATCTCCACACATATATATGCTCATATGACCATGGTACATATTGATTACTTTTAGGATTCCTCTATAAAGAAAGAAATCCAGGATACCAATTTAAGATTGTGACAAAAATCTGATGAGTGATAGGGCCTTAGTTCGGGGGCCATATCATGAGATCATTCCTCTAGGTAGAAAACTAGTAACACCCCACCTATTGAGAATTATATTCTACTATCAGATCATGTTGAGGATACATGCGATCTTAGTGAACTCCATGAGTTCTAGTGCTCGAGGTTGTTGAGGGTCTATAATGCTTTAGATCCACAGGAAATAGAGGATTGTCTTCAGTTGGTGATCTAAATTTTTAGACTTGTGTGGACCTCGACTGATTAGATGTTTTTGTTGGAAGCTAGTATTTTCCATGGAGTATTTGGGCACTATTTGAGTCTAGTCATGTAGACACGTGATGATTTGGTACTCTCATTGTTCAACTTACAATATCTATTTCATGAGGATTACTACCCCTCGTGCTTGAACTCAGTTCAGATTCATGGGATTTTTCAGTTACAATAGGGAGGGATGATAGTTGTTGAGTATGTCACAAGTATCATTGACCTTATGTGGTACTCCCTTAACATGATTTGGGATGGTTACTTCCGAGCGTGGAAGTTTTATCAAGGTCTCCATAGGGGGATTTATTCCAATGTGGTAGCCCTATCTATTCCCACATATAATGGAGTGCTAGATCAGGCACTGGTAATATAGATATTACTATCTGAGGGATTCCATGTAGCTGGTGATATCAGTAGGCACCCTAGGGATGAGTCTTCTATAGTGGCTAGAAGTGACTAGTTTCAAGGCACATAGGGTACACCCATGCTCAAAATTAGGCATGTGGTCATGTGGCTCAGGGATAGCACAGAGGACCTGGGTATCCTAGAGAGGGTTGATGCTATTAAAGTTATGGTATTGTTCAAATAGAATGTGATTTCCTAACCCAACATGTTGGGGAGGGAAGGAATACAATGGATGGAACACCATGGTAGAGGTAGTTCCATGATCAAGTTTCTTTTAGGCATAACCAAAGTGGCCCTCAGTGAGGATAAGATGGGAGAGGAGCAGGTGGGGCTCTGGGAGGAGGAGTTGCTAACTGAGGGAGACATTATTAGATACTTCCACCACTACCATTAGGTGGCCCAAATTAGGATCAAGGAGTTAGTGGTTGAGGTCATGGGGAACTAAAGGCTTTGGAGTCTTATGACTTGAAATCTCATGATATGATTAGATGTATGATATGTGTTTATTATACTATTTTTTCTTTATTAGTAGACATAGATTCATGTAATTTTTTTATCTACATTCTCCTAATGTGAGAGATGGAGTCCCTAGTTGAGAATATATCCTAGAATATTTGTATTGAGATTCATATAGGGAACATATATTTTTTATAACTTATCTATTGGTAGTGAGAGAATTTTTCTTGGTGGAGAGAGTTTCTTGTGGGACCTCTGGATCATCGCGATTTGACCTAATGACATCATCTTGGGTATAGACTGGTTTTATCTGATATGAGCCTAGATTGAATGTCATCAAAGATGAGGCATATTCCTTTGGATAGATGGGATGATATTATCCTTTGTGGGTGAGATAGATCTTAGGGCGGAGTGAGTGGGTCTTTCAAGTAGAAATTTGTAGCCCATAACCCATAAGTTGGTGGTGTTTATCCCTTATAACGATGGTATCTTCATGTATCTATGTTCCATTACTTATGGAGGATTATATGTACATCTTCCCCAAGGATGTTATAGGACTACCACTGATGTAAGAGATGGATTTTTTCATCGACATGTACCCTAGGACCACCTCGATATATTATAGGTCATAAAATATGGGCCCTATTGAGCTTCGAGAGTTGATGGTGTAGTTGGAAGAACTTATAGAGATGGTTTTTATCAGAATCAGGGTGTCCCTTAGAAAACTATGGTTTTGTTCATGAAAAATGCAGATGAAATCTTGCATATTTTTTTGAATTATTAACACCTAAACCATACCATGATAAAGAAAAAGTACCCCTTGTTGAGGATTGATGGACTATTTTATCAGTTTTGAGGTGTGATATGGTTCTCAGATATCATTCTTAGGTCCATTTTTCACCAATTGAGGGTCCACGAGGATGATATTCTAAAGATGGAATTTTGATGTCATTGAGGAAAATAAGAGTTCCTAGTGATGATTTTTGTTATTCCAGACTCCCCCCATTGTGTTTAAGACTCTAAATAACTAGATCTTCTAGCCATACTAGGACTGGCTTTTTGTTATCTTTATTGATGAAATAATCATTTATTCTACATCATAAGAGGAGTATGTAGAGCACTTGAGGATGGTTCTAGACTTTCTTTGAGTTCACTAGCCTTATAGTAAGCTCTCAAAGTTCCATTTTTGAAACCATGAGTTTTACTTTCTAGGGAATTTCATTTCTGATCATGGATTACCTATGGACTTAATAATGATTGATTTAGTGATTACTTGAGATCCACCCAAGGAAATGTCATAGGTGCACATTTTTCTTCACTGGGAAGGGTACTAATAGATTTTCATGGAATATTTCTCTAGGGTTCCATCCCCTTTGACCACTCTAACACTGAAAGGGTATTATTTTACCTAGAATGATTAGTGTTATAGAGCCTTTGTAACGCCCTGACCCCAGTTACCCAGAGTCGGTGCATTAGTTACATAACATTGGCATGATCACGAGAAAGATCAAGTCTCGAAAGACCGATTAGTTTAGTATCCTTGGAATAACTAGATACATCCATAAATTTTTACATTACATCATAAAAAAAACATCTTGTCTTCATATCCACTCATACTATCCCTGCAGGTCATTCATAAATTACTTCTTCATAATCCTGGGAAAAATATAAAACATTGAAAGGGGTGAGATCAGATGCTCAGTAAGGATAACATTATAGCAGAAGCTTTCATAAATAAGCATAAACACTTAAGGCAATTTATAACTAAAACAAAAGCCTTTTAAACTTGAACTTCAGCATAAAATGGCAAAGGTAAAATGAAATAATGCCATTTACTTACTCACATGGATATTCTACTAGTCGAATGATCACATGCAATATCAATATCCACTTTCATAATGATGGAATGCATAATGCCAGACTATTATAACCACATAGCCATGGCCTCGTGCCAAGACTACAAATAAGATTTTGCCAAGGCCTTGTGCCAAGACACTAGTTTGTCTCATGAGACCTACCGATGCATCAAGGAGCTATAGCGGGATCCACCCGTCACTTATTAAGTCCAATGCATTCCTCATATGAACATGTTTAAACATAACATAAACATTCGTATTAAAACTAGCATATGAAATGTCAATACTTTTACCACAAACCATGAATGGTATAAAAAAAGCACATCCACAGTCAAGCATAACTCATTCGATACAATATGGAAGATTTTATTGTATCACATTAACCTCAATCAAGAATAATGAAGGATGTTGACATAAATTAAAATAATCATCAAAACTATTTGAGAGAAATATCCCCATTTTCTTGAAAACATTTAAAAGTCACACTATTTGTCAAGAATCCATTTAAAAGTAGATTTTTGAATCAAAGTGTCCCATACCACTTTGAAACTTTTTAAAAGGAGTTTTAATTTCTAAAACTTTAATGTCCATATAAATAAATCCTTAAAACCATTTTTAAAACATGGACATTAATGAACAAGATTTAGAAGAATAAGTCTTTAAAACATTTAAAAATGGTATTTTAGTTAGAGATTCTAACCAAAAGAGACACTTGAATACAAATAATTGAGGTAATCAAAACTTTGTAATATCATGAGAATAAAGGGATTCATGATATACTATGTCAAATTACATTATATACACCACATAAAAGTGATTTGGTGTATATCAACAAAGAAGTCTCAATGGAATGTAAATTGAGATGAAATCTCTCATAAAGGCCGTATCCTTAGGTTAAGGATAAATCAACGACATAATTATGTGTGATAAATATAAATACACTAAATATTATTGGATATTCAGTGTAAAACAATCAAAGGATATTCACACATATTCTTGTAAAAACAACAGCAACGAATTGGATGTTTAACTCAACAAATGGTGAATGAGTTAAAATTACTCTTATCAAATTCATATCAATGACTTGAGAATTACCAATGAGTGATTATGTGTATCAAACTTATATCCACAGGAAGGGGAGTGGAAATTATGACATAATCAAATGAATAGTGATTCCACACATAATCATGGAGTAATATAATCAATGAAATATGCGTAAAGCCAAATGAGTGGGAATTGAAATCTCAAATTCCCTTATCGATTAGGTAACATACGAAACATACACCCATGAAAGAAGTATCATACCATGATGATGTAAATACCCATAAATTAAATTATATTACACAATGAATACAATCATGGGCAGTACACATACACCACATGCAATAATTAAGTGGTGATCAATGGAAATCTCACGAAATTAAAAGTGAGATAAGAAACCCCTTACCACGTTAATCAACTGAGTCGTATGGCCAAATGTTAATAACCACCAAATTATTTAAAGAATAACATGAATATAAATAGAATCATGAATATATATCAAATGGCAGTACACAATACACCACTTTCAATAATTTAGTGGCGAAAAATGGAAATCTCACGGAATTGAAAGTGAGATAAGAAAATCCCTTACCTTGAACTTTCCCTTAGTCGATGGTATGTTAACCTCCTGTATAATAATTAAAAAATTGTTATTAAATTATACAATAATCATATACATCAATATGATATCATATATGATCTTTTAACATTGCTTTATTAATAATATCTTAGTATTATCGTCATTTCGGGTGATAATCGATTCGTTCTTCTTAAATGTTTGGTTACGTAAGACATGTTTGTAATGGATAGATTATATCTTATTCATAATCAGAATGATATTAACATTATTTTTAACCCTAAAATGAGAATAAGACTTGAATGGATACGATGGAGGATGGATCTCACCGTGTTCATGGAGATGGTAGTCCGTATGTACGTACGAACGCTACTTCCATTTAATTTTTCATTTTAAAAGAATTGAATCCAAATGATACATAGGTATATTATTATTCAAGTATAATATAATATTTTATATATGTTACTTATGTTCATTAACACCATTCTTTATACGTTCCATGTGTGGTATGAACGAGTCATATCATTTTAAGGGGGTGGTAGTCCGCACTTCCTCAAATGAAATTATCGTATGTATATACAACATGAAACGAATAATGGTATGAAATAAAATGGAATTACAGAAGCTTATATATAAAATATGTATCATTAATATCACAATTAATTACAGTTCCATCATAAAGGCCACCATGAGAGGCGGTAAGATGTATTTGAACAATCATCGTTTCGTGAGGAGTTGGTTTGCCATTCACAGAAACATTATGTTCATCATCCATTAGATGGAGGTGTGTGTATGTGTAGTTCGAATACTTATTATAAAAACATCTTAGTATATTGAGGATACTTTTTTTGTTACAAAAGAAAGGAAATAAAAAGAGTTTTGGGGTTGGAGAAGCAAAATAAATGAAAATAATTTAAGAGAAATCGTTACCTTTAATTTAGGTAACTCACTTTGGTTGGAACCAAAGGACTTCTTGAAATGCTTTCTGCCTAAGGGGAAGCTTCAAGGAGGAGGAGAGGGATGTGGGGAGCTTATTTGGGCAGATTTTGGACGATCCAAGTGGCTTGAGATGTGAGAGGAATGAGTAGAAGTGGTCTCCTTTTATAAGGGAGAGGAGGGGCTCTTTAGGAAAGAGTGAAAGTATTACTTTATAATATAATTAAATTCGGTTTATAATGGTCCAAAAATAATTGAGGTCGAAGATAAGATGACTCATATTCTAAATAACATAAACCAATAAGAATTGGACAGGTTTTATATAATATTTTAATCATTATAATCTTATTTATTTAAATGATTTATTAATGAGGTAAACATTGTATCATTATTGTGTCATTAATAATTTAAATTATTTGACGTCTAATAATTATAAATAAAATATCATTATGTAGGAAATCTTTTTATCTTTCTAATGAATATTTATAATCGAAAATCCAACATGTATAACCCTATGTAAAAAGTGTTCTTATAAAAGATGTAAGCTTATGCCATTTTTATTTTTATTTTAACTTTATTAATATAATGTGTCCCTACCACATACAAGTGGCTCCAAGGGGTCCCCAAATCGACCCAAGGATGCCCATGGTCGGTTATGTGTCCACCAATAAGGTTAGGACACGTTTTAAGGTAATTTTGTATTATTATAATATTATTTTTTAACCCTTATTTACCGGATTTACCCTTAACCATGGTAAATAAAATATTTACCACAGTAATTATTCAAAATGTCTAAAAATAAAAGTTACCTATTTACACAATTTGGACATCCTGATTCCAAATATGGTATCCATTTTTCTAAATTCAAAACACAGAAGTGGCAGAAATTAATTTAAAATTAATTCCCGCTGTCAAAACAAAAAGCGTGTTTTTAAGAGGTAATAACTATCAAAAGATTGACACTTGTTTATGTTCGGTTTAATTGTAAACTTATGTCCAATGACCAACATTATATTTAATGGTAAAAATATATTCTAAATATACTTTAAAACCACTCAAATTCACAATTTATCACTATTAATTATTTTGATTAAAAAAGTTTTTTTAATTAAAATTTAGTAATTTTCACTATTCATCAAAATATGAAAGTTATCCGAAAAGTACCAAAATTTCACCTTAGGCTAAATTCGATATTCCGAATCCAAAATTGAAGTCCATTTTAAAATATAAAATATATATAATTTCAAAATTTAGGTATTACTATTCATAACGGCTAGTTTGATTGGTTGTGGCGTGTGTTAAAACTCAAGGTTGCGTACAACACACGCTACTATTTTATTCAAAGGAAAGTGTACCGTGGAAGCTTGTGATGTTTCATTTTAAATTTTTTTGATGTCCCAATTTATTCAGATAGTTTAAAATATTTTATTTAAAAAGGTTTCACTATTAAAAGTTGATAAAAGTGCAATACTGAAAATGAATCTGTTCTTGCATTATGACTAAGAAACTCATAATAGGGATTCTAAAATTATAAGGATTATATAAAGTTCAAAATGTAGTTAATACTATTCATGACCTCTTTTAATGGATTTTTTTTTGTACGTCATGGTGTGATTGAACTCGGTGTTGCGTGTAGTGCAAGTTATTGAATTATTTTTAAGAAATAACACACTATGAAATCCTGGGGTGTTACATTCTCCCCTCCTTCAATAAATTGCGTCCTCGCAATTTGAAATTGTTCTTCGAAAATAAAAGGTTGAAAGTAGAAAATATATTTTTGGGAAAACCCACATTGGAAATTGGGTTACTAAAATTTAGTCTTAATATAAGGAAAAGAGAAATGAAAGGGTCACCAGCAAATTATGATCTCAATTAGGAGAACATTGGTGGCAATTAGAGACATATATTTGGAGGAAAAACGTAAATATTTATAGGTAGTGATTGAGGTCATCAATCACAAAAAAGTATAAAATTGAGTTCCTTAAACTCATCAATCTATGATGATTTGAAATACCATCGGTCCAAGAAAACATAGGGTTTTGGGATAACACATTTTTAACGTTTCAAAATATCTTAGTTGAAATCCCACATCGAAAAATGAATTAATGAGGCCTCTATTTAAAATAAAGAGTGGAAAGTATGAAGATTACCGAAAATAACACATACTAGGGTTCCATGTAGGAAAATATGGATATGGAAGAGAAATATAACCATCAATTATCTGATGGAGAGTGGTAGAGAACATGGCTATGAAAAGGCCAACAATCCCAAAGCCATAAATTAGTGATGATTTAATGTACCATCTAGGACAACATTTTTTTTAAAGTTACATTACATAAGGAAGAGGAATTCATTTATGATATTGACTAAGAACATTATGATATATAATTAAATTTTAAGTAGATTTTCATTCTTTAATAAATTTCCACCACTAACTCAATTTTTTTTAAACGATGAGTATTCAAGAAGACTTGGTCACACTGGAAGAACTAGAATAAACTTCTATAGAATCACATGATCCGTGTAGGATAAACCATATATTTACATTGTCTTTGAAGATTAATCAAAACCAAAATGGTTAGTGAATGATCTAATGATCCCCCAAAAGGATATTCATTGAGATAAATATGCACTAATCTTAATTTCTAAAATTAAACCAACAATACCCCAAAGTTAAATAGATACCATTCAATAACGAATTGTCCTTACAATCCTTTAATATAATCCAAACTAATATTGAAACCCAAAACATAGAAGAATTTGATTATGTAGTCTCCCATGTTACATTGTATCTCCAAATTACATCAAATACTCTTAAAGTCACATACTTAAAAGTAATTAACATCATCACATATTCTCTGTTATAGGTTAATCATTTCCATAAATAACCCAAATCACTATAAATCAACAATAAAAACGTAGATAAAAATCCACCATTACTCTATAAATGAAACCTCATTGTATTCTATTTTCCTTGGGCATATAGTGTTCCTAACAAAACGAACATCTTCCAAAATAACATTTATCACTTAATCACCAAATCATTTTCCTATACCAAGGGTATTCATTTGATAAGTCATAAGAACCCAAATCATCTTATTATTGATCAATAAAATCATTTAACAAAAAAAATAGTCACACTAACCAGGGACTTCACGTAGTCCAGTGGTAGGCGATAAATCCCAATCACACTTTGGTTGTGGGTTCGATTCCCACAGCTTTGTCCGACGCGATGGGTTGTCACACAGTCTACGTGTTGTCCTTTTTCAAAAACTATATTTTATAATATTACCAAAATGAGATAAATTCCTCAAAATAACATAATTTAACCATAAATGTTATATCATACTTTGCATTTTCATCCCAAATTATAATAACTTATCATTTTCTCAAACCCCAATGATCATATAAAACCAAATGGTTATTTATACCTATATCCACAAGAGAAGAGACAATTCTTCCTCAAATATCATTCTCACATGGCAAACTGTGGGGTTACAAATACAAGAGAAAATTATTCCAAAGTAAACCCATCAACAAGGAGTTCTAATACTTTTTAAATTTTTCTCCAACCATTTATTTCCACATATCTTCTTCTTTGACCAAGAAAATATCCTATAGAATAGGACATTCACTTGGGTAATGGCCAGGTCCCCTACATTTACGGCAAATGACTGTAAATGGACTCTTGGGACCATTTTTATCTTCTTCCATAGTACTCTTCATTTTTCTTCGGCAATTCTTCACTTTATGTCCTTCCTTCCCGCACGTAAAACATTTCGTTGTCCCATTGAGACACTTTCCTGGGTGTCTCTTTCCACATTTCCTGCATGATGAAAATTGAGGTTTCTTTTCTCCATGGTCTCTATTGCTGGAGATCTTATCATTTATCACCTTTCTCTTCCTTTTTGAGTCTGGGAGTTGGTTAATATATATGTTGTTGATCATATTTTTGGAAAACTGATTTGTCATAAAGACGATATCTTTTACGCCTATCAACATTCCATTTTGTTGCTCATCGGCACCACCGTTCCCACCTTGTACATCATTCTCAAAGTCACTATGACTTCCTTGAAATCCAGCCATTGACTAAAACCAGAAAGCATTGTGTGAGTAATAGTAGTTGTAAAATAATTTAGAGATTAAAATGTCACCATATTCTCAATTTGAAACATATTAGGATTAACCAAGGTCATTTACTCTCATCTTATGTATATATTACTTAAATCGGTTTGTAAAGAAAATGTAAATTATCCTAAGCATATCCCCCGGGAGTGTCGTAACCAAGAGTGCAGCAAGGCCCGTTGTCGTGCACCAGTTCCCGTTCGAGTCTAGCTCAAAGCGGTGTTTTCGGGTTTTACCCCTAGGTACATCTGTGCCAGAGCCGACTCTACCTGCTCGTATCTAGATAGGTATGTATTGCTCGGAAAACTCACAAAATCTCTACAATACCAGAATTCTAGGAAGTTCTTTTATACTAATCCTCAAAGTTCATCTTAGGTCTACGTGTTCTAATCAGAGTTTATCTAAATCTAGCTACCAAGGTTTGTACTAAACTTCCTCTAATACTAACTGTAACGCCTTGACCCCAGTTACCCAGAGTCGGTGCATTAGTTACATAACATTGGCATGATCACGAGAAAGATCAAGTCTCGAAATACCGATTAGTTTAGTAGCCTTGGAATAACTAGATACATCCATAAATTTTTACATTACATCATAAAAAAAACATCTTGTCTTCATATCCCCTCATACTATCCCTGCAGGTCATTCATAGATTACTTCTTCATAATCCTGGGAAAAATATAAAACATTGAAAGGGGTGAGCTCAGATGCTCAGTAAGGATAACATTATAGCAGAAGCTTTCATAAATAAGCATAAACACTTAAGGCAATTTATAACTAAAACAAAAGCCTTTTAAACTTGAACTTCAGCATAAAATGGCAAAGGTAAAATGAAATAATTCCATTTACTTACTCACATGGATATTCTACTAGTCGAATGATCACATGAAATATCAATATCCACTTTCATAATGATGGAATGCATAATGCCAGACTATTATAACCACATAGCCAAGGCCTCGTGCCAAGACTACAAATAAGATTTTCCCAAGGCCCTGTGCCAAGACACTAGTTTGTCTCATGAGACCTACCGATGCATCGAGGAGCTATAGCGGGCTCCACCCGTCACTTATTAAGTCCAATGCATTCCTCATATGAACATGTTTAAACATAACATAAACATTCGTATTAAAACTAGCATATGAAATGTCAATACTTTTACCACAAACCATGAATGGTATAAAAAAAGCACATCCACAGTCAAACATAACTCATTCGATACAATATGGAAGATTGTATTGTATCACATTAACCTCAATCAAGAATAATGAAGGATGTTGACATAAATTAAAATAATCATCAAAACTATTTGAGAGAAATATCCCCATTTTCTTGAAAACATTTAAAAGTCACACTATTTGTCAAGAATCCATTTAAAAGTAGATTTTTGAATCAAAGTGTCCCATACCACTTTGAAACTTTTTAAAAGGAGTTTTAATTTCTAAAACTTTAATGTCCATATAAATAAATCCTTAAAACCATTTTTAAAACATGGACATTAATGAACAAGATTTATAAGAATAAGTCTTTAAAACATTTAAAAATGGTATTTTAGTTAAAGATTCTAACCAAAAGAGACACTTGAATACAAATAATTGAGGTAATCAAAACTTTTTAATATCATGAGAATAAAGGGATTCATGATATACTATGCCAAAGTACATTATAAACACCACATAAAAGTGATTTGGTGTATATCAACAAAGAAGTCTCAATGGAATGTAAATTGAGATGAAATCTCTCATAAAGGCCGTATCCTTAGGTTAAGGATAAATCAACGACATAATTATGTGTGATAAATATAAATACACTAAATATGATTGGATATTCAGTGTAAAACAATAAAAGGATATTCACACATATTCTTGTAAAAACAACACCAACGAATTGGATGTTTAACTCAACAAATGGTGAATGAGTTAAAATTACTCTTATCAAATTCATATCAATGACTTGAGAATTACCAATGAGTGATTATGTGTATCAAACTTATATCCACAGGAAGGGGAGTGGAAATTATGACATAATCAAATGAATAGTGATTCCACACATAATCATGGAGTGATATAATCAATGAAATATGCGTAAAGCCAAATGATTGGGAATTGAAATCTCAAATTCCCTTATCGATTAGGTAACATACGAAACATACACCCATGAAAGAAGTATCATACCATGATGATGTAAATATCCATAAATTAAAGTATATTACACAATGAATACAATCATGGGCAGTACACATACACCACATGCAATAATTAAGTGGTGATCAATGGAAATCTCACGAAATTAAAAGTGAGATAAGAAACCCCTTACCACGTTAATCAACTGAGTCGTATGGAAAAAAGTTAATAACCACCAAATTATTTAAAGAATAACATGAATATAAATATAATCATGAATATATATCAAATGGCAGTACACAATACACCACTTTCAATAATTTAGTGGCGAAAAATGGAAATCTCACAGAATTGAAAGTGAGATAAGAAAATCCCTTACCTTGAACTTTCCCTTAGTAGATGGTATGTTAACCTCCTGTATAATAATTAAAACATTGTTATTAAATTATACAATAATCATATACATCAATATGATATCATATATGATCTTTTAACATTGCTTTATTAATAATATCTTAGTATTATCGTCATTTCGGGTGATAATCGATTCGTTCTTCTTAAATGTTTGGTTACGTAAGACATGTTTGTAATGGATAGATTATATCTTATTCATAATCAGAATGATATTAACATTATTTTTAACCCTAAAATGAGAATAAGACTTGAATGGATACGATGGAGGATGGATCTCACCATGTTCATGGAGATGGTAGTCCGTATGTACGTACGAACGCTACTTCCATTTAATTTTTCATTTTAAAAGAATTGAATCCAAATGATACATAGGTATATTATTATTCAAGTATAATATAATATTTTATATATGTTACTTATGTTCATTAACACCATTCTTTATACGTTCCATGTGTGGTATGAACGAGTCATATCATTTTAAGGGGGCGGTAGTCCGCACTTCCTCAAATGAAATTATCGTATGTATATACAACATGAAACGAATAATGGTATGAAATAAAATGGAATTACAGAAGCTTATATATAAAATATGTATCATTAATATCACAATTAATTACAGTGCCATCATAATGGCCACCATGAGAGGCGGTAAGATGTATTTGAACAATCATCGTTTCGTGAGGCGTTGGTTTGCCATTCACAGAAACATTATGTTCATCATCCATTAGATGGAGGTGTGTGTATGTGTAGTTCTAATCCTTATTATAAATACATCTTAGTATATTGAGGATACTTTTTTTGTTACAAAAGAAAGGAAATAAAAAGAGTTTGGGGGTTGGAGAAGCAAAATAAATGAAAATAATTTAAGAGAAATCATTACCTTTAATTTAGGTAACTCACTTTGGTTGGAACCAAAGGACTTCTTGAAATGCTTTCTGCCTAAGGGGAAGCTTCAAGGAGGAGGAGAGGGATGTGGGGAGCTTATTTTGGCAGAGTTTGGACGATTCAAGTGGCTTGAGATGTGCGAGTAATGAGTAGAAGTGGTCTCCTTTTATAAGGGAGAGGAGGGGCTCTTTAGGAAAGAGTGAAAGTATTAATTTATAATATAATTAAATTCGGTTTATAATGGTCCAAAAATAATTGAGGTCGAAGATAAGATGACTCATATTCTAAATAACATCAACCAATAAGAATTGGACAGGTTTTATATAATATTTTAATCATTATAATCTTATTTATTTAAATGATTTATTAATGAGGTAAACATTGCATCATTATTGTGTCATTAATAATTTAAATTATTTGATGTCTAAAAATTATAAATAAAATATCATTATGTAGGAAATATTTTTAGCTTTCTAATGAATATTTATAATCGAAAATCCAACATGTATAACCCTATGTAAAAAGTGTTCTTATAAAAGATGTAAGCTTATGCCATTTTTATTTTTATTTTAACTTTATTAATATAATGTGTCCCTACCACATACAAGTGGCTCCAAGGGGTCCCCAAATCTACCCAAGGATGCCCATGGTCGGGTATGTGTCCACCAATAAGGTTAGGACACGTTTTAAGGTAATTTTGTATTATTATAATATTATTTTTTAACCCTTATTTACCGGATTTACCCTTAACCATGGTAAATAAAATATTTACCACAGTAATTATTCAAAATGTCTAAAAATAAAAGTTACCTATTTACAAAATTTGGACATCCTGATTCCAAATATGGAATCCATTTTTCTAAATTCAAAACACAGAAGTGGCAGGAATTAATTTAAAATTAATTCCCGCTGTCAAAACAAAAAGCGTGTTTTTAAGAGGTAATAACTATCAAAAGATTGACACTTGTTTATGTTCGGTTTAATTGTAAAATTATGTCCAATGACCAACATTATATTAAATGGTAAAAATATATTCTAAATATACTTTAAAACCACTCAAATTCACAATTTATCACTATTAATTATTTTGATTAAAAAAGTTGTTTTTAATTAAAATTTAGTAATTTTCACTATTCATCAAAATATGAAAGTTATCCGAAAAGTACCAAAATTTCACCTTAGGCTAAATTCGATATTCCAAATCCAAAATTGAAGTCCATTTTAAAATATAAAATATATATAATTTCAAAATTTAGGTATTACTATTCATAATGGCTAGTTTGATTGGTTGTGGCGTGTGTTAAAACTCAAGGTTGCGTACAACACACGCTACTATTTTATTCAAAGGAAAGTGTACCGTGGAAGCTTGTGATGTTTCATTTTAAATTTTTTTGATGTCCCAATTTATTCAGATAGTTTAAAATATTTTATTTAAAAAGGTTTCACTATTAAAAGTTGATAAAAGTGCAATACTGAAAATGAATCTGTTCTTGCATTATGACTAAGAAACTCATAATAGGGATTCTAAAATTATAAGGATTATATAAAGTTCAAAATGTAGTTAATACTATTCATGACCTCTTTTAATGGATTTTTTTTGTACGTCATGGTGTGATTGAACTCGGTGTTGCGTGTAGTGCAAGTTATTGAATTATTTTTAAGAAATAACACACTATGAAATCCTGGGGTGTTACAGCCTTTGTGGAGTTGAGGATAAGTCTGATTAGTTCTCATATTTTGAGAATAATAAAGGGGGTTATGGAGTACGTAGTGTATTGCAATGCCTATAGACCTAGGATTATATCATTGTTGATACAATGGTAGGTAGTGATCAAATATGGGTTGAGGTAATTGATACCCCATGAGTAGAAATTAGTGACTCGTGACTTAGAGTTTGTATTGGTAGTCTTCACTTTGAGGATGTGGAGGCACTATCTTCTGGGAGAGCATTTTTTTTATTTACTTAGACCATCAGAGTATCATTTATTTCTTAATGAAGAGATATCTAAATCTAATATAGAGGTTCTAGTTGTAGTTTATATAGGATTACAACTTTGAGATGGTCTATACTCCTGGTAAGGGAAACATGGTGGCATATTTCCTTAGTAGGAAGTCTCATTCCCATCTAGTGGAGGAGGCATCTAAGTAGTTGGATTCATTTCAATGGAACCCAGTGGAGGAGAGGGGTGCATATTATCTTTAATTTATGGTGTTCATTCCTATTATTTAGTGTGTGAGGGAGGCTCAGTTAGGTAAAATCGACTGTGAGGTCCTACTTGAACATAAATTTTCAAGAGATTTACCAGATGGATTCTATGAATGGGAGAATCATGTCATCCTTTTCTAGGGATATACAATTTTTTCGGTCACATTTTGATAGTAGGTAATGAGATAATTTCACACATCTCGTTTTTATGTACATATCAATGTAGGGAAGATGTACTAAGACCTTTAGTGGTAATTTTTGTGGGATGGAATGAGGTGGATTGTTTCTGATTTTGTCTCTCAATTTCTCACTTGTCAGTAAGTGAAGGTTGAGCACAAGGTTCCGGAAAAAAAAAATTGCAGCCTCTTGATATCCAGGAGTGGATATGGGATGAAATATACATGGAATTTTTTATTGGGATTCCATGGATATCAAGAGTCCATGATGTCATTTGGGTGATAGTTAACCGACTTACCAAGTCGGTGCACTTCCTTACTATTAGGGATTAGAGTTAGGTGGATAGTTTGTGGCAGTTGTATTTGTCGTAGATCATCTAACATCATGGGTTTACCTCGATTATTGTTTTTGACCATGATGTATGATTCATGTCACAATTGTAGAGAGTCCTTAAGGAGGAATTTAGGGCCCAGTTGAGGACGAGTACAACTTTTCACCCCTAGAAGGATGGGTATAATGAGCACACTATACATGTATTGGGGGATGTGTTGAGGACTTTCGTGTTAGACTTTTTTCAAATTTAAGTGTATCACTTACCTTTAGTATAGTTTTCTTATAATAATATTTATCACTCTACTATCAGCATGGAACCTTTCAAGGACCTGTATAAGAGACCTTGTAGGATACCCATATACTAGATTGAGATCGGTGAGACATCTATCATTGGAAAATAGATTGTGTGTACGATGACAGAAAGGGTTTGGGTGATCCATGAGTGGATAGGGACAACCTAGACCCAACATAAATCTTATGTTTTTCAATATTGTAAGCCCTTGGGGTTTGATCTAGGTGAAGACATTTTCCTGAGAGTATCTCTATGTTGAGGCTTGTAGAGATTCAACAAAAGAGTCAAGTTATTCTCAAGGTTTATCGATCTGTTCAAGATCCTGTAGAGGGTTAGAGACGTTTCTTACCTCCTATACATAGCCCCATAGATGGAGCAGGTAAAAGATGTATTCCATGTTCCACAACTGAGGAGATACATGCATGATCCTATGCACGTTATTGACTAAGGTGATCTTTACATCGAGGATGGAGCCACCTTTATGGGGTACTCGGTGGAGATCTAGGATCGATAGGAGAGGATCCATCATGGGTAAAACATTACCTTTTTTGTGGGTTGTGAAAGAATGGGATCATGAAAGAGAACTCCAAGGAGCTAGAGAGACAAATATTGGCTCATTTTCCCCACCATTTTGTTTAGATTGTTCTTTTTAGGAATGAAAATATTTTAAGGAGTGAATAATGTAGATAATTGTTTCCCTTGAAATATTTTTAAATATATTAAGGAATATTTTCAGATCCATACATTGAATCCAGAGCATGAGTTTTACATTAGGCATGACATAAGATTGGTCAACATTAGATGTCTTATTGAGGAAGCCATTGGTAAGTGTGCTTAATTAAAATAAAGAAATAAATTTTTTATTTATTTATTAAAATAAGTAATTAAATCTTCTATAAATACCCTCTTATGATGATTTTACTAGGGTTATCTACATAACCCTTACAAGATCTAATAAGAGGAGAAGATATTTCTTGATTGACGGATCGACATCGAATGACGAATGTTGATCAGATTGAGGTGGATTCACAAATAATGAATGCATCAGGTCATCATCATTTCTAGAACACGCGTTATTCACCAATGATCCATCCATAATCTAGGTAGGGCTCAACAATTGTTGTTTACACCCTTGATTAAATGTTTGAGCATGAATATTTTGTTATCTATTTTGATCCTATGTATCCCACCCTTTTCATGATCTCATTGTCAAATTGAATAATTTTATTCAATTTATTATTTTCTTATGCCATGATCTCACCCAAGATCTCCTAATTTTCAATTGTTGGCTGAGAAAAATTGGAAAATGATGTTTATCACCCTTATTATGGTGTTTCCCCCCATCGTTCTTCATGTTTATTTGTTGGCATGTGGGGTCATCGTTCGACATTGTAGGGGTGGGTTCAAGCATGATCAAACCCTTGGATTCATGGGGGTTGTGAAAATTATGATCTGTATGGAAATTTTCAAAGGATATAGATCTTTTGTGGGGTGCGGGTGATGATTCTTGTGGATCTGGGATTCGGGACTGAGTAGGAGCGACCAGAGGAGCGATGTGCATGTGAAGAATTTGTAAGGATGGTTGGAATCCATTTTCCAACCACTAAAGGCTAGGAAATGATGTCCATATGAAACTACCATCGATTTTGGGTGGTAAAAAAGTGTGATTTTTAATGGATAAATAGAATCTATAAAACACTTGAAATATATGAATTTCTGTGAAAATCCCAAATGCATAGTGTGTCTTGGGATGAACACATGCTATGTAGACACTAAGCTATGGTGGCTAGGGTTTTGGGAAACATATAAGGATGTCATTCCATGTGGCTAGGTTACATGTCGTGTGACCCTCCTCGGGTAGCTAGGTCATGTGATAGTTGCACATGCCAAAGACCCTGTGTGGAAGGACACATTGTTTTCTCTGGGAGTTCACATCCATTTGTTGCTACCCAACCATGGCTAGAAACATGGATATGTTCAGATGCATGGGCATAAAAATGTCCATGTACCTAGTTTGGGACATGTCCAGGTATATAGCCAGGAGCACATGCATGGGTAGAATTACATGGGAAGGTCCCAATTGGTTGAGACACACTGTTTGGTCCCCACAGACATCATGTATGGTAACATGTCCATCTATCCATGTTCATAGGAGACACATACATGTGATGAGGTGGTTTCACATGCCATGTGGACCCACATACACATTGTATACTTCCCTCTACAACTTCCTTCTCTCATATATCCTTCATTTGGATTCAGATTTTGGCTCACAAGTAGGTTTTCCTGAGTGTTTTTTAGTGTAAAACATGATGATAGCATTTTTAGTGGATTTTGAGATAAAAATTGATATTTTTTTAGTGTGATTATTTTTTTAGGTGATTCTCAATGATGAAAGTGATCAAGTAGGATCATCATATAGATTATAGGTAGTGATGGTACTCTCCTATCACACCAAGATGTGAGTCCTATATCCCTAGGGATGGTACTACCATTTTTTATTAGGGAATGATTCCTCATTACCTTTTGTTCAGATAGATATGGTACTCTCATGTCACATCAATGCATAGTTTCTCTATCCATAGAGATAGTATTTCCCTATCTCACTAGGGTATAGGTTCTACATAATCATTATTTCATGTAGAGGTGGTACTCCCCTATAATACCTGGGAGCGGGTCCACTATCATACCATGGCGCTGGTCCCTCATACTCTTTATATAGGTCAAGGAAGTACTCTCGTATCACACTAGGCACAGTTCATCTATCCATGAAGATGGTACTCTTCTTCATGGGTGTGGTTCCTCCATAATCATTATTCAAAATATAGAGATGGCACTTCCCTACATGATCATGGGTCCTTATTCTATGGAAATGGTTCCCCATTTTATTTACAAGGGTATGGAGATGATACTCCCTTACATGGGTGTGGGTCTTCTATCTAGTGATGGATATTACCCTATTATTATAGGGTATGGGATCTATATATTTTTTAGATTATTACCCCTTAGGATATAGAGTAGCAGTGAGGTGAGGGACCTCCAGATGACTTCTTTTAAAAAACACATAAGAAATTGGACATCAATGATAGACCTTTAGAGCTTCATTAAGACTCAATTTACTAGGCTAGGCTAGGAGTGATAGATCCTCTTTACCACTCATTTGGGTTTCATATATGATAATTTATATATCTAGGTTACTCGGTTTTATTTCCCTCTTTCTTTGGGTTGAAATGACTACTTATATCATATCTTATGTTTCTCCTTTTTAGTTTTTGTAGGTATCCTACTTGGTATGCATATACTCACCCCTGCATGAGTTTTTCCCTCATGTGTCATGTCTTATGCAGATGATGAACAAAATCGATGGTGATTTTAGAGGATCATAGGGATACTTGAGTTCTTAGACCATGTACGGTGTTCAGGTTTTATAGATCAGGAGTTGGGATCTCTTAGCTATTTTTATTTTCCAATTTTGTTAGGTTGGGTTATATTTTCTATGTGGGCGTGTAATTTTCCCTTTTCATTTTGGATTACATTGTTTCACTCTTTTATATTCCTTAAATTTTATTACATGCATGTTTTTTACTCTAGATGTTACTATATTTTATTATTATTTCTCTGCACTTCTTCATGGAGATGGTTGGGTACATGTATAGAAGTAATTTAATAAAAGACCTCCCATTTTAGTTATTCCTTCTTGGTTCTTATCATCAACCCCTGGCCTATAGAGGCAGGCTTGGGAATTTAGTGGCCCAGTCTTCCACCGACTAGGTAGGACCTGGTGGGTTGGATCATTACACTTTTCAATTATATCATCTCCTTCCATACTCAATTTTGATTCTTCATACAACTGAACCAAGGCATGGACATCCTTGCTTGATCCATTTTTCCACTTTCCATTGATGTTCATGAATTTGATGAAGGAATATTCTAAAAACTCAAATAGATTTTATCACTCACTTTTGAACAAAATATGTGTTATAGATTCACAATTATAGTGGATTAAGTGCACACAATGTTCTAGATTGTAAATTTTGTTAAGGAAATATGATCCCACTGATATGGGATAACCAGCTTTTTTGAGCAGTTGAAAGCCAAGTGAAACCTCAAAGAGTGTATCACCCAGATTTTTATTATCAGACTATAGGTTTTATTTGTATTATATCTAAATAATTGTTTCGATCTCATGTTTGAATTAGTGTTTTATTCCAAGAGAAACTCATGCAATAAGTGTGGTGGATGAAGATTCCTCCAAGGGAAACTCATGTAATGAAATTCTCCACTTGTTGAAAGGGTGATGGATTGAGGGAGAACTTACATGGGTGGGTTTTGTTTTGATGAATGTGAGGATTTTAAGTAAATCTACAAAGGGGGATGGGGTGTTGTATAAGGAATTGGGAATTTACATTTTTAAAATGTGGAAAAAAGGAATGAGGTGATATGATGACGTGTATCTTCTAGGATATAGGGTTTGGAAATGGGAAAGGGAAACTTAAATACTTGATTAAGTTATCAGATAGGCATGGATGTAAAATTTGGTTTTTATGGCTTGAATTTTCATGATTTTCATTCTCATTTTTTTGTTTTGTATTCACTTGAGAAGCATGGATTTGTTTGGTGGAATTGGTGTTGGATTCACTTTGATCTTTGTGGAGCCTTATTATTGGAGAGGAAATAGATCAGTATGAGGATAAAAACTTGATTGTGACCGAACTTGTGGTTTTGGGATTTATCTTTTTTGTGTTATTAATTAAATTTAGGTTTTAATATGTATTTTTTTACTTTATTTTATCCTCTCCTAGTCTTTATTATTAACCTTATGTGACTTGGTTTTACCCATATGTGAGTCTCATTCCATTTTTTTACACTTATGTGAGTTTCACTAGCCCTTATGTATCCCAGTTGAAGTTACTTTTAACCTTATGTAAGTTCATGGGTACCCCAAAATTGGTTTTGGTATTTCTAGTTAACCCTTATGTGGGGTCCCATGACCTTTATAGATTATCAGATTTTACCCTTATATGAGTTACTTTTGATACCCTTACATAGCCTATGTATTGAGTCGTGTACCCTTACACAGCTGGTCTGACCCTTATACGAGTGGTGGGTTACCCTTACATAAGTGTTGTGTTCCCTTACGCACCAGGTGCTACCCTTATATTGTGCTTGGTACCCTTACAAGAGTAGTGAGGTACCCATACATAGTGATCAGTAACCTTATGTGGTTCACCTATGAAAAATTTTAAAATCACCTTTTCATGGTTTCTATGTTTCATTTTTTTTAAAATCACCTTTTTATGGTTTTTTAAATCACCTTTTCATGGTTCACTTATCTCACTCTATTAATCTATTGCAATTGATTGCAATATCTCATTGTTTTTTCTACCCATTTTTTTCTTTAGGATCAAATGATACATTAAATAATTGGATCACTTAAGGATCCTCTCAACTATGATGATAGAGATGGGGGAAAATCTTGAATGGAGATCTCTATGGCCCATTGTTCTTTAAATACAGGAGGAGAAGTCAAGTAACAGCCTAGTTTATGGTGTTCATTGTTAGAGCATGAAGTTTTTGCGACCCTTTGGGGGATCATGGTGGTTCATGGTGTGTGATATTGGAAAATGAAAAACTTGGTAAGTAGTGACAAACCTAGAAAATAGATATGATCCTGGAAATGTCGACGATAATGATTTCAGTGGCTGCTTCGACCCTCTTCCATGAAAAAGTTTTGACTGAGCCTCGGTAAGAGGGTTTCAGTCCTCTTTGGGATTTTTCCATTTTCTATTTTTGGGAGGTCTATTGATTACCTATTCTTTATTCATCATGTGAATTTTTTATTTTTTCTTGTCTAGTTCTCTTTTTTTCTCCTTGTACTCGTTTTTCTTCTTACATAGTGAAAATATATGATGATCACTCCCCATACACGTAGTCCAATTGGATGAAGCATGTAAATAATGTCGTCTTTTTACTGCTTTCCTTTTTTTCTTTTCATAAACCTATAATTTATATATTTAACTATTTTAATCTTAGATATTATTCAATTATGGTTTTGAATATATTTTTTGTACAAAAATAGTGTTGGGAATATTAAATTATTTTCTTCATTTGAAAACCTATATTTGATTTTGTTATGGTAAATAAATTATGTTCTGATCATTTTCAATGCTGCTGATTTTAATATTTCTTTCTTACTTCTTATGTATGAGAATATTTATTTGGGTTATGGAAATGTACATAATTGAATTAGTGGATAATCTGAAGAGTCGGTTTAGAAAAGGTGAGTCGGTTTTGAATAGTTCTGGGTTTTGATTCATCTAAGTTTCTTGGTATGGTCGATCCTCATTTCCCTATTCTCCACATACTCTTTCATCCAAAATTCATGGAGATCCTTATGTTCACCTATAATGGATTCCCCCAACTTCCCAAAGGTGGCCATGATGATTCAATCCATTATAGTGAAGGGGGTTTTGGAAGGGAGGCAGTGGCGGTAGAACCGGATCCTGATAAGGAAGATGAGGATGGGGATGGAAAAAAAGATGATGGGAATTCCATAGATGATGTTCCATCCTATATTGTTATGGATGTAGACCATGGAGGTTTTGGATAATAGGGTGCCAATGAAGATTCTGAAAATCCACTAGTTGAAGAAAGATATTTTGACCTATATGACTCAAAGTGTGTGTTTTTATTTAAAATTGTCATTTTAGTTAAAAACACACATCACATACTCAAAATCAACCAAATACATTCAAAATGTTTTGACACTTTATGTAAATAATACATATTCTATTTTTGGTGTGTAGGAATCATATGTACCTCAATTTGATACACAGTGTGTCTAGTATGACTCAAAGTGTATGTTATTAGTTTCAAATTGATATTTTAGTTCAAAACATTTCAGTCATTGAAAATCAAGAAAACATGGTCTTATTGACTTGATACTTTAGTTAAATGATTCAGAAGTCGTTTTTGACATGTAAGAATCAGTCGCAAATAAAACTGACACATGATGTGACCAATATGACTCAAAGTGTGTTGTTTTAGTTTAAATTGACATGTTAGTAAAAAAGATGTGTGACATAGTCAAAACTGATAAAAAACTTTTTTATTGTGTTAATAATTTATTAAAATGATCCATAAGTCATTTTTTATGTGTAGAGATCAAATTCACATAAATATGACGCACAGTATGATTGATATAACTCAAAATGTGTGTTTTTATCTAAAATTGACATTTTAGTTCAAACCACACATCACATACTCAAAACCAAGAAAAAAAAATTATATTTTTTTCATACTCAAGTAAAATTATCCATAGTCATATATGATTTATAGGAATCATACTCACCTCAATTCTATATATGGTGTTCCCATTATGACTCAAAGTGTATGTTATCAGTTTACAATTGACATTTTAGTTCAAAATGTGTATTACTCACTAAAAACTAAGTGAACGTGATTAGATTGTCTTTATAATTTAGAAAAATGGTTTATAACTCATTTGTTACCTATTGGAATTAGTCTCAAATCAAATTGACACATTATGTGACCGGTATGACTCAAAGTGAATGCTTTTAGTTTAAATTGATATTTTTCTAAAAAGGACACATGACACACTCAAAAACTGAGAAAACATATTCAGATTGTTTTGATACTTTAGGAAAATGATCCATAAGTAATTTTTGATGTGTAGTAATTAATCACACATCAATATGATGCATGATATGACTGGTATGACTCAAAGTGTGTTTTTTTATTTAAAATTGACATTTTAGTTCAAAACACACATCACATACTCAAAACAGATAAAAGACATTCATATTGTTTTGATACTTTTGAAAAATCATCCATAAGTAATTTATGGCTTGTAGGAATCAATTACACATCAATCTGATGCACGGTGTTCCCAGTATAACTCAAAGTGTATGTTATGAGTTTAAAATTGGCATTTTAGTTCAAAACATGTGTCACTCGTTAAAAACCTAGAAAGCATGATCATATTGTCTTGAGACTTTAGGACTAGATTCATACGTCATTTGTGACATGTAGGAATCAACTTCACCTTAATAAGATAAAAAATGTGCCTGATATGTATTGATGTGTGTGTGTTTTTAGTTTATAAATTACACTTTAGTTTAAAACATGCATCACATACTCAAAACCAAGAAAACACAATTAGATTGATTTGATACTTTAAGAAAATTATTCATAAGTCATTTGTGATGTGTAAGAACCAACTGCACTTCAATCCAATATATGATGTGACTAATATGACTCAAAATGTGTGAAATCTGTTTAAAAATGAAATTTTATTATTATATTGTTTCATAATTATTTTTAATTTTTTTATACTATTAAAAAAATATGAATTGTTTTTTATACAGGTGCATTCTTTTCCTTAATATGGAGTGATTTTTTCAACAACTGGTAACATGATCGGGTGCTTTTGAGTGGGGGATGGGGACCATAGACAATGAAACATTGATCTTTTTTAATTTTTATGATGAATTGTACTTACCAATGTAATTTTACAAACAAATATGTTTGAAATGTCCATAATATAGTATATTTTTATTGTATTAGTGATTTAAATTTAATTTCAATTAAATTATCTATTTGGTGTTGTAGTAAATTTTAATTTCAGTAGCACAATACACTAGCATGACTTTTATAAGTATTAGTTTTGAACTAATAAAGGTACCCCTTTATTACTACTTTTTTAGTGCTAGTGCTGATAAAATCTATAGTATTTTAAGGGTAGTTTTGATAACAACAATTTTTTATGCTCTATTAAATAGTTGATCAGCGGTAATGATAGTGCATTGGAATCACCGCTAAATTACACTTATAATAATTCTAGATAACTTATCCATTCACAACCTTTACCTAAAAAGGCCACAACTAGTAAAATATGAGACTAATACGGAAAGCTTGACTCTTCCTTGGGAGACACTGCCTTCAATTTTTTCGCAAGAACATCCCTAAAATCCGAAACCTTGGCCTTATACACATATGTCCTGGACACTAATAATAACACCAAGATATTTGAGACGTTGAGTACAAAAAATAAGGAATAGTAGTGGTTGAGGTGTGACATGTTGAGGTTGTTCAGAATCCACCCATGCTGTTCATGGCTCTCAGTGATGTGGGACACCATCGACAGAAGGAAGGTGCTCAGGAAGTTGATGACACCGAGGCTGGTGCTGGTGTAGGGGGTCCCTAGGCTCTTCATCCCCTTTGGTTCTTGGTCATAGAAGAACTCGAGATTTTTTTAATGTGTTTTATAAAAAAATATTTTTTAAAAAAACAATAGGTTAAAAAAATTAAAAATATGAGTTAAAGGTGGCATCACTGATGCCACCTTCTCCCCCCCCCCCACGTTTGGCCCGAATCGATGACATAGAAAAGGAAGTAGGGGGTACCACATTTCTATCAATGCCCTATAAAAGCCCCCCCCCCCCCCTTCTCCTCACTTTCATTTTGCCCCATCTCTCTTCATTATACAGCTTCTCTCTCTAAAAAACTCATTTTTCGTGCGGTGGAGTCGGTGGTCCAAAAGAAAGCTTGGTTTTTTGCGAAGTACCATTTAGAGGTATTTTTTATTTAATTTAAGGTTTTTTATTTATTTAATTGAATTCTTTTTAGTTCTAAATATTTCATTTTTTAAGTAGTTTAGTTAGTTCTAAATATTTTTTTATTAAGTTGTTTAATTAGTTATATATAGTTTGGAATAATAATAATTATTAGTAATGATTAAGTACAAATTAAGTATAAAATACCTTAAGATTAAGTATTGAAAATTTTTGGTATCATAAAGATTATGTGGTTATATAAGTAATAAAATCCCTATTTAGATACAAACAAGTGGATGTGGATCTGGCATAGATGTATATAGGGGTAAAACCCAAAAACATCGCTTTGAGCTAGACTCGAATGGGAACTAGTGCACAACAATGGGCCTTACTGCACTCCTGTTTTGACACTCCCATGGGATATTCTTAAGATTATCCATATTTTATTTATAAACTACTAAAATACCTAAGAAAATAAAAATCAAATCAGTATATTTATCAATGATAAAATGATAATTATGATGATATAGAATGAAATGGACAAGGACAAATTCATTAAAAAATGAAATTTATTATGATTAATTGAATTTATTTTAGTAAGTTTTAAATATTTTATTTATTAAGTAGTTTAATTAGTTATATACAGTTTAGAAATAATACTTATTATTAGTAATGATTAATTATAGATTAATTAATGAATAAATTAGGATTAAAAATGAATACATATGATTAGTTAATTATAACTAACTGATGAATATCATATGATTAATGATTAAAAAATAAATAATTAAAGAATAACTTAATAATGATTAACTAGTGATTAAAGATTTATTGAGTAGTTAAAACTGTACTAAGAAACATTAGTATCATTTTTTAGTATATAAAAATATGTTCTAAAATTTTAGTATCATAAAGATTATATAGTTTAGAAAAAAAATTCATTAGTAATGATTAATTATAGATTAACTAATTAATAAATTAAGATTAAAAGATGAATACATGTAATGATTATCTAATAATACTTATCATTGATAAAATGAAAATTATTATTATATAAAATGAAATGGAGAATAACAAACACATTAAATTACACATGAATGTTTTACAACATACAATAAATGCCTTGACGTTTTTCAATTAAACATGGTTTGGATAAAATGAGTGTGACTTCGAAAGTGAGGTAAAATCCAGTTTATTTTTATTTGGTAGCTTAATAACATATTCTAAATATATTTACTTAGTAAGTTAGGTACATACTTATAGAAGATTTTATTAAGATATCAAATAAAAACCATTTGGATTTTAGCTTACTTTTGAAGTTAGGCTCAAATAAACCAAACCATGTTTTATTGAAAAATGTTTGTATTTCTTGTATGTTGTAAAACATTCATGTGTCATTTTATGTGTTTTTTCTTCTCTATTTTACTTTATATTATCATTTATCAATGATAAACAAACTAATTTGTTGTTTTCTCTTCTTTGTGACCTCAGTTTTTAAAAACATTTTGTGACTTATATTCTAATAAAATTTAGTATCATATTTAAGAGTATGAAAAGATGTTCTAAAATTTATGTATAATTAATATTATATAGTCAACCATCATTGACTCTATCATAATTTTGATCAAAAAAATATTTTTGACAAAGAGATTAATGTTTTCTTAAGTGTACTTCTATGGGGGGGTTATTCAAACTAAGCAAGAAGATTCTTATAGTACACAACCAATAATAATGGTTAGTACGGCTGAATTTGTAACCCTAAGTGGCCTTCAAGATAGAATTCATGGTTCCTTAAATATAGGACCCAATCAAGAGATCAAGTCTATGAGCTATAGACATTTTCAATTTCTGGCAACACTGTGGCATCTAGCTTGTCCATCGGTTGCTAATACGCAGTGGTTCCAAGCAATAAATTTATTTTATCAATGATCAGATGGTACCATGGAGGAGTTATATATTGATGTTTCTATTGTAAAACTACAATGTCAAGTTGTAAAAAGACATAGACTTACAATAGTGGTTGAAGATAGTCTGCCCCATGAAATTCAGCCTATTCCAAATGATGCAGAAGAGGAAAACCTAGATGATTCCCCAAATATACATGTCAATCCAACTCTTGATAAGGAGTTTTTTAATGATAGAATAGATGGTGACAACAATTCTTATGAGGAGGTACTAACAGAATATAGGGAAGAAGTTTCTATAAATTCATTAGTTGTGCAGTATCCTCGACCTATAATAAATCATCTTCCACTCTTTGCATCTTGGTCAGAAGCAATGACACATGTTACTGAATTCGATAATAATGTTCTCACACCCACAACTGGGTTTCCCAGAGTTTTACCAGATAGGTTTAGTGATCTGGAAAAAACCTTATATGTTGGAAGGAATTTTCAAAGTAAAGATTCATTAAAAAGAACGCTAAAGATATTTCACATTGATAGGCACCGCAGATATATATAGTTCAGAAATGAGGTCATAGTAAATATCTCATACGGTGTGAGAAGTATGGGGATGATTGTAGATTCTGATTGATGGATATTTTGGACATTTCATTTAGAGTTTGGAGAATCTCAAGGATTAAGGTAGCTCATACTTGCGTTCAGCCAAGCCTAACACAGTATCATACCTCATTGGATGCATAATTTGGGTCATCCATTGTCATTGAGATGATTAGTACATGCTAAGAGGTTCTGATATCCCTTGTTCAAGAGATGATTCAACAGACATTCAGTAATAATACTTCCTATAATAAGGCATGGATGGTGAAACGGAAGGCAATTGTGAAGGTGTATGGTGATTGGGATGACTCATATCATGTTTTTCCACAATTTATAGCCATACTGAGGCACCAAAACTAAGATGTATTCCATCTTGATATAGATAAACATGTGTATCAAGATAACTGACTTGATCCATCTTGTGTTCAATTTCATTGGTTTTTCTAGGAATTCCTCCCCTATATCTCTGCATTTCGTTTCAGTAAGCAATTCATTCAGATTAATGGAACATTTCTATATAGAAAATACAAGGGAAAATTGTTTATTGCGGAATCCCAAGATAGAAACAATTCACCTTTTCCACTTTCCTTTTCCATTTTATATAAATAAAACTATGAATCATGGAGTTGGTTTTTGGCATGTATCAGTAACCATTTCAACAACATTTGGGGTGTTTATTAGATATCTTATCAACATTGATCAATTAATGAGGCAATTAATGAGGATCCCGATACATAGAGATACCCAAATTCACATCATTAGTTATATATTAGACACATTTCTAGAAATATGCAGAAAAATATTATTTGACTGATATTCTAAGAAACTTTTATATAACAAAATAATAGTATCATATATTATGGTACAAGAATATGTTATAAAATTTCAGTATAATAAAAATTATATGATCAACCATATTTTTCAATATTAGTTACACTATCATAATCATGATAAAAAATAGTTATATAGAGTAATGTTTTACCTGTGTGTACTACTACGAGGAGGTTATACAAACTGTGAAAAGAGCTTGTTATAGTACACAACCAACAACTAAGGTTAGTACAATTGATTCTGTAATACTAACTAAACTTCAAAAAAGAATTTATTAGAAATGAACCATGGCTCAAGAGAAATAGTGACAATGACAGAAGTGATGGAATGATTTTACATCGTCGCTATCATCATTGGAATTGTTCCTCCTATTTCGTGGTTCATTTCCCATATATTCCTTATTGAAGTTTAGTTAGTGTTACATAATGACTTGTACATATGAGAAAATAATCATGAAACATACCATCATGTGGACAGTGATACATAAATTAAAAATCACACTATTTTCTAATAAACATTTTCATAACAAAAACAAATTTTTTATATATATAAATATATAAAACCATATCTTAAAAACACTATTTTCTAGGTAAAATAAAATCTTAACAACACGTTAGTAATATGCTTTGAAAAACATGAAGACATTCTCCTTTATTTTGGAAAAAATAACTTCATAAAACAATATGAATAGACATGGCATGTCTTGCATTCAATAAGTCATAACATTATACTGGCCATAATGTTATATCTACATTTTACACTTACGACTCATTTCATTTTTTTATATATATATGGATGATACCATACTACTCACTCATCAGGATTTCCATGTTTCTATGGTTGTGAAAGAAAGTGGGGAGGATCAATCGATCAGGGTACATTGAGTGCACCATTTTCATCACAGAGAGCCTCCACATGTCATTATACCATACTTGTGTCGTGCTGGAATCTATGGCATTTTTGTATCAGATTTTACATTTTTCGATCATCACCTGCTTTTTTCCCTTGTAAATAGGTTGAGATCAGATACACACACATTCCACCAACCTAAGGAAGGGATGACCATCACCCTCTAAGATGTGGTAGTGCTTCCTGGTCTTCCTATCCAGGGGGAAGCTGTTATTGGACCCACTCGTGAATCTTAGCCCGACCTTTCTTAGCGATTGTTAGGCGTAGAATTTTTTCTGACCATAGGGATATAGGTGGCGCGTCGATATCTATTCCTTCATTGGAGGCACAAATTCCACATTTCTCTAATGATTTTGATGAGCAGACTGTCATGCGTTATGCATGTGCATATATATTATGGCTCATTAGAGGGACCATGTGTACTAATCACTCAGAGATACATGTTCACATGATGTATACACCACTACTATAGAACTTTGATCAGGCCAGGATGTATATTTGGGAATCATCCTTCTTGGAATACACGTACAGAGCATTATGTAGGTTATCCCATAGGGACCGCACAGGTCTCTGGGGATGCGTCATCCTTCTTCAGATGTGGGCATGGAAGCACATCCCCACATTCCTCCCAGATCTTGATGGTTCGTAGATCGTGATGGAGGTTTTTCATGATTCTCTATGTGTATTATAGTATGATCATTTATTTATATTTATTTTTTATTCTACTAGGATTTATTAAATTTAATTTCTCATTATTTTTTACTATCGATGTTTTATTTTACAATTGGTGTCAGAGACATAGTTTCTGCATGGTTCTAAGACACCATTTGGGTGTATATTGGCTCATGTTGGACTATATATTACATGATCAGGTATGTATATACAATCTATAATTGTCTAACAAATTTAACAATACCGTCAATTTTGGTTTTTAGTAAAGAATTTTTTTGACAAAGGTCACATGTCATTTTAGATTTCATGGATTCTATACTGAACTATTATGGACCAATTGACACCATATTACATTTTTAGGATTAAGGATGTTATAGTTGTAGTTACCATCATTTACTTCCATATTATTGAGTAGTAGTAGACTGACATATTCATGTGCCAGTTTTTATTTGCTCAGCCGATTCCATTGTCTTCGGGACTGATATAGAACCTTCATAAGTCAAGCTAACAGGGTGGTTGGATGAGGACTAGCACTGAGTACGTGTTGTATTTATCGACTGCCGGTGCATACGTGCATAGTTTCATATCTAGGGTGTACCTTTGAATCGATTCTTTCTTTCAGATTAGGTCGAGTATGAGCCATGGTACAGACTGAATTCTATATTGTATCTTACCCAACATGGCAGAGAGATTATAAGATTGGAAGTTAATACATTTCCATTAGTTTTTTTATTGAACTATTTTCTAATTCATTTTGAATATCTTTACAGGGAACTCACTCATATAATCTTGTTTTCATGAGTGATGAATTGGAGGAAGGGGTCTTTAGGCAGGCATCCAACCATGCTGAAGCGCTGGAGTTGACGCCATCTTATATTGTGATTTCCAAGAGAATCATTGGAATTCCAGCCCAGAGAGAGGAGGTTCTTACCCCATAGGAACATTATGCATTAGATGATAGTGCTTAGGATCCAACATGACAATGACGTTGACAGTGTCATGCTGCACATGAGGCCTCGCATGTTATACAGGCAGAGGTCATCCCCTTAGTATTCTAGACTCAGTCGAATGAGGATGTGCCTCAGGTGGCATGGGATCCATCTTTCTGGATATGATTTCCCTATTTCTATCCATCTTGGGGTCCATATCCATTTCATCCATGGATTCCAGATCCATCACATCCTTGGGGTCCAGATCCATCACAACCTTGGTGTATAGCTCTATCACAGTCTTGGTTCCCCATTGTGATGATGGAAGGTCCTTCTACCACACTAGTAGGATAAGGATCGGGAGTTTAGTAGTACATGCAGTTGAAAGCTCCTCCCACTGACACATAGGTGGAGGATGCGACAGTCAATGTTCCAGTTCCTGAGGATCAGCCCTTTGCAATTCATCGGACTCCACAACAAACTTGAAGCGGACATCCTATACACAGACCACCATGTGGGATGGAATCTCCTCACCATAGACATATACATTGATTGTACTTGTTCATTTATATTTTTTATGTCTATTAAAATGAAGATACTATTATTATTATCAACCCTTTTTATATGTTTATCCAATTTTTCAGTTTTCATTAATATTTTAGGCACATTTTATATTTGACAGCTTTCAAAGTTGACTAATTGAAACATAGGAATTATTATTAAATTTCAAGTAGATAACATTAAAATATTATAAAATATATACTATAAAAACAATGTAAATAAAATTTAAAAGATAGCCTAAATATCTAAATAGTTGTTGAAAATAAAGAGTTTTATAAACATAATAAATAAATGAAAATGAAAGGAATGTAAGAAAATTTAATCGGAAATGAGAGTGAAAAGAAGTAATTTCGAGGTGGATCCAAAGCCACCAACTTGACTATAAAAGCCTATAAAATATAAAATAGAATACCCATATAAATAAAAACCAAAACTTCAAATATTTTTTTTATGTTTAATCCATGTTTTAATTTTCATTTATATTGGTATTATAGTTTATATTTTATAGGATAGCAAAGTCACGTACTTGAAACATTTTTAAGTTTCAATTTGGTGGATTGGAAATATTATAAATTATTTTTCATCAAAAAAATTTAAGAAATTATTTTTAATTTTAAATATTTCTTATATGTTTAACCATGTTTTAATTTTTAATTATATTGGTCTTATAGTTTATATTTTATAGGCTAGAAAAGTCATGTACTTGAAACATTTTTACGTTTCAATTTGGTGGATTAAAAAGCTTATAAATTATTTTTCATCAACATTTTTTAAGAAATTATTTTTATTTTAAACTATTTATTATATGTTTAATCCATGTTTTAATTTTCATTTAAATTTGTCTCATATTTTATATTTTCTAGGCTAGAAAATTCATGTACTTGGAATATTTTTATGTTTCATGTTTGTGGATTAGAAAGCCTATAAATAATTTTTCATCATCATTTTTAAAGAAATTATTCATATTTTTACTATTTATTATATGTTTTAATCCATGTTTTAATTTTCATTTATATTGGTCTTATAGTTTATATTTTATAGTATAGAAAAGTCATGTACTTGAAAAAAATTTAAGTTTCAAGTTGGTGGATTAGAAATCTTATAAATTATGTTTCATCAACATTTTTTAAGAAATTATCTTTATTTTTGAATATTTCTTATATATTGAATTCATGTTTTAATATTCATTTATATTGGTCTTATAGTTTATATTTTATAGGCTAGAAAATTCACATACTTGAATTAGAGATAAATTCTGCTAAAACATTTTGTTTTATTTATATATATATACATAACAAAATTTAAATTGTAAATATTTAAAAAATAATATTTAAAATAGAAAAGAAAATTGTTTTAGGGGAAAGGCGGCAGTGGAGATGCCACCTTTGAGGCATGTTTTTTAAAAAAAAATAACCTATGCATTTTTTTAAAAAATATTCAAAAAACATTTAAAAAAAACTCAAGAACATGATCTTCACCACTTATAGGAATGTGTAGGCAATTCCCATCAGTAAGAACTATGGGAGAAGGATGAATATGGTTAGGGGTATGTGCCTGCCACTGGACACAACGCCATGCTCGACAGCTGCACAAAGCTGTTGGTTCTCCACTAGGGAGGCCATGGCCATAATGAAGATGTGAAAGACCATGCCAATCCCCATCCTCTAGAGCAGGGTTATTCCCCTAGGGTATATCATCCACTGTATCATGATCTTGATGAAGGTCCGATTATAGAGAACAATGCTAGAGGGAATAGAGATGGTGATGAAGTCACCTAGGTTGGCTGGAGGGACCTCGAAATCGGTGTTTCCCAGGGATCTGTCCAGGGTGGTGCCCTTCTTGATGAAGAGGGTGTTGATCAAGGCCACCATGATGCTCGGAACAAAGGTGCAAATGAGGATGGGGGTCATTTCCAGTATCTGATTCATCTCCTCCACCTATGTCACTGAGAACAACATCCATGGATCATCGTTGGACACTGTTTTGACCACAGCCTTGTTGAGAAACCTACATCAGTGGATGCATAGGAGAATCCAAAGATCTACTTTTAGAAAATGTGAGTCAGTTTTGAATCTATCATACCCATAGAGTGGTTTAGGGTTCAGCTAACCTCAGGGTTTAGGTGTGGTCAATCCGGAGTTTCCCCTTCTCCGCGTACTCTTCTTCCCGAAGTTCATGGAGATACTTTGGGTCACCTGGAATGGGCACCCTCTACTTCCTAGATCCAGCCATGATGATGTGAACCATGATGGTGAAGGGGATTTGGGGGGGGCAGTGGCGATAGGACCAGGTCTTAGTGAGGAAGATGAGGTTGGAGACGGCGAGGCTGATGGTGGGGCGGGCATAGCCGACGGTCCATCCAACATTGTCCTGGAGGTATACCAGGATGGTTTGGGTGAAGTGGGTGCTGGTGAAGATGTTGAACATCCACCAGTTGAAGAAAGATAGTTTTTGGGCCTTCTTCCAGGGTTGGAACTCGTCAAATGGGTCTGCCCCGATGGTGGAGGTGTTGGGATTTGTGTCACTTGTCCCCACGTTCAATGTGTATAGCACATCGTAGAACACCTCTATCTACAAGATAGAGGTAAACTCACAAGTGGTGGTGGCGGTCTCGGCACACGAGGGTGGTTTCAGACCACGAATCGAAACTGCCAGGGTCACCAGGGACATTCCCTGAAACCAAAGCAAACCCTGAATCGCATTCATAGGTTTTCTTTATTTTATTTTTTTTGAAAAATGGGATACAATTTATGGTATTTTTAAAAAAGGTCTTGAGATGTATAAACATGTTTCATACATTTTATAAAGGAAGCGTGAACCCCGTTCACTTCCTTGATAATTTTTCATTAAATAAATATTCAATAATTATAAGTAATAGATAAATATAAATACATATTAATTAAAAAATCATTAATATGTATATAATATAAATAAATATAAATACATAATAATTAAAAAAGCATCAATATGTATAAGATATAAATTAATAAAAATTAATAATAATACATATTAATTAAATAATCAAAAAAATTAATAATAGTGTTAATGATAGAAGGGATCTCTTCACATTACATTCTGATTTTTGTGAAGATATTTTTTCCCTTATTAGACTTCATGGATGATGTTAAATTGAATGTCGGAAGGCTGAGGGAACTAGGGAGAAGAGGGGATAGAGGGAAAGAATTATGAAACCCCTAGATTCAGATCGTTTGGAGGAGTGGAATTCATGGTAAACCTCCAAGAGAGATGGAAGAGGTAGCACAATGACACAGTTATTCATTTTTTTCTTCCACTATTTTATTCAATCTCATTTAACTAATAATTACATAGATAAAATCATATTCTTGATTGGAATTATAATCATGAACCTAGATTTTTGGTGTGATTGAAATTTTTTATCTACTTTCAATTCTACCTCAATAAAATAGTTTTTATTTTAGTTGTATGATAATATCTATTACTTGAAGAATGATATATTTTTATACCTTATTCTTTGAGTTTTTTTCAGTGACACAACATATAATATTATATGTGTTTATTACAAATGGTTAGGAGAGGGGAACTAAAAATCTAAAAAGAAACATGAACACATAAAAATATGTTTATAGCTTATATAAAATATGAATATATGTTGAATTTTTACTTTATTAAACATATGTTTATATATGTATTTATGCAGAAAGAAAACATTAATGTTTAGTAAACATGCATTATAGATATTAATATAATATATTTAATTAATGTTAATATTTTATATATATATAAAATCTTTGTTCAAATAAGATATTTAATGAATCCACTTTTTTCCAAGTGTGATAAAAAAACTCCCTAGACTTCCATAATTTTATCACCTATTGGAGGTATTTGAACGTTAAAATCCTCCAGTGAAGATTCTGAACCTATAGAAATTGTTTCCTTTTATAAATTTTGAATATTTATCTTCCCAAAATTGGCTAAATTAACTAATTTCATACATCTCATATTGTGGTTTTTCTGATCTTCAACTATAATCACCTACTCTTCACATATATCCATTATTCATTCATGTTCTTCTTCATACAACATTTTTTGTTAACAAATATTCACATTCGATGATCTTATGCAATTTTACATCCAATTTAAAATCAATGAGATCAAAAATATTTTTCAATATTTCTTCAAGTTCATGTATCATTTCATCCAAAGTATTTTTGAATTCAAAATTAAGTAATATTATAAATATTTATTAATGAAATTAAAAATATTATTTATTAAAAAAATTAAAAATATTATTTATTATACATATATAGATAATAATACTAAGTATTATTATGAATATCCGAAGAAAAATTATTGATTTGGATAGACAATATGATAATTGTAAGGCACTTATTAGAAAAATGAACAAAACTCTATAAATCATAACTGTAAGGCACATACAACATGTATCATAAATGTAATATCAACCTAATATATGTATATGTTGTGTATTATCCTTTTTCCCGTAATCAGGCATATACTAGATGTGCCCACGATGTGTATTTCTATGTCTCCGCTCTGGAATACACTGCTCTTGTACATCATCATCGGCAGCCACCTCCACATCCTCTTGTGTGACAAGCGATGGATGTACAATCTCAACACCTATACCATGTCCTACCTATAAGGATAGTGGATGTTGGCTAGAACTCTCACCAACATGTGAAGAAGATGGTTGTTGTGATGCATATTTCTGTATAGAGGAGAGTAATAAAGCATCCAACTGATCCCATTCAACGTCTATATTTACCTATGGCTATGATTGAGAAGCTGGAGGATCATCTAATTGATCATGCTGAACACCCTCCTCCTATAGAACAATATCATCTGGATTATCATGATGAATTCCCTCCTCCTATGTAACAACAACATCCATAACAGGGTTGTCACCTCCTGGTATATCTAGATCAAGCTCAGCAGGCTTCGCAGCCTCACCATTATGTGGTGGATCAAATAAAATTTCATGATAAATCTTGTTAATCGAAGTAAGAAACTCTACCAAATCACTGTGAAAATATGTCTGGCCAAATACGCCTTTCTCTACTGGATTATACATGTGAAGTATATGACTGATATGAGTATCCTACAATAACAAATTTTGTTGTTAAGTAATTTTATTAAAAAATTTGTTGAATAGTGGAAGGAATAATGTATACCAACTCAAGAAATATGCATCTTTTCGTATCAAAAATATGACTAGGGACCTAAAGTACTAGGACACATAATCCGGTTGATCGCACGAATGAAAACGTACTATCCCCACCCCATATAACTGAAACTCCTATCGCCTGTCCCATAGATCAATATATGTGGCATGGTATCTCCTCCAATAAAATTCCCTCTTCCCTGAAATATTCAGGGAATTAATTGAATCTAACTAACTAGGAGGTTCAAGAATAGGATGAAAGAATCTGAACTGCCTCATAAATCTATCAGTCTGATACCACAAGACTATATCAAAATGAATCAATGGAACCATGCAGGATCTTGTAGCAAGAATCACCGTACAATATGGCGGAAGTCTCTGGATGATATGATCCATATATGGAATCCATGTAATCTAAAATAAAAAATGGTTAATAACTTAATAAATGAAAATATGTAAAATAAAGAATAAATATTTAACAATATAAATAATAATCACTTGCATCCTCTCATTGAAGGTTATCCAGCATAAGTCTGTAGGTGTGGACGTCATTTCTGGCGGAATCTAAATGTCGATGTTCCTGAATCTTCTTATAGGTAACATTGTTATAGTGACATTTCATAATATAAAGATGTACAATTAAGTTAGACATTAGAAAGAAGGAATAACATATCATCATCCATGTGGAGCCTCTACTACAATATCAGTAGAAAATGGTGTAGGGTCATGTGGAGATAAATGAGGTATGTGCTCCCATACCCACTTCTATAGAATAACAACACATCCTATGATATGAATCTTATAGATGCGACATGCACTACATAGAACCCTGTATGTATATTCTAGACAAGAAGACCCCATCTATACCAGCCTATCAGATCCAAATCCTCCAGAAGAGGTAAATACATCATATGTACAAAAGTAGTGGACTGATAAACAAAAAGTGTGCCACTGATCAGCCTCAAAATATATGCATGTAAAAATCATAGCACAGTGATCTCATCAGCATCCTCTGTTATATGTGTGAAGTGATGGTATAACATGGTCATTCATAATCTACCACTAACAACGGACATGCCATTATCATGAACCTATATGCCCAGTAATCTATGAATAACATCAAAACAATCTTCTCTAACTTGGACAGTCAGAGCTGCACCATCAATGGGGAGGCCCAACATAATAGACCCATATTGCAAGGTAATAGTCAAATCTCCCTCTCTAAAATGTAATATATATGACACTGGCCTCCATCTCTCGACAAGCATAGCAATGAGCTGATGGTCAAAAAAGGTGAAGTCACACATCATTATGCCATATAACCCACCACGAAGAAGATGGGGATGACAGCGGGAGGTGGTGCGGAATGATATAAATGATGAGATCTATGTACACTCAGAGTGGACACAGAACATCCCTCTAAAATCAGTCATGATACATGAGTAGCCTGATATGTGAACAATAGAAAATCTTTCATCTGGAAAAATGATATCGTTGTTACTTTTTTATAGTGAAATCAATAAAAAATTTAAACTTTTTTAAAAAAAATATACAAAAATAAAAATAAGGTACAAAATATATATGGGTCATGTTTTTGGTTTAGGTTATGAATTTTTTGTTTTATTGATCTCCAATGAAGTTTAATTTATTCAATTTTTTTATATAACACAGCTGTGATAAAAACCCCACTTCAAACATTTGGAAGAATGATATATTCATTTTCATTGGTTGTTTTTTTTAATAGTTATATTTTCAAAAAACACTTTATGATAGAATCCATATATGAGAAAAACCAAACTTGAAACATGTTTGAAATGGAGCAAGTCATAAATAAAAGGATTCATTACTAAAACATCCACATACGAAATAAAATATACACATTTATGATAAAATACAAAAACTCGATCATGGATGATGGGATGTTGAGCTTTGTCCTACCACTTGGGAATATCTCTTATGAGTATGTCATGTTGCATGACATATACTGCATTATGGTCCCCCTCTTTGTTGTTGAGGCCAATCCATCTCATTTCTGATTCGAGCTAAATTTGGTCTTCCTTAGGGACACAACCTAGTAGTATTAAGACAATAATTTAAAAAATGAAAAAAAAATTGAAAAAAGGTATAAATTAAAACAAAACCAACTTATGAAACCTGGAAATATCAGGGATGATAGTCAGCTGATCATCTAGCAATGGGATATAATTAAAGTCACCAAAAGACATCCAAGCTGCACTATAACAGTTAAAAAAAGTGCTCATGTGATACACCGGTTCAACATAGGACTCCCATGATATATTTACTGAAGTAAAATCCGCAATAACATGTAAACATGGACATCTCAATGCCTAAAAGTCTTCGCAATCACAGTACCTATTATTCAAGATCACCACAAGCACTCGACCACTAAAGCATGTAGCCTGGTCATAGAACTCACTTACTTGAAATCCCCTCTTTTCCCTATCAAAGTCTACAACACTCCATCTTGAAGCCTCATTCAGTATCTGATCAATATCACTTTGGAAATGATGAGTAAAATGCATACTGTTTTCCATCCTCTGGCAGGCCTTTTGGGACCGATCAACAAAGTAGTTCACATATCTATCAAAATTCTCTTACACTAACCCTGTGATTGGGAGTTTTCACACACCTTTGAGGACCCCATTTATGCACTCCACTATGTTAGTTTTTATATGGCCATATCTCATACCACCATCATATTCTAATGACCATTTTTCATTAGAAATATGAATCATATATTTATAAACATATTCATTAGCACTTCAAATATCTTCAAGACTTCGATCAAACTTTTCTTTTTGGGGCTCATATGCTGAAACCATAAGAGAATAATGTATTAAAAAGATATTAAATTTTCTGTAAAAAATAGGTTTATAAAAACATACCCAACTAGAGGATTTCCTTTTTTATTGTCTCATATCTAAATTTCTTATGAACATTAATAGAAATATGTCTAATGAAATATCAATGATATGAATTTAGCTCAGTCCATGAAACCCCATCACTATTTACCTCTTCTATAATTGCTCGATGACCATCATATATCAGGAACACATCCGTGTTTTGCATGACATGAACGCGTAAACATGCCAAAAACTTTCTCCAGCATTCAAAATTATCCTTTTCAACAATATAGAATGAAATTGTTAGAATAGAATGATTACCATCCAGAGTGGAAGCAATGAGTAGAACACATTTATACTTTCCATAAAGAAAATTGACATCGATCTAAATGAATTGTTTATAATAAGGAAAAGTAGTTATGCATAGCCTGAGTGACCAAAAATTCCTATTGAAATTCATCTTTTATCGATCAACTCAGTGATTGGGGAACATATACTCAATAGTTTCCAACTGATAAACAATATATTTGTTAAGAGACAATAATTCCATAAGTTATGGCATTATTTCATAAGATTCATCCTAATCACCATACCCTTTTACAATTTCTTTATGTTTTTCATTCCAAGATTTTTTTTAGGATATATTATAGTTATAAAACTATTTAATTCCTTCTTGAACAAGGGAAATAAGAAAATCCGAACATGTTCATATAATCTCAACAGTAACAGTTGATATAAAATCTGCATCAAGTGAAGAGTGATCATGTGACAATCTTGGATGCCCACAAGTGTGTGGGCCGTCTATTTGGTAATCTTCCAACATGAAAAAAAAGTATCATATATTTCCCTCAATTGAAATTTAACTTATGTCCCATATTTTTTACAACAAATGAGATATTTTTTCTTCTTTGACTCATAAACCATAAATGTTAAATTCCACTCTATGTGGTATTGCTTTATCACATTTTTCATGGAAAGATTAATTTCAAACTCTCACCCGATATAGATGGAATTATCATTTGATGTACATGTATTTACTATAATGTCAGGGAATTTATAAGCTGGTGTAATGACATCCCAATCAAACTGTTGTTCATGCGATATTCCTTTAACTAAGTAACTCAAAACAGAAGGATGAGTACTACTAATTGGTGGATGTCCTAGATGTCTGGATCTCATAGGAACCTCAGAAGGATCATTCCCCACATCCCCCTATCATGTATGCTTATCTCTCATAGGAACCTCGGAAGGTTCATTCCCCACATCACCCTCACCCACACCATCTCCTGATGACTCAATATATTCTTCTTCCCCAGATAAACTTTCATTCACTATATCAGTAGTACGCAGAGGGATTTCATCTACATTTCTTTTCAAAATGTAAGTAAATATATTTTATACTTTATTACTTGAAAGAATAATTATTCATACTGAATATAATTTTAATTTATTGATTACAGTTATTATTAGTAGTAAATAAAAGTAATATAATTTACACTTACATAAAAACCATTAAAATAGTATAAGCTTATGTTATTTTCAATTTAATAAAATTACATATATATATATTTTTTCATTTTTTTAATTTTACAATATTTAATTAATTATATTTCATACTTTATTACTTCAAGTAATAATTATTTTCACTTAATATAATTAAAACTTATTATTTATAGAAAACTTTTTTTATACCAAGAACAAAAATAATTTTCTATATATTTTTTTAATAAATTTAAATATGATAATTAATATAACTACTATATTTTTAATAAATTATCTGACTAGTGTATAGAATATTATAATTTAAATTAATATTGCATTAAAAATAACATATTTTATATACTTATAAATATGTTAAATATGTCATTTAAATTAAAAATATATAAATTTTTTAAAAACATTTTATTTCCCTAAATATATATTACATTTTATACATACCATATTTAAATTTCCTAAATATTCAATATGAATTCATACTACAAACAATAAATCATTCAAAAATTAAATTATACAAAGTAAAGTAATTTACATATTCATGGATGCATCAATACATATTAAAAAAATAAATCATACACACAAACACTAATTTATTGACATAAAAAATTAAATAAAAAAACCATACAAATAAAATAAATAAAAACAATTAAAAAAATCAAATTTTAAATAGAAATTTTTCCGTCTTAAAAGCAGCAGATATTTGTTGAGAAAGAAATTTTGTAGGGCATCCAAAAAAATTCCAGAATAGAAGAAAGAGATTTGGAGGGGGCGGCTCCTTTTATAAAACTCGGCAGTGAGATACATGAAGCCCATTTATGCATCCTTCATCCACTTTGCAAAGGATACATGAACAGGGTTCACACATCTTTCACCACGCCTAAGATGTGTTGACGGGGTTCACACATCTCTGGAGGCAGAGGGAGATGTGTGAACCCTATTCATAGATCTTATTGGGATTGGAGATGTGTGAACTAGGTTTACACATCTTGGGTCCCCTTTTCAAAAATATTGGGGACCCTATCCCATTTAAACAAAAAAAATCAAAAACCCATAAAAATCCTACATTCACCTTCGATGGAAAAATATAAAGTCTCCAAAGATATGGTACCATTAGGTAGATGGAAAAGGTTATGAGGAAGGTATGGTAATGGCTGAGGTGGGTGTTGGAAAAGTACACAGTGAGGATGGGGGGGATCCAGATGGTTCCCACCCAGTTAATGTCATTATTTAAAAAGCTCACTATCCCCTGGTGTATCTTCTTGGTCAAGTAAAGCACCATGATTTCTGAGATCTAGTAGTATGATATCTGCTCTAACACCTTGTACACTAAACTTTAGTAAAAAACATTACTAGAGAAAATAGTACAAAATATAGGGGAAATGGGAGAGAAAATAGGGAAGGTGTGGTGATAGAGGAATTACCGACAACAAATGAGAAATCCTTCTAGCCACCCATCTTGGATCTGACCACAGGGTTTCCCATAATATCCACAGTCCTATCCTTGATGTAACCATCCTCCCCTTATTCTATGTCCATGCCCAGCATCTCAAAATTCCCCTCTTTTTCATATGAAATTTTACTTCATCATAATCTGCCCATTTATATTGTTAATTCTTCATGCATGAAAAATATTAAAATTTATTTTAATGATCATTTTTTATGTTGGATATGGGATTCTATTTTGAGGCTTCTTTATACCATGGGTGATTCTCCTTTAGGTCTTAGCCTTTATCTAGATCCACTACCCACCCATATATTTATTCATCAATCCCATGACCTATTTATTTATGAAAATTAATTTCTATATTCTACCTTTGTATCTTATTCATCCACCTGATTTGGATTATCTAATTTAACTAATGCATTTTCTGTTTGGTTGTGCAGTTACACACTGCATTTGGTGTCAGGGGGAATTGATCCCCCCCCCTATGCCTATATCGCTTTGAGTGATTCATTATATCTTTTCCTCTTCACTATTTATATCATGATCCAATATCTAGTTCCCAAAACCATATCTATATTCCCTCTAATCTTTATTGGTGAGTCATTGGGCTTGTTGAACTCTACAGCACACTGATGGTGTACCACTCCTAGAGGAGCTTCGATGACAACATTCCTACATCGGGTTGAGTAGCTGAGTGAAGATGATTCGTTCTAAGGAGGTACCACTTTTGAGATCTGAGATATTCATAAAGCTTCCAAATTTCAAGATAGACATTAAAAACGTTTAAGACATTAGGATGGTCAGACTTATAGGTGGTTAGAACTATAAATTTATTACAATTTATTTGTATAATTTAAACCTTTTGTGCTTCTATTATCATTTCTTTATCTCTTTATCCTGTAAATTTATTTTGTTTTTTTTATCTTAATAAAATATGTCCATATTGGGTGGTTATCTTTAAATGTACGTAGGTCCCCACAGGACCAAAGCATGTTAAATCTTGTGTTCATGTTTCGTTTTTTCATTTCTTGTATTTCTTGTATTGGTTTTGTGTATTTTGTTTTCTTTTAGAAATAAATCAGTTTGGTCCTCATTTGGTGTTTGTATTTATACTAGTATTTGAGTCTGTCTATCCCCATAATAAGTGGTATCAGAGACTATATTGTTTTTCTTTTACTGTCAATTTACGATTCTTATTTTTTCTTTATAGTTCTAATTTTTGGTTTTATTTCCGAATTTTGATATCACTGTTAAATCACCACTTTATTTCTTGATTTCAATTATTTAAACCCATTATCCCATCTAAATTTCTCTACATATTGTATATATTTTTGTAAGCATCTTTTACCCAAGATATTTGTTGGTTTTTTGGGGTGTATGCTTAATGTTGCCCGTAAGAACTCGATATCTAATTTGTGGGAAAACATGTCAACAATGAGATATGAAATCAAGAAATTTGATTGTGAAAATTATTTTAAAATATGGTGAATTAAGATGAGTTATTTTATTTTATAACATGGAATAATTGATTCCCTCTATGGGCCTAAGAGGTGCTCTCAAAAGCTCTGCTCTTGGGAGCGCCCTATGGTTTTCTTCTCCTGTGCTTTCATCTGGACACATGGATGGGGTCGGCGCAAGGTCTCGGCGAGGTGGAAGGTCTAAGGCAGTGGCATCTCTGGGCTGGAAGGTCCAATTTAGTGGAATATCAACGAGCTGGAAAGTCCTAGGCAGCTTTATCTTTGGTCACGTCTCACTCAGCGACTTCTCTCTCTCTCAGGTCTTTGGGAGACGTCCTCTCTCAGTGGCGGCTTGGTGTCTCTCGGCTCGGTTTCCGACTTCCGGCGTCTCATACTGGATTTCAGCAGTGACATCTCGGTTATCATCTTTCAGAAGCGGCGGCGTCTTTGTTTTTGGTTGTCTGTAGCTTTGGTTTTTTGGAAGGGATTTTGGATTTCAGCAGCGGTATCTCAGATTGGTTTTTAGTAGTGGCGCCTTGGATTTTGGCTTCGGCGGTTCCATATTTGTTTCCGGCTTTCAACAGCGACATGGGTGGTGCTTCCGGTCAGCTTTTGGTCTTCAAGATGATGTTTTGTTGTCTCCAAAACGTCATCTCCTTTTCATCCTTTCGGTTGGTCAGTATTTCTTTATGGATCCGGTTTTTGTTTCTATGGATCTAGTCTGGGGATTTTTCTACTGCGAGGGTTTCGATTCTGTGATGAAACAGGGATGTCTTGGTGTTTCTCCTTTGTTCCAGTATTCTGTGGCAGTGTTTCTTTCAGATTTCCAATTTGATGAGTTCATGTTCTAGTTTTGGTTGAGATAGTTTTCCTTCTTGCAATTGTCTGAATTTTTTTTTGATCCTTCTGAATCAGCTCGTGAAGTTCGTGTCTGTTGGAATACGATGGTTGGATTTCTACAGTTGATTGGAAATCAGGAAATCTCATCACCGACATTTCATTCTACCTTTGTTTTCTTTTTCTTTGCTCTAGTTCCATGATTCTTCCATTCTCTTCGAGGTGGAGCGGCACGGTGGTCTTTTTGGTCCTTTGGGATGTGAGTTTGAGTGTTCAGTTCAGGGAAATCATCAGCGATGATCGGTTCGTTGGCCTTTTGGTGAATTTTTGAATTTGGTTTTTGTTTTCTACTCTATGGAAGTTTTTGAATTCTGAAATGGGATGGATTTGATGCAATTTTTGTATTTTGTTTTATTTTTAATTTTGATTGTGGATGAAACCAGGACTCTATAAGGAGCAGCGGCTGATGAGGTTTTAGGGCACAAAGCTTCCATCTGTGCTTGACCATTAGGATTTGGACGAATGAGATGGTATGGATTTTCCATCAGTACCAAGCCCATGCAACCCTGCATGGGATAGCTTGATGAGTGGTCATGTGAGGTGGAGGATTAACATAATGATGTAATTGCTGGGGAGGTCCAGTTCCTTGTAGTCTTGATCTGGGTATTGTCATGTATCAGGTACCCCACTTTTTCCTCAAAAGTGCTTTTGAATAAAAAAATTAATTTTCAGTCGGTCTATGGGCCTAAGAAACCTATTATTATTGTAAACAAAATTGGGCATCCCACTACTAAATACATAGATGTTATCCCTGATGTGTTAGTTAAATCACATAGCTCTTTATTTCTTTCATTAGGTAATAAAGTTATAATAAATGTTTCTTATGAGTCTACTATTGTGGGTATTTGGATAAATCTAGAGAAATTGTATATGAATACTTTACTTGTTGGTAATAATTATAAAAAACATTGGATATTTACTTTTAAAATGAAACTCAGTAGTTCCATTAAAGACCATGTTGATGAATTTAACAAGGTTATATTAGATTTATGAAAAATTGATGTTATTATTAATGATGAAGATTATGCAATGATCCTATTAATTTCTATAGATAATAATTAAAAAATTATTTGAGATCGTGATGTATGGATAAGACTCCTTGAATCTTGAAGATTTCAGTAGGAACTTCTTTATAAAGAACCACAAACTAAACCTAGAATTAAAGTTGAGGTAGAGAGTTTACTCACTAGGGTTAGACATCAATCAAAAGTGAATAAGAAACAATTCACTAAAGATAAAAGAAATAACAATAAACACCCTAAACCTAGATCTAATTCTAAAGAAAGAAAAGTCACTAGTTTTCATTATGGTGAACTAGGGCATATTAAGCCCGAATGTAGGAAGCTAGAACATGATTTGGATTATAAAAATCCCACTGACCAGTTAGTTCAATCTAGATATGAAACTACTGAAGTCATAAATGTGTTAATCCATGCAATCAATGAAGAGTGGGTCTTAGACTCAAGTTTTTTCTTTCATATGTGTCCTTTTATAGAGTCATTTCAATATTTGGTTGAAAGGGTAGAAGGATATGTCCTCTTAGATTATAATAAGAGGTATAAGGTTGAGGGAAGAGGTTCTGTTTTGATAAAACTAGATGGAAATTCCATCATCACTTTACTTTATGTAAGGTGGGTTCCCAACCTACATAGAAACCTGATTTCCTTAGGGATCTTAGACCAAAACGGGTTTTCTTTTAGGTCAAAAGTAGGTTGTCTTAAAATATCTAAATTCTCTAGAACTATTATTAAAGGGTCATTAATCAATGGGATGTATGTGTTGAATGTAAATACCCATTATAGGCGGTTGGGTAGTGTGTACAGTACCAACACTGATAATACTATGCTTTGGTATAAAAGGTTGAGGCATGTTAGCTCTAAAGGCCTTTAATAACTCAACAAGAAAGGGATTTTGAGTGACATCACACATTATAATATTCTATTTTTCAAAGATTTTATAATGTAAAGACCAATAAAGTTACCTTTTGTAGGTCTATCTTTAAAGCTATCATCCCCTTAGAATATGTATATTATGATCTTTGGATACCAGCTAGAACTACCATCCATGGTGGAGGCTCCTTATTTTTCATTTTTATAGATGACTTCTCTAGAAAAGTATATATTTTTATTCTATAGAAAAGTATATATTTAAATCCATAAATTCATTCATTTTTATGAATATAAAGGTATTAAAAGGAAAAAAAGTGTTAGGGAAAATCCCCAAAAAATGGATTGGAAGATAGAATGAATAGGACCATTCTAGAAAGATTCTAGAGCATTCTTGCATGCTCAGGCCTCACCAAATCCTTTTAGGTAGAGGTTGTTAGCACTATTATTTACCTAATAAATAGGTTTCATTTCACTTCCAATCAATTAAAAACACCAGAACAATTATGGAATGGTAAACCCCATTATTATACCTATTTAAGAGTATTTGGTTGCATATATTATGCTTATGTTAAAACTAATAAACTATAACCAAGAGATCTCAAACGCATTTTTATTGGGTATCCCAAGGGTGTTAAGGGGTATAAACTTCAGGTGGATAAACCTAGATACTGAAAGTGCATAATTAGAAGAAATTTTGTCTTTAATGAGTCTTCCACTCCTAAAACTAAGTCTTCCAAATCCGAAAGCACTAAACGAGACTTTTAAAAATATGATGAAGATGAGCCTCCAGCTCATTTTGAGGATTTTGTCTAGCCTACTCCACCTATACCACAGCCCACTGTTGGGCCTGATTTTGAGTCATCTTCTAGTTCACATTCTGAATATGAACCTCTTGCCACCAATATGGATGACTGATTAACCAAATATAGAGAGAGTAGAGTCCAAAGACCTACTACTAATTTCATCAAATATGATATGGCTTTTATATTCTTTCCATGTATCCTAGGATATTATAGATGATGACCCTCAAACCTATAGGAAATACTTCAATGAAAAGGACTCAAAGAAGTGGGTCTCTTCCATGAATAAATAAATACATTCTTTAAATAGGAACCATACATGGACTATTTTAAACAGACCATCAAATGATAAAATAATTAGGTCCAAATGGATTCATAAAAGAATAGAAGACAACACCGAGGGAAATAAAATTAAGTACAAAGTAAGGTTAGTTGCTAAGGGTTTCCTTTAAATAGAAGGTATTGACTACTCTGAAATCTTTCCACCTATTGTTATTAATTATTATATTAGGCTTTCACTTTACTTTTCTACCTATAATTACATTCACATTAAAAAATGGATGTTAAAATCGCCTTCTTATATGGTGATTTAAACGATAAAATCTATATGAAACCTCCTGATGGTTATTCTAATCAATTTAAAATGAATCAAGTATGCCTGATGAATTAATATTTATATGGCCTGAAATAATCCTCTAGGAATTGGTATATGAAATTTTATTCATTCATGTTAGATAAGCAATTTTATAGGAGTTAATATGATTCATGTGTTTATTTTAGATCAACTAAAATATTTATGTTTTATCTACTTATTTATGTTGATGACATTTTTATCATTTTTAAAAATATGAGTTTAATAATTTTTGGAAAATCCCAATTAAAATGAAAGTTTTAAATAAAATACTTAGGTTCATATCAACAAATATTAGGTGTTGAAATCATTAGAGATAAACCAAATTAATTTCTTTACTAATTTCAACATGCTTTCATTTTAAAGAATCTAAAAATATGTATGTTTGAATATCTCAAACCCAGTAATATAACTCTTGGATATCAATTTAAACGTTCTTTAACATAAAAATAATAATTTTGAGGATCATATTCAATTTATGTCTAAAATTCCTTATGTTAACATTGTTAGTAGCATTATCTACTCTATGATTTTCACTAGACCTGGTATTTCCTATGTAATATGAACTCTTGGAAGGTTTCTGGATTAATATGGTAAGACACATTGTGAGGCCCTTAATTGGAGTTTAAGATACCTCCCTTGTAGTTCAAATATTTCTTTAAGTTATGGTATAAACATGGATACTGCTGAAATTATTTATGGGTATGTTGATGCTAATTATGCTGGAAATATTAAAACCTGTAAGTCCTTAACTGGTTATGTGTTTATTGAATGTTTTGGTTCTATTTCAAGGAAATTAAATATAAAATATGTGGTTTCCCTTTCAACCTCAGAATCTAAGTACATTGCCTTGACTGAGGCTTTTAAAGAATCCCCTTGGATTAAAGACCTATCTTCTGAACTCAATATTTTTAATTCTGTAATTAGTATTTACTAAAATAGCCATTCTGAACTTCATATATCCAATAACTTAGTATTCCATGCTAAATAAAAATGTACTGATATTAGACTTTATTTTATTAAATATATTATAGAATCAGGAACCATGTGTTTCAATAAGATACACACCTACATAAACTTAGCTAATAGTTTGACTAAAGTCATGGTATTTCCTAAGTTCAAATTTTATTTAGTTATGTTAAAGTTAGTTCCTATTTTATAACCATAGGTGCAATAACATCACCAAATTCAATTGAAATTGGTGGAGATTTTTGAATTGTGGCATTTGATTATATTTTCATATTAAATTTTACTTTATCATAATCATCCCATTTATATTGTTAATTCCTCACACATGAAAAATATTAAGATTTATTTTAATGATCATTTGTTATGTTGGATATGGTATTCTCCTTTGAGGATTCTTTATGTCATGTGGGCTTCTCATTTGGGCATTGGCCTTCAACCGGCTCCACTTCCCATGTTTCTTCTGACTCACTGATCTCGTGGCCTCTATATTTTGGGACATTGATTTGTTTATCCACCCTTTTTATTTTATACATTCACCAATTTCAGATTATCTGATTATGCCATTGTATTTTATGTTAGTATATAAATTAGGGTGTGTTTTGGTTGGATGTGAAATTATGCACTGCAGGTGGTGTTAGGGGAATTGATTCCCCCTATGGCTCTGTCGCTTCGAGTGATTCATTTTGGTTTTCCATCTTTATTGGTTCTCTCATGATCTCATATCTGGTTCCCAAAAACCTAGCTATATTCCCTTTGATATGAAATGGTGAATCTCTATGCCTATCAAACTCCACAATACACTTATGGTGTAATGATCCTGATGGAGCTTTGACAAAAATGTCCATACACCATTATGAATAGTCGAGTGAATATGATCCAATCCAAGAAGGTACCTATTATGATATTTGGGGAATTCATTGGGCTATTAAATTTCAAGACATATAGGAAAAAATGTTTTAAGAGATCAGGATGGTCGAACATATCAGTGTCCTACACTATAAGTTCATTAGGATTTATTTATACCAGTTGTACCTTTTGTGCTTCTATTATTGTTTTTTCATCATTGTATCATTTAAATTTGTTTTGTCTCTTGATCATAATTAAATTTATGGATACTAGGTGGTGTTATTTTCATGAAAATAGGTCCCCATGAGACCGAATCACATTAAATATTGTGTTTATCTTATTTTTATCCTTTATTTCATTTATTATATCGCTTTTTTGGATTTTGTTTTCTATTAGAAATAAATCAGTTTGGTCCTCATTTGGGGTTTGGATTTCTTCATGTATTCATGCCAGCCTCTCCCTCAAACCTCTATTGTGTTTCTCTATCACAACTTTTCAAAATATGGAATTTTTTTAATAATAAACATAATTTTCCAACGTCATTCATCAATAGAGATTTGGAGTGTAAAATTAAGTATGCTTTATGTGTTTAGTTTTGGATTCTGGGGCAGCACCTATTTCACCAAAACGTGGACTTTTATTTGTATTTAGTTTTGTTTATTTATTTTGATGTAAGTTTATGTCCCAATAAATAGGGTGTGTAGTGTGTATTGTATGGTGTTTTTCATTCAAATATGAAGAAATAAAATCTTTCTGGTTCTACTAAAAATTCTATTATGATCCCCTCTACTGATCTGTGAACACATTTTCCACCGATAAATCCACATTCAGTGGTATCAGAGGGAACCAATGGTGTTTCCACCAGTTGGGTGAGATTTTTTTGGGCCTTCTATAGTATAATTCAAAATCAATAAGATGATAAATAGTATATTGGGTATTTTAAGTCCACTTTTCAATCATCTTTGTTTTTTATTCAAAATTTTACGTTTATTTTTAGTTGTAAAAAGGTGTGATCCATTTTTCAAAAGTTTATTGAAATATTTTTTTTGATTCCCAAACATCTTCCCATTTTTAGGTTTTTCTCCCCCTCTCTCCTACCACCATCACACCGCCCATGACCCTTTTCATTCCAAATAAAAAAAATTGCAAAACAATCCTCACTCTACCTTTCCATCAACACAAAAAAAAATATTTCCTCTATACATTTGTGTTCTGAAAAATAAATTGGCATTCAATGATTATAAAATTATTTAAATCATCAATTTCAAAAAAAAATTATTGTATGAAATTATTAGGAAAAATATATCAGCCCTTGATTCAAAAAAAATATAGTCTTTCTATCCAACAAAAATTGACAATATGAACTGCTAAAACAAAAATATATAGTAGTTTTCAACTCTAAAAAAAGTCTACACTTCTGGATATCTACATCTGTCATTTTCCTATAAAAAATATTTTCCCCATAGAGAATTAAATTTTCTAAATATTTGATCCCAAATTTGAATAAGAACAGTTATGAAAATTGTAAAATCTGAATTCGAGCACTCCTTATCACCCAAGATGTCATATACATGGTGGGGGTGGATAAACTGAGCCAGAATCCAAAGAAGCGAAGGTTGCCCTTTGGGATGTTCAAAAGACTACTTGTCGGGCAGAAAAGAATTAGGAATGAAAGAAAAAATTGATAATTTATCAATAATTTGACAAAGAGTCTTTCAAAATAATATCTTCATCAAAATCATCAAAGGAGATATGGAAAAATCTAAGAAAATATTTCAAAATCACTAACAAAGTGAAGCAGATATGACTACAATCTCTAAGAAGTGAGTTAGAATCCCTTTTTATGTAATCTTATAAAGTTTTTGTTGATTACCATACTCAGGTAATGGTTTTGGTGAACCCACTGAAAATAAATGGAGAAAATATTGTTGACATGCGAGTTTGTGAAAAAATAATTGTAATCCTTAGATCCAAAATTTGATTATATTGTTATTTCCTTGGAAGATATAAAAGAACTTGAAATGATTTTTTTCAAATAACTCATGGGATCTCTTCAAAATCATGTACTGAAGGTGAATCATTTAAGTGATACCAATGAATTGGAGCATTCCCTACAATCAAAATTTTATTTCAACAACTCTGAAAAGAATAAAGGGGGGCATTTTGAAGAATCCAAGGTAGAGGATTCTATGAATAATAATATGATCTAATATTATAAGGATGAGGAAGAAGAATCCCAAATCAAAGAGGTCGTGGATATAAAAACTTTAATCCATGAGAATGAGTACAAGGTAGAAATGGGGATTCAATAATCACCAATGGGATAAAATAAATGTTCAATGCTATAATTGTCAAAAATATGGACATTATAGCAATGAATTATGGTATAAGAAACCCATGTATAATGAAATTGAGGAGGCACATATTGTCGAAGTAGGAGATACTTTTAGTGATTCCTATTTTTTGATGGAAAAAATATTAACCCAAAATCAAGGTATGCGGTATCTTGACTATAGAGATGGAAAATACATGACAAGTCACAAGCACTTATTTATGAACCAACATGAGAGGTTTCGAGGAGATATTTTATTTGTAAATATCTCCATGATATTTTTTCATGAGATAGGAAATATATTGATCAAGCAAAAACATAGAAATCATGATTTTATCTCTGATGTCTACTCTGTAAGTGATATAAATACCAACATATAGAGTCTTAGAAAATTGGTGAGAAAAGGCTTTCACATAATACAAAAAAATAAAAAATGGAGATTTTTAATGATAGAGGAAAACTGGTCACATAAGTACCAATGGTGAAGAACTGTATGATTTTTCTTTTGATCCAACCTGACGTACAATAGTGTTTGACGACCGTACTTTATGATAAATAATGGATATGGAATCTCAAGTTCACGCATTTAAAATTTTAAAGTTTAAGATTATTATGAAGAAAAAATATGGTGAATGAGATACCTATCATTGGACACCCGAATCAAATATGTGAAAGTTGTGTTTTAAGAAAAAAACATAGAAACAGTTTTGCAATGAAGGCCAACTAGAAAGTTGTGGGGCCACATGATATGGTTCACACCAATATTTGAGATATACTAAATCAAAAATAAAATGAAAAAATGAGGTATTTTATAATATTTATTGATGATTATATCAAGAAAAAAATGGATATATTTTCTCAAGATGGAGTCATAAGTGTTTGGAATATGCAAAGAATTAAAGGAGCTGGAGGAAAATCAAAGCAATCATCTCATACAAATTTTATTATCCAATCGAGGTGGGGAGTACACCTCTGATGTTTTTCAAGAGTACCTAATGTAGCATAAAATTCAACACCAACTAACATTGTCTTACACACCTCAAATAAATGGAGTATCTGAAAGGAAAAATTTCACCATTCTCAACATGGTAAGAAGCACACTGAAAGAAAAAGAAGTTCCCATGACTTTCTGGTCTGAAGTGGATTTCTTAGCAGTGTATCTACTCAATAGATTCCCAACCAAAAAATCTTAAGGAAAAGACACTGCATGAAGCATGTAGTACTCACAAGTCAAGTATAATCCATCTTAGAGATTTTGGTTCCATTGCCTATATTAGGATCCTGGAGGAAAAATGAACAAAGCTCGAGGATGAAGGAGTGAAGTGTGTCTTGATGGGATACAGAGATCAAGAAATGGGATATCAGTTATATAATATTATCACCAAGAAGATTATATCCATCATAGATGTTATCTTTGATGAAAAGGATACATGGAAATGAAATCAAGATGATGATTCAAGATAAGTATAAATCACTCTAGAAGATGAACAAATAATTGAAGAAGTACCATTGTAGTGATAAAGAATTAAAGAAGAAATGATTCCATAACTACATACTCCTATATCTAGTGAAATTGAATGATAACTTTATCAAATACATCCCCAAAACATTTGAATCCTTATAGATATATTTTAAATAATATAACCAATGGAGGAGTATGTAAATTTTTATTATCTATCAGCGGCTTCCAATCCAGTTAGTCTCGAGGAAGCTAAAACCAATGAAATATAGAAGAAAGTGTTTGATAAGGAAATATATACCATTTTTGAAAACAAAGTCTACAAGAAAAAATAATACATTAACTATGATAAAGTCATTTCACCCATTCATCAGCCACCTAGATATGATGCAAATGTCTAGGTTACAAGGAAAACAAGTTTAAAGTGGGTATGTTGAATAATAAAATTATTTTCCTCATGGAACGAACTATCCAATAAAAAAATGGATGCTTTGATTTTTTAAATGAAGTATTCTTGATTTTTTTTCATTGGATTCTTGGAAAACACCTATTACACCAAACTATGGATTTTTATTTGTTTTTTGTTTTAATCGTTTTTTTTTCTGTAAGTTTGTATCCCTATAAATAGTGTGTGTGGTGAGTGTTTTTTTTCATTCGAGTATAAAGAAATAAAATCATTTTATTTCCACAAAAAATTCTATTTCAATCACCTCTAGTGATCTACATTTGTATTTTCTGCGACTAAATACGCCTTCATAATTTCCATAGAACATGATTTTGAGATTTCTAGCATTAGTATCCATCTTTTAGATAATAATTTTCTCTAGTTAATCTTAAATAAATATTCTATTACATCCCTAATATTATTACATTTTATGGGTGTAATACCCCAAGCTTCCACGGTATGATTCTCTTTGAATAATACAATAGCGTGTGTTGTACGCAACTTCGAGTTCTACCACACACCACAACCAATCATACTAGCCGTTATACCCACTTTTTGAAATTTTATAAATTTTATCTTTCAAAATGGACTTCATTTTTGGATTCGGAATATTGAAATTAGCCTAGGGTAAAATTTTGGAACTTTTCGGATAACTTTTATATTTTGATGAATAGTGAAAATTACTAAATTTTAATTAAAAGCAACTTTTTTAATAAAAATAATTAATAGTGATAAATTATGAATTTAAGTGGTTTTAAAGTATATTTAGAATATATTTTTACCATTTAATACAATTTTGGTCATTGTACATAATTTCACAATTAAACCGGACATAAACAAGTGTCAATCTTTTGATAGTTATTATCTCTTAAAAACACGCTTTTTGTTTTAACAACGGGGATTAATTTTAAATTAATTTATGCTACTTCTGTGTTTTTAATTTGAAAAAATGGATTCCATATTTGGAATTAGGATTTCAAAATTTTGTAAATAGGTAACTTTTATTTTTAGACATTTTTTATAATTACTTCGGTAAATATTTTATTTACCATGGTTAAAGGGTAAATCCGGTAAATAAGGGTAAAAAATAATATTATAATAATAATAAATTACAATAAAACGTGACTAACCTTATTGGTGGATACATTTCTGACCATGGGCGTCTTTGGGTCGATTTTGGGACCCCATGGAGCAACTTGTAGGTGATAAAGACACTTTATATTAATTAAGTTGAAGTAAATTCAAAAATGACATAAGCATATATCTTTTAGAAAAACAATTTTTACATAGGGTTATATATGTTATATTTTTGACTATAAATATTAATTAGAAGTATAAAAATATTTCCTACATAATGGTATTTTATTTATACTTTTTAGACATTAAATAATTTAATTTATTTATGACACAATGATGATGCAGTAATTACCATATTAATGAAAGATTAAGATAATTGATATTATAAATACCCAAATAAATGTAATTTGAGACTTTTTATAATTTAAAATAATTTTCTAGGTTAATATGACATATTATTATTATTTATATAAATTTTTTTCGAAGTAATAATTCTTTTATGAATTTATAAAAAACAAAATACTCAATAGTGTCAAAATTGACATAAAAGAGTTTTTAAAACAAATATTATATTATTAATTGATATTAAATTCCTGAAATTCTAAGGTTTGGAAAATAGACTTATATCATGATATTTTTATCATTAATGGACCACTTGGGGGCCCTTGGATTTATATAGTAAGTTTATAAACTATATAATATAAAAATACAAAGTGACATGGTAAATGTCAAACTAAATAACTAAGAGTTAAAACTGAAAGATAAGGTTAATATAATGACCCAAACCTGTCTAAATTCTATTGGTTGAAATTATTTCGACCCATCCCCACCTTATAATTTTAATAATCTACTTTGGAGCCATTATAAACCGAATATGAATTTATTATAAAATAATATTTCTAGCTTTTCCAAAGGTGCCCCCCACCCCTCTTATAAAAGGGCACTCCCCCTTCTCACTAATTCACACATTCAAAGAATTTTTTCTCGGCCAAAACCTTCCCAAATACTCTCTCAACTTCCCTCACTTCAACCTAGAGGCCTTATTTTGATCAAAAAGCCATCCTAAGCATCACTTTTGATCAAATCAAAAGGAAGAACCCGAAGAAGAGGTAATATTTTCACCACCCTTTTTCAATTTCCTTTCTTCTGCAACTTCTTCTTTCTTTGTTATTCCCATTATAAAATAATAACTCTAGAATCTTCTATATACGGCGATTTTCTTATAAATATGTTACAACCACATTCAGTATTTTATCCATCCTTTGAATGACATGTCACCATACGTGCGTATGCACGACTTACCGTCTCCACGTCATGGTGTAATTGATATTCAAAACATTATTATTTGGATGGGTATAATAATGATGTGTGATTCATGTAAATAATAAATATAACAAGATAATTATTTTTTATATATGATATACTATCCAATTATATATTATTTTAATATCAAAAGAGTGATATTGTCACTCGTGCGTACGTACGGACTACCGTCTCCACGAACGTGATGAGATTCATTCCCCGTCATATCCATTCAAGTATAATTCTTATTTTATGATTAAAAATAATGTTTAAGGACTTTATATAATTCTGTATATGAATAAGATACAACATATCCATAACAAACATGGCTTATGTAACAAAACATATAAAAGAAAACGAGTAAGTTAACACCCGAAACGACGATAATACTAAGATATTATTAACAAATAAATGTTAAAAGATAATATATGATATCATATTAATGTATATGATTCTTGTATAATTTAATAACAATTATTTCACCATTATACAGGAGGTTAGCCTACCCTCGACCAAGGAAAAGTATAAGGTAAGGGGTTTTCATCTCACTCATTATTCCCATGAGATTCATGCCATATTGCCACTATTACCATTTGTGTGGTCTATATACTACCAATAATTGTATTCTTTGTGTAATAAATTTTAATGTATGTGTATTTACATATTCATTGTATGATACCTCTTTCATGGGGTGTATTTTTTTCAAGTTACCAAATTGGTAAGGGTTTATTTCACAATCTCTTCATTATCCGAGGTTGTTTATACGTAATTATCTACTAGGATCTCTTTATCATCCACATCCATGTTTCTTAAAAAAAGTATTTCAAATAATTATTACTATGTTATAGTCTATGGGTTAATGTCATTTTTGACATTTTCGACTTTTTATAAGATGTTTATAAAGGAATCTTTCCATCGTTTTCCAAACAAGGTCCTTTTTAACCTTTTCGACAGAGTTAAGGTAAGAATGTCTTTTTTAACTTATACGGTGGGTGAGGCTATTTTCCACCATTATAAAATCTTCAAAGCTTCCCTTACAAGATAATAAGTATATTTTCAAAGTAAATGTTTTATTTTATAATTATGTTGCCTTTAAATGATTTCAAAAAAGATATATTTCTCTCAAATAGTTTTGATTTCATCTATGTCAACATCCTTTGATAAATTTTACACTTATTTGAAGTTGATTTATTATGATACAAATCATCCATATTTTATGTAAGTTTTTGTGATATGTTTGACTATGGACTAGATATTTTTATTTCATTAATGGTTTATGATTAATGTTTTGGCATTTCATATGCTAGTTTTAATATGAATGTTTATGTTATATTCCATCCTCTTCTTAAGATAAATGTGTTGGACTAGTATGTTCTAGGTTGGGGTCCAGTTATAGCAGACCCTCTGGGTTGGTGTCCGGTTATTAGAGGCACTCCGGGTTGGTGTACGGTTATTAGAGGCACTCCGGGTTGGTGTCCGGTTATTAGAGGAACTCCGGGTTAGAGTCCGGTTACAGAGGCTCTCCGGTTTGGGTTCCAGTTACAGTTATCCCTTAGGTCTTGGCACGAGGCCTTGACACGGAAATTAATGTTTGGAATTATGAATTCTATCATTATGAATGTGGTTATTTATATTGCATGTGATTATTCGACTAGTAGAATATCCATGTGAATAACTAAATGGAATGATTTTATTTTATCATTGCCATATTATGCTGAAGTTCAAGTTTAAAAGGCTTTTGTTTTAGTTATACATTGTCTTAAATGTTTATGATTATTTATGAAATTTTCCGCTGTATTGTTATCCTTAATAAGCATTTGAGCTCACCCCTTTCTATGTTTTATTTTTCCAAGGATTCCAAGAAGTGTATTTTGATTGATCTGCAGGGTTAAGCAAATGGAATAATGGCATTTTTGAAGGATTATTTATGTTGTTTTGTATGTTATGAAGTGTAATGTAACATTCTTGTATGTAAACTATTTTCCAAGACTGCTAAATTGATCGGTCCTTCGGGACTTGATTCCTTGTAATCATGCTAATGTATTAAAAAAATGCACCGACTCTGGGTAACTGGGGTCGGGGCGTTATAGTTGGTATCAGAGGAAGTTTAGCAATAACCTTGGAAACTAGATTTAGATAAATTATGATTAGAGCACATCGCCCTAAGATAGACTTTGAGGATTAGTAAAGAATAACTTCCTAGAATTTTGGTATTGTAGAGATTTTGTGAGTTTTTCAAGCAATGCATACTTGTCTGGATATGAGCAGGTAGAGGTGGCTCTGGCACAGATGTACCTAGGGGTAAAACCCGAAAACACTACTTTGAGCTAGACTCAAATGGGAACTGGTGCACGACAACGGGCCTTGTTGCACTCTTGGTTATGACACTCCTGAGGGATATGCTTAGGATAGTTGGAATTTTCTTTATAAACCATTATGAAGGGCTTATAAGTATATACTTACTCAAAGAAAACATGTTTATGATTATGGATTATATTCTTAAACTGTTCAATTTACGTTAGCTATTTTACAAGTTTGGAATTATTCATTTCAATTCATAAACTGACCTAGTGTATTCCATTGTATAGAAATGGTGCCTAGTAGAAGGAATGTGAAATCCAGCAATACATATGATCCAAAGAGTAATAAGGGTCATATCTTCCACGGTATTAAGCCAAAATTTAGAAGGGATATAGTCTCTCATGTTTTCTCAACATATGAATAAATCGTATCATGTGTTAATAAGATAAGTAAATAATTCTCTGAGTCCTATGGCTTTGAAGGGAAGCAAGAGAAGAAAAGGATGGAAGAGAGAAATATGGATAAAGGGAAGAGGAAAAAGAAGAATTTTCCCATATGTGATAACTAGGGGAAGAAACACCCCAAAAATTTCCTGAAGGGAATGGGAGATTGTTATAAGTGTGGAGAAAAAGGACACCAAGTACGTGATTGCAAGGGTAAGAAAAAGGTTTCAAATGTACAATGCTTCATCTGTAAGAAGTCGGGACACTACGCAAACCAGTGTTCAAATAATCACAGTATTCCCCAAATGATGCTATTGGATAATAATCAAGTTATGATACTACCACAGATGAAGAGGAATGACTAGTGTTCTTATGTTGTTATTTTGGAATTATTTCATTGAATTGTTGTCTCAATGATGTACTGGAAATAAATAAGGATTGTACTGCAGTACTATTTCATTTAGGATTTGAGATTTTACGATATTAAGAAAATTGACTCTACAATGAGTTAAACTTTTTGGAAATTGCATGGTTGAAGGAAAGATAAACCTTAATATGGTCCTAATATTGAGGTACTGATTTTGGAATAAGATATGGTTGATTTGGGTAAATTATATTGGATATTCTTGAATGCCTTGAAACTGATTAAATTTTTGTATATTCTATCATTGTTGGAGTTTACAACATTTTTGGATGGATGAAGTATATCCTGTATTCTATAAGGAATAAGGGAGCAAGAATGTAATCAATAAGGTTTTATGGTAATTCAGGATGTTTCAGTGTTTTAAAAGAATACATGATGAAGGTATTCACATGATATTACGGGGTAAAAAGGATCTACATTATGTTTACCTTTCATATAAATTTTTGATTGAGAGTTTACAAAAGTATTTTGGATAAGTCTAAAGTTTGGAATGGATTAAGTTTGAAAGGTTATTTTTGGATTTTTATAAAAGGACAACACGCAGACCGTGTGATGACCCGTCGCGTCAGACAAAGCTGCAGGAATCGAACACACAACCATAGTGAAATTGGGATTTATCTCCTACCACTAGAATACGTGATGTTCCTAGATGGTATAATGCATTTTTTAAAGGTTCTGATATGTGAATTATAAATTCATTATATTTGGAACCCTATACGATTATGATAAATGGAGTATTTTGAGTTGTATTATGTTTTGGGGTGAAAGATGAGTTTGTGGTAGAAATTTATTAATGGATAAAACTATAATTATAAAGTAAGTATATCTCCTTATGATCTTAGCCAATATCATAAATAAATTTCTCAACATTAAGAAAAGGAACTTAGAACAAAAATGTTGTCCTAGATGGTACCTTAGATCATCACAAATTTATGGTTTTGGGATTGTTGGCCTTTTCATATCCATGTTCTCTACCACTCTCCATCAGATATTTATGATTATATTTCTCTTCCATATCCATATTTTTTTACATGGAACCCTATTATGTGTTATTTTTAGTAACCTTTATACTTACCACTCTTTATTTTAAATAAAGGCCTCATTAATTCTTTTTTCGATGTTGGATTTCAACTAAGATATTTTGAAACGTCAACCCCAAGTTTCTAATACTGAGCATAAATTGCAAGGAAACAATTTATTGAAGGATGGTATAATGTAACACCCCAAACCTCCACGATATGCTCCTCTTTGAATAATACAATAGTGTGTGTTGTACGCAACATCGAGTTCTAACACAAACCACAACCAATCAAACTAGTCGTTATACCCACTTTTTGAAATTTTATATATTTTATCTTTCAAAATGGACTTCATTTTTGGATTTGTAATATCTAAATTATCCTAGGGTAAAATTTTGGAAATTTTCAGATAACTTTTATATTTTGATGAATAGTGAAAATTACTAAATTTTAATTAAAAACAACTTTTTTAATCAAAATAATTAATAGTGATAAATTATGAATTTAAGTGCTTTTAAATTATATTTTGAATATATTTTTACCAATTAATACAATTTTGGTCATTTGACATAATTTCACAATTAAACTGGACATAAACTAGTGTCAATCATTTGATAGTTATTATCTCTTAAAAACACGCTTTTTGTTTTAACAACAGGGATTAATTTTAAATTAATTTCTGCCACTTATGTGTTTTAAATTTGGAAAAATGGATTTCATATTTTGAATCAAGATGTCCAAATTGTTTAAATAGGTAACTTTTATTTTTAAACATTTTGAATAATTACTTCGGTAAATATTTTATTTACCATGGTTAAAGGGTAAATCCGGTAAATAAGGGTTAAAAAAATAATATTATAATAATAATAAATTACCCTAAAACTTGTCCTAAACTTATTAGTGGATACATGTCCGACCATGGGTATCTTTGGATCGATTTTGGGACCCCATAGATCCACTTTTAGGTGATAGGGACACTTTATATTAATTAAGTTAAAGTAAATACAAAAATGACATAAGCATATATCTTTTAGAGAAAAAAAATTTACATAGGGTTATATATGCTATATTTTCGATTATAAATATTAATTAGAAATATAAAAAGATTTCCTACATAATAGTATTTTATTTATAATTTTTAGACATTAAATAATTTAATTTATTTATGACACAATGATGATGCAGTAATTACCGTATTAATGAATGATTAAGATAATTAATATTATAAATATCCAAATAAATGTAATTTGAGACTTTTTAAAAATTAAAATAAATTTATAGGTTAATATGACATATTAGGATTGTTTATATAAATTTTTTTCGAAATAATAATGCTGTTATGAATTTATAAAAAAAAATACCCAATAGTGTAAAAATTGACATAAAAGAGTTTTTAAAACAAATATTATATTATTAATTGATATTAAATTCCTAAAAATCTAAGGTTCGGCTAATAGACTTATATCATAATATTTTTATCATTAATGGACCACTTGGGGGATCTCTTGGATGTATATAGTAAGTTTATTAACTATATAATATAAAAATACAAAGTGATGTGGTAAATGTCAAACTAATTTACTAAGAGTTAAAACTAAAATATAAGGTTAATATAATGACAGAAACCTGTCTAAATTCTGTTGGTCGAAATTATTTCAACCCATACCCACCTTATACTTTTAATAATCCACTTTGGAGCCATTATAAACCGAATTTGAATTTATTATAAAATAATATTTCTAGCTTTTCCAAAGGTGCCCCTCACCCCTCTTATAAAAGGGAACTCCCCCTTATCACTAATTCACACATTAAAAGCCTTTTGGATCGGCCAACCCCTGCCCAAATACTCTCTCAACTTCCCTCACTTCAACCTAGAGGCCTTATTTTGATCATAAAGTCGTCCTAAGGATCCCTTTTGATCAAATCAAAAGGAAGAACCCGAAGAAGAGGTAATATTTTCACCACCCTTTTTCAAGTTCCTTTTTTTTAAAGGTAAAAGGCTTTTTATTGATAAGAAAAAAGTTACAAAAGGCGAAAAGATGGAATTATTTTACAATATCTATCAAACAAAGATAATAAATCAGCAGGTAAAGAGTCCAGCCAAGTCATGGTCTGATGAATGCCTTTGTTGGCAAGAGCATCTGCAACAGTATTCGCTTCCCGATAGGCGTGAGTGGCTATGTAGTCAATCCCATGTAGAGAGTTGAGACAAATCATCCAAAGAGTGGTGAGAGACCAAGCCAGATGAATGGTACCATTCCAGATGGCATGAATGATAGTAGTAGAGTCGCTTTCAATCTAGAGTTTTTTCCAGCCTCTTTGAAGGGCAAAATCAACGGCGTGGATGACACCCAGCATTTCAGCTTCCAGGGAAGAGGAATGGCCACAGCCAGCATAGAAGAAACCCTGGCAAAGACCAGCCGAGTCTCGAAAAATAGAACCACAACCAGCAGGTCCTAGGTTACCTTTGGAGGCACCGTCAACATTCACTTTGATCCATCCCGACATCGGTGATTGCCAGAATACTTCAAATGAACGTTTGGTCCGAGGGAAGATGTCGGGCACATGAAGGTGATGAAGGATCTCAAAATCACCCACCGAGTTGGTTCAACTGTCTTTTTGAATGGAATCAGCTTCATGAATCGCAATAAGAATTTGATATTTACCTACAATTAAACTAAATGAGCGCTTATTATGAATGATGTCATTTCTAGCATACCAGATCACATGAAGCAGTTCTGCCACCGCCGTAAGCAGAAGATTTTTAACCTGAGGAGAGAAAACATAGCTAGTGCCCTTGTTAAGGGATAAACAAATAGTGTCAGAAAGGGACCATCTGCAATTAAATAAGTCAAAAACATAATTCCATAAAGCAGATGTCGTCGCACACGACAAAAATAGATGATCTGCATCTTCCCTGTGTTGATTACACAAGCGACAAATGGAGCAGAGTTGAATGCTAAAGGCTTGAAGATAGGCTTCAGTGGGTAATCTATTATGGGCAATTCTCCAAATTAGAGTAATCCTAGAAGGTTTGATCCACGACTTATCAAAATGGCTCACCCAATGTAAAATAGATTCACTTTCAGAAAATTAATGCTGGTAGAAGTTTTTGGAGTCAAGGATGCCATTCGGGGCAGGTTCCCAAACAAGGAAATCACCATTAGAAGAAAAATGATGATCATCAATGATCTGCGCAATATTGTCGGGGAGAGCATGCATGTGATATGGTAATACATCCTTTATGGAAAGATTATAGTCATCGGGAGTGATGTTAGGTGGTAACAGAGATATCAAGGGGTTACCACACCATTTATCGCACCAAAAATTAATGGAAGAGTCAGCACTAACTGTCCATCTAGAATTTTCCATGATCTTTTGATACGAGTCTCTAATCGAGGGCCAGATTGAAGAGTTAATGTAGTTGAGCTTCCCATTTAAAAGCTTGGTGCGGAATCTATGGTTCAAGAAATCAGAAGCTTTGGAATTACCATTGATAATACGCCAAGTAAGACGGGCTTGGAGAGCATTATTGAACATCTTTAAATTTTTAATACCAATTCCACCTTTGTCGAGAGGTTTGCAACAGGTTTTCCAGGGAATAGTGACAAGTTTTCTTTCAAGAATACTACCCGTCCAGATGAAGTTTTTGATATAGGTATTGATCTTCTTAAAAATGCTGGCGGGCCATTTGTAAATCATCATAGTGTAAACCATCTTAGCGACAATGGTCGATTTGACTAGACAAATCTTGCTAGCCATAGAGAGGGATCTTCCTTTCCAGGTAGAGAGTTGGTTTACAATTTGCTCAGTGATATTAGTGAAATAGCTAGCCTTAGGACGACCCCAAAAATTTGGAACACCTAAATTAGCGAAAGGGAGGAGTCCCTCTTTAATTCCAAGGTAGGAAGTAATGGTATTTTTTCTTCGGACAGGAAAGTTCTTTCCAAAATAAATATATGATTTATTCCAGGATATCGATTGACCAGAGACTTCCTCATAATGATTAAGAGCATGTTTTAAGACACGAATATTCCTTTGATCCCACTTAAGAAAAATAATTATGTCATTAGCATATAAAAGGTGGGTAGGGATATTTAAGTTCCTGGAAGCTTGTATGGGATTCAGGGATCCTTGAGAAACCAGACTATTTAGAAGTCTGCTTAGGTAGTCCTCAGCAATGACAAAGAGGATGGCCGATAGGGGGTCACCCTGCCTGACACCTTCAGAACAGTTGAAGAAGCCCCTAGGAGAGCCATTGATTAGAATAGAAATATAGGCAGATCTGAATAGAGTTTTCAGTCTTCCAATGAAAGAGTCATGGAATCCAAAGTTTTTTAAAACCTTGAAGATGAAATTCCAGTCAATAGTGTCAAAGGCCTTTCTGATATCTAGTTTAATGGCCACACCCCCCCCCCCTCTATTGTTTTTATTAATACTATTGGTACCTTCCGAGGCCAGACAGATGCATTCCTGAATGGCCCTACCTTTAATGAAACCAAATTGATTCAATAAAACTATTTTGTCACTAATGGGCACCAGCCTATTCGCAATTATTTTAGTAATGATCTTATAAAGAGTATTAATGAGAGCAATGGGTCTGAATTGATGAATCTCCGAAGCATTTTCAACCTTAGGTATTAAAACTAAAAATTGATCATTAATACCATGAGGCAGAGAACCATGGGAAAAAAGGTTTTAACAAGGTTACAAACATCCTTTTGGATAATGTCCCAATGATTTTGGTAGAATCCATTATTGAACCCATCTGGACCAGGTGAACTGTCTGGATTAAGGCCAAAGACAGTATCTTTAATTTCTTGATCAAGCGGTGTACTTAAAAGAGTTCCATTGTCTCTATCATCAACCAGTAAGGGGATAATATTGGCCCTGATGTCAATATTTATGTCCGGACCGTTAAAAATGTTGTAAAAGTATGAGGTGACATGATCTGTTATGGCTTCTTCAGTATCGATGAGCAAATCATCATGAATAAGTTTGGTAAGAGGACGATTTGCCTTTCTTATTCTTTGAAGAGAATTATAAAATTTAGTATTACAATCTCCATCAATAAGCCAATTAGTCCTAAACATTTGTTTACGAAGGTTATCCTTAAAAGTGAGCAAAGAATTAAGTTTAAGGGAAAGGTTAGCTTCCAGCTGAGGATCCAAACTGAAATCAGATATAGTGTTTTGCGTTTGAGCACGACTAAGATCATTTTCAAGAGAGGAAATTTCAAGGTCAATTTGAGAACTTGTAGATTTGCACCAACTTTTAAGGGTCTGTTTTAGGATTTTCAACTTAAAAATACAGGCAAATAAATTCTTATGGTGGTTCATAGAGTTCCAGGTGCGGTGTATAAGAGCGACACAGTCCGGGTTCGAGTACCACACATTATTAAATTTAAAGGGGAGAATATGCCTACAGCTGATCATATAGAAGCTCACTAAGATAGGATGGTGGTCAGAATTAATTCTAGGCAGGGTTATACTAGAAATATTATCCCATGTATCAAGGGCCTTCGTGTTGAAAAAAGCTCTGTCAAGCTTACTGGCAACCATTTTATTATGATGTTTTCTGTACCAAGTATATTTGGCACCAGTGAGGGTAACTTCAAAAAGGCTACAGTCATCAATAGCTGACCTAAACTCATTTGAGGAAATAGTAAGATGTGAGGGGCCAATTTTTTCACAAGGGCTTAGAATGGCATTGAAATCACCCATAACAACCCAAGGCTCCTTAATTGAGCGGGCCATATCAGAAAGCTCATTCCACAAAGTCCTTCTGTCCTGATATCTATTATTGGCATAAATCATAGTACAAAGAAAGAGGCAACCATTCAACAAGAAATCACACGTAACCTGCTGATCTGTGCTTTTAATGATTTTCAAATTTTGAAGGGAATTATGATAAAAGATCCACATAAAGTCAGTTTGAGTGCCATGTTTACACGAGCCAAGAAAACTATAGGTAGGAGCACCAAGTCTCATGTAGTTGGCTTTGAAATTAACTTTTGGTTCAGAGATGGCAAAGAGTTGAGGTTTATGAGTGTTTATAAGCCTTCTAATTGTAGTGGAGGTGTCATTTTTTTCTAGACCTTGGAAATTCCAATAGAGAAAATTCATTTCTATTTGCGTTTAGGGTTGGAACCCTTCTTTTTTTTGGATTTTCCAGAATCATTCTTCCTTTGCGATCGAGTGACCATAGGGGAGGAAGAAGAGTTTAGATTGATTGTCTAAGTATTGGAATTAGAAGGTGCCTCATTGCTAGAAGCAGTGCCAGGCATGCGCTCAGAGGCTGTGATGCCAAGACCAACAACTTGAGCAGCAGAATGATCTGCTGGAGTATGTGCGGACTACCGTCTTCACGAACGTGATGAGATTCATTCCCCATCGTATCCATTCAAGTCTAATTCTCATTTTATGATTAAAAATAATGTTTAAGGACTTTATATAATTATGGATATGAATAAGATACAACCTATCCACAACAAACATGGCTTATGTAACAAAACATATAAAAGAAAACGAGTAAGTTAACACTTGAAACGACGATAATACTAGGATATTATTAACAAAGCAATGTTAAAAGATCATATATGATATCATATTAATGTATATGATTATTTTATAATTTAATAACAATTATTTCACCATTATACAGGAGGTTATCCTACCCTCAACCAAGGAAAAGTACAAGGTAAGGTATTTTCATCTCACTCCTTATTCCCGTGAGATTCATGCCATATTGCCACTATTACCATTTGTGTGGTGTATATACAACCCATAATTGTATTATTTGTGTAATGCACTTTAATTTATGTTTATTTACATATTCATTTTATGATACCTCTTTCATGGGGTGTATTTTTTGCAAGTTACCAAATTGGTAAGACTTTATTTCACAATCTCTTCATTATCTGAGGTTGTTTATACGTAATTATCTACTGGGATCTCTTTATCATCTACATCCATGTTTCTTAAAAAAAAGGTATTTCAAATAATTCTTAATATGTTATAGACTATGAGTTAATGTCATTTTTACCCTTGTTGACTTTTTATAAGAAGTTTATAAACTAATCTTTCCGTCATTTTCCAAACAAGGTCCTTTTTAACCTTTTCGACAGAGTTAAGGTAAGAATGTCTTTTTTAACTTATACGGCGGGTGCGGCTATTTTCTGCCATTATAAAATCTTCAAAGCTTCCCTTATAATCTAATAAGGATATTTTAAAAGTAAATGTTTTATTTTATAATTATGTTACTTTTAAATGATTTTAAAAAAGAGATATTTCTCTCAAATAGTTTTTATTTCATCTATGTCAACATCCTTTGATAAATTTTACACTTATTTGAAGTTGATTTATTATGATACAAATCATCCATATTTTATGTAAGGTTTTGTGATATGTTTGACTATGGATTAGATATTTTTATTTCATTAATATTTTATGATTAATGTTTTGGCATTTTGTATGCTAGTTTTAATACGAATGTTTATGTTATATTTCATCTTCTTCTTAAGATGAATGTGTTGGACTAGTATATTCCAGGTTGGGGTCCGGTTACAGCAGACCCTCTGGGTTGGTGTCTGGTTATTAGAGGCACTCTAGGTTGGTGTCCGGTTATTAGAGGCACTCCAGGTTGGTGTCCGGTTATTAGAGGCACTCCGGGTTGGAGTCTGGTTACAAAGGCTCTCCGGTTTGGGTTCCGGTTACAGTTATCCCTTAGGTCTTGGCATGAGGCCTTGACACAGAAATTAAAGTTTGGAATTATTCATTCTATCATTATGAATGTGGTTATTTATATTGCATGTGATTTTTTGACTAGTAGAATATCCATGTGAATAAGTAAATGGAATTATTTCATTTTATCTTTGTCATATTATGTTGAAGTTCAAGTTTAAAAGGCTTTTGTTTTAGTTATACATTGTCTTAAATGTTTATGCTTATTTATGAAAGTTTCCGTTGTATTGTTATCCTTACTGAGCATCTGAGCTCACCCCTTTCTATGTTTTATTTTTTCCAGGATTATAAGAAGTGTATTGTGATTGATATGCAGGGTTAAGCAAAGGGAATAATGGCATTCGTGGAGGATTATTTATGTTGTTTTGTATTTTATGAAGTGTAATGTAACATTCATGTATGTAATCTATTTTCCAAGACTGTTAAACCGATCCATCCTTTGGGACTTGATTCCTTGTAATCATGCCAATGTATTAAAATAATGCACCGACTCTGGATAACTGGGGTTGAGGCGTTACAATGGGTTTTATTTTCTTCCATCAGATCAATCATGTTGGGAATTTCACTAGACATTCCACTGGAAGTTCCACTGGAATGTCTACTAGAGGTTCCACTAGAACTTCTAGTTGAGGTTTTATTGGAACTATCACTGGAACTTACAGTCCTATTCTAGTGAATTACAGTGCAAATATACCTTAAGTTTTAACCTGTACTATAATTTGTGGAGTCCCACAAAAAATAAGTTTTCTATATTATAGTGAAATTTTTATAGGATTCATTAAGGAATTTGGTTCTTTTCTTTCTCCACTGGAACTTCTAGTGGAACTTATAGTCTTATTCTACCTTATGTTATGACTAAAAATTGTATTTTATTTTTTTGAATCTCTTAAAAAAAACATGTTTTCTATGTTGCACTGAATTTTTTGTAGGATTAAGCAAGGAGTTTTCTTCTATTCTTTCCCCACTGGTTCCACTAGAACTTCTAGTGGAACTTGTAGTCCTATTATACCTTAATTAATCACTAAAATATATAATGAAATTTTTGAAATCCACAAAAAAATCATGTTTTATATATTCCACTAGAGGTTCCAATAAAAATTCCACTTCAGGTTCCACTAGAACTTCTACTAGAAATTCTAGTTGAGGTTCTACTAGAAATCCCACTGTAACTTCTAGTCCTATTCTATCTAATTATAGTGAAAGTCTATCTTATGTTGAAATAGATATTTTAATTTTTGAAATCCCAAAAAAACATTTATTCTGTGTTACAGTAAAATATTTATAAGATTCAATGGGGAATTTGGTTCTGTTCTTTCCTCACTGGAACTTTCAGTGGAGCTTCTACTATAACTTTGAATGGAACTTTCAACCCTATTTTGCCTTAATTTATCATTAAAACCTATAATTTAATTTGTGTAATACCCAAAAAACATAGTTTCTATATTCCACTAAAAATTGTATAGGATTTAGTATAGAATTTGGTTCAGTTCTTTACTCACTAGTTCTATTGGAACATCCAATGAAGGTTCCGCTCGAACTTCCAGTGGAACCTCTAGTCATATTCAACCTTAATTTATCACTAAAACTTATACTGTAATTTGTGGAATCCCCCCAAAAAAAATGTTTTATATATTTTAATTAACTTTTTATAGGATTTAATAGGTAATTTCCTTTTATTATTTCCCCATTAGTTCAACTAGAACTTTTATTGGAACTTCCAATCCTATTATACATTAAGTTATCACTAAAACATGTTCTATAATTTTTAGAATCCCCCAAAAAAGATATTTTCTATATTGCACTGGAATTTTTATAGGATTCAGTAGGGAATTATCCTAGATTATTTTCCCATTGGTTCTACAAAACTTCTATTGGAACTTTCAATGGAACTTCTACTAGAACTTACAATCCTATTCTACCTAAATTTATCACTAAAACCTATACTATAATTTAAAAAATCCACAAAAAAACATGTTTTCTATATTTCACTAAAATTTTTAGAGGATTCAACATGGAATTTTATTCTATTCTTTTCAAACTAGTTTTAATAGAACTAATAGTGGAAATTATAGACCCTTTATACCTTAAATTATCACTAAAACCTGTACTTTAATTTTTATAATCCCCCAAAAAACATGTTTTCTATATTTCAGTAACATTTTTACTGGATGCAGTAGGGAATTCCTTTAGGTTCTCTCCCCACTGGTTCTTCTAGAACTTATAATGGATATTCTAGTTCTATTAAACATTAATTTATCACTAGAACATATATTTTAATTTTTGTAATCCCCCAAAAACATTTTTTCTATATTCCACTGAAATTTTATAGGATTCATCAGGGAATTGTATTTTTCTATCCATTCCTACTGCAAATTATGTGATTCTCAAGGAAATTTAATTCTTTTAATTTTTAGGTGTGAAATTTAAGTCAAATATGACATATTTACAAATATTTATTCAATAAATCCAACCATATTTAAAATATTTTCATGCAATTTCACCATAGGATAGCCTAAAACACCATGAGTTTTTATGAATTATTTTATTCTTTAAATAAATTATATTTATGTGATGGCTTATGCTACAAGAAACCCGAAGTTAAGCTTTAAATACATGCACATAAATTAAATATTTCACTACACATAACACAAAGTTAAGCTTCCACTATACACAACAATGACTTGTCTTGCATTACACGCAACATTGAGCTTTAACAAAACCATGCTATATTATTAATATTATTTAAATATGGTCCTTATAACCTAGATATTAAACTCAGTGATATGAATATTAATAAACAATTATTAAATATTAAGTATAATGTTTTTATATAAATAAAACATATTGATAATAAGATTTATAATTTTTGAAAAATTCTTTATAGGTTTTAAAAATACTATTTTCTCAAAAAAATGTTTTTTATGTATTCTTGTAAATAATAATAAAAATAATTTTTGAAAATTTTATAAAATTAATTTTATAAAATAAACATAATTTTTTCATTCACATTTTTAGAATTATCTTAGGGTGAATTTTTTGGATTTTTCTAAAAAGTTTCATTTTTTGATAAATAGTGAAAAATACTAAATTTTAATTAAAAACTCTCCTTTCATTTAATTTATTTATATAGTTAAATTATATGTTAAATTGGTTTTAAATTATATTTAGTCAATTATATATGTATATATATATTTATCTAATTTAGGTCATTTTAATCAATTTAATATTGAAATTGAGTATAGAAACATTGTAATATTTTGATCATTTTTTGATTTAAAAATATGTTTTCTTTTTGTGTCTGCATGATAAAATTTTAAATTAAATTCTACCAATTATGTGAATAGAATTTTTCAAAATTGATTCCATATCTAGAATAATAATAATTTATATTATCTAATTTTTTTAACTTAATATTTTTTACAATAATTATTAGTGAAAACAGTTAAAATTAATTAATGCAATTAAGGTTAAAACAAGGTTTTACGCATTACTTGCATTTTAATTAAAATTAATTTTACACACCCATATGATTTTTGTTTTAATTAATTGGATTTAATATATATAATATTTAGGTCTAAATTATATAATAAAAATATTTTTAATCTTATTTTTATATGATTAATTACCTAGGTAAATAAAAAGATAAAAGTTACCTTGGTAAAAACTATAAGGATAAAATTGGGTAAACTTAACTACTAAGAAATAAATTGATAAAAAAAATATGTTTATTTTGTGTTATTATTGTTTTTATAGATCAAATAAAACCTCACATACATTATTATTCAATTTTTTAGGAACATTAGGTAAGGTAGACCTCCCAATAGTGATTACTTTTGGGTATTTATAAGAATATCACTCCTCCTCAATTATAGAAGGGCAGTCACTCTCCCCCCTTATTCACACCTCTCTAGAAATTTTTCTCAACTAAAATATAAAAAAATAACTCCTAATCTTACCTCCTCTCATCCTAAAAACTTTATTTTTATAATCAATCTATACAAGGAAGGATTTTAGTGCAAACCTAATGAGGATACCCAAAGAAGAGGTATCGTTCATCCGGGAAAATTATTGTTTTATTTCTTCCTTGAACCCCTTAAATTATTATTATACCATGATGATATTATAACCACAGTATCTTAAATATACTTATATGTTTTTATTTTAAGGTTATTACCTATAACCACATACACTTTCATCAAGTGGGTTACGAAATCATTATTTGTGTGTTCGACAAACTACCGCATCACGAACCGATGTCATTTGTTTTTACATTAAAACCTCTCAAGGATAGTCATAATGGTGAATTTATAGCTTATATATGATATATATGATCTTTATGATTTTATTATGATTCTATAATTTTTATATCACACATACCTTCATGATTTCTATTTTTTAGGAATATGATAACTTTGTTTGTGCGTACGACAGACAACCGCCTCGCGCAGCGTTGTGATTCATTGACACTAAAGATGGGTTTAATGAAAATATGTGATGTATATGACATGAGAATAATTATTTAATGATGATATATTATTTATTTTTCTTTCTTTTAATCTTACAATAAAATGAAAAATAGTGTTCATGTGTACATACGACCTACCGTCTCCATGAACAATGCTTTTCATTTCCTATCACTAAATTTTATGGATTACTCTAAATACATATCTAATGAATATATATGATATCTATATCATGGTTTAAATTTTTTATATTATTAAATCATGATCAAATTAATAGGAACAAAAATTTAACAAATCCAACCATATACCTGAAACCAAGCAGTTATTACCCAAAACGTAACTTTAATATTTAATAATTAATAAACATATAATAAAAGGTCATAATAAAATCATATATGGTATTATATATATTAATATATTAATTTGGTTCTTAAATATATTTATTATACTTTAGTTTTAAATGATTATGATGTAATTAAATATATAAGGTAAAGGATTTTTGTTTCAGTTTTCCTTCTTTGAGACATATGTTATGTTATGCACTTATATTCATTTAGGAGGTGTATATACAGCTCCTTTGACATTTAATATCATGAATTTATTCATACTAGTGATATTTTAAGTTTCAATTTATATTATTCCCTCATGGGACTTATGATTAAAGGTTACCAAAGTGGTATGGGTTTTATGTTTCAATCACATCATTTATTGGGATTATCTATGATTAAGTATCCAATGTTGATATCTCATGATTTACCTCAAAATAATTATCATGAATTTTATTATCCTCTGGTTATTCATGATATATTAAAGTGATGGTTCCATTTTTACACTCTTTTATACTTAATATAATTAAGAATTTTTTTTTAATAAAATCCAACTTTATTTATCTCTTTAGTTGGAAATCTATTTTCTTTCAAAACCATGTTTTCTAAAAATGTTTTAAAATTTTTTTATCACCATATTATGATTTTTAAAAGTCATTTTTACCCATTTTTTACTTTCTTTAAAAAAATAATTGAATCTTCATATCATTTTTTAAATAATCCTCATTTGGATTTTACCATAAATGTGAAAGGAATATTTGTTTTTTCATATGACATGAATATAATTTTCTAGATTTATGACCAGTCAATGCTTTAAATATTCCTTTATAATGTTTTTAATCTATTTTCAAATAAAAATGTTTTCAAAATTTTTTACGTTTTAAAATTCTTTTTCAAAGAAGAAAGGATATTTTCATCAAAAAAAAATTTAAATGATCTTTAAAAATTATTTCCCATTTAATATGAAATATGTTGTTGTTACCTACACCTTACTGGGGATATGATCCAATGATACCATTAATATTATTTCTCTAAATGGTTTGTGTTTTTATTTCATGATGTTTATGAAACCCATTTCTATTCCATGGGTTATACCATAAGAAAATGATTATGAAACCTACTTTTTTCATGGGTTATTCTATGATGAAATGATTATGAAACCTATCCCTTTTCCATAGGCTATGATATAATGAAATGTTTATGATACCCATTTCCTTTCATGGGTTATTATGTGATGAATTTTTATGATATTATGGAACACATAAATATGGTTTTCATTATGTGAAGTTTAGGACCTATATCTCAATCCAATGAATTGGGTGAAGATTTGTATATCTTGTGAGATAGACATGGACAGAATGGTAATTGAACCCAGTAGAGTAATATAGGACTGGAATAGGGAATGAACTTTGTATAGTAATATAGGGATGGAAAAAGGAGTAAACTTGGTTTAGTAAAGGACTTTTTCTTCTATGATGGAATTTCTAGTGAGGCTTGACCAATATAGAAATGATTTTATATGATTATGTGTATGCCCCAAATTCCATGTTTTATGATAATGTTATTCTCTCATGGATTGTGTTCTTTGATTATCTCTTGATTTATGTATTATGAACTATTAATACTTATTCCATGACTCAAATTTAAGATCTTTGTTATGTAGGGTATGGTTTTAAAATATTATTCTCATGATCCCATACCCTTATGTTCATTTTATGGTTATGTATCTCCATTTTTACCCTTACTAAGCATCTAAACTCACTATTTTTTATGTTTCCTTTAACCAAGTTATGAAGATATTCATTATGTAGGATTTTTCTAATAAGGTTTATAGTGGTGAAGAATGTAGTGGGAGATGAAGTGGCTCAATTATGGTTTGGTGTATATGTTTCCTAGTTTACAGAGGCACTAAACTATTATGGTCCTCAGATGTGTTATTATATAATTTAATTAATAATCATTAAAAATGATGTAATATCTATGTATGATAATTCTGGGTCTCTATAGTTGGTATCAAAGGATATTTTAGTTAACCTTAGGAAACTATGATGATAAAATATTAATGAGATCCCTAAGGAGATGTTTAAGGATAAGTCTAAGGATGAGTCAAAGTATAGGAAAATGTCCTTGAATTTTAAAAAAGGATAGAGTGAGTGGTTTACATGTAATTAAATCCCTGTATGGATACTATAAGTGGATGTGGATCTGTCATAGATGTACACAGGGGTAACAACCCCAAAATCATCATATTGAACTAGACTCGATCGAGAACTGATACACAACAATGGTCCTTGCTGCACACCTGGTTTGACACTCATGGGGGATATTATTTGGGAATTCACAAACACTTTATGAACCATCATGAATTATTTAAATAGAATATTAATATAAATTAACTAGGATAAACCTAAGGTTCTATAGATTAAATAATGACATGTCATGATTTATACATCCTATAAGTAATTTTTCAAGATTAAGTGGTTTCCTATTATAATAATTATTTATTACACTATGTTTTTTGGTATTAGTAAATGGTTGTAAACTAAATGAACCATGTTAATTTTGAGTGAAACATACAATGAAATGATTATCCTCCCGAGTAACCAAATGTTATGGAAGCTGGAATGAAAAATCTCATTGTTATCCTCACACAACTATCTCAATCTATGAATCATGTAGGACATCCAAATGAAAAAATAAGGGAAAATTCTATTTATTCCTTTATGAGGTAGTGTTTACCTTCAATTAGTGGAACCATAGATCCTCTAGTTGTTGAATGATGGATCAGTACCATTAAAAATATATTCTTTATTCTCTAGTCTTTGGAGCATGAAAATTTCATTTTGGTTTTATATCATTTGTAATTTCAAGTGGATCAATGGGGGTATCTTATTAGGAATGTCAGAAAATATATTGAAATTTAATCCATGGATTGGGACAAGTTCAAGAACTTATTTTTTAATAAGTACTTTCCACATATTCTTCATAGAAAGATAGATAAGGAGTTGATTGAGTTAAATAAAAATAATAATGAATATATTGTAACCTATGAGGATAATTTTAAAAAGACTTAAAAGGTATGCTTCTAGTATTATCATCCAACCTAAAAGTAAGGTTGATCGATTCTTTATTATATTAAAACTAATTCTCTAAATAGTGTTATCCATAAGAGACTTCAGTAACTATGAATAGATTTTTTGATGTTATATTAAGGAGGAAATGGATATTGTAGTTACATATTAATCTCATGGTTTTTACAAGAAAAAAAGTTATAGTTCAAAGAAAAATTTAAAAACCATAGAGAGAAGAAGAGGATATTTCCTTTATTCTCTGTGGGAAGAATCACGGAAGAAATTTTCTTAAGGGGGATACTAAATTTTTTAAGTGTGGAAGGGAAGGTCATCGGGAAATAGATTACCAAAGTGATGGGAAGAATTTATCTAACAATGTTAATAGAGAGAAATATACACAGAATGCACCACCCACACTTCAGTGCTTTATGTGTAAAGAGAATGGTCATTATGATAACTAGTTCCCAAACCTAAGGGTTAATGATGATGATCGAAGTTAGAAACCTCTTAATCTGAGGGATAGGATTAAATCTCATGTTATCATTATTTCAAAGGAAAAGTGAGATAATGATGTGGTGAATGGTATACTTTTTATCCACTCTAGAACTGCTAATGTCTTATTTAACTTTGGATCTACCCATTCTTTAATATATAAAAAATTTTATAAGGGTATCAAGATTCCACCCAAATGATTAGATATGGAATTAATAGTGAAAACCCCTAATGTTGTGATGATAACATCTCAAGTTTATGATTCCTCTTCGGTTGAAATTTGTGGGAATGTGCTTCTTTCAATCTTGTAATTCTTCCTCTGGTGGAATTTTATGTCAACTTAGGAATGGGTTGGATTTCTATGCATAAAACCCAGATCAATTTTCAAGGAAGGGAAGTCATTTTTGATATTTCAAACTAACCTATTATCATATATCAATGTGATGATAAGTATAAACTTCCTATAGAGATTGCATCCATTATGTGGGTCATAATTCTCATTTATAAGATGTGTTTATCTCAAATGGTAGGGGAGAAACTCAACATAGATGATATGCCTATTTTTTAGGATTTATTTGATTTATTTCTAAAGGATTTTCTTCGTCTTCTATAAAAAAGTGAATTTGATTCATTAGTAGAACTCATACATGGTGCCACACCAATTTCAAGGACTCCTTATATAATGTTCCTGATTGAGTTGAAATAATTGAAGAAGTAAATCTATAAAAACCTTGATAAGGTTTCATTTGGCCAAGTGTGTCAACTTGGGGTGCACCTATTCTTTTTTTAAAAAAAATAAGGATCAATGTGATTCTGTATTGATTATCAGATGATGAATAAGATCAAAATTAATAACAAGTATCATATTCCCCATATTGATGACTTTTTTGATGAACTGCACAGATCTCAATGCTTTTCCAAGATTTACCTTCATTACGAATATCATCAATTGAGGGTAAAGAAGGAATATATTACCAATATATCATTCTATGTAAGGTATGGGAACTGTGAGTATATATTTATGCCTTTCATTCTTACTATTTTCCATTTTATCTTCATGGATTTAATGAATAGATTCTTTAGATATTACCTTGATTAGATTATGGTAGTCTTTATAAATTATATTCTTATCAATTCAAAGAGTAAGGAATATCATGAATATCAATTAAGAGTTGTAATAAAGACCCTAATAAAGGAAAAAACTATATAAAAAATTTAAAAAGTGTGAATTTTGGATGAAAAGGTTTCATTTTTTTGGTCATATAATCTAAAGAGAGGGTATATTGGTAGATCCATAAAAGGAGAAGGCTATTGAATATTAGACCAGACCAAACATGGTGACTTATGTCCATAGTTTTCATGGTTTATATTGATATTATTGATATTCTTTTGAGAATTTATCATGATTATCTAATATTATAACCAAGTTAACTCAGAAGGGATCCAAGTACCTCTAGACAGATGAATGTGAGGAAAATTTCAAGGACCTGAAGAGAAGATTAGTTAGTGCACCTGTTTTTATATTAACCTATAATGGAGAAGGGTTTTTAATCTATATTGATTCATCTAAGAAGGTATTGTGATGTTTTCTTATTTATAAAGACATGATTATAGCTTATGACTCATGAAAATTGAAGATTCGTGATAAAAAATACTTAACTTGTGATTTGGAGTTTCTTGTGGTAATTTTTTAATTAAAGATATGGAGGAACTATATTTATGGAGAAAATTTATATATATATACTGATAAATTTTAAATTATATATACATATATAAGGATTTGAATATGTAATAAATAATATGGTTAAAGATGATTAAATATTATGACTTCTCAATACATTAGCATCCTTAGAAAAAGAACAAGGTGGCTAATGCTTTGAGTCGAAAGGATCATGCTAGATTATCCATGATGAGGATTACAATAGATCCATTATTTTTAGGATTTTCAAAGGATGGGTATGGAAATCCTAATGGAAGGGGGAAAATATTATCTAACTAGATTTAATGCTCAACCATCTATCCAAGTGAAGATTAAAGATGCACGGAAGGAAGAGGTAAAATCATAAAATAAGGTTAGAAATATTCCTAAGTTTAACCTTGATCATGATGGAATGATAATTCTTAGGAACTGTGTTTGTGTTCCTTCCATACCAGACATGAATAAGGAGTTGTTAGAGTATTCTCATAGTTATTCACTCTATATTCATCCAGGAAGTATGAATATCTATAGATATTTGAAATAGTACTTCTTGTGGGATGGCATGAAGAGAGATATTGCAGATTTTGTATCTCAATTCTTGATATACCAAAAAGTTAAGGCTGAAATAAAAAATTCTAAGGGCATGTTTCATCCATTACCCATACTAGAATAAAAATGGGAAAACATCACTATTTATTTTATCATTAGACTCCCCAAAACATCTAAATGGAATAATGGTATATGGGTTTTAGTTGATCACCATACTATGTTATCACAATTCATTATTATTAGATAATACTTCTCTCTGGATCAGATTTCTAGGATATGTATTAAGGAATTAGAAAGGTTTTATAGAGTACCACATTCCATTGTATCTGATTGGGATTTGAGGTTTTCCTAAATATTCTAAAGAAGTATTCAGTAGGCTCTTGATATGAAGTTGAGTTTCATCAATAAATATCATCCTTAGAGATATGGTTAGTCTAAAAGAAAATTTTAAAAACTAGAGTATAAAGACCTATAAATTCCATATATTTTTTAAATTATTTGGGATTATTACGAGTCTACGAAAATAGACGGCATGTGATATTGAGGCCTGGTGATCCTGGAACAAAATTTTGAACTTTTGTTAAGGTACGTTCAGTAAATGGTGGGAGATGTTTTATAAATTTTCAACTGGTTGAAATCTAAGGCCACCATTGGACTCACATCACCGGTATTCATTTAAGGGAAGCTTAACTTTGTTCAGAAAAAGTCAGATAGAAAAGATAATTTTTAGCTTTACAAAAAAAATAAAGTCAACAAGTTATTTTATTTCTTTTTTTTGTAACCATTGAGTAACGTAGAGGGACTGCAGAGTTAAATGGGTCATTCAATGGCATGACCCTTGGGTTGTGTAACCTTGACGTTGGAACATTAAATGTAGTTCATAAATGAACTGCATTAATTTTATGCAACACAGTTGGTTCCCTCATCTATTTAAATGGATCTCTAACTCGGTTTTTTGAAACGGAAGTGAGATACCTCTGAAAAAGTATTGTGGCATCTTCCACCAATGAAGAACGGAGGCTTGAATGACATCATTGGGGGTAACGATCTGGGGTCGATGAATGCTAGTGACTTCAACGAATGAGGACTCTTCTCCCTCCACGATCGCGACATCATCCAATGGTTCACAGGGTAGGGGGTTTTTTATTGATTAATTCAAAGATTTTGAAGATGAATTAATCTCACCCTTGTTATGATTCTAATGTGGATGGTGTGGGCCAAACAAACAAGGCCTGGACCCTCCGCTTCTATGATATTTTTTGCATTCTTCATGAGAAATCAGAAAACAGAGTGCAAGATGAACCCAAGAGCCACGCAGCATTGGTAGTGTCTCAGGAGGCCCGTAGGCACTTTTGAAAGCAAAAACAGACCACCAGAGCTTACCTAGTGGCCCGTAGAAGACCCGCTGGTGTGGCACCAGTGCGGTGGCACCGGTGAATGGTGTCAGCAGGCGAAGGCGGTGGGTGGTGCTCGTAGGCTGCAGAAGGGGGAAGTGCCACACGGGGTCGCGGCGGACTAGCAGGGGCGGCCGACTTTCGACCGGTCGCGTTGGTGGAAGGGTGGTGTGTTGTTAATCTCCGCATATGGAGGTTGTGGCTTCAAAGTCGCGATAGAGGGGAACCCATACTCTTCGGGTCCCACATATAGAAATGTGCTGCAACGTGGCACTGCTGGTTAAAGAGTTGAACAGATCTTGAGCCATTCAGGAAGGAGGGTTCATGCGACCCCTCATGTGGGTCGTACCTAGCTGGTAGGCTAGGCCGGTCCACTGCCCAGTGGGTCGAGGCCACCGCAGCCCAGCCCAGCTGGTTCGAGTCAGGCCGATCTGTGGCCCAGCCAGTTCAGGCCGGGCCGGACCGAACCTAGACCCTTTATGGACCAGTTTCACTTAAAAGTTCATATCTTAAAAACCAGAATTCTATTTGAAAATACGTCTATGGCATTGGAATCCTTAGGATGATATGATCCTTTTGAGATACTCCACTTGAGTTTTGTAGAAAGTTGGAGTATGGCCGGGTGGGATCATAGTTGAATCCAACCGGGCCCTCAACACTAAAATTCCTATAACTCTCAGACCGGGCATCCAATAGACGTGTTGTTAGTTGCATTGGAACCCTTATGACGTTACAGATCATTGGATTACTTCTTTGTGGTAATTCATGCCGGTTGAAGTATGACTGGTGGCTTGAGGATGGGATCCTCCCAGAATCAAGCGTACTATGTACGGGAATCCAGTGGTTGGATGAGACGTGATGAATGAATAGTGATCTTGTGTGGATCAGCACCTAGCGATCCTATGTGGATCAACACCTAGAAATATTGTGTGGATCATCACCAAGATATCCTGTGTGGATCAGAACCTAGAAATCCTGTGTGGATCAATATCGAGTGATCCTGTGTGAATCATTAGCATAACCCATGATAGAATAATATGATCTGGTTTTATGACTAATAACCTATACTTATGTACTTATGTTATACCTGGTTTGAGCTGAGTCTTTCGATTTATTCTTTTTGATTGAGATCATGCTTTTGGTTTTCTTTAGAGGAATTCTGAGATACCTTCAAGGGTCTTGGGGTCTTTACTAGGTATTGTTATACTCACCCCTACACAGGCTTCACCCGCACCTTGTTGTGTCTTGTGCAGATGATGGGCAGCCTTGACTGAGACTCAGGGAGCTAGGACATGATGGTGGATGGTAGTGACGGTTGATGTGGAGAGATTCAAAGATGGGTTGTACCTACCCCTTCAGGTAGGATCCTTGGTGAGTGATCTCAGGAGTTGTTTTTCTATTGTAGTTGTTTTTCTTTCAGTTTGGCTTGTATTCTGACCCCTTTACTTTCAGTACACACTTTTACTATTATGGTACTACTACATGGTTTGCATCTTGTAATGTTCTTGGTTTGTGTGTTTTCAGGTTTAATGGAAATTCCTTCCCCTATTAGAAATATGACTTTCTGGTGCTATTTTACAACCCCTGGTCTATGGAAGGCGGGCTTGGGGTAGTCACAACATAGGCCTCGGGGGACGAGTCGTGAAAAAGTGGTATCAAATGAGTCGGTTCTACCAAAGAACTATGACTATGATATTTCCAATGGAGCAATATTTTTAAATGTTTTGAGTGTGGTTTTCAATTTAGGGAGTCTAGTGTTGGTGTAGTGGCCGACGTATCCATACACCAGGACCCTAAATTTTGATTTCTGACTCGGTGCATAAAAACACTGATTGTGTGTGTTTTGGAAATGTTTTACTTTTTATCTCTTTTGAGTCATCTCGCCAGGTATAAATTTATGACTATGGCACACCTGTTTCTTTTTACCATGTCTCTACATAGACAACCATCCAGGATTCTAGAGTGATTACACGATGATGGCCCACCGAGCAATGAGGCTTCAGTACAGGGAACTCTTACTATGTTGGCACCTTCGAGTGGTGTACCAACAAGACCACCACTCGAAGGACAGCAGTTTCCACCAGCCCCATTGGCAGACCGTGCACGCCAATTGAGTGTGTTTCACGAGTTCTAGAGATATAAACCTCTGATATTTCTAGGAGATACAAATCCCCATGCTTCTAAGGACTAGCTAGAGGCTGTGGCACGGGTTTTTCACTAAGTTGAGACTCTAGCAGATCAGATGGTGATCCTAGCTACTAGTCTCTTCCAAGGAATAGTAGGGAGATTATGGGGTCTAACGCTCCAGATTCATGAGGAAGAGACACTATCCTAGTTGGACTTCAAGACCCTCTTCAGGGTGGATTTCGTATTAGAAATTTACACTCAGTGCGTATCTAGGAGCTTCTTCACTTACATAAGGGAAGCCTATCAGTGGCCTAGTACTCAACGATATTCACTGACCTCTCACGATACTCCACTGACATGATACATGACCCTTTATTCAAGGCCTTAACCTTTGATCAGGGTCTCTGGTGGGAGATCATAGCATCGATGATATCACTCAATATCCTGACACAAGATGGAGTGCTCGAGCGAGCATTATTGGTGGAGAGCTTCTTAGCTGAGAAAGCACCAATGGTGAGATCCACCATCGGATGACAGGTAGCTGATTCATCTATAGCAAGAAGCAGGAAAATGGTGCAGTGGTCAAAGAAGGCCATACCTTTCAGTGGACGACCCTAGGACGTAGGGTTAGAGTTGCAAAGCTCTCGAGGCAGAGGAGGTCTTCTAAGCACTAAAGCATGTTACTCTTGTGGTGGATAGGAACACATGGACCGTGATTGTCTGAACCCCCATATAGACGATTAGTAGATGATCTAAGGTCCGTATAGGTAGAGGCTGAGGTTAGATCGAGGGGATCCATAGGAAGATAGACGTGGATAAGGAGCAGGTCGTGCAGCAGGTGGTGGATGACAGTTTGAGGTTCTACCACCACCACCCCTAGGTGATCCACCCCAACAACAGGGAGAAGGTGGACAGGGGTGAGTTCAGCTTTATGTGGTAGAGGCCTATGAACATGGTTATCTAAATATGATTAGAGGTATAATATGTGTCTATTCGACCCTACCTGAAATTCTTATAGACACAGGTGCTAGTCACTCTTTTATTTCCACATCACTCATTCAGATCTCAGAGATTAAAATGGAGTCGTTGGATCGATCCTTATGATTAGAGACTCATACAGGAGAATATTTGACAATTACACACTATTGAAGACAGTTTGAGCTCACTCTAGGAGGTGAGAGCTTCAGCTGTGATCTCCTAGTAGCAGCGTCAAGGACTTACGACGTCATCTTGGGTATGGACTGGCTATCCACAGTCCATGCTCAGATTAACTGTTTTAGGTGAAAAGTGTGGTGTTTCCATGAGGATAGGATTATGTTTTCCTTCAATGGTGATAAGGAAACCTTTAAAATACATGATGTAATCTCTTGAAGGAGGGTGCAGCTTATCACTCATCAGTTGGCTAGCCTTACCCTCAGAGCTGTTGACATGAGGAGTCTGAGTTATCCTGTAGTGGTGGACTAGTATGGTGGTGTCTTTCCTGATGATATTCTGGGACTACCTCCTCAAATAGAAGTAGAATTCTACATTAACTTGTACCTTGATACAACACAAATATCTACGCCAACATATCGGATGTCCCCCATAGAGATTAGTGAGTTTCAAGTATAGTTAGAGGACTTGCAGAGGAAGGGGTTCATAGGGCCCAATGTTTCTTCATGGGAATCACCAATTTTGTTCGTCAAGAAGGAATATGGGAGTATAAATATTTTTGTGTATTATCAGCGCCTTAACTAGGTGATCTTGAATAATAATTATACACTCCCAAGGATTGATGATCTCTTCGACTAGCTAAAGGTAGATTGATTATTTTCAAAGATAGAACTCAGATCAAGATATCACCAACTCAGGGTAAGGGATGAGGACATAATAAAGACAGCCTTCAGATGTTGGTATATCCATTAAGAGTTCTTGGTGATTCCCTTCAGCGTGACCAACCCTCCAACAGTGTTGATGGGGCTCATGAACAGGATCTTGTAGCCTTACCTTGATCGCTTTGTGGTGGTCTTCATTGACGACACCTTGATATACACAGTGTCAGAGGAGGAGCATGCCACGCACCTACATATAGTTTAGGATACACTCCGAGAGCACTAGCTTTATAGAAATCTCTCGAAGTTCCAGTTCTTGATATAGGAAGTCCACTTCTTGGGGCACGTTATCTCAGCAGCTAGAGTTGCAGTGGATCCAACAAAGATAGAGGCAGTGATTACTTGGGAGTTACCCAAGAGTGTGACTGAGGTACGGAGTTTCCTGCGATTGGCTGGGTACTACCGGAGATTCGTACTTGACTTTTCCAGAGATGTGACACCCTTGTCACCTTTAAAAAAGAAGGGACATCCCTTTGTGTGGAAGGATAGATGCCATTAGAGTTTTCAAAAGTTGAGGTAGAGGCTGACGAGTACCCCCATCTTGAGTCTACCAGAAGAGGTTGTTGGGTATGTAGTCTACTACGATGCATCAGGGACCTGACTAGGTTGTGTCCTGATGTAGGATCGAGCAGTGATCGACTACATATCATGGAAGTTTAGACACCATTATCATAACTATGATACACATGACCTGGAGTTAGCAGCAGTGGTCTTTGCGCTGAAGATGTGGTGGCACTACTTGATGGGTGAACAATTTACTATTTACTCTGATCCAAAGAGTCTCTGGTATATCTTCTCACAGAAGGACCTAAACCTCAGGAAGTTGTGATGGACGGAGTTCCTCCAGGACTATGACTTTGATATAGTCTAAACTCATGGGAAGGGGAATATAGTAGCAGACACACTCAGCAGGAGGTCTGGTCTACAGTTGTCGAGTGAGGCGACAGAGAAGCTGACCACATTGCAAATATCCTTTGTGGATAGAGATGTAGTAGCTTACCTCCATTCGATGAATGTCACTCCCCAACCTCTTTAGAAATTTTGGGAGGCTCATCTTGGGGATGTTGACTACGAGGCCTAACGTGCTCAGATATCCTCAGGACAGTCTCCTAAAGGATTTTATGAAGGTGGGGAGCACGCTGTTCTCTTCAGAGGATGCACCATGGTACCAATGATCCTTCGAGATGAGGTGTTAAGGTAGTTCCACGCATCCCCTTTTGCGGTACATCCTGGAGTTTTGAAGATGTACCAGGACCTCTGGCATCAGTACTGTTGGCCAAGGATGAAGAAAGCAGTGGAAAAGGTTATATCATGATGCCACACTTGTCAGCAAGTGAAGGCTAAGAATTAGGTTCAGCAGGCTTAGCACAACCACTTGAGGTACCAAAGTGGAAGTGGGATGGTATCACCATGAACTTTGGGGAAAGGATATCATGTACGTACAGGGGCCATGATTCCATCTGGGTGATCATTGACTGACTCACCAAGTCGGCCCACTTCCTACCCATCTGAGAGTAGGGATTAGTAGAGGTCTTGGGATGCATCTAAGTGTAAGAGATTGTATGGATTCATGGGGTTCTATCAGTGATCGTCTCAAATCGCGATGCACGTTTTACATCCCTCTTGAGGAAGGGGTTGCATGAGGCGTTTGGGACTAAGCTACACTTGGGAACCACCTTTCATCCTCAGATAGATGGTTATACATAGTGGACCATAGAGACACTCAAGGGAATGCTTCATGCCTGTGTCCTTGATTTTGTCCATAGTTGGGAGGACCACCTTCCACTAGTGGAGTTCTCTTACAACAACAGTTATCACTCCACCATCGGAATGGCTCCATTTGAAGCCTTGTATGGGTGACCTTGCATGTAGACCCTGCTTTTATTACAAACTTAAACATGATTTATTACATAAAACTTCACTTGATACAACAAAGAAGATCGAGAGGTTTAGTGTCTTTGGGGCTCAGGACCATTACATAAAAACTTAAAACATGAAATACAACATCTTTATTGAAAACTTCCTTTACATGACCACTACATTCCCTCGTACTTAGCATTTCATGGGATAACCTGAGGACATGCATAAGAAAAGGGTGAGATATAAAGCCCAGTAAGGGAGTACACATGGAATAACATGAGGAGTAAAATACATGTTAGGAAATAGGCATATCAATAGAGAATATAAGAAACATGAACATAAAGGCATGATAAATCATGATAATCATAACATGGAAATGTGGCAACAACACTTAACATGGAATTAGCATGAGCCAAGGCTCATTGCACATGGAGCATGAGTAAATACTCATTGCACATAAAGCACGAGTAAACCCTCATTTCACTTGAATTAGAATGAGTCAACACTAATTTCACATGATGTATCATGATACTATACTTTACCCAATGCATTGGAGTTCTATAAGGGTGCACCCTTCATAAACATTTCATTTCATGAATAAGTGTGCCACATGGATCATAAAACATGGATTCATAAAACATAATCATTTATTCCACGATATAGTAATGTGGAATTCATACATGAAACTTTATAATCAATAAGTAAATGTGAATAAAGGTGAATACCCTTGATGGAGAAATGGTCATGGTATTCACTACACAATGACATTGGCTTAGAAAACCGTTGCGCTTTCAGCAGCGTAACGGTGTGACATAAGAATTCATAAAAATGGTTGATGAGAGAGAAAGGGGTTACTCGTCATATTTAAATGTAATGGACAGTAAGGAGGTCATATATATACATGTCCCAACAACTGTAATGGAAATTAGATTCATGATACAAAAATATTGCTTGAATGTAAAAGAGGAGAGAGAAGTTCCTTTCGGAATTTCGGCATAGTAACGGGTGTACATGGGAGGAATTTAATGAGAGATAAAGGGGTATCCCATAATTCAAACATAAATAGGGAATTATTAGGGATGTGTGAAACCATACACCAATATTCATAATTGAAATTAAAAGGGCAAAACAACTTAAAGAAAATTGGACAAAAATGAAAAAGGAAGAAAAAACCCTTACTTGGAAGTGTGCTTCCAAAGGATATAGAGAGGCTTGTGAGAGGATTATTGGGAGCTTGGGGCACCTTGGAAGGATTCTAGAGAGAGTAGGGCAGATGTTGGACGAACTCCAAAGGCTTTGAGTGAGGAGAAAGTGGTAGCTTGGGTGGGTTTATATAGGAAAGGTGAGAGAATTCTTTATTATTTAGGTTTGGGACCCCTTATATTATATTAATCCAAACCATAAACCATCCCATGGTTTTTGCCCATGGTTTTTGGAAAAGGGAAGATGACAAAAATATTTTATAATTCCAAAGTCCGAAATTCTTAAAATATTAGGGTTGCTTATGTGGAGGTGAGTCACACTCCCATGGAAATTAATTTAAAAAGGCAAGGTGTTGAATAAGTCTTGATGGGTCCATTAATGATTTTAAAAGTAAGTTAAACAAACCCAAAATCACATTATTTTAATGTTAAAAAATATATTGGCCTAACATAAAGATTATAGTATTTTATTAAATCACTATTGGGTCATTATGATGTCATAAAACACATTATATATTTAAACGATATTTAATTTTTACTCAAAAATTTGATTGTCTCAGAAAATTATGAAAAATTAACCGTTGGATAATTTCAACATCCTGATTCCAAAAATAACATTTATTTTATCTAAATAATTTTCTAAATATGTTAATTTTCACTTTTAAAATAAAAACCGACATTTATCGAAAATTCACAGGTTCTGACAGAAATGGCTTTCAAACCTTAATAAAAATTATAATTGCATTCATAAAATTATAAGATCATTTATATTTAATAAAAATTAATTTAATAATAATAATAATATTTTGTTCAAATATTATTTAATTCAGAAATCACTTAATTTAATAAAATATAATTCTTAGTTAAATAATAACTAAAAACACTATTTGTACTTTAAAAACTATTTACAATGTATCAAAAATTACTTGAAATTATATTCATTATTATATACAAAAAATTAATGAACATGAACATAGTACTACTTATTTGTTACATAACCCCTTAAAACAGATGCATAAGACCTATGGGTAAGGTGTGCAATGGTGACAGACTCTTGGGGTGGCTCGAATAGTATCGCTCGAGTGGTAATTCCAATCAACTTCCACTTTTCCCGTAGACAGCCACGTTCGAGCTTGACAAGATGAAGCTCATCTTGGGCTTGGTCAAGGGAGAATCCCAAAGACGCCACCTCTTTTCTGAGCTCGGACAAATGGGCTTCATATGGGGCAATTCTACTGGACGAGGCCATCGCTTCTTTTGTCTGAGTAAATTGGATTTGTTAAAGTCCTATATTTATACTAATCATGTGATCACTATTCAACAGCTATATTAGCAATGGTCAAAATTCATAACATAAAACCAATGAAGTTGACTTTTTATATAAACATAAAGAGACATTTAATTAGATCAAGAGGGATTTCCATTAATGAAATTTTGGGTTGTTACAATATTCCCCCCTTAAGAAATTTCTCCCTCGAAATTTTCCTTTTCCCACACTAAAACAAATTTGGGTAACTCAGCTTCAGCATATCCTCTGATTCCCAAGTCACTTCTTCAAACTTGTGGTTTCTCCACAACACCTTGACGAGGGGAATTGTCTTATTTCGTAGAACTTTTTCTCTACGATCTAAGATCTTCACTGGTTTCTTCTCATATGAAAGATCATCTTCCAATTGTACCACCTTAGAAGAGAGTACATGTGAAGGGTCCGGTATGTACTTCCTTAAGAGGGATACATGAAAGACATAATGTACTTTGGCCATAGTAGGTGGAAGTGCTAATCAATAGGCCACAGCCCCGACACGATCAAGAATCTCGAAGGGGATGATGTACCTTGGACTTAACTTCCCTTTCTTTCCAAACCTCATGACCTTATTCCATGGAGATATGTGTAGAAAAACCATGTCTCCAACTTTAAACTCAAGGTCTCATCGATGGTTATCTACATAAATCTTCTTTCGACTTTGAGCTACCTTGATATGTTGCTGAATGGTTTTCACCTTCTCCACCATTTCCTCGACCATTTCTGGTCCAAGCAGCTTACGTTCACCGACCTCATCTCAACATGTCGGTGTTCTACATCTTTTCCCATACAGGGCTTCATATGGTTCCATTTGGATGATCAAGTGGAAACTGTTATTATAAGAGAACTAAACAAGAGAAAGATGTTGATCCCATACTCCTTTAAAGTTCATTGAGCAGGCTCTCAACATATCCTCAAGTGTTTGGATAGTCCGCTCGGATTGGCCATCAGTTTGAGGATGATAGGCCGTACTAAAGTTCAGTTCAGTATTCAGAGCATGTTGAAGACTCTTCCAAAACTTAGAGGTTAATCTTGGATCTCGGTCAGACACAATAGATAGTGGTACTCCATGAAACCTTACCACTTCCCTGATATATATCCATGCCAGTTGATCCAATGATAAATCCTCCCGAATAGCAATGAAGTGTGTAGTCTTTGTAAGACGATCCACAACAACCCAGATTGCATTGTTTCCTTTGGATGTCCTTGGAAGTCTGGTGACAAAGTCCATGGTGATGTTCTCCCATTTTCATTCTGGTATGGGAAATGGTTGCATCATCCCCTTAGACTTATGCCTCTCTTCCTTCACTTGCTGACACACCAGGCACTTTGATGTATATTCAGTGATCTCCTTCTTCATATTATCTCACCAAAAATTTTCTTGGAGATCTTGATACATCTTTGTGCTCCCTGGGTGAATAGAGAAATTTGAACTATGTGCATCATCCAAAAGTTCCTTCTTCAGCTACGAACTTTATGGAACACATCGTATTTTCCCAAACCGCACAATTCCTTCTTCATTAACATTAAAATCTGAGGATTTACCCTTTTTGATAGCTTCCACTTTTTCCTGAATTCTCTTATCATCCTTTTGAGCATCCTTTAACCTTTCCAAAAGGGATGGTTGAGCAATCATTTTTGAAAGGATTGATGATGTTCTCTTCTCTATGATTCCTATGTCCATCTTCATCAAGTCTAAGAAGATTGGATCCTTCTCAATTCTCATCATTGACAGAATCACTGGATCCTTTCTACTTAGGGCATCTTCCACCTTGTTCGCTTTCCCAAGGTGGTAATGTATTGAACAGTCATAATCCTTGATGAGCTCTATCCATATTCTCTGGCGCATATTAAGCTCTTTCTGTGTGAATATATATTTAAGACTATTGTGGTCAGTATATATCTCACATTTCTCTCCATAGAGATAATGCCGCCAGATTTTCAAGGAAAAGATCAGAGCCGCCAACTCCAGATCATGTGTTGGATAGTTTCGCTCATGTATTTTCAACTGTCTTGAGACATAGGATATCACTTTATCATTTTTCATCAGCACACATCCTAAGCCCTTCTTCGAAGCATCACTGAATACCACAAAAATCTCCCCACTTGTGGGTAAAGTGAGCACGGGTGCAGTGATAAGCCTCCTTTTCAACTCCTTGAAGATTTCTTCACATTCATCACTCCAAGAAAACTTTACTCCCTTTCGAGTTAGCTTGGTAAGAGGGTTGGAAAATCATGAGAAATTTCTCAAAAATCGTCGATAATATCCGGATAACCCCAAGAAGCTACAGATATCCGTTATCGATGTTGGCCTCATCCATCCCTCAATTGTATCTGTTTTGGAGGGGTCCACAGATATCCCATTTCTTGTGATGATATGGCCCAAGAATGAGACCTCCTTCAATCAGAACTCACTCTTTCTGTACTTTACATAGAGATTCTCCTTGCGCAAAGTCTCCAGTACAGTTCTTAAATGCTCCTCATGATCCTCCTTGGTTTTGGAGTATATTAGAATATCATCTATAAAGACTACCACAAATTTGTCTATGTAATCTATAAAGACTCTATTCATTAATTCCATGAAGATTGATGGAGCATTGGTGAGTCCAAAAGGTATTACTATGAATTCATAGTGCACGTATCTTGTACGAAAAGAAGTCTTGGGGACATCTTCCTTCTTCACCCTTACTTGATAATATCCCAACCTCAAATCCACCTTGGAGAAGTATTGTTCTCCATGAAGCTGATCAAACAAGTCATTGATTCTTGGGAGAGGATACTTGTTCTTTATCGTGATTTTGTTAAGCTCACGATAATCGATGCAAAGCCGCATTGACCCATCCTTCTTCTTGACGAAGATGACTGGTGCACCCCATGCTGAAGCACTTGGGCGTATAAACCCTTTATCCAGGTTCTCCTGTAGTTGTTTCTTCATCTCTTCAATCTCTACAACAGCCATTCTATACGGAGTCAAGTATATTGGTAGCGCCACGGGTATAAGTTCAATTGAGAACTCAACATCTCTTCTAGGAGGAAGATCAGGCAGTTCCTCGGGAAACACTTCTACAAATTCCCTCACAATAGGAATTTATTCAAGGATGGTTTCTTCTTTGGACTCAATCATGTGTGCCAGATACGTGTGCTCATAGGGCAGTAATATCCAGGCTTGAGATGATGGAGCTAAAGGAGATTCATTTTCCTCCTGACACTTGTAAAGAATCGGGGGTTTATTCTCCATATGGAGTGTGATTTCCCTCTCCCGACAATTTATATTGGCTCTATATAAGGAAAGTCAATCCATGCCAAGAATTGCATCAAATTCCACCAGAGGGAGTATGACGAGGTTCGCCAGGAAATTAAATCCACAGATTATAATAGGGGAGGACTTATATTCATGGGATGCAATGATTGCCCCATTTTCCGTACTCACTGACATCTTTACTTCCATGATTTGTGGTGGTATTGGGATTCTTCTACTAAACTTTAGAGATATGAAATAATGCGTAGAACCTGGATCCAAAAGTACATTCGCTATTCTTGAATGAATAACTAGCGTACCTATCACCACTTCTTTTTCAGGGTTCACTTCGGCAGAAGTGATGTAAAAAGATCTTCCTTTCTACCTTGGAGGTTGTTGGTCACCTCCGAAAACCCTTTGATTAGGACACTGATTTGCAAAATAACCCGGTTCTTTGCATTTGTAGCATTGAACAATGCGTTGAGGTTCGAACGGAGCGTTTTCTCTCCTCTGTCGCAACTGTGGGTCTTTCTTGCCGACAGTTAACAGCTAGGTTCCCTTCTCTTCCACACCTGAAGCATTTTCTCGTCCCCTTAAGGCAATTTCCAGGGTGCTTCTTTCTGCACTTTTGGAAAGTGGGGTGCTGGATCTTCTTAGCACCGTTGGATTTATCCATCGGACCACCAGCATTGAAGTCCACCTTACGCTTCTTGTCCTCATGATACCCCTGTGATTCCCCGATCTCCATTTCGACCTTGAGGTCACATCGGACAATTTCCTCATAGTTGTCGAAGTCACGGATCGCTAATGCTTTCCACAAGCTAGGCTTCAGCCCACCAAAGAAGCGGTCAACCTTGCATTCGGGGGTAACGACAAAGCTGGAAGCGTATCGCGCAAGCCTTGTGAAGTTTTCCTCGTACGCTCTAATAGATTCTTCATCTTTTTTCTTGAGGGAAAGGAAGTCCCTTTTCATCTTAATTCGAAGTGTTCGCGGAAAATATTTATCGAAAAACATCTTCCGGAAATCCTTCCATTCCAACACCTCGATCTCCTCCTCAGGCTTTGTATTTTTGATCAACATCCACCATTGATCAGATTCACCCTCCATACGATAGGCATCCAGGAGAACCTTCTCTTATTCATAACATTGAAGGATGGAGAAGATCTTTTCAATGGAGTTGATCCATTGTTCAGCGATCATGGGATCGGATGATCCACTAAAAGTAGGAGACCTTTGTCTCATGAAGCTCTCGATAGAGACTTGTTATTTCTTAGGGGGGGTTAAAAGTTCCTCTTGACCCATGTTTCTATTCAATTCTTGAGTTAGCTGAGAGAGAAGCATGACAAAGTTCGCGATTCCCGCTCCCATTGGATTGGGCATCTCATTAGTACAGTCATCACACTGATCTTCACATCGATTGTTAGCCCGAGTCCTCCTATTACCGGCCATTGGATGGAATAAAAGGAATGTTAGGGATAACACATAAAGAGTAATCCAAAGACAAAATTTGATGACTTATAGATAAACTTTCATTTCCTTAACTCATGAGTCTATAGGCTTAAATCTAGGCTTTTCATGATCTACTTTCTAACATATATTCATAGGGGAATTTTTTTCCCTTAATAAGGGTTCATACTAAGATTTTGAATTTATCAAAACATATCCCTCGGGAGTGTCATAACCAAGAGTGCAGCAAGTCCTGTTTTCATTCACCAGTTCCCATTCGAGTCTAGCTCAAAGCGGTGTTTTCAGGTTTTATCCCTAGGATACATCTGTGTCAGAGCCGCCTCTACCTGCTCGTATCCAGACAGGGATGTATTTGTCTGATAAACCACTTAATCAGTACTTAACAAAACTTAGGGATGTTTTTATTATACTTAGTCTTTTCTCTAAGGCTTTACAAGGGTTTCCTAATCCCAAAAATAACTAAACCTATCCTCTGATACCAACTATGTATACCCTGCTTTTATTACAAACTTAAAAATGATTTATTACATAAAACTTCACTTGATACAACAAATAAGATCGAGAGGTTTAGTGTCTTTGGGGATTAGGACCATTACATAAAAACTTAAAACATGAAATATAACATCTTTATTGAAAACTTCCTTTACATGACCACTACATTCCCTCATACTTAGCATTGCATGGGATAACCTGAGGACATGCATAAGAAAAGGGTGAGCTATAAATCCCAGTAAGGAAGTACACATGGAATAACATGAGGAGTACAATACATGTTAGAAAATAGGCATATCAATAGAGCATATAAGAAACATGAACATAAAGGCATGATAAATCATGATAATCATAACATGGAAATGTGGCAACAACACTTAACATGGAATTAGCATGAGCCAAGGCTCATTGCACATGGAGCATGAGTAAATCCTCATTGCACATAAATCACGAGTAAACCCTCGTTGCACTTGAATTATCATGAGTCAACACTCATTGCACATGATGTATCATGATACTATACTTTACCCAATGCATTAGAGCGCTATAAGGGCGCACCCTTTATAAACATTTCATTTCATGCATAAGTGTGCCACATGGATCATAAAACATGGATTCATAAAACATAATAATTTATTCCACGATAAAGGAATGTGGAATTCATACATGAAACTTTATAATCAATAAGTAAATGTGCATAAAGTTGAATACCCTTGATGGAGAAATGGGCATGGTATTCACTACACAATGACATTGGCTTAGAAAATCGGTGCGGTTTTGGCAGTGTAACGGCGTGACATAAGAATTCATAAAAATGGTTAATGAGAGATAAAGGGGTTACCCATCATATTTACATGTAATTTAAAGTAAGGAGGTCATATATATACATGTCCCAACAATTGTAATGGAAATTAGATTCATGATACAAAAATATTGCTTGAATGTAAAAGAGGAGAGAGAAGTTCCTTTCGGAATTTCGGCATAGTAACAGGTGTACATGGGAGGAATTTAATGAGATAGAAATGGGTCTCCCATCATTAAAACATAAAGATTGAAGTATTAAGGATGTGTGAAACCATACCCCAACATTCATAATTGAAATTAAAAGGGTGAAACAACTTAAATAAAATTGGACAAAAATGAGAAAGGAAGAAAAAACCCTTACTTGGAAGTATGCTTCCAAAGGCTAGACAGAGGCTTGTGAGAGGATTCTTGGGAGCTTGGGGAACCTTGGGAGGATTATAGAGAGAGTAGGTCAGATGTTGGACGAACTCCAAAGGCTTTGAGTGAGGAGGAAGTGGGAGCTTGGGTGGGTTTATATAGGAAAGGTGAGGGAATTCTTTATTATTTAGGTTTGGGACCCCTTATATTAAATTAATCCAAACCACAAACCAACCAATGGTTTTTGCCCATTGTTTTTGGAAAAGGGAAGAGAAAAAAAATATTTTATAAGGCCAAAGTCCGAACTTCTTAAAATATTAGGGTTTCTTATGTGGAGGTGAGTCACACTCCCATGGAAATTAATTTAAAAAGGCAAGGTGTTGAATAAGTCTTGAGGGGTCCATTAATGCTTTTAAAAGTAAGTTAAACAAACCCAAAATCACATTATTTTAATTTTAAAACATATATTGGCCGAACATAAAGATTATAGTATTTTATTACATCACTATTGGGTCATTATGATGTCATAAAACACATTATATATTTAAACGATATTTAATTTTTACTCAAAAATTTGACTCTCAGAAAATTATGAAAAATTCACCGTTGGATAATTTTGACATCCTAATTCCAAAAATAAAATTTATTTTATCTAAATAATTTTCTAAATATGTTAATTTTCACTTTTAAAATAAAAACCGACATTTATCGAAAATTCACGGGTTTGGACAGAAATGGCTTTAAAACCTTAATAAAAATTATAATTGCATTCATAAAATTATAAGATCATTTATATTTAATAAAAATTAATTTAATAATAATTATAATATTTTATTAAAATATTATTTAATTCAAAAATATCTTAATTTAATAAAATAGAATTCTTAGTTAAATAATAACTAAAAACACTATTTGTTCTTTAAAAACTATTTACAATGTATCAAAAATGAATAGAAATTATATTCATTATTATATACAAAAAAATAATGTACATGAACATAGTACTACTTATTTGTTACATAACCCCTTAAAATAGTTGCATAAGACCTAAGGGTAAGGTGTACGATGGTGACAGACTCTTGGGGTGGCTCGAATAGCATCGATCGAGTGGTAATTTCAATCAACTTCCACTTTTCCCGTAGATGGTCACATTCGAGCTTGACAAGATGAATCTCAGCTTGGGCTTGGTCAAGGGAGAAGCCCAAATATGCCACCTCTTTTCCGAGCTCTGACAAATGGGCTTCGTATGAGGCAATTCTACTGGACGAGGCCATCGCTTCTTTTGTCTGGGTAAATTGTATTTGTTAAAGTCCTATATTTATACTAATCATGTGATCACTGTTCAACGGATATATTAGAAGCGATCAAAATTCTTAACATAAAACCAATGAAGTTTACATTTTATATAAAAATAAAGATACATTTAATTAGATCAAGAGGGATTTCCATTAATGAAACTTTGGGTCGTTACATTGCAGATCACCTCTATGCTAGACAGACCTAGGGGAGTTAGTACTTATGGGTCCAGAGTTGGTATAGGCTACCACAGAAAAGGTGCAGATCATCCAGAAGCAGATGAAGACTTCACAAAGCTGGCAGAATTCTTTTGCTGATAGGAGACAGAGACCCTTAGAGTTTGAGTAGGGAGACCATGTCTTTCTATGGGTCTCACCCCGACGAGGATTACAAAGGTTTAGCAGGGGAGAAAAGTTATCTCTAAGGTTCATCATACCATTAAAGATCTTCAGCAGAGTAGTTGAGGTGGTATACTATCTAGCTCTTCCACCACAGATGCACCGGGTGCATAATGTTTTCCATGTGTCGTAGCTGAGGTGGTACGTGCATGATCTATCGCACTTTATCGACTGGGGCGAGATGGAAATTGATGATGGGCTGATGTTTTCGGAATTCCCGTTGCAGATAGAGGATCAACAAGAGTGGGTCCTTCATGGGTGGTTGATTCCTCTAATGTAAGTTTGTTGGAAGCACGAGAATCTCTAAAAGATCACATGGGTGCGGTAGGCTTAGATGCATGCTCAGTACCCCCATTTGTTTCCATAGTTTTGTTGTAGATTTCAGGGATACAAATCCCTAAGGTGGGGAGAATGGAAAGACATGAAAATTCCATATAATTTTTTTTTAAATTATTTGGGATTATTATGAGTCTGTGAAAATTGACAGTACGTGATTCTGAAGCCCGGAGAGCCCGAAACAGAATTAAAAAAAAATTAAGGTACATTTAGTAAATGTGCAGGTGAAATTTTATAACTTTTGAACCGGTGATCAGAATTGAAACTTGAGGGCACCTTTGGACTCATTGTGCGGGTATTCGCTTAAGTAAAGCTTGACTTTTTTCAGAAAAAGTCAGACGGAAAATTTAATTTTTAGCTTTTAAAAAAAATAAACTCATCAAGTTATTTTATTTATTTATTTTTTGTAACCGTCGAGTGACGTGGAGGGACCGCAGAGTTAAATGGGTCATTCATGGGCATGACCCTTGGGTTGTGTAACATCGATGTTGGAAGATTAAATGTGGTTCATAAATGAACCGCATTAATATTATGCAAAATGGATGGTTCCATCATCTATTTAAATGGAGCTCGGGCTTGGGTTTTTGACATGGAAGTAAGGAACCTCTAACAAAGTTCTGTGGTTTCTTCCACCAATAATGAATGGAGGCTTGAATGATTTCATTGGGAGAAACGATATGATATTGATGAATGCTGGCAAATTCAATGAATGAGGACTCTTATCCCTCCATGACCGTGACATCATCCAATAGTTCACAAGGTATGGGGTTTTGTCTTGATTAATTCTGAGAGTTTGAAGATGAATTAATCTCTTCATTGTTATGATGATAACGCGGAGGGAGTGGTCCAAACGAACAAGGCCAGGACCCTCCACTTCTTTGATCTTTGTTTCATTCTTAATGGGAAACTAGAAAGCAGATCGGCAAGATAAACCTGGGAGTCAGGCAGTGTTGGCAGCATCCTGGGATACCCGTAGGTGCTTTTGGAAGGGAAAACGGACCAACAGAGCTCACCCGGTGGCATGCGAAAGACCCGCTGGTAGGGCACTGGTGCGGCGGCACTGGAAACCGGCACCAGCATGCAAAGGCGGTGGCCGGCGCTCATCGGTCACGTTGGCATAAGGGCGGCATGCCGTCGCACGCTGCTAATGGAGGTTGTGGCTTCGAAGATGCGGCAGAGGGGGACTCGTTCCATGAAGGTCTCACAGACAGCGAGGCGGTTCCATGTGGCACCACCAGTAGATGAGTCGAATGGCTCTTGATCCATTCGGGAAGGAGGGGTCATGTGACCCCTTGCGTGGGTCGTGCATAGCTGCTGCTCCAGGCCAGTCAGCTGCCCAGCGGGCAGAGCCCGCCATGGCCCAGCCCATCCGGTTCGGGGCATGCTAGTCCATGGCCTAGCTGGTTCAATCCAGGTCAAACCTAGGCCAAACCCTGACTGGGTCGGGTTGACCCAAACCGTGTCGGGTTGGACCAGACCCGGCCCTTTATGGCCTAACTTCTCTTAAAAGGTCATATCTTACAAACCAGACGTCTGTTTGACAAGATGTTTGTGGCATTGGAATCTTTGGGATGAGAAAGTCCTTTTGAGATACTCCACCTATGTTTTAGAGACATTTTTAGTATGTCTGGGTTGGGTAGTACTCGAATCCAACCAGGCCCTCATCACTAAAATGCACATAACTCTCAAACCGGGCATCCAATTGATGCGCCGTCTATTGCGTTGGAACCCTTATGACATGACAGATCATTGGGATACTTATTCATGGGAATTAATGATGTTTGAAGTAATACCGATGGATTGAGGAGTAGTTCCTCCCAGAATCAAGTGTACTATGTACAAGAATCCAGTGGCTGGTTGAGACATGAAGAATGAATAGTGATCCTGTGTGGATCAGCACCTAGAGATCCTATGTGGATGAGCACCTAGAGATCCTATGTGGATCAGCACCTAGCGATCCAGTGTGGATCAGCACCTAGCGATCTTGTGTGGATCAGCACTTAGTGATCCTGGGTGAATCAGCACTAAGCGATCATGTGTGGATCAGCAGTAGAACCCATGACAGAATAAGATGATCTAGTTTTACGACTAATCACCTATACTTATGTACTTAAGTTATACCCGGTTTGAGCTACGTATTTTGCTTTGTGATTTGTGATTGAGATCATGCTTTGTGGTTTTCCTTAGTAGAATTCGGAGAGACTAACAGGGGTCTTAGGGTCCCTACTGGGTATTGTTATACTCACCCTTATACGAACTTCACCTGTACCTTATTGTGTCTTGTAAAGATGACATGCAGCCTTGACTGAGATTCAGGGAGCTAGGACGTAACGGTGGACGGTGGTGACGGTTGATGTGGAGAGCTGCAGAGACGGTTTGTACCTACCCCTTCACGTAGGATCCTTGGCGAGTGATCTCAGGAGCTATTTTTATGTTGTAGTTATTTTTTTAGTTGTAATTGTATTTCGGTACCTTTACTTTCAATACACACTTTTACTATTGCAGTACAACTATGTGGTTTGCATATTTTCGTGTTCTTGATTTGTGTGTTTGCAGGTTTAAAGGAAATTTCTTCCCATGTTAGGGATACAGCTTTTCGGTGCTAGTCACCAACCCCTAGCCTATGGATGGAGGGCTTAGGGTAGTCACGACATGGGCCCCGTGGGACGGGTCGTGATATAGAGGATGTGTTGAGATATTTTTCTTTATATTTTAGAGGTGGTTGGGATAAACAACTTTCTCTAGTAGGGTTTTCTTACAAAAATGTCTTTCAATCAAGAATTTAGATGGCTCCTTATGAATCCCTCTATGAAAAAAAAATAGAGCTCCAATATTATGGAATGAATTTGGTGAAAGAAAACTATTGAGACCTGAGATGGATTAATAAAATAGCAGATAAGGTTAGATCCATTAAGCAACACATCAAGGAAACTCAAAGTCGGAAAAAAAGTTATACTCACAATATCTGGTAGGATTTATAATTTGAAGTTAGTGATAAGGTGTTTCTATGAATTTGTCCATGGAAGAAGGATATGAGATTTTGGAATAAATGGAATCTAATCCCCACATATATTAGTTCTTTTGAAATTATTGATCTTATAAGGATAGTATCTTATCACTTTCCGCTTCTACTAAACCTCTCTAAAGTCCATTATGTGTTTAATGTATCTCTCATGAGGTATTACATACCTAAACTTTCACATTTACTGAACTCAGTGGTCATATATATGGAGAAATATCTTTTTTATGAGGAACAATCGGTGGAAATTATGGATCATGTAGAGAATGTTCTACGAAAGAAGACCACTCACCTGGTCAATTTTTTGTGGAGAAACCACCAGTTTTAGGAATTTATGTGGGAAAATTATGATATGATGAGGCATAAGTGTCCATATTTTTTTGCATCATAATGATGAATTTATAAGGTGCAATTCATTTTAATGGGGGTAGAATGTAACACCCCTGGTTTTTATGAATTATTATCATTTTGAATAAATTAAACTTATTTAATGGATTGTGCTACACACATCACCAAGTTAATATTATACTACATGAAACACCAAGTTAATATTTCACCACATGTAACACTAAGTTATGGTTTCACTACACGCAACATTGGCTTAGCTTGCATTATATGCAACACAGAGTTTTAACAAAATAATGATATATTATTAATATTATTTAAACGAGTCCATTCTTAGTGATATGAATAGTAATAACTACTTTTCAAATATTATTTATAATTTTTTTATATAAATAAAAAATATTTATAATAAAATACATAATTTTTTGTAAAGGCTTTATATGTTTCAAAAATATTATTTTCTCAAAAAAATCTTATATATTTTTTAAAAAATAATACAATTAGTTTTTAAAAAATTTAGAAAATTAATTTGATAAAATAAGTTTTTTAATTCATAATTTAAAAATTATCTTAGGGTAATTTTTTGTATTTTTCTGAAAAGTTTCATTTTTTGATAAATAGTGAAAAAAACTTAATTTTAATTTAAAAGAGCATTTTCATTCAATTTATTTATAAAGTTAAAATTTATTTTAAATTGGTTTTAAAGTATATTTAGTTCAATTATACTTATATTAATATAATTTAGTTAATTTTAATCAATTTAATATTGAAATTGGATATAAAAACACTGTAATCATTTGATCATTTTTTGATTTAAAAAAGCCTGATTTCTAGTTGTGTCTGCGGGATTAATTTTAAATTAAATTATACCAATTATGTGAATTAAATTTGTAAAAATGGGTTAAATATTTTTAATCATCATAATTTATATTATCTAATAATGTTAACTTAATTTTTTACCATAAGAAATTGTTTAAATTAATTAACACGTTTAAGCTTAAAATAAGGTTTTACGCATTACATGAATTTCTATTAAAATTAATTTTACACACCAATATGATTTTTATTTAATTAATTTTATTTAATATCTAAAATAATTGGGTATAAATTATCCAGTTAATATATATTTAGTCTAATTATTAAAGTATAAATAACCTAGGTAAATAAAAAAGATACAAGTTACCTTGATAAAAACTATAAGGATAAAATTGAGTAAGCTTAAATACTCAGGAATAAATTGATAAGAAAAATTTGTTTATTTTGTGTGTTGGAGGTTCATATTGACCAAATAAACCCTAATATAAATTATTATTCAATTTTTTAGGAACATTATTTAATGGTGACTCCCCAATAGTGAATACTTTTGGGTATTCACAAGAATGTCACTTCTCCTCAATTATAAAAGGGAACACACTATCCCCCCTTATTCACACATCTCAAGTCATTTTTCTTGACCAAAAACGGCCAAAATAACTTCCCAAATTCCATCATATCATCTTATAAACATTATTTTGTGCATAAATCCATCCAATTAAGTCTTTTAGTGAAAACCTAAAGAGGATACCCGAAGAAGAGGTAACTTTCATAAACAAGTGTTTTTGTTTTATTTCTTCCTCAAAGTCCTTAAATTATTTTTGTAAAATTATGATAATATAAACTAATTATATTAAAAATAATGATATTTTTTATGTTCAGGTTATGTCATACAACCACACACTTCCTTATAATAGGTTAATAAATCATCATTCTAGTGTACGACGGACCACTGCCCCACGAACTGATATCATTTATTTTTCCAATGATGCCTCTCAAGGTTGTTCATAATGATAAATTTATATTTTATATATTATATATAATATATTTATTATGTTATTATGATTATTTAATTTTTATATCACACATACCATCATGCTTTCCATTTTGTGGGAATATAATAACATCGTTCCTGTGTACGGCAGACTATCGCCTCACAAAGCGATGTGATTCCTTCACACTTTACATAGAATGTATCAAGGATAGGATTAATTAAAATATGTGATATACATGAAATAAAAAATAATTATTTACTGATAATATATCATTTTGTTTTATTTCTTTTAATCCGATAAGAAAATGAAAAACAGTGTTCATGCATACCTACGGTCTACCGTCTCCAAGAATGGTGCATTTCATTTCCTAAAACTAAATTTTATGGATTAATATAAATACATATATACTGAATATATATGAATTTTATATCATTTTTTACATTATTTATGTTATTAAATCATGTTCAAAGTAATAGAACAAAAAAATTAACAAAACAAAACATATACGAAAAACAAGCGTTTATTACCCGAAACATAACTTTAACATGAAATTGTTAATAAACAGGTAATAAAAGATAAAAATAAAATCATATATGGTATTATATATATAAATATGGTTCTATTATATATTTATAATAAACTTATATTTATTATAGATGAGTTTTTAATGAGTGCGACATAATTTAATACTTAAGCTAAGGTATTTTTGTCTCAATTTGCCTTCGTTGATACGTATGTTATGTTATGCACATATATTATTTTAGGAGGTGTATATATAGCCCCTTAGACATGTAATATCATGAATTTATTAATCCTCATTATATTTTAATATTCATTTTATTTTATTCATTCATGGTTCTTATGATTAAAGGTTACCAAAGTAGTAATGGTTTTATGTTGCAATCTCATCGTTTATCGGGATTTTCTATGTTTAAGTCTCCAACAATGATTTATCATGATCTACCTATAAATAATTCTCATAAAATTTCCTATAATCTGTTTATTAATGATATATTCAAGTAATGGTACCATTTTTTCCACTCTTTTTTACTTTAGATCATTCGGAAAAAAAATTAATAAAATCTAACTTTATTTCTCTATCTGGTCAAGAATATATTTTCTTTTAAAACCATGTTTTATAAAAATGTTTTAAAAATATTTTATTTATCACTTTTACTTTTTAAAATAAATTTTTACCAATATTTGAATTTTTTATTTTTTTAAATGAATCTTCATTTCTTTTTCTAAACAATGTATGTTTGGATTTTAATATAATTGTTAAAGGAATATTTGTTTTTAATTATAAAATGAATGGAATTTTCTAACTTCATTACCAATAATTTATTCAAATATTACTTTACAAGTTTTCAAATTTATTTAAAAAAAGGTTTTCAAAAAAATTAATCTTTTAAAAGTTTTTTTCAAAGTGGAAAGGATATTTTCCTCATGAAATGTTTTAAATGATCTTTCGAAATTATTTTCCATCTAAGATGAAATATATTGGTGTTACCTATGTCTTATTGGGGATATGATCCAAGGATACAATTCATATTCTTTTCTGAATGGTTTATATTTTGATTTCATGATATTTATGAAACTAATTTCTCTTTCATGAGCTATAAAATGAGTAAATTATTATGAAACGAACTTCTTTTAATGGATTATTCTATGATGAAATTATTATGAAAGTTGTCTCTTTTCAATAAGATATGATATGATGAAATGTTTATAATACTCATTTCATTTCATGGGTTATAAGGTGATCAATTTTTATGATCTTCCGGCATGCATAAATGTGGTTTTCGTTTTTTTGATATGTGGTACCTATATCTTCCTAAAATTAAGTGGGTAAAGATTTATATATATCATGATATAGACATAACTGGAATGGGGAGTGAACCTGGTATAGTAAGATAGTGCTAGAATGGGGAGTGAACCTGATACTATAATACAAGGATGGAATGATGAGTGAACTTAGTTCAGTAAAGGACTTTTTCCATTATTATGGCCTTCTAAGTGAGCCTCGACCAGTGTAGAAATTATTTTCTATGTTTTTTTATGACAAAAAGTTCAGGTTTTAGGCCAATTTTATTCTCTCATGGATCATGTTCTTTTATTATCTCTTGATTCATGTCTTATGAACTTCCAATCCTTATTCCATGACCCAATTTTATGATCTTTGTTATTAGGGGTGTGGTTTTTAAATGTTACGATCATGCTCTCATACCCTTATGTTTATTTTATGCTTATTTATATCCCTTTTTTACCCTTACTGGTCATATAAGATCACTAATTATTATGTTTACTTTCCCCAGGTTATGAAGATATGTATTATGTATGATATGTATAAGAAGGGTTTTAGTGGTGAATAACATAGTGGGAGATTACATAGCTTGCTTATGGTTCAGTGTTTATGTTTCTAGGTTTCCAAGGGAACTAAACTAGTATATTCCTCAGGTGTGTCCTTATGTATGTAATGAATATTAATAAAAATGATGTAATATATATGTATGATAATCTTGGGATTATATACATCCCTTTTTGGAATATTTTTTACTTTTTCTATCCAATGATATATCAGAATCAGATTTTAAGAAATCCCACAACTTTATTTTTTATATACTTGATAAGTATAATTTCTCAAAAAATGGTTTCCGAATTGGTGTTGTGGAAATACAATTTAATGAAGGTGATTTCCAAAGGTTCTTTGAGATAATTGAAGGTGAAATGGAAATGGAAAACTCTTATTATTTCAAGACAACAATTGCACCATTATATATATGGAGATTCTTAAAAGGTGTCAGATTATTGACATGGAAAGAAATTAAAACAACTCTTTTAAAATCTATAATGGTAAATTAATTTTAGGATCTTGTTGACATAATAGAACTCTTATTTTTATACACATGTTCTACTATGTTTTACCCTACTATGGGTTATTACTTGGTTTGGGGTTTCATTAATTATGTGGATAGTTTGATATATATGAGAACACTAAATTAGTATCATGAAATCTACCAACAATTGATGAATTCTATTAAAGAATTTCAAAATCATTGGTCAAATATTACGAGGTTTATTGTCACATTACTAGTATGGATTGAAATTTATTTTCACTTCTATGTAGAATGAGTCTTTATATAAATTTTATTGTTCTAGTATTGGTATTGTAAAGAAAGAGGATTACTGAAAGGAAATGAACAAGATGGTAATATTCCTTTCATGAAATAGAGCTTGTAAAATTTTTATAATGCTATCAGGAAACCAAATATTCAAAAAGTTAGAGCTAGTGGGGTAAGTCTACCGATTACGATCTTAAATTAATGCTTTCATAAACTCATGGTTATATAAAAAAGAAAAATATTACAGATGAAAAAACATGAATATGGTGCTATAGCTAGTGGGGTAAACTACCAATTACAGTTTTAAATTAATTATTTTCTCAATCCAAGATTATTTAAAAAATAAAAATAATAAAAAGGAAGAAACATGAATAAGGTGTAAATTAGACAATAACCACTAAGGAATGTGGTGTCGTAGAGCAGTAAATTGTGGATGAAAAGGATATAATAAAAGCTAATGAATAAGGAAATTCAACATTCAAAATAAAACTAGGGACCATGGATGAAAAAATTAGGAAATAAGACAAAAAAATTAAAAAAAATATTTGTTGATATGTGAAAACCCCAAGAAAGAAGAAATAAAAATAGATACTACCATTTTTGAAGAGAAAATGACCCATGATATAATGGAGATAAACTAGACAGCAGGTCCCAATAAAACTAGGATCCATGAGGAGGTAAAACATCTAGAAGAACATGTTAAAAATCACACCTCTCCCATATAGAATCCAAGAAGATCAGATGGAAACACATATTCACAAAACTATATAATTGATTAGAAATGTGAAATCATGAACAAGAAAATAAAATAAATTATATTCGGAATATGTTTATGAAACTTGAACTAGTAGAAGAATATTAGCAATAGAATAATAAAAATCAAAAGAACGTCTAGTTGACCTATAAAAAATCATTATCCTAGATTATATTTCATAAAAACTAGAATATATAAGGGATATTATAGGACTGTATATTACACCAAAATTGGTTAAGCAGAGATGGCGACACCAAAAAAATAGACTATGAGTGCCTAGAGAAGATTCTAGAGTTGGATTTGGCCGGGTATATTCCCTTAATTTAAATTTTTCTATTAAATTACCCTTAACTAAATATTTTTTCTTATAAATAACTATTATTATTCTATAGTGAATATTTTAGAGAATCTCCAAACAAGTTATGTATAATAGAAATGGATGATATTATCTCCATTTTTAATAAAATAATGAAAAGTTCCATGGTGAGTATTTAAGTTAACCAATCTTATTGTAAAATAATATTGAATTATTGTCACATCCTCAAGTCCTTTTCAATGACATTAGGTAATAAACATTTTGGTTTCCTAAAATGGTATCTCAATCTATTATAATTTAAACCAGCCTATAAATGATCTCAAATACCAAAGTGGCTATTTTAAAAATAACAAAATGGTGTCCCAACCTAAATTCTTTAGTGGATTCATATAAAAATTCTCATATAGCACATATGCATGAAAATTGTAGTTTTTTAAAATGGTTTCCCAATCTATTAAAATTCAAATAATCCTATAAATTCTTCAATGGATTCATATAAAAATTATTATATAACACATATATATAAAAATTGAAGTTTTCTAAAATGGTGTCCCAATACATTATAATTTAAACTAGCTTATAAATGATTTAGTGGATTTATTATAATTCAAAACAGCCTATACATGGAGAGGAGACATCACAATTCAACCTAAAAACAACTTTCATCTAATATCTTCTCTACTTATCCTCTTATAATTCTATGGTAGTCTACATAAAAAGATGAAGTTACAAATTTCTTGACTGGTATTCCTAAAATAGAGAAACAAAGAAATTATAGAACTTATATACAAGAATTATGTTGTTAAATAAATTACATTTAATAGTGTTTTTATGACTACAACAAAAAAATTTGATCTTTCTTGAACTGAAATTCGCTACATGAAAATAAAAATGATATTTAATACAACATTTACATTAGAATACTACTCTTAAAAATGAATCGTATCATAAAATGAAATCATATTTCCATCATATCACTAGAGTTTTTTGTATTTTCATTCAATTATGTCCTCTTTCATCCACCATTTTCTAAAAATATTTTGATTATATCACCCCCTTTCTTCTTTTTTCCTTTTAAAAGAGGCCTTCCATAAAATTTTCTAAAAACTTTCATGAACAAAAACTTTATCCATTGATGTATTTATGGTAGTAAATTCATTGGAAAACTTACTAAAATTAGAAAATGTAATGTCAAAACACACATCCATCTCACAAGGTATGGTGATCAAATTCATTACCATTCGTTCTAATTATTTGAAATGTTTTTCTGTAATTGACTTTCTATCAGCATTTACATCAATAGAATCTCTTTCAAACATTAGAATATTTCTATCTGATTGGTTCTACCTTCCCAAAATTTATTTTTCAGGTATTGAACTCACATCAATCTGATTATAAATTTTTAATAAATGGAAAAAATATATACCCAACAGACTCAATTGTTTTATAAGAACATTGAACAACATCATTGGAATCTTCATATGATACACATAATTGATCTTCATAGCCAACCATTATAATAATATACATAAACTAAACTCCTCTTTCAATACATGATATCAAAAACAAGATCCAATCATTTGATATTCATGTTGAAATAAATCAAATAACTTAGGTGTATATATAGTGGAAACCTAGAACAAAAATTCATGGTAAGGGTAAAGATTATGAGGAAACTTATAATGTAGATAAAATTCAGCCTTTGTTTCTCAATATAAATTATTTTCCAATGATTTCCCAAAATACTTAAATAAATCAACAACACTTAACTTGAAATGAATTTAATTGTTAAGCATTCTATTAAAACTTTCACTTAATTGTGTGATTTAAATACCCAATGTTAAAGAATCTTTTAAAAATAAATGCACCCACTTTTCTTTCAACATGAATACATCATCTATACATTATGACTTTCCATCCCCATATTCTACTCTGAGGCCACCCCACTCCATATTAAACTGATCTACATCATGGTATTAGAACATAAACTTCTTTAATATAGTTAGAAAACTAGATCCAACTTTCATCCAATTACCTAAATATGAAATTCCATTTTTCATAAAATTCTATATACAAAGGAAATTTTGAGTTCCCAATAAAACATTAGAAATATATTTTCCCATTAGTGCATACTAATCAATAAATATATTTTGAGGTTTTCTCATGTGATTCACCTATAAATTTTTTTGAAACAACCAAGAAAAAAGAACTCGGGGTTTCATCATATAATAAAGATACCCCAAAAATGACAATCACCTCATAATGATTAAATCCCAAAAGGAAACTTAAGGGAATGTACTCTTTATTAGTTCTGAGATTTGTGAAAAAAACAATAGCATCTTCAAATAATTCATAATCTATATTCATTTTTGGATCATCTTAGAAAATATTGGTAATTTTATCAGTCAATTCAAAATGAATAGTATAGAAAAATGATGGATTTTCCAAACTTTTTCTTTCTGAGCACTCTAACATGAAACATGAATCCCCAAGACCCAATTAAATTTCTTGATAAGATCTTAAAATTCAAAAAATTAATGTGTGTTTACCCAATAACATCTTGACCACGTACAATACTTGTTGAAAGAATAAGGAATCACCTGGTTTAATGCCTATGGAAGCATTCACATCTAACTCAACTGCTTGTGCTTCTATTATTTTTATTTGAGAACTAATTATATTAGTTGATTTAATATTTTACAAGGGATGATTATGACCTTAAAAAATACATTACATGAATATTTCCCACAAGATAACAAACTAAACCCCATTCAAGAAAGGTAACTTATAAGTGTCTCAGTCTGAGAAAATTTCACCATGTTACCATATCTGTCAACCTTCCTATGAACTTCTTTGTTACATGCATAAATTCATGATGTGATGATTTATTTTCCATTTATCCTTTTATTTGATTATTTTTTTCAAACACTAACCCCATTTACTCCCCCATATGTAACATAGAAACATTTTTCACCATCAAGTGATTTAAACATCATCCATATAACTAGTTTAATAGATGATGATGAAACATCAACATCATTAGCATTGGAGAGACCTACAATATAAAAATGTAAGTTCAATAAATGAACATAAATGTACAAACTTTTTAAATATCATTTATAAATATTTATATGGAAATTTAAAATGAATATTAGTTGAAATTTATATTGTAACTTCCAGTAATTTTTTTGGGAAAAATTTAGACAAATTTCCAGTGTAAATCCTAGAGAAGTTCCATTAAAAGTTCTAGTGGAAGTTCCAATAGAAGTTCCAAAAAAATACAATAGTTTATACTTATAAAGGTAAATTTCAATAAATATAAAGTAATTAAATTCAATTATAAAAACTTTTTATTACATTTGTTACATAATTTTTTAAAAATAAACATTTGAAAATGTATAAACTATGTGAATAAAAATGTAAATAAAATTTATATATTTAGGAAAATAAATATATAAAAATATAATTATATTTTCTGATTTATAAATAAAACTAAATTTATAAGATATATTGAAAATATTTTTTAAAAAATATTCATTTCAAGTTCTAGTGGAAGCTCCAGTGAAAATTCTAGTGGAAGTTCCAATAGAAGTTCCATCATAAAATAAAAATTTATACTCAAAAAACTAAATTTAAACAAATATAATTTATTAAATTTAATTATAAAAACTTTTTATTGCATTTTTTAAATAACATTTATAAAAATAAACATTTGAAAATGTATAAACGATATGAATAAAAATATAAATACAATTTTTATTTTTAAGAAAATAAATGATTAAAAATATAACTATATTTCTAAATTTATAAATAAAAAAATTATAATATATATCGAATATATTTTTTTAAAAATATCCATAAAACGATCTAGTGGAATTTTTTGTGGATGTTCTAATGGAACTTGGCTTGCAACTTTCATGGAAAGTTCTAGTGAAAGTTACAGTGGAACTTTGAGGACAAATTCCTGTGGAACTTACAAGACAAGTCCCAGTGGAACTTCCAATGGATTTTATTAAATATATTTTTAAAAAAATATGTATAGATAATAATTATAAATCCATTAAATATTCTATAAATAAAAATTATAAATATATAAACAGTACAAATGGAAGTTCTAATAAATGTTCCAATGTAACTTCTAATGAAAGTTCTGGTGGAATCTACCATTGAAACTTTCACATTAAGATTCATCATTAGTTTAATTTATTTATTTCCATAAAACATCCACTGAGATTTATCCCCTCAGAAAAATTTGGCATACAATATTGGACTGAAACTAATTCAATTTTAACCAAAAATATAACAATCAAAAATTTCAAATATAATCTGTAATGTGTTCATCCATGGCCATTATAAGTAGAACCAAATAAGAAAACTCCAAAATATAAAAAAAATGAAGGGTAATTCCCCCCACAATGATGAAACCCAAAAAAATGACCCACACTATCTAACCTAATCTTTGAAGACTCCAGTTAAACTATCCTCTAGTGCATGCTATAGATAAAACTAGTGACCTTGCCCAGTGAAACCTTGTACTATACTGAAAACGGTGAAACCGGACAAAAATTACCTACACTATTGAAACTATACTCTGAAGACTCCAGTGAAACTGGCCTTCAACGAGCACTATGAAAAAACCCAATGACCTTACATAGTGAAACACCATATTGTACCCATAATGGTGAAACCCAATAAAAATTACCTACATAGTCAAAACTTCTCTCTCATTACTCTGATAAATTGGGCCTCCACTGACTCTAATGATTTGCGCTGCATCCAAACCCGATGACCTTTTCTTGTGAAACCCCATAAAAATTCAAGATCCAGTGAAATATCTCATTACATGTGCCTAATTTCACACATCTCATTTACCATGAGATGAAAATTACCTTGAGTAAATCACTACAATGTGATCCTACCATGTGTAAAAAAATGATGAGTTAAAATCTCATCGCCTCACTATAATATCCTCTAAAATAAAGAATAATAGATGATAAATCCCACAATTTTTGTCAATGATCCTATAAAATAATGTCACTAGTCTTGACTATATATATACTAGGGGTGACCTAGCTATCATCTCATAATAATAATCATCATAATAATAATCCTGATCCTAAATATGTTGCACATCCTAAGGACCCATGGTGTCCAAGGCATTCTATACAAACCTGGGATTGAATACCAACATCTTAGACATTATTCACATGGCTCGATAGCCGGATATAGAGATAGACATTGGGAATCCATGATGATGTCATCACATCGAAGTCATATCACACAATATAATATAAGTCTCAAAATCTGGATCCATAGAATCTCCTCTAGGAATCCAAAACATCACTATCACACCATATTATGCCCATAGGTTGGGTCACATGAAGTTCATTTGGAACTACTATAGATTTAGTTTTATTCATCACTACCCTTTATCAATGATAAAAAAACTCTAATAAAGGTGTTACCTTTATCAATTCTAAAAAAATAATTGAAAAAAATACCCCCTTTATCAGTGTTTTTTAATGCAAATAAATAGTAATTTTATCAGTGATTTTCTTAGTTCTAATAAAAGTATTCCTTTTTTCAGCACTAAAACACTTATAAAAGGTTTATTTCATAAAAAAATATCATTAGAATCATATGATAATATTTTAATATATCTATATTGATATAAATATAATATATTTTATAAAATATTATTTATATAATACTAAATATGTAATCACACTCAATATAAATGATATTTAGTGAAAAATGGATTATGACATAATAAAAAATTAATATTAATTAACAATTTGATAATTATTATCAATTAATAGTCATTTAATAACAGTTTGATTATATAAAAAATCAATAAATTAATAAACAATCTAAAATAAGTTGAAACCATGATTAAAAATTAAAACGAATATAAATTTTGATCTGAGTTTCCATTTGATCACCACCACATATCAAATTTATTTCAAAAACATCTACATCATTGTGACCTAGGGAGACCCCCATCAACATTTTTCTAAGGTCAAAAAAATTTCAGAAGGCCTCTTAAATTGATTTTTTTTCTCGAGGTACTTTAATTTTTGAACATTTAATGGAATTTTAGTCTCCCTTAAGGGGGTATTATTAAATTTTTTCAAAGGAGGGTCAATTTATTTTCAGGTCATATACTCATATGGATATTATTATGTTCAAATTTTATCATTTTTCATATTTTAGTGTTTTTCATTATTAAATATATACACATATATACATATTTTTATATATTTACACATGAAAATTTATTTTTATAAATAAATCAATAAACATATTTAAATATAAAATATATTTATAGATATATTTTTTTGTGTATATATATTAATATTTAGTAATATTTACATGATTATATAATTTATATATAATTTATATATATATATGTATATATTTCTGTGTTTGTGTATGTATTAACAAACAAATATATATTTATCTATATATTCTAATATATGTATATAAATATTAACCTATAATATATGTAAATAAATATAAATATGTATAATTATATTTATATTTATATACACACACATATATGTATAAATATATGTGTGTGTGTGTGCATGTATGTATATATGTATGTATGTGTATATTTATTCAAACACACATACAAACCATATCTTATAAGTGTATTTAAAAATAATTATATACATATATATAAATATATGAATAAAAAATATAACTAAATATATAAATATTAATAGATATATCATAAAATAAATAAAAATAAAACATAGATCAATGGTAAAGGCATAGGTTTGTGAGGGTGGGGTCCCAAGTTCAAATCCAAGTGAAGGTGAAGATGGGTGTGGCCAAGAGCAGTTGTTTAAAACTAATAAAGGGTATGGGGGATCAGTTGAGAACTAAAAAAAGGCAGGGTGGAGGTCGAGCATTGATAAAAGTGGGGGATACCTCCCTACGAATCTCTCACCAATTAGCCAAAAATATATTTTTTTACTTTTATCAACTATTTTTTAGCACTAATAAAGGGGACCCACTTTTATCATCTCTTAGAAAATTAGTGTGCTTTTATAACTGAAAAAGGGGTTTTCTATTGATGATAAAAGGGAGATCTATAGAAGTTTGGGTATCCATAGCTACATCAAAAATAGCCAGGTGAGGGAATACATATGAGATAACGGTTGGCTGAATTCCTAAACCCTTCCCAACAATCCATAACCCTATGGGATCACATGTTTGGTGTGTGTTTTATGTTAAAAATAGCTACCATATCTACCCATATCCATGCATACCCGCTCAAGGTTTTTCGATCACTAGGTGCCTAATCATGTCCTCCAAATCATGTTCAGGGAGAGACACCCTACTTGGGGCCCTCTTGGTGAACACAGGGGTAGAGGAACCCCACATGGGTCCTTAGTCTCAGTCAATTCACTCAGGTCATAATCCAAAACACAAATGATGTCACAATCATAGGTAATTTCATAACATAGCATGACCTCATGGGATCAAGGGTATGCCTCATAGGCAACCCACTCAAGAGATGGTTGAAAGTCTGTCTCGTAATCCATGGTTGCTCAAGGTCGATCACTCACTCAAACTAATATTAGTATGACTAAGGTCTATCCACTTATTTTGGTCATATCAAACAAGGTAGGAACACTTGCTTCTGTTGGATCAGGTTATACCGAATACGCACAAGAGGGGGTGAATTGTGACTTACAATTTCTTTAAGAATCATGATGATTGCCAAATCTACCCTTTAACTTTTTCAGAATGTTTATGCAGCATAAATAAATATTTATCAGGACGCAAAGATTTATTGTGGTTTGGGGAACAGAAGTCCCCTAGTCCACTCCACCAATGCTCTACTCCACGAGCTTGGTGATTTTCACTATCAGGTCCTCTTATCAACAGACCATCCACAACCGAGTGCAGGCAGTGGACACCTTTATAAGTTAAGGCTAACACGGAGACTTCTGGTTCATACACAGAACCGAATACACATCTTCTTATGATAATTAAGTTACTAAAAATGAAAAGAGTATTTGTTTTAAAAAAAACTTTCCAGATGTTATTCATAGTTGTAGAAAACCACAACTGATAGTAGATGGATCGTCATCTTCAAAAAATATTTTCTTCAGATAAGAGCAGTTCTGAGTCGATCTTGTTGTAATAGATATAGAAATAAATTCAGCAACTCCAACAACAATGGATTCACAATATATCTTCGATGTAGAAGCAGTGAATCTTCAACCTGTTTCTTCTTCTTTAGAAAACAAAGTTTTATTGTACTTTGTAAAAGCAGATCTGTATATCTCGAATATCTCTATAAAAACTGAAGTCGAGAAACTTGAGATCTTGTCCTTCCTAAAAAAAATTTGTGACGATCCATATCAATCACTTTGTAATTCAAAATAACACAGATATATAATGAATAAAGATGAGCATTTTTCTTTCAAATGTAGATCCATAAAAGTCACCTTAAGAATCGTGATATTCAAATGTTCGAATAACAGAGCAGTCATAACTTCCCTTAATAGTCGGCATGAAATCCTCCTTTTAAATCGATCCTTTTAATCATAAATAAAAATGTCTTTGAATAATTTAAATATGCGCTTTAAAAAATGGACTTTGAACTTGGCTTGAAATCAGCCTGATAATCCGCATAATGATCGTTGCTCGATAATGTCGAATTTTAAATTTATGATGCCAAAAGTATAGTTGAACTGAATAGAATTATTTCTCATAACGTAAGGTTGAAAATGTAAGGTTTATCTCAAATGTAAGGTTAATAATCTATACTTTTCTATGCTTCAGAATGTAAGGTATATAAAATGTAATTTTTGATAAAACATAAGGTTGTTTATAAAAGTAAGGTTGATCTCAAATGTAAGGTTGATCTACCATACTTTTCCCTTATGCTTTCAAACATATGGTATATTATCCATACTTTCCTATTTAGAAAAATGTAAGATACATGATCCATACGTTTTGATAGAATGTAAGGTTCATTATAAAAGTAAGTTTGATAAACCATACTTTTCAGAAACAAACGTAAGGTTGCATACTTACATAGGGTTCTTCTTCCATACTTTTTTGATATTACAAAAGTAATTTTCCTTCCAAACTTAGGGTTCCTCTTCCATACTTTTCCAATAACGTATGGTTGCTTAACCATACTTTTTTGAACTCCCGTAAAGTAAAAAATAGATTCTATCCTTACACTTACGCTCTTCAACGTAGGGTATGAACAGTGTTTTTAGAACATGCTCAAATGATTTCCCAATACATTGTCAAATATTACGTGTGGTTTAAATGCTTTAATATTACTCAAAAATAATAATATAAATAAATATTAATTTCCTGAAATATACTCAAGGTAAAATCATTAAAATAACAAACAAGGGTATTTGTGAGCATCAAAATCATCATAAAAAGATAAAGTATTGTTCTCAACAATCTCCCCATAATAATAATAAAATAGAGTATTGTTGAAAACAACACTTTCTCAACAATCTCCCCCTTTTTAATGATCAAAAAACCCATGAAATTAACCTACAAAATTAATTGCATATAATTTAGAATTTTGCAAGGATAAAAAAGTATTTAATTTTAACAAAATTATTTCAACAAGAAATAAAATGTTGTGTTATCCAAATTTTTATATATAAAAACATTCAATTTTTTAAATTTATCCCCCTTTATAAAACAATTTATGTTTATCCAAATTTATTCCCTTTAAAAAAATATTTTCTCCCCCTGAGTAAAAGATTTATAAAGAAAAATTAAAATTAAATGTTATGTTTATCCATATTTCTCCCCATTTTTGTGATATCAAAAAGAATGATAGAATAAGGAATATAACACATTTTAATGTAGTACTGAACTTAAGTAAATGATATGATAAACTATTTATCAATATTTAAATCTAGATTACTAGTATTTTAATTCAGATAGTATGGTAAAAAAATCAAAACATATGAAAATGAGATGAAAATATATTTTATTTAGAAAATATGTATACAAGTACATAATTGAAAAATGGAACCAAGGCTGGGCTAAAAGGGTTTGGTAAATAGGTTTCAGGACCTCTAAATGACTTCCTTGAGCTCTGTCATTTGTGGTCTCAACATTTTCATCAGTCCATATTCTAACTGGTTTATGAGATTTCTTCCTTCTTGAGTCAGATGAAGTTCTTCAATAAAATTGAATCTAAAAAACTCATGTAACCTCTATTCCTTATTTATAAAATGATTTAGTTTTTTAGTGAACCTGTTTAGTAACTCTCTTACTCCTGTTTCACCAGATGTAATATGGTCAACAAGATTCTTTTGATTGTCTAACAAAATAGATAATTGAGCATTGTTACACTGAATATCCTGAAATATGTCATTCATATTGCTCATTATAGTTGTAATGTCCTGAAATCTCTTTATCAGATCAGGCGAAGTACCTGATGTACTTTCTTGATTTCTCCTAACTTTTGTGAATTGTTACTCCATGAAAATTTTAAAATATTTCAAATCTGACTTCAGTACAATTTCAATTTTTAATTTCCCAACTTCGGATAACCTCTCCTTCTTAAAATCTTTCAATATATTTTTGAAACTGAACTTTCTTTCATGTTCTGAAACTTTTGTATCTCCTTCTCTAATGCTCTTTTCAAAGAAGCATTTTCAGCTTGAACTTTATTAAATTTTCTGATTAACTCCTCCACATAATTATTCTCAAAATCAGAGGCACCCTATTCTTGATTCTCAACTTGATTTATCAAAATTAAAGGCAATTATTGAGCATCTAATTTCTCTTCTTTGTCCCTTTCAACTGGTTTTTCAACTGATTTTTCCTCTAAGTCATTCCCTTACTCATCCATGCAAAAAAATCATTAATAACTTCAGTGTGAACTTCATATGGGCTCACTCCTCGGTTCATGTTTCCATCAGGTTGTTTCTCATCATGAGAATCTTCATTTATTTCCTCTAAAACAGGTTCTTCTTGAAATGTTTCTTCTTGAATAACTTCACTTGGTTGTGTTGAATGTTCTTGAATAGATTCAGTTCGAGCCACTTCAACTTCTCTAGGATCTACCTTTATATGAGGTATAACTTCCTCTTCAAGTTGAGGTACCACCTCAATCTAAGAAACAACTTCTCTTACAAATCTATAGCTGAAAAGAGCTTCAGTTGGAAAAGTATTTGTTTGAACAGGATCCTCACTAGCTTGATCCACTCTGTGCCTTTTCTTCTAAAGTACCTCTTGACTTCCCTCATTTTCAATTACATCAACATCTTCAAGTCTCAGTCTTCTGGAAGTTTTTAAAACTTCACTTACTCTTGATTCAACCATGCCTTCTTTATACTTTCCAAGTTTCTCCCCCTGATCTGATTCCTAGTCTTCATTAGATCCAATAGGCATAAGATTTCCTTTCATAGTGCTCCAGAAAAATCCAATCTTCCTTATATTTCCATCATTGAAAACATTTTTGTGGTGGAATCTTACTCTAGAATCCACCAATCTGATTATATCCTTCTTAAACAACAATTTATAAATGAACCTTCAAAAAGGGTAGAAGTTTTCTCTTACTTCCGGTTGGTAGAAATAATTTAGATATATTAAAAAAAATAGGTAAATTTAGATTGATGTCGCTCATAATTAAAAACATCAAATACATATCTAGAAATAAAATCTTTTCCATTTTTGACATTCTTAGTGCAATCCCTATTTGCACAAACATCACAAGTATTTTCTGATCAGGTTCTAAATCCTTGACAAAAATATTTCTTACATTAATAGAACCAAAAAAAATTACATAATGTCTTCAGAATTATGTACATTATCACCAATATTTTTTAAGTCAAAATGATAAAATCCCTTATGAGGGCAGTTTAATATCTTAGTGATTTCCACAGTAGAGACAGAAAAGTATCGATCTTCAATTTTTGAAATTATTGTATCTTCTTCTTCTCCCAGACTAAATTGAACAGTTTTGAAGAAATAACGCAGTTCTACCTCATATAAAAATTCTATGTTTTCTCCACTAAACTTCTGTTCTAGATTATAAAAGGAGAGAGCTTGCTTCAGTATTAGATTGGTCTGGTACAACCATTCCAAATCAATTACTTTACCTTGTAGGATTTTCCTTCCTGTCGAGCATTGACGCTTGGCATTAATAGATTCTCCTTCATTGATTCTATTTGTCTTGTACATCTCTATCACATATTTCTGAAGGTTCAAAGAGCTAGGGTTTTGAAGGTTCAGGTTTGGGTAGACAAGAGCGGTAAGGATATTTCGGTTTCGAAGGGTTTGAGAGAAATTAATGTGTTTAGAATTTGAAATAGATCTAACAGAATTTATTCCCATATCATTTACATACATAATAATCATAACATTATTTAAAAGAAAATAAAATTTACACGGAAAAAAAAAATTAAAGCGGCATAGAATAAATTTTTTAATTATTCTAAAAACAAATAATTAAATTATTTAAAATAGTGAATATTAAAATAAAATAAAATAAGAATTAATATAATCATGTAAATAAAATTAAAATTTCATTGAAAATTAAATAAACCTATCTCCCATTAATAAAATCAAACCTTGCAGTGGGAAGTGGTTTAGTAGAAATATCAGCTAATTGAATTTCAGTACTTACAAATTCTAAGAATATATATCCTTTTTAAGAACATGATCTCTTAGAAAGTGGTGTCTGATGTCAATATGCTTAGTCCTAAAATGATTAATAGGATTTTCTGAAATATTTATAGCACTTGTATTATCACATAAAATAGATGTATTATTAAAACTTTTTCCAAAGTTCATAAGAGTGTTTTTCATCCACAACACTTGTGCAAAACAACTGCCTGCAGAGACATATTTTGCCTTAGCTGTTGACAAAGAAACTGAGTGTTGTTTATTACTAGACTATGAAACTAAATATTTTCTTAAAAAGTGATAGGTTAGTGAGGTGATTTTTCTATAAAATCTATATCTTCCAAAGTGAGCACCTTAATATGAAATTAAAATAAAATCAGAATTTTTTTGATAGAGAATATATTGAAAAATGATTCCTTTTAAATATCTAAAAATTCTTTTAACGTCACCTAGATGAGATTATTTGGGATTTTATTGAAATCTAGCACAAATACTTACTGAATATATTATATCTGGACTGTTATCAATAAGATATAATAATCACTCAATCATACCACTATATAACTTGTTATCAATTGATTTTCTAGTTTCATCCAAATCAAGTTTTATATTAGTACAGAAAGGAGTTGTATATGTTTTTCTGTTTTCAAGTACAAATTTTTTCAGTAAATCAGTAATGTATTTGCATTGATTCAAAACATTTCCAAAATCTTTTTGATACATTTTAAGTCCTAGAAAGAAATTTAATTCTCCCATCATACTCATTTCAAATTCTTTGTGCATTAAATATGAAAACTCGTGACAATGTTTTTTTTTGTTGATCCAAAAAATTACATCATCAACATAAATTTGAACCAATAAAATATTAGAGTTTACAGTTTTCTTAAACAATGTTGCATCTTTCATTCCAATAGTAAAATAATTTTTCAAAAGAAAAGAACTTATTCTTTCATACCAAGCTCTGGGTGCTTGTTTAAGGCCATAAATAGCTTTAGTAAGTTTAAAAACAGAATCTGGTTTTTGAGAATTTTCAAAACCAGGAGGTTTCTCAACATAAACATCCTCCATTAAATAACCATTTAAAAAGGAAGATTTAATATCCATGTAAAATAATTTAATGTTCATATGAGATGCATAGGCTAAAAGGATCCTAATGGATTCTAATCTAGATACAGGTGGAAAGGTCTCATCATAATCTATACCTTCTTCCTGATTATATCCTTTAGCTACTAGTCTTTCTTTATTTCTAGTTATTATTCCTCGATCATCTGGTTTATTTATAATGACTCACTTAGTTCCTATAACTGGATAGTTCTGTGGTATTTCAACTAAATTCCAAACTTCATTTCTCTTGAACTGGTTTAGTTCTTCTTGCATTGTTATCATCCAACTTTCATCAACTAAGGATTCTTCTATTGACTTAGGTTCTAATTGGTATAGAAAGAAAGAAAACTCAACAAGATTTCCTATGTTCCTTCTAGGTTTTATTCCTGTGTCTAGGTCTCCTATTACAGTTTCTAAAGGGTGATTCTTTAGGGTTCTAGACTGTCTAGGTAAAACACTATTAGGTTTATCAGTGTCATGTTCTTCTGAACTGGAATGAATTTTATTTATATCTTTTTCAAAATAATATTTCATGTTCTCAAGTCTCATGTTATCATTAGAGTTAGATTTATCAATTTGGTCTTTCCTTTTCTCAAAGGGATCAGATTCATCAAATTTCACATGAACTGATTCTTCAAAAATCCTTGACTTTTTATTAAAAATTCTATTAGCTTTGGAAGTTTCAGAATATCCTAAGAAAATTCCTTCATCATATTTTGGATCAAATTTACAAAGGTTGTACTTGGTGTTCAAGATATAAACCTTGCATCCAAAAACTTTAAAGTACATTACTTTTTGTTTTCTCTTATTCCAGAGTTCATAGGGTGTCTTTTTGAAAATAGGTCTAATTAAAACCCTATTCATTATATAACAAGTTGTGCTTGCAGCTTCTTCCCAGAAATAGGTAGGAAGACTATATTCATTTAGCATAGTCCTAGCCATTTTTTGAATAGTTCTATTTCTTCTTTCAATAATTCTATTTTTTTGAGGTGTCCTTGGTGCAGTGAAGGTGTTTTTAATACCCATATTTGAGAAAAAGGAATTAAATTATAGATTCTAAAATTTTCCACCATGATTACTTCTTAAAGAAATTATTCTAAAACCTTTTTCATTTTGAACATATTTTCAAAAACTTTCAAATATTTCAAAATCTTCATTTTTATATTTTAGAAAGAAAATCCAAGTAAATATATAATAGTAATCAACTAATACATGTACATATAATTTACCATCCAAACTTTCTATTCTTTAAGGCCCAAAAAAATCCATATGGACAAGTTCTAGAGGTTTAGATGTAGTAATTTTGTTAATAGATTTGAAGGATGATTTGTGATTCTTTTCAATTTGACATGCATCACAGAATCTATCACTTTAAAATTTGAGACTAGGAAAATTAGAAACTAGTTGTTTCTTAGATAACTTATGTAAATCATATATATTACAATGTCCAAGTATCATATGCTAGATCCAATATTCTTTTATCTTAGTAGTTAAACAATTTACTTTATGTTTACACAATGAATTTAAGTCTAGGGTATAAACATTATCAGTTCTAGGTGCTCTAAATTTAATCAGTTTATCTTTAAAAACAGAACAACATTTGTTAGAAAAATCAACAAAATAACCACCATCATAGAGTTAAGAGATACTTATCAGGTTTTGTTTCAATCCTTGTACATAGATTACTTTATTGATTGAGACATCTTCTGGATCTCCAAAAGTTCCAAATCCAATAATTTTACCTTTGGAATTGTCACCAAATGTGACTAATCCACCATACTTTTGAGTTACCATTATAATTTTTGATGATTTTCCACTCATATTCCTAGAACAGCCAATGTCCATATACCATATTTCAGTTCGGATTCTATGACATGATTCCTGCAAAGGTATTCAAACAAAATTTTATTTTGGTACCCATACTATATTGGGTCTAGCAGTGTAAGATAGAAAAGATCTGGGTATGCAGACTTGATTTGTTTTTCTATAATAAACAGAATCATATAAGCTATTTACAACAAAAGATTTCTTAATTCCACTTATTTGAGGTTTCCTTAAATTATAGTTTTTAGATATGTGACCTTTTGTTCCACAGTAGTTCCAAATTATACCTTTTGTACTTAAAATAAAATAGTTCTTATACAATTTGGGTTTGTAACCTTTAGTTCATATTCCATATTTTTTTTTAATCACATTCTTTCAAAAAAAATCATTTAGTTAATTTTATCCTTTTTTAAAAACAAGAGCTACATTTTTGTATGTATCTACTTCTATTTTCAGTGTTTTTATTTTAGTTTCATTATCTATACAGTTTGTTTTTTATGAGTTAACTTTTTCAATTAACTCTTGATGTTGTTTTATAATATTTTCTCTTTATCCTAAAATTGCAGTGTGGATATTTTTTAGAGATTTATGTTTCTTAAATAAGGAATCATATTTCTTTTCTAGCATATTACAGTAGGCTGCAAGTTTATCATTTGAACAACTAGAACTAGAATTTGAATCAGATGAGTAATAGGATTGTACCTCATCAGCTTCTTCCATAAAGAACATATTTACTTTTAGATTTGATTATTCCTTTTTTGAGTCAGACTTAGATGAGCTAATGAAGACTTCAGAAATACTCCAAGTGGATTTCATTTCTCTTTTGTATTTCTACTGATAGTCATTGTTTTTGAAAAAATTATTTTTCTTTTCTTATTTTAATTGAGGATAGTCAGGTCTTATGTGACCCATATTTCTGTATCCATAGCATATGAATTCCTTTGGTTCTTTTTCATCTTTCTTGAAGGATTTTATAAATCCCTTCTTCTTTATGTAGAACTTTCTAAACCTTCTGGCTAGCTGATCCAGTTCCATATCTAAATTGGATAAATTAGAACTCAATGATTTCACTTTGATTTTATTCTTCATCTTTCTTCTCTTATTTTGGGATGTTTCTTTTAAAGTAGTATTTTCTCTTTTGATCAAAACTTTATTCTCATTTACTTCATCTTGAATATCATCTTCATATATCATCAGAGTTCCAATTAATTCCCTCATAGTAAAATCTTTGACTGGTGATGATTTCCTAATGGCCGTTGATATCCCATACCATTGGGTTGGCAGTACTCTCAGTACTTTCCGGGATTGATCTTCTTGTTTTATAAGCTCACCCAAGGCAGTGATATTGTTAAAAATTTCTATAAGCCTTCCATTAATATGGGTGATGATTTCTCCTTCAAACATTCTGAATGTGTTGAATTTCAATTTAGTTGTGGCATACCTCATTTGTCTAACATTATCAGTTCCTTCGTAAGCAACTGCAATTGTCTGCCACATTTCATAAGTAGTTGGGAACTAAGATACTCTGTTGAATTCATCTATTCCTAGACCACAGATGACAGAATTCATATCTTTTGAATTTATTTCATACTCTAATTCAGTAGATGAATTCCATGTTTCAGGTTTCTCAAGAATTTCATAAGGAGTAAGAATTTTTTAGTAGACTCTATATCCAAGATTTTTCAAATAGATTATCATCCTTAACTTCCAACATCCATGGTTTTCACCATTGAAGTATGGAGCTCAAACCATTGACATTCTCTCTCGTGTATTAGCCATTGAGATATCTGATTATAATCCTTTGAAACTTCCATTTTGTTATAGCTTTATCAAAAGAAATTACAACCCTATGATACCAATTTTTGTATTGGGTTATACCAAATACGCACAAGAGGGGGGTGAATGGTGAATTTTAAAATTTCTTCAAGAATCGCGATGATTTTCAAATCTGTCCTTTAACTTTATCAAAATGTTTACATAGAGGAAATAAACAGTTATCAGGATGCAAATATTTATAGTGGTTCGGGGAATAGAAATCCCCTAGTCCACTCCACCAACACTCTACTCCATGGTCTTGGTGATTTCCACTATCTGGTCCTCATATCAACAGACCGTTCACAACTGAGTGCAGGCAGTTAACACCTTTACAAGTTAAGGCTAAAACATATCCTTCTAGTTCATACACAGAACCGAATACACAGCTTAGTATGGGAATACAGTTACTCAAAATGAAAATAGTATTTTTTTTAAACTTTCCATATGTTATTCATAGTTTTAGTAGTACACAACTGACGGTAGATGGATTGTCGTCTTCAGAAAATATGTTCTTCATATAAGAGAAGTTCTAAGTTGATTCGGTTGTAATATATATTGAAATAAATTCATAAACTCCAACAAAAATGGATTCAAGATATATCTTCGATGTAGAAATATTGAATCTTCAATGTGTTTCTTCTTATTCTTTAGAAAATAGAGTTTTATCGTACTTTGTAACAGCGGATCTATATATCTCGAATATCTCTGTAAAAATTGAAGTTGAGAAACTTGAGAGATTTTCCTTATAAAAACTTTATCATGATGATCTCTCTCACTCACTTTGTAATTCAAAATAACACAAATATATAAAGAATAAAGATGAGTGTTTTCCTTTCAAATTTAGATCCACAAAATTTTCCTTAAGAATCATGATATTCAAATGTTCGAATAACAGAGCAGTCGTAACTTCCATTAATAATCAGAATAAAATCCTACCCTTAAATAGATCCTTTGAATCATAAATAAAGAAATGCTTTGAATTATTTAAAGATGTACTTTAAAAAAATGGTATTTGCACCTGGTTTGAAATCAGCCTGATAATCTGCATAATGACTGTTGCTTGATAAAGTGGAATTTTAAATTTCTGACACCAAACATAGGGTTGAACTACATAGAATTCTTTCTTAGAACGTAAGGTTGACAATGTAAGGTTTATCTCAAACATAAGTTTGATAATCCATACTTTTCTATGCTTCAGAACGTAAGGTACATAAAACGTACTTTTTGATAAAACATAAGGTTGTTTACAAAAGTAAGGTTGATCTCAAACATAAGGTTGATCTCCCATATTTTTCTCTTCTTATTTAAAATGTATGGTATATTATCCATACTTTCCTCTTTATCAAAACGTAAGATACATGATCCATACTTTTTTATAGAACATAAGGTTCATTATAAAATTAAGGTTGATGAACCATAATTTTCAGAAACAAACGTAACATTCCATACTTATGTATGGTTCTTCTTCCATACTTTTATGATATTACAAAATTAAGGTTCCTTCCAAATGTAGGGTTCCTCTTCCGTACTTTTCCGATAACATATGGTTTCTTAACCATACTTTTTTGAAGTCCCATAAAGTAAAAAACAAATTCTATCCTTACACTTATGCTCTTCAATGTAGAGTATGAACAGTGTTTCCAGAACACGCTCAAATGATTTCTGAATACTTTGTCAAATATTCCATGCATTTTAAACGCTTTAATATTACTAAAAAATAATAATATAAAGAAATATTAATTTCCTGAAATATACCCAAGGTAAAATCATTATAATAACAATCAAGGGTATTTGTGAGCATCAAAATCATCATAAAAAGATAGAGTATTGTTCTCAACAATCTCCCACTAATAATAATAAAATAGAGTATTGATGAAAACAACACTTGTTCAATAGCTTCGGGTTGGTACTATGAACCTATTAGATCTAAGGAATCCCAATGTTCTTACTATACTCACTTGGTCCCATCATCGCAGGTCCACTCAAACATCCTCTAAGAGGTCTTTATGGATCATGTGTAGGTTCACCATGTCTTATCCATTCCAATTTAAATCAAGGATCACCCCTTAGGGTGTTGGTGTTAAAGAAAACTTAGTCAATGGTCATGACCTTGGCCATCAATGGCTGAGGCATCTAGCGAGAGTGAAAGGGATCTTTGTGGCCCTTGGCACTCTATAAGGTCTAAAGGATATTATCTAATGAATTAAACAACTTAATTAATTTAAATTATAGTAGTTCCATTCTCTTATGTCATTATCTTAAATAACCAGTTCATCACTCTCAGTTATGAGACCATATGTCACAATACACCAAAACTAAACAAGCATTATACCATAGAGAGAGTACCATGATGACTTGATTCAATTGAATATTTTACCATTTATTTATAAAGACCAATGACTATTCCAAGAACCATCTAATCTCACCTATACTATAAAATATTTGAATTTTTTTAAAAAGGACATATATGTTGGTAAAGGTATTTTTTTGTAAAATGTTTTACCAACAGATATGTCCTTGTCACTAAATTATTGGTAAAAACTCTGTCATTAAATATTATTTCTAGGGATAAAATAAATTTATTTTAATTACAATAATACAAACATATAATATATATTTTGTTCATAATGTTTTGAAATATATTCATACAATATATTTATTCACTGATAATGTTATCAGCATTTATCTTTTTATTTATTATAAACAATACTGATAATTAATATCTGTTTGTAAATTATATTTTAAATAAAATATTATATTTGGTTATTACAATATTTATTTCTAAAATTTTATATTATATTTATTAATTTACTAATATAAAATATATTTATTATATAATAATTATAAATTTAGCTTATATTAAACTCCAAAAAACTGAGGTTTTATTTGAAAAAACATGTACAAACATAATTACAAACATGTTTAAACATGTTCAAATTACAAGTGACTTTACATGAAACTCCATAAAGATTCATCTGTAATCTATTTCCCTTACACATCAGTTGTCATTTTCCTTATTCACACTAGTGGCCAAAAGGATCTAATCATCCCCACTCATGTAAAAATGTTCCCTTTCTTTCACTTGTGGGTGAAAATAATTCATATCCAATCTCACAATAACATCAAGAAGATACCAATGGTTAAACATGTTTATAAATAAAATTAAAAACATAATTTAATTAAAAAGTGAATGTTTCATACAAAACAAACATATGTTCAAATATTTACTACCTTTATAAAATAGAAAACATGATATCATTTCTTTTTTACTACGTTTTTAAAACACTAAACATACCAAACATGTACCAAAACCATATATTTAACTATTTTATAAAAAGAATATCAATAAAATGGAGATATAAAAATAGAAAGCTACATACTAAAAAAGAGAACAACATACATGACCTAAGAAGATGGAGAATAGATCGTAACCTGTAATACATAAAAATCGTAGTTTGTGACTGAATATGTACCTTACAGATAATTTTTCAAACTAAAAATATAACGATTCATACTAAAAATATAAAAAAGAAGATGTATGCATCCTATAGTAGATAAAAACCTTATTTCATTACTAAAGAAGATGTTTAATGAGGCTTTAGTTCATGCACTAGAGTATTCTATATACCACACAAGATTATGAATATATAAAGTTCCTAACTTACAAAGAATAACGTAAGAATCCTGTTGTATATAAAAATTGGATCCTTAAAATATCCATAGATTATAGATTACTCACATACATCAGACTATCACATACAAAAACATTTTGGAAGTATAAATACTACATGCCAAATATAATACATGAGTCAAGTAGATTGGGGTTGATGATAACAAAAAACTGAATTTTTGTTTTAGGTTTATGATTCAACTACTATAATCTCCAAAAACATTCATGCAATATAGTGATACATTTTTACTAGGATAAATGTAAAATGTTTTTAATAACTATAGATATGAGATTAAAAATATGTGCATTGAGTTTCATATTTTATAATTGGGATGGATATAACAGGACATGGCCAACACATTAATTCTACTATAAATATTGGGATTATTGGCCTATAGATTTTTTTAATATTATTTATATGATCATAAGAAAAGTTTTGGAAATGTGAATAAGTTAAATTATAAGAATAATTGTTCCTTCTTTCCAGTATTGATTCATTATAGTATGAAAGGTGAAATATTAAATTTTTACTTCATCTAAGTTGTAAATATTTTAAAAAATAAATCCAAAGATAGGGATATTAAAATAAAATTATATATCTCCAATATATTTTTAGGGGTGGGAAAAGGTTGGTTCAGTTAAAACTTTTCAAAATTTTCAAGAACTGAAATAAACAACAAATTAGTTTTTAATAACTGACTCTACTAAATTAGAAACCAAAACTGAAATAACCATAAACCAAATGGAAAGACTAAATTTAATTGTTTCTAAATAACCAAAATAACCAAGATTAAAATAGTATTTCATTTTTTAAAAAAAATACTAGTGACCTGAATTTTAGGTCGACTCTCCAAATATCTATCACCAACTTTATTCTAAAATTCCTCACTAATAGCATTCCAAATTCCTACTAAAATAAGAACAACGCCCTAAAATTTCCAATATCATATCTACTATGTATTATCCATAAAAATTTACAAAAATTATTTAGGAAAATCATCAGGCCATTATAGATTGATCAAATATAAATGAGAATTAACAAGTTTCAAATCATATGTCTTAGTAATTGGATGGAAAAATTATAGTAATATATTTGTAAATGAATATCCATCAAGATTACATCATTTTTAGTATATAATAATATGTGTAAATATCATGAACAAACTCTAGAGAAGAAATTACAAATTCAAAAACATGATTAATCAATATTGTATTTACAAAACTATAAATACCATAAATATGTACTTGCCTCTGATTTATGATGACCAAATTCCAAATAATAAATTAAAAATTCAAAAACATTAATATTCAATAATTCATTTACATAACAACATATACCACAATATGTGCTTCAAATCTTATGATAAATGATTTTTCAATGTTATATTTTTATCATTTGATAATTTAGTGATACTCTTCATTTTTTATATAAACCAAAATAATAATTCCATGCATGTCCCAAAAATAAAAACAACCTCAATTTTCATGAATCACATAAAAAATTACCATCAAAATAGAGTAGAAAATTCCAAAGATAAACCTATGGTGATCCTGTGGAGCTAAAATATATCCATTACAATGGTAACAAATAGAGAACACAAAAATATGGATACAAAGAAATTTAATTTTAAATATATAAATTCCTACTTCTAAGATATACATATAAAATGTGATAAAATATCATACTACACATATAAAAAAATCTAAATTCTTTTAATATTTCATTAATAAAATTAGAAGGTGTATCTAATTCACTTACCTTGAATGTAATCTTACCAAGGTGGTATATCAATGATAAATGAACCTACAAGAGGGGGAAACATAAAATATTCATTCAACTATGTAATAATGTTATGTGGGATAATGTTACTACAAATTCTGTTAAAATAAAATGATATGAATAGATATTAATGTAAAGAGATTTTGTACACAAGTTAAGTGGATGATGTTTAGATCATTGGAAATTAATTAAATGGTTTTATGATTTATTAATTTATATTTAAATTTCTAATAACCATATATGAAATTAAAACATATTAAGTATAAAAGATTAATTAATATTTCATGATGGTAGTTCAATAATGGTGGAAAATTTGTTCTACTATATAGGACCTAGATTTTTTCTATCATAAATGACCTTTTGTGAGTGAAGTAGTATGGGATTCATAAGTGAATGGTTTTAGTTGTCATTTATGATGTGTATGGAATCTTTATTGGGAAAAAATGGTTATATATTATGGTTTATAAAAGGAAAATAGAATAACTTATATAATAATATGGAATATTCCATGCAAAGTTTTTATATGGACTTCATATTTTTTATTGGAGTAAAAGTGATACAAATTAATATGTGTAGATAAAAATAGCATATTATCATTACAATGTAGAAACTAATACAATAAAAATAAGGCATGACATTCCCAATTATGGAATTACTATAATACTAGTTTAGAAGAAATCATACACTCTGAATTAGTGATCTCATTGGCCATAAAAATATATTATCACTTACAACTAGTGGTGTATCATTTTCTATGAGGGTGTTATAGAAAATTTCGTTTCTCAATGTCATGATTTATGATAGATTATTCTACATTCTAATAAACTATTACAATTATAGTTTTACCTAGGTTTTATATCATATAGGAAAGAAGAGGTCATAATAACACTATGAAGCTCTATTTTTATAATAAATGAACATTGTAAAATTTCAAACCATAGAAATAGGTAGGATGTTGTGTGTTTCATTCACTTATTCATGGTGCATCCATTATTCTATGGTTATAATTTTTGTATAGTGGATACAATAATTTTTGTCAACTTTTAGATGGGTAGAACTGTGTACTTAAAATATGTGTAAAATCATTGTCTATACTGATTTTCCTATTGCTAAAGGATCAAATAGTAAATAGAGAGACTATATATTCAGTAATTTTGTGGTGGTTGAAGTATATTACCTAAATAAATGTTTGCATAATGGGTTTTATTTTATTAATGGGTATTGTAACATGTTACAATGTAGGGATATTATAGGTTTTGTCTTTGACTATAAAAGATTACACACTTTATGAGATAGATGAGTTTCCAATTTTGATGAACAAAGAAAGAAATAGTTTTATATGAATGTTGGTGTTGTTAACTAAAAAATATATAAGTATTCTACATTAATATGTAGAGAAATTTATAAAATTACAATTAAAACACACAACACCTTCTAAGACAAATTTTCACCATTTTTTATTTCATAAATATGAACTAATCGGAGTGTGAATTATAATGATTAATTAAAAAATATATCAAAATAATAAATTAAATATGTATTTATAAAATTATCTAAACTAATAAAATAATATAACACACCATTACAATATATAATTAAACCATTCACACATATCACTTATAGTAAACATATAACCAATAAATAGTGTTTTCAAGATAAAGTAATTCCACAACATTTAATTCCTTCTGAAATTAAAAATAATCCAATGTGAATAAAATTAAAGTTAAAAGTGTATTTTTATTAATATTTTTTCTCCCTATCTAATGGTTTTCACTTCTTATTAAATGAAATTTGGTTCCAAGAATCACTAAATAGATTTCATGTCATTTAGTATGAAAATAGTGTAAATATACATATTCAATTAATAATTTGAGTGCATTGTAATTTTAATACAATAAATGAAAATATTGAAATATCAAATTTTTTAATCCAAAAGAGTATTAGGTGTGATACACCCTTAGGGGTGAATTATGGTATGTAATGTTTTCCAAAATTAAACACCTTTCCTTAAACTCACACTACCTAATGGATGTTGACCTCATAATTTTTAGGGTCACTCTTTTTCTCTTATTTTAGGTGATGATTTGAAAATTACTTGAATATTCTTTTAACAAATAATATAAATTATTTCTTTATCCTTATTATCAGTTTGTGTTGTGTATAATATAAAGTAAACAAAAGTACACATGGAACAATTGATTTTTACTTGGTTCGCTCAAACAGGAAACTCCAAGATCATGTGATTGACGATGTGTTGATGCACCAATTAACAACTAACCTCACTAATAATTGGTAGGGTTTAGCATAGATCACTCATGTTTGGGGTCACTCCCCTTAAAATTATTCTGTTAGCACATTTCCCCCACTTCATCTCCCTTATGCTCGCTACTACAAAGAAAAGATAACTTGATTGACACACAAGTTAAAAGAAAATAGTTCACCAAATTTGTTTTTAATTGAGTATGGGTTAGTTAACATTTAATTCCCAACATACTCTTTCACATGTATGTTCTGAAATTCTTCATGAAAAACATCATCTTCATCATTCCATGAGATTTCATGGAAAACACCTTATCCTCCTCCTTATCCCTCTTTCCAGCTATTTTTATGGAATGCCTTCACATTAAAGCTTTTATATTATAATTTCATCACATTGATGCACTGAAACAACTATCCTTTTTCTCAATGTATCAGGTTTGGTAGTGCTTTTACACTATTACTGATTTTTTAGTGAACCTCTCCTTATTCTTCGACCTGAAAATATGTTAGGGGAATAAATTGGTAAATTATTTTCTTTATTTTCTTTATATTATTCTTATATAATACCAATACTACATGTAAGAAATCATTTCCATAATTTTGAATATGTAATTTCCATAGATCTCGGTCCATATATTTCCCCCATTCAAGTCTCTATTTTTCTCAATCAACCTGCAAAACAATTACCACATGAAATATAATTCTATATTTTTAAATATAGAAACCACTAATAATTCCACCTCTTTAATTTTACACAATATTTGTGATTCCAAAAATATCAAAGCTCTTTAAAAATTATTTTTATTGTATCATATGATGAGATACTTCCCATGAATTCACTATTTATACTACATCCTTGTAGAGTGATATTTAATAAAAATAATTATCACCAAAATTTCCTATAATCATAGATTTAAAAATGAAGAATTATTATTTTAAACTTTGATGAACTAGGAAAAAAATTCTGATATAAGGGAACTAATCCTCATAAATGTCGTCATTAATATCATCATAGATCATTGAAATTTTGTATCATATATATCTGGAAATTTTGTCTTGAATTCCTCATTTAGATATTTACTAAGACCCAATATGATCCTTATAGAAAACACCATTAATCATTATGAAGTCCTAAGTTCATCCTTATGGTGATCCTTAAACACATGCCTTTATTGACTTCTCATCCTTATAAATTCTGCACACTCATCTTTAAAAATTCTGAAGTTCATCCTTACGATGATAACATCGTGGTCTGTCCATTTTATTTTCATTGAAAGCTAAAAGTTTTAGGAAATCCAAGTCTCAACATTGTGATCATTTCTAGACTAGAAAAGGTGTTGAAATATTGATTTCATGCATGCATAAACTCCTATTATTGTAGGTTTAAGATGAATAGAAATTGAAACATTTCATTCTTTCCTAATTTTTAATATATAAATAGTATCCCACTAATTCACTATCTCATAGTGAAACATGTTTAGTACTCTTTCATGGTTCATTAACCTAAAAATGTTGGGGAACTATCAAAAAATACCTTAGGGACTCTCCCAGCCTAGAAGGTCACCATGCCACCCTATACAGTGCTCTTCCTCTTGTGTGCCACACCAAATATCTTTTTTATGTAATTTCATGGACTGACTCACCCTATGGATAGTAACTAGACCATTTTTTCATGTGACATCAGGAAAACCTCATCAAATTTCAAATATCTATGAATAACATTGGGGGAATAAGAAGGTACTTTGGGGAGGCTATATCTCATGTATCAGAGTAATAAATGGTGGTAAATAAATATCTATTATACACATCATAGTATGAAAAATAATAAATAAAATGAACATTCTATAAAAAAATAAAATGCACTATAAAACATGAATGGTCATGATTAGAATATAAAATAAAAACAAATATTCTACTATGCTAATCAATATACAAAATAAATAAATTAACAAATGACACTAGCCTCTACTAATACTCTAATACATACCTTATCTCAATCACCTGAGTTCAATCCATCCCACCTAATGATCAAAACCTAGGACTCTTTCTAACTCGTACTTTCAACCAATGAGAGTATGCTTAGGCACACTAATGCAATGGTGGCCTAATTAGGGTGTGATTATATAACTTATTATGGAACCACCAATGTGGTCCCATATATAACCAATAATGTATTGATATGTGAATGTGACATGCTCAGATGAAATCAAAGAATAAGTGTAGGAAATAGATATATAAATAAACCATCATTGATCCTTATATCTAGAACCCCGATCAACCATAAATGATTTATCCAATGTCAAGGTGTCTCTGAACGTGTTATGATATCATGAAAACCATATAAATACTAGATCATAGAGCTTAAACTAGGTATCCCTACTAATCATGCTCAAATGACCAACAAATCATCATTAATGGATCAAAAACTTAATCTTAGGCATCCTAGGAATCTCTCCAAAGTCCAATATAATAAATGTATCAAATTTAATTCTCAAGAACCCTAAGAAATAACTGAATAAGAAATATCTCCCATTTCACCATTCTAACAAGATAGATCTCAGGCATCCTGGGAATCCACATCGAGTATAAATAATGTCACCAGGATTAACTAGCTGGATCCTAGGGGTGAACTAGTCATCTCATAATAATAATAATAACAATAATAATCCCAATATTTAATGGAAGGATCCTAGATATGCTAGTCATCTTAAGTACCCATGGTGTCTGAGGCATCCCATATAAAACTGGGGTTGAATCTTGTCATCTAGGGCATTTTTTCACATAGCTCAATAGATAAATCCTAGTATACACACTAGGAATACATGATTATGTCATCATGTCTTACTTATATCACGTGGTATTACAAGAGTCTCAAAATATAGATCTAAGTAAGCACCTCTAGGCATCCAAAACATCACTATCAAACTATATTAGTCACATTGGCTTTGTTACATGAAGTCCATCTGGGTATCCATAGCTGCATCAAAAATAGCTAGGTTAGAGCATACATATGAGATAAGGGTTGTCGAAACACCTAAAACCTTCCCCATTGTCCGTATCCTAATGTTATCACATGTTTAGTTTAGGTTCTAAGGTGACACTCTCTACCATCTCTAACCATACCCACGCACACCCACTCAGGGTCAGTATGTCCCTAGGCACCTAATCGAGTCCTCTAAATCATGTCTAGGGAGAGACACCCTACTTGGGGACCTCTTGGTGAACAGAGGGGGTATAGGAACCACACTCGGGTCCCTAGTCATAGTTAAGTCACTCAAGTTACAACCTTCCACACAAAGGACATCACGGTTCCTATAAATTCCATAACATAGAACAAAATCATGGGACATAAGGTTATTCCTCACAATAAAAAAACTAAAGAGATGGATATTAATCTATATTTTACTCTATGGTTTCTTAAGGTTAGTCACTCACCCAAACCAATATTATCCTACCTAAGTTCTGTACACCTAGGCCTAGCCATATCAAATGGGGTAGGAACACTCACCCTAGGTCAGTACTATGGGCCTATTGTCTCTAAGAAATAACAAGGTTCTTACTAGGCCCAATTGGACCCATCATTGTAGTCCCACACACACATCCTATTGGAGGTTTCTTTGTCTTACACAAAGGCAAACTATGTATTATCCATTCTAATTTAAATCAAGGATCACCCCTTATTGTACTACTATCAAGGACAACTCATTCAATGGTCGTGACCTTAAATATCATTAGCTAAGGCATCTATCTAGAGTGTACGAGATCTATATGGACCTTATCCATATATAGGGTATAAGGGATATCATATAATTAATTAAGAAACTTAATTAATTACAATTATTAGTGGAACATTCTCTTAGTCCATCAACTTAAATAACCAGGTAATCATCCTAAATAGTGAGTCCTCATGTCACAATGAACCAAAATTAAACAATAATTATAACATAGGGAGAGTAAAGAGATCACCTACTTCAATTAAATATTTTCCCATTTATTTATAAGTAAAAATATAGCTATTCTAAGGCCCATCTAAGCCTACATAAGATCACATCACTAACTGAGTACCATGTCATCATTTCATACTAAATCTGATGACAAGGAACTATGATATGTCTTCAGTAGACCCATGAAATTAACCCAGGACAAAAATCCATGTTCTAGAACCATTTACATCAATACTTAAATTTAATTTAAATAGAAAACCTCAAATAAGACCAGAGAATGATGTACCTTTTATGATTTTATGAATGAAGTTATTTAGACATCATTACAGAATTCCCCCTACATAGGCTGCACAAAATTTTCAAAGTAATAAGGTAATTTCACCATTATCTAGTTAAATATCCATTTTTTACCTAAACCACATATAACTAGATTTAGAAACAATGAGGGGAGAGATAATTGGGATTAGGATAAGGATTCCATACCTCAATCAGTTGAAGAAAACTCCCAAGAATGTCACCTCAAACTAAGGTGAAAAAGGAAGTGTTAGGGGAGGAGACCCTTAATCCATGAATGCAATTGAAAAGAAATAAAAAGGGGGATACCCACTTTAATACCCAAGGGGGTTTTATTTTTTCCCCTTAGAATGACACTAGATAGTTGGTGTGCCCAATAGGCTAGTCAGTGGTGAGCTAGTGGCTACCGACTATAACCACTCTATATCCTAGCTACCCTAGAATCCTCCAAAAATCCTCCAAGCCTCATTGAAAAGAAAATATCCCTCATTACCCATCCAAAACACCCCTTTATGGGTGATCAAACTCTTATAATTCTATTCATAATCTCAATTTAAAATATATCACATCGACTAATTTAAAAAATCAAATTTCTATAGAAATTAAATACCCTTCTATAACCACGATCATTATAGACTCCCCAATATAACACTTATAATCCCAAATATGTTTTGGTGGTCATACAACCGAAAATCCCAACCTATATAGGTCATAAACTTATTAAAAAGTGGTTGAGTGCCATCTTGAAATGACAAACACGCTTCTAAAATAAAAACTTAAAATTAAGGCACTTAAGCGACTGAACGACAAGACAACACACATAACCATTTCAAAAACATTGGGATGATGCATTATGGATCCACTATATCCCAAGGTAGGATAACATGATAATCCAATGCATCATTGGACCGTATTGCTCCCCACCATAATCTTTGTCCCCTAACTTTCAATTCTAATTCTTTGGTGCTTTTGGTATTGTAATTTCCTATTAAAACTCCATATCCCTATTACAATGATGTTTAAAATGTTGTTTCCATCATACCACACTCATTTATACATGATATATTATCTCATAAACTAGCATTGGTTCTCATTTATGAATCTAAATTTAGATAGATGCATAACCTTCGTCCATACAAAGCTAGGAGCACACCATATTTACTTTATAAATCCTCAACCAACTTCTGAAGCATAGTCATCATATCTAATATGATTTACCTGATGCGGTTTCCAAATAACCACATTCTATATCATGCAAAAAACACCAGTTGTACCTCTTATATTTGAACCTTTTTTAAAGTTCTAATCTTCCACTTCCAAGACATTACCTAAACACCTGATCATGATGCCTTTGTCCCTATAGGTGCTCGTTAATCATTAAATTACCCACACCAATGTCTTTACCTGACCTCAAGTGTGATATCCTAAATTGAATCATCATTAAACTTAACCCATGTGGTGTATTGATGATAACACAAATTCTTGATCCAACACATTCAAATCATCATGATCCATCCTGAGCTCGATTCCCACACTCATATTCCATCCATCAAGAGAACCAAATTTATTTCAGGTACTTTCTTGTTTATTATAATACAATTTCTATCAGAACTATCTACCAATCTATCTCCTAAAACCATTACCATACCAACGTTAAATTTTTTTTTCAATCAATTTTAAGGGAAAAGTGAGAACCCTCACACCTTGCCTGGTTTGGCATCAAAAGTCACAACTGATTTGTTAAAGAAAAGTTTAAGTTGCTTCGAGTCAATATCTCTAAATAATATCCAAGGAATAGACTTAATCTGGATTTCAGGATCATCCTTTAGAACTCCTCCGCAGAGATTTGCAAGTATGTCCCAAGATTGCAAGAGTTCCTCCTTGCTGATCTTTCCCGTGTTACATCCTCTAAGCAAAATGCGGGTCTGCTTGTCGATCCACTTACCCTGCTCTTTATAAGTGGTCACCTGAAGAGCCATCCTCTTATTTAACTCTTGAATATTCAGCATGTTGTCAGTCATTTCCTCATCAGAGTTAAAAATTAGGTCCATTTGATTCAGCATCGAAAGTATCTGTCGTTGTGAGTCATCATTGTAGGTATTCTGACCATGCTGCACCGAGTCTGGAGGCCCCTTTTCACCCTCAGGGTTAGTAGGGACAACAACCTCACAACTAGCCTACTGAACCTCCTCACCTCCCACTATTTGGCCCTTGTGTTCCTTTGGATTTCTGACTTTCTTTGCTAACTAAGTCTCCATTGGCCTCGGGAGGTGGGAGTAGTCCTTGCGCCCCTTTGTCTCATGCTTCTTGGATAAAATGCAACTTCCAGGATCTATGTTTTCCTTATTCCCCTTTTTTCTCCTTGGTATATGTAGGTACTTTCCATCCCCTCCTGTATCGACAACATCCGAGAGTTGGCCCTCTCCACCAGATTCGTCTTCAGAGGTACAGAACTGGTTGCAGTCCGAGTCCCCCTTGTTGCGAAAACAGTCGAATCTGTTACTTACTTTGAGGCTAGATAAAGATCCCCTCGAGTTGAGAAGGTTACCAGAATGCTTTAAATTTGACACCCATGCTTGGGTGCTCAAAGACTGACTGCTTCCAGATATGGAACTACCACCATCCCCCACTGCCTGGGCATAGGTACCCGATGTCACAGTACCCAAGGGCACTGGACCCGCTGCTCCAAAGGTTTCCCCCGCAACCTTCTTATCCAGGTTAACATCCCTTATTGACGACCCTATTTAAGGGTCAGGTGCAGCCTCCCCTTGGTCCGATTGCTGCAAGGAACAACCCGATCCACTTGATTGAGCAAAGCCATGTCCCATGAATTGAAATTGCTGATCTCCTGGGGCCAGACCACATGGGTGATCACCCACGTCAACCTCCATTCCAGTTTCCCCATTAACCCTCACTGCATTGATAGAAAACTGCATTGTTGTGTTCCTTCTGGTGCCATTACTCTATTTAGAGCGAACAACAGAAGAACGAGGATCACCCAAATCCTCCTCCAAACGGCTGAAAACCTCACGAACTGAGGGGTTCAAATGGGAATCCATTGGGGCTATATTGGGAGCCAGCATCGCTCCATGGGTCAAAGAGCGCAGCGCCTTCTCCCCTGGAACCACACCGCATGCCACCTCGTTCTCCCCCAAATCAGCACTAACCCACGGATGATGTTCCACCACCGGAACCACCAGCTCCTCCAAAGGCCTATACTGGTTCTTGCGGCGACAACCTGAGGCCATATGAACAAGCTTGATGCATCCTGAGCAGAATGAGGGCCAAGATTCGAACACCACCCATTGCTTCCACCTCAGCTCTTCTCCAACCGAGATCCACATCCACTCGGTTGGAGGTTTTGAAACGTAGACCTCAATACAAGCGCGGGGCAGGATGGGATGACAAACCGCAGCGGTTTGAAAATCAGAACACAGGTAGTGTCCAACCAAATTATCGAGCATACATACGATAGAGGGATTCTGGAAGGGTAGAGGCAAATCAGGAAAACTTACCCAAACGGTAGCCGAAGGCGGATCATGGTTCAAATTGAAATCAAACGACCATCGTAGGAGGAAAAAACCACAGCCATTGAACACCCGAGGAGCCCTGGACCAGGCAGCGACCAAATCCTCCTCAAAAGAAAAGCATACCATCAGTTGACGCCGGTCGAGAAGACCCACCACCGCTCGGTTTTGAAGACCCCAAGAATCGAAGACAAATCTGTCGAATGCATTGACCGGGGGATGACGGCCTTTGAAACGAACCACCAGCGTTGATCTGTGTAGTTCAGAAGCTGCGTTGAACTCTGTAAGCAAAATCACGAGCTGAGGAGATCCGTCATGAAGATCGGGAACCTTAGGGCTAAGATAAATCGATGGGAAAGGGGTAAGAAATGCTGGATTGGAGAAAGGGGTGAAAGGACGAGCCACCGAGGAGAGGATCCCCCCTCCCCCTGTCGAGGAGGAGGGGGCTGGAGCCTTCGTCATCTCCGACCTAGGTCATCGCCGAAGGCACTCTCCTTTCACCGCAGGCGCTCTCCCATGAAACCCTCAACCATTACCATACCCACATGGGGTCATATCACCCACAATCAATAGCATTCTCCCCATTATAGTAATATCCTTTTGATTGCTTCAATTGATAGAAACTCAAACAACTCAACCCACACCCTATCCAGCCCCAAAAACCATGATTGGATGCAACCAAACCTACTCATACCCAAGTTCAATCACAACATGAATTACTATCTTCTCCCAAATCATAATGAGGTTCGTAGCCTCAAACACACATGCCAATCCTCTTAATCCATGCTCACCTAATCTTAGGAAACTCTCACCTTAAACCAAATTCGATATCGACTATGTCACCACACCCGGTCCACTTCAAATGTATCTATTTTCATGAAGAGAAATTTCAAAATCCTTATTTTATCCTTGAACCATCATGCGCATAAGAATTATATCAAAAATAATCATCCCTTTACTCATACACTATCACACTATGATCCATGCTTCAAAGGCATCATGTGAAACTCATTCTTTCCACCTCAAACTCCTCTAATCACAATGGGTGCATTCTCCCATACAACCCAATCACAAAACCTGACTCATGCCCTGATAAGTCATATACCAATATCCTAGGATCATGATACCAAAAAACTTACCATGCCCCTCATATTTTTTTTCATCAAGATAAACTCACACTTATCCACCATATGAAACTATTCCAAGGCCTCGATCATTTAACCACACTCACAACACACTCAAAATTGAACCTCTTTGAAAGGAATAAGGCATCGTGATTCCTTTAACATACTCGATAGCACTTCCAATGCATTGATCAAATGACCTGAAGCACCTACCCATGATTCCTGCCTCATAGGCACCCATAAACCTAGGTTGACCCCTCTCGTGTGTTTCCCCTGATCATCACAAGGCTATGACTTGCTAAAAACTAAGTGATGTATCAAGTTCTCTTGGTCCTACCACCTATACAATAAATAAATGTCTCACTAAGGCCATAACTCATGAGAAACACCTCATGTTCTTGGTCATATATCCCATGATATCTTATATGACAACACCCTCTCAAGGTTCTCAAAACATATCGACATCATGTTCCATCCCAACAGCCTACCAAGGCATTTATTCTCATCAAATATACCTATAAAGTATTTCTCCCTCTAGAATCATTGTTTCATTGGCCATCACCACCGTAACCAATGACATCATCCTAGATGACCCATATCAAGGGAAACATAGCCACGAGATTGGTTAAGTAGAATGTAATTCCAAGATATATGGGAAAATGTCATATAGGTTGTTACTAAAACTTTAATTAATTGAACCTAAATTATAACAAACTAGAAGATGTCATAAGTAAGGAATCATGTGCTTTTACTGACCCACTAGGGTCTATGCACCTCTTATTCACAATGGTCCATACCATTATCATTGTTAACAAGTGTCCCATTATTAATCCACATGGAATTACATTAGAATATAATTTATATAAAATTCATCCCAACTGAATAAAATTCAACCAAGTACTTATATGGGAAAATTTCATATGAGCAGTTATTAACACTTTAAAAAACTGATCCTCGGTCATCAGTGAAAATAATCTCACTATTAGGTATATACATCATGTGACTTATCTATGCCTAATATGATGCATGATATGCTTATTTCCACTATAGGATAAGATCTAAAAAACATAATTGGATTATTTAAAATGGGACAAGATCCAAAAATCCTATAACTCACAAACCATAAGTCTCAAACGTTATGTGTTTCATGCTAGGTGAAAATCACAATTACCATAAAAATGCAAACCAAGAACATCAATTGTGTGTCGATGATAACTTAGAATTCCACCAAAAAAAAGTTGATTGTGATGAACTAGTAAGGGTCATTCATAAACCTTGATACATTCTTATATATAAAGTCTACCATATCTTAAAATAGTAAGACCATAATTGTAATGAATCGGTATTTTTAAATGATATTTTTTCCTGAACCGATTTTTCTTATATTATATAATATTATACATATAAAAAATATAATAAAAAATAAAACTTTATCTCATTAATAAATATCATTACATTATTCGGCAATGAAACCAATGAAAATTCCAAACATTACAACTAGACAAAAAAAATATAAAAAAGAAAAACTAAAATGGGAAAATATGGAACACCCCAATCTTATATAATCATCGCCCCACAACTAACACTATATAAATGAAACAAAATATGTAATAAAACAATAAAAATCTTATAAAATGAAAATATATCACCTTGGGAGGAATTTTAGTGAATATTGAGTGAAATAATGAAGTGGTATTTATAGGGTATAAAGGGAAATGTGATCGTTGAGATTCAGTCATTATATAACCGTTGATCAAATATGATTATTGGTCAATATAAACATTCTTCAATTTTATTATTGGGAACTATACCCATTAGTGATAATTTTACCATTATAATTAGTGTTTATAAGTAGTAATGACAAAGAATGATTGATTCAGAATGGAGAAATGATGGCCTTAACCAATAAATTTATGTCATTTAAAGCCCATTTGTTAGAAATTGTGAGGGAGGTACTGTCACTGGGGTTCTCCCTTGACCAATCCCAATTTGGGCTTCAAAAAGTGAGTTTTGAATGAAATTTTATATAGGAGAAGTTCAAGTTAGTAATGATTTCCACTTAGTCAATGTTAGCTGATCCACCCCATGAAACTAACACCATTGAACACCATACCGTTAGGGAATATGTGGGTGTAATAAGTGGTTAAATATCCAAGTATTAGTTTCACAAAGTTTAATTTCCTTTGTATAAATAAAATTTTTATTCTTTCAATTCCATTTTAATGACATTTTTTCTTAATAAAATATATGTTTAATTGATATGAGTTTGATAAATTTATTTTTGGACATGAATAAAACATAATAGTATTTTTTTTAGAAAATATATATGCTTTTATAATAAACTAAGGTATTCTGAATAATATTTGTTTTAATTAAATAGTCTTCTCAAACACTCTTATATAAATATAAATGATAAAATAATTTTATAATGTCCTAGGAAATTTTTATAAGTGTGTAAAATTTGATTGTGTTTTAAAAACTATTATTTTAAATAAAAAAGGATGTTTATATTTAAAATTTAAAATTAGAATATTTAGATAATTTTTTTGATAAAATAAATATTATATTATAAATCATTACATCAAAATTAGGTTAGGGTGAATTTTTTTTGAATTTTCTAAAATAATTTATTTTTTAGTGAATAATAAAAATATAGTTTTGGGTTTTTTGTATGTTTTATGACTTAATATTTATGTCATAATGATATAATAATTAATTAACCAAAATAACCTAAAATAAGTTATTTTATTACTATTAAGTATTTTAATATTGTTTAATCAATTTAAAAATCTCTAAGTGACTTTCAAAAGTCTGAAATAGAAATTTTGATTGTAAAAAATTTATTTTGTGGAAAATTTATTCTTTCCATTTCCAAAGAAGTATTAAAAAATGGTTTTTAGTTATAATGGTTTAAAATATCATAAAATATTACTCAAATTCCCATAACATTGAGAAAAAACCATGGTTAATACAATGGTTTTTCATTCTCCACAACCTAGATTTCCAAGACCAATATTTTGAAATTATTAAAAAATTCCTCCACTTTTGCTATAAATACCCACCCATTTCACCCTTTACCTTTACTAAAAATCAATCCTCCATGAATTTATGGTATTTTTTAATACCAAATATTCCCTCCAAGGTATCCTTAGTACCTTAAGCTTTTATACTCAAGATTTAGGAGAAACTCTTCAGGGTAAGGGAATTCTCATCATCTTATTTTCCATTCAAGTAATTATTTTTGTGTAAGTATTATAAAGGGTATGATACTTTATTTTATTATTATTATGATCATAAAATTACAACTAAAATAATTTTTTTTCAATGTTATTCCTTCATTATCTCTCATTTTATCCTTTTCTAAATCCTTGTTTTATACCTATCATGTTGCTGAATTTATATCTCAAAATTCTCTCTTTTACATAAGAAATTGTTATATTGTGAATAACCAAACCATTTATTTATCCATGGTCATTCACCTAGATGATAATATAATTTATTTGTTTTTTTATTTACATATAAAAAACCCAAATTCTCTTTTAGTGGGTTAAAAATTATGTTATGGTCAAGACTTTAAGAAATTATATATGAAACCTGTAATTTATTCTCCTAAAGTTATTGAAAAAATGATTTATTATGATCAATGTGGATCACATGAAATTAATAAATATGAAGGGTGTTACCTAATAGATCTCCAATTTATTGGGTAAAGAATTTAATCTATATATATGACATGTTTTATGGTGCCTTGGTGAGTAATGTTGGTAATTTTCATTTATGATACCATAGTAATAAACCATAGTGATTTGCTTATGAATGCCTCATTTTTATGTTGTAACCGAATTTCAATGTTATAATCCATATTATTTTTATTATTATATTACTCATTTTATCTTGTTCATTGTATATTATTATTCCTCATCTTCTTATTTTTATTCCTCATGATCACATGCTAAATGTATCCCTTTCTTATTCCATTACTCATGCTTCATTATCACCCCTTTCCTTTGATATATATACCCAAGAAATGATATGCTATAAAATTAAATTAGATTGGACCCATGAATAATCCTTTAAATTGTATTATAAGTGTGTTTTATGTTTTCTTTTATTATGTTCTTAATTTCCAAAAACTAAAATTTAAAATATTATGAGTTTTGTTCCATGTAATGAAAAGTTTATGTAATAAAAAGGCAGGGTTCCATAGTAATTATCATAGGAAAATTTGGTCATTTGTGTAAATTATGACTTGAAAATTTTATTAATAACCCTAGTGATAAGTCTAAATATAGGAAAACATCCTAGAATTTTAGTGAATTATTAATAAAGTGGTTTCCAAGAAATGAAATTCTTGTTTGGATACTACAAGTCGATGTGGATCTAGAACAAATATACCTAGTGGTAAAAAATCCCAAAACATTGTATTGAGCTAGACTCAATCAATAATTGGTTCATAATAATGAACCTTTCTACACACCTGGTTTGATACTCCCAATGGATATGTTTGTTTAATCAAAAGCTTTTGTGAATCATTTTGAAGGATATATAGAATATTTAATTGTTATTAGAGGATATTAATGAATAAAATATTTAAGAATGATGTTTTAATACATAAACTCCCTTTAAAATTATAATATTCCTAAAAGTAACATGTTTCTCACTAACTTTTTCTTATGTTATAAAAATGGTGAGAAATAGGAGGAACCATATAAATGATGATTGTAATGAATGATACATTTATGGACTTCATAACATGATAGAATATTGAATAGAAAACATTATGATGATTATGAATCAACTATATCAAGTTATGAATAATAACATGAATAAAGTTGGATGACTAGATTCACCTCAAAGAGAACAAATTTTTGTTCAGTCCTTTATGTGTCAATAATCACCTCCTTTTAGTAGATCTACTGGCCCATTGATTATTTAATAATGGATTCCCTCTATAGAAAATATCTTTTTTTTTACTCTTCTATTCAAATATATAGAAAGTCACCCAAGAAGTATACCATTAAGAATGAGAATTTGATCGATGGTGTACACTAATTAAAAACATGAAGTAGATAAGGGATATTAATTCTATGGAGTGGGAAGAGTTCATGGAAAAAAAATTTAATAAATATTTTCATCATTCAATGTGAAAAAAAATTGAGAAAGAATTATTATATCTGAATCAGAATGAAAATGAATCAATGGGTATCTATGAAATCAAATTTACAAGATTTTCTCGACACACCTCTAGCTTTTTTATGGATTCTAAGGGAAAGTTTGATAGATTATTTTATGGAATAAGACCCCATCTATAGAGGAATTTATAAAATTGATTCTATAAAAGATGTGAGAGGATAGTGTGGAGTGATATAAAGGTTGAATTAGATTTTGGAGAGATGAAGTGGCCACATAGGTTGAATGAAAAGAAGATAGAAATAGAGGAAAACTTAGGGTAAAATTTTTATCATGGAAGAGGAGGAAAGAAATTAAAAAATACCACATGAAATAAATGTGGTAAGAAGCATTTGGGGAACTACTTTCTTGGGAGTTGAAAGTGCTACAAGTGTGAAATAGATCAGCATATATCAAAGAACTAAAGTGGTGAGTGATTTGGTGAAGTTGGAAGTGTTGTAGATTAGTTAAGAATATGAAAATTCAATTAGTTTTAAATATGATGATTGAAGAGCTGGTCTTAAGTTCTAAGGATTTGTGAAAATAGATGCACGTTGTTTACAAAAATGAATGATGAATAGAGAATAATTGAATATTCCATGAAAAATGATTTAATTTTCATGAAGAGGATTGTATAGTGGTTTTGGAATTTATTTGAATAGGACTCTAAATTTTTTTATTTTATTTGGAATATTTCCAAGTGTTTGGTACTTAAAAAATAAAGTCACTAGGCCAGACCGCTAGGGGGAGTGACACGCACCACTTTGTGGGTGGCTGAGCTCAACCCCAGCCAGCCAGCATGGGCTGGCCATAGTCAAGAAAGTGCATGGGGCACCTACATAAGGCACAAGATTGGTAGAGAAACCACCATGAAGGGCGGAACGATGGTGGAGGTGGGTGCAAGAGTTCACCCGTAGTGAACTGGTATGAGGTGGTACTAGAGAGGGAGAAGAGAAGTTATTAATTGGATGATATCTCAATTTGTATTATAATGGAGAGCTAGGATTGAATTCATTTCAATGTGGGGTTATCTTTCTTAACTCTAAATGCATCTTATCCATTGGATCATCCGATTAAAATATCCAGACTGTTGGATTACTAGCAGAGCTCTACAACCATCTGATATGTCTGAGTTTCATCTGGACTGTCCATTTGACCTAGTTGGGTTGTCTTCTTCACTAATCTTGTTCAAGAAGATTATTCTCTTTAGATATTATCTTTATTGAAGCTTGGTCCATGCTATGTCAATCAAAGCACCAAAGTAGGTATCTCATCTGTGATTCTCGAATGTTCTTGAATATTCTGAATTGAGGTTCGTTTCATATAAATACCACTTGAGGGATTCGGAATTTGTTAATGATATTTTGAGATATTCTATTTTTACTTTTTTGATATTCTTTGGATCACATAAGGTTGATTTTTGCACTATCTTTGTTTGCGTGAAGGTAAAGAATACCGCAAGTACTAGATATGTGCTTTGCACACTCATAGTTCTTCGTAAAGAATGAAGTTATACAAATCTACAGAAAAACTTAAAATATTCTTGGCTTGCACGATGAAGCAAGATCTCATGCATTTAATCTCAATGAACATTTTCACGAAGGACATTGTGTGTATCAAACTTGTGTGAAAGAATCAATCAGTGCTATGCATATTATACTTGAAAGTGGTTTATACAAGGAGTGTTCAAATTATATAGTTGATATGCATGAAAGTATAAATAAGAGAAGTATATTGCGAAGGATTATATTTCTTATAGTGTTCCTTACTATTTCATGAAAATATTGAGTGTGAACGCAAGAATAAAGTTGTACTATGAATGTTTCATTTGTGCACATGGAATCAGTGGGTTTGCATGAATAAGAAAGGTGTTGTGAAGGATATATATTCACGAGGATTGTGCTTGGGGTTAGTTTGTTCAAAGTTAGTTCACAAGAAGTCTAATAATTTTTAAGGCATCACACATCGATAAAATCAGTATATAGTGTATGAAAATATCCATACAAATACATGTATTGAATATCAAAGGTATGGATAGTGAGTGTGCATAAAATAAAAAGTGTATATTGTGTGTCATTGGAAAGTTACCAAGTGAACATTATGTGTGTTAGTGTGTGAATGAAATAAATATATACATTCACATGCAAATTTATTGATATAAGTTGACAAGACCATGTAATATATTAAATACATGCATGAAGATTAAAAATGTGCATGTGGAATATTTGATTCTTAATAAGTGTGTAGAGGTTTGAGAATGAAGTTGGGGAAATGATTCAATAAATGTTTCATATTATTTATATATCTAAGATTTCAATGTTTAGTGAGGCCAAGTCTTTTATAGAAGAAATAAGTTTTTCTCGAGAAGCTTTTTATTGAGAGATCTAATTATTTTAAGTGATTATAATTATCTAAGAAAGACCAACATCAGATAAAAGGTACTTTAATTGTACATGAGATATTTTGATCCAACAATATCCTAGAAGAAGATCAAGTGGTCATCCTATCTATGGATTATATTTAAGAAGTTTTAGCTTATAACTAGGGGTCTAACTAGTTGCTTAAGAGGCTTGAAAAAGAGGTTGGGGGGTCTAACCAATCAAATGGTTAGGGTTCTAACTAACTAAGGCAGAAGAGTTTTATTATTGGGGGTATAACCAGAATCAATTGGATGATCAATTATTGGGGTGTATAATTAGTTTTTTCTAGAACCATTGTAATTGATAAAAATATTATAGTGGATAATCCATGTTGGGGGGTGTAACCAACTTGGAAAGGATGTAGGTATTATTATTGAACATTATAAAAATATTGTGTGTTATATTTAATTTACTTTATGCATTGAATGAATGATCCAAACATCTTAATAGGTGAAAGGGTTTTTAATTAAAAGTTAAAAAAGAATTCAGTAAAATTGGTCAAACCTGATTCACCCCCCTCTTAGTGTGACCGCATGATCCTCGGATGCTTCAATTGGTATTATAGGATATTCCACCTCTCATTGGATCTAATATACTTGTCCAATGGTTTATATCATAAATATATCAAGTTTATATTTGAGTTTTAAGGAAATTCATAAGAGCTTCGGATGGAAAATCCTATCTCTACTCCTAATGTTATAAATTTTAATATTTCAGAAAAGTTAGAGAAAAAAATATATAAAAAATTGGAAAATAATCTGAATAATAATTCAAATTTGAATGAAAATCAAATGGTTTCTAAATTAACATAGTGTGTAAACTCTTCAGTGAAATTAGTCTATGAATCAATTTTAAGCTATGATGATTATATGTTCAATTCTAAAATTAGAAATCATCTGAAGAAACTTACCAAATAAGTGCTCATATATATTACCAAAGTTTTCAAGGAACTTTAGAATGAAAAATTATAGTTAGAATAAGAGATAGATGTTATGGGAGAATCATTGACTAAAAATTTTGTCATTTACAATACTCTCACAAAACTTGTGACAGAAAAGGAACAGACAATATATCTTTTCAAAGAATGATATACTAAAGATATTGAATAATTGTAAAGTAATGTTTGTGAGAAATAAATTTTTGAAATTGTTTTTAAAGAATTTATCCATGAACTTGAAAATATACATAGTATATCTATAAATTTCAAATATGATTAGTTGAATGATAAATAAGAAATAATCATGGTTCTTGAAAATTTGATATCAAAGGAAAATCAGATACATGAAGATGATATTCAAAATATGAATATTCAGTGGGAATAAGGCATGAAATCGGTTGAAGATGATAAAATTTCTCTAAACTTAAAGTGTCTTTAACTAGAAGTAAAATTGAGAAATATGGAAGCGACACAAGATAATACTTCCTTAGTCTCTTATAAAAGAATTATTACCAACGATTCATTGGATAAGAGTCATGTTCCTAAAAAGAATCAAACTAGTGGCAAGAAGAGATTGATATTATCTAAAGATAAATATAATATTATATCATTGAATAAGGTAATACTTTTTCCTAATAAATATGTGTGTACTAATGTTGTTATGATTACTAGAGCATATTAAACATTTAAATCTAGACAAAAATGGGTAGAGAAAAATACTCATAAATCCATAAAAGCTTCAAATATGGAAGTGAATAAATGTATAAATTATTGTTCCCCAAATAAATCACAAAAAAGAAATGTTATACCCAAAAGCATCAAAATTTAAAATATAATCATTATGTGTTACAAAATAAGAAATCAAGATTTTTTGGCTACTACTGGTCTAATTGGAAGTTTTAGCATTAGGAAATTAATTGTTGGAATAATATTTCATTTTATGAAAATTAATAAATTCCTACATTTAGGGGGAGCAATGTTAAATAAAATTTGAAACCTTAAAAACAAAATAATAATTCACATAAATAGAATCAGTTTATCAATAACAGATATGATTACTTTAAAATTTTCTATGATTATTGCAACAGAAGTGTTCACTATTATGATGAGTATTGGTATGTATCAATCATGCAAAAATGATCTGATAATTCAAATATAAGATCACAATAGAAATTTAAGTAGGTGATATATGAAGATGATAGGTCAACCTTGTGTTGTGAACAAAAGAAAAGTTGTTAAACAAACAACTTCCAAGAATTTTGTGAAGAATGATGTGAATATTGTATCACCAAAGAAAAGACGTTTATATTACGGTAAGAAAGGTCACACCATAGACCACTGTCAATTGTTCATGAACATTCATATTAAATTAATCAAGCTAAAATCAAAGAAAGAATCATTCTAGAAGAGAAATAACAAGATTGATTTGGTGAATGACATCAATGATGAAGAATCTGAAAATTTTCCTAAAAGTGGTAACTTGTTGAATTATAAAGTTGTGTGTGAAAGGTGAAACATATCTAGACATTAAAGTAAAAATTGTTTGACATTATTATCTGATCAAAAATATTTATTTAATAATAATGGGAAAGTATTTGTGAATTCAAATGTTGTGAAAAATAATTCTACACACAAATTGAATACTTCCCAAATTTCTAAAGAATGTTCGATCATATAGATAGAATATTTGTAAGAGGAAAGAAATTTGGAACAAGATGAGAAATCTAAAATTGCATTGTTATCAAATTCTAAGAATCTTTTTTCATCTAACAAGATTTTTGGGTTGAGAAGAAACTCTTAGCCATGTTTCTCTAACTGAGGATCATTGAAGAACCACCTTATTCCCATATATATTGTGTTTATTTTTTCATATAGGGAATTGAAGTTTAATCATATATTTAGGGTAAAATTTGAATTTATAAAATTTATGAATATATTATAGCTAGAAATATTTTCATCATATAAGACTATTGAAATCATGTTATTTCATTGCAAAATCTCAAATAATATTAAAAGATACTTGGAATTTATTCTTGAATAAATTCAATCATGATGAATAAGTTTTTAGTGTGTCTCTTGAGGGGGATCACGGAAGATCAACCAACATATATTTCTTTTTCATTTGATACCTTATTAATATCATAAGTTATATTGAGGTATGAATCTAGTAATTCTAAAATCTTAATGTCTGTAAAATGAATCTTTTCATCATTGAGGTATGATGGTTACATTATCCTATTTCATGTGATAGAAAAATCGTCATTTTTAAAAAAAGGAGTGATTTATTACTTTTTGGAAAAGGGGGAAATACATTCTTTCACTTGAATATTTATAATCTATTTTTTGATATGTATTTAGAATAATTGTTGGAAATTATTTGAACAACCCCATATAAGAGGTTTTTGAGATTGGTATCACATGATGAAAGTTTAATGATAGAATTGATGTTAAATTTGATCACTCTTGTTTTCTATATAGATAATTTCTCGCATAGACTTAGAGATGATTAATTTTATCTCTTTGATAAGATAGTAGTGATTCCATCCTTCTCAAGAGTAACTTAGTCAATAATTTTCAGAAGAGAAGAGAATATTCTTAGAAATTTAATTTTGGAAATGAGATTTTCTTCCCATGATTTTATCTTTGGATTTATTTCTAATAAGTGGGAGAAGATATCATTGACTTTTAATATGAATTGGGTATTGAAAACAAATACAAAGGGAGAGATTAAAGTGGTAAATGATGTGGTAAAGTTGGAAGTGTTGTCAATTAATTAAGAAAATGAAAATTCAATGAGTTTTAAATCTGAATATTTTAGAGCTAGTACTAAGTTCTACATGTTTGTGAAAATAGATCCACATTGTTTACAATAATGACTGATTAAAAGAGAAAAATTGAAGATGCCATGAAAAAATTATTTCATTTTCGTGAAGAGGGCTATATAGTGGTTTTATCATTTATTTGAAGCAGACTTTATATTTTGTATTTTATTTGGAATCTTTCCAAGTGTTTGGACCTTAAAAAAATGCATAGCCACTAGGACATCCATCTAGGGGGAGTGGAACGCACCACTGCGTAGGAATCTAAGCTCAACCCCAGTCAGTCAGCATGGGCTGGTTGTAGTCAAGCAAGTGCATGGGGTTCCTACACAAGGTGAAAGAGAAGCAGAGCAACCACCATACAGGGTGGAATGGCGGCGAAGATGGGTGCAGGAGCATGCATGCAGTGAACCGGTGCGAGGTAGTACCAGAGAGGGAGAAGAGAAGTTATTGATTGGATTTTGTCTTGGTATGTATTATAAAAAAGAGTTGGTATTGAATGAGTTTCTATGTGGGATATTTTTTTTAATGTGGAATGCATCGTAACTTTTGGATCATCCGATTAAAATATCTAAATTATAGGATTACTCTTTGAGCTCCACAACCATCCAAATTGTCTGAATTTCATCTGGATAATCCATTTGACCTCATTGGGTTATATTCTTCACTAAACTTTTTCTAGAAGCTTCTTCTCTTCATATCTTCTGTTCATCGAAGCTCGATCCATGCTATATCGACCGAAGCACCGAAGCAAGTAGCTCATCCATGATTATCTAATGTTATTTAAGATTCTAAGTCAAGGTTCGTTTCCTATAAATACCAATTGAGGTATTCAGAATTTTCTGATGAAATTTTGAGAGATTTTATTTTCAGTTCCATGATCTTCTCTGGATCTCAAAATTTTGAGTTCTGTACTATCTTTGTTTGCGCAAAGTTAAAGAATCCTGCAAGTACTCAATATGTGATTTTCATGCTCATAGTTCTTCATGAAGAATTCAGTTCCATGAATCTATATGGAAACTTAAAATATTCCTATGTTTCATGATGAACCAAGATCCCATGCATTGAATCTCAGTGAACGTTTAAACAAAGGAGATTGTGTGTATCATACTTGCATGAAATAATCAATCAGTGTCATGCATATTATACTTAAAAGTGGTTTATACAAGGAGTGTGAAAATTATATAGTTGATATGTACGAAATTATGAAGAATATAAGTGTATTATGAAGGATTATATTTCTTATAGTTTTCCTTACTATTGTGTGAAGATATTGAGTATTCATGAAAGAAGAAAGTTTTACTATGAATGTTTCATTTGCGCACATGAAATTAGTGGGTTTGTGCGAAGAAGAAAGGTATTGTGAAGGCTATATATGAATGAGGATTGTTTATGTGGTTATTGTATTCAAAGTGAGTTCACAATAAGTGTAATAATTGTGAAGGTAGAACACATTGATAAAATCAGTATATAGTACATACAAATATCCATAAAAATACATCTATTGAATATCAAAGGTGTGGAAAGTGAGTGTGCATAAAATAAAAAGTGTAAACTGGGTGTTTTTGGAAAGTGACCAAGTGAAAATTATGCGTGTTAGGGTATTCATGAAATAAATACATAAACTCACATGAAATTTCATTGATATAAGTTGAAAAGACCATGAAATGTATTAAATATATGCATAAAGATTAAAAATGTGAACGTGGAATATTTGATGCTTAATCACTATGCAGAGGTTTGAGACTGAAGCTAGGGAAGTGATTCAATTAGTGCTTTATATTATTTTTGTATCTAAGATTTCAGTGTTCAGTGAGGCTAGGTCTTCTATAGAAGAAATAATTTTTGCCCAACCAGCTTTGTACTGAGACAGTTTATTATTTTCAGTGATCAGAATTATCTAAGCAAGACCAGTAACAGTGAAAAGGTACTCGAATTGTACATGATCCAGTTTGATCTAAAAAGATAGTGGATAAAGATCAAGTGATCATCCTATATGTGGATAAGAGTGAAGAAGTTGGAGATTGTAAATGGGGGGTCTAACCAGTTGCTAAAGAGGTTCGAGAAAGAGGTTGGGGGTCTAACCAGTTGAACTATTGGTGGGTCTAACCAACCAAGGCATAAGAGTTGGATTTCTGGGGGGTATAACCAGAATCAACTGGAGGATCGATTACTAGGGTGTATAACCAGTTGTTTCCTAAACCATTTTAATTGATAAAAATATTATATTATATAATCCATGTTTGGGTATCTGACCAACATGGCAAGGATGTAGGTATTAGTACTGAACCTTGTAAAAATATTATGTGTTGTGTTTCATTTACTTTATCCATTGTATGCATGATCCACTCATCTTAACTGGTGATAGAGGTTTGAATTAAGAGGTGAAAAAGAATTTAGTAAAATTGGTCACACCTAATTCACCCCCCCCCCTCAGTGTGACTGTACAATCCTTGGGCATTTTAAGAACTATCATGGTGAGGTGAAGCCTTAACTTCTTGACACTAAAGATAAAATGAAGATAGTGCAGGACTAGACTAAATTTCAATGATTCAAATGTGGATATCTTGGGAATTTTCTAATCAATTTCCAAATCAGAAGATAATGGAGAGAAAACACCATCAACCTCAGTATAGGGAAAAGAAGAAAGTTTGGAAAATTTTTATAATGATTTCTGGAATAGAGTCTCTAAATGATGTGGTGACAGGTATATTCATTATGATCTCAAAGATAGAAAGTACTTTGTTTGATTCGGTTTCTCAGCATTACTTTATTTCATCCAAGTTTGAAAAGAATATAGAATCAATCCCTAATATTATAGAAGTAGATTTATCAATAAAGACTCATGGAGGTATTATCCTAGCATCAACAATGTATAAAAACTCTAGTAATAACTTTGTTCATTACAAACTCATCACAAATCTATTAGTCATTCCCATGGTCTAATTTCAAACTATACTAGGGATAGATGGGATATCAAATTATAATGCTAAGATAAACTATATAAGAAAGGAAATTTCAGTATTCTTGAATGGAAACCTATATCTATTTTCAAAGGAGGGATATCCCAGTCTAATCTTTGTTTAAAAGCACCCCCCATATCCTTCTTTATATATATGATCTATGAAGAGGGAGAAGGAAATAAAAGTATAAGGATAGAAAATTTCCCCATCATTTGGGAATACATTTAATCATTTCTTAAAGAGTTTCCTAGACATCCCCTATAAAGAGAGGTAGATTTTCCCATTTTAAATCATACCTATATCCAAGCCGATATTAAAGACCCCATCTAGAATAGAAAATGTGGAGTTAGAGGAATTAAGGAAACTACTTCAATATATTTTGGATAAGGTATTTATCCCACCAAGTGTGTCTCCTTGGGGAGCATATTTTATATTTTTAAAAATGAAGGATGGATCAATGTGACTATTAATTGATTATAGAGAACTTAACAGGATCACAATGAAGAATAAGTACCCTCTCCCACGAATTGATGATTTATTTGACAAGATACATGGGGTTTAATTCTTATCCAATATTGACCGATGATCTGGGTATCATCGATTGAGTATTAATAATGAATAAATTCTAAATACTACCTTTTGAACAAGATATAGTAGTTATGAGTTTGTTTTTATTCCCTTAGGCTTGAATAATGCTCCTGGTATATTTATGGATTTGATGAATAGAGTCTTTAAGGACTATATTGATAAATTCATGGTAGTTTTTATTGATGATATCCTAATATATTATAAAAGTTATGAGGAGTATTAGGATTATCTAAGGTTTAAATTAAAAACTCTGAGGAAGGATAATCTGTTTGGAAAATTCAGAAAATGTGAATTCTAGTTATAACAAGTTTCATTCTTGGGGCACATTGTAACCAATAAAGGAATGTCAATTGAACCTTCCAAGATAAAGGCAATAGATGGGTGTCCTAATCCTATAATAATAACTTATATTCATAGTTTCCTTGGTTTATCAACATATTATAGTAGGTTTTTGAAAAAAAAATCATGAATTTCTAATCCAATAACCAAGTTAACTCGAAAAGGATATAAGTTCATCTGGAAAAAGGAGTATGAAGAAAGTTTCCAAGAACTGAAGAAGATATTGGTTAATACACTAGTGTTAACTCTACCCTCTATCAAAGAATTATTTTTTATTTATAGCGATGAATCTCTAAAATAGATTGGATGCATCCTCATGAAAAATGATAAGGTGATATCTTATAAATCTTGAAAGTTAAAGCCTCATGAGCATAATTATCCTACTCATGGAGTTATCTATAGTCATTTTTTATCTAAATATATGGAGGCTCTATCTTTATGAGGATAAATGTGATATATTTAGTGACCAAAAGAGTTTTAATTATATATTCATGAAAAATGAATCGAACATGAGATAAAGTAGATGGTTGTAGATTCTTAAAGACTATAACTATTCAATTCATTATCACCCTAGAAAATTAAATAAATTCATTAATGCATTAAGTAGGAAAACCCCTATTATGTTGGAAATTATGAGGATTCAAGGAGATTCATTAATCAGGGACCTGGTAAGGTTGGACATGGGAATAATAAGGGAAGGGGAATCATAAATCCTATCCCAAATGATTTCTCAACCATCATTACTAGAGAATATTGAGAGAGATTAAAGCGATGATCTTTTGATACAAAAGAAGCTAGAGGCTTTGAATAATGGGGAGTTTCTTGAGTTCAATATTTAATAAGAAGGTGTACTAAAATTTTATACAATGTTATGTGTCCCTACTATTCCAGAGATAAAGAATGGGGTGATGGATAAAGCTCAAAGCTCTATATTTTCTAGTAAGCACTAAAATGTACAGTGACATTCATGATCATTATTGGTGGGATAATATAAAAGGTGATATTTCTAATTAAACTGCAAGGTTCTTGGTGTGTCAAAAAATGAAGGCAGAGTGAAAAATTCCTAAAGGGGTATTTCAACCACTACTCATACAAAAATAGAAGTAAGACAATATTTTTAATGGTATATGCCTTTCAGGTTCCTTACTTTTCTAATTTTAGTAATAATAGGTGTTTGAGGGAGGTTCCGTGAGTTTTTGGTGGAGGTTGGAGCTTTAACAGAGCTTCTATAGGAAATACATCCCATGTAAATGTAATACATGATGTGTAATGGTGGTTCATAGCTTGTGTAGCTATGTGGTTCATCTATTGTATGCGGCTAAGGGGTGAATCATGAAAATTGTACACATCGTGTAAATTGGATTAACAATGTGTAATAAATTCGGTGTTAAAAATCCTTTGAGGTGACACGTTTTTCAGTGGAACTTAAATCCTGACTTTTACACGGTGTGTAGGGATTACATGCCATGTAAATTTCTTGTGCATCACAACTTTAAAGGCTACATTTCTTGGGTTTATTTCTAAAACCCTATAAAAGTGTCTCCCTCTATTTTTCCCAGAAACCATCAGTTCCCTACCTTAGTGTTTTAAGATTCCATTCGATGGGGATTGATTCTAAGATTCCCTTCTTCAATATATGGTTATTTATCCTTTTTTTATCATCTATTTCCTTCTTTTCTTCTTAAAATTTTCACTATGATTGTGTAGTTTGGTTTGGTTCATGTGTTTGGGATGTGTTTTGATGATCCTTTGGTGTAGTATAGGTTGATCCATGGTTTCTGATGGTGTGGTTATTTTTTCTGGGTAGTTCCTCTTCATATTTCGGTGTGCAGTGAGTTGGAAATATTATTTGAGGTAGGGAATACCTTGTTTCTTTTTATTGAGTATCATGTGGTAGGGGTTTTCTTTTTTTATCTACGGATTATAGTTGTGTTGGATTAATCAAAGATAGATAATTGGTTAATTTGAACTTGAAGGGTAAAGTGGTTTAATTATCATGTTTTTAGAGATTTTTTTATAATTATGATATGATGGATTTTATGGGATTAATTACCCACTAAAAATTGTGTATGTTGAGAGATTTTATGACAACCAAAACCCTTTTCATGTGTAATAATAATATTTTACTTCATTTGACTTTTATATTATCCTAACAATGTTTTCAAAATAAAAACAAGGCATGTTTTATTCAATGAAACACTGAAATTATTACATTGCAGCAAATACAAAAGAGTCCTACTACCCTATTATACCTACTAAGAAACCAATCAAAATCACAGGGAGACCACCAAATACAATAAATATCCCAAGAAAATAGTGGGGGTATTTTGGATCAATCACGATGAACATCATTATAGTCAGAACCACAACAACCATGCCGAGCATCAGAGGAATGATGAGTACCATATTCACCAAGTTGATTCTAAAGTTTGAATACCTTAAAACATATTTTTATAAAGAATTTTGTGACAGTTGATATCTATCACGGTCCTTAAGTGACTGTTATTTTTTGAAACAGTCATAAAATCCTATAAATGTTGGATTATTTTTAAGAATTTTTATTATTCTATTTATCTTAAGTATTTTTTAATATTTAAGTATTTTAATTTTATAATAATTTTAAATGATTCTAAATATTTGAGTATATTTTAAAATTCTACAACTCTGAACATGCTTTAATTAAACTTATCTTCAGATTTTGAAAACATAATGTTTTAAAACTTGAAATGAATATGGAAATCAAGATCATAGTGTTTTAATGAAAATGTGAAGAGAAGAACATATGTTTACTTCAAGGAATATAAAGAGTGTCTATATTGGAAAAAACACATTAAATTTTAAATTTATGTTTTAAATGTTATTGATAATTTAAAGTTATACATAGAATAATGTATATCTTGGATGGTGTATATTAATGGACAAAAGTTTAAAATAATGTTGATTTAATGTTTTAGACTAATCAAAATTTATGACAATAGTGATTTTAATATAGGTAAAACATTTTTAACTTCTTTTCCTTGGGTTTTTAAAAAAAATGCAAACCCCATAGGCCAACCCTCTAGTTGGGTCGAAGGAGGTAGCTCGCACTACTACAGGAGTAGGCGGCCAAGCCTAGGCCCTTCAGCCACAGCACAGGCCAGCCCATGGGCGTGTGTACGCACCTACAGGTACGCATGGAGAAACTGAGTAGTGCACCATCATGCGGGGTAGTATGGCGGTAGGGGTGGTCGTAGAAGCGCGCCCACAGAGAATCAATATGGGGCAGTACCGGGGAGGGGGAGAGGGAATTCTAAGTGATGGCTGGGAGCTCCAGGCTTATAAATCCAGTCCTAAATCCCTCCCAATTCTATGTGGGACAAACATTTTAAGCGGAAATCAAATACCCATCATCCGATCATGTCGCATGGTATTTGGACCATCCGATTAGTCCTCCCCTCAAACTCCACCATTATGGTATTAATAATGTGTTTTCTCTAGACCGTCCGATCACGGACTCAACTGATCGCCACTGTTCAATCCATTTTAAATACCACATCATTTCTAAGCTGTCTGATAATATCTAAGATTTAATCTCAACTCTCCATCATTTTTTAAAAAACCAAGGATTCACCCTAGCCATCCGATCAGATCATGTTTGATTTGGACCGTCCATTTCTTTTCCATTTTTTTTTCCACATTCCTTCTTCTTCCTCAATCCAACCAGCAGCTTTCCCACTGTATTCTTCCTTATTCTTCTTCTTTTTTTCTTCTCCCTCGAGATTCCCCACCTTTCACTTCAGATCGGCCATCGATTTATACCATAAGTCTCGGTTTATCTTTTTTTTATATTTTCTCCACTTTTAAGTTTCTGCAAGCTTTATGTTTATATATATATATATATTATAATCACAATTTGGTTTCAGATTTATTCTAAGTAAGATGTTGGTTTTAGTTTTTTCAATCCATATTTTGAGTCTTTGTTTATAATTTATGTATGAAACGTTATATATAAAATATATATGTACACCACATATATAAACCCTATATGTGCACTTGTAATTTTCACCTGATTTCTTATCCTCAACGTGCGAACAAACCCTACCCAACCTTGTTTCTCTCTTGAAGCTAGGTAAGAGATTTTTTTTATTTACTTTCAATTTGAAAACCCCTTGTTATCTATTTTTATGTTTCATGGTTAAATGTTTATGTATATAATTTTGTTCAGTCTCATTTTAGGATTTCAAAAAAAAACTATCATCAGTGTTAAATTGATGTTTTTAAAGTATAAGATGCTCGTAATGGTTAAAACTATTTTATGTTTAAAACTATGTGTATATATGTATACTTATATGGTTTCTTTATATAAAAAATCAATTCGGTTTTTTGAATTTTGAATGGCAATCATTTGTTTTTAAGTGATTTTCTTAAAGTAAGAAATACATGTAGGGGTTTAGTTCATCATGATTTAATATGCAAAACCCTTGCTTATGACTTATGTATATATGGTTATACATATATATGATTGTTTATATTACAAGTCTGTTTGGGTTTTATTATTTCCAAATGATATTCATTCCTAGATGGTGTTCATAATACATATTGTACATATGAGGGTTCACCTTGTTTTGTGTTAAATTAAACCCTATGTATATTTATAAAACAAACCTAATTTTCTTCTGTGGTTTTCGAACGATGAAAATATTTTTTTAAAAATAATGTCCTTAAGAACATATAAATCATGTAAGGAATCAACTTGGTATTATTTAATTTTACCACAAAAACATATATTCATATATGCGATTATGTGTATGTATGTATATATCTGTGGGTTTTAATTATAATTTCAATTATGATTTCATTAAACCTATTTTATTTGAAGAATAAAACAGTTTCAATGATTTATTAAACCTTTTTTTGGGTTATGCAGATCCCAAACATACACTTATGTATATATATATACATAAGGTTTTACATGATTTTCAAACCTATGTGAATACATATATGTATTTTGAACTTGATTCCTCATGTAGGTTATATGATGGTTTTCATGTTTAATAATAAATAAACATTCGTGCATGAGCACATGTGTTTAATTATGTTTTCTTTTATACATGAATACTTCACATGAAATAATGATTTTTCATCCATTAATTGTATTCTAATTTTCCACAAGAAATGCCTCTAGTTATTTAAGTTTATCTTTTTTGATATAACAATTAACATTTCATGGATTATATGAGTATCTCAAAGTAAAAACATGTAAACCATGGATTTGAAAAGGTTCACATTCATAAGGGTTTAATGAAAGTGTTTTTATTTTTTGTGAAAACCTATTATTTTATGTGAAATAGTTCTTACTACATGTGCATGAGTATGTTATTTTAGTCCATTCATGTCACTATTAAATCTGAAACTAACAAATCTAGTATTTTTTTCATTTATGACATAATTCATTTCAGTTATGAGTATGTATGAAAAGGGATTATGGAATAAGAATGTAAGTATTCAATGTAGTATGGGACACTATGAATATAAGACCATACTAGACATATGAGGAATGTATTGGACTTAAATGATAAGATGGGTGCACCAAGATAGCGCTCCAATGCATTAGGTAAAGTTGAGTCTTATGAGACGTTATGTGTGACGGTCTTGGTAGTTAGCCTTGGCTTGTGCTGCTATGGGAAATAGGATTGGCGATTAGCCTTGACCTATACTACTATGGGAAATGGGATTGGTGGTTAGCCTTAACTCATACTAAGTCATGTTTTATGGTCTTGGTGCAAGGCCTTGACAAAGTATGGCATTATACATTCCCTCATTATGTATTGTTAAATGATCAACCAAGGGATTATTCGACTAATAGAATATCCCTTGGATAATAATATTCTATGATAATGGCGATGAATACATAAGGTATAATTATGAATTCAAATGGAAAGTTATACAAAGAAGGGGTATCTAAAGTTAAGGTTACATGAATTTCATTTTAAGTTATAATAAATCATGACATGATTACTTATATAATTCTATCTATAATTTGTCATGTCAATTTTGAGTTGGTTTGATCAATTTATGAATCATGCATCATTCATGCATTCCTATACATGTATGTGCACTCTGATTTATGTTTTACCTGCAATTTTTAAGTAAACACATATAAATCTTGTGTAAAAGGTATTTCTGAAAAATGGTTTCAAGTAACCTTTGAAAATATTGATGACGTGCCTCAAGAAGTAATGTTTTCCTCTTAAGAAAACATTTTATGATTATTTAAAAGGTTGTTTTTTTAAGGGGAATTTTTTCAATTGTTTTAAAACCTCTTACTGGTAATTCTTATGCTCACCCTACATTTTCAATTTATTATACAGGGTTTAGTAGATTATTCCAAGCCTTGAGTACTCTTATGTGATGAAATCAATATGAAGCTTAACTTTGTAAATTTTTTAGAATAAGTGTATCAGAAGCTTCTGGTTTTCTAGAACCTAAACCAAATTGATCCTCTATATTAGAACAAGATGTTTAATTTTTTTATGCATGTGTCTATGAAAAAAAATCACACCATGTTTCAGGCACTGATTCCAGACTTCTGGGGTCGGGGTCATGATAGATTTGTTTGTGTTGGATTATTTGTGTTGTTACTGATACTTTTGTTGTTATTGCTTGATATCACCCTAAAATGTAAATTGGATAACATGTTATATTTTTCTAATAAAATAATTTCCCCAGGGTTTTAGTTTGTGTGATAGCACACCTAAAATAAAGTGGAATGTGATAAAATTCTCTTTCTAAATTTATAAATTGATCTTGATGTGTTGTGATGTGTGGCCTGATTATGGGGTGGTGATGTGTGTTTGGGGCATGTGGGGATGATGGTTATTTTTTCATGATTTTTGGGTAGTGAGTTGGTTTTTTTGCCATGATTTTAGGGTTTCTAGGTGGTTGTTTATTTGTTCTTTGGGGTGGTGAGGTGGTTTGTTGGACATTATTTTGGGGTGATGAGGTGGTTTGTTTGGCCAGGATTTTGGGGGGGAGGTGGTGGTTGTGTTGTGCTAAATGACTGAGTAGTGATGGAATAAATTATTTGTTTACTAAATTTTGAAATGGTTGGGGTTTGTTTTGGTTAAAATGATGGAAATTATAAATGAATAAATAATTTTTGGGTTTTTTGGTTAAAAGTGGATGATATTTAATAATTAAATGAACTGGCTGGATAATGGGAATTGGTTGGAACTGTGATATGTGGCTTGTGGTATATATATTGTGTGGTGTTATTAATTTAGATGTGGTAGAAAAAGTGACAATTTTGTGAGTTGTTTAGTGTTTGGTTGTGAAACCATAGGTTGGGATTGTGTGTGGATATATGTATATACTTTTATATTCCTTTTGATTTCTATATTCACCCCACCCACATTGAGAACTATGTTCTGACACTCGTATAGCCATGTGGGGGTGTTTTCCCGACATCTAGTGAGGAGGATGGATGGATGGGTACCTATTCTTTCTCACTCTCTCTTCCAGGAGAGGTTAGTATTGCACAGGTTGTGATGGTCGGAGGACTGTTAGTACATTAGATATTAGTTGTGATGGACCAAGTGTTTTCAAGCAAGGTATGATATGATCGTTCTTGTGGGGTAGCTTCTAGTGGAGGTCATGCGTGGTAGTAGGAGGGCATGAGGTTTATGTCTCATATGTTCATGATACCCTACTACTTTGGTTATGGTTGTGGTTGAGATATGATGGCCTGTGTGTTTTTGGGAGAGAAGTGACCATGATTATGAGGCAGTGGCCCAGGTGTTTTCAGGAGATATTTGATGTGGTCATGCTTGTGGGGTGGTGTGGTATATAGAAGAGATAAGAGCTACATGATGTATGACATTGGGGTGTGAGTTCATTATATTAGCAGGAAAGTGGTACGGGGTACCCTTTATTGATATACTTCTTATTATATTTTATTACTTGGCTTATGTTATTTAGTGAACATGCCTTGGTGAGGCTGGGATGGATAGTTTACCTGTTTATGTGATGTTGGTTATTATATTTTCTCATAGGTTCAATAGTATGCTTCTTTAACATGTGCATAAGAGACTTTGGTTTTCCTAGTAAGTATACTTGTATTCTCACCCTATGTATATAAACTATTTCAGGTTTTTGGGAGGGTTACATGGACTGTGTTAGATTTTACTTTCTTGGACCTTTGGATAGTTTTTGTGTCGCTACTTTAGCATTACTTTTTGGTATTTAATTTTTATACTTTTATTTTTATCAGTTTTACTTATACATGCATGTGGGATAGTTTTGGTTTCTTTTTATATCATGTTATTGAGTTATTTGTGGAGTAATAATCTTACCTACCAATCCTATATTATTATAGAGGGTAATTCCTCCCATTTCATGATATTTTTTATACCGCTGGTTCTAGTCACCAACTTGGGGCCTATTGGAGGCAGAACTTGGGGGATCATTATCTATCTCCCCGCATTATGGTATCTTTGGAGGGAGGGGGCATGACAGAGTGGTATCAAAGGTTATGGTTGAGATATAGGATAGATTTTGGAGTTAGTAACATTGAGTATTGCATGGGTTGGTATGGAAATAGTACCATTTGACCTTGGTGCATGACATGGGCTAGGGAGACTGGCTAGGACACAGGATTTTAGGACTGCACCCCCCCCCCCCCCCGTGATCTAGTTCATGAACTCTAAGCTTGCTGAATGACCATGTGAGGTGGACATGTTTTCAGGTTAGAGACCTAGTAGAGGTATATTCATCATGATGAATTGTTTTCTTGTTTTTATTGGGTTGTTTTGGGAAGGTTAAAATGAATAAAATGAATCTTAATAAAATTTCATACTACTGGGATTATGAAGTTCTTGTTTTCTTTTCAGCTATGGATATTTTTAATTTTCCATGTGTGGATTAGGTAGTGGAGGTTAATTAGTTTTATCTGGTTGATCATTGTAGGGTTGATCTGATAGAGGAGGATGAGTCTTGGTAAAGGTAGTTTCATTCTTTTTAGTAGTAAGCTTTGGGGAAGTATGAGGGTAATGTTTCATATGTGGACATATAGAGTTGTCTAGAGGATCTTTATATCACTTTCAATTTGATCTGAGCCCTAGTGGGATACAGGGTCCCTTTGGAAATTAGTCAGATATGGGGAGTTTCATGTCAGTAGTGGAAACTATACCTAGGATAGTAGAAGGAGGTAGATGTTTCATGGTTCGACTTCCTAAAGTAGTTTTGAGAAAAGTTACTTTTTTTAACCATGAAGGAAGTGAAGAGGAAGAAACTTATGTCACTTCAGCAGGGGATTAGGTCAATGTGAGAGTTGGGAATAAAGTTCAAGGACCTTCTATTTTTTTCCATATCTTTTTCCATATGAATAGTCTCATGTGAGAAATCTTGAGGAGGCACTATGTCCTTCTATCGAATATGTAATTACTCCTTTTACATTGTTGATTTATATGGAGATTTAGAAATAAGGTAGAGTTGATTTATAGGATGAAATCATGAGGAGGTTTTTCATGAAAGGGGAACCAATATGGTTCTTTAAGGAGTAGATTTTTCAGTGGAAGGTCTTAGGCATGGGGATTTTTGAGGTTTTGACCAACGGGGTGTCGACCTGAGTAGCTTCCTTTCCAGCCTTATGGGGCTAGTGGTTTCTATTATTTTCTTGGGGTATTTATGCTAGTGTGTTTTGTTTTTGGGGTTCTTGGACATTGATAGAACCAGTTTCCAGTGTTTCCCTAAGCTCAGTTTGGTGGAGGTGGATAGGTTCAATTCTAGACTCAATAGCAGTTTCTAGTGATATTGTTTCAGTAGCAAGGGGAACAAGATTTTTTTCCATTAAGTGGATATAGAGAAAGAAGAGACTGACCTTAGGATGTTACTTAGGTTTAGTAACCTTGAACTAAGTTTTATTATGGATTTTTTCATCAACATATAAGTATAGGAGCTAAGAATAGTTAGTTTCACATAGTGGAGGTGACAGTGCCAAAGGGGGAAGAGATTATCAAAGGTATGATTAGTTATTTACTACCCTTGTTTGTTCCTTGTTTTATTCAAGAGCTATGTACTCATTTTTTGAAACCACTCTATCTCATGATCTAAGACTATATATAGAAAGGCTTCTCGTGCCCCTAGTGTTGACTATGATAGTCAAAGGCCATACCATCTTGTTTGATGTCTTTTGGTGGTGTAGACTGATGATGAGGCCACATCAATCATGGGGGGATCTTTTATTACAATAGATGTATCCATACTATGTGATCCTCGGAATCAACTGGTTGTATTCTGTATGTGATATTATAGATTACTTCTAGAGGAGAGTCATGTTATTGGATGTGGATGGCCAGTGTGTGGTTTTCATTGGAAAGTGGGGTTGTCAAGTGGGAAGTCAGTGTGTGGAGACCCTTATTTATTTTATGGTCATGTTTTCATTGGAATCAGTGGATTCTGGGATAATGGATGTCCCTAGTATGACAACACTTCTCCTTATTACACAATTAAACATGATTTATTACATAGAAAAAATCACTTTATACAACATAGAATATTTAGAGGTATAGTGTCTTTGGGGATTAGGAACATTACATAACAACTTAAAACATAGGATGCAACATCTTATTGAAAACTTCCTTTACATGACCACTACATTCCCTTGTACTTAGCATTGCATGGGATAACCTGAGGACATGCATAAGAAAAGGGTGAGCTATAAATCCCGTTAAGGTATTTAACAAGGTATGACATGAAATATACAATACATGTTAGGCAATAGGTATATCAAGGGAGAATAAGAGAAACATTAACATAAAGGCATGATATAACATAACATGGAAATGTGGAAACAGAATTTAACATGATTTTAGCATGAGATAAGGATCATTGCACATGGAGTATGAGTAAACACTCATTTCACTTGAATTAGAATGAGTAAACTCTCATTGAACTGGACTTATCATGATACTAATCTTTACCCAATGCATTGGAGCGCTATCAGGGCGCACCCTTCTTAAACATTTCATTTCATGCATAAGTGTGCCACATGGATCATACAACATGGAATCATTCATAATCATTTATTCCACAATAAAGGTATGTGTAATACATAAATTAAGATTAATAATCAGTAAGTAAACGTGCATAAAGGTGAATACCCTTGATAGAGAAATGGGCATGGTATTCACCACACAATGACATTTTCTTGGATAATTGTGGTGCAATTTCGGCAGTGTAACAGCGTGACATAAGAATTCATAAAAAAGGATGATTAGAGAGAAAGTAGTGTATCATAATATTTAAATTAAATTGACAGTAAGGGAGTAATATATATACATGTACCAACATAATTAATGGAATTTAGATTCAAAATACAAAAGAATAGCTTGAATGTAAATGAAGAGAGAGAAATACTTTACGGAATTTTGGCATAGTAACGGGTGTACATGGGAGGAATTTAATGAGAGATAAAAGGGTATCTAATAATTCAAAAATAAATAGGGAAGTATGGGGGAGGTTATAAATCATACCCCAACATTTTTAATTTAATGTAAAAGGGTATAACAACATAATGAAATTGAGACAAAAATGAAAAGGAAGAAATCCCTTACTTGGAAGTGTGATCCCAAAGGCTTGGGAGAGACTTGAGAGAGGCTTCTTGGGAGATTGGGGAACCTTGGGAGGATTATAGAGAGAGGAGGTAATAGTTAGGATAAACTCAAAAGGATTTCAGTGAAGATTAATTGGGATCTTGGGTGGGTTTATATAGGAAAGGAGATAGAATTCTTTATTATTTAGGTTTGGGTCACCACACATTAAACTAATCAATACCACAAACCAGCCCATGGTTTTTGCCCATGGTTTTTGCCAAAGGGGAGTGGAAAAAAATATTTTATAAGGTAAATGGTATAAATTCTCAAAATAATAGGGTGGCTTATGTGGAGGTGAGTCACACTCTCAAGGAAAACAATTTAAAAAGACAAAATATTTTATAAGTCTTGAAGGGTCCACTAAAGCTTTGTAAAATAAATCCAACAAATCTAAAATCACATTATTTTAATGGAAAACATTAATTCACCGAAAAAATTATTTTTAGTATTTTATTACATCACTATTGGGTCATTATGATGTCATAAAACATATTATATATTTAAACAGTATTTAATTTTTACCCAAAAATTCGACTGTCTCGGAAAATTATGAAAAATTCACCATTGGATAATTTAGATGTCCTGATAACAAAACTAATATTCATTTTATCTAAATAATTTTATAAATATGTGAATTTTTACTTTTAAAATAAAAACTGACATTTATTCCAAAAAGCATGGGTTTTGATAAAAATAGCTTTCAAACCTTAATAAAAATTACAATTGCATTCTTAAAATTATAAGACCATTTATATTTAATAAAGAGTAATTTAATAATAATAATATTTTATTAAAATATTATTTAATTCATAAATTCGTTAATTCATCAAAATATATTTCTTAGTTGACTATTAACTAAAAATAATATTTGCGCTTTAAAAACTATTTATGAGGTAACAATAATAAAATGAATGTATATTCATTATTATATATAAAATAATGCACATGATCATAATTCTAAGGTTTTGTTACATAACCCCTTATAACACCCGCATAAGATCGAAGGGTAAGGTTTGCGATGGTGACAGACTCTTGGGGTGGCTCGGATAACATTTCTCAGGTGGTAATCTATATCAACTTCCAATTCTCTCATCAGTAGTTCCTCTTGAGATTAACGTATTTAGGCTCAGCTTGGGATTGGTCAAGAGAAAATCCCAATGATGCCACCTCCTTTCTGATCTCCGACAAATGGGCTTCATACAGATCAAGTCTACTGGATGAGGTCATCGCTTCCTTTGTCTGAGTAAATTAGATTTGTTAAAGCCCTATATTTATACTAATCATGTGATCATTGTTCAATGGATATATTATCAATGGTCACAATTATTAACAATATTTTATAATCCAAAAACATAAAACCAATGAATTTCACATTTATATAAACATTTTACATAATGATACATTTAATCAGATCAAGAGAAATTTTCATTAATTAAAGTTTGGGTCATTACACCCAGGGACATTGGGGAGTTCCTGGATGTTTTCCTGGAGGTGGTTGTGATTTTACCCCCTCAACATGATTTTGAGTTTGGGATATAATTTCAAACTGGTGCTTCTCTGATTTCTATGGATCCTTATTGGATTCAACCTTCTAATTTGTGGGAGTTTTAGTTTTAGATAGATGATCTGATGCCGAAGAGATTTATTTGGGCTAGTGTGTCACCATTGGGTGCTTCAGTGTTGTTCTCCAAGATGGTGGATGGTATTTTGAGGTTGTGTATATACTATTAAAGGTTTAATCAGGTGACAGTCAAAAACTATTACCCTATCTTTAGGATGAATGGTATTTTTGACCAGCTAAGAGGGGTGAGTTGGTTTTATAAGATCAATATGTAGTCTGGATATCACCATTTGATGGTGAAGGATAGAGATATCTAGAAGACTACCTTCATATTTAGGTATGGGAACATTGAGTTTGTATTAATTCCATTAAGTGTTATGAATTCACTATCCATGTTCATGGGGATTATTAAATCTATGTTCCATGAGTTCTAGGACTAGTTTTTCATCGTATTCATTGATGATATCTTGGTCTACTAGAAGTTAGAGGAGAAACATGTCAAGCATATCAAAGATATTTTTTAGGTCCTTATACAACACCATATCTATGTAAATTCATCCAATTGTAAGTTTTAGATATGAGAGGTTCATTTCCTCAAACATTTGGTGTCTCATCATGGTGTGTTAGTGGACCCGTTGAAGGTTGATGCGTTTGTTTCTTGGGTAGTACCTAACAACACCTAATAGTTTTGTAGTTTTCTTCATCTTATAGTATATTATCAAAAGTTTTTTATCTATTTATATTGAGTTACATCCTCATTGATTGTGTTTACTAGGAAAGGCCAGGATTTTTTATGGAATAATTAGTTTCATGCAGCATTTAGTTACCTGAAGATGAATTTGTTCACTACTCTAGTGCTTCAATTTCTTAAGGAGGGGGTGATGTCTGAGGTGTTTTTTAACCCTTAAAAAATAGGATTGGTATTAATGTTGATTAATTAGATTTATGGGTATATGTAGTTATGCTCTCATGTGTATAAATATTCTACCCATGATTTGGATTTGGTAGCAGTTGTGTTTGCACTGAATTTGTGGCAGCATTACCTCATTGGGGAGTGCTTTGTGGCCTTCACAAATCACAAGAGCTTGAGGTATATATTTTCTCAGCATGATCTAAATTTTTGGTAGCATATGTGGATAGAGTTTATTTATGATTATGATTTTAAGATCTTTTAAACCTCATAAAGTGGTAATTTTTTGGACAATTATTTGATTAGAAGGTTGGAAAAGGATGTTGTTTAGGAGTTTAGGGGTTCTTGGAGAGTGATGGAGGAGTTGGAAGCCTTGAGCTTAGATGCAAGGGTGGATGGTGGTAGAGGTTTTTTTAGATGATAGTGCAGTTTTCTATGATGTAGTAGGTAGAGGATTATTATTAGGGAGAATCAAAGGCATAGGTGATGTGTGATCATGTTTCCTATGGTGATGCTCTGAAGGGATGGTCAGAGGATGGTCAAAACCAGATGTTGTTTCATGGACGGTTGTTTGTTATGATGGTTATGTGTAAGTTATTTCTTCATTTGTTTCATATATCACCTTTTTTGGTGCACCTAGGAGTTTCTAATATGTATTGTGGCATGAGGATATAGTTTTGGTGGCCCAAGAGGAAATAGGAAGTGGCTGAGTTTGTGGAAAAGTGCTTGGTTTTCTAGCAGATAAAGACTGATCATCGTGTTCCTCATAGTTTTTTTCATCCATTGGATATTCCCAAGTGTAAATGGGATTAAATATAGATGTATTTCTTTACAGGTTTCCCCATATCTTAGGGAGGTTGTGATACTATCTGGGTGATCATTGATCAGTTGATGCAATTGGACCACTTATTAGAAATCAAGGAGTTGAGTGTAGTGTAATTTTTGGCTATGTAGTATGTGGATGAGTTGGTGTAGTTTCATGGAGTTCCAAGGTACATTGTCTCATATCAGGATTCATTTTTTACCTCATTAAAGGGGATAATAGTATGCTTTTGGAACTCAGTTATTCCTCAACGTTATTTTCCACCCTTAGAGAGATGGGTAGATAGAGTAGACTATCTAGACTTTTGAGGATATGTTGTGGGAATGCATATTGTAATTTGGTGGATTTTAGGTATAAGAATTTTCCTTGGTTGAGTTTTATTATAATAATAGATATCACACTTCCATTTCCATGGATCCACTTAAGGATTTTTATGGGAGGTTGTGTTGTCCTTTATTATGAAAGATTGAGGTTGGGGAGGTAGCAATTCTTGGTACTTATGTGGTGTAGAGCATGATAAATAAGTTTCAACTTTTTCATGAGAGGATTAAAGTGGAACAAGACTAGAATAAGTCTTATGATAATCATAAGAGGAGGCACTTTGAGTTCAATTTTGGGGACCATGTGTTCTTGAATGTTTCCCCTTGGTGTGGGTAATGGAGGTTTAGTAGGGGGGTAAGATTTATCTCAGGTTTTTTGGGATCTTTGAGGTGCCAGGATGAGTTGGTGAGGTGGAATATCGGTTTTCATTACCACTATGGCTGGAGAGGATCCACAATGTCTTCCATGTATCTTTGATTTTTCAGTATCTTTAGGATGACTCTCATTTCATTGCCTAGGGAGAGTTGGATATCGAGGATGTTATGATATTTGTGGAGAGGCCAGTAGAGATCCAATATCATCAAGATAATTCATTTCAGGGGTAGAACATTTATTTGGTTCATGGGTTGTGGATTTATAGTGTCCTGAAGTAGAGTACTTTTGAGAGAGAGATGCAGATGCATTCCCAATACCTGGATCTATTTTGAATTTTTCATTTTCTATGTTTTTATTTGTGATGTGATGTTTGGATATTTTTTATGAGATATTTGTTTCTCTTGGTTTTTTATTTATGATTTTTAATAAATTTATGACATATGAAAATGGGAGGACCTGATTCCTAATCAAGATTCATTAACTATGATGTGATTAAACCCAAGCGGGTGAGTCAGTGTCATCTAGAGAGGATATTATCTTGACATAGAGGATGGAATTCATTGATTCATGTGTTCGGGATGGTATGGTTTTTTGGTTTCAGTGTTTGTGAGTTTGGATAGTTGTGGTGATTTTTTTGTATGATGATGAGGTTGTGCGAGATGTTTGTGTTTGTTTGGTATTGCATGTTTGGATGGTGGTAGCATTCAAGGTATGATGAGATCCTTGAGAGGTATCTCACAGGGTGGTTGTTCGTACCCCTTTACTTATGGGATTGGTTTTCAATTATCCAGGGAGATAATAATTTGAGAGGTATCTGATTTAATGGTCTATTCCTTCCCAATCTGTTACTTTTCTAGTTTCAGTAGTTGGAGGTGTTTAGGGGTGGTTTTGGGAGTTTTTTGTGGAGGCTGAATCTGCAGCAAAGCTACTACAGGAAATACATGCCATGTAAATGTATTACATGACATGTAATGGTGGTTTATGGCTTGTGTATATGGGTGGTTCACAGATTGTATGTGACTAATGGGTATCCCATTAAAATGGTACACATCGTGTAAATTTTATTCATGGAATATAATAAATTAGGTGTTAAAAATAATTTGTGGCGATGTGTTTTTAGAAAGAACTTAATTCCTGACTTTTAAAAGATGTGTAGGGATTACATTACATGTAAATATATTATGAATAACATCTTTAAAGGATAAGGTGCTCAGTTTTATTTCTCAAACCCTGTGACAGAACCTCCCTCTCTTGTTCTAGGTGACCAGAAGATCCCTCCCTTGGAATTTTGAGATTCATTTTTATAGGGATCGATTTCTAGCTTCCCATTTTCAATATATGGTGAGTTCTCCTCTCATTCTCATCAGTTTCCTTCAATTTTTCTTCATATTTTTGCTAAGGTCATGAAATTTTTTTGGGGTTATGTGTTTGGATTGTGTTTTTATGATCCTTTGGTGCGATATAGGTTGATCTGTGGTTTCTCATGGTGCGGTTGTGGTTTCTAGGAAGTTCTTTTTTTCCTATGATGTGAAATGAATTTGAAAGCTTCTGTAAGGTATGAAATCACTCATTTATCTTTATTTTGTATCATAAAATATGGGTTTTCTTTTGTTTTTCTATGGGTTATGGTTGTGATGGATTAATCAAAGATAAATAATTAGTTAATTTGAAATTGAAGGGTAAAGGGGTTTAATTTTCATGTTTTTACAGCTTTGTTGTTATTGTGGTATTCTGGATTTAACAGGATTAATGCTCCACTAAATATTGTGGAAGTTTGGGGGTTTTGTTTACGCTAGATTATTTTTTTTGTGACTACTAATTTTGTTGTTATTGTTTTGATATCACCCTAAAATGGAAATTGTATAACCACTTATATTTGGATTAAAAGATGGTTCCCTAAGATTACGGTTTGTGTGATAATACCCCTAAAATAAAGTGCAGTGTGATAAATTCCCCTTTGTAAATTTATAAAATGATATTGATGTGTTTTTATGTGTGTTCATACGTGTGGGGAGGCGATATGTGGTTGGGGAATGTGGGGCTAATGGTTGTTTGGAAAGGATTTTGGGGTGGTTAAGTGGTTTTTTGGATAATATTTTGGGGTGGAAAGGTGGTTGTTTGGTCATGATTTTGGGGTGGTAAGGTGGTTTTCTTGCCATGATTTTGGGGTGGTGAGGTGGTTTGTTTCGTTATGATTTTGGGGCGGTGAGGTGGTGATTGTGTTGTGCTATATTCCTAGGTTGTGGTGGGATAAATGACTTATTTAATAAAATTTGAAATAGTTGGGGTTTGGTTTGGTTATTAGGATGGAAATGATAAATGAATAAATAATTTATGGGTCATGTGGTTAAAATTGGATGATATTTAATAATGAAACAAACTAGGTGGATAATGGGAATTAGGTGGAACTATGATATGGGGCTTGTGACATGTGGCTTGTCTGGTATTATGCATTTAGAGGTGGAAGAAAAAGTGATGATGTTGTGAGTTGTTTAGTTTTTGGTTGTGAACCCATAGGTTGGGGTTGTGTGTGGATATATGTATATACTTTTATATTCCTTATGATTTCTATACACACTTATCCCACATCGAGCACCATGTGCCGACACCCACATAGTCACACGAGGGATGTTTTTTCATACATCTGGTGAGGAGGTTTAATGGATGGGTATCCTCTATTTCTTTCTTTCTCTTCCATGTGAGGTAGGTGTTGAAAAAGATATGATTTCCAAAGTACTGTTAGTATATTAGGTGGTGGTTATGATATCTCATGTGTTTTTGGGTGAGGCGTGATATGACTATTTTTATGGGGTTCGTCTATGGTAGGAGGAGGGTAGGAGGTTGATTTCATACATGTTCATGATACTATACTACTCTATTTATGATAGTGGTTGAGATGTGATGGCCTATGTGTTTTCAAGAGATATGTGATTGTTCTTGTGGGGTAGTTGCCCAGGTGTTTTCGGGCAAGATGTGATATGACCGTACTTGTGGGGTGGTGTGGTATACGGAAGAGATGGGATCGCCAGGACATACAATGTTGGGGTATGAGAGAAACATATCTATGGGAAAGTGGTGTGGATAAACTTTATTAATATTCTTCTTATTATATTATATTACTTGGCTTGCATTATTTCGTGAGTGTGCCTTAGCAAGTTTGGGATGGACAGTTGACATGTTTAGGTGTTTTTGGTTCTTCTATTTTCTCACAGGTGCATTAGTATGAATCTTTCATATGTTCATGAGAGTGTTTGGTTTTTCTACTGAGTATACTTGTATGTTCACCCTATGTATATAAACTATTTTTAGGTTTCCTGGAGGATTACATGGACCATTTGGGACATTACTAGCTCATACCTTTGGATAGTTATTGTTTCGCTACTTTAGCTTTTCTTTTGGGTATTTAATTTGGAGCCTTTTATTTGTATCAATTTTATTTATACATGTATGTGGGATGGTTTTGGTTTCTTTTTATATCATGTAATAGAGTTTTTTGTGGGTGATTCATCTTATCTCATAATCCTATATTATTATAGATGGTAATGCATCCTATTTCATGATATTTTTTATACCCTTGGTGATATTCTCCATCCCAGCGCCAACTAGAGGTGAGACTCGAGGGTCTTTATCTATCTCACCTCATTTTGGTGTCTTTGGAGGGTGGGGTTTTAAAAATATCACCATTTACTTTTCCATTGGTTTCCAAAAGACATCCAAATGAAACAATGCGATATGGGTTATAGTAGATCGACTCACCAAGACTGCCCATTTCATTACTATTCGGTAGGATTTATCTCTTGAAAAACATACCAAGATATACATAAAGTAAGTGGTGAGGATGTATGGGGGGCCACTTTCAATAATTTCTAATAATGATCCAAGGTTCACATCTAAATTTTAGATAATTCTTCAACATGCTCTGAATACTGAATTGAATTTTAGTATAGACTATCACCCCCAAATTGATGGCTAATATGAAAGGGATATTTAGAAACCTACGGACATTTTGATAACATTCTCAATGGAATTTAAAGGTCTATGGGATAAAAACCTCCCATTATTTGAGTTATAATAAAACAACAGCTTCCAATCGAGTATTAAAATGGCACCATGTCAAGCTTCATATGGGAAGTGATATTGAACTCTTACATGTTGGGATGGAGTTAGTGAGAGAAATCTACTTGGGCCTGATCTTGTGCAAGACATGATAGAAAAGGTTCATGCAATCCAATAACATATAATACTTGCTCATAGTCAGCAGAATAGACATGATGAAAACCATCTAAGGGACTTGGAGTTTGATGTTGGAGATAAATTTTTCTTTCAGATATCACCATGGAGGAGTAATTAAATTTTGAAATAAAGGAAATATTATCCCTAGGTATATTTTCCCCTTTAAAATATTTGATCTTGTAGGGTAAATGGCCTATTAGATATCACTTCCACTAAATCTATCTCAAATTCATGATGTATTCCAAATATCTCTCTTGTGGAAGTGCAAACTTGATCCCTCACATGTACTGAATCCATAGGTGGTACAACTAGAAGATGACCTCTCTTATTAAGAGTAGCTGGTGGAGATCTTGGACCATAGAGAAAAATTTCTACAAAACATGAAAACTAGCCATATAAAAGTGTTGTGTAAGAACCATAAGTACGAAGATGCGACATGGGAACCAGAGAAAATAGTGAAATATAAGTACCCTCTCCTATTATCAACTGATAATATGAGTTAAAATTTTAGGTATGAAATTTCTAAATGGGGGAATAATGTAACAACATGGGCTATTTAAATGATATTTTTTTCCTAAACCAAAGTGTGTTATATTATATAATATTATACACATACAAAATATAGAAGAACCAATAAACATTTATCTCATTAATAAATATCATTACATTAGTTAGCTACGAAACCAATTAAAATTCTAAACATTAGAATTTGACAAAAAATATAAAATAGAAAATCTAAAATGGGAAAATATGGATCACCCCAATATACTAGAATCATCACCCCCATGGAAAACACTATAGAAATGAAACAAAATATTATTAAACCAATCAACATCTTAAAAAATTAAAATATACAACCTTGTGAGGAATTTTAGTAAATATTGAGTAAAATAATGATGTGATATTTATAGGGTATAAAGGGAAATGTTATCATTAGTATTTGACTGTTATATGATCGTTGTTAAAATATTACCATAGTTCAATATAAACATTGGTAAATTTAACTATTGGTAATTATAAAAATTGGTGAAAATTTTACCATTATAATTAGTGTTTATAAGTAGTAATGATAAAGGGTAATTTATGAAGAATAGAGAAATGATGGCCTCAACTAGTAGAGTCGTTCCATATGAATCCCATTCTTCAGAACTTGGAAGCGAGGTAGAATCATTGGGGCTATCCATTGACTATAGAAATTATGATCTTAATCAAGTGTTTCTTTCATAAAATCACCTATGGTATAAGTTCAATTTAGTGGAGACTACCACTCATTCAATGTTATCTAAGTTGCCCCATGAAACTCTCATCAATGCACACCATACCCTTAGGGCATACGCGGGTGTAATAAGGGGTTACATGTCCAAGAATTAATTTATTTAAGTGTAATTTTATTTTTTAAATAAAATTTTTTTCCTAAAATTCCATTTTAAGAGTGGTTTTTCTTAATAAAATATGTTTTTAATTTATATGAATTTGATAATTTGATTTTTGGACACAAATAAAAAATAATTCTATTTTTTTAGAAAATATATACACCTTTAAAATAAACTAAGTTATTATAAATAATATTTTTTTTAATGAAATAGTCTTTTAAAACACACTTATTTAAATATAAATGATAAAATAATTTTATAATATCCTATGAAATTTTTATAAGTGTTGAAAATTTGACTGTCTTAAAAACTACTATTCTTCAATAAATAAGTATGTTTACAATTAAAAGTTAAAATTATAATATTTAGAGAATTATTTTTATGAAATAAATATTATATTTTAAATAATCATGTTAAAATTAGGTTAGGGTGAATTTTATAGAATTTTTTAAAATACTTTATTTTTCAGTGAATAGTAAAAACACAGTTTTGGGTTTTCGGTATGATTTATGAATTCATATTTATTTAATAATTATTTAATAATTAATTAACAAAAATCTATGACCTAAACTATTTTGTTTTATTAATATTAATTATTTTAATATCTTTTAATCAATTTCCAAACCTATAAGTGACTTTCTAAAGTCTAAAATGGAAATTTTGATTTTAAAAACATCATTTTGTGGAAAATTTACTTTTCCATGTCCAAAAAAGTATTAAAAATAGTTGTTGGTTATAATAGATTAAAATATCATAAAATATTAATTAAATTTCTATAACTATGATTAAAAACTATGGATGAACCTGTGGTTTTTCATTTTCCAAAACCTATATTTCCAAGAGCAATATTTGGAAATTATTAAATAGTTTCGCCAATTTTTCAATAAATATCCACCCATTTCAGCCTTCTCATTCACTCAAAATAAATTATCCACAAATTTATGGTATCTTTTCACCCAAATAGTCACCCTAAGGTGTTTTTAATCCCCCGAGGTTCCATCCTCAAGATTTAGGAGCAACTCTTCAAGGTAAGGGAATTATCATCATGTTCTTTTACATCCAAATAATTATTTTGTGTAAAAATTCTAAATAGTATGTTACTTTATTTTCTTATTATTTTTATCATACCCTTACTTCTAAAATAATTTTTTACCAATTAGAGACATTAGTTATCTCTTATTTTACCTTTTTCTAAATCCACATTTTATACCCACCATGCTACCGACTTTACTTCTCAAAATTATCTCTTTCACATAATAAATTATTATATTGTGAATACCCAAACCATTTATTTATACATCTTTATTTAACTAGATGATAATATAATTTATTAGTTCAGTTATTTACATATGTGAAACCCACATTCCCTTTATGTGGGTTAAAAATGGTGTTATGGTCAAGCCTTTAATCACTTACATACCCAATGATTTTATATGAAACCCATACATTATTCTCCTCAGTTTATTGACAAAATTATTTATTATGATAAATTTGGATCACATGAAATTAATATATATGAAATTTTCACCCTAATTTTTCTCCAATTCATTGGGTAAATAATTTAATCTCTAGAGATGATATGTTTTACGATGCCTTGGTGAATAACCTTGGTAATTTCTATTTATGACACCATGGTGATAAACCATAGTGATATTCTTATGAATGCCTCATTTTATATTGTATCCACATTTCCATGTTATAATACATGTTTTTTTAATATGATATACCTCATGTTCTCTTGTTTATTCTATATTGTTTTTCCTCATGTTCTTATTTTTATGCCCTGTGATCACATGCTAAATATCTCCCTTGCTTATTCCTTTATTGGGATTTATGCTAACCCATTTCCTTTTATATATGTCCAAATTATATGAGATGTTGTAAAAGTAACTTAGGTTGAACCCATGAATAATCCTTTCAAGTGTATTAGAAGAATGTTTTGTGTTTTCTTGTATTATATTCCTAATTTCAAAGAAACTAAACTTTAAAATATCTTAGATTTTGTTCCATGTAATAAAAAGTTTATGTAATAAAAATGAGGTATCCCATAAAAAAATCTTTTATCCTACTTTGAAACACCCTAGTTCGGCTCACCCTATGAACAGTAACTTAATCGGTTCAACATGTGGTGTCAGGTGATCCTACCCAAACACTAGAGGTTGTTGAATAATAGTGGGGGTCTAATGAGGTAGTGTGGGAAGGATATAACCCATGTATCAGAATAATAAACAATGGTAAATAACTAGACATCATATAAATTAGTGTACATAAAATAATAAATAAAAAGAACATGCTATAATGAAATGGAATGCAACATACAACTCAAATGATCATGTTCATAATATAAAAAAATAAATGGATTGCCCACTGGGAAGACCAAGATACAAAATAAATAAAAGAACAAATGGCATGAGACCTTCCTAATACTCCAATATATACCTAATATTAATTACCTGAGTACAATCCATACTTCTCAATGATCAAGACTTGAGCCTCTTCCAAACCTATACCAGCAACCATTGAGATTCTGCATGGGCACCTCAATGCAATGGCAGCCCGAGTAGGGCATGAGTACATAACTAAATAGGCAAACACAAACATGGTCATGTACATAATAGGAAATGTAGTGATATGTGAATGTGATATGCTCAGTTGAAATTAAATAATAACTATTATAGATAGATATATAAATAAACCATCATCGATCCTCAGGTCCAGGACCACGATTGACCATAGCTTCTCTAACCAGTGCCAAGGTGTCTCTGGGAATAGCATGATATTATGCCATCTATATAAATATCATATACTAGGGTGTAACTTATTAATCCCCACTACTTCAGAACAAATGGACAAAAACTCATCATGAATGGCTCAACGGCCAGGTCCTAGCAATCCTATGCATCTATCCAAACTTCAAAATAATAAATGGATCAAAGCTCATTCTTGAGAACCCTAAGAAATCATTGAATCTGAAATATCTCTAATTTCACCATGCTAATCATCCAGATCCTAGGCATCATGGGAATCCACATCAAGTATATATAATATCATAAGGTTGTACTAGTTATATCCTATGGTTATCTAAGTATAACATAAAAATAATCATCATGATAAAAATCTCAAAGTCTGAAGAGTTGGGTCCTAGACATAATAGGAATCCTAGGGACCTAAGGTTTCCATGTGTCCCATAAAAACCTGATCTCGAATCCCAATGTCCTATTCATTCTTCACATGAATCAACAGTCAGATCCCTGGATACACTTTAGGAATCCATGATGACATCAACACGTCCAATTTTTATCACATAATATCACATGAGGCTCAAAATACAGATCTTAAGAAGCACCTCTGGGTATCCACAACATCACTATCACACCAGATCAAACCCATAGGTTAATTATTGGGAATTATGTCTAGGTATCCATAGATGCATAAAAAAATATATGGGTGAGAGTATAAATATGATATAGGGTTTAAATGAGTTCCTAAACCCATCCTCACTATCCACATACCCATGGGATCACATGTTCGATGTGGGTTCTATGGTGGCACCTTCTACCATATCTACCCATACCCATGTACACCCACTCAGGGTCGATCTATCATCATACACCTACTCAGGTCCCCTAAATCATTTCCAATGATAGTAACCCTACTTGGGGAACACTTGGTGAACATAGGGGAAGAGGCACCCAACAAGGGTACTTAGTCTTAGTAAATTCACTCAAAACATCACATGTCACACAAAGGACATCACAGTCCTAGGTAATGTCATAACATAACACTACCTCATAGACCAAAAGGGTATGCCTCATAGGAAACCCATTAGAGAGATGTCCTAAATCCTATATCATGATCCATATTCACTCAAGGTCAATCACTAACCCAATTCAACCCTAGTCTTCCTAAGGTATGTCCACCTAAACTCGGTTATATCAAATAAGGGAGGAACACCCACCTTGGGTCAATACTATAATCCTATTATGTCTAAGGTGTCTCAAGGTTATTAATTAGCCCAATTTTTCCCATAATTGTGTGACACTATAACCTCCTCTTATAGGTGTATTCTAATCACATGGAGGTACACCACATCATATATATTCCAATTTAAATTAAGGATCACCCCTCAGGGTGAGGGTGTCAAGGAAAAATCAATTAAGGACCACAACCTCTTCCATTGGTGGCTGAAAAATCTATCCAAAGTACAAGGTCCATTCATGAACCTTGGATATATATATAGTGTCTAAGGAATATCATATCATTAGTTAAATTACTTAATTAATTACAATTCTAGTCATACCATTCTCTTCATCCATTAAATTAATTAACCAAGTCATCACCCTCAGTGGCAAGACAACATGTCACAATGCATCAAAACTAAATAAACATTATACCATAGGTATAGTATCATGACCACATACCATAATTGAGTATTTTACCATTTATTTTTAAGGGCCGAAAACTCTTCCAAGGACCATCCAAGCCTGCCTAACCTCACATCACTAACTGGGTACCATAGTATCGAATCACACCATAACTGAAGCCAACAACTTATGGGAGGTATGTAGTGGACCTCCAACACCAACATAGGATAAAAATCTAAGTGAAAAAACCATTTCCATCATTAATTAAATTTAATTTAAATATAAAACCTCAAATAAAATCATAGGTTAAAGTACCTTAAATGATTCGATAGATGGAGGTAGATTACTGTCATTATGGAATGTCCCCTATGTGAGTTGCATGAAAGTTATGAAGGAATAAAAAGATTTCACCATTATATAGTGAAATTTCCATTTTCAACCTAAAACACATATCACTAGATTTATCAAAAATGAGGGGAGAGATGAGAAATATAAGTAGAATGGATCCATACCTTGATCCAATGAAGAAAACACCCAAGAATGCTTCCCCAAGACAAGGGGAAGAAGGAAACAGAGGGGGAGGAGGCCCTCCATACAAGAATGCAAGATGAAGGAAGGAAAAGGAGGCTTACCCTTTAAAACTCAAGTGGGGAAATATCATTTTACCCTCTCAAAATTCCATCGAATAGTGGTTAATGGGCCACCGGCTAGCCGGTGCACCCAATAGGCTATCCCAGCCCCTAGCTTGCCCACTAACTAGCCTTTAACAAGACAGTGGCTATTCAATGGCAGTAGGCTACATGAACACTACAACTCGTCCACCTCAGCTACCTCTTATGATCCTTTTTTCGATCCTCAACACCAATTATCCCTTATTCCACATCCAAAACACCCCTTTATGGGTTCTCAACCTTTCATAATTTCATTCTAAATCCCAGTTCAAAATTTAACCCATCCAATAATTGAAAAGATAAAATTTCTCTTGAAATTAAATTCTTTTCCATACCTGTGTTCATTACACTACTAGTTATGACCCACACCAACTTTATGATCCTCCTCTATTACCTAGTCTAGCTATGGTTGAGGATGGTCACTACCTCATGGAAGCAGAACCTACCTTCTGTAGATATCATGGTATGGCCCCATTTTTTATTAAATCTTTAACCTAGTACTTTTCAAAAATACCTAAAGCCTCTATATATATGTTTTTTATCTTGATAGCATCATATTCAAGATTTATTCCAATTTTTTTAATAAAAAAATCTTCACTAAATCTAACATAAAATATTTTTAATAACCCTGTAACATGAATTATCACATATTGTATAAAAATCCAAATTAACCCTTAAGTGTTCAATAATCTCCCCCTTTGGATTTTGTTAACAGTATCCCCTTAAATCAATTCCAAAAAATCCAATGAGTTAAGACACCCTTTCAAGTTTCTTGGATCCCATATATCGATTTTTTCTTGGTGTCACTTCTACTATACGCATATATTTGGTTAGATATCATAGAGTAGTGGTGTCATTCATTAATTTCCACTTCATCAAGTGGAATCATCTAGATCATGTCATATATCAATTTGGGTGCATAAAACACATCCTCTATACACCATACTGGATTTATTCATTACAAAGTATTATGATCATAGGTAAGTTGGTAAATTATTGGTTTCACTACCATTCTTGGTACATTGAGTCTTGGGATATGTGTTCCTAGTATACTATCTTTCCATGAACATATCCTATAGTAAAACTCCAAATATTAGATTAGGTGGAGTGTGTGTATTAGTATTGACATTATACTATCATGTACATTATGTTTCATGGGATAGACCTTCACTAGTTGGTATATTCACTATCTTTTCTAGATCTTTTTATTTAAAATTTTTTATTAACTTTAATTTTATTATTTTTATGTTCTTAGGGGTTATAAATAATTATATATATCTCTAATTTCTATGAGGATGAAGTTTCCATTCATGATATACTTCATGAAATCTTGTGGATCTTATATATCCTCTTGATTCCTTATATGATAGTGTCTACAATGTGGATCCATTGTCATATCCTAGTCGGCATGCTTCTATAGAGGTGGATGAGGATGTTGATGTGCATGATAATCCCATTGGGGATAATTCACATCCACCACTGTCATTACTTCCAGTAGGAGGAAAAAGATGATTACAAATCCAATGATGTCTAATAGAGGTTCCATGTATTGGTTTGTTTCTTATTGTCCCATTAATTTTTTGGTTTTAGAGTTAATGGTGTTCAATAGAGGATCAAGGATGGTTCTATGGAGTTTGGGGATTAAATTCTATGAAATGGGTTATTCACTATGTGATAGGTTGTTCTTGTCTTGGATGCTAGTGATTTACAGCTTGAAAATTCAGAAGGTAATTCTATGCTTAACTGATTCATGACATGAAATAATAATTCATGATGTGAATTAATTCGAGGATGAGGTGCCATAAAAATCATTGTATGTTATTAGAGTTTGGTGTTTAAGGGATTCATGGCCTGATTCTATTTCAGGTCCTAAATTAGAGGGGGCCATGAAATCTCATAGAATGAACTGATCAGTAACTTCATGAATGTGTTGAGGTCTAACATATTTTTAAATTCTGATGATCTTATGAATTATTTCATTCCTCTCTCATTTCTGTCAAACCTTAGGTGAAACCTATGTTATTTTGTAGGATCATTTAGGCCCTTTTATCCAGATTTGATACTTGGATTCTAGAGGATGATATTTGGATATCCACAGTGAGTAAATATTCTTCTCTCCTTCAATTTATTTAGTTCATCTTTGGTAATTTTTGGTAGTGATGTTTTTTTGTTAGAGGAGTGTTCAGAGCTATGATTTTGTTTAAAAATTGATGTGATTCATGTTGATTCTAGGTTTCCTGGTGCATTTTTGGTCTTCTAGTTATTTCTCATTTTCCCCACTATGTGCGGTGCTCAAAAAATATTCTTTGAGGTAGTGGATCTTTGTTCTCTCCCTATTTATGTTCATGTGTGGGGATTGAATGATTTTTTCTTCCTTTAAGTGGATAGTAAGGGTCAGATTAAGAATATAATTAATTTGATAAATCTAAATTTGATGGTAATGGGTAAAAATCATATGTTTTACTAGTTTTGATGATATTTATTATAAGATTATGCATGCATGTTACCATTGTTGAAGATCACAGCAGTTGGGAGCCTTTCTTGTGTTGTAGTTGATGTACCTATGGAAACCTATTTATGTTGACTATTTGATATCACCCTTAATAAAAAGATAAAAACTTATATATTTTTAATGAATTTTTCCCTTAAAAATCAATAATTTCATGATAATAACCATGCTAAGTAATGAATTAAAGTGATTAAATCCCTTTTTGAATGTGATTTTTGGTAAATTATGGAATTTAAAATGTGTTTTTATGTGTTTATGTGGTTATTGTGAATTTTTGTTGGTTGTGTGAAACCTATTTGGGATTGTGTGTTAATAGTGATTACTAACTTGGGTATGGAATTTTTTGGGTAGTGATGTGATGGTTGGTTGGAATGGGATGTGTTATGGGCTTGTGTGTGGTGATTATGATGTGTGGTTGTCATGGTGAGATAGTTGGGTGGTGTCAATATGTCTTGGAATGCATTTTGTTTTTGTGGTGGTTGTGGATGTGAGATGGGTGAGCTATTATATGGTATATTTTCTCTAGTTTCCTAGTTATCCATGGAAGAAATCAAAATGTTGAAAATTAAAAGACATTTGTTGGTAAATGAATAAGAATAGGATGGAATTTAATTGTGAGAATGAGATGAAATTAATGTGTGGTAATTGGATTAAATGTATTGAATTGTAAATTAATGGGTTGTGTTAATTTGAATGAAATGGATTATTAAATGAGAGTTGGTGAAAACTCATTAAAATTTGGAAATGTTGGAATGGGTAATTGAAAATGTAATTGTGTGGTTATGTGTGGTGGTTGTATGGTGTGATGCATTTAGTGGTGGAAGCAGTTATGAATAATGTCATGTGGTGTAGTGGTGTTGATGTGGAGTATGTTAGTTCATTTGATGTTAACTCATAGGTTGGGTAATGTGTGTTTTCTAACTATCATGTATTTTTATGTTCTTTCTATACGTGCCCCACCCAAGTTAGATAACCATACTAATGCCCAGATGTTTTGGGTTTTGGGTGTTTTCCTCAACATCCTAGATGGTGGTGATTCGAATGGCTAGCTACCCCCTCTTCCCCTTTCTCTCTTTGGAAATAGTGATGATACAGGTTAGTGTTTGAGATTACACCATGATGATATGAGTAGGTTTTAGAGATTACCTAGTAATGAGATGATGGGTTGGTGTTGGATATTTCTCAATGGTGATGAGGATGTGATATGTGGTGGTGGTTATGTGTGTTAGGAGGAGGTTATGAGGTTGATGTCCTTCATGTTCATGATACCTTACTTACCCAGTTATGTGATGAGGTTGTGATGTGATGATGGTTGATGCTAGAACCATATTTTAGACCCTATGAAATGTTGGGATATATCAGGATGCATCACAAACCACATCAGAGATAGTTGGATATGTGATATGATATTTATATAAGGTATGGGAAAAAGTTACTATGACATTGGGGCCTCAAAATTAAAAATTAATGGGGAAGTGTTTGTGGGGTGCATTTTCCTCATGTTCTTCAGATACTATATTACTACATCGGATGTTTGATTTGGAGATCATGTTATGGTAGGACTGTGATTGGTTAGTTGACATATTTAGGTTCATGTTAGATTTTCTTTTTGTCCACTAGGGAATTAGTATGATCTTTTAACTTGTGAACTAGAGACCTTTGGTATGATCCTAATGAGTGTACATGTTATTATCACCCTATGTATATATAAATTGTTTTTCTACCTTTGGTGGAATTTTATGAAATCATAGGCATGGATTGGCTTTCCCTATATAGATCCAACATAAATTGTTGTGAGAAGAAAATAACTCTCTGTATTGTGAATCGACCCCCGATTCTGTACAACTGCAAGGAGGAGGATGAATCTCATTTAGAATCATCATCTCAAGAATGGATATTATTTCCCTATGAGCAAGTGTATCTAGATCAAATGATTGAGTCTAAAGAAAGAACCATCCTCACATACATTCCAATTTTGAGGGGATAAACTGACATGTTTCCTGAGGAATTTCCTGGTCTCCTCCTAGTTGAGAGGTTGAATTTTATATTAAGATTATACTTGGGGTGTTTCCATTATCTAAGACTTTGTATATAATGGATGTTGTGGAACTTGAGGTACTGAATAAAAAACTACAGGAGAATCCAGATAAAGGGTTCATACACCCAAGTGCTTCACCATGGGGTGCATCAGTCATCTTCTTCAAGAAGAAGGATGGGTCAATACACCTTTTCATTGATTATCATGAGATCAACAAGATCAAGATAAAGAAAAAGTACCCTCTACCTCAGATTAATGACTTGTTTGATTAGATATGTGTAGAAAAATAATTCTCCAAGGTGGGTCTTTAGTTGGGATATTATCATGTAAGGGTGAAGAAGGAAGATATCCCCAAGACCACTTTTCGTACTAGGTATAGGAACTATGAGTTCATAGTGATGCCATTCAGACTCACTAATTCTCCAACAATCTTCAGGGACTTAATGAATAGAGTCTTTATAGATTACCTTGAAAAAAAAATTAGTATACTTTGTAGATGATATTCTAATATACTCCAAAATTAAGGAGTATCATGAGGAGTATTTTAGAACTATGCTAAAGACCCTATGAAAGGAGAATATTTACACCAAGTATAGAAAATGTGATTTTTGGTTGAAGTGAGTCTCTTTATTTGGGAATATCATCATAAGAAATGGGTTATCTATAGACCCTTAAAAGACAAAAGCAATTAAAGGATGTATTAGTCCAACATTTGTGACAGATATCTATAGTTTCTTTCAGTTAGCTGGGTATTATCATTGATTTTTTATAAAATTCTCATGATTTTCAAATCCTCTTACCAAGATAACTTAGAAGGGAGTAAATTTTTCTTGTAATGATGAATGTGAAGAGATATTCATGGAGTTAAAAAAGAGGCTCATCATTTCACTCATACTCACACTACCCACAAGTGGATAACTCTTTATAGTATTCAAAGATGCTTCTAAGAAGGGATTAGGTTTTGTTTTAATTTAGAATGACAAAGTCATAGCCTATGCTTCAAGGTATTTTAAAGTTCATGAGAAAAACTATCCCACACATGATCTGGGGTTGGAATTTTTTATATTTGTGTTGAAAATCTAGCATCATTATCTCTATGGGGAGAAGTGTGAGATATATATAGATTAAAAAATCCTCAAGTATATATTCACATAGATATAGATGAATATGTTTCAATGATGATGGTTAAATATGATCAAGTACTATGACTACTCAATCCACTACCATCATGGTAAAGAAAATGAAGTGGAGGATTCTCTAAGTGGAAAGGATCCTGGATCTTTATCAATGATGAGAATTGAGAATCATATAATATTATTAGACCTGTAAAGGATGGACATGGGAATCATAAAGGAAGGAAAATCATAAATCCTTTTATAAATTATTTCTTAACCATTTATTTTGGAAAGGTTAAAGTATTCTCAAAGAAATGGTGTGTAAATTCAGAAGAAGGTGGAATCCATGAGAAAGAGGAAGTATTTAGAGTTTAAAATTGATGAATTAATTTTGTTATTTGGGTCAAGACTATATGTTTCATAAAATATTGAGTTAAGGAAGGATTTTTTGGATTATACACAGCAACTTTCTCCATTCACCCAGGAAGCACAAAGATGTATCAAGATCTCTATAAGCATTATTGGTGGGACAATATGAGTAAGGGGATCATTGAATATACATTATAGTGCCTGGTATTCCAATAAGTGAAGGTTTAAAGGTAGAAGTAAAAGGGGATAATTAAACCATTACCCATACCAACATGGAAATGGGAGAACTTAACCATGGACTTTTTCACCGAACTTTCAAAGACATCCAGGGGAAACAATGTTATAGGGGTTGTTATGGATCATCTTACAAAGATATATCACTTTACTAAAATTTCATTGGACTTATAATTGGATTAACTTTTATGGATATACATCATATAAGTGGTAAGTTTGTATGGAGTACCATTATCAATTGTATCCAATTGAGATTCTAGATTCACCTCAAAGTTCTATAAAATTATTTAACATGCTCTAAACACTAAGTTGAACTTCAGTATGTCCTATCATCCTCAAACTGATGGAAAATATAAGTGTAATATTTATAAACTGGTAGACATATTTTGAGCATGTTATATGGACTTCAAAGGAGTATGGGACCAACATCTTCCTCTGGTCAAGTTCTCATACAACAACAGTTTCCACCCAAGAATATAAATAGCTCCATATAAATCCATTTATGGGAAGAGGTGAAAAACACATGTAGGTTGGTATGAAGTTTGGGGATGAAAACTACTAGGTACTGAAATGGTTGAGGAAATGGTATTCAATATAACATCAAGGATGATCAGATTTGATAGTAGAGTTATTCTAGTAATCGTCGATGAGACCTAGAGTTTGATATTGGAGACATGGTATTGCTCTTAATATCTATATATAAGAAAATGATGATATTTGGGAATAATTGAAATCTTAGTCCAAGATACATCAACCCCTTTGAGATCCTTAATCACATCAGAGTAGTGTTCAATCAACTAGCACTCCCATAGAACATATATCAAGTACATGATGTATTCCTTGTATCCCTATTGAGTAAGTACATACCATACCCCTCACATGTAATAAATCCAGAGATGGTACCATTAGAGAATGAAATTTCCAATGAGGTTCATCTAGTGAAGATCTTAGATTGTAGAGAAAAGGTACTATTAAACAAGAAAATGCACCTTGTCAAAGTGTTGTGGAGAAACCAAAAGTTTAATGAATAAATGTGAGAACCATAATAGGTGATGAAGCAGAGTTACCCTCATCTATTTTAGTGTGGTAAATGAAAATTTCAAGGGTGAAATTTCTTAAGGGGGGAATTTTGTAATGACTCAAACTATTATAAATAAAATTTCACTTTTTGGCTTATTTAAATGTATCATCATGAAATATGGTTATAGAAAAAACATGAATTTATTTGGTTTTGTTATATCTTATAGGATTTCAAAAACCATTAATAATCATTATCATTGATAATATATCCATTAAATATTGATTACATGATTATTATAAATATAAGATTTTAACAAATCTAATTGTCATAGAAAAAATAAGTGATGGCCTCAACCAATAGAATCGTACCCTATGAAGCCCATTTATCAGAGATTTTGAGGGAGATATAATTTCTAGGATTTACCCTTGACCAATCCCAATCTAAGATCCAACAAATTAATCATGATAAAAACCATTTATGGGATAATTTCAAGCACATTGAGATCACATCCCAAACCATATTCGCTGAATCACCCCATGAAAGTCCTACCATCATGCACCTTACTCTTAAGGAATTTTCTGGTGTATTAAAGGGATATGTATCAAGAACCTATCAATACGAATATGTACTTTTTTATAGAATAATGAATATATTTTCATCCTATTATTATTACTTTGTAAATGATTTTTATTTTGATACAATAAAGTAAAAATTGTATTTTTGGTTAATATTAAAATTAAATTAATGAATTAATGAATTAATGAGTTTTTTAAATAAATTATATTTTAATATTATTAAATAATTTTTATCAGATATAAATGATCATATAATTTTTATGAAGTCAATTGTAATTTTTACAAGGGTTTGAAAACTGTTATTGTCAAAAAAACCTATCATTTCTTAATAAATGTCAATTTTATTTTAAAAGTGAAAATTAAAAATTTAGAAAATTATTTAGTTAAAATGAATATTATTTTTGGAATTATAAATTTAAAATTTTCCAACAATTAATTTTTTATAATTTTATGAGGCAGCCGAATTTTTGGGTAATTATTAAATATCATATAAATATACTTTGTGTTTTATGACATAATAATGACCCAAAAGTGATGTAATAATTAGTATAAATGGGATCCAAAACCAAATATATTTTTTCCATTTAAAATAATTTTATTTTAAGTTTATTTTATTTATTTTATAAATCCATTATGATCCTCCAAAACTTATAATATATTTTAAGGTTTTAAAATTCATTCTTTAAGAGTGTGACTCACCACCACATAAGCAAGGGAATCATTTTAATAAGTTAAGACCTTGGCCTTATAAAATAATAATATCCACTAACTTTTTTTATAAACCATGGTAAAAACCATGGGATGGTTTGTGTTTTTTTTTTGATATTTTATTATGTAGAGTCCAAAACCTAAATAATAAAGAAATCCCCCTATTTTATTATATAAAACCACCTAAGATCCCATTTATCTTCACTAAAAATCCTTATAGAATGAACATACTATTTCCTCCACTATATAAATTCCTTAAAAGTCACTTTCAAGCTCTCAATAATCCCCTCCCATGTTTTTGAAGTTTCACACTCAAGTAAGGGACCTTCCTCTCCTTCTTTCAATTCAAGCACCTTCTTTAGAATTTGTTTTATTAATATAATTTTTTTATGATTTTATGTATTTATAAACATCCCCTACTATCCAATGGATATTATTTTAATGATTTTTCATTTATTCTCTCTCATTTTTACCTTCACATAAGTCGTTACTATGCTGAAATTCTGTAAGGGGTTTATCTCTTCTCATTTCCATTAAAAACTCCTTTTATAATATGTCTATTAAATTCCATTTTATTTTGTTTGGATATGTTCTTATATATTCCCCTTACTTTAATTTTAATATATAAATGATTATATCCCCATTTTAACTCTCATTAATCCTACCATGATTCTTTATGCACACCCGTTAGCATGCTGAAATTTCATCAGGGATCTTTTCCTGTCTTCTATTTATTCAAGCATCTTATTTACCTTATGTCTTTTATCTTAATTTACATATTATGGGATGTGTTATTTCATATCCCCATTACTATAAAGTCAATTACAAATTATTATAGGCCCCTTTCACTTTCATCAATCCCTTTTATGAATTTTTAAGTAACGTCATTATGCTGTCAAAATTTCACCACAATTTTCCATGACAGAACAATTGTGTAGTGAATACCATACCCATTTTTCTATAAAATTAATTCACCTTTATGAACATATACCTATTTATTGGAGGATTATATGTATGTATTCCACATTTCTTTATTATGGAATAAATTATGATGGTGAATGAATCCATGTTGTATGATCTATGTGGAACACCTAAGAATGAGAATGAAATGAATATGATGGGTGCACTCAGATAGTGCTCCAATTAATTAGGTAATGTTTATTATCATGATACATCATGTTAGTAAAGAGAGTTAAACTTATTCATTTTGGTAATTTTTCAACCATGATGTCTTGGAAGGTTTGTCCTTGACCTATGTTTATGATTTAGGGTTTTAAGTTGTTGTCACATTTCCCATGTTATGGTTATCATGTTATATCATGTCATATTATTCATGTTCCTTTTATTCATAAATGATATCCCAATTGTATAACATGTATCACTTATTCCATGTTTATTCCCTTATTGTTATTTATAGATCACCCTTTTCTTATGTATATCCTTAGGTTATCCCATACAGTTCTAAGTTCAAAGGATTATTTTTATCATGTTGAAGAAGTTTTTTATAAATATGTTGTATTCCCTAATTTATGTTGTTATGTAATGTACCTAATTCCCAAATACAGTTTACTTATCAATCATCCAGATTGTATTAATTTTATTCTCATGTAATAAATCAAGTATTAATGTGAAATAAAGATTGGGGTTGTTGTATTTCATGTATGCATCATCTTTCCTACGTCACCATTCCCATGTCATGAATACATCATTTCCTTCCTACATCATGCATGTGTCACCACCTTCTCATGTCACCACCTACGTCTTAAATCCCACATAGTCTTTCCAGGATTTAAACCCTAGTCTCTTGGATTCTATATTATGGGGTTTACCACTTAGGATCCACCCAAACTGTATAAATTTAGTCATCTTATCTATGAATTTTATTGAAAAAATCTAGATATAGAAGTCCTAAATCGATCAATCTTTCTTCAAATATATCACCAAAATATAAGCAATTTTGGGTCCCTAAATATTTACTCTCCAATGTTTTGGGATATAAATTTTTTACCTCGCCTAAATCAAGTGCTAACATTATATGAATGAAAAGGGTACCAAAAAGATCCTTTAAATTATTTCTTGCAAGGTTTTACCATAAAAACTCTTTGATATATGAAAAGAATTGATTCTATTTAAAAGATATTGTTTTACCTCTTGAAGTGATTTATCAAATCTTTCCACCTTTATCTTAATGTTTCATGATTAATGTGAGGAGGATCCTACCTCTTTCCTTTCTAGAGAAGCTTGGACGTCAATATTTATCTTCATTAAAGAAAATCTATTTCTTCCTATTTATTTTATTTCTCTCCTGAATTTTATTTCAAAATCTTTCCTCTCTTGTTTTTATCTTATTTTTAAATTTTTCCCTATTTATTTTTGGCTATGATCCCTTTATCTCAATTGTTCTATCATTTTTGGGGAGTCATATCCCTTTTTAAAATTTATTTTATTTTTTAAATTTATTTTCTTTTCTTTTTTCAAAAAAAATTCAAAATTTATTTTCTTTATATTTTTTAGTTTTTTTCTATTTTCATTTTTAATCTTTATATTCTATCATATCTTTAATTTTTATTTTAGATAATGATATATTTAAAATTTTATCTCTATTTTATATCTTAATTTCTTTATTTCATTTAATATTCTTTTATTCTCTATCTATTCTATTTTAGGAGAGTTATTTTAATGATATTTTTCATTCATATCCTGTCTCTTATCTAAGAATTTTCTTAAAGATTAATTTTTTTCTAATCATGTGTAATTTATTCTTAAAATAATGTTTTATGTTCTCTATCTCTTGGCATGATCATATTTCAATATTTGAAAATATTTATACATGCTTAAATATCCTTATTTTCAAAATTTATATTGTTTTAAATGAATTTTTGTTCATTCCTTTGTTATTGTATTGATCATAAGATTATTTTTTTAATACCTTTATTACTTCTTGATATTATTTGATTTATCTATTTATTTTATAAATCATGATAGTTTGTAAATTCTTATCAGTTTATTAAAAAAATCCTAAAGGGAAGTTTGATCTTATTTAAAGTTTTTTTTTGAAATTATTTTCTATTGTCTTTTCATATCTATCTAACCTTCTTGATTAAAAAATTACTTTTTAATAATTTTAAAGGAGGGATATTTTTATGGAGGTTAATGGTTAAAGAATTTCTATTTCAAATATTTTTTCATCAAGGGGGAGAACTTTAATTCAAATTTTTAGAAAAGGGGTACACATGGTTTCACGTTTATTTGGTAACTTCTTTTTTTTTTATATTCTCCCTCTTTATTATCTCTATTTTAATATCAAGTGTTTGTGATCATTAAAACTGGGGAGATTATTGGACCCTAAAGCTTATTTTTTTAATGATCACAAACACTCTAATGTTGTTCTAACTTGTTTCTAAAGGTTCTGAGCATAGAGAAAGTGTGGTTGGGATGGCACCCAACTTTTATTTTTACCGTGATAAATGATTATTATGGGATCAATATGAAAATGAACTCCAGTCTCCATAGAATATAAAAAAGATTTATATAAATAAGGAAGAGGCTAGAAACCTTTAGAGAGGATCTTATACATCATGTTTATAAATAATTTAATTAATTTCATAAAGAAAATAATACCTGGATCTTGGGTGTTTTCTTTGTTAATGATGTTGATCATCCAGAATGACCCTTCCGGATTATCTCGTTGCACTTGTAAGGATCCAAACTAGAATCCCTCTAACAGTGATCCACACGTACTCCGATGGCCTCTGATCGACATCGCTCGTTCTCCAGGTTCTAGCATAGTGAAGTGAGTGTCTTATATTGGTCAATCCTGATCACTTGTTCTTCGTCCTTGAAGAACATATCTCTCTCTTGAGAGGGGTGGGAAGATGATTTGAGAGAGAAATTGTTTAGCTCAACAATTCTCAATTCACTAGGTGTGTGGTTCGGTGCATGGCACAATAGTTGTATGTGTATATTTATTGACATGGGGTTTCAGTTACAATAGTTAATTGCGTAATAGAAATTAAATACATTCATAACCTTAGATAAAACTCATGTTATTAATAATAATACCACTTTATTATTTCTAGTGTTCCAACTTGTGCAAAACAGAATTATAAATAAAATTTCGTGTCACAAAATAATAGCAGCATTATTTTAATTTGTTTCAACTAGTAAAATAATTATTTATCATCTTGCAAATAATTATTTTACTACCGGACCGGCCTTGGTCCTCTCGAACTCCACCTTCGTTTATTGAACACCCAAATAAATAAATAAATAATTTATTCTCTTAAATAAATATTTTATTTTCAAAGTAGTAGATAAATATGTATTAAATGTTCAATAAAATAAATAAATATATTTTACCCAAAATTTGGTGAATAAATATTTATTTAATTTATGAAATCATTTCAAATTGAATAAAATTATTCCATTGTCTAGATAATAGTATTTACTAATTAAATTTAAATAGAATTTAACCGAGACCACCAGAAACACTTAGTGTGTGAACCTCTAGGATTCTTTCTCATTGGCATTAGGTGAGATAGCCTAAAGTCTAAGAATACTGTCTAGCAATGATTCAAGGCACCCAAGAGAAAGAACTTAAAGTTTCAAAAACAAAATCTACATACGAATTCTCACTGTGTGATATAATCCCTTTGTCGCGATATCTCATCAAGAAGGTTTCATGATAGTGTCATCAACCTTTGTGCTTGATACATCATTCTTTTGCTACCTGAAATAAACTCGTCGTTACACCATGGACATGGAATTTTGCACAACAGTTCTATTTCAATTAAAGGTCTGAGAAATCAACTTCCATAAATTGAAGGGAAAAATTCTTCCTTGACTTATCCATTAATAACATGCCACTCGTGATGCACTCAACGTACCCTACTTCCCGCCAACTATCTCCATGATGGTTTTCGTCAGTAAATAAAAGTGTGCAATTCATTGCATGTATTAATGATAATATTTAAATTTAAGGATCAATACAAATGCTCATAGATAGAAATATCCTATGACACCAAAACATGTAGAATTCCTACTGGAGGATCTGTTCTCATAATATCCTATCTTGGAGATTACCAAGTGTGAACTTCATGAGAGGAAGTCTCATCTGCTTGCGAGTACTCACACCTAACGGTATGCATGCTATGTTTCCCATAATAGTATTTCACCCAACCGTAGAACTATATTTAAGAATATTGTTATATAATTTCAAGGTTCTCATCATAGCAGGGAACTTCCATGACCTTATTAATGAAACAAATACTCTATGACATTATTACATCATAGTCATATGGAACAATGAACAATATGTAATAAGATATTTAATATTTAAATACATTAAATGTTCAGGTAATGAAAGTACAACCACTTGGTTCTCGGATAACAACTCTTAAAAACTCCCACTTGTACTAGAGCCAACTGCCTATGAATTTCAGTCCGCTAGACCTCACATGGTGATCTTGTTTCTGCTGAGTCAAGGATTTAGTCAAGGGGTCTTCCACGTTGTCTTCCATGGAAATAATGCTCACTGCAACTTCACCTATTTGAGAAAAATCCCTCAATATATGATAATTCTGAAGTATGTGCTTCATCCACTGATGTGACCTTGGATCTTTTGTGATATCCATCGCTACAGTATTATCACAGTATAGTGTGATGGGATCTTTATTGATAGGTATCACATCCAACTCCTGGATGAATCTTCACATACAAACTGCTTCTTTAGCTACCTCATAAGCAATGATATACTTAGACTCGGTTATAGAATCTATGACCACACTCTACTTTGATCTCTTCTAGCTCATTTCACCTCTATTAAAAGTAAAGATATATCCTATTTGCGACTCCATGTCATCTTGATCAGTCTGGAAACTAGAATCTATATATCCTTTGATGACTAGTTCATCATCTCCTCTATAAACTAGGAACATATCCTTATTATGCCTCAAATAATTTAAAATAGTCTTGACTTCCATCCAATGGTGGTCACCTGGGTCAGCTTGATATCTTCCCACCACACTCAATGCGTAAGTGACATCCAACCTATTACATATCATGGAATACATTACTAACCCAATCGATGATGTGTATGGAGTCCTTTCCATTATCTTTCTTTCCTCATGTGTCTGAGGAAACATTTTATTGGAAAGATGAATTCCATGTGACGCTGGAAACAATCCCCTCTTGTATTGTTCTATACTGAATCTCTTCAGTATCTTTTCAATGTATGTACTTTGACTTAGGCCCAACAATCTCTTGGATATATCACAATGGATCTTGATCCCAAGAATATATGCTACCTCTCTCAAGTCCTTCATGGAGAATCATTGATTCAACCATGCCTTAACAGACTGTAAGATCGATATCTTGTTTCCAATAATTAATATTTCATTAACATATACTATTAGGAAAACAATTGCACTCCCACTAAACCGTTTGTAGACACAAGTCTCACATTCATTCTTGATGAAACCAAATTTTGTTATGGATTCATAAAAACAAATTTTCCATGACCTGGATGATTGATTTAATCCATAAATGGATTTATGTAACTTTCATACCCTATTTGAATCCTTTAAATTCATAAACTATTCAAGTTCTGTCTTGTAGAAATATTCCAGAAGGTTCCCATTAAGGAATGTTATTTTGACATCCATTTTCCAAATCTCATGGTCATGGTAAGAATCAATGGACAATATAATTTCAATGGATTTCAAGATTGAAACTGGTGAAAAGGTTTTGTTGTAGTCAATGCCTTGACGTTGTTTGAACCCTTTTGCGACCATTCATTCCTTATAGGTACTAACTTGTCCTTCCATGTCCATTTTATTCTTGAATACCCATTTTCAACCAATAGGATTTACATAAACTGGAGGATCTACCAAAATCCAGACTTGGTTTTGGTACATGGAATTCATTTCAGAATTCATGGCTTCTTGCCACTTGGAAACATTTGTGCCACTTACTACTTCCTTGTATGTTAGAGGACCATTATTATAAACTAATAATGATTCACTATCCTCGGTAACTATAAAACCATACCGATCCGGTTCTCTAACCTCTCTTGTACTCTTACACAGCTCTTGTGTCTCTGAAATAGTTCTTTATTCCACGAGGCTTTATGGAATCTGTTCATGTACCAACTCTTGTGTACCTTGATCCTCAACTTCATAGAAGTCTATCTCGCTCCCACTATCTCATTTGGATATGTTCTCCCTATCAAGGAATGTGGCATGTCTTTCTACTATAAAATTTTTGTCTGAGGGGGTGTATAGGTAATATCCCTTTGTTTCCTTGGGGTGTCCTATAAAGGTACACTTTGAACCTTGGGGTGCAAGTTTGTTACCTGAAGAGGCCTTAACAAATGCATCACTTCCCCACATATGTAAATTCGATACTATATATTTCTTTCCACTCTAGAACTCGTATGGAATATCATTTATCAATTTAGTTGGTACTTGGTTTGGTATGTGCGCCTATTTTTGTAACACATATCCCCAAAAGGATAATGGAAGAATTACATAACTCTTCATTGATCTCACCATGTCCAATAGGGTGAGGTTCCTCCTTTCTCTCACACCATTACATTGGGGCATGTATAGAGGAGTGAGCTGGGATAGGATCCCAAACTCCTTTAAGTAATCAATGAAGTCTTGATTAAGATATTATCCACCTCGGTCTGAGTAGAGTTTCTTAATCTTCTTACCAAGCTAGTTGTCAACTTAATTCTTGTATTCTTTGAACTTATCAAAAGAATCTGACTTATACCTCATTAAGTAGATATATCCATATCTACTAAAATCATGAGTAAAAGTTATGAAGTATGAGTACCCTCCCCTTGCTTCAACTGGAAATGGTCCACACACATCGGTATGAACCAATTCAAGAAGTTATTTAGCCAATTAAAATTTCTCACTAAATGGGGATTTGGTCATTTTTCCTTGTAAACATGAATTACATACACCAAGTGGTTTTAGTTCGATAGAATATAAATATTTATCTTTATGTAACTTTGTCAAGCATTTCTCATTTACATGACCTAGCTGATGATTCTAAAGTTGGGTGTGGTATGAGTCATGTGAAGTATCTTTGTTATCGATTTCCATTAATTGGTTTGTGTAATCCAACATGTAAAGACTATTGTATAAATGTTCCCTACCAAAACAAATTCTATCTTTTTAAAAGAATAAACATTTCCAAACTTGAAAAAAAATCCATCTGTATCTAATTTGGATACAGAAATGTTGTTTTTAGTAACAGACAGCACATAATAACAACCCTTTAACACCAAGATCATCTCAGTTTGCAATGTGAGGTGGTAGTCCCTGACAGTTACAGTAGCAAGTATGGCTTCGTTGGCTACTCGTAGATCTACCTCCCCTCATTCAATCTTCCTGAATCTACTTGGTTTCTGTATTTGGATACATATGTGAGCACCACAAGTTGTATCTAATACCCAATTTGTAGAAATAGATATATTGAATTCGATAAAAAACGCACCTGAATCTTCCCCTTTCTTCTTAGGCTAGGTCAAGTTCTTCTTCCAGTGGACCTTTTTGCCACATGTAAAACAAACAGCCTTATGTTCCCTTGCCTTCCCTTTGATCTTCCTTTTCTTGGAAGGTTGTGAAGAATATTTGGTCTTAAATCTCTTTGCCTTCCCTTTCCTCTTATTAACCATAAGGATAGAAGGATTTTCGCGCTTCATATCTTTGTCCACTCAGCGAATGAGGATAAGAAGATCAGATAGATACTTCTCAATGTTGTTCATATTGAAATTGATAACAAAGTTAGAGAATCTCTGAGGGAGTGATGTGAGAATGAGATCGGTACCTAGTTCTTAATGGATTTTAAACCCTAGAACCTCCAAGCGCTCAATGTAGCCAATGATATTGACTACATGAGGCCCAGCTGGGGCACCTTCTCCAAGCTTACTCTGAAAGAGTTCCTTAGAGATCTCAAACCTTTCCTGTCTTGATTTTTCCTAGTAAAGACCATAGAGATTCTCGAGAATTCTATAAGCATCCATGTTTTCATGAGACTTCATGAGATCACTAAAAATTGATTACAGCATTAAACATTGAATGTCAACTGCATTGTTTATATGTTTCTCATAGACTAGGAAATCCTCATCACTCACCTGTTTGGCAGGCAGATCAGGTAATGCTGAATCCAGCACATAAGACTTCCGTTCATGGCGTAGGATAACCCGACGGTGGATAAACCATTCCTGGAAGTTACTGCTAGTGAGAATGTTGTATTTATCTATAATTTATCCTATGAATAGTTTGGTTTACAAGCTTTTCATTTTTATTCTACAATTAAAATAGCAGATCATTAGTACTTTATTGATTACATTTTATGAGAAATAATAAATTTTTATTAAGTCTCCCGTTATTTTATCAAGTCCCAATGGCCCTCGCCATTGAACTTAGAATGTCCAGTTTTTATGAAGTTCTAGTAGAAAGGATCCATATTCCCCTTCGCATAACCCCAACAAGGGTTGGTCGAGATATTATAAGGTATTTAGGTAGGAAGGTCTTTGCCAACTGTAGGCTTGCAGCTCCTTAATCTGTTGAGTGGACTCCCCAATCCTGAAATCATGACATAGGATTTCCTCAACTCTTGCCTCCAATATTACACCAAGTCTAGTAAGGGATACTCCTCTTGATGTAATATGGTTAAGTCAACCTGAAACCTTTCATAAGGGATTACTGTATAAAATTAAGTGTACCAACAAGGGTTGGTCAAACACATAGTTTTATTGAGTTTTTCCATTAATCAAGTAACGGAAGGCCTGATATGACTTAATATTTTATTTGAGGGATTTTTATCTCTTATGCGTGAAGTGATTATTATCATTATCACATGGTTGTTAATATTAAGTGGAACTTACTTAAGTGATTAACCATGTATTGATAATATTTATGCATAAGTCTGGTTTATTTTAGTTCTATATTGCATGCTTATTTAATTCATTAATTATGTGATCGTGACAACACATCCATACTGATAAACCATGCAACTCACAAAAATAAAATAAAGAGAATGATCATGATATTTTCTAATGGTTAGTTTATCTAGAGGTTTATAAACTAGCCCTGACCTGGGGGAGAAATATCTTGATCCTTTTGGGTTCTTTCCACCTGTCCACCTCTGTATCTCCTGGGATTGGTTTTGTCTCAGCTCCAGCTTGAACCTCCATCACTATCTTGGGAGTTCCATCCATTACATATGCCTTTTTTTAGCTCACATGCAGGTGAGAGGTAAAACGGGGTTTTACATAAAAGAAACCTTAGGCACGCAGACCCTACATATTAATGAAGAGAAGGCTCACATGCCAACAAATTTAATTTAAATAAATTAAATAAAAGAACCCATACACATACAAAGGTCTTGGTCTAGATCATGATCATCCATACATGAAATGATATATACACATCAATAAAACTAGCATTCAATTATTTAATCATTCTTATTTAAGATAAATCATGCTTAAATAAATTAATTATCACCTTTAATTAATTAATACTTTTATCTTAAACCCTTTTCTTAATTTCCTTGAGATTATCATCCATCATAATTTTAAACAAATAAATTCCTTTAAAATTATCTTTGTACGTAACTTGTATCTTAGAGGCTACCTGGTGAATTCCTATTCATAACTACCCAATAGAAATGAACATTATGCAGATGTTAAATTAAACACATATATATAAAACACCTATCATGTGTTGTGCCTCATCTTTACGCCTACACGATGGTACAAATCTCAAGGTTGTGTATAATATAATAACAAATTTTAATAAATCTATGTAATTTGGATGAGTACATGACATGTAGTTTCAACTACACAGTGTGTACTATTTTTCACCGTCCATCTGAAGTACACACCCAGGGAAACGGTGTGTTAGTGTACTTTGGAAATCTTCAGAGTACACGGCGTGTCTAGTATACCACACGTTGTGTAGTTCCTCATTGCATGGTCTCCAGTCGGGCAAGCTGTGTATGGGGTACACGGTCCAACCCTAACCTGAAGGGACTACACGTCATGTCCAGTGGGCCACACAGCATGTAATATGGAAACTGTGTGCCACCTATTCCTTGTCAACACATGAAGTCATTAAGACTTAAACAAAATCCAATGACACATCTTGGTTTGAAGGACCAGACTCGATGCATTGAACCTTGGCTACACGGTGTGTACTACCTAATACATGTCATGTGTTCTTTTGTTGTACGTCCAGGAACCTTTGGCACCTCTATATGAGATCCTATATTTTATTTTAATCAAAATTAAAAGAAAATATTTTTTCTATAAGGTGAATGAGAAACGAAAGAGGAGGAATAGATCTTGAGATTTAGATTTTCAGAATGATTAACTTGAATTGAAACAACTAAATTATTAAATGTGTAAATCATAAATGAAATATTTAAATAATTATAAACTATGATGTAACCGCTCTGATGCCACTTGAAGGTTCCAGGCATAGCAGAAGCCTGGTTAGAATGTCACCCAAATTTGATTTTTACCATGATCAATGATTATTCCGAGATCAATACGACAATGAACGTCAGTCTCCATAGAATATAATAAAAGATTTAGATAAAGAAGGAAGAGGCCCAAAACCTTTAGAGAGGATCTTGCACATAATTTTTATAAAAAATTTAATTAATTTCATAAAGAAAATAATACCTGGATATTCGGTATTTTCTTTGTTGATGATGTTGATTGTATAGAATGACCCTTCTAGATTATCTCTTTGTGCTTGTAAGGATCCAAACTAGAATCCCTCTAGCGGTGATCCACACGTGCTATGATGGCCTCCGATCGACACCACCAATTCTTTGGGTTCTAGCGCGACAAAGTGAGTGTCTTGTGTTGGTCATTCTTTATCGCTTGTTCTTCAGCCTTGAAGAATGTATCTCGTTCTTGAGAGGGTTGGGAAGTAGATTTGAGAGATAAATTGTTTAGAATTTACCAGGTGTGTGGTTCAGTGCATGGCACAATAGACATATGTGTCTATTTATTGACATGGGGCTTCAGTTATAATATTTAATTGCGTAACGGAAATTAAAAAAATTCATAACCTTATAAAAAATCCATGATATTAATAATAATAATGTATCATTATTTATGATGCGTCAAATTACACAAAACAGAATTATAAATAAAATTCCTCATCACAAAATAATATCAGTTTTATTTTAATTTGTACCAACTAGTTAAATAATTATTTATCATCTTGCAAATAGTTATTTTACTATCAGACTGACCTTGGTCCTCTCGAACTCCACTTCCATTTATTGAACACCCGAATAAATAAATAAATAAATTATTCTCTTAAATAAATATTTTGTTTACAGACTAGTAAATATATATTTATTAAATTTTCAATAAAATAAATAAATATATTTTACCCACAATCCAATGAATAAATATTTATTTAATTTATACAATAATTTTAACTTGAATAAAATTATTCCATTATCTTGAGAATAATATTTATTAATTAAATTCAAATATAATTTAACCGAGACCACCAAAAACACTTAGTGTGTGACCCTCTAGGATTCTTTCTCGTTGGAATTAGGCGGGATTGCATAAAGTCTAAGAGTGTTGTCTAGCAACGGGTCAAGTCACCCAAGAGAAAGAACTTAAAGTCACAACAATGACATCCACATATGAACACTCACTGTGTAATATAATCCCTTTGTCACAATATATCATCAAGTAGGTTTCATGATAGGGTCATCAACCTTTGTGCTTGATAAGTCATTATTTGACTACCTGAAATAAACTCATCTTTACACCATAGCCATGGAATTTTTCATGGTGGTTCTATTTCAATAAAAGTTCTGAGATATCAAATTCCATAAATGGAAGGGAAAAATTATTCCTCAATTTATCCATTAATAACATGTCACTCATGATGCACTTAACGCACGCTACTTCCCACCAACTGTCTCCATGACAGTTTTCATCAGTAAATCAAAGTGTGTGATTCATGACACGTATTAATGATAATATTTGAGTCTAAGGATTATTACACATGCTTGCATATAGAAATATCTGATGACACCAAAACATGCAGAATTCCTACTGGCGAGTCTATTCTCATAATCTCTTGTCTTTCAGATTACCAAGTGCAAACTTTATGAGAGGAAGTCTCATCTGCTTACGAGTACTCCCAACTAAAAGTATTTATTCAATGTGTCCCATAATAGTATTCCATCCAACTGTATAACTATATTTAAGAATATTATTATAGCATTTCATGGTTCTCATCATAGCGGGGAACTGGCATGACCTTATCAATGAAACAAATACTCTAGGACATTATTACATCATATTCTTGTAGAACAATGAATAATATATAATAAAATGTTTAATATTTAAATACATTAAATGTCCATGTAATAAAATTACAACTAGTTGGTTCTAGGACACCAACTCTTACAATTTCATGTTGTTTACAGTGTGTTTTTTGTGCTTCTAGTGTGTTAGTTTGGTAGGAAAGAATCATACCTAAAGGTATATTCAAATTGGGTTCAAAGGGCCTATTCCACTTATTTTATAGTAGGGAATAACCAAATACCTAGTGTATTTCCACCGGATAGCCAGTGGAATGGGAAGAACACTCTCAGCTAGTAGGAGTCCATTGGCTAGCCGATAGAGGTGCACCGACTAACTGGTTGGAGATGTCTAAAAGCAGCTACTGCTAGGCAGCCCACCGACTACCCATGTCCTTTCTGCATTTAATTTTCTACGTCACTTTCATTTAATTTTATTATTTTAAATTCTACTATGATTTAATTTGATTATATTGATCGCTTTCTTTACATCATCGTGTATTTTATAGCATCGATTTTATTTATCTCTTTAATTTTTTTAAAGGAAATTCACCACCCCCCCCCCTTCTTTCCATTTATATGGCCCAAAAAAATAGGCTTAAAGAAGAAGATACCCTAATCTAGAAAAATAAGAAAATTCATCGACCAGAAAGAGATCGAACACCGCCCAAACCTCTCAAATGATGATCCCTCTTCTAAGATTTAGTATTTTCCATGGTTTTTTATGATCAACTTTAGAACCAGTGTTATCATCTTGAATAGTGAGAATCTCTAAGGCTCGAGGATCCTGTTCTCTAGATGAACCTATTCCATGATCCTTTTCAACCCCATTTGATTCATCCTTAGGTTCAAATATTCCCTTTAGAGGATGACTTTCTTTTTTCCTACATCTTAATTGACTGCCCCAGTGGGTCTAGCATGGGATTTTTCACCTTCCTTTAGTAATGATTATCTGATACTAGATCTATTAAAATTATCTAGCATAATAAGGATTCTTTTCTCCCCAATATTCTATGTTCAGATTTTCCTACTTTCATTACTTGGAATATCCACTGGTGACATCACAACAACACCACTACCAAAGGTGTGAACCACTAGAGGGGACTGCTCAGGCATCATTGGTGCATGGGCCTTAGCACTATATTTCTATTGAATCAGATCTTATAGAGGAGAAGGACCAGTCCTCACAGCATCCATTTCAATAAGGTCATGAGTAACCTATGATTTCATGGTGATGTGAATCCTATCCTGGACTGAGCTCAGACGTAAGAGATCCACCTGCTCTATAGTGTTATCCTTCCCAACATAAATATCCTTCATATTAGTAGTGACTATGATTAAGTGGGTTCAATCTTTAAAGGGGTCACCCATGAATGGTTTTCCACCACTTCCCATAGCCTTCATGTCTACCTCCATATGGTAAAAATTTCCCTTAACATCATCCTTTTTATAAATAGTATTCAAAATACTATTTTTATCCTAAATTACTAACATTTCAGTAATTAAAAAATAAAAAAATTATAAAAATGATATAAGATCATCAATTCATTTGATTCTCATCCATCCTAAATTCCAAAAAAAAAACTAACCCCAAAAATAAAATAAAAAATTTAAAAAAAAAAACTATTTTCAATAATTTTACTTATATTGGGAGGGGTTGAGGGGTTCAGAATGAACATGATGGGCCATAACCATTGCTGAAACAAAAACTAAGATCAAGAAACTAAAAAAAGGTTCAAAAATAAAAGGTAAAAAAGAAACAATAGAAAATTTGGAAAATTAAAAAATGCAAGTAATTTATGTGATTCGAATATTATTGATCCTACATACATGAAAAGATACCTATCACCATATTTATTATTATGAAAATAAAAAAAAATAGAAATCATATAATTGAGAAGATAAAAGAAGAGAAGTAATTCACATGAACCATAGAAGATATATAAGCATAGTATTTTCTCTCCAAGAGTTAATGGTGAACCCTTTCATGAAGATGGTAATATACACCCTCGAACTGGATGGAATCATGCATGAAACCCCAACACTAACTAAGAAAAGGAAGAAGATACAGTGCATAACTAATGTAAAAAAACAAATACAGCCTTACAGAATCAGGAATACACTAAGAGTACGAGAATAGGTTATCAAAAAATATCAATGATTCTTATTAGGTAAGGACTTCTTGAAGAATTCATGGTCAAACAAGACTCGTAGGAGGAAAAATATCCATCATAGTAGGACTCTGAAACATGGAATATGGGATTCAACAGGATAATCTCGAAAGGACTTCTCTCTATTAACCTTTCTTATCTCTATAATGGAGGCTAGAAGGAAGTCAACCATCACTCTCAAGATAAATTCCCAACAAATGAAGTGACATGGTCAGTAATAATGGTGATGCAATGGTGATACAATGAGTTATCAAGCATGGTAGTCAAGGGTGGATGAGTGGATGGATGGGGGAATGTGGAAGAATAATAAAGGTTATGTGAGTGAAAAATATTAGGAAAAGAATAGGACACATGTTAGATATAAAGTAGATAGTTATTAGTGAATTGGATCTTGGAGAAAAATAGTAAGTAAAAAAATTATACAAGATTCGTCATATCAACAGTAATCAATGTATAGTAGTGCCCCTAGGAAGAACCTGAGGGTCATAAAACCAAAAATAGTCCATGCTTCAAATCCCACATGCCTAGTAATCAAGGATATCCAACTAAAAATCCCAGAAGGACAGATCTCATTAGGAATAAGATCCCAAAAAAAATATATTTTTCATAATAATAATAAACTAAAATAATTTTTCAGGGAAAACTTTGAAAACAAAATTAATTTTGAAAACAAATTTTAACAACCTATATTTATAAAATTTATAAAATATAAACTAAACTCAAAATAACTTAATATAAAACATATTTATAACAATTATAAAATATAAAAGGACTACATAAGAAGATATATGCTTTTAAAGATATTATTTTTTGTCTAGTTTTTTGGATCAATATATGTGAAAGGATCAAAGTAAACCAAAATTAGAAAAAATATCAGTACAATAAGAGCCAAATGACCCCACTATCTTTGATTCTATCCATTCCCCTCAACCACCTACCTTAAAATAGGTAATTAATTTTTTCATTATTATTATTTCTAAATGTGAATCAAACAACTTTTTATAACTTCATATTAATAAAATTATATAGGGTGAAGTTGTATGTGATTTATATCTATTAACACCCACACATCACCTTGTTGTGAGGGGTATAGTGTATAATATCATAGGAGACATGCTATACAAAAAATAAATCCCAAAATATCACATGAGAGTGGGGATTAAAGTAGCTCATGAGCTAACAATTGAGTTTATTATTCTTCTGGATGATATATATGTTACGAGGATCAGTGATATTATTAGAAAATTAATACCATGGATATATAATTTTATAAAGATACATGAGGGATATCCTTAAAAAATTATTCAAATGAAAAAACATTATTAGTTGATAAAAAAGGTCTAAAATGAGGTATGGTATAACATATGGATAAAACAATGATTAAACGAAAGGTCGGATAAAGAAAATCAAATGAATCAACTAAGAAAACAAAAGGACCTTCTAGGAGTACCTTGTCCCTAGCATTTTCACTACCGCATATATTAACATTTCAAGTTTATGTAGACACCACATTCAAATATAGAAATATGTTATATATCCAATATGAAGAAGAAATATTTGGAAATTCCATTACATAAATGGTAGGTTTGGAGAGTATAAATGAGATTATCAAGTTTCAATGGTTGTGAGTCTCAATTGTAAATAAATACATGAGGTACATTTTCATAATTCATATTTCCAAAAAATGATATCCAATTTTCATTATAGTTAATAACTATTCATATATTCTATAGGAGTATATATTACTAATGTATAAATTTAAAACCAAGTGAAGTATGATTTGGAATCATTAATCCCTATATCATTTCTATGAAAAAAAATCATTGGAATTATAAGAAATTGAATAGAGAAAAGATAAACAAAGTGAGGTTCTTGAAAAGAAAATATCAGATGATGAACTCTTCTTAATGCCTATAATATAGGGGTAAAACTCTAAAATTTAATCATATATAATATTTTTTTTATTTTTTTATTACTTATTTGTTCTTGTTTTTTAGGAATCACTTGTGGTGATTACAATCGATTTGGATACCCCAAATGTTTATTTTTTATATCCAATACATAGATTTTCATCAAACTGACCACACATGATGACTATTGTGAATTTTTAATGCACTTCAATCAACATTTTATAGATAAACATTGAATTATATGTATCATTTTGTGTTTTAATTGGAATTTTGTTAAGATATGGTGATCCATAAATATAGGTTAAATCATGGTACGAGATCAGTGACTAAACATAAGAAACCTATTAATTTCTTCAAATGGAAAGAGATTAAGGTATATATAGTAATATTTTACTATAAAAACATATTTCAAAACAATTTTCTTATTTTTTTTTCAATGTTTATGTAGTGTTAGAAGCAAGATAATGATAATTATTGTGGATATTACGGTTCAAAATTTATAAAAGATATCATATATCATCAAAATAATAGCATCCCTAAACAGATAATTTCTAAAGGTAATTACAATTTCATTAAAAATATTTCTTAATTTTTTGTTTTTATATATTTTATTAGTACTTAAAATATTTATAACAATCTACATACTCAAAAGAAGAATTGAATTTGTTTAGAGATGAGTGGGTAGAGTTCATGGTGTAAGAATGTTTACCAACATAAAATTTATGTAATTACCTATTATGTTTTTGATCTATTATGTTATATGATATTATATATACATTTGGGATGTTAATAATTAGTATGGTAATGCATATATATTATTTTTGACTTATTTCTCAAGAAGTATAATGGAGGGTTATGCTCTAAAGATTCTAACATAGCTAATAATATGTCCATTAAGGATGAAACTAAGATAATGGTAATCGGAAAATGGGTAGATAATGTATATAAATGTCATGAAAATGTGACTTATTACTATTTTTTGTTAAATTTTTCATCATTTTATCTAATATTTTTAAGTTAATTTCTTTATCATTTTTATCTGAAACTTATAAAGTTTTTTCAAAGATTTTTTGGGAATTCATACTTTTCTTTCAACTATCAAGAACAATCCATAAAAGTGAGAACATATTCCTTTAATATGTAATAGGAAACTACATGTTACCTCAAATGTAAACTAAATTGTAAGGATGAATCTACAAAATATTTAATCATGCTAATTTTCTTTAATTAATTTTTGAAATAGACTCTGTAGTTCAAATAGAACCTCTCATATTCTAAGGTATTTTTCTATAGTTGAAGTAAAATTATGAATTCATAAAATATATATCATGAACATTATCTTAAATAGTGTAGGAATCAACCACACCTCAATACAATTCAAAGTGTGCTCTTATTACTCGAAGTGTATGTTTTTAATTTATAATTTACATTTTAGTTCAAAACACACATCACATACTAAAAACCAAGAAAATGAGCTCATATTCCTCCAATGGACCGAAGGCCTTCATTTTTTATTGATTTTGATAATCCATCTTTCAAGGGGTGAGGTGGAACCCTTACAAGTCCCGTAGGCCTAAGTATTACTTGGCCCATAGGCCTTAGAGGAATTTATTTTCCCATAGGCTTAAAACATTACATACAACCTATACTAACTACTTAGAACTGCTCCTCCCCAACATCTTCATTGTGAAATCATCTCTCCACCTTCTCATGGTTGTTCGGCTAGGCATTCCCGTGCATGCATAGGCTTGTCCCGATGGCATGTTACATACCCTCTCATTCTTGTAATTTGTTTAGCTTCTGCTGTTGTAGAGACCCAAAGCTTGACGTACATGGACAATACATTACTTTTTCACAATACTTAATACATAACAAAAACAGACACACAAGGATCGTAATAGTTTAGTGTCTTTGGAATCTCAGAATATAAACATCTAATCATGTTGAAAGATCTTCAAAATCTCCCATAACGATCTTCCCCTTTTTGTTTCCTTACCTAAAAACTTTATTTATTTTCTTGGGAAAATAAAACATAAAAAGGGTGAGCTCAAATGCTCAGTAAGGGAAAACATAGAGAACATAAACAATCCATAAACATTTGAAAGCAAAAACTTGAACATGAAATCTAAACATTAAAACCTTGAGCAAAGACATAAATCGTGGAAGTACGTAAGGCATATATCATAATGGAACATCAATAATGATAAAATATAATGGGAATAAAACATGTAATTGTGGAAACCATTCATCACATGTCATGATTTCCATAGTAGCCAAGGCATTGCTGCCAAGACCATCTTAGTGGACAAAATCCCTTTCTGAAATTGAGTTCACTCCTCATTTCAGTCCTGTAACACTGAACCAGATTAACTTATCGTTTCATCCATGTCTATCTCATGAGATATAAATCTTTACCCAATTAATTGGAGGGATATATAGGTCACACCCATCTCATAATTAAATCATTCTAACTTGTACCACAAAATAAACTTAAAACATTCATAATAACCCAAAGAATAAAATGGGTTTCATAAACATCATCCCATCATCACATAATCCATATAAAAAAAATGGATATCATTTCATCATAAGAAAAGTGAAACCATGTAAATCATAGAGACATTATACTTAAAACATACACATATTAAATAATGTAATCTTAGATGGAAAATGGTTTTGGTAAAGCACTTGAAATGAATTCTTTAGGAAAACATCCTTTCATCTTGAAAATAATTTTATTTTCACAAAATGCCATTCAATTTTAAAAGAAAATGATTTTGTTTAAAATATTCATGAAATATTTTGGAGGAAGCTTCATGAAAATAAGGCTTTATAAAACCGTAAAAATCCTTTCATGTCGTATAAGTTAAAAAAAACATTCTTCTCGTACTTTGGTCGGAAAAGTCAAAAAAGTACCTCGTAACGTAAACAAAAGAAAGATTCCTTACATACCATGGAGTAAAAGTCAAAAATGGGTAAAAAGAACTTTAAAAATACATGAAAACACTTTTATAAAACATGGACATGGATTATTGAAATAACCCCAGTAAATACTTACGAATAAGAAATCTCGGATAAAAATGAGATTTGCAAAATTATCCCTTACCTTAGGTCTGATATGCTTCGTACGTATCTGAACCTCCTGTATAATGATTTAAATAATTTCATTTAATTATTACAGAATCATATTAATTGTTATGATATCATATATGGTTCACTTATGACTTTATATTACCCGTTCTTTTGTAAATTCATGTTAAAGTAGTGTTTTGGGTAAAATCGTTTCATTTGTCGTTCGTGTTTTAACTTGTAATTATTCATATGATTACTTAGATCATGATTACTTATATCCAGAATGTAAAACATCATTTATATACAATATATATTCAGAATATACATATATATAATAGATCGATAAATGGAAAGAAATACACCGTTCATGGAGACGGTAGGCCTTACGTACGCATGAACACTGTTTTCGTTTCCTTATTGAATTGAATGGAATTAAGTAGATATCATACATATATATATATATAAATCCAGTAGCATTATTATTTCCTATATTTCATGATTACTTATTATATATACTTTATAATCATTCATGAATGGTTAATCATTGAGAATGAATCTCATCGCGTCGTGGAGACGGTATTCCGTACACTACTGGAAAATAGGTCTATACCCACGGTTTTGCAAAAAAACGTGGGAATAAGATACCCCTATACCCATGGTTTTACAAAACTATGGGTATAGGGATATTACGTGAACCTATACCCACGGTTCTCCAAAACCGTCGGTATAGGTTCACCTATACCCACGGTTTTGGAGAACCGTGGGTATAGGTTATTTTTCGAAGACCTATACCCACGGTTTTGGATAACCGTGGGTATTTGGTTTTTTTTAAGACCTATACCCACGGTTCTGGAGAACCGTGGGTATAGGTTATGGCGGGGAATTAAAATTAGGCGGGACATGAAAAACATTTGGCGGGAAAAATATTTTTTCACGGTTTATTTTAATATATTTATAAAAATATAAATTTATATAATCGGAATTTATATAGCTCGGTTGGTCACTAGTGGAGGCACGGCTGTGACTTGCGTTCGATTCCCGCGGTATGCGATTTTTGAATTTAAATATCCGATTAGATTATATTAATATATATATATATATATATGTGTATGTATATGTATATATAAATAACAATAGAAAACTGTAGCCCGATTGGTGTGTTTTAGGTGCGCGGGCGGTAGTTCCAGTGTGCGATGCGGGTTCAAAACCTCTTGGTGGCGCTTTTATGGATTTTTTAGTACCCCACGCAGATAAAATGAATATATATACATTGTTGTATAATTATATAATAAAAAGAATATGCAGCTCGGTTGGTTACTTGCAGCTGCACAACATTATGCGCGACGGGAGTGCAGGTTCAAATCCTACCTGCTGAAGATTTTTTGAAATTTAAATACCCACAGTTTTGAAAACCATGGGGTCTGTGGTGTGCCACGGTGGAATATCCATGGTGCAAATTTGACTCCCTTATACCCACGGTTTTGTAGAACCGTGGGTATAGGTTGAGACCCCTATACCGACGTCGTTCCAGCCCACGGTTCCCATAACCGTGGGTATAGCCTATACCCATGGTTCCCAAAACTGTGGTTATATCCTATACCCACAGTTTTGGGGGATATACCCACGGTTTTGAACCGTGGGTATAGGTCGTTTTTTCAGTAGTGGTACGTACGCACGAGCGATGATATCGTTCCCATGATCGTGGAATTGTATTATAGTGTATTTATACTATTTCAGAATCAATATCACTTTAAAATAATAATATATAGTTATTATTTACACCCTTATACCCATCCAAGTAAGGTGGTGGTGGAAAATAGATTACACCACGGCGTGGAGACGGTATTCCATACATACGCACGCGTGGTGATTTCGTTTTCCGTAGGATGGATAGATGGTGAAATAGGGTTGTTTCATACTTATAATAACATATCAGTATATGAGTTATACTGATGTTATTACTTCATAATTAAACAACTAAAGAAGAAGAAGTGGAAGAAGAAATAAAGTTGAAAGAATCGGTAACGGACATTACCTCTTCTTTGAAGCGCCTCTTTGAGACCTCCTCTTAGGGCACTAAAATTGGTATTTGAATAAGACCAGGACCTTTAGGATGTTTCTAGGGAATTTTAGAAGATAATTTGGCAGGGGTTGTCCGAGCTTGAAGGCTCAAAGTGGTGTGAGGAAGAGAGGGAGGAGGTGTCCTTTTATAAGGAAGGAGAGGGGCACCTTTGGAAAAACGAAAAATATTATTTTATTATAAAGTCATATTCGGTTTTTAATAGCTCCAAATTGATTTATTTCGAAGATAAGGTAGGGATGGGTCTAAATCCTCTCATCCAATAGAATTTATACAAGTTTAGGTCATTATATTAACCTTATCTTTTAGTTTTAACTCTTAGTTAATTAGATTGACATTTACCATGTCACTTTGTATTTTTATATTATATAGTTAATAAACTTACCATATACATCCAAGAAACCCCCAAGTGGTCCATTAATGATACACCTATCATGATATAATTATCTTTTCCGAACCTTAGATTTTTAGGAATATAATAACAATTAATAATATAATATTTGTTTTAAAAACTATTTTATGTCAATTTTGACACTATTTGGTAATTGATTTTTTTGAAACTCATAACAGAATGATTAGTTCGAAAAAAGTTAATTAAATCAATACTAACATGTTATATTAACATAGAAAATTATTTGAATTCATAAAAAGTCTCAAATTACATTTATTTGGGTATTTATAACATCAATTGTGTCAATATTTCATTAATAAGATAATTACTTCATCATCATTGTGTCATAAATAAATTAAATTATTTTAAGTCTAAAAATTACATATAAAATACCATTATGTAGGAAATATTTTTATCTTTATAATTAATATTTATAGTCGAATTTATCTTATGTATAACCCTATATTAAAAATGATTTATTTATTAAACTTTGATTTTAACTATTTTAACCCTTCTTTAAATAAATTAATAATAAATGTCCTAATCTAATCCAAGTGGGCCTAAATGGTCATATTTTATTCCTAAGGTTGATTTTGGTCGAATTACATTTATCCAATAGAATTAGGACATGTGTTAGGGTAATAATAATAACACTTTTACCCTTAATTACCCTATTCACTTTTAACCGTCGTAAAAAAAAGTAAAAAGTTACTATTCACCAAAAATTATTTTCATCTCATTGAACCACATTTTAGTCCTTGATATTAACTGTGTCTCTCAGATTTTCGAAATTCCACTCACAGAAGCGGTAAAATTAAGTTTTATGCGAATTTGAAAATTCTCCTAGGAGGTGGGTAAAAGACGGTGAGAAGTTCAATAAAATTTTTATATATCTAAAATTATTATAAAATGACTCCAATTAATTGCATTGAACTTATATAGGTATTATGTATCAATTTTTACCTAAAATAAATTTAATTAAAATAAATACTTATTTAAATAAAAAGTCGGTTTTTGAATAGTAACCCAGTGTTTTCACTATTCATCAAAAATTGAATGTTTTCAGAAAAATACCAAAAATTCACCCTATGCTAATTTTGATATTCTAAATCCAAAAATGAAGTCCATTTTGAAAGATAAAATTTATAAAATTTCAAAAAGTGGGTATTACTATTCTTAACGGCTAGTTTTAATAATATTATAACCATATATCATTGTTTAGTGAAACTTGATATTGCGTACAACACACGCTATCGAGGAAAGTCATGATTGCGTGTAATGCAAGCCAAGTCAGGGTTGCGTGTAATGCAATCTCCCTTTGGTGTAGTGTACAACACAAGACATCAACAAAATTAAAAGAATATTCTTCATAAAATCTCGGGGTGTTACATTCTACCCCCTTTAAAATGAATTTCACCCTCAAAATTCATCGGGGTTATAAATCATTTACTATTCATAGAAACCCACATCGTAAAAAAGAATACTAAAACTTAATTTTAAAAACTAAAGTATGAAATGTAATGATTACCCAAAGTAACTCATCACTGGGTTTCCATATAGGAGAACATAGGTGAGAATATGGATATGGAAGAAAAATCTAACCATCAAGTTCTGATGGAGAGTGGTAGAGAACATGGCTATTAAAAAAGCCAAAAATCACAAAGCCATAGATTTGTGATGATATAAGGTACCATCTGATTCATCGGATATAAGAGCACTAGGATAACATTTTTGGTTTTCAATATCATTTCCCTAAAGTTGAAAATTTTGAATTAAAAGAAATACTTGCTTGATTTTGGTACAATCTCACTTTTGTTCGTGCTTTGAAAAATTTCCACTTCATCTCTTAAAGAAATGAAGTTGAATTTTTTATTCGTGAAGTGTTAATAGATCATGTGATAGAATGATGGTTCATTCCATCTGTTTCAAACAAAAGGTTATAAAAAGTTATCAAATATACATAAGTCAATCTATGGTGAGATTAATCATATATGGTTCCTAAAATGAACTTATACTTCATATATCATACCACTTAATAAAATAAAACTAGTTTCTACTAACCAGGGACTTCCTATAGTCTAGTGGTAGGCGATAAAGGTCAGTCGCACTTCGGTTGTGGGTTCGATTCTCATAGCCTTGTCCAACGCGACGGGTTGTCGCCCGTCCTGCAGGTTGTCCTTTTTCTAAAAATACATTATTATAACTTTCCATCAATAATATCGAAAAAGTTCTAGCCTTAAACAATAATAACTTATGTCCAACATAATTCATTCCAATCTTTAGGCTTATCCAAAATACTGTTGTCCAGTCTCATATTATAGTGAAAATGATTACCAAAGAGTTCATATAAAAAACATGTTAATACCATCGTTGATCCCCATATATCATAAGATATGTCTTGTTGGTCATATTCCAAACATTCGAAGGCCTTAATCATGTATTCTCTTGAAAAAAAATGAATACCCATTGAACCTTAGTGAAAACATGAATGCTGTCAAAAGTTAACTCTTTCCACATACCAAAATCCAAAAATTCTATATACTCAAACCATGATATAACCTTCTCCTTATATCACTCATGATCTCATGAATATTATTAAACATCTCATTATCTTCTTATCCCTTCATTATGCGCATATCATCTAATTTCCAAAAATATCTGAATAACCTTTCATGGTTACTGGTACCATTCATCATACACTTTCAACACTTAAGGAAAGACAACAGTGTAACAATCCTTAGATGTCTCTTTATTCCATAGTACCATGAGATTACTTATACAACATTACACTTGATAAACATGTAATCATTCCACTACCTTCTTAAACCACTGACCGAGCTTCAACAATTCTTTCATCTCACATATCATTTGTAGTCTCTTCATCATCATCAATATAAATACTACCCATACTAACATACTGATTCTCTTCATGAGAATTTCCCTTCGGGAATTGGTTTGCATAATGCTCGTACATTCCACATTTAAAACATTTAACCATTGTTGATGTCATAGCAATACCATTATCCTCATCCATGGTGTTAACTGAACCTTTTCCTTTGCACTTACTGGATTTGTGTCCTTCTTTTCCACACCAAAAGAATCTTCTAGTTCCTTTGAAACATTCTCCTTGATGCCTCTTCCCACATGATTTACATAGGGGAAATTGAACTTTCTTTCCTCTATGATCATCATGAAACTCCATCTTTCTCTTATTATCCGAGTCAGGAAACTTACCAAATTTGAGTTTATTGGACATATTACGAGATTTCTGATTCGGCATAATAATGATGTTTGGACTTCCAAATCCAATTTCATTTGGTTTCTCATGAAGAATATCATTCCATTGTCCATCATATCCTCCATTATCGTGAATCATCTTATTTCCAGCCATTTTCTAAAACCCAAAAAGAATAGTGTGAGAGGCAAAAATCATAATAAAGGGGGAGTAACTTCAATATCTAACATCTTAGGTTTAATCTAATATCGTTACCATAATTCTAGGACTATAACCTATACTTATACTTAACCTTAGAAACATCCATAGACATACATTAGAAATATCTCTAGGGATCTCACTAAAGTTCTCGCATCCTAGTTTCCAAAGGTTAACTAAACCTCCCTCTGATACCAACTGTAGAGACCCAAATATTGACGTACATGGACAATACATTACATTTGAGTAATACTTAATACATAACAAAAACAGACACATAAGGATCGTAATAGTTCAGTGTCTTTGGAAACTCGGAATATAAACATCTAATCATGTTGAAAGATCTTCAACATCTCCCATAACGATCTTCCCCTTTTTGTTTCCTTACCTAAAACCTTTCTTTATTTCCTGGGGAAAATAAAACATAAAAAAGGTGATCCCAAATGCTCAGTAAGGGAAAACATAGAGAACATAAAACAATCCATAAACATTTGAAAGTAAAAACTTGAACATGAAATCTAAACATTAAAACCTTGAGCAAAGACATAAATTGTAGAAGTATGTAAGGCATATGTCATAATCGAACATCAATCATGATAAAATATAATGGTAATAAAACATGTAATTGTGGCAAACATTCATCACATGTCATGATTTCCATAGTAGCCAAGGCATTACTGCCAAGACCATCTTAGTGGACAAAGTCTCTTTCTGAAATCGAGTTCACTCCTCGTTTCAGTCCTGTAACACTGAACTGGATTAACTTACTGTTCTAGCCATGTCTATCTCATGAGATATAAATATTTACCCAATTAATTTGAGGGAGATATAGGTCCCACCCATCTCATAATTAAATCATTCTTACTTGTGCCACAAAATAAACTTAAAACATTCATCATAACCCAAAGAATAAAATGGGTTTCATAAACATCATCCCATCATCACATAATCCATATAAAACAAATGGATATCATTTCATAATAAGAAAAGTGAAACCATGTAAATCATAGAGACATTATACTTGAAACATACACATATGAAATAATGTCATCTTAGATGGAAAATGGATTTGATAAAGCACTTGAAATGAATTCTAGAGGAAAACATCCTTTAATCTTGAAAATCATTTTCTTTTCACAAAATGCCATTCAATTTTAAAAGAAAAGGATTTTGTTTAAAATAGTAATGAAATATTTTGGAGGAATCTTCATGAAAATAAGGCTTTATAAAACTATAAAAATCATTTCATGTCGTATAAGTTAAAAAAACATTCTTCTCATACTTTGGTCAGAAAAGTCAAAAAAGTACCTCGTAACGTAAACAAAAGAAAGATTCCTTACATACCATGGAGTAAAATTCAAAAATGGGTAAAAAGGAATTTAAACATACAAGAAAACACTTTTATAAAACATGGACATGTATGATTTAAATAACCCCAGTAAATACTTACGAATAAGCAATCTCGGATAAAAATGAGATTTGCAAAATTATCCCTTACCTTAGGTCTGATATGCTTCGTATGTATTTGAACCTCCTGTATAATGATTTAAATAATTTCATTGAATTATTAAAGAATCATATTCATTGTTATGATATAATATATGGTTCACTTATGACTTTATATTACCCTTTCTTTTGTAAATTCATGTTAAAGTAGCGTTTTGGGTAAAATCGTTTCATTTGTCGTTCATGTTTTAAATTGTAATTATTCATATGATTAATTAGATCATGATTACTTATATCCAGAATGTAAAACTTGATTTATATATAATATATATTCATAATATACATATATATAATAGATCTATAAATGGAAAGAAATACATCGTTCATGGAGACGGTAGGCCGAACGTACGCATGAACGCTATTTTCGTTTCCTTATTGAATTGAATGGAATTAAGTAGATGTCATACATATATATATATACATAAATACAGTAGAATTATTATTTCATATATTTCATGATTACTTATTATATATACTTTATAATCATTCATGAATGGTTAATCATTGAGAATGAATCTCATCGCGTCGTGGAGACGGTATTCCGTACGTACGCACGAGCGATGATATCATTCCCATGATCGTGGAATTGTATTGGAGTGTATGTATACTATTTAAGAATCAATATAACTTTAAAATAATAATATATAGTTATTATTTACACCATTATACCCATCCAAGTAAGGTGGTGGTGGAAAATAGATTACACCACGGCGTGGAGACGGTATTCCGTACGTACGCATGCGCAGTGATTTCGTTTTCCGTAGGATGGATAGATGGTGAAATAGGGTTGTTTAATACTTATAATAACATATCCATATATGAGTTATACTGATGTTATTACTTCATAATGAAACAACTAAATAAGAAGAAGTGGAAGAAGAAATAAAGTTGAAAGAATCGGTAACGGACATTACCTCTTCTTTGAAGTGCCTCTTTGAGACCTCCTCTTAGGGCACTAAAATTGGTCTTTTAAGAAGACCAGGACCTCTAGGATGTTTCTAGGGAAGTGTAGAAGAGAATTTTGCAGGGGTTGGCCGAGATTTAAGTCTCAAAGTGGTGTGAGGAAGAGAGGGAGGAGGTGCTCTTTTATAAGGGAGGAGAGGGGCACCTTTGGAAAAACTAAAAATATTATTTTATTATAAAGTCATATTCGGTTTTTAATAGCTCCAAATTGATTTATTTCGAAGCTAAGGTTGGGATTGGTCGAAATACTCTCATACAATAGAATTTAGACAAGTTTAGGTCATTATATTAACCTTATCTTTTAGTTTTAACTCTTAGTTAATTAGATTGACATTTACCATGTCACTTTGTATTTTTATATTATATAGTTACTAAACTTATCATATACATCTAAGAGACTCCCAAGTGGTCCATTAATGATACACCTATCATGATATAATTATCTTTTCCGAACCTTAGATTTTTAGGAATATAATAACAATTAATAATATAATATTTGTTTTAAAAACTATTTTATGTCAATTTTGACACTATTTGGTAATTGATTTTTTTGAAACTCATAACAGAAAGATTAGTTAGAAAAAAGTTAATTAAATAAATACTAACATGTCATATTAACATATAAAATTATTGGAATTCATAAAAAGTCTCAAATTACATTTATTTGGGTATTTATAACATCAATTGTGTCAATATTTCATTAATAAGATAATTACTGCATCATCATTGTGTCATAAATAAATTAAATTATTTTAAGTCTAAAAATTACAAATAAAATACCATTATGTAGGAAATACTTTTATCTTTATAATTAATATTTATAGTCGAATTTATCTTATGTATAATCCTATATTAAAAATTATTTAGTTATTAAACTTTGATTTTAACTATTTTAACCCTTCTTTAAATAAATTAATAATAAATGTCCTAATCTAATCCAAGTGGGCCTAAATGGTCATATTTTATTCTTAAGGTTGTTTTTGGTCGAATTACACTTATCCAATAGAATTAGAACATGTTTTAAGGTAATAATAATATCACTTTTATCCTTAATTACCCTATTTACTTTTAACCGTGGTAAAAAAAGTAAAAAGTTACTATTCACCAAAAATTATTTTCATCTCATTGAACCACATTTTAGTCCTTGATATTAACTGTGTCTCTCAGATTTTCTAAATTCCACTCACAGAAGCGGTAAAATTATGCTTTATGCGAATTTGAAAATTCTCTTAGGAGGTGGGTAAAAGACGGTGAGAAGTTCAATAAAATTTTTATATATCTAAAATTATTATAAAATGACTCCAATGAATTGAATTGAACTTATATAGGTATTATGTATCAATTTTTACCTAAAATAAATTTAAATAAAATAAATACTTATTTAAATAAAAATTTGGTTTTTGAATAGTAACCCAGTGTTTTCACTATTCATCAAAAATTGAAAGTTTTTAGAAAAATACCAAAAATTCACCCTAGGCTAATTTCGATATTCTAAATCCAAAAATGAATTCCATTTTGAAAGATAAAATTAATAAAATTTCAAAAATTGGGTATTACTATTCATAACGGCTAGTTTTAATAATATTATAACCATATATCATTGTTTAGTGAAACCTGATATTGCGTACAACACACACTATTGAGGAAAGTCGTGATTGCGTGTAATGCAAGCCAAGTCAGGGTTGCGTGTAGTGAAATATCCCTTTGGTGTAGTGTATAACACAAGACATCAATGAAATTAAAAGAATATTCTTCATAAAATCTCAGGGTGTTACAGCTGTGGTGAATGCTCCTTGCTCATCCTCCTTATAGAGCTTGTTCCTCGTAGGTCGTCTGGTTTGCATCTGCACTTAAGGTGGCCCGAAGGCCTTGAGGTGGCTCGAAGGCCTTACTGACCTGAAGGAATGGGTAGCCTGAAGTCCGTAAAGGACTCGGGGACCAAATCGGTGGCCCGAAGGCCCAAATGGGGGAATATTCTCAGCTGCTATAGTGTCAAGCAGTACCTGCTACAGTTTCTGCTACAGTACCTACTACAGTACTACACAGTTCCCGCTACAGTGCCTTCTACAATACTACTACAGTAACCCATAAATAATTTCTCCACCTAGATTTGATCTCGGGTCTCCCGGATACACTTACAGAGTCCTTACCAACCGGGCTAAGCCTCATGTGTAAGAAAATGAGCTCATATTGATTTGATACTTTAGGAAAATGATCCATAATTCATTTTTGATGTGTAGGAATTTACCGCACCTCAATCTAATACATGGTGTGATTGGTATGACTCAAATCACATATTTTCAGTTTAAGACTGACATTTTAGTTCAAAATACATATTACATACTCAAAACTAATAAAAATCATTCAGGTTGTTTTCATACTTTATAAAAATGGTCCATAAGTCATTATTTATTATGTAGGAATCAAATACACCTTAATCTGATACATGGTGTTCCTGGTATGACTCAAAGTGTTTGTTTTTATCTTAAAATTCATATTTTAGTTCAGAACACATTCCACATACTAAAAACTAACCAAACACATTCAAATTTTTTTGATACCTTAGAAAAATGATACATAACACATTTTTTACATGTAGGAATCAACCATACCTCAATTTGATACACAACATACCCTATATGACTCAAAGTGTATGATTTTAGTTTAAAATTGATATTTTAGTTCAAAACACACATGAAATGATCAAAATTGAGAAAATGCATTCATATTGTTTTGTTAGTTTAGTAAAATGATCCATATTTCATTTTTGACATGTAGGAATCTACCTCATGTCAATCTAACACACGATATGGATGGTATGACTTGAAGTGCATGCCTTCAATATAGAAGTTCCATTTAAGTTTAAAATATGAATCACATATCCAAAACCTATCAAACGAGCTTAGATTGTTTTCAAACTTTTTTTAAAACAATTCATAATTAATTTTTGACATGTATGAATTGACTACATGTCAATCTGACACATGATGTGGTTAGTATGACTCAAAGTATGTGTTTTCAATATATAAGTGTCATTTTAGTTTAAAACTCATCACATAGTCAAAACTAAGAAAAATATTTTGTATCATTTTCAAAATTTAGGAAAATGATCCATAATTCATTTGTGACATATAGGAATTTACCATATATCAATACAATAGATGATGTGTAAGGTATGACTCGAAGTGTGTGTTTTCAATATAAAAGTTTCATTGTAGTTTAAAATGCATGTCACATTGCCAAAACATAGAAAATGAGCTCAGATTGTTTTTCTACTTTATGAAAAATGTAATTCCCCAAACCCAGATGCCTAGAGAAGGTGTATTATTTTATTACATTGGAATTATTACAAGAAATTTTTATCCCAAAGTAATGAATATTTTAGTAGTTTTGGAAAAAAAGATACAAACATAAGTTCAACATTACAACTTGAAAGGAAATACAATATGAAAATTCTATTGTAAACATCCATAACTTATATATTATCCATGAAAGTAAATAATAATATACTTATTCACATCCTGGAGAAATATAAAAAATAAGAAAGGGGTGATCTCAGATTCTCATTATGGGTAAATAATACAGTGGAAGTAATCATAATCATAAACACTAGGCATGGCGAGGAACTAAAAACATATGCCTTTAAAATATACTTGAGCATTATATAGAATAAATGAAAAATAAATAAATAACACCATAATAAATCATAACCATGGATATTATATTAGTCTAATAATCACATGGAAAATCAAATAGTATTTTCATAATGAGGGAATTAATAATGCCAAACATCATAATAATTTTTTCAAGGCCTCATGCCAATACCATACATAAACGGGTAAAAACCCAAACTAGTTTGTCTCATGAGACCTATCGATGCATCAAGGGGATATAGTGGGCATCACCCATCACTTACTAAGTCCAATTAATTCCTCATATGAAAATTGAGAAACATAATCAACATATATATTGATATTGAAACTAACATATGAAATGTAAATAGCTTTCCTCAATCAGTAAACATAAACACTAGACATTCATAGTAATATGGTAAATTGTATCAAGATAGCACATCCACGGTAAAAATAATCATAAAAAATTCAATAAATTATATTATATTATGTAATAAAATATTTATCTCAATAAAACATAATAATCATCAAGAGTATTGAAATAGATGGAAATACTCTTATAAAATCATCGATTAATACTTGAAAGAAATACTCTTTTACTTTGAAAAAAAGAGTTCTTTTGGAAACATATCTATATAAAACCATAAGAAAACTAATATAGTTTTTTCATAATAAAATTAGTGGTTTTAGAAAAATAATTGAGGCTTAAAATAGATTATAGGGTGTACTTGAAAATAGGTAAAAATTTGAGAAGTTCCCTTGAATCGAGCTTGTTTATCAGGAAGAATTTGAGAAAGATCCTTTTAAAACATCACTATAAAATAAAGAATTATTCTGATTGGTACACATAATTTATGAGGAGTAAATAATAACAATTAATAATTTTATTGAGGTAAGTAGAGAATAAGAGTAACCCGAAAGAAAATGGAGGTTTGGGTAGAAAACCCTTACCTTATATCTGAACATATTCTTCACTTGACCTTAACTTCATGGATAATAAAATTAAATACATTAATTAATTAATTAAAAACCTTATATACATGTATTTGATTCATTATAGTTTTATTAAGTTCATTTATGTCCTTATTGGTAAATTATATTATTAAATTATGTCGTTCTGGAGTGTTTGTTTCCTTGACGTCATGATCGGTTCGCTTGATTATAAGTAATGGATTTCATTTAAAATTGGTATAGTTCTATAGAATTAAAATTTCATTCTATTAATGAGAATACATAAGTTTAAAATGGTTATATATATCATTTTTATATATATTATGAGGATGAATCATTAGATAATACATTTAGTGATAATCATTCAGATTATTACAACGGTTATTAATCATAACGAACTCATTTTGTATTATCGCTTGGTATTATATAAATATGTTACATAAAGAACATAAAAAAAGTTGTAATATTCATTTTATAATATTTTTAAACCATTAAAATGGTTTAATGAACATATTTGAAGAATAAATTGAATAATGAAACTTCGTCATCCATGAAGGTTGTAAATTGGTACTTCCCAGACAATGATTTTGTTTTTAAAATAAAAAGAGAGAGAGTAAGAAGATCGATGATGATTCTACCATTAACATGGTATAATTATATTATTTAAATTATATCAGAGTTATGATTATTATTTGGATATAGGAGTTTAGGATATAATAATAAAATAAAATAAATTGAAATGAAATTAAAAGAAAAAGGAAGAGGGTTTACCTCTTGACATATCCTTCTTCAAAACCTCCTTAAGGGAATGGGTTTTGGTCTTTTGGAAATACCAAGAGCTCTTGGAAGTGGGGAGATACTAGGGAAGAGTATTTGGGAATAAATTTGAGAATCTAAAAGGCTTATAGGAGTAATAATAAGAGGGAGTGAGGGGTGGTTTTTATAGTGGAGGAGAGGGGTGATTTTTGAATATCTTATTCATTATTTTATTATTTTTCTCAAGACAAGAGATAGTGTTGATTCTTGTGACGAAAAAGAGTAATAAGTGCATGTGATTTTGAACCAAGTGTTCTTAAATTATCCAAACATCACCTATTACTCAATAAATCATGTATTTAGCATTTATCGTTAATTATCATATTTTACTATTCACTAAAAATTAAAGTATTTTAGAAAAATCCTAAAAATTCACCATAACCATTTTTAAACATGCAGAATTCAAAAATAGACTTCTTTTTATCAAAATAATTTTATAAATATGTGAAATTTAATTTTTTACATAAAATCATTATTTACTTGAAAAATGCATATTTTAAATTTAAAACTGATTTTATAATACTTTCAAAAATTAAATGAGGTCTCATAAAATTATCCTAAAATAATAGGACAAAAAATATTTATTTAATAATAAATTTTATGAAAATAAATTTTATTTTAAATAAATTTATTAATTTAAAATTGTAATTAAATTTTTATTACTCACAAAAATACCAACACTGAATTATTAATATTTAAAATATTCACTCTCGTTTATAAGGTGCATAAATTTTATTTATACTTACATGGATGAGGTTATTATTCATAAGTATCATATTACAATTCATAAGGGCACATTACTATTCATTAGGGACAAGTTACTATTCACCAAAAATGTAAGTTTATCCTATCAGACTCTAAATATCTTATTGATTGCAATCGTGTATGTCCATTTTTTGAAATTCAAAACACAGAAGCGGAAATATTGTGTCTAACGACTAGGTTATATCTATATTATATTATAAAAAAGTGGTTGTTTCACATAGACTCAGTGTTTCATGCATTCTATATTAAATTTATTTGTAATTCCTTGGAGTGCTACATTCTTCCCCTCTTACAAAAATTTCATCCTTGAAATTACCAGAATGTTACCTCATAAAAAGATTTGGGTAGTTCTTCATCATATTCTCCTTAGGCTCCCACTTCACCTATTCTATTTTATAATTTTTCTAAAATACCTTTACCATTCGAGTCATCTGATTCCTCAAAACCTGCTCTTTAGTGTCCAGAATCAGAATAGGCTCTCTATAGTAAGATAAGTAAGGTTCCAATTCTATACCTTCAGAATTGAGTACATGTGTTGGGTATTGCATGTACTTTCTCAACAATGAGACATGGAACACATTGTGTGCTTTAGAAAGGAAATGTGGTGTTTCCAAACGATAATCCACAAATCCAATTCTCTCTAGAATTTCAAAAGGTCCAATGTACCTAGGGATCAATTTCCATTTCTTCCCAAATCTTATAATACCCTTCCATGGAGAAACTTTCAAGAAAACGTGATCTACCACTTGAAATTCAAAATCCTTCCTTCGATTATCAGCATAGATATTTTGCCTGCTTTGAGCTGATTTGATATGGATTTGAATATTATTTACCTTTGTTGTTGTTTCCTCCACAAGTTTCGGGCCTGCAAGATTTCTTTCACCAACATCATTATAATATGTTGGTGTATGACACCACTTTCCATACAATTCCTCATATGGTGCCATTTGAATACTTGAATAGAAACTATTATTGTAAGAAAACTCCACTAAAGGTAAATATTGATCCCACGTTTCTTGAAAATTAAGTGAGCGTGATCTCAACATGTCTTCTAATGTTTGGATCATCATTTCTGATTTCCCATTAGTTTGAGGGTGATAAGTAGTACTTAATCAAATCTCAGTATCCAAATATTTCTGAATAATTTTCCATAATTTTGATGAAAATCATGGATCATGATCAGAAAAAATTGAGATAGGTGCTCCATGAAGTCTCGCAACTTCATTAATATAGAGTTGTGCAAGGAACTCCATTGAAAAATCATCCCTTATAGAGAATAAATGTGCAGATTTTGTGAGTCGATCAATAATTACCCATATTGCATCATTCTTTCTTGGAGATTGGGGTAATCCATTGATAAAATCCATAGTAATTCCATCCCATTTTCATGTAGGAATTTTAAAAGATTGCATGAATCCTATAGAATGTTGTCTTTCAGTTTTTACCTGTTGAAAAACTAAACATATTGATATATAATCAGCAATTTCCCACTTCATTTTTTCCCACCTGAAATTTTCCTTCAAATATCTATACATATTAGTGCTACTAGGGTGTATAGAGAAATTTGAACTATGGGCATCATCCAATAACTCCCTTTTTAGTTATAGGATATAGGGAACACATAACCTCCTCCAAAATTTTAGAGTTCCATCCTCACACACAAAGTCTTCCAACTTCCCATCATTCACAACTTTAATTTTCTTTTGAAGATTCTCATCATTATACTGAGAACTTTTAATTTTTTCCAATAAAGATGGTTGGGAAACCAATTGAAAAAGTAGTGATGTTTCACCTTCTTTAATAATTCCCATATTCATCCTCTCTAGATTCGTGTACATAGGATCCTTGTCAATTCTCATTTTGTTTAAAACTCCATGATCCTTCCTCCTCAATGCATCAGCTTCCCCATTTTCCTTTCCTGGGTGGTAGTGTATAGAACAATCGTAATCCTTGAGTAGATCTATCCATCACCTTTGCCTCATGTTGATTTATTTCAATGAAAAGATATATTTTAGGCTCTTGTGATCCATATATATCTCACAACTTTCTCCATAGAGATAGTGTATCCATATCCTCAGAGAAAATATTACATCTACTAACTCAAGGTCATGAGTTTGATAGTTCTTTTCATGAATTTTTAACTGTCTTGATGCATAGGAAATAACTCTACCATTATTCATAAGGACATAACAAAGTTCTTTCTTTGATGCATCACTATAGATCACAAATCCACCATTTCCTGGTGGTAGAGTTAGGATCAGAGCATTCAATAATATCCTCTTCAATTATTCGAAACATTCATCACGTTATTTTTTCCATATGAACTTAACCCCTTTATGAGTAATCTTGGTTAAGGGTTTGGCTAAATGGGTGAAGTTCTGAACAAAACGCCAATAATAACCTGTTAAACCAATAAAACTACACACCTCGGTTATTTTAATTGGTGTAGTCCATTCTTGAACTACATTTGTCTTCATATGATTAACTAAAATTGCATCCTTAGAGACAATATGACTCAGAAAAGAAACTGCTTGAATCCAGAATTCACACTTTCTAAACTTCCCATAAAATTCATTTCTTCTAAGAGTCTTCAGAATAATGCACAAGTGATTCTCATGATATTATTATCTTTTGGAGTATACTAAGATATCATCAATAAATACCACAACAAAGTCATCAAGATGTTTCTTGAAAACTCTATTCATTAGATCCATGAAAACATATGGTGCATTAGTCAGTCCAAAAGGAATTACTGCAAACTTGTAATACCCATACCTGGTTCGAAATGTTGTTTTTGGAATATCCTCTTTCCTCACATGAAAATGATGATATCCAGATCGCAGGAAAATCTTTGAAAAATATTGGGATCTATGAAGTTGATCAAATAAATCATAAATGTGAGGAAAAGGATACTTGTTATTTATCATAATATCATTTATCTCCATGTAGTCAATGCATAGCCTCATATATCCATCCTTCTTTTTGATGAAAAGAACAGGGGATCCCTATGGAGAAACACTAGGGTGGATAAATCCTTTATCACTCAATTCCTCTAGTTGTTTCTTCAGTTATACTAACTCCGAATTGGTCATTCTATAAGAAGTATTTGATATAGGTCTTGAACTAGGAATTAAATCAATAGTGAACTCAACTTCGTGCTTTGGAGGATGTATAGGTAAATCCTTTGAAAGACATAAAATGTATTCTTACACAATAAGTACATCCTTAATTTGAATATTTATTTCCTCACCCATATATATTGCATTCTAATCCTCCCCAAGAATTATATTCAGTAGAGATATTGGGGGTGGATCTAGATAAGAATCAAATTATGAGGTTTCTTCTCTAAAGACAATATATTCTACACCATTCTCAAAAATTGTAACCTCTTTCTTCTTGAAATAGATTCTCACATTGTAGTTTTAAATCCAATTCATACCAAGAATTATATCAAATTCAATCATGGGTATTATGATAATTTTTGTAACTAATGTAAGTTTTTGTGTCATAAGCGGGATTAATTGGCGCGTCTTTATTGCAATGATACTTCTCTTAGAAGTTTTGATTGAAAACTTATTTATTAAATCAAATTGTAAATGTATAATTTTCTATGAAAACTAGGAAGATATAAAAGAATAAGATGATCTAGAATCAAATAAATCATTGGCTAAGTTTGAGGAAATTATTAAAGTACCTTCCACCACATCATTAGGAACTTAAACCTCAGTGGTTGTGATCACATAATATTAGACTTTATCCCTTGGCCTTTTCTGAGGAATGTTTCCTTGACGCTTAGGACAATAATTTGCATAATGTCCCGTCTCTTTGAAATTTTGTCATTGAACATTGGTGACTTCTTTATTTCCCTTACAATCATGGGATTGGTGGCCTTTTCCTCCACACTTATAACAAACACTCATACCCTTCAGGAAAGTACTAGGGTATTTCTTCCCACAATTATCACAAGATGGAAAATCAATTATTCCCTTCTTCCCATTTTCATTATTTCCTTTTCCATAGTTTTCATGAGCCCTATTCTTCTCTTTCATTCTTTTAAATTGATAAGACTTAGAGAATTATTTTTCTATCTTGATAGAACATGAGACTATATCTTCGTATGATGAGAAACTTTGGAAGACTGGTGCCCTTCGGAAGAATAATTTTAAACCGTCAGAGAATTGATCAAACTTGCTCCTTAGATTATATATATAGTTTGTGACATTTCTTGATAACCTTGTGAAGTTAGCTTCATACTTTGAAACATTCTCATCCTCTTTTTTCCTCAGATTCAGAAATTGGCTTTCCATATCCACTCATTGTTCATGAGGAAAGTATTTTTCTAATAATATTTCCTTAAAATACCTCCATTTCATATTTTAAATCTCTTTATACTCCTTTTTTTTAATAAATAACCACCATTGATCAGCATATCCCAATAGATGATAAACTATCATGATAACCTTATCCCTTTCGCTACTTCTTAAACTGAGAAATGTATTCTCTAAAGAACTTATCCACTACTCTCCTATGAATGGATTTTTAGTCCCATTAAATGATAGAGGTTTTTGTCTCATAAAGTGTTCTAACATTTCTCCTCCACATTGTGGATCAGGATGCTCCATACGGGTAAGTTTATTGTTCATAACCTAAGTCATTTGTCCCATTATAGTTATAAGTTTCTCAACACTAGTCACAATATCATTATCTTACATAGAAGGGAAATCCCTACATGGGATACATGCATTCATGTGGTTTCTATTCCTTCCACTATACGCTATTTTTAAATAATTTCATACACTAAATTAGGTTATGAATCATAATGTATAATGTTGAACTATAAAAACACTTAACATAAATTGAAATTTTATGCATGTCTAATTTCATAATCATAGGCATGGTTTATTTGAGAACATATTTACTTTTAAATACTTAATAATTGTTTATAAATAGAATTTGAATTATCTAAGAATATCCCCGAGGATTTTCAAACCAAGTGCGCAGTAATACCCATTGTCATGTACCAGGTTACCCCAAGTCAAGACCAGAACACCTTGTCAGAGTTGTCACTTCTAGGTACATCTCTTCCAGAACCACATCCACTTATAGTATCTAAACATGGATGTATTTTCTAGAAATATCCACATATTATATACCTTACCAAAATTATAGGATTTTCTTGTATACTTATCCTCAAATTATATCTTAGGGTTTGGTTCCCTAATCTACATTTTCTAAATATAGTTTCTAAGTTTTTTACTAAACTTTCTCTAATACCAACTATAGCACCCCAACCCCAGTTACCCGGAGTAGGTGTATTATTTTATTACATTAGAATGATTATAAGAAATTTGTATCCAAAATTAATGAATAATTTAGTAGTTTTGGAAAACAAAATACAAACATAAGTTCAACATTACAACTTTAAAGGAAATATAATATAAAAATTCCATTATAAACATCCATAACTTCTATATTATCCATTTAAGTCATTCATAATATACTTCTTCACATATTAGGAAAATATAAAACATTAAAAAATGGGTGATATCATATTCTTAGTAAGGGTAAATAATATATTGGATGTAATCATAATCATAAACACTAGGTATGGTGAGCAACTAAAAACACATTCCTTTAAAATATACTTGAACATAATATGGTAGAAATGAAAACTGAATAAATAAAATCATAATAAAACATAACCATGGATATTATATTATTCAAATAATTACATGGACTATAAAATACTAGTTTCATAATGGGGGAATACATAATTCCATACATCATAATCATTCTGTCAAGGCCTCATGCCATGATCATACATAAACGGGTAAAAACCCAAACTAGTTTGTCTCATGAGACTTATTGATGCATCGAGGGGCTATAGTGGTCTCCACCCATCACTTACTAAGTCCAATTAATTCCTCATATGAAAGGGGAGAAACATAATCAATATATACATTCATATTGAAACTAATATATGAAATATAAATAACTTTCTCCAATTAGTAAACATAAACACTAACCATTCAGAGTAATATGGTTAATGGTATCAAGATAGCACATCCACAGTCAAAATAATAATAAAACATTCAATAAATTAAGGTAGATTATTTAATAAAATATTAATCTCAATTAAACATAAGAATCAACAAGAGTGTTGAAATAGATGTAAATACTATTATAAAGTCATCAAGTAATACTTGAGAGAAATATTATTTTACTTTACAAAGCAGAGTTATTTTAGAAAATTATTTATATAAAATCAGAAGGGAACTAATATAGTTTTTTATAATAAAATAAGTGGTTTTTGAAAAATAATGTTGTATTAAAATATATTATGAAGTTTACTTGAAAATAGATAATAATTTTAGAATTTTCCTTGAATCATGTTTGTTTATCGGGAAGAACTTGAGAAAGATCCTTTTAAAACATGTAACTCCCCATAGAATAAAGAATGATTCTGATTGGTACATATATATATAACATTCACACATAATTTATGAGGATTAAATAAGAATAATTAATAATTTTATTGAGGTACTTATAGAATAAGAGTAACCCAAAAGAAAATGGAGGTTCGGGTAGAAAACCCTTACCTTGTGTCCGAACATGTTCTGCACTTGACCTTAACTTCCTGGATAATAAAATTAAATAAATTAATTAATTAATTAATTACTAACCTTATATACATTTATTTTATTCATTATAGTTTTATTAATTTCATTTATGGCCTTATTTATAAGTTATATGATTTAATTTCATCATTCTGGAGTGTTCGTTTCCTTGATTTCATGATTGGTTTGTCTGATTATAAGTAATGAGGTTCATTTAAAATTGGTATAATTATCAAAAATTGGAATTTAATGTTTTTAATGAGAATCCATAAGTGTAAATAGTTATATATATCATTTTTTTATATATTATGAGGATTAATCATTAGATAATACATTTAGTGATAATTGTTTAGATTATTATGGCGGTTATTGATCATAATGAGCTCATTTTGTATTATTGCTTGGTATTATGTAAATATGTTACATCCATAACATAAAAATGGTTGTAATATTCATTTTAAAATATGTTTCAACCATTAAAATGGTTTAATGAATAGCCTTTAAGGAGAAATTGAAGAACGAAACTTCATCATCCACGAAGGTTTTAAATCATCACTTCCTAGATAATGATTTCCTTTTTAAAATAAAAAGAGAGAGAGTAAAGAGATTGATGATGGATCTTACATTAACATGGTATAATTAAAGTATATAAATGATAATGGAGTTATCATGATCATTTGGATATATTAGGTGTGGATAGAATAATAAAAGAAAATAAATTGAAATTAAATTAAAATAAAAAGGAAGAGGGTTTACCTATTGAAATATCCTCCTTGAGAACCTCCTTAAGGGAAGGGGTTTTGGTCTTTTGGAAAAACCAAGAGATCTTGGATGTGGGGAGAGACTAGGGAAGATTATTTGGTAATAACTTTGAGAATATTCAAGGTTTAGAGGATTGAGAAGAAGAGGGAGTGAGAGGTGGCTTTTATAGTGGAGGAGAGGGGTGGTTTTTTAATATCTTATTCATTATTTTATTATTTTTCTCAAGACAAGAAATAGTGTTGATTATTATGACCAAAAATAGTAATAAGTTCATGTGAGTTTGAACCAAGTGTTCTTAAATCATCCATACATCACCTATGACTCAAAAAATCGTGTATTTAGCATTTATCATTAATTATCATATTTTACTATTCACTAAAAATTCAAGTATTTTAGAAAAATCTCAAAAAATCGCCATAACCATTTTTCAAAGTGTAGAATTCAAAATTTTACTCCATTTTATCAAAATAATATTCTCAATATGTGAAATTTAATTTTTAAATAGAATCATTTTTTACTTGAAAAATATAGATTTTTAATTTAAAACTGATTTTAGAATACTTTTAAAAATTAACTGAGGTATTATAAAATTATTATAAAATCATAGGATAACAAAATATTTATTTATAAATACATTTTATGAAAACTAATTTTATTTTAAATAAATTTATTAATTTAAAATTTTAATTAAATATTTATTACTCACAAAAATACTAACACTTAATTATTAATATTTAAAATATTCACTCTCATTTAAAATGTGCCTAAATTTTATTGATACGTACATGGGAAAGTTTAATATTCATAAGGTTCATATTACTATTCATAAGGGTACATTACTATTAATAAGTTTCAAGTTTCTATTTACAAAAAAAATTAGGTTGATGTTATCAGACTCTAAATATCTTACTGGTCGTAACCATGTATGTCCGTTTTTTTGAAATTCAAAACACAGAAGTGGAAAAATTATGTATAACGGCTAGGTTATAACTATCTTCTATAATAAAAAAAGTGTTTGTTTTGTAGAGAATCAATGTTTCATGCATTCTTTATTAAATTTATTTATAATTCCTTTGGGTGCTATAAAAAATATCAATAATTCATTTGTTGTGTGTAGGAATTAATTTCACCTCAATCCAAAACACGATGTGTCCTATGTGAATCAAAATGCGTGTTTTTAGTTTAAAATTGACATTTTATTTTAAAACACACATGGCATAGTCATAATTGATCAAACACATTCACATTGTTTTTATACTTTATAAAAATGGTCCATGGGTCATTTTTTACGTGTAGGAATCAGTCGTGCCTCAATCCAATACATGTGTTCCCTGTATGACTCGAAGTGTATATTTTTAGTTTAAAATTGACAGTTTATTTCAAAACACATACCACATTCTCAAAATTGATAAAAACCATTCATATTATTTTGATACTTAAGAAAAATTATCCATAACATGTTTTTTATGTATAGGAAACCACTTTATATCAATCCAATACATGATTTGCCCGGTATGCCTTAAAGTGTATGTTTTTTGTTTATAATTGACATTTTAGTTCAAAACACATGTGCTACACACAAAACTAACAAAACACGTTCATATTATTTTGATACTTTAGGGAAAAAAACCGTAATTCATTTTTGACATGTAGTAATTGACTACACATCAATCTAACACATGATGTGGCCTATATAAATCAAAGTGTGTGCTTTCAATTTATAAATTACAATTAAGTTTAAAACATGTGTCACAAATCCAAAACCTAGAAAACAATCTCAGATTATTTTAAAACTTTAGGAAAAAAATTCATAATTCATTTTTGGTAATTGACCATATGTCAATCTGACACAAGATTTGGTTTATATGACTCGAATTACGTGTTTTCAATATAAAAGTTTCATTTTAGTTTAAAATGCATCACATAGAAAAAACCAAGAAAAATAGTTTTAATTGTTTTTAAAATTTAGTAAAATGATCTATAATTCATTTGTGATATATATGAATTGACTGTATATCAATCCAATATATGATGTATCGGGTATGACTCGAAGTGCCTGTTTTAAATATAGAAGTGTCATTTTAGTTTAAAATGCACGTCAAAATCCAAAATTTATAAAACGATCTTGGATTGTTTTAAAACATTAGTAAAAAAATTCATAATTATTTTTTGAAATGTAGGAATCAAACTCACCTAAATCTGGTACAAGATGTGTCCAGTGCGACTCAAAGTGCATGTTTTCATTTTAAAATTGATATTTTAGTTCAAAACACACATGGAATACTCAAAACCAAGAAAATGATTTCAGATTGTTTCGACACTTTAGAAAAATGATCTATAAGTCATTTTTGTTGTTTAGTAAGAAACTGCACCTCAATCTAATGCATCATGTTTCTGATATGACTTGAAGTCTATTTTTTAGATTAAAATTGACATTTTAGTTCAAAACAAAAACTACATACTCAAAATTGATCAAACACATTCAGATTGTTTTGATACTTTATAAAAAGGATCCATAACATATTTGTGACATGTAGGAATCAACCGCACCTCAATCTAGTATATGGTGCTCCAAGTATGACTCGAAGTGTTTGTTCTTAGTTCAAAATTAATATTTTAGTTCAAAACACATGTGACATACTCAAAATTGAGAAAACACATTCATATTATTTTGATACATTATGAAAATGATCCATAAGTCATTTTTGATGTGTAGAAATCAACAACATTTCAATTTGACACATTATGTGACCGATATGATTTGAATTACGTGGTTTCAATATAGAAGTACTATTTAATTTTAAAGTGCACATCACATGGAAAAAACTAAGCAAACGAGCTTGGATTCTTTTCAAACTTTATGAAAAAAATCATAATTCATTGTGATTTATAGGAATTAAATTCATGTCAATCCAACACACGATGTGGTTGGTATGACTTAAGTATGTGTTTTCAACATAAAATTTTCATTTTAGTTTAAAATACATAACATAGAAAAAAACAAGAAAAAGATATCAGATTGTCTTCAAAATTTAGGATAATGATTTAAAATTCATTTTAAACATGTAGTAATTTATCCTACATTAATCTAACAGACGATGTGGTAGGTATAACTCAAAGTGTGTATTTTCAATATAAAAGCTCTATTTTAGTTTAAAATTCATGTCACATAGACAAAATGAAGTAAACAAGCTCGTATTTTTTTCAAATTTTAGGAAAATGATCCATAATTCATTTTCGACATGTAGGAATTTACTGCACATCAATCCAAAACACCATGAGGTCGATATGATACAAAGTGTGTTTTTTTATATAAAAGTATCATTTTAGTCATTTTAGTTTAAAAAGTGCATCACATAGCCAAAACCGATAAAATTAGATCATATTATTTTCAAACTTTAGGACAAAAATCCATAATTTCTTTATGAAATATAGTAATCGACCACATGTCAATTCAATACACGATGTGTTCGATATGACTCAAAACATGTGTTTTTAATACAAAAGTGTCATTTTAGTTTAAAACATGTATCACATAGTTAAAACTGAACAAAAAAACTTTTATTGTCTTCAAAATTTAGTAAAATGATCCATAATTCATTTTTGACATGTAGGAATCAACTTCACGTCAACATGATGCAAGTTGTGGTCGGTATAACTCAAAAGTGCATGTTTTCAACATAAATGTGTCATTTTAGTTTAAAACATGTATCACATATCCAAAACCAAGAAAATGAGCTCATATTGTTTTCAAAATTTAGGGAAAATTCCATAAATCATTTTTAGAATTTAGGAATTTACCACACACCAATCCAACACACGATAAACTGATAATATCATTAATATATAGAGGGAGATTAATTAACAATATAATTTATTGTATATAGATAATATAACATTAAAATTATAAAAAAAATTATTTTTTGTTTATTGTTACTAAAATTATAATTGGTTTTATTACAGGGACAAGATTTTGTATGGAGTTTGATCTTTGGAGAAAGCCTGCTAAAAGAGTTATGATTTTGTATATTGGTTGTAATTTTTTGGATTAATTTCAAATATCACATCAATGTAAATATTTTGTATGTAAATTTGGAATTGAATTGGCAGTGAAATGCTATATTTGTATTTTAATATGATTTTATGTTAATATTTATTTTTGTTTATTTTTATTATGGTTGGGTTTGCTGTTATAGGGATACTACAAGGCTGTTTCAGGCTTACAGAAACCGCATGGTCTTTACCTGCACTTTTAATATTGAAAATAAAGGATGAGTTCTTTTAACATTACTTCGGTTTTCAGAACTTTTTTGTACTGAAAAATATCTTTTCTATCACTATTAAATGCCTCTTTTATAGTGGTGAGGCCTTGTAGATTTTAGTAAAGAAAAGTGTTTTGAAAGGTGTCAAGACAAGAAATTTGGAATTCTAGAAGCATTGTGTAATGGGTAAGTATACTATAGTTATTTTCAACACTGTAATCTATCATACAAATGGAACACTTGATTACATCCATACCGATGTCTAGGGACCATTGAAAAATGCTTCATTTGGAGTTAATCATTACTTTTTTCACATTTATTAATGATTACTCATCATATATTTCAGTATATGTCATGAAGAATAAGGATTAAGTGTTGGATGTATTCCTTAAGTGAAAGAAGATGATTGAAAATCAGGCGAGAAGTAAAATCAAGAGACTGATATCAGATGTCAGTATAAAATACACATCAGATCCGCTCAAGAAGGTTTTCGGAATGAAGGTATTGTGAATCACTTTACAGTTCCTAGAACAATGTAGTGGAATGTAATAGCATAATGGATGAACCATGTTCTCATTGAAAAGGTATAGTGTATGTTTTATTAGTCGGGTTTGATTAAATCCTTTGGGGTAGAATCATTGATTTATGAAACGCACATTGTGAAGTGATTACTTACTTCTGTGATTGATGGTAAAATTACTATAGAGGTTTAGTATGGTAAAAATGTTTCTAATTATTAAATACTTTGTATCTTTTTTTGTACTACCTATTTTCAAGTTATAGACTCAAATTTGGATCAAGTAATGAAGAAAAATATATTTTTTGGCTTCATTAGTGGTGTGAAGTCTTTCTGAATATAGATCCAGAAGTGAAGAATATCATTCAGAGTTGTGACGTCACATTTTGATGACTTAGTAAGTCAAATTATTCTAGAAAATAGAGATATGATTTAGTTGTGATTGAAGTGCAGAAAAGTCCACTGCCAATTGATTGAAGAAATAAGAGGAATATTGTAGTGATTGTATTGATATTCCAACTGAGTAATAATTACCACTACAAGATACTCGTCAGGATAAAGAGTATTTCCACTGGTAGAACATGAAGGGCTATACAAATACCTTCCAAGTATGATGATATGTTTATCTATTCTCTTTTAGTAATTGATGATGATGCTTAGATATCTATCATGATGTTAACTAGTGAAAGTTAGTTAGGGAAGGAGAAATGAATTCAATGCATTAGAATCAGATATGGGATCTTGTTTCTCATCTAAAGGACAAGAAGGTGGTTACAAGAATCAATTTCTAATATTGTTTGGACTTGATAAATATCTCTCATACCTGATATTCCTATGGGTATCTACAAGGTTGTAAAGACCCGAAAAATTCAAGAAATTTTTTTTCTTAAATTCTTAGGAATTTCACGAGTCCGTAGTTTCTGACGGCACCTGATTTTGAGGCTCGGTGTGCCCGGAATAATTTTCTGAAGTTTTGTTAAGCTTATATTTAACGCGCGTAAAAAGTTTTACTAACAAAGTGTAATAACTCTTAAATGGTTACTCAGATCATAAATTCGAGGGTACCGTTGTGCTCAGGAAGGCGGTTTTACCCTAGGCACGACTTATGTTTAGTCGGCGCGGGCCTCCTGTGAGAAATTCCAAAAAATGGAATAACCGTAAATAAAATAATTAAATAAATTATTTTATTTTTCAAATGGTTATAACTCACAAACGGTAGCTCGGATTAAAAATCTGAGACCACCGCTAAACTCATGAGGGCATGCTTTATTTAAGTAGATACTAACTTTGGCCAGCACAGGCCACCAGAAAAAGTTAGTTTTTGGCCGCAAATAAAATAATTAAGTGAAAATTATTTTATTGTAAAATTCATAACTTCTAAGCGGTAACTCGGATTGAAAATCCGAGAGTATCGCTGGGTTCATTGGGGTGTGTTTTACTTAGGCAGAGCCAAACCTCTACCGGCGCAGGTCGAGGGTGACTGATAATAATTTTCCGAACTTTTTTTCAGGTACGTTCAGTAAATGTACGTGCGGGTTTTTCTATCTTTTGAACCGGTGCTCATAATTGAAATATGAGGGAACCGATGAACTCGCAGCGCCGGTAATTGATTAAGGGAACCTTTACCACAGTTTCGTTTTAAGTGGGTTGAGAATTAATAATTGGGGATTTAGAATTAAATAAATAAAATTGGTGGTACACAATTTTATTTATATCTATGGTAGTTATGCCCTACAAAGGGAAGTTAAGGTTGAGACCCATAACCACCAACTACCCATGTGTGGATAAATGAGAGGTGGGGCCCACATGAGCCCCAACCTTTCATTTCCCCACAACCTCTCTTAAACCCCCTTTAACACCTCTCCAATTTAATGTGACAACTCCCCTTATTATGGCAACCCATCACCTCCCTAATTAATATTCCATCAAAGGTTTGAATTAAATGGCATGTTATATTATGGAGAGCCTTTTTATTATTTTGGGGGATGGAAATATTGGTGGAGGAACTCTTGAGAAGACTTAGAAGGAAGTGTTCTTCTTTGACGAAGAACACCAACCTTCAACGAAGAACGACTCCGCCGCGAAGAACGTGGGGGATTTCTCCAACAGTGTTTCTACTTCGGACACACCCTGACGTCAATGGAATAGACGTCCATCTTCCGCGATGCCGCATTCCGCGAATCAATGACGTGCGACGTTAATTACCGAGGTAGGGGGTTTTTTTATTTAAGTTTACGTGATTCTTTCCCTCAAGCATGGAAGAATATTCTGTTGGGTGTTTATTCAAACTACTAACGCGGTGGGTACGGACTACGAAAAAGTCTGGACCCACCGCCAACTTGTTCTTAATGTGCAGCAGCTTGGGGTCGTGTGCGTGGTAACGGGAGGTGGCGCGGCGAGCGGACGGGGGGCCAGGCGATGCGGCTGGTTTGAGGCGCGCCGGCGCGGGTAGTCGGGGGCGGTGTGGCGGCGCGGCGGGAGGCCAGGATGGTGGTAGGCCGGAGGCGGCAGATCCGGCGTGAGAGGCAGCCGCAGGAAGGCCAGGCTGGTAGGGTTTGGTGGAGAAGAAGCAATGAATGAAGAAGGAGATTGGAGAGAGAAAACCTTTAAAAGAAATAAATTAAAACTTAAAGAAAGAAAAAGAATCCAATGAATGTGATGCGCGCCATTTAATTAGGGATTTCCATGCGTGAAATGGAGGGAGGCACACCAATTGGAAAGAAAAGGTGGTGGTGCGTGGCATTGTGTTTTTTTGAAGTAAAATCAATTAAAAATAATCATATAATAATCATATTATTATTTTTGTTGATAAATCACTTTTTCGACCGCAACTTATTCGTGCGACCTCGGTTTCATGAACCGTCTGTGGCAGTGCGACCCAGATTCCGAGACGGACATTCCGAGTCCAATATTGAATGTTTTTTTTTGGGTTTTTGGATCAGGTACCCGAAACGCTCGGAAACTAATAGATTTAATATTATTATTAAATCTTCGACTTGCTATAACTCATGCGTGCGACATCCGATTGGCTTGCCGTCAGCGGCGACATGGTCCTGTCTTTAAGACGGTCGATTCAAGTCTAATGTTCGATACTAAATTCTGGTTCGTGGCTCGGGTCCATGAAACACCCAATGATAATAATAATATTATTATTACGGGATCTTGTATCTGACATATCTCTCTCATTCAGTGTCGGAATGATGAACCTTCTGCGACATTGCAACCCTGGAATTAAGACGGGTGTTTCAAGACCAATTTTGGATATTTAAGTCGAGGTCGATGCGCGGGCCCCACGAGGCCTGGTTCGCCCGTGTTGCGGTGAAATGAAACTTTTTAACCGGTTATCTGTTTTGGACCAATGGGTAGTCCATATCGTGTGTTTTTCAGTATGGATCGCAATGGTGTGACCGGTTTGGTTAACCGGTGTCATTTGAAGTACGGCCGGGTTGGTTTGAACACGAAACCAACCGGGCCCTAGAAGCGGAAACGCTCATAACATAAGGATTGAACGTCCGATTGACGTTTCGTCGACTATTTTGGATTCCTTTTGATGAGACGGATCTTTTGGCATACTTCACCTGAGGTTTGGACGCAGTTGGAGTATGGTCGGGTTGGTTTTAGCTTAGAAACCAATCGGGCCCCTAGAACGGGAAAGCTGATAACTTTCAGACCGGACGTCTGTTTGACGAACCGTCAGCGGCATTGGTAATATCGTTGAGAAACAGTCCCTTTGAGTATACCCTATGAGAGTTCGGGGTACAGTTGAGATACGGTCGGGTTGGTTCGTACACGAAACCAACCAAGCCCCCGGGATGAAGAGGCTAATAACTCACAGACCGGGCGTCCGATTGACTCGTCGTCTATTGCGTTGTGACCCCTGTGACAAGGCGTTCCCTTGTGATACTTCTTTGTGGGATTTTGTGATACTTGGAGTATCGAACAGTAGCTCATGGATTGGATCCTCCCGAAGACGAGCGTACGGAGTGTGGAGACCTAGTAGCTGTGGACTTGAAGACTTCTTGACCGATTCGACTTGGAGTGAGTCAACTAGCCCAGTGGATGGAGCGCCCGGTATTTGGCGGCAGACCCACGTCGGACGGAGCGCCTGGTAGTTGGCAGTAGACCCGCGGTACTCGGTAGGAGGAGTACCTCTGTAGGCTATTAGGGGAACTGCTACTGTGTTTGGGCAGCAGACCCCTGGTGGGGAGCACTACTGTGTTTGGGTGCGGACTCGCGGTACTCGACAGGAGGAGTACCTCAGCAGTCTAAGGTTAGTGAGTAGCGCCTCGGAGTCGTGACAGGGCTACTGTACTCGACAGAGGAGGAGTTCTCCAGCAGTTGTGGTTTCAGTATCATTAGTGAAAATCCTAGTTTGAGCTGATTCAATGACCTTTGTGTTTTCCTCATGATTGAGATGGGTTACTTGATAACTTAGGTATATGTATGGGAATATTCTTAAGTAAAGGTTATCTGTTGAGATCTTTCTTTGTGGTTATCCTTGTTGGATTTAGTGAGACCTTGAGGGTCTCGGGGTACCTATTGAGTATCTTTATACTCACCCCTGCACGGGCTATGCCCGCACCTTGTTGTGTTGGATGCAGACAACGGACAGCGCTGATAGAGGCCGAGTGTACGAGGACTGGATGGCACCTGGAGGTGGACCTCATGAGGAGTTGGTACCTGGAGGTGGACCTCACGATGAGTCGGTACCCGGAGGAGGTTGACGGACGAGGGCGCTGAGGAGGCTATCTGTACCTACCCTTCAGGTAGGATCCTTGGTGGATGATCTAGGAGCTTCTTGTCACCTTCCATCCATTTTGTCTTTTTCCTTGTACTTTACAGTTAGGCTTGTATTTCCGGCCCCCTTTACTTTCAGAACTTCTTTGTATTCAGTTTTACTTAGTGTTTACTTACTCTTGTACTCTGTTTGAATGTGTTTATGTTTTATAAAGGCAATGTCTTACCAGTTATCGGGATTTACCTCTTTGGTGCTAGTCACCAGCCCCTGGCCTATGGAAGGCGCGCTTGGGGTAGTTACGACACGGGCCCCGAGGATGGGTCGTGACAAAGGTAGCATCAAGAATAATTTATTGAGAAGCAACTTGGTAATATTTCTTTAAGGTGGATATTTTTTTAAAGATGACTAAAATGTCACCATCTTTGTGGTGGGTGACCACCAGGGATGATTATCCACCATTGAAGACCCATTTCATGAGGTTGGTGCTGCCTAAGGAAAATTTGGAAAGAGGTGGTGACTACCCCAAAAAATATTTCCAACTACTTTGTTTCTTCTCTGGTTTTTTTCCTATAAATATAGGATGGGTTGTGTGGGAAATGTGTAAAATTAGTTCTCGAGAATGAGGTCCCTAGTCTCCTCATCCCCTTTGGTTCTTGGTTACATAATAACATTATCTTTACCACTTCCAAGAATTTGTTAGAAATTACCATGAGCACAAACTATGGGAGAAGTATGAAGATAGTCAGGGGTACGTGCCCACCGCTAGACACAACACAGTGATCGGTGGTAGCATGAAGCAGTTGGTTCTCCACTAGTGAGGTTATGACCATGATGATGATGTGGAATACCATGAAAACCCCCATCCTCTAGAGTAGGGTTATTCACCTGGGATTTCTCATCCACCATCTCATGATCATGAATAAGGTCTGGTCATAGAGCACAATGCTGGCGAGCATAGAGATGGTAACGAAGGCACCTAGGCTAGCCGAAGGGATATCGAAGCTGTCACTACCCAAGGATTAGTCCAGGGAGGCTCCCTAATTTATTAAGAGAGTGATAATATGGTCCATCATGATACTAGGAATGAAGTTTAAAATGAGGATGGGGATCATTCACAGCATTTACTTCATCTATTATATTTTTTATTCATAAAATAGATAAATTAAAAGTGGTTTGGGATCCACTATATTGATTATTGGATTGATGAGGTGAAAAAACCTTTGGGAATATCACATTATAAATGTGGGTAGAAATCCCAAATATCCTCCCTTATAAATAAGGTATTTGGGAATGGGTTTTTCATTAAAATATATATATATATTACAAAATGTGTTTTAAAAATATATATTCTTAGTAAAAAAATTTGTTATATATATAAAAAAATAAAACCAAAAAATATAAATAAAATGAAATTAAACTTTTTATAAGAATGACTAATAAGGTGATTAGTCATAACGGTTAGATTTCGAATTTTCAAAATTTGAATGGGTTCCCCCACCAAGAGTTGTGTCAATTCGTTCAAACCAAGGTGGTCTTTGATTGTAAAGGTGAGATCAAATTAGTGTGATTCATGTCGTTTTTGATCTATAAATAAGTGATTAAAATATCTCTTATTAATTAATTCTTCTTCAATCCAAAAATTATCTAGATAATTTCTCTAACATCGGTGTTATGGGACTGTTGGAAATTGGTGTTTGGATTTACCTAAATATTAGTAAAATCCTTAAGGGAAACTTCCACTGAGAACCCTAAACCAACAATTAGGGGTGGATCAAACCCTTTTGGATAGTGAATTAAATTCATACATCGATATTTGATCTATATTCTTCGTCTACCTACTTATTTTCCAATAATAAAAAGGGTTTTATTGAAGTCATAACCTAGAAAATAGATTCTGAATCCCTTAAAATGATGAACCAAGACATGGTTAAAATTGACTGTTTCGATTGAAATAACTTCTCTCAGTGGAAGGACAAGATTATGTTTCTTCTTATAGTGTTGAATATTTTTTGCATCTTGGAACCGAACATTCCTCCCATTCCTGATAAATGTAATCCAAATCTCAATCTCACACTCGTTGACATGAATCAAGTTGATCACATTCAGGAAATAAGGAAGAAATGTGAAGACGGCGAGGCTTTGTGTCAAAGACATATTATTAACACATTATCAAATCATCTTTATGACTATTTCGACAAATGAAGTCTACTCGAGAGATATGGGATGCACTCAAGTTCAACTAAAAAGATGAGGAAGAAGGTACCAATAAATTTATTATTGAAAAGTATCTTAACTTAAAGATGGTTGATAACAATATAGTGTTAGAGAAAGTTCATAAGCTCTAAGTTATTGCAAAAAACTTCTTTCCCATAGGATTAATATACTAAAAACTTTCCAAGTTGGTGCAATTATTGTTAAATTTACACCTATGTGGAAATAATTTAGTAAATCACTCATTAAAAAGAGTGAGGATATTTTCTTGTAACAATTGAAAAATATTATTTTCATTGAAGAAGATTCCATATTGAGAGATATGGGTATGGCTTCGCAATTTGATACCAATATTAATATCATTGATGGAAAGGCACAAATGAACTCTTCCTTACATGTCAAGGAGAAAAGATAATGATTCAAGAAAAAAGTAAAACCTTCTAAGAAGAAAGGATAATGATTTGTCTATGGAAAAATTGGTCATTTTTCATGGGAATGTCACTATCAAAAGAAAGATGATAAACCTGCTACAAATATGATGACTAAAGAGAATATACTTTCAATTATATCTGAATATGGGATGTTGTATTGATTTTGGAGCAATGGTGCATGTTTTCAAGGACTGTTCGTTGTTCAAAACATTTGATGATTGCACTATCACGAAGTAATTACACCTTGGAAATAATGAATGCATCGATGTTAGCAGATAAGGAATCATGGAATAGACTTTACTTATTGGAAGGCATTTAATCTTCTTAATGTGTTTTATGTACCTAAAATTTGAATTAATTTAGTCTCTTTCGATCTTCTGTGTAAGAAGGGATTTTGGGTTTCATTCGAATCTTACAAATTTATCTTATCGAATGGAGGCATGTTTTGGGGAAGAGGTACTCAAATGATGGAATGTATCAACTGAACATTAATAATATGATTGAATATTTTTCTTACTTGATTGAGTCCTCGAATTTATGGTATGATCATTTAACACATGTTAATTATAATTCATTAAAAGTAATGAAAAATTTAAACTTAATTAACTTTAGAAATGAATTTAATAAATGTGAAACATGTGTAAAATATTAAATAGTTAATAAACCTTTTCAAAGTGTTGAAAAAAATCTGATATATTAGAATTAGCACATTTTGATATTTATGAATTAAATGGTTTATTATCTCATGGAGGAAAATGTATTTTTTTACTTTTTTTTATGAGTATGGTAGATATTTACATGTATATCTTCTTAGAATAAAGGATGAAGCCTTTAATATGTTTAATAAGAATAAATATGAAGTTTAAAACAATTAAACAAAAATATTAAAGTATTACACTCGGTTATAGCTAGTGAATACTTTATGAATTATTTTAATGAGTTCTGTGAAGAAAATGGTATAATTAATCAAAGTACTGATCCTTACACGCCTTAATAAAATTTCTCAACTGAAAAGAAAAATCATAATTTAGTAGAAATAATAAATTTCATGATTAATAAATCTAATTTACCATTAAATTTATGGGTTGAATCTTTATTGGTTGCATTTCATATTCATAATAAGATTGCCTCTAGGAAAACTAAGTCATCCCCTTATAAAATTTAGAAAGGTAGAATACCTAATCTTTTATATTTTAAAGTGTGGGGGTGTTTATCTAACTATCGAGTTACTAATCCTAAAAGAACTAAAATTATTCCTAAAGTAATTAAATATGTTTTTTTTATGTGTAGAAATTATAAAATCATATAAAATTATGGGTTTATTTTATAATAATGATGATTCTCGAGTTGAACCTAAATGAAGTGAAAAAATTATTAATGGGAAACATCTACATCTAGATTTTATTTCTTCTAATTCCATAGTTATTCTTGTTGAGGGAGATAAAAATAATTATCTTCTAAATAAGTATCATATGGTATTAACTATAGAAGATGACCCAAATACATATAAAGAAGTTATGACTTCTAGAGACGTTACTTTCAAGAATGAAGCAATTAATGATGAAATGGATTCCATTATAGGGAATAATATTTAGGTCATTAAAGATTTACCAAGAGGTTAAAAATATATTGGTTATAGATGGTTTTTTAGAAATAATTATGAATATAATGGTAACATTCAATCTTTTAAATCTATATTAGTTTCCAAAGGTTTCAGACAAAAGGAAGTAATTGGTTATTTTGATGCTTATGCTCCTATAGATCGGGTTGCTTTAATAAGGATTTTATTTTATTTAGATTAAATCAATCATTTTTATTTCCATCAAATATATGTTAAAATTTATTTTTTAAATGGATACCTAATTGAAGATATTTTCATGGAACAATTAGAAGGTTTTATTTTACAAGGTACAAAAAAGAAAATATGTAAACTAGTTAAATCTCTTTATGGCCTTAAACAAGATCTGAATCAATGGAATGAGAAATTTGATTCCATTATTTAATCTAATGGATTCACTCATAAAAATTAAAATAATTATGTTTATTAAAAGTTTACAAAATTATGTGTAGTTATTTTGAGTTTATATGTGTATGATGTGTTAATTTTTGGAACCAATATGATTGGTGAAAATGAGACAAAGAATTATTTATCCTCTATTATTATAATGAAGGATCTTGGAATAGTTGATACCATTCAAGGTATTAAATTTAGAAAACATATTGGTGGTTAATATTTAAGTGAATCTAATTACATAGGAAAAATTTTAAATAATTTTGATCATCTTGGTTTCAAGGATTCTAATGCACTATTTGATTCTAGTGTTAAAATGTTTATGAATACAGGTAGAGTAGTGGAAAAACTTGAGTATTCTAGTGCAATTTGTTTGTTAATGTATGTAATGAATTGTACCAGACTTAATATTACTTTTTCATTATGTAAAATGAGTAGATATACTAGTAATCTTGGTGTGTATTATTGGATATGTATAACGAGAATCTTTAAGAAAGACCAAAGATTTAAGTTTATAATACAATGATTATCTGATTGTATTAAAAGGATAGACTGATGCAAGTTGAATTACTAGTATTTGTGATAACCAATCCATATATGGATGGTTGTTTACTCTTGGATGTTATGTTGTTTCTTGGGAGAGCAATAAGCAAACATGTATTTTACATTCAACCATGGAGTCAGAGTTTATCATCTTAGTGGCATGTGGAAAGGAAGCTGAATGGATTAGGAATCTATTATTGAATATTAGATTGTGGCCTAGTCTGATACCTCCTATCTATATCAGTTATGATAGTGAATAAACTTTATCAAGGACATATAGTTTCATGTACAATAGAGATTCTGGACATATAATTTTGAGACCCAATTATGTGAGACAATTGTTACAAGATGGTACCATAATAATTGTATGTGTGAGATCATGTAAAAACTTTATAGATATGTTTACAAAATCTTTATCGAGAGTGATAATTCATGAAACTAATAAATATATGGGGTTAAAATCCATAAAATAAATCATTTTTGTAATGGAAACCCAACACTTTCTTTAGGTAGATCCTAATCAAAGTGTTTAATGGGTAAAAACAAGTTATGAAGATGATTATTGATATTAACAATTATAACCTCAACTACTTGGTGTCAATATCGTCTGTTGTGAATAGAGGTTGAGTTAAAAACTCTTAAAAAAATATTAAGACTCAATGAGTTATTTTTTATAATAATGGAAGCCTATTTTAATATTTTGCCTATGTGAACTTAAAAGCAGTGTCGCTTCTTATAGGAGTTAATGGTTTTACTCCTTAGAGAGTTAATGAAATGTATATCATCACATGGCTATAAAAGTTCTACAAAATGAGAATTTGGATATATAGATCATTGTATGTATGATATCTATGGTTTATCTTAAAGATTAACAAGTTTAATGTTTTAAAAACTTATAAATCTGATAAAACTTTGAGAAATTCATACTAAGTAAAGGTTTAAATCAAAAGATACATTTATTATGTATAATGATTCACTTGTGATCTTGAGAGTTAATATTTATGAATAAAAGTGGGGGTAGTTATATTTTGTATTCATAAAATAGATAAATTAGAAATTGAGTTTAATGGGACCCACTAATTGGAGGTTTGGACTGATGAGGTGGAAAAACCTTTTGGAATCCAACATTGGAAATGTGAGTAGAATTCTCAAATCTCATCCCTTATAAAAAGGGGATTTGGGAATTGAGTTTTTCATTAAAATATATATATTCCAAAATGAGTTTAAAGTTTTTTAAAAATATTCATTTTTAGTAAAAAAATTTATAATATATATATAAAATAAAATAAAATAAAATAAAATATTTTATAAAAACAAATAATAATTTGATTTGTCGTAATGGTTGGATTTCGAATTTTTGAAATCTGAATAGGTTACCTCACCAAGATTTGTCTCATTTTGGTCAAACCAAGGTGTTCTTTGACTAAAATGGTGAGATCAACTCAATGTGATTCACACCGGTTTTGATCCATAAATAAATGATGATGAGATTAGTAATTAATTAATTCTTCTTCAATCCAAAACTTCTCCAGATAATTTTCCCAACATTGGTGCCACGGTACCATTGGAAATTAGTGTTCATGTTTTCCAAAATATTGGTGAAATAGGAGGGAAACTTTCACCAAGAACCTTACACCAATAAGTTGGGATAGATCAAACCCTTTTGAACATTGAACGCATCGATATTTGATCTAACTTCCATATCTCCCTACTTATTTTCCAACATGGTCTCCTCCACATGTGTCATATATAACAAAATCCATGGATAATAATTGTACATTATTTTAACTATAGCCTTATCGAGAAACTTGCATCAGTGAATATAGAGGATAATCTGAAGATATGGGTTTAGAAAATGTGAGTCTGTTTTGAATCTATCAAACCCAGAAAGTGGGTTTCCATTCATTTGACCTTAGGGTATGGCTATGGTCGATAATTATTTTCCCCTTCTCGGTATACTCCTCCATATGGAGTTTGTGGAGTTCCATAGAGTCACTAAGAAAGGGAGCCCCCACTTCCTGGTGGCGACCACAATGGTGTGGTCCATTCTGGTGAAGGGGATTCTAGTGGGGAGGTGGTGGCGGTAGAACTGAGTCCCAATGAGGAAGATGAGGATGGAGACGGTGAGGCCGATGATGGGGAGGCCATAGCCGACGTACCATCCTATGTTGTCTTTCATGCATAAAAATATGGTGTTGGAAAAGATAGTGTTAGTGAAGATGTTGAACATCCACCGATTGAAGGGGGGTTTTGGGTCTTCTCCATATTGTAATCTCAAATGAACATAGTGCATCCCTACGGGTCAAGGTTGACGGGTGCAGGGGACCTGTCTCAAATAGGAGACTAGAGGGGTGTTGGGAATAATATATAAGTACCAGTCATCCCCCCTCCCATCATAAGGCCTTTTCAGAAGGGGGGTGGCAGTGATCCACCCTGGTGGGCAGTGAGCCCTACTGAAGAACAAAATCATAAGGTAATGATCCAAAGTGGAAAATATTGTGATGTAGGGTCTTGTAGCCCAAATTTAGATCCTACAATTAGTATCATAGTAGGTGGTTAAGCCTCTGATTCATAGGTAAATCACTAAGGGGAGATTTTTGGAATCCCAAATGAATACAGTGGAGCCCTACGGGTCAAGGTTGTTGGCTACAAGGGCTCACTGCCCACTAAGGTGGATCACTGCCACCCCCTTCTAAAAAGGCCTTATGATGGGAAGAGGATGGATGGGGATTATATATCATGCCCAACACCCCTCCAGTCTCTGATGTGTTATAGGGCCCCTATAGCCAGCAACCTTGACCTGTAGGGATGCACTGCATTCATTTGGGATTCCAACAATCTCTCCCCCTGTGTTTTCCCAACAAATCAGAGGCTTGACCACCCACTTTGATACCAATTGTAGGATCTGTATTGGGGTTGTAGGACCCTACATCACAATATTGTCTATTTTGGTTCACTAAATCATGGGTTTGTTCTTCAGTAAGGCTCATTTCCCATCGGGATGGATCATTGCCACCCCCTTCTAAAAAGGCCTTATCAGAAGGGGGATTGCAGTGAGACAACCTGGTGGGCAGTGATCCCTGCTAAAGAAAAAACTCATGAGGTAGTAAACCAAATAATACAATATTTTGATATAGGGTCCTTTGATACTAATTGTAGGATCTATATTGGGGCTTCAGGAACCTATATCACTATATTGTTCGCTTTGGTTTACTACCCCATGGGGTTTTTTCTTCAGCAGGCCTCACTTCCCATCATGGTGGATCACTATCATCCCCCTTTTGAAAAGGCCTTATTATGGGAGTGGGTATGGATGGGGATTATATATCATACCCAACACCCCTCTGGTATTCGATGTGGGATAGGTCCCCTGCACCCAGCAACCTTGACCCGTAGGGATGCACTACGTTCATTTGGGATTCCAACAATCCCCCCCCCCATGTTTTCCCTACGATCAGAGGCTTGCCTACCCCCTTTGATACCAATTATAGGATCTAAATTTCAAATGTAGGACCCTAAATCACAATATTGTCCTCTTTGATTCGCTGTCTCATGGGTTTGTTTTTCAATAGGGCTCACTTCCCACTAAGGTGGCTCATTGTCATCCCCCTTCTGACAAGGTCTTTTTAGAAGGGGGTGGAAGTGATCCACCCTGGTGGGCATCGAGCCCTATTGAAGAACAATCCTATGAGGTAGTGAACCAAAGAAAAAAATATTGTGATGTAGGGTCTTTCATCCCCAATTTAGATCCAACAATTGGTATCAGAGAGGGTGGGAAACCCTCTGATTTTTAGGGCAAGCACTAGGGAGTGATTTTTGGAATCCCAAATGAATGCGGTGCAGCCCTATGGGTCAAGGTTGCTTACTTCAGGGGTCCTATCCCACATCAGAGGATGGAGGGTTTTTGGGAATTATATCTAATCCACATCCATCCTCCTTCCCATCACAAGACCTTTTTAGATGGGGGGGTGGCAATGAGCCACCCTGGTGGGCAGTGAGCTCTGTTGAAGAACAAACCTATGAAGTAGTGAACCAAAGCAGACAATATTGTGATTTAGGGCCATGTAGCCCTGATGTAGATCCTATAATTAGTGTCAAATGGGGTAGTCAAGCCTCTAATTTTAGGGAAAGCACTAAGGGGGGGATTTTTGGAATCCCAAATGAACACAGTGTGGCCCTATGGGTCAAGATTACTGGGTGTAGGGGTCCTGTATAACATTGGAGACTCGAGGGGTGTTGGGAATGATATATAAGCCTCGTCCATCCCCCCTATCATCATAAGGCCTTTTTTTAAGGGGGTGGAAGTGATACACCCTGGTGGGCAATGAGGACTACTGAAGAACAAACTCGTGAGGTAGTTAACCAAAGCAGGTAATATTCTGATGTAGGGTCATGCAGCCCCAATGTAGATCCTACACTCCCAATGGAGGAACTCATCGAACTGGTCCACCCTGATGATAGATATGTTGGGATTTGTGTTTCCCATCCCCACTTCCAGTGTGTATAGCACATCATAGAACACCTCCAACTATAGGGTGGAGGCTGGATCGCAGGTGGTGGCGGCAGTCTTAGCACATGGGGGCGGTTTCAGGCTGGGGATCGAAACAGCTAAGATCAACAGGGACATGCCCTGAAACTAAAGAAAACCCTGAATCACATTCACCTTTGATGGGAAAATATAAAGCCTCCATAGAGATGGTACCACAAGGTAGATGGAAGAGGCTATGAGGAAGGTGTGGTAGCGGCCGAGGTGGGAATCGGTGAAGTAAGCGCCAAGGGTGGGGGTGATCCTGATGGTGTCAACCCAATTGGTGACATTTTTAGAGGAGGTCACCGTCCCCTAGTGCGGCTTCTTAGTCAAGTAAAGCACCAAGTTTGTTGAGATCCCATAGTACGCCATCTACTCGAACACCTCATACACTGAACTTCAAGAACAAAAACATCACCAGAGGAAACAGTACAAAAAATGGGGGAAAGGGGGTGAAAAGAGGGAAGATATGGTTATGGAGAAATTATCGATGACAAAGGAGAAATCCTTCTACCACCCTCTTGGATTTGACCACAGGGTTGCCCGTTAGATCTATTGTGTTGTCCTTGGTGTACACATCAACCCCTTTTTCCATGGTTGTGCCTAATATCTGAAAACTCCCCTCTCTGTTATGTTTCTCTGTCACACATATGGTGAATATGGAATTTCCATAGATCATGATCCTGAGATTTCCAGCATTCAAGTCTCCATTTTTCTCAGTAATCGTGTAAAATAATGTCACCACGCTTGACTAACAAGATCTATAATAATAATATTCATAATAATAATCCCAATCTTAAACATGATACACAACCTAAGGACCCATGGTGTCTAGGGCATTCCATATAAACCCATGATCAAATCCCAACATCTCGGGCATTCTTCACATGGCCCAATTGCTGGATCTCAAGATATGCACTGGGCATCCACAATGATGTCATCACGTCCAAGTCGTATGACACAATTTAACATGAGTCTCAAAATATGGATCCAAGGAATCACCTCCATGCATCCAAAACATCACTATCACACCATATTAGGTCCTTAGGCCTAGTCACATGAAGTGTGTTTGGCACTACTGCATATTTAGGTTTATTTAGTGAAACCCTTTATCATCATTAAAAGAAATCACTGATAAAGGGTTACATTTATCAACACTAACAAAAAGTTCTGATAAAGTTATCACCTCTATCAATGTTTTTAGAGCTGATAAATGCTACTTTTATCAGTTATTTTCTTAACAATGATAAAAGTATGTCTTTTTTTAGTGCTAAAACACTTTTTTCTATCACTGATAAAAGGTATGTTTCATAAAAATATATATATATCATTAAAAAAATATATTTATATATTTATATATTTATATATTTATATATTTATATATTTATATATTTATATATTTATATATTTATATTGATATAAGAATAATATATTTTATAAAATATGATTTATATAATACTAAATATGTAATCACACTCAATATATAAAATATTTACTGAAAATCGATTATAAAATAATAAAAAAATAATATTAATAAAAAATTTGATAATTATTATTGAGTAATAGTCATTTAATGACAGTTTGATGATAAAAAAATCAATAAATTAATAAACAATCTAAAATAAGTTAAAAACATGACTCAAACTTCAAACGGTCATAACTTTTGATCAGAGTGTCTGTTTGAACACCGCCACATATAAAATTGATGTTTTGGAAAAGATCTAAATCACAGTGACCCAAAGAGACCCTCACCGGTGTTTTTTTAGGTCAAAAATGTCTAGAAGACCTCTAAAACTGAGTTTTTTGTCGGGGTATCTTATTTTTTGAACATTTGATAGAATTTCAGTCTCGCTTAAGGGGGTCTTCTTATCTTTTGTCAGTAAAGGCTCAATTTATTTTCAGGGCTTACACTCACACTACTACAAAACGTGTTATATACAGTATTTTCCTTTATCAATGCTATTAAAAAAACTAATAAATGTGTCATTTAGCAGTGCTAAAAAACACTGATAAAGTGCCTTTTATCAGTGCTAAATATGCTGATAAAGGATTACCTTTATCAGTGCTTTATTTCTAGCATTGATAAAGAGTTCCCTTTATCAATGCTTTATTGTTAGCATTGATAAACAGTGTCATTTATCAGCACTTTTTTAGTGCTGATAAAGGTTTCGATCGCAGGGCAATTCCTACATCGAAATAGCGCATTGGAGGGCAGTCCTTTATATATCATTTTATTGCATCCATGCCTTAGAAGCCTGCTGCGGGGATAGGCTTCTGCATACACTACACACACTTATATGATCCCATTACGGGCCCACGCGGGCCTTGCCCCACCCTATACTTAACCTTGGCCTCCGTCCACCTTCATATCCATTACCTACAGGACACGACCCGATCCATTGCCAAATTTTTTATACAAATCAATAAAAAAATAAAAGTATTAAAAATAATAAAAAAATTTGAAATAATTAAACAAATAAAAAATAAAAATGAATAAACTAAAAAATATTATAAAAAATTGATTAAATAATTATTAATAAATTTAATATATATATATATATATATATTATAAATATTAATAAATAGTATATATTAAATATAGATATGTAAAATGAATAAAATGAAATAATTAAAAAAAATAAAAATTGAAAATGAGTAAATTAAAATAATATTAAAAAAATTATTAATTAACAAATTGTTGATAAAAATGAATAAATTGAATATACATATATATAAATTATAAATATCACTAAATAGTATATATTAAATATAGATATATAAAATGAAATAATTAAACACATTGCACACACTTATATGGGCTCGTCATGGACCCAAGTTTGCCTTGTCCCACTCTATACTTAACCTTGGCCTTCGCTCACCTTCATATTCGGGTCCTACAAGACCCGGCCCAATCTATTGCCAAATTTTTTTATACAAATCAATAAAAATAGAAGTATTAAAAAATTATATAAAAATTGAAATAATTAAACAAATAAAAATTAAAAATGATTAAATTAAAAATATATATATTAAAAAAAATTAATTAAATAATTTTTAATAAATTTAATATATATATATATATATATATATATATTATAAATATTGATAAGGGGTATATATTAAATATAGAGAAGGTATGTTTGGGAGAGCGCGCTAGGGTTTGAGCATGTTGTTCACTCAGGGCACGATGGAAGGAGTTGCGGCCCCTTCCCTTCTTCCTTCTTGGGCTGCAGCTCTCATCCCTTTTTTCCCAGGTGTGAGGGTCTCTCATTCCTCGCTTCCCACTATTCAAGATATCAGTGTTTGTGCTAGAGCTCTAAGATTGTTCGATGTCCAGCCTGGAATTGATTTGTCATTGTTGGAGTTTGTGGAGGCCTCCTCCTTTCATTTTCTCACTCTGGTGGCTAGGTTTGATTTGGTTTGTCCCCCCTTCGATGTTTTTTACAAGCATGTGAATTCTGCTTGGGCTATGAAAGATCAGGTTTTTGTTAGCTTGCTCAGTCCCCATCATATTGCTATCTGATTTTCTTTGCAAGAGGATTTTGTATATGCCTAGTCCATACACTCAATATCTTTTGAAGGGTGTCACTTTCTCCTCTTTTTTTGGATGATGAAGATTCATTCTGGTCATGATTCATCCACAGAAGCACTTTGGTTGAGTCTCCCTCGACTTCATTGTCCTCTGCATAATCATGTCATTCTTCAGCAATTGGGTAATTCGATCGGTCGTTTTCTTTGTGTAGATGTGAATACTCTCATTGGGAAATTTCTTCTTCATGCTCGCATGTGTGTGGAAGTTGATATTTCTAAACCTCTTCCAGATTTTGTGTGGTTTTCTATTGAGGATTGTCTATCTTTCAAGCAGTGTGTTGTTTTTTAATCTAAAATCAATTTTTTCTCCTTTTGCAACCTTCAAGGGAATTCAGCTGCATCCTGTAGAAAGAGGTCTAAGGTGAAGAATAGAGAGATGGGTTCTCCTGATGTTCCTATTATACCTCATCATAATTGGAAACAATCTATTATTGAGTTGAATCCCCCCATCTTGGATAATTTGGCAGTGAGGATGGCTTCGTCTTCGACTGCCATCGGTCGTGTGTTTGGGAACACTTATTTACCTGTGAATACGACTGTTGGGGCTACTGATAATAATCTACAGTCTCCCCAAAAGGGAATGGTGCAAGGCTTGAGTAATGAGCGAATTGAGTTTGATAATTGTGTACAGTAGGGCAGTGCGCATCTTATTGATCAAGGTACTCAATTAGCAATTCCTGAAGGGGCTTCTTCGGGCTTCAGTAACCAAGTTTGTGGGTAGGTTCCTCAAGGGAGGGATCCAAGAGGATTGGTCTTGGATTTGGTAGAGTCCTAGAGTGTTGTGCAAGAGGACATTTCTTCATAGCCTAAAGGATAAGGTTGCATTATGCAGCCGCTATTTGCAGACTTCTAAGGACATGTTCCACATGAATATGGTTCTAGGCAATCCTTGGTTATTTAGGTTATATGAAACTCCAACAAACCGATGTTTTATTTGAAAAAACATATTCAAACATAATTACAAACATGTTTAAACATGTGTAAAAATAAAATAGAAAACATAATTTATTTAAAAAAAGAATGCTGCATACAAAACAAAGATTTGTTCCAACTGTTTACTATCATAAAATAGCCAACATAATCTCATTTTTTTACTACTTTCATAAAACATCCAACATACCAAACGCATACCAAATGGGCTTCTAGAAATATGAAGTTCCTGACATACAAAGAACAATGTATGCAGCCTGCTGTATATAAAAACTGAGGCCTTAATATATCTAGAGATTATAGAAAACTGGCATACATCAGAGTAGCACATACGACAACTTGTTGGAAGCAAATGCTGCATGTAAAACAGAAGCCATGAATCATGAAGATTGAGGTTGATGATAACAGAAAACTGAAGCCCCGTTACAGTTTTACGATTCAGCTACTACGACCTCTGAAAACATTCATGCAGTATAGTGCTACATTTTGACTAGCATAGATGCAGAATGCTGTTACTAACTGGAGCTGAGATATTAAAGATGTGAACTCAGTTTCATGTTTGCAAAGCGGGATGGAGATAACAGGACATGGCTGGCACCTGAATTCTACTATGAATATTGGGAATTTAGTCCTATAGTTTTTTGTAATATGATTTATATGATCATAAGAAAAATTTTGGAGACAAGACTAAGTTAAATTATAGGAAGAACTTTTTCTTTTGAAAAATAAATCCAAAGAGAGCAACATTAACTAACCAATGATTTTTTAATAACCGACACTGCTACTTTAGCAACCAAAACTGAAATAACCACAAACCAAATGAACTGACTGAATTTAATTTTTTTAAAATAACCAAAATAACCAAGGATTAAAACAGTATTTCAGTTTGTAAAAAAATTACCAGTGTCCAGCATTGCAGGCCTCCTCTCCAAATGCCTATCACCGCCTGCATTCCAAAATTCCCAACCAATAGCATTCCAAATTCCCGGTAACAGCAGCACAACACCATAAAATGTCCCCCATATCATAGCTACTATGGATTATCCATAAAAATTTACAATAATTCTTTAGGAAAATCATCAGGTATTTTCAGATCGATCAAATTGAAATGAGAATTAACAAGTTTCTAATCATATTCCTTGATAATTGGATGGAAAAATTATAATAATATATTTGTAAATGAATAGTCATCCAGATTACATCATTTGTAGTATGTAATAATATGGGGAAACATCATGAACAAACTCTCAAGAAGAAATTCCAAATGCAAAGACTTGACTAATCAATAGTGTATTTACAAAACTACAAATACCATAAATATGAGCTTGCCTGTGATTTATGATGACCAAACTCCAAATAAGAAATTACAAATGCAAAAACATGACTAGTCAATAATGCATTTACATAACAACATATACCATAAATATGTGCTTCAAAGCCTATGATAAATGATGTATCCATGTTATATTTTTTCCATTTGATAAGTCAGTGAAACTCTTCTTTTTTTCACTCAACCAAAATCAGAAATCCACACGTCTTAAAAATAAAAACAACCTCAATTAGCATGAATCGCATAAAAATTTCCCATCAAACAAGAGGAGAAAAATGACCCTACAAGGAGCTCCATCATTGACAAATGACCCTACAAGAGGGGGGAAACATAACAGATGAATTCAGCTAGTAAATAAAGTGACGTGGAAAAAATCTACTGCAAATTCCATTAAAATAAAATGAAATGCACAGATATGCATGTAAAGAGATGTTGTACACAAGTTAAGTGGGCGATGTTGGGATCATTGGAAATTAATTAAATGGTTTTAAGATTTATTCAGTTATATTGAAATTACTAATAACCACGGATGAAATCTCAACATATGGTTGTAGGCTTCAGTTATGATGTGCACAGACTCTTTATTGGGAAAACAAAAACGGTTGTCTGTTATGTTGCATAAAAGGAAAACAAAATAACTTATATAATAAGTTGTAATATTCCATGTGAAGTTTTTATATGGACTTCATATTCTGCGTTGGAGGAAAAGAGATACAAATTCATTTGTGGGGAGAAAAATAGAAGATTGTCATTATAATATGGAAAGTCATACACTGAATTAGTTATCTCATGGGCTACAACAATATATCATCACTTACAACTAGCGGTGTATCATCTTCTACCAGAGTGTTGTAGCAACTTTTGTTTCTCGATGTCATACATTATAACAGAGTACTCTGCATGCTAATAAACTATTATAGTTGTAGTTTAACCTAGGTTTCATATCATACAAGAAACAAGGGATCATAATAACACCACAAAGCTCTGTTTTGTGAACGAATGAACACTGCACAATTTCAAACCAGAGAAACAGGCAGGAAGTTGTGTGCTTCGGTCACTTATGCATGGGACATCTAATATTCTATGGTTAACATGTTTGTACAGTGGCTAAAAGAGTAATTTTCTAAATTTCTCCACATAGAAAAGAAGATGCCATATATATTTTGTAGAGAACAACACCAACACCTTCTAACACAAATTTGCACCATTTTTCATTCACAAATATGCACTAATTGGATTGTTAATTATAATGATGAATTAAAAAATAGATCAAAATAATAAATTAAATAATCATTTATAAAATTACCTAAACTAATAAAATAATATAACTCACTCTTCCAATATATCTTTAAACCATTCACACATATCACTTACAGTAAACATATAACCAATAAACAGTGTTTTCATGACAAAGGAAATTCACAACCTCCAATTCCTTCTGAAATTAAAAATAATCCAATGTGAATAAAATTATGGTTAAAAGTGTATTTTATTAAATATGTTTTCGCTGTTTTCACTTATGAGATCGACAGTGTGTTGATGCACCAATTAACCACTAACCTCACTGAACAATAGCAGGGTTTAGGCTAGGTCACTCTTGTTTGGGTCACTCCCCTTGCAATGATTCATTTAGCTCACTTTCCCTACTTCCTCTCCCTTATGCTCACTACTACAGAGAAAGAATAACCTGATTGGCACATAGGTTGAAAGAAAATAGTTCACCAAAGTTGTGTTGCATCGAGTGTGGGTTGGTTCACTTTGAATTCCCCAGGCTAATCTTTCACAGGTATGTTGTGAAATTCCTCAACATCATCATCATCATTCCATGAGATGTCATTGAAAACACCTTCCCCTCCTCCTCCTCCCTCCTTCCAGCTATTGTTCTGGAATTCCTTCACTTTCAATATTTTCTATTGGAATGTCTTCACCTTGATGCACTGCAACAACTCTCCTTTTTCTCAATGTATTGTATGTGGCAGTGGTTTTATGCAATTACTGCTTTTGCAGTGAACCTCTCCTTCTTCGACCTACAAATATGTCAGGGGAATAACATTGTCAATTATTCTCTTCATTTTCCTTAAGTTCTTCTTAGAGAAGACCAATACTCCATGCAAGAAATCCTTTCCGTAAATTCAAATATGGAATTTCCATAGATCTTGATCCTGAGATTTCCCGTATTCAAGTCTCTATTTGTCTTAGTCAGACTGTAAAACAATTTCCACGCGAAAAATATTTCCATATTTCTAAATATGGAAACCAGTAAGAATCCCTCCTTCAATTTTCCACAATATTTGCGATTCCAGAAATATCATAGCTCTTTAAAAATGAGTTTTATTGTATCATATGATGTGATACTTTCCATGCATGAACTCTTCGTAGTATATCCTTGCAGAGTGATATTTAATACACATAATTATCACTGAAAAATCTTCTATAATCATAGCTTTAAAACCTAAGCATCATGATTTTGAACTTTGATGAACTGGGAAAGCATCGTCTGATATAAGGGAACTAATCCTTAGAAATATTGCAATTCATATCGGCACAGATCATTGAAATGTTGCCGCACATATCTCCTGAAATTTTGTCTTGAATTCCTCATTAAAATCTTTACGAAGAACCATTATGATCCTTATGGAAATCACCATTCATCCTTATTGTAGGAGAATAAAATGAGAGAGACCCAAACCCTCAAGATATACTCTCTAAAGGACCCCTTGGGGTTCTTTTATAACAAATACTAAAGACCACATCGGAACTCAAGTCCGATAGGGGATGCAGACTCCAACACTCCCTCTCAAACTCGGTGTACCTAGCTTGGACGCATAAAGAAAAAACAAAGCAAGCAACAGGCTGCAAACACTCCCCCTCAAGCTAGACAAACCTAGCTTGATTACAAAACAAGACAAAATAAAAGAAACAAGTGACGATCATAGCTCCCCCTCAAGATCGTAGCTCCCCCTCAAGATCGTAGTTCCCTCTCAGGATGATGGATGGTTAATGTCGCGGGCGCAGCAGAAAAACCACACAGACCTAACCGATTGACGGTGCGCTAGGAAATCCGCACTAGTGGTGTCGATCGATGAAACGCCGTGAAATCCATACCAGCACTGGGAAATCCGTACTTGTGGGGCCGGCAACAGGAGGCGGGGATTATGCATAATTGTTGCGGGATTTGGCGTCGCCAAAGGGCCCCGGTCCGAGGCGGTCGAAGTGCTGCGCCCGGTGGAGGAAGCACAAGGGCGTGCCGGCGGACAGGGATGCGGCTGCCGAGAGTCGTTGGGAGACGCCGACGACGGGAGGCGGGGATTGCGCACGAGGTGTCGGAGATCCGAAACTGGAATCAGGGCAGCCGGTGGGAGTGACGGGAGCCGGCTGTCGGAAGAGGAGCGCAGGAGTAGGGGGCCGGTGCGCATTGAGGGAGCAGTGCTTCGTCGGATCGGAAGGGAGGGCAGTGGATCTAGAGCCACGACGGGAGGAAAGTCGTCGGGGCCTAGAGGCGCGACGGGTGGCGCGACCTAGGCGGGAGGGCCGGGAGCCGAAGGGCGCCGGGAAGGGAGGCAACAGGAAAGAACCGCGCGGAAAGGAGGGGGCCGCCGGTTGCCTGGGAGAGCCGCTGGAAAGCGGGGTGCCATCGGGATATGTCGCGACAGAGGGGCGCAGGGAGCCGGGAGCGGCGCTGCCGTTGGGGCGGAGTACACCTGCTGGGAACGGCGGGACGCCTTCGGGAAGAGGGGCCACGTGCCTTCGTTTGGGCGGAGTGAAGCCAGCGGGCAGGGGGCGATCACGCCTGGAGGAGGGCGCCGTGATTCACGTGCAAAGAGGGGCCGAAGGATTTCGCCGGAATGGAGCCATCGGGAGGATTCTGTCGGGATGGTGCCGCCAGAAGGGATCTGCAGGGAGGGGCGCAGGGAGCGTCGCCGGGGGGGAATCCCGCTTGGGATCACCGAGATCGAGAGGGGAAGGAGCGCCGCAGAAGGACCGTCATGGGAGGAAGGTGGCCTGGCCGAGCAGGGAGAGATGGGGAGCCTAGAAAATTGAAGAGGAGCTGCGGGAGGTGGAGCCGTCACGCGCAGCGGGGAGGGGCGCCAAGGAAATAAACAAGCAACGATCGCAACTCCCCCTTAATATGGCAGCTCCCCCTCAGGATGATGGATAAATGAAGTTGTCGCGAGCGCACCAGAAGAACCACAGAGACCTGGCCTGTTGACGAAGCGCCAAAAAATCCGCACTAGTGGGGCCGGTCGATGAAACGCCGGAAAATCCATACGAGCACAGGGAAATCCGCACTTGTGGGGCCGGCGACGGGAGGCGCGGATTCCGCAGAATTGTTGCGGGATCTGGCGGTGCCAAAGAGCCTGAATCCAAGGCGGTCGAGGTGCTGCGCCATGGTGGATGAAGCGCGAAGGTGTGCCGACTGACAGATAGGCGGCTGCCAGGAGTCGTTAGGAGATGCCGGGACGGGAGGCGGGGATTCCGCAGGAGGTGCAGACGACAGGAGGCAGGGCTGCCTGGAAGTGGAAAGAAAGCTGCTTCGCGCGGGAGCAGGGAGCACCGACAGGGAGCCGGGAGGGAGCCGCGTAGGGCTGGCCGGAAGATACGCGAGGATGGAGCCACGCGCAGGAGGGGCCGACTGGAGGGTCGCGCCTGGGTCGACAGGACCTGTGGCGCCGGGAGTCGCGTCTGGAAGGGGAGCGCCTGTTTGGCGTGCGCAAGGAGGAGGGCCGGAACCGGACAGAACCGGGTGGGCAAGCGTCGCGCAGAGGATCTGCGGGAGGGGCGGGGCCGTCGCGCCTGGAGGAGTCCGTCGCACAGTGAGGGCGACGCGCAAGAGGGGCCACGTCAGCAACGGGGCACTGCGGAAGAGCCTTGCAGGGGGGATCTACCGGGAGGGAGATGTGGTAGGGAGGGCTCTGCCGGAAGAGAGCCGGTGTGGAGGGTCGTCGAGAGAAGTTGCCAGGGAGCAGCGCGGGGAGGCCGGCCAAGCGCGAGGGCGCCAGGAGTCACGCGGGAGGTCGGGAGCCGATCCGCTGGGAGCCGCGCGGGATGACGGAAGCCGAGCTTCCGGGAGACGCGCGAGATGACGGGGCCGGCGCGCGCAGCGGGGAGGAGACGCTGGGGAAGGAAGCTGTCGTCGAGAGGGCCGCACCTGGGCCAGAAGCGGAGGAATGCCACGGGAGGAACGTCGCGGGAGGGAGGCGGCCTCGTCCGCCGTGCGTGCAGAGGCGGGAAGGGGACTCCGGGGAAGGAGGTATCGGCAGAGGGGAGATCCTCCTGACAGAGGCTGGCTGGGAGAGATCTACCGCCTGGGAGAGATGGCCGGTAAGGGGGCGGCGGTTACCTATGGCTTGCTGGCCATGGAGGTCATCTCCCCCCAACCGAGTGAAACCCTAGAGGTCGACGGGAAAAAAAAGAAATAAAAATGGGAGGAGGGTTCCGGATTAATTTCCCTCTGATACCATGTAGGAGAATAAAATGAGAGAGACTCAAACCCCCATGATGTACTCTCTAAAAGAGCCTTTGGGGTTCTTTTATAACAAATATTAAAGACCACACCGAACCTCAAATTCAATGTGGGATGCAGACTCCAACACTTATGAAATCCTCAGTTCATCCTTACAGTGATCCTTAAACACATGCCTTTGCCTTTGTTCGTCCTTCATCCTTACGAAGTCTGCACACTCATACATCCTTGCGAAGATCGCATTGCAGTGTGACCATTTTCTGTGTAGTGAAAGATACTGGTTGTAGGAAATTCAAGGCTCAACATTGTGATCATTTCCATCCAATCCAAGGTGCTGATATCTTGAGCTCATGCATGCATAAACTCCTCTTGTTGGAGGTTGAAGATGAATAGAAATGGAAACATTTCATTCTTTCCAGGTTTGTAATATATAAATAGTATACCACTATTTCACCATCCCACAGCGAAACATGTCTAGTAATTTTGTGTGGTTTATTAACCTGGACATTCTGAGGAACTCTCTCTTATACCAAGGCGGCTAGCTTGGTTGGCATACCTTACGAAGGAGAGGCTGAGTTTTGCTCTCACAAGTTGCCTGAGGTCCAGGGTAGTTTTGTCAAGGCAAAAGCTATGGAGTGTCTAGGTCTTTCTGATATCAACACTGCAAAGAATATCGCTCGTCTTTCAACCAACAATCGGATTCTACAGCTTTGGGTGCAAGGGTTTATCGTACTGAGGAAGGGTGATAAGGATACCCTTAAGAAGAGTGATATGTATATTCTAGATTTTTTGGTAAATCTATGGAAGGTGAATCTCATGAAACACATCCTCATCACCATTGAGAACATCAAGAATGGCAATCTTAGAGCTCAGATCATTATGTATCCGGCATTGCTTTCAAAGTTGATAGTTCGGTGTCTTGAATCCTTCAAGATCCCATGTAGCTCCAAGCTGAGTAATTGCAAAGTGATGCTGATTAGTGATGACACCTTAAAAAGGATGAAGGTTGGTTTTTCCAAAGAGACAAGTAAGTTTTATGATCTACCAGAAGAAGAGGCAGAACCCATTCTAGAAAATGTTGAGAAAGCTGAACCCTCAAAGAAGGCCGGTAAGAAAATGAAGTTGAAGGAAGTGAAAGCTGAAGATAAAACCCCTAAGTCTAAGGAAGTCCAATCCGCACCTCCTAAACCAAAGAAGCAAAAGGCCTACCCAGATGAGGTGGTAGCAAAGTGGAGAGAGGAAAAGAAGAATTGAAAAGCATGGGAGCCACAGTTTGGTTTGGATCCTACTGAGGCTAAGGCCTTAAAAGAAACAGCTGCTGAAGAGCTTGAGAGGCAAGCAAAGGAGAAAAAGCAAAAGAAGAAAATGTATGAGACCGAGATTGTTCAATCTCTTTTGAAGGCAACATAAATTGCATCCGAGAACATCCCAGTGCCGAAGTCTTTTCTGGTGGAATCATTTCCTGAGACTCCAGGTAAGAAGACTCCGGAAAATCCCAAAGAGAAAGAAGTTGATAAAGCAGTGATGGAGGAAGTTCAGGAAGCTGTGGAGGAAGCTCAGCAAGCTGAGATGAGTGGTAGTTCTGATGATGTAATTAAGCAAGTTGAAGAATACCAAGATAAGGGAACCCCATCCGAGAAGTTGTCAATCCAGAATTCTCAAGCCGGATCCTCAAAAATTGATACTCCAGGAGTTGATGAGAAAGGAGAAAAAGAATAAGTGAACAAGTTGTCAGAGGAAGAGAGTCATAATCATGACTTCATTCTTCCCGACGATATTGAAGTTGGAGCTCAGAAAGAAAAACTTGATGAAGAAAAGAGTGTACAACTATCCGGTAGTGAGCATGAATCCCCTAATGAAGAGGTCGTTCCGAAAATCAGCAAGGATAAGCAGTTCTTGTTGACACTCCAACAAAAGAAATTTTGAGGAAGAAGTTGGAGGTTCTTCAAAGAGAAAGCTGGTGGAAATAGAAGAAGAAAAATCTCCTAGTAAATTGTCAGATTCGGAGTCATCTGCCTTAGAGCATGATTTTGTTGTTCAATCTCTAAAAAAGCTGGTGGATACCATTCCGATCTTTCCAACAATTGATTCTAGATGCCAGATATTTCGGCACAGTAGACTCTGTATCCATGGTTATGGATATATGTGTTAAGATAGAGGTTGATCACAAAAATTTCATGATTAACTATGAAGCCCACAGGAAATCGTGCAATCATATGACCAAATGGTCTAAGAAAATTATTGAAGTTATGGAAGAGCTTGATCAGTTTCAGGAAGATGTCAAGGAAGCCTTTGGTACCGAAGATACCAGGATCAAAAATCTTTCAGACAGTTTTCTGGAGAAGCTAAGTCTTGAAAAAAGTTCTCGGATTCAGGATGTAAAAGATCTGAATGGGAAGCTGATCTATATTGTTCAAAGCCTGAAAATAGAGAAGGATCTCCGGAGCGAGATGCAAGAAAGGCTTGTGAAGCAAGATGAATTGCTAAAGGCTCAGAAAGAAGCCATGAAGTCTCAGGAAGAGGCCCTGAAGGCTCAAGAGGACAGGATCAAAGCCTTATAAAAGCAAGCTGAGGAAGATCACAAAGAGCTGAAGAAGTTGAAGACAATTGTGAAGAAGCTCTTTCCCAAGGAAAAAGAAACAAAATAGACCACTCCGATCTTTTGTTGTATTTTTTTCCTTGTACTAATTCTTTCAATCGTAATGAAACTTTTCTTGCTTGTTTGGATGTTTATACTAATATTTGAGGTACTTTTTTTTCCATTCCCTCAAACTCATTTTGAAAATCACAAAGGGGGAGAAGGAAAAAGAATTATAAAAGGGAGAAGGAAAAATTTCTAAGTAAAGAAGAAATATCCCTGAGAAAGGGGGAGTTTATCTAAGGGTGAGTTTCTCATTACGAAGATTTCCACATTCAAATGAAATTTCATTCCAGAAATCTAGAATACGATCCTTAGAGTTCCAAAGCCTAAGGGGGAGTTAGTCATATTCACCATTGTCCATAAACAAAGGGAGATAAGCTTTAATTTCAAAGTCTAGAAATTTATTCTGAGTCCTTACATTCTTTTTCATAAGGATGTTTGTGCTTTCCAAAAAGGGGAGATTGTTGAGTCAATAAGGTTTTTCTTATGACTTTTTCCATTCCTTCATTCAAGGGAGAGATTGTTAAGTCATTAAGGCTTTTCTTATGACTTTACCATTCCTCTTGTTTTGAAAATCACAAACACCTTTTCTTAAGCCAAATTTCATTTTACCCTTGTTTTACTTCTATAAGGAAAATGTCCTTCCCCAAGGAAATTTACCCTTACCTAGATTTCATTGTTTATATCATAAATTTTCTGTGTAAAACTTGGATTGTAACCAAAAACCTCAGAATCATATAATACTTAGATATGAGGCATTCTCTTTAAGACTCTGAATTCTGGATACGAACTCTCATGTAGTTCAACTCCGAATTCTGGATACGAACATTCATGATCGAATTCTGATTACGAACTTATGTAAAGTTCGACTAAGAATTCTGTTTACAAATTCCGGATACGAACTCTTCTGAGTTCTGACTCCAAATTCCTATTACGAATTCTGGTTGCGAACTTTTCTAAGTTCTGACTCCGAGTTCTCGGAATACAGACTCCGAACTCCTAAAGAGTTCTGACTTCGAATTTTCATGAACTCCGACTCCGAACTTTGTAAGTTCAGGTTCCGAATTCTTGTGAATCCAAACTCCGAATTTCCTTGAAATTCAGACTACAGAATTCTATAGAATTCAGGTTCCGAACTCCTAAAAAACAGAATCCGAATATCCTTGTGATGTAGACTCCGAATTCAGTTTTTTCTTAGACTCCGAACTTTCATTTACCTTCATTCCGAATATCAGATTTTAGTTATACTTACACCTATTTACTTACAAAACGATGTCGTGAATTCAGTTACTCACTAATCGTTGTTTGAGTGACACGTGTACAGGTCCCTCTGAAATTCAAGGAATAATATGACCATTGGAGGATGGAGCTGACCGTTGGAGTCATTCCTATAAATAGGAGCTCATTTGAAAAAACGAAGACACAAATTTGACACAACTTTGACATCTGTGCTTACATGCTGTTGAAGTGATTTCTAGAGAGAGAGAATCTTATAAACTGTCAGGCTTCGTGCAGAAAGTTTTGAACTGCTCGTTCAAACTTTGCTTCGTGCAGATTTGCTTAGTGCAGAGATTCGATTTCCTTGAAATCAGAGACTTTGGGTTGTGAAGTCAGAGGTGCCGATTTCCTTACAAATCGATGTCTTGCGGGGATAGCAAGACAGATACCAATCTTCGGATTGAGGGCTTACCTGGATTTGGGTAAGACAAACTTTCTTGAAATTATAAATCAAGGGACCTCTTATCCAGGGTTTTTGGATACCTTCCTCTTTGGGTTAAAAGAGTTTATTCTTATTACCTGTAGTTTTACTACTTTGTTTTTCCGCTGCATTTGTATTGTTGAGGAAAGTATAACTTTCTTATACTTCCTCATACTTGTACTCTGTTTTAGTTAGATTCTATACGCTTTAAGGTAAAATCTTATATGTTGTGAACTTTTGATAAGTTTCATTTCTGGAATCACTTTTCCAGAATCAAGCAAGTTATTAGAACTTACACTAGTGGAAATACGGGCTTTAACGTCGTCGTAATAACGTCGGTTTTTTAAAAACCGACGCGAATAGTATGTGCGGGGAATTTTTGGCGTCGGTTTTACAAAAAACCGACGCCAAATATAATTATGCGTTGATATTTCGCGTCGGTTTTGAAGAAAACCGACGCGGAAAATATTAGGATACATATTATCCGCGTCGGTTTTCCTAAGAACCGACGCGAATAATATTATGCGTTGATTTTTCGCGTCGGTTTTTAGGAAAACCGACGCGGAAAATATTAGTATACATATTATTCGCGTCGGTTTTCCTAAAAACCGACGCGAATAATATTATGCGTTGATTTTCCGCGTCGGTTTTTAAGAAAACCGACGCGGAAAATATTAGTATACGTATTTTCCGCGTCGGTTTTCCTGAGAACCGACGCGGAAAATAAATTTTTAAAATGTTTCCGCGTCGGTTTTCATGAAAACCGACGCGGAAACTCAAAAAAAAAAATATATTCCGCGTCGGTTTTCCTGAGAACCGACGCGGAAAATAAATTAAACAACATTTTGGCGTCGGTTTTTCTTAAAACCGACGCGAAAAGTCTTTTAAAAATATTCACGGTCAGAAACCCTCGTTTTGTTCGTTCGTCGAAATCGAGTTCCGCTGTGGCGCTTCGGACTCCCGACGACCTTCGAACTTGATTTGCGATCTTTGACGGCCATTGTTTAAGGTTTTTTGTCGTCTGCACGATTTTGGGTATGTGTTCTTCCTATTTATCTCTTGTTTCATATCCCATTGTTTATTTCTTTATCAATAACCCTATTTTGCGTGATTTTGATTATTGGTTAGATTTTAGTTGTAATTTATCATTATTTTTTGTTTGTATTATCATTGTTGGTGTAGATTTGATATTGTTTGTTTTTGGAAGTAATTATACCGGTCGCAGTTTCGATTTAACATCTCCATTCGGGTTGAAATTCAAATTTTTTGTTTGTATTATCATTATTCCTGTTTAAAATGATCTTTCATTACATTATGAAGTACTATATTTTTAATTCCATTTCCATTTTAATAAATTCTTCTTCAAAAAAATAATTTTATTGTGTTAAATGAATTCACTCACATTTTTGCATGTAGTTTGTTGTTATTTCATTCTTTCTCGAGATTTACCATGCCAAAATTCCTCAATTCTTTTTGGGTCTCATCATTTAACTAAGATATGAATAATTACCACTATCTATTATGTTAAAAAAATTTGAATAATTATTTTCATGCCATTATATAATAAATAATTTTTCTTGCAATGTCCATAATACGACTAGAATCATAATGTATTGTAATTATTTCTTCGTAGATAATAATATAATCATTATCCCTCTATTAATGTTCAAAAATACCTTTCCACTTTCATATGTGGGTTTAGATTCATGCATTTTTAATAAATGTCCTCTTAAACTAATCTCATTCCATTGATTATATGTATTCATCTTTCTCTCCCTCTAAATAATAGTCATGAAATGATTTACTTCCCCCTCTAAGTCATAGGCTGCAAATAAAACATTCTCATGATCTAATCTTTCATGGATGGATAATATATTTCTCTTCATGTTGATCCATTCCTTGACATGTTTTGCTGCAATAGACCCATGGATGGGGGTGTAAGTTGTCACCTACAATATGCAATGGAATTTTTATCCCTCCATAATGAATTTATATGTTCATAGTTCCCTATTATAAAACTCATGGATTTTGGGAGTTGAGTTATCATAGTCACCAAAAATTGTATCATGTCTCTTAATACACATTGTCTTAAATAAGGATAGTTATTGCACTATTTTTCACATTAATTTTTCAATGATTCATTCATGTTACATCAAATGAATAAAAAAATAAATATAGTGTGATCAATAGTAGTCATAGTGAGAAATCATATTATCTTGTATGTCATTCATATAATATTTATATCATGAAACTTTATTTTCAAAAAATGAAACCTTTGATTTAACCATTTTTTCCTTGTATTTCAATATAACACACATGTATATAATATTAAAATTAACTGTTTACTGTATTTGTAAACGTGTTTCATATCTGATGTCTTTTATCTGATTATCAATAGTTTTTATGGAATATGTTTTTGTTTACAATTTATCTGATAGATATTTAAATGTTTTTATGTTTTAATATATTCATCAATTATATTGTGATATCAGGTATTAATGGATCATAATTGGATTTATCTACGAAGAACTACTAGTGAATATGAAAGAGGAGTTGACAATTTTTTGGAATTTGCTAAACGGAATAATCAAAATATTGATTTGATTTTCTGTCCATGTGTGAAGTGTGTAAATATGAGAAAGTTAAACTTCAGAGAAATCAAAGATCATCTCATTTGTTATGGTTTTAGCCTTAATTATACACGTTGGATCTTGCATGGTGAAAGAACTGAAAATTCAACATCCAATGTTGATGACGATATTCATAATGAGGCAGAGGATCGTATTGAAGAATTAATTCATGATTTAGGTGTTGAAACCATCGAAAAAACACCAACTGTTGAACGATTGTATGGAGATTCTGAGAAACCATTATTCCCAGGTTGCAGTAAATATACAGTGTTATCAGCAGTTTTGAGATTAGTTAACTTAAAAGCAAAAAATGGGTGGAGTGATAAAAGTTTCTCCAGTTTACTTGAGCTTTTAAAAGAGCTTCTTCCAGAAGGCAATGGGATTCCAGATTCCAATTATGAGGCGAAAAAAATATTATGCCCAATGGGATTGGGGTATAAAAAGATACATGCTTGCCCCAATGATTGTGTACTGTATAGGAAAGAAAATTAACATTTATCAAGTTGTCCTACATGTGGAACATCGCGCTATAAGATGGATGAGAAAGTCAACTCAGATTCATTTTCAGGTGATGTCATGTAACATTATGAAAAAACAATTTTTTTACTTTCCAATGATATCATCCAATATTTTTTTCAAACAATTCTGATAATTCAATTCTGATTTATTTTTAGGTACCAAAATCAAAACTCCATCTAAAGCATTTTGGTACCTTCCAATTATTCCTCGTTTGAAGCGTCTATTTGCAAATTCAAATGATGCAAAAAGGTTAAGATGGCATTCAGATGAGCGCATTTCTGATGGTAACTTACGTCACCCTGCCGATTCACCACAGTGGAAGAGTTTTGATAAAAAATTTCATGATTTTGGAAGTGAAGTTAGAAATCTCAGAATGGGATTGTGTACTGATGGAATGAATCCATATCGGAGCCTCAGTAGCCAACATAGTTCATGGCCTGTTTTGCTGGTACTTTACAACTTGTCCCCACATCTATGTATGAAGAAAAAATATGTTATGATGAGCTTGATGATTTCTGGACCAAAACAACCGGGAAATGATATTGATGTGTATCTTACACCATTGATTGAGGATTTAAAACTGCTATGGGAGAAAGGTGTTACAGTTTTCGATGCATACAAGAAAGAGTATTTTCTTTTGCGTGCTATGATAATGTTCACTATAAACGACTTTCCTGCGTATGGAAACTTATCTGGATATAGTGTTAAGGGACATAAAGCATGTCCAATTTGTGAAGAACAAACTTCATATTATCAATTGCAGAATGGAAGAAAGACAGTGCACATGGGACATCGAAGATTTTTGCAAATTGATCATCCTTATCGTAGATTGAGAAAAGCATTTAACGGTTTACAAGAATACAACCTCCCCCCTCAACCATTGTCAGCTGAAGAATATTATGACAGAGTGAAAGATATTGATTCAACATTTGGAAAGAGAAAAATTTCTGGTTTACAAAAACATATCTGGAAGAAGCAGTCTATTTTTTTCGAACTACCTTATTGGAGATTTTTAGAGATAAAACATAACATTGATGTTATGCATGTTGAGAAAAACATATGTGATAGTTTGATTGGAACTTTGTTAGACATAAAAGGAAAGACAAAAGATGGATTACATGCTAGATTGGACTTGATATTAATGCGAATTCGTTTGGAGTTAGCTCCCGCTGTGAAAGGAAAAAGAACATATTTACCTCCGGCTTGTCACACATTAAGCAAGATTGAAAAGATGAATTTTTGTCAGTGTCTTCATGGTATTAAAGTACCCAGCGGTTTTTCTTCAAATGTGAATAATTTTGTGTCATTTAAGGATTGCAAATTAATAGGTATGAAATCACATGATTGTCATGTGTTAATGCAACAAATTCTACCAGTAGCAGTGCGTGGTATATTACCGAAAGCTGTCAGGAAGACAATCATCAGGTTATGTAATTTCTTTAAATCCATTTGTAGCAAAGTCGTTGATCCAAATTTGTTAGATTTGTTGGAGAATGAAGCAACTCTTATTCTTTGTCAACTAGAAATGTATTTCCCACCCACATTTTTTGATATAATGGTTCATATATTGGTTCATTTGGTGCGTGAGATAAGAATGTGTGGGCCTGTTTATTTAAGATGGATGTATCCTTTTGAAAGATATATGAAAATTTTGAAAGGATATGTTAAAAATCCTTATCGACCAGAGGCCTCTATTGTTCAAAAATATGTATCAGAAGAGGTGATTGAGTTCTGTACTGATTATTTGAATGAGGTGGAGAATATTGGTCTCCCTCTATCTCGACATATGACAGTTGACAGAGAAGGTAGAGGGGTTCGAGGCTTAAAGGTAAAGTTCATTCCACGTGATGAAGTGATGCAAGCACATTTATACATTTTGAACAACACAGATGAGGTTCAACCATATATATCCTCACATATTGCTGAATTAAAGTTACGATATCAGAAAAGAAATGAAAAGTGGTTGATGATTGAGCATAAGAAGACATTTGTTTCATGGTTTAAAGAGAAAGTCACCTCAGATATATCTTTATCAGAAACATTGAAGTGGTTATCAGGGGGACCATCTTTTAATGTGATCACTTGGTCTGGTTTTGATATCAATGGCTACACATTTTACACAAAAAACCTGGATGACAAGAGTACCGTTCAGAATAGTGGTGTGATGGTATTCGCTGAAGCAGTGCATTTTTTGAGTGCCAAAGATAAAAACCCAATTTCTGCATCAACATCATATTTTGGAGTTATTGAAGACATATGGGAAATTGATTATATTAAATTTCGAGTCACTATTTTTAAGTGCAATTGGGTTGATAGTAATAGTGGCGTGAAACATGATGAATATGGGTTTAAACTGGTTGATTTGAAAAGATTTAATCACAATGAGGAACCATTTATCTTGGCGACACATGAAAAACAAGTATTTTATGTCATTGATCCGTCGAATGATCAGTGGTCAGTTTTTTTGCAAGGGAAAAGATATCATTTGGGTGATGATGATGATTCTGATGATGCTAGTGATTTACATGAGCGTTATTCATCTATTATGCAATTTTCAGATGATTACAATGAATATAAGACAGACATAGTGCATGCAGTACGTACCGATCATGATGAAGGGACGTGGGAAAACACTAAATTAGTCTCCTAATTTTTCTGATAAATATTTATATTTTGTGTCTATTTTTAAAACTTACAAATGCATGCCTCTATTTTTACATATTTATTTTTCATTTCCTTGTTTCTAATTATTCAGTTTTCTAATGATATGCAGGTACCCAAAATTTCATTACACTTTCTAGTAGCAATGTCAAATACAGATAGAGATGAGCAGTTACCGAGGTATATCTATTTTGACATATTATTAAATATTCAGTAATATACATATTTAATGAAATAAAACTGTTAATTTATTAAAAAAAATTGCAGGACTACTGATGCGTCCTCGGCGGAGGAGACTTCTCCAGTTACTACTGAAAAATCAAGTTCTCTAGTTGGTAAACGTGGTATTACACGTTTACCAAAACTATCACTCGCTCGTGATGATAACAAATTACACATCCGTTTTGATGATAATAATAATGCAGTTGGCCCAAATGCAGTTCAGTTTGTCAGTTATATAGCGATGCAGAGCCGTTGCAGGATTAGTATTTTATATCCTGATTGGAAGTCAGTGGACAGGACGACGAAGCAACAGCTTTGGGAGGCCGTGACGGTAAAATATCTTTATTTATTTATTTTATCTCATTTTTTTAATATTATATAGTTTAAATGACATATTTAATTTTTTCAATTACAGATGACATTCAATTTTGAGGAAACCAAAGAAATTAGGAAAAGACATCTCTCTTTAGCGGCGGTTCGATGGAGAGATTTTAAAAACAAACTGACGAAAGATTATGTTTTTGGAAAGAGAAGGTTTGAAAGCCCATGTCTTAAGTATCCATATATAGATGAAGAAACATGGAAGCGATTTGTTGACAGTCGTCAGGAAGAGAAATTTCAGGTATTGTAATTGTTTTATATTTTAAAATTTATGCTATATTTTCCTTATTACTTATGTGTTTATTTTTATGTAACAGGCCTCCAGAAGATCTCATCAGGAGATCCAGTTGAAAAATGTATACCCTCATACTTTATCACGTGGAGGATACTCGTATTTGGAGCAGAAAATTATTGAAGAAAAATTTGAAGCATTCAGAGCTCGATCAAGTAGTGGTTCAGAAGAGGTCCAGTATGGTCCTCCATCTCCTCCCACTCGCCATGAGAAATGGAAACGAGCAAGAAGAAGAAAAAATGAACAATATCTTACAGACGAAGCTCATCAAGTGGCTGATAGAATTGTAAGTAAATATTAATTCTTTGTTAACAATTTTCCTTTTTTATAATTTATAAACACTAATATAAATTTTTTATTTTTCATTTCAGGATGAACTTCAGGAGAAAGAGACACAGGGCTCTTTTATCCCCGAGGGTAGGATGGATATCCTAGCCACTGCTTTGGGAAAGACTGAACACCCCGGCCGTGTTAGAGGATATCAGGCGGGTGTTATTATTCGGAAGGTTTTTGGTAAGAGTAAGCAACCAAGAGACCCGGAAATCGAATCCTTAAAAGAAGAGCTGCAGGATATGAAACGGTCTATGGGTGATCAAATTCAAGCAGCAGTACAGAAGGCTTTATTAGAACACTTGGCAAGACAGTCACAGTCTGCTCATCCTTCCGAGGTATATTATTTACTGTTAACAATTTTTCTTTTCTATAAATTATAAACACTGATATAACTTTTTCATTTTTCAACATTCTCAGCCTACTCACTCAGACCATCATGCCTCATATGCTTACCCAACACCGTCTGGGCAGCCTTCCGAGGTTTATTATTTAATGTCATCAATTTGTCTATTTTATAAATTATAAACACTGATATAACTTTTTCATTTTTCAACATTCTCAGCCAACTCACCCGGACTACCCTGCCTCATCTGCTTACCCTGCCCCGTCTGCGCAACCATTTGAGGTATATTATTTTATTTAATTTTTAATCAATTTTTCTATGTTATAAATTTTAAACACTAATATACCCTTTTCATTTTTCTGACTTCTCAGCCTGCTCACCCTGACTACCCTGCCCCACCTGCTAACTTTGAGCCTCCACCACCTCCATCGGATCGAACCTTATATTGTGAGTTGTTTGCGGGAGATCCTCATGTACATATTGTTGCGTTAGGACAAGTGTATTTTTTGGGGGACTCGGTACATCATCAGCCTATGCAGATGGGTCAGGTTAGAGTATCAGTACTTGTTATTATAGATCCTACTGCTCTACTACCATTTCCTACTGCGGAGATCACCAGTGTTGGGGAATGCATGGGCCATTTTTTACTTTGGCCAACTGCACTTCTTCGTTATATTTCACATGAGGTATGCGTTTTTTTAACTAGTAATTAGAAATGATTCCAAATTACTTATAATGTTTTCTGACATTTAACTTATATAGGAATATCTGAAAGCAAAAGAAACTGTACAAATGCAGCAAAATGTTCAGAAACAATCGGCTGTAGATACTTATGATATTTCTTCTGGGTTGAAAAGATTATCTCAGTGCTCTTCTTCCTTGAATTTTATCTATGAGTTTCGGATGACGTCCGATATATGTGGAAGAAATTATAAATTGAGAATATTGAAAGAAGATATCATGAATTTAGTTAATTTTGAAGAGATCGGGCTGAATGTGGTGCAGTTGTTTTCCATGTAAGTAAATTGACGTTTGAATTGCTATTTCTTTAATAAAATATTGTTATGTCATTGACTAACTATATTTTCTTTTTAAATTAGGTATCTATACAGGATTCTTTTACAAAATGAAACTACAAGCATTTATAGCTTTATAGATCCAGAGTACATTTCCTTGGAAGTCAAACATGTGAAAAATGATGAAAGAGTTCAATATATATCCGAGAGATTATCACAAACAGAGATTCAGTGCTGGTTTTTGCCATTTCTTGATAAGTAAGAATATCAACATAATTTTGAACTCATGATCATTATAATGTCATTAATTATGAACTTTTTGTATTATAGGGGGCATTGGATGTTAGGTGTATTTTGCCCAAATGAATGCACCTTATATTGGTTTTGCTCTTTATTAGGAAAAGTGCGTAAACCGTTTTCCAACTTATTAAACAGGTAAGTTGTTTTTTTATTTTTAGAAGTTCGTTATGTTTAATTTTAATTGTTTACAAAAGTTTTATTAGTTCTTATATAAAAAAATGCAGTTCATGGAAACATTTTACAAATGAAAAGAAACCAACGAAAATCAAATATGTGGAAGTACAGGTAATTAGTTTTTATATTTTTGTTATATATTGGGTTTCATTATTAGTTAAATGTTTTATAACTGCAGTGTCATCGTCAAAATGGAAGCGTTGAATGTGGTTATTATATTCTACGATTTATGTACGAGATAATCACAACTGGGGAAACTACTGATTTTCATAAGGTTAGTTGTATTAACTTTTTTATATATTTTCATCCACTTTCTTCTATTTATTAATTTCATATCATTCAATATTATTGTAGGTATTCAATGATTCACAGTCATATTCTCAATCTGATATGATTCATATTCAATCTACTTTTGCGGACTATTTGTTAAGTCTGATTAAGATTTGAGGTATGTATACTAATATTTATAAATAATAATATATATGGGTTTAAAAAACTAACTCTTATGATATATTAGGTGTTTGAACCTACTAATAATCAAATGAATGCTTCAACAATAACAAACAATGAGCATGTCATATATTTCAGGTACGTGTATTTTAATTCTGCTTTACTGAGTTTTCTCAGGTGCCTCTGCAAAAACTATTTTATTGAATCTACTAATAATCAAATGAATCCTTCAACAATAACCAACAATAAGCATGTCGTATATTTCAGGTACGTGTATTTTAATTCAGAATTAGTTATTATATTTCTTTTCGTTGTTATTTCTTAAAATCATTTGTCTGTACAATGACAGATCTGTAGGGTGGTACTTGGATCATGAACATAGAGATCTGTAGGGTGGTACTATTTCTTAAAATCATTTGTCTGTACAGTGACAGATCTGTAGGGTGGTACTTGGATCATGAACATAGAGATCTGTAGGGTGGTACTTACACATTTTCATTTAATGTTTATTCATTGCACTAATATCTTGGATTGATTTTTCACGCACATCTCCTTAGTTTCATTAATGTTTTGACAGGATTGGTGCTATCTATGGGAGGAAACTTACAATGATTGATTCTGAGTATGGTTAGATTAAGAAAATGCACCATGTAGGTACGTGTATTTTAATTCTGCTTTACTTTGAGTTTTCTCAAGTACTTCTGTTAAAGCTGTTTAATTGTTTTTGTATACTTCGTTATTTTTGTTCAGGGTTCAGATTTGTTTGGAGGAGAAAATATATGTATTTTATTTAAAAAAAAAAACTTTACGGCGTCGGTTATTTTAAAAACCGACGCCGAATATTTTAAAAAAAATTATTTACGGCGTCGGTTTTTTTAAAAACCGACGCCGAAAGGGTTTTCCGCGTCGGTTTTTCTAAAAACCGACGCGGAAAATCCTGTCTAAAGCGGTTTTCCGCGTCGGTTTTTCTAAAAACCGACCCGGAAAATTCTGTTTAAATGGGTTTTCCGCGTCGGTTTTTCTAAAAACCGACGCGGAAAACCCTTTCGGCGTCGGTTTTATATAAAACCGACGCCGAAAACCTAGTCGACTATATTTTCCGCGTCGGTTTTTTAATGAACCGACGCGGAAAATAATGTCTAAATGTAGCTTCGGCGTCGGTTTTATAAAAAACCGACGCCGAAGCTCATAAGAGAATTAGTTTTCGCGACGGTTTCTAAGAACTGACGCGAAAACTGTATTTTTAACGTCGCCTATATAGACGTCGGTTTATAACCGACGTTAAAAATTAAAAAAAACCGACGCGAAAAAGTGTTTTTGCACTAGTGTTAGAGGTGTTGTGAATTTTTAATTATCCTTAGAAATTCCAAAGGAATTTTTAAAGTATACAATTCACCCCCATCTTGTATTTGTATCTCATTTTACATATTCGATCCTACATTTGGTATAATAGAGTATATCATATTCAAACATACCATCCTAACAATCACCCTTACATCTTCCTTGAAAAAAGAAACTGACTCATAAAACTCTATGAGTAAATCCGGATACACCACATCTTGAGCTCGAGTCTTAGATATAGCTACACTTTCTCATCCATTGAGTCTGATATTCTTGGAAATTATAGAGTCATACTTATTGAAAAAGTTTGGATGAACCAACCTTTCCCTATATATCTGTCATTCCGCAATCGGCTTAACTGAAGACATTTTTTGAGAAGGCACTTCTGCAGACATTCGGATTGGATCACTTCTGAAGAATTCGGAAGAGGATTTTGTAGAGGGTCAGAGGTTTAGCACGCACAATCTTGATAATCGATGTGGGACAACCATCGGGGGTCCCCTTTATATAGGCGATGGAAGTGACCTTTCAACTTCCAGTTCCAATCTAACGGTTGGGAAACCTTCTGATCTGATCTAACGGTTGATATGATAGCCGCAAGGAAAAAATTTGGTTGAATCCGATCTTTTGAGGTTTAAAAAAAACATTCGGATTTAGGGAAACTTCAATCCAAGAAATTTTTAAAAAACAAAAGAAACTATCAACAAGTAAATATGATTACGAAAAACTTAAGAAAGAATCATACCTTTCGGATTGCTAGATAGATTATTCGTACTGAGGAACATTCTTCTTGAAGAACTTTGAATACAAAAAAAAAACTTCACTATAAAAATTTTTAAATCCGAGGATTTCCATTGCGAAAATTTCAAATCCGAAAATTTTCATTACAAAAATTTCAAATCTGAGAATTTTCATTACGAAAATTTGAAAAACATACTGCGAAAATTTTCATTACGAAAAATTTTGAAAAACCAACTGCGAAAATTTTCATTAGGAAAAATTTTGAAAAACTAACTACGAAAATTTTCATTACGAAAAATTTGAAACACTAACTTCAAAAAATTTCAAAAACTTTAATAACAGATGTACCCCCCCTGTGAAAAGAAGTTTATTACTGTAAGAATATTGGTTGAACAAAAAGTTAATGGAGGAAGATTACCTCACGGTTATCATTCCTAACTTTTGTTTAATGTATTCAAATCTATCGGAAGGTAAAGATTTTGTGAAAATATCAGAAAGTTGATCTTGCGTTCCGATGAATTGTAGAATGATATCTCCTTTTAGTGTGTGGTCCCTAAGAAAGTGATGTCTGATATATATGTGCTTTGCACGAGAGTGATGTGCAGGGTTTTTACTAAGGGCAATGACACTTGTGTCATCACACAAAATTTGAGTCTTAGTAAAACTCAAGTCATAGTCTGTGAGTGTGTGTTGCATCCACAACACTTGAGCACAACAACTTCCAGCTGCTACATATTCTGCTTTAGCAGTGGAAAGTGATACTAAGTGTTGCTTCTTGCAAGACCAAGAAACTAATGAATCTCCTAAAAAATGACAAGTTCTGGATGTACTCTTTCTATCCATTCTACATCCACCAAAGTCAGCATCCGAAAAGCTTTTTAAGACAAAATAATTTTCAGAAGTAGAAAATAGTCCTAAAGTAGCGAAAAATTCTCTTCACTGCCTTTAAATGAGATTCCTTAGGATTTGATTGATATCTTGCACATAAGCATACTGAAAAAATTAAGTCTGGACGACTAGCTGTCAAGTAAAGTAGACTTCCTATCATACCTCTAAAAGATGTTTGATCTACTGGTTTCTCAGCTTCATCAAGATCAAGTGTGTTTGAGGTACCAATGGGAGTACTTATACTCTTAGTGTTGTCATATCCATACTTTTTAAGAAGATCTTTAATATACTTATATTGGGATATCTAGATTCCTTTTGGTTTTTGAGAAATTTGAAAACCAAGTAAAAATGTTAACTCACCCAATATACTCATTTTAAACTCATATTTCATTAAATCCGCAAAGGAATCAGTTAAAGATTACTGAGTTGAACCAAATATAATGTCATCAACATAAATTTGAACAATCGAAACATTTTTCTTATCTTTCTTTATAAAAAGGGTTGAATCTGCATTTCTCTTAACATAGTTATTTTGAAGCAAAAATCTTGTAAGTCTATCATACCAAGCTCTAGGTGCTTGTTTAAGGCCATATAAAGCTTTGGTAAGTCTAAAAACATGATCAGGGTGTTTTGTATCTTCAAAGTCAGGAGGTTGATCAACAAAAACTTCCTCTTGAACATAACCATTAAGAAAAGCACATTTCACATCCATTTGAAAAAGTTTGAAATTGAAGAATGTTGCAAAGGCAAGTAGAATACGAATAGATTCAAGTCTAGCTACTGGAGCATAGGTTTCTTCATAGTCTATTCCTTCTTGTTGATTATATCTTTTAGCAACCAATCTAGCTTTATTTCTTACAATTATTCCATTTTCATCACACTTATTTCTGAAGAACCATTTTACTCCAATAACAGAGGTTTCCTTAGTTCTTTCAACCAAGGTCCAGACTTTATTCCTTTCGAATTCATTTAGTTCATCTTGCATGGCTTTGATCCAATCATCATCACCTAAAGCTTCATCAGTTCTTTTTGGTTCTAATTGGGAAAGGAATGCTATATGTTCTACTTCATTTCTTAAGGAACTTCTAGTCCTTACAGGTCGATTCACATCACCAATGATACTATCACTAGGATGATTCCTTAGAAATGACTAATTTGGGTTTTGTAAAGCCTGTTCATCAACATAGGGTAGGAAATCTTCTAGGGTAAATGTTTCAGAAATATCTTCTTGAACATTTTCCTTATCAAAAGGATTTTCTATCAAAGGTTGATAATCAGTTTTTGAAAATACATCTGAGGATGTAGGTTGGGTTTGTTTAAAAACAAAAGGATCAGTTTCATCAAATTTGACATGCACTGTCTGTTCAACAGTACAAGTGTTTTTTTTGAAAACTCTATATGCCTTAGAAGTTGTGGAGTAGCCTAAGAAAATTCCTTCATCAGATTTTGGTGCGAATTTATGAAGATTATCTTTAGTATTCAGAATGAATACCTTGCAACCAAAAACCTTAAAGTAGGAAAGTCTAGGTTTTCTACCATTCCATAACTCATAAGGAGTTTTATTAAGAAAATGTCTAATCAAGACTCGATTTATAGTATAACAAGCAGTAATTACAGCTTCAGCCCAAAAATCTTTGGCTATAGAATACTCACTCAACATGGTTCTAGTTATCTCTTGAAGAATTCTATTTCTTCTTTCAACAACACCATTCTGTTGAGGTGTTCTAGGTGCTGAGAAGTTGTGAGTAATGCCTTTTCTACTACAAAAAGTTTCAAAATCAGAATTTTGAAATTCTCCGCCATGATCACTATGAATAGTTTTCAATGGAAGGTTTTTCTCATTTTTAACTTGGGCTCTAAAACTTTTGAAATAGGAAAAAGCTTCAGACTTCTTTGCTAGAAAATAGACCCACGTAAATCTAATGTAATCATCAACCAAGACAAATACATAATACTTGCCCCCAATGCTTCCAGTTTGTGTAGGACCAAAAAGATCAATATGCACTAGCTGTAATGCATCAATAGTTGAGACTTCACCGATTGATTTAAAAATTGATTTATGTTGCTTGACATATTGACAAGGATCACAAACTTTTGAAGAATCAAATCTAAGATCCGGTAAATCCTTAACTAGTCCTTTCTTAGAAAGTTTGCATAAGTTCCTAAGGTTATAGTGTCCTAGCCTTTTATGCCATAACCAAGAATGATCTTCCATTGCACTAAGGCAAGGTAAGTCTTGGCTCCTAAGGTCTTCTAAGTTTAGTGTGTAAACGTTCTCTTGCCAATGGGAAGAGAAAATAAACTCTTCCTTGGAATTGTGTACTAAAAACTTGTCATTTCTAAAATTCACAAGGTAGACTTCATCACATAACTGGCTTATGCTAATGAGGTTGTGCTTAAGACCCTTAACAAAAAAACAACATTTGAAATCAAGGTTTTTTCAAGAAGAACAATGTTACCTATACCAATAATTTCTCCCTGAGCATTATCTCCAAAAGTTACTTTTCCTCCCTTCGTCTTGATAATCTTTTGAAAATAGTTTTTGTTACCAGTCATATGCCTGGACCATCCACTATCCATGTACCACGTATTGTTGTTGGTACCTTCTCTATTTTCCTGAAAATAAGAAAGTTAGACTTTCGGAATCCAAACTTTCTTGGATCCGAAATTGTTACACAACAAAATTTTGTGTATCCACATTTGTTTAGAAAAATAATCTTTATGAAACCCAAGGGATTGGACTTTATTCAAAGAACAATTTTTCTTCCAATGCCCACCACTTTGACATTTAGTGAAAAAAGGGGCTTTAGAAGGAACAAAATAGTTGTTTTTGAAAACGAGTTTTTGGTGAGTATAACCTATTCCAATAGTGTTTCCTTGAGGTTTAATTTGAGAATACATCTTGTCAAAATTTTCCTTCCCAGAGGTAAAGTTTGCAAGAAGCTTTTTAAGAGAAAATATTTCGGATTTCAGTCTAATGACTAAATTCCTATCCTCAGAAATCATTTCCTTAGAGTTAAATTTTTCCTCAAAAGCTTTTATCTTTTAAATAGAATTCTTAAGATCTTTAGAAAGTTCTTCCTTTTCAGAATTTTCTTTCTCAAGGTCTTTAGAAAGTTTTTCTAAAAGCTCATCCTTATCTCCAATATCTCTAGAAAGATCTGAAATCTCTTTTGTAAGAATTTCTTCCCTAGTATTTGCCTTGTCTAATTTTTTAGAAATTGTACAATTTTTGGCTTCAAATAACTTGGAAAATCTAGATACTTATTCATATGAAGGTTCTTCATTTTCTGAAGACGAAGTATCTTCATTAGAAGTATTATTTTCGGAATAGTAATTCTTATCAAGAGATAAATTTGTTAAAGCCTCGGCAGAGCGTACCTTGGTCATAAGACATGTGTTAGGGAAAGAAGTAGATGCGATGAATCCTATATTCTTCTGTGCTGATGAATCATATTCAGAAGATTCACTTTCTAAAGAGTCTCCACAGCTAGAACTCCAAGTATCATTAGGTTTAAAACTTTTCTTGTGCTTTGATCTATAGAATTTCTTCTTATTCCTTTCTGAATTCCTTTCCTTCTTATCCTTCTTCTTCAACAAAGGACAATCAAGTCTGATGTGACATGTTCTTCTACATTCATAACGTGTAACTTCTCCATCTTTCTTATCTCTGTAGTCTTTCTTCTTGTACTTATTCTGATGATTCTTCTGAGCTACAATCTTGTTCATCCTCCAAGCAAGATTAGCTAATTCATTCTCTGAATTTTCTGTATCACTGGATTCTGACTGAATAATGACTTTCTTTGACTTTGATATAGTTACCCTTTCTAGAGTCTTGGATTTCATATGTTTAGAAGTGGTATTAAAAGCAACTCCTCCATTCACATTCTTCTTCTTAACATTTTCAGCATCTCTTTTCATTATGGTTTCATGCTGAAGAAGAATTCCAAACAACTCATCTAAAGAAATCTGAGTGACTTTCATGTTCTCATCAATAGTTGTCCTCTTAGACTCCCATTCATTTGGAATGATATCTATGATCTTATCAACAAGTGTCTCATCATCCAAAAATTTTTCTCCCATAGATTTTAATCTATTCACGATAGTCATAAACATTTGTTGCACTTTACAAACAGGTTCTCCATAAGGAAAATTGAAACTATGGTATTCAGCTCTCAACATAGCTCTTATAGTCTCTATGACTTTGGATGTACCGAAATGTGTAACTTCATGTTTCTTCCAGATACTATTTGCAGCTTCACATGATGATATTTGACTATAGATGTTCCTAGTCATGGAACACAACAAAGTATTTCTGAATCTGAAGTTTGCTTGATATTCTGATTTCTCCTGATTCGTAAAGGTTCTCAATTCCTTATCAGAAATCTTATAATCTCCGGTAAGCATTAGATAGTTATCAACTCCAGTATTGATAACAAAAGTCTTCATCCTATCTCTCCAGTACTCATAATCATTTCCATCAAAAATAGGAGGTCTGGTAGGATTTAGATTATCTATAGAGCCAACATTTAAACCTGTCATTCTTAAGAAAAAACTCCGGCACACAAACTTGTTAGTAGTATGAGTTTGTAAACAAGAAAAATATCCTAAGAAAGGAAAATATAGATCAATAGTATCTCTAGGAAAAACTGAATCCGAACTATATGATTCCGAAAAACAGATTCTGAAAAATATGATTCCGAAAAATCAAGAGTATTCACTTCTAAATTTAATCGTGAGATTAATTCGATTGAACCAACCCTCTGATACCAATTGTTAGGATGGTATATCTGAGTATGATATACTCTATTATACCATCCTAAAAATTGGTATCAGAGGGTTGGTTCAACCTGAATTAATCTCACGATTAAATTCCGAAGAGAATACTCGGAATTGATTTTACAGAATCATATTTTTCGGATTCATATTTTTCGTAATGAAAATTTTCCTGGCTCGACTGGTCATCATTCCACCCCACACGGTGCTCTTCCTCTTGTGTGCCACCCCACACATCTTTTGCATGTAATTTACTGAACCGACTCACCCTATGAACAATAATTAGACCAGTTTGACACGTGACCTCAGACATACCTCCTTTAATGTCATAGATTCTAACTAGTAATGGGGGTCTGAGAAGGTACCATGGGGAGGATATACCCCTTGTATCAGAGTAAGCAATGGTTATAAATAATCAGTCATCATACACATCGGAGTACGCAAATTTGTACATCATGGTTTGCTTTGTCAACAATCACAACATAGATGTCCACTTTTTCAACAAACACAATCACCTCAAAAATGCTTCAATGATGCCTTGAGGGATTTTTTCCCAACAACCCATCACCAAGTCTCACTGAGTCTCGCACCTGCTGAAAAGTATCAAATGTACCTCTCGTCGTACATATGTGTTTCGAGCTCCCTAAATCCAAAACCCATCTGTCTTCCTTTGGATTTTGAGCCCGCTCATTCTTCCTCTTTAGAAATCGGCATTCCCGCTTTATGTGCCCGTATCTTTTGCAGTAATGACACTGCACTTCTCCCTGTTCAACTTGATCATCTGAGTGCATGCTACCCATTTTCAGGAAGATTTCATCATCTGTTGATAATCCTGTGATGTTCACATCCTCCTCTTCAACTTTCTTCTTCCCAGCAACGTACCGTTTACGCTCTCCACAATCACTTTTATAGTGACACTTTTTCTCGCACCAGAAACACGTGATTTCTCTAGGATCACGTCCCCTTGATTTTGGCTGTCATTCTATACCTTCTGAATTCTGATACCGGCTCCTCCCGCGTTGATCACCTTGCATCGCTATGATTTGCTCGCCTGAATGTGTCACGGGTCTTCAGAATGCCTCTGAATCTTGAAGCGACATCATCACCTCATCCAGCTTCAATGTCTCCTTCCCCATGAGAAATGCAGTCACAAGCCCATCAAATGAGCTTGGTAGGGATGATAAAAGCAAAAGCGATTTATCTTCCTCTCCAACCTTCACACTGAGCCTCAATAACTGTGTCAGGATCTTGTTGAATTCATTGGTATGATCCAACAAATTCGTTCCCTCGTCCATCCTCAACTGTTACAATTTCTTCTTTTAAGAACAATTTGTTGGTCAGCGACTTCGCCATATACCGCTGCTCCAACTTCTTCCAGATCTCCTTCGGTGATGTCTCGTCCAGCACCAAATATTTTACCTCATTCGCCAGACACAGTCGAATTGTGCTGACGACTAGCATCTCGAGCTCTTCCCAATCATCTTTACTGATTGCCTCGGGTTTTTCTCTGATCAACGGTCTGATCATGCCCTACTGCACCAAAATATCCTTCACCGTGCTTTGCCACAAGACGAAATTGTTTCTACCATCGAACTTCACGATATCAAATCTCGGTAGTGTTCCACCACCCGTCGTCGTCGTTGTCGCAAAACGCGATCACCACCGTCGACATAGAACCCTTCTGAAACCACCTGATAGAGTGAGAATTTTGAAAACCTAACCATACAGATGTTTCTGGAACGGTCAAAATAGTTGGAATCGACTCCTGGATCGCCGAAATCGGACACCAATTGACCGAGATATGATCAAAACACGTTCAACGGTCCAGATCGTCCGCTGACGTGGCGCTGACGTGGCACGCCGGAGTTCCTGCCGAAATCTCGCCGGAATTGTCACCGGTGGTGTGAACAGTGTCATCTTCTCCGGCACGGTGTACTGTTCATCTGCGGGTTTGAACAAACTTTGACCGAGCCTACCGGGCTCGTTTCAACCCCGTTTTTATCGCCGCTTGCGCCGTTGGAATCTTCTCGCCGTCCTATTCACAGATCTGGCCTCGGAAAAATTTTCCGAGCACTTTCAATTTTCCGGCCACTGGAAAAATCGTCATCGCCTTGCCGGTTCAACTCTGTTCGCTCCGACTCACCTTTGATACCACTTGTTGGGGCACAACGGAGGTGCGTGGTACCTCAAACACACAAAAACGGGAGTAAACGGAGCAACGCAAGGATTTACGTGGTTCGGTCGAATGACCTACGTCCACAGGATAAGGAGGCTGCTTCTCTATTTCATTTCTCTCCGGTTCTCATCAGAGGATCACAACACACACACCACATATTACACACATTACACTACAAGGGATTTGATCCCATTAAATAGATGAAGTAAAACCAGGTTGGTATGGGGTAGTTCATCAACCCCTTGAGAAGTCTCCTCTCGCTGCAGGCTGCTTCAAGGAAGGCTGCTATCCACCATGGAAGACCTGTAACCACCTGGGTAGGTTCTGCCGTCAAAAGAGACTCCACCAATCACTCCCAAATTGGGAGTGGTCCCTACACCCCATCACCATATTTATTATTATTCAAAACAAACAAAACATCAAGTATATAATATAAAAGATAAAAGCAAAGAGGCAACACACACAGACCACGAAAGCTATTTGAGCACAGGCTCGTCACTCCAGGGGTAATCGGTGAACCCTGGCTTGAAGATGGTAATGCATGCCCTCGAACTGGACAAACTCGCGCATGCAACCCCAACACTAACACAGAAAAGGAAGAAGATGCAGCATAGAAGCAATGCAACAAAATAAAGACAGCCTTACAGACTCGAGCCTACACCAAGAATCTGAGAAGTGGTCATCGAAGAAGATCAATAATGCTGCTGAGGCAGGGACTTCTTAAAGACGTCACGGTCAAATAAGGCTCATGGGAGGCGAGCTCTTCACCAGAGTAGGACACCGATACATGGACTATGGGAGTCATCGGGAGAAGCTCAGAAGGAATTCTCTCTCTCTCGACCTTTCTTCTCTAGAACAAAAGTCATAAGGAAGTTGATTGCCACTCTCAAGATGAATGCCCAACAAAAGAAGTGACACATCTAGTAATAATGGCGAGGCAGCAACAAGACGAAAGGCTGTCAGGCATGGTAGGTAAGGGCGAACGAGTGGACAACTGAGGGCATGTGGAAGAATCAAGAAGGTTAGGTCGGAGAAAAATAGGAAGCACAAAATCTGCATACAAGATCCATCAGATCGACAGCAATCAGCGGAAAGCAGCACACCCAGGAAGAACCTGAGCATCATAACACAAAAACCAGATCGTTCCCCAATGTTCACATGCCCCGTACTCATGGAGGGCAAGCTAGAAAGCCCATACGGACAGATTCCACAGTGAACAAGATCCCAAACCAAAATATATTTTACCTAATAATAATAAACTAAAATAATTTTACATGGAAAACAGTAACAGTATTTTAATTTTGAAAACAAAATTTAACAACCTACATTTATAAAATTTACAAAATATAAACTAAATATTTATAACAATTTAAAATATAAAAGGACTGCTGGCAAAGATAGATGCTTTGGAAGATATTATTGTTCGATCTGGATTTTTTTATCAATATATGTGAAAGGATCAAACCGAACCAACAATGGAACAAAGATCAGTACATGAAGAGACAAACGACTACACTAGTTTTGAGACTAGTCATTCCTCTCAACCGCCTACCTTACCCATACCCAGGTAATCAATTTTGTCAAGACTTTTTCTTCTTGTAAGTTGAGAAACCCCCTTGCCTCCTTATCTCAAAGTGAGGCGGAGGCATTCTTTTATAATGAATGAAAAGGACCACATCGGACCACAAGTCCGATGTGGGATACAGACTCCAACACTCCCCCTTCAAGCTAAGTGTACCCAGCTTGGATACATAATGAAAAAACAAGTCAAACAAATGAAGACAAAATAATCAACAGACTACAAACACTCCCCTTCAAGCTGGACATACCCAGCTTGATGACAAAACATGACTAAATAAAAAGAAATATGCAAAGGTTGCTGCTCCCCCTCACGATCGAAGCTCCCCCGCAGGATGATGGATGGATGATGTCGCAGACACAGTAGATGAAACCACTCAGACCGACCGATTGACGGAACGCCAGGAATGCCGCACTAGTGGGGTTAGACGATGAAATGCCGGGAAATCCAAAATAGCACCGGGAAAACCGAACTTGTGGGGCCAGCGACGGGAGGCAGGGATACTGTAGAATTGTTGCGGGATCTGGCGGCGCCAACGAGCCCAAATCCTAGGTGGTCGAGCTACTGCGCTAGTGAATGGGCGCGCCGGCAGATAGAGATGCGGCTGCTGGGAGTCGTCGGGAGATGCCGACGAGGCGGGGATGCCGCAGGAGGTTCCGGAGAGCCGAAACTTGAAGCTGGGCAGCTACTGGGAGAAACTGGAGCCGGCTGGCTGCCGGAAGAGGAGCGCAGGAGGAGGCCGACGAGGGAGCAGGACAGCGGGAGGCGACGCTGAAAGCCGGAGGAGGCCGCCGGCATGGAGGGGCCGACAAGGGTGGAGGCCGGTTGATGGAGGTCGGCTGCTGGAGGAGCCGGCATGAATGGAGGTCGGCTGTCGGAGGCACCGGGGCGAGGGCGCCGGGAGCCGCGTCTGGGAGGCGCGGCTAGAGGAGCGGGGCACCGGGGAACCGCCTGAGGCCCTGCGCGCACAGGACTGCCGGAGAGGGTGGTTCGTGCGTAGCGGGAGAGGTTCAGCTGACCGGTCCGGGCACCTGGAGAAGCGGGAGCCGGTGCGAGGAATCGGCGGGCAGTTCGGGCGGGCAAAGCGGGAGAAACCGTTCTGCGCGCCGGGAGTTGCGGAAGTGGGTGTCGGCCGGAGCGGGGAGCCGGGAAGAGCGGAGAGGGGAAACCGCCAGGAGGGGGATGTCGGCGAAAGCTGGCGCAGGGGCCAGGACTCGCCGGGATGCGTCGCAGCGGATCCGCAGAGGGGCGCTGGAGAGGCCGCGAGCGGACAACGGGAGAGATCCGCGCAGGAGAGGGGACGTCGTCGACGGAGCAGCGGAGCAGTGCCAGATGAAGCACAGGGAGCCGCCGGGATGGGTCGTCAGGCTGGCGCGAGGGAATCCTCAGTGAAGGCGGGGTCTGGCACCGAGAGAGATCCGCCACAGGGGGACGGATGGGAAATACTCAGGCTCGTAGGCCATGGAAGCCGCCGCCCCCCGTGGGGGAGAAAAAAAAATTAAACCCTAAAGCGGAATAGAAAAAAAATAGATGGAAGGGGGGGGGGTCGGAATTAATATCCCTCTGATACCATGTAAGTTGAGAAACCCCCTTGCCTCTTTACCTCAAAGTGAGGCGGAGGCATTCTTTTATAATGAATGAAAATGACCACATCGGACCACAAGTCCGATGTGGGATACAGACTCCAACACTTCTAAATGTGAATCAAACAACATCTGATAACTTTATATTACTAAAAATATGTTGGGTGAAGTTGTATGTGATTTATATCTATCAACACTCACACATCTCCTTTTTTTGAGGGGTGCGGTGTATAATATTGCAGAGACATGCTACATAACAAAGAAATTTCAAAACACATGAGTAGGGATTGAAATAGCTCATGAGCCGACAACTGAGTTGCATGTTCCGCTTAAAGACACATGAGGTATATCCTTAATTTTTTTTTTCCAAATGAAAAACCTTTAATATTTGATAAAAATATGTCTGAAATGAGGTATGGTACTACAAACAGATAAAACAATGGTGAAACGAAAGGTTGAATCAAGACAATCTAGTGAATCAATCAAGAAAACAAACGGGCCTTCCGAGAGTACCTTCTTCCTGGCAGTTCCGCCGCCATATATATTAACATTACAAATTCATGCAGACACCACATTCAAAGATGGAAATATGTCATACATTCAATATGAATAAGAAATATTTGAAGATTATATTTCATTCGTGGTAGGTCTGGAGATTATAAATGAGATTATCAAATTTGAATAGATGGGAGTCTCGTTTGTGAATAAATACATAAGGTACATTTTCATAATTCCTCTATCCAAAAAATGATCTACTACGTTCATAAAAGTTTTTAACTATTCATATTTTCTAGAGGTGTATATATTACTACTATATAAAAGGAAAATCATGTGAAGTAAGATTTGAACTCATTATTCCCAACATCATTTCTACGTAAAAAAATTCTTTGGAATTGGAAGAAATTGAACATAGAAAAGATGAACTAAGTGAGTCATTTGAGAAGAAAATATCATACGACAAACTCTTCTTGATGTCTATAATGTAGGGGTAAAAGTCTAAAATTTAATCATATAAAATATATTTTTCTTTTATCGTTACTTGTTTGTTTTTGTTTTTTTAGAAAGCATTCGATGCGATTTCAATTAATTTACATATCTCAAAGGTTTATTTTTTGGATCCAATGCATGGACATTCATCAAGACGACCACACATGATGACTATTGTGAATTTTTAATGCACTATAAACTTCAAATTATATGTTTAATTTTGTGTTTTAATGAGAATTTTTTTATGATAGGGCGATTTATAAATACAGGCTAAATCATGGTATGAGGCCAGTGAATTTTTTCAAATGGAAACATATTGAGGTATATATAGTAAGATTTTACTATCAAAACATATTTCAAATCAATTTACTTATTTTGGTTAATGTTTATGCGGTGTTTTAAGCAAGATAACGATGACGATTTTATATATTACGTTTGGAAATTTATGAAAGATATCATATACCATCAAAAGACTAGTATTCCCAAACAGGTAATTTATGAAGGCAATTAAAATTTCATTAAAAAAATTCTTAATTGTTTGTCTATTTTCTCAGTACTGCCAGGATTTAAAACAATCTAAATACTTAAAAGAAGTAAATTCAGTTAGAGATGAGTGAACAGAGTGCATGGTATCCGAATGTTTGCCGACATCAAATTTAGGTGATTGCATATTATGTTTGTGATCAAATACATGCTATGACCTTAGATATACATTTAGGATGTGAAGCATTGGTATCATTGTACTTGTATATTATTTTTGACCTATTTCGCAAGGATAAGTATAGTGGAGGGTTACGCTCTACAAATTATGACCTAGCTAGTAACATGTCTGTAGCTGCTCGTGCTCGTGAGGGATTAAACTTTGAGGTTGCAATAGAGATAATGGCGATAGGGAAATGGGCCAAGAATATATACAAACATCGTGAAAAGGTGAATTCCTACTACTTATCTAGTTAATTTTTTCATCATTTTATTTGCTATTTTTAAGTTAATTTTATTATCATTTTTATCTGATACTTATTAAGTTTTTTCATGGATCTTTTTAGAATCCATTCTTTGCTTTCAACTATCAGCAACAAGCCATTAAAGAGAGAAAATGTTCCATTAGGATGGAAGAGGAAACCGCATGCTACCCGAAACGTAAAGTGAATTGTAAAGATGCATCTACAAAATCTATAATCACGCTAATTTTCTTCAATTCATTTTTGAAAGAGACTCTGCAGTTCAAATTGAAGCTCTCGTCTACTAAGGGATTTTTCTACAGTTGAAGGCGAAGTATGACTTCCTAAAAGATCTTTCGTCAAGGCATTGATTACGATGAAATCTTTTCACTGGTTGCAATGTTGAAATACATCAGAATTATGCTCGTCATTGCGGCTTTCCATTATTATGAAATTTGGAAAATGGATGTCAAAACAGTCATTCTTAATATAAACCTCTAGGAAGAAGTCTATATGACACAACCCGAAGGGCTTGTGACTCCAAAGGATGTCAACAAGGTATGTAAGTTGCAAAGATCCATTTATGGATTAAAGAAAGAATTTGGGTCCTGGAACATTCATTTTGATGAGGCCATAACAGAATTTGGTTTGATCAAGAACGAATGTGAGTCGTGTGTCTATAAACAGTTTAGTGGAAGTGCAGTTGTTTTATTAATAGTATATGTTCATAACATATTACTCATTGGAAACAAAATATTAGTCTTACAGTCTTTTAAGGCATGGTTGAATAAATGTTTCTCTATAAAGAACTTGGTGAGGCATCATATATTTTTGGGATCAAGATTCATCGTGATAGATCTAAGAGGTTGCTCAGCCTAAGTCAAAGTACATACATTGACAAGATACTGAAGAGATTCAGTATGGAATAATCCAAAAGGGGATTGTTGTCAACGTCACATGCCATTCATCTTTTCAGAAAAATGTGTCCTCAAACACATGAGAAAATAAACATAATGAAAAAGATTCCATAAACATCAGCGATTGGCTTAGTCATGTATGCTATGTTATATACTAGGCTAGATGTCATCTATGCATTAAGTGCGGTGAGAAGATATCAAGATGAACCAGATGACTGTTAGTGAATGAAAGTTAAGACCATCCTTAAGTATATGAGGTGTATTAAGGATATGTTCCTGTTTTATGGAGAAGATGAGAAACTAGTCATCAGAGGATATGCAGATGCTAATTTCCAAACAGATCAAGATGACATAAAGTCACAAACGGAATACATCTTCACTTTGAATGGAGCTGTTGTGAGCTGGAAGAGCTCAAAGCAAACTGTGATCGCAGATTCTACAACAGAGTCCGAGTATATTATTGCTTCTAAGGTCGCTAAAGAAGCAATATGGATGCGCAACTTCATCCAAAATCTTGAAGAGGTACCTAGAAGTAAAAATCATATTACATTATTGTGATAATACTACAACGGTGACTCTTGCAAAATAGTTAAGATCATATCAGCGGATGAAGCACATACTTCGGAAGTATCATCTCATGAGCGATTTTTCTTAGAGAGGCGAAATTGCAGTGAGCAATATTTCTATGGAAGACAACATGGCAGACCCCTTGACTAAAGTCTTGACTCTGCAGAAACATGACTATCATATGAGGTCTAGCAAACTGAAGGTCTTAGACAGTTGGCTCTAGTCCAAGTGGAAGATTGCTGGAGCTGGTGTCCTAGGACGGACTGTTTGTACTTTGATTACATGTATATTTGATGTATTGAATATTAATAAAACTTCTTATTATGTATTGTTCGTTGTTCTGCATGAATCTAATGTAATAATGTCCTAGCGCATATGTCGCATTGATAAAGTTATAGTAGCTCCCTGATATGATGAGAACCTTGATGTGTTATGGCGATATTCTTAAATAATGTTATGTGGTTGGATAACATACTATGATGGGACACAAAGTACTTAGATTGTCAGATGTGATTACTCGTAAGCAGATGAGGGTTATTCTCATGAAGTTCGCACTTGGTAATCTTTAAGACGGGAGATTATGATAACAGACTCGCAAGTAGGAATTCTGCATGTTTTTTTGTCATCATATATTCCTATCTGCGAGCGTGTATAATGATCCTTATACTTTAACATTATTATTAATGTATGTTACAACTTGCGTACTTAGATTTATTTCGTAAACCGTGACAATAACAATTCATGGCGAAGTTGGATATGTTGGGTGCGTCACAAGTGACATGTCATTAATGGATAAGTCGAAGAAGGATTTGTCTCTTCTATTTTTATAGAAGCTGATATCTTGGCACTTTTATTAGAATAGAACTATCACATTAAATTTCAAGGTAATGATGCAATGATGAGTTTATTTCAGTTAGTCAAAGAAAGAAATATCGAGCATATAGGTTGGTGACACGGATGTTCAACCGGTTTGATGAGATATTGTGCCAAAGGGATTATATTACATAGTGAATGTTCATATGTGGTTGTCAATGTTGCGACATTAAGTTCTTTTTTTTGGTGTCTTTGACCCATTACTAGACAGTAATCTTGGACTTTATCCAAACTCGTATAATGCCGACAAGAAAGAATATTAAAGGGTCACACACTAAGTGTTTCCATTGATCTTGATTAAATTCTATTTGAATTTAATTGATGAAATAAATATTATTCCCAAGACCAAGGAATAATTATATTCTCGCATAAATTAAATAAATATTTATTCGTCGACATGTGAATAAAAATATATTTATTTATTTTATTGAATATTTAATAAATATTTATTCGTCGGTATATGAATGAAATATTTATTTATGAATAAAAAATATTTATTCATATATTCAACAAATGTCGAGCAGTTCAAATGGACCAAGACCGCGTCCGGTGATAAATAATTATTTACAACCCAATAAATATTATTTATCGTTTGCGCAAGATGGCACACGCCACAAAATAATTATTATATTATTATTATATGATATGGGGTTTATTAATGGTTATAATATTATTTAATGGTCGGCATGCAATTAAATAAATATTTTAACCTAAACTCTAGCCCTATAAATAGGCGGTTGTGTCTATTGTGTAGTGCAATCCAAAAATCCAAAATCGAGAGTAGATAATTGTTGCGCGCAACGAATTCTCTCTCGACACCTTTTTCTCTTCCTCTCAAGAACAAAAATGCAAAATATATTTCTTCAAGATTGAAGAACGAACAATCGAGAACGAGTGCAAGACATTTTGATTCGCCATGATAGCACCCGAAGATCGAATGGCGTTGCTCGGAGATCATTAGAGCGCGTGTAGATCACCGCTAGAGAGATTCTACCCATGGATCCTCACAATCGCAACGAAGGAAATCCAAAAGGGTCTTTTCGGACGATCATCATCGACTACGAAGAAAGAAACCTAAGATGAGGTAGTTGATTTCTTCCAATCTAAATAAATTAATTATAAATTTAACGTGCAAGATCCTTTATTGAGGTTCCTGGAAATTGAAATTAAAAGAAATTTTAATTATCACATCGTCCACCGCACGCTTCCGCTGCGCCTAGAACCTTCATAAAGAAGACGTGCACTGAGTTTCATGTTTTTGAGGTGGGATGGAGATTACAGGACATGGCCGACACATGAATTATACTATGAATATTGGGATTTTAGGCCTAGAAATTTTTATAATATGATTTATATGATCATAAGAAAAAATTTGGAAACGGGACTAATTTAAATTATACGAAGAATTGTTCCTTCTTTCCGGTATTGATTCATTCCGGTATGAAAGGTGAAAGATTGTCATTTCAGTGCATCAAAGTTATAAATATTTTGAAAAATAAATCTAAAGAGAGGAGCATTAAACTCAAATTAGATATCACCAATGTGTTTGTAGAGGTGAGAAAAAGGTCGGTTTGGTTAAAATTGGTCAGAATTTTCAAAAACTGAAATAACCAACCAATGATTTTTTAATAACCGACTCTGCTATACTTTAACAACCAAAACCGAAATAACCAGAAACCAAATGAACTGACTGAATTTAATTGTTTTGAAATAACCAAAATAACCAAGATTAAAACAATATTTCAGTTTGTAAAAAAAAGTACCAGTGTCCAGCGTTGTAGGCCTCCTCTCCAAATTTCTATCACCACCTGTATTCCAAATGCCCAACCAATAGCATTCCAAATGCTTAGTAACAGATGCACAAAACCCTCAAATGTCCACTATCATAGCTACTGTGGATTATCCATAAAAAATTACAACAATCCTTCAGGAAAATCATCAGTTCTATACAGATTGATCAAATTGAAACGAGAATTAAGAAGTTTTTAATCATCTATTTTGATAATTGGATGGAAAAATTATAATAATATATTTGTAAATGGACAGTCATCCAGATTACATCATTTGTAGTATGTAATAATACGGGGAAGGATCATGAACGAACTTCAAAGAAGAAATTTCAAATGCAGAAACATGACTAACCAATAGTGTATTTAGAAAACTACAAATACCATAAATATATGCTTTCCTAGGATTTATGATGACCAAAATCCAAATAAGAAATTACAAATGCAAAAACATGACTAATAAATAAATAATTTACAAAACTAAATACACCATAAATAGGTGCTTCAAAGTCTGATAAATGATGTGTCAATGTTATATTTTTTCCATTTGATAAGTCATTGAGACTCTTCTTTTTTTTCTTTGAACCAAAATCAAAAATCCACACGCCCTAAAAATAAAAACAGCCTCAATTAGCATGAATCGCATAACCATCACACTAGAGGTGAAAATTCCAAAAACTAACCTATGGTCAGTTTGTGGAACTGCAATATATCCATTACACTAGAAACCACCAGAGAACCCCAAAATATGGATACAAATAAATGGAATTTTCAATCTATGAATTCCTACTTTTAAGAGATACATGTAAAATATGACAGGATATCACACCACAAATATGAACACAAAGAAATCTAAAATCTTTTGATCTTTCATTAAGAAAATTCGAAGCCACGTCTGATTTGCTTTCATTTCGTGTAATCTTACCAAGGAGCTCCATCGATGACAAAAGACCCTATAAGAGGGGGGAAACATAACAGATACATTCGGCTAAGAAATAAAGTGATGTGGGAGAATTCTACTGCAAATTCCATTAAAATAAAATGATATGCACAGATATGCATGTAAAGAGATGTTGTACACAAGTTAAGTGGATGATGTTGGGATCATTGGAAATTAATTAAATGGATTTAAGATTTATTCATTTATGTTGAAATTACTGAACCGCGGATGAAATCGCAACATATTAAGTATAAAAGATTAATTAATATGCTATGATGGCATTTCATTGATGGTGGCAGATTTGTTCTACTATACATGACCTAGATTTGTTCTACCATATGATAAGAACAGAGGACAGGGGAAAGGCACTTTGAAATATAAAGCAGAATGGGAAGGGGAGTACAACAAAATGAACTGACACTTATAGCAGAATTCACCTAGGAGAATCCGTGATCCCTCCTAGTCCAAGACCTATGGCCGAAATACCTATAATTTCTTCCCCCTGGACACACTAATCCCTATACTATCTATAGGATATTTTAGAGAATCAAATATAGCTGGCTAACAAACTCAAAAATCTCCTAACAGGTGGGACCACCACCACTCTAACAGACTCCACTCAAACATAATGTTGGGGACCACATGCTGGTTTTCCTCAGCCACCTGCTTGTGGGTCCCTCCAGCTCCTTGGCTAACCACCTGGGCTAACTGCCCATGGGGACTCCCTATTGTAAACCTGCATTCCTAGCACCATACATGTCCATGTGTGAGTGAAGAAGTGTGGGAGTCATAAGTGAATGGTTATAGGCAAAAATGGTTGTCTTCTACGTTGCATAAAAGGAAAATAGAACAACTTATATAATAAGCTAGAATATTCCATAAGGAGTTTTTATATGGACTTCATATTCTGCATTGGAAGAAAAGAGATACAAATTCATGTGTATAGATAATAATAGAAGATGGTCAAGAAAGTCATACCCTACAAAGAAGGCATGTCATTCTCAACGATGGCATCACTATAATACTGGTTTGGAAGAAATCATATGTTGTGAATCAGTTATCTCATTGGATAAAACAATATATCAGCACTTACAATTAGCGGTGTATCATCTTCTATGAGAGTGTTGTCGAAACTTTTGTTTCTCGATGTCTTACTTTATGAATGAGTATTCTCCATGCTCATAAACTATTATAGTTGTAGTTTTACCTATGTTTCATATCATACAAGAAATAAGGGGTCATAATAACACCACAAAGCACAGTTTTGTGAACAAATGAACACTGCGCAATTTCAAACCAGAGAAACAGGCAGGATATTGTGTGTTTCGGTCACTTATACATGGGACGTCTAGTCTTCTATGGTTACTGTGTTTGTACAGTGGCTAAAAGAATTTCTATAAGCTTTTAGATGGGAAGAACTATGTACTTCACATATGCAACAAGTCATTGTCTATATTGATTGTCATATTGCTAAAGGACCACATAGTAAATAGAGAAACTGTATTTTCTGTAGGATCGTGGTGGCCGAAACATATTCTGTGAATCAATGTATGCGTATTGGGTTGTAGTTTATGAATGGGTACTGTCACATGTTACAATGGAGGGTTGTTGTGGGTTTTGTCTTTAACCATAAAGGATGCCACCCTCTATGAAATAGAGGAGTTTCTTGTTTAGATGAACAACGCAAGCACTAGTTTTATGTGAAGGTTGGTGGTGTGCTCTACAAAATATATATGTCATCTAGTTTTCTATGTGGAGAAGCACTGCTGCTATGCATGAAAGGATTATACATGGGAAATAAGCTTATATGCAAGAAATGATAATACATTGTAATAGATTTTCAAAGACATACATGGGAAATATGCATATATGATATGTCATCTGCATGGTGTGCCATCTGCTGTGCTAGACTCGCATTTTTTTTTGGATCCTAGACATGGAGAGCCATATCATATCCTAGACAGCTCTTTTTCTTACTTTACCATTGGTGTAGATTCTAATTTTATTTCTACCTAATACATTCTCAACACCTCCAAATATCAATTTATCATTACCAAAAATCAAATCTTCATCCCCTTGAGCATGCAAAAAAGTTTTTTCAAGCTTGTTAATTAAAATTGTGTTTTTTATCACTTATATAAACTATTTATTCAAAAATTTAAAAGTAATTTTCAAGGAATAAAACTACTCATTTTTTTACAACACTTATTATAAGTGAATGATAATATATCACTTTTCGATAAGCACCACAAACCACCACAAATATATATTGTATTTCAACTTATTTTTAAAAAATTATAATTATAATTATTCTAGACATTACTTAATCTTAGTAACATTAATTGATCAAATTATTTTTCAAATATTAGTCATCGCTAATAATGATGGAGGTATTATTTTGTCTCATAAAAACTCCATGATTTTAATTATCAGGTGTTAGATTTAGTTAAATATTTTATAAAAGTTAATCCTTATCATAAAATTCAAAAAAAATGTTACAAACACATAAATAATGCAAGCATGTGAGGGAAAACATGGAACTTGAGAAAAACTTGGGTTAGAAAACTCATACCTTAGGAAATCCCCACTTGTCCCCTACCATCTTTACAGTAACCTTCCATGAATTCCATTTTTATTTCAAATTAAAGTTGATGTGATGTAGTTTGGATTCGATAGGATAAATTCGGGATCTCTTGTCATCTAACACATAAGTGCATATGGATTTAAAAATAATGTTTTAGATGTTGTCATTTGAAGTGTTCCGATTACACAGATAATGGTTAAAATTGATGTTACAAAAATAGCAGTGATGAATGTATGAGTTTGACATTTTGGTATCTAGAAATAAAGATGTTTCTAGCAAGACACAAATGGAAGGCCTCAGTGTTATTACATGTGCATCTAGCTATAGTTGACAATAAAACTGTCTCTTATGTTGGTGTGAAAAAACATATTATTTTTGTAATAATGTGGATACCACTGCACCGTATGGAAAAATACTAGACCAGTTGACCCAGGTAAAAAAGAAACATCAAATCACATTTTCAAGTAGATCAACCGTATAAACCAACATCCATAAAAAATTAAACCATCCTCATCTACCTGTGGTACTCTCCAGTACATCTTAGCACAGAAAAATTAAGAATCATGACTTGCAAGTGTTCAGGAAACAAAAAGGATAAAATTAAGTTTTTTTTGACAAACTACTTCCATGCAAGTTGTTCAAAATTGTTAAAGCATAACTCGTTATTGGGCGGTTTTAATTTTCAGGCATGTCAAGGATTCTCACAAGGACCAAATGTGTTCATAACCAACAACTCATTTGTTAGGGACAAGTACATAAGAGAGCTGGCATGAAAGAGTACCCCAGTTGTTGAAGTCATTTCAAAGCCATAGGGATCTTTAATGGCAAAGAATCTCTGACCAACAAGTATATCATGGTGAGTGAAGATAACCACTAGGTTTTATTCATTCCCTTCAATGTAAACCAGCATGGAGTAATATTTGGTTAAGCATTTTCACAGTACTACTTAACTTGGAAAGTTGGTTATTCAGCATCCATAATTTCACAAAAATATTCAACACTTCATAGAATGTAGAGATATGGAAAACACACAAAAAAAAGCATATTCAAATTCAGTTTTGTAAATATATGGAAAGATCACTCTAAAACTGAACTACTTTGCCATCCAAATCTTGACCCTTGAGAGAATGAAGAGGGGATTCAATGTAGATAGTGAAACCCATGAAGTAGTGGTAAAGTAGTTCAATTCGACAATTCAATGAGAATGGCCAGCAACTCCTCATAAATGGATTTATATAATGTGAAGGTCTGTAAGAAGGTAGAGTATTCATTTATTGAGAGAGGCATTGATGTCATCGAGGGTTTGAAATGGAGTACCTATGTGGAAGACGATCCAAATAGGTGGAGGAGATAAAATCACCAAAATAAAAATAACTGGATTAGCTCTAGAGAATTATGCAATTAGCATACTAAAATCATAAAAAAAACAAAAACAAAGACAATAAAACTCATTTCATCTGAATTTCACATGAACCCTAACTCGAATTCAATTCAAACATTGGATTCCCATGATTTCAAGTGCATAAAACTTGAAAAAGGAGAAATACATACCTCTAGGCACATACATGGAAAAACTGAATGAGAAATGGGTTTCTTTCCATGCTCTTCCCAACATCTCAGCTTTATAGTTGAGAGAGGAAAAAATATGTCGAACATCAGTGGACAAAGTGGTATAGGAGGTGGTAGAGAATCGAGGGTGTGGGTGTCGGTGCGGGCGACAGTGAGGAACCAGGCATGTGAGTGCAGCCGGTACTATAGAGGTGGCCAATGTGTAGATGCAGTTGGAGAAGAAGCTGGGGGAGGGGAGGCACAGCTCTGCGGGGAAAACGCGAATTGGGAGGGGATATGTTTTGGGTTTTTTGAATGGAGATCCTCAAATTAACCTGCGGTGCGACACACCTTTCATGATTCGATAGACGAAGGTGGACAGACATCGTTACAAAACGCCCCCTGCATGGGGTGCATGAAAGTTCGAAAGGAATAAGGATATTTCACAATTCTTTAGTAAAATCTCCATTTTTGAATTAAACCACATATTAGTGACAAACGAGGGGAGAGATAAGCAGGAGAAAGAGAATGATGTTGTACTCCGATCTGTCAAAGAAAATGCCCAAGAACACCACCGCAAACCAATGGGGAAGAAGGAAAGAAGAGGGGAAGAGGCCCTTCAGTCATGTGCGCCAGAGGAAAGAAAGAAAATGAGGAGGCCCCCGTTAAAACCTGGTGGGATGTCACTTTTCCCCCTCAAAAGGCCAGTGGCTAGCCGGTGTGCCCAACAGGCTAGCCAGCAGCTAGCCGGTGGCTGCAAGCTGCAACCACCCTAGTTACCTTCGACACTTCTCCAAACCTCCTCAAAAACAAATTAGCCCCTGTTACCCATCCAAAAAACCCTTTTATTGTTCTCAAACTCTCAGAATTCCATTATAAACCTCGATTTAAAACCTAGACCATCCACTAATTAAAAAACTCAAAATTCTATTGAAATTAAAGACTCGTCCATACCCATGAGCATTACAGACTCCCCACCATAATTCTCCTTATCCTTGAGAAATCTCGGTGGTCATATAATAAAAAATCTCAACCTATCGGAGTCGTCAACTTATCACTAACCGGTTGAGTCCCATCTCGAAAGGCCAAACACGCTTCTAAAGCAAAATCTCAAAATTAACGCGCTTAAGCTGCTGAATCACAATCCTATGCTCCTAACCATTACCAAAACATCATAATAATGCTTGTTCGAGCCCCTATATCCTGAGGCATGATCAAATCATCATTCGATTCATCATGGGATTATGGTGCTCTCCACTATAAGCTCTATCCCCTAACTTCAAATTTTGATATTTTGGTGCTTCTGTCATTGGAATTACCCATTATAACTCCATACCCACATTCCAATGATGTGTCCAACATGGTTTCCATCCTACCGCACCCAGTTCTACATGAGAACGCCACTCACACTCCATCATCAATTCTCATTTTTGAATCTAAATTGAGATAGGCACGTGACTGTCATCCATACAAAGCTTGGAGCACACCAGCTTTACCTCAAAAAACCTCAACCAACTTCTAAAGAACACTCGTCGTATCCAATACGATGTACCCAACATGGTTTCCAAAGCATTACATTCTATCTCACAAAAAAACACCGGTTGGACCTCCTCTGTCTCACCCTTTTTGAAAGTGCTCACAATCTACCCCCAGTGTGTTACCTAAAAACCTGAACATGATTCCTTTATCCTCAGAGGCACCCCATGATCATCCAAGTACCCACATCGACATTTGTACCTGACCTTCGGTGTGATCTCCTCAATTGGATTATTAATCAACTAGACCCATGTGGAAATTGTCATGAGCACCAACACATCTTGTCCATCCCCAAACATAATGATTGGATGTGACCAAACCTACTCAAACTCGAGTTCCATCACAACATGAATTATTATATGCTCCCAAATAAAATTGAGGTTCGCAACCTAAAATAGCCAATGGTGAACTCCTTACCATATGGCTCTACATAAACTGCTCCTCAAGTGAAACCTCAATAGGAACCATTGTCAAACACATGTGTCACTCCTCCTGAGCCATGCTCACCTCATCCTAGGAAACACATTCCTTAAACCAACTCCTAGATCGACCATGTCACCACACCCGATCCACTTGCAATGTATCCTTTACCATGTATGGACATTTCCAAATCCTCATCTAAGCCCCAATCCTTCATGTAATTAAGCATTGCATCAAAACTTCTCAACACTTGACTCAAACATGGTTATTTTCCAATCCATGTTTCAAAGGAACCATATGCAGCCAGTTCTTTCCACCTCAAACTCCCTCAATCGTAATGGGTGCACACTCCCATACCACCCAATCAAAGAACCCAAATCACACCCCAATGATTCATACGATATCATCCTAGGCTCACAATCCCAAAAACTTACCATTCCCCTTAAAACATTAGTTCTTCAAACTAACCACACACTTAGCCATCATCTGACACTGTTTTAAACTAAACACTAAGTTGTAACTCAATGTCTCTAGTTCCTCCTACCTGGCCCATAAACAAAGGTCTCACTAAGGTCATAACACATAGGTAACACCTCATGTTCTCATTCATATATCCCATTACATATTTCATGAAAACGCCCTCTTAAGGGTCTCAAAACAAATTGACACCACATGCCATCCCAATAACCTACCAAGGAACTAATTCGCATCGAACATCCTTATATAGGACCACTCCTTCACGAATCATGATTTTGCCAGTCATCATCACCATAACCAACGACATCATCCTCAATGATCTGTATCAATGGAAACATAGACATTGGATTTGTTAAGTAGATTTCATTCCAAACTATATGGTAAAACACCATATAGGTTGTTAGTGACACTTTAAGAAATAAAACCTAAATTCTAACAACCTCTAAGGGGTTATAAGGAATTATGTGTCTTTACTGAACCACTAGGGTCTCTACACCTCCTATAAATGCGGGTCCATACCAACATCATTATCAATGAGCATCCCACCATTGATCCACATGAACTTCCATCAGAAGAGAATTCATATAAAAATAAACCCAACTGAACAGAATTCAAAAAAGTACTTATATAGGAAAACGTTATATGAGAAATTATTGACACTTTAAATAGTTGAGTCTCAATCATTGGTAAATAAAATCACACTATAAGGTCAATATATCATGTGAATTATGCATTCCTGATATGATGCATGATATGCCTCTTGCATCCATAGGCCAAGAGCCAAAATCTATAAATGGATTCTTGCCTAGGGGCCAAGAGACAAAAATCCAATAACTCACAAACCATAAATCTCAAATATTATGTGTGCCACCCTAGGTGAAAATCAAAATAATTTTAATAGTGAAATCCAATAACATCATACTCAAGCTCATGGTAACTTGGAATTCCATCTGAAAAGGTGTTTGTGATGTTCTAGTAAAGATTCCATCACAATCTCTAACACATCCCTATATCTCTAGCCTACCATCTCCCAAAATAGTAAGACAAAAAAATTATGATACCACTTTGTAACACCCTGGTCCGACTCACCCCATGATCAATAACCCGATCAGTTCGCCACATGACCTTAGGTGTTTCTCCCCAAATGTCAAAGGATTCCGACTAGCTATGGGGGTTTAAGGAGGTACCATGGGGTTGTTATACCCCCTGTATCAGAATAAGAAGCAATGATAACTAACTAGACATCATACGCAACAGATTATACAAAATTATAAATAAAATGAATATGTTATAACAAAATGGAATTAAATATAAAGCTCAAAAAGTCATGCTCAGAATATAAAATATAGACATATCACCCACTTTGCTGACCGAGATACAAAATAAATAAAAGAAAAAATGACACAAGGCCTTACTACTACTCCAATATATAACTCATCTCAATCACCTAAGTATGATCCATCCCACTCAATGTTCAAAACTTAGGCCTCTTCCTAACCTATAATTGCAACCAGTGAGAGTCTGCTTAGGTACCCTGGTGAAATAGTGGCCCAAGTAGGGTGTGAGTCCATAACTCAGTAGGGAAACACCAATGAAGTCCCATACATAACTGTAAATGCAGTTATATGTGTAGGTGACATGATCAATTAAAATTAAAGAATGACCATTATAAATAGATATATAAATAAACTAACACTGATCCTTAGGTCCAGGACCTCGATCGACTATACCTGCTCTAGACAATGTTAGGGTGTCTTTGGGCACATCATGATATCATGAAAACCATATAAATATTATATCTTAGGGTGTAAACCATGCATCCCTACCACCCAAGCTAAAATGGACAATAAATCATCATGAATGGCTCAATTTCCAGATCCTAAGAATTCTGGGCATCTCTAAAAACTCTAACATAATAAATGGCTCGAAGCTGATTCTCAAGTGCCCTGGGAAATTGCTGAATCAGAAATATCTCCTAGGCCACCATGCCCACTAGCCAGATCTTAGGCATCCTGAACATCCAATTCATATACATATAATGTTATCAGTCTTGACTGGTTGGGTCCTAGGGATGGCCTAGGTATCTCATAATAATAATCATCACAATAATAATCCCCAATCCTGAACAGCTGAATCCTAAACATGCTAGGAATATATCTTAAGGACCCGTGGTAACCAAGGTGTCCCGTAAAGACCTGAGGTCTAATTCCGATGTCTTGGGAATTCTTGACATGGCTCAACAACCAGATCCTATGATACACTCTAAGCATCAACAATGAAATCATCACATCCAAGTTGAATCACATAGTTTCACATGAAGCTCAAAATCCAAATCTCAAGAATCACCTATGGGAATCCATAACATCACTATTACACTAAATTAGGCCTATAGGTCAAGTCCAAGGATGTAATTTTGGGTATCTATAGGTGCATAAAAAATATCCAGGTGAGAGAATAAATATGGGATAGGGGTTGGCCAAATTCTAAAACTCATCCCCACTTTCCACAGTCATGTGGGATCACATGTCCAGTTAAGGTTTGAAGGTAACACCTGATTCCATCTCTACCCATACCCACGTGCACTCACTCAGGGTTGTTCTATCATTGTGAACCTACTAGGGTCCCCTAAATCACATCTAGGGAGAGGTACCCTACTTGGGGACCTCTTGGCGAACACAGGGGAAGAGGCACCCCACTTCGGTACTTGGTATTAGTCAAGTCACTCGGGTCATTACCCATCACATGAAAAAGGTCATGGTCTTAGCTAATTTTATAACATAACATGACCTCATGGTCCTCAAGGGTATGCCTCATAGGAAACCCACTAAAAAGATTGCCTAAATCATGTCTCATACTCCATGGTCTCTCAAGGACGGTCACTCGCTCAACCCAATCCTAGTTTGCCTAAGGTCTATACACCTAAGCCCGATCACATCAAATAAGGGAGGAACACCCACCTTAGGTTAGTATTATGCACCTATTATCTCTAAGGTATCACATGGTTCTTACAAGCCCCACTTGGTCCTGTCATCATGAGTCCACTCTCACCTACTCTTAGAGGTGTATTCCTCTCACAAAGAGGTCCACCACATTGAATCTATTCTAATTTAAATTAAGGATCACCCCTCAGAGTACTGGTATCAAGGATAACTCAGTCAATTTCTATGATCTCTTCCATCAATGAGTGAGGCATCTAGCCAAAGTGCAAGGTCTCATCATGGACCTTATCTATCTATAGGGTCCAAGGGATATCATATAATTAATTAAATGATTTAATTAATTAGGACATTAACTTAAATAACCAATTCATCTCCCTTAGTAGCGAGACTGCATGTCACAATGCATCAAAACAAAACAAGTGTTATACTATAAGATGAGTACTACGAACACCTACCTTAATTAAAGATTTTACCAATTATTTATAAGGTTTGAAATCTCTTCCAAGGATTGTCCAAGATTTCCTAAGCTCACATCATCAACCAGGTAGCATGTCACCATGTCACACTATAACTGAAGCCAACCACCCATGGGAGGTCCACAACAGACCCCCAACACCAACCCGATATTAAAACCTAAGTTCCAAAACCATTTTTATCATTAAGTAAATTTAATTTAAACAAAAAACCTCAAATAAACCAGTATAATTAAGTAACTTTGATGATTAAATGGATAGAGGTAGATTAATGTCATTATAGAATGTTCCTTATGAAAGCTGCATGAAAGTTCTAAAGGAATTAGAATATTTCACCATCCTCTAGCGAAATCACCATTTTTAGCCTAAACCACATCTCGCTAGATTCATTGACAATGAGGGGAAAATGATTAGGTGAATGAGAAGGAATATGTTCCTTAATCCATCAAGTAAAACACCCAAGAACACTTCCCCAATCCATGGGAAGAATGAAAGGGAGAGGAGGAGGTCCTCCATCCATGTGTGTAAGAGAAAGGAAAGAAAAGGGTAATTCCCCCTTTAAAACCTGAGGGAGGAAATGTTATTTTCCTCCTTCATAATTCCACTAACTAGTAGGTACTGGGCCACTAATTTTCTAGTGCACCCAATAGGATAACTCAACCCCTATCTTTCCCACCAACTAACCTCCAACTAATCGGTGGCTAGATGGTAGTTATAAGTTGCAAAAACACTATAGACCAACCAACCCAGCTACCTATAAAGATCCTCTGAGACTCCTTGAGAACATTTTTTTATCATTACCCATATAAAACTCCCCTTTATAGGTGTTAAAACTCTCTTAATTTCATTCTAAATCCCAGTTTAAAATTTGGCCCATCCAGTAATTGAAAAACTCGGATTTATTTTGAAATTAAAGGGTTTCCCATACCCATGGTCATTACACTGCCAGTTCTAACCCACACCAAATCTATGATCCTCATCCACCATAAAGGCTAGCTATGGTTGAGTATGATCACTACCTTACAGTGGCAGATCCTACCTCTTGTAGCTAGCTTGGGACATCCCCATTTTTATTAAATACTTAACCTAATACTTTTATAAAATACCTACAACTTCTATATATATGTTTTTATCTAGAAAAGAACATGTACAAACCTTATTCTACTTATTTAACAAAAACATCTTCACCAAATCCAACATCACTTATTATCAATAATCCCACAACTCCAATCATCACATATTGTCTAAAAATCCAATATAATCCTTAAGCATTCAACAATATCCCCCTTTGTATTTTTTTGATAGTATACCCTTAAATATATTCCATAAAATCCAATGAGATAATACACCCTTTCAAGTTTCCTATATCCCATATATTGAGTTTTTTTGGCATCTCTTCCACTATACTGCACAACTTTGGTTAGAGATCGTGGAGCAGTGGTGTCACTCATTCATTTACAAATCAATAAGTGACTCCGGCTAGATCATGTCATGCGATAATTTGGTTACATACAAAACATCCTTTATTCACCACACTATATTGATTCATTGAATATTATTATGCTCATAGGTAAATAGGAGACTAATTGGTTGTGCTGCCATGATCAGTACATTGATTCTTGGGAATTATGTTCCTAGTATAGTATCATTATATGATCATATCCTATAGTATGAATACAACTATCAGAGTAGGGGGAATATTTGTATTGGTACTAACATCATACTATCATGTAACTTACATGTCATGGGAAGTATCCTTCATTATTTGGTATGTTTACTATCTTTTTTTGATCTTTTTATTTGAATTTTTTTATTAACTTGAATGTTATTTTATTTTATGGTTAGAGGGGTTATAAAGACTTATACATATCTATAATCTCCAAGAGGAGGAAGTTTTCAGTTAGGATATAATTCATGTAGATCTTGTGGATCTTATATATCATCTTGATTCCTTATATGAGAGAGTCTATAACGTGGATCCACTGGAATATCTTGATGCACATTCTCTTGAAGAGGTTGTTGGGAATGTTGATCTAACTGATAATACCATTGGGGATGATTCACAACCACCACCACCACCATTGGTAGGAGGACAAAGATGAAGACAAATCCATCGATTCTTGAGAGAGGTTCCATGTAACAATTCATGCTTTCTTGACCCATTATTTATTGATTTTGAGAGTTTGTGGTGTTCAGAGGAGGCTCAAGGAAGTTTTGATGGAATTTGGAGATAAAATTATGTTTTAGTGGGTAATTCATGATGTGAATATGTAATTACAATGTGAGATTTTGTTCATATCTTGGAGGTTGTTGATTTATGACTCAAAAATTTGAAATGTGATTCTATGCTTAAGTGATTCATAATGTGAAATAATAATTTATGATGTGAATTAATTCAAGGTTGAGGTTCCATAAAAATTGATGAATGTTAGTTGGGATTATATTTTTATGGATTCATGACCTGAGTCTATTTCACAACCTGAATTGGAGGGCCTCCCACAAAAACTCACGACATGAACTAGTGATTCATGTCATGAATGTGTTGAGATCCAAAATGTTTATAAATCCTGAATATCTTCTGAATTCTCTCATTACTCTATCATTTCTCACGAACCTTGAGAAAACTCTAGGTGATTTTGGAGGATCTTTTATCTCCTTTTCCCCATGATTTGATCCTTTCCTTTTATAGGATGATATTTTTCCATCCATAGTGAGTAAATCCCCTTCTCTCCCTCGATTTCTTTGGTTCTTATTTGGTTATTTTTGGTAGTGATATTGTTTTGGTTTATGGAGTGTTTAGAGCTACAATTTTTTATGAAACTTGATGTGATTCAGGTTGATTCAAGTTTTCCTTGTGTGATTATTTTATTCTGATTATTTCTCATCTACCTCATTGTGTGTGGTGATTCAGAAAGATTCTTTGAGGTAGGGGATCCTCATTCTCTCCATATTTATGTGCATGTGTGGGGATTGCGTTCTTTTTTCTTCCTTTGGGTGGATAGTAAGGGCCGTATTAAGAAGATAATTAATTATATAAATCCAAATTTGATGAGAATGGGAATAAATCATATGTTTTATTGATTTTGATGATATTACTGATGAGATTATGTATGCTTGTTTCTATTCTTGAAAATCGTGATAGTTGGGAGTCTTGATTGTGTTGTAGTTAATATACCTATGGAAAACTCATTATGTTGATTGTTTTATCTCACCCTGAATAAAATTCTAAGAACGTATATATCTCTAATGAATTTTTTACCCATGGAATTCTAGAATTTTTGTAGGAATAACCATTCTAAGTAATGAAGTGAAGTGATTAAAGCCCTTCTTGAATCTTATTTTTGGTAAATTGTGGGTTTTGGAATGTGTTGTTATGCGGTGATGTGTTTTTTGTGAATAAATAGTGATTTTTGAACCCTGTTGGGGCTTGTACGGTGATGGTGGTGACCAACTTGGGTGTGGAATGTGTTGGGCAGTAATGTGATGGTTGGTTGACATGGCATGTGATGTGTGATGGTGTGTGGTGGTTGGGATGTGTGGTTATTACAGTGATATGTTTGTGTTATAGAGAGATGGTTTATAATGCATTGTGTTGTGGTGGTGGTGGATGTGAGATGCACAAGCTATTATGTGGTGTGTTTTTTAGTTTCTCGGTTATCCATGGAATAAATAAAAATGCTAAAAAATTAAAAGACATGGGTTGGTAAATAAATAAGCCTAGGATAGAATTTAATTATGATAATGGGATGAAAATTACATGTGTTAATTAGATTAAATTAAATTAATGATAAATTAATGGCTTTTTTTTAATGTGAATGAAATAAATTAGTAAATGAAAGTTGGTGGAAACTCATTAAAATCTTGAAATGGTGGAACCTATGATTTAAAGTGGAATTGTGTGGTTATGTGTAGTGGTTGTGTAGTGTGATGAATTTAGTGGTAGCAATAGTTGTGAATAATATCATATGGTACAATAGTGGTGATGTGGAGTTTGTTAGTATAGTTGATGTTAACTCATAGGTTGGGTAATGTGTGTTATCTAACTATCATGCATTTTCATGTTATTTCTATACGATTACCACCCGAGTTGGATAACCTTACCAATGCCCAAATGTTTTGTGTTTTTGGTGTTTTACCTAACATCTAGGTTGGTGTTTATTAAGATGGTTATCTACCGCCTCTTCCTTTCTCTCCTTTCGGCAGTTGTGATGATACAAGTTGGTGTTGGAGATTACCTAGTGATGATATGAGTTGGTGTTGGAGATTAACCAATAATGAGATGAAATGTTGATGATGGATATGTCCCAGTGGTGATGAGGATATGATTTTTGGTGGGGGTTATGTGTGCTAGGAGGAGGGAATGAGTTTGATGTCCTTCACATTCATGATACCCTACCACCATGGTTATTTGATGAGGTTGTGATGCAATGATAGATGAGACTAACACTAGATGCTAGACCCTATGGGAGGTTAGGATTGGTAGGGATACATCCTAAACTATATCAGAGATATTTGTATATGTAATATGATATTTATATAAGGGATGTGATCACACGACGTTTGATGTTGGGGTGTGAGAGCAAAAAATTAGTGGGGAAGTGCTTGAGGGGTGCCTTTTTTTTAAAGGTTGGGGTCGAAGCCTCAATTTATTATTAAAGAAAAGACCTCTTTTAGTCTAGTTATATGAAGACCCATTACATAACCCAAAGTCCCAAGGCTAAGTGTCCTGAAACAAGGCTTGAAAGCCCATTTTTTGGCCCAAAGGACCCCTCGGTGAACAATACTACTACAGTACCCGCACTGCTACAGTACTGCTGCCGCTACAGTACTTACTATAGTGCCTCCGCCACTACAGTGCCACCGCTACTACAGTTCTGTTGCTGCTACAATACTACAATGCCCTACTACAGTACTGCTATAGTACCCGTAAATTCATCCCTACCTTGATTTTGATATTATGTTGCTATATTGGATGCATGATTTAGTGAGTGTGTCATGGTGAGGCTGGGATTGGTTAGTTGACCTATTTAGGTGCATGTTGGTTCATGTGAACTAAATACCTTGGGTACAATACTACCAAGTATACATGTTATGCTCACCCTACATATATATAAATTCTTTTTTAGGTTTCTAAGATGATTTTGGGGACCGAGCTGGACATTACTAGCTTGAATTTAGAGTTTTTGTTGAGTCTCTATCATAGGAATTATCTTTGGTATTTACTTGGAGACTTTGATTTGTATTTGTTGACATTGTTCATGCATTATGGGATGGATTTGAGTTTAATATTATAGTATGTACTTGATTTTCTTGGTGGTTATTCGTTATATCTCTCAATCCTGTATTATTAATGAGGGTAATGTATTTAATATGTTATATTTTTATACCTTTGGTGTTATTCATGAACCCGAGGCTTACTAGAGGTGGGACTTGGGGGTCATTATCACTCTTCTTTTATTTTCCGTCCCATGAGGGGAGACTTTAGAGGGAGGGGGTTGCGAAATTATCGCATAGGATTCTACAACACAAGTAGAGAATCCTTCACAAAAGATAGAGGATCTTCTATAATAGGCAAGGGATCCTTCTCCACATATGTTTACATATACACCTAATATACCATCTTTATCTCAGACACATCCTGCGACCAACATATGTAGTGATCCATAGGGGGGGTAATTCACTACGATGTCATAATTTATGCTTTCCATGAGTGAAACTTTCTCTTATGGAGACATCTTGGATGTGTTATCATTATCACCAGCTTTAGGGGATACTACCATTAACCCATACTTCTTGGGATATGGCTCCACATATAATGTTAGATAGTCCTCTACATAGTACATTGGAGATTCATATTCTCAGCAGTATGATGAGGCACTAGTAACACAACATATTGAGGTGCCAACAACAGCAGCAACAGAGAAATACACATAGGTAATAGCACTATAGTCATATGTTCACCCTTTTGAGGCAGAGGTAGTGCATAAAGAGGAACCCTCTCTTATAGATGGCACACTGGAGCAGCGTAGACGCTGCACTCAGAGTGGTTTTGAGGTTCATACATCGAGTTGTGGTGCTAAGAGGTGACGATGTTGATTTTTTTCCACTGTAAAAAATTTTACATATAAAAATATCAAATTTTAGAAATCATTAAATGTATGTTTAGATTCTACATTTCTACATTTCCCCAAATTTTATGTCGTACCTCATTTTCATAATCTCTATCATTATTGTAATAAATTCATATTGACACATAACATGTAATGAAATAAACCAATAAAAATAATATGATCATCTTAATGTTTCATATATTACTCTTAGATATTCCCATAGATCACCAAAATTACACTCATAAATAAACACACACACATACATATATATAAAATTATCATTTAAATGTTATTATTTCACACCACCAATTCAAATTCATTCACATTAGGAAATTGTTTGATGATTCATTTATATCCATATCAACATTACCATCTCCATTTTCATATAAAATTATTAATTCAATGTTATTATTCCATATTTTTGGAAACATAAATGTCCTCAAATTTAATATATCTTATCGCATTTGTACTCATTTATTCATCATTTAGAATTTATATAATCATTAATAGCAACTACACCACATTCTTGAATTTTTTAATCTATGTATTGTCCTTAAATTAATGACACAAAAATATCCAATTACATTTATAACATTCAAATATATTTGGTTATTATTATTTTTAATTAAAATAAATAATATAATTATAAAAAATAACATTTTAAAAAATCCCAGATAAAAAAACCCAAAAAAACCCAAAAACTAAACTATAATTTATTTATAGCATTTATAACATATATAAAATATAACATTTACAATAACATTTATAAAAAAACCTAAACCCCAAAAGTGATAAACTATAATATATTTATAACATTTTAAAAAACCTAAACAAAAAAATCAATTGGAAAGCATCAATCCATCTGATTCCCACTTGAAAAACCTAAATAATAATAAGTTTATAGGAAAAATTTGGGGGTGGGGTCTTTAATATTTTTTAATTTTCTAGGATAGTTTTTTTGGAATATGGGAAAACTGATCATCAAATCAATTGATGCTCTTCACCTATTTTTTTTAAAATAATTGTAATTAATTTCATTATATATATGGAAAAATTAAAAACATCATTTAAAATGATGTTTTTTTTAATTTTAATTTTTGGTTTTTTTTGTTATATATATATAAGAAAATTTTAAATCATATTTATTTATTTTTTATTCATAATTACCAGCATTTTCAAAATTTTAAAAGATAACTAAAAACTTCATCCATGGAACCCTTTTATAGGGGAGGATACCTTGACATACCTTATGAATTTTCCATGTGAGATTTGTTTTCACTTTCCCTGAATTTTAATAATAATTATATAATAATAATAATACTTAAATAATATAATATACTTATTAATAATTAACAATAAATAATTAATAATAGAATTATTTATATAATTGATAATTAAAGAAGGTATGGGTAATGGGATAAAAATACTCATTCCCATCTAATTTATTAATAGAGTGTGGAGAAGCAACATGAAAAATAGGGGAAATAACATGTGGAAAACTGTGAAAATCCACTACCACAAAAAGACAAGAATACAACTACCCAAAAAGCAAGAGAGACATGTTAGACCCTAAATAGTAATTATTTTAATGATCACAAACACTATAATTATGTTATAACTTATTTCAGGTTGTTTTAATAGTAATTTGTGTGTTTTTAGTGTGTTAGTTTGGAATAAAGGAATATTGCCTAAAGGAAACTTCAAATTGGGTTCAAAGGGCCTCTTCTGCTTATGTTGCAGTAGAGCATCACCAACTACCTGGTGTAGTGCCATCACATAGTCAATGGATTGTGAAGAACACTCAGCTAGAAGGAGTCCACCAGTTAGCTAGTGGAGGTGAACCGACTAGCCGGTTAGAGATGTCTAGAAGCTACTACTGTCGGGCATCCCACTAGCTACCTGGTAGATGCCTTCGAGTATCCGATAGCATCAGGACTTCTAGTTTGAAGAGGCATTTATGGTTTTCAAAAAAGTATTTTATTCAGGTCTTAAATTCCATGGATTGATTCATTGGACCCCGTACATCCTTGGAGGCTATAAAAGGAGATGAAGGTGACCTCAATTCACCATCTAATCATCCAACGAATCAAAGTTCTAATGTTATAAACCTAACAAAGATCAAAGTTGACCCAATTACCTCAAATCTCTCAAGATATTAACATCATAAACTTTCAAGGGGAGTTCAAGTGATAATTATATTAGGATATTAATTTATAGAATCAAGAAAGGCATGTCCTTCAATAACTTCTATAGGACCCCAGCAGCAGTCCCTCCATCACAATATTGTATGCTTTGGGAATCTCGCCTTCATAGATTATTTTCCTAGAGAGTCCTAACCATCTTGGAAAATGAATTTTTATGGTAAGGGGGTTCATGGGACTTATATTCCATGCCCAAAATCCTCCACGCCCTGATGTGGGACTCAAGATCAAGTGTCACATCATGAAACCTCCATGGTCACGCCACGACACCCTACTGCCAAGCAGTAAGGTAGTTAGTCCCATGTCACAACCACTTTAGGGTATGTGAAACTTATTCATTTGGTCAAAAAATATAACCCTCAAAACTTTCCCTAAAGTAACAAGGCTTTCCCTACCTTTTATATCAATTGTAGGACCCCAACAATGGTCCCTCCATCATAATATTGTCTACTTTGGGAATCCCATCCTCACGACTTTGTTTTTCCTAGGGAGTCCCAAACATGATTAGAAAAGGCATTTTGATGCCTAGTGGTCTTCATGGGACTTATATTTCATGACCAAACCCTTCCATGCCTCAATGTGGTACTCAAGATCAAGTTTCACGACATGATACCTCCATGGTCACGCCATGACACCCTACTTCCAAGAAGTAGGAAAATTAGTCCCATGTCATTGTCACTTTAGGGTATATAGTACTTTTTATTTGGGAACAAAAACTTTATATAATGAACCATCAAGATCCGTATTCAATATTTTATTCCTATTTATCTCTCCTCCTTTAAATATTTTTTTCAAAACCCCTTGGCTCTCAATTCTTATTCCTCTCTCTCCCTCTCCCTCTCTATTTCTATCTTGATCTATTTCTTTAAGAGAGATAGAAGTTCATGCATTGTAAATAGATTTCAATTAATAAAGTCGTCTATTTCTATTTTCCATATATTTATTTGGTTCTTTATTATCTATTCAAACCCAGGGATTGAGGTTATTTCTATTCCATTAAAACCGAGGGGTTTTTAAGTTCTTAGTTTCCATTAAAACTAAGTGTTTTTGGTTTCTTGGTTCCTGTTCAAACCAAGGGGCTTATTATATTGAACCTCACAATTTTTATCGTGGGAAAGACATGTAAGGGTACCTTCAGGTACTATTTCTGAACTTCTTTACCAAATTTCACTTGTCCTTTCCACATTTACTTTTCCATATTTATTTAATTTAATTTCCTTATTTTAAATTCTACTATGATTTACTTTGATTATATATATCACTTTCTATAATTTATCGTATCTTTTATAGAATTGATTTTATTTATTACTTTAATTTTTCAAAAGGAAATTCACCCCCCACTTTCCATTTATCTAACTTAATAATTGGTATCAAGGGGTTCTTTGAATTTATTTCAAAATCTCCTTTTGAAAATCCTTTTTATTTTTTTTCAAAATTTTCTTTTGATTTTTAAATCTTAAATGATTTTCAAAGTTATATTTTAAAATAGAATATACTTCTTATATGCTTTATCTTTTCTTTAAGGGTTCAAATTATTCATATTGGAAAACTTTCATGTCTATTTTCCTTAAAAGTATTGAATATCCTATTTCAAAGATGGTTATTCATGGTTATACCCCTACAATTGGACCTAAAGATTAATGGACCCCACAAAATATTCCATCTTTTGAAATAGATGGTAAAGATATTAATGAATTTCATTGCAATTTATATCAACATGAATTTAATATAATGTCTTCTTGTACGACTAACAATGAAATTTGGAAATAGTTAGAAACCATACATGAAGGAATGAATAATGCAAATGATACTAAATTGGATATGTATCATCAAGATTTAAAAATTTTCTCTATGCTTGAAAATGAATATATTACTAGCTTGTTTAGTTATTTCACATACATTTGAAATGGTAGAAAATATCTCAGTGATTACTTGACCACAAAAACTCTCATGAAGAAAATAATATGGGGTTTACCTTGTTCATGAGATCCGAAAGTGATGGAGATCCAAGAAACAAAAGACATAAAAAATATGGTTATTGAAGAACTCATTGGATCAATCATGATGTATGATAACACTATGAAACAACAAACGATTAAGGAAGCTATGAAGGTCAAGTAAACCAAGAAGAAAATTGTTTTTAAAGTAATCAAAGGTGACGATTCTTATAAAAGTGACACTGATAATAAATGATAACTTGAACATATTGTTGAAATGATTTATAAACTCCTAGATAATAATAAATCATACGAACATGCAAAAAAGAATGATCTAATCAATGTTCCATAAGTGACGTGTTATGGGTGAAACAAAAAGGGTCATGTAATACTAGATTTACCAATCTATAAAAAATAGGTTAAAAGGTGAGAAGAAAGGTAAGAAATATCTGAAAGTTTCTAATGTAGATATTCCCTAAAGCCTTATATATATATGAAATTTATTTATTTATTTATTTGATGGTATGCATGGGAATTGCAATTTTCATATAAAAAGGGGAATAACATTTATATTACCTATAATAATAGTTATTATTTGGATAGTTCAATCATCCACATGACTAACATTTAATGTAGAATTTTATATTATTGAAACGTTTGGGAGTAAATGCATACAATGCATTAATATTGTCCATGGTATTTATTCATGAGTGGATAATCAAGGAGCATCCTTGATTTCCTATTTAAATTCTATCATGTTATGGCAGTGGATGTGAATTCCATTATGCTTGGAATAACCTCCCCAAACCCATTTCTCTCTTTCTACTTCTTCCTTTTCATGCTGAGATGCTAGCACGTCATGGGAGAAATGAGAATCATGAATGTACAACATGCGATTCATATTAGCCCATAAACACACCAAAAAGGTGGAATGGTTTTGTTTTACACACATGTGATCCTTATCAAGAACATTTAAATATGTTCAAAGGTGAAGGATATTATGCAGTGGATCTTTAGTGAATGATATTCTTGTATTTATAGTATTTCTTAATTTTAGTTTTACACATATTTTTCACATTATCTTTCATGGAGATCCTCAGACAAGGGTTTTTAACCACTTTCAATTGATCTGATAAATGTTATTAGACTCGTTTAAATCCCTTTTATGGTATTAGAGCGATTAATTTTTAGTTTTATGAAACTTCCAATGAAATAAAAAAGAAACTAGAAAAATATAGCAGTGTTTCATTTTCCGGATGGTTTATTTCATAAAAGGGTTTTCCCTTATGTAGATAGTCTATAAAAAGGTAACAAATTCCTTACCCTTACAAAGTTTATATGCATAAGGGTAACCAAGGATTTAACCTTATGCATAATGGTTTGCATAAGGGTCATATCACATTACCCTTATATAGATCAATGTCTATATGATCTTACACATGTATGTAATGGGTCATGTAAGGGTATGATGCTATTTAGCCTTACATGATACATTAATACACAAAGGGTAATCGGGTTTTTTCAAAAACCGCATAAATGTTACCATCCACTTACCCTTACGACAAACATGGCTACATAAAGGTAATCCTCATATTATCTTTATGAAGTGCGTTAAATTTAAGTTATGTAAAGGTAATAAGTGACTTACCTTTATGTGTGCACTCCAAAATTAGATTACCTATACACAGAGTGTGTGTGTCAGAGTAAAGGTAGGATTCCCTTACACAAAAATGGGTTCCTACATAAGGGTAAACATAAATTCTTTTAATTTTTTTTAACATATTAAATTATTTTAATGATTTATAAAATGTTTATAAATCATTATAAAAGGTTGATAAATTACTTAATTATAATTTTTTTATAATTAAATAAATGTTAATGAAACATTTTCCCTAAATAATAAATGTTATATTTTAAATAACTTTTAATCGAATTTTATGGCATAACATATGATTTAGAAATAAATGTGTTTATTTAGAAATCATAAGTGATAATTTATAAAGGGTTATAAATTATGAAATAAGGACAAAATATAAAAATTTTTATACTTAAATTATGATTTTTTTCATAATTAATCATTTTGAATTGTTTAAAATAAAAGGGGTCCTTATTTGGATATTATTTAAGCTACATCAAAAAGTTTTTTGATGATTAATATGAACAAGGTTTAAATAATAATTAAGTATATGATATTTATATTATGTAAAATGTTTAAATAATAGAAATTTAATTATAAATTGTTTATAATTCATTTGATATCATATAATTTAAATGAAAAATCCATATAATGATTATTATGAAAGAGTTCATACTTGAATAAATATAAAATGTTTAAATTCATAATTATGGAATGTCCATAATGTTAAATATGGAATTATAAAATGGTTTATAGTTAGATGTTACTTTTGAATTATTCATAAATATTTATCTTGTGTTTAAATATTTTTATTGTTCATTTATTTAAAGGTTATTCCATGATCTATCAATGTTTAGTAAATTATTTAAGAAATGTGAATATTGTGTATGATTTAGTTTATTTTCAACTGATTCTAGGATAGATCCTTGTATTACATACTAGTATTGACTCTATAATGAATTTATTTTTTCATTTACCTTGAACTTAGATTATAATTGAAGTTATAAACTTGAATTTAATTATTAAATATAGTGTGTTCATATTATATTTTAGAGTTATGATGTATTAGATTCTATCTCAAGTGAAGTATCCTCGAGTAGAGGGACTTGAGGTTAGACTACCTACCTACTTGGAAGCTTCTGCCTTGTCCATGTTGGTGAATGGCATTGGATATATATCACTCCGAGCTTAATCATGTGGATATTATCAATCTCATGTAAATCTATGCCATTAGATGAAGTTTTCACATACCTTATGCATATAATGCATTTCAATATATATGAATATATTTGAATTATATTTTTTTCATTAACTAACACAAACTTATGGGTTGTGTAAAGAGTTAGACATCAATATGGTTTGAACATATTGGTTTGGTGGAGAAAATTGGATTCCAAACTAATTTTCTAGAAGCATACATATATAAAGGGAATAACATGTGATAAGATAGAGATATAAAATCCCCTTTAAATACTATGTGTGAGATTCCTTACAAAGTGGCACTTGTCAAGACCTCGATCATCCAACTGAGTAGTTTCATTCCATAGTGGGGTGCCTCTAGATTATCTTTTGTAATGAAAATAAGTAATGGGTGTCACTGGATTATCATTGGGTAGTTTCATGCCATAACAGTGTGCCCCTGTATTGTCTTGTGATTAGATCATTTTTTACATTTTCATTTGGTTACACTAGCTAGGAAACCCCAAGGGTTGGAATACCAGAGGAATGGAGTTGGGTTTATCCATATGATGGATTGGACAAAGGGTTTTCCTTTAGACTATCTAAGAGTCATATATGATATGATTGGGATGATTCCTTACCTAAATAACTAAGTACAAAGTTTCACACCATAGAGAGGTCATTTTCTTAGTGAAATATGAATCTTGGACCATTAATGGGTACGATGAATATTAAAAAGGGGTCATCGTTTTAGTGGTATACCATTTAATAAAAGAACTTATTAAATGGTTAATAATCCATGATACTCATCTGATAAAATATTTTGTTATAGATAAATATCATCATCATCATCAAGATAAACATTATGATAAATCCTTGAAAGGATAAGCTTAATGTAAGATACTTCTAATACTGGTAACTTAAAAAAAATTATTTATCAAGACTGATAATCTAAGAAACATTCTTAAGGAAAATTATATGTGTTAGAATAATTCCTTCCTCAATGGCCAAGCATTAAAATTGTTTGACAAGTGAATCTAGATGATTGTGAAAGCATATAGTGATTCATTAATAGTTTTAAATGAATTAGATAAAAATATATTGTTCTAGTTAGGGAATTTATCCCATTGCAATCTATGAAAATGTTTCGAAAATATGATTGAATTCAAGAAAAGTTTACCCGATATTCTCAAAGTGATGATAATGGTTGAACTAGGAATATGATGTATGGATTCTGGTACTGTATGGATAGTAAAAGTGGTAAAAAGTTCAAACCTAAAGAAGAAAAGTTCATTGAAAAGTTCAACAATGTTTTTCCAGATTCCAATAAAGGTTATTAAAACCCATGTTTGTCAAGAATGGATAATAATAATTTCATATGATGGGATTATCTAGAATACCTAAAGTAGTTTTTGAAACTCTATAGAATGTCCATGTATGGTATGGATGTTATAGAAATTAATTCTTTGATTTTGAAAGGTATGTGAAACTGAATGTATATTTTATAAGTGTTTTAAATATACAAAAGTTTAAAATCAAAGGAGAATTTTTTGATCCTTTAGTTTACATTCATGAAGAAAAGAGTTTATACATATGAATGTAAAGGATTTTATCAAGATCAAATGAATATACATAAAAGATGTGTATATTCATATCATTTATATTATGTGATAATAAAAGATGTTTAATAATAAAGAGATGTTATGATTAGTTTTTATTAAATGGTTTATGATTCATAAATTTTTATAACATGTTTTGAGAAGAATATTTGGATAAAAATGTTTTATTTGAGATAAAAAAATTTATCCAAATATTTTTTAAAATATATGGGAATGTGTTCTTTCCACCCATCAGTAGTATATTTTAATAAATTTTTCTTTCCTAATAATTTCTTTAAACACATAGAATACATATATGATACATTTTAATTATTTAATATTCTTACTAAAAGGAAATAAATGTCATTTCTTAACACTAAAGGGTTTATGTATCTTAACAAGTCATTATAAATATAATATAATTTCTAAGTGGAAAGTGGGAGTATTTTTTGACTTGAAGAAGTTCAAAGTTAAAAAATAAAGGATTTCACCAATATTAAGTTAATGATTTTTAAACTTGATATCCTAAAATAGTTTAGGGTATGGAGGTAAAGATAAATTTAAAGAGTTGCATTAGTTACCGTATTAAAGTAATTTTCACTTTATCCTAAAAGAGTTTAGAAAGATTGGTAAACAATAATGTAAGTAGTTAAACTATTTTTTTTTTTGATGAAATAGGGTTTCAAATATGACAATGATGAACATAGAAAAAGTTGTAAGTATATAATATAATTTGACATCATAAAATTTTATGTTGTGAAGTTAAGAAGTTTGAATATGTTCAAAAAGTTGAACAATTAGGAATATGATTCCAAAATATCACAATTATTCAAAATGTATTTCTTTATAGATGTTTCTCACTAAATAGTTAGTGGGAGTGTTTTATTATATGGTCACATATAGATGTGATATGGATTATATGTGATGTAATGTTCTAACAATATCATGAGAGTGTAGCAAACATAAGGTTGATATGGAATTTTATCATATATGATATGATAAACTAGTGTTTATATTAGTTTTTTAAATATTATTAATGAATATAAGAATATTAAAATGTATCAAATTGAAAGGCACCCTCCATTTTATCATTATTTCACATTAGATACATAGATGTATATATAGATTTACATTTTGTGAAGTGTAATTATAATTGACCTCTCAAAGTATGACTTTGAGTTTATCCCTAACCAATGTTCATCATGGAGTATTATAGGTTATAGAGAAATTTTAAGGTTAACATGAGTAGTATTCTTGTATAGAGATATAGAATATGCTTATGAGGCACAAAATAAATAATAAGATTCCTTGTGTGTGCTAGTGTCTTATAGATGTATTTGATATACTAGGGGTACATGGATAATATTTAAGTCTCCATTACCTAATGTTGGTGAGATATCTAGTATTATAACCTTCATAATTTGATACCCTACTTACATAAGACTACATATTGACTTAGATAATACAGGGTGGTTGGGTATGTTGCTGATCACATCGTCGGTTAAAGCTTAATTAAGTTAAGATTTGTCCTATCGTATGAAAAGTATGACATCTATGAACTCTATTGGGATAAATTATGTGAGTGTGTAGCTACACCTAGATATTATATATAGATATCTATATATGGTAAATGTGATGTTCTTATCTATAAAGACGAATAAAACGTGGTGTATTCATCGACCAGTTTAGTCTACACTTAGAGAGTCAAGAACATAAGAGTTGGATATATGGGATTGACATGCTATGTGTCCCACAGTCAATTGATGTATTGTAAAATGATAAAATATGAGAATTCATACTTTCATATGATAAATACCGGTGGAAAAAGTTATAGAGATATGCGTGTTTGATGAATATCCTGCCAGATCCCTTTATAACTTGAGTAAAATTTATACTTTTATAGAGGTTTATATTTTCTTACACTTATGTATCTAGAGAATAATATTTATTATCAATAATATAAAGGCCATTGGGGTCACACTTTGTGGTTGATTTAATGGGGACTGATTTTGACTCATAGAGCTACTCTAAAAGTATTTTAGAGTTAATCCAAAAGTGTTTTGGATGGGTGTTCACAAGGTATTTCATGTGATGTGATATAAGGTGAAGTTAATGATATATTTACAATAGTTTTTTTAAAGATATTCAAAAGGAGTTTTGGATATGGTTTCATAAATAATTTTATATGATATGATATAAGTTGAAATAGAAAAAAGTCTTATAGGCTTTAGTAGAAGTGGGAGATTGGTAGAGATATTCCCTAAATCCTTATATATATATGATATATATATATATATATTTCATGTATTTCATGAAAATTATGATATTCATGTAGAAAGGGGAATATCATTTATACTTTCTATGATAATATTTATCATTTTGATGGTTTGATCATCCACACGACTATCATTTAATATGGAGTTTCACTTGATGAATAGTTTGGGAGTAAATTCATATGATGCATTCATATAGGCCATGGTATTTATTCATGAATTTTAACACATGAATAAATGAGAGAATAATCAAGGATTATCCTTGAATACCTATTTAACTTATTCCATGTGATAAAATTGGATGTTAATTCCATTATTCTTGGACAAACATCCTTGGACCCATTTCACTCTTTCTACTTCTTCCTTTACATGGCAAGATGCTAGATTATCATGGGAGAAAGAAGAATCTTGCATGTATGAAATTCGATTTAGATTATCTTGTGGATACAACATAGAGGTAGGATAATTTTTTCCCACTCCTATGATATTTATAAAACAAATTCAAATATATTCTAAGGTTAAAGAGATTATGTGGTGGTTCTTTAGTGAATGGTATGATTTCATTTATACTATTTCTTCATTTTAGTTTTACATGCATTTTTCATATTATCTTACATGGAGATAATTAAAAAATATTTTTTAATCACTTTAACTTGATTTGATAAATGTTATTATAATCATTTAAAACCCTTTTGTTTCTACTAGGGATGAATCTTCCTCATCAAGTGACAGAAGTCTGAAATGCCTCATGAAACAACTCGAGGAAGGTAACAAGGTTAGTAATCCCAATAATTAGATCGAAAAAATAAGTATAAGAAAGTGTTTATTAAAAAATATCAAGTTTTAAATGAAAAATATATTATTTTAAAATAAAAGGATTATTTGATTTTAAAATTAAAAAATCAACCTGATGTTGAAGTTTTCAAAAATGAAATCAAGGATCTCAAAATCACTATTTTAAAATTCACCTAAGGTGAAAAAAACTCAATATGATCCTTGGTTCTCAGTGTTTTAAAATAAATAATCATGTTTTTTGTTTTTCAAATGATATTAAAGCTTATTTAAAAACCACTGCCTTCATTTGAAATGGTGTTTCTAGAAATAAATTTTGAAAATATTTTCATAAATATGGTAATATTATCTATGAATGTGATTGAAGAAACTATAGATAAGGAAGGACTAAATTGATCAATATTTATTCTAATATAACTCAAAAATCTATGAAAGTTTGGGTCCCTAAATATTTACTATCCCATGTTTGTGGACCTAAATTTTTTACCTTGCCTAAATCATGTGCTAACATTATCAAACCTACAAGGGTACCAAAAGGCTCCTTTAAATGATTCCTTCTAGGGCTTTTCCATAATTCCTCATTGATCTATCAAAAGAGTGGATTCTCTTTAAAAGATGGGTTTTGACCTATTGAAGTGATTTATTATCTCTTTACACCTTGATATTAATTTTTTATGCTTTGTGTGAGGAGGATCATAGATATTTCATTTCCAGAGAAGCTTAGACATCAATATCGATCACTATAAAAAAATGTTTATTTGTTTCTTTTATTTTAGTTCTCTATTGAATTTTATTTCAAAATATATCCTCTCTTGTTTTTCTCTTCCTTTTAAAATTTCCCTATTTTTTTTTCTATGATACCTTTATCTAAATTATTATATCATTTTGGGGGAGTCATATATCTGTTTAAAATTTATTTTCTTTTTCAAATTTGTTTTTCAAAATTTCTTTTCTTTTTCTTTTTCAATTTTTACATATTTTATCTTTTAATCATGTGATTCCCTTTTATCTTTAATTTTTATTAAAAATAATTCTATCTTTAATGTTTTTTCTATATTTGATCTCTCAAAATATTTAGTTATATCAATCTTATTTCTTTCCATATATGTTTTATTTTAGGGGTTTTGGAAAAAAATCTCTTATGTTTTGGGTTGATTGTGTTTGTTAACAAAGTAGGTTGACAAGGTCAATTGTGTAGTTCCAACATGATTATTGACCAATTATATTAAAAAAACTTCAATATAGAGGTATCAAAGCTCTAGAAGTGGTACAAAAAATTACATGTACAAGGTGACACCGTTTCCTAGTGTTTGCCAATTTTTTTGGGTCCAAATTTTGGAGGATGGATCAAGTTTCATGAAAGTTGGATTTTTAAGACCGACTCATGAAAATATGGAGAAGTCATAGAATTCATGAAATTTTTTTGTTTCTAGAAAGTATAGTATTTCATGAATGTTTAGTGATTTGAAAAATAATGTTTTGTGAAAGATTCATAAGGTGTGAAGGAAAGACAACATGTTACGCGATTGAAAGAATTTTCACGAATGGAAAATTTCCCTATTGTTTCATGAAGATAGGGAGTTTCACAAAAATGTATGAAGTATCACGACCCCCTATCCACAAAGTGTACCCCTCCTGAGATGAAAATGGGAGAATAGAGATAATCACATCTGAATATCACCTCCAGTAGGCCCCGAGTTGGAGACTAGCACTAAGGGTATAGTAAACACATAGATGAGAGACATTACCCTCTAAAAGAACACATGAAAAAGAGAGAGATAAGATAGAAACCAAAAAACTCTTGTTCAGACTTCAATATAAAAAAACCCAAGTGCACATATGTAATTTCATGCAAGAAATACTACAATTGAAAGGGAAAGCAGCAACTACCAAAAGAAAGTAAAATTGCAGTGACCACGAAGACCGAACAACTCCTACAAAACCCTGAGCTAGTAGTAACCAGCCTGATCTCTAACCTTCTCCAAGTGATCTAAAAAATTGTTTATATAATTTAGGGTGAATATAATAGTATAATCAGTAAGATCCCCCCCATATCCTCTTATGTAAAAGTAAATAAATCATGTTGAAGCACAATGAACAACAAGTGAAACTAACTCGTTACCTAAATAGGTATACTATGTTCTCAGCCTCACCATGGATACTCTCACCAAGTATCGCATAAAATATTATATAATGTAATAAATAATATCAAGGGTACCCCGCTACCACTTCCCCACTCGGTTGATGCTTTTCCCCAATGTCGCACGTCCTGAGCATATATCTCAAAAAACGATAGCCTAAAGACACATGGACGAAGCACCACAACATGAACCTCGTGAAACACAACCACCACATCCACATAACCAGAAGTAACTAGGTAGTTTTTTGGAGCCACCACAGCTTGTACAACATGTATCATACATCGGATATTATACCTCAATCCATCACAACCCATACACCAAGTAAGGGTCCTCAATCTATAACAGTCTATACACATCATACCTATAGTAGTCTGCAGGAAACTATATCCAGAATATATGCGTGTGAAATAAACACAAGACATTACATCCCTCTACACACATATATGGGGAAAACTAACCATCGTGCATGCCATAACAAGTCACTACCAAGAGAAGAGAGCATAGCCAAAGGGGGTAGTCAGCCACCCATCCTCGCACCAGAATGTTGGAAAAAACACCCCCAGGGATCAAAATCCCCGGGGTATTAGTTGACCTAAATGACAGGGTGGATTAGCATATAGAAACAAAAAAAGTACAAGATATAATATAACTCACAACCACACTATGGTAAACACCTAGTATTAAACTCAACTACAACTAACGTCTCTTGGACTCACAGATGCCACTGCTAAGACTAGATATCCTATAAGAACACAACCATTTTAAGAGCTACATTAAGTTATTTATCCTTTTTTAGTAGTTACACTTTACATTAATTAATTATTTAACCATTAATTAACAATTATCAAAGTCCATGTTACATTTCATTAGCATTTAAACAAAGATCCATGCCCTCTAGGCATAACCAAACTGATTCCACGACTTCTCAAAAGTATAATCCCAGTATTGCATCCCAGCAAGATACAATGCCATGGGTTAAACATTTATTCATTCATTTATTAACAAAATTATCACTTTCCATATTTCTATGTATTTTAAGAAATCAATCTAAGCTACCAAACACAAGGGGATCAACATGGTGAGTAGATGAGCTACCTGTTGTGTCTTTTCCACCCATATTAGGAGCATAAACCCATCCATACTTGATAATATAAATATAGAAATCATGTGGAATACCCCATGCGTATTCACCTATTTTGGAAGTAGGGTAAGTAAGACTAGCTACCTCAAGTATTGGGGAAGCTAAAACAGATAAACAAATAATATATTTAAGAAGCATCCAACTTTCATATCAATAGGTAAGCCTGACTTCAACCCATTACACCATCTCTGGTGTCCTCCCTAACACCCACATGAATAAAACGATGCATCTCTCCACTCTAGGCATCAACTACTAACACAACCACTGGGCCTACCTTCCACCACATATTATAACATCCCTCTAGGCTCAGCCATCCTAGGCTCACATCACCTCTCAAGTAGTAGGAAACAAACAAACATAGAAACTGGGCTCTTAGCCCTAAACAAGGCATTCAAACTTCACACATAATGAGCTCTCATAGCTCTAAAGCACAAGACACTTGGCCTTTACAACAATCATGAAACTTAGGACCTATAAAGGAATTATATTTTATTCACACAACCGGTTCTTATTCCATCTTGAATTAACTGATTCATTATTCAAGTTCTAACTATAGGAAACCTAAGAAACAATCTTCTCAAGCTATTGAAAATTAATTAAACAATTAATTAAACATGAATTTAATACTTTTATCAACAAACATCAACATACATAAGGTTCATTAACCAATTTAGTTAAATGTGTATATCTGCATCAATTTGATTATCATCAAATTACAACAGAAACCAGATTCATTAACATGCCTCTTTAAACAATTAGCTAATTAATTATCAATTAATTTCAACTTTACATTATTTAGAAATTTACATCAAGAACAAAATGCTAAATAATCAAAGAACAAATATCACACTATCTAACAAATCAAGTGGCAATAACATCACTAAGCAATTGATACCAATTATTTAATCCAGTTTAAATATTTATTATGCTAATTTCATTATGATCCAATGGGATAAAACATGGAAAATCTATGATTGCACGTAAATAAAATAGAGAAGAAACAAATTCCCTAACTCAAAATGTTTTTGACATTATTTTCATTAGAACGAACAACACAACGGATCATGATCACCTCTCTCACAATGATTGCATCCACCTGAGGATGCCCCGACACCACCGCACTAACCAACAATCGAGAAAACTCCATTAAAAATGTGAAGATCACATGACATAACATGGAAAGGAGAAATGGGAGGAAACAGATAGAGGAACCTAAAAGAACATAGGTAGAACATACCTTATATTAATGATGGATTGACAATTCCTGGTTGCACTAAAATAGGAAGTGGGCATGCAGTAGGAAAAGCCTCCAAGGAAAACAAGAACCACAAGCTGCAACACCTTACTCGACTCCTATGGGAGGAAGAACTCTGGGTGTACCATACCAAGATAAAAATAAGAAGGAATAACAAGGGTCAACCTTTGGAAAGATCTAAATAGAGTATCAGTTAGATATGTTTTAGATTTTCCATTTAAGGTGAATCTAATCAATATTATATGTTTTGACCGAGTAAAGGCACTCAGACCCTTAGGAAAAATTAATATAGGAGTTATGAGCTTTGAATCGACCGTAAATACCTCAAACCATGGCCTTACAAGTATTTTACATCAAAGATAACATAATGTGACGAAACTGTAGGAAACGAGAAAAATTTCTCACGACTCACGGTTGGACAAATCACCATTGGGTGAGGCACCATCGCGGGCCACTAGTAGATGAGCTACAAGTGGATGAGTCACTATAGGGTGACTCATCTTTAGAAGAGATATTATTGTATGACTCACCTTCACGAGTCACTAGTGGATGAGCTACTGGTGGATGAGTCACCGTTGGGTGACTCACCGTTGGACGAGCTACCACTGGACGAATCACCATTGCGAGTCACTATTGACGAGATACCAGTGCGAGTCACTGTTGGTGATCTATTGGTGTGATTCACCATTTTGGCTCACCATTTCAACTCACCACTACAAATCACCGTTGCAACCTACCATTCCTGACTTGCTGTTGGAAAAACTGTATTTTTGGAAAACTGTTGAAATGAGTCACCATTTCCTCCTAGAACACCTCAACCCCCAAATTTTCAGAAAGTAATGGACCATGGAGGACCGAGATATTACATTAGATACCTCTAAAACTATTCTCACCTTCAAGAATCCAAAACCAACCTAGAGAGGAAATGGAAAATGGGTCATCCAAACAACCACCCCACGAGATACCTCTTAAGGCTCTCACCACCATAAGATCTTAACCGCTTCATCAAAGGAACAACGTGAAACCACACAACAACCAGAAATAGCTCCTAAACGCTCTATCAGGGCAAATACCTCTCAAAAGAGTAAAATCCATAACAAGAAATAATAAAATCTACCTCATAACCAGAAAGGGTCTACAACCACCAAGGGAATAACATTACAAGAGAAGAGATAAACATCAAACAACTCGGGGGTAACGAGCACGAATCTATGACTCACATTCCCAATTACTCTCCTCCATGCCACCTTATTACTATAAGACATGAACCAAGAGTATAACATGCCTACGAAACACCTTCTTCCGACAGTACTGGATCCCTACAGGCCGCTTCTCAAAGGTCACATCATCGTCAACATTAATCTCACCCGAATCAATAATGTGAGAGTCATCATGGAGATAATGACAGAGCCGTGACACATGGAAAACATCATGTATTTGGATCATCTATGGGGAAAGTGCTACCCGACATGCCATGGATCCAATACGATCTAATACCTAGAAAGTCCCAACAAACTGGGGAGAAAGCTTACTCCCATGACCAAACCTTCACTGCCCACATTGGTGATTCACCTCTAAAAAAACGCATGATCCCCAACATCAAACTCTATAGGACTACTCCTATGATCGACATAAGACTTATGAAGATCGTGTATTTCCTTCATCCTCTTGAGAATCACCTGAACCATCTCTGTTGTACTTTGTACCAGTTCTGGCCTAAGAATTGCTGACTCTACGACCTTATTCCAACACAATAGAGATCGAAAAGGTAATCCATAAAAGGCTTCAAATGGCTCTATACCGATGGTGGAATGAAAACTATTGTTGTAAGAAAACTCTACTAGGGGAAAGTGCCTCTTCCATGAACCTCAAAAATCTAGGATACAAGAGCGCAACATGTCTTCAAGAGTTTGGATGGTCTATTTTGTCTGACCATCTTTCTATGGATGAAAAGTAGTGCTAAGGAATAACTGAGAACCAAAATCCTATTAGAGACCTCTCCACACCCTGGAGGTAAAATGAGAATCTCGATTGGAAATGATCATCATTGGGACTTCATGGAGTCTCACCACAACCTCCGAATATTTCCTCGAAAAAAACTCCACCGAGATCGACTCCTTGATTGCTATAAAGTGGTCTAATTTCATAAAACAATCTACTACCACCCATATAGTGTCATAACATCCATGATCTCAAGGTAAACCGCTAAAAAATTCCATCAATATTTCCTCTAACTTCCACTGAGGAACATCTAACTGTTAGAGAAAACCACTAGGAATGCGGTGCACAACCTTCACCTTCTGGCAGACCAAACATCGAGACACAAAATCTGCAAATCCACACTTCAACCTAGGCCACAAAAACTAACTTCTCAAGGCTCGGTGTATCTTTTTCACGCCAAGATATACCACTAAGGGTGAACTATGGAACTCTCCAAGAACCATCTCATGTGACACTAAAGGAATGAAAATCCTTCCCTGAAACAACAGATGGTGTTGTTCATCCTTAGACCAACCATCATGGATATCACCACAACAACTCGCTCCCTATAGATCTCCACCTCAAGATCCCCCAACTGAGACACTTCTACCTATTTTCACCAGAGATGATTGCACCGTCATCTGAAAAATACAACCTCTACCCCCCAACTTCTCCCATATCCATATGTAATGTTAAAAGTTCTTCCATCACTCTCTATGAATCACCCGATTCACACACTCCATAACTACACGACTTCTTGCTCAGCGTATCGACTACAACATTCCCCTTTCCAGGTGTATATGAATTTTCAAAGTTTTAATCTTGTAAGAACTCTATCCACCAATATTGTTTCAAGTTCAAGTCATGCTAGGACAAAACATACCTCAAGCTACTATGATCAGTGATGACCAACAAAAACTAACCGATGATATAATGTCTCCAAAACTTCAGATAAAACAACACGACTTCCAACTCGAGATCATGGGTAGAATAATTACATTCGAGGGGATGAAATTATCAAGACCCATAAGAAACTACTGATCTCTACTGCATCAGAACATAGCCTAACCCTAGACATGAAGCATCACAAAAAACCTCAAACTATACTCCTTATGCTTGTAGATAAAGAACTGGAGCACTGAAAAACTTCTCCTTCATATACTCAAAAGTTTCATGACATTGATCGGTCTATAAGAATGCCTGATCTTTTCCGGTCAACACTATCAGAGGAGTCGTTACCTGAGATAAATTGGCTACGAACCTCCTATAATAGCTTGTAAGACCAAGGAAACTTTTCACCTCTACCACTATATTTGGGGATTCCTAATACAAAACTACTTACATATTTTATGGATCCACAACTAATCCCTACTGGGATACAACATGACCCAAGAAATGGACTTCTCAATCCCAAAACTCACACTTCAAAAACTTCCAAAATAGTTGTTATCGATGAAGGAATCCCAAAATGACATGTAGATGCTCTGCATGCTCCTCCTTAGATGCGAAGTATACAAGGATGTCATCGATAAAGACCACCATGAACTTATCCAAGAACTAATGGAACACAGTGTTCATCAACCCTATGAAAATAGCTGGAGAATTTTTCACATCGAATGACATCACAACAAACATGTAATGCCCATGATGACAATGGAAAGAAGTCTTTGGGATATCCTCATCCTTGACACACATCTAATGATATCTTGACCACAAATAAATCTTTGAGAACCAAATTTAACCCTTCAGTTGATCAAATAAATCATCAATTTGTGGAAGAGGATAATGGTTTTTCATCGTCACTAGGTTCAAGAGATGAAAATCAACACACAACTGCAAATTTCCATCAGCCTTATTTACGAACAAAACTGGTGCACCCCACGGTGACACGCTTGGACAAAAAAATTTGCATTGAAATAGACCATTTAGTTGTATTTGAAGATCTTGCAACTCGTAAGGCACCATCCTATATAGAGACATCGAGATAGGAGACACTCCTAGCTGTAGTTCGATCCCAAACACAATCTCTCATAGAGGGGTTAATGCTACAACCTCTTCTGGAAAGACATCAAGGTACTCTTACATGAACCTAGAAAGTACTGACTGTTGAACCTATGATGAACTCAACATCAGCTCATTCATCAAGGATGAAAATGATGGAACATGCCTCTGACCCATCTAAGGTACTCGCTCACCAACAAAAACTATTAGCTCTCTATCATCATTGAAGAACACCGCCTTACTTTGGAAGAAACTCATGATAGCCTATACTGAATACAACCAATCCATTTTGAGGATGAAATCATATGGTTGTATTCATAAACATAGTAAATCTCTCCAAGAGCGGTGCTTCCCCAACACTAGCTCACAATATCTACATACTTCAAACAAGTTAGCTTGACCTCCAACTGGTGTAGTAAATTCCAAGGAAATTGGAAGCCTCTTTACCTAAAGTCCCAAGGCATGGAAAAGGGTAGGTGATATGAAGGAGTGTGTCTCTCCTAAATTAAATAAGGCATGCACCAAAGTATAAAACAAGTAAAGGGTACCTCGAATGATGTTTGGCTCACCTAGCACTGGTAATGCTAATGCATGAAGCTTACCAAGACCTGATCCACAACCTCTCTGACCCTACTGAAGACCACCTCCATGGCCATGCTCTACTATCTAATTATAGGGAGCATCCCATGGCTATCCTCTTCCTTCCCCATATTCTCTCTTCTAATCCAAATCTAGTGCAAACTACTGCTACTTCCTCGACTGGAACTTCCTCAACGGAGGAACCTAGAGCGGCACACTTGGCACACACGAACTACTCATAATGGTTGAGTACTCATGCCATTGATGACCTCATTCTCCATAAGAAAACAAGTTCCTGATCCCTTAGCATAGGATTGAGATAGGTTTCCCTTGGATAAATGAGACATTGAAGGTTGGGTCCTACCCCCAGCCGAATAGAAACTCTTCTTCCCTAAAAACCAGGAACTCTAAACCATAGCTCTACTTCATGAGGAATTCTAGAGACTCCCCTCTCATGATAATCCAATTCTGTATAAAATCCTCTTGACGACCTTCACCCTCGCCAACACCTTGAGATATGTCATTAGAATAAATAGGGTGACATGGAGCTAGATATCTTGATGAAAAGCCTCATAAAAATGTCTCGCCTTGTCCTCTTTATCTAGAAATAGGTCTGAAGCATATTAAAAAAGGTTCTTGAAATAGATTCCAAAATCTCGCACACTAGAGATCCCCTGCCGAAGGGTAAGTAGGTCCTAGATATTATCCACCTTCATGGTCAAAGAAATAAACCTAGCACTGAACTAATCTCAGAACATCTCCCACGAGATCGCCAACTCCTTATTTTCCCTAAGGAACAAGAACCACCACTGCCTCACTGCCCCATGCAACATCATCACAACCAATGATACCCAGTGCTCCTTCTGAACACAGATTGAAATGAAGGCTATCTCAACCTCCTCCAACTAGTATTCTATGAATGTATCTAAAATAGATCCCTCATACTACTGCAATCTCTGGTGCTGAAACTCTCAGAGTGTCCTCCTCCAAGTGTCGTCATCATCAACCTTTACTCTGTGGCGATCTTCTAGCATAACCTACTAAACATATTCTGCACAAACCTGACGAGGATGTCAACCTAGAGCCATAACTAAAAAATAAATAATAGTTAGAGATCCTAAACCTAGAATATGGAAGATTTAACATTAATTAATTGTTTTATTTTATTCATTTTAGGTTAACCCATCCCAAGTTTTACCCATTTAATCACAGGTACAAAGAATAATGATGCATGATACTTTCCTAGGTCTCTACCCTACAACCATTATCACATTGTTTAGTAGCCACTATAAGCTTAAAGGTCTGTGAATTAGATCACAGGGGGGCATAAATACCCATGTATCATTCAGTCTATCATGTTTACAGTGCTTGCTAAACTTAGCTAACACCATTGCCCTACCAACCCATGAAACCTCGCCTGTTCCTAACTACAAACTCCATTCTATCCCTCAAAAAACCTATGATACCACTTTTTCACAACCCCCTCCCTATAAATTTTACCCCTCCTGGTCCAATAATGGGAGAATAGATATAATGACACCCGAGTCTTACCTTCAGTAGGCACTAGGTTGGAAACTAGAACCAAGGGTATAGTAATCATATAGATGGGAGGCATTACCCTCTAAAATAACACATGCCAAAAGAGAGATAAGATAGAAACCAACCGACTCCTACTCAAACTATAATATAAAAGAAACCCAAGTGCACATATGTAATGTCATGCAAGAACCACTACAACTGAAATGGAAAACTACAAGTACCAAAAGAAAGTAAAATGATAGCGACCATGAAGCCCGAACAACTCCTGCAAAACCCCGAGCTAGTAGTAACCAACCTGATCTCCAACCTACTCCAAGTGATCTAAAAAAAAGTTTATATAATGTAGGGTGATTATAATAGTATACTTAGTAGGATCCTCCCTGGAGCCTCTCATGAAAAAGTAAATAAAGCATTCTAAATCATAGTGAAAAACAAGTGAAACTAAATCATCACCTAAAAAGTTATACTATGTTCTTAGCCTCACCATGAATACTCTCACAATGTACCACATACAAGAGTATATAATATAATAAAGAATATCAAGGGTACCCTGCTACCACTTCCCCACTTGGTTGCTGCTTTTCCCCAACGTCGCACGTCCTGAGCATCTCTGTCCAAAAAAGATAGCCCAGACACACCTGGGAAAAGCACCACAACATGCATCTCGTGCAACACAACTACCATGTCCATATAACCAAAATTAACCAGGTATTTTCTGGGATCCACCACAACTTGTATAATGTGTATCGTACATTGGGTATTATACCTCAATCCATAACTACCCATACACCGAGTAAGGATCCTTAAGACATCATAGACTATACATTTCATACCTATAGGAGTACATAAGAAACTATATCTAGAATACATGTGTGTGAAATAACCACAATACATTGCAACCCTATACACACATATATGGGGAAAACTAACTACCGTGCATACCAATACAAGTAACTACCAAGAGAAGAGAGCAGAGCTAAAGGGGGTAGTTAGTCATCCATCCTCCCACCAGAATATTAGGAAAAACACCCCCAAGGATCGAAATCTCTGGGGTGTCAATTTACCTAACTGATAGGGTGAATTAGTGTATAGAAACACAAAAATTATAGGATATAATATATCTCATAACCACACTATGGGAAACACCAAGTCTCAGAATCAACTCCAACTAATGTCTCTTGGACTCCCGACTGCCACTACTAAGACGAGATATACTATAAGCACACAACCATTTAAATAGATACATTAATTTAATTATACATTTTTATCATTTTTACATTATATTCATTAATTATTTAACCCTTAATTAACCATTATCAAACTCCACATTACGTTTCATTATCATTTAAACAAAGATCCATGCCCTCTAGGAATAACCAAACTGAGTCCATGACTTCTCAAAAGTACAACACCAACATTGCATCCCAGAAAGCACAACCCCCCTGGGTTAAACATTTATTCATTAATTTATTAACAACATTATCACTTTCCATATTTCTAGGTATTCTAAGAAAGAATTATAAGCTACCAAACATAAGGGGCTCAACACGGTGAGTAGATGAGCTACCCATCAAGTCTTTTCCACCTATAGTAGGAGCGTAGACCCATCCATCCTCGATAAGCTAGACACAGAAAGAACGTGTAATAAACTACATGTATTCACCTATTTTGGAAGGAGGGTAAGAAAGACCAGCTGCCTCAAGAAGTTTGTAATCTAAAGTAGATAAAGAAACAAGATATTTAATAATAATCCAACTTTCACATCAACAGGTAAGCCCGACTTCAACATGTTCCATCATCTCTGGTGTGCTTATTGACACCCACTTGCATAAACCGTTGCATATCACCACTCTAGGTGTCAAATATTGCCACAAACACTAGGCCTCCATGCCCCCACATACCACAAAAACCCTTCAGGATCAACTATCCCATGCTCACATCACATCTCAAGTAGTAAGAAACAAACAAACATAACAACTGGGCTCTTGGCCCTAGAAATGGAATTTATCCTTCACACACAATGAGTTCTCATATCTCCAAAGAACAAGGCACTTGGACTTTACAACAAGCTATCAAATCAGTCCCTACAAAGGAATTATATTTTATCCACACAATCGGTTCTTATTCCATCTTGAATTAACCAATTCATTATTCAGGTTCCAACTATGGGAAACCTAAGAAATAGGCTTTTCAAGCTATCACAAATTAATTAAACAATTAATTAAACATGTCTTTATTAATTTTATCAACAAGCATCAACATGCTTCAGGTTCATCAACTAATTTAGTTAAACGTTCATATCTACATCAATTTGATTATCATCAAATTAAAACAACAATTGAATTCATTAACATGACTCTTTAAATACTTAGCCAATTAATTATCAATTATTTTTTCCTTTAATTTATTTACCAATTTCCATCAAGAAAAAAATGATAAATAGGAAAATAATAAATATCACACTATCTAGAAAATCAAGGGGCAATAATATCTCTAAGCAATTGATACCAATTCTTTAATTTGGTTTAAATTTTTTATTATTTCAATTTCATTATGATCCAATGGGATAAAACATAATAACTCTAAGATTACATGTAAATAAAACATAAAAACAATGAATCCACTACCTCAAAAGGTTTATGATGTTCTTTTCATGAGAATGACCAACACAAAAAATTGCAATCACCTCTCTTGCAATGACTACATCCACCTGAGGAAGCCACAACACCAATTCACCAACCAACGACCAAGAAATATCTATTAGAAACATGGAGATTTCATGAAATCATATGGAAAGGAGAAATAGGAGGAAAAAGATTTAGGAGCCCATAAGAATAGAGTATGAACATACCTTATATTAAATATGGATCGACAATTCCTGGTTTCACTAAAATAGGGGGTGTACATGCAGCAAGAAAAGCCTCCAAGGAAAACAGAAACCACAAGCTGCAACACCTTACTCGAATCCTATGGGGGGAAGAACTATAGGAATACCATACCAAGATAAAAACAAGAAGGAAGAACAAGGGCCATCCTTTGTAAATATATAAATAGATTAGTGGTTTAGATATGTTTTAGATTTTCCATTAAAGGCGGATCTGATCAAGATTACGCATTTTGACTGAGTAAAGGCACCTAGACCCTAAGGAAAAATTAAGATAGGAGTTATGGGATTTTAATCAGCCTTAAATACCTTTAACCATGGACTTAAAAGTGTTTTACATCAAAGGAAATATAAGGGGGAAAAATATAGGAAACTGAAAAAACTACTCATGACTCACTGTTGGATAAGTCACCATTGGGTGAGACACCATCACGAGTCACCAGTGGATGAGATACCAGTGGAAGAGTCACCGTTGGGTGACTCACCATTGGATGAATCACCATCGTGAGTCACCGGTGGATGATCTACCAGTGGATAAGTCACCATTGGACGAGCTACTACTGGATGACTCACTGTCATGAGTCACCGTTGGTGAGATACCAGTGTGAGTCACTGTTGGAAAGCTATCAGTGCGAGTTATCATTGGCGAGCTATTTATGTGATTCATCGTTGGTGAGATTCTGATGTGAGCCACCATTCTGATTCATCGTTGCAACTCACCATTGTGACTCTGTTTCACGACCTATCATCAGCAACCTACCGTTCCTAAATCACCATTAGAAAAATTTTATTTTTAGAAAAATCTTGAAATGAGTCACCACTGCCTCCTAGAACACCTCAACCCCTAGATTTTCACAAATTAATGGACCAGGGAGGTTCGAGCCATTATATGAAGAGTTTTATGTAAAGGAGATGGTGAGATTTAAAGTTTCATAAATGGGAGGAAATTCCTATAAATAGGTGGATACCCCCTCATTTGAAGAGAGGATGAATTAAAAAAATCTAAAGGATTTGAATTCATGAAGTAATTTCATAAAATATTTCTTTTCATGAATGATTCATAGGAATGTCAGTTTCAAAAAGTAAGGAAGTTTCTAAAAAGTAAAAGTTTTGCAAATAGTTGTGAGTTTTACGAAAGCTTATAATGTTTCACAAAATGTTGTGAGTTTAATGAAAGGAAAATTTTCTTTGAAGGTTTGAAAAGTTTTGTGAATAATTGGTTGGTTTCATGGAAGTTGATAAAGGGGATTCGAAAACGTGAATCTTATGCGAATCAGAAGGGATTTCCCAATAATTTTATGGTAAAGAGGTATTCATCATGTATGTGAAAGTAAAGCTTCATGATGTACCAAATTAGGTTTAAAAAATATTCATTCAAGTGATCAAAAGAAGAATATTTTTAAGGAGTAGTGATCACACTTTAGTTGAGAGAGCAGTGAACTTTCAAATTGTGAATGGTAGTAAACTAGGAGGGATAGTGAGTTTACTCCAAACTTTGTAACAACAACGCACTTTAATGGTTTGGGTGCATAGTTACATTTAATTTTTATTCTCCTAGTATATATCTCAATGTGGGTGAAACAAGTAAAATTATTGTGTCTTTTGAATTCTTTCATTTATGCTCACACATTGCTACAAGAAAGGGTGGGAAGAGTGTTTTGTTTAATGTTGAAACAAGATCTGAAGGGGTAGTTATTTTAATCTATCATGCCAATATTCACCCCCATATTAGGGTATTCAACCTAGTTGGGATAAAAAGGGGAGTTGTTTTAATTATCTTTTACATTATTCTCCTATCTCTTGTTTACACATGTTTTTAAAGATTCATTTTTTCTAAGCATTTATAATATATTTTTAAAACCATGTTTTAAATTCTCAATCACCTAGCATGATATTATCTTAATTATTTGAAAATATTTATACATGGTTCAAAAATCATTTTTTTCAAAATTTATATTTTTTAAAGGGGATTTTTATGTCTTTATTCTTGTCTCAAGCATAAGCTTATTTGTTAATACCGTTTTTATTGAAAAAGTGGGTGACCTAGACCCAACTTTATCAGTAATTTTGATCATAATACTATGTGTAAAATGATTTATGCATGATGTACTCTTACCATTATAGTATAGATATTTTTGCATCCACTATTTAAATTGAAATTTTCATAGATTATTTATCACATCAAAAGGGTATAGCAGTTCTCATGCTATAATGAGAACCTCAAGATATTATAAAATTAATCTTTAACATATGTCATATGGTCTAGATACGTCACACTGACTAGACACACTTGATGTGTGACTATTAGTTGATGAGGTATCATAATAATTGAGACTTATTCTCATGAATTTCTAACTTGGTTATCTCTAGTAGGTGATATCATGAGGACAGACTCAACAATAGGAAAACCACATGTTCTGGGTGTCATTAGTAGTTTCCATCTATGGGAATGTGTATTGGAAACCCGATTTGAGATCATTATCAATGTGTTCCATTTGATCACATATTTTGATGCAAGGAAAAAACCATGATATTGAAGTTTCAGTGAGGTAGCTTGTGTTGGGTGCATCATTGGTGGTATGAAATTGGTTAAATGATCAAGATAGAATTTATTACTTCTGAGTTGAATAAGTGATATCTCGAGCCTCGTTGATCAAGGTGGTAGTACCTTCATAAATACATGGTCATGGTAGTTAGTGATAAATCCATCCAGTTAGATCAAAAAATAATGAATCAATAAAGGACGATGACACAAGTGTGCCTTCTACTTTATGAGATATCTAAAAATAAAGAGATTATATTACACAAAACATGTTCATAAGATGATGTTCATTTCTATGACTATTTCTTATCTCTTTAGGGGTTATGATGTATAGCTATACTACACTATTGATCTATGAATACTATTCACTACTATCAAGATAAGGGTCTATAGGGTCACACATAATAGCGTATTAAAAAATATGCCATATTCTGGTGAATAGGTATATAGGACATGGTGGGCCCCACCACAAGGTTCGAGAGTTATCCAAGTATTATCGATCACTAAAAAATAAATAAATTCATTATTATTTGAGTATAGAATAACTGAGTTAGATTTTTTTATTATAAGTATTTACCAGTGTTTAAGTAAATACAAGGAATAATATTATACGAATGAATATTATTTTATTATTCAAGGTTCGTTTAATATTATAAAAAATTATGATTCAAGTTAATGACTTAGGTTTATAATATAATATATTTAATATATATTAAAAGTATGTGAAAAAATATAAATAATATTTATGACACGATTATTTCGTCATAATTATTATTTATTACTTATTTAGTGGACGTTAAATATACGAGGATTGGGGAACCATAACTGGGTATTTCAGACATCCAATATATAAGTTGAGGAAAAACTCATTCCAAGGACTATTCATCATTCATAATTGAGAGATTATCTCTCCTCCCAAATCCTAGAGAGATAAAAACTCTAACCGAGCTAATGATCTAAGAACTCCTTCATGGATCAAAGATATGAGATCATGGTGATTGTTGCGATGTTGAAGAGATCATTATATCTCCTCCCAGACACCCAGAATTTGATGAATGTCATGCATGCAGATTCTTAAAGTGTGTGTGGATATTCTAAAGGGTTTTGGCCTCAGATATTTTTTGAAATAGTCACCAGTGATGTGTGATAAATGAGTGTGCTTCGATTCAAATGATTTACTCATTAAAATTTAATTTCCATGTATTGAATAATTCATATGGGATCCTCAAACCATACCAGGAATCTGATCACTAGATCTGAAAAATTTTCATCACTCTGATGATGAAAATTTTAAATATCCATCCCACCGGCTTCTGTTGCATGCTGCATTACCAACAAAGGAAACCGTGTAACAACCCCAACCTCGGTAGCCCAGAGTCGATGGTTATTTTATTATAATGGCATATATACAATAGATCACATCACCAAGGATATATCAATTTAGTAGTCTTGAAGAAATAGATACATACATGGTTCCCTTATTACATTGGTAATTAAACATAAAACATAATAAAGGAAAATAAACTGCTTCCTTGACACTTATTTAAATATTTCATCTTCATAACTTGGGGAATGAAAACAAATAAAAGGGTGATCTAAAATTCTCAGTAAGGGTTACATACAGTAGGAACATGAATCAATAATAAGTGAGGCATAATCAAAAAGTCATAATCAAAATATAAAGGTAAATAACTAAAAAACACATTCCATTTAATCAATAAACTAAGAATGAAAATGCATCCATATATTTTTTTCATAGTGAAAATATCATGGATAATAATAAATGAAAACTGAATGAAGGGAATGATTAATTACTAAACATCATGTATTTAGAACATGAACCACTGTTTTCAAGACCTTTCACAAGATGATTTAAGTTTGTGGATAGAAATCCTTCTGTTTCCACTTGGAAACAAACATGAAGAGTTTGTTGCCAACTGATCTGTCTCACAAGACCCGTTGATGCATTAAGGGGATATCTATAACCAGGACCCACCCATGTCTACATGTCCAAAGCATTACACAAATATCAAAATGATCTATTTAATTCATGAATCAAAATTCCTTATCAAAATATCTATATTGAGCAGTGGATACAAATTTATCAATATTTCCCTAGTTAAAATAACATTCAAAGTAAACATAGTTTGTAAAAATGGTATAAGAATTAAAAAATAATCATATCCATGATATAATAAATATTTAAATTTAATGAAATATTTAATTAATGACGATCATAAATAAAAGGAGTAGTACTCAATGGAAGTAAGTGACGAATATGGCATATGTCCCACAAAAATTAAAGTGAGGCGAAAAACCCTTACCACTTTGTAATCAATCGAATTGTATGCCCCATAAAATTAATAATCATTGAATGAAAGATTGAATAATATATAGATAAATAGATTCATGATATGATATATCAAAGTAAAATATACATACACCACACATAATAAATAAGCGGTGAATAAGACACATCTCACATAAATAAAAGTGAGATGAGAAACCCCTTAACTTATGTCTAAAAGTGTTTTTCAATTGTACTCAATGTCCTGGATAATCAAATTATATTCATTAATTAATTAATACATAAACTCTTAAATATATATTTGATTTATTATAATTTTATTAAGTTTATTTATGGTTTTAATGATGAGTTATAATGTTTAATTTCATTGTTGTGGGAGCATTTGTTTCATGGTTTTATTGTTGGTTCCCTTGTGTGTAATTATGATAATTATTTTGAAATGGAATAAAAACTCCATAAGTGGAATTAAATGATATTAATATACTTATAGGATTTTAAATGGTCCTCATATATCATTTTTTTATATGGTATAAGGAGAAGGGGTGGTATTTATAGTGGAGGAGAGGGGTGTTTTTTATTATTTTATTCATTAGATTATTATTTTGGCTCAAGACTATCAATAACGTTGATTTTTGTGACTAATTAAAATAACTAGTGCATGTAAATTCAAACTAATGGGTTGTTACATTAGAAATGACTAAAATTTTATGTATTTGGCTTAAAATGTTAAATACCATAAATTATCGCATTTCACTATCCACAAACATTCAATTATTTCAGAAAAATCCCAAAAAATCATCCTAATTTTGTTTCGATGCGTATATTTTAAAAATGGACTCAATTTTATGAAAATAATTTCCTAATCATGATAAATTTAATTTTCAATTAAAATCATCATTTATTTGAAAAAAAACAGATCTTAATATTATAACTGATTTTACGACACTTTGAAAAGATAATTATGGTATCATAAAATTATCTTATAATTATATTTCAACAAAATATTAATTCATGAATCTATTTTATGAAAATAAATTTTCTTTTAAATCATTATATTAATTATAAAATTGTAAATAAACATTTACATTTCACAAAAATAACAACACTTAATTTATCATTTAAAAACATTTATGTACTTATTCTATGATATAAACATATCATATTTTCATTTATGAGGTACCTAAATTTTATTTATAATTTCTTAGGTTAGTTTATTATTTTAATGGCCACATTAATATTCCTAACAGTCTTATTACTATTCCATCGATCATGTTAATATTTAATAGTATATCATATTTTTTTAAGCTTGATGTTTTATGAAACATAATCTATCAAATAAATTGAATTTATTTAAGAAGCTACATATCCTAAAATCTTAGGGTGTTATAGACCACGAGCTGATCTGATTTTGAACGGACAAGTTATGGTCATACGAAAAAAATTATTCATAAAAAACATTGAGTTTTTTTGTATTAAAATTGAAGATAGAATATCTAATATATGTTTTATTTTTCACAATGGAATGATTACAAATCACTAGAAAAATAATTCAGGAGACCTGGATTTATTATGGCCAAGAATCGATCAGAAATCAACCAGAATCTGATAGTCAGAATTCCTCCGGCTGGTGATTCGAAATTACACTGGTCGTGGAAGAATTTCAATATATATATATGTGTGTGTGTGTGTGTTTTGATTGATTTATATGCACCTAGTCTACCAACAAGACAAAAGAAGAAAAATTAAAAGGGGATAATATACAAAGCTTTAAAAAAAACATTATTTAATGTTAAATTAAAAAAGGGGTTGAGGGTCAGGGTGAGGGTCTTCTCATGTGACTTGCTTGGGTATCCACCTATCTCCTTCCCAATAAATGAACCACCGCCCGAAACCCATGAGGCCACAACCTTACCTCATCATTTGATATCCCTCCTCTAGACTGGGATGACACCACCGTCGTAGATCCTTGGCCGCCACACCATCCCATTTAGTGGGACTCGACATACCCCGCACCGGCCACTGCCGAGCCACATTGGACGACCATCATCCCACCTCATCTAGCACAACTATGGGTCACTGCTCCTTCTCACCAATGAAACATCTCCAGTCTGTGGCCTCACCCCATCTGTTGTTCCATTCTTCTGTTCAGGTTGTGTAATGACGCCACCCACCTTGAAGCTAAAGTCGCCTCCCGCATCTGCTACTACCGACTCGACTAGATCCCGTCAGACCGTCCCTCCCTAGTCATGGCTCATATGCCTAGATGAGATCCCAACTGCCACCCAAACACCGACCTTTGGTGACCCACCATACTAAATTTGGTCTCACCACCTCCCATTGTCTAGACTAGCCTTATCAGATGAGTGAGGGCACACCGGTTTGTTGCCACTACACCACTTCGACTAAAGCACTGTCATCGACCTCCTTGGGTCCAAACTAGTGACCCCAGGTGATAGGTACTCTTGCGTACCACCTTACACAGACCCGATCTGCCCCACAATGGGCCAGGGTGGGACCGCCCGACTAAAAAATGTGTCTCGGCAGGTCCGCTCGGCCTAGAACAACCCTGCATGGGATCTATGGGTCTATGGGGTTACGGTATGACCCGCAGTGGGCATGGGCGGGGTTTTGGGGCCCAAATTATTTTCATATAATAAAAAATTAATTTAATCGATTAATATAATTTTAGTATTAAATTAAGTTAAATTAAATTAAATTTTTCTTTTAAAAATATAATATTTTAATATTCAAAAAAAGAAATTAATTTAATTTTAGTATTAAATTAAATTAATTAATTAATTAATTTTTTGTAATAAAATTAAATTAATATTGGGATCGAATGAAAGAAAATTATTTGAATTTAATTAATTCATTTAATTTATTTAAATGCTCTCATACTTTGAATTTATTATAATTTAATTTTATCGCGCGTTTATCATATATACCGACTGGTCTTGAGTAGTGACCGACCATATGCATGTATGAATAATTTCATTTAATTATTTATTATATGCATGTGATGTTTGTAATAAGTAGTTAATTTTTATGACAATTTGTGCATCATCTTCTTTTCATTCAATGTGTATAAAGGTTTGCATGTCCAATTTATTTGTATGTATTTTGCGCTTCCCTAGACTCCCTCGCCTGCGTGAGAGTATAATTATAAATTTGATGAAGACACTATAAGGTGTAGAACCCATCAAGATGAGGTGGTACACCAGATGAGTAGTGGACACACTGGACCGAGGATGATCTACATCATGACTCAAGACCCAACTCAGGTATGATACCCTTAGGTCATGGCTAATCCATTGAGTTTAAATGCATCAACCAAAATTATATTCTCAAGACCAGTTAGGTAAAATTATTTCCTTTATACATTGTTTATTATTTTATGCATGTTCATATTTACAATGAGAACACATAAAATAATAAACAACAAAAATTCATAATGACGTGATGAATGTTTTTCTCTTAATGTTCAATTGTGAGCGTGACAACATAGTATAAACATATTAATAGAAATGGATTAAATTTTTCAAAAAATATAAAAACCCTATAAGAAATATTAATTATCAAATGTCTTCCATTATTTGAATTTGAACAAAACTTGGTGTACAGGGTGCTCATCAACCAAAGTAAAGGGTTCCTCTTACTACCAGGGAGTTCTTATGAGTGTGATGAGTTGGATTAACTCAATTTGGAAGCAAATAAGTATCCAAATATATCTTGTTTCAACTTTAGAGTCAAGCATTGAGTAAATCATTTTTATGATTTTAGAATATGGAACTTCATGGAACAGATCAAGGAGCTGCGAGTTAATGTGTTTGGATAGCTTAGTGCCTACCTAGAAACTCTCCAAATAGTGGCACAGACAAATCTTGTAGATTATGAGGAGAGTTTTAAAATATACTTTCCACTAGAATACTCAAGCGATAGAGTATTCCAATTCTAGTATAGAAGGTTTCTAGAGTTTGATAAAATAGTGGGAGACATATAATGATTTAAATAATTGATAATATTTAATCGGTAATCTAGATAAAAGCACTAAACTAATAGATTTTGTTTTTATAGAATAATGACAAGTAATACCACAAGTACACTGTGAAAATATCTGAAAAATAAAATTTCCAAACTGGCATAAGTTTCCAAAGAGTGGTTGTTAGGTCCACAAGGTTGAATACCCTGAGGGGGGGGGGGGTGAATCAGGGTATGAATAATTTAAAATTAAAGACTGTTCTGATCTTATTTCGCTATTAAGAAAAACATTATTCTCTCTATTTCCTGTTTCAAAATATAAATAGAAAGTAAAGCAAGCATATGACACGACAATTTTTATTTGGTTCACCACTAAGGTCTATGTCCAAGGAGAATACACCGACAGGTTTTCGATCGTACTAAATTACACTAAACTTCACTAGTTGTGGATTACAAGGTTCGGGCACAGTCACTCTATCCCAGGCTCACTGCATTTACAAGGTTTAGGGTCATCTCACTGCTTTCCAAAGGGTCACTCCTTGTTTCTCTCTCTCTGGCTCACTATCGGTGGAGAGGATCACCTTCTTCCTTTTCCTTCGCTCACTACTCTGGAAAGGATCCACTCACAGTTTATAGAATTTTAGGTATTTTCATTATCACTAATGAATGCATCCTCTGTTGTATGTGGATGCTCTGTTGAAGTCCAACCTTCACCCGCAGATGAACCTCTCTTTGCACCGAAGGTATTGGGAAAACTTACAGCTTCCATGCAGCCCGAAAACACTGTTGGGGAATCAACCTTACTTGGCGCGCAAGTCTAATCCATTGCGCAAGTATCGGCGTGAAAGTCACAACTGTCACGCAATTCCACCTTAGACACTTGCGCGACATAAGATTTTGCAACTCCAAACTTGCGCGACTCACTTCCCTTTACGCCCAAACCAATATTGGCGTGCAACTAACAACAATCGTGCTTCTTCAAATCAGGCATGCAAGTCCCACTTGCGTGACCCACAACCACTTGCACGACCACCACACCTGCACGATGGGAGATATTATTTTCTCTAAGTCTTGAACTCCGTTAAAAATGAGGAGGGGTGGTCTGGTATTTATAGTCATTTTGAACACCCTGCGCGATGGTGTGCAAGTCAACCCTTGACACGCAAGTCTCGGCACGCAAGTCTCTTCCCCTACAATTCACTTGTGCAACCCACTTCCAAACTTGTGCAAACCTCTTTCCTTTTCCATATTTTGAAGTTATGATCTTGAAAAACATATGGCATGCAAGTTCACAATCCTTCTAGGCACCGGCGCACAAGTCCTTTCTCTTGGCGCGCAGGTCACCTACGCGACCAACTCAATACTTGCGCGACCCTTATCCCTTTGCCACATTTTGATGATCAGATCTTGAAAAACATATGGAATGAAAGTTTCCAAGCCTTCAAGTACACGATGCACAAGTCCCTTTTCCAAAAACCACTTTTCTTTATTTTTTGATTTTCAGGCCCAAAAATTTGGAAAACACTAGAAAACGGTGCCACCTTGTATCTATTCTTTTTGTACCGCCTCCAGATCATCCATTCCTTTGAAGGCGTTCTTTAATCAAACATAGATCGTTGACCACATCCCTTGAACTCGACATTCCACCATGTAATCCCCTTTGTCAACAAATTTGTATGTCATTGTTTTGCTTTTTCAACAATCACCACACATATGTCCAATTTGTCAACAAACACAATCACCTCAAAAATGCTTCAATGATACCTTGAGGGATTTTTCCCAACAGTGGTACATGAGTTTGCGCAAAGTAATACGACATCGAAAATTCAAGGCGCTGGTGTCCCCAATACCTGTTAAACCACCCCAGGAAGCGAGGGTGAGAAAAATTATTATAGGAGACTCTATATGACATATATGATGGTTATTTCATAATGTTACCATCAACATTTGATGTGAGTTGTGGACACAACATCGGGGCATAGATGATTACACATATCATCTCATCTATAATAAAATTACATGGAGAAAGTGAAGTGACTATATGAATAGGTGAAGATTACATTGGATATGTGTAAATTAAAAGATGGATTGCAATCTATCAATGAATCCATTTATCATATAATTTTCACCAATTTACTCCAGTTTTTTTTAATATTTCAAAATGAACAGTATGGAGAAAATGATTCTATACCTTTTGGGTAAGGTTCACCAAGTCAATAAGAACTTATAGAAAGTTTTTAGTTCTTATGGTGAGTAATTTGAAAGATAAGGAAAAAAGGTCAATAGTAAGAATGATGTCAAAGGAACCATCACAACATCCTTAAAAGAAAGTGGTATTAAAGAAGAGGTTATTTTCTTCACATATCTTGAAATAAATCTATGGAAGTATAAATGCAATGAACTGAATTGAAGAAGGAAGTAGTCATTTCTTCTTTAGGCATACTCATCAAATGTAAGTAATGTTTCTATTATACGTTTTGGGTATTAAATACAATATTCCAATTACATATGTGCATTCAAATATAGAAACCAAGTAAGTAAATAAATGTTACTAGAAGTAAGGTGTGTTCTCAAATCATCTGAGAAAGGGTGCTTCCTAAGTCAGTGGTGAGAAGCACACAACTTATAATTTCCAAGTAAATGGTTCCAGTTGAACTTTTGTTAATTATTACCAAAAAATTATCTCATGTTTCCATTGGAAATACGGCGACATTATTCGAGTTCTGGAATGAATGTTTTTTTGTGGTTTTTAATACCCAAACAATAGTTTTTGTAATACTATAATCATTGGAAATACTTGATGAATATAAAATGTAAGACTTATATATACCCAGTTTTGGTAATATAATACATTTTCAAGAAAAAATAAATATTTATCAAGGATATAACTAGTATGGTTTTATAATCTTTTGAGTTAAAGACCTTAGGTACTATGGAAACACTTATATAATTAGTTGTGGATAAAGAAACCTTTAGAAATAGAGGTAAGCCACACAAATTTTAGAATTTGTTTAAATAGAGAGAGTGAACTATTAAAAGGGTAATATAGTGGTAAATATACTTCATAAGATTCCTTTAAGTGTTTAAGTAATGTGAAATCAAAGTATGATATATGCATGGTCATAATATATGAGATGCTTCAAGCTGGTGTATCGAAGAATATATTGACCAAGCATTTATCGATCAATAAAATTTAGTGCGGAGTAATTTTTAAATTCACATTAACTTATCCAAATAAAATATATGATGATAATAAGTAGGATATAATATTATTCTTACATGTTAATATTTATCAACAAAATATACCATGGAATAATTCTTAAATGCACATTTCCTTATACACATCATAGTCATGATATAAGTAAAAGGAACATCAATGTTAAAAATTATGCATTGAAGATACTTTAATTTTTCAGTACATGATTTGAAAATAGAAACATTATCCCATACACATATGTTTAGTGGTTTGTTCCATCCTGATATGTTACTTTTCCAGTTTTGGTTATTGGAGGTGTTCAGGGGAGGTTCCGAGAGTTTTTAGTGGAAGTTGGAGGTGTAGCAGAACTGTTATAGGAAATACACGACATGTAAGTGTATTACATGATGTGTAATTGTGGTTTATGATGTGTATATTTTCTGGGTTAAATAATAAAAAGGTGAAACATTTTTTGGTGAAACTAAACCCTGAGGATTACATGACATGAAAGGGGATTACACGTCAAGTAAATCCCTGATGCAGTGCAGTTTTAAATGTTCTTTCCAAGTGAATTTTCATTAATTCAGCCATGGTTTCTTATTCCTCTCATTTTAGGAGAACTACAGGCGCCCTGAGGAGTTATTAAAGCTCTCTTCCTCCCTCTTATATCTATTGGTCCTGATGGTTGTTCATTGGCAATCTGTGGTAATACCTTCCTTCTTCTTGGTAGTTTTTTTTTTCCGTTCTTCTCCCAGAGATTCATTACGGTGATGTTTTTATGGTATGAGGTGTGTGTTGGGTGAAATTTTTTTGTTATTTGGTTGTGGTTTAGGTTTATCCATGTTTTATTGTTGTGTGGTTGTGGTTTACGGTCATTATTTTTCACCTTGTGGTGCGCAGTGAGTCGAAAAAGATTCTTTGAGCTAGGTACTTCCTCATTTCTCTTTATTGTGTATCATGCAGAAGGGGTTTGATTTTTTTTACTTATGGTTTATGGTTGTACTGGATTAATTAAAGATAAATAATTGTTTAAATTTAAATTGAAGGGTAAAAAGGGGTTTGATTCACATGCTTTTACATCTTTGATATTATTTGTGATATTGTGGATTGTATGGGACTGTGGACCCGCTGAAAATTTTGGTTGTTTGGGGATTTTTTTATACTGGATATATGTGTTTAGATCACTACTTTGGTTTTGATTGTTGTGATATCACCCTAAAATTGAAATTAGTTAACCACTTATATTTGGATAATAATACAGTTGATCCAGGATAATGACTTGTGTGATAACGTCCCTAAAATAAAGTGTAATATGATAAAATTCCCTTTATAAATCTGTAAAATGATCTTAATGTGTTGTGACGTGTGGTTGTGCTTGTGGGATGATGATGTGTGTTTAGGGCATGTGGGGATGATGGTTCATGTGCCGTGATTTTAGGGTGATGAGGTAGATTTTTTGTCTGTGATTTTTAGGGTGGTGAGGTGGTGGTTGCTTTGTGCTAGATGCTCGAGTAGTGATAAAATAAATAAATAATTGTTTGATAATGTTTTAAATGGATTGGGTTGGTTTGGTTAATGGGGTGAAAATTTTAAATGAATAATTAAACGATGGGTTGTGTGATTAAACATGGTTGATACTAAATAATGAAAAAATTGAATGATTAAATGTAATTGGTTGGAAATGTGGAATGAGGTTGTGAATTGTTGTGTTGTGTTATGCATTTAGAGGTGGCAGAAAAGGTGATGGTGTTGTGAGTTGGTTAGTCAATTTTTGAAACCATAGGTTGGTCTTGAGTGTTTGATACTGCATATATATACTTTTATATTCTTATGATTTCTATATTCACCCCACCCACATCGAGTACTATGTGCCGACACCCACATAGTCATGCGGGAGGGTGTTTTTTCCCGACATATGGTGAGAATTAAAGATGGTCGGGTACCCACTCCTTCCCGTTCTCTCTTCCAGGCGAGGAAGGTATTGCAGATTCTATGATGGTTGGAGGTATGTTAGTGTATTAGATGGTTTTTGTGATATCCTAGGTGTATGTGGGTGATATGTGATGGCCCATGTGTTTTTGGGTGAGGTGATATGTGACCGTGCATATAGAGAGGTATCCGAGGTGTATTTGTGTCATGACCCGTCCTCGGGGCTCGTGTCGTGACTACCCCAAGCCCACCTTCCATAGGCCAGGGTTTGGATACTAGCACCAAGGCGTAATTCCTGGTAAAAAGGGATGACATTGCGTTGGTAAAGTAAACAAACACCACAGATCAAGCAACAAGAAGTAAACACTAAGTAAAAACTGGGTACAATAGTAAGTGCGGAAAAGTAAGTGGGCTAGAATACAAACCCAAACTGAAAGTAAAGTACAACTAAAAAAGGGAGTACAGCAACTGAAAAGTAAAGCCGCATCCACGAGCCGTCCACTGGAAGTCCCACCTGAAGGGTGGGTACAGATAGCCTCCAAGCTCCTCGGGTCCAGCCTTCCACTCCGAGTACTTCCTACCCAGTGGTCCACCTCTAGGTACCGACCTGCTCCGCAAGCCTCAACTACGATCAGTGTTGTCCGTCGTCTGCAAGCAACACAACGTAGTGCGGGCATAGCCCATGCAAGGGTGAGTATAAGATACTCATTAGGGACCCCGAGACCCCCAAAGGTCTCCTAGAATCCACAAAGGATAATCCACAAAGGAAAGATACAATCACGAAGTAACATCCGACACTACTTAGGTATATGCCCATACATATACCTAAGTCATCAATTATCACTCAGCTCCAAAATCCGAGCTCAAGTACAACCCAGTCCACACAGGAAATCACAACCCGATCCACACAGGAAAGCATAACGTAATCCACACAGGATATCAATTCAATCTTATCGAAGATAAGGATTGAAAGTCAAGATTCAGCTCACACAGGTATACTTCTTCGTAAGACGATAGAAATGATTAGATATAGCCAATGATTCATCTAAACCGTCGGACCCACACATGATCGATAGGTACTAACCCCCGAAATGACCCACAAATGATCGGTAGGTAACTAACCCCCGCAATGACCCACAAAGGATCGATAGGTAACTAACCCCCGCAATGACCCACAAAGGATCGATAGGTAACTAACCCCCGCAATGATCCACACAGGATCGGACCCACACAGGATCTGTAGGCGCTGGCCCACACATGACTGTTGAGCGCTGACCCACACAGGATCTGACCCACACAGGATCTGACCCACACAGGATCGGTAGCACTGATCCACGTAGGATCGCTGAGTGTTGTAGTCATCGCCGTCGAATCCACGGAGGATTTCTGTACAATCGTCGTCACAGTCGCAGCCAGCTCTAGGGTTCCCGCACACAGCAAGCTCGTTCGGGAGGGTCCACTCCACGAGCCGAGGGGCCGATACATCAACTGACACATAGTCCAGAGTTGATGTATCTAAAAGTTCTGTATCATCAACAGGAACTCAACGTCACAGACGGCGCGTCAATCGGACGCCTGGTCTGAGAGTTATTGGGTTTTTCGTTCTAGGGGCCCGATTGGTTTTTAAGTCAAAAACAACCCGAACATACTCCAACTGTGTCCAAACCTCGAGCGGAGTAAGCCAAAAAGTCCATCTCACTAAGAGGAATCCATCAAAGTCGACGGCACGTCAATCGGAGGTCCGGAGCTCAAGTTATAAGTGTTTCCGCTCCGAGGGCCCGGTTGGTTTCGTTTACGAACCAACCCGGACGAACCCAAAGTCCTCAGAAACCTTAAGTGTAGTATACCGAAACGACCGTCTTGATCCAAGGATCACATAGCAACTGACAGTGCGTCAATCAGAGGTCCACATCCCATGTTATGAGAAAAAGACCGTGAGGGGTCCGGTATTAGGGGGTTCGGGCCCGGTCCGACCCGGCCCGATACCCTCTGGGTTGACCCGAACTGGATCTACCCGACCCGGTTCTGGGTCCGGCCCACGTGGGCACGGCCCGACCCGGCATGGGCGCAGCCCGACTCGGCCTGGGTGCGGCCCGGCCTGGCGGCTCGGCCTGGCTAGGGTGGCCAGGCGGCCAGGCAGCACGACCATTACGACCGAGCGAAGAGGGGGGGGGGGGGGGGCTGCCCCCCACGTAGTGAAGTCGTGACCCCCATGTTGGGGGCCGCAGCTGCTGGCCAACCGGGGGTTACGGACCCCCGGTTTTCCCCCTGACCGGCCGGCCCGCTCCAGCCAGCCTGCTGCTGCCGCCACGGGACCAACATGGGCCGGTCCCCCTACTCCGATGCCGGCGGCCCGGAACCCGCCACCGGTCCTTGCTCCACCGCGGCCTAAGCCGCGGCCTGGTCCATCCGGCGCGGTGCGACGGCGCTACGCCCCTCCGCCGCGGCCCCGCTCCAGCCGCGGTATCTTCGAGGTTCCTTCGAGGTTCTTCGGTGCGGTGCGACGACACCACGGATTAGTTTGTTTTCAACGGCGCGGCGCGACGGCGCCGCGCTTCTCCGCCCTTCCTTTAACATTTCCCACGTGGTGCTTCGGCACTGCGCCGCCTTACACAAGCCGCAACAAAAATCAACCAACAAGGGGGAGGAGGGTCGGCCGTGTTTGTGCGGTCCGACCTCCTCTCGTTATTGCGATAACAGGCGGCTCAAATTGGAAAGAAGAAAGTGACGGAAGTAATCACGAACAAACAATTTAAAATAACCCCTACCTCGAGCGTAGCCGTCGAACGAGGCTGTCACGGAAAGGGACGTCGCGGAATTGATCGCTGCGGAAGAAGGCGGATCGTCGCGTCGCGGAGGAATGGATTCGTCGACGTCGCGTCATCGATCTCCGAGGATCCAGCATTCTTATCGACCTTCGTCGGAAGTCGGCGTTCTTTGCGTTCTTCGCGTTCTTTGTCGAGGAAGGAGTGCTTCACGGCTTGAATGATTTCTCCCAAACCTCTCACAACCCAACAACCGTTAATAAAATAAGATTTTGTCTTATTTTATTTCACAAGCCATGCGTTTTGAAATTCAAAAACGAAACAATCAATTAAGTGAATTAATTGCAATGTTTAAACTGCCAAATTAATTGAGGCGTTTCATAAACAGAAAAACGCAAGGGTTGACTTCCACTTAATAGGGGTGCGGGTGCGTGACCTTAATAAAGGAGGGACTTTAGGAAGAAAAGAAATGGTGGGGCTTGTGTGGGCCCCACCTCACAAATATCCTACCTAGTGGGTAGGATATTGTGGGTCCCACCCAAACACTCAGGTTAGGTTAAACAACTTTAAGTAAAATAAAAATTGGTCGCACCATTTTTATTTTATTCCTTTACTTACCCCAAAAATTTTAAAACCACACCCGAGCAAACACAACTCCGAAAAAGATGTTTCTAAGCAATTATCGGCACTGCGATTCCATCGGTGCCCTCATAATTTGATTCTGAGCACCGGTTCAAAAGTTAGAAAAACCCGCTCGTTCGTTCACTGAACGTACCCAAGCTAAACTTCAGAAAATGATTCCGGGCACATCGGGCTTCGGAATCAGGTGCTGTGAGAAACTGCGTTCTTGTAAAATTCCAAAGAAAATTAAGAGAGAAAAAAATCCATGAATTTTACGGGTCTTTACATCACTCCCACCTAAGGGATTTACGTCCCTGTAAATATACATCAAGAACTAGGGAAACAAATGTGGGTACTGAGTACGCATCTGAGCCTCCTGCTTCCAAGTGCTCTCCTGGAGGTTCTCGTGCTGCCATCAGATGCGCACTAGAGGAATCGACCGTCCATGTAGGACCCGCTCCTGTCGATCCTCAATCTCCACTGGGACCTCCAAAAAAGTTGCCCCATCATTAATGTCTAGCTCCCCATGGCCAATGATATGCATTGGGTCGTGCACGTATCTCCTTAGCTGAGATACGTGAAAGACGTCGTGCACCCGGTGCAACTGAGGTGGAAGAGCCAGGCGATAAGCCACCTCACCAATCCTGCTGAGGACCTGGAATGGTCCAATGAAGCGCAGAGACAACTTGCCACCTCGGCCAAATCTCTGTAATCCACGTCGAGGTGAGACTCACAAGAAGACGTGGTCGCCATCCTCGAACTCTAGTGGCCTTCTCCTCCTGTCAGCATAAGACTTCTGTCAGCTCTGAGCTGTCCTCATCTACTCCTGGATGACCTGGACCTTCTCCGTCATGGCCTGGAACATCTCCGGTCCCACAAGTGCTGACTCCCCAGGGTCTGTCCAGCACAGCGGTGATCTGCAAGGTTGGTCGTACAACGCCTCGTATGGTGCCATCCCGATGGTGGAGTGGTAGCTGTTGTTGTACGCGAACTCCACCAAGGGTAGGTGGTCCTCCCAGCTGCGACCAAAGTCGAGGAAAAATGCGCGGAGCATGTCCTCGAGTGTCTGAATGGTCCTCTCCGTCTGACCATCTGTCTGGGGGTGAAAGGCGGTGCTCAGATGTAGCTGCGTCCCGAATGCCTCCTATAACCCCTTCCAAAGACGGGAAGTAAAGCAAACATCTCGATCGGAGACGATAGAAGATGTAACACCATGAAGTCGTACAATCTCCTGAACGTAGATACGTCCCAAGCTCTCCACTGAGCCCTGCTCTCTGATGGGTAAGAAGTGAGCCGACTTGGTGAGTTGGTCGACAATCACCCAAATGGAGTCGTGACCTCTGGAAGTGCGTAGAAGTCCAACCACGAAGTCCATAGATATGTCATCCCACTTCCACTTCGGGACCTCCAAGGGCTGCACCAAGCCTACTGGTACCTAGTGCTCTGCCTTCACCTGCTGGCAGGTGAGGCATCGAGAAACGAACTCAGCCACAACCTTCTTTATGCCCGGCCACTAGTGCTGTCGTCTGAGATCCTGGTACATCTTCACCACTCCAGGATATACCGCCAAAGGGGAATTGTGAAACTCTCTCAGCACCTCCTTCCGTAAGGAAACTAGTACCAAGGTACGTCCTCTGAAAAGGACGTCGTGCTCTCCTCCTAAAGAGAAACCATCAGGTGCCTGTCCTGAGGATATATGCACACGCCTTGTCTCACAGTCGGCATCCCCACACTGTGCCTCTCTGACCCGCTATAGTAGTGGAGGAGTGACTGTGAGTGACTGAAGAAAGGCTGCTCCATCTCTATCCATGAAGGATATCTGCAAAGCGGCTAGCTACTATGTCGCCTCCCCAAGTAGCTGAATGTCCGTCCTCCTGCTGAGAGCATTGGCTACTACGTTCCCCTTTCCAGGAGTATAGACTATCTCAAAGTCATAGTCCTGGAGGAACTCGAGCCATCGCTGCTGTCTCAGGTTCAGGTTCTTCTGTGAGAAGATGTACCTGAGACTCTAATGGTCAGAATAGACTGTAAAGCACTCGCCCATCAGATAGTGTCGCCACATCTTTAGAGCGAAGACCACTACTGCTAACTCCAGGTCATGGGTAGCGTAGTTCTGCTCATGCGGCCTCAACTGACGTGATCCATAGGCGACCACTGCCCGCTCCTGCATCAGGACACATCTGATTCCAGTCCCTGATGCATCGCAGTAGACTACGTACCCTACTCCCTCCTCCGATAGCCTCAAGATAGGGGCGCTGGTCAATCTCTGTCTCAGCTCCTGGAAGCTCTGCTGACATATGTATGACCACACAAAGGGTTTCCCCTTCTTCGTTAAAGCTGATAGTGGTGCCGCAACTCTGTATAAGTCTGGCACAAATCTCCACTAGTACCCAGCTAGTCCCAAGAAACTCCGCACCTCCATCACGCTCCTGGGTGGCTCCCAAGCTAGCACTGCCTCGATCTTCGCAGGATCCACCGCAACCCCCGCCTTAGAGATGACGTGTCCCAAGAAGTGGACCTCGTGTATCCATAACTGAAACTTTGAGAGATTACCATAAATATGGTGCTCTCGGAGTGTGTCCAGTACAACCCTCAAGTGGTAGGCGTGCTTCTCCTCAGTCGTCGAGTATATCAAAATGTCATTGATGAAGACCACGACAAATCGATTGAGGTATGGCTGAAATATCCTGTTCATGAGGCCCATGAAAACTGCTGGAGCATTGGTTACACCGAATGGCATAACCAAGAACTCATAGTGGCTATACCGACATCTGAAGTTCATCTTCTGCACGTCGTCGTCCTGAACTCTGAGCTGATGATAGCCTGACCTGAGGTCTATCTTTGAGAAACTCCGTGCTCCCTTGAGCTGATCTAAGAGGTCATCAATCCTCGGTAGCGGATACTTGTTCCTCACTATCACCTGGTTCAGGCGACGATAGTCGACACAAAGTTTCAAGCTTCCGTCCGCCTTCTTGGCGAACAATATCGGGGAAGCCCAGGGTGAAACACTGGGTCGGATGAATCCCTTGCCCTGCAAGTCCTCCAACTATACCCATAGCTCTAGAAGCTCGGTGGGATCCATCCGATATGCTGGGGTGGATATCAAGGCTGTCTCGGGGTACATATCAATATAAACGTCTACCTCTCTGCGAGGAGGTAGTCCTGGAATGTCGTCGGGAAAAGCGTCCGCATACTGATCCACCACTACAGGAAAACCAGGACTCCACACGTCAACTGATCCTAGGATGAGGCTAGCCAACTGATGAGTGATGGGTTGTCCTCTCCTCTGCGAGAGTCCATCCTGTGCTGCGAAGGATCCCTTCTCGCCGGTGAAGGTGAACCTACTCTCGTCGGTGCATACACACCGTACCTTGCGCCTAATAAAGTCAATCTGAGCATGGACTATAAATAACCAATCCATGCCCAAGATGACGTCGTAAGGCCTCAACGCCGCTACAAGAAGATCCCAGCCAAAGATCTAGCATCCTAGAGTAAGCTCACACTGTCAGCACCAGTGCGTAATCGTCGAGTTTTCTCCCGTAGGAGTCTCTAGCCGTAAGGATCGAGCCAACGACTCTGTCGGAATCTCCGAGCTCTGAACAAGGGAATCGGCTATGAAATAATGACTTGCTCCTGTGTTTATAAGAACTATAGCAAGGGTAGAATAGACATAGATAGTACCTTGAATCATCTCGGGAACGCCGTGGTTGTAGGCCTCCGCTGCTTGGAGCTGTGCCTGTCCCTTCCCGCCATCTCCCTGTGGTCGGGGTGGACCTCCTGGGGGTGGTGGTGGTAGAGCCTGAATGCGTCGCCCACCACCTACTGCTCAGCCAGCTCCTCTTCCTCATCCTCCTGCTCCCTGTGGACCGCCACGGTCGACCCTCTGCCTCTTCCTGGGTGATTCCTCAACTATCTGCTGCTCCTTGGTACGGCGGGTCAGGCAGTCACGAGCCATGTGGCCCTGCCCGCCGCATGCGTAGCACTGTCTACCTCTCGAAAGACTAGCTTCGCGCTGAGTTCCCCGCACCTCTGAGCCAGTGTCCTGAGGTCGTCTGCCTGAGGGTCTGGTCTGCATGGACCCATGAGTCATCCGTCGACTGCCTGCTGCAGAAGACTCTGCTACGTGCCGCCCTGCGGTAGGTCTCGCTGCTGATGTAGGCTCAGCAAGAAAGCTCTCGATGAGAAGGGATCGCTCCAGTAACCCTGCCTGTGTCGAAATGCTGAGGCAGATCAGCGATGCCCTGATCTCCTACCTCAATCCCTGCTCGAAGGTCCGGGCCCAGAATAATGGGTCTCGTACCATGTCCATTGAATAGAGCGAGAGATCTGTAAATCTCACCGAGTACTGGGCGACCGTCAAGCTGCCCTGCCGCATCTGTAGAAGTTCCTGGATGCGCACCGCACAGAGGGTGGCTGGGACGAACTCCGAGCGGAAGAGGATCTCAAAATCCATCCAGAGTAGAGATGCCTCGTCGTGCACCTAGAGCATCAAGCTCCACCATTTTCCTACTTCCGCGTGTAGGAGGCTCGCTGCAAGGATCACCATGAGGTCTGCTGGTGTCCTCACTAACCTGAAAACTCATACAACTGCCTCTAGCCAATCATCGGATGCCTAAGGGTTCGTCTCCCCGTGGAACCTGGGCGATCGCTGACGCTGAAACTCGTGCAGTGAACTAAGGTGACGTGCATCGTCAGCGGCTGGGGCTGGTAGCATCGGTGGCTCGGCGGGTAGAGGTACCGCCGGTGCCTCTGCTGTCAAAAGGCCCTATACCGAGGCCTCGTCGCTCTGTGGGTTGTCATCACGCACAACGCTTGGAACCCTAGCTAGCTGCCATCGTGGGGCCATCCTGAAAAGAAACAGGTGCGGCACGATCAAACAGTATACCTGGTGAGCTGACACAAAGTAATCACAAAGAAAACTTGAAACACACATGCAATCAATGTTTTCATGCATTAAGTCGGAAATCAGAAGTTAGGGTCTCGGTGTACGAATACGTCGACCGCCACACCAAAACTGGACTCCCTGGACTGATAACCACACTCAATACTCTTAACACTATTGCTTCACATAGAAAAAGGTCAGAGTCCTGAGTTCTGCGGTAGAACCAACCTCCTCTGATACCAATTTGTCACGACCCGTCCTCAGGGCCCATGCCGTGACTACCCCAAGCCCGCCTTCCATAGGCCAGGGGCTGACGACTAGCACCAAGGCGTAATTCCCGGTAAAAAGGGAAGGAATTTCCTTTGTAAAGTAAACAAACACCACAGAGCAGGCAAGAAAAAGTAAACACTAAGTAAAAACTGGGTACAATAGTAAGTGTGCCAGAATACAAACCCAAACTGAAAGTAATATACAACTGAAAAAGGAAGTACAACAACTAAAAAGTAAAGCCGCAGCCTCGAGCTGTCCACTGGAAATCCCACCTGAAGGGTGGGTACAGATAGCCTCGAAGCTCCTCGGGTCCAGCCGTCCGCTCCGAGTACGTCCCGCCCAGTGGTCCACCTCTAGGTACCGACCTACTCCGCAATCCTCAACTACGATCAGCACTGTCCGTTGTCTGCAACCAAAACAACGTAGTGCGGGCATATCCCGTGCAGGGGTGAGTATAATCTACTCATTAGAGACCTCGAGACCCCCGAAGGTCTCCTAGAATCCACAAAGGATAATCCACAAAGGAAAGATATAATCACGAAGTAACATTCGACACTACTTAGGTATATGCCCATACATATACCTAAGTCATCAATTCTCGCTCGACTCTAACATCTGAGCTCAAGTACAACCCAGTCCACACAGGAAATCACAACCTGATCCACACAGAAAAGAATAACATAATCCACACAGGATATCAAGTCAATATTATCGAAGATAAGGATTGAAAGTCAAGATTCAGCTCACACAGGTATACTTCTTCGTAAGACGGTAGAGATGATCAGATTTAGCAACTGATTCATCTAAGCCGTCGGACCCACACAGGATCGATAGGTACTAACCCCCACAATGACCCACAATGACCCACAAAGGATAGATAGATAACTAACCCCCGCAATGACCCACAAAGGATCGATAGGTAACTAACCCCCGCAATGACCCACAAAGGATCGATAGGTAACTAACCCCCGCAATGACCCACACATGATTGGACCCACATAGGATCACATAGGACCGCTGAGCGCTGACCCACACAGGATCTGACCCACACAGGATCAGTAGCACTGATCCACGTAGGATTTCTGAGTGTTGTAGTCATTGTCATTGAATCCACAGAGGATTTCTATACAGTCATCATCGTCGTCGCAGTCGCAGCCAGCTCTAGGGTTCCCGCACACAGCAAGCTCGTTCGGGAGGGTCCACTCCACGAGCCGAGGGGCTGATACATCAACTGACACATAGTCCGGAGTTGATGTATCCAAAAGTTCCGTATCATCAACAGGAACTCAACGTCATAGACGACGCGTCAATCGGACGCCAGGTCTGAGAGTTATTGGTTTTTTTGTTCCAGGGGCCCGATTGGTTTTTAAGTCAAAACCAACCCGACTATACTCCAAATGCATCCAAACCTCGAGTGGAGTAAGCCAAAAGGTACGTCTCACTAAGAGGAATCCATCAAAGTCGACAGCATGTCAATCGGACGTCCGGAGCTCAAGTTATAAGTGAATCTGCTCCGAGGGCCTGGTTGGTTTCGTGTACAAACCAACATCCAAGGGTTGACTTCCACTTAATAGGGGTGCGGGTGCATTACCTTAATAAAGGAGGGGGTTTAGGAAGAAAAGAAACAGTGGGGATCGTGTGGGCCCCACCTCACAAATATCCTACCTAGTGGGTAGGATATTGTGGGTCCCACCCAAACACTTAGGTTAGGTTAAACAAATTTAAGTAAAATAAAAATTGGTCGCACCATTTTTATTTTATTCCTTTACTTACCCCCAAAATTTTAAAACCACACCCGAGAAAACGCAACTCCAGAAAAGGTGTTTCTAAGCAATTACCGGCGCTACGATTCCATTGGTGCCCTCGAAATTTGATTCCGAGCACTGGTTCAGAAGTTAGAAAAACCCGCTCGTTTGTTCACTGAACATACCCGAGCTAAACTTCAGAAAATGATTCTGGGCACACCAGGCCTCAGAATCAGGTGCCGTTAGAAACTACATTCTTGTAAAATTCCAAAGAAAATTAAGAGAAAAAAAATTCCTTGAATTTTACGGGTCTTTACAATTCGGGAAAGGTGTGATGTGGTTGTTCTTATGGGGTAGTGAGCCTAGGTTTCTGTAGGCAATGTGTGTTGTGACCATGCTTGTGGGGTGGTGTGGTATACAGAAGAGATGGGAGCTCCATGATGTATGACATTGGGTGTGAGAGAGATATACCGGTGGGAAAGTGGTATGGGGTACCCTTATTGATGTGATTTCTATTATATTATATTACTTAATTTGTGTTATTTTGTGAGTGTGCCTTGGTGAGGTTGGGATGGTTAGTATACCTTTATAGGTGTTGTTTGGTTCTGTTGTTTTCTTATAGGTGGGTTAATATGATTCTTTTACATGTGCATGAGAGACTTTGGTTTTTCTATTGAGTATACTTGCATGATCATCCTACATATATAAACTATTTTTTTGTTTTCAGGAAGATTACATGGACCATGTTGTACATTGCTAGCTCGAACCTTGGATAATTGTTGTGTCACTACTTTAGCTTTACTTTTGGGTATTTAATTGGGAGACTTTTATTTGTATCTATTTTATTTATACATGCATTGTGGGATGGTTTGAGTTTTTTTTATATTATATAATGGATTTTATTGTTAATGATTCATCTTATCTCCTGATCATATTTATATTATAGAGGGTAATTCCTCCCATACATGAGATTTTTATACCCTAAGTGCTAGTCGCCAACCCGGGTCCTACTGGAGGAAGGACTTAGGGGTCATTATCTTTATCCCCTCATTACAACATCTTTAGAGGGAGGGGAAATGAAAATATACCAAATATAATGGAAAATGGATATCATGTGATTTACAGTATGATAGAAATACATTATGTCATAAGAACATGTGTTAGATGCAAAGTTTTTGTTGAGAATATAAACAAACTTGCATCAAGAAAAACACATTGTGCATCTAAATTAATCATTCTAAAGTTTTCTAAGGATATTATAGAAATAACTATGATAGAAAAGACATAGTAAAGTTATATACTACATTTCTATAAAATGGTGAACATATCTATTTGAGTTAGTAGGAGAAAGATTGACTTCATTTTAGTCGATGCTAAAAATGCACAAATAGTTGACATATTAATTAGTTCCACAAGAGTTGTGGAAGAGAAATGTTCCAGAGACACATACTATGTAGTAAGGTTAAAACCATAGTGATGGTTTTATATTCACCATGGACGATGATACATTATTAATTGAGAATAATAATTTCTACAAGCAGTATAAGGAAATCATCTAAGATTGAAATGATCAATTAAAATTCAATAATGGATTCCATGTATCAAAGTATAGGGGGGTTATTATTTTTTAATACAGTAATGGATATTCAAGTGATATTATACATGGATGGTACAAGTTTGGTACCAATAAGTCTCGATTGGTTATACAAATCCATTATGCATATATTTATTATAATTTTACTTGTCATAACTACTTTATGTGATCATTAAATTTATAATTGGATGTCAAGATCACCAATCATGGAAGATGTCTATACGACGCAACCAGAAAGGGATAATGAAATCATAGAATACTAATAAGGGTAGAAGTCACTAAAATCCAGTTTTGGATTAAAAGTAAGAAACAAGATCTTAGATTATTCATTTAGAATGAATCTTTTTCACGTGTATATCATAGGTTAGTGGGATCACCACTATTTTCAAGTAAAATTGTTTGATAATATAGGAAAATAGTTATTGGCCTTATAGTCAGTTAAGACTAGGATAAAAGTAAATCACCAGAGATTAACTTAAAGTAGAAACAAAAATTATCGGAAATAAGATCTAATAAGGTAGATCTAATGGTTTCTTAGACCAATCCAATAGTATATATACTAAAAATGTATTGAAAAATACAATTTGAAACAATTGGAGAGATAATTGTTACCAATGTCACGTGGCATAAATCTCTCAAAAAAGACATGTAAGGGACATAGGAGGAGATTAATGTGGTGAGTTAAATTCTATATTATTTTTCAATGGATCAATCACATATTCCATGATATGTACGAGATATGATATTTACAACATATAATTTAGGAAAATACCAGTTATATATAGGAGAACTGCAAGGGAAGCGGTTGTAACTATCTGATTGTACAAAATATATATACCTAGTATGTGGAGAGGAAGGGATACTAGTTATAAGGGGATAAAAACCAGTATTCCATAGGGTCAATATGATCTAATACCATAGTAATGATAAGTTAATGAGGAAGAAAATCTCTTTTAACCTAGTAGTAGCCATGTCTACAAATACCGAGTGTGTTGCAGCTTCTGAGGGAAAAAAAGTAGTGTAAAAACACAATGATTTGTTATAGTTCTTGGAATCACGCATAGTGAGAAAAGTATTATAATAATGTAAATTATGATAATTATACTACTATTAATAGCCAAGATGTAAAGTTTTTACAGTGGAAAAAATGAAATAAACTTAAGGATATCATCTCTTTAGAAGTCATACTCAAGGAGGCAAGGTCACATATAGTAGAATTGCCATGCAGTGGAAACGTGGAAGGCACCATTATTAAATACATAACTTAGTAGAAACATGATCTTATCATGTGAGAGATAACATGTTTTTTTTATCAAGTTGTATCTAGTGAAAGTGGGAGTTTTCTAAAAGTGGGTGCCCTAAACCCAACTTTATCAATAATTTTGATTACCATACCATGTGTACAGTGAGTTATTCATGATGTACTCTTACCATTATAGTGTAGATATTTATGTGTCTACTATTTAAATAGTAATATACATAGATTATTTTTCATATCAAAGGTTATATGAGTTACTAGGATATAATGATAACCTCGATATATTATGAAATTAATCATAAACATATGTCTTATGGTCTAGGTACATCATACTGACTGGAGAAAGTTGATGTATGAATTTGAGGTGTTGGGGGATCATAAGCATTGAGACTTATTCTCATGAATTTCTCACTTGGTGATCTCTAGTAGGTGATATCATGAGGAAATACCCATGAATAGAAACACCACATGTTTCAGGTGTCATTAGTAGTTTCTATCTACAGACATGCATATTGGTCTCCTAAATTGAGATCATTATCAATGTGTGTCATTTGATTGCATAATTTGGTGAAAGGAAAAAAACCATGGCATTAAATTCATGGTGAGGTATCTTGTGTTGTGCGAATCATTGGTGGTATGACATTAGTTGAATGATCATGATATAATTTTCCACTTCCTAGTTGAGGAAGTGATATATCATGCCTAGTTGATCAAGATGGTAGTACCTTCACAAATCCATGAACATGGTATTCGAAGGTAAATACATCCAGTTAGATCAAAAAATAATAATTCAATAAAGGACAATGACACAAGTGTGCATCCTACTTTATGAGACATCTAAATACAAAAAGATTATATTACAAAATATGTGTTTATAGGATGGTTGTTATTGCTATAATTATTCCCTATCTCTTTGGGGGTCTCTATAGGTTACTAGACTCCACTATTGGTCTATGAATACCATTAAATTATATCAATATAAGGTCCTAGAGGGTCACACAAAATAATGTATTCAAGAATCTATCATATTTTGTTGAATAGTTATATAGGACATGGTGGGACCCACCACGGGATTTGATAGCTTTCCAAGCATTATCAATCACCGATAAATAAATAATTTCATTATTACTTGATTATATAATATATGGGTTGAATTTATTTATTAAAATTATTTAAAAGTGTTTAAGTAAATATAAGGAATAATATTATATGAAAAAATATAATTTTAATATTCATGGTTCATTTAATATTAGTAGGAATTAAAAGTCGAGTTAATTACTTGGTTTGATCATGTGATATATTTAATATATATTATAAGTATTTGATAAAATATAAATAATATTTATTATATAGTTAGTTTGTCATAATTATTATTTATTACTAATTTAGTGGACGTTAAATATATGGGGGTCAGGGAACCCTAACCATGTATTTCATACATACATTATATAAGTCAATAAAAAGCTCATTACAAGGAAAATTCATCAGTTGGAATTGATATATTCTCTCTCCTCTCGAATCCCAAAGATAGAAACGCTCTAACTGAGCGAATGATCCAAGAGAATCTTCTCGAATCAAAGGCATGAGATCATGATGATCATCACGATGTAGAAGAGACCATTAGAGCTCCATGATAACACTTAGAATTTGGTGAATGATGTGTGTGCAGATTCTTGAAGCATATGTGGATTTTCTAGAGGGGTTCAACCTCAAATCCTTTGAGAAATGATCGCTGGTGACGTGCGACAGATGAGTTCACTTCAATTTGAATGAGGTACTCATTAAAAATTAATTTTCATGCTTTGAATAATTCATGTGAGATCTTCAGACCATATTGGGAATTATATCACAAGATATGATGACGTTTCATTACTCTGGTGATGAAATTTTTTAAATACCTAGCCCATTAGCTTCCTTTGTATGCCCCAACACCAATATTTTTGGATTCTTGAGCTTAATTGATTTATCTATTTATTTTATGAATCATGATAGTTTGTAAATTTCTCTCTCATTATTGAATTTTTTTCTTAAAGGGAAGCTTAATATTTTTAAAGGTTTTTTTAAATTATTTTTTATTATCTTTTCATATCTCTATAACCTTCTTACTTAGAAAGTTATTTTTTGGTAATCTCATAGGGGGAGAATTTTTTATGGAGGTAAAAGACCAAAGAATGTCTATTTCAAATGTTTTTTCATCAAGGGGGAGAACTTTGTTTCAAAGTTTCATAGAAGGGGGATACATTATTTTATGTTTATTTAGTAACTCCTTACTTTTTATCTTTTCCCTCTTCTTTATCTTGATTTTAATATCAAGTGTTGATGATCATCAAAAATGGGGAGATTGTTGGACTATAGAGTGTAATTATTTTAATGATCACAAGCTCTCTAATGTTGGTATAACTTTTTTCATGTTGTTTCAATTGTATTTTGTATGTTTTTATTGTGTTAGTTTATAAGGAAGTCATCCAACCTAAATCCATCTTTAAATTGGGTTTAAAGGGCCTCTTTCAATTATGTTGTAGCAGGACAACACCAGCTACCTAGTGCAGTGACACCAGATAGCTGGTGGCATGGGAAGAAAACTCATATCCAGTATGAGTCCATCAGGTAATCATTGGAGGTGCACCTACTAGCCAATGGGATATTTCCTGAAGCAGATGCTTTCAGGCATCTCCCTGACTACCCAATGGAGGCTACTGGGTATCTGGTGGTGTAGAGAATGCTAGTCTGAGGAGGCATTTATAATAGTCAAAAGGTGTTTCATTTGGGTCTTAAATTTCATGGATAAATTCATTAGATCCCAAACATCCTTGGAGGCTATAAAGGGAGTTCAAGTTGATCTCAATTTATCATCCAATCTTCCACTGAATCAAAGTGAAAACACCGGAATGCTCATGATGCTCAAAGATGTTCCAATTCTCTCAAATCTCCCAAGAGCTTAAAGTCTTAAACATTCAAGGGGGGTTCAAGTGATCATCATCTGAGGATATCAAGGCACTGAATTAGGATAGGAACATTCTTCAATGAAATCATCTAATGTGACATCAACATTCTTGTTCAATATTTTTTCCCTCTTTCTATCTCCTCCTTTAGATTCATTTTGTAAAACCCCTTGGATCTTATTTCTTATCCTTTTCTCTTTGTATCTATTTATATCTCGATATATTTATTTAATATAGATATAAGTTCATTAATTATAAAGGGATTTAAATTAATTAAGTCATCTATTTCTATTCTCCCTTTATTTTTTTGGTTCTTGGTCATCCATTCAAACCAAGGGATTGATGTTCTTGTTATTCCGTTAAAATCAAGGGTTTTTGAGGTTCTTGGTTTCCATTAAAACCAACTATTTTTGGCTTCTTAGTTCTCGTTCAAACCAATGGGTTTATTATATAGAACCTCATGATCATTCTCACGGGGAGGATACGTTGGGTTATATTTAGGGTATTATTATCAAAATTCTTTACCAAATTTTCCATTTATTTTCCACATTTACTTTTCTACATTGATTTCATTTATTTATTTTGTTTTAAATTCCACTACGCATTACTTTGATTATATCAATCACTATATTTACTTATTTTTATATTTATAGCATCGATTTTATTTATCACATTAATTTTTCAAAAGGAAATTCACCCCCTCTCCTCTTTACATTTCTCAGATACAAAAAAAATAGGCTTAAAGAAGAAGCCTCCCTAAGATAGAAAAATTGGAAAATTCATCGACCAGAAAGGGATCGACCACTACCTCGACCTCTCAGATGACGACCTCTCCTCTAGGATTTGGGCTTTTGACATGTTTTATCATCATCAAATTGAGAACTAATGTTATCATCTAGTAGAGTGGGAACCTCTTAGTCCTAAGGATCATTCTCTCTATATGGACCTATTCTATGAGCTTTGACAAGCCTCTATGACTCATACTTAGGTTTAAATCTTCCCCTTGGTGTATGGCTAGCTTCTTGTTTAACATCTAACTTGACTACCTTAGTAGGAATAGCAAGGGATTTTTCAACTTCCTTCAGGAATGATCCCCTGGTACTGGCTCTATTCAGATTATCCAATATATTAAGGATACTTTTTCCATCGGTACTCCCAAGTAGAAGTTCTCTACTTGCATCACTAGGCACAACCACTGGTGACATCACAACACCACCACTACCAAAGGTGTGAACTACTAGAGGGGACTGCATAGGTTCCATTACACCACCACAGATCATGCATTATATAATGCTAACTTTTATCAGCACTAAATAGAAAGCACTAATAAAAGTGGAATATTTATCAATTCTAGGTAAAAGTGCAGATAAAGGTTCCACTTTATCAACACTTTTCCCAACACTAATAAAATATTTTTATAAATTTTAATAAAAAATGTTATCAATATATAAAAAATTATCATATTTATATTAATAAATTAATGTTTAACTATATGTATTAATTAAAAAATGTATATAATTAATATAAATAAAATATATTAATACATATTTTAATAATTTAAATAATTATACAACTATAAATGAATGTGCATTATTAATATGTGATATTTGAATTTATATATTTATATACATGTCTATTTGTGGGATGTATATATATGCATGTGTATGTGTAAGTATAGGACATGTGTATACATGTATGTATGGAATGTACTATTCATATTTTAATATTATTTTACATTTAATGTATATTTTTTTTTATTTTTGATATAATATTTTTGGAATTTATTAAAATTTTAAAATTTAAACATATTTATTTACTAAGTATTATTTATAATATGTTTTTAATTTAATTTATTAGTATTTATCAAATTTTATTTATTAAGTTGTAATATTTTAAAAATGTTTGAAATTTATATAATTAAGTTATTTAAATACATTTTTAATACTTTCTTCATTTCTGTATGTGTTTACAATTCATGTAGTTTATCTTATGAATTCATTTTTTAAATAGTTTGGTCTATTAAATTTTATTTATTCATTTTTAATATTATTTTATTTAATATTATTTATTTATTTTTTATATTTATTGATTTTTATATTTGTTAGAATTTAATCATTTAATCATATTTATTTATATATACATTTATTTACTATGTAATATTTTCAATATGTTTGTAATTTATATGAATAATATTTATTCATTTTTGTTTAATAAGTTTTAACATTTAAAATATGTTTAAATTTTATATAATTAATATTTTTAAAGGATTTTTTAATAATTTTTATAATTTAAATAGTTAGTATTTTTTAATTTATTTAATTTAATCTATTCATTTTTAATATTATTTTATTCAATATTATTTTTCTTCATTTTTGATATTTATTAATTTTTAATATTTTTAGAATTTATACATTTTTTTAAAATTTATAAATATTTATTTAATAAGTTTCAATATTTTCAATATGTTTCTAATTTATTTGTTTAATAATTATTCATTTTTAATATTTAATAAGTTTTAATATTTTTAATTTGTTTGAAATTCATAAAATTGATTCCTATAAATGCATTTTAATTTTAATATTTTTGTAGTTAATATAATTCATTTTTAATAATTTTTTTATTTATATAATTAATAATATATATTTATTCATTTTTATTCATTTTTATGTGTCTATAATTAATGTAGTTAATGTCACTAATTCACTTTTTTTTAATTTATTCAATTTTAAAATTCATCCATTTAATATTATTAATTCATTTTTAATATTTATTCATTTTTAATATTTTTTAGATTTATTCATTTTTATAATATTTATTTATACATAATTATTTACAATGTTGTAATATTTTTAATATGTTTTGAATTTATATGATTAATATTTATTCAATTATATTTATTAAGCTGTAATTTTTTTAAAATGTTTCAAATTTATATATTTTATTTATTTAAATGCATTTTCTATTATTTTATTCATTTTTGTACGTGTTTACTGTAAATACCTGAAAATTCCATATTAATTTTTTAATTATATGGAATTATTATGAGTCAACAAAAATTGACGGCACGTGATTTCAAGGCCTGAAGAGCCCGAAACAGAATTTTGAACTTTTTTTAAGGTACATTCAATAAACGTGCGAGCATGGATTTCTATCTTTTAAATCGGTGGTCAGATTAAAAATATGAGGGCATCGTTGAATTCTCTGCATTGGGATTCACTTAGGAGAATCTTAACTTCAATCGACAAGGGTCGGACGAAAAAGTTAATTTTTGTAATTTTCGGAAAAATAATAAAATAACTAAATAAGTTATTTTATTCTTTCTGAAAAAGTTGAGTAGCAGATGGAGAGACTGCAGTGTAACGTCGGTATTTAATTGAGGTTCTTTTAAATAACTTGAACCTCTCGTTGTGAAACCGAAACGCTTGTGGTTTAATAGATTCATTAATTAAGATTCATTAATGAATCATATTAATGAGCCAACGTGGGGGTTATATTTCCCTTTATTTAATCAAATTGTTGGAGTGGGTTTTGGGAACCCATGGGAGGACTCTTAACGAAGTGCTGGTGACATCTTCGTCCAACGAAGAATGGAGATTCAACGATGCCATTGAGGATTCGATCCGGAGATCGACGAATGCCAACAAACAACTTCGAATGCAGACCCCTCTTCCTCATCTGCAACATCTTTCAATGAGTTCAAGGTAGGGGTTTTGTTGATAAACTAAAAGTTTATTGATTATTGAATTCTTTCCCATGTTATAACGCTAACGCGGAGGGTACAGGCTGAACCGAACAAGGCTCAAACCCTCTACCGATCTCGGTTTGATGAGTTCTTCATGGGTGACCGAGAAATACGGTGGAAAGGAGAAACCGAGGTCCGCACAGTATAGGCGGCGTCCCAGGAGGCCCGTAGGTGTAGATGGGAAGAAAATAAGACCACCTGATCTTCACCGGTGGCCCGTGAAAGCACCGCCAGCGCGATGGCACTGGTGACTGGCAGAGGCGATCGACGATAGTGGTCGGCTCCCATCGGCTGTGAGAGGACGGCGTTGCCCGAATGCGCTATAGCGGACAGGGGAAACCAACCTTTTTCAGCCGCATTGACTGAGGGCATCACTCCATGACAGCACGCTATGGTACCAAGCTGCGGAGGAGGCGTCGCGGCTCCGAGCCACGATGAAGGGCGGACCCACGCCCGCGTGTCCCACTCATTGATCGGTCCACACAGACCGATCAGGTAGAGCAGCGCCAACCTCGCACCACTGTTTGATGAGCCTAAATGGAATCATCCATTTGGGAAGTGGACCGTTCCCAGTTGGCGGGCCTAGCCAGTTCAGGTCGGGCCCAGCGGGCCGGGCCGGGTCGGGCCGAACCCAGACCTTTTTTGACCCAGTTTCGCTTAAAGAGCCATATCTTCTAAACCGGATGTCCGTTTGATGAACCGTCTATAGAACTGGAATCCTTAGGACAAGAAAATCATTTTTAGATACTCCACTTGGGTTTTGGAGAAATTTTGTGTATGAAGAGGTTAGATCAAATCCGAATCCAACCGGCCCCTCAGTTCTAAAATGCCTATAACTTACAGACCGGGTGTCCGATTGATGCACCGTTTATTGCATTGGAACCCTTATGACATGGTTTTTATTTAGGTTAATTATTTTTGGGACTTCATGGTGGTTGATGTGTGACCAATGGATTGAGGATTGGATCCTCCTAGAATCAAGCGTGCTAAGTGCGAGAATCTAGTGGCTGGATGTGACGTGATGAAGCACCTAACGATCCTCTACGGGTCATCAGTTATCAATCCTTTATGGGTAAACTCCTAGAAAAATTTTGTGGGTCGGAACCTAGAAACCCTCTGTGGGTCAACACGTAGCGATCCCCCATGGGTCAGCACCTAGCGATCCTCTATGGGTCAGCACGTAGCGATCCTCTGTGGGTTAGTACCTATCGATCCTCTGTGGGTCAGCACCTAGCGATCCTCTATGGGTCAGCACCTAGTGACCTTGTGCGGTCTAATAGAAAATTCCTCTCAATAGAATAAGATGATATAAATTTATGAATAATCATCTTTATTCATGTTCTTTAAGTTGTATAACTGGTGTGAGCTGAGACTTTTACTTGTGCTTTATGATTGAGATCATGCTTTGTGGTTTTTACTTTGTGGAATTCTAGGAGACCTTCAGGGGTCTCAGGGTCCCTATTGGGTATTATTATACCCACTTCTGCATGGGATTCACCCTCACCTTATTGTGTCTTGTTCATATTACAGACAACTTTGACCGAGGTTAGGGATCCAGGACTAAATGGTGCACAGAGGTGACCGGTTGACGTAGAGAGCCGTAGTGATGAGCTGTACCTACCCTTCAGGTAGGATCCTTAGCGGATGACCTCAGGAGTTGTTTTTACCTTTTACTATATTTTCTATTATTTGGGTTTGTATTATGGCCCATTCTGCTTCAGTACACACTTTTGCTTTCATCAGTTATACTACGTGGTTTGTTCTTGTTGTATGCCTGGTCTGTGTGTTTGCAGGTTTAAAGGCAATGCCTTCCCATTTTAGGGATATGCCTTTTTGGTGCCAGTCACCAACCCCTAGATTATGGAAGGTGAGATTGGGGTAGTCACGACACGGGCCCCGGGGGACGGGTTGTGACAAAGTGGCATCAGAGGGCGTTCGATTCTACCAGAAGAATTAAGAGTCTATGTTTTCAATGGAGAAATAGTGTTAAGTGTCTTGAGTCCGATTTTCAGTTTGGGGATTCCAGTGTTGGTGTGGTGACCGACATATCCATACACCAAGACCGTGAATTCGGATTTCTGACTCAGCAAACGAAAACACTATTTACGTGTGTTTTGAAAATGTTGTTTTACTTTTGATATTTTTGAGTCAGATCACCAGGTATAGCTTATTGACAGTGGAACATCTATTTATTTACAGGATGCCTCCAAGTAGACAGCTATCCAAGATTCCAGTGACAAATCACGATGACGGCCCACCAAGTGATGAGGCTTCGGTGTAGGGCTCTCATATGGAAATTGTACCTTTGGGTGGTGTACCAGTAGCACCACTACTCGTAGGGAAGTAGATGACACCAGCCCCACCAGCAGACCATGCACACCAACTGAGCACATTTCATGAGTTTCATAGACAGAGGCCTCTAAGGTTTCGATGTGAGAGATATCCCTAGGTAGCTAAGGACTGGATGGAGGCTATGGCATGGGTTTTCTGCTTGGTCGAGACACCACCAGACCAAATGGTGATCCTAGATGCTAGTATCTTCTAGGGCACAACAGGTATATGGTGGAGCCTGACGCTATAGACACATAAGGAAGAGAAAATCTTCTAGTTAGACTTCGAGAGCTTCTTCAGGGCAGAGTTTGTACTAGTGGATTTACACTCAGTGTGTATTCAGGAGCTACTGCACTTACAGTAGGGCAGCCTGACATTGGACCAGTACTCGATGAGATTCACTAACCTCTCTTGATACTCCACCGACATGGTACGAGACCCATTCTTCAGGGCCCGAACCTTTGACCAGGGTCTTCGATGGGAGATCAGAGCTTTGATGATATCGCTCAACATTGCGACGTAGGCTGGAGTGATAGAGAGAGCACTATTGGTGGAGATCTTCCTTTCTGAGCAGGAACTGACATCGAGAGTTAGCACTAGACGACATGCAGCTGAGTCATCTACAGCGGGAAATAGGCAGATGACGCAGAGCCCTAAATGGGATAGACCTTATGGATGATTACCTCAAGTCACAGGGTCGAAGGTGTGGAGCTCATGAGGCAGAGGAGGTCATCTGAGGACTAGAGTCTATTACTCTTTCTGCATACAGGGGCACATGGCTTGTGACTGTCTGACTCCCCACATGGATGATCAAAAGATAGTCGAGGGACCGCTGAGTCAGCAACAAAGGTTCAAGTGAGGAGGTCCACAGGGCGGCAGACGCGGTAGAGGAGCAGTTCATGCAGTAGGCGGTGGGTGATGATTTGAGGTTCTACCGCCACCACCCCAGGGGGTCCACCCCGACCACATGGAATAGGTGGATATGGACGAGCTCAGCTATAGGCAACTGATTCCTACGACCACGGTGCTCCAGAGATGATTTGAGGTACGATCTGTGTCTACTCCACCCTAGTTGAAGTTTTTATAAACATAGGTTTCATTTACTCTTTCATTTCCATGAATCTCGTTCGGATCTCAGAGATTACAGTGGAGTCATTGGCTCGATCCTTATGATTAGATATTCCTATGGGAAAGGATTCGACGATTACGCACTGGTGCAGGTAGTGTGAGCTCACTCTAGGAGGTGAAAGTTTTGACTGGGATCTCCTAGCAGCAGCGTTAAGGCCTTATGATGTCATCTTGGGTACAGACTAGCTATCCACATTCCATGCTCAAATTGACAGTTTTAGGCCCAAAGTGCGGTGTGTCCATGAATATGGGACCGAGTTTTCCTTCACCAGTGAGAAGGAAACCTTTACAATACATGATGTACTTTCTCCGAGGAGGGTGAAACCGATCACTCATCAGTTGGCTAGCCTCACCCTTGGTGTAGTGGATGAGAGGAGTCCGAGATATCCTGTTGTAGTGGACCTGTATGCTGATGTCTTTCCTAATGATGTTCTAGGACTACATCCTCATAGAGAGGTAACCTTTTAAATCGACCTATACCCTAGGATGACACTGATATCTACACCATCATATCGGATGGCTCCCATATAGCTTTGTGAGTTGAGGGTATAGTTGGAGGACTTGCAGAGAAAGGGGTTTGTAAGACCCAATGTATCTCCATGAGAAACCCTAATTTTGTTTTCCAAGAAGGTAGATGGAAGTTTGAGGCTTTGCATGGACTATCGGCGTCTGAATCAGGTGACCGTGAAGAAAAATTATCCTCTACCGAGGATTGATGATCTCTTCGACTAGCCAAAGGGATCATGGTGGTTTTCGAAGATAGACCTTAGATCAGGCTATCATCAGCTCAGGGTATGGGATGAGGACATACATAAGACATCCTTCAGATTACAGTATGGACACTAAAAGTTCTTGGTGATGCCTTTTGGTGTGACCAACTATCTAGAATTGTTCATGGGGATCATGAATAGGATCTTATAGCCTTACCTTGATCACTTCGTGGTGGTTTTCATTGACGAAATCTTGATATACTCGGCGTCAGAGGAGGAGCATGCTACACATCTGTAGATAGTTCTGGAAATACTCTGAGAGCACCAACTTTATGACAAGATCTCTAAGTGTCAGTTCTAGATATGGGAGGTCCACTTTTTGGGATACGTTATCTCAGAGCCTGGAGTTACAGTGGATCCAACAAAGATAGAGGAAGCGTTTTCTTGGGAGCCACCTAGGAGTGTGACCGAAGTGCGGATTTCCCTGGGGTTGGTTTGATACTACCGAATATTCATACATGAATTTTCCAGAGTATCATCACCCTTGTCAGCTTTTACAAAGAAGGTACAACCTTTCTTGTGGACAAAGAGATGCCAGTAGAGTTTCTAGGAGCTGAGGCAGAGACTGATGAGTTCCCCCATCTTGAGGCTTCCAGAAGAGGTTGTTGGGTATGTAGTTTACTGCAACGCATCAAGGACCAGACTGGGATTTGTCCTGATTTAGGGGAAATAAGTGATCACATACAACTCACGACAGCTGAGGAAACATGAGAAGAACTACACTACCCATGACCTGGAGTTAGCAACAGTGGTCTTTTCCTTGAAGATGTGGCAACACTACTTGATGGGTGAAATATTTACCATCTAATCTGATTACAAGAGTCTCAGGTATATATTTTCATAGAAATACCTGAACCTAAGACAATAGTGATGGATGGAGTTCCTTCAGGACTTTGAATTTGAGATATTCTACACTCCTTGGAAGGAGAACATAGTATCAGACACAGTCAGCATAAGGTCTGGTTTACAACTATTGAGTGAGGTGGCAGATCAACTTTCCACGTTGCAAATATCCTTTGTGGATAGTGATGGAGAAACTTACCTCTAGTCTATGATAGTCACATCCCTGCTCCTTTTGTGAGTTAGGGAGGTAGAGCTTGGGGACATTGACTAAGAGACCCAATGTGCTCAGATATCCTCAGGACAGGCTTCTAAAGGATTTTCTGAATGTGGGGAGCACGTCATCCTTTTCAGAGGATGCACCATGGTACCCGTGATGATATGAGAGGAGGTGTTGAGGGAGTTCCAAACATCCTCTTTGGTAGTACATCCTAGTGAGGAGAAGATGTAATAGGACCTCCAACATTAGTAATGGTGGCCAAGGATCAAGAAAGCAGTGGAAGAGTTTGTTTCACGATTCCTCACTTGTCAGCAAGTGAAGGCTGAGAATCAGGTTCCAGCAATCTTAGCACAAACACTAGAGGTACCAGAATGGAAGGGGGTGGTATCTTCATGGAATTTTTAATAGGACTACCTCATACGTCTAGAGGCCACGATTCCATCTGGGTGATCATTGACCGACTCACCAAGTTATCCCACTTCCTACCCATCTGAGAGTAGGGATTAGTAGAGGGTTTGGGATGCCTTTACATACTGGAGATTTTACGGATTCATGGGGTGCCATTGACGATCGTTTTAGATCATGATGCTTGTTTTACATCTTGATTGTGGAAGGGATTGTAGGAGGCATTCAGGACTCAACTACATTTGAGAACCGCCTTACATCCTCATATAGATGGTCATATAGAGAGGACCATACATAAACTTGAAAATATGCTCTATACTTGCATTCTTGATTTTTTCCGTAGTTGGGAGGATCACTTTACCTTAGTGGAGTTTTCATACAACAACATCTATCACTCCACCATCAGCATGACACCAGTTTAGGCCTTATACAGGTGACCGTGCAGATCACCTCTATGCTGGAAAAACCCAAGGGAGTCAACACTTATGGGTCCAAAGTTGATACAAGATACCACTGAGAAAGTGAAGATCATCCAAGAGATAATGAAGAATACAAAGAGCAGGAATAAGTCTTATGACAATAGGAGATAGAGACCCTTAGAGTTTGAGGAGGGAGACCACGTCTTCCTATGGGTCTCACCCCGATGAGGATTGTAGATATTTGGTTAGGGAGGAAAGTTATTTCCAAGGTTCATCGAATATTTCCAGATTCTCAACAGAGTTGAAAAGGTGGCGTACCACCTAGATCTTCCCCCACAGATGCATCAGGTGCATAATGTTTTACATGTGTCGCAGATGAGGTGGTACGTGCATGATCCATCACATGTTATCGAGTGGGGTGAGATGAACATTGAAGATTAGGCTTCATTCATAGAGTTTCTAGTAGAGATAGAGGATCAACAAGTGTGGGTCCTTCATGGATAGTCAATCCCTCTGGTGCGAGTTCGGTGGCATCACAGGAACCTCTAGAAGAGCACATGGGAGCGGGAGGCTCAGATTCGTGCTTAGTACCCCCATTTTTTTTCTTATCTTATGTTGTGGTTTTCAAGGATGTAAACCCCTAATGTGGGGAGAATGTAAAGACCATAAAATTCCTTATTTTTTTAATTATATGGAATTATTACGAGGCAACGAAAATTTATGACATGTGATTCTGAGGCCTGAAGAGCCCAAAACATAATTTTGAACTTTTTTTAAGGTATGTTCAGTAAACATTCAAGCATGGATTTCTATCTTTTGAACTAGTTCTCAGATTAAATATATGAGGGAATAGTTTAATTCATAGCACTGGGATTTGCTAAGGTGAAACTTAACTTCGACCGACAAGGGTCAGAAAAAAAATTTAATTTTTGTACTTTTCATAAAAATAATAAAATAACTAAATAAGTTATTTTATTCTTTCTACAAAATTTGAGCAGTGAATGGCGGGACCGCAGTGTAATGTTGGGATTTAATTGAGGTTCCTTTAAATAACTTGAACCACTAGTTGTGCAGCCATAACACTTTTGGTTTAATGAGTTCATTAATTAGGATTCATTAATGAATCATATTAATGAACCAACGTGGGGGTTATATTTCCTTTTATTTAATCAAATCGTTGGCGTGGGTTTTGGGAACCCACAGGAGGACTCTTGAAAAAGTTCTGGAAATATCTTCCTCCAAAGAAGAATGGATATTCAATGACATAATTGAGGATTCGATCTGGAGATCGACGAACGCTGATGAACACCTTCGAATGTGGACCCTTCTTCCTCATTTGTAGTGTCTTATAATGAGTTCAAGGTAGGGGTTTTGTTGTTAAACTAAGAGTTTTTTTATTATTGAATTATATACCATGTTATAACGCTAACGTGGAGGGCGTGGGATGAACCAAACAATGCCCAGACCGTTTGCTGATCTCAGTTTGATGTGTTCTTCATGGGCGACCGAGAAATATGGCGGCAAGGTGAAACTGAGGGCCACGCAGTGTAGGCGGCGTCCCGGGAGGCCCATAGGCCTAGACGAGAATAAAATCGGACCACATGAGCTTTACTGGTGTCCCGTGGAAGCACTGTCGGCGTGGTGGTGCCGACAACCGGTGGTAGCGGCCGACTCCCGTCGGCCGCGAGAGGACGGCGGTGCCCGAAGGTGTCGTGATGAATACGGGCAACCAACCTTTACCAGATGTGTTGACGGTGGGTGGCGTTCCACGGAAGCACACTGAAGAAGAATCATTGTGGCTCCGAACTACAGGGAAGGGTGGACCCACGCCCATGTGTCCCACTCATTGACCTATCCACGCAGACCGGTCAGGTGGAGCGGCGTAAACCTGCCACTACTGTTTGATGAGCCCGAACAGACTCATCCGTTCGGTGAGGTGGACCATGACCAGCTGGAGGGCCACACCTAGCTGGGTAAGCTGTACCAGTCCCACGGCCATCAGGCTAAGCCCAGGGCCCTAGCGACCTAGACCGAGCTGGGTCGGGTCGGGTCGAGCCAGACCCAGACACTTTTTAACCCATTTTCGCTTAAAGGGCTATATATTCTAAACCGAATGTCCATTTGATGAATTGTATATGGTGATGGAATCCTTAGGACGAGGAGGTCCTTTTAAGATACTCTACTTGGGTTTTGGACAATGTTTGAGTACGACCAGTTTGGATCGAACCCAAATCCAACCAGGACCTCAGTACTAAAATGGTTATAACTTACAGACCATGTGTCTGATTGATGTGTCATCTGTTGCATTGGAACCCTTATGACATGGAAATTATTTGGGTTACTTGATTGTGGGAATTTGTGTTGGTTGAGGTATGACCGATGGATTGAGGAGAATATCCTCCCGGAATCAAGCGTGCTAAGTGCAGGAATCTAGTGGCTGGCTGTGACGTGATGAATCACCTAATGTTCCTCTATGGGTCAGCAATTAGAGATCCTATGTGGGTCAGCACCTAAAAAACCTCTATGGGTTAGCACTTAGTGATCCTCCGTGGGTCAGCACATAGCGATCCTCTGTGGGTCAGCACATAGCGATCCTTAGTGGGTCAGCACATAATGATCCTCTGTGGGTCAGCACCTAACGATCCTCTGTGGGTCAGCATCTAGCGATCCTATGTGGGTCATCACCTAGAGACCTTGTGCGCTCTAGTATCAAAAGCCCCTCGATAGAATAATTTGATCTAGCTTTATGACTAATCATATTTATTCATGTTCTTTAAGTTGTATACCTAGTGTGAGATGAGTCTTTTACTTGTGCTTTGTGATTGAGATCATGCTTTGTGGTTTTTCCTTTGTGGAATTTTGGGAGACCTTCAGGGGTCTCGGGGTCTCTACTGGGTATTGTTATACTCACACTTTCATGGGCTTCATCCGCACCTTTTTGTGTCTTGTGCAGATGACAAACAGCTTTGACCAAGGTTAGGGAGCCAGGACTAGACGGTGCACAGAAGTGACCGGTTGACGTGGAGAGCCGCAGTCACGAGCTATACCTACCCTTCAGGTAGTATCCTTGGCGGACGACCTCAGGAGTTGTTTTTTCCTTTTTTCTATATTTTCTATTAGTTGGGTTTGTATTCTGGTCCATTCTGCTTCAGTCCACACTTTTACTTTCAGCAGTTATACAACATGGTTTGTTCTTATTGTGTGTCGGGTCTATGTATTTGCAGGTTTAAAGGAAATTACTTCCCATTTTAGGGATATGCCTTTCTGATGCTAGTCGCCAAACCCTAGATTATAGAAGGCGGGCTTGAGGTAGTCACAACATGGGCCCCAAGGGACGGGTTGTGACATTTAAAACCAATGTAGTTAATCATACAAACTTTAAAAAATTATTTACCAAGTTTTAATACTCTTAGCATGTGTTTAATTTATATGATTAATATTCATTCAATTTTATTTATTTAGTTGTAATTTTTTTAAAATGTTTGAAATATATATGATTACCCCATTTAAATATATTTATTGTTATTTTATTTATTTTTTGTATGTGTTTATAATTCATGTAATTAATCTTATAAATTCATTATTTTAAATAGTTTTTTATATATTAAATTCTATTTATTCATTTATAATATTATTTCAGTTAATATTATTTATTCATTTTTAATATTTATTAATATTTATATTTTTTGGAATTTAATCATTTTTTAATATTTATTTATGAATATTTATTTACTATGTGTTAATATTTTCAATATGTATTCATCCTCATTTTAATATATATCCTTTTCTAATTTCTTTAACAATTTGTATAATTAATAAAACTCATCCATTTTTTAATATTTTTGAAGTCTCCCCATTTGTAATTATTCAATTTAATACATTTTTAACATTCATGTATTTAAGATTATATATTCATTAATAATGTAAAATATTTTTTAACTTTTTTATAATTTATTCATATTTAATATATATTTTTATTTTATTTATAAAATCTTATAAAAAATAATCTTTATCAGTGATATAATTATAGTGCTGATAAAGAAAGCTCTTATCAGCACCAATGAACACTAATAAAGATATGTTTTATCAGCGCTTATTTTTTAGCATAGATAAAACTAATCTTTATTAGCGTTCTTTTGGAAAGTAGTGATAAAACCATTTTAGATCTTATAAATTCAACCATAACAAAACTTTATTCTTTGCACCATTCAAGCTCTCACAGAAGTCAACCTCTTTCTCCCCCCTAAACTTCTTGGATGAATCAATCCTCTCAAATCTAAAGGTATGTGTATTTCTACTCCCCTTTAATCGATATTACATCACTCGATCTGTATGCTCGTCATCTTCACGCCATTCAATCTCCTCGTTAATCGATCCTTAAACTTTACTTACATCCATCACCTTCGAAATGGATTTATTTTCTTAGGTGGGTCACATAACTAATGAGAACATCATGGTGAAATCAGAAATCCATGATAAATTTGTTACCACTACCTTAATATATCTTTTGGCAGTGATGATTTGGGGAGAAAGAAACACAATGAATAAACATAAACTCCCCCTCTTGTTGATTTCAATCACTCATTGTTTTTTTGGGATCTTGTCTATCTATTTAATTATATGAGATATATTCTAATTAATCATACACGAGATATTATTTTGAAAATATCTCACTCTGATTACATGAATCTCCTATATGAATGAGGATATGGAATAAAGTATCATCTATGCACTAAAAAAAATCTACCCACTTATCATGTAAGGTGGTGATTTCAAATGATAAGTAGATATAGTATTTTTACTACACATATAGTAATCATCTTTAATTTCCAGGAGTCCTTCATGCTCTCATGGATTAAAATCAAACAATTCTACTCATTTTCTTCCATTACCATATAGAAGAACCCCAATCCTTTTAATATTTGCATTTCCATGAACATCTATGATATGAATTTTGAAAAAAACCCACTAAATTCATATTAAATTAAAAAATCATTCTTATAAGAATGATACAAAAAATTATCATACACAATAGAAAGTTTTAGATCATTATTAAGTAGGTTAATTCACCTTCTTTTTCATTTTTAGTTCCCTAGTTCTGTAAAATTTTGTTCGTAATAGTTGGTTCCCCATGATGAAACAATTAAAGATTACTCCCAATTTTATCTCAACCACACTTCCAATTAGCAAGTGGGTATTTCTTTTTAGCGTGTTCCTTATCTTTTCCCCACTTGTATTCATTTTTATTTCCATTTGATTTCTTTAAGTCATCAATATTTTGATATTTTTTTCTAGTTGACTTTATCGGTTCATCTCATTGAGACATACCCATAATTTTATCTAAATCCTAGTACTAATTATGGGGACTCCCAGAACTATATTTAAAGATCCACTCAGTTTTCCTTTCACTCATTAAATTAGAATTGTGTCCACCATTAAAAAAATCCATATATGCCTCTGTATTATTTAAACCTCACTCCCAATTTCCACTCTGAAATTTTTTAGAGTTGATTCTCTTTATTACTTCCACTGAGGTTGAGTTTTTTTAGGTTATCCAAATTATTTGGGATTATACTCTAATAATTAGTTTGACATAAGGATTTCTTTCGATACCACTAGGAAAATTATTCAACTTTTATTGAATTTGATTGTTCCTTATAACCCTAATAAGAATTTTCATTTCTATTCTTTAAGGCTTCATCTCAACCGTGTGAATTTTTTTAAATTTGAAGCATTCATTAAACCCCAATTAGATTGTTATTTGGTTTTTCCAGTAGATTGAGAACCCCATACTGCGACTTCTAGTTAGTTATATTTAAATTCAAGAGTTTCTTCAAACATTTGGTTCTCAGGACCATGTGATTGGGCCTTATCAACATTTTCATCACCTGAAAAAAGATCATCTTTGGATCCTAAGTATCCTATCACTGAAACATCACATGGACCACCATGTACCAATTTAATAAATGAATAAACATAAAATCCAGCCTCTTATTTGACCCCCATATAGAAAAGTTACAAAAGTCACCCTTAATATATGAATTTTACAATATAAGAAAATTTAATTAGATTATTTGTAACTTTATAGATTTCACACATTCCTTTCCTTTAATGATTTCCACCATTACAAAACAATATCAATATGCATCATTTGAGTCATATTATCTTAGAAAAATGGATTCATATAGCTTATATGATTCTTTAAGAATTACCTTTTATGGGTTCTAAGCTCATACTTTCTTTTTGTATTTATTTATTTTGTTAAATATTATCATTAGTGAATCAAATAGGATGGATATGAATTGTAAATGGATGGATTCCAATCATATGACAAAAGAGTATGGGGATGAGGTGAAAGAGTTCATGTTTTAAAAAGATCATGAATATGACTCTTCTCAAATCCTTTTTCCATGTTTATGATATTGTTATTCAAGTCTAATTAGTCTATAAGAGTTGTAAGAACACTTTATCTGTCATAGAATATATCGAATTTATAAATGTTGGACTAATCATGGGGAAAACTGAATGTAGTTAGTGACTGAGATAACATTGCATTTTATGGATCATTTGATATAATTACAAGTGTGAAGAATGATGAAGACTATATTGACGATATGATTATAGGTGTAAACAATGATGAATATCGTAATGAGGAAATGAAAATGGTAGTTGAAGATGAACTTTGCGATTGTCCAAAATTATTCTATAAGTTAAAAAGTTGTGCCAAGACACCATTTTATGTTTGTTGTACTAAATATACAAAAATTTTAGCCACATTGGAAGCTATATAATGTAAAATCGGGAAATATATAGAGTGAAACCATATTTACTGAACTACTTTCTCTCTTGAATAATATTATCCTAAAAGATAATGAGTTACCTTGAAAAACATATGACTCTAAATGAATTCCAAATTTAATGTGTACGATCTCTGAAAGAATAAATTCATGTACAAATGACTATATGCTATTTTTCAAGGACCAAGACTCACTTAAAAAATTCCCAAAGTGTGGTAAGTATCGATAAAAAAAAGATGAATCAAGTCCTATGAAAGTTGTATGGAAATTTTCAATCATTTCAAGGCATAGGAGCCTATATGTAAGTGAGGAGACTAAAAGGAAATTGACGTGGAATATAGATACAAGTAATAAAGACGAGAAACTTCATCACTCGATAGACTCTCCTCAATGGAATAAAATTTGTTATGAGTATCCTAAACTTGGAAACAAGATGAGAAACCATTATATTCCACTATATACAGATGGAGTGAATCCTTTTGGTTTTCAAAGCAGCACTCATAGTACATGGTTGGTTGTGTTGGTAAATTATAATTTTTTACCATGGTTATATGTGAAATGAAAATACATTATGTTATCTCTTATTATATTAGGACCAAAATAAACAGGTAATGATATTGATTTTTATCTGGCTCTATTGATTGAATATTTAAAATTATTGGAGGATTTAGGTGTTATTTCATATGATGCTTATAGAAATGAGTATTTCATGTAGAGAGTCATGTTGTATAGGATGATAAATGAACTTCCAACATATGGATTTTTTTTCAGAATATAACATTAAAGTAACTAAAGGGTATACTATTTTTGAACAAGGTACACACTCAATTAGGTTTAAACATTCATCAAAGAGTACTTTTTTAGGACATCGTAGATTTCTACCTCAGTGACATAAGTACTGATCTTGGATGAAATCATTTTATGAGAGTTTATAAGATGTTACAACACTATCTTCACAAATATGTGATAAAATGTTTGAGAAAGTAAAAGATATGAACACTACTTTTGGAAAACCTTCTTAAAAACCTTATAAAAATAGTTTGAAAAAGAGATTAATTTTATTTAATTACCAAAATGAAATTATTTGTACAATATACATTTTCTTGATATTATGCATGTGGAAAAAATGTATGTGATAGAGTCATTGGAACATTACTAAATGCACCCAGAAAAATAAAGGATGGAATTAAGGCTAGGTTGGACATGGTTAACATGGGGATATGGGAAGAGTTGACACCAATAAAGGGTGAAAAACCTACTTTTATTCCTCTAACTTCTTTCACTCTTTCCAAGAAAGTGATAGATAATTTTTTCAACTTATCAAATGATGTAAAGGTTCCGAATGAGTATTCATAAAATATCAATAATATCATGTCAATGACTGATTTAAAGTTAAAGGGTCTGAAATCACATGACTTCCATGTTTTAATTAAAGATCTAATTCCTATATATTTACATTTCATTTTTATCAAGAATTCATGTCATAAATTAACTAAGCTCTATTTCTTTTTCAAATCTATATGTAGAAAATTTATTGAGTCGATGAAATTGTTAACTATGGAAAATAAAATTACTATTAAATTATGTGAATTGAAGATGTTCTTCCCACCATTATTCTTTAATATGATGGTTCACTTGGTTAGAGATATTTGACAATGTGGTCCTACACATTATATATGGATGTACCCCATTAAACAATATATGAATATTTTGAAAGGGTATGTCAAAAATTCAATTTGACTAAAAGGTTGAATTACAAAGATATATGTTGTTGAGGAAGACATTAAATTAAATAACAATTACCTGATCGATGTGGAAATCATTAGTCTATCAAAATCTTATCATTCTAGGCGACTTGTGGGTGAATAAATTTTTGGAATAGATGTTATCGTAATTACTATTATAGAGCAAGGGTAGTCTCACCTTTATATTTTTAATGAAAGTTTAGAGTTTGTACCATATGTTGAAACCTAAAAAGTAATTCTTAGGTATTTGAATCCATCAAGGGATTAAAGTTGGATATCAACTACACATAATCAATAGTTTATAGGATGGTTTTGAGACCATATTTTTAAGGAGTCAACTACAAATATGGATTCAATTTCAGAATGAATTTGATGGTTAGATATAGGACCAAATGTGTATGTATTATCTTATAATGGTTATATAATCAATGTTTATACATTCTATAAAAATTAAAACTATAAACACAGTACCATGAAAAATAGTGGAGTTACACTTGTAGATGAAGTGATGAATGTATCTAGTACCAAGGAATGAAATCCAATTTATGTGAATATGTCATACTTTGGATTCATCAAACAAATATGGGAGTTGGATTATATAACATTCCAAATTATGATTTTTTAATGCAAGTGGGTTGATTATAGGAGTGTAGTTAAAATATATGAATTGAGATTTGTGAAAGTGGATTTTTTTAAGGAAGGGTACAGAGACAAACCATTTATAATGACATCATTAGTTGTACATGTATTTTATGTTCCAGATCCTACAAACTTAAAGTGGTCAATTGTTTTTTTGTCGACCAAAACTGTTGAAGGTTCAAATATTGATTCATTTGAGAATAACCCTTTCATTGGGATATTGCAATAATCTCATGGTTGTCCCAATATAGATAAGGTCTTTTATGTTAGAGGAGACTACAATGAGGGGGTTTTAATGCTCAATAGAGGATTAAAATCCCTTTAACATTTAAAAAAAGAGTTCAATAATCAAGTTATATTTTTTTGTAATATAAATTTTGTTGCCTCATATTATTATATATTCACTTCTACATTTATGTAATATAAATTAAAATTTTAACAACTTCTATATATAATGAATTATGCACATGTTTATGTTCCCAATCTTGAGGAACAATAGGTTTATAAACATTTTGATGCTCCCAATGTAGAGGAGAAACAAGTTTATGCACATATATATGCTACCAATCCAGAGGAAAAATATATTAATTATGTTAAAACCAAGGAAATGGTAGATGGTGAACAACCTATGTCCTAAAAAATAGGAGTGTTATAGTGTGATGTTGTTAAAAAAAAGTATCAAGGAAAGAAGCAGAGGCATAAAATTTGAGGTTGGATAGAATGAATACAACCAACATGTTATACCCAATAAATCCATGCTCAATAGCTACAATAGGATCACCAATCAAATTCATATGAATATTGATGTAGATTCATGGAACAATATTATGCTTGTTCTTAAGGAATGAATATGGGAAGAGATAAGGGAAAAATTATGATAAAATGTTGATTTACTCTTCATTATCCCTTGAATAGTTCATTTATACTAGATAAATACTGAATGAAATTTATATTAATGCTCAATGGAAATGCTCATAGAAGATTTCAAACAATTCTGAAGAAGTATCATCTCAGAGATGTTAAAGGGAAAAAACCCCACACCCACCATAGATGTATGAACACTTGATACACCAAAAAACATGGAATGAATTTATTGTTTATCATGAGGAGATGACTTTTCCAGTAAATTATGAATGTTAATACATTTATTAACAATACATGTATTAATCACTTTAATTAATAATTATTAATTTATGAAAAAACAACTAAGTGCTGAAAATAACCAACGTACAATAAAACTAACGTACCCCTACCATAAAGTAAGGATGGGGTATGCTTAACTTGAAAAAATGGTAGGAATTTTTGTAACACCCCGAGCTTCCACGATACGCTTCTCATTCAATAATGCAATATCTTGCATTGTACGCAACTTCGAGTTCTAAAACACCGCGACTAATCAAAGTAGCCGTTATGAATAGTAATAACCACTTTTTAAAATTAAAGAAATTTTATATTTCAAAATGGACTTCATTTTTGGATTCGGAATATCGAAATTAGCCTATGTTGAATTTTTGGTATTTTTCTGAGAACTTCTAATTTTTTTTGAATAGTGAAAAATACTTAAAAACAACTTTTTTAATCAAAATAATTTATAGTGATAAATTATACTATTTAGTGGTTTTAAAGTATAATTAGAATATATTTTTACCATTTTATCCAATGGTGGCCATTAGAATTAATTTAACATTGAAATTGGACATAAACAATTGCCAATCTTTTGATATACATTATTTCTTAAAAACACGCTATTTGTTGTGACAGCGGGAATTAATTATAAAATTAATTAATGCAACTTATATGTTTGGAATTTTTTAAAATAGACATCATTTTTGAATTCGGAATATCAATTATAGCTTAGGGTGAAATTTTGGCATTGTTCTGAAAAACTTCAATTTTTGATGAATAGTGAAACCACTAAGTGGTAGTTAAATAACTAATTTTTCGATTAAATTAAATATTACCACTTCTGTGATTTGATTTTCAAAAATCTGACATACATGGTTGTCATTAAGAAGTAAAATGTGGATCAATGTGATTAAAATAATTTTTTGGTGAATAGTAACTTTTAAGTTCTTAATCGCGATTAGAGGTAATTAGTGTAGTTTAAGGTAAAAATAATGTTTTAATAATATGAGATGAGCTTGACACTTGTCCTAATCCTATTGGATGAGTCATGGCCGACCAATACAACCCATGAGTCAACTTGGGGACCCCATGGAGCCACTTTGGTTGGAAAATGACATTAATATATATTTATTTAATGTTAAAGTAAAAAATGACACAAACATGAAATGTTTTACTAAAACAATTTTTACATGGGGTTATACAAGTCATATTTTTGACTATAAATAGTAATTGGAAATCTAAAAAGACTTCCTACATCATAGTTTTTTTTTTATAATTTTTAGACATTAAATAAATTAAATTATTTATGACATCATGATGATGCAGCGATGACCTCATTATTTAACGATTTAAATAAAATGGAAAGATAATGTAATATCTAAGACCTACACATGTCCAAAACCTATTGGATGAGGAGATTTCGAACCCTTATAACCTTAGCCACGAATTATATAAGTGTGGGACCTTTAGAATCCGAAAAGCATTGTATAATAATGTAAAATTTCCTTACTTTCCAAGAGTGCCCCTCCTCTCCTCTTATAAAAGGCCCCACCTCTACCACCTCATTCACACTTTCAAGCCATTTGGCTCGGCCAAAATCTGCCCAAATACTCTCCCAACTTCCCCCTATTACTCCTAGAAGCTTCACTTTGGGCAGAACTCTTCCCAAGGAAGCCTTTGGCTCAAATCAAAAAGAGTTACCCGATTTTGAGGTAATGTCATCTCTAATGTTGTTTTGTTTTATTTTTCTTCTCCAACCCCCTAAAATATTTTTATTCATTTCATTTGTAACAACACAAGTATCCTAAATATACTAGAATGTTTTTATAGGAAGTATTCAAGCTACACTTATACACACCTACATCTAATGGTTAAAGAACATACGGTTTCTGTGGATGGCGAATTTCTGCCTCACGAAACGATGATTGTTCAACACTCATATAACACCTTAAAAGGTGGCCATTAAGATGTCACTATATTTATATATGATATATAATATGTTTATGTTTTACTTATGCTTCTTTATTTCTCATTTATGGCATACTTTATGATTTCCATTATGGGTAAAACGCGATAATTTCATTTTAGGAAGTGCAGACTACCGCCCCCTCAATGTGATTTGAATCGTTAATGCCATATGTGGGATGTATAAAGGATGGAGTAAATGTTATTATACACTATATTATACTGGAATTATATTATACATTTATATCATTATGATTTCATTCCATTAAATACGAAATAGAAATGAAAGTAGCGTTCATGCGTACGTACGGCTTACCGTCCCCATGAACGGTGCATTTCATTTCTTACCTCTAAATGTTACTTAATATTATAAATGAATGTATATACTGGATATATATGATATATATGACATCTAAATCATGAATATAATTCTGGAGATAATGGATATTCTAACACATAAACAACTTGTAATTATAAGAAGTTTATTGTTGACTAAAGTACCAAAGATCGACAAAACGACCGTTATTAACTTAAATAATTACATAATGTTCATAACACTGTAATAAGTGATATAAAAAGTATAATGAAATTAAAAATGGTTCTTAATAAGGTATATATTAACTCTAGTTTATTATTCAGGAGGTTAAAGAACGGTTGAGTCAAGTCAGACACGAGGTAAGGGAATTTCTTAACCCAACTTCCATTCTTTGGGTTAATCTCCTACTTTCAAATTATGTCATGATATTATTATGTCCTATTTTGTATTTTTACGTTCTTTATGTGTACCTATAGTGAATACACATAATAGATATATTTTATTTTAAAAATGATCTTCTAAGTACTTCGTCTCAATCTCCTTTCATTGAGGCATATTTGGTTTTATACACAATTTTCTTTTATACAGTGTATAAACCCCTTTGACTTTTATGTTTATTCAAAAGGAATCTTTTTTATACGAAGCGTTTTACTAAACGAAAAAAAGGGAATGTTTTTCTTTCCGTACATATGCGGCGACAATGACTTCTCCGCCGCCATGACCATTATTTGAGTTTCGGCTTCCTCTACAAGCCATCACTTTTTTTAATGAAAAATAAATACAAAGTTTTAACTTTCTTTTATTTTGGTATTGAAAATGGTTTTGAAAGCATTTTTATTATATCAATGTGTTGTATTGATATCTTGTGATTGAAATATGGAAATGTTATGTTTCCTTTATGAATGTTTTATGTGATACGATTATGTTATGGTTTATGATATGTTTAAACCTATTCATATGAGGAATGTGTTGGACTTAATAAGTGATGGGTGGAGCCCGCTATAGCTCCTCGATGCATCGGTAGGTCTCTTGAGACAACTAGACGTGGAATTGGCCGATGCCCTTTCCCAATTTGATTTATGGTTTTGGACAAGGCCTTAATCATTTTAGACGTCTTGGCCGAGGCTTTGACAAAATGTTTCAGAATGTCTGGCATTATACATTCCCTCATTATGAAAGTGGTTATTGATATTGCATGTGATTATTCGACCAGTAGAATATCCATGTGAAGAAGTGAATGGCATTATCTCATTTTACTTTTTCCATATTATGTTGATGTTCAAGTTTAAAAGGCTTTTGTTTTAGTTATACATTGCCTTAAATTTTTATGTTTATTTATGAAAGCTTCCGCAATATTGTTATCCTTACTGAGCATCTGAGCTCACCCATTTCAATGTTTTAATATTTTCCAGGATGTGAAGAAGTATTTTATGAATGACCTGCAGGGATTGTCAGAAGAGGATATGAGTGTGGACTATGGAGACTTTGTTATTGTAGTTTTTCACTTTATGATGTAATGTAACGTTTACGAATGTATCTAGTGTTTCCAAGGCTAGAAAACTAATCGGTCTTTCGAGACTTTATCTTTTGTGATCATGCCAATGTTACGATGTAATGCACCGACTCTGGGTAGCTGGGGTCGGGGCGTTACAGTTGGTATCAGAGGGAGTTTAGTACTAACCTTGGAAGCTAGATTTAGATAAACTCTGATTAGAGCACATAGCCCAAAGATAGACTTTGAGGATTAGTATAGAAGAACTTCCTAGAATTTTGTTATTGTAGAGATTTTGTGAGTTTTCCAAGCAATACATCCCTGTCTGGATACGAGCAGGTAGAGGCGGCTCTGGCACAGATGTACCTAGGGGTAAAACCTGAAAACACCGCTTTGATCTAGACTCGAACGGGAACTGGTGCACGACAACGGGACTTGCTGCACTCTTGGTTACGGCACTCCCGGGAGATATGCTTAGGATAATTCTCATTTTCTTTACAAACCACTAAGAAGGGTTATAAGTATATACATTCTCAAAGAAAACTTTTTTATGGTTATGGATTATATCTGTAAATAGTTCAATTAGTATTAAGTGTTTTAAAAGTATGGAATTATGTATTTTATTTCATAAACTAATCTAGTTTATGCCATTATTTAGAAATGGCGCCTAGTGGAAGGAATGGAAACTGTATCAATGCACGCACTCCGTGTAGGGATTTCCCTCCTACTCAAGATAATTATTGTGGATCTGGAGATACAACTGGTGCTGATCAACTTATTACCATACTGGGAAAACTCACTCAGGTTATGAATAATAACCTTACTCGTATGGAGCACCCTGATCTGCAAAGTGGAGGATCAATATTAGACCGCTTCATGAGGCAAAAACCACCAAAATTTAATGGGGGTACAAATCCATTAGTAGCTGAGCAATGGATAAAATCGTTAGAGAAAATATTCCATGCCTTGGGGAGTAGCGAAAGGGAGAAGGTTGTCATGGTAGTTTACCGCCTCACTGGAGATGCCGATCAGTGGTGGTCGCTGATTCAAAACACAAAGGAAGATGATGACGTATTGAATATGGAATGGAGGGAGTTCAAAGAGCTTTTCCTAGAAAAATACTATCCTCGTGACCATCGAGCAGATATGGAAAGACAATTTTTGAGTCTGAGACAAAAGGAGGATGAGAATGTCGCAAAGTATGAGGCCAACTTTACAAGGTTAGCGAGTCATGCTGCAGATTATATACGTAACCCAAGAAGTAAGATTGATCGTTTCTTTGATGGGTTAAAACCATTTCTCCGTCGAGCATTAGTCTCACAAACCTTCTCGTCATACGAAGATATTGTCTCATGTGCTATCAAGATAGAAAAGGAATTCTCTAAGTCTTATGACAACAAAGTAAAGCAAGAGAATAAGAGAATGGTGGAACAAGAGACAGATAAAGGGAAAAAAGGAAAGAAGGATTTTCCATTATGTGATAATTGTGGGAAGAATCACCCTGGTACTTGCCTAAAAGGAATGGGAGTTTGTTATAAATGTGGGGAAAAAGGTCACCAGGCGCGTGATTGCAAGGGAAAGAAAGAGGCTATCAATGTTGAATGCTACAATTGTAGGGAAATGGGGCATTATGAAAATTAATGTCCTAAGCATCAGGGAAACTTACCTTAGAAAAGGCCAAGGGATCAAGGAAAATCTTATGCTATTACTACAGTTGAAGCAGAATAATTAATGTATTGATTCTTTTGGACTCATGGATTATATTCTGGTTATTATAATAATGTGATATATATATATAAGGATTGTACTGCAGTACTTGTTGATTTCAGTAAGGTTTTAATATGATGAAGGTAATCATATTTTTAGTATGTGACAAAAAGAGAAACTTTAATTTGTTTGGGGAATCTGATAAATTGATTTTGGAATTAAGAGACCTTTTAGAGAAAGTCTGGATAGAGGTATTTTGGATAACTATAAAGGTTGGAGTGGATTAAATTGATCTTTGGATAGTATTGTTTAAGGTTAAAAAATTTATGAAGATTATTTTTGGAATATTATAATACTATAGTTTTAGGAAAAGGACAACCTGCAGGGTGGGGCATAACCCGTCGCGTCGGACAAAGCTGCAGGAATCGAACCCACAACCATAGTGCGACATGCCTTTTTTCCTACCACTAGCCTACAGGAAGTCCCTGGTTATTACAAAATAATTTTACTAATCTAAATGGTATGTGTTAACATTTGGAACCTTATAAAATTAGGATAAGTATAATATTTTTGAGTTCTATTATCTTTTTGAGTGAAAGATGAGTTGAAGGTTGAAACTCTAATTGTCAAGCATAAATATATATATACCTATCTCATATTCAATGAATAAATTAATTCTTAAACTTTAGTAAAGGGATATTAAAACAAAAACATGTGTTATCCTAATACATTATGTCTTGTTGAACTAATGATATTTTAAATCAATATAGATTGAAGACTTTGAGGCCCTCAATTTGACAGTTGATTGTGATTGATGAACTCAATCACTCCCTACGAATATTTACGTTTTTCCTCCAATTATATGTCTCTAATTTCCACCAATGTTCTCCTAATCGAGATCATAATTGGGTGGTGACATTTTCATTTCCCTTTCCCTCTTATTAAGGCTAAATTTTATTAATCTTATTTCCGATGTGGGTTTTCCACAAAGATATTTTCTCTTTTCAACCTTTTATTTTCAAATAAAAAAATTTCAAATTGAGAGGATGGAATTTATTGAAGGAGGGGATAATGTAACACCCCGAGCTTCCACGATACGCTTCTCATTCAATAATGCAATATCTTGCATTGTACACAACTTCGAGTTCTAAAACACCGCGACTAATCAAAGTAGTCGTTATGAATAGTAATAACCACTTTTTAAAATTATAGAAATTTTATATTTCAAAATGGACTTCATTTTTGGATTCGGAATATCGAAATTAGCCTATGTTGAATTTTTGGTATTTTTCTGAGAACTTCGAATTTTTTTTGAATAGTGAAAAATACTTAAAAACAACTTTTTTAATCAAAATAATTTATAGTGATAAATTATACTATTGAGTGGTTTTAAAGTATAATTAGAATATATTTTTACCATTTTATCCAATGGTGGTCATTAGAATTAATTTAACATTGAAATTGGACATAAACAATTGCCAATCTTTTGATATAAATTGTTTCTTAAAAACATGCTATTTGTTGTGACAGCGGGAATTAATTATAAAATTAATTAATGAAACTTATATGTTTGAAATTTTGTAAAATAGACATCATTTTTGAATTCGGAATATCAATTATAGCTTAGGGTGAAATTTTGGCATTGTTCTGAAAAACTTCAATTTTTGATGAATAGTGAAACCACTAAGTGGTAGTTAAATAACTGATTTTTCGATTAAAAGAAATATTACCACTTCTGTGATTTTATTTTCAAAAATCTGACATACATGGTTGTCATTAAGAAGTAAAATGTGGTTCAATGAGATTAAAATAATTTTTTGGTGAATAGTAACTTTTAAGTTCTTAATCGCGATTAGAGGTAATTAGTGTAGTTTAAGGTAAAAATAATGTTTTAATAATATGAGATGAGCTTGACAATTGTCCTACTCCTATTGGATGAGTCATGGACGACCAAGAAAACCCATGGTTCAACTTGGGGACCCCATGGAGCCACTTTGGTTGGAAAATGACATTAATATATATTTATTTAATGTTAAAGTAAAAAATGACACAAACATGAAATGTTTTACTAAAACAATTTTTACATGGGGTTATACAAGTCATATTTTTTACTATAAATAGTCATTATAAATCTAAAAAGATTTACTACATCATAGTATTTTTGTATAATTTTTAGACATTAAATAAATTAAATTATTTATGATATCATGATGATGCATCGATGACCTCATTATTTAATGATTTAAATAAAATGGAAAGATAATGTAATATATAAGACCTAGACATGTACAAAACCTATTGGATGAGGAGATTTATAACCCTTATCACCTTATCCACGAATTATATAAGTGTGGGACCTTTAGAATCCTAAAAGCATTGTATAATAATGTAAAATTTCCTTACTTTCCAAGAGTGCCCCTCCTCTCCTCTTATAAAAGGCCCCCACCTCTACCACCTCATTCACACTTTCAAGCCATTTGGCTCAGACAAACTCTGCCCAAATACTCTCCCAACTTACCCATCTTACTCCTAGAAGCCTCACTTTGGGCAGAACTCTTCCCAAGGAAGCCTTTGGCTCAAATCAAAAAGAGTTACCCGATTTTGAGGTAATGTCTTCTCTAATGTTGTTTTGTTTTATTTTTCTTCTCCAACCCCATAAAATCTTTTTATTCATTTCTTTTGTAACAAAACCAGTATCCTCAATATACTAGGATGTTTTTATAAGAAGGATTCGATCTACACTTACACACACCTACATCTAATGGTTAAAGAACATACAGTTTCTGTGGATGGCGAATTTCTGCCTCACGAAACGATGATTGTTCAACACTCATATAACACCTTCAAAGGTGGCCATTAAGATGTCACTATATTTATATATGATATATAATAAGTTTATGTTTTACTTATGCTTCTGTATTTTTCATTTATGGCATACTTTATGATTTCCATTATGGGTAAAACGCGATAATTTCATTTTAGGAAGTGCGGACTACCGCCCCCTCAAAGTGATTTGAATCGTTAATGCCATATGTGGGATGTATAAAGGATGGAGTAAATGGTATTATACACTATATTATAATGGAATTATATTATACATTTATATAATTATTATTTCATTCCATTAAATACGAAATAGAAATGAAAGTAGCGTTCATGCGTATGTACGACTTACCGTCTCCATGAACGGTGCATTTCATTTCTTACATCTAAATGTTACATAATATTATAAATGAATGTATATACTGGATATATATGATATATATGACATCTAAATCATGAATATAATTCTGGAGATAATGGATATTATACCACATAAACAACTTGTAATTATAAGAAGTTTATTGTTGACTCAAGTACCAAAGATCGACAAAACGACCGTTATTAACTTAAATAATTACATAATGTTCATAACATTGTAATAAGTGATAAAAAAAGGATAATTAAATTAAAAATGGTTCTTAATAAGGTATATATTAACTCTAGTTTATTATTCAGGAGGTTAAAGAATAGTTGAGTCAAGTCAGACATGGGGTAAGGGAATTTCTTAACCCAACTTCCATTCTTTGGGTTAATATCCTACTTTCAAATTATGTCATGATATTATTATGTCCTATTTTGTATTTTTACGTTCTTTATGTGTACCTATAGTGAATACACATAATAGATATATTTTATTTTAAAAATGATCTTTTAAGGACTTCGTCTCAATCTCCTTTCATTGAGGCATATTTGGTTTTATACACAATTTTCTTTTATACAGTGTATAAACCCCTTTGACTTTTAAGTTTATTCAAAAGGAATCTTTTTTATACGAATCGTTTTACTAAACGACAAAAAGGGAATGTTTTTCTTTCCGTACATATGCGGCGACAATGACTTCTCCGCCTCCATGACCATTATTTGAGTTTCAGCTTCCTCTACAAGCCATCACATTTTTTTTAATGAAAAATAAATACAAAGTTTTAACTTTCTTTTATTTTGGTATTGAAAATGGTTTTGAAAGCGTTTTTATTATATAAATGTGTTGTATTGATATCTTGTGATTGAAATGTGGAAATGTTATGTTTCCTTTATGCATGTTTTATGTGATACGATTATGTTATGGTTTATGATATGTTTAAACCTATTCATATGAGGAATGTATTGGACTTAATAAGTGACGGGTGGAGCCCGCTATAGCTCCTCGATGCATCGGTAGGTCTCATGAGACAACTAGACGTGGAATTGGACGAGGCCCTTTCCCAATTTGATTTATGGTTTTGGCCGACGCCTTAATCATTTTAGACGTCTTGGACGAGGCTTTGACAAAATGTTTCAGAATGTCTGGAATTATACATTCCCTCATTATGAAAGTGGTTATTGATATTGCATGTGATTATTCGACCAGTAGAATATCCATGTGAAGAAGTGAATGGAATTATCTCATTTTACTTTTTCCATATTATGTTTATTTTCAAGTTTAAAAGGCTTTTGTTTTATTTATACATTGCCTTAAATTTTTATGTTTATTTATGAAAGCTTCCGCAATATTGTTATCCTTACTAAGCATCTGGGCTCACCCCTTTCAATGTTTTAATATTTTCCAGGATGTGAAGAAGTATTTTATGAATGACCTGCAGGGATTGTCAGAAGAGGATATGAGTGTGGAATATGGAGACTTTGTTATTGTAGTTTTTTACTTTATGATGTAATGTAACGTTTACGAATGTATCTAGTGTTTCCAAGGCTACTAAACTAATCGGTATTTCAAGACTTAATCTTTTGTGATCATGCCAATGTTACGAAGTAATGCACTGACTCTGGGTAGCTGGGGTCGGGGCATTACAATTTTAAATCTATAGTAATACTTTTATGTGAAATGAAAAAACAATAGAATTATGTTTCTTTGTTTATATACATATTGATGAATAAAAATCTAAATCCACTTCCATCCCACATCATGTGATATGGAAGGAGGCTTGTGTAAATAAATATAGGATAATAATAGATGAACACACGTAAAAAGTATGGAAATAATGTGTAAGTATGAAATAATAAAAAATTGATTTGATTCAAATTGGTATTATATAACAATGATTACTTATTTTCCTGTATTTTTTATATGAATTAGACATAGAAATCATCATTAGTTATACCCAATTAATGACTACTATTAGTGGCCTTGAAGTGGAAAAATAGTATCAATGTGTCAGAGGTGCAGGTTTTGGTGTGTAACCATAAACATATTTTGAGAAAAAAAATGAACAGGGGGATAAAGATAAGAAAATGGAAGAGATGTAGGAATGATTAACTGCTCTAGAAGAAAAACTTAACTGGTAGCATGAGTTGTTAGAAAATGTTATGGGAATTAATTAAATAGAATAAACAACGCAAAAACAACCCCTACATGATGATCCCCCAACCCCACTATATTTGAGGTGAGCCATTTCCCTCAAAGTTGTGCCTTACTAGAGGTAATCAATTGTTTCATAATTGTTTCCATGAAATGTGAATCAGGTAGACATAGATACCTTTCCTGTACTGATATTCAATAGGGTAAAAATGTTTGTGATTTATATATACCCACACCCACCCATAACCTTGTTGTAAGGGGTACAATGTATAATATCCAAGGAGATATTCTACACTCACAAACAACTTCCAATAGGTCATGTGAGAGTAGAGATTCATGTAGATCATGAGTTGAGCTTCAAGATACCTGTTCCACTTGATGATCTAGATATTCATATGGTCGATATTGATATTGGAACTTCATAGAATGGATGTTTGATCTTATAAAAATACATTCCAACAAGGAAGTATTCCTTTCCAATTTATTTTTTATGAAAAAACATTAACAATTAAAGAAAAAAGGAATAAATCAACGGATGTTATTATAGATGTAGAAAGATAATGGCGTGAAATGAAAGGCTGAATCAAAATGATCTAAAAGATCAACCAATCAATAAAAAATGTTTTCAAAAAAGTACCTTTACCCCTACTAGTTCAAATTCTACATTTACTTACTTTATAAGTTTATGAAGATACAATGGTAAAAAGTGGTGATATAGCCATAATTGATTTTTAAGAACAAATGTACAGAGAGACCATTACAGAATATCTTGGTCTTGATAATGTAAATGAAATCCTAAATCATGAGTGGATAGGAATATTAGTTTTAAATGTATACATGAGGTGTGTTTTTATAATTTATTTGTCCAATGGCAGATCTACTATGATAATTATATTAAAATACTATTCATATTTTTTTGTAGGTGTATATATCAGAACTATTTAAAGGGAAATCCTTGTGAACAAAAATTTGGACTCATTAGTCCTCACATCACTTCTACACAAAAATTCTCATTGAAACCAAAGGAATATGAAGTAATAATTAAAAAACTAGCAGAAATGTTTGAAAGAAAACTTATAGATGATAGAATCTTCTTAATACCCACAATATAGGGGTAAAACTATACAATTAAATCATATCAAATATATTTTCATTACTTTCATTACATATTCCTTTTTTGGAAGCATTGGTTCCTCATTGTAATCAATTTGGATACTACAATTTTTTTTTCTGGATTCAATGCATGGATTCCCAACAAAACGACCATATGTGATGACATTTATTAAATTTTAATACACTACATGCAACATTTTACAAATAAACCTTAAGTAATAAATTTTATATTATTTTTTAATGAAAATTATATTATGTCAAGGCGATATTTGAATATCATCAAAATCATGGAATGAGGATATTACATGATCATAAGAAGCCTATAAAATTATACAAATGGATAAGTATTAGGGTATATATAATAATATTTCACTATCAATATATATATATATAAATATAATTAATTATTTTTACCAATGTTTCTATTGTTCCTGAAACAAAATAATGAAAAAGATTATGGTTATTATGTTTGAAAATTTACGAAAGATATCGTATTCCATCAAAAAAATAAAATCCATGAAGAGGAATTTTTTATGATATTTACAATTTCATTTAAAATATTTATTAATCCTTTTTTTTATTTATATTTTCTAGTATTACTCGAACTATAAATAGTACTTATATTCAAAAGGGGAAATAGATTTTTTTGTAAACAAATGGGAAGAATGCATAGTGTCATAATTTATACAAACATTATAAAGAGGTGAATTCCTATTAATTATGTAGTTAATTTTATCATCATTTTATATAAAATTTCTTAGTTAATTTCTTCATCATTTTTATGAGATACTTATTTTAGTTAATTTCCTTATCAAAACACATTTCACATACTCAAAACCAATAAAATTCATTTAGATTTTTTTGATAATTTAGGACAATAATCATTAAGTCATTTGTGATGTGTAGAAATCAACCACACATCTATCTGATGGATAGTGTGATTATTATGACTCTAAGTGTTTGTTTTTATTTAAAATCAACATTTTAGTTCAAAACATACATCACATACTGAAAACTAAGAAAAAATATTTGGATTGTTTTAATACTTTAGGATAATCATAAATAAGTTATTTTTGATATGTAAGAATCATACACACCTCAATCTGATGCATGATGTGCTTGGTATAACACATAGTGCATGTTATCGATTTAAAATTGAAATTTTCCTTCAAAGTATTTCTCACTCACTAAAAACCGAGAACATATTGTCTTGGTAATTTAGGACAATAATCCTTAAGTTATTTTTAATGTGTAGAAATCAATCATACGTCAATCTGACACAAGATGTGACTGGTATGGATCAAAGTGAATATTTTTATTTAAAATCTACATTTTAGTTCAAAATACACATGACATACTCAAAATTGAGAAAATGAATTCAAATTATTTTGAAAACTTCATAAAATTGATCCTTAAGACATTTTTGATGTATAGGAATCAATTTCAAACTTTGATTTATTGATGAAAACTGTCATGACATATGTTGGTGGGAAGTAGGGTACATTGGGTGCATCATGAATGACATGTTATTAATGGATAAGTCAAGGAAGAATTTTTACCTTCCATTTATGGAAGTTGATATCTCATCCCATTGATTTAAATAGAACTGTCGCCCTAAATTCCAAGGTCATGGTGTAACGACGAGTTTATTTCAGGTATTCAAAGAATGACCTATCAAGCATATATGTTGATGACACTATCATGAAACCTGCTTGATGAGATATTGTGACAAAGGGATTATATTATACAATGAGAATTTGTATGTGGATTTCATCATTATGACTTTAAGTTCTTTCTTTTGTGTGCCTCAACCCATTTCTAGACAGTAATCTTGGAATTTTGGCAAGCCCACCTAATACCAACAAGAAAAATCATAGAGGGTCACACACTAAGTGTTTTTGGTAGTCTGGATTAAATTATATTTGAATTTAATTAATGGAATAAATATTATTCTCAAGACTGAGGAATAATTTTATTCAAGATAAAATGATTTCATAAATTAAATAAATATTTATTCACCAGATTGTGAATAAAATATATTTATTTATTTTATTAAACATTTAATAAATATTTATTTACTAGTTTGTAAATAAGAATATTTATTTAAGAGAATAAAATATTTTATTCAAGTGTTCAATAAATGGAAGAGGAGTTCGAACGGACCAAGACCATGTCCGTTGATAAATTAATTATTTACAAGTTGTTAAATAATGTTTATCCAGTTGGCACAGAAAATAATAATAATATTATTATCATTATGTGGCATGGGATTTCATTTATGGTTCCATTTTGCGTAATTTGGCGCACCATAAATAATTATGTTGTTGTTGTTATTATGTGGCATGAGTTTTCTATAATAGTTATAATTTCATTTAATTGTTATTTAGAAAATAAATATTGTAACTGAAACCCCATGTCAATTAATAGGCTGGTACGTCTATTGTGCTAAAACCTGGTGAATTGATAATTATTGATCCAAACATTTTCTCTCTCAACTCCTCTCATATCTCCCTCTCAAGAACGAGATAAGTTTTTCAAGATCGAAGAACAAGCGATCAAGAACGATTGACACAAGAGATTTGTTTCTCTATGCTAGCACCTGGAGAACAAGTTGCGTTGTTTGAAGACCATTTGAGCATGTTTGGATCACCACTAAAGGGATTATACTTTAGATTTCATGAGCGCAATAAATACAATCTGGAAGGGTCATTCCGAAAGATCAACAATCATCAATGAAGAAAGTATCAAAGACCCAAGTATTTAATTTCTTCAAAAATTAATAAATTAATTATAAAAATGATGATCGAGATCCTATTTCTCAAATCCGATTCTTTTATTTTCTTTGTCTAAATATTTGATTTTAATCTGTGTATACTAGCGTTCATCGTCGTATTGATCACGGATTGGTCATCGATTATAGAAAGAGTAAAGTTGGGTCATTCCAACTGCCATGCTTCTGCTGTATCTGGATCCTTCAAGTGGTATCAGAGGGGTCACATCATCATTTGTAATTATTTAAATAATTCATTGATGATTTATTCATTGATAATTTAGTTCATTAATTAAAGTTTAATAATTATTTTAATCTAAATTTCAAGATATGTTCTTCCTCTATCATTTCTTGCAGATCTATCATAAATGAATAATTTTTTTGATTAAAATTAAATCCAGGATCTCATTAGGAGGCACTGATGATTCCATCCATGTAACACGACAGTACATACCATGTATTCAGAGTTACATGCTGTGTAATCTTCCAAACACATCATGTAATCCAGATTACACACCATGTATTTATGTTCAGTGCATCGGGAGTAATTCAATAATTAATCAAGCTGTGTGCATTAATGAAATGTGGTGTAGTTAATTCTTATACTACATTTTGACTAGGACATACTGGTGCATGGTCAGCTAGATTACACGTCGTGTGGCCCACTAGACACGGCGTGTAGTCCCTTTAGGTCAAGGGACAAACCATGTATCCCATACCCGGCTAAGCCGACCAGTAACTATGTAACCTAGAGACAACACGATGTGTGGCCCAATGGACATGCCATCTACTCTGATATTTCTGAAGTACGCCTCACACACTGAGTCCCTAGGCATGTACTTTGGATAAGATGGTGAAGACAGTACACGTTGTGTATTCAGAACTACACATCATGTAATTTACCAAATTACATAGAATTAAAACTTTAATTTTTGTGTAATGTTTAGAATTAAATATCATGTAGATTCAAATGGGTGTTCACCGTGTTACCTCTAACATTATGGATGAGAATATTAGGGAAATTTATAAAATGATTAAGATAAAAGTATTGATTAATTAAAGATAATAATTAATCAATTTGAGTGTGGTTTATCTCAATAAGAACAATTAAATAATTGAATGCTAGTTTTATTAAATGCACAATTCGTTGCATGTATGTGAATGATCATGAGCTAGACTAGACCTTTTTATGTGATTGGTTTACTTTTAATTTATTTTAAATTAAATGGTTGTCATGTGTGTCATCTATCATCATTAATATGTAGGGCATGCATGCCCATGGTATCTTTTATGTAAAACCCCCTTTTACCCCTCACCTGCATATGAGTTAAAAATCAAATGTAATGTATGGAGCTCTCAAGCTTGTGGAGACGGTTCAATTAAGGAGACGAGGTGAAACCAATCCAAGGAGATACAAAGGTGGAAAGGTGGAAAGTTGTAGACACGAACCATAAATGGTTCAAGGTGTTTCTCCCCTAGGTTAGTAGTTAGTTTATCAACCACTGGATAAACTAACCATTATAAGACCTCATGATAATGCCCTTTATTTTATTTCTATTAGTTTCATGGTTTTTCATTATGGATATATTGTCGCGACTACATAATTAATGAATTAACAAGCATGCAAGATGAAACTAAAATAAACTAGGCTTATGAATAAATATTATCAATACATGTTTAATCACTTAAATAAGTTTCACTTAATATTAACTATAATGTGATAAATATAATAAGTAAATTTACACATAAGAGATAAAAATCCCTCAATAAAATATTAAGTCAGACTAGCATTCCATTACTTGATTAAGGGAAAGACTTAATAAAACTAAGTGTCTGACCAACCCTTATTGGGACACTTACTTTTATATAGGAAGATCTTATAAATTTTTTGGGCTGAATTAACCATTTTACATCAAGAGGCGTGGTCATTGCTAGACTTGGTGTAAATTTGGTGGCAAGTGTTGAGGAAATCCAAGTCAGGATTTCAGGATTGGGGAGTTCACTCAACAGATCAAGGAGCTGCAAGCCTATAGTTAGAAAAGACCTACCTACCTAAATACCTTTAAATAGCTTGACCAAACCTTGTTGAGGTTATGTGAAGGGGAATATGGATCCTTTTCACTAGAATGTCCTAGAAACTAGATATTCCAAGTTCAATGGTGAGGGCCTTTGGGAATTGATAAAATAGTGGGAGACTTAATAAAATTAATTTATTATTTCTCATAAAATGTAATCAAGAAAGTACTAATCATATGATCTTTTAATTGCAGAATAAAAATGACAAGCTCATCAATTAAATTGTACCTATGATTAATACTGACAACATCCTCACCATCAGTAACTTCCAGGAATAGTTTAGATGCCTTCGGTTCATTCTACACCATGAACGGAAATATTACGTGTTGGATTACTCGTTACCTGATTCGCCTACCCAGGAGGCAAGTGATGAAGAGTTCCTAGTCTACAAGAAACATATGAACGGTGTGGTTGATGTTCAATGTTTGATGTTATCATCAATGTCTAGTGAACTCATGAAGTCTCATGAAAACATGAATGCCTATAGAATGATTGAGCACATCCATGGTCTTTACCAGGAGAGAGAAATATAGGAATGATTTGAGATCTCTAAGGCACTCTTTTAGAGTAAGATTGGAGAGGGTGTCCCAACTAGGGCTCATGTAGTCAAGATTATTGGCTACATTGAGCACCTAGAGGTTCTAGGGTTTAAACTCCCTGAAGAACTAGGTACCGATCCCATTTAGTAGGAAAGGTGAAAGGGCCAAAGAGCTTCTTGAATTGGTTTATACCGATGTGTGTGGACCATTTTCAATTGAAGCAAGGGGTGGATACTCATACTTCATAACTTTTACCAATGATTTTAGTAGATATGGATATATATAATTAACTAGGTATAAGTAGGATACTTTTGATAAGTGCAAAGAATACAAGAATGAAGTTGAGAACTATCTTGGTAAGAAGATTAATAAAATCCACTCAGATCAAGGTGGGGAATATATTAATCAAGACTTCATTGATTACTTACGGGAGTTTGGATTCCTATCCCAACTCAATCCTCCTTACATGCCTCAATGGAATAGTGTAAGAGAAAGGAGGAACTGCACCTTGTTGGACATGGTGAGATCAATGATGAGTCATGCAAGTCTTCAATTATCCTTTTAGGGATATGCGTTACAAATAGAAGCACGCATACTAAACCAAGTACCAACTAAATCGATAAATTGTATTCCATAAATTTTTTGGAGTGGATGAAAATCCATGTTATCAAATTTACATGTGTGGGGAAGAAAAATGTTTATTAAGTCCTCTTCAGGTAACAAAATTGCACCCTGATGCACAAAGTTCACCTTTATAGGATACCCCAGTAAAAAAGGGGATATTACCTATAAAACCCCTCAGATAAAATGTTTATAGTGGAAAGACATTCCATATTCCTTGAGAGGGAACACATCTCCAAAATAGATAGTGGGAGAAAGATATACTTTGATGAATTTGAGGCTCAAGGCACACAATAGTTTGTATAAGAGCATATTCCACAAATCCCCATAAAAGAAGAATATGTTTTAGAGACACAAGAACTACATAGGAGTATGATAAAGGTTATAGAACTAGAACGGTATTGTTTTCTAGTTACCAAGGATGGTAACTCATTATTGGTTATAATAATGATCTTATAACCTACAAGGAAGTAGTAAGTGGCACAGATGTTTCCAAGTGGTAAAAAGCTATGGATTATGAAATGGATTCCATGTACCAAAACCAATTTTGGATTTTGGTAGATCCTCTAGTAGATGTAAAGTCTATGAGTTGAAAATGGGTATTCGAGAATAAACTAAACATGGAAGAACAAGTCAGTACCTATAAGCCATGACTGGTTGAAAAAGGGTTTAAAGAGCGTCAAGAAATTTACTATGACAAAAAAATTTCACTAGTTGCAATGCTGAAATCCATCAGAATTCTACTGGCCATTTTTTCTTACCATGACTATGAGATTTGGAAAATGGATGTCAAAACATCCTTCCTTAACAAGAACCTTTATAAAGATGTCTATATGACACAAACTGAAGGGTTTGTGACTCCAAAGTATGCCAATAAGATATGAAAGTTGCAAAAATTCATGTATGGATTAAATCAAGCATCCAGGTCATGAAACATTCATCTTTATGAATCCATAAAGGAATTTGGTTTTAAAAAGAACGAATATGAGCCTTGTTTCTACGAACAGTTTAGTGGGAGTGTAGTTTTTTTTCCTAATAGTATCTGTTGATGACATATTACTTATTGAAAATGAGATACCAGTCTTAAAGTCTGTTAAGGCATGGTTGAACAAATGATTCTCCATGAAGGACTTGGGTGAGGCAACATATATTCTTAGGATCAAGATCCATCATGATAGATTCAAGAGAATGTTGGGCCTAAGTCAAAGTACATACATTGACAAGATAATGAATAGATTCAGTATGGAATAATCCAAGAGTGTATTTTTTCTAGCGTCACATGACATTCATCTTTATAAGAAAATGTTTCCTTAGACGCATGAGGAAATAAATAGAATGTAAATAACTCCTTATGCATTAACGATTAGGTCAGTCATGTATTCCATACTGTGTACTAGGCTAGATGCCACCTACGCATTAAGTCCAATAGGTAGGTATCAAGCTAACCCAGGTGACCACCATTGGATGACAGTCAAGACTATCATTAATTATTTGAAGCACATAATTCAGAAGTATCATCTCTTGTGGGATTTTTCTCAGATAGGAGAAGTTGTAGTGAATAGTATTTCCATGAAAGACAATATGGTGGACCCCTTGACTAAATACTTAACTCAGTAGAAACATGGTCATCATGTGAGGTCTAGTGGACTGAAAGTCATAGGCAGTTGGATATAGTCCAAGTGGGAGTTTTTTAGAGTTGGTGTCCTGGAACCAACTGTTTTTACTTTGATTACATGAATATTTAATTATATATTGTTCATTGTTTTTCAAGACTATCACTAGTATAAAATTGAGCAGTCGTGGAGGAAAATTTTGGGTGACTGCCAAATGACGGTCACTGCATTTTTTTATCCCATGCTAAAATCCCTCTCCCACTCCCTCTCTTTCATTCACCCTCTCCCATGAAACCCTGTGACCTCATGGCCCCGTGACCCCCTGACCCCAACCCCGCTCCCCCATTCTCTGTATCACCACCATCGAACGCTTCCGGCCCGTCATTCCATGTCATCTCTTTCATTCACCCTCCCACACGTGACCCCCCAAACCCACTCCCTCATACTCTCTCCCTCCACCGTTATACCCTTCTGACCCTGCCTCCCCCCCACTGTCGAGTTCTCCCACCTTTGTCGAGCCTCCCACCCCTGTCATGCTCTGTTGTTGAGCTATCCCGCCTTCATTGAGCCCTCTCACCCCTTTAAATCTCTTATGAGCCCTACTTCCCCTCTAAAGCTCTATTGTTGAGCCCTCCCACCCATGTTGTTGAGCCCCAGTGTCAAAGAATCTTTCCCCGTGTTTAGGTGTGATCTCTTGCACTCCTATATTTCCAATTATATGAATTTCAGATTTTTTTCCATCAAAATTTTCTTCTCAGTGGTTCAAATGTTCTATGTTGTTGATTTATTTTGATATTGTTAGGTGTTTTTGTCTTTTCTCATATGATATAGTTTTCTTTCTTCCTTGTTAGTTACTAGGATATATAAACCAAATAGGAATTTGAATGGCCGTATGGGATGCAACTTCTAAATATATAGGAGAAGACAATAGAAAATTAATTTTCTAAAATATGGTGCATGAAATCCTTTTACATATGGAATCAAAACAAATTTCTAAGAAACCCTTTTTCTGAGAACTATTAGTAGAGTGCCTTATCTATGCCGCATGCTTGGTGTTGATCCTATTAAAATCTTCAGCTGACTCCATGTTACCCACTTCCATTGACTAATTAATTCTACGATTCCTAGGGATGTATAATTGTGTTTCTTTGTGTATACAAATCTTGATAACATTTTTAATTTCTTCCTACAGCTTGGTTGTAGAGAAATATTCACAAAATCCAATGCTTGGTCATCATTGCATTACACATGGGAAGGTATAATCACATTTTGAAGCTTGTGTACGTGGCCCAATTCCTTATTTAAACTTTCATTGTCCTTAAACTAATGATTTTGATTTTTTTAGAATGATAAATATGTATCGATAACTTAAAAATATGTTTATGATTTAGTAATGAAAGTTGTGAAATCTATCCAAAGCTATGAGCTTAAGAAAGTATGTAAAAAACTAAAATGTTCTCATTAGTATCTGGATTTTGGTAATGATTCAATTTGACTATGTTGTTACTGATTGGTGATTTTTAGGGAGGATGCTATGGAATTTATGGTGTCAACTATCCAGAGTGGGTTATGAGCATAGAGGCATGCTTCAGTGTTAGTCTCATGGACCATATTGTGTTCCATTGCATGAAATGTTTTCCTATGTTTTATAGGCATGAAATGCTCTTGGACTATATTGTGTTCCTCCATATGACTCATTAGGTATGAATTATTATTATTGTTATTATGTTTTTTATTTATTTTCAACTTATTTCCTTCACTATATAACTTTTCATAATTTACTAACAACCCATCTAGTTTCATTTCAAACAGAACTGTTCATGGGAAATGGTACTATGTTTGGTTAGGTTAAAGGAGGAAATGATACATCATTCCACCACTTGGTTGGATGAATATTAAATTTTATGGAGATATGGTTCCAAAAAAAGTAATATTTAATGAAACCTCAAGGGGTGTTAGTATGGTTTCCTTATTATAATGAGGAAACTAAGAATACAAATATTCCCCTTGCCTTTTTTATTTTAACTCAAGGATATATTTTTCTTTAAACAATATCATTTGGAAAGTAACCAAATAGACTGTTATTATTTATTCATTCCATTCAATTCCATTTCATTACATTCCAACTCATTCCAACTTCACTTCATTTCATTCCACTCCATTTCATTTTATTTCACTCCATTTCATTTCATTCCACTCTCAAGCATTATATAAACCAAACATAGAATTCATTTTGTTTATTTACTATTTTATTTTAGGTGTTGATGCAGTATAATTCATCATATTCCATGCGGAGGTCTCTATTGCATTTATATAGGAGAAAAATATTTCTGAGGTACATTAATGAGAAGCAAGTGATGTTTTTACTTTACTCTTTATAGATTTTTTAATGTTGTGCAGTTCTTTGTCATCTCATTCCCTTCCTTTTTATATTTTGAAGACATTACCTAATACAACTAATTTTTTGCGAAGCAAGTTCCATGTAACTTTTAAGTTTTGGTGCCAATACAAGTGGTTTTTGGTAGCCTATATGCTACTCTTTGTGCAAAAATTGTCAGCTTTAGAAGGGTTATTCCAGAGTAAAGGGACATGGTTGAAGATTTTGGCTTGAATATATATTAATGGGATGATTTTTTATAACCAGTAGGCTGCATTTATTCCATATCCAGTCCACAGACATGATATTTAATGTTGAAAAATACTTGATATGATTATTTAATTGATTTCTATAGTCATACATGTATTTATTATCATTTTTTCATTTCTTATTGCATGTATATAGAGAAAAACTATGGGACCATCAAGGGATTTATCCACACTGGTAACTTCTTATGGATTTTATGTTACTTCTTTTATGCATGTTGGAGTTGTCTTCATTTGATGCTTTCTGCTAAAATAACTCAAACGAACTAACATTGAAGGTTTGACGTCCTTTAAAAAGGTGCGTTCAGGGGTAAAAACCAACCAAATGGCCTCTGAATGAGCTGAAATCAGACAAAAAAACCATAAATTGAATTGTGAGATGGCTGAGTATACAAAACATCAACCAGACATGTCATTTTCTTGGGATGACCGAAAATACACTTTTAGTATCGTAAAATACCAAAACGTGTGTTTAATGGTCAATTCAATATCAAAAAACCTTGGAATGACCTGAAAAAATAGGAAAACTGCCTTATTATTATTCATGTTGTGTACGTGCATACAGAATGTCAATCGGACGTGCGATCTACCCAGAATGACCAGATATGTGGTATTTAAAGGTTTGACACCCTTTAAAATCACGTGGGGGGTAAAAACTAACTAAACAACCACCGAATACATTGAAATCATATGAAAACAGCTGTAGAGTGGATTGTGAAAGGGTAGAGTATATGGTATGTCAATTAGAGTTGTCGTTTGGCTAGGATAACGAAAAACACACTTTTAGTGTCATAGAACACCAAAACATGTGTTTAACGCTCATATATATAACAAATGACCTTGGAATTACTCTAAATAGTAGTAAAAAAAATCATTATTATTCTTAATGTGTATGAGCAGACAAAACATCAATTAGATGTGCGGTCTATCCAAAATTACCGAATATGCGATTTTTAAAGGTTTGACGTCCTTTAAAAAGGTGTGTTCATGTGTCAAAACCAACCAAAAAACCTATAAATGTGCTAAAAATATATGAAAACAACCATATAGTGTATTTTGATATGGTAGAGCAAACATAACTTCAATCAAAGATGTCATTTTCCCTGGACGATTGAAAACACACTTTTAGTGTCATAAAACACCAAAACATGCGTTAAATGGTCAATTCAATATAAAACAACCTAGGAATGACCTGAAAATTTTGTAAGACCGTATTATTATTATTCACGTTGTGTAAGATCAGATAGAACGTCAATTGGATTTTTGGTCTACCTAGAATGACCAAATATGCGGTATTTAAAGGTTCAACGCCCTTTAAAAAGGTGCGTCAGGTGGTCAAAACCAACCGAACAAACTCAGAATTCCATGAAATCAGAACACAACAACCATGGAGTGAATTGTGAAATGTTATAACATACGGTACATCAATCGGAGGTGTCTTTTGACCTCAATGATGAAAAACACACATTTAGTGTGATAAAACACCAAAACGGGCGTTTAATGGTCATATTCATAGCAAACGACTTCAAGAATGACATGAAATCAAAGTAAAATCATCTTATTATTATTATTTATGTGTGTGAGGAGAATAAATGTGAATCATACATGTGGTGTGTGCGGTATGACTGAACATGTGGATTTTAAAGATTTGACGCCCTTTAAAAAGGTGCATTGGGTGGTCAAAACCAACCGAACGAACTCAGAATGCCATGAAATCAGACAAAAACAATAACTGAGTAAATTATGAAATGGTCGAGTAGAAGATATGTCAATAAGAGGTGCCATTTGTCCGCGAAGTCCGAAAATGCACTTTTAGTGTCATAAAATATTAAAATGGGCATTTAACGGTCAAATCCATAGTGAACGACCTCTGAATGACATGAAATCAGAGAAAAACCATCTTATTATTATTTCTGAAGTGTGAGAGGAGATGGAACATCAATAGGATGTGTGGTGTTCACGAAATGACAGAATATGTGGTATTTAAAGGTTCAAAGCCCTTTAAAAAGGTGTGTCAGGTGGTCAAAACCAACTGAATGAACTCATAATGTCATGAAATTAGACCACAAGAACCATGGAGTGAACTGTGAAATGGTTGAATAGATAGTACGTCAATCAGAGGTGTTGTTTGATCGCGATGATGAAAAACGCACATTTAGTGTCATAAAACACAAAAACAAACGTTTAATGGTCAGATTCGTAGAAAATGTGCTAGGAATGACTTGAAATCACAAGAAAAAAATCTAATTATTATTCGTGACGTGTACGATGAGACTGCATGCGTGCGGTACGATTGAATATATGGATTTTAAAGATTTGACGCCTTTTAAAAAGGTGTGTTGGGTGGTTAAAATCAGACGAATGACCTCACAATTCCATGAAATCAGAAAAAAAACAACCGGTGAGTGAATTTTGAAATGGTTGTGAAGATAGTACATTAATCGGAGGTGTCGTGTGACTGCGATGATAGAAAATGCCAATCTGGTGCCATAAAACACCAAAAAGAACTTTTAATTATTATATGCATAGAAAACATGCTTGGAATGACTTTAAATCATAGGATAATAATATAATTATTATTCTTGATGTGTATGAGGAGAAAAAATGTCAATCGAACATGAAGTTTGCGTGGTATGACTGAATATGTGGTTTTTAAGTATTTGACGCGCTTTAAAAAGGCGCGTCGGGTGGTCAAAACTAGCCGAACGACTTCACAATGCCATGAAATCAGACGAGAACATATGGTGAGTGAATTGTGAAATGGTTGGGAAAGCGTTATACTAATCAGAGGTGTTGTGTGACCATGGTGATGGAAAATGCCAATTCGATGCCATAAAACACCAAAACGAACGTTTAACGGTTATATGAATAGAAAACATGATCATAATGACTTGAAATCATAGGGAAAAATCTAATTATAATTCATGACATTTATGGGGAGATGACATATTAATAGGACGTGCAGTTTGCATGGTACGGCTGAATATGTGTTTTTTAGGTGTTTGGTGTGCTTGAGAAAGGTGCATGGGGTGGTCAAAACCGGTAGAACAACCTGATAATTCCATAAAATCAAACGAAAAAAATCAGTGAGTGAATTATAAAATAGTCGGGCGACAACACGTCAATCGGAGGTGTTGTGTGACCGCGGTGACCGAAAACGCACTTCTGGTGCCATAAATGACCAAAATATGCATTTAACGGTCAAATTCATACCGAATGACATCAGAATAACTTGAAATCATAGGAAAACATTCTAATTATTATTCATGATGTGTACGAGGATATGACACATCAATCAGATGTGTGGTTTTCATGGTATGACTGAATATGTGTTTTTTAAATATTTGGCGTGCTTGAGAAAGGTTCGTGAGGTGGTCAAAACCAACTGAATGACCTCTAAATTCAATTAAATCAAACGATAACAACCGGTGATTGAATTTTGAAATGTTCGGTCATACGACACATCAATCGGAGGTGTCGTGTGACCGTAGTGACCGAAAACGCACTTCTGGTGCCATAAATGACCAAAACACGCATTTAACGGTCAAATGCATACCGAATGACATCAGAATGATTTTAAATCACATGAAAATAGTCTAATTATTATTCGTAACATTTACGGGGAGACGACACGTCAACAAGATGTGCGATTTTCACGGTACAGCTGAATATTTGTTTTTTAGGTGTTTGGCGTGCTTGAGAAAGGTGCGTGGGGCAGTCAAAACTGTCTGAACGACATCAGAATGCCATGAAATCAAATCAAAACAACCGGCGAGTGAATTTTAAAATGGTTGGGTAGACGACACATCAATCGGAGGTGTCGTGTTACCGCTGTGACCTAAAACGGACTTCTGGTTCCATAAACAACCAAAATCCGCATTTAACGATCAAATGGATAACAAATGACATCAGAATTACTTTAAATCATAGGAAAATAGTATAATTATTATTCGTGATGTGTACAAGGAGATGACACATCAATCGGACCTGCGGTTTTTATAGTACAATTGAATATGTATTTTTTAGGTGTTTGGAGCGCTTGAGAAAGGTGTGTGGGGTGGTTAAAACCGACCAAACGACATAATAATTCCATGAAATCAGAAGACAGCAACCAGAGAATGAATTATTAAATGGTCAGGTAGACGACACGTCAATCGCAGGTTTCGTGTGACCGCGGTGACCGAAAACGCACTTCCGATGCCATAAACGACCAAAAAATTTATTTAACGGTCAATTGCATACCCAACAACATCAAAATGACCTTAAATCACAGGAAAACGGTCTAATTATTATTCTTGACGTGTACGAGAGACGACACGTCAATCAGATGTGTGGTTTGTGTGGTACGGCTGAATTTGTATTTTTTAAATGTTTAGCGCGCTTGAGAAAAGTGTGTGGGGTGATCAAAACTGGCCGAACGACATCAGAATACCATGAAATCAGAATAAAACAATTGGCAAGTAAATTTTGAAATGGTCGGGCATACAAAACATCAATCAGAGGTGTCATGTGACCGTGGTGATCGAAAACGCCTTTCTGGTGCCATAAACGACCAAAACACACGTTTAACGGTGATATGCATACCGAATGACATCAAGAATGACTTGAAATCACAGGAAAATAGTCTAATTATTATTATTAATGTGTACAGGGAGACTTCACATCAATCAAATGCGCGGTTTTCACAGTACGGTTGAATATACATTTTTAGGTGTTTGGCGCACTTGAGAAAGGTGCGTGAGGTGCTCAAAACTGTCCAAACGACCTCTTAATTCCATGAAATCAAACAACAACAACCATAGAATGAATTTTCAAATGTTCAAGTAGAAGATATGTCAATCGGAGGTGTCGTGCGATCGAGGTGACTGAAAACGCACTTCTAGTGCCATAAATGACCAAAACACGCGTTTAACGGTCAAATGCATACCGAATGACATCAGAATGAATTGAAATAATAGGAAAACAATATAATTATTATTTTTGACGTGTACGAGGAGACGACACATCAATTGGACTTGAGGTTTACGCGTTACGGTTGAATATGTGTTTTTTAGGTGTTTGGCGCGCTTGAGAAAGGTGCATGGGTTAGTCAAAACTGGCCGAATGACCTCAGAATGCAATGAAATTAGATGAAAAAAAACCAGCGAGTGAATTGTGAAATGGTCGGGTAGATGACATGTCAATCAGAGGTTTCGTGTGACTTCGGTGACCGAAAACACACTTCCCGTGCCACAAACGTCCAAAACACGCGTTTAACGGTCAAATGCATACTGAACAACATCAAAATGGCTCAAAATCACAGGAAAACAATCATTATTATTCGTGATGTGTATGGGGATATAAAACATCAATCAAACATGCATTTTTTGTGGTGAGGCTAAATATGTTCTTTTTAAGTATTTGGCGTTCTTGAGAAAGGTGCATGGGGTGGTCAAAACCATCTGAACGAACTCATAATGCCATAAAATCAGACGACAACAACCATAGAGTGAATTTTCAAATGATTGGGCATACAACACGTCAATCGGAGGTGTCATGTGACCGCGGTGACCGAAAACACACTTCACATGCCATAAACGACCAAAACACATGTTTAACGGTCAAATGCATACCGAACGACATTGGAATAACTTTAAATCATAGGAAAAAAGTCTAATTATTATTTGTGATGTGTAAGAGGAGATGACATGTTAGTCGAATGTGCGGTTTGTGTGGTACGGCTAAATATATATTTTTTAGTGTTTGGCGTGCTTAAGAAATGTGTGTGGGGTGGTCAAAACTGGCCGAACGACCTCAGAATGCCATGAAATCAGACGAAAACAACAATAAAGTGAATTTTGAAATGTTCGGGCAAATGACACATCAATCAGAGGTGTCATGTGACTGCGGTGACCAAAAACACACTTTTGGTGCCATAAACAACCAAAACAGGCGTTTAACTGTCAAATGCATACCGAACGAAATTGCAATGACTTGAAATCACAGGAAAAAAATATAATTATTATTCGTGACATGTATGAGAATATGGAACATCAATTAGATGTGTGGTTTTCACGGTACGGCTGAATATGTGTTTTTTAGGTGTTGACGCACTTGAGAAAGGTGTGTGGGGTGGTCAAAACTGGGAGAACGACCTCAGAATGCCATGAAATCAGACGACAAAAACTAGCGAGTGAATTTTAAAATAGTCAAGCAGAGGACATGTTAATTGGAGGTGTCATGTGACCACGGTGACCGAAAACAAACTTCTCGTGGCATAAAAGACCAAAACATGCGTTTAACGGTCAAATGCAAATTTAGAGACATCAGAATGACTTGAAATCACAAGAAAATAGTTTAATTATTATTTATGATATGTACGAGGATACGACATGTCAATTGGACATGCAGTTTGAATGGTACGGCTGAATATGAATTTTTTAGGTGTTTGGCTCACTTGAGAAAGGTGCGTGGGGTGGTCAAAACCGGCCAAATGACCTCATAATGCAATGAAATCAGATGGAAACAACCGGTGAGTGAATTGTGAAATGGTCGGGTAGGCAACATATCAATCAGAGGTGTTGTGTGACCGCGGTGACTGAAAACGCACTTCCCATGCCATAAATGACCAAAACACACGTTTAATGGTCAAATTCATACTGAACAACAACAGAATGACTTGAAATCACAGGACAACAGTAATTATTATTCGTGACGTGTATGAGGAGATGACACGTCAATTGGATGTGTGGTTTTCATTGTACGAATGAATATGTGTTTTTTAGGTGTTTAGCGTGCTTGAGAAAGGTGAGTGGGGTGGTCAAAATCGTCCGAACGACCTCGAAATTCCATAAAATCCAACGAAAATAACTAGAGAGTGAATTTTCAAATGTTCAGGCATACGGAACGTCAATCATAGGTGTCGTGTGACCGCGGTGACTAAAGACGCACTTCCCGTGCCTTAAATGACCAAAACACGCGTTTAACGGTCAAATGCATACCGAACAACATCAGAATGAATTTAAATCACATGAAAACAATATAATTATTATATTTGATGTGTATGAGGAGACAGAACATCAATCAGACATGCGGTTTGTGCAGTACGACTGAATATGTGTTTTTAAGTGTTTGGTGTGCTTAAGAAATGTGCGTGGGGTGGTCAAAATTGTCCGAATGACCTCGGAATGCCATGAAATCAGAAGAAAACAACTAGCGAGTGAATTTTGAAATTTTCAAGTATAATACACATCAATTGGAGGTTTCGTGTGACCGTGATGACTGAAAACACACTTCTGGTGTCATAAACGACCAAAACAAGCGTTTAACGGTCAAATGCATACCGAACGAAATCGTAATGAATTGAAATCATATGAAAACAATACGATTATTATCCGTGATGTGTGTGAGAAGATATAAAATCAATCAGACATGTGGTTTTCATGGTACGGCCGAATATGTGTTTTTTAGGTGTTGGCGCGCTTGAGAAAGGTGCGTGGGGTGGTAAAAACCGGTCAAATGACCTCAGAATTCCATGAAATCAGAAGACAAAAATTGGTGAGTGAATTGTAAAATGGTTGGGTAGATGACACATCAATTGGTGGTGTCGTGTGACCGTAGTGACCGAAAATGAACTTCTCGTGGCATAAAAGACCAAAACATGCGTTTAACAGTCAAATGCATACCGAACGACATTGGAATGACTTGAAATCATAGGACAACAATCTAATTATTATTCGTGAAGTGTGAAAGGAGGATAAATGTCAAATGGACATGCGGTTTTCGTGGTATGGATGAATATCGCTTGAAAAAAGTTCTTGGGGAGGTCAAAACTGACCGAACGGCCTCAGAATTCCATGAAATCAGATGACAACAACCGGCGAGTGAATTTTGAAATGGTCGGGTAGATGACATGCCAATTGAAGGTGTTGTGTGACCGTGGTGACCAAAAATGCACTTCCTGTGTCATAAATAATCAAAACACACATTTAACGGTCAAATGCATACCTAACGACATCAGAATGACTTGAAATCATAGGACAACAGTCTAATTATTATTTCTGATGTGTGCCATCATAGGACACATCAATTGAAAATGTGGTTTGATTAGAACCATAAAATTAACAATTTTAAATTTTTAAAAAGATATTCAAAATTATTAATATATTTTCAAAATCAAATGCTTTTGATCTGTTACAGTAAGCTTGAATTTAAATATGTTATTGCATTTCGATTATTTTTTTGGATGTTTTTTTCGGTATTAATTTTTTTATTAAATTATGTCATGCAGTTATATTCAATGATGGATGTGGAAGTTTGGAAGATGACGAGATGAAGAGATTTACGTGCGTATGAGTTTAAATATTTTAAAAAAGTTTTTTTTGTGATTTTGAAATATAGGGTTTTTTATTGTATTTCTGACATTTTAAAAAAATAAAAATGTCTATAGCATCCTCCATTTTTCACTCGCTGGAGCCGAAGCTGAACTAGGCTATAGCGACAGCCATTTGGTGATTGCTATAGGCCATGTCGGCTCGTCTGCAACGTCCACCAAATAGAAGACACTATTAGAAACACTGAAAGGCCTAAATCATCCACTGTAGACCTTTAGCGATAGCTTTTGGAGATCTCTAAAGGTCTTCATTCTACTAGTTGTAATTATGTCATAGAGTATTTGTCACATTAATAAGGTCATAACAGTTCCCCTCTATGAGGAGAACCTTGAAGTGCTATGACGATATTATTAAATATAGTTCTATGGTTGGATGACATAATATGATGGGACACATACTATACAGACTGTTAGGTGTGAGTACTCGTAATAATATGAGACTTATTCTCATGAAGTTCACACTTGGTAATCTCTAAGATGGGAGATTATGAGAACAGACATGCCAGTAGGAATTCCGCATGTTTTGGTGTCATCGGATAATCCTATATGCGAGCGTGTGTAATAGTTCTTAGACTTTATGAATATCATTAATACGTGTCATGACTCATGCACTTTGATTTAATGATGAAAACTGTCACGCCATATGTTGGTGGGAAGTAAGGTACGTTGGGTGCGTCACAAATGACATGTTATTAATGGATAATTTGAGGAAGGATTTGTACCTTCCATTTATGAAAGTTGATATCTTTGACCTTTGATTGAAATAGAACCATCACCCTAAATTCTATGGCCATGGTGTAACGATGATTTTATTTCAGGTAGTTAAAGAATGACGTATCAAGCATATAGGTTGATGACACTATCATGAAGCATGCTTGATGAGATATTGTGACAAAGCGATTATATTACACAGTGACCATTTGTATGTGGATTACATCATTGAGACTTTAAGTTCTTTCTCTTAGGTGTCTTGACTTGTTTTTAGGAAGTAATCATGGACTTTAGGAAAGCCTGCCTAATTCCAACAAGAAATAATCCTAGAGGGTCACACACTAAGTGTTTCTGGTGGTATCAATTAAATTCTATTTGATTTTAATCAATGGAATAAAAATTATTCTCAAGATCGAGGGATAATTTTATTCAAGTTAAAATGATTTCATAAATTAAATAAATATTTATTCATCAAATTGTGAATAAAATATATTTATTTATTTTATTGAACATTTAATAAATATTTATTTACTAGTTTGTAAATAAAAATATTTATTTAAGAGAATAAAATATTTTATTCGAGTGTTCAATAAATAGAAGAGAAGTTCAAAAGAACCAAGACAGTTCCTGTTGATAAATTAATTATTTACAAGTTGTTAAATAATGTTTATCCAGTTGGCAAGAAATAATAATAATACTGTTATCATTTTGTGGCATTAGATTTCATCTATGGTTCTGTTTTGTGCAAGTTTGTGCACCACAAATAATGGTGTTGTTATTTTTATTATGTGGCATGAGTTTTTCCTAATAGTTATAATTGAATTTAATTTTTGTTTCGCAATTAAATATTGTAACTGAAACCCCATGTCGATTAATAAGTAGGTACTTCTATTGTTCCAAATCCCACTGAATTGAAAATTTTGAGCCAAACATTTTCTCTCTCGACTCCTCTCATCTCTCCCTCTTAAGAATAAGAGAAGTTATTCAAGACCAAAAAATGGGTGATCAAGAACGATCGACGCAAGACATTAATTTCACCATGATATCACCTAGAGAATGAGTGGCATTGTTCAGAGACCATTGGAGCACATGTGGATCACCGCCAGAGGGATTCTACTTTGGATCCTCATGAGCACAATGAAGAAAATCTGGAAGGGTCATTCTGGATGATCAATGATCATTAACGAAGAAAGTATCAAAGACCTAGGTATTTAATTTCTTTAGAAATTAATAAATTAATTATAAACATGATGTATAAGATCATCTTTCTCAGATCTGGTGTTTTTCTTATCTTTTTTTAAATATTTGATTTTAATATGTGGATATTGGTGTTCATTGTTGTATTAATCCTAGATTGGTCATCGATTATGGAAAAAACAAAGTTGGGCCCTTCAAAACACCATACTTTTTTTGCGTTTGGATCCTTCAAGTGGTATCAGAGGGGTCACATCATCATTTATAATTATTTAAATAAATTTTTGATGATTTATGCTTTAATAATTTAATTTGTCAATTAAAGTTTAATTTTTCTTGTAATCTTAATTTTGAGATACGTTCTTCCTCTATCATTTCTCACAGATCTATCATAAATGAATAATATTTTTATTAAAATTAAATTTAGGATCTCATCAGGAGGTAACGACAATTCTGTCTATGTAACACAATAGTACACGATGTGTATGAAATGCGTTGTCGTGGGCGCCGTCAAATGATTAATGGTTTTTGGGGTGCCTAGGTGCATCAGAGTGGTTGACCAAGGTCATCTCTCAAAGAGGAAGTAATTGAAACAACTTTTTAATGGTATTCTAAAAATAAAATAAAAGAGAATAAAAACACTACTTTAAAGGATGGGGGTTGTTTATCATTTATAAATCTAGAAGGATGGGGGGTTGTTTATCATTTAGAAAATATTTTAAAAGGAATAATCGATCTAACTCAACCTATTCAATCAATTATTTATCATTATCATTTAAATTAACATCCACTTAATTATTATCCCCTAACTTGTTAACCCCCTAACCCTACGAGAATTAACCTTACCACAAAGATGAAGTGAATTAAACCCTAGGTTATCTTCGGAACATGTAATCGCAACACCCTGCTTTGATTGATGTTCTAAAGATAGATTATGGTCAGTGGTAAATTAGGTCACATATCCATTCTGTAAATGAGAACTAATTGAGTTTAGGGATTATGTTTGAAGTCTACAAATTAATCCCATGTGGTTTTGAATTACCGGTTAAGGTTGCACTTTCACAGTTTACACAATTCCCAACCTCGTGTGTTTTGTGTTAACTGTTCAATTGCTGCTTAGATTCATTTAAATTAAAAAATATATTAATAGATCATAATATTTTAATTAAATTATCTCATTTATTCAAAATAAATGAATGAATAATGATAGAGGTCGATTGATTACTAAAAAGAAATACTCTTCCGTTGGTGGTGTAGTCATCGTAGAAACGTTTTGCATGTGAAAAGGTTTAGAAAGGGTAAAACCCAATCTCATTTATACTCTTGATTATAGCCCAATTATAAAGATTAAGGATTATTAAAATAGAGGAAAACATGGGAATATAGAAGAAATTATAATAAATAGAAGAGGTATAAAGAAGTTTATTATGCAAATATAAATATTACAAAGCAAGAAAGAGAAGAAGGCTTCGATGAAGGGATCCTTGCTTCAAGATCTACCCCTATGAGTATAAGTAGTTCCAGAACCTCTAAGGTGGTTATAGGACTCCTATATAACTCCAAAATGGTATCACTTCACTCCCTTTTCTTAACTTCCAAATGGGGTGCCCAAGGTATCAATTTATAGCCAAAATAGGGAGTGGTTTTAGGCACCCAGTTTTCGAGATACCACTTTTGTGTCAGTTTTTAGTTGATAAATGAAATTATATAGAGTTGGAAAAAATATAAAAGTTGTATTAAATCATCTTTACTATCTCCATGTCAAATTTTGTGGCCAATTAAGAATTAAAACATGATATATGGCCGAAATATAGATTAAAGTCATTGACTTCATGAAGATTATGTCTCCTTGACAGATTGGTTCGGATGGACTCCTTAATGAACAAATTGGGATTCAGTTCCTTGAGAGGAGTTGTATCCCATGAATTTTATAAGTGTAACACAAAATATTAACCCATTTGGATGCACTTATTTTGATAAATGTTCAAAACAGTGGATAAATGTCCTTGGGATTTCATGCAGTTTGGCCCATTTCGCTTCTGGATCATCTCTGATCCTCCAAATCACCTCCTCCTACAAAGAAATCACAAAAACAAGAATAATTTCCTTTCTTAATAGTGATAAACATTTAATAATTTCATCAAATGGGATTTTCAATTTGAGAAAATATTTTTAATTTTAAATACAAAACTAGTTTAAAACAGTGATGTAGGGATGGAATAAAGTAGTGAATTGTGACGCGATCACACCCCCACACTTACCCTTTTGCACTCCTGGGAAAAAACTCATATTTTGGATTCCAATTTTTTTTTTCAAAATTAAACATCAATATCAAAACAAATTTTAAAACACATATCCTTGAGATTCAACAATTCCACACCAAGAAACAAATGATATCATGCCTCATAAAATCCATTATTTTAAGTTCTCTATTTATATCATTCAATATATTTTCACTTCATTTATCCTCCCATTCAAAAAACACTTTCCTCACTTTAATTTTATCTTATAACACAAATGTCAATTCTTTAGCAATTTCCTTCTCATCCAAACTCATTCATGGGTCACCATAGGCTTGATAAATTCCTACATCTCCACCTGATGTGAGTCAAGGACATATGCTTATCATGGGGAATTTTTAAGGTTGTTCTATGGATTTCAGTGGGTAGGATTTAGATGTGAAAAATTATGAGGCTGAATGAGGGGGACCTGACTCTTTTTGAAGAAAAATTTCATTAATCAATTTTTTCACTTAAATATGGTCTCCTCCTCAATCCCCATGGCATCGATTCATGTTCATCATCATGAAAAATAAAGGAATTTTCACACCATTCAACATTTCAGCAGTAAAAATGTCAATATTCTCAAACATGATTTTATTGAAAGATCCATATAGTCACAACTTTCTCCCTCTATTAGAAGATCCATAAAGGAACAACTTCACTTATCATGAAAGTTCTAGAAAAGGGACAAATTTCAATATAATGATTTTCTTTATTAGCAAACACTTCTCTTCAGAATTTAATTTTCCACCCAAAGTAGCACAGAATGTGGTAGCAGAACACATGACAGTTTCCCCCACACATAAGTTCAACTAGATTATGAAATTTCACTTCAAGAGTTGGTTGTATAGGGATAATTGGCTTATAATGTGGCAAACCTAACAGGATGTTCATCACTTATAAGGGATAAAGGGATGAAATGTTCAAGGTAGGACATTATAAAAAATGATTCTTTTAAATAGGGGCTTTAATACCAAACAAATTCCTCAATCATTTAAAACATAAGTACCCCAAACCCTCAAGTTTTGACAGGAATAAATCAAATTCTGGTATAATCAAGCATGGTTTGGTTCTCTCAAGAAATGAGGTAGATGTAAAGAATATGAAAATAATGGTTTAGAAGCCTCACAGTAAAGTGATTTCAAATATAAAGATAGTGAGATGTGGCATGGGATTCAAAATTCAGAGTACTTTTTATAAAATTACTAAATATTTAAACTTGAAACAAAGTTATTTTCAGCATTCATTTAAGCTCAGTTTCATGGGATAAATTGTTTCACTTATTGATATGGATTTAAAAATCACGATGAGAATCAGCTCAAAAGTTTCAAAAGCACGCAAAAAATTGAAAAATAAACACACAAAATTTGAAAAACACACAATTTTTTTTGTTTTTTAAAATCATTGAAAAACAGGAAAACAATTGAAATTACTAAAATAAAAGGTTCTATCCTTTACACTTAAAATATTGCATTGTACTCAATGTTAACCCATGAGATGATATATGCAAATGAAATATAGAATTTTAAATAGGTAAAATAATATAAAAGTGAAAGGGTTAGGAACAACCTGATATGCTCAAGTGATGATGGGGTCATGCAGTGTGATGAAATCCACTGCATCAGTAGGAAGTCCCTGAATGTATTTCTTAAAACATTGCCTGTTGACTATAAATCTCCTTATAGTTCCCTCTTGTTCGATCTCCACTACACCATAAGAAAAAACATTAGTCACAACATAAGGACCTAACCATTTGAAACGCAACTTACCAGACATCAGCTTCAGTCGTGAACTGTAGAGAAGGATTTTCTCTCCAACATGAATCTCCCTTTGTTGGATCATTCTATCATGAGATTATTTTTACCTTTACATGTATAGCCTTGATTTATCATATGAAGACAATCAAATCTCTTCAAGCTCTTGAATTTGAAACTTCCTTGGGATTCCAGCTTGTGCCAAATCCATGTTGCATTTCTTTATAGCCCAATAAGCCCGATGCTCAACTTCAATAGGGAGATGAAACGCTTTCCCAAAAATAATCCAAAATGGGGACATACTAACGGGTGTATTGTATACTATCCTATAATCCCACAATTCATCATCCAAGTGCTTGCTACAATCCTTCCTATTTGGTTGCATGGTTTTCTCCAAAAAATGTTTCAACTCCCTATTTGAAACCTCAGCCTGGCCATTTGTTTGGGGGTGGTATGGTGTTCATGTTTTGTGTGTCACCCCATAATTCTGAAGGAGGGAAGAAAAATTAAGATTGTAGAAGTGTGTCCCTTGGTCACTAATGATGGCCTTCGGTACTCCAAACCTGCAAAAAAATCTGTGCTTTGACAAAGTCCACTACAACATGAGAATCATCAGTCCTGGTGGCCTTAGCCTCCACCCATTTACTCACATAATCAAAAAAAAACCAAAATATACAAAAAACCAAAAGAACTAGGAAAAAGACCCATAAAATCAATTCCCCATACATAAAAAATCTCACAGAATAGTATGGGTTATTGGGGCATCTCATGTCTCCTAGAAATGTTCCTAGTGTGTTGGAAACGTGAGCACGACTTACAATACACATGAGCATCATGGAATAAGCTAGGCCAATATAATCTAGAGTCTAAAACTTTCATAGTTGTCTGTTTGGGTCCAAAGTTTCCTCCACATGAAAGTGTATGGAAAAAATGTAGAATATACTCAAACTCATGGTCAGAAACACACCTCCTAATGACTTGATCACTACACATGTGCCAAAGGTAGGGGTCATCTTACACATAGTACCAAGACTCACTTTTTAATTTTTGGACTTGATGTTTCTTTAAATTTGTAGGGATTTCAGATGCAACAAGGTAGTTCACTAAATAAACATACCAAGGATGCATACCTGAGATGGAATAAAGATACTCATCAGGGAAAGTGTCCTGAAGTGGTACCTGGTCCAAGGTGTCATCCTATAGTGTGTGAGTTATCCTACTCATGTGGTCCACCACCAAGTTTTCTGAACCCTTATTGTCCTTTATCTCAATATCAAATTCCTGAAGAAGGAGCATCCATCTGATAAGTCTGGGTTTTGCGTCTGGCTTCTTCAAGAGGTACCTCAGAGCTGTATGGTCAAAAAAACAACTACTTAAGAGCCTAATAAATATGAACAGAATTTATCTAAAGTGAATATGATAGAAAGAAACTTCTTTTCTATGGTTGTGTAGTTTTATTGGGCCGAATCCATTGTCCTTTATGCATAATAAATCACATGTGAACGTCCCTCCACCCTCTGAGATAAGATAGCTCCAACTGTGAAGTTGGAGGCATCACACATAATCTCAAAAGGAATCTCCAACCGTGGGGGATGTATGATCGGTGGAGTGTACAAAAACTTCTTTAGCTCATCAAAGGAAGTCCTAAAATAATCATCAAACACAAAATCAAAATCCTTTTGAATTAATCGTTACATAGTAAGAGCAATATTACTAAAATCTTTGATGAAGCGTCGATAAAATCTTGCCTTTCCTAGGAAAGATCTAACATCATGCACACATGAAGGATATGGTAAGGATGAAATAATGTCTATCTTAGATTTATCAACCTCTATCCCATGTTTTGACACTACATGCCCTAAGACAATGCCATTCTCTACCATGAAATGACACTTTTCAAAGTTCAAGACCAGATTCTTCTCAATACAACAATTCAACACCTTTCCCAAACTACTTATACATTCATCAAATGAGGATCCATAAAATGTAAAATCATCCATAAATACCTCTATGCAAGTCTTAATAAAATCATAAAAAATACTCACCATGCATCTCTAGAAGGTACCTGGGGCATTGCAAAGTACAAATAGCATCCTTCGGTAGGAAAATGTACCGAATGGACAAGTGAATATTGTCTTATCCTAATCCTCCAGAGCAGTAAGAACCTAAAAATATCTAGAAAATCTATCCAAGAAACAATAATGTGTCTTCTCAGCTAGTCTCTCAAGCATTTGATCAATAAATCATAGGAGAAAATGGTCCTTGTGGGTGGACTGATTTAGTTTCCTATAATCAATACACACACACCAACTGTTTTGTACCCTCATTAGAACTAACTCATATTTATCATTTTTAACAACAATAACACCACTTTTATTAGGCACAACCTGAATAGGACTCACCCATTGGGAATCTAAAATGGGATAGATTATGCATGCCTCGAGAAAATTTTCAACCTATTTTTTAACAACCTCAAAAACATTGGATTGAGTCTCCTTTGTGGCTACCTAACAGGTTTATCCTCATACTCCAAAAGAATCCTATACATGAAAATGGAGAGGATAATACCTAATATGTCAGCCAAGGTCCACCCGATTGCCCTGATGTTCTCCCTCAAAAGATTCAAAAGTTTTTCTTCATTTTCAAAAGGGAGGTTGTTAGCAATGATAACAGGTAATTTCTCACCACTTAAAAAGTATGAGTATTTGAGATTAGGTGTCAATGGATTGAGTTCTAATGTAGGGGTGATTTATGGATGAAGAATTTGAAGGAACTGAAATATGTGCACAATGAACATCAGTATTAGAATATACATCATCAAAATCTGAGAATAAAGCATCAAATCCATCAGCATACTCAACATCCATGTCATAATCAAAGTTCGCATGATCAAAATCAGAATACGAATCCATTTCAAAATCAAATCTAAGAGAGTCATGTGCATTAGAAATAGGTGTGTAAGTACTCTTGGACATCAAACTAGAACCAATACTCATAATATCCCTAAGCACAGGACAATCAAATTCCATGGGGTTTTTATTTGGTGGTTCAAAATGGGAGATAAAAAATGTATAATGATCCTCTGAGGGGTACTTCATGGAGTCCATAACATTAAATATCACGACTTCATCTCCAAACTCCATGGAAAGTGTAACCTCATGGACATTTATGACCATTTTAGTAGTTTTGAGGTAGGGCCTACCTAATATAATGGGAGCATGTGAACTTACCTGATCATCCTCCATGTTCAGCACATAGAAATCTATTGGGAAGATCATGTCTCTTACCCAGACAAGTACATCCTCAAGGACTCCCGTTGGATATGATGTAGCTCTATTCACTAACTGCACTAGTAATCTCATCATCTTTAACTCACCAACCTGTAAAGAAGAGAATACAGAGTGAGGCATCACATTTATAGAAGCTCCCAAATCACACAAAGCATCAAAAAAGTGTAACTCCCATATGGTGCATGATATAATGAATGTCCCTAGATCCTTTAACTTTGTTGGAATTTCTAGAGTTGGTGTAATGAGTGCTGAAACATTCCTTCCAAGATTGATCCTCTCATTTCCATTGAGCCCTCTTAGATTGGTACAAAGTTCTTTTAATAATTTTGCATACCTTTGGATTTTCTTGATGTCTTCAAGTAGGGGAATGTTGATCTCCACATGCTTGAAAGTGTCCAAAACCTCCTTTTTCATTGCCTCTTCAGCCATATTCTTGGTTTGAATAACCCTGTTTGGAAAAGGAAGGGGTTTATGAGGAACATCATTAATATTTTTCTTATTTCTATCTTTCTCCTTGGGTTTCTCATCAACCAATTTTGAATGGGGCTTCTCCGGAGTTGAGGTGAATCCTGGTGGAATGGTAGGTGGATAAGCATAAGTTGTTTTCTTCATGATTCTCAATGTGATGGAATTGAAATTTCCCTTTGTATTTGGAGTAGGTTGGGAAGGTGGATTTATATAATTCTTACTTAACAGTTCATGGAGGGTGGTGGCAATCTGGCTCATTTGAGTTTTCAACTCCCTCAGCTCTGAAACTTGACTCTTAAACTAATTCTTTTGATTAAGAATAGTTTGTTTCAAAATATCATCAGTATTAGAATCTACCTTGGTTTGATAATTCCCTTGTTGTTGACTTGTTTAATCTTGAGATTCAAATCGCCTTTGGGATTGTTGGAAACCCTGTTGGTAAGGTGGAGGCTGCTGGATGTTTTGTTGAAAGGGGGGCCTTTGTTGTTGTCCAGATGCATACCTCATGCCTGATTGATCCTTAGACCCTTGGTTTTATGTTGGTTCAAAGGAATCAAACTTCTTTTTTGGATATGGTTGTTGTTGATGTTGATATGGTCACCCAGGAAACACTGCTGCACAATATTATGTTTCTTGTAGTTGGGGGAAATAGTCAGTTGGGTGGCTTGTCTCAGTGAAAATGCCACAAGACCTTGAAGGAGTGGGTTAAGATGTCTTTTGAGCCAAAGCAATCCATCTCACCATAGTGGTCAATTCTTTCAACTTGGTATCAATCAAATGAATTTCAATAGAATAATAATTTACCTAATGTACTCCTCGAACATGTGGTGTACCTCGATCACCAAATTGTTGAGAGTTTTGGGTCATCTTGTCAATCAATGCATGTGAATCTACTGGTGTCTTGTCCACCAATTATCCTTTAGCTGCGACATCCACCATGATCCTCTCCATAGGTGTGAGTCCTTTATAGAAGTATTGGATGAGGAGTTTGTCACTGATTTGGTTACGTGGGCAGCTTGCACACAACTTCTTGAATCGTTCCGAGTACTCATACATTGACTCCCCTTGTGCTTGCTTGATTCCAGATATCTTCTTACGAATGGAAGTGTTCCTTGATTTTGGAAAAAATATCTACAATAAAATACATTTCAAATAATTCCAACATATTACATCTTCAGGTTGTAAATAATACATCCAATCTTTTGCAGCTCCATCAAGTGAAAATGGGAATGCTCATAGTTTTATTTGATCTTCAAAAACATTTCTTGGTTTTATGATTGATCAAAAAACATTAAATTCTTTTAAATGTTTTTTTGGATCCTCACTAGATAATCCATGAAACTTTGGAGGAAGATGAATTAACTCAGATTTCAGTTCAAAGTCCGATTCGAGATTCAGGTATGCAATACAATTTGGTTGATAATTAATATCAGGTGCAAACAATCCTCGAATGGTTCTATTAAGTTCATTGTTATTGTCTTCAACCATTAGTTCTTGTTTTAAGTTGGACTTATATGTGTTTCCAATTTCAATGTTCTTGGAGTAGAGGAATTCTCCAACTGGTTGAATGTTTAAACTTCCCGTAGAATGAGAATGTCTGATTCGAGCTTGAAGTCTACGTTCAATATCAGGGTCAAGATCTAAGAGATCTTCAGGATTAGTTCATGTAATAAATAAAATAAAAATGAAAAGAATAAAAGTGGACCATAGTAAAATAAAAATGAGAAGTTTGAGTTGATGGTCCAAAAATAATAAGAATAAGAAAACCAAAGAAGAAGAAAACCAAAGAAGAAGAAAAAATCAGATTGGGTAAATAAGGAAGAAATAAGAGAAGAAGAGAATAAAATGTAAAATAAAATAAATAACTCTAAATGGTTGAAATAATTAATTGCCTCCCCATTAATGGTGCCAATTTGAAATGCGTTGTCATGGGCACCCTCAAATGATTAATGGTTTTTGGGGTACTTAGGTGTAGTAGAGTGACTAACGAAGATCATCTCTCAAAGGGGCAGTAATTGAAACAAATTTTTAAAGGTATTCTAAAAATAAAATAAAATAAAATAAAATAAAATAAAAATACTACTTTAAAGGATGATTTTTTTATCACTTATAAATCTAGAAGAAGTTTTATGGAAGAATATTGTAATTTTTTCTATTTTTGCTTTTTAAATGAAGTTCGATTAAAAAGACACAACAAGAAAAAAATTTAGAAAATATTTTAAAAGGTGTAATCGATCTAACTCAACCTATTCAATCAATTATTTATCATTATCATTTAAATTAACATCCACTTAATTATTATCCCCTAACTTGTTAACCCCTGAACCCTATGAGAATTAACCTTACCACAAATATGAAGTGAATTAAACCCTAGGCTATCTTCAGAACATGTAATCCCAACACTCTTATTTGATTGATGTTCTAAGGATAAATTATGGTCAGTGGTAAATTAGGGAACATATCCATTATAGAAATTAGGACTAATTGAGTTTAGGGATTATTTTTTAACTCTACAAATTAATCCCGTGTGATTTTGAATTACCGGTTAAGGTTGCGCTCTCACAGTTCACACAATTACCGACCTCCTGTGTTTTGTGTTAACTGTTCAATTACTTTCTTAGTTTCATTTAAATTAAAAAAATCAATTAATAGATCATAATATGTGAATTAAAGTATCTCATTGATTTAGAATAAATTAATGAAGAAGGATAGAGGTTGATTGATTACTAAAAAGAACAACTCTTCCATGGGTGGCGTAGTCATCATAGAAACATTTTTCATGTGCAAAGGTTTAGAAAGGGTAAAACCCAATCTCATTTCTACTATTGATTCTATCCCAATTATGAAGGTTAAGGAAGATTAAAACATAGGAAAATAGGGGAGTAAAAAAGAAAATATAAGAAATAGAAGAGGAATAAAGAAGTTTATTATGAAAAAATAAATATTACGAAGCAAGAAAGAGAGGAAGGCTTCGATGAAGGGATTCTTGCTTCAAGAGCTCACCCTATGAGTATAATACAACGACCTAGACCCGAACAGCTACCCGAACAGTGCTAAACGGGTTGGGTGTTACTACCTTAGGCACACCTCCCCGAACGCCAAAGGTTGTCGACTAGTAGCGAGGGTCTTATAGGTATAGTGGGGAGGCTATACCCTCTCAGAGGATAATAAGGGTACTGGTCTGAGAATAATAATAAAGGTGCAATGGAATAAACAAATCAGTAGACTCAAAATAGACCTGTAGAGAAGAAGCACAATCAATATCAAGAAACAGCAAAAGTAATAAATATAAACAAAAACCGCAAAAATAAATATAACAATATGATGATAACTTGTAACTACTACTGAACAACAAAACATGCATCCAAAGCAGGTCATACATATCCATATATAAAAAGGGCTCCAATGGCTAACCAAATGTAGCTACAAAACAAGTAAGCATGCTAATATAGAAAAGGAAGAAAAACAAGGTAAAATCCAGCTAGGTAATACCTCAAGGTCCCTACCATCTCTATGTGACAACTAAGACAACCCATCTCCTGAAGCTGACCTCTTTCCTGTACGTTAATCCATAAAGTCTGCATGCATCCCGAAGGGCCCGTGTAGGGTGTGAGATGAATATAAGTAGGATACCACCCAATGGTGAATACCTAATATAAATGTTTAAGCTGATATGAATTTATAAGGAAAATAGTAAACAATATTATGCACAAAAAAAACACAAACTCAACCAGTGCTCAACAGCCAACATGGAGTGTCACCTGCTTTGGCCAACACGAGAATCTCTGTCATGTAACCCCACACCATGTGCCCCCTGAAACTGCGTGTCTCAAGTACCGACGTCCTGAAATCACACCCAAGAAATAGTATCCCGAAGGAACAACGATGTTTGTCCTCAAATAAGTAACAAAAGGGACAACGATGTCAACCCTCAAATAAAGCAATCGGAGGGACAATGATGTCTGACCTCAAATAAAGTAACCAGATGGACAGTGATGTCTGCCCTCAAATAACGGAGAGCCTCTACCCCTAATCCGATAGACTCAACGCTATCCCCTAAAGTCTCCTCACCTTCCATGTGGCTTTATATGACAAGCACCCCCAAACCAAAAGTACCTAGACCGCAACTAACAGGGGCCTTTACCCACACGAGTGGTCAAGAGCACCTTATCACGGAGTCTCTCTGTGTGCACACTACTCAAAGTCCCGGGTGAGCGGTAATCACCAAAATAGTACCCAAGACACAACACCTCTGACACCTCATGTCCCTATGATCATGCCGCTCAAGTCCGATGGCCTCGCCATCTAAGTAACTCGGGCCATGACCAACATGACAGTCACCCTGCCTCAAGATGATGTCCATGACGACCAATCCCATGGTCAGAACCACCCAATGTAACCTGGGCCAAGCCCAACCTGTGATCAGCATCACTAAACAATACCCAAGCCATGCCCAGCACAACTCGAAGGTTCTAGGATATGCAATATCACAAATCACATATATACATAGAATCAAAAGAATACTTTATTAGGTCAAAACCAACTAAATGGTTGAATTGCACTAGCTAAGAGTTGTCCCATACCAACTCCAAGGTCTTGGAAATCTCTAATAATTCATATAATAACTTAAAAAATTAAACTTGTCAGTTTATTCAAGAAAAAATCAATTTATACGAATTTGGCACCCCCAGCCAAAATTCCCTATATGAACAACAACCCCTTACCTAGCCCCGCTCAAGAAAAACAGGAAAAAGGGCATACCCAAAGGCATTCCACAGGTTTAATAAGCAATTAAACAGACAATAACAAGTAAATTAGGGTCTCACTCAAAATACCCAAATATGCACTTTAAGCCGCGCCACCCAAAGGTCTGCGAAAACACAAAAGAAGGTATGTACCACCTACCTGAGACTCGTATGATGATACTCTTCCGATAACAACCTCCAATTAGGTCTAAAACGTGGTATATATATAAAATAATTAAAACCTCTCAAACCCCTAAACTCATTCTAGAATAGAAATCAAGAAGAACGACTCAAGAGGAATCAAGGCCTTACCGAGGGGGTTCCAATGGATCAAACGGTGTTTGATTCCGACTTCGGTCGAAGAAACAGGAAGGGATTGAAGTCCTGATGGCCTAGTTCTTGACACCCGGTGACCCCATATGCCCTCTTCCTCAAAATGAGGTTATTTCCTATTTTAACGAAAGAAAGAAAATAAACGGTGTGTACTTTAGGACTACACGCCGTGTATCATTTTACTGTTCATATAACGACAAATATTTCACTGAGGATTTGTTGACTGACTACACGGAGTGTACCTAGGGGTACACGGTATGTACTTATCTACCCGGACGACATCCCCAACATGCCATGTATGCCCCCATACACAACCCCTCTACATGGCGTGTACAACTATTACATGACATGTACTTGATAAAAACATTCTACCCAGCCAACAGGCCTACACTCCATGCATGGACTACACACGTTCAAGGTATACAGCATGTCGAGCAACAATACATGCCATGTAGTAGGAAATTCCTACACAATCATCACACGACATGTACTCAGTGAGCACACGGATGGTACGTGCCTAACCCATACACGGCGTGTACTTTAGTGTACATGGAGGGTAGTTTGAAAATTTCCAAAACTTCTTAGATTTTCATAGTTTTCACATGAAAAAGTCAAAAATTCAAAAAGTGTTGGTATTTTGACCCGTTCTAAAAACCCAAGTTCTTACAATCTCCCCACCTTAACATAGCTCGTCCCCGACCTATCAAAAGAAACCCAAAGATGGCATCAAACATACCACCCCGATCAAGGTAACCCAGACTTCCTTAGTCTCAAAGGTTCTGGATAAATTCCTCAAGGGTCTCCCCACCTTAGGAATTTTATAAATCGATCTTAACCCTACAAAACTCAACAAAGCAAGGGTTCACTGATCTGTTTCTGGACTCATGGTCATCTTGTGATGCATCGTCACCCTTGCGCCTCATTGGTGCTTTCGTGTTGTTTCTGACATCCAAACGTATCCAACACAATATTGGTGTTTGCCTCCACAAGGTCCTGCATCCCATGAATGCTCAAAAAAAACTTGGAACCTAGAACCTCAAGTAACCTGCATCCTTGATTCCCCGATTCCCACGAAACCTTAAGTAACCCACATCCTCGTTGACCCGATGCCCACGACACCTCAAGTAACCCGCATCCTCGATGCCCCTGATGCTAAGAATCTCATACATATATATAAATATATTACGCACCTAATATGGCTCTAATCCCACTGACCAACATCTAGTCAGTCCACGTAAATCTTGTGCACCTCGTGCACTCAAAACAGACATTCCTCAACAGGTCATGTCAAAAGAAAACAAGAAATTCATGACCACACTCACGGTGTACCTCTAACCATCATCGACTCACCAGCTTGTTCAGCCCCGGGAAGCTCCACGGCATGCACCTATCCTGAACCACGACTACCTAATTCCTGACCTCCCTACGATGTTGTTCCAGTCACCAACCAATGACCCCTTAGTTGGGTCCTGCTGTCTCCGTCACGTCCTACGTGTGCAATTGAACCTCGGTTACCCTCTCCTAGTACTGAACCTGAACCAACTCCAGATGCCACCGTCTATCCTGGTCCCTGGCTGCCGGCTGTCTGAGAAGGATACCTGCAAAACCTCTCTAGATGCCCGACCTATCCACATGCTCGGAACTCTTTTGGATGCCTATCGCACTGATTCCGAACATGTCCTAGCTGCCCACACTGAAAGCAAACCACTACTGAACTACTATGAGGTGGTCTAGTTGAGTCTTTGGCCTAACTACCCTGCTAAAACTCATCCCGTCTCCGCTTACTGCTGTCTGGACCATCACCTGAAGCTATCACCTGGCCAACCTAGGGTCTATCCCTCTGGTTACCCTCTACTATAAGCGTCAAATTCACCGCCTCTGAAAATGAACCCAGCCTGAAGATATTCACCTGGATTCAAATTGAATGTCGTAATCCATCCTCGAAAGGCCTCACCCTTGTCGCATCATTGCTTACCATACCAGGTGTAAAGTGAGACATCTCAGTGAAAGTAGTTACATAGTCCATGACGGACATGTATCCCTGCTGAAGGCTCAAGAACTCCCGAGCTCTCTCGGATCTCAGTGTATCTAGGTAAAAGTTCTCAAAGAAACTATCCTCAAAGTCCTTCTATGATAGCCCCTCGTGCCTGCAAGCCTGAACTTACACATCCCACCAATGCTTCGCTGGTCCTCTTAGAATGTATGTCACCAGCTTAACCCTCCACCCTGGAGGCATCTCGAGTTGCTCAAAGATCATTTGCATGCTCTCTATCCAGTTCTTAGCCGCATGAGGACCACCCTCACTCTGAAAAAGTGGAAGGTGTTGCAATTGGAACTCCTGCATCAGATATTCCATCGATGGCTCTGTACCTTATGCACCTCTGTCAATCCCCTGCAAGACATGTACCAGGATAGCTCAGAGCTGCTCATCAAGCCATGGTCCAAATGTTTCCAAACCTGGTTGTTGTCCTTCCTGCACTGGATCCTGAACCTGATCTTTTCCCAGAGCCTCTACCTATGGCTCATGCTTTTCCTGCACCGAATCCTGAACTCGATCCTGCTCCTGTGTCACTGTACCATCTCCGGTCTGATTCTCTATATGAGTCACCCAAAAAGGAATCCGCTGAATACCATAAATGGTCAGACAAACCACATACATAACAATATATACATATATATTGTAGATAAGGAAAGTAGTAAAAGGTAGCGCATAACTACTAACCTTACTCTACCCCACCGCAACCATGCCCCATGGCATCTTGGCCTCATGTCCTCCTTACCCACCCTTAACAGAGTCAAGTATCAAAAGTACCTCAGGCCATGCTCGTCCTGACAACTAACGTTGACTCAAACTGATGATCGAGTCACCCAATCTTGGTGATCAAAATCACCTCAACCATAGTACCTGCCTGCTCTCATAAGAGCCAGACCCAAATACCCCGCCACATGAAATTCTACAAATATATAAATCATGTCATAACACATTGAAATTCAACAAGCAATTATATTAGTAATTTCACCTATTCACGTTTCAAAAGAATAAAAATCATGAAAATTTACATTATTCACATGGAATTATCACTTTACAAAGCATACGCGCGGTAATGAAATTGAAATACCCTAAAAATGTGCCTATCAAAAGCCAAAAAAACAAGTATTTACATACTGAGACAAGGTCGAATTCTCCCTTAACGCACCAGGTCAAGGGTTACATATCAAAATCAATAACATCACACACCAAGTGAGTCACCGAGGTAGAAATCATATAAACTGTAATCTGAGAAAAAGAAAACAGCAATTCCCACCCATGGAAACTTGGTTCATCCCTCGTACCTTGGGCTGCATGCACCCAAGAATAAGTTAGAAACCCAGTTCCACTAACAACCTATCTCTAGTCTACCATATCCTAAATAGTAAAACCAACAGAAATAAAAAGAGAAGTCTCAATCTCATTAGTATCCAATGAAACAATTCTACTAAATCCCTGTCAAGAACTCCTCTGATACCACTTTATAATGACCCGAATTCGAACAGTGCTAAACTAGTCGGGTGTTACTACCTTAGGCGCACCTCCCCAAACGCCAAAGACTACCGACTAGCAGTGAGGGTCTTATAGGTAGAGTGGGGAGGCTATACCCTCTTAGAGGATAATAAGGGTACTGGTCCGAGGATAATAATAAAGGTGCAACAGAATAAATGAATTAAAAGAATCAAACCAGACTCACAGAGCGGAAGCACAATCAATATCAATAAACAGATGAAGTAATAAATATAAATAATAGTAATGGAAATAAATAGAACAACATGCTAATCACTTGTAACTACTACTGAACAAAAAAACATGCATCCAAAGTAGTTCATACATATCAATATATAAAAAGGGTTCCAACGGATAACCAACTGTAGCTACAAAACAAGTAAGCATGCTGATACAAGAAAGGAAGAAAAACTAGGTAAACTTCAGCTAGGCAAGACCTCAAGGTCCTTACCATCTCCATGTGACAACTAAGACAACCCAACTCCTAAAGCTGACATCTTTCCTACACGTAAATCCATAAAGTATGCACACGTCTCGAAGGGCCCGTGCAGGGTGTGAGTTGAATCTCAGTAGGATACCACCCAAAGGTTCATACCTAATATAAGTTTTTAAGTAGACATGCATTTATAAGGAAAATAGTAAATAGTACGATGCACAAAAAAATACAAACTTCACCGGTGATCAGAAGCCACCATGGAGTGTCACCTGCTTCGGCCAACGCCGGAATCTCTGTCATATAACTCGGTACCATGTGCCCCCAGACACCGCGTGTATCAAGTACCGACGTCCTGAAGGAACACCCAAGAAATAATAGCCAGGAGGAACAACGATGTCTGTCCTCAAATAAGTAACTGGAGGGACATCGATGTCTGCCCTCAAATAAAGTAATCGGAGGGACAATGATGTATTCCCTCAAATAAAGTAACTGAAGGGACATCGATGTTTTCCCTAAAATAATAGAAATCCTCTACTCCCAACCCAATAGCCTTAACGCTATCTCCAAAAGGCTCATAACCTTCCACGTGGCTTCCTACGGCAAGCACCCCAAACCCAAAGTACCTAGACCGCAACTAACGGGGGCCTCTACCCACACGAGTGGTGAAGACCACCTCATCACGGAGTCTCTCTGTGTGCACACTACTCAAAGTCCCAGGTGAGCAGTAATCACCAAAATAGTACCCAAGCCACAACACCTCTGAAACCTCATTTCCCTGCGACCATGCCGCTCAAGTCCGACAGCCTCGCCATCCAAGTAACCTGGGCCATGCCCAACGTGACAGTCACCCTGCCTCAAGCCGACGTCCATGACGCCTAATCCCGTGGTTAGAACCACCCAATGTAACCCGAGCCAAGCCCAACCTATGATCACCATCACTAAACAATACTCAGTTCATGCCAAACAAAAATCAAAGGTTCTTGGATATGCAATGTCACAAATCACATATATACATAGAATCAAAAGAATACTTTATCAAGTCAAAACCAACTAAACGGTTGAGTTGAACTAGCTAGGTGTTTTCCCATACCAATTCCAAGGTCTTAGAAACCTCTAATAATTCATATTATAACTTAACGAATTAAACTCAGGATTTTATTCGAGAAAAAATCAATTTATACCATTTTGGAACCCCCGACCAAAATACCCCATATGAGCAAAGACCCCTCACCCATCCCCGCTCAAGAAAAATAGGAAAAAGGGCATACCCAAAGGCATTCCACAAGTCTAATATGCAATTAAACAGACAATAACAGGTAAATTAGGGTCTCGTTCAAAATACCCAAATAAGCGCTTTAAGCCATGCCACCCAAAGGTCTGTGAAAAAACAAAAGAAAGTATGCACCACCTACCTGAGACTTTTATGATGATACTCCTCTGATAACAGCCTCCAATTAGGTCTAAAACATGGTAGATCTACAAAAGAATTAAAACTTCTGAAACCCTAATAACTCATTCTAGAATATAAATCAAGAAGAATGGCTCAAGAGGAATCAATGCCTTACTGAGGGAGTTTCAATGGATCAAATAGTGTTTGATTCCGACTTTAGACGAAGAAACGGGAAGGCATTGAAGTCCCAGTGTCCTGGTTCGTGACACCCGACGACCCCATAAGTCCTCTGCCTCAAAACGAGGCTACTGCCCGTTTTAACGAAAAAAAAATACACGGCGTGTACTTTAGGACTACACACCATGTATCATTTTACTGTTCATATAATGACATATATTTCACTGAGGATTTGTCGACTGACTACACGGCGTGTACCCAGGGGTACACGACGTGTACTTATCTACCCGGCCGACATCCCCAACACGCCATGTATACCCCCATACATGGCCCCTCTACACGGAGTGTACAACTAATACACGACGTGTACTTGATAAAAACATTCTACCCATCCAATAGGCATACACGCCATGTATGGCCTCCACACGGTCAAGGTATACAGCGTTTCAAGCAACACTACACGCCGTGTAGTAGGAAATTCCTACACGGTCATCACACAACATGTAATCAGTGAGCACACGGACGGTACGCACCTAACCCATACATGGTGTGTACTTTAGTGTACATGGCGTGTAGTTTGGTAATTTCCAGAACTTCCCATATTTTCACAGTTTTCACAGGAACAAGTCAAAAATTCAAACTAGGTCGTGATTTTGACCCATTCTAAAAACCCAAGTTCTTATATATAAGGAGTTTTAGAACCTCTAAGGTGGTGATATGACTCCTCTATAACTCCAAAATGGCAGCACTTCACTCCCTTGGACGAACTTCCAAATGGGGTGCCCAAGGTGTCAATTTATAGCCAAAATGGGGAGTGGTTTTGGGCACCTGGTTTTCAAGATATCACTTGTGTATCAATTTTGAGTTGTTAAATGGAATTATACTGAGTTGGAAAAAATATAAAAGTTTTAGGCAAGAATCAATACTATCTCCATTTAAAATTTGGAGGCCAATGGAGGATGACAACGTGAGATATGGCCGAAATACATAACAAATTCATTGACTTCGTGGAGATTCTATCCCCTGAACATATTGGTTCGGATGGAATCCTTAATGACCTAATTGAGCTTCGGTTCCTTGAGAGGAGTTGTATCCCATGAAGTTTTGTAGCGGCCCACAAAATATCATCCCATTTGGATGCACTTATTTTGAGCAATGTGCAAAACAATGGACATATGTCCTTGGGAATTCATGTAGTTTGGCCCATTTCCTTTCAAGATCATCTCCGACCCTCCAAATCACCTCCTCCTACAAAGAAATCACCAAAAAAAGAATAATTTCCCTTTTTAAAAGTGATAAAAATTTAATTATTGAATCAAATGGGATGTTCAATTTGAGATAATATTTTTAATTTTAAATACAAAACTAGTTTAAAACAGTGATGTGGGGATGAAATAAAGTAGTGAATTGTGATGCGATTAGTGTACTTGGTATGCTACTTTTATAAAATGATCCATAAGTCATTTGTGACATGTAAAAATCATATGCACCTCAATCTGATACACAATATTCTTGGTATGACTCAAATTGTATGTTATTAGTTTAAAATTGACACTTTAGTTTAAAACATTTGTCACTCACTAAAAACCAAACAAACATTCTCATATTGTCTTAATAATTTAGGAAAATGATTAATAAGTCACTTTTGATGTAAAAAAATCAGTCACACATCAAACTGATATACGATGTGACCGATATGACTCAAAATGCGTGTTTTCAATTTAAATCAGATTTTTAGTAAAAAAGACACGTGACATACTCAAAAACAATCAAACACATTTAGATTGTTTGATACTTTAGGAAAATGATTCATAAGTTATTTTTGATGTGTAGGAATAAACTACGCATCAATCTGATGAACAGTATGACCTATATGACTCAAAGTTTGTGTTATTATTTAAAATTGTCATTTTAGTTTAAAACACACATCACATACTCAAAACCGACCAAATACATTCAAATTATTTTTGAGACTTTAGGAAAATAATCTATATTTCATTTGTGATGTGTAGGAATCATCCGCACATCAATCTGATACATAGTGTGCCCAGTATGACTCAAAGTGTATGTTATTAGTTTAAAATTGACATTTTAGTTCAAAATGTGTCACTCATTGAAAATTGAGAAACCAGTCGCACATAAAACTGACACACGATTTGACAGATATGACTCAAAGAGCGTGGTTTTAGTTTAAATTGATATGTTAGTAAAAAAGACATGTGACATAGTCAAAACTGAGAAAACACATTCTGATTGTGTTGATACTTTATTATAATGATCCATAAGTCAATTTTGACATATAAGAATCAACTGCACATCAATCTGACACACATTGTGACCAATATAACTCAAAGTGTGTATATTTATTTAAAATTGACATTTTAGTTCAAAGCAAACATCACATACTCAAAACAAAGAAAACACTTTTAGATTATTTTGATAATTTAGGAAAATGATCCATAAATCATATGTGACATGTAGGAATCAACCTCACCTCAATTCGATATACGGTGTAACTAGTATGACTCAAAGTGTATGTTATCAGTTTAAAAATGACATTTTAGTTAAAAACGTGTATCACTCACTAAAAACTAAGAAAACATTCTCTAATTGTCTTGATAGTTTAGAAAAACGATTCATAAGTCATTTGTGACATGTTGGAATCAGTCACAAATCAAGTCAACAATTATGTGATAGGTATGAATCAAAGTGCATGCTTTCAGTTTAAATTGATATTTTTGTAAAAAGGACACATGATGTATTCAAAAACCAAGAAAACATATTTGGATTCTTTTGATACTGTAGAAAAATAATCCATAAGTCATTTTTGATGTGTAAGAATCAATCACACATCAATTTGATGCATTGTGTGACTGGTATGACTAAAAGTGCATGTTTTTATTTAAAATTGACATTTATTTCAAAACACACATCACATACTCAAAACTGAGAAAACATACACTACTGGAAATCATTCTTTTCCCAACACTTGTATACCAACGGTTCTCTTGAACTGTTGGTATAGGTGATCTTTACCAACGGTTTTCATAAACTGTTGGTAAAGATGCATTTTGATGAAGTTTTCCTAACGGTTTTTAATAACTATTGGGAAAATAAACCCCCAAATTCGACTAAGGCAGGTGACCCCCCTGATTCCAGAAGCACATTGCGTGACTCCCAGAAGCACTGCCCGACTCCCATAATCCCTTGAGAAGCCCCAGCATAGGTGCACCTCTTCCATCTGATCAGCTACCAGGTTAGACTCCTTCCACCTCTTCTCAAGGATATCCTTCCACCTCTTCTCAAGGATATCCTTCTATTCTCAAGGATATCATTATTCCCTATTTATAGGGATTTTGGAAAATTTTATGATTCACTACTCCACGAATTGTGTACTCAAATCACTAAATCGGTGTACACATTGTCCAATTAATGTTTTCATTACACATATACATTTATAAGGTCATGGTGTATCTTTCTTGTGTTCTAATTTTAAATATTCATAGTTTTTTTAATCTCAATGCTTCAAATATTACAGATTCATGTATATGAACTCATAAGAAATTGTTTGTAATATTTATTCATATTATTTCATGAAAATCACTCCTTTCATTAAGATCATGTCAAACATGAAGATCTTGTTCATATTAATTTTTTTACACTATGTGTATTACATAACAAGTATGTATCATATTTCTATCAAAATCTATATATATATAAAATGACACATTGTTCACTTATCCTTTGTGCAATAGAACATATGGAGTATCTTCTTGAACTTTGAAAAATAGTATATGGTCCCTAATTATTCTTCACAGAAGAAATTAGAAATACTTAACCATACAATCCAATGTTCTTTATGAATAAAATATCTACAAAGGGAACTCTTGGTGGGACCTCTCCTTTTACCATGTAGTACTTCTTCCTTCTTCATGAAACTAATTCACAGAATGTCAAATTCACAATATTAATTAATATTAGTTTTCCTAATATAACCATTAATCATTTTTCCTTCAACATCATACATGAGTTATTCAATCACCTTTTTAAAACACAATTAACATTTTCACTGATTTGGGGTTCCTCAAAATGCTTGGGAAAATCAGAAAAAACACATGTATTGAATCGTGCTTCTCATATGGTTTCATGGATACAAGTTCATCTTGAAAATCATGACTGCGTGGTTCAAATATCAAGAGAACCATGGGATTATTATTCTTCACACAGATGAAGTTGTTTTCTACAACTATGTGTTTTTGTTTTCACTTTTGATTTGGCCTAAAGGGGAGCTTTGTGGTCATTAATCATGGTTGTGGGTGGTCATTTAGGATGTAAGATAGTATGACTTCATTTTACTTGATATATCCAATATTATTATTGATTTATGTTCAATTTGATTATCTTTGACAAGTGATGTTGTTTAATAAGTTGTTATTAATGGTTGTAATAATGGTGATATGGTATAAGGGTTCACATGGTGTGTATAACGATTGACATGGTGTCTACGATAATCTAGTGTCTTGGGAATGTACATGGGAATGTACACACAGTACATGACTTGGTTAGCCATGTAAATATACATGGCCAATCCCTTATGGTGAAAAGTATTTTTGGCCAAATGGGGTGCTGAAAACGTCCCATTTACACATGGATTTGTTTCATGGGTATGCCCACATGATGTGTCGGCCATACTATAGAGTAGGCAGTAATTAGCTCAGTCAAAACACTTTCATCCATGAAATTCAAGACTACATGGTTAAATAGAAGAACCCATGTTATAATAACATGACGAACATGGTTTCTAACTCACCTCACCTCACCTAAAAATAAACTAGAACACTGGTTAAATGCAAGAATTCATCCTAACGTACACTATAACATTGGTTAAATGGAAGAAATCATCCTCGTTACTGAATTCCATACACATTTGGGCAAAAGACCATCATTCATGAACATCACTGTAATTTATAGGATTTTCACAAAACATATATCCCTTAAATGTCATGAAATTACAGCAGGCACTGATTTAAAGTTGTCATGTTTACAGGTGGAATCTTTGTAGCTTTGGATAATATATTCTTAGAACTATAGAGTGGAACCCCATTCGGTTGTTTGAGGTCCACCCAGGACAACCCTCCTCCTTCCTGGACCCAGGACAACCCCCCTCCTTCCTAAACCCTTGACAGCCCCCCCCCCAACCTCCTCTCTGGACCCCGGACATCCCCCCACCCTCCTTCCTGGACCCTGGACATCCCCCCTCCTTCCTGGAACCTGGACATCCCCCCTCCTCCCTAGACCCCAGACAGTCCCCCACCCACCTTTCTGGACCCAGGACAGCCCCCTCCTTCCTGGAACCTGGTCAGCCCCCCCCACCCTCCTCCTTGAACCTCGGACAGCCCACCACCCTCCTCCCTGGACCCCGGACAGCCCAAAAATCATTATTCGTATGTGAGATAAAACACAATAGAACTTGAAGGTCCCTCTCCAATGAGTGGCCATATGGGTTCAGGTCACTAATGAGTGGCATCCTGGTTTAGGATGTCACAATTCCTGGATATCCTTTTTATAGGTGTTTCTAATCAAATCCATACCTATAACTATTGAAGGTCCCTCTCCAAAATCAATTGGGACATGATTCAATGAATACACCCTACCAACCTATGATCTATGGCCCCAAACCTAGGATCCTTTAATCCATGGTTAAGGTGAAACTTGATGAGGCCATAACTACTTTTGATGTGATCCTCATCCTACTCCTCATCCTGATCTCCCAGAAGAAGTTAAAGTATAAAACTCATGTACTCCCAATAAGACCCTTAAGGATTATGTATTCCTTGATCCACTTCCAATATCTTACTGGGAAATCCTTGAATATAGTCATTCGAAATTCTGTATCTTATTTTCTTATATACACTGTATTTTGTTGTATTTCTTAATATGATTCTCATATAGAGTAATGTGTCAGTTATGATTTTATTTAAAGTAAACAATTTTCATTTACCTAAATATTTTTTTTGATTGAACTTCAATATTATTGAATTACTTTGAAATAACTTATTGAATTTTTGTTACAGAATGGATAGAATTTAGATGTACGAAACTGATCGGATTTCAACCGATTTTCAAAATAAATTGAACAGATTTTTAGATTTTTCATTTGACAAGGCTTCAGATAGTGGTCACATACACTTACCATGTTCTAATTGTGTTGGAAGACCTTGGTTGAGTGAAGAAGAAGTTATCTATCATATAACCAAATATGGTTTCCAAACAAACTATTATGTGTGGTATCACAATGGAGAGAAAATGGAATCTCAAAATGTTGATGATCCAAATGATAAGACTGAATTGGAGAGTTTGATATATGATCGGTTTCCATTTATTCAGCATCATGAGAAGGAAAGGATGTCCAGCCAACAAGATTTCGATACAAGAACACATGATGCATCCATTGAAAATTATGATGTTGATGGGGTGAAAAATTGAATGATTTTGTGACAACTCCAGTATATCGGCAATGTGGTAAAATGAAAAAGTTGGAATTTTTGATCCGATTGTTTCATGGGAAAACTATGTATGGGATTTCAAATACTGCAATTGATTACATTCTTACCTTCTTGAAGTGCTTACTTTTAGATGATGTAGATATTCCCTCAAACCACTATATGTCATGGAATTTAGTTGATGAACTTGGATTCTCAAAAAAAATCATGCTTTCCCGAATGATTGCAGCTTATTTTGGGAGGAAACTGCTGAAAGAAATGATTATATCAAATGTGGAACCTCCTGATGGAAGCCAAAAGATGATGGAACACCATATCATGTGCCACAAAAATTAATGTGGCACCTTCCATTCATCTCCAGATTATATAACCTTTTCATGTCTGATGAAATATCAGTAAAAATGCGATGGCATGACACCGAGAGAAAAAAATAATAATGAAGAGTTGGTTCACCCTGCAGATGGATTTTCATGGTAGAGATTTGATGCTCGATATCCTGAATTTTCAGCCGACGTGCGTAACGTGAGACTGGGTCTTTCATGTGACAGTTTTAATCCATTTGGATAGATGCTTACTTCGCACATCACATGGCCGGTTTTCATACACATTTATAACCTTCCCCCATGGTTGTGTATGAAAAAGCCTTACACTTTCTTGAGTATACTAATATCTGGCCCTTCTGATCCCAGTAATGATATAGATGTATACATGAAACCTTTAATAAAAGAGTTGAAACTTCTTTGGAATATGGGTGTGCCCATATACGATGCATGTTCGAAAGACATATTTCATATGCGTGTTGCGCTTATGTGGACGATCAATGATTTTCCTGCTTATGCAATGATGTATGGATGGAGCACAAAAGTAAAATTGTCATGTCCTATTTGTATGAAGAATAATCGATCGAGAAGACTGAAATATCGTCTTAGTTTTAGTTTTATCAGACATCGACGATTCTTGTCAATGAACCATCCATATAGAAACAATCGTCGTAGATTTTACAATACCATAGAGACTGACGATCCACCTCAGCATATGTCTGGAACTGATGTGCTTAATGAATTGAAAGATTTCAGTTATTCATTTGGGAAGGGTGTAATGAAATCAAGAAATAGGGAAAATGTTTCCAATGATACCTGTTACAATTGGAAGAAAAAAAGTATGTTCTTTGAGTTGTCGTATTGGTCAACCAACATGTTATGTCATTGTTTAGACATAATGCACATTGAAAATAATATATGTGAAATGTTGATTTAGATTCTTCTAAATGTCAAGGGGAAGACAAAAGATGATTTATGATCTAGGAGTGACTTGGTAGATTGGGGGATCAGACCATAATTTCATCCTGTTTGTATCAGTGAAAATAAATGGAAAGTTCAATGTGCTTCTTATGTGATGAAACCTATTGAAAAAAATCAATTTCTGGAAGTGCTAGAGACTATTAAAGTTCCTGATGGTTATTCAATAAATATATCAAAACGGGTCAATATAAAAGAGTTTAAGTTGAAATCTTTGAATACTCATGATTATCACGTCCTTTTGCATGAGTTGATTCCAATAACAATCTGTCATCTCTTGTCCAATAATGTAAGAGTATCAGTTATTCAGTTGTGCTATTTGTTTAGAGATCTTTGTACTAAGAATTTGTCCAAATCCTTCTTGCAAAAACCATTGGTAGAGACACCATTAATTTTGTGTGAGTTAGATAAAATATTCCCTCCATCATTTTTTATATGCATATTGCATCTGACTGTCCATCTTCTGAACGAAATACTTCTTGGAGGACCCATTTCTTTCCGTTGGATGTATCCAAATAAAATAAACATGTTCACATTTAAATCATATGTTCAGAATAGGAATTATACCGAAGGTTCTATTGTGAACGGTTACTTGGCTCAATAATGTATGGATTTCTGCTCAATGTATTCGTATGATCTTACTACAAGAATAAACAGACCAATGAGAAATGAAGAAGAATAGTATGAGAAAATTGAACCCAGTTTTCCATCACTTCCTCAGACGGGAGGAATTCCGAGATCATATACATTGACGACATTAATCCTTGAAGAGCGAGAGATGGCACATCACATAGTGTTGTTTAATTGTGATTTGTTCAATGAGTATATCAAGTAAGTAAAATGTACATGTATCTCTTATCTTATCTCTTGAAATTTTAAATATTTGTTAAACTATTATTAATTTTATCTACAGAGAATATAAAGAATTGATATATAGAAAGCATCGTTCTTTATCTTTAAGAAGGAAAGAGACTTTTCACAGCAAAGGTTTTTCTTCTTGGTTGAAATTGAAGGTAAAAATATTTTTGTAATAACTAAATAAAAATAATATTTAATTAAGTTTACTATTTGTTTATATTTCAGGTATCGATTTTGCTTGTAGAATCTATTTCTGAGGAAATAAGAGCTTTGGATTTTGGTCCTAATACCATGGTTCGTGCTTGTAAATCACTTGTGTTCAATGGATACAAATTTATTATCACTGAACAAGCAAGAAACATGAGAACACAACATGATGGTGTTATGCTAACTGCCACAACAGACTGTTATGCCAGTTCATCGGATAATAGACCTCATTCTGAAAATGTATCTTATTATGGAGTTGTGGAGAAAATAATAATTTTGGATTATTACTTGCATGGTCGAGTCACAATGATGAGACATCAATGGTTTGATTCAATGACGAGGCAAGTCACCTTTATTGATAATTGTGGATTTCGAGTTATTTACATGACTCGCACTCTTGCCACTGATGAACCATATGTATTGGCATCAATGGTGAAACAAGTTTTTTATGTCAAAGATCATTTCCATCCTAAATTTGGTGTAATTATTGAAGTAAATACCATAATTTTTTTTGATAATGGTGATGATGAAGTTGACACTATCCCTACTGCAATTGGAAGTAATCCGTTTATTACTTATAATGACTCTAATAGCTCAATTGTCAGAGTTGATTGTGAACCCGAAGTTGTGGTGGGAAATATATAGAATCATACAGCCGTGTTCTCACCTACATGTTTCACCTACATCATTCAGAGCGTGTATCCTAGTACTTACCTTCAAACCACCATAAATCTTATGTTTCTTTATGTTTTTTTATCAGAATGGGTTTTCTATATTTTGTTTTTTTGGTTACACATTAGTTATCTGTTTCTAATTACTTTCATATTTGTTTTCATTGTAGGAAATGACACCCATTGAAGAGAGGTGGTAGAAAAAGATGAAAGAAAATAATCGTCGCATGACACAGATGAGCGTTCCTCAACTCATACCTGTTGTGAGTATTTTATTTCAAATATATATATTTCAATAACTTATAATATCATGTGTTTACTTTTTTGTTAAACTTTTTTTCAGGATCCACCCCCTAGATGAGAGATATCTGATGAGGAGCCTGATATTTCTCCCAGTACAGAGGTTGGTGGTAGGAGGGGGTGGTGTCAGAGTTAGAGGATCATCTGGTGGTCCCAGTACTGAGGCTAATGGTATGAGGGCTCGTGGTGAGAGAATTAGATGATCAACTGGTCGTACCCGATTGGACTATGCCCCTACCATAGACGTTTCTGATACACACCATTTTGATCCTGGTGTGTCTTTAGGGACACATGGGATATTTAGGCCTCTGATGTTTACACTACCAGTTGTCCAGATGTTTGTGCCATCATCTTTTTCTTCTGGTTCATTATCTCTGAGCTATTATATTCCACCTTCTTCAACTCCTGGTCCGACACAGTATGTGGCTGAGGAGCGTACACTGAGGGACAGTCCACCTGTATAGGATATTTCTTCAACTTCTGCACATCCAGTGATTCCCATTGATCCGACTACCATAGGTATATTTATATAACTCTAACAAAATTTTATACCAAATTTTATTTTTATTATAACTTGTACTGATATTTTTTTTTATTAACAGATTCATCTACTGATAGGAGGCGGGGGAGGGGGCGTACTCACTTGCGTGCAGTATGGAACCACCAGACACAGTTGATGGTTGAATACAATGATGATGGGCAGATGATTGATAAATCTGGGCAGGAATGTCGGGGTTTTTTGGGGATGCTATCCAAATAATCTGACATCATTCCGGTCAACCCTCTCTCTTGGAGACATCTGCCACATGAAGTCAAGGATAATGCGTGGGCACAAATATGGGTAAAAAATCTATTGGATTTAATGTAGTATTTTTTTGTATTTATTTGACTTAATCTATTTGGTGTCAACTTCGGTTTAACTTCCCGGATGGCGAACGTAAACGACCAGAGCGTTTAAAGGAGATAGGAGAGATTTAGAGAGCTTATAAGCATGATCTGTATGTTGGCTGGTGTGATAGAGTGGGCATGGAGTTGGAGACGTTACCTATCATGGATGACTACCTGATAGATCAATATTTCCAAATTATTACCCATTGGGTGACTGCCAAATTTAAGTTATTAATCCCATTTTAGGTATTTAAATGACAGTTTTCATATTTTTCATTAATATTATCTTATTTATTATTAAACATTATTTAGGAATCTTCTGAAAAAAACACATTTATTCAAAGAAATACCTCCATACTTTGGGGCACACCACTATGTCATATCATGAGAGGCAGCTGGTACGATATAGTTGTTTATCATTTTTCTGTAGGACTTTCCCTTTTTATTGTTTCCTGCTTAAATTATGTGATTTATTGAATATTGAATATATGATTATACATGCACTTTATATTGTTTCAATGTCATTACAAAATCACAAATTGAATATTTAAGGATGTATCCCTCGAGCAATTTTTTTTTGCTCGAGTAGAAGGAAAAAAGATGGAACTGCAGTTAATGAACCGACATAAGAAAAGATTGTAAGTTTTAATTTTTTTTATTTCAAAGGTTAATATCTATTTTGAAATTTAATAATCTATTAATATTTTTAACAAGCTGCTTTAGAGGTCCTTGATTCCTAGGATCCTGACAATTTAGGGCCACACAATCATTTATATCTGGTTTTGGGAGATGATCACTCTGGTCGAGTACGCTGCCGACCTGGTAAGAATATAGTCCCGACGAGGTATTGGTCCTCTCCAGGTATCCATTCTAGTACCACTGAGTTGGAAAAGGTCAAGCAGCATGCAATAAAGTCTGATAAAAGGGTCACAAATTTGGAAGAATAGGTTCAAACGAGGGAGAAAGAATTTATGAAACTGATCAAAGCTTTATCTTCATCACTTCCACCAGAGGACAGCGCAACTTGTGAGGCATATATTTCATCGATGGGTGCATTATCCAATGCAGCAAGTGGAAGTTCTAGTGGCGGTCGAGATGATGACGTTCCTGGTGATGACGAGGATGCTGAAGAGGAAAAGGACGAGGATGAGGATGAGGACGAGGGCGAGGATGGGGCCGAGGGCAAGGATGGGGCCGAGGGTGAGGATGGGGCCGAGGATGAGCATGGGGACGATGACAAGGACGACAAAGAGGATAGAGATGGCGGTGAGGATGAGGAATATGATGACAGTGGTGATGGTGACGGTGATTAGGGGTAGATTGATCCACCAGTTGAAGAAAGAGAGTTTGTGGGACTTCTCCCGGGGTGGAACTCGTCGAACTGGTCCGCCCCGATGGTGGAGATGTTGGCCTTCGTGCTGCCCGTCCCCACCGCCAGCGTGTATAGCGCGCCTTAGAACACCGCCAGCTGCATGGTGGATGCCGGATTGCAGGCGGCGGCGGTGGCCTTGGCGCACGACGGCGGTTTTAGTTTAGGGATCGAAACCGCCAGGGTCAGAAGGGACATGCCCTGAAACCAAAGAAAACCTTGAATCACATTCACCTTGGATGGGAAAATCTCACGCCTCCATGGAGATGGTACCGTACGGCAAGGTAGACGGCGGAGGTGATGAGGAAGGTGCGGTAGCGGCCGAGGTGGGCGTCGGCGAAGTAGGCGCCGAGGATGGGGGTGATCCAGATGGTGCCGACCCAGTTGGTGACATTTTTGGAGGAGGTCACCGTCCCCTGATGCAGCTTCTTGGTCAAGTAAAGCACCAGGTTTTCCGAGATCCCGTAGTAGGCCATCCGCTCGAACACCTCGTACACTGAACTTCAGGAACAAAAACATTACCAGAGAAAGGGGGAGGAAAGAGGGAAGGTATGGTTATGGAGGAATCACCGACGACAAAGGAGCAAGCCTTACAGCCACCCGTCTTGGATATGAGCACGGCGTTGCCCTTAGGATCCACAGTGTCGTCCTTGGTGTACCCATCAACCCCTTCTTCCATGGCCGCACGCGTCCACCTCGCTTCGCGGGGTGCCCACAGAACTTCGTCGGCGCCGGATGTGCAGTGCAGGTATCCCACCACTTGCACGTGCATAAATGGATGGATATGGTTGAAAAAAATATGCATTGAATTGGATTCTTAAAAGAATATTATTTGGGTGGGGAAAACTGTTCTTGGAGTATCTCTTAGAAAATCAACCCATTACTCCACCTAGTTGATACATATTTGAAAAGAAGCTTTACGTTTATTAATTTAAATGGTCACTATTGTGGTATGCTATATTCAACTTAGTTATTTTAAAAAACCAAACTCAAATGTTTTCTTTAAACTTTTCCTTTATTATGTTGATTATTGACATAAAAAATGTGAAAGATGATCTTTCACATCACGTATCTCAATAAACAACATGAAAAACCGCAATTTTAAGTTTTTCATATATGTTATTCAAATAATATAACTCACTGTTCCTATATATCTTGAAACCATTCACACATCACTTATAGTAAATATATAGCCAATAAATTCTGTTTTCATGACAAAGGAAATTCACAACATCCAATTTCTTTTGAAATTAAAATTACAAGTGTATTTTATGAAATATGTTTTTCTCCATGTCTCATGACTTTCACTTCTAGTGAAATGCAATTTGGGTCATGAATCTCTAAACGGATTTCATGTCATGTTGGATGTGAATAGTGTAAAGATACATATTCAATCAATAATATGCGTGCATTATATTTTGAATACATTAAATGAAAATTTTGAAATATCAAATTAGTTATGCCCAAAGGGGGCTTAGGTGTGAGAAACCCTCGGGGGGGGGGGGGGAGTAAATTAGGGTATGAAATTTTTTCACTACCACAAAACAGAGCAAGGGATGTACCACCCTTTATCACTTCTAAACAGAAAGCGCTGATAAAGGGGTGTGGCTTTATCAGTGCTAGATAAAAGCGCTGATAAATGTTCCCTTTATCAGCGCTACAATAGGCGCTGATAAAGGTGTACCCTTTATCAGTGCTCGGTGATAAAGGGAACATTTATTAGCGCTATTATCAGCGCTGATAAACGTTTTTATTCTTAATTTATATAAAATTATAATATTTATAATAAAAAATAATGTTTTTTGTATATATTAACAATTATATACCAATATTTATAAATATATACTCTTTATTGTTATAATTATTAATAAATAAATATATATTTATCTTATATGTCATTTTAAATAAATATATAAGAATATAAATAAATTGTTAAATAAAAACCGTTGGAACCTTGATCAGCGCTCGTTAAAAGCGTTGATAAAGGTAGGTTTTATCAGCATCATTTTAGCGCTGATAAAGGCATCTCTTCATCAGTGCTAAAAAAGCGCTCATAAAGGTATGTTTTATCACCGCTTTTATTTTAGCGCTGATAAAACATACCTTTATGAGCGCTTTTAACGAGCACTGATAAAGGTTCCAACGGTTTTTATTTAAGAACCCTAACAGACCCCTCCTCTCTCGCACACGTTCAAGCTTTCACGGAAGCTAAACCCGACCCTTTTTCTGCCGTGACCTCTCCTCCTCCTCCTCCGCCGCCACCGCTGGGTTTTCCTCCTCTTCCACGACCGTCATCCTCCTCTGCTGCCGCTGCCTCCGCCGCCGCTGCCTCCGCCTCCGCTACCTCCGGTGTATGAAACCTTGGCCAGGGTCCTAGTTTTAGTAATGAGAATGAAATATCTAAAGTTTACTTGTTTCAGCCTTGTTTTTGTGGTATGTTTATCTTTTATATTTTAATTCTGTTGAACTCGTTCTATCGAAGGTGGGTTCTATAATTTCTTGTTATCTTAAGGTGTGTTTAACTATGGTGTGGGTTGATTTCGGTTATAGCGGGTTCTGGGGTTTGTGGGATGTGGTAAATGGTGTACTCAGTTTTAGATTATTTTATTCTCATGGGTTTCCCCTATTTTTGATAGGTATAACATATGGGTTCTCATTTTATGTTTTCTTTTCAGTTGGAAATTTCTTCTGTTGTGCACCTCTCCTCTGCCGCGAACGCACCTTTGTCGTGTGCTGAACGACACCTTCGCGGTGAGTTTTCTCCTGGTACTCATTGGTTTCCTTTTTTTTTCATGTTATTACTGTTTGATATTGATGATTACAATGTGAAATGTACGGGCTAAACGCCATGCTGAAAATCGTGGTAGTTGGTGGTCCTTGTTTGCGCACTAAATGAATTGCATGTTGGTTGGTTCCTGTTGAACATTTGAATATAAAAATTGGTAATTTACATATACTTGAATTATGAATGAATGCCCCAGGATGATAAAACTTCTATGATAACCCCTGAATTAACAAACAAAATTGAATAAGGGATGCTTTGTAAAATCTGAAATTGTGATTGTTTGGTTTGTATGGTGTTGCGATTGTGAGCACGATTGTGTGTTTGTATGGTGTTGTGGTTGTTGGCATGATTGATATGCCATTTTGTTTCTCATGCTGTTGTTCTTCCACCATTGAATATCAATCCAAACTTTACCCATTTCAATGAAACCACCACTTTGTTACTAGTGCAATTCCACTGAATCCTAGAAAACCACTTCTAGAGGACTCTATGAGACACTTTATGGACACCCTAGTCAAAAATGGATTTCACCTAATTCCTTTTTGTGTGGGAAAAACTATTGGAGAATAAAAACTCACATGCCTCTCTATTTATAGAAAAAATAAATATTTGTGTTGCTCATTTTCAATGCAGTGGTGCAGACAAAAACAATTGACGAATGTGATGTGATCACTGAGCTTTAGGGAAATTCCAATGAGATGTGATTTTATTATTTATGTGTTTGACTCATTCTCCACAAACCTAGAATTCACTTCTTCTTAAAAAAAATTGTCAATAATGACCATTTTTTATGATAAAATAATTATAGTGAGAAAATAATGAAAATGAATAATAATTAAATAAATTATTCTTCTTCTCATAAGGTGCACAAAATTAAATACTTCATCTTTTCCCAAAAAATTACCGTTATGTGACTTTAATTATTTTAGGATTTGTATTTCATGTAAATAATGAGGTTTTTAAAGAAAATTAAATTAAATAATTGAATTATATTATTTTAGGATTTGTATTGCGGAGAAATATATTGTTGAGAAAGTCGTTGAATTATGTACCAAATACCTGTCTGGTGTGAAAAACGTTGGCCTAACGAAATATCATCACACTGGGCGGCTTGAGGGTAAAGGAATTTCTGTAAGAGAGGTTGTCACAATCAATATTACAGATCAGCAGCAGGCTCACCTTTATGTTTTACATAACAGTTTCGACGTTGACCCATATGTTCAAAACCACAAAGAAATTCTTAGGCATTTGAATCCTTCTAGGGCTGAAAAATGGATATCAGATACACATAATCGATAGTTTATAGGATGGTTTCAGGACCATATTTTTAAGCAGTTAGATGAAAATCCAGACTTAATTTCAGAACGACTTCGATGGCTAGCCGGAGGAGTAAGTGTGTATGTATTCTCTTACAATGATTACGCAGTTAATGATTATACATTCTATACTAATGAACCCGATGAAGACAGTACAATGCAGAATAGTGGGGTTACACTTGTGGCTGAGGCGATGCATGTTTCTGGTGCTAAGGACAGAAATCCAATTTATGCGAATATTTCATACTTTGGCATCATCAAACGAATATGGGAGTTGGATTATACGAAATTCAAAGTGCCGATTTTTCAATGCAAGTGGGTTGATAACAGGAGTGCTGTTAAAATAGATGAATTAGGATTTGTGAAAGTTTATTTCAGTAAGGATGGAGAGAAAGATGAACCATTTATAATGGAATCACAGACAGTACAATTATTTTATATTCCAGACCCCACAAACTGAAATTGGTCAATTGTTCTGTTATCAACCAAAACAACTGAAGGGTTAGATGAAAGTTCAATGGAGGGCAAACCTTTTATAGGGACTTCACAATCATTTCACATCGGTCCCAATGTAGATGACGTTTTGTATGTCAGAGGAGACCACAATGAAGGGATTTACATAGTCGATAGAGGGGTCAAATATCTTCAGCATTTAAAAAAAAGAGAGTACAATAATCAGGTTATTTTTTTATTGTAATATACATTGTGTTATGTTATGTTATTATCTGTTTTTTGCTTCTTTTATGTAATCTAATTTAAATGTTAAACCACTTCTGCAGATAATGACTTCTACACCTGCTGATGTGCCCAATCCCGAGGCACAAAAGGTCTCTCAACCGGCTGTTGGTGGTCCCAGTGCATAGCAACAAAAGGTTTCTCAACCTGTTGTTGCTGGTCCCAGTGCTGAGGTATAAGAGGTTTCTCAACTTGTTGTTGCTGGTCCCAGTGCTGAGGTACAACAGGTTTCTCAACCTGTTGCTGCTGGTCCCAGTGCCGATGCTAGCACTCCAGAGTAACAAAATGATGATACTTCTGAAGAAATGGTAGGAAATGAAACCCTGAAAGTGCAAAAAAAAACAAGAGCACCGTAGTTTGATAGTGTTAACCAAAATCCTTAAGACAAAAGCAAAAGACATCAAATTTTAGGTGGGATAGAATAAGAGAGGCCAACATATTAACCCCAACAGAGCCATCTTTATTATCTACATTGGAATCGTCACTCGTCAATACGTGTCGATTGATGTATAGTCGTGACACCATGTTTTCACCGGGCTTAAGACAATAATGTGGGAAGAGATTACGGTAACATTATGATATCATTTTTTTAATTTATTAAAATAAAATAGAATACTAAAACATTGACTTACTCTTCATCATCCATTGTAGAGTGCATTTATAGTAGATGCCTCACATAAGGAATATGTATTAAGAGTTGCAGGAAGTATTCATAGAGGTTTCCACACAATTTTAACGAAATATCATCTTAAAGATACTGAAAGGAAAATCAAGCCGCACCCACCTACTCTTTATACACACTTGATATCCCAAGGAGCGCGGGATGCGTTTAGCAACCATCGTGGGGAGCAGACTTTCCAGGTAAATTGTGTGGGGTAATACGTTGTTTGACGTTGCTTGTATTCATCACTTTGATTGACAGTTTTTTATTTATAAAACAACAACTGAGTGCTAAAAATAAACAATGTGAAATAGAACCAACGTACCCTTACCGTAAAGCAAGGATGGGGTACGCTTCACTTGAGAAAAAATTGGTACGTCTTTTAAATCTACCGTACTACTTTTATGTGACATAAAACAACACCATAACCATGTTTCTTTATTTATATGCAGATTGATGAATTGAAATCGAAAGACATATCCATCCCATGCCATGTGCTATGAAAGGAGGCTCGTGTAAATAAATATGGGATACTGATAGATGAAAACACACAAAAAGTGTGGGAAACATGTGTAAGTATGAAATAATATAAATTTGATTTGCTTTAAATCACTATTACATAACAATGACTACTTATTTTTCTATATTTTCTATCTGACATAGTCACAAGAATCAACAACACTCTCACCAGATGCAGACATACTTTAAGCGACCTTGAAGCAGCCAGAACAGTATGGCCACGTCAGAGGTGCGGGTTTTGGGGTGACACCCCAAACGGATTTTCAAAAACAAAAACAAGTGGAGGATAAAAATGAAAAAATGGAAAAACTGCAAGAATAATTAGCTATTTTTCAAGAAGAATTAAAATACCAGAGAGAGATGATAGAAATTTTTATGGGAGAGAGTCAAAGAGAAGAAACAACTCAACAACAACCCATGCGTGACGATCCCGCCCCACCCCTTATCAGCTTTGAGGCGAGCCATTCCCCTAAAAAACCTGTCTTAGCTGAGGTAATCGATGTTTTAATAATTGTTTTTGTGAAATGTGAATCACATAGACACTGATACCTTTCCTGTACTAATATTCTACAGGGTGAAAATGACTGTGATTTATATCTATCAACTCCCACCTATTGCCTTGTAGAGAGGGCTATGGTGTTTAATATGTAGAAAGACATGCTACACAATAGAAAACTTCCAACATATAATTTTAGAGTTTCAATTAAAGTAGAAAATGAGCCGAGTGCCGAGATACCTATTCCAAATGACGATGAAGACATTCATACGGTTGAACAAGCTGTTGGAACATTCATTTCATAATCGGCAATTCTTATAAAAAAACATGTCTATAAGGAGGTATCTATTTCCAATTTATTTTTTTAGCTGGACCTTTAACATTTAATGAAAAAAGGTATGAAACGATGAATGTTATTACAGAATGACAAAGAGAAGGGGGTGAAACGAAATATCATCTCAAAACCATCTCAAGGATCAACCAACCGATTGAAACGGTCTACTGAGAGCACATTCACCCTGCCCGTTCTATATCCACAGTTAATATCATTGCAGGCTCATGTGGATACAAAGTTGATAGACGACAATGCTCACATAGTTGATTTTGAAAAAAATATGTACGGAGAGGAAGAATCATATTTCATTAGTGCTGAAAATGTAAATGAAATCCTCAAGTATGAATAGTTAGGTGCCTCAGTTTTAAATGTATACATGAGGTATGTTTTCCTGATTTGATTTTAAAAAATCTTATATAATCTGATAATTATGACTAAATACATTTCATATTTTTTGCAGGTGTATATATGAAAAAAAATTGAAGGGATTTCCCCATGAACAAAAATTTGGACTCGTTATTCCTCACATCGCCTCTCCAAAAGAGGAAATAGATTCTGATAAAGAGGTTGCAATAATGTCATCCCTACTCAAATCGTTTGAAAACAAAATTACGGATGAAAGACTCTTTTTAATAGCAACGATGGAGGGATAAAACTCTACAATTTAATCATATAAACTATATTTTCATTTCTTTCTTTACTTATTCCTTTTTGTTTTTTAGGCAGAATTGGATGCTGATTGCAGTCAATTTGGATACTCCAAAGATTTATTTTCTAGATTCAATGCATGGATATCCAACAAACTGACCACACATGATGGAATTTGTTAATTTGTAATACACTAGATCCAACATTTTAAAACTAAAAATCTAGTTATATAATTTATATTATCTTTTAATGAGAATACTATTATGATAGGGCAATGCATCAATATCGTATACTTCATGAAATGAATCTAGGGCCTAAGGATAAGAATGCCTACAAGATATACAACTGGAAAAGTATCCTGGTATATATAATAACATTGCACTATCCAAACACATATCAAAACAAATTACTTATTTTTTTTGATGTTTCTAGAGTGTCTAAAACAAACATACGGAAAGGAATTTGGTTATTATGTTTGTAAATTTATGAAAGAGATCGTATTTCATCAACAAACTAGCATCCCTGACGAGGTATTTTGAAAATAATTACGAGTTCATTTAAAATATTTATTAATCCTTTGTGTATTTATATTTTTTCAGTACTACCATGACTGTCGCAAAAACTCATATTCACAAGATGATATAGATGTGTTTAGAAACAAATGGGCAGTATACCTGATGGAAGATTGTACACAAATAGGATGAAGATGAATTCCTACTACTTATGTTATCCATATATGATCATTGATATATCCATTTTTTACACTTATTGAGCATATATGATGACCCTTTATTATGTTTGTATCCTTAGGTTAGGAAGAATGGTTTTAGAAATGATTTGTCTTTCTAGTAAAGCATAACTCATTGGACTACACTGGTCGATATTGTGGAAGTCGACCAACGCATAGTCATTCAGTCCATTCACAAGCATCTTAAAAGCTTGATGGGAACCAATATATTGGATTTTCAATTTTCTAATTAGTTTCCCTTATATGTGGGTGGGGGTATCCAGGAGGGAGGGGGTGTTCAGGAGTGGGGGGTGTCCAGGAGGGGTGTTTCTAGGAGGGAGGGGGTGTCCAAGTGTGAGGGTGGGTGGGGGTGTCCAGAAGGGAGGGGGGGCTGTCCAGGGGGTGTCCAGGAGTGGGGTGTGTCCAAAAGGGAGGGGGTGTCAAGACAAAGAACCATTCAATTACATTCAATATTGATAATATACAATGGTTAGATCACTTCTAGAGTAGCCTGAAGTGGGTCCGTAGTGAGGCATCAAAAGTTTCAACCAACCAAACCAATTCCAAGCCCATGTAAAGGCCTAAGAATTATATTCCAGTTCAATTTGAGGCCCAATATATCTTATTTAATGTCATAAATACCCAACATATGCATCATTTACCTTTCTCACATTAGATTTATGTAAAATTTCATTCTTATTCCTCCAATATATTTTTTGTTTGGTGTTTTTCCTTGAATTGTTGAAGTGTATCTCTTCAAAATATATATGATTTTATAATTCATATTAGTGAATGATGGTGTATGAATAATATTTATTCCATTATCAAATATATGATGAAAATATAGTTGGACAAGGAAGGTTATTAAAGGTTATACACTAAAGAACAAGGAGGGAGGGGTGTCTAGGAGGGAGGGGGGTCCAGGTGGGAGGGGGCTATCCAGGGGGTGGGAAGGTGGCTGTCCAGGAAAAGGGAGGGGGGCTGCAAGGGGAGGGAGGGGGCTATCCAGGAGGAGGGAGGGGGGCTGTAGGTGGAGTGGTGGGAGGGGGGAGGGGTGGGGTGCTGTCCAGGGGTAGGGAGGGGGCTGTCCAGGGGGCTATCTTGGGGAGGGGAGGGAGGGGGTTGTCCAAGAAGGAGGGGGTGTCTAGGAGTGGAGTGGGGTGGGGTGTCCAGGAGGGGGGGTCTCCAGGGAGGGGAGGGGCTATCCAGGGGGTGGGAAGGGGGCTGTCTAGGGAAAGGGGCTTCAAGGGGAGGGAGGGGGGGTTATCCAGGAGGAGGGAGGGGGGCTGTAGGTGGAATGGTAGGAGGGGGGGGGGTGTTTTCCAGGGGTAGGGAGTGGGAGGCATTGATGTTAACCAGAGAATTGAGGTAGATCAGAAAACATGGTAAAATACTGTTTTGAGCCTTTAACAAGATCACCATGTTGACTTTAAATAGACTTTAATATATTCATTTAGTCCATCAAAGACATGACTAAAATCCCAAAAGATAAGACTGAAATTCACTCAAATGTAGGCTATAGAATCCATGCATTCTGTGACAATTTTTTTTCAAAAGTTTCACCCAGGTTCTTAAAATAAGAAGTAGTTACAGTTAAATATCTCAAGAGTGATGGTGTGGTTCCATCAATGGGGTTTTTTCCTCCAAAAAATAATGTCAGACGCTACCACTGGATTAAAAAGCACTGATTCATAATCAATCGTGGTCTGAATGGTAGTGCAAACATCTTTTATGGATAAGTTCTCGCATGTTTCCAATCATGTGTCCCATATTCTCAGTTCCCTTCCATCGAACAAAGGTTTTTCAGTTCCTTGGGAAACTTGGTTCCCATCGCATGCGATTGTGATCGCGTTCTCCATGTTGTTCTCGCCTCTGTGCTGTATCCTCCATGATCACTATTGACCAAGCGTTGTATGCTGCAGTTTCTTCAAGTCCAGACGCGTGCTTTTCCAGTTTCACCATACTTTCCGACTGCCACACGTGGTCCCGTGGAAAACAAATTGTAGATGGATCCTCTTGCTAAGTTTCAGTTTCATTTTCTTCCAAAGATGCGACCAACATACCGATCACATCTCTCCCATTCGTCTCCCTATTTCTTCCTCCATCAGAACGTGTTAGTCTCCTCCGTAGCCAGCATCAACTGATCGTCTTGCTTTGCCTACATCTCATTAATTCTCATCGCCAATGTAAGTCACTCCCCCTCTTGTTGCAACACTTTCTCCATGTTGCGCAGCATGTTAGTGGTGTGTTTTTAGTATTCATCTTGCTCCATCAACTCATTTTCCCACCTTCACTACTCTTGATCCCACGACTGCTGGTACAATGTGAGAGCTTCCATTTTGGATAAAATAGCTTCATTCTGAAAATTTCAAGGGTTTATTCCTCTTTTTGTAACAGAAAAGTTTTTTATGACAATATGTTCATTTGGTCATACCCACTAAAATCTATTATTATTATTGTTACTATTGTCATTGATAGATTTGTAGTTGATTTTCTTTCATTTTCCAAAGATATCATTTGATTTTTGCTGGTTCAATTTCACTATATATTTGCAGAACAATATGTTTTTGTTCTATCTAGGGGTCTGTCTTGGGGAGGGGAGGGAGGGGGGTTGTCCAGGAAGGAGGGGGTGTCCGGGAGTGGAGGGTGGTGTCCAGGAGGGGAGGGGGGTTGTCCCGGAGGGGAGGGGGCTGTACAGGGGGGGAAGGGGGATGTTCATGGAAAGGAAGGGGGGCTGCAAGGGAAGGGAGGGGGGTTGTCCAAGAGGAGGGAGGGGGGCTGCAGGTGGAGTGGTGGGAGGGGGTGTCCAAGGGTAGAGGGGGGGGGGGGGTTGTCTAGGGGGGCTGTCTCAGAGAGGGGGGGGGGGTTCCAGGAAGGAGTGGGTGTCCAGGAGGGGAGGGGGGATTTCTATGAGAGGATGGGGTTGTCCAGTTGGTGGGAAGGGGGCTGTCTAGGGAAAGGGAGGGGGCTGCAAGGGGAGGGAGGGGGGTTGTACAGGAGGAGGGAGGGGGATTGCAGGTGTAGTGGTGGGAGGGGGGGTGTCCATGGGTAGAGAGGGGGCTGTCTAGGGGGGCTGTCTCAGGGAGGGGAGGGAGGGGGTTGTCCAGGAATGAGGGGGTGTCCAGGAGGAGAGGGGGGCTGTCCAGGAGAGGAGGGGGGGTCTATCCAGGAGGTGGGAAGGGGGCTGTCTAGGGAAAGGGAGGGAGCTGCAAGGGGAGGGAGGGGGTTGTCCAAGAAGGAGGGGGTGTACAGGAGGAAGGGGGCTCTCTAAGAGAGGAGGGGGGTGTCAATGATGTGGGAATGGGGATGTCCAAGGAAAGGGATGGGGGCTACAATGGGAGGGAGGGGGTTGTCCAGGAGGAGGGAGGGGGCTGCAAGTGGAGTGGTGGGAGGGGGGGCTGTCTCGGGGAGGGGAGGGGGGGGGGTTGTCCAGGAAAAAGGGGGTGTCTAGAAGGGGGGGTGTCCCGGAGAGAAGGGGGGGGGGGGCTGTCCAGGGAAAGTGAGGGGGATGAAAGGGGAGGGAGGGGGGGTTTTCCAGGAGGAGGGAGGGGGGCTGCAGGTGGAGTGGTGGGAGGGGGGGGGGCTGTCTCGGGGAGGGGAGGGAGGGGGGTTGTCCAGGAAGGAGGGGATGTTCAGGAGGGGAGGGGGTTGTCTAAGAGAGGAGGGGTCTATCCAGTAGGTGGGAAGGGGGTTGTATAGGGAAAGGGAGGGGGCTGCAAGGGGAGGGAGGGGGGTTGTCCAGGAGGAGGGAGGGGGGCTGCAGGTGGAGTGGTGGGGGGGTGTCTAGGGGTAGGGAGGGGGATGCAAGGGGAGGGGGGCTGTCTAGGAGGAGGGAGGGGGGATGCAGATGGAGTGGTGGGAGGGGGTGTACAAGGGTGAGAGAGGGCTGTCCAGGGGGGCTGTCTCGGGGAGGGGAGGGGAGGGAGGGGGTATTTGGATAATCACACTAAAGAACTAGGATATCAAGAGAAAAGTGAACTGGTATGATCATGGCCTATCTAATTGTGTAGGTTCTCATCAGGCCCTCTCTAAAACTGAGAAATAAATTCCTTCAATACCTTCAACATGACCTCATATATTTTATGAGGTCCTTGTAGAGGCATAAGTGTTTAGGGTCCAAGCAGGGTTGGACCCAATGTCTGATGCGGACGTGGTAGAACCCATTCCCTTTGACCTGTCATGGGAGAGTACACTCTTAGAGGCTCCTGATATATGTAACTATTAGGTTTATAACCTATCTAGGATGGTGGTATCACTAGGAAAATGTTAGAATTTATTCTAAAATTTAACACTCCTATGAAATTGAATACACCATCATGTATATGTCATATTGTATAACCTGTGGAGATTCCTCCCTTTTTTTATTTTCAATAAATGAAACCTTTTGGGTTCCATGTTGTTGTTGACATTTATTCCTCATCTTTTCTCATCCGTGTAATCTTAACAAAACAATATTTATAAGTCAATGAATTATGTTGAGCCTATTCTAAAATATTAATTCAATCCAAGGAAATATAGACATGTAAAGGTTTTAACAGGTAACAATTGAAATTTTATTAATGTATTCTTTCATATTAATGTTTAATTTATTTCATTATTGTATTAATAACATAATATATGTTTTCTTATATAGGTGAAATCTTTTTCCTGAGTTTGAATGCTTTGTTCAGAAACTAATACCATGGACGACAATTTTTTAGAGCGGATCATGGATGCAAAAAGGATGAAACATCAATGTTTTTAACTGTTTGTTGAATAATTATAATTGAAACCAAATTAAACATTGTTTGAAATGTATATAGTAGTGTGTTGTTTTGTATTCATGATTTCAAGTAAATTTATATATCATTTTTGTTCTTATGTGCTATGTGTGTAGGTGTTGTTTGTGTTGTGTGTGCAGGTGTTGTCTCAGGTGTGCAGTTGCGGTGCAGGTGCTGGGTTTGCACAGGCAATTTGGCCTTTATCAGCGCTAATTAAGCACTGATAAATGTCTAATATATCAGCACTCAAAATAGAGCTAATAAAGGTGGTATTTATCAGTGATATTTTTAATGCTGATATATTATCCATTTATCAGCACTAAAAATAGCGCTGATAAATGGGTCACTTTATCAGTGCTAAAAAAAGAACTGATAAAGATGGTTCTTTATCAATGATAAGCAAGCACTGATAAAGGGGACCCCCCTTTATTTTTGTTGTGATAAACAACACTTTTTTAGAACTGTTAAAGGAAGTTTTTAGTGCTATTAAAAGCCCTATTTGTAGTAGTGTTTCCAAAATGAAACACCTCTCCTTAACCTCACACTGCCCTAATGGATATCGACCTCATAATTATTAGGGTCACTCTTATGCTCTTATTTCAGGTGATGATTTGATAGTTACATGACTAATATTTTATCAAATAATATCAATTACTTTATCTACCTTATCAGTTTGTGTTTTCAAAAATATAAAGAAAGAAAAATCACACACGATGACAAGGTTTCGACTAAGTCACTCCTATCTAGGGTCACTCCACTTGCTCTCCCTTATGCTCTCTATTACAAAGGAATGATAACCTTATTGGTACATAGGTCAAAATCAAATAATTTATCGAAGTTTCATTGCAAGTGTGGGTGGGTTCACTTTGAATTCCCCAGGCCACTCTTTCATAAGTATGTTGTGAAATTCCTCAACATCACTATCATCATTCCATGAGATGTCATTGAAAACACCTCATCCTCCTCCTTCTCCCTCCTTCCAGCTTCTGGAATTCCTTCACATTCAAGTTCTGCAATCATAATTTCATCACCTTAATGCACTGCAAAAACTCTCCTTTTTCTTGATGTATTGGATGTGGCAACAGTTTTACACAATTACTGCTTTTGCAGTGAACCACTCTTTTAACCTGAAAATATGCTAAGGGAATGACACTGTCAATTCTTTTCTTCATTTTCCGTATGTCCTTATTATAGAGAGGTGTGGCCATTTTCTTTGTAGTGAAAGCTACTGAATGTAGGAAATCCAAGGCTCAACATTGTGATCATTTCCAGCTGAGTGAAGGTGTTGATATCTTGAGCTCATGCATGTAGAAACTCCTCTGGTTAGAGGTTGAAGATGAATAAAATGGAAACATTTCATTATTTCCATGTTTTAATATAAAAATAGTATCCCACTATTTCATTGTCCCACATCAAAATGCATCTAGTACTGTTGTGTGGTTTATTAAACCAAATGTGTTGAGGAACTCTTAACAAATCCCTTAGGGCCTCTCTTAGCTCGACAGGTCACTATGCCACCCTAGTCAGGGATCTTCCTCTTGTGTGACACCTAACAGATGACCTTAGGCATGCCTCCCCAAATGTCAAAGATTTCTAACTAGCAGCGGGGTTCTAAGAAGGTACTATGGGGATGTTATACCCCATATATCAGAGTAAGCAATAGTGGTAAAGGTACTATGGGGAGGCTATACACTAGTTATTAGAGTAATCAATAGTGGTAAATAACCATACATCATACACACTAGAGTAAATAATATAATAAATAAATTGAACATGCTATAATGAATTGAAATGCATTATATAATGTGAATGGTCATGCGAAGAATATAAAATACAACAGATCTCCCACTCGACTGATCAAGATACAAAACAAATAAAATAAAAAATGAAATGAATCTCAACTTCTACTCTAAGCCATAACTTATCTCAATCATCTAAGTTCGAGCCATCTTGCTCAATGATTGAAACCCAAGCCTCTTCCCAACTCATACATGCAACCAGGGAGAGTCTTCTTGGGTACCCTGGTGCAATGGAGGTCTAAGCAAGGTATGAATACAACAGATCTCCCACTAGGCCGATCAAGATATAAAATAAATAAAAGAAAAAAAATGACATGATCTCAACTACTACTCTATGCCATACCTTATCTCAATCATCTGAGTTAAAGACATCATACTCAATGATTTAAACCCATACCTCTATCCAACCCATACATGAAACCAAGGAGAGTCATCTTGGGTACCTTAGTGCAATGACGGTCTGAGCAGGGTGTGAATACATAACTTAGTAGGGAACAACCAATGTAGTATCGTACATAATCGATAATACATAGATATGTGCATGTGACATGATTAGCTGAAATCAAAGAATAACTATTGGAAATAGATATATAAATAAGCCATCATTGATCCTTAGGTCTGGGACCCTGATCGATCCTACCTACTTCATCCAATAACAGGGTGTCTTTAAGCATGTCATGATATCATGAAATCCATATAAATATTGGATCCTAGGGTGTAACCCAGGTATCCCTACTACTCTAGCTCAAATGACCAACAAATCATCATGAATGACTCAACATCCATATCCTGAGCCTCATGAGAATCTCTCCAAACTCCAATATAATAAATGGATCAAAGGCGATTCTTGGAAACCCCGAGCAGCCACTAAATCAAAAATATCTCCCATTTCACCAAGCCAATCGGGTGGGTTCCATGCATCCTAGGCATCCACATCAGGTACAAATAATGTCACCAAGCCTAACTAGCCAGATCCTAGGGGTGGCATTAGAATCTCATAATAATAATCATTATTATAATATTCCTCAATCTTGAATCTTAGGATCCTAGAAATGCTAGGCATCCTAAGGACCCATGGTGTCTAGGGCATCCCATACAAACCTGAGGTTGAATCCCGAAGTCTCAAGAATTCTTCTCATTGCTCAACATCCGGATCCTAGAATACACATCGAGAATCCATGATGATGTCATCACATCCAAGTCATATCACATAGTATTACATGAGTCTCAAAATCCTGATCCAAGGAAGCACCTCTAAGAATCCAAAACATCACCATCACACCATATTAGGCACATAGGCCAGGTCACATGAAGTATGTCTGGGTATCCATAGTTGTATAAAAAATATCCAGGTGAGAGCATACAAATGAGATAAGGGTTGGCTAAATGCCTAAAACCACCCCCATTGTCCATAGCCCATTGGGATCACATGTTCAGTGTGGGTTCTAAGATGAAATTCACTACCATCTCTACCCATACCCACACACACCCACTCATGGATGGTCTATCACTGGGCACCTAATTCAGTTATCTAAATAATGTCCAGGGAGAGATACCCTACTTAGAGCTCTCTTAGTGAACATAGGGGAAGAGAAACCCCACTTGGGTCCTCGATCTAGGTCAAGTCACTCATGGCATAACCCACCACATGAAGTATTTCACGATCCTAGGCAATGCCATAACATAACATGACCTCATGGGTCACAAGGGTATACCTCATAGGTTGCCCACTTAAGAGATGTTTGAGAGTATGTCCCATACCCCATGATCTCTCATGGTCAGTCACTCACCCAAATCAATCATAGTCCTCATAAGGTCTATCCACCTAAGCCTAGTCACATTAAACGGGGAAGGAAGACTGACCCTAGGTAAGGGTGTAATTTCGGCCAAACCCAAACCGGACTGAACAACCCCATGAGGTGGCCCAAGCCCGACCTCAGGCCAACCCAAACCATCGAGTCGGGCTGAGATTTTTCGGGCTGGGCCGGGATTTTTCAATTTGGGTCATGATGGGCTTTTATTATTTTCAAAATAAATGTTTGTTTTAAAACTTTTTTTAAATTTTTTTATTTGAACATTTTTTAACATTTTTTTAAAACATTTTTTTAAATTTATTTTTAAACGCATGTTTTTTAGATGTATTTTTTTAAATGTTTAAGATGTTATTTGTAAAAATGTTTACTTTATTTTTTATTAACATTTTACGATGGGTGGATATGTTATTGTTTTTTTGTCTAAATAAATTTATATATATGAATATATATATATTATGTGAAAATTGTAAAAAAAATTAATGAGCGGTTGGGGGGTGCGTAGCAGTGGGTGAGTTTAAAGCATTGTTATTTAAACGTTTTTTAACGTCTATTTAAAACATTTATTTACATTTATTTTTTTAAACTTATTTATAATTTTTTAAGCATTTACTAATTTTATTTATTTAAAACATATTTTAACATCTGTTTAAAATGTTTTTTACATTTATTTTTAAATGATTAATTTAAAATGTTTTTAAAATTTTTTTAAACGCGTGATTTTTACAAGTATTTTTTTAAAACATTTAACATTTTTTTTCAATTTTTAATGTAATTTTTTTAAAGTGTTTTTTTTTTTTAAATTAAATGTTTGTTTTAAAAACTTTTTTTAAATATTTGTTTAAAACATTTTTATTTAAACTTTTTTTAAACCATTTTTTAACATTTGTTTAATTTTTTTTATATTTATTTTTAGACATTTAATTTAAAACGTTTTTTTGGAGCATGTTTTTTACATGTATTTTTTTAAAACAATTAATATGTTTAATGTAAAAACAAATTTTTTATTAACATTTTACAGTGGATGGATATATTATTTTTTTCTAAATAGATTTACATATGTATGTGAATTTATATATATTATGTGAAAATTAAAGAAAAAAAATTAATGAGGGATTGGGTGTGCACAACAGTGGGTGGGTTTAAAGCATTGTTATTTAAATGTTTTTTTATCATTTATTTAAGATTTTTTTACATTTAATGTTTAACTTATTTTGAAAAAGTATTTTTAAGCTTTTGTTTAATTTAAATCATTTTTTTAAACTATTTCTAATTTTTTAAACGAATTTTTTTTACATGTATTCTTATTAAACGTTAAAATTTTTTTTTGTAAAAATGTTTATTTTCTATTTTATTGAAATTTTACAGTGGGAGGATATATTTTTTTTCTAAATAGATTTATATATGTGAATCTATATATATTATGTGAAAATAAATAATGAGAGATTGGAGGGGTGCACAACAGTGGGTGAGTTAATTTTTTTCTAAAAAGATTTATATATGTATATATAATATATATAATATATGCAAGATTCATCATATTTAAAAATAATAATGAGGTTGGGGGGTATGCGGACATCATTGGGTGAGTAGTTATTTTTTTGTTAATATATAATAAGTTATATATATATATATAATGTTAAATGATTGATATATATATATATAATATAAGAAAATTGTAAAAAAATAATTAGGGGTTTGGGGGTGCACCGTAGTGGGCGAGTTAATTTTTTTTCTAAATAGATTTATATGCAATATATGTAAGTTGCAACATACTTAAAAAAATTAACGACCACGAGGGACCTGGACAAATATCATTAGGTGAATGTGTTATTTTTTTGTTAATATACAATAAGTTATTATATATATAATATTAAACCATTGATATATATATATATATATTATCAATAGCTTTGTTTATATATATTATATTAAATCATTTATATATATATTATTAATGGATTTTTAGAAGCCACACTTAATTGATATATATTATTAATATCTATATATATATATATATATTATTAATGGATTTGTTTATATACATATATTATATCATATCATTGATATATATATTATTAATAGATTTGTTTATATATATATATACATATATATAATATGCAAGTTTCATCATATTTAAAAAAATTAATGAGGTTGGGTGGTGTGCACAAACATCATTGGGTGAGTGTGTTATTTTTTTTGTTAATATATAATAAGTTATTATATATATAATGTTTAATGATTGATATATATATATATATAATATGAGAAAATTGTAAAAATAATAATTAGGGGTTGGGGGGTGCGCCGCAGTTGGTGGGTTATTTTTTTTCTAAATATATTTATATATGTATAGTATATATAATATATGCAAGTTGCAACATATTTAAAAAAATTAATGAGGTTGAGGGATGTGCACAGACATCATTAGGTGAGTGTGTTATTTTTTTATTAATATACAACAAGTTATTATATATATATAATAATAAATCATTGATATATATATATATATATATTAATAGATTTGTTTATATATATATATATATTATATTAAATCATTTATATATATATATATATATTATTAATGGATTTTTAAAAACTGCACTTAATTGATATATATTATTAATGGATTTGTTTATATATATACATTATTATATATATATAATTATATATCATTGTGTATATACACACACACACACACATTATCATTATATATAATAATAATTATATGTGTATATATATACATTATTATATAAATATATATTAGTTTTTGCTAATAATAATGATATATATATATACACATATATCATTGATATATATATGTACATATATCGTCGATATATATATATATATATATATATATATATATATATATATATATTCTAGTGATAACATGATAGGTGCAACGCCTGGACCAGTTGGTGCAGACACAACCTTGGAAGTCTGTGGTATGGAAATCAAATCTCCCTATTAGTAGTTTCCCATTATTTTTTTTATAGTAGTCAGGCCTCGCACGGGCTAGCTGGCTGGGCTTTTTTTTTTGTGCTGGCCCAGCCTAGCCCGACGCGAGCTTTACTGGGCCGCTCGAGCTTTCGGGCTGGGCCTGTCGGGATTTCGGGCCGTCGGGCCAGAATTACACCCTTAGCCATAGGTCAGTACTATGAGGCTATCAACTCTAAGGAATCATAGGGTTCTTACTAGACCAACTTGGGCCCGTTGTCGCATGTCCACTCATGCCTCTTATTAGAGTCTTCTATGGATCACACAGAGTTTCACCGTGATGTGTCTATTCCAATTTAAATCAAGTAGATCCCCTTGGGGTATTGGTGTCAATGTAAACTCAGTCAATGGTCATGAACTTGGCCATCAAAGGCATATAACCAGAGTGCAAGGGCTCATTATGGTCCTTGAATCTATATATACTCTAAGGGATACCATCTAATTAATTAAACTGCTTAATTAACATTTATAAAAATTAATATTAAAAAAACCTATAAAAAACAATCGACGAGCATCAATCCATTTCACTCTCACCTAAAAAACCTAAACTATAATACATTTATAGGAAAAATTTACAGAAGGGGTTTTCCTATTTTTTTAAAAAAAAATTATGGGTTATTTTTTTTGTTTAGAATATGAGACAGACAAGGGTCAGATTAATTTACACTCAACCGTCTAGTCAGAAAGTGTCAATTCATTTGACGCACTTCACCTATTTTAAAAAATAATAATTTTAATTAATTTCATTATATATATAAAAAAAATTTAAAACAACATTTCAAATACTGTTTTTGATAATTTTAATTTTAATTTTTGACATGTCTTGTTATATATATATATATATATGTAACAACATTTTAAACAGTATTTAAAATGTTTCGTTTTTATGTGGAATTACCCATATTTAGGTAATTTTAAAATATAACTAAAAACTTCACTAAGGACACCATTTTATAGGAGAGGAGACCTTGATATACCTTATGGATTTTCCATTCATTATTTAGTTTCACTTTTCCAGCATTCTAATAATAATCTAATAATAATAATAATAATACAAAAATAATAAAATTTATTAATTAATAATTAATAATTAATAATATAATTAAAAAAATAATTAATAATTCAATAAGGTCTGGGTAATGGGATAGAAACTCATATTACCATCAAATTTATCAATAATGAGTGTGGAGAAGCGACAAGAAAAAATAAGGGAAATATAATGTGAAAAATAGTGAAAATACACTACCATAAAAATCCAAACATACGTTTGCCCAAAAAATAAGAGAAACATGTCAGACCTCAAAGTATAATTATTTTAATGATCACTGTCACGGCCCGTCCTCGGATCCCATGCCGTGACTACCCCAAGCCCGCCTCCCATAGGCCAGGGGCTGGTGACTAGCACCAATGCGTAAATCCCGACAAAAGGGGAAGGCATTTCCTTTATAAAGTAAACAAACCACAGAGTAAGCAAGCAGAAGTAAACACTAAGTAAATCTGGGTACAAAAGTAGTGCGGAAAAGTAAATGGGACAGAATACAAACTCAAACTAAAAGTAAAGTACAACTGGAAGAAAGTACAACAACTGATAGTAAAGCAGCAACGTCGAGCCGTCTACTGGAAGTCCCCCTGAAGGGTGGGTACAGATAGCCTCCTCAGCTCCTTGGGTCCAGCCGTCCGCTCCGAGTACGTCCCACCCAGTGGTCCACCTCCAGGTACTGACTTTCTCCACAAGCCTCAACCATGATCAACGATGTCCGTCATATGCAACCAACACAATGTAGTGCGGGAATAACCCATGTAGGGGTGAGTATACGCTACTCAGTAGGGACCCCGAGACCCCCGAAAGTCTCCCAGAATCCAGAAAGGATAATTCCAAAGGAAAGATACAATCACGAAGTAACATCCAACACTACTTAGGTATATGCCCATACATATACCTAAGTCATCAATTCCCGCTCGGCTCCAGCATCCATGCCCAAGTTCGATCACGTCCACATAGGAGTACAAACCAATCCACATAGGATAACACAACTCAATCCACATAGGAAAGCAATTCAATCATATCGAAGATATTGATTGAAGTTAAGACTCAGCTCACACAGGTATATTTCTTCGTAAGGTGATAGAGATGATCAGATATAGCCAGTGATTCATCTATGCTGAGACCCACGTAGGATACTAAACCAGCTAAGCTGTCGGACCCACATAGGATACAGACCAGCTACTCTACCAGACCCACGCAGGATAGAAAGAATAGAGTCAAACACTGCCATACCCATGTAGTATACAAAAACAGTAGTCATCGCCGTTGAACCCACGGATGATTTCAGTACGGTCTTCATCGCTGCCGAACCCACGTAGGATTTCAGTGCAGTCTTCATCGCCGTCGAACCCATAGAGGATTTCAGTACGGTCTTCATCACTACCGAACCCACCTAGGATTTCATTGCAGTCTTCATCGCCGTCGAACCCACAGAGGATTTCAGTACGGTCTTCATCATCGCAACCAACTTTAGGGTTCCCGCACACAGCATGCTCGATTCCAGGAGGGTCCGCTCCACGAGCCAAATTGGTCGATACATCAACTGAAACATAGTCCGGAGTTGATGTATCTCAAAGTTCCATCTCGACAAGAGGAACTCATCGTGACAGATGGCGCGTCAATCGGACGCCCGGTCTGCAAGTTATTGGCTTTTTTCGTTCCAGGGTCCCGGTTGGTTTTTAAGTCAAACCAACCCGAAAGAACTCCAACTACGTCCAAAACTCGATCGGAGTAATCCAAAAGGTCCGTCTCACTAAGAGGAAACCAAAAAAGTCGTTGGCACGTCAAACGGACATCCGGAGCTCAAGTTATAAGCATTTCCGCTCAGAGGGCCCGGTTGGTTTCGTGTTCGAACCAACCCGTCCGTACCCAAAGTTCTCATAAACCTTGAGTTTAATTTACCTAAAAGACTTCCTCGATCCAAGGATCGCATCGCAGCTGACGGTGCATTGATCGGAGGTTTGTAGCCCAAGATATGGGCAAAAGAACATACCTGTCCGTTTTTAGGGGGTTTTGGGCCCGGATCGACCCGGCCCGAGACCCCCCTGGGTCGGCCCGAACTGGGTCGACCCGAACCGGGTCCGGGTCCGGTCCATTAGGGCGCGGCTCGGCCCGACCCGACCTGGGTGGCCCGGCCCGGCCTGGGCGGCCCGACCTGGCGCGCGCTCGCAGCCCGCGTCGCCAGCTGGCCACGCCGGGCTGAATGGAAGGGGGGGGGGGGGCGCTGCCCCCCTGTTTGAGTAACCGTGACCCCCACGTGGGGGGGGGGGGGGGCGCTCCTTTGGCCATCCGGGGGTTACGACCCCCGGTATCCCCCTGAAACGGCCGGCCCGGTCCGGCCGGCCGGTGTTTCCGCTGCGGTCCCGCCCTCTGAGGTGCTGGCGGCCGGCGGTTCCAGCCGCCCCGCCTTTCACCATCGTGGCTTTGGGCCACGTCCTTGTCCGACCGGCATGGCGCGACGGTGTCGCGCCCCTCCATTGCTGCCTCGCTCCGGCCGCGGTTTCTTCGTGGTTCTCCGGCGCGGCGCGACGGCGCCGCTCCCCTTCCTTGCGGCCCGACTCCGACCGCGGGTTCGTTCAGCCTCAACGGCGTGGCGCGACGGTGCCGCGCATCTTTTCCGCATTTCTTCTTGATTCCATGCGGTGCCGTTGCACCGCGCCGCCTTCTTTCAAACCGCAACAACACAACAACAGAAGGGGGAGGAGAGTCTGTCGTGTTCGTGTGGTCCGACCTCCTCCCAATAAGTTGATATCTAGAGGCCAAAAAATAAAGACGAAGAATGAAAAATGATATTTCATGAACAAAAAGTAATTAACCCATACCTTGATAACGAGTTGATGTTCGAAGAGCGTCGCGGAAAGCAGCGTCACGGGGCGTGGTTCCGTAGACGTCGACGGAGATTGTTTGAGGAGACATCGTCTTCTATTTATCACGGAGAGAAGAGGATGATTACGTGTTGTTGGAGAACTCCCGCTTCGGTGTCTCTTCCCTTGTCTCGGAGGAGAAAGGGAATGGAGATACCGGAGTCGTTGAGTCGTTCTTCGTTGAAGAGACTGCGTTCTTCGCGGAAGGATTGAAGCTCTTCGTGGGAGGATGAAGTTCTTCCCCAGAGAAAAGAGTTCTATCTCCCCAATCTCCTCACACAACAACCAACCCTCCCAAATAAAATAAGACTTATCTTATTTTATTACATCAAGCCAAGAATTTCAATTTTTAAAAATCAAATACATAACTCACTTAATTAATTAAGTGAGTTGGCATGATTAAAGAAGAGAGAAGGGGAGGTGAGGGGTCTCACATTAAAGGGGGGTTATGGAATTAAGGAATATGAGGGGTTGGAATCGTGTGGGACCCACCCCACCTTTATCCTCTCATGGTTGGTTAACAACATGTGGGTCCCACCCTCAACTCCCTTAGGTTATAACTACCTAGAGGAAAATAAATAAAATTGTAATATAATTTTATTTATTCCTCACTAAAACCACAAAATTAACAACTCCTCCCGAGCAAACGCACCTTCGGAAAAGATGCTACTAAGAAATTACCGACGTTGCGGTTTCATCAGTGCCCTCAGATTTCAATTCCGAGCACCGGTTCAAAAGTTAGGAAAACCCGTTTGTTTGTTCACTGAACGTACCCGAGCTAAACTTCGGAAATTGATTCCAGGCACACCGGGTCTCGGAATCAGGTTCCGTCAGAAACTGCGTTCTTGTAAAATTCCAAAGAAAATAAAGTAAAAAAATTCCCTTGAATTTTACAGGTCTTTACATTACTCCCACCTCAGGGCTTTACATCCCCATAAAGATACATCATAAACTAGGGGAACAAATGTGGGTATTGAGCACGCATCTGGGCCTCCCGCTCCGAAGTGCTCTCCTGGAGGTTCCCGTGATTCCATCTGATGCGCACTAGAGGTATCGACTGTCCACATAGGACCCGCTACTGTCGATCCTCGATCTCCACTGTGACCTCTTCAAAAGTCACCCCATCGTCAATGTCCAACTCCCCATGGTCGATGATATGCATCGGGTCATGCACGTATCTCCTCAGATGAGATACGTGGAAGATGTCGTGCACCCGGTGCAACTGAGGTGGTAGAGCCAGGCAGTAAGCCACCTTGCCTATCCTGCTGAGGAATTGGAATGGTCCAATGAAGCGCAGAGATAACTTGCCACCCCGGCCAAATCTCCGCAATCCACATCAAGGTGAGACCCGCAAGAAGACGTGGTCGCCATACTCGAACTCCAGTGGTCTCCGCCTCCTGTCAGCATAAGACTTCTGCCGGCTCTGAGCTGTCCTCATCCGCTCCTGGATGACCTGGAACTTCTCTGTCGTGGCCTGGACCATCTCCGGTCCCACAAGTGCCGACTCCCCAGGGTCTGTCCAGCACAGAGGTGATCTGCAAGGTCGGTCGTACAATTCCTCGTATGGTTCCATCCCGATGGTGGAGTGGTAGCTGTTGTTGTACGCGAACTCCACCAAGGGCAGGTGGTCCTCCCAGCTACGACCAAAGTCGAGGACACATGCACAGAGCATTTCCTTGAGAGTCTGAATGATCCTCTTCGTCTGACCATCCGTCTGAGGGTGAAAGGCGGTGCTCAGACGTAGCTGTGTCCCAAATGCCTCCTGCAACCCCTTCCAAAGCCAGGAAGTAAAGTGAGAATCTCGATCGGAGACGATAGATGATGGAACACCATGAAGCCGTATGATCTCTTAAACGTAGAGGCGTACCAAGATCTCCACTGAGCCCTGCTCTCTGATGGGTAAGAAGTGATCTGACTTGGTGAGTCGGTCGACAATCACCCAAATGGAGTCGTGGCCTCTGGAAGTACGTGGAATTCCAGTCACGAAGTCCATAAATATCTCGTCCCACTTCCACTCCAGAACCTCTAAGGGCTGTACCAAGCCTACTGGTACCTGGTGCTCTGCCTCCACCTCCTGACAGGTGAGGCATCAAGAAGCGAACTCAGCTACAACCTTCTTCATACCCAGCCACCAATGTTGTCGTCTGAGATCCTGGTACATCTTCACCACTCCTGGATGTACCTCTAAAAGGGAAGTGTGAAACTCTCTCAGCACCTCCTCCTGTAAAGCAACTAGTACCATGGTACGTCCTCTGAAAAGGATGACGTGCTCTCCTCCTACAGAAAATCCATCATGTTCCTGTCCTGAGGATATCTGCGCATGCCGTGTCTCACAGTCAGCATCCCCACACTGTGCCTCTCTGACCCGCTGCAGTAGTGGAGGTGTGACTGTGAGTGACTGAAGAAAGGCTGCTCCATCTCTATCCACGAAGGATATCTGCAAAGTGGATAGCTGCTCAGTCGCCTCACCGAGTAGCTGAATGCCCGTCCTCCTACTGAGGGCATCAGCTACTTTGTTCACCTTTCCAGGAGTATAGACTATCTCAAAGTCATAATCCTTGAGGAACTCGAGCCATCGCCGTTGTCTCAGATTCAGGTCTTTCTGCGAGAAGATGTACCTGAGACTCTGGTGGTCAGAGTAGACTGTAAAGTGATCACCCATCAGGTAGTGTCGCCACATCTTCAGAGCGAAGACCACTGCTGCTAACTCCAGGTCATGAGTAGAATAGTTCTACTCATGCTGCCTCAACTGACGTGATCCATAGGCGATCACTGCCCACTCCTGCATCAGGACACATCCGAGTCCGGTCCCTGATGCATCGCAGTAGACTACGTACCCCACTCCCTCCTCTGGTAGCCTCAAGATAGGTGCGCTAGTCAATCTCTGTCTCAGTTCCTGGAAGTTCTGCTGACATCTGTCTGACCACACGAAGGGTTTCCCCTTCTTTTTCAATGTTGAGAGTGGTGCCGCAACTCTGGAGACGTCTGGTACAAACCTCCGGTAGTACCCAGCTAGCCCCATGAAACTCCGCACCTCCGTCACGCTCCTGGGTGGCTCCCAAGCTAGCACTACCTCGATCTTCGCAGGATCCACTGCAACTCCCGCCTCAGAGATGAAGTGTCCCAAGAAGTGGACCTCATGTAACCAGAACTAACACTTCGAGAGCTTACCATAAAGCCGATGCTCTCTGAGTGTGTCTAGTACAACCTGCAAGTGGTAGGCGTGCTCCTCCTCAGTGGTCGAGTATATAAATATGTCGTCGATGAAGACCACGACAAATCGATCGAGGTATGGCTGAAAGATCAAGTTAATGAGACCCATGAACACTTCTGGAGCATTGGTTACGCCGAAAGGCATAACCAAGAACTCATAGTGGTCATACCGACATGTGAAGTTCATCTTCTGTACGTCATCGTCCGAACTCTGAGCTGATGATAGCCTGATCTGAGGTCTATCTTCGAGAACCACTGTGTTCCCTTGATCTGATCGAAGAGGTCGTCAATCCTCAGTAGTAGATACTTGTTTCTCACGGTCACCTGCTTCAGGTGACGATAGTCGACACAAAGTTGCAAGCTTCTGTCTGCCTTCTTGGCGAACAATATCAGGGAAGCCCAGGGTGAAACAATGGGTCAGATGAATCCCTTTCCCTACAAGTCCCCCAACTGTACCCGTAGCTCTTAGAGCTCAGCGGGGACCATCCGATATGCTGGAGTGGATATCGGGGCTGTCCCGGGGTACAGGTCAATATAGAAGTCTACCTCTCTACGAGGAGGTAGTCCTGGAACTTCGTCAGGGAAAACGTCCACATACTGATCCACCACTACAGGAAAACTAGGACTCCGCATGTCAACTGCTCCTAGGATGAGGCTAGCCAATTGATGAGTGATGGGTTGTCATCTCCTCTGCGTGAGTCCATCCTGTGCTGCAAAGGCTCCCTTCTCACCCGTGAAGGTGAACCTGCTCCCGTCGGTGCGTACACACCGCACCTTGCGCCTAATACAGTCGATCTGAGCATGGACTTTAGATAACCAATCCATTCCCATGATGATGTCGCAAGGCCTCGACGCCTCTAAAAGAAGATCCCAACCGAAACTCTCGCCTCCTAGAGTAAGGTCACACTGCCGGCACCAGTGCGTAATCATCGAGTCTGCTCCCGTAGGAGTCTCTAGCCGTAAGGATTGAGCCAACAGCTCCGTCGGAATCTTCGAGCTCCGAACAAGGGCAGCAGCAATAAAGGAATGAATCGCTCCTGTGTCTATAAGAACTGCAGCAAGGGTGGAGTAGGCACAGATAGGCTTATGTGAAAGCCTTTTTCCACCAATTGCTTGAGACTCAAGATGTCGGTCTTCATGTCGGATACATAGTAGATATTGGAGATGAAATCTTGTATGTCATCTTTTTTTTATCAGTATATCTCCTCTTCTGTGAAAAAATATTATTGAGAGATCGCCAAATGAAATCTTTCATTGAACCCTCTCTTCTAAGTTCGTAAGCAAGTGCTTGTGACCTGTCATGTGGTTGCTAGCTCCATAGCTAAGATATCACATACCTTGACTTTGTGTTAATGTTTGTGCCATCAACACATGGGACTTGTCAAAAGTATATTCTGCTTCGATGATATGTGCCTCATCTGTTTCATTCTCCATAGGTTGCTTACTCCACCATTAATTGTTATAATGTCCATATTTTTTTTACAGTTATACCATTGAACATTTCTTTTATCAGATGACAAGCGATTGTTGAATCCTCCCCTTTTTCATTGTCCTTGTTCTCATAGAGTATAATTTTGATATTTATAACCTTCTTAATTTGAGCATCTTCCACCTCATCATCCTTTTCTTGGAAAAAATTATTTTCCACAGAATCCCCTACCCTTAGTTTCTTTGAAATGTTCCCCCTTACTCCTTTCCATAGTTGTTGAGATACAACTTCGATTGCAGAGCATGCTCCACTCCATTGGTATCACCCCGACGATTCACCTTCAGTTCATGGGCTTGTAGAAATCCCATGAGTTCTTTGATATAAATCTTATCTAGGTCTTTAGTTTCTTCTAAGACAATGACTATTTAATCAAATTTTGGATTTAAGGATCGAAAAATTTTCTCACATATCTGCATGTTGGCAATATTTTCTCTATTTCTTCACAGTTGGTTCACCACAACTGTTACACGAGTATGATACTCAATAATGGTTTCAAAATATTTCATAAACAGGAATTCAAACTCGCCTCGTAGAGATTGAAGCCCTATCCACTTCACTTTATTGGAAATTTTGAATGTTTTGTGAAGATTATCCCAGATCTCATTTGATGATTTTGATGAAGAGATTATCTCGAGCGTGGCTTCATCATGACCTTGGTAGATGATGGATTTGGGCTTGCAGTCTCTCTTCTGTTCTACCCGAAGAGTTTCCTTTTAAACATTGGGAAAAGTAGCCTAAGATGCTTTGGATTCTGGCTTAGTGTATCTATTTTCCACAATGTTCATGACATCTTAAATGTCAATAAGCACTCGAATTTGTATGCCCCAATTGTTGTAGTTATCATTCGTTAGTTTCAGTATCAAATTTGGTGAAATCTCTTTTGCCATGGAGACTCAAAAATTCTTTTGGATGAAAAAATGTCACGTGGACTGATATTTTTTTCGGAGCAGTGCAGACTGGTATTTTTTTTCCGAATTGCACAATTTTTTTCCCATAATACAAATGAATAAAAAAAACTTTGTGTAACAGAATGCAAGAGGGCAACAGCATGGAGAGGCTGTTGATTTCTTCTTCTTCTTTTGTTGAATGGCATAAGACGACTGGGGAGGAGGCGGAAATGGAAGTAAATCGGCCTGGGAAGCTTTTATTTTTATTTTTATTTTTGGAAGAGAAAGATGGGCGTGAAGGGTTAAAAAATCACCGATGACAAAGGAGAAAGCCTTCCAGCCACCCGTCTTGGATATGAGCACGGGGTTTCCCTTAGGATCCACAGTGCCGTCCTTGGTGTACCCATCAGCCCCTTCTTCCATGGCCGCACGCATCCACCTCGCTTCGCGGGGTGCCCACAGAACTTCGTCGGCGCCGGATTTGCAGTGCAGGTATCCCACCACTTGCGCGTGCATAAATGGATGGATATGGTTGAAAAAAATATGCATTGACTTGGATTCTTAAAAGAATATTATTTGGGTGGGGCAAACTGTTCATGGAGTATCTCTTAGAAAATCAACCCATTACTCCACCTAGTTGATACATATTTGAAAAGAATCTTTACGTTTATTAATTTAAATGGTCACTATTGTGGTATGCTATATTCAACTTAGTTATTTTAAAAAACCAAACTCAAATGTTTTCTTTAAACTTTTCCTTTATTATGTTGATTATTGACATAACAAATGTGAAAGATGATCTTTCACATCACGTATCTCAATAAACAACATGAAAAACCGCAATTTTAAGTTTTTCATATATGTTATTCAAATAATATAACTCACTGTTCCTATATATCTTGAAACCATTCACACATCACTTATAGTAAATATATAGCCAATAAATTCTGTTTTCATGACAAAGGAAATTCACAACATCCAATTTCTTTTGAAATTAAAATTACAAGTGTATTTTATGAAATATGTTTTCTCCATGTCTCATGACTTTCACTTCTAGTGAAATGCAATTTGGGTCATGAATCTCTAAACGGATGTCATGTCATTTTGGATGCGAATAGTGTAAAGATACATATTCAGTCAATAATATGAGTGCATTATATTTTGAATACATTAAATGAAAATTTTGAAATATCAAATTTGTTATGCCCAAAGGGGGCTTAGGTGTGAGAAACCCTCGGGGGGGGGGGGGATTAAATTAGGGTATGAAATCTTTTCACTACCACAAAACAGAGCAAGGGAAGTACCGCCCTTTATCAGTGCTAAACAGAAAGTGCTGATAAAGGGGTGTGCCTTTATCAGTGCTAGATAAAAGCACTGATAAATGTTCCCTTTATCAGCGGTACAATAGGCGCTGATAAAGGTGTACCCTTTATCAGTGCTCGGTGATAAAGGGAACATTTATTAGCGCTATTATCAGCGCTGATAAATGTTTTTATTCTTAATTTATATAAAATTATAATATTTATAATAAAAAATAATGTTTTTTGTATATATTAACAATTATATACCAATATTTATAAATATATACTCTTTATTGTTATAATTATTAATAAATAAATATATATTTATCTTATATGTCATTTTAAATAAATATATAAGAATATAAATAAATTGTTAAATAAAAACCGTTGGAACCTTGATCAGCGCTCGTTAAAAGCGTTGATAAAGGTAGGTTTTATCAGCATCATTTTAGCGCTGATAAAGGTATCTCTTCATCAGTGCTAAAAAAGTGCTCATAAAGGTATGTTTTATCACCGTTTTTATTTTAGCGCTGATAAAACATACCTTTATGAGCGCTTTTAACGAGCGCTAATAAAGGTTCCAACGGTTTTTATTTAAGAACCCTAACAGACCCCTCCTCTATCGCACACTTTCAAGCTTTCACAGAAGCTAAACCCGGCCCTTTTTCTGCCACGACCTCTCCTCCTCCTCCTCCTGCACCGCCACCGCTGGGTTTTCCTCCTCTTCCACGACCGTCATCCTCCTCTGCTGCCGCTGCCTCCGCCTCCACTGCCTCCGCATCCGCTACCTCCGGTGTATGAAACCTTGGCCAAGGTCCTAGTTTTAGCAATGAGAATGAAATATCTAAAGTTTACTTGTTTCAACCTTGTTTTCGTTGTATGTTTATCTTTTATATTTTAAGTCTGTTGAACTCGTTCTATCGAAGGTGAGTTCTATAATTTCTTGTTATCTTAAGGTGTGTTTAACTATGGTGTGGGTTGATTTCGGTTATAGCAGGTTCTGGGGTTTGTGGGATGTGGTAAATGGTGTACTCTGTTTTAGATTATTTTATTCTCATGGGTTTCCCCTATTTTGGATAGGTATAACATATGAGTTCTCATTTTAATTTTTCTTTTTAGTTGGAAATTTCTTTTGTTGTGCGCCTCTCCTCTACCGTGAACGCACCTTTGTTGTGTGCTGAACGACACCTTCACGGTGAGTTTTCTCCTGTTACTCATTGGTTTCCTTTTGTTTTCATGTTATTACTGTTTGATATTGATGATTACAATGTGAAATGTACGGGCTAAACGCCCTGCTGAAAATCGTGGTCGTTGGTGGTCCTTGTTTGCGCACTAAATGAATTGCATGTTGGTTGGTTCCTGTTGAACATTTGAATATAAAAATTGGTAATTTACATATACTTGACTTATGAATGAACGCCCCAGGATGATAAAACTTCTGTGATAACCCCTGAATTAACAAAAAAAATTGAATAATGGATGCTTTGTAAAATATGAAATTGTGGTTGTTTGGTTTGTATGGTGTTGCGATTGTGAGAACGATTGTGTGTTTGTATGGTGTTGTGGTTGTTGGCATGATTGATATGCCATTTTTTTTCCATGTTGTTGTTCTTCCACCATTGAATATAAATCCAAACTTTACCCATTTCAATGAAACCACCACTTTGTTACTAGTGCAATTCCACCGAATCCTTGAAAACCACTTCTAGAGGACTCTATGAGACACTTTATGGACACCCTAGTCAAAAATGGATTTCACCTAATTCCTTTTCGCGTGGTAAAAACTATTGGAGGATAAAAACTCACATGCCTCTCTATTTATGGAAAAAATAATTATTTGTGTTGCTCATTTTCAATGCAGTGGTGCAGACAAAAACAATTAAGGAATGTGATGTGATCACTGAGCTTTAGGGAAATTCCAATGAGATGTGATTTTATTATTTATGTGTTTGACTCAATCTCCACAAACCTAGAATTCACTTCTTCTTAAAAAAAATTTCAATGATGACCATTTTTTTTGATAAAATAATTATAGTGAGAAAATAATGAAAATGAATAATAATTAAATAAATTATTCTTCTTCTCATAAGGTTCACAAAATTAAATACTTCATCTTTTCCCAAAAAATTACCTTTATGTGACTTTAATTATTTTAGGATTTGTATTTCATGTAAATAATGAGGTTTTTAAAGAAAATTAAATTAAATAATTGAATTATATTATTTTAGGATTTGTATTGCGGAGCAATATATTGTTGAGAAAGCTGTTGAATTATGTACCAAATACCTGTCTGGTGTGAAAAACGTTGGCCTACCGAAATCTCGTCACACTGGGCGGCTTGAGGGTAAAGGAATTTCTGTAAGAGATGTTGTCACAATCAATATTACAGATCGGGAGCATGCTCACCTTTATGTTTTGCATAACAGTTTCGACGTTGACGCATATGTTCAAAACCACAAAGAAATTCTTAGGTATTTGAATCATTTTAGGGATGAAAAATGGATATCAGATACACATAATCGACAGTTTATAGGATGGTTTCAGGACCATATTTTTAAGCAGTTAGATGAAAATCCAGACTTAATTTCAGAACGACTTCGATGGCTAGCCGGAGGAGCAAGTGTGTATGTATTCTCTTACAATGATTATGCAGTTAATGATTATAAATTCTATACTAATGAACCTGATGAAGACAGTACAATGCAGAATAGTGGGGTTACACTTGTGGATGAGGCGATGCATGTTTCCGGTGCTAAGGACAGAAATCCAATTTATGCGAATATTTCATACTTTGGCATCATCAAACGAATATGGGAGTTGGATTATACGAAATTCAAAGTGCCGATTTTTCAATTCAAGTGGGTTGATAATAGGAGTGCTGTTAAAATAGATGAATTAGGATTCGTGAAAGTTTATTTCAGTAAGGATGGGGAGAAAGACGAACCATTTATAATGGCATCACAGACAGTACAAGTATTTTATATTCCAGACCCCGCAAACTGAAATTGGTCAATTGTTCTGTTATCAACCAAAACAAATGAAGGGTTAGATGAAAGTTCAATGGAGGACAACCCTTTTATAGGGACTTCACAATCATTTCACATCAGTCCCAATGTAGACGACGTTTTGTATGTCAGAGGAGACCACAATGAAGGGATTTACATAGTCGATAGAGGGGTCAAATATCTTCAGCATTTTAAAAAAAGAGAGTACAATAATCAGGTTATTTTTTTATTGTAATATACATCGTGTTATGTTATGTTATTATCTGTTTGTTTCTGCTTTTATGTAATCTAATTTAAATGTTAAACCACTTCTACAGATAATGACTTTTACACCTACTGATGTGCCCAATCCCGAGGCACAAAAGGTCTCTCAACCAGCTGTTGGTGGTCCCAGTGCAGAGCAACAAAAGGTTTCTCAACCTGTTGTTGCTGGTCCCAGTGCTGAGGTACAAGAGGTTTCTCAACTTGTTGCTGCTTGTCCCAGTGCTGAGGTACAAGAGGTTTCTCAACTTGTTGCTGCTTGTCCCAGTGCTGAGGTACAACAGGTTTCTCAACCTGTTGCTGCTGGTCCCAGTGCAGATGCTAGCACTCCAGAGTAACAAAATGATGATACTTCTGAGGAAATGGTAGGAAATGAAACCATGAAAGTGAAAAAAAACAAGATCATCGTAGTTTGACAGTGTTAACCAAAATCCTTAAGAAAAAAGCAAAAGACATCAAATTTTAGGTGGGATAGAATAAGAGAGGCCAACATATTAACCCCCACAGAGCCATCTTTAGTATCTACATTGGAATCATCACTCGCCAATGCGTGCTGATTGATGTATAGTCATGGCACCATGTTTTCACCGGGCTTAAGACACTAATGTGAGAAGAGATTACGGTAACATTATGATATCATTTTTTTAATTTATTAAAATAAAATAGAATACTAAAACATTGACTTACTCTTCATCATCCATTGTAGAGTGCATTTATAGTAGATGCCTCGTATGAGGAATATGTATTAAGACTTTCAGGAAGTATTCATAGAGGTTTCCACACAATTTTAACGAAATATCATCTTAAAGATGCTGAAAGGAAAATCAAGCCACACCCACCTACTCTTTATACACACTTGATATCCCAAGGAGCGCAGGATGCGTTTAGCAACCATCGTGGGGAGCAGACTTTACAGGTAAATTGTGTGGGGTAATACGTTGTTTGACGTTGCTTGTATTCATCACTTTGATTGACAATTTTTTATTTATAAAACAACAACTGAGTGCTAAAAATAAACAATGTGAAATAGAACCAGCGTACCCTTACCGTAAAACAAGGATGGGGTACGCTTCACTTGAGAAAAAATTGGTACGTCTTTTAAATCTACCGTACTAATTTTATGTGACATAAAACAACACCATAACCATGTTTCTATATTTATATGCAGATTGATGAATCGAAATCAAAAGCCATATCCATCCCATGCCAGTGCTATGCAAGGAGGCTCGTGTAAATAAAGATGAGATACTAATAGATGAAAACACACAAAAATTTTGGGAAACATGTGTAAGTATGAAATAATATAAATTTGATTTGCTTTAAATCACTATTACATAACAATGAATACTTATTTTTCTATATTTTCTATATGACATAGTCACAAGAATCAACAACACCCGCACTAGATGAAGACATACTTTAAGCGACCTTGAAGCAGCTAGAACAGTATGGCCACGTCAGAGGTGCGGGTTTTGGGGTGACACCCCAAACACATTTTCAAAAACAAAAACAAGTGGAGGATAAAAATGAAAAAATGGAAAAATTGCAAGAAAAATTATCTATTTTTCAAGAAGAATTAAAATACTAGAGAGAGATGATAGAAAGTTTGATGGGAGAGAGTCAAAGAGAAGAAACAACTCAACAACAACCCATGCGTGATGATCCCGCCCCACCCCTTATCATCTTTGAGGCGAGCCATTCCCCTAAAAAACCTGTCTTAGCTGAGGTAATCAATGTTTTAATAATTGTTTTTGTGAAATGTGAATCACATAGACACTGATACCTTTCCTGTACTAATATTCTACAGGGTGAAAATGACTGTGATTTATATCTATCAACTCCCACCTATCGCCTTGTAGAGAGGGCTACAGTGTTTAATACGTAGAACGACATTCTACACAATAGATAACTTCCAAAATATCATTTTAGAGTGTCAATTAAAGTAGCTAATAAGATGAGTGCCGAGATACCTATTCCAAATGACGATGAAGACATTCATACGGTTGAACAAGCTGTTGGAAAATTCATTTCATGATCGATAATTCTTGTAAAAAAACATGTCTACAAGGAGGTATCTATTTCCAATTTATTTTTCTAGCTGGACCATTAACATTTAATGAAAAATGTCTGAAATGATGAATGTTATTACATAATGACAAAGAGAAGGGGGTGAAACGAAATATCAGCTCAAAACCATCTCAAGGATCAACCAACCGATTGAAACGGTCTACTGAGAGCACATTCACCCTACCCATTCTATATCCACAGTTAATATCATTGCAGGCTCATGTGGATACAAAGTTGATAGACGACAATGCTCACATAGTTGATTTTGAAAAAAATATGTACAGAGAGGAAGCATCATATTTCATTAGTGCTGAAAATGTAAATGAAATCCTCAAGTATGAATGGCTAGGCCCCTCAGTTTTAAATGTATACATGAGGTATGTTTTCATGATTTGATTTTAAAAAATCTTATATACTCTGATAATTATGACTAAATACATTTCATATTTTTTTCAGGCGTATATATGAAAAACAATTGAAGGGATTTCCCCATGAACAAAAATTTGGACTCATTAGTCCGCACATCGCCTCTCCAAAAGAGGAAATAGATTCTGATAAAGAGGCTGCAATAATGTCATCCCTACTCAAATCGTTTGAAAACAAAATTACGGATGCCAGACTCTTTTTAATTCCAACGATGCAGGGGTAAAACTCTAAAATTTAATCATATAAACTATATTTTCATTTCTTTCTTTACTTATTCCTTTTTGTTTTTTAGGCGGCATTGGATGCTGATTGCAGTCAATTTGGATACTCCAAAGATTTATTTTCTAGATTCAATGCATGGATATCCAACAAACCGACCACACATGATGGCATTTGTTAATTTGTAATACACTAGATCCAACATTTTAAAACTAAACATCTAGTTATATAATTTATATTGTCTTTTAATGAGAATACTATTATGATAGGGCAATGCATCAATATCGTATACTTCATGGAATGAATCTAGGGCCTAAGGATAAGAACGCCTACAAGATCTACAACTGGAAAAGTATCATGGTATATATAATAACATTGAACTATCCAAACACATATCAAAACAAATTACTTATTTTTTTCGATGTTTCTACAGTGTCTAAAACAAAAAAAACAGAAAGGAATTTGGTTATTATGTTTGTAAATTTATGAAAGAGATCGTATTTCATCAACAAACTAGCATCCCTGACGAGGTATTTTTGAAAATAATTACGAGTTAATTTAAAATATTTATTAATCCTTTGTGTATTTATATTTTTTCAGTACTACCATGACTATCGCAAAAACTCATATTCACAAGATGATATAGATGTGTTTAGAAACGAATGGGCAGTATACCTGATGGAAGATTGTACAAAAATAGGATGAAGATGAATTCCTACTACTTATGTTATCCATATATGATCATTGATATATCCATTTTTTACACTTATTGAGCATATATGATGACCCTTTATTATGTTTATATCCTTAGGTTAGGAAGAATGGTTTTAGAAATGATTTGTCTTTCTAGTAAAGCATAACTCATTGGACTACACTGGTCGATATTGTGGAAGTCGACCACTGCATAGTCATTCAGTCCACTCACGAGCATCTTAAAAGCTTGATGGGAACCAATATATTGGATTTCCAATTTTCTAATTAGTTTCCCTTATATGTGGGTGGGGGTATCCAGGAGGGAGGGGGTGTTCAGGAGTGGGGGGTGTCCAGGAGGGGTGTTTCTAGGAGGGAGGGGGTGTCCAAGTGTGAGGGTGGGTGGGGGTGTCCAGAAGGGAGGGGGGGATGTCCAGGGGCTGTCCAGGAGTGGGGTGTGTCTATAAGGGAGGGGGTGTCCAGACAAAGAACCATTCAATTCCATTCAATACTGATAATATACAATGGTTAGATCACTTCTAGAGTAGCCTGAAGTGGGTCCGTAGTGAGGCATCAAAAGTTTCAACCAACCAAACCAATTCCAAGCCCATGTAAAGACCTAATAATTATATTCCAGTTCAATTTGAGGCCCAATATATCTTAATTAATGTCATAAATACCCAACATATGCATCATTTACCTTTCTCACATTAGATTTATGTAAAATTTCATTCTTATTCCTCCAATATATTTTTTGTTTGGTGTTTTTCCTTGATTTGTTGAACTGTATCTCTTCAAAATATATATGATTTTATAATTCATATCAGTGAATGATGGTGTATGAATAATATTTATTCCATTATCAAATATATGATGAAAATATAGTTGGATAAGGAAGGTTATTAAAGGTTATACACTAAAGAACAAGGAGGGAGGGGTGTCCCGGAGGGAGGGGGGTCCAGGTGGGAGGGGGCTGTCTAGGGGGTGGGAAGGTGGCTGTCCAGGGAAAGGGAGGGGGGCTGAAAGGGGAGGGAGGGGATATCCAGGAGGAGGGAGGGGGGCTGTAGGTGGATTGGTGGGAGGGGGAGGGGGGTGTTGTCCAGGGGTAGGGAGGGGGCTGTCCAGGGGGCTATCTCAGGGAGGGGAGGGAGGGGGGTTGTCCAAGAAGGAGGGGGTGTCTAGGAGTGGAGTGGGGTGGTTTGTCCAGGAGGGGAGGGGGGCTGTCGAGGGAGGGGAGGGGGCTATCCGGGGGGTGGGAAGGGGGCTGTCTAGGGATGGGGGCTGCAATTGGAGGGAGGGGGGGTTATCCAGGAGGAGGGAGGGGGGCTGTAGGTGGAATAGTAGGAGGGGGGGGTGTTTTCCAGGGGTAGGGAGTGGGAGGAATTGATGTTAACCGGAGAATCGAGGTAGATCAGAAAACATGGTAAAAGACTGTTTTGGGCCTTTAACAAGATCACCATGTTGACTTTAAATAGACTTTAATATATTCATTTAGTCCATCAAAGACATGACTAAAATTCCAAAAGATAAGACTGAAATTCACTAAAATGTAGGCTATAGAATCCATTCATTATGTGATAGTTTTTTTTCAAAAGTTTCACCCAGGTGCTTAAAATAAGAAGCTGTTGTAGTTCAATATCTCAAGAGTAATGGTGTGGTTCCATCATTGGGGTTTTTCCCTCCAAACAATAATGTCAGACGCTACCACTGGATTAAACAAAACTGATTCATAATCAATCGTGGTCTGAATGGAAGTACAAACATCTTTTATGGATAAGTTCTCGCATGTTTCCAATCATGTGTCCCATATTCTCAGTTCCCTTCCATCGAACAATGGTTTTTCAGTTCCTTGGAAAACTTGGTTCCCATCGCATGCGATTGTGATCGCGTTCTCCATGTTGTTCTCGCCTCTGTGTTGTATCCTCCATGATCACTATTGACCAAGCGTTGTATGCTGTAGTTTCTTCGAGTCCAGACGCGTGCTTTTCCAGTTTCACCATACTTTCCGACTGCCACACGTGGTCCCATGGAAAAAAAAGTGTAGATGGCTCCTCTTTCTAAGTTTCAGTTGAATTTTCCTCCAAAGATGCGACCAACATCCCGATCACATCTCTCCCATTCGTCTCCCTATTTCTGCCTCCATCAGAACGTGTTAGTCTCCTCCGTAGCTAGCATTAACTGATCGTCTTCCTTTTCCTGCATCTCATTAATTCTCATCGCCAATGTAAGTCACTCCCCCTCTTGTTGCGACAATTTCTCCATGTTGCGCAGCATGTTAGTGGTGTGTTTTCAGTATTCAACTTGCTCCATCAACTCATGTTCCCACCTTCACTGCTCTTGGTCCCACGACTGCTGGTACAATGTGAGATCTTCCATTTTTGATGAAATAGATTAATTCTAAAAATTTCAAGGGTTTATTCCTCTTTTTGTAACAGAAAAGTTTTTTATGACAATATGTTCATTTGGTCATACCCACTAAAATCTATTATTATTATTTTTACTATTGTCATTGATAGATTTGTAGTTGATTTTCTATCATTTTCCAAAGATATCATTTGGTTTTTTCTGGTTCAATTTCACTATAGATTTGTAGAACAATATGTTTTTGTTCTTCCTAGGGGGCTGTCTTGGGGAGGGAAGGGAGGGGGGTTGTCTAGGAAGGAGGGGGTGTCCGGGAGTGGAGGGTGGTGTCCAGGAGGGGAGGGGGGTTGTCCAGGAGGGGAGGGGGCTGTACAGGGGGGTGGGAAGGGGGATGTTTAGGGAAAGGAAGGGGGGCTATAAGGGAAGGGAGGGGGTTGTCCAAGAGGAGGGAGGGGGCTGCAGGTGGAGTGGTGGGAGGGGGGGTGTCCAAGGGTAGAGGGGGGGGGGGTTGTCTAGGGGGGCTGTCTCGGAGAGGGGAGGGGGGGTTCCTGGAAGGAGTGGGTGTCCAGGAGGGGATGGGGGATTTCTATGAAAGGAGGGGGCTGTCCAGGAGGTGGGAAGGGGGCTGTATAGGGAAAGGGAGGGGGCTGCAAGGGGAGGGAGGGGGGTTGTCCAGGAGTAGGGAGGGGGATTGAAGGTGTAGTGGTGGGAGGGGGAGGGGGTTGTCCATGTGTAGAGAGGGGGCTGTTTAGGGGGGCTGTCTTAGGGAGGGGAGGGAGGGGGTTGTCCAGGAATGAGTGGGTGTCCAGGAAGAGAGGGGGGGCTGTCCAAGAGAGGAGGGGGGGGGCTATCCAGGAGGTGGGAAGGGGGCTGTCTAGGGAAAGGGAGAGAGCTGCAAGCGGAGGGAGGGGGTTGTCCAAGAAGGAGGGGGTGTCCAGGAGGGAATGGGGCTCTCTAAGAGATGAGGGTGGGGGGGGGTGTCAAGGAGGTGGGAAGGGGGATGCCCAAGGAAAGGGAGGGGGGATACAAGGGGAGGGAGGGGGGTTGCCCAGGAGGAGGGAGGGGGGCTGCAGGTGGAGTGGTGGGAGGGGGTGTAACACCCCAGGTAAATAAAGAATATGAAATTTTCATATTTATCCATATTTTTGAATAAAATATTAATATGACTTTAAAGTGGACGCTATGCTCGATGGCATACCCAACACGCAACAACGAGTTTCTTGGGAATCTTACGTTGCACTCTAATAATAAAATAACATTATTTTAAATGGTAGTTAACATATAGCCGTTGTATTGGCGTTAATGGTTAGAAATAACTAAAATATTATTATATATGTTTTTAAATGTTTTTACATTTATCCAATAAAAGATAAAGGCTTAAAATACGGAAAGAATTCAATTTTAGGCGTATATGCCCTAGTTTTCACTAAAGGTTCACTTATCACCTTTTGATGGAGAACCATCATTAAATATAGTTTTGTTCACTCTTATACATTCTATTGGACCAAATAAAACTCTTCTTTAGAATCGGGACATCAAAATTCACTTTGTGTAAATTTTTGGTATCTTTCCGATAAAGTTCATTTTTTTAATGAATAGTGTAAAATGTTGTATTTTAATTCAAAACCTATTTTTAATATAATTTATTTATATGATTATATTATCTTTTGAATTGGTTTTAAAGTGAAATTAGAATATATTTTTACCATTAAATCCAATAGTGGTCATTGGAATTAATTTCACTTTGAAATCAGACTTAAACTAGTGTCAATCTTTTGATACTTATTGTTTCATAAAAACACACTGTTTGCTCTGACCGCGGGAATTAATTATTAAATTAATTAATGTGACTTATATGTTTTGAATTTTGTAAAATAGACTTCATTTTTGAATTCGGAATATCAAATATATCTTAGGGTGAATTTTTGGGATTTTTCTGAAAAACTTCAATTTTTGATGAATAGTGAAACCACTAAGTGGTACTTATAAAAACTGATTTTTCATTTAAATGAAATTTAACCACTTCTGTGTTTTGAATTTCAAAAATCCAACATACATGGTTGTCATTAAGAAGTAAAATTTGGTTCAATGAGATTAAAATAGTTTTTTGGTGAATAGTAACTTTTAAGTTCTTAATCGCGATTAGAAGTAATTAGTGTAGTTTAAGGTAAGAATAATGTTCTAATAAAAAGAAATGACCTAGAAACATGTCCTACCCTCATTGGATGTGTCATGGCCGACCTATACAATCCATGGGTCAACTTGGGGACCCCATGGAGCCACTTTTGTTGGAAAATGACATAAATACCTTTTTATTTAATGTTAAAGTAAAAATGACACAAACATGAGATGTTTTACTAAAACAATTTTTACATGTGGTTATACAAGTCAGATTTTTGACTATAAATATTCATTGGAAATCTAAAAATATTTCCTACGTCATAGTATTCTTTTATAATTTTTAGATGTTAAATAAATTAAATTATTTATGACATCATGATGATGCAACGATGACCTCATTATTTAACGATTTAAATAAAATGGAAAGATAATGTAATATATAAGACCTACACATGTCCAAAACTTATTGGATGATTGAATTTCCAAACCTTATCACCTTATCCTCGAATTATATCAATGTGGGACCTCTTAAATCCGAATATCATTTTAAAATAAAGTGACTTTTCTTTACTTTCCAAGAGTGCCCCTCCTCTCCTCTTATAAAAGGCCCCCACCTCTACCTACTTACCCACACTCCCAAAGCCTTTGGCTTGGACAACCCCTGCCCATTTTGTCTCTAAACTTACCTATCTTACTCCTTGGATCCTCAATTTGGGAAGAAGTCTTCCCAATGAATCCTTTGAGCTCAAACCAAAGGGAGTTACCCGATTTTAAGGTAATGTCTTCACTTGAGTCCTTTTGTATTATTTTGCCTCTCCAACCCCCTAAACTCTTTTTATTCATTTCTTTTGTAACAAATACAGTATATTCAATATACTAGGATGTTGTTATAAAAAGGATTCTAGCTACACTTACACACACCTACATCTAATGGTTAAAGAACATACTCTTTCCGTGGATGGCGAATTTATGCCTCACGAAACGATGATTGTTCAACACTCATATAGCAACTTCAAAGGTGGACATTAAGATGTCACTAAATTTATATATGATATATAATATGTTTATGTTTTACTTAAGCTTCTGTATTTTCCATTTGTGGCTTACCTTTATGGATTCCATTATGGGTATACGCGATATCTTCATTTTAGGAAGTGCGGACTACCGCCCCCTCAAAGTGATGTGATTCGTTAATGCCATACGTGGGACGTATAAAGGATGGATTTAATGTTATTATATATGATTTTATACTGGAATTATAATATACCTCTATATCATTATTATTTATTTCCATTAAATTATGATATAGAAATGAAAGTAGCGTTCATGCGTACGTATGACTTACCGTGTCCATGAAAGTGCATTTCATTTCTTATCCCCAAATGTAATGTACTATTATAAGTACATGTATATAATGGATATATATGATGAATGATACATATAAATTATGAATATAATTCTGAAATTAAAATATACATAACTCTCATTTATTTTTAATTCCATTAATATGACAAAGAAATGAAAGTAGCGTTCATGCGTACGTACGTCTTACCGTCTCCATGAACGGTGCATTTCATTTCTTAACTCTAAATGATTATGTGATATTATAAATACATTTATATTCTAGATATATATGTTATATATGATATCCAAATCATTAATGTCATTCTAGATATAAAGAACCTTTGACCACACGAACAACATGTAATTGTAAGAAGTCCACTTTCGACTTAAGAACCAAATATCGACAAAACAAACATTATTAACTTAAATGATTACATAATGTTTATAACATGGAAATAAGTTATATAAAAGGAATAATGAACTTGAAAAATATTCTTAAGAAAATAGAAATTAACTCAAGTTTATTATTCAGGACGTTAAAGAATGATCGATTCAAGTCGGACCCAAGGTAAGAGATCCTACTCCTCTCTTTCTTTTTAAGTACACTCTTTTATGTCATTCCTTTAAAGCTCATATTTCTTGTGTTTGGGATGTTCTTTTATATATTAATCTTACTGTAATTTTTATTTACATATGATGAGAGACCTTATTCTCTCTCATCAATCCATTTTGGATGTTTTGAGTGGCGCTGTTAGGCTGCCGAATTTTCATAAGAGATCTAACCTCTCTCTTTCTTTTTAAGTACTCTCCTTTATGTCACTTCTTTTAATCTCCTCTTTGTTATGTTGGGGGACGTTCTTTTATATTCCTCTTTCTTTAAACTTTATGTTGATGTGATGAGAGACCCTATTTCCTCTCATCAATCCATTTTGGAAGTTTTAAGTGGCGTCGTTAGGCTGCCGAGTTTTCGTAAGAGATTTTTCATCTCACTTTTATTCCCGTGAAATTTATGCTACATTTGCCACAATTTCATTAGATTGGTTTATGTACTGACCATTATTACACTCCTTTTTTAATATAATTCCATTTATGGGTATTTACATATTAATTGTATGACACTTCTTCGATGGGGTGTACTTTTCGAAAGTTACCCAAGTCGGTAAGGGAACCTTTCACCCTCCTCTTTTTAAAAGACTTCTTTTGTTATGTATTTTAATTCACATACTATTATGTTGGGATATGTTCTTCTATATCCTTATTGGTGTAAATTTTATGTCCAAGTGATGAGATACCCTTTTTATCTCTCATCAACTCATTTTCTGAATTTTGAAGTGACACCGTTAGGTTGTCGAATTTTACCAAGGGAACTTTTTAACCCAATTTCGATTTCTTTGGGTTCAACATGTAGTTATTGAATATGTCATCCTTTGAATATGTGTGAATGACCTTTTATTGTTTTACACTTAATATCCACTTATATTGGGTGTATTTATATTTGTCACACATAATTCTGAGATTGATTTCTCCTTAATTTAAGGATACCTTATTTATAATGGATTTCATCTCATTTTACATTTCTTTTGAGACTTCATTGTTGTTATGCACCAATTCAATCTTATATGGTGTGTATACTATCCTTTGACATATTATATCATGAATCCCTTTATTATTATGATATAATAAAGTTCGGATTAAATGTTATTCCGCTATTATTTGTATTCAAGAGTCTCTTATTTTGTTAAAAACTATTTAACAAAAATATCGTTTTAAATGTTTTAAAGAATTATTATTCTAAATATTTATCTTTAATTTCCATGTTTTATAAATGGTTTTCAGTATTTATTTATATGGACATTAATGTTTTAAAATTATAATTCCAGTAAAATCATCATAGTGGTATGGGACACTTTGATTCAAAAATCTCTTTTAAATGGTTTTTGAAAATGGATTGATTAATTCAATATCTGGGAATTACTTATTGTGATTGAAAATAAAATTTTGTTATTGAAATGTTTATATTTTCAATATTTTATGTGTAATGATGGTACTTGGACATTTAACGGGTGGTTACGTGATAAACCATATGACGGGTGGTGCCGTGAATACCAGGACGGGTGGTTACGTTATAACCTCCAATGCATTGGGTATGGAAGTCGTCCCTATGGCTATTCCATTAAGTATGTATGGAATTTGGCCGAATGGCTATTCCATTAAGTGATATGTATGGAAGTCGACCTTATGGTTATTCCACTTAAGTATGTTTATGTCCCAAGTTACCTTTATTTGTTATGTGATCTTTATATGGGTTTTATGGTAATATTTTGGTTACAGAAGGGTAAGTAATGAACTTTTATTCAGTGAAGAGTTTTTACTACTTCGAAAAGTTGACAAGTATTACTTTGTTAAAGTATACATGGTTTGCTTGTTGTTTTAAAAAACTAACAGTTTTCATTCTTTGTGTATCCCTTACTGAGATTTTTATGCTCATCCCAAGTTTTTGAAATGTTTTTCACAGGACTTAACGTGGAATAGAGTCAAGGATGGGATCAAGGGAAAGTCATGCTACCTAAAACATGGAACTAGACATGTTTCTTTTTTAGAGTTTTTATTTTATGGATACTTAGTAGAAGTTTCTACTTTTTAATCTTTTGAGATGTAATAGTTATGTCCCAATTCTCTAAAACTCTAAACCTGAAAATATCCTCAATGTGAATTATTCATTTAATTCAATATTAAGTAAGCTTTAAGGCCGGGGCCTTATAGTTGGTATCAGAGGTCAGTTTAGATAACTTTAGAGGTTAGAGTATTCTTTAAGCATAAGTGACATTACGATAATGGTTAGGATTTCAGAAAGAGTCATAGTTTTTAGATAAAGTGAATGAGTAAGTATATCTTCCTCATTAGTACATGATGGTTCTGTTGATATACTCACACTGACTTTTCTGTTTTTAGTGAATTGATGGATCTATCAGGCACCAAAGAGACAACAGGTTTGAAGGAAACTGTGGTGGTTCTCTGATGAAGATACTATATAAAATGGAGGATTCAATGAGGAAACTCGTGGTTGTTCTAAACCAACTATCAAGGAGTCATGATCAACCACTTGAACCTTGGTATGATATGTAATGCATCATGTACGAGATGACCAATCGATGTGGAAGTTCAGGTAATAATTATAAAGGTAACCATTAGAGTTTATATGATCTTTACTTTTGAGGTAATTATGGGTTATTATATGATATGATGGAAAATTAAAGGCATGAGATAAACATGAGGTTAAAATGTGTTATGATTATTTTTGAAGATTTTATCTCATTTTGGGGAATGTTTTAAGAATTATATAGTTTTGGAAAAAGGACAACACGCAGATCGTGTGACAACCCATCGCGTCGGACAAAGCTGCGGGAATCGAACCCACAACCAAAGTGCGACTGGTATTTATCGCCTACCACTGGACTACGTGAAGTCCCTGGTTAGTTTGACTGATTATTTTTAGTTAGATAATTTTATGAATTAAGAGTAAGTTGATTTTGGGTTATCTATGTAAATTTATTAACCTATCATGGAGGATATGTGATTAGGTTAATTACTTTTCAATATGAGACTTTAGGAGCAACTGATGTTGTTTGGAGATAAATGTTACGATTTAACTTGGAAGACTATGTGAATAAATCCTTCAAATATTTGGGTTTCAATCCTATATTGGTTTACTTTGAAGAATTTTATGGAAAATTTGTTTATCGAATGGTCCTCGTTGAACTTTGGGTTTTGTTGGAAAAATTTTGGAGATTAAGCATAGATTTTCTTTTTAAAGGGTTATCCTTTTCTGGATTATCTGATCTTGTACTAACCTTTTTGGTTTTGGTTTTGGTTAAAGCCTAAAGACATGGGAAGTATATAGTTCTCTTTGGTGGATTAGGTGATTCTCTATAAGTTGATTATAGTACTCTTAATATGAACAAGTCTTCCTAAATACTCGTCTTTTGGAGAAAATATGAGTTTGTGTAAGGAATATAATAAAAGTTGAAAGTCAATGTCACGACCCTCCCTTGGGGCTCGTGCCGTGACTACCCCAAGCCCGCCTTCCATAGGCCAGGGGCTGGCGACTAGCACCAAGGCGTAATTCCCAGTAAAAGGGAAGGCATTGCCTTTGAAAAGTAAACAAACACCATAGAGTAAGTAAGCGGAAAAATAAACACTATGTAAAAACAGAGTACAACTGAAAGTGCGGAAAAGTAAATGGGCCAGTATACAAACCCAAACTGAAAGTAAAGTACAACTCGAAAGGGAAAACAACAAATGTAAAGTAAAAGCCGCTACTCCGAGCTGTCCACTGGAAATCCCACCTGAAGGGTGGGTACAGATAGCTCCACTGCTCCTCGGGTCCCACCGTCCGGCTCCGAACACGTCCCGCCCAGTGGTCCACCTCCAGGTACCGTCCTGCTCTGGAAGCCTCAGCCAAGATCAACGATGTCCGTCGTCTGCAACCAACACAACGTAGTGCGGGCATAGCCCGTGCAGGGGTGAGTATAAGCTACTCAGTAGGGACCCCGAGACACCTGAAGGTCTCCCAAAATCCACAAAGGATAAACCACAAAGGTGAGATACAAACACGAAGTAACAACCGAAACTGCTTAGGTATATGACCATACATATACCTAAGTCATCAATTCTAATACGCTCCAACCTCCGAGCCCAAGTACAACTCAGTCCACACAGGAAAGTATACGTATTCCACACAGGAAAGCAAAACGAAATCCACACAGGATAGCACAACACAATCCACACAGGAAAGCAACAGGATTCAGCTCACACAGGTATACTTCTTCGAATGACGATAAAGATGATCTCTGATCCATCTAAGTCGTCGGACCCACGAAGGATCGATAGGTAACTAACCCCCGCAAAGACCCACACAGGATCGGGCCCACACAGGACCTGTAGGCGCTGGTTCACACAGGACCGCTGAGCGCAAAGACCCACACAGGATCAGACCCACACAGGATCGGGCCCACACAGGACCTGTGGCACTGATCCACGTAGGATCGCTGAGTGCTGTAGTCGTCGTCGAATCCACCAAGGATCTCTGTACTGTCGTCTTCGCAGTCACAGTAGCAGTAGCAGTAGCAGTAACAGTCGCAGCCAGCACTAGGGTTCCCGCACACAACAATCTCGTTCAGGAGGGTCCGCTCCACGAGCCGAGAGGCTAATACATCAACTGTCACAAAGTCCAGAGTTGATGTATCCAAAAGTTCCGTATTGTCAACAGGAACTCAACGCAACAGACGGCGCGTCGATCGGACGCCCGGTCTGAGAGTTATTGGCATTTTCGTCCCAGGGGCCCGGTTGGTTTTTAAGGAAAAACCAACCCGACCGTACTCCACCTGCGTCCAAAACTCGGGCGGAGTATGCAAAAAGATCTGTCTCACTAAGAGGAACACAACAAAGCTGACGACACGTTAATCGGACGTCCATATCTCAAGATATGAGCGTTTCCGCTCCGAGGGCCCGGTTGGTTTCGTGTACGAACCAACTCGGCTGAACTCAAAGTATTCCGAAACCTTAAGTGCGATATACCGAATCGACCGTTTCGATCCAAGGATCGCATTTCCGCTGACGGTTCGTCAATCGGAGGTCCGTAGCTCAAGTTATGGCCAAAAGACCGAAGTCGATTTGAAAACGGGGGGTCCGGGTCCGGGACGACCCGGCCTGACCCCCCCTGGGTCAGCCCGAACCGGGTCGACCTGACCCGGGTCCGACCCGTCCCGGCCGGCGGCGCGGTCCGGCGCGGCGGCACGGCCCGGCCGGCGGCGGCGCGGCCTAGGCGCCGCTCGGGTGCCACGCGCGGGGGGCAGAGCCCCTGCTTCTCTTGTGGTGGCGCGGCTGAAAGCCGTGCCTTTGAGAAACTGGCCCCCCTCGTGGGGGCCTTCCTTTGAGAAAAACGGCGGGCCACCTGCCCCCCTTTGTGAAACCGGCCCCCCCTCTTAATGGAGGGGCATTCAAGCTGGCCGGGGGAATTAAATTCTCCCGGTTTTTCCCCTTCCGGCCGGCCTGACCTGGCCGGCCAGTTCTTCTTCAACGGGACCAACAAATCTGGTCCCCTTCCGGCTTCCGACACCGGCGGCCCGGCTGGCCGCCGGTCTTCCCGTTTCCGCCGCGGCCCAGAACCGGCCGCGGTCTTCGTCTTCCGGCGCGGTGCGACGGCAGCGCGCCCCTCCGCCGCGGCCCCGCTCCGGCCGCAGCGCCTTCGGTTTCCTTCGACGCGGCACGACGGCGTCACGTTCTTGATAAACTTTCCGCGGCGCGGCGCGAGGGCACCGTGCAACGATAGCCGTGCGATTCCCGCGTGGTGCGACGACACCACGCCATCTCGTTCATCCTCAAGAAAAATAATAATAATCAAGAACAAAGGAGGGGGAATTCGGCCGTGTTTGTGCGGTCCGACCCCCCTCTCGTTAGATGATAACCCTTAAATATTTATCCACAAGATTATCATGCTAGAACCAAGAAAGAGAGTAAATAAATAATCAACAACAAACCCCTACCTCAGTTTCAAGAACGTTGATCGTCAACGACCCGCGGAAGACGCGTCGCAGTGGTTGGCGTCACGGAAGAAGGACGTCGATGTCGTGAAGCGAGGATTCAATGTTCTTTGACGACAATTTCGCCGCGGGAAATCATCGCGGAAGAGATGACGCAGAAGAAGACGTCTTCGGTGTCGCGGGTATGGCGTCGCCGAAGACGATTCCCGAGAACGTGGCGTTCTTCGTCAATGTTCGAAGGTTCTTCGCGTTCTTCGTCAAAACTTGAAGAAGAAGAAGATGAAGGCTCCAAATTCTCTCAAGGTGGCTAGAGAATTCTAACCCAAATAAAATAAGCTAAAGTCTTATTTTATTCACACAATTATCAATTTGAATTTCAAAGGTTTGAAATTCAAACAATTCAACTCCATTAATTAACAAAGTTGTCATGTTATTAAAAGAGGAGTTTAAGGGAGTTTTAAAAAAAAGAAGGTGAAGAGTTATGCTTCGTGTGGGCCCCACCACACTTAATCCTCCCAAGGGAGGTTAAGTGGATGTGGGTCCCACCTCTAACTCCCTTTGGGAGAAGTTAACCAACAAGTTAAAATAAAAATTTGTCTTCCACAATTTTTATTTAACTTATTCTAAACTCCCAAAAACTAACTCTCAACCCGCAATAAACGCAACCTCGGAAAAGGTCTCCTTAAGCGAATATCGGTGCTGCGAGTTCATCGGTGCCCTCAGATTTTGATTCCGGGCACCGGTTCAAAAGTTAGAAATTCCCGCTCGTTCGTTCACTGAACGTACCCGAGCCAAACTTCGGAAAATGATTCCGGGCACTCCGGGCCTCGGAATCAGGTGCCGTCAGAAACCGCGCTCATGTAAAATTCCAAAGAAGATTAAGAAAAAATTTCCTTGAATTTTACGGGTCTTTACAGTCAACATGATAAATGATTATGCTTCCTTATGAATAAATTCCTCAATAAAAAGTAACTTAAAACAAAAATGTTGTCTATTAACTTTTCCTACTGGGGAATCAAATACCGTTTAACCCATCACAATTTTGTGATTTTCTTATGGTTAACTTTCTCCTAGACATGTTTACTATCACTCTCCCTCAAGAACATGACCCTTTTCTTTTTCTTCCATATACATGTTTTCCTACACGGAATCCTATTATGGGTTAACTCGGGTGACCTCTGTACTTATCTTTCTTTATTTTAAAGTGATTGTTTTACCGACTCTTGTTCCGATGTGGGACTTTCAAGGATGTTTCCAAGCTCAATTTTAAAAATTGCGAGGACACAATTCCCAAAAAGGGGGGAAGGATGTAACACCCCAGGTAAATAAAGAATATGAAATTTTCATATTTATCCATATTTGTGAATAAAATATTAATATGACTTTAAAGGGGATGTTGTGCTCGATGGCGTACCCAACACGCAACAACAAGTTTCTTGGGAATCTTATGTTGCACTCTAATAATAAAATAATATTATTTTAAATGGTAGTTAACATATAGCCATTGTATTGGTGGGAATGGTTATAAATAACTAAAATATGATTATATATGTTTTTAAATGTTTTTACATTTATCCAATAAAAGATAAAGGCTTAAAATACGGAAAGAATTCAATTTTAGGCGTATATGCCCTAGTTTTCACTAAAGGTTCACTTATCGCCTTTTGATGGTGAATCGTCATTAAATATAGTTTTGTTCACTCTTATACATTCTATTGGACCAAATAAAACTCTTCTTTAGAATCGGGACATCAAAATTTACTTTGTGTAAATTTTTGGTATCTTTCCGATAAAGTTCATTTTTTTAATGAATAATGTAAAATGTTGTATTTTAATTCAAAACCTCTTTTTAATATAATTTATTTATATGATTAGATTATCTTTTGAATTGGTTTTAAAGTGAAATTAGAATATATTTTTACCATTAAATCCAATAGTGTTCTTTGGAATTAATTTCACTTTGAAATCAGACTTAAAATAGTGTCAATCTTTTGATACTTATTGTTTCATAAAAACACGCTTTTTGCTCTGACCGCAGGAATTAATTATTAAATTAATTAATGTGACTTATATGTTTTGAATTTTGTAAAATAGAATTAATTTTTTAATTCGGAATATCAAATATAGCTTAGGGTGAATTTTTGGGATTTTTCTAAAAAACTTCAATTTTTGATGAATAGTGAAACCACTAAGTGGTACTTATAAAAATTGATTTTTCGTTTAAATGAAATTTTACCACTTCTGTGTTTTGAATTTCAAAAATCCGAAATACATGGTTGTCATTAAGAAGTAAAATGCGGTTCAATGAGATTAAAATAATTTTTTGGTGAATAGTAACTTTTAAGTTCTTAATCGCGATTAGAAGTAATTAGTGTAGTTTAAGGTAAGAATAATGTTATAATAAAATGAAATGACCTAGAAACATGTCCTACCCTCATTGGATGTGTCATGGCCGACCAAGAAAATCCATGGGTCAACTTGGTGACCCCATAGAGCCACTTTGGTTGGAAAATGACATAAATACCTTTTTATTTAATGTTAAAGTAAAAATGACACAAACATGAGATGTTTTATTAAAACAATTTTTACATGTGGTTATACAAGTCAGATTTTTGACTATAAATATTAATTGGAAATCTAAAAATATTTCCTACATAATAGTATTTGTTTTATAATTTTTAGACTTTAAATAAATTAAATTATTTATGACATCATGAGGATGCAGCGATGACCTCATTATTTAACGATTTAAATAAAATAGAAAGATAATGTAATATATAAGAACTACACATGTCCAAAACTTATTGTATGAGTGGATTTCGAACCCTTATCACCTTATCCTCGAATTATATTAATGTGGGACCTCTTAAATCCGAATATCATTTTAAAATAAAGTGACTTTTCTTTACTTTCCAAGAGTGCCCCTCCTCTCCTCTTATAAAAGGCCCCCACCTCTACCTCCTTACCCACACTCCCAAAGCCTTTGGCTCGGCCAAACCCTGCCCATTTTGTCTCTCCACTTCCCTATCTTACTCCTTGAAGACTCACTTTGGGTAGAATTCTTCCCAAGGAAGCCTTTGAGCTCAAACCAATGGGAGTTACCCGATTTTAAGGTAATGTCTTCACTTGAGTCATTTTGTTTTATTTTGCCTCTCCAACCCCCTAAAATCTTTTTATTCATTTCTTGTGTAACAACTCCAGCATCTTAAATATACTAGGATGTTTTTATAAAAAGGATTCGAGCTACACTTACACACACCTACATCTAATGGTTAAAGAACATACTGTTTCCGTGGATGGCGAATTTATGCCTCACGAAATGATGATTGTTCAACACTCATATAACACCTTCAAAGGTGGCCATTAAGATGTCACTATATTTATATATGATATATAATATGTTTATGTTTTACTTAATCTTATGTATTTTTCATTTGTGGCTTACCTTTATGGTTTCCATTATGGGTATACGTGATATCTTCATTTTAGGAAGTGCGGACTACCGCCCCCTCAAAGTGATGTGATTCGTTAATGCCATATGTGGGATGTATAAAGGATGGATTTAATGTTATTATATATGATGTTATACTGGAATTATAATATACCTCTATATCATTATTACTTCTTTCCATTAAAGTATGATATAGAAATGAAAGTAGCGTTCATGCGTACGTACGGCTTACCGTCTCCATGAACGGTGCATTTCATTTCTTATCCCCAAATGTAATGTACTATTATAAGTACATGTATATAATGGATATATATGATGAATGATACATCTAAATGATTAATATAATTATGTAATTAAAATATACATAACTCTCATTTAGTTTTAATTCCATTAATATGACAAAGAAATGAAAGTAGTGTTCATGCATACGTACGGCTTACCGTCTCCATGAACGGTGCATTTCATTTCTTACCTCTAAATGATTATGTGATATTATAAATACATTTATATTCTAGATATATATGATATATATGATATCCAAATCAGTAATGTCATTCTTGATATAAAGAACCTTTGACCACATGAACAACATGTAATTGTAAGAAGTCCACTTTCGACTTAAGAACCAAATATCGACAAAACAAACATTATTAAATTAAATGATTACATTATGTTTATAACATGTAAATAAGTGATATAAAAGGAATAATGAACTTGAAAAATATTCTTAATCAAATAGAAATTAACTCAAGTTTATTATTCAGGACGTTAAAGAATGATCGAGTCAAGTCGGACCCGAGGTAAGAGATCCTACTCCTCTCTTTCTTTTTAAGTACACTCTTTTAAGTCATTCCTTTAAAGCTCATATTTCTTGTGATTGGGATGTTCTTTTATATATTACTCTTACTTTAATTTTTATGTACATATGATGAGAGACCCTATTCTCTCTCATCAATCCATTTTGGATGTTTTGAGTGGCGCCGTTAGGCTGCCGAATTTTCATAAGAGATCTAACTTCTCTCTTTCTGTTTAAGTACTCTCCTTTATGTCACTTCTTTTAAGCTTCTATTTGTTATGTTGGGGGATGTTCTTTTATATTTCTCTTTCTGTAAACTTTATGTTGATGTGATGAGAGACCCTATTTCCTCTCATCAATCCATTTTGTAAGTTTTAAGTGGCGCCGTTAGGCTGCCGAGTTTTTGTAAGAGATTTTTCATCTCACTTTTATTCCCGTGAGATTTATGCTACATTTGCCACAATTTCCTTTGAGTGGTTTATGTACTGACCATTATTAAACTCCTTTTGTAATATAATTCCATTTATGGGTATTTACATATTAATTGTATGACACTTCTTCGATGGGGTGTACTTTTCGAAAGTTACCCAAGTCGGTAAGGGAACCTTTCACCCTCCTCTTTTTAAAAGACTTCTTTTGTTATGTCTTTTAATTCACATACTATTATGTTGGGATATGTTCTTATATATACTTATTGATGTGAATTTTATGTCCAAGTGATGAGATACCCTTTTTATCTCTCATCAACTCATTTTCTGAATTTTGAAGTGACGCCGTTAGGCTGTCGAATTTTACCAAGGGAACTTTTTAACCCAATTTCGATTTCTTTGGGTTCAACATGTAGTTATTGAATATGTCATCCTTTGAATATGTGTGAATGACCTTTTATTGTTTTACACTTAATATCCACTTATATTGGGTGTATTTATATTTGTCACACATAATTCTGAGATTGATTTCTTCTTAATTTAAGGATACCTTATTTATAATGGATTTCATCTCATTTTACATTTCTTTTGAGACTTCATTGTTGTTATGCACCAATTCACTCTTATATGGTGTGTATACTATCCTTTGACATATTATATCATGAATCCCTTTATTCTCATGATATAATAAAGTTCGGATTAAATGTTATTATTCTATTATTTGTATTCAAGAGTCTCTCATTTTGTTAAAAACTATTTAACAAAAATATCATTTTAAATGTTTTAAAGATTTATTATTCTAAATCTTTATCTTTAATTTCCATGTTTTATAAATGGTTTTCAGTATTTATTTATATTGACATTAATGTTTTAAAATTATAATTCCAGTAAAATCTTCATAGTGGTATGGGACACTTTGATTCAAAAATCTCTTTTAAATGGTTTTTGAAAATGGATTGATTAATTCAATATCTGGGAATTACTTATTGTGATTGAAAATGAAATGTTGTTATTGAAATGTTTATATTTTTCAATATTTTATGTGTAATGATGGTACTTGGACATTTAACGGGTGGTTACGTGATAAACCATATGACGGGTGGTGCCGTGAATACCAGGATGGGTGGTTACGTTATAACCTCCAATGCATTGGGTATGGAAGTCGGTCGTATGAATATTCCATTAAGTATGTATGGAAGTTAACCAAATGGCTATTCCATTAAGTGATATGTGTGGAAGTCGACCTTATGGTTATTCCACTTAAGTATGTTTATGTCCCAAGTTACCTTCATATGTTATGTGATCTTTATATGGGTTTTATGGTAATCTTTTGGTTACAGAAGGGTAAGTAATGAACTTTTATTCAGTGAAGAGTTTTTACTACTTCGAAAAGGTGAAAAGTATTACTTTGTTAAAGTATACATGGTTTACTTGTTGTTTTGAAAAACTAATAGTTTTCATTCTTTGTGTATCCCTTACTGATCTTTTTATGATCATCCCAAGTTTTTGAAATGTTTTTCACAGGACTTAACGTGGAATAGGGTCAAGGATGGGATCAAGGGAAAGTCATGATACCTAAAACATGGAACTAGAAATGTTTCTTTTTAAGAGTTTTCATTTTATGGAAACTTAGTATAAGTTTCTACTTTGTAATCTTTTGAGATGTAATAGTTATGTCCTAATTCTCTAAAACTCTAAACCTGAAAAGATCCTCAATGTGAATTATTCATTTAATTAAATATTAAGTAAGCTTTAAGGCCGAGGCCTTATAGGGGGGGCTGTCTTGGGGAGGGGAGGGGGGGTTGTCCAGGAAAAAGGGGGTGTCTAGAAGGGGGGGTGGTGTCTCGGAGAGGAGGGGGGGGGCTGTCTAGGGAAAGTGAGGGGGATGAAAGGGGAGTGAGGGGGGTTGTCCAGGAGGAGGGAGGGGGGTTGCAGGTGGAGTGGTGGGAGGGGGGGGGGGCTGTCTCGGGGAGGGGAGGGAGGGGGGTTGTCCAGGAAGGAGGGGATGTTCAGGAGGGGAGGGGGGTTGTCTAGGAGAGGAGGGGGATATCCAGTAGGTGGGAAGGGGGTTGTATAGGGAAAGGGAGGGGGCTGCAAGGGGAGGGAGGGGGGTTTTCCAGGAGGAGGGAGGGGGGCTGTAGGTGGAGTGGTGGGGGGGGGGGGTGCTGTCTAGGGGTAGGGAGGGGGATGCAAGGGGAGGGGGGCTGTCTAGGAGGAGGGAGGGGGGCTGCAGCTGGAGTGGTGGGAGGGGGGTGTACAAGGGTGAGAGGGGGCTGTCCAGGGGGGCTGTCTCAGGGAGGGGAGGGGAGGGAGGGGGGGATTTGGATAATCACACTAAAGAACTAGGAGATCAAGAGAAAAGTGAACTGGTATGATCATGGCCTATCTAATTGTGTAGGTTCTCATCAGGCCCTCTCTAAAAATGAGAAATGCATTCCTTCCATACCTTCAACATGACCTTATATATTGTATGAGGTCCTTGTAGAGGCATAAGTGTTTAGGGTCCAAGCAGGGTTGGACCCAATGTCTGATGCGGACGTGGTAGAACCCATTCCCTTTGACCTGGCATGGGAGAGTACACTCTTAGAGGCTCCTGATATATGTAACTGTTAGGTTTATAACCTATCTAGGACGGTGGTATCACTAGGAAAATGTTAGAATTTATTCTAAAATTGAACACTCCTATGAAATTGAATACACCATCATGTATATGTCATATTGTATAACCTGTGGAGATTCCTCCCTTTTTTTTATTTTCAATAAATGAAACCTTTTGGGTTCCATGTTGTTGTTGACATTTATTCCTCATCTTTTCTCATCCATGTAATCTTAACAAAACAATATTTATAAGTCAATGAATGATGTTGAGCCTCTTCTAAAATATTAATTCAATCCAAGGAAATATAGACATGTAAAGGTTGTAATAGGTAACAATTGACATTTTATTAATGTATTCTTTCATATTAATGTTTAATTTATTTCATTATTGTATTACTAACATAATATATGTTTTCTTATATAGGTGAAATATTTTTCCTGAGTTAGAATGCTTTGTTCGGAAACTAATACCATGGACGAAAATTTTTTAGAGCGGATCATGGATGCAAAAAGGATGAAACATCAATGTTTTTAACTGTTTGTTGAATAATTATAATTGAAACCAAATTAAAAATTATTTGAAATGTATATAGTAGTGTTTTTTTTTGTATTCATGATTTCAAGTAAATGTATATATCATTTTTGTTCTTATGTGCTATGTGTTTAGGTGTTGTTTGTGTTGTGTGTGCAGGTGCTGTCTCAGGTGTGCAGTTGCTGTGCAGGTGCTAGGTTTGCACAGGCAATTTGGCCTTTATCAGTGCTAATTAAGCACTGATAAATGTCTAATATATCAGCACTCAATATAGCGCTAATAAAGGTGGTATTTATCAGTGATATTTTTAGCGCTGATATATTATCCATTTATCAGCACTAAAAATAGCGCTGATAAAGGGGGCACTTTATCAGTGCTAAAAAAAGAACTGATAAAGATGGTTATTTATCAACGATACGAAAGCGCTGATAAAGGGGACCCCCTTTATCTTCGCCATGATAAAAAACACTTTTTTAGCACTGTTAAAGGCAGTTTTTAGTGCTATTAAAAGCCCTATTTGTAGTAGTGTTTCCAAAATGAAACACCTCTCCTTAACCTCACACTACCCTAATGGATATCGACCTCATAATTATTAGGGTCACTCTTATGATCTTATTTCAGGTGATGATTTGATATTTACATGACTAATATTTTATCAAATAATATCAATTACTTTATCGACCTTATCAGTTTGTGTTTTGAAAAATATAAAAAAGAAAAGGAACACACGACGACAAGGTTTCGACTAAGTCACTCCTATCTAGGGTCACTCCACTTCCTCTCCCTTATGCTCACTATTACAAAGGAATGATAACCTTATTGGTACATAGTTCAAAATCAAATAATTTATCAAAGTTTCATTGCAAGTGTGGGTGGGTTCACTTTGAATTCCCCAGGCCACTCTTTCATAAGTATGTTGTGAAATTCCTCAACATCACCATCATCATTCCATGAGATGTCATTGAAAACACCTCCTCCTCCTCCTTCTCCCTCCTTCCAGCTTCTGGAATTCCTTCACATTCAAGTTCTGCAATCATAATTTCATCACCTTAATGCACTGCAACAACTCTCATTTTTCTTGATGTATTGGATGTGGCAACAGTTTTACACAATTACTGCTTTTGCAGTGAACCACTCTTTTAACCTGAAAATATTCTAAGGGAATGACACTGTCAATTCTTTTCTTCATTTTCCTTATGTCCTTATTATAGAGAGGTGTGACCATTTTCTTTGTAGTGAAATCTAATGAATGTAGGAAATCCAAGGATCAACATTGTGATCATTTCCAGCTGAGTGAAGGTGTTGATATCTTGATCTCATGCATGTAGAAACTCCTCTGGTTAGAGGTTGAAGATGAAAAAAATGGAAACATTTCATTATTTCCATGTTTTAATATACAAATAGTATCCCACTATTTCATTGTCCCACATCAAAATGCGTCTAGTACTGTTGTGTGGTTTATTAAACCAAATGTGTTGAGGAAGTCTTAACAAATACCTTAGGGCCTCTCTTAGCTCGACAGGTCACTATGCCACCCTAGTCAGGGATCTTCCTCTTGTGTGCCACCTAACAGATGACCTTAGGCATGCCTCCCCGAATGTCAAGGATTTCTAACTAGCAGCGGGGTTCTAAGAAGGTACTATGGGGATGTTATACCCCATATATCAGAGTGAGAAATAGTGGTAAAGGTACTATGGGGAGGCTATACACTAGGTATTAGAGTAATCAATAGTGGTAAATAACCATACATCATACGCACTAGAGTAAATAATATAATAAATAAATTGAACATGCTATACTGAATTGAAATGCATTATATAATGTGAATGGTCATGAGAAGAATATAAAATACAACAGATCTCCCACTCGACTAATCAAGATACAAAACAAATAAAAGAAAAAATGAAATGAATCTCAACTTCTACTCTAAGCCATAACTTATCTCAATAATCTAAGTTCGAGCCATCTTGCTCAATGATTGAAACCCAAGCCTCTTCCCAACTCATACATGCAACCAGGGAGAGTCTTCTTGGGTACCCTGGTGCAATGGCGGTCTAAGAAAGGTATGAATACAATAGATCTCCCACTAGGCCGATCAAGATATAAAATAAATAAAATAAAAAAAATGAAATGAATCTCAACTACTACTCTATGCCATACCTTATCTCAATCATCTGAGTTATAGACATCCTACTCAATGATTGAAACCCATGCCTCTATCCAACCCATACATGCAACCAAGAAAAGTCATCTTGGGTACCTTAGTGCAATGACGGTTTGAGTAGGGTGTGAATACATAACTTAGTAGGGAACAACCAATGTAGTATCGTACATAACCGATAATACAGAGATATGTGCATGTGACATGATTATCTGAAATCAAAGAATAACTATTGGAAATAGATATATAAATAAACCATCATTGATCCTCAGGTCTGGGACCCTGATCGATCCTACCTACTTCATCCAATAACAGGGTGTCTTTAAGCATGTCATGATATCATGAAATCCATATAAATATTGGATCGTAGGGTGTAACCCAGGTATCCCTACTACTCTAGCTCAAATGACCAACAAATCATCATGAATGACTCAACATCCAGATCCTGAGCCTCATGAGAATCTCTCCAAACTCCAATATAATAAATGGATCAAAGGCGATTCTTGGAAACCCCGAGCAGCCACTAAATCAAAAATATCTCCCATTTCACCAAGCCAATCGGGTGGGTTCCATGCATCCTAGGCATCCGCATTAGGTACAAATAATGTCACCAAGCCTAACTAGCCAGATCCTAGGGGTGGCATTAGAATCTCATAATAATAATCATTATTATAATAATCCTCAAGCTTGATTCTTAGGATCCTAGAAATGATAGGCATCCTAAGGACCCATGGTGTCCAGGGCATCCCATACAAACCTGAGGTTGAATCCCGGAGTCTTGAGAATTATTCTCATTGCTCAACATCCGGATCCTAGAATACACATCGAGAATCCATGATGATGTAATCACGTCCAAGTCATATCACATAGTATCACATGAGTCTCAAAATCCCAATCCAAGGAAGCACCTCTAAGAATCCAAAACATCACCATCACACCATATTAGGCACATAGTCTAGGTCACATGAAGTATGTCTGGGTATCCATAGTTGTATAAAAAATATCCAGGTGAGAGCATAGAAATGAGATAAGGGTTGGCTAAATGCCTAAAACCACCCCCACTATCCATAGCCCATTGGGCTCACATGTTCAGTGTGGGTTCTAAGATGAAATTCACTACCGTCTCTACCCATACCCACACCCACCCACTCATGGATGGTCTATCACTGGGCACCTAATTCAGTTATCTAAATAATGTCCAGGGAGAGATACCCTACTTAGAGCTCTCTTAGTGAACATAGGGGAAGAGAAACCCCACTTGGGTCCTCGATCTCGGTCAAGTCACTCATGTCATAACCCACCACATGAAGTATTTCACAATCCTAGGCAATGTCATAACATAACATGACCTCATGGGTCGCAAGGGTATACCTCATAGGTTGCCCACTTAAGAGATGTTTGAGAGTATGTCCCATACCCCATGATCTGTCATGGTCAGTCACTCACCCAAATCATTCCTAGTCCTCCTAAGGTCTATCCACCTAAGCCTGGTCACATTAAACGGGGAAGGAAGATTGACCCTAGGTAAGGGTGTAATTTCGGCGAAACCCAAACCGGACTGAACAACCCCATGAGGTGGCCCAAGCCTGACCTCAGGCCAACCCAAACCATCGAGTCGGGCTGAGATTTTTCGGGCCGGGCCAGGCTTTTTCAACTTGGGTCATGATAGGCTTTTATTATTTTCAAAATAAATGTTTTTTTTAAAAAATTTTTTAAATTTTTTTATTTAAACATTTTTTAGCATTTTTTTAAAACATTTTTTTAAATTTATTTTTAAACGCATGTTTTTTAGATGTATTTTTTTAAACATTTAAGATGTTATTTGTAAAAATGTTTACTTTATTTTTTATTAACATTTTACGATGGGTGGATATGTTATTATTTTTTTGTCTAAATAAATTTATATATATGAATATATATATATTATGTGCAAATTGTAAAAAAAATTAATGAGGGGTTGGGGGGTGCGTAGCAGTGGGTGAGTTTAAAGCATTTTTATTTAAACGTTTTTTAACGTCTATTTAAAACATTTATTTTTTTAAACTTATTTATAATTTTTTAAGCATTTACTAATTTTATTTATTTAAAACATTTTTTAACATCTTTTTAAAATGTTTTTTACATTTATTTTTAAATGATTAATTTAAAATGTTTTTTAAATTTTTTTAAACGCATGCTTTTTACAAGTATTTTTTTAAAACATTTAATATTTTTTTTCAATTTTTAATGTAATTTTTTTCAAGTGTTTGTTTTTTTAAAAAAATTAAATGTTTGTTTTAAAAACTTTTTTTAAATATTTGTTTAAAAAAATTTTATTTAAACATTTTTTACACCATTTTTTTAACATTTGTTTAATTTTTTTTATATTTATTTTTAGACATTTAATTTAAAAGGTTTTTTTGGCGCATGTTTTTTACATGTATTTTTTTTAAACATTTAATATGTTTAATGTAAAAAAAAAATTATTAACATTTTACAGTGGATGGATATATTATTTTTTTCTAAATCGATTTATATATGTCTGTGAATTTATATATATTATGTGAAAATTAAAGAAAAAAAATTAATGAGGGATTGGGTGTGCACAACAGTGGGTGGGTTTAAAGCGTTGTTATTTAAATGTTTTTTTATCATTTATTTAAGATGTTTTTTACATTTAATGTTTAACTTATTTTGAAAAAGTATTTTTATGATTTTGTTTAATTTAAATCATTTTTTTAAACTATTTCTAATTTTTTAAATGAATGTTTTTTACATGTATTCTTATTAAACGTTAAACATTTTTTTGTAAAAATGTTTATTTTCTATTTTATTGAAATTTTATAGTGGGAGGATATATTTTTTTTCTAAATAGATTTATATATGTGAATCTATATATATTATGTGTAAATAAATAATGAGAGATTGGAGGGGTGCGCAACAGTGGGTGAGTTAATTTTTTTCTAAAAAGATTTATATATGTATATATAATATATATAATATATGCAAGATTCATCATATTTAAAAATAATAATGAGGTTGGGGGGTGTGCGGACATCATTGGGTGAGTAGTTATTTTTTTGTTAATATATAATAAGTTATATATATATATATATATATAATGTTAAATGATTGATATATATATATATATAATATAAGAAAATTGTAAAAAAAAATAATTAGGGGTTTGGGGGTGCACCGTAGTGGGCGAGTTAATTTTTTTTCTAAATAGATTTATATGCAATATATGTAAGTTGCAACATACTTAAAAAAATTAACGAGCATGAGGGACCTGCACAAATATCATTAGGTGAATGTGTTATTTTTTTGTTAATATACAATAAGTTATTATATATATAATATTAAACCGTTGATATATATATATATATATATATTATCAATAGCTTTGTTTATATATATTATATTAAATCATTTATATATATATTATTAATGGATTTTTAGAAGCCACACTTAATTGATATATATTATTAATAGCTATATATATATATATTATTAATGGATTTGTTTATATACATATATTATATCATATCATTGATATATATATTATTAATAGATTTGTTTATATATATATATATACATATATATAATTTTCAAGTTTCATCATATTTAAAAAAATTAATGAGGCTGGGTGGTGTGCACAAACATCGTTGGGTGAGTGTGTTATTTTTTTGTTAATATATAATAAGTTATTATATATATAATGTTTAATGATTGATATATATATATATATATAATGTTTAATGATTTATATATATATATATATAATAAGTTATTATATATATAATGTTTAATGATTGATATATATATATATATAATAAGTTATTATATATATAATGTTTATATATGTATAGTATATATAATATATGCAAGTTGCAACATATTTTAAAAAAATTAATGAGGTTGGGGGATGTGCACAGACATCATTAGGTGAGTGTGTTATTTTTTTATTAATATACAACAAGTTATTATATATATATAATAATAAATCATTGATATATATATATATATTAATAGATTTATATATATATATATATATATTATATTAAATGATTTATATATATATATATATTATTAATGGATTTTTAAAAAACGCACTTAATTGATATATATTATTAATGGATTTGTTTATATATATACATTATTATATATATAATTATATATCATTGTGTATATATACACATACACACATTATCATTATATATAATAATAATTATATGTGTATATATATACATTATTATATATATATATATTAGTTTTTGCTAATAATAATGATATATATATATATATATATACACATATATAGTTGATATATATATGTACATATATCGTTGATATATATATATATATATATATATATATATATATATATATATATATATATATTCTAGTGATAACATGATAGGTGCAACGCCTGGACCAGTTGGTGCAGGCGCAACCTTGGAAGTCTGTGGTATGGAAATTGAATCTCCCTATTAGCAGTTTCCCATTATTTTTTTATAGTAGTCAGGCCTCGCACGGGCTAGCTGGCTGGGCTTTTTTTTTGTGTTGGCCCGGCCTGGCCCGACGCGAGCTTTACTGGGCCGCTCGAGCTTTCGGGCTGGGCCTGTCGGGATTTCGGGCCGTCGGGCCAGAATTACACCCTTAGCCATAGGTCAGTACTACGAGGCTATCAACTCTAAGGAATCATAGGGTTCTTACTAGACCAACTTGGCCCCGTTGTCGCAGGTCCACTCATGCCTCTTATTAGAGGCTTCTATGGATCACACAGAGTTTCACCATGATGTGTCTATTCCAATTTATATCAAGGAGATCCCCTTGGGGTATTGGTGTCAATGTAAACTCAGTCAATGGTCATGAACTTGGCCATCAATGGCATATAACCAGAGTGCAAGGGCTCATTATGGTTCTTGAATCTATATATATTCTAAGGGATACCATCTAATTAATTAAACTGATTAATTAACATTTATAAAAATTAATATTAAAAAAACCTATAAAAAACAATCGACGAGCATCAATCCATTTCACTCTCACCTAAAAAACCTAAACTATAATACATTTATAGGAAAAATTTGCAGAAGGGGTTTTCTATTTTTTTTAAAAATTTTATGGGTTATTTTTTTTGTTTAGAATATGAGATAGACAAGGGTCAGATTAATTTACACTCAACCATCTAGTCAGAAAGTGTCAATTCATTTGATGCACTTCACCTATTTTAAAAAATAATAATTTTAATTAATTTCATTATATATATAAAACAAAATTTAAAACAACATTTCAAATACTGTTTTTGATAATTTTAATTTTAATTTTTGACATGTCTTGTTATATATATATATATGTAGCAACATTTTAAACAGTATTTAAAATGTTTCGTTTTTATGTGGAATTACCCATATTTAGGTAATTTTAAAATATAACTAAAAACTTCACCGAGGACACCATTTTATAGGAGAGGAGACCTTGATATACCTTATGGATTTTCCATTCATGATTTAGTTTCACTTTTCCAGCATTCTAATAATAATCTAATAATAATAATAATAATACAAAAATAATAAAATTTATTAATTAATAATTAATAATTAATAATATAATTAAAAAAATAATTAATAATTCAAGAAGGTCCGGGTAATGGGATATAAATTCCCATTACCATCAAATTTATTAATAAAGAGTGTGGAGAAGTGACAGGAAAAAATAAGGGAAATGGAATGTGAAAAATAGTGAAAATACACTACCATAAAAAGCCAAACATACGTTTTCCCAAAAAATAAGAGAAACATGTCAGACCTCAAAGTATAATTATTTTAATGATCACTGTCACGACCCGTCCTCGGAACCCATGCTGTGACTACCCCAAGCCCGCCTCCCATAGGCCAGGGGCTGGCGACTAGCACCAAGGCGTAAATCCTGACAAAAGGGGAAGACATTGCCTTTATAAAGTAAACAAACCACAGAGTAAGAAAGCAGAAGTAAACACTAAGTAAATCTGGGTACAAAAGTAGTGTGGAAAAGTAAATGGGCCAGAATACAAACCCAAACTAAAAGTAAAGTACAACTGGAAGAAAGTACAACAACTGATAGTAAAGCAGCACCGTCGAGACGTCTACTGGAAGTCCCCCATGAAGGGTGGGTACAGATAGCCTCCTCAGCTCCTCGGGTCTAGCCGTCCGCTCCGAGTACGTCCCACCCAGTGGTCCACCTCCAGGTACCGACTTTCTCCACAAGCCTCAACCACGATCAACACTGTCCGTCATCTGCAACCAACACAACGTAGTGCGGGCATAGCCCGTGTAGGGGTGAGTATACGCTACTCAGTAGAGACCCCGAGACCCCCGAAGGTCTCCCAGAATCCACAAAGGATAATTCCAAAGGAAAGATACAATCACGAAATAACATCCAACACTACTTAGGTATATTCCCATACATATACCTAAGTCATCAATTTCCCTCTCGGCTCTAGCATCCATGCCCAAGTTCGATCACATCCACATTGGAGTACAAACCAATCCACATAGGATAACATAACTCAATCCACATAGGAAAGCAAGTCAATCATATCGAAGATATTGATTGAATTTAAGACTCATCTCACACAGGTATATTTCTTCGTAAGGTGATAGAGATGATCAGATATAGCCAGTGATTCATCTATGCTGAGACCCACGTAGGATACTAAACCAGCTAAGCTGTCGGACCCACATAGGATACAGACCAGCTACTCTGACAGACCCACGTAGGATAGCAATAATAGAGTCAAACACTTCCATACCCATGTAGTATACAAAAACAGTAGTCATCGCCGTCGAACCCACATAGGATTTCAGTACGGTCTTCATCGCTGCCGAACCCACATAGGATTTCAGTGCAGTCTTCATCGCCGTCGAACCCATAGAGGTTTTTAGTACGGTCTTCATCACTGCCAAACCCACCTAGGATTTCATTGCAGTATTCATCGTCGTCGAACCCACAGAGGATTTCAGTACGGTCTTCATCATCGCAGCCAGCTTTAGGGTTCCCGCACACAGCATGCCCGATTCCAGGAGGGTCCGCTCCACGAGCCAAAGTGGTCGATACATCAACTGAAACATATTCTGGAGTTTATGTATCTCAAAGTTCTTTCTCGACAAGAGGAATTCATCGTGACAGACGGTGCGTCAATCAGACGCCCGGTCTGCAAGTTATTGGCTTTTTTCGTTCCAGGGGCCTGGTTGGTTTTTAAGTCAAACCAACCCGACAACACTCCAACTGCGTCCAAACCTCGAGCGGAGTAATCCAAAAGGTCTGTCTCACTAAGAGGAAACCAAAAAAGTCATCGGCACGTCAAACGGACGTCCGGAGCTCAAGTTATAAGCATTTCCGCTCAGAGGGCCCGGTTGGTTTCGTGTTCGAACCAACCCAGCCGTACCCAAATTTCTCCTAAACCTTGAGTTTAATATACCGAAAAGACCGTCTCGATACAATGATCGCATCACAGCTGACGGTGCATTGATCGAAGGTCCGTAGCCCAAGATATGGGCAAAAGAACGTACCTGTCAGTTTTTAGGGTGTTTTGGGCCCGAAACGACCCGGCCCGTGACCCCCCTGGGTCGGCCCGAACCGGGATGACCCGAACCGGGTCCGGGTCCGGGTCCGACCCATTAGGGCGGGCCTGGCCCGGTGGGCGTGGCACGGCCCGGCCTGGGCGCGGCCCGGCCCGGCCCGACCTGGGTGGCCCGGCCCGGCCTGGGCGGCCCGGCCTGGCGCGCGCTCGCAGCCCGCGTGGCCAGCTGGCCACGCCGAGCTGAATGGAAGGGGGGGGGGGGGGGGGGGCGCTGCCCCCTTTTTTGAGTAACCGTGGCCTCCACATGGGGGGGCCGCTCCTTTGGCCAGTCGGGGGTTACGACCCCCGATCTCCCCCTCCGGCCGGCCGGTGTTTCCGCTGCGGGACCCGCTGCGGTCCCGCCCTCCGAGGTTCCGGCGGCCGGCGGTTCCGGCTTCCCCGCCTTGCACCACCACGTCTTTGAGCCATGTCCTTGTCCGACCGGCATGGCGCGACGACGTCGCGCCCCTCCGTCGCGGCCTCGCTCCGACCGCGGTGTCTTCATGGTTCTCCAGCGCGGCGCGACGGCGCCGCTCCACTTCCCTGCGGCCCGACTCCGGCCGCGGGTTCGTTTGGCCTCAGCGGCGTGGCGCGATGGTGCCGCGCATCTTTTCCGCATTTCTTCTTGATTCCGCGTGGTGCCGTTGCACCGCGCCGCCTTCTTTCAAACCGCAACAACACAACAACAAAAGGGGGAGGAGAGTCTGTCGTGTTCGTGTGGTCCGACCTCCTCCCAATAAGTTGATATATAGCAGCCCAAAAATAAAGACGAAGAACGAAAAAGAATATTTCATGAACAAAAAGTAATTAACCCCTACCTTGATAACGAGTTGATGTTCGAAGAGCGTCGCGGAAAGCGGCGTCACGGGGCGTGGTTCCGTAGACGTCGACAGAGATCATCTGAGGAGATATCGTCTTCTATTTATCACGGAGAGAAGAGGATGATTATGTGTCATTGGAGAACTCCCGCGTCAGTGTCTCTTCCCTTGTCTCGGAGGAGAAAGGGAATGGAGATACCAGAGTCGTTGAGTCGTTCTTCTTTGAAGAGATGATGATCTTTGCGGAAGGATTGAAGCTCTTCGTGGGAGGATGAAGTTCTTCCCTAGAGAAAAGAGTTCTATCTCCTCAATATCCTCACACAACAACCAACCCTCCCAAATAAAATAAGACTTATCTTATTTTATTACATCAAGCCAAGCATTTCAATTTTTAAAAATCAAATACATAACTCACTTAATTAATTAAGTGAGTTGGCATGATTAAAGAAGAGAGAAGGGGAGGTGAGGGGTCTCACATTAAAGGGGGGTTATTGAGTTAAGGAATATGAGGGGTTGGGATCGTGTGGGACCTACCCCACCTTTATCCTCTCATGGTTGGTTAACAACATGTGGGTCCCACCCCCCAACTCCCTTACTTAGGTTATAACTACCTAGAGGAAAATAAATAAAATTGTAATATAATTTTATTTATTACTCACTAAAACCACAAAATTAACAACTCCTCCCAAGCAAACGCACCTTTGGAAAAGGTGCTACTAAGCAATTACCGATGCTGCAGTTTCATCAGTGCCCTCAGATTTCAGTTCCGAGCACCGGTTCAAAAGTTAGGAAAACCCGTTTGTTCGTTCATTGAACGTACCCGAGCTAAACTTCGGAAATTGATTCCAGGCACACCGGGTCTCAGAATCAGGTTCCGTCAGAAACTGCGTTCTTGTAAAATCCCAAATAAAATTAAGTAAAAAAATTTCCCTTTAATTTTACGGGTCTTTACATTACTCCCACCTCAGGGCTTTACGTCTACATAAAGATACATCATAAACTAGGGGAACAAATGTGGGTACTGAGCATGCATCTGGGCCTCCCGATCCTAAGTGCTCTCCTGGAGGTTCCCGTGCTGCCATCTGATGCGCACTAGAGGTATCAACCGTCCACATAGGACCCGCTCCTATAGATCCTCGATCTCCACTGGGACCTCCTCAAAAGTCACCCCATCGTCAATGTCCAACTCCCCATGGTCGATGATATGCATTGGGTCATGCACGTATCTCCTCAGATGAGATACGTGGAAGATGTCATGCACCCGGTGCAACTGAGGTGGTAGAGCCAGGCAATAAGCCACCTCGCCTATCCTGCTGAGGACTTGGAATGGTCCGATGAAGTGCAGAGATAACTTGCCGCCCGGCCAAATCTCCGTAATCCACATCGATGTGAGACCCGAAAGAAGACGTGGTTGCCATCTTCGACCTCCAGTGGCCTCCGCCTCTTGTCATCATAAGACTTCTGCCAACTCTGAGCTGTCCTCATCCACTCCTGGATGACCTGGAACTTCTCTATCGTGGCCTGGACCATCTCCGGTCCCACAAGTGCCGACTCCCCAAGGTCTGTCCAGCACAGAGGTGATCTGCAATGTCGACCGTACAATGCCTCGTATGGTGCCATCCCGATGGTGGAGTGGTAGCTGTTGTTGTACGCGAACTCCACCAAGGGCAGGTGGTCCTCCTAGCTGCGACCAAAGTCGAAGACACATGCACAGAGCATTTCCTTGAGAGTCTGAATGGTCCTCTCCATCTGACCATCCGTATAAAGGTGAAAGGCGGTGCTCAGACGTAACTGTGTCTCGAATGCCTCCTTCAACCCCTTCCAAAGTCAGGAAGTAAAGTGAGAATCTCGATCAGAGATGATAGATGATGGTACACCATGAAGCCGTACAATCTCCTAAACGTAGAGGCGTCCCAAGCTCTCTACTGAGCCCTGATCTCTAATGGGTAAGAAGTGATCCGACTTGGTGAGTCGGTCGACAATCACCCAAATGGAGTCGTGTCCTCTGGAAGTACGTTGAAGTCCAGTCACGAAGTCCATAGATATCCCGTCCCACTTCCACTCTGGGACCTCCAAGGGCTGTATCAATCCTACTGGTACCTGGTGCTCTGCCTTCACCTGCTGACAGGTGAGGCATCAAGAAACAAACTCAGCTACAACCTTCTTCATACCCGGCCACCAATGCTGTCGTCTGAGATCCTGGTACATCTTCGCCACTCCTGGATGTACCGCTAAAGGGGAAGTGTGAAACTCTCTCATCACCTCCTCCTGTAAAGCAACTGGTACCATGGTACATCCTCTGAAAAGGACGACGTGCTCTCCTCCTATAGAAAATCCATCATGTTCCTGTCCTGAGGATATATGCGCATGCCGTGTCTCACAGTCACCGTCCCCACACTGTGCCTCTCTGACCTGCTGCAGTAGTGGAGGTGTGACTGTGAGTGACTAAAGAAAGGCTGCTCCACCTCTATCCACGAAAGATATCTGCAAAGCGGATAGCTGCTCAGTCGCCTCACCGAGTAGCTGAATGACCGTCCTCCTATTGAGGGCATAGGCTACTACGTTCCCCTTTCCAGGAGTATAGACTATCTCAAAGTTATAATCCTGGAGGAACTCGAGCCATCACCGCGGTCTCAGATTCAGGTGTTTCTGTGAGAAGATGTACCTGAGACTCTAGTGGTCCGAGTAGACTGTAAAGCGCTCACCCATCAGGTAGTGTCGCCACATCTTTAGAGCGAAGACCACTGCTGCTAACTACAGGTCATGGGTAGCATAGTTCTGCTCATGCTACCTCAACTGATGTGATCCATAGGAGATCACTGCCCGCTCATGCATCAGGACACATCCGAGTCCGGTCCCTGATGCATTGCAGTAGACTACGTACCCCAATCCCTCCTCTGGTAGCCTCAAGATAGGTGCGCTGGTCAATCTCTGTCTCAGCTCCTGGAAGCTCTACTGACATCTGCCTGACCACACGAAGGGTTTCCCCTTCTTCTTCAAAGTTGAGAGTGGTGCCAAAACTCTGGAGAAGTCTGGTACAAACCTCTGGTAGTACCCAGCTAGCCCCAAGAAACTCCGCACCTCTGTTACGCTCCTGGGTGGCTCCCAAGCTAGCACTACCTCGATCTTCGCAGGATCCACTGCAACTCCCGCCTCAGAGATGACGTGTCCCAAGAAGTGGACCTCATGTAACCAGAACTAACACTTCGAGAGCTTACCATGAAGCTGGTGCTCCCACAGTGTGTCTAGTACAACCTCCAAGTGGTAGTTGTGCTCCACCTCAGTGGTCGAGTATATAAATATGTCGTCAATGAAGACCATGACAAATCGATCTAGGTATGGCTGAAATATCATGTTCATGAGACCCATGAACACTGCTGGAGCATTGGTTACGCCAAAAGGCATAACCAAGAACTCATAGTGGCCATACCGACATCTGAAGGCCGTCTTCTGTACGTCCTCATCCCGAACTCTGAGCTGATGATAGCCTGATCTGAGGTCTATCTTCAAGAACCACTGTGTTCTCTTGAGCTGATCGAAGAGGTCGTCAATCCTCGATAGAAAATACTTGTTCCTCACGGTCACCTGCTTCAGGCGACGATAGTCGACAAAAAGTCGCAAGCTTCCGTCTTCCTTCTTGACGAACAATATCGGGGAAGTCCAGGGTGAAACAATGGGTCGGATGAATCCCTTTCCCTACAAGTCCTCCAACTGTACTCGTAGCTCTTGGAGCTCAGCGGGGTCCATCCGATATGCTGGAGTGTATATCAGGGCTTTCCCGGGGTACATGTCAATATAGAAGTCTACCTCTCTGTGAGGAGGTAGTCATGGAACGTCATCAGGGAAAACGTCCGCATACTGATCCACCACTTCAGGAAAACTAGGACTCCGCACGTCAACTGCTCCTAGGATGAGGCTAGCCAATTGATGAGTGATGGGTTGTCCTCTCCTCTGCGTGAGTCCACCCTGTGCTGCAAAGGATCCCTTCTCACCGGTGAAGGTGAACCTGCTCCCGTCGGTGCGTACACACCGCACCTTGCGCCTAATACAGTCGATCTGAGCATGGAATGTAGATAACCAATCCATTCCAATGATGATTTCGTAAGGCCTCGACGCCACTAAAAGAAGATCCCAACCGAAACTCTCGCCTCCTAGAGTAAGGTCACACTGCCGGCACCAGTGCGTAATCGTCGAGTCTGCTCCCGTAGGAGTCTCTAGCCGTAAGGATTGAGCCAACAGCTCCGTCGGAATCTCCGAGATCCAAACAAGGGCAGTAGCAATAAAGGAATGAATCGATCCTGTGTCTATAAGAACTGCAACAAGGGTGGAGTAGACACAGATAGTACCTCGAATCATCTCTGGAATGCCGTGGTCGTAGGCCTCCGCTGCCTGAAGCTGAGCCTGTCTCTACCCGCCAGCTCCCTGTGGTTGGGGTGGACCTCCTGGTGGTGGTGGTGGTAAAGCCTCAAAGTGTCACCCACCACCTGCTGCTCGGCCAGCTCCCCCGCCTCGTCCTCCTGCTCTCGAAGGATCTCCACGGTCGACCCTCTGTCTCTTCTTGGGTGGCCCCTCAACCGTCTGTTGCTCCTCTGCACGGCGGGTTGGGTAGTCACGAGCCATGTGGCCCTGCCCGCTGCAAGCGTAGCACTGTCTGCTCCTCGGAAGGCTGGCTCTGCGCCATATGCCTCGCACCTCTGATCCAGTGTCCTGAGGTTGTCTTCCTGATGGTCCAGTCCACCTGGACCCCTGTGTCATCCGTCGACTTCCAACTGTAGAAGAATCTACTACGTGCCGCCCTGCGGTAGGTCTCGCTGCTGGCGTAGGCTCAGCAAAAAAGCTCTCTATGAGAAGAGATTGCTCCAGTACTCCTGCCTATGTCGGAATGCTGAGGGAGATCATCGACGCCCTGATCTCATGCCTCAGTCCCTGCTCGAAGGTCTAGGACCGGAAGAATGGGTCCCGTACCATGTCCGCCGAATAGCGTGAGAGATCGGTAAATCTCGCCGAGTACTGGGCAACCGTCATGTTGCCCTGCCGCAGCTGTAGAAGCTCCTGGATGCACACCGGACGGAGGGTGTCTAGGACGAACTTCGAGCGAAAGAGGATCTCAAAGTTTTTCCAGAGGAGTGATGCCTCGTCGTGCACCTGGAGCATCAAGCTCCACCATCTGCCTGCTTCCGCGTGCAGGAGGCTCACTGCGAGGATCACCATGAGGTCAGCTGGTGTCCCCACTAACCTAAAAACTCGAACAACCGCCTCCATCCAATCCTCGGCTGCCTGAGGGTCCATCTCCCCATAGAACCTGGGCGGTCTCTAACACTGAAACTCATGCAGTGCACTAAGGAGACATGCACTCTCAGCAGCTGGGGCTGGTGGCATCGGTGGCTCGGCGGGTAGTGGTACCGCCGGTGCCTCCGCTGAAAAAGGGCCCTGCACCGAGGCCTCGTCGCCCGGTGGGATTTCGACTCGTACAAAACTCGGAACCCTAGCTGGATGCCGTCGTGGATCCATCATGAAAAGAAACAGGTGCGCCACGATCAAAATAGTATACCTGGTGAGCTGACACAAAGTAATCACAAATAAAACTTTTGAAACACACATGCAATCAATGTTTTCATGCATTGAGTCAGAAATCAGAAGTCAGGGTCCTGGTGTACGGATACGTCGGTCTCCGCACCAACACTGGACTCCCTGGACTGATAACCACACTAAATACCCTTAACACTATTGCTTCATATAGAAGAAAGATCCGAGTCCTGAGTTCTGCGGTAGAACCGAACTCCTCTGATACCAATTTGTCACGACCCGTCCTCGGAACCCGTGCCGTGACTACCCCAAACCCGCCTCCCTTAGGCCAAGGGCTGACGACTAGCACCAAGGCGTAAATCCTGACAAAAGGGGAAGGCATTGCCTTTATAAAGTAAAAAAACCATAGAGTAAGCAAGAAGAAGTAAACAATAAGTAAATCTGGGTACAAAAGTAGTGCGGAAAAGTAAATGAGCCAGAATACAAACCCAAACTGAAAGTAAAGTACAACTGGAAGAAAGTACAACAACTGATAGTAAAGCAGTAACGTCGAGCCGTCTACTGGAAGTCCCACCTGAAGGGTGGGTACAGATAGCCTCCTCAGATCCTCGGGTCCAGCCGTCTGCTCCGAGTATGTCCCGCCCAGTGGTCCACCTCCAAGTACCGACTTTCTCCACAAGCCTCAACCACGATTAGCGTTTTCCATCATCTACAACCAACACAACGTAGTGCGGGCATAACCCGTGCATGGGTGAGTATACGCTACTCAGTAGGGACCCCGAGACCCCCGAAGGTCTCCCAGAATCCACAAAGGATAATTCCAAAGGAAAGATACAACCACGAAGTAACATCCAACACTACTTAGGTATACTCCCATACATATACCTAAGTCATCAATTCCCGCTCGGTTCCAGCATCCATGCCCAAGTTCGATCACATCCACATAGGAGTACAACCCAATCCACATAGGATAACACAAATCAATCCACATAGGAAATAAATTGAATCATATCGAATATATTGATTGAAGTCAAGACTCATCTCACACAGGTATACTTCTTCGTAAGGTGATAGAGATGATCAGATATAGTCACTGATTCATCTATGCTGGGACCCACGTAGGATACTAAACAAGCTAAGTGGTTAGACCCACATAGGATATAGACCAGCTACTCTTCCATAACCACATAGGATAGCAAGAATAGAGTCAAACACTTCTAGACCAACATAGGATACAAAAACAGTAGTCATCGCCGTCGAACCCATGGGGGATTTTAGTACGACCTTCATCGCTGCCGAACCCACGTAGGATTTCAGTGCAATCTTCATCGCTGTCGAACCCACAGAGGATTTCAGTACGGTATTCATCACTGTCGAACCCACATAGGATTTCAGTGCAGTCTTAATCACCTTCAAACCCACAGAGGATTTCAGTACGGTCTTCATCATCGTAGCCAACTTTAGGGTTCCCGCACACAGCATGCTCGATTCCGGGAGGGTCTGCTCCACGAGCCAAAGGGGTCGATACATCAAATGACATGTAGTCCGGAGTTTATGTATCTCAGAGTTCCTTCTCGACAAGAGGAACTCATTGTGAGAGACGGCGCGTCAATCGGACGCCTGGTCTGCGAGTTATTGGCTTTTTTCGTTCCAGGGGCTCGGTTGGTTTTTAAGTCAAACCAACCCGACCACACTCCAACTGCGTCCAAACCTTGAGCGGAATAAGCCAAAAGGTCCGTCTCACTAAGAGGAAACCAACAGGGTTGTTGGCACGTCAGACGGACGTCTGGAGCTCAAGTTATAAGTGTTTGCGCTCCGAGGGCCCGGTTGGTTTCGTGTTCAAACCAACCTGGACGTAACCAAAGTTCTCCAAAACCTTGAGTGTAATATACCAAAACGACCGTCTCGATCCAAGGATCGCTTCGCAGCAGACAGTGCGTCGATCATAGGTTCGTAGCCAAGATATGGGCAAAAGAACATACCTATCCGTTTTTAGGGGGTTTTGGGCCCGGACCAACCCGGCCCAAGACCCCCATGGGTCGGCCCGAACCGGGTTGACCTGAACCGGGTTTGGGTCTGACCCATTAGGGCACGACCCAACCTGTCCTGGGTGCCCGGCCCGGCCTGGTGCGTGCTCGCGGCCCGCGTGGCTAGCTCGGCCACGCCGAGCTGAGTGGAGGGGGGGGGGGTGCGCTGCCCCCCTGTTTGAGTAACTGCGGACCCCACATGGGGGTGCCGCTCCTTTGGCCATATGAGGGTTACGACCCCCGGTCTCCCCCAGAAACGGCCGGCCTGGTCCGGCCGGCCGGTGTTGCCACCGCGGGACCCGCCGCGGTCCCGCCCTCTGAGGTGCCGGCGACCGGCGCTTCCGGACGCCTCGCCTTGCACCGCTGCGGCTTTAAGCCGCGGCCTTGTCCGACCGGCACGGCACGACGGTGCTGCGCCCCTCTTCCACGGCCCCGCTACGGCAGTGGTGTCTTCGTGGTTCTCCGGCGCGGCGCGACGACGCCACACCCCTTCGCTGCGGACTGACTCCGGCCACGGGTTCGTTCGACCTCAACGGCGCGACGTGATGGTGTCGCACATCTTTGCTGCATTTCTCCATGATTCCGCGAGGGGCCGTTGCACCGTGTCGCCTTCTTTAGAACCGCACCAACACAATAACAAAAGGGGGAGGAGAGTCGGTCGTGTTCATGCGGTCCGACCGCCTCCCGATAAGTTGATATCAAGCGGCCCAAAAATAAAGATGAAGAACGGAAAATGATATTTCACGAACAAAAAGTAATTAACCCCTACCTTGATAACGAGTTGATGTTCGAAGAGCATCACGGAAAGAGGCGTCGCGGGGCGTGGTTCCATAGACGTCGACGGAGAGCATCTGAGGAGACGTCGTCTTCTCTTTATCACGGAGAGAAGATGATGATTACATGTCATTGGAGAACTCCCGCATCGGTGTCTCTTCCCTTGTCGCGGAGGAGAAAGGTAATGGAGATACCAGAGTCGTTGAATCGTTCTTCGTTGAAGAGATGACGTTCTTCGCGGAAGGATCGAAGCTCTTTGCGGGAGGATGCTGTTCTTCCCCGGAGAAAAGAGTTCTATCTCCCCAATCTCCTCACACAACAACCAACCCTCCCAAATAAAATAAAACTTATCTTATTTTATTACATCAAGCCAAGAATTTCAATTTTTAAAAATCAAACACATAACTCACTTAATTAATTAAGTGAGTTGGCATGATTAAAGAAGAGAGAGGGGGAGGTGAGTGGTCTCACATTAAAGGGGGTTATGGAGTTAAGGAATATGAGGGGTTGGGCTCGTGTGGGCCCCAACCCACCTTTATCCTCTCATGGTTGGTTAAAAACATGTGGGTCCCACCCCCAACTCCCTTACTTAGGTTATAACTACCTAGAGGAAAATAAATAAAATTGTAATATAATTTTATTTATTCCTCACTAAAACCACAAAATTAACAACTCCTTCCGAGAAAACACACCTTCGGAAAAGGTGCTCCTAAGAAATTACCGATGATGTGGTTTCATCGGTGCCCTCAGATTTCAATTCCGAGCATCGGTTCAAAAGTTAGGAAAACCCGCTCGTTCGTTCACTGAACGTGTCTGAGCTAAACTTCAGAAATTGATTCCGGGCACACCGGGCCTCGAAATTAGGTGTCGTCAGAAACTGCGTTCTTGTAAAATCCCAAAGAAAATTAAGGAAAAAAATCTCCCTTAAATTTTATGGGTCTTTACATTCACAAACACTATAATGTTGCACTAACTTTTTCCATGTCATTTCAAGTGTATTTTGTGTGTTTCTAGTGTGCAAGTTTGGCGAGAAGGCAACCAACCAAAAGGCAGCTTCAAATTGAGTTCAAATGGCCTCTTCCACTTATGTTGTAGTAGGGTAGAAATGGCTACCCTATAGCAACCATCACTTATCATACATAGAAATTACATAATTTTGTGGAATACTTAATACATTACACAAACACACACCCAAATATCGTATTAATTTAGTGCCTTTGGAAACATGGAAACATAAACACTGATACATAAGTGAGCTACATTATCTCTCACTAGGTTCTCCATGACTAGAACCCTTCTTAGACACATCATACATAATACATATCTTCATAACCTGGGAAAAGGAAATATAAAAAGGGGTGAGCTCAAATGCTCAATAAGGGTAAACAAGAGAGATATGTAAGCATAATCATGATCATAAGGGTATGAGAACATGATCACAACATTAGAAGATCATAAATTTCATATCAAAGATCATAATCAAGAGTCATGGAATACATATTGTCACTTCATAAGACATGAATCATAAGGGAATCAAGAGCATAACCCATGAAATCATAACATAGGAATAACATATGAAATTTTGGAAGACACATAAGAATATAAAATAATTTCCATAGTACTCAAAACTTAATTCCAAGGCCATCTTAGTGAAATGAGTTCACTCCCCAAACCATCTTAATAATCAAGGTTAATTACAAAGACCATCTTAGCGGACAATGTTCTTTACTGAACCGAGTTAACTCCCCATTCCATCCATGTTTATCTCATTATATATAAACCTTTACCCAATGCATTTGAGTGAGATATAGTTGTAACGACCCAAAGTTTTTCAATGGAAATTACCTTCTTATATTTATGTCATAAAATCACATGAAAACAAAACAAAATGAACTACTAAGTGATAAGTGACCTTTACACATAATTTTGTAACTTATATGTTTGGAATTTTGAAAATCCGGTAAACACGGTTGTGTTCAACATGTTTTTTTGGAGTCCGATAAGAAAAACTTAATTTTTGATGAATAGTAACCTACCCTAATGAATAGTAACATACCCTTTTGAATAGTGTATACCCTAATGAATAGTAACCTCACCTATTATATTATAAAAATAATATTCAAGTTGGAAGTAAAATATACCTATGTTTTAGAATGAGTTAATTCATGTTTTAAATCTGGTTTTTGATAATAAAATATGATTTTAATTAAATATTAAAATAATCATATTTAGAAAATTAATTTTAAAAAATGGACTTCATTTTTGGATTCTACACATCGAAAAATGGTTAGGGATAATTTTTGAGATTTTTCTAAAATACTTGAATTTTGTATGAATAGTAAAATATGGTAATTTACCGTATATATACATTATAAGATAAATAATCTATTCCTATCATCATGGATGATGTCACCACCCATGATTCAAATTCACATTAACCATTTAATATTCTTGGTCATGGAATACTTAATATTCTTTGTCTTGGGAAGAAATAACAAATAAATGATTATTATATTATGAAATCCCTCCTCTCCTCCACTATAAAAACCCCCTTCACTCCCTCCTATCCACTTCTCTCAAGCTCCAAGACTTCTCTAAATTCTGCCCAAATCTCTCCCCAAGGTCCTCCCCCACGTCTAAAATCTCTCAGACTCCTCAAAATACCAAAACCTCTCCCCTTAAGAGGTTCTCAAAGGAGGAAGTCTCACGAGGTAAATTCCTCTTCCCAAATTTCTTCTTTTCTTTTAAGTTCTTTTATTTTTTATTTTTTTACTCACCTCCCTTAACCATAATAGTATGATAAAACCAGTAACATAAATTTACTGTAATTTATTCATGATATTGGTATATTTCATTATCTTCTTCTCTTTCCCCACCCTTTTATTTGAAAGAAAATGAAAGCACTGTTTGAGATGTGCTAATTTAGCACATTCAAGGACAACAGTTTATCAATTTCTATTATTATCTTTAATTCTGGTCATGAAACCATTTTTGTTATGGTTGAACCAAATTATTATATATTTAATATATCCTATTTTTGGTTCTGTAATCTTTTGGTACAAATGGAATTAAGTTATAAATCAAAACACATTCTTTGTAATAAAACCCACCGAATAACAAAAACGGTTATCACTAAGGTTATACATGTAATAATTCAACATCATTCTAAGTAACCTAATTAAAATTAAAACCATTTAATCTCATGGATATGAAATAAAGAATATAACTTAAATTCTGGACAACCACTTTCATCTAGCATATAATCCAAACTTGAATATAAGTGAACCGATCTTTAAAGCCAAGTAAACAAATGAGCTCGAACAATGAAATTGAACCTTATAACTAATCAAAAAGGCATTGAATGAACTAAAAAGGGATATAATAAATAAATTAAATATATAATAGGTTCTGTAATTATGAATTAATAATCCTAATTTGTTTATTCAGGTCATTAATAACAAGTGGAGAACACCACCAAATTTAAGGTAAGGGATCCTCCCCTTTTCTCTCTTAATCAAGATTGTCCCCTATACTATGCCTTTATATGTGTACTATAAAATGATGGGGTATGTTTAAGAACCTCCCCAGTAATTCCTTCTATATTTATAGGTTATGATAAATCCCATTTCTCTCTCATCAATTCCTCTTGGTCACACCTGACACCACGCCGATAAAATCATAACGAATTCAACCCAAACCTTCTTTGTTCTTTCAGGTTGCCTTATCTTTCTTTCAAAAATCATGTTATCTTATCTATCTATGTGATTATTATTAATTATGGTTAGTTTTACAAGATTCTTATATCAATACCTTTTCATCACATTCTTTCTGGGATATACATGATTTTGAAAGATTCCCTCCTTAAAACTTTCCGATAAGCAAACCTGTTTTAAGGGGACTTCCCAAAATTTTTACCCAAATTTCAAGTGAACTCTATCCTATGTTTTAAAAAACAATTGTATTTATAAAATCAGTATTTTTATTATGAAAACCTTCTTGGTTAAATTCTGGTTTTATATAAAATAATGTCCTCTTTTCTATTTGAAAAGCTCTAGAGTGTTTTCCTTAAGACCGCACAAAATTGTTTTAATGCTAATGTTTCTAAAATACATTTTTTGTATGTTGTCAGTTATATTTAACACCACTTACCATGTTATATGAATATATTACCCTATGAATGTCCATGTATGTTATAATACATTCCTTTCATGAACACCTTCGTGATACGCCCATTGGATATGTTTGGTGTCATGATTGTGGTACCCAATTCTTTCCATGGGTACCCTTATGTTTATGTATGGTTGATTATGTATGATTATTTATGTGGAATGATTATTTATGTGGCATGAATATTCATGAATATGTTGATATGGGTGCACCCAGATAGCGCTCCAATGCATTGGGTAAGGTTAAGTCTCATGAGATGCGATGTGAAATGAGATTGGCGGTTAGCCTTGACCTGTACTAAAATGGGAAATAGGATTGACGGTTAGCCTTGAACCGTACTAAAGATATGATTTAAGATTCTACCACATTTATATGATTCCATGTTTATATGATCCCATTCTTATATTAAATTATTTTATAAGTTTCATGCTTTGGAGATCATTATTTCATGCCTCCTAACTCATGTGCTTGAGATGTATCCTTAAGTTCACTTCCCTTACTGGGCTTTTTAGATCATCCCTTTGTTCATGTGTTCCCCAGGGTACCCTTTGCAGATGTAAGGGCTCAAAGGAAGTTAGGAGATCATTATGGAGATTAAATAAAGAAGTTTTTTTAGCCCCATGTTTTGTGTTATATGTACCTAGTCTTCCAAGACACTAGACTTAACGATCCTTGGCTTGTAATCTGATGATGAATTATGTTTAAAATCATGAAATATTTTATGTAAAAGGCTTGGGTCTCTATAGTTGGTATCAGAATATGGTCTAGTTATTTTTAGAGATTAGTAATAGGGAACCTTAGTGAGAACCTTAAGGATGAGACCAAGTATAAGAAAATAGTCCTAAATTTTGGTGAGTATAGAGTAAGTGGTTTATCAAGAAAATACATCCCTGTCTGGATATGAGTAGGTAGAGGCGACTCTGACACATATGTATTTAGGGGTAAAACCCGAAGACACCGCTTTGATCTAGACTCGTTCAGGAACTAGTGCACGACAATGGGCCTTGATGCACTCTTGGTCATGACACTCCTAGGGGATATGCTTTGGTAGATTCACAAGCTTAGTACAAACCATTATTAAGGGGAAAAAAGAATCCCATGAAAATATAAGTTAATAAATAGATTGAGGAAAACCTAGATATAAACCTAAGGAATCACAAGTTAGGATATACTTTTTCTTTATAAGTTCATACTTTTATGTTCAAAGTTTCTTTTTATGCTTAATAGCTAAGTATTCAAGACCTCTAATTATACGTTATTTTTCTTAGTTAATGGCAGGAAATAGAAGAACACATTCCAATAACCAATGTGAGAGGAAATGTAATGATTTCCCTAATGACATGCCTGATGTGATGGAAGTGGGTGCTCAAAACTTCATGGCAGTACTTTCTCAGCTGGTTCGAGTTATTAATAATAACTTGAATCAGGTGGAATGCCCCCCTCCTCCAAGGAAAGAGAAAGTTTCCGTATAATCCTTCATGCGACAAAGGCCTCCCATTTTTAGCGAGTCTTCTAATCCCCTACTCGTAGAACAATGGATTAACTCCATTGAAAAGATTTTATCTGTCCTCCAGTGCTCGGAAGAAGAGAAAGTTGTACTGGCAGTCTATCGTTTTGATGGGGAAGCTGATCAGTGGTGGACACTGATCAAGAATATGAAGTCCCAAGAGGAAATTGATTCCATAGAATGGGAGGAATTCAAGGGGATGTTTTTCAAAAAATATTTTCCTCAAACCCTCCATCTCAAGATGGAAAGAGAGTTCCTTGTACTCAAGAAGAAGGAAGATGAGTCCATCAGGGCGTATGAAGAAAACTTTACAAGGATTTCAAGGTACGCCTCTAGATTTGTCATGAACACCGAAAGCAAGGTAGATCACTTCTTAAGTGGACTAAAGATGAGTCTACGAAAAGTGTTGGAAATTAGAGACTTTGACAACTATGAGAATATTTTTCGTTGTGTCCTCAAGGTTGAAATGAAGATTGGAGACTCTTAGTGGTCTCATGGTCCTAGTGACAAGAAGCGGAAAATGGAGAACAACATGGGTAGTTCATCAAACAAATCCCATGATGTAAAGAATCCCAACTTTCCCCTTTGTAAAAATTGTGGGAAGAATCATCTTGGTGACTATCTCAAGAGAACCGGGAATTGCTTCAAATGCAGAAAGTTTGGTCATCTGGCCAAGAATTGTCTAAGGGGTATAAAAAATCCCGCTAATTTTGAAGAAGAAAGGAAGGTTTAGAACAACACTCAACCTACAGTTCAGTGTTTCAGCTGCAAGGAGCTTGGTCATTATGCGAACAATTTCCATAAGCCGAGGGTTTTTAGAGGCAATCAAGAACAACCTCCAAGGCATCAATGAAGATATTATGCTATCACTACTACTGAGGTGGATCTGGAAAATGATGTGGTGATAGGTATGCTAGTTCTTCATTCAAGAATAGCGAATATACTATTTGATTCTGGTTCTACGCATTCTTTCATATCATGCAAGTTTAGTAGAACTATTTAAACACCACCTCAAAATTTGGAGGAAAAGTTATCTGTGAAAACAGTAAATGGGGTGATCACTACATCTGTGGTTTATAACTCCTCCCTAATTAATGTTTGTGGATTGAACCTCCCAGCAAATCTTGTCATAATTCCTTTAGTGGAGTTTGATGCTATCTTGGGCATGGATTCACTATCTTTGTACAAGGCCAACATCAATTATCGGTAAAGGGAGATTACTCTTTACATCCCAAATCATCCTCCGATTCTTTACAAGTGAAAGGAGTAAGACAAGTCTCCTTTAGAATCTTCATCTCAAGTTTGGATATTTCTTCCTTATGAACATGCATACCTAGCTCAAATGATTGAGAAAAAGGAGAGAATCATGCTTGAAGACATGCCCATCATGAGGGATTACACTGATGTATTCCCCAAAGAGTTACCTGATCTTCCCCATGACCGAGAGGTTGAGTTCTCAATTGAACTTATCCTTGGATCTCTACCAATCTCAAAGACACCTTAATGAATGGACACCATAGAGCTAGAAGAAATGAAGAAGAAGTTATAGGAGAATATGGAGAAGGGTTTTATATGCCCGAGTGCTTCACTGTGGGGTGCTCCAGTCCTCTTCGTCAAGAAGAAGGATGGATCAATGTGCCTCTGCATTGATTATCGTGAGCTCAATAAAATCACTATAAAGAACAAGTATCCCCTTCCACGGATAGATGACTTGTTCAATCACCTTCATGGGGCCAGTTATTTCTTTAAGCCGGACCTTCGGTCAGGATATCACCAACTAAAGGTGAGGAAGGAATATATTCCCAAGACTACATTTAGAAAAAGGTATGGACACTATGAGTTCGTAGTGATGCCCTTAGGACTCAATAATGCTCCAAAAATTTTCATGGATTTAATGAATAGAGTCTTTAGAGATTACCTCGACAAATTTGTGGTGGTATTTATTGATGATATTCTGATATACTCGAATAGCAAGGAGGAACATGAGGAGCATTTGGAAACCGTGTTAAAGAATTTGCGAAGGGATAAGTTGTATTCAAAGTAAAGTAAATGTGATTTCTGGATGGAGGAAGTATCATTCTTGGCGAATGTTATCACCAGGAAAGGGATATCTGTGGACCCTTCCAAGATGATGGAAATTGAAGAGTGGCCGAGGCCAACTTTTGCAACGAAGATCCACAGTTTTTTTAGGTCTAGCTGGGTATTATCGATGATTCATGAAGAACTTTTCATGATTGTTAAACCCAATGGCCAAGATGACATGGAAGGGATTAAAGCTTTTCTGGACACAAGAATGTGAAGACTATTTCAAGGATTTGAAAAAGAGGCTTGTCACTGCGCCGGTACTCACACTCCCTTCAAGTGGAGAACTCTTTGTGGTGTATAGTGATGCTTCTAAGAAAGGATTAGGCTGTGTGCTAATGAAAAATGATAAAGTGATAGGCTATTCCTCAAGGCAGCTGAAAATCCATGAGCAAAACTATCCCACACATGATCTGGAGTTGGCGGCTATGATCTTTGCATTGAAAATCTGGCGGCATTATCTCTATGGGAAAAATGTGAGATATCTACTGACCACAAGAGTCTCAAATATATATTCACACAGAAAGAGATTAATATTCGCCAGCAAAGATGGATAGATCTCATCAAGGATTATGACTTCTCAATCCACTACCATCCCGGTAAGGCAAACAAGGTGGCAGATTCTCTAAGTAGAAAGGATCATGCATCTTTATCAATGATGAGAATTGAAAAGGATCCGATCTTCTTGGATTTGCAAAGGATGGACATGGGAATCATTAAGGAAGGAACATCATCAATCCTTTCTCAAATGATTGCTCAACCATCCATCTTAGATAAAATAAAGGTTTCTCAAAGAAAGGATTTGGAAATTCAGAAAAGGGTGGAAGATGTTAAAAATGGGAAATACTCCAATTTCAAAATTGATGAAGAAGGAGTTGTAAGATTTGAGACAAGATTATGTGTACCATCTGATCTAGAGATAAATAAGGAGCTATTGAATGATGCACATAGCTCGACCTTCTCTATCCATCCTGGGAGTACCAAAATGTACTGTGATCTCTGAGAACACTTATGGTGGGATAACATGAAGAAGGATATTGAGGAATATATATCAAGGTTCTTGGTATGTCAGCAAGTTAAATATGAGCGAAAAAAGTCCAAAGGTATGATGCATCCATTGCCTATACCCATGTGGAAATGGGAAAATGTTATGATGGACTTTTTCACGAGTCTCCCGAAGACATCGAAAGGAAATAATGTGATATGGGTTGTGGTTGACTGACTCACTGAGACATCCCATTTCATCGCTATTCAAGAAGATCTCTCACTTGAAAAAAATGCAAAGTTATATGTGAAGGAAGTGGTGAGACTGCACAATGTTCCGCTCTCAATTTTCTCTGACCACGATCCAAGGTTCACATCTAAATTCTGGAAGAGTCTTCAACATGCTTTGGGTACTGAATTAAATTTCAGCACGGCCTATCACCCACAAAATGATGGCCAATCTGAAAGGACTATTCAGACGCTTGAAGATATGCTGAGAGTATGCTCTTTAGAATTCAAAGGTGGATGAGATCATCATCTTCCATTGGTTGAGTTCTCATACAACAGTGGCTTCCAATCGAGTATTCAAATGGCTCCGTATGAAGCTCTGTATGGAAAGTGATGTAGAACTCTAACCTATTGGGATGAAGTTGGAGAATGAAGGCTACTTGGACCCGAACTTGTGTAAGAGATGATAGAGAAGGTCCAAGTCATCCAGAAACACATCAAAGCTGCTCAGAGTCGGCAAAAGAGCTATGCTTACAACCGTCGAAGGGACTTGGAGTTCGACATTGGAGATAAAGTCTTCCTTCGAATATCTCCATGGAAGAGAGTCATGCGATTCGAGAAGAAAGGGAAGATAAGCCCAAGGTACATTGACCCCTTTGAGATCCTTGACCGCATAGGAGTCGTGGCCTATCGGCTTGCACTTCCACCGAATATGGCTCGAGTTCATGATGTTTTTCACATATCACTCTTGAGGAAGTACATACTTGATCTCTCACATGTAATAAACTTAGAGGGGGTGCAGCTAGAAGATGAACTCTCCTATGAGGAGAAACCAGTAAAGATTCTGGATCGAAGAGATAAGGTTCTACGCAACAAGACAACCCATCTTGTCAAAGTGTTGTGGAGGAACCATAAGTTTGAGGAAATAACATGGTAATTTGAGGAAGCAATGAATGAAAAGTACCCACACTTGTTTTTGTCTTAGTATGTAAAACGAAATTTCAAGGGCGAAATTTCATAAGGGGGGAAGAATGTAACGACCCAAAGTTTTTCAATGGAAATTTCCTTCTTATATTTATGTCATAAAATCACATGAAAACACAACATAATGAACTACTAAGTGATAAGTGATCTTTAAACATAATTTTGTCACTTATGTGTTTGGAATTTCAAAAATCCGGCATACACGGTTCTGTTCAAGATGTTTTTTGGATTCCGATAAGAAAAACATAATTTTTTGGTGAATAATAACCTACCCTAATGAATAGTAACACATCCTTATGAATAGTGATATAACCTAATGAATAGTAACCTCACCTATGATAGTATAAAAATAATATCCAAGTTGGAAGTACAATATACCTATGTTTTAGAATGAGTTAATTCTTGTTTTAAATATGATTTTTGATAATAAAATATGATTTTAATTAAATATTAAAATAACAATATTTATAAAATTATTTTTGAAAAATGGACTTCATTTTTTGATTCTACACGTTGAAAAATGATTAGGGTGAATTTTTGAGATTTTTCTGAAATACTTGAATTTTTGATGAATAGTAAAATACAGTAATTTACCATATATATACATTATAAGCTAAATAAACTATTCCTAGAATCATGGCTGATGTCACCACCCATGGTTCGAATTCACATGACCCATTTACTATTCTTGTACATAAAATACTAAATATTATTTGTCTTGGGAAGAAATAATAAATTAATGATTATTATATTATGAAATCCCTCCTCTCCTCCACTATAAAAACCCCCTTCACTCCCTCTTCTCTCCACTCCTCTCAAGCTCCAATAATTCTCTAAATTCTGCCCAAATATCTCCCCAAGGTCCTCCCCCACGTCCAAAATCTCTCATCCTCCTAAAAATACCAAAAACTCTCCCCTTAAGAGGTTCTCAAAGGAGGAAGTCTCAAGAGGTAAATTCCTCGTCCCAAATTTCTTCTTTTCTTTTAAGTTCTTTTCTTTTTTATTTTCTTTCCTCACCTACCTTCACCATAATAGTATTATAAATCCAATAACATACATGTAATTGAATGTCTTCATTATAGTGGTATATTTCATTATCTTCTTCCCTTTTCCCACCCTTTTATTTGAAAGAAATGAAAGCACCATTTGAGATGTGCTAATTTAGCACATTCAAGGACAACCGTTTATCAATTTATATTATTATCTTTAATTCTGGTCCTGAAACCATTTGTGTTATGGTTGAAACATATTATTATATATTTAATATTTCCTATTTTGGGTTCTGAAATATTTTGGTACAAATGGAATTAAGTTATAAATCAAAAAACATTCTTTGTAATCAAACCCACCGAATAACAAAAACGGTTATCACTAAGGTTATATATGTAATAATTCAACATCAATCTAAGTAACCTAATTAAAATTAAAACCATGTAATCTCCTGGATATGAACTAAATAATATAACTTCAATTCTGGACAACCACTTTAATCGATCATATAATCCAAACTTGAATATAAGTGAACCGATCTTTAAATCCAAGTAAACAAATGAGCTCGATCAATGAAATTGAACCTTATAACTAATCAAAAAGGATTTTAATGAAATAAAACGGGTTATAATAAATAAATTACATATATATAAGGTTCTGTACTTATGAATTAATAATCCTAATTTATTTATTCAGGTCATTAATAACAAGTGGAGAACACCACCAGATTTAAGGTAAGGGATCCTCCCCTTTTCTCTCTTAATCAAGATTATCCCCTATACTATGACTTTATATGTGTACTATAAAATGACGGGGTATCTCTGAGAACCTCCCACATACTTCCTTATGTATTTATAAGTGATTATAAACCCCATTTCTCTCTCATCAATTCCTCTTGGTCACACCCGACACCATGCCAATAAAATCATAACGAATTCTACCCAAACCTTCTTTGTTCTTTCAGGTTGCCTTATCTTTCTTTAAAAATGGTGTTATATTATCTATCTATGTGGTCTTATGACTTATGGTTAGTTGTACAAGATTCTTATATCAAGACCCTTTCATCACATTCTTTTGGGGATTTACATTATTTTGAAATATTCCCTCAGAACTTTCCGATAAGCAAACCTGTTTTAAGGGGACTTCCCAAAATTTTTACCCAAATTTCAAGTGCACTCTATCCTATGTTTTAAAAAACCATTGTATTTATAAAATAAGTATTTTTATTATTAAAACCTTCTTGTTTCAATTATGGTTTTATATAAAATAATGTCCTCTTTTCTATTTGAAAATCTCTAGAGTGTTTTCCTTAAGACCGCACAAAATTGTTTTAATGCTAATGTTTCTAAAATACATTTTTTGTATATTGTAACTTATATTTGACACCACTTAACATCTTATATTCCTATATTACCCTATAAATGTCCATTTATGTTCTAATCCTTTCCTTTCAAGAACACTTTCTTGATACGCCCATTGGATATGTTTGGTGTCATGATTGTGGTACCCAATTCTTTCCATGGGTACCCTTATGTTTATGTATGGTTGATTATGTATGATTATTTATGTGGAAAGATTATTTATGTGGCATGAATATTCATGAATATTTTGAGATGGGTGCACCCATATAGCGCTCCGATTCATTGGGTAAGGTTAAGTCTCACGAGATGCGATGTGAAACGGGATTGGCGGTTAGCCTTGACCCGTACTGACTGATAATTTCTTTTTTATTTGATTTTCAAAGAATCCACTTTAAGGGAGAGTGGTAACTGGAGGGATAAAAAATCAAACCATGCCTATTAGAAATTCAAAATTCAAAAAACTGATGGGACACAAAACCCAACACTATCAGATCATCACAGAAATCACCAACCAAGCACACCGTAGAACATCATCACCAAGTCATCAGCCAAAATCACATCGCCTGCAACCAACATTATCACCAGCACAGTTGCCGTCAACATCCAATCCCCACCGCCATCACCAACATCGAAGACCATCGTTGACCATCAAGCCACCGTAGAACATTATCACCGAGAAAACCAACACCCCCACCATTTTCACCGACCGAACAACACCAGTCACCGAAGAACGTCAAAGTCTGTAGCCACCAGAAACAACAGCATCAGACACTATTGTCGCTGTTGAGAAAGGAGCATGACTCATGGAACTCCAAAATCCACTCAAACAACACCTCCAAAAGATTTTGTGAAAACCACCTTTCCAGATCGACCCGAGGAGGATAGATGGTACACGAAGCCAGAGCAGAGTAAGAGTAGAAAGGATAAAACAGAGATTCGTGAGCATCGCCAACATCGCCCTACCAAAAAGAGATCTGAAACCTCCAATGCCAATCATGACCAAGAAATCACCAACAAGCAGCATCAACGAACCTTCACCAGCACCGTGCCAACCGAAAACCCCACCAAGAATAGATACTCAACTCAAAATCATCATAGAATGATGAAGAAAAAAATGGGATTGAAACCCTTGACGAACATGGAACTGAAACCCAAGGAATAAATGGTGAAAGGGGAAACTGATGAAGGATTCGGGGATGAAAAGCTAAAAAAATGCATCAATGGCATGGGAATGAAACCCTAGTAAAAGTAAAGGAAGGCGATGGAAGTCGGGAAGCCACTCCAGTGAGAACATTGGGAGATGGGACCCTAGAAAGAAGGAAGAAGATCGATCTAGGTAGCTCGGCGGGAGATTAGAGGAAGATCACTCCAGCTTCGGAGGATGAAACCAAGGAAGGAAAATTGGAGCTCGCTTGGGAGAGTGCTCCGGGAGAGAATGGGATCATCCTTTTTAGTTATGAGAATCCCAGTGATTTTAGTCCCTTGACCCGTACTAAAGATATGATTTAAGATTCTACCACATTTATATGATTCCATGTTTATATGATCCCATGATTATATTAAATGATTTTATAAGTTTCATGATTTGGATATCATTATGTCATGCCTCCTAACTGATGTGCTTGAGATGTAACCTTAAGTTCATTTCCTTTACTGGGCTTTTTAGCTCATCCCTTTGTTCATGTGTTCCCCAGGGTACCCTATGCAGATGTAAGGGCTCAAAGGAAGTTAGGAGCTCATTATGGAGATTAAATAAAGAAGTGTTTTTTTAGACCCATGTTTTGTGTTATATGTACCTAGTATTCAAAGACACTAGACTTAACAATCCTTGGCTTGTACTCTGATGATGAATTATGTTTAGAATCATTAAATGTTTTATGTAAAAGGCTCGGGTCGCTATAATCGGTCCCACCCATCTCATAATGAAATCATACATATGTGTTCTACATGATCATAAAAAAGCATCATATCATAACCCATGAAATGAAATGGGCATCATAAAAATGTCATCGTATCATAACCTCTGGAAAATAGAGAGGTTTCATAATCACGTCATCATAGAATAACCCATGAAAATAAGTGGGTTTCATAAGTATATATCATGTTATAACCCATGGAATAGAAACAAGTTTCGTAAACAAGATGTCATCAAAATCATAACCATTCAGAGAAATAATAATAATGATATCCTTGGATAATAAACTTAGTAAGACATAGGTAAAATCAATGGATTTCATCTTATATGGAAAATATTTTTGAAAGATCTTTTAAAAACATTTCTTGAGGAAAATATTCATTTCTATTTGAATTTTTTTTAATACATAAAAATTTTGAAAACCTTTTTCTTTGAAAATAACTTTGAAAACTTATAAATTATTCTTTGAAAACAATATTTTTTAAAAATACATTTTACTTGAAAATTATCTTAAGATATCATTTTTAAAACCTTTTTGAAAACATGGTTTTTGAATAAAACATATTTCTGATTCAGGATAGAAATAAGATTATATTTTATTAAATCACTTTCTTAATTATATTAAGTAAAAAAGTGTAAAAATAGTACCAATACATGAATATATCATGAAAAAATAGAGGAGAATAAAAATCATGAGAATTCTCAAGATATGGATCATAATATTTCATCAATGGAAGCATAAACAATCCTGATAAATGATGAGATTGTAGAAATAAACTCTTACCACTTTAGTAACTTTGAATCAAAGACCCCATGAAAGAATAAAATTTAATGAAGCTTAAAAGATCATTAAAATAATTATATTTATGATATAAAATGTCAAATGTAAGTATGTATACCTCATAAAATAATATAGGTGAACATAAAAACATGTGTCTCAAAGAAGAAAAGTTTAGATAAAATTACCTTACCGATTTGGTAACTTTTGAACTGTGAAACCCCAAGAAATAAAGATCATAAAATGGATATGTAAATAAAAATAAATTTAAGGATAAGGATCATAGAATTAATTCATGGTAATTATATACAAAACACAATATAAATGAGTGGTGAATAAGGTATAAGTCTTGCAGAAATAAAAGTGAGACTAGAAATCCCCTCACCTTATGTCTTGACTCTCGTCGTAATCGTTAAAACATCCTATATATTAAATATAAGGTTATAATATTACTATTAAATAACCATATTTATTTATATAAAACCATATATGATTTTATTATGACCTTTTATTACCCTTTTGTTAACACTTCAATGTTAAAGTTACATTTTGGGTAATAACCGCTTTGTTTTTTGCATGTGTTTTGATCTGTTATATTTTTGGTCCTCTTACTTATATAATGGTTTAATAATATCAAAAATGATAAAAATGAAATAAAGATCATATATATTCAGTATATATATTTATAATAATATATTAAATATATAAAAAAGAAATTAAATACACCGTTTATGGAGATGGTAGGCCGTACGTATGCATGAACGCTGTTTCCATCTTCTTAGAGTATTAAAAGAAAGAAGAGAAGTAAATGATATATATATATATATATATTATCAATAAAGTATAATTTTTATGTCATATATATCAATTATTTTTCTTAAAATCATCCTTAACACATATTATGTAAAGCGTGAATGAATCACATTGAGGAGGCGATGGTCCATACATCCACAAACAAAATTATCATATTCCAAAAAAATGGAAATCGTGAAGGTATGTGTTATATAATAATTATATAAGAATAAATAAATCATAATTATAATATATATAATATAAAAATAGTAATTCCATCATTATTCCCAACCTTGAGAGGTGGTAATGGAAGAACAAACGACATCGATTCACTAGATGGTAGTTTTTCGTACACACGAACGATGATTGTATTTCCAATTTGATTTAAGTGTGTGTGAGTTTAGTTATTACCCTTATCCTAAAAAAATTTCAATATATTTATTATATTTATGTGATTATATAGTCATGGAATAATAATATTTTAGGGGGTGGATAAAGAAATAAAACAAAAGTTCGTGTTGAAAAATGTTACCTCTTCTTTGGGTAACTCCTTTTGGTTTGTACCAAAGGGATTCATTGGTTGAATTTCTTCCCAAAATGAGGAATATAGTATTAAGGGAGGGGATTTTTTATCTTATTTGGGTAGGGGTTGGATGAGATGAATGGATTTATAGGTGTGAATAGGTAAGGGGGTGAGTGCCCTTTTACAGTGGAGGAGGAGTGGCATTCTTGTAAATATAAAAAGGTAAACACTATTGAGAGGTCACCCTCATATAATGTGCCTAAAATAATGGTCCTTTTTGAAAAATAGGGTACATGGTATAAATATGTCCATAAAAAATGTTTTGGAAAATTTTATGGTCATTTTTACACCTTATGATTTATGTTTAATCACTAAGTGATCTTGTTTTTACCCCAATCGTTGTAATTAATTTTAATTACTTTCACTACTATTTTTAATCAAAAACTAAGTTTAAATTATTAAACATTATAAATTACGATGATTAAAAATATATAATCAAAATTTTAAAATTATAATCATATAAGTGGTAGAAATTTATTTAAAATTAATCTTGTGGATGGGATGAGATGATGAGTTTTAAAGTGAAAAATTTCAAAATATTGAAATGGTTTTTATTCAATTTCAATGTGAAATTGGTTTTGATGATATAAATTGTATTAAGTTATTTATAATTTATCTAATTATACTTTAAATCCAATTGAAAATAAAATTTAACTATATACATACATTAAATGAAAAATCAGTTTTCAATTAAAATTCAGTATTATTCACAGTTCATCCAAAAATGAAATATTTCCAAAAATCCACCCTATGATAATTTTTAAATTACGAATTAAAAAATTAAGTTTATTTTATCAAATTTAATTTCTAAAATTGTCTAAAATTAATTTTATTATTTTTCATAGAAGGAAGTAAAAAACATTTCTTTTGAGAAAATAATTTTTTTTTAAAAAATACAAACTTTACCAAAAATTATATATTTCATTATAAATATGTTTTATTTATATGAAACCATTATAAAAAATATTTAAAAAATATTTGTTACTATTCATATTATTATGTTTAATGACTATGTTATGATATTATTATTTAAATAATTATAATAATAAAATGTTGTTTCATAGAAACTCAGTGTTGTGTGTAATTCAAGCTAAGACGATGTTGTGTGTAGTGAAAGACTAACTTGTAATATAATATAAAAAAAAGTTTAACTTGGAGTTACATTCAATGAAGTATATCAAATAAATTTAATGTAATTGAAAAAAGGTTCATAAAAAACTCAGGGTGTTACATTCTACCTCCCTTAAAAATGTTTTTTCCCTCGAAATTCGTTATTTTGATACAAATAAATGAGGGTAATTCTACCTCATAATATAATAAAGTTCCCATGTATATTCCTATAACTAGTGATTTACAAATTTTTTTTTGACCTAGTTAGTGATCTTTTTTTGTATAACTTTCTCTATACGATCCAAAATTTCAACTAGTTGTTCCACACAAGAAAGATCCTGCTCCACCGGTATAACCTCTGTGTTTAGTACATGTGAAGGGTTATGAATTTAATTACTCAGGAGAGATATATGGAACACATAATGGACTTTATATAGATTTTGTGGAAGCACCAAGTGATAGGATAATGTCCCGATATGATCAATAATTTTAAAGGGACCGATATACCTTGAGCTTAGTTTCCCTTTATTCATAAATCTCATAACCATATTATAAGGAGAGATTCAGGGAAACAATTTCTCACCAACACCAAATTATAGATCATGTCGATGGTTATCAACATAAATTTTCTACCAAATTTTAGCTTCCATGATATATTGTTGAATGGTTCTAACCTTCTTGACCATTTCTTTAGTGATCTTAGGTCACAATAGTTTTCTTTATCCAACTCCATTCCAACACATTGGATTTATACATTTATTTTTATAAAGGTATTCATAAATATCTATTTGAATTATTGAGTAAAGTCTATTTTTGTAAGAAGAATCAACTAGAGAAAGTTTTTGATCCCAACCCCCTTTAAAATCCATAGAACAAGATCTAAACATATCCTCTAGGGTTTGAATTGTTATTTGAGACTAACCATATTTATGAGGATAATAAGTAGTGATAAAACTCAATTCCATATTAAGGTATTGATGAAGACTTCATTGGAACTTTGAGGTAAACCTTGGATCCTGATTAGATACAATTTAATTTGGTACTCTATGTAACCTTACAACTTCTTTAATGTATATCTTGGAAAGATGATCCAAAGATAAGTCTTATCTAATAGTGATGAAGTGTGTTGACTTAGTAAGACATATTGGAAACAAGATTGTTATTTTCTGTAAATGGATTCTGGTTTGTGTTTATTGTCAAGACACACTAGGATGACCAAGGAGTTTGCAAGTAAAGTTATATTATAGTACTAGTTGACTACAATGTTGAAGGTGGCGTCATTTCCCAGTGTTTTCCAAATTTTTGGGTCCAACATTTGGAGAATGGAGAAAGGTGTTTTTGGTAAAGGAAGTTGTGTGCAATTTTAAAGGTAAATATGAATGTTTCATGAAATTCATTTTTCTAGATTGTCTCATAAAAATACAACAAAGGAAAGAATCACGTGAAATATTTTTTTTCAAGAAAGATGGTTTGCATGATACAAAGTTTTTTCATGAAAATCATAAGGCATAAAATAATCTTACATACCAAATATGATGTCAAAATTGAGTTATGTGCAAGTAGAGTTTTGATAATATCACGTAAATATATAGAAAAGGCATGAGTTGCACGCAAAAGATGAAATGGCAAAAAATAATATTATATGCTAAATTTGACATCAAAATCTAGCTTATGCACATGGGGGAAGGCGCACAAGGAACTTGTGTCCAGGTTCATCTTTGTCTATAAATATGCAGGCACCCACTACATTCAAAGTAACTTTTCCAACAAAGATTTGGTGTCTCTTCCATGTGAAAGAGTTTCACGTAGAATACTTATATTTAATAAATCATGCACATATAGTGTTCCTTATATCTATCAATATCAAGTGAAACTCACGGAGTAGTTTTGCAAAAGATAAGGGTTGTCTAAAAGAAATATTGTGTTACAAACCTAAAAGTTGTGTGCAAGAACATGTGTTGCGTGCAAGTGTTGAGTTATTCTAATTTCAGGTTTTGAATATTCAGTTTGTTTGATCAGTGCTTCAAGTGCATCAATTCAGGACTATGATGTAAGCATAGTCTTGTAAAAGTCAGGGGCAAAGACTAAAATCCCAATCTACTAAAGCGACCTTCATGTCATTAAAACTGAGCAAGACTTCACCCAAAGAAATGATCCAGGGGGAGTCAATGGAAGTTTTTAGAGAGAGACAATTTTTTTCTTAAAATCTTGTAAAGGTAGTGTGCATGGAATAGAGTGACTATGTCTGAACTTTTTTATTGCACAAATAGTGAAGATTAATGGATTTTTATATATCTGAAACACTATCAGTGTATTCTCCTTGTACTATCCCTTAGCGGTGAACTAAGTAAAATTACTATGTTGTCTCTTTACTTGTGATCCTTTGTTTTTATGCATTCTTTAATCAGACAGTTTTAACAAGTTCCTACCAATATAGGAACAAGATCCATCACTTTAAAAAGAAAAGTTGATACCCTAATTCACCCCTCCCCTCTTAGGGTGTTCCAAGGTCCTACAAGGTTATTGAATACCACCCATATATTATTATTCTCTTTATAGGTTTTAAGGAGTCCAGTGAAAAAATCCATATTGATTTTCTCCCATTTACATTATGGTATGGGTAATTGATGCAACATCTCCTTAGAATTTTGTCTTTCAACCTTAACTTGTTGTCATACCAAGAAATTGGATACAAACTCTATGATATCTCTCTTCATTCCATCCCACCATAAGTATTCTTTCAAGTCTCTATACATCTTCATACTTCCAGGATTAATAGAGAATGAATAACTATGAGCTTTCTCTAATAGATCCTTCTTTAAATCTAGTATGGATGTAACACATACACAGTTACTAAACCTTATCATTCCATCCTGATCAAGGTTAAACTCAAAAACATTTCTAAGCTTATTCTTAAGATATATATATATATTCTTTTTTCATCTTTAATCTTCACTTGGATAGATGGTTGAATATTTATTTGAGAAAGATAATATTTTCCAGTTCCTTCAGGATTTATAGGTCAATCCTTTGAAAATCCATAAATATTGGATCTTTTGTGATCCTCATCATGGATAAGATAAAATGATCCTTTCTACTAAAAGCATCGTCCACCTTGTTCACTTTCCTGGGGTGGTAATGTATTGATCATTCATAATCCTTTATTAGCTCTAACCATCTTGTATAGCACATGTTCAACTCCTTTCATGTAAATATATACTTCAAACTTTTATTAATGGTGTATATATCACAATTTTATCCCAAAATATAATGCTTTTATACCTTTAATGAAACAATTACCGCAACTCACTCCAAATGTTGAGTTGGGTAATTTTTTTCATGAATCTTCAATTTTCACGAGGCATAGGCTATAAGCATGTTATTCTGCATAAGAAAACATCCCAATCCATTCTTGGATGCATCAATATAGATTAAAGAACCTTACCCACTATATGGAAATGTAATCATAGGTGATTTGAATAACCTTAACTTCAATTCCTTGAAATTTTCATTGCATTCATTTATCTAGAGGAAATTGAAACCCTTTCAAGTTAACTTGGTCAGAGGATTATATAGTCATGATAAATTATCCAAAAAATGTCGATAATATCCAGCTAAACTAAGAAAAATAAGGATATTTGTTACCATGGTTAGTATATTACAACATTTAATAGCCCCCGTCTTTGACAGATCTACCTCCATACCCTCTCTTGAGATTATATGACCCAAAAAATGAAACCTTTTGTAGCCAAAATTTACACTTTGTAAATTTTTAATATAGTTAATCCTTTGTTAGGGTATTTAGTGAAATTCTCAAGTGTTTTTCATGATTTTACTTTATCTTTTAATAGATAATAATATCATCTATAAATACTACCACAAACTAGTCAAGGTAATCTCTAAAGACTCTATTTATCAAATCCATGAAGATAGCATGGGCATTAGTATGTTAAAAAATCATCACTATATATTCATAGTTTCCATACCTTATATAGAATTCCATATTGGGTATATCCTATTTATTTACCCTCAATTAATGATATCTAGAATAAAGTTAAATCTTGGAAAAGTATTGATCTCTACAAAGTTGATCAAATAAGTCATTAATATGGAGAAAATGGTACTTTTTCTTGATCATGATCTTATTCAACTCCCGATAATAAATGAAGAGTCTCACTGATCCATCTTTATTTTCCAAAAATAGAACATATGCATCCCAATTTGACACACTTGGATGAATTAATCCCTTATCAAGGTTTTATTGGAGTTTATTCTTCAATTCATGCAACTCAATCGGGGCCATTCTATAGGGATTCTTTGAAATTGGTTTGAACTAGGTATGAGTTATATTTAGAACTAAACTTTAAATTTTGGTGTAATTCTAGACAAATATTTTGTAAAGACATCCAAAAATTCATAAACAATAGGAATATAATCTATATCAAGTTTATCCCCAACCATTTGAGATAAACATGCCTTCTAAATGGTAATTAAGACCCATAAACTAAATGTAATATCCATATAAAGTTAATAATTATTATAAAATTGATATAAAATCATAGGTTGGTTTGAAATATAAAATGTAACATCCCTTACTCAACAATTGATGTGAGGTTTATGTAGATAAATCCAATCCATTCCAAGATAAAATCAAATTCAACCATAGGAAGAATAATAAGATTTTCAGGAATCACATTCCCATAAACGTTAACTGAAGAGGAATCATAGTCATAAGATTCAATCATCATACCATAAGGGGTTTGAAATTATAATTCCACATATAATTTTTTGGGTGGAATCTTAATACCCTTTAAAAATTATTTAAATATGAAAGAGTGTGTAGATCCAAAATCAAATAAGACATTAATAGTTATAGAGTGGATGGAAAGTGTACCTTTCAACTTTTCACCCCACATGATAAATAGTGATCACATGAGATTTCCCCTTGTCCCTCGACTTAAGTGGTTGTTGACATCAATTATCATCATTAACCTTTTAGTTTGGGAACTAGTTAGCATAATGTAAATTCTCCTTACACTTGAAGCACTGAAGTGGGGGAGGTGCATTCTACGCATCTTTCTCTCCATTATCAGTGTTATCTAACTTCTTTCCATCACTTTGGAAATCAAATTCTTGATTAACTTCCCTTATATAATTAAAAAATTATTATACCCCTTAAGAAAATTTCCTCTATGCTTCTTTCCCACACACAAAATATAAAGGAAATCTCATCTTCTCTCCATGTTTTTTATATTTTCCTTTGAACTCCATCTTCATTTTCTTATCAAAAATATGATATTGAAGCGTAACTAGAACCTTAATTTCAACCTTTAATTCATAATGCACAATCTATTCATAGCTACTAAAGCCTCATATAGCTAACTCCTTTATGATAATTGGATTTAACTCACTAAAGAACCTATCAACCTTTACTTTTGGGTTGGAAGATAATACCAGAAGTGTAACTTGCAAGTCTTTTAAAATTAGCCTCATAGGTACCAATAGATTCATCATCCCTTTACTTTAACTCAAGGAATTATTTATCTATCTTTGTATGAAGAATACGAGGAAAGTAATTATTGAAAAATAAGTTCTTGAACTCATCCCAATACATGGATTCAATTTCATATTTTTTCATGGTATTCTTGATTAGAGTCTACTACTGGTCCACTTTACCTTATAAATGATAAACATCCAGAATGAATTTCTAAAGTTCCAAACATTGTAGAATGAAAAATATATTTTCAATGGTACTAATCCATTGTTCAACAACTATTGGATTAGAAGACCCACTAAAATAAGGTGAAATTTTCATCATGAAGGAATCAATAGAACATTATTACCTCATTTGGTCATTTGGAAGCTCAACATGTTTCGTATATTGAGAAAGTTGGGTGAGAATAGAAATGATATTTTTCATTCCAAATCCCATAACATTTAGATTATCAGGTGAACAATCATTAAATTTCCCGTCACACTCAACATTAGAGTGGTTCCTTTGGGTTCCATACATTTACTAAAACCAAAAATCATAGATTAAGAAACAATAATCATAGTGGTAAACCTCATAATCATGGAATCACTTATAGGATATCTAAATTAAGACACCCTATTTAAGCTATGACATCTTAGGTTTATCCTAGGTTATTCATAGCCAACTTATATTTAAACCATTCATGATGGTTAGTGAAGAGTTTGTGAATTTCCAAATCATACCCTCCAGGAGTGTCACACTAGGTGTGCAACAAGGCCCTTTTTCATGCACTAGTTCTCAATCAAGTCTAGTTCAATGCGGTGTTTTTTGGAGTTGTTAACCCTATTTATATATGTTCTAGATCCACATCCACTTGTAGTATACATACAGGTATGTATTACTAGGAAACCACTCACTCTATCCTTTACTAAAATTCCAATACATTTTACTATACTTTGACTCATCCTTATAGACATGTCCTTAGGGATCTCAATAAGGTTTTCTCATCATAGTTTCAAAAAGTTGACTAAACCTTCACTCTGATACCAACTATAGTGAGCCTCACTTATCATACATAGACATTACATTATTTTTTCATAATAATTAATACATTACATAGACACATTCCCAAATACAGTATTATTTTAGTGCCTTTGGAAACATGGAAATATAAACACCAGTACATAAGTGAGTTACATTATCTCACACTAGGTTCTCTATGACTATAATCCTTATTAGATACATTATAAAAAATAAATATCTTCATAACATGGGGAAAGGAAACATAAAAATGGGTGAGATCAAATGATAATTAAGGATAAACAAAGGATATATGTAATCATAATCATGAGAATAAGGGTATGATAGCACGATCATAACATTATAAGATCATAACCTGCATATCAAAGATCATAATCAAGAGTCATGGAATAAATATTGGTAGTTAATAAGACATGAATCATAAGGTAATCAAGAGAATAAGCCATAAAAACATAACATAGGAATAATACATGGAATTATGTCATACACATAATAATATACAATGATTTCCATAGTAGTAAAGGTTTAATTCCAAGGCAATATTAGTAGAATGGGTTCATTCCTCAAACCATTTTAGTATTCAAGGTTCACTCCCATGACCATATTAGTAGAAAAAGTACTTTACTAAATAGAGTTCACTACTTGTTCCATCCATGTCTATCTCATTAGATATTAACCTTTACCCAATTCATTAGAGGTAGATATAAGTCCCACCCATCTCATAGTGAAATCATAAATATGTGCACCACAAGATAATAAACAACCATAATATCATAACATATGAAATGAAATGGGTATTATAAACATGTAATCATATCATAAACCATGGAAAATATATAGGTTTCATAATCATTTATAATAACCTTTTAAAATAGGTGGTTTTCATAAGTATGTATCGTGGTATAACCCATGGAAGAGAAACAAGTTTCATAAATAAGATGTCATCAAAAGCATAACCATTCAGAGAAATAATAAGAATGGTATCCTTTGATCATAACCCTAGTAAAACATAGGTTAAATTAATGGATGCCATTTTAGATGGAAAATAATTTTTAAATATCTTTTAAAAACATTTCTTAAGGAAAATATCATTTTTTCTTTGAAAAACAATTTTTTAATACATAAAACATTTTGAAAACCTTTTTCATTGAAAATAACTTTGAAAACATATGAACGAATCTTGGAAAACCATAAAACATTTTTTAAATAAAATTTCATTGAAAAAATCTTAGTAGATCATTTTAAAAACCTTTTTGAAAACATTTTTTAAAACACAGTTTTTGAATAAAATATATTTCTGACTGAAGAGATAAATAAGGTCATATTTTCTTAAAAAACTTTCCTAATTATCTTAAGTAAAAAAGAGTGAAAAAATGGTACAAATATATAAAGATATCATAAAAAATATTAGCATAATAAAAATGATGATAATTATTGATATATAGATTATAATATTTCATAAATAGAAACATAATTATAAAAAAGCTCGATAAATGATGATATTGTAGCAATAAAATTTTACCACTTTAGTAACTTTGAATAAAAGTTCGCATGGAATAATAAAATTACATGAAGCTTAAAATATCATTAAAATAAGGAGATTAATGATTTAAAATTTCAAATGATATTATGTACACCCTGTAAAATAACATAGGTGTATAATAAAATATGTGTCTTAAAGAAGGAAAATTGAGACAAAATTACCTTACTAAATTGGTAACTTTTGAACCATAAAACCCCATGAAATAGAGATCATAAAATGGATATTTAAAAACCCATAAATTTAAGGATAAGAATAATATAATTAATTCATGGGTAGTATATACAAAAAAAAATAAATGAGTAGTTAATAAGGAATAAGTATCACAAAAATAAAAGTGATACTAGAAATTCCCTTTCGTTATGTCTTGATTCACATCAAACTCGTTCAAAACTAATATATAATAAATATAAGTTCATTATAAAACTATTATAGAACAAAATTAAATTATATAATACCATATATTATTTTATTATGACTTTTTATTATCCTTTTATTAATACTTCCATGTTAAAGTTACATTTCGTATAATAACTGATCTGTTTTCTCATGTGTTTTGATTTGTTATATTTTTGGTCCTATTACTTATATCATGATTTCATCATATAAATAATGATAATTATGAAATAAATATCATATATATTTATTATATATTTATTTATAATAATATATAAAATATAGAAAAATTAAATGAAATACATCATTCATGGAGACGGTATGGCGTACTTACATATAAACGTTATTTCCATTTTCATGGAGTATTAAAAGAAAGAAGAAAATTAAATGATATATATACATATATATTATAAATACAATAGAATTATTATGTCATATATGTCACATATTTTTATTAAACTCATCCTTAATACATTCCATATAAAGCATGAACGAATCACATCGCTTTGAGGAGGCGATAATCCACACGTCCACAAACGAAGTTATCATATTCCCACAAAATGGAAAACATGAAGGTATATGTTATATAATAATTAAATAAGAATAAATACATAATAAATATAATATATATCATATTAAAATAGTAATCCCATCATCATTCTCAACCTTGAGAGGTGGTAATGGAAGAATGAATGGCATCGGTTCATGAGGCGATAGTCCACCGTACACACGAATGATGATTATGTATCCCATTTGATGAAATTATGTGAGAGTGTAGGTCACAACCTTAACATAAAAACATATAAGTATATTGAGTACACTGAGGTTATTATATAATCATGGGATAATATGAATTTATGGGATGGATAAAGAAATAAAACAAAAGTGTTTGTTGAAGGATGATACCTCTTCTTTGGGTAACTCTTTTTGGTTTGTACCAAAGGGATTCCGTGGTTGAATTTATGCCAAAAGTTAGGACTCTAGAACAAAGGGATGGAATTTGGGAGATTATTTTGGAAATTTTTGGATGAGAAAAAGGGCTTGATATGTGTGAATAAGTGAGGGGGTTGAGTTCTCTATTTATTGTGGAGGAGGAGTGACATTCTTGTAAATATAAAAAGGTAAACAATATTGAGAGGCCACCCTTACATAATGTGACTACAATAATAGTAAATTTTAAATAAAATAGGGTAAATGGTTTAAATATGTCCATAAAATTGGTTTTGGACAAGTGTAGGATCATTTTTACACCTTATTATTTAAGTTTAATCACTAAGTAATCTTGTTTTTACGCTAATCACTATAATTAATTTTAATTATTTACACTAATATTTTTGGTAAAAAAATAATTTTAAATTCTTAGAAATTATAAATTATGATGATTCCAAATATTGAATCCATTTTTCAAATTCTAATCACAAAAGTGGAAAAAATTAATTTAAATTAATTCTGAAAACGGGATGAGACGATGAGTTTTAATGTGAAAAAGAAGAAAAGATTGAAATTTTTTTATATTCAATTTCAATATGAAATTGGTTAAAATGATCTAAATTATTTAAATTTATGTATAATTTATCTAATTAAACATTAAAACAAAATTAAAATATAATTTAAATATATAAATAAATTAAACAAAAAAGTAGTTTTCAATTAAAATTCAATATTTTTCACCATTCATCCAAAAATTAAATATTTCCAAAAGATCACCCTAAGATAATTTTTAAATTATGAATTCAAAAATAAAGTATATTTATAAAATTAAATTTATAAAATTATCTAAAATTAATTTTATTATTTTTCATAGAAGGACATACAAATCAGTTCCTTTGAGAAAATAGTATTTGTTTCAAAACATATAGACTTTACCAAAAATTATATATTTTATTATCATTAAGTTTTATTTATGAGAAAATAATATAAAAAATATATAAAAAATATTTATTACTATTCTCATTACTAATTTTAATGCGTATTTTATAAAAATCAAGTTTAAATAATTATAATAATGAAATTTTGTTTTATAGAAACTCACTGTTGTTTGTAACAAAAGCTAAATTGATGTTGTGTGTAGTAAAAGCTTAAATTGTTATAGAATATAATGAAAGTTTAACTTAGTGTATCATGAAATTCAATACATCAAGGAAATTTAATTTAATTGAAAAAAGGTTCATACAAAACTCAGGGTGTTACATACCCTGTGTAGTTCCATCGGATTGCTGATGGCATGAGAAGAACAATTTGGGCTAGTAGGAGTCTATTGGATAACCGATGTGAGATTTCTAAAAGCAGCTACTATAAAAAAACAACCCAGGTTACCCTCAAACTTGGAACCTGACTCGATCATTCATATACCTGAAGGGTGTTCCTGATCCCCACGGGCTGGCGACAAGCACCCGGACATCGAACGACAAATCCGAGGGAATGGTTTCACCCAACCAAAACAACCAAATTGTTGGAGTTGGTGGCATAGAACCAAATACTTTGTACTTTATTCATTAATAAAATCCTTATCACATCTTTATTGTTCTTCTACGTGACAATGCATGTGATAATGTCCTAAGGATAACTGTTTCATTAAAGGGTCATAGCTGATCCCTGCTATGATGTGAACCCGGAAGTTCCATAACACTGTTCTTGAATATATGTTCTATGGTCGGATGATGTTATTTGAGGGACATAAATAATATAGTCCATTAGGGGTGAGGAGTCATAAAACTTTGAGGCACCTTCTCATAGTGTGCGCCCTTGGTAATATCCAGGAGGATATTATGAGTATGAGACCCGCCAGTAGGAAATCCACATTTCATAATGTCATCGGATGTTCATATCTACGGACTTGTGTATTGGTCCCTAGACTTTAAGATTATTATTAATGGGTATTACAACTCACTTACTTAGATGTATGGATGAAAACTGTGATGATACACTATTCGCAGCGAGGTAGGATACGTTGGATGCGTCACGAGTAATACTTCATTAATAGATAATGTGAGAAAGGATTTGTCCCTTCTGTTCCATAACAGAAGTAGATATCTTAGGCCCTTTTATGGAATTGATATAGCCTAAATAAATCAATGGACATGGTAAGTTATGGACAAGTTCAATTCCATAAAGTCAAAGAAATAATAATCGAGCACATGGGTTGATGGCACTAGCATGCAACCAACTTGATTCGAGATATCGTGATAAAGGTATTATATTACACAGTAAACGTTCGTAGGAGGTGACACGTCATTGCAACGTTAACTTCTTTCTCTATGGGTGCCTTGGCATGTTTCTAGATGCTAACCATGGACTTTAGGTAGGTTCCACTTAATGCCACTGAGAAAGGGGCCTAGAGGGTCACACACTAAGTGTGTCCATGTATCTCAGTTAAATATTAATTTAACAAGTTAAATAAATATTATTCTCAACTGTGGTTTAATAATTATTTAAGGATTCCTTATCACATTTATTTCGACACTAGTCATTCGAGAGAATATATTGTGGGAGAAATAATATATTTATTAGTGAGTAATGTGGTTACATTTATTTAAGAAATAAATAGCCATTACTCAAGGACTAATAAATGTGGTGGAGGAAATAAAGGAAAGTGGAAAATAAAAGTACACGCCATGTATATTAAATATACATTCCGTGTAGTTTTATGGAAAACGAGTACACACAGTGTATTAATGATTACATGCCGTGTAGTTTTTCCAGTCGGGATTTTGAGGATATAATATTATTTTATTAAATGATATTTATTATAATCAGCGTGGGCGCATGTCAAGGAATTAATAATTCGACATGGGGGTTTTCAATAAGAGTTAATGAAATAAATAAAACGCGTAACTCGTTTATTTATTGTCATAACTCTATAACCTCAAACTCGATTATAAATATCCTCACAACCCCAACACTTTTCCTCAATCGTTGTGCACAACAATTCTGGAGAATTCTTTTTAGGCCGAAAGAACTCCTTCCTCCAAGAATGCTCTCAAGGCCAAGAGACCAAGGTGATCGAAGGCGGACATTGCAAGAAAAGGTTCTTCCATGCTGGCACCTGGAGATCCCTTCAGCGACGTCTGGAGATACATGGCACACGTGTGGATCACCGCTAGAGGAATCCTACACTTGGATTCTATGACGCAATGACGGATCACCGAATCGTGACTGGAAACATCAATGAATAAATAATTCCACCAAGGAAATTCTTGTGAATTAATTAAATTAATTATAACCAACATATGATGATCCTATCTCTATGGTTCCGGGATTCCCTCTCTTTTTTCATTCTTCATTCTATTCCGAAGATACGACGTTTTATATCGTGACAGATCTCGGTTTGAACGTTGTTTAACGCTAAAATTAAAGTTGGGAAAACCCACCAACGCGATTCTGCTACGCCCGGAACCTACAAGTGGTATCAGAGGGGTCATATCACTGATTATAATTATTTAGTTTTTCATTGGTGATCTAAGAATTAAATAATTTAGTTGTTTCAATTTAAGTTAATCATTCTTTAAATATGAATCTCAAGATCTGTTCCTCCTCTATCGTTTCTCGTTCACCATACAAAAACGACCTTTTCTTTTAATTTTTCATTAAAATAAAATAAAGGATCTCGTCTGGAGGATCCAAACGTTCCTATCCGTACAACACGAGAATACAAGGCGTGTATTCGGAAGTACACGCCGTGTAGTCTAGGTTCATGCATCATTCTGGTCTGCCAAATCAGACCGTGTATTGATCCTATCTAATTCATTTATGACACTGTGTGTTGACTGGGAATAGGTGGCGCACGGTTTCCGTATTACACGCCGTGTGGTCCAACAGAACACGGCGTGTAGTCCCTTCGGGTTGGGGTTAGACCATGTACCCCATACATGGCTTGCTCGGCTGGAAACCGTGTAATGCGAAAACTACACAGCGTGTGTCCCACTGTACACGCCGTGTACTCCAAAATTTTCCAAATTACATTAACACGCCATGTCCCCGGGCATGTACTTCGGATGTACGGTGAAGAAAAGTACACACCGTGTAGTCGAAACTACACGCCGTGTACTCACCCAAATTATACAGATTTATTAAAATTTATTATTATATTATACAAACCCTTGAGACATGTACCATAGTGTAGGCGTAAAGATAAGGCACAACACATGATTGGTGTTATATATATATGTGTTTAATTTAACATCTGTGTAATAAATGGTAATTCACCAGGTTGCCTCCAAGGTACAAGTTACGTACAAGGATAATTTTAAATGAATTTATTTGTTTAAAATTATGATGGATCAAAATCATAAGGAAATTCAGAAAAGGATTTAAGATAAAAGGATTGATTAATTAAAAGATAATTAATTGATTTGAGCATGATTTATCTTAAGCAATAATGATTAAAGAATTGAATGATAGTTTTATTTATGCGTAAATATCATTGCATGTATGGATGATCATGAGCTAGACCAAGACCTTTGTATGTGAATGGTTTCTTTTAATTTATTTATTTAATTTTTTTGGCCTGCGAGCCTTCTCCTCATTAATATGTAGGGCCTGTATGCCCAAGGATTGTTTTATGTAAAACCCCCTTTTTACCCCTCACCTGCGTGCGAGATAAATGCATATGTAATAGATGGAGCTCCCAAGCTAGTGGAGGAAACTCAAGTCAGGAGAAAAGGCGAAACCAATCCAAGGATATACAAAGATGGACAGGTGGAAAGCTGTAAACACGAACCTGAAAGGTTCAAGGTGTTTCTCCCCTAGGTCTTGGGTTAGTTTATCAACCTCTAGACAAAATAACCAATAGAAAAGCTCATGATCATACCATTTATTTTATTTCTGTTAGTTGCATGGTTTATTTATTGTGGGTGTGTTTTCACGATCACACATTTAATGAATTAAACAAGCATGCAAGATAGAACTAAAATAAAAATCGGATTATGCGTAAATATTATCTTAGACATGGTTAATCACATAATTATATCACACTTAATATTAACAAACATGTAATCAAAGATAATAAAATGGAAATTTACGTATAAGGATAAAATCCCTCAAAGAAATATTAAGTCAGTATAGCCTTCCATAATCTTGGTTAGAATCGAACCATAGTTCAAAGTGCCTAACCAACCCTAGTTGGGGTGCTTTCAATTATTGGGAAATTATAATTCATGATTTTGGGTTGAATTAACTTGGTTCACGTCAAGGGTTGACTTCCATAGCAGGACTTAGTGTGACCAAGAGGCAAAGGTTGAGGAAATCCAAAATAAAAGTATTTCAGGATTGGGGAGTCCACTCAGCGGATCAAGGAGCTGTGAGTTAATGCAGTTGGCATTTGGAATTCCTACCTAAAACCCTTCAAGTTGCTTGACCAACCCTAGTTGGGGTAATGAAAAGGGAAATATCGATCCTTTGCACTAGAATATTCAAGCAACAGAATATTCCTAAGTTAATGGTGAGGGCTATTAGATTTCGATAAAATAGTGGGAGACTAATAAGTATTAATTTATTTATTTGTCTCATTTTATAATAAAGTACTAAACCTTTTCTCAACTTAATTTGTAGAAATGTCAAGAAAATAACTTCAAAAATATAATTGCGAACCATACTCGAGAAGGAAAACCTTCTCACTGGCACCAATTTCTAAGAGTGGTAGAGGCGTTTATGCGTCATCCTTTGCCACGAAAGGAAATTGTATGTGTTGGAAGAACCTATTCCAGTTGCGCCTAGGAAAGAGTCCAGTGATGAGGAATTATCTCTCTATATGAAACACATGGATGATGCCACAGATGTCTAGTGTTTCATGATATCGGCCATGTCCAATGAGCTCCTGAAGCAACATGAAAACATGGACGCGTATAGCATGATGTCTCACCTTAAGGATATCTACCAAGAGAAGGCGAGAAATGAGAGGTATGAGATCTCCAATGCTTTTTTTACAACTAAGCTTGGAGAGTCTGCGCCAACTGGGCCTCATGTAGTCAAGCTTATTGGCTACATTGAACGCCGATACATATTAGGGATTAAATTCCCGGATGAGTTGCGTACAGATCTCATCCTATCATCACTGCCCAAGACCTTATCTAGCCTTATTGTCAACTACAACATGAGCAACAATGAGAAGAGTCTATCGGAACTTCTGACCTTGATTCTCCAGGTAGATAAGGACATGGGGTGTGACAAACCCGCAGTCCTTATGGTGAATATGAAAATGAAGGACAAGGAAAATGGGCCAAAGACTTATAAATGGTTTGAAGCCCCTGAGCACCGTCCTTCCAAGAAGGGGAAGATCCAGAGGCAGTGAAAGGAATGGGAGGCGTTGTGTTTTTCATGTGGCAAGCAGGGCCACCGAAAGAGGAACTGCACCCAGAAGCATGGGGATGCTAAAGGTGTGTTTGTTATCGAGTGTAATCTTTCCATTTATACACATTGGGTATTAGATACAACTTGTGGGGCTCACATCTATATTCAAATGCAGGAACCAAGTAGATTTAGAAAGATTTCCAGAGGACAGGTGGGCCTTTGAGCTGCCAATGGTGCAAGGCTGGCTACGTTGGCTATTGGTGATTACCACCTCTCATTGTTGACTGGAATGATTTTGGTTTTACATAACTGTTATTATGTGCCTAGTGTTACCAAGAACATAATTTCTGTATCTTTTTTGGATATGGATGGATTTATTTTCAAGTTTGGAAATAAGGGTTGTCTCTTTTATAAGAACAACGTATGTTATGGTATGGAACATTTAAATAATGGTTTTTATGTATTAAATTACAAAAACCAAGTGTTGGAAATCGATAACGAAACAAACTCACATGAATCATACATCACCCAGTTGTGGCATCACCATATCGGTCATGTAAACAAGAAGCGCTTGACAAAGCTCTTCCAAGATGGCTATTTAGACTCTACTGAGCTAAAACCACTTGATAGATGTCACGCTTGTTTACAAGGAAAAATGACCAAGCCGCCTTTTGGTGGACAAGGTGAAAGAGCCATAGAGCTTCTAGGATTGGTACACATGGATGTGTGTGGACCATTTCCAGTAGAAGCTAGAGGTGGATATTCTTACTTCATTACTTTTACTGATGATTTGAGTAGATATGGCTATGTCTACTTAATGATGTATAAGTCAGAGTCCTTAGAGAAATTTAAGGAATTCAAGAATGAAGTAGAGAATCATCTTGGTAAGAAGATAAAGAAGCTTCAATTGGATCGAGGTGGAGAATATCTGAACCAAGAGTTCATCGATCTTCTATGGGAGTCTAGGATTATATCTCAGATCACTCCTCCTTATACACCATAGTGGAACAGTGTTAGTGAAAGGAGGAACCACACCTTATTGAACATGGTGAGGTTGATGATGAGTCATGCAGATATTCTATTATCCTTTTGGGGATATGCATTACAAACTGCATCATACACATTAAACCAAGTACCAACTAAGGCGGAAAATGGAATTCCCTCCAAGATATGAAATGGAAAGAAACCCATTTTTTCACACACACATGTATGGGGATGCGAGGCATTTGTTAAGGCCTCCTCAGGAAACAAACTAGAACCCCAGGGCACGAGCTGTATCTTTATAGGATATCCCAAGGAAACGAAAGGATATTACCTATATAACCCTTCAGACAAGAAAGTGACTATCGCCAGACAAGCCGTCTTTCTTGAGAGGGAGCACATAATCAAGAAGGATAGTGGGAGCAAGATTGACTTAGACGAAGTTGATGCTCAAGATACACAGGAGTTGGTACAGGAACAAGTTCCAAAGGTCCCCGTGGAAGAGGTTCCAGAAACACAACTACTGCATAGTAGCTCAAGAGAGGTAAGGGAACCAGAAAGATTTGGTTTCCTAGTCACCGAAGATGGTGAATCATTATTGTTGGACAATGATGAACATCTCTCCTACAAGGAAGCTATAGAAAGCTCAGAAGCTGCAAGATGGATAGAATCTATGAATTCTAAGATGGATTCCATGTATCAGAACCAAGTATGGGTTCTGGACGATGAGCCAGTTGATGTAAATCATGTTGGATACAAATGGGTATTCAAGAGAAAACTGGACATGGAAGGTCAAGTTAGCACCTATAAAGCAAGGTTAGTGGATAAAGGATTCAGAAAACATCAAGGAATTGACTATGATAAAACCTTCTCACCAGTTACCATGTTTAAATCCATAAGAATCATACTTTCCATAGCAGATTACCATGACTACGAGGTTTGGCAGATGGATGTCAAAACTACAATCCTTAATGGGAACCTTTAGGAAGATGTCTATATGACACAACCAGAAAGGTTTGTGACACCAGGTGAAGCCAAAATGGTTTACAAGTTGCAGAAATCCATTTATGGATTAAAGCAAGCATCCAGGTCATGGAACATTTGATTTGATGAATCCATAAAGGAATTTGGGTTCATTAAGAACGAATGTGATCCATGTGTTTATAAGCAGTTTAATGGGAATGTGATCGTTATCCTAGTAGTATATTATGACGACATATTACTTATTGGAAATGATGTACCGGTCTTATAGTCAGTTAAGGACTGGTTGAACAAGTGTTTCTCTATGAAGGACTTAGGAGAAGCAGCATACATTCTAGGGATCAAGATCATTCATGATAGATCCAAGAGCCTTCTTGGACTAAGTTAGGGTATATACATTGACCGGATACTAAAGTGATTTAGTATAGAACAATCCAAGAGGGGATTAGTTTCAGTGTCACATGGCCTACATCTTTCTAAGAAAATGTGTCCTCAGACACAACTAGGGAAAGATAGAATGAGTAAGATCTCATACGATTCGGCTATAGGATCCATCATGTATGCCATGTTATGTACCAGGCCTGATGTTTCCTATTCACGGAACATGGTAGGTAGATATCAAGCAGATCCAGGAGAACAACATTGGACTGCTGTTAAGACTATCCTTAAGTATTTGAGAAGAACTAAGGATATGTTCCTGGTGTATGGAGGAGACAAGGAGCTTGTCATCAGAGGGTATGCTGATGCTGATTTTCAAACAGATCAGAATGATCTGAAGTCATAATCTGGATATGTTTTCTATCTCAATGGAGGATCTGTGAGCTGGAAGAGTTCAAAGAAGCTAGTTGTCGCCGATTATAAAACAGATTTCGAATATATAGCGGATTCTGATACAACCCAGGAAGCCTTATGGATTCGGAACATTGTCCAGGAGCTTGATGTGGTGCCTAGCAGTAAAGATCCCATTACATTATATCATGATAATACTGTAGCGGTGACTCTTGAAAAATAACCAAGGTCACATCAACATAAAAAGCACATACTCCGGAAGTATCACGTCTTGAGGGATTTCTATCAAAGGGGTGAAGTTGCAGTGATCAGAGTGTCCACGAAAGAGAACATGGCGGACCCCATGACTAAAGGCCTATCTCAGCAGAAGCATGAATATCATGTGAGAGTTAGCAGGTTAAAGGTTGTTAGTAGTTGGATCTAGTCCATGTGGGAGTCTGTTGGAGTTGGTGGCCTAGAACCAACTAACTTGTACTTTATTTATTAATAAAATCCTTATCAAATCTTGATTGTTCTTCTGCATGAAAATTCATGTGATAATGTCCTAAGGATAGATGTTCCATTAAAGGGTCATAGTGGATCCCTGCTATGATGAGAACCCATAAGTGCCATAAAACAATTCTTGAATATATGTTCTATGGACGGATGATGTTATTTGAGGGACATAAATAATATAGGCCATTAGGGGTGAGGACTCATAAAACATTGAGGCACCTTCTCATGGTCTGCGCCCTTGGTAATATCCAGGAGGATATTATGAGAACGAGACCCGCCAGTAGGAAATCCACATTTCATAGTGTCATTGGATGTTCATATCTGTGGACGTGTGTATTGGTCCCTAGACTTTAAGATTATTATTAATGGGTATTAAAACTCACACACTTAGATGTATTGACGAAAACTGTGACGACACAATGTTCGTAGCGAGGTAGGATACGTTGGGTGCGTCACGAGTAATACTGCATCAATAGATAATGCGAAAAAGGATTTGTCTTTTCTATTCCATAACAGAAGTAGATATATTAGGACCTTTGATGGAATTGATATAGCCTAAATAAATCCATGTCCATGGTAAGGTATGGGCAATTTCAATTCTATAAAGTCAAAGAAAGAATAATTGATCACATGGGTTGATGGGACTAGCATGCAACCCACTTGATTCGAGATATCGTGATAAAAGGATTATATTACACAGTAAACATTCGTAGGAGGTGACATGTCATTGCAGCGTTAACTTCTTTCTCTATGGGTGCCTTGGTATGTTGCTAGATGCTAACCTTGGACTTTAGGCAGGCTCCGCTTAATGCCACTGAGAAAGGGGCCTAGAGGGTCACACACTAAGTGTGTCCATGTATCTCAGTTAAATATTAATTTAACAAGTTAAATAAATATTATTCCTGACTGTTGTTTAATAATTATTTAAGGATTCCTGATCACATTTATTTTGACACTAGTTATTCGAGAGAATATATTGTGGGAGAAATAATATATTTATTAGCGAGTAATGCAGTTACATTTATTTAAGAAATAAATATCCATTACTCAAGGACTAATAAATGTGGTGGAGGAAATAAAGGAAAGTGGAAAATAAAAGTACACGCCGTGTATATTAAATATACACATCATGTAGTTTTATGGAAAAAGAGTACACACCATGTATTAATGATTACACGTCATGTAGTTTTTCCAGTCAGGATTTTTAGGATATAATATTGTTTTATTAAATGATATTTATTATAATCAGCGTGGGAACATGTCAAGGAATTAATAATTCGACATGGGGGTTTTCAATAAGAGTTAATGAAATAAATAAAATGCGTAATGCGTTTATTTATTTTCATAACTCTATAACCTCAAACCCGATTATAAATATCCTCAGAACCCCAACACTTTTCCTCAATAGTTGTGCACAACAATTCTGGAGAATTCTTTCAAGGCTGAAAGAACTCCTTCCTCCAAGAACGCTCTCAAGGCCGAGAGATCAAGCCGATCGAAGGCGGACATCGCAAGTGAATGTTCTTCCATGCTGGCACCTGGAGATCCCTTTAGTGACGTCTGGAGATACATGGCAAACGTGTGGATCACCACTAGAGGAATCCTACACTTGGATTCTACGATGCAATGACGGATCACCAAATCGTGACTGGAAACATCAATGAATAAAGAATTCCACCAAGGAAATTCTTGTGAATTAATTAAATTAATTATAACCAACATATGATGATCCTATCTCTATGGTTTCAGAATTCCCTCTTTTTTTTCATTCTTTGTTCTATTCCAAAGATACGGCATTTTATATCATGATGGATCTCGGTTTGAACGTTGTTTAACGCTAAAATTAATGTTGGGAAAACCCACCAACGCGATTCCGCTACACCCAGAACCTACACACATGACATACACATATAGATAAAGAATGAAAAAATGGAATAATAACAAATACATATGCCATAATTGTAAGGAAAATAATAGAAACTGAACAACTAAAATAGTAGCTAAAAACTCCAAAAGACAAGTCGAACAGTAAGGGAATCAAAACCAAACAGCTACTCCAACGATGTCATGGATGAACTCCAACCATCTCACCATCAGCTACCCATACCAGCTATCATGAAACTCATCACCTCACTGTTGCGACTTGCCATTCCCTACACTAGAAGACAAATAAAGGTCTATGTACCAATGAAGCAGTGTGCAAGTTGTGAGCTAACAAGCTCAGTAGAATCCCACCCAGGTGTTTTATAACAAGTCTCTATATTAAAGAAATTATATATACTCATTTTTAAATAAATCATGGCATGATAAGTAGTAAAGAATTTTTCTAGAAAACATGGTAAACATTCCCATTTCCATAGTTCTAAACAAAAGTAGGTATACCATTTTCCAAATAATTTTTCTATATTATTGTTCATAAGAATCAACATGCATATCAAGGATAAATCAGAAAGCTATGTAGTATAAACTAGAAGAACAGGTATCACAACACCAAGGAATACAAGAGGTCTAGGCAGAAGACTACTCGTACCATAATAATCAAGTGCATAAAACTAATCCTAGAACAACGGGCCTAGGAAGCTGAGGAAAACCCCAAGAGTAATCCCCCCAAAATGTAAATATCGGTCCCCTAGAACAACAGGCCTAAGAAACAAAGAAAATCCCCAAGAAAATACTCCTTGATTATCACAAAGCAATGGACGATGTCTTCAAGCTAAACCTTCCACCTAAGTACCCAAGGTAACCCATGCTCTATTTTTCACAAACCTATTTTAATGTTTTGAAAACCATTCAATAAAGTTTCACAATTAATTTATCAAAATCTAGGGAAAAACATTTTTATTTCAATACCCCTTTTCAACACACATAAAAAATTATTCCAATTTCATAAATCAATTTATAAATAAATTTCTAAAGCAAAACAAGTAGGTTCATTATCATAGGCTAGATACGGAACTACCTACCTCAAAGTTCGGGTCATACACACTCAAAACGGAATCCAAAACCAAGAATGAAACCCAACAGCACAAAAAGAGACCCTAGGATCCAATCCATAATAATATTTATTCAAATCTAAACACAAAAGGTTATCAGAAGAGAGGAAAACCACATACCTCAAAGAATGATTCTTGCCACACCACAACCAAAAGGAAGAAGGCCTTCATAATGAGATATCAAAAAAGATCTAGAATAATATGACAAGAATCAACCAAATTAGATCAAAGTATCCAATAACGCAAGACAACGACGCTATCATGATCAATATCAAGGAAAAAACAGAATGAGCACCCACCTAGGGAGACACACAATAGATGCAAAGATGAACCAGAGCCAATCGGATCGATCCAGAAGGTGAGACATCTCTAAAAAAATGCCTAGGAGAAAGTTAGGGTTGAGAGGTAATTGGTTAGAGAAAAAAGGACAAGAGAAACTGAAAAACGTGTGAATTAATCCTGGGCGTGGGTCGAGTCAGGACGTGTAACCCTTGGTCATGACGTGTTGGCCTCACTGAAAAAGTTATGCCAAAAAACCCATCACCTCAGGTTAAAAAACTGCTATTTAGTCACAACATGACATGTACCTTAGGTACACAATGTGTACCAGCTCACAACATGATCTCCCCATTCATGACGTGATCTTTCAGTCCTTGATATGAAACCATCACCAAGTACATGATGTGTACTTTAGGTACACGATGTATACCTGTACTGCAACCTGCAGTAAACCCAAAAAAGACCTATAAAAACTTTTAAGGAATTTTAACCACAAGGGGACTTAGAAAAAAATAAAAACATACCCGACTAAGGTAATGGAATGTTACAAACTCCCCACCATAAATAATTTCCATCACTAGGAAGTCATGTGGAATATGTAGTCCCCAAAAATAGATGAGGCCACTACTCCCTCATCAACAGCTCACATTCCCAATTCTCATGAGAATCTGATCATTGTTTCCATAGAACTATGACCAACAGAATCAACTTCCCATGCAATAATTTCACTTGAGAATCAACAATATCAACTGGTTTCTCCAGAACAGAAACATCCGGCTCAAACTCAATTTCTTCCCAACTCAGAACGAGAGAGGGATTAGGGTGATACTTCATGAGCTGAGATATATGGAAAACATCATGAATCCATGTCAACTGAACCAAAATTACTAACCAATAAGCAACTTTACCAAGCTATTCAGTGATCTCAAATGGTCCAATATATCTCAGAGCCAACTTTACTTGTTTTCCAAGTCAACAGTGACCTAACCGAGAAGAAAATTTCAAGAAAACCCAGTCACCAATGAAAAACTCTGAAGGATGATTCCACTAATATGCATACGATTTTATCGACTTTGATATATAAACAGATGTCGTCACATATCCAGAATCTTTGCTGACATCTCTAGAACTAGACTTGGTCCAACCAAAGATACTTCACCCACCTACTCCCAACAAAGAGGTGATCTGGATGGGAGACTATACAATGACTCAAAAAGAGCCATTATGATCAATGATTGATAACTGTTTTTTTAAAAAACTCGACAAATCTCAGATGGATATCCCACAATCCACCAAAATCCAAGACACATGCACGAAGAATATCTTCTAGGATCTGAATCACATGCTCCATATGGTCATCTGTCTGTGGATGGTAAGTTGTGATCAACTTGACCTGAGTTCCCATTTCCTCTTAAAGACTCCTCTAGAAACTTGAGGTAAACCTTGGATACCTATCTGAAAAAAAGGACTCACATACAACATAACAATATCTTGCACATATAACTTACCTAGATCTTAAACTTTAGTGGTGTCTTTGATCGAAATGAAATGAGCAGACTTCTTCAACCGATCAACAACCACCCTGATAGCATTTTTCCCTCGGGGTGTCCATGAAAAACCAACAAAAAATTCCATGGACACCTCATCCCATTTTCAAGCTGGCACCCTAAGAGGCTAAATAAAACCAGAGGGTTTCAAGTGCTCTGCGTTTATCCATTTCCAGGTGTAATAGCGGGACACATAATCTGCAACGTCGTGCTTCATACCCAGCCACCAGAACTGTCTTCTCATGTCATAATACATCTTTGTAGTGCATGAATGAATGGCCCATGAAGATCTATGACAATAAAACAAGACTAAAATTCTCATAGGTGCTGGGATGAAAACTCACTTCCTGAAGTGAGGTATGCCATCTGAAGAAAGATACCAAACATGAATTGTCTCCCCACCATAAAGGTTTTACTGAATCTACTGAAACTTATCATCTTGTTGTTGAATTTTCAAGATAGAATCCAGGAGAGATGATGACAACTGAACACTGGTCAGAACCATCCTCCAGAGCATCCAAGTGCAACTGAATGAAAAGCCCCATAAGATTCCACTATTCCTTTGATTCCATAATAGCTTGTGATGATACCTTTCTGCTTAGAGCATCTGAAACAACATTCCATTTTCTTAGGGTGTAGGAAATGTTAAAGTAAAATGTATGAAGGTATTCTACCCATCATATTTTTATAATATTCAAGTCTTTCTGAGAAAATATATACCTCATACTCTTATGATCAGAAAAGACTATGAACTTCTCCCCAAATAGATAGTTCCACCAACATTTAAGTGCATGCATCACAGTAGCAAGTTCTAAATCACGAGTGGGGTAGTTCTTCTCATATGGTCAAATCTTATGAGATCCATAATCTACCATATGATCATCCTGCATCATTACACATCCCAAACCAGCACTAGATGCATCAAAAAACACTATGTACCCCTTACCGGGACCAAGTAAGATCAGAACAAGTGACGATATTAGAAGTCATTTTAGTTCATCAAAGGAAGGCTAACAATTTTCATCCCATGATAATTTTGATGCTTTATTTCTAAGAGTAGTCAAAGGTGATGCCATCTTAGATAAATCCTTGATGAACCATCGGTAGTATCCAATAAGACCAAGGATGCTTTGAATTTCAAAGACATTTCGTGGTTCCTTCCATGATAGAACAACTTTTACCTTCTTTGGATCAACTATTAAGCCAAGATTAGAAATTATGTGCCCTAATAACTTCAATTATCAAATATAGAAACTACACTTTGAAATATTTCCTTACAAATGGTGATTTATAAGAACATACAGAACCAAACTCAGATGGTTCTTGTGCTCACGATCGGATTTTGAATAAACCATAATATTATCCACAAACACTACCACAAAGGTGTCAAGATATTGACGGAATATCTGATTCATCAAAGCCATGAAAATTGCAGGGGAGTTTGTCAGATTAAAGGCATCACAAGATATTCATAATGGCCATACCTTCTCTTGAAGGCCGTCTTTGGTATATCAGACTCTCAAACTCAGATTTGATGATAACCTGACCTAAGACCAATCTTCGAGAACCACTTTTCCCCCTTTAACTGATCAAAAAAATCATCCACATGAGGGAAAGGGTATTTTTTCTTAACCATTACCTGGTTCAACTTCCAATAGTCCACACACAACCAAAGTGAACCATCTAATTTCTTGGAAAAGAGCATAGGGGTTTCCCAAGGAGAAACACTAGGGTGAATGAAAACTTTCTCTAACATGTCATCCAACTGAATCTTGATCTCTTTAAACTCCGCTGGTACCATACGATAAGAAGGAATTGATATCAATTGTGTACCTAACATTAGGTCAATCGTAAACTCTACCTCTCTCTCTAGAGGAATACTAGAGAAAACTTCTAGAAAAATTCTAGGAAATTATTTAATAGAAACAGGAATATAAAAAGCATGAGATACGTTATTGGGCTCAAATAAAATAAAAACCAACAAACTCCTGAGCCCTGAGTGGGAAGGTCCTGCTCAACTTGACCTCAGGTCCCACTGTCCCTAAAACACATGGGAGATCCCATCATTATAAAGAAAAAAAACACACCAATGATAACAATCAACCTCGGCTCGATGAGAAACATGACAATCCATACCGATGATGACGTCAAACATATCTAGATAAAGAATGAGAAAATCCCAGACCAACTCCGTATCAGCTATAGTCAACAAACAAGGACACTAAAACCTCTGATCTTTCCTCTTACCAAGATGTGTCTCTAACTCCATTATAAATGGCATAAGTTCCATTAGCAGTTTAATCATATCAATAAAATGTGCAGATATAAACGAGTGGGAGACACCAATATCAAACAAGTTAGCAGCTACTAAAGATGAAATAAAGAGAATACCTCTCACTATTGCTAGACCTACATCAACTTCCATTGGACACTCATATACTGTGTGTAAATGATTTAATCCCGAGCCCTATGGCTAGAGCTCTTTAGTCTTTGAAGCTTCAGACTTCAATGCAGAATCCTTTGAATCTGAAAAACCCTAAACATAATGAGGTGTATTCATAGCTTTATAGAAACAATGTAGATGACCAACACATCCACATATATTGCATGTATTCATGGGAATAGTACAATAATGTCTGGTGTGACCCCCATTTCCGCACTGGTAGCAATTCAGAGGTGCACTTCTAGCTAAAATGGATGGTACAGAGGAGGCTCGCTGCTGAGACCCACCTTAACTACTTTTGCGATAGTCCTGGCACTTCATCTTCTTACCATGCACGCCATTGAAGCTATCACAAGTTGGAAGAGAAGAGGTAGTAGCGCTGACCTTTCTTGCCATGTCCATCTATACCATCATTGCTCTACACACTATCTCCTTATAGGTAGACAACTTCAACATGAACATCTACGATCTAAATTCTGGTCGAAACCCCTGTAAGTAATTCTACGCCTTCATCTGGTCATTAATCACCACATCCAGAGCAAAATGGATATGTTCAAAAAACCAGTTGGTGTAGGCTAACAGCTAATTCTCTCCCTACTAAAGAGATAGGAACTCTAGAGATTTTTCCAACATCAGAGACTCTAGATAAAACTACTGAAAGAACAGGGTTTTGAAACCCTTCCAATCCAAGCCCACATGTCTCTCTTCCTGGACCATAGAGTCCCACCAATGCTTTCTAGAACCCTTGAGTCTAAACGCTGCACACTTCACCCAAATATTCTTAGGTTTCTCCAGGAAGTCTAAGATTTGGTCGATCATTTCCATCCAATCCTTCAACTCTTTTGGATCAGTCTTCCCTTTAAAGGATGGTGGATTTTCATGCAAGAACTCTCGCGATTGATCTCTTTCTTCTCCATCTTCTGGTTTTACTTCAACCATTGTGTTATGAACTCGTGGAATATCTTGATCGACAACATAGAATGACCATAAAAAATTCTCGATGATATTATGATCCATAGGTGGATTCACTTGAGGATCATCAGATCCACATTCCTAAGGAACCTGTGGAAGATGTCTCAAAGGCATACTGTTGCATACCAAAACATAAGAATGATCAAACATAGAATAAATCTCAGTTCAAACTAGAAAACCCATAGGCATAAAATGATATTTCAAAAGAAAAAAACAACACTAGTGACACATACCCCGAAATCCCATGCTAACTCGAGTCTCGTTACGACAAGAGCTGGCCAGAAACTCATCGCAACATACCTCTCAAGTCCCAATAATCCTATCTCCAATCTAACAGACATCCCAAGAAAATATTCTTGAGGATAGAACTCCTCTGATACCAAAATGTATTAAACCTACCCAGGTTACCCTCAAACATGGCACCCAAACTGATTCGTCACATACTTGAAGGGCGGTACCGATCCCCACAGGTTGGTGACAAGCACCTCAGCATCGAATGACAAAACTGAAGGAACAATTTCACCCAACCTGAACAAACACATGGAATACACTTATAGAGAAAGAAAAAATAGTGTAAGACTAAAAAAATATATATGTCATAACTATAAGAAAAATAAAAAGATAGAACAACTGAAATAATAGCTAAAAACTCCAAAAGACAAGTCCAACTCTAGGGGACTCAAAACCAAACAGCTACTCATACTATGTCATGGAAGAAGTCCAACCATCTCACCATCAGCTTCCCATCCCAGCTATCATGAACCTCTCTTCCTCACTGCAACACCTTTCCTTTCCCTGCACTGAGAGACAAATAAAGGTCTACGCACCACCAAATTAGTGTGTAGGGTGTGAGATAACAGGATCAGTAGGATCCCACTTAGGTTTTCTATAACAAGTATCTGTATAAAAAATCTGGTATGCTCATTTTTAAATAAAACATGGCATGATAAGTAGTAAATCAGTTTTATAAAAAATATGGTAAAAATTCCATTTTCCATAGTTCTAAACAAAAGTAGGTATATAATTTTCCAAATCATTTTTCCATATCATTGTTTACAATCATCAACATGCATATCAAGGCTAACTCAGAAAGCCAAGAAGTATAAACCAGAAGCACAAGTATCACAACACCAAGGAATACAATAGGTATAGACAGGAGACTACTCGTACCATAAGAATCAAGTTCACAAAACTGATACTAGAACAACGGGACTAGGAAGAAGAGGAAAAACCCAAGAGTAATCCCCCAAAAATCTCAATAACGGTCCCCTAGAACAACAGGCCTAGGAAATAGAGGAAATCCTCAAGACAATCCTCCTTGATAATCACAAAGCAATGAACGATGGCCTCAAGTTAAACCTTCCACCTAAGTACCCAAGGTAACCCATATGATCTTTTTCACAAACCCATTTCAATGTTTTGAAAGACATTAAAAATCATTTCATAATAAATTTATCAAAATCTAGGGAAAAACCACTGTTCTTTCAAAACCCTATTCAACACACACAAAAAATCATTACAATTTCACAAATCAATTTATAAATAAATTTTAAAAGAAAAACAAGTAGGTTCATTATCATAGGATAGATACAAAACCACCTACCTCAAAGTTTTGGTCGCACACACCCACAAAGAAATCCAAAACCAAGAACAAAACCCAACAACACCAACAGAGACCCTAGGATCCAATCCATAACCATATTGATTCAAATATAAACACAAAAGTTCAGCGGAAGAGAGGAAAACCACATACATCAAATAAGGATTCCCTCTACACCACAACCAATGAAGGAAAAATGCCTCTAGAACAAGATCTCACAATGAATCTAGAAGAAGATAAAAAGAATAAACCAACTTAGATCAAAGGATCTGATAACACAGGACAAGGGCGCTATCATGATCAATCTCAAGGACGAAATGAAAATAAAACTCACTTATAGAGACACACTATAGATACAACAATGAACTGGAGCCTATTGAATTGGTCCAAAAGGTAATATGTCTTTGAAAAATTCCTAGGAGAAATTTATGGTGGAGAGGAAAGAGTTTCGGGAGAAAAAGGCCAAGTGAAACTAAAAAACATGTGACTTAAACCTAGGCGCGGGCTGAGTCATGATGTGTACCCCTTGGTCACAACGTGTAGGCCTCACTGGATAAGTTACACTAAAAAACCCATTACCTTGGGTTGAAAAACCTATATTTAGTCACTAAACTATGTATACCTCAAGTACATGACGTGTACCAACTCACGACATGATCTCCCCATTCATGACATGATCTCTTAGTCCTCAATATGAAACTAGCACCAGGTACACGATGTGTACTTGTACTGCAACCTGCAGTAAACCCAAAAAAACACCTATAAAAGCATTTAAGGAATTTTAACCAACAAGGGGACTTAGAAGAAAAGAAAAACATACACGAATAAGGTAAAAAGGCTACTACCAGGAATCCCATTGGACACACAATAGAGGCTAACAGGTTACCAGTGGTGTAGGGAATGTTAATATTAGGAGGCAATTATCATGGTTAAAAAGTGTCCAGTTCATGTATTAAATGTCATGGATAGATTCAATAAACCCTATTCATCATTGTAAGCTATAAGAGGAGATTAAGTTAGCCTCAATTCATCATCCAATCATCCACCAAATCAAATTAAAAATTATTAAATGCTCCTGAAACTAAAAGTTGATATAATTCTCTAAAATCTCCCAAGCACTTAAAGTCCTCATATTTCAAAGGGAGTTCAAGTGATCATCATATGAGGAGATCAATGCATCAAATAATGAAGGGCTTGTTCTTTAATGAATTCATCTAAAACACCATTTAAATTCTTGTTTGATCATTTTAATAACCTTTTCTCTCTTTCTTTAGAGCCTTTCTGTAAAACCCATTGAATCTCGATTTTTATCCTTATCTCTCTCTCTCTATTTATTTCTTGATCCATTTCTTAAAGAGAGAGTGAAGTTCATGTATTGTAAAGGGAATTTAATTAATCAATTCACCTATTTCACTTCTCCCTCTATTTATTTGGTTCTTGGTTTTTCATTCAAACTAAGGGATTGAGTTTTTTGTTATTCAATTAAAATCAAGGGTTTTTTCGGTTCTTGGTTTTCATTAAAACCATGCGTTTTTGGTTTCTTGGTTCCCATTAAAACTAAGTAGTTTATTATATTAAACCTAATTTATTCTCATGGGGAGGACGCATAAGGGTACCTTTATATACTATTTTCAAACTATTTTATAAAATTTCTTGAGTTTTTTTAGTATTTACTTTTCCATATCACCTTTTTTTAATTTTATTTTTTTTAAATTATAATATGATTTAATTTGATTATATCGATTGATTTATTTACTTAATAATATAATTTATAGCATCAATTTTATTTATAACTTTTATTTCTCAAAAGGAAATTCACCCTTGTCATTTATCTGAACCAAAAATTGGTATCAAAGGGTTCTTTGAATTTATTTCACAATCACTTTTTGAAAATACTTTTTATTCTTGTTTTCAAAAATTTCTTTTGATTATCAATTCTTAACCAATTTTTATAGTTCAATTTTAAAATGGTATCAAATTATTATACACATTATCCTTTATTTGATGGTTCAAATTATTCATATTGGAAATCTCACATAACTATTTTCATTATAAGTATTGGATATCTCGTTTTAAATATGTTTATGTATGGTTATATCCCTATAACCGCACCAAAAGATTAATTTACCACACAATATATTGCATATTTTTAATTATATGGTATAGCTATGAATGCCTTTCACTAAGGTTTATATTAAAATGAATTCAATGGAATATATTATTTTAAAAACACTAATGAAATTGGAAAAGTGTTTGGAATCAGAAATGAAGGAAAACATGAAGGGAACTATATTGAATATTTATCATAAAGATTTAAAAAGTTTCTTTGTGCATGAAAATTAATCTATTACTATAATGTTTACTCATTTCAATGACATTTACAATGGTAGAAAATGTCTCAGTGATGAATTGTCTATAGAAACTCTCATTAAGAAAATCCTATGGAGTTTACCTAGTTCTTTGGCCCCCAAAGTGATAATGATTTAAGAATCCAAAGACATAAAAAATATAGAAGTTGAATAAATCATTGGATAACTCATGACATTTGAGATCACTATGAAATGATAAGAGGTTAAGAAAGCTATCAAGGTTAAGGAAACAAAGAATAAAATTGATTTTAAAAAAATAAAATATAGTGATTCTTCCTAAATTGACACCTATGATGAAGTATAACTTAAACATATTGTAAAAATTATGTACAAACACCTAATAATGAAGAAATAATCCTGAAATTCCATAAATAAAAGTATAATCGAAGTTATGAAAGTGATGATTTACGAGTGAAACAAACAGAGTTATATAAGACCAAATTATCCAATCTAAAAAAATATGTTAAAAGGTAATAATAAAGGCAAGAAAGATCTAAAATTTTCAACTTGGGATGACTCTTCCTTGTTAAGTGATGAAAGTTTGAAATACCTTGTGGCATATCTTGAGGAAGTTAATGAGGTAAGTACTCATTTGTCTCATTTTTCTTCTTAATATTATTCTTTCTCTTGATCATTTAGTCACCTAAATGATAAATACCTAAAATACACCTGAGGTAAACTTGAAAAAGGACATCATCAACTCAATTCTTTAAATTTAGATCTCAACAAGAAGTATAATAAAGAGATTTTTGAAAAAGATCAAGGTTTACATGAAAAAGATCTTATTTTAAAATAAAATGATGATTTTATTTTGAAATTAAAAAAACAAATTTATGTTGAAGTTTTCAAAACCAAAATCAAGGATTTCAAAAGCTATCATTTAAAATTCACACAAGGTAAACAAAAACTTAATATGATCCTTGGTTCTCAATGAATCAAAAGAAATAATCATGGTTTTGGTTTTTAAATGATAATGAAAATTATTAAAAAACCTCTCCCTTTGTTCAAAATGGTATTTATAGAAATAAAATTTGAAAATACTTTCATAAATATGACCATCTTCTCTATAAATATTATTTTAAAAATCATAGATATGGAAGTACTAAATTGATCTATATATCTTATAATATATCTCAAAAATATAATCATGTTTGGGTCCCTAAATATTTTATATCATTTGTTTGTTGACCTAAATTTATTACCCTGACTAAATCATGTGCTAACATTACTATACCCTTAAGAGTACTAAAAGGATCCTTTAAATGATTTATCACAGGGATTTTCAACTAAATCTCATTGATCTATAAAAAGAGTGGATTCTATTTAAAAGATAGTGTTTTCTATTTTAATGTGTTTTATCAGATCATATTACCTTAAGATTAATTTTTTATGATTCGTGTGAGGAGGATACAAGATATTTACTTTCCAAAGAATCTTAGACTTCAATATTGATCTTCAAGAAAAAATGTTCTTTGTTCCTATTATTTTTGTACTCTATTGAATTTTATTTCAAAATATTTCCTCTCTTTTTTTATCTTATTTTAAAGATTTTATCTCTTTATTTTTGGATATAATCTATTTATCTCAATTGTGATATCATTTTTGGAGAGTCATATATATTATTAAAAAAAATTTTTCATTAAATACATTTTTCAAAATACATTTATCTTTCATTTTCAAAATATTTTCAATTTGTTTTCCATTTTATTTTTTAAATTTGTTTTTATATTTTAACTTTTAATATTCATACGCTCTCTTATCTTTAATTTTTATTTGAGATGATGTTTTATTTAAATATTTATCTCTATTCCATCTATCAATTTATTTAATTCTTTAATATTTTTTCACGCTCTATATGTTTTATTTTAGGGGAGTTGTTTTAATGGTATTTTTCATTATTCTCATCTCTCTTATCTAAGAATTTTATTAAAGATTCATTTTATACTAGGAATGTGAAATCTCTTCATAAAATATTGTTTTAAATACTACATCTCTTAGATTGATCTTCACTTAATTATTTGAAAAATATTTATACATGCTTCAAAAATATTATTTTTAAAAGTTCTATTTTTAAAGGGTTTTCTATACATATATTTGTTCTTATCTTGAGAATAATATTATTTCTTAGTACCTTTATGGATTCTTGAGCTTAATTTATTGATTGATTTATTTTATGAATCACGATAGTTTGTAAATTTATCCCACTTTATTACATATAATTTTATTAAAGGTAAGTTAATATTTTTTAATGGTTGTTTTGAAATTATTTTATTTTATCTTTTCATATATCTCTAACCTTATTTATTTGAAAAGTCATTTTTGATAATATCAAAGGGGGGTAAGTTTTTTATGGAGGTAAAATATAAAATAATGATTTTTTTCAAATGTTATTTCATTAAGGGGGATAAATTGTTTTTAAAAGTTTTAAAAAATGGAGATATATGGTTTAATATTTATTTGGAAAGTACTTAATTTTTATCTTTTACCTCTTCCATATCTTGATTTTAATATCAAGTGTATATGATCTTCAAAAAGGGGGATATTTTTGGACCCTGAAGTGTAATTGTTCTAATTATCACAAACACTCTAATGCTATTTTAACTTGTTTCATATTATTTAAAGTGTATTTTTTTTGTTTTTAGTGTGTTAGTTTGGTAGGAAGGCATATGGACAAAAGGGGGCCTCAAATTGGGTTCAAAGGGACTCTTCCACTTATGTTGTAGTAGGGGAACACCAGACACCCAATACAGTTCTAACAAATATCCATTGGCATGAGAAAAAATGAGAGTACCAGTTTGTGATATTCCTAACATAGAGAGGGGGTGGGGGTGAATCAATGATGGGGACTTTTTAATCCAATTTTTACTTTTAATCCCTATACCTCTTAGACCTATCAGGATATTGATTCTCTTATTATCTTTTTCCTATCGTATGCAAGTATATGTAAGAAGTAAATATAGAACATGATATTTTTATATGGTTCACTACTCAATAAGAGTATCTACCTCCTTAGTATGGCCGTAAATAATCCCAACCACATAAACTCTAGAAAATAATTCTTTTTTGTTATTACAATGAGTAGTATATGACCATACACTCGTGAATCAATTTGAAAAAATCCAATAGTACGTGTTTTATATTTCTTGGTTGGATATTTATACTACCACCCAAGATAGTGTTCTACTTGTTGATATGGGGTTGTAACACTAAGAAAGTCCTCCACCAATTGAGTCCTATCCGATGTCACAATTCTGATTTGTTCTTTAACATACTTCTTCTTCACTTTGTTACTTTCACAATAGTATGCAAGCAACTCTACTTACCTCTTCCCAGTAGAAAACTAAAAGCTACACAATATTATTTTTCTATTAGTCATAATAATATGAATGTGGTAGACCGATGGACTGAATTCTCTATGACCAAAATTATAATCAACTAATATCAATTTGGCCAGTCACTTCTCTTCTTTTCACTTTCTTCTTCAATGTGAAACCAACCACACTGATACATCTTCTTCTTATTCTTTCTATAAACACAACATTTCTTTGTGATTATTAAATCAATGAAGATCAGCTCAACTTACCATCATCACAATTGATATGGTATGAATAATTGAATATTGATTTTCCAATTTCTTCTTCTGGGACACACAATAATATGGAATAGTATAATGGTGCCTTCCCAAGCACTAGTTCACCTAAACCAGGTATTCAAAACTACCATTTATAGAGAACCCTCAGGAAGCTCACAACCTTCACAAAGAAAACTACCTTCACGAAGCTAACTACCTTTGTGGAGCTCACTACCTTTTTGAAGCTAACTTCCTTCGCAGATCTCACTGCCTTCACAAAGCTAACTACCTTCACAGAGCAAACTTTCTTCACATGGATCATTGAGTCTTCACGGAACATCCCATCATCATGAAGCACCCATTAATTAGAATCCACTACCACAAATTTGGGTTTTCATAGTTCCACCCCTTTAATAGCGCTAACAAAAGTACTGATAAAGGGGATACCCTTTATCAGTACTAAAAAAAGCACTGATAAAGGGTACTTTTAACAGTGCTAAAAAAGTGGTGTTAAAAGTAGCCCTTTATCATCGCTTTTTTTACTAGCGCTGATAAAGGGTATATTTCAAAAAAAAATCATTAAAAGTAATATATTAATATATAAATATATTGATATTTATATAAATATAATATATATATTTTAAATGTGTTTTTGATAAGGATAAATAGAAATTTAAACATAATATATATGATATTTAGTAAAAAAAGGCTTTTGAAATAATTTAAAAAATATTTTTAATTTTTAATTTTTTTATTTTTATCGAATAATAATCATTTAATAACAATTTTAATATAAAATAAATAAATAAATAAATAAAATATCTAAATTAAGTTGAAAAAAACAACTCAAACTTCAAACGACCATAACTTTTGATCCATATGTCCGTTTGAGCTCTACCACATATAAAATCGAATATTACGACGAGATATATGCTGATATGATTGGGAGAACCTTGGTCAAGGTATTTTCAAGGTAAAAAAGACCCATAAGTCCTCCAAAACTGAGTTTTTAGTCGGCGTACCCCGATTTTTTAACATTTGATGGATTTTCAGGCTAATTTATGGGGGTCTTTTGACAATTTTTAGTGGGGAATTAATTTATTCACATGTCTTACATTTATAATGATATAATGGTTTTAAAATTTTATCATTTTTCATAATGTACTATTATTTATAATCAAATATATAACAATATATACATATTGTTTTTATATATTCACACTTAAAATTTTAATTTTATAAATAATTAATTAAACATATTTACATATAAATTATATTTATTAATATATAAGACTTATCTAAATAAAAACTAATATTCATTTTATTTAAAATAGTAAATATGAATATTTATATACCTATATAGTCTGTGTGTGTGTCTACACACACACACACACATATTAGTGTGTGTGTGTGTTTTAGTAAACTGATATATATTATCTATATATTTTAACATGTAATAATGTAAATATATATAAATATGTATAAATATGTATAATTATACTTACAGATACACATATATAATATGTATATACATGTGTATGTATGTTGCATATATGTATGTAAATATATATATTTATTTATAAACACACACAAAAAATATATTTTATAAATGTATTTAAAACCAATCTTACAAATATATATTAATATATGAAAAAATATATAACTAAATATATATTAATATACGAATAAATATATAGATAAAAAATATAACTATACATATATATAAATAAATATATATAAATAGATAATAATATATGAATATATATATATATATTAATATAACTATATATATATACATTAATATAAATATATTTTAATATAAGAATAAATATAACTATATATATATATAAATAAATAGATATATCATTAAATAGAGAACAAAGTAACATGGAGGAGTGGTAAAGTGTCCAGTGCATAGGGAAGAGGTCTCGAGTTCGAATCCAGGGAGAGGCAAGGGCACACACGCATGTGCAGGGGGTCTAACACTGTTAAAGGGCTAGGGAGGGTGCTGTTAAAGCCTCGATGGAATGGGTGGGCACGATTGGGGGGCTTCCAAGTTCTGTTAAAAGGGGGTGGCATGCACTATTAAAAGGGATCTCCAATTTTTGATTTTTTTTAATTTTTTTTACATTTTTTTGAATTTTATCAGTGCTTTTAAAAAAGCACTGATAAAAGGTGCCCTTATCAACACTTTTCTAAGTGCTAGTAAAAGAGACCCCCATTAACTTCACTCAAATTAACAGTGTTAAAAAAGAACTGTTAAAATCTATTTCTATCATTGATAAAAGGTCTATCTGTAGTAGTGAGAATTGACATTAGTCACAACTTTAGAAGTCTTTTTACGATGCTCAATCTCTCATATAAGTCTAACTTCACGGAGCTCCTCTGAATTTGTTAAATCAGAGTGATTTATAATTTCCTATATATTTTTTGTCTCAAATGAAGTTGGAATCACCTCATATTTATATGCTCTCCCATTCACGATGCTCCACTACCTCCGACACATTTTTCAGATCACCCGAAAATATCTTTACGGAACTCCTCCATTTGAGATGCTCCTTTGATATTTGATGTTGTCACGGAGCTCACCATCAATACATTGAGTGCTCAAGATGCTCCACATATTTTAATAAAAATGGTTACCATCACCCTTTTGATGCTCCACATTTCATTAATCTCATCCCAACCTTTGCGAAACCCATGCCTTTACTATTTTTATGAAGTTTCATTACCAGAAAACAACCTTTCACGATGCTAGTTGTAATTGTAGATATCATCATCAAATTAATTTTTTCCTTCACAAAACCACCTTAGATAATCCCATTATTTGAAAAACTCACGAAGTTTCCATATTTCCAAAATGAATTCAAGGAAATCCATGTTTAGAGATGCTTTCCACCCTCTAAATTTTGGACCTCAAAAATTTGGAAAACATTGGGAAATGACGCCACCATCAAAATCATCTTCGAAAACATCTCCCATAATAATTCAATGTCATCTATAATTATCAATAAACATAACTTGATGCATCGTTAAAGATTCAACAACTTCTACCAGAATCCACTTCATTTCAAAACCACTCAATTTATTTCATCAAAAACTCCATCCATCGTGATATTTATCCTTTGATTGATCACCTTTAGAATCGTCATATTTTTGGAGGAATGTATTGAAAATTTCCTATTTTCTAGTAATATATTTCTTTCCAATCAAACCTTAATATGACAAGAAACACCTTTAATCCCTCTTTCCTTCATATGGATTACACCACAAGTTCTCAAAAAACTTATAATATTTGTGAAATACAAATCAAAAAAACATTGTCATATTTTACTACGATAATTATTCAACCATGAAATCTAATGTCATGAAATGAATCCATAACAATTATATAGGCATCACCTTGAAACTCAAAGTCTTAATACAATTCACATTTCTCCTTGGAATTGCAATACTTGAGGACTTCATCCAATCTCCATTAACTTTGGAACTACTTCATCATATTGACAACAATGAGATCTTCATGACTCATTGAACAGAATTTAAAATAGTTGACAAAAAATACAATCCATACACAAAGTGGTCACAACAATCTCCCCCTTTGTATTTGTTGGAAATACCTTAAAAGTTCTTTACAAATGATTGTGTCAGTATATGAAACTATTATCTTTTCTCTCTCATTTATTTTTCAAACATTCTTTTCAATTTCTATCTCCCTTATTTACAAAAAATAAAAATTTCATGGTAAAAATGGTGTCATTCCATACTTAATCAATGAACCATCCATCATTTCACTCTAAGTCTATTTGAGTTATGCTCGGTGTAGAAAAAAAGATGATTTGATTTAGATAACAAAGATATCCATTACCAATTGATCATTATACCTTAAGAAATTATAACTCATTTAATTTTCTTCAAGGACAATTTAATTTCATTCCAGGTTGACATTACTAAATGTGAGATGAATCTTTTTAAGATCAATCAACCTGAAACTCCCACACTAACTTCAGAAAATAGATAAAAAACATTAACATTCAATATACAAGATAAGAAACCTTAGGGAATATCCATTCTTCTTATGTCACTGAATAATTCAATTATTCCCCCTTTGTAAAAAGTTTGTTATTTTTTAATAACCAAGGATGAGAGATTGAGAGACATACCTTTTCCAATGACATGATATTCAAGTAATTTCCAGAATAATTATATTTGATACTAATTGAAATAATAGTTCTGGTAGCTTCTTCATTTGTCTCCCACTCAAGGGAAACACTTCTCATTATATTCATAATAGTTGATTTCATCAGTAATGGATTTAAAGAAATTATAGTATGGAGAATACACTAGAATGAGTCTTCAACTTGTGACAATAAAAATTGGGAAACTTTCACAACTTCACCAAGGATGATCTTCTAGAACATTTATTATTCAAAATATCAAGAGATAAGATCAAACCAAGATGTAATATTATTAATCTGGTCTTTCCAAAATAGAACATCAAATTATTTATCTTTATCAAAGATTATACTTCATCATATTAATATTTAAATATAAAATGAGGAATCATTCAAGGATGGATACTTCTTCATCTTTGATATCAATAATTGAAAGCACTCACTACTTCTCTATTTCTCCCCTTGATATCTTTCTTTAGATTAAATTACCTGTATTATAAACACAAATACAATAAAAAATATTTAAGGTAATATGATGGATCTTCCTTTATTCATTAACATGACCCACATGGTTGAGATGTTTTTCTCAACTAAGTTACTTCATTTGATCTAATCTTCATGCCCACACATTGAAATTCTATTCTGATTTATTTTTATGCATCTTCACATACTCTTCTACTTTGTGTGAAAATTTTTTATTCCTAACAACCTTCATGGATGATACATTGTTGATCATTTTGAAAAATACTTATTTATTTGGAAGTATAGTTAGACAACCTTTTGCGATGTGACCAGATTTATTAAATCTCTCACAAAGAACTTATTTCACACAAGAGTTTCCTTTTGTTTTCAACCTACCATTCAATTTTTCGTCATCACGTGGAATCTTTTCATTTCCTCTTGCACTCTCATTAGCTTGTGCATCTTCATGTTTTCTCATTTTTCCAAGTCTTCAGACCAAGTAAAAAACATGTCATTAGGTACTATGGAAACATGTTTGGATCTTCCACATTATTTCTTCTAAGTTTCTTACCTCTTGGTAGTTATTTTTTATGAACTACCCTTAAACTTCTTGGATTTATAATCCAAAGACTTCTAACTATTTTTAATTTAAATCTTTTTGGGAGAATTTGTATTCACAATATTCTTTGGATTTATTCCCAAGGTTTCTTATTATTTCCTACCCAAAATTTGTGATCTTATTTTATTATAAAATTTGGATACATGTTGAGATGAGCATGTACCAACCTTGTGACCACTTCCATTGCATAAATCATAGATGTTATCAAGCATTCTAAATATGTTTGAAGTATATGAATGCTTCTAGTCCTATGAATGTTGCTTATTATTATCTGTCTTTCTTCCCCTTGAGATAAAACTCCTTAGTGATTTTACATTTTTAGGATTGTACCAATAATTTAATGCATAGTTCCCAAATCTTTTATAGTACCAACTTTGACCCACAAATATTTATTTCCTGATATCTTCTGTATAGGGTTGTTGGGTCTTCTTCAATATGTGTTGAGTTCTATATGGGGAACTATATTCAAAACACTTTATTTTATCCACCCTATTCATGGTGGTAGGTTTCTCATCACATTTCTTCATCTATACTTTTTTTTGAATTTTTTTGAAACCTACACTATTCATAATCACAGGTTTAGAAACATCAGTACAAGATGGTATGGATGGTACCTGAATCTTCTCAGCTAATTGTGATGGATCATTAAATGGGTTCATGATCTTATTATTACATATTTAAGGTCAATAAACCATAGAGTCCTCTAATGAACATTGAGTACCAGTAACAACCGTCTCCTTCTTTTGTGAAGTGTCAATATGTGTCTTCTCAAGATTGGCCAATTGAACTTATAACTCTAGAAATTCCATATTTATGATGATTTTATGATATTAAATAACAATAATATTATCTTCATAATCCTTATTAATTCTTTCAACTTAATTTTAATGGAACTTAACTTTGTTCCGAATAAAAGAGTCAAGTTACTTTATCTTCTTGGATATTTATTCTATTTGTAAACCCTTAACATCATTTCTATTTCTCAATTTCTCTTCAAGTGAATGGATATTTTCTTATAGATTCATTTTGAATACATATTTATATTAAAATTCTTTGATCCATTTTGAGGAACTTATTTCAATTTCCCTATTTGTTGATTCAAAGGTTCCAACTTGTCTGGAGAGATTTAAACATTCAATAATTTTTTCTTGCAATCCCTTCTCCAAAACATCAGTTTCTTCTTCTAGCTGGGCTATATAATCCTAAATACATTGAAATTCTCCACAAAAAAGGGATTCACTTTCTTTTATAATACCATACAAAATAACTCTTAGTATATCAACTTATAACTCTTGATAAGTTATAGATCGATCATCATCACCACTTGTGCCATCATTTCCATCTTCAGGAATGATTTTAAATATACTAACACATACCTCATTTTCACTAGATGTAGGAAGTTTATAAATATTCTTGTTGGAAACTTGATCCACCTTATCATAAATTTTCACTTCTGATATGTCTTCATTGTCATCAAATCATGGAGAAACAAACACTTCCTCTTCTTTAGGTAAGAGGGAATTATTATTTAGCTTTATCTTCTCTTTATTTTTTTGTTCATTATGGTCTTGGTAGATATAGGCTTATGCTCAGAGATAACTAAATCTTCACCAAAAATTCTCTTCATTGCTGACTCAGGAAATAAATCCAGGTATTTAAAAGAGAATATCTTCACTGTAGAGAATCTACTAGAGGTGAACCATCACTCTGATACCAATTGAGAGGACCAGTTTGGGATATTCCTAACACTGAGAGGAGGGATGAATCAGTGTTGGGGACGACCTGTTAGGATCTTGAATATATTATTCTCTTTAACCTATCACATGCAAGTATATGTAATCAATAAAGATAACACACAATATTTTTATAAGGTTCACTAGTCAACAAGAGTAGATATGTCCTTGGCATAGTTAGAAATAATCCTAACCACATAAACATTGAAAAATAATCCATTTGTGTGGTTACAATGAGTAGGATATACCCTTACACTTGTAAAGAACTTTTAAAATAATCCAATATTACATGTTTTATAGATATTGGATGGATATTTATACTACCTCACAATGTAGTCTTCTCCTTGTTGATAAGTGTTTTTAATACTAATAAAGTCCTACACCTATTGAGTCTTGTCTGATGTCACTGTTCTGCTTTGTTCTTCAATATAGTTCTTCATTACTTTGTTACTTGCACAGAAGCATGAAAGAAAATCTACATACCTCTTCCCAGTAGCAAACTTAAAGCTACACAATATTCTTCTTCTACCAGTTAAAATAATATCAATGTGGCAGAATAATGGACTAAATTCTTTATAACCCAAATTATAATCAACTGATATCAATTTTTCCAGTTACTTATCTTCTTCTACCTTTCACTTTTAGTGTAAAACCAAATTCACTGATATCTCTTATTCTTATTTTTTTGGAATCATAATTTTTTTTGTGATTATTAAATCAATGAATATCATCTCAACTTAGCATCACCATAATTGATATGGACTGAATAACTGAATATTGATTGGACAATCTATTCTTCTTGGACACACAATAATATGGAATAATGTATTAGTGTCTTTCCAAGCACTGGTTCACCTAAACCAGGTATTCAAAACTACTATTCATGGAGAAACCTCATGAAGTATATAGCCTTCACAAAGTAAATTGTCTTCGTGGACCAAACTAACTTCACGAAGCTAACTTCCTTCACAGAGCTCACTACCTTCATGAATCTATCTTCCATCTTCAATAAAAGTTTCTTTTAGATGCTCAATGAGTCTTCAAAAATATACCATAATTGTGAATAATCCATTAATTATAAGCATTGGCATCATTCCAGACTTTAGAAGTCTTTTCATGATGCTCAATCTTGCATATAATTCTAGATTCATGAAGCTCCTTTACCGTTGCGAAATTAGAGAGATTTAGAATTTATCTATAATTTCTATCATAAATGAAGTGGGGGTCACCTCATATTTATAGGCTCACCCATTCATGATGCTCCACCACCTCCAGATCATTTTTCAGACCGCTCAAAAATATCTTCATGTAACTCCTACATTTGGGATGCTCCTTTGATATTTTACATTATCATGGAGATCACCGTCAATCCATCGCGCGCTCATGATACTTCACATCTCGTAATCGTGATAGTTACCATCACACTTTACAATGATCCACATCTTCATGAATCTCATCCCAACATTCGTGAAACCCATGCCTTTAACATTTTTATGAAGTTTCATTCCCAGAAACAACCTTTTGCGATGATCTACTGAAAAAACAGGCTATACCCACGGTTCAAAACCGTGGGTATAGCCCCCAAAACCGTGGGTATAGGCTATACCCACGGTTCTGGGAACCGTGCAGCTGAATGGCATCGGAATAAGGGTCTTCACCTATACCCACGGTTTGGTTAAACCATGGGTATAGGTTTTTTTATAATGTATCATTGATTGTACAACGTGGCACACATGGTAGCCCACGGTTTAAGAACCGTGGGGACTTAAATTGAAAATTTCCCAAAAATCCCATAAGAGGTGGGGTTCGATCCGAAACCTGCTCTGAGGAATCGCGTGCCCTGGCCAACTGGGCTACGTTCTGTTTGATAATATATACTAACATTATATTTAATATATTAATATATACACGCACCATTAAAACTTAAAAATATGCTTCTGCGGGGAATCGAACTGCAGACCTGAGAAACAACGTTCCGTGGGAGTAACCAACAGCGCAACTTGAATTTTGTTAATACGTTATTGCATCTATTTTTATATATTAATAATTTTATTATATTATAATAAAATTTTTCCGCGGTGATTCGAACACCGGATCGGAGAGATCAGAACGAACTGAGTTACCAACCGACATAGGATATTTTTCTGTTAAATTAATTATATCTTTATAAATATATTAAAACAGAATGTGAAAATTTCTGTCCCGCCATATTTTTTTTCATTTCCCGCCTAAATGTTTTTTCCTGCTATAACTCGGGAAATCTATACCCACAGTTTTGGAAAACCGTGGGTATAGGCCTTCAAAAAAATTTATCCAATGCCCACTATTTTTCTAAACCGTGGGTATAGACCTTCGAAAAATGACCTATACCCACGGTTTTGGCCAAAACCGTGGGCATAGGTCTTGAAAAAAAATACACCTATACCCATGGTTATGCAAAACCGTGGGTATAGGTCTTAAAGGAAAACTATAACCATGGTTTTGGGAAGAACCGTGGGTATAGGGTCCCATACTAGACCTATACCCATGGTTTCTAGATTCATTGGACCCCAAACATCCATGGAGGATATAAAATGAGATCAAGGAAGCATTAATTCACCATCCAATCATACACTAAATCAAAGTGGAAATTCCATAACACTATTGAATCTAAAAGTTAATCCAATTATATCAAATCTCTTAAGAGATTAAAGCCATAAACTTTTTAGGGTACTTCAAGTGATAATCATCCAAGGATATCAAGGAACTAAGTCAAGAAGGGTGTTTTCCTCAATAAATTCATCTAAACAACTATTTAAATTCTCATTCAATCTTTTTTTCCTCTTTCTATCTCTCCTATTTTAGAGCCTTTTTTTGTAAAACCAATTGGATCTTACTTCTTATACTTATCCCTCACTATTTCTATCTTGATCTATTTATTCAAGAGAGATAAATTTTCATTCAGTGTAAAGGGCTTGTAATTAATTAAGTCATCTATTTCTATTCTCCATCCATTTCATTCGTTCTTAGTTATCTTTTCAAACCAAGTTATTAAGGTTCTTTCTATTCCATTAAAATAAAGTATTTTTGAGGTTCTTGATTTTTATTTAAATAAAAAGATTTTTGTTTTTGGATTCTCATTTAAACCAAGGGGTTTATTATATTTATCCTCAGGATCATTCTTGTGGGGAGGATATGTAGGGGTACATTCAAGTACTATTTCCAAACTTCTTTACCAAATCTTTCGTTGTTGGAGCTGGTGTTCTATAACCAACTATTTGAACTTTGGAATGTTCTAAAACCAACTGTTTGTACTTTAGATTACATTTATATTAAAATAATTGAATATTAATTTAATATATCATTACATATTTTTCATTTTTTTACATTATTTTAATGTAATAATGTTCTGGAGTATATGTCACATTGAAAAGGGAACAATACTTTTCCACTATGATGAGAACCATAAAATTCCATGATGATATTACTAAACCTAGTTATATAATCTGATAAAATTATACGATGGGAAATATAGTATATTTCCTATTAGTTGAGAGTAATCATAAGCCGATGAGACTTCATCTGATGAAGTCAACATTTTTTAATCTCCAAAATGGGATATTATGAGAACATACTCACCAATAGAAATTCCACTTATTTATGTGTCATCAAATATTCCTATATGTATGTGTGTGTAATGATCCTTAGACTCTACGATTAATATTAATTCATGTTATGAATCATGCACGTAGATTTAATAACCAAAACGATGATTCCATATGTTCACAGGAAGTAGGGCATGTTGGGTGTATCATGAATGACTTGTTATTAATGAATATATTGTGGATTGATTTATCCATTCTATATTTATAGATGTTTATATCTCATCCATTTGATTTAAATAGATCATTTCCATTAAATTTTATGTACATGGAGTAACAATGAGTTTATTTTAGATAGTCAAAGAAAGGTGTATCAAGCATATAGGTTGATGAAATGAGTGTGAAACCAACTTGATGAGATATTTTGAAAAAGGGATTATATTACATAGTGTGAACTCATATATGGTTTTTTAAATTACAACATTAAATCATTTCTCTTGGGTTCCTTTACCTATTTCTAGTTATAAATCTTGGACTTTAGGTGAGCCTGCTTAATGAAAAAGAGAAAGAAGCCCAGTGGTTTGCACACTAAGTTTTTCTGTTGATCTCAATTAAATTATATTTTAATATAATTATTTGAATAAATATTATTCTCAAGAACTAGGAATAATCTTATTCAAGAATTAATAATAGTATAAATTAAATAAATATTTATTAAAAAGTTCATAATTAAATTACAAGGATATATAATATTTACTTATTTATTTATTAAGTGAATAAATTTTTATTTATTTGGGTATTAAAAAAATTCCAAGGAGTATGAGAGAAAAAAGTTTGCATTTGATGATAAATATTAATTTTCAAGATGGTAAAAATAATATTTATCATTGTTCCGGTTAGCACACTCCATGTGAAGATAATGATAATAATAATATTATATGTCATGGAGTTATATAAGGTTTAATAAATTATTTAAGGGTTTTTTTGAAAGTAAATAATATTTTAACCATAACCCTACATCTATAAATCGATGATCATATCTATTATGTAGATATTGAATGAAATTGAGAATCATTGTGCATAAGAAACTCCTAAGATCTCTCTCAATATTGAATAATGCTCAAGAGGTTCTCTTCCCCATCTATCCTCTCAAGAATGAGTGTGAAAGGACAATTATTCAAGCCTAAATGAATTATAATTGTGATCTAGATGAACATCACAAGATGATCAATCTACTGTGCTAGAGGCCAAGAATCCATCGGTGTTGTTTGGAGATCAAGGTAGAATGTGTGGATCACAACTAGATGTATTCTACACTTATATCCTACAAGAACAATGATAGTAAATCTAAAATGGTTTTAGATGATCAATAACAACATCTAAAGAAAGATCCCAAGACTGAGGTATTCTTTTTTTTAATATATAAATTAATTATAAAGTCAACATGGAAATATCTCCTCTTGATTCCAGAATATCTCACTGTCAATATTATTTAGAAAAAAAGTTCTTATCCATGATGTTCACATCTTGTATAATATGAAAATGATTCATCGAATCCAACATTTTATAAGTCAGGATCGACCCAAATAAGTGATTCCATTGTGCCCAAAACCATCAAGTGGTGTTAGAGTGGTCACATTAAAATTTATAATTATTTATTTGATAGTTTATTTTTATGAATTTAAAATTTAAAGTTCATGTCAAGTTTTAATTTTTTCTTGATCCATCATCAAAATTTATTATTCTTCTTCTTCATTTCTCACTCATTTTACCAAAATCGGTTAATAATTACTCAAGATCATATATGAATAACCCATCATTAGGTTCCATGAGTTCTGGTTGGATAATATAATACTACAAGTTATGTACTCCTTTTTTACACATTGTATATCCATATTCATTGAACATGGATCCCCATATGAATTCCATGTACTCATGTAATCTGTAAAAATAACATGTAATAAATTCACTGCATGTTAACCAGCTAGGATGGAACACATCTTTTCTAGATTACCCACCATGTATATTGACTACACTTTATGTAGTCCATGTGTTTTTAAGGTGGAAAACATGGGGTCCAACCACATCATGTAATTAAAACATGATTTATATCTAATACATGACACATACATATTGGTAGTCATATAACTTGAAGTAAACACCATGATTTCTTTCTACACATCATGCACTTTAAAAATGTTTGTGAGAAGTACACAATGAGTCACTAGGTGTGCACTAAAGATATTCAACAAAGATAAGTACATGTTGTGTGGATATATTTCACATGAAGTGTACTTTACCTATTTATGTGTAAATATTAAATTTAATTAATTACTCTAGTAAACCTAATAGAAATAAGTTTTATGGGTCATTAAGTTGACAGTACACACTGGTCTCTAGGTTTTATATTATATTAAATACTTAATTAATTCTGTGTAATAATTGAAACTATGAATCATGTATGATTAGTTTATACTAAATACTCAACACATTAAATTTTATAAGATATATAATTTTTATATACTATGTGTGGAATTTAATTGGAAGTACATGCGATGAAATTATAATTCATGCTATATATATAATATTTCATATGAGTGTATTGTTTATAATTGAAACCATACTGAATATTTTGAACACGTACTCACTGAGTTTCTTCCAAGTAAAAAGTTGAGTATTGTTTTATTTTTGATTTAAAATAAAATAAAATAAAATAATGAATTTTATTTAAAATCAAAATGGATGGGAATTTCAGGATTATTAGATGAAATAAGATAAAATGAATCAATTTTTTAATAAGACAATTAATATAATTAATTTGAGTGTGTTTTATCATATTGAATAATAAATTGAAATGAATGCTAGCTAGTTGTTTTTAATGTGTAATTGTTGCATGTGTGTGATAGATCATGATCTTGACCAAACCTATATACGAGTTGGTTTAAATATAATATAATTTTATTTCATGGTTTTGTAAATAATTTTTATAAAATTAAATAGGATGGTTTGCGAGTCATCCCTCCCTCTTTTATTATATAGGAACTTTATGTCCTAGATTTTTTATGTAATCCACATTAAATAATACTTTGGTTCCCCTAACTTACATGTGAGATATAAAACATATGTTATAAAAGGATTTTCTGAAGGTTCATGGAGTTAGATCAAGATAGAGTTAAGGTGGGGCGGTTCAAGATGAAACTGGTACAAAAATAACATAGAAGATACATCAAAGGATAGGTGGGATGTTATTACTCATGCTGAGACCTACACAAGGAATTTATCCCTAGGGCCATGGGATGATTTATTCTCCACTCAATAAATCAACCATTAGATAAGATCATGAACATGCCATTTATTTATATTATTTCTATATTATGCATGATTTATTTTATGGATGAATGACCATGATCACATAAATTAATGGAAAAATATGAAATGATGGAATTAAAAAAATGTGTTATGTGTAAATGTTTTATCGTAACATGTTTAATACCTAAAGAAAAACCCACTTTGTATTAATAGGAAAAGTAAATTATAAAATAAGAAAAAAATTGTGCATAATAAGTAAAATCCATCAACTTAATATGAGGCCAGACTAAGCCTTCCATTACATGATTAGGAATGAAACCATAGAACTAAGTGTTTGACCACAATCCTTGGGAAAATTACTTATTGGGGATTTATTATATTTTTTTGGGTTTATTTAACCAATTTACATCAGTATAAGTATCACTCTCTAGGATTGATGTTACTTATAGAAAATTGTTGAGGAAATCTGAGTAAAGATTTCTGGATTGGGGTGTCCACTCAATGGATCAAGGAGCTGCATGCCCATAGTTGGTAAAGACCTTCCTACTTAAAATACCTTTGAGTAATTAACTAATCCCTAAATTGGGTTATGATAAGGGGTATATGTATCTTTTCTACTATAATGTATGAGAAACTACACATTCCAAGTCCAATGGTGTAGGTTATTGGGACTTGATAAAATAGCGGGAACTTAATAAAATAAAATATATTATATTTTTCTCATATTAACTCTAATCAAGTTAAGTACTAATAATATGATCTTTTAATATTTTATAATAATGAAAATACCATCAACCACATTATCCCTACAATCAATTTTGGATAAATTCCACATCTTAACTATTAGTAATTTCTAAAAATGGTTTAGATTCCTATGGGTGGTATTAATCCATGAATGGAAGTATTACATGATAGAATACTCAATGATTGATCCACCTACAAATGAGATGAGTGATGAGGATTTCACTTTCTATGATAAAAATTTGAGTGATGCTGTCAACATTTAGTGTTTAATGATTTCATCTATGTCTAATGAACTAATGAAAGTCACATGAAGAAATATATGCTTATAGAATGCTCCAACATCTCCATGGTCTTTATAAAGAGAGAGATATATAGGAACAATTTGAGGCATCCAAGGCACTATTTCAGAGTAAAATTATAGAATGTGTGCTAGTTGGGATTTATATATTAAAACTCATTGGATATATTGAGTTCCTAGAGGTCCTAGTGTTTAAGCTTCCAAATAAAATATGAATTGATCTCATTATTTCATCACTCCCTCAGAACTTCTATAGTTTTGTTATCAATTTCAATATTAATGACACCGACAAGTATCTCCATGATCTTATCATGCAACTTTTCCAAGTTGATAAGGATATTAAGTGTGAAAAGCCTTATTTCCATATGGTTAATAAAAGGAAAATCTAGACGAAGTGATCTAAAACAAAATATTCTTCACAATTTCCTTCCAGGAAGATAAAGATCAAGGGAAAATAAAGGCAATATGATTCTACCTTTTTTCATGTGGTAAGAAGGGAAACTAGAAGAAAAACTACACACATGAAAAGAAGAAAGGGAGAGCTTCAGGCGTGTTTGTTATTGAGTGAAATTTATCTGTTTCTATAAATTGTGTATAAAATATACCATGTGGTGCTCACATATGTATTAAAATATAGGAACCAAGTATATTAATTTATATTTGACAAGATGAGGTAGGTCTATGAGTATCCAATGGATCCATATTTTTTTGTGTCTATTGGGGAAAACCACCTCATGTTTTTGATAGGAATAATCTTGGTTTTAAAATATTATTAATATGTGACTTTGGTCTCCAAAAACATTATATCTATATCCAAACTTGATACAAATGGATTTATTTTCAAATTTTAGAATAAATATTTCTTCTTTTATAAATAAATAATATGTTATGGTAAATTGTATTTAAATAATGGTCTTTATGTGTTGGATTACACAAACTAAGTAATGTAAATTTATAATGAAACTAGTTAACATAGCTAATACCATACCTAACTATGGAATAAATAGATAAGTTATGTAAATGTAAATAGTTTGACCGAATTAATTCAAGATGGATATTTAGATTCATTTGAACTAAAACTACATGGTATATGTCACACAAGTTTACAAGGAAAAATGACTAAATATCCATTTAGTGGCAAAGGTGAAAGGGAAAAATAAATTCCTGAATTAGTTTATATATATGTGTGTGGTCTATTTAATATTGAAGAAATGGGTGGGTACTCGTACTTAATAACTTTTATTAATGGTTTTATTCAATATGTATATTTCTAATTGATGAGGTATTATTTTGATAAATTAAAATAATACAAGAATAAATTTGAGAACCATCTTGGTAAGAATATTAAGAAACTCTTATTAGAATGTGGTAGATAATATCTTAATTAAGACTTAATTAATTATTTAGGGGATTTTGAGATTTTATCACAACTCACTCCCCCTTATACACCTAAATGGAATTGTGTAAGAAAAATGAGGAACTACACCTTGTTATACATTGTGAGATTAATGGAGAGTCATGTGAGTCTTCCACATTTTGAGGATATGTGTTATATAAAATAGAATAAATAATAAACCTAGTTCTAACTAAATAAGAATATGGTATTCCATTTCAATTGTAGAGTGGAAAGAAACTCATTTTATCATACTTACATGTATGGGGGGGTGAATCATTTTTTAAGGCCTCTTTAGGAAAAAAAATTGAACCCCAAGGAATAAAGTGTACCTTTATAGGATATCCCATGTAAGAAAGGGGATATTACCTATACAATCCCTTAGAAAAAAATATAATTGCGACAAGACACACCATTTTACTTGAGAGGGAGAAAATATCTAAAAGACATAGTGGGAGAAATATATACATTGATGAAGTCTAGGATCAAGGCAAACAAGAGTTGTCAAAAGAACATATTCCAAAAATCCCTATGGAAAATGAAGTTCTAGAAACACAAGAACTATGTAGGTGTACAAGGGAGTCTAGAGAATGTTAAAATATAGTTTTCTATTTACCAAGGATGGTGACTCACTATTATTTTATAATAATGATCTTGTAACCTATAAGGAAGTAGTGTGTGGTAGATATATTTCTAAGTGGAAAGAATTTATGAATTATGAAATGGATTCCATATATTAAAACAAATTCTGGATTTGGTAGACCCTACAATGGACGTAAATCCCATTGGTTTAAAATGAGTATTCAAGAAGAAACTAGACATGGATGGACAAATAAATATTTATAAGGAACGATTGATTTCAAAAGGGTTCAAACAACATCAAGGAATAGACTACGATGAAACCTTTTCACTAGTGGAAATTCTGAAATACATCATAATTCTACTTTCCATAGAATCTTACCATGACTATTATATTTGTAAAATGGATGAAAAAATAGGCTTCCTTAATGAGAATATTCAAGAAAATTTATATATGAAACAACCTGAAGGGTTTGTGACTCAAATGGATTTCAACAAGGTATAAAAATTTAAAAGATCCATTTATGGATTAAAGAAATCATTCAAGTCATAGAATATTCAGTTTGATGAATCCATAATGGAATTTTTTTTCATAATTAAGGAATGTGAGCCTTGTGTCTACAAGCGGTTTAGTAGGAGTGCAGTAATTTTATTAATAGTTTATGTTGATTAAATATTACTTATTAGAAACAAAATACCAGTATTACGATCAGTTAATTCCTAGATAAATACATTATCGTCCATAAAGTAATTAGGTGAATTATTATATACTCTTGGGATCAAGATCCATTATGATATATCCAATAGATTTCTTGATTTAAGTTAAAGAACATATATTTACAAGATACTGAAGAGATTTAGTATAGAACAATCTAATAGGGGACTGTTTCCGGTTCCACAAATCATTCATATTTATAAGAAAATGTGTCATCAGACATGTGATGAAATGCAAAGGATGGAAATGATTCTATATGCATCAGTGATTGCTTTGGTCATGTATGTTATACTATGTATTAGGCTACATGCCCTATGAACCTTAAGTGCGGTAGGAATATACTAAGATAACCCAGGTTACTACCCCTGGATGGAATTCAAGAATATAATTAAGTATATGAGATGAGGTAAGGATATGTTCCAATAATATAAAAGATATGAGGAAATATTCACCAGAGGATTTGAATATACTAGTTTCAAAATAGATCAAGATTATCTAAAATTACATTCAGGATAAATATTTACCCTTAATGGAGGTGTTGTGAGATGGAAGATATCAAATAAATCCATCATAATGTATTATATATCCAAGTCTGATTACATTGTGGATTTTGAAGTAGCTAAAGAAGTAGTTTGGATATTAAACTTTACCCAAGATCTTGATATAGTACTTAGTAGTAAATATCCTATCACACTATATTGTGATAATACTCTAGTGGTAGATCTTGCAAAGTATATAAAGTTACATTAGAAGATGAATAAAATAATTCAAAAATATCATCTCTTGAGGTGTTTTTCTCAGATAGGTGAAGTTTTAGTGAGCAGAGTCTCTGTAGAAGAAAACATAGAGGACCCCTTCAATAAATACTTAACTCAACAGAAACATGATATTCATATGAGGTCCAGCGGACTGAAAGTCATTGGTAGTGGGATCTATTCCCAGTGGGAGTCAGTTGGATTTGAGTTATAGAACAAATTTTATTACTTTGGATTACATGTATATTCAATGAAGTGAATATTAATTAAACATCTTATTATATATTTTTTCACTGTTCTGCATGACTTTAATGTAATAATAACATAGAGTATCTGTCGCATTGAAAAGGGCATAACTGTTTCTCACTATAATGAGAACCTTGAAATTACATGGTGATATTCTTAAACCTAGTTACATGATCAGGTAAAATTATATGGTGGTAAATATAGTATGTTTATTATTAGGTGTGATTACTTGAAATAATATGCGACTTCATCTCATGAAGTTTTCACTTAGTAATCTCCAATTTTGAAGATTATGAGAATAGACATGCTATTAGGAATTATTTATGTTTATATGTAAACATATATTAATATATGTGATTATTTTTAATGGTTCTTAGACTTTAACATTATTACTAATTCATATCATGAATCACATACTTATATTTACTGACTAAAACCATGACACCATATATTCATGGAAAGTAGGGTCCAATGGGTGAATCGCAAATGACATGTTATTAATGAACAAGTCAAGGAAGGATTTTTCCATTCCATATTTATGGGAGTTTATATCTTGGAAATTTTATTCAAATATAACCTTCTCATTAAATTCCATGGACATAGTGCAATGATGAGTTTTTTACGGATAGTCAAAGAAAGATGTATCAACCATATAAGTTGATGACATGGGTGTGCAACCTTCTTGATAAAATATTGTGATAAATGGATTATATTATACTATGATCACTCATATTTGGTTTTCAATTTTGTGACATTAAATTATTTATATTGGGGTCCTTGACTTATTTTTAGACATTAAACTTTAACTTTAGGAAATCCTACTTAAATCCAATGAGAAAGAAGCTTAGAGTGTCACACACTAATTTCTTCCATTGAAATCAATCAAATTCTATTTAAATTTAATTATTATAATAAATATTATTCTAAATATTGAGTAATAATTTTATTCAATAATTAATGATCCCATAATTTAGATTATTATTTATTCGTAAGTTAATTATTAAATCATAAAGATATATATTATTTACTTAATTAATAAATAATTTTATATTTATATGGGTATTCAATAAATGAAAATGACGATGATTGGAAAAAATTTGTGTCCAGTGATAAATAATAAATTTTAATCTAGTAAAAATAATAGTTATCATTGTTCTAGTTAGTGTATTCCATATGAAAATAATCAAAATAAAATTATTACATGACATGGGGTTATATAAGGTTTAATAGATTATTTAAAGACCGTTGTGAAATTAAATAATCTTTTAGCCATAACCCTAACTCTATAAATAGATGATAATTTATATTATATATATTTTTATTAAAATTGATAATTGTAGTGCATAATGAAATTTAGAGCTCTCTCTCAAGATAGAAAAATTATCTAGAGATTATCCTCCCTCCTCCACCCTCTAAATAATGAGATCGAAAGGATGATTCTTCAAGCCTGAAGGAATTGTCATTGTGATCCAAAATAACAGTGCAAGATGATTGATCTGCCACAATATCACTGAAAAATACATTGACATTGTTTGAAGATAAAATGAGTATGTGTGGAACACTGCTAGAGGGATTCTACAGTTGGATCATACAAGTGAAATGAAGGTAAACCAAAAAGGTTTTTGGATTACCAACAACATCATCAATGAAAGATCCCAATACCAAGGTATTATTTATTATGATATATTTAAATTAATTATAAATTTAACATGGAAATATGTAATCTTAGTTCCAGTGTATTTCATTATCAATATTATTTGGGAAAAAATTGGTCATGATGTTCACATCCTATACAATACATGAATGGTCCATCAAATCCAAGATTTTTTAAGTCAGGATTGGCCCCGATAATCCTTTTTTTGTGCCCAAAACTATCACCCATGTCAATTACACACTTTAAATTTTTTACATCACATTCATTTAATTTCGTTATTATAAATTATATTATGCTTTAATTTGTTATATTGATCACTTTCTTTACTTAATTGTATCCTTTATATAATAGATTTTATTTAATATTTTAATTTTTCAAAAGGTAATTCACCCCCACCTTTTTCCATTTATACAAACAAATAAAATATGCTTAAATAATAATCTTCTCTAAGCCAACAAAATAGTAAAATTCATTGACCAAAAAAAGATCAACCACTACCCCAACCTCTCATATGATGACCCCTCCTCTAGGGTTTGGGATTTTTCCATGTTTTTTCATCATAAAATTAAGAACCAGTGTTATCATCTAGAATAGTGGGAACATATAGGGGATAAGGACCCTATTTAATATAATAATATATTCCATGAGACTTTCTAATCCTCTCTGACTCATCATTATTTTAAAAGATACCCCTTTGAGACTGACTTACTTCATGCCATGTATCTGACTTGATTACCTCAGTGGGAATAACACATGATTTGTCACCTTCCATAATGAATGATTCCCCAGTACCATATTTGTTCATATTATCTATCATACTAATGATACTTTTTCCCTTGAGACTCCAAGTTCAAAGTTACTTTCTTACATCAATGGGCATATCCACTGGTGACATCACAACAAAACCACTACTAAAGGTTTGAACCATCTAAGGGGACTAATTAGGTTCTTCTTGTACATTGGAATCAACACTAAATTTCAAAGTGAATCATAACTTTTATTATAGAAGGAACAGACCTCATAACATCAGTATCATCAGGGTTAGGAGTAACCTATGATTTCATAGTAATGTTTGTCCTAGTCTAAACCAAGATTAGACTTGATGGATCCACCAAATCCTTTACTATTATAAATTTCAATAATTTATATCTACATGTCATTTAAAAAAAATAAAAATACACAAATCCTAGTGGAACCTAGATGAGGAGGAATGAAAAAAATGATATGGTATAGTAAAAAAAAATTATTTGTTCATAACCTTTAAATAAAAAGGCCACAACCACTAAAATATGAGACTAATATACCCAGATTGACTCTTACCATAGAGAAAACCCTCTAAATAATTTCACAAGAACATCCATAGAATCTAAAACATCATCCTTATACACATACTTCTTGGACAATAAGAATAACATAAGTGGATTTAGTACATTGAGTACAACAAAGAAGGCATATTAATAGTTGAGGTGTGATGCGTTGAGGTTGTTGGGGAGCCAACCATGGAGGTCATGGATCTTAGTGATGTGGGACACCTTCTGTTGAAATATATTGACTAAAATATCCCTACCTTTTTGGTGGGTCACCAATAGGGATGATCATCCACCAATAAAGACCCGTTGCAAGATGTTGGAGCTGCCTAAGGAAAATTTGGCAATAGATGGCATCCACACCAATGAATATTTGTAGTGGGTTATTTGTTTCTTATCTAGTTTTCCCCTAAAATATGGGTGTGTTGTATGGGAAAGGTGTTAATGTTCACTATCTATATTATATATTTGAATATGAAATTTCTGTTACCTTCCACATGGGTATAGGTCACCCCAACCGAACCATGTAAAAATTTGCATGATTATATTTGTTTTATTTTCCCTAGAGTGAGATAATTTTAGGTAGAGTGAGGTTCTACAAAAAAACTAGTATCATAGTGTAGGATTTCTTACCTGGAGAATAAATCACAATAGTTTTTTTGTACCTTTAAAACCTAATGTCATTCAAACATTTGATGATGGTGTTTGTAATTCTAGATGTACCCCTTAGCACTTATCCCTGTGCTACCCCTTCACACATATGATCATGAATTGAACCTTCTTTGGTTTAAAGGTATTTTTTTGTCTCCACATCATCTGTATTTTCTTTACTCTATGTTGTAGAAAGATTTGTGAAACTGGGTGTGGAAAATATTGGAAAAATAAAAGAGGGAGGGGGTATGGGCATGTGAGAGGGTGGAAAGAGTGGTGCCTAGAAGATAAAGAAAAAGGTGGAGGTGACTCCCACGTTTATTTTTATGTGTATTTAAAAGTAAAAAAATATGAAAAAGTTTTTTTATAATTGATAGAGGGTGTTATGAAAAAAAATTTGGAAGAAAAAAAGTTGAATATATATTTTAAAAAAAGTGGGGTGGCACATCTTGAAGGGAGGGAGTTTTTTTAATAAAACTTTAGCATACATTTGGGATACGATTTAATAAATTTAAATATTTTCGGTAGGGGAATTATAAAGAAAAAAAGAAACTAATGTACCTATAAGTACTTGGGGGGAATCGACCCTGAGAAATTAAATAGTATATTTTAGCATTTTTAACTATTCCAAATTCATCAATGCAACTTGTTTTTGGAAATTTAGATATATTTTTTGGTGGAGAAACTCCATGTAAAAATTAGAATTGTGAGACCCAAGGATTCAATTATAGATCAACATACTATAACTAAAATTACTTATAAACATAGAAGTATGGTTCCCAACACCAAATTTGAGGTGACAAAATTCGACAGGACAAAAAACTTCAGCATGTAGAAATTTGAAGTATTGGATATTTTAACTCAGAATAAGTTGGATATCACCTTAGAAAAAATACCATTTGCATATTCATTTGTGATCAGAGGAGAATCAACCTTCAAGCCTATGGAAAGATATGATTTTTTTGGGGGGAAATCAGAAATATTCTATGATGTGATAAACTTTTGCAAATATTTGGTGGAAAATTTTGTAGAACAAGTACATGGACAAAAGCATAAAAAACTGGCTCTACCTAAAAAATAACTTGTTTAGATTTCAGTACAAGGAATTTATGTCCATGATTTTGAACCTATACTATTTTAATAGAATTACGGTAGATTTTTAATGTTTGGAGGTAATGATTAAAGTTGAATATATAGATCTTTTATAGTTGAACTCTCTATTAAAGAGTTATGGTCACCTTACTATAACATTTCTATATGGTAAGGATGAGGAAAAATTTGTTGATGTATCAAATGACTTAGTTAAAAAAAGTGTATAGGAAAAAGGAAAAGTATGACCATATAGATTATTCATCATTGGAACTGATGGAAACTAGAGTAAAATTATCTGGGAATAATCCTGAAGGATTCAGAAGAGGTGAGCCATGATCGAAGTTAAGAGGAGAGTTCAACTATAGACGTCAAAAAATATGAGTGTTCTTACTATCATCAAAAAGGGAACTGCAATAAGTATTTTCAAAATATTGGGGAACCGAAGGTGAATGTTTTACATAAAAATAAGGATATTGAAGATACTGCTTTTGTTTCCTCAATGGTCAACCATTCAGATGATTGGATTCTTGATTCAAGTTGTTTATTTCACATGTGTAGGAATTGAGATTGGTTTTCAAGCCATAAGGAGTCATATGATGGTGTGGTGCTTATGGTAAATAACCACCCCCAAAAATGATATGTATTGGAACAATATGATTGAGGATGCATGATGGTATAACTAGACACCTTACAAATGTAAGATATGTGACAGAATTGGATAATAACCTCACATCGCTTGGAGTCTTGGATTAGCATGGTTATCAAATAACCACTGCAGATAGAGTCATGAATGTAATATATGGTGTATTCCTTGTGATGAAAGTTATTTGAAAATGTGATTTGTATTATTTGAATGTTGATATTGTTAAAAGTGGATAAGAGATATCATAGGAGAGTGAGAAAGAAACTTCTAGATTATGGCACATGAGACTCAGACATGCTAAAGAGAAGAAACTACTACAAAATACATAATAAACAATGGTAGCCTTTATCAGCACTAGATAAAAGCATTAAAAAAGGTACCCTTTATCAGTGATAAAAAATCATTGTTTAAGGTTGGTATTTATCAGTGCATGTAAAAACATTGATAAAGGAAGACCTTTATGAACACTTTTTTTAATTGCTGATAATGACCACCCTTTATCAGCTCTTTTTTAGCATTAATAAAGGTTACCTTTATCAGAACTTTTATATAGCACTGATAAAGGGTATATTTGATTAAAAAAATATATAATTAAAAATCATATGCTAATATATAAATATATTTATATTGATAAAAATATAACACATTTTATTAAATATGATTTATATATGACTAAATATACATTTTCACTTGATATATAATATATTTAATTAAAAATGTGATATAAAATAAAAAAATAAAAAAATATATATATAATTTTCTTAAATATTATTTATATAATATGAAATATGTATTATAAATAATATAAATTTACATGCCATATATTTAGTGAAAATGGTTTATTAAATTAATAAAAAATATTTAATATGAATTAAAATTATTTACAAATTAAGATATTTCGTTTTATCAGTGTTTTTATTAACTTGACATATATATTAAATAATAAATATTTAACTACTAATTAAAAAAATTGACTAAATATGTTATACGTAATATGTCATACAATAATTTCACATGTATACATATACATAATTAATTCAATTTTATAGAGATAAACATAAATAAATAATATTAATTGTTAATATTATCATTTTATATTTTAATTTATTAATATTTAATATTTAATATAATATCTTTTTAATTATAACATTTTATTTATTTTCTATGTTTATGTTTAATATAGACTATTTATTACTATTCATAATTAATATATATATTAAATTTATTTATTTTTATTAATAATTATTTCATTAATAATTTTTTTAATAATTTTTTAATTTATTCATTTTTTATTTTTATTTGTTTATTTTTTTTAATTTTCTTCTTTTTTAATTTTTATTTATATTTATTGATGAACATTTAATGTTTTTAACATAATTTTAATTTACCTAGTTAATATATATTCATTTTCATTTAAACATATTTCCCTTTTTATTTTTTAAATAATTTATATAACTAATCTATTATTCATTTTTTAAATATTTTTTCAATCTATTCATGTTTTAATTAAATTTCACTCAATTTTAAAATTCATTAATTTAATATTATTTATTCATTAATAATATCATGTGTCTTTTACTTTTTTTTATAATTTATATAATTTAAATATCAATTTATTTAGAATTTATGTAATTTATTTATTTATTTTTAATTGATATATATATATATATTAAAATTATTTATTTTTAATTTTATTTATTTAATATTTTTTTTAACTTTATTCATTTTTAATATTTATTATATTTATTTATTATCATTTTACATGTGTTTAATGTAGTTGTAATTTACATTTATTAAACTTATGTTACATTAATTTTACACACACAAGTAATATTTATTACTTTTTAATATTTTTTTCAAATTTATTCATTTTTAATATCATTTATTCATTAATAATCTTAATTTTTTTTTAATATTTTTGTTTAGTTTATTCATTTTCAATTTTTCTTTGTTTAATATTTTTGCAATTTTATCCATTTTTAATATTTATTTACACATGTTCATTTATTAACATTTAATGTTTTAATATGGTTTTATTTTATATAATTAATATATATTCAATATCATTAACATATATTCATTTTTAATTTTTTTTAGAATATTTATAATTGAAACACTGATTCATTTTTTAAATTTATCCATTAATTTTATTATTTATTTCATTAATAGATGTTATATATTATATAATTCCATTATTTAATTTAACATATATCAAACTTGTGTTGTATATATGTATATATATCCATTAATTTCACACACACATTTACGTAATTAATGCAATCTTATATAGAAACAAACACACATAATATTTATGTAATTTATTTAAATTTTAATATTCATTTAAAATTTCATTTAGTAACATAATATATTTAATATATTATTTTTTAATTGGTAAATTTTATTTATTCATTTTTAATATTATTTCATTTAATATGAGTTATTCATTTTTAATATTTATTAATTTTTATATTTTTTGGATTTTAATCATTTTATAATATTTATTTACTATGTTTTAATATTTTTAATATGTATTTATCTTCATTTTAATATATATCAAATTTTTTTTATAATTTGTATAATTAATAAAACTTATAAATTTTTAAATATTTTTAATGACTATTCAGTTTTAATTATTCAATGTCACTCATTTTTAACATTCTTTCATTTAAGATTATTTATTCATTAATAATGTTTAAAATATATTTATCAAAATATATTTTTAAATAAATATTTATAAATAAGTATATTTATAAATGTATATTTACTATATTTACAAACTTATATAATTATAATTATATATATATATATACTTTTTTTAAAAAGAATTTATAAAATTATAGATTTATAATAAATGTATTTAAATAATTAAGAATTGTGTGAACCATGGATTTAAAACCCATGGTTCCAAAAAATTTATGAAAAAAGAAGTCAAACAAACAAGGGGACAATGAAGTTGTAAGATAAAATAGGTTGCTTTCAGGTCACCACCACAAAACACCCATAAAACCTACACAGTCACCCTTTTTGTGTCTACCACCCCTTCCCCATGAGCCTCTCCAGCCTCTTGGGTGTCTACCTATCCTCCTTAGAAGTTTTCCATGTAGCGCCTTGATCATCTGTTCCCAGTGAATCTTCCTTCTCACTATGAGATTCAACATCTTGATGTCCATCTAGATCATTTTCTAGCACCAAGATTTGATATTCTTGATCAACATCATCAATCATGTCTTTCCCTATGGTAGCATTCCAAGGCAAGTCCTCATTAGGAAGGGTCTTATCTCCATACATAACTTAAATGATTTCATTGTCCCCAAGTGAGGGCTCCCTACAATGTGAAGTAGAGTCAACATGGATATCCTCACTTGCAGCCTACACAATCAATAAATTGGAAAAAATAACAGTTAGAGATTATTACAGGCTGTGGGAAATATTCCTTTATCCTTGTTTTATTTTTAATTCCTTTACACTCAAAGATCTCAATCAAATTCTGGGTTATTAATGAATTGAAACATATCAAAAAAATGGGTGTATAAACACCCATATTCTTTCCACTTCTTCCAGCCTAAGCATCAACTCCCACTTCAGTAGGAGTGAGGATATCATGGCTAGGGGTTTTAGTTTTATCCTCATTATTACATTTAGTGGATTTATTAACAACACCCCGAGAAGATTCTTCAATATCACCCATGTGCACATTCTCTGCACTAGACACATAAATGGAAGATTGGGCACCATCCTCTCCATCATTTGATTCCAAAGTCACATGTTCCTCAAACTGAATGGCCCTAGAGGTATCCTTCCTAATGGTACTTGGATCCCTCCCAGAAAGTTAAGAAGAGTATCCCTCACATCTCCCACTAATAGTCCCAACATTGGGAGTAGGCTCCCCACTATCATAATTCAATGGATTATGAGAATCTAGAAGAACACTCATTCTAGGCTTTGGGATCACTAGGATAGTGGATACAACACCCCTTGCATCCTATGTATCCTTCTTTCCTATGTAAGTGTTCAAAGCATTTCCAGGAATTAGATGAGCCTCTATCCTTTATCTTTAACATCATCTGGGAAAGATTTCACTTGTTTACCTTATTGTAACCTTTTATAAATGTACCGCTAAGAAGATCATCTAGTTCAATATTTTCATTAGGTGAGACATCTTGATCTATACTCTCCTCCAGCAGACCATGTTCATTTATATTTGAGGTATTATCCTAGTCTCGATGGAAAATTTGCACCTATTTTTGAGCATTCTTGTTCTTTGGATTACCCCCAACATCAGTGGGATTCATCACCCCTATGATTGAAACAAGTAAAATATCTTTATAATACCTCATTTCTCTCTCCTTGGTAAAATAAGAATTTCTTCCCAGTACTTTGGGTTAAAAAATCATTATTGGATACTATAACATCAGTGCACTTACATCCATAGATGAGGTTTTTCTTCCCACACCATTTTAAGGACCAAAAATAACAACATTGTTTGGAATTTCCCCTATATCCTTTTCAACAGGTAGTTTTAATTTATAACTCCCAATCATATTTCCATGATTCCTACAATTTGTACACTTCAAATTCTTTCTGCATTTTCAACTGAATAGCCAATACAATTACAAGTTCTACAAAAGTTATGGAATAATTTAAAATTCCACTATAACCTCAAGTATAAATTTGAAATCAATCATACAGTTTCGATAGGTGTGGATCATAGATCAACCTCAACAAGAACCCTAGAAAAATGGTTTTAGTGAGATCACTCGGTTTCTTTATCAAATTTTATTTGAATTTAAACTGTATAGGTAATCTCCCATAGGATTTATGGGTTCCATAAAAACCATTTTATACCCCTAATTTTAACCAAAACCTATGCAATCGAGTTGTTCACATAGGATAGATCAAACATTGGGTCTTATTATTATTTTCTCAAGATGACATGTGTTAGAGAGACTAATATAGAGATCTAGGATTTAATATTTAAATCCCTAGATGGGGAAAAAATAGACGAATACCTTACCGATCAAGGTTAAACTTCATGTATCAAATCCACAAACCTAGATGAGTTGGTTCTTAATTATATAGGTTTTTATTAGTGTTTTTAGCACTAATAAATATAAGCCTTTATCAGTTATTTTATAGCACTGAAAAATATACATATTTATCATTTCTATAATATAAATCACTGATAAAGTCTATTTTGATCATTGATAATATTCTAGCGCTGATAAATATAGGAATTTATTAGATCTTTTTTAAAAGGGATGATAAAACCCTTCCCAATCTTATAAATTTATCCCAAACTGAACCCATTTCTCTTGCTTCGTTCAATCCCTTAGGGATGACTACCTCTACTACTACTCCCCCTCAACCTTCTTGGATGAATCATTCTTCTCAAAACCTATGTTATGTTAATATTTATAGTCTTATCTCATTTATCAGTGTATTATAATATCCTCGACATGTGAAACCTCCCACGTGTATAACTGGAACCACTGCATGTAGACACCTATGATATCCTTTTCATACTGGCCATTTTTTAAGGATTATTTTGGGGGAAATGGGATTATTTTATGAGATTAAAATCTATTTCCACTATCAAAATGTTTAATTTTCAATATGGTGCAGTTTTTTATTTTCCTTTTCCCATATCAAGTTTTGTAGCATAAATAAGACACAAACTAAATCAATTATATATAAATATTTTTATAATATCTTTTTAAAATAACTCAACAATAAACATCAATAGTTTGGGTCGATTTTAATAGTGCATCAATCCAATATGGAAACATAATATAAAGATATAATTTATTTTCATGGTATTGGTGTCTCCCTACAATGAAACATAGAATGAATATAATATCTTTTAAATAATTTATTCATTTTAATTGTGATATTTATGAGTTTATATTCATTTAATTTTATTTATATAAGTACATACAATATTTATCTTATTTAAAACTATACAATATTTCTAAAATGTTTTTTAATACATGTTGAATTTAATATTCAAAAGGATTCCCTCAATATAAATCCATCTAATTTTCTAAAACCATGAAATTCATTAATTGAATTTTAGATATTTCAATGTGAATAATTTTCTTGAGAAAAAACTATATCTTTTTTTAAAAAAATTATAGAATCTATTGATGGTATAATAATGGGTTTCACATAGACTGGGTGGAATTTTCCTATTCACTAAATTAATTAACAGATCAATTTATGATAAGGAATTTTTTAAATGGCTACTCAATGACAAATATTTCATTTTACCCCATTTTTTTCATATTATCTAAGACCATAGTGAGTGGAATTAATTTTCTAGGATAGGTTTATAGATTTTCCAAGATGCTAATATGGAGATTGGAATCATAGAATCTCATAAGAGAAATCATACATTGTACTAATGATAATATAGATATGTATTTAGGTAAGGAAAAAATGAACATAGGGGCTTAAGGACATATTTAGAGAATTCCCACCCACTAAATGAATGATTCTCATTTCAATTCTGTAATTGGATTTTGTATTATCATCATCCCTAAAATAAAAATTTTATAGTGGTTATTTGTTTAAAATTTAAAATCACTATTAAAAATTTATAATATTCTTTACAATCTATTTATAAACTATAATAAAAAAAAGAAAATATTTTAATTCAAAAACATGATTATTAAATATTATATCTATTATATATAGTTATATAAGAAATATATTTATAACATTAGAATGTATTTATTAATTTAAACCTCATTTCCAATTAGTAATTGGTTCTTTCTTTTAAGTGTGTCCTTTCTCCTTTTCCCCCTTGCATTCATTCTGAACACCATTGAATTTCTTTAAGTCAACAATATTTTGATCTTTTTTTTCTATTTTAATTTATTGGTCTATCCTATTGAGGTAAACCCAAAATTTTATTTAAACCCTTGTCCCTTTATGAGGACTCCAATAACTATATTTAAATCTCCACTCATACTTCCCTTCAATATTTAAATTGGTATCGTGATCAGCATTCAAAACATCCATATTAGCTTCCATCTAGTTTAAACCTTGATTTAGTTTCCACTCTAACATTTTTCGAAATTTGATTCTATCTATTGGTTCCACTGTGGTTGAATTTTGTTTTCAAGTTGTCCCAGGTAGTTGGTCTTATACTCCAATTATTAGTTTTATATGATCTTTTCTTCTTATCCCACTAGGGAACTTCTTTAACTTGTATTGAAGTAGATTATTTCATCATGTGATAAAAGATCATCAAATTTGAATCCTAAAAACCCATGTTAATGAAACACCACTTGAACCACCATATAACAAGTGAAGAAATTAATAAATATCAACTCCTCCCTCTTATTGTAATCCCACCTATAAAGGTTACAAAAAATGTCTTAAAATTACCACCTTTTTTCCTACTCAATATCAAATTGAGAACCCGGACTAACAACTACATGTTTACTTACAAGTTTTTTTTATTATATCACCCTTATGTAAAATGATAAGTTGTATGGAACCATCACCAATAACATTCAAATGTTGGGTTCCTCTTATTAGAGTTATATATAACTTTCTCCTTTGATTATAAATATATTATGTGTATTTTTTTAACAAAATGAATATTTTATTAAACTAATTGGATGGATATGAATCAAAAATGGATGAGCACTAATCATATTGAAACAGAGTCCAATGATGGAGTAAAAGAGTTCATCAACTTTTCAATGGATCATGGATATGACCCTACTCAAATCTTTTTGTGTGTATGTTAGTTGTTTTTATTCAAGAAAAATTAGTTTAGAAGAGTTATAAGAACATTTGATTTATCACAGAATAGAACAGAGCTATAAATGTTGGACTAAACATGGGGAGAAACTAAATGTACACACTAATTGGGATGATACTACATTTTATGGATCATTTGATATGAATACCAGTGTGAATAATTATGGATATTAAATATAATAAATGAAATTAGAAATCGAATATGACCTTTGAGATTCTCCAATGTTGTTTGTGAAGTTAAATAGCTATGATAAGAAACCATTGTATACAGTTTGTAATAAAAATATAATATTTTTAGCTATATTGAAGTAATATAATTCAAAAAACTTGGCCTCTTGATTTATATACTTACAAAATAAAATGAACTTCCTTTTTGAACATATGAAACTAAACTAATGCTATGTTCAATGTTCATGATCTATAAAAGAATACATGAATTTACAAATGATTTCATATTATTTCTCAAGGACTATGAATCAATCAAAAAATTTCCTATGTGTGGTGAAAATCGATACAATAATGATGAATCAAGTCCTTGGAAATCCATACTGCACTTTCTCATCATTCCATAGTTTATACAGCTATATGGATTTCATGAAACTATTATACAATTGACATGGAATGAAAATAAAATAATTTATGATGGGAAACTATGTCATTCAATAGACTCTCCTCTATATAAAAAATTGATTACGAGTATCTTGAATTTGGAAATGAGTTAAGAAACCTCTATATTACATTATCAATAGATGGAATAAATCCTTTTGGTGTACATAGTAGTACTCAAGATACATGGCTAGTTATGTTGGTAAATTATAAATTTACACCATGGTTATGCATGAAGAACAAATACATTTTGTTGTACCTACTTATATCTATACCAAAACAACATGTTAATGATATTTATTTCTATTTGGATCCATTGATCGAAGATATGAAATTGACGTGGGATACATTTTTTACATCATATGATTCACATAGAAGTAAATAATTAAATTGGGAACCATGATTCATGGTATGATAAATTAATTTCCTACATATGGAAATTTTTTTCATCTATAACATTAAAGGAATGTTTGGGTGTCTCATTTATGAAGAATGTACACACTCAGTTAAGTTGAAACATTCCTTGAAGATTTTTTTTGGATATCATAAATTTTTACCTAAAAAGCATAAATATAAATCCTAGAAGACATCATTTGATGGGAATATAGAACAAGTTAAAGCACCCACTACAATAATTAGTGATCAAATGTTTGAGAAAGTAAAAGATATTAAAACTATTTTTGGTAAACCTTTTTTTAAAAACATTATGAAATCATGTTGGAAAAAAGGTTCAATTTTCTTTGAATTATTATACTGTAATCAATTATATGTTAGAAATTTTCTTGGTTTCATTCATGGGGAAAATGTATTTAATAGTTTTATTGGAATGTTACTAATTTTTTTTGAAAAAATATGGAATTAAGGCTAGGTTAGACATGATTTACATGGGGATAAGGGAAGATTTGGAACCAATGAAGGGTAAAAGGTGAAATTTTCTTCCTCTAGCATTTTACACTCTTTTCTAGAAATGAAAAATTACAAATTTTCAATTTCCTTAATAGTGTAAAAATTCCAAAGGGGTGCTCCAAAAATATCAAGAATTTTGTGTTAATTACTAATATGAAGTCATAGTGTATAAAATAACATGACTATCATGTTTTGATGTAAGATTTGATTCCCACCGCTTTACATTACATTTATCCTAAAAATGTATGACATACATTTACCAGACTTTATTTATTTTGTAAAGCCATATGTATTAAAGTTATAGACCTAGTGATGTTTCCAATTATAAATAAGGATATTGCAGTCATATTATTTGAATTAGATATGTTTTTCCCACTGTCATTCTTTGATATTATGGTCCAACTATTGGTTCACTTGGCTAGAGAGGTTCAACTATGTGGTCCTCTTCATTATAGATGGATGTACCCCACTCAATGATATATGAATATTTTGAAAGGGTACACCAAGAATCAAAGTAAAACATAAGGTTATATTGAATATCAATATATTTTTGAAGAGGATGTTGAATTATATACCGGTTACATATTAGATGTTGATATCATCAGTCTCATAAAGTCACATAATAGAACATGCCTTATAGGATAAGGGATTTTTGGAAGATATATTGTTACAATTATCATCACATAGAAGGAGAAATATCACCTTTAAATTTTACATAATAGTGAAATGGTTTCTTCATATGTTGAACTCATAACGTAATTCTTAAACATTTTAATTCGTCAAGGTTTGGTGGATGGATATCAAATACACATAATCAATAGTTTATAGTATGGTTTTGAAATCATATTTATAAGGTGTTATCTAAAAATATGAATTCAATTTCCAAATGACTTCAATAGATATCTAGGGGACCAAATGTAAATATTGTATCTTACAATGGTTTTGTAATTAATGTTTATATATAAAGGAATAATATGAACACACTATAATATGGAAAAATGAAATTATGCTTGTGGAATAAGTGATGCACGTATCCAATTCCAAGTATAGAAATCCAATTTATGAGAATATGTAATATTTTAGAATCATAAAAAAATATACTAGTTGGATTATAAAATATTTCAAGTGTTGATTTCTCATTTAAAATAGATTGACAATAGGAGTGAAGTTAAGGTCAATTAATTAGGATTTGTGAAGGTTAATTTTAGTCTGGAAGGGTATAATGATGATCCATTCATAATGGAATCATAAGAAGTGTACGTATTTTATTTATCAGATCTAGTAAATAATAATTTTCCAACTATCCTATTGGTGACTAAAAAAAATAGGGTCATATGAAAATTCCATTGAGGATGGCCCTTTCATTGGGATATCACAATCATTTTATGATGGTCCCAATATAGATAAATACTTGTACATTATATGGGACATAAATAAGGGATTTGGATACTCAATAAAAGAACCAAATCCCTCCAAAATTTTTAAAAAAAGTGTTCAATGAGAAGGTTAAAGTGTTTTTTAATATACTATGATTTTCCTCATAATGTTATGTGTTCTCTACTATATTTATGTAATACAAATTAAATGATTTACTACTCCTAAAGATAATGACTTCTTCACATGATGATGTTACCAATCCCAAATAAGAATATATGGTTGATGATGAAACTACATAATTATTAGGGGATCAACAAAAAGTTGATGAAAAAAAATAATGACATAGAATTACCAAGTTAAATAAAATTATTAAGGCAAGGAGAAAGGGCATAAAATTATAGTTTGTCTATAATCAATGAAACCAACCATTTGACCCTAAAATTTCAATGTTTATTAGTTATGTTGGGGTCATAACAAGAATGCATGTGCCAATTGATATAGATATGTGGAACCATGAACAACCTATATTGAAGGAAATCCTTTGGGAAGATATTAAGGTAATGTTACAATATACTTTCTATATTTTACCAAAAAATTATATAATGGATTATTGATTTAATTTTAATTATACCTTGTAGAGTTTTTTTAGTTGATTTAAATAAGAAATATGTATTAATGGCCATTTTAAAATCGCAAAGAGTATTCTAGAAACTTCTTACAAAGCATCGTATTAGACACTTTGAGAGAAAGTAAATCCACACCAACCAATTATGTATGAACCCATTATAAAATAGGTCACATAGAAAGATTTCATTAGTCATCATGATGAGAAGTCATTTCAGGTAAAATTTAGTTGATAATATTTTATTGGAAATTATTTATTTTATCCACTTTGATTAAAAATTGTTAATTTATGAAATAGAAAAGAAGTGTTGAAAATAAAAAATGTGCAAAAAAACCAATGTACCCCTACCGTAAATCTAGGACGGGGTATGCTCAACTTGAAAAGAAAATTATATGTATTTTAAATATAAAACAAATTTTTTTATGTGATATTAAACATATATAATTTGTTTATATACATATTGATGAATCAAAATATGAAAGAACTTATATCCCAATTTATGTTCTATATAAGTAGGTCTGTATAAATAAAGAGGGTAAACTAATTGATGAAAACAAACAAAAAGTATGAGAAGAATGTGCAAGTATTAAATAATAATAATTAATTATTCTTCATAATAGTATTACATAAAAATTTATATTTATGTTCATAAATATTTATATGGTTTATACAAAAGAATCAGTATTGACTATACTTGAATAAAAACTACTTTTAGTAGCATTAAAGTGGCCTGAACAATATGGCCGCATTAGAGGTGCATGTTTTAAAGTGTCACCTAGAACATATTTCAAGAAAAAAAGTTTCAAATAGATACATATGAGATTATGAAAGGATTATAGGCACATATATATTATTTGAAAGATATTATTCTCGGGTCTATTTTGGTGGATCAATACATGTGAAATGATAAAAGCAAACGAGTAGTGGAATGAAGATCAGTACATGAAGATACAAATTACCCCACTAGCTTTGAGGCTATACATTCCCCTAAACTACCTACCTTACCCAATGTAATCAATTTTTTACTTACTCTTTCCCCTAAATGTAAATCAACAACTTCATATAACTTTATATTACTGAAATTCTATAGGTTCAAGTTTTATGTGATTTATATCTATCAACACCCACACATCGCCTTGTTGCAAGGGGTATGATTTATAATATCACAATAGACACGATACACACAAAATAACTCCAAAAATGTCACATGAGAGTGGGGATTAAACTATATCACAAGCCAAAAGATGAGTTTCCTATTCTTCTTGATGATATGGATGTCACAATGGTCAATGATGATATTGGAACTTTTATAGCATGACTATCTAATATTATAAATATATATGAGGTTTGTCCTTAATTTTTTTTAAAATTAAAATCCTTTAACAGTTGATGAAAAAAGTTATGAAACGAGGTATGGTAATATAGATGGATAAAACAACATGTAAACAGAAGGTTAGATCAAGACAATCTGGTGAATCGACCAACAAAACAAAAGGACCTTCTAAAAGTACCTTATCCCCTCAATTTTTACTACTATATATATCAATATTATAAGTTAGTGAAGACACCATATTCAAATATAGAAATATTTCATACATTTAATATAAAACAGAAATATTTGGAAATTTCATTACAAACATTGTAGGTCTGGAGAGTGTAAATGATATTATCAAGTTTTAATGGCATAAAGTCTCAGTTGCAAATACATACATGAGGTACATTTTCATAATCCAACTATCCAAAAAAAGATCTACTATATTCACTATAGTTAATAACTATTCATAGTTTCTACAAGTGAATATATTACTACTATACAAAAGGAAACCCCTATTAAGTAATATTTAAACTCACTAATCCATGTATCATTTCTATGGAAAACTTTTCTTTGGCATTGAAAGAAATTTACTTTAGAAAAAATGAACTATGTGAGGAATTTGATAAGAAAATATCAGACGATATAGTCTTATTGGTGCCTATAATGATGGGGTAAAAGTAAATAATTTAATCATATATAATATATTTTTCATTTTTTTATTAATTATTTGTTTTTGTTTCTTATGAAGCACTGTATGACGAATATAATAAATTTGGAAACCCGAAATGTTTATTTTATGGATCCAATGAATGGATTTCCATCAAAATGAGCACACTTGATGACTATTATGAAATTTTAATGCATTTGAATCAACATTTTATAGATAAAATTTGAATTATATGTTTCATTTTGTATTTTAACAAGAAGTTTTTTATGAAAGGGTGATATATAAATATTGTATAAATCATGGAACGAGGTTGGTTACTGAACATAATAAGCCTACTAATTTCTTCAAATGGAAACAGATTAAGGTATATATAGTAATATTTAACTATCAAAACATATTTCAAAACAATTTCCTTATTTTGGTTAATGTTTATTCAGTTTCTGAAGAAAGATAATGATAATGATTGTGGATATTATTTTTGAAAATTTATGAAGGATATCATATATCATCAAGAGACCAGTATCTACAAAAAGTTAATTCCCAAAGGTAATTATAATTTCATCAAAATTATTTCTTAATAATTTTTTGTCTATATTTTCTTATAACTACCAAGATTTCCAACAATCTATATACTCAAAAGAAGAAGTAAATTTTGTAGAGTTGAGTGAAATGAGTATATATTGTCAAAAAATTTTCCAACATAAAATTTAGGTGATAACCTATTATGTTTTTGATTTAGTATAGGTTATGACCTTATATATACATTTTGGATGTGAATTATTAGTTTAATAATGCTTATATATATTTTTTTAATTTGTTTCTCAAAGGAGTAGTATATTGGAGGGTTACACTCTAAAAATTATAACGTAGCTAGTAACATGTTTTTAGTTTCTCATTATCATGAGATATTAGACTTTGAGGATGAAACTGAGATAATTTCAATATAGAAATGGGTCAAGAATGTATATAAACATTATGAAAATGTGAATTACTACTACTTATTTAGTTAATTTTTTTATCATTTTTTCTAATTTTTTTAAGTTAATTTCATTATCATTTTTATCTGATACTTATTTGGGTTTTTCACATATCTTTTTGAAATTCATACTTTTCATTCGACTATCTGCAACAAGACAGAAAATAGAGAACATGTTTCTTTCAGACAGAAGAGGAAATCACATGTTTCCAAAAACATGAGTGAATCATAAGGATTCATCTAAAAAATCTATAAACACATTAATTTTCTTAAATTAAATTTTTAAAGAGAATATATAGTTCAAATAGAAGCTCTCATTTACCAAGGGATTGTGCTATATTTAAATGAAAAGTATGAATTCCCAAAAGATATTTCATAAAAATTATCTTAAATAGTATAGGAATTAACCACACATTAATCAGCCACACCTCAATCTGATGCATAGTGTGCTTAGTATGACTCAAAGTGTATGATTTTAGCCTAAAATTTACATTTTTGTTCAAAATACACAACACATACTTAAAACCAAGTAAATGAGCTCATATTTTTCTAATACTTTAAGAAATTGATGCATAATTAATTTATAACATATAGTAAAAAACACACCTCAATCTGATACACATTGTTTCTTATATGAATCAAAGTGTATTTTTTCAGTTTAAAATTGAAATTTTAGTTTAAAACAAACTTGATATACTTAAAAATGAGAAAACACATTCATATTGTTTTAATACTTTAGAACATCGATGAATAAGTAATTTTCATATGTAAGAATCAACCACACACCAATATGATACATGATGTTCCTGGTATGACTCAAAATGTATGTTTTTATTTTATAATTGATAGTTTAGTTCAAAACACATTTCATATACTCAAAAATGATAAAACACATTCATATTGTTTTGATACTTTATAAAAATTATCAATAATACATTTTTGGTGTATAGGAATCAACTACACCTCAATTTGATACATGGTGTTCCCGATATGACTCAAAGTGCATGTTTTTAATTTTAAATTGAAATTTTAGTTCAAATAGACGTGACATACTCAAAACTAAGAAAATAAATTCTGATTATTTTTATAATTTATAAAAATTATTCATAAGCCATTTTTGATGTATAAAAATTTGCCTCATGTCAATCCGACACATGATGTGTTCAGTATCACTTGAATTTCATGTTTTCAATACAGAAGTGCTATTTAAGTTTAAAATGTGTGTCGTATATCCAAAACTAAGAAAATGACCTTATATTATTTTAAAACTTTAGAAAAAAAAATTCATAATTAATTTTTGATGCATAGTAATTGACCACTGGTCAATTAAACACATGATGTGGTTGGTATAACTCAAAGTATGTGTTTTCAATATAAAAGTGTCATTTTAGTTTAAAATGAATCACATGGAAAAAACTGAGAAAAAGATCTTGGATTGTTTTTAAACAATTGTAAAATGATCCATAATTCATTTTTGATGTGTAGGAATCAACCATATATCAATCTGATAGACGATGTGGAAGGTATGACTCAAAGTGCGTGTTTTCAATACAGAAGTTCCATTTCAGTTTGAAAAGTTCACCACGTATAAAAAACATAGAAAATGAGATCGAATTATTATTAAACATTCAGAAAACTATGCATAATTAATTTTGGATGTGTACTAATCAACCTCACCTCAATCTGATACATGGTGTGTTCGATATGACTCAAAGTGCGTGTTTTTAGTTTTAAATTGACATTTTAGTTTAAAACACATGTGACATGCTCAAATCCAAGAAAAAACATTCAAATTGTTTTTATAGTTTATAGCAATGATCCATAAGTCATTTTAATGTGTAGGAATCAACCAAACCTCAATATGATATATGGTGTGCCTGATATGACTCAAAGTGTATGTTCTTAGCTTAGAATTGATAGTTTAGTTAAAAACACATGCCACATACTCAAAAAGGATAAAAAACATTAATATTTTATTGATACTTTATAAAAATTATACATAATACATTTGTGACATACAGTAATCAACCACACCTAAATCTAATACATGGTGTTCCCAGTATGACTCTAAGTGTATAGTTTTTAGTTTAAAACTGACATTTTAGTTCAAAACACATGTGACCTACTCAAAATAGATAAAACACATTAATATTGTTTTGATAATTTATAAAAAATATCCATAAGTCATTTTTTATTTGTATGAATTGAAATCACATCAATTTGATACACGATGTGGCTGGTATTACTCGAAGGGTGTGTTTTCAATACAGAAGTTCCATTTAAGTTTAAAAAACACATCACATATTAACAATGAGAAAATTATCTTTAATTATTTTAAAACATTATGAAAATAATTAACGATTCATTTGTTACATGTAGGAATTGACCACATGTCAATCTGACACATGATGTGTTTAGTATGACTTAAAGTATGTTTTTTTAATATAAAATTTTCATTTTAGTTTAAAACACATCACATAGATAGAACAAATAAAAAGATCTCATAATATTTTCAAACTTTATATGAATGGTTCATAATTAATTTTCAATGTGTAGCAATAAATCATACAAAAATATGATAGATGATGTGCCAAGTATGACTTGAAGTTCATGTTTTCAATATAGAAGTTCCATTTTAGTTTAAAATGTATGTCACATATCCAAAACTAAGAAAATGAGTTTGTATTGATTTCAAACTTTAGGAAAACAATCCATAATTCATTTTTTACATTTAGGAATTGACTTCACCTAAATATAATATTTTTTTTTTGAAGAAATAAGGATTATATTAATGGCGAATATCAATAGTCGTACATAAGCAGAGCCAATAAGGAAAATTGTCCATCCATAGTTGGTTGACATCGAAGGGGCCTGAGGCTGCTAGCTGATGGGCCACATTGTTTCCTTCCCTTTTGATAAAGGAGAAGGTGCAGCAAGAGAAGCCCTGGAACAGCGAGCAGATTCTTCTGAAGATAAAGCCAAAGCCCTGGAGTCCAGCGTCACCGTGGTTAATAGCATTGATGACCAAAAGGAAGTCAGACTTGATGATGATATCAGCCCATCCACGTTCCATAGAGAGCATCATCCTTGCTAGTATGGCATAGGCCTCATCAACTGCAGGTTCTTAGAAGGCATGATGTGGTTCATATTTTGCTGCAATGATCTACCCCAGATGATTTCGAGCCAGGAGGCCAAGAGCAACATGCCCATCCTTAGGGAGAGAAGCGTCCATGTTAATTTTAAGACTCCCTTCCTTGGGGGGGGGGGTCCAGTGAGGGGGATAGGAGGGGGAAACACCTAAAAAATAGTGTCCTTTGCGGTCCTTCCATCCCTCAATCCATGAAGTGGCTCGTTCAATCCAGAACTCAGGAGGCTGATGAACAAGGTGGAAAACCGAATCGTTATGCTAAACCCAAATGATCCAGGACATGGTGCAATGAGATCTTTCATCAGACGATGAAAGAGAGGAACACCAGTGCATTAGAAGATCGGGGAGGTCAGAGGCAATGTCCAGCAAAGCGTCCAAAGTCGAGCCGGATTTATTCCAAATTTCCTGGGCTCCCGGGCAGTGAATGATGGCGTGCCAAGGGGTTTTAGGAATATTCGGGCAAAAAGGGTAGGATTCAGCACTGGCCATATGTCAGAAAACAAGGAGGCTCATGGTAGGGAGGGTGCCTGTGCCACCTGCCACCAAAATTGGTGAATTTTTTGGGGGACGTTAATATTCCAAAGAGTTTTCCATGGTCCCTCATCACGGTCACGAGAGTGAATGCCAAGAGCTAGTCTGTACCCAGATCTCACCGTGAACTCGCCTGAAGAATCATTGGTACAAAAAATATGGTCTGGGCCGGCATCAGGGACCCATGGGATGCTTAGAATAATTATTTAGTCTCTTTCATTAAACCATTCCTGGATTTTTTCCACACACCATCCCGGGCCCTGGTCTGAAAAGAGGCAGTTGATAGTGGCATCTTCAAGACCTGGTTGAACGGGGGATGTGGCCCTCACACCATCCTTATCGAAAATTCAGGGATCGGTCCAGATGTTGACATATGAGCCATTTCCAATACTCCAGCCCAGTCCTTTTTCCAGGAGATTTCGCCCCCCCCCCCCCCAAATACTTCTCTAGAGGAAGCTAGGGAGGGGGCCAAGAAAGGAGCCACAAAAGTCCATGTGGGGAAATTATTTGGCATGATTAACCACGCACATAAAGATAATGGATGGTTAAGAAGGCACCATACTTGCTTGGCCAACAGTGCATCATTGAATAGAAGAAGATTCCAGAATTCCATCCCTCACTCCGACTTGGGTTTGCAGAGTTTCTCCTAGGCCAACCAGTGCGGTCGATTTCTGCCATCGTTTTTCCCCCACAAGAAGTTGGAAGTATATGAATGGATCATGTTTACGATTTCCGCCGGGAGCTTAAACATCGACATAAAGTAGCTGGGGATAGACTGAATGATATCTTTAATGAGGGTTCCTTTGCCAGCTTTGGAGATGATTTTTGGGGTCCAGCCTTGAATTTTTTTCTCAATCCTGTCCACCAGAGATGCAAAGATTTCTTTTTTGGACCGGCCAATCACCGTAGGGAGTCTGAGATACTTATGGTGTTTTTCGACCAAATGGATGCCTGAAGATGCACAAAAATAATCTCTCTTGATAGAAGGCACCCCTGCACTGAATGATATTTACGATTTTCCATGGTTTACAGACTATCCAGACACCCGCTCATATTGCTGGATCACTTGGCTGATCACTTGGCATTCATTAACAGTGGATCTAGAGAAAAGGAGGCAGTCGTCAGTGAAGAAGAGATATGAAACTTGTGGGCTCTCACGACAGACCTTTGCACCATGAATAGACTTAGAGGATGCAGCCCTGGAAATGAGGTTAGAGAAAACATCAGCCACCAAAATGAAGAGAAAAGGGGATAGAGGGTCTCCCTAGAACAGGCCTCAGGTTTGGGTGAATCCTCTGGTGAGCTCCCCATTGACCTTGATTCTGAAAGAGATGGTCGAGATGCAGTTCATGACAATTTCTGTCCATTTAGTGCAGAAGCCCATTCTCAGCATCACAGCTCTAAGGAACTTTCATTCCACTTTGTCATAGGCTTTGGTCATTTCCAGTTTCCAGGCCATGGTTCCTCTTTTCATAGTGGAGTGTGTTTTCATAGAGTGGAACACTTCATGGGACACAATTTCATTATCAGTAATCAGCCTCTTGGCCATGAATGCACTCTAGTTTTCGGTGATAATATCAGGAAGCCAAGGACGTAGCCGATTGACAAGGATTTTTGAGAAGATCTTATAAGAAACATTGCAGAGGCTAATAGGTATAAAATTATGGATAACCTAAGGTTTCTTGATTTTGGGGATGAGGACGAGGACCATTTCGTTGATAGCGGAAATGCTTGTATTACCCGCCCAGATGTTTTTTATCATTTTGCAGATTTCAGGACCGATGATGTGCCAATATTGTTTAATTTTTTTTTGTGAAAACCATATGGTCCTGGGGATTTAGTGGGGTGGATATGCTTCAAATCCAGGTGTATCTCATCATTCGTCACATATTTTGTAAGCTGTCGGTTAATCTCCTTGGGGATCACAGGTTTGATGCATTCTTCCACTTCAGCAGACATGAAAGGAGTCCCCATGGAGAAGAGGTTCTGGAAATAGCCTACCAAAGCTTTGTGAATGCCACAGGTGTCAGAAACTTTGCTTCCATCAGGTTGTGAAAGGCTCCTGATAGATTTTTTTCAGCTTCCAGTAGACTATTTCAGGTGGAAATACCTTGTAATAGCGTCTCCCTCTTTAATATGGGTGTCACGCGCCCGCATAGCCCAAAAGCTTTCCTTAACATGAAGGGCCCCGTCCAGATCTCTTTGAGTGGCACTAGTCCTGGAAATGTTTCCATTGGATGGGGGTTGCCTGAGTAAGTTGTGAAACCTCTTTTCGAGGACGTCAAAATGCCTATCAGGTTGGTAGAATTTCTTTTTGCTCCAAGATCTCAAGACGGAAGTAACCTGTTGGATATTGAGGCCAAAATCTTCTTGGGAACTCTTCCAGCTTGATCAGACCACCTCTTCGCATTCATGTTCATTTTCCCAGAAGCTCTCAAATCTGAAGGGTCTGCTGAGATTTTGATTTCATTCACCTTTCAAACAGTCAATTAGAATTGGGCAGTGATCCGAACAGTTAAGGGCCATGTGGACACCATGAAACATATTGAACAGATTGATCCAATCAGTAGAACCCAAAAATCTATCAAGACGCTCAACGATGCGAGTACCTTCAGTATTTCTGCGAAACCAAGTAAAAGAATTACCTGTGAACCCCAAATCAACCAGGTTTGCCTTAGTGACCGCATCTTTGAAGTTAGACATTAGGGATGGGTGTCAAAAACTGCCACCTATTTTTTCCTTAAGGAACATGATCTCATTGAAATCACCTCCGAAAAGAATAGGGCTAGGTAAATCATGTCACAGCTTGAAAAGAAGGTCCCATGACTTCCCCTTATCAGAATGGGATGGCCAACCATAGAATCCCACAAAGGTCTAGGGTGGGTGCAAGTCAGTTTGAATAGTCCCATCCACGTGGTGCATGGAGAAAGACAAAATTTTAACGTCAATATTTTCCTTCTAGAGGAGATAGAGGCCCCCAGAATGGACTTGTCTGGGCACCGGAAAACAGCCTTGGAAGCCACACTTCTGAGAAATACCATTGATGTCCTTGTTTTCAAGTATGGTTTAGGACAGGAAAACCATATTGGGGTGACTTTGAGTGAAATTCCGCTGAAGCATTCGAACTGTTCGTGGGTTTCCAAGCCCACGACAGTTCCATCATAACACTATCATTTCTCTAGGTGGGGCTGGGTGTCTCCCTCTGCCACCTTTGGTTCCTCTGGACTTGTTTCTCCACATGTTGTTTTCCATTTTTTGGTTGGATTTCTCTCTGATTGGCCTGTTTCATTTTGTCTTTTCCTGACCCCGGGTTTAGGGTCTACCACGTGACCATCACTGTCTCCTTGTTGCACTCTTCTCCACGTTTGACGGGTAATTGGGCCCCATATTGGAATTCCCATCATTTAATGGGCCCCCATTTTTTTTAATTCCTGTTGCGGCTGATTGTGGGTCAGGGTCTGGATCTGGTGGTTTGGTGTGCATCGACCTTGCCTTTGCGTATTGTCTTGGTGGTTCTTTTTTCTTCGTTTCTGACCTTGTGGTAGTTTGAGTATCATCCTTTGGGGGGTAAGGATAGAATCCATCTTCTCTCTGAGTGGGATGGTCAGCATTAGGGAAATCCAATGGTCCAATCATAAGGTATTTTTTAGGTGTGGGTTCCGCCTGGTTGGCATGCACCAACGTATGACGGTCACAGTACTTTTGTTTTTCCGTCTCAGAGATGAAAGCATATTTATTCATTTTGGAATGGATCCAAGGGAGATATTAGAGAATGATGTTACCAGATTCACTCTTATGTTTTATGGTGCATGTTCTTTCCAGATATCCAAGGTGACCATAGAAGAAACAAGAGATTGGGAGTTTCTTGAACTCAAATGATATCCAAGTGTTGGCTTCTTCAATTTTCAGGAACATTCCCCTCATCAGGGGCTCTGACACCACAATTTCCACCCTGATATGAACCTCGGGACCCAAGTGTATTGGGTATGAGCAATCCCATTAAAGAAAGTGACCTAAAATGTTCCCTATTTCCCTCATGATTCATACCGTTCTTGCATGAAAGGGGATTCCTTTAATACGTATCCAGAAGGGGGAGCGGGTTAAATTCACTCACTGGATATCATCCCCCCTTTGTATTCTTCCATGAGGAGGAGTTGATTATCGAAGGACCACGGTCTGCCCTGCAAGATTTTGTCTCTATCTTTCTCATTGAAGAATTCAAAGATGAGGCGGTTGATCCCCGCTACCCGGATAGCCACTCTTGCATCAATTTTCCAGATATTCTGAAGGGTGTTTTTGAGAGCCCCATGATTTACCGATATCTTTTAAACTAACTTTCCCACAATGAGCAGAGACATGAATTTTTCCAAAAGTGTGTCTTTGTTTCTCTAAGCCTTGATTTGCACATTTTCTTTGTCCGTCAGGGAAAACCTCTTCCATTGATTAACCAAGTCAGCATCCATAGGGAAAACCAGAAGTTGAATTATCAAACCTTCTAAAGGACCGATGCCTTGGAAATCCCCCGCGTCCCTGGGACACCAAACTTCAAAACTGGGTAAAATCTCCAAAAACGCCCTGAGCGCAAAGTAAACCCAGTCCAGTCTCACTTGATTCAAGGATCGGTCAAGAAATGAAATCCCCGGACCAAAAACCTCTTCGCGACCCCCTTACGCGGTCCACACAGCTGAGATAGGCACCTCATCCTTTGTGATCAACACTGCCTCTTAAGTGGTCATGTTCAACAAACTCGCATCGCGTTCCCTCCAGTATTTGCGGATCAACACCCCACGACAGAACCTTCGCAGCTTCATAATGCGGATGATGATTTGTGAAGACACCAACCAGGAACAGACACGAAGCGATGTCTACTTCACGGACCCACAACGCCTTAAGACTTCGGGGGAGGAACTTCACGAGTCACATGTTTTGCGGCGAAACAACGCCAACCGTGAGAATGGCCGATCGGCCACCGGCCACCGCCAACCTTCACAATTCCCTCCTAGTCAACGCGGAGCAAAACCCCTCGATAGGGAAACACAACAACACAATGCGGCAGAGGTTTCCCGCTAGCACAACCAGTAACACAAATCTCAGACCTCAGACCACTTCGCGGACCCACAAACCTCAGACCTTCGCAGATGGATCTTTGCGAATCACCCCCTTCACGGTGAATCACCCCCTTCGCGGAGAATACCTAAATCTAATACATGGTTTATCTAGTATGACTCAAAGTGTGTGTTTTTAGTTTAAAATTGAAATTTTAGTACAAAACACATGTGACATAATAAAAATGGAGAAGAAATATTCAAATTGTTTTTATACTTTAGAAAAATGACCCATAAGTCATTTTTCGATGTGTAGTAATTAAACTAACCTCAATCTGATACATGGTGTTGCTAGTATGACTTGAATTTTATGTTTTTTTTAAAATTGACAGTTTATCTCAAAACAGATACAACATAATCAAAACTGAGAAAATGAATTTATATTGTTTTGATACTTTAGAAAAATTATCCATAATATATTTTTGATGTGTATAAATCAACCTCACCTAAATCCGATATACAATTTTATTGGTATGAATTGAAGTGTATGTTTTTAGTTTAAGATTGATATTTTAGTTCAAAACACATGTGAAATACACAAAACAAAGAAAACACATTCATATTATTTTGATACTTTAGAAAAATGGTTGATAAGTTATTTGTGATGTGTAGGAATTAACCACACTTCAACCTGACACGTGATGTGGAAAAAATTACTTAAAGAGTATGTTTTAAATATAGAAGTTCCATTTAAGATTCAAATGAACATCACATGGACAAAACTAAGAAAACAAACTCACATTATTTTTAAATTTTATGAAAACAATTAAAAATTCATTTGTGATGTGTAGGAATCAACTAAAATCAATCCAACACACGATGTGGTCAGTTTGAATCGAAGTATGTGTTTTCAATATAAATGTGTCATTTTATTTTTAAATTCATAATGTAGAAAAAACTAATAAAAAGATATTTTTGGATTCAAACTATAGGAAAATGATCCATAATTCATGTTTGATGTGTAGGAATCGACCCTACATAAATATGATAGATGATGTGGAAGATATGACTCGAAGTGTTTTTATTCAATATAGAAGTTAAATTTTAGTTTAAAATGCACATCACATTGAAGAAACCTAGAAAACAAGAACTACTTGTTTTAAAAATTTAGGAAAATGATCTATAATTAATTTATAACATGTAGGAATTGACAGTACATCAATCTATCACACAATATGGTTTCTATGACTCAAAGTTCATGTTTTTAATATGAAAGTGTCATTTTAGTTTAAAACATGTATCAAATGGAAAAAACTAAGAAAAAAATATCATATAATTTTATAACATTTGGAAAAAAAATCTATAATTCATTTGTGATGTTTAGGAATCGACCACACAACAATCTGACACATGATGTGGTCAGTATGAATTGAAGTGAAATTTTCAATATAAAAGTGTCATTTTTGTTTACAATGCGTATCACGAAGTCAAAATCAAGAAAATAAGATAATATTGTTTTCAAACTTTAAGAAAATGATCCAGAATTAATTTTTGACATATAAAAATCGACTTCACATCAATCTGATGCACATTGTGTCCAGTATAACTCGAAGTGTGTGTTTTCTATATAAACATTACATTTTAGTTTAAAACATGTATCACATAAAAAAAACCAATAAAATGAGATCATATTTATTTAAAACTGTAGAACAATGATCCATAAATCATTTGTTATATCCACACATTAATCTGATGCGTGTTTAACTGATAATATCATTAATATATATATACACACACAGAGAATAATTAACAATGTAATTTATCATATAAGAATTATATAACTTTAAAATTAAAATTTCCTTATTTTTTTTATTTAATGTTACTAAAATAAAAATTGGTTTTATTACAAGGACATTATTTTTTATGGAGGTTGATCTTTAGTGAAATCCTGCTATAAGAGTTATGATTTTTCATATTGGTTGTAAATTTTTTGGATTAGTTATAAATATCACATCAATGAAAATATTTTGTATGTAAATTTTGAATTTAAATGATTGTTCAATGTTATATTTGTATTATAATATTATTTTCTTCTTATATGTATTTTTTTATAATTATATTTTGATTTATTTTTTTGTTATAGTGATATTGCAAGGTTGTTGAAGCCTCACAACAATTTCATGGCCTTATTCAATGCTACCAAATGCACTAATAAAGGAGAACATTATTAGGGCTAGTAAAAGTGCTAATAAAGGAACTATTTATCATCTATTTTACTATCAATGATAAAGGTTGATCAATTTTAACATCGATTTGGTCATTATCACTTTTTTGAACTAACAAAACACTTTTCTAGAACTCTTAAAAGCTTCTTCTATAATAGTGATGCATTAAAAATTTTAACAAAGAAAGGAGTTTTGAAAGGTGGAAATATAAAAAAATTGGTCATATACAAGAATTGTGTAATGGGTAAGAATAATAGAGTTAGTTTCAACACTTCAACCCGTTGTACAAAGAGAATACTTGAATACATCCATACCAATGTTGGGGGACCATCGAAACTGATTCATTAGGAGGTAATCAATATTTTTTCACATTTATTTATGATTACTAATGATATGTTTGGGTATATTTAATGAATCATAAGGATAAAGTGTTGGATGTATTCCCTAATTGGATCAGATTTATTGAAAATCATAAAGTAAAATCAAGAGTCTGAGATCAAATAGTGGTTGAAAATACACATCAGATCCAATCAAGAAGGTTTGTAAAAATGAAGGTATTGTGAGATACTTTACATTTCATGGAATGTTGTAGCTGAATAGATAAGTATAATGGATTAATCGTAAAATCATTGAAAAGGTTTGGTGTATGTTGTCTCAGTTAGCTTTGAGTAAATCCTTTTTGGTAGAATCATTAACATATGCAACATACATTGTGAACCAATTACCCACTTCCATGACTAATTGTAAAATTACAATAAAGGTTTTGTATAGTAAAAATTCTTTTGATTATGAAAAACTCCATATATTTGGTTATACCACCTATTTTTCATGTGATAGACTCAAATTTGGATCTAAGAGTGAAGAAAGCTATATTTTTTTGCTTCAGTGATGGTGTGAAGGATTTATAACTATGGGATCTAGAAGAAAAGAAGATCATTCAGATTTGTGATGTTACATTTGATGAGTTAGTGATGGTGAAGTCGAATGATTCTGTAAAAGAGAGAGATGACTCAATTGTGATTGAAGTGTAGAAAAGTCCACCGCCAATTGATCAGGAGCAATAAAAGACAGAGTGTAGTGATCATATGGATATTCTGACTATGGAAGAAGTAACACAATAGGATACTCATCACCATGAGAGTATTTACACTGGAAAAACATGAAGAAACATATGGTAATATGTGATATATAGAAAATATGGTACCACAATGTTGATGGAAGATGTGATGAGAAAGGTGCGATAGCGGCTGAGGTGGGTGTCAGTGAAGTAGGTGACGATGACAGGAGTGATCTAGGTGACATTATTGGAGGATCTCACTATCCCCTAATGCAACTTCTTCATTAACTAAAGTACTAGGTTTTCTGATATCTCATATTATTCCATCCACTCAAACACTTTACACACTAAACTCTAGGAACAAAAATATTTCTAGAGAAAATAGTATAGAAAATGTGGGAAAGGGGGAGAAAATAGGGAAGGTATCATTATAGAGGAATTATCAAAAATAAAATAGAAATTCTTCCAGCTACACCTCTTATATATGAGCAAGGGGTTTCCCTTAAGATTCACTGCACTGTCCTTGCTGTACCCATCAGCCCCTTCTTCGATGGCCATGCCCAAAATCTGAAAATTCTCCCTTTGTTACATTTCTATGTCCCCTATTTATTACATTTCTAGATTGACTATCCAAATCCTAAAAATGAACTTGGAATATCCTAATAAAAATCTTCAATCCTGAATGGAAGGATCCTATACATGCTAGGAATCCTAAGGAACCATGTTTTCTAGGTCATTCCATACAAACCCAAGGTCTATTGGGACCAAAAATTATTGTTCCATTAGTGTGGTTATAATTATGTGATAAAATAAAGTGAAAAAATATGGAAATAAATTACACCATATATAACATAGAAAAAACCCCAAAATGAAATAAAAAAATAGGTAAAAATAATGATCTTTATGGGTAAAAGTGAGTATAAAATTCCTCACTATTACAATGAAAAGACCCTTATAAATCACTCCCTTGAATATGTGGGAAATACACCTCACAAAATACCACACATAAAATATGGGAGATCCTGCTAATCGGGATGATTATTAGGTGTTGAGTTGATACTAAAATCGCTAGGAGAGAGACCCATTTATAGGCTTCCTCCAACCACTTCATGCCTTCCCCGACTATAAGGTTTGTGGTATTTTTAAACCCACCACACATCCACCACACCTACCTCTATTGGAAAAATTATGGATTAGAACCATTTTTTAATAAAAAACTACTCACAGGGTCAAATCGTGGCATCTCGAGAATTATTCACATATCTCAACAACCAGATCTCTAGATACACACTAGGAATCAATGATGATGTCATAACATCCAGGTTGTATCACACAATATCAAATGATTCACAAAATATAGATCCAATAAATCACCTCTAGGCATCTAAAACATCACTATCACACCATATTAGGCCCATAGGTTAGGTTACATGAAGTATGTTTGAAACTACTAAAGATTTAGGTTTATTTAGTGTTTCCCTTTATCAGAACTAAAAAAGTGTAGATAATAGGGTTAGATTTATCAATACTAACAAAAATCATTGACAAATTTACCCCCTTTATCAATATTTTTAGTGCTGACAAATGATACTTTTATCATTGATTTTCTTAGCACTGATAAAAGTATGCATGTTTTAGCATTAAAACGCTTGTTTATAATTATGATAAAAGGCACATTTGATAAAAATAAATCATATATCACTAAAATCATTTATTAATATATTACAATATTTATATTGATATAAATATAATTTATTTTATAAAATATATTTTATATAATACAAAATATGTAATCATACTCAATATATAAGATATTTAGTGAAAAATGGTTCATAAAATAATTAAAAATTAATAATAATTAAAAAAATTATAATTATTATTTAAAAATTGTCATTTAATAATAGTTTGATGATAGAAAAATTCAATAAATTAATAAACGATCTAAAATAAGTTGAAAATGTGACTCGAACTTCAAATAACCATAAATTTTGATAGGAGTGTCCGTTTGAGATCTACAACATATCAAGTCAATTATTTTAAAATTATATACATTATGGTCTCCCAAGAGGACCCCCATCAATGTTTTTTAAGGTAAAAAAATGGTCACAAGGCCTCTAAAATTTTGTTTTTTTGTCAGGGTACCTTAATTTTTGAACATTTGATGGAATACCAGTCTCGCTTAAGGGGGTCTTATTATATTTTGTCAATGGAGGATCAATTTATTTTCACATATTACAATCATATAAATATTATGATGTTCAAATTTTATCATTTTTCATATTTTTTTTGTTATTCATTATTAAATATAGACACATATATACATATTTGTACATATTTACAAATAAAAATTTATTTTTATAAATAAAATTTTAAACATATTTTCAGATAAAATATCTTTCTAAATATATTTGTTTGTTTCTATGTTAATATTTATTAATATTTATATACCTATACAATGTATATATACTGTTCATATATATAAAAATATATTTGTGTGTGTGTATGCATTAACAAAAAAAAATATTTATATATTATAATATATATATATATATTAATATATTATATATTTATATAAATATATATATGTATAATTACATTTATAGACATATGAATATATATATATGTGTGTGTGTGTCTGTGTGTGTGTGTTTCTGCATATATGTATGTATATATGCATGTATGTGTATATTTATAAACACGTAAACTCACACAAAACATATTTTATAGGTGTATTTAAAAATAATTATATATATATAAACATATGAATAAATATATGGATAAAAAATGTAACTAAATATATATAAATTAATAGATATATCTTAAAATAAAGAAAAAAATGACATAGAGTTGTGGTAAAGGCACATGTACGTGAGGATAGAGGTCTTAGGTCCAAATCCATGTGAAGGCACATGCGAATGTGGGTCAAAGAAGTTGTCTAGAACTAATGATGGTTGGTGGAATTAGATGAGCACTGATAAAAGAGGCAGGGTGGATGTTGATCGATGATAGGTGGTTATCCCTATGAATATATCACTAATTAACCGACTTTTTTTATTGTTTAATTTTTTTATTTTTATCTTCTCTTTTTTAGCACTGATAAAAGGGACAACCTTTTATTATCTCTTAGAATATTAGTGTTTTTTATCATTGATGAAGGGTTTTTCTAGAGATGATGAAAGGGGTATCTTTAGTAGTGTGGGTGTCCATAGCTGCATAAAAAATAGCTATGATAAAGAATACATATGAGATAAAGGTTGGATAAATGACTAAACCATACCCCACTATCCATAGCCCCATAGGATCACATGTTCGATGTAGGTTATAAGTTGACACTCTCTATGATATCTTACCATACCCATTCACACCTGCTCAGGGTTGGTCTATCACCGAGCACCAACTCAGGTCCTCTAAATCACGTCTGGGGAGAGACACCCTACTTGGGGACCTCTTAGTGAAAATAGAGGCATAGGCACCCCACTTGGGTCCTTGGTCCTAGTCAAGTCACTCAGATCATAACCCACCACATGAAGGATGTCACAGTCCCAGGTAATTTCATAACATAACACCACCTCATAGGCCGCAAAGGTATACCTCATAGGCAACCCAAGAGATGACCAATTGTTTTTATCATACTCCATTAACACTCATGGTTGGGTACTCACCCAAACTAATATTATTCTACCTATGGTATATCCAACTAGGTCTATTCACATCAAATGGAGGAGGACCACTCACCTTAGGTTGGTACTATGATCCTATTGGCTCTAAGGAATCACAATGTTCTTACAAGGCCCCTTGATCTCATCATCATAGGTCCAATAAAATATCCCTAGAGGTTTTTATGGATCACACAGAGTTTCACACTATTGTATCCATTCCAATTTAAATAAAGGAGTACCCCTTGGGGTCTTGGTGTTAAGGTTAACTCAGTCAATGGTCACAGTATTGACCATCATTGGCTGAGGAATCTAGACAGAGTATAAGGTCTCATCGTGTCCCTTGTCACTCTATAGGGTCTAAAGGGTATCATATAATTTATTAAACAACTTAATTAATTAAAATTCTAGGAATATATTCTTTTAGTCCATTAACTTAAATAACTAGGTCATCACCTTTATTGGTGAGGCTGTATGTCACAATACACCTAAACTAAACAAGTATTATACCATAGGGTGAGTACTAGGATCACCTATTTCAATTGAATATTTCCCCATTTATTTATAAAGACCAATGGATCTTCCAAGGCCTATCCAATCCCACCTAAAATAAAAAATATTTTACTTTTTATAACATGTATATATGAGTTGGTAAAGTTATATTTTCTATTGGAATTTTTTTTACCAATAGATATGTCCTTGTCACTAAATAATTGGTAAAAAATCTGTCACTGAATGTTATTGCGATAAATATAATAGTTCTGTTGCAACTACAATAATATAAACAAATAATATATATGTTGGTCAAAATGTTTAGTAATAGATTCATGCAATAGATTTATTCATTGATAATATTGTCAACATTTTTATTTTTATTTATTATAATCAATACCAACAATTTAAATCTATTTATAAGTTACATTTTATATAAAATACTATATTTTTGTATTCAAATATTTTTTTCTAAAATTGTATATTATATTTATTAATATAATTATTATAAAATAATTATAAATTTAGCTTATATAAAACTCCAAAAAAACAAGTTTTTATTTGAAAAAATGTATTCAAACATAATTACAAATATTTTTAAATTCCAAGTGACTTTACATGAAAATCCGTCAAACTTAATCCATAATCTATTTCCCTCACACATCTATTATCGATGTCCTAGTTCACACTGATGGTTGTAAGGATTTAATTATCCCCAGTCATGTAAAAATATCATCTTTCTTGCACTTGTAGATGAAATTAGTTCATCTCCAATCTCACAATGAAGTCAAAAAGATCCCAATGGTTAAACATGATTAAAAATAAATTATAATACAAGATTTATTTAAAAAGAGAATGCTTCATACAAAACAAACATATGTTCAATTTTTTACTACTTTCATGAAATATCAAACATAATCTCATTTATTTTCTACTAATCCAATAAAACATCCAATATACCAAAAAACATATATTTAAATATTTTACAAAAAAAATATCAAGAAAAAATATATCTAAAAATATAATGATACATACTAAAAAGGAGAAAAAAATCCAATAATCAGGCATATGGAGAATAGATTGAAGCCTATAGTATATAAAAACCTTAGTCTATGAATAATGAAGACATACACTAAGGCTTTAAAGTGAATTATTCATAATAAAAGGAGAATGATGCATATTAAAAAAGAGAACAAATAATATGTATTTAGCCTGCAATATATAAAAACCTTAGTTTGTGATTAATGAATACGTGAACTGAGGATTCAGTTCATGCACTAGAGTATGTTGTATACTAAATGGGATTATAGAAATATTTAGTCTGTGAATTAAAAATAACAACATATTTATCCTATTGTATATAAAACTAAGACCTTAAAATATCTATAGATTATAGAAAACTTACATACATTAGAGTATCACATAATTGTTTTAGAAGTATAAATGATATATGAAAAAAATACACAACACAAGAAGATATAGGTTGATTCTAATATAAAACTGAAGATGCATTACAGGTTTATGATTCAGCTACTAAAATATCTGAAAATATTCATGCAGTATAGTTTTGCATTTTAACTAGGATAAATGCAAAATGTTGATACTAACTGGAGTTGGGAGATTAAAGAAGATATGCCCTGAGTTTTATGTTTTCAAAGAGGGATGGAGATATTAGGACCTAACTGACACATGAATTATACTATTAATATTGAGATTTCAGGCATATATATATATATATTAATGTGATTTATATAATCATAATAATTTTTTGGGAAATAGGACTAAGTTAAATTATACAAATAATTGATCATAATTATAGTATTGATTCATTCAAGTATTAAAGGTTGGAGATTATATTTTCACTACATCTATGTCCTAAATATTTTGAAAAATAAATCCAAAGAGAGGATCAATAAACTCAAATTATATATCTCAAATTTGTTTGTAGAGGTAATCAAAAGTTAAGTTTAGTTAAAAATGTTCATAATTATCAAAAATAAAATTAACTAACCAATTATTTTTTAATAACCGAACTACTAATTTAGAAATAAAAACCAAAATAACCAGAAACCAAATGAACATACTGAATTTAATTATTTTTAAATAACCAAAATAACCCGGATTAAATTAATATTATAGTTTTAAAAAAATTACCAGTGCCCAATGTTACAGGCCTCTTCTCCAAATTCCTATCATCACTTGCATTAAATATTCCTAACCATTGGCATTAAAAATTCTTAGTAACACTAGAAAAACACTCTAAAATATCAAATATCATAAATATTATGGATTATCCATAAACAATTACAAAAATACTTTAGGAAAATCATCAGGTATTTACAGACTGATCAAATTTAAATGATAATTAACAAGTTTCGAATCATATATCTTGATAATTGGATACAAAATTATAAAAATATATTTATAAATGAATAGTCATCCAGATTAAATTTTTTTTAGTATTTAATAATATTGTGAAAGGTCATTAAGAACCTTCAAAGAATAAATTACAAATGTAAAAACCTGACAAAAAAATAGTTTATTTCAAAGCTAAAAATACCATAAATATATTCTTTCCCATGATTTATGATGACAAAACTCCGAATAAGTAATTAAAAAGGAAAAAAAGTGGCTAATCAATAATTCATTTACAAAATTACATTAATCTAAATTAGTGATTCAAAGACTTTGATAAATGATGTGTCAATTTTAAATTTTCTCATTTATTAATTAAAAAATATTTTTTTTCTATAAACCAAAATTATAATCCATAATGTCCTAAAAATAAAAAAAAAACTAATTAGCATGAATCACATAAAAAATTCCCATAAAAATAGAGGATAAAATTAAAAATAATAACCTATGGTGAGGTTGTGGTACTAAAATATATCCATTACACTAGTAATAGCCTAATCACACTAAAATATGGATATACGGAAATGTAATTTTTAATATATGAATTTATAATTTTAAAAGATACATGTAAAATACAATAGAATGTCATACCACAAATATGAACAAAAATAAATCTAAAATCTTTAGATCTTTCATTAAGAAAATTCAAAGGCACATCCGATGTGTTTTCCTTGCATGTAATATTACCAAGGATCTCAATCAATGAAAAATTACCCTTTAAGAGGGGAATAATATACATATGCATTCAGATATAAAATAAAGTGATGTAAGAGAATTATACATCAAATTACATTAAAATAAAATTATATGAACAAAAATTCATGTAAAGAGATCTTGTATACAAGTTAAGTGGATGATGTTTAGATCATTGAAAATTAATTAAACGGTTTTAATATTAATTCATTTATGTTGAAATTTTTGATAACCATGGATAAAATTGAAACATGTGAAGTATAAAATATTAATTAATATTCCATAATGGTATATAATTAATGGTGGAAGATTTTTTCTACTATACATGACATGGATTTATTCTACCTACATAAACTTGTATGAGTGAATTAGTATGGGAGAAATAAGTAAATGGTTATAGGAATCAGTTATGATGTTCATGAAATATTTATTGAAAAAAATGATTTCTTGGTACTTTCTATAAAAAGAAAAAAATAACTTATATAATAATCAAGAATATTTCATGTGATGTTTTTATATGGACTTTATATTCTTCACTGGAGGAAAAAGATATAAATTCATATGTATAGATAAAAATAGAATATGGCTATTACAATATGGAAATTCATACTCTAAAAATAAGGCATATTATTCTCAATGATAAAATTACTATATTACTGATTTGGAAGAAATCATACACTATGAATTATTGATCTCATTGGGTACAAATATATATCATCACTTATAAATAGTGGTGTATCATCTTCTGTGAGCGTATTATAGGAATTTTTTTCTCTATGTATTAATTAATAAAAGAGTATTCAATATGATGATAAAATATTACAATTTTAGTTTTACCTAGGTTTCATATCATATAAGAAAGAAGCTCTATTTTGTGAATGAATGAACATTGTATAATTTCAAACTAGAGAAATAGGTAGGATGTTGTATGTTTTGGTCACTTATTCATGGGACGTAAAGTCTTATATGGTTTCAGTGTTTATATAGTGGATATAAGAATTTATATAAGCTTTTATATGGGTAAAAATTTGTACTTAACATATGTGGAAAATCATTGTCTATATTGATTTCCCTATTACTATAAGATCACATAGTAAATTGAGAAGCTATATTTTCTATAGGATTGTGGTGGATAAATCATATTCTATAAATCAATGTATGCATAATGGGTTTTATTTTATGAATGGATACTAATAAATTTTACAATAGCGGGATGTTTTAGGTTTTGTCTTTGACCATAAAATATTCCACCCTTCATGAGATAGAGGAATTTCCAGTTTCGATGAAAAAAGAAAGAACTAGTTTTCTATAAAGGTTGGTGTTATGTTACATAAAATATATATGTCATTTAATTTTCTATGTGGATAAATTTAAAAAATTAAAATTAAAACACCCAAAACCCTCTAATAAAAATTTTCACCATTTTTTATTCACAAATATAAACTAATTGGAGTGTGAATTATGATTATGAATTAAAAAATATATAAAAATAATAAATAAAATAAGAATTTATAAAATTATATAAAATAATAAAATAATATAACTCAATATTACAATATATATTGAAAATATTCACAAATATAAATCATATTTAAAATATAGCCAATAAAAAGTGTTTTCATGATAAAGGAAATCCACAAAATTCAATTCATTCTAAAACTTAAAATAATCCAATGTGAATAAAATTATAGTTTAAAGTGTATTTTATTAAATATGTTTTTCTAATGTATCATGGTTTTCAATTATGGTGAAAAGAAATTTGGGTCCAAGAATCTATAAATATATGTCATGTAATTATGGAAGAAAATAGTGTAAAGATATTTATTCAATTAATAATACGAATTCATTATAATTTTAATAAAATAAATGAAAATATTGAAATATAAAATTTGTTAAGACCTAAGGGGATTAGGTTTGATACACCCTCAGGGGGTGAATCATGGTATAGAATGTTTTTCAAAATTATACACCAATATTTAAACTCACACTACCCTAATAGATGTAAGCCTCATAATTATTAGGTTCAATATTTTTCCCTTGTTTTATATGATTATTTGATAGTTACTTGACAAATATTTTACCAAATAATATCATTTATTTCTTTATCCACCTTATCCATTAATTTTTTTCAGAATATAATGGAATAAAATCAAACATGATACAAATTATTTTTACTTGGTTCACTTAAATGGGAAAATCTAGGAGCATGCGATCGATAGTGTGTTGATGCACCGATTATTCACTAACCTCACTGATCAATGGTTGGAATTAGTCTAGGTCACTCCCCTTAAAATGATTCATTTAGCTCACTACCCCAAATTCCTCTCCCTTATTCTCACTAATAAAAAGAAAGGATAACCTTATTGGAACACAGGTCAAAAGAAAATAGTTCACCAATGTTGTGTTTCATTGAGTGTGTCTTGGTTCACTTTGAATTTCCCTGACTAATCTTTCACAAGTATGTTGTGGAATTACTTATGAACAACATAATCATCATAATCCCTTGATATTTCATGGAATACACCTTCTCCTCCTTCTTCTCCCTCCACCAAGATATACTTCTGGAATTCCTTCACTTTCATGTTTTTCTATTAGAATGTATTCACCTTGATAAACTGTAAAAAAATATCATTTTTCTCAATGTATTAGATATGGTTGTGGTTTTACAATATTACTTATTTTAGAATGAAACTTTCCTTCTTATTTGACCTAAAAATATGTAATGTTAATAACATTTTCAATTATTTTCTTCATTTTATTTATTTTCTTCTTATCTAAGACCAATACTCCTTGCAAGAAAGACTTTCCATAAGTTTTAATATGTAATTTACATAGATATTGATCTTGATATTTTCCGTATTCAAGTATCTATTTTTCTTGGTCATCCAATATACCAATTTCCACATAAAAAGTATTTCCATATTTTTATATGTGGATAACACCAAGAATTCATCCTCTTTAAATTTTCCACAATATCTGTGATTCCAAAAATCTCAGAGCTCTTTAAAAACAAGTTTTACTATATCATATGACGTGATACTTCACATAAATGAACTCTTCATAGTATATCCTTTAAGAGTAATATTTAATTCACATAATTATTAGTAAAAAATATCCTATATTCATATATTTAAAACCGAAGCATCATTATTTTGAAATTTTATGAACTGGGAAATCATTGTCTGATATAAGGGAGCTAATACTCAGAAATACTAGAATTAATATTAGAATAGATCACTGAAATATTATAGAATATATCTCTTAGAATTATACCTTTAATTAATAATTTAAATATTTATGAAGATCCATTATGATCCTTTTATAAATCACTATTTATTCTTATTAAGTCATGTGTTCATACTTATAGAAATCCTTATGAACATTCCTTTGATACTCATTCATCCTCATGAAGTCTGAACAATCATCCTTACAAAGTCTTGATTTCATCATTATAATGATCACATCATGGTGTTTGCATTTTCTTTACAGTAAAATCTACTAGATGTAGGAAATCTAAGGATCAACATTTTTACCATTTCCATCCAAGTGAATGTGCTAATATCTTGAGCTTATACATGCATAAACTCCTCTAGTTGAAGGTTAAAGATGAATATAAATGGAAACATTTCATTATTTTCAAATTTTTAGTACATTAATAGTATCCCATTATTTCGGTGTCCCATAATGGAACATTTCTAGTACTCTTTTGTGGTTTATTAACCTAGAATTTTTGAGTAACTCTTGAAAAATCCCTTAGGGCCTCTCCCATCCCGATATGTCACCATGCCACCCTGCATGGTGATATTCCTCTTGTGTGCCACCCCACACATCTTTTGTGTGTAATTTCCTATCTTGAATCACCTTATTAATAGTTACTAGGATGATTCTCCACATGAACTCATACATGCCTCCTATAATGTTATATATTCATAACTAGTAATGGGGGTCTAAGAAATCACAATGGGGAGGTGATACCACATGTATTAGAGTAATCAATAGTAGTAAATAACCATCCATCATACACATTAGAGTACACAAAGTAATAAATAAACTGAACATTCAATAAAAAAATAAAATTTATTATACAACTAGAATGGTACTACCTAAAATATAAAATATATAAAAATCTCCCACTTGGATGATCAAGATACAAAACAAATAAGAGAAAAAATTACATGAGGCTCTACTAATACCCTGAGCCACACCTCATCTCAATAACCTAATTTCAATCCATCCCTCTTAATGATTGAAACCCAAAACTCTACCAAATTCATAAATTCAATTAATGGGAATATGCTCAGGTTACCTAATGTAATGGTGGCTAGAGAAGAGTGTGAGTACATAGATTAGTAAGGAACCACCAACATGGCCTCTTAAAAAATTGATAATGTAGTGATATATGCATCTGAAATTATCAACTGAAATTAAATAATAACTTCAGGAAATTGATATATAAATAGAAAATCATTTATCCTTAGGTACAGGACCATGATCGACTATACCTGATTTTTTTAGTGCCAAGGTGTCTCTGAGCATGTAATAGTATAATGAAAACCATATAAATACTGTATCATAGGGTGTAACCTAGGTATCCCTACTACTCTTGATCAAATGACTGACAAATCATCATGAATGGATCGATGACCAGATCCTTGGTGCCATGGGAATCTCTTTAAACTCCAATATAATAAATGACTAAAAGTTGATTATGAGGAACCCCAAAAAATCACTAAATCATAAATATCTCCCATTTAACCATACGAACAAGATGGATCCCAGACATCCACATCAGATACAAATAATGTCACCAAGATTGAATAGATGAATATTAGGGGTGACCTAGGAATCTCATAATAATAATTATAATAATAACAATCCCTAAGATTGAATGATAGGATCCTAGAAATTATAGGCATCCTATTGACCTGTGGTATCTAGGGTATCCCATATAAACCTGATGTCAAATCTCAACATCTTAGGTATTCTTTAAATGGTTCAATAGTTGGATCCTAAGATAAAAACTGTACATCCAAAATGTTTTCATCATGTCCAACTCATATCACGTAGTATAAAATGTGACTCAAAATCAAGATCTAAGGAATCACCCATGGGAATCCAAAATATCACTATAAAACCATATTAGTCTTATAGTCTAGGTAACATGAAGTACATATGGGTAAACATAGATACATCAAAAATAGATAGGTGATGACATACATATAGGATAAGGTATGTACAAACTATTAGAGTTTGTGTCCTAGAACCAAATGTATGTACTTTGATTACATGAATATTTGATGTATTAAATATTAAATTAAACATATTATTACATATTTTTCATTTTTATTAATGAATTTAATGTAATAATTCCCTAGAGTATTTGTCGCATTGATAAGGTCATAGTAGTTCCAGACTATGATGAGAACCTTGAAGTGCTTTGAAAATATTATTAATATGGTTCTACAATTGGATAACATACTATGATTCAACGCATAATATATAGACCGTCAGGTGTGAGTACTTGTAAGAAAACGAGACTTCTTCTCATGAAGTTCGCAGTTGGAAATCCCTAAGATTGAAGATTATGAGAATAGACCTGCTAGTAGTAATTCTTCATGTTTTGGTTTTATAAAATATTCCTATTTGTGATCATGTGTAATGGTCCTTATACTTTAATATTTTCATTAATTCATGTCACAATTCGTGCACGTAGATTTTCTGATGAAAAAAACCACGCCATATGTTGGCGAGAAGTAGGGTCTGTTGGGTGAATCATGAATGAAATGTCATTAATGGACAAGTCAGGGAAGGATTTTATCCTTCCATTTTCATGGAAGTTGATATTCGATCCTTTTATTGAAATGAAACCATCACCCTATATTCCATGGCCATGGTGTAACTATGAGTTTATTTCATATAATCAAAGAATGATGTATCGAGCATATAGGTTCATGACACCATCATGGAACCTGATCGATTAGATATTGTTATAAAGGTATTATATTACATAGTGAGCATTCAAATTTAGTTTTTGTTGTGTATTTATGTTCTTTATCTTGGGTGCCTTGACCTGTTTCTAGATAGTAATATCAGACTTTAGAAAATCATTCCTAACACTAATGAGAAAGAATCCTATAGGGTCACACACTAAGTGTTTCTATTAGTCTCAATTAAAAACTATTTGAATTTAATTAATGGAATAAATATTATTCTCAATAATAAAGAATAATTTTATTCAAGTTATATTGATCGTGTAAATTAAATAAATATTTATTCACCAGATTGTGAATAAAATATATTTATTTATTTTATTGAATATTTAATAATATTTATTTACTATTTTTTGAATAAAATATTTATTTAAGAGAATAAAATATTTATTTGGGTGTTCAATAAATGAAATAAGAGTTAAAATGGACCAAGACCATGTATGGTGATAAAATAATTATTTACTATCGAGTAAAAATTATTTATCCATTTTTTGAAAGTTGGCGCACCAAATAATAATAATAATAATAATAATAATTTATTACATGGAATGTGATTTCATAATGTTTATAATTATATTTAATAGATGCTACACAATTATATTTTGTAACTGAAATCCTAGTTCTATAAATAGATGGATATGTCTATTGTGTAATTCATTCAAAAACAATTATAAGATTGGGAATATAGAATTGTTGCGTATAAAGAATTCTCTCTAAAATCCTCCTACTCTCTCCATCCCAAGAAAGATAAACCCAAGATATAATTTCTTAGACTGAAGAACGAGAGATCAATAATGAACAATGAAATACATTTGATTCACAATTCTAGAACCCGAAGAACAAGTGACATTGATTAGATACCATTGGAGTATGTGTGGATCACCTCTAGAGGGATTCTACCCTTGGATCCTCACAAACACAATGAATTCAATCTGGAAGGGTATTTTCAGATGATCCAAAATCATCAACTAAGAAAGTTTCTAAGTCCATATATTTATTTATTCAGATATTAAATAAATTATTTATAAATTTGAAATTCAAGATATCCTCTCTTGGTTTAAGGCAATGATTATTAAAAGAAATTTTAATATATCTCCCTCCACCACAATGCTTCTACTATTCCCAGAACCAACAAGTTGTATCAAAGGGAGTCCCATTTAAATGTATAATTATTTATTTGATTATTGATCTATGAAAAATCAGGGTTAGATTTTCATTTCATGTAATTATTTAAGTAATATAATTTGAATTAACATGTTATCAACATATTAACCATGTTTGTTCAGTGTTTCATTTTCTTAGAGATTTAAGAAAAAATTAAGAACGACTAGATATGCCATCGGGAAGTGCCAAATTTTTGGTCGGTAAAGCTAGGTTACACAACATGCATCTAGAGCACATTCCATATACCAATGTGCATTGTATATAGATGCGTCGATCAATTAAAAACATGTTGTTGTTTTATTTCACATTGCATGTTGACTGGGTCAACCCAACATGCAGAAAGTGGATACAGGGTGTGTATCTGACATGTACACATCGTGTAGTCTAGCCCAGTTAATATACTGAATCCCCAGGAATGTGACTTGGACATACATAAACCGAGGTACATGGAGTGTAGCTATATGTACATTCTATGTAGTCTCCCATTAATGAAAAAAATTAAAATGACATTAAATTTGAAAAATTATATCATTAAAGCCTTATTTTATTGATTGGAACACCATTGTGTGTCTGAAAATTTAATAATGGGTTTAAAAAAATTTAAATGGTCAATTAAATTAATATAATAGATATTAAATTAATTATTCTACCGTTTATTTACCACGAATTCCAAACTGATGGGTATCTCCAATTAATACTGGATGATCATTAAAATGAAGGGGAATTATTTAATTTATTAATTAATTAATAAAAGAATGTTCATCTTAATAATATATAATAAATAAATAAATGAATTTTAGACAGTTACTTTTTGTGTATTCATTTCATGTACGACAAACCATGATCTTGACTAAGACCTATGTATGTGTTGGAATTTATTTAATTACATTTATTGCTTGTTTTTTCAATTATTTATTATTAAATTAAAAGATGGCTTGTGAGTCATCTTTCTCCCCATTATTATGTAGGACCTGCGTGTCAAAGGATATTTATATAATTCCCTATAACCAATCCTTTGATTAACCTCCCCTATGTGTGAGTAATAAATATTTGTAATTAATGAAGTATCCCAATGTGTGTAGAGAGGGTTCAAGATGGAACTATAATGGCATCAACTCAATGATACATAGGTGGACATGTGGAATGCTATAGCTCATTCCAAGTCCGATATAAGGAGTTATTTTACCTGGGTAATAGGTCGATTTAATTTTCTCTCATTAAATCAACCATTAGATAAGAACATGATAATGTAATTTAATTATTTAAATATTTTCTATCTAATACATTAATATTATATTTATTAATGCAATACCATGATATTATAATTGAATTAATATTAAAAGAAGGAATTTAAATAATATTTATTATGCGTAAATGTTTTATCTAAACATGGTTAATAAATTAAGTAAAAATACACTTAAATATTAATAAGACATGTAAAGGATAGAACCAAATAAAAATTTATTCATAAAAAAATAAAATCCCTCAATATAATATTAAGTTCGATTATGCCTTCTGTTACTTGATTAGGAACAAAACTCAGTAGAACTGTGTGTTTGACCAACCCTTGTTTGGACACTTATGTTTATAAGGGGAGTTTTTATGAAGGTTTTGGGTTGAATCAAACATTTTACATAAATAGAAGTATCCATTTCTAGACTTGGTCTAATTTGGAGGTATGTTTTGAGAAAATCCAATTCAGGATTTTTGTATTGGATATTCCACTAAACGGATCAAGGAGCTACAAGCCTATAACTGGAAAAGAATTTCCTACCTAAATACCTTCAAAATAGCCTAACGAACCATTGTTGGGGTTATGATAAGGAAAACATGGATCCTTTACACTAGAATGTCATAGAAACTATACATTTCAAGTTCAATGGTGAGGGATATTGGTACTTGATAAAATAGCAGGAGATTTAATAAAATCAGTTAATTTATTATTTATCACAAAATTTGTAATGAAGCAAAGCAATAATAATATACTCATTTTATTGTAGAATAAAATTTCAATAGTTTCATCCACATTATCCCTATGATAAATATTGGATATATACAATACCCTCACTGACAATAACTTTCAGGACTGGTTTAGACACCTTCGGGTTGTTCTATTCCATGAACAAAAATCTTATATGCCAGAATCCTCTACGACCGATCTGCCTGCTCAAGAGGCGAGTGATGAAGAGTTCATAGTCTAAAAAAATATATGAATGATGTAGTCTAAGTTCTATTTTTTATGTTTTCATTTATGTCTATTGAACTCATGAAGTCTCACAAAAACATGGACGCGTATAGAATACTTGAGCACCTTTGTGGTATTTACTAGGAGAGAGATAGATAGGAATGATTTGACATTTCCAAGGCACTATTTTAGAGTAATATTGGAGTGGGTGACCCATATAGGCCTCAAATAGTCATTATCATTGGCTAAATTGAGGTCCAAGTGGTTCTAGGGTTTAAACTCCTTGAAGAATTGGGCACATATCTCATTCTAGAATTACTTCCTTAAATCTTCTCCAGTATTTCTATGAATTTTAATATTAAAAACATTGAGAAGTCTCTAACAGATATTCTTATCCTCCATCACCAAGTATATAAATATATTAAGTGAAAAAATACTTATGTTCTTATGGTGAAAAAATGAAAAAGGAAAGCAAAGATCTTTAATCCCGAATATTATTCACACCCTTCCAAGAAGAATAAGATCAAAGGGGAAGGGAACATGATGATGTTTGTTTCTCATGTAGAAATAAGGGTCACAGGAAAACAACCACGCCCATATGGAGAAGTATGGGTAAGATTTAGGTGCAATTTTTATTGAGTGAAATTTATCTATTTCTAAAAAGTGGTTATTAGATATAGCTTGTGTTGCTCAAATATGTATTCAAATATAGGAACCAAGTAGATTCAGAAAAATTGACCAAGGGGAGGTAGATATATGTGCATCCAACAAAGATAAACTTACTACTCTAGCTATCAGGGACTACCATCTCACATTTACAACCAGAATGATCTTGGTTTTAAAGGGTAATTATTATGTGCATTAAGTTACCAAAAACATTATTTATATATCCATAATAGATACATATGAAGTCATTTTAAAATTTAGAAATAAATTTTGATTCTTTTATAAAGATATATTTTTTTATGTAAAGACACATTTACATAATGGCCTTTACATGTTGGATTACATGAACCAAGTAATGAAAATTGATAATAAATTTACTTCACATGAATCATACCACACCCAACTTTGGCATCATTGCTAAGTCTTGTAAATGAAAAATGCTTGAAAAATTACATCAAGAAGGATATTTATATTCTATAAAAGTAAAACCACTTAGTGTATTTCATAAATTTTTACAAGGAAAAATTAACAAATCCCCATTTATTGGGAAAGGTGAAAGAGATAAAGAGATTCTTGAATTAGTTCATATCGATGTGTGTGGGCCATTTACTATTGAATCAATGGGTGGGTAATAATACTTAATAACTTTTACTCATGATTTTAGTAGACATAGATATATTTACTTAATGAGGTATAAGTCAGATTATTTTGATAAATTCAAGGAATAAAAGAATGAAGTTGAGAACTAGATTGGTAAAAATATTAAGAAATTCCACTCAAACCCTGATGGAGAATATATTAATCAAGACTTCATTGATTACTTACAAGATTTTGGGATCATATCCCAACTCACTCATACTTATACACCTTAGTGGAATGGTGTAAGAGAAAAGAGGAACCACACCATTTTGAACATGGTAATATCAATGAAGAGTCATGTGAGTCTTCTATTATCCTTTTGGTGATATGAATTACAAAAAAATAGAACACATACTAAACCAAGTAACAACTAAATAGATAAATGGTGTTATATATGAATTTTTGAGTCGAATAAAAACCATGTTATCAAATTTATATGTGTGTGGAAACAAATCATTTTTAAGGCCTATTCAGGTAACAAACTTCCACCCTGAGGAACAAAGTGTACCTTTATAGGATACCTAAAGGAAACAAGGGGATATTACCTATAACACCCCTTAGAAAAAAAGGTTATAGTGTAAATACACACCATGTTCCTTGAGATGGATCACATCTACAAAATATATGATGGGAGCAAGACAAACTTTGATGAAGTAGAGGCTCATGGCAGACAAGAGTTGGTACAAGATCAGATTCCACAAAGCCCAGTGGAAGAAGAAACAAATTATAACATCCTCACCATTAATTTCTATTTACTGAGGATAGTGACTCATTATTAGATGATAATAATGATCCTATAACCTATAAGGAAGCATTAAGTGGTACAAATGTTTCCAAGTGTAAATAATCCCTGAATTATGAAATTGATTCCATGTACGAAAATCAATTATAGATTTTGGTATATCCTCCAATGGATGTAAAGACCGTCGGTTGAAAATGGGTATTCAATAAGAATATTGACATGAAATAACAATTCAGTACTGATAAGGCATTACTAGTTGAAAAAGGGTTTAAATAACATCAAAGCATTGACTACGATGAAAACGTTTCCCCAATTACAATGATAAAATACCTCAGAATTCTAACTTTCATTATGTCTAACCATAAATATGATATTTTGAAAATGGATGTCAAAATAGCGTTATTTAATGGTAAACTTTAGGAAGATTTCTACATGACACAACCTAAAGGGTTTGTGACTCCTAAGGATTCCAATAATATATGAATATTTAAAAAATAAATTTATGTATTAAATCAAGCATCTAGTTCATGGAAAATTTGTTTTTATGAATCCATAATGAAATTTGGTTTTATAAAGATAAAATTTGAGCCCTGTGTCTACAAATGGTTTAGTGGGAGTGAATTTTTTTTCTTAATAGTATATGTTGATGACATATTACATATTGGAAATGAAATACCAGTCTTACAGTTTGTTAAGGCCTGGTTGAATAAATGATATTCCTTGAAAGACTTGGGAGAGAAAGAATATACTCTTGGGATCAAGATCCATCACAATAGATCCAAAAGGTTTCTCAGCCTAAGTAAAAGTACATACATTGACAAGTTACTAAAGAGATCCAATATGGAATAATCCAAGAGGGGATTGTTTTCAGCATCACATGGAATTCATATTTCCAAGAAAATGTGTCCTCAGACCCATGAGGAAACAAATATAATGGAAAGGATTCCATACACCTCAAAAACTAGGTTTGTTATGTATGATATGAAATCTACTAGGCTAGTTGTTGCATATGCATTAAGTGTGGTAGGAAGATATCAATATAATCCAGGTGACTACCATTGGATGGCACTCTAGACTATTCTTAATCATCTAAAAAATATTAAGGATATGTTTTTGGTTTATGGAGGATATGAGGAAATATTCATCAGAGGATATGTATATTCTAGTTTCCAAACTGATAAAGATGGAATGAAGTCACAAATGGGATACATATTCACTTTGAATGGAGGTCTTTTGAGATGGAAGAGCTCAAAGAAGTCTATGGTCATATATTCTACAACAGATTCCAAGTATATTTTTGGATTTTTAGGCATCTAAAGAAGTAGTTTGGATGCTAAATTTCATCCAAAAGATTGATGTAGTTCCTAGTAGTAAAGATCCCATCACACTCTTGTGATAATACTACAATAGTGGATCACGCAAAAGAGACAAGGTCACATCAGTGGATGAATAACATACTTTAGAAGTATCACATCTTGAGGGATTTTTCTTAGAGAGGTGAGGTTGTAGTGAGAATTATTTCCATAGAGTGCAACATAGAAGACCCCTTGAATAAATCATTGACTTAGTAGAAACATTATTAACATGTGAGGTCTAGCAGACTGAAAGTTGCAGGAAGTTGTCTCTAGTCCTATTGGGAGTTTGTTAGAGTTTACGTCCTAGAAAAAACCATTTATACTTTGATTACATTAATATTTTATATATTAAATAATAAATTAAATAAATTAAATATATTATTATATATTTTTCATTGTTATGTATGAATTTAATGTAATAATATCCTAGAGTATTTGTCGCATTGATATGGTCGTAGTAGTTCCCTGCTATGAAGAGAACCTTGAAGTGCTATGACAATATTCTTAATATAGTTTTATAGTTGGATAACATACTATGATGGGATATATAGTATATAGACCATCAGATCGGAGTAGGTTTTTGTGTTGGTTCCACCGTAATGCTTCCGCTGTGCCCAGAACCAACACAAACACCTAATCCCTTACCCCACTTTTTTAGCCTTATGTGATCACATATTCAGTGCAGGTTCTAAGGTGACACTCACTACCATCTCTACCCATACCCACACCCACCCACATAGGGTCAATCTTATACTGGGAACCTACTCGGGTCCTCTAAATCAAGTCCAGGGAGAAACACCATACTTTAGGACCTCTTTATGTATAGAGTGGTAGAGACACCCCACTTTGGTCCTCAATCTTAGTTAAGTCACTCAGGTCATAACCCACCACATAAAGTACATCACGGTCCTTGCAAATGTCATGACATAGCATGACGCCATGGGTTGTAAGGGTATACCTCATAGGAAACCCACTAAAGATATGGATGAGAATCTATCTTATACTCCATAGTTTCTCAAGGTTGGTCACTCACCCAAACCAATCCTAAACATCCTAGGGTTTATCCACATATTTTTGGTTATATCAAATGGGGGAGGAACACTCACCCCAGGCCAGTACTATGAGCCTATTGTCTCTAAGTAATCACAAGATTCTTACTATGCGCACTTGGGAACATCATTGTATCTCCACACAAAAATCCTCTTGGAGGTTTCTATGGATCACATGAAGGTTCACCATAACATATCCATTCCAATTTAAACCAAGGAGCACCACTTGGTGTTCTTCTATCAAGGCCAACCTGGTCAATGTCCATGACCTTAACCGTCAATATCCAAGGAATCTATCAAAAGTTAAAGAGATATCTATGTCTCTTTATTCTATATAATTTATTAGTTATATCATCTAATTAATTAGAAAATTTAATTTATTACAATTATAATAACAGAATTATCTTAGTCCATTAATATAAATAACTAGGTCATCGCCCTCAGTGGTGAGACCGCATGTCATAATGAACCAAAATAAATAAGAATTATACCATGGGGTGGGTACTGGGATTAAATAATTAAATTTAATATTTTCCCATTTATTGATAAGGAAAAATATATCTACAAAGTGTTTTCCAATACCACCTAAGATCACATAACCAACTGGGTACCATGTCACTATGTTTCATTGGAACCAAATCCAAAAGCTTATGGGTGGTTCGCAGTAGACCCCTAACACCAACTTGATATAAAAATCTAAGAACTGAAACCATTTCCATCATTAATTAAATTTAATTTAAATGTAAATCCTCAAAAAAACCCACAACACAACATACCTTTGATGATTCAATGGACAGAGGAAGAAATACATCATTACATACCACCCCTAGATGGGATGCATGAAATTTCCGAAGGAATACGTTTATTTCACCATTCTATAGTGAAATATACATTTTTCTACCTAAAGCACATACCACTAGATTTAGTGAAAATTATGGGAGAGATAATCAGGAGAAGGAGAAGGATTTTAGACCTTGATCAGTCAAAGAAAATGCCCAATAACTCCACCCAAAAACAAGGGGAAAAGGAAGGGGGAGGGGTGGATGAAATTTTTCTATTAAAACAAGAGTAAAGAAAGAAAATGGGACAATAAATTTAACACCCAAGGGGAAAAAATTCATTTCCCCCCTCAAAAGGCCACATGATAGCTGGTGTTCCATGTAATCTAGCTAGAGTTGAGCTGGTGGCTGCAAGATGCAACCAACCTAAAGGCTAGCCACACCAGTTACCTCTAACAGTCCTCTAAGTCTACCCCAAAACAAATTATACCTCATTTCCCATCCAAAATACCATTTTATGGGTTCTCAAACTCTTATAATTATATTATGAATCTCAATTAAATATATGTCCCATCCACTAATTTAGAAACTCAAATTTCTTTTGAAATTAATGACTCATCCATGCCCATGAGAATTAGAGGCTACCCACTATAAAACTTATTGTCCCCAACAAATGTTGGTTGTCATAAAACCAAAAATACATACCTATCCATATCATCAACTTTTGAACAACCAGATGAATCCCAAATCAAAAACACCGAACACACATCTAAAGTGAAACCTCAAATATTAAGGCACTTAAGTTTCTGAACCACAAGCTAATGCACCTAACCATTACCAAAAAACTGGGATGATTCTTTATAGATCACTTATATCCTAAGTCATGATCAAATAATCATCCAAATAATCATTGTATTATGGTTCTCCCCATCATACGCTCTATCCCCTAACTTCTAATTCTGATTCTTTGACACTTTTACTCTTGGAATTAAATATTAGAACTCCATATCCATGTTAAAATGATGTTTCTAATGTTCTTTAAATACTTCCACACCTAGTTATACACAATAAAAAATCTCAAACACAAATAATGGTTCTCATTTCTGAATTTAAATTGAGATAGATACATAACCTTCATCCATGTAAAGATTGGAGAAAACCAGATTTACCTTGGAAAGCCTTAACCAGCTCCTAATGCACACCCATAATATCCAAAATAACATACCTAATGAAGTTTCCAAATCAAAAGATTATATATAACATAAAAACTATGATTGGAAATACTAAGTCCTACACTTTTTTAAAGTACTCAGCTTCCACCACCTTAGATTTACCTAAACACTTAATCACTGTGACTTTATCCACGAAGGTGCCCTGTGATCATCAAAGTACCCACACCGATGTATGAACCTGAACTCTACTGTGATATTCTCAATTGGTTAATAAATAAAATAAAAACATTCAATACTTTTTGTGAGCACTAAAACATTCCCAATCCTATAAATTCTGATCATTATGATCCATCTGAAGCCTGACACCCATGATCAGACTCCATCCATCTAGGAATTTTTTTATGTGTTAGATACTTACTTGTTTATTAGTATCTAATTTCCATCATAACCATCTATCAACCAGTATCTCAAACCCATGACCCCAACCACATAGGTTCTTATCACCCACAATATATAGAACACTCCCCACTATAGGTGTGTCCTTATGATCGCTTCACTTGATAAAAACTAGAATAAAAAAAACCACACCCACTCTATCCCCAAACCATATGATTAGATGAAACCCAACCTAATAATACCCAAGTTTCATAAAAACATGAGTTACTATCTATTCCCAAACCATAACATGGTTTACAAACTCAAACATCCAATGGTGCAATCCCCACTGTATGGATCTACATAAACTTCTTCTCATGTGAAACCTTAATAGAATCCATTTTTAAACTCACATACCACTCCTCCCAATCCATGATCACCTCATCCTAGGAAACTCATTCCTTAAACCAACTCTTGGATTAACCATGTCACCGCACCTGATCCACTTCAAATTTCTCCATTATTATGGAGGTACATTTCAAATTCATCATATGATCCCCAAACCATCATTACTATAATAATTTCATGAATAATTATCATCCATAAGCTCATACACGGTCACTCTATTATCCATGTTTCAAAGGAACCATGTGTAACTGGTGTTTTACACGTCAAAATCCTCCAACCATAATGGGTGTATGCTATCATGCCACCCAATCACAGAACCTAAATCACACCCTAATGAGTCGTACGCCATCATCCTAGGATCACAAGCCCAAAATACTGACCATTTATAGTAGACCATTGGTTTTTAAAGTTAACCACACACCTATCCATCCTTCTACCCCGTTCCAAAGCCTCAAACATTTTCCCACACTCAAAACTGATCATCCTAAAAAGGACCAAGGCATCAAGATTACTTTACCATACTCGATATCACTTCTAGTGCATTGATCAAATAACCCAAATCACCTAGCCATGCTTCCTACCACATAGGAACCCATAAACCTGTGTCAACCCTTCTCACCAGTTTCCCTCAATCATCAGAAGGATTTGACTCACTAAAAACTAATTCATATCTCAAGGTCGCTAGGTCCCCCCACCTAGTCTATAAGTGAAGGTCTCAATAAGGTAACAAGAACAGGGACACACCTCATGTTCCCATTTATATATCCCACAACATCTTACATGACAATTCCCTCTCAAGGATCTCAAAAACATATAAACATCTAATTCCATCATAATAGAAAACCAAGGCATTGATTCTCATTAAATATCCCTACATAGGATATCTCCCTTGAGAATCATGATTTCATTGTTCAGCACTACCACAACCAACGATTTAATCCTTGATGACCCATATAAACGGAAACATAATCAATGGCTCAGTTAAAAGAATATCATTCCAAGATATGTGGAAAAATTCCATATATGGTTTTACTAAAACTTTAAGTAACCAAACCTAAATTATAATAACCTATAAGGGGTTATAATTAAGGCATCATGTTCATGTACCAACACAATAGGGTCTCTAGACCTCCTATGTGCATGGGTCCATACCATTATCATCATCAATGAGTGTCCCACCATTGATCCAAATGACCTTCCATCAAAAGATAATTTATATAAAATTTGGACTAATTTAACATAATAAAACCATGTACTTATATGGTAAAATTTCGTATAAGCAATTGATGTAACTTTAAATAGGGGAGCCTTAGTCATCAGTGAAAATAATATCACTAGAAATTCAATATATTATATGAATTATACATGCTTGATATGATGTAATATATGACTCTATACACCACATTTTAAGATCCATAATCTATAATCGGATTCTTGAAAATAGTCCAAGAGGAAAAAATTCAATAACCCACAAACCAAAAGTCTCAAACCTTATGTGTGTCATACTATGTGAAAATCACAATTACCATAACAATAAAAGATATTAATATCAATCACATTCCCATGATAACATGGACTTCCACTAGAAAAGGTTTTTATGACACACTAGTAAGGGTTCCATCATAAACCCTGACACATTCCTATATCTATAGTCTATCATCTCCTATAACAATACGACCAAAATAAAAAAAACTTTGATACTAATTTTAACACCCCATTTTAGATCACCCTATGAACAATAACTTAGTTTGTTCACCACATGACCTCAGGAACACCTCCCCAAATGATAGAGGCTATAAACTAGTACCAAGGGTCTAAGGAGGCACTGTGGGGAGGATATAACCCTATATTAGAATAATAAACAATTTTAAATAAATATAAATTATACACATTATAGAACACAAAATAATAAATACAATAAAAATTATACAATGAAATTCAATGAAATATAAAATTTGAACGATCATGATCAGAATATAAAATATAGACATATCACCCACTATGACAATCAAGATACAAAATAAATAAATGAAAAAAATGATACGAGGCCTTAATAATAATCTTATTTATAACTTATGTCAATCACTTGAGTATGATCCATCTTACTCAATGATCGATAATTTTTCCTCTTCCAAATATATACCTACAACTAGTGAGATTCTGTATGGGAACCCCAGTACAATACAGATCAAGAAGGGTATAAATATATAACTAATTAGAGAACTACCGATGTGTTATCATAAATAACTAGAAATACAGTGATATGTGTATGTGACATAACCATTTTAAATTAATGAATAATCATTAGAAATAGACATATAAATAAAACATCATCAATCCTTAGGTCCCGAACCCCGATCGACCATACTTTCTCCAAACAGTGCTTGAGTGTCTCTAGGAATGTCACAATATAATTATAACCTTATAAATATAATATCTTGGTGTGTAACCCATGAATCCCTATTACTTAGGCTCAAATGACCAACAAATCACCATGAATGAATAAATATCTAGATCCTAGGACTACTAGAAATATCTAAAAACTCAAATATAATAAATAGATCAATGATTATTCTAAAGAATAATGAGAAGTAATTGAATCAAAAATATATCTCATTTCACCATACAAATCAACTAGATCCCAATAATTATAGCCATCCACATCAAGTACTGATAATGTCATCAGGCTTGACTGATCATATCTTAGGGGTGGACTAGGTATATCATAAAAATAATCATCACGATAATAATCCCTAAGACTAAATAGTTGGATCCTATACATTCTAGGAATCTTAGGGACTTGAGGCATCGAGGGTTTCCCATACAGACCCAAGGTTGAATTTCGATGTCCCAGTCATTATTCACATGGCTTAATAGTTGGATACCAAGATACACACCAGAAATCCATGATGATGTCATTAAATATATGTTGTACCATATAATATCACATGATGATAAAAATCCATATCCTAATAATCAACCTTGGGTATCTAAAATATCACCATCATACCAGATAAGGCCCATATCTTGGGTTCTAGGAAGTATGCTTGGGTATCCATAACTTTATCAAAAATGGCCAAGTGGGAGTATAAATATGGGATAAGGGTTGGAGGAACACATAAACCCATCCTCACAATACATAACCTCATGCTATCACATGTTTAGTGCGGGTTATAAGGTGACACACATTACCATATCTACCCATAGCCATTTCCAACTGCTCAGGGTCGGTCTATCACTATACACCTACTCGGGTCCCCTAAATCATGTACAAGGAAAGGCACCCAACTTGGTCACCTCTAGTGAATATTGGGTAAGAGGCGCCCCACTTGGGTACTTGGTCATATTCATGTTACTTGGGTTATAACCTATTACATGAATGACATAACGGTCCCAGGTAAATTTATAAAATAACACTACCTCATGGGCCTCAAGGGTGTTCCTCATAAAAAACCATCCAGAGAGATCGACAAAATACCATCTCATAATACATGTTCTCTCAAGGTTGGTTACTCACCCAAACAAATCCTAGTATGAATAAGGTATTTTCACCAAATCCTGGTCACAAAAAATAGGGGGAACACCCAACTTGGGTTAGTATTATATGATTATTGGATCTAAGGTGTCTTAAGGTTCTTACTATGCCCACTTGGTACCATCATCATGGGACACTATCACATAATCTTGGAGGTGTTTTCCACTAACAATAAGTGATACCACATCATATCCATTCCAATTTAAATTAAGGTTTTCCCTTTAGGGTGCAGGTGTCAAGGCCAACTCATTCAATGTACACACCCACTGCCATCGATAGATGACACATCTCTCCATAGTATAAGGTCCCATCATTGAACATGGATCTCTATAGGGTCCAAGGGTTCTCATATAATTAATTAAAAGACTTAATTATATTTTTTGTAAATCCATTCTCCTTTTCCATTAAATTAAATAACCAAGTCATCACCCTCATTGTCAAGACCGCATGTCACAATGCATAAAAAAACATTATACCATTGGGAGATTATTAAGACTGCCTACCTCAATTGGAGTTTTTTTCATTTATTTAAAAGGTATGATAACTCTTATAAGGCCCATCCAAGACCTTTCTGAGATTTCCTAAGATCGTATCACTATCTGGGTAGCATATCACCACGTCACACCATAACTGAAGGCAACAAACAATGGGAGGTCTACAACAAACCCCGACACCAACCTAGGATAAAAACCTGAGTGCCTAAGTTATTTAAATCATTAATTAAATTTAATTTAAATAGAAAAATTCCAATAAAATCATAGTGTAAATTACCATTGATGATTTGATAGATAAAGGTAGATGAATGTCATTACAGAATATCCCCTATGCAATCTAAATAAATTACTTGATGGAATTATAATATTTACCCATTCTATAGTAAAATTATAATTTTAAACCTAACCCACATATCATTAAATTCATCAAAAATGTGGGGAGAGATGAGCAGTTGAATGAGAAGAAATTCGTACCTCGTCCTGATGAACAAAACACCCAAGAACACTACCCCAAACTAAGGGGAATAAGGAAAGGGAGGGGGTGAGGTCCTCCATCCATGCATGAAAGAGGAAGAAAATAAAAGGTGGATCCCCCCTATAAGAATAGAGCAAGAAAATGTTATTTTACCCTCTTATAAGTCCACCTACTAGTAGGTATTAGGCCACTGGCTAGACAGTGCACCCAATAGGCTATCCCAGCCTCCAGATTTTCCATCTACTAGTCTCTAGCTAGCCAGTGACTATTCAATGACTATAGGCTACAACAACACTACAACTCTGACACCCCAGCTACCTCTGATTCTCTTTTCCCCCCTTGAAAACAATTATCCCTTATTTTAAATCCCAAATACCCCTTTATGGGTACTCAAAATCTCATAATTCCATTATGAATCCCAATTAAAAATTTAACCCATCCAATAATTGAAAAACTAAAATTTATCTTAAAACGAAATAATTATCCATACCCATTGGAAATACACTTCTAGTGCTGACCCAAAAAAATTTTATGATCCTCCTCCACCGCTTAGGCTAGATATGGTTTTGGATAGTTGCTACCTCATAGCAGTAGAGACTACATCCTACAACTAACTTGGTATAACCCCTATTTTTTATTAAATCCATAACCAAATACTTTGAAAAAATACCTACAACATATTTATGTATTTTATCTAAAAATAAACATCTCCAAGAATTATTTCACTTATTAAATAAAAATATCTTCCCCAAATACAATATCACATATCATCAATAAACCAATAACTCCAATCATTGCATATTTTCTAAAAATATAAATATGACTCTTAAGTGTTGAACAGTCCACCACATTATATTTTGTTAACATTATCCCATTAAATCTATTCCAATAAATACGATGAGATAATACACCCCTTTAAGTTTCCTATACCCAATATACTGAGTTTTTATTAGAATCACCACCACTATACTACACAATTTTGGTTACATATTTTGGAGTAGTAGTAACACTCATTCATTTCCACATCATTTAGTGGAACTAATTAGACCATGTCATGAGAAAATTTGAGTTCATACAACACATCCTCTATTCAACGTTACATATTGCTTAATTTCATAGTAATATGATCATAGGTAAGTAGGAAACTGATTTTTTATGCTACCATGCTTGGTACATTGAGTCATAGAACATGTATGGTAGTATAATATATTTATATGTGCATGTACTATAGTAAAAATATAACTATCAGATCAGAGAGAGTATGTTTATTGGAACTAAAATCATACTATCTTGTACCTTACATGTTGTGGGATAAGCCTTCACCAATTGGTATGTTTACTATCTTTTTTAGATCATTTTAATTTCAAAAAATTTGTTAAACTGAATGTTATTATTTTACAGTTAGATGGTTTAGAAAGACTTAAACATATATCTAATCCCCATGAGGAGGAAGTTTTAAATAAATAAATACTTCATGAAGATATTATTTCTCTTATAGATCCTCTTGATTCACTATATAAGAGTGTCTATGATTTAGATCCACTAGAATATCCTGATCCACATACTTATATAGAGGACTTTGGGGATGTTGGTGTGCATTACAATCCCACCAAGGATAATTCACATCCACCACCACAACCACCACTACCAGTAAGAATAAAAATTTGAGTATAGAGATATCGATTCCCAAGAGAGGTTCCATGTATTAGTTTGTACCTTCGTGGCCCATTACTTTTCTAGTTTGGGTGTTAGTGTTGTTCAGATAAGGATCAAGGAGAGTTAAATATATTTTGGAGCTAAAATTATACTAACGTGAGTAATTCATGATATAAATATATATTCATGATGTGAGAGGTTGTTTTTGGTTTTGAGGTTGGTGATTTACTACTTGAAAACTAAAAAGGCAATTCTATACTTAAGTGGTTTATGAGATGAAAGAATAATTCATGCTATGAATTAATTAGTGACCAAGGTTCTATAAAAATCAATATATGTTAGTTGGGTTTGTAGTTTTAGTAATTCATAGCGGGATTCTGTTTCAGGGCCTAAATTGGAGGGCCCCATGAAAACTCACGACATGAATTGATCATTCACATCGTGAATGTGTTGAGGTCCAACATGTTTATAAATTTTGATGCTCTCCCAAATTAATTCATTAATATATCATTTATATCAAACCATAGTTGAATCCTATGTGATTTTGGAGGATATTTCATCCCCTTTCTTCCTGCTTTGATCCATGGATTCCATTCAATTTTCCTTGGCCATCCACATTGAGTAAATCCTCTTCTCTCCCTAGATTTTATTAGTTCCTCTTTGGGAATTTTTGGTACTATTGTTTTTTTGGTTCGGGGAGTGCTTAGAGCTATGATTTTTAATGAACCTTTATGCGATTCATGTTTATTTATGGTTTCCTAATATAGTGGTTGTCTTCTAGTTGTTTCTCATTCACCCTACAGTACAGGGAAATTTGAAAAGATTCTTTGAGGTAGGGGATCCTCATTATCTCTCTATTTACTCAAATGTGTGGGGATTTCATGATTTTATATTCCTTTGGGTGGATAGTAAGGGCCAACTTAAGAAGATGATTAATTTTATAAATATTTTTTTAATGATAATTAGAGATATCATATGTTTTACTGCTTTTAATGATATTGACAATGATATTATTCATGTATATTTATATTTCTAAAGATAATGGTAGTTGGGAGGCTTACTTGTGTTTTTGTTTATGTACCTATGGAAACCTTGTTGTGTTGATTTTTTGATCCCACTCTAAAAAAAATATAAGAATTTAAATTTCTATAATGAATTGGTTACCCCTATAAATCAATAATTTTTGTGAGAATAACCATGTTATGTAATGAAGTAAAGTGATTAAATCCCTTGTTGACTCTGATTTGTGGTAAATTGTGGAATTCCGAATGTGTTTTTATGTGTTCATGTGGTTTTTATGAATATTTAGTGGTTGTGTGAACCCTTTTGGGGCTTGTGTGGTGATGGTGGTGACTGACTTGGGTGTGGAATGTGTTGGGAAGTGATGTGATGGTTGGTTGGAATGGTATGTGATGTAGTATGGTGGGTGGTTGTTGTAGTGATATGGTTGGGTGATTGTGAGATGGATTGGAATTAATTGTGTTGTGGTGGTGGTGGATGTGATATGGGAAAGATATTATGTGGTGTGTTTGTGTTAGTTTCTGAGTTATCTATAGAATAAATTGAATTTCTAAAAATTAAAAGACATCTATCGGTAAATGAATAAGCATGGTATGAAATATAATTATGAGAATAGTCTAAAATTTATGTGTGGTAATTGGATTAAATAATATTAATGATAAATGAATGGTTTATTTTATTTTAAATTAAATGGATTAGTAAATAAAATTTTGTGGAAACTCATTAAAATATGGAAATGGTGGAACATGTAATTGAAAATGTAATTGTGTGGTTATGTGTTCTAGTTGTATGGTGTGATGTATTTAGTGTTGGAATAGGTTGTGATGAATGTTTTGTGGTGAAGTGGTGGTAATGTGGAGTATGTTAGTGAATTTTATTTCAACTCATAGGTTGCGTAATGTGTTCTATCTAACTATAATGTATTTTCATGTTATTTCTATATGCTCCCCACCTGAGTTGAATAACCCTACTAGTTCCCAAATGTTTTCTATTTCAGGTGTTTTAACCAAGATCATAGATGGTGGGGATTCAGATGGATATCTACCGCCTCTTCGCAACTATCCCATAAGTAATAGTGATGATATCGTTTGGTGTTGAATATTACCCCACTATGATAAGGATTGGTGTTAGAGATTAACTAGTAATGAGATGACGAGATGGTGTTGGTTATTTCCTAGTAGTGTTGAGGATGTGATATACAGTGGGGGTCATGTGTTCTTGGAGGAGGGAATGAGGTTTATGTCTTTTAGGCCCATGATACCCTACTACCCTGGTTATGTGATGAGGTTGTGATGTGATGATGGTTGATTCTAGCACTAGATTCTAGATCCCATGGGAGGTTAAAATAGGTTGAGATACATCATTACCCACATTATAGATAGTTGTATATTTGATGTTATATATATATAAGGGATGGGAGGACATGAAGCTTGATGTTGGGGAGTGAGAGTGAAAAATCAACGGGGAAGTGGATGTGGGGAACAATTGTTTTGTGTTCTTTTGATACTATATTATTATATTGGATGCTTAATTTGGTGAGCATGTTATGGTGAGGCTAGGATTGTTTAGTTTACCTATTTAGGTGCATGTTGGTTTTTCTTTTTGTTCATTGGGGAATTAGTATGATCTTTTCACATGTTCACTAGAGACCCTGGGTATGATCCTACTGAGTATACATGTTATTCTCACCCTATGTATATATAATTTGTTTCTAGTTTCTCCGAGGATTTCAGGGACCAAGTTAGACATCACTAGCTTGAATTTGGAGCTGTTGTTGAGTCCCTATTATATGAATTTTCATTGGTATTTACTTAGAGACTTTTATTTGTATTTATTTACATTGTTCATTAATTGTGGGATAGTTTTGGGTTTACTTTTATATTATGTGCTGGATTTACTTGGTGGTTATTTGTTCTATATTATGATCATACATTACTAATGAGGATAATGTATTCTATATGTTAGATTTTTATACCCTTTGATCTAGTCACTAACCTGGGGCCTACTGTAAGTGGGACTTGGGGGTCATTATCTATCCTCCTTTATTTCCATCCCATGAGGGGTAGCATTGGTGGGAGGGTTCGTGAAATTATAACATAAGACACTACATAGTAGATAGAGGTTCATGCATAAAGTATTTAGGATCCTATATAATTGGTAGTGGATCCTATGCCATATTTGTTTACTTATTCAAATGATATACCATCTTCAAATCATAGACATCCTGCGGCCAACATTCCTAGTGATAAAGAGGGGTGGGTCTTCACTTTAATATCACAATATCTATATTCCCCAAGCAATACTCTCTCTTACAAAAACCTCATGGATGTGTTCTCATTATCATCAGATTTAGGGAATACTATTAGTAACCCATAATTCATGGGATATGTATCCAGATATGATGTTGGATAGTACTCTATGTAGTATAATGTAGAGTCATCTACTCAATAGCATAACATATTGAGGTTCCAACAGTAGTAGTGATAGAGAAGTACATAGAGGTAGTAGTTCTATATCTGTACATTCACCCTTTTAAAGTAGAGGTAGTGCACAAAGTGAAACCCTCTCTTTTATTCAAAACAATATAGTGGTGTAGACATCACACCCAGAGTGGGTGTGAGGTTCATACACCTCATTGTGTTACCGAGAGGCGATGGTGTTGATTTTTTTCCACATTAAAATATTTTACATATAAAAATATCTAATTTTAGATATCATTAAATGTATGTTTAGATTCTACATTATCTCTATTTCATGTCACACCTCATTATCCTAATATCAATAATTAATCTTTGACCTATTACATACATTTCATAAATTTTGATCCATTGATATGGATGAAAAATAAAATAAAATACTAGGTTATTAATAAAAAAAGTAATATATACTATGAATAATATTAAAAGGGATAAAAAATGATATTTAAATATCCTTATATGAGGATGTGTATATTCATGATGCATCAGTTCATCCACGAAGGTTTAATATTATGATTATTATGATAAATTCATATTTATGTGTAACATGTAATGAAATAAATCAATAAAAATAATATTACCATTCCAATGTATCATATATTACTCTTAGAGACTCCCATAGACCACCAAAAGTACACTCATAAATAAATACACACACACACATACATATAAAATTATCATTTCAATGTTGTTATTTCACACCAACAATTCAAATTCATACATATTAGTAAATATTTTGATGATACATTTACATCCATATACACTATATCATCTCCATTTCTCATATAAAATTATCAATTCAATGTTAATATTACATATATATGGAAATCAAAATTTCTATAAATTTAATATATCTTATCACATTTTTACTCATTATTTAGAATTGATATCACTATTAATAACAACTACACCACATTATTGAATTATTGAATCTATTTATTATCCTAAAATTAATGACACAAAAACATCCAATTACATTTATAACATCCAGATATATTTGGTTATTCTTTTTATGAATTAAAATAAAATTTAAAATAAATAATATAATTATAAAACTATAACATTTAAAAAAACCCAAAACTAATAAAACCCAACCCCCACCAAATATAAACTATAATATATTTATATTATTTATAACATATATAAAAAATAAAATTTAAAATAAAATTTATAAAAAACCAATATCCAAAAAAATATAAACTATAATATATTAATAACTTTTAAAAAAACCTAAACAACGAAAAAAAACCAGCGAGTGCCAATTCATTTGACACCCAACTAAAAAACCTAAACTATAGTACATTTATAGAGAAAATTTGGGGAAGGGGGTTTTTAAATTTTTTTAATTTTTTTTGGGTTAGGTTTTATTTGTAATATGGAATGACCGAGTGTCAATTGATTTTTCAAACTTCGGTATTTTTTTTAAAAAATAATTTTTATTAATTTTGTGATATATATACAAAAAAATTTAAAACAAAATTTAAAATATATTTTTTAAATTTTAATTTTAAATTTTGTTTTTTGTTATATATATATATTAAAAATTATTTAATGTTTTTTTAAATTCTAAATTACCATTATTTAAGTAATTTCAACATATAACAAAAAACTCCACCCATGACACACTTTTATAGGGCATGCCTTATGGATTTTTCATATGAGATTTAATTTAACTTTCACAACATTATAATAATAATATTTTATTAATAATAATACATAAATTATATAATTTACCAATTAAAAATAAAAATTAATAAAATTAATAAAATAATTATTTATATAATTAATAATTAAATAAGGTCTTGGTAATGGGCCAGAAAGATCCAATTCCATCGATTTTTTTAATAAAGAGTGTGAAGAAACCACATGAAAAATAGGGGAAATGGCATGTGAAAAATTATAAAATCTACTACCACCAAAATCTAATAATACAGTTTCCCAAAAAATAATATAAACATATTGGGCCCCGAATAAACATTGTTTTAATGATAAAAAAACTTTAATTTTTTCTAACTTGTTTTAGGTTGTTCGAGGTGTATTTTGTGTGTTTCTAGTGTGTTAGTTTAGAATGAAGCCATCATGACTAAAGATGCCTTTAAATCATGTTCAAAGGGACTCTTCTACTTATATTGTAGTAGGGAAATGCCAGCTGACTAGTGTAGTGGCACCAGATAACTGATGGCCTAGAAAGAACACTCTCATCCATCATGAGTCCACCAGTTAGCTGATGGAGGTGCACTGACTGGTCGGTGGGATATTTCTAAAAGAAGCTGCTTCTAGGAAGTCCGCCGACTACATAATGGAGACTACCAAGTATCCAATGGAGTCAAGGCTACTAGTCCAAGGGGGAATTTATGGTGGTCAAAAAGTCATTTTTGGTCTTAAATGAAATGGCTTGATTCATTGGACCATGGGAATCTTTGGAGGCTATAAAAGGAGATCATAGAGGACACAATTCATTATCTAACCATACAATAAATCAAAATGCAGGCATTGTAACCCTACCAAAGCTCAAAGTTGATCCAATTCCCTCAAATATCCTAATATTTTAATTTCATAAAATTTCAAGTGGAGTTCAAGTGATCATCACCCAAGGATATGAAGTCACCAAATCAAGAAGGGAGTGTTCTTCAACAGATTCATCTAAAGTACCATTGAAAACCTTTTTCAATAATTTTTTCCTCTTTCTATCTCTTACTTTATGGGATTTTTGTAAAACCCCTTAGCTCTCACTTCTTATCCTTGTCTCTCTCTCTCTCTCTATTTCTATCATGATCTATTTCTTCAATAGAGAGCCAAGTCCTTTCATTATAAAGGTATTTAAATTATGGAAGTCATTTATTTTTTTTCTCCCTCTAATTCTATAGTTATTGGTTATCCATTCAAACTAAGGGATTGAGGTTCTTGCTATTCAATTAAAATAATGGGTTTTTGAGATTATTTGTTTCCCTTAAAACCAACAGTTTTGGCTTCTTGGTTCTAATTCAAACCAAAGGGTTTATTATATTGAATTGTGTGATCATTATCATGGGGAGGAGATATAGGGGTACCTTTGAGTACTATTTCCAAACTTCTTTACCAATTTTACTATGCCATTTCTATAGTTACTTTTACAAATCATACTAATTTATTTTCCTTGGTATACATTTTGATACCATTTAATTTTATTATATTGATCACTTGATTTACTTCATCGCACCTTTTATACCTTCAATTTTATTTATGATTTTAATTTTTTAAAAGGCGATTCACCCCCCTCATGACATTTCTATGACCCAATAATTGGTATCAAAGGGTCATGTGTAGTTATTTCAAAATCACTTTTTGAAAATATTTTAATTTTTTCAAAAAATTATTTTAATTTTATAATCTTGATAGATTTAAAATTTTGATTATACAATGGAATCAAATTATTATATGAATTATCCATTATTTTATAGTTTATTCATATCTGAAAAATCACATATCTATTTTCCTTAGAAGTATTTTATATCCTATTTTAAAGTTGGTTATGCATGGTTATACCCCTACAAATAAACCTGAAGATTAATAGACCCCACAAGATATTTCATCTTTTAAAAAAATGGTAAATCTATGAATACCTTTCATTGAGGTTTAGATAAAAATAAATTCAATATAATTTTTTCTTATAAAATTTTCCATGATATTTGAAAACTATTAGAAATCACAAAAAAAGGAATGGATAAAGTTTAGGACACTATATTGGATATGTATCATCAATATTTACAATGTTTATCTATTTATGAAAATTAATCCATTACCATCATGTTTACTCATTTCACTAACATTTTCAATGGTAAAAAATCTCTCAGTGTTGACTTGTCCAAAAAAAATTTATAAAGGAAATCCTATTAGTTTTACCTATTTTGTGGGATCACAAAGTGATAGAAATACAAGAATCCAAATGTTAGACCCTCTATGATAATGTAGTTTTCATAATAAAAAATAATGTCAATATATAGATTCTACTCTTTCATTCCATTTTAATATCTCTAAGTAAATCAATTATTTCATACAGAAAAATATACTCAAATAAGTCAATAACCTATATTCAGGAATAAATATTCTTAAAAGTGTATTTATACATGTAGTTTTGGATAAAACTTAGTCTTGTAATGATTTGTGGAAGAAAGACACTTCGTAAACTTTCTAGATTCCTTGAAACACCGAAGTTGACAAACCGATGTTCGACACACCAAAGTCGACACACCAAAGTCGACACACCGAAGTTTGACACACTGAAGTCGACACACCGAATTTCGACACACCGAAGTTTGAAACCCTGAAGTCAACACACCAAAGTTTGAAACAGCGAAGTCGACACACTGATGTTTGACACACCGAAGTCGACAGACTGAAGTCGACACACCGAAGATGACAAACCAAAGTTTACCGACCAAATTCAACACACCTAGGTTGACAAACGACACAACAAAGATGATAAAACGAAGTCGACACACTGAAGTCGACACATCGAAGATGACATACCGATGTTACCAAACCAAATACAACAGATCGAAGACGACTCACCGATAGTCATAAATAATTTTTTCAATTTTATTAATTCAAATTTATTTCTAAAGGTCATATTTGGACAAATTAATGTTTATGACATTATTTAATGTTATCTGTAGGACTATCCGTAGACAGTAGGAGGTACATTCACATGCAAAGATCTTTATTTCTAGTAGACCTTGAAGTATAAAAAGAATTCAATTAGAGCTCAAAAACGACAGAGACCCAAAGATATAAAGATACACATAGAGCTTGGAGAACACGCTGAAAGATAGACTGTGTGAACTAAGAATATTTAAAAGATAGAAACTTGAAGTTTGAGATCACCTACCAACTACCTACTAGAGATTGATGAACAACCTCACAAAGAAGATATGAACACTTTACAACAAACTACGACTCTCTATTCTGAATCCAACTTTCAGAATAGGACTCACATATCATTTCCTCAACATTCATTGAATCTAGAGAATTACTGCACAACACATAGAGAATTATATACTCTATTCTCTTTCATAACTCTGTTGTGTTCTTTTCATTACTATTTTGAGTAGTGTGTATATCTGTTTGAATATCACACACTATCTCCTGAGCTAAACCAGAGGGTAAAAAAATATCCTCACTCTCAATATCTTGTTACAGTTGTATCCCACGTAGAACTGTAGAAGAGATCCTGTGAGATCTGTTTATTTTTTTTTCCCACAAATAACATGGTAGAGGTCAAGTGTGACCTCGACATCCTGTGTGCTATTGTGAACCCCGATCCAAGGTGTGGATAAAATGTTTATTAATATAAACTGCTTGGTGGTGGGTAATCACCAAGTGAAGAGGACTAAGTCTCTACTTGAGACCGAACCTCTTTTTTTATCCACTATGCTGTTATTTTTTGTCTGTTATGTATTTCTGGCATTAAGATAAACTGAACTTTGACAGTTAGTTTAGTAAGTGTTTATATCTATTTTGAATCAGTAGGTTTGTTTCAAAAGTTTTACTAAGCTTTAGATTGGAAAATCTAAGAACTAATCAATCTTCATAGAACCAAATTGAACCTTTAAGACTTTTATAAATTCACTAAAAACTGACTTTGTGTTTATTTCCATAGAGGTGTATCATTTTGTAAAGAACCCTTTTTAACAGAAATTTTTATAGATACTCAATTCACCCCTCTCTTGAGTCATCTACTCCGACCAACATTTGGTATTGCAGGAGTTATGAAAGTTACTGTAAGTTTTTCAAATCATGTCAACTGTGATTATAGTTGTGTTTCAAAGATCTTCAAATTTATATTATTTATAAATTTTTATCTCTTTGAAATTAGTTTACAAACTTTATCATGGAAAATAGATTGGGAGGGGATGCTACCAAAAGACCACCTTTCTTTAATGGAACTAACTATGCTCAGTGGAAGCTAAAAATGAAAATACATCTATAAGGTATGGGATTTGAAATTTATACTGTTATTGAAAGTAAATATGCAATACCTAAAACTTCTAGAAACAATTGGGATGAACCTACCAAAACTTCCTATAACAATAATTGTAAAGTAATGAATGCTCTGTACCATGCCTTAGGAGATGAAGAGTTTAACCGTATTTATTCTTGTAAAACAACACATGAAATTTGGGATACTCTATTTGTTTCTCATAAAGGAACATCTAATGTTAAATAAATGCAATTAAATACTTATACTTTTAAATATAACAATTTTAGAATGAATCTTGATGAGTCAATTTCTGATATGTATATGAGGTTCAATGAAATTGTGAATACAATGATTTCTTTAGGAGAAGAAGTAACTTCCAAATAGCAGATCATGCAGATTCTGTGATTCCTACCAGATAAATGGCGTGGAACATCTGTATCAATCATATATCGTGCGATATTGATAAAATTCAAGTGAAGTAATTGATTGTAAAATTAATGATTTATGAAGAAGTATTGAAGGTAAATCAAGAGGAGGATGAACCAAAATGACAATATATATCTTTCAAGACATCTGCATCCAAAATTAAAGATAAAGAGAAAATTCAAACTGATGTCGAAAGCTCAAGAAGTGATGAAGTTACTTCAGACAGTGATGAATAAATGGCCCAGTTGGCTAGACGATTCAAGAAATTCTATAGAAAAAATAACTTCTTCAAAAAGCCTAGTTACAAAGGAAATTAAGATAATAAGGTCAATTGGAAAAATGATTGGAAGAAAAATGATAAATCAGAAGAGATAATTTGTTATGAATGTAAAAGGAATGGACATGTCATGGCTGACTGCCCAAAGATGAAATACAAGAAAAAGTATGAAAATAAAGATAGATGGTATAAGAAAGCAATGAAGGCCGCCTAGAGTGCCTTTGAGGATAGCTCAAGTGAATATGGCTCTTCTCAAAATGAGAAATATGATATGGCTAATATTTGTTTCATGACAAACACAAATGAGGTAACCTTAGACTCTCCTACACATAATTCTTATTATTCTAAAAGTGAGTATGAAAATATGAAAAATGATGAACTATTTGAATATTGCAACATGTTATAGGAAACCTGTAATGATTTGAAAGATAAATATAAATCTTTGAATAAATAGCATGCTCTTACCGTGACTTCTAAATCTAAACTTACAACTAGGAAGGAGAAAAATGCTCACCTGCTCAAAGAGAACAATGAGTTAAAATATCTAATGAACAATTGAAGGAAGACTTATAAAATTTTACTAATGGGAAAAATAATCTTACTCAAATTATTGGTAAACAAATAGCTCCTAAGTATATTTATGGGATAGTATATCAACTAGGTCAAAAAAAATTATCCAAATCACATTTTGTACCCAAATCTGGAAAATCTGCTACCTATTTTAAAAACCAGAGTTGTACTGCAAGTTAAAGTTCTGAAAATTCATTTACTATATCCAATTCTTCAGGAATGAATAGAGTTTATTTTTCAAACACTATATATTATTCATATAAGAAACCCATAAGATAGTTGTGGGTTTTTAGGCTTATATTACTAATGTATGTGAACCTAGAAAAATATGGGTACGAAAGTCGTTTCTTGGTTAAACTGTTTTGTAGGTAAACTGCCTAAAGAGTTCCTATAAAAAGTTATGTTACTTGGATAGTGGGTGTTCAAGACATATGACAGGGGATTTTTCAATCTTTAAAAGTCTTATCAAGATCGATGGAGGACATTTCACATTTGGTGACAATGGTAAAGGAAAAATCATCGGCCTAGGCCAGATTGGTAACCCTAACTCTATTTCAATTTCTAAATTACTCTATGTTGATGGACTGAAGTATACCCTGCTCAGAATATCTCAACTGTGTGATGATGGATTTAATGTTAAATTTATAAATGATTCATTCCATGTTTTTTATTCCAAGAATAATTTAGTATTTACTGCTTTTATAAATGATAATGTATATTCTATAAATCTGGACACACTAGCCTCACAGAATGTCTCTTGTCTAAATGCCTTTCACAAAGAGTCTTAGCTTTGGCATAAAAGATGAGGAAATTGTAATATACACTCTCTTATTAAGTTAACTCAAAAAGTCTTAGTTAGAGACTTACCCAAATTAGAGTTTCCAAACAACAAAGTATGTAATCATTGTCAAAAAGGAAAGCAACATAAAATCTGTTTCAACCCAAAGAAAGAAGTAACTACTTCTCAACCTCTCGAGTCGGTTCACATAGACTTGTTTGGACCATCTATAGTTTCAAGTCTCAATGGAAAGTACTATTTTTATGTTCTTGTAGATGATTTCTCTAGGTATAACTAGACCTTTTTATGACTTATAAAAGTGAAGCCTATTCACACTTTACCAAGTATGCTAGGATGGTGGAAAATCTTAGTGGATTTAAGATTAAATACTTAAGAAGTGATCATGGATGTGAGTTTGAGAATCAATATTTTGAAGATTTTTGCTCAAATAATAGCTATAATCATAACTTCTCTTCACCTAGGACACATCAACAGAATGGTGTGGTAGAAAGAAGAAATATAACCTTACAAGAAATTTCTCGGACTATGCTTAATGAATATGATTTACCCATTTATTTTTGGGCTTAAGCTATTAATACATCTTGATAAATAATAAACAGAGTCTTAATTAAACCCATTCTTAAGAAAAATCCTTATGAGTTGTGGAATAATAGGAAACCCAAATTAGGTTATTTTAAAGTGTTTGGATGTAAAGTCTATATTCATAACACTAAAGATAATTTAGATAAATTTTCCTCTAAAAGTTATGAAGGAATATTTCTTGGATAGTCTACATCAAGTAAAGCCTATAGAGTCTTTAATAAGAAAACCAAATGTTTGGAGGAATCTGTACACATCAAGTTTGACGAAGTAGATCTACATGAGCCCAAGACTTCACCAATAAATGTTGAAGAGGATATGTCCAATCTGGAAATTAATGTTACAACCTAAAATCATCATGTGAAGGAATATGTAAAATCTTCTAGTTTTGTAAATTCTCCATGTCTTAACCGTAGTGAACCAGATCAACCTGACCAACCTAAAATATCAAGTCCTACTTTCTCTAGACCAACTAGAACCCTTTAGAATCATCCCTAAGATGCTATTTTTGATGATTTAGATAGAGGAACACAAACCAAAGATTCTTTGAGAAACCAGTTTGAACATCAAGACTTCTTGTCACAACTTGAACAAAAAAGTATCAATAATGCAATCAATGTTGAATTTTGGGTAATGGCCATGCAAGAAGAACTTAATCAGTTTTAATGAAATATAGTTTGGAAACTTGTAGATATACCTAAGGATACTTTGACCATAGGAACCAAATGGGTGTTTATAAATAAGGTTGATGAAGTTGGAAATATAGATAGAAATAAAGCTAGACTAGTTGCACAAGGATATAATCAAGAATAGGGAATTGATTATGAAGAGAATTTTACACCAATAGCTAGACTTGAGGCAATTAGGATCTTACTTGCCTATGCAACACACTTAGATTTTAAACTTTATAAAATGGATGTCAAAAGTGAATTCCTAAATGGTTATATAGTTGAGGATGTTTTGGTTGAACAACCCCCCAGTTTTAAAAATGCACATTTTTCAAATCATGTGTTCAAACTATCAAAAGCTTTATATGATTTGAAACAAGCTCCAAGAGCCTGGTATGAAAGGTTATGTAATTTTATTATTTCTAAAGGTTTTACAAAAGGATTTTCAGATCCTAATTTATTTATAAAAAGAGTTTCAAAAGAAGTTTTAATAGCTTAAATATATGTAGATGATATTATATTTGGATCTTCTAAAAATTCTTTATGTAATTATTTTTCAAACATAATGAAAAGTGAGTTTGAAATGAGTTTAATGGGTGAACTCAAATATTTTCTTGGATTTCAAATATTTAAAAATAAAGAAGGTATAATGTTAAATCAAAGTAAGTAAACAAAATATATTTTAAAAAGATATGTATTTTATAGAATTAAGAGAAGTGAAACCCCTATGAGTTCTACATGTAAGTTAGATCTTGATGAAAATGGAAAATCAGTTGATCAAACTGCATAGAGAGGAATGATAGGAAGTTTGTTGTACTTAATATCTAGTAGGCCAGATATTATGTGCAATGTGTGTATGTGTGTGATATTTAAAGAAAACCCAATGGAGTCACACCTAAATAGCGTTAAAAGAATTTTCTAATACCTCAAGTATACAACTAACTTAGGACTATTCTATCCAAAAGGAAAACCTTTTGATTTAGTTAGCTATTCAGATTATGATTTTGGTGGATGTAAGTTAAATAGAAAGAGTACCTCTAAAAATGTCACTTTTTGGGAAAGTCACTAATATCACGGTGTAATAAAAAGAAAATTTCAGTTGCATTATCAACTACTGAAGAAGACTACATTGCTGCAGGTAGTTGTTATGCACAAATTTTGTGAACGAAATACACCTTATTAGACTACAGATTTAAATTCAGACACATCCCCATAAACTGTGACAACACAAGTGCTATTAACATTTCTAAGAATCCAATTTCTCGTTCTACAACAAAGCATATTGATGTAAGACATCACTTTTTGAGATATCACTATCAAAAAGGTGATATAAATCGTGATTTTGTTGGGACTGAACATCATCTTGCTAATATATTCAATAAACCCTTAAATTACAAGAGAGTGAATTACATCAAACATGAACTAGGAATGATAAATTAGTAAGATATTCGTTAAACCGATCTTCTTGAAACCGATCATCTTGGAACCAATCTTCTTGAAACCGATCTCTTGAAACCGATCTTCTTGAAACCGATCTTCTTGAAACCGATCTTCTTGAAACCGATCTTCTTGAAACCAATCTTTTTGAAAACGATTCTTGAAACTGATATTCTTGAAACCTATCTTCTTGAAATTGATCTCTTGAAACAGATCTTCTTGAAACAGGTCTTTTTGAAACTGATCTTCTTGAAATCGATCTTCTTGAAACTGATCTCTTGAAACTGATCTTCTTGAAACCGATCTCTTGAAACCGATCTCTTGAAACCAATCTTATGAAACTGATCCCTAAAACTGATTCATTGACACTGATGTATTTAAGGATTGTTTTGTAAATTTTGGTTGTTTTAAATAGAACGATGCTATTTTTTATTCTTCATTTTTCTGCATTTAAATTTTTATATTTTATGATTTACAATCCCTAAATGATATATTAAGTCAAATACATCCTAACCTTTCACCTTCTCCTATGCCATAAAGCCTTATACCTTTTTCACTCTTCCTCACAACCTCTCAACACAGTTAGAATCCAAATTCTTTTCATGGAGAGGACCAAGTGTGCAATGGAAGAACCTATAAAATCTCCTTTTGCTAAACATCAGAAAGGTGAGTCTAGTGGGACTGCGAAACCAAGTTTGGAAAGAAGAGTGGTTATGTCTGAAAAGAAGGTGTCTGATGAGTGGCTTATATCAAGAAAATCATTTTTTTGGAACTACTGGAATCTCAAGGATGGCTCAGTTGGTTCTACAATAATGAAAGACCCTATTATCCTCATCTAGTTCATGAGTTCCATTAACATTTGAGGATATCCCTAGATGAAGCTAAGGCAGCAAAGATGAAGTCTCTGGTAAAGGGAAAAAAGATAGCTTTTTCATCTAAGGAATGGGGGAATGATTAGAAATTCCTCATGAAGGTGTCTATGCTGACTATCTGGGTAGTATTCCACATTCCTCAAATTTTTTCTCTTATGAAGATGCTCTGAACGAGCTGAATGGAAATGGGGAATCCAGGAGGACTATTGCAAATGAATTTGAAGGATAAGTAAGACTGCTTTTTAAGTTCATACAAAATTAAATCTTCCCAAGGATGGGAGATTTCTCTACTGTGAAGTATTAGGATGTTTTCTTGATATTTTTGTTGAAATATGGGATAAAATTAAACCTATGTAGGTATCTAATGGTGAATATCTCTGATTTTATTAAGACATTCGAGAAGGAAACCTTCTTGTACTATCCGAGGATGATTTCTGCCATGTTGAAAAGGTTAGGTTGTGTGGAAGATGGATATGAAGTGATAAGTGCCTATAGTGGTTTTTGTCTTCAAAAAGACATTTGTAAGAGGATGAAAAGCTTATAGAACCCATGGAAGAGATGTTTGGTAGGATATTAGGAAAGGATATATAAGGATTTCAATCCAGTTGACCACCCTTTTAGACCAAAGTACTAAGTTGATCTAGGTCTCAAACTAGGAGAGGTTCCAGTTTATTCTAACGAGGAAGATGAGATTGAAGTTCCAAGGGAATAAGGATCTCCTTTTGATGATAGGAGTGATCCTGATATTATTGAAAGTACCAAAGATATGTATTATGGACCTTCTATTCCACCTTTTGACTTTCCCTCAAGAGAACCTTTATTATGTGATGAGGATGAGGAAGAAACTGAAGTTATTGGAGTTAAAGGCTATGTTAGTAAATCTGATGAGGAATCAAAAGATGATGATGGTGATAATTTCAGAAATGATGAGCATGTGAGTGACTCTCTAAAAATGGGACAACAAGTGGTTGACAGATCCATTGAGGAATCTATACATGGAGATGGTGAGGGTGTTGATCATGTTGAACAACAGGATGTTGGTCATCGAGATGATGAAAATGAGGAAAGATCACCCATTCATAATGCTAAAAATCAAGAGATAATTCAGGAATTGAATGATCTTATGGATGCTGGCCAAGAGTAAGAAGATGAGGTTCTAGTGACTCAAAATAAAGAAGTGCTTGGTGAAGCTGAAGTAGCTAGAGAACAAGAAGAACCTGAAGTTTGGTTGGTTCTTACTCCCAGAAAAGTAATTATTCCCCAAAACCAGAATGAAGAAGTTGATGCTGATGATGTTGTTCTTGAGCCTTAGGGAAGAAGGATCAGAATTGATACTGTTGAGCCAAGAGACTGGACCTGTGCTATAAAGTTGAATAATGATCCAGGATACATTCTTTTCAGTTTAGATTATGACTCAGATGAGGACAGGGTGCCTCCTCCTTCTTCTCCACAAGTCCAGGCTAAACCAAAACATATTGCACCTGTTCCACCAACTGCACCTCCACTAGTAGAACCTATAGCTCAGTCAGTTCCTAGTGACTGTGTCACTAAGGCTGATTTGGAGAAATTCAAAAATGATATATGTGAGTCTGTGATAGCTTGAGTGGGATCCAGAAGTTCATCATCCACCTCCATAGGTATCTCAGATGCTGATGCAGCAAATATTGCAAGAATAATGATCTAGGATATTCAACAGAATCTCATTAATACATCAAAAACCATTATTAGACATAATACCTTGTTGAGAGAAGAAGTAAGAAAGATGAGCAATGAGTTAAATTATTTAACCTCAGAATTCAATACCTCCTTTAGTGGTGTTTTGGAAGTTATTAGGAACTTGGTGACTCATCTACTCAGTGTAGATCTAAAAAGGTTGAAAGAAGAGCTTTGAAAAATGTTGACTGGCCCATCCAGTTCTAGGAGTGGGAAAAGTGTTGTTTCTAATTTGGAGTCTCTCAAAGTTGTGATGAGAGAGTAACTTTAAAAACTTTAGAGTGATTCAGACAAAGAAACCCTTGGAAAAGTACATCGAAATATAGATCTTGTATACAATATGGTCAGACAGTGCACAAATGAAGCCTCTACAGCTCAGAAAGAGATTTAGGAAAAGGTGGATAAGTATTTCACTAAGATTTATACCAAGCATGATCTCATCAACAGCTTCAAGTTTCTCACAGAAAATCTTTGAATTACTTCAGTCACAGAAGAATTCAAGAAGAAAGTCCTTCAATTTAATAAGTTTACACCTTTTCTGAGTAGATTTATGGAAAATAAGGATGGCTTTGAGAAGGTGATGCAATATGATGGTGAAAAAATTAATGACTTCATCAATCTCTTTAAGCCTTATCTGCATGTTCAGGTCGAGGCTATTGTGGTCCCTCTAGCTGCTTTAATTGGTACTGCCTCTCAGCCTCCTGCTCTAATGACTGTCTCTCATGCCCTTTCCTAGATTTGACTGATCATCATAGAGCAAACTACAAGTCGAGTATTGTCAAAAGGCAGCCTACCCTTACAACTACTCTTCATACATGTGTTTCCTTGCCTGGTGTTATCTTCAGACCACCTCTTCCATCTGCCTATCCCAAGCCTTCTCCCTCTCCCCCAGATCCTTCAAACAAATGAAAATCTCCTCATCATCCAAACCATTAGTGATTAATAGTTTCTTTTTTATTGGGATTTGGTCTTTTTGTTTGTATTGTACTTTTACGTCTCTTAATGGAAATCTTTATGGTGTCTTTCTTTTATGTTATTTCTCCTTTCTGCATTTCTTTTTGCTCATCCCAGAAGGGGGAGAAAATAATGTAAGCATACATTATTTATCTAAGGGGGAGTTTTTTTGGTTTAGGACACATGGAATGTACTCACCTTAATCCATTTATTGAGGGGGATATTTGTTTTAAAAATTCAAACAAGGAAATACTTTAGTCATGCTAGAAAATTACACATTCAGTGCAGTATGATATGTCAAGCTATATTTATTCTATTTATTTTTTTGCATGTATGCCATAATTTGTGATTATCAAAAAGGTGGAGATTGTTAGACCCTCTATGATAATGTAGTTTTTATAATAAAAAAAATGTCAATATACATATTCTACTCTTTCATTCCATTTTAATATCTCTATGTAAATCAATTATTTCATACAAAAAAATATACCCAAATAAGTCGGTAACCTATATTCATGAATAAATATGTTTATAAGTGTATTTATACATGTATTTTTGGATAACGCTCAGTCTTGTAATGATTTCTATAAGATAGACACTTCTTAACCTTTCTAGATTCTTTGACACACTGAAGTTGAAAAACCGATGTTCGACACACCGAAGTCGACACACCGAAGTTGAAACATAGAAGTTGACAAACCGATGTTCGACACACCAAAGTTTGACAGACCGAATTCGACACACCGAAGTTCGACACACCGAAGTTCGACACAAGGAAGTCGACACACCGAAGTTTGACACAGCGAAGTAAACACACCGAAGTTCGACACACCTAAGTTTGACACACCGAGGTCGACACACTGAAGTTTGACACACCAAATTTGACACACCGAAGTTTGACACACCGAAGTCAACAGACCGAAGTCGATACACCAAAGATGACAGACCGAAGTTTACAGAATGAAGTCGACACACTGAATTCGACACACCGAAGTGGATACACTGAAGATGAAAGACCAATGTCGACACACCGAAGTCAACACACCGAAGATGAAAAACCGATGTTACCAAACCAAAGAAAACAGACTGAAGATGACTCACCGATAGTCATAAATAACTATTTCAATTTTATTAATTCAAATTTATTTATAATGGTCATATTTGGACAAATTAATGTTTATGACATTATTTAATGTTGTCTGTAGGACTATCCGTAGATAGTATGAGGTACATGCACGTGCAGAGATCTTTATGCCTAGTAGACCTTGAAGTATAAAAGGACTTAAATTAGTGCTCAAAAATGACATAGAAACAGAAATATAAAGATACACATAGAGCTTGGAGAACACGCTGAAAGATAGACTGTGCGAACTTAGAATATTGAAAGGAGAGAAACTTGAAGTTTGAGCTCACCTACCAACTACCCACTAGTGCTTGCTGAACAACCTCACAAAGAAGAGCTGAAAACTTTCACAACAAACTGTGAATCTCTGTTCGAAAGCCAACTTTCAGAAAATGACTCACATATCATTTCCTCAACATCCGTAGAATCCAAAGCATTAATTCACAACACACAGAGAATTCTAAACTCTATTCTCTTTAATAACTCTATTGTGTTCTTTTCATTACTATTTTGAGCAGTTTTTATATCTGTTTCAATATCACACACTGTATCCTGAGCTAAATTGGAGGATAACAAAATATCCTCACTCTAAATCTCTTATTACACTTGTATCCTAAGTAGAAGTATGGAAGAGATCATGTGAGATCTGTTTATTTGTTTTTCCCATGAATAACTGTGGTAGAGGTCGAGTGTGACCTGGACAGCCTATGTGCTATTGTGAACCCCGATCCAGGGTGTGGATCAAAAGTTTATTAATATAAACTGCTTGGTGGCGGGTGATCACCAAGTGGAGAGGACTAAGTCTCTGCTTGAGATTGAACCTCTTGTTTTATCCGTTGTTCTTTTATTTTTTATCTTTTATGTATTTCTGACATTAGGATAAACTGAACTTTGATAGTTATTTTAACAAGTGTTTATATCTGTTTTGAATCAGTAGGTTTGTTTTAAAAGTATTACTAATCTTTAGATTGGGAAATATGAGAACTAATAAATCTTCAGAGAACCAAATTGAACCTTCAAGACTTTTATAAATTCACTACAAACTGACTTTGTGTTTATTTTCATAGGGGAATATCATTTTGTAAAGAACCCTTTTTAATATAATTTTTTATAGATACTCATTCACCCCCCTCTTGATTCATCTACTCCGACCAACACCAAATACATAAAAAATATATCAGTTAAAGAACTAATTGTACTAGTCAAGATGTTTGAGATCACTATGCAATTCCATGAAATTAATAAATATATGAAGGTCATGGTAACCAAGAATAAAATTTCTTTTAAAGAAATTGAGGATGTTGATTCTTCCAAAAGTGATAGCAATGATAAAGGATAACTTGAACATATTGTTAAAATTATGTAAAAACTCATAAATAAGAAGAAATCATACTAATATTCTAGAAAGAAATATCCAATGATTGTTTTAGAATTGTAATGTAACGAGTTAAACAAAAAGGCTCATATAAGTCCATATTTACCAATATTCAAAAGAGGTTAATAGGCAAGAAGAAAGGTAAGAAATATCTGAAAGTTTTAACTTGGGATGAATCTTCCTCCTTAGGCGATGAAAGTTTGAAATGCCTCATGGCACATCTAATGGGAGGTAACTAGGTTAGCAATCCCATGTCTCATTATTCTTATAAGTATTATTATTATTATTTCTACTTCAGTCACTAAAATTATGTATACCTAAAAAATTCTTGAGATAAAATTGAAAAAGGCTATCATAAAATCAATTATTTATATTTAGATCTCAAAATTAAGTATAAGAAAGTGTTCATTAAAAAATATTGGGTTTTAAAAAAATATCTTCTTTTAAAAGAAAAGTATGATTTTCTTTTGAAATTTAAAAATTAACCCGACGTTGATGTTTACAAAACCAAAATAAAGTATCTCAAAATATCTCTTTTAAAATTCAACCAAGGTGAAAAACACTTTATACGATCCTTGGTTCTCAATGTGTTAAAATAAATAATCATGTTTTTGGTTTTTCAAATGATAATAAAAATTTTTCAAAAAAAAAACTACGATCATTTCAAATGGTGTTTCTAGAAATAAATTTTACAGATATTATAATAAATATAGTAATCTTATCTATGAGTTTCATTAAAAAAATACTAGGAATGGGATTCATAAATTTATTCATATTTCTTCTAATCTGTATAAAAAATATAAGAATGTTTGGGTCCCTAAATATTTACTATCCCTTATTTGTGAGCCTAAATTTGTTACCTTGACTAAATCATATACTAACATTATCAGAGCCTTAATGATATAAAAAGGTATCTTTAAATTTTTTCTTTTAGGTATTTTCCTCCAGACTGCATTGATCTATCAAAAGAGTGGATTCTATTTAAAATATTATATTCAACCTCTTGAAGTGATTGATAAAAATTTTCCACCTTGAGATTAATGTTTTATAATTCATATAAGGAGGATTCTAGAGATATATTTTCTAGATAATCTTGGATATCAATCTTTATCTTCATGAAAAAAGGTTTTTTTGTTCCTTTTATTTTAGTTATCTATTGAATTTTATTTCAAATTTTTTCATCTCTAATTTTATAATCTTTTTAAATTTTTATCTTTTTTATTTTTGGATATGATCCATTTATCTAAGTTGTGATATAATTTTAGGGGGATTCACATTTATTTTTTAAATTTATTTTATTTTACTTTTTCAATTTTTTTTCAAAATATATTTTCTTTTTCAATTTTTTTATTTTATCTATTAATATTGATATTCCCTCTTATCTTTAATTTTTATTTGAGTTGATTTTATCTTTAAATTTATATCTCTCAATTTGTTTACTTATTTCAATATTATTTACTGATCTATCTATTTTATTTTAAGGGAGTTACTTTTATGATATTTTTTATTCATATCCTCTCTCTTATCTAAGCATGTTCTTAAAGATTCATTTTTTTCTAATCATGTGTAATCTCTTCTTGAAATGATGTTTTAAATTATCTGTCTCTTCAAAATATCTTCTCTTAAATCTTTAAAAATCTTCATACATGGTTCAAAAATCCAAATTTTAGAAATTTATAGTTTTAAAGGATTTTTTGATCATTTATTTGTTGTTTTAATGTGTATAATATTATTTTTTAATACCTTTATATCTTCTTGAGCTTAATTGATTTATCTCTATTTTATGAAGCATGATAGTGTGTAAATTTCGTCCCATTATTAAATATTTTTTCTTAAAGGTGAGTGATATAGTTAATATTTTAATTATTTTTTATCTGTGTTTAAATGATTTAATCCCTTAAAATTAATCAATTTGAGCTTATTTGAATAATTTTAATATTTTTGTGGAATTTTGGGCTTAATTGTGAAAATTCTTTAATTCTATAAATTTCTCAGTATTATGGATATTCTCTATTTCAGGAATATATTTTACAATTTTGATCCAAATTGAGTTATTCATTTTTTTAGTATTCACTTTTTCGTGAGATTATACCTTTTCTTTTGGGCCTAGATCGAATTAGACACACAATGGCCCAAAAAAATAAATCAAGTGGAAAATGATTGATGGGAGACCTAATGGACCCCATATCAATTATGGATCCATATGTTAGTCTATATATATATATATATATATATTCAAATGAGGTTATTCTAGTTGGAGGAGAAATAGGACTCAATGAGTCAGGCATATATAAAATTTCATGGAGAAATTAGTTCATTAATTCATTCCTTTTATGCATCAAAGTTAAGGTAGTTGATCAATATCCTCAAGAAGAAAAAGTATTCATCACTAATTTGAGCATAACATTTTAGAAACTTGTACAAATATATTAAGATTTTGTTTCATCATGTAAAAGAGATATTTAAACAACTTTTATGAAGAGAAATTACCAATATTTGACCATTTACCATTTGAATGGAACTCAAACTTTTAGAGGATTGAATATAGAGGGAAAATTTTCCACCCTCAAGCCTATAAATATGTGTGTCTACTTCTATTAAAGGGTTTTTGAAGGAGGAGAAGGAGGGGATGTGCTGAAGGATTTGAAGCTTTTGATGCTTAAAGTGCTATGGATTTTCTATTTTTTAATTTTCTTAGTTTTATAATTCTCACTTCTTCCCCTTTAAACTCTCTTACCCTTCACATAGAGGGGTAAAACCTTTCAGTGATTGGGGAATGGGGAGTTTAACTCTTATAATGTTGGGGTCTTATGCTTAAATGTAAAACTCCCTTTTTTTACTAAATGATTTTTATTTTTAGTAGCTCCAAATTTTGTTTATCTGATAATGTTTTTGGTTTTAAGTGTATTTTTTGTTAATATATTTGTTTTAAGAAATTTAAAATCTCTCCTCCAAGTGCAATTTATCTCGATCAAGCAGATTATTCTAGGCAGTGAGTGTATAGAAATCATTAGAATGTGTGTAGAACTAGTGAATCATTTATATATTTATAAAGATAAAAAAGTCTTAATTGGGACTTACCTTATTTTTTTTGGGCATGGTTCATGAACTTTCATGAATATAAGAGTGGTTTTCATTACTTCCTTCAACCTAGGGTGATTAAAAACTCAATCAAGGATTAATTTATTTATTATTTAATAATAAGAGAGGGAGAATGATTTCCATGACCATGATGACATTGAAAAAGGTGAACCTATCATGACCCTTTCACCCTCTTCATCCATTCATGTTCAAAATTTATTTTTAATTTCTTTATTTATTTATAAACTCAAACAATTTCAAAAACAACCTCTTAGTATTTCTCAAATTTAAGTGACAAAAATGATTTTTGTGCACTCCTCTCTAGGTAAAACCTTTTTTAACCACTATAATGCATTTTAACTTAGGAAATATTTTTTTTTGTCACACCCCATGATAGGCACATGTCAAAAATTAAAACAGTTTTCGGGGATGTAGTGCCATCATTTTTTCCCTCTCTCTCTTCATTTTCTCCAAAAAATTGAATTAATAGAACCTCAAACACTAAAACATTCCCCTAGATCTAGAAATTTAAAGTTCATTATTGAATATACTTAGAAACCTTAATTTTTAATATAAATTTGAGGAAATTTATCTTACAAACTTGAGTGAAACTTCAAGTGTTCACTCCGAGCCAATCATGATGGATGGAAATCAAAACCAAACCCTTAGAGACCATTGTACACCAAAATTACTTAATAAAAATAATAAACTTTCCATTCCAGTATTATAAAATTATTTTGAGATGAAACCTAACATGATTCCATTACTTCCAAAGTTTCATGGCTTGGCGTGTGAAGATCCAAACAAACATATTAAAGAGTTCACACATGTATGGTCAACTTTCAGACCCCGTGGAGTAGTTTAGAAACAGGTAAAGTGGAAGGCGTTTCCATTTTCATTAGAAGTAACTTCCAAATAATGGTTATATGACCATCAGAAATGAGATATATTCCATCATAAAACCATATGAAAAAACCCTTTACGAGTATTGGGAAATATTTAAAAATTTATATACTAGCTTTCCACATCAATCCATTGAAGAGCATCACATTCTTATCTTTTTCTATCAAGGATTACTATAAAATGACAAAAACCTTATTGATGCATCATCTAGAGGAAAATTGATTGAAAATTCACCAGAAGAATCCAAGGTCCTGATTTATAAGATCTCTCAGAACTCACAATAGTTTGGTGTAAGTGGTACTAGTACAAGAGGAATTCATGAGGTAAGAAATTATTATAAATCACCTTTATGCGAAAATGAACTTGATAAGATAACTATTATGGTGAGATAGATGTCTTTGAAGCAAGTGAGTGACCCACAAGCACCGAACAAGGTATGTGGTTTATGATCATCACCTGATCATTTCACTGAACAATGTGTTGAAATCTAAGGAATGGAAACTTGTGAAGAAACCTTTCATCCAAGGAAGTTCCAACAAAATCAAGGATGAAGAGATCCTAACCAAGTTCAATACAGGTTTGGAAATCTGAAAAATCAATCTCAAATCCCATACCAAAACCAGTTCCAAAATCTACCACCATTTCAACAAAAGAAATCTCATAAATAACCTTCACACCACCAACCACCCACTTTTCCCAGAACCTATGATCAACCATCCACCAGTATACAACCTTCTGTGGAATAACTACAGTCCAAGTATGATGACCCCGTGGATAAGGTTGATAAGTTATCAAACATAGTGGGAAGTTTTTTTGAAATCGTGTCCAAAAACCCAGGAAAAATTCTTTCCCAGACAATCCCAAACCCAAAAGATAATGTCATTTTGATAACAACAAGATGTAGAAAATAAATCTCACCACCAGAATCCCATGAACCTAAAACAAGACCACTTGATTCAATGGATAATGAAGTTTTAAATTCTAAAACTTCTATGAAGATGATATATAAATAAGATAAGAAAGAGGAGGCGGGGAAGGATAGGCCAAGGAATAATATACAAGAAAAACCATTAAAAATGAAACAAATGGATAATAAAGACATACCCCCACCATTTCCATTAAGGATTATTGAATCAAAGATATTATCAGAAGAATCACTTCATAAAGAAATTATAGACGCCTTCTAGAAAGTGGAAATTAATATCCCCCTTCTTGAAACACTCAAAAAAATTTCCAAGGTATGATATATTTTTGAAAGATATTTTCACCAAGAATATGAGACTTCAAGGGAATGAAAGGATCAACTTGGAAAGAAGTGTCTTATCCCTTATCACACCACAATTTCCAACTAAATGTTAAGATATAGGGATATTTTCTATTCCATTCACCATTGGTTCTTTAAATTTCTATAATTATTTGTGTGATATAGGTGATTGAATTAATGTATTTACTTACTCAGTATACACTTATTTGTATATGTGGGACTTGAATCCCATAAGAGTGGCTGTCCATTTTGAAAATAGATCCACAGTCTTCCCAACAAGAGGTCTGGAGGATGTCCGTATTAAAGTCAAAGATATGTTATTCCTAGCTGAATTCTATGTGCTGAATATAGAATAATATAGGATTCCATCACACTCAAAAATAATTTTGGGGAGACCTTTATTAAATATATACAAAACCACCATAAATGTACATGAAGGGACACTCACCATGGAGTTTGGAAATAACACTATCCACTTCAATATTTTTGAATCATTGAGGCACCCATCAGACGATCAATCACTCTTTAAAATATCCTATAAAGTTTGTATTGAACCCATTGATTAATCATGTATGTGCCATGAATTATTATCCTTAGGAGAGAATTCTTCCATTTAAAATATCATTGAACATGTGGATTCCCAAAATGTTGTAGATTTTAATTTCATGTGGGAGGAAGAGGTAAAATAAAATTTCATTGATGATATGATAAATTATGAAGAAGATGATATTATTTATTGTGTGAAGGATTTACAACTATTATAAGTGGGTAATTTCAGATTATTTTCATCTCTTTAGAAGCCCCCTGATCTGGAATTAAAACCACTCCCCACTGATTTGAAATATGTGTACCTTAGGGAGGGAGAGTAATTACTAGTGATAATTGATAATAATCTATATGAAACCCAGGAAAAATACTTTATTGATATTTTTAGAGATAATTTCCAAGAAATAGGGTGGATCTTAGGTGATATCCCTAGAATAAACCCAAAAATATGGTCACGTATAATTCTTCTTGAGGGATATTACAAACCTTTCGGAGAAACCTAAATGGGGATGAATCCTATCTTGATGGAGGTTGTGAAGAAGGAATTGAGAAGATATTGTAAGTTAGGATCATCTATCCCATATCATATTCATACTGGGTTAGCCCAATTCATTTAGTTCCAAAGAAAACTATCCTAACCATTGTGAGGAATTAAAAGAATGAATTAATCCCTGTGAGAGTTCAGAATTGCTAGATAGTGTACATTGATTTTAGGAAGTTAAATCAGGTCACTCAAAAATATCATTTCCCCATCCCCTTAATTTATCATATGTTATAGATATTGATAGTTATAACTCATTATTGCCTTTTAGAAGGATTTTCAGGTTATTTTTAGGTACCCATTTCTCCTGAGGATCAAGATAAGATAACCTTTACTTGTCCCTTAAAAAAAATTTCATATAAAATGGTTCTATTTGGTTTTTATAATTACCCTGTTACATTTCATAGGTTCATGGTAAGTATTTTTTCTAATCGCATTTAAGATTTATTGGAGGTTTTGTTATATGATTTCATAATTTTTGGAAATTCCTTTGACCATTGTTTTAAAAATATGGGAAAAGTTTTGAAAACCTACATTGAAAAGAATATTTTTTCAAAATTTTTAAAAGTGTTATTTCATGTCTAAGATAATAATATTCCTTTGTCATGTAATTTGAAAAAAGGGCATTGAAGTTGATAAATCAAAAACTGAAGTGATAAATTCATTACCTTACCCAACTTTTGTGAAGCATGTTAGATTGTTTTTAGGACATGCATGATTCTACATGAGGTTTATCAAAGATTTCAATAGGATTTCTCTCTCTCTCTCTATATTTCTATCTAAAGATACTGGTTTTGATTTCAATAGTTCATGTTGGTAATCTTTTGATGAGATGAAGAGGAGACTGATTGCACCACCCATGATGCAACCACTAAATTGGGAAGAACCATTTGAGATACTTTGCAATGATTCCAACCAAGAATTTAGAGCAGTCTATTCTCAGTGAATTATGGGAAGGACACAAGTTATTGAATATGCCTCAAGAAACTTGGATTTGGCTAATTTCAATTACGAAACCACATAAAATGAGTTTTTAGCAGTTGTTTTTTTACTTTATAACAATTTAGATCATATCATCTTGGAACTAAATTCACTGTGTTTTCTGATCATGCATCTATTAGGTATTTGATGGAGAAGGATGAAGCTAAACCAAGACTAGTGAGATAGGTGTTACTGTTGTAGGAGTTAAACACAGAAATCAAGGACAATAAGGGATATTACAACCAAGTGTTTGATTATTTAAGTACACTACCAAACACTACCGAAGTTGAAATTCTAGAAAAAGAAAGATTAAATGATCACATTCTAGAAGAGAAATTGTACATGGTTGAAGGATAAGTGCCTTGTTATGATGACATGGTTAACTATCTAGTAACATATTAGGTCCCATTTCATTTAAATTCTCACCAAATTCACAAAATAAAAGCTGAATCTAGATATTACACTTGGGATGATCCATTTCTTTAGAATATTTACAATGAACAAGTGATAAAAACTTGTTTGCTTGAGAGTGAAATTGGTTGTGTCTTTGATTTTTGTCACACTTTATCTAGTGGAGGACACTTTGGAGATGTCTTTGAGTTTTGTCACACTTCAGCTGGAGGACACTTTGGACATCAAATTAAAGTAATAAAGGTTTTATAATCTAGAATCTATTGGCCCACCCTTTTTAAATATTCTCATAAAATTTTCAAAATGTGTCAAAAATGTCAGTTTTCTAGAAACCTTTTAAATAGACAAGAAATGAACCAACAACCACTTAAATTTTGTGATATTTTTGAATTCTAGGGGATATATTTTATGGGACTTTTTCCAATATCATTTATAAATTCTTATATCTTTCTTGCAGTTTATTATATTTCCAAATGGGTGGAAGCAGAATCAACCAGGACTGACGATGCTAAAGTTTTTTGTGATTTTGTCATGGATAACATATTTTGTAGGTTTGGAGTGCCTAGAGACATCATAAATGATCAAGGGAATAACATTTTAAATAGGATAATGGATTATTTGAGGAAGAAGTATGGGGTGAATCATAAAACATCAACTCCTAATCAATCATAGACAAATGGTCCAACTAAATTGTCTAACAGGGAAATAAAAAGAATTTTAGAGAAGACTGTTAAACTAAACAGGAAGGATTAGAGCCATAGGTTGGGATAAAAATTATGGGAATATAGGAAAACCTAAAAAAATCCCAATTTTAATGAGTCTATATAGGCTGATTTATGGGAAAATCTTTTACCTACCTATGGAATTAGAGAATAAGGCATATTGGGCTATTAAGAAGACGAATTTGGATCTTTAAAGAATTGAAAAAGATAGAATATTTTAGTTGTATGAGATGGAGGAAATTAGAAGGGAATATTTAAAAATTACAGGATTTATAAGGAGATAATGAGAGTGTCTCATGAAAAGACAATCCAACCAAAATACTTCTATCCTAGAGAAAAAGTGTTTTTATTCAACTCATGACTCAAGATATTTCTAGGTAAACTTCATTCTAGATGGGAGGGTCCATTTATAGTTACTAATGTATATCCTTTTAGTGCTATGAATATTGTGAAATATGGAGAGAAGGAGCCATTCATTTTTAATGTACACAAGCTCAAAAAATTCCATGTAACCATTGCATTAGTGGAGGAGATTATAAACATCCAACTTATCTATCAATAAAAGAAATTAGGTTGTACATATACTTTATAATTTATTACTTTCTGTGATTTATTTTCAAATATTATTACATGTTAAATCCATTTTAAGGAATTAAGGACAACGAAGCATTTAATTGTGGGGGTGGGAACCTTTTTAGTTTTGGATTTTCATTTGTTTTTTGTCTTTTATATTTTAAAAAAAAAAGTGTGTGTATGTTTTTCATAAATTTTTGTGTTTGTTTTTTCATTTTTTGTGTGTTTTTTGAAACTCTTGAGCTAAATTGATTATTATTTCCATTTTTCAAACCTATTTCACTGATTGAAACATTTTATTCCATGAAATTGAGCTTAAATGAGTGCTGAAAATGACTTTGTTTCATGTTCAAATATTTTGGAATTTCATGAAAAGTACTCTGATTTTTGAATCCCATTCCACATATCACTATATTTATCTTTGAAATCACTTTCCTTTGAGGCTTCTGAACCATTTTTTTCATATTCTTTTCATTCAACTCACTTCTTGAGAGAACCAAACCACACTTTATTTAACCATAATTTGATTTGTTCCTATCAAAACACAAGGGTTTGAGGTACTTGTGTTTTAAATTGTTGAGGCATTTCTTTGATTTTAAAATCCCCATATTCATGAGAATATTTTTTATTCTAGACTTCCTTATAAATTTAATAATTGTATCCCTTAGAATCCATGAATAACCTATTTGTATATCCACATAAAAAGACAAATTTCCCTATCCAACCTTCCCTTAAAGTTAAATTTCATGATTTACTTGAACTTAAGTGTGAGGGGAAATATTTGTAATTTTCTACCTCGTTTAGTGATAATTTGGGTGGAAAATAAAATGTTGGAAAGATGTGTTTTCTATAACAAAAATATTTCTTTTGAAATATATTCTTTTTCTAGATCTTTCATGATAAGATAAGTTGTGCCTTTATAGATATTCTAATGGAGGGATAAAGTTGTGCCTTTTCTGGACCTTTCAAGAAAATTATTTTTAAGAAGTTTGAAATTTTTTCTGCTAAAATGATGAATAGTGTGAACTTTTCTTGAGTTTTCATGATGATGGAGCTGATTTTATACTAATGTAAGTGAGGAGGATGTCATACTTGAGTGAAAATTAGAATATTTAAATTTTGCTTCAAAAAGAGCCAAGACCTCCTCATTCGGCCTTAGAATTTCTTAACATAAAAATCCTACCAACTAGAATCCACAGAACAGCCTTGCAAAGTAAACATTATGAAAACGTGTCCTTGTCTCACATCTGGTGGAGAAGTAAGAATTTATCAAGCCGAGGGTGACTCTTTCATTGGTTTGAATGATAAAAACATTGTTGAAAATAAAAAATTGTGAGATGATAGAAAATTCATGTGTGGTAGGTGTTTTTAGTGAATGGGAGGAGAAATGAAGTGGAAATATATTGAATTATCGGAATATAGGACTTGAAATGATGTTTTTTAATGCGTCATGACATATTTTGTTTCTTAGTATGGAATTGGTGAATCTCATGAGCATGTGTTTTGAATTTCTATTGATTCAATTTTATTATTTAACTGTCCAAGAATCCGAGTACTAAGTGCAGGGGAAATAATAGAGTTAATATTTTCATTATTTTTCAGGTGTGTTTTAATGATTTAGTCTCTTATAATTAACCAATTTGAGTAGATTTGAATTATTTTAATATTTTTGGTGAATTTTGGGCATAATTGTGAATTTTCATAATTATATAAATTTAACAATTTTATGGATCTTATGTATTTTGGGAATATCTTTTACTATTTTGATTCAAATTGATTGATTCCTTTATTTTAGGCTTTACTTTTCTGTGGGCTTAGACTTTTTTTTTGAACTAAGATCCAATTCGACACACAATGTCACATTAAAATAAATCAAGTGGAAAAAGTTTAATGGCCAATAAAATGGACCCCATGTTAGTTATAGAGGAGTATATCAACCTAGATATATCCAAATGAGGTTATTCTAGTTAGAGGATAAATATTAATAAATTACTCATGTGTCTATAAACTTTCATGTAGAAATTATGTAATTAAGGAATCTATTTAATGAGCTAAAGTAGAGGTAGTTGAGGAGTCTCCTCAGGTATAAAAAGTATTCATCATTAATTTGAGCATAATTTTTTGGAAAATTATCCAAATACACTATGATTTTATGGGAACATGAATAATATAGAGGGAAAAACATTTCTATAGACAGCTACCAGATATTTATTCATTTACTATTCTAATTGAACTCAAACTTTCAGAGGTTTGAATCTAGAGAGAAAATTTTCCACCCTCAAGCCTATAAATATGTGTGTCCACTTCTATTCAAGGGTTGTTGAAGGAGGAGAAGGAGGGTATTTTCTAGAGGATATAAAGATTTAAGTGCTATGTATTTTCTATTTTCCCTTTTCTTAGTTTCATAATTATCACTTATTCCCCTTTCAACTCTCTTACCCTTCACATGGAGGGGTAAAACCTTTGAGTGATTGAGGAAGGGGGAATTTCACTTTTATAAAGTAAGAGTCTTGTACTTAAATGTAAAAATATATTTTTATACTAAATGATTTAGATTTTTTAGTGGCTCCCAATTTTATTTATGTGATCGTGTTTTGGGTTTTCAGTGTGTTCATTGTTAATATATTTGGTTGAAGAACTTTAAATTCCTCCCGCCTAGTGAAATTTGTCTCAATTTATAAGATTGTGTTAGGTGGTAAGTGTCTAGTGATCGTTGACACATGTGTTGAACTAAGGAATCATTTATAAATTTATAAAGATCAATAATTCCTGATTGGGACTGGCCTTAGTTTGTTGGGACTGATTCATGAACTTTCATTCACATAGGAGTGGTTTTTATTGCTTCCTTCAACCAAGGGTGATTGACAACTCGATCGAGGAGTCATTCATTTTTAATTCAATTGGAAGAGAGGTGGAATGATTTCCATGGACATGATGAAATTTAAAAAGGTTAATGTTTCCTGACCCCATCAATTCTTCATCAATTATTGTTCAACCTTTTTATTTAAATTTATTTCTTTATTTCTAAACTCAAAAAATTCCAAAAACAACCTCTTCTTCTTTCTCACATTTAAGTAAAAAAAGTGATTGTTTTTAATTCCTCTATGAAGACAACATATTTTAACCACTATATTTCATTTTAACTTAGGAAATATTTGTTTTTGTCACACCCCATGACATGAACATGTCTGTGAGTTTAATCTTGTTTAAAAGTTGTTTTTAAACTCTTTTCTATTGTCTTTTAATATCTGTTTAACCATCTTGCTTTAAATATTCCTTTTTGATAATATCAAAGGGGGATAAGTTTTTGATTGAGGTAAAAGATCGAAAAATATCTATTAAAAATTTTGTTTCCTCAAGGGGAGAACATTGTTTCACAATTTCAAAAAATGGGGATACATGGCTTTATGTTTATTTTGAAACTTCTTCCTTTTTATATTTTGCCTCTTCTTTATCAGGATTTTAATATAAATTGTTTGCGATCATAAAAAAGGGATAAATTATAGCACCCTAAAGTGTAACTTTTTTTACTAAAAAAAAACTCTAATTTTTTTATAACTTGTTTCATGTTGTTTCAGGTCTATTTTTTTGTTTCTAGTGTGTTAGATTGTAAAAAAGGAATATAGCCTAAATGAGGCTTCAAATCAGGTTCAAAGGTCCTATTTTACTTATGTTTTAGTAGGGTAGCAACAACTACCTAGTTCAGTGCCATTGGATGGATAGTTTCATGGGGAGAACACTCATGGATAGAAGAAGTCTACCTGTTAGCTGATGTAGGTGCACCGACTAGCCGATGGGAGATATTTAGAAGTAGATTCATCTAGAAAACCAACTAGTTACATAGTGGAGGATACCAGGTAACTGGTGATTTTGAGACTACTAGTCTTAAGAGGAATTTTTGGTGGTTAAAAGTGTTTTGTTTGAGTCTTAAATGTAATGGATCTATTCATTATACCTCAAGCATATTTAGATGATATAAAATGAGATAAAAGATACCTCAATTCATCATACAATCTTCCACTAAATCAATGTAATTTTTTTGAAACACTATGAAACCTCAAAGATAATCCAATTAACTAAAGTATATTATGAGTTTAAAGTCCTAAAATTTTAGGGGGGGTTCAAGTGATAATTATCTAAGGATATCAAATAATTGAATCAAGAAGGGAATTTTCTTCAATGACCTCATCTAAAGGTCCATAAACATTCTTTTTCAATCTTGTGTCCCTCTTTACCTATCCTCCATTAAATCCTTTTTGTAAAACCACTTGAATATCACTTATTATCCTTCTCTCTCTCTCTCTCTCTATTTCTTAAATAGATAGTGTAATTAATTTATTTTAAAGGTATTTTAAATAATAAAGTCATTCAATTCTCCCCATATTTATTTAGTTATTGTTTATCTGTTCAAACTAAGGATTGAATTTCTTACTATTACATTAAAAGAAAGGGGTTTTGAGGTTTCTGGTTTCCATTAAAATAAAGTATTTTTTGTTTCTTGGTTCCCATCCAAACTTAAGGGTTTATTATATTGAACCTCATGATCATTATCACGGGGAGGATTAATAGGGGTAAATTTAGGTTCTATTGTCAAACTTATTTACCAAATTTTGTGTCATTTTTTACTTTTATTTTTTACATCATTTTATTGTAATTTATATTTTTTAAATTTTTCTATGTTTTACATTGATTATATCAATATATTTTTTTACTTTATTGTATCTTTTGTAGAATAGATTTTATTTATCTCCATAATTTTTCAAAAGTAAATTCACCCCACCCCCACCCCCATTTTCCATTTTTCTGACACAATAAAATAGGCTTAAAGAAGAATCCTCCATATACCACCAAAATAGAAAAATTCACCAATTAGAAGTAGAGAAACCCCCACCCCAACCTCTTGGATGATAGACTGTACTCCAAGATTTGGAACTTTTCCATTTTTTTCATCATCAACTTGAGAACTAGTATTATCATCTTGTAGAGTGGGAACCTCCAATTCTTGATGATCCTTTTATTTTGATTAACCTATTCGATGAGCCTTATCAAGCCTCTTTGATTCATCCTTAGGTTCAAAGATACTCCTTAGAGGATAGCTTACTTATTGAACTACATATGACTTGAATGCCTCATTGGAAATAGTATGGAATTTTCCCCTTCCTTTAGGAATGATTCCTTAGTACTAGATCTATTTATATTATCTAGAATACTAAATATAATTTTCCCCCGGTGATCTCAGTATGATGTTCCATGCTTTCATAACTAGGAATATCCACTAGTGACATAAAAAACACTACAACCAAAGGTGTGGACCACTTGAGGGGACTACTCCAGAGAAACTATTTCATTGGACATAACACTATATTGTAGATGATCAGATCTTGTGGAGGAGAAAGACCATACCTTGCAACATTAGTTTCAATAGGGTCAAGCGTAACCTTTGATTGCATGGAGAGGTCAATCCTCATATGGATCAAGCTCAAACTTGATGGATACACATGCTCCAAAGTGTGAGCCTTCCCTACATAACTACCCTTTATATCACTAGTAACTCTAGTTAAGTGGGTTCTATCTATAGAGGGGTCACCCAAGAATGACTTTCCACCACTACCTATAGCCTTTATTCTTACCTACACATGGGAAGCATGGCCCTTAACATCATCCTTTCAAGAAAAAAATATTTAAAATAATAATTTTTTATTCAAAATTACTACCATTTATGTAATTCCAAAATAAAATAGTTTTTTAAAAAATTGGGCAGCGAGAATCAATTCATTTGACATTCATCTATCCCAAATTCCAAAAAAAGGAACCAAAAAATTAATATAAAAAATTTAAAAATCACATTTAAATTTTTTTAACTATATTTATAATAATTATAAAATATAAAATAAACTAAAAAAACTGAAAATAAAACATATTTATAAAAATTATAAAATATAACATTTTAAAAAACCAAAAATCTAAAAAAAAATTGACCATAAAATGAATTAAATATCATTTTTATAACAGATGTCTTGTGATCCTTTACTGTTACAAATTTCAAATTTTGATATCTAAATGTCATTTTAAAAACAATCACTCCAAGTTGACCTTCGATAAGGATGAACTAAACTAGTGATATGATCCAATAAAACAAAATTTATTCATTCATAACCTTTACCAAAAATATTCCCATAATCAACTTGAAAAAGGAATTCATCTACTTGATTATTTATATTTAGAAATTTCACATCCCGAACTGGGAGCCATTAAACCAGTTCCCCAAGCCGGTTGGTGACATGGCCTCAATCGTGCATCCCTATATTCCAGAGGCTACCGAATAGCAGTGAGGATGTAAATGTGGTAGTGGGGAGAGTACTATCTGGATCACTAATAAATAACAATGAAAATAAATATTTTAAATAAAAATTCAAGATAATAATAATAGAAAGACACGTCCATTGATAAATATATATCCATAAACAAACATTATAAGAAATAAACACAATATGATTAATATACAGTAGGCAAAACATGAAATAGATCTAGACTTAAAATATAATAAATAAATAAAAATAATAATATCATGTAGATAGAATGATTATATTATTGAACTTTAGTTCCTTTTCAAGTTTATGGTAAGAATATACAGCAAAATAGAATCATGAACCAAGTCATAACCTATGCCTTGGAGAATTATCCAGATACCAATTTGCATCCCAATAAGGGTGTGAGTAAAACTCAATAAGCCACCACCAATGGATCTTAATGAAAATCCAGTATATTAATAAAAAATTTAGTAGTGTGTAGGTGTATCAAGTGTAAAGAACTAATTCAATTATGTAAACATAAATCATGTTGATTTTAGGTTCCTCATAGGACACCTAACTGGCCATAACTACTTTGGACTAAGTCGATATGTCTCTAGGTAATTTCACATTTTATAAAAATGGAATTGAGACATGTGGTTTATAACCAAGGAATCTATGTACAATGATACACATACAATGATTTAATATTTAAATAAGGGAATTATCCCAATAATCTAATCAAAGTGATGTGAGGAGAATCACATCTAACAATTATGAATAAATGATAATAATAAGGAAAACCACATCCAATAACATTCAATAAATAATTAGTAATGTCTAATCCAATAAATACATATAAGGGATGTGGAATATCTTGACCAACAAATACTTATAAATGATATGGATAATTATATCCCACAAATTATGATTAAATTATGAAGAACATCATGTCTAAAAAATCACATATAAGGGATGAGGAACGCCATGTCCAACAACTATAAATAAAAGATAGGGAACACCATGTCTAGAAAATTAACTATTTATAACTCATTATTTTCAAAGTACCTTATGACCCAGCCCAAGGAATTCCAAATCAGAATACAAGGTTCTCCAAAATTATAATATAATAATTAGGAACACAACATTTTATAATTAAACATAGTACATGATAAATATATACATTCTAAAATAAAATTTATCATGATCATTCCATTTTTCAATTCAATTAAAAATGATAGAGAGGTCCACCTAAATACACATGCCATAACATAATTAAATTTATCCACTTAGGTTGGTCCATCATAATAGTCAAATATAATGTAAAATTTCAATGACCATGGATCATTTATCCAACCCACCTAAGAAATTCATTTCATTATATTTGTCATTTCACTTATGATTGAAGGATATTCAATCATTGCATTCAATATTTTTTGATATGACCCAAGTGTAATTCCTTTCTATTTGATAATTTAATTTGTCCAACAATAACTTAACTTTTATTCAAGGGCATATCTCATAATTTTAAATTCTCCAATTAAGTATAAAATCCATAGTATAATTTATTCAATCCATTTATTATCATTTAATCAATTTCCATATTTAGGAGTAAACCCAAACATGATTAATTGGTGTTTTGGTCAATTACTAACAATAAAAAAGGATAATAATAGGAAAAATCCAAAGGGGTGGACCAATTTGTGGTCAACAACCTCCAACCATGAAAGGGGGTCTAAATAACATTAAGTATTTGGCCTAGACATTTAATTTCAGGTATTTTATATTTTAGGACAAATGTGTGGAATGTCCAACTTGAGGCACAACATCATCATAATAAAAACAAAAATACTTTATGGTAAAATCCAAAAAACACCTACCTTATACCAAGGAATAATCACTCATACAATATCTATATCTTAATCAAGTTTAAATTATAGAAAATGATGAACTGGATGAACACCCTAAAGATTGGGCATATTAGGTCGCACAACTATGAAATATTTTTGGGAAAAGAAAACAAAGAAAGGAAGAAAGATGAGTTTTATATTTAACTTTGGATTAAAATGTATAAAATGTAATTTGATTGTGACCAAGGATATATAATATCCATCCATAGAGTAAAGAGGGTGAATAGGGAATTTGTGGCTATATTCTGGGTAAAATGAGGGTAGAAAATATGGTAAAAACTCTTCAAAGGTTGAAGGAAAAAAAAAATAATTTTCCCTGTTAAATGAGATGCACGGTTAGGATACATAGTTAAGCTAACCCCTATTCAAAATGTGTGGGATTCACTAACCAGGGTCCTCCTACCTCGCATGGTTTCAGTGAAAAGTTATACAATCCATGCGCTAATCATGAGGGTGCCTCTGTGACCCTACACCATGTCACACAGTTGTATGGACCGCCTTTCATGGTTTAAAAACTCCTGATCCCCTTTTTCTATGGTTCACATGGTATATTAAATTGGTTATTACTATTTGTGTGACTCAACCCATTCCTCTAAAAAATGGGTTTCCAAAATCCCAAAGCTCCTGAGAATTTTCTAAGAACCTGGCTGTAACACCCGAGACTTTTATGATATATAAATCATCAAAGGAATCTTTTTCTACACAACACTTGATTGGCTTGCTTTACACGCAATCGCGACCTTCCTCGATAGCTTGCGTCGTACGCAATACCGAGTTTCACTAAACAACAATATGCTATTAAAACTAGCCGTTATGAATAGTAATAACCACTTTTTGAAATTTTATAAATTTTATTTTTCAAAATGGACTTCATTTTTGGACTCAGAATATCGAAATTAGCCTAGGGTGAAATTTTGGTATTTTTCTGAAAACTTTCAATTTTTGATGAATAGTGAAACCACTAAGTGGTAGGTTAAAAACTGAATTTTGCATAAAACTTAATTTTACCGCTTCTGTGAATGGAATTTCAAAAATCCGAGAGACACGGTTAATATCAAGGACTAAAATGTGGTTCAATGAGATGAAAATAATTTTTTGGTGAATAGTAACTTTTTACTATTTTTACCGCGGTTAATAGTAAATAGGGTAACTAAGGGTAAATATGATATTAATATTACCCTAACACATGTCCTAATTCTATTGGACAAGTGTAATTCGACCAAAAACAAACTTAGGAATAAAATATGACCATTTAGGCCCACTTGGATTAGATTAGGACATTTATTATTAATTTATTTAAAGAAGGGTTAAAATAGTTAAAATCAAAGTTTAATAAGTAAATCATTTTTAATATAGGGTTATACATAAGATAAATTCGATTGTAAATATTCATTAGAAATCTAAAAAGATTTCCTACATGATGGTATTTTATTTGTAATTTTTAGACATCAAATAATTTAATTTATTTATGACACAAAGATGATGCAGTAATTATCTTATTAATGAAATATTGACAAAATTGATAATATAAATACCAAAATAAATGTAATTTGAGACTTTTTATGAATTCCACTAATTTTCTAGGTCACTATGATATATTAGTATTGATTTAATCAACTTGGTTCGAACATATAATTCTGTTATGACTTTCACAAAAATCATATATCAAATAGTGTCAAAATTGACACAAAATAGTTTTTAAATCAAATATTATATTATTAATTGTTATTTTATTCCTAAAAATCTAAGGTTCGGCCAAATGACTTCGATAAGGATATATATATTAATAATAAACAATTTGGGGTTCGTTTGGCATGTTATAGTAAGTGTATTAACCATATAGTGAAAGAAAACAAAAAGACACGGTAAAAGTTAAATTAATTAACTTAGAGTTAAATCTAATTGATAAGGTTAAAATAATACCCTAAACTTGTCTAAATCCTATTGGTTGATAGGATTTCGACCCATCCCCACTTTATCTTCGAAATAAGACCCTTTGGAACCATTATAAACCGATTTTGACTTTAATATAAAATAATATTTTGAGATATTCCTAAGGTGCCCCTCTCCTCCCTTATAAAAGGGCACCTCCTCCCCCTCCTCCTCACACCAATTTGAGCACTCAAGCTCGGCCAAACCCTACCATTTTCCCTTCTCCACTTCCCTAGAATAATCCTAGAGGTCCTGGTCTTCTCCAAAGACCAATCTTAGTTCCTTAAGTGGAGGATTCAAAAAGGCGTTCCAAAGAAGAGGTAATATCCATTACCGATCTTTTCAATTTCTTTCTTCTTCAACTTCTTCTTCTTTAGTTGTTTCATGATAAAGTAATAACATCAGTATTACTTACATACTGATATGTTATTATAAATATGAAACAACCCTAATTCACCTTCTATCCATCCTACGGAAAAATGAAATCACTGCGCGTGCGTACGTACGGAATACCGTCTCCACGCCGTGGTGTAATCTATTTTCCACCATCACCTTACAAGGATGGGTATAATGGTGTAATAAGTAACTATATATGATTATTATTAAGTAAAATTGATACTGAAATAATATATATATATACTCCAATACAATTCCACGATCATAGGAACGATATCATCACTCGTGCGTACGTACGGAATACCGTCTCCACGATGTGATGCGACTCGTTCTACATGATCTTCATTTCATAATGATTATATAAATGAATTGAATGAATGAATATGGTATATACTACACTAATACCATTCTGGACATGAATTATCTATAACCTAAAGATAAGAATAAGAATTTATTCGACAAAACACGCATAAGAACAAAAAGTTATAAAGACCCGAGTAACAAGTAACATTGAAATATTACTAACAAGAAGCTAATAATATGACCATATATGATCTCATATCAATATTTATGATTCTGGAATAAGTCAATAACATTATTTAAACCATTATACAGGAGCTTCGGACACGAACAAAGCAAATCGGACCTAAGGTAAGGGAAATATCACAATCTCATTTTTATCCGAGATTGTTTATTCGTAAGTATTTACTGGGGTGTATTTTATCATCCACATCCATGTTCCCTCAATATGTAATATTGTTTCCATCCACTTGAAATAGTTTAAATCCAATTTTACCCTTAGGTGAGTTTTTAGTAAAGAATATGAAAGGAATCTTTTGTTGTTTTTCCGTACGAGGTACTTTTTGACTTTTCCGACAAAAGTACGAAGAATGTTTTTTTAACTTATACGGCATGAATGGATTTTTAAAACATTACTTCAAAGAAGCTTCCTTTACAAGTTTTCAAGTTTATTTTTAATCAACTTCTTTTATTTTAAAGTTGTATGACATGTTATGAAAGGAAAAATGTTTTTGAAGAAGAAAGGATATTTTCCTCAAGAATTCAATTCAAGTGTTTTATCAAAATGATTTTCCATCTAAGATAATAAAGGGTTCTGTTTCTATCCATATTTTTACATTGGTTTGACTATGTTGTGATGGAATTATGTTTATGAATTCCTTTATCATATATGAATTGATTTATGATGTCATGATGTTTCAAGAATCCCATTTTTGTTACATGTGTTATGCGATGATGTATGTTTTATGATTATGTGGCACACATAAGAAAGGATTCATTATAAGATGGGTGGGACCTATATCTCCCTCCAATGCATTGGGTAATGATTTTATATCTCATGAGATAGACATGGCTGGAACGGAAGGTTATTTCAGTTCAGTGATACAGGACTGAAACGAGGAGTGAACTCGGTTCAGAAAGGGACTTTGTCCACTAAGATAGTCTTGGCAATGAGTCATGACTAACAAGAAATGATTTTCCATGATTATGTGTTCATGCCACAAAGATTCATGTTTTATGTTATGATTATGGGGATCTCATTTTCACTTCTATGATTTATTCCATGTTAAGATATTATGATCTCTTTTGCAGGTTTTAATTTTCAAAAAGATATGATATGATTTTTATTTCCTTTATTTGCCCTTGCTGAGCATTTGAGGTCACCCTTTTATGTTTTCTTTTCCCCAGGCCAGGAAGATGGATATTAAGTAGAATATGCTAAAAGGGACCCTAGATATGATGAAATAAATGGGAGACACTATAGAAGATTTATGAACCAGTTGTTTATGTTTCCCAGTTTCTAAAGACACTATACCTATACGGTCCTTTGTGGTTTTGTCATATGTTGTAATAAGTGTGATTCAATTTTGAAGTATTAACAATGTATGTAAAGTGTGGGTCGTTACAGTTGGTATCAGAGGAAAGGTATAGTCAACCTTTGGAAACTAGGATGTGAAAGCCTTAGTAAGAACCCTAAGGATAAGTCTAAGCATAGAACACAATCTTAGAAATGGACATGAATAACCTAGGATAAGACCATAAGTATGAAAATTTTATTCTTGAATTATGTGGTTTCCTATTATAATTAGTGTTGCTCACACTATTCTTCTTGGTTTTAGTCAATGGCTGGAACCCGAAGGAACCGTGTTAATGCGGAATGCGATGGGCAATGCAATGATTGTCCCCCTGAGCAACCAAACGATATGGGAGCTGGAATGCAAAATCTTGTAGCCATGCTCACACAACTTTCTCAAGCTATGAATCATGCAGGATTTCCAAACGAACAAAGGAGGGAGCAACATTCTGTTGAATCCTTCATGAGGCAGCGTCCACCATCTTTCAGCGGGTCTACTGATCCATTAGTTGCTGAACAATGGATTAGTACTACTGAAAAGATATTTTCAGTTCTTCAATGTTCTGAACATGATAAAGTCATCCAAGCAGTGTATCGTTTGGAAGGAGATGCTGATCAATGGTGGAATCTTGTTAAGAATACGAGGCAAAGGGATGAAATTGAGTCTATGGAATGGGACGAGTTCAAGAACTTATTTTTCAATAAGTACTTCCCTCGTATTCTCCGAACAAAGATGGAGAAAGAGTTCCTTGAACTGAAGCAAAGGGATGATGAATCTGTTGGTACCTATGAAGCAAATTTTACCAGACTTGCAAGGTACGCTTCTGGTATTATTATCCAACCTGAGAGTAAGATCGATCGATTCTTTAGTGGCTTAAAACCAAGTCTTCGAAGGGTGTTAGCCATAAGGGACTTCAATAGCTACGAGGAAATCGTTCGATGTGCTCTCAAAGTCGATATGGAGATTTGAGTAACCCATCAGTCACATGGGTTTGATAAGAAGAGGAAGATGGAATTCAAAGAAAAATCTAAAGAGCACACGGAAAAGAAGATGAACTTTCCCTTATGCTCAAAGTGTGGAAAGAAACATGGAGGGAGTTGTCTTAAAGGGACAAGTAAATGTTTTAAATGTGGAAAGGAAGGTCATCGGGCATTTGAATGCCGTGATAATGGGAAGAAGATGTCTAATGATGCAAACAAAGGAAGGGATACACAGAATGAACCTGCTACACTTCAATGTTTCAAGTGCAAGGAGATGGGGCATTATGCCAATCAATGCCCAAATCCAAGGGTTGATGATGATGGTCGACGTCAACAAACTCTTAAGGCTAAAGAAAAAGGAAAGTCACATGCAATTTCTATCAGCGATGTGGAGTACGATAACGATGTGGTGAAAGGTACACTTACCATCCACTCTAAAGTAGCAAATGTTTTATTTGATTCTGGATCCACCCACTCTTTTATTTCTGAAAAATTTTCTAAGGGTATCACCGTATTACCTCAACAATTAGATGTTGAGTTAGCTGTGACAACACCTAATGGCACATCAATCGCATCAGAAGTTTATAATTCTTCTCCGATCGAAGTTTGTGGGAAAGTGCTTCCTGCAAATCTTGTGATCCTTCCTTTAGTGGAATTTGATGTGATTCTTGGCATGGATTGGCTTTCTCTACATGGAGCTCATATCAATTGCCAAAGAAGGGAAGTCACATTTCATATTCCAGATCAACCTACGATCGTCTATCAATGCAAGGATGAACATAACCTTCCAGTGGAAATTTCTTCCATCTTATGGGTATTGATCCCACTAAATGAAGGTTATTTATCTCAAATGGTTGGTGAGAAACTCACGATTAAGAATATGCCCATTGTAAGGGAGTTTGATGATTTCTTTCCGGAGGAATTACCAGGTCTTCCACCAAATCGTGAAGTTGAGTTTTCAATAGAACTCGTACCGGGTGCTTTGCCTATTTCAAAGACACCTTATAGAATGGCCCCAATTGAGTTGCAGGAATTGAAGAAGCAACTCCAAGAGAATCTTGATAAGGGATTCATACGCCCTAGTGCGTCACCTTGGGGAGCACCTGTTCTATTTGTTAAGAAGAAAGATGGATCAATGAGACTCTGCATTGATTATCGAGAACTTAACAAGATCACTATCAAGAAAAAATATCCTCTCCCACGCATTGATGACTTATTTGACCAACTACGCGGAGCTCAATACTTTTCCAAGATTGATCTTCGTTCAGGGTATCATCAATTAAGGGTCAAAAGGGAGGATATACCAAAGACGACTTTCCGTACAAGGTATGGACACTATGAATTTATAGTGATTCCATTTGGTCTTACTAATGCCCCTGCTATCTTCATGGATCTAATGAATAGAGTCTTTAGAGACTATCTTGATCAATTTGTGGTAGTCTTTATAGACGATATTCTTGTCTATTCAAAGAGCAAGGAAGAACATGAAGATCACTTGAGAATTATATTGAAGACCCTGAGAAAGGAGAAGCTTTATGCCAAATTTACCAAGTGTGAATTTTGGCTTCAAAAAGTTGCATTTTTGGGTCACATAATCTCAAAAGAGGGGATATCTGTGGATCCAGCAAAAACAGAGGTTATCGAAAGATGGTCGAGACCAACAACAGTAACTGAGATCCGAAGTTTTCTTGGTTTGGCTGGATATTATCGACGTTTTGTAAAAGATTTTTCACGATTATCTAATCCACTCACCAAGTTGACTCGGAAAGGAGTTAAGTTTGTCTGGACAGAGGAATGTGAAGAGAATTTCAAGGAGTTGAAAAGAAGGTTATCCAGTGCACCTGTGCTCACACTTCCTTGTAGTGGAGAAAGGTTTGTGATCTACAGTGATGCATCCAAGAAGGGATTGGGGTGTGTTCTTATGCAAAATGATATGGTGATAGCTTATGCCTCACGACAGTTGAAAATCCATGAACAAAATTACCCAACACATGATTTGGAGTTGGCTGCGGTAATCTTTGCATTAAAGATTTGGAGGCATTACCTTTATGGTGAAAGGTGTGATATTTATACTGATCATAAAAGTTTAAAGTATATTTTCACCCAAAAGGAGTTGAATATGCGCCAAAGAAGATGGTTGGAGCTGATTAAGGATTATGACTGCTCAATCCATTACCACCCTGGGAAAGCAAACAAGGTGGCAGATGCATTAAGTCGACAAGACCATGCTAGTTTATCCATGATGAGGATCACAAAAGATCCAATATTTATGGATTTACAAAGGATGGATCTTGGAATTATAATGGAAGGGGAAAAATCTTATCTTTCTCAAATGAATGTTCAACCATCTATACATGTGAAGATTAAAGAGGCACAGAAAGAAGATGTCGAGTTACAAAAGAAGGTGAGAAATGTTCCTGAATTCAACCTTGATTGTGATGGGATAATAAAGTTCAGGAATCGGGTTTGTGTTCCTTCCATCCCCGAATTAAAGAAAGAGCTGCTGGATGAGGCTCATAGTTCTTCATTCTCTATTCATCCTGGAAGCACGAAGATGTATAGGGACCTGAAAGAGTACTTCTGGTGGGATGGCATGAAAAGAGATGTTGCTGAATATGTCTCTCGATGCTTGGTTTGTCAACAAGTTAAAGCTGAGAGACAAAAGTCTAAGGGGATGTTACAACCATTACCCATACCCGAATGGAAATGGGAAAACATCACTATGGACTTTGTCACAGGACTTCCTAAAACATCCAAAGGCAATAATGCTATCTGGGTCATAGTTGATCGTCTTACAAAGTCTGCACACTTCATTCCTATTAGAGAGGATTTCTCTCTAGATCAGCTTGCCAGGATATATATAAAGGAAGTGGTAAGATTGCATGGAGTACCACTTTCTATTATATCTGATCGAGATCCGAGATTTACCTCGAAGTTTTGGCGAAGTCTTCAGCATACTCTAGATACAGAGTTGAGTTTCAGCACTGCTTATCATCCCCAGACAGACGGTCAGTCTGAGAGAACAATTCAAACCCTAGAAGATATGTTGAGAGCTTGCTCTATGGATTTCAAAGGAGGTTGGGATCAACACCTACCTTTGGTGGAATTTTCTTATAATAATAGCTTTCACTCCAGTATTCAGATGGATCCTTATGAAGCTCTCTATGGAAAGAAATGCAGGACTCCAACTTGCTGGGATGAAGTTGGGGAAAGAAAGCTATTAGGACCTGATCTCGTTGATGAAATGGCAGAAAAGGTCAGATCTATTCAACAACACATAAGAGCAGCTCAGAGTCGACAGAAAAGTTATGCCGACAACCGAAGAAAAGACCTAGAGTTTGAAGTGGGTGATAAAGTGTTCTTACGAATATCTCCCTGGAAGAGGGTTATGAGATTTGGAAAGAAGGGGAAGTTGATCCCTAGATATATCGGTCCTTTTGAAATACTGGATCGTGTTGGGAAGGTAGCTTACCGATTGGCGCTTCCACCGAATCTCTCTCAAGTTCACGATGTGTTCCATGTATCTCTCCTGAGAAAGTACATACCAGATCCTTCACATGTACTCAGCTCAGAAGTTGTACCGCTGGAGCAAGATCTTTCTTATGAAGAACAGCCGATAGAGATTCTGGATTGTAGCGAAAAAGTCCTACGAAACAAGACCACTCGCTTGGTGAAAGTTTTATGGAGAAACCACCAACTTGAAGAAGCTACATGGGAGCTTGAGGATATGATGAGGGAGAAGTATCCTCATTTGTTTGTTGCAAAGTGACGAATTTCGAGGGCGAAATTCTTTTTAAGGGGGGTAGAATGTAACACCCGAGACTTTTATGATATATAAATCATCAAAGGAATCTTTTTCTACACAACACTTGCTTGGCTTGCTTTACACGCAATCGCGACCTTCCTCGATAGCTTGTGTCGTACGCAATACCGAGTTTCACTAAACAACAATATGCTATTAAAACTAGCCGTTATGAATAGTAATAACCACTTTTTGAAATTTTATAAATTTTATTTTTCAAAATGGACTTCATTTTTGGACTCAGAATATCGAAATTAGCCTAGGGTGAAATTTTGGTATTTTTCTGAAAACTTTCAATTTTTGATGAATAGTGAAACCACTAAGTGGTAGGTTAAAAACTGAATTTTGCATAAAACTTAATTTTACCGCTTCTGTGAATGGAATTTCAAAAATCCGAGAGACACGGTTAATATCAAGGACTAAAATGTGGTTTAATGAGATGAAAATAATTTTTTGGTGAATAGTAACTTTTTACTATTTTTACCGCGGTTAATAGTAAATAGGGTAACTAAGGGTAAATATGATATTAATATTACCCTAACACATGTCCTAATTCTATTGGACAAGTGTAATTCGACCAAAAACAAACTTAGGAATAAAATATGACCATTTAGGCCCACTTGGATTAGATTAGGACATTTATTATTAATTTATTTAAAGAAGGGTTAAAATAGTTAAAATCAAAGTTTAATAAGTAAATCATTTTTAATATAGGGTTATACATAAGATAAATTCGATTGTAAATATTCATTAGAAAGCTAAAAAGATTTCCTACATGATGGTATTTTATTTGTAATTTTTAGACATCAAATAATTTAATTTATTTATGACACAAAGATGATGCAGTAATTATCTTATAAATGAAATATTGACAAAATTGATAATATAAATACCAAAATAAATGTAATTTGAGACTTTTTATGAATTCCACTAATTTTCTAGGTTACTATGATATATTAGTATTGATTTAATCAACTTGGTTCGAACATATAATTCTGTTATGACTTTCACAAAAACCATATATCAAATAGTGTCAAAATTGACACAAAATAGTTTTTAAATCAAATATTATATTATTAATTTTTATTTTATTCCTAAAAATCTAAGGTTCGGCCAAATGACTTAGATAAGGATATATATATTAATAATAAACAATTTGGGGTTCGTTTGGCATGTTATAGTAAGTGTATTAACCATATAGTGAAAGAAAACAAAAAGACACGGTAAAAGTTAAATTAATTAACTTAGAGTTAAATCTAATTGATAAGGTTAAAATAATACCCTAAACTTGTCTAAATCCTATTGGTTGATAGGATTTCGACCCATCCCCACTTTATCTTCGAAATAAGGCCCTTTGGAACCATTATAAACCGATTTTGACTTTAATATAAAATAATATTTTGAGATATTCCTAAGGTGCCCCTCTCCTCCCTTATAAAAGGGCACCTCCTCCCCCTCCTCCTCACACCAATTTGAGCACTCAAGCTCGGCCAACCCCTTCCATTTTCCATTCTCCACTTCCCTAGAATAATCCTAGAGGTCCTGGTCTTCTCCAAAGACCAATCTTAGTTCCTTAAGTGGAGGATTCAAAAAGGCGTTCCAAAGAAGAGGTAATATCCATTACCGATCTTTTCAATTTCTTTCTTCTTCAACTTCTTCTTCTTTAGTTGTTTCATGATAAAGTAAGAACATCAGTATTACTTACATACTGATATGTTATTATAAATATGAAACAACCCTAATTCACCTTCTATCCATCCTACGGAAAAATGAAATCATCGCGCGTGCGTACGTACGGAATACCGTCTCCACGCCGTGGTGTAATCTATTTTCCACCATCACCTTACAAGGATGGGTATAATGGTGTAATCAGTAACTATATATGATTATTATTAAGTGAAATTGATACTGAAATAATATATATATATACTCCAATACAATTCCACGATCATAGGAACGATATCATCACTCGTGCGTACGTACGGAATACCGTCTCCACGATGTGATGCGACTCGTTCTACATGATCTTCATTTCATAATGATTATATAAATGAATTGAATGAATGAATATGGTATATACTACACTAATACCATTCTGGACATGAATTATCTATAACCTAAAGATAAGAATAAGAATTTATTCGACAAAACACGCATAAGAACAAAAAGTTATAAAGACCCGAGTAACAAGTAACATTGAAATATTACTAACAAGAAGCTAATAATATGACCATATATGATCTCATATCAATATTTATGATTCTGGAATAAGTCAATAACATTATTTAAACCATTATACAGGAGCTTTGGACACGAACAAAGCAAATCGGACCTAAGGTAAGGGAAATATCACAATCTCATTTTTATCCGAGATTGTTTATTCGTAAGTATTTACTGGGGTGTATTTTATCATCCACATCCATGTTCCCTAAATATGTAATATTGTTTCCATCCACTTGAAATAGTTTAAATCCAATTTTACCCTTAGGTGAGTTTTTAGTAAAGAATATGAAAGGAATCTTTTGTTGTTTTTCCGTACGAGGTACTTTTTGACTTTTCCGACAAAAGTACGAAGAATGTTTTTTTAACTTATACGGCATGAATGGATTTTTAAAACATTACTTCAAAGAAGCTTCCTTTACAAGTTTTCAAGTTTATTTTTAATCAACTTATTTTATTTTAAAGTTGTATGACATGTTATGAAAGGAAAAATGTTTTTGAAGAAGAAAGGATATTTTCCTCAAGAATTCAATTCAAGTGTTTTATCAAAATTATTTTCCATCTAAGATAATAAAGGGTTCTGTTTCTATCCATATTTTTACATTGGTTTGACTATGTTGTGATGGAATTATGTTTATGAATTCCTTTATCATATATGAATTGATTTATGATGTCATGATGTTTCAAGAATCCCATTTTTGTTACATGTGTTATGCGATGATGTATGTTTTATGATTATGTGGCACACATAAGAAAGGATTCATTATAAGATGGGTGGGACCTATATCTCCCTCCAATGCATTGGGTAATGATTTTATATCTCATGAGATAGACATGGCTGGAACGGAAGGTTATTTCGGTTCAGTGATACAGGACTGAAACGAGGAGTGAACTCGGTTCAGAAAGGGACTTTGTCCACTAAGATAGTCTTGGCAATGAGTCATGACTAACAAGAAATGATTTTCCATGATTATGTGTGCATGCCACAAAGATTCAAGTTTTATGTTATGATTATGGGGATCTCATTTTCACTTCTATGATTTATTCCATGTTAAGATATTATGATCTCTTTTGCAGGTTTTAATTTTCAAAAAGATATGATATGATTTTTATTTCCTTTATTTGCCCTTGCTGAGCATTTGAGCTCACCCTTTTATGTTTTCTTTTCCCCGGGCCAGGAAGATGGATATTAAGTAGAATATGCTAAAAGGGACCCTAGATATGATGAAATAAATGGGAGACACTGTAGAAGATTTATGAACCAGTTGTTTATGTTTCCCAGTTTCTAAAGACACTATACCTATACGGTCCTTTGTGGTTTTGTCATATGTTGTAATAAGTGTGATTCAATTTTGAAGTATTAACAATGTATGTAAAGTGTGGGTCGTTACACTGGCCCACCTCTCAGTACATAAAACATGCCCAAAAAATACTTTTATGTGTTCCAAATCTTGGAATTACATTTTGAACCTCATTTTAATATTTGTACCATCCACCAAAAAAAATTCCTTTAAAAATTTCAAGAAATTGAAAACATAGGATCTTACAGATATAAAAAATAAGTATAAGTAAGTGGTTGTTGAAAAATTTCAAGTTTTAAATGAATAAGATATTATTTTAAAAGAAAATGATGATTAGATTTTGAAATTATAAAATAAACCTGATGTAGAAGTTTACAAATATGAAATCAAGGATTTCAAAATATCTTTTTTAAAATTCACCCATTGTGGACAAAATAATAATATGATCCTAGGTTCTTAAGGTGTTAATAGAAATAATCATGGTTTTGGTTTTTAAAATGATAAAGTAACTTATTCGAAAACCACTACCTTTGTTTAAAATTGTGTTTCAAGAAATATATTTTTTCAAATATTATCATAAATAAAGTCATATTATATGTGAATGTGATTGAAAAAACATTAGATATGGAATGCCTAAATATATGTATCTTTCTTCTAATATATCTAAAAAATATGGGTAAGTTTTGGTCCCCAAATATTTATTATCCCATGTTTTATAACCTAAATTTTTTACATTTACTAAATAATACACTAATATTATATGACCCAAAAGTGTACCAAAAGGATAATTTAAATTATTTCTTGTAGGGCCTTTCCACTAGACATATTTGATCTATCAAAAGAGTGGATTCTCTTTATAAGATGGTGTTTTACCTCTTGAAGTGATTTTTAGCTCTTTCCACCTTGAGCTTAATATTTTATGCCTCATGTGAGGATGAGACCACCTCTTTAATTTCTATAGAATCTTGGAATTCAATATTTATATCAACGAAGATGTTATTTATTACTTTTATTTTAATTCTCTCTAGAATTTCATTTCAAGATCTTCCCTCTTTTTTTTCTGTTTTTTTTTTTAAAATCTTTTTATTTTTTGTTATGATCCATTTATCCCAATTTACCACCATTTTTGGGGGAGTAATATCCATTTTCATTTTTTTTATTTTTTAAATTTATTTTCTTTTTTACTTTTTTAAATTAGTTTTTTAAAATTTATTTTATTTTTGTTTTTCAATATTTGTGTATATTATCTTTTAATATTTATATTATCTATTATATTTATATTTTATTTGAGATCATTTTATACTTAAAATTTTATCTCTATTTCATCACTCAATTTATTTATTTATTTCAATATTATTTTATTTTATATCTAATTTTTTTGGGGAGTGATTTTAATGATATTTTTTATTCATATCTATATTGTCTAATAATGTTCTTAAAGACTAGTTTCTTTTCTAATAATGTGTAATCTCTCCATAAAATAATGTTTTAAGTTCTCTATATCTTATCATGATCTTCACTTAATTATTTGAAAATTATTATACATGGTTTAAAAATATTTATTTTTAAAAGTTCTATTTTCTAAATGAGTTTTTATTCAGGATTTTTTTTCTTTTCTTGAGAATACTTTTATTTGATAATACCTTTATAGCTTCTTTATATTAAATGATTTAACTATTTATTTTATAAAACATGATAGTTTCTAAATTCAACTCATTTTATTAAATATTTTTCTCTCTTTAAGGGGACTTTAATCTTGTTTAAATTTTGTTTATAAATTATTTTCTATTATATTTTCATATCTCTCTAACCTTATTCCTTTGAAATTTCATTTTTTATAATAAAAAGGGGGGATCTTTTGATGGAGGTAAAATATCAAAGAATTTATATTTCAAATATTATTTCATAAAGGGGGAAATTTTTTTCAAAGTTTCACAAAATGGGAAGACATGGTTTCACATTTAATTTGGAAACCTCATCCTTTTTATCTTCTCCCTATTCCTTATATATATTTTAATATCAAGTGTTTGTAATCATTAAAATGAGGTAGGTTGTTGGGCCCCAATGTTTAATTGTTTTAATGATCTCAAACACTATGATGTTTTTATAACTTGTTTGATATTATTTCAAGTGTATTTTTGTGTGTGTTTATAGTGTGTTTTTTGGGTAGGAAGGAATTCAGCCTAAAGGAATATTAAAATCAGGTTCAAAGGGAAACATCCACTTATGTTGTAGTAGGTAAACACTGAATACCGGGTGCAGTGACACCGAGTAGGCAATGGTATGGGAAGAACACTCTCATCTAGAAGGATTCCATCGTATAACTGGTAGAGGTGCATCAAATATCAGATGGGAGATATTTATAGTTATATGATTCTAGGAAACCCATCTAATACTAATGTACATTCCACATTTAATTTTCTACATCACATTATTTTAATTATATTGTTTTAAAATTTTCTTTTCTTTACTTTGATTATATCAATCACTTTCTTTACTTCATCGTATCTTTTATAACATCGATTTTATAAATCACTTTAATTTTTCAAAAGGAAATTCACCCCCACTATTTCCATTTTTATAACCCAACAAAGTAGGATTAAAGAATAAACCACCCTAATCCCAAAAAATAGGAAACTATTTTGACCAGAAAGAGATCGACCACCACCTTGACCTCTCAGATGATGATCCATCCTATAGGATTTGTGATTTTACCAGGATTTTTCGTCATCAACTTGAGAAACAATGCTATCGGCTAGTATAGTGGTAATATTTGATGCCCAAGGATCATTTTCACTAGATGAATCTATTACATGAGCCTTTTCTTGCCTCTCTGACTCATCCTTTGTTTTAAAGTTTCCCTTTGAAACCTAGATTTATTCTTTTCCTTCATCTAACTTGACTAATGCAGTGGGTATAGCACTGGATTTGTCACCTTCTTTCAAGACTGATTCCCTAGTACTATTTGTTCAGATTATCCATCATACTGAGGATACATTTCACCCTTTCACTCCTAGATCAAAGTTATTTTCTTTAATTACTAGGAATAACCACTGGTACATCACACAAACATGACTACCATAGTTTTGAACCGCTATAGGGGACTACTTAGGAACCACATGTGAATTAGACTTATCACTAGATTTCTTATGAATCAGATGTTACAAAGGAGAAAGACTAGTCCTTGTAGAATTAGTATCACCAGGTTCATGATTAAACTGTGATTTCATGGTGATGAGAGACCTATCTTGTACTGATCCACCAACTCCATTATGTTAGTCTTCCCTGTATAACTAACCTTTATATCAATAGAATCTAATATTAAGTGTTTTCTATATATATAGGGTTCACCCATGAATGACTTTACAGAAATTTCTATATCCTTCATGCCTACCTCCACATTCCCAACTAGGTTAAATACCCTAAGGGGGGGTGGTGGTGAATTAGGGTATGACAGATTAAAAAAATTTCTCCTTTGGATCTTGTTTTATCATTAAACAAAACACTCTTATCTCCATCTACCATAACAATTTAAGAAAAAAAATGATATCCTACATGAGACACATCAATTTTACTTGATTCAACCTCAATGGAATACATCTAAGAATCATACAATGGTAATGTTCTTATGTACTACCTCCACTAAGGCTCACTTCTAAAATATATGGTTTGGGATAGATCACTTCAATGACCAGGCTCACTACCTTTAGAAGGTTTAGGGTTCGCTCATTACTTTCCCAAGGGTCATTCCCTGGGTCGATTTATCTGGTTCACTACTAGTGGAAAGGATCACAATCTTCCTCTTCCTTTCCTTACTTCTCTTGGAAGGGATTCACACACAATTTATCGACATGTAGGTCCCTTTGTTATCACTAATGAATACATACATAGTTTTAGATATATGATCTATTTAAATCCAACATTCATCAAATTTTATGAATAACACTTTACCACATATTTACTAGGAAATATATTTCCAAATAATTTTATGATGCTCACTACCTTTTCAATGATCACCTCTTTCATGAAGCTCACTTAGACATCATAAATCACCTTACTTTTGTGATTTGCACTAACTTCAAAAATATCACCTATTTTGTGAATTATACTTAGCCTTCATGAAGATCCCAAATTTTGGGTGGATTTTTATATCCTTTGAAAACTCCCTTACTTTTGTAATGCTGATGATTTTTTGGCTGTCTTTTATAGCCTTTGTGAACTCCCTTTGTAAATTTTTTTGCAACAACCACCTTCATGAACCATATTTATGAATCCTGAGCCTTAATATCTCTGTTAAGTATCACTACTTTTCTAAAGAGGGTAGATTCCTATTTATATGCCTTCCCACCAATTTCATAAGCTTCCACCCACATCATCACCATTTTATAGTGCTCCCTCATTTCATATGCGATGCTCCTAGTCTCACAAAGCACCATGAAAATTTACCATTCATAATGCTTTATGTAGTCATAGAGATCATCGTCAACTTATTTTACCCTTCAAAAAACCACCTTTACAAAACCCATTATTCATGAAACTCACTCCTTTACCATATTTTCATAAGGCCTTCAAGGAAATCCATCTTTTGCGATGCTAAAATTTGGACCCTAAAAATTTGGAAAACACTGGGAAATGACATCACATTTTGTATATACTTTTATGTACCACTTCAAGAGAATTAATTACTTTATATTGGATATTTTTAAACATAATCTATAAATAATATCTCTGATACTACACCACTTACCATGGAAACCCACTTTGTCAACAAAAACAATCAACCAAAAAATATTGCAATGTTACCTTGAGGTATTTTTTCCCAATAGAAACATGTCCTTTACCATTATCATTTCTAGTAAAATTTTTAAAATAATATTTTTTATTTAGTATTACCAACATTTAAGTAATTCAAAAATAATTTTTTTTAAAATATCAGGTGAAGATCATCAATTCATTTGATTCTTAACCATCCCATATTCCAAACAAAAAAACCTAACCTAGAAAATAAAATTAAAAAAACTACTTTTTGAATAATTTTATATATATTGGGAGGTATTTAGGGGTTCATATTGAATGTATCAGACCAAAACCAATAAGGAAATAAAAACTAAAATCAAAAACCAAAAAATGGTTTAAAAATAAGAAGTAAATAATAAATATAATGAAATTTAGAAAATTAAAGATCTTAAGTGACTTAAATGTTTCAAATATCATTTATCCTATGTGCATGACAAGAACCCCATAAACATAATTATTATTATAAAAAAATAACAATAATTTAATAGAGAATATAAAATAATATAAGTAATGCATGCAGACCACAAAAGATATTCAAGCACAAACTAATCATAAGAGGAGCTAGTGATGAACCCTGGATTGAATATGTTAATGTACACCATCTAACTAGATGGAATCACACACAAAACCCCAACACTAAATGAGAGAATTAAGAATATACAACAAAAAACTTATGAGAAAAAACAAATAAAAGCTTATAGAATTAGGCGTACACCAAGAACTTGAGAAGAGTTAATTGAAAAATATCAAAAATTATATCAAGGCTGAGACTTCTTGAAGTCATCATGATTAAAAAAGGATTTATATAGGTGATAAATCCACTAGATTAAGACACCATAACATTGACTATCATAGCCATAGAGAGAATCTCACAAGGTATTCCCTCTCTCTTGACCTTTCTTCTGCTTAGAGAGAAATACATATGGAATCTAATCACCGTTCTCAATATGAATTCCCAGAAAATAAAGCGACACGACCAGTAATAATGGAAAGGAAATGGTGAGACAATGAGATGTCAGGAATGGTAGGCAATGGTGGATTAGTGTATGGATGGGGGTATACAGAAGAATTGATAAGGTTAGGATAGTTCAATAGATTATAAAAATCCCAAGACACGTGGTAGATATGGAGTGGATTGGTGGTATTGAATAGGATCACAAAGAAAAATATAAAGAAAAAAATATTCATACAAGAGCTGTTAGATCAAAAAAATCAATGGATATTAGTGCACCCAGAAAGAACCCAAGTATCTTAACACCAAAACCAGGTCATACCCCAAATCCCATACACCTAGTACTCATGTAGGGACAACTAGAAAGACTAGAAATAAAAATACCACATTTAATAAGATCCCAAACCAAAATATATCTTTCATAATAATAATAATCCAAAATAAATTTTCCTCAAAATATTTAATATAATATTAATTTATAAACCAAATTTTAACAACCTAAACTTATAAAATTTATAAAATATAAACTTTACTAGTAAAACTGAAACATATTTATAAAAACTACAAAATTTTAAGGAACTACAAGTGAAGATATATTCTTTAAATTATATTCTTTTCCAGTATGTTTTGGCGGATCAATATATGTGAAAGGATAAAATAAAAATGGTAGTGAAATAAAGTTCAGTACATGAAAATCTAGATGACCCCACTAGCTTTGAGTCTATCTAATCCCCTCAACAGCCTACCATACTTGATGTAATAAATTTTGTTATTACCCTTTCTCTTAAATGTGAATTTAACAACTTCTGATAACTTTATATTACTAAAAATATGCAAGGATAAGTTGTATGTGATTTATATCTATCAACACCCATGCATCACCTTTTTGCAAGGGGTTCGGTGTATAATATTGTAGGTGACATTCTAAAAAAAATAACTCCCAAAATATCACATGAGAGTGGGGATTTAAGTATCTCATGATCCAAAAATCGAGTTTCCTATTCTTCTTGATGAATTGTATTTTACAACAATAAATTATGTTATTGGAACATTTGTAGCATGGATGTCTAGTCTTACAAAGATACATGAGGTGTATCATTAATAATTTTTTTCAAATGAAAAACCAGTAATAGTTTATGAAAAAATTTCTAAAATTAGGTATGGTATTACAGAAGGATAAAATGATGGGGAAATGAAAGTTTAGATAAATAAAATCTAGTAAATCAACTAAGAAAACAAAAGAACCTTCCTAGAGTACATTCTCTCTTAAATTTCCACTATCTCATATATTAACATTAAAAGTTCATGCACACACCACATTCAAAGATGGAAATATTTCATAAATTTAATATGAGGAAGAAATATTTATAAATTCCATTACAACCATGGTAGGTATGGAGAGTATAAACGTGATTATAAAGTTTGAATGGTTGTGAGTATTAGTTTTGAATATATACATGATGTCAATTTTCATAATCCAACTTCCTAAAAATGATTTACTATGTTCATTATTGTTAATAATTATTCATTTTTATACAAGTGTATATATTTCTACTATATAAATGGAAAACCCTATGAATAAAGATTTTGACTCATTAATCCAAGAATTATTTCTAGAGAAAAGTTTTCTTTGGAATTGGAAGAAATTGAATAGATAAAAGTTAAACTAAGTAAGGTTTTGTGAAGAACACATCATATGATAGAATCTTCTTCAAGCATATATTGCCAGTGTAAAAGTCTATGATTAGTAATATAAAATTTACTTTTATTTTTTACATTAAATATTTTTTTAATAAGCATTGGATGAATTAAAATCTATTTGGATGCCAAAAATGTTTTTTTTTGAATCTAATTAATAGATTCCATCAAAAAAACCGCACATAATGACTATTGTGAATTTTTAATTCACTGAAATCAACATTTTATAGATAAAATTTGAATTATATATTTCAGTTTTTTTGAAAGGAATTTTTTTATGATATGAAAATATATAAATTTAGGCTAAATCATGATATGAGGTCAGTGACTAAACATAAGAATCCAATTGATTTATTCAAATTGAAAAAGGTAAATATAGTTTTATTTAACGATCAAAACATATTTCAAAACAATTTATTTATTTTGTTTAATGTTTATGAAGTGTTCGATGTAATATAATGATAATGATTTTGGATATTACATTTGTAAATTTATGTAAGATAACATATAGAATTAAAATACTAGTTTCCCCAAACAAGTAATTTCTTAATATAATTTCAATTTTCTTAAAAATATTTCTTAATCATTTGTTTTTTATATTTTTTTAGTACTACCAATATTTCCAAATATATATATACTCAAAATAAGAAGTAATTTTTTTGAGATGAGTGAGCAGATTAAATGGTGTTAGAAGGTTTTTTGACAACAAATTTAGGCTATTACCTATTATTTTTGTGATATATTATGAGCTATGACCTTTGATATAAATTTAGGACATGAAGAATTAATATCATAATTGTTTTATATTATTTTTGAACTTTTTCTCAAGTAGAAGTATAATAGAGGGTTACACTCTATGGATTCTTACATAGATTGTAACATGTTTAAAGTTACTAGTGCTTGTGAGAGATTGGACTTTGAGGCTACAATTGAGAAAATGGAAATAGGGAAATGGGTCAAGAATGTATATCAAAATCATGAAAATATTACTTCTTTCAAATTATTTTGTTAATTTTTTCATTATTTTATCTACTATTTTTAAATTAATTTCCTTATCATTTATATCTGATACTTATTTAGTTTTTTATATATTTTTTTGGGAAGTCATACTTTTCTTTGAACTATCTACAACAAGCTAGAAAAGAGATAAAATGTTCCTTTTAGATGGAATAGAAAACCACATGATACGTGAAACATGAATTTCATTTTTAGGATTCATCTTCAAAATATATGATCATGATAATTTTATTTAATTCATTTTTGAAAAAGACACTATAGTTCAAATATAATGACCCATCTACCAAGGGATTTATCTACAATTGAAGAAAAGTATGACTTCAAAAACGAATTTTTGTGAAAATTATATTGAATGGTTTATGAACCATCCACAACTCAATTAGACTCACCTCAATCTGATTTACAATGTTCTCAATATGGCATGAATTATATGTTTTTAGTTTATTATTTTAATTTTATTTCAAAACACACATCACATACTCAAAAATGATCAAATGAGCTCATATTATATTGAAACTTTAGAAAAATTTTCCATAATTTATTTGTGACATAGAAATTTTCCTCACATTAATCTAATAGTCGGTGTGTCTAATGTGACTCAAAGTGCATTTTTTCAGCTTAAAATTAACATTTAGTTCAAAACACACGTGACATACTCAAAACTAATAAAAAAAATCATATTGTTTTGATACATTAAAAAAATCCAAAATTCATTTGTGACATGTAGGAATAAACCTGACCTAAATATTATACATGGTGTGTCTGGTATTACTAAAAGCTTATTTTTTAGTTTAAAATTGAAAGTTCTGTTCAAAACACATGTCACATACTAAAAAATTATTAAACAAAATAATATTATTTGGATACATTAGAAAAATAATCTATAACACATTTGTGACATGTAGGAATCAATCCCACCTCAATTTCATACATGGTGTGCCTAGTATGATTCAAAGTTTTTTTAGTTTAAAAGTGAAATTTTAGTTCAAAACACATGTGACATACTCAAAACCTATCAAACACATTTATATTATTTTGATACTTTAGGAAAATGATCCATAAGTCATGTTTTATGTCTAGGAATCTACATCACATCAATGAGACACATGATGTGGCCGATATGAATTAAATTATATGCCTTCAATATAGGAGTTCCATTTAAGATTAAAACATGATCCACATATCTGGAACCTATAAAACAAACTTGGATTGATTTCAAAATTTAAGAAAATATCCATAATTAATTTTTGATGTGTAGGAATTTAACACACCTAAATATGATACATGGCCTATCTTGTATGACTCATTGTGTGTTTTTTCTATTTAAAATTGAAATTTTAGTTCAAAACACTTATGAAATACTCAAAACCAAACACATTTAGATTATTTTTATACTTTATAACAATGAACCATAAGTCATTTTTTATTTTAATTAATCAACAACACCTCAATCGAATACATGGTGTGGCTTGTATGACTTGAAGTGTATGTTTTTAGTTTAAAATTGATAGTTTTGTTCAAAACAGATGATTAATAATAAAAACTAATCAAAAAAATCCATATTATTTTAATGATTTATAAAAATTATCCATAGAACATTTTTGATGTGTATGAATCAACCACACCTCAATCTAATACATGGTGTGTCTTGTATTACTCTAAGTGCATGTTTTTAATTTTAAATTGAAATTTTAGTCCAAACACATGTGACATACTAAAAAACAAGAAAACACATTCAAATTGTTTTGATAATTTAGTTAGAAAATCCATATGTAATTTTTTATGTTTAGGAATAAACCACATATCAATATGACACACAATGCAGCTGGTATGACTCAAAGTGAATGTTTTTAATATTTAAGTTCTATTTAATTTTAAAATGTATGTCACATATCCAAAACTAAGGAAATGATATTGAATTATTCTAAAACTATAGGAAATAAATCATAATTAATTTTTTATGTGTAGGAATTTAACAAAAGTCAATCCAACACATGATGTGGTTTGCATGACTTTAAGTATGTGTTTTCAATATAAAGTTTCATTTTAGTTTAAAATCTGTTACATAGACAAAACCAAGAAAAAACTCATATTGTTTTTAAACATTAGTAAAATGATCCATAGTTTGTTTTTGAATTATAGGAATTAAATTTATATCAATATGATAGATGATATGGCCCATATGACTTGGAGTGTGTGTTTTCAATATAAAAGTGACATTTTATTTTAAAATACTCATCACATAGACAAAAATAATAAAATGAGGTCAAATTATTTTGATACTTTAGAAAAAAACATCCATAATTAATTTTTGATATGAATTAATTGACCGAACCTCAATCTGATACACAATGTATTCAGTATGACTCAAAGTATGTGTTTCAGTTTAAAAATGTCATTTTAGTTGAAAACACACGTGACATACTCAAAAATAATAAAACACATTCATATTGTTTTTATACTTTAGAAAAATGATTCATAAGTCAATTTTGAGGCGTAATAATCAACCGCACCTCAATCCGATAAGTATTGTGTCCAATATGACTTGAAGTGTATGTTTTTAGTTTAAAATTGACAATTTAGTTCAAAACACATGCCACATACTCAAAACAAATCAAACACATTTAGATTTGTTTTGATACTTTATATCAACGATCCATAACACATTTTTGATATGTAGGAGTCAACTGTACCTCAATCTGATACATGGTTTCCTTTGTATGACTTGAAGTGTGTGTTTTTAGTTTAAAATTGACATTTTATTTCAAAACACATATGACATACTCAAAACCAATAAAACAAATTAAAATTGTTTTCATACATTAGTTGAATGATAAATAAGTCATTTTTTAGGTGTAGGAATCATTCACACATAAATATGACACACAATGTGGCAGGTATGACTCGAAGTAAATCTTTTCTATATAAAAGTTCCATTTTAAGTTTAAAACATGAATCACATAGTCAAAACTAATAAAAATATCTCAAATTATTTTAAAACTTTTTAAAAACCATTCACAATTCAATTTTGATGTATATGAATTGACAACACATCAATCTAACACATGATGTTATCGGTATGACTCAAAGTGCATGTTTTCAATATAAAAGTGTCATTTCAGTTTGAAACGTTCAACATAGCCAAACAAAAAGATCATATTATTTCTAAACATTTGAAAAAATATCCATTATTTATTATTTATGTCTAGGAATTGACTATACATCAATATGATAGATGATGTGGCAAGTATGAATTGAAGTTTGATTTTCAATATTGATGTATCATTTTAGTTTAAAATGCATGTCATAAAGAGAAAACCAAGAAAATGAGCTCATGTTGTTTTCAGGATTTAGAAAAATGACCCTTAATTAGTTTTTGACATGTAATAATTGAAGTAACCTCAGTCCAATACATGGGGTGACCAGTATGAATCAAAGTGTATTTTTTCATTTTAAATTTGAAATTTTAGTTTAAAACACACGTGACATACTCAAAACTAATAAAACACATTAATATTATTTCAACACATCAAAACAATGATCCTTAAGTTATTTTTGATGTGTAGGAATTAACTGAACCTCAATAAAATGAATGGTGTTCCTGGTATAACTCAAACTATATGTTTTGAGTTTAAAATTGATAGTTTAGTTTAAAACACATGATACATACTAAAAACTGACCAAAATCATTCAGATATTTTTATACTTTATTAAAAAATTCAATAACATATTTTTCATGTGTAGGAATCAACTGCACCTCAATCCGATACACAATGTTCCTCGTATAAATTGAAGTGTATTCATTTAGTTTAAAATTTATTTATTTTAGTTCAAAACACATGTGAAATACTCAAAACTAAGAAAAAACATTCATATTATTTTTATACTTTATAAAAATGATTCATAAGTCATTTTTGATGTATAGAAATTGACCTCACATCAATCTGACATATGATGTGTCCTATATGACTCAAAGTGGGTTTTTTCAATATAATAAGTTCCATTTAAGTTTAAAATGAACATCACATGAACAAAACTGAGAAAAAAATATTGTATGTTTTTTAAACTGTAGGAAAATTGTTCAGAATTCAGTTTTTATTTGTAGTAATTGATCGCATGTCAATATGACACACGATGTGGTCGATATGACTTGAAGTATGTGTTTTCAACATAAAAGTGTCATTTTAGTTTAAAACATGTCACATAGACAAAACTAAGAAAAAGTGGCCATATTTTAATTAATAATTATTGTAATGATCCATAATTAATTTGTGACATATAGGAATTGATCATATATCAACCTGATAGACGATGAGGGAGGTATGACTCAAAGAGTGTTTTTTCAATATAGAAGTGCCATTTTAGTATAAAACACACACTGTATAGAAAAAACCAAGAAAATGATTTTCCACATTTAGGAAAATGATCCATAATTCACTTGTGACATGTATAACTTTACTAGATATCTATCTGACACTTGATGTTGTCTTATGACTCAAAGTTCATGTTTTCAATATAAAAGTGTCATTTTAGTTTAAAACATGCATTGAATACCCAAAACTATACAAAATAGAAGATATTTTTTTCAAAATTTAATAAAGTGATCCATAATTAATTTGTGATGTTTAAGATTCAACATCTTTCCAATCCGATAAATTATGTGGTCAGTATGAATCAAATAAGATGTCTTCAATATAAAAGTTTCATTTTAGTTTAAACACGTATCACATACCCAAAACTAAGAAAAAAGTTTAGATTGTTTTAAAACTTTAGGAAAATGATCCATAATTCATTTATAAAATTTCAAAATAAAACAAAAATCAATTTGACACATGTTGTGAATAGTATGAATCGAAGTTCATGTTTTCAATATAAATGTGCCATTTCAGTTTGAAACATATATCACATAGCCAAAAATAATAAAACAGTATCAGAGTATTTTCAAACTTTAGGAAAAGGATCAATAAATCATTTTTGACATGTAAGAATTGACCACATATCAATTTTAAAAATTCTTAATTGATAATATAATTAATATATATATATATATATAGTAATTAACAATATAATTTATCATATGTGGATTTTATGACATTAAAATTAAATTTTTTTTATTTTTTTATTTACTGTTTCTAAAATAAACATTGGTTTTATTACATGGACAATATTTTGTACGGTGGTTGATCTTTGGAGAAATCATGCTATAAGAGTTATGATTTTGTATATTGGTTGTATTTTTTGTATTAATTGTAAATATCACATCAATGTAAATATCTTTTATGAAAATTTTGAATTTAAATGATAGTATAATGTTATATTTTTATTTTTATTTGACTTTATTCTTATAATTATTTATATCTATTTGTATTATGATTGGGTTTTCTATGAGATGGTTTCTGTTGGGATGATGCAATCATAGAACAACTGCATGGACTTTATCAGTTCTAGTAAAAGATCAGATAAAGGGGGACTTTATCAATGATGATAAAGGGCCCATTTTTTTAAAGTTTGGGGCCAAAGCCTCAATTTTTTAAAGGGGGAATTTTTTAAAGGTTGTGGCAGAGGGGCCATTTATTAGTTATTTAAAAAGTGATGATAAAGGACCCCTTTATCAGCCCTAGTAGAAGAAATGATAAAGCGAACCTTTATATCTTCTTTTAGTAGTGCTAATAAAGGTTTAATACTTTTAACATCATTTAGGTTTTCAGTGACTTTTTGCACTAAAAAATATCCTTTCTAGTTCTATTAAAAGCATTTTCTATAGTAGTGATTCCTGGTAGTGTGTAGTAAAGAAAGGAGTTTTAAAAGGTTTGAAGATTGGAAAATTAGAATTATGTAAGCATTGTGTAATGGGTAAGTATACTAGAGTCAGTTTCAACACTACAACTCATCGTATGAATAGAACACTTGAATACATCTATATTGATGTCTAGGGACCATTGAAAAATTATTCATTGGGAGTTAATCATTATTTTTTAACATTTATTGAAGACTACTCATGATATGTTTGGGTATATGACATAAAGCATTAAGATGAAGTGTTGTATTTCTTCCTTGAGTGGAAGGAGATGATTGAAAAGTTGAGGGGAATGAAAATCAAGAGACTAAGATCAGATAATATCATAGAATACATGTGAGACCTATTCAAGAAGTTTTTTCAGAATGAAGGTATTGTGAGACACTTTACAGTTCCTGGAACACTGTAACAGAGTACTGTTCCAGAATGGATAAACCATACACTAATTGAAATGATATGGTGTATGTTGTCTCATTCAAGTTTGAGTGAATCATTTTAAGCATAAGAATTGATGTATAAAGCACACATTATGAATCGATTACCTACTTCCACGATTGATGGTTAAATTATAATAGAGGTTTGGTCTGGTAAAAATGTTTTTTATTATTATAGACTTCATATCATTAGTTTTAGTAATTATTTTCTTGTGATATACTCAACGTTGGATCTAAGAGATAAGAAAGTTATATTTTTTAGTTTCAGTAATGGTGTGAAGGATTTATGACCATATATCCAATGGCGATAAAGATCTTTTGGATTCCTAACATCACATTTGATGATTAAGTGATGGTAATGGAAATTGATTCCCTAAAGAGATAGATGAATTAGTTTTGATTGATTTTTAGAAAATTACACTACTGACTGATCAAGAGCTACAAGATACAAAGTGTAGTGATCGTATGGAGATTCTAACTGAGGAAGATGTGGAACTACATGATACTCATCAGCATGAGATTATTTCCACTGGTATAATTTGAAATACAATGCATAGACCTTCTAGGAATTATGATATGGTCAGATATGATCTTTCAGTAATTGATGAGAATGTCTCATAAAACTATCATGATATTTTGGATAGTAAATAAAATAACTAATAGAATTTAGTTAGGGAATGATAAAAGAACTTAATGCATCATAATAATACATGGGAACTTATTTATCCTCTAAAGACAAGAAGGTAGTTACAGGGATAAAGTTCTAACATTGTTTAGAATTGATCAATATCTCTTGTACCTTAGATTCCTATGAGCATCAAGAAGGAAACATAAGGAAGAATTTATTGAGAAGAAACTTGGTGATATTTTTTTCAAGGTGAATATTTTTGAAAGATGACTAAAATATCACTACCATGGTGGTGGGTGACCACCATGGATGATTATCCTCCAGTGAAGAACTGTTCCGGAAGGTTGGTGTTTCCCAAGGAAAATTTCTAAAGAGGTGGTCACTTCCTTGACCAATATTTGTAGTGGTTACTATATTTATTCTCTAGTTTTCCCTATAAATATAGGTTGGGTTGTGTGGGAAAGGTGCACAAGTGGTTCTCATGTAGGAAGTCCTTGGGATCTTCATCCCCTCCAACACCTGGTAATATAAAAACTCAATATTTTCCTCTTCAAGTAATGTGTCATAAATTCCCATGAGAATGAATTGTGGAGGAATAATGAAGATGGTTAGGGGGATGTTCCCACTCTTAGACACAACTTCATGATCAGTGGTGACACAAAGAAATTGGTTCTACACCAAGGAGGTCATGGCCATGATGAAAATGTGGAAGACCATGAAAACCTCCATCTTTTATAGAAGGGTTATTTCCCTAGGGTTTATCATCCACTATCTCACAATCTTAATGATGGTTCGGTCATAGATCATAATGATGGAAATCATAGAGATGGGTTATTCCCTTGGGGTTTTCCATCCACCAAATCATGATCAAACTTACATGGCCTAGATTTTCTATGGGCTTCCTAAAAATATTTTCTTGAATACCATCAAGTTTCACTATGATATTTAGCTTTTAGTTGATAAATTATTGAGCCTATTTTAGACTCTGTTTTTACCTTATAATAATGTAAAATATATAAATATTTTCGGAGCTATGAACTGAGAAAACTCTAGATTCCAAGGCCCAATGATCGTTGGATTAATTTTATAAAAATATAAAATATATTTATATCACACATGCATAGATTTTCATAAATAATGGATTATATTATGAATGTAGACTTGAATAAAACATATGATACTATGTATGAATCCAGATCATGGAGTTTACCCTAAGTGAAATCTAAGGTTGGTCGACATCGGGTATCCAATTGAGGAAATCGTTGACAAGTGTGTTTAATTAAAATAAATAAATAATTTATTGGTTTATTTTATTAAACAAACTAATTAAATCCTATATAAATTTCATCTTATGAATATTTTTATGTATTAGTCACATAATCTATGCTACATCTGAGAGGAGGATGATAGATTTATTCATTGGCGAATCAACATCAAATAATGAATGACTATCAGATCAAAGTGGATTCATAGCAAGCAGAAAAAGTGAATCATCCTCATCACTAAAAATGTGCTATTTATCAAGGATCGATACATAATCAAGTAATATATCACCAATTTTAGTTTCCAACCTTGATTAAATGTTTGATCTTAGATATTTGGTTATTTTCTTTTAATTCTATGTATTCCCACCCTTTGCATGAGCCCATTGTAAAATTGAATTTTTTTCTTTAATTTATTATTTTATTATGGAATTATATCAACATAGATTCCCTAATTTTAAATTATTAGCTGAGAACACTTAGTTAATGATGTTTATCACCATTGTTATGGTGTTTTCCACCATCATTCTTCACGTTCTACATCATCGGCCTATAGGGTTGCAGTTTTACTTTTCTGAGGCGGGTTTGATCATGATAGAACCACCATATTTATGGTGGTTGTGTGAAAAATGATTGGGATAGTGATTCTCATATCGAAAGAGATCCATTTTGGGATGTAGGTGATGATTTTAGTGGATCTAAAATTTGGGACTGGGCATTAGTGATCGGAGGAGTGGTGCAGGTGGGTAGGCTTTGTGTGAATGGTTGGAATCTATTTTACACCCACTATGGGATAGTAAATGATGGATTAAGGAAAATAAATTCAAATTTTCGAGTTAAATAGGTTTGATTTTGTGAAAAGAAATAATATTTATCTAATTTATGAAAGATCTAACTTTTTTGTAAAAATTCCAACTAAAAAGTGCATACTAGGATGAACACACATCATGAAGACACACAACATCAAAAACTAGGGTTTTAAAGAGAAGATAAGGATCAAATTTCATATGGCTACACCATATACTATGTGACCCTACCTAGGTGGATAGGTCATGTTCAAGTTGAACATTCCTAGGACCCCATGTGGGAGGACACATCATTTACTATGGGAGTACCTGGTCATGGATAGACACACAAACATAGTCAGGTACATCTGTTTGGACATGGATAGGTACCTGATATGAAACATAGAAAGGTACATGGACAGTAGAATGAGCATGATTCGATTTTCTCGAGCATGGACATAATTACACTGGTAGGTCCTGAGTGGTCAAGATACACTGTTTTTTCCCTTACACACCATTTATTGTGACATGGAAACTGGTCCATATTTTGAGGAGGCGCAACTAGGTAAATAGGTAGGGTTACATGATGTGCAGATTCCCATACATGTTGTGTAATTATCTTTACAACTTTTTTTCCTCTTATTTAATTCATTTGGACTTAGATTTTGGCTCACAAGTATCTTATCCTGAGTTTTTTCAACATAGAACATGATGGTATCTTTCATAGTGGCTTTTGATACATGATAAAATATATTCCAATAATGATGATTAGGTGATGATCTATGATGATAGTGATCAGGTAGGATCATCAGAGAGATTATAGGTAAATACGATACTCCTCTATTGCACTAGGGTGTGGTTCATCTATCCTTTGAGACAATACTCTCCTATCATACTAGGGTGTGAGTCCTCCATACTTGTTGTTTTGATTGAGATGGTACTCCCTTGTCACGTCAAGGCATGGGTCTTATATCCATATAGATGGTAATCTCCCTTTTACCCAAGGTCTGGGTACCCTATACTTGTTATTCCAGGAATAGTTTTTACTCCCATGCCATACCAGGTTGTGGGTCTACTATCCATGGGTACGGTACTCCCATGTTGCACCAGATAATAGGTCCATATACTATTTATATAGGCACAAGTTGTTTCCCCCTATTACACTATGGTGTAGGTACTCTATCCACATAAAATGTATTCTCTTGCATGAGTGTGGGTCCTCTATACTTGTTATTCCAGATATAAAGGCGGTACACCCCTATACAAGCATGAGTACTCTATCTATGGAGACAGTACACCCATGTATCCCCATATAGTAGGTCCCCGATATTCTATAAAAATATATGGATATGGTACACCCCTCCATGGATGTGATTATTTTATATACTGAGTGTCATAAAATTATTGTTTCAGGGAATATGATCTCTATATTTTGAATATTAATCTCCCTCAAGTTATAAAGAAGTAGTAAGGTAAAATATCTCATCCTGAATTCATTGGACATGAACGTGAAATAATAGATATCAATGATGGACATTTGAAGATGTAGGAAGACTCAACATCTTGGGATGGGATGTGATATGGAGATACCCTTTCTCTCTTATCTAGGATTCTTATATGAGAATATATATATATATATATATTTGTGTTATTGGGTTTCGTTTCCCTCTTGATTTGGGTTGATCTGACTACTTATATCGTGTCTTATATTTCTCCTTCTTCTGTTTTTAGGGTGACCTAGTGGGTATGTATATACTCACCCTTGCATGGTATTTTCCCACACCTGTCATTTATTATGCATATTACAGACAAATCAGTGGTGATTTCATAGAATTATATGGATACTCAGGTGCATAGACCATGTAATATGGTTAGGTCTTGGAGATCAAGAGTCTGGATCTATCATTTACTTTTATTTTCAAGTTTTTGTTAGGTTTGGAAATATTTTCAAGGTGGGTGTCTATTTTTTCATTTATATTTTAGATTACATTATCTCACTCTTTTGTATTCCCTGGAGGATATTACATGTATGGTTTTTTACATTAGATATTATTGTATTTTATTATTATTACTCTACACTTATGCATGGAGATGGTTGGGTGCATGTGTACAAGTACTTTAAGAAAAGTCCTCCCATTTTAGTTATTCCTTATCAGTGCCAGTCAACAGACCCTAGTCTATAAGGGTGGACTTGGGTTTGTGGCAGACTAGTGTTCTTCCAAATAGTCAGGAATTGGTGAATCAAGTCTTTTTATGTTGGTATCATAGGTTTTCTAACCTTAGGATGGTGTTTAGAGTTTACCCCCCTATGAGGTCTGGTTAGGAACTTTGGGAAATGGTGTCAAAGTGTCTCAAGTACTACTTTTTAGATGAAGAACCTAGTGTTTGTGTAGTGGTTGGTTTATCCAATCACTAGGAATCTGATGACCTATTTATCAAATCAGAATACCAATACATTGGTTGTAGGGAATATTGGAACATTCATCATATAGGATTGAGTCATTTTATTTTCCTTCTTGATTCATTCCCCACATATATATGATCATCTGACCATGGTATATCTTGATTAATTTCAAGATACCTATGTGAAGACAGTTAAAGATCGTGATTATGATCTGATGAGTAATGAGGCCTTATTTAGGAGGATATATTATGATATATTTTGTCTAGGTGGGTAGGTATCAATACCCCCTACCCATCAAGCATCAGGTTGTGTCAAAATATTAGGCTAATGATGCATGTGGGCTTAGAGAACTCTGTGAGATCCAATACCAGAGGATGCTAAAGTTTCATGGTGATCTAGATCCCTAGGTAGTGGAGGATGGGATTGATTTAATGATCCAAGTTTTTAGATTTTTAATATCCCAACTAATTAGATGGGATTCACTATAATCTAGTATTTCCCATGGAGTAGCTAGGCACTGGTGGAGTCTAGTCACGCATACACATGATGATTTGGTACTCTCATTGTCTGACTTACAGTAACTGTTTGATGAAGAGTACTACATCTATTTCTTGAACTTAGTTATTATTTAGGAACTTTTATAGATATATCAAGGTGGAATGATAGTTTTTGAGTATTCTACGAGGTTCAATGACCTTACATGGTACTCCCTTGACATGATTCAAGATGGTTACTTTTGTATGAAGAAGTTTGATAAAGGTCTCCATAGAGACATCTGTGCTAGTGTGGTACCCCTATGAATTACCATATATGATGGATTTCTATATTAGGAACTGGTGATAGTTATATTTCTATCTAAGGGACTACCTGAAGCTGGATCTTTCATTAGGAATCCTAGGGTTGAGTCATATATAGAAGCTAGAAGATGAAAGGAGTTGAGGAATAAGAGGTGTACCCACACTCATACTCAGACATGTGGTCATGAAAATTAGGGACAATGTAAGGGAATAAGGAATACCAGATATGGAATTTGATATTCATGTGATGGGAGAGTTGACATTACATGTGATTGTCTGACCCAACATGCTAAGGAGGAAAGGAAGACAGTGGATGGACCACCACGACAGAGGCATTATTTAGATCAAGGTTTTCTTAGGTGTGCATAGGTTGGCCCCCAAGAATGTAGAGTTGGTAGAGGAGAATCATGGGATCCATGAGGATGATATGATGGTATAGGGAGAGTTTATGATCTACTTCCACCAACACCACCAGGAAACCCACGTTAGGCTCAGGGAGATAGAGGTTAGGGTTGTAGGTAGCTGACACATTAGAGGTTTATGACCTAAAAACAAATGATACTATTAGAGGTAATATCCATGTTTATTCTAATCTTACTTTATTACTAGTAGAAATAGGTTAATTTTATTCCTTCATCCCCTTTCTCTTAGTGTAAGATTTGGATCTCCCAGTTGATACTTTAGTCCAATAGATTTGGGTTGAGGTTCCTATAGGGAATGGTTATTCATTATCACTTATTGCTGGTAGTGTGAGCTATCATTTGTTATAGAGATTTATTATGGGATCCATTGGTCATCATGATGAAACCTTATGATGTATTTTTGGGTATGGACTAGTTTTCCAGGGTCTGATCCCATATTGAATTCCATCGTAGACATGTCAGATGCCTTTATATAGATGGGTAAAAATTATTCTTTATGGGTGATAGAGATCTCATGGTATAGAAATTGGGTCTTGTGATCAAGAAGATATAAACCATAACCCATTAGTTGGTGATTTTATCCCTTGTAATTGTAGCTGCTTCTGTAATCTAGGTTCCTTTAGTCATGAAGGATTATACAGACCTCTTCCCTGAGGATATTTCATGACTACCACTAAGGTGGGATATGGATTTTTGCAATTAATTACACCCTGGAACCACTATGATATATTATATGGAATATCAGATAACCTTTATTGAGCTCTAGAATGTTAGGTTGAAGTTGGAGGACCTTTGAGACAAGGGTTTTATTAGACCCAATGTGTCACCCTAGACAACTCTGATTTTGTTTTTAAAAAAGTTATATGGGATCTTTTGACTTTATATTGATTATAATTTACTAAAATAGGCCATGATAAAGAATAAGTACCCATTTTTGAGGATTTTATACCTCATTGATTAGTTACAAGGCACGAGATGGTTCTCATAGATCGATCTCAGGTCCAGCTACCAACAATTGAGGGTTCGTAAGGCTGTTATTCTGAAGTTGGAATTGTGATATCTCTAAGAAAAATATGAGTTCTAGGTGATTCCTTTTAGTTTCAAAAATTAATCCTCTATGTTTATATCTCTGATGAACTAGGTATTCCAGCGATACTTGGACCAATTTTTTATTTTCTTCATTGATGACATACTCGTCAACTTTGTATCATAGGAGTATGAAAAGCACTTGAGGATAACCCTAAACTTAATTTGGGAGCACTAGATTTATGGTAAGATCTCAAAGTCCCAGTTTTGGATTCATGAGGTTTACTCTTTGGGGCATGTAATTTATGATCATGTATTAGGTTTGGATCTAGTGAATATTGATGCAGTTCTTTCTTGGGATCTACTGAAGAGTGTGTTAGAGGTGTAGAGTTTTTTTGGATTTACAGGGTGCTACATGAGGTTCATGGAATAATTATATAGGATTGGATACCCTTTTAACATCCTAAAATTGAAAGAGAATTCATTTACCCAGACTGAGGAGTTTCAAAGAGACTTTGAGTAGTTGAGGATGAGGCTGAAAATTGATCCTATTTTGGGACTATTAGAGGAGGGCATGGAGTCTGTAGTGTGTTGAAATTACTCTAGAATTGGGATTGAATATGTGTTGATGAAAAGGTAGTGAGTGATCATATATGTGTTGAGGAAGTTGATACCCCATGAGCAGAAATACTTGAATCAAGATGTGGATTTGGTAGTGGTAGTCTTCACTCTGAGGATGTGGAGGCACTATCTTCTGGGAGAGAAATTTTTTTGTTTACTCATACCATCAAAGTATTATGTTTTTCTTTATGAAGAGATATATGAACCTGAGATAAAGGTTCTAGTTGTAGTTACTATAATAACATGACTTTGAGATAGTCTATAATCCTGGGAAGGGAAATGTTGTAGAAAATTCCCTCATCTGAAAGTCTCATTCTCATATGGTGGAGGATGCACATGAGCAGTTGTATTATTTGAATCTGACCCAGGTGGAGGAGAGGGGTGAAGATTATATTCAGTAAATAGTGTTTAATCCACCTTTAATTCATCATGTGAGTGTGATCAATTAGGATACATTGACTATGAAGTCCTACATGAGCATATATAATCTAAATATTCACCATATGGATTCTCTGGAAGAGAGAAGCATGCCATCCTTTTATAAAAAAGAGTGGTGGTTCCAGTCACGTTTCGAGAGGAGGTGATGATATAATTTCACATTTATCAATTATTTGTACATATTGATGTAGTGAATATGTATTGAGAACTTTAATGTAACTTTTTTTGTAATGGAATGAGGTGGAGTGGTGCTGATTTTGTCTCTTGGGGTCTCACTTGTCAGTAGGCGAAGGATGAGCACCAAGTTCCTATAGATTTGTTACATCCTCTTGAGATCTTGGAGTGGAAATGGTATGACATATCCATGGACTTTGTGATATGTATTATTCATAAATAAAGATTCCATGATTCCATCTAGGTGATATTTGGTCGACTTACAAATTTTGTTCACTTTCTTTTTATCAAGGAGCAGAGTCAAGTGGAGTGTTTGGGGTAGTTGTATGTGTGGAAGATATTATTACTTTATGGGTTTACCTTGATTATTATCTCCGACCATGATGCATGGTTCATTTCTTGTTTTTAGAGAGGTCTGTAGGAGGTATTTAAGACCATGTTGAGGATGATTATATATTTTCACCCCCAAACAGATACACGGAATGAGCACACCATCCAAGTATTGGAGGATGTGATGAGGGATTGTGTGTTATAATTTTTCTGGAGTTGGGAGGATCACTTAATTTTGGTATAGTTTTTACATAATAATATCTATCACTCTTCTATCAACATTACACTTTTTCAGTCCTAGTAAGGGAGACCCTGTAAGTCACCCATATTCTGGAGTGAGATCGGTGAGGCCTCTTATGACAAACCTAGTAATTATTACACATTAATTCACGATTTATTATATAATAATACAAATAAAAAAACATAGGATAGTGATAATTCTAGTGTATTTGGTTAATTAGTTACATTACATAACAACTTAAAACATGGGGTGCATTGGCATTATTAAAAACTTCCTTAACATGATCATAATTTTCCATCGTTCTTAAAACTCGAAGGAATAAACTAGGGATATACATAAGAAAGGGGTGAGATATAAATCCTAGTAAGGGAATAAATAAAGAAAAACATGAATAATGTATTACATGTTAGATAATAGGAATTGAAATTGGACCTACATTTGGTGATAATCATAAACATGAACAAAGAGGCATGATATAACATGATAACATAAGGGAACAATGAGAAAGAGGAAAAATATTTAAACATGACATTGTAAACATAGGTCAAAGATGACCTACACGACATCATAACATGGTTTAAAAAGCATAAAAATGGATTAGTTTTAATCCCTAATCATATACATGACGTCTCATGATACTAAATTGTTACCCAATTCATTGGAGTGTTATATAATTTTGGTGCACCCATCACTTTTATATCATGTTCATGCATAAGTGTGCCATATAGATCATACAACATAAGGATGTATTTCATCCAATTTAACCCCAGTATCAAGGAGCATGGGTTAAATACATGGAATTACCCAATAAATGAAGTATATGAACAACTAGGTGAATACCCTTGATAGTAAATGGGGGTGGATATTCATGAAAAAATATTTTAGCCTGAAAAATAATAGTGAAATTTTGGCAGCAAACAATGGTAATCAAAGATTAATAATATGTTTTAGCGAGAGATAAATGGGTCTATAATCATTTATATATCAAAATAATAGTAATATTTATGTGTAAAAACCTATCACAACATTAGGAATTGGAAATTAAAAGGCATAAAATAGAGAAGATGCTTGAATAAAGAGGAGAAGGATAAGATCCCCTACTTAATTTCGGCATAGTAGTGACTTATTTAAATGATATAATGAGTGGGGATAAATGATATCTCATTAATAGGAAATTAAATTGAAACTATATGGTTCTTTATAAAGTCATGAAAATATCACTAATTGAGGTTCAAAATGATAAATAGAAATAAGGTTCTTGAATTGAAAAGAAGAGAGACATGTCCCTTACCTTGAGAGGGTGACTCCAAAAGATTGGAAATATATTCTTGGGAGCGTGGGGGAACATTGGGAGGACTAAAGATATGTTAGGGTATATTAAGGACATGATCCAAAGTTTTTTAGAAAAGATTAATGGGAACTTGGGTGATTTTATATAGAAAAAGATAGAGGAGTTCTTTATTATTTCCCAAACATTGGTTATAAACTCTATATAATAAAATAATAAAAACCACAAAACTTCCCATGGTTTATTACAATATTTTATTAAAAATTGGAGTTTTTTTTAATTATTTTATAATTAAAAGTTTCCAACTCATTAAAATATTACCCTTGGGGATGTGTACGTGAGCCATGTTCAAAAAGAAATGATTTTAAAACCATGAAATATAATATAGGTTTTGGAGGATTCATAAAGGCTTTATAAAATTAATGAAATAACATAAAAATCACAATTATTTTAATATATTTTTTTATGTATACCATTTATAGAATTTATTACATCACTTTTGGGTCATTATGATATCGTATTTTTCATAATGTATTTATGATGTATTTAATTTCTACCTAAAAATTCGAATGTCTCAGAAAATTATGAAAAATTTACCATTGGATAATTTCAATGTGGTTATTCAAAAAATAATATTTATTTTATCAAAATAATTCTAAAAATATGTGAGTTTTTACTTTTATAATAAGAATTGATATTTACTGATAACTTTTGGTTTCTTTTTGAATAACATTTTTCAAACCCTTGTAACAATTACATTTGACTTCATAAAAATTATATTATCATTTAAATTTAATAAATATTATTTCATATTATTATTTTACTAAAATTTAATTGATTATTAAAATCAATGAATTCATCAAAAGGAATGTGTTAATTGAAATTTCTTATTACAGAAAATTAAATTTGTGTTTTATCGTATTAAAATCTAATTTTTATCAAAATCATTTCTTAATTATTTATAAAGAAACAAAAAATAATAATCATTATTATATTGAAATTAAAAAATAAATATTCATATTATTATCATTATTTTTTTTCTAGTCCTTGTTAAATTATTTTTTAGCCTTAATCAACATGTTTTCCTTTTATAATGGTAATAAATATTTCCTTTAGTTACTATTCATATTATCTAAAACATAAGTTGACCTTATTAACTAATATTAATTTTTATTATTACAAATATGGAATCCATTTTATAAAAATAAAATAAGATATGTGGAATAATTTAATTTTAGAATCCCCTATAAGAGTGATGGAAAGCAGTTTTTCTGAAAGATGTACTTTTCTGTGGAAATGACGATTTTTCTTTAAATCTATAACTAGTAATATTAATTATATGGATTTAAATTAATAATAATTAATATATAATATATAAATTTAATTAAAATTATTCCCAATTAGGGGTTATTTTTAATTAATTAAAATATAGGAACATTTTTCATTTTTAAAAAAGTTTTGAGAAGAAGAAAAAATGTGTTTTCAAGCCTAAAAATAAACTTATTATAAAAACCGGTAAAAATATAATTTAAATTTAATTAATTAGACTAAATATAATATAATTATTATTATTTTACTATAAATTAAAATTAAAAATAATAATGATAACTTTAAATTACTTAATTTTTATCCAAATAAATGATAGACTTATAAAAAAATGTGTATTTTCACTATTCATTAAAAAATCAATATTTGCCAAAAGATCACAAAACTTTACACTAAGTTAATTTTTATATGATTATAAAAAAATTAAGTTATTTTTATAAAATAAATTTTCTAAATATCCTAGAAAATAATAATTATTCTTTTTCGAAAATTAAATAAAAAACTTTTTTGAAGAAAACATAATGTTTTAAATAAAAATTGGCTGATTATTTACTAAGAATTTATCAATAAATTTATTTTGAGTAGGAAATATATATATATATATATATTTCATAAATTAATTAATCCTATTCATATAATCAAATTTAATAGCTTGGTTATAATAGTTATATTTAAATAATCATAGTCTGTTTGGGTTTGGTGTTTCATATCGCATATGCTATCGAACATAACTTTCTATTTTAAAAAATCAAGGTATTACGTTATTCACCCTTTAATAAATTTATTCCTTATAATTTGAACTTGATATTGTTAAGAAATTTTTTGAAACTTGAAAATATCTTTTTTTTAAAACTCACATTATAAAAAGGGTTAATAAAACCTCCACTTGAAAAGAGAGAAAGGGAAGTATGAATTTCATCACATAACTAGTATCATAAGTAGGTGAAAATTAGTGGGATGTTAAAATATACACATGGAAGAAAAAAAAAAATAACTCCCAACAACTAATAAATGTTGATAGAAAACATTGTTTTGGGAAATTCAATGACCAAAAAAACCATAAATCTGAGATAGATGAAAAGACCATCAATTCATCAGAAATGATCATAATGAGAAAAAAAATTATTTCAAGGTTATTTCAAAAGATTTTATCAATTAATTCACCATATAGACTAGTAACATAAGAAAATATACTTTATTGGCATGTATAATTTCATCCTATAATCAATTTTTACTATAACCTCATCTTTTTCTCCAAACTATCAGTACTCAAGGTAATTGTTTATTCCTAAATAACAATAATAAGTTTCTAAAAGATAATATAATCCACCAAATAATAACAATATATTCCTATTTTATTTTCTATATAATATCCCAAGACCTACACTCCCAAATTTGGTGCTGAAATTGTAAAATTTACATTTCCGGATTTGATGTAGATAATTAAGACTGAATTTTTATCATCAAATCCTTATAACATAAAAAGGAAAAATTGGATAACTTATAACATCTAGGACCTTTTAGTTTTATATTTTTATTGAATTAGGATGAACTCCTACAAAAAAAATTTATCACACCCTGACGTTTTAATTTTTTTTTGTTATTTCAAGGCTTTGGTTAACCTCATTAAGGTGAGAGTTGAGAAGAGGTCAAAAATTGTTGACATTTAATGTTTTTAGTGGGTTTCGAACCCATGCGTGGTCACCGCAGAGTTGGCGGTAGGCATGCAGCTGGCCCAGGTGTCGTGAAATTGCTAATTATTTTATTACTATTATTATTATTGTTCTTTTAAAGAAAAATGATTAATTTTTTTATTAAAATTATTATTATTGAATTAAAGGTATTATAATTATTTTATTATCGTCATTATTATTTTTATTATTATTGAAATAATTATTATTTTTATTATTGTTAATTTTTTTATTATCTTTATCATTGTTATTTTTATTAATTTTATTTTGGGTATTATTATTATTATTATTATGATAAAATGAAAAAAAAAACCCAAACCCTAATCTAACCAACCACCACACCCCCTTTTCCCTTTTCCCTGCTGCGGGCCACACCCCCTTCTCCAATTGTGATGCATGAGCCCCCCCCCCCCCCCCACGCCTGCCTTCTCCCCTCACGCAGCCACAACGGCTCCGCCGCCAGTCTCCCTCCGCACTACCCTTCACCGGCGCCCCCTCAGCGCACCCCAAATGACCACCCGCTCACGCCCCAGCCACCGCACAGCCATCCCGGGCTCTGCTGTTTTCCCCTCCACTAGAACGAGCCGCCATCTCGCTGCTCCCCAGCTGACCGCCACCCTTGGCGCACCCGTCTCTCACCTCCTTCCCACCCAGCCGACCCAGCCGACCTCTGCACCGCCGCTCCGACCTCCGGCCACCTGCGGGCTTCCACTCTAGCCTCTGGCCACACACCACTCCATCCATTCACCTTCTTTTCAGAGCTCTAGCCTCTTTATTCCCTCTCTCAACCCACACATCCCAGACGGCCCTTCTCCCGTAAGTAATGAAAAACCTGAACCCTTGTGTGCACTGTTTTCTGACGACCCACTTCTCTGCCCCATCTGACAACCTTTTCTTCAGTAAATTCCTTATTTTTGAGGGTTTTCATTAATTTGTCAAAAACATTATTTTCTCGGTTAGTAACTGATGTGTTTTTCTAGTTGTTTTGGGTGTGTATTTTGGTCCCCAGAGGATTGTTTTACCCTCTATCAAAGTTCAGTCGTGTTCGCACTCAACTTTGAGGTAGGAAAACCCGCGTTTTCCATTCCAATTAAATCCATTTAATGCTTGATTGATTTTAGTTAAATATTTTACTTGTTTTTCATTATTGCAATGTAATTAGTTAATATGTTATAATGTTTTTAAATTTATTGGTTTTGTTAGAAATATTTTTGAAGTATTTTCTCTTGTTAAATTTATATGTACTTATAAAGGTTTTGTCCTGTGGACATCAAAAGATGTTTTGATAATGTTTTTGATACTAAAATCCTTTTCACATTACTCTTGAATAGTTTATCATGGAGTTTTTTATATTTGGGTAACTTAATTCGACCTCTTTATATAATCGTTATCAAATTGTGTGGTTTGCTTATACAAATTATTTATACATTGTTTGATATTCTTATGAACTTTGTTTAGAAATTGATTTTCTTGTTCATAAAATTATTTGTAAAATAGTTGAGTCTTGATAACATTTTATAAAATTGTGCATTCGGTTTATCAAATTGTGTATAAGTTGTGAAACTTATTTTCTTAGGGATTTAGTGTGCATTTTCTTTTGAAAGAGGATTTTGAGCATGTTCACTTTGGTGGTTATAGTATAGTGGTTGTGTTAAAATATTTTGATAAGGGATTGATGTTTCCAAGAAGAGGTTTGGTGTTATTTCAAATAAGGGGAGTGGTTGATTTTGATTTTAAAATTGGTTCTTGGATCCCAAAGGATGGAGGTTCTTTTGTGTGTTTTCAAAGAAGTGGTTTTAAATGTATTCCTCAAGAATATGGCCCGTTTGGATTAATAAATTTAAAAGTGGTGTTGGTAAGATGTTTTGGGTAAATGAATTTATACATGTCAACTCAAAGGCCCATTTGGTACTTTCAATTAAAAGGTGATGTTTGGGTAAGATTTTGGATACTTTGGAGTAAAAGACATGTTTGGCTCTTCCAACTCATGGGTAGAGTTATGTTTACTTTTGGAATGGTTTGTGTTTGGAAGTTTTGTGTGTCTGGTCAGAGTTTTAAATGTTTTTAGAGAAATTATTTCAACATGGATGTGATGTGATGGACTATTTGGCACTTTAGGATTTAGTGTAATGTTTGTGCTGATTCTTTGAAATGACGACGATTTGATTAATGTATTCCCATTTAATGAATTTAATATTTTTGAAAAAGGTATCAAATGGTTTTAATTATTTCATGGCATGACGGACCAGTTTGAACCTTTTATGATATATATATATATATATATATATATATATATATATATATATGGGGAACCTCTATAGGGGGATATACCTTATGGGTTATCGTATGGAGTATCCGTGTTTGGGGTAGGTAATTGCAGTGAGATGAGTCATGCGTGCGGGGGCCTCCCACTTACACAGTATTATTATAGCCACCATGGGTTCTTGGGTGTATTTTAGATGATCGACTGACAGTTGTTGATCAACCCCAATTAGACGGGTTGGTACCCACAAGATTTGTTGTCAGTCCAGGTGGGCTTTGCCATTGGATTGGTCAGTTTAGGGCGGCCAGTTGGTTATAGACTAAGGAGCTTCACCATATGATGGCTTGTGGTTCTGAAATTGACTATGTCTACAGGTCTTCTAGGGATGTTTAGGATAACTCATGCTTATTCTACTATTTACATTTCTTGTTTACTTTCCATTGCACTAGTTTATTTTCAGTTTTCACTTTTACTTGTTTTACTATATCCCATCTCTTGTATATTCTGTTTTGGAGTTTATTTATAAAATGAAAAATGATTTTGGAAATGGTATGTAGAGTGTGTTGGGTTTTTAAATGGAAAAAATGTTTCTCATTTTCAAATGTGATAAACCTACTTTTATATTTGTATTTAAAACTTGTGTCATTAGATTGTTTCAGGAAAGGAGATGTTGGATTCTGTGGTTTAGTTTGAAATCTCTACTGAGAATCTCGGTGCTCATGCCTATCATATTCTTTCATTTGTAGGTTTGGTTCTTATTCAGGTTCCTGTTTCAGCTGCTCAGTGTTGGAGAAGGTTTGAGTCTGAGTCGGGTGGTGACCTAGAAGGTCACAAGGAGGTATGTTCAGTTTTAATTTCTTTCCATTGATAGTTTTTATATTTATTATCAGTTTTTTTTATCTATTTATCTTTTGTTCATGGGCCAAATTGTTCCCAATGGTTAAGTTCTGATTCCCAAAATTGGTTTCCAGACCATGGGGATCAGGAACACCCTTCATGCCATGTCATGGACTGGCTCGGGTGACAGGTTCAAGATCGACCCAGGTTTGTTCTTGAAAAAATGGTATCATATGAGGAAATTGTTATTTGGGGTGTCCAATAGATAGAGATTAGGATTGTTTGGACTCGAGAGGCAGGTACGATAAGGATGTCCTGAACCCTCGCCCGTTCCAAACCTCGAGTCGCGAGGGGTAGTTTTGGAAGTGAGTCCTTGTCTCGTTCTGGTTTGTTTTTGATTGAGGGATGACAACAGAGGAAAGATGATATTATACCATGATTTCACATGGAGTAGTAACCAACATGGAGCTCAAGTACATGGATTAAGTTCCTAATAGTTATTGACACTCTCTTGGGGCATGACCCACTACCACATTACCAAGTTAAGCATGAATACCAGTCCCTCAGTCCAGTAATTTGATGCAGTATTAGTGTCACCTTTGTTCTGGTTGGTGTAAGTGTACTTTTGAAAATGAAAAAGGGTTTTAGAAATGAAAATGATTTCTTTTAAATGGATTTAAATTCATGAAATGGATTTTAAAACTTAAATATCTTGTTCTAAAAACCTTGTGTTTGCTTTGAACTGTTAGAGAAATGGTTTGGGTGCAACATCAGGTACTCTTTATGAAAATTTTCACATGTGAGAGGATGCATGGTTAGTGCGTTATGTATGGATGAAAGCATATGAAGACGTGTGCAACGGTTCATGGGATTACCAGTTTTGTGTACTTGGAATTAAAGGTTTGACAAAGTTTTTCTAACTTGATTTTAGAAAGGGGAAAATGATTTTGGAAAATGATTTTGGTATTATGAAAGTGGCCTTAAAATAATATGGTTCTGAAATATAAAATAAAAAATAGAATTATGTGTTGGGTTTTCATTTGTTTGGTTTTGAACCGGCCATTTTTTGATGAAATTAATTTCATTGATACTTCTTCGACTAGATATAGGTTTCGGCTTGGTTTTTTGAATGTTGTTCATAAAATTCCGCCTAGAAATGTCCCCATAGTTTCTGATAAGTCCTGCCCAGTTTTTGATCCTTCTAGGAAATGTTCTATCCTTCATGGTGATTGGGGTCCGTTAGAAGCAATAGAGTGGATTGAGGAAGTTGAACGTGTCTTCAGGGTATTGGGAACTCCTGAAGCTGTCAGAGTGTGTGCTGTTTTGGAATGGGAGTTGTTCACCCCTCCATCACTGCAAGTTGGGATGATGTGTGATGCCTTTAAATCTATCTTTGTCTGATGTTTTATACCTAAAGAGGTGAATACAAATAAATGGGAAGAGATCATTCATATTCAAAAAGGCCAATAGATGGTGAAGGAATATGTTGACCAGTTCAAGGAGCTTGTGTCCTTTTCTCTGGAGGTAGCATCGAAGGATTTGATGAAGACTTATCTCTTCATCGGGGGTCTTTTTCTAGAGATCAAGGAGTGGGTCCTCCTTTTTGAAGACCATCGTTTCGAGAATCTGGTGGATGAAGTGTTCTTAGCTGAGTTAGTCTTCAGAGAATAGATGGTTGGAAATCCAACATATCCAATTTCTCGTGAAGGTTCCCCATATGGTGAGAAGGGTGCGCCAGATGGAACTTTTCCTAAGGAGTCCTCTGTGGTGGTTCTGGATTCTAGTTCATCATATCGTTCAGTGGTGTTCCACCAATGTGGCCGGTTCAGGAATGTGAATCTGTCATGTCACGTCCCTCAAAATACATGTCATCATTGCAGTTGTATGGGTAACATAGAGAAGTTTTATAGAAAGCGTTTTCTGAAGAAGATGTTGCAATCCTATGAATTCCAATGCCTGACTGTGAAGCAGGAGATGCATCAACTATCAGATCCCCAACCAAAGGCATTTGGGTAAAGCTTACACATAGTCAGGAGTTTCCAGGGGTGTGAAGACCTGGACTAGGTTTTGTGTTTTTTGTTGGTAGTAGGACATTTTAAAGTCTTTTCATTCTTGTTTTTTTTTGCTGTTATAGTTTTTACATTGTTGTAAGTTCATTATCTTATCGTGAAGTTATAATGGAAATGTTCTACTATAATCCAAATAATTTTGTTTTTCTGAACATGGTTTTATGAATCGTATGTTTTTCTTAAATGTGTGTTTGGCCCCTGTATAGGGTGATCTTAGTTTAGCAGTGTTTATTTGGAGATATATGTGCCGGTGATGGAGTTAAGGTTTGTGGTTATATACGGGTTCACTGTTTGAGTTAAGTTCTTCTTAGGGGGTTTTCTCCAGTATTCGGAGTTTTTGGTCCAGGATAAGAGTTCCAAGTTTCATCTGAGGTGTTGTTCGCTCGTGCTATAGAAGTTATTTTGGATCAGTTGGGAGTTCCCATGTCACCCCCCTTCTCTAGGTGGTATGTTTGGGTATTAAATTTCTGCCCTGGTTGAGTTCTTATGGTGAGGAGAACCCCTTAGTGTTCTCCCCTCAACCTCGAGCTTCAGTTTTCTCTTGAACCAGTCGGGTGTGACCTGTGTAGAGTAAGGTCATCCTGAGATTCTCAGTTATCTTCAGTTCTTCTTGTTCTGATTAGGCTTGAACTCGAGATTAAATTAACCTTTGGTTTGGTGACTTTATGGGGGAATAAAGTGTTTGTGGTGGGGATAATTGTCACACCCTAATGTTTTAATTTATTTTTATTTTGTTATTTTAGGGCTTTGGTTAACCTCGTTGAGGTTTGAGTTGAGAAAAGGTCAAAAATTGTTGATGTTTAATGTTTTTAGTGGGTTTCACACCCGTGTGCGGTCACCGCACGGTTGGCGGTATCCACACAGCTAGCCCAGGTGTCGTGCGATTACTCATTATTTTATTTCTATTATTGTTATTGATTTTTTAAGAAAAATGATTAAAATTATTATTAAAAATATTATTATTGTATTAAAGGTATTATAATTATTTTCTTATCATCATTGTTATTTTTATTATTGTTGAAATAATAATTATTTTTATAATTGTTAATTATTATTATTATTATATTTTTTATTTTTATTTTTATTAATTTTATTTTGGGTTTTATTATTATTATTATTATAAAATGAATAAAATACCCAAACCCTAATATACTCACCCCCCTTTCCATGTTCCACATTGTGGGCTGCACCCCCTTCCCCGATAGTGTTACACAAGCCCCCCATTCTGTATTATCCCCTCATGCAGCCGCACCGACTATGCCACCGGTCTCCCTCCACACCACCCTTTGTCGGTGCCCCCTCAGTGCACCCCGTCCAGCCACCCGCTTGCGCCTCGGCCTCCGAACAGCCGTCCCAGCCTCCCCCGTTTTCCCATACTCTTGTACGAGCTGCCACTTCATCGCTCCCTAGCTGAACGCCGCCCTCGACACACCCTTCTCCCAGCTCCTACCCACCCAGTCAACCAAGCCAGCCTCTACAACGCTGCTCCAGCCTCCGGCCACCCTCGGCCCGCCGCTCCGACCTTCGTCCAGACACAGCTCTAGCTAGAATCATCCTTTCTGGAGCTTCGATCTCTCTGCACCACCTCCCGACCCACACATCCCAGCCGGCCCTTTTCTAGCCAGAAGCGGCAAACCCGAACCCTTGTGCATACTATTCTCCAATGACCCACTGCTCCTCCTCGTTTGAAAACCATGGCTTCAGTAAATTCAATAGTTTTAAGGGGTTTCATTAATTTATTAAAACCCTTATTGCCTCGGTTAGTAATGAGTGTGTTTTACTAGCTGTTTTGGGTGTGCAGTTTTGTCTGCGGGGGATTGTTTTACCCTCCATCAAAGTTCAGTTGCATTCGTGCTCAACTTTGAGGTAGGTGAACCCATGTTTTCCTTTCCGATCAAATCCATTTAATACGTGATTGATTTTAGTTGGATATTTGACTTGTTTCGCCTTCTCGCAATGCAATTAGTTAATATGTTATAGTTTTTTTTTAATTTATTGGTTTTGTTAGAAATAGTTTTTAAGTATTTTCTCTTGTTAAATTTATATGTACTTATGAAGGTTGTGTCCTGTGGAAGCCAAAATAAGTTTTGATAATTTTTTTTATATTACAATACTTTTCACATTACTCTGGAATAGTTTATCATGGATTTTTCTAAATTTGGGTAACTTATTCGACCTGTTTATAGAATTGTTAACCAATTGTGTGGTTTTCTTATACATATTATTTATGCATTGTTTGTTCTACTTATGAAAATTGTTTAGAAATTGGTTTGATTATTCATAAAAGTATTTGTAAATTGGTTTAGTCTTTATATCATTTTATAATATTATGCAGTCCGATATTAACAAATTGTGTGGAAGTTGTGAAACTTATTTGGTCAGGGATTTGGTGTGCATTTTCTTTAAAAATAGGGTTTTGAGTGTGTTCACTTTGGTGGTTATGGAATTGTGGTTGTGTTAAAATATTTTGATAAGGGATTGATGTTTCCAATATGAGGGTTGGTGTTATTTAAAATATGGGGAGTGGTTGATTTTGATTTTAAAAATGGTTCTTGGATCCCAAAGGATGGAGGTTCTTTTGTGTGTTTGCAAAGAAGTAGTTTTAAATGTTTTCATCAAGGATTTGGCCCGTTTTGGATTAATAAATTTAAAAGTGGTGTTGGTAAGATGTTTTGCGTAAATGAATTTAGACATGTCAACTCAAAGGCCCGTTTGGAACTTTCAATTCAAAGGTGATGTTTGGGTAATGCTTTTGGATACTTTAGAATTAAAGGCCCGTTTGGCTCTTCCAACTCATGGATGGAGTTGTGTTAACTTTGGGAATGGTTTTTGTTTGGAAGTTGTGCATGTCTAGTCAGAGTTTTAAATGTTTTTAGATAAATGATTTTGACATAGATGTGACGTGATGGACTATTTGTCACTTTCAGATTTAGTGTAATGTTTGTGTTGATTCTTTAAAATGACGACATTTTGATTACTGTATTCCCATTTAAAAACTTTAATATTTTAAAAAAGGTATCAAATGGTTTCAATGATTTCATTTCACGACGGCCCAGTTGGCACCTTTGATGATATATATATATATATATATATATATATATATATATATATATATTTGGGGCACCTATATAAGAGGGATATCCCTTACAATTTATCATATGGAGTGTCCATGTTTGGGGTAGGAAAGTGTGGTGAGATGAGCCATGCATGCGACGACCTCCAACTTACATAGTATTATTATAACCACCATGGGTTCCTGGGCATCTTTTAGCTGATCGGGTGATGGTTGCTGATCAACCCCGATTAGACGGATTGGTAACACTTGGATTTGTTGTTAGGCTAGGTGGGGTTTTCCACTAGATTGGTTAGTTTAGGGCGGCTAGTTGGTTATAGACTTAGGATCTTTACCATACGTCGGAAGGTGGTTCCAAAACTGATTACGTCCAGGGGTCTTCTAGGGATGTTTAAGATCACCCATTATTACTTGATTATTTACATTTCTTGTTTACTTTCTGTTGCACTAGTTTATTTTAAGTTTTCACTTTTACTTGTTTTACTCTATCCCAGCTCTGGTATATACTGTTTTGGATTTTATTTATAAAATGAAAATTTATTTTGGAAATGGTATGTAGCGTGTGTTGGGTTTTCAAATAGTAAAAACATGTCGCTTATTTTCAAATTTGAAAACCCTAGTTTTATATTTGTATTTCACACTTGTGTCATTGGATTGTTTTTGGAAAGCTGACGTTGGATTCTATGGTTTAGTTTGGCATCCCTACTAATCATATCGATGATTACGCCTATCATATTCTTTCAGTTGTAGGTTCAGTTTTTATTCAGGTTCCTAGTTTAGCTACTCAATGTTGGAGAAGGGTTGACTCTGAGTCGGGTGGTGACCTAGATGGTCACAAGGAGGTATGTTCGGTTTTATTTTTTTTCTACTACTAGATTTTATTTTTATCATTAGTTTTCTTTATCTGTTTATATTTTCTTCTTATGAAAAATCTTTCCCAACGGTTAAGTTCTGATGCCCGACACTGGTTGCCAGCCCATGGGGATTGGTAACGCCCTTAAAGCCATGTCGTGGACCGGATCGAGTGACCTATTCAGGGTCTACTCGGGTTGGTTCATGACAAAATCTCATTCCTTTACATGAGAATTTATCCCACTTAACCTATATTTTCTTTTTCACATTAATAAATAATCATCATCTAGATGAAATCACTTATATAAAAAATTCATTCAACCTATTTCTTTATGACCTAGGGAAAAAAACATAAGAGGGGTGAGCTTAAATGCTTAGTAAGGGAAAAAATAATCATTAACAAATAAATATCATCATCGATCATAAGAAGAGAATAAGGGTATGATGACATAATCAAAGTGCATGAGTATAACATATGAATTTTCATACCCATCAATAACTAGATTATAAAAATTGAGAACATGGCATAAGGCATTAAAAAAATAAAAAATTCATAAAAATGAATAGTTATTTACCATGTTATATCAATATTTAACAAATAAAACATCATAAACCCAAAGTAATTATATATAAAACATATTGGTATCTTGGAACATCATCTCATAGAACCCTTACACAACCCTTCTGGAACCCTTAAAAATTAGAATAACCATATAATCAACTTCCAATATAATTCTTTGGAGAACACAATCATTACCCAAGGAACTAGAGCACTATATGGGTTCACCCATTGTATAAGTTATAACAGGCTCACACAACTCTATATGGGAACACCCATCATTTATAATATCCATGAACTAAACCATTAATAAAGAACATAGACAATTCATTTTATCATAACTCATTGAAACAACCTTTAATATATTCAGAAATGATTAACCTATGAAAAAGAAATGGGTCCAATAACAATTTCTTTGAAACATGATTAACCCATATAAAATAAATAGTTTTTATAATAATCACTTTAAATTGTGATTAACCCAAGAAAAAGAAATGGGTTCTATAACAATCTCTTTAAAACAATCATAATCCATACAGAGAAAGAAAGAGAACGGTATCAATACAAAATATCCCCAATGAATGATAAGTAACAAAAAGGGTAATTAATTTTTATTAATGGAGATAACATTAAAATATTATTAAAAAAATTCTTTTAGAAAATATCCTTTTAATTTTTAAAATCACTTTTTAAAACATGAAACATTTTGGAAATCCTTTTATTTGAAAATAAAGTTTTAAAAAATTATTTAAAATGAACCTCATAAACCTAAAAAAGAATATTAAAATAAATTATTGTCATAATGGTGGGTAATTACATACATTACATAAAAGAACATTCAATTTGAATTTTAAAATGTTAGGAATGTGCCTTGGTCAAAAAAACAAGAAGATTACTTTTATATTTTTAGTAAAATCCAAATGGGAATTATTTTTAAAACAACATAAGTTTAATTTTAAATTTTTTAATGAATAAAAATTGGTGAAAATTCCTTCAATAAATTATTTTTAAATAGCTAATTTTTTTTTGAAATTATTTTTAGAAAACATGGTTTTGGAAGAAAACATATTTCCGAACGAAGAGAGAAATAAAGTTGGATTTTATTAAAAAAAATTAATCAATAATTTTATTTACCAAAGTGTGGAAAAAGTAATGTTACTTTAAATATCATTAATAAATATATTAAAATAAAATTCATGAGTTTTTTACATACATATTATAATATCTCATCATTGGAAGCAAGATCATAAACCATCCGGATAAAGGATGAAATTGTAACGTAAAACTCTTACCACTTTGGTATATTTGAATTGTAAGACCCATGAAATGATACTTAAAATACCATGAGAACAAATAAATTCATGATATTACATGTCAGAGTTTATTTTGATACACCTCATAAAACAATTTAGGTACATAACATGATATAAGTCTCAAAGAAGGTAAATTGTGACAAAAATACATTATTGCTTGGAAACATTGATAATATAAACCCCATGAAAGATATATCCTCAAATGAATATTTGAATACAAAAAATTTGAGAATAATAATCATAAAACAAATTCATGGAAGTTATATACATCACAATAAAAAAATAAGTGGCGAATATGGCATGTATCTCACAGAAATAAAAGTGAGACGGAAAAAACCCTTCCCTTGAGTCTGATTTGTCAGACTTGTTCTTTATATTACTTAATAATAAAATATTTTTAATTCTTAAATTTCTTTATAACTTTTTAAAAAATTATTACTATATTTATTTAACTTATAAACAAGTTATATATAATTACTTAATAAATTAATTTTAAGTCGAATATTTTGACCATATTTAGCTTATGTGTCAAAAATGACTTGGTAGGTTGGATATGGTCAAAAAAGTCATTATTTAAACATATAAATCATAATAATAATGAAATAATTATCATATTTTTACATCAATTATACTTTAAAAACCAATTATGAAATATGGTTATGAAAGATGCATTACCGTTACGATCATCTATACGATAGGTCATACCTATGCATGAGTAACGTTTCCATTTTTTCAATGATCATTATGGAAAGATGTTAAGTAATATTTTATATTTAAATAATGAAAAATATATAATAAATACCATGATATTTAATTATATGCATACTTATATATATCATTCTCGTGATGTAAAAGGAATCACATCGCTTATAGGAGGCAATAGTCTACACGTCCACGAACGATGTTATCACTTTTTCGGTGTGTGAAAATGTAACAAATAGAATGATATATTATATTTAAAAAATATAATTTCATAATTAATATAATAATTATTTCATTTATATCATATATTTTCATTATTTTTACCCTTATTACCTTCCATGTAATGTGTTAGTGAAAAATGCTTCACATCGCTTCGTGAGGTTGTTGTTCGGCGTACACACTAGAGACGTTATCGTATCCCCTATGTTATGGAATATAAAAATGATATATATGATTTAATTACTAAATAGTTATAATTATGTTATATATATGATATGTAAACTTTATATCCATAATTATTCTAAACCTTGAGAGGTGGTAATGGAAAAATGAATGACATCAGTTCGTGAGGTGATAGTTTGTTGAACACACGAATGATGATTTTTATAACCCATTTGGTTGAAATGTGTGTGGTTTTAAGATATAAAAATAATATAAAAACATATAATTTTATTTATTAAAATTATTTTACTGTATAATCATGGTATAATAAGAATTTATGGGGGTGGATAAAAGAAATAAAACAAAAATGCTCATTTATGAACGTTACCTCTTCTTCAGGTAACTTCTTTTGGTTTAAACCAAAGGCATTCCATGGTTTTCGTTATTACAAAAGTGATGATTATTTGATTATATTAGGTAGTTTTTGAAGTGATTTTATTCTATTTTCAACAAGAAAAATGTCTTTAGAGTTGTATATAACTGAGGTCATTGAGTGCCCTTTTATAGTTGAGGGGGAGTGGAATTCTTATAAATACTCAAAAGTATTCACCATTGAGAGGTAAAAATCACTTAATTGGATCCAAAATTGATAATTAATGGTTGTTAGGGATTATATGATCGATTAAAAACTCCACCACATAATTAAAGTCATTTTTTAATCATTTTGTTCCTAAACTCCTATGTTTCCTTATTTTTTTAATTTTGGTTTTTCATTAAGGTATCTAGTTTTCTAACCTAAGAAATTTATACATTAAGAATAAATTAAAGTGATAATTATTATAAAAAATTTAAAAACTGATTATAAATATTAAATAAAAATTATAAAATAAATATCTCATGTGTGTTGTTAATTAATTTTAACAGAAGCACATGTAATGTGCAGAAACACTACTTTAACTCTAACCATGCTAATAATGTTTATACTATTTAGGGGTCAATATGTTCATTATAAAAGATAAATTGTTATATGAATGTAAAATATTATATATTTATGAATATTTAAAAATAACTTTGTAGGATATAGTATTTTTAGTTATTTTAAATCATTTAATAAATATTTTTTATTATAAAATAACATTAATGTCAATTTTGACATTATTTATTTAATTTAAATTTAAAAATATCAATACAGATATGGAATTAGAATATATTAATTTAACACCTATATAACATAATATATTAATCTTAAAAATTAATTTAATACACTAATTAATTCATTTTACTTCACTTTTAATATTTTTAGTTCCATTTATTTTAGTTAATTATTAACTAAGTAATTACTACACTGGAATTTCTTAAGCATTTTAAGTAATTATTTCATCACTAAAAATTAAATATAAATTATCATTATAAAATAATAATTTATTTTTCAAAAGGATATATATAACGTAACATATATATGTTTTCAATATCCCAAGTTTTATAGAAATTAAAAGAGGAAAAGGGTTCCTTTTTGTCTTTTTCTTTACTTTACTTATTATATGGGTCAATTTCATAGAATAGTGTCCCAAAAACTCATAAAAATATATTATAAGGTCATAAGGGTCAACATATGTCCAAAATATGGGTTTTGTACAATTTATAGTTCATTTTACCAATAAGTTTAAATTTTAATCCCACAGTAAACTCGATTTACCTTAATCGATGCAATTAAATTTAACTATTTTCACTGATTATTTAGGTAAAAAAATCATGTTAGACTTACTTTAAATTATAAATTATTCTGATTAAAAATATGGAATCAATTTTTCCTAATTCAGTTCTCATAATTTCAAAATTTTAATTTAATATTAATCCCACCAAAGAGGTGGGACAATGAGTTTTTAAGATGAGTATTTGTTTTAGAAAAAGATGATTCTATATTAACTCAATGACTAATAATAATCATTGTATGAAACTCAATTAATATTTAATGATATATAATATATAATTTTAGTTTAAAATATTTCCCATTAGGGATTATTTTAATTAATTAAAAAGGATAAACATTATGCATTTAAAAATAGTTTTTAGAAAAACCCGTTTTACCCAAAAACAAATTTATATAAAAAACCAATATAAAAGTTAAATAAAAATTAATTAAATATAACTAAATAATACTTATATTAATTTAAAAAATATTCAAAACTCATTGTTATTTTTTAATTAACTAATTTATTAAGAAGAAAATAATTTTTTCAAAAATCACTATTCTCACTACTCACCAAAAAATTGATATTTTATGAAAAAAATTCCAAAATGTCACCTAAAATAAATTTTGATAGTTAGATTCAAAAAATGAATTTAATTTTATGAAATAAATTTTCTAAATTTTTTTAAAATTTCTTATAATTTTTTTCTTAAAAAGTAATATAAAACATTTTTTAGAAAAAATATATTTTTGATGAATAAAACCACTTTACTAAAAATTGAATGATTATTTACTAAAACGTTTTAAATAATTTTTATTTATTTGGATATATATATATATATATATTTCATAATTTATTTAATATTATTTGTAACCTCCAATTTAATGGCTAGGTTATAATGGTAATATATATCATGGGTTTTTTAAGTTCATTGTTGCATTTCGAATACACTATCAAACATGAAAATCTTGAGGTTCTGTATAATGCAAGATAAACTAATTTTTGTATGTAACACAAGATAGAATAATTGTTTCATGTCTTTTATGATATTGAATATAATTTTATTCTTTTAAAATACCAGGGTGTCACATCCCCCCCCCCCCGTTAAAAAATTGCATCCTCATAATTTGAACATCATCTCCGTAATAAAAAAATAGAAATTTGAAAATAATTTTTTTATAAACCCACATTATAAAAAAGGGTTAATAAAAAATCCTATTAATAATAGAGTGAGTTAAGTAAAAATTTTATATGAAATAACACATAACTAGGTTTCCAATTAAAATAATACAGGTGAGAATATAGGAAAAGTGTAAATAATTTTAGGGAGTGATTTAGTTCATTGATCACAAACAAGTGAATGGTAAATGAAAAGTTAAGGTCCTCAAAACCATAAATACATGATGATCAAAATGACCATAAATTCATCATAAATTAAGGTACTAGGATAAAAAAATTTCTTCAGTATCCTTTTTCTAGATTTAAGGAATTATATTACCATCTAGACTAAGAGAATATGGAAATAAAGTTCGAATCCAAAATACCCAGGATCAATTTTGGGTGGGCGATGAATTTTTGGTACTGTAGTAGGGCACTGTAGTAGCACTGTAGAAGCAAAAAAACTATAAAAATTGTGACACTATAGCGGTGTCAGTACTATAGTATCCCGAGTACTATAACAGTACTATTCATCAGAGGGCCTTTTGAAAAAAAAGGCTTTCATGCCCTTGGGCCTTCAGGATATGCAATGGTTCTCCCTATACCTTGTCAAAATAGGTCTTTGCTTTACTTTAATAATAAAATGAGTTCTCAACCCATCCCTTTAAAAAAACAAAAATCAAAAATGGTTAGAACAGTGTATCATATTTAAAAAATGATTAAAACTTCATATGATAAAATAGTATTCACAATTCCATATTAATTCCAAAAGTTAAAAATAAATTATTCCATATATTACTATCCTTAAAATCCTTGAAACATTTATTAACTATTTTCAAAACACAATGATTTGAATGATTGGATTTTATATTCTTATAAGATAAATCAACCATTACTTCTAATATAAAATATCATATATTTTTAAAATAAACTAAATATTAACATGAAAAAATGTCATACAAACCAGGATATCACATAGGCTAGTTATCGACACGAAACTCTTTTCTTCCTTCGGTCTTGGGTTCAATCCCCAGTGCCAAATCGGATGTGATGGGTTGTCACCCAGAATACGGGGTTTCCCCTTTTTATTTAATCCTCCAAAAAATAAATCCTCCCTAAAAACACTTCATGTTGATCCTATGGGATAAAAATACCTCAACATAAAAAAAATTCTCCAAAAATTTAATTAACAACCTCAAAAGTGTTACTACTTAAAAACCTCAAATGAGGTATCTAAGACTTTGAAATTATGATCATATTTAATTTTATATAACTATTTTGGTATCCATTAAACTAAATATAAAATCACATGAAAACATTATAATCTTCAAAGTGATGTAAACTGGAATTTGATACCAACTATAACATTCCCGGACCTGTACTCCTAGATTTGGTGCTGAAATCTTAAACTTTACATTTTTGGCTTTGGTACTGATAATTGTGACCCAATTTTTCTCATCCAATCCTTCCAAAATCAAAATAAAAAATTGGATTACTTAAATCCCTAAAAAAAATTATGTTTATAGTTTTGGAGAATTAGTAAAGACTCATACAAAAACAATTCTCATGACTTTAAATAATCATTTCTCCCACTTAACCCTGATTTTATTTTTCACATTAAGGCTTCATCATCATCCATATGAAATAAATTATGGAAATAATTCATTCAATATCTTTCTTTATAACTTGGGGAAAAGAAACATAATAGGGGTGAGTTAAAATTATTAGTAAGGGAAAAAGTAAACATTAACAAATGAATGTTATCAGTAATCATAAGAAGATCATAAAGGTATAATGACACAATAAAATTGCATGAGTATAATATATGAATATTCTACCCATCAATACCTAAATCATAAAGCATTAAAACAAGTAATAATGCATTAAAAAAGGAAAAATTCATAATAATCATTAATCATGTGCCATGTGATATCTACCTTGATCAATTGAAATATCATAAAACAATATAAAGAATAGATAAACAATATTGGTATATTTTAACATCATCCCATATAACCCTTAAAGAACCCCTACACAACACTTATAAATTGGAATAACCGTACAAATAACTTCCAATATAATTATATATATAATATAACCATTACCCAATGCATTAGAGTGCTATCTGGGAACACCCATTATATAATCTATAATGGGATCACCCAAAACTATTTGAGCACAACCATCATTTATAATTTCTAAGAACCTTAAAATGAATAAATAATATAGAGAATTAATTTCATCATAACTCATTGAAAATATATTTATTCTTTTCAGAACATGTTTAAACCATGGAAAATAAAGGGGTTCCATAATAATTTCTTTGAAACATGATTGAACTGTATAAAATAAATGATTTCCATGAAAATATATTTGAAACATGATTAACCCATGTAAAAGAAACGAGTTATATAAAAATCTATTTGAAACAATCATAATTCATCGAAAAAAAGAAAGAGAATAGTATCAATACAAAATATCCCTAGTATAGGAGAATTAACAATAAGGGTTTCTGATGTTGATGATTTGAAATACCATTAAAATATTATTAAAATATTATTTATTAAAATACAATTTTAATTTTGAAAATCAATTTTTAAAAATTAAATATTTTGAAAATCCTTTTATTTGAAAATCAAATTTAAAAGATTTTATTCAAAAATAACCCCATAAACGTTTAAAAGAAGATTTAAAGAAATGATGGTCATAATGGTGTGAAATATGATACAATACATAAAATAAATTTTTTTTTCATTGTAAAAATTTAGTAAAGTGACTTGATTAGAAAATGACAAGAGAATTCCTTTTATATTTTTGGTAAAATCGAAATGGTAATTGTTTTGAAAATGCAAAAAGATTCATTTAAAAAAAATAAAGAGTAAAAATTGTTAAAAATTAATTTGTTCAATCATTTTTAAAAGGTTAAAAACATTTTTTAAAACATTTTTAGAAAACATGATTTTGGAAGAAAACATTTTTCTAACTGAAGAGAGAAATGAAGTCAGATTTTCTTAAAAAGATATCCTCAATAATTTTAAGCACCATAGAGTGGGAAAAAGGTAATATTAATATTAATCATAATTAATAACCATATTATATATGAAAATTCATGATTTTATTAAAAAATGGATCATAATATCTCATTATTAGAATCATAATAATAAAAAATACCAATAAAGGATGACATTGTAACATAAAACTCTTACCACTTTGGTGTCTTTGAATCATAATCCCCCTTAAAGGATTGTATTAAATGAAACATAAAATAAAATGAGAACAAATAATTTCATGATATTAAATTTTAAATTTTATTTCAATACATCTCATGAAATTATTTAAGTGCATAACACGACATAAGTCTCAAAGAAGGAAAATTGTGACAAAAATCCATTACCACTTTGGTAACATTGAAACCGTAAACCCCATAAAAAAATATCAAAAATTGATTTTTAAATCATCATAAATTTAATTATATTAATCATAAAATACATTCATAGAAACTATATACACCACACAAAAAAACTAAGTGGTGAATATGACATGTATCTCACAGAAATAAAATTGAGATGAGAAAAACTCTTGCCTTGTATCTGATTCATCATGATTTTTATTTACCTTCCTAAATAGTAAATTTATTTTAATTATTTAATTTCTTTAGAAATTTCTCAAATTTTATTATTACCTTTGTTTCAATTATAAAAAATTTATATATAATTACTTGATCAATTATGTTTAATTCAGATGTTTTAACCATATCCGGGTTATTTGTAAAAAATGTATTCGTAGGTTGTATATGGTAAGAAAGGTAATTATTTAAACATATATAGACTAATAGTGATGAAATTAATATCATATTTATCCATAAATTATACTTTAAAAAAATAATTGAAGATAGTTATGAAAAATGAACTAACATTATGATGATGGAGGCGGTAGGCTGTATGTACGCATGAGTAACATTTCAATTTTTCAATGATCGTTATGGAAAGAAGGTAAGTCATATTTTTTATTTCCAAAATTAAAATTATATCATAAATACCATGATATTTAATTATATATACTTATATATATAATTATTGTGATGTAAAAAGAATCACATCGCTTCGAGGAGGCGATAGTCCAAACATCCATGAACGACGTTAATACTTTTTCACTCTGTTAAAAGGTAATAAAATAAAGGATATATTATATTAATAAAAAAATAATTAATACATGAATATAATAATTATTTAATTTATATCATACATTTTCATTATTATTACCCTTATTACCTTCTATGTAACTCATTTGTGACAAATTATTTATATCACTTTGTGAGGTGGTAGTCCGTCATATACATGAGTGATGTTATTGTATCCACTATAGTATAGAATATAAAAGAGTATATATGATATAATAACTCCATATTTATAATTATATTATAAATATAATGTGTATATATATACATATACTTTATATCCATCATTATTCCTACCTTGAGAGGTGGTAACCAAAAAACAAACGACATTAGTTCGTGAGGTGATAATCTACCGTATACATGAACAATGATTTTGTAAACCATTTGAAGGAAGAATTTGTGTTTGTTTGACATATCCTTAAAAAAATATTTTTATATTTAGGATACTAATGTTATTATATAATAATTTTATAGTAATAACATAAGGATTTGGAGAAAGAAATAAAACAAAAATGCTTGTTGATGAATGTTACCTTTTCTTTGGGTAACTATTTTCAGTTTGAACCAAATTCCTTAATTAGTTTGATTTATGAAACAATATAGGCTTATAATATGATATTATGGAACTTGGTAAGTTATTTGGGTTGATTTATAATGATCCAACTGGATTTATAAATGTTAATAATTAAGGGGAGTGAGTGCCCTTTTATAGTTTTAGAGGAGTGACATTCTTGTAAATACTCAAAAGTATTCAGTATTGGCAGGTAAAAATTACTTAAGTGGATCTAAAATTGTTAATTAAAGAAGATATGTATAATATGGTAGATTAAAAACTCCACCTCGCAATTAAACACATGGATTAAACATTTTTTCCCTTAACACCTAAGTTTCCTTACTTTTTTTCATTTTGGTTTTTCATTGAGGTAAATAGTTTTCTCACCTAAATAATTTATCCATTAAGAATAAATTAAAGTGATACCTATTGGAAAAATTATACCCAATTATTATAAATATTAAATAAAAATTATGAAATAAAAATATCATGTGTGTTGGAAGCTAATTTTAATAGAAGTGCATGTAACACGCAAAAACTCCACTTTAACCCTAACCATACCAACAATGTTTTTAAAATTTAGGGTCCAATATGTTCATTATAAAAGATAAATTAGTCCATTTATGGATCATATTTTATATTTATTAAATTTGAAAAATAACTTGGAAGAATATAGGATTTCTTGTAACATTAAATCATTTAATAAAATATCATTTATTATAAAATACATTAATGTCAATTTTGACATTATCTATTTAATTTAAATTTAACAATATCAATAAAAATATGAAATTTGAAAATATTAAGTTCAATTTTTTTAATATGATATATTAATCTACAAAATTAATTTAATATAAAAATTCATTAAGTTTACTTCACCTTTAATTTTTTTAGTATCATTTATTTTAGTTAATAATTAACTGAATAATTACCACATTGTCATTTATTAAGAATTTTAAGTAATTATTTCATATGTAAAAATTAAAGATAAATTATCATGATACAAATAAGGTCATTTATTTTTCAAAAATTATATATATAACTGAACATATTTTTTTCTATATCCTAAGGTTTTATAGAAATTAAAAGGAAAAGGGTTCCTTTTTATCTTTTCCCCTTAAGTTTAAATTTTAATCCCTTGGTAAACTCATTTTTTCACTGATCACTTTAGTAAAAAAATAATATAGAATTATTATGCCTTATAAATTATTCTTATTTAAAATATGGAATCCATTTTTCAAAATTAAATTCACATAATTGAAAAAATATAATTTAATACTAATCTCAAAGATGCGGTGAGACAACAGGTTTTTAAGAAGATTATTTTTTAGAAAAATACAATTCTATATTAACTCAATTAATAATAATAATCATTTCATGAGAAGAAATTAATATCTAATGATATATAATCTATAAAATTTATTTAAAACACTTCCTATTAAAAATAATTTAAATTAATTTTAAAGGAGAAACATTATGCATTTTAAAACAGTTTTTAAAAATACCCATTTTTTAACCCCAAAAAAACTTATAAAAAACCAATATAAATTTGATTTAAAAGTAATTAAATATAAATAAATAATACTTAAGTTACTTTAAAACATATTCAAAACACATTGGTAATTTTAAATTAATTAATTTATCAAAAATAAAATACTTTTTACAAAAATCAGTATTTTTCACTATTCACCAAAAAATCAATATTTTCTAAACAAATACCGAAATGTCACCAAAAGTAAATTTTGATATTATGATTCAATAAATTAAGTTAATTTTCTTAAATAAATTTACAAAAAGTTCCAAAAATTTATTATAATATTTTTTTTCATGAGAAGAAATAAAAAATATTTTTGAAGAAAACATATTTTTTATGAATAAAATCAATTTACTGAAAATTGATTGATTATTTACTAAATATTTATCAATAATTTATATTAAGTGAGACATATATATATATATATATCATAATTTAGTTAATACTATTCTTAGCTGCAAATTTAACCCCTAGGTTATAATGGTTATATATATCATCGATCATTTAAGTTCAGTATTGTATGTTGAATATGCCATCAAATATAAAAATCTCAGGATTCCATGTAACACAAGCTAAACTGATTATTTCATGTAATTCAATATAAAATAAGTATTTTTTTAATCTTTACTCTATCGAATATAATTTTATTTTTGAAAAATATTGTGATTTTAAATACCAAATACAAAATGGTTGGCATAAAGTATGGTAATACTAAAAATGAATAAATCATAATATATTAATCTAAAAAATTCAGAAAAAAATCCCAAAGGTTAAACATATATCACTATTTAAATAAGTGCCCCTATATCCCAGATAACACCAATATCCTCAACATTAAAGAATGTTTTAACCTTAAAGGTTGTCTCATACCCTTCAGGTTATACCTCTAAAAACATAATATCGTTATTCTCAAATTATACTTTATATTAAAACTAATAGTTTTATATACCTCAACCAATAAAACATATACTGAAATATCATTAATCACCACAAAATAAAAAAAATATATTTGATCCTATAATATTTTTCACAACATATCCTTAATCATGTTTAACTTCTATCACATAAATATCTAAAAGTTGTATGAATGATTTTAAACATAATATTATACTTAGATATATCATCCAAAGACTCTTTTTGTTTATACCAACATCAAACACATATTAAGGGTTATCAATCACTAAATCATGTGTTTTGAAAAATATCACTTTATCACTAAATCAATTTTATATGTTATCGATACCATTCAACATATGTTTCAAATCCTTAAATAAAAACTATTGTGGAAAAATCCTAAGATGTTTCATGATTATTATATCTATAATGTCATCGATATACTACTTATATAACATAACACTCAAATACTAATACATAAACACTTAAATACTTACACTTTAATGATTTCCATAGTACAGGTCCTTCCTTAATATAGTATTTAACCCTTGGATTAGGGAATTGACTTGGATAATTCACTTATTCTCTAAACATAATATATTTAACAATAAAGGGTTCCATATGATGTTTTATTCCCTTCCATAATACTATTCATTTTTATATCAACTATCTACTTTCTTCCCTATCTTTTCACACTTAAAATACCTTTGAGTTCATTTGTGGAATCTCCCTCGGCGTTGCTTCCCACATTTATGCAAGAAATTAAATATTCTTTCCTTTATCACCATTATCAGATGAACCTCCTTGAGATACTGTCCTCTTATTCTTTTATATATTTGGACATTCAACTATGTTCTAGTTGTTAATTGTGATTTCTGATAGATGGTTTGGAATAATCACAAGTTGTCTTACTTGATCTCCCATCATGTTAGGTATCAAATTTGGGAAGTTATCACATTCCACATCACATTTATTTTTGACTTGGTTCCTCTTATTTCCATCCATTGAGTAGAATAAAAGTAAAATTACTGATAATTACTTTTAAACTATTAAACAAAAAATGGAAGGCTAATAAAATTAAATGGATAACATATAAAGGTCATTTATTTCCTTAACTTATGAATTTATAGGATTTAGTATAATTTATCAATGATTTATTTCCTAACATAGACTATTAAGTCCATTTTTGATCCCTTAATAATGGTTCATAATGAGAATCTGAATTACCAAATAATATCCCCCTAGAGTGTCAAAATAGAGGTGCATAAAGGTCCGTTATTTCACACGAGTTACCAATTGAGTCTATCTTAATATGGTGTTTTCAGAGTTGTCACCCCTAGGTGCATCTGCGATAGAGCCACATCCACTTTTAGTATCTAGACATAGATGTATTTTCTTGGAAACCACTTACTCTATACTTTAACAAAAACAAAAGGATGTTTTATTATAATTAGTGTTATATATAAGGATTTCTCTATAGTTTTCTAATCCTAATCACAAAAAAAACTAATCTTTCCTCTGATACAGAATATAGCGGTCTGGAATTATTTATAGTGGACTATAATTATTATATATCAGGGAAATACATGGGTGGATACTCCTGGGTGGGACACACCACTGTCCCCAATGGTATCCATTTCCTCATGAATCCCTTGTGCAGAGATCCATACTCCATCCATAGATCATAGGTGAGAGTTACTAAGGATCAAATAACCCTTTTCCACTGATACCAACTATGATAACCCTAGTCTTTATTACACATTTATTCATTATTTATTTTATAATAATACTCATAATACAACCCCTGATATCAATAATTATAGTGTATTTGGGTAATTAGGTACACTGTATAACAACTTGAAACATAGTTTACATCAACATTATTAAAAACTTCCTTAACCTACTCAGAATTTTCCATCATTCTTAAAACTGCATGGCATAACCTGGGGACATACATAAGAAAGTGGTGAGATATAAAACACAGTAAGGGAATAAATAAATCATAACATGAAGAAAGTATTAAATGTTAGAAAATATTCATTTAAATGGGTAATATACTGTGTGAGAATCATAAACATGAATAAACAGGCATGATATAACATGATAACATAATGGAAACATGAGAAAGTAAAAAATAATTTTAAACATGTACTCATAAACATAGTTTAGGTATTATTGAAAATACATCACAACATGGTGAAAAAAGTCTTATAATGGACTTGGTTAACTCCTTAATCCCATACATGATTTCTCATGAGACTAAAACATTATCCAATGCATTGGAGAACTATATAATTTTGGGTTCACATGTTGCTTTCATATCATGTGTCCTAAGTGTTCCACATAAATCCTAAAACATCATGGCATCTTTCATAAATTTTAACCCCATTATCAAGAAGTGTGGGTTATATACATGGAATGTCACGACCCAACCCGTATCGGGGCTCGAGCCGCAACTACCCCAAGCCCGCCTATATAGGCTAGGGGATGGAGACCAGCGCCAAAGGCATAAAAAACTTGAGGAGGCCTTTGCCTAAGTACCTGTACACACACACACAACCAACTCAATGAAAAATTGCATAAGGAAAGGAAAACAAGATACAACACTACTATATGTATACCACAAATATGCATCAACCTCTGAACAATACAAGTATAGAAAATTAAACTAAAAGGGAAAGGGGTGAAATACACACCCAACTAGAAAAATTCCATAACCCAACAATAGGTGGAAATATAAAACAGTTAATAAATCCTTGCTCCTAAATCCCAAGATACGACCACCACACGTGGTCCAAGCACCCCGTATCCCTATGCGCCTCCAAAGTCACGATCAACCTGTCTGTCATTCGCAAGGGTACACTGCGTGCGGGAAAATCCCAATAAGGGGTGAGTATAAAAATACCCAGTAGGATTCCCCAAAGGCTCAAGGGAGAAGCAAGTGAAGTAATGAAGAGGGAAGAAATAGAGATAACAAGGTAGATTAGAAGAGTATAGCTCATCCCAACAAATAGTGAAGTAAGATCGTCCAAACATGAGGAGATAGAAACAGTGAGAAGATGAACTTATCGTCGAGTCTGAGCTACCTATAGTAGAATATTAGATTCTTCCAACCATGAGAATCTATGCATAGAAAGCATGTGGCATACCTCACGCGTATTCACCTCTCCTGAAAGGAGAGTAACCAAAGCCCCAGGAGTTGGTACTGAAATACGATATACATATGATCAAAAAAAGGAACCCAAATGAGAGGGTAATGGGATCTCCATATCACTAGTTCTGCCTAGGAAAAAAGTCTCCAATAGTTCTAGAAGAAAACACCGTCAATTTCCAACATCCCATGGGTCTTCCCTGAACTAGAAGTCAAAGGAGCTCAATCACTGCACCTTGATATTATCTTCTTTGGGTGGTTTTGTCTCTCCTGAACAGTTTTAGGTTGCGTCAAAAGGATGTGTCTTGGTGGTAAAAGTGCCCCTCTTTCTTGAGAGTCCAAAGTCACATCTAGTACGTCTCGTCGCTATGCCACAAAGTCGAGAGATTGTGTAACAAAGTCGTGAACCCACTGTCCAGCCCTACTAGAAGATATAATTAAAAAAGTCATCAGTGAAGGCCACTACCCAACCCAGCTGGAGGGTAAGCCCTGCAAGAGTAACTAGAGAATTCCATTGCCCAGCTGCGCTGGAGGGTAATCCTTAAAATATATTGGCGAATGCCACTGCCTAGCTACGCTGGAGGGTAATCCCTGAAAAAGTGACCAATGGGCACCATTGCCCAGCCTTGCTAGAGGTTAAGCCCTAAAGATAACAGTGAACACCACTACCCAACCTCACTAGAGGGTAATCCCAAAAGATATTAGTAAAAGACATTGCCCAGCTGCGCTGGAGGGTAAGCTGGGATTGCTCTGGTGATTCTGGAATCATCACTGCCATCACTGTCATCATTAAGCATCGCCTCAGACAAGTACCACACTTAGAACATCTTGCATCATATCTCTAAATACACTACGGAGGGCACCATAATATTTTATGTAGGGAAACACTTAGGATATGCCACTCACAGGCCACAATCCGAGTTCAGAAGAAAGAGATAAGAGAGGTAGAAGATTCTTAGTAGTACACGACACATGTGGGGCCCACACCATGTGTGACCCCTCCTCATCACCTGGCCCTATAAATAACAATTTCTGGGTCCAAAAATTGTGAAAAACTGTCACGGTGTATCAAGGTACTTCTAGAGTACATGACACAATAGTCGCAAAGCCGATGAGCGCACAATGCTCGTCACTAATTTGAAGGGTTAGAATCAATGGTTAGATGACACGCCTCCTCGAACGGTCCCAGAACAACGAATGTATCTATTCATACATCTTCTCCACTCTCACAAGAGTCGGAGCAGACCTAATCTGTGGATTCTCTTCAAACAGGTAAAATGGATCTTTCACCAATATTCCTTTCATGTTTCCACATTTAACAAGATACTAAGAATATGGCTCTGCACATTCAAACAAATCACATCGTCGCGATCCTGGTGGAAAAAATGCAAGATTGACTACTCAATCATCCAAAACAGACTCTTGATGCAGAATCTGCATCTCTCAACATCATACACAAACAATTACCTTTGGGGACCACACCTCAATCATGAAACATGTCACGCAGATCATGCTATTGTGATCTTTCGAGATAAACACACAAGTTAGTCTATTCATTTTCCTCGAATAGACTTATAAAGAATAAGTCGTAAAAATGCAGCATACATCTGAAAGCCACCTCATGGGGCCCACACCTTGGCCTCAAATTCAGGCAGACAAATTGTGCCCTTACAATACCCATAGAAAAACACTCAAAAACGAGGTCTTAAACACCCCAAACGAATGTCAGATAAAAAAGTGGCATTTCACCTTAAAATGTGCGAACAAGGACCTATGGGTCCTGATCATTTTATCCAACCTTAATGCTTTTTAAATCATCTCAAAAATTCCACATGAGGACTAGATTCACGCTGACGCTGATGGTGCATCAATCAGAAATACCAAACGGGAGTTAGGTCCGATGCAAGAATAAATCAATAAATAATTAATTAATTATTCGCATTAAGTATTTCATGCCACCAAATGAAAAAACCAAACAGAAAAGGTCCCGAATCCAATTTGGAAGGACTGCCTCAACTCTAGGGTCACAACACCTCTGACAGCATGTTAAACGGACATCCAGTTCACGAGATACGTTTGTTGCAAGCTTTAATAAAAATTTATTATTTCTAAATTAAGGTGTTATGGTACACCAACCTTTAGGCACAAAATTTAAATTTCTCAAAATACAACTCAAAAATTCCATCTCGACGAGATGAACCCATGGACATAGACGATGTGCAATTTTGAGGCCCGTATCAAAACATACAAGCGTTTAGGGGTTTCAGGCCCAAACTAGTCTGGTCCGGCCTACTTCGTGTTCCAACCTCCTCAGGACACTTGCTAGATCCCCACACTGCCATTATCCAATTCATCGCTACACCAGCTACCACAGATGCCATGCGCCGCTTCCGGCCACTACTGCTTCCAGTGATCCGGTGGTCCCTTCCGTTGACCACTAGGACTCCTCCGATTACCCAAAAATTATTCTGAGCCCATTCTTGCGATCCCTGCAAGGAGACCATCACTTTGCCTAAATTTTATCGACAAACCATTGAATATTTGACATGATAAATTGTAAGCGCCGAAGAATCCAAATAACGGTTGAAGATTATGATGAAGAAAACCTGATTTCCTGTATGGGTTGATGGCCGTGTTCATGCGGCCATCAATGATATTAACCAAAAAAAAGAAACAATGGGAAATAAGGTATTTTTAAATTAAAACTTGAAACAAAACTCAAAAATAGAATAAATCATACCTCATTTTGGATGCACGTCATAGGAAATGCGTCTTCTGCAATCCCGCTTCGATCCGACAGAGTTCGCTCCTCGATCCAGGGAAGAACGGTGAAGAACGCCGAAGAAAAGTAGAGATAGAGAGAGAGATAGAGGAGAAAGAGAAGGGAAAACCCTAACTCTAAACTTCTATTTTTCTATTTATAGAAAAAAACCGCTTAGTAAGGAATCTGAAACTGTTGTGCCCTCCCATTTTATGTCACCTCTAAGAAAAATAATCCATTTTGAACTCAATGGAAGTCTTAGATTTCTATTCCGAGACTTTGTTTGGAATTTATTCAAAAAGAATATGAGGGATAATAATCACTAAGTGGTTATTCCAAAATGACTATTTTTCCCCTGGGTGACTTTTCTCACAGCAGCCCTACATAGACAAATTTTATTCCCCTTCTAGGTTAAATGACATGCTCTAAACTCAACTATAGACTTATATTTCCAATCAAAGTTGCCCTTTGAGAGTTATTTTTATTTGAGATGTTAAATTAATAAATAAATTAATTAATTCATCCATTTAATTACCACTAATGAGCGAGGGGTCCGAACATCCCGCACCGACCTACTTTATGTTGCGCCTAGGGTAAAGACCGCGTTACAGACCCAAACGTGGTCTCAGATTTTAGATATGATCAACAGTTTAAGAGATATCCCATTTTCGTTTCATGAATAGTACAAACACACTTAATATTTTTGTATACATTATTCTGGGCACATCGGGCCTCGAAATTGCACGTCGTCTCAACACATAGCTCTGGAAATATTTGTAAAAATATTCCAAAGTATTACAGGGTAAAAACCATGTCTCTACATGAAATCCCCAAATCAATGAATGACAGTTAAATATAGTTGAATACCATTTACTATAAATGGAATTGGATATTCACAATGCTATCATTTGGTATGAAAAACTGCTGTGAAATTTCAGCAGTACTAAAAGATTCATAATATTGTTTGATTAGAGTGAAAGAGTTATATAATTATTTGTATATTAAAAGGATAGAAATGTATATTTTCAATAACATTTACCAACATTTTTAATTGGAAATAAAAAGATATAAAATAGATAATATTCTTGAATAAATAGGATAAGGAGAGGATTCCTTACTAAATTTTGGCATAGTAACAAATTAGGTAAATGATATAATGAGAAGGGATAAATGATATCTCATTATTAATACATATAATTGATAGTATAGGGTTATTTATAAAGTCATTAAAACATAACCAATTTAGATTAAAAATTCAAAATACAAATAAGGTTCTTGCATTTAAAAAGAGAGAGAGAGACCCCCTACCTTGAGAGGGTGATCAAAAAAGTTTGGTGGGGGGGATTTTTAAGATCTTGGGGGAACCTTGGGATGACTCTAGAGAGAGTATGGAAGATTATAAATGTAATTAAATTTTTTTGAGTAAATAATAAATGGATATTTTGTGGGTTTATATAGGAAAAGAGAGGGTAGTTTTTTATTATTTCCCAAACTAAGGTTTGGGACTCTATACAATAAAATAGTCAAAACCAAAAAAAAATACAATTGTTTTTTACCATGGTTTCTACTAAATTGAATTGTTTTTATTTATTTTATATATCCAATTTTTTAAATCATTAAAATTTTACCCTTGGTTATGTGGAAGTGAGTCATGTCCATAAAGAAATTATTTTAAAACCTTAAAATATAATATAGGTTTTGGAGGATTCTTAAAGGTATTATAAAAATAATAAAATAACCTAAAAATAACATTATTTTAAATGGGAAACATATATTTGGTCATTTATACCATTTATATAATTTGTTACAACATTTTTTTGTTATTACGATTTCATAATACACATTGTGTAGTTATACCATAATTATTTTTTTCCAAAAAATTTGACTTTCTCTGAAATTTATGAAAAATTCACAATTAGATAATTTCAACATGATTATTCCAAAAATAAAATTTATTTTATTGAAATAATTTTATAAATATTTGAATTTTTACTTTTAAATTAATAATAGAAATTTATTTCCAAATGATTATTTCTTTTCCAATAACAATTCTTGAACCCTTGTAGCAATTACATTTGACTTAACAAAAATTATTTTACCATTTAAATTTAATAAATATTACTTTCATATTATTAATATATTAAAACATAATTTACTTTTAAATTATTGAATTCATTAAAATTAATTTCTTAATAGAAATTACTTATTATATAAAATAAAATTTGTGTTTTATCGTATCAAAATCTTTTTTTTATCAAAATAATTTCTTAATTATTTATAAATAAAAAAATATAATAATTATTATATTAAAATGAAAATATATTTCTTCATAATATTAATTTTACTTTGTTTCAATTCCTTGTTAAATTATGTTAATCCTTAATTAGCCTATTTTCCTTTTACTCTGGTAATAAATATTTACTATAGTTATTATTCATATTGTCCAAACCATTTGTTTACCTTAGTACCAAATATTAATTATTATTATTACAATTATTGTATCCATTTTATCAAAATAAATTCATCTATTTTGAATAATTTAATTTAAAATAAAACCTACAAGCATCAGGGTAAGCGGTTTTTCCGAAAAGTGCACCTTTTCAAGGAATATATGATTTTACTTTTACTCTATAACTATTGATATTAATTAAATAAACATAAATTAATAATAATAAATATATAATATATAAATTTAATGAAAATAATTCCCCATTAGGTTTTATTTTAATTAATTTAAATGGTGGAATAATATGAATTCTTCAAATAGTTTTTAGGGAAAAAACGTGTTTTCAAGCCTAAAAATAAACTTATTTAAAAATATGGTATAATGGTGGTTTAAATGTAATTAATTTAATAAATTATAAATCAATAATGATTATGTGACTTTTAAATAAAATAAAAATAAAAATTATACTTTTAAATTACATAATTTATAAAAATAAATGACAGTTTTACAAAAAATGGGTATTTTCACTAGTCATTGAAAAATAAATATTTCCCAAAAAATCCCAAAATTTCACCCTATGTTAATTTTGATATGATTATATAAAATATGAAGTTAATTTTCTCAACTAAGTTTTATAAATATTTTATAAAATAATTATAATATTTTTTCACAAAAATAAATAAAAATCATTTTTGAAGAAAACATATTTTGAAGAAATGACCAAAAATTGAGTGATTATTTACTATGAATTTATCGAAAAATAAATGTTTATTAGGATATATATATATATATATACACACATATATATATTTCATAAATAAGTTAATACTATTCATACCTTCAAATTTAGTGGCTATGTTATAACAACCTTATTTAAATAATCATTATTTTTTTGGGTTTAATGTTTCATATCAAATATGTAATTTAACATAGTTTTATCTTTTAAAAACACAAGGAATTATATTCAACCCCATTTGAAACTTGAAAAAATATTTCTTAAAAACCCATAGCATAAAATAAGTTAATAAAACATCCACTTGAAAGTAGATATGGATAAGTATAAAGGTCATTAAATAAATAGGTTTTTAAGTAGGAGAAAATTAGTGGGAATTGAAAATATAGACATGGAAGAAAAAAATATTTCTAAAGAACTAATATATAGTGATAGAGAACATGGTTATGAGAAAGTCCATGACCACAAAACCATTAATCTGAGATGGGTGAAAAGATCATAAATTCATCAAAAATGATCATAATATGACAACATTTTTTTTCAAGACTCTTTCCGTACAGTTGATGAATTCCTTTACCATGTATAATAGGAACATAAGGTAATATAATTTCTTGAAAATTATAATTTCATCCTTTAATCAATTCCCACTAAAACCTTATCTTTTCTCTAAATAATGAGTACTCAGGATGATTTTTTATGCTTAAATCACTAGAATATGCTTCTAATAGATCAAATAATTTACAAAATAATAACAACTTAATCCTACTTTCTTTAATAAATATAAAATGGTTATCATAAAGTAATATAATACTGAAAATTAATAAACCTTAATAATTTATTCTATAAAATTCAACAAAGAAACCCAAAGGTTTAACATAAATCATTCTTTAAATAAATACTCATATATCCCAAATAATACCTATAACCTCAACATTAAAGAATATTTTAACCTCAAAGGTTATCTCATAACCTTAAGGTAATATATCCAAAAACATAATAGTATTCTTATTAAATAATACTTTATATTAAACATAATGGATATATATACCTCAACCTAATAAAGAATATACTGAAATATCCATAATTACCTTAGAATCAAAAAAAATTGATCTTGTAATATGTTTCCCAAAATATCCTTAATCATGCTTAACTTTCATAACGTAATTCTTCAAAAGTGTTCTCAATGCTTTTAAACATAATATTATCCTTATATTCCTTATGTCTATCCCAATATCAAACATATATTAAGGGTTATCAATCCTTAAATCATGTATTTACCAAAAAATCACTTTATCACTAAATCACTTTTGTAGGTTATCATTACCATTCAACATATGTTTCAAATCCTTAAAGATAAATTCTTGTTGAAAAATCCTTAGATATTTCATGATTCGTATATCCAAAATGTCATCAATATACAACTTCTACAAAAAAATTCTCAAATACAAATACATAAACCCTTTAATAGTTATACTTCAATGATTTCCACAATATAGGTCATTCCTTAGTCTAGTATTTAACCCTTTTATTAGGTAATTGACTCAAATAATTCCCATATTCTCCACACATAAGACATTGAAAAAAAATGGTTTCATAATATTTAATTTATTCACTTCTATAATACTGTTCATTTTTTATAGAAACTAGCTACTTTATGACCAATTTTCTAAATGTCAAATACCTTTGAGTTACTTTATTGAATTTCCCTTGGTGTCACTTTCCACATTTTTGACATGTAAAAAATTGAATCTACTTTCCTTTATCACATTTATCAAATGAACTTCCTTGATATATTTTCCTCTTCTTCTTTGATATATGTGTATATTCAACTATGTTCTATTTGTTAATTTTAAATTTTGATAGCTGGTTTTGCATAATAAAAATATTTATTACTTGATCTCTCATCATGTTAGGTATAACATTTGGTAATTCACTATATTTCCCATGATATTGGTTGTTGAGTTGGTTCTTCCTATTTCTATCCATTGACTAGAATAAAGGTAAAATTATGGATGAGTACTTTAAAAATATTAAACACACAAATAGGAATAAAATAACATTAAATAGATAACCTATAAATGACATGTTTTTCATTAAATTATGAATTTATAGGATTCAATTTAAGTTATCCAGGATATATTTCCAAACATATACTCTTATGTCCATTTTTGTAACCCTAATAATGGTTTGTAATGAGCTTGTAAATTTACCAAAGAATATCCCCCATTATTTTCAAACCATTTATGAAGTAAGGTCCATTTTCATGCACCGGTTCCCAATTGAGTCTAGCCTAATATTGTGTTTTCAGGGTTGTCACCCCTAGGTACATCTATTTTATAGCCACATCCACTTGAAGTATCCAAACTGGGATGTATTTTCTTGGAAGACACTTACTCTATAATTTACCAAAACTTAGGTATGTTTTCACATAATTAGTTTTATTCTTATGTCTGTCACTAGAGTTTTGTAATCTTGATACCAAAAATAACTAAATTTTCCTTTGATACCAACTATAGCAGTCTGGAATTATTTCTAGTGGACTATAATTGAAACCTATCAGGGTACTCCTTGGGTGGTTACAACTCCTGGGTGGGACATAACACCGTCCCCAATGGAATCCCTTTCCTAATAAATCCCTTATGTGGAGAGCCATACTTCGTCCAAAGATTACACATGAGAGTTCCCAATGATCTGATAACCTAATTTGCCTCCAATAACAACTAGGATAACCCTAGTCTTTATTACACATTAATTCATGATTTATTACATAATAATAAACATAATACAACAAAAAATGTCTGTAAGTATATTGTATTTTGGTAATTAGGAATATTAAATAACAACTTAAAACATGTGGTACGTCAGTATTGTTGAAAACATTCTTAACATGCTCATAATTTTCCACCGTTCTTAAAACTTCATGGGATAACTTGGGGAAATACATAAGAAATGGGTGTGCTATAAATAATAGTAAGGGACTATATAAAGAATAACATGAAAAATTATTACATGTTAGATAATAGGAATTTAAACGAGACAGAAACTCTATGAGAATCATAAACATGAACAAAGATCCATGATATAACATGATGAAATGAATGAAACATAGGAAAGTGTCAAAAACTTTAAACTTTAATTCATAAACATAGGTTAAGGATAAATGAAAATACATCCTAACATGGTGGAAAAATTAAAAAAATAGATTAGATTCACTCCCTATTACCATAAATTATGTCTCATGAGATAAAAAATATTACCCAATTCATTGGATCTCTATATAATTATAGGCGTAACTATCGCTTTCATATCATTTTCATGCATAAGTGTGACACATAAATCATATAAAATAAGGTTTTATTTCCTAAATTTTAACCCTAAGATCAAGTATTGTGGGTTACATACATGGAATTCTGAAATCAATTAAGGATAGGTATGTCTAGGTGAATACCCTTAAGTGGAAATGGGGGTGGATATTCACAACACAATCATTTGGTATGAAAAATCATAGTGAAATTTAGGCAACATAACGACAATTCATAATGATTTATAATATAGTTCAACTAGAGTAAAAGGGGTATATCATCATTTTTATATCAAAATTATATTAATAGGTATGTGAAAAAACATATCCCAATAATATGAATTGGGAATAAAAAATCATAAAATAGATAAGATGCTTGAATAAATAGGATAAGTATAGGATCCCTTACAAAATTTTCACATAGTAATGACTTGAGGTAAATTCTATAATGAGAAGGGGAAAATGATATATAAATATTAGAACATAAAATAAATGGTGTATATTTGTTTATAAATTCATTAAAACATAACCAATTGAGATTCAAAAGTCTAAATACAATGAGGGTTCTTGAATTAAAAAGAAGAGAGAGAGGTCCCTTAACTTGAGAGGGTGTTTCTATAAGATTGGGAGGAGATTCTTAAGAGCATAGGGGAAACATGTTATGAATATAGATAGGTTAGTAACATGTAATTAATTTCTCAAATGTTATTTATTTAAGAGGAATTGGATCTTGGGTGAGATTATATAGAAAAAGAGAGGGTAATTATTTATTATTTCCCAAACATAGGTTTTGGACTCCATATAATAAAATAATACAAACCAAAAATCTTATTAGGATTTTTTCACATGGTTTCATCAAAATAAGATTGGTTTTAATTATTTTATAAGGCCAAGGTACAAACTCATTAAAATATTACCCTTGGTCACATGTGAGTCATGTTCATAAAGAAATGTTTTTTAAACCTCAAAATATAAAATAGGTTTTAGAGGATACATAATGGATTTAAAAAATAAATAAAATAACCTAAAATCGCATTATTTTAAAGGGGAAACATATATTTGGTACTATATAACATTTATATCATTTATTACTTGAAATTTGGGTCATTATGATGTCATAATACACACCATGCATTTATACTATAGATAATTATTATTTATCTGTTTAAAGGAAAAAGTATAAGATCAAAGCAACCTAGAAACCAAAAATAAGAAAGAAAATTCAAGGAGGTATATAGAAGTGAAGACGAAGATCATCCCCCATAGTGACATCCACACCACCTGGAGGAAGGGATCCAAGGGAGTTGAATATCTAAAGAGGAGGGTAATGGGGTACCCTAGAGTCTAAGAAGTTAGCTAGATGGTTACCATCCCACCGCATGTGAAGGATATTAGTGTCACATGAGAGAATAAACCTACATTCATAGAAGAGATAGGTAGTATATCAAGGAGGAGATATATCACCCTTAAGGGAACCTCAGATGATTTCAGAGTCTGTCCCCACTGAAGTTAGGGGAAGATATTTTGAGATACAAATCTTTCGATTGTTGTGCATGGCCTTGGATTCCGCCATAAGGTAGTCACTATACCCATAGTAAGCATTGAAATCAAAGATAACAGAACTAGAAGGGTCCCGAAAAACCCCTCCTCCCCTCATACCCCCTGTCCAAAAGCCCCTTATGTGTTAAGCTTGATCCCACAAGAGGGAGGGTACCATCTAACCTAGGATCGAGAATGCGTAGGGGCTGAAGGGACTAGATAGAACGAGCTACTAGTTTAATGATGAAGGGAAGGAATTGAGGCATGATGCTTATAAATATAATCCATATTAGAGATAAGAAACCTAGTCCAGATGATCAAACCATGTAGAGAGGGATGATACCCATGATGCCTTGCATGGTTTCACACCTTCCAAATACACTAGAATCATTTAACAAGAAGGATCGACCGACTATATTCCTTGTGCTTGGTAGGGGATCCATTGAACTAATGATGAAATTACTCCACATGAAAATAAACTACCCTTGACACATCCATAAACTCCCATATCACATTCCATAAATGGACAACCTAGTCTCTTCAGAAGAAAAGGTTAATAAAAGTATCCTCTTTGGGTGATGAATAATAGAAGCATCTCGAGGTAAGGGGAATACATTTGGATTTAATGGTCATATATGTTGGAATGGAGTTGGATAAAAATATCCAAATAAGGAAATTCAACTTTTATAGGATATATTTTCACCATATAACACTACCCCAGGGGTCACTAGTCAACTTCCTAAGTATGGACTTCATGTAATCCATTTTGAAGAATATACCTAATGGGGAGCACCTTAAGGTACACTTGTCCATGGATCCATCTAGGAAGATGTTGTGGAATCATTCCTCCTGTGAGGGATTGAAAAAAACCTCGAGGAAGGAGGGATGAAGGGAGGATTCTGTGATAGAGATATAGGGAGCTGGGTAGCCCGAGAAACCAAGAATCCCGCTACCCCAGTTGCATTCCCAGAAGTTATCCTCACCCTACCTGATGATACATTATGAGTGCTTACAAAGGTAGGAGACATGGTTGTGAATATATTTATAGAGGGGGGGGGGGTTCCTATCATTATACCTTAAACAAAACTATTCTTTCCAATGATAAAGAGGATCCACAAAGTCCAAACCTCAATAACTTTCCAATCCAACTTAACTTGCACGAAAAACATGGACTCGTTCATGATTCTCACATTAATGAAACCATACTCTGAAGGCTTCATCAAATTACTCCAAGAAGAACATCTGTATCTCCCCTCACCATGAGATTCCCAGAGGAAAGAATTCAAAATGGACTCCAACTGGTTGATGACATACCTGGTAACCTTAAGGGAAAAAATAATGTGCATGGGGATTGAAGACAACAAACCATTAATAAGGGTGATCCTCCCTCTGAATGAGAGGAAACTATTTTTATAATTATTTATGCGGTTAATGACCCCATTAGGCAGATCCTCAAAGTGATGCGCCCAGATTATCCCAAGAAAAATAGGGTCTCCTAGGTAGGTCATGGGAAAGTGCATTTCATGAATACCTAGAATTATTTCAATGGTACCCTTGCACCTTATTGGACATCTTGAAGGAAAAAAGACTCCACTCTTCTCCCATTTAATCAATTTTCCACTCCATTTATATTAATCATTCATAACCACAACAAATATTATGATGGAGGGGATCCACCCATTGATAAATAACATTAAATCATCTGTGAATAAGAGGTGGGAAACACTAGGGACCTGGGATCCAAAATGGAAAGCCTGAACAGTGCCACGTTGCATGGGTGAGGAGAAGTATCTTCTAAGAGAATATTTGGCCAAAATGAATAGGTTCGGGGAAAGGGGGTCTCCCTAACATAATCCTATAACAAACTTGATAAACCCATACTTTTTTCTTGTAAAAATAATTTTAAACCAAGAAGAGTTGTAGAATCCGAAGAATATTTCAATGGAAGCCTCAGAGAAGCCCATGCTTCTCATGGTGAAAATGATTAAGTTCAACTACATGAGGTCATATTATTTATCCATGTCAAGATTGAGAACCACATCTGATTCCATGAATTTCCTATTGATATAAAAAACCATACACTGAGAGACCCCAACAGTCCCTTGGAAAGATTTCCCATGAATAAAGGCATGTTATTCATCCGAAACACAATGATTAGTAAATCTACTGAGCCTACTATTAATGAAAATTTCCTGGAACTTACATGTGAAATTAAATAGGATAATGGGTCAATATTGAGAAATAAAGGAGGGAGAATAGAACTTGGGGATCAAGATCACAGTAGTTGAACTAGCCATGCAAGGAAGACAGCCACCTTGAAAGAAGTCCTGGATGGACTCAAAGAGATCATTCCTGATGATATTCCAAGAAAAGATATAGAAAGAACCCGGGAACACATCTGGGCTAGGAACACTATCAGGGTTGAGGTAGTTTACCGCCTCCCATATTTTTTTATTGTTAGGAGCATTACTAAGGAGATCATTTGCATGGATAGGAACGGTGCCCAGGATCGATTCAAATAGATCTTCCTGACCAGAGGGGTATCCATCATGGAAATGAGTGTTAGGATTTCATAATAGAGATTTAAAGTGGGAATGAACTATACCACCAATAAACACCAAATCTCTAGATAATGAACCATCCTTGATCCTAATAATGGGAACATGCACCCATTATTTCTCCTTCAGGTAGGCATGAAAGAAAGAAGTGTTGTGATCCCTCTCTCTAAACTAATAAATGCAAGAACATTCTTGGAGGCACTACTCATGTTTGAGAATAAACACATTCAACTATTGATTCCTAATACAAAGGAACAAAAACCTCATTGCCCCACCAATATTCCAAAGAAACATCAGTACTCTCAATGTATTTCATAATGTCATCTGTGATCAGGTGATCAAGTTGTTGAGAATTGGACTAGGCTAGAAGATCATGTTTTAAGTGGTGAAGCTTAATGTAGAGACCAAACCAACTACTTTTATGGTAAGGAAAGTTCCATGAGTGTTCCACAGCCTCAAAAAACCTAGGTTTCTTCATCCATAAGTAGGAGAATAAGACGCAGCCCAAACTCAGAGAGTCCTATCTTAGATGAATTAAGAAAGGGGAGCGGTCAAAGAGAGTTCAGAACAAATTAGAAACCTCAAGGTTATGAAAAGACACAATTGAATGAAGGTTACCCAGGTGGCATTTAAGACTAAATCAGGTTCTTCTGTTACACTGTTGGTTATAGCACCACATGAAACTATCACCTACGAAGCCAGGGTCAAGGATCCCCTCTTATTCCACAAAGTAAGATAAATCCATTCTGTCATTACAAGGTAGATAAAAACCACCTTTATTCTCAGAAGGATTCATGATAGTTTTGAAATTTCTTCCCACAATCCAAGGATCCTCCCCTGGGTTAAATGATCTTAGATCTATCCAAAGGTGATCCTGAAAGTTAACATCATACTTATATAAAAAAAGAGTATAAATAATGCTTGTTCCCATCCATCACTTTGACTGAAATGTGTTGATCAGAAGACGCTAACAAGTCTATATTCAAACTGGAAATCCAAAAAATCTAAATATAGTGGTTATTGGGCTCTCCATGCAAGGAATAATGTAAATATATCCTTTTAGAAAACTCTCCAATATTAGAGAAACACTTTTTGGGTTCCAAGACCACAAAAACCAAAACCTTGTATTTAGACACCTCTGATGAATGGAATTCTATCTTCACCCTAGAATATAGACCATGTGTGTTATGAATAATAAGAGAGGTCATTAGAATAAAGAGTGATTGTCATTGGACCTGGGAAAAGAAGTCTTATGAATAATCTCCATTTAAGACATAAGAAGTGCTCTAGCTTGAGATTTATTTATCATTGTTTGTTTCGGTTTGGTGTTGCATATTTCATACGCTATCAAACATAGTTTTATCATTTAAAAAATAGGGGTGTTACACATCTCTCCTAGGGATAGAGATGGTGAGGGAGATGGAAAATAAGTTCCTTATGATTTTCAAGTTGATGAGGATATCCTAGAGCTGACATAAATCTTATGTTGATCAACCTCAAGGACCTTGAAGTTTGAGCAGGGAGACAACATTTTCCTGAAATTATCCCCATGATGTGGATTGTAGATAATCGTTTAGGGAGGAAAGATATCCCTGAGGTTTATTGGGATATTCAAGATCCTACATATGGTTGGTGAGGTTTCTTAACACCTACCTGTACCCCCATTGTTGGAGTAAGTACACAAAATCTTCCATGTGTCAGAGTCGAGGAGATACATTCATGAACCTATCCAATTAATTGAGCAGAGTGAGATGTATATAAAGGATGAAGCCAAATTCATAGACTCGGTGGAGATTTAGTCTCTATAGAAGTTGGTCATGTATGTATGAACTGTTCCCTTGGTTCGTGTGTTTTACATTCATGGGAGCTCCTAGGAGTGGTAGATCAAGATACAGGATTATTATCACCACCTTTTTGTTTAGATTTTTTTTCAAAGATGAAAATATTTGAAGGAAAAAATAATACAGAGACTCTTTCTTTCATTCAATACTTTGAAATATATTAAATAATAATTTCAGATCTTGGCATTAAGATGGTGTGAGATTCTGAGACCCGATGAGCCTACAATTAATTTTATAAAAATATTATTTATATTTATATCATGGATGTGAAATTTTTCAAAAATAATGGATTATATTCTTAAATATTTCTCAAATAGAAAATCTAAGACCATTTTTGAATTCGAATATTGGGATTTACCTTACGATCTACCTAATATTGATCGGCGTCAGACATCCGGTTGAGGAATCCATTGGAGGGTGAATTTAATTAACATAAATAAATAATTTATTTTTTTATTTTTTAAATTTACTGATTAAATACTCTATAAATACCATATTATTATTATTTTCCATGGGTTATCCACCTAACCCTTTCTCGATCTGATAGGAGGAGGAGAGAGTTCTTTATTGGTGGATCAACATCGAATGACGAATGACAATCAAAACGAGGTGGATTCCCATATAGAGGACACAACATATCACCCTCATCACTATAAAATGAATTATTCCCCAATGATCAATCCATAATTGTGGTAGGTCACATTAATTATTGTCTCCTCTATTGATTAAATATTCTAGCATGAATATTTGGTTATCTAATTTTTATTCTACATATTCCCACACTTCACATGATCCCATTGTTGAATTGAATCCATTTATTCAATTTATTATTTTCTAATTCCATGATATCACCTTAGATTCCTCAATTTTCAATATTTGGCTAAGAAATATTGGCGAAAAATGTTTATCACCCTTGTTATGGTGCTTTTCTCTGATCATTATTCATGTTCCTCCCTGTTGGCCTATGGGGTCGTAGTTCAAATTTTCCAAGGTGGGTTTAAGTGTGATCAAACCCATCGATTCGTGATGGTTGTGGGAACGATTATTGGAATGAATATTTCTAGATAGATTGTGATTCGTTTTAGGATGCATGTGATGATTCCTATAGATCTAGGATCTTGTAATGAGATACATCGACGAAGGAGTGGTTCATGTGTGTAGGCTTTGTGAGAATAGTTGGAATCTATTTTATGACCACCGAAGGCTGGGAAATTGTGGCTGGAGAAAAATAAAATTGATTTCGAGTGTTCAATAGGAATAATTAATTATGGATAAATTGAATTGGGAAAACACATGAATGATCTGAATTTATGTAAAAATCCCAACTACACTGCGTGTAATGGGAAGAACACATGCTGTGAAGACACCCATCTATAGATACTAGTGTTTTAGGAAAAAGTTATTTATCACATGTCATGTGACTTGACCAATCATTATGTGACCCTCATTGGGTATCTAGGTCTTATTCCAGTTGCACATGCTCAGGACCCCATGTGAGAGGACACACCATGCACTCTGGGAGTGCATGGGCATGTGCTAGTACCTGGGCATGGCCATACACACGGACATAGTCAGTTACATATGCATAGACATGTATAGGTACCAAATCCGAGACATATCCAAGTGTATTACTAGGTGAAAGAAAATGGGTCGATGTACATGAGCATGAACAACATGACATCACTAGGTCCCAAATGGATTAGATATGTCATGTGGTCACCATACACACTATAAACAATAACATATCCAATGATACATGTTTATATGAGACATTTATTAATGAAAAGGAGGATTTACATGCCATATATACCTATATACAAACCATTTACTTCCCTCTACAAAATATTTCTCTCATATATTCTTCATTTGGACTTAGATTTTGGCATGTGGGTAGCCTATCCTAATCATTGTTTTACATATACTAAGATGGTAGAATTAGTAGTGTCTTTTGAGATATAATGTGATGTGTTTTTAACATGATGGTTCTTTAGTCAATGATCGATGATGATAGTGATTGGGTAGGATCATCAGATACATTCTAGGTAGAGATGGTACTCTGCTATTGCACCAGGGTGTGGGTGCTTTATCCTTAGTGATGGTGCCCCCTATTGCACCAGGGTGTGGGTCCTCTATAATTATTTTTCATATAGAGATAGTACTCCCTTATCAAATTAGTGTGAGAGTCCTCTATCCACAGAGATGGTACTCCCCTGTTGCACCTAGGCGTGAGTCCTTCATAACCATTATTACAGGAAGAGGTGGTATTCCCCTATCGTACCATGTTGTAGGTCCACTATCCATGGGGATAGTACTCCTATACCGTACTAAGGCACAAACCCCCATAATCTTCATACACGAAGAGGAAGTACTCCTCTATCATACCAAGTCATGGGTTATCTACAATAAAGTTGGTACTCCCCTACATGGGTGTAGGTCCCATATACTTATTATTATAGATATAGATATGGTACTCCCATACATGAGCATGGTGCCTCTATCTATAGGTATGGTACTCCCCTATCTCACTAGGGTGTGATTCCCCCATATCGTGTTCCCTAATATTGATATAGTACTCACCTACATGGGCACGAGTCCTCTATTTACTAAGTGGAATCACCCTTTTGTGTCAGGGTGTGGGAAATCTATCATTTTGAGATTATGATACCTCAGAATGTAAGAAAGTAAAGAGGTGAAAGACCTCCTCAGGACTTATTCGGATACACACATGTGATGATGGGCATTAATGATTGACCTTTGGAGCTACAAGAAGACTCAAAATCATGGGATAGTTTTTGAGATGGATATCCCCTTTCTCTCTCATCTAGTTTTCTTATATGAGAATATATATATATCTATGTTTTTGGGTTTCATTTCTCACTTACTATGGGTTGAGATGACTACTTTTATCATATCTTCTATTGCCCTATCTTTAGTGTTAAAGGAATCCAACTGGGTATGTATATACTCACCCCTATATAGGATTTTCTTGTATCTTTCTTGTCTTATATAGATGATATATAGGCCGACAATGATTTCATAAGAGCACAGGGATAATCGGTTTCATAGACCGCATATGGTGGTTTGGGATTAGAGATCAGTAGTCAGTCTCCCTTAGATATTTTTCATTTCCATTTGTTGTTATCATGTGAAATATTTTCTAGATGGGTGTTTATTTTTATCTTTTTATTTCAAATTACATTATTTCACTCTTTTATATTCTCAAGAGTTTATTACATGAATGGTTTTTACTCAATATGTTTCTATCCTTTATTATTATTCCTCTTTAATTATTCATATAGATGGTTGGGTATGTGCATACATTAACTTTATAAAAAGGGCTACCATTTTAGTAATACCTTATAGAAACTTTACACCAACCCTTGTACTATATATGTGGTCTTGGGGTTTTGGTAATCTATATTTCGATGACCAGGAGGGCCCTTGTGGGTCAGTTCATTACAATCTTCAAGTATATCATCTCATTACATGCTCAAGTATGATACCTCATGCAACTCAACCAAGGTCTATACATCATTGATTGATTCATTTGTCTGCTTTCCATTGACGTTTATGAATTTGGTGAAGAAATATGATCCAAAATAAAATAGATTTTACAAATAACTTTTGAACAAAATATGAATTATGTATTCAAATTTGTGGTGGCTTAAGTGAACATAAAGTTTCAGATTGTAAATTTTTTTTAATGAAATATTAACCTACTAATAATGGATGACCACCATGTTTGGTAGTTTAAATCCAATGGAAACCTTGAATATCCTATCACCCATATATTTATTATCAGACTATGTATTCTATTCATATTGGACCCGAAAAAGTGTTTTGATCTCATGTTTGATGTTGTGTTTGATGCCGTGGGAAATTCATGTTGGAAGTGTAGTTGATAAAGAGACCACTAAGAGAAACTCATATCGAGTAACACTCCAATTTTTGTAAGGGTGATGTCTTAAGGGATCATTAATGCAAGTGGGGTTTGTTTTGATGACTATGAGGATTATACATGAATTTTCAAGGGAGGATGGGGTGTTGTAGAGGTCATGAGGAATTTCTATTTTTTAAAAATGTGGATAAAAAAGTATGGAGGAGATATAAAGACATGTATCTTCTAAGAGGTAGGGTTTGTAAATGGGAAAGGTAGACTAAAATACTTTATTTGGCTATCAGATAGGTATGTATGTAAAATTTTGTTTTCATGGATTTTATTTTCATGATTTTCATTTTCATTTTTTTGTTTTGTCTCCACCTTAGAAGATTGGATTGGTTTAACATCCTTGGTGCTAGTTTTTATTTGATCTTTGTGGGTCCTTCTCGTAAGAGAGTAAACAGACCAGTCTTAGGATAAAAATTGATTAGGATAGAAATTATTATTTTGGGTTTCTATTTTTTTATATTATTAATTAAATGTTAATATTAATATTTATAGTTTAATTTATTTCAACCAATCATTTTATTTATTATTTAACTTATATATCTTGGTTTTACCACAATGTGAGTTTCCTTCCCTTTGTTTTACCCTTACATGAGGTCCATTTACCCTTACATATCACTTTTTAAGTTCCTTTTACCCTTACATAAGTCCCTAGGTACCCCTACATTAGTTTGGGTAGTTCTAGTTTACCCTTATGTGAGGCCCCATGACCTTTATGTATCATTTGATTTTACACTTACACGAGTTCAGTTTGATACCCTTACATAACATGTGTATCGAGTCGTGTACCCTTACACAGTTGTTCTGACCCTTACGCGAGCTGCAGGTTACCCTTATGTATGTTTTGTGTACCCTTATACAATGATAAATACCCTTATGGGGTGATTGTTACCCTTACATAGTACCATTACATAGTTCTTGGTTCCCTTATGTGGTACACTTATGAAGCATTATAAAATCACCTTTTCATGGTTTTTGTTTTACAATTTTTCAGGGTGTTAGGGTTATTTTTTCTCAACCTTTCTTTTCCCTCATTCCATTGAGCAGTTGAAACTGATTTCAATCTCTCGTGGTGTTTTTCTACCCCTTTTTTCTTATAGATAAAATATTATAATGAATAATCAGCTAGATTTGGGAGATTCTTTGCTTCATGGAGAGGTAGAGAGTGAGAGAGAGGGGTCAGATGGGGATAAATGGGAGAGAGAGAGAGTATTGAAGGGAGATCTATGGTGGCCTATTTTCCTTATATCATCATAGGATAAGTCGGGTGACAACCTAGTTCATGTTGTTCATTGTCGGATCCTAGAGTTGTTGTGACCCTTTAGTGGATCATGATTCATGATATTGGATAGCGATGAACCTAAATAGTAGATACAAACCAAGAAAACTTGACAATGGTGATTTTTGTGGCTTCATTAACCATGTTCCATGAAAAATGATTGATTAAGCCCCGGTAAGGGGGTTTCTATCCTCTTTGGGGGTTTTCCATTATCGATTTTTGGGAGGTCTCTTGATTACCCATGTTTTTAATCATGTGTATTTTGTATTTGTTCTTGTCTAGTTATCTTTGTCACTTCTTATACTATTTTTTCTTCTTTCATAGTGAAAACCCCTGATTATCCCACCCCATGCCTGTATTCCAATGGTACAAAGCACGTAAATCATGTTGTCCCTTTACTATTTTCCTTTTCCTCTTTTCATAGATTTATAATTATTAGACTTTAGAGTTTTTATTAAATATTATTAAATTTTTTGAATATATTTGTCATAAAAAATCTTTGTTGATCATCTTGAATTATTTTATTTATTTGGAAACTTATATTTTAGTTTTTTGTGGTAAATAAATTCTATTGTGCTTTGTTTCATTGCTTATTCTTTTAATCATTCTTTTTAATTATGTATAAGAATCTATTTTTGGGTTCTAGAAATGTATATAAGTAAATCAGTGGACACATAAGAGAATTTGAAGAGTTGGGTTTAGAAAAGGTGAGTCAGTTTTGAATATATCATACCCAGAAAGTGGGTTTCGGTTCATCTGACCTTAGGGTCAGGTTGTTTTCAATCCTCATTTCCACTTCTATGCATATTATTCCAACCAAAGTTCATGGAGATCCTTGGGGTCACCAGGAACATATGAACTCCACTTCATAGTGGCTTCAATGATGACATGGTTAGGCATGTAATTTTATACTGGTGGTCTGAAACCCCAACTATCACAACCATAGAAATCTTAACTCAGGTTGGGTCGGGCTTATGCCCATATTCATTGGGTCAGCCTTAGACCTTCGTGGGAAAGCCTATGGTCCAAGATGGCCTTCCCAATGGACAGTATAAATCATGACCTATAAAATCCCACCTAATCTAAAAATATAACTAGGAAACTACTAGTAGGGAGATTCGATCCCCAACAACAAGCTTCCAAAGTTACACCTGGACCAACTGGTCCAGGTAGTGCGCTAGGGTTTAAGAAACAAAATTCTTAACACACACACACACATGTATATATATATATATATATATTTGTATTTCTGTATATACATATACAAATATATATATATTCATCCATATATATATATTAATAAAAACTAAAAAACAAGACACCCACCACCTTCTCCCATTCCATATTAATTTTTTTAGGAAAAATGGACAAATGCCATATTAATTTTTTTAATTAATTTTCATTCAATAATTTATTTAAAATAACCTAAAATTAATTATTTTATGATTTATAATTATTATGAATGTTATTTATTATGATTATCAATATTCATTTAGTGAGGGAATTCATCGTAGATTTATTTTTTTAATATAACTTTTTCAAATAAATTATATGACTTTTAATTATTGTATGAATTGATCTATATTTTATATTTTTATTAAATTGAAGAAAATATTATAATTATAATAGGTAAGTGATATTGAGGTTGAGGGTTCTTGTGGAATGCATGAATTCAGCAATTTAAAACAGGTAAAATGATTAATAATTAAATGAAAAATGTTTCAAATGCAAAACATTAATAAAAAATGAAATAATCTATTTAAATTTAATAAATGGTTTTACGGAAAAAATGAAAAAAAGGCTTACAAACATTGTTTAAAAAACATTTTAAATAATTCTTCAAAAAACATTTTTGAGAAAAACGTTTAGATTTTTTTTGAACAAATGTTTAAAAAAATTTAAAAATATTTAAAAAGAGATTTAAAAAATGTTGAAAAAAAGTTTTAAAAGAAGTTTCAAAAAAAATTTAAAAACTGTTTTTAAAAAAGTTTAAATGATAAAAAAAATTTACAAAAAAAATTATTTATATAAAATAAAAACATTTAAACACTTAAAAAATGTTTAAAAACATTAAAAAAGTTTAAAAATCATTTAATAAAATTTATACACGTTTAAAAAAAATTGAATTTTTTTTTTTAAAAAATTTGAAGAACATTTGAAAAAATGATTAAAAAAATGTTTGAAAAAATGATTTAAATTCATGTTTCAAAAAATGTTTCAAAAAAACATTAAAAAAAGGTTTTAAAAAAATGTTTCAAGACCATTCAAAAATAATGTTTAAAACCCCATTTTAAAAAACTTTTAAAAAAATGTTAAAAAATGTGTAAATGGAAGTAATATTTTTATATATATAACTCAGTATATGTATTATTTTAAAAATAGTAAAATCCTGTAAAGTCATGCTTGTTGTTTGGCCCGACCTGAGGGTTTTGGTTGGCTAGAGGCCGGGTTCAGGCCACCTCATGGGGTTGTTTGGGCTATTCCAGACTGTCCTAAATAGTGGTTTGCGGCACGATTTTTTAGAGGGAAGGCTTAACCCAGCTCGATCCTATCTAGGTTGGGCCAGACCAAAATTACACCCTTAGACATGGGCCATTCTCATGAAGGGGATTCCAGCAGGGAGGTGGTGGTGATATAACAGGGTCCCGATGAGAAAGATGATAATGGATATGACAAGCTTGACGATGGGTAGGCCATAACCGATGGTCCAATATATATTTTCCTAGATGTAGATGAAGATGGTGTTGGCGAAGAGGGTGGCGATGAAGATATTCAACATTCATCGGTTGAAGAAAGAGATTTTGTGGGCCTTATCTGTTGTACAGAAGTGCTCTCTCCATCAAATTATCACTCAAGGAAAAAATTGAAATAGAGCACACAAATTTTGACATGGTTTGATCAGGTGACCTATATCCATGGGGAAGGCAGTAGATTTGTTCAAATGAGAGAAAATATTACAGACGAGCACACCCATATATTTACCACACATCGTAGCCCATATTTATAGGAAAAAAAGAGGGAGGAGAAACATCAAAAAAAACTAATGAAAAAAATCTTTAGGTGGGTGCCAACCTGCCACAAATTCTTTTGGGGGGCACCAGACTCCAACTATAGCTGTTAGGCGATGCCAACCCATTTTTTAGGTCATCCCCGGGTGGCACCAACCCCTATTGCGGTCTCCTCTCGCATCCACCAACCATGAGGCTGTAACGCCCCATGGATTTAATATATTTTCATTTATGAATAAATTTAATTTTTTTTCTTACTTGATTTTTATGAAACACCATGTTATGATTACGCTACACACAATAATTAGTTGGAATGCGTTGCATGCAAGGCCTAGTTTTACCGAACAACAATATATTAATAAAATATTATTATTTAATATAATATATAACCTATCTGTTAAATTAGAGGTTACAAAAATAATTAAACAAATTTTAAATTTTATATATTCCATATAATTTTAAAATTCATCTTATTCAGACATGATGTAAGAAAAGAATAAATTTTTTCTAATAAAAGAATTATTTTTCAAAAAATGAAATTTTACCGCCTTTTAACAAAAAACCATTTTTAAATACAATATTTGAAACTTATATAAATTAAATTTTATAAAATAAACTTAATATTTATAATTAGGATATAAAAATTTAGTTTGAAAATTTTCTGGTGTTTTTCTGATAACTTTCATATTTAAATGAATATTGAAAAACACAACATTTTAATTCAAAACTAATTTTTCGTCTCATTTATTTATATAGATAGATTATCCTTTTATTTGGTTTTATAGTGTAATTAGACTATTATTTTATTATTTAATTCAATTTAGGTTATTGTAACCAATTTTAGATTGAAATTGGATGTAAAATCTATTGTCAACTTTTGAACATTTCACTTTAAAAACCATCTTTTTAGTCTTGTCTGTAGAATTAATTTTAAATCCAATTTCAAAAATTATATGAAATTAGTTAGATAAAATTTATTCCATATTTGGAATCATAAGGTCAAAATTAGTTTTTGAGGTCAATTTTATTTTTATTTACAAAAAAGTTACCAAGGTAAAAAAGATATTTACCATAGTAAAAGTAAAATTTTGACAAGGGTTAAAGTTAAAATTTAAAAGCTTAAAATACCTAAAAAATACAAAATTTAATGTTTTTTTAGGTGTGAAACTAAAATAACCATTCTATAAAACATTAATTTCAATCCAAAGTCATGTAATTTAATGCCACCTCTATATGGTTGGCTTTTAATATAAAATAATCAATAAATTAATCACTTGAACCCATCTCTCCTTAAGTATAAATACCACCTTTCTACCACCCTATTTCGACCCACAAATCCTTTTATCTCATCAAATATCTTCAAAAAACTCTCCTCCTCACTCTAGACATGTCCAAGTGCTGATGGTATCACCAAAAGACCAAATGCAAGGCCCTCAAGGGTCTTTCAAGGATGTGATATTCAAGAGATTGTTTTCTTAAAGTGCCTCTCTTAATTTATTTTCTTTTTATACTTTATAATCACCAAATTCAACCATAAATGAATGATAAATATATAATAATTTATATACTGGAGTTTTATTTTTCTAATGTAATGTATATTATCCATATTTTTTCTCACTTCCTCTTATTCAAAGAAACAAAATTGTTGTCCAAGTTTTGTCGGTTAACCGACTCTGTGAATATTGTTTTTGTTATTTTTATATTACCACCTTCATGGATGGTATTAAAACTATTTTTATGGTTAAATAATATTTAAATATTTAAATTATAACCTATTTCATATTTTTTTAACATTTATACCTTCATTCTTTATATATTGTGGAAATACGATAACATCATTTGTAGAAGTGTGGACTACCGCCCCCTGAAAGCAATGTGATTCTTTCATGCTATACATGGAATTTATTAAGGATAATTTTAATAAATATATGTAATTTATATGACATATGTATGATATTGGAATTATAATATACATATTTATCATTCACTTTTCAATATTTTAATACGACAAAGTAATGAAATTAGCGTTCATGCGTACGTATGAATTACCGTCTCCATGAATGTTGCATTTCATTTCTATCTCCAAACTTTATAGATTATTATTAATTCATATGTACTAAATATATAAGATAATTAAGTCATTTTTTACATTCTAGGGATGATTAAATAATGATATATGTAATATAAAAATCAAATAACAAGTCAAAACATACCCGAGAAAACTAGGCAATTAACACCCGGAATAGTGAAACAATGAAAGATTGTTAAAAAAATGGGTAATAAGGTATTATAATGAGATGATATATAATATTATAAAACTGACTATGGTTATATAATAATTTATTAACACGATTAAAACCATTATATAGGAGTTTAATGTACGATCACCCAAAAAGGAATCACAAGGTAAGGGTTAATTTCACAATCTCTTTCTTATCTGTTGGGATATCTTTATCATCCATGTCCATGTTTCTTAAAAATGGAATTAAAAATATTATTACTATTACTAAAAAATTTATTTAATGTCATTTTTATCCATGTTTTAATTTTTATAAAACATCTTAAATGAATCTTTTTATCATTTTCAAAATGAGGTACTTTATGAAATTTTCAACAAAATTAAGGAAAGAATGTTTCTTTTAACTTATACAGTCGATCAGATATTTCCACCATCTTGATGCCTTAACGTTTTAAAGGTTCCCTTAAAATATTACAAGGTTATTTTTCAAAGAAATTTTTTATTTTATAATTACACGACTTTTAAATTATTTCAAAGTAAAAATGGATATTTTCATAAAATAGTTTTAATAGTTTTATTAGATTATTTTCATCTATGTAAACATCCTTTGTTAGATTTTATTCTTAATTGAGGTTAATTTATTATGATACAATATTAAATATTGTATTAAAATTTTATGATATATTTGATTGTGTATGCTCTATTTGGATACCATTCATGGTTTATGGTTAATGTATTAAAATTTTGTATGCTAGTTTTAATATAAATGTTTATGTCATGTTTTTTCACATTCATAAAAGGAATGCATTGAACATATTAAGTGATGGGTGGGGCCCTCTATGTCACCTCTATTCATTGGTAGGTCTCATGAGACAAACTAGTGTCTTGGAATAAGGCTGCTATGGTATGATTATTTATGGTCTTGGCATGGGGCCTTGATGATTTTGTTATGATGTTTGACATTATTCATTCCCTCATTATGCGATTAGTTATTGATATTATATGTAATTATTTGACTTGTAGAATATCCATGTGAATGTTTAAATTGAATTATTTAAGGTATTATTTCTATATTATGATGAATATTATGTTTAAAAGGCTTGATTTTTAGTTTTATACCTTGCCTTAAAAGTTTATGTTTATTTATGATAGCTTCTGCTATATTGTTTACACTTACTAAGAATTTTATCTCACCCATTTCTTATGTTCTATATTCCCAAGATTCCAATATGTGTATTATGATTTATATACAGGGTTAATCTAGGATAATAATGTAATTATCAAAGTATTATCCATGTTGTATTTTATATTTTGGATTGTAATGTAAGTTTCATGTATGTAATATATTTTCCAAGACTCCTAAAATGATTGGTCCTTTGGTATTTTATTCCTTGTAATCATGACAATGTATTAAAATAATTCACTCTCTATTGGATTCTGGGTTCGGGGAATTACAGTTGGTATCATAGGAAGTTTATAAAAAACCTTGGAAACTAGATTTAGAAAACGTAGATTAGGGAACATATCGCTAAGATAGATGTTGAGTATAAGTATAGAATAACGTACTAGAATTTATGTAATATAGAGATTATTTGGTTATTCCTAGAAAATAAATTTTTATATGGATACTATAAGTGAAGATGATTCTAGAACTGATGTACTTAGAAGTAATAACTCCATCAAGGTGATCTGGGATTGACTTGGGGTAACATGGTACAAAAAAAAACAGACCTTACTATGCACATGGTTTGACACTCTCAGAGGATATGATTAGGATAATTCACATTATATTTTTAAAAAACTTTATGAAGAATTTAGAAATAAATATGTCGCCAAAGAAACCATGTTTATGATTTAGAGATACCTAAATTATCAATTTAAGTTACATGATTCACTAGTTTTGTGATTATACATTATGTTATGATCTAATATAATGTATGAAATTGTTTAGAAATGTTACCTAGTGTAATGAACATAAATTATATCAATGCATGTAATCCATGTAGGGATTTCCCTCCTATGAAAGATAGTGATAGTGGAGCTGGTGATATAACTGGTGATGAACATCTTATAACCATATTGGGACAACTGACTCAAGTTATGAATAATAACATTACCTGTATGGAGAATCCTGACCCAAAACATAGAGAAAAAATGTTAGGCTGCTTCATGAGACAACAACATCTAACATTCAATGGGACTACATTTCAATTTATAGCTGTAGAAATGGATAAGTTCCTTAGAGAAGATATTTATTTCTTTGGGAGGTAACAAAAGAGAAAAATTTATGATTCTCTATCAAGAGATGTAGATCAATGGTGGTCATTAATTAAAAACATGAAGGAAGATGAATAAGTAGAAAATATTGAGGGAGTTTAAATAACTTTTCTTAGAAAAATAATTTCCTTGAGAATAAAGAGCTGATATAGAAAGTCAATTTTTGAGTCTGGGTAAAATGAGGATGAGAATGTTGAAAAGTATGAAGCTAAATTCACAAGGTTATCAAGGCATGCTGAAGACTACATATGTAACCCAAGAAGTAAGATTGATCAATTATTTGATGGGTTAAAACCATACCTATGATGGACATTGGTATCATAATATTTCTTATCATATAAAGATATAGTCTCATGTGCTATCAAGATGGAAAAGGAATTCTCTAGGTCTTATTAATTTAAATTAAATCAAGAGAAAAAGTGAATGATGGATCAAGAGATGGATAAAGGAAAAAATGGAAAGAAGGATTTTACTATATTTGATAATTGTGGGAGGAAACACCCAAGTACTTGCTAAATGGAATGGAAGTTTATTATAAGTGTGGAGAAAAAGGACACTAAACTCATGATTATAAGGGGAAAAAAGAGTTCTAAATGTTCAATACTATAATTGTAAATATATGGGATATTATGCAAATGATTCCCCAAAGCGTCAAGGAAATATATCTTAGAAGAAGAAAATGGATCAAGGTCAATCTTATGATGTTACTATGGTCGAAGTGGAATAATTAATGAGTTAGTGTTTAAGAATTATGTTATTATATTCTGGTTATACGTATAATGTGATATATATAAAGATTGTACTACACTACTTCTTCATTAAGGATTTTAAGGCATGAATGTTTTCATTAAGGTTGTTTAGATGATAAAATATTTTCTATGTTCGAATAAGTACTACATTATATTGTTTGGGGAATCTGATGTTACGATTGATTTTCTAAATTTAGATACCCTTTTAGATTATTAATTTGGACAGAACTATTTCGGAAAAATGTTACTGTAGGAATGGAGTAATTTGAATAATGAATATTATTATTTAAGGTTAAATTATGATTTTTTGGATTCTTTAGGAAAACATTTTTTGTTTTAATAAACATTTAGAGGATTACAGAAATAAATTACATCCTTATGATTTATCAAAAGTGATTTAGGTGTAAAAAAATCATTTTTAAACATTCATTTCCTTGTGTAATGGATGAAGTGAAAATTGATCGAAGCGCAACAAAATGATGATATTATGCTTATAAAATGGAAATAAATAAATTAAATGAATGCCTAATAATTATTCATAGGGAAATGATCTTAAAACCAAAAATGATATCCTTGTAATTTTTATAATGAATAAAATGGTAACTTAGATCATCATAGATTTATAGCTTTTTTATTGTTAAATTTTTCATTATCATGTTCTCTATCACTCTCCATCAGAACAATATGATTATTATTTTTTTCATTTCCATCATTCCGTACATGGAACACTAATACGTGTTATCTCTAGTGACCTTTATACTTCAATTTATTTATTTTAAAGTAAGTGTAACATCCCGGTTCTAGAATCCACCCAGAGGTGCCCCGTACCCAGTTGGTCACATGGCCTCAAGAACATTTCCCCGAACGCTAGAGGCTGCCAAGTAGTAGTGAGGGCTTTGGGTGTGATAGTGGGAAAACTATGACCGCATTGGAAGAGTAACATAGAGAAAGTAAATCAATTGAAATAGTAGAAACAAGATAACACCATACAAAAGCAACATCAGAAGACTGGAAATAATAAACTTGATCACACATATATATAAATTATGCATGATACATATGTCTAGAAAAGCAGACAAACAAGTCACAATGCTGAAATACAGTACTAAAACAAGTACAAAAGAAAAACAGTCATCAGCTCCACATTATAGCAAGCCTAAGCTTGGTCTCATGCCCTCCAGCTCCACAGCAATTCAAGTACCTGATGTAGAAGGGCGCTTTCCCTTATCTATAATTGTAGCAATATAATCTGTTTGGGCCCAAAAGCATGACCTAAACAGGGTGTGAGACTAAATCCCAGTAGGAAACAACCATAAGATTTGTGCCTAACAGTAAGTGAGTATATGACAGGTAATAAGTAAAGGAAACAGTAAACAAGGAAGTACTCAGTAGTAAAAAATTCCACAGTAAACAAAGTAGGAAACCCTATAGGTAGTACTCTCAGCCTAACCCCTCTGGTTTAACCAAAACATGGATAGATATTCCCAAATACTCTCTGAGGAAGCATTCACCGTCAATTCCCCCTATAGTCTTTCAGTGGTATCTACAGGTGCTCGGAGGAAGCACTCAATGTCAATTCCCCCTGTGGCCTCATAACATAACTATAAACCCTCTAAGGGAGCACTCAACGTCAATCCCCCCTATGGTCTCACAACGTGATAATAAAAACAGAAAATCTAGAGAATCCCTTACATCAATTATCTCAATGGTCTACTACACCAGGTTCTCACGTCCCAGTGTAATTCAATCAAGTATAGCAAAGCGTATCGGCCAAAGTAAACCTCAAAGAACTAATTGAATATCAGTCTACAACATAACAACATGTCAAATAAAATAAAACACTTTATCCTACAATACTATGCAAGAGAACAACAACGAGGCAACCTAACAGGCTAAGCAAAACCAAAAGGTCATAAACAAACATGCACGGGCAAGCACTTCCAATGATTAACAATTCACACTATTCACAATAAATTAACCTCTACTAAAGCATACAATAATATCAGGTAAACAATATGGCAAGAACGGTAAACACACAATACCATTTTCATGGGTATTGGAAAATTTTCGCATATAGCTCAAAGAATTACAATGGAAAGGTGAAAACCACCTACCTCGGTGTTCGGAGATCGTTATATGTGAACCTCAAGCCTTGAATTGTCCAAGAACACCATAGATATAAAAAAATGATCAAAATTTTCAAATAAAGATAACTTGAGAAAGAGGAGGAATCAGGAAACGAAGCTCAATCAGAAGGAAGAGCTCACCAAGGAAATCCCAACACAATCGACGACGGTCAATTCAGAGAACAGACGTTCGCTCGGGGGCTCAGAGAATATTTGTGGTTGTACGGGTTCTCTTGAATGAACCAGACCTAAAAAAAGGATGTTCTATCTGTTAGACACAAACCCAATACATTTAATGAAAAAAATAAAATACACAGCATGTAATTTTTAATTACACGGCATGTACTTTCCTTTTCCATACTCCGCTTTAGGTGGCCTCCAAGTCACCCCACATGCCCGTGTTCACGACCGTTACACGGCCAGCACCCAGCTACTCGTGGTAACCAAGTACATGGTGTGTACTTATAAAGTACATGACATGTACTTAATAAATTTCAAGAAACTCTCCTTTTTACTTAAAACACCAGAAGAAGGAAAACATACCTCAAAAGAAGATTAGGGTTCTTATAGTAAGGGTCTCATTAATCCTTTTTCCAATGTCAGATTTCAGTAAAGATGTTTTGAAATGTCAAACCCTTAGTTTTTGATCCCGAGTGTAAATTGCAAGAATGAAATTTATTGAAGTAGGAGATAATTTAACACCCCAACACTTTATAATATTTTCATTTATGAATAAGTTTAATTTTTTTTCTTTCTTTTTTTATGCAACACCATGTTAAGCATACACTACATACAACAATGAGTTGGCTTGTGTTACATGAAAGGCCTAGTTTTACCAAACAACAATATATTAAAAAAAATATTATTATTTAAAATAATATATAACCTATCCGTTAGATTAGAGATTGTAATGTCCCGGTTCCGGAAGCCACCCAGAGGCGGCTCGTACCCGGTTGGTCACATGGCCTCAAGAGAATTTCCTCGAATGCCAGAGGCTTCCAACTAGTAGAGAGGGCCTTGGGTGTGATGGTGGGAAAACTATTATATCATTAGAAGAGTAACACAATGGAAGTATATAGATAATAATAGCAGAAGAAAAATAACAACCCCATACAACAGTAAACAGTGGAAGACTAGAAATAATAAACTGAAGCACTCATGTATATGAACGATTCATGATACATATTTCTAGGAAAGAAGCCAAACAAATAAAAATGTAATAATACAAACAGTACTAAACCAAAGTACAAAAGAAAACAGATAAACAACTCCTCATCATCACAATCCTCAGCTTGGTCCTATGATCTCCATCTTTACAATAAATCAAGTACCTGAAGTAGAAGGGCATTTGACCTCATCTATACCTACATCAATATAATCTATTTGGGTCCAAAGAATGACCCAAATAGAGTGTGAGACTAAATACCAGTAGGTAACCACCATAAGATCTGTGCCTAACAGTCAGTGAATATATGATAGACAATAAGAAAAAGGAAGAAGTGAACAAGAAAGTACTCAACAGTAAACAATTACACAGTTCAATTTCATTCAATTCCATATATCAAGTAAGTAGCTAATAAAAGAAGGTAACCCTCTGGGTAGTACTCTCAGACTAACCCCTCTGATTCAAAAAAAACAACACAAGCAACCCTCTGGGAAGTACACATAGTCTAACTCCTCTGGTTCAGCTTAAACATATACTCTCTAGGGAAGCACTCGCCATCAATTACCCCTATAGTATCAGATCGGTAACTAAAAGAAACTCTGGGGAAGCACTTACATCACATTCCCCATGTGGCCCGCATTGAGGAACTACAGACACTCTGAGGAAGCACTTACATCAATTCCCCCCTGTGGTCTCGCATCGTAATGTAAAAACAAAAACTCTGGAGAAGCCCTTACATCCATTCTCCCAATGGTCTTCTAAAATAGGTTCCCATAGCCCTGTGTAAGTCAATAAAGTATTGCAAAGCATATCGGCCAAATTAAACCTCAAGAACTACTTTTCTAAACATTCTACAACATAACAGCATGTCATAATACAATCACTCCATCCTACAATACTAGGCATGGGAAAAAACAAGTCAACCTAATAGGCTAAGCAAGAAAAAATGGTCATAAAAAACATGCATGGGAAAACACTTCCAAAGCATATAAATTAACCCTATTCACATTAAAATTACATCTAATTAATCATACAAGCATAGTAAGCAATTAAAAGAGATAAAATCGTAAACACGAAATACCCTGTTCAAGGGTATTGGGCAATTTTACATATAAAACTCAAGGACTTACTATAGAAAGTCACAAACCACCTACCTCAGTGTTGTAGGATCTATATACGTGAACATCAAGCATTGAATCGCCCAAGAACATGGTATATCTAAAAAAATGCTCAAAATGTTCAACTGAGGATAACTTGAGAAAGAGGAGGAATTAGGAAACAAATCTCTAGAAGAAGGAAGATCTTACCGAGGCGATCCCAACGCAATCAATGGTAGTCAATTAGGAGAAAGGATGCTCAATCGAGGGCTCATAGAAGGATCGATGATCATACGACGCTCCTGGATGATGAAGACGAAGAAGAAGAGGTTTTTGTCCATTAGATGCGACCTCGGTCCGATTAATGAAATAAAAATAAAATACACGGTGTGTAATTTAGAAGTACACGACGTGTACTTGTCTTTACTGGCCCCCACATTAGGCGGTCACCAGGTCACCACACATGGTCGTGTGTACGGCCGTTACACAGCCAACATATAGCTATCTGTGGTAACCTAGTACACAACATGTACTTATAAAGTACACGACGTGTACTTCAAAAATTTACAGAAACTCAAATTACTCTCAAAAACACTAGAAAAGGGAAAACATGCCTGAAAAAAAGATCTGGGTTCTTAAAAACTTCCCCCCATAAAGAAATTTGTCCACGAATTTACCAAGTATAGTGGCGTAGAAGAAGAAACCCCAAAAATATCCGACTACTGTGATCGTACATCGGCCTCCCTCTCCCAAGTCTCATCTTGTACTCACATGTGATACCATAGAACTCTTACCATAGGAACATACCAGCCATAGAGAACCTTCATACTTTGATCAATAATCCAGGTAGGATGATCCTCGAATGAGGCGTTCACCTCTAACTCAACCTCCTTGGGTTGAAAGACATGAGATGGGTCTGAGAAGTAACGTCGAAGAAAATAAACATAGAATATGTCATTCATATCCCGGTACCTCTGAGGCATCTAAAACCGATATGAAACCAGCCCAACTCTCTCTAACACCTCAAACGGTCTGACGTACCTCGACAAAAGATTACCCTGTCTCCTAGTTTTTATGTGTCCCAACCTCGGTGTGACACGTAGGAAAACCCGATCCCTGACCTCGAACTCCAGAGGTCATCTCCACTGATCAGCATAAGACTTCCTTCAAGATTGTGCAGTAGCCATCCTCTTCTGAATCAACTTTATCTGCTCGGTGGTCTCTTGGACAAGACGAGGTCCCAACATAGTTGTCTCTCCTACCTCCATCCAACATAAAGGTAACCATCATGGACTATGATAAAAATCCTCATAAGATTCCATCTGAATATTTGATTGAAAACTATTTTTGTAGGAAAACTCCACACGAGGTATATGCTTCTCCCAAGAACCTCCAAAATCTAGGATGCATGCTCGAAACATGTCCTCAATCACCTTAATCGTATGCTCAGACATGCCATCTGTCTGGGGATGGTAAGTTGTAATCAAAAGTATTTGTTTACCCAAAGCCTTCTGTAGCCCCTCCAGACCTAAGAAGTAAAGTGTGTATCCCTGTCTGAAACAATGGAGTGTGAAAATCCATGTAGAAGTACAATATCTTGGATGTAAAAACTTACCAGCTCATCAACACTAAAGGTCTCCTTGATCGGCAAGAAGTGAAAAACCTTCGCGAGTCTGTCAATGAAAACCCAAACTACATCATTCCCTTGAGGCGACCTCATCAAACCTATCACAAAGTCCATGACGACATCATTCCACTTCTACTCAGGAATGGGTAACAAATGCAAAAGCCTTGTTGGTCGCTGATGCTCCGCCTTCACCTACATGTATGTGGAACACCTCACGATGAAACCAGCAACATCTCTCTTCTTACCTAGCCACCAATACTGATGGTGTAGATCATGATACATCTTGGTGACACCAGGATGAACTTCCCAAACTGAGGATTGAAAGTCCCACATCATCTCCTTGTGTATGTCTGTTGACACCCATACGCGCCCCTGAAAATGAAAGATCTCATCCTCGCTTATTGTATATCTAGGAATATGGTCCTCTCTTGATACACTTTACCCTAGAATTAGGCATTACAAATCTAATAGCTTCCACATTCGCACTCGATCAAGTAGGGTAGAGGTAACAGCTACAGAAGAAATAAACATTTTCTCCTGTCTGTCATGAACCTCAAAATTAATATTAGAGAACAGATCCATAAGATACCTCTCACTGTTAGCCTCTTGAACTGCCTGTATCTGAGTACTCCTTCTCAATGCATCAGCCACGACGTTGCCCTTCCCAGGCATTTAGGCAAGCTCGAAGTCAAATGACTGAAGGTACTCAACCCACCTTCACTATCTCAAATTCAGATCACGCTGAGTGAAGATGTACTTGAGACTTTTGTGGTTGGTGAAAACCACAAAATTATCTCCAAGAAGATAATGTCTCCAATAATTGAAATCATGAACAACTGCCACTAACTCGAGATCGTGCGTCGGGTAATTTCTCTCATGTGGCCTCAACTGACGAGACCCGTATGCAACGACTCCTTCTCCCTTCATAAGCGCAGCTCCCAGCCCGATACCTGAAGCATCATAGTAAATGGAATCGATCTTCCTCGGATCAAGAAATACTAGTATCAGTGCTAAAGTCAACCTCCCTTTCAGCTCTTGAAAGGATGACTCACAAGAATCTGACCATAAGAAATTTTCACCCTTCTTAGTCAGACCCGTCAGCAGTGCTACTAAGCATGAGAAGTCATGTATGAAACATATGTAGTATCCATCCAGCCCTAGAAAAATCCGTACCACAAATACGTTCTTCATTTGCTCCCAGTAAACTACTGATCTCACTTTCTCTAGGTCTACTGACACTCCTATCTCTAAGATAACATGACCCAAGAAGTGAATTTGATCCATCCAAAAGTGGAATTTTGAGAGCTTATCATATAACTGATGCACTCTCAGTGTACTTAGAATGATCTCAAGATGTGTATCATGGTCGTGTCGAGTGTGAGAGTACACCAAGATATCATCCTCAAAGACCACCATGAAAGAATCCAAGTATGGATGGAACACTCGGTTCATCAGTTTCATGAAGACTGCAGGCGCGTTCGTGAGACCGAACGACATAACCATATACTCATATTGACCATACCTACTTCGGAAGGATGTAAGAGGTATATCAGATGTTCTAATGCTCAACTGATGATAACCAGTCCTCAAGTAAATATTCAAGAACACTCGGGATCCTTGAAGCTAATCAAAGTGATCATCAATCCTTGGTAAGGGTTATCAGTTCTTGACCATCAACTGGTGAAAATTCCAATAATCCACACAAAGTCTGAGGGTACCGTATTCCTTCTTCTCAAATAGGTCAGGTGAACCCCAAGGGGAAGTATTAGGTCAGATTAAACCCTTTTCCTACAACTCCTCCAACTACTTCTTGAGCTCCTTCAACTCTGGTGTTTCCATCCTATAAGGAGAAATGGACACCGGTGTCGCTCCTGACACATGCTCAATATAAAATTCCACCTCTTTCTATAGAGTAAACCTAAAAATTTATAAGGAAAGAAATCCTTGAAACAGTCCACCACTGGAGGAAAGTCTAACTATTAAGTCCCCTGTTCATCCCAATATAGACTAGAGATTTGGGCTGTAACTCCTCCCAACCCATGATGCTCAGGTCTTACTCTGCTCTCTTGGACATACCATTTTCCCTTATGAAGAAATGACCCACATTATGATGATGTGAAACTCACACTACAATGATAACAGTTGAAAACTGCCTATAAGGGAACTAACTAGTCCATTCTGAGAATGACATTGTGGCCTGTCATCTCTAGGACATAGAGATCCCATAAGAATTGACACCCACCAACTTCTAGAGGGCACTTCTTGCACAGTCGTACACTATCCATTCTTTTCCCCAACTGAGAGTCTAATGTCAAGATATCAGTATAAGAAAAGATACAGAGCCCAAGTCTCTCCACAAGAGTAACAGATATAAAGCTATGGGAAGCCCTTGTATCGAAAAGAGCAGAATCTAAAACTGAGGAAACTAAGATCGTACCTCGAACTGTAGAGGGTCCGAGATCCTTCTCCTACTGGGTTTTCCCCACTACAAAATTATAACCTATACCGCGGCCCTGTGACCCTGCTTGACCACCCTAAGCTGATCCACCCTGTTTTCACTGAAACCCTGGCGACTGGCTACCATGGACACGACCTCCACCTCATCTTGAACGGCCAGAAGAACTCTAGTTCCCTGATTGATAAGAAACTGGTGGTGCTGCTCCTAAATGAGGAGTCATAGAAGAACCTTTATCACCAACTTCTGATGGGAGGATCTAACAGAAGTGCTGAAGATGACCCATCTCACTGCAATATCGGAACTTCACTAGGTCTTTCAGGCAATGTGGCCTTGTATGATCGCTCTTAACACACTGGTAGCATACCACATGGCTACCTGAATAATTGTCTTTCTTCCTTATATCACCACGTGAAGACCCCGTACGGTGCTTCCTACTATCTATAGGAGGAATAATATCTCTAGACGTCGAGCCTCCTTGGCTCACAACTCTAGAATCCCTTAGATTCCACTCCATGATCAGTTCCTAGTTGACTATATAAGTGATGTAAGTAAACCTGAAGATGTTCACCTATGATCAGATGTCCTTCCTCAGACCATCCTCAAACTTCATTTCCAGGAATAACTCGTCACCTCCTAGAATTGGCGTGAAGCACTGTAGCTCTATGAAAAAAGAATAATACTCTATAATAGAAAGAGCACCCTACTCCAGACTCATGAAATCTTGGGCTTGATCAGCCCTCAAAGTCTCTTAGTAGAAGTAGTCATAGAAGGCACACTGAAACTCATCCCAAGACATAACATGCTGGCATCCCGCCTGTGAGATCACGTCCCACCATATCTTGGAGGAATACAGAAGCATGTATGTGGAAAGATTTACCCTACTCTCTAGAGGCATCTTCAAATTCTCTAAGATAAAAATAATGGCTTCTAACCATGACTTTGTAGCTTGGGGTCCTCTTTCCCCTATGAAGGTGGGAGGATGATGCTGCTGGAAAACCTGCCTCAACTCTTCCATAGACGGGGTATGATGCGGTACTCCACGGAAGGTCTACATGAACCTCATAAATCCATCTTGGAAATATTCCTTAGCACCTGTGTCCGGAATGACAGCTGGTGCCAAGACTGGTACAACTGGAGGATCTGCTAGAATTCCCTTATCAGCCATATCTGGTGTCTGATCACTTCCCTGTAACTGGAATACAACCAAAGGATGTCTCAATGTCATGACTCTGCAATGTCAAGAACACACCTTATATCAATATTATCAAGGACTGAAAACTACAAGTGTAAGAAGGGGGAAAGAGAAAAAAAATAGTTCAAGTTTTCCAAAACATGACTACACGAAATGTATAATCCCTACATGGCGTGTTCTCTTAATCCATTCACATGGACGTGTATCCCTACCAACCTTGGTTGTGTAACACCCCAAACACACGGCGTGTTGTCCTAACACATGGCGTTTACTTGAATCCCCTTCCCCTGCCCGAGTCCTTCTACATGACTAACCCACACTCTTCCCATATAACAAGACTACACGACGTGTTAGTGCCAAACATAGCGTGCACAAGGTGAGCTTCACTATCCTGTGTTTGTTAGTTACACTGCCGGTTACATGGCTCACACTACACGGAATGTTCCAGATGGACATGGAATGTACTAAGAATATTTTTCCAAACTGTGTTGTTCATTACACAGCTGGGTAATTGGGTTACACTACACGATGTGTTCCAGACGAACATGACGTGTATTAGAAAAGAATCAACTGACCCGTGTTGTTAGTGACATGGACAGTTACATGGTTCTACAATACGACATGTACATCCTCTACACGGTGTGTCCTACCACATATTCTAGACCCTGTGTCCCCACCCACACAGTCTAAGACATAGTTAGGCACTACATGGTGTGTACATACGGTACATGGCTTGTACTTTAGAAAAATAGTTTCTTCCCAAATAGAAGAACACATGGTATGTATTTAACATTACACGCCATGTATTTTGGGTTTTCCGAGATAGTAATCCTCATAAAATACTCTGGAACCTAGAAGGAAACACTAAAATGAACATTAGGGTGCCAAATTCCGATTCTTGAGGGCCCATACTCCCCACAAATCAAAGCTCAACATCTTCTATAGGTTATATACCAAGATAACAGTGTAATGATCCACCAAATTCTGGTCCATGAGGTCCCATAACACCTCAAGAGCCAAAGTATTGAGTTCATTCAAAAAAAACCTTACACAATCAATACCCTATCAAACAACAGGTATTTTATCAAGGTATCTATCACAACAACATGAAATCACTAATGCACCCTAAATGGCATGACAAGAATGCATGACATGTGATTCCTAGCAAGTTCATATATGATGCATGAGAGGTAATACCCTCATCTCATCAGGTTTTAACAAAAATAGATCCTCAATAATATCAATGATAATAGCAGAAAGCACGTGAATCATCCAATGATGAAAATTAAATCAACCGTAAAATTGCAAAACCAGAAAAATTTCAATAAACGAGGTAGATTGAATTTTCCTTGTACATGGGTTAGCTACTCCCAAGAATAGCTTATTACCAAGTACCTATTCCATCCTATCCTTGACTATAAGCTCCAAACAGTAATTCAAGAAGAAAATAATTCCTCTGATACCACTTTGTAATGTTCCAGTTCTGAAAGACACCCAGAGGCGCCCCGAACCCAGTTGGTCACATGGCCTCAAGTGCATTTCATCGAATGCCAGAGGCTGCCGAATAGCAGTGAGGTCCTTGGGTGTGATAGTGGAGAAACTATGATATCATTGGAAGAGTAACATAGTGGAAGTAAACAGATAAAAATATCGGAATCAAAATAAGAACACCATACAACAGTAAACAGCAGAAGACTAGAAATAATAAACTGAAGCACACATATATATGAATGAGGCATGATACATATGTCTAGGAAAGCATCCAAACAAATCACAATGCTGCAATAAAAATAGTACAAAACCAAAGTAAAAAAAGAAAAGAGATAAACAGCTCCTCAACATCGCAAGCCTCGGCTTGGTCCCATGCTCTCCAGCTCCACAGCAAATCAAGTACATGAAGTAGAAGGGCATTTTCCCTTATCTATACCTGTAGAAATATATTCTATTTGGGTCTAAAGAATGACCCAAATAGGGTGTGAGACTAAATCCCAGTAGGCAACCACCAAAAGATCTGTGCCTAATAGTCAGTGAATATATGGTAGGCAATAAGAAAAAGGAAGTACTAAACAAGAAATTACTCAGCAGTAAACAATTAAACATTTCAATTTCATTCAATTCCATATATCATGTAAGCAGCTAATCAAATAAGGTAACCCTTGGGGTAGTACTCTCATCCTATCCCCTTTGGTTCAACCAAAAAAACACAAGCAACCCTCTATGAAGTACGCACAGTCTAACCCCTCTGGTTCAGCTTAAACATACACTCTCTGGGGAAGCACTCACCGTCAATTCCCCCTATACTCTCATATTGATAACTAAAAGGAACTTTGGGGAAGCACTTATGTCACATTCTCCTTGTGGCATGTGTCGAGGAACTACAGACACTCTGAGTAAGCACTTATGTCAATTCCCCCTATGGTCTAGCATCGTAAAGTAAAAACAGACACTCTCGAGAAGTCCTTACGTCCATTCTCCCTATGGTCTACTACACCAGGTTCCCACTGCCCTGTGTAAGTCAATAAAGTATAAAAAATCATATTGTCCAAATTAAACCTCAAAAAATACTTGGCTAAACAGTCTACAGGATAACAACATGTCAAAATACAATCACTCCATCCTAAAATACTAGGCATGGGAAAAAACAAGGTCGCCTAATAGGATAAGCAAGAACAAACAGTCATAAACAAAACATGCATGGGAAAAAACATCCAAATCATAGAAATTAACCCTATTAACATTCAAATTACCTCTAATCAAGTATACAATCATAGAAGGCAATTAACAAGGCTAAAATCGTAAACATGCAATACCCCATTCAAGGGTATTGGGAAATTTTGCACATAAAACTCAATGAATTTCTACAGAAAGGCACAAACCACATGCCTCAGTGTTGTAGGATCAATATATGTGATAATCAAGTCTTTAATCGTCCAATAACATGGTAGATCCACAAAAATGCTCAAAATGTTCAACTGAGGATAAATTGAGACAGAGGAGGAATCAGGAAACGAAGCTCGAGAAAAAGGGAGAGATTACCGTGGTGATCCCAATGCAATCGACGACGATTGATTTAGAGAACGGATGCTTGATCAGGGTCTCATAGAAGGATCAGTGATCATACAATGCTCTTGGACGAAGAAGGTAAAGAAGAAGAGTGTTATGTCCATTAGACGCAAACCTGGTCTGATTAATGAAATAAAAAGAAAGTACACGGTGTGTACTTCCCATTACCGGACCCCGCATTAGGTTGTCACCAGTTCACCACACAAAGCCATGTGTAAGACTGTTACACGGCCAACATACAGCTACCCATAGTAATCGAGAACATGACATGTACTTCAAAGATTTCTAGAAACTCCTCTTATTCTAAAAAACACTTGAAAAGGGAGAACATACTTTAAAAGAAGATCCGGGTTCTTATAGAGATTATGAATTGTATTAATTTTTCTTTTAATTTTATATATATAATTTTTAAACTCATCTTATGCATTTTTCAGACATTAAATAAGAAAATATTTATTTATTTTTGAATAAAAGAAGTATTTTTCAAAAAATGCGATTTTCTGCCTTTTAATAGAGAACCTTTTTTAATTAAAATATTTGACACTTTTATATATTAAATTTGATAAAATAAACTTATTATTTATAATTAGTATATAAAAAATTAGTTTGTAAATTTTATTGGTGTTTTTCTAATAACTTTTACATTTTAATAAATAGTGAAAAATACAACATTTTAATTCAAAAATGATTTTTCATATAATTTACTTATATAGAAAGATTATAATTTTATTTGGTTTTATAGTTTAATTATACTATTATTTTATCATTTAATTAAATTTAGGTCATTTAAACCAATTTAAAATTGAAATTGGCTTCAAAAACATTGTCAACTTTTGAACATTTCACTTTTAAAACCCTCTTTTTAGTCTTGTCTGCAGAATTAATTTTAAATACAATTTTCCCAATTCTATGAATTTAATTAGAAAAAATTTATTCTATATTTGGAATCAGAAGATAAAAATTATGTTTTAATGTCAATTCAATTTTTATGTATAAAAAAATTACCATGGTAAGAAAATTATTTACCGTGGTAAAAGTAAAATTTTGGCAAGGGTTAAAGATAAAAGTTATAAGATTAACATACCTAAATAATAAAAAATTTAATGGTTGGGTGAGGTGTGTATAGAAACTAAAAATCCTATAGAACATTAATTAAAATCCAAAGTCATTTAATTTAATTCCACCTCTATATGGTTTTCTTTTAATACAAAATAATCAATAAATTAATCACTTGAACCCACCTCTCCTCAAGTATAAATACCACCTATACACCACCCTATTTCGACCCAAAAATCCTTTTGGATCATAAAATATCTTCCCAAAACTATCCTCCTAACTCTCCCCATGTACAATTTCTACTGGAATCACCAAAAGACCAAATCCAAGGCCCTCAAGGGTCTTTCATGGAGGTGATATTCAAGAGGTGATTTTGTCAAAATACCTCTCTTAATTTCTTTTCTTTTTCTACTTTTTCCTCACCGCCTTCATAAATAAATGAATGATAACTCTAGAATAACGTATAATCTATATTTTTATGTTTATAATGGAATATATCATATCCATGTCATTTCTCACCTCCTCTTATTCAATGAAACGAAATTTTTTTCCAAGTTATGCCGATTAATTGACTCCGTGAATATTGTTTTTGTTGTTTTTCTATTTCCACCTTCAGGGATGGTCTTAAAAATATTTTTATGGTTAAATAATATTTTAATATTTAAATTATATCCTTTTTTATATTTTTTACCTTTAAACCTTCATGCTTTCTATATTTTGGATATACAATAACATCATTTGAGGAAATGTAGACTACCGCCCCCTCAAAGCGATGTGATTCGTTCACAGTATACATGAAACATAATAAAGAAAATTTTAATAAATATATGCAATTTATATGAAATATATATGATACTGGAATTATAATATACATATTTATGATTCACTTTTCAATATTTTAATATGAAAAAGAATTGAAATTAGCATTCATGCGTACATACGACATACTGTCTCCATGAACGTTGCATTTCATTTATATCTAAAAACTTTATAGTTTATTCTAAATACAAATATACTCAATATATAAGATACGTATTTCATGATTTACATTATGGATATTATTAAATCATGATATACATAATATAATATGTAAATAACAAGTCAAAACATACTTGATAAAACTAGGCAATTAACACCCAAAATAGTGAAATAATGAAATATTGTTAAAAAATGGGTAATAAGATATTATAAGGATATATAATATTATAAACATGATTATGGCTCTATAATAAGTTATTAACACTATTCAAACCATTATACAGTAGGTTAAAGGAAAATCACTCCAAAAGGAATCGCATAGTATGGGTTAATTTCACTATCGTTTTATTTTATGAGATTGTTTATATGTAAGTATCTATTTGGAAATATTTATTATCCATGTCCATGTTTCTTAAAAATATAATTCAAAATATTATTACTATTCCTCAAAAAAAATTAAGGTAATTTTTATCCATGTTTTACTTTTTATAAAACATTTGGGATGAATCTTTCCATCATTTTCAAAATGATGTACTTTATGACATTTTAGATAAAATTAAGGAATGGATGTTTCTTTTAACTTATATGGTGTGAGAGGTTATTTATTCCATTTTTACACCTTAACATTTTGAATATTCACTTAAAATCTTAAAATTTTATTTTTAAAATAAATGTTTTCTTTTTTTATTGCATAGCTTTTAAATAATTTTAAAGTAAAAATAGATATTTTCTCAAATAGTTTTAATAATTTTATTTGATTGTTTTCATCTATGTCAACATTATTTGTTGGATTTTATTCTTAATTGTTGTTGATTTATTATGATACAATCTTCTGTAGTGTATTGAAGGTTTGTGATATATTTTACTATAGATGTACTATTTTGATACCATTTATGGTTTATGGTTAAAGTATTAACATTTTTTATGATAGTTTTAATACAAATATTTATATTATGGTTTTCCCCTTTCATAAGAAGAATGCATTGGACTTAGTAAGTGATGGGTGGGACCCGCTATATCCCCTAGATGCATTAGTAGGTCTCATGAGACAAACTAGTGTCTTGAAACAAGGCCTTGATAGTATGGTAATTTATGGTCTTGGCACGATTCCTTAACTATATGGTTATGATGTCTAGAATTATGAATTCTCTCCTTATGAGATTAGTTATTGATATTACATGTGATTATTCAACTAGTAGAATATCCATGTGAATGTTTAAATGTAATTATTTCATTTATTCTTTCCATATTATGTTGAATATTATATTTAAAAGGATTTTGTTTCAGTTTTATTCCTTTACTTAAATGTTTATGTTTATTTATGATAGCTTCCTCTATATTATTTACCCTTAATGAGAATGTGAGCTCTCTCATTTCTTATGTTTTATTTTATCAGGATGCCAAGGTGTGTATTATGATTTATATATAGGGATAATCTAGGAGAATAATTGTGTTCTTAAAAGATTATCCATGTTGTATTTTATGTTTTGAATTGTAATTTAAGGTTTATATATGTAATCTATTTTCCAAGACTGCTAAACTGACCAGTCCTTTGGGATTTGATTCCTTGTAATCATTCCAATGTAATAAAATAATGTATCGACTCTAGGATTCTAGGGTCAGAGAGTTATAGAGGCAGTGATATTTTCTATCAAAATTCAATAATCTCCACCTTGATGAAAAATATTTCTATGTTGATTCTCAAACAATTCATCATATTGTTGTTTCCTTCCCGATTACTATAGGTATCTCAGGTAAAAGAGATGTTGATCAAGTCTAAACAATTTTGGAACTTGATCCCTATAACTACCTTTTTATCCTTAAAAGGAATAAAAAGACCCCATGCCTGATTCTGATGTAGTGAACTAATTTCTTCTTCCTTAACTAACTTATACGTGTTCCTTTATTTTCTATCCAAAATATCTCAATAGTTATATGGAATATGATCTTCAATTACAGAATTATAATAAAAAACCATGTCCTAGAAGGTCTCCATAAGGTCTTTTATACTTTACTAGTGTTGACACTCTCTTATGCTATCATTGATTCACATGTAATAGACATAGTGTACAAATAATTAAAATAACCTTTTAAAATACATTTCATCAGAAATAGTTAACCACATATTACTTTCATCTTCAATGGTTATCGAGAAACCAATATTATCCAAGACTCTAATATATATGGGGTTATTTTATAATTCTGATACACGTATTACATTTATAAGGTATCAAGTTGTACCATCATGAATCCTCAAATGTATTGTTCTAAAGCTTCTCATGTGGAAGGAGTGGTTATTTCCCATAAGAACCTAACCGTCATATAACACCTTGAGGTTTGAAAACCAATATTGATTCTTGTACATATGGAATGGAAAAACTGAATTAAGAATCCAAAATTATGAATGGCTAACCGTAAATGAAATTAGTAAATGAGTATCTTCAACATCCTTGGTTTTATGTACAACATTCACCTTCAATTTCCCAATTTTGGGACAATCCTTCTTCCAGTGACCTTTTTGATGATATCAGGCACACACATCTTTTTTTGGATGTCTATATCTGAAATCCCAACATAACTTCAATCATGATTCATGTATTCAAAATCCTTCATATTTCCTATCATATTATTTTTCTATAGTTTCCATAAATGCCTCTAATATAGAGTCTCTATGTTCAAACGTGTCTGTCCAAATGTACTCATTATTAATTAAGGCATTTGATACATCAAAAAAATTTACCTCATCATTACCATACAACAATTTTGTAGTATGGTTATCATAACTCTCTGGTATAGAGTTTAGAAAAAAAATATTCTTATATCCATCGATAATTATTACTTATAAATTTTTTAAATATGTCATGTTTTTATTAAAACAGTCTAGGTTCTCAATCATGTATATACCAACAATGTACTAAAATTTGAAAAATTTATTTTTTGGGTAGATATTATTTTTGATGCATTTGGCCATATTCTTGTTCTATGAAATATTCCACAAGTTTTCAACGAGTTATCTTACATCACACTATATTTCTAATCTTTAGTTAAACAAATCTAGATCATACTGCATGATTGACCATTGAGTCTCTTCCAATCACCATCAGTGATGTCGAGGAGCTTTTCTTTCCAGGTGATATGCAACTCCTACTGAGTTAGAATATCCATAACTTCACATTTAAAAATATTGAATTTATTCTTACCATCAAATTTCTTCACCTTGAATTTGGTGACAGACACCATACTTATATGTCTGGAAGTACTTGTAGACTCGGTATTTAAATCTGGAATAGACTACTGGGGTGGTACCATATTGATTTCATCTTGGGGATTCTCCATAAATAAGATCATAATTTAGAAAAATAGAGAGTGATAATAAATCTATTATAGTTAAAAATAACCAAATCAACTATTTAATTTCTTAAATTGGATCCCAAATGAATGCCAAATTTTTTCCCCATTTTGTTTAAAAAATGCTAAATTTCCAACTCAATTTTTTGAAAAAAATATTCTCAATTTTCACACCACCCCTAAGATTCCTATCTCACATTTTTTCTTTTAAATTCCTCTTACAAAACATGAATAAAATGAGACTTACCCTTTTTCATGACATCACATGTATCCTCACATAACACTTTTTCTTTCTTCCTTATTTTTTATTCCAAACACATCTTTCCTGCCCCATTTAATTTTTCATTCCTTATCAACATGGTTGAAAATAAAAATATAGAGGGTGAGATAGAAATTATACAATAATAGGAAGATCTATGGTTGGAAATGCAGTGGGGTTATATATGTGTAGACAAATTTAGGTTGCAGGTGTACGAAGAATGGGTTTGAACTAGGAATGTGGGTCGTAGACAGTAGTCTCGAGTGGAAAGGTGGTCAGAAGAGTTGCTAGAATTATTATCCATGTAATCAAAATCAACTTATCTTTGATACCAGTTTGTTGTGTAGAAGTGATGTATCACTCAAATTATCATACTCAAGAAGATAGAGAAAAAAAACTGAGCACACAAAATTTAATGTGGTTTGTCGAGTGACCTACGTCCACAGGGAAGGTAGTATATTTGATCTTGTTAAAATGGGAGAACATATTATAGAAGGGAACAACCACATCTTTCCCACACATTAAATATCATATTTATATGGTAAAAGGAGGGATAAGAAACACAAAAAATGCTGCTGAAAAAAATATTTGGTTGGTTACCAAACAAATTCTTCTAGGAGCCAATGCCAACCCCATTTGTTGGTCGTCATCAATAGGCACCAACCCTTGTTTCAGAATTCTATAGCATCTACCAATCATGAGGAATTGGTTTTTTTCATCAACATTCAACATTATCTTAGGTTTGGAACTAATCAAATTGTAGATGTTGGTATTTGTTCCACCTTTCCCCACCACCAGCATGTATAGAGTGTCATATAACACAACCAGATGTAGGGTAGAGGCCGACTCACAGGTGGAGATGATGACCTTGAAGCATAGTGGTGATTTTAGTTTGGGGATCATAACCACCATGGTACATAGGGACATGCCTTGAAACCAAATAAAACTCTAAATCACATTCCCCTTTTAAATATTGTAAAATATAAAGCATCCATGGAGATGGTACCTTAAGGTAGATGGCATAGGGGTTGAGGAAGTTGTGGTAGAGACAGAGGTGGGCATCAGAAAATAAGGCACAAAGGATGGGGTGATCCATATAGCACCCATCTAATTGGAAACATTGTTAGAGGAGCTCACTGTCCCCTGATGAAGCTTCTTTTTTAAGTAAATAAATAGTGAAATTGTACAAAAAATGGGGTAAAGGAGGAGAAAAGAGGGAAGGAATTATTATGGAGGAATTATTAATGACAAAAGATCAAACCTTCTGGACACCACTCTTGGATCTGACCATGGGGATTCCCTAAATATCGAATGTTCTTTCCTTGGTGTACCCATTGGGCCCTTCTTCCATGGCCACACCCAACATATGAAAAGTCCCCTTTATGTTATGTTTCTTCATCCCACCTATGGTGAATATAGAATTTCAATAGATCAAAATCCTAAGATTTCTAGCATTCGAGTATCCATTTTTCTCATTCATCCTATAAACTAATGTCACCAGGATTTACTAGACGGATCCTATGGGTGACCTAGCTAGAATCTCATAATAATAATCATTAAAATATTAATCCGGATCCTAAACATACTACACATCCTAAGGGCCTATGGTGTCCAATGAATTCTATACAATCTCGTGATCGAATCTCACTGTCTTGTGCATTCTTCACATGGATCAGCACCTGGATATCAACATAAAAACTCGACATCCATGATTATGTCACCACATTTATGTCTTATCACACAATGTCACATGTTTCTCAAAATATAGATTCAAGGAATCATATCTAGGAATCAAAAACATAACTATCACACCACATTAGGCCCATAGGTAGGGTCACATAAAGTTTGTTTGAAACTATTACAGGTTTAGGTTTATTCAATTCTTCCCTTTATCATTGATAAAGAAATGCTGATAAAGGGGGTACCTCAATTAACACTATTTTTTTTTGATAAATTTACCCCTTTATTAGTGTTTTTAGCGATGATTAATGTCACTTTTATCAGTTCTTTTCTTATCACTGATAAAAATATTTCTTTTTTCAGTGCTAAAACAATGATAAAAGATGTATTTCATAAAAAAAATTATGTCATTAAAATAATATGTTAAAACTTTAATATATTTATATTGATATAAATATAATATATTTTATAAAATATGATTTATATAATACTAAATATTAAATCACACTCAATATATAAGATATTTAGTGAAACAATGGATAATAAAATAATTAAAAATTAATATTAATTAACAATTAGCTGATTATTATTGAGTAATATTCATTTAATAATACTTTGATGATGGAAAAACTCAATAAATTAATAAATGATCTAAAATATGTTAAAAAATGAATTGAACTTCAAACAGCCATACCTTTTAATCAGAGTGTCCTTTTGAACACCACTACATATCAAATTGCTTGTGAAAATATCTACATCACAGTGACCTAGGGAGACCGCCATCAATGTTTTTTTGAGGTCAAAAAATGTCCAAAAGGCCCCTAAAATTGAGATTTTTTTGAGGTAACTTTTTTTGGACATTTGATGGAATTTTAGAATCACTTGAGGGGGTATTCTTATATTTTTTCAATGGAGGATCACATTTTTTATATACTAAATTCATATAGAATAATATAATATTAATGTTTTATATTTTTTTGATATCGTAGTGTTATTCATTATTAAATATATATACATATATACATATTTGTATATATTTACGACTAAAAAATTATTTTTATAAATAAATTCGTAAACATATTTACATATTAAATATCTTTCTAAATGTATTTTTGTGTGTGTCTATATTAATATTTATTTATATTTATATACCTAAACAATGTATATATAATGTTTATATATATATAAATATATTTGTGAGTGTGTATGTATTAACCAAAATATATATATTTATTTATATATTCTAATATATGTATATAAATATAAATATGTATAATTATATTTATCAACACACACATATATCTAAATATGTGTGTGTGTGTGTGAATATATGTATTCATGCATGCATGTATATATGTTTGTTTCTGTATATTTAAAAACACACACAAAACATATTTTATAAGTGTATTTAAAAATAATTATATACATATATATATCAATATATGATTAAATACATGGATACAAAATGTAACTAAAATTATATAAATTAATAGATATATCATAAAATAAAGAACAAAACAACATAGAGCAGTGGTAAAGACACAAGTATGTAAGGGTGGAGGTCCTAGGTTCAAATCCTAGTGAAGGTGAACATGGGAGTGGGTAGGAGCAGTTTTCTAGCACTAATAAAGGGTAGTGGGATCATATGAGAACTAATAAAATAGGTGAGGTGGAGTTCAAGTGCTGATAAAGTGGGGTGACCTCCCTATGAATCTCTCACCAATTAACCAAATTTTTTATGGTTTTATATTTTTTACTTTTAGTAGTGATTTTTTTAGCACTGGTAAAAGGGACACCCTTTTATCATCACTTATATCATCAATGCTTTTTTAGCACTAATAAAGGTCTTTTTAGTGCTGATAAAAGGGGGATTTTTAGTAGTGTGGGTATCCATAACTGCATCAATAATAGCTAGGTGATATCATACATATGATATAAGGGTTGGTCGAACACCTAAACCCTTACCTATTTTCCATATCCCCATCAGATCACATGTTGGGTGTGGGTTATAAATTAACATTCGCTGCCATCTCTACCCATACCCACACACACACACACCCAATTAGGGTTAGTCTATCATTGGGAACCTTCTTATGTAAAATAAATCACTTAAAAGTAGAGACACCCTACTTGGGGCCCTATTGGTGAACACAGGGGAAGAGGCACCCCACTTGGATCCTTGGTCTCATTCAAGTCCCTGGGATCATAACCCACCACATAAAGTACATCACATTCCTAGGAAATGTCATAACATATCATGACCTCATGGCCTAAAAGGGTATGACTCATAGGAAACCCACTCAAGATATGGATGAATGCATGTATCATAATCCATGTTCTTTCAAATTGATCACTCAAAAAAACCAATCCAAGTCATCCTATAGTCTGTCCACCTTAGTACGGTTACTCTAGGTTAGTACTACGAGCCTATTGGATCTAAGGAATCACAAGGTTCTTATTAGGCCCACTTGGGCCCATCATCATAGGTCCACTCACACCTCCTATTGTAGAGTTTTATGGCTTTCATAGAGGTTCACCACATAATTTACATTATAATTTAAATCAAGGAGCACCCCATGGGGTGATGGTGTCATGTCCAACTCTACCAATGGTCATGACCTTGACCATCAGTTGGTGAGGCATCTACATAGAGTGAAAGGGCTTGTTATGGCCTGTGTAACTCTATAGGGTCTAAGTATCATCTATAGGATTAAAAATATTAATTAATTACAATTCTAAGCAATCTATTTCCTTAGTTCATTAACCTAAATAACTAGGTTAGCACCCTCAATGGTGAGACTACTTGTCACAATACACTAAAACTAAACAACCATTATACTATAGAGCAATTACCAGGATCACTTTCTTTAATTGAATATTTTATCATTTATTTATAAAGACCAATGGCTCTACCAAGTCCCATACAAGCACACCTACACTATAAAATATTTTAATTTTTTCAAAAAGGACATATATTTTGGTAAAGTTATATTTTCTATTGGTAATTTTTTTTACCAATAGATATTTAATTATTAATAAATTATTGGAAAAAAAATATATCATTAAATGTTATTACAATAGAAGAAATAATTATTTTTTAACTATAATAATACAAATACATGATACATATTTTGGTAAAAATATTTATCAATATATTTATACAATAGATTTATCTGGTGATAATATTATCAAAATTTATCTTTTAATTTATTATAAACAATACCAAAAATTAATATCTATTTGTAAATTATATTTTTAAGAAAATATTATATTTGTGTATTTCAATATTTTTTTCAAAAGTTGTATATTATATTTATTAATGTAATTATATATAATATATTTATTATATAATAATTACAAATTTAGCATATATGAAACTCTAAAAATGAAGGTTTTATTTGAAAAAACATATTCAAACATAATTACAAACATGTTTAACCATGTTCAAATTCCTTGTGAATTTATAATAAACTCCATCAAATTTTATCCGCAATCTATTTCACTCAAACATTTTTTTTGTTTTCCTTGATCACACTCATGGCCAGAAGGATCTAATTATCCCCACTCATGTAAACAAGTCAACTTTCTTGCACTTGTGGATGAAAATAGTTCATCTATAATCTCACAATAACATAAAGAAGAACCCAATGGCTAAACATGTTTAAAATATTATTAATTTATTTATATATAGTATATTTATTATATAAAAATTATAAATTTATCATATATGAAACTCCAACAAACCAAAGTTTTATTTGAAAAAAACATTAAAAAAAATTACAAACATGTTAATAATTTTAAAATTCCAAGTGAATTTACATGAAACTTCATCAAACTTCATCCACCTTCTATTTCCCTCATACATCAGTTGTTATTTTTCAGGATCCCAATGGGGGTCGGAAGGATCTAATCATCCCCAATCATGTAAACATGTACTATTTATTACAATTTTGGATGAAATAGTTCATTTATAATATTACACTAACATCAAAAAAGATCTCAATGGTTAAACATGTTTAAAAATAAAATATAAAAAATAATTTGTTTAAAAAGTGGATTTTCCATACAAAACAAACATATGTTCAACTGTTTACTACTTTCATAAAATATCAAACAATATCTCATTTATTTTTTACAACTTTTATAAAACATCCAATATAAAAAAATGTACAAAAAAAATCTATTTAACTATTTTACATGAATCATATCAATAAAAAAGGGATCTAAAAAGAGAATGATACATAATAAAAAAGAGAACAAAATCCATGACTCAAGTAGATAGAGAATAGATTCTTGCCTATAGTGCATAAAAACCTCAGTTCATGACTAATGAATACGTGCACTAAGGATTTACAGAGAATGTTTCATACTAAAAAAGATAATTTTACATACTGAAAATGATAGAAAATAATATTTATATAGCCTCTAATATATAAAAATCTCATTTCATGACTAAAAAAGATGCCCAATGAGGCTTCAGTTTATGAACTAGAGTATGTTTTATACTAAATGGGATTCTATAAATATGAGGTTCCTGAATTATATAGAACAATATATGAAACCTATTGTATATAAAAACTGAGGCCTTAAAATATATTGATATTACAGAAAACTTGCATACATTAAAGTACCACATGCAACAACATGTTTGAAGTTTCATGAAAAACAGAATCCATGGATCAAGAAAATGGAGGTTGATGATAATAAAAAACTAAATACATGTTACATGTTTATAATATATCTACTATAATCTCTAAAACAATTAATGTAGTATAGTTCTACATTTTTATTAGGATAAATGCATAATGGTGTTACTAACTGGATTTGGGAGATTAAAGAAGACGTGTTCTGAGTTTCATGTTTTCCAAGAAGGGTGGAGATTAATAGACATGGTCGACACATGAATTATACTATTAATGTTGATATTTTAGACCTATATATATTTTTAATTTGATTCATATGATCCCAAGTTTTTTTTAAAAAGGACTAAGTTAAATTATAGGAAGAATTGTTCCTTCTTTCCTATATTGATTCATTATGGTATGAAAGGTGAAAATTTTTCTTTTTTACTTCATCAAAGTTGTAAATATTTTGAAAAATAAATCCAAATATAGGAACATTAAACTCAAATTAGACATCTCTAATGTGTTTTCAATGGTGATAAAAATGTTGGTTAGGTTAAATCTATTCAGAATTTTCAAAAAATTAAATAACCATCTAATGATTTTTAAACAACTGACCCAATCACTCTAGAAAAACAAACATAAATAACCTAAAACCAAATAAACTAAATGAATTTAATTATTTAAAAATAACCAAAATAACCAAGATTAAAATAATATTTCAGTTTAAAAAAAAGTACTAGTGCCCAACATTATAGGCCGCATATCCAAATTCTTATCACCACATACATTCCAAATACCCAACCAATAGCATTCCAAATTACTGGTAATAGTTGTTCAAAACCTTAAAATGTCCAATATAATAGATACTATTTTTTATCCATAAAAATTATAACAAAAATTTAGGAAAATCATCAAGTCTTTATAGATTGATCAAATTCATGTGAATTAATTTTTTTTTCATTTTTTTTCATATTGAAATACCAATGTTATTATTCTAAAATTTATATTTTGTTGACTTCAACCATAAAAATGTTTAGTTTTATTTTATTTTCTCAAATTTATTCTTTCAAGATTATTATGTTTTTTTAATTATTAATTTTTATTAGGATGTTTTTATGGCCACTTGGGCCTCCCTTTTGGGATTATTCTTTTGGCATATACATGTTGCATGTACTGCCTTCCCATGGCACCATGGAAATCCCTGTGGCCTTTATTCTTGTTCATTAATCTCTTCTCCCACTCATTGCATTCCCATAATCTACCTGGTGAGGTGAATTAATTTTCATTTTTTGGTTTCTGTGAGGCTCTACATCAGGTTCTTGGGGATTGGACTTGCTCTTTTGAAGCACTGCGGATGTTAGGGGGAATTGATCACCCTCTACACTATTATATCTTTATCATTAAATCTTCCTTATCCACTCACAGTTGTGGTGTTATACCACTCCAATTTATGGATCTCTAACCCTAACCTAGTTATTCTAGTTCCTCGGTGGTAAGTCTCTGTGTTGGTTATTCTCCATGGTACACTTTTGGTGTACCGCTTCTGGTGGAGCTTCGGTGATAGCATCCTTTAGTTAAGAAGACGTGAGGTCAAGTACCTGAGGAAAAATTGATCCAATCCAGGTGAGTACCCCTGTAAGAAAATGGTTCCTTAATGTGTATGAAGTTTTAGTATAACACATCAATGAAGACTAGAGGATATCATGATATTCAAACCTCCATGCATCAGGCACTGTAAGATCCTTATATTTCTATTCATTATTTTGATTTTATAATAGCAGTTTTTATGCTTATGTTGATGTTTCTCCACACTTGTATACTGTAAATCTATTTCTTCCTTTGAAATTGAATAAAACACATTTGTGGGTGGTGTTATTAAAGTGGAAATAGGTCCTAGTGGGACCAAATCACGTAAATTATTATGTTCATTATAATTTATTTAATTATTTCATCTTGTATGTTCGATTATGTTTATTTCAACTTCTGAAAGAAACACCCTAGTTTATTCCTTCATATTTCATGTGTTCTATTCTGATTAGTGTACCCTTACCCCTTAAAATGTAGTGATAAAAATGTCATTTATGTTAAAACTATTCAGAATTTTCAAAAACTGAAATAACTGATTAATGATTTTTTAATAACCAACCTACTAATTTAGTTTCCAAAACCAAAATATCCAAAAACCAAATGAACTGAATCAATTTAATTGTTTTGAAATAACCAAAATAACCAATATTAAAATGGTACTTTTGTTTTTAAAAAAATACTAGTTTCAATCATTTTAGGCCTCCTCTTCAAATTTATATCACCACCTTCATTCAAAATTCCCAATCATTAGTATTCCAAATTCTTGGTAATAGTAGCACAACACGAAAAAAATTACAGCATCAAAACTATTATGGATTATCCCTAAAAATTTACAAAAAATAATTTAGGAAATTTATCAGGTCATTACATATTGATCAAATTGAAATGAGAATTTACAAGAATCTGATCACATGTCTTGATAATTGGATGGAAAATTTATAATAATATATTTGTAAATTAATATTCATCCAGACTATATGTTTTGTAGTATTTAATAATATGTAGAAAGAATATAAAAAATATTCATAAAAAAATTCAAAATGAAAAAACTTAACTGATCAATAGTGTATTTACAAAACTAGAAATACCCAAAATATGTGTTTTCCTTCAATTTATGATGATAAAACTCCAAATAAGAAATTACAAATGAAATATTCTAGCTGATTAATTATGGATTTACAAAACTATATATACCATAAATATGTACTTCAAAGCCAATGATAAATTATTTGTAATTTTTATATTTTTTCCATTTGATAAGAGAGTGAAAATCTTCTTTTTTACTCTGAACTGAAATAAAAAATCCTCACATTTACTAAAAATAAAAACAAAATCAATTATCATGAATCAGATAAAAAATAATCGTCAAACTAGAGGACAAAATTCCAAATGCTAACCTACAATGATCATGTGGAACTATAATATATCCATTACACTAGTAATATCTAGGGCACACCAAAATATGGATATAAAAAAATATAATTTTTAATATATGTATTACTACTGTTAATAGATACATGTAAAATTGGGAAAAATATCAACTAAAAATATGAACGCAAAGAAATCTAAAATCTTGTTATCTTTCATTAATAAAATTTAAAGGCAAATCCAATGTATTTTCCTTGCATGTAATCATACCAAAGTTCTCCATTAATGAAAAATAAACCATCAAAAGGGTAAAACATAATAGATGCATTCAGTTAGGGAATAAAGTGATGTAGGAGAATTCTACTATAAAATCCATAAAAATAAAATGATATGAACATAAATGTATATAGAGATATTGTACACAAGTTAAGTGGATGATGATCAGATCATTATAAATTAATTAAATGGGTTTAAGATTTATTAATTTGTGTTGAAATTTTTGATAACCATAGATGAAATCATAAAAAAATTAATTATAAAAGATTAATTAATATTCCATGATGGTAGTTTACTAATGGTATCAGATTTGTTCTATTATACATGACCTGAATTTTTTCAGCCTACATGAACTTTTGTGAGTGAAGTAATATGTGATTCATAAGTGAATGGTTATATGATTCAATTATGATGTGCATGGAATTTTTATTGGGAAAACAAAAAAGGTTTTCTACTAATTACCATAAAATGAAAATAGAATAACTTGTATAGTAAGCTATAATATTCCATGCAAAGTTTTTATATAGATTTTATATTATGCATTAGAGGAAAAGGGATAAAAATTAATGTGTGTAATGAAAAAAAGAAGATGGGCACTAAAATATGGAAAGTCATACACTAAAAAGAAGTCATGTCAAAATCAATGATGGAATTACTATAATACTGTTTTGTAAGAAATAATACACTATGAATTAATGATCTCATTGGCTACAATAATATATCATAACTTACAACTAGCAGTGTATCATATTCTATGAGAGTATTGTAGAAACTTTTGTTTCTAAATGTATTAGTTTATGAAATAGTATTTTAAATGACAATAAACTATTAAAGTTGTATTTTTACCTCGGTTTCATATCATACAAGAGATAATGGGTCATAATAATACCATGAAGCTCTGTTTTGTGAATGAATGAACACTATACAATTTCAAACTAGAGAAAACTGTATAAGGTTGTGTGTTTCAGTCACTTATTCTTGGGATATAAAGTCTTATATGGTTACCATGATTGTACAATGACTATAATAATTTATATCATTTGTATGGAAGGAACTATGAAATTAACATATGAATAAAATCATTATCTTTACTGTTTTTACTATTGCTAAAGGATCACATAGTAAATAAATGGACTATATTTTATAAAGGATCTTGGTGGCTGAAACATATTATATGAACCAATTTGTGAAGAATGGGTTGTATTTTAGGAATAGGTACTACCACATTATACAATGTAAGGTTATTGTATTTTTTTTCTTTAACCATAAAATATTCAACCCTTTATGGGATAAATTATTTTCCAATTTCAATAAACAAAGAAATAACTAGTTTTATATGAAGGTTGGTGTTATAATCTATAAAATATATATTTCATCTACTTTTATATATGAAGAAATTTAAAAAATTAAAATAAAAACACACAACACCTTCTAACAAAAAGTTTCACCATTTCTTTATTAAAATTTATGCACTAATTGGAGTGTAAATTATAATGATTAATTTAAAAATATATCAAAATAATAAATTAAATAGGTATTTATAAAATTATCTAAACTAATAAAATAATATTACTCACTATTCTAATATATCTTGAAACCATTCACACATATCACTTATAGTAAACATATGACCAATAAAATTTTCTTTCATAATAATGTAAATTCACCGCATCTAATTCCTTCTAAAATTAAAAATAATCCAACGTGAATAAAATTATAGATAAATGTGTATTTTATTAAATATTTTTCATACATGCCTCATGTTTTTCACTTCTGGTGAAATGAAATTTGGGTCAACCAATCACTAAATAGATTCCATGTCATTTTTGATTCAAACAGTGAAAAAATGCATATTCAATTTATAATTTGAGTGCGTTATAATTTTAATACAATAAATGAAAATAATTAATATTAAATTTGTTAATCCCAAATGATATTAGGTGTGAGAGACTCATAGGGGTGAATTAAGGTATGTAATATTATCCAAAATCAAACACCTCTTTTTAAACTTACTATCCCAATGTATGTCAATATAAAAATTTTTAGGCTCACTCTTTTACTATTTTTAGGTGATTATTTGATAGTTACATGACCAGTATTTTACCAAATAATATCAATGGTTTATTTATCTCCTCTATAAATGTGTGTTGTTCATAATATAATGGAAGAAAAATAATGAAAAAAACAAAGGATTTTTACTTGGTTCACTCAAACAGAAAACTTTGGGAGAATGGAATTGATAGTGTGTTGATGAAATAGATAAAACACTCCCCTTATAATGATTTGGTTATTACAGTACCCCCAATTCCTCTCCCTTATGATAAATAATAAAAATAAAGGATAACTTTATTGGAACATAGGTCAAAATAAAATATCTCACCAAAGTTGTGTTACATCGAGTATGGGTTGGTTCACTTTGAATTCTTAGGGATAATCTTTCATAGGTATGTTTTTAAATTTCTTATGAACGACACCATCATCATCATTCCATGACATTTCATGGAATGAACCTTATACTTCTCCCTCCTTCTAGTTATAGTTCTGTAATTCCACCCCTTATAATTTTTTCTATTGGAATGTCTTCAACTTGATTCACTATAAATACTATCCTTTTTCTAAATGTATTGGACATGGCAGTGGTTTTATGCTACTACTTACTTTATAATGAACCTATCATTCTTCTTATACCTACAAATATGTTCATAGAATAACATTTTAAATTATTTTATTCGTTTTCCTTATTTTATTCTTATCTAAGACCAATAATCCAAGAAAATAAGCCTTTTCATAATTTCAAATATAGAATTTCCATAGATCTTGATCTTGAGATTTCCTACATTCATGTCACTTTTTTTTTGTTGGCCTGTAAAATAATTTCCACATAGAAAATATTTCTATATTTATAAATATGAAAATCACAGATAATTAACCCCCCTTAAATTTTCTACAATATATGTGATTAAACAAATATTGTATATCATTAAAAAAATGAGTTTTACTATATCATATGATGTGATACTTCCCATGAATGAACTCTTCATAGTATATCCTTGAAGTGTGACATTTAATAAACATAATTAATATTGACTTAATCCTTACAGTATTCTTTATACACATGATTTTTCTCTTTTTCATCCTTAAAAATTCCTCACACTCATCCTTAAAAAATCATGAGTTCATCCTTACGATGATTAGATTATGGTGTGGATATTTTATTTTTAGTAAAAGTTAATGGGGTGTAGGAAAGATAAAACTCCACATTTTGATTTTTTACTACTAAGTAAAGGTGATAATATCTTGAGATCATGCATGAATAAACTCCCCTTATTATAGGTTATATATGAATAAAAATGGAGGAATTTAATTCTTTCCACATTTTAAATATATAAATTGTATCCCACAATTTTACTATCGCAAAATGAAACACATCTAGTACTCTTATTTTGTTTATTAAACTAGATGTGCTGAGGAACTCTTGAAAAATACCTTAGATCCACTACCAACATAGTAGGTCACCGTTCTATTCTGCATGGTGCTCTTCCTCTTGTGTACCATCCCACACATCTTTTGTATTTAATGTTCTGGATCAAATCACTCTATGAATAGTAATCAGAGAAATTATCCATGTGACCCTAGGAACTTCTCCTCAAATGTAAAAAATTTATAACTAGTAGTGGGGGTCTAAAAAGGTACCATGGGGAGGCTATACCCTATGTATCAGAGTAATAAATGGTGGTCATCATCCATCATTCACATCATATTATAAAAAATAATAAATAAAATAAACTTGATATAATGAAATTAAATGTTTCATACAACTCAAATGGTCATTCTAAAAATATAAAATATAGATATATCTCCCACTATGACAATCAAGATGAAAAATATTTAAAATAAAAAATGACATGAGGATCTACTACTAATCTAATCCATACCTTATCTCAATCACTTGAGTTCGATCCATCCCCCTTAATGATATAAATCCAATCCAATTCCCAACCTATGCCTGCAACTAGTGAGAGTTTGCTTGGGTAACCCAGTGAAATGTCATCCTAAGTAGAGTGTGAGTACATAAATTAGTTGGGAATCACCAACATGACCCCACATATAACTGATAATGTAGTGATATGTGAATGTGGCGTGATCAGTTAAAATAAAAGAATAAATATAGTAAATTGATATATAAATAAAACATCATTAATCCTTAGGTCTAGGACCCCTATTGACCATACATTCTTCAACATGTGTTAGGTTGTCTATGAGTGTGTCATGATACCATGAAAACCGTATAAATATTGTATCCTAAGGTTTAACCTAGGTATCCTTACTACTCTGTCTCAAATGAATAACAACTCAACATTAATGGATCAATTACTAGATCCTAGACATCCTAGGAATATATCCAAACTCCAATATAATAAAGGGATCAAAGCTGATTCTCGACCACCCCAAGAAATCACTGAGTCAAAAATATCTCCCATTACACCATTCCAACCAGTTGGATCCCAGGAATCTTAGGCATCTACATTTGGTAAAAATAATGTCACCAGGATTGACTAGCCAGATCCTAGGGGTGATGTAAACATATCATAATAATAATCATAATAATCATAATTTATAATCTTGAAAGGAAGGATCCTAGAAATTCTAGGAATCCTATGGACCCATGGTTTCCAATTCATCCCATATAAACTCAATGTAAAATCCTGATATCTCAAGTATTCTTTACATGGATGACCAATCATATTTTAGAATACACATTGAGAATACATGATGATTCCATTGCATCCAACTCATATCAGACAATATCACATTAGTATCAAAATCCATATCCAAGGAAGAAACTCTGGGCATCCAAAACACCATTATCACACCATATTAGGCCCAAAGGATAGGTTAGATTAATTAAATATGGGTATCCATAACTGTATAAAAAAATAGCTAGGTGAGATAATACTTATGAGATATGGGATGGATAAGCACCTAAACCCTTCCCCAATATCCATAGAATTATGGGATAAAAAGTTTAGTGTAGGTACTAAGGTGACACTTGCAACCATCTCTACCCATACCCATAAACACCCACTTAAGGTCAGTCTATTACTAAGAACATACTCAGGTCCTCTAAATCATGTCCAGGGAACAGACACCCAACTTGGGGCACTATTGGTGAACACAGGGGCTAGAGTCACCCCACTTGGGTCCTCAGTCGTAGTGAAGTCACTTAGTTCATAACTTTCCACACAAATTTCACCACAGTCCTTATAAATTTCATAACATAGAATGACCTCATGGGCTGTTAGGGTATGCATCATAGGAAACCCACTAAAGAGTTGGTCAAAAATTTGTCTTATACTCGAGGGTCACTCAAGGTTGTTCACTCAACTAAACCAATCAAAAACTGCCAAAGGTCTATCCACCTAGGGATGGTCACATAAAATGGGGGAGGAGCACTCACCCTAGGTCAATACTATGAGCCTATTATCTCTAAAAAATAACAATGTTATTACTAATCCAACTTGGTACTATCATAATAGGTCCACACAAACCTCCTCTTGGAAGCTTCTATGGCTCACATGGATGTTCACCATTTCATATCCATTCCAATTTAAATCTAGGATCACACCTTTGGGTGATTTTATCAATTCCAACTCAGTCAATGGTCGTGAACTTAACCAGAAGAGGTTGTGGAATCTATCCATAATGTAAGGTATTTCTATTTACTTTTGTTATATATAGGGTATATTGGATATCATATAAATAATTAATAAACTTAATTTATTCTAATTCTGGGTAGAAGATTCTCTTATTCCCTTAACTGAAATAACTAGGTCATTGCACTCAGTGGAGAGACTGCATGTCACAAAACTAAACAAGCATTATACCATAGGGAGGGTACCGAGATTAACTACTTAAATTGAATATTTTCCCATTTATTTCTAAGGACAAATAGCTCTTATAAGTCTCTTCTAATCCCACCTAATCTCACATCATTAATCATGTAGCATGTTACCACTTCGCATCAAAACCAAATCCAACAACCTATGGGATCTCCTCAATAGACCCCTACTCCAACCTAATCCATGAGTCTAAGTTCTGAAACCATTTAAACCATTTAATAAATTTAATTTAAATGTAAAACTTCAAATGAACCCGCAAAATAATGCACCTTTCATGATTTCGACAATGGAGGAAGTTAGATATCATTTGGGAATGCCCTTACATAGGCTGCATGAAAGTTCAAAAGTAATAAGCTAATTTTACCGTTATCTAGTGAAATTTTCATTTTGACCTATTCCACATATCACTAGATTTAGTGACAATCATGGGAGATAAGTGGGAGAAGGAGAAGGATGTCGTACCTCAACCAGTCAAAGAAAACACCCATGAATACCACCCCAAACCAAGGGGAAAAGGATTTTAAAGGGGAGGAGGTCATTCATCCATGAATTAAATATGAGAGAAAGAAAATGGGGATACCCCCTTTAATACCCATCAGTGAAAATATCATTTCCCCCCTCTTAAGGTTGTTAGCTATCTAGTGCCTATAGGCTGCAACTACTATATAACCCATCCTCCCCAGTAGCCTCTGACACTTCTCAAAGCCTCCACAAAAACAAATTATCCCTCATTTACTATCCAAAACACCCCATTATGGGTGCTCAAAAATCTTATAATTATATTCTAAATATCTATTAAAAATCCGTCTGATCCACTAATTTAAAGACTCAAATTTCTATTAAAATTAAAGAATCGTCCATACTCATGAGAATTCTAGACTCCCTACTATAAAACTTATCATCCCTGAAAAGTGTTAGTGGTTATCCAACAAAAAATTTAGACCTATCTAGATCATCAACTTATGAAAAACCAGCTAAATCTCATCTTGCAACACCAAACACGCTTCTAAATTAAAACCTCAAAATTAAGGTGCTTAAGCTACTAAACCATGAAACAATGCTCCTAACCATTACCAAAACATTATGATGATTATTTATATATCACATCTATCCCAAGTAATGATCAAATTGTCATACAATTCATCATTATCCCATGGTTCTCCCCACCATATTCTCTATCCCCTCACTTAAAATTCTGATGCTTTGGCACTTCTATCATTGGAATTTCCTATAAAAACTCCAAATACACATTCCAATAATATGTCTCATGTAGTTTCTATCACACCAAACTTATTTATACACAATAATTCCACTCACACAATAGAATTTATTCTCATTACTAAATCTAAATTGAGAAATAACCATAACCATTATCCATAAAAAAATAGGAGCACACCAGCTTTACCTCTGGAAGCCTCAACCAACTTATGATGCACACCCATCATATCCAATATGATGTACCTGATACAGTTTCCAAATAACATCATTCTATTTCATGAAAAACACCAGTTATAACTTCTCTTTCTGGCCCTTTTTTAAAGTGCTCGATTTCCACCACCAAGGAGTTACCTAAACACTTGATCACGATGAATTTATCCTCAGAGGTGCCCCATGATTATCAAATTACCCACACCATTGTCTATACATGACATCTAGTTCGATCTCCTCAATCAGATCATCAGTTAACTGAACCAATTCAGTGCTTTCCATGAGCACTAAAACATTACCGATCCTACACATTCATATCATCATGAGCCATCCCAAGCCCGATGCCTACACTTGGAATCCATCCATTAAGAAAACCAAATTTATGTTAGGTACTTGTTTTTTTTGGAATCCAATTTCCATCAGAAAAATATACCAATGGTATCCCAAAACCACAACCCTACCCTCATGGTGTTGTATCACCTTCAATCGATAGGGAACTCCCCATAATAGTTGTTTCCTTGCAATCGCTTCACTTGATAAAAAATTGAACAACACGACCCACTCATAATCCATCCTTCAACGATATGATTGGATATGACCAAACCTACTCATACCTAAGTTCCATAAAAACATGAATTACTATATTCTCCCAAATCACAACAAGGTTCAAAACCTCAAATAGACAGTGGTGAAATCCCCACTATATGGCTCTACATAATCTTCCCCTTAAGCACAAACTCAATAGTCTCCATTTACAAACACACATGATGCTCCACCCAAGCCAGGATCACCTCATCATAAGAAACAATTTCCTTAAACCAAATTTGGGATTGACTATGTCACCACACCCAATACACTTCCATTGTCTCCATTACCATGGAGGTACATTTAAAATCTTCATCTGAGACTTGAACCATCATGACCATGAGCATTTCATAATAAATAATCATTCCCAGACTCATAAATGATCACTATATTATCCATGTTTCAAAGTAAACATGTATAATTAGTGTTTTCAACCACAAAATATTCCAACCATAATAGTTTCACACTTCTATACCACCCAACCATAGAACCCAACTCATACCCTGATGAATTGTAAGCAAGCATCCTAGTATCACAATCCCAAAACACTAACCATGCCCCTAAGAATGTTAGTTCATCAAGTAAACCACAAACATATCCACCATTTGACAACTTTCCTAGGCATTAAGTTTTTAACAACACTCAAAACACGCTCAAAAGTGAACCTACCCAAAAGGAATAAGGAATCATGATTCCTTTACCACACTCAATAGTACTTCTAGTGAATTGCTCAAATAACCTGAAGCACCTGTCCAGGCTTCCTGACTGATAGGAACCCCTATGTAGAGACCTGAAGCATGATGTACAAGGACATTACATTACTTTAGCGGAATACTTAATACATAACAAAAACAGACACACAAGGACCGTAATAGTTTAGGGTCTTTGGAAACTTGTAACGTAATCTTCTAATCGTGGTGAAAGATCTTCAATATCTCCCATAAATATCTTCCCCTTTTTTTCTTACCTAAAACCTTTATTTATATCCTGGGGAAAAGAAAACATAAAAAGGGTGAGCTCAAATTCTCAGTAAGGGTAAGCATGGATAAAATAAAACATACCATATACATTTGAACTTAAAAACATGAACATAATGTTTAAATATCAAAATCTTGAGAAATGACATAAAACATGGAAGTACGTAAGGCATAGATCATAAAGAAACATTAAGAATGATAAAATAGCATGGGAATAAAACATGTAATTGTGGCAACCATCAAGCACATGATATGATTTCCATAGTAGCTAAGGCATTGCTGCCAAGACCATCTTAGTGGACAAAGTTCCTTTCCGAATCGAGTTCACTCCTCATTCCAGTCCTATATTACTGAACCGGTTTAACTTTCCATTCCATCCATGTATATCTCATGAGATATAAATCTTTACCCAATGAATTGGAGGGAGATATAGGTCCCACCCATCTCATAGTGAAATCATTCTTACTTGTGCCACAAAATAAACTTAAAACATTCATCATAACCCAAAGAAAAAAATGGGTTTCATAAACATCATCCCATCATCACATAATCCATATAAAACAAACGGATATTTCATCATAAGAAAATTGAAACCATGTAAATCATAGAGAAATTATACTTAAAACATACACATATGAAATAATTTCATCTTAGCTGGAAAATGGTTTTGATAAAACACTTGTAATGAATTCTTGAGGAAAATATCCTTTCTTCTTCAAAATCAATTTCTTTTCACAAAATGTCATGCAATTTTAAAAGAAAGAGATTTTGTTGAAAATAGTCATGAAATATTTTGGATGAAGATTCATGAAAATAAGGCTTTATAAAATCATAAAAATCTGTTCGAGCCGTATAAGTTAAAAAAACATTCTTTTCATACTTTTTTCGGAAAAGTCAAAAAGTACCTCGTAACGTAAAAAAAAGAAAGATTCCTTACATACCATGTAGTAAAAGTCAAAAATGGGTAAAAGAAATTTAAAAATACATGAAAACACTTTTATAAAACATGGACATTGATGATAGAAATAACCCCAGTAAACACTTACGAATAAGCAATCTCGGATAAAAATGAGATTTGCACAATTATCCCTTACCTTAGGTCCGATATGCTTCATACGGATCCGAACCTCCTGTATAATGATTTAAATAATGTTATTGACTTATTACAGAATCATATTAATTGTTATTATATCATATATGGTTCACTTATGACTTTATATTACCCGTTCTTTTGTAAATTCCATGTTAAAGAGCGTTTTGGGTAAAATCGTTTCATTTGTCGTCCGTGTTTTGACTTGTAATTATTCATATGATTACTTAGATAATGATTACATACATCCAGAATGTAAAAATTGATTTATATATAATATATATTTATAATATACATATATGTAATAGATTGATAAATGGAAAGAAATACACCGTTCATGGAGACGGTAGGCCGTACGTACACATGAACGTTGTTTTCGTTTCCTCACTGAATTGAATGGAATTAATTGGACGGCATACATATATATATACATAAATACTGTATCATTATTATGTCATATATTTCATCATTACTTATTATATATACTTTATAGTCATTTATGAATGGTTAATCATTGAGAATGAATCTCATCGCGTCGTGGAGACGGTATTCCGTACATACGCACGAGCGAAGATATCGTTCCCATGATCATGGAATTTTATTGGAGTGTATGTATACTATTACAGAATCATTATCACTTTACAATAATAATATATAGTTATTATTTAGACTATTATACCCATCCAAGTAAGGTGGTGGTGGAAAATAGATTACACCACGGCGTGGAGACGGTATTCCGTACGTACGCACGCGCGGTGATTTTGTTTTCCGTAGGATGGATAGATGGTGAAATAGGGTTGTTTCATACTTATAATAACATATAAGTATATGAGTGATACTTATGTTATTACTTCATAATGAAACAACCTAAGAAGAAGAAGTGGAAGAATAAATAAAGGTGAAAGAATCGGTAACGGAAATTATCTCTTCTTTGAAGCGCCTCTTTGAGACCTCCTCTTAGGGCACTAAAATTGGTCTTTGAAGAAGACCAGGACCTCTAGGATGTTTATAGGGAAGTGGAGAAGGTAATTGGTCAGGGTTTGGACGATATTTAAGGCTCAATGTGGTGTGTGGAAGAGAGGGAGGAGGTGCCCTTTTATAAGGGAGGAGTGGGGCACCTTTGGAATTCCTAAAAATATTAATTTATAATAAATCTAACCCCACTTAAAAACCTCCAAAAATGATTAATATTAGAATATTAGATGATATAGGGTTGTAATATCATCAACCAATCAAATTTAGACATGTTTGGATCTTATTTTAAACATTATCATTTTGATTTATCCTTATTTAATCTATTTATGTTTATTTGTGGTAATAAAAATCTAAATTTTAAATTATAAACAATAATTACTTATTTGTTGTGAATTTTCAATAATTGTTTACTTTATAACATTATAGACAATATAAATTTAAATTTATAATTTTTAAATATTTTTTTTATTTTTAAACAATTTTATAATATGTTATTTTTATAAAATAACAATAGTGTCAATTTTGACACTATTCATTTATTTGAATTTAAATAAAATATATACAGAAGATATGTTCGAACTAAAAGATTTAATAGATTCATAAAAGGTCATATGTATCTATAAAATTAGTGTATCACATTAAATAGTTCATATAATATTTATTTTATTATTTTTAAAACCATTTATTTGGTTTATCTCTTAATAAAATAATTACTACAACATTTTTGTATAATTATTTAATATACTGATTTTTTGCATAAAATTTAAAAATAAAATCCTATAACGAAGATAAATCTATTACCTTTCACAATAATAATTTTACTCGAATTTATCATCTTAAAATAACAATATTTAAATTGTTATATTTATTAAATTATGAAGGTGACAACTTTGGCATAAAATAATATAAGTGTCATAATCACTTTTATAAGGATCCAAACAGTTATATATTAGTTCATTTGATGATTAAGGTGTAGATATACACTAAAAATAAGTTTTGGTCATGTTTTTGGGCCTTTTAATGGGTATTATTATTTCAATAAAAACTATATTACTTATTTCCCACTTAATAAATAATTTCAGTATCATTAATGTATCACCATTAATGACAATTATTTAATCCCTAAAAATTCTAAATAAATTATCATGATGTAGATAATTTTATTATATTTCTGGAGACTATTCATTTTTGATGTTTTATGATGATTATCACTAAATTAAAATTATTATACTTATAAGATTTAAGAGAGTGACATGTTGTCACTTTCTTTGGTTTTAATAATAATTAAATTATTTTCATTGTCAAAAGTCCATAAAATGAATCTAATCCGACCCTTAGGTTATATGGGTCTACTTTTAGCCATACAATAGAATTTTGGCATGTGTTAGGGTAATTTTATAATATTATATTTACCCTTAATTACCCGATTTACCTTTAACTATGGTAAATAAAATTTACCGTAGTTACTATTCATAATTCCCAAAAATAAAAAGTAGCTTATTAACATAAATTGGACACAATGATTCCAAATATGGAATCCATTTTTCCAAATTCAATACACAAAAGTTGCAGAAATTAAATAAAAATTAATCCCGTTGTCGAAAGAAAACGGGTTTTTTTTAAAACATTGCAAAAGATTGAATTGATTTAACCTACGAATTTAATGTAAAATCAATGCTAATGACATAAATTATATTAAATGGTAAAAATATATTATATTTATACTCTAAAACCATTCAATATTATAATTTAACCATATAAATTATTGCGATTAAAAAAGTTGTTTTTAATTAAAATATAGCGTGTTTTTACTATTCATCAAAATATGAAAGTTACCAGAATAATATGAAAAAATTATCCAAAGTAAATTTTTATTACTTGATTCTAATGTAGAATTTTATTTTGTCAAATTGAACTTATAAAAATGTCAAAAACTATATTTAAAGTGGGTGCGCCATCAAAAGGCAGCAAAGCTGCATTTTTTGAAAAATACTTATTTTACCCGAAAAAATTATTTTGTTCTTATAACATGTTCTAGAAAATGTGTAAGATGAATAATAATGTTATAAAATTCAAAATTTAGTTAATACTATTCATAACTTCTAGTTCATAATAATATTATAATAATATATCGTTGTTTAGTAAAACCCGGTATTGCGTACAACACACGCTATTGAGGAAGGTCGCGATTGTGTGTAATGCAAGCCAAGTCAGGGTTGCGTGTTGTGCAAGAATCCTTCTTTGTTTTGTATAACATAATCCAACCATATTTCATTTATACATTGAATATATATATATACTCAATGTTGTGTAGAATAACTATTATCAAAATTGTGTGTAACACGATCCAAGAATAGTGTTGCGTATACTGCAAGCTAATACGGTGTTGCGTATAGCGCAAGGTAATCTTGGTGTAGCATACAACACAAGAAATTAATGAAATTAAAAGAATATTTTTCATAAAATCTCGGGGTGCTACATTCTTCCCCCCTTAAAATGAATTTCTCCCTCGAAATTCGTCGGGGTTATAAATGATTTACTACTTGAAAGTTTGTTTAATAGAAACCCACATCGTAAAAAGGAATACCAAAACATGGCTTTAAAAACTAAAGTATGAAATGTAATGGTTACCAAAATTAACTTATCACTAGGTTTCCACGTAGGAGAACATAGGTGAAAATATGGATATGGAAGAAAAATCTAACCATCAAGTTCTGATGGAGAGTGGTAGAGAACATGGCTATGAAAAAGCCAATAATCACAAAGTTATTGATTTGTGATGATCTAAGGTACCATCTGGTTCATCAGATATAAGGGAACTAGGAAAACATTTTTGGTTTTCAAGATCATTTCCCTAAAGTTGATGAATTAAAATAAATACTTGCATGATTTTGGTACAATCTCACTGTTGTTCGTGAATTGAACAATTTCCACTTCATCCCTTAAAGAAATGGAGTTGAATTTGTTATTCGTGATGTGTTAGAAGATCATGTGATAGAATTATGGGTCATTCCATCTCTTTCAAAAAAAGGTTATCAAAAGTTATAAGTCCATCTTATGGTTAGATTAATCGTATATGGTTCAAAAAATGAACTTATACTTCATATATCATATCGCTTAATAAAATAAAACTAGTTTCTACTAACCAGGGACTTCCTGTAGGCCAGTGGTAGGCGATAAAGGCCAGTCACACTTCGGTTGTGGGTTCGATTCCCACAGCCTTGTCCGACGCGATGGGTTGTCGCCCGTCCTATAGGTTTTCCTTTTTCTAAAACTATATTACTATAACATCCCATCAATAATATCGAAAAAACATCTATCCTTAAACAATACTAACTTATGTCCAACATAATCCATTCCAATCTTTAGGCTTATTCATAATACTGCAGTCCACTCTCATAATATAGTGAAAATGATTACCAGAGATTTAATACCATCGTTGATCCCCATATATCATAAGATACGTCTTTTTGGTCACATTCCAAACATTTGAAGGCCTTAATCATGTATTCTCTTGAAAAATGAATACCCATTGAACCTTAGTGAAAACATGAATGTAGTTAAAAGTTAACGCTTTCCACATACCAAAATCCTCAAAATTATATATACTCAAACCATGATATCACTTAGTCCTTATATCAATCATGAGCTCATGAATACAATCAAATATCTCATTATCTTCTTATTCCTTCATTATGCGCATATCATCTACTTTACAAATATATCTGAACAACCTTCCATGGTTACTGGTACCATTCAACATATATTTTTAAATACTTTTAGAAAAAACAATAGTGTAACAATCCTTAGATGATTCTTTATTCCATAGTACCATTAACTATACAACATAACTCTCGATAAACATACAATCATTCCACTACCTTCTAAAACAATCGACTGAGCTTCAACACTTCTTTCAGCTCATATATCATTTGTAGTCTCCTCATCATCATCCACATAAATACTACCCATATGACTATGCTGATTCTCTTCATGAGATTTTCCATTAGGGCATTGGTTTGCATAATGCCCGTACATTCCAAATTTAAAACATCTAATCATTGTTGATGTCGTAGAAATACTATTATCCTTGTCTATGGTGTTAACTGAACATTTTCCTTTTCACTTACTGGCTTTGTGTCCTTCTTTTCCACACCCAAAGCATCTTCCAGTTCCTTTGAAGCAATCTCCCTGATGCCTCTTCCCACATGATTTACATGAGGGAAATTTAACTTTCTTTCCTCTATAATCATCATGAAACTCCATCTTTCTCTTATTATCTGAGTCGGGAAACTTACCAAATTTGAGATTATTGATCATATTTTGAGATTGATGATTAGGCATAATAACGATGTTTGGACTTCCAGATCCCGTTTCATTTGGTTTCTCATGAAGAAAATCATTCCATTGTCTATCATATCCTCCATTATTGTGAATCTTCCTATTTCCAGCCATTTTCTTAAACCCAAAAAGAATAGTGTGAGAGGCAAAAATCATGCTAGGGAAAACAACATAGTAAAGGGGGAGTATCCTCAATATCTAAAATCTTAGGTTAAATTCTATGATCGTTACCATAGTTCTAGGACTGTATCCTATACGTATACTTATCCTTAGGGACATCCCTGGACATACCTTAGAAATATCTCTAGGGATATCACTAACGTTTTCGCATCCTAGTTTCCAAAGGTTGACTAAACCTTTCCTCTGATACCAACTGTAGAGACCCAAATCTTGACGTACAAGGAAATTACATTACTTTAGTGGAATACTTAATACATAACAAAAACAGACACACAAGGACCGTAATAGTTTAGTGTCTTTGGAAACTTGGAATGTAATCTTCTATTCGTGGTGAAAGATCTTCAACATATCCCATAAAAATCTTCCCCTTTTTTTCTTACCTAAAACCTTTCTTTATATCCTGGGGAAAAGAAAACATAAAAATGTTGAGCTCAAATGCTCAGTAAGGGTAAGCATGGATAAAATAAAACATACCATATACATTTGAACTTAAAAACATGAACATATTGTTTAAACATCAAAAGATTGAGAAATGACATAAAACATGGAAGTACGTAAGGTATAGATCATAAAGAAACATTAAGAATGATAAAATAGCATGGGAATAAAACATGTAATTGTGGAAACCATAAATCACATGATATGATTTCCATAGTAGCCAAGACATTGCTGCCAAGACCATCTTAGTGGACAAAGTCCCATTCTGAATCGAGTTCAGTCCTCGTTCCAGTCCTGTATTACTGAACTGGTTTAACTTGTCATTCCATCCATGTATATATCATGAGATATAAATATTTACCCAATGCACTGGAGGGAGATATAGGTCCCACCCATCTCATAGTGAAATCATTCTTACTTGTGCCACAAAATAAACTTAAAACATTCATCATAACCCAAAGAATAAAATGGGTTTAATAAACATCATCCCATCATCACATAATCCATATAAAACAAATGGATATTTCATCATAATAAAATTGAAACCATGTAAATAATAGAGAAATTATACTTAAAACATACACATATGAAATAATTTCATCTTAGATGGAAAATGGTTTTGATAAAACACTTGTAATGAATTCTTGAGGAAAATATCCTTTCTTCTTCAAAATCAATTTCTTTTCACAAAATTTCATGCAATTTTAAAAGAAAGATATTTTGTTGAAAATAGTCATGAAATATTTTGGAGTAAGCTTCATGAAAATAAGGCTTTATAAAACTGTAAAAATCTGTTTGTGTCGTATAAGTTAAAAAAACATTCTTTTCGTACTTTATCCGGAAAAGTCAAAAAGTACCTCGTAACATAAATAAAAGAAAGATTCCTTACATACCATGTAGTAAAAGTCAAAAATGGGTAAAAAGGACTTTAAAAATAAATGAAAACACTTTTATAAAACATGGACATGGATGATAGAAATAACCCCAGTAAACACTTATGAATAAGAAATCTCGGATAAAAATGAGATTTGCACAATTATCCCTTACCTTAGGTCTGATATGCTTTGTATGTATCTGAACCTTCTATATAATGATTTAAATAATGTTAATGACTTATTACAGAATCCTATTAATTGTTATGATATCATATATGGTTCACTTATTACTTTATATTACCTGTTCTTTTGTAAATTCCATGTTAAAGAGCGTTTTGGGTAAAATCGTTTCATTTGTCGTTCGTGTTTTGACTTGTAATTATTCATATGATTACTTAGATCATGATTACTTACATCCAGAATGTAAAACATGATTTATATATAATATATATTCAGAATATAAATATATTTAATAGATCGACAAATGGAAATAAATACACCGTTCATGGAGACGGTAGGTCGTACGTACACATGAACGTTGTTTTCGTTTCCTCATTGAATTGAATGGAATTAATTGGATGGCATACATATATATATATAAATACAGTATCATTATTATGTCATATATTTCATGATTACTTATTATATATACTTTATAATCATTTATGAATGGTTAATCATTGAGAATGAATCCCATCGCGTCGTGGAGACGGTATTCCGTACGTATACACGAGCGAAGATATCGTTCCCATGATCATGAAATTTTATTGGAGTGTATGTATACTATTACAGAATCATTATCACTTTACAATAATCATTTATAGTTATTATTTAGACCATTATACCCATCCAAGTATGGTTGTGGTGGAAAATAGATTACACCACGGCGTGGAGACGGTATTCCGTACGTACGCACGTGCGGTGATTTCATTTTCCGTAGGATGGATAGATGGTGAAATAGGGTTGTTTCATAATTATAATAAAATATAATTATATTAGTGATACTAATTTTATTACATCATAATGAAAAAACCTAAGAAGAAGAAGTGGAAGAAGAAATAAAGGTGAAAGAATCGGTAATGGAAATTACCTCTTCTTTGAAGCGCCTCTTTGAGACCTCCTATTAGGGAACTAAAATTGGTCTTTGAAGAAGACCAGGACCTCTAGGATGTTTCTAGGGAAGTGGAGAATAGAATTTTTCAGGGGTTGGCCGAGCTTGAAGTCTCAATGTGGTGTGTGGAAGAGAGGGAGGAGGTGCCCTTTTATAAGGGAGGAGAGGGGCACCTTTAGAATTCTTAAAAATATTAATTTATAATAAATCTAACCCCACTTAAAAACCTCCAAAAATGAATCATATTAGAAGATTAGATGATATAGTGTTGTAATCTCATAAACCAATCAAATTTATACATGTTTGGATCTTATTTGAAACCTTATCATTTTGATTTATCCATATTTAATCTATTTAAGTTTATTTGTGGTAATAAAATTCTAAATTTCAAATTTAACAAATAATTACTTATTTGTTGTTAAATTTCCATAATTGTTTACTTTATAACATTATAGACCATATAAATTTAAATTTATAATTTTTAAATATTTTTTGTGATTTTTAAACGATTTTATAATATGTTATTTTTATAAAATAACAATAGGGTCAATTTTGACACTATTCATTTATTTGAATTTAAATAAAATATATACAGAAGATATGTTCGAAATAAAAGATTTAATAGATTATTAAAATGTTATATGTATCTATAAAATTAGTGGATCACATTAAATAGTTCATATAATATTTATTTTATTATTTTTAAAACCATTTATTTGGTTTATCTCTTAATAAAATAATTACTACAACATTTTTGTATAATTTTTTAATATACTTATTTGTTGCATAAAAATTAAAAATAAAATCCTATGATGAATATAAATATATTACCTTTTACAATAATAATTGTACTCTAATTTTTCATCTTAAAATTACAATATTTAAATTGTTATATTTATTAAATTACGAAGGAGACAACTTTGGCATAAAATAATATAAGTGTCATAATCACTTTTATAAGGCTGAAAACGGTTATATATTAGGTTATTGGATGATTAAAGTGTAGATATACACTACCAATAAGTTTTGGTCAGGTTTTTGGATCTTTAAATGGGTATTATTATTTCAATAAAAACTATATTACTTATTTCCCACTTAATAAATAATTTCAGTATCATTAATGTATCACAATTAATGGCAATTATTTAATCCCTAAAAATTATAAATAAATTATCATGATGTAGATAATTTTATTATCTTTTTGGAGACTATTCATGTTTGAAGTTTTATGATGTTTATCACTAAATTAAAATTATTATACTTATAAGATTTAAGAGAGTGACATGTTGTCGCTTTCTTTGGTTTTAATAATAATTAAATTATTTTCATGGTCAAAAGTCCATAAAATGAATCTAATCAGACCCTTAGGTTATATGGGTCTACTTTTAGCCATCCAATATAATTTTGGCATGTGTTAGGGTAATTTTATAATATTATATTTACCCTTAATGACCTGATTTACCTTTAACTATGGTAAATAAAATTTACCGTAGTTACTATTCATAATTCCCAAAAATAAAAAGTAGCTTATTAACATAATTTAGACCTAATGATTCCAAATATGGAATCCATTTTTCCAAATTCAATACACAAAAGTTGCAGAAATTAAATAAAAATTAATCCTGTTGTCGAAATAAAACGGGTTTTTCTTTAAAACATTGCAAAAGATTGAATTGATTTAACCTACGAATTTAATGTAAAATCAATGCTAGTAAAATAAATTATATTAAATGGTAAAAATATATTCTATTTATACTTTAAAACCATTCAATATTATAATTTTACCATATCAATTATTGCGATGAAAAAAGTTGTTTTTAATTAAAATATAGCGTGTTTTTACTATTCACCAAAATATGAAAGTTACCAGAATAATATGAAAAATTTATCCAAAGTAAATTTTTATTTATTGATTCCAATGAAGAATTTTATTTTTTCAAATTGAACTTATAAACATGTAAAAAACTATATTTAAAGTGGGTGCGCCATCAAAAGGCGGCAGTACTACATTTTTTGAAAAATACTTATTTTACCCAAAAAAATTATTTTGTTCTTATACCATGTTCTAGAAAATGTGTAAGATGAATAATAATGTTATAAAATTCAAAATTTAGTTAATACTATTCATAAGGGCTAGTTCATAATAATATTATAATAATATATCGTTGTTTAGTAAAACTCGGTATTGCGTACAACACACGCTATCGAGGGAGGTCGCGATTGCGTGTAATGCAAGCCAAGTCAGGGTTGCCTGTTGTGCAAGAATCCTTCATTGTTTCGCATAACATAATCCAACCATATTTTATGTATACATTGAATATATATATATATATATACTCAATGTTGCATAGAATAACTATTATCAAAATTTTGTGTAACACGATCCAAGATTAGTGTTGCGTATACTGCATGCTAATACGGTGTTGCATATAGCACAAGGTAATCTTGGTGTAGCATACAACACAAGACATTAATGAAATTAAAAGAATATTTTTCATAAAATCTTGGGGTGTTACAATCTAAACCTAGGTCAACCACTCTCATGGGTTTCCATTGATCATCATAAGGATATGAATTACTAAACACTGATTCATAACTCAAGGTCTCTAATTCCTCCAAATTGGAACATAAATGAAGGTCGCACTAAGGTCGTAACTCGTAGGAAACACCTCATGTTCTCATTTATATATCCTATGAAATCTTACATGAAAATTCCATATCAAGGGTGTCAAAACATATCGACATCACATTCAATCCCAAAATCCTACCAAGGTATTGATTCTCATAAAATATCTCTATATAGGATATCTCCCTCAAGAGTTATGATTTTTTTGGTCATCACCGCTATAACCAACAATGTCTTCCTAGATGAACCATTTCAAGGGAAACATAGAAACTAGCTCAGTTAAGTAGAATTCAATTCCAATCTATATGGGAAAATTCCATATAGGTTTTTACTGACACTTTAAGTAACCAAACTTAAATTATAACAACCTAATGGTTTATAAGTAAGACATTATGTGTTTGTTATGACAAACTAGGGTCTCTGCACCTCTTGTGCACACGGTTCCATACCATCATCATCATCAATGAGTGTCCCACTGCTAATCCACATGGCCTAACATCAGAAGATAATTTATATAAAATTTGGCCCAACTGAATAGAATTCCACTACATACATATAAAAAAAATCTCATATGATCAATTTATGATAATTTAAATAGATGAGCCTCAGTCATTAGTGAAAACAATCTCACTAGTAGGTCTATATATCATGTGAATTCTATATTCTTGAAAAGATGCATGAGACACATTTTTTCTCTATATGATTAGAGGCCAAATACATAATGGGATTATTTCCAATGGTTTAAGATCCAAAAGTGTAAAACTCAAAAACCATATGTCTCAAACCTTATATGTGTCTCACTAGGTAAAAATCACAATTATTATAACAATGAAAACCAATAACATCAAACCCATGCCCATGACGACCTATACTTCTACCAGAAAAAGAGTTCCTGATGCACTAGTAAGCATTCCATCATGATCCCTAACACATTACTATATATCTAGTCTACCATATTCTGAAATAATAATTCCAAAATAAAAGATAAACTTTGACACCACTTTACAACACCCCAATTTAGCTCACCTTATGAACAATAACTAATTTGTTCACCATGTAACCTTAGTGATGCCTCCCCAAACACAAGAGGCTATCAAATAGAAGAGGGGTTATAAGGAGGAACCATGGGGAGGCTATAACCCTATATTAAAATAAAAATAAATGGTAAATAACTAGAAATCATACACATCTGATTATAGAAAAAAATAAACATGCTATAATGAAATGGAATAAAACATACAACTTGAACAGTTTTTCTTAGAATATAAAATATAGATAGATCAACTGATAGGAAAATCGAGATACCACTACTACAACCTGGCCCTTTATCAATGCTAAAAACCGGCATTAACAGCGCTAGAAAAGCGCTGTTAATGCTGGCGTAGATAAAGGGGGGGTCCCCTTTATCAGCGCTAAAAAAAGCGCTGATAAAGGACCACCTTTATCAGCGCTAAAAAAGTGCTGATAAAGGCCACATCGCCTGCACCTACAAAACAATACATGCACACCTGCACACCAGAATACCTGCACAAAGTATCACATGCACACCTTCACACCATAGCACCCGCACCCAATATTTTGACCGACAACGGTATATACATTTACTTAACATCATGAATACAAAAAACGAATTGCTATATACATTTCAAACATTGTTTTACATGGTTACATTTAAAATTATTCAACAACAGTTATAAACATTCATGTTTCATCCTTTGATATCCGTGATCCGCTCTCGATGGTATTTGTTGCCGAACAAAGCATCCGAACTCAAGGAAAAAAATTCACCTATATAATAAAACAAATATTATGTTAGTAATGCAATAATGAAAGAAATTAAAACAGTAATATGAAAGAATACATTAATATGGAAATGCGAAACTAAAATATGAAATTTTAAACTCAAAAGTTTTCATTTTCATAACAATTAAAGGGAATAATGTAAAATCAATATGTTTTTGATTGATTTATCTCATTTAATAAATACTGATTCTTTATCTAATGAAATGATTTACCGGTCACACCGTGCATCGGTCGGATTGAGGTGAGTTCGATTCATACACGTCACAAATGACTCGTGGATCGTTGTACTAAAGTATCAAAACAATCTGAATTCCTTTGCTCGGTTTGGCGTATGTCATTGGTGTTGTTTTCCAAAGTTTATCTCAATTTGAAACTGATATCAGACAATTTTAGCCATACCGATCACACCGTGCGTCGGATTGAGGTGCGGTCAATTCTTACACATCACAAATGACTCTTGGATCGTTGTCCTAAAGTATCAAAACAATCCGAACGTGTTTGATCGGTTTTCCATATGTCATTGGTGTTGTTTTCCAAAGTTTATCTCAATTTGAAACTGATATCAGACACTTTTAGCCATACCGGTCACACCGTGCGTCGGATTGAGGTGAGGTTGATTCTTACACGTCACAAATGACTCGTGGATAGTTTTCCTAAATTATCAAAACAAAACAAACTCATTTGCTCGGTTTGGAATATGTCATTGGTGTTGTTTTCCAAAGTTTATCTCAATTTGGAACTGATATCAGATACTTTTAGCCATACCAGTCACAGCATGCATCAGATTGAGGTGTGGTCGATTTGTACACATCAAAAATGACTCGTGGATTGTTTTCCTAAAGTATCAAAAGAATCCGAACGAATTTGCTCGGTTTTCCGTATGTCATTGGTGTTGTTTTCCAAAGTTTATCTCAATTAGAAACTGATATGAGACACTTTTAGCCATACCGGTCACACCGTGCGTCAGATTGAGGTGCGGTCGATTCTTACACGTCACAAATGACTCGTGGATAGTTTTCCTAAAGTATCAAAACAATCCGAACGCGTTTGTTCGGTTTTCCGTATGTCATTGGTGTTGTTTTCCAAAGTTTATCTCAATTTGAAACTGATATCAGACACTTTTTTCCCTACCGGTCACACCATGCGTCGGATTGAGGTGTGGTCAATTCATACACGTCGCAAATGACTCTTGGATCGTTGTCCTAAAGTATCAAAACAATCTGAACGCGTTTGCTCAGTTTTCCGTATGTCATTGGTGTTGTTTTCCAAAGTTTATCTCAATTTGAAACTAATATCAGACACTTTTAGCCATACCGGTCACACCGTGCGTCGTATTGAGGTGAGGTCGATTCGTACACGTCACAAATGATTCTTGGATCGTTTTCCTAAAGTATCAAAACAATCCGAATGTGTTTCCTCAGTTTGGCGTATGTCATTGGTGTTGTTTTGCAAAGTTTATCTCAATTTGAAACTGATATTAGACACTTTTAGCCATACCGGTCACACCGTGCATCGGATTGAGGTGTGGTCGATTCGTACACGTCACAAATGACTTGTGGATCGTTTTCCTAAAGTATAAAAACAATCTGAACGCGTTTCCTCGGTTTTCCGTATGTCATTGGTGTTGTTTTCCAAAGTTTATCTCAATTTGAAACTGATATGAGACACTTTTAGCCATACTGGTCACATCGTGCGTCGGATTGAGGTGTGGTCGATTCGTACACGTCAAAAATGACTCATGGATCGTTGTCCTAAAGTATCAAAACAATCCTAACGCGTTTGCTCAGTTTTCCGTATGTCATTAGTGTTGTTTTCCAAAGTTTATCTCAATTGGAAACTGATATCAGACACTTTTAGCCATACCAGTCACACCGTGCGTTGGATTAAGGTTCGGTCAATTCGTACACGTCACAAATGACTCGTGGATTGTTTTCCTAAAGTATCAAAACAATCCGAATGCGTTTCCTCGGTTTGGCGTATGTCATTGGTGTTTTTTTTCAAAGTTTATCTCAATTTGAAACTGATATCAGACACTTTTAGCCATACTGGTCACACCGTGCGTCGGATTGAGGTGAGGTCAATTCGTACACATCAAAAATGACTCGTGGATCATTGTATTAAAGTATTAAAACAATCCGAATGCATTTTCTTGGTTTTTTGTATGTCATTGGTGTTGTTTTCCAAAGTTTATCTCAATTTGAAACAGATATCAGACACTTTTAGCCATACCGGTCACACTGTGCGTCTGATTGAAGTGCGGTCAATTCGTACACGTCAAAAATGACTCGTGGATCATTGTCCTAAAGTATCAAAACAATCCGAATGCATTTTCTCAGTTTGGAATATGTCATTGGTGTTGTTTTCCAAAGTTTATCTCAATTTGAAAGTGAACTCAAATACTTTTATCCATATCGGTCACACCATGCGTCGGATTGAGGTGCGGTCAATTTGTACATGTCAAAAATGACTCGTGGATCGTTTTCCTAATGTATCAAAATAATCTGAATGCGTTCTCTTGGTTTTCCGTATGTCATTGGTGTTGTTTTCCAAAGTTTATCTCAATTTGAAACTGATATCAGACACTTTTAGCCATACCGATCACACCGTGTGTCTGATTGAGGTTTGGTCGATTCGTACACGTCACAAATGACTCGTGGATCGTTGTCCTAAAGTATCAAAACAATCTGAATGCGTTTGCTCGGTTTGGCATATGTCATTGGTGTTGTTTTCCAAAGTTTATGTCATTTTCAAACTAAGTAGTAGGAATTCACTAATCTAAGGATATGAAACATAAGAAAGGGAGATCATAGATTCTCAATAAGTGTAAAGGGAGAGACCTGTTGTCGTATGTCCTATTTTTTACATTCTTCCATTAGGTTGAGAGACCTGTTGTCTCTCAGTAGTGGGACTAGCTGCAACAGGTTGAGAGACCTGTTGTCTCTCAGTAGTGGGACCAGCTGCAACAGGTTGAGAGACGTGTTGTGTCTCAGGATTGGGTGCATCAGTAGGTGAAGAAGTCATTATCTGCAGAACTGGTTTAAAATTTAATTTAGATCACATAAAAGTATCAGCGAACAGATAATAACATAATGTAACACAATCTATATTACAATAAAAATCAATAACCTGATTATTGAAATCCCTTTTTTTTAAAAGACTGAAGGGATTTTACCCCTCTATCAACTATCCATATCCCTTCATTGTGGTCTCCTATAACATACAAAATGTCGTCTACATTGGGACCACTGCGAAATGATTGCGAAGTCCCAATGAAAGGGTCATCTTCGGTTGAATTTTCATCTAACCCTTCAACTGTTTTGGTCGATAACAGAAAAATTGACCAGTTTCAGTTTGTGGGATCTGGAACATAAAATACTTGCACTTCCTGTGATGCCATTATAAATGGTTCATCTTTCTCCCCTTCCTTATTGAAATCAACTTTCACGAATCCCAAATCATCTATTTTAACAACACTCCTGTTATCAACCCACTTGCATTGAAATATCGGAACTTGAAATTCCATATAATCCAACTCCCATATTTGTTTGATGATGCCAAAGTATGACATATTCGCATAAATTGGATTTCTGTCCTTAGCACCAGAAACATGCATCGCTTTAGCCACAAGTGTAACCCCACTATTCTGCATGGTAATATCTTCATCATGTTCATTAGTATAAAATGTATAACCATTAACTACATAAACATTGTAATATAATGCATACACACTTGGTCCTCCGGCTAGCCATCGAAGTCGTTCCGAAATTGACTTTGGATTTTCATCTGACTTCTTAAAAATATGATCTCGAAACCATCCTATAAACTGTCGATTATGTGTATCTGATATCCATTTTTCAGCCCTTGATGGATTCAAATGCCTAAGAATTTCTTTGTGGATTTCAACATATGGGTCAACGTCGAAACTGTTATGCAAAACATAAAGGTGGGCCTTCTCCTGATCTGTAATATTGATTGTGACAACCTTTATTCCAGAAATTCCTTCACCCTCAAGCCACCCAGTGTGACGAGATTTCGGTAATCTAATGCTTTCCACACCAGACAAGTATTCGGTACAGAATTCAATGACTTCCTCAACAATATATCACTCTGTAATACAACCCTTTGGCCGACTTCGATTTTTGACATACCCTTTCAAAATCTTCATATACCGTTCAATGGGGTACATCCATTTGTAATGTACAGGAACACATAGTCGAATCTCTCTCACCAAGTGGACCATCAAATAAACCATCATATCTAAAAATGAATGTGGGAAGAACATTTCTAATTCACATAATATGACGGCAATTTCTTTTTCCATAGCTGGCAATTTCGCCGGGTCTATAACTTTGCTGCATATAGCTTTGAAGAAGAAACACAGTTTCATTAATGTTTGGCAGACATTATTGTGAAAAATGCAACGTAAAGCAATTGGAATGAGATTTTTTATCAAAACATGACAGTCATGTGATTTCAGACCTTTTAACTTCAAGTCGATCATTGACACAAGGTTACTGATATTTGACGAATACCCCTCTGGAACCTTTACATCATTCAAGAAGTTGCAAAACCGATATCTCTCCTGCCTAGAAAGAGTGTAAGCAACAGGAGGAAGAAGTGTTCGTTTTTCACCCTTCACTGGTGCCAACTCTTCTCGTATTCCCATCTCAACCATGTCTAACCTAGCCTTAATTCCATCTTTTGTTTTGCCAGATGTATTTAGAAACGTGCTGATATCACTATCAAATACATTTTTTCTACATGCATAACATCAATAAAATTTCTTTCATACATACAATTCCAGTATTGTAATTTAAAAAAAATTGATCTCTTTTTCAAACCGATTTTCGTAAGGTTTTTCAAAGCCGGTTTACCTAAAGTAGTGTCCACATTTTTAACTTTCTCAAACAATTGATCGCCTGTTAGTGGAGACGGTGCTGTAAGTTCTTTTGAACTTCCATCGAATGATGTATTCCAAGAACGGTACTTATGTCGTCGCGGTAGAAATCTGCGATGTCCTAGAAACACGGTTTTCGATGAATGTTTCAACCTAATTGATTGTGTACCTTCTTCGCAAACGGGACAGCCTTGAGTTCTTTTAATGCTATATCCTGAAAAATTTCCATAAGCAAGGAAGTCATTTATCGTCCCATACAACATGACTCTCAAAGTGAAATATTCCTTTCTGTAAGCATCATACAATGTAACACCTGAATCCCACAATAATTGCAAATCTTCGATCAATGGAGCTAAATAAACATCAATATCATTACCCGGTTGTTTTGTTCCTGATATAAGCATAGATAACATGATGTATTTTCGTTTCATGCATAACCACGGTGGTAAGTTATAATTTATCAACATAACCGGCCATGTACTGTGACTGTTTCTTTGAAAACCAAAAGGATTCACTCCATCTATAGTTAACGCAAGATGAAGGTTTCTTGACTCGTTTCCAAATTCAGGATACTCATGATCGATTCTCTTCCACTGAGGAGAGTCTGCCGGGTGACATAGTATCCCATCTTTAATTCTTGTATCTTCATGCCATGTTAATTGTTCTGCAGTCTCCTCACTTCTATATAGGCGTCTAAACCTTGGAATGATTGGAAAGTACCATACAACTTTAGTAGGACTGGATTCATCTTTCTTGTATCAAGAAGCACCACACTTTGGGCATTCTTTAAGTGATTTATGGTCCTTGCGAAACAGTATACAGTCATTCGGGCAGGCGTGTATTCTTTCAGAGATCATACCCATAGAGCGTAGCATTTGTTTGGCATCGTATGTTCGGCTCGAGAGCTCATTGTCTTCTGGGAGCATGTCATTCAAGAGGGAAAGTAGTTTCGTAAAACTGTCATCACTCCACCCATTATCTGCATTCAAATTATACAGCTTTAGTACGGCTGACAATTTTGTATATTTAGTGCAACCAGCATACAATGGAGTCTTTAGACAACTTTTTAACTTCTCAAACAATTTTGGGCAATCACGAAGTTCATCTTCGATGGTTCTTGTCATTTTATCAATACAATCTTCATCATCATTCACATCTTTAATCACATCCTCCATACGGTCATCTTCATTGTTCATGTTTGTAATCATATCAAATGATCCATAAAACGCAGTGTCACCCCAGTCACTACCTACATTCGTTGTTTCCCCGTGTTTATTCCAACATGTATAACTTTGATCTATTCCGTGACAGATCAAGTGTACTTCCAACTCACCTGGACTAATTTGTTTTGAATAACAACATTATAAACACAGACAAAGGATTTGAGAAGAGTCACATGCATGATCTTTTGCAAACTTGATAAATTCTTTCACGCCTTCTTCATACTCTTTTGTCAACCGATTGGAATTCATCCATTCTTTATTTATATTCATCCTATTTGAAATCCATAGGATGAGTATATAGGTTAGAGGAGAAGTAATATGAGTATAATTTAGATAAAAAACAAGATACTTCAAGGAAATAATGTGACCATGAAATTACTAAGTCTAGAATGTTGTGGATCTTGAATACATTCTTTGACTGATTTGGAGAAATGACTTCTCGAACCTTTTCTAGATAACCTAGAACTCCTTCCAAGTAAATAATGTGACCATGAAACAATACTTCTTAAACAAAATATGGGGAATTTATAATATTTTAATAAAGACAAATCTCTCTAAAAACACCCAAAACAACCTCCAGATTATCAGAGTACTCCTCCTATATATTGTAATACACCAAGAAGTATTCTAAAAAAACGAAAATGGAGGTGTCTAGAAAGATATTAAAGATCTAGTTCATCAGTTCCATGAAATAGATAGAGCATTGGTGATCCCAAATGCAATTCATAAATACTTTAAATTTCCATATCGACTTTAAAAATCTATCTTTTGAGTATCCTCTTCCCAAACCCTCAACTGTTGGTACCCTGATCTCTAGAAAATTTTCAAAAACCAATAGAACCTTATAAGATAGTCAAACAAATCATCAATTATAGGTGATATGTAATTATTCATTACTATCACCTGGCTATGACTACGGTAGACTATTAAAATTAATAGGCTATGATATGACTTCATTGAAAACAGAATTGGAAAATCCCATAGTGACATGATCATATAGATAGAACCATTTCCCTAAAGATCTTCCTACTGATCTTTTAGCTCCTCTAAATCGGCCAGAGCCTTATGATGTGATGGAATGGAAAATGGGATCGTCTTGTGAAGCAAATAGATAGAAAACGCAAACACTCATTGGGGAGGTTATCCCATGAAATCCTCTAGAAATGATTTTGTGTACTTTTCCATGACCACTGGAATTTCACATGAAGAACACTTCTCAACAACCCCAAGGAAAACCTTGGAAAAATGACATGATATGAACCATAACATAGAAGCAACTTGTCATACCCTCCATGTTTATAGATCACAGTCTCTATAAAAGACATGGAATCTCCTGTTAAGAGTAAGTAACTGAACCAAATGGTGATAATAGTCATCTAGTGCACTAAATACAATAAAAAAATCCAAGACGATAATGAGGTCGGAAAAGACCAGGTCCAAAACATGGAATTCCGAAATGTCCTCCATGCCAAGTACCACAACACAACTCTCAAAGAACATGAAACCATGACCATTTTTCCTACCCAAAAGGGTTAGGCAATACATGAAATAATTCCTAAACTCTGCCGTCATACCCAAGTAATAAAAAAACATGTGAAATTAATGACTAGGATTCACCATTTTGAAATGAAACCAATACTATAGAATAATTAAAAAAAATTCACCTCTAATTGTGGTTGGCCAAGATTATGAGTCCTCATGAATGACCTCTACTGCATTGATTTTTTCTGGATTAGACTCGTCTATGTATTATTTCCCTATTAAGAATCCCCCTTTCTTTTAGGATGTGATCCTACACCATTTGAAGCCAATTATTTTAACTAAGAGCCCTTAAAAAAGTGGAGCCTACACCACTCCCATTAAGAGCCAATTGAAAAAATCACAAGATATTCCCCGGCTACCCAAATAGGTGGAACGCCCTCAGATTCTCTGGTAAAATCATCCAGATGTTTCCCACATTTCTAATATGATAAAAAAAATAGGTCCATTGTCCATAGAATCCACATAATCTGTTCATAAAGACTACTCAAATCCCTTTCCACTACTTCTCTAAGACTCATCGTGCTTTAGATTTTATCCTCAAAAATAACTATGGATACCACACATTAATGGAACACCATTGAGACCAATATTTCAATTAAAATATGCCTCTCATATCAATACCTTGGGAAACACCTAAAAATAGGTTGGTAGACTTAGAACAATAAGAATAAATCTGATATATTTCCTCAAACCCATCTCAAAATTAATAGCCATAAGATAATCGTTCGTGGGGAGATAAAGAGATACATGAACCAAATTACGGAATCTAGTGGCATAATCCATGACTAAATTACCACCATACTCTATCTTTAAAAACACATATTCATTCATCAATCTCAAGGTATCTGGGTAGGACCTCTGAAAAAATACGACTTGGAAAGTGGTAAAAGTGAGATCCTCTCTATTCCTCGAAAGAATCATTGAATTGCACCACATTCAAATAAATTATTTTAAATAGGAACAAAAAAATAACACTTTAGATGTCTTAGGGGTTTTCAAAAACTCTAAGATCTACTTGATACGGTCCAACTACTCCTTAAATTACTTGGTTTTATTTTCAGTAAGGAAAAACTCTGAATTATTCTTTGAAAATTCTTGAGTGTGGTCCATAGTTCATGTCTTATCATGGATACCAATTTAACCCACGTTTTTTGAAATTATAAATCATTGAATCCAAAAAAATTTGTATCAATGGGATGGTTCCTCTTTGGGGTACTCTGGTTCACACTCTCTATGCTTCTACATGGTCCTTCTAGGAGGTACTGTCTACAAGAAACATGAACAGCCTCCATCAAGGAAAACCCAACTTCAAATCACAACAAAAGAACTAAATGAAAACACTAAAACATAATAATAACTAAATAAATCTAATTAAGTAGTGGGAAATAATAAAAAACAACCCATAGTTAGGATAAAAACATAACCACAATCCCAAACCACCCATGGAAACTGAAGACTCAACATGAAGAATAGTTGGCCAAACACTTACCCATTTCAAACATAATTAATTCATGAAAATTCAATTTGAATCACCTTAAGGAGGAGGACCCGGTGGCGGAGGAGAAGGAGGTGTCGACAGCGGAGGCATCGGAGGCAGCGCGGAGGCAGGGCAGAGGTAGGTCGGAGGCAGCGGAGGCAGTGAAGGAGGAGGAGGAGGAGGAGGAGGAGGAGGTCACGGTGGAGGAGGAGGTAGCAGAGTAGGTAGAGGAGGAGGAGGAGGAGGCGCCTGTGGAGGAGGAGGAGTATGAGGCCGCAGACTAGGAGGACGAGGGAGGAAGCGCCGGTGGAGGAGGAGGAGGACGAGGCTGCGGTGGAGGAGGAGGAGAAGGAGGAGGAGCAGAGGAGGGGGAGGAGGAGGCGGCCGGAGGAGGAGGAGGTGGCGGCCGGAGGAGGAGGAAAAGGAGTAGGCGGCGGCCACGGAGGAGGAGGAGGAGGCGGTGGCAGCGGCGCAGAGGAGGGCTTCCGCGAGAGCTTGACTGGGTGCAGGTAGGAGGAAGAGGACCCGCGGGTTTTTAACAAATCTGCGTGAGCCTTTATCAGCTCTAGTAAAAATCGCTGATAAAGGGTGTATTTATCAGCTCTAAAATGAAAAGCGCTGATAAATACAACCTTTATCAGCGCTTTTTTAGCACTGATAAATAATCCCTTTATCAGCGCTAAAAAAAATGATGATAAAGGGTACACCTTTATCAGTGCTTTCTTTAGCACTAATAAAGTGGACCTTTATCAGTGCTTTTGTTAGCACTGATAAAGGCCCGACCCTTTATCAGCACTTTACTGTTAGCGCTGATAAAGGCAGGTGCATGCCTTGCCCAGTTTTTTGGTAGTGTACAAAGTAAATAAAAGAACAAAATAAATAAGGACTTGATAATAATATGATCTATACTATATCTCAATCACTTGAGTACAATCCATCCTACTTGATGATCAAAACTTGGACCTCTTCCAAACCTGTACCTATAAAAATTGAGAGACTTCACAGGTTCCCAAATGCAATAGAGGCCCAAGAAGGGTGTGAGTATATAACTTAGTAGGGAACCACCAATGCAGTTCCATACATAATTGGAAATGTAGTGGTATTTTCATGTTTCATGTTTGGTTGAAATTTAAGAATAACCATTAGAAATAGATATATAAATAAACCATCATTGATTCTTAGGTCCATGACCCCAATAGACCATACCTACTTTGGACAGTGTCAGGGTGTCTCTGGGAACATCAAAAAATCATTATACCACATAAAATAATATCCTAGGGTGTAATCCAGGAATCCATACTACTCAAGATCAAATGGCTAATAACACAACATGAATGGCTCAACAGCCAGATCCCAGACATCCTGTGCATCTCCCTAAACTCAAATTTAATAAAATGATAAAATATTATTATATAGGATCATGGGAAATCATTGAATCGGAAATATCTCAAACGTCACCCTGTCAATCATCTAGATCCCAGGCATCTAAGGCATCCACATTAGGTACAGATAATGTCATCAGGTTTGACCATTTGAATCCTATAGGTGGAATAGGTATCTAATAAATATAATAATCATGATAATAATCCCCAAGTTTGAATATCTAGATACTAGACATTCTAGGAATCTTAGAGACTCAAAGCATCCAGGGTGTCTTATACAGACCCAATGTCAAATACTAATGTTCCATGCATTCTTCACATGGCTTAATAGCTAGACCCCATAAAACACACCAAGAATCTATAATGATGTCATCACGTATAATTTTGATCACATTTTATCACATGAGGCTCAAAATCTATATCCCAAGAATCACCTATGGGTATCAACAACATCACTATCTCACCAGATTAGGCCCATAGGTTGGATCCCAGAAACAACATCTGGTTATCCAAAATTACATCAAAAATATCTAGGTGAGAGATTAAATATGAGATAAGGGTTGTCTGAATTCCTAAACCCATCCTCATTGTCCACATCCCTATAGGATCACATGTTTAGTGTAGATTTTATAGTGACACCTGCAACCAACTCTACCCATACCCATGTTCACCAAATTAGGGTTGGTCTATCACTATTCACCTACTCAGGTCCCCAAAATCACATCCAAAGAGAGGAACCATAATTAGGGACCTCTCGTTGAACACAAGGGAAGAGGAACCACACATGGGTACAAGGTCTTAGTCATGTCACTTGAGTCACAACCCATCATAAGAAGGACATCATGATCCTAGGTAATGTCATAGTATAACACTTCATCATGGGCCTCTTGGGTATTCATTATAGGAAATCCACTAGGGAGATGTCCTAAATCCTCTATCATACTCTATGGTCACTCAAGGTTGGTCACTCACCCAACCCAATCATAGTCTGCCTAAGTTCTATCCACCTAAGACTGGTCACATTGTATAGGGGAAGAAAACCCACCTAGGGTTAGTACTGTGGGATAATTGGATCTAAGGTATCTCAAGGTTCAAACTAGGCCCACTTGATCTCATCATTATAGACTAATCTCACCTCCTCTTGGAGTTTTCTTCTACTCACATAGAGGAACTCCACATCATATCCATTCTAATTTAAATTATGGATCCCCCCTCGGGGTGTGGGTGTCAAGGTAAACTCATTCAACATCCAAGACCAGTTCTATCAGTATTCGACACATTAAGATTGAGATGAAGGTCTATTCATGTCCCTTGGATCTCTATAGTGTCAAAGGGATCTCATATATTTAACTAAATGATTAATTAATTAAAAATATAGGCAATCCATTCTCTTCATCTATTAACTTAAATAACCAAGTCATCGCCCTCAGTTGAGAGACCACATGTCACAATCCACCAAAACTAATCAAACATTATACCATAGGGAAATTATCATGACTAAATCCCTCAATGGAATTTTTTTAGATTTATTTACATGGGAGAAAAATTATTCCAAGTCTCATACAAGCCCCATCAAAGCCTTCTTAAGCTGGTATCACCAATAGGGTACTGTGTCTATATGCCAGACCATAACAAAATCCAACAACCTATAGGAGGTCTATAGAAAACCCCCAACCCCAACCCTAGATAAAAACCTAATTGACAACACTATTTACATCATTAATTAAATTTAATTTAATTGTAAAACCTCAAATAAACTCATATCATTAAATACATTTTATGATTTGATAAATGGAGGTAGAAGATTTTCATTATGGAAATTACCGTATGAATGTTCCATGAATGTTCTAAAGGAATAAAATTATTTCACCATTCTCTAGTGAAATTAAAATTTTCAACCTAACCACATACCACTATATTCATTGACAATGAAGAGAGGGATGAGTTAGACGAGGATAAAGAATTTTTACCGTGATCATCTAATTAAAACACCCAATAATGTTTCCCCAATCCAAGGTAAAGAAGTAAAAGGATTGGGATAAGACCCTTCATCCATGCATGTAATAGGAAGAAAAGAAAATGGGGTTTCCCCCTTTAATACTCGAGAATGTAAAATTTCATTTCCCCATCTCAGATGACCAATGAATAGTAGGTACTTAGCCACTAGTGATCCAGTGCACCTAATAGGCTATCTCGACCACTAGCTTTCCCATCGACTAGCCTCCAGCTTGCCAAATCCTAGCTAGTGGATATGAGCTACACAAACACTACAACTAAACCACCCCAACTACCTCTGATTCTCCTATCTACCTCCTCGACACCAATTACCCCTTATTCCCCTTACAAAAGATGAATTATGGGTTCTAAAACTCTTGTAATTCTATTATGAACCCTAGTTTAAAATTCAACCCATACAATAATTGAAAAAATCAAATTTATCTTAAAATTAAATATTTTTCTATAACTATGGTCATTACACTACCATTCCTAACCTAAAAAAATCTATGATCCTCTTATACTACCTAGGATAGCTATTGTTGTAGATAGTCTCTTCCTCATCGAAAAAGATCCTACCTCTTGTAGCTATCATGGGCTATCCCCCCTTTTTATTAAATCCTTAACATAGTACTTTGAAAAAATACCTACAAACTCTATATATTTGTTTTTTGATCTAGAAAAAAACATCTACAAGCCTTCTTCCACTTATTTAATAAAAATATATTCACCAAATACAACATCACATACTGTCAATAACCCCACAACTCCAATCATCACATATTGTTTAAAATTCCAAATATAAACCTTAAGTGCTCACCAATATCCTACCTTATATTTTGTTAACATTATTGCCTTAAAAATATTCCAAAAAATACAATGAGATAAGAAATTCTTTCACTTTTCCTGGATCCCAGATACCGGCTTTGTCTTGGCATCGCTTCCACAATACTACACATCTTTGGTTAGAGATCATGGATCAACAGTGCAACTCATTCATTTCCACATCCTTAGGTGGGACTAGATAGACCATGTCATGTGAAAATTTTGGTTAATATGATAAAAAATTACTTATACCAATAGAAATTTATTAACAAGTAATGTATTTGTTGTTAAAAATGATCAATTCCAAAATATATTATGTTTTATTGTTATTAATTTTAAGTACCAACTCTTGTTTTTACCAACAGATATATGTGTTGATATTGATCATTTTACACAAATAAATCTTTTATTGAAAATTTAATTAATTAATTTATCATGTCGATACTAACATTTTTTACTAACAAATGAATCTACTTCTATTAATTGTTATTACCAACATGTTTCTTACCATTATAAAAATCTGTTGCAATAAATTATTCAATAACATAAAATGATTTACCTGAAAAAGAATATATATATATATATTATTTTTCGATAAATATTATCAATTATAATTATTTTAATAAAAAAATATAATCATATTTTTTTATTAACAAATTATATGTTTGTGATATATAATATATATATCTGATATAAAATGAATGATAAATGATTATATATATATAATTTCATTATATATATATAATATAATTTTTTATTCAATATATATATAAATTTAAAACCTTTTTAATTATATATAAATAAATATCTACACTAATTATGAATCTTATACATCACATGTGTCACCCGTCCATACATTTGTTCCCCTCTAAACCATGCCCCTCTTTCACTCCATCGACCCACTCACAATGCCACCCATTTTGAAAACTCTCATCCACACCTCGTCATACCAAATCAACAATATTCCTTAATAACTTAGATCCATTTTTCTAAAACTCATAAGTAGGTGTTCCTTATTTACTTACCATAATAATTGTGTCGAATTTGAGTTGGTGTTGTGCTTCTCTTCCCTTAATATCACACGAGAACACCTAAAATTTTGTAACCCTAACTGTTGTTTACTCTTCTTCTTATATGTATTAGGATAACATGAATTTTTTCTGTCATTTTTAGGTTCTATTTTTTATTCCATGTTACATGAAACCCAATTTTGATGCCCAAATTTCATTCCCTAATTTGATTTCCACTAATTCATTGGTTAGTTTCTGTAATGTATCTTTATTGTTGCTCGTGTTTTCAATTTTGTTCCCTTTTTATCTTCTCTATCAGTATTCCAACTTTCTTTCCATAATAATGTTAAATCAATATTCCAATTTTATACTATATACACAAAAATATAATTTCAATAGATTCATATTTCCTACATATTACATGAATTTCTATTACTTTCATTTCCATTTCCAATCTCTTATAATTATGAGAAAACCATACAATTACTATTATAACTTCTTTACCTATTTATTAAATTTATTTATTAAGAATTATTTATTTTACCAATATATTATAAATTAAAATTTTAAATATCTTGATTGTGTTTAATCCTTTATATACTACCACTGCACACATTTCTCATCTTCCCGGGTGTCAGCTTCTCCTACTATTAAGCAATGAGCCTTATTCCATCTTTTCCACATGAAATTTTGCAACATAGTGATCTTCCAAAAATACGTGTGTTCTATTTTCTACTGTATACCATTAAATAATATTGTAATTTTAAAATCCATTGGATGCATGATGTTAGTATGGCATACTATAAAACTGGGATATTATATATTTGTCATATGAAAACTATAAACATAAAATATGCACACTGTAAATTCCCATATAATGATTACATTTTATTTATATACACACTATATATGAACACCACATATACATATTCCATATATATTGTACAAACACACTACATATATAGTTTTTAATGGCATGCGTGCATTGTATAGTTTATTATACCACAATTTAGATATGTCACATACAGATTTCAACTACCAACGTGCTTCTAATGAGGTTAGATTATAAATAAAATTAATTAGGTTGAAAAAGAAAGAAGATGCTCAAAAAATTATTTCGAACTTTTACTTTTATAGTATGAAATAATATGTTTTTTATTTTTTCAATTTTATGATTATTAACTGATAGGTATATTTTTATTTATTTATTAACTATAAGGTACTTGTTTTATTATTTATTCAATTACTTCTACTTCTATTATTAACTAACAGGTATATGTTTCATTATTTATTTGAAAAAATATGTTTCCTTTATTACTTAAATTAATTTTAAGTTTATGGTGAAACTTTGACAAATAAATTTTGAGAATCCAAACTCATTATTACATCTTTTCAACTAGATAAAATGTGAAATAATCTTCTTATATATTCTTTAATTTAAAATTTATAGTATTCATTACCATTTACAGTATAAAAAATCTATGTTTACACTGTAATATTTTATATGCACATATCAAATAGTTACTTATATTATTACACTTTAGTGTGACTTATTACTCAATACACAGTGATATGTGATACTATTCAATATTAAACTATAATATTCAGATACTATTATATGCACTATGTAATATTTATTTAGTGAAAAATTCAAATAGAGCATGTAAATACATTAGAAATATTTAACATTTATAGAAAGATTCATATATCACATATAGTGTGATAAAGTCAAATTTTGGAATTCTTCATTTTTTTTCAAAAATAATAGTATATATATATGAGTTTTCTCAATCACATAAATTAGATTATGCACATTTGGATAAATAAATAACTGTAACATCAACTATTCAAGCTGATGCCAACATTAAGAGAAACTATAAAAAATCTAAACATAACATACATGATTATTTTGATCTCAATGAAGTGGAATAATAGATAAAATATTGATAATGAATTTAAAAATTAAACTTGGAACCTACTCTCTTTCCTACTGAGTTTTAAAGTGGCCTTATATTCTCTTGAAAATCCACAAATTTAAAATATTTTCAAGAAGAGGTCTGATAAACTGTTTCCATCCAAATCACTAGAAAACAAATTATTTCCATTTAAATCACTAGAAGGAAAGAAAATAATGTGAACAAAATCATCTGTCAATTAAATTTAATATATTCACAAAATTTGAAACACTTATAGGTCCTCAACTATAGAAATTACCCTGATTTCCCTTAAGAATATCACTGGTAAGATGGTTTCCAATTAGAGTTTAGTCACACATTAGTAATTAGAATATCACTTTCTATAAAATTCATCAAAATTCAAGGAAAATTTAAGTAAAAATATTAAACATTAAAAAAAAAAAGAAAACAAATAATTTTATCAATGGAGCTTTAACAAGTTTTCTATTATAGATCCATTGATATACATTACAATCTGGTCTCTACAATGACAAAAATGTGCCCTAGTAAGATTTTTTTTATTCCTTTATTACAACCCTTGGAACTCAATGAAATTATAAAATGTGATAAAACTAATATGTATTTATCATAACTAATATTTATTGTTCAAATAATCAGTTTCAAAACTAATATTAGTTCAGAAAATACATGTATTTTGGTCAATACATATTATAAAAGAGGTTATTGATATATTTTTATCAATACATGTCAGTTAAGAACTACTATTGTGATCATACATTGAGAAGAAGTATGTTTATAGTGAAGAAACTGTTATATTGTGATCAATATATGTATAAGAACAAGTATTTCTTTTTTTTCATAACAAATCAAATTTCATATTAGTTGTGAATTAATATTATATATTAAATTTAGGTATTTTAGTTTAAAACTGGTATGCAATATTTAGAACTAATATAAATTTATGAGAACTATATATATAGATCACAATAATAATTCAAAACATATTATTATTTTGATTAATACATATTATAAAGATGGTCAGTTTTTGTATTTTGATCAAAATATGTAATAATTCAAAACTAATATTCTAATCTAAAACATGTTATAACTAATATTAAGATAATATATATATATATATATATATTAGAACTACTGTTACATATATTATAATATTGATTCTGATATCATAATATTAGTTTTGATACATGTTGAAATATTTTTTTAATTAGATTATGTTATATATTACATCACAATAAATATATATTAATCACAATATTAGTTCATAAATAATATCACATGTATATATGTTAATCAATACATATTAGTTATGTACATATAAAACAATTTAATATTACAATTAAAAATATAAAATAATGGTAAATATGTAAAATTAATATTTTGGTTTTTCAAAATAGATATATGTAGGAAAAAAATAATAATTTGTCATCTGAATTATGAACTCAAATATAAATTTGACAAACTACATAAAAATGAATCCTATAGTTGATCTACATAACACTAAAAATTCAACAATGTTATAATTTTAATGTTAAAATTGAAATATAGATATAAATTATATTTATAGTGAAATAAAATCCAAACATATTTGTATAGAAACCTGCATGTGAATGATAAATTGGTTTGCATGCTCCTAATATAAATTTATCTAAAAAAATACCAAAATTAGTTAGCTGGGAATGAATGTCATCATATTTATTTGTTTTTTATCTTAACTTTAGTTATCATATTTTTAGTCTAATATATTTTTTCAACATTTGAATGTCATTTTCCTGATAGAATTAAATATAACACTTCGTTTTTTATTTTGACCAATGATATATATTTCATATTAACATTTTTTTATCCTTGTATTCAATATATTAATTCTAAATAATCCATATATTGAATGTTCCCTCACTATTATACATTTAATTTTATTATATTATTGATTATTATTTCATCTAATAATAAATTATTTTATGTCAAAAAATTTACTACAAGGCTTTTATAATGAAGATGAAATAAGACTAGAAAAAATTATATTTATTTGGATTTTGGTAGTTTAATAAGAAATTAAATCCAATATCCCCATTCTTATTATTCCATTATTATTTAGAATATATGAATAAAAAACTTTCAAAATTTTGATTCTTTTGTGGAAATTATAAAATAAAGTTTACTATCATGTGATTGCATAGGTGAAGTACAAGTTAGGTTTCATTTTAAATATGAAATATTCCATCAACACTGTCGTCTTAACTCTCTATCTTGAACACCCAAAGTTCTCATTGAAAAAAATGGATTTTTATCCTTTGAGGTAGGTTTCATTTTCATTTGAAAGTAGTTTCATTCTCAATTGAAAGTAGTGGTAATAGATTAAAGTATTGAAAGTTATGTTACAAGATTACATAATTTTGAGTTAGGTGTCATTGTAAATCAAAACTAGTGTCATTATAAATAGTTTGTGGTAACTATTTAGATAATATTCTTGTTAATTTTTATCATGTGTTGATATTTTCTATTATGGTGGTCATGGGTTTTTTTGTTATTGTTGTAACTATTTATCATCTTGTGAAGGTCATTGATTTTTTTCTTATCGTGGTCAACGGTTCTTATGATTTTTTTATATTATTATAGTCACTAGTTATTTTTATATCATTATTTTGTAACATCCCCCAATCTATCACTATATAACATATCCAAAAAAGGTTGGTTATGGGATCTCAAGCGCACCTCCTCGTATGTGAGAGGTCGTCGACCAGCAGTGGGGTGTGGATAGTATAGTGGAGGGACTATACCCCCTGGGTTTAAAGTTCCATACTAAAAGATACAATTCATAATAAAATATAAATAATCAGATTAAAACAATGTGTACGAAAAAAATAAAGGCCAACTGAAAAATCTAATAAGAAATAGGAAAAATGTAATGACATGCTAGAATATGACTAAATTTCACACTAGAAAAATACAAGAATAAGACTAGAAAACTCATATAAAAGACTCAAAGTCCTGATTCATGATCCCTATGTTGGTCCCATCTCCAAACTCCCACCCATAAGAAAAAAATCAATCAATAGAAAGTTCTTTTTACCTTATCCAAACTTGCATCTAAGAAGTCTACTCGGGTGAAAAATGGTGGCCTGAATAGGGTGTGACTAAAACTCATTAGGTCAACACCACCATGTCTAAACAAAAAAAATCTGATGGGAAGTGTATGTAGTAAAGTGATTAAAGGTATATTAATTAATTAAACAATTAAATAAATAAAAAACCTACTTTGACACCATTCCGGAATATCTTTGAGCTTGTCTTAGAACCATGACAACCATAACCATGTATCCAAGGTAAAGAACTTACTTTGACGCCATGATAGAATATCTCTAAGAATGTCTTATAATCATTCCAGCCACAATATAACCATGTTATAATCACAACAATCAATCTGGGTCAAATCCCTATAAGTATTACAACATTTCTAGATCAAAACTCTATAATAATTACAACATTGGATTGGGTCGAGCCCTCTCAATATCAGCATTATAGCATATTCATGTGCAAGTTCCTAGACCTATCCAATTATATAAACATCTCTGTAATGAACAAAATTCTTATTATACAACATGGATATCACAATATCACATCATATATCTCAATGAATAATTATGTGAATTACCATCATTATTTCATATGAAACAGTGCAATTCGATTCACAATTAATTAACAATTATATCAATAAGAAATTAGCCACAATTTAGGGATTCGAAAATGTGAAGTCACCCTATTTCAAATGTCATGATAAACATAATTTAATTCGTTATCCAATTACAATTCCATTTAAAACCAAAATAATTCAAGTGATAATATCATTCAATTATTTAATTAATTTGGGTGTATGAAACAAGGTTCCAATCACGATATTTCATAAAATTGACATTAATCAAACCATAGGGTTAAGATTTATACCCCTACTTTTAAAAAATTATCCAACCATGCTTTTGAAAACCAACTACCATGAGAAAGAAGGTTCAGATGATTGTAATGACGTTCCTAGATCAAAACCGATCAAGATCAAAAGCAACAACACAATTATCCAAATGATATCACCACAACAGTTGGAGAACCAAAGGGAAGAAGGAAGAAACCCAACCAAAGGAACTTAACTAGGATTGAATACACAAATAGAACATCTGGAAGGGGGTTAGCACCCCAAAATGGCTATATATTCCCTAGTTCGATAGAATAGGTGAAACAACCAAAACATAATGAATTTCATTCGCACAACATGTTTAAAATAGTAGGCGAGGCATTTACACGGTGTGTAACTTGGTTTCATGTTGTGTAAATATTTTTAATGGTATTCACCAAAAAATATATCGCCTCATATTTATTGTATTAAAACTCACAAAAAATTACATGACATGTAATCCCTTTACATTATGTGTTAATGTTTTGCAGTTGATTTTCAGACCATTTTATTTTTAAACCACCTAAAACCCTTTTAAATCTTATCAAATTACCAAGAACCCATATTAACACTTAGTTCCATTTAATCCAATACTCTATTAATTCAAACTAGCATACATCCCTGATCATTAGGTCATCGTCTCCAACAAAGTATCTTCATCTCTAAAAAATACTTGTCCACTAAGGCTCAAATGGAAAACTCAAAGTTAAACATACCTGAAAAAAGATTTGATCTTACAACCTCTCCACTATATAACATCTCATCCTTGAGTTTCTCCAAGCATCACTATACAATCTTAATGAACAAGTATGGAAACTATTTTTTCATATCAGAATCCCATTCCTAGGTCTCCTCTTGAACTCACCCATCATGCCACTACACTCAAACCAATGGTATAGTCCGACCCTGGAGATATTTCTCACGATGATCCACAACCCGTATAGAATTATACTCAAAGGATTTATCAGAACAAAGATATACTTCTTCTATTTATATCACATGGGATGGTATTAAATGATATCTTTTTTATTTAAGACACGAGGAACACATCATACATGGAATTATAGGGTTTTTGAAGAGCTAGATAGTATTCCACTAGACCGACCCTTACCACTGTTTCAAACGGCCTAATGCATATGGGTGCTAGCTATCCTTGTTTCTTAATTCAGTGCTACCCTAACCAAGGTGAAACCTGAAGGAAAACATGTTCACCAACCTTTAATTCCATAGTTCATCTCCTATGGTCAAAATGTGATTTCTACCTACTATGTATGATCACCAAATACTATCTAATCAACTAAACCTTTTCAGATATCTCCTGCACGAGACTAGGTCCAACAAGTGTCGAATCACCTGCCTCCATCCAATAAATAAGTGAATGAAGCAACCTACTATAAAAATCATCAAAATATTTAATTTGGATCAATTCCTAGAAGATATTATTATATTTTAAATCCATGAGTTTCATATGATACTCCCATGAACCACCAAAATCCAAAACATAAGAACAAAGAATATCCCCTAGAACTTGAATAATATACCCATATTGACCATTAGTCTATGGATGACAGGATGTTATTAAAATAAAACGTGGTCCCATAGAAATCTGAAGACCCATACTGAAATGAAATGTTACACAAGGATCTCAATCTAAAACGATAGTCCTCGGAACACCATGTAACCAAACCACTTAACACACATAAATATTTCATAGATATTCAACTATGAAGGTTTCCCTAATAGGTAAAAAGTGGGATACTTTAGTCAGTGGATCCAAAACAACCCAAACATCATAATTATTAGGGGTATTACTAGGTAATCCTATAAAAAATCATCATGAAATCCTCTTATTTGAACTATAGAATAGGTAAAGGCTATAAAATCCCATCTAGACTCTGATCTCAACATTCACTTGTTTACATGTGAATCATCTATCCATAAATATTTACAACCCCTTATTCATTCTTGACCACCATTATTATCTACAAATATCATGATACATCTTTGTTAAATAAAGATGCACTACCCATCTAAAATCATGAAACTCCCTCATCAGCTCATCTTGTAAGCCCATAGGAACCCATACTCATCCATGTAAAATAAGGGAATTCAAACTGATGAGAGACCATTATAATGGTGTCTTCCCACCATATAATCTTTATCTTATAACTGGTCCTTTTGGATCATACAGTTTTTCAATCTTAATCCTATCCAAAATCAGGAGTATAACTGTTGTCGAGGTTACACCTACTCTCCCCTAAAATTCATGAACATCCAGATGCATTTCTGCAAAGAGGGTTATTATCTGATACTCATCATAAGACTCCCATATTGCCTCTATTTTTGTCTTTCATCTTAAAGCATTGGAAACTATGGTTCCCTTTCTTATTGTATAATCCAATTCAAATTCAAAAGACTGTAAATACTCAACCCACCTTCTTTGTTGAAGGTTATGATCTTGCTAATAAAATATGTATCTAAGCCTTTTGTGATCCATGCATAACATAAACCTATCACCCATGAGATAATGTCTCCAACAACTCAGGGAATTACCACTACTTCTAACTCCATATCATGAGTAGTGTAATTCCTCTCATGTGGTCTCAGCTTCTTGGATCCAAAATCAACCGCATGATCATGCTATATTAGAACTCCTCTGAATCTAACTATGGATGTGTTATAGTACATGATATATTATTTAACTAGAATGGGTAAAGTAATGATAGGTGATGAGGTCGGTATTCCTTTCATATCTTGGAAAGATATTTCATAAGAATCAGACCAAACAAACTTCACCCCTTTATTGGTTAGCTTGGACATTGGTGTTGTCAATCAAGAGAAATCTTGGATAAAACACTGGTAAAAATCCATTAAACCCAAAAATCTTTGTATTTCAAAGTTGTTCTTGGCATGTTCCCAAGATATCACACATGCGAATTTATCTGGGTTCACTAAAACTCTTTCCACTGAGATGACATGGCCCAAGAAGTGTGCTTTATTTATCTAGAAATTTCATTTGGTTATCTAGACATAAATTCAATTCTCTCTCAATATACTCAGGTTGATATCAATATTTTTGTAATGATAGCCTACTGACTAGGAGTACACTAAGATAAAATCAAAGAAAACTACCACAAACTAATCTGTAAATGGATGAAATATCCTATTAATTAAGGCCATTAATACCATTGGTGCATTAGTTAACCAAAATAAAATCACTACAAATTCATATAAGCCATACCTGATCCTAAAAGAAGTCTGAGGTATGTCCCGACAGTCTTACCCTTAACTAATGATATCCTCATCTCATGTAAATATAGTAGAAGATCGTATCACCTCTCATCTAAAAAAAATATCATCAATACATGGAAGAGGATACCGGATCATGACAGAATCTGATTTAACATATGATAGTCCACGCATAAGTGTAAAGATCCATATGAGTTTTTTTCTAAAGAGAATTGGAGAACCCCAAGTAGATGTACATAGTTGTATGGAGACATTAGATTCTAGATCTTCCAATTGACCCTTCAACTATTGAACCTTAGTTTGTGTTATTCTATAAGGAAAGATAGAAACTGACTCTACTCTCGATACCAACTCGATCATGAACTCGACCTCTCACTCGTGTGGTCAGCCATAGAATTTTTCAGGGAAAAAATCCCAAAAACAATCTACCACTAGAGAAAAATAATCCAACTACATTACACCATTATCTTGAAAAAGATTGGTGATTTGAGCCATGAGATAATGCAATCTGCACTAAATTGGCCCCGCACGACCAACCAGAAGATCTCACTCACCTCAGTGAGAATAGCTACTTCCTTATGGAGATATAAAAGTAAATCTACTCCTATAATAGTCTATATGATCCTGGTATACAACTAACTATTCCATACCAAGAATAAAGTTTAAGCCTGTCATTTCTAGCATGAACGGTTCCCAAGAAAAAATGGTAGCCACCAATATCTAGAGAACATGCCTTGCAACATTGATATTCCCATACCACACACCCAATAGTGTTTCGGTAGTTAAAACATCATCCAATATTTCCATATCCAATCCCAAAACATTTTTAGAAAGAGAAGATACAAAATAATGCGATTACCTTGTATCAAACAAAACACAAGATAAGGTGGATGATACAAGAATCATAACTCTGATTGTAGACTGTCATGCATCCACGTTAGTTGGAGTAGTTTGTATAACGTGCAACTGACTTGTCCCTCTACCCTAGGCTCCAGTCTGACAACCTTAAGCTATTTCCCTTGATTGGTACTATTACTCATTCACTAGGATTATATATCCCCTACCTCATCTTGAACAGTCTATGGAACTCCAACTACCATCCTGTTGTGGTGCAGTTGATCCCCTTACCAACTCTAGTGCTTGTCTTGATCCTCTATAACTAGTCTATTGTGGAAAGTTTGAACAAATCCTATGAAGATGACCCAGTCTACCATATATGTGAAATTTTATTGATGGGTAAGGATAGTGAGGGTGCTTGTGACCAAACCTTCCACACTGATAGAACTAGAATGGAACATGATCTAGAGATTGTTTTCCACTACCCTGACTGCTCTTACCACTACTTCTTTAGTGGAAATTATCATAATGATTCTTCTTACCATTCAAAGAACTCCTAGATTTCCCTGCTGAAATAGTTTGGTGGCTTCTTAGAGGCTCTCTCAAATTCCTAACTAAGATGAGATCATGATTCACCATGTCGTCAAAGCTACTTAAATGGAAAACATTTACCTGTGACTTAATCTCATATAAAATATTGTCCTAGAAATGTCTCACCCTGGAGATCTCAACAACTACCAAAGACGGTGAAAAGTACTGTAGGTTGGTAAAACATCCATCATAGTATAGCATTGACAAACCCTCCTACATCAAATGCATGAATTCATGATATTTTTAATCCCTCAAGGTGTTGGGATAGAAATGGATTAGGGAATTCATCTAAAATTCCTTCCAAGATAACTCATCCTAGTTCTCATATTCTTCCAAAATATACCACCAACGCTTGGTCGGTCCAAAAAGCATATATGTAGTAAGATTCACCCTTCTATATATGGGTCTCTCTAGATTCTTGAAGATTTTTGGGACTTACTCAATCCAGAACTCATCCTCCTGGGGTCCCCCTTCCCCCGTAAATAAAGGTAAATACTGAAACTAAAACTCTCTTGTCAGCTCAAACATCAATGGAACGGTATGAACAGTCTCCCTTTCCATGGATCACATAACCCTTAGGAATTTTTTGTGAGGATGAACATTCATATTCTCCTCCAGAACTATAGTAAACTATGGTTTAGATATGTTAGGAGCATGGTGATTTCCACTCTCTTAACGCTGAAGTCAAAGACGATGAGGAGGCATTTTCTCTACAAGACAAACACACACCTTGGGGAACTAACTAGAAATGTGGTTAACCCCAACAGGTGACTATAATAGAGAACCACTAACTCTTTGTCTCTCTATACATGGATTACATGTATTTTAGCATGATTAGACAACTCATTTATTTTATCCAATGAAATAGATATCTCATATCACAGTTCAACCGACAAGTATATATATCACATGAAAAAATATATATGTTCCTATTATGAGTAATGAATGTCAGTATATCTCTATATACCTAGTATGATTCATGTATTATTATCTCCCATCATACCGGTCCTTGGTTATAAAACTCAAGAAACATTAACATCAGAAAAAAATAATCCTCACACAATATGTGAATCGCCCAAGGTGAAATAACATCAACTGTAACAATCACACAACATAAACAACAATCCCATCCCTGGGTAATTAGATTTTCCCTCATACATGGATTATCCACTCCCCTAAACAAGATTATTACCAAGTCCCAAAACATTATAGTCTCATTTCAACCTTTCCTACTTAGTAAATAAAAAGAAAAGAGAACCTGACACTCTAACACCACTTTGTAACATCCCCTAATGTGGAACTATATCATGTGGCCAGAAAGGGTTAGTTATGGGACCTTAAGAGAATATCCTTGTATGCAAGAGGATTTTAAATAGAAATAGGGGTGTAGATAGTATAATGGGGAGAATATACCCTCTTTGTATAAAGTTTCACAGTAAAATAAAAAAATTCATAATGAAATAGAAATAATCAGTGTAAAACAATGTGGAAGATGAAAATAAAGGTCAACTAAATAATCCATTAAGCAATAAGGAAAATGTAATTACATGTTGTAATGTGACTAAATTTCATGCTAGAAAAATACAATAAAAATACTAGTGAACTCAAATAAAAGACCCAAAGTCCCTAGTCTGATGATCTATGTCAGTACCATCTCTAAACTCCAACCCAAAAGAAAATAAGAAATCAATAGTAAGGTCATTTTACCTTGTCCATTGATGCATCCACGAAGTCTTCTCAAGTTTCAAACAGTAGCTCAAAGAGGGTGTGAGTAAAACTCAATAGGTAGACACCTTTTTTTCTAAACAAAACAAGTCTGATGATAATTTTATGCAATAAATCGATGACAGGTATATTAATTAATTTAATAATTAAATAAATACAACAACCTACTTTGGTTTCATGGAAGAATATCTATGAGAATGTTTTAAAACTATGACAACAACAACCATATATCCAAGGTAAACAACCTACTTTGACACCATGTCAAAATATCGCTGAGCATGTATTACAACCATGCCAACCACTATATAACCATGGAATAATCACAAAAATCAATCCGGTTCAAATATCTATAAGAATTAAATCATTTTCAGGTAAAATAACTATAAGAATTACAATATTGCACTAGGTCGAGCCCGCTCACTATCAACATTATAGAGTATTCATGTGAATGTTCCTAGACCTAGCCTGTTATATAAGCATCTCAACATATAAAACAATTCTTGTCATACAACATGGATATAACAATATCACATCATATATCTTAATAGTTAATTATGTGAATTCCAATCATTCTTTCATATGCCTTGGTGAAATTCAATTTACAATTGATTAAAAATTATATCAATAAGAAATAATTCAAAATTTAGGGATTCTATAACAAGAAATCTTTCGAGGTCACATGTTATATTAAACATACTTTAATCCATTAACCAGTTACAAATACATTTAAAACCAAATGAATTATTGGGATGATATTTAATTAATTTTGGTGCATGCAATGAGGGAGCAATCATAATATTGCATAAACTGGACAATAATCAAACCATAGGGTTGATATTTAGACCCACTACCTTTAACAGAAGACCCAAAAATGATTTCAACGACCAAATCCCATGAGGAAGAAGGTTTTAATGATTACAATGGGGTTTCTAGAGAAAAAAGGATCAATATCAAAACCAAAAATACAATCAGCCAAATAATTTCACTACAAAGGTTCAAGAACCATAGGGAAGAAGGAAGAAACCTAATCAAAGGAACTTACTAGGGATTGAAGGCACAAAAATAATGTATGGAAGGAAGGTTGATACTAGAAAATTTCCTCGAGAATTACCTAGGTTTGAGAGGAGAGGATTTGTAGCCAAAACATAATGAATTTCATCCGTACAACAAGTTTAAAATAGATTGTCGGGCATTTAAATGGTGTGTAACTTGGTTTCATTTCATGTAAATGTTTTTAGTGGTATTCAACAAAAAAATTATCACCTCAAATTTAATTTATTAAAATCCATGAACAATTACATTATTTTTAATCCATTTGCATGATGTGTAAATGTTATGCAGCTGATTTTTCAGCTCGTTTTCCTTTTAAACCACCTGAAACCCCTTTAAATCATCTCAAATTACCAAGAACACTTATTAAAACTTATTCCCATTTAAATACAAACTCCTTTAATTCAAACCAGAAGACATCCCCTCACTTTAAGGGCTCTTATTGTCTAAACATGACTTGGCCACTATGAATAAAATGAAAAACTAAGAGAGAAACATACCTAGAAAAATGTGGGATCTTACATGTTATGGAATTTGTTGTGGTCCCGGGTTATATATTATTGTAGTCACTAGTTTGATAATATTTTAGTTTTTGATATCATGAATTTTTATTTTTATATTATGTGTTTAGATGAAAATAGTATGTTAAGGATAATTTTTGGGTGCTCAACACACTTCTCATGATGGTGGTTGTTTAAAGTAGAGAGAGCTGGTGTTAGGTGATGCTTCAAACATAAAAGGGTTTTCTACTATAATAAAATTATTGGTGTTGATTTTGTACATGTTCAGATCCACTACAACATATGATATATTCTCTGGAGTTTTAAGGATTCCAAATATAGTTTCTTTTTTGATTGTTCACATCGAGTGGAGCACAAAGTTATAAGTCAGGTCTACTATTTGATAATTCATTATTGCTGCTACTCGATGATCATTTCAATATTTTTTAGTGGATTAGTACTAAAATTAATGGTTAGTATGGTATATTTTGTAGAAATCCACTTTTTTGTGTCAAATATATGGATCATGTCATGATACCATATTATGGTTGCTAATTTTCTATTTCTATGATCATGTTTACTACTAGTAGGGAATGGGGTTCATGTTTACATTGTTCACTTATTAAAGATCAAGTTCCTAGTAAGAGAATGTATTCCCATTTCCTAGTTCATTGATTCTTCAAAGTTTTTCTCCATTAAAAAATTTCCAAAACCAAACAAAAACTTATTTCAACTCATTTGGAGAGGTGGATTGATTGAGTTTTTTTGTTTCATGTGTATCTCAATGGACCTGATGTCAGAGATGCTCCAAATGTTGTAGTCATTTGAGGCTCTCCAAAACTCATTTTCATAAATGGATACATCACATGGGTTGTATGGTGTACTTATTATACACAAGAAAAGTAATATAGATTGTGTGGATGATATATTATTTTGGTCACATCCAAAAACATTTGGAAGCTCCCATGATAATATTACTAAAAAAAATACAAGTAGTTGTTTCTTCCTCCCAAGTATCATTTTTCATAGTTATGTGAAAGAAATTTTTTCAAATGTACCTAAAACAGTAAACCAAATCTGACTAATCAACCCTGTTGTTGTGATATTTTTAAAATTTTTGTGATTCATAATTGGCCCTATGGAAATTTTATAGAACCTATTTAAAATTTTTGTATTAATTCTTTGAAATGGAATCAAGACTGACTATTTGATGATTTGTACTCTTCTTTTTGTTCTCAGTGTGAGATAGTGGGTGAAATATTTTCATAAAAAAGTGTGTGAAAGGGTAATTTCATACATGATTGGTCAACCATGATATTTAAAACTATCTCATAGACTTATGATTCTATCCACAAGTGCAATAAAAAGGAACCACAAGAAATGTACAGAAAGTGATATTCTTAGTGAACAACGACAGCGAAACCCATGTCAAAAATGTATACTTCCACCTACAAGTACAAGTTAAAGAAAAGAGGTGTAAAGGGACCTTCTTACATTCATGGATATTATCGCTAATGTGAACCAGGATGGTGACACCCGATGTGATAAACATGTTTTTAGATTTTTTTAACGTTTTTTTCCAAATAAATCTCCAATTTATTAGAGTTTTATACAGACTAATTTTATAATTATTATATAATAAATATAATATATATTATATATATATTTATATTAATAAATATAATAAAAAAAATTAGAAAAAATTGGAGTACCCACATATAATATTTTATTTAATAATTTATTTACAAATAGATATTAATTGTTGGTATTGCCTATCATATTGTTAATAATATTACTAATGGAAAGATAAATGATGGTGAAAATATTATGAATGTATAAATATGTCTTATGGATATATTGTTAAAAAATTTAACCAACATATATATTATATGTTGGTATTATTATAATTATAACAGAACTATTTTATCTTTCATAATAACATTTAGCGATAGAGTTTTTACCAACAATATAGTGATAATACATTTTTTGTTGGAAAAAATATTTACCAATAGAAAATAAAATTTTACCAAAATATATAACCTTTTTTGAAAAATCAAATAATTTTTTATTAATAAAACTCATCTTATGTGAACCATAGCATATTTCTTCATTGAAAAATATTATGATCATAGGTAAGCAGGTGACTAATTGGTTATGATACCATGATTGGTACATTGAGTCTTGTTACATTTGTTCCCAATATAGAATATTTAATTTTGAATTTCAATTGGTATGAATCTATCTATTATATTTGGGAGAGTATGTGCATTGGTCCTGAAATCATTCTATCATGTACCATATGTGCGTGTTTACTATCTTTTTTAGACATTTTTCTATCAAAATTTTAATTAACCTGAATGTTATATTTTTTATGCTCGTAGAGGTTAGAAAAACTTACTAATCCCCATGAATATTAATCTTTCAATTAGGATATACTTCATTAAGGTCTTATGGATCTTAGTGATCCTCTTTATTCCTTATAAGAGAGTTTGTATGAGGAAAATTCACTGGCATATCCCAATCCATATTCTCTTACAGTGGTAGCTGAGAATGTTGATGTGCATGTTAAGAACACTAGGGATAAAGCACATCCACCACCACCACTACCCATAGAATAAAAAATATGAGTATAAATCCAGTGATCCATGATATAGGTTCCATGTATCAGTTTGTGTCTTATTGTCCTGTTACGTTTATGGTTTGGGATTTGGAAGTGTTCATTGGAGGATCTAAGAGGGTTAGATGAAGTTTGGAGATGAAATTATACATCATAGGGTAATTCATGATATTAATATATTATCATAATTTGATAGATTGTTCATGGATTGAAGTTTGGTGATTTATATATTGAAATCTCGAAAGTTGATTTTGTTCTTAAGTGATTCATGATGTGAAAGAATAATTCTTGACATCAATTAATTCGAGGATGAGGTGCTATAAAAATCAATGTATATTAGTTGGGTTTTTATCTTGATTTATTTATATATTAAGAATGTTTCTAGGATGAATTATAGGGGACCATAAAAACTCATATCATGAATCGATCATTCGCATCATGAATTTGTTGAGGGCCAACATGTTTAAAAATTTTGATTCTATCTTAATTTATTTCATTCCTCTATCATTTCTTTCAAACCATGGGTAAAACCTAGGTTATTTTGGAGTATATTTCATCTTATTTTATCCTAATTTGATCCTTGTATTCTAGAAGATGATATTTGGTTGTCCATAGTGAATAAATCTCTTTCTATCCCATGGTTTCTCTAGTTCCAATTTGGGGATTTTTTGTGGTGATTTTGTTTTTTTGGGGAGTTTGTATAGATATAATTTTTTTTATGAAACTTGATTTGATTTAGGTTTATTTGAGGTTTCCTTATATGTTTTTTTCTTCTAGTTGTCTCTCATTAACCTCATTGTGCATGGAAATTCAAAAAGATTCTTTGAGGTCTGGGATCCTCATTCTCTCCCTATTTACGTGAATGTGTGGGGATTGAATGATTTTATCTTTCTTTGGGTGGATATTATGGGTCATATTAAGAATATAATTATTTTTTCTAAATACAAATTTTATTTTAATGGGGTGAAATCATATGTTTTACTTATTTTGATGAAATTATTGATGAGATTATGCATTCTTATTTCCATTTCTAAAGATCACGGAAATTTAGAGCCTTGATTTTGTAGTAGTTGATGTATTTATAGAAAACATGTTGTGTTTATTGTTTGATATCACCCTAAATAAAAGTATAAGAATGTATGTATCACTAATAAATTTGTTACCCCTGTAAATAAATAATTTTTGTTATAATAACTATGCTAAGTAATGACATAAAGTGAATAAATCCCTTATTGAATCTGATTTGTGGAAAATTGTGGAAGTCAAAATGTGTTGTTATTTATTGATCTGGTTGTAATGAATATTTAGTGGTTATATGAACCCTATTTAGGGATTGTGTAGTGATGGTGATGACTAACATGGGTGTGGAATGTGTTTTCAACTGATGTGATAGATGGTTAACATGATATTAATGTGGGCTTGTGTGTGGTGGTTGTGATGTGTGGTTGTCGCGATGATATGGTTGGGTAGTTGTGAGATGGATTGGAATTCATTGTGTTATGGTGATTTTGTATGTGATATGTGTGAGAAATTATGTGGTTTGTTTGTGTTAGTTTCCCCATTATCCATGTAATAAACCAAAATGATAAAAATTAAAATACATTGATATGTAAATGAATAAGTATAGGATGAAATTTAATTATTAGAATAGGATGAAATTGATGTGTGGTAATTAGATTAAATGAGATGGTTGATAAATTAACGGGTTGTGTTAATGTTAATGGAATGGATTAGTAAATGAGAGTTGGTGGAAACTCATTAAAATTTGGAAATGGTGGAATGTGTAATTGAAAATGTAATTGTGTGGTTATGTGTGTTGGTTGTGCGGTGTCATGAATTTAGTGTTGGAAGCAGCTGTGATGAATGTAATGTGGTGTAGTGGTAATTATGTGGAGTATATTAGTGAATTTGATGTTAAATCATAGGTTGGGTAATGTGTGATATATAACTATCATGTATTTTTATATTATTTCTATATGTTCCCCATAAGAGTTTATTAAGATTACCAATGACCAAATGTTTTGTGTTTTGGGTGTTTTCCCCAACATCCTGGATAGTAGTCATTTAGATGGCTAGTTATCCCCTCTACCCTACTCTACCTTCAAAAATATTGATGATACAATTTGGTGTTATAGATTACCCTATAATGATATGGGTTGGTGTTAGAGATTACCTAGTAACGAGATAATGAGTTGGTGTTGGCGATTACCAAGTGGTGATGAGGATGTGATGTGTTGTGGGGGTCATGTGTTCTATCAGGAGGAAATGAGGTTAATGTCCTTCATGTTCATGATACCCTACATACCTAGTTATGTGATAAGGTTGTGATGTGATGATGGTAGATTCTATCACCAAATTCTAGACCCTGTGAGAGGTTTTCATATATCAGGATTAATCCTGACCCACATCATAGAAAGTTGGATATGTGATATGACATGTATATAAGGGATGGGAGTGCATGAAATTTAATTTTGGGGTGTGAGAGCAGAAAATTAGTAGGGAAGTGGTTGTGGGGATCCTTTTCTTATTTTTATTTTGATACTATGTTATTATATTGGATGAGTGATTTGGTGAGTTCATTATAGAGAGTCTAGGATTGGTTAGTTGATCTATTTAGGTGCATGTTGGTTCTTATTTTTATTCACTGGGGCATATGTATGATCTTTTAACATGTTCACTAGAGATCTTGGATATGATCCTATTGAGTATACATGTTATCATCACCCTACGTATATATAAATTATTTTCCAGGTTTTCGGGAGTATTTTAGGGACCAGGATGGGAATTAATAGGTTGAATTTAGAGCTACTATTGAGTCTATATCATAATAATTGTCTTTGGTATTTACTTGGAGACTTTTTTTTTGACATTTTTATGCATTGTGGGATAGTTTTGGGTTTACTTTTATATTATGTGCTCAAGTTACTTATTTTTTATTTTTTATATATCATGATCTTCAATTATTAATGAGGGTAATGTATTATATCTGTTATATTTTTATACCCTCAGTACTAGTCACTAACTTGGGGCATACTGGATATGGGAATCATGGGTTATTATATCTCTTATTTCATTTTGATCCCATGAGGGGTACCTTTGGAGGGAGGTGGTCATGAAATTCTCTCATAGGATCCTATATTGCTAGTATAGGATCATTCACAACAAACAGAGGATCCTATACAATAGGTAGGGGATCCTACACCAAATATGTTTACTTATGCATATGATATACCATCTTTATCTCAAAAACATCATTCAACTGAAATACCTAGTTCTCCAAAGGGGTGGGTCTTCCCTATGATATCACAATTTATGTATTCCCTGAGTGACACTCTATCTTATAGAGACCTCTTGGATGTGTTCTCATTATCTTCTACTTCAGGGGATACTTCCAGTAATCTATACTTCATGGGATATGAATCCACATATGATGTTATACAGTTCTCTATGCATTACATTGGAGATTCATCTACTCAATAGTATGATGAGGCACTAACATCACTACATATTATGGTGTCTAAAGCAGTAGAGATAGACCAATACAAAGAGTTAGTAGTATCGTATCTATATGTTCACCCTTTTGAGGTAGAGGTGGCACAAAAATTGGAACCAACTCTTATATTTGGAACACTGGAGTGGCATAGACATCACACCTAGAGCTGGGGTGAGGTTCATATACCATGTTGTGGTAGGTTATGGAGTTGTTTTTTTCATTGTAAATTTTTTTACATATAACATATATAATTTCAAAAATAATTAAATGTATGTATATATACATTTCTACATTTCCCCCTATAGCATGTCACACCTCATTATCATAATATATGTCATTAATATTTGAACTATTACATATATTTCATAAAATGTGATCCATTGATAAGGATGAAAAATAAAAAAATAGTTTATTAATAAAAAAAATTAATATATAATCTAAATAACATTAAAATGGATAAAAATGATACTTAAATATCCTTATAGGGGGATTTATATATACATGCACAATCCTCTCATCCATGAAGGGTGAATATTATGATTATTACAATAAATTCATATTGATGTGTAACATGTAATGAAATAAACCAACAAAAATAATATTCTCATTCCAAGGTATCATATATTACTCTTATAGATTCCCATAGACCCACAAAATTGCACACATAAATAAATACACACACAGAAATACATATAAAATTACTATTTCAATGTTATTATTTCACACCACCAATTAAAATTTATTTATATTATCAAATCATTTGACAATACATTTACATATGTATCTGCATTATCATCTCAATTTTTATATAAAATTATCAACTTAATGTTATTATTCCATATCAGTGAAAACATAAATGTCCTTAAATTTAATAAATCTTGTCACATTTGTACTCATTTAATCATTATTTAGAATTTATATAATAATTAATAACAACTACATCACATTATTTAATTATTTAGTCTTAGTATTATCCTTAAATTAATAACACCAAACATGCAATTACATTTATAACATCCAGATATATCTATTTTTTATTTTTTTTGGATTAAATTAAAATTTAAAATAAATAATATAATTATAAAACTATAACATTTTAAAAAAACCTCAAACTCAATAAAACCTAAAACCCTATAAAATATATACTGTAATATATTTATACCATTTATAACATGTATAAAATTTAACATTTAAAATAAAATTTTCAAAAAACCTAAACCTAAAAAAGATAAACTATAATATATTTATAACATTTAAAAAACCTAAACAAAAAATCAATCAGTGAGCATCAATCTATTTGAAAACCACATAAAAAACATAAGTTGTAATACATTTATAGTGAAAATTTGGGAAAAGGGTTTTTTAATTTTTTTTTGAAATTTTCTAGGTTAGGTTTTTTTTATATGGGATAGTCGAGCGTCAAATGATTTGAAGCTCCTCTCCTTAAAAAAATAATTAATTAACTTCATTATATGTATAATAAAAGTTAAAACAGTATTTAAAATACAATTTTTTATTTTATTTTATTTTTATTTTTTATATATATATATAATTTAAAAAGAATTTAAAATATTTATTTTTATTCAAAATTTCCATTATTTAAGTAATTTTAAAATATAAAAAAAAAACTACACCCATGACACCCATTTATAGGGGAGGATACCTTGAAATACCTTATGAATTTTCCATGTGATATCCAGTTTAACTTTTCTAGCATTCTAATAATAAAATATTATTAATAATATTACATAAATAATATAATTTAATAATTAACAATTAAAAATAAATAATAAATAATATAATTATTTATATAATTAATAATTCAAGAAAGTATAGGAAATGGACTATAAAGTACCATTCCCACAAAATTTATTAATAAATAGTATGAAGAAGAGACATGAAAAATAAGAGAAATTTTATGTGAAAAACTATGAAATTATACTACCAAAAAAATCCAAGTATACAGCTGCCAAAAAAAGAAGAGAAACACATTGAAACCTAGATCACAATTTTTTAATGATCACAAACACTCCCATGTTGTTTTATTTTTTTTTGGGCTGGTTCAAGTGTATTTTGCATGTTTCCAGTGTGTTAGTTTGTATTCAAATCATTTTCAATGTATCTCTTTTAAAATTCAACCATGGTGAACAAAAACATAATTTTATCCTTTGTTCTTAATGTGTTAAAAGAAATAGTTTTGGTTTTGGTTTTTCAAATGATAATGAAACTTCTTCAAAAACCACTAACTTTGTTTCAAATGGAATTTCTAGAAATTAATTTTACAAATATTATCTTAAATATTCTCATATTATTTTTGGGTCTTTAACTCTTTCTTATACCTTATATTTGGACCTAAATTTGTTACCATTCTTTATATATTGTTTGACCTCTTTAAGTGATTGATCATTTTTTCCACCTTGAGCTTAATATTTTATACTTCATGTGAGGAGGATTATGGTGTATTATTTTCCAAATAATCTTGGATATAAATCTTGATATTCATGAAAAATGGTTCTCTGTTCATTTTATTTAGTTATCTCATGAATTTTATTTCAAATTATTTCCTTTTAAGTTTTTCTCTTCTTTTTAAATTTTTATCTATTTATTTTTGGAAATTATCCATTTATATCAATTTTTATATCATTTTGGGGAATCCATATCTATTTTTAAAATTTATTTTTTATTCATTTTTTTAAAATTTATTTTCTATTCATTTTTCATTTTAAAAAAAATGTATTTTCTTTTTTTCTTTCAATTTTTTCACTATATTATCTTTTAACATTTATATTATCTCTTAACCTTAATTTTTATTTTATATGACATTATGTTTATAGTTTTATCTCTATTTCATCTCTCAATTTATTTAATTCTTTCAATATTATTTCATGATCTATATATTTTTATTTAGAAGAATGTCTTTAATAATATTTTTCATTATTCCTATCACTTTTATCTAATAATGTTCTTAAAGATTATTTTTTTTCTAAGTATGAGTAATTTATTCTTGAAATCATGTTTTAAATTCTATATCTCTTGGAAATATATTTCATTAATTATTTGAAAATCTTTATACATGGTTAAAAAATCCCCATTTTCCAAATTTCTTGTTTTTTAAAGGAGTTTTTGTTTATATATTTTTTCATGTCCTGAGTACAAGCTTTTTTTAATACCTTTTTTGTATTCTTGAGTTTAATTTATTTATCTATTTATATTATGAATCATGATATCTTGTAAATTTCTCTCGCTTTATTAAATTTTTTTTCTTAATGGAGAGGTTAATATTTTTAAAGGATTTTTTTAAATTATTTTCTATTATATTTTAATATCTCTTTAACCATATTTATTTGAAAGTTCCTTTTTGATAATCTAAAATGGGGGTAAGTTTTTTTATGAAGCTGAAATATCAAATAATGTCTTTTTATGATTTTTTTCATCAAGGGGGATAACTTTGTTTCAAATTTTCACAAAAGAGGGAGAAATAGATTCATTTTTATTTAGTAACTCCTTACTTTTTCATATTTACCCTCTTCCTTATCATGATTTTAATATTAATTACTTATGATCATAAAAAGGGGGATACTTTTAAACCCTAAAGTGTAATTGTTTTAATCATAACAAACACTCTAATTTTTTTCTAACTTGTTTCATTTTGTTTCAAGTGTATTTTTTTTTGTTTCTAGTGTTTTAGTTCAGAAAAAAAAAGGCATATGGGAAAAAGGTGGCCCCAAATCAGGTTGAAAGGTCCTCTTTCACTTATGATGTAGTAGGGTAGCACTGGTTACCTAGTTCAGTGCTAATGGATAGAAGGTGGAAGGGGAAGGAATATATTGGCCAATGGGAGTCCATCGGCTAGCTTGTGGAGGTGCACCAGCTAGCCGGTGGGAGATTTTCATAAGAAGATTATACTAGGAATCCGACCGGTTGCATGGTAGAGGCTACCAGTTATCTGGTGGTGTTAATACTACTAGTCCAAAGAAGAATTTTTATTGGTCAAAAAGTATTTTTTTTCAGGTCTTAAATGTCATGTCTTCATTCATTGGACCTTAGGAATCCTTGGAGGCTATAAGAGGCAATTAATGTGACCTCAATTAATTATCCAATCTTCCATTGAATCAAAGTGAAATTTTTATAACACTCCTAAATCTCAAAGTTGATATAATTCACTCAAATATCCTATGAGTTTAAAGTCCTCAACTTTTAAATGGGTATCAATTGATCCTTATATAATGAGATCAAGGCATCGAATCAATATGGACGTTTTCTTCAATTCCTTCATCAAAAACACCATTAATATTCTTGTCCAATATTTTGTTCCACTTTCTATCTACTCCATTAGATCCTTTTTGTAAAGATTCTTAGACTATTATTATTATTTTATCTCTTTCTATTTCTTCAAGTGAAAAAAATTTTCAAGCATTCTAAATGGATTTTAATAAAAAAGTCATTTATTAATCTTATCCCTCTATTTCTTTAGTTATTTTTTTCTATTAAAAATAAGGGATTTAGTTTCTTGTTGTTGTATAAAAATAATGGGGTTTTGAGGTTCTTGGTTTCCATTAATACTAAGTGTTTTTTCTTTCTTGGTTTCCACTCAAACCAAATGGTTTATTATATTGAACCTCATGATTTTTCTCATGGGGAGGAGAAGTAGGGGAAAATTTAGGTATTATTAAAGAACTTATTTACCAAATTCCTTATTCCCTTTCCATGTTTACTTTTCTACAATTCTTTATTTTAATTTCCTTGTTTTAAATTATTTTATGTTTTTACATTGATTATATCAATCACTTTTTTTACTTCACCCTATATTTTATATTTTCAATTTTATTTATCAATTTATTTATTAAAAAAGAATTTCAACCCTCCCTCTTTCCATTTATATAACCCAAAAAAACATTATTAATGGAGAATCATCCCTATGACACTAAAATAGGAAAATTCACTAATCAAAAAGAGATCAGCCACCACACTAACCTATCATATGATGAACCCTCCTCCATAATTTGGGATTTTTACATGTTTTCCCATCATAAACTTGAGAACTAGTGTTATCATCTAGTAGAGTGGGAACCTTTGATGCCTAAGGATCTTGTTATCTAGATTAACCTATTCCATGATCCTTATCAACCCTCTCTAACTCATTATTAGTTTCAAAACTACCACTTAATGTATGGCTTGCTTATTTCTCTACATCTGACTTGACCGCATCAGTGGGAATAAAATGATCTTATTGACCTTCCTTTAGGAATGATTCCCTAGTACTAGATCTATTTAGATTAACCAGCATAATAAAGATATATTTTCCCTTGGTGATCCTAGGTCAAAGTTCATTGCCTGTATAACTAGGTATATCCACTGGTGACATCAAAACAACACCACTACTAAAGGTGTGAACCACTATAGGGGACTTTATAAGACTTTTAGATGAATTAAATCTTACAAAGTAGTAGGACCATACCTTGTAACATCAGTTTCAAGAAGGTCAAGACTAACCTGTGATTGCATAGTGATGTCATCCCTGGCATGGACCGAGATCAGACTTGTTGGATCCACATGCTCTATAGTGTTAGCCTTACCTTCACAACTATACTTCATATTAGTAGCAACTCTAATTAAGTGGGATCCATCCATAGAGGGGTCACCCATAAATGAATTTCCACCATTGACAATTGCCTTCATGTCTACCTCCACATGGGCAGAATGACACTTACCAACATCCTTTCTATAAAAATTATTTAAAATAATTATTTTTTATTCAAATTTACCATCATTTAAGTAATTAAAAAATAAAATTAATTTTTTTAATAATGTGGGTAAAGAGAATCAATTCATTTGACCCTTAGTCATCCCATAATTATAAAAAACTAACCCATAAAATAAAATTAAAAATTAAAAAAACACCTTTCAAAAAATTTACCTACATTTATAAAATATATAAAATATAAACTAAACTAAAAAAACTTAAACTAAAACATATTTGTAATAAATATAAAATATAAAATTAAAAAAAAATTAAAAAAAATGTCCACTATAAAATGAATTAAATATCATTTTTATAATTGATGTTATGCAATCCTCTACTATTATAAAATCCAAATATTGAGATCTAAATGTCATTTTTAAAAAACATGACTCAAAGGGACCCTAGATTAGGAGGACCTGTAACAGGGATATGATCCAATAAACCCAAAATTATTCATTAATAACCTTTACCTAAAATATTCCCAAGAGAAACTTGATAAAGGAAATAATCAACTTGATTATTTGTGTTTAGAAATTTCACATTTTGGACAGAGAGTTACTAAACTGGTTCCCTGAGCTGGTTGGTGACATGGCCTCAAGTGCACCTCCCCATATTCCAGAGGCTACCAACTAGCAATGAGGGTCATAAGGTGGAAGTAGGGAGACTATACTCTTTGTATTAGTATTAAATAGGGGAGTAAATAAATAAAATAGAATAAAAGTGGAAGATAATAATAAATCTTAAACATGGCCAGTTCCAAATAAATATCCATGCATAAACATGATAAGACATAAACACAATATGCTCAACATACAGTAGGTAGTATATGTAACATGGCTGGACTAACAATATAATATAATGAATAAAAATACTTCATATATTGTAGGTAGAAAAAGTACATGGTCATACCCTAGTTCCATGTCAAGCCCTAGCCTATAAGACACAACAATAGAGAAGAACGATCCAAGACCTAACCTACATTTAATAGATCTATTCGTATACCAATCGGTGAACCAAATAGGGTATGAGTAAAACACAGTAGGCCACCACCAATGGCTTCTAATGAAAATATAGTTTGTGAATATAAAATGTAGCAGTGTATATGTATATTAAATTTAAATTAGTAATAAAATGATGTAAATATAAGCCACATCAATATCAGGTTCCTCACAGGACACTTAATACATGCTTCAGCATAAGCTATAATGTCTCTGGGGAATTTCACATTTTTCAAAAAAAATTGGGATCCATGGTATATAACCAAGGCATCCATGTACAATGATACACATACAAGGACTTCATATTTAAATAAGGGAATCGTCCTGGTCATTTAATCAAAGGGAAAAATAGATCATCAAGTCTAATAATTATGAATAAATGATGTTAATAAAAAAACACCATGTCCAATATCTTACAATAAATAAGGAGGAATGTCATGTCCAACAAATATATATATATATATAGGATGTATAACATCATGTCCAACAAATACATATAAAGGATATGAATCATCATTTGCAACAAATTGTGATTAAATGATGAGGAATGTCACGTATAACAAATTACATATAAGGGATGAAGAATTTCATTTCCAAAAACTAAAACTAAAACATGGTGGACACCATGTATAAAAAATTAACCAATTATAATACATTATTTTCAAAGTACCTTAAATCCTCACCCAAGGAATTTTGAATTGGAATCGAAGGTTCTCCAAAGGTATAATATAATAAGTTGGCACATTAAATTAAATAATGAGATATATTCCACCAGAAAGATATCCATTCCAAATTATAATTCATCATGATTGTTCCATTTTTCAATTTAATTACAAATGATAGAGATGGTTATGTGAATAAAAATTCCATAATAAAATCCAATTGACCCACTTAGGTTGGTCCATCATAACAGTAAAATATAAAGTAAAAGTTCTATGACAAAGGATAGTTTATCCAACCCACCTAACAATTTAATTTAATTATTTTTATCATTCCACTTATGAGTGAAGGAGAGTCAATAATTACATTTAATAATTTTTCATATGGTCCAAGTGTAATTCCTTTCCCTTTGATAATTTAATTTTTCTACTAATCACGTTCCTTTTATTGAAGATAATACCTCATAATTTAACATGGTTAAAATAATTATACATGACATAATATAATTTCCTCAATCCATTTATCATCATTTAATCAATTTAAAGATTTATGAGTCAACCCAAACACACCTAAGTGGTGTTTTGGATAATTACTAATAATGGAAAACAAATTAAAATAATAGGACACATCCAAATGGGTGGACCTAGATGAGGTCGTCAACCTCCAACCATGTAAATGGGTCTAAATGACATTTATTATTTGGTATATACATTTAATTTTAGGTATTTCATATTTTAGGGTCAATGTGTGGAATGTATGATGTGGGGAAGAAAAAAAACATAATATAAACCACAATAATTTAAGGTACAATACATATAATTCCTACCTTTTACCAACAAACCATCTCTCATATAATATTGGGGTTTGATTCAAGCTTAAATGAGAGAAAATGATGAACCGGGTAATCAACCTAAAATCCAAGCATGCTATATAACACAATGATAACAGTTTTTTGGAAAAAAAAAGTAAAGGAATAAAGAGGAGTTTTATAATTACCTTTAGTATTCCAATTCATTAAACGGAATTTTATTGGGTCCAAGAACGGAGAATATCCACCCAGAGAGGAAGTAAGGAGGAGAGGGCGTGTATAGGGAGCTTTTGTGTCATGAGCCAACCTAGGTACCCTGGTAACCTAGTAACCCAGTTGGTCCTGACATAGCCCAAAGGGAATTCATGATTCCCACAGGTTAGAAAATAGCACCTAGTATCATACAACATGTAAGTGGGAACAAATATTCCATAAAATAGCATAAGAAAAAGAAGCAAGACAACATTCTTAACAAAGGAAGATCCACCGGGAGTAATGTACCAGAAAAAACCATGCATAAAAGACCAAAGTACTACAACCCAAGTACCAAAATAGGAAAATACCCCAAGTACCTAAGGAAACAACTCACCAAGTCTGAAGTTCCACATCTAGGTCTACCTCTAAGAGATCATTTTCCCTTAATCAAACCTATAAGGAGAAAGTCTACAAAAAACTGAAGGCAAAAGAAGGGTGTGAACTAAAAATACTAGTAAGTTTTCACCAAAGATTATATAAAAGATGCAAATAAATTATTAACCAAATTAATTCTTTCAATTTAAAAATAAATAGGTTTTTTGTTTTCAAAGCATATTTAAACAATCATACTATACAGATCATATAATGGAAAATACTTTAAGAAAAGGCTTTACAAGTGATGGAATATTTCTAAAACAATGGATTAAATAAAACATTTATATAAAATATCTTATATAAATCCAAAATTCATGTAAAGAAGTTCAAACAACATTAGCGTACATTTAAATATCAAATATAAAATAAGAGAGAAACATGGTCATCTACCAAATAGTCATTATAGTATTTCGGGCTATAGGACTCTGCACTCTCTAAGTGATCTTAGAAATATGTGTATACACATGTCCCATTGAAATTGGACAGAGGTGACTCATTTCCCTCCCATCAGGGATGTGACACACTGCATATATGTTTTATAACATTCTAATATAGTAGAGTGTGTCCAAATAACTCACCAACTACCAAAGGATTTCATTCACTCTTACACAATAAACAATGGAAAATTTATTTTAAGACTGCTTAAAATACAATTAAATCTCATTATTCCATTTTAATTCCAATTTTCTATTTAAAACCAAACTGATTTTTAATAAAAAACATTCCTATTCCAAAAGATAAAACCATTGGGTTTCTATCAAAACATTTTAAGACATTTACATAAATTTTAAATCTACTCAAAACCAATTCCATCATTTCACAATTCATTTCCATAATTAAATTCAAAATTTTTATTGAAATAATTTCAATCAAATCTATAATTTAAATCAACCAATTTCCATAAACACACACCAATTAAATAGAATTGGGGTTTTTCTAAATTTTCATGCCAAAACCATTTCAAATAGCCCAATACAATGGAATTTTTTTATCAAGTCAGTTGAATGAAAGTTTGAGAAATTAAATTTAAATCAACAATTGAAATAAATAAAACAACATTAGGTTAATAAATTTGTAAAATCAGGATGGAACCACCTACCTTTTCCTAAAACACAACACTCATAATGGAACTCTTCAATGAGAAATAATATGGAGAATACCTCAAAACCAAACCTAGGAATGAGATCTGACACCATAGATAATAGACCCATCACTATCAAGATAATATATTAAAATCCCAAAGGAGGAGAAAGAGAGAAATGTGAACAACATAGGATAGGGATTACCTAGGAATAAAACCTCAACACTAAATGACAATATAACTTCTAACGAATAGATCTAGAACGGTTTTATAGATTAAAGATCACCTGGGGAAGGATTTGGGCTGAGGGAGTTCAAACATGAGTGGAGGAAAGAAAATATATTAGTCATGCTACCAGTTTTAAAAAATGTAGTCAGGGTATTTCACAACATGTAATAAAATTTCATGTCATGAAATAGTTAATATTCAAACTACTAAAAAATGTTTCACTTCAAATTAATAATAGTCCATTAAATACCCCCACGATGTTTAAAGGATAGTTACTATGTTTAGCCTTCACAGTGTGAAGCCTTTCATGACTTGCATCTAGAAATCCTTATACATCGTGTATTGCATCTAGAAATCCTTACACGTCATGTAACCTAGTTACACAGTGTGTAACCCTCCTACAGCCTGCAGAAAATGTTGGTTAAAGATGAGAGTATAAAAAACCTATAACTTCACCATTATAGGTATCCTACAAATTCATTCTCAACCCTACCCATTTAAATAAAAGTAAACCCCATGAAAAGTTTAAATACATACATGTCATATCAGTAACAGGATGTTACAACCTCCCCACCATTGAAACTTTTAATCCCTAAAAAACTTATGAAGAAGCTTTCATGCCAAAATGATGAGTCCACTACTCTTTTATTAGTTACTCATATTCCCATGTCACATGACTATCAAAACCATGCTTCCATAGCACATGGACAAAAGGTATCATCCTCCCATGAAGTAACTTGGTCTAAAAATCAACTACCTTAACTGGCCTCTCAGTCAAAGATAAATTAGGTTCAATCTCCATATCACTATAGCTCAAAACATGAGATGCATCAGAGAGATACTTTCTCATCTGTGATACATGGAATACATTACGTATCAACATCAGCTGCAGTGGAAGTGATAAATGGTATGCAACTTTCCCCATCTATTCAACAAACTATAAAGGTCCCACAAAATGAGGAGCAATATTCCCTTTCCTACCAAGATGTCGATGACCCAACTAGGGTGAAACATTCATAAACATCTGGTCACCAAATGAGAAATCCAAAGTTAAATGGTTATGATCATCACAATGATTATATAGTCTCTATTCTATTAACATTCTCTAATAAATGAACAGAATATTTTCTATTGCCTCTTACATCGGCTTGGTCTAACCAAGGAACTTTCCCAAATATCTGACCAACACAATAAAGATTTACATGGCCATCTAGAAAAGGCCTCAAAATTCTCCATTTCTTATCATGGAATGATAAGTATTATTGTAAGAAAACTCAACCAGTCCCAAGTGATCATCCCAAGACCCACTAAAGTCGATAACACAAGTGTGAAGCATATACTCAAGAATTTGTATAGCTCTCTCTGTCTTTCCATCCGACTGTGGATGGTAGACCGTGCTTAACTATAATTGAGATACAAATTCCTCTTAAAGTCCTCTCTAAAAGAGATAAGTAAACCAAGGTTATATATCAGAGACTATAGAAGATGAAACTCTGTGAAAATGGACAATCTCCTTCATGTAGATATTTCCCAACTCCTCAACTTTGGTTGTATCTCGAATGGGTATGAAGTGAGTTGACTTGTTCAGTCTATTCACCACAACCCATATCACATTCTTATTCCTCTAGGTATGAGTCAACCCCAAAAAGTCCAAAGATATTTTCTCCCACTTCCAAGAAGAGACTATAAGTGGTTTCAACAAACACGAAGTCTTCTGGTGCTCAGATTTCACATGATGGAACATATAACTGTGAGAAACAAACTCATCAATGCCTCACCTCATACTTGACCACTAGATCTATCATTGCATTTCATATAAAATATTAGTGGTTATTGGGTGGACAACCCACTAGGAATTATGACAATCCCCAATCAATGTATTTCTTGCTGAAAATGGCACAATGAAGCGATTTCAATAGCATAGAACACCCTCTTTGGAGAACGACCACTGGGAAAGTGTCTCACCACCATAAAGAAATTATCTAATGCTATGGAATTCATCATAAATATCTCTATCCTGAATAATAATCTCAAGAAGAGCATATTTAAACTAAAAACTGGTTAAATAAACATCAACCCCTTTCTTCTGAACTCCTATATGCAACTATAACAAAAGATCCATCAAGTTACACTTTTCTGAAGATTCTTTCACCTCCTGGGTTGAAATTTTCCTTATCAACACATCTTCAACAACCTTACCTTTCCATAAGGTATAAGAAATTTAAAATTTTAAATATTGTAGGTACTCCACCCAACTCCTTGGGTGAAGATTAAAATATTTTTGAGAGAATATATAACTCAAACTTTTTTGTTCTAAATACATATTAAACCTTTCTCCATAAATTTAATGTCACCAAATCTTAAGTGTGTGCATCACAGCTATAAGTTCAAGGTCATGGGTAGGATAATTCTTCTCATGTGGCCAAATCTAACTAGACCCATAAGCAACTAAATGATCACCCTGCACAGTAACACATCCCAATCCTGAACCCAATGCATCACAAAATACCACATAGACATCCCCTCCCTCTATAAGAGTCAACACTAGTGAAGTATTCAAAAGATGTTTCATCTCAACAAAAGAACTCTGAAATTTATCATTCGAAGAAAAATTCACTCCCTTATGAGTCAGATTACTCATCGGAGAAACCAACTTTGAGAAGTCCTTCACGAACTAGTGATAGTATCCTCCTAATACCAATAATCTCTGAATCTCAGAGAAATTAAGTGGTTGTTTTCAATTCATAAAATAATTCACCTTATGAGGGTCAACTAATATTCCTTTTTCATACACCATGTTTCCTAAGAGTTTCAATTCCTGAATCCATAAATCACACTTTGAAAGGTTGGCATAAATTTAGTGATTTCTCAATAGACTCAGAACTATTCTGAGATGATGCACATGACCCTCCTTGGACTTGGAGTAAACAAATATTTTGTCCATAAAGTATACCACAAATCTATCTAGATACTCCTATAAAATAATTTTCATTAGAACCTTGAAAACAAAAAGATCATTTCATAGACCAAAGGGTGTAACAAGGTACTCATAATGACTATACCTCTTTTAAAAAGTGTATTTTTGAATGTAATATTCTTTTATTCTAACCTGATGGCAACTAGATCAAATGTAGATCTTTGAAAACATATTCTCTCCTTTAAAATGATCAAATAGATCATAAAGAAATGGAAAAGGATAATTTTTATTTACTGTAACTAGATTTAAATTTTAGTATTTAACACATAAGTGTAGGGAACCATCAGATTTCTTAGCAAAGAGAATGGTTTCTACCCAAGGTGATACACTCGGGCATATAAAAACTTTCTCAATAAGGTCATTAAACTCTGAATTAAACTCTTTCATTTCAGTTGGAGCCATTAAGTAAGAGGGAATGGAAACTGTTTGAGTACTAAGAATTAATTCAATGAAAAACTCGACCTCCCTCATGGGTGGAATAATAAAGAAATCAAAAGGAAACATGTCAGGAAACTCAATGAAAAATGGAGTGAGATCACCACTAAAATATTCTTACTCCATATCAAAAGAAAACATTGATATTACCTTTACCAACTCTGGATAAGAATTTATATCTCTACTTGACCTTGGGTCCCAATCTCCTTGAAAGATAAGGGAAATTCCACTGGGTTCTATAAGGTAGACCCTTCAAAGATAATAATCAATCCAAGATTTATTGACAATGATCCAATCCATCCTGAATATGACGTCAAGATTTTTCATGTTGAGTTCTATTAAACTCCAATATATATAACACCTGATAGAGAGAAGACAAAACTAGTACTATAGAGTCCTCACTCTCTCTATTTACCAAGGGGTGTAGTAATATCCATTGCACAAGATAAAATATTCATAAGAAGATTAAGAAGATTAATGGTATGGGTTGAAATAAATGAGTGAGATGCACCAGAATCAAATAGAGCAGTCACCAATGATGATGTGATAGTAATGGTACCTCTCATAGTTGTTGGACCCATTGCATCTTCCTCTAGAGACTCTTTCATTTCATGAAGAAGCTTCATTTTAGATTCATGTGGCTAGAACACTTTTGTTCATGAAGAATTTGATTACGCCTTAGTTTTTTGAGGTGATTATGATCCCGTTCCACTTCACAGAGTAGAAAATTTGTGTCATAACTTCTTCAAGTTCCTTAAACATCCCCATGATCCACACTTCTTGGGTGCCTCAATGAATACCCTTTTTGAATGCCCTAGCTGAACACACTGGTAGCATATCAAAGGGCTTCCTCCAGGTGTTGTAGGAGGTTTAGAATGACCTTTCCATTAAGAAATTTTGAGGGAATAATCATACTTCCATTTTCCCTTGAATAAACTAACACTAACACTTAGAGAATAAAGAACTCTTGATAACCCTACCTTTCTAGCCTAGTCCATCTTGACCAACATCACCCAATCTAGTACATTAGAATAAGTGGAAAACTTTAGTTTAACAATCTAAGAATGAATATCTAATTGAATTCCAAACTTGAACCATCGATCCTTAATATTCTCATTCGACACAATATTAGGTGAAATTTTCACCAGATCATCAAATCAATTTGAATACTCAGTCACGGTTCTATCGTCCTGCTCCAGCTTGAAAAACTCCACATCCTTGGCCAACATCATTGACTCTGAATAGAACTGATTGGTGAAAACAACATTGAAGTCTTTCTATTATAATACCTCAAGTTTCATCATAATCACTATCATGTCCCACCATCTCATACTCAGTGCTTCAATCATGAAGGTGGAACACTTCACCTTGATCATGTCTGGTGTCTCCAAGAACTCAAAAAGACATTCTACCACACCCAACCATTCCTTAGCATGTTGGGTGTTATTAGAGCCATTGAAAACTGGTGGCTTCGGGTGAAGAAACACTTGAGAATGATTTATTAGAACATCCACCATAGTATAAATAGCAAGATATTGAACAGAAACTGGAGTTGGTCCTTGTCCTAGAGCTTGGATAGTGTGCACAATCACCTCAACTATATTTGGGTCCACTGGAGGATTTTCTTACTGCAGTTCAACAGTAGGTTCCTTCTGGATACAAGTTTCACGTCTTTTCATACGAATAGTTCTACACAACATCATCAAACAACAAGGAAGACATTATATTAATACTAAAATTGATAAATAAGGGAAATTATTCCCAATAGATAAAACAACCAGATTTGGAATCCAATCTATCCAAATCAGAATAGGGAAAGGACTAGAACTAATCCACAATATATCCTTCCATAACCACCCCTGGAAACTTAGGGTTTGTTATAGTGATATATATCCAGGCACTCAATCTCAACTACCTCCTAAGTCATTTAAAGATTTAAAAAATGCAAACTCACTTCAAGATAAAATCTCAACAACCTCCCTCTGATACCACTTTGGCATGAACCAGCCTAGGTACCCTGGTAACTTGGTAACTGAGCCAGCCCTGACATACCCCAAAGGAAATTCTCAGTCCCCATGGGTCAGTGACTAGCACCTGGAATCATAAAAAATATAAGTGGGAATGAATTTTCCAAAAAACATAGAATAAGAAAAAGAAACAAGACATTATGTATAACAAAGGAAGCTCTACTGGGAGTAATTTACAAGAAAAAACCAGGTATAAAATCCCAAATTACTACACCCAAAACACCAAAACAAGAAAACAGCCCAAGTCCCTAAGGAAACAACTCACCAATTCCAAATTTTAATAGTTGGATCCACCTCCAAGAGATCCTTTTCCCTTGCTCAAACCTGGAAGGAGAAATTCTAAAAACACCCAAAGAAAAAAGTAGGGTGTGAAATAAAAAAGAACAGTAGGGTTTCACCAAGGATTCCATAAAATATTCTAACAAATGATTAACCAAAGGAATTATTTCAATTTAAACATAAAATGTTTTTGTATTTTCAAATAATATTTAAACTAAAATTATATATAGTTCAAATGATGGAAAATACTTTAAGAAAAGGTTTTACAAGTGATGAAATATTTCTAAAATAATATTTCATATAAAACATTTATATAAATCATTTTATATAAATCGATAAGGCATTTAAAGTAGTTAAAACAACATTGGAATAAATTTATATCTCAAATATAAAACAATCAAGAAACATGGTCATCTTCAAAATATGTATGACAGTATTTTTGGCTACAGGACTCTGTACTCTCTAAGTGATCTCAGCAATATGTGTATACAAACATCAACCTAAAATTGGTCATAGGTGACTCATCACCCTATCATCAGGGATGTGACCAACTGTATGTATGTTTTTTAAAATTTAATATCATAGAGTGTGTCCAAATAATTCACCAACTACCTACGACTTGTATGCTCTTCTACACAATAAACGATGGGAAATTTCTTTTAAGACTACATAAAATAAAATTAAATCTCATTCTTCTATTTCAATGAAAATTTTCCATTTAAAACCAAAATGAGTTTTAATTAAAAACATACCTCTTTCCCAAGATAAAACCACTAGGTTTCTATCAAAACATTTTAAGTCATTTCCATAATGAAATCAATTCCATTATTTCAAAATTCATTTCCATATCTAAATTTAATAATTTAATTTAAATAGTTTCCATCAAATCCACAATTTAAATTAAACAATTTAAATCAACCAATTGTTTTATACACACCCCAGTTCAATGGAATTAGGGTTATTCCAAATTTTCATGCCAAAACCATTTCGGATATCCTAATTCAATGGAATTGGGTTTTATCGAGTCAATTGAAATAATTTTTGATCAACTAAATTTAAATAAATAGATGAAATAAATCAAGAAATACTAGGTTAATCAATTTGGAAAATTAGGATGGAATCACTTACCTTTTCCTGAAACGCAACACTCACAACGACACTCGTCAATGAGAAAAAATATGGATAAGACCTAAAAACCCAATCTAGAAATGAGATCTAACATCAAATATCATAGATTCATCCCTATCAAGATGATCTATTGATATTTTAGATGAGAAAGAGATAAAGTTGAAGAATGTATGAGAGGGCTTACTCAAGAAGAACATCACAAGAGAAACATTGATAAAACACCTAAAGAATAGATCTGAAAGGGTTGGAGAGCTAAAATATCTCCTGAGGAAGGATTTGGGTTGAGGTATTTGAAACATGAGTGGAGGAAAGAAAATATCTCAGCTGTGTTTCCCATTTAAAAAATTCAATCAGGGTATTCCATGATGTGTAATAAAATTTCATGTTGTGAAATAGTTAATATCTGAGACCTCCAAAAAATGTATCACCTAGAATTAAAAACTGTCCATTAAATACATCATGATGTGTGACCTTCACAACATGAAGTCTTTCAGGACTTGCATCCATAAATCCTTACACATCGTGTAACTTATTTACATGGTGTGTAACCAACCTTTATCCTATAGAAAAAGTTAGTTAAAGCTGAGAGTCCAAAAAATATTTTACTTCACCATTATAAGTATCCTAACAATTTTTTCTCAACCCTACCCAATCCAATAAATTGAAAAACCATGACAATGTTAAAGGAATGCCTGTCAAATTGGTAATGGGATGTTACATTCTGGGTGAAATGAGAATGGAAAATGGGGGTAAACCCCTTTAAAGGTTGGAGGGGAAAATTGTAATTTTTCTCTTTAAATGATAGGAATGGTTATGTTTTATAGTTAGGCTAACTATGTTCAAAATGTATAGGCTTCACTTCCCAAGCACCCCTTCCCTACAAAGTTACATCACATTGTTATAAAAACCATGAACCAACTATATAAGTGACTCTATGACCCTTAACCATGTCACACGTTTTTATGGGCCACCTTTAATTGTTTGTAAACTCATGATTCCCTTCTTATATGGGTTTCGTGGTTGAGATGCACAGTTATTACTAACTACGCAACTCAACCTACTCCTCAAAAAAACTACGATTCTAAACGTCCAAATATCTTGACACTTTTCCAAGAACTTAGGAAACCTCTCGATCCCTGAACCATGTCAAAATAATAATTTTAAGTTTTCTAACTCTTGGAATTAAATTTTGAATATTAGTTTAATATTTTTTCCATACACTAAATGAAAAACATAAATTCCTTTTAAATTTTCAACTCATCAAAAAAATCAGATCTTATAAATATTGAAAATAAGTATAAGCAAGTGGTTATTGAAAAATATCATGTTTTAAATGAAAAAGAGCTTATTTTAAAATAAAATTGTGATTTTATTTTCAAATTAAAAAATCAACACGATGTATAAGTTTTCAAAACCAAAATCAAAGATTTCAAAATCTCTCTTTTAAAATTCACCCTAGGTGAACAAAAATATAAAACGATCTTTGGTTCTCAATGTTTTAAAATAAATATTCAGGATTTTTGTTTTTCAAATGATATTTCAAATTATTCTAAAACCATTACCTTTATTTAAAATGGTGTTTCTATAAATAAAATTTTCAAATATTATCATAAATACTTTCATATTTTCTAGGAATGTGATTGAAAAAATTATAGATATAGAAGGCCTAAATCAATGCCAATTTATTCTCATCTATCTCAAAAATATGAGAATGTTTGGGTTCCTGAATATTTACTAGACTAGGTTTTAGGACATAAAATTATTATCTTTAATAAATCATACTCTATAATTATATAACCCTCAAGGGTAGCCAAAGGCTCCTCTAAATTATTTCTTTCAGGTCCTTTCCACAGAACCTCTTTAAAATATCAAAACAGTGGATTCTATTTAAAATATGGTGTTTTAAATCTTGAAGTGATTTATCATCTCTTTATACCTCAAGATTAATGTTTTCTGCTTCATTTAATTATTATCCTAGATATTTTCTTTATAGAGAATCTTGGACATCAATATTGATCTTTCTGAAAAAAGGTTATTTGTTCATTTTATTTTAGTTATCTCTTGGATTTTATTTCAAAATATTTACTCTTCGGTTTTACTCTTATTTTTAAATTTTTCTCTCTTTATATTTTGTTTTAATAGTTTTATCTCAATTGTACTACCATTTGAGGGAATTCATATCCATTTTTTAAATTCTGTTTTATTTTTTTTCAAGATTTATTTTATTTTTACTTTTAAGTTTTTTTCTATCTTTTATTTTATTCATGATATTATATCTTATCTTTAATTTTTATTTGATATTATTTTATCCTTGAAATTTAATCTCTATTTTACCTTTCAAATTATTTATTTATTTCAATCTTATTTCATTATCTATCTACTTTAGTTTAGTGATGTTTTTTAATGGTCTTTCTCAATCATCTCTTCTCTATTATATAATCATGTTCATAAAGATTAATTTTTTTTCTAATAATGTTAAATATCTTCTTAAAATCATGTTTTAACCTCTATATCTCTTGAAATAATATTCTCTTAATTGTTAGATAATCATTATACACGGTTCAAAAATACTTTTTTTCAAAAGTTCTATTTTGAAAGGATTTTGTTTTCATGAATTTGTTATTTTATTGAGAATAATATTATTTTTTAATAGATTTATGACCTATTGAGATAAATTAATTTATTTCTTTATTTTATGTAGCATTATAGTTTGTAAATTCCTCTCATTTTATTCAAACTTTTTTTCTTAAATGGGTCTTTAATATTATTTAAAGTATGTTTTGAAATTATTTTCTATTATCTTTTAATATATCTCTAACCTTCTTTCTTTTAACATTCCTTTTTTGATAATCAAAAAGGGTGAGAATCTTTTGATGTAGTTAAAAGATCAAAGAAAGTATGTTTTAAATATTATTTCATCAAGAGGGAGAAATTTGTTTCAAAGTTTCAAAAAATGGGGAGATATATTTTTCATGTTTACTTGGTAACTCCTTCCTTTTTATATTTTCCCTCTTCCATATCTTGATTTTAATATAATTTTTTTGTGATAATTAAAGAGAGGGCGATTACTGGACCCTAAAGCATAATTTTTTCAATGATAACCAATAATATAATGTTGTTCTAAGTTGTTTCATGTTGTTTCAATTGTATTTTGCATGTTTCAATTGTGTTAGTTGGATAGAAAGGCATTCTTCCTAAATGTACCTTCAAATCAGGTTAAAGGTCCACGTCCACTTATGTTGTAGTAGGTAAGCACTGACTACCTAGGGCAGTGCCACCAGATAGTGTGTGTATTGATAAAAACACTCTCATCTAGAAGGAGTCCATCAAATAGATGGTGGAGGTGAACTGATTAGCTATTGGGAGATTTCCATAAGTATCTTCTACTAGGAGTCCCATCAGATACTCATGTCCTTTCTTCATTTACTTTGTGAAAATGCTTTCATTTAATTGTATTTTTTAAATTCTATTATGCTTTAATTTGATTATATTGATAACTTTATTTACTTATCTACATCTTATATAACATACATTTTATTTATAACTTTAATTTTTAAAAAATAAATTCACCCCTCCCCCTCTTTACATTTTTATAACCCAAAAAAATAATCTTAAAAAAGAAGCCACCCTAATCTTAAAAACTTTGAAAAATCATTAACCAGAAAGACATCAACCATCACCCCAACCTCTCAGATGATGAACCCTCCTCTATGATTTGTGCTTTTTCCATGATTTTTCATTAGAAACTTGAGAACCAGTGTAATCATCTAGAAGAGTGGGAATCTATGAGGCCCAAGGATTATGTTCTCTAGATAAATCTATTCCAAGAACCTTCTCAAAGATCTCTGAATAATCCTTAGTGTAATGAAAAAGATGTTTGTGGTTTTCTTGGGGGACACGATGGTTTATTTGGAGAGTTTTTCAAAAATCTAGTTTTTCCAATGGTGGAACCCCAAATGGTGGCATCAAATGGTGGAACCGAAAATGACTCAGTGAATGGTGTCTCACTGAACAATGACATCGTGACTCGCCCAACGGTGATTCACTTCTAATAGTTTTCCAAGTTTCCAAGTTTCTCCGGTTTCTCCCAGATTTTCCAACTTCTCCCCTGTTACGTTTTATTTTGTGTAAATCATGTTTAAATCCTTGTTTAGGCACTTATAAAGACGTTTCAGAGGATATTAATTATATATTTAATATCCTAACACATTGGGGACTTTGAAATAATCCAACTGCATGGTCATGTCCATAATTCAACTTTAATGAATTTTGAAACTGTTCTACCTTTGATATAGGATCCAGCTCTTCAAAGATAGAACCTTTCCTTACTAGTGTGTTTTTGTTCCCTCTTGGTTTTCTTAGATCCTTCCCTTCTAGTGGAGTCACCCATTGTTCCATAGCCATCGATCGAACTTTCCTTATAGTTTTTCCTTGGATTTTTCTTACTGCTCATGTGACCCTCTGTTTTTGACACAAGGAAGAGTTGTTGATCATCTACTATTCCAAGTAGGGATTTCGTTCATCTCCCTTTCATTTGTGTATTATGTGGGCTGGCTGTAGTATTGTTATTTTGTAAAAAAATTTGAATTCACATTTTAGAAAATATAAATGCTATTACGAACATGATAATGTGTTGGGAGTGGATTTGTGTTGATCACCTATATTATTGGTTATCTTTGTTGATGATGTGATCTATTTTGGTCGTACAGCTTCTGAAAATCATGAATGTTGGTGATCTTTGCCTATGTAGGGATGATGTTTTAGAACTGTTGTTGTTTCCTTATGAATAATTGTTGTAAATATCAATATGATTAATTATGTATACCTAGTTAAATTAAATGGATGACCTAGTATGAAAACCCTTGTGTGATCACCCCTACTTGTCAGAGTGAAATTTAAATAATCGTATTGGCCAAATTTTAATACACCATATTTTATAGGTGTGGTTGTGTGTTGTGCGTGGTTCTATTTGACCTTGTGTTGTGGATCAGAGTTTGGTTGTGTGTATTTAGTGGTTCATGTGGTGTAATGGAATCTCAGGTTGAGAGATTGATTGGTTTTGGAATGGATTAACTTGTTATGTAGTGGCACTACATCTGGGTTGTGTTTGGGCAACAGGAATGGAGGACTAGGTTGTGTTGTGATTTCATGTTTATAAGTGTGTTGGGTGTGGTTTTGTTGTCTAGTGGGGCTTCCGAGTCTATTTGTGAGATTATTATTGAGTATGATAACTTTGAAGAATGATATTTGGTAGTGGTTGAACGAGTGTCTAGGAAAAGGGGGGTGTGTAGTGGGACTATAAGTGGGTTTTTTTCTATTTGTTTTTATGAATGGGTGTTAAAATGGAAATCCTTTACCTTGGTCCCTCTTCTATATTTTAATTTTGGAAGTGTATAAAGTTTCATCGGCACTCTTAGGATTGGTGTTTTGTTTTTCCTTGAATGGGGGTAATCATGGAGTAAGCATGAACCCGTTTTAGTTAATTAGGCTCTTCGCCTTATGAGAACGATTGTTGGTTTTTCATTTGTTAGTTTCTTGGGTAGGGATGGTGTAAATAAATGAATGGTATTATAATGTATAGTGACAATTGGTTAAATGAAAGGTGTGGGTTGATGCTTTGGTTGTGGCTGTTGTGTGTCTATGCATGTAGGGGTAGCAACAAAGGTGGTTTTGTGTGGGCTGGTTGTATGTTTGGAATTACATAGGATGGGATGTGTGTTTGTTACCTATATGTATAACCTTTTAGTTTATAATGTTTTCTATAAACACCCCACCCACGTTGAGAACAATGTTCTGAACACCCCCATTGTTATGTAAGAGGGTGTCTTTCCCAACATCCTAATAGGAGAATGGATGGATGGTTACTAACTTTACCTTGGTCCATCTTCTTGGAATTTATCGCCTAGGTGTTTTTGGGTAGGCTATAATGGATTGTAGTTTATTACAATATTTATAGTATTTTTTGTGTGAGAGGTGGTTTTTTTCTCATGTGTCATTGGGATAAGTCCTAGGTGTTTTCGGGTAGGATGTGGCATGTGTGAGGCTCAGGTGTTTACGGGTGGGATGAATGTGGTTTGTGGCCTAGGTGTGTGTGGGAAGGTTGTGAAAGTGGGGCTTGTGGAAGAGCGTGGTATCATCAGAACTTTATACGTTAAGGATGAGTAGTTAACCAGTGGGAAGTGGTGCAGGGTGCCCATATATCGATGTACTTATATTATTACATTACTCGACAAAAGTTATTTGGTGAGTGTGCCTTGGTGAGGATGGGGTGGATAGTATACCTTGTTAGGTGATTTTGGAGTTTCTGTTGTTTTCTCATGGGGTAATTAGTCTTCCTCTTCCACTTGTGTAGGGGTGAATTTGTTTTTTCCCTACTGATTATACCTGTATGCTCAACCTGTGTATATAAAACTGTTTTATGGTTTCTAGGGAAATTATGTTGACTGTGTTGGACCTTACTATCTTTGATGTTGGGGGTGGTTTATATGTCACTTCTTAGATTTATTTTGCTACTTAATTTAAAGTTTTCCTTATATTTCTAGTAGTTTTACTTTAGACATGCATGTGGATGGATTTTGGTTTCTTTTTATATATGTGTCTTGGAGTTGTTTTGAGGTTGATACATCTTATTTATTGATCTTAGTTACTATAAAAAGGGTAGTGCCACCCATTTTTGTGATATTTTTATAACCTTGGTTCTTTTTAGCACCCTGGGGACTATTAGAGGTGGGACTCTACGGTCATTATCTCTCCTTCATATTGAGGAAGGAAGGTCTCTACATCTAGCCATCCCTTCCCTCATCTTGAAGATGGCTGGTTGTGATAGAATGGTATCAGAGCTGATGGTTGAGAGATAGGGTGGTGTTTGGAGTTAGTAATAGTTCAGATTTATTATGTTGGTACATAAATAGTGGTAGAAGGTATTGTTTCATGACATATTCTAGGTAAGACTGGGTAGGACATGAAATTTTTCTGCCCCATGAGATCTGATGCAAGGACTCTAAGCTTACTGAACGACCAAGTGAGGCTACACCATTTGTGGGGTAGACACCCTAGGAAAGGTACATACGTCATGATGACTTGTGTTACTATTTTTTTGTGAAATTTTAGGAAATTAAAATAAATAAAGAGTTAAAATTAATCCTAAATGAATTCCACACTACTCGGGCTTAGGAGTTCCTTGTTTTTATTTCAGTTATGGCGCCCGGTCATCATATGCATGTGGTACGAGCAGTGGAGGCTCAATAGGACAATCCAACCGATCGGTGGGGGTTGATCTAGAAAAGGAGGAAAATAAATTGCAGAATATACTTCGTGATTTCCAGCGATAGACTCTGTAAAAATACAAGGGTAGTGTCTCAGACATGGAGATGGAGAGTTGCCTTAAGGAGCTGGTGATCACTTTCAGCTCGATCAGGCTCCAACAAAGTACTATGTTCCTCTATAGGTGATCCAGATTATGGGATAATCATGTCAATGGTGAATGATTTTTCTTAGGGAGATAACGAAGACTGATGTTTTTTGGACTGGCTTTGAGATGGAGTTATGGGCAGAATTCCTTTCTTCCACGATGAAAGCTAAGAAGAGGCAGGAGTTACTCTACCTCCAACAAAGAGTATGTCAATGAGGGAATTTGGGATCAAGTTAAAATATCTCCTACTCTTTGGTCTATATCTATTTTTGGATGAGGAGTCTCAGGCAAGGTGATTAGAGGAGGCACTCAATCCTTCTCTTAAGTATGTGGTTACTCCCTTCACTCCACTGACATACTTAGAGGTTAAGAAGAAGGATAAAGTGGTGAAAAAGATGCAATAATGAGGAGTTCTACTACTAGAGGGAAGTCAGCTGAATTATTTAAAGGGGAAGGCCGTTAACAACAATTCTATAGTGTTAGGGCCTTCCAGGTTTCGGCCAGCAGGGATCCAGACCCAGCAATTCCAGTTCTGACCCTCTGGTTCTCTCCCTTTTACCATGGGCCTAGGGCTGAGGTGTTTCACTTATGGAGGCTACGGGAACCTTAAAATTAAGTACCCAACTTGAGATCAGTGTGGTGGAGGTGGGAAGGCTCATCACCCACCTCATCAAAAATTTCCAGCCATGTCTTTTCAGTAGTAAGGATACGAGGCCTTTACTCCAGTGAGGGAAGATGCTGCACGAGGAGGCCTACCTTAGGGTTATCCTTAGGTACCTTGACCAAAACATGGTTTGGGGGGAGGAAAATAGATTCGGTGTAGAGGAACCAAGCATGGGGATCTTCATGACAAATAGAAAACAGTTTCAGTAGTGCCATAGATTGTTCTAATTATGATTAGTTTTTTTAGTATGCTTGCTTTCGCCTTGTTTGATTCTAAAGCTTCACACTCCTTCCTTTCAACCAGTGTGGCTCATGCCTTGGAACAAGACATAGAGAGGATTTATGTTCCTCTAGTGTTGAGTACACTATTTGGATGTTATACTAGCTTGTTTGATGTTTTCTAGTGATGTAGATTGATGTTGGGGTTGCACCAGTCCAGTAGGGATATCTTTCTACTATAGATGTAGCCATATGATGTTATCCTTATAATCGGTTGGTTTTACTCTTTGCATGTTGTTATCGACATGTGGTATGGATATCACCATTTGAGTGTGAAGGCGGGTGACATCCTGAAGACTGCTTTCATGTGCAGGTATGGGCACTTCAAGTTTATAGTTATGCCAATTGGTGTTATGAATGCACCAGCCATGTTCATGGGGCTCATAAACTTTTTCTTTTGTGAGTTCCTAAAATAATTCATCATCATATTCATCGATGACATTCTGATCTACTGAAGGTTATAGGAGTAAGCATACTGATCATATCAGGACTGTCCTATAGATTCTTCAGCACCACCAGCTCCACGAAAAGCTATCCAAGTAAAAATGTTGGACATAGGAGGTCCACTTTCTTGGGTATGTGGTGTCTCAGTAGGGTGTAGTGGTGGACTCGTAAAAGTTATAGGTAGTTATTTCTTGGTTATCACTAAATAATGTGGTATAATTTCACATTTTTCTTGGTCTGGTAGGATACTACCTGAGATTCATACCTGATTTCTCTACAGTAGAATCTCTGTTGACAGATCTGACTAGAAAAGGGAAAGAATTTGTGTGGATTGAGCAGTATCAGATATATTTTATATATTTTAATGGGAAGATGGTCAGTGCACAGGTTTCCAGAGGAAAGGGAGATGTTCAAGGTGTTTTGCAACACTTCCCGTCTGGGCTTGGGGTATGGGCTAATGCGGAAATAGGGAGTGATCTCTTATTGGTATAGGCAGTTACATCCCCATGAATGTAACAATGCCACCCATGATCTGGAACTTTTAGCAATCATGTTTGTACTATAGTTATTGATGCATTACCTCATCAGAGAGCACTTTTTGATCTCCACATATCACAAGATCTTGATATATATCTTTTCCCAGTGAGATCTAAACTTGCGACAACGAAGGTGTATGGATTTTCTCTAAGATTATGATTTTAAAATATATTACACCTTAGGGAATGTAAATATCGTGGATGATGCTTTGAGTAGAGATGTCATAGAAGGAGGTAGTTTGGGAATCTGTGGATGCTTGGATGTCGATGGGAAGAGTTGGTTTCCTTGCACTTAGATGCAGGAATGGATGGCAGAAGAGGCAGCCTATTTCAGATGATAGTGTGATATTATCTGATGTAGTAGGAGGAGGAGTCTGGTGGGGAGACTCAGAGGCGGAGGTTATGTATGATCATGTTGACCAAGGAAATGCTCTAGAGGGATAGTCAGAGGATGGTTATAATTAGAAGACGTCATGTGGGATGTTGTTTGTACTAGTGGTATTACATGATGAATTTCTATCTGAGTTTCATAGCTCACCACTAGTGGTACACCAAGTATTTTCCAATATGTATCAGGGCTTGATGGATTAGTTCTGGTGGCCCGAGATAAACTAGGTTATGGTGGATTTTGTGGCAAATTGCTTGGTGTGCCAGCAGGCAAAGGCTAAGAACCGTGTTCCCGGTGGTCAGTTGCAGCCCTTAGATTTCTCCAAATGGAAGTGGGATGAAATCTTTATGGATTCTATCACATGATTACCCAGGACTCAGGGAGGATGTGATGCAATATAGGTAGTAGTGGATTGATTGAAAAATTCATCTCACTTATTAGTGATCAAGGAGTTGAGACTAGTGGATACCTTAGCATAGAGGTATGTGGATGTGGTGGTGCAGCTGCATGAAGTTACAAGATCCATAATCTCATATCATGATACATGTTTTACATTGTGATTCTAGAGTAGATTGCATCATGATTTTGGCACTCAGTTACACCTCATTACTGCTTTCCACCCTCATACGGATGGAAAAACAGATAGGACCATCCAAACATTGGAGGAAATGTTGTGGGATTGTGTTCTGGACCTTAGTGGTTCCTAAGTATGAAATTTTCCCTTGTTAGAGTTCATTTACAATAACATATATCACTATTCCATTGGCATGGATCCATTCAAATCTTTATATGGTAGACTATGTAATTCACCATTGTGTTGGACTGAAGTTGGGGAGGCGACTGTTCTTAGTCTAGATGTGGTGTAGAGTATGACAGAGAAGGTGCAGATTGTCCATGAGAGGATGAAGGTAGAACAGTACTTGAATAAATCTTATGTCGATCACAGGATAAGGCCCTTGGATTTCAAGGATGGGGACCATGTATTCTTGAATTTTTCCCCTCGATATTGGTAGTGGAGGTTTGGCAGAGGCAGCAAGATTTCTCCCAGGTTCATCACACCTTTAAAGGTGTTGGGATGAGTTTCCAAGGTGGAATATCAACTGGCATGGCCACCGTAGTTAGGGAGGATCCATGAAATCTTTCATGTCTCTCAAATTTTTCATTATCTTCATGATGACTCCCATGTCATTGATTGGGGAGAGTTGGATATCAAGGATGAAGGAACATTCATGGAACGGCCAGTGGAGATCCAAGATCATTGGGAGAAGGTTTTTTGTGGGTGGACCATTCCCTTGGTTCATGTGTTGTGGGGGTATAGTGGTTGAAAGGAGAGTACTTAAGAGCGAGAGGCACATATGTGTTCCCAATACCTGGAGTTGTTTTTAGTTTTGATTGTGTGCCATGTTTTGATGTAATAATTTACCTTGTTTCCTATTATATGGATTGTTTATTTTTTATCTAATTTTTGATAAAGTCCTATCATGTTGAAAGGGTAAACTTTATTCCTAATCGAGACACATTAACGTGGATGTGATTAAACCCATGCAGGGGAGTTAGTGACGCCTGAATCAAATAGTATCTTGACATGGAGGAAGGAATTCCCTAATTTGTGTGTAGAGACAATTGGTGTGTTGGGTATCTTGTGGATGTTTGGGTTAGAAGATATGGGAGGAGGTTTTCTTGGATGTTGAGTCTTCACTTCATCTTTTGAAAAACACAAGCAGGTTTATCCTTGAGAGATATCTTACGGGATGGTTGTTCGGACCCCTTCTTCTGCTGGTTTAGTTTTCAATTCTCGAGGAAAATAATAGTTTGATAGGTATATGATGTAATGAACCAGATTTGTTTGGGCCATTACTTTGTGAAAATATAGTGTTTTTGGTGTTCTTGGGGGACATAGTGGCTTGTTTCAAGAATTTTCCAAAAAAACCAGTTTTACCAAAGGTGGAACACCGAACGGTATCACCAAACAGTGGAACCATATAGTGGAACACCAAATGGTGGAAACTAATGGTGTCACAAAAAATGGTGGCATCAAACAGTGTCACACGAAACAATGGATCACTGAATGGTGTCTCACTGAACGGTGACATCGTGGCTCACCCAACAGTGAGTCACTTCTAATAGTTTTCCAAATTTCCATTTCCCCAGTTTCTCCTAGATTTTATAGATTCTCCCCTATTAAGTTTTATTTGATGTAAATAGATTTTAAATCCTTTATAGGGTGTTTCTAAAGGAATTTAAAAGGATATAAAAATATATTTAATATCCTAATACTCTAGGGACTTTGAAAAAATCCAACAACATTGCCTTGGCCATGATCCGACTTTAATGAATTTTGAAACCACTCTTCATTTGATATGGTATCTAGCCCTTAAAAGCTGGGATATTACCTTCCGAATGTATTTTTGTTTCCTATTGGTGCGCCTAGAGCCTTCCCTTACCATGGAGTCACATGTTGTGTCGTATCCATTGATCGAGATTTCCTTATAGTTTTTCCTCATAGTTTTCTTTTTACTCACGCGGCCCTCTGTTTTTTATGCAAGGGATAGTTTTTGATCGTCTGATATTCCATGTAGGGATTTCCTTCGTCTCTCTTTTATTTGTGTATCATGTGGGGTGGTAATAGTAATTTTCTTTTGTGAAAGCTTTCAAATCCAACTTTTAACAAAGATAAATTCTAATATGAAATCAATAACATGATGGGAGTTGATTGATGTTGATCGCATGTTTTATTTATTATCTTTGTTAGTGATGTGATCTTTTGTGGTCGTATGGCTTCTGAAAATCAGGATCGTTGGTGGTCTTTTCCTATTCATGGGTGATGATTTAGTACTATTGTTGTTTCCTTATAAAAAATTTCTATAAATATCAATCTAATTCATCACGTATACCCAGTTAAATAAAATGGATTCCTCGCGATGAAAACTCTTGTGTGATCACCCCTTCTTATCAAAGTGAAATTTAAAATAATAGTGTAGGACAAATATGAAAATACCCTATTTTATAGGTTTGGTTGTGTGTTATGTGTGGTTCTATTCGACCTTGTGTTTGTGCTATTTGTATGGTGTTGTGGATGGGAGTCTGTCTGTGTGTATGGGGTGGTGCATGTGGTGTAACGGAATATCAGGTTGAGAGATAGATTGATTGTGGAATGGATGAACTTTTTATGCATTGGGACTACATCTGTACAGTGTTTGGGTAGTGGGGATATAAGATTGGGTTGTGTTAGGATTTCAAGTTTATGGGTGTGCTGGGTGTGGTTTTTTTGTTCATTGGGGATGTTGGGTCTAGTTGTGATAGTATGACTAAGTGGGATAACTTTGAAGAATGAAATTTGATAGTGGTTGAATAGGTGTCTAGAAAAAATGGGGCGTGTAGTGAGACTACAAGAGGGTTATTCTATATGTGTTTATATGAATGGGTTTTAAAATAGAAATCCTTTAACTTGGTCCCTCTTCACTTGTTTAATATTGGAAGTGTCTAAAGTTTCACCTGTTCTCTCAGGATCAATGTTTTGTTGTGCCTTGAATGGGTATAATCATGAAATAAACATGAACCCGATTTAGTTAATCAGGATCTTCACCTTCTGAGAATGGTTTCTGGTGTTTTTTTTTTTGTTAGTTTCTTAGGTAGGTATAGATTAAATAAATGAATTGGATTATAATATAGAATGAAAATTGGTTAAATGAAATGGGTGAGTTAATGTTTTGGTTGTGGTTGTTGTGTGGATATGCATATAGGGGTAATAGAAAAGGTGTTCTCATGTGGACTGGTTTTATATTTGGAATTCTATAGGATGGGTTGAGTGTTTGTTACCTATACGTATAAACTTGTAGTTCCTTATGTTTTCTCTATGAACCCCACCCGCATTGAGAACTATGTGGCAAACACCCCCATTATTATGGGGGAGGGTGTCTTTCCCAACATCCCAATGGGAGGATGGATGGCTGGTTACTAACATTAATTGTTCTATATTTTAGGAATTTATCACCCAAGTGTTTTTAATAAGGCTGTAATGGCTTGAGGTTTATTACTAGATTTATGTTATTGGTTGTGTGAGAGGTGGTTTGTTTCTCAAGTGTCTTTAGAATGAGGCCTAGGTGTTTTTGGGAAGGATGTGGTTTTTGTGAGGCCTAGGTGTTTATGGGAGGTTTGTGTGTGGTTTGTGTCCGAAGTTTTTGCGGGTAAGTTATTATAGTGGGGATTTTTGAAGAGCATGGTAGCTTCAGGTCATTTTCCATTAGAGATGACCAGTTGACCAGTGGTAAGTGGTGTGGGGTACCCAAATATCGATGTGATTATATTATTACATTACTTGACTTGCATTATTTGGTGATCATGCCTTGGTGATGTTGGGGTGGATAGTATACCTTGTTAGGTGATTTTGAAGTTTCTATTGTTTTCTCATAGGGGCATTAGTATGCCTCTCCCACTTGTGAAACGGTGAATTTGGTTTTTCCCTTTTTTGTATACTTGTATACTCACCCTACATATATAAAACTATTTTTAGGTTTCTAGGGAGATTACGTGAACCGTGTTGGACCTTACTAGCTCAGAATTTAGGGATAGTTACCATGTCACTATTTAGTTTTATTTTGGGACTTATTTTCGAGTTTTTATTATATTTCTAGTAGTTGTACTTTAACCATGCATGTTGATGGATTTTGGTTTCTTTTTATATGTGTGTCTTTGAGTTTTTTTAAGGTTGATACATCTTATCTCCTAATCTTGGTTGCTATAAAAAGGGTAATGCCTCACATTTTTAGGATATTTCTATACCCTTGGTGTTGTTCTCCACCCTAGGGCCTATTGGAGGCAGAACTCGGGGTTTATTATCTCTCCTTCATCTCAAGGAAAGAAGGTATCAACATCTTTTTATCCCTTACCTAATCTTGAAGAAGGTGTGTCGTGACACTCAAAACCACCCCTTGGAGGCTAACTTGCTTCTTTTCTTATATCTAGATTGACTAACTCAGTGGCCATAGCATGGGATTTGTCACTTTCCTTAGGGAATGATTCCTAGTAATAGATTTTTTCAGATTATTTGGAATACTAAGGATAATTTTTCTCCCTATACTCTAAAGTCAAGGTTTCTTTCTTACATCACTAGGAATAGCCATTAGTGAGATTACAACAACACAACTACGAAAGTTTTGAAATACTAGAGGGAACTACTCATGTGTCAATAGTAAATTTCCCTTATCTGTGAATTGTTGATGAATATGATCTTATAGAAAAGAAGGACTATTCTTTGTAACATTAGTTTAAATAAGGTCATGAGTAGCCTCTAATTTCATGGTGGTGTGATTATTATCCTGGACTGAGCTCATACTTGTTGGATCCACATGTTCCATACTGTGTTCCGTCCCTACATAACTAGCCCTTATATCATAAACATATCTAATTAAATGTATTCCATCCATATAGGGGTCACCTATGAATGAATTTAAACCACTTCATATAGACTTCAAGTCTTCCTCCACATGGAAAACATGGCCTTTACTATTATACTTTCCTGAAACAATATTTAAGATACTATTTTATTTATTCATAATTAAGATCATTTAAGTAATTCCAAAATAAAAAAAAACTAGGTGAAGAGCATCAATTACTTTGATTCTTGACTATCCCAGATTCCAAAAAAATTATAACCCATAAAATAAATTAAAAGTTAAAAAACAATTTAAAAAAAATTACCTATTTTGGGAGGGGTTGATGTGTTCTGACTGAAAATTGTAGACCAGAACCAATAAAAAAGCAAAAACTAAGATTAAGATCCCAGAAAAAGGGTTTGAAAAGAAGAAATAAACAAGAAATAAAAGAAAATGTGTAAAATTAAAGAACACATGTGATTTACATTCTTCAGATCTCATTGATCCTATGTGCACGATAAGAACCCCATCACCATATTTATAATTATGAAAAACAAACAAAATAGAAATCATATAATAGAGAAGGTAAAATTAAAGAGGCAGTGAACATACACCATAGAAGCTCTCTGGGTATAGGATCATCACTCAAGGATCCAATGGTGAACTCTATCCCAAATATGGTAACATACGCTCTCTAACTGGATGGACTCACGCATGCAACCCCAACATAAACTGAGAAAAGGAAAAAGATACAGTATAAAACCAGTGCAGAAAAACAAATACAACCTTACAGACTTGGGCCTACACCAAGAATCCAAGAAGAGTTCATTGAAGAATATTGATAGTGATGTCAAGGTTGAGATTTCTTGAAGACATTATGATCAAATAATGCTTGTGGGAGGCAATCCCTCCACCAGATAAGGACACTAAAACATGGACTATGGGAGCCTTTAAGAGAATCTTGGATAGTATTATCCCTCTAAAAATTTATTCTATCTATAATTGAATAAAAAAGGAATTCAATATCCACTCTCAAGATGAATACTGAGAAAATAAATTGACATGACCAGTAGTAATGGTGAGGCAGTGGTGAGAAATGGGTTATGAGGCATGGTAGGAAAGGGAAGATGTGTGGATGGATGAGGGAACATTGAAAAATATCTAAGGATAGGTCCATGAAATAGATCATCAAAATCCAAGGACACATGGTAAATATGGAGTGGATAGGTGGTATCGAAGAAGATCATAGAGAAAAATATGAAGCATAAAATCCACATATAAGAGTTGTATGATTAGCATAATCCACAGATAGTAGTGCACCTTGGAAGAACCTAAGTATCATAATACTGAAATTAGGTTTTTCCCTAAATCCCACATGCCCAATAATCATGGAGGGACATCTAGAAAACCCATAAAAGGAAGATCCCATAGTGAACAAGGTTCCAAACCAAAAAATACTTTTCATAATAATAATAATCTAAAATAATTTTTCAAGGAAAAGTTTAGAGAATTTTAATTTTGATTTTTTTTAAACTTACATTTATAAAATTTATAAAATATAAACTAAACTCAAAAAATATAAACTATAACATATTTATTTCAATACTTTATGAAAAATATCCATAATTCATTTGTGATGTGTAGGAATCAAATAAACCTCAATCTGATACATGGTGTGTCTAATATGACTCAAAGTGTGTGTTTTCAGTTTAAAATTTACATTTTAGTTCAAAAAAATGTGACATACTTAAAACTGAGAAAACACATTCTTAATTTTTGGGTACTTTAGAAGAATTATCCACAATTCATTTTTGACATGTAGTAATTAACCACACCTCAATCTGAGACATGGTGTGTGCGGTATGACTTGATGTAACAACTAGGTCCTAGTGACAGCACAGACACCCCACCTTTAATATGGTCGTTTGGTCTTGGCCCACCAAGTACCACCAGTTACCCCACATACATGTGGTCCCACCCTAGGTCCCATCCACATGCCTGAATGGGTCATCTGACTAACGATAGTACTCACAGTCCAACACATGTTCTTTCTATTATGCTTTGTCCTCACTTTCACACACCCTAGTAAACTTTACAGAACATCACCCATCTTGATCACTACTCCAACCCAAGCACACTTAACTGTAGAGTTCTAATCATGTAGCCTCCCAAAAAAGAAGGTACACCTTTTTGACACGAGTCATATCATTTTTTTATTTAACCATTTATCATTCTAGGGTGTTACATTCACCCCCCCCCCCCCCTATAGCACAACGCCTCATTGTGGGTCCGATATCTCAACCCAGGAAGTGCACCACACTTAAGGATGAGTTTCTACTCTGATACCAAATGTAACAATTGGGTCCCGGTGACAATACAGACACCCCACCTTTAACAAGGTTGTTGGTTCCTTGTCTTCCAGGTACCACCAGTTGTCCCACAGACAATTGTTCCCCACCCTAGGGCCCACCCACATGCCCGAATGGTTCATCTGAATAATTATAGTCCCCACAGGCCTACACATGTCTTCTCCATTGTGCGTTGTCCTCACTCACACAAAACCTATTAAACTTTCCAAAAGGCCATTCATCCTGATAACTACTTCAGGACAAGCATGACTAAATGTGGAGTTCTAATCAGGTAGGCTCTTGAAAAGGAAGGTGCACCTTGTTGACATGAGTCATATCATTTATTCATTTAAATTCTAGGGTGTTACACTCAAATTGTAAGTTTTTATCTTAAAATTGATAATTTAGTTCAAAATAGACACCACATACTCAAAAATGAGTAAACACATTCATATTTATTTTATAATTTATAAAAACATTCCATAAAAAACTTTTAACATATAAGAATCAACCTCACCTTAATATGATACACAATGTGCCTTGTATGACTCAAAGTGTATGTTTTTAGTTTAAAATTGACATTTTAGTTCAAAACACACATGACATACTCAAAAGTGATGAAACAAATTCATATTATTTTGATACTTTAGTAAAATTATCCATTAGTCATTGTTGGTGTGTATGAATCTACATCACATCAATCTAACACATTATGTGGATAATATGACTTGAAGAGCATGTATTCAATATAGAAGTGTCATTTATGTTTAAAATGTGAATCACATAGCCAAAATCAAGAAAACAAGTATGGACTATTTTCAATTTTTTGTACAACAATTCATAACTTATTTTTGGATTGTAGGAATTGATCGCACATCAATTTGACACATGATGTGGCTGGTATGACTCAAAGTACATGTTTTCAATATAAATGTGTCATTTTAGTTTAAAACACATCACATATCCAAAACTAATAAAAATATCTCAAATGGGTTTTAAACATTAGTAAGATAACATATAATTAATTTGTGACCTGTAAGAATATATTTTATGTCAATTTTACCGATGATGTGTCCAGTATGACTTGAAGTGTGTATTTTCGATATAGAAGTGTCATTTTAGTTTAAAATGCACATCTCATAGACAAAACTAATAAAATGATTTTGGATTGTTTTTTAACTTTAATAAAAATATCCATAATTCATTTTTGATGTGTTGGGATTTATTTTGCCTCAATCTTATACATGGTGTGTCTTGTACGACACAAAGTGCATGTTTTAAGTTTAAAATTGTCATTTTAGTTCAAAACACATGTGACATACTCAAAACTAAGAAAACTCATTCAAATTGTTTTTATAATTTTCAACAATGATCCATAAGTCATTTTTGATGTGAAATAATCAATATAACCTCAATCTGATACATGGTGTGGCTAGTATGATGTAAATTGTATGTTTTTTAGTTTAAAATTGATAGTTTAGTTCAAAACACGCACCACCAACTTAAAACTGATAAAATACATTAATATTATTTTGATACTTTATAAAAATCATCCATATCACATTATTAACATATAGGAATCAACCACACTATAATCATATACAAAGTGTGTTTGGTATAACTCAACGTGTATGATTTTAGATTAAAATTTACATTTTAGTTCAAAACACATATGACATATTCAAATATGAGAAAACACATTCATATTGTTTGGACACTTTAGGTCAATAATCTATAAGTCATTTTTGATGTGTAAGAATCGAACGCATGTCAATATGATGCGTGATGTGACCAGGGTGACTTGAAGTGTGATATTTCAATATAGAAGTTACATTTAAGATTAAAAAATGTGTCAAAAATCCAAAACTAAGCACAAGATCTCAGATTATTTTAAAAAAATTGGGAAAAAAATTCATAATTCATTTTTTATGTTTAGGAATTTACCACACATCAATATGACACATGATGTGGTTGGTATGACTTGAACGATGTGTTTTCGATATAAAAGTTTCATTTTATTTTAAAATATACCACATATCCAAAACCAAGAAAAAGATCTTAGATTGTTTTTAAAATTTATAAAAATGATCCATAATTAATTTTTGATGTCTAAGAATTGACCATACTTTATTTTCACAAATGTTGTGTTTGGTATGAATCAAAGTTTGTGTTTTTAATATAGAAGTGTTATTTTAGTTTAAAACGTGTATAATAAACCTAAAACCAATAAAACAACCTCATATTGTTGTCATACTTTATGAAAACAATACATATTTCATTTCTAATGTATAGGAATTAAACACACCAAAATCTGATACATGGTGTGTATGGTATGACTCAAAGTGTGTGTTTTCATTTTAAAATTGAAATTCTTGTTCAAAACATGCATGACATATTCAAAACATATCAAACACATTCAGATTATTTATATACTTTATAAAAATTATACATAAGTAATTTTTTATTTATAAGAATCAACAACACCTTAATCTGATACATTGTGTGTCTAGTATGACTCAAAGTGTATGTTTTCAATTTAAATTTTATATTTTAGTTAAAAACATACACCACATACTCAAAATAGACTAAACACGTTCGTATTGTTTTGATACTTTATAAAAATGACCCATAACATTTTTTTTGTAGGAATCAACCACACCTCAATCTGATACAAGGTGTTCCTGGTATGACTTGAAGTGTATTTATTTAGTTTAAAATTGACGTTTTAATTTAAACTCATGTGACATATTCAAAATTTAGAAAACACATTTACATTCTTTTGATAGTTTACAAAAAAAAGATCCATAAGTCATTTTTTGAATATAGGAATTGGTCGCACATCAATCCAACACATGATGTGGCTGATATGACTTGAAGTGTGTATTTCCAATATTGAATTTCCATTTAGGTTTAAAACCTGTGTCACATGGAAAAAACTGAGAAAACGAATGAAAATTATTTTCAAAATTTATAAAAAAAATCATAATTATTTTTTTATGTGAAGTAATTGGTTTTACGTCAGTCTGACACATGATGTGGTCGGTATGACTCAAAGTATGTGTTTTCAATATAAATGTTCCATTTTAGTTTAAAACAAATCACATTAAAAAACTAAGAAAAATATATTATATTTTCTTCAAAAATTATGTCAATGATATATAATTTATTTTTGACATGTAGAAATTGATCATACGTCAATCCGACAGACGATGTGGATGGTATGACTCAAATTCTATGTTTTTAATATAAAAGTTCCATTTAAGTTTAAAACAGATGTCACATATCCAAAACTGATAAAAATGGAACAAATTGTTTTCAAATTTTATAAAAAATATCTATAATTTATTTTTAACATGTAGTAATTGATATCACATCAATATGACACATGATGTGGTCAGTATAACTTAAAGTGTATTTTTTCAATATAAGTGTCATTTTAGTTTAAAACATGCATCACATAAACAAAACCAAGAAAACAAGCTCATATTATTTTCAAAATTTAGGAAAATGATCCATGATTCATTTTTGACGTGTTAGAATTTACCACAAGTCAATTAAACAAACAATGTGGTCAGTATGACTAGAAGTGTGTGTTTTCAATATAAAATATTAATTTTAATTGAAAACACATATCACATATCCAAAAACAATAAAACGAGCTCTGATTGTTTTAAAACACTAGGAAAATGATCTGGAATTCATTTATAATATGTAGATTTTTTCACACATCAATTTGAATCACATTATGGATGGTATGACTTGACGTGAGTGTTTTCAATATTAATGTGCCATTTTAGTTTAAAATGTGTATCATATATACAAAACCATAGAAAAAAGCTAATATTATTTTCAAACTTTAGGAAAATTATCCATAAATCATTTGTGACATGTTTGAATTGACTGCACATAAATCGGATGCACAATTAATTGATAATTTCATTAATATATATACATAATAATTAACAATATAATTTATAATATATGGATTATATAACATTAATTTTTTTATTGTTACTAAAATCAACATCGGTTTTATTGGATGGAAAATCTTTTATGTGGAGGTTGATCTTTGGAGAAAGCCTATTATATGAGTTATGATTTTGTATATTGGTTGTATTTTTTTGGATTAATTGTAAATATTAAATCAATTTAAATATTTTGTAAATAAATTTTTAATTTAAATGATATTTAAATGTTATATTTGTCTTTTAATATGATTTTATGTTTATATGTATTTATTTTTATTTTTATTATAATTGGTTTTGTTGTTGTAGGGCTGTTGCAGGAATGATTCAGTCGTACAATAGCTGCATAACCTTTATCAATACTGCTAAAGGACCCATTTATCATCATTATAAAATTAACTGATAAAGGAACCCTTTATCAGTCCTATTAAAATTGCTAATAAAGGGGGATTATCTATTCTTTTAGTAGTTCTAATAAAGGTTGATCACTTTTAACATCGTATAGGTTGTGAGCACTTTTTTTCACTAATAAAATATCTTTTTTAGCACTATTAAAATAATTTTATATAGTTGTGAGGCCATGTATATTTTAGTGAGGAAATGATTTTTTAAAAGGTTCCAAGATAGAAAAATCGGACTTTTGAAAACATTGTGTAATGGGTAAGTAGACTAGTTTCAGTTTAAACACTAAAACCCATCGTATGAAGGGAACACTTAAGTACATCCACATCGATGTATGGGGACCATTGAAAAATGATTCATTAGGAGGTAATCATTATTTATTCACATTTATTGATGATTAATCACGATATGTTTGGTTATATGTCACTAATCATAAGGATAAAATATTTAATTTCTTCCTCAATAGGAATAAGATTACTGAAAATCAGAAAGGAAGTAAAATCAAGAGTCTGAGATCATATAACAGTGGAGAATGCACATCAGATCCATTCAACAAGGTTTTTCAAAATGAAGGTATTGTAGAATACTTCATAGTTCCTACAATTCCATAGAATAATATAATAGTAGAACAGATGAACCATATGCTTATTGAAAAGATACGATGTATGTTATCTTGGTCAGTTTTGAGTAAATCCCTTTAGGCAGAAGCATTTATGTATGTATCACACGTAGTGAATCGATTACCTACTTCTGTGACTGATGGTAAAATTATGATAGAGATTTTTTCTAGTAATTTTTTTTTGATTATGAGAGACTTCAAATCATTGGTTGTAACAAACTGAACTTTTATAAATCAAATACCAATTTTTATTTAATTAAATGTATTATTAAGTAAATATGGTTATAGAAAACACATATACTTATTTATTTTAATTATATCCTATCATATTTAATTGACCATTATGAATAATTACCATTAATAATATAGTCATTGAATAGTGATCTCATGATTAATATAAATATAAGGTTTTAACAAAACCAATTAACACAGACAAAGGAAGTGATAGCCTCAACTAGTAGGATTGTACCCTATGAAACCCATTTATTAGAGATTCTAAGGGAGATAGTATTTCTAGGATTTCCCCTTAACCAAGTCCAAGTAGATATCTAAAAACTTAATCATGAGTGAAACCATTTACGGGACAAGTTCAAGCTCATCGAGATCAGAACCCAAACCATGTTCACTAAAGCACCCCATGAAAGTCCCAACATTGCGCACCTTACCCTTAGGGAGTTTACTGGTGTATTAAAGGGATATTAATCATTACCCGATCAAAATAAATATTTACATTATTTTATATAATATAATGAATACATTTTCATCCTATTATCATTGCTTTGTAAATGATTTTTATTTTGATAAAATAATGCACAAATTGTATTTTTAGTTAATATACAAATTTAATTAATTAATTATGAAATTAACATATTTTTTAAATAAATAATATTTTAATAAAATATTTTTATTAATTAATTTTTTATTAAATAAAATTGATCATATAATTTTTATGAAGTCAAATGTAATTTTATAAGGGTTTGAAAATTGTTATCATAAAAAAACCTATCATTTCTCAATAAATGTCAATTTTATTTTAAAATTGAAAATTCACATATTTAGAAAATTATTTAGATAAAAGGAATATTATTTTTGGAATTATAACATATAAATTTTTCAACATAGAATTTTTCATAATTTTCTAAGACAGTTGAATTTTTGGGTAAAAATTAAATATCGTATAAACATACTTTGTGTTTTATGAAATAATAATTAAGAAAAAGTGATTTAATGATTACTATAAATGGGATAAATGACCAACTAAATTTTTTCTATTTAAAATTATTTTATTTTTAGTTTATTTGGTTTATTTTTTAAATCCATTATGAATCCTCCAAAACCAATAATATATTTTATTGTTTTAAAATCATTTCTTTAAGAGTGTGACTCCCCTCCACATACAAAAGGTAATTATTTTAATAATTTCGTCTATTTCCCTTATAAAATAATTTAATCTAATACCATTTTTCATAAACCATGGGAAAAAATAGGGTAAGGTTTTTGGTTTTAATTATTTTATTATATAGACTCCAAAACCCAAATAATAAAAAAATCCCCCACATTTCATATATAAACCCACCCAATATCCCATTTATCTTTAGTAAAACTCCTTGAATCACATACATACTCCCCCCTTAACTCTATATAGTCCTACTAAGGCACCATAAATATCTCAAGAATCCCCTCTCAATCTTTTGGATTCACACACCCATGTAAGGGATCTTCGCTTTCCTCTCCTCCTTTTAATTCAAGCACCTTCTTTGGAATTTGTCTTCTTAATTGAAAATGAATATAATTTAATTTTTTTTTGTAAATTACCTTACTATCCAATTGATTTTATTTTAATGATTTATTTTTTATCTTTTCTCATTTTTACCTTTATCTAAGATGTTACTATACCGAAAATTTTGTAAGGGATTTCTCTCCTCTATTTTTATTCAAGCACCCTTTTTATGTTATTCTTCTTAATTTTAGTTTGACCATGATGGGATATTTTATTACATATTTAACATAATTTAAATTTTATTTATAAATTATGATATATCATTTCACTATCATTAAGCTTCCTATAATCCTTTATTTACACCTGTTACCATGCTGAAATATGGCGAGGATTATTTTCTTTATTCAAGTTCCTTCATTACCTTATGCCTCTTATTTATAATTTATAATACTGGGATATATTTTTACAAGTCCTTATTACTATACACTAGATTCATAAGTTATTATAGATCCATTTCTCTCTCATTAATCCATTTTATGATTGTTTAAGTGACGTCATTATGCTACCGAAATTTCACCACAATTTTCCATGCCAAAACAATTGTGTAGTGAATACCATTCACATTTACTATCAAGGGTGTGCACCTTTATACACTTATACTTATTTTATTAGGGATTTACATATATTTATTCCATTCTCTATGATCTTGGAATAAATTATTATGATAAATTAATCCATGTTGTATGATATATGTTGCACACTTAAGCATGAGTATGAAATGAATATGATGGGTACGCCCAGATAGTGATCTAATGAATTGGGTAATGTTTAGTATCATGATACATCATGTTGGTATAGGGGGTGAACTAGATTACTTTATGTTACTTTTTCCACTATGATTTATTTGTGTTTTTAGCATTGGTGTATGTTTATGATGCAGTATTTCAAGTTTTTTCCACATTTTCCATGTTATTATTATCATGTTATATCATGTATCTTTGTTCCTATTTATGATTACTACTATTTTTTATGCCCCATTAATATTACTATTATTTAACATGTATTATAATCTCCATTTTATTCCATTTTAATTCCCTTACTGGGCTTTATATCTCACCCCTTTTTTATTTTTTCCCCAAGTTATCCCACGTAGTTTTAAGTACGAAGGAATATTATAAAAATGTTACAGAGGTTTTCAATAAAGAAAATGTATTCCATGTTTTAATTTGTTATGTAATGTACCTAATTACCAAAGACACTAGAATTATTGATCATATGATTTGTATTAGGTGTAGTTTAACATAATTAATCAACTATTAATGTGAAATAAAGAGCAGGGTTGTTATAGTTGGTATCAGAGAGAAAATTTAGTTATTTTTGTGATTAGGATTTGAAAAATATAGTGAAAGACTTAAGGATAAGACTAAGTACAAGAAAACATACCTAAATTTTTATTAGTATATAGTAATTGTTTTATCAAGAAAATACAACCATGTCTAGATACTGAAAGTGGACATGGTTCTGGCACAGATGTACCAAGGAGTAACAACTCTAACAAGGTGTCCCGGGCCTTACTCGAGGTAACCTGGTACATGAAAATGGGCCTTACTATGCCCTTTATTTGACATTAATAGGGGATATTATTTGGTAAATTCATAATCTCATTATCAACCATTGTTAAGGGAACAAAAAAATAACTCCATGAGAATATATTTTAGGAAATAGATCATGGATAAAATAGATTGAAGCCTAGAAATTCATATGTTTAGGAAATAAATGTAATTTTTAAGTTGTACCTTTAATCTCATTGGATTCCCATTTATGTGTTTAATATTTTAAAAATAACCATCCCTATTTTTTTATTCTAGATAATGGCTGAAAATTGGAGGAATCAAGTAAAAAATCGATGTGACAGGAAATTTGAAGATTGTCCCAATGAGATTCCCAACCCAATGGGAGTAGAAATCCTGAATTTAGGATGATACTATCTCATATAAATTAGGTTCTGAATAGAAACCTAGATCAATAGGATCACTTAAACCCCCTTAATAAAGAATAATCTATAATCAAAAGTTTTATATGACAAAGGCCTCCTAATCTCAATGGATCATATGATCCGTTAATCACGGAACAATGGATAAACTCCATTGAGAAGATTTTCTTCATACTTCAATGTTATGAGAAAGAGATGGTTTTATTGTATTTTTATCACATATAGGTATAATCTAATCAGTGGTGGTCCTTGATCAAGAATATGAAGCCTGAGGAAGAGATCTAAGAAATGGAGTGGAAGGAATTCTAGAAAATGTTTTTCGATAAATATTTTCTTCACACTCTCCAAATTAAAATGGAAATAAATTTCTTTTCCCTTAAGAAAAAAGATGATGATTCTATCGAGGAGTATGAGGAAAATTTCACAAGACTTTAACTATACACCTCCTTCTTTGTCATTACCCCCAAATTCAAGCTTCACCACTTCTTTATTGTTCTAAAACCTAGTCTATGAAAATACCTGGTGATCCGTTACTTTGATAGTTAAGATAAATTATCTGATATTCATTCAAAGTTGAAATGGAGATCAGTTAATCTCAAGGGTATCATGCGGATAAGAAGTATAAAGTGTAATTTAATTATGGTAGTCTGGTGGATAAATTGAATGGTGTCAATAAATTTCAACATCCCACTTGTCAAAGGTGCATGAAAAATCACCCTAAAATTTTCCTAAGGGGAATAAAGAAATTCTTTAGTTGTGGGAAAGAAGGAAACCTAGATAGAAATTTTTGATAGGAGAAACTCGCTAATGTGATAGAGGAAAATAATTATCTAGTCAGCCCTTGATTAATTATTCATTGCTTCAATTACAAGTAATCAGTGCACATTAAAAATTAATTCCCCAATCCAAGGGTTTTTGGAGACAACCAAAAACCTCCAAGATATCGAGGGTAAGATTTTCCTATCACAAATGATGATGCGGATCCCAATAATAAAGTGGTGAAGGGTATACTAGTTATTCATTCAATAATATCAAACATGCTTTTTGACTCTGGTTCTATGTGTTCCTTCATATCATGTAAGTTTGGTAGAACTATTCAAATACCACTACAAATCATGGAGGTATAGATATCATTAAAAATGGAAAATAGAGAAATTATTGCATCCCAAGTTTATAACTCCTCCCCTATCACAATTTGTGGAATCAATATCCTAGAAAACTTTTTCATACTCCCTTTGGTGGAATTTTATGAAATTATGGGAATGGATTATATTTCCCTATATAGATCCAACATAAATTACTACGATAAGGAAATCACTCTCCATATGGAGGATCGACCCCTGATTCTATACAAGTGAAAGGAGGAGGATGAATCTTCTTTAGCAGAAAAATCTCAAGAATGGATATTATTACCCTATGAGAAATAATATCTCTCTAAAATTATTGATTATAAGGAAAGGATCATCTTAGAAGACATGCCTATTGTGAGGGAATACACTGATGTGTTTCCCGAGGAATTTCCTAGTCTTCCTCCTAGCTAAGAGGTTAAATTTTCAATCAAGCTTATACCTAGGGAATTTATAATATCCAAGACTCTGTATAGGATGGTTTTTTTCAAACTTGATGAGATAAAGAAACAAATATATGAGAATCTAGATAAATGATTCATATTCCCAAGTGCTTCACCATGGGGTGAACCAGTCATCATTGTCAATAATAAGAATGGGTAAATGTTCCTTTTCATTTATTATAGTGAGATCAATAAGATAAAGATAAATAACAAGTATTATTTACAATTGATTGATGACTTGTTCGATCAAATATTTGGAGCATAATAGTTATCCAAGGTGGATCTATGTTTGAGATATTACCAAGTTAGGGTGAAGAAGGTGGATATACTCTAGACTGCTTTTCGTACAAGGTACGAGCACTATGAGTTTATAGTAATATAATTCGGACTCACTAATTCTCTAGTAATATTCATGGACTTGAGGAATAGTTTTTAGATATCACCTTGAAAAATTTGTGGTAGTATTTATAGATGATATTCTAATATACTCCAAAATCAAGGAGGATCATGAGGAGTATCGAAGAACTGTGTTAAAGAACCTATGAAAGGAGAATCTTTAACCTAAACATTACAAATGTCAGTTCTGGTTGAAGGAAGTATCTTTCTTAGAGGATACCATCATAAATAATGGGATATATATGGCCCCTTAAAATAATAAAGTAATTAATGGATGGAAGAGGCCAAAATATGTGATATATATCCATAGTTTACTTCGATTAGCTGGCTATTATTGCTGATTTGTGAGAAATTTATCATGATTTTAAGACCCTATTACTAATCTAAATTGGAAGGGATTAAAGTTTTCTTATAATGATGAATGTGAAGAGTTATTCATGGAGTTAAAAAGGAGGTGAATCACTTTACCCATGATATTACTACCCCCAATTGGATAAATCTATATAGTATTCAGCGATGCTTCAAAGAATAGATATAGTTGTGTGTTAATAAAGAATGAAAAAGACATAGCCTATTCTTTAAGGTAGTTAAAAGTTCATGAGAAAACTATCCCATGCATGATCTGAAGTTAGTATGTATGATATTTTCATTGAAAATCTGGTGCAATTATCTCTATGGGTAGAATTATGAGATATATATATCGAACAATCCTTAAGTATATATTCACACAAAAACAACTGAATATGCACCAATGAAGATCGTTAGATCTGATCAAGGAATATGACTACTCAATCCACTACCATCCTAGTAAAGTAAAAAGTAAAATAGAGGATGCTCTAAGTATAAAGGATTATATATCTTTATCAATGATGATAATTGAGAAAGATTCAATCTTCATAGACCTACAAAGGATAGACATGGGAATCATAAAGGAAGAAACATCATCAATCCTTTCACAAATGATTGTTCAATCGTCACTTTTAGAAATGTATAAGGATTATCAAATAAATTATATGTAAATTCAAAATAAGTTGAATTACATGAGAAAGGGGAAGTCCTCAGAGTTTAAAATTTATGAAGAAGGAATTGTGAGATCTGGGTTAAGACTATGTGTTCCAAAAAATCATATGTTAAGGAAGGAACTGTTGGATGATTCACATAGTTTAGCTTTCTTCATTCACCCAAGAATCATAAAGATGTATAAAGATTTATGTGATCACTATTGGTAGGAAAATATGAAGAAGGATATCATTGAATATACATCAAAGTTTATAGTATGATGGAAAGTGAAGGATGAAAGTCATAAATCTAATGGTATGATGCAGCTATTACACATACCAACATGGAAATGGGAGAATATAACTATGGAATTTGTCACAAGACTTCTAAATACATTGAGGGGAAATAATGCTATATGGGTTTTTTTGGATTGTATTACAAAGATATATCACTTTATCACAATTTGAAAGGACTTATCATTAGATTAACTTGCATGGATATACATCAGATAAGTGGTAAGGCTACATGGAATGCCACTATCGATTTTATATGATCGAGATCCAAGATTCACCTCCAAGTTATAGAAAAGTATCCAATATTATCTAAACACTTATTTGAACTTTAGTATATCCTATCATCCTCAAACTGATGTCTAATCTGAGTAGACTATTCATACACTATAAGAAATTTCGTGAGCATGTTATATAGAGTTCAAAGAAGGTTGGGACCATCATTTTCCTCTGGTCGAGTTCTCATACAACAATAGTTTCCACTCAAGCATACAAATGGCTCCCTATAAATCCCATTATGGGAAGAGGTGCAGAACACCTGCATTTTGGGATGAAGTTGGGGGTTAAAAACTGATAGGTCCTAAAAAGGTTGATAAAATGGTGTAAAAGGTTAAAACCATTCACCATCACAGCAAGGATACTCAGAGTTGACAAAAGAGCTATGCTTAAAATCATCGATGATACCTATATTTTGATGTATTCCTCTATATATATCCATGGAAGAAAGTGATAAGATTTGAGAAGAAGTGAAAACTTATTCCTAGATACATCGACCCATTTCGGATCCTTGATTGCATTGGAGTGTTGGTCTATTGACTATCAATCCCACTAAACCTATCTCAAGTACATGATGTATTTCATTTATCCCTCTTGAGGAAGTAATACCAAATCCCTCACATGTACTCAATAAAAATGTGTTACCATTTGATAATGATCTTTCCTATGAGGAGTATCTGGTGAAGATCTTAGATCATAGGGAAAAAATTTCTCAAAAATAAAACAATGCCCCTTATCAAATTGTTTTGGAGAAAAAAAAGTTTTAAGAAGCAGCATGGGAAATAGAGGAAGTGATGAAACAAAGTTAACATCGTCTGTTTTAGTGTGGGAATAAAAAATTTCAAGGGTGAAATTTATTAAGGGGTAAGATTGTAACGAACTGAACTGATATAAATAAAATTTTCCTTTTTATTTAATTAAAAGTATAATTAAGTAAATATGGTTATTGAAAACAAATTAACTTATTTGGTTTAATTATATCCTATCATATTTAATTTACCATTATGAATTGTTACCATCGATAATATATTATTTGAACAGTTATCTCATGATTAGTATAAATATATGGTTTTAACAAATCTAATTGACATAGACAAAAGAAGTGATGGAAACAACTAGTAGGATTGTACCCTATGAAACCCATTCATTGAAGATTCGGAGGGATATATATTTCTAGGATTTTACCTTGACCAATCCCAAGCAGAGATCCAATGACTTAAGCATGATTGAAACTATTTATGGGAGAAGTTCAAGCTCATCGAGATCACGGCATAAACCATGTTCATCGAACCACCCCAAGAAAGTCCCACCATATCACACCTTACCCTTAGGGTGTTTGATAGTGTATTAAAGGGATATATATCAATACCCTATCAATATGAATATGTACATTATTTTTTATAGTATAATGAATATATTTTCATCCAATTATTGTTTCTTTGTAAATGATTTTTATTTTGATACAATAAAGAAAAAATTATATTTTTGGTTAATATTCAAATTCAAATAATGAATTTTTGAAATTAATGAATTTTTGAAATAAATAATATTTTAATAAAATATTATTATTAAATAAATTTTATTAAATATAAGTGACCGTATAATTTTTATCAAGTCAAATGTAATTTTATAAGCGTTTGAAAATTGTTATCATCAACAAACCTAGCATTTCTTAATAAATTTTGATTTTATTTTAAAATTATAAATTCAAATATTTATAAAAATATAGATAAAATGAATATTATTTTGGGAATTAAAATATCAAAATTATCCAATTGTTAATTTTTCATATTTTTCTGAGATAGTCGACTTTTTTGGTATAAATTAAATATCGTATAAACATATTTTGTTTTTTGTGACATCATAATGAACCAAAAGTGATTTAATAATTACTATAAATTGGATCCATGACCAAATAAATGTTTTCCCTTTAAGATCATGTGATTTTAAGTTTATTTGTTTTTTTTGTAAAGCCATTATGAATCCTCCAAAACCTATAATATATTTTAGGGCTTTAAAATCATTTATTTAAGAGTGTGACTCACCTCCATATAAGAAAGGGAATTATTTTAAAAATTTCATCCCTTTACCTTATAAAATTATGGAAACCACTACAATTTTTAAGAAACTATGGGTAAACCCATGGGAAGGTTTGTGGTTTTAGTGTTTTTATTATGTAGAGTCCAAAACCCAAATAATAAAGAAATCACCCTCATTTATTATATAAAGCCACCCAATCTCCAATTTATCTTTACTAAAACTGTTTTTAGAACGTCCATTCAATTACCTCCACTCTCTAGAGACCTCCAAAGTCATCCGTAAACTCTCAAAAATCCACTCCCAAGCCTTTAGAGTCACACACTCAAGTAATGGATCCTCACTTTCCTCTCCTCCTTTCAATTTAAACACCTTATTTGTAATTTTTATTCTTAATTAAAAATGTTTAAAATGTAATTTATTTATATATGTTGACTTACTATCAAATTTATGTTATTTTTATGATAAATTATTTATACTCCCTCATTTTTACCTTTATCTAAATCATTACTATGCCGAAATTTTGTAAGGTATTTCACTCCTCTCATTTAATTCAAGCACAAATTTTTTATGTTAAGCTTATTAATTTCAGTTTGATCATGATGGGATATATTATTAAATATTTCACTTACTGTAAATTTTATTTATAAATGTTGAGATCCAGTTTCTCTATCATTAATCCTCCTAAAATCCTTTATGTGCACCTGTTACCATGCCGAATTATAGTAAGGATTATTTTCTTTATTCAAGTTTCTTCATTACCTTATGCCTCTTATTTCTAATTTATAATTTTTGGATATATTTTTTCATGTCTCCATTACTTAATATTTGATTTATAAGTTATTATATATCCCTTTCACTCTCATCAATCTATTTTTTTATTCTTTAAGTGACATTGTTATGCTGACGAAATTTCACCATGATTTTTCAGGGAAAAACAATTGTATAGTAAATACCATACTCATTTCCTATCAAGGGTTTTCACCTTTTTAGAGTTATAATTCCTTGATTGGGGACTTAAATATATGTATTACGAACTCCTTGATCATGGAATAAATTATTATTATAAATGATTCCATGGTGTATGATCTATGTGACACACTTAAGCAAGAGTATTAAATGAATATCATGGGTGTGCCCATATAACACTCCAATGCATTGGGTAATGTTTAGTGTCATGATAAATCATGTTGGGATAGGGAGTGAACTAGATTATTTTATGGTACTTTTTCCACTATGATGTCTTGGTAGTTTTATCCTTGGTATATTTTTATGATGTATTGTTTTAAGTTGTTGACACGTTTCCCATGTTATAATTATCATGTTATATCATGTCTCTTTGCTCATGTTTATGATTCCTACTCTTTTTATACCTCAATAATATTCCTATTTTTCAAAATATATTATCTTATCCATGTTATTCCATGTTTATTATCTTACTGGGATTTAAATATCACCCCTTTCTTATGTTTTCTCCCAGGTTATCCCATGCATTTTTTAGTACAAATGAATATTATGAACATTGTAAGGAGGTTTTCAATAAAGACAATGTATTTCAAATTTTAAGTTGTTATATAATGTACCTAATTAAAGAATACACAATACTTCTCAATAATCTAGGTTGTATTAAGTGTATTCTTATATAAGAAATCAAGTATTAATGTGAAATAAAGATAAGGGTTTTTATATTGATTTTACTACATATTTTCATGTTACAAACTCAAAGTTGGACCTGAGAGCGAAGTAGGTTGTATTTTTTGAATTTAGTGATGGTGTGAAAGTTTTCTGACTAGGGATTCAGAAAAAAGTAAGATCATTCAGAGTGTTGATTTCACATTTTATGATTCAGTAATGGGGATTTAAAATGATTCTAATGAACAGAGAGATTACTCAGTTTTCATTGAAGTGAAGAAAATTTCATCGTCGACTGATCAGGAGAAACAATAGACAAAGTGCAGTGATCATATAGACATTCTAACTGAGGAATAAGTAACTCTATATGATACTCATCATCATGATTTTATTACCACTGGTAAAACATGAAGAACCATATATAGACCTTATAAGTATGATGATATGTTTATCTATGATATTTTAGTAATTGATGATGATGTCTCTGATATCTGTCATTATGTTTTGGATAGAAAATAAAATAACCTACAGAAGTCAGTTAGGGAAGGATAAATGAATTCAATATATTTGAATTAGACATAGGATCTTGTTTCTCCTCTAAAGGACAAGAAGGCAGTTATAGGGATCAAGTTACAATATTTCTGTACTTGATCAATATATCTCGTACTTTATATGCCTACGAGCATTAGTAAGGTAGCATTAGAAAGAATTTATTGAGTAGAAACATGGTGATATTTTTTCAAGGTGGATATTGTTGAAAGATGACTAAAATATCATTTCCTTTGTGGTGAGTGACCACCATGGATGATTAACTGCTAGTGAAGACCCATTATAGGTGGTTGGTGCCACTCAAGGAAAATTTTCCAAGAGTTGGTGATTTCCCCAACCAATATTTTTAGTTTATATATTTTTTATTCTCCAATTTGTTTCACTATAAATATAGGTTGGGTTTCATTTTCAAGGTAAGAAAGTGGTGCTCAAGTATGAGGTCCCTAGTCTCTTCATCACCTTCAGCACTTGTTTACATAATAACTCAATATTTTCCACATCCAGTAATGCATCAGAAATGACCAAGAGCATGAATTGTGGAATAAGGATTAATATGGTCAGATGGACATTCCTGTTTCTAGAAAAAATTTCATTATTGATGGTGGTACAAAGCATCTAGTTCTCCACTAGGGAGGTTATGGATAATATGAATATATTGAAGATAATTACAACACCCATCTTATATAGAAGGTCTATTCCCATAGGGTTTATCATGAACAATCTCAAGATATTGATGAAGGTTTGGTCATAGAGAACAACTCTGGTGAGAATAAATATGGGTTATTCCCCTGGGGTTTCTCATCCGCAATTTCATGATCAAACTTACATGGTCAGTTTTTTCCAATATTTTCCTAAAAATATTTACTTGAAGAAAATAAATTTTCACTATGATCTTGAGATTTTAGTTGGTAAATTCTTGATCCTATTTTTATATAATATATTTTTTACTTATAAGTCTTTGAAATATATATTAATGATTTTTTTTATCTAGGTACTGAGACGACACGTGATTCTAAGGCCTGATGAGCCCTGAATTAATTTTAAAAAAATATTAAATGTATTTATATCACATGAATTAAATTTTTTATAAATAATGTATTATCACTTTAATATATTCTCAAATAGAAAACTTTATACCATGTTTGAATATGTAGCGTAGGCTTTACCCAAGGTGTGACCTACGACTGGTCGGCATCAGAAGTCTGGTTGAGGCAGCCATTAGCAGGTGTGTTTAATTAAAATAAATAAATAATTTTTTTATTAAACTCTCTAATTAAATCATATATAAATACTTTACTATGAAACTTTTCCAAGTTTTATCCACACAAACTCTACAAGATCTTAGTGAGAGGGGATGGTGTAGTTTTTTTGTGGATTTACATCGAAAGATGAATGAAGATCGAATCGAGTTGGATTCAGAGATAGTGGATACAACTGATCATTATCATAATTTTCAAATGTTTTCTTCACTAATAATTGATCTATAATCGAGTTAGGTAACATTTATTATGGTTTGTGACATTTATTAAACTTTTGAGCATGGATGTTTGATTATTTAATTTTGATTTTGTGTATTCCCACCCTTATCATGATCCCATTATTAAATTGAATCATTTTATTCAATTTAGTACTTTATTATGCACTGATCTCACCTTGGATTCCCCAATTTGTAATTGTTGGATAAGAATTATTGGGAAATGATGTTTATCACCCTTTTTATGGTGGTTTCTCCCATCATTCTTCATGTTCTTCACTATTGGCCTATGGGGTCATGGTTTGACTGTTTTGGGGTGGTTTTGAGTGCAATCAAAACCCTTGATTCATGAAGATTGTGTGAACTATGGTTGGGATAGTTATTTTTATATAGATAAAGGTCCTTTGTGGGATTTGGGTGATGATTCATATGGATATAAGATCTGGTACTGAGCGGTAGCGATAGGAGGAGCAGTGCGCATGTGCGGGATTTGTGTGAATAGTTGGAATCCATTTTTCATCCACCAAAATGTTTAGAGGTGAATAAATTCAATTTAAATTGGTCAAAATGTGTAATTCATAGCGTAAAAACTAGATTTGGAGAATTTATGAGAGATTTGACTTTCTATGAAAATATCAACTACACGGTGTGTATTGGGATGAACACGCATTGTGTGGATGCCCAAATGTGGTGGATAGGGTTTCAAGAAAAAGTAAGGATCACATGTCATGTGGCTATGCCACATGCTGTGTGACCCTACCTCAGTATCTAGGTTGTGTCCTAATTGCACACACCTGGACCCCATGGGAGAGGATAAGTCATGTGCTCTAGGAGTACATGGGTATGTGTGGGTATCCTGAAACATCTAGAAACATAGAAATGGTTAAGTACATAGGCCAGGACATGGTCAGGTACCTAGTTTGGGACATGTCTAGGTACATAGCTAGGTGCACATGCATGGGTTGATATACATGGTCATGGCCAGAAGGACTCGAGTAGGCCCTGAGTGTTTGTGACATGCCATGTGGTCCCTATACATGTCATTTATTGTGACATGGCTATTGATACTTTTTCATAAGAGACATGGAAAAGTGATGAGGTGGTGTCACATATCGTATGGACCCCCATACACATTGGTTACTTCCCTCTACAACTTATTTATCACATATTTCCTTCATTTAAACTCATATTTTGGCCTGTATATAGCCTATCGTGAGTGTTTTTCTACATAAAACATGATGGTATCCTAAATAGTGGCTTTTAAGATAAAATTTGATATTTTCTGATCATGGAGATTTATTATGTGATGCTTAATGGTGATAGTGATAAGACAGTATCATTGTAGAGATTCTAGGCAGAGATGATACTCCCTTATCACAGTTGGGCAAGGGTCCTCTATCCCCGGAGATGGTACTCCCCTGTTTCTCTAGGGTTTAGGTCCTCCATAATTTTTTCTCTGATAGAGATGTTACTACCTTATCACATCAGAGTGTAGTTTCTCTATCCATGGAGATTGTACTCCCCTATCACATCAAGGTGTGAAGTCCTCCATACTCATTATTTCAGTCAAAGGAAGTACCCCCCCCCCCCCATCATAACAGGGTGTGGGTCTATTGTCCATTAGGGTAGTAATCCCATGTCATGACAAGGTGTTGGCCCCCCATACTCTTTATATAGGTAGAGGTGGTACTCCCCTATCACACCAAGGTGTGGATCCTCTGTCCATGGAGATAGTACCCCCCCCCCCCACATGGGAACAGGTCCTCCATACTCATTATTCTAGATATAGATATGGTACTCCCCTACATGAGTGTGATTCCTATATCTATGGGGATGGTAATCCTCTATTTCACTACATAACAGGTCCCCCATATTTTATACATAGATATAGAGATGGTATTTCCCAGCATGGATGTGGGTCCTCTGTCTACTAAGTGGAATCACCTTGTTGTTCCAGGGAATGGGACTTATATATTTTGAATATTATATTTTCTAAGGGTTATGGGTTAGTGGTGAGGTGCAGGGCCTACTCATGGATTCTTCATACAGACATGTGAGATGTTGGGAATCAATGATGGACATTTGGAGCTGCAGGTAGACTCAATGTCCTAGGATGGGATGTGATAAGGAGATCCCCTTTCTCTCTCATTTATCTTTATAATATGAGTGTATATATATATATATTGTTGGGTTTTATTTACATCTTGTGTTGGGTTATGCTAACTACTTCTATCCATTATTTTATTTCTCCCTATTCAATTTTTGAGGCATCCTACTGGGTATGTATATACTCATCCCTAAATGGGATTTTCCCTCACATGTAATGTATTATGAAAATTATGGAAAGATCAGTGGTGATTTCAAAGGATAATTGTGATACTTGGGTCCATGGACAATATATGGTGATCAAGGATTGAAGATCAGGACTGAGGCTCTCTTGGATATTTTTCTTTTCTAGTTATTATCAGGTGGGGACATCTTTTCTAGATGGGAAAATATTTTTACCTTTTCATTTTGAATTACATTTCCGCACTATTTTTTATTCCCTAGAGGTTATTACATGCATGTTTTTTACTCTAGATGTTATTTTATTTTATTATTACTCCTCTACACTTCTTCATGGGGATAGTTGGGTGTGTACATAAAGGGACTTTAGGAAAAGGTCTCCCATTTTAGTTGTGCCTTATCAACACTTATTTCCATCCCCTAGCCTATGGAGTTGTTCGTAGGGTTATGGAAGCCATGTCTTCCACCATCCAAGTGGTCTCTGATGGGTTGAGTTTTTATAGATTTGTAGCATATGTGGTTCGACCTCTGGATTGTTTTTGGAGTTTTTACCCCAATGAGTTTTTGTTGGGAACTTATGGTAATGGTGTCAAAGTGTCTTGAGTGTTTCTTTCAGGATAGGGAACCAAATGTTCGTGTAGTGGAAGGCATGTCCATTCAAGAAAACTCTGATTACCTTCTTATTAAATCATAATACCAATACATTGGTTATAAGGAATATTGGTACATGAAATATATAGGTTTGATTCATTTGAATATCCTTCTTGAGTAAGTTCCACACATATATATGCTCATATGACCATGGTACATATTGATTACTTTTAGGATTCCTCTATAAAGAAAGACATCCAGGATACCAATTTAAGATTGTGACAAAAATCTGATGAGTGATAGGGCCTTAGTTCGGGGTATATATCATGAGATCATTCCTCTAGGTAGAAAACTAGTAACACCCCACCTATTGAGAATTATATTCTACTATTAGATCATGTTGAGGATACATGCAAGCTTAGTGAACTCCATGAGTTCTAGTGCTCGAGGTTGTTGAGGGTCTATGATGCTTTAGACCCATAGGAAATAGAGGATTGTCTTCAGTTGGTGATCTAAATTTTTAGACTTGTGTGGACCCTGACGGATTAGATGTTTGTGTTGGAAGCTAGTATTTTCCATGGAGTATTTGGGAACTAGTTGACTCTAGTCACGTAGACACGTGATGATTTGGTACTCTCATTGTTCAACTTCCAATATCTATTTCATGAGGATTACTACCCCTCGTGCTTGAAATCAGTTCAGATTCATGGGATTTTTCAGTTACAATAGGGAGGGATGATAGTTTTTGAGTATGTCACAAGTATCATTGACCTTATGTGGTACTCCCTTAACATGATTTGGGATGGTTACTTCCGAGCGTGGAAGTTTTATCAGGGTCTCCATAGGGGGATTTATTCCAATGTGGTACCCCTATCTATTCCCACATATAATGGAGTGCTAGATCAGGCACTGGTAATGTAGATATTACTATATGAGGGATTCCATGTAGCTGGTGATATCAGTAGGCACCCTAGGGATGAGTCTTCTATAGTGTCTAGAAGTGACTAGTTTCAAGGCACATAAGGTACACCCATGCTCAAAATTAGGCATGTGGTCATGTGGCTCAGGGATAGCACAGAGGACCTGGTTATCCTAGAGAGGGTTGATGCTATTAAAGTTATGGGATTGGTCAAATGGAATGTGATTTCCTAACCCAACATGTTGGGGAGGGAAGGAATACAATGGATGGAACACCATGGTAGAGGTAGTTCCATGATCAAGTTTCTTTTAGGCATAACCAAAGTGGCCCTGAGTGAGGATGGGATGGGAGAGGAGCAGGTGGGGCTCTGGGAGGAGGAGTTGCTGACTGAGGGAGAAATTATGAGATACTTCCACCACCACCATTAGGTGGCCCAAATTAGGCTCAAGGAGTTAGTGGTTGAGGTCATGGGGAACTAAAGGCTTTGGAGTCTTATGACCTGAAATCTCATGATATGATTATATGTATGATATGTGTTTATTATACTATTTTTTCTGTATTAGTAGACATAGATGCATGTAATTTTTTTATCTACATTCTCCTAATGTGAGAGATGGAGTCCCTAGTTGAGAATATATCCTAGAATATTTGTATTGATATTCATATAGGGAACATATATTTTTTATAACTTATCTATTGGTAGTGAGATCATTTTTCTTGGTGGAGAGATTTTCTTTTGGGACCTCTGGATCACCGCGATTTGACCTAATGACATCATCTTGGGTATAGACTGGTTTTATCTGATCTGAGCCTAGATTGAATGTCACCAAAGATGAGGCATATTCCTTTGGATAGATGGGATGAGATTATCCTTTGTGGGTGAGATAGATCTTAGGGCGGAGTGAGTGGGTCTTTCAAGTAGAAATTTGTATCCCATCACCCATAAGTTGGTGAGTTTATCCCTTATAAAAATGGTATCTTCATGTATCTACGTTCCATTACTTATGGAGGATTATATGTACATCTTCCCCAATGATGTTATAGGACTACCACTGATGTCAGAGATGGATTTTTTCATCAACATGTACCCTAGGACCACCTCGATATATAATAGGTCATAAAATATGGGCCCTATTGAGCTCTGAGAGTTGATGGTGTAGTTGGAAGAACTTATAGAGATGGTTTTTATCAGAATCAGGGTGTCCCTTAGAAAACTATGGTTTTGTTCATGAAAAATGCAGATGAAATCTTGCATATTTTTTTGGATTATTATCACCTAAACCATACCATGATAAAGAAAAAGTACCCCTTGTTGAGGATTGATGGACTATTTTATCAGTTTTGAGGTGTGATGTGGTTCTCAAATATCAGTCTTAGGTCCATTTTTCACCAATTGAGGGTCCACGAGGATGATATTCTAAAGATGGAATTTTGATGTCGCTGAGGACAATATGAGTTCCTAGTGATGCTTTTTGTTATTCCAGACTCCCCCCCATTGTGTTTAAGACTCTAAATAACTAGATCTTCTAGCCATACTAGGACTAGATTTTTGTTATCTTTATTGATGAAATACTCATTTATTCTACATCATAAGAGGAGTATGTAGAGCACTTGATGATGGTTCTAGACTTTCTTTGAGTTCACTAGCCTTATAGTAAGCTCTCAAAGTTCCATTTTTGAAACCATGAGTTTTACTTTATAGGGAATGTCATTTCTGATCATGGATTAGCTATGGACTTAATAATGATTGATTTATTGATTACTTGAGATCCACCTAAGGAAATGTCATAGGTGCACATTTTTCTTCACTGGGAAGGGTACTAATAGATTTTCTTGGAATATATCTCTAGGGTTCCATCCCCTTTGACCACTCTAACATGGAAAGGGTAGTATTTTACCTAGACTGAGTAGTGTTATAGAGCCTTTGTGGAGTTGAGGATAAGTCTGATTAGTTCTCATATTTTGAGAATAATAAAGGGGGTTGTGGAGTACGTAGTGTATTTAAGTGCCTATAGACCTAGGATTATATCTATGTTGATACAATGTTAGTTAGTGATCAAATATGGGTTGAGGTAATTGATACCCCATGAGTAGAAATGAGTGACTCGTGACTTAGAGTTTGTATTGGTAGTCTTCACTTTGAGGATGTGGAGGCACTGTCTTCTAGGAGAGCATTTTTTTTATTTACTTAGACCATCAGAGTATCATTTATTTCTTAATGAAGAGATATCTGAATCTAATATAGAGGTTCTAGTTGTAGTTTATATAGGATTACAACTTTGAGATGGTCTATACTCCTGGTAAGGGAAACATGGTGGCATATTTCCTTAGTAGGAAGTCTCATTCCCATCTAGTGGAGGAGGCATATAAGTAGTTGGATTCATTTCAATGGATCCTAGTGGAGGAGAGGGGTGCATATTATCTTTAATTTATGGTGTTTATTCCTATTATTTAGTGTGTGAGGGAGTCTCAGTTAGGTAAAATCGACTGTGAGGTCCTACTTGAACATAAATTTTCAAGAGATTTACTAGATGGATTCTATGAATGGGAGAATCATGTCATCCTTTTCTAGGGATGTACAATTTTTTCGGTCACATTTTGAGAGTAGGTAATGAGATAATTTCACACATCTCCTTTTTATGTACATATCAATGTAGGGAAGATGTACTAAGACCTTTAGTGGTAATTTTTGTGGGATGGCATGAGGTGGATTGTTTCTGATTTTGTCTCTCAATTTCTCACTTGTCAGTAAGTGAAGGTTGAGCACAAGGTTCCGAAAAAAAAATTACAGCCTCTTGATATCCAGGAGTGGATATGGGATGAAATATAAATGGAATTTTTTTTTGGGATTCCATGGATATCAAGAGTCCATGATGTCATTTGGGTGATAGTTAACCTACTTACCAAGTCGGTGCTCTTCCTTACTATTAGGGATTAGAGTTAGGTGGATAGTTTGTGGCAGTTGTATTTGTCGTAGATCATCTAACATCATGGGTTTCCCTCGATTATTGTTTCTGACCATGATGTATGATTCATGTCACAATTGAAGAGAGGCCTTAAGGAGGAATTTAGGGCCCAGTTGAGGACGAGTACAACTTTTCACCCATAGAAGGATGGGTATAATGAGCACACTATACATGTATTGGGGGATGTGTTGAGGACTTCCGTTTTAGACTTTTTTCAAATTTAGGTGTATCACTTACCTTTAGTATAGTTTTGTTATAATAATATTTATCACTCTACTATCAGCATGGAACCTTTCAAGGACCTTTATAAGAGACCTTGTAGGATACACATATACTAGATTGAGATCGGCGAGGCATCTATCATTGGAAAATAGATTGTGTGTACGATGACAGAAAGGGTTTGAGTGATCCATGAGTGGACAGGGACAACCTAGACCCAACATAAATCTTATGTTTTTCAATATTGTAAGCCCTTGGGGTTTGATCTAGGTGAAGACATTTTCCTGAGAGTATCTCTATGATGAGGCTTGTAGAGATTCAACAAAAGAGTCAAGATATTCTCAAGGTTTATCGTTCTGTTCGAGATCCTATAGAGGGTTAGAGACGTTTCTTACCTCCTATACTTAGCCCCATAGTTGGAGCAGGTAAAATATGTATTCCATGTTCCACAACTGAGGAGATACATGAATGATCCTATGCACGTTATTGACTAAGGTGATCTTTACCTCGAGGATGGAGCCACCTTTATGGGGTACTCGGTGGAGATCTAGGATCGATAGGAGAGGATCCATCATGGATAAAACATTACCTTTTTTTGTGTGTTGTGAAATAATGGGATCATGAAATAGAACTCCAAGGATCTAGAGAGCCAAATATTGGCTCATTATCCCCACCATTTTGTTTAGATTGTTCTTTTTAGGGATGAAAATATTTTAAGGAGTGAATAATGTAGATAATTGTTTCCCTTGAAATATTTTTAAATATATTAAGGAATATTTTCAGATCCATAAATTGAATCCAGAGCATGAGATTTACTTTAGGCATGACATAAGATTGGTCAACATTAGATGTCTGATTGAGGAAGCCATTGGTAAGTTCGTTTAATTAAAATAAAGAAATAAATTTTTCATTTATTTATTAAAATATGTAATTAAATCTTCTATAAATACCCTCTTATGATGATTTTACTAGGGTTATCTACATAACCCTTACTAGATCTAATAAGAGAAGAAGATATTTCTTGATTGATGGATCGACATTGAATGACGAATGTCGATCAGATTGAGGTGGATTCACAAATAATGAATGTATCAGGTCATCATCATTTCTAGAAAACACGTTATTCACCAATGATCCATCCATAATCTAGGTATGGCTCAACAATTGTGGTTTACACCCTTGATTAAATGTTTGAGCATGAATATTTTGTTATCTATTTTGATCCTATGTATCCCACCCTTTTCATGATCTCATTGTCAAATTGAATAATTTTATTCAATTTATTATTTTCTTATTCCATGATCTCACCTAAGATCTCCTAATTTTCAATTGTTGGCTAAGAAAACTTGGAAAATGATGTTTATCACCCTTATTATGGTGTTTTCCCCCCATCGTTCTTCGTGTTTATTTGTTGGCATGTGGGGTCGTCGTTAGACATTGTAGGGGTGGGTTCAAGCATGATCAAACCCTTGGATTCATGGGGGTTGTGAAAATTATGATCTGTATGGAATTTTTCAAAGGATATAGATCTTTTGTGGGGTGCGGGTGATGATTCTTGTGGATCTGGGATTTGGGACTGAGTAGGAGCGACCAGAGGAGCGATGTGCATGTGCAGAATTTGTAAGGATGGTTGGAATCCATTTTCCAACCACTAAAGGCTAGGAAATGATGTCCATATGAAACTACCATCGATTTTGGGTGGTAAAAAAGTGTGATTTTTAATGGATAAATCGAATCTATAAAACACTTGAAATATATGACTTTCTGTGAAAATCCCAAATGCATAGTGTGTCTTGGGATGAACACATGCTATGTAGACACTAAGCTATGGTGGCTAGGGTTTTGGGAAACATATAAGGATGTCATTCCATGTGGCTAGGTTACATGTCGTGTGACCCTCCTCGGGTATCTAGGTCATGTGACAGTTGCACATGTCAAGGACCCTGTGTGGAAGGACACATTGTTTTCTCTGGGAGTTCACATCCATTTGTTTCTACCCATCCATGGCTAGAAACATGGATATGTTCAGGTGCATGGGCATAAAAATGGCCATGTACCTAGTTTGGTACATGTCCAGGTATATAGCCAAGAGCACATGCATGGGTAGAATTGCATGGGAAGGTCCCAATCGGTCGAGACACATGGTTTGGTCCCCATACACGTCATTTATGGTAACATGGCCATCTATCCATGTTCATAGGAGACACATACATGTGATGAGGTGGTTTCACATGCCATGTGGACCCACATACACATTGTATACTTCCCTCTACAACTTCCTTCTCTCATATATCCTTTATTTGGATTCAGGTTTTGGCCCACAAGTAGGTTTTCCTGAGTGTTTTTTAGTGTAGAACATGATGATAGCATTTATAGTGGATTTTGAGATAAAAATTGAGATTTTTTTAGTGTGATTATTTTTTAGGTGATTCTCAATGATTAAAGTGATCAAGTAGGATCATCATATAGATTATAGGTAGTGATGGTACTCTCCTATCACACCAAGATGTGAGTCCTATATCCCTAGGGATGGTACTCCCGTTTTTTATTAGGGAATGATTCCTCATTAATTTTTGTTCAGATAGATATGGTACTCTCATGTCACATCAATGCATAGTTTCTCTATCCATAGAGATAGTATTTCCCTATCTCACTAGGGTATAGGTTCTCCATAATCATTATTTCATGTAGAGGTGGTACTCCCCTATAATACCAGGGAGCGGGTCCACTATCATACCATGGAACTGGTCCCTCATACTCTTTATATAGGTCAAGGAAGTACTCTCGTATCACACTAGGTACAGTTCATCTATCCATTAAGATGGTACTCTTCTTCATGGGTGTGGTTACTCCATAATAATTATTCAAAATATAGAGATGGCACTTCCCTACATGATCATGGGTCCTTATTCTATGGAAATGGTTCCCCATTTTATTTACAAGGGTATGGAGATGATAATCCCTTACATGGGTGTGGGTCTTCTATCTAGTGATGGATATTACCCTATTATTATAGGGTATGGGCTCTATATATTTTGTAGATTATTCCCCCTTAGGATATAGAGCAGTAGTGAGGTGAGGGACCTCCAGATGACTTCTTTTAAAAACACATAAGAAATTTGGCATCAATGATAGACCTTTAGAGCTTCATTAAGACTCAATGTACTGGGCTAGGCTAGGATTGATAGATCCTCTTTACCACTCATTTGGGTTTCATATATGATAATTTATATATCTAGGTTACTGGTTTTTATTTCCCTCTTTCTTTGGTTTGAAATGACTACTTATATCATATCTTATGTTTCTCCTTTTTAGTTTTTTTAGGTATCCTACTTGGTATGCATATACTCACCCCTGCATGAGTTTTTCCCTCATGTGTCATGTCTTATGCAGATGATGAACAAAATCGATGGTGATTTTAGAGGATCATAGGGATACTTGAGTGCTTAGACCATGTACGGTGGTCAGGTTTTATAGATCAGGAGTTGGGATCTCTTAGCTATTTTTATTTTCCAATTTTGTTAGGTTGGGTTATATTTTCTATGTGGGCATGTAATTTTCCCTTTTCATTTTGGATTACATTGTTTCACTCTTTTATATTCTTTAGATTTTATTACATGCATGTTTTTTACTCTAGATGTTACTATATTTTATTATTATTTCTCTGCACTTCTTCATGGAGATGGTTGGGTGCATGTATAGAAGTAATTTAAGAAAAGACCTCCCATTTTAGTTATTCCTTCTTGGTTCTTATCGTCAGCCCTTGGCCTATATAGGCAGGCTTGGGAATTTAGTGTCCTAGTCTTCCACTGACTAGGTAGGACCTGGTGGGTTGGATCATTACACTTTTCAATTATATCATCTCCTTCCATACTCAATTTTGATTCTTCATACAACTCAACCAAGGCATGGACATCCTTGCTTGATCCATTTTTCCACTTTCCATTGATGTTCATGAATTTGGTGAAGGAATATTCTAAAAACTCAAATATATTTTATCACTCACTTTTGAACAAAATATGTGTTATAGATTCACAATTATAGTGGATTAAGTGCACACAATGTTCTAGATTGTAAATTTTGTTAAGGAAATATGATCCCACTGATATGGGATAACCAGCTTTTTTGAGCAGTTGAAACCCAAGTGAAACCTCAAAGAGCGTATCACCCAGATTTTGTATTATCAGACTATAGGTTTTATTTGTATTATATCTAAATAATTGTTTCGATATCATGTTCGAATTAGTGTTTTATTCCAAGAGAAACTCATGCAATAAGTGTGGTGGATGAATATTCCGCCAAGGGAAACTCATGTAATGAAATTCTCCACTTGTTGAAAGGGTGATGGATTGAGGGAGAACTTACATGGGTGGGTTTTGTTTTGATGAATGTGAGGATTTTATGTAAATCTACAAAGGGGGATGGGGTGTTGTATAAGGAATTGGGAATTTACATTTTTAAAATGTGGAAAAATGGAATGAGGTGATATGATGACGTGTATCTTCAAGGATATAGGGTTTGGAAATGGGAAAGGGAAACTTAAATACTTGATTAAGTTATCAGATAGGTATGGATGTGAAATTTGGTTTTTATTGCTTGAATTTCATGATTTTCATTCTCATTTTTTTGTTTTGTATTCACTTGAGGAGCATGGATTTGTTTGGTGGCCTTGGTGTTGTATTCACTTTGATCTTTGTGGAGCCTTATTATTGGAGAGGAAATAGATCAGTCTAAGGATAAAAACTTGATTGTGACTGAACTTGTTGTTTTGGGATTTATCTTTTTTGTGTTATTAATTAAATTTAGGTTTTAATATGTATTTTTTACTTTATTTTATCCTCTCCTAGTCTTTATTATTAACCTTATGTGACTTGGTTTTACCCATATGTGAGTCTCATTCCATTTTTTTACACTTATGTGAGTTTCACTAGCCCTTATGTATCCCAGTTGAAGTTACTTTTAACCTTATGTAAGTTCATGGGTACCCCAAAATTGGTTTTGGTATTTCTAGTTAACCCTTATGTGGGGTCCCATGATCTTTATAGATTATCATATTTTACCCTTATATGAGTTACTTTTTATACCCTTACATAGCCTATGTATTGAGTCGTGTACCCTTACACAGCTGGTCTGACCCTTATGCGAGTGGTGGGTTACCCTTACATAAGTGTTGTGTTCCCTTACGCACCAAGTGCTACCCTTATATTGTGCTTGGTACCCTTACAGGAGTAGTGAGGTACCCATACATAGTGATCAGTAACCTTATTTGGTTCACCTATGAAACATTTTAAAATCACCTTTTCATGGTTCACTTATCTCACTCTATTAATCTATTGCAATTGATTGCAATATCTCATTGTTTTTTCTACCCATTTTTTCTTTAGGATCAAATGATAAATTAAATAATTGGATCACTTAAGGATCCTCTCAACTATGATTATAGAGATGGGGGAAAATCTTGAATGGAGAGCTCTGTGGCCCATTGTTCTTTGAACACAGGAGGAGAAGTCAAGTAACAGTCTAGTTTATGGTGTTCATTGTTGGAGAATGAAGTTTTTTCGACCCTTTGGGGGATCATGGTGGTTCATGGTGTGTGATATTGGAAAATTAAAAACTTGGGAAGTAGTGACAAACCTAGAAAATAGATATGATCCTGGAAATGTCGACGATAATGATTCCAGTGGCTGCTTCGACCCTCTTCCATGAAAAAGTTTTGACTGAGCCCCGGTAAGAGGGTTTCAGTCCTCTTTGGGATTTTTCCATTTTTGATTTTTGGGAGGTATATTGATTACTTATTCTTTATTCATCATGTGAATTTTTTATTTTTTCTTGTCTAGTTCTCTTTTTTTCTCCTTGTACTCGTTTTTCTTCTTACATAGTGAAAATATATGATGATCATTCCCCATGCACGTAGTCCAATTGGATGAAGCATGTAAATAATGTTGTCTTTTTACTGCTTTCCTTTTTTTTCTTTTCATAAACCTATAATTTATATATTTAACCATTTTAATCTTAGATATTATTCAATTATGGTTTTGAATATATTTTTTGTACAAAAATAGTGTTGAGCATCTTAAATTATTTTCTTCATTTGAAAACCTATATTTGATTTTGTTATGGTAAATAAATTATGTTCTGATCATTTTCAATGCTGCTGATTTTAATATTTCTTTCTTACTTCTTATGTATGAGAATATTTATTTGGGTTATGGAAATATATATAATTGAATCAGTGGATAATCTGAAGAGTCGGTTTAGAAAAGGTGAGTCAGTTTTGAATATTTCTGGGTTTTGATTCATCTAAGTTTCTTGGTATGGTCGATCCTCATTTCCCCATTCTCCACATACTCTTTCATCCAAAATTCATGTAGATCCTTATGTTCACCTATAATGGATTCCCCCAACTTCCTAAAGGCGGCCATGATGATTCGATCCATTATAGTGAAGGGGATTTTGGAAGGGTGGCAGTGGCGGTAGAACCGGATCCTGATAAGGAAGATGAGGATGGGGATGAAAAAAAAAGATGATGGGAATTCCATAGATGATGTTCCATCCTATATTGTTATGGATTTAGACCATGGAGGTTTTTGATAATAGGGTGCCAGTGAAGATTCTGAAAATCCACTAGTTGAAGAAAGATATTTTGACCTATATGACTCAAAGTGTGTGTTTTTATTTAAAATTGTCATTTTAGTTAAAAACACACATAACATACTCAAAATCAACCAAATACATTCAAAATGTTTTTACACTTTATGGAAATAATACATATTCTATTTTTGGTGTGTAGGAATCATATGTACCTCAATTTGATACCCAGTGTGTCTGGTATGACTCAAAGTGTATGTTATTAGTTTCAAATTGATATTTTAGTTCAAAACATGTCAGTCATTGAAAATCAAGAAATCATGGTCTTGTTGACTTGATACTTTAGTTAAATGATTCAGAAGTCATTTTTGACATGTAAGAATCAGTCGCAAATAAAACTGACACACGATGTGACCAATATGACTCAAAGTGTGTTGTTTTAGTTTAAATTGACATGTTAGTAAAAAAGACGTGTGACATAGTCAAAACTGATAAAAAACTTTTTTATTGTGTTAATAATTTATTAAAATGATCCATAAGTTATTTTTGATGTGTAGAGATCAAATTCACATAAATATGACGCACAGTATGATTGATATAACTCAAAATGTGTGTTTTTATCTAAAATTGACATTTTAGTTCAAACCACACATCACATACTCAAAACCAAGAAAACAAATTATATTTTTTTCATACTCTAGTAAAATTATCCATAGTCATATATGATGTATAGTAATCAGACTCACCTCAATTCTATATATGGTGTTCCCATTATGACTCAAAGTGTATGTTATCAGTTTACAATTGACATTTTAGTTCAAAATGTGTGTTACTCACTGAAAACTAAGTGAACGTGATTAGATTGTCTTTATAATTTAGAAAAGTGGTTTATAACTCATTTTTTACCTATTGGAATTAGTCGCAAATCAAATTGACACATTATGTGACCGGTATGACTCAAAGTGAATGCTTTTAGTTTAAATTGATATTTTTGACACACTCAAAAACTGAGAAAACATATTCATATTGTTTTGATACTTTAGGAAAATGATCCATAAGTAATTTTTGATGTGTAGTAATTAATCACACATCAATATGATGCATGATATGACTGGTATGACTCAAAGTGTGTTTTTTTATTTAAAATTTACATTTTAGTTCAAAACACACATCACATACTCAAAACTAATAAAACACATTCAAATTGTTTTGATACTTTTGAAAAATCATCCATAAGTAATTTATGGCTTGTAGGAATCAATTACACCTCAATCTGATGCACGGTGTTCCCAGTATGACTCAAAGTGTATGTTATGAGTTTAAAATTGGCATTTTAGTTCAAAACATGTGTCACTCGTTAAAAACCTAGAAAGCATGCTCATATTGTCTTGAGACTTTAGGACTATGATTCATACGTCATTTGTGACATGTAGGAATCAACTTCACCTTAATAAGATACAAAATGTGCCTGATATGTATTGATGTGTGTGTTTTTTTAGTTTATAAATTACACTTTAGTTCAAAACATGCATCACACACTCAAAACCAAGAAAACACAATTAGATTGATTTGATACTTTAAGAAAATTATCCATAAGTCATTTGTGATGTGTAAGAACCAACTGCACTTCAATCCAATATATGATGTGACTAATATGACTCAAAATGTGTTAAATCTGTTTAAAAATGAAATTTTATTATTATATTTTTTCATAATTTTTTTTAATTTTTTTTATACTATTAAAAAAATATGAATTGTTTTTTATACAGGTGCATTCTTTTCCTTAATATGGAGTGATTTTTTCAACAACTGGTAACATGATCGGGTGCTTTTGAGTGGGGGCTGGGGACCATAGACAATGAAACATTGATCTTTTTTAATTTTTATGATAAATTGTACTTACTAATGTAATTTTACAAACAAATATGTTTGAAATGTCCATAATATAGTATATTTTTATTGTATTAGTGATTTAAATTTAATTTCAATTAAATTATCTATTTGGTGTTGTAGTAAATTTTAATTTCAGTAGCACAATACACTAGCATGACTTTTATAAGTATTAGTTTTAAACTAATAAAGGTACCCCTTTATTACTACTTTTTTAGTGCTAGTGCTGATAAAATCTATAGTATTTTAAGGGTAGTTTAGATAACAACAATTTTTTATGCTCTATTAAATAGTTGATCAGCGGTAATGATAGTGCATTGGAATCACCACTAAATTACACTTATAATAATTCTAGATAACTTATCCATTCACAACCTTTACCTAAAAAATGCCACAACTAGTAAAATATGAGACTAATACGGAAAGCTTGACTCTTCCTTGGGAGACACCGCCTTCAATTTTTTCGCAAGAACATCCCTAAAATCTGAAACCTTGGCCTTATACACATATGTCCTAGACACTAAGAATAACACCAAGAGATTTGGGACGTTGAGTACAAAAAATAAGGAATAGTAGTGGTTGAGGTGTGACATGTTGAGGTTGTTCAGAATCCACCCATGTTGTTCGTGGCTCTCAGTGATGTGGAACACCATCGACAGAAGGAAGGTGCTCAGGAAGTTGATGACACTGAGGCTGGTGCTGGTGTAGGTGGTCCCTAGGCTCTTCATCCCCTATGGTTCTTGGTCATATAAGAACTCGAGAGTTTTTTAATGTGTTTTATAAAAAAATATTTTTTTAAAAACAATAGGTTAAAAAAATTAAAAATATGAGTTAAAGGTGGCATCACTGATGCCACCTCCCCCCCCCCCCACGTTTGGCCCGAATCGATGACCTGGAAAAGGCAGTAGGGGGTACCACATTTCTCTCAATGCCCTATAAAAGCCCCCCCCCCCCTTCTCCTCACTTTCATTTTGCCCCATCTCTCTTCATTATACAGCTTCTCTCTCTAAAAAAACTCATTTTCCGTGCGGTGGAGTCTGTGGTCCAAAAGAAAGCTTGGTTTTTTGTGAAGTACCATTTAGAGGTATTTTTTATTTAATTTAAGGTTTTTTATTTATTTAATTGAATTCTTTTTAGTTCTAAATATTTCATTTTTTAAGTAGTTTAGTTAGTTTTAAATATTTTTTTATTAAGTTTTTTAATTAGTTTTATATAGTTTGGAATAATAATAATTATTAGTAATGATTAAGTACAAATTAAGTATAAAATACCTTAAGATTAAGTATTGAAAATTTTTGGTATCATAAAGATTATGTGGTTATATAAGTAATAAAATCCCTATTTAGATACAAAGAAAGTGTATTTGGATCTGGCATAGATGTATGTAGGGGTAAAACCCAAAAACATCACTTTGAGCTAGACTCGAACGGTAACTAGTGTACGACAATGGGCCTTACTGCACTCCTATTTTGACACTCCCATGGGATATTCTTAAGATGATCCATATTTTCTTTATAAACTACTAAAATACCTAATAAAATAAAAATAAAATCAATATATTTATCAATGATAAAATGATAATTATGATGATATAGAATGAAATGGACAAGGAAAAATTCATTAAAAAATGAAATTTATTATGCTTAATTGAATTTATTTTAGTTAGTTTTAAATATGTTATTTATTAAGTAGTTTAATTAGTTATATATAGTTTAGAAATAATACTTATTATTAGTAATGATTAATTATAGATTAATTAATGAATAACTTAGGATTAAAAATGAATATATATGATTAGTTAATTATAACTAACTGATGAATATCATATGATTAATGATTAAAGAATAAATAATTAAAGAATAACTTAATAATGATTAACTAGTGATTAAAGATTGATTGAGTAGTTAAAACTGTACTAAGAAACATTAATATCATTTTTTAGTATATAACAATATGTTCTAAAATTTTAGTATCATAAAGATTATATAGTTTAGAAAAAAAATTCATTAGTAATGATTAATTATAGATTAACTAATTAATAAATTAAGATTAAAAGATGAATACATGTAATGATTATCTAATAATACTTATCATTGATAAAATGAAAATTATTATTATATAAAATGAAATGGAGAAGAACAAACACATTAAATTACGCATGAATGTTTTACAACATACAATAAATGCCTTGACGTTTTTCAATTAAACATGGTTTGGATAAAATGAGTGTGAATTCGAAAGTGAGGTAAAATCCAGTTTATTTTTATTTGGTAGCTTAATAAAATATTCTAAATATATTTACTTAGTAAGTTAGGTACATACTTATAGAAGATGTTATTAAGATATCAAATAAAAACCAGTTGGATTTTAGCTTACTTTTGAAGTTAGGCTCATATAAACCAAACCATGTTTTATTGAAAAATGTTTGTATTTCTTGTATGTTTTAAAACAGTCATGTGTTATTTTATGTGTTTTTTCTTCTCTATTTTACTTTATATTATCATTTATCAATGATAAACAAACTAATTTGTTTTTTTCTCTTCTTTGTGACCTCAGTTTCCAAAAACATTTTGTGACTTATATTCTAATAAACTTTAGTATCATATTTAAGAGTATGAAAAGATGTTCTAAAATTTATGTATAATAAATATTATATAGTCAACCATCATTGAATCTATCATAATTTTGATCAAAAAAATATTTTTGACAAAGAGATTAATGTTTTCTTAAGTGTACTATTATGGGGGGGTTATTCAAACTAAGCAAGAAGATTCTTATAGTACACAACCAATAATAATGGTTAGTACGGCTGAATTTGTAACCCTAAGTGGCCTTCAAGATAGAATTCATGTTTCATTAAATATAGGACCCAATCAAGAGATCAAGTCTATGAGCTATAAACATTTGCAATTTCTAGCAACACTATGGCATCTAGCTTGTCCATCGGTTGCTAATATGCAGTGGTTCCAAGAAATAAATTTATTTTATCAATGGTCAAATGGTACCATGGAGTAGTTATATATTGATGTTTATATTGTACAACTACAATGTCCAGTTGTAAAAAGACATAGACTTACAATAGTGGTTGAAGATAGTCTGCCCCATGAAATTGAGCATATTCCAAATGATGCAGAAGAGGAAAACCTAGATGATCTCCCAAATATACATGTCAATCCAACTTCTGATGAGGAGTTTTTTAATGATATAATAGATGGTGACAAAAATTCTGATGAGGAGGTACTAACAGAAGATAGGGAGGAAGTTTCTAGAAATTCATTAGTTGTGCAGTAGCCTTGACCTATAATAAATCATCTTCCACTCTTTGCATCTTGGTCAGAAGCAATGACACATGTTACTGAATTCGATAATAATGTTCTCACACCCACAATTGGGTTTACCAGAGTTTTACTAGATAGGTTTAGTGATCTGGAAAAAACCTTATATGATGGAAGGAATTTTCAAAGTAAAGATTCATTAAAAAGAACGCTAAAGATGTTTCACATTGATAGGCACCGCAGATATATATAGTTCAGAAATGAGGTCATAGTAAATATCTCATACAGTGTGAGAAGTATGGGGATGATTGTAGATTCTAATTGATGGATATTTTGGACATTTCATTTAGAGTTTGGAGAATCTCAAGGATTGAGGTAGCTCATACTTGCGTTCAGCCAAGCCTAACACAATATCATACCTCATTGGATGCATAATTTGGGTCATCCATTTTCGTTGATATGATTAGTACATGCTAATAGGTTCTAATATCCCTTGTTCAAGAGATGATACAACAGACATTCTGTAACACCCCAGGATTTCAGAGTGTGTTATTTCTTAAAAATAATTCAATAACTTGCACTACACGCAACACCAAGTTCAATCACACCATTAAAAGAGGTCATGAATAGTATTAACTACATTTTGAACTTTATATAATCCTTATAATTTTAGAATCCATATTATGAGTTTCTTAGTCATATTGCAAGAACAGATTCATTTTCAGTATTTCACTTTTATCAACTTCTAATAGTGAAACCTTTTTAAATACAATATTTTAAACTTTTTGACTAAATGGGGACATCAAAAATTTAAAATGAAACATCCCAAGCTTCCAGGGTACGCTTTCCTTTGAATAAAACAGTAGCGTGTGTTGTACGCAACTTCGAGTTCTAACACACCGTAACCAATCAAACTAGCTGTTATGAATAGTAATACCTACTTTTTGAAGTTATATATATTTTATATTTTAAAATGGACTTCATTTTTGGATTTGGAATATCAAATTTAGCCTAAGGTGAAATTTTGGTACTTTTCGGATAACTTTCATATTTTGATGAATAATGAAAATTACTAAATTTTAATTAAAAACAACTTTTTTAATCAAAATAATTAATAGTGATAAATTGTGAATTTGAGTGGTTTTAAAGTATATTTAGAATATATTTTTACCATTTAATATAATATTGGTCATTGGACATAATTTTACAATTAAACCGAACATAAACAAGTGTCAATCTTTTGATAGTTATTACCTCTTAAAAACGCGCTTTTTGTTTTGACAGCGGGAATTAATTTTAAATTAATTTCTGCCACTTCTGTGTTTTGAATTTAGAAAAATGGATTCCATATTTGGAATCAGGATGTCCAAATTGTGTAAATAGGTAACTTTTATTTTTAGACATTTTGAATAATTACTGTGGTAAATATTTTATTTACCAGGGTTAAGGGTAAATCCGGTAAATAAAGGTTAAAAAAATAATATTATAATAATACAAAATTACCCTAAAACGTGTCCTAACCTTATTGGTGGACACATACCCGACCATGAGCATCCTTGGGTCAATTTGGGGACCCCTTGGAGCCACTTGTATGTGGTAGGGACACTTTATATTAATAAAGTTAAAATAAAAATAAAAATGGCATAAGCTTACATCTTTTAGAAGAACAATTTTTACATAGGGTTATACATGTTGGATTTTCGATTATAAATATTCATTAGAAAGATAAAAAGATTTCCTACAGAATGATATTTTATTTATAATTTTTAGACATCAAATAATTTAAATTATTAATGACACAATAATGATGCAATGTTTACCTCATTAATAAATCATTTAAATAAATAAGATTATAATGATTAAAATATTATCTAAAACCTGTCCAATTATTATTGGTTGATGTTATTTATAATATTAGTCATCTTATCTTCGACCTCAATGATTTTTGGACCATTATAAACCGAATATAATTATATTATAAAGTAATACTTTCACTCTTTCCTAAAGAGCCCCTCTTCTCCCTTATAAAAGGAGACCACTTCTACTCATTCCTCACACCTCTCAAGCCACTTGGCTCGTCCAAACTCTGCCCAACTAAGCTCCCCACATCCCTCTCCTCCTCCTTGAAGCTTCCCCTTAGGCAGAAAGCATTTCAAGAAGTCCTTTGGTTCCAACCAAAGTGAGTTACCTAAATTAAAGGTAACGATTTCTCTTAAATTATTTTCATTTATTTTGCTTCTCCAACCCCCAAAATCTTTTTATTCCTTTCTTTTGTAACAACACCAGTATCCTAAATATACTAGGATGTTGTTATAAGAAGGATTCAAACTACACATACACACAACTCCATCTAATGGATGATGAACATAATGTTTATGTGGATGGCAAACTAACGCCTCACGAAACGATGATTGTTCAAATACATATTACCGCCTCTCATGGTAGCCATTATGATGGAACTGTAATTAAATATGATATTAATGATATATATTTTATATATAATCTTCTGTAATTCCATTTTATTTCATACCATTATTCGTTTCATGTTGTATATACATACGATAATTTCATTTGAGGAAGTGCGGACTACCGCCCCCTTAAAATGATATGACTCGTTCATACCACACATGGAACGTATAAAGGATGGTGTTAATGAACTTAAGTAACATATATAAAATATTATATTATACTGGAATAATAATATACCTATGTATCATTTGGATTCAATTCTTTTAAAATGAAAAATTAAATGGAAGTAGTGTTCGTGCGTACGTGCGGACTACCGTCTCCACGAACGCGATGAGATTCATTGTCCATCATATCCATTCAAGTATAATTATAATTTGATGATTTAAAAATAGTATCTAAGGACTTTATATCATTCTGTATATGAATTATATACATCCCATTAATAACGAATATGGCTCACATAACAAAGAATATAAAGTAAAATGAACCCGTTAACACCCGAAATGACGATAATTCTAAGATATTATTAACAAATCAATGTTAAAAGATCATATATGATATCATATTAAAGTAAATGATTCTTGTATTATTCAATAATAATTATTTCACCATTATACAGGAGGTAAACCTACCATCGACCAAGGAAAAATTACAAAGTAAGGGATTCTCTTATCTCACTTTCAATTCCGTGAGATTTCCATTGTTCGCCACTAAATTATTGAAAGTGGTGTATTGTGTATGGCCATTTGATATATATTATCATGATTCCCTTTATATTCATGTTATTCTGTAAATAATTTGGTGGTTATTAACTTTTGGCCGTACGACTCAGTTGATTAATGTGGTAAGGGTTATTTTACAATCTCTTCATTATCCGAGGTTGTTTATATGTAATAATCTACTGGGATCTCTTTATCATCCACATCCAGGTTTCTTAAAAATGTATTTCAAAACATTTTTACTATTTACTAGAATATGAGTTAAAGTCATTTATACCCTTTTTGACTTTTATAAGTGGTTTATAAATGAATCTTTCCGTCATTTTCAAAACAAGGTCCCTTTTTAACCTTTTCGACAGAATTGAGGTAAGAATGTTTTTTTAACTTATACGGCGGGTGCGGTTATTTTACGCCGTTATAAAATCTTCAAAGCTTTCCTTACAAGCTTATAAGATTATTTTTAAATAAAATGTTTTATTTTATATGGATCTTAAATGATTTCAAAATAAAAGGAGATATTTCTTTAAAAAGAATTTTGATTTCATCTATGTCAACATCCTTTGATGGATTTTAAGATTATTTGAAGTTGATTTATTATGATACAAAACTTCTATATTGTATTGAAGGTTTTGTGATATGTTTGACTATGGATGTGCTATTTTTATACCATTCATAGTTTATGGTGAAATTATTGACATTTCATATGCTAGATTTAATACGAATGTTTATGTTATATTTAAACCTTTTCATATGGGAATGCATTGGACTTAATAAGTGACGGGTGGAGCCCGCTATAGCTCCTCGATGCATCGGTAGGTCTCATGAGACAAACTAGTGTCTTGGCACAAGGCCTTGACAAAATCTTATTTGTAGTCTTGGCACGAGGCCTTGGCTATGTGGTTATGATAGTCTGGCATTATGCATTCCAACATTATGAAAGTGGTTATTGATTTTTGCATGTGATTATTCGATTAGTAGAATATCCATGTGAATAAGTAAATGGCATTATTTCATTTTATTTATGCCATACCATGTTGAAAGTTCATGTTTGAAAGGCTTTTGTTTTAGTTATACATTTCCTTAAAAGTTTATTCTTATTTATGAAAGTTTCCGCTATTTTGTTATCCTTACTAGGCATTTGAGCTCACCCCTTTTCTATGTTTTATTTTTCCCAGGATGTGAAGAAGTAAGTTATGAATGACCTGCAGGGATTTTATGAGGGGATTATAGTGTGGACTGTGGAAACATTATGTTGTTGTAGTAGTTTTTCATTTTATGATGTAATGTAAAACTTATGAATATATCTAGTGTTTCCAAGGCTACTAAACCAATCGGTCTTTCGAGATTTGATCTTTCTTGTGATCATGCCAATGTTATGTAATAATGCACCGACTCTGGGTAGCTGGGGTCGGGGCGTTACAGTTGGTATCAGAGGAAGTTTAGTACAAACCTTGGAAACTAGATTTAGATAAACTCTGATTAGAGCACGTAGACCTAAGATGAACTTTGAGGATTAGTATAGAAGAACTTCCTAGAATTTTGGTATTGTAGAGATTTTGTGAGTTTTCTGAGCAATACATCCCTGTCTGGATACGAGCAGGTAGAGGCGGCTCTGGCACAGATGTACCTAGGGGTAAAACCCGAAAACACCGCTTTGAGCTAGACTCGAACGGGAACTGGTGCATGACAACGGGCCTTGCTGCACTCTTGGTTACGACACTCCCGGGGGATATGCTTAGGATAACTCTCATTTTCTTTACAAATCATTTTGAAGGGATTATGAGTATATACATCCTCAAAGAAAACATTCTTATGATTATGGATTATATCTATAAATAGTTCAATTTATGTTAGGTGTTTTATAAGTATGGGATTATGTATTTTGATTCATAAACTGATCTAGTTTATGCCATTGTTTAGAAATGGCGCCCAGTAGAAGGAATGAGAACTCCAGAAATGCACATGATCCAAAGAGAAGGAAGGATCATATCTCTCATGGTCTTAAGCTATAATTTATAAGAGAAATAGTCTCCCATGTATTATCATCATATGAAGAAATAATATCATGTGTTGATAAGATATGTAAAGAGTTTACTGAGTCCTATGGCTTTGAAGGGAAGCAAGAGAAGAAAAGGATGGAAGAGAGAAAGATGGATAAAGGGAAGAGGGAAAAGAAGAATTTTCCCATATGTGGTAACTGTGGAAAGAAACACCCAGGAACTTGCCTGAAAGGAATGGGAGTTTGTTATAAGTGTGGAGGAAAAGGGCACAAAGTACATGACTGCAAGGGTAAGAAAATGGTTTCAAATGTACAATTCTTCATTTGCAAGGAGTTTGGACACTACGCGAACCTATGTCCCAGTCATCAGACTATGCCGCAAATGATTTTATTGGATAATAATCAAGTTATGATACTACCACAAATGAAGAGGAATGATTAGAGTTCTTATGTTGATTATGTCAATTGAGTGTTGTATCAACAATGTACTTGTTACAATAATCATGGAGTATATAAGGATTGTACTGCAGTACTATTTCATTAAGGACTTGAGATTGTGTGGAACAAAGAAAAGTGACTCAATAGCAGGATAAATTTTTGGAAAATATATGGTTGAGATAATGATAAATCATAATATAGTTCTGATACTGAGGTAGTGATTTTGGAATAATATGTGATTGTTTTGGATAAATTATATTGGATATTCTTGACTACCTTGGAACTAATTAATGATTTGTATATTCCATCATTGTTGGGGTTTAAAACATTTTTGGATTAATGAAGTATATCCAACTTTCTATATGGAATAAGGGAGCATGAATGTAATCAATAAGGAATATGGTAATTCAGGATGTTTCGGTGTATTAAAAGAATACATGATGAAGGTATTCATATGCTATTACGGGGTAAAAAGGTTCTACATTATGTTTACCTTACTTATAAATGTTGGACTGTGAGTATGGATAGAAGTATTTTGGATAGTTCTAGTTTGGATTATTTTGGATTTCCATAAAAGGACAACTCGGAGGTCGGGCGGCAACCCGTCGCGTCCGGCAAGGCTGCGAGACTTGAACCCGCAACCGAAGGGCGACAAGGGTGTATCACCTACCACTGGCCCACGAGATGTCCTAGATTAAATAATGTAGTTTTTATTAAAAGATCTTGTAGATGAATTATAAATTCGTTTATTTTGGAACCCTATACGAATAGTGTAAATAGAATTTGTTTTTACATTCTATTATCTTTTAGAGTGAAAGATGAGTTTGTGGTAGAAATTTATTAATGGATAAAACTCTAATTATAAAGTAAGTATATCTCCTTATGATCTTAGCCAATCTCATAAATAAATTCCTCAATATTAAGAAAAGCAACTTAGAACAAAAATGTTTTCCTAGATGGTACCTTAAATCATCACTAATTTATGGCTTTTGGATTGTTGGCCTTTTCATAGCCATGTTCTCTACCACTCTCCATCAGATAATTGATGGTTAGATTTTTCTTCCATATCCATATTTTCCTACATGGAACCCTAGTATGTGTTATTTTCGGTAATCTTCATACTTTCCACTCTTTATTTTAAATAGAGGCCTCATTAATTCATTTTTCGATGTGGGATTTCAACTAAGATATTTTGAAACGACAAAAATGTGTTATCCCAATACCCTATATTTTGTTGAACCGATGGTACTTCAAATCATCATAGATTTATGAGTTTAAGGACCTCAATTTTATACTTTTTGTGATTGATGACCTCAATCACTACCTATAAATATTTACATTTTTCCTCCAATTATATGTCTCTAATTGCCACCAATGTTCTCCTAATCAAGATCATAATTTGGTGGTGACCCTTTCATTTCTCTTTTCCTCATATTAAGACTAAATTTTAGTAACCCAATTTCCGATGTGGGTTTTCCCACAAATATATTTTCTACTTTCAACCTTTTATTTTCGAAGAACAATTTCAAATTGCGAGGACGCAATTTATTGAAGGAGGGGAGAATGTAACACCCCAGGATTTCAGAGTGTGTTATTTCTTAAAAATAATTCAATAACTTGCACTACACGCAACACCGAGTTCAATCACACCATTAAAATAGGTCATGAATAGTATTAACTACATTTTGAACTTTATATAATCCTTATAATTTTAGAATCCCTATTATGAGTTTCTTAGTCATATTGCAAGAACAGATTCATTTTCAGTATTTAACTTTTATCAACTTCTAATAGTGAAACCTTTTTAAATACAATATTTTAAACTTTTTGACTAAATGGGGACATCAAAAAATTAAAATGAAACATCCCAAGCTTCCACGGTACGCTTTCCTTTGAATAAAACAGTAGCGTGTGTTGTACGCAACTTCGAGTTCTAACACACCGTAACCAATCAAACTAGCTGTTATGAATAGTAATACATACTTTTTGAAGTTATATATATATTATATTTTAAAATGGACTTCATTTTTGGATTCGGAATATCAAATTTATCCTAAGGTGAAATTTTGGTACTTTTCGGATAACTTTCATATTTTGATGAATAGTGAAACTTACTAAATTTTAATTAAAAACAACTTTTTTAATGAAAATAATTAATAGTGATAAATTGTTAATTAGAGTGGTTTTAAAGTATATTTAGAATATATTTTTACCATTTAATATAATGTTGGTCATTGGACATAATTTTACAATTAAACCGAACATAAACAAGTGTCAATCTTTTGATAGTTATTACCTCTTAAAAACACGCTTTTTGTTTTGACAGCGGGAATTAATTTTAAATTAATTTCTGCCACTTCTGTGTTTTGAATTTAGAAAAATGGATTCCATATTTGGAATCAGGATGTCCAAATTGTGTAAATAGGTAACTTTTATTTTTATACATTTTGAATAATTACTGTGGTAAATATTTTATTTACCATGGTTAAGGGTAAATCCGGTAAATAAGGGTTAAAGAAATAATATTATAATAATACAAAATTACCCTAAAACGTGTCCTAACCTTATTGGTGGACACATACCCGACCATGATCATCCTTGGTTCAATTTGGGGACCCCTTGGAGCCACTTGTATGTGGTAGGGACACTTTATATTAATAAAGTTAAAATAAAAATAAAAATGGCATAAGCTTATATCTTTTAGAAGAACAATTTTTACATAGGGTTATACATGTTGGATTTTCGATTATAAATATTCATTAGAAATATAAAAATATTTCCTACATAATGATATTTTATTTATAATTTTTAGACATCAAATAATTTAAATTATTAATGACACAATAATGACGCAATGTTTACCTCATTAATAAATCATTTAAATAAATAAGATTATAATGATTAAAATATTATCTAAAACCTGTCCAATTCTTATTGGTTGATGTTATTTAGAATATTAGTCATCTTATCTTCGACCTCAATGATTTTTGGACCATTATAAACCGAATATAATTATATTATAAAGTAATACTTTCACTCTTTCCTAAAGAGCCCCTCTTCTCCCTTATAAAAGGAGACCACATATACTCATTCCTCACACCTCTCAAGCCACTTGGCTCGTCCAAACTCTGCCCAACTAAGCTCCCCACATCCCTCTCCTCCTACTTGAAGCTTCCCCTTAGGCAGAAAGCATTTCAAGAAGTCCTTTGGTTCCAACCAAAGTGAGTTACCTAAATTAAAGGTAACGATTTCTCTTAAATTATTTTCATTTATTTTGCTTCTCCAACCCCCAAAATCTTTTTATTCCTTTATTTTGTAACAACACCAGTATCCTAAATATACTAGGATGTTGTTATAAGAAGGATTCAAACTACACATACACACAACTCCATCTAATGGATGATGAACATAATGTTTCTGTGGATGGCAAACTAACGCCTCACGAAACGATGATTGTTCAAATACATATTACCGCCTCTCATGGTGGCCATTATGATGGCACTGTAATTAAATATGATATTAATGATATATATTTTATATATAAGCTTATGTAATTCCATTTTATTTCATACCATTATTCGTTTCATGTTGTATATACATACGATAATTTCATTTGAGGAAGTGCGGACTACCGCCCCCTTAAAATGATATGACCCGTTCATACCACACATGGAACGTATAAAGGATGGTGTTAATGAACTTAAGTAACATATATAAAATATTATATTATACTGGAATAATAATATACCTATGTATCATTTGGATTCAATTCTTTTAAAATGAAAAATTAAATGGAAGTAGTGTTTGTGCGTACGTGCGGACTACCGTCTCCACGAACGCGATGAGATTCATTGTCCATCATATCCATTCAAGTATAATTATAATTTGATGATTTAAAAATAGTATCTAAGGACTTTATATCATTATGTATATGAATAATATACATCCCATTAATAACGAATATGGCTCACATAACGAAGAATATAAAGTAAAATGAACCCGTTAACACCCGAAATGACGATAATTCTAAGATATTATTAACAAATCAATGTTAAAAGATCATATATGATATCATATTAAAGTAAATGATTCTTGTATTATTCAATAACAATTATTTCACCATTATACAGGAGGTAAACCTACCATCGACCAAGTAAAAATTACAAAGTAAGGGATTCTCTTATCTCACTTTCAATTCTGTGAGATTTCCATTGTTCGCCACTAAATTATTGAAAGTGGTGTATTGTGTATGGACATTTGATATATATTATCATGATTCTCTTTATATTCATGTTATTCTGTAAATAATTTGGTGGTTATTAACTTTTGGCCATACGACTCAGTTGATTAATGTGGTAAGGGTTATTTCACAATCTCTTCATTATCCGAGGTTGTTTATATGTAATAATCTACTGGGATCTCTTTATCATCCACATCCAGGTTTCTTAAAAATGTATTTCAAAACATTTTTACTATTTACTAGAATATGAGTTAAAGTCATTTATACCCTTTTTGACTTTTATAAGTGGTTTATAAAGGAATCTTTCCGTCATTTTCAAAACAAGGTCCCTTTTTAACCTTTTCGACAGAATTGAGGTAAGAATGTTTTTTTTAACTTATACGGCGGGTGCGGTTATTTTACGCCGTTATAAAATCTTCAAAGCTTTCCTTACAAGCTTATAAGATTATTTTTAAAGAAAATGCTTTATTTTATATGGATCTTAAATGATTTCAAAATAAAAGGAGATATTTCTTTAAAAAGAATTTTGATTTCATCTATGTCAACATCCTTTGATGGATTTTAAGATTATTTGAAGTTGATTTATTATGATACAAAACTTCTATATTGTATTGAAGTTTTTGTGATATGTTTGACTATGGATGTGCTATTTTTATACCATTCATAGTTTATGGTGAAATTATTGACATTTCATATGCTAGATTTAATACGAATGTTTATGTTATGTTTAAACCTTTTCATATGGGAATGCATTGGACTTAATAAGTGACGGGTGGAGCCCGCTATAGCTCCTCGATGCATCGGTAGGTCTCATGAGACAAACTAGTGTCTTGGCACAAGGCCTTGACAAAATCTTATTTGTAGTCTTGGCACGAGGCCTTGTCTATGTGGTTATGATAGTATGGCATTATGCATTCCAACATTATGAAAGTGGTTATTGATTTTTGCATGTGATTATTCGATTAGTAGAATATCCATGTGAATAAGTAAATGGCATTATTTCATTTTATTTATGCCATACCATGTTGAAAGTTCATGTTTGAAAGGCTTTTGTTTTAGTTATACATTGCCTTAAAAGTTTATTCTTATTTATGAAAGTTTCCGCTATTTTGTTATCCTTACTGGGCATTTGAGCTCACCCCTTTTCTATGTTTTATTTTTCCCAGGATGTGAAGAAGTAAGTTATGAATGACCTGCAGGGATTTTATGAGGGGATTATAGTGTGGACTGTGGAAACATTATGTTGTTGTAGTAGTTTTTCATTTTATGATGTAATGTAAAACTTATGAATATATCTAGTGTTTCCAAGGCTACTAAACCAATCGGTCTTTCGAGATTTGATCTTTCTTGTGATCATGCCAATGTTATGTAATAATGCACCGACTCTGGGTAGCTGGGGTCGGGGCGTTACACATTCAGTAATAATACTTCCTATAATAAGGCATGGATGGTGAAACAGAAGTCAATTGTGAAGGTGTATGGTGATTGGGATGACTCATATCAGGTTTTTCCACAATTTATAGCCATACTGAGGAACCAAAACTAAGATGTATTACATCTTGATATAGATAAACATGTGTATCAAGATAACTGACTTGATCTATCTTGTGTTCAATTTCATCGGTTTTTCTAGGAATTCCTCCCCTATATCTCTGCATTTCGTTTCAGGAAGCAATTCATTCAGATTTATGGAACATTTCTATATGGAAAATACAAGGGAAAATTGTTTATTGCGGAATCCCAAGATAGAAACCATTCACCTTTTCCACTTTCCTTTTCCATTTTAGATAAATAAAACTATGAATCATAGAGTTGGTTTTTGGCATGTATTAGTAACCATTTCAACAACATTCGGGGTGTTTATTAGATATCTTATCAGCATCGAGCAATTAATGAGGCAATAAATGAGGATCTTGATACATAGAGATACCCAAATTCACATCATTAGTTATATATTAGACACATTTCTAGAAATATGCAGAAAAATATTATTTGACTGATATTCTAAGAAACTTTTATATAACAAAATAATAGTATCATATATTATGGTACAAGAATATGTTATAAAATTTCAGTATAATAAAAATTATATGATCAACCATCTTTTTCAATATTAGTTACACTATCAGAATCATGATAAAAAAATAGATATATAGAGTAATGTTTTACCTGTGTGTACTACTACGAGGAGGTTATACAAACTGATAAAAGAGATTGTTATAGTACACAACCAAAAACTAAGGTTAGTACAACTGATTCTGTAATACTAACTAAACTTCAAAAAAGAATTTATTAGAAATGAACCATGGATCAAGAGGAATAGTGACAATGACGGAAGTGATGGAATGATTTTACATCGTCGCTATCATCATTGGAATTGTTCCTCCTGTTTCGTGGTTCATTTCCCACATATTCCTTATTGAAGTTTAGTTAGTGTTACATAATGACTTGTACATATGAGAAAATAATCATGAAACATACCATCATGTGCACAGTCATACATAAATTAAAAATCACACTATTTTCTAATAAACATTTTCATAAAAAAACAATATTTTTATACATATAAATATATAAAACCATATCTTACAAAACACTATTTTCTAGGTAAAATAAAATCTTAACAACACGTTAGTAATATGCTTTGAAAAATATGAAGACATTCCCCTTTCTTTTGGAAAAAATAACTTCATAAAACAATATGAATAGACATGTCATGTCTTGTATTCAATAATTCATAACATTATACTGGCCATAATGTTATATCTACATTTTACACTTATGACTCATTTCATTTTTTTATATATAGATGGATGATACCATACTACTCACTCATCAGGATTGCCATGTTTCTGTGGTTGTGATAGAAAGTGGGGAGGATCAATCGATCAGGGTACATTGAGTGCACCATTTTCATCACGGAGAGCCTCCACATGTCATTATACCGTACTTGCGTTGCGCTGGAATCTATGGCATTTTTGTATCAGATTTCACTTTTTTCGATCATCACCTGCTTTTTTTCCCTTGTAAATAGGTGGAGATCAGAGACACACACATTCCACCAACCTAAGGAAGGGATGACTGTCACCCTCTAAGATGTGGCAGTGCTTCCTGGTCTTCCTATCCAGGGGGAAGCTGTTATTGGACCCACTCGTGCATCTTAGCCTGACCTTGCTTAGCGATTGTTAGGCGTAGAATTTTTTCTGACCATAGGGATATAGGTGGTGCGTCGATATCTATTCCTTCGTTGGAGGCACAAATTCCACATTTCTCTAATGATGTTGATGAGCATACTATCATGCGTTATGCCTGTGCATATATATTATGGCTCATTAGAGGGACCATGTGTACTAATCACTCAGAGATACATGTGCACATGATGTATCTACCCCTACTATAGAACTTTGATCGGGCCAAGATGTATATCTGGGGATCATCCTTCTTGGAATACACATACAGAGCATTATGTAGGCTATCCCATAGGGACCGCACAGGTCTCTGGGGATGCGTCATCCTTCTTCAGATGTGGACATAGAAGCGCATCCCCGCATTCCTCCCAGATCTTGATGGTTCGTAGATCGTGATGGAGGTGTTTCATGATGCTCTATGTGGATTATAGTATGATCATTTATTTATATTGATTTTTTATTCTACTAGGATTTATTAAATTTAATTTCTCATTATTTTTTACTATCGATGTTTTATTTTACAATTGGTGTTAGAGACATAGTTTCTGCATGGTTCTAAGACACCATTTGGGTGTATATTGGCTCATGTTGGACTATATATTACATGATCAGGTATGTATATACAATCTATCATTGTCTAACAAATTTAACAATACCGTCAATTTTGGTTTTTAGTAAAGATATTTTTTGACAAAGGTCACATGTCATTTTAGATTTCATGGCTTCTATACTGGACTATTATGGACCAATTGACACCATATTACATTGTTGGGCTTAAGGATGTTATATTGTAGTTACCATCATTTACTTCCATATTATTGAGTAGTAGTAGACTGACATATTCATGTGCCAGTTTTTCTTTGCTCAGTCGATTCCATTGTCTTCGGGAAAGATATAGAACCTTCATAAGTGAAGATAACAGGGTGGTTGGATGAGGACTAGCACTGATTACGTGTTGGATTTATTGACTGCTGGTGTATACATGCATAGTTTCATATCCAGGGTGTACCTATGAATCGATTCTTTCTTTTAGATTAGGTCGAGTATGAGCCATGGTACAGACTGAATTCTATATTGTATCTTACCCAACATGGAAGAGAGATTATAAGATTGCAAGTTAATACATTTACATTAGTTTGTTTATTGAACTATTTTCTAATTCATTTTGAATATATTTACAGGGCACTCACTCATATAATCTTGTTTTCATGAGTGATGAATTGGAGGAAGGAGTCTTTAGGCAGGCATCCAACCATGCTGGAGCACTGGAGTTGACGCCATCTTATATTTTGATTTCCAAGAGAATCATTGGAATTCCATCCCAGAGAGAGGAGGTTCTTACCCCAGAGGAACATTATGCATTAGCTGATAGTGCTTAGGATCCATCATGACAATGACGTTGACAGTGTCATGCTACACATGAGGCCTCACCTGTTACACAGGCAGAGGTCATCCCATTAGTAGTCTAGACTTAGTCGATTGAGGATGCGCCTCAGGTGGCATGTGATCCATCTTTCTGGATATGATTTCCATATTTCTCTCCATCTTGGGGTCCAGATCCATTGCAGCCATGGAGTCCAGATCCATCACATCCTTGGGGTCCAGATCCATCACAACCTTGGTGTATAGCTCTATCGCAGTCTTGGTTCCCCATTGTGATGATGGAAGGTCCTTCTACCACACTAGTAGGATAAGGATTGGGAGTTTAGTAGTACATGCAGTTGAAAGGTCCTCCCACTGACACATAGGTGGAGGATGCAACAGTCGATGTTCCAGTTCCTGAGGATCAGCCCTTTGCAATTCATCGGACTCCACAACAAACTTGAAGCGGACATCCTATACACAGACCACCATGTGGGATGGAATATCCTCACCATAGACATATACATTGACTGTACTTGTTCATTTATATTTTTTATGTTTATTAAAATTAAGATACTATTATTATTATCAACCATTTTTATATGTTTATCCAATTTTTCAGTTTTCATTAATATTTTAGGCACATTTTATATTTGACAGCTTTCAAAGTTGACTAATTGAAACATAGGAATTATTATTAAATTTCAAGTAGATAACATTAAAATATTATAAAATATATAGTATAAAAACAATGTAAATAAAATTTAAAAGATAGCCTAAATATCTAAATAGTTGTTGAAAATAAAGAGTTTTATAAACATAATAAATAAATGAAAATGAAAGGAATGTAAGAAAAGTTAATCGGAAATGAGAGTGAAAAGAAGTAATTTCGAGGTGGATCCAAAGCCACCAAATTGACTATAAAAGCCTATAAAATATAAACTAGAAGACCCATAAAAATAAAAAACAAAACTTCAAATATATTTTTTATGTTTAATCCATGTTTTAATTTTCATTTATATTGGTATTATAGTTTATATTTTATAGGATAGCAAAGTCACGTACTTGAAACATTTTTAAGTTTCAATTTGGTGGATTGGAAAGCTTATAAATTATTTTTCATCAAAAAAATTTAAGAAATTATTTTTAATTTTAACTATTTCTTATATGTTTAACCATGTTTTAATTTTTAATTATATTGGTCTTATAGTTTATATTTTATAGGCTAGAAAAGTCATGTACTTGAAACATTTTTACGTTTCAATTTGGTGGATTAAAAATCTTATAAATTATTTTTCATCAACATTTTTTAAGAAATTATTTTTATTTTAAACTATTTCTTATATGTTTAATCCATGTTTTAATTTTCATTTAAATTTGTTTCATATTTTATATTTTCTAGGCTAGAAAATTCATGTACTTGAAATATTTTTATGTTTCATGTTGGTAGATTAGAAAGCTTATAAACAATTTTTCATCATCATTTTTAAAGAAATTATTCATATTTTTATTATTTATTATATGTTTAATCCATGTTTTAATTTTCATTTATATTGGTCTTATAGTTTATATTTTATAGTATAAAAAAGTCATGTACTTGAAAAAAAATTAAGTTTCAAGTTGGTGGATTAGAAATCTTATAAATTATGTTTCATCAACATTTTTTAAGAAATTATTTTTATTTTTAAATATTTATTATATATTGAATTCATGTTTTAATATTCATTTATATTGGTCTTATAGTTTATATTTTATAAACTAGAAAATTCACATACTTGAATTTGAGATAAATTCTGCTAAAACATTTTTTTTTATTTATATATATATATATATAACAAAATTTAAATTGTAAATATTTAAAAAAGAATATTTAAAATAGAAAAGAAAATTGTTTTAGGGGAAAGGCGGCAGTGGAGATGCCACCTTTGAGGCACGTTTTTTAAAAAAAATAACCTACGCATTTTTTAAAAAAATATTCAAAAAACATTTAAAAAACTCAAGAACATGATCTTCAACACTTATAGGAATGTGTAGGAAATTCCCATCAGTAAGAACTGTGGGAGAAGGATGAAGATGGTTAGGGGTATGCACCTGCCACTGGACACAACTCCATGCTCGGCGGCTGCACAAAGCTGTTGGTTCTCCACTAGGGAGGCCATGGCCATAATGACGATGTGAAAGACCATGCCAATCCCCATACTCTAGAGCAGGGTTATTCCCCTAGGGTATATCATCCACTGTATCACGATCTTGATGAAGGTCCGATTATAGAGCACAATGCTAGAGGGAATAGAGATGGTGATGAAGTCACCTAGGTTGGCTGGAGGGACCTCGAAACTGGTGTTTCCTAGGGATCGGTCCAGGGTGGTGCCCTTCTTGATGAAGAGGGTATTGATCAAGGCCACCATGATGCTGGGAACAAAGGTGCAGATGAGGATGGGGGTTATTTCCAGTATCTGATTCATCTCCTCCACCTATGTCACTGAGCACAGCATCCATGGATCATCATTGGACACTGTTTTGACCACAGCCTTGTTGAGAAACCTACATCAGTGGATGCATAGGAGAATCCAAAGATCTACTTTTAGAAAATGTGAGTTAGTTTTGAATCTATCATACCCGTAGAGTGGTTTAGGGTTCAGCTAACCTCAGGGTTTAGGTGTGGTCAATCCTGAGTTTCCCCTTCTTCGCGTACTCTTCTTCCCGAAGTTCATGGAGATCCTTTGGGTCACCTGGAATGGGCACCCTCCACTTCCTAGATCTAGCCATGATGATGTGAACCATGCTGGTGAAGTGGATTTGGGGGGGGCAGTGGCGATAGGACCAGGTCTTAGTGAGGAAGATGAGCTTGGAGACAGCGAGGCCGATGGTGGGGCGGGCATAGCCGACGGTCCATCCAACATTGTCCTGGAGGTATACCAGGATGGGTTGGGTGAAGTGGGTGCTGGTGAAGATGTAAAACATCCACCAGTTGAAGAAAGATAGTTTGTGGGCCTTCTTCCAGGGTTGGAACTCGTCAAACGGGTCTGCCCCGATGGTGGAGGTGTTGGGATTTGTGTCACTTGTCCCCACGTTCAATGTGTATAGAACATCGTAGAACACCTCTATCTATAGGATAGAGGTCAACTCACAAGTGGTGGTGGCGGTCTCGGTACACAAGGGTGGTTTCAGACCACGGATCGAAACTGCCAGGGTCACCAGGGACATTCCCTGTAACCAAAGCAAACCCTGAATCGCATTCATTGGTTTTCTTTATTTGTTTTTTTTTTTGAAAAATGGGATACAATTTATGGTATTCTTAAGAAAGGTCTCGAGATGTATAAACATGGTTCATACATTTTATAAAGGAAGCGTGAACCCCGTTCACTTCCTTGATAATTTTTCATTAAATAAATATTCAATAATTATAAGTAATAGATAAATATAAATACATATTAATTAAAAAATAATTAATATGTGCATAATATAAATAAATATAAATACATAATAATTAAAAAAGAATCAATATGTATAATATATATATTAATATAAATTAATAATAATACATATTAATTAAATAATTAAATAATTAATAATAGTGTTAATGATAGAAGGGATCTCTTCACATTACATTCTGATTTTTGTGAAGATATTTTTTCCCTTATTAGACTTCATGGATGATGTTAAATTGAATGTCGGAAGGCTGAGGGAACTAGGGAGAAGAGGGGATAGAGGGAAAGACTTATGACACCCCTAGATTTAGATCATTTGGAGGAGTGGAATTCATGGTAAACCTCCAAGAGAGATGGAAGAGGTAGCACAACGAAACAGTTATTGATTTTTTTCTTCCACTTTTTTATTCAATCTCATTTAACTGATAAATACATAGATAAAATCATATTCTTGATAGGACTTATAATCATGAACCTATATTTTTGGTGTGATTTAATTTTTTTATCTACTTTCAATTATACCTCAATAAAATAGTTTTTATTTTAGTTGTATGATAGTATCTATTACTTGAAGAATGGTATATTTTTATACCTTATTCTTTGATTTTTTTCAGTGACACAAAATATAATATTATATGTGTTTATTAAAAATGGTTAGGAGAGGGGAACTAAAAATCTAAAAAGAAACATGAACACACACAAATATGTTTATAGCTTATATAAAATATGAAAATATGTTGACTTTTTACTTTATTAAACATATGTTTATATATGTATTTATGCAGAAAGAAAACATTAATGTTTAGTAAACATGCATTATAGATATTAATATAATATATTTAATTAATGTTAATATTTTATATATATATATATAATCTTTGTTCAAATAAGATATTTAATGAATCCACTTTTTTCCAAGTGTGGTAAAAAAACTCCCTAGTCTTCCATAATTTTATCACCTATTGGAGGTATTTGAACCATAAAATCCTCCAGTGAAGATTCTGAACCTATAGAAACTGTTTCCTTTTATAAATTTTGAATATTTATCTTCCCAAAATTGGCTAAATGAACTAATTTCATACATCTCATATTGTGATTTTTCTGATCTTCAACTATAATCACCTACTCTTCACATATATCCGTTATTCATTCATGTTCTTCTTCATACAACATTTTTTGTTAACAAATATTCATATTTGATGATCTTATCTAATTTTACATCCAATTTAAAATCAATGAGATCAAAAATATTTTTCAATATTTCTTCAAGTTCATGTATCATTTCATCCAAAGTATTTTTGAATTCAAAATTAAGTAATATTATTAAAATTTATTAATGAAATTAAAAATATTATTTATTATACATATATAGATAATAATACTAAGTATTATTATGAATATCCGAAGAAAAATTATTGATTTTGATAGACAATATGATAATTGTAAGGCACTTATTAGAAAAATGAACAGAACTCTATAAATCATAATTGTATGGCACATACAACATGTATCATAAATGTAATATCAACCTAATATATGTATGTGTTGTGTATTATCCTTTTTCCCATAATCAGACATATACTAGATGTGCCCACGATGTGTATTTCTATGTCTCCGCTCTGGAATACACTGCTCTTGTACATCATCATCGGCAGCCACCTCCACATCCTCTTGTGTGACAAGCGATGGATGTACAATCTCAACACCTGTACCATGTCCTACCTCTAAGGATAGTGGATGTTGGCTAGAACTCTCACCAACATGTGAAGAAGATGGTTGTTGTGATGCAGATTTCTGTATAGAAGAGAGTAATAAAGCATCCAGCTGATCCCATTCAACATCTATATTTACCTCTGGCTATGATTGAGAAGCTGGAGGATCATCTGATTGATCATGCTGAACACCCTCCTCCTATAGAACAATATCATCTGGATTATCATGATTAATTCCCTCCTCCTATGTAACAACAACATCCATAACAGGGTCGTCACCTCCTGGTATATCTAGATCAAGCTCAGCAGGCTTTGCAGCCTCACCATTATGTGGTGGATCAAATAAAATGTCATGATAAATCTTGTTAATCGAAGTAAGAAACTCTACCAAAGCACTGTGAAAATATTTCTGGCCAAATACGCCTTTCTCTACTGGATTATACATGTGAATTATATGACTGATATGAGTATCCTACAACAACAAATTTTGTTGTTAAGTAATTTTATTAAAAAAATTGTTGAATATTGGAACGAATAATGTATACCAACTCAAGAAATATCCATCTGTTTCTTGTCAAAAATATGAATAGGGACCTAAAGTACTAGGACACATAATCCGGTTGATCGCACGAATGAAAACGTACTATCCCCACCCCTTATAACTGAAACTCCTATCACCTGTCCCATAGATCAATATATGTGGCATGGTATCTCCTCCAATAAAATTCCCTCTTCCCTGAAATCTTTAGGGAATGAAGTGAAGCTAACTAACTAGGAGGTTCAAGAATAGGATTGAAGAATATGAACTGCCTCATAACTCTATAAGTCTGATACCACACGACTATATCAAAATGAATCAATGGAACCATGCAGGATCTGGTAGCAAGAATCACCGTACAATATGGTGGAAGCCTCTGGATGATATGATCCATATATGGAATCCATGTAATCTAAAATAAAAAATGGTTAATAACTTAATAAATGAAAATATGTAAAATAAAGAATAAATATTTAACAATATAAATAATAATTACTTGCATCCTCTCATTGAAGGTTATCCAGCATAAGTCTGTAGGTGTGGACGTCATTTCTGGCGGAATCTAAATGTCGATGTGCCTGAATCTTCTTATAGGTAACATTGTTATAGTTACATTTCATAATAGAAAGATATACAATTAAGTTATACATTAGAAAGAAGGAATAACATATCATCATCCATGTGGAGCCTCTACTACAATATCAGTAGGAAATGGTGTAGGGTCATGTGGAGATAAATGAGGTATGTGCTCCCATACCCACTTCTATAGAATAACAACACATCCTATGATATGCATCTTATCGATGCGACATGCACTACATAGCACCCTGTATGTATATTCTAGACAAGAAGACCCCATCTATACCAGCCTACCAGGTCCAAATCCTCCAGAAGAGGTAAATACATCATATGTACAAAAGTAGTGGATTGATAAACAAAAAGTGTTCCACTGATCAGCCTCAAAATATATGCATGTGAAAATCATAGCACAGTGATCTCATCAGCATCCTCTGTTATATGTGTAAAGTGATGGTATAACATGGGCATGCATAATCTACCACTAACAATGGACATGCCATTATCATGAACCTATATACCTAGTAATCTATGAATAACCTCAAACCAATCTTCTCTAACTTGGACAGTCAGAGCTGCACCATCAATGGGGAGGCCCAACATAATAGACACATATTGCAAGGTAATAGTCAAATATCCCTCTCTAAAATGGAATATATATGACACTGGCCTCCATCTCTCGACAAGCATAGCAATGAGCTGATGATCAAAAAAGGTGAAGTCACACATCGTTATGCCATAGAACCCACCACGACGAAGATGGGGATGATAGTGGGAGGTGGTGCGGAATGATATAAATGATGAGATCTATGTACACTCAGAGTGGATATAGAACATCCCTCTAAAATCAGTCATGATACATGAGTAGCCTGATATGTGAACAATAGAAAATCTGTCATCTGGAAAAATGATATCGTTGTTACTTTTTTATAGTGAAATCCATAAAAAAAATTAAACTTTTATTAAAAAAATATACAAAAATAAAAATAAGGTACAAAATATATATGGGTCATGTTTTTGGTTTAGGTTATGAATTTTTTGTTTTATTGATCTCCAATGAAGTTTAATTTATTCAATTTTTTTATATAACACAGCTGTGATAAAAACCCCACTTCAAACATTTGGAAGCATGATATATTCATTTTCATTGGTTGTTTTTTTTAATAGTTATATTTTCAAAAAACACTTTATGATAGAATCCATATATGAGAAAAACCAAACTTGAAACATGTTTGAAATGGAGAAAGTCATAAATAAAAGGATTCATTACTAAAAAATCCACATACGAAATAAAATATACACATTTATGATAAAATACACAAACTCGATCATGGATGATGGGATGTGGAGCTTTGTCCTACCACTTGGGAATATCTCTTATGAGTATGTCATGTTGCATGACATATACTGTATTATAGTCCCCCTCTTTGTTGTTGAGTCCAATCCATCTCATTTTTTTATTAGATCTGAATTTGGTCTTCCTTAGGGACACAACCTAGTAGTATTAAGACAATAATTTAAAAAATGAAAAAAAATTGAAAAAAGGTATAAATTAAAACAAAACCAACTTATGAAACCTGGAAATATCAGGGATGATAGTCAGCCGATCATCTGGAAATGGGATATAATGAAAGTCACCAACAGACATCCAAGCTGCACTATAACAGTTAAAAAAAGTGCTCATGTGATACACCGGTTCAACATAGGACTCCCATGATATATTTACTGAAGTACAATCCGCAATAACATGTAAACATGGATATCTCAATGCCTAAAAGTGTTCGCAATCATAGTACTTGTTATACAAGATCACCACAAGCACTCGACCACTAAATCATGTAGCCTGGTCATAGCACTCACTTACTTGAAATCCCCTCTTTTCCCTATGAAAGTCTACAACACTCCATATTGAAGCCTCATTCAGTATCTGATCAATATCACTTTGGAAATGATGAGTAAAATGCATATTGTTTTCCATCCTCTGATAGGCCTTTTGGGACCGATCAACAAATTAGTTCACATATCTATCAAAATTCTCTTACACTAACCCTGTGATTGGGAGTTTTCACACACCTTTGAGGACCCCATTTATGCACTCCACTATGTTAGTTTTTATATGGCCATATCTCAAACCACCATCATATTCTAATGACCATTTTTCATTAGAAATATGAATCATATATTTATAAACATATTCATTAGCACTTAAAATATCTTCAAGACATCGATAAAACTTTTATTTTTGGGGCTCATATGCTGAAACCATAAGAGAATAATGTATTAAAAAGATATTAAATTTTCTATAAAAAATAGGTTTATAAAAACATACCCAACTAGAGGATTGCCTTTTTTATTGTCTCATCTCTAAATTTCTTATGCACATTAATAGAAATATGTCTAATGAAATATCATTGATAAGCATTTAGCTCAGTCCATGAAACCCCATCACTATTTACCTCCTCTATAATTGCTCGATGACCATCAGATATCAGGAACACACCCGTGTTTTGCATGACATGAATGCATAAACATGCCCAAAACTTGCTCCAGCATTCAAAATTATCCTTTTCAATAATATAAAATGAAATTGTTAGAATAGAATGATTACCATCCAGAGTGGAAGTAGTGATTAGAACACATGTATACTTTCCATAAAGAAAATTGACATCGATCTGAATGAATTGTTTACAATAAGGAAAAGTAGTTATGCATAGCCTGAATGACCAAAAATTCCTATTGAAATTCATCTTTTATTGATCAAATCAGTGATTGGGGAACATATACTCAATAGTTTCCAACTGATAAACAATATAATTGTTAAGAGACAATAATTCCATAAGTTATGGCATTATTTCATAAGATTCATCCTAATCACCATACCCTTTTACAATTTCTTTCTGTTTTTCATTCCAAGATTTTTTTTAGGATATATTATAGTTATAAAACTATTGAATTCTTTCTTGAACAAGGGAAATAGGAAAATCCTGACATGTTCATATAATCTCAACAATAACAGTTGATATAAAATCTGCATCAAGTGAAGAGTGATCATGTGACAAGCTTGGATGCCCACAAGTGTGTGGGCCGTCTATTTGGTAATCTTCCAACATGAAAAAAAAATTATCATATATTTCCCTCAATTGAAATTTAACTTATGTCCCATATTTTTTACAACAAATGAGATATTTTTTCTTCTTTGACTCATAAACCATAAATGTTAAATTCCACTCTATGTGGTATTGCTTTATCACATTTTTCATGGAAATATTACTTTCAAACTCTCACCCGATATAGATGGAATTATCATTTGATGTACATGTATTTCCTATAATTTCAGGGAATTTATAAGCTGGTGTAATGACATCCCAATCAAACTGTTGTTCATGCGATATTCCTTTAACTAAGTAACTCAAAACAGAAGGATGAGTACTACTAATTGGTGGATGTCCTAGATGTTTGGATCTCATAGGAACCTCAGAAGGATCATTCCCCACATCCCCCTATCATGTATGCTTATCTCTCATAGGAACCTCGGAAGGTTCATTCCTCACATCACCCTCACCCACACCATCTCCTGATGACTCAGTATATTCTTCTTCCCCAGATAAACTTTCATTCACTATATCAGCAGTACGCAAAGGGATTTCATCTACATTTCTTTTCAAAATGTAAGTAAATATATTTTATACTTTATTACTTGAAAGAATAATTATTCATACTCAATATAATTTTAATTTATTGATTAAAGTTATTATTAGTAGTAAATAAAAGTAATATAATTTACACTTACATAAAAACCATTAAAATAGTATAATCTTATGTTATTTTCAATTTAATAAAATTACATATATATATTTTTTTCATTTATTTAATTTTACAATATTTAATTAATTATATTTCATACTTTATATCTTCAAATAATAATTATTTTCACTTAATATAATTAAAAATTATTATTTATAGAAAACAGTTTTTTATACCAAGAACAAAAATAATTTTCTATATATTTTTTTAATAAATTTAAATATGATACTTAATATAACTACTATATTTTTAATAAATTATCTGACTAGTGTATAGAATATTATAATTTAAATTAATATTGCATTAAAAATAACATATTTTGCATACATATAAATATGTTAAATATGTCATTTAAATTAAAAATATATAAATTTTTTAAAAACATTTTATTTCAATAAATATATATTACATTTTATATATACCATATTTAAATTTCCTAAATATTCAATATGAATTCGTACTACAAACAATAAATCATTTAAAAATTAAATTATACAAAAGAAAGTAATTTACATATTCATGCATGCATCAATACATATTAAATAAATAAATCATACACACAAACACTAATTTATTGACATAAAAAATTAAATAAATAAACCATACAAATAAAATAAATAAACACAATTGAAAAATTCAAATTTTAAATAGAAAATTTTCCTTCTTAAAAGCAGCAGATATTTGTTGAGAAATAAATTTTGTAGGACATCCAAAAAAATTCCATAATAGAAGAAAGAGATTTGGAGGGGAAGGCTCCTTTTATAAAACTCAGCAGTGAGATACATGAAGCCCATTCATGCATCCTTCATCCACTTTGCAAAGGATACATGAACAGGGTTCACACATCTTTCACCACGCCTAAGATGTTTTGACGGGGTTCACACATCTCTGGAGGTAAAGGGAGATGTGTGAACCCTGTTCATAGATCTTATTAGGATTGGAGATGTGTGAACTAGGTTTACACATCTTGGGTCCCCTTTTCAAAAATATTGGGGACCCTATTCCATTTAAACAAAAAAAATCAAAAACCCATAAAAAAAATCCTACATTCACCTTCGATGGAAAAATATAAAGCCTCCAAAGAGATGGTACCATTAGGTAGTTGGAAAATTTTATGAGGAAGGTATGGCAATGGCTGAGGTGGGTGTTGGAAAAGTACACAGTGAGGATGGGGGTGATCCAGATGGTTCCCACCCAGTTAATGACATTATTTAAAAAGCTCACCATCCCCTGGTGTAGCTTCTTGGTCAAGTAAAGCACCATGATTTCTGAGATCTAGTAGTATGATATCTGCTCTAACACCTTGTACACTAAACTTTAGGCAAAAACATTACTAGAGAAAATAGTACAAAATATAGGGGAAATGGGGGAGAAAATAGAAAAGGTGTGGTGATAGAGGAATTACCGACAACAAATGAGAAGTCCTTCTAGCCACCCATCTTGGATATGACCATAGGGTTTCCCATAAGATCCACAGTCCTATCCTTGATGTAACCATCTGCCCCTTATTCTATGGCCATGCCCAGCATCTGAAAATTCCCCTCTTTTTCATATGAAATTTTACTTCATCATAATCTGCCCATTTATATTGTTAATTCTTCATGCATGAAAAATATTAAAATTTATTTTAATGGTCATTTGTTATTTTGGATATGGGATTCTATTTTGAGGCTTCTTTATTCCATGGGGGATTCTCCTTTAGGTCTTAGCCTTTATCTAGCTCCACTACCCACCCATCTATTTATTCATCAATCCCATGACCTATTTATTTCTGAAAATTAATTTCTATATTCTACCTTTGTATCTTATTCATCCACCTGATTTAGATTATATAATTAAACTAATGCATTTTCTATTTGGTTGTGCAGTTACACGCTGCATTTGGTGTTAGGGGGAATTGATCCCCCCCCCTATGCCTATATCGCTTTGAGTGATTCATTATATCTTTTCCTCTTCACTATTTATATCATGATCCGATATCTAGTTCCCAAAACCATATCTAGATTCCCTCTAATCATTATTGGTGAGTCATTGGGCTTGTTGAACTCTACAGTACACTGATGGTGTACCACTCCTGGAGGAGCTTCGATGACAACATTCCTACATCGGGTCGAGTAGCTGAGTGAAGATGATTCGTTCTAAGGAGGTACCAGTTTTGAGATCTGAGATCTTCATAAAGCTTCCAAATTTCAAGATAGACATTAAAAAATGTTTAAGAGATTAGGATGGTCAGACTTATAGGTGGTTAGCACTATAACTTTATTACAATTTATTTGTATAATTTAAACCTTTTATGCTTCTATTATCGTTTCTTTATCTCTTTATCCTGTAAATTTATTTTGGTTTTTTTATCTTAATAAAATATGTCCATATTGGGTGGTTATCTTTAAATGTACGTAGGTCCCCACAGGACCAAAGCATGTTAAATCTTGTGTTCATGTTTCATTTTTTCATTTCTTGTATTTCTTGTATTGGTTTTGTGTATTTTGTTTTCTTTTAGAAATAAATCAGTTTGGTACTCATTTTGTGTTTGTATTTATACTTGTATTTCAGTCTGTCACTCCCCATAATAAGTGCTATCAGAGACTATATTGTTTTTCTTTTACTGTCAATTTACTATTCTTATTTTTTCTTTATAGTTCTAATTTTTGGTTTTATTTCCGAATTTTGATATCACTGTTAAATCACCAATTTATTTCTTGATTTCAATTATTTAAACCCATTATCCCATCTAAATTTCTCTACATATTGTATATATTTTTTTAAGCATCTTTTACCCAAGATATTTGTTGGTTTTTGGGGGTGTATGCTTAATGTTGTCCGTAAGAACTCGATATCTAATTTGTGGGAAAACATGTCAACAATGAGATATGAAATCAAGAAATTTTATTGTGAAAATGATTTTAAAATATGGTGAATTAAGATGAGTTCTCTGATTTTACAACATGGAATAATTGATTCCCTTTATGGGCCTAAGAGGTGCTCTCGGGAGCTCTGCTCTCGGGAGCGCCCTATGGTTTTCTTCTCCTGTGCTTTCATCTGGACACATAGATGGGGTCGGCGCAGGGTTTCGGAAAGGTGGAAGGTCTAAGGAAGTGGCATATCTGGACTGGAAGGTCCAATTTAGTGGCATATCAACGAGGTGGAAAGTCCTAGGCAGCTTTATCTTTGGTCACGTCTCACTCGGCGACTTCGCTCTCTCTCGGGTCTTTGGGAGACATCCTCTCTCAGTGGCTGCTTGGTGTCTCTCGGCTCGGTTTCCGACTTACGACGTCTCAGACTGGATTTCAGCAGTGACATCTCGGTTATCAGCTTTCAGCAGCGGCGGCGTCTTTGTTTTCGGTTGTCTGTAGCTTTGGTTTTTTGGCATGGATTTTGGCTTTCAACAGCGGTATCTCAGATTGGTTTTCAATAGTGGAGCCTCGGATTTTGGCTTCGGCAGTTCCATATTTGTTTCCGGCTTTCAACAGCGACATGGGTGGTGCTTCCGGTCAGCTTTCGGTCTTCAAGATGATGGTTTGTTGTCTCCAAAATCTCATCTCCTTTTCATCCTTTCGGTTGGTCGGTATTTCTTTATGGATCCAGTTTGTGTTTCTATGGATCTAGTCTGGGGATTTTTCTGCTGCGAGGGTTTCGATTCTGTGATGAAACAGGGATGTCTTGGTGTTTCTCCTTTGTTCCAGTATTCTGTGGCAGTGTTTCTTTCAGATTTCTGATTTGATGAGTTCACGTTCTAGTTTTGGTTGAGATAGTTTTCCTTCTTGCAATTGTCTAAATTGTTTTTTGATCCTTCTGAATCAGCTCGTGAAGTTCGTTTATGTTGGAATATGATGGTTGGATTTCTACAGTTGATTGGAAATCAGGAAATCTCATCACCGACATTTCATTCTACCTCTGTTTTCTTGGTCTTTTCTCTAGTTCCAGGATTCTTCCATTCTCTCCGAGGTGGAGCGACACGGTGGTCTTTTTTGTCCTTTGGGATGTGAGTTTGAGTGTTCAGTTCAGGGAAATCGCCAGTGATGATCGGTTCGTTGGCCTTTTGGTGAATTTTTGAATTTGGTTTTTGGTTTCTACTCTATGGAAGTTTTGGAATTCTGAAATGGGATGAATTTGATGCAATTTTTGTATTTTGTTTTATTTTGAATTTTGATTGTGGATGAAACCAGCACTCTATAATGAGCAGCGGCTGATGAGGTTTTAGGGCACGAAGCTTCCATCTGTGCTTGACCATTAGGATGTGGACGAATGAGATGGTATGGATTTTCCATCATTACCAAGCCCATGCAACCCTGCATGGGATAGCTTGATGAGAGGTCATGTGAGGTGGAGGCTTAACATAATGATGTAATTGCTGGGGAGGTCCATTTCCTTGTAGTCTTGATCTGGGTATTGTCATGTATCAGGTACCCCACTTTTTCCTCAAAAGTGATTTTGAATAAAAAAATTAATTTTCAGTCAGTCTATGGGACTAATAAACGTATTATTATTGTAAAAAAAACTGGACATCCCACTACTAAATACATAGATGTTATCCCTGATGTGTTAGTTAAATCACATAGCTCTTTATCTCTTTCATTAGGTAATAAAGTTATAATAAATGTTTCTTATGAGTCTACTATTGTGGGTATTTGGATAAATCTAGAGAAATTGTATATGAATACTTTACTTGTTGGTAATAATTATAAAAAACATTGGATATTTACTTTTAAAATGAAACTCGGTAGTTCCATTAAAGCCCATGTTGATGAATTTAACAAGGTTATATTAGATTTATGAAAAATTGATGTTATTATTAATGATGAAGATCATGCAATGATCCTATTAATTTCTATAGATGATACTTAAAAAATTATTTGAGATCGTGATGTATGGATAAGACTCCTTGAATCTTGAAGATTTCAGTCGGAACTTCTTTATAAAGAACCACAAACTAAACCAAGAATTAAAGTTGAGGTAGAGAGTTTACTCACTAGGGTTAGACCTCAATCAAAAGGGAATAAGAAACAATTCACTAAAGATAAAAGAAATAACAATAAACACCCTAAACCTAGATCTAATTCTAAAGAAAGAAAAGTCACTCGTTTTCATTATGGTGAACCAGGGCATATTAAGCCCGAATGTAGGAAGCTAGAACATAATTTGGATTATAAAAATCCCACTGACCAGTTAGTTCAATCTAGATATGAAACTACTGAAGTTATAAATGTGTCAATCCATGCACTAAATGAATAGTGGGTCTTGGAGTCAAGTTGTTTCTTTCATATGTGTCCTTTTATAGAGTCATTTCAATATTTGGTTGAAAGGGTATAAAGAGATGTCCTCTTAGATTATAATAAGAGGTATAAGGATGAGGGAAGAGGTTCTGTTTTGATAAAACTAGATGGAAATTCCATCATCACTTTACTTGATGTAAGGTGGGTTCCCAACCTACATAGAAACCTGATTTCCTTAGGGATCTTAGACCAAAAGGGGTTTTCTTTTAGGTCAAAAGTAGGTTGTCTTAAAATATCTAAATTCTATAGAACTATTATTAAAGGGTCATTAATCAATGGGATGTATGTGTTGAATGGAAATACCCATTATAGGCGGTTGGGTAGTGTGTACAATACCAACACTGATAATACTATGCTTTGGTATAAAAGGTTGAGGCATGTTAGCTCTAAAGGCCTTTAATAACTCAACAAGAAAGGGATTTTGAGTGACATCACACCTTATAATATTCTATTTTTCAAAGATTTTATAATGTAAAGACCAATAAAGTTACCTTTTGTAGGTCTATCTTTAAAGCTATCATCCCCTTAGAATATGTCTATTATGATCTTTGGAGACCAGCTAGAACTACCATCCATGGTGGAGGCTCCTTATTTTTCATTTTTATAGATGACTTCTCTAGAAAAGTATATATTTATATTCTATAGAAAAGTATATATTTATATTCATAAATTCATTCATTTTTATGAATATAAAGGAATTAAAAAGAATAAAAGTGTTAGGGAAAATCCCCAACAAAATGGATTGGAAGATAGAATGAATAGGACCATTCTTGAAAGAGTCTAGAGAATTCTTACATGCTCAGGCCTCACCAAATCCTTTTAGGTAGAGGTTGTTAGCACTACTATTTACCTAATAAATAGGTGTCATTTCTCTTCCAATCAATTAAAAACACCAGAACAATTATGGAATGGTAAACCCCATTATTATACCTATTTAAGAGTATTTGGTTGCATATATTATGCTTATGTTAAAACTAATAAACTATAACCAAGAGATCTCAAACGCATTTTTATTGGGTATCCCAAGGTTGTTAAGGGGTATAAAATTCAGGTGGATAAACCTAGATACTGAAAGTCCATAATTAGAAGAAATTTTGTCTTTAATGATTCTTCCACTCCTAAAAATAAGTCTTCCAAATCCAGAAGCACTAAACGAGACTTTTAAAAATATGATGAAGATGATCCTCCAGCTCATTTTGAGGATTTTTTCCAGCCTAATCCACCTATACCACAGCACACTATTGGGCCTGATTTTGAGTCATCTTCTAGTTCACATTCTGAATATGAAACTCTTGCCACCAATATAGATGTCTGATTAACCAAAGATAGAGAGAGTAGAGTCCAAAGACCTACTACTAATTTCATCAAATATGATATGGCTTTTATATTCTTTCCATGTATCCTAGGATATTATAGATGATGACCCTCAAACCTATAGGAAATACTTCAATGAAAAGGACTCAAAGAAGTGGGTCTCTTCAATGAATAAATAAATACATTCTTTAAATAGGAACCATACATGGACTATTGTAAACAGACCATCAAATGATAAAATAATTAGGTCCAAATGGATTCATAAAAGAATAGAAGACAACACCAAGGGAAATAAAATTAAGTACAAAGTAAGGTTAGTTGCTAAGGGTTTCATTTAAATAGAAGGTATTGACTACTCTGAAATCTTTCCACCTATTGTTATTAATTCTTATATTAGGCTTTCACTTTACTTTTCTACCTATAATTACATTCACATTAAAAAATGTATGTTAAAACCGCCTTCTTATATGGTGATTTAAATGATAAAATCTATATGAAACCTCCTGATGGTTATTCTAATCAATTTAAAATGAATCAAGTATGCCGGATGAATTAATATTTATATGGCCTGAAATAATCCTCTAGGAAGTGGTATATGAAATTTTATTCATTCATGTTAGATAACCAATTTTATAGGAGTTAATATGATTCATGTTTTTATTTTATATCAACTAAAATATTTATGTTTTATCTACTTATTTATGTTGATGACATTTTTATCATTTTTAAAAATATGAGTTTAATAATTTTTGGAAAATCCCAATTAAAATGAAAGTTTTAAATAAAATACTTAGGTTCATATCAACAAATATTAGGTGTTGAAATCATTAAAGATAAACCAAATTAATTTCTTTACTAATATCAACATGCTTGCATTTTAAAGAATCTAAAAATATATATGTTTGAATATCTCAAACCTAGTAATATAACTCTTGGATATCAATTTAAACGTTATTTAACATAAAAAAATAATTTTGAGGATCATATTCAATTTATGTCTAAAATTCCTTATGTTAACATTGTTGGTAGCATTATCTACTCTATGATTTGCACTAGACATGGTATTTCCTATGTAATATGAACTCTTGGAAAGTTTCTGTATTAATATGGTAAGACACATTGTGAGGCCCTTAATTGGAGTTTAAGATACCTCCCTTGTAGTTCAAATATTTCTTTAAGTTATGGTATAAACATGGATTCTTCTGAAATTATTTATGGGTATGTTGATGCTAATTATGCTGGAAATATTAAAACCTATAAGTCCTTGACTGGTTATGTGTTTATTTCATGTTTTGGTTCTATTTCAAGGAAATTAAATATAAAATTTATGGTTTCCCTTTCAACCTCAGAATCTAAGTACATTGCCTTGACTGAGGCTTTTAAAGAATCCCCTTGGATTAAAGACCTATCTTCTGAACTCAATATTTTTAATTTTGTAATTTGTATTTACTAAAATAGTCATTCTGAACTTCATATATCCAATAACTTATTATTCCATGCTAAATAAAAATTTATTGATATTAGACTTTATTTTATTAAATATATTATAGAATCAGGAACCATGTGTTTCAATAAGATACACACTTACATAAACTTATCTGATAGTTTGACTAAAGTCATGGTATTGCCTAAGTTTAAATTTTATTTAGTTATGTTAAATTTGGTTCCTATTTTATAACCATAGGTGCAATAACATCACCAAATTCAATTAAAATTGGTGGAGATTTTTGAATTGTGGCATTTGATTATATTTTCATATTAAATTTTACTTTATCATAATCATCCCATTTATATTGTTAATTCCTCACACATGAAAAATATTAAGATTTATTTTCATAATCATTTGTTATGTTGGATATGGTATTCTCCTTTGAGGATTCTTCATGTCATGTGGGCTTCTCATTTGGGCATTGGCCTTCAACCAGCTCCACTTCCCATGTTTCTTCTGACTCACTGATCTCGTGGCCTCTATATTTTGGGACATTGATTTGTTTATCCACCCATTTTATTTTATAAATTCACCAATTTCAGATTATCTGATTATGCCATTGTATTTTATGTTAGTTTATAAATCATGGTGTGTTTTGGTTGGATGTGAAATTACGCACTGCATGTGGTGTTAGGGGAATTGATGCCCCCTATGGCTCTGTCACTTTGAGTGATTCATTTTGGTTTTCCATATTTATTGGTTCTCTCATGCTCTCATATCTGGTTCCCAAAAACCTAGCTAGATTCCCTTTGATATCCAATGGTGAATCTTTATGCCTATCAAACTCCACAATACACTTATGGTGTAATTATCCTGATGGAGCTTCGACAAAAATGTCCATACACCATTATGAATAGTCGAGTGAATATGATCCAATCCAAGAAGGTACCTATTATGATATTTGAGGAATTCATTGGGCTTTTAAATTTCAAGACATATAGGAAAAAAAAATTAAGAGATCAGGATGGTCGAACTTATCAGTGTCCTACACTATAAGTTCATTAGGATTTATTTATAGCAGTTGTACCTTTTGTGCTTCTATTATTGTTTTTTCATTATTTGTATCATTTAAATTTTTTTTGTCTCCTGATCATAATTAAATTTGTGGATACTAGGTGGTGTTATTTTCATGAAAATAGGTCCCCATGAGACCGAATCACATTAAATATTGTGTTTATCTTATTTTTATCCTTTATTTCATTTATTATATCGCTTTTTTGGATTTTTTTTTCTATTAGAAATAAATCATTTTGGTCCTCATTTGGGGTTTGGATTTCTTCATGTATTCATGTCAGCCTCTCCCTCAAACCTCTATTGTGTTTCTCTATCACAACTTTTCAAAATATGGAATTTTTTTAATAATAAACATAATTTCCCAACGTCACTTCATCAATGGAGATTTGGAGTGTAAAATTAAGTATGCTTTATGTGTTTAGTGTTGGATTCTGGGGAAGCACCTATTTCACCAAAATGTGGACTTTTATTTGTATTTGGTTTTGTTTATTTATTTTGATGTAAGTTTATGTCCCAATAAATAGGGTGTTTAGTGTGTATTGTATGGTGTTTTTCATTCAAATATGAAGAAATAAGATCTTTCTGTTTCTACTAAAAATTCTATTATGATCCCCTCTACTGATCTGTGAACGGATTTTCCACCGATAAATCCACATTCAGTGGTATCAGAGGGCACCAATGGTGTTTCCACCAGTTGGGTGAGATTTTTTTGGGCCTTCTATAGTATAATTCAAAATCAATAAGATGATAAATAGTTTATTGGTTATTTTAAGTCCACTTTTCAATCATCTTTGTTTTTTATTCCAAATTTTACTTTTATTTTTAGTTGTAAAAAGGTGTGATCCATTTTTCAAAACTGTATTGAAATATATTTTTTTTGATTCCCAAACATCTTCCCATTTTTAGGGTTTTCTCCCCCTCTCTCCTCCCACCATCACACCACCCATGACCCTTTTCATTCCAAATAAATAAAAAAATTGCAAAACAATCCTCACTCTACCTTTCCATCAACACAAACAAAAATATTTCCTCTATACATTTGTGTTCTGAAAAATAAATTGGCATTCAATGATTATAAAATTATTTCAATCATCAATTTCAAAAAAAATTATTGTATGAAATTATTAGGAAAAAAATATCATCCCTTGATTCAAAAAAAAATATAGTCTTTCTATCCAACAAAAATTGACAATATGAACTGCTAAAACAAAAATATATAGTAGTTTTCAACTCTAAAAAAAAGTCTACACTTCTAGATATCTACATCTTTAATTTTCCTATAAAAAATATTTTTCCCCATAGAGAATTAAATTTTCTAAATATTTGATCCCAAAGTTGAATAAGAATAGTTATGAAAATTGTAAAATCCGAATTCGAGAACTCCTTATCACCCAAGATGTCATATACATCGTGGGGGTGGATAAACTGATCCAGAATCCAAAGAAGCGAAGGTTGCCCTTTGGGATGTTAAAAAGACTACTTGTTGGGAAGAAAAGAAGTGGGAATGAAAGGACAAATTGATAATTTATCAATAATTTGACAAAGAGTATTTCAAAATAATCTCTTCATCAAAATCATTAAAGGAGATATGGAAAAATCTAAGAAAATATTTCAAAATCACTAAAAAAGTGAAGCATATATGACTATAATCTCTAGGAAGTGAGTTAGAATCCCTTTTTATGTAATCTTATAAAGTTTTTGTTGATTACCATACTCAGGTAATGGTTTTGGTGAACCCACTGAAAATAAATGGAGAAAATATTGTTGACATGCGAGTATGTGAAAAAATAATTGTAATCCTTAGATCCAAAATTTTATTATATTGTTATTTCCTTGGAAGATACAAAAGAACATGAAATGATTTTTTTCGAATAACTCATGGTATCTCTTCAAAATCATGTACTGAAGGTGAATCATTTAAGTGATACCAATGAATTGGAGCATTCCCTACAATCAAAATTTTATTTCAAAAACTCTGAAAAGAATAAAGGGGGGAATTTTGAAGAATCCAAGGTAGAGGATTCTATGAATAATAATATGATCTAATATGATAAGGATGAGGAAGAAGAATCCCAAATCAAAGAGGTCGTGGATATAAAAACTTTAATCCATGAGAATGATTACAAGGTAGAAATGGGGATTCAATAATCACCAATGGGATAAAATAAATGTTCAATGCTATAATTGTCAAAAATATGGACATTATAGCAATGAATTATGGTATAAGAAACCCATGTAGAATGAAATTTAGGAGGCACATATTGTCAAAGTAGGAGATACTTTTAGTGATTCCTATTTTTTGATGGAAAAAATATTAACCCAAAATCAAGGTATGTGGTATCTTGACTATGGAGCTGGAAAATACATGACAAGTCACAAGCACTTATTTATGAACCAACATGAGAGGTTTCGAGGAGATATTTTATTTGTAAATATCTCCATGATATTTTTTCATGAGATAGGAAATATATTGATCAAGAAAAAACATAGAAATCATGATTTTATCTCTGATGTCTACTCTGTAAGCGATATAAATACCAACATCTAGAGTCTTAGGAAATTGGTGAGAAAAGGCTTTCACATAATACAAAAAAATAAAAAATGGAGATTTTTAATGATAGAGGAAAACTGGTCACATAAGTACCAATGGTGAAGAACTGTATGTTTTTTCTTTTAATCCAACCTGACGTACAACAGTGTTTGACGACTGTACTTTATGATAAATAATGGATATGGAATCTCAAGTTCACGCATTTAAAATTTTAAAGTTTAAGATTATTATGAAGAAAAAAGATGGTGAATGAGATACCTATCATTGGACACCCGAATCAAATATGTGAAAGTTGTGTTTTAAGAAAACAACATAGAAACAGTTTTGCAATGAAGGCCAACTAGAAAGTTGTGGGGCCACATGATATGGTTCACACCAATATTTGAGATATACTAAATTAAAAATAAAATGAAAAAATGAGGTATTTTATAATATTTATTGATGATTATATCAAGAAAAACATGGATATATTTTCTCAAGATGAAGTCATAAGTGTTTGGAATCTTCAAAGAATTAAAGGAGCTGGAGGAAAATCAAAGCAATCATCTCATACAAATTTTATTATCCAATAGAGGTGGGGAGTACACCTCTGATTTTTTTCAAGAGTACCTCATGTAGCATGAAATTCAACACCAACTGACATTGTCTTACACACCTCAAATAAATGGAGTATCTGAAAGGAAAAATTTCACCATTCTCAACATGGTAAGAAGAACACTGAAAGAAAAAGGAGTTCCCATGACTTTCTGGTCTGAAGTGGATTTGTTAGCAGTGTATCTACTCAATAGATTCCCAACAAAAAAATCTTAAGGAAAAGCCACTGCATGAAGCATTTAGTACTCACAAGTCAAGTATAATCCATCTTAGAGATTTTGGTTCCATTGCCTATATTAGGATCCTGGAGGAAAAATGAAAAAAGATCGAGGATGAAGGAGTGAAGTGTGTCTTGATGGGATACAGAGATCAAGAAATGGGATATCAGTTATATAATACTATCACCAAGAAGATTATATCCATCATAGATGGTATCTTTGATGAAAAGGATGCATGGAAATGAAATCAAGATGATGATTCAAGATAAGTATAAATCACTCTAGAAGATGAACAAATAATTGAAGAAGTGCCATTGCAGTGATAAGGAATTAAAGAAGAAATGATTAAATAACTACATACTCCTATATCTAGAGAAATTTAATGATAACTTTATCAAATACATCCCCAAAACATTTTAATCCTTATAGATATATTTTAAAGAATATAACCAATGGAGGAGTATGTAAATTTTTATTATCTATCAGTGGATTCCAATCCAGTTAGTCTCGAGGAAGATAAAACCAATGAAATATATAAGAAAGTGTTTGATAAGTAAATATATCCCATTGTTGAAAACAAAGTCTACAAGAAAAAATAATACATTAACTATGATAAAGTCATTTCACCCATTCATCATCCACCTAGATATGATGCAAATGTCTAGGTTACAAGGAAAACAAGTTTAAAGTGGGTATGTTGAATAATAAAATTATTTTCCTCATGGAACCAACTATACAATAAAAAAATGGAGGCTTGGATTTTTTAAATGAAGTATTCTTGATTTTTTTTCATTGGATTATTGGAAAACACCTATTACACCAAACTATGGATTTTTATTTGTTTTTTGTTTTAATCATTTTTTTTTCTGTAAGTTTGTATCCCTATAAATAGTGTGTGTGGTGACTGTTGTTTTTCATTCAAGTATAAAGAAATAAAATCATTTTATTTCCACTAAAAATTCTATTTCAATCACCTCCAGTGATCTACATTTGTATTTTCTGCGACTAAATACGCCTTTATAATTTCCATAGAACATGATTTTGAGATTTCTAACTTTAGTATCCATCTTTTAGATAATAATTTTCTCTAGTTAATCTTAACTAAATATTCTAGTACATCCCTAATATTATTAAATGTTATGGGTGTAGCACCCCAAGCTTCCACAGTATGCTTCTCTTTGAATAATACAATAGCGTGTGTTATACGCAACTTCGAGTTCTACCACACACCACAACCAATCATACTAGCCGTTATACCAACTTTTTGAAATTTTATAAATTTTATCTTTCAAAATGGACTTCATTTTTGGATTCGGAATATTGAAATTATCCTAGGGTAAAATTTTCGAACTTTTCAGATAACTTTTATATTTTGATGAATAGTGAAAATTATTAAATTTTAATTAAAAACAACTTTTTTAATCAAAATAATTAATAGTGATAAATTATGAATTTAAGTGGTTTTAAAGTATATTTATAATATTGTTTTACCATTTAATACAATTTTGGTCATTGTACATAATTTTACAATTAAACCGGACATAAACAAGTGTCAATCTTTTGATAGTTATTAACTCTTAAAAACACGCTTTTTGTTTTAACAACGGGGATTAATTTTAAATTAATTTCTGCCACTTCTGTGTTTTGAATTTGAAAAAATGGATTCCATATTTGGAATTAGGATTTCAAAATTGTGTAAATAGGTAAATTTTATTTTTAGACATTTTGAATAATTACTTCGGTAAATATTTTATTTACCATGGTTAAAGGGTAAATCTGGTAAATAAGGGTAAAAAAATAATATTATAATAATAATAAATTACAATAAAACGTGACTAACCTTATTGGTGGATACATATCCGACCATGGGCATCTTTGGGTCGATTTTGGGACCCCATGGAGCCAATTTTAGGTGATAAAGACACTTTATATTAATTAAGTTGAAGTAAATTCAAAAATGACATAAGCATATATCTTTTAGAAAAACAATTTTTACATAGGGTTATATATGTTATATTTTTGACTATAAATATTCATTAGAAAGATAAAAATATTTCCTACAGAATTGTATTTTATTTAAAAAAATTAGACATTAAATAATTTAATTTATTTATGACACAATGATGATGCAGTAATTACCGTATTAATGAAAGATTAAGATAATTGATATTATAATACCCAAATAAATGTAATTTGAGACTTTTTATAATTTAAAATAATTTTCTAGGTTAATATGACATATTATTATTATTTATATAAATTTTTTTCTAAGTAATAATTCTGTTATGAATTTATAAAAAACAAAATACCCAATAGTGTCAAAATTGACATAAAAGAGTTTTTAAAACAAATATTATATTATTAATTGATATTAAATTCCTGAAATTCTAAGGTTTGGAAAAGATAATTATATCATGATATTTTTATCATTAATGGACCACTTGGGTGTCCCTTGTATTTATATAGTAAGTTTATCAACTATATAATATAAAAATACAAAGTGACATGGTAAATGTCAAACTAATTAACTAAGAGTTAAAAATGAAAGATAAGGTTAATATAATGACCCAAACCTGTCTAAATTCTATTGGTTGAAAGTATTTCGACCCATACCCACCTTATAATTTTAATAATCCACTTTGGATCCATTAGAAACCGAATATGAATTTTTTATAAAATAATATTTCTATCTTTTCCAAAGGTGCCCCCCACCCCTCTTATAAAAGGGCACTCCCCCTTCTCACTAATTCACACATTCAAAGCATTTTTTCTCGGCCAACCCCTACCCAAATACTCTCTCAACTTCCCTCAATTAAACCTAGAGGACTTATTTTGATCAAAAATCCATCCTAAGCATCCCTTTTGATCAAATCAAAAGGAAGAACCCGAAGAAGAGGTAATATTTTCACCACCCTTTTTCAAGTTCCTTTCTTCTTCAACTTCTTCTTTCTTTGTTATTCCCATTCTAAAATAATAACTCTAGTATCTTCTATATATGGAGATTTTATTATAAATATGGTAAAACCATATTCAGTATTTTATCCATCCTTTGAATGACATGTCACTATACGTGCGTACACACGACTTACCGTCTCCACGTCGTGGTGTAATTGATATTCAAAACATTATTATTTGGATGGGTATAATAATGATGTGTAATTCATGTAAATAATAAATATAACATGATAATTATTCTTTATATATGATATAAAATCCAATTATATATTATTTTAAAATCAAAAGAGTGATATTGTCGCTCGTGCGTACGTACGGACTACCGTCTCCACGAACGTGATGAGATTCATTCCCCGTCATATCTATTCAAGTATAATTATTATTTTATGATTAAAAATAATGTTTAAGGACTTTATATAATTCTGTATATGAATAAGATACAACCTATCCATAATAAACATAGCTTATGTAACAAAACATATAAAAGAAAACGAGTAAGTTAACACCTGAAACGATGATAACACTAAGATATTATTAACAAAGAAATGTTAAAAGATAATATATGATATCATATTAATGTATATGGTTCTTGTATAATTTAATAACAATTATTTCACCATTATACATGAGTATAGCCTACCCTCGACCAAGGAAAAGTACAAGGTAAGGGGTTTTCATCTCACTCCTTATTCCCGTGAGATTCATGCCATATTGCCACTATTACCATTTGTGTGGTGTATATACTACCAATAATTGTATTCTTTGTGTAATACACTTTAATTTATGTGTATTTACATATTCATTGTATGATACCTCTTTCATTGGGTGAATGTTTTTCAAGTTACCAAATTGGTAAGGGTTTATTTCACAATCTCTTCATTATCCGAGGTTGTTTATATGTAATTATCTACTGGGATCTCTTTATCATCCACATCCATGTTTCTTAAAAAAAAGTATTTCAAATAATTATTACTATGTTATAGGATATGGTTTAATGTCATTTTTAACCTTGTTGACTTTTATAAGATGTTTATAAAGTAATATTTCCGTTGTTTTCCAAAAAAGGTCATTTTTAACCTTTTCGACAGAGTTAAGGTAAGAATGTCTTTTTTAACTTATACGGTGGGTGCGGCTATTTTCCACCATTATAAAATCTTTAAAGCTTCCCTTACAAGATAATAAGTATATTTTCAAAGTAAATGTTTTATTTTATAATTATGTTGCTTTTAAATGATTTCAAAAAAGAGATATTTCTCTCAAATAGTTTTGATTTCATCTATGTCAACATCCTTTGATAAATTTTACACTTATTTGAAGTTGATTTATTATGATACAAATCATCCATATTTTATGTAAGTTTTTGTGATATGTTTGACTGTGGACTAGATATTTTTATTTCATTAATGGTTTATGATTAATGTTTTGGCATTTCATATGCTAGTTTTAATATGAATGTTTATGTTATATTTCATCCTCTTCTTAAGATAAATGTGATGGACTAGTATGTTCTAGGTTGGGGTCCAGTTATAGCAGACCCTCCGGGTTGGTGTCCGGTTATTAGAGGCACTCTGGGTTGGTGTACGGTTATTAGAGGCACTTCGGGTTGGTGTCCTGTTATTAGAGGCACTCCGGGTTGGAGTCCGGTTACAGAGGCTCTCCGGGTTGGGTTCCAGTTACAGTTATCCCTTAGGTCTCGGCAAGAGGCCTTGACACAGAAATTAATGTTTGGAATTATGAATTCTATCATTATGAATGTGGTTATTTATATTGCATGTGATTATTCGACTAATAGAATATCCATTTGAATAAGTAAATGGAATTATTTTATTTTATCATTTCCATATTATGCTGAAGTTCAAGTTTAAAAGGCTTTTGTTTTAGTTATACATTGTCTTAAATGTTTATGATTATTTATGAAATTTTCTGCTATATTGTTATCCTTAATAATCATTTGAGCTCACCCCTTTCTATGTTTTATTTTTCCAAGGATTCCAAGAAGTGTATTGTGATTGATATGCAGGGTTAAGCAAATGGAATAATGGCATTTGTGAAGGATTATTTATGTTGTTTTGTATGTTATGAAGTGTAATGTAACATTCTTGTATGTAATCTATTTTCCAAGACTGCTAAACTGATTGGTCCTTCGGTACTTGATTCCTTGTAATCATGCAAATGTATTAAAATAATGCACCGACTCTGGGTAACTGGGGTCGGGGAGTTACAGTTGGTATCAGAGGAAGTTTAGAAATAACCTTGGAAACTAGATTTAGATAAACTCCGATTAGAGCACATCTCCCTAAGATAGACTTTGAGAATTAGTAAAGAATAACTTCCTAGAATTTTGGTATTGTAGATATTTTGTGAGTTTTCCAAGCAATACATCCCTGTCTGGATACGATCAGGTAGAGGTGGCTCTGGCACAGATGTACCTAGGGGTAAAACTCGAAAACACTACTTTGAGCTAGACTCGGTTGGGAACTGGTGCACGACAACGGGCCTTGCTGCACTCTTGGTTATGACACTCCTGAGGGATATGCTTAAGATAATTCTCATTTTCTTTACAAAACATTATGAAGGGCTTATAAGTATATACTTACTCAAATAAAACATTTTTATGATTATGGATTATATCCTTAAACTGTTCAATTTACGTTAGGTATTTTACAAGTTTGGAATTATTCATTTCAATTCATAAACTGACCTAGTGTATTCCATTGTATAGAAATGGTGCCCAGTAGAAGGAATGTGAAATCCAGCAATACATATGATCCAAAGAGTAAGAAGGTTCATATCTTCAACGGTATTAAGCCAAAATTTAGAAGGGATATAGTCTCTCATGTTTTCTCAACATATGAATAAATCGTATCATGTGTTGATAAGATAAGTAAAGAATTCTCTGAGTCCTATGGCTTTGAAGGGAATCAATAGAAGAAAAGGATGGAAGAGAGAAATATGGATAAAGGGAAGAGGGAAAAGAATAATTTTCCCATATGTGATAACTGGGGGAAGAAACACCCCAGAAATATCTTGAAGGGAATGGAATATTGTTATAAGTGTGGAGAAAAAGGAAACCAAGTACGTGACTGCAAGGGTAAGAAAAAAGTTTCAAATGTACAATGCTTCATCTGTAAGAAGTTGGGACACTATGCAAACCAGTGTTCAAATAATCACAGTATTCCCCAAATGATGTTATTGGATAATAATCAAGTTATGATACTACCACAGATGAAGAGGAATGACTAGTGTTCTTATGTTGTTATTTTGGAATTATTTAATTGAATTGTTGTCTCAATGATGTACTGGAAATAAATAAGGATTGTACTGCAGTACTATTTCATTGAGGATTTGAGATTTTACGGTACTAAGAAAAGTGACTCTACAATGAGTTAAACTTTTTGAAAATTGCATGGTTGAAGGAAAGATAAACCTTAATATGGTCCTAATATTGAGTTACTGATTTTGGAATAATATATGGTTTATTTGGGTAAATTATATTGGATATTCATGACTGCCTTGAAACTGATTAAATATTTGTATATTATATCATTGTTGGAGTTTACAACATTTTTGGATGGATGAAGTATATCTAGTATTCTATAAGGAATAAGGGAGTATGAATGTAATCAATAAGGTTTTATGGTAATTCAGGATGTTTCAGTGTTTTAAAAGAATACATGATAAAGGTATTCACATACTATTACTGGGTAAAAAGGATCTAAATTATGTTTACCTTTCATATAAATTTTGGATTGAGAGTTTAAAAAAGTATTTTGGATAAGTATAAAGGTTGGAATGGATTAAGTTTGAAAGGTTATTTTTGAAATTTTATAAAAGGACAACACGCAGACCGTGTGATGACCCGTCGCGTCAGACAAAGCTGTAGGAATCAAACACACAACCATAGTGCAATTGGGATTTATCGCCTACCACTAGACTAAGTGATGTTCCTATATGGTATAATGTATTTTCTTCAAGGTTCTGATATGTGAATTATAAATTCATTATATTTGGAACCCTATACGATTATGATAAATAGAGTATTTTGAGTTGTATTATGTTTTGGGGTGAAAGATGAGTTTGTGGTAGAAATTTATTAATGGATAAAACTCTAATTATAAAGTAATTATATCTCCTTATGATCTTATCCAATATCATAAATAAATTCCTCAACATTAATAAAAGGAACTTAGAACAAAAATGTTGTCCTAGATGGTACCTTAGATCATCACAAATTTATAGTTTTGGGATTGTTGGCTTTTTCATAGCCATGTTCTCTACCACTCTACATCAGATATTTATGGTTAGATTTCTCTTCCATATCCATATTTTCCTACATGTAACCCTATTATTTGTTATTTTTAGTAACCTTTATACTTAGCACTCTTTATTTTAAATAAAGGCCTCATTAATTTATTTTTTGATGTTGGATTTCAACTAAGATATTTTGAAACGTCAACCCCAAGTTTTAAATACTGAGCATAAATTGTGAGGACACAATTTATTGAAGGATGGTATAATTTAACACCCCAAGCCTCCACGGTACACTTCTCTTTGAATAAAACAATAGTGTGTGTTGTACGCAACATCGAGTTCTAACACACACCACAACTAATCAAACTAGTCGTTATACCCACTTTTTGAAATTTTATATATTTTATCTTTCAAAATGGACTTCATTTTTGGATTTGGAATATCTAAATTAGCCTAGGGTAAAATTTTGGAACTTTTCAGATAACTTTTATATTTTGATGAATAGTGAAAATTACTAAATTTTAATTAAAAACAACTTTTTTAATCAAAATAATTAATAGTGATAAATTATGAATTTAAGTGGTTTTAAATTATATTTAGAATATATTTTTACCAATTAATACAATTTTGGTCATTTGACATAATTTCACAATTAAACTGGACATAAACTAGTGTCAATCATTTGATAGTTATTATCTCTTAAAAACACGCTTTTTGTTTTAACAACAGGGATTAATTTTAAATTAATTTCTGCCACTTATGTGTTTTGAATTTGGAAAAATGGATTCCATATTTGGAATCAATATGTCCAAATTTTGTAAATAGGTAACTTTTATTTTTATACATTTTGAATAATTACTTCGGTAAATATTTTATTTACCATGGTTAAATGGAAAATCCGGTAAATAAGGGTAAACAAAATAATATTATAATAATAATAAATTACCCTAAAACGTGTCCTAAACTTACTAGTGGATACATGTCCGACCATGGGTATCTTTGGGTCGATTTTGGGACCCCATAGAGCCACTTTTAGGTGATTGGGACACTTTATATTAATTAAGTTAAAGTAAATACAAAAATGACATCAGCATATATCTTTTAGAAAAAAAAATTTACATAAGGTTATATATGCTATATTTTAGATTATAAATATTAAGTAAAAATATAAAAAGATTTCCTACATAATAGTATTTTATTTATAATTTTTAGACATTAAATAATTTAATTTATTTATGACACAATGATGATGCAGTAATTACCGTATTAATGAATGATTAAGATAATTGATATTATAAATACCCAAATAAATGTAATTTGAGACTTTTTAAAAATTAAAATAATTTTATAGGTTAATATGACATATTAGGATTGTTTATATAGATTTTTTTCGAAGTAATAATGGTGTTATGAATTTATAAAAAAACAAAATACCCAATAGTGTAAAAATTGACATAAAAGAGTTTTTAAAAAAATATTATATTATTAATTGATATTAAATTCCTAAAAATCTAAGGTTCGGCCAATAGACTTATATAATAATATTTGTATCATTAATGGACCACTTGGGGGTCTCTTGGATGTATATAGTAAGTTTATTAACTATATAATATAAAAATACAAAGTGATGTGGTAAATGTCAAACTAATTAACTAAGAGTTAAAACTAAAATATAAGGTTAATATAATGACCGAAACCTGTCTAAATTCTATTGGTTGAAATTATTTCAACCCATACCCACCTTATACTTTTAATAATCTACTTTGGAGCCATTATAAACTGAATATGAATTTATTATAAAATAATATTTCTAGCTTTTCCAAAGGTGCCCCTCACCCCTCTTATAAAAGGGAACTCCCCCTTATCACTAATTCACACATTAAAAGCCTTTTGGATCAGCCAACCCCTGCCCAAATACTCTCTCAAATTTCATCACTTTAACCTAGAGGCCTTATTTTGATCATAAAGTCATCCTAAGGAGCCCTTTTGATCAAATCAAAAGGAAGAACCCGAAGAAGAGGTAATATTTTCACCACCCTTTTTCAAGTTCCTTTCTTCTTCAACTTCTTCTTTCTTTGTTATTACCATTATAAAATAATAAATCAAGTATATTCTATATACTGAGATGTTATTATAAATATGGCACAACCATATTCAGTATTCTATCCATCCTTTGAATGACATGTCACCATACGTGCGTACGTACGGCTTACCGTCTCCACGTCGTGGTGTAATTGATATTCAAAACATTATTATTTGGATGGGTATAATAATGATGTGTAATTCATGTAAATAATAAATATAACATGATAATTATTCTTTATATATGATATAATTTCCAATTATATGTTATTTTAATATCAAAAGAGTGATATTGTCACTCGTGCGTACGTACGAACTATCATCTCCACGAACGTGATGAGATTCATTCCCCGTCGTATCCATTCAAGTCTAATTCTCATTTTATGATTAAAAATAATGTTTAAGGACTTTATATAATTATGGATATGAATAAGATACAACCTATCCACAACAAACATGGCTTATGTAACAAAACATATAAAAAGAAAATGAGTAAGTTAACACCCGAAACGACGATAATACTAGGGTATTATTAACAAAGAAATGTTAAAAGATCATATACGATATCATATTAATGTATATGATTACTGTATAATTTAATAACAATTATTTCACCATTATACAGGAGGTTATCCTACCCTCGACTAAGGAAAAGTACAAGGTAAGGGATTTTCATCTCACTCCTTATTCCCGTGAGATTCATGCCATATTGCCACTATTACCATTTGTGTGATGTATATACAGCCCATAATTGTATTATTTGTGTAATACACTTTAATTTATGTGTATTTAAATATTCATTTTATGATACCTCTTTCATGGGGTGTATTTTTTTCAAGTTACCAAATTGGTAAGGCTTTATTTCACAATCTCTTCATTATCCGAGGTTGTTTATAAGTAATTATCTACTAGGATCTCTTTATCATCTACATCCATGTTTCTTAAAAAAAGGTATTTTAAATAATTCTTACTATGTTATAGACTATAGGTTAATGTCATTTTTACCCTTGTTGACTTTTTATAAGAAGTTTATAAAGTAATATTTCCGTCATTTTCCAAACAAGGTCCTTTTTAACCTTTTCGACAGAGTTAAGGTAAGAATGTCTTTTTTAACTTATACGGCGGGTGAGGCTATTTTATGCCATTATAAAATCTTCAAAGCTTCCCTTATAATCTAATAAGGATATTTTAAAATTAAATGTTTTATTTTATAATTATTTTACTTTTAAATGATTTTAAAAAAGAGATATTTCTCTCAAATAGTTTTGATTTCATCTATGTCAACATCCTTTGATAAATTTTACACTTATTTGAAGTTGATTTATTATGATACAAATCATCCATGTTTTATGTAAGGTTTTGTGATATGTTTGACTATGGATTAGATATTTTTATTTCATTAATTTTTTATGATTAATGTTTTGGAATTTTGTATGCTAGTTTTAATACGAATGTTTATGTTATATTTCATCCTCTTCTTAAGATTAATGTGTTGGACTAGTATGTTCCGAGTTGGGGTCCGGTTACAGCAGACCCTCTGGGTTGGTGTCTGGTTATTAGAGGCACTCCAGGTTGGTGTCCGGTTATTAGAGGCACTCCGGGTTGGTGTCCGGTTATTAGAGGCACTCCGGGTTGGAGTCTGGTTACAAAGGCTCTCCGGGTTGGGTTCCGGTTACAGTTATCCCTTAGGTCTTGGCATGAGGCCTTGACACAGAAATTAAAGTTTGAATTATGCATTCTATCATTATGAATGTGGTTATTTATATTGCATGTGATTTTTTGACTAGTAGAATATCCATGTGAATAAGTAAATGGAATTATTTCATTTTATCTTTGTCATATTATGTTGAAGTTCAAGTTTAAAAGGCTTTTGTTTTAGTTATATATTGTCTTAAATGTTTATGCTTATTTATGAAAGTTTCCGCTGTATTATTATCCTTACTGAGCATCTGAGATCACCCCTTTCTATGTTTTATTTTTTCCATGATTATAAGAAGTTTATTGTGATTGATATGCAGGGTTAAGCAAAGGGAATAATGGCATTCGTGAAGGATTATTTATGTTGTTTTGTATGTTATGAAGTGTAATGTAACATTAATGTATGTAATCTATTTTCCAAGACTGCTAAACTGATCCATCCTTTGGTACTTGATTCCTTGTAATCATGCCAATGTATTAAAATAATGCACCGACTCGGGATAACTGGGGTCGAGGCGTTTCAATGGGTTTTATTTTCTTCCATCAAATCAATCATGTTGGGCATTTCACTAGACATTCCACTAGAAGTTCCACTGGAATGTCTACTAGAGGTTCCACTGGAACTTCCAGTTGAGGTTTTATTGGAACTATCACTGGAACTTACAGTCCTATTCTAGTGAATTACAGTGCAAATATACCTTAAGTTTTAAACTGTACTATAATTTGTGGAGTCCCCCAAAAAATATGTTTTCTATATTATAGTGAAATTTTTATAGGATTCATTAAGGAATTTGGTTCTTTTCTTTCTCCACTGGAACTTCTAGTCTTATTCTACCTTATGTTATGACTATAAATTGTATTTTATTTTTTTGAATCTCTTAAAAAAACATGTTTTCTATGTTGCACTAAAGTTTTTATAGGATTAAGCAAGGAGTTTTCTTTTATTCTTTCCCCACTGGTTCCACTAGAACTTCTAGTGGAACTTATAGTCCTATTATACCTTAATTTATCACTAAAATATATAATGAAATTTTTGAAATCCACAAAAAATCATGTTTTATATATTCCACTAGAGGTTCCAATAAAAATTCCACTTCAGGTTCCACTAGAACTTTCACTAGAAATTCTAGTTGAGGTTCTACTAGAAATCCCACTATAACTTCTAGTCCTATTCTTTCTAATTATAGTGCCAGTCTATCTTATGTTGAAATAGATATTTTACTTTTTGAAATCCCCAAAAAACATTTATTCTGTGTTATAGTAAAATATTTATAAGATTCAATGGGGAATTTGGTTCTGTTCTTTCCTCACTGGAACTTTCAGTGGAGCTTCTACTATAACTTTGAATGGACCTTTCAACCCTATTTTGCCTTAATTTATCATTAAAACCTATAATTTAATTTGTGTAATACCCAAAAAACACAGTTTCTATATTCCACTAAAAATTGTATAGGATTTAGTATAGAATTTGGTTCAGTTCTTTACTCACTAGTTCTATTGGAACATCCAATGAAGGTTCTGCTCAAACTTCCAGTGGAACCTCTAGTCATATTCAACCATAATTTATCACTAAAACTTATACTGTAATTTGTGGAATCCCCCCCAAAAAAATGTTTTATATATTTTAATTAACTTTTTACAGGATTCAATAGGTAATTTCCTTTTATTATTTCCCCATTAGTTCAACTAGAACTTTTATTGGAACTTCCAATCCTATTATACATTAATTTATCACTAAAACATGTTCTATAATTTTTAGAATCCCCCAAAAAAGATATTTTCTATATTTCACTGGAATTTTTATATGATTCAGTAGGGAATTATCCTAGATTATTTTCCCATTGGTTCTACAAAACTTCTAGTGGAACTTTCAATGGAACTTCTACTAGAACTTACAATCCTATTTTACCTAAATTTATCACTAAAACCTATACTATAATTTACAAAATCCACAAAAAAATATGTTTTCTATATTGCACTAAAATTTTTAGAGGATTCAACATGGAATTTTCTTCTATTCTTTTCAAACTAGTTTTACTAGAACTAATAGTGGAAATTATAGACCCTTTATACCTTAAATTATCACTAAAACCTGTACTTTAATTTTTATAATCCCCCAAAAAACATGTTTTCTATATTTCAGTAACATTTTTACTGGATTCAGTAGGGAATTTTTTTAGTTTCTCTCCCCACTGGTTCTTCTAGAACTTATAGTGGATATTCTAGTTCTATTAAACATTAATTTATCACTAGAACATATATTTTAATTTTTGGAATCCCCCAAAAACATTTTTTCTATATTCCACTGAAATTTTATAGGATTCATCAGGGAATTGTTTTTTTCTATCCATTCCTATTGCAAGTTATGTGATTCTCAAGGAAATTTATTTCTTTTAATTTTTAGGTGTGAAATTTAGGTCAAATATGACATCTTTACAAATATTTATTCAATAAATCCAACCATATTTGAAATATTTTCATGCAATTTCACCATAGGATAGCCTAAAACACCATGAGTTTTTATGAATTATTTTATTCTTTAAATAAATTATATTTATGTGATGGATTATGCTACAAGAAACCCCAAGTTAAGCTTTAAATACATGCACATAAATTCAATATTTCACTACACATAACACAAAGTTAAGCTTCCACTATACACAACAATGACTTGTCTTGCATTACACGCAACATTAAGCTTTAACGAAACCATGATATATTATTAATATTATTTAAATATGGTCCATATAACCTAGCTATTAAACTCAGGGATATGAATATTAATAAACAATTATTAAATATTACGTATAATGTTTTTATATAAATAAAACATATTGATAATAAGATATATAATTTTTGAAAAATTCTTTATAGGTTTCAAAAATACTATTTTCTCAAAAAAATGTTTTTTATGTATTTTTGTAAACAATAATAAAATTAATTTTTGAAAATTTTATAAAATTAATTTTATAAAATAAACATAATTTTTTCATTCACATTTTTAGAATTATCTTAGGGTGAATTTTTTGGATTTTTCTAAAAAGTTTCATTTTTTGATAAATAGTGAAAAATACTGAATTTTAATTAAAAACTCTCCTTTCATTTAATTTATTTATATAGTTAAATTATATGTTAAATTGGTTTTAAATTATATTTATTTCAATTATATATATATATATATATATATATATATATATATCTAATTTATGTCATTTTAATCAATTTAATATTGAAATTGGGTATAGAAACATTGTAATATTTTGATCATTTTTTGATTTAAAAACATGTTTTCTTGTTGTGTCTGCATGATAAAATTTTAAATTAAATTCTACCAATTATGTGAATAGAATTTTTCAAAATTGATTCCATATCTAGAATAATAATAATTTATATTATCTAATTTTTTTAACTTGATTTTTTTTACCATAATTATTAGTGAAAACAGTTAAAATTAATTAATGCAATTAAGGTTAAAACAAGGTTTTACGCATTACTTGCATTTTAATTAAAATTAATTTTACACACCCATATGATTTTTGTTTTAATGAATTGGATTTAATATATATAATATTTAGGTCTAAATTATCTAATAAAAATATTTTTAATCTTATTTTTATATGATTAATTACCTAGGTAAATAAAAAGATACAAGTTACCTTGGTAAAAACAATAAGGATAAAATTGGGTAAACTTAAATACTAAGGAATAAATTGATAAAAAATATGTTTATTTTGTGTTATGAATGTTTTTATAGATCAAATAAAACCTCCCATACATTATTATTCAATTTTTTAGGAACATTATGTAAGTTATACCTCCCAATAGTGATTACTTTTGGGTATTTATAAGAATATCACTCCTCCTCAATTATAGAAGGGCAGTCACTCTCCCCCTTATTCACACCTCTCTAGAAATTTTTCTCAACTAAAATCTAAAAAAATAACTCCCAATATTACCTCCTCTCATCCTAAAAACTTTATTTTTATAATCAATCTATACAAGGAAGGATTTTAGTGCAAACATAATGAGGATACCCAAAGAAGAGGTATCGTTCATCCGGGAAAATTATTGTTTTATTTCTTCCTTGAACCCCTTAAATTATTATTATACCATGATGATATTATAACCACAGTATCTTAAATATACTTATATGTTTTTATTTTAAGGTTATTACCTATAACCACATACACTTTCATCAAGTGGGTTACGAAATCATTATTTGTGTGTTCGACGGACTACCGCATCACGAACCGATGTCATTTATTTTTACATTAAAACCTCTCAAGGATAGTCATAATGGTGAATTTATAGCTTATATATGATATATATGATATTTATGATGTTATTATGATTCTATAATTTTTCTATCACATATACCTTCATGCTTTCTATTTTTTAGGAATATGATAACGTTGTTTGTGCGTACGACAGACAACCGCCTCGCGCAGCATTGTGATTCATTGACACTAAAGATGGGTTTAATGAAAATATGTGATGTATATGACATGAGAATAATTATTTAATGATTATATATTATTTATTTTTATTTATTTTAATCTTACAATAAAATGAAAAATAGTCTTCATGTGTACATACGACCTACCGTCTCCATGAACGACGCATTTCATTTCCTATCACTAAATTTTATGGATTACTCTAAATAAATATCTAATGAATATATATGATATCTATATCATGGTTTAAATTTTTTATATTATTAAATCATGATCAAATTAATAGGACCAAAAATTTAACAAATCGAACCATATACCTGAAACCAAGCAGTTATTACCCAAAAGGTAACTTTAATATTGAATAATTAATAAACATATAATAAAAGGTCATAATAAAATAATATATGGTATTATATATATAAATATATTAATTTGGTTCTTAAATATATTTATTATACTTTAGTTTTAAATGAGTATGATGTAATTCAATACATAAGGTAAAGGATTTTTGTTTCAGTTTTCCTTCTTTGAGACATATGTTATGTTATGCACTTATATTCATTTAGGAGGTGTACATACAGCTCCTTTGACATTTAATATCATGAATTTATTCATACTAGTGATATTTTAAGTTTCAATTTATGTTATTCCCTCATGGGACTTATGATTAAAGGTTACCAAAGTGGTATGGGTTTTATGTTGCAATCACATCATTTATTGGGATTATCTATGATTAAGTATCCAATGTTGATATCTCTTGATTTACCTCAAAATAATTATCATGAATTTTATTATCCTCTGGTTATTCATGATATATTAAAGTTATGGTTCCATTTTTACACTCTTTTATACTTAATATAATTAAGAATTTTTTTTTAATAAAATCCAACTTTATTTATCTCTTTAGTTGGAAATCTATTTTATTTCAAAACCATGTTTTCTAAAAATGTTTTAAATTTTTTTTATCACCATCTTATGATTTTTAAAAGTCATTTTTACCCATTTTTTACTTTCTTTAAAAAAATAATTGAATCTTCATATCATTTTTTAAATAATGCTCATTTGGATTTTACCATAAATGTGAAAGGAATATTTGTTTTTGCATATGACATGAATAGAATTTTCTAGCTTTATGACTAGCCAATTCTTTAAAGATTCCTTTATAATGTTTTTAATCTATTTTCAAATAAAAATGTTTTCAAAATTTTTTACGTTTTAAAATTGTTTTTCAAAGAAGAAAGGATATTTTCATCAAAAAATGTTTTAAATGATCTTTCAAAATTATTTCCCATTTAATATGAAATATTTTGTTGTTACCTACACCTTACTTGGGATATGATCCAATGATACCATTAATATTATTTCTCTAAATGGTTTGTGTTTTTATTTCATGATTTTTATGAAACCCATTTCTATTCCATGGGTTATACCATGAGGAAATGATTATGAAACCTGCTTTTTTCATGGGTTATTCTATGATGAAATGATTATGAAACCTATCCCTTTTCCATAGGCTATGATATAATGAAATGTTTATGATAACCATTTCCTTTCATGGGTTATTATGTGATTAATGTTTATGATATTATGGAACACATAAATATGGTTTTCATTATGTGAAGGTTAGGACCTATATCTCCATCCAATGAATTGGTTGAAGATTTATATATCTTGTGAGATAGACATGGAAAGAATGGTAATTGAACCCGGTAGAGTAAGATAGGACTGGAATAGGGAATAAACTTTTTATATTAATATAGGGATGGAAAAAGGAGTAAACTCGGTTTAGTAAAGGACTTTGTCTTCTATGATGGAATTTCTAGTGAGGCTTGACCAATATAGAAATGATTTTATATGATTATGTGTATGCCACAAATTCCATGTTTTATGACAATGTCATTCTCTCATGGATCGTGTTCTTTGATTATCTCTTGATTTATGTATTATGAACTATTAATACTTATTCCATGACTCAAATTTAAGATCTTTGTTATGTAGGGTATGGTTTTAAAATATTATTCTCATGATCCCATAACCTTATGTTCATTTTATGGTTATGTATCTCCATTTTTACCCTTACTGAGCATCTAAACTCACTATTTTTTATGTTTCCTTTAACCAAGTTATGAAGATATGCATTATGTAGGATTTTTCTAATAAGGTTTCTAGTGGTGAAGAATGTAGTGGGAGATGAAGTGGCTCACTTATGGTTTGGTGTATATGTTTCCAAGTTTACAGAGGCACTAAACTATTATGGTCCTTAGATGTGTTATTATATAATATAAATAATAATCATTAAAAATGATATAATATCTATGTATGATAAGTCTGGGTCTCTATAGTTGGTATCAAAGGATATTTTAGTTAACCTTTGGAAACTATGATGATAAAATCTTAATGAGATCCCTAAGGAGATGTTTAAGGATAATTCTAAGGATGAGTAAAAGTATAGGAAAATGTCCTTGAATTTTAAAAAAGGATAGAGTGAGTGGTTTACATATAATTAAATCCTTGTATGGATACTATAAGTGGATGTGGATCTGTCATAGATGTACACAGGGGTAACAACCCCAAAATCATCATATTGAACTAGAATCGATCGAGAACTGATACACGACAATGGTCCTTGCTGCACACCTGGTTTGACACTCATGGGGGATATTATTTGGGAATTCACAAACACTTTATGAACCATCATGAAGTATTTAAATAGAATATGAATATGAATTAACTAGGATAAACCTAAGGTTCTATAGATTAAATAATGACATGTCATTATTTATACATCCTATAAGTAATTTTTCAAGATTAAGTGGTTTCCTGTTATAATAATTATTTATCACACTATGTTTTTTGGTATTAGTAAATGGTTGTAAACTAAATGAACCATGTTAATTTTTAGTGAAAAATATAATGAAATGATTATCCTCCTGAGTAACCAAATGTTATGGAAGCTGGAATGAAAAATCTCATTGTTATCCTCACACAACTATCTCAATCTATGAATCATGTAGGACTTCCAAATGAAAAAATAATGGTTAAATTCTATTGATTCCTTTATGAGGTAGTGTTTACCTTCAATTAGTGGAACCATAGATCCTCTAGTTGTTGAACGATGGATCAGTACCATTAAAAACATATTCTTCATTCTCTAGTCTTCGGAGCATGAAAATTTCATTTTGGTTTTATATCATTTGTAATTTTAAGTGGATCAATGGGGGTATCTTATCAGGAATGTGAGAAAATATATTGAAATTCAATCCATGGATTGGGACAAGTTCAAGAATTTATTTTTCAATAAGTACTTTCCACATATTCTTCATACAAAGATAGAGAAGGAGTTGATTGAGTTAAATAAAAAGAATAATGAATATATTGTAACCTATGAGGATAATTTTAAAAGACTTAAAAGGTATGCTTCTAGTATTATCATCCAACCTAAAATTAAGGTTGATCGATTCTTTATTATATTAAAACTAATTCTTTAAATAGTGTTATCCATAAGAGACTTCAGTAACTATGAATAGATTTTTCGATGTTATATTAAGGAGGAAATGGATATTGTAGTTACATATTAATCTCATGGTTTTTACAAGAAAAAAAGTTGTAGTTTAAAGAAAAATTTAAAAACCATGGAGAGAAGAAGAGGATATTTCCTTTATTCTCAAAGTGTGGGAAGAATCACGGAAGAAATTTTCTTAAGGGGGATACTAAATTTTTTAAGTGTGGAAGGGAAGGTCATCAGTAAATGGATTACCAAAGTGATGGGAAGAATTTAGCTAACAATGTTAATAGAGAGAAATATACACAGAATGCACCACCCACACTTCAGTGCTTTATGTGTAAAGAGAATGGTCATTATGATAACTAGTTCCCAACCCTAAGGGTTAATGATGATGATCGATGTTAGAAACCTCTTAATCTGAGGGATAGGATAAAATCTCATGTTATCATTATTTCAAAGGAAAAGTGAGACAATGATGTGGTGAATGGTATACTTATTATCCACTCTAGAACTGCTAATGTCTTATTTAACTTTGGATCTACCCATTCTTTAATATATAAAGAATTTTATAAGGGTATCAAGATTCCACCCAAATGATTAGATATGGAATTAATAGTGAAAACCCCTAATGTTGTGATGATAACATCTCAAGTTTATGATTCCTCTTCGGTTGAAATTTGTGGGAATGTGTTTCTTTCAATCTTGTAATTCTTCCTCTGGTGGAATTTTATGTCAACTTAGGAATGGGTATAATTTCTATGCATAAAACCCAGATCAATTTTCAAGGAATGGAAGTCATGTTTGATATTTCAAACCAACCTATTATCATATATCAATGTGATGATAAGTATAAACTTCCTATAGAGATTCTATCCATTATGTGGGTCATGATTCTCATTTATAAGGTGTTTTTATCTCAAATGGTAGGTGAGAAACTCAACATAGATGATATGCCTATTTTTTAGGATTTTTTTGATTTATTTCCAAATGATTTTCTTCGTCTTCTATAAAAAAGTGAATTTTATTAATTAGTAGAACTCATACATGGTGCCACACCAATTTCAAGGACTCCTTATATAATGTTCCTGATTGAGTTGAAATAATTGAAGAAGTAAATATATAAAAACCTTGATAAGGTTTCATTTGGCCAAGTGTGTCAACTTGGGGTGCACCTATTCTTTTTTTAAAATAAATAAGGATTAATGTGAATCTTTATTGATTATCAGATGATGAATAAGATCAAAATTAATAACAAGTATCATATTCCCCATATTGATGACTTTTTTTATGAACTGCACAGATCTCAATGCTTTTCCAAGATTTACCTTTATTACGAATATCATCAATTGAGGGTAAAGAAGGAAGATATTACCAATATATCATTCTGTGTAAGGTATGGGAACTATGAGTGTATATTTATGCCTTTCATTCTTACTATTTTCCATGTTATCTTCATGGATTTAATGAATAGATTCTTTAGATATTACCTTGATTAGATTATGGTAGTCTTTATAAATTATATTCTTATCAATTCAAAGAGTAAGGGATATCATGAATATCAATTAAGAGTTGTAATAAAGACCCTAATAAATGAGAAACTATATAAAAAATTTACAAAGTGTGAATTTTGGATGAAAATGTTTCATTTTTTTGGTAATATAATCTAAAGAGAGGGTATATTAGTAGATCCATAAAAGGAGAAGACTATTGAATATTAGACCAGACCAAACATGGTGACTGATGTCCATATTTTTCTTGGTTTATATGGATATTATTGATATTCTTTTGAGAATTTATCATGATTATCTAATATTATGACCAAGTTAACTCAGAAGGGATCCAAGTACCTATAGACAGATGAATGTGAGGAAAATTTCAAGGACCTGAAGAGAAGATTAGTTAGTGCACCTGTGTTTATATTAACCTATAATGGAGAAGGGTTTTTAATCTATATTGATTCATCTAAGAAGGTATTGTGATGTTTTCTTATGTATAAAGACATGATTATAGATTATGACTCATGAAAATTGAAGATTCGTGATAAAAAATACTTAACTTGTGATTTGGAGTTTCTTGTGGTAATTTTTTAATTAAAGATATGGAGGAATTCTATTTATGGAGAAAATTTATATATATATACTGATAAATTTTAAATTATATGTACATATAGAAGGAGTTGAATATGTAATAAATAATATGTTTAAAGATGATTAAATATTATGACTTCTCAATACATTAGCATCCTTAGAAAGTGAACAAGGTGGCTAATGCTTTGAGTCGAAAGGATCATGCTAGATTATCCATGATGAGGATTACAATAGATCCAATATTTTTAGGATTTTCAAAGGATGGGTATGGAAATCCTAATGGAAGGGAGAAAATATTATCTAACTAGATTGAATGCTCAACCATCTAACCAATTGAAGATTAAAGATGCACGGAAGGAAGAGGTAAAATCATAAAAGAAGGTTAGAAATATTCCTAAGTTTAACCTTTATCATGATGGAATGATAATTCTTAGGAACCGTGTTTGTGTTCCTTCCATACCAGACATGAAGAAGGAGTTGTTAGAGTATTCTCATAGTTATTCACTCTATATTCATCCAGGAAGTATGAATATGTATAGATATTTGAAATAATACTTCTTGTGGGATGGCATGAAGAGAGATATTGCAGATTTTGTATCTCAATTCTTGATATACCAAAAAGTTAAGGCTGAAATAAAAAATTCTAAGGGCATGTTTCATCCATTACCCATACTAGAATAAAAATGGGAAAACATCACTATTTATTTTATCATTAGACTCCCCAAAACATCTAAATGGAATAATGGTATATGGGTTTTAGTTGATCACCATACTATGTTATCACAATTCATTATTATTAGATAATACTTCTCTCTGGATCAGATTTATAGGATATGTATTAAGGAATTAGAAAGGTTTCATAGAGTACCACATTCCATTGTATCTGATTGGGATTTGAGGTTTTCCTAAATCTTCTAGAGAAGTATTCAGTAGGCTCTTGATATGAAGTTGAGTTTCATCACTAAATATCATCCTTAGAGAGATGGTTAGTCTAAAAGAAAATTTTAAAACCTAGAGTGTAAAGACCTATAAATTCCATATATTTTTTAAATTATTTGGGATTATTACGAGTCTACGAAAATAGACGGAATATGATATTGAGGCCTGGTGATCCTGGAACAGAATTTTGAACTTTTTTGATGGTACGTTCAGTAAACGGTGGGCGACGTTTTATAAATTTTCAACTGGTTGAAATCTGAGGCCACCGTTGGACTCACATCACTGGTATTCGTTTAAGGAAAGCTTAACTTTGTTCAGAAAAAGTCAGATAGAAAAGATAATTTTTAGCTTTACAAAAAAAAATAAAGTCAACAAGTTATTTTATTTCTTTTTTTTAACCATTGAGTAACGTAGCGGGACCGCAGAGTTAAATGGGTCATTCAATGGCATGACCCTTGGGTTGTGTAACCTTGATGTTGGAACATTAAATGCAGTTCATAATTGAACTGCATTAATGTTATGCAACACAGTTGGTTCCCTCATCTATTTAAATGGATCTCTAACTCAGTTTTTTGAAACGGAAGTGAGATACCTCTGAAAAAGTATTGTGGCATATTCCACCAATGAATAATTGAGGCTTGAATGACATCATTGGGGGAAACGATCTGGGGTCGATGAATGCCAGTGACTTCAACGAATGAGGACTCTTCTCCCTCCACAATCGCGACATCATCCAATGGTTCACAGGGTAGGGGGTTTTGTATTGATTAATTCAAAGATTTTGAAGATGAATTAATCTCACCCTTGTTATGATTCTAACTTGGATGGCGTGGGCCAAACAAACAAGGCATGGACCCTCCGCTGCTTTGATATTTGTTGCATTCTTTATGGGAAATCAAAAAACAGAGTGGCAAGATGAACCCAAGAGCCACGCAGCATTGGTAGTGTCTCAGGAGGCCCGTAGGCACTTTTGAAAGGAAAAAACAAACCACCAGAGCTTACCTAGTGGCCCGCGGAAGACCCGCTGGTGTGGCACCAGTGCGGTGGCACTGGTGAATGGTGTCAGCAGGCGAAGGTGGTGGGTTGTGCTCGTAGGCTAAAGAAGGGGGAAGTGCCACACGGGGTCACGGCGGACTAGCAGGGGCAGCCTACTTTCGACCGGTCGTGTTGGTGGAAGGGTGGTGTGTTGTTAAGCTCTGCATATGGAGGTTGTGGCTTAAAAGTCGCAATATATGGGAACCCATACTCTCCGGGTCCCACAAATAGCAAGGTGCTGCAACGTGGCACTGCTGGTTAAAGATTCGAACAGATCTTGAGCCATTCAGGAAGGAGGGTTCATGCGACCCCTCACGTGGGTCGCACCTAGCTGGTAGGCTAGGCCGGTCCGCTGCCCAGTGGGTCGAGGCCACCGCAGCCCAGCCCAGCTGGTTCGAGTCAGGCCGATCTGTGGCCCAGCCGGTTTAGGTCGGGCCAGACCGAACCTAGACCCTTTATGGACCAGTTTCACTTAAAAGTTCATATCTTAAAAACCAGAAGTCTGTTTGAAAATACGTCTATGGCATTGGAATCCTTGGGATGATATGATCCTTTTGATATACTCCACTTTAGTTTTGGAGAAAGTTGGAGTATGGCCGGGTTGGATCATAGTTGAATCCAACCGGGCCCTCAACACTAAAATTCCTATAACTCTCAGACCGGGCATCCAATAGATGTGTTGTCAGTTGCGTTGGAACCCTTATGACATTACAGATCATTGGATTACTTCTTTGTGTTACTTCATTCCAGTTGAAGTATGACTGGTGGCTTGAGGATGGGATCCTCCCAGAATCAAGCGTACTATGTACGAGAATCCAGTGGTCGGCTGAGACGTGATGAATGAATAGTGATCTTGTGTGGATCAGCACCTAGCGATCCTATGTGGATCAACACCTAGCAATATTGTGTGGATCGTCACCAAGATATCCTGTGTGGATCAGAACCTAGAAATCCTATGTGGATCAATACCGAGTGATCCTGTGTGAATCATTAGCATAACCCATGATAGAATAATATGATCTGGTTTTATGACTGATCACCTATACTTATGTACTTATGTTATACCTGGTTTGAGCTGAGTCTTTCAATTTATTCTTTTTGATTGAGATCATGCTTTTTGGTTTTCATTAGAGGAATTCTAAGATACCTTCAGGGGTCTTGCGATCTTTGCTAGGTATTGTTATACTCACCCCTACATAGGCTTCACCCGCACCTTGTTGTGTCTTGTGCAGATGACGGGAAGCCTTGACTGAGACTCAGGGAGCTAGGACATGACGGTGGATGGTAGTGACGGTTGATGTGGAGAGATTCAGAGATGGGTTGTACCTACCCCTTCAGGTAGGATCCTTGGTGAGTGATCTCAGGAGTTTTTTTTCTATTGTAGTTGTTTTTCTTTCAGTTTGGCTTGTATTCTGACCCCTTTACTTTCGGTACACACTTTTACTATTATGGTACTACTACATGGTTTGCATATTGTAATGTTATTGGTTTGTGTGTTTGCAGGTTTAAAGGAAATTCCTTCCCCTGTTAGGGATATGACTTTCTGGTGCTATTTTACAACCCCTGGTCTATGGAAGGCGGGCTTGGGGTAGTCACAACATAGGCCCCGGGGGACGGGTCATGAAAAAGTGGTATCAAATGAGTCGGTTCTACCAAAGAACTATGACTATGATATTTCTAATGGAGCAATATTTTTAAGTGTTTTGAGTGTGGTTTTCAATTCAGGGAGTCTAGTGTTGGTGTAGTGGCCGACGTATCCATACACCAGGACCCTAAATTTTGATTTTTGACTCGGTGCATAAAAACACTGATTGTGTGTGTTTTGGAAATGTTTTACTTTTTATCTCTTTTGAGTCATCTCGCCAGGTATAAATTTATGACTATGGCGCACCTGTTTCTTTTTAGCATGTCTCTGTATAGACAACCATCTAGGATTCTAGAGTGATTACACGATGATGGCCCACCAAGTAATGAGGCTTCAGTACAGGGAACTCTTACTATGTTGGCACCTTCGAGTGGTGTACCAACAACACCACCACTCGGAGGACAGCAGTTTCCACCAGCCCCATTGGCAGACCGTGCACGCCAACTGAGTGTGTTTCACGAGTTCCAGAGATAGAAACCTCTGATATTTCTAGGAGATACAAATCCCCATGCTGCTAAGGACTAGCTAGAGGCTGTGGCACGGGTTTTTCACTAAGTTGAGACGCCATCAGATCAGATGGTGATCCTAGATACTAGTCTCTTACAAGGAATAGTAGGGATATTGTGGGGTCTGACGCTCCAGATTTATGAGGAAGAGACACTCTCCTAGTTGGACTTCAAGACCCTCTTCAGGGTGGAGTTCGTATTAGAAATTTACACTCAGTGCGTATCTAGGAGCTTCTTCACTTACAGAAGCGCAACCTATCAGTGGCCTAGTACTCAACGATATTCACTGACCTCTCACGCTACTCCACTGACATGATACATGACCCTTTATTCAAGGACTGCACCTTTGAGCAGGGTCTTTGGTGGGAGATCAGAGCATCGATGATATCACTCAATATCCTGACACAAGATGGAGTGCTCGAGCGAGCATTATTGGTGGATAGCTTCTTAGCTGAGCAAGCACCAATGGTGAGAGCCACCATCAGATGACAGGTAGCTGATTCATCTATAGAAAGAAGTAGGAAAATGGTGCAGTGGTCAAAGAAGGCCATACCTTTCAGTGGATGACCCCAGGACTTAGGGTTAGAGTTGCGAAGCTCGCGAGGCAGTGGAGGTCTTCTAAGCACTAAAGCATGTTACTCTTGTGGTGGACAGGAACACATGGACCGTGATTGTCTGAACCCCCATATAGATGATTATTAGATGATCTAAGGACCGTATAGGTAGAGGCTGAGGTTAGATCGAGGGGATCCATAGGGCGATAGACGTGGAGAAGGAGCAGGTCGTGCAATAGGTGGTGGATGACAGTTTGAGGTTCTACCACCACCACCCCTAGGTGGTCCACCCCAACAACAGGGAGAAGGTGGACAGAGGTGAGTTCAGCTTTAGGTGGTAGAGGCCTATGAACACGGTTATCCAAAGATGATTAGAGGTATGATATGTGTCTATTCGACCCTACCTGCAATTCTTATAGACACAGGTGCTAGTCACTCTTTTATTTCCACATCACTCATTCAGATCTCAGAGATTAAAATGGAGTCATTAGATCGATCCTTATGATTAGAGACTCATACAGGAGAATATTTGACAATTACACACTAGTGAATACAGTTTGAGCTCACTCTAGGAGGTGAGAGCTTCAGCTGTGATCTCCTAGTAGCAGCGTCGAGGACTTACGACGTCATCTTGGGTATGGACTGGCTATCCACAATCCATGCTCATATTAACTGTTTTAAGTGAAAAGTGTGGTGTGTCCATGAGGATAGGATTAGGTTTTCCTTCACTGGTGATAAGGAAACCTTTAAAATACATGATGGAATCTCTTGAAGTAGGGTGCAGCTTATCACTCATCAGTTGGCTAGCCTTACCCTCAGAGCTGTTGACATGAGGAGTCTGAGTTTTCCTGTAGTGGTGGACCAGTATAATGGTGTCTTTCCTGATGATATTCTGGGACTACCTCCTCAAATAGAAGTAGAATTATACATCAACTTTTACCTTGATACAACACAAATATCTACGCCAACATATCGGATGTCCCCCATAGAGATTCGTGTGTTTCAATTATAGTTAGAGGAATTGCAGAGGAAGGGGTTCATAAGGCCGAGTGTTTCTTCATGGGAATCACCAATTTTGTTCGTCAAGAAGGCATATGGGAGTCTAAAGATTTGTGTGTATTATCAGCGCCATAACTAGGTGATCTTGAATAATAATTATACACTCCCAAGGATTGATGATCTCTTCGACTAGCTAAAGGGAGATTGATGATTTTCAAAGATAGAACTCAGATCAAGATATCACCAACTCAGGGTATGGGATGAGGACGTAATAAAGACAGCCTTCAGATGTTGGTATATCCATTAAGAGTTCTTGGTGATGCCCTTCAGCATGACCAACCCTCCAACAGTGTTGATGGGGCTAATGAACAGGATCTTCTAGCCTTACCTTGATCGCTTTGTGGTGGTCTTCATTGACGACACCTTGATATACTTAGTGTCAGAGGAGGAGCATTCCACGCACCTACATATAGTTTAGGATACACTTCGAGAGCACTAGCATTATAGAAAGCTCTCAAAGTTCCAGTTATTGATATAGGAATTCCACTTCCTGGGGCACGTTATCTCAGCAGCTAGAGTTGTAGTGGATCCAGCAAATATAGAGGCAGTGATTACTTGGGAGTTACCCAAGAGTGTGACTGAGGTACGGAGTTTCCTGGGATTGGATGGGTACTACCGGAGATTCGTGCTTGAATTTTCCAGAGATGTGACACCCTTGTCAGCTTTAAAAAAGAAGGGACATCCCTTTGTGTGGAAGGATAGATGCCATTAGAGTTTTCATAAGTTGAGGTAGAGGCTGACGAGTACCCCCATCTTGAGGCTACCAGAAGAGGTTGTTGGGTATGTAGTATACTACGATTCATCAGGGACCGGACTAGGTTGTGTCCTGATGTAGGATCGAGCAGTGATCGACTAAATCTCATGGAAGTTTAGACACCATGATCATAACTATGATACACATGACCTGGAGTTAGCAGCAGTGGTCTTTGCGCTGAAGATGTGGCGGCACTACTTGATGGGTGAACAATTTACTATTTACTCTGATCCAAAGAGTCTCTGTTATATCTTCTCACAGAAGGACCTAAACCTCAGGAAGTTGTGATGGATGGAGTTCCTCCAGGACTATGACTTTGATATAGTCTAAACTCCTGGGAAGGGGAATATAGTAGCAGACGCACTCAGCAGGAGGTCTGGTCTACAGTTGCTGAGTGAGGCGACCGAGAAGCTGACCACATTACAGATATCCTTTGTGGATAAAGATGTAGTAGCTTACCTCCATTCAATGAATGTCACTCCCCAACCTCTTTAGCAATTTTGGGAGGCTTAGCTTGGGGATGTTGACTACGAGGCCCGACGTGCTTAGATATCCTCAGGACAGTCTCCTAAAGGATTTTATGAAGGTGGGGAGCACGTTGTTCTCTTCAGAGGATGCACCATGGTACCAGTGATCCTTCGAGATGAGGTGTTAAGGTAGTTCCACACATCCCCTTTTGCGGTACATCCTGGAGTTTTGAAGATGTACCAGGACCTATGGCATCAGTACTGTTGGCCAAGGATGAAGAAAGCAGTGGAAAAGGTTGTATCACGATGCCACACTTGTCAGCAAGTGAAGGCTAAGAATTAGGTTCGGCAGGCTTAGCACAACCACTTGAGGTACCAAAGTGGAAGTGGGATGGTATCTCCATGAACTTTGGGGCAAGGATATCAGGTACGTCCAGGGGCCACAATTCCATCTGGGTGATCATTGACTGACTCACCAAGTCGGCCCACTTCCTACCCATCTGAGAGTAGGGATTAGTAGAGGTCTTGGGATGCATCTACGTGTAAGAGATTGTACGGATTCATGGGGTTCCATCAGTGATCGTCTCAAATCGGGATGCACGTTTTACATCCCTCTTGAGGAAGGGGTTGCATGAGGAGTTTGGGACTAAGCTACGCTTGGAAACCACCTTTCATCCTCAGATAGATGGTCATACAGAGTGGACCATAGAGACACTCAAGGACATGCTTCATGCCTGTGTCCTTGATTTTGGCCATAGTTGGGAGGACCACCTGCCACTAGTGGAGTTCTCTTACAACAACAGTTATCACTCCACCATCGGAATGGCTCCATTTGAAGCCATGTATGGGTGACCTTGCATGTAGACCCTGCTTTTATTACAAACTTAAACATGATTTATTACATAAAACTTCACTTGATACAACAAAGAAGATCGAGAGGTTTAGTGTCTTTGGGGCTCAGGACCATTACATAAAAACTTAAAACATGAAATACAACATCTTTATTGAAAACTTCCTTTACATGACCACTACATTCCCTCTTACTTAGCATTTCATGGGATAACCTGAGGACATGCATAAGAAAAGGGTGAGCTATAAAGCCCAGTAAGGGAGTACACATGGAATAACATGAAGAGTAAAATACATGTTAGACAATAGGCATATCAATAGATAATATAAGAAACATCAACATAAAGGCATTATAAAGCATGATAATCATAACATGGAAATGTGGCAACAACACTTAACATGGAATTAGCATCAGCCAAGGCTCATTGCACATGGAGCATGAGTAAATACTCATTGCACATAAAGCACAAGTAAACCCTCGTTGCACTTGAATTAGAATGAGTCAACACTCATTTCACATGATGTATCATGATACTATATTTTACCCAATGCATTGGAGTGCTATAATGGCGCACCCTTCATAAACATTTCATTTCATGAATAAGTGTGCCACATGGATCATAAAACATGGATTCATAAAACATAATCATTTATTCCACAATAAAGGAATGTGGAATTCATACATGAAACTTTATAATCAATAAGTAAATGTGCATAATGGTGAATACCCTTGATGGAGAAATGGGCATGGTATTCACTACACAATAACATTGTCTTAGAAAACCGGTGCGCTTTCGGCAGCGTAACGGTGTGACATAAGAATTCATAAAAATGGTTGATGAGAGAGAAAGGGGTTACTCATCATATTTACATGTAATGGACAGTAAGGAGGTCATATATATACATGTCTCAACAACTGTAATGGAAATTAGATTCATGATACAAAAATATTGCTTGAATGTAAAAGAGGAGAGAGAAGTTCCTTTCGGAATTTCGGCATAGTAACGGGTGTACATGGGAGGCATTTAATGAGAGAGAAAGGGGTATCCCGTCATTAAAACATAAATAGGGAATTATTAGGGATGTGTGAAACCATACACCAATATTCATAATTGAAATTAAAAGGGCAAAACAACTTAAAGAAAATTGGACAAAAATGAGAAAGAAAGAAAAAACCCTTACTTGGAAGTGTGCTTCAAAAGGCTAGAGAGAGGCTTGTGAGAGGATTCTTGGGAGCTTGGGTTACCTTGGGAGGATTCTAGAGGGAGTAGGGAAGAGGTTGGACGAACTACAAAGGCTTTGAGTGAGGAGGAAGTGGGATCTTAGGTGGGTTTATATAGGAAAGGTGAGGGAATTCTTTATTATTTAGGTTTGGGACCCCTTATATTATATTAATCCAAACCATAAACCATCCCATGGTTTTTGCCCATGGTTTTTGGAAAAGGGAAGAAGACAAAAATATTTTATAATTCCAAAGTCCAAACTTCTTAAAATATTAGGGTTGCTTATGTGGAGGTGAGTCACACTCCCATGGAAATTAATTTAAAAAGGCAAGGTGTTGAATAAGTCTTGAGGGGTCCATTAATGCTTTTAAAAGTAAGTTAAAAAAACCCAAAATCACATTATTTTAATGTTAAAACATATATTGGCCTAACATAAAGATTATAGTATTTTATTACATCACTATTGGGTCATTATGATGTCATAAAACACATTATATATTTAAACGGTATTTAATTTTTACTCAAAAATTTGATTGTCTCAAAAAATTATGAAAAATTAACCGTTGGATAATTTCGACATCCTGATTCCAAAAATAACATTTATTTTATCTAAATAATTTTCTAAATATGTTAATTTTCACTTTTAAAATAAAAACCTATATTTATCGAAAATTCACAGGTTCTGACAGAAATGGCTTTCAAACCTTAATAAAAATTATAATTGCATTCATAAAATTTTAAGATCATTTATATTTAATAAAAATTAATTTAATACTAATAATAATATTTTATTAAAATATTATTTAATTAAAAAATCACTTGATTTAATATAATAGAATTCTTAGTTAAATAATAACTAAAAACACTATTTTTACTTTAAAAACTATTTACAATGTATCAAAAATTACTTGAAATTATATTCATTATTATATACAAAAAAGTAATGTACATGAACATAGTACTACTTATTTGTTACATAACCCCTTAAAACAACTGCATAAGACCTAAGGGTAAGGTGTGCGATGGTGACAGACTCTTGGGGTGGCTCGGATAGCATCGCTCGAGTGGTAATTCCAATCAACTTCCACTTTTCCCGTAGACGGTCACATTCAAGCTTGAAAATATGAAGCTCAGCTTGGGCTTGGTCAAGGGTGAAGCCCAAAGACACCACCTCTTTTCCGAGCTCTGACAAATGGGCTTCATATGGGGCAATTCTACTGGACTAGGTCATCGCTTCTTTTGTCTGAGTAAATTGGATTTGTTAAAGTCCTATATTTATACTAATCATGTGATCACTGTTCAACGGCTATATTAGCAATGGTCAAAATTCATAACATTAAACCAATGAAGTTGAAATTTTATATAGACATAAAGAGACATTTAATTAGATCAAGAGGGATTTCCATTAATGAAACTTTGGGTCGTTACAATATTCCCCCCTTAAGAAATTTCTCCCTCGAAATTTTCCTTTTCCCACACTAAAACAAATGTGGGTAACTCAGCTTCATCATATCCTTCGATTCCCAAGTCACTTCTTCAAACTTGTGGTTTCTCCACAACACCTTGACGAGGGGAATTGTCTTATTTCGTAGAACTTTTTCAATAAGATCTAAGATCTTCACTGGTTTCTCATCATAAGAAAGATCATCTTCCAATTGTACCACCTTAGAAGAGAGTACATGTGAAGGGTCCAGTATGTACTTCTTTAAGAGGGATACATGAAATACATCATGTACTTTGGCCACAGTAGGTGGAAGTGCTAGTCGATAGGCCACAGCCCCAAAACGATCAAGAATCTCGAAGGGGCCGATGTACCTTGGACTTAACTTCCCTTTATTTCCAAACCTCATGACCTTCTTCCATGGAGATATGCGTAGAAAAACCATGTCTCCAACTATAAACTCAATTTCTCGTCGATGGTTATCTACATAACTCTTTTGTCGACTCTAAGCTACCTTGATATGTTGCTGAATGTTTTTCACCTTCTCCACCATTTCCTCGACCATTTCTGGTCCAAGCAGCTTACGTTCACCGACCTCATCCCAACATGCTGGTGTTCTGTACCTTTTCCCATACAGGGCTTCATATGGTTCCATTTGGATGCTCGAGTGGAAACTGTTATTATAAGAGAACTAAACAAGAGAAAAATGTCGATCCTATACTCCTTTAAAGTTCATTGAGCAGGCTCTCAACATATCCTCAAGTGTTTGGATAGTCCGCTCGGATTGGAAATCAGTTTGAGGATGATAGGCCGTACTAAAGTTCAGTTCAGTATTCAGAGCATGTTGAAGACTCTTCCAAAACATAGAGGTTAATCTTGGATATCGGTCAGACACAATAGATAGTGGTACTCCATGCAACCTTACCACTTCCCTGATATATATCCATACCAGTTGATCCAATGATAAATCCTCCCGAATAGCAATGAAGTGTGCAGTATTTGTAAGACGATCCACAACAACCCAGATTGCATTGTTGCCTTTGGATGTCCTTGGAAGTCTGGTGACAAAGTCCATGGTGATGTTCTCCCATTTCCATTCTGGTATGGGCAATGGTTGCATCATCCCCTTATACTTCTGCCTCTCTGCCTTCACTTGCTGACACACCAGGCACTTTGATGTATATTCAGTGATCTCCTTCTTCGTATTATCTCACCAAAATTTTTCTTGGAGATCTCGTACATCTTTGTGCTCCCTGGGTGAATAGAGAAATTTGAACTATGTGCATCATCCAAAAGTTCCTTCTTCAGCTACGGACTTTATGGAACACATATTCTTTTCCCAAACCGCACAATTCCTTCTTCATTAACATTAAAATCTGAGGATTTCCCCTTTTTGATAGCTTCCACTTTTTCCTGAATTCCCATATCATCCTTTTGAGCATCCTTTAACCTTTCCAAAAGAGATGGTTGAGAAATCATTTTTGAAAGGATTGATGATGTTCCATTCTCTATGATTCCCATGTCCATCTTCATCAAGTCTATGAAGATTGGATCCTTCTCAATTCTCATCATTGATAGAATTGCTAGATCCTTTCTACTTAGGGAATCTTCCACCTTGTTCGCTTTCCCAAGGTGGTAATGTATTGAACAGTCATAATCCTTGATGAGATCTATCCGTCTTCTCTAGCGCATATTAAGCTCTTTCTGTGTGAATATATATTTATGACTCTTGTGGTCAGTATATATCTCACATTTCTCTCCATAGAGATAATGCTGCCAGATTTTCAAGTCAAAGATCAGAGCCGCCAACTCCAGATCATGTGTTGGATAGTTTCGCTCATGGATTTTCAACTGTCTTGAGACATAGGATATCACTTTATCATTCTTCATCAGCACACATCCTAAGCTCTTCTTCGAAGCATCACTGAATACCACAAAAAGCTCCCCACTTGTGGGTAAAGTGAGCACAGGTGCAGTGATAAGCCTCCTTTTCAACTCCTTGAAGCTTTCTTCACATTCATCACTCCAAGAAAACTTTACTCCCTTTCGAGTTAGCTTGGTAAGAGGGTTGGACAATCATGAGAAATTTCTCACAAATCGTCGATAATATCTGGCTAACCCCAAGAAGCTACGGATATCCGTTACCGATGTTGGCCTCGTCCATCCCTCAATTGCATATGTTTTGGAGGGGTCCACAGATATCCCATTTCTTGTGATGATATGGCCCAAGAATGAGACCTTCTTTCAATCAGAACTCACTCTTGTTGTACTTTTCATAGAGCTTCTCCTTGCGCAAAGTCTCCAGTACAGTTCTTAAATTCTCCTCATGATCCTCCTTGGTTTTGGAGTATATTATAATATCATCTATAAATACTACCACAAATTTGTCTAGGTAATCTCTAAAGACTCTATTCATTAAGTCCATGAATATTTCTGGAGCATTGGTGAGTCCGAAAGGCATTACTATGAATTCATAGTGCACGTATCTTGTACAAAAATCAGTCTTGGGGACATCTTCCTTCTTCACCCTTACTTGATAATATCCCGACCTCAAATCCACCTTGGAGAAGTATTGTGCTCCACGCATCTGATCAAACAAGTCATCGATTCTTGGGAGAGGATACTTGTTCTTTATCGTGATTTTTTTAAGTTCACGATAATCGATGCAAAGCCGCATTGACCCATCCTTCTTCTTGACGAAGAGGACTGGTGCACCCCATGGTGAAGCACTTGGGCGTATAAACCCTTTAACCAGATTCTCCTGTAGTTGTTTCTTCATCTCTTCAATCTCTACAACAGCCATTCTATACGGAGTCTTGGATATTGGTAGCGCCCTGGGTATAAGTTCAATTTAGAACTCAACATCTCTTCTAGGAGGAAGACCATGAAGTTCCTCGGGAAACACTTCTGCAAATTCCCTCACAATAGGAATTTCTTCAAGGATGGTTTCTTCTTTGGACTCAATCATCTGTGCCAGATACGCGTGCTCATAGGGCAGTAATATATATGCTTGAGATGATGGAGCTAAAGGAGATTCATCTTCCTCCTGACACTTGTAAAGAATCAGGGGTTTATTCTTCATATGGAGTGTTATTTCCCTCTCCCGACAATTTATATTGGCTCTATATAAGGAAAGTCAATCCATGCCAAGAATTGCATCAAATTCCACCAGAGGGAGTATGAAGAGGTTCGTCGGGAAATTCAATCCACAAATTATAACAGGGGAGGACTTATATTCATGGGATGCAATGATTTCCCCATTTTCCGTACTCACCGACATCTTTACTTCCATGATTTGTGGTGGTACTGGGATTGTTCTACTAAACTTTCGAGATATAAAAGAATGCGTAGAACCTGAATCAAAAAGTACGTTCGCTATTCTTTAATGAATAACTAGCGTACCTATCACCACTTCGTTGTCGGGGTTCACTTCGGCAGAAGTGATGGAAAAAGATCTTCCTTGCTTCCTTAGAGGTTGTTGGTCGCCTCTGAAAACCCTTGGATTAGGGCACTAATTTTCAAAATGACTTGGTTCTTTACATTTGTATCATTGAACAACGTGTTGAGGTTCGAACGGAGCGTTTTCTCTCCTCTGTCGCAACTTTGGGTCTTTATTACCGACAGTTAACATCTAGGTGCCCTTCTCTTCCACACCTGAAGCATTTTCTCGTCCCCTTAAGGCAATTTCCAGGGTGCTTCTTTCCGCACTTTTGGCAAGTGGGGTGCTGGATCTTCTTAGCACCGTTGGATTTATCCATCAGACCACCAGCATTGAATTCCACCTTATGCTTCTTGTCCCCATGATACCCCTGTGATTCCCCGATCTCCATTTCGACCTTGAGGGCACATCGGAAAATTTCCTCATAGTTGTCGAAGTCACGGATCGCTAATGCTTTCCGCAAGCTAGGCTTCAGCCCACCAAAGAAGTGGTCAACCTTGCATTCAGGGGTAATGAAAAAGCCGAAAGCGTATCGTTCAAGCCTTGTGAAGTTTTCCTCATACACTCTAATAGATTCTTCATCTTTTTGCTTGATGGAAAGGAATTCCCTTTCCATCTTAAGCCGAAGGGTGCGCGGAAAATATTTATCGAAAAACATCTTCCGGAAATCCTTCCATTCCAACACCTCGATCTCCTCCTCAGGCTTTGTATTTTTGATCAAAATCCACCATTGATCAGCTTCACCCTCCATACGATAGGCATCTAGGAGAACCTTCTCTTGTTTAGAACATTGAAGGATGGAAAAGATCTTTTCAATGGAGTTGATCCATTGTTCAGCGATCGTGGGATCGGATGATCCACTAAAAGTAGGAGACCTTTGTCTCATGAAGCTCTCGATAGTGACTTGTTCTTTCTTAGGGGGGGTTAAAAGTTCCTCTTGACCCATGTTTCTATTCAATTCTTGAGTTATCTGAGAGAAAAGCATGACAAAGTTCGCAATTCCCGCTCCCATTGGATTGGGCATCTCATTAGTACAGTCATCACATTGATCTTCACATCGATTATTATCCCAAGTCCTCCTATTACCGGCCATTGGCTGGAATAAAAGGAATGTTAGGGGTAACACATAAAGAGTAATCCAAAGACAAAATTTGATGACTTATAGATAAACTTTCATTTCCTTAACTCGTGAGTCTATAGGCTTCAATCTAGGATTTTCATGATCTACTTTCTAACATATATTCTTAGGGGCATTTTTTCCCTTAATAATGGTTCATACTAAGATTGTGAATTTATCAAAACATATCCCCCAGGAGTGTCATAACCAAGAGTGCAGCAAGGCCCATTGTCATGCACCAGTTCCCATTCGAGTCTAGCTCAAAGCGGTGTTTTTAGGTTTTATCCCTAGGATACATCTGTGCCAGAGCCGCCTCTACCTGCTCGTATCCAGACAGGGATGTATTTGTCTGATAAACCACTTAATCTGTACTTACCAAAACTTAGGGATGTTTTTATTATACTTAGTCTTGTCTCTAAGGCATTACAAGGGTTTCCTAATCCCAAAAATAACTAAACCTATCCTCTGATACCAACTATGTAGACCCTGCTTTTATAACAAACTTAAACATGATTTATTACATAAAACTTCACTTGATACAACAAATAAGATCGAGAAGTTTAGTGTCTTTAGGGATTAGGACCATTACATAAAAACTTAAAACATGAAATATAACATCTTTATTGAAAACTTCCTTTACATGACCACTACATTCCCTCGTACTTAGCATTGCATGGGATAACCTGAGGACATGCATAAGAAAAGGGTGAGATATAAAGCCCAGTAAGGAAGTACACATGGAATAACATGAGGAGTAAAATACATGTTAGAAAATAGGAATATCAATAGATCATATAAGAAACATGAACATAAAGGCATGATAAATCATGATAATCATAACATGGAAATGTGGAAACAACACTTAACATGGAATTAGCATGAGCCAAGGCTCATTGCACATGGAGCATGAGTAAATCCTCATTGCACATAAATCATGAGTAAAACCTCATTGCACTTGAATTATCATGAGTCAACACTCATTGCACATTATGTATCATGATACTATACTTTACCCAATGCATTGGAGCGCTATAAGGGCTCACCCTTCATAAACATTTCATTTCATGGATAAGTGTGCCACATGGATCATAAAACATGGATTCATAAAACATAATCATTTATTCCATGATAAAGGAATGTGGAATTCATACATGAAACTTTATAATCAATAATTAAATGTTCATAAAGGTGAATACCCTTGATGGAGAAATGGGCATGGTATTCACTACACAATGACATTGGCTTAGAAAATCGGTGCGGTTTTGGCAGCATAACGGCGTGACATAAGAATTCATAAAAATGGTTAATGAGAGATAAAGGGGTTACTCATCATATTTACATGTAATTGACATTAATTAGGTCATATATATACATTTCCCAAAAATTGTAATGGAAATTAGATTCATGATACAAAAATATTTCTTGAATGTAAAAGAGGAGAGAGAAGTTCCTTTCGGAATTTCGGCATAGTAACGGGTGTACATGGGAGGCATTTAATGAGAGAGAAATGGGTATCCCATCATTAAAACATAAAATGGGTAGTATTAGGGATGTGTGAAACCATACCCCAACATTCATAATTCAAATTAAAAAGGAAAAACAACTTAAAGAAAATTGGACAAAAATGAGAAAGGAAGAAAAAACCCTTACTTGGAAGTGTGCTTCCAAAGGCTAGAGAGAGGCTTGTGAGAGGATTCTTTGGATCTTGGGGCACCTTGGGAGGATTATAGAGATATTAGGGCAGAGGTTGGATGAACTAAAAAGGCTTTGAGTGAGGAGGAAGTGGGAGCTTGGGTGGGTTTATATAGGAAAGGTGAGGGAATTATTTATTATTTAGGTTTGGGACCCCTTATATTAAATTAATCCAAACCACAAACCAACCCATGGTTTTTGCCCATAGTTTTTGGAAAAGGGAAGAGAAAAAAAATATTTTATAAGTCCAAATTCCGAAATTCTTAAAATATTAGGGTTGCTTATGTGGAGGTGAGTCACACTCCCATGGAAATTAATTTAAAAAGGCAAGGTGTTGAATAAGTCTTGAGGGGTCCATTAATGCTTTTAAAAGTAAGTTAAACAAACCCAAAATCACATTATTTTAATTTTAAAACATATATTGGCCGAACATAAAGATTATAGTATTTTATTACATCACTATTGGGTCATTATGATGTCATAAAACACATTATATATTTAAACGGTATTTAATTTTTACTCAAAAATTTGACTGTCTCAGAAAATTATGAAAAATTCACCGTTGGATAATTTCGACATCCTAATTCAAAAAATAACATTTATTTTATCTAAATAATTTTCTAAATATGTTAATTTTCACTTTTAAAATAAAAACCGACATTTATCGAAAATTCACAGGTTTGGACAGAAATGGCTTTAAAACCTTAATAAAAATTATAATTGCATTCATAAAATTATAAGATCATTTATATTTAATAAAAATTAATTTAATAATAATTATAATATTTTATTAAAATATTATTTAATTCAAAAATATCTTAATTTAATAAAATATAATTCTTAGTTAAATAATAACTAAAAACACTATTTGTACTTTAAAAACTATTTACATTGTATCAAAAATGACTAGAAATTTTATTCATTATTATATACAAAAAAATAATGTACATGGACATAGTACTACTTATTTTTTACATAACCCCTTAAAATAGCTGCATAAGACCTAAGGGTAAGGTGTGCGATGGTGACAGACTCTTGGGGTGGCTCGGATAGCATCGCTCGAGTGGTAATTTCAATCAACTTCCACTTTTCCTGTAGACGGTCACGTTCGAGCTTGACAAGATGAATCTCAGCTTGGGCTTGGTCAAGGGAGAAGCCCAAATATTCCACCTTTTTTCCAATCTCTGACAAATGGGCTTCGTATGGGGCAATTCTACTGGACGAGGCCATCGCTTCTTTTGTATGGGTAAATTGGATTTGTTAAAGTCCTATATTTATATGAATCTTGTGATCACTGTTCAACGGCTATATTAGAAGCGATCAAAATTCTTAACATAAAACCAATGAAGTTGACATTTTATATAAACATAAAGAGACATTTAATTAGATCAAGAGGGATTTCCATTAATGAAACTTTGGTTTGTTACATTTCAGATCACCTCTATGCTAGACAGACCTAGGGGAGTCAGTACTTATGGGTCCAGAGTTGGTATAGGCTACCACAGAGAAGGTGCAGATCATCCAGGAGAAGATGAAGACTTCACAAAGCTGGCAGAATTATTTTGCCGATAGGAGACGGAGACCCTTAGAGTTTGAGGATGGAGACCATGTCTTTCTATGGGTCTCACCTCGACGAGGATTACAAAGGTTTGGAAGGGGCAAAAAGTTATCTCTGAGGTTGATCATACCATTAAAGATCTTCAGCAGAGTAGTTGAGGTGGTATACTATCTAGCTCTTCCACCACAGATGCACCGGGTGCATAATGTTTTCCATGTGTCGTAGCTGAGGAGGTACGTGCATGATCCATCGCACGTTATCGACTGGGGCGAGCTAATAACTGATGATGGGCTGATGTTTTCGGACTTCCCATTGGATATAGAGGATCGACAAGAGTGGGTCCTTCATGGGTGGTTGATTCCTCTGATGTAAGTTTGTTGGCAGCATGAGAATCTCTAAAAGATCACATGGGTGAGGGAGGCTTAGATGCATGCTCAGTACCCCCATTTGTTTCCATAGTTTTTTTGTAGCTTTAAGGGATAAAAATACCTAAGGTGGGGAGAATGGAAAGACCTGAAAATTCCATATAATTTTTTTTAAAATTATTTGGGATTATTATGAGTCTGTGAAAATTGGCAGTACGTGATTCTGAAGCCCGGAGAGCCCGAAACAGAATTTAAAAAAAATTTAAGGTACGTTTAGTAAACGTGCAGGTGGAATTTTATAAATTTTGAACCGGAGATCAGAATTGAAATCTGAGGGCACATTTGGACTCGTAGTACAGGTATTCGCTTAAGTAAATCTTGACTTTTTTCAGAAAAAGTCAGACGGAAAATTTAATTTTTAGCTTTTAAAAAAAATAAACTCATTAAGTTATTTTATTTATTTATTTTTTGTAACCGTCGAGTGACGTCGAGGGACCGCATAGTTAAATGGGTCATTCATGGGCATGACCCTTGGGTTGTGTAACATCGATGTTGGAAGATTAAATGTGGTTCATAAATGAACCGCATTAATATTATGCAAAATGTATGGTTCCCTCATCTATTTAAATGGAGTTCGGGATTGGGTTTTTGACATGGAAGTAAGGAACCTCTAAAAAAGTTCTGTGGTTTCTTCCACCAATAATGAACGGAGGCTTGAATGATGTCATTGAGATAAAAGATCTGAGATTGATGAATGCTGGTGAATTCAATGAATGAGGACTCTTATCCCTCCATGACCGTGACATCATCCAATAGTTCACGAGGTAGGGGGTTTTGTCTTGATTAATTCTAAGCATTTGAAGATGAATTAATCTCTTCATTGTTATGATGATAACGCAGAGGGAGCGGTCCAAACGAACAAGGCTAGGACCTTCCACTTCTTTGATCTTTGTTTCATTCTTAATGGGAAACTAGAAAACAGATCGGAAAGATAAACCTGGGAGCCACGCAGTGTTGGCAGCATCCTGGGATACCCGTAGGTGCTTTTGGAAGGGAAAACGGACCACCAGAGCTCACTTGGTGGCACGCGAAAGACCCGCTGGTAGGGCACTGGTGCGGCGGCACTGGAAACCGGCACCAGCGTGCAAAGGTGGTGGAAGGAGCTCATCGGTCACATTGGCAGAAGGGCGGCATGTCGTCGCACGCTGCAGATGGAGGTTGTGGCTTCGAAGATGCGGCGGAGGGGGACTCGTGCCATGAAGGTCTCACAGACAGTGAGGCGGTTCCACGTGGCACCACCAGTAGATGAGTCGAATGGCTCTCGATCCATTCGGGAAGGAGGGGTCGCGTGACCGCTTGCGTGGGTCGCGCATAGCTGCTACTCCAGGCCGGTCGGCTGCCCAGCGGGCAGAGCCCGCCATGGCCCAGCCCATCTGGTTCGGGCCATGCTAGTCCACGGCCTAGCCGGTTCGATCCAGGTCAAACCTAGGCCAAACCCTGACTGGGTCGGGTCGACCCAAACCGTGTCGGGTTGGACCGGACCCGGCCCTTTATGGCCTAACTTCTCTTAAAAGGTCGTATCTTACAAACCAGACGTCGGTTTGACAAGATGTTTGTGGAATTGGAATCTTTGGGATGAGAAAGTCCTTTTGAGATACTCCACCTATGTTTTAGAGACATTTTTAGTACGTCTGGGTTGGGTAGTACTCGAATCCAACCAGACCCTCATCACTAAAATGCACATAACTCTCAAACCGGGCATCCAATTGATGCGCCGTCTGTTACGTTGGAACCCTTATGACATGATAGATCATTAGGATACTTATTCATGGGAATTCATGATGTTTGAAGTAAGACCGATGGATTGAGGAGTGGTTCCTCCTAGAATCAAGTGTACTATGTACAAGAATCCAGTGGCTGGCTGAGACATGAAGAATGAATAGTGATCCTATGTGGATCAGCACCTAGAGATCCTATGTGGATGAGCACCTAGAGATCCTATGTGGATCAGCACCTAGTGATCCAGTGTGGATCAGCACCTAGCGATCCTGTGTGGATCAGCACTTAGTGATCCTGGGTGAATCAGCACTAAGCGATCATGTGTGGATCAGCAGTAGAACCCATGACAGAATAAGATGATCTAGTTTTACGACTAATCACCTATACTTATGTACTTAAGTTATACCTGGTTTGAGCTGCGCCTTTTTCTTTGTGATTTGTGATTGAGATCATGCTTTGTGGTTTTCCTTAGTAGAATTCTGAGAGACCAACAGGGGTCTCAGGGTCCCTACTGGGTATTGTTATACTCACCCTTATACGAACTTCACCTGCACCTTATTGTGTCTTGTGAAGATGACATGCAGCCTTGACTGAGATTCAGGGAGCTAGGACCTAACGGTGGTGACAGTTGATGTGGAGAGCTGCAGAGACGGTCTGTACCTACCCCTTCAGGTAGGATCCTTGGCGAGTGATCTCAGGATCTATTTTTCTGTTGTAGTTATTTTTTTAGTTGTAATTGTATTTCGGTACCTTTACTTTCAATACACACTTTTACTATTGAAGTACTACTATGTGGTTTGCATATTTTCATGTTCTTGATTTGTGTGTTTGCAGGTTTAAAGGAAATGTCTTCCCATTTTAGGGATACACCTTTTCGATGCTAGTCACCAACCCCTGGCCTATGGATGGAGGGCTTAGGGTAGTCATGACATGGGCCCCGTGGGACGAGTCGTGATATAGAGGATGTGTTGAGATATTTTTCTTTAGATTTTAGAGGTGGTTGGGATCAGCAACTTTCTCTAGTAGGGTTTTCTTACAAAAATATATTTCAATAAAAAATTTAGATGGCTCCTTATGAATCCCTCTATGAAAAAAAATTAGAGCTCCAAAATTATGGAATGAATTTGGTGAAAGAAAACTATTGAGACCTGAGATGGATTAAGAAAATAGCAGATAAGGTTAGATCCATTAAGCAACACATCAAGTCAACTCAAAGTTGGAAAAAAGTTATACTCACAATATCCGGTAGGATTTATAATTTGAAGTTGGTGATAAGGTGTTTCTATGAATTTTTCCATGGAAGAAGGATATGAGATTTTGGAATAAATGGAATCTAATCCCCACGTATATTAGTTCCTTTGAAATTATTGATCTTATAAGGATAGTATCTTATCACTTTCTGCTTCTACTAAACCTCTCTCAAGTCCATGATGTGTTTAATGTATCTCTCATGAGGAATTACATACCTAAAATTTCACATTTACTGAACTCAGTGGTCATATATATGGAGAAATATCTTTTTTATGAGGAACAATCGGTGGAAATTATGGATCATGTAGAGAATGTTCTACAAAAGAAGACCACTCACCTGGTCAAAGTTTTGTGGAGAAACCACCAGTTTTAGGAATTTATGTGGGAAAATTATGATATGATGAGGCATAAGTGTCCATATTTTTTTGTATCATAATGATGAATTTATAAGGTGCAATTCATTTTAATGGGGGTAGAATGTAACACCCCTGGTTTTTATGAATTATTATCATTTTGAATAAATTAAACTTATTTAATGGATTGTGCTACACACATCACCAAGTTCATATTATACTACATGAAACACCAAGTTAATATTTCACCACATGTAACACTAAGTTATGTTTTCACTACACGCAACACTGGCTTAGCTTTCATTATATGCAACATAGAGGTTTAACAAAATAATGATATATTATTAATATTATTTAAACGAGTTTTTTCTTAGTGATATGAATAGTAATGACTACTTTTCAAATATTATGTATAATTTTTTTATATAAATAAAAAAAAATTATAATAAAATACATAATTTTTGGTAAAGGCTTTATATGTTTCAAAAATATTATTTTCTCAAAAAAAATATTATATATTTTGTAAAAAATAATACAATTAGTTTTTAAAAAATTTAGAAAATTAATTTGAGAAAATAATTTTTTTAATTCATAATTTAAAAATTATCTTAGGGTAATTTTTTGGATTTTTCTGAAAAGTTTCATTTTTTGATAAATAGTGAAAAATACTTAATTTTAATTTAAAAGAGCATTTTTATTCAATTTATTTATAAAGTTAAATTTTATTTTAAATTGGTTTTAAAGCATATTTAGTTCAATTATACTTATATTAATATAATTTAGTTAATTTTAATCAATTTAATATTGAAATTGGATATAAAAACACTGTAATCATTTGATCATTTTTTGATTTAAAAAATCCTGATTTCTAGTTGTGTTTGCGGGATTAATTTTAAATTAAATTATACCAATTATGTGAATTAAATTTGTAAAAATGGGTTAAATATTTTTAATCATCATAATTTATATTATCTAATAATTTTAACTTAATTTTTTACCATAATAAATTGTTTAAATTAATTAACACGTTTAAGCTTAAAATAAGGTTTTACGCATTACATGAATTTCTATTAAAATTAATTTTACACACCAATATGATTTTTATTTAATTAATTTTATTTAATATCTAAAATAATTGGGTATAAATTATCCAGTTAATATATATTTAGTCTAATTATTAAAGTATAAATAACCTAGGTAAATAAAAAAGATACAAGTTACCTTGATAAAAACTATAAGGATAAAATTGAGTAAGCTTAAATACTCAGGAATAAATTGATAAGAAAAATTTGTTTATTTTGTGTGTTGGAGGTTCATATTGACCAAATAAACCCTAATATAAATTATTATTCAATTTTTTAGGCACATTATTTAATGGTGACTCCCCAATAGTGAATACTTTTGGGTATTCACAAGAATGTCACTTCTCCTCAATTATAAAAGGGAACTCACTCTCCCCCCTTATTCACACATCTCAAGTCATTTTTCTTGACCAAAAACGGCCAAAATAACTTCCCAAATTCCATCATATCATCTTATAAATATTATTTTGTGCATAAATCCATCCAATTAAGTCTTTTAGTGAAAACCTAAGGAGGATACCCGAAGAAGAGGTAACTTTCATAAACAAGTGTTTTTGTTTTAGTTCTTCCTAAAAGTCCTTAAATTATTTTTATAAAATTATGATATTATAAACTAATTATATTAAAAATAATGATATTTTTTATGTTAAGGTTATGTCATACAACCACACACTTCCTTCTAATAGGTTAAGAAATCATCATTCTAGTGTACGACGGACCACTGCCCCACGAACTGATATCATTTGTTTTTCCAATGATGCCTCTCAAGGTTGTTCATAATGATAAATTTATAGTTTATATATTATATATAATATATTTATTATGTTATTATGATTATTTAATTGTTATATCACACATACCATCATGCTTTCCATTTTGTGGAAATATAATAACATCGTTCCTATGTACGGAAAACTATCGCCTCACAAAGCGATGTGATTCCTTCACACTTTACATAGAATGTATCAAGGATAGGATTAATGAAAATATGTGATATACATGACATAAAAAATAATTATTTACTGATAATATATCATTTTATTTTATTTCTTTTAATCCTATAAGAAAATGAAAAACATTGTTCATGCATACCTACGGTCTACTGTCTCCAAGAACGGTGCATTTCATTTCCTAAAACTAAATTTTATGGATTAATATAAATACATATATACTGAATATATATTATTTTTATATAATTTTTTACATTATTTATGTTATTAAATCATGTTCAAAGTAATATAACAAAAAAATTAACAAAACAAAACATATACGAAAAACAAAGCGGTTATTACCCGAAACATAACTTTAACATGAAATTGTTAATAAACAGGTAATAAAAGATCAAAATAAAATCATATATGGTATTATATATATAAATATGGTTCTATGATATATTTATAAAAAACTTATATTTATTATAGATGAGTTTTTAATGAGTGAGACATAATTTAATACTTAAGCTAAGGTATTTTTGTCTCAATTTGCCTTCGTTGATACGTATGTTATGTTATGCACATATATTATTTTAGGAGGTGTATATATAGCCCCTTAGACATGTAATATCATGAATTTATTAATCCTCATTATATTTTAATATTCATTTTATTTTATTCATTCATGGTTCTTATGATTAAAGGTTACCAAAGTAGTAATGGTTTTATGTTGCAATCTCATCTTTTATCGGGATTTTCTATGTTTAAGTCTCCAACAATGATTTATCATGATCTGCCTATAAATAATTATCCTAAAATTTCTTATAATCTGTTTATTAATGATATATTCAAGTAATGGTACCATTTTTCCACTCTTTTTTACTTTAGATCATTCGGAAAAAAATTAATAAAATCTAACTTTATTTCTCTATCCGGTCAAGAATATATTTTCTTTTAAAACCATGTTTTATAAAAATGTTTTAAAAATATTTTTTTTATCACTTTTACTTTTTAAAATAAATTTTTACCAATATTGGAATTTTTAATTTTTTTTAAATGAATCTTCATTTCATTTTCTAAACAATGTATGTTTGGATTTTAATATAATTGTGAAAGGAATATTTGTTTTTAAGTATAAAATGAATGGAATTTTCTAACTTCATTACCAATAATTTATTCAAATATTACTTTATAAGTTTTCAAATTTATTTAAAAAAAAGGTTTTCAAAAAAATTAATCTTTTAAAAGTTTTTTTCAAAGTGGAAAGGATATTTTCCTCATGAAATGTTTTAAATGATCTTTCGAAATTATTTTCCATCTAAGATGAAATCTATTGGTGTTACCTATGTCTTATTGGGGATATGATCCAAGGATACAATTCATATTCTTTTTTGAATGGTTTATATTTTGATTTCATGATATTTATGAAACTAATTTATCTTTCATGAGTTATAACATGAGTAAATTATTATGAAACGAACTTCTTTTAATGGATTATTCTATGATGAAATTATTATGAAAGTTGTCTCTTTTCAATAAGATATGATATTATGAAATGTTTATAATACTCATTTCATTTCATGGGTTATAAGGTGATCAATTTTTATGATCTTCTGGCATGCATAAATATGGTTTTCATTTTTTGATATGTGGTACCTATATCTTCTTAAAATTAAGTGGGTAAAGATTTATATATATCATGATATAGACATAACTGGAATGGGGAGTGAACCTGGTATAGTAAGATAGGTCTAGAATGGGGAGTGAACCTGATACTATAAGACAAGGATGGAATGATGAGTGAACTTAGTTCAGTAAAGGAATTTTTCCATTATTATGGCCTTCTAAGTGAGCCTCGACCAGTATAGAAATTATTTTCTATGTTTTTTTATGACAAAAATTTCATGTTTTAGGCCAATTTTATTCTCTCATGGATCATGTTCTTTTATTATCTCTTGATTCATGTCTTATGAACTGCCAATACTTATTCCATGACCCAATTTTATGATCTTTGTTATTAAGGGTGTGGTTTTTAAATGTTACGATCATGCTCTCATACCCTTATGTTTATTTTATGCTTATTTATATCCCTTTTTTACCCTTACTGGTCATCTAAGATCACTAATTATTATGTTTACTTTCCCCAGGTTATGAAGATATGTATTATGTATGATATGTATAAGAAGGGTTTTAGTGGTGAAGAACATAGTGGGAGATGACATATCTTGCTTATGGTTCAGTGTTTATGTTTCTAAGTTTCCAAGGGAACTAAACTAGTATATTCCTCAGGTGTGTCCTTATGTATGTAATGAATATTAATAAAAATGATGTAATATATATGTATGATAATCTTGGGTTTATATACATCCCTTTTTGGAATATTTTTTACTTTTTCTATCCAATGATATATCAGAATCAGTTTTTAAGAAATCCCACAGCTTTATTTTTTATATACTTGATAAGTATAATTTCTCAAAAAATGGTTTCTGAATTGGTGTTGTGGAAATACAATTTAATGAAGGTGATTTCCAAAGGCTATTTGGGATAATTGAAGGTGAAATGGAAATGGAAAACTCTTATTATTTCAAGACAACAATTGCACCATTATATATATGGAGATTCTTAAAAGGTGTCAGATTATTGACATGGAAAGAAATTAAAACAGCTCTTTTAGAAGCTATAATGGTAAATTAATTTTAGGATCTTGTTGACATAATAGAACTCTTATTTTTATACACAGGTGCTACTATGTTTTACACTACTATGTGTTATTACTTGGTTTGGGGTTTCATTAATTATGTGGATAGTTTGATAGATATGAGAACACTAAATTAGTATCATGAAATCCACCAACAATTGATGAATTCTATTAAAGAATTTCAAAATCCTTGGTCAAAGATTACGAGGTTTATTGTCACATTACTAGTATAAATTGAAATTTATTTTCACTTCTATGTAGAATGAGTCTTTATATAAATTTTATTGTTCTAGTATTGGTATTGTAAAGAAAGAGGATTACTGAAAGGAAATGAACAAAATGGTAATATTCCTTTCATGAAATAGAGCTTGTAAAATTTTTATAATGCTATCAGGAAACCAAATATTCAAAAAGTTAGATCTAGCGGGGTAAGTCTACCGATTACGATCTTAAATTAATGCTTTCATAAACTCATGGTTATATAAAAAAGAAAAATATTACAGATGAAAAAACGTGAATATGGTGCTATAGCTAGTGGGGTAAACTACCAATTACAGTTTTAAATTAATTATTTTCTCAATCCAAAATTATTTTAAAAAAAATACTAAAAAGGAAGAAACATGAAGAAGGTGTAAATTATACAATAACCACTAAGGAATGTGGTGTCGTAGAGCAGCAAATTGTGGATGAAAAGGATATAATAAAAGCTACTGAATAAGGAAATTCAACATTCAAAAGAAAACTAGGGACCATGGATGAAAAAATTAGGAAATAAGACAAAAAAATTAAAAAAAATTATTTGTTGATATGTGAAAACCCCAAGAAAGAAGAAATAAAAATAGATACTACCATTTTTGAAGAGAAAATGACCCATGATATAATGGAGATAAACTGGACAGCAGGTCCCAATAAAACTAGGATCCATGAGGAGGTAAAACATCTAGAAGAACATGTTAAAAAATCACACCTCTCCCATATAGAATCCAAGAAGATCAGAGGGAAACACATATTCACAAAACTATATCATTGATTAGAAATGTGAAATCATGAACAAGAAAATAAAATAAATTATATTTGGAATATGTTTATGAAACTTGAACTAGGAGAAGAATATTAGAAATAGAACAATAAAAATAAAAAGAACGTCTAGTTGACCTATAAAAAATCATTAGCCTAGATTATATTTCATAAAAACTAGAATATATAAGGGATATTATAGGACTGGATATTACACCAAAATTGGTTAAGCAGAGATGGAAACACCAAAAAAATAGACTATGAGTGCCTAGAGAAGATTCTAGAGTTGGATTTGGCCAGGTATATTCCCTTAATTTAAATTTTTCTATTAAATTACCCTTAACTAAATATTTTTTCTTATAAATAACTATTATTATTCTATAGTGAATATTTTAGAGAATCTCCAAACAAGTTATGTATAATAGAAATGGATGATATTATCTCCATTTTTAATAAAATAATGAAAAGTGCCATGGTGAGTATTTAAGTTAACCAATCTTATTGTAAAATAATATTGAATTATTATCACATCCTCAAGTCCTTTTCAATGAAATTAGGTAATAAAAATTTGGGTTTCCTAAAATGGTATCTCAATCTATTATAATTTAAACCAGCATATAAATGATCTCAAATACCAAAGTGGCTATTTTAAAAATAACAAAATGGTGTCCCAACATAAATTCTTTAGTGGATTCATATAAAAATTCTCATATAGAACATATGCATGAAAATTGTAGTTTTTTAAAATGGTTTCCCAATCTATTAAAATTCAAATAATCCTATAAATTCTTCAATGGATTCATATAAAAATTATTATATAACACATCTACATAAAAATTGAATTTTTCTAAAATGGTGTCCCAATACATTATAATTTAAACTAGATTATAAATGATTTAGTGGATTTATTATAATTTAAAACAGCCTATACATGGAGAGGAGACATCACAATTCAACCTAAAAACAACTTTCATCTAATATCTACTCTACTTATCCTCTTATAATTCTATGGTAGTCTACATAAAAAGATGAAGTTACAAATTTCTTGACTGGTATTCCTACAATAGAGAAACAAAGAAATTATAGAACTTATATACAAGAATTATGTTGTTAAATAAATTACATTTAATAGTGTTTTACGACTACAACAAAAAAAAAATCATCTTTCTTGAACTGAAATTCCCTACATGAAAATAAAAATGATATTTAATACAGCATTTAAATTAGAATACTACTCTTAAAAACGAATCGTATCATAAAATGAAATCATATTTCCATCATATCACTAGATTTTTTTGTATTTTCATTCAATTATGTCCTCTTTCATCAACCATTTTCAAAAAATCTTTTGATTATATCACCCCCTTTCCTCTTTTTTCCTTTTCAAAGAGGCCTTTGATAAAATTTTCTAAAAACTTTCATGAACAGAAACTTTATCCATTGATGTATTTATGGTAGTAAATTCATTGGAAAACTTACTAAAATTAGAAAATGTAATGTCAAAACACACATCCATCTCACAAGGTATGGTGATCAAATTCATTACCATTCGTTCTAATTATTTGAAATGTTTTTCTGTAATTTACTTTCTATTAGCATTTACATCAATAGAATCTCTTTCAAACATTTGAATATTTATATCTGATTGGTTCTAACTTCCCAAAATTTATTTTTCAGGTATTGAACTCACATCAATCTTATTATAAATTTTTAATAAATGGAAAAAAAATATACCCAACAGACTCAATTGTTTTATAAGAACATTGAACAACATCATTGGAAGCTTCATATGATACACATATTTGATCTTCATAGCCAACCATTATAATAATATACATAAACTAAACTCCTCTTTCAATACATGATATCAAAAACAAGATCCAATCATTTGATATTCATGTTGAAATAAATCAAATAACTTAGGTGTATATATAGTGGAAACCTAGAGCAAAAATTCATGGTAAGGGTAAAGATTATGAGGAAACTTATAATGCATATCAAATTCATCCTTTGTTTCTCAATATCAATTATTTTCCAATGATTTCCCAAAATACTTAAATAAATCAACAACACTTAACTTGAAATGAATTTAATCGTTAATCATTATATTAAAACTTTCACTTAATTGTGTGCTTTAAATACCCAATGTTAAAGAATCTTTAAAAAATAAATGCACCCACTTTTATTTCAACATGAATACATCATCTAGACATTATGACTTTCCATCCCCATATTCTACTCTGAGGCCACCCCACTCCATATTAAACTGATCTACATCATGGTATTAGAACATAAACTTCTTAAATCTAGTTAGAAAACTAGATCCAACTTTCATCCAATTACCTAAATATGCAATTCCATTTTTCATAAAATTCTATATACAAAGGAAATTTTGAGTTCCCAATAAAACATTAGAAATATATTTTCCCATTGGCACATACTAATCAATAAATATATTTTGAGGTTTTCTCATGTGATTCACCTATAATTTTTTTTGAAACAACCAAGAAAAAAGAACTCGGGGTTTCATCATATAATAAAGATACCCCAAAAACGACAATCACCTCATAATTATTAAATCCCAAAAGGAAACTTAAGGGAATGTACTCTTTATTAGTTCTGAGAGTTGTGAAAAAAATAATAGCATCTTCAAATAATTCATAATCTATATTCATTTTTGGATCATCTTAGAAAATATTGGTAATTTTATCAGTCAATTCAAAATGAATAGTATAGAAAAATGATGGATTTTCCTAACTTTTTATTTCTGAGCACTCTAACATGAAATATGAATCCCCAAGAACCAATTAAATTTCTTGATAAGATCTTAAAATTCAAAAAATTAATGTGTGTTTACCCAATAACATCTTGAACACGTATAATACTTGTTGAAAGAATAAGGAATCGCCTGGTTTAATGCCTGTGGAAGCATTCACATCTAACTCAACTGCTTGTGCTTTTATTATTTTTATTTGATAACTAATTATATTAATTGATTTAATATTTTACAAGGGATGATTATGACCTTAAAAAATACATTACATGAATATTTCCCACAAGATAACAAACTAAACCCCATTCAAGAAAGGTAACTTATACGTGTCTCAGTCTGAGAAAATTTCACCATGTTACCATATCTGTCAACCTTCCTATGAACTTCTTTGTTACATGCATAAATTCATGATGTGATGATTTATTTTACCTTTATCCTTTTATTTGATTATTTTTTTCAAACACTAACCCCATTTACTCCCCCATATGTAACATAGAAACATTTTTCACCATCAAGTGATTTAAACATCATCCATATAACTAGTTTAATAGATGATGATGAAACATCAACATCATTAGCATTGGAGAGACCTAAAATATAAAAATGTAAGTTCAATAAATGAACATAAATGTAAAAACTTTTTAAATATCATTTATAAATATTTCTATGGAAATTTAAAATGAATATTAGGTGAAATTTCTATTGTAACATCCAGTAAATTTTTTGGGAAAAATCTAGACAAATTTCCAGTGTAAATCCTAGAGAAGTTCCATTAAAAGTTCTAGTGGAAGTCCCAATAGAAGTTCCAAAAAAATACAATAGTTTATACTTATAAAGGTAAATTTAAATAAATATAAAGTAATTAAATTCAATTATAAAAACTTTTTATTACATTTGTTACATAATTTTTTAAAAATAAACATTTGAAAATGTATAAACTATGTGAATAAAAATGTAAATAAAATTTATATATTTAGGAAAATAAATATATAAAAATATAATTATATTTTTTGTTTTATAAATAAAACTAAATTTATAAGATATATTGAAAATATTTTTTAAAAAATATTCATTTCAAGTTCTAGTGGAAGCTCCAGTGAAAATTCTAGTGGAAGTTCCAATAGAAGTTCCATCATACAATAAAAATTTATACTCAAAAAACTAAATTTAAAAAAATATAATTTATTAAATTTAATTATAAAAACTTTTTATTGCATTTTTTAAATAATATTTATAAAAATAAACATTTGAAAATTTATAAACGATATGAATAAAAATATAAATACAATTTTTATTTTTAAGAAAATAAATGATTAAAAATATAACTATATTTCTAAATTTATAAATAAAAAATTTATAATATATATCGAATATATTTTTTACAAAATATCCATAAAACGATCTAGTGGAATTTTTGGTGGATGTTCTAATGGATATTGGCTTGCAACTTTCATGGAAAGTTCTAGTGAAAGTTACAGTGGAACTTTGAGGAAAAATTCATGTGGAACTTACAAGACAAGTCCTAGTGGAACTTCCAATGGATTTTATTCAATATATTTTTTTAAAAATATGTATAGATAATAATTATAAATCCATTAAATATTCTATAAATAAAAATTATAAATATATAAACAGTATAAATAAAAGTTCTAATGAATGTTCCAATGTAACTTCTAATGAAAGTTCTGGTGGAATCTACCATTGAAACTTTCACATTAAGATTCATCATTAGTTTAATTTATTTATTTCTATAAAACATCCACTTAGATTTATCCCCTCAGAAAAATTTGGCATACAATATTGGACTGAAACTAATTCAATTTTAACCAAAAATATAACAATCAAAAATTTCAAATATAATCTGGAATACGTTCATCCATGGCCATTATAAGTATAACCAAATAAGAAAACTCCAAAATATAAAAAAAAATTAAGGGTAATTCCCCCCACAATGATGAAACCCAAAAAAAATGACCCACACTATCTAAACTAATATTTGAATACTCCAGTTAAACTAGCCTCTAGTGCATGATATAGATAAAACTAGCGACCTTGCCCAGTGAAACCTTGTACTATACTCAAAACGGTGAAACCGAAGAAAAATTACCTACACTATTGAAACTACACTCTGAAGACTCCAGTGAAACTGGCCTTCAACGAGCACTATGAAAAAACCCAATGACCTTACATAGTGAAACACCATATTGTACCCATAATGGTGAAACCCAATAAAAATTACCTACATAGTCAAAACTTCTCTCTCATTACTCCGATAAATTGGGCCTCCACTGACTCTAATGATTTGCGCTGCATCCAAACCCGATGCCCTTTTCTTGTGAAACCCCATATAAATTCAAGATCCAGTGAAATACCTCATTACATGTGCCTAATTTCACACATCTCATTTACCATGAGATGAAAATTACCTTGAGTAAATCACTACAATGTGATCCTACCATGTGTAAAAAAATGATGAGTTAAAATCTCATCGCCTCACTATAATATCCTCTAAAATAAAGAATAATAGATGATAAATCCCACAATTTTTGTCAATGATCCTATAAAATAATGTCACTAGTCTTGACTATCTATATCCTAGGGGTGACCTAGCTATCATCTCATAATAATAATCATCATAATAATAATTCTGATCCTAAATATGTTGCACATCCTAAGGACCCATGGTGTCCAAGGCATTCTATACAAACCTGGGATTGAATACCAACATCTTAGACATTATTCACATGGATTGATAGCCGGATCTAGAGATATACATTGGGAATTCATGATGATGTCATCACATCGAATTCATATCACACAATATAATATAATTCTCAAAATCTGGATCCATAGAATCTCCTCTAGGAATCCAAAACATCACTATCACACCATATTATGCCCATAGGTTGGGTCACATGAAGTTCATTTGGAACTACTATAGATTTAGTTTTATTCATCACTACCCTTTATCAATGATAAAAAAACTCTAATAAAGGTGTTACCTTTATCAATTATAAAAAAATAATTGAAAAAAATACCCCCTTTATTAGTGTTTTTTAATGCAAATAAATAGTAATTTTATCAGTGATTTTCTTAGTGCTAATAAAATTATTCCTTTTTTCAGCACTAAAACACTTATAAAAGGTTTATTTCATAAAAAAAATATCATTAGAATCATATGATAATATTTTAATATATCTATATTGATATAAATATAATATATTTTATAAAATATTATTTATATAATACTAAATATGTAATCACACTCAATATAAATGATATTTAGTGAAAAGTGGATTATGACATAATAAAAAATTAATATTAATTAACAATGTGATAATTATTATCAATTAATAGTCATTTAATAACAGTTTGATGATATAAAAAATCAATAAATTAATAAACAATCTAAAATAAGTTGAAACCATGATTAAAAATTAAAACGAACATAAATTTTGATCTGAGTTTCCATTTGATCACCACCACATATCAAATTTATTTCAAAAACATCTACATCATGGTGACCTAGGGAGACCCCCATCAACATTTTTCTAAGGTCAAAAAATTTTCAAAAGGCCTCTTAAATTGATTTTTTTTCTCGAGGTACTTTAATTTTTGAACATTTGATGGAATTTTAGTCTCACTTAAGGGGGTATTATTATCTTTTTTCAAAGGAGGGTCAATTTATTTTCAGGTCATATACTCATATGGATATTATTATGTTCAAATTTTATCATTTTTCATATTTTAGTGTTTTTCATTATTAAATATATACACATATATACATATTTTTATATATTTACACATGAAAATTTATTTTTATAAATAAATCAATAAACATATTTAAATATAAAATATCTTTATAGATATATTTTTGTGTGTATATATATTAATATTTAGTAATATTTACGTGATTATATAATTTATATATAATTTATATATATATATATATATATATTTGTGTGTTTGTGTATGTATTAACAAACAAATATATATTTATCTATATATTCTAATATATGTATATAAATATTAACCTATAATATATGTAAATAAATATAAATATGTATAATTATATTTATATACACACACATATATGTATAAATATATGTGTGTGTGTGTGTGCATGTATGTATATATGTATGTATGTGTATATTTATACAAACACACATACAAACCATATCTTATAAGTGTATTTAAAAATAATTATATACATATATATAAATATATGGATAAAAAATATAACTAAATATATAAATATTAATAGATATATCATAAAATAAATAAAAATAAAACATAGATCAATGGTAAAGGCATAGGTTTGTGAGGGTGGGGTCCCAAGTTCAAATCCAAGTGAAGGTGAAGACGGGTGTGGCCAAGAGTAGTTGTCTAAAACTAATAAAGGGTATGGGGGATCAGTTGAGAACTAAAAAAAGGCAGGGTGGAGGTCGAGCATTGATAAAAGTGGGGGATACCTCCCTATGAATCTCTCACCAATTAACCAAAAAAATATATTTTTTTACTTTTATCAACTATTTTTTAGCACTAATAAAGGGGACCCACTTTTATCATCTCTTAGAAAATCAGTGCGTTTTTATAACTGAAAAAGGGGTTTTCTATTGATGATAAAAGGGAGATCTATAGAAGTTTGGGTATCCATAGCTACATCAAAAATATCCAGGTGAGGGCATACATATGAGATAACGGTTGGTTGAATTCCTAAACCCTTCCCAAAAATCCATAACCCTATGGGCTCACATGTTTGGTGTGTGTTTTATGTTAAAAATAGCTACCATATCTACCCATATCCATGCATACCCGCTCAAGGTTTTTCTATCACTAGGTGCCTACTCATGTCCTCCAAATCATGTTCAGGGAGAGACACCCTACTTGGGGCCCTCTTGGTGAACACAGGGGCAGAGGAACCCCACATGGGTCCTTAGTCTCAGTCAATTCACTCAGGTCATAATCCAAAACACAAATTATGTCACAATCCTAGGTAATTTCATAACATAGCATGACCTCATGGGATCAAGGGTATGCCTCATAGGCAACCCACTCAAGAGATGGTTGAAAGTCTGTCTCATAATCCATGGTTGCTCGAGGTCGATCACTCACTCAAACTAATACTAGTATGCCTAAGGTCTATCCACTTATTTTGGTCATATCAAACAAGGTAGGAACACTTGCTTCTGTTGGATCTGGTTATACCGAATACGCACAAGAGGGGGTGAATTGTGACATACAGTTTCTTTAAGAATCATGATGATTGCCAAATATGTCCTTTAACTTTTTCAGAATGTTTATGCAGCATAAATAAACAGTTATCAGGATGCAAAGATTTATAGTGGTTTGTGGAACAGAAGGCCCCTAGTCCACTCCACCAATGCTCTACTCCACGAGCTTGGTGATTTTCACTATCAGGTCCTCTTATCAATAGACCATCCACAACCGAGTGCAGGCAGTGGACACCTTTACAAGTTAAGGATAAAACGGAGACTTCTGGTTTATACACAGAACCGAATACACATCTTCTTATGATAATTAAGTTACTAAAAATGAAAATAGTATTTGTTTTAAAAAAAAACTTTCTAGATGTTATTCATAGTTGTAGCAAACCACAACTGATAGTAGATGGATCGTCATCTTCAAAAAAGATTTTCTTTAGATAAGAGCAGTTCTGAGTCGATCTGGTTGTAATAGATATAGAAATAAATTCAGTAAATCCAACAACAATGGATTCACAATATATCTTCGATGTAGAAGCAGTGAATCTTCAACCTGTTTCTTCTTCTTCAGAAAACAAAGTTTTATCGTACTTTGTAAAAGCAGATCTGTATATCTCGAATATCTCTGTAAAAACTAAAGTCGAGAAACTTGAGATCTTGTCCTTCCTAAAAAAAATTTGTGACAATCCGTATCACTCACTTTGTAATTCAAAATAACACAGATATATAATGAATAAAGACGATCATTTTTCTTTCAAATGTAGATCCATAAAAGTCACCTTAAGAATCGTGATATTCAAATGTTCGAATAACAGAGCAGTCATAACTTCCATTAATAATCGGCATGAAATCCTCCTTTTAAATAGATCCTTTGAATCATAAATAAAAATGTCTTTGAATAAGTTAAATATGCGCTTTAAAGAATGGACTTTGAACTTGGCTTGAAATCAGCCTGATAATCCGCATAATGATCGTTGCTCGATAAAGTCGAATTTTAAATTTATGACACCAAACGTATAGTTGAACTAAATAGAATTATTTCTCATAACGTAAGGTTGACAATGTAAGGTTTATCTCAAATGTAAGGTTAATAATCCATACTTTTCTATGCTTCAGAATGTAAGGTATATAAAATGTACTTTTTGATAAAACATAAGGTTGTTTATAAAAGTAAGGTTGATCTCCCATACTTTTCCCTTATGCTTTCAAGCATATGGTATATTATCCATAATTTCCTATTTAGAAAAATGTAAGATACATGATCCATACTTTTTGATAGAATGTAAGGTTCATTATAAAAGTAAGTTTGATAAACCATACTTTTCAGAAACAAACGTAAGGTTGCATACTTACATAGGGTTCTTCTTCCATAATTTTCTGATATTACAAAAGTAATTTTCCTTCCAAACTTATGGTTCCTCTTCCATACTTTTCCAATAACGTATGGTTGCTTAACCATACTTTTTTGAACTCCCGTAAAGTAAAAAATAGATTCTATCCTTACACTTACGCTCTTCAACGTAGGGTATGAACAGTGTTTTCAGAACATGCTCAAATGATTTCCCAATACTTTGTCAAATATTATGTGTGGTTTAAATGCTTTAATATTACTCAAAAATAATAATATAAAGAAATATTAATTTCCTGATATATACTCAAGTTAAAATCATTAAAATAACAAACAAGGGTATTTGTGAGCATCAAAATCATCATAAAAAGATAAAGTAGTGTTCTCAACAATCTCCCCATAATAATAATAAAATAAAGTATTGTTGAAAACAATACTTGCTCAACAATCTCCCCCTTTTTAATGATCACAAAACCCATGAAATTAACCTACAAAATTAATTTCATATAATTTAGAATTTTGCAAGGATAAAAAAATAATTAATTTTAACAAAATTATTTCAACAAGAAATAAAATTTTGTGTTATCCAAATTTTTATATATAAAAAACATTCAATTTTTTAAATTTATCCCCCTTTATAAAAAAATTTATGTTTATCCAAATTTATTCCCTTTAAAAAAATATTTTTTCCCCCTGAGTAAAAGATTTATAAAGAAAACTTAAAATTAAATGTTATGTTTATCCATATTTCTCCCCATTTTTGTGATATCAAAAAGAATGATAGAATAAGGAATATAACACATTTTAATGTAGTACTGAACTTAAGTAAATGCTATGATAAACTATTTATCAATATTTGAATCTAGATTACTAACATTTTAATTCAGATAGTATGGTAAAAAAATCAAAACATATGAAAATGAGATGAAAATATATTTTATTGAGAAAATATGTATACAAGTACATAAATGAAAAATGGAACCAAGGCTAGGCTAAAAGGGTTTGGTAAATAGGTTTCAGCACCTCTAAATGACTTCCTTGTGCTATATCATTTGCAGTCTCAACTTTTTCATCAGTCCATATTCTAACTAGTTTATGATATTTCTTCCTTCTTGAGTCAGATGAAGGTCTTCAATAAAATTGAATCTAAAAAACTCATGTAACCTCTATTCCTTATTTATAAAATGATTTAGTTTTTTAGTGAACCTATTTAGTAACTCTCTTACTCCTGGTTCACCATATGTAAGATGGTCAACAAGATTCTTTTGATTGTCTAACAAAACAGATAATTGAGCATTGTTACACTGAATATCCTGAAATATGTCATTCATATTGCTCATTATAGTTGTAATGGCCTGAAATCTCTTTATCAGATCTGGCGAAGTACCTGATGTACTTTCTTGATTTCTCCTAACTTTTGTGAATTGTTACTCCATGAAAATTTTAAAATATTCCAAATCTGACTTCAGTGCAATTTCAATTTTTAATTTCCCAACTTCGGATAACCTCTCCTTCTTAAAATATTTCAATTATATTTTTGAAACTGAACTTTATTTCATGTTCTGAAACTTTTGTATCTCCTTCTCTAATGCTCTTTTCAAAGAATCATTTTTAGCTTGAACTCTATTAAATTTTCTGATTAACTCCTCCACATAATTATTCTCAAAATCAGAGGCACCCTATTCTTGATTCTCAACTTGATTTATCAAAATTAAAGGCAATTATTGAGCATCTGATTTCTCTTCTTTGTCCCTTTCAACTGGTTTTTCAACTGATTTTTCCTCTAAGTCATTCCCTGACTCATCCACGCAAAAAAATCATTAATAACTTCAGTGTGAACTTCATATGGGATCACTCCTCGGTTCATGTTTCCATCAGGTTGTTTCTCATCATGAGAATCTTCATTTATTTCTTCTAAAACAGGTTCTTATTGAAATGTTTCTTCTTGAATAACTTCACTTGGTTGTGTTGACTGTTCTTGAATAGATTCAGTTCGAGCCACTTCAACTTCTCTAGGATCTACCTTTATCTGAGGTATAACTTCCTCTTCAAGTTGAGGTACCACCTCAATCTAAGAAACAACTTCTCTTACAAATCTATAGCTGAAAAGAGCTTCAGTTGGAAAAGTATTTGTTTGAACAGGATCCTCACTAGCTTGATCCACTCTGTGCCTTTTCTTCTAAAGTCCCTCTTGACTTCCCTCATCCGCAGTTACATCAACATCTTCAAGTCTCAGTCTTCTAGAAGTTTTTGAAACTTCACTTACTCTTGATTCAACCATGCCTTCTTTATACTTTCCAGGTTTCTCCCCCTGATCTGATTCCTAGTCTTCCTTAGATCCAATAGGCATAAGATTTCCTTTCATAGTACTCCAGAAAAATCCAATCTTCCTTATAGTTCCATCATTGAAAACATTGTTGTGGTGGAATCTTACTCTAGCATCCACCAATCTGATTATATCCTTCTTAAACAACAATTTATAAATTAACCTTCAAAAAGGGTAGAAGTTTTCTCTTGCTTCCGGTTGGTAGCAATAATTTAGATATATTAAAAAAATATAGTTAAATTTAGATTGATGTTGCTCATAATTAAAAACATCAAATACATATCTAGAAATAAAATCTTTTCCATTTTTGACATTCTTAGTGCAATCCCTGTTTGCACAAACATCACAAGTATTTTCTGATCAGGTTCTAAATCCTTAACAAACATCTTTCTTACATTAATAGAACCAAAAAAATTACATAATGTATTCAGAATTATGTACATTATCACCAATATTTTTTAAGTCAAAATGATAAAATCCCTTATGAGGGCAGTTTAATATCTTAGTGATTTCCACAGTAGAGACAGAAAAGTATCGATCTTCAATTTGTGAAATTATTGTATCTTCTTCTTCTCCCAGACTAAATTGAACAGTTTTGAAGAAATAACGCAGTTCTACCTCATATAAAAATTCTATGTTTTCTCCACTAAACTTCTATTCTAGATTATAAAAGGAGAGATCTTGCTTCAGTATTAGATTGGTCTGGTACAGCCATTCCAAATCAATTACTTTACCTTGTAGGATTTTCCTTCCTGTCGAGCATTGACACTTGGCATTAATAGCTTATCCTTCATTGATTCTATTTATCTTGTACATCTCTATCACATATTTCTGAAGGTTCAAAGAGCTAGGGTTTTGAAGGTTCAGGTTTGGGTAGAAAAGAGCGGTAAGGATATTTCGGTTTCGAAGGTTTTGAGAGAAATTAATGTGTTTAGAATTTGAAATAGATCTAACAGACTTTATTCCCATATCAGTTACATACATAATAATCATAACATTATTTAAAAGAAAATAAAATTTACACGGCAAAAAAAATTAAAGCAGCACAGAATAAATTTTTAAATTATTCTAAAAACAAATAATTAAATTATTTAAAATAGTGAATATTAAAATAAAATAAAATAAGAATTAATATAATCATTTAAATAAAATTAAAATTTCATTTAAAATTAAATAAACCTATCTCCCCTTAATAAAATCAAACCTTGCAGTGGGAAGTGGTTTAGTAGAAATATCAGCAAATTGAATTTTAGCACTTACAAATTCTAAGAATATATATCCTTTTTAAGAACATGATCTCTTAGAAAGTGGTGTCTGATGTCAATATGCTTAGTCCTAAAATGATTAATAGGATTTTCTGAAATATTTATAGCACTTGTATTATCACATAAAATAGATGTATTATTAAAATTTATTCCAAAGTCCATAAGAGTGTTTTTCATCCACAACACTTGTGCAAAACAACTACCTGCAGAGACATATTTTTCCTCAACTGTTGACAAAGCAACTGACTGTTGTTTATTACTAGACTATGAAACTAAATATTTTCTTAAAAAGTGACAGGTTCGTGAGGTGATTTTTCTATAAAATCTATATCTTCCAAAGTGATCATCTTAATATGAAATTAAATTAAAATCAGAATTTTTTTGATAGAGAAGATATTGAAAAACGATTCCTTTTAAATATCTAAAAATTCTTTTAACGTCACTTAGATGATATTATTTGGGATTTTATTGAAATCTAGCACAAATAATTACTGAATATATTATATCTGGACTGTTAGCAGTAAGATATAATAAACTCTCAATCATACCACTATATAACTTGTTATCAAATGATTTTCTAGTTTCATCCAAATCAAGTTTTATATTAGTATAGAAAGGAGTTGTATATGTTTTTCTGTTTTCAAGTACAAATTTCTTCAGTAAATTAGTAATGTATTTTCATTGATTCAAAACATTTCCAAAATATTTTTGATACATTTTAAGTCCTAGAAAGAAATTTAATTCTCCCATCATACTCATTTAAAATTCTTTTTGCATTAAATATGAAAACTCGTGACAATGTTTTTTGTTTGTTGATCCAAAAAATTACATCATCAACATAAATTTGAACCAATAAAATATTAGAGTTTACAGTTTTCTTAAACAATGTTGGATCTGTCATTCCAACAGTAAAATAATTTTTCAAGAGAAAAGAACTTATTCTTTCATACCAAGCGCTAGGTGATTGTTTAAGGCCACAAAGAGATTTAGTAAGTTTAAAAACAGAATCTGGTTTTTGAGAATTTTCAAAACCAGGAGGTTTCTCAACATAAACATCCTCTATTAAATAACCATTTAAAAAGGCAGATTTAACATCCATGTAAAATAATTTAATGTTCATATGAGATGCATAGGCTAAAAGGATCCTAATGGATTCTAATCTAGATACAGGTGGAAAGGTCTCATAATAATCTATACCTTCTTCCTGATTATATCCTTTAGCTACTAGTATCATTTTATTTCTAGTTATTATTCCTTGATCATCTGGTTTATTTCTAATGACTCACTTAGTTCGTATAACTGGATAGTTATGTGGTATTTCAACTAAATTCCAAACTTCATTTCTCTTGAACTGGTTTAGTTCTTCTTGCATTGCTATCATCCAACTTTCATCAAATAAGGATTCTTCTATTGAATTATGTTCTAATTGGGATAGAAAGAAAGAAAACTCAACAAGATTTCCTATGTTCCTTCTAGGTTTTATTCCTGTGTCTAGGTCTCCTATTACAGTTTCTAAAGGGTGATTCTTTAGGGTTCTAGACTGTCTAGGTAAAACACTATTAGGTTTATCAGTGTCATGTTCTTCTGAACTGGAATGAATTTTATTTATATCTTTTTCAAAATCATATTTCATTTTCTCAAGTCTCATGTTATCATTAGAGTTAGATTTATCAATTTAGTCTTTCCTTTTCTCAAATGGATCAGATTCATCAAATTTCACATGAACTGATTCTTCAAAAATCCTTGACTTTTTATTAAAAATTCTATTAGCTTTGGAAGTTTCAGAATATCCTAAGAAAATTCCTTCATCAGATTTTGGATCAAATTTACAAAGGTTGTCCTTGGTGTTCAAGATATAAACCTTGCATCCAAAAACTTTAAAGTACATTACTTTCGGTTTTCTCTTATTCCAGAGTTCATAGGGTGTCTTTTTTAAAATAGGTCTAATTAAAACCCTATTCATTATATAACAAGTTGTGCTTGCAGCTTCTTCCCAGAAATAGGTAGGAAGACTATATTCATTTAGCATAGTCCTAGCCATTTTCTGAATAGTTCTATTTCTTCTTTCAATAATTCTATTTTGTTGAGGTGTTCTTGGTGTAGTGAAGGTGTTTTTAATACCCATATTTGAGAAAAAGGAATTAAATTCTAGATTCTAAAATTTTCCACCATGATCACTTCTTAAAGAAATTATTCTAAAACCTTTTTCATTTTGAACAGATTTTCAAAAACTTTCAAATATTTCAAAATCTTCATTTTTATATTTTAGAAAGAAAATCCAAGTAAATATATAATAGTAATCAACTAATACATGTACATATAATTTACCATCCAAACTTTCTATTCTTGAATGCCCAAAAAAATCCATATGGACAAGTTCTAGAGGTTTAGATGTAGCAATTTTGTTAATAGATTTGAAGGATGATTTGTGATGCTTTTCAATTTGACATGCATCGCAGAATCTATCACTTTAAAATTTGAGACTAGGAAAATTAGAAACTAGTTTTTTCTTAGATAACTTATGTAAATCATATATATTACAATGTCCAAGTCTCATATGCTAGATCCAAGATTCATTTATCTTAGCAGTTAAAAAATTTACTTTATGTTTACATAATGAATTTAAGTCTAGGGTATAAACATTATCAGTTCTAGGTGCTCTAAATTTAATCAGTTTATCTTTAAAAATATAACAACATTTGTTAGAAAAATCAACAAAATAACCACCATCATAGAGTTAAGAGATACTTATCAGTTTTTGTTTCAATCCTTGTACATAGATTACTTTATTGATTGAGACATCTTCTGGATCTCCAACAGTTCCAAATCCAATAATTTTACCTTTGGAATTGTCACCAAATGTGACTAATCCACCATCCTTTTGAGTTACCATTATAATTTTTGATGAGTTTCCACTCATATTACTAGAATAGCCAATGTCCATATACCATATTTCAGTTTGGATTCTATAACATGATTCCTGCAAAGGTATTCAAACAAAAGTTTATTTTGGTACCCATAATGTATTGGGTCTAGCAGTGTAAGATAGAAAAGATCTGGGTATGCAGACTTGATTTGTTTTTCTATAATAAATAGAATCATATAATCTATTTACAACAAAAGATTTCTTAATTCCACTTATTTGAGGTTTCCTTAAATTATAGTTTTTAGATATGTGACCTTTTGTTCCACAATAGTTCCAAATTATACCTTTTGTACTTGGAATAAAATAGTTCTTATATAGTTTGGGTTTGTAACCTTTAGTGCCTATTCCATATCTTTTTTTTAATCACATTATATCAAAAAAATCATTTAGTTAATTTTATCCTTTTGTAAAAACAAGAGCTACATTTTTGTATATATCTACTTCTGTTTTCAGTGTTTTTATTTTAGTTTCATTATCTATACAGTTTTTTTTTATGAGTTAACTTTTTCAATTAACTCTTGATGTTGTTTTAGAATATTTTCTCTTTATCCTAAAATAGCAGTGTGGATATTTTTTAGAGATTTATGTTTCTTAAATAAGGAATCATATTTCTTTTCTAGCATATTGCAGTAGGCTGCAAGTTTATCATTTGAACAACTAGAACTAGAATTTGAACCAGATGAGTAATAGGATTGTACCTCATCAGCTTCTCCCATAAAGAACATATTTAATTTTAGATTTGATTCTTCCTTTTCTGATTCAGACTTAGATAAGCTAATGAAGACTTTATAAATACTCCAAGTGGATTTCATTTCTCTTTTGTATTTCTACTAATAGTCATTGTTTTTGAAAAAATTATTTTTTTCTCATTTTAATTGAGGACGGTCAGGTCTTATGTGACCCATCTTTCTGTATTCATAGCATCTGACTTCCTTTGGTTCTTTTTCATCTTTCTTGAAGGATTTTCTAAATCCCTTCTTCTTTATGTAGAACTTTATAAACCTTCTGGCTAGCTGATCCAGTTCCATATCTAAATTGGATAAATTAGAACTCAATGATTTCACTTTCATTTTATTCTTCATCTTTCTTCTCTTATTTTGGGATGTTTCTTTCAAAGTATTATTTTCTCTTTTGATCAAAACTTTATTCTCATTTGCTTCATATTTAATATCAGCTTCATATATCATCAGAGTTCCAATTAATTCCCTCATAGTTAAATCTTTGACTGGTGATGATTTCCTAATGGCCGCTGATATCCCATACCATTGGGTTGGCAGTACTCTCAGTACTTTCAGGGCTTGATCTTCTTGTTTTATAAGCTCACCCAAGGCAGTGATATTGTTAACAATTTCTATAAGCCTTCCATTCATATGGGTGATGCTTTCTCCTTCAAACATTCTAAATGTGTTGAATTTCAATTTAGTTGTGGCATACCTCATTTGTATGACATTATCAGTTCCTTCGTAAGCAACTGCAATTGTCTGCCACATTTCATAAGTAGTTGGGAACTGAGATACTCTGTTGAATTCATCTATTCCTAGACCATAGATGACAGAATTCATATCTTTTGAATTTATTTCATACTCTAATTCAGTAGATGAATTCCATGTTTCAGGTTTCTCAAGAATTTCATATGGAGTAATAATTTTTTAGTAGACTCTGTATCCAAGATTTTTCAAATAGATTATCATCCTTGACTTCCAACATCCATGGTTTTCACCATTGAAGTATGGAGCCCAAACCATTGACATTCCCTCTCTTGTATTATCCATTGAGATATTTGAGTATAATCCTTTGAAACTTCCATTTTGTTATAGCTTTATCAAAAGAAATTCCAACCCTATGATACCAATTTTTGTATTGTGTTATACCAAATACGCACAAGAGGGGGGTGAATTGTGAATTTTAAAATTTCTTCAAGAATCGCGATGATTTTCAAATCTGTCCTTTAACTTTATCAAAATTTTTACATAGAGGAAATAAACAGTTATCAGGATGCAAATATTTATAGTGGTTCGGGGAATAGAAAGCCCCTAGTCCACTCCACCAACACTCTACTTCATGATCTTGGTGATTTTCACTATCTGGTCCTCATATCAACAGACCGTTCACAACTGAGTGCAGGCAGTTAACACCTTTACAAGTTAAGGATAAAACAGATCCTTCTAGTTCATACACAGAATCGAATACACAGCTTAGTATGGGAATACAGTTACTCAAAATGAAAATAGTATATTTTTTTTTAAAACTTTCCATACGTTATTCATAGTTTCAGTAGTACACAACTGACGGTAGATGGATCGTCGTCTTCAGAAAAGATGTTCTTCAGATAATAGAAGTTCTAAGTTGATCCGGTTGTAATATATATTGCAATAAATTCAGAAAATCCAGCAAAAATGGATTCACGATATATCTTCGATGTAGAAATAGTGAATCTTCAACGTGTTTCTTCTTCTTCTTTAGAAAATAGAGTTTTATCGTACTTTGTAACAGCAGATCTATATATCTCGAATATCTCTGTAAAAATTGAAGTTGAGAAACTTGAGATCTTTTCCTTATAAAAACTTTTTCATGATGATCTCTCTCACTCACTTTGTAATTCAAAATAGCACAAATATATAAAGAATAAAGATGAGTGTTTTCCTTTCAAATTTAGATCCACAAAATTTTCCTTAAGAATCATGATATTCAAATGTTCGAATAATAGAGAAGTCGTAACTTCCATTAATAATCAGAATAAAATCCTACCCTTAAATAGATCCTTTGAATCATAAATAAAGAAATTCTTTGAATTATTTAAAGATGTACTTTAAAAAAACGGGCTTTGCACCTGGTTTGAAATCAGCCTGATAATCTGCATAATGACCGTTGCTTGATAAAGTCGAATTTTAAATTTCTGACACCAAACATAGGGTTGAACTACATAGCATTCTTTCTTAGAACATAAGGTTGACAACGTAAGGTTTATCTCAAACGTAAGTTTAATAATCCATACTTTTCTATGCTTCATAATGTAAGGTACATAAAACGTACTTTTTGATAAAACATAAGGTTGTTTACAAAAGTAAGGTTGATCTCAAACATAAGGTTGATCTCCCATGTTTTTCTCTTCTTATTTCAAATGTATGGTATATTATCCATACTTTCCTCTTTATCAAAACATAATATACAAGATCCATAATTTTTTATAGAACATAAGGTTCATTATAAAATTAAGGTTGATGAACCATACTTTTCAGAAACAAACGTAACATTCCATACTTATGTATGGTTCTTCTTCCATACTTTTATGATATTACAAAATTAAGGTTCCTTCCAAATGTAGGGTTCCTCTTCCGTACTTTTCCGATAACATATGGTTGCTTAACCATACTTTTTTGAAGTCCCATAAAGTAAAAAACAAATTCTATCCTTACACTTATGCTCTTCAATGTAGAGTATGAACAGTGTTTCCAGAACACGCTCAAATTATTTCTGAATACTTTTTCAAATATTCCATGCAGTTTAAACGCTTTAATAATACTCAAAAATAATAATATAAAGAAATATTAATTTCCTGAAATATACCCAAGGTAAAATCATTATAATAACAAACAAGGGTATTTGTGAGCATCAAAATCATCATAAAAAGATAGAGTATTGTTCTCAACAATCTCCCACTAATAATAATAAAATAGAGTATTGTTGAAAACAACACTTGTTCAATAGCTTCGGGTTGGTACTATGAACCTATTAGATCTAAGGAATCCCAATGTTCTTACTATACTCACTTGTTCCCATCATCACAGGTCCACTCAAACATCCTCTAAGAGGTCTTTATGGATCATGTGTAGGTTCACCATGTCTTATCCATTCCAATTTAAATCAAGGATCACCCCTTAGGGTGTTGGTGTTAAAGAAAACTTAGTCAATGGTCATGACCTTGGCCATCAATGGCTGAGGCATCTAGCCAGAGTGAATGGGATCTTCGTGGCCCTTGGCACTCTATAAGGTCTAAAGGATATTATCTAATGAATTAAAGAACTTAATTAATTTAAATTCTAGTAGGTCCATTCTCTTATGTCATTATCTTAAATAACCAGTTCATCACTCTCAGTTATGAGACCATATGTCACAATACACCAAAACTAAACAAGCATTATACCATAGAGAGAGTACCATGATCACTTGATTCAATTGAATATTTTACCATTTATTTATAAAGACCAATGACTATTCCAAGAACCATCTAAGATCACCTATACTATAAAATATTTTAATTTTTTTAAAAAGGACATATATATTGGTAAAGGTATTTTTTTGTAAAATGTTTTACCAACAGATATGTCCTTGTCACTAAATTATTGGTAAAAACTCTGTCATTAAATGTTATTTCTAGGGATAAAATAAATTTATTTTAATTACAATAATACAAACATATAATATATATTTTGTTCATAATGTTTTGAAATATATTCATACAATATATTTATTCACTGATAATGTTATCAGCATTTATATTTTTATTTATTATAAACAATACTGATAATTAATATCTGTTTTTAAATTATATTTTAAATAAAATATTATATTTGGTTATTACAATATTTATTTCTAAAATTTTATATTATATTTATTACTTTACTAATATAAAATATATTTATTATATAATAATTATAAATTTAGCTTATATTAAACTCCAAAAAACTGAGGTTTTATTTGAAAAAACATGTACAAATATAATTACAAACATGTTTAAACATGTTCAAATTCCAAGTGACTTTACATGAAACTCCATCAAGATTCATCTTCAATCTATTTCCCTTACACATAAGTTGTCGTTTTCCTTATTCACACTAGTGGCCAGAAGGATCTAATCATCCCCACTCATGTAAAAATGTTCCCTTTCTTTCACTTGTGGATGAAAATAATTCATATCCAATATCACAATAACATCAAGAAGATACCAATGGTTAAACATGTTTAAAAATAAAATTAAAAACATAATTTAATTAAAAAGTGAATGTTGCATACAAAACAAACATATGTTCAAATATTTACTACCTTCATAAAATAGAAAACATGATATCATTTCTTTTTTACTACTTTTTTAAAACACTAAACATACCAAACATGTACCAAAAACCATATATTTAACTATTTTATAAAAATAATATCAATAAAATGGAGATATAAAAATAGAAAGCTACATACTAAAAAAGAGAACAAAATACATGACCTAAGAAGATGGAGAATAGATCGTAACCTGTAATACATAAAAATCGTAGTTTGTGACTGAATATGTACCTTACAGATAATTTTTCAAACTAAAAATATAACTATTCATACTAAAAAATATAACAAATAAGATGTATGCATCCTATAGTAGATAAAAACATTAGTTCATTACTAAAGAATATGTTTAATGAGGCTTTAGTTCATGCACTAGAGTATTCTATATACCAAACAAGATTATGAATATATGAAGTTCCTAACTTACAAAGAACAACGTAAGAATCATGTTGTATATAAAAATTGGATCCTTAAAATATCCATAGATTATAGATTACTCACATACATCAGAGTATCACATACAAAAACATTTTGGAAGTATAAATACTACATGCAAAATATAATACATGAGTCAAGTAGATTGGGGTTGATGATAACAAAAAACTGAATTTGTGTTTCAAGTTTATGATTCATATACTATAATCTCCAAAAACATTAATGCAATATAGTGATACTTTTTTACTAGGAAAAATGTAAAATGTTTTTAATAACTATAGATATGAGATTAAAAATATGTGCATTGAGTTTCATATTTTATAATTGGGATGGATATAACAGGACATGGTCAACACATTAATTCTACTATAAATATTGGGATTCTTGGCCTATAGATTTTTTTAATATTATTTATATGATCATAAGAAAAGTTTTGGAAATGTGAATAAGTTAAATTATAAGAATAATTGTTCCTTCTTTCCGGTATTGATTCATTATAGTAATAAAGGTGAAATATTGAATTTTTACTTCATCTAAGTTGTAAATATTTTAAAAAATAAATCCAAAGAGAGGGATATTAAAATAAAATTATATATCTCTAATATATTTGTAGGGGTGAGAAAAGGTTGGTTCAGTTAAAACTTTTCAAAATTTTCAAGAACTAAAATAAACAACAAATTATTTTTTAATAACTGACTCTACTAAATTAGAAACCAAAACTGAAATAACCATAAACCAAATGGAAAGACTAAATTTAATTGTTTCTAAATAACCAAAATAACCAAGATTAAAATAGTATTTCATTTTTTTTAAATACTAGTGACCTGAATTTTAGGTCGACTCTCCAAATATCTATCACCAACTTTATTCTAAAATTCCTCACTAATAGCATTCCAAATTCCTACTAAAATAAGAACAACGCCCTAAAATTTCCAATATCATATCTACTATGTATTATCCATAAAAATTTACCAAAATTATTTAGGAAAATCATCAAGCCATTATAGATTGATCAAATCTAAATGATAATTAACAAGTTTCAAATCATATGTCTTGGTAATTGTATGGAAAAATTATAATAATATATTTGTAAATGAATATCCATCTAGATTACATCATTTTTAGTATGTAATAATTTGTGGAAATATCATGAAAAAACTCTAGAGAAGAAATTACAAATTCAAAAACATGATTAATCAATATTGTATTTACAAAACTATAAATACCATAAATATGTACTTGCCTCTGATTTATGATGACCAAATTCCAAATAATAAATTACAAATTCAAAAACATTAATATTCAATAATTCATTTACATAAAAACATATACCACAATATGTGCTTCAAATCTTATGATAAATGATGTTTCAATGTTATATTTTTATCATTTGATAATTTAGTGATACTCTTCATTTTTTATATAAACCAAAATAATAAATCCATGCATGTCCTAAAAATAAAAACAACCTCAATTTTCATGAATCGCATAAAAAATTACCATCAAAATAGAGTAGAAAATTCCAAAGATAAACCTATGGTGATCCTGTGGAGCTAAAATATATCCATTACAATGGTAACAAATAGAGAACACAAAAATATAGACACAAATAAATTTAATTTTAAATATATAAATTCCTACTTCTAAGATATGCATATAAAATGTGATAAAATATCATACCACACATATAAAAAAAATCTATTTTTTTTTAATATTTCATTAATAAAATTAGAAGGTGTATCTAATGCACTTACCTTGAATGTAATCTTACCAAGGAGGTATATCAATGATAAATGAACCTACAAGAGGGGGAAACATAACAGATTCATTCAACTATGTAATAATGTTATGTGGGATAATGTTACTACAAATTCCGTTAAAATAAAATGATATGAATAGATATGAATGTAAAGAGATTTTGTAAACAAGTTAAGTGGATGATGTTTAGATCATTGGAAATTAATTAAATGGTTTTATGATTTATTAATTTATATTTAAATTTATAATAACCATATATGAAATCGAAACATATTAAGTATAAAAGATTAATTAATATTTCATGATGGTAGTTCACTAATGGTGGAAAATTTGTTCTACTATATAGGACCTAGATTTTTTCTATCATACATGACCTTATGTGAGTGAAGTAGTATGGGATTCATAAGTGAATGGTTTTAGTAGTCAGTTATGATGTGTATGGAATCTTTATTGGGAAAAAAATGGTTATATATTATGGTTTATAAAAGGAAAATAGAATAACTTATATAATAATATGGAATATTCCATGCGAAGTTTTTATATGGACTTCATATTTTTTATTGGAGTAAAAGTGATACAAATTAATATGTGTAGATAAAAATAGCATATTATCATTACAATGTGGAAACTAATACACTAAAAATAAGGCATGACATTCCCAATTATGTAATTACTATAATACTAGTTTAGAAGAAATCATACACTCTGAATTAGTGATCTCATTGGCCATAAAAATATATTATCACTTACAACTAGTGGTGTATCATTTTCTATGAGAGTGTTATAGAAAATTTCGTTTATCAATGTCATGCTTTATGATAGATTATTCTACATTCTAATAAACTATTACAATTATAGTTTTACCTAGGTTTTATATCATATAGGAAAGAAGAGGTCATAATAACACTGTGAAGCTCTATTTTTATAATAAATGAACATTGTAAAATTTCAAACCATAGAAATAGGTAGGATGTTGTGTGTTTCATTCACTTATTCATGGTGCATCTATTATTATATGGTTATAATTTTTGTATAGTGGATACAATAATTTTTGTCAACTTTTAGATGGGTAGAACTGTGTAATTAACATATGTGTAAAATCATTGTCTATACTTATTTTCCTATTACTAAAGGATCAAATAGTAAATAGAGAGACTATATATTCAGTAAGTTTGTGGTGGTTGAAGTATATTACCTAAATAAATATTTGCATAATGGGTTTTATTTTATTAATGGGTATTGTAACATGTTACAATGTAGGGATATTATAGGTTTTGTCTTTGACTATAAAAGATTACACACTTTATGAGATAGATGAGTTTCCAATTTTGATGAACAAAGAAAGAAATAGTTTTATATGAATGTTGGTGTTGTTAACTAAAAAATATATAAGTATTCTACTTTAATATATAGAGAAATTTATAAAATTACAATTAAAACACACAACGCCTTCTAAGAAAATTTTCACCATTTTTTATTTCATAAATATGAACTAATCGAAGTGTGAATTATAATGATTAATTACAAAATATATCAAAATAATAAATTAAATATGTATTTATAAAATTATCTAAACTAATAAAATAATATAACACACCATTACAATATATAATTAAACCATTCACACATATCACTTATAGTAAACATATAACCAATAAATGGTGTTTTCAAGATAAAGTAATTCCACAACATCTAATTCCTTCTGAAATTAAAAATAATCCAATGTGAATAAAATTAAAGTTAAAAGTGTATTTTTTTTAATATTTTTTCTCCCTATCTAATGTTTTTCACTTCTTATTAAATTAAATTTGGTTCCAAGAATCACTAAATAGATTTCATGTCATTTATTATGAAAATAGTGTAAATATACATATTCAATTAATAATTTGAGTGCATTGTAATTTTAATACAATAAATGAAAATATTGGAATATCAAATTTGTTAATCCAAAAGAGTATTAGGTGTGATACACCCTTAGGGGTGAATTATGGTATGGAATGTTTTCCAAAATTAAACAACTTTCCTTAAACTCACACTACCTAATGGATGTTGACCTCATAATTATTAGGGTCACTCTTTTTCTCTTATTTTAGGTGATGATTTGAAAATTACTTGAATAGTATTTTAACAAATAATATAAATTATTTCTTTATCCTTATTATCAGTTTGTGTTGTGTATAATATAAAGTAAACAAAAGTACACATGGCACAATGGATTTTTACTTGGTTCTCTCAAACAGGAAACTCCAAGATCATGTGATTGACGATGTGTTGATGCACCAATTAACCACTAACCTCACTAATAATTGGTAGGGTTTAGGATAGATCACTCATGTTTGGGGTCACTCCCCTTAAAATTATTCTGTTAGCACATTTCCCCCACTTCATCTCCCTTATGCTCGCTACTACAAAGAAAAGATAACTTGATTGAAACACAAGTTAAAAGAAAATAGTTCACCAAATTTGTTTTTAATTGAGTATGGGTTAGTTAACATTTAATCCCCAACATACTCTTTCACATGTATGTTCTGAAATTCTTCATGAAAAACATCATCTTCATCATTCCATGATATTTCATGGAAAACACCTTATCCTCCTCCTTCTCCCTCCTTCCAGCTATTTTTATGGAATGCCTTCACATTAAAGTTTTTATATTATAATTTCATCGCATTGATGCACTGAAACAACTATCCTTTTTATCAATGTATCAGGTTTGGTAGTGCTTTTACACTATTACTGATTTTTTAGTGAACCTCTCCTTATTATTCGACCTGAAAATATGTTAGGTGAATAAATTGGTAAATTATTTTCTTTATTTTATTTATATTATTCTTATATAATACCAATACTGCATGTAAGAAATCATTTCCATAATTTTGAATATGGAATTTCCATAGATCATGGTCCATATATTTCCCCCATTCAAGTCTCTATTTTTCTCAATCAACCTGCAAAACAATTACCACATGAAATATAATTCTATATTTTTAAATATAGAAACCACTAATAATTCCACCTCTTTAATTTTCCACAATATTTGTGATTCCAAAAATCTCAAAGCTCTTTAAAAATTATTTTTATTGTATCATATGATGAGATACTTCGCATGAATTCACTATTTATACTACATCCTTGTAGAGTGATATTCAATAAAAATAATTATCACTTCAAAATTTCCTATAATCATAGATTTAAAAATGAAGAATTATTATTTTAAACTTTGATGAACTGGGAAACAATTGTCTGATATAAGGGAACTAATCCTCATAAATTTTGTCATTAATATCATCATAGATCATTGAAATTTTGTATCATATATATCTGGAAATTTTGTCTTGAATTCCTCATTTAGATCTTTACTAAGACCCAATATGATCCTTATAGAAAACACCATTAATCATTATGAAGTCCTAAGTTCATCCTTATGGTGATCCTTAAACACATGCCTTTATTGACTTCTCATCCTTATAAATTCTGCACACTCATCTTTAAAAATTCTGAAGTTCATCCTTACGATGACAACATCGTGGTCTGGCCATTTTATTTTCATTGAAAGCTAAAAGTTTTAGGAAATCCAAGTCTCAACATTGTGATCATTTCTAGACTAGAAAAGGTGTTGAAATATTGATTTCATGCATGCATAAACTCCTATTATTGTAGGTTTAAGATGAATAGAAATTGAAACATTTCATTCTTTCCTAATTTTTAATATATAAATAGTATCCCACTAATTCACTATCTCATAGTGAAACATGTTTAGTACTCTTTCATGGTTTATTAACCTAAAAATGTTGGGGAACTCTCAAAAAATACCTTAGGGACTCTCCCAGCCTAGAAGGTCACCATGCCACCCTATACAGTGCTCTTCCTCTTGTGTGCCACACCAAATATCTTTTGTATGTAATTTCATGGACTGACTCACCCTATGGATAGTAACTAGACCATTTTTTCATGTGACATCAGGAAAACCTCATCAAATTTCAAATATCTATGAATAACATTGGGGGAATAAGAAGGTACTTTGGGGAGGCTATATCCCATGTATCAGAGTAAGAAATGGTGGTAAATAAATATCTATTATACACATCATAGTATGCAAAATAATAAATAAAATGAACATGCTATAAAAAAATAAAATGCACTATAAAACTTGAATGGTCATGATTAGAATATAAAATACAGACAAATCTTCTACTATGCTAATCAATATACAAAATAAATAAATTAACAAATGACACTAGCCTCTACTAATACTCTAATACATACCTTATCTCAATCACCTGAGTTCAATCCATCCCACCTAATGATCAAAACCTAGGCCTCTTTCTAACTCGTACTTTCAACCAATGAGAGTATGCTTAGGCACACTAATGCAATGGTGGCCTAATTAGGGTGTGATTATATAACTTATTATGGAACCACCAATGTGGTCCCATATATAACCAATAATGTATTGATATTTGAATGTGACATGCTCAGATGAAATCAATGAATAAGTGTAGGAAATAGATATATAAATAAACCATCATTGATCCTTATATCTAGGACCCTGATCAACCATAAATGCTTTATCCAATGTCAAGGTGTCTCTGAACGTGTTATGATATCATGAAAACCATATAAATACTAGATCATAGAGCTTAAACTAGGTATCCCTACTAATCATGCTCAAATGACCAACAAATCATCATTAATGGATCAAAAACTTAATCTTAGGCATCCTGGGAATCTCTACAAAGTCCAATATAATAAATGTATCAAATATAATTCTCAAGAACCCTAAGAAATAACTGAATAAGAAATATCTCCCATTTCACCATTCTAACAAGATAGATACCAGGCATCCTGGGAATCCACATCGAGTATAAATAATGTCACCAGGATTAACTAGCTGAATCCTAGGGGTGAACTAGGCATCTAATAATAATAATCATAACAATAATAATCCCAATATTTAATGGAAGGATCCTAGATATGCTAGGCATCCTAATTACCCATGGTGTCCGAGGCATCCCATATAAAACTGGGGTTGAATCTTGTCATCTAGGGCATTTTTTCACATAGATCAATAGATAAATCCTATTATACACACTAGGAATACATGATTATGTCATCATGTCCTACTTATATCACGTGGTATTACAAGAGTCTCAAAATATAGATCTAAGGAAGCACCTCTAGGCATCCAAAACATCACTATCAAACTATATTAGTCCCATAGGCTTTGTTACATGAAGTCCATCTGGGTATCCATAGTTGCATCAAAAATATCTAGGTTAGAGCATACATATGAGATAAGGGTTGTCGAAACACCTAAAACCTTCCCCATTGTCCATATCCTAATGTTATCACATGTTTAGTGTAGGTTCTAAGGTGACACTCTCTACCATCTCTAACCATACCCACGCACACCCACTCAGGGTTAGTATGTCCCTAGGCACCTAATCAAGTCCTCTAAATCATGTCTAAGGAGAGACACCCTACTTGGGGCCCTCTTGGTGAACAGAGGGGGTAGAGGAACCACACTTGGGTCCCTAGTCATAGTTAAGTCACTCAAGTTACAACCTTCCACACAAAGGACATCACGGTTCCTATAAATTCCATAACATAGAACAAAATCATGGGACATAAGGTTATTCCTCACAATAAACAAACTAAAGAGATGGATATTAATCTATATTGTACTCTATGGTTTCTTAAGGTTATTCACTCACCCAAACCAATATTATCCTACCTAAGTTCTGTACACCTAGGCCTAGCCATATCAAATAGGGTAGGAACACTCACCCTAGGTCAGTATTATGGGACGATTGTCTCTAAGGAATAACAAGGTTCTTACTAGGCCCAATTGGACCCATCATTGTAGTCCCACACACACATCCTATTGGAGGTTTCTTTGGCTTACAAAAAGTTAAACCATGTATTATCCATTCTAATTTAAATCAAGGATCACCCCTTATTGTACTACTATCAAGGACAACTCATTCAATGGTCGTGACCTTAAATATCATTAGCTAAGGCATCTATCTAGAGTGTACGAGATCTATATGGACCTTATCCATATATAGGGTATAAGGGATATCATATAATTAATTAAGAAACTTAATTAATTACAATTATTAGTGGAAAATTCTCTTAGTCCATCAACTTAAATAACCAGGTAATCATCCTAAATAGTGAGTCCTCATGTCACAATGAACCAAAATTAAACAATCATTATAACATAGGGAGTGTAACGAGATCACCTACTTCAATTAAATATTTTCCCATTTATTTATAAGTAAAAATATAGCTCTTCTAAGGCCCATCTAAGCCTACTTAAGCTCACATCACTAACCGAGTACCATGTCATCATTTCATACTAAATCTAATGACAAGGAACTATGATATGTCTTCAGTAGACCCATGAAATTAACCCAGGCCAAAAATCCATGTTCTAGAACCATTTACATCAATAATTAAATTTAATTTAAATAGAAAGCCTCAAATAAGACCAGAGAATGATGTACCTTTGATGATTTGATGAATGAAGTTATTTAGACATCATTACAGAATTCCCCCTACATAGGCTGCACAAAATTTTCAAAGGAATAAGGTAATTTCACCATTCTCTAGTTTAATATCCATTTTTTACCTAAACCACATATCACTAGATTTAGAAACAATGAGGGGAGAGATAATTTGGATTAGGATAAGGATGCCATACCACAATCAGTTGAAGAAAAATCCCAAGAATGTCACCTCAAACTAAGGTGAAAAAGGAAGTGTTAGGGGAGGAGACCCTTAATCCATGAATGCAATTGGAAAGAAATAAAAAGGGGGATACCCACTTTAATACCCAAGGGGGTTTTATTTTTTCCCCTTAGAATGACACTAGATAGTTGGTGTGCCCAATAGGCTAGTCAGTGGTGAGCTAGTGGCTACTGACTATAACCACTCTATATCCTAGCTACCCTAGAATCCTCCAAAAATCCTCCAAGACTCATTGAAAATAAAATATCCCTCATTACTCATCCAAAACACCCCTTTATGGGTGATCAAACTCTTAGAATTCTATTCATAATATCAATTTAAAATATATCACATCCACTAATTTAAAAACTCAAATTTCTATAGAAATTAAATACCCTTCTATAACCACGATCATTATAGACTCCCCAATATAAAACTTATAATACCAAATAAGTTTTGGTGGTCATACAACTGAAAATCCCAACCTATATAGGTCATAAACTTTTTAAAAATTGGTTGAGTTCCATCTTGAAATGACAAACACGCTTCTAAAATAAAAACTTAAAATTAAGGCACTTAAGCTACTGAACAACAAGACAACACACATAACCATTTCAAAAACATTGGGATGATGCATTATGGATCCACTATATCCCAAGGTAGGATAACATGATCATCCAATGCATCATTGGACCGTAGTGCTCCCCACCATAATCTTTGTCCCCTAACTTTCAATTCTAATTCTTTGGTGCTTTTGGTATTGTAATTTCCTATTAAAACTCCATATCCCTATTACAATGATGTTTAAAATGTTGTTTCCATCATACCACACTCATTTATACATGATATATTCTCTTATAAACTAGCATTGGTTCTCATTTATGAATCTAAATTTAGATAGATGCATAACCTTCATCCATACAAATCTAGGAGCACACCATATTTACTTTATAAATCCTCAACCAACTTCTGAAGCATAGTCATCATATCCAATATGATTTACCTGATGCGGTTTCCAAAGAACCACATTCTATATCATGCACAAAACACCAGTTGTACCTCCTCTATTTGAACCTTTTTTAAAGTTCTCATCTTCCACTTCCAAGACATTACCTAAACAACTGATCATGATGCCTTTATCCCTATAGGTGCTCGTTAATCATTAAATTACCCACACCAATGTATTTACCTGACCTCAAGTGTGATCTCCTAAATTGGATCATCATTCAACTTAACCCATGTGGTGCATTGATGATAACACAAATTCTTGATCCAACACATTCAAATCATCATGATCCATCCTGAGCTCGATTCCCACACTCATATTCCATCCATCAAGAGAACCAAATTTATTTCAGGTACTTTCTTATTTATTATAATCCAATTTCTATCAGAACTATCTACCAATCGATCTCCTAAAACCATTACCATACCAATGTTAATTTTTTTTTCAATCACTTTTAAGGGAAAAAGTGAGAACCCTCACACCTTGCCTGGTTTGGCATCAAAAGTCACAACTTATTTGTTAAAGAAAAGTTTAAGCTGCTTCGAGTCAAGATCTCTAAATAATATCTAGGGAATAGACTTAAGCTGGATGTCAGGATCATCCTTTAGAACTCCTCCACAGAGATTTGCAAGTATGTCCCAAGATTGCAAGAGTTCCTCCTTGCTGATCTTTCCCGTGTTACATCCTCTAAGAAAAATGTGGGTCTGCTTGTCGATCCACTTACCCTGCTCCTTAGAAGAGGTCACCTGAAGCGCCCTCCTCTTATTTAACTCTTGAATATTCAGCATGTTGACAGTCATTTCCTCATAAGATTTCAAAAGTAGGTCCATTTGATTCAGCATCGAAAGTATCTGTCGTTGTGAGTCATCATTGTAGGTATTCTGACCTTGCTGCACCGAGTCTGGAGGCCCCTTTTCACCCTCAGGGTTGGTAGGGACAACAACCTCGAAACTAGCCTACTGAACCTCCTCACCTCCCACTATTTGTCCCTTGTGTCCCTTTGGATTTCCGACTTTCTTTGCTAACTGAGTGTCCATTGGCCTCGAGAGGTGGGAGTAGTCCTTGCGCCCCTTTGTCTTCTGCTTCTTGGATACAATGCAACTTCCAGGATCTATGTTTTCCTTATTCCCCTTTTTTCTCCTTGGTCTATGTAGGTAATTTCCATCCCCTCCTATATCGACAACATCCGAGAGTTGGCCCTCTCCACCCGATTCGTCTTCATAGGTACAGAACTGGTTGCAGTCCGAGTCCCCCTCGTTGCGAAAACAGTCGAATCTATTACTTAATTTGAGGCTAGATAAAGAGCCCCTCGAGTTGAAAAAGTTACCAGAATGCTTTAAATTTGACACCCATGATTGGGTACTCAAAGACTGACTGCTTCCAGATATGGAACTACCACCAGCCCCCACTGCCTGGGCATAGGTACCCGATGTCACGGTACCCAAGGGCACTGGACCCGCTGCTCCAAAGGTTTCCCCCGCAACCTTCTTATCCAGATTAACATCCCTTATTGACGACCCTATTGAAGGGTCGGGTGTAGCCTCCCCTTGGTCCGCTTGCTGCAAGGAACAACCCGATCCACTTGATTGAGCAAAGCCACGTCCCATGAATTGAAATTGCTGATCTCCTGGGGCCAGACCACATGGGTGATCACCCACGTCAACTTCCATTCCAGTTTCCCCATTAACCCTCACTACATTGATAGAAAACTGCATTTTTGTGTTCCTGCTAGTGCCATTACTCTCTTTAGAGTGAACAAAAGAAGAACGAGGATCACCCAAATCCTTCTCCAGACGGATGAAAACCTCACGAACTGAGGGTTTCAAATGGGAATCCATTGGGGCTATCTTGGGAGCCAGCATCGCTCCATGGGTCAAAGAGCGCAGCACCTTCTCCCCTGGAACCACACCGCATTCCACCTCGTTCTCCCCCAAATCAGCACTAACCCACGGATGATGTTCCACCACCGGAACCACCAGCTCCTCTGAAGGCCTATACTGGTTCTTGCGGCGACAACCTGAGGCCATATGACCAAGCTTGCTGCATCCTGAGCAGAATGCGGGCCAAGATTCGAACACCACCCATTGCTTCCACCTCAACTCTTCTCCAACCGAGATCCACAGCCACTCGGTTGGAGGTTTTGAAACGTCGACCTCAATACAAGCGCGGGGCAGGATGGGATGACAAACCGCAGCGGTTCGAAAATCAGAAAACAGGTAGCGTCCAACCAAATTACCGAGCATACATATGATAGAGGGATTCTGGAAGGGTAGAGGCAAATCAGGAAAACTTACCCAAACGGTAGCCGAAGGAGGATCACGGTTCAAATTGAAATCAAACGACCATTGTAGGAGGAAAAAACCATAGCCATTGAACACCCGAGGAGCCCTGGACCAGGAAGTGACCAAATCCTCCTCAAAAGAAAAGCGTACCATCAGTTGATGCCAGTTGAGCAGACCCACCACCACTCGGTTTTGAAGACCCCAAGAATCGAAGACGAATCTGTCGAATGCATCGACCGGGGGATGACGGCCTTTGAAACGAACCACCAACATTGATCTGTGTAGTTCAGAAGCTGCGTTGAACTCTGTAAGAGAAATCACGAGCTGAGGAGATCCGTCGTGAAGATCGGGAACCTTAGGGCTAAGAGAAATCAATGGGAAAGGGGGAAGAAATGCCGGATTGGAGAAAGGGGTGAAAGGACGAGCCACCGGGGAGAGGATCCCCCCTCCCCCTGTCGAGGAGGAGGGGGTCGGAGCCTCCGTCATCTCCGACCTAGGTCATCGCCGCAGGCACTCTCCTTTCGCCGCATGCACTCTCCCATGAAACCCTCAACCATTACCATACCCACATGGGGTCATATCACCCACAATCAATAGCATTCTCCCCATTATAGTAGTTTCCTTTTGATTTCTTCAATTGATGGAAACTTAAACAACTCAACCCACACCCTATCCAGCTCTAAAAACCATGATTGGATGCAACCAAACCTACTCATACCCAAGTTCAATCACAACATGAATTACTATATTCTCCCAAATCATAATGAGGTTCGCAGCCTCAAACACACATGCCACTCCTCTTAATCCATGCTCACCTAATCTCAGGAAACTCTCACCTTAAACCAAATTCGATATCGACTATGTCACCACACCCGATCCACTTCAAATGTATCTATTTTCATGAAGAGACATTTCAAAATCCTTATTTTATCCTTGAACCATCATGCGCATAATAATTATATCAAAAATAATCATCCCTTTACTCATACACTATCACACTATGATCCATGCTTCAAAGGCATCATGTGAAACTCATTCTTTCCACCTCAAACTCCTATAATCACAATGGGTGCATTCTCCCATACCACCCAATCACAAAACCTGACTCATGCCCTGATAAGTCATATACCAATATCCTAGGATCATGATACCAAAAAACTTACCATGCCCCGCATATTTTTTTTCATCAAGATAAACTGACACTTATCCACCATTTGAAACTATTCCAAGGCCTCAATCATTTACCCACACTCAAAACACACTCAAAAGTGAACCTCTTTGAAAGGAATAAGGCATCGTGATTCCTTTAACATACTCGATAGCACTTCCAATGCATTGATCAGATGACCTGAAGCACCTACCCATGATTCCTGCCTCATAGGCACCCATAAACCTAGGTTGACCCCTCTCGTGTGTTTCCCATGATCATCACAAGGCTATGACTCACTAAAAACTAAGTTATGTATCAAGTTCTCTTGGTCCTACCACCTATACAATAAATAAGGGTCTCACTAAGGCCATAACTCATGAGAAACACCTCATGTTCTTGGTCATATATCCCATGATATCTTATATGACAACACCCTCTCAAGGTTCTCAAAACATATCGACATCATGTTCCATCCCAACAGCCTACCAAGGCATTTATTCTCATCAAATATACCTATAAAGTATTTCTCCCTCTAGAATCATTGTTTCATTGGTCATCACCACCGTAACCAATGACATCATCCTAGATGACCCATATCAAGGGAAACATAGCCACGAGATTGGTTAAGTAGAATGTAATTCCAAGATATATGGGAAAATGTCATATAGGTTGTTACTAAAACTTTAATTAATTGAACCTAAATTATAACAAACTAGAAGATGTCATAAGTAAGGCATCATGTGCTTGTACTGACCCACTAGGGTCTATGCACCTCTTATTCACAATGGTCCATACCATTATCATTGTTAACAAGTGTCCCATTATTAATCCACATGGAATTACATTAGAATATAATTTATATAAAATTCATCCCAACTGAATAAAATTAAACCAAGTACTTATATGGGAAAATTTCATATGAGCAGTTATTAACACTTTAAAAAACTGAGCCTCGGTCATCAGTGAAAATAATCTCACTATTAGGTATATACATCATGTGACTTATCTATTCCTAATATGATGCATGATATGCTTATTTACACTATAGGATAAGATCCAAAAAACATAATTGAATTATTTAAAATGGGACAATATCCAAAAATCCTATAACTCACAAACCATAAGTCTCAAACGTTATGTGTTTCATGCTAGGTGAAAATCACAATTACCATAAAAATGCAAACCAAGAACATCAATCGTGTGTTGATGATAACTTAGAATTCCACCAAAAAAAGGTGATTGTGATGAACTAGTAAGGGTTCTATCATAAACCTTGATACATTCCTATATATAAAGTCTACCATATCTTAAAATAGTAAGACCAAAATTGTAATGAATTGGTATTTTTAAATGATATTTTTTCCTGAACTGATTTTTCTTATATTATATAATATTATACATATAAAAAAATATAATAAAAAATAAAACTTTATCTCATTAATAAATATCATTACATTATTCAGCAATGAAACCAATGAAAATTCCAAACATTACAACTATACAAAAAAAATATAAAAAAGAAAAACTAAAATGGGAAAATATGGAACACCCCAATCTTATATAATCATCACCCCACAACTAACACTATATAAATGAAACAAAATATGTAATAAAACAATAAAAATCTTACAAAATGAAAATATATCACCTTGGGAGGAATTTTAGTGAATATTAAGTGAAATAATGAAGTGGTATTTATAGGGTATAAAGGGAAATGTGATCGTTGAGATTCAGTCATTATATAACCGTTGATAAAATATGATTATTGGTCAATATAAACATTGTTCAATTTTATTATTGGGAACTATACCCATTAGTGATAATTTTACCATTATAATTAGTGTTTATAAGTAGTAATGAAAAAGAATGATTGATTCAGAATGGAGAAACGATGGCCTTAACCAATAAATTTATGTCATTTAAATCCCATTTGTTAGAAATTGTGAGGGGTGTACTGTCACTGGGGTTATCCCTTGACCAATCCCAATTTGGGATTCAAAAAGTGAGTTTTGAATGAAATTTTATATAGGAGAAGTTCAAGTTAGTAATTATTTCCACTTAGTCAATGTTAGCTGATCCACCCCATGAAACTAACACCATTGAACACCATACCCTTAGGGCATATGTGGGTGTAATAAGTGGATACATATCCAAGTATTAGTTTCACAAAGTTTAATTTCCTTTGTATAAATAAAATTTTTATTCTTTCAATTCCATTTTAATGAAATTTTTTCTTAATAAAATATATGTTTAATTGAGATGAGTTTGATAAATTGATTTTTGGACATGAATAAAACATAATAGTAATTTTTTTAGAAAATATATATGCTTTTATAATAAACTAAGGTATTCATAATAATATTTGTTTTAATTAAATAGTATTCTCAAACACTCTTATATAAATATAAATGATAAAATAATTTTATAATGTCCTATGAAATTTTTATAAGTGTGTAAAATTTGATTGTGTTTTAAAAAATATTATTTTAAATAAAAAAGGATGTTTATATTTAAAATTTAAAATTAGCATATTTAGATAATTTTTTTGATAAAATAAATATTATGTTATAAATAATCACATCAAAATTACGTTAGGGTGAATTTTTTTTGAATTTTCTAAAATAATTTATTTTTTAGTGAATAATAAAAATATAGTTTTGGGTTTTTTGTATGTTTTATGACTTAATATTTATGTCATAATGATATAATAATTAATTAACCAAAATAACCTAAAATAAGTTATTTTATTACTATTAAGTATTTTAATATTGTTTAATCAATTTAAAAACCTCTAAGTGACTTTCAAAAGTCTGAAATAGAAAATTTGATTGTAAAAAAATTATTTTGTGGAAATTTTATTCTTTCCATGTCCAAAGAAGTATTAAAAAATGGTTTTTAGTTATAATGGTTTAAAATATCATAAAATATTACTCAAATTCCCATAACATTGAGAAAAAATCATGGTTAATACAATGGTTTTTCATTCTCCACAACCTAGATTTCCAAGACCTATATTTTGAAATTATTAAAAAATTCCTCCACTTTTGCTATAAATACCCACCCATTTCACCCTTTACCTTTACTAAAAATCCATCCTCCATGAATTTATGGTATTTTTTAATACCAAATATTCCCTCCAAGGTATCCTTAGTCCCTTAAGGTTTCATACCCAAGATTTAGGAGAAACTCTTCAGGGTAAGGGAATTCTCGTCATCTTCTTTTCCATTCAAGTAATTCTTTTTGTGTAAGTCTTATAAAGGGTATTATACTTTATTTTATTATTATTATGATCATAAAATTACTAGTAAAATAATTTTTTTTCAATGTTATTCCTTCATTATCTCTCATTTTATCCTTTTCTAAATCCTTGTTTTATACCTATCATGTTGCTGAATTTAAATCTCAAAATTCTCTCTTTTACATAAGAAATTGTTATATTGTTAATAACCAAACCATTTATTTATCCATGGGCATTCACCTAGATGATAATATAATTTTTTTTTATTTACATATAAAAAACCCAAATTCTCTTTTAGTGGGTTAAAAATTATGTTATGGTCAAGACTTTAAGAACTTATATATGAAACCTATAATTTATTCTCCTAAAGTTATTGAAAAAATGATTTATTATGATCAATGTGGATCACATGAAATTAATAAATATGAAGGGTGTTCCCTAATAGATCTCCAATTTATTGGGTAAATAATTTAATCTCTATATATGACATGTTTTATGGTACCTTGGTGAGTAATGTTGGTAATTTTCATTTATGATACCATAGTGATAAACCATAGTGATTTGATTATGAATTCCTCATTTTTATGTTGTAGCCAAATTTCAATGTTATAATCCATATTATTTTTATTATTATATTACTCATTTTATCTTGTTCATTATATATTATTATTCCTCATCTTCTTATTTTTATTCCTCATGATCACATGCTAAATGTATCCCTTTCTTATTCCCTTACTCATGCTTCATTCTCACCCCTTTCCTTTGATATATATACCCAAGATATGATATGATATAAAATTAAATTAGATTGGACCCATGAATAATCCTTTAAATTGTATTATAAGTGTGTTTTATGTTTTCTTTTATTATGTTCTTAATTTCCGAAAACTAAAATTTAAAAGATTATGAGTTTTGTTTCATGTAATGAAAAGTTTATGTAATAAAAAGGCAGGGTTCTATAGTTATTATCATAGGAAAATTTTGTCATTTGTGTAAATTATGACTTGAAAATTTTATTAATAACCCTAGTGATAAGTCTAAATATAGGAAAACATCCTAGAATTTTAGCGAATTATTAATAAAGTGGTTTCCAAGAAATGAAATTCTTGTTTGGATACTACAAGTCGATGTGGATCTGGAACAAATATAACTAGTGGTAAAAAACCCAAAAACATTGTATTGAGCTAGACTCAATCAATAATTGGTTCATAATAATGAACCTTTCTACACACCTGGTTTGATACTCCCAATGGATATGTTTGTTTAATAAAAAGCTTTTATGAATCATTTTGAAGGATATATAGAATATTTAATTGTTATTAGAGGATATTAATGAATAAAATATTTAAGAATGATGTTTTAATACATAAACTCACTTTAAAATTATAATATTCCTAAAGTAACATGTTTCTCACTAACTTTTTCTTATGTTATAAAAATGGTGAGAAATAGGAGGAACCATGTAAATGATGATTGCAATGAATGATACATTTATGGACTTCATAACATGATAGAATATTGAATAAAAAACATTATGAGGATTATGAATCAACTATATCAAGTTATGAATAATAACATGAATAAATTTGAATGACTAGATTCACCTCAAAGAGAACAAATTTTTGTTCAGTCCTTTATGTGTCAATAACCACCTCCTTTTAGTGGATCTACTGGCCCATTGATTATTTAATAATGGATTTCCTCTATAGAAAATATCTTTTTTTTACTCTTCTATTCAAATATATAGAAAGTCACCCTATAAGTATACCATTAAGAAGGAGAATTTGATCGATGGTGTACACTAATTAAAAACATGAAGTAGATAAGGGATATTAATTCTATGGAGTGGGAAGAGTTCATGGGAAAATATTTTAATAAATATTTTCATCATTCAATGTGAAAAAAAAATTGAGAAAGAATTATTATATCTGAATCAGAATGAAAATGAATCAATGGGTATCTATGAAATCAAATTTACAAAATTTTCTCGACACACCTCTAGCTTTTTTATAGATTCTAAGGGAAAGTTTGATAGATTATTTTGTGGAATAAGACCCCATCTATAGAGGAATTTATAAAATTTATTCTATGAAAGACGTGAGATGATAGTGTGGAGTGATATAAAGGTTGAATTAGATTTTGGAGAGATGAAGTGTTCACATAGGTTGAATGAAAAGAAGATAGAAATAGAGGAAAACTTAGGGTAAAATTTTTATCATGGAAGAGGGGGAAAGAAATTAAAAATTCCCACATGAAATAAATGTGGTAAGAAGCATTTGGGGAACTACTTTCTTGGGAGTTGAAAGTGCTACAAGTGTGAAATAAATCGGCATATATCAAAGAACTAAAGTGGTGAGTGATTTGGTGAAGTTTGAAGTGTTGTATATTAGTTAATAATATGAAAATTCAATGAGTTTTAAATATGATGATTGAAGAGCTGGTCTTAAGTTCTAAGGATTTGTGAAAATAGATGCACGTTGTTTACAAAAATGAATGATGAATAGAGAATAATTGAATATTCCATGAAAAATGGTTTAATTTTTATGAAGAGGATTGTATAGTGGTTTTGGAATTTATTTGAATAGGAATCTTAATTTTTTTATTTTATTTGGAATATTTCCAAGTGTTTGGTACTTAAAAAATAAAGTCACTAGGCCAGACTGCTAGGGGGAGTGACACGCACCACTTTGTGGGTGGCTGAGCTCAACCCCAGCCAGCCAGCATGGGCTAGCCATAGTCAATAAAGTGCATGGGGCACCTACATAAGGCACAAGATTGGTAGAGAAACCACCATGAAGGGCAGCACAGTGGTGGAGGTGGGTGCAAGAGTTCACCCGTAGTGAACTGGTATGAGGTGGTACTAGAGAGGTAGAAGAGAAGTTATTAATTGGATGATATCTCAATTTGTATTATAATGGAGAGATAGGATTTAATTCATTTCAATGTGGGGTTATCTTTCTTAACTCGGAATGCATATTATCCATTGGATCATCTGATTAAAATATCCAGACTGTTAGATTACTAGAAGAGCTCTACAACCATCCGATATGTTTGAGTTTCATCTGGACTGTCCATTTGACCTAGTTGGGTTGTCTTCTTCACTAATCTTGTTCAAGAAGATTATTCTCTTTAGATATTATCTTTATTGAAGCTTGATCCATGCTATGTCAACCAAAGCACCAAAGTAGGTATCTCATCTGTGATTCTCGAATGTTCTTGAAGATTCTGAATTGAGGTTCGTTTCATATAAATACCACTTGAGGGATTCAGAATTTGTTAATGATATTTTGAGATATTCTATTTTTACTTTTGTGATATTCTCTAGATCACATAAGGTTGATTTTTTCACTATCTTTGTTTGCGTGAAGGTAAAGAATACCGCAAGTACTAGATATGTGATTTGCACACTCATAGTGCTTCGTAAAGAATGAAGTTATACAAATCTACAGAGGAACTTAAAATATTCTTGGCTTGCACAATTAAGCAAGATCTCATCCATTTAATATCAATGAACATTTTCACGAAGGACATTGTGTGTATCAAACTTGTGTGAAAGAATCAATCAGTGCTGTGCATACTATACTTGAAAGTGGTTTATACAAGGAGTGTTCAAATTATATAGTTGATATGAATGAAAGTATAAATAAGAGCAGTATATTTCGATGGATTATATTTCTTATAGTGTTCCTTACTATTGCATGAAAATATTGAGTGTGAACGCAAGAATAAAGTTGTACTATGAATGTTTCATTTTTGCACATGGAATCAGTGGGTTTGCATGAATAAGAAAGGTGTTGTGAAGGATATATATTCATGAGGATTGTGCTTGTGGTTAGTTTGTTCAAAGTGAGTTCACAAGAAGTGTAATAATTTTTAAGGAATCACACATCGATAAAATCAGTATATAGTGTATGAAAATATCCATACAAATACATGTATTGAATATCAAAGGTATGGATAGTGAGTGTGCATAAAATAAAAAGTGTATATTGTGTGTCATTGGAAAGTGACCAAGTGAACATTATGTGTGTTAGTGTGTGCATGAAATAAATATATACATTCACATGCAAATTTATTGATATAAGTTGACAAGACCATGTAATATATTAAATACATGCATGAAGATTAAAAATGTGCATGTGGAATATTTGATTCTTAATCAGTGTGTAGAGGTTTGAGAATGAAGCTGGGGAAATGATTCAATAAATGTTTCAGATTATTTATATATCTAATATTTCAATGTTTAGTGAGGCCAAGTCTTCTATAGAAGAAATAGGTTTTTCTCGAGAAGCTTTTTATTGAGAGATCTAATTATTTTAAGTGATTAGAATTATCTAAGCAAGACCAACATCAGTTAAAAGGTACTTGAATTGTACATGAGATATTTTGATCCAACAATATCCTAGAAGAATATCAAGTGGTCATCCTATCTATGGATTATATTTAAGAAGTTTTAGCTTGTAACTAGGGGTCTAACCAGTTGCTTAAGAGGCTTGAAAAAGAGGTTGGGAGTCTAACCAATCAAATGGTTAGGGTTGTAACTAACTAAGGAAGAAGAGTTTTATTATTGGGGGTATAACCAGAATCAACTGGATGATCAATTATTGGGGTGTATAATTAGTTTTTTCTAGAACCATTGTAATTGATAAAAATATTATAGTGGCTAATCCATGTTGGGGGGTGTAACCAACTTAGAAAGGATGTAGGTATTAGTATTGAACATTGTAAAAATATTGTGTGTTATATTTAATTTACTTTATGCATTTAATTAATGATCCACACATCTTAATAGGTGAAAGAGTTTTTAATTAAAAGTTAAAAAAGAATTCAGTAAAATTGGTCAAACCTGATTCACCCCCCTCTTATGTGACTGCATGATCCTCAGATGCTTCAATTGGTATTATAGGATATTCCACCTCTGATTGGATCTAATCTACTTGTAAAATGGTTTATATCATCAATATATCAAGTTTATATTTTATTTTTAAGGAAATTCATAAGAGCTTAAGATGGAAAATCCTATCTCTACTCCTAATGTTAGAAATTCTAATGTTTCAGAAAAGTTAGAGAAAAAAATATAGAAAAAAGTGGCAAATAATCTGAATAATAATTCAAATATGAATTAAAATCAAATGGTTTCTAAATGAACTTAGTGTGTAAACTCTTCAGTGAAATTAGTCTATGAATCAATTTTAAGCTATGATGATTATATGTTCAATTCTAAAATCAGAAATCATCTGAATAAACTTACCAAATAAGTGCTCATATATATTACCAAAGTTTTCAAGGAACTTTAGAATGAAAAGTTATAGTTAGAATAAGAGATAGATGTTATGGGATAATCATTGACTAAAAAGTTTGTCATTTCCAATACTCTCACAAAACTTGTGACAGAAAAGGAAGAGATAATATATCTTTTCAAAGAAAGATATACTAAAGATATTGAATAATTGTAAAGTAATGTTTGTGAGAAATAAATTTTTGAAATTTTTTTTAAAGAATTTATCCATGAACTTGAAAATATACATAGTATATCTATAAATTTCAAAGATGATTAGTTGAATGATAAATAAGAAAGAATCATGGTTCTTGAAAATTTGTTATCAAAGGAAAATCAGATACATGAAGATGATATTCAAAAGATGAATATTCAGTGGGAATAAGGCATGAAATCGGTTGAAGATGATAAAATTTCTCTAAACTTAAAGTGTATTTAACTAGAAGTAAAATTGAAAAATATGGAAGCGAAACAATATAATACTTCCTTAGTCTCTTATAAAAGAATTATTACCAACGATTCATTGGATAAGAGTCATGTTCCTAAAAAGAATCAAACTAGTGGAAAGAAGAGATTGATATTATCTAAATATAAATATAATATTAGCTCATTGAATAAGGTAATCCTTTTTTCCTGATAAATATGTGTGTACTAATGTTGTTATGATTACTAGTGCAGATTAAACATTTAAATCTAGACAAAAATGGGTAGATAAAAATACTCATAAATCCATAAAAGCTTCAAATATGGAAGTGAATAAATGTATAAATTATTTTTCCCCAAATAAATCACAAAAAAGAAATGTTCTACCCAAAAGCATCAAAATTTAAAATATAATCATTATGTGTTAAAAAATAAGAAATCAAAATTTTTTGTCTACTACTGGTCTGATTGGAAGTTTTAGCATTAGGAAATTAATTGTTGGAACAATATTTAATTTTATGAAAATTAAAAAATGCCTATATTTAGGGGGAGCAATGTTAAATAAAATTTGAAACCTTAAAAACAAAATAATAATTCGCATAAATAGAACCAGTTTATCAATAACAGATATGATTACTTTAAAATTTTCTATGATTATTGCAACAGAAGTGTTCACTATTATGATGAGTATTGGTATGTATAAATCATGCAAAAAACATCTGATAATTCAAATATAAGATCACAATAGAAATTTAAGTAGGTAATATATGAAGATGATAGGTCAACCTTGTGTTGTGAACAAAAGAAAAGTTGTTAAACAAACAACTTCCAAGAATTTTTTGAAGAATGATGTGAAGATTGTATCACCAAAGAAAAGATATTTATATTATGGTAAGAAAGGTCACACCATAGACCACTGTCAATTGTTCATGAACATTCATATTAAAGTAAGCAAGCTAAAATCAAAGAAAGAATCATTCCAGAAGAGAAATAAAAATATTGATTTGGTGAATGACATTAATGATGAAGAATCTGAAAATTTTCCTAAAAGTGGTAACTTGTTGAATTATAAAGTTGTGTGTGAAAGGTGAAACATATCTAGACATTCAAGTAAAAAAATTTTGACATTATTATCTCATCAAAAATATTCATTTAATAATAATGGTAAAGTATTTGTGAATTCAAATGTTGTGAAAAATAAGTCTACACACAAAGTGAATACTTCCCAAATTTCTAAAGAATGTTTAATCATATAGCTAGAATATTTGTAAGAGGAAAGAAATTTGGAACAAGCTGAGAAATCTAAAATTGCATTGTTATCAAATTCTAAGAATCCTTTTTCATCTAACAATATTTTTGGGTTGAGAAGAAACTCTTAGCCATGTTTCTCTAACTGAGGATCATTGAAGAACCACCTTATTCCCATATATATTGTGTTTATTTTTTCATATAGGGAATTGAAGTTTAATCATATATTTAGGGTAAAATTTTAATTTATAAAAGTTATGAATATATTACAGCTAGAAATATTTGCATCATATAAGACTATTGAAATCATGTTATTTCATTGCAAAATCTCAAATAATATTAAAAGATACTTGGAATTTATTCTTGAAGAAATTCAATCATGATGAATAAGTTTTGAGTGTATCTCTTGAGGGGGATCATGGAAGATCAACCAACATATATTTCTTTTTCAGTTGATACCTTATTAATATCATAAGTTCTATTGAGGTATGCATCTAGTAATTCTAAAATCTTAATGTCTGTAAAATGAATCTTTTCATCATTGAGGTATGATGGTTACATTATCCCATTTCATGTGATAGAAAAATCATCATTTATTAAAAAAAATGAGTGATTTATTACTTTTTGGAAAAGGGGGAAATACATTCTTTCACTTGAATATTTCTAATCTATTTTTTGATATGTATTTAGAATAATTGTTGGAAATTATTTGAACAACCCCATATAAGAGGTTTTGGAGATTGGTATCACATGATGAAAGTTTAATGATAGCATTGATGTTAAATTTGATCACTCTTGTTTTCTATATAGATAATTTCTCGCATAGACTTAGAGATGATTAATTTTATCTCTTTGATAAGATAGTAGTGATTCCATCCTTCTCAAGAGTAACTTAGTCAATAATTTTCAGAAGATAAGAGGATATTCTTAGAAATTTAATTTTGGAAATGAGATTTTCTTCCCATGATTTTATCTTTGGATTTATTTCTAATAAGTGGGAGAAGATATCATTGACTTTTAATATGAATTGGGTATTGAAAACAAATACAAAGGGAGAGATTAAAGTGGTAAATGATTTGGTAAAGTTGTAAGTGTTGTCAATTAATTAAGAAAATGAAAATTCAATGAGTTTTAAATCTGAAGATTTTAGAGCTAGTCCTAGGTTCTACAGATTTGTGAAAATAGATCCACATTGTTTACAATAATGACTGATTAACAGAGAAGAATTGAAGATGCCATGAAAAAATTATTTCATTTTCATGAAGAGGGTTATATAGTGGTTTTATCATTTATTTGAAGCAGACTTTATATTTTGTATTTTATTTGGAATCTTTCCAAGTGTTTGGACCTTAAAAAAATGCATAGCCACTAGGACATCCATCTAGGGGGAGTGGAACGCTCCACTGCGTAGGAAGCTAAGCTCAACCCCAGTCAGTCAGCATGGGCTGGTTGTAGTCAAGCAAGTGCATGGGGTTCCTACACAAGGAGAAAGAGAAGCGTAGCAACCACCGTACAGGGTGGAACGGAGGAAAAGATGGGTGCAGGAGTATGCATGCAGTGAACCGGTGAGAGGTAGTACCAGAGACAGAGAAGAGAAGTTATTGATTGGATGTTTTCTTGGTATGTATTATAAAAAAGAGTTGGTATTGAAGGAGTTTCTATGTGGAATATTTTTTTTAATGTGGAATGCATCGTAACTTTTGGATCATCCGATTAAAATATCTAAATTATAGGATTACTCTTTGAGCTCCACAGCCATCCAATATGTCTTAATTTCATCTGGATAATCCATTTGACCTCATTGGGTTGTATTCTTCACTGAACTTTTTCTAGAAGCTTCTTCTCTTCATATCTTATGTTCATTGAAGCTCGATCCATGCTATATCGACCGAAGCACCGAAGCAAGTAGCTCATCCATGATTATCTAATGTTCTTTAAGATTCTAAGTCAAGGTTCATTTCCTATAAATACCACTTGAGGGATTCAGAATTTTCTGATGAAATTTTGAGAGATTTTATTTTCAGTTCCATGATCTTCTCTGGATCTCAAAATTTTGAGTTGTGTAGTATCTTTGTTTTCGAAAAGTTAAAGAATCCTGCAAGTACTCGATATGTGATTTTCATGCTCATAGTGCTTCATGAAGAATGCAGTTCCATGAATCTATAGGAGAACTTAAAATATTCCTATGTTGCATGATGAACCAAGATCCCATGCATTGAATCTCAGTGAACATTTAAACAAAGGAGATTGTGTGTATCATACTTGCATGAAATAATCAACCAGTGTCATGCATACTATACTTGAAAGTGGTTTATACAAGGAGTGTGAAAATTATATAGTTGATATGCACGAAATTATGAAGAATATAAGTGTATTGTGAAGGAGTATATTTCTTATAGTTTTCCTTACTATTGTGTGAAGATATTGAGTATTCCTGAAAGAAGAAAGTTTTACTTCGAATGTTTCATTTGCGCACATGAAATTAGTGGGTTTTTGCGAAGAAGAAAGGTATTGTGAAGGCTATATATGAATGAGGATTGTTTATGTGGTTATTGTATTCAAAGTGAGTTCACAATAAGTGTAATAATTGTGAAGGTAGAACACATTGATAAAATCAGTATATAGTACATACAAATATCCATGAAAATACATCTATTGAATATCAAAGGTGTGGAAAGTGAGTGTGAATAAAATAAAAAGTGTAAACTGAGTGTTTTTGGAAAGTGGCCAAGTGAAAATTGTGCGTGTTAGGGTATTCATGAAATAAATACATAAACTCACATGAAATTTCATTGATATAATTTGAAAAGACCATGAAATGTATTAAATATATGCATAAAGATTAAAAATGTGAACGTGGAATATTTGATGCTTAATCACTATGCAGAGGTTTGAGACTGAAGCTAGGGAAATGATTCAATTAGTGATTTATATTATTTTTGTATCTAAGATTTCAGTGTTCAGTGAGGCTAGGTCTTCTATAGAAGAAAGAATTTTTGCCCAACCAGCTTTGTACTGAGACAGTTTATTATTTTCAGTGATCAGAATTATCTAAGGAAGACCAGTAACAGTGAAAAGGTACTCGAATTGTACATGATCCAGTTTGATCCAAAAAGATAGTGGATAAAGATCAAGTGATCATCCTATATGTGGATAAGATTGAAGAAGTTGGAGATTGTAAATGGGGGGTCTAACCAGTTGCTAAAGAGGTTTGAGAAAGAGGTTGGGGGTCTAACTAGTTGAACTATTGGTGGGTCTAACCAACCAAGGCAGAAGAGTATGATTTCTGGGGGGTATAACCAGAATCAACTGGAGGATCGATTACTGGGGTGTATAACCAGTTGTTTCTTAAACCATTTTAATTGATAAAAATATTATATTATATAATCCATGTTTGGGTATCTGACCAACATGGAAAGGATGTAGGTATTAGTACTGAACCTTGTAAAAATATAGTGTGTTGTGTTTCATTTACTTTCTCTATTGTATGAATGATCCACTCATCTTAACAGGTGATAGAGGTTTGAATTAAGAGGTGAAAAAGAATTTAGTAAAATTGGTCACACCTAATTCACCCCCCCCCCCCTCAGTGTGATTGCACAATCCTTGGGCTTTTTAAGAACTATCATGGTGAGGTGAAGCCTTAACTTCTCGACACTAAAGATAAAATGAAGATAGTGCAGGACTAGAATAAATTTCAATGATTCAAATGTGGATATCTTGGGAATTTTCCAATCAATTTCCAAATCAGAAGATAATGGAGAGAAAACACCATCAACCTCAGTATAGGGCAAAGAATAAAGTTTGGAAATTTTTTATAATGATGTCTGGAATAGAGTCTCTAAATGATGTGGTGACAGGTATATTCATTATGCTCTCAAAGATAGAAATTACTTTGTTTGATTCGGGTTCTCAGCATTACTTTATTTCATCCAAGTTTGAAAAGAATATAGAATCAATCCCTAATATTATAGAAGTATATTTATCAATAAAGACTCATGGAGGTATTATCCTAGCATCAACAATGTATAAAAACTCTAGTAATAACTTTGTTCATTACAAACTCATCACAAATCTAGTAGTCATTCCCATGGTCTAATTTCAAGCTATACTAGGGATAGATGGGATATCAAATTATAATTCTAAGATAAACTATATAAGAAAGGAAATTTCAGTATTCTTGAATGGAAACCTATATCTATTTTCAAAGGAGGGATATCCCAGTCTAATCTTTGTTTAAAAGCACCCCCCATATCCTTCTTTATATATATGATCTATGAAGAGGGAGAAGGAAATAAAAGTATAAGGATAGAAAATTTCCCCATCATTTGGGAATACATTTAATCATTTCTTAAAGAGTTTCCTAGACATACCCCATAAAGAGAGGTAGATTTTTCCATTTAAATCATACCTATATCCAAGCCGATATTAAAGACCCCATCTAGAATAGAAAATGTGGAGTTAGAGGAATTAAGAAAACTACTTCAATATCTTTTGGATAAGGTATTTATCCCACCAAGTGTGTCTCCTTGGGGAGCATATTTTATATTTTTAAAAAAGAAGGATGGATCAATGTGACTATTAATTGATTATAGAGAACTTAACAGGATCACAATGAAGAATAAGTACCCTCTCCCAAGGATTGATGATTTATTTGACAAGATACATGGGGTTTAACTCTTATCCAATATTGACTGATGATCTGGGTATCATCGATTGAGTATGAATAATGAATATATTCTAAATACTGCCTTTTGAACAAGATATAGTAGTTATGAGTTTTTTTTTATTCCCTTAGGCTTGAATAATGCTCTTGGTATATTTATGGATTTGATGAATAGAGTCTTTAAGGACTACATTGATAAATTCATAGTAGTTTTTATTGATGATATCCTAATATATTATAAAAGTTATGAGGAGTATTAGGATTATCTAAGGTTTAAATTAAAAACTCTGAGGAAGGATAATATGTTTGGAAAATTCAGAAAATGTGAATTCTAGTTATAACAAGTTTCATTCTTGGGGCACATTGTAACCAATAAAGGAATTTCAATTGAACCTTCCAAGATAAAGGCTATAGATGAGTGTCCTAATCCTATAATAATAACTTATATTCATAGTTTCCTTGGTTTATCAACATATTATAGTAGGTTTTTGAAAAAAATCATGAATTTCTAATCCAATAACCGAGTTAACTTGAAAAGGATCTAAGTTCTTCTGGAAAAAGGAGTATAAAGAAAGTTTCCAAGAACCGAAGAAGATATTGGTTAATACACTAGTGTTAACTCTACCCTCTATCAAAGAAGTATTTTTTATTTTAGCGATGCATCTCTAAAATGGATTGGATGCATCCTCATGAAAAATGATAAGGTTATATCTTATACATCTTGAAAGTTAAAGCCTCATGAGCAGAATTATCCTACTCATGGAGTTATCTATAGTCGTTTTTTATCTAAATATATGGAGGTGTTATCTTTATGAGGATAAATGTGATATATTTAGTGACCAAAAGAGTTTTAATTATATATTCATGAAAAATGAATCGAACATGAGATAAAGTAGATGGTTTTAGATTCTTAAAGACTATAACTATTCAATTCATTATCACCCTAGAAAATTAAATAAATTCATTAATGCATTAAGTAGGAAAACCCCTATTATGTTGGAAATTATGAGGATTCAAGGAGATTCATTAATCAAGGACCTGGTAAGGTTGGACATGGGAATCATAAGGGAAGGGGAATCATCAATCCTATCCCAAATGATTTCTCAACCATCATTACTAGAGAATATTGAGAGAGATTAAAGCGATGATCTTTTGATACAAAAGAAGCTAGAGGCTTTGAATAATGGGGAGTTTCTTGAGTTCAATATTTAATAAGAAGGTGTACTAAAATTTTATACAATGTTATGTGTCCCTAATATTCCAGAGATAAAGAATGGGGTGATGGATAAATCTCAAAGCTCTATATTTTCTAGTAAGCACTGAAATGTATAGGGACATTCATGATCATTATTGGTGGGATAATATAAAAGGTGATATTTCTAATTAAACTGCAAGGTTCTTGGTGTGTCAAAAAATGAAGGCAGGGTGAAAAATTCCTAAAGGGGTATTTCAACCACTACACATACAAAATTAGAAGTAAGACAATATTTTTAATGGTATATACCTTTCAGGTTCCTTACTTTTCTAATTTTAGTAATAATAGGTGTTCGAGGGAGGTTCCATGAGTTTTTGGTGGAGGTTGGAGCTTTAATAGAGCTTCTATAGGAAATACATCCCATGTAAATGTAATACATGATGTGTAATGGTGGTTCATTTCTTGTGTAGCTATGTGGTTCATCTATTGTATGCGGCTAAGGGGTGAATCATGAAAATTGTACACATAGTGTAAATTGGATTAATAATGTGTAATAAATTCGTTGTTAAAAATCCTTTGAGGTGACACGTTTTTCAATGGAACTTAAATCCTGACTTTTACACGATGTGTAGGGATTACATGCCATGTAAATTTCTTGTGCATCACAACTTTAAAGGCTACATTGCTTGGGTTTATTTCTAAAACCCTATAAAAGTGTCTCCCTCTATTTTTCCTAGAAACCATCGGTTCCCTACCTTAGTGTTTTAAGATTCCATTCGATGGGGATTGATTCTAAGATTCCCTTCTTCAATATATAGTTATTTCTCCTCTTTTTATCATCTGTTTCCTTTTTTTCTTCTTAAAATTTTCACTATGATTGTGTATTTTGGTTTGGTTCATGTGTTTGGGATGTGTTTTGATGATCCTTTGGTGTATTATAGGTTGATCCATGGTTTCTGATGCTGTGGTTATTTTTTCTGGGTAGTTCCTCTTCATATTTCGGTGTGCAGTGAGTTGGAAATATTATTTGAGGTAGGGAATACCTTGTTTCTTTTTATTGAGTATCATGTGGTAGGGGTTTTCTTTGTTTATCTATGGATTATAGTTGTGTTGGATTAATCAAAGACAGATAATTGGTTAATTTGAACTTGAAGGGTAAAGTGGTTTAATTATCATGTTTTATAGATTTTTTTATTATTATGATATGATGGATTTTATGGGATTAATTCCCCACTAAAAATTGTGTATGTTTAGAGATTTTATGACAACCAAAACCCTTTTCATGTGTAATAATAATATTTTACTTCATTTGACTTTCATATTATCCTAACGATGTTTTCAAAATAAAAACAAGGCATGTTTTATTCAATGAAACACTAAAATTATTACATTGCAACAAATACAAAAGATTCCTACTACCCTATTATACCTACTAAGAAACCAATCAAAATCACATGGAGACCACCAAATACAATAAAAATCCCAAGAAAATAGTGGGGGTATTTTGGATCAATCGCGATGAACATCATTATAGTCAGAACCAAAACAACCATGTTGAACATCAAAGGAATGATGACCACCATCTTCACCAAGTTGATTCTAAAGTTTGAATACCTTAAAACATATTTTTATAAGGAATTTTGTGACCGTTGATATCTATCACGGTCATTAAGTGACTGTTAGTTTTTGAAACAGTCATAAAATCCTATAAATGTTGGATTATTTTTAAGAATTTTGATTATTCTATTTATCTTAAGTATTTTTTAATATTTAAGTATTTTAATTTTATAATAATTTTAAATGATTCTAAATATTTGAGTATATTTTAAAATTCTACAACTCTGAACATTTTTTAATTAAACTTATCTTCAAATTTTGAAAACATAATGTTTTAAAACTTGAAATGAATATGGAAATCAAGATCATAGTGTTTTAATGAAAATGTAAAGAGAATAACATATGTTTACTTCAAGGAATATAAAGAGTTTCTATATTGGAAAAAAACACATTAAATTTTAAATTTATGTTTTAAATGTTCTTGATAATTAAAAGTTATACATAGAATAATGTATATCTTGGATGGTGTATATTAATGGACAAAAGCTTAAAATAATGTTGATATAATGTTTTAGACTAATCAAAATTTATGACAATAGTGATTTTAATATAGGTAAAACATTTTGAACTTCTTTTCCTTGGGTTTTTAAAAAAAATGCAAACCCCATAGGCCAACCCTCTAGTTGGGTCGAAGGAGGTAGCTCGCACTACTACAGGAGTAGGCGGTCAAGCCTAGGCCCTTCAGCCACAGCACAGGCCAGCCCATGGGCGTGTGTACCCGCCTACAGGTACGCATGGAGAAACTGAGTAGTGCACCATCATGCGGGGTAGTATGGCGGCAGGGGTGGTCGTAGAAGCGCGCCCACAGAGAATCAATATGGGGCAGTACCGGGGAGGGGGAGAGGGAATTCTAAGTGATGGCTGGGAGCTCCAGGCTTATAAATCCAGTCCTGAATCCCTCCCAATTCTATGTGGGACAAACATTTTAAGCAGAAATCAAATACCCATCATCTGATCATGTCGCATGGTATTTGGACCATCCGATTAGTCCTCCCCTCAAACTCCACCATTATGGTATTAATAATGTGTTTTCTCTAGACCGTCCGATCACGGACTCAACTAATCGCCACTATTCAATACATTTTAAATACCACATCATTTCTCAGCCGTCTGATAATATCTAAGATTTAATCTCAACTCTCCATCATTTTTTAAAAAACCAAGGATTCACCCTAGCCATCTGATCAGATCATGTTTGATTTGGACCGTCCATTTCTTTTCCATTTTTCTTTTCCGCATTCCTTCTTATTCCTCAAGCCAACCAGCAGCTTTCCCACTGTATTCTTCCTTATTCTTATTATTTTTTTCTTCTCCCTAGAGATTCCCCACCTTTCACTTCAGATCGGCCATCGATTTATACCATAAGTCTCGGTTTATCTTTTTTTTATATTTTCTCCACTTTTAAGTTTCTGCAAGATTTATGTGTTTATATATATATATATATATTATAATCACAATTTGGTTTCAGATTTATTCTAAGTAAGATGTTGGTTTTAGTTTTTTCAATCCATATTTTGAGTATTTGTTTATAATTTATGTATGAAACGTTATATATAAAATATATATGTACACCACCTATATAAACCCTATATTTGCACTTGTAATTTTCACCTGATTTCTTATCCTCAACGTGTGAACAAACCCTACCCAACCTTGTTTCTCTCTTGAAGCTGGGTAAGGGATTTTTTTATTTACTTTCAATTTGAAAACCCCTTGTTATCTATTTTTATGTTTCATGGTTAAATGTTTATGTATATAATTTTGTTCAGTCTCATTTTAGGATTTCAAAAAAAAACTATCATCAGTGTTAAATTGATGTTTTTAAAGTATAAGATGCTCATAATGGTTAAAACTATTTTATGTTTAAAACTATGTGTATATATGTATACTTATATGGTTTCTTTATATAAAAAATCAATTCGGTTTTTTGAATTTTTAATGGAGATCATTTATTTTTAAGTGATTTTCTTAAAGTAAGAAATACATGTAGGGGTTTAGTTCATCATGATTTAATATGAAAAACCCTTGCTTATGACTTATGTATATATGGTTATACATATATATGATTGTTTATATTACAAGTCTGTTTGGGTTTTATTATTTCCAAATGATATTCATTCATAGATGGTGTTCATAATACATATTGTACATATCAGGGTTCACCTTGTTTTGTGTTAAATTAAACCCTATGTATATTTATAAAACAAACCTAATTTTATTCTATGGTTTTCGAATGATGAAAATATGTTTTTAAAAATAATGTCCTTAAGAACATATAAATCATGTAAGGAATCAACTTGGTATTATTTAATTGTACCACAAAAACATATATGCATATATGCGATTATGTGTATGTATATATATATCTGTGGGATTTAATTATAATTTGAATTATGATTTCATTAAACCTGTTTTATTTGAAGAATAAAACAGTTTTAATGATTTATTAAACCTTTTTTTGGGTTATGCATATCCCAAACATACACTTATGTATATATATATATACATAAGGTTTTACATGATTTTCAAACCTATGTGAATACATATATGTATTTTGAACTTGATTCCTCATGTAGGTTGTATGATGGTTTTCATGTTTAATAATAAATAAACATTCATGCATGAGCACACGTGTTTAATTACGTTTTCTTTTATACATGAATACTTCACATGAAATAATGATTTTTCATCCATTAATTGTATTCTAATTTTTCACAAGAAATGCCTCTGGTTATTTAAGTTTATCTTTTTTGATATAACAATTAACATTTCATGGATTATATGAGTATCTCAAAGTAAAAACATGTAAACCATGGATTTGAAAAGGTTCACATTAATAAGGGTTTAATGAAAGTGTTTTTATTTTTTGTTAAAACCTATTATTTTATGTGAAATAGTTCTTACTAAATGTGCATGAGTATGTTATTTTAGTTCATTCATGTCACTATTAAATCTGAAACTAACAAATATAGTATTTTTTCATTTATGACATAATTCATTCCAGTTATGAGTATCTATGAAAAAGGATTATGGAATAAGAATGTAAGTATTCAATGTAGTATGGGACACTATGAATATAAGACCATACTAGACATATGAGGAATGTATTGGACTTAAATGATAAGATGGGTGCACCAAGATAGTGCTCCAATGCATTAGGTAAAGTTGAGTCTTATGAGACGTTATGTGTGACGATCTTGGTAGTTAGCCTTGGCTTGTGCTGCTATAGGAAATAGGATTGGCGGTTATCCTTGACCTATACTAATATGGGAAATGGGATTGGTGGTTAGCCTTAACTCATACTAAGTCATGTTTTATGGTCTTAGTGCAAGTCCTTGACAAAGTATGGCATTATACATTCCCTCATTATGTATTGTTAAATGATCAACCAAGGGATTATTCGACTAATAGAATATCCCTTGGATAATAATATTCTATGATAATGGTGATGAATACATAAGGTATAATTATGTATTCAAATGGAAAGTTATACAAGGAAGGGGTATCTAAAGTTAAGGTTACATGAATTTCATTTTAAGTTATAATAAATCATGACATGATTACTTATGTAATTCTATCTATAATTTTTCATATCACTTTTGAGTTGGTTTGATTAATTTATGAATCATGCATCATTCATGCATTCCTATACATGTATGTGCACTCTGATTTATGTTTTACCTGCAATTTTTAAGTAAACACATATAAATCTTGTGTAAAAGGTATTTCTGAAAAATGGTTTCAAGTAACCTTTGAAAATATTGATGACGTGTCTCAAGAAGTAATGTTTTCCTCTTAAGAAAACATTTTATGATTATTTCAAAGGTTGTTTTTTTAAAGGGGAATTTTTCCAATTATTTTAAAACCCCTTACTGGGAATTCTTATGCTCACCCTACATTTTCAATTTATTATATAGGGTTTAGTAGATTATTCCAAGCCTTGAGTACTCTTATGTGATGAAATCAATATGAAGCTTAACTTTGTAAATTTTTTAGAATAAGTGTATCAGAAGCATCTGGTTTTCTAGAACCTAAACCAAATTGATCCTCTATATTAGAACAAGATGTTTAATTTTTGTATGCATGTGTCTATGAAAAAAAATCACACCATGTTTCAGGCACTGATTCCAGACTTCTGGGGTCGGGGTCATGATAGATTTTTTTGTGTTGGATTATTTGCGTTGTTACTGATACTTTTGTTGTTATTGCTTGATATCACCCTAAAATGTAAATTGGATAACATGTTATATTTTTTTAATAAAATAATTTCCCCATGGTTTTAGTTTGTGTGATAGCACACCTAAAATAAAGTGGAATGTGATAAAATTCTCTTTTTAAATTTTTAAATTGATCTTGATGTGTTGTGATGTGTGGCATGATTATGGGGCGGTGATGTGTGTTTGGGGCATGTGGGGATGATGGTTATTTTTTCATGCTTTTTGGGTAGTGAGTTGGTTTTTTTTCCATGATTTTAGGGTTTCTAGGTGGTTGTTTATTTGTTCTTTGGGGTGGTGAGGTGGTTTGTTGGCCATTATTTTGGGGTGATGAGGTGGTTTGTTTGGCCAGGATTTTGGGGGGGGGGGAGGTGGTGGTTGTGTTGTGCTAAATGACTGAGTAGTGATGGAATAAATGATTTGTTTACTAAATTTTGAAATGGTTGGGGTTTGTTTTGGTTAAAATGATGGAAATTATAAATGAATAAATAATTTATGGGTTTTGTGGTTAAAAGTGGATGATATTTAATAATTAAATGAACTGGCTGGATAATGGGAATTGGTTGGAACTGTGATATGTGGCTTGTGGTATATAGATTGTGTGGTGTTATTAATTTAGATGTGGTAGAAAAAGTGAAAATTTTGTGAGTTGTTTAGTGTTTGGTTGTGAAACCATAGGTTGGGATTGTGTGTGGCTATATGTATATACTTGTATATTCCTTTTGATTTCTATATGCACCCCACCCACATTGGGAACTATGTTCTGACACTCGTATAGCCATGTGGGGGTGTTTTCCCGACATCTAGTGAGGAGGATGGATGGATGGGTACCTATTCTTTCTCACTCTCTCTTCTAGGAGAGGTTAGTATTGCACAGGTTGTGATGGTCGGAGGACTATTAGTACATTAGATATTAGTTGTGATGGACCAAGTGTTTTCAAGCAAGGTGTGATATGATCATTCTTGTGGGGTAGCTTCTAGTGGAGGTCATGCGTGGTAGTAGGAGGGCATGAGGTTTATGTCTTATATTTTCATGATACCCTACTACTTTGGTTATGGTTGTGGTTGAGATATGATGGCCTGTGTGTTTTTGGGAGAGAAGTGACCATGATTATGAGGCAGTGGCCCAGGTGTTTTCATGAGATATTTGATGTGGTCATGATTGTGGGGTGGTGTGGTATATAGAAGAGATAAGAGCTACATGATGTATGACATTGGGGTGTGAGTGCATCATATTAGTAGGAAAGCGGTACGGGGTACCCTTTATCGATATACTTCTTATTATATTTTATTACTTGGCTTATGTTATTTAGTGAACATGCCTTGGTGAGGCTGGGATGGATAGTTTACCTGTTTATGTGATGTTGGTTATTATATTTTCTCATGGGTTCAATAGTATGCTTCTTTAACATGTGCATAAGAGACTTTGGTTTTCCTAGTAAGTATACTTGTATTCTCACCCTATGTATATAAACTATTTCAGGCTTTTGGGAGGGTTACATGGACTGTGTTAGATTTTACTTGCTTAGACCTTTGGATAGTTTTTGTGTCGCTACTTTAGCATTACTTTTTGGTATTTAATTTGTATACTTTTATTTTTATCATTTTTACTTATACATGCATGTGGGATGGTTTTGGTTTCTTTTTATATCATGTTATTGAGTTATTTGTGGAGGAATAATCTTACCTACCAATCCTATATTATTATAGAGGGTAATTCCTCCCATTTCATGATATTTTTTATACCGCTGGTTCTAGTCACCAACTTGGGGCCTATTGGAGGCGGGACTTGGGGGATCATTATCTATCTCCCCGCATTATGGTATCTTTGGAGGGAGGGGGCATGACAGAGTGGTATCAAAGGTTATGGTTGAGATATAGGATAGATTTTGGAGTTAGGAACATTGAGTATTGCATGGGTTGGTATGGAAATAGTACCATTTGACCTTGGTGCATGACATGGGCTAGGGAGACTGGCTAGGACATAGGATTTTAGGACTCCACCCCCCCCCCTGTGATCTAGTGCATGAACTCTAAGCTTGTTGAATGACCATGTGAGGTGGACATGTTTTCATGTTAGAGACCTAGTAGAGGTATATTCATCATGATGAATTGTTTTCTTGTTTTTATTGGGTTGTTTTGGGAAGGTTAAAATGAATAAAATGAATCTTAATAAAATTTCATACTACTGGGATTATGAAGTTCTTGTTTTCTTTTCAGCTATGGATATTTTTAATTGTCCATGTGTGGATTAGGTAGTGGAGGTTAATTAGTTTTATCTGGTTGATCATTGTAGGGTTGATCTGATAGAGGAGGATGAGTCTTGGTAAAGGTAGTTTCATTATTTTTAGTAGTAAGCTTTGGGGAAGTATGAGGGAAATGTTTCATATGTGGACATATAGAGTTGTCTAGAGGATCTTTATATCACTTTCAATTTGATCTGAGCCCTAGTGGGATACAGGGTCCCTTTGGAAATTAGTCAGATATGGGGAGTTTAATGTCAGTAGTGTAAACTATACCTAGGATAGTAGAAGGAGGTAGATGTTTCATGGTTCGACTTCCTAAAGTAGTTTTGAGAAGAGTTCCTTTTTTTAACCATGAAGGAAGTGAAGAGGAAGAAACTTATGTCACTTCAGCAGGGGATTAGGTCAATGTGAGAGTTGGGAATCAAGTTCAAGGACCTTCTATTTTTTTCCATATCTTTTTCCAGATGAATAGTCTCATGTGAGACATCTTGAGGAGGCACTATGTCATTATATCCAATATGTAATTACTCCTTTTACATTGTTGATTTATATGGAGATTTAGAAATAAGGTAGAGTTGATTGATAGGATGAAATCATGATGAGGTTTTTCATGAAAGGGGAACCAATATGGTTCTTTAAGGAGTAGATTTTTCAGTGGAAGGTCTTAGGCACAGGGATTTTTGAGGTTTTGACAAGCGGGGTGTCGACCTGAGTAGCTTCCTTTCCAGCCTTCTGGGTCTAGTGGTTTCTATTATTTTCTTGGGGTATTTATGCTAGTGTGTTTTGGTTTTGGGGTTCTTGGACATTGCTAGAACCAGTTACTAGTGTTTCCCTAAGCTCAGTTTGGTGGAGGTGGATAGGTTCAATTCTAGACTCAATAGCAGTTTCTAGTGATATTGTTTCAGTAGCAAGGGGAACAAGATTTTTTTCCATTAAGTGGATATAGAGAAATAACATATCGACCTCATGATGTTACTTAGGTTTAGGAACCTTTAACTAAGTTTGATTATGGATGTTTTCATCAACATATAAGTATAGGAGCTAAGAATAGTTAGTTTCACATAGTGGAGGTGACAGTGCCAGAGGGGGAAGAGATCATCAAAGGTATGATTAGTTATTTACTACCATTGTTTGTTCCTTGTTTTATTCAAGAGCTATGTACTCATTTTTTTAAACCACTCTATCTCATGCTCTAAGACTATATATAGAAAGGCTTCTCATTCCCCTAGTGTTGACTATGATATTCAAAGGCCATACCATCTTGTTTGATGTCTTTTGGTGGTGTAGACTGATGATGAGGCCACATCAATCATGGGGGGATCTTTTATTACAATAGATGTATCCATACTATGTGATTCTCGGAATCAACTGGTTGTATTCTATATGTGATATTGTAGATTACTTCTAGAGGAGAGTCATGTTATTGGATGTGGATGGCCAGTGTGTGGTTTTCATTGGAAAGTGGGGTTGTCAAGTGGCAAGTCAGTGTGTGGAGACCCTTATTTATTTTATGGTCATGTTTTCATTGGAATCAGTGGATTCTAGGATAATGGATGTCCCTAGTATGACAACACTTCTCCTTATTACACAATTAAACATGATTTATTACATAGAAAAAATCACTTGATACAACATAGAATATTTATAGGTCTAGTGTCTTTGGGGATTAGGAACATTACATAACAACTTAAAACATAGGATGCAACATCTTATTGAAAACTTCCTTTACATGACCACTACATTCCCTTGTACTTAGAATTGCATGGGATAACCTGCGGACATGCATAAGAAAAGGGTGAGCTATAAATCCCGTTAAGGGATTTAACAAGGTATGAAATGAAATATACAATACATGTTAGGCAATAGGTATATCAAGGGAGAATAAGAGAAACATTAACATAAAGGCATGATATAACATAACATGGAAATGTGGAAACAGCATTTAACATGATTTTAGCATGAGATAAGGCTCATTGCACATGGAGAATGAGTAAACCCTCATTTCACTTGAATTATAATGAGTAAACTCTCATTGAACTGGACTTATCATGATATTAATCTTTACCCAATGCATTGGAGCGCTATTAGGGTGCACCCTTCTTAAACATTTCATTTCATGCATAAGTGTGCCACATGGATCATACAACATGGAATCATTCATAATCATTTATTCCACAATAAAGGGATGTGTAATACATACATGAAGATTAATAATCAGTAAGTAAACGTGCATAAAGGTGAATACCCTTGATAGAGAAATGGGCATGGTATTCACCACACAATGACATTTGCTTGGATAATTGCGGTGCAATTTCAGCAGTGTAACAGCGTGACATAAGAATTCATAAAAAAGGATGATTAGAGAGAAAGGAGTGTATCATAATATTTACATGAAATTGACAGTAAGGGGGTAATATATATACATGTACCAACATAATTAATGGAATTTAGATTCAAAATACAAAAGAATAGCTTGAATGTAAATGAAGAGAGAGAAATACTTTACGGAATTTTGGCATAGTAACGGGTGTACATGGGAGGCATTTAATGAGAGATAAAGGGGTCTCTAATAATTCAAAAATAAATAGGGAAGTATGGGGGAGGTTATAAATCATACCCCAACATTTTTAATTTAATGTAAAAGGGTATAACAACATAATGAAATTGAGACAAAAATGAAAAGGAAGAAATCCCTTACTTGGAAGTGTGATCCCAAAGGCTTGGGAGAGACTTGACAGAGGCTTCTTGGGAGATTGGGGCACCTTGGGAGGATTATAGAGATATGAGGTAATAGTTAGGATAAAATCCAAAGGCTTTCAGTGAATATTAAGTGGGATCTTGGGTGGGTTTATATAGGAAAGGAGATAGAATTCTTTATTATTTAGGTTTGGGTCACCACACATTAAACTAATCAATACCACAAACCAGCCCATGGTTTTTGCCCATGGTTTTGGCCAAAGGGGAGTGGAAAAAAATATTTTATAATGTAAATGGTATAAATTCTCAAAATAATAGGGTGGCTTATGTGGAGGTGAGTCACAATCTCAAGGAAAACAATTTAAAAAGACAAAATATTTTATAAGTCTTGAAGGGTCCACTAAAGCTTTGAAAAATAAATCCAACAAATCTAAAATCACATTATTTTAATGGAAAAAATTAATTCACCAAAAAATTTATTTTTATTATTTTATTACATCACTATTGGGTCATTATGATGTCATAAAACATATTATATATTTAAACGGTATTTAATTTTTACCCAAAAATTCGACTGTCTCAGAAAATTATGAAAAATTCACCGTTGGATAATTTAGATGTCCTGATAACAAAACTAATATTAATTTTATCTAAATAATTTTATAAATATGTGAATTTTTACTTTTGAAATAAAAACTGACATTTATTCCAAAAAGCATGGGTTTTGATAAAAATAGCTTTAACCCTTAATAAAAATTACAATTGCATTCATAAAAATTATAAGACCATTTATATTTAATAAAGAGTAATTTAATAATAATAATATTTTATTAAAATATTATTTAATTCAAAAATTCATTAATTCATCAAAATATATTTCTTAGTTGACTATTAACTAAAAATAATATTTGCACTTTAAAAACTATTTACGAGGTAACAATAATAAAATGAATGTATATTCATTATTATATATAAAAAAATGCACATTATCATAGTTCTAAGGTTTTGTTACATAACCCCTTATAACACTCGCATAAGACCGAAGGGTAAGGTTTGCGATGGTGACAGACTCTTGGGGTGGCTCGGATAACATTTCTCGGGTGGTAATCTCTATCAAATTCCAATTCTCTCATCAGTAGCTCCTCTTGAGCTTAACGTATTCAGGCTCAGCTTGGGATTGGTCAAGAGAAAATCCCAATGATTCCACCTCCTTTCTGATCTCCTACAAATGGTCTTCATACAGATCAAGTCTACTGGATGAGGTCATCACTTCCTTTGTCTGAGTAAATTAGATTTGTTAAAGCCCTATATTTATACTAATCATGTGATCATTGTTCAATGGATATATTAGCAATGGTCACAATTATTAACAATATTTTATAATCCAAAAACATAAAACCAATGAATTTCACATTTATATAAACATTTTACATAATTATACATTTAATCAGATCAAGAGAAATTTTCATTAATGAAAGTTTGGGTCGTTACACCCAGGGTCATTGGGGAGTTCCTGGATGTTTTCCTGGAGGTGGTTGTGATGTTACCCCCTCAACATGATTTTGAGTTTGGGATATAATTTCAAAATGGTGCTTCTATGATTTCTATGGATCCTTATTGGATTCAACCTTCTAATTTGTGGGAGTTTCAGTTTCAGATAGATGATCTGATGCCGAAGTGATTTATTTGGGCTAGTGTGTCACCATTGGGTGCTTCATTGTTGTTCTCCAAGATGGTGGATGGTATTTTGAGGTTGTGTATATACTATTAAAGTTTTAATAAGGTTTTAGTCAAAAACTATTACCCTATCTTGAGGATGAATGGTATTTTTGACCAGCTAAGAGGGGTGAGTTGGTTTTATAAGATCAATATGTATTCTGGATATCACCATTTGATGGTGAAGGATAGAGATATCTAGAAGACTACCTTCATATTTAGGTATGGGAACATTGAGTTTGTATTAATTCCATTAAGTGTTATGAATTCACTATCCATGTTCATGGGGATTATTAAATCTATGTTCCATGAGTTCTAGGACTAGTTTTTCATCGTATTCATTGATGATATCTTGGTCTACTAGAAGTTAGAGGAGAAACATGTCAAGCATATCAAAGATATTTTTTAGGTCCTTATACAACCCCATATCTATGTAAATTCATCCAATTGTAAGTTTTAGATATGAGAGGTTCATTTACTCAAACATTTGGTGTCTCATCATGGTGTGTTAGTGGACTCGTTGAAGGTTGATGCGTTTGTTTCTTGGGTAGTACCTAACAACACATAATATTTTTGTAGTTTTCTTCATCTTATAGTATATTATCAAAAGTATTTTATCTATTTATATTGAGTTACATCCTCATTGATTGTGTTTACTAGTAATGACCGGGATTTTTATGGAATAATTAGTTTCATGCAGCATTTAGTTACCTGAAGATGAATTTGTTCACTACTCCAGTGCTTCAATTTCTTAAGGAGGGGGTGATGTCTGAGGTGTTTTCTAACCCTTAAAAATAGGATTGGTATTAATGTTGATGTATTAGATTTATGGGTACATGTAGTTATGCTCTCATGAGTATAAATATTCTACCCATGATTTGGATTTGGTAGCAGTTGTGTTTGCACTGAATTTGTGGCAGTATTACCTCATTGGGGAGTGCTTTGTGGCCTTCACAAATCACAAGAGCTTGAGGTATATATTTTCTCAGCATGATCTAAATTTTTGGTAGCATATGTGGATAGAGTTTATTTATGATTATGATTTTAAGATCTCCTAAACCTCATAAAATGGTAATTTTTTGGACAATTCTTTGATTAGAAGGTTGGAAAAGGATGTTGTTTAGGAGTTTAGGGGTTCTTAGAGAGTGATGGAGGTGTTGTAAGCCTTGAGCTTAGATGCAAGGGTGGATGGTGGTAGAGGTTTTTTTATATGATAGTGCAGTTTTCTATTATGTAGTAGGTAGAGGATTATTATTAGGGAGAATCAAAGGCATAGGTGATGTGTGATCATGTTTCCTATGGTGATGCTCTGAAGGGATGGTCAGAGGATGGTCAAAACCAGATGTTATTTCATGGATGGTTGTTTGTTATGATGGTTATGTGTAAGTTAGTTCTTCATTTGTTTCATATATCACCTTTTGTGGTGCACCCAGGAGTTTATAAGATGTATTGTGTCATGAGGATATAGTTTTGGTGGCCCAAGAGGAAATAGGAAGTGGCTGAGTTTGTGGAAAAGTGCTTGGTTTTCTAGCAGATAAAGACTGATCATCGTGTTCCTCATAGTTTTTTTCATCCATTGGATATTCCCAAGTGTAAATGGGATTAAATATAGATGTATTTCTTTACAGTTTTCCCCATATCTTAGGGAGGTTGTGATACTATCTGGGTGATCATTGATCAGTTGATGCAATTGGACCACTTATTAGAAATCAAGGAGTTGAGTGTAGTGTAATTTTTGGCTATATAGTATGTGGATGAGTTGGTGTAGTTTCATGGAGTTCCAAGGTACATTGTCTCATATCAGGATTCATTTTTTACCTCATTAAAGGGGATAATAGTATGCTTTTGGAACTCAGTTATTCCTCAATGTTATTTTCCACCCTTAGAGAGATGGGCAGATATAGTAGACTATCTAGACTTTTGAGGATATGTTGTGGGCATGCATATTGTAATTTGGTGGATTTTCGGTATAAGAATTTTCCTTGGTTGAGTTTTATTATAATAATAGATATCACACTTCCATTTCCATGGATCCACGTAAGGATTTTTATGGGAGGTTGTGTTGTTCTTTATTATGCAAGATTGAGGTTGGGGAGGTAGAAATTCTTGGTACTGATGTGGTGTAGAGCATGATAAATAAGTTTCAACTTTTTCATGAGATGATTAAAGTGGAACAAGACTAGAATAAGTCTTATGATAATCATAAGAGGAGGCACTTGGAGTTCAATTTTGGGGACCATGTGTTCTTGAATGTTTCCCCTTGGTGTGGGTAATGGAGGTTTAGTAGGGGGTAAGATTTATCTCAGGTTTTTTGGGCTCTTTGAGGTACCAGGATGAGTTGGTGAGGTGGAATATCGGTTTTCATTACCATTATGGCTGGAGAGGATCCACAATGTCTTCCATGTATCTTTGATTTTTCAGTATCTTTATGATGACTCCCATTTCATTTCCTAGGGAGAGTTGGATATTGAGGATGTTATGATATTTGTGGAGATTCCATTAGAGATCCAATATCATCAAGATAATTCATTTCAGGGGTAGAACATTTATTTGGTTCATGTGTTGTGGATGCATAGTGTCCTGAAGTAGAGTACTTTTGAGAGAGATATGCAGATGCATTCCCAATACCTGGATCTATTTTGAATTTTTCATTTTCTATTTTTTTATTTGTGGTGTGATGTTTGGATATTTTTTTATGAGATATTTGTTTCTATTGGTTTTTTATTTATGATTTTTAATAAATTTATGACATATGAAAATGGGAGGACCTGATTCCTAATCAATATTCATTAACTATGATGTGATTAAACCCAAGCGGGTGAGTCAGTGTCATCTAGAGAGGATATTATCTTGACATAGAGGATGTAATTCATTGATTCATGTGTTCGGGATGGTATGTTTTTTTGGTTTCAGTGTTTGTGAGTTTGGATAGTTGTGGTGATTTTTTTGTATGATGATGGGGTTGTGCGAGATGTTTGTGTTTGTTTGGTATTTCATGTTTGGATGGTGGTAGCATTCAAGGTATGATGAGATCCTGGAGAGGTATCTCACAGGGTGGTTGTTCGTACCCCTTTACTTATGGGATTGGTTTTCAATTATCAAGGGAGATAATAATTTGAGAGGTATCTGATTTAATGTTCTATGCCTTCCCAATCTGTTACTTTTCTAGTTTCATTAGTTGGAGGTGTTTAGGGGTGGTTTTGGGAGTTTTTGGTGGAGGCTAAATCTGCAGCAAAGCTACTACAGGAAATACATGCCATGTAAATGTATTACATGACATGTAATGGTGGTTTATGGCTTGTGTAGATGGGTGGTTCATAGATTGTATGTGACTAATGGGTATCCCATTAAAATGGTACACATCGTGTAAATTTTATTCATGGAATATAATAAATTAGGTGTTAAAAATAATTTATGGCGATGTGTTTTTAGTAAGAACTTAATTCATGACTTTTAAAAGATGTGTAGGGATTACATTACATGTAAATATATTATGAATAACATATTTAAAGGATAAGGTGCTCAGTTTTATTTCTCAAACCCTATGACAGAACCTCCCTCTCTTGTTCTAGGTGACCAGAAGATCCCTCCCTTGGAATTTTGAGATTCCTTTTGATAGGGATCGATTTCTAGCTTCCCATTTTCAATCTATGGTGAGTTATCCTCTCATTCTCATCAGTTTCCTTCAATTTTTCTTCATATTTTTGCTAAGGTCGTGAAATTTTTTTGGGGTTATGTTTTTGGATTGTGTTTTTATGATCCTTTGGTGCGATATAGGTTGATCTGTGATTTCTCATGGTGCGGTTGTGGTTTCCAGGAAGTTCTTTTTTTTCCTATGATGTGAAATGAATTTGAAAGCTTCTGTAAGGTAGGAAATCCCTCATTTATCTTTATTTTGTATCATGAAATATGGGTTTTCTTTTGTTTTTCTATGGGTTATGGTTTTGATGGATTAATCAAAGATAAATAATTAGTTAATTTGAAATTTAAGGGTAAAGGGGTTTAATTTTCATGTTTTTATAGCTTTGTTGTTATTTTGGTATTATGGATTTAACAGGATTAATTCTCCACTAAAAATTGTGGAAGTTTGGGGGTTTTGTTTACGCTAGATTATTTTTTTTGTGACTACTACTTTTGTTGTTATTGTTTTGATATCACCCTAAAATGGAAATTGTATAACCACTTATATTTGGATTAAGATATGGATCCCTAAGATTACGGTTTGTGTGATAATACCCCTAAAATAAAGTGCAGTGTTATAAATTCCCCTTTGTAAATTTATAAAATGATATTTATGTGTTTTTATGTGTGTTCATACGTGTGGGGAGGCGTTATGTGGTTGGGGAATGTGGGGCTAATGGTTGTTTGGAAAGGATTTTGGGATGGTTAAGTGGTTTTTTGGATAATATTTTGGGGTGTAAAGGTGGTTGTTTGGTCATGATTTTGGGGTGGTAAGGTGGTTTTCTTGCCATGATTTTGGGGTGGTGAGGTGGTTTGTTTCGTTATGATTTTGGGGTGGTGAGGTGGTGATTGTGTTGTGCTATATTCCTAGGTTGTGGTGGAATAAATGACTTGTTTAATAAAATTTGAAATAGTTGGGGTTTGGTTTGGTTATTAGGATGGAAATGATAAATGAATAAATAATTTATGGGTCATGTGGTTAAAATTGGATGATATTTAATAATGAAACAAACTAGGTGGATAATGGGAATTGGGTGGAACTGTGATATGGGGCTTGTGGCATGTGGCTTGTCTGGTATTATGCATTTAGAGGTGGAAGAAAAGGTGATGATGTTGTGAGTTGTTTAGTTTTTGGTTGTGAACCCATAGGTTGGGGTTGTGTGTGGATATATGTATATACTTTTATATTCCTTATGATTTCTATACACACCTATCCCACATCGAGCACCATGTGCCGACACCCACATAGTCACACGAGGGATGTTTTTTCAGACATCTGATGAGGAGGTTTAATGGATGAGTATCCTCTATTTCTTTCTTTCTCTTCCATATGAGGTAGGTGTTGAAAAAGATATGATTTCCAAAGTACTATTAGTTTATTAGGTGGTGGTTATGATATCTCATGTGTTTTTGGGTGAGGCATGATATGACTATTTTTATGGGGTTCGTCTATGGTAGGAGGAGGGTAGGAGGTTGATTTCATACATGTTCATGATACTATACTACTCTATTTATGATATTGGTTGAGATGTGATGGCCTATGTGTTTTCAAGAGATATGTGATTGTTCTTGTGGGGTAGTTTCCCAGGTGTTTTTGGGCGAGATGCGATGTGACCGTACTTGTGGGGTGGTGTGGTATACGGAAGAGATGGGATCGCTGTAACAGCCCGAGATTTTATGAAAAATATTCTTTTTTATTTTACTAATGTCTTGTGTTATACGCTACACCAAAAGGAGCTTGCACAACACGCATCCTTGACTTGCCTTGCATTACACGCAATCGCAACCTTCCTCGATAGCGTGTGTAGTACGCAATACTGAGTTTCATGAAACAACGATATGCTATTAAAATATTATTAAAACTAGCCGTTATGAATAGTAATAACCACTTTTTGAAATTTTGTAAATTTTATTTTTCAAAAGGGAATTCATTTTTAGATTCGGAGTATCGAATTTAGCCTAAGGTGAAATTTTGGTACTTTTCGGATAACTTTCATATTCTGATGAATAGTGAAAATTACTAAATTATAATTAAAAACAACTTTTTTAATCGAAATAATTAATAGTGACAAATTATTAATTTGAGTGGTTTTAAAGTATATTTATAATATATTTTTACAATTTAATACAATGTTGGTCATTGGATGTAATTTCACATTTAAACTAGACATAAACAAGTGTCAATCTTTTGATAGATATTGTTTCTTAAAAACACGCTATTTGTTTTAACAGCGGGATTTAATTATAAAATTAATTAATGCAACTTTTATGTTATGAATTTGGTAAAATAGACTTCATTTTTAAATTCGGAATATGAAATATATCTTGGGATGAAATTTTGGCATTGTTCTGAAAAACATCAATTTTTGATGAATAGTGAAACCACTAAGTGGTAGGTTAAAAACTGAATTTTGCATAAAACTTAATTTTACCGCTTCTGTGAATGGAATTTCGAAAATCCGAGAGACACGGTTAATATCAAGGACTAAAATGTGGTTCAATGAGATGAAAATAATTTTTGGTGAATAGTAACTTTTTACTTTTTTTACCGCGGTTAATAGTAAATAGGGTAACTAAGGGTAAATATGATATTAATATTACCCTAACACATGTCCTAATTCTATTGGACAAGTGTAATTCGACCAAAAACAAACTTAGGAATAAAATATGACCATTTAGGCCCACTTGGATTAGATTAGGACATTTATTATTAATTTAATTCAAAGAAGAGTTAAAAGAGTTAAAATCAAAGTTTATTTACTAAAACATTTTTAATATAGGGTTATACATAAGATAAATTAGATTGTAAATATTCATTAGAAAGCTAAAAAGATTTCCTACATAATGGTATTTTATTTGTAATTTTTATACATCAAATAATTTAATTTATTTATGACACAAAGATGATGCAGTAATTATCTTATTAATGAAATATTGACATAATTGATGTTATAAACACCAAACTGAATGTAATTTGAGACTTTTTATGAATTCCACTAATTTTCTAGGTTACTATGATATATTAGTGTTGATTTAATAAACTTTTTTCGAACATATAATTCTGTTATGACTTTCAAAAAAATCATATATCAAATAGTGTCAAAATTGACACAAAATAGTTTTTAAATCAAATATTATATTATTAATTGTTATTTTATTCCTAAAAATCTAAGGTTCGGCCAAATGACTTCTATAAGGATATATTTATTCATAATATACAATTTGGGGTTCGTTTGGCATGTTATAGTAAGTGTATTAACCATATAGTGTAAGAAAACAAAAAGACACGGTAAAAGTTAAATTATTTAACTTAGAGTTAAATCTAATTGATAAGGTTAAAATAATAACCTAAACTTGTCTAAATCCTATTGGTTGATAGGATTTCGACCCATCCCCACTTTAGCTTCGAAATAAGACCATTTGGAACCATTATAAACTGATTTTGACATTAATATAAAATAATATTTTGAGGTATTCCTAAGGTGCCCCTCTCCTCCCTTATAAAAGGACACCTCCTCCCCCTCCTCCTCACACAAATTTGAGCACTCAAGCTCGGCCAACCCCTGCCATTTTCTCCTCTCCACTTCCCTAAAATAATCCTAGAGGTCCTGGTCTTCTTTAAAGACCAATCTTAGTTCCCTAAGTGGAGGATTCAAAGAGGCGTTCCAAAGAAGAGGTAATATCCATTACCGATCTTTTCAATTTCTTTCTTCTTCAACTTCTTCTTCTTTAGTTGTTTCATTATGAAGTAATAACATAAGTATCACTCATATACTGATATGTTATTATAAGTATGAAACAACCCTATTTCACCATCTATCCATCCTACGGAAAAAGAAATCACCGCGCGTGCGTACGTACGGAATACCGTCTCCACGCCGTGGTGTAATCTATTTTCCACCACCACCTTACATGGATGGGTATAATGGTGTAAAGAATAACTATACATAGTTATTACAACATCATATTGATTCTGATATATTGTATAATCCACTCCAATTCAATTCAATATTTATGGAAATGATATCATCGCTCGTGCGTACGTACGGACTACCGTCTCCACGACGCGATGAGATTCATTCTCCATGTTAACCATTTAAGAATGATTATAAAGTATATATAAGAAATAATAATGAAATATATGACATTATAAAGCTACTGGATTTATGTATATATATATATGTATGTCATCAACTTACTTCCATTCAAGACAATAAGGAAAGGAAAACAGCGTTCATGCGTACGTACGGACTACCGTCTCCATGAACGGTGTTTTTCATTTCATTTATCTATCTATTATATATATATATATACTGAATATATATGATATATAAATCATATTTTATATTCTGGAAGTAAGTAAATAATGATATAAGTAATAATAATGTCAAGAACAACAAGTCAAAACACCTACGATAAATGAAACGATTTTACCCAAAACGCTTCTTTAACATGGAGTTTTCAAAAGAACGGGTAATATAATGTCATAAGTGAACCATATATGATATCATAACAATGAATATGATTCTGTAATAAGTCAATGACATTATTTAAACCATTATACAGGAGCTTCGGACACGTACAAAGCAAATCGGACGTAAGGTAAGGGAAATATCACAATCTCATTTTTATCCGAGATTGTTTATTCGTAAGTATTTACTGGGGTGTATTTTATCATCCACATACATGTTTTCTCAATATGTAATATTATTTCCATCCACCTACAATTGTTTAAAACCAATTTTACCCTTCTATGAGTTTTTAGTAAAAGATATGAAAGGAATCTTTTGTCGTTTTTTTATACGAGGTACTTTTTGACTTTTCCGACAAAAGTACGAAGAATGTTTTTTTTTAACTTATACGGCACGAACGGATTTTTACGGTTTTATAAAGCCTTATTTTCATGAAACTTCCTCCAAAATATTTCATGAGTATTTTCAATAAAATCTTTTTCTTTTAAAATTGCATGATGTTTTGTGAAAAGAAATTGATTTTGAAGAAAAAAGGATATTTTCCTCAAGAATTCAATTCAAGTGTTTTATCAAAATTATTTTTCATCTAAGATAATAAAGGGTTCTGTTTCTATCCATATTTTTACATTGATTTGACTATGTTGTGATGGAATTATGTTTATGAATTCCTTTATCTTATATGAATGGTTTTATGATGTCATGTTGTTTAAGAATCCCATTTTTATTACATGGGTTATGCAATGATGTATGATTTATGATTTTGTGGCACACATAAGAAAGGATTCATTATGAGATGGGTGGGACCTATATCTCCCTCCAATGCATTGGGTAAAGATTTTATATCTCATGAGATAGACATGGCTGGAACGGAAGGTTATTTCGGTTCAGTGATACAGGACTGAAACGAGGAGTGAACTCGGTTCAGAAAGGGACTTTGTCCACTAAGATAGTCTTGGCAATGAGTCATGACTAACAAGAAATGATTTTCCATGATTATGTGTGCATGCCACAAAGTTTCAAGTTTTATGTTATGATTATGGGGATCTCATTTTCACTTCTATGATTTATCCCATGTTATGATATTATGAGCTCTTTTGCAGGTTAAGATTTCCAAAGGCTATGTTCTTATGTATATGATGTGATTGATATTTCTTTTGTTTACCCTTACTGAGCATTTGAGCTCACCCTTTTATGTTTTCTTTTCCCCAGTATATAAAGAAAGGTTTTTAGGTTAAAAAAAAGGGGGAAGATCTTTATGGGAGATATTGAAGATCTTTCACCACGATTAGAAGATTACGTTCCGAGTTTCCAAAGACACTAAACTATTACGATCCTTGTGTGTGTGTTTTTGTTATGTACTAAGTATTCCGCAAATGTAATGTAATGTCCATGTACGTCAAGCTTCGGGTCTCTACAGTTGGTATCAGAGGAAAGGTTTAGTCAACCTTTGGAAACTAGGATGCGAGAACTTTAGTGAGATCCCTAGAGATATTTCTAAGGTATGTCTAGGGATGTCCCTAAGGTTAAGTATACGTATAGGTTATAGTCCTAGAATTGCTCTAACGATCTTAGAATTTAACCTAAGATGTTAGATATTGAGGGTACTACCCCTTTATTATGTTGTTTTCCCTAGCATGATTTTTGCCTCTCACACTATTCTTTTGGGGTTTTAGACGATGGCTGGAACCCGAAGGAACCGTGTTGATCAATGCAATGGACAATGCAATGATTGTCCCCCTGAGCAACCAAACGATATGGGAGCTGGAATGCAAAATCTTGTAGCCATGCTCACACAACTTTCTCAAGCTATGAATCATGCAGGACTTCCAAACGAGCAAAGGAAGGAGCAACATTCTGTTGAATCCTTCATGAGGCAGCATCCGCCTTCTTTCAGTGGGTCTACTGATCCATTAGTTGCTGAACAATGGATTAGTACTACTGAAAAGATATTTTCAGTTCTTTAATGTTCTGAACATGATAAAGTCATCTTAGCAGTATATCGTTTGGAAGGTGAAGCTGATCAATGGTGGAATCTTATCAAGAATACGAGGCAAAGAGATGAAATTGATTCCATGGAATGGGATGAGTTCAAGAACTTGTTTTTCAGTAAGTACTTCCCTCGTATTCTTCGAACGAAGATGGAGAAGGAGTTTCTTGAACTAAAGCAAAAGGATGATGAATCTGTTGGTATATACGAAGCGAATTTTACAAGACTTGCAAGGTATGCATCTGGCATTATCATCCAACCTGAAAGTAAAGTTGATCGATTTTTCAGTGGCTTAAAACCAAGTCTTCGAAGGGCATTAGCTATAAGAGACTTCAGTAGCTATGAAGAAATTGTGCGTTGTGCTATCAAGGTAGAAATGGAAGTTGGTGTTACATATCCATCTCATGGTTTTGACAAGAAACGAAAGATGGAGTTCAAGGAGAAATCTCAGAATAATGGTGAAAAGAAGATGAATGTTTCCTTATGCACAAAGTGTGGAAAGAAGCATGGTGGAGATTGTCTTAAAGGGACTAAAAAATGTTTTAAGTGTGGAAAAGAAGGTCATCGAGCAGCTGAGTGTCGAAGTAATGGAAAAAGGGATTCTAATGAAGTGAATAAAGCAAACACTGCAGAGAACGCACAACCAACACTTCAATGCTTCAAGTGCAAGGAGATGGGACATTATGCCAATAAATGCCCTAATCCAAGGGTTAGTGATGATCGACATGAGCAACCGCTTAAGGAAAAGGACAAAGGTAAGTCACATGCGATCACTATTGGCAATGTTGAATATGACAACGATGTGGTGGAATGATTAAGTTTTTATGTAATGGGATTCCAAAATAATGTTGTATCATGGAATATTGGAATATTTATGTATTGGTCTAATGTGGTATTCAAAGTGATTGAGATATTATGCGCATAATGAAGGGAAAACGAGAAAATGAAATGTTTAACAGTATTCATGAGCTCATGATTGATATAAGGACTAAGTGATATCACGAGGATTTTGGTATGTGGAAAGAGTTAACTTTTAATAGAATTCATGTTTTCAATAAGGTTCAATGGGTATTTAAGAGAATACATGATTAAGGCCTTTGAATGTTTGGAATGTGACCAACAAGACATATATATGGGGATTAACGATAGTATTAAATCTCTGGTAATCGTTTTCACTATATTATGAGAGTGGACTGCAGTATTATGGATAAGCCTAAAGATTGGAATGGATTATGTTGGACATAAGTTAGTATTGTTTAAGGATAGAAGTTTTTTTGATATTATTTATGGGATGTTATAGTAATATAGTTTTAGAAAAAGGACAACCTGCAGGACGGGCGACAGCCCATCGCTTCGGACAAGGCTGTGGGAATCGAACCCACAACCGAAGTGCGACTGGCCTTTATCGCCTACCACTGGCCTACAGGAAGTCCCTGTTTAGTAGAAACTAGTTTTATTATATTAAGCAGTATGATATATGAAGTATAAGTCCATTTTAAGAACTATATATGATTAATCTCACTATAGATCGACTTATGTATATAATTTTTGCTAACCTTTTGTTTGAGATAGATGGAATGACCCGTCATTCTATCACATGATCTGCTAACACTTCATGAATAACAAATTCAACTTCATTTATTTAAGAGATGAAGTGGAAATTGTTCAAGGCATGAACAACAGTGAGATTGTACCAAAATAAAGTAAGTATTTATTCTAATTCAAATTTTCAACTTTAGGGAAATGATCTTGAAAACCAAAAATGTTGTCCTAGTGATCTTATACCTGATGAATCAGATGGTACCTTTTATCATCAAAAATCTATGGATTTGTGATTATTGGCTTTTCCATAGCCATGTTCTCTACCACTCTCCATCAGAACATGATGGTTAGATTTCTCTTCCATATCCATATTTTCACCTATGTGGAAACCCAGTGATTAGTTTATTTGGGTAACCGTTACGTTTCATACTTTTGTTTTTAAAGATTGGTTTTGGTATTCCTTTTTACGATGTGGGTTTCTATTAAAGAAACTTTCGAATAGTAAACCATTTATAACCTCGATGAATTTCGAGGGCGAAATTCATTTTAAGGGGGGTAGAATGTAACAGCCCGAGATTTTATGAAAAATATTCTTTTTTATTTTACTAATGTCTTGTGTTATACGCTACACCAAAAGGAGCTTGCACAACACGCATCCTTGACTTGCCTTGCATTACACACAATCTCAACCTTCCTCGATAGCGTGTGTAGTACGCAATACTGAGTTTCACGAAACAACGATATGCTATTAAAATATTATTAAAACTAGCCGTTATGAATAGTAATAACCACTTTTTGAAATTTTGTAAATTTTATTTTTCAAAATGGAATTCATTTTTAGATTCGGAGTATCGAATTTAGCCTAAGGTGAAATTTTGGTACTTTTCGGATAACTTTCATATTCTGATGAATAGTGAAAATTACTAAATTATAATTAAAAACAACTTTTTTAATCGAAATAATTAATAGTGATAAATTATTAATTTGAGTGGTTATAAAGTATATTTAGAATATATTTTTACAATTTAATACAATGTTGGTCATTGGATGTAATTTCACATTTAAACTAGACATAAACAAGTGTCAATCTTTTGATAGATATTGTTTCTTAAAAACACGCTATTTGTTTTAACAGCGGGATTTAATTATAAAATTAATTAATGCAACTTTTATGTTATGAATTTGGTAAAATAGACTTCATTTTTGAATTCGGAATATGAAATATAGCTTGGGATGAAATTTTGGCATTGTTCTGAAAAACATCAATTTTTGATGAATAGTGAAACCACTAAGTGGTAGGTTAAAAACTGAATTTTGCATAAAACTTAATTTTACCGCTTCTGTGAATGGAATTTCGAAAATCCGAGAGACACGGTTAATATCAAGGACTAAAATGTGGTTCAATGAGATGAAAATAATTTTTGGTGAATAGTAACTTTTTACTTTTTTTACCGCGGTTAATAGTAAATAGGGTAACTAAGGGTAAATATGATATTAATATTACCCTAACACATGTCCTAATTCTATTGGACAAGTGTAATTCGACCAAAAACAAACTTAGGAATAAAATATGACCATTTAGGCCCACTTGGATTAGATTAGGACATTTATTATTAATTTAATTCAAAGAAGAGTTAAAAGAGTTAAAATCAAAGTTTATTTACTAAAACATTTTTAATATAGGGTTATACATAAGATAAATTAGATTGTAAATATTCATTAGAAATCTAAAAAGATTTCCTACATAATGGTATTTTATTTGTAATTTTTAGACATCAAATAATTTAATTTATTTATGACACAAAGATGATGCAGTAATTATCTTATTAATGAAATATTGACATAATTGATGTTATAAACACCAAACTGAATGTAATTTGAGACTTTTTATGAATTCCACTAATTTTATAGGTTACTATGATATATTAGTGTTGATTTAATAAACTTTTTTTGAACATATAATTCTGTTATGACTTTCACAAAAATCATATATCAAATAGTGTCAAAATTGACACAAAATAGTTTTTAAATAAAATATTATATTATTAATTGTTATTTTATTCCTAAAAATCTAAGGTTCGGCCAAATGACTTCGATAAGGATATATTTATTCATAATATACAATTTGGGGTTCGTTTGGAATGTTATAGTAAGTGTATTAACCATATAGTGTAAGAAAACAAAAAGACACGGTAAAAGTTAAATTATTTAACTTAGAGTTAAATCTAATTGATAAGGTTAAAATAATAACCTAAACTTGTCTAAATCCTATTGGTTGATAGGATTTCGACCCATCCCCACTTTAGCTTCGAAATAAGACCATTTGGAACCATTATAAACTGATTTTGACATTAATATAAAATAATATTTTGAGGTATTCCTAAGGTGCCCCTCTCCTCCCTTATAAAAGGACACCTCCTCCCCCTCCTCCTCACACAAATTTGAGCACTCAAGCTCGGCCAACCCCTGCCATTTTCTCCTCTCCACTTCCCTAGAATAATACTAGAGGTCCTGGTCTTCTTCAAAGACCAATCTTAGTTCCCTAAGTGGAGGATTCAAAGAGGCGTTCCAAAGAAGAGGTAATATCCATTACCGATCTTTTCAATTTCTTTCTTCTTCAACTTCTTCTTCTTTAGTTGTTTCATTATGAAGTAATAACATCAGTATCACTAATATACTGATATTTTATTATAAGTATGAAACAACCCTATTTAACCATCTATCCATCCTACGGAAAAAGAAATCACCGCGCGTGCGTACGTACGGAATACCGTCTCCACGCCGTGGTGTAATCTATTTTCCACCACCACCTTACATGGATGGGTATAATGGTGTAAAGAATAACTATACATAGTTATTAAAACATCATATTGATTCTGATATATTTTATAATCCACTCCAATTCAATTCAATATTTATGGAAATGATATCATCGCCCGTGCGTACGTACGGACTACCGTCTCCACGACGCGATGAGATTCATTCTCCATGTTAACCATTTAAGAATGATTATAAAGTATATATAAGAAATAATAATGAAATATATTACATTATAAAGCTACTGGATTTATGTATATATATATATGTATGTCATCAACTTACTTCCATTCAAGACAATAAGGAAAGGAAAACAGCGTTCATGCGTACGTACGGACTACCGTCTCCATGAACGGTGTTTTTCATTTCATTTATCTATCTATTATATATATATATATATATACTGAATATATATGATATATAAATCATATTTTACATTCTGGAAGTAAGTAAATCATGATATAAGTAATAATAATGTCAAGAACAACAAGTCAAAACACCTACGATAAATGAAACGATTTTACCCAAAACGCTTCTTTAACATGGAGTTTTCAAAAGAACAGGTAATATAATGTCATAAGTGAACCATATATGATATCATAACAATGAATATGATTCTGTAATAAGTCAATGACATTATTTAAACCATTATACAGGAGCTTCGGACACGTACAAAGCAAATCGGACGTAAGGTAAGGGAAATATCACAATCTCATTTTTATCCGAGATTGTTTATTCGTAAGTATTTACTGGGGTGTATTTTATCATCCACATCCATGTTTTCTCAATATGTAATATTATTTCCATCCACCTACAATTGTTTAAAACAAATTTTACCCTTCTATGAGTTTTTAGTAAAAGATATGAAAGGAATCTTTTGTCGTTTTTTTATACGAGGTACTTTTTGACTTTTCCGACAAAAGTACGAAGAATGTTTTTTTTTAACTTATACGGCACGAACGGATTTTTACGGTTTTATAAAGCCTTATTTTCATGAACCTTCCTCCAAAATATTTCATGAGTATTTTCAATAAAATCTTTTTCTTTTAAAATTGCATGATGTTTTGTGAAAAGAAATTGATTTTGAAGAAAAAAGGATATTTTCCTCAAGAATTCAATTCAAGTGTTTTATCAAAATTATTTTTCATCTAAGATAATAAAGGGTTCTGTTTCTATCCATATTTTTACATTGATTTGACTATGTTGTGATGGAATTATGTTTATGAATTCCTTTATCTTATATGAATGGTTTTATGATGTCATGTTGTTTAAGAATCCCATTTTTATTACATGGGTTATGAAATGATGTATGATTTATGATTTTGTGGCACACATAAGAAAGGATTAATTATGAGATGGGTGGGACCTATATCTCCCTCCAATGCATTGGGTAAAGATTTTATATCTCATGAGATAGACATGGCTGGAACGGAAGGTTATTTCGGTTCAGTGATACAGGACTGAAACGAGGAGTGAACTCGGTTCAGAAAGGGACTTTGTCCACTAAGATAGTCTTGGCAATGAGTCATGACTAACAAGAAATGATTTTCCATGATTATGTGTGCATGCCACAAAGTTTCAAGTTTTATTTTATGATTATGGGGATCTCATTTTCACTTCTATGATTTATCCCATGTTATGATATTATGAGCTCTTTTGCAGGTTAAGATTTCCAAAGGCTATGTTCTTATGTATATGATGTGATTGATATTTCTTTTGTTTACCCTTACTGAGCATTTGAGCTCACCCTTTTATGTTTTCTTTTCCCCAGGATATAAAGAAAGGTTTTTAGGTAAAAAAAAAAGGGGGAAGATCTTTATGGGAGATATTGAAGATCTTTCACCACGATTAGAAGATTACGTTCCGAGTTTCCAAAGACACTAAACTATTACGATCCTTGTGTGTGTGTTTTTGTTATGTACTAAGTATTCCGCAAATGTAATGTAATGTCCATGTACGTCAAGCTTCGGGTCTCTACAATCGCCAGGACATACAATGTTGGGGTATGAGAGAAACATATCTATAGGAAAGTGGTGTGGCTAAACTTTATTAATATTCTTCTTATTATATTATATTACTTGGATTGCATTATTTGGTGAGTGTGCCTTAGCAAGTTTGGGATGGATAGTTGACATGTTTAGGTGTTTTTGGTTCTTCTATTTTCTCACAGGTGCATTAGTATGAATCTTTCATATGTTCATGAGAGTGTTTGGTTTTTCTACTGAGTATACTTGTATGTTCACCCTATGTCTATAAACTATTTTTAGGTTTCCTGGAGGATTACATGGACCATGTGGGACATTACTAGCTCAGACCTTTGGATAGTTATTGTTTCGCTACTTTAGCTTTTCTTTTGGGTATTTAATTTGGAGCCTTTTATTTGTATCAATTTTATTTATACATGTATGTGGGATGGTTTTGGTTTCTTTTTATATCATGTAATAGAGTTTTTTATGGGTGATTCATCTTATCTCATAATCCTATATTATTATAGATGGTAATGCATCCCATTTCATGATATTTTTTATACCCTTGGTGATATTCTCCATCCCAGCGCCAACTAGAGGTGAGACTCGAGGGTCTTTATCTATCTCACCTCATTTTGGTGTCTTTGGAGGGTGGGGTTGTGAAAATATCACCATTTACTTTTCCATTGGTTTCCTAAAGACATCCAAATGAAACAATGCGATATGGGTTATAGTGGATTGACTCACCAAGACTGCCCATTTCATTACTATTCGGTAGGATTTATCTCTTGAAAAACATACCAAGATATACATAAAGTAAGTGGTGAGGATGTATGGGGGGCCACTTTAAATAATTTCTAATAATGATCCAAGGTTCACATCTAAATTTTAGATAATTATTCAACATGCTCTGAATACTGAATTGAATTTTAGTATAGACTATCACCCCCAAATTTATGGCTAATATGAAAGGGCTATTTAGACACCTACGGACATTTTGATAACATGCTCAATGGAATTTAAAGGTGTATGGGATCAAAACCTCCCATTATTTGAGTTCTAATACAACAACAGCTTCCAATCGAGTATTAAAATGGCACCATGTCAAACTTCATATGGGAAGTGATATTGAACTCTTACATGTTGGGATGAAGTTAGTGAGAGAAATCTACTTGGGCCTAATATTGTGAAAGACATGATAGAAAAGGTTCATGCAATCCAATAACATATAATACTTGATCATAGTCAGCAGAATAGATATGATGAAAACCATCTAAGGGACTTGGAGTTTGATGTTGTAGATAAATTTTTCTTTCAGATATCACCAAGGAGGAGTAATTAAATTTGGAAATAAAGGAAATATTATCCCTAGGTATATTTTCCCCTTTGAAATATTTGAACTTGTAGGGTAAATGGCCTATTAGCTATCACTTCCACTAAATCTAGCTCAAATTCATGATGTATTCCAAATATCTCTCTTGTGGAAGTGCAAACTTGATCCCTCACATGTACTGAATCTAGAGGTGGTACAACTAGAATATGACCTCTCTTATTAAGAGTAGCTGGTGGAGATCTTGGACCATAGAGAAAAAATTTCTACAAAACATGAAAACTAGCCATATAAAAGTGTTGTGTAAGAACCATAAGTACGAAGATGCGACATGGGAACCAGAGAAAATAGTGAAATATAAGTACCCTCTCCTATTATCAACTGAGAATATGAGTTAAAATTTTAGGTATGAAATTTGTAAATGGGGGAATAATGTAACAACATGGGCTATTTAAATGATATTTTTTTCCTAAACCAAAGTGTGTTATATTATATAATATTATACACATACAAAATATAGAATAACCAATAAAAATTTATCTCATTAATAAATATCAGTACATTAGTTATCTAAGAAACCAATTAAAATTCTAAACATTAGAATTTGACAAAAAATATAAAATAGAAAATCTAAAATGGGAAAATATGGATCACCCCAATATACTAGAATCATCACCCCCATGGAAAAAATTATAGAAATGAAACAAAATATTATTAAACCAATCAACATCTTAAAAAATTAAAATATACAACCTTGTGAGGAATTGTAGTAAATATTGAGTAAAATAATGATGTGATATTTATAGGGTATAAAGGGAAATGTTATCATTAGGATTTGACTGTTATATGATCGTTGTTCAAATATTACCATTGTTAAATATAAACATTGGTAAATTTAACTATTGGTAATTATACAAATTGGTGAAAATTTTACCATTATAATTAGTGTTTATAAGTAGTAATGATAAAGGCTAATTTATGAAGAAAAGAGAAATGATGGCCTCAACTAGTAGAGTCGTTCCATATGAATCCCATTCGTCAGAACTTGGGAGCGAGGTAGAATGATTGGGGTTATCCATTGACTATAGAAAATATGATCTTAATCAAGTGTTTCTTTCATAAAATCACTTATGGTATAAGTTCAATTTAGTGGAGACTACCACTCAGTCAATGTTATCTAAGTCGCCCCATGAAACTCTCATCAATGCACACCATACCCTTAGGACATACGCGGGTGTAATAAGGGGTTACATGTCCAAGAATTAATTTATTTAAGTGTAATTTTATTTTTTAAATAAAATTTTTATTCCTAAAATTCCATTTTAAGAGTGGTTTTTCTTAATAAAATATGTTTTTAATTGATATGAATTTGATAATTTGATTTTTGGACAAAAATAAAAAATAATTCTATTTTTTTAGAAAATATATACACCTTTAAAATAAACTAAGTTATTATAAATAATATTTTTTTAAAGAAATAGTCTTTTAAAACACACTTATTTAAATATAAATGATAAAATAATTTTATAATATCCTATGAAATTTTTATAAGTGTTGGAAATTTGACTGTCTTAAAAAATACTATTTTTCAATAAATAAGTATGTTTACAATTAAAAGTTAAAATTATCATATTTAGAGAATTATTTTGATGAAATAAATATTATATTTTAAATAATCATGTTAAAATTAGGTTAGGGTGAATTTTATAGAATTTTTTAAAATACTTTATTTTTCAATGAATAGTAAAAACACAGTTTTGGGTTTTCGGTATGATTTATGAATTCATATTTATTTAATAATTATTTAATAATTAATTAACAAAAATCTACGACCTAAACTATTTTTTTATTAATATTAATTATTTTAATATCTTTTAATCAATTTTCAAACCTATAAGTGACTTTCTAAAGTCTAAAATGGAAATTTTGATTTTAAAAACATCATTTTGTGGAAAATTTACTTTTCCATGTCCAAAAAAGTATTAAAAATAGTTATTGGTTATAATAGATAAAAATATCATAAAATATTAATTAAATTTCTATAACTATGATTAAAAACTATGGATGAACCTGTGGTTTTTCATTTTCCAAAACCTATATTTCCAAGAGCAATATTTGGAAATTATTAAATAGTTTCGCCAATTTTTCTATAAATATCCACCCATTTCAGCCTTCTCATTCACTCAAAATAAATTATCCACAAATTTATGGTATCTTTTCACCCAAATAGTCACCCTAAGGTGTTTTTAATCCCCCGAGGTTCCATCCTCAAGATTTAGGAGCAACTCTTCAAGGTAAGGGAATTCTCATCATGTTCTTTTACATCCAAATAATTATTTTGTGTAAATATTCTAAATGGTATGTTACTTTATTTTCTTATTATTTTTATCATACCCTTACTTATAAAATAATTTTTTACCAATTAGAGACATTAGTTCTCTCTTATTGTACCTTTTTCTAAATCCACATTTTATACCCACCGTGCTACCGACTTTACTTCTCAAAATTATCTATTTTACATAATAAATTATTATATTGTGAATACCCAAACCATTTATTTATACATGTTTATTTAACTAGATGATAATATAATTTATTAGTTCAGTTATTTACATATGTGAAACCCACATTACCTTTATGTGGGTTAAAAATGGTGTTATGGTCAAGCCTTTAATCACTTACATAACCAGTGATTTTATATGAAACCCATACTTTATTCTCCTTAGTTTATTGACAAAATTATTTATTATGATAAATTTGGATCACATGAAATTAATATATATGAATTTTTCACCCTAATTTTTCTCCAATTCATTGGGTAAATAATTTAATCTCTAGAGATGATATGTTTTATGATGCCTTGGTGAATAACCTTGGTAATTTCTATTTATGACACCATGGTGATAAACCATAGTGATATTCTTATGAATGCCTCATTTTATATTGTATCCACATTTCCATGTTATAATACATGTTCTTTTTAATATGATATACCTCATGTTCTCTTGTTTATTCTATATTTTTTTTCCTCATGTTCTTATTTTTATGCCACGTGATCACATGCTAAATATCTCCCTTTCTTATTACCTTATTGGGATTTATGCTAACCCCTTTCCTTTTATATATGTCCAAATTATATGAGATGTTGTAAAAGTAACTTAGGTTGAACCCATGAATAATCCTTTCAAGTGTATTAGAAGAATTTTTTGTGTTTTCTTGTATTATATTCCTAATTTCAAAGAAACTAGACTTTAAAATATCTTAGATTTTGTTCCATGTAATAAAAAGTTTATGTAATAAAAATGAGGGATCCCATAAAAAAAATCTTTTATCCTACTTTGAAACACCCTAGTTCGGCTCACCCTATGAACAGTAACTTAATCGGTTCAACATGTGGTGTCAGGTGATCCTACCCAAACACTAGAGGTTGTTGAATAATAGTGGGGGTCTAATGAGGTAGTGTGGGAAGGATATAACCCATGTATCAGAATAATAAACAATGGTAAATAACTAGACATCATATAAATTAGTGTACATAAAATAATAAATAAAAAGAACATGCTATAATGAAATGGAATGCAACATACAACTCAAATGATCATGTTCATAATATAAAAAAATAAATGGATTTCCCACTGGGAAGATCAAGATACAAAATAAATAAAAGAACAAATGGCATGAGACCTTCATAATACTCCAATATATACCTAATATTAATTACCTGAGTACAATCCATACTTCTCAATGATCAAGACTTGAGCCTCTTCCAAACCTATACCAGCAACCATTGAGAGTCTGTATGGGCACCTCAATGCAATGGCAGCCCGAGTAGGGAATGAGTACATAACTAAATAGGCAAACACAAACATGGTCATGTACATAATAGGAAATGTAGTGATATGTTCATGTGATATGCTCAGTTGAAATTAAATAATAACTATTATAGATAGATATATAAATAAACCATCATCGATCCTCAGGTCCAGGACCACGATTGACCATAACTTCTCTAACCAGTGCCAAGGTGTCTCTGGGAATAGCATGATATTATGACATCTATATAAATATCATATACTAGGGTGTAACTTATTAATACCCACTACTTCGGAACAAATGGCCAAAAACTCATCATGAATGGATCAACGGCCAGGTCCCAGCAATCCTATGCATCTATCCAAACTTCAAAATAATAAATGGATCAAAGCTCATTCTTGAGAACCCTAAGAAATCATTGAATCTGAAATATCTCTCATTTCACCATGCTAATCATCCAGATCCTAGGCATCATGGGAATCCACATCAAGTATATATAATATCATAAGGTTGTACTAGTTAGATCCTATGGTTATCTAAGTATAAAATAAAAATAATCATCATGATAAAAATCTCAAAGTCTGAAGAGTTGGGTCCTAGACATAATAGGAATCCTAGGGACCTAAGGTTTCCATGTGTCCCATAAAAACCTGATCTCGAATCTCAATGTCCTATTCATTCTTCACATGAATCAACAGTCAGATCCCTAGATACACTTTAGAAATCCATGATGACATCAACACATCCAATTTTTATCACATAATATCACATGAGGCTCAAAATACAGATCCTAAGAATCACCTCTGGGTATCCACAACATCACTATCACACCAGATCAAACCCATAGGTTAATTCTTGGGAATTATGTCTAAGTATCCATATATGCATAAAAAATATATGGGTGAGATTATAAATATTATATAGGGTTTAAATGAGTTCCTAAACCCATCCTCACTATCCACATACCCATGGGATCACATGTTCGATGTGGGTTCTATGGTGGCACCTTCTACCATATCTACCCATACCCATGTACACCCACTCAGGGTCGATCTATCATCGTACACCTACTCGGGTCCCCTAAATCATGTCCAATGATAGGAACCCTACTTGGGGAACACTTGGTGAACATAGGGGAAGTGGCACCCAACAAGGGTACTTAGTCTTAGTAAATTCACTCAAAACATCACATGTCACACAAAGGACATCACAGCCCTAGGTAATGCCATAACATAACACTACCTCATAGACCACAAGGGTATGCCTCATAGGAAACCCATTAGAGAGATGTCCTAAATCCTATATCATGATCCATATTCACTCAAGGTCAATCACTAACCCAATTCAACCCTAGTCTTCCTAAGGTCTGTCCACCTAAACTCGGTTATATCAAATAAGGGAGGAACACCCACCTTGGGTCAATACTATAATCCTATTGTGTCTAAGGTGTCTCAAGGTTATTAATTGGCCCAATTGGTCCCATAATTGTGGGACACTATAACCTCCTCTTATAGGTGTATTATAATCACATGGAGGTACACCACATCATATATATTCCAATTTAAATTAAGGATCACCCCTCAGGGTGCGGGTGTCAAAGAAAAATCAATTAAGGACCACGACCTCTTCCATTGGTGGCTGAAAAATCTATCCAAAGTACAAGGTCCATTCATGAACCTTGGATATATATATAGTGTCCAAGGTATATCATATCATTAGTTAAATTACTTAATTAATTACAATTCTAGTCATACCATTCTCTTCATCGATTAAATTAATTAACCAAGTCATCACCCTTAGTGGCAAGACAGCATGTCACAATGCATCAAAACTAAATAAACATTATACCATAGGTATAGTATCATGACCACATACCATAATTGAGTGTTTTACCATTTATTTTTAAGGGTCGAAAACTCTTCCAAGGACCATCCAAGCCCGCCTAACCTCACATCACCAACTGGGTACCATAGTATCGAATCACACCATAACTGAAGCCAACAACTTATGGGAGGTATGTAGTGGACCTCCAACACCAACCTAGGATAAAAATCTAAGTGAAAAAACCATTTCCATCATTAATTAAATTTAATTTAAATATAAAACCTCAAATAAAATCATAGGTTAAATTACCTTAGATGATTCGATAGATGGAGGTAGATTACTGTCATTATGGAATGTCCCCTATGTGAGTTGCATGAAAGTTATGAAGGAATAAAAAGATTTCACCATTATATAGTGAAATTTTCATTTTCAACCTAAAACACATATCAGTAGATTTATCAAAAATGAGGGGAGAGATGAGAAATATAAGTAGAATGGATCCATACATTGATCCACTGAAGAAAACACCCAAGAATGAAGCCCCAAGACAAGGGGAAGAAGAAAACAGAGGGGGAGGAGGCCCTCCATACAAGAATGCAAGATGAAGGAAAGAAAAAGAGGCTTACCCTTTAAAACTCAAGTGGGTAAATATCATTTTACCCTCTCGAAATTCCACCGAATAGTGGTTAATGGGCCACCGGCTAGCCGGTGCACCCAATAGGCTAGCCCAGCCCCTGGCTTGCCCACTAACTAGCCTTTAACAAGCCAGTGGATATTCAATGGTAGTAGGCTACATGAACACTACAACTCGTCCACCCCAGCTACCTCTTATGATCCTTTTTTCGATCCTAAACACTAATTATCCCTTATTCCCCATCCAAAACACCCCTTTATGGGTTCTCAACCTTTCATAATTTCATTCTAAATCCCAGTTCAAAATTTAACCCATCCAATAATTGAAAAGATAAAATTTCTCTTGAAATTAAATTCTTTTCCATACCCGTGTTCCTTACACTACTAGTTATGACCCACACTAACTTTATGATCCTCCTCTGCTACCTAGTCTAGCTATGGTTGAGGATGGTCACTACCTCATGGAAGCATAACCTACCTTCTGTAGATATCATGGGATGGCCCCCTTTTTTATTAAATCCTTAACCTAGTACTTTTCAAAAATACCTAAAGCCTCTATATATATGTTTGTTATCTTGATATAATCATATTCAAGATTTATTCCAATTTTTTTAATAAAAACATCTTCACTAAATCTAACATAAAATATTTTTAATAACCCTGCAACATGAATTATCACATATTGTATAAAAATCCAAATTAACCCTTAAGTGTTCAATAATCTCCCCCTTTGGATTTTGTTAACAGTATCCCCTTAAATCAATTCCAAAAAATCCAATGAGTTAAGACACCCTTTCAAATTTCTTGGATCCCATATATCGATTTTTTCTTGGTGTCACTTCTACTATACCGCATAGATTTGGTTAGATATCATAGATTAGTGGTGTCGTTCATTAATTTCCACTTCATCAAGTGGAATCATCTAGATCGTTTCATATATCAATTTGGGTGCATAAAACACATCCTCTATACACCATACCATATTTATTCATTACAAAGTATTATGATCATAGGTAAGTTGGTAAATTATTGGTTTCACTACCATTCTTGGTAAATTGAGTCTTGGGATATGTGTTCCTAGTATAGTATCTTTCCATGCACATATCCTATAGTAAAACTCCAAATATTAGATTAGGTGGAGTATGTGTATTAGTATTGACATTATACTATCATGTACCTTATGTTTCATGGGATAGACCTTCACTAGTTGGTATATTCACTATCTTTTCTAGATCTTTTTATTTAAAATTTTTTATTAACTTTAATTTTATTATTTTTATGTTCATAGGGGTTATAAATAATTATATATATCTATAATTTCCATGAGGATGAAGTTTCCATTCATGATATACTTCATGAAATCTTGTGGATCTTATATATCCTCTTGATTCCTTATATGAGAGTGTCTATGATGTGGATCCATTGTCATATCCTGTTCGGCATGCTTCTATAGAGGTGGATGAGGATGTTGATGTGCATGATAATCCCATTGGGGATAATTCACATCCACCACTGTCATTACTTCCAGTAGGAGGAAAAATATGATTACAAATCCAATGATATCTGATAGAGGTTCCATGTATTGGTTTGTTTCTTATTGTCCCATTAATTTGTTGGTTTTAGAGTTAATGGTGTTCAATAGAGGATCAAGTATGGTTCTATGGAGTTTGGGGATTAAATTCTATGCAATGGTTTATTCACTATGTGATAGGTTGTTCTTGTCTTGGATGCTAGTGATTTACAGCTTGAAAATTCAGAAGGTGATTCTATGCTTAACTGATTCATGACATGAAATAATAATTCATGATGTGAATTAATTCAAGGATGAGGTTCCATAAAAATCATTGTATGTTATTAGAGTTTGGTGTTTAAGGGATTCATGGCCTGGTTCTATTTCAGGTCCTAAATTAGAGGGGGCCATGAAATCTCATAGAATGAACTGATCAGTAACTTCGTGAATGTGTTGAGGTCTAACATATTTTTAAATTCTGATGATCTTATGAATTATTTCATTCCTCTCTCATTTCTGTCAAACCTTAGGTGAAACCTATGTTATTTTGTAGGATCATTTAGGCCCTTTTATCCAAATTTGATACTTGGATTCTAGAGGATGATATTTGGATATCCACAGTGAGTAAATATTCTTCTCTCCTTCAATTTATTTAGTTCATCTTTGGTAATTTTTGGTGGTGATGTTTTTTTGGTTATAGGAGTGTTCAGAGCTATGATTTTTTATAAAAATTGATGTGATTCATGTTGATTCTAGGTTTCCAAGTGCATTTTTGGTCTTCAGTTGTTTCTCATTTTCCCCACTATGTGCGGTGTTCAAAAAATATTCTTTGAGGTAGTGGATCTTTGTTCTCTCCCTATTTATGTTCATGTGTGGGGATTGAATGATTTTTTCTTCCTTTAAGTGGATAGTAAGGGTCAGATTAAGAATATAATTAATTTGATAAATCTAAATTTGATGGTAATGGGTAAAAATCATATGTTTTACTAGTTTTGATGATATTTATTATAAGATTATGCATGCATGTTAGCATTGTTGAAAATCATAGCAGTTGGGAGCCTTTCTTGTGTTGTAGTTGATGTACCTATGGAAACCTATTTATGTTGACTATTTGATATCACCCTTAATAAAAAGATAAAAACTTATATATTTTTAATGAATTTTTTTCCCTTAAAAATCAATAATTTCATGATAATAACCGTTCTAAGTAATGAATTAAAGTGATTAAATCCCTTTTTGAATGTGATTTTTGGTAAATTATGGAATTTAAAATGTGTTTTTATGTGTTTATGTGGTTATTGTGAATTTGTGTTGGTTGTGTGAACCCTATTTGGGATTGTGTGTTAATGGTGATTACTAACTTGGGTATGGAATTTTTTGGGTAGTGATGTGATGGTTAGTTGGAATGGGATGTGTTATGGGCTTGTGTGTGGTGATTATGATGTGTGGTTGTTATGGTGAGATAGTTGGGTGGTGTCAATATGTCTTGGAATGCATTTTGTTTTTGTGGTGGTTGTGGATGTGATATGGGTGAGCTATTATATGGTATATTTGCTCTAGTTTCCTAGTTATCCATGGAAGAAATCAAAATGTTGAAAATTAAAAGACATTTTTTGGTAAATGAATAAGAATAGGATGGAATTTAATTGTGAGAATGAGATGAAATTAATTTGTGGTAATTGGATTAAATGTATTGAATTGTAAATTAATGGGTTGTGTTAATTTGAATGAAATGGATTATTAAATGAGAGTTGGTGAAAACTCATTAAAATTTGGAAATGTTGGAATGGGTAATTGAAAATGTAATTGTGTGGTTATGTGTGGTGTTTGTATGGTGTGATGCATTTAGTGGTGGAAGCAGTTGTGAATAATGTCATGTGGTGTAGTGGTGTTGATGTGGAGTATGTTAGTGTATTTGATGTTAACTCATAGGTTGGGTAATGTGTGTTTTATAACTATCATGTATTTTCATGTTCTTTCTATACGTGCCCCACCCAAGTTAGATAACTATACTAATGCCCAAATGTTTTGGGTTTTGGGTGTTTTCCCCAACATCCTAGATGGTGGTGATTAGAATGGCTAGCTACCCCCTCTTCCCCTCTCTCACTTTGGAAATAGTGATGATACGGGTTAGTGTTTGAGATTACACCATGATGATATGAGTAGGTTTTAGAGATTACCTAGTAATGAGATGATGGGTTGGTGTTGGATATTTCTCAATGGTGATGAGGATGTGATATGTGGTGGTGGTCATGTGTGTTAGGAGGAGGGTATGAGGTTGATGTCCTTCATGTTCATGATACCTTACCTGGTTATGTGATGAGGTTGTGATGTGATGATGGTTGATGCTAGAACCATATTCTAGACCCTATGAAATGTTGGGATATATCAGGATGCATCAAAAACCACATCAGAGATAGTTGGATATGTGATATGATATTTATAGAAGGAATGGGAAAAATTTACTATGACATTTGGGCCTCAAAATTAAAAATTAATGGGGAAGTGTTTGTGGGGTGCATTTTCCTCATGTTATTCAGATACTATATTACTACATCGGATGTTTGATTTGGAGATCATGTTATGGTAGGACTAGGATTGGTTAGTTGACATATTTAGGTTCATGTTAGATTTTCTTTTTGTCCACTAGGGAATTAGTATGATATTTTAACTTGTGAACTAGAGACCTTTGGTATGATCCTAATGAGTGTACATGTTATTATCACCCTATGTATATATAAATTGTTTTTCTACCTTTGGGGGAATTTTATGAAATTATAGGCATGGATTGGCTTTCCCTATATAGGTCCAACATAAATTGTTGTGAGAAGAAAATAACTCTCTGTATTGTGAATCGACCCCCGATTCTGTACAACTGCAAGGAGGAGGATGAATATTCTTTAGAATCATCATCTCAAGCATGGATATTATTTCCCTATGAGCAAGTGTATCTAGATCAAATGATTGAGTCTAAAGAAATAACCATCCTCACATACATTCCAATTGTGAGGGGATAAACTGACATGTTTCCTGAGGAATTTCCTGGTCATCCTCCTAGTTGAGAGGTTGAATTTTATATTAAGATTATACCTGGGGTGTTTCCATTATCCAAGACTCTATATATAATGGATGTTGTGGAACTTGAGGTGATGAATAAACAACTACAGAAGAATCCAGATAAAGGGTTCATACACCCAAGTGCTTCACCATGGGGTGCACCAGTCATCTTCTTCAAGAAGAAGGATGGGTCAATACACATTTTCATTGATTATCATGAGATCAACAAGATCAAGATAAAGAAAAAGTACCCTCTACCTAATATTAATGACTTGTTTGATTAGATATGTGTAGAAAAATAATTCTCCAAGGTGGGTCTTTAGTTGGGATATTATCATGTAAGGGTGAAAAAGGAAGATATCCCCAAGACCACTTTTCGTACTAGGTATAGGAACTATGAGTTCATAGTGATGCCATTCAGACTCACTAATTCTCCAACAATCTTCATGGACTTAATGAATAGAGTCTTTATAGATTACCTTGAAAAAAAAATAGTATACTTTTTAGATGATATTCTAATATACTCCAAAATGAAGGAGTATCATGAGGAGTATTTTAGAACTATGCTAAAGACCCTATGAAAGGATAATATTTACACCAAGTATAGAAAATGTGATTTTTGGTTTAAGTGAGTCTCTTTATTTGGGAATATAATCATAAGAAATGGGTTATCTATAGACCCTTCAAAGACAAAAGCAATTAAAGGATGTATTAGTCCAACATCTGTGACAGATATCTATAGTTTCTTTGGGTTAGCTGGGTATTATCATTGATTTTTTATAAAATTCTCATGATTTTCAAATCCTCTTACCAAGATAACTTAGAAGGGAGTCAATTTTTCTTGTAATGATGAATGTGAAGAGATATTCATGGAGTTAAAAAAGAGGCTCATCATTGCACACATACTCACACTACCCACAAGTGGATAACTCTTTATAGTATTCAACGATGCTTCTAAGAAGGGATTAGGTTGTGTTTTAATTTAGAATGACAAATTCATAGCCTATGCTTCAAGGTAGTTTAAAGTTCATGAGAAAAACTATCCCACACATGATCTGGAGTTGGAATTTTTGATATTTTTGTTGAAAATCTAGCATCATTATCTCTATGGGGAGAAGTGTGAGATATATATAGATTAAAAAATCCTCAAGTATATATTCACATAGAAATAGATGAATATGTTTCAATGATGATGGTTAAATATGATCAAGTACTATGACTACTCAATCCACTACCATCATGGTAAAGCAAATGAAGTGGAGGATTCTCTAAGTGGAAAGGATCCTGGATCTTTATCAATGATGAGAATTGAGAATCATCTAATATTATTAGACCTGTAAAGGATGGACATGGGAATCATAAAGGAAGGAAAATCATAAATCCTTTTATAAATTATTTCTTAACCATTTATTTTAGAAAGGTTAAAGTATTCTCAAAGAAATGGTGTGTAAATTCAGAAGAAGGTGGAATCCATGAGAAAGAGGAAGTATTTAGAGTTTAAAATTGATGAATTAATTGTGTGATTTGGGTCAAGACTATGTGTTTCATCAAATATTGAGTTAAGGAAGGATTTTTTTGGATTATACACAGAGTTAAACTTTCTCCATTAACCCAGGAAGCACAAAGATGTATCAAGATCTCTATAAGCATTATTGGTGGGACAATATGAGTAAGGGGATCATTGAATATACATTATAGTGCCTGGTATTCCAATAAGTGAAGGTTTAAAGGTAGAAGTATAAGGGGATAATTAAACCATTACCCATACCAACATGGAAATGGGAGAACATAACCATGGACTTTTTCACCAGACTTTCAAAGACATCCAGGGGAAACAATGCTATAGGGGTTGTTATGGATCATCTTACAAAGATATATCACTTTACTAAAATTTGATTGGACTTCTAATTGGATTAAATTTTATGGATATACATCATATAAGTGGTAAGTTTGTATGGAGTACCATTATCAATTGTATCCAATTGAGATTCTAGATTCACCTCAAAGTTCTATAAAATTATTTAACATGCTCTAAACACTAAGTTGAACTTCAGTATGTCCTATCATCCTCAAACTGATGGAAAATATAAGTGTAATATTTATAAACTGGTAGACATATTTTGAGCATGTTATATGGACTTCAAAGGAGGATGGGACCAACATCTTCCTCTGGTCAAGTTCTCATATAACAACAGTTTCCACCCAAGAATATAAATAGCTCCATATGAATCCATTTATGGGAAGAGGTGAAAAACACATGTAGGTTGGTATGAAGTTTGGGGATGAAAACTACTAGGTACTGAAATGGTTGAGGAAATGGTGGAAAAGTTTAAGACTATTCAATAGAAAATCAAGGATGCTCAGATTTGATAGAAGAGTTATTCTAGTAATCGTCGATGAGACCTAGAGTTTGATATTGGAGACATGGTATTGCTCTTAATATCTATATATAAGAAAATGATGATATTTGGGAATAATTGAAATCTTAGTCCAAGATACATTGGCCCCTTTGAGATCCTTAATCACATCAGAGTAGTGTTCAATCAACTAGCACTCCCATAGAACATATATCAAGTACATGATGTATTCCATGTATCCCTATTGAGTAAGTACATACCATACCCCTCACATGTAATAAATCTAAAGATGGTACCATTAGAGAATGAAATTTCCTATGAGGGTCATCTGGTGAAGATCTTAGATTGTAGATAAAAAGTACTATTAAACAAGAAAATGCACCTTGTCAAAGTGTTGTGGAGAAACCAAAAGTTTAATGAATAAATGTGGGAACCATAATAGGTGATGAAGCAGAGTTACCCTCATCTATTTTAGTGTGGTAAATGAAAATTTCAAGGGTGAAATTTCTTAAGGGGGGATTTTGTAATGACTCAAACTATTATAAATAAAATTTCACTTTTTGACTTATTTAAATGTATCATCATGAAATATGGTTATAGAAATAACATGAATTTATTTTGTTTTGTTATATATTATAGGATTTAAAAGACCATTAATAATCATTATAATTGATAATATATCCATTAAATATTGATTACATGATTATTATAAATATAGTATTTTAACAAATCTAATTGTCATAGAAAAAATAAGTGATGGCCTCAACCAATAGAATCGTACCCTATGAAGCCCATTTATCAGAGATTTTGAGGGAGATATAATTTCTAGGATTTACCCTTGACCAATCCCAATCTAAGATCCAACAAATTAATCATGATAAAAACCATTTATGGTATAATTTCTAGCACATTGAGATCACATCCCAAACCATATTCGCTGAATCACCCCATGAAAGTCCTATCATCATGCACCTTACTCTTAAGGAATTTTCTGGTGTATTAAAGGGATATGTATCAAGAACCTATCAATACTAATATGTACTTTTTTATAGAATAATGAATATATTTTCATCCTATTATTATTACTTTGTAAATGATTTTTATTTTGATACAATAAAGTAAAAAATTGTATTTTTGGTTAATATTAAAATTAAATTAATGAGTTAATGAGTTTTTTAAATAAATTATATTTTAATATTATTAAATAATTTTTATCAGATATAAATGATCATATAATTTTTATGAATTCAATTGTAATTTTTACAAGGGTTTGAAAACTCTTATTGTCAAAAAAAACCTATCATTTCTTAATAAATGTCAATTTTATTTTAAAAGTGAAAATTAAAAATTTAGAAAATTATTTAGTTAAAATGAATATTATTTTTGGAATTATAAATTTAAAATTTTCCAACAATTAATTTTTTATAATTTTATGAGGCAGCCGAATTTTTGGGTAATTATTAAATATCATATAAATATACTTTGTGTTTTATGACATAATAATGACCCAAAAGTGATGTAATAATTAGTATAAATGGGATCCAAAACCAAATATATTTTTTCCATTTAAAATAATGTTATTTTAAGTTTATTTTATTTATTTTATAAATCCATTATGATCCTCCAAAACTTATAATATATTTTAAGGTTTTAAAATCCATTCTTTAAGAGTGTGACTCACCACCACATAAGCAAGGAAATCATTTTAATAAGTTAATACCTTGGCCTTATAAAATAATAAAAACCACTACCTTTTTTTATAAACCATGGTAAAAACCATGGGATGGTTTGTGTTTTTTTTTTTGATATTTTATTATGTAGAGTCCAAAACCCAAATAATAAAGAAATCCCCCTATTTTCTTATATAAAACCACCTAAGATCCCATTTATATTCACTAAAAATCCTTGGAGAATGAACATACTATTTCCTCCACTATATAAATTCCTTAAAAGTCACTTTCAAGCTCTCAATAATCCCCTCCCATGTTTTTGAAGTTTCACACTCAAGTAAGGGACCTTCCTCTCCTTCTTTCAATTCAAGCACCTTCTTTAGAATTTGTCTTATTAATATAATTTTTTTATGATTTTATGTATTTATAAACATACCCTACTATCCAATGGATATTATTTTAATGATTTGTCATTTATTCTCTCTCATTTTTACCTTTACATAAGTCGTTACTATGCTGAAATTCTGTAAGGGGTTTATCTCTTCTCATTTCCATTAAAAAACTCCTTTTATAATATGTCTATTAAATTCCATTTTATTTTGTTTGGATATGTTCTTATATATACCCCTTACTTTAAATTTAATATATAAATGATTATATCCCCATTTTAACTCTCATTAATCCTCCCATGATTCTTTATGCACACCCGTTAGCGTGCTGAAATTTCATCAGGGATCTTTTCCTTTCTTCTATTTATTCAAGCATCTTATTTACCTTATGTCTTTTATCTTAATTTACATATTATGGGATATGTTATTTCATATCCCCATTACTATAAAGTAAATTCCAAATTATTATAGGCCCCTTTCACTTTCATCAATCCCTTTTATGAATTTTTAAGTAACGTCATTATGCTGTCAAAATTTCACCACAATTTTCCATGACAGAACAATTGTGTAGTGAATACCATACCCATTTTTCTATAAAATTAATTCACCTTTATGAACATATACCTGTTTATTGGAGGATTATATTTATGTATTCCACATTTCTTTATTATGGAATAAATTATGATGGTGAATGAATCCATGTTGTATGATCTATGTGGAACACCTAAGCATGAGAATGAAATGAATATGATGGGTGCACTCAGATAGTGCTCCAATTAATTAGGTAATGTTTATTATCATGATACATCATGTTATTAAAGAGATTCAAACTTATTCATTTTGGTAATTTGTCAACCATGATGTCTTGGAAGGTTTGTCCTTGACCTATGTTTATGATTTAGGGTTTTAAGTTGTTGTCACATTTCCCATGTTATGGTTATCATGTTATATCATGTCATATTATTCATGTTCCTTTTATTCATAAATGATATCCATATTTTCTAACATGTATCACGTATGCCATGTTTATTCCCTTATTATTATTTATAGATCACCCTTTTCTTATGTATATCCTTAGGTTATCCCATACAGTTTTAAGTTTGAAGGATTATTTTTATCATGTTGAAGAAGTTTTTTATAAATATGTTGTATTCCCTAATTTATGTTGTTATTTAATGTACCTAATTCCCAAAGACAGTTTAGTTATCAATCATCCAGATTGTATTAATTTTATTCTCATGTAATAAATCAAGTATTAATGTGAAATAAAGAGTGGGGTTGTTATATTTCATGTATGTATCATCTTTCCTATGTCACCATTCCCATGTCATGAATACATCATTTCCTTCCTACATCATGAATGTGTCACCACCTTCTCATGTCACCACCTACATCTTAAATCCCCCATAGTCTTTCCAGGATTTAACCCTAGTCTCTTGGATTCTATATTATGGGGTTTACCACTTAGGATCCACCCAAACTGTATAAATTTAGTCATCTTATCTATGAATTTTATTGAAAAAATCTAGATATAGAAGGCCTAAATCGATCAATCTTTCTTCAAATATATCACTAAAATATAAGCAATTTTGGGTCCCTAAATATTTACTCTCCAATGTTTTGGGATATAAATTTTTTACCTCGCCTAAATCAAGTGCTAACATTATATGACTGAAAAGGGTACCAAAAAGATCCTTTAAATTATTTCTTGAAAGGTTTTACCATAAAAACTCTTTGATTTATGAAAAGAATTGATTCTATTTAAAAGATATTGTTTTACCTCTTGAAGTGATTTATCAAATCCTTCCACATTTATCTTAATGTTTTATGATTCATGTGAGGAGGATCCTACCTCTTTCCTTTCTAGAGAAGCTTGGACGTCAATATTTATCTTCATTAAAAAAAATCTATTTCTTCCTATTTATTTTATTTCTCTCCTGAATTTTATTTCAAAATCTTTCCTCTCTTGTTTTTATCTTATTTTTAAATTTTTCCCTATTTATTTTTGGCTATGATCCATTTATCTCAATTGTTCTATCATTTTTGGGGAGTCATATCCCTTTTTAAAATTTATTTTCTTTTCTTTTTTCAAAAAAAAATCAAAATTTATTTTCTTTATATTTTTTAGTTTTTTTTTCTATTTTCAATTTTAATCTTTATATTCTATCATATATTTAATTTATATTTTAGATAATGATATATTAAAATTTTTATCTCTATTTTATATCTTAATTTCTTTATTTCATTTAATATTCTTTTATTCTCTATCTATTCTATTTTAGGAGAGTTATTTTAATGATATTTTTCATTCATATCTTATCTCTTATCTAAGAATTTTCTTAAAGATTAATTTTTTTCTAATCATGAGTAATTTATTCTTAAAATAATTTTTTAAGTTCTCTATCTCTTGGCATGATCATATTTTAATATTTGAAAATATTTATACATGCTTAAATATCCTTATTTTCAAATTTTATATTGTTTTAAATTCGTTTTTTTCATTCCTTTGTTATTGTATTGATCATAAGATTATTTTTTTAATACCTTTATTACTTCTTGATATTATTTGATTTATCTATTTATTTTATAAATCATGATAGTTTGTAAATTATTATCAGTTTATTAAAAAAATCCTAAAGGGGAGTTTGATCTTATTTAAAGGTTTTTTTGAAATTATTTTCTATTGTCTTTTCATATCTATATAACCTTCTTGATTAAAAAATTACTTTTTAATAATTGTAAAGGAGGGATATTTTGATGGAGGTTAATGTTTAAAGAATTTCTGTTTTAAATATTTTTTCATCAAGGGGGAGAACTTTAATTCAAATTTTTAAAAAAGGGGTAGACATGGTTTCACGTTTATTTGGTAACTTCTTCCTTTTATATTCTCCCTCTTTATTATCTCTATTTTAATATCAAGTGTTTGTTATCATTAAAAAGGGGGAGATTATTGGACCCTAAAGCTTATTTTTTTAATGATCACAAACACTCTAATGTTGTTCTAACTTGTTTCTAAAGGTTCTGAGCGTAGCGAAAGTGTGGTTGGGATGGCACCCAACTTTTATTTTTACCGTGATCAATGATTATTATGGGATCAATACGAAAATGAACACCAGTCTCCATAGAATATAAAAAAGATTTATATAAATAAGGAAGAGGCTAGAAACCTTTAGAGAGGATCTTTTACATCATGTTTATAAATAATTTAATTAATTTCATAAAGAAAATAATACCTGGATCTTGGGTATTTTCTTTGTTAATGATGTTGATCATCCAGAATGACCCTTCCGGATTATCTTGTTGCGCTTGTAAGGATCCAAACTAGAATCCCTCTAACAGTGATCCACACGTACTTCGATGGCCTCTGATCGACATCGCTCGTTCTCCAGGTTCTAGCACAGTGAATCGAGTGTCTTATATTGGTCATTCTTGATCACTTGTTCTTCAGCCTTGAAGAACATATCTCTCTCTTGAGAGGGGTGGGAAGATGATTTGAGAGAGAAATTGTTTAGCTCAACAATTCTCAATTCACTAGGTGTGTGGTTCGGTGCATGGCACAATAGTTGTATGTGTATATTTATTGACATGGGGTTTCAGTTACAATAGTTAATTGCGTAATAGAAATTAAATACATTCATAACCTTAGATAAAACTCATGTTATTAATAATAATACCACTTTATTATTTCTAGTGTTCCAACTTGTGAAAAAAAGAATTATAAATAAAATTTCATGTCACAAAATAATAGCAGCATTATTTTAATTTGATTCAGCTAGTTAAATAATTATTTATCATCTTGCAAATAATTATTTTACTACCGGACCGGCCTTGGTCCTCTCGAACTCTACCTCCATTTATTGAACACCCAAATAAATAAATAAATAATTTATTCTCTTAAATAAATATTTTATTTTCAAAGTAGTAGATAAATATTTATTAAATGTTCAATAAAATAAATAAATATATTTTACCTAAAATTTGGTGAATAAATATTTATTTAATTTAGGAAATCATTTCAAATTGAATAAAATTATTCCATTGTCTAGAGAATAGTATTTATTAATTTTAAATAGAATTTAACCAAGACCACCAGAAACACTTAGTGTGTGAACCTCTAGGATTATTTCTTGTCGGCATTAGGTGAGATTACCTAAAGTCTAAGAATACTGTCTAGCAATGATTCAAGGCACCCAAGAGAAAGAACTTAAATTTGCAACAACAAAATCTATATACGAATGCTCGCTATGTGATATAATCCCTTTGTCGCGATATCTCATCAAGCAGGTTTCATGATAGTGTCATCAACCTTTGTGCTTGATACATCATTCTTTGACTACCTGAAATAAACTCGTCGTTACACCATGGACATGGAATTTTGCACAACAGTTCTATTTCAATTAAAGGTCTGAGATATCAACTTCCATAAATTGAAGGGAAAATTCTTCCTTGACTTATCCATTAATAACATGCCACTCGTGATGCACTCAATGTACCCTACTTCCCACCAACTATCTCCATGATGGTTTTTGTCAGTAAATAAAAGTGCACAATTCATTGCATGTATTAATGATAATATTTAAATTTAAGTATCAATACAAACGCTCATAGATAGAAATATCCTATGGCACCAAAACAAGTAGAATTCCTACTGGAGGATCTGTTCTCATAATATCCTATCTTGGAGATTACCAAGTGTGAACTTCATGAGAGGAAGTCTCATCTGCTTACGAGTAATCACACCTGACGGTATGCATGCTATGTGTCCCATAATAGTATTTCACCCAACCGTAGAACTATATTTAAGAATATTGTTATATAATTTCAAGGTTTTCATCATAGCAGGGAACTTCCATGACCTTATTAATGCAAAAAATACTCTATGACATTATTACATCATAGTCATATAGAACAATGAACAATATGTAATAAGATGTTTAATATTTAAATACATTAAATGTTCATGTAATGAAAGTAAAACCAGTTGGTTCTCGGATAACAACTCTTAAAAACTTCCACTTGTACTAGAGCCAACTGCCTATGACTTTCAGTCCGCTAGACCTCACATGGTGATCTTGTTTCTGCTGAGTCAAGGATTAAGTCAAGGGGTCTTTCACGTTGTCTTCCATGGAAATAATGCTCACTGCAACTTCACCTATTTGAGAAAAATCCCTCAATATATGATACTTATGAAGTATGTGCTTCATCCACTGATGTGACCTTAGATCTTTTGTGAGATCCATCGCTACAGTATTATCACAGTATAGTGTGATGGGATCTTTACTGATAGGTATCACATCCAACTCCTGGATGAATCTTCACATACAAACTGCTTCTTTAGCTACCTCATAAGTAATGATATAATTAGACTCGGTTATAGAATCTATGACCACACTCTACTTTGAGATCTTCTAGATCATTTCACCTCTATTAAAAGTAAAGATATATCCTATTTGAGACTTCATGTCATCTTGATCAGTCTGGAAACTAGAATCTATATATCCTTTGATGACTAGTTCATCATCTCCTCTATAAACTAGGAACATATCCTTATTATGCCTCAAATAATTTAAAATAGTCTTGACTTCCATCCAATGGTGGTCACCTGGGTCAGCTTGATATCTTCCCACCGCACTCAATGCGTAAGTGACATCCAACCTAGTACATAGCATGGAATACATGACTGACCCAATCGATGATGTGTATGGAGTCCTTTCCATTATCTTTCTTTCCTCATGTGTCTAAGGAAACATTTTATTGGAAAGATTAATTGCATGTGACGCTGGAAACAATCCCCTCTTGTATTGTTCTATACTGAATCTCTTCAGTATCTTTTCAATGTATGTACTTTGACTTAGGCCCAACAATCGCTTGGATATATCACAATGGATCTTGATCCCAAGAATATATGTTACCTCTCTCAAGTCCTTCATAGAGAAGCATTGATTCAACCATGCCTTAACAGATTGTAAGACTGGTATCTCATTTCCAATAATTAATATTTCATCGACATATACTATTAGGAAAACAATTGCACTCCCACTAAACCGTTTGTAGACACAAGTCTCACATTCATTCTTGATGAAACCAGATTTTGTTATGGATTCATAAAAAAAATCCATGACCTGGATGATTTATTTAATCCATAAATGGATTTATGTAACTTTCATACCCTATTCAAATCCTTTAAATTCATAAACTATTCAAGTTTTGTCTTGTAGAAATCTTTCAGAAGGTTCCCATTAAGGAAGGTTGTTTTGACATCCATTTTCTAAATCTCATGGTTATGGTAAGAATCAATGGACAATATAATTTCAATGGATTTCAAGATTGAAACTGGTGAAAAGGTTTTGTTGTAGTCAATTCCTTGACGTTGTTTGAACCCTTTTGTGACCATTCATTCCTTATAGGTACTGACTTGTCCTTCCATGTCCAGTTTATTCTTGAATACCCATTTTCAACCAATAGGATTTACATCAACTGAAGGATCTACCAAAATCCAGACTTGGTTTTGGTACATGTAATTCATTTCAGAATTCATGGCTTCTTTCCACTTGGAAATATTTGTGCCACTTACTACTTCCTTGTATGTTAGAGGACCATTATTATAAACTAATAATGATTCACTATCCTCGGTAACTATAAAACCATATCGCTCCGGTTCTCTAACCTCTCTTGTACTCTTACACAAGTATTGTGTCTCTGAAATAGTTCTTTATTCCATGGGGCTTTATGGAATCTATTCATGTACCAACTCTTGTGTACCTTGATCCTCAACTTCATAGAAGTATATCTCGCTCCCACTATCTCTTTTGGATATGTTCTCCCTATCAAGGAATATGGCATGTATTTCTACTATAAACTTTTCGTCTGAGGAGGTGTATAGGTAATATCCATTTGTTTCCTTGGGGTGTCCTATAAAGGTACACTTTGCACCTTGGGGTGCAAGTTTTTTACCTGAAGAGGCCTTAACAAATGCATCGCTTCCCCACATATGTAAATTCGATACTATATATTTCTTTCCACTCTAGAACTCGTATGGAATATCATTTATCAATTTAGTTGGTACTTGGTTTGGTATGTGCGCCTATTTTTGTAACGCATATCCCCAAAAGGATAATGGAAGAATTACATAACTCTTCATTGATCTCACCATGTCCAATAGGGTGAGGTTCCTCCTTTCTCTCACACCATTACATTGGGGAATGTATAGAGGAGTGAGTTGGGATAGGATCCCAAACTCCTTTAAGTAATCAATGAAGTATTGATTAAGATATTATCCACCTCGGTCTGAGTAGAGTTTCTTAATCTTCTTACCAAGCTAGTTGTCAACTTAATTCTTGTATTCTTTGAACTTATCAAAAGAATCTGACTTATACCTCATTAAGTAGATATATACATATCTACTAAAATCATGAGTAAAAGTTATGAAGTATGAGTACCCTCCCCTTGCTTCAACTGGAAATGGTCCACACACATCGGTATGAACCAATTCAAGAAGTTATTTAGCCAATTAAAATTTCTCACTAAATGGGGATTTGGTCATTTTTCCTTGTAAGCATGAATTACATACACCAAGTGGTTTTAGTTCGATAGAATCTAAATATACATCTTGATGTAACTTTGTCAAGAATTTCTCATTTACATGACCTAGATGATGATTCTAAAGTTGGGTGTGGTATGAGTCATGTGAAGTATCTTTGTTATCGATTTCCATTAATTGGTTTGTGTAATCCAACACGTAAAGACTATTGTATAAATTTTCCCTACCAAAACAAATTCTATCTTTGTAAAAGAATAAACATTTCCAAACTTGAAAAAAATCCATATGTATCTAATTTGGATACAGAAATGTTGTTTTTAGTAACAGACAGCACATAATAACAACCCTTTAACACCAATATCATCCCAGTTTGCAATGTGAGGTGGTAGTCCCCGACAGTTACAGTAGCAAGTATGGCTTTGTTGGCTACTTGTAGATCTACCTCCCCTCATTCAATCTTCCTGAATCTACTTGGTTCCTGTATTTGGATACATATGTGAGCACCACAATTTGTATCTAATATCCAATTTGTATAAATATATATATTGAATTCGATAAAAAAACTCACCTGAAGCTTCCCCTTTCTTCTTAGGCTAGGTTAAGTTCTTCTTCCAGTGGCCCTTTTTGCCACATGTAAAACAAACAGCCTTATGGTCCTTGCCTTCCCTTTGATCTTCCTTTTCTTGGAAGGTCGTGAAGAATCTTTGGTCTTAAAGCTCTTTGCCTTCCCTTTCCTCTTATTAACCATAAGGATAGAAGGATTTTCGCGCTTCATATCTTTGTCCACTCAGCGAATGAGGATAAGAAGATCAGATAGATACTTCTCAATGTTGTTCATATTGAAATTGATAACAAAGTTAGAGAATCTCTGAGGGAGTGATGTGAGAATTAGATCGGTACCTATTTCTTAAGGGATTTTAAACCCTAGAACCTCCAAGCGCTCAATGTAGCCAATGAGATTGACTACATGAGGCCCAGCTGGGGCACCTTCTCCAAGCTTACTCTGAAAGAGTTCCTTAGAGATCTCAAACCTTTCCTGTCTTGATTTTTCCTAGTAAAGACCACGGAGATTCTCGATAATTCTATAAGCATCCATGTTTTCATGAGACTTCATGAGATCACTAAAAATTGATTACAGCATTAAACATTGAATGTCTACTGCATTGTTTATGTGTTTCTCATAGACTAGGAAATCCTCATCACTCGCCTGTTTGGTAGGCAGATCAGGTAATGCTGAATCCAGCACATAAGACTTCCGTTCATGGCGTAGGATAACCCGATGGTGGATAAACCATTCCTAGAAGTTACTGCTAGTGAGAATGTTTTATTTATCTATAATTTATCGTAGGGATAGTGTGGTTTACAATCTTTTCATTTTTATTCTACAATTAAAAGAGCAGATCATTAGTACTTTATTGATTACATTTTATGAGAAATAATAAATTTTTATTAAGTCTCCTGTTATTTTATCAAGTCCCAATGGCCCTTGCCATTGAACTTAGAATGTCCAGTTTCTATGAAGTTCTAGTAGAAAGGATCCATATTTCCCTTCGCATAACCCCAAAAAGGGTTGGTCAAGATATTATAAGGTATTTAGGTAGGCAGGTCTTTGCCAACTGTAGGCTTGTAGATCCTTAATCTGTTGAGTGGACTCCCCAATCCTGAAATCATGACATAGGATTTCCTCAACTCTTGCCTCCAATATTACACCAAGTCTAGTAAGGGATACTCCTCTTGATGTAATATGGTTAATTCAACCTGAAACCTTTCATAAGGGATTACTGTATAAAATTAAGTGTACCAACAAGGGTTGGTCAAACACATAGTTTTTTTGAGTTTTTCCATTAATCAAGTAATGGAAGGCCTGATCTGACTTAATATTTTATTTGAGGGATTTTTATCTCTTATGCGTGAAGTTATTATTATCATTATCACATGGTTGTTAATATTAAGTGGAACTTACTTAAGTGATTAACCATGTATTGATAATATTTATGCATAAGTCTGGTTTATTTTAGTTCTATCTTGCATGCTTATTTAATTCATTAATTATGTGATCGTGACAACACATCCATACTGATAAACCATGCAACTCACAAAAATAAAATAATGAGAATGATCAGGAGATTTTCTAATGGTTAGTTTATCTAGAGGTTTATAAACTAGCCCTGACCTAGGGGAGAAATATCTTGATCCTTTTGGGTTCTTTCCTTCTGTCCACCTCTGTATCTCCTGGGATTGGTTTCATCTCAGCTCCAGCTTGAACCTCCATCACTATCTTGGGAGTTCCATCCATTACATATGCCTTTTTTTAGCTCACATGCAGGTGAGAGGTAAAACAGGGTTTTACATAAAAGAAAACTTAGGCACGCAGACCCTACATATTAATGAAGAGAAGGCTCACATGCCAACAAATTTAATTTAAATAAATTAAATAAAAGAACCCATACACATACAAAGGTCTTGGTCTAGATCATGATCATCCATACATGCAACGATATATACACATAAATAAAACTAGCATTCAATTATTTAATCATTCTTATTTAAGATAAATCATGCTTGAATCAATTAATTATCACCTTTAATTAATTAATACTTTTATCTTAAACCCTTTTCTGAATTTCCTTGAGATTATCATCCATCATAATTTTAAACAAATAAATTCCTTTAAAATTATCTTTGTACGTAACTTGTATCTTAGAGGCTACCTGGTGAATTCTTATTCATAACTACCCAATAGAAATGAACATTATGCAGATGTTAAATTAAACACATATATATAAAACACCTATCACGTGTTGTGCCTCATCTTTACGCCTACACGATGGTACAAATATCAAGGTTTTGTATAATATAATAACAAATTTTAATAAATCTATGTAATTTGGATGAGTACATGACATGTAGTTTCAACTACACAGTGTGTACTATTTTTCACCGTCCATCTGAAGTACACGCCCGGGGAAACGGTGTGTGAGTGTACTTTGGAAATCTTCAGAGTACACGGCGTGTCTAGTATACCACACGCTGTGTAGTTCCTCATTACATGGTCTCCAGTCGGGCAAGCTGTGTATGGGGTACACGGTCCAACCCTAACCTGAAGGGACTACACATCGTGTCCAGTGGGCCACACAGCATGTAATATGGAAACTGTGTGCCACCTATTCCTTGTCAACACATGAAGTCATTAAGACTTAGACAAAATCCAATGACACATCTTGGTTTGAAGGACCAGACTCGATGCATTGAACCTTGGCTACACGGTGTGTACTACCTAATACATGTCGTGTGTTCTTTTGTTGTACGTCCAGGAACCTTTGGCACCTCTAGATGAGATCCTATATTTTATTTTAATCAAAATTAAAAGAAAATATTTTTTCTATAAGGTGAATGAGAAACGAAAGAGGAGGAATAGATCTTGAGATTTAGATTTTCAGAATGATTAACTTGAATTGAAACAACTAAATTATTAAATGTGTAAATCATCAATGAAATATTTAAATAATTATAAACTATGATGTAACCGCTCTGATGCCACTTGAAGGTTCCAGGCATAGCATAAGCCTGTTTGGAATGTCATCCAAATTTGATTTTTACCATGATCAATGATTATTCCGAGATCAATACGATAATGAACATCAGTCTCCACGGAATATAATAAAAGATTTAGATAAAGAAGGAAGAGGCCCAAAACCTTTAGAGAGGATCTTGCACATAATTTTTATAAAAAATTTAATTAATTTCATAAAGAAAATAATACCTGGATCTTCGGTATTTTCTTTGTTGATGATGTTGATTTTCTAGAATGACCTTTCTAGATTACCTCGTTGTGCTTGTAAGGATCCAAACAAGAATCCCTCTAGCGGTGATCCACACGTGCTTTGATGGGCTCCGATCGACACCACCAGTTCTCTGGGTTCTAGTGCGGAAAAGTGAGTGTCTTGTGTTGGTCATTCTTGATCGCTTGTTCTTCAGCCTTGAAGAATGTATCTCGTTCTTGAGAGGGTTGGGAAGTAGATTTGAGAGATAAATTGTTTAGAATTTACCAGGTGTGTGGTTCAGTGCATGGAAAAATAGACATATGTTTCTATTTATTGACATGGGGCTTCAGTTATAATATTTAATTGCGTAACGGCAATTAAAAAAATTCATAACCTTATAAAAAACCCATGCTATTAATAATAATATTGCATCATTATTTATGATGCATCAAATTACACAAAACATAATTATAAATAAAATTCCCCATCACAAAATAATATTAGTTTTATTTTAATTTGTACCAACTAGTTAAATAACTATTTATCATCTTGCAAATAGTTATTTTACTATCAGACTGACCTTGGTCCTATCGAACTCCACTTCCATTTATTGAACACCCGAATAAATAAATAAATAAATTATTCTCTTAAATAAATATTTTATTTACAAACTAGTAAATAAATATTTATTAAATTTTCAATAAAATAAATAAATATATTTTACCCACAATCCAATGAATAAATATTTATTTAATTTATACATAATTTTAACTTGAATAAAATTATTCCATTATCTTGAGAATAATATTTATTAATTAAATTCAAATATAATTTAACCGAGACCACCAAAAACACTTAGTGTGTGACCCTCTAGGATTCTTTCTCGTTGGAATTAGGCGGGATTGCATAAAATCTAAGAGTGTTGTCTAGCAACGGGTCAAGTCACCCAAGAGAAAGAACTTAAAGTCACAAAAATGACATCCACATACGAACACTCACTATGTAATATAATCTCTTTGTCACAATATATCATCAAGTAGGTTTCATGATAGGGTCATCAACCTTTGTTCTTGATAAGTCATTATTTGACTACCTGAAATAAACTCATCTTTACACCATAGCCATGGAATTTTTCACGGTGGTTCTATTTCAATAAAAGTTATGAGATATCAAATTCCATAAATGGAAGGGACAAATTATTCCTCAATTTATCCATTAATAACATGTCACTCATGATGCACTTAACGCACGCTACTTCCCACCAACTATCTCCATGAGAGTTTTCATCAATAAATCAAAGTGCGTGAGTCATGACACGTATTAATGATAATATTTGAGTCTAAGGATCATTACACATGCTCGCATATAGAAATATCTGATGACACCAAAACATGCAGAATTCCTACTGGCGAGTCTATTCTCATAATCTCTTGTCTTTGAGATTACCAAGTGCAAACTTTATGAGAGGAAGTCTCATCTGCTTACAAGTACTCCCAACTAAAAGTATGTATTCAATGTGTCCCATAATAGTATTCCATCCAACTGTATAACTATATTTAAGAATATTATTATAGCATTTCATGGTTCTCATCATAGCGGGGAACTGGCATGACCTTATCAATGAAACAAATACTCTAGGACATTATTACATCATAGTCTTGTAGAACAATGAATAATATAAAATAAAATGTTTAATATTTAAATACATTAAATGTCCATGTAATAAAAGTACAACTAGTTGGTTCTAGGACACCAACTCTTACAATTTCATGTTGTTTACAGTGTGTTTTTTGTGCTTCTAGTGTGTTAGTTTGGTAGGAAAGAATCATACCTAAAGGTATCTTCAAATTGGGTTCAAAGGGCCTATTCCACTTATTTTATAGTAGGGAATAACCAAATACCTAGTGTATTTCCATCGGATAGCCAGTGGCATGGGAAGAACACTCTCAGCTAGTAGGAGTCCATTGGCTAGCCGATAGAGGTGCACCGACTAACTGGTTGGAGATGTCTAAAAGCAGCTACTGCTAGGCAGCCCACCGACTACCCATGTCCTTTCCGCATTTAATTTTATACATCACTTTCATTTAATTTTATTATTTTAAATTCTACTATGATTTAATTTGATTATATTGATCACTTTCTTTACATCATCGTGTATTTTATAGCATCGATTTTATTTATCTCTATAATTTTTTTAAAGGAAATTCACCCCCCCCCCCTTCTTTCCATTTATATGACCCAACAAAATAGTCTTAAAGAAGAAGCTGCCCTAATCTAGAAAAATAAGAAAATTCATCGACCAGAAAGAGATTGAACACCGCCCAAACCTCTCAAATGATGATCCCTCTTCTAAGATTTAGTATTTTCCATGGTTTTTCATGATCAACATTAGAACCAGTGTTATCATCTAGAATAGTGAGAATCTCTAAGGCTCGAGGATCTTGTTCTCTAGATGAACCTATTCCATGATCCTTTTCAACCCCATTTGACTCATCCTTAGGTTCAAATATTCCCTTTAGAGGATGACTTTCTTTTTTCCTACATCTTAATTGACTGCCCCAGTGGGTCTAGCATGGGATTTTTCACCTTCCTTTAGTAATGATTATCTAATACTAGATATATTCAAATTATCTAGCATAATAAGGATTCTTTTCTCCCCAATATTCCATGTTCAGATTTTCCTACTTTCATTACTTGGAATATCCATTGGTGACATCACAACAACACCACTACCAAAGGTGTGAACCACTAGAGGGGACTGCTCAGGCATCATTGGTGCATTGGCCTTAGCACTATATTTCTGTTGAATCGGATCTTATAGAGGAGAAGGACTAGTCCTCACAGCATCCATTTTAACAAGGTCATGAGTAACCTATGATTTCATGGTGATGTGAATCCTATCCTGGACTGAGCTCAGACTTAATGGATCCACCTGCTCTATAGTGTTATCCTTCCCCGCATAAATATCCTTCATATTAGTAGTGACTATGATTAAGTGGGTTCAATCTTTAAAGGGGTCACCCATGAATGGTTTTCCACCACTTCCCATAGCCTTCATGTCTACCTCCATATGGTAAAAATTTCCCTTACCATCATCCTTTTTATAAATAGTATTCAAAATACTATTTTTATCCTAAATTACTAACATTTCAGTAATTAAAAAATAAAAAAAATATATAAAAATGATATAAGATCATCAATTCATTTGATCTCATCTATCCTAGATTCCAAAAAAAACCTAACCCCAAAAATAAAATAAAAATTTTTTTAAAAAAACTATTTTCAATAATTTTACTTATATTGGGAGGGGTTGAGGGGTTCAGAATGAACATCATGGGCCATAACCATTACTGAAACAAAAACTAAGATCAAGAAACTAAAAAAAGGTTCAAAAATAAAAGGTAAACAAGAAACAATAGAAAAATTGGAAAATTAAAAAATGAAAGTAATTTATGTGATTCGAATATTATTGATCCTACATACAAGAAAATATACCTATCACCATATTTATTATTATGAAAATAAAAAAAATAGAAATCATATAATTGAGAAGATAAAAGAAGATAAGTAATTCACATGAACCATAGAAGCTATCTAAGCATAGTATTGTCTCTCCAAGAGTTAATGGTGAACCCTTTCATGAAGATGGTAATATACACCCTCGAACTGGATGGAATCATACATGAAACCCCAACACTAACTAAGAAAAGGAAGAAGATACAGTGCATAACTAATGTAAAAAAACAAATACAGCCTTACAGAATCAGGAATACACTAAGAATACGAGAATAGGTTATCAAAAAATATCAATGATGCTTATTAGGTAAGGACTTCTTGAAGAATTCAAGTTCAAACAAGACTCGTAGGAGGAAAAATCTCCATCATAGTAGGACTCTGAAACATGGACTATGGGATTCAAGAGGATAATCTCAAAAGGAATTCTCTCTATTAACCTTTCTTATCTCTAGAATGGAGGATAGAAGGAAGTCAACCATCACTCTCAAGATAAATTCCCAACAAATGAAGTGACATGGTCAGTAATAATGGTGAGGCAATGGTGATACAATGAGTTATCAAGCATGGTAGTCAAGGGTGGATGAGTGGATGGATGGGGGAATGTGGAAGAATAATAAAGGTTATGTGAGTGAAAAATATTAGGAAAAGAATAGGACACACGGTAGATATAAAGTAGATAGTTATTAGTGAAGTGGATCTTGGAGAAAAATAGTAAGTAAAAAAATTATACAAGATTCGCCATATCAACAGTAATCAACATATAGTAGTGCCCCTAGGAAGAACCTGAGGGTCATAACACCAAAAATAGTCCATGCTTCAAAGCCCACATGCCTAGTAATCAAGGAGATCCAACTAAAAATCCCAGAAGGACAGATCTCATTAGGAATAAGATCCCAAAACAAAATATATTTTTCATAATAATAATAAACTAAAATAATTTTTTAGGGAAAACTTTGAAAACAAAATCAATTTTGAAAACAAATTTTAACAACCTATATTTATAAAATTTATAAAATATAAACTAAACTCAAAATAACTTAATATAAAAAATATTTATAACAATTATAAAATATAAAAGGACTACATAAGAATATATATGCTTTTAAAGATATTATTTTTTGTCTAGTTTTTTGGATCAATATATGTGAAAGGATCAAAGTAAACCAAAATTAGAAAAAATATCAGTACAATAAGAGCCAAATGACCCCACTATCTTTGAGTCTATCCATTCCCCTCAACCACCTACCTTAAAATAGGTAATTAATTTTTTAATTATTATTATTTTTAAATGTGAATCAAACAACTTTTTATAACTTCATATTAATAAAATTATATAGGGTGAAGTTGTATGTGATTTATATCTATTAACACCCACACATCACCTTGTTGTGAGGGGTATAGTGTATAATATCACAGGAGAAATGCTATACAAAAAATAAATCCCAAAATATCACATGAGAGTGGGGATTAAAGTAGCTCATGATCTAACAGTTGAGTTTATTATTCTTCTAGATGATATAGATGTTACGAGGATCAGTGATATTATTAGAAAATTTATACCATGGATATATAATTTTATAAAGATACATGAGGGATGTCCTTAAAAAAATTATTCAAATGAAAAAACATTATTAGTTGATAAAAAAAGGTCTAAAATGAGGTATGGTATAACATATGGATAAAACAATGATTAAACGAAAGGTCGGATAAAGAAAATCCAATGAATCAACTAAGAAAACAAAAGGACCTTCTAGGAGTACCTTGTCCCTAGAATTTTCACTACCGCATATATTAACATTTCAATTTTATGTAGACACCACATTCAAATATAGAAATATGTTATATATCCAATATGAAGAAGAAATATTTGGAAATTCCATTACATACATGGTAGGTTTGGAGAGTATAAATGAGATTATCAAGTTTCAATGGTTGTGAGTCTCAATTGTGAATAAATACATGAGGTACATTTTCATAATTCGTATTTCCAAAAAATGATATCCAATTTTCATTATAGTTAATAACTATTCATATATTCTATAGGAGTATATATTACTAATGTATAAATTTAAAACCAAGTGAAGTATGATTTGGAATCATTAATCCCTATATCATTTCTATGAAAAATAAATCATTGGAATTATAAGAAATTGAATAGAGAAAAGATAAACAAAGTGAGGTTCTTGAAAAGAAAATATCAGATGATGAACTCTTCTTAATGCCTACAATATAGGGGTAAAACTCTAAAATTTAATCATATATAATATTTTTTTATTTTTTTATTACTTATTTGTTCTTGTTTTTTAGGAATCACTTGTGGTGATTACAATCGATTCAGATACCCCAAATGTTTATTTTTTATATCCAATACATAGATTTTCATCAAACTGACCACACATGATGACTATTGTGAATTTTTAATGCACTTCAATCAACATTTTATAGATAAACATTGAATTATATGTATCATTTTGTGTTTTAATTGGAATTTTGTTAAGATATGGTGATCCATAAATATAGGTTAAATCATGGTATGAGATAAGTGACTAAACATAAGAAACCTATTCATTTCTTCAAATGGAAAGAGATTAAGGTATATATAGTAATATTTTACTATAAAAACATATTTCAAAACAATTTTCTTATTTTTTTCAATGTTTATGTAGTGTTAGAAGCAAGATAATGACAATTATTGTGGATATTACGGTTCAAAATTTATAAAAGATATTATATATCATCAAAATAATATCATCCCTAAACAGATAATTTCTAAAGGTAATTACAATTTCATTAAAAATATTTCTTAATTTTTTTTTTATATATTTTATTAGTACTTACAATATTTATAACAATCTACATACTCAAAAGAAGAATTGAATTTGTTTAGATATGAGTGGGTAGAGTTCATGGTGTAAGAATGTTTACCAACATAAAATTTAGGTAATTACCTATTATGTTTTTGATCTATTATGTTATATGATATTATATATACATTTGGGATGTTAATAATTAGTATGGTAATGCATATATATTATTTTTGACTTATTTCTCAAGAAGTATAATGGAGGATTACGCTCTAAAGATTCTAACATAGCTAATAATATGTCCATTGAGGATGAAACTAAGATAATGGTAATAGGGAAATGGGTAGATAATGTATACAAATGTCATGAAAATGTGACTTATTACTATTTTTTGTTAAATTTTTCATCATTTTATCTAATATTTTTAAGTTAATTTCTTTATCATTTTTATCTGATACTTATAAAGTTTTTTCAAAGATTTTTTGGGAATTCATACTTTTCTTTCAACTATCAGGAACAATCCATAAAATTGAGAACATATTCCTTTAATATGTAATAGAAAACTACATGTTACCTCAAATGTAAACTGAATTTTAAGGATGAATCTACAAAATATTTAATCATGCTAATTTTCTTTAATTAATTTTTGAAATAGACTCTATAGTTCAAATAGAACCTCTCATATACTAAGGTATTTTTCTATAGTTGAAGGAAAATTATGAATTCATAAAATATATATCATGAACATTATCTTAAATAGTGTAGGAATCAACCACACCTAAATATAATTAAAAGTGTGCTCTTATTACTCGAAGTGTATGTTTTTAATTTATAATTTACATTTTAGTTCAAAACACACATCACATACTCAAAACTAAGAAAATGAGCTCATATTCCTCCAATGGCCCGAAGGCCTTCATTTTTTATTGATTTTGATAATCCATCTTTCAAGGGGTGGGGTGGAACCCTTACAAGTCCCATAGGCGTAAGTATTACTTGGCCCATAGGCCTTAGAGGAATTTATTTTCCCATAGGCTTCAAACATTACATACAACCCAGACTAACTACTTAGAACTGATCCTCCCCAGCATCTTCATTTTTAAATCATCTCTCCACCTTCCCATGGTTGTTCGGATAGGCATTCTCGTGCATGCACAGGCTTGTCCCGATGGCAGGTTACATACCCTCTCATTCTTGCAATCCGTTTAGCTTATGATGTTGTAGAGACCCAAAGCTTGACGTACATGGACAATACATTACTTTTTCACAATACTTAATACATAACAAAAACAGACACACAAGGATCATAATAGTTTAGTGTCTTTGGAAACTCAGAATATAAACATCTAATCATGTTGAAAGATCTTCAACATCTCCCATAACGATCTTCCCCTTTTTGTTTCCTTACCTAAAACATTTCTTTATTTTCTTGGGAAAATAAAACATAAAAAGGGTGAGCTAAAATGCTCAGTAAGGGCAAACATAGAGAACATAAACAATCCATAAACATTTGAAAGAAAAAACTTGAACATGAAATCTAAACATTAAAACCTTGAGCAAAGACATAAATCGTGGAAGTACGTAAGGCATATATCATAATGGAACATCAATCATGATAAAATATAATGGGAATAAAACATGTAATTGTGGAAACCATTCATCACATGTCATGATTTCCATAGTAGCCAAGGCATTGCTGCCAAGACCATCTTAGTGGAGAAAGTCCCTTTCTGAAATCGAGTTCACTCCTCGTTTCAGTCCTATAACACTGAACCGGATTAACTTACCGTTCCATCCATGTCTATCTCATGAGATATAAATCTTTACCCAATTCATTGTAAGGAGATATAGGTCCCACCCATCTCATAATTAAATCATTCTTACTTGTGCCACAAAATAAACTTAAAACATTCATCATAACCCAAAGAATAAAATGGGTTTCATAAACATCATCCCATCATCACATAATCCATATAAAACAAATGGATATCATTTCATCATAAGAAAAGTGAAACCATGTAAATCATAGAGACATTATACTTGAAACATACACATATTAAATAATGTCATCTTAGATGGAAAATGGTTTTGATAAAGCACTTGAAATGAATTCTTTAGGAAAACATCCTTTCATCTTGAAAATAATTTTATTTTCACAAAATTCCATTCAATTTTAAAAGAAAAGTATTTTGTTTAAAATAGTCATGAAATATTTTGGAGGAATATTCATGAAAATAAGGCTTTATAAAACCGTAAAAATCCTTTCATGTCGTATAAGTTAAAAAAACATTCTTCTCGTACTTTGGTCGGAAAAGTCAAAAAAGTACCTCGTAACGTAAACAAAAGAAAGATTCCTTACATACCATGGATTAAAAGTCAAAAATGGGTAAAAATAACTTTAAACATATATGAAAACACTTTTATAAAACATGTACATGGATTATTGAAATAACCCCAGTAAATACTTACGAATAAGCAATCTCAGATAAAAATGAGATTTGTAAAATTATCCCTTACCTTAGGTCTGATATGCTTCGTACGTATCTGAACCTCCTGTATAATGATTTAAATAATGTCATTGACTTATTACAGAATCATATTCATTGTTATGATATCATATATGGTTCACTTATGACTTTATATTACCCGTTCTTTTGTAAATTCATGTTAAAGTAGCGTTTTGGGTAAAATCGTTTCATTTGTCGTTCGTGTTTTAACTTGTAATTATTCATATGATTACTTAGATAATGATTACTTATATCCAGAATGTAAAACATGATTTATATATAATATATATTTAGAATATACATATATATAATAGATCGATAAATGGAAAGAAATACACCGTTCATGGAGATGGTAGGCCTTACGTACGCATGAACGCTGTTTTCGTTTCCTTATTTAATTGAATGGAATTAAGTAGATGACATACATATATATATACATAAATCTAGTAGCATTATTATGTCATATATTTCATGATTACTTATTATATATACTTTATAATCATTCATGAATGGTTAATCATTTAGAATGAATCTCATCGCGTCGTGGAGATGGTATTCCGTACACTACTGGAAAATAGGTCTATACCCACGGTTTTGCAAAAAAACGTGGGTATAGGATACCCCTATACCCACGGTTTTACAAAACTGTGGGTATAGGGATATTACGTGAACTTATACCCACGGTTCTCCAAAACCGTGGGTATAGGGTATTTTTCAAAGACCTATACCCACGGTTTTGGATAACCGTGGGTATTTGGATTTTTTTTTGAAGACATATACACACGGTTCTGGAGAACCGTGGGTATAGGTTATGGTGGGGAATTAAAATTAGGCGGGACATGAAAAAATTTTGGCGGGAAAAATATTTTTTCACGGTTTATTTTAATATATTTATAAAAATATAAATTTATATAATCAGAATTTATATAGCTCGATTGGTCACTAGTGGAGGTGCGGCTGTGACTTGCGTTCGATTCTCGCGGTCTGCGATTTTTGAATTTAAATATCTTATTAGATTATATTAATATATATATACGTATATGTATATATAAATAACAATAGAAAACTGTAGCCCGGTTGGTGTGTTTTAGGTGCGCGGGCGGGAGTTCCAGTGTGTGATGCGGGTTCAAAACCTCTTGGTGGCGCTTTTCTGGATTTTTTAGTACCCCACGCAGATAAAATGAATATATATACATTGTTGTATAATTATATAATAAAAAGAATATGCAGCTCGGTTAGTTACTTGCAGCTGCGCAGCGTTATGCATGACGGGAGTGCAGGTTTAAATCCTGCCTGCTCAAGATTTTTTGAAATTTAAATACCCACGGTTTTGAAAACCGTGGGGTCTGTGGTGTGCCACGGTGGAACATCCATGGTGCAAATTTGACTCCCCTATACCCACGGTTTTGTAGAACCGTGGGTATAGGTTGAGACCCCTATACCGACGTCGTTCCAGCCCACGGTTCCCAAAACCGTGGGTATAGCCTATACCCATGGTTCCCAAAACCGTGGGTATAGCCTATACCCACGGTTTTGGGGGATATACCCACGGTTTTGAACCGTGGGTATAGGTCGTTTTTCCAGTAGTGGTACGTACGCACGAGCGATGATATCATTCCCATGATCATGGAATTGTATTAGATTGTATGTATACTATTTCAGAATCAATATCACTTTACAATAATAATATATAGTTATTATTTACACCCTTATACCCATCCAAGTAAGGTGGTGGTGGAAAATAGATTACACCACGGCGTGGAGATGGTATTCCGTACGTATGCACGCGCGGTGATTTCGTTTTCCGTAGGATGGATAGATGGTGAAATAGGGTTGTTTCATACTTATAATAACATACCAGTATATTAGTTATACTGATGTTATTACTTCATAATGAAACAACTAAAAAAGAAGAAGTGGAAGAAGAAATAAAGTTGAAAGAATCGGTAACGGACATTACCTCTTCTTTGAAGCGCCTCTTTGAGACCTCCTCTTAGGGCACTAAAATTGGTATTTGAAGAAGACCAGGACCTCTAGGATGTTTCTAGGGAAATGTAGAAGATAATTTGGCAGGGGTTGTCCGAGCTTGAAGGCTCAAAGTGGTGTGAGGAAGAGATGGAGGAGGTTCCCTTTTATAAGGGAGGAGAGGGGCACCTTTGGAAAAACTAAAAATATTATTTTATTATAAAGTCATATTCAGTTTTTAATAGCTCCAAATTGATTTATTTCAAAGATAAGGTAGGTATGGGTCGAAATCCTCTCATCCAATATAATTTAGACAAGTTTAGGTCATTATATTAACCTTATCTTTTAGTTTTAAATCTTAGTTAATTAGATTGACATTTACCATGTCACTTTGTATTTTTATATTATATAGTTAATAAACTTACCATATACATCCAAGAAATCCCCAAGTGGTACATTAATGATACACCTATCATGATATAATTATCTTGTCCGAACCTTAGATTTTTAGGAATATAATAACAATTAATAATATAATATTTTTTTTAAAAACTATTTTATGTCAATTTTGACACTACTTGGTAATTGATTTTTTTGAAACTCATAACAGAATGATTAGTTCGAAAAAAGTTAATTAAATCAATAATAACACGTCATATTAACATAGAAAATTATTGTAATTCATAAAAAGTATCAAATTACATTTATTTGGGTATTTATAACATCAATTGTGTCAATATTTCATTAATAAGATAATTACTGCATCATCATTGTGTCATAAATAAATTAAATTATTTTAAGTCTAAAAATTACAAATAAAATACCATTATGTAGGAAATATGTTTATCATTTTAATTAATATTTATAGTCTAATTTATCTTATGTATAACCCTATATTAAAAATGATTTAGTTATTAAACATTGATTTTAACTATTTTAACCCTTCTTTAAATAAATTAATAATAAATGTCCTAATCTAATCCAAGTGGGCCTAAATGGTCATATTTTATTCCCAAGGTTGATTTTGGTCGAATTACACTTATCCAATAGAATTAGGACATGTGTTAGGGTAATAATAATAACACTTTTACCCTTAATTACCCTATTTACTTTTAATCGTGGTAAAAAAAAGTAAAAAGTTACTATTCACCAAAAATTATTTTCATCTCATTAAACCACATTTTAGTCCTTAATATTAACTGTGTCTCTCGGATTTTAAAATTTTCATTCACAGAAGCGGTAAAATTAAGTTTTATGCGAATTTGAAAATTCTCCTAGGAGGTGGGTAAAAGACGGTGAGAAGTTCAATAAAATTTCTATATATCTAAAATTATTATAAAATGACTCCAATGAATTTCATTGAACTTATATAGGTATTATGTATCAATTTTGACCTAAAATAAATTTAAATAAAATAAATACTTATTTAAATAAAAAGTCGGTTTTTGAATAGTAACCCAGTGTTTTCACTATTCATCAAAAATTGAAAGTTTTCAGAAAAATACCAAAAATCCACCCTAGGCTAATTTTGATATTCTAAATCCAAAAATGAAGTCCATTTTGAAAGATAAAATTTATAAAATTTCAAAAATTGGGTATTACTATTCTTAACGGCTAGTTTTAATAATATTATAACCATATATCATTGTTTAGTGAAACCTGATATTGCGTACAACACACACTATCGAGGAAAGTCACGATTGCGTGTAATGCAAGACAAGTCAGGGTTGCATGTAGTTCAATCTCCCTTTTGTGTAGTGTACAACACAAGACATCAACAAAATTAAAAGAATATTCTTCATAAAATCTCGGGGTGTTACATTCTACCCCCCTTAAAATGAATTTCACCCTCAAAATTCATCGGGGTTATAAATCGTTTACTATTCATAGAAACCCACATTGTAAAAAAGAATACTAAAACTTAATTTTAAAAACTAAAGTATGAAATTTAACGATTACCCAAAGTAACATATCACTGGGTTTCCATATAGGAGAACATAGGTGAGAATATGGATATGGAAGAAAAATCTAACCATCAAGTTCTGATGGAGAGTGGTAGAGAACATGGCTATGAAAAAATCCAAAAATCACAAAGCCATAGATTTGTGATGATCTAAGGTACCATCTGATTCATCGGATATAAGAGCACTAGGACAACATTTTTGGTTTTCAATATCATTTCCCTAAAGTTGAAAATTTTGAATTAAAAGAAATACTTGCTTGATTTTGGTACAATCTCACTTTTGTTCGTGCTTTGAACAATTTCCACTTCATCTCTTAAAGAAATTAAGTTGAATTTGTTATTCGTGAAGTGTTAACAGATCATGTGATAGAATGATGGTTCATTCCATCTGTTTCAAACAAAAGGTTAGAAAAAGTTATCAAATATACATAAGTCAATCTATGGTGAGATTAATCATATATGGTTCCTAAAATGAACTTATACTTCATATATCATACCACTTAATAAAATAAAACTAGTTTCTACTAACCAGGGACTTCCTATAGTCTAGTGGTAGGCGATAAAGGCCAGTCGCACTTCGGTTGTGGGTTCGATTCCCATAGCCTTGTCCGACGCGACGGGTTGTCGCCCGTCCTGCAGGTTGTCCTTTTTCTAAAAATACATTATTATAACTTTCCATCAATAATATCGAAAAAGTTCTAGCCTTAAACAATACTAACTTATGTCCAACATAATTCATTCCAATCTTTAGGCTTATCCAAAATACTGTTGTCCAATCTCATATTATAGTGAAAACTATTACCAAAGAGTTCATATAACAAGCATCTTAATACCATCGTTGATCCCCATATATCATAAGATATGTCTTGTTGGTCATATTCCAAACATTTGAAGGCCTTAATCATGTATTCTCTTGAAAAAAAATGAATACCCATTGAACCTTAGTGAAAACATGAATGCTGTCAAAAGTTAACTCTTTCCACATACCAAAATCCAAAAATTCTATATACTCAAACCATGATATAACCTTCTCCTTATATCAGTCATGAGCTCATGAATACTATCAAACATCTCATTATCTTCTTATCCGTTCATTATGCGCATATCATCTAATTTCCAAAAATATCTGAATAACCTTTCATGGTTACTGGTACCATTCATCATACACTTTCAACACTTAAGGAAAGACAACAGTGTAACAATCCTTAGATGTCTCTTTATTCTATAGTACCATGAGATTACTTATACAACATTACACTTGATAAACATGTAATCATTCCACTACCTTCTTAAACCATTGACCGAGCTTCAACAATTCTTCCATCTCACATATCATTTGTAGTCTCTTCATCATCATCAACATAAATACTACCCATACGACCATACTAATTCTCTTCATGAGACTTTACCTTAGGGAATTGGTTTGCATAATGCTCGTACATTCCACATTTAAAACATTTAACCATTTTTGATGTCGTAGTAATAGCATTATCCTCATCCATGGTGTTAACTGAACCTTTTCCTTTTCACTTACTAGATTTGTGTGCTTCTTTTCCACACCAAAAGCATCTTCCAGTTCCTTTGAAACATTCTCCTTGATGCCTCTTCCCACATGATTTACATAGGGGAAATTGAACTTTCTTTCCTCTATGATCATCATGAAACTTCATCTTTCTCTTATTATACGAGTCAGGAAACTTACCAAATTTGAGTTTATTAGACATATTATGAGATTACTGATTCTACATAATAATGATGTTTGGACTTCCAAATCCAATTTCATTTGGTTTCTCATGAAGAATATCATTCCATTGTCCATCATATCCTCCATTATCATGAATCATCTTATTTCCAGCCATTTTCTAAAACCCAAAAAGAATAGTGTGAGAGGCAAAAATCATAATAAAGGGGGATTAACTTCAATATCTAACATCTTAGGTTTAATCTAATATCGTTACCATAATTCTAGGACTATAACCTATACTTATACTTAACCTTAGAAACATCCCTAGACATACATTAGAAATATCTCTAGGGATCTCACTAAAGTTCTCGCATCCTAGTTTCCAAAGGTTAACTAAACCTCCCTCTGATACCAACTGTAGAGACCCAAATCTTGATGTACATGGACAATACATTACATTTGCAGAATACTTAATACATAACAAAAATAGACACACAAGGATCGTAATAGTTTAGTGTCTTTGGAAACTCGGAATATAAACATCTAATCATGTTGAAAGATCTTCAACATCTCCCATAACAATCTTCCCCTTTGTGTTTCCTTACCTAAAACCTTTCTTTATTTCTTGGGGAAAATAAAACATAAAAAAGGTGAGATCAAATTCTCAGTAAGGGAAAACATAGAGAACATAAAACAATCCATAAACATTTGAAAGCAAAAACTTGAACATGAAATCTAAACATTAAAACCTTGAGCAAAGACATAAATTGTGGAAGTACGTAAGGCATATGTCATAATCGAACATCAATCATGATAAAATATAATGGGAATAAAACATGTAATTGTGGAAACCATTCAGCACATGTCATGATTTCCATAGTAGCCAAGGCATTACTGCCAAGACCATCTTAGTGGACAAATTCCCTTTCTGAAATCGAGTTCACTCCTCGTTTCAGTCCTGTAACATTGAACCGGATTAACTTACCATTCCAGCCATATCTATCTCATGAGATATAAATATTTACACAATTAATTTGAGGGAGATATAGGTCCCACCCATCTCATAATTAAATCATTCTTACTTGTGCCACAAAATAAACTTAAAACATTCATCATAACCCAAAGAATAAAATGGGTTTCATAAACATCATCCCATCATCACATAATCTATATAAAACAAATGGATATCATTTCATCATAAGAAAAGTAAAACCATGTAAATCATAGAGACATTATACTTGAAACATACACATATGAAATAATGTCATCTTAGATAGAAAATGGATTTGATAAAGCACTTGAAATGAATTCTGGAGGAAAACATCCTTTCATCTTGAAAATCATTTTCTTTTCACAAAATGCCATTCAATTTTAAAAGAAAAGGATTTTGTTTAAAATAGTCATGAAATATTTTGGAGGAAGATTCATGAAAATAAGGCTTTATAAAACTGTAAAAATCCTTTCATGCCGTATAAGTTAAAAAAACATTCTTCTCGTACTTTGGTCGGAAAAGTCAAAAAAGTACCTCGTAACGTAAACAAAAGAAAGATTCCTTACATACCATGGAGTAAAATTCAAAAATGGGTAAAAAAGAATTTAAAAATACATGAAAATGCTTTTATAAAACATGGACATGTATGATTTAAATAACCCCAGTAAATACTTACGAATAAGCAATCTCGGATAAAAATGAGATTTGCAAAATTATCCCTTACCTTAGGTCCGATATGCTTCGTACGTATCTAAACCTCCTGTATAATGATTTAAATAGTGTCATTGACTTATTATAGAATCATATTCATTGTTATGATATAATATATGGTTCACTTATGACTTTATATTACCCTTTCTTTTGTAAATTCATGTTAAAGTAGCGTTTTGGGTAAAATCGTTTCATTTGTCGTTCATGTTTTAAATTGTAATTATTCATATGATTACTTAGATCATGATTACTTATATCTAGAATGTAAAACATGGTTTATATATAATATATATTCAGAATATACATATATATAATATATCGATAAATGGAAAGAAATACACCGTTCATAGAGACAGTAGGCCGAACGTACGCATGAACGCTATTTTCGTTTCCTTATTGAATTAAATGGAATTAAGTAGATGACATACATATATATATATACATAAATACAGTAGAATTATTATGTCATATATTTCATGATTACTTATTATATATACTTTATAATCATTCATGAATGGTTAATCATTGAGAATGAATCTCATCGCGTCGTGGAGACGGTATTCCGTACGTACGCACGAGCGATGATATCATTCCCATGATCGTGGAATTGTATTGGAGTGTATGTATACTATTTAAGAATCAATATAAATTTAAAATAATCATATATAGTTATTATTTACACCATTATACCCATCCAAGTAAGGTGGTGGTGGAAAATAGATTACACCACGGCGTGGAGACGGTATTCCGTACGTACGCACGCGCGGTGATTTCATTTTCCGTAGGATGGATAGATGGTGAAATAGGGTTGTTTAATACTTATAATAACATATCCGTATATGAGTGATACTGATGTTATTACTTCATAATGAAACAACTAAATAATAAGAAGTTGAAGAAGAAATAAAGTTGAAAGAATCGGTAACGGACATTACCTCTTCTTTGAAGTGCCTCTTTGAGACCTCCTCTTAGGGCACTAAAATTGGTCTTTTAAGAATACCAGTACCTCTAGGATGTTTCTAGGGAAGTGCAGAAGAGAATTTGGCAGGGGTTTGCCGATATTGAAGGCTCAAAGTGGTGTGAGGAAGAGAGGGAGGAGGTGCTCTTTTATAAGGGAGGAGAGGGGCACCTTTGGAAAAACTAAAAATATTATTTTATTATAAAGTCATATTCGGTTTTTAATACCTCCAAATTGATTTATTTAGAAGATAAGGTTGGTATGGGTCGAAATACTCTCATAAAATAGAATTTAGATAAGTTTAGGTCATTATATTAACCTTATCTTTTAGTTTTAACTCTTAGTTAATTAGATTGACATTTACCATGTCACTTTGTATTTTTATATTATATAGTTGCTAAACTTACCATATACATCTAAGCAACCCCCAAGTGGTCCATTAATGATACACCTATCATGATATAATTATCTTTTCCGAACCTTAGATTTTTAGGAATATAATAACAATTAATAATATAATATTTGTTTTAAAAACTATTTTATATCAATTTTGACACTATTTGGTAATTGATTTTTTTGAAACTCATAACAGAAAGATTAGTTCGAAAAAAGTTAATTAAATAAATACTAACATGTCATATTAACATATAAAATTATTGTAATTCATAAAAAGTCTCAAATTACATTTATTTGGGTATTTATAACATCAATTGTGTCAATATTTCATTAATAAGATAATTACTGCATCATCATTGTGTCACAAATAAATTAAATTATTTTAAGTCTAAAAATTACAAATAAAATACCATTATGTAGGAAATCATTTTATCTTTCTAATGAATATTTATAGTCGAATTTATCTTATGTATAACCCTATATTAAAAATTATTTAGTTATTAAACTTTGATTTTAACTATTTTAACCCTTCTTTAAATAAATTAATAATAAATGTCCTAATCTAATCCAAGTGGGCCTAAATGGTCATACTTTATTCCTAAGGTTGTTTTTTGTCGAATTACACTTATCCAATAGAATTAGGACATGTTTTAAGGTAATAATAATAACACTTTTACCCTTAATTACCCTATTTACTTTTAACCCTGGTAAAAAAAAGTAAAAAGTTACTATTCACCAAAAATTATTTTCATCTCATTGAACCAAATTTTAGTCCTTGATATTAACCGTGTCTCTCGGATTTTCAAAATTCCACTCACATAAGCAGTAAAATTAAGCTTTATGCGAATTTGAAAATTCTCCTAGGAGGTGGGTAAAAGACGGTGAGAAGTTCAATAAAATTTTTATATATCTAAAATTATTATAAAATGACTCTAATGAATTGAATTGAACTTATATAGGTATTATGTATCAATTTTGACCTAAAATAAATTTAAATAAAATAAATACTTATTTAAATAAAAAGTCGGTTTTTGAATAGTAACCCAGTGTTTTCACTATTCATCAAAAATTGAAAGTTTTTAGAAAAATACCAAAAATTCACCCGAGGCTAATTTCGATATTCTAAATCCAAAAATGAATTCCATTTTGAAAGATAAAATTTATAAAATTTCAAAAATTGGGTATTACTATTCATAACGGCTAGTTTTAATAATATTATAACCATATATCATTGTTTAGTGAAACCTGATATTGCGTACAACACACACTATCGAGGAAAGTCATGATTGTGTGTAATGCAAGCCAAGTCAGGGTTGCATGTAGTGAAATCTCCCTTTGGTGTAGTGTACAACACAAGACATCAATGAAATTAAAAGAATATTCTTCATAAAATCTCGGGGTGTTACAGCTGTGGTGAATACTCCTTGCTCATCCTTCTTGTAGAGCTTGTTCCTCATAGGTCGTCTGGTTTGAATCTGCACTTAAGGTGGCCCGAAGGCCTTGAGGTGGCTCGAAGGCCTTACTGACCTGAAGGAATGGGTAGCCTGAAGTCCGTAAAGGACTCAGGGACCAAATCGGTGGCCCGAAGGCCCAAACGGAGGAATATTCTCAGCTGCTATAGTGTCAAGCAGTACCTGCTACAGTTTCTGCTACAGTACCTACTACAGTACTGCATAGTTCCCGCTACAGTGCCTGCTACAATTCTACTACAGTAACCCGTAAATAATTTCTCCACCTGGATTTGATCTCAGGTCTCCCAGATACACTTACAGAGTCCTTACCAACCGGGCTAAGGCTCATGTGTAAGAAAATGAGCTCATATTGATTTGATACTTTAGGAAAATGATCCATAATTCATTTTTTATGTGTAGGAATTTATCGCACCTCAATCTAATACATGGTGTGATTGGTATGACTCAAAGCACATATTTTCAGTTTAAGACTGACATTTTAGTTCAAAACACATATTACATACTCAAAACTAAGAAAAATCATTCAGGTTGTTTTCATACTTTATAAAAATGGTCCATAAGTCATTATTTATTGTGTAAAAATCAACTACACCTTAATCCGATACATGGTGTTCCTGGTATGACTCAAAGTGTTTGTTTTTATCTTAAAATTCATATTTTAGTTCAGAACACATTCCACATACTAAAAACTAACCAAACACATTCAAATTGTTTTGATACCTTAGAAAAATGATACATAACACATTTTTTACATGTAGGAATCAACCATACCTCAATTTGATACACAACATACCCTATATGACTCAAAGTGTATGATTTTAGTTTAAAATTGATATTTTAGTTCAAAACACATGTGAAATGATCAAAATTGAGAAAATGCATTCATATTGTTTTGTTAGTTTAGTAAAATGATCCATATGTCATTTTTGACATGTAGGAATCTACCTCATGTCAATATAACACACGATATGGATGGTATTACTTGAAGTGCATGCATTCAATATAGAAGTTCCATTTAAGTTTAAAATATGAATCACATATCCAAAACCTATCAAATGAGATTAGATTGTTTTCAAACTTTTTTTAAAACAATTCATAATTAATTTTTGACATGTATTAATCGACTACATTTCAATCTAACACATGATGTGGTTAGTATGACTCAAAGTATGTGTTTTCAATATATAAGTGTCATTTTAGTTTAAAACTCATCACATAGTCAAAACTAAGAAAAATATTTTGTATCATTTTCAAAATTTAGGAAAATGATCCATAATTCATTTGTGACATATAGGAATTTACCATATATCAATACAATAGATGATGTGTAAGGTATGACTCGAAGTGTGTGTTTTCAATATAAAAGTTTCATTGTAGTTTAAAATGCATGTCACATAGCCAAAACATAGAAAATGAGCTCATATTGTTTTTCTACTTTATGAAAAATGTAATTCCCCAAACCCAGTTGCCCAGAGCAGGTGTATTATTTTATTACATTGGAATGATTACAAGAAATTTTTATCCCAAAGTAATGAATAGTTTAGTTGTTTTGGAAAACAAGATACAAACATAAGTTCAACATTACAACTTGAAAGGAAATAAAATATGAAAATTCTATTGTAAACATCCATAACTTATATATTATCCATGAAAGTAAATAATAATATACTTATTCGCATCCTGGAGAAATATAAAAAATAAGAAAGGGGTGATCTCATATTCTCATTACGGGTAAATAATACAGTGGAAGTAATCATAATCATAAGCACTAGGCATAGAGAGCAACTAAAAACATATGCCTTTAAAATATACTTGAGCGTTATATAGAATAAATGAAAAATAAATAAATAACACCATAATAAATCATAACCATGGATATTATATTAGTCTAATAATCACATGGAAAATCAAATAGTATTTTCATAATGAGGGAATTAATAATTCCAAACATCATAATAATTTTTTCAAGGCCTCATGCCAATACCATACATAAACGGGTAAAAACCCAAACTAGTTTGTCTCATGAGACCTATCGATGCATCAAGGGGATATAGCGGGCATCACCCATCACTTAATAAGTCCAATTAATTCCTAATATTAAAATTGAGAAACATAATCAACATATATATTGATATTGAAACTAACATATGAAATGTAAATATCTTTCCTCAATCAGTAAACATAAACACTAGACATTCATAGTAATATGGTAAATTGTATCAAGATAGCACATCCACGGTAAAAATAATCATAAAAAATTCAATAAATTATATTAGATTATGTAATAAAATATTTATCTCAATAAAACATAATAATCATCAAGAGTATTGAAATAGATGGAAATACTCTTATAAAATCATCGAGTAATACTTGAAAGAAATACTCTTTTACTTTGAAAAAAAGAGTTCTTTTGGAAAAATATCTATATAAAACCATAAGAAAACTAATATATTTTTTTCATAATAAAATTAGTGGTTTTAGAAAAATAATTGAGGCTTAAAATAGATTATAGTGTGTACTTGAAAATAGGTAAAAATTTGAGAAGTTCCCTTGAATCGAGCTTGTTTATCAGGAAGAATTTGAGAAAGATCCTTTTAAAACATCACTATAAAATAAAGAATTATTCTGATTGGTACACATAATTTATGAGGAGTAAATAATAATAATTAATAATTTTATTGAGGTAAGTAGAGAATAAGAGTAACCTGAAATAAAATGGAGGTTCGGGTAGAAAACCCTTACCTTATATCTGAACGTATTCTTCACTTGACCTTAACTTCCTGGATAATAAAATTAAATCCATTAATTAATTAATTAAAAACCTTATATACATGTATTTGATTCATTATAGTTTTATTAAGTTCATTTATGTCCTTATTGGTAAATTATATTATTAAATTATGTCGTTCTGGAGTGTTTGTTTCCTTGACGTCATGATCGGTTCGCTTGATTATAAGTAATGGATTTCATTTAAAATTGGTATAGTTCTATAGAATTAAAATTTCATGCTATTAATGAAAATAAATAAGTTTAAAATGGTTATATATATCATTTTTATATATATTATGAGGATGAATCATTAGATAATACATTTAGTGATAATCATTCAGATTATTACAGCGGTTATTGATCATAACGAACTCATTTTGTATTATCGCTTGGTATTATATAAATATGTTACATAAAGAACATAAAAAAAAATTTAATATTGATTTTATAATATTTTTAAACCATTAAAATGGTTTAATGAACATATTTGAAGAATAAATTGAAGAATGAAACTTCGTCGTCCATGAAGGTTGTAAATTGGTACTTCCCAGACAATGATTTTGTTTTTAAAATAAAAAGAGAGAGAGTAAGAAGATCGATGATGATTCTACCATTAACATGGTATAATTATATTATTTAAATTATATCAGAGTTATGATTATTATTTGGATAGAAGAGTTTAGGATATAATAATAAAATAAAATAAATTGAAATGAAATTAAAAGAAAAAGGAAGAGGGTTTACCTCTTGACATATCCTTCTTCAAAACCTCCTTAAGGGAATGGGTTTTGATCTTTTGGAAATACCAAGAGCTCTTGGAAGTGGGGAGATACTAGGGAAGAGTATTTGGGAATAACTTTGAGAATCTAAAAGGCTTATAGGAGAAATAATAAGAGGGAGTGAGGGGTGGTTTTTATAGTGGAGGAGAGGGGTGATTTTTGAATATCTTATTCATTATTTTATTATTTTTCTCAAGACAAGCGATAGTGTAGATTCTTGTGACGAAAAAGAGTAATAAGTGCATGTGATTTTGAACCAAGTGTTATTAAATTATCCAAACATCACCTATTACACAATAAATCATGTATTTAGCATTTATCGTTAATTATCATATTTTACTATTCACTAAAAATTAAAGTATTTTAGAAAAATCCTAAAAATTCACCATAACCATTTTTCAACATGTAGAATTCAAAAATAGACTTTTTTTTATCAAAATAATTTTATAAATATGTGAAATTTAATTTTTACATAAAATCATTATTTACCTGAAAAATGCATATTTTAAATTTAAAACTGATTTTATAATACTTTCAAAAATTAACTGAGGTCTCATAAAATTATCCTAAAATAATAGGAAAAAAAATATTTATTTAAGAATAAATTTTATGAAAATTAATTTTATTTTAAATAAATTTATTAATTTAAAATTGTAATTAAATTTTTATTACTCACAAAAATACCAACACTTAATTATTAATATTTAAAATATTCACTCTCATTTATAAGGTGCATAAATTTTATTTATACTTACATGGGTGAGGTTATTATTCATAAGTATCATATTACTATTCATAAGGGTACATTACTATTCATTAGGGACAAGTTACTATTCACCAAAAATGTAAGTTTATCCTATCAGACTCTAAATATCTTATTGATTGCAACCGTGTATGTCCATTTTTTGAAATTCAAAACACAGAAGCGGAAATATTGTGTATAACGACTAGGTTATATCTATATTCTATTATAAAAAAGTGGTTGTTTCACATATACTCAGTGTTTCATGCATTCTATATTAAATTTATTTGTAATTCCTTGGAGTGATACATTCTTCCCCTCTTACAAAAATTTCATCCTTGAAATTACCAGAATGTTACCTCATAAAAATATTTGGGTAGTTCTTCATCATATTCTCCTTAGGCTCCCACTTCACCTATTCTATTTTATAATTTTTCTAAAATACCTTTACCATTCGAGTCATCTGATTCCTCAAAACCTGCTCTTTAGTGTCCAGAATCAGAATAGGCTCTCTATAGTAAGATAAGTAAGGTTCCAATTCTATACCTTCAGAATTGAGTACATATGTTGGGTATTGCATGTACTTTCTCAACAATGAGACATGGAACACATTGTGTGCCTTAGAAAGGCAAAGTGGTGTTTCCAAACGATAATCCACAAATCCAATTCTCTCTAGAATTTCAAAAGGTCCAATGTATCTAGGGCTCAATTTCCATTTCTTCCCAAATCTTATAATACCCTTCCATGGAGAAAATTTCAAGAAAACGTGATCTCCCACTTGAAATTCAAAATCCTTCCTTCGATTATCAGCATAGATATTTTGCCTGCTTTGAGCTGATTTGATATGGATTTGAATATTCTTTAACTTTGTTGTTGTTTCCTCCACAAGTTCCGGGCCTAAAATATTTCTTTCACCAACATCATCATAATATGTTGGTGTACGACACCAATTTCCATACAATTTCTCATATGGTGCCATTTGAATACTTGAATAGAAACTATTATTGTAAGAAAAATCCACTAAAGGTAAATATTGATCCCACGTTTCTTGAAAATCAAGTGAGCGTGATCTCAACATGTCTTCTAATGTTTGGATCATCATTTCTGATTTCCCATTAGTTTGAGGGTGATAAGTAGTACTTAATCAAATCTCAGTATCCAAATATTTCTGAATAATTTTCCAGAATTTTGATGAAAATCATGGATCATGATCAGAAAAAATTGAGATAGGTGCTCCATGAAGTCTCACAACTTTATTAATATAGAGTTGTGTAAGGCACTCCATTGAAAAATCATCCCTTATAGAGAATAAATGTGCAGAATTTGTGAGTCGATCAATAATTACCCATATTGCATCATTCTTTCTTGGAGATTGGGGTAATCCATTGATAAAATCCATAGTAATTTCATCCCATTTTCATGTAGGAATTTTAAAAGATTGCATGAATCCTATAGAATGTTGTCTTTCAGTTTTTACCTATTGAAAAACTAAACATATTGATATATAATCAGCAATTTTCCACTTCATTTTGTCCCACCGGAAATTTTCCTTCAAATATCTATACATATTAGTGCTACTAGGGTGTATAGAGAAATTTGAACTATGGGCATCATGCAATAACTCCCTTTTTAGCTATAGGATATAGGGAACACATAACCTCCTCCAAAATTTCAGAATTCCATCCTCACACACGAAGTCTTCCAACTTCCCATCATTCACAACTTTAATTTTCTTTTGAAGATTCTCATCATTATACTGAGAACTTTTAATTTTTTTCCAATAAAGATGGTTGGGAAACCAATTGAAAAAGTAGTGATGTTTCACCTTCTTTAATAATTACCATATGCATCCTCTCTAGATTCGTGTACATAGGATCCTTGTCAATTTTCATTTTGTTTAAAACTCCATGATCCTTCCTCCTCAATGCATCAGCTTCCCCATTTTCCTTTCCTGGGTGGTAGTGTATAGAACAATCGTAATCCTTGAGTAGATCTAGCCATCACCTTTGCCTCATGTTGATTTATTTCAATGAAAAGATATATTTTAGGCTCTTGTGATCCATATATATCTCACAACTTTCTCTATAGAGATAGTGTATCCATATCCTCAGAGAAAATATTACATCTACTAACTCAAGGTCATGAGTTTGATAGTTCTTTTCATGAATTTTTAACTGTCTTGATGCATAGGAAATAACTCTACCATTATTCATAAGGACATAACCAAGTTCTTTCTTTGATGCATCACTATAGATCACAAATCCACCATTTCCTGGTGGTAGAGTTAGGATCAGAGCATTCAATAATATCCTCTTCAATTATTCGAAACATTCATCACGTTATTTTTTCCATATGAACTTAACCCCTTTATGAGTAATCTTGGTTAAGGGTTTGGCTAAATGGGTGAAGTTCTGAAAAAAAACGCCAATAATAACCTGTTAAACCAATAAAACTACACACCTCGGTTATTTTAATTGGTGTAGTCCATTCTTGAACTACCTTTGTCTTCATATGATTAACTAAAATTCCATCCTTAGAGACAATATGACCCAGAAAAGAAACTGCTTGAATCCAGAATTCACACTTTCTAAACTTCCCATATAATTCATTTCTTCTAAGAGTCTTCAGAATAATGCGCAAGTGATTCTCATGATATTCTTATCTTTTGGAGTATACTAAGATATCATCAATAAATACCATAACAAAGTCATCAAGATGTTTCTTTAAAACTATATTCATTAGATCCATGAAAACATATGGTGCATTAGTCAGTCCAAAAGGAATTACTGCAAACTTGTAATACCCATACCTGGTTCGAAATGTTGTTTTTGGAATATCCTCTTTCCTCACATGAAAATGATGATATCCAGATCGAAGGAAAATCTTTGAAAAATATTGGGATCTATGAAGTTGATCAAATAAATCATAAATGTGAGGAAAAGGATACTTGTTATTTATCATAATATCATTTATCTCCATGTAGTCAATGTATAGCCTCATATATGTTGGGTCGGAACAAAACGGGGGAATGATGGCAAGAGGGGGGTGAATTGCCTTTTAAAAAATTGATTAACAATTTAAAAATCAAAGTATAAATGCAGCGGAAATAAAGAGGCAAGACACGCAAATTGATAACGGAGTTCGGCCTAACACCCGGCCTACGTCTCCGCTCCCAACTCAACCGTTGAGAGATTCCTACCGCTTGCTTTTCAATGGTTTTAGCAAGAAACCCACTAGGCTTTGAGGTAGCACTAGGACCTATTACAGCTTGCTTTTTATGGTTGAGCAAGAACCCACTTGCTTTTAATGGTTAAGCAAGAACCCACTAGTCTTTTTACGGGTGAAGACTAGCTCACCGAGACACAAGCCTTTTAAAGGAAAAGCTTGAGAAAACCTCTTCACACCTTAGTGGTGGTGTGAGAACCCAAAGAAAAGGGGATGAGAAAAGAGTTTGGGGTTTGTAGGCACAAACCCAAATTTAAAGCTCAATTAAAAAGTAAAACAATAAAACCCGTATTTGGGAAGACTTGGGCGCCTTTGATTGGATGGAGATGTTGAAGGCCGCTTCCAAGCTTCTTTGAAGGAGCTCCTTGGATGTGGAAGTTGTTGGAGCTAGGTGGGTTCCTTTGAGGAAGTCCGCCGGAGGTTGGCCAATTGATCCAAAATATATCCGTTGGCTTCGTATATGTTCCGGGTGGTGTCCGGGGCTTCCTCAGCCTTTATTTATAGGCTAGGAACCCTTGGGGAGGCTTCGGAGCCGTTGGAGAGGCTAAAAGAGCCGTTGGGAGCCAAGTGGACAGGCTGGTCAACAGCCCAACGGCTAGTTTGACTGTGTCCACCGGCTGGCCGGTACAGTCCCACCGGTTGGCCGGTGTTTGCAAAATGGCATAGGATTCCTGTCCAGGGGACACCGGTCGACCGGTGCCAGAGCCACCGGCTGGCCGGTGGTGAGGCAGTAGCCTTCACTATTTGGAGAGGGTGCCACCGGCTGGCCGGTGCTGAGGCCATCGGTCGGCCGGTGGGGAGGCAGTAGCTTCCCTTTGAGTGCAGGTGCCACCGGCTGGCCGGTGGTCAAGCCACCGGCTGACCGGTGGAGCCTGGCAGTGGGCAATGCCTCTGCCAGGTCCACCGGCTGGCCGGTGCTATCACACCGGTTGGCCGGTGTACTGAGTTTCAGTCCACTCCTTGTCCTTTCTTGGGCCAAACTTTTGGCAATCAATTGCCTATCATCCACAACACTTAAAACACAATGTTAGACAAAAATGAAAGTGATTGTGATCATGAAAATCAAAGAGTGTGGGGTACAACAATCTCCCCCTATTTTGATGATCACAATCACTTATCTAAGCAATGTAAAAACTTAAATGAAGGCATGCTTTAAAGGAGTAAATTGAAAATAAGCAATGCATGATCAAAAAGGTTTCTCCCCCAATCAATCAAGGAATTTCTCCCCCTTTGTGATTATCAAAATAGAATGGGGCATACAACTTGATTGAGGGAAATTTTGAAAAACAAGAGATGGGATTTGAAAATCAATTGAAATTTTGGAAATTGAAAGATTTGAATCAAAAATTGAATAACAGTTTGAATTGAAAGTTTTGAATCAAAAACCAATTGAATTTTGAAATTTGAAACCAAGAGTTGAAATTGAAAGTTTGAATAAAATTTGAAAATGAAAAGCTTAATCAATCCTAACTCCCCCTAAATAAAAACAATAAATCACCGGGGAAAGGAAACTATTTTTGGCCCGGAGAGACTCGCAAGAAGGGATTTTTCAATCCAAACTTGTCTCATAGCGGTTCTTCTCCTATAGAATTCATCGGAAAAGAAAAAAAGACTTGGGTTGGCCGTACCGGGCATTTTTGCAATCACACTCATAAATGAGGTGCCCGGGTTTTTTACAATAATTGCAAAATTTAAAACTAGAGCTCCCCCTTACAAAAACAGTGGGTGCATGGGAGGAGGAAGCTTGGTTGGTATATCCTAGCCCTTGGGTGGTTCTAGATATTCGTTGGGAACCTAAGAGTTTGGACAAATTTTGTTCACCTTGGGTGAACTTGGCTAGGGAATCTTTTAAATCTTTGATGGTTGATTCCATAGAATCAACATTTGGAAAATTTTGGATTTTTCGGGAGAGTTCCTCCTTCTCTTTGAGAAGTTGTTCTTTTTCGGAGGAGAGTTTTTTGAAAGATTTTTTCAAAGAAACAAATTTTGAAGAAAGTTCATGAAAACCTTTTTCTAATTGATCTCTAGCATGTGAGAGTTCTTCATATGACAAATGATTTAAAGAATTGGAATTTGAAGAGCAAGAGGAGGAAGAGGAGGAAGAGGAGGAAGATACCTCATGTTTTGCCATTAGGTATTTTTTACCTTGGTCGCTCGAGGAGAAGGAGGAGAATGAAGAGGTGGAGCTATCACTCCATGTTGCCTTTGAAGCCTTCTTCTTCTCCTTTTTCTTGGCCCTTTTCTTGTGGAGTGGGCAATTGGGTACGGATTTTGCATCGGGTTCTTGCTTTTGATCGGATTCTTGCTTTGGAGCCTCGCTAGTACCTTCATAGGTTAGTTCTAAAAATTTCCAAATATCATGCGAAGATGTGCAAGAAGAAATACAATCAAAAACATTAAGATCTAACCCACAATGTAGAGCATTCATGGCTTTGCCATCAAGCTCGAAATTTGCAATGTCTACGGGGGTCCATTTAGATTCATCGGGAGTAGAAAGTGAATAACCATGCATAACAATTTTAAAAATAGGATAACTAATGCTTTTAAGAAATGTAGTCATGCGGGTTTTCCAAAAAGAATAATCGGCTCCATCAAAGAATGGAGCACGATCCAAAGAAAAACCTTCGGGGGCGTAAGAGGTTGAAGCGGTAGAAGCCATCAAAAAGGATCTTTAATTTGAAACCGGTTAGGGAATTATTCAAATACGTCCTCTGATACCAATTGTTGGGTCGGAACAAAACGGGGGAATGATGGCAAGAGGGGGGTGAATTGCCTTTTAAAAAATTGATTAACAATTTAAAAATCAAAGTATAAATGCAGCGGAAATAAAGAGGCAAGACACGCAAATTGATAACGGAGTTCGGCCTAACACCCGGCCTACGTCTCCGCTCCCAACTCAACCGTTGAGAGATTCCTACCGCTTGCTTTTCAATGGTTTTAGCAAGAAACCCACTAGGCTTTGAGGTAGCACTAGGACCTATTACAGCTTGCTTTTTATGGTTGAGCAAGAACCCACTTGCTTTTAATGGTTAAGCAAGAACCCACTAGTCTTTTTACGGGTGAAGACTAGCTCACCGAGACACAAGCCTTTTAAAGGAAAAGCTTGAGAAAACCTCTTCACACCTTAGTGGTGGTGTGAGAACCCAAAGAAAAGGGGATGAGAAAAGAGTTTGGGGTTTGTAGGCACAAACCCAAATTTAAAGCTCAATTAAAAAGTAAAACAATAAAACCCGTATTTGGGAAGACTTGGGCGCCTTTGATTGGATGGAGATGTTGAAGGCCGCTTCCAAGCTTCTTTGAAGGAGCTCCTTGGATGTGGAAGTTGTTGGAGCTAGGTGGGTTCCTTTGAGGAAGTCCGCCGGAGGTTGGCCAATTGATCCAAAATATATCCGTTGGCTTCTTATATGTTCCGGGTGGTGTCCGGGGCTTCCTCAGCCTTTATTTATAGGCTAGGAACCCTTGGGGAGGCTTCGGAGCCGTTGGAGAGGCTAAAAGAGCCGTTGGGAGCCAAGTGGACAGGCTGGTCAACAGCCCAACGGCTAGTTTGACTGTGTCCACCGGCTGGCCGGTACAGTCCCACCGGTTGGCCGGTGTTTGCAAAATGGCATAGGATTCCTGTCCAGGGGCCACCGGTCGACCGGTGCCAGAGCCACCGGCTGGCCGGTGGTGAGGCAGTAGCCTTCACTATTTGGAGAGGGTGCCACCGGCTGGCCGGTGCTGAGGCCACCAGTCGGCCGGTGGGGAGGCAGTAGCTTCCCTTTGAGTGCAGGTGCCACCGGCTGGCCGGTGGTCAAGCCACCGGCTGACCGGTGGAGCCTGGCAGTGGGCAATGCCTCTGCCAGGTCCACCGGCTGGCCGGTGCTATCACACCGGTTGGCCGGTGTACTAAGTTTCAGTCCACTCCTTGTCCTTTCTTGGGCCAAACTTTTGGCAATCAATTTCCTATCATCCACAACACTTAAAACACAATGTTAGACAAAAATGAAAGTGATTGTGATCATGAAAATCAAAGAGTGTGGGGTACAACAATATATCCATCCTTCTTTTTGATGAGAATAACAGGGGATCCCCATGGAGAAACACTAGGGTGGATAAATCCTTTATCACTCAATTCCTCTAGTTGTTTCTTCATTTATACTAACTTTGAATTGGTCATTCTATAAGAAGTATTTGATATAGGTCTTGAACTAGGAATTAAATCAATAGTGAACTCAACTTCGTGCTTTGGAGGATGTATAGGTAAATCCTTTGAAAGACATAAATTTATTCTTACAAAATAAGTACATCCTTAATTTGAATATTTATTTCCTCACCCATATATATTTCATTCTAATCCTCCCCAAGAATTATATTCAGTAGAGATACTGGGGGTGGATCTAGATAAGAATCAAATTATGAGGTTTCTTCTCTAAAGACAATAGATTCTACACCATTCTCAAAAATTGTAACCTCTTTCTTCTTGAAATAGATTCTCACATTGTAGTTTTAAATCCAATTCATACCAAGAATTATATCAAAGTCAATCATGGGTATTATGATAATTTCTATAACTAATGTAAGTTTTTGTGTCATAAGCGGGATTGATTGGAGCGTCTTTATTGCAATGATACTTCTCTTAGAAGTTTTGACTGAAAACTTATTTATTAAATCAAATTGTAAATGTATAATTTTCTTTAAAAACTAGGAAGATATAAAAGAATAAGATGATCTAGAATCAAATAAATCATTGGCTAAGTTTGAGGAAATTATTAAAGTACCTTCCACCACATCATTAGGAACTTAAACCTCAGTGGTTGTGATCACATAAGATTAGACTTTATCCCTTGGCCTTTTCTGAGGAATGTTTCCTTGACGCTTAGGAAAATCATTTTCATAATGTCCCGTCTCTTTGAAATTTTATCATTGAACATTGGTGGCTTCTTTATTTCCCTTACAATCATGGGATTGGTGGCCTTTTCCTCCACACTTATAACAAACACACATACCCTTCAGGCAAGTACTGGGGTATTTATTCCCACAATTATCACAAGATGGAAAATCAATTATTCCCTTCTTCCCATTTTCATTATTTCCTTTTCCATAGTTTTCATGAGCCCTCTTCTTCTCTTTCATTCTTTTAAATTGATAAGACTTAGAGAATTATTTTTCTATCTTGATAGAACATGAGACTATATCTTCGTATGATGAGAAACTTTGGAAGACTGGTGCCCTTCGGAAGAATAATTTTAAACCGTCAGAGAATTGATCAAACTTTCTCCTTAGATTATATATATAGTTTGTGACATTTCTTTATAACCTTGTGAATTTAGCTTCATACTTTGAAACATTCTCATCCTCTTTTTTCCTCAGATTCAGAAATTGGCTTTCCATATCCACTCATTGTTCATGAGGAAAGTATTTTTCTAATAATATCTCCTTAAAATCCCTCCATTTAATATTTTCAATCTCTTTATACTCCTTTTTTTTTAATAAATAACCACCATTGATCAGCATCTCCCAATAGATGATAAACTATCATGATAAACTTATCCCTTTCGTTGTTTCTTAAACCGAGAAATGTATTCTCTAAAGAACTTATCCACTACTCTCCTATGAATGGATTTTTAGTCCCATTAAATGATAGAGGTTGTTGTCTCATAAAGTGTTCTAACATTTCTCTTCCACATTGTGTATCAGGATTCTCCATACGGGTAAGTTTATTGTTCATAACCTAAGTCATTTGTCCCATTATAGTTATAAGTTTCTCAACACTAGTCACAATATCATTATCTTACATAGAAGGGAAATCCCTACATGGGATACGCGCATTCATGTGGTTTCTATTCCTTCCACTATGCGCTATTTTTAAATAATTTCATACACTAAATTAGGTTATGAATCATAATGTATAATGTTGAACTATAAAAACACCTAACATAAATTGAAATTTTAAGCATGTCTAATTTCATAATCATAGGCATGGTTTATTTGAGAACATATTTACATTTAAATACTTAAAAAAATTTTATAAATAGAATTTGAATTATCTAAGCATATCCCCGAGGATTTTCAAACCAGGTGCGCAGTAATACCCATTGTCATGTACCAGGTTACCCCAAGTCAAGACCAGAACACCTTGTCAGAGTTGTCACTTCTAGGTACATCTCTTCCAGAACCACATCCTCTTATAGTATCTAAACATGGATATATTTTCTAGAAATATCCACATATTATATACCTTACCAAAATTATAGGATGTTCTTGTATACTTATCCTCAAATTATATCTTAGGGTTTGGTTCCCTAATCTACATTTTCTAAATATAGTTTCTAAGTTTTTTACTAAACTTCCTCTAATACCAACTATACACCCCAACCCCAGTTACCCATAGTAGGTGTATTATTTTATTACATTAGAATGATTATAAGAAATTTTTATCCCAAATTAATGAATAATTTAGTAGTTTTAGAAAACAAGATACAAACATAAGTTCAACATTACAACTTTAAAGGAAATATAATATAAAAATTCCATTATAAACATCCATAACTTCTAGATTATCCATTTAAGTCATTCATAATATACTTCTTCACATACTAGGAAAATATAAAACATTAAAAAATGGGTGATATCATATTCTCAGTAAGGGTAAATAATATATTGGATGTAATCATAATCATAAACACTAGGTATGGTGAGAAACTAAAAACACATGCCTTTAAAATATACTTGAACATAATATGGTAGAAATGAAAACTGAATAAAGAAAATCATAATAAAACATAACCATGGATATTATATTATTCAAATAATTACATGGACTATAAAATACTAGTTTCATAATGGGGGAATACATAATTCCATACATCATAATCATTCTGTCAAGGCCTCATGCCATGATCATACATAAACGGGTAAAAACCCAAACTAGTTTGTCTCATGAGACTTATTGATGCATCGAGGGGCTATAGTGGTCTTCACCCATCACTTGCTAAGTCCAATTAATTCCTCATATGAAAGGGGAGAAACATAATCAATATATACATTCATATTGAAACTAACATATGAAATATAAATAACTTTCCCCAATTAGTAAACATAAACACTAACCATTCATAGTAATATGGTAAATGGTATCAAGATAGCACATCCACAGTCAAAATAATAATAAAACATTCAATAAATTAAGGTAGATTATTTAATAAAATATTAATCTCAATTAAACATAAGAATCAACAAGATTGTTGAAATAGATGTAAATACTATTATAAAGTCATCAAGTAATACTTGAGAGAAATATTATTTTACTTTACAAAGCAGAGTTATTTTAGAAAATTATTTATATAAAATCAGAAGGGAACTAATATAGTTTTTTTATAATAAAATAAGTGGTTTTTGAAAAATAATGTTGTATTAAAATATATTATGAAGTGTACTTGAAAATAGATAATAATTTTAGAATTTTCCTTGAATCATGTTTGTTTATCGGGAAGAACTTGAGAAAGATCCTTTTAAAACATGTAACTCCCCATAGAATAAAGAATGATTCTAATTGGTACATATATATATAAAATTCACACATAATTTATGAGGAGTAAATAAGAATAATTAATAATTTTATTGAGGTACTTATAGAATAAGAGTAACCCAAAAGAAAATGGAGGTTCGGGTAGAAAACCCTTACCTTGTGTCCGAACATGTTCTGCACTTGACCTTAACTTCCTGGATAATAAAATTAAATAAATTAATTAATTAATTAATTACTAACCTTATATACATGTATTTTATTCATTATATTTTTATTAATTTCATTTATGGCCTTATTTATAAGTTATATGATTTAATTTCATCATTCTGGAGTGTTCATTTCCTTGATTTCATGATCGGTTTGTCTGATTATAAGTAATGAGGTTCATTTAAAATTGGTATAATTATCAAAAATTGGAATTTAATGTTTTTAATGAGAATAAATAAGTGTAAATAGTTATATATATCATTTTTTTATATATTATGAGGATTAATCATTAGATAATACATTTAGTGATAATCGTTTAGATTATTATGGCGGTTATTGATCATAACGAGCTCATTTTGTATTATTTCTTGATATTATGTAAATATGTTACATCCATAACATAAAAAAGGTTGTAATATTCATTTTAAAATATGTTTCAACCATTAAAATGGTTTAATGAATAGCCTTTAAGGAGAAATTAAAGAACGAAACGTCATCATCCATGAAGGTTGTAAATCATCACTTCCCAGATAATGATTTCCTTTTTAAAATAAAAAGAGAGAGAGTAAAGAGATTGATTATGGTTCTTACATTAACATGGTATAATTAAAGTATATAAATGATACTGGAGTTATCATGATCATTTGGATATATTAGGTGTGGATAGAATAATAAAAGAAAATAAATTGAAATGAAATTAAAAGAAAAAGGAAGAGGGTTTACCTATTGAAATATCCTCCTTGAGAACCTCCTTAAGGGAAGGGGTTTTGGTATTTTGGAAAAACCAAGAGATATTGGATGTGGGGAGAGACTAGGGAAGATTTTTTGGGAATAACTTTGAGAATATTCAAGGTTTAGAGGATTGAGAAGAAGAGGGAGTGAGAGGTGGCTTTTATAGTGGAGGAGAGGGGTGGTTTTTTAATATCTTATTCATTATTTTATTATTTTTCTCAAGACAAGAAATAGTGTTGATTATTATGACAAAAAATAGTAATAAGTTCATGTGAGTTTGAACCAAGTGTTCTTAAATCATCCATACATCACATATGACTCAAAAAATCGTGTATTTAGCATTTATCGTTAATTATCATATTTTACTATTCACTAAAAATTCAAGTATTTTAGAAAAATCTCAAAAAATCACCATAACCATTTATCAAAGTGTAGAATTCAAAATTTTACTCCATTTTATCAAAATAATATTCTCAATATGTGAAATTTAATTTTTAAATAGAATCATTTTTTACTTGAAAAATATAGATTTTTAATTTAAAACTGATTTTAGAATACTTTTAAAAATTAACTAAGGTATTATAAAATTATTCTAAAATCATTGGATAACAAAATATTTATTTATAAATACATTTTATGAAAATTAATTTTATTTTAAATAAATTTATTAATTTAAAATTTTAATTAAATATTTATTACTCACAAAAATACTAACACTTAATTATTAATATTTAAAATATTCACTCTCATTTACAATGTGCCTAAATTTTATTGATACGTACATGGGAAAGTTTACTATTCATAAGGTTCATATTACTATTCATAAGGGTACATTACTATTAATAAGTTTTAAGTTTCTATTTACAAAAAAAATAGGTTGATGTTATCAGACTCTAAATATCTTACTGGTCGTAACCATGTATGTCCGTTTTTTTGAAATTCAAAACACAGAAGCGGAAAAATTATGTATAACGGCTAGGTTATAACTATCTTCTATAATAAAAAAAGTGTTTGTTTTGTAGAGAATCAATGTTTCATGCATTCTATATTAAATTTATTTATAATTCCTTTGGGTGCTATAAAAAATATCAATAATTCATTTGTTGTGTGTAGGAATTGATTTCACCTCAATCCAAAACATGATGTGTCCTATGTGAATCAAAATGCGTTTTTTCAGTTTAAAATTGACATTTTATTTTAAAACACACATGGCATAGTCATAATTGATCAAACACATTCACATTGTTTTTATACTTTATAAAAATGGTCCATGGGTCATTTTTTACGTGTAGGAATCAGTCGTGCCTCAATCCAATACATGGTGTTCCCTGTATGACTCGAAGTGTATATTTTTAGTTTAAAATTGACAGTTTATTTCAAAACACATACCACATTCTCAAAATTGATAAAAACCATTCATATTATTTTGATACTTAAGAAAAATGATCCATAACATGTTTTTTTTGAATAGGAAACCACTTTACATCAATCCAATACACGATTTGCCCGGTATGCCTTAAAGTGTATGTTTTTTGTTTATAATTGACATTTTAGTTCAAAACACATGTGCTACACACAAAACTAACAAAACACGTTCATATTATTTTGATACTTTAGGAAAAAAACGTAATTCATTTTTGACATGTAGTAATTGACTACACATCAATCTAACACATGATGTGGCCTATATAAATCAAAGTGTGTGCTTTCAATTTATAAATTACAATTAAGTTTAAAACATGGGTCACAAATCCAAAACCCAGAAAACAATCTCAGATTATTTTAAAACTGTAGGAAAAAATTCATAATTCATTTTTGGTAATTGACCATATGTCAATCTGACACAAGATTTGGTTTATATGACTCGAATTACGTGTTTTCAATATAAAAGTTTCATTTTAGTTTAAAATGCATCACATAGAAAAAACCAAGAAAAATAGTTTGAATTGTTTTTAAAATTTAGTAAAATGATCTATAATTCATTTGTGATATATATGAATTGACTGTATATCAATCCAATATATGATGTATCGGGTATGACTCGAAGTGCCTGTTTTAAATATAGAAGTGTCATTTTAGTTTAAAATGCATGTCAAAATCCAAAATTTAGAAAACGATCTTGGATTGTTTTAAAACATTAGTAAAAAAATCCATAATTATTTTTTGAAATGTAGGAATCAAACTCACCTCAATCTGGTACAATATGTGTCCAGTGCGACTCAAAGGGCATGTTTTCATTTTAAAATTGATATTTTAGTTCAAAACACACATGGAATACTCAAAACCAAGAAAATGATTTCAGATTGTTTCGACACTTTAGAAAAATGATCTATAAGTCATTTTTGTTGTTTAGTAACCAACTGCACCTCAATATAATGCATCATGTTCCTGATATGACTTGAAGTCTATTTTTTAGATCAAAATTGACATTTTATTTCAAAACAAAAACTACATACTCAAAATTGATCAAACACATTCAGATTGTTTTGATACTTTATAAAAAGGATCCATAACATTTTTGTGACATGTAGGAATCAACCGCACCTCAATCTAGTATATGGTGCTCCAATTATGACTCGAAGTGTTTGTTCTTAGTTCAAAATTAATATTTTGGTTCAAAACACATGTGACATACTCAAAATTGAGAAAACACATTCATATTATTTTGATACATTATGAAAATGATCCATAAGTCATTTTTGATGTGTAGAAATCAACCACATTTCAATTTGACACATTATGTGGCCAATATGATTTGAATTATGTGGTTTCAATATAGAAGTACTATTTAATTTTAAAGTGCACATCACATGGACAAAACTAAGCAAACGAGCTTGGATTCTTTTCAAACTTTATGAAAAAAAAAACATAATTCATTATGATTTATAGGAATTAAATTCATGTCAATCCAACACACGATGTGGTTGGTATGACTTAAGTATGTGTTTTCAACATAAAATTTTCATTTTAGTTTAAAATACATAACATATAAAAAAACAAGAAAAAGATATCAGATTGTCTTCAAAATTTAGGATAATGATCTAAAATTCATTTTAAACATGTAGTAATTGATCGTACATTAATCTAACAGATGATGTGGTAGGTATAACTCAAAGTGTGTATTTTCAATATAAAAGCTCTATTTTAGTTTAAAATTCATGTCACATAGACAAAATGAAGGAAACAAGCTCATATTTTTTTCAAATTTTAGGAAAATGATCCATAATTCATTTTCGACATGTAGGAATTTACTGCACATCAATCCAAAACACCATGTGGTCGATATGATACAAAGTGTGTTTTTTTATATAAAAGTATCATTTTAGTCATTTTAGTTTAAAAAGTGCATCACATAGCCAAAACTGATAAAATGAGATCATATTATTTTCAAACTTTAGGACAAAAATCCATAATTTCTTTATGAAATATAGTAATCGACCATATGTCAGTTCAATACACGATGTGTTCGATATGACTCAAAACATGTGTTTTTAATACAAAAGTGTCATTTTAGTTTAAAACATGTATCACATAGTTAAAACTGAACAAAAAAACTTGTATTGTCTTCAAAATTTAGTAAAATGATCCATAATTCATTTTTGACATGTAGGAATCAACTTCACATCAACATGATGCAAGTTGTGGTCGGTATAACTCAAAAGTGCATGTTTTCAACATAAATGTGTCATTTTAGTTTAAAACATGTATCACATAGCCAAAACCAAGAAAATGATCTCATATTGTTTTCAAAATTTAGGGAAAAAATCCATAAATCATTTTTAGAATTTAGGAATTTACCACACACCAATCCAACACACGATAAACTGATAATATCATTAATATATAGAGGGAGATTAATTAACAATATAATTTATTGTATATAGATCATATAACATTAAAATTATAAAAAAAATATTTTTTTGTTTATTGTTACTAAAATTAGAATTGGTTTTATTACAGGGACAAGATTTTGTATGGAGTTTGATCTTTGGAGAAATCCTGCTAAAAGAGTTATGATTTTGTATATTGGTTGTAATTTTTTGGATTAATTTCAAATATCACATCAATGTAAATATTTTGTATGTAAATTTGGAATTGAATTGGCAGTGAAATGTTATATTTGTATTTTAATATGATTTATGTTAATATTTATTTTTGTTTATTTTTATTATGGTTGGGTTTGCTGTTATAGGGATACTACAAGGCTGTTTCGGGCTTACAGAAACTGCATGGTCTTTACCTGCACTTTTAATATTGCAAATAAAGGATGAGTTCTTTTAATATTACTTCTGTTTTCAGAACTTTTTTGTACTGAAAAATATCTTTTCTATCACTATTAAATTCCTCTTTTATAGTGGTGAGGCCTTGTAGATTTTAGTAAAGAAAAGTGTTTTGAAAGGTGTCAAGACAAGAAATTTGGAATTCTAGAAGCATTGTGTAATGGGTAAGTATACTATAGTTAGTTTCAACACTGTAATCTATCATACAAATGGAACACTTGATTACATCCATACCGATGTCTAGGGACCATTGAAAAATGCTTCATTTGGAGTTAATCATTACTTTTTCACATTTATTGATGATTACTCATCATATATTTCAGTATATGTCATGAAGCATAAGGATTAAGTGTTGGATGTATTCCTTAAGTGAAAGAAGATGATTGAAAATCAGGCGAGAAGTAAAATCAAGAGACTGAGATCAGATGTCAGTATAAAATACACATCAGATCCACTCAAGAAGGTTTTCAGAATGAAGGTATTGTGAATCACTTTACAGTTCCTAGAACAATGTAGTAGAATGGAATAGCATAACGGATGAACCATGTTCTCATTGAAAAGGTATAGTGTATGTTTTATTAGTCGGGTTTGATTAAATCCTTTGGGGTAGAATCATTGATTTATGAAACTCACATTGTGAAGTGATTACTTACTTCTGTGATTGATGGTAAAATTACTATAGAGGTTTAGTATGGTAAAAATGTTTCTAATTATTAAATACTTTGTATCTTTGTTTGTACTACCTATTTTCAAGTTATAGACTCAAATTTGGATCAAGTAATGAAGAAAACTATATTTGTTGGCTTCATTAGTGGTGTGAAGTCTTTCTGAATATAGATCCAGAAGTGAAGAATATCATTCAGAGTTGTGACGTCACATTTTGATGAGTTAGTAAGTCAAATGATTCTAGAAAATAGAGATATGATTCAGTTGTGATTGAAGTGTAGAAAAGTCCACTTCCAATTTATTGAAGAAATAAGAGGAAGATTGTAGTGATTGTATTGATATTCCAACTGAGTAATAATTACCACTACAAGATACTCGTCAGGATAAAGAGTATTTCCACTGGTAGAACATGAAGGACTATACAAATACCTTCCAAGTATGATGATATGTTTATCTATTCTCTTTTAGTAATTGATGAGGATGCTTAGATATCTATCATGATGTTAACTAGTGAAAGTCAGTTAGGGAAGGATAAATGAATTCAATGCATTAGAATCAGATATGGGATCTTGTTTCTCATCTGAAGGACAAGAAGGTGGTTACAAGAATCAATTTCTAATATTGTTTGGACTTGATAAATATCTCTCATACTTGATATTCCTATGGGTATCTACAAGGTTGTAAAGACCCGAAAAATTCAAGAAATTTTTTTTCTTAAATTCTTTGGAATTTCACGAGTCCGTAGTTTCTGACGGCACCTGATTCTGAGGCCCGGTGTGCCCAGAATAATTTTCTGAAGTTTTGTTAAGCTTATATTTAACGCGCGTAAAAACTTTTACTAACAAAGTGGAATAACTCTTAAATGGTTACTCAGATCAGAAATTCGAGGGTACCGTTGTGCTCAGGAAGGCGGTTTTACCCTAGGCGCGACTTATGTTTAGTCGGCGCGGGGCTCCTATGAGAAATTCCAAAAATGGCATAACCGTAAATAAAATAATTAGATAAATTATTTTATTTTTCAAATGGTTATAACTCACAAATGGTAGCTCGGATTAAAAATCTGAGACCACTACTAAACTCATGAGGGCATGCTTTATTTAAGTAGATACTAACTTTTTCCAGCACAAGCCACCAGAAAAAGTTAGTTTTTGGCTGCAAATAAAATAATTAAGTGAAATTTATTTTATTGTAAAATTCATAACTTCTAAACGGTAACTCGGATTGAAAATCCGAGAGTATCGATGGGTTCATTGGGGTGTGTTTTACTTAGTCAGAGCCTAACCTCTACCGGCGTGGGTCGAGGGTGACTAATAATAATTTTTCGAACTTTTTTTCAGGTACGTTCAGTAAATGTACGTGCGGGTTTTTCTATCTTTTGAACCGGTGCTCGGAATTGAAATCTGAGGGCACCGATGAACTCGCAACGTCGGTAATTGATTAAGGGAACCTTTACAACAGTTTCGTTTTAAGCGGGTTGAGAATTAATAATTGGGGATTTAGAATTAAATAAATAAAATTGGTGGTACACAATTTTATTTATATTTATGGTAGTTATGCCCTACAAAGGGAAGTTAAGGTTGAGACCCATAACCACCAACTACCCATGTTTGGATAAATGAGAGGTGGGTCCCACATGAGCCCCAACCTTTCATTTCCCCATAACCTCTCTTAAACCCCCTTTAACACCACTCCAATTTAATGTGACAACTCCCCTTATTATGGCAACCCATCACCTCCCTAATTAATATTCCATAAAAGGTTTGAATTAAATGGCATGTTATATTATAGAGAGCCTTTTTATTATTTTGGGGGATGGAAATATTGGTGGAGGAACTCTTGAGAAGACTTAGAAGGAAGTGTTCTTCTTTGACGAAGAACACCAACCTTCAATGAAGAACGACTCCGCCGCGAAGAACGCGGGGGATTTCTCCAACAGTGTTTCTACTTCGGACACACCCTGACGTCAACGGAATAGACGTCCATCTTCCGCGATGCCACATTCCACGAATCAATGACGTGCGACGTTAATTACCGAGGTAGGGGGTTTTGTTTATTTAAGTTTGTGTGATTCTTTCCCTCAAGCATGGAAGAATATTATGTTGGGTGTTTATTCGAACTACTAACGCGGTGGGTACGGACTACGAAAAAGTCCAGACCCACCGCCAACTTTTTCTTGATGTGCGGCGGCTTGGGGTCGGGTGCGTGGTAACGGGAGGTGGCGCGGCGAGCGGACGAGGGGCCAGGCAATGCGGCTGGTTTGAGGCGCGCTGGCGCGGGTAGTCGGGGGCGGTGCGGCGGCGCGGCGGGAGGCCAGGATGGTGGTAGGCCGGAGGCGGCAGATCTGGCGTGGGAGGCAGCCACAGGAAGGCCAGGCTGGTAGGGTTTGGTGGAGAAGAAGCAATGAATGGAGAAGGAGATTGGAGAGAGAAAACCTTTAAAAGAAATAAATTAAAACTTAAAGAAAGAAAGAGAATCCAATGAATGTGATGCGCGCCATTTAATTAGGGATTTCCATGCGTGAAATGGAGGGAGGCACACCAATTGGAAAGAAAAGGTGGTGGTGCGTGGCACTGTGTTTTTTTGAAGTAAAATCAATTAAAAATAATCATATAATAATCATATTATTATTTTTGTTGATAAAACACTTTTTCGACTGCAACTTATTCGTGCGACCTTGGTTTCACGAACCATCTGGGCCAGTGCGACCCAGATTCCGAGACGGACATTCCGAGTCCAATATTGAATGTTTTTTTCGGGTTTTTGGATCGGGTACCCGAAACGCTCGGAAACTAATAGATTTAATATTATTATTAAATCTTCGACCTGTTATAACTCATGTGTGCGGCATCCGATTGGCTTGTCGTCAGCGGCGACGTGGTCTTGTCTTTAAGACGGTCGATTCAAGTCTAATGTTCAATACTAAATTCTGGTTCGTGGCTTGGGTCCATGAAACACCCAATGATAATAATAATATTATTATTACGGGATCTTGTATCTGACATATCTCTCTCATTCAGTGTCGGAATGATGAACATTCGGTGACATTGCGACCCTGGAATTAAGATGGGTGTTTCAAGACCAATTTTGGATATTTAAGTCGAGGTCGAGGCGCGGGCCCCACGAGGCCTGGTTCGCCCGTGTTGCGGTGAAATGAAACTTTTTCACCGGTTATCCTTTTTGGACCAATGGGTAGTCCATCTCGTGTGTTTTTCAGTATGGATCGCAATGGTGTGACCGGTTTGGTTAACCGGTGTCATTTGAAGTACGGCCGGGTTGGTTCGAACACGAAACCAACCGGGCCCTCGAAGCGGAAATGCTCATAACTTAAGGACCGGACGTCTATTTGACGAACCGTCAGCGGCGTTGGTAATATCGTTGAGAAACGGTCCGTTTGAGTATAACCTATGAGAGTTCGGGGTACAGTTGAGATACGGTCGGGTTGGTTCGTACACAAAACCAACCGGGCCCCCGGGACGAAGAGGCTAATAACTCACAGATCGGGCGTCTGATTGACTCGCCGTCTGTTGCGTTGTGACCCCTATGACAAGGAGGTCCCTTGTGATACTTCTTTGTGGGATTTTGTGATACTTGGAGTATCGACCAGTAGCTCGTGGAGTGGATCCTCCCGAAGACGAGCGTACGGAGTGCGGAGACCTAGTAGCTGTGGACTTGATGACTTCTTGACTGATTCGACTTGGAGTGAGTCAACTAGCCCAGTGGATGGAGCGCCCGGTATTTGGCAGCAGACCCACGGCGGACGGAGCGCCTGGTAGTTGGAAGCAGACCCGCGGTACTCGGTAGGAGGAGTACCTCTGTAGGCTATTGGGGGAACTGCTACTGTGTTTGGGCGGCAGACCCCTGGCGGGGAGCACTACTGTGTTTGGGTGCGGACTCGCGGTACTCGATAGGAGGAGTACCTCAGCAGTCTAAGGTTAGTGAGTAGCGCCTCAGAGTCGTGACAGGGATACTGTACTCGACAGAGGAGGAGTTCTCCAGCAGTTGTGGTTTCAGTATCATTAGTGAAAATCCTGGTTTGAGCTGATTCAATGACCTTTGTGTTTTCCTCATGATTGAGATGGGTTACTTGATAACTTAGGTATATGTATGGGAATATTCTTAAGTAAAGGTTATCTGTTGAGATCTTTCTTTGTGGTTATCCTTGTTAGATTTAGTGATACCTTGAGGGTCTCGGGGTCCCTATTGAGTATCGTTATACTCACCCATGCACGGGCTATGCCCACACCTTGTTGTGTTGGATGCAGACAACGGACAAAGCTAATAGAGGCCGAGTGTACGAGGACTGGATGGCACCTGGAGGTGGACCTCATGAGGAGTTGGTACCTGGAGGTGGACCTCACGATGAGTCGGTACCTGGAGGAGGTTGACGGACGAGGGTGCTGAGGAGGCTATCTGTACCTACCCTTCAGGTAGGATCCTTGGTGGATGATCTAGGAGCTGCTTGTCACCTTCCAGTCGTTTTGTCCTTTTCCTTGTACTTTACAATTAGGCTTGTATTTCCGGCCCCCTTTACTTTCAGCACTTTTTTTTATTCAGTTTTACTTAGTGTTTACTTCTACTTGTACTCTGGTTGAATGTGTTTATGTTTTATAAAGGCAATGTCTTACCAGTTATCGGGATTTACGTCTTTGGTGCTAGTCGTCAGCCCCTGGCCTATGGAAGGCGCGCTTGGGGTAGTTACGACACGGGCCCCGAGGATGGGTCGTGACAAAGGTAACATCAAGAATAATTTTTTGAGAAGAAACTTGGTACTATTTTTTAAGGTGGAGATTTTTTAAAGATGACTAAAATGTCACCGTCTTTGTGGTGGGTGACCACCAGGGATGATTATCCACCATTGAAGACCCATTTCATGAGGTTGGTGCTGCCTAAGGAAAATTTGGAAAGAGGTGGCGACTACCCCAAAAAATATTTCCAACTACTTTGTTTCTTCTCTGGTTTTTTTCCTATAAATATAGGATGGGTTGTGTGGGAAATGTGTAAAATTAGTTCTCGAGAATGAGGTCCCTAGTCTCCTCATCCCCTTTGGTTCTTGGTTACATAATAACATTATCTTTACCACTTCCAAGAATTTGTTAGAAATTACCATGAGCACAAACTATGGGAGAAGTATGAAGATAGTCAGGGGTACGTGCCCACCGCTAGACACAACACCGTGATCGGTGGTAGCATGAAGCAGTTGGTTCTCCACTAGTGAGGTTATGACCATGATGATGATGTGGAATACCATGAAAACCCCCATCCTCTAGAGTAGGGTTATTCACCTGGGATTTCTCATCCACCATCTCATGATCATGAATAAGGTCTGGTCATAGAGCACAACGCTGGCGAGCATAGAGATGGTAACGAAGGCACCTAGGCTAGCCGAAGGGATATCGAAGCTGTCACTACCCAAGGATTAGTCCAGGGCAGCTCCCTAATTTATTAAGAGAGTGATAATATGGTCCATCATGATACTAGGAATGAAGTTTAAAATGAGGATGGGGATCATTCACAGCATTTACTTCATCTGTTATATTTTTTATTCATAAAATAGATAAATTAAAAGTGGTTTGGGATCCACTATATTGATTATTGGATTGATGGGGTGAAAAAACCTTTGGGAATATCACATTACAAATGTGGGTAGAAATCCCAAATATCCTCCCTTATAAATAAGGTATTTGGGAATGGGTTTTTCATTAAAAAATATATATATTACAAAATGTGTTTTAAAAATATATATTCTTAGTAAAAAAATTTGTTATATATATATAAAAATAAAACTAAAAAATATAAATAAAATGAAATTAAACTTTTTATAAGAATGACTAATAAGGTTATTAGTCATAACGGTTAGATTTTGAATTTTCAAAATTCAAATGGGTGCCCCCACCAAGAGTTGTGTCAATTCGTTCAAACCAAGGTGGTCTGTGATTGTAAAGGTGAGATCAAATTAGTGTGATTCATGTCGTTTTTGATCTATAAATAAGTGATTAAAATATCTCTTATTAATTAATTCTTCTTCAATCCAAAAATTATCTAGATAATTTCTCTAACATCGGTGTTATGGGACTGTTGGAAATTGGTGTTTGGATTTACCTAAATATTAGTAAAATCCTTAAGGGAAAATTACACTGAGAACCCTAAACCAACAATTAGGGGTGGATCAAACCCTTTTGGATAGTGAATTAAATTCATACATCGATATTTGATTTATATTCTTCGTCTACCTACTTATTTTCCAATAATAAAAAGGGTTTTATTGAAGTCATAACCTAGAAAATAGATTCTGAATCCCTTAAAATGATGAACCAAGACATGGTTAAAATTGACTATTTCGATTGAAATAACTTCTCTCAGTGGAAGGACAAGATTATGTTTCTTCTTATAGTGTTGAATATTTTTTGCATCTTGGAACCGAACATTCCTCCCATTCCTGATAAATGTAATCCAAATCTCAATCTCACACTCGTTGACATGAATCAAGTTGATCACATTCAGGAAATAAGGAAGAAATGTGAAGACGATGAGGCTTTGTGTCAAAGACATATTATTAACACATTATCAAATCATCTTTATGACTATTTTGACAAATGAAGTCTGCTCGAGAGATATGGGATGCACTCAAGTTCAACTAAAAAGATGAGGAAGAAGGTACCAATAAATTTATTATTGAAAAGTATCTTAACTTAAAGATGGTTGATAACAAGATAGTGTTGGAGAAAGTTCATAAGCTCCAATTTATTGCAAAAAAATTCTTTACCATAGGATTAATATACTAAAAACTTTCCAAGTTGGTGCAATTATTGTTAAATTTACACCTATGTGGAAATACTTTAGTAAATCACTCATTAAAAAGAGTGAGGATATTTTCTTATAACAATTGAAAAATATTATTTTCATTGAAGAAGATTCCATATTGAGAGATATGGGTATGGCTTCGCAATTTGATACCAATATTAATATCATTGATGGAAAGGTGCAAATGAACTCTTCCTTACATGTCAAGGAGAAAATATAATGATTCAAGAAAAAAGTAAAACCTTCTAAGAAGAAAGGATAATGATTTGTCTGTGGAAAAATTGGTCATTTTGCATGGGAATGTCACTATCCAAAGAAAGATGATAAACCTGCTACAAATATGATGACTAAAGAGAATATACTTGCAATTATATCTGAATATGGGATGTTGTATTGATTTTGGAGCAACGGTGCATGTTTTCAAGGATTGTTCGTTGTTCAAAAAATTTGATGATTGCACTATCACGAAGGAATTACACCTTGGAAATAATGAATGCATCGATGTTAGCAGATAAGGAATCATGGAATAGACTTTACTTATTGGAAGGAGTTTAATCTTCTTAATGTGTTTTATGTACCTAAAATTTGAATGAATTTAGTCTCTTTCGATCTTCTGTGTAAGAAGGGATTTTGGGTTTCATTCGAATCTTACAAATTTATCTTATCGAAGGGAGGCATGTTTTGGGGAAGAGGTACTCAAATGATGGAATGTATCAACTAACCATTAATAATATGATTGAATATTTTTCTTACTTGATTGAGTCCTCAAATTTATGGTATGATCATTTAACACATGTTAATTATAATTCATTAAAAGTAATGAAAATTTTAAACTTAATTAACTTTGGAAATGAATTTAATAAATGTGAAACATGTGTAAAATATTAAATAGTCAATAAACCTTTTCAAAGTGTTGAAAAAAATCTGATATATTAGAATTAGTACATTTTGATATTTATGAATTAAATGGTTTATTATCTCATGGAGGAAAAATGTATTTTTTTTACTTTTTTTATGAGTATGGTATATATTTACATGTATATCTTCTTAGAATAAAGGATGAAGCCTTTAATATGTTTAATAAGTATAAATATGAAGCTGAAAACAATTAAACAAAAATATTAAAGTATTACACTCGGTTATAGCTAGTGAATACTTTATGAATTATTTTAATGAGTTCTGTGAAGAAAATGGTATAATTAATCAAAGTACTGATCCTTACACGCCTTAATAAAATTTCTCAACTGAAAAGAAAAATCATACTTTAGTAGAAATAATAAATTTCATGATTAATAAATCTAATTTACCATTAAATTTATGGGGTGAATCTTTATTGGTTGCATTTCATATTCATAATAAGATTGCCTCTAGGAAAACTAAGTTATCCCCTTATAAAATTTAGAAAGGTAGAATACCTAATCTTTTATATTTTAAAGTGTGGGGGTGTTTATCTAACTATAGAGTTCCTAATCCTAAAAGAACTAAAATTATTCCTAAAGTAATTAAATATGTTTTTTTTATGTGTAGAAATTATAAAATCATATAAAATTATGGGTTTATTTTATAATAATGATGATTCTCGAGTTGAACCTAAATGAAGTGAAAAAATTATTAATGGGAAACATCTACATCTAGATTTTATTTCTTCTAATTCCATAGTTATTCTTGTTGAGGGAGATAAAAATAATTATCTTCTAAATAAGTATCATATGGTATTAACTATAGAAGATGACCCAAATACATATAAAGAATTTATGACTTCTAGAGACGTTACTTTCAAGAATGAAGCAATTAATGATGAAATGGATTCCATTATAGGGAATAATATTTAGGTCATTAAAGATTTACCAAGAGGTTAAAAATCTATTGGTTATAGATGGTTTTTTAGAAATAATTATGAATCTAATGGTAACATTAAATCTTTTAAATCTATATTATTTTCCAAAGGTTTCAGACAAAAGGAAGTAATTGGTTATTTTGATGCTTATGCTCCTATAGATCGGGTTGCTTTAATAAGGATTTTATTTTATTTAGATTAAATTAATCATTTTTATTTCCATCAAATATATGTTAAAATTTATTTTTTAAATGGATACCTAATTGAAGATATTTGCATGGAACAATCAGAAGGTTTTATTTTACAAGGTACAAAAAAGAAAATATGTAAACTAGTTAAATCTCTTTATGGCCTTAAACAAGATCTGAATCAATGGAATGAGAAATTTGATTCCATTATTTAATCTAATGTATTCACTCATAAAAATTAAAATAATTATGTTTATTAAAAGTTTACAAAATTATGTGTAGTTATTTTGAGTTTATATGTGTATGATGTGTTAATTTTTGGAACCAATATGATTGGTGCAAATGAGACAAAGAATTATTTATCCTCTATTATTATAATGAAGGATCTTGGAATAGTTGATACCATTCAAGGTATTAAATTTAGAAAACATATTGGGGGTTAATATTTAAGTGAATCTAATTACATAGGAAATATGTTAAATAATTTTGATCATCTTGGTTTCAAGGATTCTAATGCACTATTTGATTCTAGTGTTAAAATGTTTATGAATACAGGTAGAGTAGTGGCAAAACTTGAGTATTCTAGTGCAATTTGTTTGTTAATGTATGTAATGAATTGTACCAGACTTAATATTACTTTTTAATTATGTAAAATGAGTATATATACTAGTAATCTTGGTGTGTATTATTGGATATGTATAACGAGAATCTTTGGATACTTAAGAAAGACCAAAGATTTAAGTTTATAATACAATGATTATCTGATTGTATTAAAAGGATAGACCGATGAAAGTTGAATTACTAGTATTGGTGATAACCAATCCATATATGGATGGTTGTTTACTCTTGGAGGTTATGTTGTTTCTTGGGAGAGCAATAAGCAAACATGTATTTTACATTCAACCATGGAGTCAGAGTTTATCATCTTAGTGGCATGTGGAAAGGAAGATGAATGGATTAGGAATCTATTATTGAATATTAGATTGTAGCCTAGTCTGATACCTCCTATCTATATCAGTTATGATAGTGAATAAACTTTATCAAGGACATATAGTTTCATGTACAACAGAGATTCTGGACATATAATTTTGAGACCCAATTATGTGACACAATTGTTACAAGATGGTACCATAATAATTGTATGTGTGAGATCATGTAAAAACTTTATAGATATGTTTACAAAATCTTTACCAAGAGTGATAATTCATGCAACTAATAAATATATGGGGTTAAAATCCATAAAATAAATCATTTTTGTAATGGAAACCCAACACTTTCTTTAGGTAGATCCTAATCAAAGTGTTTAATGGGTAAAAACAAGTTATGAAGATGATTATTGATATTAACAATTATAACCCCAACTACTTGGTGTCAATATCGTCTGTTGTGAATAGAGGTTGAGTTAAAAACTCTTAAAAAAATATTAAGACTCAATGAGTTATTTGTTATAATAATGGAAGCCTATTTTAATATTTTGCCTATGTGAACTTAAAAGTAGTGTCGCTTCTTATAGGAGTTAATGGTTTTACTCCTTAGAGAGTTAATGAAATGTATATCATCACATGGCTATAAAAGTGCTACAAAATGAGAATTTGGATATATAGATCATTGTATGTATGATATCTATGGTTTATCTTAAAGATTAACAAGTTTAATGTTTTAAAAGAGAAATTCATACTAAGTAAAGGTTTAAATCAAAAGATACATTTATTATGTATAATGATTCACTTGTGATCTTGAGAGTTAATATTTATGAATAAAAGTGGGGGTAGTTATATTTTGTATTCATAAAATAGATAAATTAGAAAGTGAGTTTAATGGGACCCACTAATTGGAGGTTTGGAGTGATGAGGTGGAAAAACCTTTTGGAATCCAACATTGGAAATGTGAGTAGAATTCTCAAATCTCATCCCTTATAAAAAGGGGATTTGGGAATTGAGTTTTTCATTAAAATATATATATTCCAAAATGAGTTTAAAGTTTTTTAAAAATATTCATTTTTAGTAAAATGTTTTATAATATATATATAAAAAAAATAAAATAAAATAAAATAAAATAAAATAAAATATTTTATAAAAACGAATAATAATTTGATTTTTCGTAATGGTTAGATTTCGAATTTTTGAAATCTGAACAGGTTCCCTCACTAAGATTTGTCTCATTTTGGTCAAACCAAGGTGTTCTTTGACTAAAATGGTGAGATCAACTCAATGTGATTCACACCGGTTTTGATCTATAAATAAATGATGATGAGATTAGTAATTAATTAATTCTTCTTCAATCCAAAACTTCTCCAGATAATTTTCCCAACATTGGTGCCACGGGACCATCGGAAATTAGTGTTCATGTTTCCCAAAATATTGGTGAAATAAGAGGGAAACTTTCACCAAGAACCTTACACCAATAAGTTGGGATAGATCAAACCCTTTTGAACATTGAACGCATCGATATTTGATCTAACTTCCATATCTCCCTACTTATTTTCCAACATGGTCTCCTCCACATGTGTCATATATAACAAAATCCATGGATAATAATTGTACATTATTTTAACTATAGCCTTATCGAGAAACTTGCATCAGTGAATATAGAGGATAATCTGAAGATATGGGTTTAGAAAAGGTGAGTCTGTTTTGAATCTATCAAACCCAGAAAGTGGGTTTCCATTCATTTGACCTTAGGGTATGGCTATGGTCGATCATTATTTTCCCCTTCTCTGCATACTCCTCCATATGAAGTTTGTGGAGCTCCATAGAGTCACTAAGAAAGGGAGCCCCCCACTTCCTGGTGGCGACCACAATGGTGTGGTCCATTCTGGTTAAGGGGATTCTAGTGGGGAGGTGGTGGCGGTAGAACTGAGTCCCAATGAGGAAGATGAGGATGGAGACGGTGAGGCCGACGATGGGGAGGCCATAGCCGACATACCATCCTATGTTGTCTTTCATGCATACAAATATGGTGTTGGAAAAGATAGTGCTAGTGAAGATGTTGAACATCCACCGATTGAAGGGGGTTTTGGGTCTTCTCCATATTGTAATCTCAAATGAACATAGTGCATCCCTACGGGTCAAGGTTGATGAGTGCAGGGGACCTGTCTCAAATAGGAGACTAGAGGGGTGTTGGGAATAATATATAAGTACCAGTCATCCCCCCTCCCATCATAAGGCCTTTTCAGAAGGAGGGTGGCAGTGATCCACCCTGGTGGGCAGTGAGCCCTACTGAAGAACAAAATCATAAGGTAATGATCCAAAGTGGAAAATATTGTGATGTAGGGTCTTGTAGCCCAAATTTAGATCCTACAATTAGTACCATAGCAGGTGGTCAAGCCTCTGATTCATAGGTAAATCACTAAGGGGGGATTTTTGGAATCCCAAATGAATATAGTGGAGCCCTACAGGTCAAGGTTGTTGGCTACAAGGGCTCACTGCCCACTAAGGTGGCTCACTGCCATCCCCCTTCTAAAAAGGCCTTATGATGGGAAGAGGATGGATGGGGATTATATATCATGCCCAACACCCCTCCAGTCTCTGATGTGTTATAGGGCCCCTATAGCCAGCAACCTTGACCTGTAGGGATGCACTGCATTCATTTGGGATTCCAACAATCTCTCCCCCTGTGTTTTCCCAACAAATTAGAGGCTTGACCACTCACTTTGATACCAATTGTAGGATCTGTATTGGGGTTGTAGGACCCTACATCACAATATTGTCTATTTTGGTTCACTAAATCATGGGTTTGTTCTTTAGTAAGGCTCATTTCCCATCGAGCTGGATCACTGCCACCCCCTTCTAAAAAGGCCTTATCAGAAGGGGGATGGCAGTGAGCCAACCTGGTGGGCAGTGATCCCTGCTAAAGAAAAAACTCATGAGGTAGTAAACCAAAGAATACAATATTTTGATATAGGGTCCTTTGATACTAATTGTAGGATCTACATTGGGGATTCAGGAACCTATATCACTATATTGTCCGCTTTGGTTTACTACCCCATGGGTTTTTTCTTCAGCAGGCCTCACTTCCCATCATGGTGGATCACTATCATCCCCCTTTTGAAAAGGCCTTATTATGGGAGTGGGTATGGATGGGGATTATATATCATGCCCAACACCCCTCTGGTATTCGATGTGGGATAGGTCCCCTGCACCCAGCAACCTTGACCCGTAGGGATGCACTACGTTCATTTGGGATTCCAACAATCCCCCCCCCCCATGTTTTCCCTACGATCAGAGGCTTGCCTACCCCCTTTGATACCAATTATAGGATCTAAATTTCAGATGTAGGACCCTAAATCACAATATTGTCCTCTTTGATTCACTGTCTCATGGGTTTGTTTTTCAATAGGGCTCACTTCCCACTAAGGTGGCTCATTGTCATCCCCCTTCTGACAAGGTCTTTTTAGAAGGGGGTGGCAGTGATCCACCCTGGTGGGCATCGAGCCCTATTGAAGAACAAACCTCTGAGGTAGTGAACCAAAGAAAAAAATATTGTGATGTAGGGTCTTTCATCCCCAATTTAGATCCAACAATTGGTATCATAGCGGGTGGGAAAGCCTCTGATTTTTAGGGCAAGCACTAGGGAGTGATTGTTGGAATCCCAAATGAATGCGGTGCAGCCCTATGGGTCAAGGTTGCTTGCTTCAGGGGCCCTATCCCACATCAGAGGATGGAGGGTTTTGGGGCATGATATATAAGCCACATCCATCCTCCTTCCCATCACAAGACCTTTTTAGATGGGGGGTGGCAATGAGCCACCCTGGTGGGCAGTGAGCTCTGTTGAAGAACAAACCTATGAAGTAGTGAACCAAAGCAGACAATATTGTGATTTAGGGCCATGTAGCCCTAATGTAGATCCTATAATTAGTGTCAAATGGGGTAGTCAAGCCTCTAATTTTAGGGAAATCACTAAGGGGGGGATTGTTGGAATCCCAAATGAACACAGTGTGGCCCTATGGGTCAAGGTTACTTGGTGTAGGGGTCCTGTATAACATTGGAGACTGGAGGGGTGTTGGGAATGATATATAAGCCTCGTCCATCCCCCCTATCATCATAAGGCCTTTTTATAAGGGGGTGGAAGTGATACACCCTGGTGGGAAATGAGGCCTACTGAAGAATAAACCCGTGAGGTAGTTAACCAAAGCAGGTAATATTCTGATGTAGGGTCATGCAGCCCCAATGTAGATCCTACACTCCCGATGGAGGAACTCATCGAACTGGTCCACCCTGATGATAGATATGTTGGGATTTGTGTTTCCCATCCCCACAGCCAGTGTGTATAGCACATCATAGAACACCTCCAACTATAGGGTGGAGGCTGGATCGCAGGTGGTGGCGGCTGTCTTGGCACATGGGGGCGGTTTCAGGCTGGGGATCGAAACCGCTAAGATCAACAGGGACATGCCCTGAAACCAAAGAAAACCCTGAATCACATTCACCTTTGATGGGAAAATATAAAGCCTCCATAGAGATGGTACCACAAGGTAGATGGAAGAGGCTATGAGGAAGGTGTGGTAGCGGCCGACGTGGGAATCGGTGAAGTAAGCGCCAAGGATGGGGGTGATCCTGATGGTGTCAACCCAATTGGTGACATTTTTAGAGGTGGTCATTGTCCCCTGGTGCGGCTTCTTGGTCAAGTAAAGCACCAGGTTTGTTGAGATCCCATAGTACGCCATCTACTCGAACACCTCATACACTGAACTTCAAGAACAAAAACATCACCAGAGGAAACAGTACAAAAAATGGGGGAAAGGGGGTGAAAAGAGGGAAGGTATGGTTATGGAGAAATTATCGATGACAAAGGAGAAATCCTTCTGCCACCCCTCTTGGATTTGACCACAGGGTTGCCCGTTAGATCTATTGTGTTGTCCTTGGTGTACCCATCAACCCCTTTTTCCATGGTTGTGCCTAATATCTGAAAACCCCCCTCTCTGTTACGTTTCTCTGTCACACATATGGTGAATATGGAATTTCCATAGATCATGATCCTGAGATTTCCAGCATTCAAGTCTCCATTTTTCTCAGTAATCGTGTAAAATAATGTCACCACACTTGACTAACAAGATCTATAATAATAATATTCATAATAATAATCCCAATCTTAAACATGATACACAACCTAAGGACCCATGGTGTCTAGGGCATTCCATATAAACCCAGGATCAAATCCCAACATCTCGGGCATTCTTCACATGGCTCAATAGCTGGATCTCAAGATATGCACTGGGCATCCACAATGATGTCATCACGTCCAAGTCGTATGACACAATTTAACATGAGTCTCAAAATATGGATCCAAGGAATCACCTCTATGCATCCAAAACATCACTATCACACCATATTAGGTCCTTAGTGCTGATAAAGGTTTTGATCGCAGGGCAAGTCCTACATCGAAATAGCGCATTGGAGGGCAGTCCTTTATATATCATTCTATTGTATCCATGCCTTAGAAGCCTGCTGCGGGGATAGGTTTCTGCATACACTACACACACTTATATGAGCCCATTACGGGCCCACGCGGGCCTTGCCCCACCCTATACTTAACCTTGGCCTCCGTCCACCTTCATATTCATGACCTACAGGACACGACCCGATCCATTGCCAAATTTTTTTATACAAATCAATAAAAAAATAAAAGTATTAAAAATAATAAAAAAATTTGAAATAATTAAACAAATAAAAAATAAAAATGAATAAACTAAAAAATATTATAAAAAATTGATTAAATAATTATTAATAAATTTAATATATATATATATTATAAATATTAATAAATAGTATATATTAAATATAGATATGTAAAATGAATAAAATGAAATAATTAAAAAAAATAAAAATTGAAAATGAGTAAATTAAAAAAATATTAAAAAAATTATTAATTAACAAATTATTGATAAAAATGAATAAATTGAATATACATATATATAAATTATAAATATCACTAAATAGTATATATTAAATATAGATATATAAAATGAAATAATTAAACACATTGCACACACTTATATGGGCTCGTCATGGACCCAAGTTTGCCTTGTCCCACTCTATACTTAACTTTGGCCTTCGCTCACCTTCATATTCGGGTCCTACAAGACCCGGCCCAATCCATTGCCAAATTTTTTTATAGAAATCAATAAAAATACAAGTATTAAAAAATTATATAAAAATTGAAATAATTAAACAAATAAAAATTAAAAATGATTAAATTAAAAATATATATATTAAAAAAATAATTAAATAATTATTAATAAATTTAATATATATATATATATATATATTATAAATATTGATAAGGGGTATATATTAAATATAGAGAAGGTATGTTTGGGAGAGCGTGCTAGGGTTTGAGCATGTTGTTCGCTCAGGGCACGATGGAAGGAGTTGCGGCCCCTTCCCTTCTTCCTTCTCAGGCTGCAGCTCTCATCCCTTTTTTCCCAGGTGTGAGGGTCTCTCATTCCTCGCTTCCCACTATTCAAGATATCAGTGTTTGTGCTAGAGCTCTAAGATTGTTCGATGGCCAGCCTGGAATTGATTTGTCTTTGTTGGAGTTTGTGGAGGCCTCCTCCTTTCATTTTCTCACTCTGGTGGCTAGGTTTGATTTGGTTTGTCCCCCCTTCGATGTTTTTTACAAGCATGTGAATTCTGCTTGGGCTATGAAAGATCAGGTTTTTGTTAGCTTGCTCAGTCCCCATCATATTGCTATCTGATTTTCTTTGTAAGAGGATTTTGTATATGCCTAGTCCATACACTCAATATCTTTTGAAGGGTGTCACTTTCTCCTCTTTTTTTGGATGATGAAGATTCATTCTGGTCATGATTCATCCACATAATCACTTTGGTTGAGTCTCCCTCAACTTCATTGTCCTCTGCATAATCATGTCACTCTTTAGCAATTGGGTAATTCGATCGGTCGTTTTCTTTGTGTAGATGTGAATACTCTCATTGGGAAATTTCTTCTTCATGCTCGCATGTGTGTGGAAGTTGATATTTCTAAACCTCTTCCAGATTTTGTGTGGTTTTCTATTGAGGATTCTCTATCTTTCAAGCAGTGTGTTGTTTTTTAATCTACAATCAATTTTTTCTCCTTTTGCAACCTTCAAGGGAATTCAGCTGCATCCTGTAGAAAGAGGTCTAAGGTGAAGAATAGAGAGATGGGTTCTCCTGATGTTCCTATTATACCTCATCATAATTGGAAACAATCTATTATTGAGTTGAATCCCCCCATCTTGGATAATTTGGCAGTGAGGATGGCTTCGTCTTCGACTGCCATCGGTCGTGTGTTTGGGAACACTTATTTACCTGTGAATACGACTGTTGGGGCTACTGATTCTAATCTACAGTCTCCCCAAAAGGGAATGGGGCAAGGCTTGAGCAATGAGCGAATTGAGTTTGATAATTGTGTACAGTAGGGCAGTGCGCATCTTATTGATCAAGGTACTCAATTAGCAATTCCTGAAGGGGCATCTTTGGGCTTCAGTAACCAAGTTTGTGGGTAGGTTCCTCAAGGGAGGGATCCAAGAGGATTGGTCTTGGATTTGGTAGAGTCCTAGAGTGTTGTGCAAGAGGACATTTCTTCATAGCCTAAAGGATAAGGTTGCATTATGCAGCCGCTATTTGCAGACTTCTAAGGACATGTTCCACGTGAATATGGTTCTAGGCAATCTGATGTTCAACCGAATATTATCAAGAGATTTGAAATGTCTTCAGATCTTTAGAAATTTCTGGTAAATGGGGTAACATCTCATATGATGGAAGTGACAAAGAGCAGCCGATTGTTTTATTGGATAACATTCATCCCATGTCTACAAGCAACGGTGACTCTGTCTCTTTTAAGGATGTTTTCATAAATGGCAAGGGGAAAATGGTCAACAATGAAGGTTTAAATATGATTCCTCCAAAAAGAAGGTCGCGGAAGGATCATTCCAATCTATCAAGGAATATGTCCACCATATCATCTTCTAATGCATCAAAGATCAAGCTCACTCCAGAGCAGGATAGGTCCAAGGCGGCAATCTTTGGGATTCTCAATCAAGGTAACCCATAGTTGGAGCGGAAAACTCCTAATGATGCTAATGATTCTAACTAAGATTATGGAAATGATCCTACATTTTATGATCATTAAACTGCTTTTCTGGATGAGCGCATGTCTCTTTGTGTGACCTCATTTGTTCTCTTGTTCTCTTACCTTCTTTTTCTTTCATCTTTTAAAAAAAGGTCAAGAGTTTTGGCTTATGGCTAGACCTTTTTCATATATTAAATATGGATAAATAAAATGAAATAATTAAACAAATAAAAATTAAAAATGAGTAAATTAAAAAATATATTAAAATTTTTATTAATTAAATAATCATTGGAAAAAATGAATAGATTTAATATTCATATATATAAATTATAAATATTAATAAATAGTATATATTAAATATAGATATATAAAATGAAATAATTAAACAAATAAAAAATTAAAAATAAGTAAATTAAGAATAATATTAAAAAATTAATAATTAAATAATTATTGATAAAAATGAATAAATTTAATATACAAATATAAATATTATAAATATTAATAAATAGTATATATTAAATATAGATATATATAATGAATGAATTGTAATAATTAAACAAAAAAATAAAAATGAATAAATTGTAATAATTAAACAAATAAATTTAAAAAGAAAATATTTACACAATTAATGAAATCATATATAGAAACACATACATCTAATATTTTTGTAACTTATTCAAATTTTAGTATTTATTTTAGAATTTCATTTAGTAACATGATACATTTAATATATTATATTTTTAATCGGTAAATCTTATTTATTTCTTTTTAATATTATTCCAGTTATGTATTATTTATTCATTTTTAATATTTTTTATTTTTTATTTTTATTTTTTGAATTTCATCATTTTCTAATATTTATTTATATTTATTTATTTACTATGTTTTAATATTTTCAATATGTATTCATATTTATTTCAATATATATCCATATTTTTTTAATAATTTATATTTAATTAATAAAAGTTATTCCTTTTTTCAATATTTTTAAAGTGTACTCATTTTTAATTATTCAATTTCACTCCTTTTTAACATGCATGCGTTTAAGATTATATATTCATTAATAATGTTAAAAATATATTTGTAAATAAATATTTATAAATAAATATATTTATAAATGAATATTTACTATATTTATAAATTTATATATTTATAATTATAAATAAATAAATATTATTATTTTTTAAATATTTATATAATTATAAATATATATATACATATATATATAAATAATTATAAATTTATAATAAATTTATTTAAATAATGATTATGCTTACTATATTTATATTTTATATAAATATATATGATGATATAAATATATAAATATTGTTTTTAAAAAATATATATATATAATTATGAATGAATAATTATATATTTAAATAATTATAAAATTATAATAAACCAAATTTGAAGGTTAGTACTCATAATTCATTTGAATTGCCAGCATCAGGAAACGTTCAGGTTTCAAGAGCTGGAGAAACAATGAACGTAGTTGATGTTGGACTTCCAGATGATGTAGGTGGGTCATGGCTACAGGTCAAAACTTGGAGAAGAGGACGTCGTCTGCGTGGTCGAGATGACAGTTTGTCTCACCATAACATGCATACTCGTTCACGAGTTTTTTGATTGCTCTTCAATTTGTTATGTTTTGTTTGTTCCTATGTTTTACTTTCTCTTTTTAACTTTAATAAAGGGTTTTTGTGCCTCACCTTTTCAAAAAAAAATTATATAAATATATATAATGATATAAATATATTTATAATTATAAATAAATAATTATAAATATATTTATAAATGTATATTTAAAATATTTATAAAATTATATATTTATAATTATAAATTAATAAATATTATTCTTTTAAAAAAGTATTTATATAATTATAAATAAAAAAAATATTTATTTATTTATTTAAATAATTATAAAATTATAATAAATATATTTAATATATGTATATACAATTATATAAATATATATAATGATATAAATACATTTATAATCATATACAAATATTTATAAATATTTTTACAAATATTTTTATTTATAATTATAATTATAAATCATTTACCAGCGCTAAAGTTTTAGTGCTGATAAATATATAGCTTTTATCAACACTTATTAATTTAGTGGTGATAAAATCCTCTCTAGTATATTTAAAAGAACCCTAACCACACTAATTTCAGTTGCGATTCTCAAACTTTCACAGAAGTCCACTACTGTCAGTGCTCCTCCTCGACTTTCTCTCGGACGAATCAAGCCCCGAATCCAAGATATGTTTTTTCCTTTTCTCTTGTTGCTTGCTTATTCAGGTTCCACGGTTTGCGTTATTGCGATGTTTTCTTAGCTTGGTGCTATCGTGAGTTTCAAGTTTTGGGCATCTACTCCTCGTTTGCCTCTTATTGATTTGACAAGCATGAATGATCAATCCCCCCTTCAAGTTCAACAAGCCCCTTGCAATTGATTTGGGTTCCTTTGACCATCTCCAACCCACAGTATTTTAGCGTGAAAACGCTAAAATGATGCAGGTATTTTTCTCCAACCAAGCGTCATTCCTTGCGCTATTTTGAAGTAGAGGTACAATGCAACGCCATATTTGGCACCTCACTATAGCGGTGTTATCTTCTTTTTGATTTTTTTTCTTTTTTCCCTGCTGATTTCGATTCAAATTTTTATTTATTTTTGTAATGTAAAAATTATAGCATAAAAAAAGATGCATCGATTGGAGATCATTTAATTGTATCTACGATATTTTAGAGCAAAGGTTACTGCATTTTAACATTGTTGGTTGGAGCTGGTCTTAGGAATTTTAGGTCTGCAATTGGTTCCTTCCTATTCCTTTTTTCATCCCTCAGCAACGAGTTGTGAAATCTGTACATTGTTAATGTCTAAAATTTTAAGCATATTCTTGGGTGGGCTCTCATTAGACCTAATTGGTCATTCATTGTGCATTTTTTTCATTGTACTACTCTTCATGTATACGCTTGAGTCTGGTAGGTTCTCTATCTTTTGGTTGATCTAGTTTGTTGGTTGATATTATATTCTCACTTGGGAAGATGCTTTGTTTGTCATGTTGCTTTTGTGTGTGGCGATTTCTATGAGAGTTCCCACTAAACCTTTAAAGTGGTTTTCTTAAAAATAAAACTATTTAATTTTGATTGAATCAGTAGGTTACAATATAGAAAATAATTGGGCATATAAATATCAATCCAAATAAGGCATAATCATTACTTTTTAAATGCCCTTATGTTAATCCACACAAGGCATAACTTGTGGTGTATGTATAGTTTAAAGTTCAGTAATGTCAAGTCAAACAAGGTACTAAACATGGAATAGGAAATAACTAATGCATCCTAATATTAAACTAGGTAAAGTATTTAACATAGAATTAGCTATAACCAATGCTTAGTCATAATAACCCAAAGAAGGCATAAGGTGTCACTCAAGCACCAATTAAGATGTTATAATCGAAAAAATGAAGATTCACATTTAAATCACTCATGTGTTATGGAAGGAAGCATGTGTAAATAAGGAGGGTAAACGAAAAAATGAAGATTCACATTTAAATCACTCATGTGTTATGGAAGGAAGCCCGTGTAAATAAGGAGGGTAAACTAGTTGATGAAAACACAAAAATGATATGGGAAACATGTGTAAGTATGACATAATAGTAATTTGTTATTCTTTATAAAAATATGACATAAAAATATCTATTTATGTTCATATGTTTTTATACGGTTTAGACACAAAAATCATCAGCAACCGTATCGGAAGAAAAACTACATTCAGTAGCTTTGAAGTGATCGGAGCAATATAGTCGCATTAGAGGTGTAGGCGAATGTCTCCTTGAATATATTTTGAGAAGACAAAACCACAAAAAAAGAAATAATATGATGAAAGGATTGGAGGCACAAATAGATGTTTTGCAATATATTATTGTCTGGTCTGGTTAAGAAGACCAATATATGAGAAAGGATCAAAGAGAACCAGTGATAGAACAAAAATCCACACCTGAAGAACCAAATTCTGTAGGGTACAGTTGTATGTGATGTGTAGGAATCAGCCGCATCTCAATCTAACACACGATGTGACTGGTATGACTTTAATTGTGTCTTTTTATTTAAAAACGACATTAATTTTAGTAAAAAAGACAAGTAACGTACTCAAAACCGAGAAAAAAATATTCAAATTGCCTTGATACTTTAATAAAACGATCCATTAGTCATTTTTAATGTGTAGGAATCAGTCACACCTCAATTTGATACACGATGTGTCTGGTACGACTCAAATTGTTCGTTATCTGTTTAAAATTGACATTTTAGTTCGAAGTGTCACTCACTGAAAATCAAGCAAATGCGCTCGGATTGTCTTGATGATTCAAGAAAATAATTCATAAGTCATTTGTAACTTATAGGAATTAGTAATCAGTCACACCTCAATTTGATACACGATGTGTCTGGTATGACTCAAACTGTTCGTTGTCATTTTAAAATTGACATTTTAGTTCAAAGTGTCACTCACTGAAAATCAAGCAAATGCACTCGGATTGTCTTTATGATTTAAGAAAATAATTCCTAAGTCATTTGTAACTTGTAGGAATTAGTATCACATCAAACTGACAAATGATGTGACCAGTATGATTCAAAGTGCGTGTTTCCAGTTTAAAATGACATTTTAGTAAAAAATACAAGTGACGTAGTCGAAACGAAGAAAAGGTATTCAAATTGTTTTGATATTTTAGGTCAACGATCCATAAGTCATTTATGACATATAGAAATTGAATGCGCGTCAATCTAACACACGATGTTGTCGATATGACTCGGTGTGTGTTTTCAATATATAAGTGTCATTTTAGTTTAAAACGCGCATCGCATCGCCAAAACCGATCAAACGATCTCATATTGTTTTATCATCATTATATCAAATATTACTTAATTAATTTCTTTATCATTTTTATCTTATACCTATTTAATTAATTTTCATAAATATAATATTTGAAGGCGAACAAGAAATTACGTGACGTGCAAGAATCAACCACAACTCAATCTGATATACAATATTCCTGGCATGACTCCAAATTTAGTTTAAAATTGACACTTTCTGCTTAATTTATTTCTTTATAGTATTACTAACATAAGAATTGTTTTCTTATACAGGTGCATTCTTTTACTTGAACTGGTGATTGTTTGTTTGACAATAACATGAGCAGGGGTCGAGGGCCAAAGACAAAAGAACGTTGATGTTTTTGAATGTCTATGATAATTTGTACTTACTCATGTAATTGTACAAACCAATATTTGAAATGTCTATAATATAGTTTTTTCTAGTATTTGTGTTGCAAATTTTATTTCATTTAAAATATGTATTTCCACCTGTTTTTTAATACTGTTTCTGCTGCTGCAGTGTGGTGTAAATTTAGCAGCTGCTGCAGTGTGGTGTAAATTTAGCAGCACACTGCAGTATGCCCCTTTATCAGCGCCACTAAATTTGTGGATAAAAGTATCATTTATTAGTACTAACAAAAGTGTTGATAAAGGGTCACTTTATCATAGTTTTTTTAGCGCTGATAAAAGAGTCATTTATCAGCATTTTTCTAACACTGATAAAAGTCTAGGGCTTTTAATCACGCTCTAATAATCAGGGATTTTTTTTTTGAGTTAACAATGACTAATTTTAGTGATGTTAAAGGCTTGTTTTATAGTAGTGTTAAATGAATATTATGAAGTTCAAATTTTATCATTTTTCATATTAGTGTTATTTATTATTAAATATACACATATATACATATTTGTATATATTTACACATAAAAATTTGTTTTTATAAATAAATTTGTAAACATATTTACATATAAAATATCTTGTGTGTATTAATATTTATGAATATTTATATACCTATACAATGTATATATAACGTTTATATATATATATATATATTTGTGTGTATTAACAAAAAAATATATATTTATCCATATATTCTAATATATGTATATAAATATTAAAATATAATATATGCAAATAAATATAAATATATATAATTATATTTATAAACACACACATACGTTTGTGTGTGTGTGTGTGCGCACGCATGTATATATGTTTGTATATGTATATTTATAAACATAAACGCAAAACATTTTTTACGTGTATTTAAAAAAATATATACATATATATAAATATATGGATAAATGTATGGATAAAAAATGTAGCTAAATATATGTAAATTAATAGATATATCATAAAATAAAGAAATACACATAAATCACATAGAGCAGTGGTAAAGGCACATGTGCTTGAGGATGGAGGTCCCATATTCGAATCCAGGTGAACACACACACAGGGGTGGGAAGGAGCGGTTGTCTAGCGCTGATAAAGGGTACATGGGATCATATGAGTGTTGATAAGAGGCAAGGTGGAGGTCGAACGCTGGTAAAAGCGGGGGGGGGGGGGGATTGACCTCCCTATGCATCTCTGGCCAATGAACCAAAAAAATATTATTTTATTTTTGTTACTTTTATCGACTCTTAAAACATCAGGGTTTTTTTAGCATTGATAAAAGGTTTTCTAATTCTCATAAAAGGGAGATGTGTAGTACTGTGGGTATCCATAGGTGCATCAAAAATAACTAGGTGAGAGCATACATATGAGAAGGGTTGGTCGAACACCTAAACCCTTCCCTGCTATCCATAGCCCCATGGGCTCATATGTTCAGTGAGTTCAAAGTTGACACTCGCTACCATCTCTACTCATACACGCACACTCGCTCAATGTCAGTCTATCAATAGGAACCTACTCGAGTCCTCTAAATCACATCCAGGGAGAGAGACCCTACTTGGGGCCCTCTTGATTAACACGGGCAGAGGCACCCAACTTGGGTCCTCGGTCTTAGTCAAGTAACCTAGGACGTCACGACAATGTCATAACATGGCATGGCCTTATGGGCCACAAGGGTATGCCTCATAGGCAACCCACTCAAGAGATGGTCGAAAGTCTTTCCCGTAAACCAATGTTGCTCAAGGTTGGTCACTCACCCAACCAATCCTAATCTACCTAAAGTCTGTCCACCTAGTCACATCAAACGGGGAAGGAACACTCGCCCAAGGGCAATAATAAAGGCATATTGGCTCTATGGAATCACAAGGTTCTTACTAGGCCCACTTGGACCCGTCATGAACTTCATCACCCTCAGTGGCGAGACCGCATGTCACAATACACCAAAACTAAAAAAGCATTTTACCATAGGGCGAGTACTAAGATCACGAGCTTCAATTAAAGTTTTTCCCATTTATTTCTAAAGACCAACACCCTTTGCAAGGCCCTTCCAAGCCCACCTACACAAAATAATATTGGATTTTTTCCAACCAGTATATATATGTTGATAAAAGTACATTTTCTTTTCGTAAAACGTTTTACCAACAAATATTTCTTTGTCACTAAATTATTGGTAAAAACTTTGTCGCTAAATATTATTACAACATATAAAATAATTCTTTTGTAATTACAACAATACCAATAGATAATATATATGTCGATCAAAATGTTTAGCAATAGATTCAAACAGATTTAGTATTTGATAATATTATAACATTTATATTTTTATTTATGATAAACAATACCAATAATTAATACATGTTTGTAAATTATATTTTAAATAAAATATTATATTTCGGTATTCCAATATTTGTTGTTAAAATTGTATATTATATTTATCAATGTAATTATATATAATATATTTACTATATTTATTATATAATAATTATAAATTTAGGTTATATGAAACTCCAACAAACCGATGTTTTATTTGAAAAAACATATTCAAACATAATTACAAACATGTTTTAACATGTGTAAAAATAAAATAGAAAACATAATTTATTTAAAAAAAGAATGCTGCATACAAAACAAAGATTTGTTCCAACTGTTTACTATCATAAAATAGCCAACATAATCTCATTTTTTTAATACTTTCATAAAACATCCAACATACCAAACGCATACCAAACACCTGTTCAACTATTTTATAAGAAACATATCACGAAAAAAGGGATCTAAAAAGAGAAGGATGCATACTAAAAAAGATAACAAAAGCCACTGACGCAAGCAGATAGAGAACAAATCGCAGCCTGTAGTATATAAAAACCTCAGCTCGTGACTAAAGAAGATGTACACTGAGGCCTTAAAGAGAATGCTGCATACTAAAAATAGAATGTTGAATACTAAACAAGAAAAAAAAAAAGAATATGTATGCAGTCTGCAGTTTATAAAAACCTCAGTTCGTGACTAAAGAAGACGTGCACTAAGGCTTCAGTTCGTGCACTAGAGTATGTTGCATAATAAATGGGCTTCTAGAAATATGAAGTTCCTGACATACAAAGAACAACGTATGCAGCCTGCTGTATATAAAAACTGAGGCCTTAATATATCTAGAGATTATAGAAAACTGGCATACATCAGAGTATCACATACGACAACTTGTTGGAAGCAAATGCTGCATGTAAAACAGAAGCCATGAATCATGAAGATTGAGGTTGATGATAACAGAAAACTGAAGCCCCGTTACAGTTTTACGATTCAGCTACTACGACCTCTGAAAACATTCATGCAGTATAGTGCTACATTTTGACTAGGATAGATGCAGAATGCTGTTACTAACTGGAGCTGAGATATTAAAGATGTGAACTCAGTTTCATGTTTGCAAAGCGGGATGGAGATAACAGGACATGGCTGGCACCTGAATTCTACTATGAATATTGGAAATTTAGTCCTATAGATTTTTGTAATATGATTTATATGATCATAAGAAAAATTTTGGAGACAAGACTAAGTTAAATTATAGGAAGAACTTTTTCTTTTGAAAAATAAATCCAAAGAGAGCAACATTAACCAACCAATGATTTTTTAATAACCGACACTGCTACTTTAGCAACCAAAACCGAAATAACCACAAACCAAATGAACTGACTGAATTTAATTTTTTTAAAATAACCAAAATAACCAAGGATTAAAACAGTATTTCAGTTTGTAAAAAAAATTACCAGTGTCCAGCATTGCAGGCCTCCTCTCCAAATGCCTATCACCGCCTGCATTCCAAAATTCCCAACCAATAGCATTCCAAATTCCCGGTAACAGCAGCACAACACCATAAAATGTCCCCCATATCATAGCTACTACGGATTATCCATAAAAATTTACAATAATTCTTTAGGAAAATCATCAGGTATTTACAGATCGATCAAATTGAAATGAGAATTAACAAGTTTCTAATCATATTCCTTGATAATTGGATGGAAAAATTATAATAATATATTTGTAAATGAATAGTCATCCAGATTACATCATTTGTAGTATGTAATAATATGGGGAAACATCATGAACAAACTCTCAAGAAGAAATTCCAAATGCAAAGACTTGACTAATCAATAGTGTATTTACAAAACTACAAATACCATAAATATGAGCTTGCCTGTGATTTATGATGACCAAACTCCAAATAAGAAATTACAAATGCAAAAACATGACTAGTCAATAATGCATTTACATAACAACATATACCATAAATATGTGCTTCAAAGCCTATGATAAATGATGTATCCATGTTATATTTTTTCCATTTGATAAGCCAGTGAATCTTTTTTTCACTCAACCAAAATCAGAAATCCACACGTCTTAAAAATAAAAACAACCTCAATTAGCATGAATCGCATAAAAATTTCCCATCAAACAAGAGGAGAAAAATGACCCTACAAGGAGCTCCATTATTGACAAATGACCCTACAAGAGGGGGGAAACATAACAGATGAATTCAGCTAGTAAATAAAGTGATGTGGAAAAAATCTACTGCAAATTCCATTAAAATAAAATGAAATGCACAGATATGCATGTAAAGAGATGTTGTACACAAGTTAAGTGGGCGATGTTGGGATCATTGGAAATTAATTAAATGGTTTTAAGATTTATTCAGTTATATTGAAATTACTAATAACCACGGATGAAATCTCAACATATGGTTGTAGGCTTCAGTTATGATGTGCACAGACTCTTTATTGGGAAAACAAAAACGGTTGTCTGTTATGTTGCATAAAAGGAAAACAAAATAACTTATATAATAAGTTGTAATATTCCATGTGAAGTTTTTATATGGACTTCATATTCTGCGTTGGAGGAAAAGAGATACAAATTCATTTGTGGGGAGAAAAATAGAAGATTGTCATTATAATATGGAAAGTCATACACTGAATTAGTTATCTCATTGGCTACAACAATATATCATCACTTACAACTAGCGGTGTATCATCTTCTACCAGAGTGTTGTAGCAACTTTTGTTTCTCGATGTCATACATTATAACAGAGTACTCTGCATGCTAATAAACTATTATAGTTGTAGTTTAACCTAGGTTTCATATCATACAAGAAACAAGGGATCATAATAACACCACAAAGCTCTGTTTTGTGAACGAATGAACACTGCACAATTTCAAACCAGAGAAACAGGCAGGAAGTTGTGTGCTTCGGTCACTTATGCATGGGACATCTAATATTCTATGGTTAACATGTTTGTACAGTGGCTAAAAGAGTAATTTTCTAAATTTCTCCACATAGAAAAGAAGATGCCATATATATTTTGTAGAGCACAACACCAACACCTTCTAACACAAATTTGCACCATTTTTCATTCACAAATATGCACTAATTGGATTGTTAATTATAATGATGAATTAAAAAATAGATCAAAATAATAAATTAAATAATCATTTATAAAATTACCTAAACTAATAAAATAATATAACTCACTCTTCCAATATATCTTTAAACCATTCACACATATCACTTACAGTAAACATATAACCAATAAACAGTGTTTTCATGACAAAGGAAATTCACAACCTCCAATTCCTTCTGAAATTAAAAATAATCCAATGTGAATAAAATTATGGTTAAAAGTGTATTTTATTAAATATGTTTTCGCTGTTTTCACTTATGGTGAAATGAAATTTGGGTCAATGAATCTCTAAACAGATGTCATGTCATTTTGGATGCAAATAGTGTAAAGATACATATCCAATTAATAATATGAGTGCATTATAATTTTAATACAATAAATGAAAATATTGAAATATAAATTTTGTTAATCCCAAAGGGGCTTAGGTGTGAGACACCCTATGGGGGGGTGAATTAGGATATGGAATATTTTCCAAAATTAAAAACCTCACCTTAAACTCACACTGCCTTAATGGATGATGACCTCATAATTATTAGGGTCACTCTTTTTCTCTTGTTTTAGGTGATGATTTGATAGTTACTTGACATGTCTTTTACCAAATAATATCAATGGTTTCTTTATCCACCTTATCAGTTTGTGTTGTGTGGAATATAAAGGAAGCAGAAGCATACACGACACAAAGGATTTTTAAGAGGTTCACACAAATGGGCAACTCCAGGAGCATGAGATCGACAGTGTGTTGATGCACCAATTAACCACTAACCTCACTGAACAATAGCAGGGTTTAGGCTAGGTCACTCTTGTTTGGGTCACTCCCCTTGCAATGATTCATTTAGCTCACTTTCCCTACTTCCTCTCCCTTATGCTCACTACTACAGAGAAAGAATAACCTGATTGGCACATAGGTTGAAAGAAAATAGTTCACCAAAATTGTGTTGCATCGAGTGTGGGTTGGTTCACTTTGAATTCCCCAGGCTAATCTTTCACAGGTATGTTGTGAAATTCCTCAACATCATCATCATCATTCCATGAGATGTCATTGAAAACACCTTCCCCTCCTCCTCCTCCCTCCTTCCAGCTATTGTTCTGGAATTCCTTCACTTTCAATATTTTCTATTGGAATGTCTTCACCTTGATGCACTGCAACAACTCTCCTTTTTCTCAATGTATTGTATGTGGCAGTGGTTTTATGCAATTACTGCTTTTGCAGTGAACCTCTCCTTCTTCGACCTACAAATATGTCAGGGGAATAACATTGTCAATTATTCTCTTCATTTTCCTTAAGTTCTTCTTAGAGAAGACCAATACTCCATGCAAGAAATCCTTTCCGTAAATTCAAATATGGAATTTCCATAGATCTTGATCCTGAGATTTCCCGTATTCAAGTCTCTATTTGTCTTAGTCAGACTGTAAAACAATTTCCACGCGAAAAATATTTCCATATTTCTAAATATGGAAACCAGTAAGAATCCCTCCTTCAATTTTCCACAATATTTGCGATTCCACAAATATCATAGCTCTTTAAAAATGAGTTTTATTGTATCATATGATGTGATACTTTCCATGCATGAACTCTTCGTAGTATATCCTTGCAGAGTGATATTTAATACACATAATTATCACTGAAAAATCTTCTATAATCATAGCTTTAAAACCTAAGCATCATGATTTTGAACTTTGATGAACTGGGAAAGCATCGTCTGATATAAGGGAACTAATCCTTAGAAATATTGCAATTCATATCGGCACAGATCATTGAAATGTTGCCGCACATATCTCCTGAAATTTTGTCTTGAATTCCTCATTAAAATCTTTACGAAGAACCATTATGATCCTTATGGAAATCACCATTCATCCTTATTGTAGGAGAATAAAATGAGAGAGACCCAAACCCCCAAGATATACTCTCTAAAGGAGCCCTTGGGGTTCTTTTATAACAAATACTAAAGACCACATCGGAACTCAAGTCCGATAGGGGATGCAGACTCCAACACTCCCCCTCAAACTCGGTGTACCTAACTTAGACACATAAAGAAAAAACAAAGCAAGCAACAGGCTGCAAACACTCCCCCTCAAGCTGGACAAACCTAGCTTGATTACAAAACAAGGCAAAATAAAAGAAACAAGTGACGATCATAGCTCCCCCTCAAGATCGTAGCTCCCCCTCAAGATCGTAGTTCCCTCTCAGAATGATGGATGGTTAATGTCGCGGGCGCAGCAGAAAAACCACACAGACCTAGCCGATTGACGGTGCGCTAGGAAATCAGCACTAGTGGTGTCGATCGATGAAACGCCGTGAAATCCATACCAGCACTGGGAAATCCGTACTTGTGGGGCCGACAACAGGAGGCGGGGATTCTGCATAATTGTTGCGGGATTTGGCGTCGCCAAAGGGCCCCGGTCCGAGGCGGTCGAAGTGCTGCGCCCGGTGGAGGAAGCACAAGGGCGTGCCGGCGGACAGGGATGCGGCTGCCGAGAGTCGTTGGGAGACGCCGACGACGGGAGGCGGGGATTGCGCACAAGGTGTCGGAGATCCGAAACTGGAATCAGGGCAGCCGGTGGGAGTGACGGGAGCCGGCTGTCGGAAGAGGAGCGCAGGAGTAGGGGGCCGGTGCGCATTGAGGGAGCAGTGCTTCGCCGGATCGGAAGGGAGGGCAGCGGATCTAGAGCCACGATGGGAGGAAAGCCATCGGGGCCTGGAGGCGCGACGGGTGGCGCGACCTAGGCGGGAGGGCCGGGAGCCGAAGGGCGCCGGGAAGGGAGGCAAAAGGCGAGAACCGCGCGGAAAAAAGGGGGCCGCCGGTTGCCTGGGAGAGCCGCTGGAAAGCGGGGTGCCGTCGGGATATGTCGCGACGGAGGGGCGCAGGGAGCCGGGAGCGGCGCTGCCGTCGGGGCGGAGTACACCTGTTGGGAACGGCGGGACGCCTTCGGGAAGAGGGGCCACGTGCCTTCGTCTGGGCGGAGTGAAGCCAGCGGGCAGGGGGCGATCGCGCCTGGAGGAGGGCGCCATGAGTCACGTGCAAAGAGGGGCCGAAGGATTCCGCCGGAATGGAGCCATCAGGAGGATTCTGTCGGGATGGTGCCGCCAGAAGGGATCTGCAGGGAGGGGCGTAGGGAGCGTCGCCGGGGGGAATCCCGCTCGGGATCACCGAGATCGAGAGGGGAAGGAGCGCCGCAGAAGGACCGTCATGGGAGGAAGGCGGCCTGGCCGAGCAGGGAGAGATGGGGGAGCCTGGAAAATTGAAGAGGAGTCGCGGGAGGTGGAGCCGTCACGCGCAGCGGGGAGGGGCGCCAAGGAAATAAACAAGCAACGATCGCAACTCCCCCTTAAGATGGCAGCTCCCCCTCAGGATGATGGATAAATGAAGTTGTCGCGAGCGCAGCAGAAGAACCACAGAGACCTGGTCTGTTGACGAAGCGCCAAAAAATCCGCACTAATGGGGCCGGTCGATGAAACGTCGGAAAATCCATACGAGCACAGGGAAATCCGCACTTGCGGGGCCGGCGACGGGAGGCGGGGATTCCGCAGAATTGTTGCGGGATCTGGCGGTGCCAAAGAGCCTGAATCCAAGGCGGTCGAGGTGCTGCGCCACGGTGGATGAAGCGCGAAGGTGTGCCGGCTGACAGATAGGCGGCTGCCAGGAGTCGTCAGGAGATGCCGGGACGGGAGGCGGGGATTCCGCAGGAGGTGCAGACGACGGGAGGCAGGGCTGCCTGGAAGTGGAAAGAAAGCTGCTTCGCGCGGGAGCAGGGAGCACCGTCAGGGAGCCGGGAGGGAGCCGCGTAGGGCTGGCCGGAAGATACGCGAGGATGGAGCCACGCGCAGGAGGGGCCGACTGGAGGGTCGCGCCTGGGTCGACAGGACCTGTGGCGCCGGGAGTCGCGTCTGGAAGGGGAGCGCCTGTTTGGCGTGCGCAAGGAGGAGGGCTGGAACCGGACAGAACCGGGTGGGCAAGCGTCGCGCAGAGGATCTGCGGGAGGGGCGGGGCCGTCGCGCCTGGAGGAGTCCGTCGCACAGTGAGGGCGACGCGCAAGAGGGGCCATGTCGGCAACGGGGCACTGCGGAAGAGCCTTGCAGGGGGGGGATCTACCGGGAGGGAGATGTGGCAGGGAGGGCTCTGCCGGAAGAGAGCCGGTGTGGAGGGTCGTCGAGAGAAGTTGCCAGGGAGCAGCACGGGGAGGCCAGCCAAGCGCGAGGGCGCCGAGAGTCGCGCGGGAGGTCGGGAGCCGATCCGCCGGGAGCCGCGCGGGATGACGGAAGCCGAGCTGCCGGGAGACGCGCGAGATGACGGGGCCGGCGCGCGCAGCGGGGAGGAGACGCTGGGGAAGGAAGCTGTCGCCGGGAGGGCCGCGCCTGGGCCAGAAGCGGAGGAATGCCGCGGGAGGAACGTCGCAGGAGGGAGGCGGCCTCGTCCGTCGTGCGTGCAGAAGCGGGAAGGGGACTCCGGGGAAGGAGGTATCGGCAGAGGGGAGATCCGCCTGACAGAGGCTGGCTGGGAGAGATCTGCCGCCTGGGAGAGATGGCCGGTAGGGAGGCGGCGGTTACCTATGGCTTGCTGGCCATGGAGGTCGTCGCCCCCCAACCGAGTGAAACCCTAGAGGTCGACGGGAAAAAAAAGAAATAAAAATGGGAGGAGGGTTCCGGATTAATTTCCCTCTGATACCATGTAGGAGAATAAAATGAGAGAGACCCAAACCCCCATGATGTACTCTCTAAAAGAGCCTTTGGGGTTCTTTTATAACAAATATTAAAGACCACACCGAACCTCAAATCCAATGTGGGATGCAGACTCCAACACTTATGAAATCCTCAGTTCATCCTTACAGTGATCCTTAAACACATGCCTTTGCCTTTGTTGGTCCTTCATCCTTACAAAGTCTGCACACTCATACATCCTTGCGAAGATCGCATTGCAGTGTGACCATTTTCAGTGCAGTGAAAGATACTGGTTGTAGGAAATTCAAGGCTCAACATTGTGATCATTTCCATCCAATCCAAGGTGCTGATATCTTGAGCTCATGCATGCATAAACTCCTCTTGTTGGAGGTTGAAGATGAATAGAAATGGAAACATTTCATTCTTTCCAGGTTTGTAATATATAAATAGTATACCACTATTTCACCATCCCACAGCGAAACATGTCTAGTAATTTTGTGTGGTTTATTAACCTGGACATTATGAGGAACTCTCTCTTATACCAAGGCGGCTAGCTTGGTTGGCATACCTTACGAAGGAGAGGCTGAGTTTTGCTCTCACAAGTTGCCTGAGGTCCAGGGTAGTTTTGTAAAGGCAAAAGCTATGGAGTGTCTAGGTCTTTCTGATATCAACACTGCAAAGAAGATCGCTCGTCTTTCAACCGACAATCGGATTCTACAGCTTTGGGTGCAAGGGTTTATCGTACTGAGGAAGGGTGATAAGGATACCCTTAAGAAAAGTGATATGTATATTCTAGATTTTTTGGTAAATCTAAGGAAGGTGAATCTCATGAAACACATCCTCATCACCATTGAGAACATCAAGAAGGGCAATCTTAGAGCTCAGATCATTATGTATCCGGCATTGCTTTCAAAGTTGATAGTTCGGTGTCTTGAATCCTTCAAGATCCCATGTAGCTCCAAGCCGAGTAATTGCAAAGTGATGCTGATTAGTGATGACACCTTAAAAAGGATGAAGGTTGGTTTTTCCAAAGAGACAAGTAAGTTTTATGATCTACCAAAGGAGGAGGCAGAACCCATTCTGGAAAATGTTGAGAAAGCTGAACCCTCAAAGAAGGCCGGTAAGAAAAGGAAGTTGAAGGAAGTGAAAGCTGAAGATAAAACCCCTAAGTCTAAGGAAGTCCAATCCGCACCTCCTAAACCAAAGAAGCAAAAGGCCTACCCAGATGAGGTGGTAGCAAAGTGGAGAGAGGACAAGAAGAATTGAAAAGCAGGGGAGCCACAGTTTGGTTTGGATCCTGCTGAGGCTAAGACCTTAAAAGAAACAGCTGCTGAAGAGCTTGAGAGGCAAGCAAAGGAGAAAAAGCAAAAGAAGAAAATGTCTGAGACCGAGATTGTTCAATCTCTTTTGAAGGCAACAGAAATTGCATCCGAGAACATCCCAGTGCCGAAGTCTTTTCTGGTGGAATCATTGCCTGAGACTCCAGGTAAGAAGACTCCAGAAAATCCCAAAGAGAATGAAGTTGAGAAAGAAGTGATGGAGGAAGTTCAGGAAGCTGTGGAGGAAGCTCAGCAAGCTGAGATGAGTGGTAGTTCTGATGATGTAATTAAGCAAGTTGAAGAATACCAAGATAAGGGAACCCCATCCGAGAAGTTGTCAATCCAGAATTCTCAAGCCGGATCCTCAAAAATTGCTACTCCAGGAGTTGATGAGAAAGGAGAAAAAGAAGAAGTGAACAAGTTGTCAGAGGAAGAGAGTCATAATCATGACTTCATTCTTCCCGACGATATTGAAGCTGGAGCTCAGAAAGAAAAACTTGATGAAGACAAGATTGTACAACTATCCGGTAGTGAGCATGAATCCCCTAATGAAGAGGTCGTTCCGAAAATCAGCAAGGATAAGCAGTGCTTGTTGACACTCCAACAAAAGAAATTTTGAGGAAGAAGTTGGAGGTTCTTCAAAGAGAAAGCTGGTGGAAATAGAAGAAGAAAAATCTCCAAGTAAATTGTCAGATTCGGAGTCATCTGCCTTAGGGCATGATTTTGTTGTTCAATCTCTAAAAAAGCTGGTGGATACCATTCCGATCTTTCCAGCAATTGAGTCTAGATGCCAGATATTTCGGCACAGTATAAATCAGAAGTCAGACTCCGTATCCATGGTTATGGATAGATGTGTTAAGATAGAGGTTGATCACAAAAATTTCATGATTAACTATGAAGCCCACAGGAAATCGTGCAAGCATATGGCCAAATGGTCTAAGAAAATTATTGAAGTTATGGAAGAGCTTGATCAGTTTCAAAAAGATGTCAAGGAAGCCTTTGGTACCGAAGATACCAGGATCAAAAATCTTTCAGACAGTTTTCTGGAGAAGCTAAGTCTAGAACAAAGTTCTCGGATTCAGGATGTAAAAGATCTGAATGGGAAGCTGAGCTATATTGTTCAAAGCCTGAAAATAGAGAAGAATCTCCGAAGCGAGATGCAAGAAAGGCTTGTGAAGCAAGATGAATTGCTAAAGGCTCAGAAAGAAGCCATGAAGTCTCAGGCAAAGGCCCTGAAGGCTCAAGAGGACAGGATCAAAGCCTTAGAAAAGCAAGCTGAGAAAGATCACAAAGAGCTGAAAAAGTTGAAGACAATTGTGAAGAAGCTCTTGCCCAAGGAAAAAGAAACAAAATAGACCACTCTGATCTTTTGTTGTATTTTTTTCCTTGTACTAATTCTTTCAATCGTAATGAAACTTTGCTTGCTTGTTTGGATGTTTATACTAATATTTCAGGTACTTTTTTTTCCATTCCCTCAAACTCTTTTTGAAAATCACAAAGGGGGAGAAGGAAAAAGAATTATAAAAGGGAGAAGGAAAAAATTCTAAGTAAAGAAGAACTATCCCTGAGAAAGGGGGAGTTTATCTAAGGGTGAGTTTCTCATTACGAAGATTTCCACATTCAAATGAAATTTCATTCCGGAAATCTAGAATACGATCCTTAGAGTTCCAAAGCCTAAGAGGGAGTTAGTCGTATTCGCCATTGTCCATAAACAAAGGGAGATAAGCTTTAATTTCAAAGTCTAGAAATTTATTCCGAGTCCTTACATTCTTTTTCGTAAGGATGTTTGTGCTTTCCAAAAAGGGGAGATTGTTGAGTCAATAAGCTTTTTCTTATGACTTTTTCCATTCCTTCATTCAAGGGAGAGATTGTTAAGTCATTAAGGCTTTCCTTATGACTTTACCATTCCTCTTGTTTTGAAAATCACAAACACCTTTTCTTAAGCCAAATTTCATTTTACCCTTGTTTTACTTCTATAAGGAAAATTTCCTTCCCCAAGGAAATTTACCCTTACCTAAATTTCATTGTTTATATCATAAATTTTCTGTGTAAAACTTGGATTGTAACCAAAAACCTCGGAATCATATAATACTTAGATATGAGGCATTCTCTTTAAGACTCTGAATTCTGGATACGAACTCTCATGTAGTTCAACTCCAAATTCTGGATACGAACATTCATGATCGAATTCTGATTACGAACTTATGTAAAGTTCGACTAAGAATTCTGTTTACAAATTCCGGATACGAACTCTTCTGAGTTCTGACTCCAAATTCCTATTACGAATTCTGGTTATGAACTTTTCCAAGTTCTGACTCCGAGTTCTCGGAATACAGACTCCGAACTCCTAAAGAGTTCTGACTCCGAATTTTCATGAACTCCGACTCCGAACTTTGTAAGTTCAGGTTCCGAATTCTTGTGAATCCAAACTCCGAATTTCCTTGAAATTCAGACTACGGAATTCTATAGAATTCAGGTTCCGAACTCCTACAAAACAGAATCCGAATATCCTTGTGATGTAGACTCCGAATTCAGTTTTTTCTTAGACTCCGAACTTTCATTTACCTTCATTCCGAATATCAGATTTTAGTTATACTTACACCTGTTTACTTACAAAACGATGTCGTGAATTCAGTTACCCACTAATCGTTGTTTGAGTGACACGTGTACAGGTTCCTCTGAAATTCAAGGAAGAATATGACCGTTGGAGGATGGAGCAGACCGTTGGAGTCACGCCTATAAATAGGAGCTCATTTGAAAAAACGAAGACACAACTTTGGCATCTGTGCTTACATGCTGTTGAAGTGATTTCTAGAGAGAGAGACTCTTATAAACTCTCAGGCTTCGTGGAGAAAGTTTTGAACTGCTCGTTCAAACTTTGCTTCGTGCAGATTTGCTTAGTGCAGAGATTCGATTTCCTTGAAATCAGAGACTTCGGGTTGTGAAGTCAGAGGTGCCGATTTCCTTACAAATCGATGGCTTGCGGGGATAGCAAGACAGATACCAATCTTCGGATTGAGGGCTTACCTGGATTTGGGTAAGACAAACTTTCTTGAAATTATAAATCAAGGGACCTCTTATCCAGGGTTTTTGGATACCTTCCTCTTTGGGTTAAAAGAGTTTATTCTTGTTACCTGTAGTTTTACTACTATGTTTTTCCACTGCATTTGTATTGTTGAGGAAAGTATAACTTTCTTATACTTCCTCATACTTGTACTCTGTTTTAGTTAGATTCTATACGCTTTAAGGTAAAATCTTATATGTTGTAAACTTTTGATAAGTTTCATTTCCAGAATCACTTTTCCAGAATCAAGCAAGTTATTAGAACTTAGAGGTGTTGTGAATTTTTGGTTATCCTTAGAAATTCCAAAGGAATTTTTAAAGTATACAATTCACCCCCTCTTGTATTTGTATCTCATTTTACATATTCGATCCTACGTTTGGTATAATAGAGTATATCATATTCAAACATACCATCCTAACAATCACCCTTCCATCTTCCTTGAAAAAAGAAACTGACTCATAAAACTCTATGAGTAAATCCGGATACACCACATCTTGAGCTCGAGTCTTAGATATAGCTACACTTTCTCATCCATTGAGTCTGATATTCTTGGAAATTATAGAGTCGTACTTATTGAAAAGGTTTGGATGAACCAACCTTTCCTTATATATCTGTCATTCCGCAATCGACTTAACTGAAGACATTTCTTGAGAAGGCACTTCTGCAGACATTCGGACTGGAGCACTTCTGAAGAATTCGGAAGAGACTTTTGTAGAGGGTCAGAGGTTTAGCACGCACAAGCTTGATAATCGATGTGGGACAACCATCGGGGGTCCCCTTTATATAGGCGATAGAAGTGACCTTTCAACTTCCAGTTCCAATCTAACGGTTGGGAAACCTTCTGATCTGATCTAACGGTTGATATGATAGCCGCAAGGAAAAAATTTGGTTGAATCCGATCTTTTGAGGTTTAAAAAAAACATTCGGATTTAAAGAAACTTCAATCTAAGAAATTTTTAAAAAACAAAAGAAACTACCAACAAGTAAAAATGATTACGAAAAACTTAGGAAAGAATCATACCTTTCGGATTGCTAGATAGATTATTCGTACTGAGGAACATTCTTTTGAAGAACTTTGAATACGAAAAAAAAACTTCACTATGAAAATTTTTAAATCCGAGGATTTCCATTACGAAAATTTCAAATCCGAAAATTTTCATTACAAAAATTTCAAATCCAAGAATTTTCATTACGAAAATTTGAAAAACATACTGCGAAAATTTTCATTACGAAAAATTTTGAAAAACCAACTGCGAAAATTTTCATTACGAAAAATTTTGAAAAACTAACTACGAAAATTTTCATTACGAAAAATTTGAAACACTAACTTCAAAAATTTTCAAAAACTTTAATAACAGATGTACTCCCCCTCTGAAAAGAAGTTTATTACTGTAAGAAGATTGGTTGAACAAATCTTCTGTTTAATTTTCACGATTATCATTCCTAACTTCTGTTTAATGTATTCAAATCTATCGGAAGGTAAAGATTTTGTGAAAATATCAGCAAGTTGATCTTGCGTTCCGATGAATTGTAGAATGATATCTCCTTTTAGTGTGTGGTCCCTAAGAAAGTGATGTCTGATATCTATGTGCTTTGCACGAGAGTGATGTGCAGGGTTTTTACTAAGGGCAATGACACTTGTGTTATCACACAAAATTTGAGTCTTAGTAAAACTCAAGCCATAGTCTGTGAGTGTGTGTTGCATCCACAACACTTGAGCACAACAACTTCCAGCTGCTACATATTCTGCTTTAGCAGTGGAAAGTGCTACTAAGTGTTGCTTCTTGCAAGACCAAGAAACTAATGAATCTCCTAAGAAATGACAAGTTCTGGATGTACTCTTTCTATCCATTCTACATCCACCAAAGTCAGCATCCGAAAAGCTTTTTAAGACAAAATCATTTCCAGAAGTATAAAATAGTCCTAAAGTAGCGAAAAATTCTCTTCACTGCCTTTAAATGAGATTGCTTAGGATTTGATTGATATCTTGCACATAAGCATACTGAATACATTAAGTCTGGACGACTAGCTGTCAAGTAAAGTAGACTTCCTATCATACCTCTAAAAGATGTTTGATCTACTGGTTTCTCAGCTTCATCAAGATCAAGTGTGTTTGAGGTACCAATGGGAGTACTTATACTCTTAGTGTTGTCATATCCATACTTTTTAAGAAGATCTTTAATATACTTATATTGGGATATCTAGATTCCTTTTGGTTTTTGAGAAATTTGAAAACCAAGGAAAAATGTTAACTCACCCATCATACTTATTTCAAACTCAAATTTCATTAAATCCGCAAAGGAATCAGTTAAAGATTACTGAGTTGAACCAAATATAATGTCATCAACATAAATTTGAACAATCAAAACATTTTTCTTATCTTTCTTTATAAAAAGGGATGGATCTGCATTTCTCTTAACATAGTTATTTTGAAGCAAAAATCTTATAAATCTATCATACCAAGCTCTAGGTGCTTGTTTAAGGCCATATAAAGCTTTGGTAAGTCTAAAAACATGATCAGGGTGTTTTGTATCTTCAAAGTCAGGAGCTTGCTCAACAAAAACTTCCTCTTGAACACAACCATTAAGAAAAGCACATTTCACATCCATTTGAAAAAGTTTGAAATTGAAGAATGTTGCAAAGGCAAGTAGAATACGAATAGATTCAAGTCTAGCTACTGGAGCATAGGTTTCTTCATAGTCTATTCCTTCTTCTTGATTATAGCTTTTAGCAACCAATCTAGCTTTATTTCTTACAATTATTCCATTTTCATCACACTTATTTCTGAAGACCCATTTTACTCCAATAACAGAGGTTTTCTTAGTTCTTTCAACCAAGGTCCAGACTTTATTCCTTTCGAATTCATTTAGTTCATCTTGCATGGCTTTGATCCAATCATCATCACCTAAAGCTTCATCAGTTCTTTTTTGTTCTAATTGGGAAAGGAATGCTATATGTTCTACTTCATTTCTTAAGGAACTTCTAGTTCTTACAGGTCGATTCACATCACCAATGATACTATCACTAGGATGATTCCTTAGAAACGACTGATTTGGGTTTTGTAAAGCCTGTTCATCAACATAGGGTAGGAAATCTTCTAGGGTAAATGTTTCAGAAATATCTTCTTGAACATTTTCCTTATCAAAAATATTTTCTATCAAAGGTTGATAATCAGTTTTTGAAAATACATCTGAGGATGTAGGTTGGGTTTGTTTAAAAACAAAAGGATCAATTTCATCAAATTTGACATGCACTGTCTCTTCAACAGTACAAGTGTTTTTGTTGAAAACTCTATATGCCTTAGAAGTTGTGGAGTAGCCTAAGAAAATTCCTTCATCAAATTTTGGTGCGAATTTATGAAGATTATCTTTAGTATTCAGAATGAATACCTTGCAACCAAAAACCTTAAAGTAGGAAAGTCTAGGTTTTCTACCATTCCATAATTCATAAGGAGTTTTATTAAGAAAATGTCTAATCAAGACTCGATTTATAGTATAACAAGCAGTAATTACAGCTTCAGCCCAAAAATGTTTGGCTATAGAATACTCACTCAACATGGTTCTAGTTATCTCTTGAAGAATTCTATTTCTTCTTTCAACAACACCATTCTGTTGAGGTGTTCTAGGTGCTGAGAAGTTGTGAGTAATGCCTTTTCTACTACAAAAAGTTTCAAAATCAGAATTTTGAAATTCTCCGCCATGATCACTATGAATAGTTTTCAATGGAAGGTTTTTCTCATTTTTAACTTGGGCTCTACAACTTTTGAAATAGGAAAAAGTTTCAGACTTCTTTGCTAGAAAATAGACCCACGTAAATCTAGTGTAATCATCAACCAAGACAAATACATAATACTTGCCCCCAATGCTTCCAGTTTGTGTAGGACCAAAAAGATCCATATGCACTAGCTGTAATGCATCAATAGTTGAGACTTCACCGATTGATTTAAAACTTGATTTATGCTGCTTGCCATATTGACAAGGATCACAAACTTTTGAAGAATCAAATCTAAGATCCGGTAAATCCTTAACTAGTCCTTTCTTAGAAAGTTTGCATAAGTTCCTAAGGTTATAGTGTCCTAGCCTTCTATGCCATAACCAAGAATGATCTTCCATTGCACTAAGGCAAGGTATGTCTTGGCTCCTAAGGTCTTCTAAGTTTAGTGTGTAAACGTTCTCTTGCCAATGGGCAGAGAAAATAAACTCTTCCTTGGAATTGTGTACTAAACACTTGTCATTTCTAAAATTCACAAGGTAGCCTTCATCGCATAACTGGCTTATGCTAATGAGGTTGTGCTTAAGACCCTTAACAAAAAAAACATTTGAAATCAAGGTTTTTCCAAGAAGAACAATGTTACCTATACCAATAATTTCTCCCTGAGCATTATCTTCAAAAGTTACTTTTCCTCCCTTCGTCTTGATAATCTTTTGAAAATAGTTTTTGTTACCAGTCATATGCCGGGAACATCCACTATCCATGTACCACGTATTGTTGTTGGTACCTTCTCTATTTTCCTGAAAATAAGAAAGTTAGACTTTCGGAATCCAAACTTTCTTGGATCCGAAATTGTTACACAACAAAATTTTGGGTATCCACATTTGTTTAGAAAAATAAGCTTTATGAAACCCAAGGGATTGGACTTTATTCAAAGAACAATTTTTCTTCCAATGCCCACCACTTTGACATTTAGTGCAAAAAGGGGCTTTAGAAGGAACAAAATAGTTGTTTTTGAAAACGAGTTTTTGGTGAGTATAACCTATTCCAATAGTGTTTCCTTGAGGTTTAATTTGAGAATACATCTTATCAAAATTTTCCTTCCCAGAAGTAAAGTTTGCAAGAAGCTTCTTAAGAGAAAATATTTCGGATTTCAGTCTAATGACTAAATTCCTATCCTCAGAAATCATTTCCTTAGAGTTAAATTTTTCCTCAAAAGCTTTTATCTTTAAAATAGCATTCTTAAGATCTTTAGAAAGTTCTTCCTTTTCAGAATTTGCTTTCTCAAGGTCTTTAGAAAGTTTTTCTAAAAGCTCATCCTTATCTCCAAGATCTCTAGAAAGATCTGAAATCTCTTCTGTAAGAATTTCTTCCCTAGTATTTTCCTTGTCTAATTTTTTAGAAATTTTACAATTTTTGGCTTCAAATAACTTGGCAAATCTAGATACTTATTCATATGAAGGTTCTTCATTTTCTGAAGACGAAGTATCTTCATTAGAAGTATTATTTTCGGAATAGTAATTCTTATCAAGAGATAAATTTGTTAAAGCCTCGGCAGAGCGTACCTTGGTCATAAGACATGTGTTAGGGAAAGAAGTAGAGGCGATGAATCCTATATTCTTCTGTGTTGATGAATCATATTCAGAAGATTCACTTTCTGAAGAGTCTCCACAGCTAGCACTCCAAGTATCATTAGCTTTAAAACTTTTCTTGTGCTTTGATCTATAGAATTTCTTCTTATTCCTTTCTGAATTCCTTTCCTTCTTATCCTTCTTCTTCAACAAAGGACAATCAAGTCTGATGTGACATGTTCTTCTACATTCATAACGTGTAACTTCTTCATCTTTCTTATCTTTGTAGTCTTTCTTCTTGTACTTATTCTGATGATTCTTCTGAGCTACAATCTTGTTCATCCTCCAAGCAAGATTAGCTAATTCATTCTCTGACTTTTCTGTATCACTGGATTCTGACTGAATAATGACTTTCTTTGACTTTGATCTAGTTACCCTTTCTGGAGTCTTGGCTTTCATATGTTTAAAAGTGGTAGTAAAAGCAACTCCTCCATTCACATTCTTCTTCTTAACATTTTCAGCATCTCTTTTCATTATGGTTTCATGCTGAAGAAGAATTCCAAACAACTCATCTAAAGAAATCTGAGTGACTTTCATGTTCTCGTCAATAGTTGTCCTCTTGGACTCTCATTCATTTGGCATGATATCTATGATCTTATCAACAAGTGTCTCATCATCCAAACCTTTTTCTCCCATAGATTGTAAGCTATTCACGATAGTCATAAACATTTGTTGTACTTTACAAACAGGTTCTCCATAAGGAAAATTGAAACTATGGTATTCAGCTCTCAACATAGCTCTTCTAGTCTCTATGACTTTGGATGTACCGAAATGTGTAACTTCAAGTTTCTTCCAGATACTATTTGCAGCTTCACACGATGATATTTGACTATAGATGTTCCTAGTCATGGAACACAACAAAGTATTTCTGACTCTGAAGTTTGCTTGATATTCTGATTTCTCCTGATTCGTAAAGGTTCTCAATTCCTTATCCGGAATCTTATAATCTCCGGTAAGCATTAGATAGTTATCAATTCCAGTATTGATAACAAAAGTCTTCATCCTATCTCTCCAGTACTCATAATCATTTCCATCAAAAATAGGAGGTCTGGTAGGATTTAGATTATCTATAGAGCCAACATTTAAACCTGTCATTCTTAAGAAAAAACTTCGGCACACAAACTTGTTAGTAGTATGAGTTTGTAAACAAGAAAAATATCCTAAGCAAGGAAAATATAGAGCAATAGTATCTCTAGGAAAAACTGAATCCGAACTATATGATTCCGAAAAACAGATTCCGAAAAATATGATTCCGAAAAATCAAGAGTATTCTCTTCTAAATTTAATCGTGAGATTAATTCAGATTGAACCAACCCTCTGATACCAATTGTTAGGATGGTATGTCTGAGTATGATATACTCTATTATACCATCCTAACAATTGGTATCAGAGGGTTGGTTCAACCTGAATTAATCTCACGATTAAATTCAGAAGAGAATACTCGGAATTGATTTTTCGGAATCATATTTTTCGGATTCATATTTTTCGTAATGAAAATTTTCCTAGCTCGACTGGTCATCATTCCACCCCGCACGGTGCTCTTCCTCTTGTGTGCCACCCCACACATCTTTTGCATGTAATTTCTTGACCCGACTCACCCTATGAACAGTAACTAGACCAGTTTGACACGTGACCTCAGACATACCTCCTTGAATGTCATAGATTCTAACTAGTAATGGGGGTCTAAGAAGGTACCATGGGGAGGATATACCCCTTGTATCAGAGTAAGCAATGGTTGTAAATAATCAGTCATCATACACATCGGAGTGCGCAAATTTGTACATCATGGTTTGCTTTGTCAACAATCACAACATAGATGTCCACTTTTTCAACAAACACAATCACCTCAAAAATGCTTCAATGATCCCTTGAGGGATTTTTGCCCAACAACCCATCACCAAGTCTCACTGAGTCTCGCACCTGCTGAAAAGTATCAAATGTACCTCTCGTCGTACATATGTGTTTCGAGCTCCCTGAATCCAAAACCCATCTGTCTTCCTTTGGATTTTAAGCCTGCTCATTCTTCCTCTTTAGAAATCGGCATTCTCGCTTCACGTGCCCGTATCTTTTGCAGTAATGACACTGCACTTCTCCCTGTTCAACTTGATCATCTGAGTGTATGCTACCCATTGTCAGGCAGATTTCATCATCTGTTGATAATCCTGTGATGTTCACATCCTCCTCTTCAACTTTCTTCTTCCCAGCAACGTACCGTTTACGCTCTCCACAGTCACTTTTATAGTGACACTTTTTCTCGCACCAGAAACACGTGATTTCGCTAGGATCACGTCCCCTTGATTTTGGCTGTCATTCTTTACCTTCTGACTTCCGATACCGGCTCCTCCCGCGTTGATCACCTCGCATCGCTATGATTTGCTCGCCTGAATGTGTCACGGGTCTTCAGAATGCCTCTGAATCTTGAAGCGACATCATCACCTCATCCAGCTTCAATGTCTCTTTTCCCACGAGCAATGCAGTCACAAGCCCATCAAATGAGCTTGGTAGGGATGATAAAAGCAAAAGCGATTTATCTTCCTCTCCAACCTTCACACCGAGCCTCAATAACTGTGTCAGGATCTTGTTGAATTCATTGGTATGATCCAACAAATTCGTTCTCTCGTCCATCCGCAGCTGTTACAATTTCTTCTTTTAAGAACAATTTGTTGGTCAGCGACTTCGCCATATACCGCTGCTCCAACTTCTTCCAGATCTCCTTCGGTGATGTCTCGTCCAGCACCAAATATTTTACCTCATTCGCCAGACACAGTCGAATTGTGCTGACGACTAGCATCTCGAGCTCTTCCCAATCATCTTTACTGATTGCCTCGGGTTTTTCTCCGATCAACGGTCTGATCATGCCCTACTGCACCAAAAGATCCTTCACCGTGCTTTGCCAGAAGCCGAAATTGTTTCGACCATCGAACTTCACGATATCAAATCTCGGTAGTGTTCCACCACCCGTCGTCGTCGTTGTCGCAAAACGCGATCACCACCGTCGACGTCGAACCCTTCTGAAACCACCTGATAGAGTGCGAATTTTGAAAAACTAACCATACGGATGCGTCTGGAACGGTCAAAATAGTTGGAATCGACTCCTGGATCGCCGAAATCGGACACCAATTGACCGAGATATGGTCAAAACACGTTCAACGGTCCAGATCGTCCGCTGATGTGGCGCGCCGAAGTTCCTGCCGGAATCTCGCCGGAATTGTCACCGGCGGCGTGAACAGTGTCGTCTTCTCCGGCACGGTGTACTGTTCATCCGCGGGTTTGACCAAACTTTGACCGAGCCTACCGGGCTCGTTTCAACCCCGTTTTTATCGCCGCTTGCGCCGTTGGAATCTTCTCGCCGTCCTCTTCACAGATCTGGCCTCGGAAAAATTTTCCAACCACTTTCAATTTTCCGGCCACCGGAAAAATCGTCGTCGCCTTGCCGGTTCAACTCCGTTCGCTCCGACTCGCCTTTGATACCACTTGTTGGGGCACAGCGGAGGTGCGTGGTACCTCAAACACACAAAAACGGGAGTAAACGGAGCAACGCAAGGATTTACGTGGTTCGGTCGGATGACCTACGTCCACAGGATAAGGAGGCTGCTTCTCTATTTCATTTCTCTCCGGTTCTCGTCATAGGATCACAACACACACACCACATATTACACACATTACACCACAAGGGATTTGATCCCATTAAATAGATGAAGTAAAACCAGGTTGGTATGGGGTAGTTCATCAACCCCTTGAGAAGTCTCCTCTCGCTGCAGGCTGCTTCAAGGAAGGCTGCTATCCACCATGGAAGACCTGTAACCACCTGGGTAGGTTCTGTCGTCAAAGGAGACTCCACCAATCACTCCCAAATTGGGAGTGGTCCCTACACCCCATCACCATATTTATTATTATTCAAAACAAACAAAACATCAAGTATAGAATATAAAAGATAAAAGCAAAGAGGCAACGCACACAGACCACGAAAGCTATTTGAGCACAGGCTCGTCACTCCAGGGGTCATCGGTGAACCCTGGCTTGAAGATGGTAATGCATGCCCTCGAACTGGACAAACTCGCGCATGCAACCCCAACACTAACACAGAAAAGGAAGAAGATGCAGCACAGAAGCAATGCAACAAAACAAAGACAGCCTTACAGACTCGAGCCTACACCAAGAATCTGAGAAGTGGTCATCGAAGAAGATCAATAATGCTGCTGAGGCAGGGACTTCTTAAAGACGTCACGTTCAAATAAGGCTCATGGGAGGCGAGCTCTTCACCGGAGTAGGACACCGATACATGGACTATGAGAGTCATCGGGAGAAGCTCAGAAGGACTTCTCTCTCTCTCGACCTTTCTTCTCTAGAACAAAAGTCATAAGGAAGTTGATTGCCACTCTCAAGATGAATGCCCAACAAAAGAAGTGACACAGCTAGTAATAATGGCGAGGCAGCAACAAGACGACAGGCTGTCAGGCATGGTAGGTAAGGGCGGACGAGTGGACAGCTGAGGGCATGTGGAAGAATCAAGAAGGTTAGGTCGGAGAAAAATAGGAAGCACAAAATCTGCATACAAGAGCCATCAGATCGGCAGCAATCAGCGGACAGCAGCACACCCAGGAAGAACCTGAGCATCATAACACAAAAACCAGATCGTTCCCCAATGTTCACATGCCCCGTACTCATGGAGAGCAAGCTAGCAAGCCCATACGGACAGATGCCACAGCGAACAAGATCCCAAACCAAAATATGTTTTACCTAATAATAATAAACTAAAATAATTTTACATGGAAAACAGTAACAGTATTTTAATTTTGAAAACAAAATTTAACAACCTACATTTATAACATTTACAAAATATAAACTAAATATTTATAACAATTTAAAATATAAAAGGACTGCTGGCGAAGATAGATGCTTTGGAAGATATTATTGTTCGGTCTGGATTTTTTTATCAATATATGTGAAAGGATCAAACCGAACCAACAATGGAACAAAGATCAGTACATGAAGAGACAAACGACCACACTAGTTTTGAGACTAGTCATTCCTCTCAACCACCTACCTTACCTTACCCAGGTAATCAATTTTGTCAAGACTTTTTCTTCTTGTAAGTTGAGAAACCCTCTTGCCTCCTTAACTCAAAGTGAGGCGGAGGCATTCTTTTATAATGAATGAAAAGAACCACATCGGACCACAAGTCCGATGTGGAATACAGACTCCAACACTCCCCCTTCAAGCTAAGTGTACCTAGCTTGGATACATAATGAAAAAACAAGTCAAACAAATGAAGACAAAACAATCAACAGACTGCAAACACTCCCCTTCAAGCTGGACATACCCAGCTTGATGACAAAACATGACGAAATAAAAAGAAATCTGCAAAGGTTGCTGCTCCCCCTCACGATTGAAGCTCCCCCGCAGGATGATGGATGGATGATGTCGCAGACGCAGCAGATGAAACCACTCAGACCGACCGATTGACGGAACGCCAGGAATGCCGCACTAGTGGGGTCAGACGATGAAACGCCGGAAAATCCAAACTAGCACCGGGAAAACCGCACTTGTGGGGCCGGCGACGGGAGGCGGGGATACTGCAGAATTGTTGTGGGATCTGGCGGCGCCAACGAGCCCAAATCCTAGGTGATCGAGCTGCTGCGCTAGCGAATGGGCGCGCCGGCGGATAGAGATGCGGCTGCCGGGAGTCGTCGGGAGATGCCGGCGAGGCGGGGATGCCGCAAGAGGTGCCGGAGAGCCGAAACTTGAAGCAGGGCAGCCGCTGGGAGAAACTGGAGCCGGCTGGCTGCCGGAAGAGGAGCGCAGGAGGAGGCCGACGAGGGAGCAGGACAGCGGGAGGCGACACTGAAAGTCGGAGGAGGCCGCCGGCATGGAGGGGCCGGCAAGGGTGGAGGCCGGTTGTTGGAGGCCGGCTGTCGGAGGCGCCGGGGCGAGGGTGCCGGGAGCCGCGTCTGGGAGGCGCGGCTAGAGGAGCGGGGTGCCGGGGAACCGCCTGAGGCGCTGCGCGCACAGGACCGCCGGAGAGGGTGGTTCATGCGTAGCGGGAGAGGTGCAGTTGACCGGTTCGGGCGCCTGGAGAAGCGGGAGCCGGTGCGAGGAATAGGCGGGCAGTTCGGGCGGGCGAAGCGGGAGAAACCGTTCTGCGCGCCGGGAGTTGCGGAAGTGGGTGTCGGCCGGAGCGGGGAGCCGGGAAGAGCGGAGAGGGGAAACTGCCAGGAGGGGGATGTCGGCGAAAGGCTGGCGCAGGGGCCAGGACTCGTCGGGACGCGTCGCAGCGGATCCGCAGAGGGGCGCTGGAGAGGCCGCGGGCGGACAACGGGAGAGATCCGCGCAGGAGAGGGGACGTCGTCGACGGAGCAGCGGAGCAGTGCCGGACGAAGCACAGGGAGCCGCCGGGATGGGTCGTCGGGCCGGCGCGAGGGAAGCCTCAGTGAAGGCGGGGTCTGGCGCCGGGAGAGATCCGCCACAGGGGGACGGATGGGAAATACTCGGGCTCGTAGGCCATGGAAGCCGCCGCCCCCCGTGGGGGAGAAAAAAAATATTAAACCCTAAAGCGGAATAGAAAAAAATAGATGGAAGGGGGGGTCGGGATTAAGATCCCTCTGATACCATGTAAGTTGAGAAACCCCCTTGCCTCTACCTCAAAGTGAGGCGAAGGCATTCTTTTATAATGAATGAAAAGGACCACATCGGACGACAAGTCCGATGTGGGATACAGACTCCAACACTTCTAAATGTGAATCAAACAACATCTGATAACTTTATATTACTAAAAATATGTTAGGTGAAGTTGTATGTGATTTATATCTATCAACACTCACACATCTCCTTTTTGTGAGGGGTGCGGTGTATAATATTGCAGGAGACATGCTACATAACAAAGAAATTTCAAAACACATGAGTAGGGATTGAAATAGCTCATGAGCCGACAACTGAGTTACATGTTCCGCTTAAAGACACATGAGGTATATCCTTAATTTTTTTTTCCAAATGAAAAACCTTTAATAGTTGATAAAAATATGTCTGAAATGAGGTATGGTACTACAAACAGATAAAACAATGGTGAAACGAAAGGTTGAATCAAGACAATCTAGTGAATCGATCAAGAAAACAAACGGGCCTTCCGAGAGTACCTTCTGCCCGGCAGTTCCGCCGCCATATATATTAACATTACAAATTCATGCAGACACCACATTCAAAGATGGAAATATGTCATACATTCAATATGAATAAGAAATATTTGAAAATTATATTTCATTCGTGGTAGGTCTGGAGAGTATAAATGAGATTATCAAATTTGAATAGATGGGAGTCTCGTTTGTGAATAAATACATAAGGTACATTTTCATAATTCCTCTATCCAAAAAATGATCTACTACGTTCATAAAAGTTTTTAACTATTCATATTTTCTAGAGGTGTATATATTACTATTATATAAAAGGAAAATCATGTGAAGTAAGATTTGAACTCATTATTCCCAACATCATTTCTACGTAAAAAAAATTCTTTGGAATTGGAAGAAATTGAACATAGAAAAGATGAACTAAGTGAGTCGTTTGAGAAGAAAATATCATACGACAAACTCTTCTTGATGTCTATAATGTAGGGGTAAAAGTCTAAAATTTAATCATATAAAATATATTTTTCTTTTATCGTTACTTGTTTGTTTTTGTTTTTTTAGAAAGCATTCGATGCGATTTCAATTAATTTACATATCTCAAAGGTTTATTTTTTGGATCCAATGCATGGACTTCCATCAAGACGACCACACATGATGACTATTGTGAATTTTTAATGCACTATAAACTTCAAATTATATGTTTAATTTTGTGTTTTAATGAGAATTTTGTTATGATAGGGCGATTTATAAATACAGGCTAAATCATGGTATGAGACCAGTGAATTTTTTCAAATGGAAACATATTGAGGTATATATAGTAAGATTTTACTATCAAAACATATTTCAAATCAATTTACTTATTTTGGTTAATGTTTATGCGGTGTTTGAAGCAAGATAACGATGACGATTGTAGATATTACGTTTGGAAATTTATGAAAGATATCATATACCATCAAAAGACTAGTATTCCCAAACAGGTAATTTATGAAGGCAATTAAAATTTCATTAAAAAAATTCTTAATTGTTTGTCTATTTTCTCAGTACTGCCAGGATTTACAACAATCTAAATACTTAAAAGAAGTAAATTCAGTTAGAGATGAGTGAACAGAGTGCATGGTATCAGAATGTTTGCCGACATCAAATTTAGGTGATTGCATATTATGTTTGTGATCAAATACATGCTATGACCTTAGATATACATTTAGGATGTGAAGCATTGGTATCATAGTACTTGTATATTATTTTTGACCTGTTTCGCAAGGATAAGTATAGTGGAGGGTTACGCTCTACAAATTCTGACCTAGCTAGTAACATGTCTGTAGCTGCTCGTGCTCGTGAGGGATTAAACTTTGAGGTTGCAATAGAGATAATGGCGATAGGGAAATGGGCCAAGAATATATACAAACATCGTGAAAAGGTGACTTCCTACTACTTATCTAGTTAATTTTTTCATCATTTTATTTGCTATTTTTAAGTTAATTTTCTTATCATTTTTATCTGATACTTATTAAGTTTTTTCACGGATCTTTTTGGAAGCCATTCTTTGCTTTCAACTATCAGCAACAAGCCATTAAAGAGAGAACATGTTCCATTAGGATGGAAGAGGAAACCGCATGCTACCCGAAACGTAAAGTGAATTGTAAAGATGCATCTACAAAATCTATAATCACGCTAATTTTCTTCAATTCATTTTTGAAAGAGACTCTGCAGTTCAAATTGAAGCTCTCGTCTACTAAGGGATTTTGCTACAGTTGAAGGCGAAGTATGACTTCCTAAAAGATCTTTCGTCAAGGCATTGATTACGATGAAATCTTTTCACTGGTTGCAATGTTGAAATCCATCAGAATTATGCTCGTCATTGCGGTTTTCCATGATTATGAAATTTGGAAAATGGATGTCAAAACAGTCATTCTTAACATAAACCTCCAGGAAGAAGTCTATATGACACAACCCGAAGGGCTTGTGACTCCAAAGGATGTCAACAAGGTATGTAAGTTGCAAAGATCCATTTATGGATTAAAGAAAGAATTTGGGTCATGGAACATTCATTTTGATGAGGCCATAACAGAATTTGGTTTGATCAAGAACGAATGTGAGTCGTGTGTCTATAAACAGTTTAGTGGAAGTGCAGTTGTTTTCTTAATAGTATATGTTCATAACATATTACTCATTGGAAACAAAATATTAGTCTTACAGTCTTTTAAGGCATGGTTGAATAAATGTTTCTCTATAAAGAACTTGGTGAGGCATCATATATTTTTGGGATCAAGATTCATCGTGATAGATCTAAGAGGTTGCTCAGCCTAAGTCAAAGTACATGCATTGACAAGATACTGAAGAGATTCAGTATGGAATAATCCAAAAGGGGATTGTTGTCAACGTCACATGCCATTCATCTTTTCAGAAAAATGTGTCCTCAAACACATGAGAAAAGAAACATAATGAAAAAGATTCCATACACATCAGCGATTGGCTTAGTCATGTATGCTATGTTATATACTAGGCTAGATGTCATCTATGCATTAAGTGCGGTGGGAAGATATCAAGATGAACCAGATGACTGTTAGTGAATGAAAGTTAAGACCATCCTTAAGTATATGAGGTGTATTAAGGATATGTTCCTGGTTTATGGAGAAGATGAGAAACTAGTCATCAGAGGATATGCAGATGCTAATTTCCAAACAGATCAAGATGACATAAAGTCACAAACGGAATACATCTTCACTTTGAATGGAGGTGTTGTGAGCTGGAAGAGCTCAAAGCAAACTGTGATCGCAGATTCTACAACAGAGTCCGAGTATATTATTGCTTCTGAGGTAGCTAAAGAAGCAATATGGATGCGCAACTTCATCCAAAAGCTTGACGAGGTACCTAAAAGTAAAAATCATATTACATTATTGTGATAATACTACAGCGGTGACTCTTGCAAAAGAGTTAAGATCATATCAGCGGACGAAGCACATACTTCGGAAGTATCATCTCTTGAGGGATTTTTCTTAGAGAGGCGAAATTGCAGTGAGCAATATTTCTATGGAAGACAACGTGGCGGACCCCTTGACTAAAGTCTTGACTCTGCAGAAACATGACTATCATATGAGGTCTAGCAAACTGAAGGTCGTAGACAGTTGGCTCTAGTCCAAGTGGAAGATTGCTGGAGCTGGTGTCCTAGGACGGACTGTTTGTACTTTGATTACATGTATATTTGATGTATTGAATATTAATAAAACTTCTTATTACGTATTGTTCGTTGTTCTGCGTGACTCTAATGTAATAATGTCCTAGAGTATATGTCGCATTGATAAAGTCATAGTAGCTCCCTGATATGATGAGAACCTTGATGTGTTATGACGATATTCTTAAATAATGTTATGTGGTTGGATAACGTACTATGATGGGACACAAAGTACTTAGATTGTCAGATGTGAGTACTCGTAAGCAGATGAGGGTTCTTCTCATGAAGTTCGCACTTGGTAATCTTTAAGACGGGAGATTATGATAACAGACTCGCAAGTAGGAATTCTGCATGTTTTTTTGTCATCATATATTCCTATCTGCGAGCGTGTATAATGATCCTTATACTTTAACATTATTATTAATGTATGTTACAACTTGCGTACTTAGATGTATTTCGTAAACCGTGACGATAACAATTCATGGCGAAGTTGGATATGTTGGGTGCGTCACAAGTGACATGTCATTAATGGATAAGTCGAAGAAAGATTTGTCTCTTCCATTTTTATAGAAGCTGATATCTTGGCACTTTGATTAGAATAGAACTATCGCATTAAATTTCAGGGTAATGATGTAATGATGAGTTTATTTCAATTAGTCAAAGAAAGAAATATCGAGCATATAGGTTGGTGACACGGATGTTCAACCGGTTTGATGAGATATTGTGCCAAAGGGATTATATTACACAGTGAATGTTCGTATGTGGTTGTCAATGTTGCGACATTAAGTTCTTTTTTTTTGTGTCTTTGACCCATTACTAGACAGTAATCTTGGACTTTAGCCAAACTCGTCTAATGCCGACGAGAAAGAATATTAAAGGGTCACACACTAAGTGTTTCCGTTGATCTTGATTAAATTCTATTTGAATTTAATTGATGAAATAAATATTATTCCCAAGACCAAGGAATAATTATATTCTCGCATAAATTAAATAAATATTTATTCGTCGACATGTGAATAAAAATATATTTATTTATTTTATTGAATATTTAATAAATATTTATTCGTCGGTATATGAATGAAATATTTATTTATGAATAAAAAATATTTATTCAGATATTCAACAAATGTCGAGCATTTCAAATGGACCAAGACCGCGTCCGGTGATAAATAGTTATTTACAACCCAATAAATATTATTTATCGTTTGCGCAAGATGGCACACGCCACAAAATAATTATTATATTATTATTATATGATATGGGGTTTATTAATGGTTATAATATTATTTAATGGTCGGCATGCAATTAAATAAATATTTTAACCTAAACTCTAGCTCTATAAATAGGCGGTTGTGTCTATTGTGTAGTGCAATCCAAAAATCCAAAATCGAGAGTAGATAATTGTTGCGCGCAACGAATTCTCTCTCGACTCCTTTTTCTCTTCCTCTCAAGAACAAAAATGCAAAATATATTTCTTCAAGATCGAAGAACGAACAATCGAGAACGAATGCAAGGCATTTTGATTCGCCATGCTAGCACCCGAAGATCGAATGGCGTTGCTCGGAGATCATTAGAGCGCGTGTAGATCACCGCTAGAGAGATTCTACCCATGGATCCTCACAATCGCAACGAAGGAAATCCAAAAGGGTCTTTTCGGACGATGATCATCGACTACGAAGAAAGAAACCTAAGACGAGGTAGTTGATTTCTTCCAATCTAAATAAATTAATTATAAATTTAACGTGCAAGATCCTTTATTGAGGTTCCTGGCAATTGAAATTAAAAGAAATTTTAATTATCACATCGTCCACCGCACGCTTCCGCTGCGCCTAGAACCTTCATAAAGAAGACGTGCACTGAGTTTCATGTTTTTGAGGTGGGATGGAGATTACAGGACATAGCCGACACATGAATTATACTAGGAATATTGGGATTTTAGGCCTAGAAATTTTTATAATATGATTTATATGATCATAAGAAAAAATTTGGAAACGGGACTAATTTAAATTATACGAAGAATTGTTCCTTCTTTCCGGTATTGATTCATTCCAGTATGAAAGGTGAAAGATTGTCATTTCAGTGCATCAAAGTTATAAATATTTTGAAAAATAAATCTAAAGAGAGGAGCATTAAACTCAAATTAGATATCACCAATGTGTTTGTAGAGGTGAGAAAAAGGTCGGTTTGGTTAAAATTGGTCAGAATTTTCAAAAACTGAAATAACCAACCAATGATTTTTTAATAACCGACTCTGCTATACTTTAACAACCAAAACCAAAATAACCAGAAACCAAATGAACTGACTGAATTTAATTGTTTTGAAATAACCAAAATAACCAAGATTAAAACAATATTTCAGTTTGTAAAAAAAAGTACCAGTGTCCAGCGTTGTAGGCCTCCTCTCCAAATTTCTATCACCACCTGTATTCCAAATGCCCAACCAATAGCATTCCAAATGCTTAGTAACAGATGCACAAAACCCTCAAATGTCCACTATCATAGCTACTGTGGATTATCCATAAAAAATTACAACAATCCTTCAGGAAAATCATCAGTTCTATACAGATTGATCAAATTGAAACGAGAATTAACAAGTTTTTAATCATCTATTTTGATAATTGGATGGAAAAATTATAATAATATATTTGTAAATGGACAGTCATCCAGATTACATCATTTGTAGTATGTAATAATACGGGGAAGGATCATGAACGAACTTCAAAGAAGAAATTCCAAATGCAGAAACATGACTAACCAATAGTGTATTTAGAAAACTACAAATACCATAAATATATGCTTGCCTAGGATTTATGATGACCAAAATCCAAATAAGAAATTACAAATGCAAAAACATGACTAATAAATAATGAATTTACAAAACTAAATACACCATAAATAGGTGCTTCAAAGCCTGATAAATGATGTGTCAATGTTATATTTTTTCCATTTGATAAGTCATTGAGACTCTTCTTTTTTTTCTTTGAACCAAAATCAAAAATCCACACGCCCTAAAAATAAAAACAGCCTCAATTAGCATGAATCGCATAACCATCAAACTAGAGGAGAAAATTCCAAAAACTAACCTATGGTCAGTTTGTGGAACTGCAATATATCCATTACACTAGAAACCGCCAGAGAACACCAAAATATGGATACAAATAAATGGAATTTTCAATCTATGCATTCCTACTTTTAAGAGATACATGTAAAATATGACAGGATATCATACCACAAATATGAACACAAAGAAATCTAAAATCTTTCGATCTTTCATTAAGAAAATTCGAAGCCACGTCTGATTTGCTTTCATTTCGTGTAATCTTACCAAGGAGCTCCATCGATGACAAAAGACCCTATAAGAGGGGGGAAACATAACAGATACATTCGGCTAAGAAATAAAGTGATGTGGGAGAATTCTACTGCAAATTCCATTAAAATAAAATGATATGCCCAGATATGCATGTAAAGAGATGTTGTACACAAGTTAAGTGGATGATGTTGGGATCATTGGAAATTAATTAAATGGATTTAAGATTTATTCATTTATGTTGAAATTACTGAACCGCGGATGAAATCGCAACATATTAAGTATATTAGATTAATTAATATGCTATGATGGCATTTCATTGATGGTGGCAGATTTGTTCTACTATACATGACCTAGATTTGTTCTACCATATGATAAGAACAGAGGACAGGGGAAAGGCACTTTGTAATATAAAGCGGAATGGGAAGGGGAGTACAACAAAATGAACTGACACTTATAGCAGAATTCACCTAAGAGAATCCGTGATCCCTCCTAGTCCAAGCCCTATGGCCGAAATACCTAGAATTTCTTCCCCCTGGACACACTAATCCCTATTCTATTTATAAGATATTTTAGGGAATCAAATACAACTGGCTAACAAACTCAAAAAGCTCCTAACAGGTGGGACCACCACCACTCTAACAGACTCCACTCAAACATAATGTTGGGGACCACATGCTGGTTTTCCTCAGCCACCTGCTTGTGGGTCCCTCCAGCTCCTTGGCTAACCACCTGGGCTAACTGCCCATGGGGACTCCCTATTGTAAACCTGCATTCCTAGCACCATACATGTCCATGTGTGAGTGAAGAAGTATGGGAGTCATAAGTGAATGGTTGTAGGAAAAAATGGTTGTCTGCTACGTTGCATAAAAGGAAAACATAATAACTTATATAATAAGCTAGAATATTCCATAAGGAGTTTTTATATGGACTTCATATTCTGCATTGGAGGAAAAGAGATACAAATTCATGTGTATAGAGAATAATAGAAGATGGTCATGAAAGTCATACCCTACAAAGAAGGCATGTCATTCTCAACGATGGCATCACTATAATACTGGTTTGGAAGAAATCATATGTTGTGAATCAGTTATTTCATTGGATACAACAATATATCAGCACTTACAATTAGCGGTGTATCATCTTCTACGAGAGTGTTGTCGAAACTTTTGTTTCTCGATGTCTTACTTTATGACTGAGTATTCTCCATGCTCATAAACTATTACAGTTGTAGTTTTACCTATGTTTCATATCATACAAGAAAGAAGGGGTCATAATAACACCACAAAGCACAGTTTTGTGAACAAATGAACACTGCGCAATTTCAAACCAGAGAAACAGGCAGGATGTTGTGTGTTTCGGTCACTTATACATGGGACGTCTAGTCTTCTACGGTTACTGTGTTTGTACAGTGGCTAAAAGAATTTCTATCAGCTTTTAGATGGGAAGAACTATGTACTTCACATATGCAACAAGTCATTGTCTATATTGATTGTCATATTGCTAAAGGACCACATAGTAAATAGAGAAACTGTATTTTCTGTAGGATCGTGGTGGCCGAAACATATTCTGTGAATCAATGTATGCGTAATGGGTTGTAGTTTATGAATGGGTACTGTCACATGTTACAATGGAGGGTTGTTGTGGGTTTTGTCTTTGACCATAAAGGATGCCACCCTCTATGAAATAGAGGAGTTTCTTGTTTTGATGAACAACGCAAGCACTAGTTTTATGTGAAGGTTGGTGGTGTGCTCTACAAAATATATATGTCATCTAGTTTTCTATGTGGAGAAGCGCTGCTGCTATGCATGAAAGGATTATACATGGGAAATAAGCTTATATGCAAGAAATGATAATACATTGTAATAGAGTTTCAAAGACATACATGGGAAATATGCATATATGATATGTCATCTGCAAGGTGTGCCATCTGCTGTGCTAGACTCGCATTTTTTTTGGATCCTAGACATGGAGAGCCATATCATATCCTAGACAGCTCTTTTTCTTACTTTACCGTTGGTGTAGATTCTAATTTTATTTCTACCTAATACATTCTCAACACCTACAAATATCAATTTATCATTACCAAAAATCAAATCTCCATCCCCTTGAGCATGCAAAAAAGTTTTTCAAGCTTGTTAATTAAAATTGTGTTTTTTATCACTTATATAAACTATTTATTCAAAAATTTAAAAGTAATTTTCAAGGAATAAAACCACTCATTTTTTTACAACACTTATTATAAGTGAATGATAATATAATCACTTTTCGATAAGCACCACAAACCAACACAAATATATATTGTATTTCAACTTATTTTTAAAAAATTATAATTATAATTATTCTAGACATTACTTAATCTTAGTAACATTAATTGATCAAATTATTTTTCAAATATTAGTCATCGCTACTAATGATGGAGGTATTATTTTGTCTCATAAAAACTCCATGATTTTAATTATCAGGTGTTAGATTTAGTTAAATATTTTATACAAGTTAATCCTTATCATAAAATTCAAAAAAAATGTTACAAACACATAAATAATGCAAGCATGTGAGGGAAAACATGGAACTTGAGAAAAACTTGGGTTAGAAAACTCATACCTTAGGAAATCCCCACTTGTCCCCTACCATCTTTACAGTAACCTTCCATGACTTCCATTTTTATTTCAAATTAAAGTTGATGTGATGTAGTTTGGATTCGATAGGATAAATTCGGGATCTCTTGTCATCTAACACATAAGTGCATATGGATTTAAAAATAATGTTTTAGACGTTGTCGTTTGAAGTGTTCCGATTACACAGATAATGGTTAAAATTGATGTTACAAAAATAGCAGTGATGAATGTATGAGTTTGACATTTTGGATCTAGAAATAAAGATGTTTCTAGCAAGACACAAATGGAAGGCCTCAGTGTTATTACATGTGCATCTAGCTATAGTTGACAATAAAACTGTCTCTTATGTTGGTGTGAAAAAACATATTATTTTTGTAATAATGTGGATACCACTGCACCGTATGGAAAAATACTAGACCAGTTGACCCAGGTAAAAAAGAAACATCAAATCACATTTTCAAGTAGAGCAACCGTATAAACCAGCATCCATAAAAAATTAAACCATCCTCATCTGCCTGTGGTACTCTCTAGTACATCTTAGCACAGAAAAATTAAGAATCGTGACTTGCAAGTGTTCAGGAAACAAAAAGGATAAAATTAAGTTTTTTTTTACAAACTACTTCCATGCAAGTTGTTCAAAATTGTTAAAGCATAACTCGTTATTGGGCGGTTGTAATTTTCAGGCATGTCAAGGATTCTCACAAGGACCAAATGTGTTCATAACCAACAACTCATTTGTTAGGGACAAGTACATAAGAGAGCTGGCATGAAAGAGTACCCCAGTTGTTGGAAGTCATTTCAAAGACATAGGGATCTTTAATGGCAAAGAATCTCTGACCAACAAGTATATCATGGTGAGTGAAGATAACCACTAGGTTTTATTCATTCCCTTCAATGTAAACCGGCATGGAGTAATATTTGGTTAAGCATTTTCACAGTACTACTTAACTTGGAAAGTTGGTTATTCAGCATCCATAATTTCACAAAAATATTCAACACTTCATAGAATGTAGAGATATGGAAAACACACACAAAAAAGCATATTCAAAATCATTTTTGTAAATATATGGAAAGATCACGCTAAAACTGAACTACTTTGCCATCCAAATCTTGACCCTTGAGAGAATGAAGAGGGGATTCAATGTAGATAGTGAAACCCATGAAGTAGTGGTAAAGTAGTTCAATTCGACAATTCAATGAGAATGGCCAGCAACTCCTCATAAATGGATTTATATAATGTGAAGGTCTGTAAGAAGGTAGAGTATTCATTTATTGAGAGAGGCATTGATGTCATCGAGGGTTTGAAATGGAGTACCTATGTGGAAGACGATCCAAACAGGTGGAGGAGATAAAATCACCAAAAGAAAAATAACTGGATTGGCTCGAGAGAATTATGCAATTAGCATACGAAAATCATAAAAAAAAACAAAAACAAAGACAATAAAACTCATTCCATCTGAATTTCACATGAACCCTAACTCGAATTCAATTCAAACATTGGATTCCCATGATTTCAAGTGCATAAAACTTGAAAAAGGAGAAATACATACCTCTAGGCTCATACATGGACAAACTGAATGAGAAATGGGTTTCTTTCCATGCTCTTCCCAACATCTCAGCTTTATAGTTGAGAGAGGAAAAAATATGTCGAACATCAGTGGACAGAGTGGTATAGGAGGTGGTAGAGAATCGAGGGTGTGGGTGTCGGTGCGGGCGACAGTGAGGAACCAGGCATGTGAGTGCAGCCGGTACTATAGAGGTGGCCAATGTGTAGATGCAGCTGGAGAAGAAGCTGGGGGAGGGGAGGCACAGCTGTGCGGGGAAAACGCGAATTGGGAGGGGATATGTTTTGGGTTTTTTGAATGGAGATCCTCAAATTAACCTGCGGTGCGACATACCTTTGATGATTCGATAGACGAAGGTGGACAGACATCGTTACAAAACGCCCCCTACATGGGGTGCATGAAAGTTCGAAAGGAATAAGGAGATTTCACAATTCTTTAGTAAAATCACCATTTTTGAATTAAACCACATATTAGTGACAAACGAGGGGAGAGATAAGCAGGAGAAAGAGAATGATGTTGTACTCCGATCTGTCAAAGAAAATGCCCAAGAACACCACCGCAAACCAATGGGGAAGAAGGAAAGAAGAGGGGAAGAGGCCCTTCAGTCATGTGCGCCAGAGGAAAGAAAGAAAATGAGGAGGCCCCCGTTAAAACCTGGTGGGATGTCACTTTTCCCCCTCAAAAGGCCAGTGGCTAGCCGGTGTGCCCAACAGGCTAGCCAGCAGCTAGCCGGTGGCTGCAAGCTGCAACCACCCTAGTTACCTTCGACACTCCTCCAAACCTCCTCAAAAACAAATTAGCCCCTGTTACCCATCCAAAAAACCCTTTTATTGTTCTCAAACTCTCAGAATTCCATTATAAACCTCGATTTAAAACCTAGACCATCCACTAATTAAAAAACTCAAAATTCTATTGAAATTAAAGACTCGTCCATACCCATGAGCATTACAGACTCCCCACCATAACGCTCCTTATCCTTGAGAAATCTCGGTGGTCATACAATAAAAAATCTCAACCTATCGGAGTCGTCAACTTATCACTAACCGGTTGAGTCCCATCTCGAAAGGCCAAGCACGCTTCTAAAGCAAAATCTCAAAATTAACGCGCTTAAGCTGCTGAATCACAATCCTATGCTCCTAACCATTACCAAAACATCATAATAATGCTTGTTCGAGCCCCTATATCCTGAGGCATGATCAAATCATCATTCGATTCATCATGGGCTTATGGTGCTCCCCACTATAAGCTCTATCCCCTAACTTCTAATTTTGATGTTTTGGTGCTTCTGTCATTGGAATTACCCATTAGAACTCCATACCCACATTCCAATGATGTGTCCAACATGGTTTCCATCCTACCGCACCCAGTTCTACATGAGAACGCCACTCACACGCCATCATCAATTCTCATTTTTGAATATAAATTGAGATAGGCACGTGACTGTCATCCATACAAAGCTTGGAGCACACCAGCTTTACCTCAAAAAACCTCAACCAACTTCTAAAGAACACCCGTCGTATCCAATACGATGTACCCGACATGGTTTCCAAAGCATTACATTCTATCTCACGAAAAAACACCGGTTGGACCTCCTCTGTCTCACCCTTTTTGAAAGTGCTCACAATCTACCCCCAGTGTGTTACCTAAAAACCCGAACATGATTCCTTTATCCTCAGAGGCACCCCATGATCATCCAAGTACCCACATCGACATTTGTACCTGGCCTTCGGTGTGATCTCCTCAATTGGATTATTAATCAACTAGACCCATGTGGCAATTGTCATGAGCACCAACACATCTTGTCCATCCCCAAACATAATGATTGGATGTGACCAAACCTACTCATACTCGAGTGCCATCACAACATGAATTATTATATGCTCCCAAATCAAATTGAGGTTCGCAACCTCAAATAGCCAATGGTGAACTCCTTACCATATGGATCTACATAAACCGCTCCTCAAGTGAAACCTCAATAGGAACCATTGTCAAACACATGTGTCACTCCTCCTGAGCCATGCTCACCTCATCCTAGGAAACACATTCCTTAAACCAACTCCTAGATCGACCATGTCACCACACCCGATCCACTTCCAATGTATCCTTTACCATGTATGGACATTTCCAAATCCTCATCTAAGCCCTAAGACTTCATGTAATTAAGCATTGCATCAAAACTTCTCAACACTCGACTCACACATGGTTATTTTCCAATCCATGTTTCAAAGGAACCATATGCAGCCAGTTCTTTCCACCTCAAACTCCCTCAATCGTAATGGGTGCACACTCCCATACCGCCCAATCAAAGAACCCAAATCACACCCCAATGATTCATACGATATCATCCTAGGCTCACAATCCCAAAAACTTACCATTCCCCTTAAAACATTAGTTCTTCAAACTAACCACACACTTAGCCATCATCTGACACTGTTTTAAGGCCTCAAGCATTTACCTACACTCACAACACACTCGAAAGTGAACCTACCTAGAAGTACTAAGGCACCACGATTCCTTTACCACACTCGACATCACTTCCAATGCATTTTTTAAATAACCTGAAGCACCTACCCGTGCTTCTTGCCTCATAAAAACCCCTAAAATTAGGCCAATCCATCTCATGAGTTTCCCTTGATTATCACAAGTCTTAGACTCACTAAACACTAAGTTGTAACTCAATGTCTCTAGTTCCTCCTACCTGGCCCATAAACAAAGGTCTCACTAAGGTCATAACACATAGGTAACACCTCATGTTCTCATTCATATATCCCATTACATCTTTCATGAAAACGCCCTCTTAAGGGTCTCAAAACAAATTGACACCACATTCCATCCCAATAACCTACCAAGGAACTAATTCGCATCGAACATCCTTATATAGGACCGCTCCTTCACGAATCATGATTTTTCCAGTCATCATCACCATAACCAACGACATCATCCTCAATGATCTGTATCAATGGAAACATAGACATTGGATTTGTTAAGTAGATTTCATTCCAAACTATATGGTAAAACACCATATAGGTTGTTAGTGACACTTTAAGAAATCAAACCTAAATTCTAACAACCTCTAAGGGGTTATAAGGAATTATGTGTCTGTACTGAACCACTAGGGTCTCTACACCTCCTATAAATGTGGGTCCATACCAACATCATTGTCAATGAGCATCCCACTATTGATCCACATGAACCTCCATCAGAAGAGAATTCATATAAAAATAAACCCAACTGAACAAAATTCAACAAAGTACTTATATAGGAAAACGTTATATGAGAAATTATTGACACTTTAAATAGTTGAGTCTCAATCATTGGTAAATAAAATCACACTAGAAGGCCAATATATCATGTGAATTATGCATTCCTGATATGATGCATGATATGCCTCTTGCATCCATAGGCCAAGAGCCAAAATCTATAAATGGATTCTTGCCTAGGGGCCAAGAGACAAAAATCCAATAACTCACAAACCATAAATCTCAAATCTTATGTGTGCCACCCTAGGTGAAAATCACAATAATTTTAATAGTGAAATCCAATAACATCATACTCAAGCTCATGGTAACTTGGAATTCCATCTGAAAAGGTGTTTGTGATGTTCTAGTAAGGATTCCATCACAATCTATGACACATCCCTATATCTCTAGCCTACCATCTCCCAAAATAGTAAGACAAAAAAATTATGATACCACTTTGTAACACCCTGGTCCGACTCACCCCATGATCAATAACCCGATCAGTTCGCCACATGACCTTAGGTGTTTCTCCCCAAATGTCAAAGGATTCCGACTAGCTATGGGGGTTTAAGGAGGTACCATGGGGTTGTTATACCCCCTGTATCAGAATAAGAAGCAATGATAAATAACTAGACATCATATGCAACAGATTATAAAAAATTATAAATAAAATGAATATGTTATAACAAAATGGAATTAAATATAAAACTCAAAAAGTCATGCTCAGAATATAAAATATAGACATATCACCCACTTTGCTGACCGAGATACAAAATAAATAAAAGAAAAAATGACACAAGGCCTTACTACTACTCCAATATATAACTCATCTCAATCACCTAAGTATGATCCATCCCACTCAATGTTCAAAACTTAGGCCTCTTCCTAACCTATAATTGCAACCAGTGAGAGTCTGTTTAGGTACCCTGGTGAAATAGTGGCCCAAGTAGGGTGTGAGTCCATAACTCAGTAGGGAAACACCAATGAAGTCCCATACATAACTGTAAATGCAGTTATATGTGTAGGTGACATGATCAATTAAAATTAAAGAATGACCATTATAAATAGATATATAAATAAACTAACACTGATCCTTAGGTCCAGGACCTCGATCGACTATACCTGCTCTAGACAGTGTTAGGGTGTCTTTGGGCACATCATGATATCATGAAAACCATATAAATATTATATCTTAGGGTGTAACCCATGCATCCCTACCACCCAAGCTAAAATGGACAATAACTCATCATGAATGGCTCAATGTCCAGATCCTAAGCATTCTGGGAATCTCTAAAACCTCTAACATAATAAATGGCTCGAAGCTGATTCTCAAGCGCCCTGGGAAATTGCTGAATCAGAAATATCTCCTAGGCCACCATGCCCACTAGCCAGATCTTAGGCTTCCTGAACATCCAATTCATATACATATAATGTTATCAGTCTTGACTGGTTGGGTCCTAGGGATGGCCTAGGTATCTCATAATAATAATCATCACAATAATAATCCTCAATCCTGAACGGCTGAATCCTAAACATGCTAGGAATATATCTTAAGGACCCGTGGCAACCAAGGTGTCCCGTAAAGACCTGAGGTCTAATTCCGATGTCTTGGGAATTCTTGACATGGCTCAACAACCAGATCCTATGATACACTCTAAGCATCAACAATGAAATCATCACATCCAAGTTGTATCACATAGTTTCACATGAAGCTCAAAATCCAAATCTCAAGAATCACCTATGGGAATCCATAACATCACTATTACACTAAATTAGGCCTACAGGTCAAGTCCAAGGATGTAATTTTGGGTATCTATAGGTGCATAAAAAATATCCAGGTGAGAGAATAAATATGGGATAGGGGTTGGCCAAATTCTAAAACTCATCCCCACTTTCCACAGTCCTGTGGGATCACATGTTCAGTTAAGGTTTGAAGGTAACACCTGATTCCATCTCTACCCATACCCACATGCACTCACTCAGGGTTGTTCTATCATTGTGCACCTACTAGGGTCCCCTAAATCACATCTAGGGAGAGGTACCCTACTTGGGGACCTCTTGGAGAACACAGGGGAAGAGGCACCCCACTTCGGTACTTATTATTAGTCAAGTCACTCGGGTCATTACCCATCACATGAAGAAGGTCATGGGCTTAGGTAATTTTATAACATAACATGACCTCATGGTCCTCAAGGGTATGCCTCATAGGAAACCCACTAAAGAGATATCCTAAATCATGTCTCATACTCCATGGTCTCTCAAGGACGGTCACTCGCTCAACCCAATCCTAGTTTGCCTAAGGTCTATACACCTAAGCCCGGTCACATCAAATAGGGGAGGAACACCCACCTTGGGTTAGTATTATGCACCTATTATCTCTAAGGTATCACATGGTTCTTACAAGCCCCACTTGGTCCTGTCATCATGAGTCCACTATCACCTACTCTTAGAGGTGTATTCCTCTCACAAAGAGGTCCACCACATTGAATCTATTCTAATTTAAATTAAGGATCACCCCTCAGAGTACTGGTATCAAGGATAACTCAGTCAATGTCCATGATCTCTTCCATCAATGAGTGAGGCATCTAGCCAAAGTGCAAGGTCTCATCATGGACCTTATCTATCTATAGGGTCCAAGGGATATCATATAATTAATTAAATGATTTAATTAATTAGGCCATTAACTTAAATAACCAATTCATCTCCCTTAGTAGCGAGACTGCATGTCACAATGCATCAAAACAAAACAAGTGTTATACCATAAGATGAGTACTACAACCACCTACCTTAATTAAAGATTTTACCAATTATTTATAAGGTTTGAAATCTCTTCCAAGGATTGTCCAAGATTTCCTAAGCTCACATCATCAACCAGGTAGCATGTCACCATGTCACACTAGAACTGAAGCCAACCACCCATGGGAGGTCCACAACAGACCCCCAACACCAACCCGATATTAAAACCTAAGTTCCAAAACCATTTTTATCATTAATTAAATTAAATTTAAACAAAAAACCTCAAATAAACCAGTATAATTAAGTAACTTTGATGATTCAATGGATAGAGGTAGATTAATGTCATTATAGAATGTCCCTTATGAAAGCTGCATGAAAGTTCTGAAGGAATTAGAATATTTCACCATCCTCTAACGAAATCACCATTTTTAGCCTAAACCACATCTCGCTAGATTCATTGACAATGAGGGGAAAATGATTAGGTGAATGAGAAGGAATATGTTCCTTAATCCATCAAGTAAAACACCCAAGAACACTTCCCCAATCCATGGGAAGAATGAAAGGGAGAGGAGGAGGTCCTCCATCCATGTGTGTAAGAGAAAGGAAAGAAAAGGGTAATTCCCCCTTTAAAACCTGAGGGAGGAAATGTTATTTTCCTCCTTCATAATGCCACTAACTAGTAGGTACTGGGCCACCAATTTTCTAGTGCACCCAATAGGATAACTCAACCCCTATCTTTCCCACCAACTAACCTCCAACTAACCGGTGGCTAGATGGTAGTTATAAGTTGCACAAACACTATAGTCCAACCAACCCATCTACCTATAAAGCTCCTCTGAGACTCCTTGAGAACATTTTTTTATCATTCCCCATATAAAACTCCCCTTTATAGGTGTTAAAACTCTCTTAATTTCATTCTAAATCCCAATTTAAAATTTGGCCCATCCAGTAATTGAAAAACTCGGATTTATTTTGAAATTAAAGGGTTTTCCATACCCATGGTCATTACACTGCCAGTTCTAACCCACACCAGCTCTATGATCCTCCTCCACCATCAAGGATAGCTATGGTTGAGTATGATAACTACCTTACAGTGGCAGATCCTACCTCTTGTAGCTAGCTTGGGACATCCCCATTTTTATTAAATACTTAACCTAATACTTTTATAAAATACCTACAACTTCTATATATATGTTTTTATCTAGAAAAGAACATGTACAAACCTTATTCTACTTATTTAATAAAAACATCTTCACCAAATCCAACATCACTTATTATCAATAATCCCACAACTCCAATCATCACATATTGTCTAAAAATCCAATATAATCCTTAAGCATTCAACAATATCCCCCTTTGTATTTTTTTTATAGTATACCCTTAAATATATTCCATAAAATCCAATGTGATAATACACCCTTTCAAGTTTCCTATATCCCATATATTGAGTTTTTTTGGCATCTCTTCCACTATACTGCACAACTTTGGTTAGAGATCGTGGAGCAGTGGTGTCACTCATTCATTTCCAAATCAATAAGTGACTTCGGCTAGATCATGTCATGCGATAATTTGGTTACATACAAAACATCCTTTATTCACCACACTATATTGATTCATTGAATATTATTATGATCATAGGTAAGTAGGAGACTAATTGGTTGTGCTACCATGATCAGTACATTGAGTCTTGGGAATTATGTTCCTAGTATAGTATCATTCTATGATCATATCCTATAGTATGAATACAACTATCAGAGTAGGGGAATATGTGTATTGGTTTCAACATCATACTATCATGTAACTTACATGTCATGGGAAGTATCCTTCATTATTTGGTACGTTTACTATCTTTTTTTGATCTTTTTATTTGAATTTTTTTATTAACTTGAATGTTATTTTATTTTATGGTTAGAGGGGTTATAAAGACTTATACATATCTATAATCTCCAAGAGGAGGAAGTTTTCAGTTAGGATATAATTTATGTAGATCTTGTGGATCTTATATATCATCTTGATTCCTTATATGAGAGAGTCTATAACGTGGATCCACTGGCATATCTTGATGCACATTCTCTTGAAGAGGTTGTTGGGGATGTTGATCTAACTGATAATACCATTGGGGATGATGCACAACCACCACCACCACCATCGGTAGGAGGACAAAGATGAGGACAAATCCATCGATTCTTGAGAGAGGTTCCATGTAACAATTCATGATTTATTTACCCATTATTTATTGATTTTGAGAGTTTGTGGTGTTCAGAGGAGGCTCAAGGAAGTTTTGATGGAATTTGGAGATAAAATTATGTTTTAGTGGGTAATTCATGATGTGAATATGTAATTACAATGTGAGATTTTGTTCATATATTGGAGGTTGTTGATTTATGACTCAAAAATTTGAAATGTGATTCTATGCTTAAGTGATTCATAATGTGAAATAATAATTTATGATATGAATTAATTCAAGGTTGAGGTTCCATAAAAATTGATGAATGTTAGTTGGGATTAGATTTTTATGGATTCATGACCTGAGTTTATTTCACAACCTGAATTGGAGGGCCTCCCACAAAAACTCATGACATGAACTAGTGATTCATGTCATGAATGTGCTGAGATCCAAAATGTTTATAAATCCCAAATATCTTCTGAATTCTCTCATTACTCTATCATTTCTCACAAACCTTGAGAAAACTCTAGGTGATTTTGGAGGATCTTTTATCTTCTTTTCCCCATGCTTTGATCCTTTCCTTTTATAGGATGATATTTTTCCATCCATAGTGAGTAAATCCCCTTCTCTCCCTCGATTTCTTTGGTTCTTATTTGGTAATTTTTGGTAGTGATATTGTTTTGGTTTATAGAGTGTTTAGAGATACAATTTTTTATTAAACTTGATGTGATTCAGGTTGATTCAAGTTTTCCTTGTGTGATTGTTTTATTCTAATTATTTCTCATCTACCTCATTGTGTGTGGTGATTCAGAAAGATTCTTTGAGGTAGGGGATCCTCATTCTCTCCCTATTTATGTGCATGTGTGGGGATTGCATTCTTTTTTCTTCCTTTGGGTGGATAGTAAGGGCCGTATTAATAAGATAATTAATTATATAAATCCAAATTTGATGAGAATGGGAATAAATCATATGTTTTATTGATTTTGATGATATTACTGGTGAGATTATGTATGCTTGTTTCCATTCTTGAAAATCATGATAGTTGGGAGTCTTGATTGTGTTGTAGTTAATATACCTATGGAAAACTCATTATGTTGATTGTTTGATCTCACCCTGAATAAAATTCTAAGAACATATATATCTCTAATGAATTGTTTACCCATGGAATTCTAGAATTTTTGTAGGAATAACCATTCTAAGTAATGAAGTGAAGTGATTAAAGCCCTTATTGAATCTTATTTTTGGTAAATTTTGGGTTTTGGAATGTGTTGTTATGCGGTGATGTGTTTTTTGTGAATAAATAGTGATTTTTGAACCCTGTTGGGGCTTGTACGGTGATGGTGGTGACCAACTTGTGTGTGGAATGTGTTGGGCAGTAATGTGATGGTTGGTTGACATGGCATGTGACGTGTGCTGGTGTGTGGTGGTTGGGATGTGTGGTTATTACAGTGATATGTTTGTGTTATAGAGATATGGTTTGTAATGCATTGTGTTGTGGTGGTGGTGGATGTGAGATTCACAAGCTATTATGTGGTGTGTTTTTTAGTTTCTCGGTTATCCATGGAATAAATCAAAATGCTAAAAAATTAAAAGACATGGGTTGGTAAATAAATAAGCCTAGGATAGAATTTAATTATGATAATGGGATGAAAATTACATGTGTTAATTAGATTAAATTAAATTAATGATAAATTAATGGGGTTTTTTTAATGTGAATGAAATAAATTAGTAAATGAAAGTTGGTGGAAACTCATTAAAATCTTGAAATGGTGGAACCTATGATTGAAAGTGGAATTGTGTGGTTATGTGTAGTGGTTGTGTAGTGTGATGCATTTAGTGGTAGAAATAGTTGTGAATAATATCATATGGTACAGTAGTGGTGATGTGGAGTTTGTTAGTATAGTTGATGTTAACTCATAGGTTGGGTAATGTGTGTTATCTAACTATCATGCATTTTCATGTTATTTCTATACGATTCCCACCCGAGTTGGATAACCTTACCAATGCCCAAATGTTTTGTGTTTTTGGTGTTTTACCTAACATCTAGGTTGGTGTTTATTTAGATGGTTATCTACCCCCTCTTCCTTTCTCTCCTTTCGGCAGTTGTGATGATACAAGTTGGTGTGGGAGATTACCTAGTGATGATATGAGTTGGTGTTGGAGATTAACCAATAATGAGATGACATGTTGATGTTGGATATGTCCCAGTGGTGATGAGGATATGATTTTTGGTGGGGGTTATGTGTGCTAGGAGGAAGGAATGAGGTTGATTTCCTTCACATTCATGATACCCTACCACCATGGTTATTTGATGAGGTTGTGATGCAATGATAGATGAGACTAACACTAGATGCTAGACCCTATGGGAGGTTAGGATTGGTAGGGATACATCCTAAACTATATCAGAGATATTTGGATATGTAATATGATATGTATATAAGGGATGTGATCACACGACGTTTGATGTTGGGGTGTGAGAGCAAAAAATTAGTGGGGAAGTGCTTGAGGGGTGCCTTTTTTTAAAGGTTGGGGTCGAAGCCTCAATTTATTATTAAATAAAATACCTCTTTTAGTCTAGTTATATGAATACCCATTACATAACCCAGAGGCCCAAGGCTAAGTGTCCTGAAACAAGGCTTGAAAGCCCATTTTTTGGCCCAAAGGACCCCTCGGTGAACAATACTACTACAGTACCCACACTGCTACAGTACTGTTGCCGCTACAGTACTTACTATAGTGCCTCCGCCACTACAGTGCCACCGCTACTACAGTTCTGTTGCTGCTACAATACTATAGTGCCCTACTATAGTACTGCTATAGTACCCGTAAATTCATCCCTACCTTGATTTTGATATTATGTTGCTATATTGGATGCATGATTTAGTGAGTGTGTCATGGTGAGGCTGGGATTGGTTAGTTGACCTATTTAGGTGAATGTTGGTTCATGTGAACTAAATACCTTGGGTACAATACCACCAAGTATACATGTTATGCTCACCCTACATATATATATTTTTTTTTTAGGTTTCTAAGATGATTTTGGGGACCGAGCTGGACATTACTAGCTTGAATTTAGAGTTTTTGTTGAGTCTCTATCATAGGAATTATCTTTGGTATTTACTTGGAGACGTTGATTTGTATTTGTTGACATTGTTCATGCATTATGGGATGGATTTGAGTTTAATATTATAGTATGTGCTTGATTTTCTTGGTGGTTATTCGTTATATCTCTCAATCCTGTATTATTAATGAGGGTAATGTATTTAATATGTTAGATTTTTATACCTTTGGTGTTATTCATGAACCCGAGGCTTACTAGAGGTGGGACTTGGGGGTCATTATCACTCTTCTTTTATTTTCCGTCCCATGAGGGGAGACTTTAGAGGGAGGGGGTTGTGAAATTATCGCATAGGATTCTACAACACAAGTAGAGAATCCTTCACAAAAGATAGAGGATCTTCTATAATAGGCAAGGGATCCTTCTCCACATATGTTTACATATACACCTAATATACCATCTTTATCTCAGACACATCCTGCGACCAACATATGTAGTGATCCATAGGGGTGGTAATTCACTACGATATCATAATTTATGCATTCCACGAGTGAAACTTTCTCTTATGGAGACATCTTGGATGTGTTATCATTATCACCAGCTTTAGGGGATACTACCATTAACCCATACTTCTTGGGATATGGCTCCACATATAATGTTAGATAGTCCTCTACATAGTACATTGGAGATTCATCTTCTCAGCAGTATGATGAGGCACTAGTAACACAACATATTGAGGTGCCAACAATAGCAGCAACAGAGAAATACACATAGGTAATAGCACTATAGTCATATGTTCACCCTTTTGAGGTAGAGGTAGTGCATAAAGAGGAACCCTCTCTTGTAGATGTCACACTAGAGCAGCGTAGACGCTGCACTCAAAGTGGTTTTGAGGTTCATACATCGAGTTGTGGTGCTAAGAGGTGACGATGTTGATTTTTTTCCACTGTAAAAAATTTTACATATAAAAATATCAAATTTTAGAAATCATTAAATGTATGTTTAGATTCTACATTTCTACATTTCCCCTAATTTTATGTCGTACCTCATTTTCATAATCTCTATCATTATTGTAATAAATTCATATTGACACATAAAATTTAATGAAATAAACCAATAAAAATAATATGCTCATCCTAATGTATCATATATTACTCTTAGATATTCCCATAGATCACCAAAATTACACTCATAAATAAACACACACACATACATATATATAAAATTATCATTTCAATGTTATTATTTCACACCACCAATTCAAATTCATTCACATTAGGAAATTTTTTGATGATTCATTTATATCCATATCAACATTACCATCTCCATTTTCATATAAAATTATTAATTCAATGTTATTATTCCATATTTTTGGAAACATAAATGTCCTCAAATTTAATATATCTTATCGCATTTGTACTCATTTATTCATCATTTAGAATTTATATAATCATTAATAACAACTACACCACATTCTTGAATTTTTTAATCTATGTATTATCCTTAAATTAATGACACAAAAATATCCAATTACATTTATAACATTCAAATATATTTGGTTATTATTTTTTTGAATTAAAATAAATAATATAATTATAAAAAATAACATTTTAAAAAATCCCAGATAAAAAAACCCAAAAATCCCCAAAAAATAAACTACAATTTATTTATAGCATTTATAACATATATAAAATATAACATTTACAATAACATTTATAAAAAAAACTAAACCCCAAAAGTGATTAACTATAATATATTTATAACATTTTAAAAAACCTAAACAAAAAAATCAATTGGAAAGCATCAATCCATTTGATGCCCACTTGAAAAACCTAAATAATAATAAGTTTATAGGAAAAATTTGGGGGTGGGAAACATCATTTAAAATGATTTTTTTTTAATTTTAATTTTTTTTTGTTATATATATATAACAAAATTTTAAATCATATTTTTTTATTTTTTATTCAGAATTACCAGTATTTGCGAAATTTTAAAAGATAACTAAAAACTTCATCCATGGCACCCTTTTATAGGGGAGGATACCTTGACATACCTTATGAATTTTCCATGTGAGATTTGTTTTCACTTTCCCTGAATTTTAATAATAATAATAATATAATAATAATACTTAAATAATATAATATACTTATTAATAATTAACAATAATTAATTAATAATAGAATTATTTATATAATTGATAATTAAATAATGTATGGGTAATGGGATAAAAATACTCATTCCCATCTAATTTATTAATAGAGTGTGGAGAAGCAACATGAAAAATAGGGGAAATAACATGTGGAAAACTGTGAAAATCCACTGCCACAAAAAGACAAGCATACAACTACCCAAAAAACAAGCGAGACATGTTAGACCCTAAATAGTAATTATTTTAATGATCACAAACACTATAATTATGTTATAACTTATTTCAGGTTATTTTAAGAGTAATTTGTGTGTTTTTAGTGTGTTAGTTTGGCATAAAGGAATATTGCCTAAAGGCAACTTCAAATTGGGTTCAAAGGGCCTCTTCTGCTTATGTTGCAGTAGAGCATCACCAACTACCTGGTGTAGTGCCATTAGATAGTCAATGGATTGTGAAGAACACTCAGCTAGAAGGAGTCCACCAGTTAGCTAGTGGAGGTGAACCAACTAGCCGGTTAGAGATGTCTAGAAGCTACTACTGTCGGGCATCCCACTAGCTACCTGATAGATGCCTTCGAGTATCCGGTAGCATCAGGACTTCTAGTTTGAAGAGGCATTTATGGTTTTCAAAAAAGTATTTTATTCAGGTCTTAAATTCCATGGATTGATTCATTGGACCCCATACATCCTTGGAGGCTATAAAAGGAGATGAAGGTGACCTCAATTCACCATCTAATCATCCAACGAATCAAAGTTCTAATGTTAGAAACCTACCAAAGATCAAAGTTGACCCAATTACCTCAAATCTCTCAAGATATTAACATCCTAAACTTTCAAGGGGATTTCAAGTGATAATTATATTAGGATATTAATTTATAGAATCAAGAAAGGCATGTCCTTCAATAACTTCTATAGGACCCCAACAACAGTCCCTCCATCACAATATTGTATGCTTTGGGAATCTCGCCTTCATAGATTTTTTTCCTAGAGAGTCCTAACCATCTTGGAAAATGAATTTTTATGGTAAGGGGGGTTCATGGGACTTATATTCCATGCCCAAACTCCTCCATGACCTGATGTGGGACTCAAGATCAAGTGTCACATCATGACACCTCCATGGTCACACCACGACACCCTACTGCCAAGCATTAAGGTAGTTAGTCCCATGTCATAACCACTTTAGGGTATGTGCAACTTTTTCATTTGGTCAAAAAAATATAACCCTCAAAACTTTCCCTAAAGTAACAAGGTTTTCCCTACCTTTTATATCAATTGTAGGACCCCAACAATGGTCCCTCCATCATAATATTGTCTGCTTTGGGAATCCCATCCTCACAACTTTGTTTTTCCTAGGGAGTCCCAAACATGATTAGAAAAGGCATTTTGATGCCTAGTGGTCTTCATGGGACTTATATTTCATGACCAAACCCTTACATGCCTCAATGTGGGACTCAAGATCAAGTTTCACAACATGATACCTCCATGGTCACGCCATGACACCCTACTTCCAAGAAGTAGGACAATTAGTCCCATGTCATTGTCACTTTAGGGTACATAGTAATTTTTATTTGGGAACAAAAAATTTATATAATGCACCATCAAGATCCTTATTCAATATTTTATTCCTATTTATCTCTCCTCCTTTAAATCCTTTTTTCAAAACCCCTTGGCCCTCACTTCTTATTCCTCTCTCTCCCTCTCCCTCTCTATTTCTATCTTGATCTATTTCTTTAAGAGAGATAGAAGTTCATGCATTGCAAATAGATTTCAATTAATAAAGTTGTCTATTTCTATTTTCCATATATTTATTTGGTTCTTTATTATCTATTCAAACCCAGGGATTGAGGTTCTTTCTATTCCATTAAAACCGAGGGGTTTTTAAGTTCTTAGTTTCTATTAAAACTAAGTGTTTTTGGTTTCTTGGTTCCTGTTCAAACCAAGGGGCTTATTATATTGAACCTCACAATTTTTATCGTGGGAAAGACATGTAAGGGTACCTTCAGGTACTATTTCTGAACTTCTTTACCAAATTTCACTTGTCCTTTCCACATTTACTTTTCCATATTTATATAATTTAATTTCCTTGTTTTAAATTCTACTATGATTTACTTTGATTATATATATCACTTTCTATACTTTATCGTATCTTTTATAGCATTGATTTTATTTACTACTTTAATTTTTCAAAAGGAAATTCACCCCCCCACTTTCTATTTATCTAACTTAATAATTGGTATCAAGGGGTTCTTTGAATTTATTTCAAAATCTCCTTTTGAAAATCCTTTTTATTTTTTTTTCAAAATTTTCTTTTGATTTTCAAATCTTAAATGATTTTAAAAGTTATATTTTAAAATAGAATATACTTCTTATATGCTTTATCTTTTCTTTAAGGGTTCAAATTATTCATATTGGAAAATTTTCATGTCTATTTTTCTTAAAAGTATTGGATATCCTATTTCAAAGATGGTTATTCATGGTTATACCCCTACAATTGAACCTAAAGATTAATGGACCCCGCAAAATATTCCATCTTTTGAATTAGATGGTAAAGATATTAATGACTTTCATTGCAATTTATATCAAAGTGAATTTAATATAATGTCTTCTTGTACGAATACCAATGAAATTTGGAAATAGTTATAAATCATACATGAAGGAATGAATAATGCAAATGATACTAAATTGGATATGTATCATCAAGATTTAAAATTTTTCTCTATGCTTGAAAATGAATATATTACTAGCTTGTTTAGTTATTTCACATACATTTGAAATGGTAGAAAATATCTCAGTGATTACTTGACCACAAAAACTCTCATGAAGAAAATAATATGGGGTTTACCTTGTTCATGAGATCCGAAAGTGATGGAGATCCAAGAAACCAAAGACATAAAAAATATGGTTATTGAAGAACTCATTGGATCAATCATGATGTATGAGAACACTATGAAACAACAAACGATTAAGGAAGCTGTGAAGGTCAAGTAAACCAAGAAGAAAATTGTTTTTAAAGTAATCAAAGGTGATGATTCTTATAAAAGTGACACTGATAATAAATGATAACTTGAACATATTGTTTAAATGATTTATAAACTCCTAGATAATAATAAATCATACGAACGTGCAAAAAAATGATCTAATCAATGTTCCATAAGTGACGTGTTATGGGTGAAACAAAAAGGGTCATGTAATACTAGATTTACCAATCTATAAAAAATAGGTTAAAAGGTGAGAAGAAAGGTAAGAAATATCCGAAAGTTTCTAATGTAGATATTCCCTAAAGCCTTATATATATATGAAATTTATTTATTTATTTATTTGACGGTATGCATGGGAATTTCAATTTTCATATAAAAAGGGGAATATCATTTATATTACCTATAATAATAGTTATTATTTTGATAGTTCAATCATCCACATGACTAACATTTAATGTAGAATTTTATATTATTGAAACGTTTGGGAGTAAATGCATACAATGAATTAATATTGGCCATGGTATTTATTCATGACTGGATAATCAAGGAGCATCCTTGATTGCCTATTTAAATTCTATCATGTTATGGCAGTGGATGTGAATTCCATTATGCTTGGAATAACCTCCCCAAACCCATTTCTCTCTTTCTACTTCTTCCTTTTCATGCTGAGATTCTAGCACGTCATGGGAGAAATGAGAATCATGAATGTACAACATGCGATTCATATTAGCCCGTAGACACACCAAAAAGGTGGAATGATTTTGTTTTACACACACGTGATCCTTATCAAGAACATTTAAATATGTTCAAAGGTGAAGGATATTATGCAGTGGATCTTTAGTGAATGATATGCTTGTATTTATAGTATTTCTTAATTTTAGTTTTACACATATTTTTCACATTATCTTGCATGGAGATCCTCAGACAAGGGTTTTTAACCACTTTTATTTGATCTGATAAATGTTATTAGACTCGTTTAAATCCCTTTTATGGTATTAGAGCGATTAATTTTTCGTTTTATGAAACTTCCAATGAAATAAAAAAGAAACTAGAAAAATATAGAAGTGTTTCATTTTCCGGATGTTTTATTTCATAAAAGGGTTTTCCCTTATGTAGATAGTCTATAAAAAGGTAACAAATTCCTTACCCTTACAAAGTTTAGATGCATAAGGGTAACCAAGGATTTACCCTTATGCATAATGGTTTGCATAAGGGTCATATCACATTACCCTTATATAGATCAATGTCTATATGATCTTACACATGTATGTAATGGGTCATTTAAGGGTATGATGCTATTTAGCCTTACATGATACATTAATACACAAAGGGTAATCGAGTTTTTTCAAAAACCGCATAAATGTTACCAGCCACTTACCCTTACGAGAAACATGGCTACATAAAGGTAATCCTCATATTATCTTTATGAAGTGCATTAAATTTAAGTTATGTAAAGGTAAAAAGTGACTTACCTTTATGTGTGCACTCCAAAATTAGATTACCTATACACAGAGTGTGTGTGTGAGGGTAAAGGTAGGATTCCCTTACACAAAAATGGGTTCCTACATAAGGGTAAACATAATTTTTTTTAATTTTTTTAAACATATTAAATGATTTTAATGCTTTATAAAATGTTTATAAATCATTATAAAAGGTTGATAAATTACTTAATTATAATTTTTTTATAATTAAATAAATGTTAATGAAACATTTTCCCTAAATATTAAATGTTATATTTGAAATAACTTTTAACTGAATTATATGGCATAACATATGATATAGAAATAAATGTGTTTATTTAGAAATCATAAGTCATAATTTATAAAGGGTTATAAATTATGAAATAAGGACAAAATATAAAAAATTTTATACTTAAATTATGATTTTTTTTCATAATTAATCATTTTGAATTGTTTAAAATAAAAGGGGTCCTTATTTGGATATTATTTAAGCTACATCAAAAAGTTTTTTGATGATTAATATGAACAAGGTTTAAATAATAATTAAGTATATGATATTTATATTATGTAAAATGTTTAAATAATAGAAATTTAATTATAAATTGTTTATAATTCATTTGATATCATATAATTTAAATGAAAAATCCATATAATGATTATTATGAAAGAGTTCATACTTGAATAAATATAAAATATTTATATTCATAATTATGGAATGTCCATAATGTTAAATATAGAATTATAAAATGGTTTATAGTTAGATGTTACTTTTGAATTATTCATAAATATTTATCTTGTGTTTAAATATTTTTATTGTTCATTTATTTAAAGGTTATTCCCTGATCTATCAATGTTTAGTAAATTATTTAAGAAATGTAAATATTGTGTATGATTTAGTTTATTTTCAACTGATTCTAGGATAGATCCTTGTATTACATACTAGTATTGACTCTATAATGAATTTATTTTTTCATTTACCTTGAACTTAGATTATAATTGAAGTTATAAACTTGAATTTAATTATTAAATATAGTGTGTTCATATTATATTTTAGAGTTATGATGTATTAGATTCTATCTCAAGTGAAGTATCCTCGAGTAGAGGGACTTGAGGTTAGACTACCTACCTACTTGGAAGCTTCTGCCTTGTCCATGTTGTTGAATGGCATTGGATATATATCACTCCGAGCTTAATCATGTGGATATTATCAATCTCATGTAACTCTATTCCATTAGATGAAGTTTTCACATACCTTATGCATATAATGAATTTCAATATATATGAATATATTTTAATTATATTTTTTTCAATAACTAACACAAACTTATGGGTTGTGTAAAGAGTTAGACATCAATATGGTTTGAACATATTGGTTTGGTGGAGAAAATTGGATTCCAAACTAATTTTATAGAAGCATACATATATAAAGGGAATAACATGTGATAACATAGAGAGATAAAATCCCCTTTAAATACTATGTGTGAGATTCCTTATAAAGTGGCACTTGTCAAGACCTCGATCATCCAACTGAGTAGTTTCATTCCATAGTGGGGTGCCTCTAGATTATCTTTTGTAATGAAAATAAGTAATGGGTGTCACTGGATTATCATTGGATAGTTTCATGCCATAACAAGGTGCCCCTGTATTGTCTTGTGATTAGATAATTTTTTACATTTGCATTTGTTTACACTAGCTAGGAAACCCCAAGGGTTGGAATACCAGAGGAATGGAGTTGGGTTTATCCATATGATGGATTGGACAAAGGGTTGTCCTTTAGACTATCCAAGAGTCGTATATGATATGATTGGGATGATTCCTTACCTAAATAACTAAGTACAAAGTTTCACACCATAGAGAGGTCATTTTCTTAGTGAAATATGAATCTTGGACCATTAATGGGTACGATGAATATTAAAAAGGGGTCATTATTTTAGTGGTATACCATTCAATAAAAGAACTTATTAAATGGTTAATAATCCATGATACTCATCTGATAAAATATTTTGTTATAGATAAATATCATCATCATCATCAAGATAAACATTGTGATAAATCCTTGAAAGGATAAGCTTAATGTAAGCTACTTCTAATACTGAAAACTTAAAAAAAATTATTTATCAAGAATGATAATCTAAGAAACATTCTTAAGGAAAATTATATGTGTTAGAATAATTCCTTCCCCAATGGCCAAGCATTAAAATTGTTTGATAAGTGAATCTAGATGATTGTGAAAGCATATAGTGATTCATTAATAGTTTTAAAGGAATTAGATAAAAATAGATTGTTCTAGTTAGGGAATTTATCCCATTGCAATCTATGAAAATGTTTCGAAAATATGATTGAATTCAAGAAAAGTTTACCCGATATTCTCAAAGTGATGAGAATGGTTGAACTGGGAATATGATGTATGGATTCTGGTACTGTATGGATAGTAAAAGTGGTAAAAAGTTCAAACCGAAAGAAGAAAAGTTCATTGAAAAGTTCAACAATGTTTTTCAAGATTCCAATAAAGGTTATTAAAACCCATGTTTGTCAAGAATGGATAATAATAATTTCATATGATGGGATTATCTAGAATACCTAAAGTAGTTTTTGAAACTCTATAGAATGTACATGTCTGGTATGGATGTTATAGAAATTAATTCTTTGATTTTGAAAGGTATGTGAAACTGAATGTATATTTTATAAGTGTTTTAAATATACAAAAGTTCAAAATCAAAGGAGAATTTTTTGATCCTTTAGTTTACATTCATGAAGAAAAGAGTTTATACATATGAATGTAAAGGATTTTATCAAGATCAAATGAATATAAATAAAAGATGTGTATATTCATATCATTTATATTATGTGATAATAAAAGATGTTTAATAATAAAGAGATGTTATGATTAGTTGTTATTAAATGGTTTATGATTCATAAATTTTTATAACATGTTTTGAGAAGAATATTTGGATAAAAATGTTTTATTTGAGATAAAAAAATTTATCCAAATATTTTTTAAAATATATGGGAATGTGTTCTTTCCACCCATCAGTAGTATATTTTAATAAATTTTTCTTTCCTAATAATTTTTTTGAACACATAGAATACATATATGATACATTTTAATTATTTAATATTCTTACTAAAAGGAAATAAATGTCATTTCTTAACACTAAAGGGTTTATGTATCTTAACAAGACATTCTAAATATAATATAATTTCTAAGTGGAAAGTGGGAGTATTTTTTGACTTGAAGAAGTTAAAAGTTAAAAAATAAAGGATTTCACCAATATTAAGTTAATTATTTTTAAACATGATATCCTAAAATAGTTTAGGGTATGGCGGTAAAGAGAAATTTAAAGAGTTGCATTAGTTACCGTATTAAATTAATTTTCACTTTATCCTAAAAGAGTTTAGAAAGATTGGTAAACAATAATGTAAGTAGTTAAACTATTAATTTTTTTTGATGAAATAGGGTTCCAAATATGACAATGATGAACATAGACAAAGTTGTAAGTATATAATATAATTTGACATCATAAAATTTTATGTTGTGAAGTTAAGAAGTTTGAATATGTTCAAAAAGTTGAACAATTAGGAATATGATTCCAAAATATCATAATTATTCAAAATGTATTTCTTTATAGATGTTTCTCACTAAATAGTTAGTGGGAGTGTTTTATTATATGGTCACATATAGATGTGATATGGATTATATGTGATGTAATGTGCTAACAATATCATGAGAGTGTAGCAAACATAAGGTTGATGTGGAATTTTATCATATACGATATGATAAACTAGTGCTTATATTAGTTTTTTAAATATTATTAATGAATATAAGAATATTAAAATGTATCAAATTGAAAGGCACCCTCCATTTTATCATTATTTCACATTAGATACATAGATGTATATATAGATTTACATTTTGTGAAGTTTAATTATAATTGACCTCTCAAAGTATGACTTTGAGTTTATCCCTAACCAATGTTCATCATGGAGTATTATAGGTTATAGAGAAATTTTAAGGTTAACATGAGTAGTATTCTTGTATAGAGATATAGAATATGCTTATGAGGCACAAAATAAATAATAAGATTCCTTGTGTGTGCTAGTGTCTTATAGATGTATTTAATATACTAGGGGTGCATGGATAATATTTAAGTCTCCATTACCTAATGTTGGTGAGATATCTAGTATTATAACCTTCATACTTTGATACCCTACTTATATAAGACTACATATTGACTTAGATAATACAGGGTGGTTGGGTATGTTGCTGATCACATAGTCGGTTGGAGCTTAATTAAGTTAAGATTTTTCCTATCGTATGAAAAGTATGACATCTATGAACTCTATTGGGATAAATTATATGAGTGTGTAGCTACACCTAGATATTATATATAGCTATATAGATATGGTAAATGTGATGTTCTTATCTATAAAGATGAATAAAACGTGGTGTATTCATCGACCGGTTTAGTCTACACTTAGAGAGTCAAGAACATATGAGTTGGATATATGGGATTGACATGATATGTGTCCCATAGTCAATTGATGTCTTGTAAAATGATAAAATATGAGAATTCATGCTTTCATATGATAAATACCAGTGGAAAAAGTTATAGAGATATGTGTGTTTGATGAATATCCTGCCAGATCCCTTTATAACTTGAGTAAAATTTATACTTTTCTAGAGGTTTATATTTTCTTACACTTATGTATCTAGAGAATCATATTTATTATCAATAATATAAAGGCCATTGGGGTCACACTTTGTGTTTGATTTAATGGGGATTGATTTTGACTCATAGAGCTACTCTAAAAGTATTTTAGAGTTAATCCAAAAGTGTTTTGGATGGGTGTTCACAAGGTATTTCATGTGATGTGATATAAGGTGAAGTTAATGATATATTTACAATAGTTTTTTGAAAGATATTCAAAAGGAGTTTTGGATATGGTTTCATAAATAATTTTATATGATATGATATAAGTTGAAATAGAAAAATGTCTTATAGGCTTTAGTAGAAGTGGGAGATTGGTAGAGATATTCCCTAAATCCTTATATATATATGATATATATATATATATATTTCATGTATTTCATTAAAATTATGATATTCATGTAGAAATGGGAATATCATTTATACTTTCTTTGATAATATTTATCATTTTGATGGTTCGATCATCCACAAGACTATCATTTAATATGGAGTTTCACTTGATGAAAAGTTTGGGAGTAAATTCATATGATGCATTCATATAGGCCATGGTATTTATTCATGCATTTTAACACATGAATAAATGAGAGAATAATCAAGGATTATCCTTGAATACCTATTTAAATTATTCCATGTGATAAAATTGGATGTTAATTCCATTATTCTTGGACAAACATCCTTGGACCCATTTCACTCTTTCTACTTCTTCCTTTACATGGCAAGATGCTAGATTATCATGGGAGAAAGAAGAATCTTGCATGTATGAAATTCGATTTAGATTATCTTGTGGATACAACATAGAGGTAGGATAATTTTTTCCCACTCCTATGATATTTATAAAACAAATTCAAATATATTCTAAGGTTAAAGAGACGATGTGGTGGTTCTTTAGTGAATGGTATGATTTCATTTATATTATTTCTTCATTTTAGTTTTACATGCAGTTTTCATATTATCTTACATGGAGATAATTAAAAAATATTTTTTAATCACTTTAACTTGATTTGATAAATGTTATTATAATCATTTAAAACCCTTTTGTTTCTACTAGGGATGAATCTTCCTCATCAAGTGACAGAAGTCTGAAATGCCTCATGACACAACTCGAGGAAGGTAACAAGGTTAGTAATCCCAATAATTAGATCGACAAAATAAGTATAAGAAAGTGGTTATTAAAAAATATCAAGTTTTAAATGAAAAATATATTATTTTAAAATAAAAGGATTATTTGATTTTAAAATTAAAAAATCAACCCGATGTTGAAGTTTTCAAAAATGAAATCAAGGATCTCAAAATCACTATTTTAAAATTCACCTAAGGTGAAAAAAACTCAATATGATCCTTGGTTCTCAATGTGTTAAAATAAATAATCATGGTTTTTGTTTTTCAAATGATATTAAAGCTTATTTAAAAACCACTGTATTCATTTTAAATGGTGTTTCTAGAAATAAATTTTGAAAATATTTTCATAAATATGGTAATATTATTTATGAATGTGATTGAAAAAACTATAGATAAGGAAGGACTAAATTGATCAATATTTATTCTAATATAACTCAAAAATCTATGAAATTTTGGGTCCCTAAATATTTACTATCCCATGTTTGTGGACCTAAATTTTTTACCTTGCCTAAATCATGTGCTAACATTATCAAACCTACAAGGGTACCAAAAGGCTCCTTTAAATGATTCCTTGTAGGGCTTTTCCATAATTCCTCATTGATCTATCAAAAGAGTGGCTTCTCTTTAAAAGATGGTTTTTGACCTATTGAAGTGATTTATTATCTCTTTACACCTTGATATTAATTTTTTATTCTTTTTGTGAGGAGGATCATAGATATTTCATTTCCAGAGAAGCTTATAAATCAATATAGATCACTATAAAAAATGTTTATTTGTTTCTTTTATTTTAGTTCTCTATTGAATTTTATTTCAAAATATCTCCTCTCTTGTTTTTCTCTTCCTTTTAAAATTTCCCTATTTTTTTTCTATGATCCCTTTATCTAAATTATTATATCATTTTGGGGGAGTCATATATCTGTTTAAAATTTATTTTCTTTTTCAAATTTGTTTTTCAAAATTTCTTTTCTTTTTCTCTTTCAATTTTTACATATTTTATCTTTTAATCATGTGATTACCTTTTATCTTTAATTTTTATTCAAAATAATGCTATCTTTAATGTTTTTTATATATTTGATCTCTCAAAATATTTAGTTATATTAATCTTATTTCTTTCCATATATGTTTTATTTTAGGGGTTTTGGAAAAAAATATCTTATGTTTTGGGTTGATTGTGTTTGTTAACAAAGTAGGTTGACAAGGTCAATTGTGTAGTTCCAACATGATTATTGACCAATTATATTAAAAAAACTTCAATACAGAGGTATGAAAGCTCTAGAAGTGGTACAAAAAATTACATGTACAAGGTGACACCGTTTCCTAGTGTTTGCCAATTTTTTTGGGTCCAAATTTTGGAGGATGGATCAAGTTTCATGAAAGTTGGATTTTTAAGACCGACTCATGAAAATATGGAGAAGGCATAGAATTCATGAAATTTTTGTGTTTCTAGAAAGTATAGTATTTCATGAAAGTTTAGTGATTTGAAAAATAATGTTTTGTGAAAGATTCATAAGGTGTGAAGGAAAGACAACATGTTACGCGATTGAAAGAATTTTCACGAATGTAAAATTTCCCTATTGTTTCATGAAGATAGGGAGTTTCACAAACATGTATGAAGTATCACGACCCCCTATCCACAAAGTTTACCCCTCTTGAGATGAAAATGGGAGAATAGAGATAATCACATCTGAATATCACCTCCAGTAGGCCCCGAGTTGGAGACTAGCAGTAAGGGTATAGTAAACACATAGATGAGAGACATTACCCTCTAAAAGAACACATGAAAAAGAGAGAGATAAGATAGAAACCAAACAACTCTTGTTTAGACTTCAATATAAAAAAACCCAAGTGCACATATGTAATTTCATGCAAGAAATACTACAATTGAAAGGGAAAGAAGCAAGTACCAAAAGAAAGTAAAATTGCAGTGACCACGAAGCCCGAACAACTCCTACAAAACCCTGAGCTAGTAGTAACCAGCCTGATCTCTAACCTTCTCCAAGTGATCTAAAAAATAGTTTATATAATTTAGGGTGAATATAATAGTATAATCAGTAAGATCCTCCCCAGATCCTCTTATGTAAAATTAAATAAAGCATGTTGAAGCACAGTGAACAACAAGTGAAACTAACTCGTCACCTAAATAGGTATACTATGTTCTCAGTTTCACCATGGATACTCTCACCAAGTATTGCATAAAATATTATATAATGTAATAAATAATATCAAGGGTACCCCGCTACCACTTCCCCACTCGGTTGATGCTTTTCCCCAATGTCGCACGTCCTGAGTATATCTCTCAAAAAACGATAGCCTAAAGACACATGGACGAAGCACCACAACATGCACCTCGTGAAACACAACCACCACATCCACATAACCAGAAGTAACTAGGTAGTTTTTTGGATCCACCAAAGCTTGTACAACATGTATCATACATCGGGTATTATACCTCAATCCATCACAACCCATACACCAAGTAAGGGTCCTCAATCTATAACAGTCTATACACATCATACCTATAGTAGTCTGCAGGAAACTATATCCAGAATATATGCGTGTGAAATAAACACAAGACATTACATCCCTCTACACACATATATGGGGAAAACTAACCATCGTGCATGCCATAACAAGTCACTACCAAGAGAAGAGAGCATAGCCAAAGGGGGTAGTCAGCCACCCATCCTCGCACCAGAATGTTGGGGAAAACACCCCCAAGGATCAAAATCCATGGGGTGTTAGTTGACCTAACTGACAGGGTGGATTAGAGTATAAAAACAAAAAAAGTACAAGATATAATATAACTCACAACCACACTATGGTAAACACCTAGTATTAAACTCAACTACAACTAACATCTCTTGGACTCACAGATGCCACTGCTAAGACTAGATATCCTATAAGCACACAACCATTTTAAGAGCTACATTAAGTTATTTATCCTTTTTTAGTAGTTACACTTTACATTAATTAATTATTTAACCATTAATTAACCATTATCAAAGTCCATGTTACATTTCATTAGCATTTAAACAAAGATCCATGCCCTCTAGGCATAACCAAATTGATTCCACGACTTCTCAAAAGTATAATCCCAGTATTGCATCCCAGCAATATCCAATGCCATGGGTTAAACATTTATTCATTCATTTATTAACAAAATTATCACTTTCCATATTTCTAAGTATTTTAAGAAATCAATCTAAGCTACCAAACACAAGGGGATCGACACGGTGAGTAGATGAGCTACCTGTTGAGTCCTTTCCACCCATATTAGGAGTATAAACCCATCTATCCTTGATAAGATAAATATAGAAATCAAGTGGAATACCCCACGCGTATTCACCTATTTTGGAAGTAGGGTAAGTAAGACTAGCTACCTCAAGTAGTGGGGAAGCTAAAACAGATAAACAAATAATATATTTAAGAAGCATCCAACTTTCATATCAATAGGTAAGCCTGACTTCAACCTATTCCACTATCTCTGGTGTCCTCCCTAACACCCACATGTATAAAACGATGCATCTCTCCACTCTAGGCATCAACTACTAACACAACCACTGGGACTACCTTCCACCACATATTATAACATCCCTCTAGGCTCAGCCATCCTAGGCTCACATCACCTCTCAAGCAGTAGGAAACAAACAAACATAGAAACTGGGCTCTTAGCCCTAAACAAGGCATTCAAACTTCACACATAATGAGCTCTCACAGCTCTAAAGCACAAGACACTTGGCCTTTACAACAATCAGGAAACTTAGGACCTATAAAGGAATTATATTTTATTCACACAACCGGTTCTTATTCCATCTTGAATTAACTGATTCATTATTCAAGTTCTAACTATAGGCAACCTAAGAAACAATCTTCTCAAGCTATCGCAAATTAATTAAACAATTAATTAAACATGAATTTAATACTTTTATCAACAAACATCAACATACATCAGGTTCATTAACCAATTTAGTTAAATGTGTATATCTGCATCAATTTGATTGTCATTAAATTATAATAGAAACCAGATTCATTAACATGCCTCTTTAAACAATTAGCTAATTAATTATCAATTAATTTCAACTTTACATTATTTAGAAATTTCCATCAAGAACAAAATGCTAAATAATAAAAGAACAGATATCAAACTATCTAACAAATCATGTGGAAATAACATCACTAAGCAATTGATACCAATTATTTAATCCAGTTTAAATATGTATTATGCTAATTTCATTATGATCCAATGGGATAAAACATGGAAAATCTACGATTGCACGTAAATAAAATAGAGAAGAAACAAATTCCCTACCTCAAAATGTTTTCGAAATTATTTTTCATTAGAACGAATAACACAACGGATGATGATCACCTCTCTCACAATGATTGCATCCACCTGAGGACGCCCCGACACCACCGCACCAACCAACAATCGAGAAAACTCTATTAAAAATGTGAAGATCACATGACATAACATGGAAAGGAGAAATGGGAGGAAACAGATAGAGGAACCTAAAAGAACATAGGTAGAACATACCTTATATTAATGATGGATTGACAATTCCTAGTTGCACTAAAATAGGAAGTGGGCATGCAGTAGGAAAAGCCTCCAAGAAAAACAAGAACCACAAGCTGCAACACCTTACTCGACTACTATGGGAGGAAGAACTCTGGGTGTCCCATACCAAGATAAAAATAAGAAGGAATAACAAGGGTCAACCTTTGGAAAGATCTAAATAGAGTAGCAGTTATATATGTTTTAGATTTTCCATTAAAGGTGAATCTAATCAATATTATATGTTTTGACCGAGTAAAGGCACTCAGACCCTTAGGAAAAATTAATATAGGAGTTATGATCTTTGAATCGACCTTAAATACCTCTAACCATGTACTTACAAGTATTTTACATCAAAGATAATGTAATGTGATGAAACTGTAGGAAACAAGAAAAATTTCTCACGACTCACTGTTGGACAAGTCACCATTGGGTGAGGCACTGTCGCGGGCCACTAGTAGATGAGCTACAAGTGGATGAGTCACTATAGGGTGACTCATCTTTGGAATAGATATTATTGTATGACTCACCTTCACAAGTCACTAGTGGATGAGCTACTGGTGGATGAGTCACCGTTGGGTGACTCACCATTGGACGAGCTACCACTGGACGAATCACTATCGCGAGTCACTATTGACGAGATACCAGTGCGAGTCACTGTTGGTGAGCTATTGGTGTGATTCACCATTTTGGATCACCGTTTCAACTCACCACTACAAATCACCGTTGCAACCTACCGTTCCTGACTTGCTGTTGGAAAAACTGTATTTTTGGAAAATTGTTGAAATGAGTCACCACTACCTCCTAGAACACCTCAACCCCCAAATTTTCAGAAAGTAATGGACCATGGAGGACCGAGATATTACATTAGATACCTCTAAAACTATTCTCACCCTCAAGAATCCAAAACCAACCTAGAGAGGAAATGGAAACTGGGTCATCCAAACAACCACCCCACGAGATACCTCTTAAGGCTCTCGCCACCATAAGATCTTAACCGCTTCATCAAAGGAACAATGTGAAACCACACAACAACCACAAATAGCTCTTAAACACTCTATCAGGGCAAATATCTCTCAAAAGAGTAAAATCCATAACAAGCAATAAGATAAATCTACCTCATAACCATAAAGGGTCTACAACCACCAAGGGAATAACATTACAAGAGAAGAGATAAACATCAAAAAACTCGGGGGTACCGAGCACGAATCTATAACTCACATTCCCAATTACTCTCCTCCATGCCACCTTATTACTATAAGACATGAACCAAGAGTATAACATGCCTACGAAACACCTTCTTCCGACAGTCCTGGATCCCTACAGGCTGCTTCTCAAAGGTCACATCATCGTCAACATTGATCTCACCCGAATCAATAATGTGAGAGTCATCATGGAGATAATGACAGAGCCGTGACACTTGGAAAACATCATGTATTTGGATCATCTATGGGGAAAGTGCTACCCGACATGCCATGGATCCAATACGATCTAATACCTAGAAAGTCCCAACAAACCGGGGAGAAAGATTACTCCCACGACCAAACCTTCACTGCCCACATTGGTGAGTCACCTCTAAAAAAACGCATGATCCCCAACATCAAACTCTATAGGACTACTCCTATGATCGACATAGGACTTATGAAGATCATGTGTTGCCTTCATCCTCTTGAGAATCACCTGAACCATCTCTGTTGTACTTTGTACCAGTTCTGGCCTAAGAATTGCTGACTCTACGACCTTATTCCAACACAATAGAGATCGAAAAGGTAATCCATAAAAGGCTTCAAATGGATCCATACCGATGGTGGAATGAAAACTATTGTTGTAAGAAAACTCTACCAAGGGAAAGTGCCTCATCCACGAACCTCAAAAATCTAGGATACAAGAGCGCAACATGTCTTCAAGAGTTTGGATGGTCTATTTTGTCTGACCATCTTTCTGTGGATGAAAAGTAGTGCTAAGGAATAACTGAGAACCAAAATCATGTTAGAGACCTCTCCACACCCTGGAGGTAAAATGAGAATCTCGATTGGAAATGATCATCCTTGGGACTTCATGGAGTCTCACCACAACCTTCGAATATTTCCTCGACAAAAACTCCACCGAGATCGACTCATTGATTGCTATAAAGTGGTCTAATTTCATAAAACAATCTACTACCACCCATATAGTGTCATAACATCCATGATCTCAAGGTAAACCGCTAAAAAATTCCATCAATATTTCCTCTAACTTCCACTGAGGAACATATAACAGTTAGAGAAAACCACTAGGAATGTGGTGCACAACCTTCACCTTCTGGCAGACCAAACATCGAGACACAAAATCTGCAAATCCACACTTCAACCTAGGCCACAAAAACTAACTTCTCAAGTCTCGGTATATCTTTTTCACGCCAAGATATAACACTAAGGGTGAACTATGGAACTCTCCAAGAACCATCTCATGTGACACTAAAGGAATGAAAATCCTTCCCTGAAACAACAGATGGTGTTGTTCATCCTTAGGCCAACCATCATGGACATCACCACAACAACTCACTCCCTATAGATCTCCACCTCAAGATCCCCCAACTGAGACTCTTCTACCTATTTTCACCAGAGATGATTGCACCGTCATCTGAAAAATACAACCTCTACCCCCCAACTTCTCCTATATCCATATGTAATGTTAAAAGTTCTTCTATCACTCTCTAGGAATCACCCGATTCACACACTCCATAACTACACGACTTCTTGCTCAGCGTATCGACTACAACATTCCCCTTTCCAGGTGTATATGAATTTTTGAAGTTTTAATCTTGTAAGAACTCTATCCACCAATATTGTTTCAAGTTCAAGTCATGCTAGGACAAAACATACCTCAAGCTATTATGATCAGTGACGACCAACAAAAACTAACCGATGATATAATGTATCAAAAACTTCAGATAAAACACCACGACTGCCAACTCGAGATCATGGGTGGAATAATTACATTTGAGGGGATGAAATTATCAAGACCCATAAGAAACTACTGATCTCTACTGCATCAGAACATAGCCTAACCCTAGACATGAAGCATTACAAAAAACCTCAAACTATACTCCTTCTGCTTGTAGATAAAGAACTGGAGCACTGAACAACTTCTCCTTCATATACTCAAAAGTTTCATGACATTGATCAGTCTATAAGAATGCCTGATCTTTTCCGGTCAACAATATCAGAGGAGTCGTTACCTGAGATAAATTGGCTACGAACCTCCTATAATAGCTTGTAAGACCAAGGAAACTTTTCACCTCTACCACTATATTGGGGGATTCCTAATACAAAACTACTTACATATTTTATGGATCCACAACTAATCCCTACTGGGATACAACATGACCCAAGAAATGGACTTCTCAAGCCCAAAACTCACAATTAAAAAACTTCCAAAATAGTTGTTATCGATGAAGGACTCCCAAAATGACATGTAGATGCTCTGCATGCTCCTCCTTGGATGTGAAGTATACAAGGATGTCATCGATAAAGACCACCATGAAATTATCCAAGAACTCATGGAACATAGTGTTCATCAACCCTATGAAAATAACTGGAGAATTTTTCACATCGAATGACATCACAACAAACACGTAATGCCCATGATGACAATGGAAAGCAGTCTTTGGGATATCCTCATCCTTGACACGCATCTAATGATATCTTGACCACAAATAAATCTTTGAGAACCAAATTTAACCCTTCAGTTGATCAAATAAATCATCAATCCGTGGAAGAAGATAGTGGTTTTTCATCGTCACTAGGTTCAAGAGATGAAAATCAACACACAACTGCAAATTTTCATCAGCCTTATTTACGAACAAAACTGGTGCACCCCACGGTGACACGCTTGGACAAAAAAAATTGCATTGAAATAGACTATTGAGTTGTATTTGAAGATCTCGAAACTTGTAAGGCACCATCCTATACAGAGACATCGAGATAGGAGACACGCCTAGCTGTAGTTCGATACCAAACCCAATCTCTCATAGAGGGGTTAATGCTACAACCTCTTCTGGAAAGACATCAAGGTACTCTTACATGAACCCAGAAAATACTGACTGTTGAACCTCTGATGAACTCAACATCAGCTCATTCATCAAGGATGAAAATGATGGAACATGCCTCTGACCCATCTAAGGGCCTCGCTCACCAACAAAAACTATTAGCTCTCTATCATCATTGAAGAACACCGCCTTACTTTGAAAGAAACTCATGATAGCCTATACTGAATACAACCAATCCATTTTGAGGATGAAATCATATGGTTGCATTCATAAACATAGTAAATCTCTCCAAGAGCGGTGCTTCCCCAACACTAGCTCACAATATCTACATACTTCAAACAAGTTAGCTTGACCTCCAACTGGTGTACTAAATTCCAAGGAAATTGGAAGCCTCTTTACCTAAAGTCCCAAGGAATGGAAAAGGGTAGGTGATATGAAGGAGTGCATCTCTCCTAAATTAAATAAGGCATGCACCAAAGTATAAAACAAGCAAAGGGTACCTCGAATGATGTTTGGATCACCTAGCACTGGTAATGCTAATGCATGAAGCTTACCAAGACCTGATCTACAACCTCTCTGACCCTACTGAAGACCACCTCCATGGCCATACTCTACTATCTAAGTATAGGGAGCATCCCATGGCTATCCTATTCCTTCCCCATATTCTCTCTTCTAATCCAAAGCTAGTGCAAACTACTGCTACTTCCTCGACTGGAACTTCCTCAACGGAGGAACCTAGAGCAGCACACTTGGCACACAAGAAATACTCATAATGGTTGAGTACTCATGCCATTGATGACCTCATCCTCCATAAGAAAACAAGTGCCTGATCCCTTAGCATAGGATTGAGATCGGTTTCCCTTGTATAAATGAGACATTGAAGGTTGAGTCCTACCCCCAGCCGAATGGAAACTCTTCTACCCTAAAAACTAGGAACTCTAAACCATAGCTCTACTTCATGAGGAATTATAGAGACTCCCCTCTCATGATAATCCAATTCTGTATAAAATCCTCTTGACGACCTTCACCCTCGCCAACACCTTGAGATATGTCATTAGAATAAACAGGGTGACATGGAGCTGGATCTCTGGATGAAAAGCCTCATAAAAATGTCTCGCCTTGTCCTCCTTATCTAGAAATAGGTCTGAAGCATATTAAAAAAGGTTCTTGAAACAGATTCCAAAATCTCGCACACTAGAGATCCCTTGCCGAAGGGTAAGTAAGTCCTAGATAATAGCCACCTTCATGGTCAAATAAATAAACCTAGCACTGAACTAATCTCAGAACATCTCCCACGAGATCGCCAACTCCTCATTTTACCTGAGGAACAAGAACCAAAACTACCTCACTGCCCCATGCAACATCATCACAACCAATGATACCCAGTGCTCCTTCTGAGCACAGATTGAAATGAAGGCTATCTCAACCTCCTCTAACTAGTATTCTATGAATGTATCTAAAATAGATCCCTCATACTACTCCAATCTCTGGTGCTGAAACTCTCAGAGTGTCCTCCTCCAAGTGTCGTCATCATCAACCTTTACTCTGTGGCGATCTTCTGGCATAACCTACTAAACATATTCTACACAAACCTGAAGAGGATGTCGAACTAGAGCCATACCTAAAAAATGAATAACAGTTATAGATCCTAAACCTAGAATATGGAAGATTTAACATTAATTAATTGTTTTATTTTATTCATTTTAGGTTAACCCATCCCAAGTTTTACCCATTTAATCACAGGTACAAAGAATAATGATGCATGATACTTTCCTAGGTCTCTACCCTACAACCATTATCACATTGTTTAGTAGCCAATATAAGCTTAAAGGTCTGTGAATTAGATCACAGGGGGGCCTAAATACCCATGTATCAGTCAGTCTCTCATGTTTACAGTGCTTGCTAAACTTAGCTAACACCATTGCCCTACCAACCCATGAAACCTCGCCTGTTCCTAACTACAAACTCCATTCTATCCCTCAATAAACCTATGATACCACTTTTTCACAACCCCCTCCATATAAATTTTACCCCTCCTGGTCCAATAATGGGATAATAGATATAATGACACCCGAGTCTTACCTTCAGTAGGCACTAGGTTGGCAACTAGAACCAATGGTATAGTAATCATATAGATGGGAGTCATTACCCTATAAAATAACACATGTCAAAAGAGAGATAAGATAGAAACCAACCAACTCCTACTCAAACTATAATATAAAAGAAACCCAAGTGCACATATGTAATGTCATGCAAGAACCACTACAACTGAAATGGAAAACTGCAAGTACCAAAAGAAAGTAAAATGATAGCGACCATGAAGCCCGAACAACTCCTGCAAAACCCCGAGCTAGTAGTAACCAACCTGATCTCCAAACTACTCCAAGTGATCTAAAAAAAGTTTATATAATGTAGGTTGATTATAATAGTATACTTAGTAGGATCCTCCCTGGAGCCTCTCATGCAAAAGTAAAGAAAGCATTCTAAATCATAGTGAACAAAAAGTGAAACTAAATCATCACCTAAAAAGTTATACTATGTTCCTAGCCTCACCATGAATACTCTCACAATGTACCACATACAAGAGTATATAATATAATAAAGAATATCAAGGGTACCCTGCTACCACTTCCCCACTTGGTTGCTGCTTTGCCCCAACGTCGCACGTCCTGAGCATCTCTTTCCAAAAAAGATAGCCTAAGCACACCTGGGAAAAGCACCACAACATTCACCTCGTGCAACACAACTACCATGTCCATATAACCAAAATTAACCAGGTATTTTCTGGGATCCACCACAACTTGTATAATGTGTATCATACATTGGGTATTATACCTCAATCCATAACTGCCCATACACCGAGTAAGGATCCTTAAGACATTATAGACTATACATTTCATACCTATAGGAGTACATAAGAAACTATATCTAGAATACATGTGTGTCAAATAACCACAATACATTACAACCCTATACACACATATATGGGGAAAACTAACTACCGTTCATACCAATACAAGTAACTACCAAGAGAAGAGAGCAGAGCCAAAGGGGGTAGTCAGCCATCCATCCTCCCACCAGAATATTAGGAAAAACACCCCCAAGGCTCGAAATCTATGGGGTGTCAATTTACCTAACTGATAGGGTGAATTAGTGTATAGAAACACAAAACTATAGGATATAATATATCTCATAACCACACTATGGGAAACACCAAGTCTCATAATCAACTCCAACTAATGTCTCTTGGACTCCCAACTGCCACTACTAAGACGAGATATACTATAAGCACACAACCATTTAAATAGATACATTAATTTAATTATACCTTTTTATCATGTTTACATTACATTCATTAATTATTTAACCATTAATTAACCATTATCAAACTCCACATTACGTTTCATTATCATTTAAACAAAGATCCATGCCCTCTAGGCATAACCAAACTGAGTCCATGACTTCTCAAAAGTACAACCCCAACATTGCATCCTAGAAAGCACAAACCCCCTGGGTTAAACATTTATTCATTAATTTATTAACAACATTATCACTTTCCATATTTCTAGGTACTCTAAGAAAGAATTATAAGCTACCAAACATAAGGGGCTCAACACGGTGAGTAGATGAGCTACCCATCAAGTCTTTTCCACCTACAGTAGGAGCGTAGACCCATCCATCCTCGATAAGCTAAACACAGAAAGAACGTGTAATAACCTACATGTCTTCACCTCTTTTGGAAGGAGGGTAAGAAAGACCAGCTGCCTCAAGAAGTTTGGAATCTAAAGTAGATAAAGAAACAAGATATTTAATAAGAATCCAACTTTCACATCAACAGGTAAGCCCGACTTCAACATGTTCCATCATCTCTGGTGTTCTTATTGACACCCACTTGCATAAACCGTTGCATATCACCACTCTAGGTGTCAAATATTGCCACAAACACTAGGCCTCTATTCCCCCACATACCACAACAACCCCTCAGGATCAACCATCCCATGCTCACATCACATCTCAAGTAGTAAGAAACAAACAAACATAACAACTGGGCTCTTGGCCCTAAACATGGAATTTATCCTTCACACATAATGAGTTCTCATAGCTCCAAAGCACAAGGCACTTGGACTTTACAACAAGCTATCAAATCAGTCCCTACAAAGGCATTATATTTTATCCACACAATCGGTTCTTATTCCATCTTGAATTAACCAATTCATTATTCAGGTTCCAACTATGGGAAACCTAAGAAATAGGCTTTTCAAGCTATCACAAATTAATTAAACAATTAATTCAACATGTCTATATCAATTTTATCAACAAGCATCAACATGCTTCAGGTTCATCAACTAATTTAGTTAAACGTTCATATCTACATCAATTTGATTATCATCAAATTAAAACAACAATTGAATTCATTAACATGACTCTTTAAATATTTAGACAATTAATTATCAATTAATTTTTCCTTTAATTTATTTACCAATTTCCATCAAGAAAAAAATGATAAATAGGAAAAGCATAAATATCACACTATCTAGAAAATCAAGGGGCAATAACATCTCTAAGAAATTGATACCAATTCTTTAATTTGGTTTAAATTTTTTATTATTTCAATTTCATTATGATCCAATGGGATAAAACATAATAACTCTAAGATTACATGTAAATAAAATATAAAAACAATGAATCCACTACCTCAAAAGGTTTATGATGTTCTTTTCATGAGAATGACCAACACAGCGAATTGCGATCACCTCTCTTGCAATGACTACATCCACCTGAGGAAGCCGCAACACCAATTCACCAACCAATGAACAAGAAATCTCCATTAGAAACATAGAGATTTCATGAAATCATATGGAAAGGATAAATAGGAGGAAAAAGATTTAGGATCCCATAAGAATAGAGTATGAACATACCTTATATTAAATATGGATCAACAATTCCTGGTTTCATTAAAATAGGGGGTGTACAGGCAGTAAGAAAAGCCTCCAAGGAAAACAGAAACCACAAGTTGAAACACCTTTCTCAAATCCTATGGGAGGAAGAACTATAGAAATACCATACCAAGATAAAAACAAGAATGAAGAACAAGGGCCATCCTTTGTAAATATATAAATAGATTAGTGGTTTAGATATGTTTTAGATTTTCCATTAAAGGCGAATCTGATCAAGATTACGCATTTTGACTGAGTAAAGGCACCTAGACCCTAAGGAAAAATTAAGATAGGAGTTATGGGATTTTAATCAGCCTTAAATACCTTTAACCATGGACTTAAAAGTGTTTTACATCAAAGGAAATATAAGGGGGAAAAATATAGGAAACTGAAAAAACTACTCATGACTCACTGTTGGATAAGTCACCATTGGGTGAGACACCATCACGAGTCACCAGTGGATGAGATACCAGTGGAAGAGTCACCGTTGGGTGACTCACCATTGGATGAATCACTATCGTGAGTCACCGGTGGATGATCTACCAGTGGATGAGTCACCATTGGACGAGCTACTACTGGATGACTCACTGTCATGAGTCACTGTTGGTGAGATACCAGTGTGAGTCACTGTTGGAAAGCTATCAATGCGAGTTATCATTGGCGATCTATTTATGTGAGTCATCGTTGGTGTGATTCTGATGTGATTCACCATTCTGATTCATCGTTGCAACTCACCATTGTGACTCTCTTTCACGACCTATCATCAGCGACCTACCGTTCCTAAATCACCATTAGAAAAATTGTATTTTTAGAAAAATCTTGAAATGAGTCACCACTGCCTCCCAGAACACCTCAAACCCTAGATTTTCACAAATTAATGGACCAGGGAGGTTCAGGCCATTATATGAAGAGTTTTATGAAAAGGAGATGGTGAGATTGAAAGTTTCATAAATGGGAGGAAATGCCTATAAATAGGTGGATACCCCCTCATTTGAAGAGAGGATGAATTAAAAAAATCTAAAGGATTTGAATTCATGAAGTAATTTCATAAAATATTTCTTTTCATGAATGATTCATAGGAATGTCAGTTTCAAAAAGTAAGGAAGTTTCTAAAAAGTAAAAGTTTTGCAAATAGTTGTGATTTTTACGAAAGCTTATAATGTTTCACAAAATGTTGTGAGTTTCATGAAAGGAAAAGTTTCTTTGAAGGTTTGAAAAGTTTTGTGAATAATTGGTTGGTTTCATGGAAGTTGATAAAGGGGATTCGAAAACGTGAATCTTATGCGAATCAGAAGGGATTTCCCAATAATTTTATGGTAAAGAGGTATTCATCATGTATGTGAAAGTAAAGCTTCATGATGTACCAAATTAGGTTTAAAAAATATTCATTCAAGTGATCAAAAGAAGAATATTTTTAAGGAGTAGTGATCACACTTTATTTGAGAGAGCAGTGAACTTTCAAATTGTGAATGGTAGTAAACTAGGAGGGATAGTGAGTTTACTCCAAACTTTGTAACAACAGCGCACTTTAATGGTTTGGGTGCATAGTTACATTTAATCTGTATTCTCCTAGTATATATCTCAATGTGGGTGAAACAAGTAAAATCATTGTGTCTTTTGGATTCTTTCATTTATACGCACACATTGCTATGAGAAAGGGTGGGAAGAGTGTTTTGTTTAATGTTGAAACAAGATCTGAAGGGGTAGTTATTTTAATCTATCATGCCCTAATTCACCCCCATATTAGGGTATTCAACCTAGTTGGGATAAAAAGGGGAGTTGTTTTAATTATATTTTACATTCTTCTCCTCTCTCTTGTTTACACATGTTTTTAAAGATTCATTTTTTCTAAGCATTTATAATATATTCTTAAAACCATGTTTTAAATTCTCAACCACCTAGCATGATCTTATCTTAATTATTTGAAAATATTTATACATGGTTCAAAAATAATTTTTTTCAAAATTTATATTTTTTAAAGGGGATTTTTTATGTCTTTATTCTTGTCGTGAGCATAATCTTATTTGTTAATATCGTTTTTATTGAAAAAGTGGGTGCCCTAGACCCAAATTTATCAGTAATTTTGATCATAATACTATGTGTAAAATGATTTATGCATGATGTACTCTTACCATTATAGTATAGATATTTTTGCATCCACTATTTAAATTGAAATGTTCATATATTATTTATCGCATCAAAAGGGTATAACAGTTCTCATGCTATAATGAGAACCTCAAGATATTATAAAATTAATCTTTAACATATGTCATATGGTCTAGATACGTCACACTGACTAGACACACTTGATGTGTGACTATTAGTTGATGAGGTATCATAATAATTGAGACTTATTCTCATAAATTTCTCACTTGGTGATCTCTAGTAGGTGATATCATGAGGACAGACTCAACAATAGGAAAACCACATGTTCTGGGTGTCATTAGTAGTTTCCATCTATGGGAATGTGTATTGGAAACCCGATTTGAGATCATTATCAATGTGTTCCATTTGATCACATATTTTGATGCAAGGAAAAAACCATGATATTGAAGTTTCAGTGAGGTAGCTTGTGTTGGGTGCATCATTGGTGGTATGACATTGGTTAAATGATCAAGATAGAATTTATTGCTTCTGAGTTGAATAAGTGATATCTCGAGCCTAGTTGATCAAGGTGGTAGTACCTTCATAAATCCATGGTCATGGTAGTTAGTGATAAATCCATCCAGTTAGATCAACAAATAATGAATCAATAAAGGACGATGACACAAGTGTGCCTTCTACTTTATGAGATATCTAAAAATAAAGAGATTATATTACACAACACATGTTCATAAGATGATGTTCATTTCTATGACTATTTCTTATCTCTTTAGGGGTTATGATGTGTAGCTATACTCCACTATTGATCTATGAATACTATTCACTACTATCAAGATAAGGGTCTATAGGGTCACACATAATAGCGTATTAAAAAATATTCCATATTCTGGTGAATAGGTATATAGGACATGGTGGGCCCCACCACAAGGTTCGAGAGTTATCCAAGTATTATCGATCACTAAAAAATAAATAAATTCATTATTATTTGAGTATAGAATAACTGAGTTAGATTTTTTTATTATAAGTATTTACAAGTGTTTAAGTAAATACAAGGAATAATATTATACGAATGAATTTTATTTTAATATTCAAGGTTCATTTAATATTATAAAAAATTATGAGTCAAGTTAATGACTTAGGTTTATAATATAATATATTTAATATATATTAAAAGTATGTGAAAAAATATAAATAATATTTATGACACGGTTATTTCGTCATAATTATTATTTATTACTTATTTAGTGGACGTTAAATATACGGGGATTGGGGAACCATAACTGGGTATTTCAGACATCCAATATATAAGTTGAGGAGAAACTCATTCCAAGGACTATTCATCATTCATAATTGAGAGATTATATCTCCTCCCAAATCCTAGAGAGATAAACACTCTAACCGAGCTAATGATCTAAGAACTCCTTCACGGATCGAAGATACGAGATCATGGTGATTGTTGCGATGTTGAAGAGATCATTATATCTCCTCCCAGACACCCAGAATTTGATGAACGTCATGCATGCAGATTCTTAAAGTGTGTGTGGATATTCTAAAGGGTTTTGGCCTCAAATATTTTTAGAAATAGTCACCAGTGATGTGTGATAAATGAGTGTGCTTCGATTCAAATGATTTACTCATTCAAATTTAATTTCCATGTATTGAATAATTCATATGGGATCCTCAAACCATACCAGGAATCTGATCACTAGATATGAAAAAGTTTCATCACTCTGATGATGAAAATTTTAAATATCCATCCCACCGGCTTCCGTTGCATGCTGCAATACCAACCAAGGAAACCGTGTAACAACCCCAACCTCGGTAGCCCAGAGTCGATGGTTATTTTATTATAATGGCATAGATACAAGAGATCACATCACCAAGGATCTATCAATTTAGTAGTCTTGAAGAAATAGATACATACATGGTTCCCTTATTACATTGGTAATTAAACATAAAACATAACAAAGGAAAATAAACTGCTTCCTTGACACTTATTTAAATATTTCATCTTCATAACTTGGGGAATGAAAACAAATAAAAGGGTGATCTCAAATTCTCAGTAAGGGTTACATACAGTAGGAACATGAATCAATAATAAGTGAGGCATAATAAAAAAGTCATAATCAAAATATAAAGGTAAATAACTAAAAAACACATTCCATTTAATCAATAAACTAAGAATGAAAATGCATCCATATATTTTTTTCATAGTGAAAATATCACGGATAATAATAAATGAAAACTGAATGAAGGGAATGCTTAATTACTAAACATCATGTATTTAGAACATGAACCACTATTTTCAAGACCTTTCACAAGATGATTTAAGTTTGTGGATAGAAATCCTTCTGTTTCCACTTGGAAACAAACATGAAGAGTTTGTTTCCAACTGATCTGTCTTACAAGACCCATTGATGCATTAAGGGGATATCTATAACCAGGACCCACCCATGTCTACATGTCCAAATCATTCCACAAATATCAAAATGATCTATTTAATTCATTAATCAAAATTCCTTATCAAAATATCTATATTGAGTAGTGGATACAAATTTATCAATATTTTCCTAGTTAAAATAACATTCAAAGTAAACATCGTTTGTAAAAATGGTATAAGAATTAAAAAATAATCATATCCATGATATAATAAATATGTAAATTTAATGAAATATTTAATTAATGACGATCATAAATAAAAGGAGTAGTACTCAATGGAAGTAAGTGACGAATATGGCATATGTCCCACAAAAATTAAAGTGAGGCGAAAAACCCTTACCACTTTGTAATCAATCGAATTGTATGCCCCATAAAATTAATAACCATTGAATGAAAGATTGAATACTATATAGATAAATAGATTCATGATATGATATATCAAAGTACAATATACATACACCACACATAATAAATAAGCGGTGAATAAGACACATCTCACATAAATAAAAGTGAGATGAGAAACCCCTTAACTTATGTCTAAAAGTGTTTTTCAATTGTACTCAATGTCCTGGATAATCAAATTATATTCATTAATTAATTAATACATAAACTCTTAAATATATATTTGATTTATTATAATTTTATTAAGTTTATTTATGGTTTTTATGATGAGTTATAATGTTTAATTTCATTGTTGTGGGAGCATTTGTTTCATAGTTTTATTGTTGGTTCCCTTGTGTGTAATTATGATAATTCTTTTGAAATGGAATAAAAACTCCATAAGTGGAATTAAATGATATTAATATACTTCTAGGATTTTAAATGGTCCTCATATATCATTTTTTTTATATGGTATAAGGAGAAGGGGTGGTATTTATAGTGGAGGAGAGGGGTGTTTTTTATTATTTTATTCATTAGATTATTATTTTGGCTCAAGACTATCAATAACGTTGATTTTTGTGACTAATTAAAATAACTAGTGCATGTAAATTCAAACTAATGGGTTGTTACATTAGAAATGACTAAAATTTTATGTATTTGGCTTAAAATGTTAAATACCATAAATTATCACATTCCACTATCCACAAACATTCAATTATTTCAGAAAAATCCCAAAAAATCATCCTAATTTTGTTTCGATGTGTATATTTTAAAAATGGACTCAATTTTATGAAAATAATTTCCTAATCATGATAAATTTAATTTTCAATTAAAATCATCATTTATTTGAAAAAAATAGATCTTAATATTATAAATGATTTTACGACACTTTGAAAAGATAATTATGGTATCATAAAATTATCTTATAATTATATTTCAACAAAATATTAATTCATGAATCTATTTTATGAAAATAAATTTTCTTTTAAATCATTATATTAATGATAAAATTGTAAATAAACATTTACATTTCACAAAAATAACAACACTTAATTTATCATTTAAAAACATTTATTTACTTATTCTATGATATAAACATATCATATTTTCATTTATGAGGTACCTAAATTTTATTTATAATTTATTAGGTTAGTTTATTATTCTAATGGCCACATTAATATTCCTAACAGTCTCATTACTATTCCATCGATCATGTTAATATTTAATAGTATATCATATTTTTTTTAATCTTGATGTTTTATGAAACATAAGCTATCAAATAAATTGAATTTATTTAAGAAGATACATATCCTAAAATCTTAGGGTGTTATAGACCACGAGCTGATCTGATTTTGAACGGACAAGTTATGGTCATACGAAAAAAAATTATACATAAAAAACATTGAGTTTTTTTGTATTAAAATTGAAGATAGAATATCTAATATATGTTTTATTTTTCACAATGGAATGCTTATAAATCACTAGAAAAATAATTCAGGAGACCTGGATTTATTATGGCCAAGAATCGATCAGAAATCAACAAGAATCTGATAGTCAGAATTCCTCCGGCTGGTGATTCGAAATTACACTGGTCGTGGAAGAATTTCAATATATATATATGTGTGTGTGTGTGTGTGTTTTGATTGATTTATATGCACCTAGTCTACCAACAAGACAAAAGAAGAAAAATTAAAAGGGGATAATATACAAAGCTTTTAAAAAAACATTGTTTAATGTTAAATTAAAAAAGGGGTTGAGGGTCAGGGTGAGGGTCTTCTCATGTGACTTGCTTGGGTCTCCACCTATCTCCTTCCCAATAAATGAACCACCGCCCGAAACCCATGAGGCCACCACCTTACCTCATCATTTGATATCCCTTCTCTAGACTGGGATGACACCACCGCCGTAGATCCTTGGCCGCCACACCGTCCCATTTAGTGGGACTTGACATACCCCGCACCGGCCACTGCCGAGCCACATTGGATGACCATCATCCCACCTCCTCTAGCACAACTGTGGGTCGCTGCTCCTTCTCACCAATGAAACATCTCCAGTCTGTGGCCTCACCCCATCTGTTGTTTCATTCTTCTGTTCAGGTTGTGTAATGACGCCACCCACCTTGAAGCTAAAGTCGCCTCCCGCATCTGCTACTACCGACTCGACTAGATCCCGTCAGACCGTCCCTCCCTGGTCATGGCTCATATGCCTAGATGCGATCCCAACTTCCACCCAAACACCGACCTTTGGTGACCCACCATACCAAATTTGGTCTCACCACCTCCCATTGTCTGGACTAGCCTTATCAGACGAGTGAGGGTGCACCGGTTTGTTGCCACTACACCACTTCGACTAAAGCACTGTCATCGACCTCCTTGGGTCCAAACTAGTGACCCCAGGTGATAGGTACTCTTGTGTACCACCTTACACAGACCCGATCTGCCCCACAATGGGCCAGGGTGGGTCCGCCCGACCAAGAAATGTGTCTCGATAGGTCTGCTTGGCCTAGAACAACCCTGCATGGGATCTGCATGGGCCGAAATGGGTCTGTGGGGTTACGGTATGACCCGCAGTGGGCATGGGCGGGGTTTTGGGGCCCAAATTATTTTCATATAATAAAAAATTAATTTAATCGATTAATATAATTTTAGTATTAAATTAAATTAAATTAAATTACATTTTTGTTTTAAAAATATAATATTTTAATATTCAAAAAAAGAAATTAATTTAATTTTAGTATTAAATTAAATTAATTAATTAATTAATTTTTTGTAATAAAATTAAATTAATATTGGGATCGAATGAAAGAAAATTATTTGAATTTAATTAATTCATTTAATTTACTTAAATGCTCTCATACTTTGAATTTATTACAATTTAATTTTATCGCGCGTTTATCATATATACCGACTGGTCTTGAGTAGTGACCGACCATATGCATGTCTGAATAATTTCATTTAATTATTTATTATATGCATGTGATGTTTGTAATAAGTAGTTAATTTTTATGACAATTTGTGCATCATCTTCTTTTCATTCAATGTGTATAAAGGTTTGCATGTCCAATTTATTTGTATGTATTTTGCGCTTCCCTAGACTCCCTCGCCTGCGTGAGAGTATAATTATAAATTTGATGAAGACACTATAAGGTGCAGAACCCATCAAGATGAGGCGGTACACCATACGAGTAGTGGACACACTGAACCGAGGATGAGCTACATCATGACTCAAGACCCAACTCAGGTATGATACCCTTAGGTCATGGATGATCCATTGAGTTTAAATGCATCAACCAATATTATATTCTCAAGACCAGTTAGGTAAAATTATTTCCTTTATACATTGTTTATTATTTTATGCATGTTCATATTTACAATGAGAACACATAAAATAATAAACAACAAAAATTCATAATGACGTGATGAATGTTTTTCTCTTAATGTTCAATTGTGAGCGTGACAACATAGTATAAACATATTAATAGAAATGGATTAAATTTTTCAAAAAATATAAAAACCCTATAAGAAATATTAATTCTCAAATGTCTTCCATTATTTGAATTTGAACAAAACTTGGTGTACAGGGTGCTCATCAACCAAAGTAAAGGGTTCCTCTTACTACCAGGGAGTTCTTATGAGTGTGATGAGTTGGATTAACTTAATTTGGAAGAAAATAAGTATCCAAATATATCTTGTTTCAACTTTAGAGTCAAGAATTGAGTAAATCATTTTTATGATTTTAGAATATGGAACTTCATGGAACATATCAAGGAGCTGCGAGTTAATGTGTTTGGCTAGCTTAGTGCCTACCTAGAAACTCTCCAAATAGTGGAACAGACAAATCTTGTAGATTATGAGGAGAGTTTTAAAATATACTTTCCACTAGAATACTCAAGCGATAGAGTATTCCAATTCTAGTATAGAAGGTTTCTAGAGTTTGATAAAATAGTGGGAGACATATAATGATTTAAATAATTGATAATATTTAATCGGTAATCTAGATCAAAGCACTAAACTAATAGATTTTGTTTTTATAGAATAATGAAAAGTAATACCACAAGTACACTGTGAAAATATCAGACAAATAAAATTTCCAAACTGGCATAAGTTTCCAAAGAGTGGTTGTTAGGTCCACAAGGCTGAATACCCTGAGAGGGGGGGGGGTGAATCAGGGTATAAATAATTTAAAATTGAAGACTGTTCTGATCTTGTTTCGCTATTAAGAAAAACACTCTTCTCTCTCTTTCCTGTTGCAAAATATAAATAGAAAGTAAAGCAAGCATAGGACACAACAATTTTTACTTGGTTCACCACTAAGGGCTACGTCCAAGGAGCATACACCGACAGGTTTTCGATCGTACTAAATTACACCAAACTTCACTAGTTATGGATTACAAGGTTCAGGCACAGTCACTCTATCCCAGGTGATGTTATTAATATTTTCATGACTTATTATATTCCCAATTTACTTATTTTATATGAAATGTGCATAATTTGTGTGAAATATTAATGTTTTAATATTAAGTATAATTTTTGAGCATTTTTAGAGGTAGTCCAATTGAGTCAGTTTGATTTTTTAATAATAACTGTCACTATACTGATCCAAATTGTGTGGTTCTTGTTTTTTAGGATTCTCATTTCAATATAAAACATTTCATTAGAAGGTACCATGATCCAATTCTGCCATTTGAAGGGTCATATGGTCCTCACAAACAAGACCAAAGAATCTGTGAACAAACTGGACCAGTCTTGAAGATTGATTTACTGGGCTCAATCCAGAATTCCAAAAATATTAAATCTCCACCATAATTATGGGGACACTACATGTCATCTTGGATAAAAATTTCAAGGCCCAACTCCAAATAAAAGGGGCCCAACATATGCTTTGAAGTCCAGCCCACCATTCTGGCCGAGAATTAAAATCAGTATAGTATGCATGACATCTCTCATGATGTAAGCATCAAATCGAGATGATATTTTTCAGTGTGAAAGAGGAGATATATTAGGCCTACTTTTTTGAAGAAACCATTCGGATTTGAAGGCATCTTCATATTCAAAAGCCCTTTCACATTATGGACTTCAAAAATACTGGATTGAAATGGACAGTTTAATTTTGTTTAATCAACCGGCCATAACTTTTGATCCTTAAGTAAAAATGACTCCAAATTTTTATATTAGTCGTCCAACATTATTTTCTACAACTTTGAAGAAGGAGATATTTGAAGATTCGGCTGTCTGAATAGCCAAATTGGCGATACAAGTGGAGGGACAGATTGGGAATGCAAACAGTCCACTCCTTGGGCTATAAATACTCTCCCCTTCTCTCCTTGAGAGGGGTTGGCATTTCAGAAGAGAGGATATCATATTGGCACGAACAAAGCCTTGAAAAAGGCTTGAGAGGACCTAAAATACTCAAGTTTTCACTTGAGAGACCTTTCCTCCTCTCTTTGTTTTCACTTACTTTTGTGTTCTTCATTTTTGTAATCTTGTAATTCTCTTTCTTTGTAATTATGTTTTAATGCAAGTTACTTATTCAATATCTCTTATTCTCATCCACCTTCTGTAGTTTAATATTTATGTTCCTAAAATAGCTTAAATTCAGTTGAATCCCTTTCCCTTCTTTTGCTTCCTCATTCAATCGAAAATCCTTTTTTAATTATCATCATCGTTCGTGTGTGTGTGTCAACATACCACTCTTTTCTAATCCCTTTCTTTTTATTCTATTCTTAATTTATCATCATAATTATTTTAACCAGAATATTAAACATCCAAATGGATGAGTAAATCTCTCATTGGAGTGAGTTATAATTCGGGGATGTTAAGTGATTGAGAGTTTTGCTCGATGAGTATTCTTTAAATTAATATTGTGTATGTTAAACTTAATATGTCATGGATTAATGATATGTTTTGTTTAACGAGTGGTTTACATGGATTATTGGAACCATAAATACACTACCATAAATAAGTTTTGATTGATATTAGAACCCTAAGTTAAGTTAAGGCTTGGATTAAAGCCTTCACACTTAGGAATTCCAATCAACGTCAACTTATGACATGGGTGTTAATTTAATGGAATACAAAGTAAGGCTCAAGGATATCACATGCTTAACTCCCCAATGATGAACTCACCCCAATCTTTATCAATTTGGTAAATCAAACATCATCCATAAATCATTTCAATTAAGCTCTGCAAACAAACCCCCCTAATCAAAATACAATCAACTAAAAACAAATGACTATTACAAAGTATCATCGCCGAGGATTCGACCCGAGTGCTGCTATACACATTAGCAGAGCACCAGAATTTTGACCGGTCGATAGGCGACAATCGGCCGTGCGTTTCAAATGGTGTCGTTGCTGGGGATGGTGCTTTAAGTAGTCATTCGTTTCTGGTTATTGTCAAAAAAACCAAAAAAAAACAAAATTTAAAAAAAAAATTGAAAAAAAAACACAAAGAAAAACCCGTCTTCCTCTTAAAAATCATAAACTGAAAAAAAATAAAAAGAAAAAAACCGTCTTCCTCTTTCTTCCAAAATCTCTCTGAATGCCTCGTAGCCTTCCAAACAATCCCTCAGATTTGTTTGACCCTGAAATTAAGCGAACACTTCGCCAACTTAGGAGGAACATAAGAGATACTCAAATAATTCAAGAACCAGTCCTCATCCAACCAATTGAAATTGAAATGGCCAATCCTAGGGAACAAACCCTAAAAGAACTCGCTGCCCCTGATATTAATTACCAACCTCTTAGTATTCAATATCCAAACATAGAGGCTGACTTCGAACTCAAGTCGGTTTTGATTCATCTTCTTCCTCATTTCCATGGTCTAGCTGGTGAGGATCCTCATCTTCACCTCAAAGAGTTCCAAGTGGTCTGCTCAACCATGAAACCTCAAGGGATTTCTGAAGAACAAATCAATCTTAGAGCTTTCCCCTTTTCCCTAGCAGATTCTGCCAAGTCTTGGCTCTACTACCTCCCACCTGGTTCCATAAACTCATGGGTTGACATGAAGAGACTTTTCCTTGAGAAGTTCTTTCCCGCTTCCCGAACAGCTTCTATCCGAAAGGAAATAAGTGGCATCCGTCAATTCCCTAATGAATCACTCCATGAGTATTGGGAGAGGTTCAAAAAGCTTGTGGAAACTTGTCCACACCATCAAATCCCTGACCAACTCCTGATCCAATACTTCTATGAGGGGTTATTGGCTATGGAGCGAACTCTCATTGATGCCGCAAGTGGCGGTGCTCTTGTTGACAAAACTCCTGCAGCTGCACGAGAACTCATAAGCAACATGGCTGAAAACACGCAGCAATTCCATACTCGAGCACATGCTCAAGTGAAACAAGCCCAAGAGAATCAATCCATAGAGCCCAACAAAATGACTGAGTGGATGAGTGAACTTACAAGTCTTGTGCGTCAACTAGCTGTGGCTTCCAAAGCCCCAAACTCCTCTCCTCAACAATCTCTTTTCACTGGGCCTGTCAAGAACTGTGGAATCTGCAACTCACCAACTCATCCGACTAACACATGTCCACAACTTCAAGATGATACATCTGATTCATCTAGTCCAATGGAGATCAATGCGGCATATGCTCAGCGAAACTTCAACCCTCAACAATCAGGTCAGTTTGTTAGAAACTTCAACCAACCCCACTCTGAGCCCTTCTCTTCTACCTTTAACCCACCTCTGAGGTATGGTAATCCCATTTCTCATCCTCCTCAGTTCCCTCATCAAAATCCAAACCAGTTCCAATATGGTCAAAGTGGTGGTAACATCCATCAACCTTATCCTTTTGTTCCTCAACCCCAAAGGAACAATCCTCCTCCTGGATTCCACTATCCTAACGAGCCTTCCCAATTCCCCACCCAATACAATCGCTTTCCCAAGAACCAAAATCAAGGCCAACCCAATTTGGGACAAGCCTCTGTTGGGTCGGAGAATGTGATGGCAAGAGGGGGGGTGAATTGCCTTTTAAAAATTAATTAACAATTTAAAATCAAAGTTAAAAGTGCAGCGGAAATAAAAGAGGCAAGACACAAAACTTGATAACGGAGTTCGGCTTAAACCAAAGCCTACGTCTCCGCTCCCAACTCAACCGTTGAGAGATTTACTACCTCTTGCTTTTTAATGGTTTTAGCAAGAAACCCACTAGACTTTAAGGTTAGTCTAGAACCTATTACATCTTGATTTTAATGGTTATGCAAGAACCCACTTGCTTTCAATGGTTGAGCAAGAACCCACTAGCCTTCTTACAGGTGAAGGCTAGCTCACCTATGACTCAAGCCTTTTAAAGGGAAGGCTTGACTAACCTCTTCACACCTTGAAGGTGGTGTGAAAACCCAAAGAAGAGAGGATGAGAGAAATGAGGGGTTTGTAGGCACAAACCCAAATTGATGCTCAAAATAATAAAACAATGAAAAACCGTAATGGGGAGAAGTCTTGTGCGCCAATGGATTGATGAAGTTGATGAAGAGCGCTCCCAAGCTTCTTTGATGGTGCTCCTTGGATGTGGAAATGAGTTGGAGCAAGTGGGGGTTCCTTGGAGGAATGCGCCGGAGGTTCTCCAAATGATCAAAAATGTTCCCGTGGGCTTCCGTGAGTTTCCGGGGCTTCCTAGTCCTTTATTTATAGAGGGGGAACCCTCAAATGGCCTTTGGGGGTCTTCAGAGCCGTTGGGAGGCAAGTGGACAAGTCTGGTCAAAGCCCAACGGCTAGTTTGACTGGCTCCACCGGCTGACCGGTGCTTGGCCACCGGTTGGCCGGTGCTTTGAAAAAGGGAGAGGGCTCGGGCTCAGGCACCACCGGCTGGCTGGTGAGGAGGACACCGGTTGGCCGGTGAGGAGGCAGTAGCTGACCCTTCTGTCTGGCTTCCACCGGCTGGCCGGTGATGAGACACCGGTTGGTCGGTGGTCTGGATAGATGTGATGCCTTCTGTCCAGGCTCCATCGGCTGGCCGGTGGTCATCCACCGGTTGGCCGGTGGACTGAAAATCAGTCCACTTTTGCCTTCTTTCTTTCTTGGCCCAATTCCTTGGCAACCTGAAATCATGCCTATCATCCAAACACACTTAAAACAAGATTAGATAAATAAGAGAGTGATTGTGATCATGAAAATTAAACCACGAGGGGTACGAGAGGTACAACAATCTCCCCCTATTTTGATGATCACAATCACCAAAACAAGCAATGTAAAATATTGAAATGAGAGGCATGCTTTAAAGGATAAATTGAAAAGTAAAGCAAAGAATGAGAGAAAGATTTCTCCCCCAATCAACCAAGAATTTATCCCCCTTTGTGATTATCAAAATAGCACGGGGAATAAAACTTGATTGAGGGAAAGGTTGAAAAACAAGATAGAGTTTTTAAACCAATTGAAATTTTTGAAATTTGAATTGAAAGTTTTGAATTGAAAGTTTTGAAATTGAAAGTTTTGAAATTGAAAGTTAAAAATGCAAAAAGGCTTAAACAATCCTAACTCCCCCTAAATAAAAACAACAAATCACCGGGGAGAGGATTTTGAAACCGAGACAAATTTTGGTCCGGTGAGACTCGCTAAAAGGGATTTTTCAATCCAAAATTTTCTAGTGGCGGGTCTTCTCCTATGAAATTCATCATTAAAGAAAATAGTTTTGGGCCTTCCATACCGGGCATTTTTGCAATTGCACTCATAAATTAAGTGCCCGGGTTTTTTACAATAGTTGCAAAATTTAAATTGGGAGCTCCCCCTTACAAAAATAGTTGGAGCATGGGAAGAGGAAGCTTGCTTGGAATAGCCAAGCCCTTCGGTGGTTCTAGATATGCGTTGGGAACTAAGCAATTTGGTCAAATTTTCTTCACCTTGGGTGAACTTGGCAAGGGATTCCTTCAAATCCTTGATTGTTAATTCCATAGAATCAACATCGAGAAGGTTTTGGATCTTGAGGGACAACTCTTCCTTCTCTTTGAGAAGTTGTTCCTTTTCGGAAGAAAGTTTTTTGAAATTCTTTTTTAAAGCAAAAAATTTGGAAGAGAGTTCGTGAAAACCTTCCTCCAATTGATCTCTCGCATGTTGGAGATCCTCATAAGATAAATGATTGAAAGAATTGGAAGAACAAGAGGAAGAGGAGTCGGAAGAGGTTACCTCATGAAATGCCATTAGACATTTTTTACCATTGTCGCTTGAGGAGGAGGTGGAGGATGAGGAGCTATCACTCCATGTGGCCTTGAATGCCTTCTTCTTTTCCTTTTGCTTGGCCTTTTTTTTGTTGAGTGGACAATCGGGCTTGTAATGGCATTTCTTTCCACACCCTTAACATGTTACCTCGGGCTCGGATTTTTCGTTGGGTTGAGCCTTACGGGATTTCTTCTTCTTGTGCTTCTTCATGAATTTGTGCATTTTGCGGGCAAGATTCTCCATTTCGGAATCGCCGCTTGAAGAGGATGACGATGAGGAGGAGGAGATTTCTTCTTTTTGAACTTTGAAGGCGATGTTCTTTGGAACTTTGATCGGTTTGCCTTCCTTTTCAGCTTGCCTCCTCATGGTGATCTTGTAGGTCATGAGGGATCCGATGAGCTCTTCGACCGGCATGTTCTTGACATCTTTTTCTTCTTGGATTGCCGTGACTTTCGGTGCCCATGAGTTTGGTAAGATCCAAAGGATCTTTTTGACCATCGTTTCTACAGAAACATCATCTCCAAGAGATTTTCTTCCATTGCAAACGTCAGTAAAACGTGTAAACATTTCAGAAATTGATTCATGTGGGTGCATGGTGAAAGACTCAAAATCTTGACGGAACATATCCAATCGAGTATCCTTGACTTTGTTGGTCCCCTCATGGGTAACCTCCAAAAGTTTTCAGATTTCATGAGATGAAGTGCATGTGGAAACTCGATTGAATTCATTACGATCAAGGCCGCAATGAAGAGCGTTCATGGCTTTTCCATCAAGCTCGAAATTTTTAATATCGGCTTGAGTCCATTTGGATTCATCGGGAGAAGAAAGAGAATAACCATGCATGACAATTTTATAAATAGGATAACCTATACTTCTAAGAAAAGTGGTCATGCGGGTTTTCTAATAAGTATAGTCGGTTCCATCAAAAAATGGAGCACGACCCAAAGAATAACCTTTGGGGGCGAAAGAAGTTGAAGCCATCACAAAGGATCTTGAATTTGAAACCGGTGAAGGTATTACTCAAATTTTGCCTCTGATACCAATTTTTGGGTCGAAGAATGTGATGGCAAGCGGGGGGGTGAATTTCCTTTTAAAAATTAATTAACAATTTAAAATCAAAGTTAAAAGTGCAGCGGAAATAAAAGAGGCAAGACACAAAACTTGATAACGGAGTTCGGCTTAAACCAAAGCCTACGTCTCCGCTCCCAACTCAACCATTGAGAGATTTACTATCGCTTGCTTTTTAATGGTTTTAGCAAGAAACCAACTAGACTTTAAGGTTAGTCTAGAACCTATTACAGCTTGCTTTTAATGGTTATGCAAGAACCCACTTGATTTCAATGGTTGAGCAAGAACCCACTAGCCTTCTTACAGGTGAAGGCTAGATCACCTATGACTCAAGCCTTTTAAAGGGAAGGCTTGACTAACCTCTTCACACCTTGAAGGTGGTGTGAAAACCCAAAGAAGAGAGGATGATAGAAATGAGGGGTTTGTAGGCACAAACCCAAATTGATGCTCAAAATAATAAAACAATGAAAAACCGTAATGGGGAGAAGTCTTGGGCGCCAATGGATTGATGAAGTTGATGAAGAGCACTCCCAAGCTTCTTTGATGGTGCTCCTTGGATGTGGAAATGAGTTGGAGCAAGTGGGGGTTCCTTGGAGGAATGCGCCGGAGGTTCGCCAAATGATCAAAAATGTTCCCGTGGGCTTCCGTGAGTTTCCGGGGCTTCCTAGTCCTTTATTTATAGAGGGGGAACCCTCAAATGGCCTTTGGGGGTCTTTGGAGCCGTTGGAGAGGCCTTCGGAGCCGTTGGGAGGCAAGTGGACAAGTCTGGTCAAAGCCCAACGGCTAGTTTGACTGGCTCCACCGGCTGACCGGTGCTTGGCCACCGGTTGGCCGGTGCTTTGAAAAAGGGAGAGGGCTTGGGCTCAGGCACCACCGGTTGGCCGATGAGGAGGCCACCGGTTGGCCGGTGAGGAGCCAGTAGCCGACCCTTCTGTCTGGCTTCCACCGGCTGGCCGGTGATGAGACACCGGTTGGCCGGTGGTCTGTACAGAGGTGATGCCTTCTATCCAGGCTCCATCGGCTGGCCGGTGGACTGAAAATCAGTCCACTTTTGCCTTCTTTCTTTCTTGGCCCAATTCCTTGGCAACCTGAAATCATGCCTATCATCCAAACACACTTAAAACAAGATTAGATAAATAAGAGAGTGATTGTGATCATGAAAATTAAACCACGAGGGGTACGAGAGGTACAATAGCCTCTTCTTCTAAACAACCATGGGAAAGTGCTGTAGAGGATCTTGCTTCCTTCACCCGTTCTAGCCTCAAGAACATTGAAATCCAAATAGGTCAACTTGCATCCCACCTTAGCCAGAAACAACCATCCAATTCATCCCAACTCCCAGCTCAACCATTACCCAACCCTAAGGGTAATGTAAGTGCAATTGCACTTAGATCGGGAAAGCAAATTGCTATGCCTCATGCTGATTCCTCCACCTCCCCTTTCGATGTTGATCTAGAAAATGAAAAGAACAAAAAGCTGGAAAAGGAACTTGAATCCACTCCTTCACCTCCTTCCATTCCTCTAAGGAACCCAATTCCTTTTCCTCAAGCCATCTCCAAGCCTAAGAAGTCCTTTGAACCTGATCCTGAAATGCTTGACATGTTTAGACGTGTTGAAGTGAACATCCCCCTCTTAGATTCCATCAAACAAATCCCTAAGTATGCCAAGTTTATTAAGGAATTGTGCACCCATAAGAGGCAACTTAGGAACATTGAAAATGTTTCAACCCAACAGTCCATTCCCATGAAGTGCAAAGATCCAGGGACCTTCACGGTTCCATGTCAAATAGGGAGTTCCAACTTTGATGATGCACTCATAGACCTTGGAGCCTCAATAAATGTCATGCCCAAATCCATTTTATCCAACCTTGGTCTAGGTCCCTTGCACCCAACGGGTGTTGTCATTCAATTAGCCAATCGAAGCACTGCCAGTCCTGAGGGGATAATTGAGGATGTTCTTGTTCGGGTCAATGATCTTATCTTCCCAGCTGATTTCTATGTCCTTGACATGAAAGGTGAGACGACCTCTTCTCGATCTCCCCTAATTCTAGGAAGACCATTCCTCATGACTTCTAGAACCAAGATCGATGTCCATTCGGGCATCTTATCCATGGAATTTGGTGACCAAGTGGTCAAGTTCAACATTTTTCAAGCCATGTGATACCCATCAGAGAATCACTCTGCATTCTCTATTCATGCAACTGATGACACTTCTAAGAGTCAACTCACCTCCATTTCTTCATGCTCATCATGTTCTAATGATAGCGGATACTATGAAATCTGCTCAATGATTAACCAAGTTATAAATGGAGAATTTGATGTTGACCTTTCTTTCTTAGACTCCATCAATCAAAGTGAACTTGAAAACTCTCTTGAATCCCACATCAACTCTGATATCTACTGCTCCACCTTGGACAGTGTTGAGGAAAATGATCCAAACCCATCTGGAATCCCTTCTCTTGCTCCTAACTTGTCTAGCTCTCAAATCAAGGATGAAACTGATCTAAAACCACTTCCTTCACACCTCAAGTATGCATTCCTTTTCCATGATCCCTCCTACCCTGTCATTATCTCTACTTCACTTTCTGAAACTGAGGAGTCCCAACTTGTTCAAGTGTTAGAGGAAAACAAAAATGCCTTAGGTTATACCCTAGAGGATATTCTAGGAATCAACCCTACCCTTTGCATGCATCACATCCATCTAGAGGAATCATCCAAACCAATTAGGCAACCTCAAAGAAGACTCAATCCACTCATACTTGAGGTAGTTAGGGAAGAGATTACCAAGATTCTTCAAGCTGGTATTATCTACCCAATTTCTGATAGTGAATGGGTTAGTCCAATTCAAGTTGTTCCTAAGAAGGGCGGGATAACAGTTGTCACAAATGAACATGGAGAAGTGGTCACAACTCGAGTGAAAAACAAATGGCGTGTGTGCATCGATTATCGCAAATTGAATGCTGAAACACGAAAAGATCACTACCCACTTCCTTTCCTTGACCAAATGCTTGAGATATTGGTCGGAAAGTCACACTATTGCTTTCTTGATGGTTACACCGGCTACATCCAAATTCCAATCGCACCTCAAGACCAAGAAAAGACCACATTCACTTGCCCCTTTGGAACCTATGCCTATAGGCGAATGCCTTTTGGCCTTTGTAATGCTCCTGCAACATTCCAGCGGTGTATGATGAGTATCTTTTCTGAATTCATTAAGAATTGCATGGAGGTATTCATGGATGACTTTACCATTTATGGCGAGTCATTTGAATCTTGCTTACATTCACTCTCTTTGGTCCTTCAAAAGTGTGTCAAGTGCAACCTTGTGCTGAATTTTGAAAAATGTCACTTCATGGTTTCAAATGGGATTGTTATAGGGCACATAATTTCTCAAGAGGGTATCCAAGTTGATCCAGCCAAAATTGAGGTGATCCAATCACTTCCTGAACCCAAATCAGTTCGAGACATTCAGTCCTTCCTTGGTCATGCCGGTTTCTATCGGCGATTCATTCAGAACTTCAGCAAGATTTCCCTCCCACTTACTCATTTACTTTAAAATTATGTCACATTCAATTTTGATGAGGCTTGCAAGAGATCCTTCATTGAACTCAAATCTGCTCTCACATCTGCTCCAATAATCCAACCCCCAGATTGGTCCTTACCATTTGAATTGATGTGTGATGCTTCTGATAGGTCCATTGGGGCTGTTCTTGGTCAAAGAAGAGAAAAAATTCCTCATGTCATCTTTTATGCCTCAAAAATATTGGATGAAACTCAATCACACTACACTGTGACTGAAAAAGAACTTTTAGCTGTGGTTTTTGCCTTGGATAAATTCTGGCCCTATCTCTTAGGTGCCAAAATCATCATCTTCACAGACCACTCAGCATTAAAGTTCTTACTTAAGAAAAGTGATTCCAAACCAAGGCTAATAAGATGGATTTTAATGCTCCAAGAGTTTGACCTTGTGATAAAAGATAAACCTGGAAAAGAAAACCCTGTGGCTGACCACGTGAGTAGAATTTCTAATTCTTCTCATTCTGAAATAATTGATCCTGAATTTCCAACTGAACACCTCTCATCTCTCACTCCAAAGTTACCATGGTATGCCCCAATTGTCAATTACTTGGTTTCTGGTGTTTTCCCTGAATATTTTTCAAAAGAACAAAAAGAAAAGATGAAAAGTGATTCAAAGCATTATTTTTGGGAAGATAATAAACTTTGGAAAACTGGGGCTGACATGGTAATTAGGAGGTGTGTTGATGAAACTGAACAATCCTCCATCTTGGAATTCTGCCACTCAATGCCTAGAGGTGGCCACTTTGGACCACAAAGGACTTCTCGAAAGGTCCTAGATTATATATTCTTTTGGCCTTCACTCTTCAAGTACTCACACGAGTTCTGTCAATCATGTCCCACTTGCCAAAAGTTTGGCACAATTTCCAAAAGAAACGAAATGCCTCAAAATCCATTAATATTCTGTGAGCTTTTCGATGTTTGGGGCATCGATTTCATGGGACCTTTTCCCCCTTACAATGGATTATCCTACATTCTCCTTGCCGTTGACTATGTTTCTAGGTGGGTCGAGGCCAAACCCACTAGGAAAGATGATGCTCAAACTGTGAGTGAGTTCCTCAAAACCCATATCTTCCATCGATTCGGAACACCACGTGCTTTGATAAGTGACTTAGGAACTCATTTCTGTAATAGAACCATGGAGTCACTTTTGAAAAAGAATGGGGTTGTACATAAAACATCCACTGCATATCACCCTCAAACAAATGGAATGGCTGAACTTTCTAACAGAGAAGTGAAAAGAGTGCTTGAAAGAATTGTTAAGCCCATAAGAAAAGACTGGCCCGATAGACTTGGTGAAGCACTTTGGGCCTATCGAACAGCCTATAAGACACCCATCGGGATGTCTCCATTTAGTCTAGTTTTTGGTAAAGCCTGTCATTTACCAGTTGAAATCCAACATAAGTCATTTTGGGCTGTCAAAACTTGTAATTTTGATTGTGAAAAATCTGGTGAAGAAATATTGTTGCAGTTGACTGAATTAGAGGATCTTCGACTCGATTCGTATGAGGAATCCATTCTCTACAAAGAAAAGGCAAAGTCACTCCATGACAATCACATTCTTCGAAAGGTATTTCATGAAGGTGAAAAGGTAATTCTCTTCAATTTTCGATTTCGACTTCACCCAGGTAAGCTCAATTCTCGTTGGGATGGACCTTTTATTATTACTAATGTTTACCCATTTGGTGCAGTGCAAGTCCAAGACCCTTCTTCAAAAAGAACATTCACGGTAAATGGACACCGGTTAAAGCATCACCATGAGAGTCCATTCACTTCAGGTTCCACATCGACTTCCATTGACCCACCACTAGATGGAAACGGCGACCCACCAAATCCAAACCAGGGGGAACCTCTTTCCCTTTAACTCTCTCTCTCCTCAATCTCTCTTCCCTCTATTCTTATCTCTATTTCTTCTTCTTCCTCTCTCCCTCTCATTTTTTTACAACATTCTTCCACAACCTTTTTTCTATTTTCTTTTTTGTGTGGATGTGTCATTAAAAATAAAAAACATTTAAAAAAAATTAATTAAAAAAAATAAAAAATAAAAAAAAGGGGGTGTCATAATTACTCATCATACAATATTGAAATTATGTCCAACCATTTTGGGGGGTCAAAAGGCTTGTTTTAAACTCAAATATATTGAATTTTTATCTCAAACTTGGGTAAACAATTTTGTGTCAATAACAAACATTTTGAATGAACAATTTTTAGTGGAAAATGATTCTCCCCTACTGTGAGGAATAACATTAGCCTTCACGCCAAGGTCATCTATGACCATATTTTTCATTGTGTGTCTTCACCACTGATTGTGAGTCTTGATTTTGTGGACCTTCGAGCTGAATTTCCATCTTTTGTGTGCATTAATATGATAGAGGCATTTTCTAAGCCACATGAGAATCAGAATAGCCAAATAGCCTCCCGTTACCCTTACATTGATCCTACTTTTGAAAGCCCCTTTGAGCCTATGAAAACCTTTCTCTTGATAGCCACATTACAAGCCTAATACCTTGTCCCACCCAACATCTTCATGGATTTTCATTGTACAATTTATTGAAATTTAAGTGTGGGGGGAATGGACTTCATTTTTGGGCGTACTTTCATTGATTTCCAATATGTCATCATATGATTGAGGGAAAGCATCCATTCAAGTGTGGGGGAGAGGTTGTAATTCTATGAGCTTTGGGGTGTATATGTGTAATTGTCATTTGTACAAAAGTCATTGAAAAGTGTTCAAAAAAAATGAAAAAAAAATTATATTAAAAAAATGAAAAAAAATAAAAATAAAAAAAATGGAATGGGTTGTGTCTTGGGTGGGTCAAAAATCATTCATCATCAAACTTTGATCTTGTTATAACTACTAAAATTAGTTCCATGAGGAGATCAAGCATGGGTTGGGAGATGACTGTGAGACTTGTTTTAATCACAACTTTCGAAAAAAAAGCAAAAAGAGTGAAAAAAAAGAACACTTGAATCATCTTTTATTGTGTCATTATTGGAAGTCTTCCATGTTGTACATATTCCATCATCTCACCCTATTACATTTTCTATATCCCTCACTTTTCATTCATCACACATTCATGCCCTTGTAAATATGTGTTTCTATTTCCTTTCAAATCAAATTTCAAAAAAAATGTGCATTGATTTTTCCATGTTGGTGTTTTTAACCCCTCTTTTACTTTGGACATTATATACCTACCGTACCATAGCCACTGAAAAACCCCTTAAAAGACCTATTGATTCTTGTAAACATTAGATTTGGGAATGGAAGCTGAGAGCTCTTACAAACTCTTGATTTTCACTTTTTGTTGGTGAATGAGTGAACCTCCTAAAATACATTTTTATCATCTTGAGAGGAGTAAGTTTTGAGTGCCTACATTTTCCAATTCAAACCTTGAACATGAAAAAATGAATTGTTTCTGATGCATTATTGTGAACCAAATTTGTTATGGAATTCAATATGGATGAGTGAAATAGTCTAAACATTCCCTGATTGGAGAAAACAAAATTTTAATATTTGTTGGTGAGTGAAAATGATTTTTCCATGTTTTTATATTTGTTGCACATGAGGACATGCACAAAGATAAGTGTGGGGGAGTTGATGTTATTAATATTTTCATGACTTATTATATTCCCAATTTACTTATTTTATATGAAATGTTCATAATTTGTGTGAAATATTAATGTTTTAATATTAAGTATAATTTTTGAGCATTTTTAGAGGTAGTCCAATTGAGTCAGTTTGATGTTTTAATAATAACTGTCACTATAATGATCCAAATTGTGTGGTTCTTGTTTTTTAGGATTCTCATTTCAATATACAACATTTCATTAGAAGGTACCATGATCCAATTCTGCCATTTGAAGGGTCATATGGTCCTCACAAACAAGACCAAAGAATCTGTGAACAAACTGGACCAGCCTTGAAGATTGATTTAATGGGCTCAATCCAGAAGTCCAAAAACATTAAATCTCCACCATAATTCTGGGGACACTACATGTCATCTTGGATAAAAATTTCAAGGGCCAAATCCAAATAAAAGGGGCCCAACATATGCTTTGAAATCCAGCCCACCATTCTGGCCGAGAATTAAAATCAGTATAGTATGCATAACATCTCTCATGATGTAAGAATCAAATCGAGCTGAGATTTTTCAGTGTGAAATAGGAGATATATCCTGCCGACTTTGTTGAAAAAACCATTCGGATTTGAAGGCATCTTCATATTCAAAAACCCTTTCACATTATGGACTTCAAAAAGATTGGATTGAAATGGACAGTTTAATTTTGTTTAATAAATCGGCCATAACTTTTGATCCTTAAGTCCAAATGACTCCAAATTTTGATAGTAGTCGGAAAACATTATTTTATACAACTTTGAAGAAGGAGATATTCAAATATTCGGCTGTCTGAATAGCCAAATTAGCTATACAAGTGGAGGGACAGATTGGGAATGGAAACAGTCCACTCCTTGAGCTATAAATACTTTCCCCTTCTCTCCTTGAGAGGGGTTGGCATTTCAGAAGAGAGGATATAATATTGGCACGACCAAAGCCTTGACAAAGGCTTGGGAGGACCTTCCATACTCAAGTTTTCACTTGAGAGACCTTTCTTCCTCTCTTTGTTTTCACTTACTTTTGTGTTCTTCATTTTTGTAATCTTGTAATTCTCTTTCTTTGTAATTCTGTTTTAATGAAAGTTACTTATTCAATATATCTTATTCTCATCCACCTTCTGTAGTTTAATATTTATGTTCCTAAAATAGTTTAAATTCAGTTGAATCCCCTTCCCTTATTTTGCTTCCTCATTCAATCGAAAATCCGTTTTTAATTATCATCATCGTTCGTGTGTGTGTGTCAACGTACCACTCTTTTCTAATCCCTTTCTTTTTCTTCTATTCTTAATTTATAATCATAATTATTTTAACCATAATATTAAACATCCAAATGGATGAGTAAATCTCTCATTGGGGTGAGTTATAATTTGGGGATGTTAAGTGATTGAGAGTTTTGCTCGATGATTATTCTTTAAATTAATATTGTGTATGTTAAACTTAATATGTCATGGATTAATGATATGTTTTGTTTAACGAGTGGTTTCCATGGATTATTGGAACCATAAATACACTACCATAAATAATTTTTGATTGAGATTAGAACCCTAAGTTAAGTTAAGGCTTGGATTAAATCCTTCACACTTAGGAATTCCAATCAACGTCAACTTATGACATGAGTGTTAATTTAATGCAATACAAAGTAAGGCTCAAGGATATCACATGCTTAACTCCCCAATTATGAACTCACCCCAATCTTTATCAATTTGGTAAATCAAACATCATCCATAAATCATTTCAATTAATCTCTGCAAACAAACCCCCCTAATCAAAATACAATCAACTAAAAACAAACGACTATTACAAAGTATCATCGCCGAGGATTCGACCCGAGTGCTGCTATACACATTAGCAGAGCACCGGAATTTTGACCGGTCGATAGGCGACAATCGGCCGTGCGTTTCACCAGGCTCACTGCCTTTACAAGGTTTAGGTTCAGCTCACTGCTTTCCAAAGGGTCACTCCCTATTTCTCTCTCTCTGGCTCACTATCGGTGGAGATGATCACCTTCTTCCTTTTTCTTTGCTCACTGCTCTGGAAAGGATCCACTCACAGTTTATAGAATTGTAGGTCTCTTCATTATCACTAATGAATGCATCCTCTATTGTATGTGGATGCTCTGTTGAAGTCCAACCTTCACCCGCAGATGAAACTCTCTTTGCACCGAAGGTATTGGGCAAACTTACAGCTTCCACGCAGCCCGAAAACACTGTCGGGGAATCAACCTTACTTGGCACGCAAGTCTAATCCAGCACGCAAGTATCGGCGCGCAAGTCACAACTGGCACGCAATTCCACCTTAGACACTTGCACGACATTAGATTCTGCAACTCCAAACTTGCGCGACTCACTTCCCTTTACGCCCAAACCAATATTGGCGTGCAACTAACAACAACCGTGCTTCTTCAAATCAGGCGTGCAAGTCCCACTTGAATGACCCACCACCACTTGCGCGACCACCACACCTGCACGATGGGAGATCTTATTTTCTCTAAGTCTTGAACTCCGTTAAAAATGAGGAGGGGTGGTCTGGTATTTATAGGCATTTTGAACACCCTGCGCGATGGCGCGCAAGTCAACCCTCGACACGCAAGTCTCGGCACGCAGGTCTCTTCCCCTGCAATTCACTTGCGCAACCCACTTCCAAACTTGTGCAAACCTCTTTCCTTTGCCATATTTTGAATTTATGATCTTGAAAAACACATGGAATGCAAGTTCACAATCCTTCTAGGCACCGGCGCACAAGTCCTTTCTCTTGGCGCGTAGGTCACCTACGCGGCCAACTCAATACTTGTGCGACCCTTATCCCTTTGCCACATTTTGATGATCAGATCTTGAAAAACATATGGTACTCAAGTTTCCAAGCCTTCAAGTACACGGTGTGCAAGTCCCTTTTCCAAAAACCACTTTTCTTTATTTGTCGATTTTCAGGCCCAAAAATTTGGAAAACACTGGAAAACGGCGCCACCTTGTATCTATTCTTTTTGTACCACCTCCAGATCATCCATTCCTTTGAAGGCATTCTTTAATCAAACATAGATCGTTGACCACAGCTCTTGAACTCGACATTCCACCATGTAATCCCCTTTGTCAACAAATTTGTATGTCATTGTTTTTCTTTGTCAACAATCACCACACATATGTCCAATTTGTCAACAAACACAATCATCTCAAAAATGCTTCAATGATACCTTAAGGGATTTTTGCCCAACAGTGGTACATGAGTTTGTGCAAAGTAATACGACATCGAAAATTCAAGGCGCTGGTGTCCCCAATACCTGTTAAACCACCCTAGGAAGCGAGGGTGAGAAAAATTATTGTAGGAGACTCTATATGACATATATGATGGTTATTTCATAATGTTACCATCAACATTTGATGTGAGTTGTGGACACAACATCAGGGCATAGATGATTACACATATCATCTCATCTATAATAAAATTACATGGAGAAAGTGAAGTGACTATATGAATAGGTGAAGATTACATTGGATATGTGTAAATTAAAAGATGGATTGTGATCTATCAATGAATCCATTTCTCATATAATTTTCACCAATTTACTCCAGTTTTTTTTAATATTTCAAAATGAACAATATGGAGAAAATGATTCTATACCTTTTGGGTAAGGTTCACCAAGTCAATAAGAACTTATAGAAAGTTTTTAGTTCTTATGGTGAGTAATTTGAAAGACAAGGAAAAAAGGTCAATAGTAAGAATGATGTCAAAGGAACCATCACAACATCCTAAAAAAAAGTGGTATTAAATAAGAGGTTATTTTCTTCACATATCTTGAAATAAATCTATGGAAGTATAAATGCAATGAACTGAATTGAAGAAGGAAGTAGTCATTTCTTCTTTAGGCATACTCATCAAATGTAAGTAATGTTTCTATTATACGTTTTGGGTATTAAATACAATATTCCAATTACATATGTGCATTTAAATATAGAAACCAAGTAAGTAAATAAATGTTACTAAAAGTAAGGTGTGTTCTCAAATCATTTGAGAAAGGGTGCTTCCTAATTCAGTGGTGAGAAGCACACAACTTATAATTTCCAAGTAAATGGTTCCAGTTGAACTTTTGTTAATTATTACCAAAAAATTATATCATGTTTCCATTGTAAATAAGGCGACATTATTCGAGTTCTGGAATGAATTTTTTTTGTGGTTTTTAATACCCAAACAATAGTTTTTGTAATACTATAATCATTGGAAATACTTGATGAATATAAAATGTAAGACTTATATATACCAAGTTTTGGTAATATAATACCTTTTCAAGAAAAAATAAATATTTATCAAGGATATAACTAGTATGGTTTTATACTCTTTTGAGTTAAATACCTTAGGTACTATGGACACACTTATATAATTAGTTGTGGATAAAGAAACCTTTAGAAATAGAGGTAAGCCACACAAATTTTAGAATTTGTTTAAATAGAGAGAGTAAACTATTAAAAGGGTAATATAGTGGTAAATATACTTCATAATATTCCTTTAAGTTTTTAAGTAATGTGAAATCAAAGTATGATATATGCGTGGTCATAATATATGAGATGCTTCAAGCTGGTGTATCGAAGAATATCTTGACCAAGCATTTATCGATCAATAAAATTTAGTGCGGAGTAATTTTTAAATTCACATTAACTTATCCAAATAAAATCTATGATGATAATAAGTAGGATATAATATTATTCTTACATGTTAATATTGATCAACAAAATATACCATGGAATAATTCTTAAATTCACATTTCCTTATACACATCATAGTCATGATATAAGTAAAAGGAACATCAATGTTAAAAATTATGCATTGAAGATACTTCAATTTTTCAGTATATGATTTGAAAATAGAAACATTATCCCATACACATATGTGTAGTGGTTCGTTCCCTCCTGATATGTTACTTTTCCAGTTTTGGTTATTGGAGGTGTTCAGGGGAGGTTCCGAGAGTTTTTAGTGGAAGTTGGAGGTATAGAAGAACTGTTATAAGAAATACATGACATGTAAGTGTATTACATGATGTGTAATTGTGGTTTATGATGTGTATATTTTCTGGGTTAAATAATAAAAAGGTGAAACATTTTTTAGTGAAACTAAACCCTGAGGATTACATGACATGAAAGGGGATTACACGTCATGTAAATCCCCGATGCAGTGCAGTTTTAAATGTTCTTTCCAAGTGTATTTTCATTAATTCAGCCATGGTTTCTTATTCCTCTCATTTCAAGAGAACTATAGGCGCCCTGAGGAGTTATTAAAGCTCTCTTCCTCCCTATTATATCTATTGGTCCTGATGGTTGTTCATTGGCAATCCGTGGTAATACCTTCCTTCTTCTTGGTAGGTTTTTTTCTGTTCTTCTCCCAGAGATTCACTACGGTGATGTTTTTATGGTATGGGGTGTGTGTTGGGTGAAATTTTTATGTTATTTGGTTGTGGTGTAGGTTTATCCATGTTTTATTGTTGTGTGGTTGTGGTTTGCGGGCATTATTTTTCACCTTGTGGTGCGCAGTGAGTCGAAAAAGCTTCTTTGAGCTAGGTACTTCCTCATTTCTCTTTATTGTGTATCATGCAGAAGGGGTTTGATTTTTTTTACTTATGGTTTATGGTTGTACTGGATTAATTAAAGATAAATAATTGGTTAAATTTAAATTAAAGGGTAAAAAGGGGTTTGATTCACATGCTTTTACATCTTTGATATTATTTGTGATATTGTGGATTGTATGGGACTGTGGACCCGCTGAAAATTTTGGTTGTTTGGGGATTTTTTATACTGGATATATGTGTTTAGATCACTACTTTGGTTTTTATTGTTGTGATATCACCCTAAAATGGAAATTAGTTAACCACTTATATTTGGATAATAATAAAGTTGATCCAGGATAATGACTTGTGTGATAACTTCCCTAAAATAAAGTGTAATATGATAAAATTCCCTTTATAAATCTGTAAAATGATCTTAATGTGTTGTGACGTGTGGTTGTGCTTGTGGGATGATGATGTGTGGTTAGGGCATGTGGGGATGATGGTTCGTGTTCCGTGATTTTGGGGTGGTGAGGTAGATTTTTTGTTTGTGATTTTGGGGTGGTGAGGTGGTGGTTTCTTTGTGCTAGATGTTCGAGTAGTGATAGAATACATAAATAATTGTTTGATAATGTTTTAAATGGATTGGGTTGGTTTGGTTAATGGGGTGAAAATTTTAAATGAATAATTAAATGATGGGTTGTGTGATTAAACATGGTTGATACTAAATAATGAAAAAATTGAATGATTAAATGTAATTGGTTGGAAATGTGGAATGAGGTTGTGACTTGTTGTGTTGTGTTATGCATTTAGAGGTGGCAGAAAAGGTGATGGTGTTGTGAGTTGGTTAGTAAATTTTTGAACCCATAGGTTGGTCTTGAGTGTTTGATACTTCATATATATACTTTCATATTCTTATGATTTCTATATTCACCCCACCCACGTCGAGCACTATGTGACGACACCCACATAATCATGCGGGAGGGTGTTTTTTCCCGACATATGGTGAGAAGTAAAGATGGTCGGGTACCCACTCCTTCTCGTTCTCTCTTCCAAGCGAGGAAGGTATTGCAGATTCTATGATGGTTGGAGGTATGTTAGTGTATTAGATGGTGTTTGTGATATCCTAGGTGTCTGTGGGTGATATGTGATGGACCATGTGTTTTTGGGTGAGGTGATATGTGACCGTGCATATGGAGAGGTAGCCCAGGTGTATTCGTGTCACGACCCATCCTCGGGGCCCGTGTCGTGACTACCCCAAGCCCACCTTCCATAGGCCAGGGGCTGGAGACTAGAACTAAGGTGTAATTCCCAGTAAAAAGGGAAGGCATTGCGTTTGTAAAGTAAACAAACACCACAGAGCAAGCAAGCAGAAGTAAACACTAAGTAAAAACTGGGTACAATAGTAAGTGCGGAAAAGTAAGTGGGCCAGAATACAAACCCAAACTGAAATTAAAGTACAACTGAAAAAGGGATTACAACAACTAAAAAGTAAATCCGCAGCCTCGAGCCGTCCACTGGAAGTCCCACCTGAAGGGTGGGTACAGATAGCCTCCAAGCTCCTCGGGTCCAGCCGTCCACTCCGAGTACTTCCTGCCCAGTGGTCCACCTCTAGGTACCGACCTACTCCGCAAGCCTCAACTACGATCAGTGCTGTCCGTCGTCTGCAACCAACACAACGTAGTGCGGGCATAGCCCATGCAGGGGTGAGTATAAGATACTCATTAGGGACCCCGAGACCCCCAAAGGTCTCCCAGAATCCACAAAGGATAATCCACAAAGGAAATATACAATCACGAAGTAACATCTGACACTACTTAGGTATATGCCCATACATATACCTAAGTCATCAATTATCGCTCAGCTCCAAAATCCGAGCTCAGGTACAACCCAGTCCACACAGGAAATCACAACCCAATCCACACAGGAAAGCATAACGTAATTCACACAGGATATCAAGTCAATCTTATCGAAGATAAGGATTGAAAGTCAAGATTCAGCTCACACAGGTATACTTCTTCGTAAGACAATAGAGATGATTAGATGTAGCCAATGATTCATCTAAGCCGTCGGACCCACACAGGATCAATAGGTACTAACCCCCGCAATGACCCACAAATGATCAATAGGTAACTAACCCCCGCAATGACCCACAAAGGATCGATAGGTAACTAACCCCCATAATGACCCACAAAGGATCGATAGGTAACTAACCCCCGCAATGATCCACACAGGATCGGACCCACACAGGATCTGTAGGCGCTGGCCCACACAGGACTACTGAGCGCTGACCCACACAGGATCTGACCCACACAGGATCGGTAGCACTGATCCACGTAGGATCGCTGAGTGCTGTAGTCGTCGCCGTCGAATCCACGGAGGATTTCTGTACAATCGTCATCACAGTCGCAGCCAGCTCTAGGGTTCCCGCACACAGTAAGCTCGTTCGGGAGGGTGCACTCCACGAGCCGAGGGGCCGATACATCAACTGACACATAGTCCGGATTTGATGTATCTAAAAGTTCTGTATCGTCAACAGGAACTCAACGTCACAGACGGCGCGTCAATCGGACGCCCGGTCTGAGAGTTATTGGCTTTTTCGTTCCAGGGGCCCGGTTGGTTTTTAAGTCAAAACCAACCCGACCATACTCCAACTGTGTCAAAACCTTGAGCGGAGTAAGCCAAAAGGTCCGTCTCACTAAGAGGAATCCATCAAAGTCTACGGCATGTCAATCGGAGGTCCGGAGCTCAAGTTATAAGCGTTTCCGCTCCGAGGGCCCGGTTGGTTTTGTGTACGAACCAACCCGGACGAACCCAAAGTCCTCAGAAACCATAAGTATAGTATACCGAAACGACCGTCTTGATCCAAGGATCGAATATCAACTCACAATGCATCAATCAGAGGTCCACAGCCCAATTTATGAGCAAAAGACCGTGAGGGGTCCGATATTAGGGGGTTCGGGCCCGGTCCGACCCGGCCCGATACCCTCTAGGTTAACCCGAACCGGGTCGACCTGACCCGGTTCTGGGTCCGGCCCGTGTGGGCGCGGCCCGGCCCGGCCTGGGTGCAGCCCGTCTCAGCCTGGGTGCGGCCCGGCCCGGCGGCCCGGGCTGGCGGCTCAGCCCGGCCAGGGTGGCCAGGCGGCCAGGCAGCTCGGCCATTACGACCGAGCGAAGAGGGGGGGGGGGGGGGCTGCCCCCCACGTAGTGAAGTTGTGACCCCCATGTGGGGGGCCACACCTGCTGGCCAACCGGGGGTTACGGACCCCCTGTTTTCCCCCTGACCGGCCGGCCCGCTCCGGCCAGCCGGCTGCTGCTGCCACGGGACCGGCATGGGCCGGTCCCCCTGCTCCGACGCCGGCGGCCCAGAACCCGCCGCCGGTCCTTGCTCCACCACGGCCTAAGCCGCGGCCTGGTCCGTCCAGCGCGGCGCAGCGGCGCTGCGCCCCTCCGCCGCGGCCCCGCTCCGGCCGCGGTGTCTTCGAGGTTCCTTCGAGGTTCTTTGGCGCGGTGCGACGGCACCGCGGATTAGTTTGTTTTCAACGGCGCGGCACGATGGCGCCGCGCTTCTCCGCCCTTCCTTTAACATTTCCCGCGTGGTGATTCAGCACCGCGCCGCCTTACATGAGCCGCAACAAAAATCAACCAACAAGGGGGAGGAGGGTCGGCCGTGTTTGTGCGGTCCGACCTCCTCTCGTTATTGCGATAACAGGCGGCTCAAATTGGAAAGAAGAAAGAGACTGAAGTAATCACGAACAAACAATTTAAAATAACCCCTACCTCGAGCGTAGTCGTCGAACGAGGATGTCGCGGAAAGGGACGTCGCGGAATTGATCGCTGCGGAAGAAGGCAGATCGTCGCGTCGCGGAGGAACGGATTCGTCGGCGTCGCATCGTCGATCTCCGAGGATCCAGCATTCTTATTGACCTTCATCGAAGGTCGGCGTTCTTCACGTTCTTCGTGTTCTTCGTCGAGGAAGGAGTGCTTCACGTCTTGAGTGATTTCTCCCAAACCTCTCACAACCCAACAACCCTTAATAAAATAAGAGTTTGTCTTCTTTTATTTCACAAGCCATGCATTTTGAAATTCAAAAACGAAACAATCAATTAAGTGAATTAATTGCAACGTTTAAACCGCCAAATTAATTGAGGCGTTTCATAAACAGAAAAATGCAAGGGTTGACTTCCACTTAATAGGGGTGCGTGCGTGACCTTAATAAATGAGGGGGTTTAGGAAGAAAAGAAACAGTGGGGATTGTGTGGGCCCCACCTCACAAATATCCTACCTAGTGGGAAGGATATTGTGGGTCCCACCCAAACACTTAGGTTAGGTTAAACAACTTTAAGTAAAATAAAAATTGGTCGCACCATTTTTATTTTATTCCTTTACTTACCCCAAAAATTTTAAAACCACACCCGAGCAAACGCAACTCCGAAAAAGGTGTTTCTAAGCAATTAGCGATGCTGCAATTCCATCAGTGCCCTCAGAATTCGATTCCGAGCACCGGTTCAAATGTTAGAAAAACCTGCTCATTCGTTCACTGAACGTACCCAAGCTAAACTTCAGAAAATGATTTCGGGCACACCGGGCCTCGGAATCAGGTGCCGTGAGAAACTGCGTTCTTGTAAAATTCCAAAGAAAATTAAGAGAGAAAAAAATCCATGAATTTTATGGGTCTTTACATCACTCCCACCTCAGGGCTTTACGTCCCCGTAAAGATACATCGAGAACTAGGGAAACAAATGTGGGTACTGAGTACGCATCTGAGCCTCCTGCTCCCAAGTGCTCTCCTGGAGGTTCTCGTGCTGCCATCATAAGCGCACTAGAGGAATCGACCATCCATGTAGGACCCGCTCCTGTCGATCCTCAATCTCCACTGGGACCTCCACAAAAGTCGCCCCATCATCAATGTCCATCTCCCCATGGTCAATGATATGCATTAGGTTGTGCACGTATCTCCTTAGCTGAGATACGTGAAAGACGTCGTGCACCCGGTGTAACTGAGGTGGAAGAGCCAGGCGATAAGCCACCTCGCCAATCATGTTGAGGACCTGGAATGGTCCAATGAAGTGCAGAGACAACTTTCCGGGTCGACCAAATCTTTGTAATCCACGTCGAGGTGAGACTCGCAAGAAGACGTGGTCTCCATCCTCGAACTCTAGTGTCCTTTGCCTCCTGTCAGCATAAGACTTATGTCGGCTCTGAGCTGTCCTCATCCGCTCCTGGATGACCTGGACCTTCTCCGTCGTGGCCTGGACCATCTCCGGTCCCACAAGTACTGACTCCCCAGGGTCTGTCCAGCACAGCAGTGATCTGCAAGGTTGGCCGTAAAACACCTCGTATGGTGCCATCCCGATGGTGGAGTGGTAGCTGTTGTTGTACGCGAACTCCACCAAGGGTAGGTGGTCCTCCCAATTGCGACCAAAGTCGAGGAAAAATGCGCGGAGCATGTCCTCGAGAGTCTGAATGGTCCTCTCCATCTGACCATCTGTCTGGGGGTGAAAGGCGATGCTCAGACGTAGCTGCGTCCCGAATGCCTCCTACAACCCCTTCCAAATCCAGGAAGTAAAGCGAACATCTCGATCGAAGACGATAGAAGATGGAACACCATGAAGCCGTAAAATCTCCTGAACGTAGAGACGTCCCAAGCTCTCCACTAAGCCTTTCTCTCTGATGGGTAAGAAGTGAGCCGACTTGGTGAGTCGGTCGACAATCACCCAAATGGAGTCGTGACCTCTGGAAGTGCGTGGAAGTCCAATCATGAAGTCCATAGATATGTCGTCCCACTTCCACTCCGGGACCTCCAAGGGCTGCACCAAGCCTGCTGGTACCTGGTGCTCTAACTTCACCTGCTGGCAGGTGAGGCATCGAGAAACGAACTCAGCCACAACCTTCTTCATGACCGGCTACCAGTGCCGTCATCTGAGATCCTGGTACATCTTCACCACTCCAGGATATACCGCCAAAGGGGAAGTGTAAAACTCTCTCAGCACCTCCTCCTGTAAGGAAACTGGTACCAAGGTACGTCCTCTGAAAAGGACGACGTTCTCTCCTCCTAAAGAGAAACCATTAGGTGCCTGTCCTGAGGATATATGTGCACGCCGTGTCTCACAGTCGGTGTCCCCACGCTGTGCCTCTCTGACCCGCTGCAGTAGTGGAGGAGTGACTGTGAGTGACTGAAGAAAGGCTGCTCCATCTCTATCCATGAAGGATATCTGCAAAGCGGCTAGCTGCTCTGTCGCCTCCCCAAGTAGCTGAATGCCCGTCCTCCTGCTGAGAGCATCGACTACTACGTTCCCCTTTCCAGGAGTATAGACTATCTCAAAGTCATAGTCATGGAGGAACTCGATCCATCGCTGCTATCTCAGGTTCAGGTCCTTCTGCGAGAAGATGTACCTGAGACTCTGATGGTCAGAATAGACTATAAAGCGCTCGCCCATCAGATAGTGTCGCCACATCTTTAGAGCGAAGACCACTGCTGCTAACTCCAGGTCATGGGTAGCGTAGTTCTGCTCATGCGGCCTCAACTGACGTGATCCATAGGCGATCACTGCCCGCTCCTACATCAGGACACATCCGATTCCAGTCCCTGATGCGTCACAGTAGACTACGTACCCTACTCCCTCCTCCGGTAGCCTCAAGATAGGGGCGCTGGTCAATCTCTGTCTCAACTCCTAGAAGCTCTGCTGACATATGTCTGACCACACAAAGGGTTTCCCCTTCTTCTTCAAAGCTAAGAGTGGTGCCACAACTCTGTATAAGTCTGGCACAAATCTCCGCTAGTACCCAGCTAGTCCCAAGAAAATCCGCACCTCCATCACGCTCCTGGGTGGCTCCCAAGCTAGCACTACCTTGATCTTCGCAGGATCCACCTCAACCCCCGCCTCAGAGATGACGTGTCCCAAGAAGTGGACCCCGCGTATCCAGAACTGACACTTTGAGAGCTTACCATAAAGATGGTGCTCTCAGAGTGTGTCCAGTACAACCCACAAGTGGTAGGCGTGCTCCTCCTCAGTCGCTGAGTATATCAAAATGTCATCGATGAAGACCACAACAAATCGATCGAGGTATGGATGAAATATCCTGTTCATGAGGCCCATGAAAACTACTGGATCATTGGTTACACCGAATGTCATAACCAAGAACTCATAGTGGCCATACCGACATCTGAAGGTCATCTTCTGCACGTCCTCTTCCTGAACTCTGAGCTGATGATAGCCTGACCTGAGGTCTATCTTCGAGAACCGTCGTGCTCCCTTGAGCTGATCAAAGAGGTCATCAATCCTCGGTAGCGGATACTTGTTCCTCACTGTCACCTAGTTCAGGTGACGATAGTCGAAAAAAAGTTGCAAGCTCTCATCCGCCTTCTTGGCGAACAATATCGGGGAAGCCCAGGGTGAAACACTGGATCAGATGAATCCCTTGCCCTGCAAGTCCTCAAACTATACCCGTAGCTCTCGAAGCTTTGTGGAATCCATCCGATATGCTGGGGTGGATATCAGGGATGTCTCGGGGTACATATCAATATAAACGTCTACCTCTCTACGAGGAGGTAGTCCTGGAATGTCGTCAGGAAAAACATCCACATACTGATCCACCACTACAGGAAAACCAGGACTCCGCATGTCAACTGATCCTAGGATGAGGCTAGCCAACTGATGAGTGATGGGCTATCCTCTCCTCTGCGAGAGTCCATCATGTGCTGTGAAGGATCCCTTCTCGCCGGTGAAGGTGAACCTGCTCTCGTCGGTGCGTACACACCGTACCTTGCGCCTAATACAGTCAATCTAAGCATGGACTATAGATAACCAATCCATGCCCAAGATGACGTCGTAAGGCCTCGATGCCGCTACAAGAAGATCCCAGCCAAATCTCTAGCATCCTAGAGTAATCTCACACTGTCATCACCAGTGCGTAATCATCGAGTTTGCTCCCGTAGGAGTCTCTAGCCATAAGGATCGAGCCAACGGCTCTGTCGGAATCTCCGAGCTTCGAACAAGGGCAGCGGCTATGAAAGAATGACTCACTCCTGTGTCTATAAGAACTATATCAAGGGTAGAATAGACATAGATAGTACCTTGAATCATCTCGGGCGCGCTGTGGTTGTAGGCCTCCGCTGCTTGGAGTTGTGTCTGTCCCTTCCCGCCAGCTCCCTGTGGTCGGGGTGGACCTCCTGGGGGTGGTGGTGGTAGAGCCTGAATGCGTCGCCCACCACCTGCTGCTCAGCCAGCTCCTCTGCCTCGTCCTCCTGCTCCCTGCGGACCGCCACGGTCGACCCTCTACCTCTGCCTAGGTGGTTCCTCAACCATCTGCTGCTCCTCGGTACGGAGGGTCAGGAAGTCACAAGCCATGTGTCCCTGCCCCGCCGCATGCGTAGCACTGTCTACCTCTCGAAAGACTGGCTTTGAGCTGAGTGCCCCGCACCTCTGAGCCAGTGTCCTGAGGTCGTCTGCCTGAGGGTCTGGTCTGCCTGGACCCATGAGTTATCCGTCGACTGACTGCTGCAGAAGACTCTGCTACGTGCCGCCCTGCGGTAGGTCTCGCTGCTGATGTAGGATCAGCAAGAAAGCTCTCTATGAGAAGGGCTCGCTCCAGTAACCCTGCCTGTGTCGAAATGCTGAGGGAGATCAGTGATGCCCTGATCTCCTGCCTCAATCCCTGCTCGAAGGTCCGGGCCCGGAATAATGGGTCCCATACCACGTCCGTCGAATAGCGCGAGAGATCTGTAAATCTCGCCAAGTACTGGGCGACCGTCAAGATGCCCTGCCGCAGCTGTAGAAGCTCCTGGATGAGCACCGCACAGAGGGTGGCTGGGACAAACTCCGAGCGGAAGAGGCTCTCAAAGTCCATCCAGAGGAGAGATGCCTCGTCGTGCACCTAGAGCATCAAGCTCCACCATTTTCCTGTTGCCGCGTGTAGGAGGCTCACTGCGAGGATCACCATGATGTCTGCTGGTGTCCTCATTAACCTGAAAACTCGTACAACTGCCTCCAGCCAATCATCGGCTACCTGAGGGTCCGTCTCCCCGTGGAACCTGGGCGGTCGCTGACGCTGAAACTCGTGTAGTGAACTAAGGTGACGTGCATCGTCAGCGGCTGGGGCTGGTAGCATTGGTGGCTCGACGGGTAGAGGTATCGCCGGTGCCTCTGCTCTCAAAGGGCCCTATACCGAGGCCTCGTCGCTCGGTGGGATGTCGTCACGCACAACGCTTGGAACCCTAGCTGGATGCCGTCGTGGGGCCATCCTGAAAAGAAATAGGTGCGCCACGGTCAAACAGTATACCTGGTGAGCTGACACAAAGTAATCACAAAGAAAACTTAAAACACACACGCAATCAATGTTTTCATGCATTAAGTCGGAAATCAGAAGTTAGGGTCTCGATGTACGGATACGTCGGCCACCGCACCAAAACTGGACTCCCTGGACTGATAACCACACTCAATACTCTTAAAACTATTGCTTCACATAGAAAAAGATCAGAGTCCTGAGTTCTGCGGTAGAACCAACCTCCTCTGATACCAATTTGTCACGACCCGTCCTCAGGGCCCGTGCCGTGACTACCCCAAGCCCGCCTTCCATAGGCCAGGGGCTGACGACTAGAACCAAGGCGTAATTCCCGGTAAAAAGGGAAGACATTGCCTTTGTAAATTAAACAAACACCACAGTGCAGGCAAGCAAAAGTAAACACTAAGTAAAAACTGGGTACAATAGTAAGTGCAGAAAAGTAAGTGGGCCAGAATACAAACACAAACTGAAAGTAAAGTACAACTGAAAAAGAAAGTACAACAACTGAAAAGTAAAGCCGCAACCTCAAGCCATCCACTGGAAGTCCCACCTGAAGGGTGGGTACAGATAGCCTCCAAGCTCCTCAGGTCCAGCCATCCGCTCCGAGTACGTCCCGCCCAGTGGTCCACCTCTAGGTACCGACCTGCTCCGCAAGCCTCAACTACGATCAGCACTGTCCGTCGTCTGCAACCAACACAACGTAGTGCGGGCATATCTCGTGCAGGGATGAGTATAATCTACTCAGTAGGGACCATGAGACCCCCGAAGGTCTCCCAGAATCAACAAAGGATAATCCACAAAGGAAAGATACAATCACGAAGTAACATCCGACACTACTTAGGTATATGCCCATACATATACCTAAGTCATCAATTCTCGCTCGGCTCTAACATTTGAGCTCAAGTACAACCCAGTCCACACAGGAAATCACAACTCGATCCACACAGGAAAGAATAACATAATACACACAGGATATCAAGTCAATCTTATCGAAGATAAGGATTGAAAGTCAAGATTCAGCTCACATAGGTATACTTCTTCGTAAGACGGTAGAGATGATCAGATGTAGCAACTGATTCATCTAAGCCGTCGGACCCACACATGATCGATAGGTACTAACCCCCAAAATGACCCACAATGACCCACAAAGGATTGATAGATAACTAACCCCTACAATGACCCACAAAGGATCGATAGGTAACTAACCCCTGCAATGACCCACAAAGGATCGATAGGTAACTAACCCCTGCAATGACCCACACATGATTGGACCCACACAGGATCTGTAGGCGCTGGCCCACACAGGACCGCTGAGCGCTGACCCACACAGGATCTGACCCACACAGGATTGGTAGCACTGATCCACGTAGGATTTCTGAGTGTTGTAGTCGTCGCCGTTGAATCCACAGAGGATTTCTGTACAGTCGTCATCGTCGTCGCAGTCGCAGCCAGCTCTAGGGTTCCCGTACACAGCAAGCTCGTTCGGGAGGGTCCACTCCACGAGCCGAGGGTCTGATACATCAACTGACACATAGTCCAGAGTTGATGTATCCAAAAGTTCCGTATCGTCAATAGGAACTCAACGTCATAGACGACGCGTCAATCGGACGCCCGGTCTGAGAGTTATTGGTTTTTTCGTTCCAGGGGCCCGGTTGGTTTTTAAGTCAAAACCAACCCAACTATACTTCAAATGTGTCCAAACCTCGAGCGGAGTAATCCAAAAGGTCCGTCTCACTAAGAGGAATCCATCAAAGTCGACGGCACGTCAATCGGACGTCCGGAGCTCAAGTTATAAGCGAATCCGCTCCGAGGGCCTGGTTGGTTTCGTGTACAAACCAACCCGGCCGAACCCAAAGTCCTCTGAAACCTTGAGTGTAGTATACCATAACGACTTTCTTGATCCAAGGATCACATTTCAGTTGACGGTGTGTCGATCGGAGATCCGCAGCCCAAGTTATGGGCAAAAGACCGTGAGGGGTCCGGTATTAGGGGGTTCAGGCCCAGTCCGACCCGACCCGGGTCCGGGTCCGGCCCGATTAGGCATGGCCCGGCCCGGCCAGGCCAAGCCAGGGTGGCCAGGCGGCCAGGCGGATCGGCCGTTACAGCCGAGCGAAGAGGGGGGGGGGGGGCTGCCCCCTGCACAATGAAGCCGTGGCCCCCATGTGGGGGGCCGCACTTGCTGGCCAACCGGGGGTTACAGAACCCCGATTCTCCCCCTGACCGGCCGGCCCGCTCTGGCCAGCCGGCTACTGCCTCCACGGGACCGGCATGGGCTGGTCCCCCTGCTCCGACGCCGGCAGCCCGGAACCGGCCGCTGGTCCTTGCTCCGCCGTGGCCTGGTCTGTCCGGCGCGGCGCGACGGCGCTGCGCCCCTCCGCCGCGACCCCACTCCGGCCACGGTGTCTTTGAGGTTCCTTAGAGGTTTTTCGGCACGGTGCGACGACGCCGCAGATTAGTTTGTTTTCAACGGTGCGGCGCGACGACTCTGCGCTTCTCCGCCCTTCCTTTAACATTTCCCGTGCGGTGCTTCGGCACCACGCCGTAACAAAAATCAACCAACAAGGGGGAGGAGGGTCGGCCGTGTTTGTGCGGTCCGACCTCCTCTCGTTATTGCGATAACAAGCGGCTCAAATTGGAAAGAAGAAAGAGACGGAAGTAATCACGAACAAACAATTTAAAATAACCCCTACCTCGAGCATAGTCATCGAACGAGGTTGTTGCAGAAAGGGACGTCGCGGAATTGATCGCCGCGGAAGAAGGCGGATCATCGCGTCGCGGAGGAACAATTTCGTCGGCGTCGCATCGTCGATCTCCGAGGATCCGGCGTTCTTGTCGACCTTCGTCGGAGGTCGGCATTCTTCGCGTTCTTCGCGTTCTTCATCGAGGAAGGAGTGCTTCACAGCTTGAGTGATTTCTCCCAAACCTCTCACAACCCAACAACCCTTAATAAAATAAGAGTTTGTCTTATTTTATTTCACAAGCCATGCATTTTGAAATTCAAAAATGAAACAATCAATTAAGTGAATTAATTGCAACATTTAAACCACCAAATTAATTGAGGCGTTTCTTAAACAGAAAAACACAAGGGTTGACTTCCACTTAATAGGGGTGCGGGTGCATTACCTTAATAAAGGAGGGGGTTTAGGAAGAAAAGAAATGGTGAGGATTGTGTGGGCCCCACCTCACAAATATCCTACCTAGTGGGTAGGTTATTGTGGTTCCCACCCAAACACTTAGGTTAGGTTAAACAAATTTAAGTAAAATAAAAATTGGTCGCACCATTTTTATTTTATTCTTTTACTTACCCCAAAAATTTTAAAACCACACCCGAGAAAACGCAACTCCGGAAAAGGTGTTTCTAAGAAATTACCGGCGCTGTGATTCCATCGGTGCCCTCAGAATTTGATTCTGAGCACTGGTTCAGAAGTTAGAAAAACCCGCTCGTTTGTTCACTGAACATACTCGAGCTAAACTTCAGAAAATGATTCCGGGCACACCAGGCCTCAGAATCAGGTGCCGTCAGAAACTACATTCTTGTAAAATTCCAAAGAAAATTAAGAGAGAAAAAAATTACTTGAATTTTACGGGTCTTTACAATTTGGGAAAGGTGTGATGTGGTTGTGCTTGTGGGGTAGTGAGCCTAGGTTTCTGTAGGCAATGTGTGTTGTGACCGTGTTTGTGGGGTGGTGTAGTATACAGAAGAGATGGGAGATCCACGATGTATGACATTGGGTGTGAGAGAGATATACCGGTGGGAAAGTGGTATGGGGTACCCTTATTGATGTGATTTCTATTATATTATATTACTTAATTTGTGTTATTTTGTGAGTGTGCCTTGGTGAGGTTGGGATGGTTAGTATACCTTTATAGGTGTTATTTGGTTCTGTTGTTTTCTTATAGGTGAGTTAATATGATTCTTTTACATGTGCATGAGAGACTTTGGTTTTTCTATTGAGTATACTTGCATGATCATCCTACATATATAAACTATTTTTTGGTTTTCAGGAAGATTACATGGACCATGTTGTACATTGCTAGCTCGAAACTTGGATAATTGTTGTGCCGCTACTTTAGATTTACTTTTGGGTATTTAATTGGGAGACTTTTATTTGTATCTGTTTTATTTATACATGCATTGTGGGATGGGTTGAGTTTTTTTATATTATATAATGGATTTTATTGTTAATGATTCATCTTATCTCCTGATCATATTTATATTATAGAGGGTAATTCCTCCCATACATGAGATTTTTATACCCTAAGTGCTAGTCGCCAACCCGGGACCTACTGGAGGCAGGACTCAGGGGTCATTATCTTTATCCCCTCATTACAACATCTTTAGAGGGAGGGGAAATGACAATATACCAACTATAATGAAAAATGGATATCATGTGATTTACAGTATGATAGAAATACATTATGTCATAAGAACATGTGTTAGATGAAAAGTTTTTGTTGAGAATATAAACAAACTTGCATCAAGAAAAACACATTGTGAATCTAAATTAATCATTCTAAAGTTTTCTAAGGATATTATAGAAATAACTATGATAGAAAATACATAGTAAAGTTATATACTAAATTTCTATAAAATGGTGAACATATCTATTTGAGTTAGTAGGAGAAATATTGACTTCATTTTAGTCGATGCTAAAAATGCACAAATAGTTGACATATTAATTAGTTCCACAAGAGGTGTGGAAGAGAAATGTTTCAGAGACACATACTATGTAGTAAGGTTAAAACCATAGTGATGGTTTTATATTCACCATGGACGATGATACATTATTAATTTAGAATAATAATTTCTACAAGCAGTATAAGGCAATCATCTAAGATTGAAATGATCAATTAAAATTCAATAATGGATTCCATGTATCAAAGTATAGGGGGGTTATTATTTTTTAATATAGTAATGGGTATTCAAGTGATATTATACATGGATGGTACAAGTTTGGTACCAATAAGTCTCGATTGGTTATACAAATCCATTATGCATATATTTATTATAATTTTACTTGTCATAACTACTTTATGTGATCATTAAATTTATAATTGGATGTCAAGATCACCAATCATGGAAGATGTCTATACGACGCAACCAGAAAGGGATAATGAAATCATAGAATACCAATAAGGGTAGAATTCACTAAAATTCAGTTTTGGATTAAAAGTAAGCAACAAGATCTTATATTATTCATTTAGAATGAATCTTTTTCATGTGTATATCATAGGTTAGTGGGATCACCACTATTTTCAAGTAAAATTGTTTGATAATATAGGAAAATAGTTATTGGCCTTATAGTTAGTTAAGACTAGGATAAAAGTAAATCACCAGAGATCATGAGGAAAGACCCATGAATAAAAACACAACATGTTTCAGGTGTCATTAGTAGTTTCTATCTATAGACATGCATATTGGTCTCCTAAATTGAGATCATTATCAATGTGTGTCATTTGATTGCATAATTTGGTGAAAGGAAAAAACCATGGCATTAAAGTCATGGTGAGGTATCTTGTGTTGTGCGAATCATTGGTGGTATGACATTAGTTGAATGATCATGATAGAATTTGCCACTTCCTAGTTGAGGAAGTGATATATCATGCCTAGTTGATCAAGATGGTAGTACCTTCATAAATCCATGAACATGGTAGTCGAAGGTAAATACATCCAGTTAGATCAAAAAATAATAATTCAATAAAGGATGATGACACAAGTGTGCATCCTACTTTATGAGACATATAAATACAAAAAGATTATATTACAAAATATGTGTTTATAGGATGGTTGTTATTGCTATAATTATTCCCTATCTCTTTGGGGGTCTCTATAGGTTACTAGACTCCACTCTTGGTCTATGAATACCATTAAATTATATCAATATAAGGTCCTAGATGGTCACACACAATAACGTATTCAAGAATCTATCATATTTTGTTGAATAGGTATATAGGACATGGTGGGACCCACCACGGGATTTGATAGCTTTCCAAGCATTATCATTCACTGATAAATAAATAATTTCATTATTACTTGATTATATAATATATGGGTTGAATTTATTTATTAAAATTATTTAAAAGTGTTTAAGTAAATATAAGGAATAATATTATATGAACAAATATAATTTTAATATTCATGGTTCATTTAATATTAGTAGGAATTACAAGTCGAGTTAATTACTTGGTTTGATCATGTGATATATTTAATATATATTATAAGTATTTGATAAAATATAAATAATATTTATTATATAGTTAGTTTGTCATAATTATTATTTATTACTGATTTAGTGGATGTTAAATATATGGGGGTCAGGGAACCCTAACCATGTATTTCATACATACATTATATAATTCAATAATAAGCTCATTACAAGGACAATTCATCAGTTGGAATTGATATATTCTCTCTACTCTCGAATCCCAAAGATAGAAACACTCTAACTGAGCGAATGATCTAAGAGAATCTTCTCGAATCAAAGGCATGAGATCATGATGATCATCACGATGTAGAAGAGACCATTAGAGCTCCATGATAGCACTTAGAATTTGATGAATGATGTGTGTGCAGATTCTTGAAGCATATGTGGATTTTCTAGAGGGTTTCAACCTCGAATCCTTTGAGAAATGATCACCGGTGACGTGCGACAGACGAGTTCACTTCAATTTGAATGATGTACTCATTAAAAATTAATTTTCATGCTTTGAATAATTCATGTGAGATCTTCGGACCATATTGGGAATTATATCACAAGATATGATGAAGTTTCATTACTCTAGTGATGAAATTTTTTAAATACCTAGCCCATTAGCTTCCTTTGTATGCCCCAACACCAATTTTTTTGGATTCTTGAGCTTAATTGATTTATCTATTTATTTTATGAATCATGATAGTTTGTAAATTTCTCTCTCATTATTGAATTTTTTTCTTAAAGGGAAGCTTAATATTTTTAAAGGTTTTTTTTAAATTATTTTTTATTATCTTTTCATATCTCTATAACCTTCTTACTTAGAAAGTTATTTTTTGGTAATCTCATAGGGGGAGAATTTTTTTATGGAGGTAAAAGACCAAAGAATGTCTATTTCAAATGTTGTTTCATCAAGGGGGAGAAATTTGTTTCAAAGTTTCATAGAAGGGGGATACATTATTTTATGTTTATTTAGTAACTCCTTACTTTTTATCTTTTCCCTCTTCTTTATATTGATTTTAATATCAAGTGTTGATGATCATCAAAAATGGGGAGATTTTTGGACTATAGAGTGTAATTATTTTAATGATCACAAGCTCTCTAATGTTGGTATAACTTGTTTCATGTTGTTCCAATTGTATTTTGTATGTTTCTATTGTGTTAGTTTATAAGGAAGTCATACAACCTAAATCCATCTTTAAATTGGGTTTAAAGGGCCTCTTCCAATTATGTTGTAGCAGGACAACACCAGCTACCTAGTGCAGTGACACCAGATAGCTGGTGGCATGGGAAGAAAACTCATATCCAGTAGGAGTCCATCAGGTAATCATTGGAGGTGCACCGACTAGCCAGTGGGATATTTCCTGAAGCAGATGCTTTCAGGCATCTCCCTGACTACCCAATGGAGGCTACTGGGTATCTGGTGGTGTCAAGAATGCTAGTCTGAGGAGGCATTTATAATAGTCAAAAGGTGTTTCATTTGGGTCTTAAATTTCATGGATCAATTCATTAGATCCCAAACATCCTTGGAGGCTATAAAGGGAGTTCAAGTTGATCTCAATTTATCATCCAATCTTCCACTAAATCAAAGTGAAAAAACTGGAATACTCATGATGCTCAAAGATGTTCTAATTCTCTCAAATCTCCCAAGATCTTAAAGTCTTAAACATTCAAGGGGGGTTCAAGTGATCATCATCTGAGGATATCAAGGCATTGAATCAGGATAGGAACATTCTTCAATGAAATCATCTAATGTGACATCAACATTCTTGTTCAATATTTTTTCCCTCTTTCTATCCCCTCCTTTAGATTCATTTTGTAAAACCCCTTGGATCTTATTTCTTATCCTTCTCTCTTTGTATCTATTTATATCTCGATATATTTATTTAATATAGATATAAGTTCATGCATTATAAAGGGATTTCAATTAATTAAGTCATCTATTTCTATTCTCCCTTTATTTTTTTGGTTCTTGGTCATCCATTCAAACCAAGGGATTGATGTTCTTGTTATTCCGTTAAAATCAAGGGTTTTTGAGGTTCTTGGTTTCCATTAAAACCAACTATTTTCGGCTTCTTAGTTCTCGTTCAAACCAATGGGTTTATTATATAGAACCTCATGATCATTCTCACGGGGAGGATACGTTGGGTTATATTTAGGGTATTATTATCAAAATTATTTACCAAATTTTCCATTTATTTTCCACATTTACTTTTCTGCATTGATTTCATTTATTTTTTTTTGTTTTAAATTCTACTACGCATTACTTTGATTATATCAATCACTATATTTACTTATTTTTATATTTATAGCATCAATTTTATTTATCACATTAATTTTTCAAAAGGAAATTCACCCCCTCTCCTCTTTACATTTCTCAGATACAAAAAAATAGGCTTAAAGAAGAAGCCTCCCTAAGATAGAAAAATTGGAAAATTCATCGACCAGAAAGGGATCGACCACTGCCTCGACCTCTCAGATGACAACCTCTCCTCTAGGATTTGGCCTTTTGAAATGTTTTATCATCATCAAATTGAGAACTAATGTTATCATCTAGTAGAGTGGGAACCTCTTAGTCCTAAGGATCATTCTCTCTAGATGGACCTATTCTATGAGCTTTGACAAGCCTCTATGACTCATACTTGGGTTTAAATCTTCCCCTTGGTGTATGGATAGCTTCTTGTTTAACATCTAACTTGACTACCTTAGTAGGAATAGCAAGGGCTTTTTCACCTTCCTTTAGGAATGATTCCCTGGTACTGGCTCTATTCAGATTATCCAATATACTAAGGATACTTTTTCCATCGGTACTCCCAAGTAGAAGTTCTCTACTTGCATCACTAGGCATAGCCACTGGTGACATCACAACACCACCACTACCAAATGTGTGAACTACTAGAGGGGACTGCATAGGTTCCATTACACCACCACAGATCATGCGTTTTACAATGCTAACTTTTATCAGCACTAAACAGAAAGCACTAATAAAAGTGGAATATTTATCAATGCTAGGTAAAAGTGCAGATAAAGGTTCCACTTTATCAACACTTTTCCCAACACTAATAAAATATTTTTATAAATTTTAATAAAAAATGTTATCAATATATAAAAATTATCATATTTATATTAATAAATCAATGTTTAACTATATGTATTAATTAAAAAATGTATATAATTAATATAAATAAAATATATTAATACATATTTTAATAATTTAAACAATTATACAACTATAAATGAATGTGCATTATTAATATGTGATATTTGAATTTATATATTTATATACATGTCTATTTGTGGGATGTATATATATGCATGTGTATGTGTAAGTATAGGACATGTGTATACATGTATGTATGGAATGTACTATTCATATTTTAATATTATTTTACATTTAATGTATATTTTTTTTATTTTTGATATAATATTTTTGGAATTTATTCATTTTTTAAAATTTAAACATATTTATTTACTAAGTATTATTTATAATATGTTTTTAATTTAATTTATTAGTATTTATTAAATTTTATTTATTAAGTTGTAATATTTTAAAAATGTTTGAAATTTATATAATTAAGTTATTTAAATACATTTTTAATACTTTCTTCATTTCTGTATGTGTTTACAATTCATGTAGTTTATCTTATGAATTCATTTTTTAAATAGTTTGGTCTATTAAATTTTATTTATTCATTTTTAATATTCTTTTATTTAATATTATTTATTTATTTTTTATATTTGTTATAATTTAATCATTTAATCATATTTATTTATATATACATTTATTTACTATGTAATATTTTCAATATGTTTGTAATTTATATGAATAATATTTATTCATTTTTGTTTAATAAGTTTTAACATTTAAAATATGTTTAAATTTTATATAATTAATATTTTTAAAGGATTTTTTAATAATTTTTATAATTTAAATAGTTAGTATTTTTTAATTTATTTAATTTAATCTATTCATTTTTAATATTATTTTATTCAATATTATTTTTCTTTATTTTTGATATTTATTAATTTTTAATATTTTTAGAATTTATACATTTTTTAAAATTTATAAATATTTATTTAATAAGTTTCAATATTTTCAATATGTTTCTAATTTATTTGTTTAATAATTATTAATTTTTAATATTTAATAAGTTTTAATATTTTTAATTTGTTTGAAATTCATAAAATTGATTCCTATAAATGCATTTTAATTTTAATATTTTTGTAGTTAATATAATTCATTTTTAATAATTTTTTTATTTATATAATTAATAATATATATTTATTCATTTTTATTCATTTTTATGTGTCTATAATTAATGTAGTTAATGTCTCTAATTCACTTTTTTATTTTTTTTAATTTATTCAATTTTAAAATTCATCCATTTAATATTATTAATTCATTTTTAATATTTATTAATTTTTAATATTTTTTAGATTTATTCATTTTTATAATATTAATTTATACATAATTATTTACAATGTTGTAATATTTTTAATATGTTTTGAATTTATATGATTAATATTTATTCAATTATATTTATTAAATTGTAATATTTTTAAAATGTTTCAAATTTATATATTTTATTTATTTAAATGCATTTTCTATTATTTTATTCAATTGTATACGTGTTTACTGTAAATACCTGAAAATTCCATATTAATTTTTTAATTATATGGAATTATTATGAGTCAACAAAAATTGACGGCACATGATTTCGAGGCCTGAAGATCCCAGAACAGAATTTTAAACTTTTTTTAAGGTACATTCAATAAACGTGCGAGCATGGATTTCTATCTTTTAAATCGGTGCTCAGATTAAAAATATGAGGGCACCGTTGAATTCTCAGCATTGGGATTCGCTTAGGAGAAGCTTAACTTCAATCGACAAGGGTCGGACGAAAAAGTTAATTTTTGGACTTTTCGGAAAAATAATAAAATAACTAAATAAGTTATTTTATTCTTTCTGCAAAAGTTGAGCAGCAGATGGAGAGACAGCAGTGTAACATTGGGATTTAATTGAGGGTCTTTTAAATAACTTGAACCTCTCGTTGTGAAACCGAAACGCTTGTGGTTTAATAGATTCATTAATTAAGATTCATTAATGAATCATATTAATGAGCCAACGTGGGGGTTATATTTCCCTTTATTTAATCAAATTGTTGGCGTGGGTTTTGGGAACCCATGGGAGGACTCTTAACGAAGTGCTGGTGACGTCTTCATCCAACGAAGAATGGAGATTCAACGATGCCATTGAGGATTCGATCCGAAGATCGACGAATGCCGACAAACAACTTCGAACGCGGACCCCTCTTCCTCATCTGCAACATATTTCAACGAGTTCAAGGTAGGGGTTTTGTTGATAAACTAAAAGTTTATTGATTATTGAATTCTTTCTCATGTTATAACGCTAACGCAGAGGGTGCAGGCTGAACCGAACAAGGCTCAAACCCTCTACCGATCTCGGTTTGATGCGTTCTTCATGGGCGACCGAGAAATACGGCGGAAAGGAGAAACTGAGGGCCGCACAGTATAGGCGGCGTCCCAGAAGGCCCATAGGTGTAGATGGTAAGAAAATAAGACCACCTGATCTTCATCGGTGGCCCGTGAAAGCACCGCCAGCGTGATGGCACTGGTGACTGGCGGAGGCGATCGACGACAGCGGTCGGCTCCCATCGGCTGTGAGAGGATGGCGGTGCCCGAATGCGCTATAACAGACAGGGGAAACCAACCTTTGTCAGCCGCATTGACTAAGGGCAGCACTCCATGAAAGCACGCTATGGTACCAAGCTGCGGAGGAGGCGTCGCGGCTCCGAGCCGCGATGAAGGGCGGACCCACACCCGCGTGTCCCACTCATTGACCGGTCCACACAGACCGATCAGGTAGAGAAGCTCCAACCTCGCACCACTGTTTGATGAGCCTAAATGGAATCATCCATTTGGGGAGGTGGACCGTTCCCAGCTGGCGGGCCTAGCCAGTTCAGGTCGGGCCCAGCGGGCCGGGTCGGGTCGGGCCGGACCCAGACCTTTTTTGACCCAGTTTCACTTAAAGAGCCATATCTTCTAAACCGGACGTCCGTTTGAAGAACCGTCTATAGAACTGGAATCCTTAGGACAAGACAATCCTTTTTAGATACTCCACTTGGGTTTTGGAGAAATTTTGTGTTTGACCAGGTTAGATCAAATCCGAATCCAACTGGGCCCTTAGTTCTAAAATGCCTATAACTTACAGACCGGGTGTCCGATTGACGCACTGTTTATTGCGTTGGAACCCTTATGACATGGTTGTTATTTAGGTTAATTATTTTTGGGACTTTGTGGTGGTTGATGTGTGACCAATGGATTGAGGATTGGATCCTCCCAGAATCAAGCGTGCTAAGTGCGAGAATCTAGTGGCTGGATGTGACGTGATGAAGCACCTAACGATCCTCTATGGGTCATCAGTTATCAATCCTTTGTTGGTAAACACCTAGAAACCTTTTGTGGGTCGGAACCTAGAAACCCTATGTGGGTCAACATGTAGTGATCCCCCATGGGTCAGCACCTAGCGATCCTTCATGGGTCAGCACGTAGCGATCCTCTGTGGGTCAGTACCTAGCAATCCTCTGTGGGTCAGCACCTAGCGATCCTCTATGGGTCAGCACCTAGTGACCTTGTGCGGTCTAATAGAAAATGCATCTCAATAGAATAAGACGATATAGATTTATGAATAATCATCTTTATTCATGTTCTTTAAGTTGTATAACTGGTGTGAGCTGAGACTTTTACTTGTGCTTTATGATTGAGATCATACTTTGTGGTTTTTACTTTGTGGAATTCTAGGAGACCTTCAAGGGTCTCAGGGTCCCTATTGGGTATTGTTATACCCACTCCTGCATGGGATTCACCCTCACATTATTGTTTCTTGTTCATATTACAGACAACTTTGACCGAGGTTAGGGATCCAGGACTAAACGGTGCACAGAGGTGACCGGTTGACGCAGAGAGATGCAGTGATGAGCTGTACCTACCCTTCAGGTAGGATACTTAGCGGACGACCTCAGGAGTTTTTTTCCCTTTTACTATATTTTCTATTAGTTGGGTTTGTATTCTGGCCCATTCTGCTTCAGTACACACTTTTTCTTTCATCAGTTATACTACATGGTTTGTTCTTGTTGTATGCCTGGTCTGTGTGTTTGTAGGTTTAAAGGAAATGCCTTCCCATTTTAGGGATATGCCTTTTTGGTGCCAGTCACCAACCCCTAGCTTATGGAAGGTGATATTGGGGTAGTCACGGCACGGGCCTCGGGGGACGGGTTGTGACAAAGTGGCATCAGGGGGCGTTCGATTCTACCAGAAGAATTAAGAGTCTATGTTTTCAATGGATCAATAGTGTTAAGTGTCTTGAGTCCGGGTTTCAGTTTGGGGATTCCAGTGTTGGTGCGGTGACTGACATATCCATACACCAAGACCGTGAATTCGGATTTCTGACTCAACACACAAAAACACTATTTACGTGTGTTTTGAAAATGTTGTTTTACTTTTGATATTTTTGAGTCAGATCACCAGGTATAGCTTATTGACAGTGGCACATCTATTTATTTACAGGATGCCTCCACATAGACAGCTATCCAAGATTCCAGTGAGAAATCACGATGACGGCCCACCAAGTGATGAGGCTTCGGTGTAGGGCTCTCATATGGCAATGGTACCTTTGGGTGGTGTACCAGTAGCACCACTACTCGTAGGGAAGTAGATGGAACCAGCCCCACCAGTAGACCATGCACGCCAACTGAGCACATTTCATGAGTTCCATAGACAGAGGCCTCTGAGGTTTCGAGGTGAGAGAGATCCCTAGGTAGCTAAGGACTGGATGGAGGCTGTGGCATGGGTTTTCTGCTTGGTCGAGACACCATCAGACCAGATGGTGATCCTAGATGCTAGTATCTTCCAGGGCACAACAGGGATATGGTGGAGCCTGATGCTCTAGACACATAAGGAAGAGACACTCTTCTGGTTAGACTTCGAGAGCTTCTTCAGGGAAGAGTTCGTACTAGTGGATTTACATTCAGTGTGTATTCAGGAGCTACTGAACTTATAGTAGGGCAGCCTGACATTGGCCCAGTACTTGATGAGATTCACTGACCTCTCTTGCTACTCCACCAACATGGTATAAGACCCATTCTTCAGGGCCTGAACCTTTGACCAGGGTCTTAGATGGGAGATCATAGCTTTGATGATATCGCTCAACATTCCGACGTAGGCTGGAGTGATAGAGAGAGCACTATTGGTGGAGATCTTCCTTTCTGAGCAGGAACTGACATCGAGAGTTAGCACTAGACGACATGCAACTGAGTTATCTGCAGCGGGAAATAGGAAGATTACGCAGAGTCCTAAATGGGATAGACCTTCTGGATGATTACCTCAAGTCACAGGGTCGAAGGTGTGGAGATCACGAGGCAGAGGAGGTCATCTGAGGACTAGAGTCTATTACTCTTGCTGCATACAGGGGAACATGGCTTGTGACTGTCTGACTCCCCACATGGATGATCAACAGATAGTCGAGGGACCGCTGAGTTAGCAACAAAGGTTTAAGTGAGGAGGTCCACAGGGCGGCAGACGCGGTATAGGAGCAGGTCATGCAGTAGGCGGTGGGTGATGATTTGAGGTTCTACCGCCACCACCCCCAGGGGGTCCACCCCGACCACATGGAATAGGTGGATATGGATGAGATCAGCTATAGGAAACTGATTCCTACAACCACGGTGCTCCAGAGATGATTTGAGGTATGATCTGTGTCTACTCCACCCTAGCTAAAGTTTTTATAAACATAGGTTTCATTTACTCTTTCATTTCCATGAATCTCGTTCGGATCTCAGAGATTACAGTGGATTCATTGGCTCGATCCTTATGATTAGAGATTCCTATGGGAAAGGATTCGATGATTACGCACTGGTGCAGGTAGTGTGAGCTCACTCTAGGAGGTGAAAGTTTTTACTGGGATCTCCTAGCAGCAGCGTTGAGGCCTTATGATGTCATCTTGGGTACAGACTAGCTATCCACATTCCATGCTCAGATTGACCGTTTTAGGCCCAAAGTGCAGTGTGTCCATGAATATGGGACCGAGTTTTCCTTCACTAGTAAGAAGTAAACCTTTACAATACATGATGTAATTTCTCCGAGGAGGGTGCAACCGATCACTCATCAGTTGGCTAGCCTCACCCTCGGTGTGGTGGATGAGAGGAGTCTAAGATATCCTATTGTAGTGGACCTGTATGCTGATGTCTTTCCTAATGATGTTTTGGGACTACATCCTCATAGATAGGTAACCTTTTAAATTGACCTATACCCTAGTATGACACTGATATCTACACCATCATATCGGATGGCTCCCGTATAGCTTTGTGAGTTGAGGGTATAGTTGGAGGACTTGCAGAGAAAGGGGTTTGTAAGACCCAATGTATCTCCATGAGAAACCCTGATTTTGTTTTCCAAGAAGGTAGATGGAAGTTTGAGGCTTTGCGTGGACTATCGGCGTCTGAATCAGGTGACCGTGAAGAAAAATTATCCTCTACCGAGGATTGATGATCTCTTCGACTATCCGAAGGGATCATGGTGGTTTTCGAAGATAGACCTTAGATCAGGCTATCATCAGCTCAGGGTATGGGATGAGGACATACAGAAGACATCCTTCAGATTCCAGTATGGACACTAAAAGTTCTTGGTGATGCCTTTTGGTGTGACCAACTATCTAGAATTGTTCATGGGGCTCATGAATAGGATCTTATAGCCTTACCTCGATTGCTTCGTGGTGGTTTTCATTGACGAAATCTTGATATACTCGGTGTCAGAGGAGGAGAATGCTACGCATCTATAGATAGTTCTGGAAATACTCTGAGAGCACCAACTTTATGACAAGATCTCTAAGTGTCAGTTCTAGATATGGGAGGTCCACTTTCTGGGACACATTATCTCAGAGCCTGGAGTTACAGTGGATCCAACAAAGATAGAGGAAGCGCTTTCTTGGGAGCCACCCAGGAGTGTGACCTAAGTGAGGATTTTCCTGGGGTTGGTTTGATACTACCGAATATTCATACATGAATTTTCCAGAGTATTAGCACCCTTGTCAGCTTTTACAAAGAAGGTACAACCTTTCTTATGGACAAAGAGATGCCAGTAGAGTTTCCAGGAGCTGAGGCAGAGACTGATGAGTTCCCCCATCTTGAGGCTTCCAGAAGAGGTTGTTGGGTATGTAGTTTATTGCAACACATCAAGGACCAGACTGGGATGTGTCTTGATTTAGGGGAAATAAGTGATCACATACAACTCATGACAGCTGAGGAAACATGAGCAGAACTACACTACCCATGACCTGGAGTTAGCAACAATGGTCTTTTCCTTGAATATGTGGCAACAATACTTGATGGGTGAAATATTTACCATCTACTCTGATTACAAGAGTCTCAGGTATATATTTTCATAGAAAGACCTGAACCTAAGACAACAGTGATGGATGGAGTTCCTTCAGGACTTTGAATTTGAGATATTCTACACTCCTAGGAAGGAGAACATAGTATCAGACATAGTTAGCATAAGGTCTGGTTTACAACTATTGAGTGAGGTGGCAGATCAACTTTCCACGTTGTAGATATCCTTCGTGGATAGTGATGGAGAAACTTACCTCTAGTCTATGATAGTCACTTCCCTGCTCCTTTTTTGAGTTAGGGAGGCAGAGCTTGGGGACGTTGACTAAGAGACCCAATGTGCTCAGATATCCTCAAGACATGCTTCTAAAGGATTTTCTGAATGTGGGGAGCACGTCATCCTTTTCAGAGTATGCACCATGGTACCCGTTATGATATGAGAGGAGGTGTTGAGGGAGTTCCAAACATCCTCTTTGGTAGTACATCCTAGTGCGGAGAAGATGTACTAGGACCTCTGGAGTTAGTACTGGTGGCCAAGGATGAAGAAAGCAGTGGAAGAGTTTGTTTCACGATTCCTCACTTGTCAGCAAGTGAAGGCTGGGCATCAGGTTCCAGCAATCTTAGAACAACCACTAGAGGTACCAGAATGGAAGGGGGTGGTATCTCCATGGACTTTGTAATAGGACTAACTCATACGTCTAGAGGCCACGATTCCATCTGGGTGATCATTGACCGACTCACCAAGTTATCCCACTTCCTACCCATCCAAGAGCAGGGATTAGTAGAGGGTTTGGGATGCCTTTACATACTGGAGATTTTACGGATTCATGGGGTTCCATCGATGATCGTTTTAGATCATGATGCTCGTTCTACATCTTGATTGTGTAAGGGATTGTAGGAGGCATTCAGGACTCAACTACATTTGAGAACCGCCCTTCATCCTCATATAGATGGTCAAATAGAGCGGACCATACATAAACTTGAAAATATGCTCTATACTTGCATTCTTGATTTTGTCCGTAGTTGGGAGGATCACTTTCCCTTAGTGGAGTTTTCATACAACAACATCTATCACTCCACCATCAACATGACACCATTTTAGGCCTTATACAGGTGACTGTGCAGATCACCTCTATGCTGGAAAAACCCAGGGGAGTCAGCACTTATGGGTCCAAAGTTGATACAAGATACCACTGAGAAAGTGAAGATCATCTAGGAGATAATGAAGAATACAAAGAGCAGGAAGAAGTCTTATGACAATAGGAGATAGAGACCCTTAGAGTTTGAGGAGGGAGACCACGTCTTCCTATGGGTCTCACCCCGATGAGGATTGTAGATATTTGGTTAGGGCGGAAAGTTATTTCAAAGGTTCATTGAATATTTCCAGATTCTCAACAGAGTTGAAAAGGTGGCGTACCACCTAGATCTTCCCCCACAGATGCATCAGGTTCATAATGTTTTACATGTGTCGCAGATGAGGTGGTACGTGCATGATCCATCACATGTTATCGAGTGGGGTGAGATGAAAATTGACGATTAGGCTTCATTCATAGATTTTCTAGTAGAGATAGAGTATCAATAGGAGTGGGTCCTTCATGGATAGTCGATCCCTCTGGTGCGAGTTCAGTGGCATCACAGGAACCTCTAGAAGAGCACATGGGAGCGGGAGGCTCAGATTCGTGCTTAGTACCCCCATTTGTTTTCTTATCTTATGTTGTGGTTTTCAAGGATGTAAACCCCTAATGTGAGGAGAATGTAAAGACCATAAAATTCCGTATTTTTTTAATTATATGGAATTATTATGAAGCAACGAAAATTTATGACATGTGATTCTGAGGCCTGAAGAGCCCAAAACAGAATTTTGAACTTTTTTTAAGGTATGTTCAGTAAACATTCAAGCATGGATTTCTATCTTTTGAACTAGTTCTCAGATTAAAAATATGAGGGAATAGTTTAATTCATAGCGCTAGGATTTTCTAAGGTGAAACTTAACTTCGACCGACAAGGGTCAGACAAAAAATTTAATTTTTGGAATTTTCATAAAAATAATAAAATAACTAAATAAGTTATTTTATTCTTTCTACAAAATTTGACAGCGAATGGCGGGACCGCAGTGTAATGTTGGGCTTTAATTGAGGTTCCTTTAAATAACTTGAACCACTCATTGTGCAGCCATAACACTTTTGGTTTAATGAGTTCATTAATTAGGATTCAGTAATGAATCATATTAATGAACCAACGTGGGGGTTATCTTTCCTTTTATTTAATCAAATCGTTGGCGTGGGTTTTGGGAACCCACAGGAGGACTCTTGAAAAAGTGCTGGAAATATCTTCCTCCAAAGAAGAATGGATATTCAATGACGTAATTGAGGATTCGATCTGGAGATCGACGAACGCTGATGAACACCTTCGAATGTGGACCCTTCTTCCTCATTTGTAGTGTCTTATAATGAGTTCAAGGTAGGGGTTTTGTTGTTAAACTAAGAGTTTTTTTATTATTGAATTCTTTACCATGTTATAACGCTAACGTGGAGGGCGTGGGATGAACCAAACAATGCCCAGACCGTTTGTTGATCTCAGTTTGATGTGTTCTTCATGGGCGACCGAGAAATACGGCGGCAAGGTGAAAATGAGGGCCACGCAGTGTAGGCGGCGTCCCGGGAGGCCCAGAGGCCTAGACAAGAAGAAAATCGGACCACAGGAGCTTTACCGGTGTCCTGTGGAAGCACCGCCGGCGTGGTGGTGCCGACAACCGATGGTAGCGGCTAGCTCCCATCGGCCGCGAGAGGACGGCGGTGCCCGAAGGTGTCGTGACGGATAGGGTCAACCAACCTTTACCAGATGTATTGACGGTGGGTGGCATTCCACGGAAGCACACTGAAGAAGAGTCATTGTGGCTCCAAACTACGGGGAAGGGTGGACCCACGCCCATGGGTCCCACTCATTGACCTATCCACGCAGACCGGTCAGGTGGAGCGGCGCAAACCTACCACTACTATTTGATGAGCCCGAACAGACTCATCCGTTCGGTGAGGTGGACCGTGACCAGCTGGAGGGCCACACCTAGCCGGGTAGGCTGTACCAGTCCCACGACTAGCAGGATGAGCCCAGGGCCCTAGCGACCTAGACCGAGCCGGGTCGGGTCGGGTCGGGCCGGACCTAGACACTTTTTAACCCAGTTTCGCTTAAAGGGCTATATATTCTAAACCGAATGTCCATTTGATGAATTGTATGTGGTGATGGAATCCTTAGGACGAGGAGGTCCTTTTAAGATACTCTACTTGGGTTTTGGACAATGTTTGAGTACGACCAGTTTGGATCGAACCCAAATCCAACTAGGACCTCAGTACTAAAATGGTTATAACTTACAGACCGAGTGTCTGATTGATGTGTCATCTATTGCATTGGAACCCATATGACATGGAAATTCTTTGGGTTAATTGATTGTGGGAATTTGTGTTGTTTGAGGTATTATCGATGGATTGAGGAGAAGATCCTCCCGGAATCAAGCGTGCTAAGTGCAGGAATCTAGTGGCTGGCTGTGACGTGATGAATCACCTAATGATCCTATGTAGGCCAGCAATTAGCGATCCTATGTGGGTCAACACCTAAAAAACCTCTATGGGTCAGCACTTAGTGATCATCCGTGGGTCATCACATAGCGATCCTCTGTGGGTCAGCACGTAGCGATCCTTAGTGGGTCAGCACATAACGATCCTCTGTGGGTCAGCACCTAACGATCCTCTATGGGTCAGCATCTAGCGATCCTATGTGGGTCATCACCTAGAGACCTTGTGCGCTCTAGTAGAAAAATCCCCTCAATAGAATAATTTGATCTAGCTTTATGACTAATCATATTTATTCATGTTCTTTAAGTTGTATACCTAGTGTGAGATGAGTCTTTTACTTGTGATTTGTGATTGAGATCATGCTTTGTGGTTTTTCCTTTGTGGAATTTTGGGAGACCTTCAGGGGTCTCGGGGTCCCTACTGGGTATTGTTATACTCACCCTTGCATGGGATTCATCTGCACCTTTTTGTGTCTTGTGCAGATGACAGACAGCTTTGACCAAGGTTAGGGAGCCAGGACTAGACGGTGCACAGAAGTGACCGATTGACGTGGAGAGCCGCAGTCACGAGCTATACCTACCCTTCAGTTAGGATCCTTGGCGGATGACCTCAGGAGTTGTTTTTTCCTTTTTTCTATATTTTCTATTAGTTGGGTTTGTATTCTGGTCCATTCTGCTTCAGTCCACGCTTTTACTTTCAGTAGTTATACTACATGGTTTGTTCTTATTGTGTGTCGGGTCTGTGTATTTGCAGGTTTAAAGGCAATTACTTCCCATTTTAGGGATATTCCTTTCTGATGCTAGTCGTCAACCCCTGGATTATAGAAGGTGGGCTTGAGGTAGTCACGACATGGGCCCCGAGGGACGGGTTGTGACATTTACAACCAATGTAGTTAATCATACAAACTATAAAAAATTATTTACCAAGTTTTAATACTCTTAGCATGTGTTTAATTTATATGATTAATATTCATTCAATTTTATTTATTTAGTTGTAATTTTTTTAAAATGTTTGAAATATATATGATTACTCCATTTAAATATATTTATTATTATTTTATTTATTTTTTGTATGTGTTTATAATTCATGTAATTAATCTTATAAATTCATTATTTTAAATAGTTTTTATATATTAAATTCTATTTAGTCATTTATAATATTATTTCAGTTAATATTATTTATTCATTTTTAATATTTATTAATATTTATATTTTTTGGAATTTAATCATTTTTTAATATTTATTTATGAATATTTATTTACTATGTGTTAATATTTTCAATATGTATTCATCCTCATTTTAATATATATCCTTTTTTAATTTTTTTAACAATTTGTATAATTAATAAAACTCATCCATTTTTTAATATTTTTAAAGTCTCCCCATTTGTAATTATTCAATTTAATACATTTTTAACATTCATGTATTTAAGATTATATATTCATTAATAATGTAAAATATTTTTTAACTTTTTTATAATTTATTCATATTTAATATATATTTTTATTTTATTTATAAAATCTTATAAAAAATAATCTTTATCAGTGCTATAATTATAGCGCTGATAAAGATAGCTCTTATCAGCACTAATGAACACTAATAAAGATATGTTTTATCAGCGCTTATTTTTTAGCATAGATAAAACTAATCTTTATTAGCGTTTTTTTTGGAAAGTAGTGATAAAACCATTTTAGATCTTATAAATTCAACCATAACAAAACTTTATTCTTTGCACCATTCAAGCTCTCACAAAAGTCAACCTATTTCTCCCCCCTAAACTTCTTGGATGAATCAATCCTCTCAAATCTAAAGGTATGTGTATTTCTACTCCCCTTTAATCGATATTACATCACTCGATCTGTATGCTCGTCATCTTCACACCATTCAATCTCCTCGTTAATTGATCCTTAAACTTTACTTACATCCATCACCTTCGAAATGAATTTATTTTCTTAGGAGGGTCACATAACTAATGAGAACATCATGGTGAAATCCGAAATCCATGATAAATTTGTTACCACTACCTTAATATATCTTTTGGCAGTGATGATTTGGGGAGAAAGAAACACAATGAATAAATATAAACTCCCCCTCTTGTTGATTTCAATCACTCATTGTTTTTTTGGGATCTTGTCTATCTATTTAATTATATGAGATATATTCTAATTAATCATACACGAGATCTTATTTTGAAAATATCTCACTCTGATTACATGAATCTCCTATATGAATGAGGATATGGAATAAAGTATCATCTATGCACTAAAAAAACTCTACCCACTTATCATGTAAGGTGGTGATTTCAAATGATAAGTAGATATAGTATTTTTACTGCACATATAGTAATCATCTTTAATTTCCAGGAGTCCTTCATGCTCTCATGGATTAAAATCAAACAATTCTACCCATTTTCTTCCATTACCATATAGAAGAACCCTAATCCTTTTAATATTTACATTTCCATGAACATATATGATATGAATTTTGAAAAAAACCCGCTAACCTCATATTAAATTAAAAAATAATTCTTATAATAATGATACAAAAAATTATCATACACAATAGAAAGTTTTAGATCATTATTAAGTAGGTTAATTCACATTCTTTTTCATTTTCAGTTCCCTAGTTCTATAAAATTTTTGTCGTAATAGTTGGTTCCCCATGATGAAACAATTAAAGATTACTCCCACTTTTATCTCAACCACACTTCCAATTAGCAAGTGGGTATTTCTTTTTAGCATGTTCCTTCTCTTTTCCCCACTTGTATTCATTTTTATTGCCATTTTATTTCTTTAAGTCATCAATATTTTGATTTTTTCTAGTTGACTTTATCGGTTCATCTCATTGAGACATACCCATAATTTTATCTAAATCCTAGTCCTAATTATGGGGACTCCCAGAACTATCTTTAAAGATCCACTCAGTTTTCCTTTCACTCATTAAATTAGAATTGTGTCCACCATTAAAAACATCCATATATGCCTCTGTCTTATTTAAACCTCACTCCCAATTTCCACTCTGACATTTTTTAGAGTTGATTCTCTTTATTACTTCTACTGAGGTTGAGTTTTTTTTAGGTTATCCAAAGTATTTGGGATTATACTCTAATAATTAGTTTGACATAAGGATTTATTTCGATACCACTAGGAAACTTCTTCAACTTTTACTGAATTTGATTGTTCCTTATAACCCTAATAAGAATTTTCATTTCTATTCTTTAAGGCTTCATCTCAACCATGTGATTTTTTTTAAATTTGAAGCATTCATTAAACCCCAATTAGATTGTTATTTGGTTTTTCCAGTAGATTGAGAACCCCATACTGCGACTTCTAGTTAGTTATATTTAAATTCAAGAGTTTCTTCAAACATTTGGTTCTCAGGACCATGTGATTGGGCCTTATCAACATTTTCATCACCTGAAAAAATATCATCTTTGGATCCTAAGTATCCTGTCACTGAAACATCACATGGACCACTATGTACCAATTGAATAAATGAATAAACATAAAATCCACCCTCTTATTTGACCCCCACATAGAAAAGTTACAAAAGTCACCCTTAATATATGAATTTTACAATAGAAGAAAATTTAATTAGATTATTTGTAACTTTATAGATTTCACACATTCCTTTCCTTTAATGATTTCCACCATTACAAAACAATATCAATATGCATCATTTGAGTCATATTATCTTAGAAAAATGGATTCATATAGCTTATATGATTCTTTAAGAATTACCTTTTATGGGTTCTAAGCTCATACTTTCTTTTTTTATTTATTTATTTTGTTAAATATTATCATTAGTGAATCAAATAGGATAGATATGAATTGAAAATGGATGGATTCCAATCATATGACAAAAGATTATGGAGATGAGGTGAAAGAGTTCATGTTTTCAAAAAATCATGAATATGACTCTTCTCAAATCCTTTTTCCATGTTTATGATATTGTTATTCAAGTCTAATTAGTCTATAGGAGTTTTAAGAACACTTGATCTGTCATAGAATATATCGAATTTATAAATGTTGGACTAATCATGGGGAAAATTGAATGTAGTTAGTGACTGAGATAACATTGAATTTTATGGATCATTTGATATAATTACAAGTGTGAAGAATGATGAAGACTATATTGATTATATGATTATAGGTGTAAACAATGATGAATATCGTAATGAGGAAATGAAAATGGTAGTTGAAGATGAACTTTGCGATTGTCCAAAATTATTCTATAAGTAAAAAATTTGTGCCAAGACACCATTTTATGTTGGTTGTACTAAATATACAAATTTTTTAGCCATATTGAAAGATATATAATGTAAAATCTGGAAATATATAGAGTGAAACCATATTTACTGAACTACTTTCTCTCTTGAATAATATTATCCTAAAAGATAATGAGTTGCCTTGAAAAACATATGACTCTAAATGAATGCCAAATTTAATGTGTACGATCTCTGAAAGAATAAATTCATGTACAAATGACTATATTCTATTTTTCAAGGACCAAGACTCACTTAAAAAATGCCCAAAGTGTGGTAAGTCTCGATACAAAAAAGATGAATCAAGTCCTATGAAAGTTTTATGGAAATTTTCAATCATTTCAAGGCTTAGGAGCCTATATGTAAGTGAGGAGACTAAAAGGAAATTGACGTGGAATATAGATACAAGTAATAAAGATGAGAGACTTCATCACTCGATAGACTCTCCTCAATGGAAGAAAATTTGTTACGAGTATCCTAAACTTGGAAACAAGATGAGAAACCATCATATTCCACTATATACATATGGAGTGAATCCTTTTGGTTTTCAAAGAAGCACTCATAGTACATGGTTGGTTGTGTTGGTAAATTATAATTTTCCACCATGGTTATATGTGAAACGAAAATACATTATGTTATCTCTTATTATATTAGGACCAAAATAAACAGGTAATGATATTGATTTTTATCTGGCTCTATTGATTGAATATTTAAAATTATTGGAGGATTTAGGTGTTATTTCATATGATGCTTATAGAAATGAATATTTCATGTTGAGAGTCATTTTGTATAGGATGATAAATGAACTTACAACATATGGATTTTTTTTCAGAATATAACATTAAAGTAACTAAAGGGTATACTATTTTTGAACAAGGTACACACTCAATTAGGTTTAAACATTCATCAAAGAGTACTTTTTTAGGACATCGTAGATTTCTACCTCAGTGACATAAGTACTGATCTTGGATGAAATCATTTTATGAGAGTTTATAAGAAGTTACAACACTATCTCCACTAATATGTGATAAAATGTTTGAGAAAGTAAAAGATATGAACACTACTTTTGGAAAACCTTCTTAAAAACCTTATAAAAATAGTTTGAAAAAGAGATTAATTTTATTTAATTACCAAAATGAAATTATTTGTACAATATACATTTTCTTGATATTATGCATGTGGAAAAAATGTATGTGATAGAGTCATTGCCACATTACTAAATTCACCCAGAAAAATAAAGGATGGAATTAAGGATAGGTTGGACATGGTTAACATGGGGATACGGGAAGAGTTGACACCAATAAAGGGTGAAAAACCTACTTTTATTCCTCTAACTGCTTTCACTCTTTCCAAGAAAGTGATATATAATTTTTTCAACTTATCAAATTATGTAAAGGTTCTGAATGAGTATTCATAAAATATCAATAATATCATGTCAATGACTGATTTAAAGTTAAAGGGTCTGAAATCACATGACTGCCATGTTTTAATTAAAGATCTAATTCCTATATATTTACATTTCATTTTTATCAAGAATTCATGTCATACATTAACTAAGCTCTATTTCTTTTTCAAATCTATATGTAGAAAATTTATTGAGTCGATGAAATTGTTAACTATGGAAAATAAAATTACTATTAAATTATGTGAATTGAATATGTTCTTCCCACCATTATTCTTTAATATGATGGTTCACTTGGTTAGAGATATTTGACAATGTGGTCCTACACATTATATATGGATGTGCCCCATTAAACAATATATGAATATTTTGAAAGGGTATGTCAAAAATTCAATTTGACTACAAGGTTGAATTACAAAGATATATGTTGTTGAGGAAGACATTAAATTCAATAACAATTACCAGATCTATGTGGAAATCATTAGTCTATCAAAATCTTATCATTCTAGGCGACTTGTGGGTGAATAAATTTTTGGAATAGATGTTATCGCAATTACTATTATAGAGAAAGGGTAGTCTCACCTTTATATTTTTAATGAAAGTTTAGAGTTTGTACCATATGTTGAAACCTAAAAAGTAATTCTTAGGTATTTGAATCCATCAAGGGATTAAAGTTGGATATCAACTACACATAATCAACAGTTTATAGTATGGTTTTGAGACCATATTTTTAAGGAGTCAACTACAAATATGGATTCAATTTCAGAATGAATTTGATGGTTAGATATAGGACCAAATGCGTATGTATTATCTTATAATGGTTATATAATCAATGTTTATACATTCTATACAAATGAAAATGATAAACACAGTACCATGAAAAATAGTGGAGTTACACTTGTAGATGAAGTGATGAATGTATCTAGTACCAAGGAATGAAATCCAATTTATGTGAATATGTCATACTTTGGATTCATCAAACAAATATGGGAGTTGGATTATATAACATTCCAAATTATTATTTTTTAATGCAAGTGGGTTGATTATAGGAGTGTAGTTAAAATATATGAATTGAGATTTGTGAAAGTGGATTTTCGTAAGGAAGGGTACAGAGACGAACCATTTATAATGACATCATTAGTTATACATGTATTTTATGTTCCAGATCCTACAAACTTAAAGTGGTCAATTGTTTTTTTGTCGACCAAAACTGTTGAAGGTTCAAATATTGATTCATTTGAGAATAACCCTTTCATTGGGATGTTGCAATCATTTCATGGTGGTCCCAATATAGATAAGGTATTTTATGTTAGAGGAGACTACAATGAGGGGATTTTAATGCTCAATAGAGGATTAAAATCCCTTTAACATTTAAAAAAAGAGTTCAATAATCAAGTTATATTTTTTTGTAATATAAATTGTGTTGCCTCATATTATTATATATTCACTTCTACATTTATGTAATATAAATTAAATGTTTAAAAACTTATATATATAATGAATTATGCACATGTTTATGTTCCCAATCTTAAGGAACAATAGGTTTCTCAACATTTTGATGCTCCCAATGTAGAAGAGAAACAAGTTTATGTACATATAGATGCTACCGATCCAGAGGAAAAATATATTAATGATGTTAAAGCCAAGGAAATGGTAGATGGTGAACAACCTATGTCCTAAAAAATAGGAGTGTTATAGTGTGATGTTGTTAAAAAAAGTATCAAGTCAAGAAGCAGAGGCATAAAATTTTAGGTTGGATAGAATGCATACAACCAACCTGTTATACCCAATAAATCCATGCTCAATAGCTACAATAGGATCACCAATCAAATTCATATGAATATTGATGTAGATTCATGGAACAATATTGTGCTTGTTCTTAAGGAATGAATATGGGAAGAGATAAGGGAAAAATTATGATAAAATGTTGATTTACTCTTTATTATCCCTTGAATAGTTCATTTATACTAGATAAATACTAAATTAAATTTATATTAATGCTCAATGGAAATGATCATAGAAGATTTCAAACAATTCTGAAGAAGTATCATCTTAGAGATGTTAAAGGGAAAAAACCCCACACCCACCATAGATGTATGAACACTTGATACACCAAAAAACATGGAATGAATTTATTTTTTATCATGAGGAGATGACTTTTCCAGTAAATTATGAATGGTAATACATTTATTAACAATACATGTATTAATCACTTTAATTAATAATTATTAATTTATGAAAAAACAACTGAGTGCTGAAAATAACCAACGTACAATAAAACTAACATACCCCTACCATAAAGTAAGGATGTGGTATGCTTCATTTGAAAAAATGGTAGGAATTTTAAATATATAGTAATACTTTTATGTGAAATGAAAAAACAATAGAATTATGTTTCTTTGTTTATATACATATTGATGAATAAAAATCTAAATCCACTTCCATCCCACATCATGTGATATGGAAGGAGGCTCGTGTAAATAAATATAGGATAATAATAGATGAACACACGTAAAAAGTATGGAAATAATGTGTAAGTATGAAATAATAAAAAATTGATTTGATTCAAATTGGTATTATATAACAATGATTACTTATTTTCCTGTATTTTTTATATGAATTAGACATAGAAATAATCATTAGTTATACCCAATTAATGACTACTATTAGTGTACTTGAAGTGGAAAAAATAGTATCAATGTGTCGGAGGTGCAGGTTTTGGTGTGTAACCATAAACATATTTTGAGAAAAAAATGAACAGGGGGATAAAGATAAGAAAATGGAAGAGATGCAGGAATGATTAACTGCTCTAGAAGAAAAACTTAACTGGTAGCATGAGTTGTTAGAAAATGTTATGGGAATGAATTAAATAGAATAAACAACACAAAAAAAACCACTACATGATGATCCCCCAACCCCACCATATTTGAGGTGAGCCATTTCCCTCAAAGTTATGCCTTACTAGAGGTAATCAATTTTTTCATAATTGTTTCCATGAAATGTGAATCAGGTAGACATAGATACCTTTCCTGTACTGATATTCAATAGGGTAAAAATGTTTATGATTTATATATACCCACACCCACCCATAACCTTGTTGTAAGGGGTACAATGTATAATATCCAAGGAGATATTCTACACACACAAACAACTTCCAATAGGTCATGTGAGAGTATAGATTCATGTAGATCATGAGTTGAGCTTCAAGCTACCTGTTCCACTTGATGATCTAGATATTCATATGGTCGATATTGATATTGGAACTTCATAGAATGGATGTTTGATCTTATAAAAATACATTCCAACAAGGAAGTATTCCTTTCCAATTTATTTTTTATGAAAAAAATTTAACAATTAAAGAAAAAAGGAATAAATCAATGGATGTTATTATAGATGTAGAAAGATAATGGTGTGAAATGAAAGGTTGAATCAAAATGATCTAAAAGATCAACCAATCAATAAAAATGTTTTCAAAAAAGTACCTTTACCCCTACTAGTTCAACTTCTGCATTTACTTACTTTATAAGTTTATGAAGATACAATGGTAAAAAGTGGTGATATAGCCATAATTGATTTTTAAGAACAAATGTACAGAGAGACCATTACATAATATCTTGGTCTTGATAATGTAAATGAAATCCTAAATCATGAGTGGATAGGAATATTAGTTTTAAATGAATACATGAGGTGTGTTTTTATAATTTGTTTGTCCAATGGAAGATCTACTATGATAATTATATTAAAATACTATTCATATTTTTTTGCAGGCGTATATATCAGAACTATTTAAAGGGAAATCCTTGTGAACAAAAATTTGGACTCATTAGTCCTCACATCACTTCTACACAAAAATTCTCATTGAAACCAAAGGAATATGAAGTAATAATTAAAAAACTAGCAGAAATGTTTGAAAGAAAACTTATAGATGATAGAATCTTCTTAATACCCACAATGTAGGGGTAAAACTATACAATTAAATCATATCAAATATATTTTCATTCCTTTCATTACATATTCCTTTTTTGGAAGCATTGGTTCCTCATTGTAATCAATTTGGATACTACAATTTTTTTTTCTGGATTCAATGCATGGATTCCCAACAAAACGACCATATGTGATGACATTTATTAATTTGTAATACACTACATGCAACATTTTACAAATAAACCTTAAGTAATAAATTTTATATTATTTTTTAATGAAAATTATATTATGTCAAGGCGATATTTGAATATCATCAAAATCATGGAATGAGGATATTCCATGATCATAAGAAGCCTATAAAATTATAAAAATGGATAAGTATTAGGGTATATATAATAATATTTCACTATCAATATATATATATATATAATTAATTATTTTTACCAATGTTTCTATTGTTCCTGAAACAAAATAATGACAAAGATTATGGTTATTATGTTTGAAAATTTACGAAAGATATCGTATTCCATCAAAAAAATAAAATCCATGAAGAGGAATTTTTTATGACATTTACAATTTCATTTAAAATATTTATTAATCCTTTTTTATTTATATTTTCTAGTATTACTAGAACTATCAATAGTACTTATATTCAAAAGGGGAAATAGATTTTTTTATAAAAAAATGGGAAGAATACATAGTGTCATAATTTATACAAACATTATAAAGAGGTGAATTCATATTAATTATGTAGTTAATTTTATCATCATTTTATATAAAATTTCTTAGTTAATTTCTTCATCATTTTTATGAGATACTTATTTTAGTTAATTTCCTTATCAAAACACATGTCACATACTCAAAACCAATAAAATTCATTTATATTTTTTTGATAATTTAGGACAATAATCATTAAGTCATTTGTGATGTGTAGAAATCAACCACACATCTATCTGATGCATAGTGTGATTAGTATGACTCTAAGTGTGTGTTTTTATTTAAAATCAACATTTTAGTTCAAAACACATGTCACATACTCAAAACTAAGAAAAAATATTTGGATTGTTTTAATACTTTAGGATAATCATAAATAAGTTATTTTTGATTTGTAAGAATCATACACACCTCAATCTGATGCATGATGTGCTTGGTATAACACATAGTGCATGTTATCAATTTAAAATTGAAATTTTCCTTAAAATTATTTATCACTCACTAAAAACCGAGAACATATTGTATTGGTAATTTAGGACAATAATCCTTAAGTTATTTTTAATGTGTAGAAATCAATCATACGTCAATCTGACACAAGATGTGACTGGTATGGATCAAAGTGCATATTTTTATTTAAAATCTACATTTTAGTTCAAAATACACATGACATACTCAAAATTGAGAAATGAATTCAAATTATTTTGAAAACTTCATAAAATTGATCCTTAAGTCATTTTTGATGTGTAGGAATCAATTTCAAACTTTGATTTATTGATGAAAACTGTCATGACATATATTGGTGGGAAGTAGGGTAAGTTGGATGCATCATGAATGACATGTTATTAATGGATAAGTCAAGGAAGAATTTTTACCTTCCATTTATGGAAGTTGATATCTCATCCCATTGATTGAAATAGAACCGTCACCCTAAATTCCAAGGTCATGGTGTAACGACGAGTTTATTTCAGGTATTCAAAGAATGACCTATCAAGCATATATGTTGATGACACTATCATGAAACCTGCTTTATGAGATATTGTGACAAAGGGATTATATTATACAATGAGAATTTGTATGTGGATTTCATCATTAAGACTTTAAGTTCTTTCTTTTGTGTGCCTCAACCCATTTCTAGACAGTAATCTTGGAATTTAGGCAAACCCACCTAATACCAACAAGAAAAATCATAGAGGGTCACACACTAAGTGTTTTTGGTAGTCTCGATTAAATTATATTTGAATTTAATTAATGGAATAAATATTATTCTCAAGACTGAGGAATAATTTTATTCAAGATAAAATGATTTCATAAATTAAATAAATATTTATTCACCAGATTGTGAATAAAATATATTTATTTATTTTATTAAACATTTAATAAATATTTATTCACTAGTTTTTAAATAAGAATATTTATTTAAGAGAATAAAATATTTTATTTGAGTGTTCAATAAATGGAAGAGGAGTTCGAACGGACCAAGACCATGTCCGTTGATAAATTAATTATTTACAAGTTGTTAAATAATGTTTATCCAGTTGGCACAGGAAATAATAATATTATTATTATCATTATGTGGCATGGGATTTCATTTATGGTTCCATTTTGCGTAATTTGGCGCACCATAAATAATGGTGTTGTTGTTGTTATTATGTGGCATGAGTTTTCTGTAATAGTTATAATTTCATTTAATTGTTATTTAGAAATTAAATATTGTAACTAAAACCCCATGTCAATTAATAGGCTGGTACGTCTATTGTGCTAAAACCTGGTGAATTGATAATTATTGATCCAAACATTTTCTCTCTCAACTCCTCTCATATCTCCCTCTTAAGAATGAGATAAGTTTTTCAAGATCGAAGAACAAGCGATCAAGAACGATTAACACAAGAGATTTGTTTCTCTATGCTAGAACCTGGAGAACAAGTTGCGTTGTTCGAAGACCATTGGAGCATGTTTGGATCACCACTAAAGGGATTATACTTTAGATCCTCATGAGCACAATAAATACAACCTGGAAGGGTCATTCCGAAAGATCAACAATCATCAATGAAGAAAGTATCAAAGACCCAAGTATTTAATTTCTTCAAAAATTAATAAATTAATTATAAAAATGATGTTCAAGATCCTCTTTCTCGAATCCAATTCTTTTATTTTATTTGTCTAAATATTTGATTTTAATCTATGTATACTAGAGTTCATCGTCGTATTGATCCCGGATTGGTCATCGATTATAGAAAAAGTAAAGTTGGGTCATTCCAACTGCCATGCTTCTGCTGTATCTGGATCCTTCAAGTGGTATCAGAGGGGTCACATCATCATTTATAATTATTTAAATAATTCATTGATGATTTATTCATTGATAATTTAGTTCATAAATTAAATTTTAATCATTCTTGTAATCTAAATTTCAAGATATGTTCTTCCTCTATCATTTCTTGCAGATCTATCATAAATGAATAATTTTTTTGATTAAAATTAAATCAAGGATCTCATTAGGAGGCACTGATGATTCCATCCATGTAACACGATAGTATAGACCATGTATTCGGAGTTACATGTTGTGTAATCTTCCATACACATCATGTAATCCAGATTACACACCATGTAGTTATGTTCAGTGCATCGGGAGTAATTCAATAATTAATCAAGTTGTGTGCTTTAATGAAATGTGGTGTAGTTAATTCTTATACTACATTTTGACTAGGACATACTGGTGCATGGTTAGCTAGATTACATGTCGTGTGGCCCACTGGACACGGCGTGTAGTCCCTTTAGGTCAAGGGCCAAACCATGTATCCCATACACGGCTAAGCCAACCAGTAACTATGTAACCTAGAGACAACACGATGTGTGGCCCACTGGACATGCCATGTACTCTGATATTTCTGAAGTACGCCTCACACACTGAGTCCCTAGGCATGTACTTTGGATAAGATGGTGAAGACAGTACATGTCGTTTATTCAGAACTATACATCATGTAATTTACCAAATTACATAGAATTAAAACTTTAATTTTTGTGTAATGTTTAGAATTAAATATCATGTAGATTCAAATGGGTGTTCACCGTGTTAACTCTAACGTTATGGATGAGAATATTAGGGAAATTTATAAAATGATTAAGATAAAAGTATTGATTAATTAAAGATAATAATTAATCAATTTGAGTGTGGTTTATCTCAATAAGAACAATTAAATAATTGAATGCTAGTTTTATTAAATGCACAATTCATTGCATGTATGTGAATGATCATGAGCTAGACTAGACCTTTTTATGTGATTGGTTTAATTTTAATTTATTTTAAATTAAATGGTTGTCATGTGTGTCATCTCTCATCATTAATATGTAGGGCATGCATGCCCATGGTTTCTTTTATGTAAAACCCCCTTTTACCCCTCACCTGCATATGAGTTAAAAATCAAATGTAATGTATGGAGCTCTCAAGCTTGTGGAGACGGTTCAATTAAGGAGCCGAGGTGAAACCAATCCAAGGAGATACAAAGGTGGAAAGATGGAAAGTTGTAGACATGAACCATAAATGGTTCAAGGTGTTTGTCCCCTAGGTTAGTAGTTAGTTTATCAACCACTGGATAAACTAACCATTATAAGACCTCATGATAATGCCCTTTATTTTATTTCTATCAGTTGCATGGTTTTTCATTATGGATATATTGTCGCGACTACATAATTAATGAATTAACAAGCATGCAAGATGAAACTAAAATAAACTAGGCTTATGAATAAATATTATCAATACATGTTTAATCACTTAAATAAGTTTCACTTAATATTAACAATCATGTGATAAATATAATAAGGAAATTTACACATAAGAGATAAAAATCCCTCAATAAAATATTAAGTCAGACTAGCATTCCATTACTTGATTAAGGGAAAGACTTAATAAAACTAAGTGTCTGACCAACCCTTATTGGGACACTTACTTTTATATAGGAAGATCTTATAAATTTTTTGGGCTGACTTAACCATTTTATATCAAGAGGAGTGGCCCTTGCTAGACTTGGTGTAAATTTGGTGGCAAGTGTTGAGGAAATCCAAGTCAAGATTTCAGGATTGGGGAGTTCACTCAACAGATCAAGGAGCTGCAAGCCTATAGTTAGCAAAGACCTACCTACCTAAATACCTTTAAATAGCTTGACCAAACCTTGTTGAGGTTATGCTAAGGGGAATATGGATCCTTTTCACTAGAATGTACTAGAAACTAGATATTCCAAATTCAATGGTGAGGGCCTTTGGGAATTGATAAAATAGTGGGAGACTTAATAAAATTAATTTACTATTTCTCATAAAATGTAATCAAGAAAGTACTAATCATATGATCTTTTAATTGCAGAATAAAAATGACAAGCTCATCAATTAAATTGTCCCTATGATTAATACTGGATAAAGACAACATCCTCACCATCAGTAACTTCCAGGAATAGTTTAGATGCCTTCGGGTTATTCTACACCATGAACAGAAATATTACGCGTTGGATTACTCATTACCTGATTCGCCTACCCAAGAGGCAAGTGATGAAGAGTCCCTAGTCTACAATAAACATATGAACGGTGTGGTTGATGTTCAATGTTTTATGTTATCATCAATGTCTAGTGAACTCATGAAGTCTCATGAAAACATGAATGCCTATAGAATGATTGAGCACCTCCATGGTCTTTACCAGGAGAGAGAAATATAGGAATTATTTGAGATCTCTAAGGCACTCTTTTAGAGTAATATTGGAGAGGGTGTCCCAACTAGGGCTCATGTAGTCAAGATCATTGGCTACATTGATCACCTAGAGGTTCTAGGGTTTAAACTCCCTGAAGAACTAGGTACCGATCCCATTCTCGCATCACTCCCTCAGATATTCTCTAGTTTTGTTATGAATTCCAATATGAACAACATTGAGAAGTCTCTACCATATATTTTTATCCTCCTTTTCCAAGTGGATAAAGACATGAAGCATGAAAATCATTCTATCCTTTTGGTGAATAATAGGGAAGGGAAGGTGAAGTGATTTAAGCCCAAAGCTTCTTCAAGGATTTCCAAGAAAAGGAAGATCAAGGGGTACAAAATGGAACATGAAGTATTTTGTTTCTCATGTGGAAAGAAGGTCCGCTGGAAGAAAATTTTCACCCAAATAAAGAAGTAAGGGTAAGTTTCAGGTGCATTTGTTATCAAGTGCAATTTATCTGTTTCTAAAAATTGGGTATTAGATACAACCTATACTGCTCACATATGTATCCAAATATAGAAACCAAGTAGATTTAAGAAAATTGATGAGGAGAGGTAGATCTGCAAGTAGACAATAGATATAGACTTGATGTTGTAGTTGTTGGGGACTACCACCTCACATTGTCGAATGGGATGATCTTGGTCTTAAAAGGTTGTTATTATGTGCCTTTTGTAATCAAAAACATTATTTCTATATCTAGACTAGATATTGATGGATTTATTTTCAAGTTCAAAAATGAATGTTGATTCTTTTATAAAGATAGAATTTGTTTTGTTAAGACACATTTATATAATGGTCTTTACATGTTGGATTACACAAACCAAGTAATGGAAATCGATAACGAAGCTACTTCACATGACTCATACCACACCCAACTTTGGCATCACCAGCTAGGTCATGTAAATGAGAAATGCTTGAGAAAGTTACATCAAGATGAATATTTAGATTCTTTCAAACTAAAACCACATGGTGTATGTCATTCATGTTTACAAGAAAAAATGACCAAATCCCCATTTAGTAGGAAAGGTGAAAGGGACAAAGAGCTTATTGAATTGGTTTATAACGATGTGTGTGGACCATTTTCAATTGAAGCAAGGGGTGGATACTCATACTTAATAACTTTTACCGATGATTTTAGTAGATATGGATATATATAATTAACGAGGTATAAGTAGGATTCTTTTGATAAGTGCAAAGAATACAAGAATGAAGTTGAGAACTATCTTGGTAAGAAGATTAATAAAATCCACTCAGATCGAGGTGGGGAATATATTAATCAAGACTTCATTGATTACTTACGGGAGTTTGGAGTCCTATCCCAACTCAATCCTCCTTACATGCCTCAATGGAATAGTGTAAGAGAAATGATGAACTACACCTTGTTGGACATGGTGAGATCAATGATGAGTCATGCAAGTCTTCAATTATCCTTTTAGGGATATGCGTTACAAATAGAAGCACGCATACTAAACCAAGTACCAACTAAATTGATAAATTGTATTACATAAATTTTTTGGAGTGGATGAAAATCCATGTTATCAAATTTACATGTGTGGGGAAGAAAAATGTTTATTAAGGCCTCTTCAGGTAACAAAATTGCACCCTGATGTACAAAGTGCACCTTTATAGGATACCCCAATAAAAAAGGGGATATTACCTATAAAACCCCTCAGATAAAATGGTTATAGTGGAAAGACATTCCATATTCCTTGAGAGGGAACACATCTCCAAAATAGATAGTGGGAGAAAGATATAATTTGATGAAGTTGAGGGTCAAGGCACACAATAGTTTTTATAAGAGCATATTCCACAAATCCCCATAAAAGAAGAATATGTTTTAGAGACACAAGAACTGCATAGGAGTACGATAAAGGTTATAGAACTAGAACGGTATTTTTTTCTAGTTACCAAGGATGGTAACTCATTATTGGTTGATAATAATGATCTTATAACCTACAAGGAAGTAGTAAGTGGCACAAATGTTTCCAAGTGGTAAAAAGCTATGGATTATGAAATGGATTCCATGTACCAAAACCAATTTTGGATTTTGGTAGATCCTCTAGTATATGTAAGGTCTATGAGTTGCAAATGGGTATTCAAGAATAAACTAGACAAGGAAGAACAAGTTAGTACCTATAAGCCATGACTGGTTGAAAAAGGGTTTAAAGAGCGTCAAGAAATTTACTATGACAAAAACATTTCACTAGTTGCAATGCTGAAATCCATCAGAATTCTACTGGCCATTTTTTCTTACCATGACTATGAGATTTGGAAAATGGATGTCAAAACATCCTTCCTTAACAAGAACCTTTATAAAGATGTCTATATGACACAAACTGAAGGGTTTGTGACTCCAAAGTATGCCAATAAGATATAAAAGTTGCAAAAATTCATGTATGGATTAAATCAAGCATCCAGGTCATGAAACATTCATCTTTATGAATCCATAAAGGAATTTGGTTTTACAAAGAATTAATATGAGCCTTGTTTCTACGAATAGTTTAGTGGGAGTGTAGTTGTTTTCCTAATAGTATCTATTGATGACATATTACTTATTGAAAATGAGATACCAGTCTTACAGTCTATTAAGGCATGGTTGAACAAATGATTCTCCATGAAGGACTTGGGTGAGGCAAAATATATTCTTAGGATCAAGATCCATCATGATAGATTCAAGAGAATGTTGGGCCTAAGTCAAAGTACATACATTGACAAGATAATGAATAGATTCAGTATGGAATAATCCAAGAGTGGATTTTTTCTAGCGTCACATGACATTCATCTTTCTAAGAAAATGTTTCCTTATACGCATGAGGAAATAAATAGAATGTAAATAAATCCTTATGCATTAACGATTAGGTCAGTCATGTATTCCATACTGTGTACTAGTCTAGATGCCACCTACGCATCAAGTCCAATAGGTAGGTATCAAGCTAACCCAGGTGACCACCATTGGATGACAGTCAAGACTATCATTAAGTATTTGAAGCACATAATTCATAAGTATCATCTCTTGAGGGATTTTTCTCAGATAGGAGAAGTTGTAGTGAACAGTATTTCCATGAAAGACAATATAGTGGACCCCTTGACTAAAGACTTAACTCAGTAGAAACATGGTCATCATGTGAGGTCTAGTGGACTGAAAGTCATAGGTAGTTGGATCTAGTCCAAGTGGGAGTCTTTTAGAGTTGGTGTCCTGGAACCAATTGCTTTTACTTTGATTACATGAATATTTAATTATATATTTTTCATTGTTTTTCAAGACTATCACTAGAATAAAATTGAGCAGTCGTGGAGGAAAATTTTGGGCGACTGCCAAATGGAGGTCACTGCATTTTTTTATCCCATGCTAAAATCCCTCTCCCACTCCCTCTCTTTCATTCACCCTCCCCCATGAAACCCTGTGACCTCGTGGCCCCGTGACCCCCTGACCCCGACCCCGCTCCCCCATTCTCTGTATCACCACCATCGAACGCTTCCGGCCCGTCGTGCCCTGTCGTCTCTTTCATTCACCCTCCCACACGTGACCCCCCAAACCCACTCCCTCGTCCTCTCTCCCTCCACCGTTATACCCTTCTGACCCTGCCTCCCCCCCACTGTCGAGTTCTCCCACCTTTGTCGAGCCTCCCACCCCTGTCAAGCACTGTTGTTGAGCTATCCTTCCTTCATTGATCCCTCTCACCCCTTTCAATCTCTTCTGATCCCTACTTCCCCTCTCAAGCTCTATTGTTGAGCCCTCCCACCCATGTTGTTGAGCCCCAGTGTCAAAGAATCTTTCCCTGTGTTTAGGTGTGATCTCTTGCACTCCTATATTTCCAATTATATGAATTTCAGATTTTTTTCCATCAAAATTTGCTTCTCAGTGGTTCAAATGTTCTATGTTGTTGATTGATTTTGATATTGTCAGGTGTTTTTGTCTTTTCTCATATGCTATAGTTTTCTTTCTTCCTTGTTAGTTACTGGGATATATAAACCAAATAGGAATTTGAATGGCCGTGTGGGATGAAACTTCTAAATATATAGGATAAGTCAATAGAAAATTAATTTTCTAAAATATGGTGCATGAAATCCTTTTACATATGGAATCAAAACAAATTTCTAAGAAACCCTTATTCTGATAACTATTAGTAGAGTGCCTTATCTATGCCGCATGCTTGGTGTTGATCCTATTAAAATCTTCAGCTGACTCCATGTTACCCACTTCCACTGCCTAATTAATTCTACGATTCCTAGGGATGTATAATTGTGTTTCTTTGTGTATACAAATCTTGATAACATTTTTCATTTCTTCCTACAGCTTGGTTGTAGAGAAATATTCACAAAATCCAATGCTTGGTCATCATGTCATTACACATGGGAAGGTATAATCACATTTTGAAGATTGTGTACGTGGCCCAATTCCTTATTTAAACTTTCATTGACCTTAAACTAATGATTTTGATTTTTTTGGCATGATAAATATGTATCGATAACTTAAAAATAAGTTTATGATTTAGTAATGAAAGTTGTGAAATCCATCCAAAGCTATGAGCTTAAGAAAGTATGTAAAAAACTAAAATGTTCTCATTAGTATCTGGATTTTGGTAATGATTCAATTTGACTATGTTGTTACTGATTGGTGATTTTTAAGGAGGATGATATGGAATTTATGGTGTCAACTATCCAGAGTGGGTTATGAGCATAGAGGCATGCTTCAGTGTTAGTCTCATGGACCATATTGTTTTCCATTGCATGAAATGTTTTCCTATGTTTTATAGGCATGCAATGCTCATGGACTATATTGTGTTCCTCCATATGACTCATTAGGTATGAATTATTATTATTTTTATTATGTTTTTTATTTCTTTTCAACTTATTTCCTTCACTATATAACGTTTCATAATTTACTAACAACCCATCTAGTTTCATTTCAAACAGAACTGTTAATGGGAAATGGTACTATGTTTGGTTAGGTTAAAGGAGGAAATGATACACCATTCCACCACTTGGTTGGATGAATATTAAATTTTATGGAGATATGGTTCCAAAAAAAGTAATATTTAATGAAACCTCAAGGGGTGTTAGTATGGTTTCCTTAGTATAATGAGGAAACTAAGAAGACAAATATTCCCCTTGCCTTTTTTATTTTAACTCAGGGACATATTTTTCTTTAAACAATATCATTTGGAAAGTAACCAAATAGACTGTTATTATTTATTCATTCCATTAAATTCCATTTCATTACATTCCAACTCATTCCAACTTCACTTCATTTCATTCCACTCCATTTCATTTTATTTCACTCCATTTCACTTCATTTCATTCCACTCTCAAGCATTCTATAAACCAAACATAGAATTCATTTGGTTTCTTTACTATTTTATTTTAGGTGTTGATGCAGTATAATTCATCATATTCCATGCGGAGGTCTCTATTGCATTTATATAGGAGAAAAATATTTCTGAGGTACATTAATGAGAAGCAAGTGATGTGATTACTTTACTCTTTATAGATTTTTTTAATGTTGTGTAGTTCTTTGTCATCTCATTCCCTTCCTTTTTAGATTTTGAAGACATTACCTAATACAACTAATTTTTTGCGAAGCAAGTTCCATGTAACTTTTAAGTTGTGGTGCCAATACAAGTGGTTTTTGGTAGCCTATATGCTACTCTTTGTGCAAAAATTGTCAGCTTTAGAAGGGTTATTCCAGAGTAAAGGGACATGGTTTAAGATTTTGGCTTGAATATATATTAATGGGATGATTTTTTATAACCAGTAGGCTGCATTTATTCCATATCCAGTCCACACACATGATATTTAATGTTGAAAAATACTTGATATGATTATTTAATTGATTTCTATAGTCATACATGTATTTATTATCATTTTTTCATTTCTTATTGCATGTATACAGAGCAAAACTATGGGATCATCAAGGGATTTATCCACACCGGTAACTTCTTATGGATTTTATGTTACTTCTTTTGTGCATGTTGGAGTTGTCTTCATTTGATGCTTTCTGCTAAAATAACTCAAACGAACTAACATTGAAGGTTTGACGTCCTTTAAAAAGGTTCATTCAGGGGTAAAAACCAACCAAATGGCCTCTGAATGAGCTAAAATCATACAAAAAAAACCATAAAGTGAATTGTGAGATGGCTGAGTAGAGAAAACATCAACCAGACATGTCATTTTCTTGGGATGACCGAAAATACACTTTTAGTATCGTAAAATACCAAAATGTGTGTTTAATGGTCAATTCAATATCAAAAAACCTTGGAATAACCTGAAAAAATAGGAAAACTACCTTATTATTATTCATGTTGTGTACGTGCATACAAAATGTCAATCGGACGTGCGATCTACCCAGAATGACCGGATATGTGGTATTTAAAGGTTTGACACCCTTTAAAATCACATGGGGGGTAAAAACTAGCTAAACAACCACCGAATACATTGAAATCATATGAAAAAACTGTAGAGTGGATTGTGAAAGGGTAGAGTATATGGTATGTCAATTAGAGTTACCGTTTGGCTAGGATAACGAAAAACACACTTTTAGTGTCATAGAACACCAAAACATGTGTTTAACGTTCATATATATAACAAATGACCTTGGAATTACTTTAAATAATAGTAAAAAAAATCATTATTATTCTTAATGTGTATGAGCAGACAAAACATCAATCAGATGTGCGGTCTATCCAAAATTACCGAATATGCGATTTTTAAAGGTTTGACATCCTTTAAAAAGGTGTGTTCATGTGTCAAAACCAAACAAACAACCTATAAATGTGCTAAAAATATATGAAAACAACCGTATAATGTATTTTGATATGGTAGAGCATACAGAACTTCAATCGAAGATTTTATTTTCCCTGGACGATTGAAAACACACTTTTAGTGTCATAAAACACCAAAACATGTGTTTAATGGTCAATTCAATATAAAACAACCTAGAAATGACCGGAAAATTTTGTAAGACCGTATTATTATTATTCACGTTGTGTAAGATCAGATAGAACGTCAATTGGATTTTTGGTCTACCTAGAATGACCAAATATGCGGTATTCAAAGGTTCAACACCCATTAAAAAGGTGCGTCAGGTGGTCAAAACCAACCGAACAAACTCAGAATTCCATGAAATCAGAACACAACAACCATGGAGTGAATTGCGAAATGTTCTAACATACGGTACATCAATCGGAGGTGTCTTTTGACCACAATGATGAAAAATACACATTTAGTGTCATAAAACACCAAAACGGGCGTTTAATGGTCATATTCATAGCAAACGACTTCAAGAATGACATGAAATCAAAGTAAAATCATCTTATTATTATTATTTATGTGTGTGAGGAGAATAAATGTGAATCATACATGTGGTGTGTGTGGTACGACTGAACATGTGGATTTTAAAGATTTGAAGCCCTTTAAAAAGGTGCCTTGGGTGGTCAAAACCAACCGAACGATCTCAGAATTCCATGAAATCAGACAAAAACAATAACTGAGTAAATTATGAAATGGTCGAGTAGAAGATATGTCAATAAGAGGTTCCATTTGTCCGTGAAGTCCGAAAATGCACTTTTAGTGTCATAAAATATTAAAATGGGCGTTTAACGGTCAAATCCATAGCGAACGACCTCTGAATGACATGAAATCAGAGAAAACCCATCTTATTATTATTTCTAAAGTGTGCGAGGAGATGGAACATCAATAGGATGTGTGGTGTGCACGGAATGACATAATATGTGGTATTTAAAGGTTCAAAGCCCTTTAAAAAGGTGTGTCAGGTGGTCAAAACCAACCGAATGAACTCATAATGTCATGAAATTAGACCACAACAACCATGGAGTGAACTGTGAAATGGTTGAATAGATAGTACGTCAATCAGAGGTGTCGTTTGACCGCGATGATGAAAAACGCACATTTAGTGTCATAAAACACAAAAACAAACGTTTAATGGTCAGATTAATAGAAAATGTGCTAGGAATGACTTGAAATCACAAGAAAACAATCTAATTATTATTCGTGACATGTACGAGGAGACTGCACACGTGCGGTACGATTGAATATATGGATTTTAAAGATTTTACACCTTTTAAAAAGGTGTGTTGGGTGGTTAAAATCAAACGAACGACCTCACAATTCCATGAAATCAGAAAAAAACAACCGGTGAGTGAATTTTGAAATGGTTGTGAAGACAGTACATTAATCGGAGGTGTCGTGTGACCGCGATGATAGGAAATGCCAATCTGGTGCCATAAAACACCAAAACGAACTTTTAATGATTATATGCATAGAAAACATGCTTGGAATGACTTTAAATCATAGGATAATAATATAATTATTATTCTTGATGTGTATGAGGAGACAAAATGTCAATCGAACATGAAGTTTGCTTGGTATGACTGAATATGTGGTTTTTAAGTATTTGACGCGCTTCAAAAAGGCGCGTCGGGTGGTCAAAACTAGCTAAACGACTTCACAATGCCATGAAATCAGACGAGAACATATGGTGAGTGAATTGTGAAATGGTTGGGCAGGCGGTATGCCAATCAGAGGTGTTGTGTGACCACGGTGGTGGAAAACTCCAATTCGGTGCCATAAAACACCAAAATGAACGTTTAACAGTTATATGAATAGAAAACATAATCATAATGACTTGAAATCATAGGGAAACAATCTAATTATTATTCGTGACATGTATGGGGAGATGACATATTAATAGGACATGCAGTTTGCATGGTACGACTGAATATGTGTTTTTTAGGTGTTTGGTGTGCTTGAGAAAGGTGCATGGGGTGGTCAAAACTGGTAGAACAACCTGATAATTCCATAAAATCAAACGAAAAAAACCAGTGAGTGAGTTATAAAATAGTCGGGCAGACGACACGTCAATCGGAGGTGTTGTGTGACCACGGTGATCGAAAACGCACTTCTGGTGCCATAAATGACCAAAATATGCATTTAACGGTCAAATTCATACCGAATGACATCAGAGTAACTTGAAATCATAGGAAAAAATTCTAATTATTATTCATGATGTGTACGAGGATATGACACACCAATCAGATGTGTGGTTTGCACGGTACGACTGAATATGTGTTTTTTAAATATTCGGCGTGCTTGAGAAAGGTTCGTGAGGTGGTCAAAACCGACTGAATGACCTATGAATTCCATTAAATCAAACGATAACAACCGGTGAGTGAATTTTGAAATGTTCGGTCATACGACACATCAATCGGAGGTGTCGTGTGACCGCAGTGACCGAAAACGCACTTCTGGTGCCATAAATGACCAAAACACGCATTTAACGGTCAAATGCATACCTAATGACATCAGAATGATTTTAAATCACATGAAAACAGTCTAATTATTATTCATAACATTTATGGGGAGACGACACGTCAACAAGACGTGCGATTTTCACGGTACAACTGAATATTTGTTTTTTAGGTGTTTGGCGCGCTTGAGAAAGGTGTGTGGGGCAGTCAAAACTGTCTGAACGACATTGGAATGCCATGAAATCAAATCAAAACAACCGGAAAGTGAATTTTAAAATGGTTGGGTAGACGACACATCAATCGGAGGTGTCGTGTGACCGATGTGACCTAAAATGCACTTCTGGTGCCATAAACAACCAAAACCCGCGTTTAACGGTCAAATGCATAACAAATGACATCAGAATTACTTTAAATCATAGGAAAATAGTATAATTATTATTCGTGATGTGTACGAGGAGATGACACATCAATCGGACCTGCGGTTTTCATGGTACAATTGGATATGTATTTTTTAGGTGTTTGGCGCGCTTGAGAAAGGTGTGTGGGGTGGTCAAAACCGACCGAAAGACATAATAATTTCATGAAATCAGAAGACAACAACCAGAGAATGAATTATTAAATGGTTGGGCAGACAACACGTCAATCGTAGGTTTCGTGTGACCGCAGTGACCGAAAACGCACTTCCGGTGCCATAAACGACCAAAACATTCATTTAACAGTCAAATGCATACCGAACAACATCAAAATGACCTTAAATCACAGGACAACGGTCTAATTATTATTCTTGACGTGTACGAGAGACGACACATCAATCAGATGTGTGGTTTGTGCGGTACGACTGAATATGTGTTTTTTAAATGTTTAGCGTGCTTGAGAAAAGTGTGTGGGGTGATCAAAACTGGCCGAACGACCTCAGAATACCATGAAATCAGAATAAAACAATTGGCGAGTGAATTTTGAAATGGTAGGGCATAAAAAACATCAATCATAGGTGTCATGTGACTGTGGTGATCGAAAACGCCTTTCTGGTGCCATAAACGACTAAAACACACGTTTAACGGTGAAATGCATACCGAATGACATAAATAATGACATGAAATCACAGGAAAATAGTCTAATTATTATTATTAATCTGTACAGGGAGACTTCACATCAATCAAATGCGCGGTTTGCACAGTACGGTTGAATATACATTTTTTAGGTGTTTGGCGCACTTGAGAAAGGTGCGTGAGGTGCTCAAACTGTCCAAACGACCTCTTAATTCCATGAAATCAAACAACAACAACCATATAATGAATTGTCAAATGTTCAAGTAGAAAATATGTCAATCGGAGGTGTCATGTGATCGAGGTGACCGAAAACTCACTTCTAGTGCCATAAATGACCAAAACACGCGTTTAACGGTCAAATGCATACCGAATGACATCAGAATGAATTGAAATAATAGGACAACAATATAATTATTATTTTTGACGTGTACGAGGAGACGACACATCAATTGGACATGAGGTTTACGCGGTACGGTTGAATATGTGTTTTTTAGGTGTTTGGCGCGCTTGAGAAAGGTGCATGGGTTGGTCAAAACTGGCCGAATGACCTCAGAATGCAATGAAATTAGATGAAAAAAAACCAGCGAGTGAATTGTGAAATGGTCGGGTAGATGACATGTCAATCGGAGATTTCGTGTGACTGCGGTGACCGAAAACACACTTCCCGTGCCACAAACGGCTAAAACACGCATTTAATGGTCAAATGCATACCGAACAACATCAAAATGACTCAAAATCATAGGACAACAGTCATTATTATTTGTGATGTGTACGGGGAGATAAAACATCAATCAGACATGCAGTTTGTGTGGTGCGGCTAAATATGTGCTTTTTAAGTATTTGGCGCGCTTGAGAAGGGTGCATGGGGTGGTCAAAACCATCCGAACGACCTCATAATGCCATAAAATCAGACGAAACAACCATAGAGTGAATTTTCAAATGTTTGGGCATACAACACGTCAATCGGAGGTGTCATGTGACCGCGGTGACCGAAAACACACTTCACATGCCATAAACGACCAAAACACGTGTTTAACGGTCAAATGCATACCAAACGACATTGGAATAACTTTAAATCATAGGAAAAAAGTCTAATTATTATTTGTGATGTGTAAGAGGAGACGACATGTTAGTCGGATGTGCGGTTTGTGTGGTACGGCTAAATATATATTTTTTAGTGTTTGGCGTGCTTAAGAAATGTGTGTGGGGTGGTCAAAACTGGTCGAACGACCTCAGAATGCCATGAAATCAGACAACAACAACCATAAAGTGAATTGTGAAATGTTCGGGCAGATGACACATCAATCAGAGGTGTCATGTGACTGCGGTGACCAAAAACACACTTTTGGTGCCATAAACAACCAAAACAGGCGTTTAACTATCAAATGCATACCGAACGAAATTTCAATGACTTGAAATCATAGGAAAAAAATATAATTATTATTCGTGACATGTATGATAATATGGAACATCAATCAGACATGTGGTTTGCGCGGTATGGCTGAATATGTGTTTTTTAGGTGTTGACGCGCTTGAGAAAGGTGTGTGGGGTGGTCAAAACCGAGAGAACGACCTCAGAATGCCATGAAATCAGACGATAAAAACTAGCGAGTGAATTTTAAAATAGTCAAGTAGAGGACATGTTAATTGGAGGTGTCATGTGACCACAGTGACCGAAAACAAACTTCTCATGGCATAAAAGACCAAAACATGCGTTTAACGGTCAAATGCAAATTGAGAGACATCATAATGACTTGAAATCACAAGAAAATAGTTTAATTATTATTTATGATATGTATGAGGATACGACATGTCAATTGGACATGCAGTTTGAATGGTACGGCTGAATATGTATTTTTTAGGCGTTTGGCTCACTTGAGAAAGGTGCGTGGGGTGGTCAAAACCGGCCAAATGACCTCATAATGCAATGAAATCAGATGGAAACAACCGGTGAGTGAATTGTGAAATGGTCGGGTAGGCAACATATCAATCAGAGGTGTTGTGTGACCGCGGTGACCGAAAATGCACTTCCCATGCCATAAACGACCAAAACACACGTTTAATGGTCAAATTCATACTGAACAACAACAGAATGACTTGAAATCACAGGACAACAGTAATTATTATTCATGACGTGTATGAGGAGATGACATGTCAATTGGATGTGTGGTTTGCACTGTACGAATGAATATGTGTTTTTTAGGTGTTTAGCGTGCTTGAGAAAGGTACGTGGGGTGGTCAAAATCGTCCGAACGACCTCAAAATTCCATAAAATCCAATGACAATAACCAGAGAGTGAATTTTCAAATGTTCAGGCATACGGAACGTCAATCATAGGTGTCGTGTGACCGCGGTGACTGAAAACGCACTTCCTGTGCCATAAATGACCAAAACACGCGTTTAATGGTCAAATGCATACCGAACAACATCATAATGAATTTAAATCACATGAAAAAAATATAATTATTATATTTGATGTGTATGAGGAGACAGAACATCAATCGGACGTGCGGTTTGTGCAGTACGACTGAATATGTGTTTTTTAAGTGTTTGGTGTGCTTAAGAAATGTGCGTGGGGTGGTCAAAATTGTCCGAATGACCTCGGAATGCCATGAAATCAGAAGAAAACAACCAGTGAGTGAATTTTAAAATTTTCAAGTATAATACACATCAATTGGAGGTGTCGTGTGACCGTGATGACTGAAAACACACTTATGGTGTCATAAACGACCAAAACAAGCGTTTAACAGTCAAATGCATACCGAACGAAATCGTAATGAATTGAAATCATAGGAAAACAACACGATTATTATCTGTGATGTGTGTGAGAAGATATAAAATCAATCAGACATGTGGTTTTCACGGTACGGACGAATATGTGTTTTTTAGGTGTTGGCGCACTTGAGAAAGGTGCATGGGGTGGTCAAAACCGGTCAAATGACCTCAGAATTCCATGAAATCATAAGAAAACAATTGGTGAGTGAATTGTAAAATGGTAGGGTAGATGACACATCAATTGGTGGTGTTGTGTGACTATGGTGACCAAAAATGAACTTCTCATGGCATAAAAGACCAAAACATGCGTTTAACAGTCAAATGCATACCGAACGACATCGGAATGACTTGAAATCATAGGACAACAATCTAATTATTATTCGTGATGTGTAAAAGGAGTAGAAATGTCAACTGGACATGCATTTTGCGTGGTGTGGCTGAATATCGCTTGAAAAAAGTGCTTGGGGAGGTCAAAACTGACCGAACAGCCTCAGAATTCCATGAAATCAGATGACAACAACCGGCGAGTGAATTTTGAAATGGTCGGGTAGATGACATGCCAATTGAAGGTGTTGTGTGACCACGGTGACCAAAAATTCACTTCCTGTGTCATAAACAATCAAAACACACATTTAACGGTCAAATGCATACCTAACGACATCAGAATGACTTGAAATCATAGGACAACAGTCTAATTATTATTTCTGATGTGTGCCATCATAGGACACATCAATTAAAAATGTGGTTTGATTAGAACCATAAAATTAACAATTTTAAATTTTTAAAAAGATATTCAAAATTATTAATATATTTTCAAAATCAAATGCTTTTGATCTATTACAGTAAGCTTGAATTGAAATATGTTATTTCATTTCGATTATTTTTTTGGATGTTTTTTTCGGTATTAAATTTTTTATTAAATTATGTCATGCAGTTATATTCAATGATGGATGTGGAAGTTTGGAAGATGACGAGATGAAGAGATTTACGTGCGTATGAGTTTAAATATTTTAAAAAAGTTTTTTTTGTGATTTTAAAATATAGGGTTTTTTATTGTATTTCTAACATTAAAAAAAAACAAAAATGCTTATAGCGTCCTCCATTTTTCACTCGCTGGAGCCGAAGCCGAACTAGGCTATAGCGACAGCCATTTAGTGATTGCTATAGGCCATGTCGGCTCGTCTGCAATGTCCACCAAATAGAAGACACTATTAGAAACACTGAAAGGCCTAAAGCATCCACTGTAGACCTTTAGAGATGGCTTTTGGAGATCTCTAAAGGTATTCATTCTACTATTTGTAATTATGTCATAGAGTATTTGTCGCATTAATAAGGTCATAACAGTTCCCCGCTATGAGGAGAACCTTGAAGTGCTATGACGATATTCTTAAATATAGTTCTATGGTTGGATGAAATACTATGATGGGACACATACTATACAGACTGTTAGGTGTGAGTACTCGTAAGAATATGAGACTTCTTCTCATGAAGTTCACACTTGGTAATCTCTAAGATGAGAGATTATGAGAACAGACCTTCCAGTAGGAATTCCGCATGTTTTGGTGTCATCAGATAATCCTATCTGCGAGCGTGTGTAATAGTTATTAGAATTTATGAATATCATTAATACGTGTCATGACTCATGCACTTTGATTTAATGATGAAAACTGTCACGCCATATGTTGGTGGGAAGTAAGGTACGTTGGGTGCGTCACAAATGACATGTTATTAATGGATAATTTGAGGAAGGATTTGTACCTTCCATTTATGAAAGTTGATATCTTGGACCTTTGATTGAAATAGAACCATCACCCTAAATTCTATGGCCATGGTGTAACGATGATTTTATTTCAGGTAGTTAAAGAATGACGTATCAAGCATATAGGTTGATGACACTATCATGAAGCATGCTTGATGAGATATTGTGACAAAGCGATTATATTACACAGTGAGAATTTGTATGTGGATTACATCATTGAGACTTTAAGTTCTTTCTCTTAGGTGTCTTGACTTGTTTTTAGGAAGTAATCATGGAGTTTATGCAAGCCTGCCTAATTCCAACAAGAAATAATCCTAGAGGGTCACACACTAAGTGTTTCTGGTGGTATCAATTAAATTCTATTTGAGTTTAATCAATGGAATAAAAATTATTCTCAAGATCGAGGGATAATTTTATTCAAGTTAAAATGATTTCATAAATTAAATAAATATTTATTCATCAAATTGTGAATAAAATATATTTATTTATTTTATTGAACATTTAATAAATATTTATTTACTAGTTTGTAAATAAAAATATTTATTTAAGAGAATAAAATATTTTATTCGGGTGTTCAATAAATAGAAGAGAAGTTCAAAAGAACCAAGACAGTGACTATTGATAAATTAATTATTTACAAGTTGTTAAATAATGTTTATCCAGTTGGCAAGAAATAATAATAATACTGTTATCATTTTGTGGAATTATATTTCATCTATGGTTCTGTTTTGTGCAAGTTTGCGCACCACAAATAATGGTGTTGTTATTGTTATTATGTGGCATGAGTTTTCCCTAATAGTTATAATTGAATTTAATTGTTGTTTCGCAATTAAATATTGTAACCGAAACCCCATGTCGATTAATAAGTAGGTACTTCTATTGTTCCAAATCCCATTGAATTGAAAATTTTGAGCCAAACATTTTCTCTCTCGACTCCTCTCATCTCTCCCTCTTAAGAATGAGAGAAGTTCTTCAAGACCAAAGAATGAGTGATCAAGAACGATCGACGCAAGACATTCATTTCGCCATGCTATCACCTAGAGAATGAGTGGCATTGTTCAGAGACCATTGGAGCACATGTGGATCACCGCTAGAGGGATTCTACTTTGGATCCTCATGAGCACAATGAAGAAAATCTGGAAGGGTCATTCCGGATGATCAATGATCATTAACGAAGAAAGTATCAAAGACCTAGGTATTTAATTTCTTTATAAATTAATAAATTAATTATAAACATGATGTATAAGATCATCTTTCTCAGATCTGGTGTTTTCTTATCTTTTTTTAAATCTTTGATTTTAATATGTGGATATTGGCGTTCATTGTCGTATTAATCCTAGATTGGTCATCGATTATGGAAAAAACAAAATTGGGCCCTTCAAAACACCATACTTTTGTTGCGTTTGGATCCTTCGAGTGGTATCATAGGGGTCACATCATTGCTTATAATTATTTAAATAATTTTTTGATGATTTATGCTTTAATAATTTAATTTTTCAATTAAAGTTTAATTGTTCTTGTAATCTGAATTTTGAGATACGTTCTTCCTCTATCATTTCTCACATATCTATCATAAATGAATAATATTTTTATTAAAATTAAATTTAGGATCTCATCAGGAGGTTCCGACAATTCTGTCTATGTAACACAATAGTACATGATGTGTATGAAATGCGCTGTCGTGGGTGTCGTCAAATGATTAATGGTTTTTGGGGTGCCTAGGTGCATTAGAGTGGTTGACCAAGGTCATCTCTCAAAGAGGCAGTAATTGAAACAACTTTTTAATGGTATTCTAAAAATAAAATAAAAGAGAATAAAAACACTACTTTAAAGGATGAGGGTTGTTTATCATTTATAAATCTAGAAGGATGGGGGGTTGTTTATCATTTAGAAAATATTTTAAAATTCATAATCGATCTAACTCAACCTATTCAATCAATTATTTATCATTATAATTTAAATTAACATCAACTTAATTATTATCCCCTAACTTGTTAACCCCCTAACCCTACGAGAATTAACCTTACCACAAAGATGAAGTGAATTAAACCCTAGGTTATCTTTGGAACATGTAATCGCAACACCCTGCTTTGATTGATGTTCTAAAGATAGCTTATGGTCAGTGGTAAATTAGGTCACATATCCATTATGTAAATGATAACTAATTGAGTTTAGGGATTATGTTTGAAGTCTACAAATTAATCCCATGTGGTTTTGAATTACCGGTTAAGGTTGCACTCACACAGTTTACACAATTCCCAACCTCGTGTGTTTTGTGTTAACTGTTCAATTGCTTGCTTAGATTCATTTAAATTAAAAACTAAATTAATATATCATAATATTTGAATTACATTAGCTCATTGATTCAAAATAAATGAATGAATAATGATATAGGTCGATCGATTACTAAAAAGAACTACTCTTTCATTGGTGGTGTAGTCATCGTAGAAACGTTTTGCATGTGCAAAGGTTTAGAAAGGGTAAAACCCAATCTCATTTATACTCTTGATTATAGCCCAATTATAAAGATTAAGGATGATTAAAATAGAGGAAAACATGGGAATATAGAAGAAAATATAATAAATAGAAGTGTTATAAAGAAGTTTATTGTGCAAATATAAATATTACAAAGCAAGAAAGAGAGGAAGGCTTCGATGAAGGGGTCCTTGCTTCAAGAGCTACCCCTACGAGTATAAGGAGTTCCAGAACCTCTAAGGTGGTTATAGGACTCATATATAACTCCAAAATGGTATCACTTCACTCCCTTTTCTTAACTTCCAAATGGGGTGCCCAAGGTATCAATTTATAGCCGAAATAGGGAGTGGTTTTAGGCACCCAATTTTCGAGATACCACTTTTGTGTCAGTTTTTAGTTGATAAATGACATTATATAGAGTTGGAAAAAATATAAAAGTTGTATTAAATCATCTTTACTATCTCCATGTCAAATTTTGTGGCCAATGGATAATTACAACATGATATATGGCCAAAATACATATTAAAGTCATTGACTTCATGCAGATTATGTCTCCTTGACAGATTGGTTTGAATGGACTCCTTAATGACCAAATTGGGATTCAGTTCCTTGAGAGGAGTTGTATCCCATGAAGTTTTTAAGTTTAACACAAAATATTAACCCATTTGGATGCATGTATTTTGAGAAATGTTCAAAACAGTGGATAAATGTCCTTGGGATTTCATGCAGTTTGGCCCATTTCACTTCTGGATCATCTCTGATCCTCCAAATCACCTCCTCCTACAAAGAAATCACAAAAACAAGAATAATTTACTTTCTTAATAGTGATAAACATTTAATAATTTCATCAAATGGGATGTTCAATTTGAGAAAATATTTTTAATTTTAAATACAAAACTAGTTTAAAACAGTGATGTAGGGATGGAATAAAGTAGTGAATTGTGACGCGATCACACCCCCACACTTACCCTTTTGCACTCCTGGGAAAAAACTCATATTGTGGATTCCAAAAAAAAATTTGTCAAAATTAAACATCAATATAAAAACAAATTTTAAAACACATATCCTTGAGATTCAACAATTCCACACCAAGAAAAAAATGATATCATGCCTCATAAAATCCATTATTTTAAGTTCTCCATTTATATCATTCAATATATTTCCACTTCATTTATCCTCCCATGCAAAAAACACTTACCTCACTTGAATTTTATCTTATAACACAAATGTCAATTCTTTAGAAATTTCCTTCTCATCCAAACTCATTCAAGGGTCACCATAGGCTTGATAAATTCCTACATCTCCACCTGATGTGAGTCAAGGACATATGCTTATCATGAGGAATTTTTAAGGTTATTCTGTGGATTTCAGTGGGTAGGATTTAGATGTGAAAAATTATGAGGTTGAATGAGGGGGAATTGACTCTTTTTTAAGAAAAATTGCATTAATCAATTTTTCACTTAAATATGGTCTCCTCCTCAATCCCCATGGCATCGATTCATGTTCATCGTCATGAAAAATAAAGGAATTTTCACACCATTCAACATTTCAGTAGTAAAAATGTCAATATTCTCAAACATTATTTTATTGAAAGATCCATATAGTCACAAATTTCTCCCTCTATTAGAAGATCCATAAAGGCACAACTTCACTTATCATGAAAGTTCTAGAAAAGGCACAAATTTCAATATAATGATTTTCTTTAGTAGAAAACACATCTCTTCAGAATTTAATTTTCCACCCAAAGTAGCACAGAATGTGGTAGCAGAACACATGACAGTTTCCCCCACACTTAAGTTCAACTAGATTATGAAATTTCACTTCAAGAGTTGGTTGTATAGGGATAATTGGCTTATAATGTGGAAAACCTAACAGGATGTTCATCACTTCTAAGGGATAAAAGGATGAAATGTTCAAGGTAGGACATTATAAAAAATGATTCTTTAAAATAGGGGCTTTAATACCAAACAAATTCCTCAATAATTTAAAACATAAGTACCCCAAACCCTCAAGTTTTGACAGGAATAAATCAAATTCTGGTTAAATCAAGCATGGTTTGGTTCTCTGAAGAAATGAGGTAGATGTAAAGAATATGAAAATAATGGTTTAGAAGCCTCACAGTAAAGTGATTTCAAATATAAAGATAGTGAGATGTGGCATGGGATTCAAAATTCAGAGTACTTTTTATAAAATTACTAAATATTTAAACTTGAAACAAAGTTATTTTCAGCATTCATTTAAGCTCGGTTTCATGGGATAAATTGTTTCACTTATTGATATGGATTTAAAAATCGCGATGAGAATCAGCTCAGAAGTTTCAAAAGCACGCAAAAAATTGAAAAATAAACACACAAAATTTGAAAAACACACAATTTTTTTTGTTTTTTAAAATCATTGAAAAACAGGAAAATAATTGAAATTACTAAACTAAAAGGTTCTTTCCTTTACACTTAAAATATTGCATTGTCCTCAATGTGAACCCATGAGATGATATATGCACATGAAATACAGAATTTTAAATAGGAAAAATAATATAAAAGTGAAAGAGTTAGGAACAACCTGATATGCTCAAGTGATGATGGGGTCATGCAGTGTGATGAAATCCACTGCATCAGTAGGAAGTCCCTGAATGTATTTATTAAAACATTGCCCGTTGACTATAAATCTCCTTATAGTTCTCTCTTGTTCTATCTCCACTACACCATAAGGAAAAACATTAGTCACAACATAAGGACCTAACCATCTGAAACGCAACTTACCAGACATCAGCTTCAGTTGTGAACTGTAGAGAAGGATTTTCTCTCCAACATGAATCTCCCTTTGTTGGATCATTCTATCATGAGATTATTTTTACCTTTCCATGTAGAGCCTTGAGTTATCATATGAAGACAATCAAATCTCTTCAAGCTCTTGAATTTGCAACTTCCTTGGGATTCCAGCTTGTGCCAAATCCATGTTGCATTTCTTTATAGCCCAATAAGCCCGATGCTCAACTTCCATAGGGATATGAAACACTTTCCCAAAAATAATCCGAAATGGGGACATACTAATGGGTGTCTTGTATACTATCCTATAATCCCAAAATGCATCATCCAAGTGTTTTCTCCAATCCTTCCTATTTGGTTGCATGGTTTTCTCCAAAAAATGTTTCAACTCCCTATTTGAAACCTCAGCCTGGCCATTTATTTGGGGGTGGTATGGTGTTCATGTTTTGTGTGTCACCCCATAATTCTGAAGGAGGGAAGAAAAATTAAGATTTTATAAGTGTGTCCCTTGGTCACTAATGATGGCCTTCGGTACTCCAAACCTGCAAAAAAATCTGTGCTTTGACAAAGTCCACTACAACATGAGAATCATCAGTCCTGGTGGCCTTAGCCTCCACCCATTTACTCACATAATCAACAAAAACCAAAATATACAAAAAACCAAAGGAACTAGGAAAAATACCCATAAAATCAATTCCCCATACATAAAAAATCTCACAGAATAGTATGGGTTATTGGGGCATCTCATGTCTCCTAGAAATGTTCCTAGTGTGTTGGAAACGTGAGCACGACTTACAATACACATGAGCATCATGGAATAATCTAGGCCAATATAATCCAGAGTCTAAAACTTTCATAGTTGTCTGTTTGGGTCAAAAGTTTCCTCCACATGAAAGTGTATGGAAAAAATGTAGAATAGACTCAAACTCATGGTCAGAAACACACCTTCTAATGACTTGATCACTAAACATGTTCCAAAGGTAGGGGTCATCTTACACATAGTACCAAGACTCACTTTTTAATTTTTGGACTTGATGTTTCTTTAAATTTGTAGGGATTTCAGATGCAACAAGTTAGTTCACTAAATCAACATACCAAGGATGCATACCTGATATGGAATAAAGATACTCATCAGGGAAAGTGTCCTGAAGTGGTACCTGGTCCAAGGTGTTATCCTATAGTGTGTGAGTTATCCTACTCATGTGGTCCACCACCAAGTTTTCTGAACCCTTATTGTCCTTTATCTCAATATCAAATTCCTGAAGAAGTAGCATCCATCTGATAAGTCTGGGTTTTGCGTCTGGCTTCTTCAAGAGGTACCTCAGAGATGTATGGTAAAAAAACAACTACTTTAGAGCCTAATAAATATGAACAGAATTTATCTAAAGTGAATATGATAGAAAGAAACTTCTTTTCTATGGTTGTGTAGTTTTATTGGGCTAAATCCATTGTCCTTTATTCATAAGCAATCACATGTGAACGTCCCTCCACCCTCTGAGATAAGATAGCTCCAACTGTGAAGTTGGAGGCATCACACATAATCTCAAAAGGAATCTCCAACCGTGGGGGATGTATGATCGGTGGAGTGTACATAAACTTCTTTAGATCATCAAAGGAAGTCCTAAAATAATCATCAAACACAAAATCAGAATCCTTTTGAATTAATCGTTACATAGTAAGAGCAATATTACTAAAATCTTTGATGAAGCGTCGATAAAATCTTGCCTTTCCTAGGAAAGATCTAACATCATGCACACATGAATGATATGGTAAGGATGAAATAATGTCTATATTATATTTATCAACCTCTATCCCATGTTTTGACACTACATTCCCTAAGACAATGCCATTCTCTACCATGAAATGACACTTTTCAAAGTTCAAGACCAGATTCTTCTCAATACAACAATTCAACACCTTTCCCAAACTACTTATACATTAATCAAATGAGGATCCATAAAATGTAAAATCATCCATAAATACCTCTATGCAGGTCTTAATAAAATCATAAAAAATACTCACCATGCATCTCTAGAAGGTACCTGGGGCATTGCAAAGTCCAAATGGCATCCTTCGGTAGGAAAATGTACCGAATGGAAAAGTGAATGTTGTCTTATCCTAATATTCCAGAGCAATAAGAACGTAAAAATATCTAGAAAATCTATCCAAGAAACAATAATGTGTCTTCCCAGCTAGTCTCTCAAGCATTTGATCAATAAATCATAGGAGAAAATGGTCCTTGTGGGTGGACTGATTTAGTTTCCTATAATCAATACACACACACCAACTGTTTTGTACCCTCATTAGAACTAACTCATATTTATCATTTTTAACAACAATAACACCACTTTTATTAGGCACAACCTGAATAGGACTCACCCATTGGGAATCTGAAATGGGATAGATTATGCATGCCTCAAGCAAATTTTCAACCTATTTTTTAACAACCTCAAAAAGCATTGGATTGAGTCTCCTTTGTGGCTACCTAACAGGTTTAGCCTCATACTCCAAAAGAATCCTATGCATGAAAATGGAGAGGATAATACCTAATATGTCAACCAAGGTCCACCCTATTGCCCTGATGTTCTCCCTCAAAAGATTCAAAAGTTTTTCTTCATTTTCAAAAGGGAGGTTGTTAGCAATGATAATAGGTAATTTCTCACCACTTAACAAGTATGAGTATTTGAGATTAGGTGTCAATGGATTGAGTTCCAATGTAGGGGTGATTTATGGATGAATAATTTGAAGTAACTGAAATATGCGCACAATGAACATCAGTATTAGAATATACATCATCAAAATCCGAGAATAAAGCATCAAATCCATCAGCATACTCAACATCCATGTCATAATCAAAGTTCTCATGATCAAAATCAGAATACGAATCCATTTCAAAATCAAATCTAAGAGAGTCATGTGCATTAGAAATAGGTGCGTAAGTACTCTTGGATATCAAACTAGAACCAATACTCATAATATCCCTAAGCACAGGACAATCAAATTCCATGGGGTTTTTATTTGGTGGTTCAAAATGGGAGATAACAAATGTATAATGATCCTCTGAGGGGTACTTCATGGAGTCCATAACATTAAATATCACAACTTCATCTCCAAACTCCATGGAAAGTGTACCCTCATGGACATTTATGACCATTTTAGTAGTTTTGAGGTAGGGCCTACCTAATATAATGGGAGCATGTGAACTTACCTGATCATCCTCCATGTTAAGCACATAGAAATCTGTTGGGAAGATCATGTCTCTTACCCAGAAAAGTACATCCTCAAGGACTCCCGTTGGATATGACGTAGCTCTATTCACTAACTGCACTAGTAATCTCATCATCTTTAACTCACCAACCTATAAAGAAGAGAATACAGAGTGAGGCATCACATTTATAGAAGCTCCCAAATCACATAAAGCATCAAAAAAGTGTAACTCCCCTATGGTGCATGATATAATGAATGTCCCTAGATCCTTTAACTTTGTTGGAATTTCTAGAGTTGGTGTAATAAGTGCTAAAACATTCCTTCCAAGATTGATCCTCTTATTTCCCTTGAGACCTCTTAGATTGGTACAAAGTTCTTTTAATAATTTTGCATACCTTTGGATTTTCTTTATGTCTTCAAGTAGAGGAATGTTGATCTCCACATTCTTGAAAGTGTCCAAAACCTCCTTTTTCATTGCCTCTTCAGCCATATTCTTGGTTTGAATAACCCTGTTTGGAAAAGGAAGGGGTTTATGAGGAACATCATTAATATTTTTCTTATTTATATCTTTCTCCTTGGGTTTCTCATCAACCAATTTTGAATGGGGCTTCTCCGGAGTTGAGGTGAATCCCGGTGGAATGGTAGGTGGATAAGAATAAGTTGTTTTCTTCATACTTCTCAATGTGATGGAACTGAAATTTCCCTTTGTATTTGGAGTAGGTTGGGAAGGTAGATTTATATAATTCTTACTTAACAGTTCATGGAGGGAGGTGGCAATCTGGCTCATTTGAGTTTTCAACTCCCTCAGCTCTGAAACTTGACTCTTAAACTCATTATGTTGATTAAGAATAGTTTGTTTCAAAATATCATCAGTATTAGAATCTACCTTGGTTTGATAATTACCTTGTTGTTGACTTGTTGAATCTTGAGATTCAAATCTCCTTTGGGGTTGTTGGAAACCCTGTTGGTAAGGTGGAGGCTGCTGGTAGTTTTGTTGAAAGGGGGGCCTTTGTTGTTGTTTAGATGCATACCTCATGTCTGATTGATCCTTACACCCTTGGTTTTATGTTGGTTCAAAGGAATCAAACTTATTTTTTGGATATGGTTGTTGTTGATGTTGATATGGTCACCCAGGAAACACTACTGCACAATATTATGTTTCTTGTAGTTGGGGGAAATAGTCAGTTGGGTGGCTTGTCTCAGTGCAAATGCCACAAGACCTTAAAGGAGTGGGTTAAGATGTCTTTTGAGCCAAAGCAATCCATCTCACCATAGTGGTCAATTCTTTAAACTTGGTATCAATCAAATTAATTTCAAGAGAATAATAATTTACCTAATGTACTCCTCGAACATGTGGTGTACCTCGATCACCAAATTGTTGAGAGTTTTGGATCATCTTGTCAATCAATGCATGTGAATCTACTGGTGTCTTGTCCACCAATTATCCTTCAGCTGCGACATCCACCATGCTCCTCTCCATAGGTGTGAGTCCTTCATATAAGTATTGGATGAGGAGTTTATCACTGATTTGGTTATGTGGGCATCTTGCACACAACTTCTTGAATCGCTCCGAGTACTCATACATTGACTCCCCTTGTGCTTGCTTGATTCCAGATATCTTCTTACGAATGGAAGTGGTCCTTGATTCTGGAAAAAATATCTACAATAAAAGACATTTCAAATCGTTCCAACATATTACATCTTCAGGTTGTAAATAATACATCCAATCTTTTGCAGCTCCATCAAGTGAAAATGGTAATGCTCTTAGTTTTATTTGATCTTCAAAAATATTTCTTGGTTTTAAGGTTGATCAAAAAACATTAAATTCTTTTAAATGTTTGTTTGGATCCTCACTAGATAATCCATGAAACTTTGGAAGAAGATGAATTAACTCAGATTTCAGTTCAAAGTCCGATTCGAGATTCAGGTATGCAATACAATTTGGTTGATAATTAATATCAGGTGCAACCAATCCTCGAATGGTTCTATTAAGTTCATTGTTATTGTCTTCAACCATTAGTTCTTGTTTTAAGTTGGACTTATAAGTGTTTCCAATTTCAATGTTCTTGGAGTAGAGGAATTCTCCAACTGGTTGAATGTTTAAACTTCCCGTAGAATGAGAATGTCTGATTCGAGCTTGAAGTCTACGTTCAATCTCAGGGTCAAGATCTAAGAGATCTTCAGGATTAGTTCATGTAATAAATCAAATAAAAATGAAAAGAATAAAATTGGACCATAGTAAAATAAAAATGAGAATTTTGAGTTGATGGTCCAAAAATAATAAGAATAATAAAACCAAAGAAGAAGAAAACCAAAGAAGAAGAAAAATTCAGATTGGGTAAATAAGGAAGAAATAAGAGAAGAAGATAATAAAATGTAAAATAAAATAAATAAATCTAAATGGTTGAAATAATTACTTTCCTCCCCAGTAATGGCGCCAATTTAAAATGCGCTGTCATGGGCACCCTCAAATGATTAATGGTTTTTGGGGTACTTAGGTGCAGTAGAGTGACTGACCAAGGTCGTCTCTCAAAGTGGCAGTAATTGAAACAAATTTTTAAAGGTATTCTAAAAATAAAATAAAATAAAATAAAAATACTACTTTAAAGGACGAGTTTTTTATCACTTATAAATCTAGAAGAAGTTTTATGGAAGAAGATTGTAATTTTTTCTATTTTTTCTTTTTAAATTAAGTTCGATTAAAAAGACACAACAAGAAAAAAATTTAGAAAATATTTTAAAAGGCGCAATCGATCTAACTCAACCTCTTCAATCAATTATTTATCATTATCATTTAAATTAACATCCACTTAATTATTATCCCCTAACTTGTTAACCCCTGAACCCTATGAGAATTAACCTTACCACAAATATGAAGTGAATTAAACCCTAGGCTATCTTCAGAACATGTAATCCCAACACTCTTATTTGATTGATGTTCTAAGGATAAATTATGGTCAGTGGTAAATTAGGGAACATATCCATTATAGAAATTAGGACTAATTGAGTTTATGGATTATTTTTTAACTCTACAAATTAATCCCGTGTGATTTTGAATTACCGGTTAAGGTTGCGCTCTCACAGTTCACACAATTACCGACCTCCCGTGTTTTGTGTTAACTGTTCAATTTCTTTCTTAGTTTAATTTAAATTAAAAAAATCAATTAATAGATCATAATATGTGAATTAAAGTATCTCATTGATTTAGAATAAATTAATGAAGAAGGATATAGGTCGATTGATTACTAAAAAGAACAACTCTTCCATGGGTGGCGTAATCATCATAGAAACATTTTGCATGTGCAAAGGTTTAGAAAGGGTAAAACCCAATCTCATTTATACTATTGATTCTAGCCCAATTAGGAAGGTTAAGGAAGATTAAAACATAGGAAAATAGGGTAATAAAAAATAAAATATAAGAAATATAAGAGGAATAAAGAAGTTTATTATGAAAACATAAATATTACGAAGCAAGAAAGAGAGGAAGGCTTCGATGAAGGGATTCTTGCTTCAAGAGCTCCCCCTATGAGTATAATACAACGACCTAGACCCGAACAGCTACCCGAACAGTGCTAAATGGGTTGGGTGTTACTACCTTAGGCACACCTCCCCGAACGCCAAAGGCTGCCGACGAGTAGCGAGGGTCTTATAGGTATAGTGGGGAGGCTATACCCTCTCAAAGGATAATAAGGGTACTGGTCCGAGAATAATAATAAAGGTGCAATGGAATAAACAAATCAGTAGACTCAAAATAGACCTGTAGAGCGGAAGCACAATCAATATCAAGAAACAACAAAATCAATAAATATAAACAAAAACCGCAAAAATAAACAGAACAGTATGATGATAACTTGCAACTACTACTGAACAACAAAACATGCATCCAAAGCAGGTCATACATATCCATATATAAAAAGGGCTCCAATGGCTAACCAAATGTAGCTACAAAACAAGTAAGCATGATGATATAGGAAAGGAAGAAAAACAAGGTAAAATCCAGCTAGATAATACCTCAAGGTCCCTACCATCTCCATGTGACAACTAAGACAACCCATCTCCTGAAGCTGACCACTTTCCTGTACGTTAATCCATAAAGTCTGCATGCATCCCGAAGGGACCGTGTAGGGTGTGAGATGAATATCAGTAGGATACCACCCAATGGTGCATACCTAATATAAATGTTTAAGCTGATATGCATTTATAAGGAAAATATTAAATAGTATGATGCACAAAAAAAACACAAACTCAACCAGTGCTCAACAGCCAACATGGAGTGTCACCTGCTTTGGCCAACACGAGAATCTCTGTCATGTAACCCCGCACCATGTGCCCCCTGAAACAGCGTGTCTCAAGTACTGACGTCCTGAAATCACGCCCAAGAAATAGTATCCTGGAGGAACAACTATGTTTGTCCTCAAATAAGTAACCAAAGGTACAATGATGTCAACCCTCAAATAAAGTAATCGGAGGGACAATGATGTCTGACCTCAAATAAAGCAACCAGATGGATAGCGATGTCTGCCCTCAAATAACGGAGAGCCTCTACCCCCAATCTAATAGCCTCAACGCTATCCCCTGAAGTCTCCTCACCTTCCATGTGGCTTTATATGACAAGCACCCCCAAACCAAAAGTACCTAGACCGCAACTAACAGGGGCCTCTACCCACACGAGTGGTCAAGAGCACCTTATCACGAAGTCTCTCTGTGTGCACACTACTCAAAGTCCTGGGTGAGCGGTAATCACCAAAATAGTACCCAAGACACAACACCTCTGACACCTCATGTCCCTATGACCATGCCGCTCAAGTCCGATGGCCTCTCCATCTAAGTAACTCGGGCCATGCCCAACCTGACAGTCACCCTGCCTCAAGATGATGTCCATGACGACCAATCCCATGGTCAGAACCACCCAATGTAACCTGGGCCAATCCCAACCTGTGATCAGCATCACTAAACAATACCCAAGACATGCCCAACACAACTCGAAGGTTCTAGGATATGCAATATCACAAATCACATATATACATAGAATCAAAAGAATACTTTATCAGGTCAAAACCAACTAAATGGTTGAATTTCACTAGCTAGGAGTTGTCCCATACCAACTCCAAGGTCTTGGAAATCTCTAATAATTCATATAATAACTTAAAAAATTAAACTCGTCAGTTTATTCAAGAAAAAATCAATTTATACCAATTTGGCACCCCCAGCCAAAATTCCCCATATGAACAACAACCCCTCACCTAGCCCCGCTCAAGAAAAACAGGAAAAAGGGCATACCCAAAGGCATTCCACAGGTTTAATAAGCAATTAAATAGGCAATAACAGGTAAATTAGGGTCTCACTCAAAATACCCAAATATGTGCTTTAAGCCGCGCCACCCAAAGGTCTGCGAAAACACAAAAGAAGGTATGTACCACCTACCTGAGACTCGTATGATGATACTCTTCCGATAACAACCTCCAATTAGGTCTAAAACGTGGTATATATATAAAATAATTAAAACCTCTCAAACCCCTAAAATCATTCTAGAATAGAAATCAAGAAGAACGGCTCAAGAGGAATCAAGGCCTTACCGAGGGGGTTCCAATGGATCAAACGGTGTTTGATTCCAACTTCGGTCGAAGAAACAGGAAGGGATTGAAGTCTTAACGGCCTGGTTCTTGACACCCGGTGACCCCATATGCCCTCTGCCTCAAAATGAGGCTATTGCCTGTTTTAACGAAAAAAAGAAAATAAACGGTGTGTACTTTAGGACTACACGCCGTGTATCATTTTACTGTTCATATAACGACAGATATTTCACTGAGGATTTGTCGACTGACTACATGGCGTGTACCTAGGGGTACACGGTATGTACTTATCTACCTGGATGACATCCCCAACACGCCATGTATGCCCCCATACACAACCCCTCTACATGGCGTGTACAACTATTACATGATGTGTACTTGATAAAAACATTCTACCCAGCCAACAGGCCTACACTCCATGTATGGACTCCACACGTTCAAGGTATACAGCGTGTCGAGCAACAATACACACCATGTAGTAGGAAATTCCTACACAATCATCACACGACATGTACTCAGCGAGCACACGGATGGTACGTGCCTAACCCATACACGGCGTGTACTTTAGTGTACATGGAGGGTAGTTTGAAAATTTCCAAAACTTCTTAGATTTTCATAGTTTTCACATGAAAAAGTCAAAAATTCAAAAAGGGTTGGGATTTTGACCCGTTCTAAAAACCCAAGTTCTTACAATCTCCCCACCTTAACATATCTCGTCCCCAAACTATCAAAAGAAACCCAAAGATGGCATCAAACATACCACCCCGATCAAGGTAACCCAGACTTCCTCAGTCTCAAAGGTTCTGGATAAATTCCTCAAGGGTCTCCCCACCTTAGGAATTTCTTAAATCGATCTTAACCCTACAAAACTCAACAAAGCAAGGGTTCAATAATCTGTTTCTGGACTCATGGTCATCTTGTGACGCATCCTCACCCTTGCGCCTCATTGGTGCTTCCGTGTTGTTTCTGACACCCAAACGTATCTAACACCATATTGGTGTTTACCTCCATAAGGTCCTGCATCCCATGGATGCTCAAAAAAAACTTGGAACATAGAACCTCAAGTAACCTACATCCTTGATGCCCCGATGCCCACAAAACCTTAAGTAACCCACATCCTCGATGACCCGATGCCCACAACACCTCAAGTAACCCGCATCCTCGATGCCCCTAATGCTAAGCATCTCATACATATATATAAATATATTACGCACCCAATATGGATCTAATCCCACTGACCAACATCTAGTCAGTCCACGTAAATATTGTGCACCTCGTGCACTCAAAACAGACATGCCTCAACAGGTCATGTCAAAAGAAAACAAGAAATTCATGACCACACTCACGGTGTACCTCTAACCGTCATCGACTCACCAGCTTGCTCAGCCCCTGGAAGCTCCACGACATGCACCTGTCCTGAACCACGACTACCTAATGCTTGACCTCCCTACGATGTTGTTCCAGTCACCGACCACTGACCCCTTAGCTGGGTCCTGCTGTCTCCGTCACGTCCTACGTGTGCAGTTGAACCTCGGTTACCCTCTCCTAGTACTGAACCTGAACTAACTCCAGATGCCACCGTCTTTCCTGGTCCCTGGCTGCCGGCTGTCTGAGAAGGATACCTGCAAAACCTCTCTAGATGCTCAACCTATCCACATGATTGGAACTCTTTTGGATGCCTATCGCACTGATTCTGAACATGTCCTAGCTGCCCACACTGAAAGCAAACCACTGCTGAACTACTATGAGGTGGTCTAGTTGAGTCTTTGGCCTAACTACCCTGCTAAAACTCATCCCGTCTCCGCTTCCTGCTGTCTGGACCATCACCTGAAGCTATCACCCGGCCAACCTGGGGTCTATCCCTCTAGTTACCCTCTACTATAAGCGCCAAATTCACCGCCTCTGAGAATGAACCCAGCCTGAAGATATTCACCTAGATTCAAATTGAATGTCGTAATCCATCCTCGAAAGGCCTCACCCTTGTCGCGTCATCGCTTACCATACCAGGTGTAAAGTGAGACATCTCAGTGAAAGTAGTTACATAGTCCATGACGGACATGTATCCCTGCTGAAGGCTCAAGAACTCACGAGCTCTCTCGGATCTCAGTGTATCTAGGTAAAAGTTCTCAAAGAAACTATCCTCAAAGTCCTTCTATGATAGCCCCTCATGCCTGCGAGCCTGAACTTACACATCCCACCAATGCTTCGCTGATCCTCTTAGCATGTATGTCACCAGCTTAACCCTCCACCCTGGAGGCATCTCGAGTTGCTCGAAGATCATTTGCATGCTCTCTATCCATTTCTTAGCCACCTGAGGACCACCCTCACTCTGAAAAAGTGGAAGGTGTTGCGACTGGAACTCCTGCATCAGAAATTCCATCAATGGATATGTACCCTATGCACCTCTGTCAATCCCCTACAAGACACGTACCAGGATAGCTCGGAGCTTCTCATCAAGCCATGGTCCAAATGTTTCCAAACCTGGTTGTTGTCCTGCCTGCACTGGATCCTGAACCTGATCTTTTCCCTGAGCCTCTACCTATGGCTCATGCTTTTCCTGCACCGAATCCTGAACTCGATCCTGCTCCTGTGGCACTGTACCATCTCCGGTCTGATTCTCTATATGAGTCACCCAAAAAGGAACCTGCTGAATACCATAAATGGTCAGACAAACCACATACATAACAATATATACATATATAACGTAGATAAGGAAAGTAGTAAAAGGTAGCGCATAACTACTACCCTTACTCTACCCCACCGCAACCATGCCCCATGGCATCTTGGCCTCGTGGTCTCCTTACCCACCCTTAACAGAGTCAAGTATCAAAAGTACCTCAGGCCATGCTCATCCTGACAACTAATGTTGACTCAAACTGATGATCGAGTCACCCAATCCTGGTGATCAAAATCACCTCAACCATAGTACCTGCATGCTCTCATAAGAGCCAAACCCAAATACCCCGCCACATGAAATTCTACAAATATATAAATCATGTCATAACACATTGAAATTCAACAAGAAATTATATTAGTAATTTCACCTATTCACGTTTCAAAAGAATAAAAAGCATGACAATTTACATTATTCACATGGCATTATCACTTTACAAAGCATACGCGCGGTTATGAAATTGAAATACCCTAAAAATGTGCCTATCAAAAGCCAAAAAAAACAAGTCTTTACATACTGAGACAAGGTCTAATTCTCCCTTACCGCACCAGGTCAAGGGTTACATATCACAATCAATAACATCACACACCAAGTGAGTCACCGAGGTAGAAATCATATAAATTGTAATCTATGAAAAAGAAAACAGCAATTCACACCCATGGAAACTTGGTTCATCCCTCATACCTTGGGCTGCAGGCACCCAAGAATAAGTTAGAAACCCAGTTCCACTAACAACCTATCTCCAGTCTACCATATCCTAAATAGTAAAACCAACATAAATAAAAAGAGAAGTCTCAATCTCATTAGTAGCCAATGAAACAATTCTACTAAATCCCTGTCAAGAACTCCTCTGATACCACTTTATAATGACCCGAACCTGAACAATGCTAAACTAGTCGGGTGTTACTACCTTAGGTGCACCTCCCCAAACGCCAAAGACTACCGACTAGCAGCGAGGGTGTTATAGGTAGAGTGGGGAGGCTATACCCTCTTAGAGGATAATAAGGGTACTGGTCCGAGGATAATAATAAAGGTGCAACGAAATAAACGAATTAGCAGAATCAAACCAGACTCACAGAGCGGAAGCACAATCAATATCAATAAACAGAGGAAGCAATAAATATAAATAATAGCAGTGGAAATAAACAGAACAACATGCTAATCACTTGTAACTACTACTGAACAACAAAACATGCATCCAAAGTAGTTCATACATATCAATATATAAAAAGGGTGCCAATGGATAACCAACTGTAGCTACAAAATAAGTAAGCATGCTGATACAAGAAAGGAAGAAAAACAAGGTAAACTTCAGCTAGGCAAGACCTCAAGGTACTTACCATCTCCATGTGACAACTAAGACAACCCAACTCCTAAAGCTGACATCTTTCCTACACGTAAATCCATAAAGTCTGCACGTGTCTCGAAGGGCTCGTGCAGGGTGTGAGATGAATATCAGTAGGATACCACCCAAAGGTGCATACCTAATATAAGTGTTTAAGTAGACATGCATTTATAAGGAAAATAGTAAATAGTACGATGTACAAAAAAACACAAACTCCACCAGTGATCAGCAGCCACCATGGAGTGTCACCTGCTTCGGCCAACGCCGGAATCTCTGTCATATAACCCGGCACCATGTGCCCCCAGACACCGCGTGTATCAAGTACCGACGTCCTGAAGGAACACCCAAGAAATAATAGTCAGGAGGAACAACGATGTCTGTCCTCAAATAAGTAACTGGAGGGACATCGATGTCTGCCCTCAAATAAAGTAATCAGAGGGACAATGATGTATGGACTCAAATAAAGTAACCGGAGGGACATCGATGTTTTCCCTAAAATAATAGAAAGCCTCTACCCCCAACCCAATAGACTTAATGTTATCTTCTAAAGGCTCATCACCTTCCACGTGGATTCCTACGGCAAGCACCCCAAACCCAAAGTACCTAGACCGCAACTAACGGGGGACTTTACCCACACGAGTGGTCAAGACCACCTCATCACGGAGTCTCTCTGTGTGCACACTACTCAAAGTCCCAGGTGAGCAGTAATCACCAAAATAGTACCCAAGCCACAACACCTCTGAAACCTCATTTCCCTGCGACCATGCCGCTCAAGTCCGACGGCCTCACCATCCAAGTAACCCGGGCCATGCCCAACATGAAATTCACCCTGCCTCAAGCCGACGTCCATGACGCCCAATCCCGTGGTTAGAACCACCCAATGTAACCCGGGCCAAGCCCAACCTATGATCAGCATCACTAAACAATACTCAGGTCATGCCCAACAAAACTCGAAGGTTCTAGGATATGCAATGTCACAAATCACATATATACATAGAATCAAAAGAATACTTTACCAAGTCAAAACTAACTAAACGGTTGAGTTGAACTAGCTAGGTGTTTTCCCATACCAATTCCAAGGTCTTAGAAACCTCTAATAATTCATATTATAACTTAACGAATTAAACTCAGGATTTTATTCGAGCAAAAATCAATTTATACCATTTTGGCACCCCCGACCAAAATACCCCATATGAGCGAAGACCCCTCACCCATCCCCGCTCAAGCAAAATAGGAAAAAGGGCATACCCAAAGGCATTCCACAAGTCTAATACGCAATTAAACAGACAATAACAGGTAAATTAGGGTCTCGTTCAAAATACCCAAATACGCGCTTTAAGCCATGCCACCCAAAGGTCTGTGAAAACACAAAAGAAGGTATGCACCACCTACGTGAGACTTTTATGATGATACTCCTCTGATAACAGCCTCCAATTAGGTCTAAAACATGGTAGATCTACAAAAGAATTAAAACTTCTCAAACCCTAATAACTCATTCTAGAATATAAATCAAGAAGAACGGTTCAAGAGGAATCAATGCCTTACTGAGGGAGTTTCAATGGATCAAATAGTGTTTGATTCCGACCTTGGACGAAGAAACGGGAAGGCATTGAAGTCCCAGTGTCCTGGTTTGTGACACCCGACGACCCCATAAGTCCTCTGCCTCAAAACGAGGCTACTGCCCGTTTTAACGAAAAAAAATAAAATACACGACGTGTACTTTAGGACTACACACCATGTATCATTTTACTATTCATATAACGACATATATTTCACTGAGGATTTGTTGATTGACTACACGGTGTGTACCCAGGGGTACACGACGTGTACTTATCTACCCGACCGACATCCCCAACACGCCATGTATACCCCCATACATGGCCCCTCTACACGGAGTGTACAACTACTACATGGCGTGTACTTGATAAAAACATTCTACCCAGCCAACAGGCCTACATTCCATGTATGTCCTCCACACGGTCAAGGTATACAGTGTTTCGAGCAACACTACACGCCGTGTAGTAGGAAATTCCTACACGGTCATCACACAACATGTAATCGGTGAGCACACGGACGGTACGCACCTAACCCATACATGGCGTGTACTTTAGTGTACATGGCGTGTAGTTTGGTAATTTCCAGAACTTCCCATATTTTCACAGTTTTCACAGGAACAAGTCAAAAATTCAAACAGGGTCGGGATTTTGACCCATTCTAAAAACCCAAGTTCTTATATATAAGGAGTTTTAGAACCTATAAGGTGGTGATAGGACTCCTCTATAACTCCAAAATGGCATAACTTCACTCCCTTGGCCGAAATTCCAAATGGGGTGCCCAAGGTGTCAATTTATAGCCAAAATGGGGAGTGGTTTTGGGCACCTGGTTTTCAATATATCACTTGTGTATCGATTTTGAGTTGTTAAATGGAATTATCTCGAGTTGGAAAAAATATAAAATTTTTAGGCAAGCATCATTACTATCTCCATGTCAAATTTGGAGGCCAATGGAAGATGACAACGTGAGATATGGCCGAAATACATAACAAATTCATTGACTTCGTGCAAATTCTGTCCCCTGAACATATTGGTTCGGATGGAATCCTTAATGACCTAATTGAGCTTCGGTTCCTTGAGAGGAGTTGTATCCCATGAAGTTTTGGATCGTCCCACAAAATATCATCCCATTTGGATGCACTTATTTTGAGCAATGTGCAAAACAATGGACATATGTCCTTGGGCTTTCATGTAGTTTGGCCCATTTCATTTCTAGATCATCTCCGACCCTCCAAATCACCTCCTCCTACAAAGAAATCACCAAAAAAAGAATAATTTCCCTTTTTAAAAGTGATAAAAATTTAATTATTGAATCAAATGGTATGTTCAATTTGAGATAATATTTTTAATTTTAAATACAAAAATAGTTTAAAAAAGTGATGTGGGGATGAAATAAAGTAGTGAATTGTGATGCGATCAGTGTACTTGGTATGATACTTTTATAAAATGATCCATAAGTCATTTGTGACATGTAAAAATCATATGCACCTCAATCTGATACACAATATTCTCGGTATGACTCAAATTGTATGTTATTAGTTTAAAATTGACACTTCAGTTTAAAACATCTGTCACTCACTAAAAACCAAACAAACATTCTCATATTGTCTTAATAATTTAGGAAAATGATTAATAAGTCACTTTTGATGTAAAAAAATCAGTCACACATGAAACTGATATACGATGTGACCGATATGACTCAAAATGCGTGTTTTCAATTTAAATCAGATTTTTAGTAAAAAAGACACGTGACATACTCAAAAACAATCAAACACATTTAGATTGTTTGATACTTTAGGAAAATTATTCATAAGTTATTTTTGATGTGTAGGAATAAACTACGCATCAATCTGATGAACAGTATGACCTATATGACTCAAAGTGTGTGTTTTTATTTAAAATTGTCATTTTAGTTTAAAACACACATCACATACTCAAAACCGACCAAATACATTCAAATTATTTTTGAGACTTTAGGAAAATAATCTATATTTCATTTGTGATGTGTAGGAATCATCCGCACCTCAATCTGATACATAGTGTGCCCAGTATGACTCAAAGTGTATGTTATTAGTTTAAAATTGACATTTTAGTTCAAAATGTGTCACTCATTGAAAATTAAGAAATCAGTCGCACATAAAACTGACACACGATTTGACAGATATGACTCAAAGTGTGTGGTTTTAGTTTAAATTGATATGTTAGTAAAAAAGACATGTGACATAGTCAAAACTGAGAAAACGCATTTTGATTGTGTTGATACTTTATTATAATGATCCATAAGTCAATTTTGACATATAAGAATCAACTGCACATCAATCTGACACACATTGTGACCAATATAACTCAAAGTGTGTATATTTATTTAAAATTGACATTTTAGTTCAAAGCACACATCACATACTCAAAACCAAGAAAACACTTTTAGATTATTTTGATAATTTAGGAAAATGATCCATAAATCATATGTGACATGTAGGAATCAACCTCACCTCAATTCGATATACAGTGTACCTAGTATGACTCAAAGTGTATGTTATCAGTTTAAAATTGAAATTTTAGTTAAAAATGTGTATCACTCACTAAAAACTAAGAAAACATTCTCTAATTGTCTTGATAGTTTAGAAAAACGATTCATAAGTCATTTGTGACATGTTGGAATCAGTCACAAATCAAGTCAACAATTATGTGACCGGTATGACTCAAAGTGCATGCTTTCAGTTTAAATTGATATTTTTGTAAAAAGGACACATGATGTATTCAAAAATCAAGAAAACATATTTGGATTATTTTGATACTTTAGAAAAATAATCCATAAGTCATTTTTGATGTGTAAGAATCAATCACACATCAATTTGATGCATTGTGTGACTGGTATGACTCAAAGTGCATGTTTTTATTTAAAATTGACATTTATTTCAAAACACACATCACATACTCAAAACTGAGAAAACATACACTACTGGAAATCATTCTTTTCCCAACACTTGTATACCAACGGTTCTCTTGAACCGTTGGTATAGGTGATCTTTACCAACGGTTTTCATAAACCATTGGTAAAGATGCATTTTGATGGAGTTTTCCTAACGGTTTTTAATAACTTTTGGGAAAATAAACCCCCAAATTCGACTAAGGCAGGTGACCCCCCTGATTCCAGAAGCACATTGCGTGACTCCCAGAAGCACTGCCCGACTCCCATAAGCCCTTGAGAAGCCCCAGCACAGGTGCACCTCTTCCATCTGATCAGCTACCAGGTTAGACTCCTTCCACCTCTTCTCAAGGATATCCTTCCACCTCTTCTCAAGGATATCCTTCTATTCTCAAGGATATCATTATTCCCTATTTATAGGGATTTTGGAAAATTTTATGATTCACTACTCCATGAATTGTGTACTCAAATCACTAAATCGGTGTACACATTGTCCAATTAATGTTTTCATTACACATATACATTTATAAGGTCATGGTGTCTCTTTCTTGTGTTCTAATTTTAAATATTCATAGTTTTTTTTAATCTCAATGCTTCAAATATTACAGATTCATGTATATGAACTCATAAGAAATTGTTTGTAATATTTATTCATATTATTTCATGAAAATCACTCCTTTCATTAAGATCATGTCAAAAATGAAGATCTTGTTCATATTAATTTTTTTACACTATGTGTATTACATAACAAGTATGTATCATATTTCTATCAAAATCTATATATATATAAAATGACACATTGTTCACTTATCCTTTGTGCAATAGAACATATGAAGTATCTTCTTGAACTTTGAAAAATAGTATATGGTCCCTAATTATTCTTCACAGAAGAAATTAGAAATACTTAACCGTACAATCCAATGTTCTTTATGAATAAAATATCTACAAAGGGAACTCTCGGTGGGACCTCTCCTTTTACCATGTAGTACTTCTTCCTTCTTCATGAAACTAATTCACAGAATGTCAAATTCGCAATATTAATGAATATTAGTTTTCCTAATATAACCATTAATCATTTTGCCTTCAACATCATACATGAGTTATTCAATCACCTTTTTAAAACACAATTAACATTTTCACTGATTTGGGGTTCCTCAAAATGCTTGGGAAAATAAAAAAACGCATGTATTGAATCGTGCTTCTCATATGGTTTCATGGATACAAGTTCATCTTGAAAATCATGACTGCGTGGTTCAAATATCAAGAGAACCATGGGATTATTATTCTTCACACAGATGAAGTTGTTTTCTACAACTATGTGTTTTTGTTTTCACTTTTTATTTGGCCTAAAGGGGAGCTTTTTGGTCATTAATCATGGTTGTGGGTGGTCATTTAGGATGTAAGATAGTATGAATTCATTTTACTTGATATATCCAATATTATTATTGATTTATGTTCAATTTGATTATCTTTGACAATTGATGTTGTTTAATAAGTTGTTATTAATGGTTGTAATAATGGTGATATGGTATAAGGGTTCACATGGTGTGTATAACGGTTGACATGGTGTCTACGATAATCTAGTGTCCTGGGAATGTACATGGGAATGTACACACAATACATGACTTGGTTAGCCATGTAAATATACATGGCCAATCCCTTATGGTGAAAAGTATTTTTGGCCAAATGGGGTGCTGAAAACGTCCCATTTACACATGGATTTGTTTCATGGGTATGCCCACATGATGTGTTGGCCATACTATAGAGTAGGTAGTAATTAGCTCAGTCAAAACACGTTCATCCCTGAAATTCAAGACTACATGGTTAAATAGAAGAACCCATGTTCTAATAACATGCCGAACATGGTTTCTAACTCACCTCACCTAAAAATAAACTAGAACACTGGTTAAATGCAAGAATTCATCCTAACGTACACTATAACATTGGTTAAATGGAAGAAATCATCCTCGTTACTGAATTCCATACACATTTGGGCAAAATACCATCATTCATAAACATCACTGTAATGTATAGGCTTTTCACAAAACATATATCCCTTAAATGTCATGAAATTACAGCAGACACTGATTTAAAGTCGTCATGTTTACAGGTGGAATATTTGTAGCTTTGGATAATATATTCTTAGAACTATAGAGTGGAACCCCATTCAGTTGTTTTAGGTCCACCTAGGACAACCCTCCTCCTTCCTGGACCCAGGACAACCCCCCTCCTTCCTAAACCCTGGACAGCCCCCCCACCCTCCTCCCTGGACCCCAGACAGCCCCCACCCTCCTTCCTGGACCCTGGACATTCCCCCTCCTTCCTGGACCCTGGACATCCCCCCTCCTCCCTGGATCCCGGACAGTCCCCCACCCACCTTTCTGGACCCAAGACAGCCCCCCTCCTTCCTGGAACCTGTTCATCCCCCCCCACCCTCCTCCTTGAACCTCGGACAGCCCACCACCCTCCTCCCTGGACCCCAGACAGCCCAAAAATCATTATTCGTATGTGAGATAAAACACAATAGAACTTGAAGATCCCTCTCCAATGAGTGGCCATATGGGTTCAGGTCACTAATGAGTGGCATCCTAGTTTGGGATGTCACAATTCCTGGATATCCTTTTTATAGGTGTTTCTAATCAAATCCATACCTATAACTATTGAAGGTCCCTCTCCAAAATCAATTGGGACATGATTCAATGAATACACCCTACCAACCTATGATCTATGGCCCCAAACCTAGGATCCTTTAATCCATGGTTAAGGTGAAACTTGATGAGTCCATAACTACTTTTGATGTGATCCTCATCCTACTCCTCATCCTGATCTCCCAGAAGAAGTTAAAGTATAAAACTCATGTACTCCCAATAAGACCCTTAAGGATTATGTATTCCTTGATCCACTTCCAATATCTTACTGGGAAATCCTTGAATATAGTCATTAGAAATCCTGTATCTTATTTTCTTATATACACTGTATTTTGTTATATTTCTTAATATGATTCTCATATAGAGTAATGTGTCAGTTATGCTTTTATTTAAAGTAAACAATTTTCATTTACCTAAATATTTTTTTGATTGAACTTCAATATTATTGAATTACTTTGAAATGACTTATTGAATTTTTTTTACAGAATGGATAGAATTTAGATGTACGAAACTGATCGGATTTCAACCGATTTTCAAAATAAATTGAACAGATTTTTAGATTTTTCATTTGACAAGGCTTCAGATAGTGGTCACATACACTTCCCATGTTCTAATTGTGTTGGAAGACCTTGGTTGAGTGATGAAGCAGTTATCTATCATATAACCAAATATGGTTTCCAAACAAACTATTATGTGTGGTATCACAATGGAGAGAAAATGGAATCTCAAAATGTTGATGATCCAAATGATAGGACTGAATTGGAGAGTTTGATATATGATCGGTTTCCATTTATTCATCATCATGAGAAGGAAAGGATGTCCAGCCAACAAGATTTCGATACAAGAACACATGATGCATCCATTGAAAATGATGATGTTGATAGGGTGAAAAATTGAATGATGTTGTGACAACTCCAGTATATCGGCAATGTGGTAAAATGAAAAATTTGGAATTTTTGATCCGATTGTTTCATGGGAAAACTATGTATGGGATTTCAAATACTTCAATTGATTACATTCTTACCTTCTTGAAGTACTTACTTTTAGATGATGTAGATATTCCCTCAAACCACTATATTTCATGGAATTTAGTTGATGAACTTGGATTCTCAAAAAAAATCATGCTTGCACGAATGATTGCAGCTTATTTTGGGAGGAAACTGCTGAAAGAAATGATTATATCAAATGTGGAACCTCCCGATAGAAGCCAAAAGATGATGGAACACCATATCGTGTGCCACAAAAAGTAATGTGTCACCTTCCATTCATCTCCAGATTATATAACCTTTTCATGTCTGATGAAATATCAGTAAAAATGCGATGGCATGACACTGAGAGAAAAAATAATAATGAAGAGTTGGTTCACCCTGCAGATGGATTTTCATGGTAGAGATTTGATGCTCGATATCCTGAATTTGCAGCCGACGTGCGTAACGTGAGACTGGGTCTTTCATGTAACAGTTTTAATCCATTTTGATAGATTCTTACTTCTCACATCACATGGCCGGTTTTCATACACATTTATAACCTTCCCCCATGGTTGTGTATGAAAAAGCCTTACACTTTATTGAGTATACTAATATCTGGCCCTTCTGATCCCAGTAATGATATATATGTATACATGAAACCTTTAATAAAAGAGTTGAAACTTCTTTAGGATATGGGTGTGCCCATATACGATGCATGTTCGAAATACATATTTCATATGCGTGTTGCGCTTATGTGGAAGATCAATGATTTTCCTGCTTATGCAATGATGTATGGATGGAGCACAAAAGTAAAATTGTCATGTCCTGTTTGTATGAAGAATAATCGATCGAGAAGACTAAAATATCGTCTTAGTTTTAGTTTTATCATACATCGACGATTCTTTTCAATGAACCATCCATATAGAAACAATCATCGTAGATTTTACAATACCATAGAGACTAACGATCCACCTCAGTGTATGTCTGGAACTGATGTGCTTAATGAATTGAAAGATTTCAGTTATTCATTTGGGAAGGGTGTAATAAAATCAAGAAATAGGAAAAATGTTTCCAATGATACCTGTTACAATTGGAAGAATAAGAGTATGTTCTTTGAGTTGTCGTATTGGTCAACCAACATGTTACGTCATTGTTTAGACGTAATGCACATTGAAAAGAATATATGTGAAATGTTGATTTCGATTCTTCTAAATTTCAAGGGGAAGACAAAAGATGATTTATGATCTAGGCATGACTTGGTAGATTGGGGGATCAGACCATAATTCCATCATGTTTATATCAGTGAAAATAAATAGAAAGTTCAATGTGCTTCTTATGTGATGAAACCTGTTGAAAAAAATCAATTTCTGGAATTACTAGAGACTATTAAAGTTCTTGATGGTTATTCAAGCAATATATCAAAACGGGTCAATATAAAAGAGTTGAAGTTGAAATCTTTGATCACTCGTGATTATCACGTCTTTTTGCATGAGTTGATTTCAATAACAATCTGTCATCTCTTGTCCAATAATGTAAGAGTATCAGTTATTCGGTTGTGCTATTTGTTTAGAGATCTTTGTACTAAGAATTTGTCCAAATCCTTCTTGGAAAAACCATTGGTAGAGACACCATTAATTTTGTGTGAGTTAGATAAAATATTCCCTCCATCATTTTTTACATGCATGTTGCATTTTCCTGTCCATCTTCTGAACGAAATACTTCTTGGAGGACCCATTGCTTTCCGTTGGATGTATCCAACTAAAATAAACATGTTCACATTTAAATCATATGTTCAGAATAGGAATTATACCGAAGGTTCTATTGTGAACGGTTACTTGGCTGAAGAATGTATGGATTTATGCTCAATGTATTCGTATGATCTTACTACAAGAATAAATAGACCAATGAGAAATGAAGAAGAATAGTATGAGCAAATTGAACCCAGTTTTCCATCACTTCCTCAGATGGGAGGAATTCCGAGATCATATACATTGACGACATTAAGCCTTGAAGAGCGAGAGATGGCACATCACATAGTGTTGTTCAATTGTGATTTGTTCAATGAGTATATCAAGTAAGTAAAATGTACATGTATCTCTTATCTTATCTCTTATAATTTTAAATATTTGTTAAACTATTATTAATTTTATCTACAGGGAATATAAAGAATTGATATATAGAAAGCATCGTTCTTTATCTTTAAGAAGGAAAGAGACTTTTCACAGCAAAGGGTTTTCTTCTTGGTTGAAATTGAAGGTAAAAATATTTCTGTAATAACTAAATAAAAATAATATTTAATTAAGTTTACTATTTGTTTATATTTCAGGTATCGATTTTTCCTGTAGACTCTGTTTCTGAGGAAATAAGAGCTTTGGCTTTTGGTCCTAATACCATGGTTCATGCTTGTAAATCACTTGTGATCAATGGATACAAATTTATTATCACTGAACAAGCAAGAAACATGAGAACAAAACATGATGGTGTTATGCTAACTACCACAACAGACTGTTATGCCAGTTCATCGGATAATAGACCTCATTCTGAAAATGTATCTTATTATGGAGTCATGGAGAAAATAATAATTTTGGATTATTACTTGCATGGTCGAGTCACAATGATGAGATGTCAATGGTTTGATTCAATGACGAGGCAAGGCACCTTTATTGATAATTGTGGATTTCGAGTTATTTACATGACTCGCACTCTTGCCACTGATGAACCATATGTATTGGCATCAATGGTGAAACAAGTTTTTTATGTCAAAGATCATTTCCATCCTAAATTTGGTGTAATTATTGAAGTAAATACCAAACATTTTTTTGATAATGGTGATGATGAAGTTGACACTATCCCTACTGCAATTGGAATCAATCCGTTTATTACTTATAATGACTCTAATAGCTCAATTGTCAGAGTTGATTGTGAACCTGAAGTTGTGGTGGGAAATATATAGAATAATACAGCCGTGTTCTCACCTACATGTTTCACCTACATAATTCAGAGCGTGTATCCTAGTACTTACCTTCAAACCACCATAAATCTTATGTTTCTTTATGTTTTTTTTATCATAATGGGTTTTCTATATTTTGTTTTTTTGGTTACACATTAGTTATCTATTTCTAATTACTTCCATATTTTTTTTCATTATAGGAAATGACACCCATTGAAGAGAGGCGGCAGAAAAAGATGACAGAAAATAATCGTCGCATGACACAGATGAGCGTTCCTCAACTCATCCCTATTGTGAGTATTTTATTTCAAATATATATATTTCAATAACTTATAATATCATGTGTTTACTTTTGTGTTAAACTTTTTTTCAGGATCCACCCCCTAGATGAGAGATATCTGACGAGGAGCCTGATATTTCTCCCAGTACAGAGGTTGGTGGTAGGAGGGGGTGGTGTCATAGTTAGAGGATCATCTGGTGGTCCCAGTACTGAGGCTAGTGGTACGAGGGCTCGTGGTGCGAGAATTAGATGATCCACTGGTTGTGCCTGATTGGACTATGCCCCTACCATAGACGTTTCTGATACACACCATTTTGATCCCGGTGTGTCTTTAGGGACACATGGGATATTTAGGCCTCCGATGTTTACACTACCAGTTGGCCAGATGTCTGTGCCATCATCTTTTTCTTCTAGTTCATTATCTCTGAGCTATTATATTCCACCTTCTTCAACTCCTGGTCCGACACAGTATGTGGCTGAGGAGCATACACTAAGGGACAATCCACCTGTATAGGAAATTCCTTCAGCTTCTGCACATCCAGTGATGCCCATTGATCCGACTACCATAGGTATATTTATATAACTCTAACAAATTTTTATACCAAATTTTATTTTTATTATAACTTGTACTGATATTTTTTTTTCTTTATTAATGGATTCATCTACTGATAGGAGGCGGGGGAGGGGGCGTACTCACTTGCGTGCAGTATGGAACCACCAGACACAGTTGATGGTTTAATACAATGATGATGGGCAGATGATTGATAAATCTGGGCAGGAATGTCGGGGTTTTTTGGTGACGCTAGCCAAATAATCTGACATCATTCCGGTCAACCCTCTCTCTTGGAGACATCTGCCACATGAAGTCAAGGATAATGTGTGGGCACAAATATGGGTAAAAAATCTATTGGATTTAATGTAGTATTTTTTTGTATTTATTTGAATTAATCTATTTGGTGTCAACTTCGGTTTAACTTCCCTGATGGCGAACGTAAACGACCAGTGCGTTTAAAGGAGCTAGGAGAGATTTAGAGAGCTTATAAGCATGATCTGTATGTTGGCTGGTGTGATAGAGTGGGCACCGAGTTGGAGATGTTACCTATCATGGATGACTACCTGATAGATCAATATTGCCAAATGATTACCCATTGGGCGACTTCCAAATTTAAGGTATTAATCCCATTTTAGGTATTTAAATGACAGTTTTCATATTTTTTATTAATATTATCTTATTTATTATTAAACATTATTTAGGAATCTTCTGAAAAAAAAACAAAAAAAACATTTATTCAAAGAAATACCTCCATACTTTGGGGCACACCACTATGTCAGATCATGAGAGGCAGCTGGTATGATATAGTTGTTTATAATTTTTCTGTAGGACTTTCACTTTTTATTGTTTCCTGCTTAAATTATGTGATTTATTGAATATTGAATATATGATTATACTTGCACTTTATATTGTTTCAATGTCATTTCAAAATCACAAATTGAATATTTAAGGACGTATCCCTCGAGCAATTTTTTTTTGCTCGAGTAGAAGGAAAAAAGATGGAACTGCAGTTAATGAACCGACATAAGAAAAGATTGTAAGTTTTAATTTTTTTTATTTAAAAGGTTAATATCTATTTTGAAATTTAATAATCTATTAATATTTTTAACAAGATGCTTTATAGGTCCTTGATTCCTAGGATCCTGACAATTTAGGGCCACACGATCATTTATATCTGGTTTTGGGAGATGATCACTCTGGTCGAGTACGCTACCGACCTGGTAAGAATATAGTCCTGACGAGGTATTGGTCCTCTCCAGGTATCCATTCTAGTACCACTGAGTTGGAATAGGTCAAGGAGCATGAAAGAAAGTATGATAAAAGGGTCACAAATTTGGAAGAATAGGTTCAAACGAGGGAGAAAGAATTTATGAAACTGATCAAAGATTTATCTTCATCACTTCCACCAGAGGACAGCGCGACTTGTGAGGCATATATTTCATCGATGGGTGCATTATCCAATGAACCAAGTGGCAGTTCTAATGGCGTTCGAGATGATGACGTTCCTGGTGATGACGAGGATGCTGAAGAGGAAAAGGGCGAGGATGAGGATGAGGACGAGGGCGAGGATGGGGCCGAGGGTGAGGATGGGGCCGAGGGTGAGGATGGGGCCGAGGATGAGCATGGGGACGATGATGAGGACGACGACGAGGATAGAGATGGCGGTGAGGATGAGGCAGATGATGACAGTGGTGATGGTGACGATGATTAGGGGTAGATTGATCCATTACATTTTTGAATTCTGTATAACTCTTTATTTTTGAACCTGGTTTTTCACTCTGGTATGGATATTTTTGAATTCAGTATAACTCTTTATTTTTGACTAAATATTGGACACTTTTTTATTTCCTTTTATAACCAAAATAATAAGTTTGAATAATTATTTCATCCACTAAATATCCTCCCAAGTATATCCTTCCAAATATGTATTCTTTAGCAAAATAAACATTATCCAATACCACCAGGAAGGTTGGAAGGATAAAAAGAACTAGCATCAACCAAACATCGTCCCTTAGTCCCATCTCAAACCTACAAGATTTTATGTAATCATTTTTTAAAAGATCTAATGTAAGATTCACCAACTCAACAAAGTGGTTGGAGAACTCTAGAAGAGTACGCTTCACTTTCTCCAACTTCAGAAACTCCAAAGTATTTTACACGTGTAAAGTTTCATGATAAAAAGCTGGTTAAATATATTATTGAATGAAACCCAGGTAAGACCTTTGTGAAAATTATCCTACACTATAGAATCTCAAAATATTCATTCTGGTCATTTGTGACGTGTATGAGTTGTCAAACATGCCTCAATCCGAGGCACAGTTTGGCCGGTACCACTCAAAGTGTCTGACTTTTATTTGAAATGGACAACATTTTAAGTCAAAACAACAAATGACATATGGAAAACCGACCAAACGCATTCGTATTATGTTGATACTTTAGTAAAACTATCCATGGGTCATTTTTGACATGTACGAGTCAACCCCGACTCAATCCAAGGCACAATGTGGCAGGTATCACTCGAAGTGTCTGTATTTTGTTTAAAATGGACACTGTTTTAAGTAAAAGCAATAGCCATATGAAAAACTAACCAAATGTATTTTGATTGTGTTGATACATTAGAAAAACGATCCATAGGTCATTTGTGACGTGTACGAGTCAACCAATCCTCAATCTGAGGCCCGGTTTGGCTGTAACCACTCTAAGTGTCTCACTTCTATTTGAAATGGACAACATTTTAAGTGAAAACAACAACTGACATACGAAAAACTGACCAAACGCATTCAGATTCTATTGATACTTCAGGACAACGATCTATGGTTCATTTTTGGCATGTAAGAGTCATCATCGACTCAATCCAAGGCATGGTGTGGTGGGTATCACTCAAAGTGTCTATCTTTTGTTTAAAATGGGCAATGTTTTAAATAAAAACAATAGACATATGGAAAACTGACCAAACGTATTCTGATTCCATTGAAACATTTTCACAACGATCCATAAGTCATTTTTGATGTGTAAGAGTAAACTGCGCCTCAATCAGAGGCATGGTTTGGCCGGTACCACTCAAAGTGTCTCACTTTTATTTGAAATGGACTACATTTTAAGTGAAAACAAAAAATGACATACGGAAAACCGACCAAATGCATCTGGATTCTATTGATACTTTATAAAAACGATCCATGGGTCATTTTTGATGTGTACGAGTCAACCCCGCCTCAATCTGAGTCATGTTGTGGCTGGTACCACTCAAAGTTTCTCACTTTTGTTTGAAATGGACATTGTTTTAAGTAAAAACAACAACCATACGGAAAACCGGCCAACCGTATTATGATTGTGTTGATACTTTAGAACAATGATCCATGGGTCATTTGTGACGTGTAAGAGTCAATTGTGCCTCAATCTGAGGCACGGTTTGGCCGGTACCACTCAAAGTGTCTCACTTTTATTTGAAATGGACAACATTTAAGTGAAAACAACAACTGACATACGGAAAACCGACCAAACACATTTGAATTCTGTTGATAATTCAGGAAAACGATCCATGGGTCATTTTTGATGTGTATGAGTCAACCTCGACTCAATCCAAGGCACAATGTGGTGGGTATCACTCAAAGTGTTTGTCTTTTGTTTAAAATGGACATTGTTTTAAGTAAAAACAACAGCCATATGGAAAACCGACCAAATATATTCTGATTGTGTTGATACTTTAGAACAACAATCCATATGTCATTTTTGACGTGTAAGATCTAACCATGCCTCAATAAGAGGCACGGTTTGGCCGGTACCACTCAAAGCATATCACTTTTATTTGAAATTGAAAACATTTTAAGTGAAAACAACAACTGGCATACATAAAACCAACCAAATGCATTCGGATTCTGTTGATAATTCAGGAAAATGATCCATGGGTCATTTTTGACGTGTACGAGTCAACCCTGCCTCAATACGATGCACATTGTTGTGGGTACCACTCAAAGTGTCTCACTTTTATTTGAAATGGACACCGTTAAAACAACAGCCATACGGAAAACCGACCAAACGTATTCTGATCGTGTTGATATTCTAGAAAAACGATCCATGGGTCATTTTTGACGTGTACGAATCAACTGCGCCTCAATCCAAGGCACATTTTGGCTGGTACCACTCAAAGTGTCTCACTTTTATTCGAAATGGACAACATTTTAAGTGAAAACAACAACTGACATACGGAAAACCGACCAAACACATCCGGATTTTGTTGATACTTTAGGAAAATGATCCATGGGTCATTTGTGACATGTATGAGTCATCCCCGACTCAATCCGAGGCACAGTGTGGCAGGTATCAATCAAAGTGTCTGTCTTTTGTTTAAAATGGACATTGTTTTAAGTAAAAACAACAGCCATACAGAAAACTGACCAAATATATTCTGATTGTGTTGATTCTTTATAACAACGATCCATATGTCATTTTTGATGTGTAAGAGTCAATCGCGCCTCAATCCTAGGCACGATTTGGCTGGTACCACTCAAAGTGTCTCACTTTTATTTGAAATGGACAACATTTTAAGTGAAAACAACAACTGGCATATGGAAAACTGACCAAACACATTCTTATTATGTTGATACTTCAGGACAATGATCCATGGGTAATTTTTGATTTGTACGAGTCAACCCCGACTCAATACAAGTCATGGTGTGGCAGGTATCACTTGAACTGTCTGTCTTTTGTTTAAAATGGACACTATTTTAAATAAAAACAATAGACATATAGAAAACTGAACAAATGTATTATGATTGTGTTGATACTTTATCACAATGATCCATACGTCATTTTTGACGTGTATGAGTCAATAACGCCTCAATCTGAGTCACGGTTTGGCCAGTACCACTCAAAGTGTCTCACTTTTATTTGAAATGGACAACATTTTAAGTGAAAACAACAACTGACATACGGAAAACTGAACAAACGTATACGGATTCTTTTGATACTTTAGAACAACAATCCATGGGTCATTTGTGACGTTTACGAGTCAACCCTACCTCAATCCGAGGAATTGTGTGGCCGGTACCACTCAAAGTGTCTCACTTTTGTTTGAAATGGACAACATTTTAAGTGAAAACAAAAACTGGCATATGGAAAACCAACCAAACGCATTCGGATTATGTTGATACTTCAGGAAAACGATCCATAGGTCATTTGTGACGTTTACGAGTTAACCCCGACTCAATTTGAGGTAAGTTGTGGTGGGTATCACTCGAAGTGTCTGTCTTTTGTTTAAAATGGACACTGTTTTAAGTAAAAACAACATACATATGGAAAAATGACCAAATATATTCTGATTGTGTTGATACTTTAGAAAAATGATCCATAAGTCATTTATGATGTGTACGAGTCAACCGCGCCTCAATCTATGGCACGGTTTGTCCAGTACCACTCAAAGTGTCTCACTTTTATTTGAAATGGACTACATTTTAAGTGAAAACAACAACTGACATATGGAAAACTGACTAAACACATCCTGATTCTATTGATACTTTATCAAAACGATCCATGAATCATTTGTGATGTGTAAGAGTTAAACTCATCTCAATCTGAGGCACGTTGTGGCTGGTAACACTCAAAGTGTCTCACTTTTGTTTGAAATGGACACTGTTAAGTAAAAACAACAGTCATACGGAAAACTGACCAAACGTATTCTGATTGTGTTGATACTTTAGAAAAATGATCCATGGGTCATTTGTGACATGTACGAGTCAACCACGCCTCAATCTGAGGCACGGTTTGGCCGTTACCACTCAAAGTGTCTCACTTTTATTTGAAATGGACAACATTTTAAGTGAAAACAACAACTGACATACGGAAAACCGAACAAACGCATTATGATTATATTGATACTTCAGGAAAATGATCCATGGGTCATTTTTGATGTGGAAGAGTCAACCCCGACTCAATCCGAATCAATCTGAGGCATAGTGTGGCAGGTATCACTCAAAGTGTCTGTCTTTTGTTTAAAATGGACATTGTTTTAAGTAAAAACAACAGCCATACGGAAAACCGACCAATTGTATTCTGATTGTGTTGATACTTTAGAAAAAATATCCATAGGTCATTTGTGACGTGTACAAGGAAACTGCGCCTCAATCCGAGGCACGGTTTGGCCAGTACCACTCAAAGTGTCTCACTTTTCTTTGAAATGGACAACATTTTAAGTGAAAAAAACAACTGGCATATGGAAAACTGACCAAACGCATTTGAATTCTATTGATACTTCAGGACAACGATACATGGGTAATTTGTGACATGTAATAGTTAACCCCAACTCAATCTGAGGCACGGTGTGACGGGTATCACTCAAAGTGTCTGTCTTTTGTTTAAAATGGACGTTGTTTTAAGTAAAAACAATAGACATATGGAAAACTGACCAAACGTATTCTGATTGTGTTGATACTTTAGCACAACGATCCATAAATCATTTGTGATGTGTACGAGTCAATCACGCCTCAACCCGAGGCATGGTTTGGACGATACCACTCAAAGTGTCTCACTTTCATTTGAAATGGACAACATTTTAAGTGAAAACAACAACTGACATACATAAAACAAACCAAACGTATTCAGATTATGTTGATACTTTAGCACAACAATCCATGGGTCATTTTTTACGTGTATGAGTCAGCCTTTCCTCAATCTGAGGCACGATGTGGCCGGTACCACTCAAAGTGTCTCACTTTTGTTTGAAATGGACAACATTTTAAGTGAAAACAACATCTGGCATATGGAAAACTGACCAAATGCATTCAGATTCTGTTGATACTTCAGGAAAACGATACATGGGTCATTTGTGACGTGTACAAGTCAACCCCGCCTCAATCCGAGGCACGGTGTGGCCCGTATCACTCGAATTGTCTGTCTTTTATTTAAAATGGACATCATTTTATGTAAAAACAACTAGCATACAGAAAACCGACCAAACGTATTCGGATTGTGTTGATACTTGAGCATAAAGATCCATGGTCCAGCCTCACATAATCCAATTCTCATTTAAGGAACTCTTACCCCTATTCTAAAACACATGTCATTTATTACGCCAAGGACAACTACATTCCCTAAGTCACACAATCTCATTGATACACACCCATTATCCTCATCACTAAGTTCAAAGACACCCGCCCCAAACCATGAGATATTATATTTGTGTTTGGTTGAATTCATTTATCCATTTCCTTATTTTGGGGTTATTAGCTTCTAATTTCTTTATTCAATCGTGTATGTGTTATACAAAATGCAATTTTGTATGTATTCTTAATTCTGTATAAAACATATAATTACATATTCAGTTTTTTATGTATTGTATTCATAATTGATAATTAAATTATGTATGTATTCAATTAAGTATTCAATTATGAATTGAATTTCGGATTGCACATGTAATTGTCTCTCAGAATTGAATTCTAAATCAATTATGTATGTTTATAATTGCCTTACGAGTTATGTTTTCATTCTATATGTGTATAGTTTCTCGAAGGTGGAAACTAATTGATTTAGAATTATGTTTTTTATTGTATATGTTTTCATTCTATGTATGTATTCAATTCAAGCCTGGAAATGCAGGCTTGGAAATCACTGAAAGAGGCCTGGACAGCAGCAGCTCACTACTCACAGCAGCATCCTGCTGCTGCAATTTCCCAGCATGGCCTATGCCAACGGTTTACAACCGTTGGCATAGGGATTATACCTGCATGGCCTATGCCAACGGTTTAGAACCGTTGGCATAAGGAGTTTTATACCAACTCTTTACCAACGGTTTCAAACCGTTGGTGAAAAATTTATATCAATGGTTATGTAAAACCGTTGGTATAAGGTGGATATCCTAAGATATGCCAACGTTTTTCCACAAACCGTTGGCATATCTCTTTCCTTACGCCTTACTTCCCCACGGTTTGGATAACCGTTGGTATATATTATACCAACGGTTATCCAGCCTTTACCAATGGTTTTGAACCGTTGGTAAATCTTATTTTCTAGTAGTGATATTTAAATTGTTTTGATACTTTAGAAAAATCATCCATAAGTCATTTATGACTTGTAGGAATCAGCCGCATCTCAATCTGATGCATGACGTGTCTGGTATGACTCAAAGTGTATGTTATTAGTTTAAAATTGGCATTTTAGTTCAAAACATGTGTCACTCATTGAAAACCTAGCAAACACGCTCAGATTGTCTTGATACTTTAAGACTATGATTCAGAAGTCATTTGTGACATGTACGAATCAACCACACCTCAATAAGATACACAGTGTGGTTGATATGACTCAATGTGTGTGTTTTTAGTTTAAAATAGACACTTTAGTTCAAAACACGCATCACATACTCAAAACTGAGTAAACACATTCAGATTGATTTGATACTTTAAGACAATGATCCGTAAGTCATATGTGATGTGTAGGAATTAACTACAGCTCAATCCAATACATGATGAAACCATTATTACTCAAAATGTGTGATTTCTGGTTTAAAATGATGTTTTATTATTGTATTATTTCATATTTATTTTAAATTTATTTATTTATAATATTACTAAGATATGAATTGTTTCTTTATATAGGTGCATTCTTTTCCTCGAGCTGGAGTAATTTGTTCAACAACCGGTAACATGATCGAGTGCTTTTGAGTGGGGGTTAGGGACCAAAGACAATGAAATATTAATTTTTTTTGAATGATTATGATAAATTGTACTTGGGAGTGGATTTGTGGTAATGATAGTGCATTGGGCTCACCACCAGATTACACTTCTAATCCTTCTAGATAACTTGTCCATCCACAACCTTTATCTAAAAAAAGGCCACAACAAGTAAAATATGAGACTAATACGCCAGGTTTGACTCTTCCCTGGGAGCCACCCCCTTCAATTCTGCCGCAAGGACATCCATGGAATCCGAAACCTCGGCCTTATACACATACGCCCTGGCCACTAAGAAGAACAGGACGAGATTCAGGACGTTGAGTACAGCAAAGAAGGCGTAGTAGTAGTCCAGGTGCGACGCGTTCAGGTTGTTCAGGATCCACCCATGCCGCCCATGGCTCTCGGTGATGCGGGACACCGTCGACAGGAGGAAGCTGCTCAGGAAGTTGCCCACGCCCAGGCTGGTGCTCGAGTAGGACGTCCCCAGGCTCTTCATCCCCTCCGGCGCCTGGTCGTAGAAGAACTCGATCTTCGCTACCTCCAGGAACGCGTCGGCAATGCCCATGAGCACGAACTGCGGGAGAAGGATGAAGATGGTCAGGGGGACGCGCCCGCCGCTGGACGCAACGCCGTGCTCGGCGGCGGCACGAAGCCGCCGGTTCTCCACCAGGGAGGCCGTGGCCATGATGACGATGTGGAAGACCATGCCAATCCCCATCCTCTGGAGCAGCGTTATTCCCCTGGGGTTTCTCGTCCACCGTCTCACGATCTTCACGAAGGTCCGGTCGTAGAGCACAACGCTGGCGAGCATAGAGATGGTGACGAAGGCGCCTAGGCTGGCCGGAGGGATCTCGAAGCCGCCGGTGCCCAGGGATCGGTCCAGAGTGGTGCCCTGTTTGACGAAGAGGGTGTTAATCTGGGCCACCATGATGCTGGGGACGAAGGTGCAGAGGAGGACGGGGATCATTCTCAGCATCTGCTTCGTCTCCTCCACCTGCGTCACCGAGCACACCATCCATGGATCATCGTTGGACTCTGTTTTGACCGCAGCCTTATCGAGAAACCTGCATCCGTGTAGAGCTAGTTTTAGAAAAGGAGTGTAAGTTTTGAATCTGTCATACCCAGAGAGTGGGTTTGGGTTCATCTGACCTCAGGGTCTGGGTGTGGTCGATCCTCTGTTTCCCCTTCTCCGCGTACTCTTCCGGCCGGAGTTCGTGGAGCTCCTTGGGGTCACCAGGAACGGGCGCCCTCCACTTCCTGGCGGCGGCGACGATGACGCGGGCCATTCTGGTGAAGGGGCTTCCGGCGGGGGGGCGGTGGCGGTAGAACCGGGTCCCGGCGAGGAAGATGAGGATGGAGACGGCGAGGCCGACGGTGGGGAGAGCGTAGCCGACGGTCCAGCCGACGTTGTCCTGGAGGTAGACCAGGACGGTGTTGGCGAAGAGGGTGCCGGTGAAGATGCTGAACATCCACCAGTTGAAGAAAGAGAGTTTGTGGGCCTTCTCCGGGGGGTGGAACTCGTCGAATTGGTCCGCCCCGATGGTGGAGATGTTGGGCTTCGTGCCGCCCGTCCCCACCGCCAGCGTGTATAGCGCGCCGTAGAACACCGCCAGCTGCATGGTGGAGGGCGGCTTGCAGGCGGCGGCGGCGGCCTTGGCGCACGGCGGCGGTTTCAGTTTAGGGATCGAAACCGCCAGGGTCAGAAGGGACATGCCCTGAAACCAAAGCAAACCCTGAATCACATTCACCTTGGATGGGAAAATCTCAAGCCTCCATGGAGATGGTACCGTACGGCGAGGTAGACGGCGGAGGCGATGAGGAAGGTGCGGTAGCGGCCGAGGTGGGCGTCGGCGAAGTAGGCGCCGAGGATGGGGGTGATCCAGATGGTGCCGACCCAGTTGGTGACATTGTTGGAGGAGGTCACCGTCCCCTGATGCAGCTTCTTGGTCAAGTAAAGCACCAGGTTTGCGGAGATCCCGTAGTAGGCCATCCGCTCGAACACCTCGTACACTGAACATCAGGAACAAAAACATCACCAGAGAAAACGAGGGTGAAATTTTGGGGGAAGTGGGCTGTTACAGCAATATAAAACAGGCAGGAGACAGGTAAACAGTACAGAAAATGGGGGAAAGGGTGAGAACAGAGGGAAGGTATGGTTATGGAGGAATTACCGACGACAAAGGAGCAAGCTTTCCAGCCACCCCTCTTGGATCTGAGCACCGGGTTGCCCTTAAGATCCACAGTGCCGTCCTTGGTGTACCCATCCGCCCCTTCTTCCATAGCCGCGCCCAGCATCTGAAAAGTCCCCTCTCTGTTACCTTTCTCCGTCGCACCTCTGGCGATCAGCCGGCGGAGAAGGATTTGCAGAGGAGAGCGGAGAGGGTGGAGCACGCCCCACAAGACAGCCCCTCTCGCCTATCATTTATATATAATCAACCCGCAGGGGCGCCCAGCGGGCATGTCATGGAAGCCGCGCCGCCTCTAAGGATCACTCCTCACGCGCGTTGACCTCGCTGCGCGGGGTGCCCACAGCACTTCGTCGGCGCCGGATGTGCAGTGCAGGTATCCCACCACTTGCGCGTGCATAAATGATCGAATATGGTTTTATTGACCGCCGAAAAAAATACGCATTGACTTGGATTCTAAAACAGTAGACTTTGGGTGGGGAAAACTCTACTTGTCGTTTATATCTTTAGATGTGCAAAGCTATCATAAAATCTCTCCCACAGGTACTGTGGTTGGGGTTGGGAGCTTGCTTTCAATGCTCCCACAAATGCAAACTAATAAACTAAATAAGCATTGATAAAATATGGTCTCGTACCTCTTAAAATATGAAACTAACCAACACTGTATTTGTTGGCCGGTAAATCCTTAGCAGACATATCCAAATCTTACAGTGAAATGAAATTCAGGTCCATGAATCTCTAACTCGATGTTGTGTCATATTAGATGTAAATAGTGCAAAGATGGAAGATTTGGATGGAGGGTTTTTTTTTTAGTTTAAAGGGGTAGGGTTTATTTTAAATGGGGAAAGGGGTTTATGCGGCGCCACTTTAAGTGGCGCCGAATAAAATTGTGGGTCACCGCCAATTCAAGTGGCACTGACCCCTTCCGCCCCCAACCCCCCATATATATATATATATATATATAATAAATACGTTTATAATAAAATTATTTATTATAATAAATATAATTATTAATATAAATATATAATTATATTTATTATATATATATTTATTATATTAATGTTTATTATATTTAAAATTATATATTAATTATCTTTATGATTATATATTTATTATATTTATTTTAGTAATAATATTTACTACATTCATAAATATGAAATTAGTAATAAATATGTAACTATAATAAATATGTAATTATAATAAATATGTAAGTATAATAAATATATAATTATAAATATAATAAATACATACTTATAATATATTTATTATATTTCTATTTATTATATTTATTATAATTATAATTATCTATTTATTATATTTATAATTATACATTTATTATAGTTATATATTTTTTATAATTATATATATAATATATTTAAAGTTATATATTTATTATAATATTATAATTATTATAATTAGAATTATATAATTATAATAAATTTATAATTATAAATAAAATAATTATAATAAGTATGTAATTAAGATAAATATATAATAGCAATAACTATATAAATATAATAATTATACAAATATAATAATTATATAATTATAATTATATATTTAATATATAACTGTAATAAATATGTAATTATAATAAATATATGATTATAATAAATATATTCTATAATAATTATATCATTATAATAATTATATAATTATAAATATAATGAATATATCATTACAAATATTATAAATATATAGTTATAAATATAATAAATATATGATTATAATAATTACATAATTATAATAAATATGTAATTACAATAATTATATAAGATTTAATAAGGTTTATTTATAAAAAGATAAATAATTTTAATAATGTTTATCTATATATAAATTTATAAACTTTAAATATAAGGTTTATTTATATATAATTATTTATAAATTTATAAATATAATTTTAAATATATAATTATAAAAAAGAATTTTTTTATATAAATATATATTTACAATTATAAAAAAATATAATTTGAAATATATATGTGTATAAATATAAATTTGTATATATATAATTAAATTTAAATATTTATAAATATAAATTTATTTATATTTATATATTTAAATAAAAAATACATTTGTAATTATATAATTATAAACCTATCTTTATAAGTAAATATTTATAATTATATGAAGTCGAGGAAGGATTTGTCCCTTCCATTTATGGAAGTTGATATCTCGGCTCTTTGATTGAAATAGAACTGTCGCATTAAATTCCATGGCCATGGTGTAAACGACGAGTTTATTTCAGGTAGTCAAAGAACGACGGATCAAACATATAGGTTTATGACACTTCCATGAAACCTGCTTGATGAGATATTGAGACAAATGGATTAAATTACACAGTAAGCATTCGTATGAGGTGATACGTCAATGCGGCGTCAACTTCTTTCTCTTGGGTGCCTTGACCCGTTGCTAGACAGTAATCTTGGACTTTAGGCAAGCCTGCCTAATGCCAACGAGAAAGAGGCCTAGAGGGTCACACACTAAGTGTATCCAAGTATCTCAAGTTGAATAAAGATTATTCTCGTACGTGGTTTAATAATTATTCAAGGAAGCCTAAGTTGTTTTAAATGATGGAGGAAAAATAAAATAAAACAAGTACACGTCGTGTATTATTAAATGTACACGTCGTGTAGTTTTATTTTGGAAAGGAAATGAATAAATGAAAACAAGATATACACGCCGTGTACATTTAATGTACACGCCGTGTAGTTTTCAATGAAAAACAAGTACACACCGTGTATTTATTATTACACGCCGTGTAGTTTTTCCAGTCGGGATTTTGAGGATATAATATTTTTTAAAATGATATTTATTATAATCAGCGTGGACGCATGTCAAGGAATTATCTATTCGACATGGGGGTTTTAAATAAGAGTCAATGAAATAAATAAAACGCGTAACGTGTTTATTTATTGTCATAACTCTATAACCCCACACACCCGATTATAAATATCCTCACAACCCCAACTCTTTTCCGACACACAAGAGAATCGTTGTGCACAACATCTCTGGAGAATTCTTTCAAGACCGAAAGAACCTCTTCCTCCAAGAACGCTCTCAAGACCGAGAGAGATCCTCTTCCATCGGATCAAGACGATCTAAGGCGGACAACGCAAGCAAATGCTTCTCCACGCTAGCACCCGGAGAATCCTTTGGCGACGTCCAGAGATACAAAGTACACGTGTGGATCACCGCTAGAGGGAGTCTACACTTGGCTTCTACGACGCAACGACGGATCACATCGACAACGTGATCGAGAACATCAACGAAGAAAGAACACCCAAAAGGTATTTCTTTATAATTAATTAAATTAACTATAATCAACCTGTAACGATCCTTGTTTGTGGTTCCGGGACAAACCATCTTCTTTGTCTTTTTCTGTGATTCGATCCGTGGAGACTGACGTTTAACGTCGTATTGATCCCGGATTGATCATTGATAATGACAAAAAGCCAAGTGGGCACATCCACCCTCGTGCTTCCACTGCGCCCGGAACCTTCATGAATCTCACGTCCTCTCCGCGTCCGACGTCCGTGTCGCTCCGGTGTCCTAGCTGCAAGTTCCTCCTCTTCCGGTGCCTCCCCATGGTGCTATATAGAGGACTGACCAAAACCATGTGAGGAGGAAGACCCGAAATCATATGAGGCGCCATATGGCTCTGAAGCTCATATAAATGGTAACAATGGGGCACTGAAGAAGGCCTTGTTGGGAGAGGGGGCTTCCATAAGCTGTGTGACCGCACCCAGATTGAAGTCCATAGTAATCTGCGGAGACGACATCTGTGGTATATAAGCGTCTCTCTGCTTGGCAATATCATCAGTCGGCTGGACCAGATCATCTCTCTATGGTGCAGCGACATCTGCAGGAGTCGCTCTCGGATGTCGATGTCGTCGCCTCTGCCCCTCCTGATGTGCTCGTCTCTGTCGTCCAGCTAGCTGCAGTGGTGGAAGTGCATCATCCTCAGCAGGCATAGCAGGGACATCGTCATCCTCTGGAGATTCAGCTGGAGGATATGGATCGGGATATTCCTGTGGCTCCTCATCAAAAAAATTGTCACGTATCAATCAGAGATGATCGAGGAGAGCCAACACGTCCCGATTAACTACATCCCGCCTACTATATGCATCCTCCTGAGGCTGTGTGGTATGTGCAAGATGACGAATGACGTCTGCCTGTAAATGAAATAACATTCAAATTAAAACGAAAAATGAGTTAAACAAAAATAATAAATCTTAGTAAACATACCAACTGCTGAATGTCAATCCCCTGACGTATAAGGTGCATGATGGTGTGACGTCGATACCAGTCTGCATAATCCTCCTGAGCTAATAACCGAGAGCGTGCTGTGGTATATCCAAATGGAAAGATACTGATTTGGGCACGCGTGTCCCAAAGCTCGATATAAGATGCATGAGTCTGCCGCCAGTCTGTTGTCTGTCTACCTATAAGCACACTCAAATGTAACTCAGTAGGCTATCCTGGTGCCATCGGGATATGCTGTATATAACCGAACTGGTGCATGACCCGGTCTGGCTAGTGCCACTCAATGATGTAGAAGTGGATGAGTGGCACCACTGTAGCACGATCTCCAACCATAGCTGTGAAATATGGTGGAAGTGATGCGTAGACAGAACCTGTATACGGAGTCCATGAAACCTGAAATGTAAACTCAAAAAATAAGTCATATATTAGCATGATAATGTTATAAATTTTATATTGAAATAACTTAAAATAGTGATAACAAATCAAACTTTCCTACAAAAAGGTATTGTTTAACTTACATCAGCTGGCATTACGACGTTGAATATCTGTCGGAAGCTGTGCAGACTATGTCTCGGAGTATGTGAATACTTCTGAGACTGACTCCACCTAGTTAAAAAAGAGTAATATATGGTAAGTTTATGAAAAACAATAACAAAAGTACAAATAACTGAAAGTAATGACGTAGACATACCATCATCCCCAAGGATAGTCCTGAAATAGCTCTTGGGTAAGCAGTGCGATAGCTCGAGGAGCGATGCGTGGAAAACTCTCCCAGGCCCACATCTGTACTAACACCATGCAACCTGCAATCTAATGTGAATCGGCCTGACAACTAATATAGATACATCTGTACAGATGTGCTAATACAACTGACCTCTAATTGTATGTAGCCGTTTGATCTAGATCCTCAAGTAATGGGAGGTACATCATGTGTACCATGGCGGTGGAGCAGTCGATGCACAACATGCCTCCGAGCAGCCGCAAAATGTATGCACGTGTGTGATGAATAAGCGTCTCCTCATCTGCATCATTAGGAATGATGTCAAAATGCTGATCAAGCCACCTCATACGCAAGCACGAGCCCTGGAGGACACCTCGTGTGCCGATGACGTCAATGCCTAGTAGCCTCTGTATGATTGCAGCCTAGTCGCCACTACTGGCACCCGTAACTGCCTATCAATGGATGGGTAACCCCAACATGTAGGCAACATCTTCTAAAGTAATAGTCATCTATCCCTCTGGGAGATGAAATTTGCATGTCTCTGGCCGCCATCTCTCAACCAACGCAACAATCAAATAATGATCAATGGTCTTGAAGTCACACATAGTGACTCCATAAAATCCTGCACGTCTAAGGTATGGAAAAATAGCTACTGAGGTGCCTCGTGATGGAAATTTTGCGCTCTCTGAACAGCAAGATGTCTAACAGGTCATCGTGCCAACAGATCACGTGACACATGCATCTCCTGGGAAGATAACATTGGTTGCTTCATCTGAATGTACAAACAGTAAAACATTAATTTCATGTAAGATATGACATTTATCATTTTAATTTCATAGTTCAAATGGTTTTGTTTTTTTGAATGTGAACCTTTAAATGGTTAGCACTTCATGAGTTTCTTTAAACAAACAACACCAACTTAAAAAAAAAGAATCTACTCGTATAAGAAAAAATTTATGCATCGTGTGCGGGTTCATTTAAATGCTGTATTTTGGTTATTACTGTTGTTGTTTCTACTGATGTAGTGTGTTGAAAGAATACTGATGTTTATTTGGCTTCACTAATCAATGAATCCAAAACATAGATTGGTTGTGCATCACTCCCAAATTTAATAAAAAAACTATCAATTCTCTGTGCACTTCACTACTGTCGGTTAACTATCCCTTAGCATAGAAAGAAATAGTTAACCGACAATAGTGAAATGCACAGAGAATTTATAGTTTTTTTTATTAAATTTGGGAGTGATGCAGAACCAATCCATGTTTTGGATTCATTGACAGTTTGGATTGTTTTTGAATGTCTGTAATAATTTATATTTATGTAATTCTATTAACCAATGTTTGAAATGTTTATAATATATAAGTACATTTTCTAAAAGTTACCCTATATACAAATAAGACAAATATTATTAAAAATGGTGATAATGATAAAAATGATTACATGTACAAATTTTTATAGCAACTGAGAGAGTACTTGATTCATTTTAACAATTATATGATTGTCCTATGTGTCTAGGGAAACATGTCTTCGTATGACCTTCCTGGCGGCATATGTTGCACCTTCGTCCAGCTGGCTGTTCACTAGGCCAATCCATCTCATTCCAAATACGAGTCGGATTTGGCCTCCCTTTAGGTCGAAGTCTAGTGTTGTTCGGTAGAAGCGTGGGTGCGCCACCAGACAGCCAAAAATTCTGATATTCCCCAATTGACATCCACGAAGTATTGTAGTAGGAGTTGATGCTCTCGAGTCGATAAGTTGGATCAACGAACTGCTTCCAAGATACGTGTATGTAAGAACATGCTGCAATCACATGGCCACAAGGATATCTCAGTGCCTGAGATTTGCCACATTCACAGTAACAATTCTCCAGTAAAACAACTCACACACGACCATTGCTATAAGGCACAACATCACCGGGCTCAGCAACCTCAAATCGTTGCTCTGGATGATTAAATGCAGTTACACGGTAAGTTGCAGCCTCCTGAAGAACTGTATCTAGCTCACGCTGGAAATGATGTCCATAGCGCATCCCTCAGTTCAATCCCTCTTCAGCCTGCTTTCCTCATTTCAGAAATTACTTTACACTCCGATAAAAGGTCTCTTGTACCAAACCTATAATTTAGATTTAAGACATTAAACTAATATTATATTATAATTGTAGATCTTCTGAATAACATATAATCAAATATTCGTATTTACCAGTGATAGGTAATTTTTGAACTCCCTTAAAAACTCCATTTATATATTCTACGATGTTGGTCTTCATATTACCATATCTCCTCCCATCATCACATGCCAACGACCATTTCTGCTTTGGGATTTGCATTATGTAATCATAAAATTTCGGATTCACTCTGTGAATATCTTGAAGATGCTCCTCTGTCCTTTTTTGTTGAGGCTCATATGCTATCAAATAAGAAATCATCTGAATAGATATGAAAATAACTAAGACAGAAATTTTTAAAACACAAAAGAATGTTCATACCAATGTTTAATATTGCCTTCTTCATCGACTCATTTTTGAACTTCTTTCGCAAATTTATAGCAATGTTTTGAATATAGTATCGATGATGGGAATAGGGTGGTCTCCACAAAAGGCCCTCAGACTGTACTGCCTCCTTGATTGCATGGTGGTGATATGAAATAAGACAAATCTCTTCTACATCCGTAACAAACTCTCGGAGACATTCTAGAAACCAACTCTATGATGAGAAGTTCTCTTTCTCCACAATTGAAAATACCAAAGGTAGAGGGTCTTGATTTCTATATTGTGTGGTAGAAATCAATAAATTTCCTGTATAATTTCCATACATAAATGTGCCATCAATCTGTATAAACTGCTTGCAATGTCTAAAATCCTCCACACATGATACAAATGTCCAAAATAATATATCAAACACAACCATTGAGCGATCAACTTGGTTGTGTTGGTTCACATATTCAACAGTATGAATCTGATAGACCACTTGATTATTGTGGCATAGAAGCTCCAAAAGTTGTGGTAAAACTCAATAAGAGTCGTCCCAATCACCATATACTTTCACAATAGCCTTTTGTCGTGCCTCCCATGCCTTCCAGCAAGAGATTTGATACCTAAAAAGTTGTTTGATTTGCTCCATCACTAGAACCACATAAACGTCTTGACATGCTCTAATCATTTCAACAATAATAGTTGAAACAGACTCAACATCTAATGAAGAGTGTTCCTGTGACAATCTTGGGTTCACACAACTGTGCAAAGTAAATCTAATGATGCGCCAGCTGTGAAAAGTGTTATAAATTATAGCTCACAAACACATTTGACAGTTCGATTCATATTTGTCACAACAGATCAAATAGTAATACCTCTTTGACTCTTCTAAAACATAAGAGTAATGTCTTTCAATGTGATATTTTTTTATCACATTTTTCATTGCTTCTTTGCTCTCAAACTCTCTGCCAATATACAAAACACAGTCATCTGACACTTGATTTGTGCCACCAATGATTCCTGGAAATTATGAACTAGGAGTAATAACTAACCAATCAAATTCTGGAAAGCGATTCATGCCTTCAATCGACCATGAAGCCAATAGTGGAGGATGGTTCAATGGTCGGTTGAACCTCACATGAGTGGGCAAAAACTGATCTTCTACATGATCTTCTTCTTCTTCTTCTTCAACTTCCTCTTCATCTACTTCTTCGAAATTTTCATCATCCTCAAAATCATTGACCAATGCATCTAAAGTATGTGGAGGACTATCCATTGAAACGGTGGCCAATAGAAATGATGGAACAACTACTGATGCTGATGGAACTTCTTGATGTATAGGAGCATATGACATAGTCTCATGAATTTGAGATGGGATAACTTCCAATGTTGATGGAACCTCCATTATATCTATAGTGATATACAAATCCATCATTTGATTCCCGGGTAGATACTTAACCAATGAAAGTACATATTCCAAATCATCACCATCATTTACCGGATATGCCACATGCCAAAACCTATCAATATATTGCAGACGTCTGAATGTGATGGACTCTATCACTTTATTACTCGCCAGTTTTAACTTTCGATGAATTTTCCTTTACACAACTTCCAAAGTTGTACATCCTCTAAGAATCACAACAGCTTCTGGATGTATACTATAACTACATCCTTGTTTTGTCTCAATTATTTGACCGTTTAAATAAATATAGGCAGCATCCATATTTTTTTATCTAAAATAAACCATTTTTATTAATTAAATCTGATTAGAGAATTAATTTATGTATGCATGCTTCTAGTAATTCAGGTTAGAATCCTAATCCCTCCACCAAATCAATATTTTCAAACCATATTGATGCGTAACTCTTTACACAACCCACAAGTTTGTGTTACTTACCCAAAACTAGAATTCAAACATATTCATACATATCCACATGCATTATATGCATGAGGTAAATGAACACGTCATGTAAAAGCATAGATTTATATGATATTGAAAAACTCCACATGAGTAAGCCCGTAGCGACAGATAGCCAACCCCATTCACTTTCTTAGACAAGGCAAGCCTCTAGGAAAGTAGGTGGTCCGACACAAATCCCCTCTACCCAGGGATACTTTACTCAAGAGAGCATTTATTTCATGACAAATCTAACACTTAATATGCAAAAAATATATTCAACTACTAAATTCATGTTCATAACTTCAATTACAAACTGAGGTCAAGGTAGATGGAAAACTAAATTCATTATCATAACTAGAATGTAATGCAAGGATATATTTTAGAAGTAATTTATAACTACTTCACTAGTTAATATAACTACTTCTCTAATTAAGATAACTACTTCGCTAATTAAGATAACTACTTTGCCAATTAAGATAACTACTTCGCTAATTAGATTTAATTAATTGCCTAATTACCTTTAATTAATTACCTAATCACCTAATTAACATTCATTAACCTAATTACCATTAACTAATCTCCAAATTACCATTAAAAAATCACCTAATTGGTATTAATTAATCACCTAATTACCATTAATTAGTCACCTAATTAGAATTAATTAATCACCTAATTAGAATTAATTAATCACCAAATTAGACTAAATAAATCACCAAATTAGAATTAATTAATCACTTAATTAAAATTAATTAATCACCTAATTAGTATTAATTAATCACCTAATTACCATTAATTAATCACCTAACTACCATTAATTATTCACATAATTACCATTAATTAATCACCTAATTACCATTATTTAATTACATAATTAGATTTAATTAATCACCTAATTAGAATTAATTAATCACCTAATTAGAATTAATTAACCACCTAATTAGAATAAATTAATCACCTAATTACCTTTAATTAGTTACCAAATTAGATTTATTTAATCACCTATTTAGAATTAATTAACCACCTAATTACCATTACTTAATCACCCAATTAGAATTAATTAATTACTTAATCACTTAATTAGAATTAATTAATCACATAATTACAATTACTTAATCACCTATTTAAATTTAATTAATCACCCAATTACAATTAATGAATCATCTAATTAGAATTAATTAATCACCTAATTAGAATTAATTAATCACCAAATTCAAATTAATTAATCACCTAATTACGTTTAATTATTTACCAAATTAGAATTAATTAATCACCTAATTAGAATTAATTAACCACCTAATTACCATTACTTAATCACCTAATTAGAATTTATTAATCACCTAATTAGAATTTATTAATCACCTAATTAGAATTTATTAATCACCTAATTAGAATTAATTAATCACCTACTTACCATTATTTAATCACCTAATTATAATTAATTAACCACCTAAATACAATCAATTTCCTACCTATTTATAATTAATTAATCACCTAATTACACTTACTTAATCGACTAATTAAAATTAATTAAAAAACTAGTTATAATTAATTAATCACCTAATTATAATAAATTAATCACCTACTTATAATTAAGTAATCACCTAATTACAAATAATTAATCACCTAATTACAAATAATTAATCACCTAATTATAATTTATTATTCGCCTAATTAAAAATAATTAATCACCTAATTATAATTTATTATTCACCTAATTATAATCAATTAAACACCTAATTACAATTAATTAATCACCTAATTACAATTAATTAATCACCTAATTACAATTAAATAATCACCTAATTAGAATTAATTAATCACCTAATTAGAATTAATTAATCACCTAATTAGAATTAATTAATCACTTAATTAGAATTATTTAATTACCTAATTACGATTAGTTAATTAACTAATTACAATTTAATTACCTAATTACGATTAGTTATTTAACTATTTAGAATTCAATTAACTAAATAGTATTACTTAATAACCTAATTACCATTAATTAATAACAATTACAACAAATAAACAATTACAATTTCATAATATATTACATTAATTATGAATTATTTTTATGAACTAAACAAACAAACAAATAAATCACCATATTAAACAAATTAAAAATTATAATTACCTCAAATCGGCGGAAAGGTTATGATCCTTCGAACAGCTTCACGGACAAAGAGAGGCAGAGCTTTGAAAAAGAGAGATCTTGAAGAGAGAGTGGGGATAGGAGAGAGAGATATTGAAGATAAAGTTAGAAGATGAGAGGGAGTGAGGATGTGAGAATGAGGAGAGGAGGGGGGGGGGGGGCAAGGCCCTTATATAGGGGAGGTTTTGTTTGGGCACCACTTGAAGTGGCGCCCATCCTAATAGTGGGATACTATCAGCACCATTTGAAGTGGCGCTGCACCTATTTTTGGTTGGAAATGGACAACGCCACTTCAAGTGGCGCTGTAGGGTTTTGGGTAATCAGCGCCACTTCAAGTGGTGCTGATCAACCCCATTTTCCAAAATAAAACACACACAGACCCATTAAAAAAAAGACCCCTATGCCTAAATCACCCGTGTAAAGATACATATTCAATAAATGATATGAGCACATTACAACTTAAATACAATAAATGAAAGATGATGAAATATCAAAATCAAATTATATATAATGAAAATATTTTCAACTCTAATGTATAACATATCACCAACAACTAGCTCCATGATATTCTTTTAAATTATAGTTTTTATCCAGTCACATCTGACTATCAACAGTCATAAAAAACTTATAAAAATCTTCAAACATAAAATCATTCATTATTAATTTAGAGAGTCCTTCAGTTACACGCTAAGAAACATTTGAAAGTCCAAGAAACTTGATTTTAGACACTCTTATAAAAAATTACATGATAGAAAATATTAAACTAAAAAAAATGACGTATATCAAGTCATCAACTTTCATATCAGTCAAGCTAACCATGATAAAAAATATCTATTACTCTGTCCAACCTATGACCCCATCATCAACAATCTAACTGGTGCATTTATAAACTCATGCATTGTCACACTCAACTAATTTGCTTCTATTTACTCATGATGTATGATACCCCCAATATAATGTATGATATTATATATTGCCATATTGTGGATTTTAAACATTTAACCTACATTAAATAGTTAGATTTGAACTAGGAGGTGGAGGAGTGGAATGCATAGGTTGAAAATATCTCTATATCTCACTAAACATCAACTACACTGTAATTCTAATTCACTCCACCATCGACTTATCCATATCCAAAATTTGATTCTTCAAATTATCTATTCCTACCTTGTATGATTCCCTCCCTAAAATCACAACCAGGACCCCAAGAGTCTTTTCCAATACTTACACCTACATCAAATCCTCACACATATCTCAAGTACCAATACTTTCCTAAATCTTCTATAAAGATATCCTTACTACCCTTAGGTAAAAATCCCCCCTTTGTAGCCGACTCCTAAAGGCACTACAAAAAAATGCGATGGTTTATTCACGACGGTTCTAGTAACCATCACGAAATAAATTCGATTAAAAAATATATATAATATAGCACAATCTCATAAAACCACAGTGATAATTTTTTTATGTTTTCAATTAGCACCAGTTTCAATTAAACCACTGTTAAACATAAAAAACCCTAATCCCCCCCGCTCCCTCTATGCGACCCCGACCCCCCATGGCCTCCCCCAACCTCCTCCTATACTCTCCCTGACGACAACCCTGAGCCCATGACCCCCTTCCCCCAACCCCTCCTCCTCTCCTCTCCCCGGTGACGACCCCGAGCCTGCGACCCCTGACTCCTGATCCCCACGACCCTCACCCCCTTCGACTTCCTCTCTGTCCAGCTCATCGGCGATGCAAACCCCCCTCCAACCTCCCTCACACTAGCTCGGTTCCCCTCTTCAGCGGTGACAAAGACCCTACCTTTGAGCTCCCTCTCCCTCACTCAGATCTCCTCCTCGATGACAATGCATACCCCCTTAAAGGTTGCATCATCCTCACCCTAAAATTATTATTGAGTAGCATTAGATAGAAAATCTTGGGTGATAAAAACAATATTGAATTTGTTTTTTATTCATTGGAAAATAATTATATATGTAATTTTTGTTTAAAATGTGTTATTTGGATTTTGCAGTTAGTTGTTTGTAGTTACAATAATCATTAATTTTGGTTATGTTGTATTAAATTAGAAAAATAAATTCATTTATAATATATGTTGGTTATGGAATCTAGATCGTTCATAATTTCATGTTTTTTATTTGATATTAACGAATTCCACTTTATTCTATATATGTTAATGCCTCCATTTGTTGATAGATACATAATTGATGCTATTTTCCAACTGATGACCAATTGGTGGTAGGGTTTGGGGTCACACATGGTTTCATCACCAACCCTGACAAGGTCTCTAAGGATAAAGGCCCTGAAAATGAGATATTATACCCTTTTTAAATTTATCAAAATGATTCATGTTTTATGAATATTTGAGGAATCATTTAGTTTAATAAAATCTATTGAATAATGATAGAGTGGTTAGGGTTAATTTTTACATGCATGATAATCAATTATCGACTATGGTAACTAGAATAACCAGCATAGTTTCATTGATTTTATTTTAACTAACATGAATTTTAATAGAACTAATTATTGTTTATAGTTTGTTTTTTTGAGTCAAATGACTAATTTTTTATCATGTGATTTGAAAATCACAATAGGCATTATTCAAATTTCTGTTAACATCATGTTTTTATATTTAACTCAAATTGAAGGAACATCCGATTTGATGTTATGTGAATAGAGTTGATCTATATAATTCGTGGAACAACATGAAATCATACTAAATGAGTTCAATATAATATATAAATATAGAGTTGAATATTTTGGGTATGCATGACATATCATGATATCCAAATAAAGTATACTTTGCATTCATATTTTTAAAGGGGTGCTATTGGTCTTAGTTAGAACATGGGAAATGGTTCAGACATTGATCAATTTAGCTAATTTTTCAATGGAATGAATCCTCCTTAGTTACAACACTAAAGAAGAATACATCATTATATTTTATTTGATTCATCCCATTCATCTATGTTTAGGAGAAATAATAACCTATTTGATTCATGTTTTCATATTATAAGTTTAGTAAGAAAAATTTCATTATTTGATTCATCCCATTTTCCTTTATAGTTGTTACGAAAGAGTTAATGGTGAAGTTGGGTGATATTTAATTTTGATTTTAATTCTTTGATTAAACATTTATATTTTTATATCTGAATGTACATGGAGAATACAATCTAATACCTATGGATAAAATTTGGATTAATTTACCTCAAAACACACCTTGACATGCTAAAGGTTTGGAAGAATTTTTTGATGAAGTAATTGAAAACCGATCAGTGGATGGTAGACTAAAATGTCTGTGTCCAGATTGTGAATTCAACCAATGGTTGAATAGAAACGAAGTATATGAGCATTTTATATTGAAATAGTTTTTTTCTCGATATGTATGTTGGATTTGGCATGGTGAATCAAATGTTATGAAAATTAAAAATAATGACAATACTGTCAACGAAATACAAAGTAACCTAGAATAGGAGATTCAGTTTGAAATTTGTTAAATGATGCATTTAGTTTTGTAGAATAAAATTTCCAAGATTTCAATAGATCAACAAAACCTTTAGTTGATCCTTAGTAGGTTAATATTTCTCAGAACTTTAGTGACCAAAAAAATGATTTTTATGAATTAGTTGAAGATAGAAAACAATAACTGTGTGAAGGGCATGTCAAGTATTCAAAGTTTCCTTTTCTACTTAAGTTGTATCATATCAAGTGTCTCTGTGGAATTACTGAAAAAGAAATATCTATGATTTTAGAGTTACTTAATGATGCATTTGGCGAAGCTAAGATCCCTGCATCATTCTATGATATGAATAAAGTCATAAAAAAACTTGGACTTGATTATACAAAGATACATACATGCCCTAACAATTTCTTGCTTCACTGGGGAGAAGAGTCTGATAAAGAAGAATGAACAATATATTATACAAGAAGATGGAAATCAATGAATAATAGTGAGGGTATAAATCAATTCAACCTTAGGAAGAAACAGAAGAAGAAAAATACTACAAATTCATTTCATTACTTTCATATGAAACCACACTTTTAAAGATTATTCATGTTGTCTAAGACCGCAGATGACATGAAGTGGCATGATCAGGATAATAATGATGGCTTGATGAGACATATAAAAGATTCAACATCATGGAATATGTTTGATTCAATATATCCATAATTTTCTTCAGATCCTAGGAATGTACGTTTGGGATTGGATTCTGATGGTTTTAACCTTTTTTGTACTTTTAGTACTAATTATAGCATTTTTCAGTTGTTTTGATCCCCTATAATCTACTCCCATAGATGTGTATATAGAAGAATTATTTCATTATTTTTATGACTATTCCTAGAAAGCAAATGCCTAGAAATGACATTAATGTATACCTTCAACCTCTAATCAAAGAATTGTGAGAATTATGGGATGATGGAATGGAAACATATGATGCTTTAATGAGACAACTATTCAAAATGCATGCTGATTTAATGTGGTAAATTAGTGACTTTCCTGGACTAGGAAATTTATCTTGTTAAAACACTCATACTGGTTTGGTTTGTCTAGTTTTTAATTTTGATTTTGAACCTCAATGATTACCTTATAGAAGAAAATGGTGTTTTATGTGTCATCATCAATTTCTTGATGCTTCTCATAAAAGCAGGTTTAACAAGACACGATTCAATAGAGATATTGAAATGAGAAAGTCACCAAAGGTGTTATATGGTTTAGAAATCTTGGGACAATTAATTAATGTCACTAAAGAATTTGTAAAATTTCATTAGTTTAAAGAGGGGGGGGGGGGCATAGTACAAGGTATAGTATCTAAAGAAGATATAACACAACAATGGAAGAAAAAGAGTATATTTTTCAAGCTTCCTTATTGGGAGTTTAATTTGATATGTCATAATCTTGATGTAATGCATATTAAGAAGAACATATGTGATAATGTAATTTTTACAGTTCTTAATGAGCAGGGTAAATCGAAAGATCACCTTAATGCTCATAAGGATTTGGATTCAATGAATATAAAGAATGTTTTGTGGGAAAATGATAATGGAAATTATTAGTCACCTATTTTTACAATGAAAAATCATTAGAACTGTGTATTCCTTCGAACTTTAAGGAATGTAAAAGTGCCAAATAGATATTAAAGTAACATATCAAGGTGTGTTGACTTAAAAAATTGAAAGTTACATGGATTGAAAAGTTATGACTCACATATTTTGATGGATCAGTTGTTGTCGTTTTCTTTGCGTAATACTTTACCTAAAAAACTATAGTTCTAGTTGAGTTTTGTATCTTTTTTAGAGAGATTTGTGGAAAAACTCTAAATCCAACTGAGCATGATAAACTTAAATAAATAATTGTTTTGACACTATTTCATTTAGAGATGTTATTTCCCACTTCATTCTTCATAGTCACGATTCATTTAACTATTCATTTGGTTAAAGAAACTAAACTTGGTGGACCGGTACACTATCGATGGATGTATCAAATTGAGAGGTACATTGATATATATTTTTATTTTCATTGGTGAATTCAATTTTATCAAATCATTGTGTAATTTTTTTAATATGTTTCTTATTTTTCTCATCAGGTACTTAGGTCATTTGAAATCATATATGAGGAATAAATCTTAATAAGAAGGCTCTATTGCTGAAGGATACATAGATAAAGAGTGTTTGACCTTCTGTTATAGGTATTTGGATGGGATTGAGATGAGATTCAACCATGCTAGATGTGCCGACGACATCTCCTCTAATTCTTGTTCTGAAAATCAGTCATCGACATTTCCAACTATTGGACGACCAATTGGAAAGGGGTCACATTTTACACTGATTGAATTGGATTTTCTAAAAGCACATAGATATGTGCTACTCAATAGTGTTATTATATATCCATTTATTGAAGAATTTTGATTGTAAATAAAGAGGTGACTAAGAGGATGAGCTTGAAATGAGATGGAATTAAAAAAATCTATTAATAAAGAGATTGTCGAATGGTTCACCTATCATATAAGAATATACTCATATTCAAATCATTTACCTGTAGTTATTTTGTCTATGTTAAAATTAACAGTTAATATCTTTTTATCTAGATAATGAATATTGAAAATTGAGCTGAAATATCAAATGATTTGAAGTTTTTGGATTGAGGTCCTATAAGAAAGGCTAAGAGATTCAATGCCTACAATATTCATGGCTTTAGGTTTTGTACAATTTATTGTGAAGAAGACTTGAAAGCTAAAAATAGTGGTGTATTTACATTGGTAGAGGTGGGATACTATGATAATCTAATTGATATAATTTAATTAAATAATCATTTTTAGTTTTCTGTTGTCTTATTCAAATTCAAGTGGGTCAACATTGATAGGGGTATAATGAAAGATTCTTGACATTTTACTTCTATCAAATTCTATCGCTTGATGGATACCGGTGAGCATGAAGAACATGATCCATTTATCTTGTCTTTACAAGAAAAGATGGTTTATTATGTGGATGATGAAATACAATAAGTTTGGAGTGTTGTTGTACACTTAAAGCAGAGAGAATTATATGATATTGGTGATGAAGATCAATTGATGCCTTTTGATAGTGAACCTCATAAAACAAAAAATATTGAATAGTTTTTTCTTGACAATATCAAAATGGTAGAACTTCCAAGAGAGGGTGAAAATGAATGACTCATCACAATAGAGGTTGATAAAAATTAAGATAATGAAGATGAAGATAATTGAATGTATAAATTGGTAATGAAATCATATTACAATTTCTCATTGATAAGTGCTTCATACATATATACATTGTTCTAGTTTTTTTTTGTAAAAAGATTTTAGTTTTTTATTTTTATATATTTAATATAACTTAACCATTTGAAATGAAATAATGCCGAGAACAATTTTTTTAGGATTCTACCTGATCAACATCTCAGAGCATGCCACTTCTACCATTATATTCTGTGGATCATAGTGATTCCATTATACCTAAGACTTCTAGTGAGCTAGTCATTTCCCATGATTTCATTGGTAGTACACTGCCTAATTCACCTCTAGAGATGGAGTAGTTGGCCACCCTCCATCCAGGAGATATTGGTGAGTTTCTGTTACTGATATGTATGCCATTTTTCAAAAAAAAATTATATTTTATTAATTATTTAATTCCTTTTTCAAATAGATAAAGACAACCATAAAAAAGGATAAAAATAATAGCACAAAAAATGTATGGGACTTGAAGGAATTAAAGATTATCATTCCATTGATTATTTTGTGGTACGTACCGGGGACACTGCTAGAATATATGGGCAAATTCTTGGGTAGTTTGCTTAAGAGATAGTTAGATTTCCCATTAATTATAAAGATTGGAGTCATATTCCGACAACTTGGAAAAATTATGTCTTTGATACTCAAGTAAAGGTAATATTAATTTAATATTCCTTGATAACTAATTTAAAAGACAAGAGTATTTTTTAATATATTTATAAAGTGTTATGTTTTTTATTTCTAGATGTTTTTTCATTATGATGCCCCTCACTCTGTTTCACGACCATGAACTTTGCAAAGAACACATACAATATCCATAAAAAAAAATAAAATGACACTTTTATATAAAAAACATGTATTTCATGTTATACCAAAAAAGTATTATTTTGGATTGACATGTGGTTGATTCCTATATGCCAAAAATAAATTATAGATCTTTATCCATAAGTTTGAAAACAATTTGAGATTATTTTCTCAGTTTTGACTTAATAAACACTTATGAAAGGTATAAAAGCCTCTAAACACAAGTGGGGGGGGGGGGTCAAAACTAGAAAAATGATGTTATATTTCCCTGAAATCAAGGTACAATGACTTTAGATTTAATTTTGAAATATAGGAACTGACGACATATCATTCTGAATGACAGTTTTCCCATTATGGATGTAAATGTGTTTTTAGTGTTTTAAAACACTAAAACGTGCCTCGAACGATCCAAACCAGGAAAATGATATCAAATTGTCTTGAAATCATAGGAAAACCACATTAGATTTAATTGTGAAATGTAGGAACTAACAAAACGCCATTATGAATGACGGTTTTCCCATTATGGTTGTAAACACATTTTTAGTGTTTTAAAACACTAAAATGTGTGTGGAATGGTCAAAACCAGGAAAAAATGTTAGATTGTCTTGAAATTAGGTAACAAACACCATAGATTTAATTTTGAAATGAAGGAATTGTCAACACATCATTCCGAATGACAGTTTTCCAATTATGGTCGTAAATGTGCTTTTAGTGTTTTAAAACACTAAAATGTGCATGGAATGGTCAAGACTAGGAAAACAATGTTGGATTCCCCTAAAATCAGAGGATAAACACTGCTTATTTGTTTTTGACATGTATGCATAGACAAAACATCAATCTGACATGTGGTGTGGTCGGAATTACATGAAAAACACTTATAAAAGGTACACAAGCCTTTAAAAACAAGTATCAGGGTGTCAAAACTAGGAAAACGATTTCATATTGCCCTAAAATCAGAGGAAAAAAACTGTAGATTTAATTTTTATATTTAAGAACTGATGACATGTCATTACTACTGATGGTTTTCCTGTTATGGATGTAGCCTTGTTTTTAGTGTTTTAAAAGACTAAAACATGCATGGAATGGTCAAAACTAGTAAAACAACATCATATTGTCCTTAAATCATAGGATAAACTGTATATTTAATTGTGAATTTTAGGAACTGATGAAACATCATTATGAATGAAGGTTCTCCTGTTATGGATATAAACATGTTTTTAGTGTTTTAAAACACTAAAACATGCATGGAATGGTCAAAACTAGGAAATGATGTCGGATTTTCCTTAAATAAGGGGAAAATGACTGCATATTTAATTGTGAAATATAGGAACCGATGAAACATAATTCTGAATGAAAATTTTCAGGTTATGATTGTAAACACATTTTTAGTGTTTTAAAACACTAAAACGTTCATGGAATGGTCAAAAATAGAAAACGATGTCAGATTGTTCTAAAATTAGGGTAAACCACCATAGATTTAATTGTGAAATGTTGGAGTTGAAAACACATCATTTTGAATGATGGTTTTCTTATTATGGCTGTAAATACATTTTTAGTGTTTTAAAACACTAAAATGTGCATGGAACAGTCAAAACCAAGAAAAAAACATTGGATTGTTCTGAAATCAAGGGAAAACCACTGTAGATTTAATTTTGAAATGTAGAAACTGATAACACATCATTCTAAATGATAGTTTTCTCATTATGGATGTAAATGAATTTTTAGTGTTTTAAAATACTACAACATATGTGGAACAGTCAAAACCAAGAAAATAATGTAGGATTTTCCTAAAATAAAGGGAAAATGAATTTCGATTTAATTTTGAAATGTTGGATAAACGACATGTCATTCTGAATAACAATTTTCATGTTATGGTAATAAATGCATTTTTAGTGTTTTAAACACTAAAAAATGTATGGAATAGTAAAAACCTGGTAAAAGAAATCATATTGTCTTAAAATCAATGGACAATGACCGTAGATTGAATTTTGAAATGTAGGAACTGACACTCACCATTTCAAATGACAGTTTTCTCGTTAAGGCCGTAAACATGTTTTTAGTATTTTAAAACACTAAAACACGCATGGAACAGTCAAAACCATAAAAAATGGCCTCATATTTATGTGAAATCATGGGAAAACCATATATTAGTTTTTTTAAAATATAGGATATGATGTGATATCAAAATCTTTAAAAAAAATTTATTACATAAATTCCAATCACACCACACATCACTTTAAAAATAAGTTAGAATATTTACTTACCCCTTTTCAGTTTCAAGTGTTGAATCTTATCTTAAGTAGGCATGGTTCTGTTTTCAAAGTGTTTTGAATTATACATTATTTATTTTATGTTAAAATTATTTCTGTTTGATTAATAAAATAAAAAATTTTATGTGAAACATTCTGAATATATTCTATGTCTTTTCTCTTTCGTATTTCTTTTCCTAAATTTTCTGGTTTTCATTATAGGTGGAAGATGCCGACAATAGGTAATAGGTTAATCATTTCGATCCACGACATTTTTTAGAAGGCATCCATGAAGGTTCTTAGTTTCCTTGGTATGTTAAAATTTTATCAATTATTCTACCATAATTCTAATTTATTATGTTTAGTTTTAATTTTTGTTTCATTTTTTATTATAGCTGATGAGATGACGTGGCCAGTTTCATTTGATGAGATGATGTGGAGGCAGAAAGATGCACTGGAGGTCATGACATGGATGTATATTGGGCATGAGTTGTTTTTGGATATATTTTTTATGTATATATTGATGACCGAGGTATTGGTTGGGGTATGGGGTGATTGAGACTTATGTTATGATGACCGTGGCTGTTTGTATATGACTGTGGATGTATGATTTATGAATGATGGATTTATAATATATTTATATTTTAGTTTATAACATGTAAATTTTTTTATATTTATAGTTTTTTATTTAATATTTTTTAAAAATCAAAACAGATTTAGCGACAGTTTGTAGTGACCACTACTAAACATATTATATTGAATGTATTTAGAGACGGTTCAAATTAACCATTGCTAAAAACAACCGATGCTAAATGATTTGTGGAAATTAATTTTATTTTATTTATATTCTCAATGGATATTTTTTTATTAAAGAATCAACACTAATTAAACAACAAACCACCGCTAAATTCTCCAAAAACAACACTTAAAAAACCCAGCATGAAATAAAACAAACTGCCACTAATTGACTAGCTACTGTGAAATACGCGACGATTTTAGGAATAACCACTAATCTATTAGGTGGTAGGTTAAACTGATCCTAGAAAACTAAATAACTGCTACTAATAACCCTTTCTTTTTTAGTGAGGACATCCTATAATAAAATTATCAAATTAATATTATTATAATAAAATTTTAAAAATAGACATGAAAGATGAATTAATTAATTTCTTACAATCTTCTTAGGAACTACCCCATATTCCTCCATAAGGTATTTCCCCCTTTTGACTATTATCTCCCTTTTATATTTTTGATAGAGAGATGAGGGAGAGGGAGGACTAGCCTCCCCAAAGATAGGTGATTCATCTCTAAACTTATTAAACTTATCATTTATTATTTTATTTTTCAATAAAATAGACCCTTCATAGGATAAGGTATGAGTGTTTATATTATTTGCCTTTATTTATTGGTGAGATCTCATAGATGCTTATTAATTGATAATTAATGAATTAATAACTAACTATTTAATCAATAATGTGCCAAAGTTTAATTTTATATAAAGTATGTTATACTCACTGTATATGAATACTACTGTTTTCCAGCTGAAAACATTTTTTATGTGACAAAGTTTCATTTTATATAAATAATTTTATACTCACCCTAGATGAATCCTACTATCTATTATAAATCAATAATTATTTCATGGATTTAATTTTTTTCCCAAAAATATAATATGAAGTTAATAAATATTTAAAATCTATCCATCTTTTTATGACATAAGACAAAAACCCACTTCGAACCTCTTTCATATTGGGGATATCAAATTTTATATGTACGTGAATTGAAAAAATAATTGTTAAATAAAATATGTAATAATTTCCATAAAAAATAAAAAATTAGATACATGATAGATTATACCACCATGTTCTCCCATAGATAATCTCATGTTATTTGGTCAACACTCTTTCAATCGAGATATATTATATTTAAATTGTTATATCTATTTAGTTCCACAAAACACTTAATTTTTTTCTACTTGGACCAATAATATTATCATTATCATCAAAGTCTATAGTTCAAACAATATGACCTAGCGAGGCCCTACCTGAGCCAATGGTAAGCTAACTATTCCACCCCAAACCTGCCTCCAATTGACATGGGGATGGTAATTTACACTAATTAGGCATATCACACAATATATGAGGTCTTATCCTATGTCAACCTAAAATAGATACATATCTCCAATGCATAAAATAACCTAAATCACCATTTGTATATTTATATATATAAAAAACTAAATTGTATATAATATACCCATGAGACATCAAATACAAGAACAAGACCATTTAATCAAATAACAACGGAAATAAACATCCTACGATCCTCCAAATCTGACAGACACAGGACCCTGTAAAACTGCTCCTCATTGCACATAATCCTAGATCAATTTCAAGCTGTAACTGTCACCACCACCATTAGGAAACACCATGCTCCATCACACATCACCAAGAATCATCTCTAAACAAGACACACTAGGTCCAGATCTTCCAATACCATCTATGAATTTTTTTATCATTTTCATAGTAACAACACATGTGGTAACAAAGGCTGTGTAGGTGTGAGCATAAACATGCTCAGTAAGATGCCCCAAAAACACTAAGGAAAGACAAGAAACAAGTCATCTCGAGCTCTGATGTTTAGAAGTAACCATGATGAATATATTAATTGATCTATATATTCTCAATAACTATAAGTCATAGGGATGAAAGTAAATTTTAGTCAACCCAACTCTAATTCTTTAAGGTTATACCACCTGATAAATTAGGGATGCTCGGAGAACTGAAAATACCATAAAGTATAAATTCAATATCCCAACTATACTCGCATCTCAAATTCAACCAAGGGGTGCCTAAAGAATAAAAATTCTTAAATCATCTGATATTATCAACCTCCCCAACCTTCACATCACCACCAAAATTTATTGAGGGGAAACCGATCCTTAATGAGGTAAGTGGATCAGTCGAGGGAGTAACACACCTTACCATACACAATCACCTTATCACCATTCTCAAGACCCATAAGGGAACCAACATGTTTCCAAGTATAGGTCTTGGTCAAGGGAGTAATAACCCCAATTATCATAATAACTTAGGCTTGAAAACCCACACACCTCACATAATCTGTAATGGAGGACCCATGCCTTGTTGAGAAGCACATGAGAGACAAGGAAGTTTCTAACTATATAGATAAAGGATTTGTGCCTCATTGAGTAGCACACAATAGGAGAGGGAGAACCTGACTTCATTTATAGAGGATACACACCCTGATTAGCACACAACAAATGAGTGGGGGGGGGGTACCTAACTTCATAAATAGAGGACCCGTGGAACAAGTATATGGGGGAGTGTTAAACTCTATTAGTAATGAAAGTGACCCACATCTCACCAAGTAGCACACAACCATCAAGGGAGTACCTAACCCCATGAATGATCTGATCTCTAAGACTAATCTTCATCATTAGATCTAAAATGATAAGTAGGATAAGTTGCATGTATCACCTCACATATCACCTTTTATTCCATAAGGAAGTGCACCATCATATTCTATATATATGTAAAGAAAACGTTGTCACCCCACCTACTTAAAAAACATAGTTAAACTACCCATATGGAAAGACATCGGTACAATATGATTGAGTTAATCACTATGTAGCATCCCATCCCGAAGGGGCCTCACATTATGAACCCTTTCCATTTCATCCCACGAGCCTCTCTAATTTTGGGCCACCACATCATGGACTCTCAGTCATCACCCCAACCTTCACGTAGTGGTATTTTTTGGCAGGAAATGACTATATGTTAAGGTAAATCCTCATGTAAGTGAACCTTATGTATGTGATTTAGTCATAACACCACTTTAGATTATCATGTTGTGGCACCCCTCCATCACGCCATGAATGTACTTCTCCTCGAGGTAGAATGACACATAACTCCCATGTCTTATTCTCCACACCATGACATGAAGACCACACCATGAAGAATCCTTCACTATGTGACCATGCTGCATCCATATATCCATGTAGTGACACACCCTTCATAGCATGACTACATCTTCGATATCGAATTCTTATAGAGGATCAAAATGCCTTATTGTATTTGTTCTAACCTATAATCATTCCTAGGTCAACACCGAACACCTTAATCATTGCTGTTGTGCCTCCAATGGTCTACCAATGGCCACAATTCACCAAAAAAATGGTTTGATATGGGTTCTCACACAAACCCAATGCCTCCAAACACCACTTCTTTAGAGATCCCATGTCATTGTGCCCTCCATCAATCTTCCATCACCTATCATTGATCTTGCAATCCATGATCCTTTCTTCTACATCCAAATATATTGATTGAAGGAACCAATCTTAATCAATTATCAGTCCTAGCCCGATTCATTAAACTACCAATCATGATGAGGATAGTGGTAAAAACAAAAAGAACATGGGGAGAAACAGAGGAAGAATAAGGGCTTGACACCCAACATAATCATCCAATAAATATAGATTGTGTTCAAGATTCCAACAATGAAGAATATAGATAGAAAACATAAATTTAATAATATTAATCCAAAATTGAAATAAATAATATTTTAAGGACATGTGGTTCAAGAAAAAAATTCAAGGATAATTATACATGCTCAAAATCATCAAAAATAGAGAAAGAAAAAAATAAATCCCTACCCCATGACATAAAAACCATCACTTTAATTCATCATTTTTGATTCCATGGTTTTGTTTGTCATCAACACACAATTTGATCCTTGATATCATTATAGATCTAACCCCACTCATTCGATCCATTTTCGACTATTCCAAGATCTAGTCACTCCCTTGTCTCACTCTCTAGGGGTTATAATGTCAACTATATGATCCCATCCTTTTTCTAGGTATGTCCCTCTTTGAGTTTTTCATTAAACCTATTTTGTTTGGGGTTTCCTTCTTCTTTAAGATTTGGTGGATGAGTCCTGTTTGAATATGGATTGATTTTTCTAGGGAAAATGAAATAATTTTTGGGGATGTTTATTTTTTTAAATTAAGGGAGTCTGAGTATGAACGTGTTAAAGGGGATTATGAGGGCTTTCTATAAATTTGGAAGTTTTTAGAGGTGGTTTGATATCTTCTACATCAGATGGTCTTAAAGCTTCCTACATGACATTTACACACCATGTATATGTTACATGACATGTAACTGTTTCCAGGAAGATGCTGTGAAATGGCTTCATGACATGAAATGAATACACACTACGGAAAGGGTTCATTTTGTGTAATATTCAAGCAGGATTATTTTAAACCAAGGCGATTAATTTTTCAGAGTATCTCATAATTTGAGAAATACATAATGTGAAAGTTTTAAACACCATGTATTTCTAGAGCTAAATAGTTTTAAGGCTATGATGTGGATGTGATTCATTATTCATTCGTATGAATCCCTCTTATCTTGATCCCTAGGTTATTTTCAAGTGATTTTGGAGTGACTTTTCCCCTTCCAGATGTCTCGATCAAGTGATCAATCTTTGGTGTTGATATTTATTTTGTGTGATCCGATTCTTTTTGTGATATTCTATGCCTTTGTTCTTGTTGGCATTATCAGTTGGAAGTGTTGTCTTGATCACCAAATAAAGTTAGTTGGTATAAAAAAAAACCCTATGACCTATTTCTAATTATTTAATTATGTGAAATATTGTATTATTTCACTGACACAATGTCCACATTGATTAATTAAATAATGGGTGATGATATATCATGTGTTAGATTACTCATTGGGTCCCTTTTGATACAAAGGTGTTGTGAACTAGCTTGAAACTACCCATTGAGTGATCCTACCCAGGAATAATAATGATTTGGATAATGGATTAAGGTATGGTTTAGCATGACATGAGAATTAGGTTATTTCTTGTGATAGATTTATCGTAGAAAATGGATTAATTTTTTATTGATATGGATGGTGCTAATTTGATTATAAATGGGTGTGAAAACTGGCATGGAAATGACTTAAGATGTAAGTTAATGAATAAATGGGTAGTTGAAAGGATAATGGTAATTGGAAGAATTAACCATTTCGGATTATGATGTGATGTTGTGATATTATTTACATTATGACTTGTGTTTAGTTTCAAGATGAAATGCCCATATAAAGATCTTTTCCAATTGATGCTGAAATGCTTGTATAGAGATCTTGGATCGGTTATGATAAAATGATTATATATAGAGCTTGGACTAGATGCTAAAATGCTTATAGAGAGTTATTTTCCTGGTTATGTGATTATGTCATGGTTTTGTTGTTATGGTTGGCATGGTTGTGCTACATATTTATAGATATTTCCTTATGGTGTTGAAGTAGGTTGATTCCTATACTATATCAATTGTTTAATTAATACACTTATATATCAATTATTTCATGCACTTATTTATCAGACTATGTCACAACCCGTACCCCGGGGCTCGTGCCATAACTACCCCAAGCCCGCCTTCCATAGGCCAGGGGCTAGCGACTAGCACCGGAAAGGCATATGCCTAAAGCGGGCAGGCATTGCCTATAAAAATGTATAAACACACAGTCTGAGAACACAAAAAGAAGCAACTATGAAGTAAACTGCTGTAGTAAAAGTGTACTAAAAGTAAAGGGACCAGAATACAAGCCCAACTGGAAAAGTACAAGTACAACTGAAAGGTGAAAAGAAGCTCCTGGATCATCCACCGCGGATCCTACCTGAAGGGTAGGTACAAATTGCCTTCATAGTACTCCACTTCCACCCGTCCCTTCCATGTTCTTCGCACCAAATATCCACCTCCGAGCACTATCTAGTCCTTGCTCCCTCAACCTCGATCAATGTTGTACGTCATCTGCACAAGACACAACAATGTGCGGGCAAAGCCCGTATAGGGGTGAGTATAACGATACTCAGTAGGGACCTCGAGACCCCAAAGGTCTCCTAGAATTCCACAATTAAAAACCACATGGTAACACCACGAAGGAAAAGTACCACACAAGTAAAGTATCACATAGCATAACCTCAACCACAAGCACAAAGTAAAGACAGTTCACACCAGGATTTATTCTAGGGGTAGTAACAAGTAACATCCCCAGTCACAACGTCAAACACCTCGACTGCTGGAGAACTCCTCCTCTATCGAGTATAGTGGGACTTCCTCATCACACAGAGGCACTTCCCACTAACCTTGGACTGCTAAGGTACTCCTCCTGTCGAGTACCGTGGGTTTGCCATGTCACATAGAGGCGCTCCCCACCATGGGTCTGCCGCGTCACACAGAGGAGCTCCCCCTCAGGGCCTGATGAGGTAATCCTCCTGTTGATTACTATAGGTATACCACGTCACAAAGAGGCACTCCCCACCATGGGTCTTCCATGTCATACAGAGGCGCTCCCCACTGGGTCTGTTGAGTCACTCCGAGTTGTAATGGTCAGTAGTCATTAAGTCTCAACCAGTCGTAGGGTTCTGTACGTAGCGCAGATGGGAGAACCACTCCTAATGCCATCATTCATACCTCAACCATCCCAAAGTCCCACTAATAAGTATTCCAAAGGTTCGTCATTTCATAATGGACCCAATGCAATAGACAGCGCGTCAATCGGATGCCCGATATGTAAGTTATTAGCGTTTCCACTCTGAGGGCTCGGTTGGATTTCAGATTCGATCCAACCAAGACATACTATAGCTTTATCTAAAACTCAAGTGGAGTATAAAAAAGTTCCATATCAATCCAAGTATTCTGTTTCCATAGATGGTTTATCAAACGGATGCCCGATTCTCAAGTTACGGCCAAAAAGCTGAAAATGAGTCTGAATAGGCCCGGGTTCGGTCCGAACCCACTTTGGCCGACCCGACCCAGTTCGGATCGACCCATCCTGACATGGGTCTGGCCCGGATAGCCTGGGCCTTGGCAGTCCCGGCCCTCTGGGCCGTGTCCCGGCCCGACTCATGAAAGGGGCGGCCCGGCCCAGCCCACTGCGGCGCAGCCCGCTGCGGCGCGGCCCGCTGCAGTGCAGCCCGCTCGGCTAGTGGTCTGCCGAGGTGGGGTCCGCCGTGACTGACACTCGGGGGGAGGTGCCCCCTAGTCTTATTGAATGGCCCGTGGACCATTCGGCTACTGGAACGCGGGACCCGCCGGAGGGGTCTTGCCCGGTGTGGCGCGGTTGACCGGACTTCTTCCTAGTGGCGTGGTCGGGCGCCATTGCTCCACTGCAGCCGGCCAGATATCGACCACCCTTCAGCCTCCACTGCGGCCAAGAGGCCACGACCTTTTTCTCCACCAGCAGCACAGAGGAGTGTCACCACTCCTCTACGCGGACGACCAGCGTGCCGATCGCCACCTCTTGCTTCGCCCCGACCAACGGGCCGCGACCTCCTGCTCATCCAGCGGCGTGGACGCGCGCCACCCTTCCTTCATGAGGTCGGCTAGGTGTCGGCCGCTGATTTATTATGCGAGCCACCACGGCTTTGTTCCAAACCCAAAAAATTAAACCATTTCATTTTCGTGATCCTTGCATCGAGGGCTCCGTGTCCATATATCACGCTCATCAAAACTCCATGTTTCCAGCGTCAATAAATATTAGACGTTGAAGAACGCATACAGAACTCACGAAGAATAAAAATAAAGAGGAGAAAGTTTTATGTGCGGGACTATGGCCATGTTCATTTGGCCATCTTCATCATGAATTTAGGATATGTATAATCAATAAACTAAATTCAAACATAAATAAAACCCCTACCTTGAACGTTAGAGAATCGTCCGCGCTTGCCGGTGGACCGTGTTCTTAGTTATTGCGACCAGCTCCCAAAGACGCCACTCACATGTCGCCCATTGGTGGTTTGATATCATCCATTAGCTCCTACTGGGTCAGCTTTGTCTTCTAAGGGTTTGGCGTCGCGACATTCCTTCAGCAATTCGCTGCTTGGTGAAGCTCTCTGATACCCCTTCCCTAGCTCCATATTTGTAGGAGAGGGGGAGAGTAAGTAACGATGCAGGGAGTTAATGGGTCTCATTAATTAGGAAGATTCATAATTTCCACCATCATTAATATTACTCAGATTGGAGGTTCAAGCCATTTATTGGCTTGAAACGTCACCGGTCCCACCTTACCGCTCGTCTGTTGGAGGAATAGAATAAAAATAAAATAATAATGTTATTTTATTTATTCTATTAAAAAGTTCCAAAAACTAACTTTTTCTCTGGACCTACTATGGTCAAAGTGAAATATCCTTTAACCGAATATCATCCCTATGGATTCAATGGAATCCTCATATTTTTAATCCGAGCACCGATTCAAAAGTTAGAAAACCCCGCTCATGCGTTTACTGAACGTACTCGAAAAAAAGTTCAGAAAATTATTAACAGTCACCCTCAACCCACGCCGGTCAAGGTTAGGCTCCACCTAAGTGATACACGGCCCAACAAACCCAAAAAAATTCTCGTATTTCCAATCAGAGCTACAATTTAAAAGTTATGTATTTTACAATAAAATAATTATCATTTAATTATTTTATTTACGACCCATAACTAACTTTCACTGGTGGTCCTCGCCGGCCAAAGTTAGTACCTGCTTAAAGAAAAAATACCCTCATGAGCTCAGTGGTGGTCTTGGATTTTTAATCCGAGTTATTGTTTGTGAGTTATAAGCATTTGAAAAATAAAATAATTTTACTTAATTATTTTATTTACCGTTATGCCATTTTTTGGGTTTTCTCATAGGAGGACCGTGACGACTAAACTTAAGTCTTCCCTAGGGTAATCCCACCATCCTGAACACAAAGATCCCCTCAGATTTATATTTCGGGTAACCATTTAAGATTTATTCCACTTTTTTATAAAAACATCTTACGCGCGTTAATTAAAGCTTAACAAAATTTCGACGGATCATTTCGCGCACTCCGGGCCTCAAAATTGCACGCCGTCAGATTTTGTGGTCTCGAAATAATTCTATATAATTAAAAAAAATTATACATAAATTATGGGACATTACAGACTGGTTTTGTTTAGAAATGGTTGTGTTGACCTTCTGAGTTTTACTCACACCCTATTCGGGCTTCCGTTTTATACCTAAATATATTACATGGATGCATTTTTGGATAAGGGAAAAGGACCTTGTAGTTGATTGTTTCTTACTGGATGGGTTGGATCTTAGAGACGGAACCAACATGTGGTTATAGAATAGGGTCTTTTGATTTTATTTGTGTCATTTTATTCTTTTATTTATTTGACTTCCAATAGTTCATTTAGTTACATTTTAGCTTGACATTACATGGTTCATTATTATTTGGGTTACTTGGTTCTTCCTTTACCTTCCAGTTGTATGTTGTACTAATTATGCTATTTTCCATTACTCTGATATTTTTTTTACTTCCACTATATTATGAATCTATACTAGGGAGTATTTTATCCCCACTATGGTATTTACACCCTTCCTACTAGTCGGTATCCTCTAGAATACGAGAAGACACACTTGAGGTCCAGTAATCAACCTGATTTGGTCACACGAGAGAGTTCTAGATTGTGGAATGCTACAAAGTGGTATCAGAGGATTAGGTTTTTATTTTATGTTGATTTATTATTTGGAAAAGTTATAAAGGAGACTACTATGTTCCAATACTTGGTAATGGGATTGTTCATGGGAGTAGCTAACCCATATATGGGTGAAAATATGAGTTCCCAGGGATTTGATTGTTGTTAATGATGCTCGCTTGTTACAGTTTAGGTTATTTCACCTTTGATGATTCACATGTTGTGTGGTGTTTGTTTCTTAAGATTTATACTCATGGCCTATAATGATACAGGATGAGTATGAATTCATCAAGATAGGAACATAAGGATATATCTTGACATGACTTGTTCATTATGGGGATATATTTATTTCATGTGATATATTTTCCTATATGAAATGTAAAATGAGTTACCTATTGTAACTGATAAATGTAATAAATAAATGATTATGTCATGCTAAATCACTTGTTGAGATATGTTTAGAGAAACCATGATCCAGTGGTTCTCTGTTTTTGTCACATGTTGAGGTGGACCATGTTGTTATCCAGTTTTCTAAGGAGTACGTTTGTCTTATAGAGAAAATTTTTCCTCATCTTCTATGAATTGTGTATCAAGAGAGTGGAAATCATCACGCTCATAATGTATCTAAATTAGAGATTCTTGTATCTCATTAAGAACAGATGTATGTTCAGCTTCAAGACAACTTCTTGGGGGTCATGCGATCCATGAAAAGGTTTGGTATTGTGTCTTCAATATTTGAGATGATAAGAGAGTTTTAGATGAAGCATCTGCCTACATTTACTGGGGAGGGAGGACCCCATGTAGATGAGTTCTAGATCGGGTCAGTCTAGAGAATCATCAAGCACCTAGAGACACCCACATATAGAAGGGTGAATCTTAGTGCATACATGCTTAGTGGACTTACCAAGTTTTGGTGGGAAATGTTAGAGAAAGATGTATAACAAGAGGAGTTATCCTGGAAGGAATTTGAGATGAATTTTCTGAGCTACTTATAACAAGATATATTTAGGGATGATAATGATCACAAGCTAATTCACCTAACATAGGAGGAAATGTCTATGATGGACTATTATAGACATTTCATTGACTTTTATCACTTTGTGCCATCTTTAACTGCTGATGAGATATCCAGAGTGAGACATTTTCAAGATGAGATTCACTATGAGATTAGGTTATAGGTGAACATCTTGTTCTTGAGTATCTTTTTATAATTGACAAATCAGGTAATCACCGTGAAAGAGAATTTGAGAGAGTCCCCAAGAAATGGCTAGGCTATTTTAGTAGGGTGAATTGGGATCTCTTCTTCTAGTGTCAACAAGCACCACTATGAAAATTATCACTATGGAAATAGTGGTTAGAGCAGTTAGGGTAGTGGACAACCATCTTAGGAATGTGTTCTACTATAGTGGTATTAGTATGGAAAGTTGGGCCACAAGCAGCCTCAATGTATGTACCTTGATTTAGAGTTCAATGTTTATGATATGTTGGGTCTCCTTAAGAGGTTTTGTAGGGGTACACAATAGAAGACTAGTGGAAGGGGATTAAGACAAGTATCCGAGTCTAGGATGGACTCAACTACCCATTAATTGATAGGTAATTGGATTTACATAGGATGACCAAGTTGAGGTAGGGGGTGTGGTACCCTAGTGCTAGAGTGACAATATCAGGAAGAGGGAATAATTTAAGGTATTTATACTAGAGCCCAGGGAAGAGGGGATTTTCAAATGCACACTACGCTGTCTACTATGGATAGTGTGGATGCAATACCTTCTAATGTCACAAGTACGATTCTTGTATCAACTACCATTTCTTTCATTTTGTTTGGTACATGAGAATCACATTAATTTTTATATTATCTTTTTTCAAATGGTTTGGTCTTGGTTATGGAAATCTTGGATGGTGTTTTGACCATCGATATATCATTGGGATTTTGGTAAGTGAATATCAAATTTTAAAAGGCGTGTTATCTAGAAATTAGTGGTTACTGTTTCTTTTAGGAATCATTCGCACTGGAAATGATAGGATTTAATTTTATTCTTAGTATTAATTAGATAATTATATGCTAGGATCATATCAAATGTTACTAAAGGATATTTACCTTTATATATTCAGAAGGTTACAACTATACTCACTAGGGTAAGTGGGATCTTCTGGCTGGTTGTGAATGACCAATTTAGTGCAGATTGGATTGTCTCACGACTCAATTAAGAATTATTTTTATGAATGATGGTGGAATGTAGTAGGGTAATTTTCTTCCAATGGTAGACTATTTTTAGGATGTCTTTACTGATGAGTTTTAAGACTTACCACCCGAGAAAGAGATTGAGTTCATGATTGAGTTGGTGTTGGGAGCAGAGCCAATTTTTATTCCACCTTATAGGATAAAACCAAGAGAGCTTCAAGAATTGAAAGTTTATTTGGAATATCTGGAGGCCAAGGATTTTATACAGACTAATACATATCCATGGGGTTCTCTAGTTCTTTTCTCAAAGAAGTATGATAGGAATTTGTGTTTATATGTGGACTATCATAGATTGTACCCAATGATGGTCAAGAACTGATATCCCCTTCCACACATAAATGATCTCTTCGATCATATGAGAGGTGATAAAATATTCCCCAAGATCAATTTGAGATTATGATACCACCAATTTAGTATGGGACCATCAAATATACCTCTGATTACTTTTAGAATCATGTATAGATTGTATGAGTTTGTAGTGATGTCGTTTGGTTTGATGAACGCATCAGCGGTATTCATGGCCATATAAAATAGGATATTTTATCATTTTTGGATTAGTTTTTGGTAGTTTTTGTTGATGAAATCTTAGTGTACTCCCAGTAAATAGATGATCATGCCCAATATCTTGACATCATCTTGAGTACACTGAGGGAGCATCAACTTTATGCCAAGATAAAAAAATGCAGTTTATGGATTGATAAAGTGAACTTTTTGGGTCATGTCATCTTAGAGATAGAAGTGTCAGTGGACCCATAAAAGGTTACAACTATATTATATTGGGAGCAGACCAAGAATTTCTTTTAGATTCATAGATTTCTAGGTTTATCAAGTTATTAATGGCAGTTTATCCAAGACTTCTCTTGTTTAGAAGCACCAATGAATGGGCTGACCAAGAAAGGAGTGAAGTTTGTTTGGTCGGATGCATGTGAGATAGATTTTCAGGATATTAAAGGTAGGATAACCTCAACACCTATCCTCACCTTACCTATTTCAGGTAAAACATATACATTATAATGTGATTTATCCGAGGTTGGACTCAGAGAAAATATGATGCAGGGGGATCGAGTGGTTTCTTATAGATCTATATAGTTGAGATTTCATGAGAGGAATTATCTTACTCATGATCTAGAGTTATCTATAGTGTACATTCCTTGAGACACTGGAGACAATATCTTCTAGGTAATATATTTTTGGTGTACATAGAACACAAGAGACTCAAATACATCTTTTCTCAGTAAAACAAAAACCTTCAGTAGAGGAGGTGGGTTGAGTATATGAAGTATATCAACACCGAGTTGGATTATACACCAAGAAATGGAAACTTTATTACCAATACCTTGAGCTGGATGATGTAGACAGAGGTAGTGCGGGAGTCTTATGACAAGTGGCAGAAGATGTAACTATTTTAAAATATGCATCTGAATGTTTAGGAGTCCTAAGGATGAGTGGCTCTGAATTCGATATCTATTATACCCGTGCTTCTTGATCGGATCAAGACAGAGCAGTTATCTGATCTAGAGGTCTTAGTATTGATAGACAACTTATATGCTGGGAATACACCTTCGGGATAGTCTCTTTATTAGATTTTGTGTCCTATAACCAACTATTTTTAATTTGATTACATGAATATTTGATGTATTAAATATTAAATTAAACATCTTATTACATATTGTTCATTGTTCTGCATGAACATAATGTAATAATGTTCTAGAGTATTTATCGCATTGATAATTTCATAGTAGTTTCTCGGTATGATGAGAACCTTGAGGTTTTATGATAATATTATTAATATACTTCTGTAGTTGGATAACATACTATGATGGGACACATAGTATATAGACTTTCAGGTGCGAGTACTTGTAAGAAGATGAGACTTCTTCTCATGAAGTTCACACTTGGTAATCTCCAAGACATGAGATTATGAGAACAAAACCATTGATAGGAATTTTAGATGTTTTTGTTTCATTGGATATTCCTATCTACGAGCATGAGTAATGGTCCTTAGAATTTAAGATTATCATTAATGCATATCACTACTTGTGCACTTAGATTTACGGATGAAAACCGTCATGCCGTATGTTGGTGGGAAGTAGGGTACATTGGGTGCATAAAAAATGACATGTTATTAATGGATAAGTCAAGGAAGGATTTGTACCTTCCATATTTATGGAAGTTGATATCTCAGCCTTTTTATTAAAATAGAGCTGTCACCCTAAATTCCAGGGTTATGGTGTAACGATGAGTTTATTTTAGATAATCAAAGAATGATGCATCAATCATATAGGTTTATGACAACATCATGTAACCTGTTTAATGAGATATTTTGACAAATGGATTATATTACATAGTGAGTATTCATATGTGGTTGTCGACGTTGTGAATTTAAGTTCTTTCTCTTGGGTGCCTTGACCCATTTCTAGATAGTAATCTTGGACTTTAGGCAAGCCCGCTTAATTCCAACAAGAAAGAATCCTAGAGGGTCACACACTAAGTATTTCTAGTGGTCTCGATTAAATTCTATTTGAATTTAATTTATGGAATAAATATTATTCTCAAGACTAATGAATAATTTTATTTAAGTTATATTGATTGCATAAATTAAATAAATATTTATTCATCGGATTGTGAATAAAATATATTTATTTATTTTATTGATTATTTAATAAATATTTATTTATTAGTTTGTGAATAAAATATTTATTTAAGAGAATAAAATATTTATTTAGGTGTTAAATAAATATAATAGGAGTTCAAACAGACCAAGATTATGTTCGATGATAAAATAATTATTTACGAGTTGGTAAATATTATTTATCCATTTTTCATAAGTTGGCACACCACAAAATAATAATACTGTTATTATTATCATGTGGAATGAGATTTCATTAATTATTATAATTATATTTAATAGCTATTATGAAATTAAATTTTGTAACTGAAATCCCATCTTTATAAATAAACGGCTACGTCTACTGTGTAATTCATTCGAAACCAATTCCAAGTTTGGGAATAGAGAATTGTTGCGCACAAAAAATTATCTCTTGACTAATCCTCCTCTCTCCCTCTCAATAATGATAAACCCAAGAGAAAATTTCTTTAATACCAAAGAACGAGTGACCAAGAACAAACAACACAAGACATTCGATTCACCACGTTGGAACCCAGAAAATGAGTGACATTTCTCGGAGACCATTGAAGCACGTGTGGATCACTGCTAGAAGGATTCTAACCTTAGAACCTCATAAGTGCAATGAATGAAATCCAAAAGGGATGTTTTAGAAGATCAAAAATTAACAATGAATAAAGTTTCTAAGCCCAAGTATTTATTTATTCAGATATTAAATAAATTAATTATAAATTTGACATGCAAGATCCTCACTCTTGGTTTCGGGCAATGATTATTAAAATAAAATTTAATATATCACCCACCACTGCATGCTTCCACCAGAACCAAAATCAACAAGTGGTATAATAGGGGTCATGTTTAAATTTCTAATTATTTATTTGATTATTGATCTATGCACAATTGGGGTTAGATTTTATTTCATGTTATTAGTTATTTAACCTGATTTGAATTAACATGTTATCGTTATATTAATCATGTTCGTTTAGTGTTTCATTTTCTTAAAGGTTTAAGAACAAATGAAGAACGATCGAAGATACCATCGGGAGGTGCCAAATCATTGGCCGATAAAACTGGGTTACATGGCGTGTGGACAAAGCACATATTGTATACCCATGTGTAGTGTATTTAGATTCTCTGAGTAATTAATTACATGCAGTTCTTTTATTGCACACCTCGGGTTGACCGGGACAACCTAAGACATATAAATTGGATACATGGTGTGTAATTGTCATGTACACACCATGTAGTCTAGCTGAGTCAACATACTGAATCCCCAGACATGTGAATTGAATATACAACAATCGAGGTACATGATGTGTAGCTACATGTACATGCCACATAGTCTCCCATTAATATAAAAAATTAAAATTACATGAAATTTGAAATTGTAGCATTAAAACCTTATTTTATTGATTAGCACACTGTTGTGTGTTTTACAATTTAATAATGGTTTTAAAGAATTTTAAATACTCAATTAATTTATTATAATTAATATGTCATTATTGGTTTCTCCGTTTCTTTGTCATGAATTCCATTGATGATGGGTATATACAAATAATATCAGATTATCATTAAGATGAAATGGAATTAATTAATTAATTTATCAATTAATTAATACAAGTGCACTTATCTTAAATAATAAAAGAATGAATAAATGAATGCTAGTCGTTTAATTTTGTGTATTTGTTGTACGTGTGACCGTTCATGAGCTTGAACAATACCTATGTATGTGTTGTAATTTATTTAATAAAATTAATTACAAGGTTTTTAAACTATTTAATATTAAATTAAAATATGACCCACCCGCTATTATTATGTAGGACCTTTAGGTCACACCCGATTTTTTTTTCATGTCTTGGTTTTGATCTGGTTTGTTGGAAATATCGATACTTTTCTTGAGTTTTGGGTGAGATGAATGTTGATTTTTTAACTAACATACATGTCTAATCATCCTACCATGGGTGACCCATAGCTTTTTTGAGAGTTTTTAGAGAAAAGATTGGTTACTTCAAGATTTGGGCCAACCGTGAACCCATTTCCAGATTTAAAAAAATAAAATTTTTATTTTATAACTCCTTCATTTTCAACATTTTTCACTCATTCTACTTTCCACTTAGCCTCCCCTAACCTATTCAAACCACTATATCATTTTGGACCTGTAACAACCCAAAGTTTCATTAATGGAAATCCCACTTGATCTAATTAAATATTTCTTTATGTAAAACATTTATATAAAATGTCAAATTCTTTGGTTTTATATTAAGAATTGTGACCGTTGCTTTTATAGCCGTTAAATAGTGATCACATGATTAGTATAAATATAGGGCTTTAACAAACCAAATTTACTCAGAAAAAGGAAGTGATGACCTCATCTAGTAGAATTGCTCTATACGAAGCCCATTTTTCGGAGCTCGGAAAAGAGGTGGCGTCTTTGGGATTCTCTCTTGACCAAGCCCAAGCTGAACTTCATCATGTCAAGCTCGAACGTGACCGTCTATGGGAAAAGTGGAAGTTGATAGAAATTACCACTCGAGCGATGTTATCCGAGCCACCCCAAGAGTCTGTCACTATCACACACCTTACCCTTTGGTCTTATACGGCTGTTTTAAGGGGTTATGTAACAAATCGATAGTACTATGTTAATGTACATTTTTTTATATAATAATGAATATACTTTCTTGTCATTATTGATACATTGTAAATAGTTTTTAAAGTACAAGTAGTGTTTTTAGTCATTATTTAATTAAGAAATATATTTTATTAAATTAAGGGATTTTTTAATTAAATAATATTTTAATAAAATATTATTATTATTAAATTAATTTTATTATATATAAATGATCATACAATTTTATGAATGCAATTATAATTTTTATTAAGGTTTGAAATCCATTTCTGTCAAAACCTGTGAATTTTCGATAAATATCGGTTTTTATTTTAAAAGTGAAAATTAACATATTTATAAAATTATTTAAATAAAATAAATGATATTTCTGGAATCAGTAAGTTGAAATTATCCAACGGTGAATTTTTCATAATTTTCTGAGACAGTCAAATTTTTGGGTAAAAATTAAATACCGTTTAAATATATAATGTGTTTTATGACATCATAATGACCCAATAGTGATGTAATAAAATACTATAAGCTTTATGTTCGGACAATATATGTTTTAACATTAAAATAATGTTATTTTGGGTTTGTTTTACTTATTTTACAAAGCATTAATGGACCCCTCAAGACTTATTAAACATCTTGTCTTTTTAAATTATTTTCCATGGGAGTGTGACTCACCTCCACATAAGCAACCCCATTATTTTAAGAAGTTAGGACTTTGTCCTTATAAAATATTTTTTTCCTCTCCCATTTTCCAAAAACCATGTGCAAAAACCATGAGCTGATTTGTGGTTTGGATTAGTTTAATGTAAGGGGTCCCAAACCTAAATAATAAAAAATTCACTCACCTTTACTATATAAACCCACCCAAGATCCCACTTCCTCCTCACTCAAAGCCTTTTGAGTTCTTCCAACCTCTACCCTACTCTCTCTAGAATCCTCCCAAGGTGCCCCAAGCTCCCAAGAAGCCTCTCTCAAGCCTCTCTCAAGCCTTTGGAAGCACACTTCCAAGTAAGGGTTTTTTCTTCCTTTCTCATTTTTGTCCAATTTTCTTTAAGTTGTTTTTACCTTTTAATTTCAATTATGAATGTTGGGGTATGGTTTCTCACCTCCCCCATACTTCCCTATTATTGTTTTAATTATGGGAGACCCCTTTATCTCTCATTAAATGCCTCCCATGTACACCCGTTACTATGCCGAAATTCCGAAAGGAACTTCTCTCTCTTCATTTACATTCAAGCAATAATTTTGTATCATGAATCTAAATTACATTAAAATTGTATGGAAATGTATCTATATGACCCACTTACTATCTATTTCATGTAAATATGATGATACACCCCTTTCTCTCTCATCAACCATTTTTATGAATTCTTATGTCACGCCGTTACGCTGCCGAAATTGCACCAATTTTTTAAGCCAATGCCTTTGTGTAGTGAATACCATGACCATTTATACATCAAGGGTATTCAACTTTATGCACATTTACTTATTGATTATAAAGTTTCATTTATGAATTCCACATTCCTTTATCGTGGAATAAATGATTATGTTTAATGAATCCATGTTTTATGATCCATATGGCACACTTATGCATGAAATGAAATGTTTAAGAAGGGCGTGCCCTTATAGCGCTCCAATGCATTGGGTAAAGCATAATATCATTATACGTCATTTTCAATGAGTTTTTACTCATGCTAATTCAAGTGAAATGAGGGTTTACTCATGATTTTACTCATGCTCCATGTGCAATGATCCTTGGCTCAAGCTAATTCCATGTTAAGTGTTGTTTCCACATTTCCATGCTATGATTATCATGCTTTATCATGCCTTTATATTCATGTTTATCTTGTGCTCTATTGATATGCCTATTGTCTAACATGTATTGTACTCCTCATGTATTCCATTTTTATTCCCTTATCGGGATTTATAGATCACCCCTTTTCTTATGCATATCCTGAGGTTATCCCATGCAATGCTAAGTACGAGGGAATGTAGTGGTCATGTAAAGGAAGTTTTCAATAAAGATGTTGTATTTCATGTTTTAAGTTGTTATGTAATGATCCTAAGCCCCAAAGACACTATAACTCTCGATCTTCCATGTTTTATCAAGTGAATAGTTTATGTAATAAATCATGTTTAAGTTTGTAATAAAATTAAGGTTGTCATAGTTGGTATCAGAGGGAGGTTTAGTTATTTTTGGGATTAGGATTAGAAAACCCTAGTAATGCCTTAGATACAAGACTAAGTATAATAAGAACATCCCTAAGTTTTGGTAAGTACTGAGTTAGTGGTTTATCAAATAGATACATCCCTGTCTGGATACGAGCTGGTAGAGGCGGCTCTGGCACAGATGTATCCTAGGGGTAAAACCCAAAAACACTGCTTTGAGATAGACTCGAATGGAAACTGGTGCATGACAACTGACCTTGCTGCACTCTTGGTTACGACACTCCCAGGGGATATGTTTTTATAAATTCACAAGCTTAGTATGAACCCTTATTAAGGTAATTAAAAAAATGCCCCTAAGAATATCTGTTAGAAAGTAGATCATGAAAATCCTAGATTGAATCCTATAGACTCATGAGTTAAGTAAAAAAAAATTTATTTATAAGTCATCAACTTTTGTCTTAGGATTACCCTTTATGTGTTACCCCCTAATTTTCCTTTTATTCCAGCCAATGGTCGGTAATAGGAGGACTTGGGATAACAACCGATGTTAAGATCAGTGTGATGACTGTACTAATGAGATGCCCAATCCAGTGGGAGCGGGAATTACGAACTTTATCATGCTTCTCTCTCAGATAACTCAAGATTTGAATAGAAACACGGGTCAAGAGGAACGTCCAAACCCCCCTAAGAAGGAACAAGTCACTATCAAGAGCTTCATGAGACAAAGGCCTCCTACTTCTAGTGGATCATCCGATCCCACGATCGCTGAACAATGGATCAAATCTATTGAAAAGATCTTCTCCATCCTTCAATGTTCTGAAAAAGAGAAGGTTTTCCTGGAGGCTTATCGTATGGAGGGTGAAGATGATCAATGGTGGACGTTGATAAAAAATATGAAGCCTGAGGAGGAGATCCAGGCATTGGAATGGAAGGATTTCCGGAAGATGTTTTTCGATAAATATTTTCCACGCACCCTCCGGCTTAAGATAGAAAGGGACTTCCTTTACCTCAATCAAAAAGATGAAGAATCTATTAGAGCATACGTGGAAAACTTCACAAGGCTTGCACAATACGCTTCCGGCTTTGTCGTTACCCCCGAATGCAAGGTTGACCACTTCTTTGGTGGGATGAAGCCTAGCCTACGGAAAGTATTAGCGATCCGTTACTTCGACAGCTATGAGGAAATTGTCCGATGTGCCCTCAAGGTCGAAATGGAGATCAAGTAATCATAGGGGTATCATGGGGACAAGAAGCGTAAGGTGGAATTCAATTTTGGTGGTCCGATGGATAAATCCAATGGTGCTAAGAAGATCCAGCACCCCACTTGCCAAAAGTGAGGAAAGAAGCACCCTGGAAATTGCCTCAAGGGGACGAGGAAATGCTTTAGGTGTGGAAGAGAAGAGCACCTAGCTGTTAACTGTTGGCAAGAAAGACCCGCGGCTACGATAGAGGAGAGGAACGTTCCGTTCGAATCTCAACGAGTTGTTCATTTCTACAACTACAAATAATGGGGGCATTTTGCAAATCAGTGCCCTAATCCAAGGGTTTTCGGAGGCAACCAACTACCTCCAAGGCAGAAAGGAAGAGATTTTTCCATCACTTCTACCGAAGTGAACCCCGAAAATGAAGTGGTGACAGGTACCCTAGTTATTCATTTAAGAATATCGAATGTACTTTTTGATTCAGGTTCTATGCATTCTTTTATATCTCAAAAGTTTAGTAGAATAATCCCAGCACCACCACAAATCATGGAAGTGAAGATGTCAATGAGTAAGGAAAATGGGGAAATAATTGCATCCCATGAATATAACTCCTCCCCTGTCATAATCTATGGATTGAATTTCCCGGAAAACCTCATCATACTCCCTCTAGTGGAATTTGATGCAATTCTCGGCATGGATTGGCTTTCCTTATATAGAGCCAACATAAATTGTTAGGAGAGGGAAATCACACTCCATATGGAGAATCGACCCCCGATTCTTTACAAGTGTAAGGGGGAAGATGAATCTCCTTTAGATCCATCATCTCAAGCATGGATATTACTTCCCTATGAGCACGCGTATCTGGATCAGATGATTGAGACCAAGTAAGAAACCATACTTGAAGAAATGCCTATTGTGAGGGAATTTTCTGAAGTGTTTCCCGAGGAACTGCCTGGTCTTCCTCCTAAAAGAGACGTTGAATTCTCAATTGAACTTATACTAGGGGAGCTACCAATATCCAAGACTCCATATAGAATGGATATCATGGAGCTTGAAGAGATGAGGAAATAACTATAGGAGAATTTGGATAAAGGGTTTATACGCCCAAGTGCTTCACCATGGGGTGCACCAGTCCTCTTCATCAAGAAGAAGGATGGGTCATTGCGGCTTTGCATCGATTATCATGAACCTAACAAAATCACGATAAAGAACAAGTATCTTTTGCCACAGATGACTTGTTCGATCAGCTGTGTGGAGCACAATACTTCTCCAAGGTAGATTTAAAGTCGGGATATTATCAAGTAAGGGTGAAGAAGGAAGATTTCCCCAAGACTGCTTTTCGTACAAGATACGGGCACTATGAATTCATAGTAATGCCTTTCAGACTCACTAATGCTCCAACAATCTTTATGGACTTGATTAATAGAGTCTTTAGAGATTACCTTGATAAATTTTTGGTAGTCTTTATAGATGATATTCTAATATACTCTAAAACCAAGGAGGATCATGAGGAGCATTTAAAAACTGTACTAGAGACTTTGCGCAAGGATAAGCTCTATGAAAAGTACAACAAGTGTGAGTTCTGGTTGAAGGAGGTCTCATTCTTGGGCCATATCATCACAAGCAATGGGATATCTGTGGATCCCTCCAAAACAGATGCAATTGAGGGATGGACGAGGCCAACATCGGTAATAGATATCCGTAGCTTCTTGGGGTTAGCTAGATATAATCGACAATTTGTGAGAAATTTCTCACGATTTTCCAACCCTATTACCAAGATAACTCGAAAGGGAGTAAAGTTTTCTTGGAGTGATGAATGTAAAGAAAGCTTCAAGGAGTTGAAAAGGAGTCTTATCACTGCGCCCGTGCTCACTTTACCCACAAGTGGGGAACCTTCTGTGATATTAAGTGATGCTTAAAAGAAGGGTTTAGGCTATGTGCTGATGCAGAATGATAAAGTGATATCCTATTCCTCAAGATAGTTGAAAATCCATGAGCAAAACAATCCAACACATGATCTAGAGTTGGAAGCGGTGATCTTTGCCTTGAAAATCTGGCGGCATTATCTCTATAGGGAGATATGTGAGATATATACTGACCACAAGAGTCTTAAATATATATTCACACAGAAATAGATTAATATGCGCCAGAGAAGATGGATAGAGCTCATCAAGGATTATGACTGTTCAATACATTAACACCCTGGGAAAGCGAACAAGGTGGAAGATGCCCTAAGTAGAAAGGACCCAATGATTCTATCAATGATGAGAATTGAGAAGGATCCAATATTCTTTGACTTGATGAATATGGACATGAGAATCATAAAGAAGGGAACATCATCAATCCTTTCACAAATGATTGGTCAACCATCCCTTTTGGAAAGGTTAAAGGATGCTCAAAAAGATGATGTGGGAATTCAGGAAAAAGTGGAAGCTAACAAAAAAGGTAAATCCTTGGAGTTTAATTTTAATGAAGAAGGAATTGTGCGATTTGGGAAAAGACTATGTGTTCCATCAAGTCTGGAGCTGAAGAAGGAACTTTTGGATGATGCACATAGTTCAAATTTCTCTATTCACCCAGGGAGAACAAAGATGTATCGAGATCTCCGAGAAAACTTTTGGTGGGATAATATGAAAAAGGACATCGCTGAATATACATCAAAGTGCCTAGTGTGTCAGCAAGTGAAGGCAGAGAGGTAGAAGTATAAGGGGATGATGCAACCATTGCCCATACCATAATGGAAATGGGAGAACATCACCATAGACTTTGTCACCAGAATTTTGAGGACATCTAAAGGCAGCAATGCAATCTGGGTTGTGGTGGATTGTCTTACAAAGACTACACACTTAATTTCTATTTGGGAGGATTTATCATTGGATCAACAGGCACCGATATATATCAAGGAAGTGGTAAGGCTGCATGGAGTGCCACTATCTATTGTGTCTGACCGAGATCCAAGGTTCACCTCTAAGTTTTGTAAGAGTCTTCAACATACTCTGAATACTGAACTGAACTTTAGTACGGCCTATCGTCCTCAAACTGATGGCCAATCTGAGCAGACTATCCAAACACTTGAGGACATGTTGAGAGCGTGCTCAATGGACTTTAAAGGAGGATGGGATCAACATCTTCCTCTGGTTGAGTTCTCTTATAATAACAGTTTCCACTCAAGCATCCAAATGGCACCTTATGAAGCCCTATATGGGAAAAGGTGCAGAACACCGACATGTTGGGATGAGGTTGGTGAACGTAAGCTGCTTGGACCAGAAATGGTCGAAGAAATGGTGGAGAAGGTGAAAACCATTCAACAACATATCAAGGCAGCCCAGAGTCGATAGAAGAGTTATGCAGATAATCGTCGACGAGACCTTGAGTTTAAAGTTGGAGACATGGATTTTCTACGCATATCTCCGTGGAAGAAGGTCATGAGGTTTGGAAAGAAAGGGAAGTTAAGTCCAAGGTACATCGTCCCCTTCGAGATTCTTGATTGTGTCGGGGCTGTGGCCTATCGACTAACACTTCCACCTACCATGTCCAAAGTACATGATGTCTTTAATGTATCCCTCTTAAATAAGTACATACCAGAACCTTCACATGTACTCTCTTATGAGGTGGTATAATTGGAGGATGATCTTTCTTATGAGGAGCAACCAGTGAAGATATTAGATCGTATAGAAAAAGTTCTACGAAATAAGACAATGACCCTCATCAAGGTGTTGTGGTGAAACCACAAGTTTGAAGAAGAGACTTGGGAAATCGGAGGAAATGATGAATCTGAGTTTCCCACATCTGTTTTAGTGTGGGAAAAGGAAATTTCGAGGGCAAAATTTCTTAAGGGGGGAATATTGTAATGACCCAAAGTTTCATTAATGGAAATCCCACTTGATATAATTAAATGTTTCTTTATGTAAAACGTTTATATAAAATGTCAAATTCTTTGGTTTTATGTTATGAATTGTGACCATTGCTTTTATAGCCGTTAAACAATGATCACATGATTAGTATAAATATAGGGCTTTAACAAACCCAATTTACTCAGACAAAGGAAGCGATGACCTCATCCAGTAGAATTGCTCCATATGAAGCCCATTTGTCGGAGCTCGGAAAAGAGGTGGCGTATTTGGGATTCGCTCTTCACCAAGCCCAAGCTGAGCTTCATCATGTCAAGCTCGAATGTGACCATCTACGGGAAAAGTGGAAGTTTATAGAAATCACCACTCTAGCGATGTTATCCGAGCCACCCCAAGAGTCTGTCACCATCGCACACCTTACCCTTAGGTCTTATGCGGCTGTTTTAAGGGGTTATGTAACAAATCACTAGTACTATGTTAATGTACATATTTTTTTATATAATAATGAATATATTTTCTTTTCATTTTTGATACATTGTAAATAGTTTTTAAAGTACAAGTAGTGTTTTTAGTCATTATTTAATTAAGAAATCTATTTTATTAAATTAAGGGATTTTTGAATTAAATAATATTTTAATAAAATATTATTATTATTATTAAATTAATTTTATTATATATAAATTATCATATAATTTTATGAATGCAATTATAATTTTTATTAAGGTTTGAAAGCCATTTCTGTCAAAACCCGTGAATTTTCGATAAATGTCGGTTTTTTTTAAAAGTGAAAATTAACATATTTAGAAAATTATATAAATAAAATAAATGATATTTCTGGAATCAGGATGTTGAAATTATCCAATGGTGAATTTTTCATAATTTTCTGAGACAGTCAAATTTTTGGGTAAAAATTAAATACCGTTTAAATATATAATGTGTTTTATGACATCATAATGATCCAATAGTGATATAATAAAATAATATAAGCTTTATGTTCGGCCAATATATGTTTTACAATTAAAATAATGTGATTTTGGGTCTTTTTGACTTATTTTACAAAGCATTAATGGACCCCTCAAGACTTATTAAACATCTTGTCTTTTTAAATTATTTTCCATGGGAGTGTGACTCACCTCCACATAAGCAACCCCATTATTTTAAAAAGTTTTGACTTTTACCTTATAAAATATTGTTTTCCTCTCCCATTTTCCAAAAACCATGGGCAAAAACCATGAGATTATTTGTGGTTTGGATTTGTTTAATGTAAGGGGTCCCAAACCTAAATAATAAAGAATTCACTCACCTTTCCTATATAAACCCACCCAAGATCCCACTTAATCCTCATTAAAAGCCTTTGGAGTTCGTCCAACCTCTACTCTACTCTCTTTAGAATCCTCCCAAGGTGCTTCAAGCTCCAAAGAAGCCTCTCTCAAGCCTCTCCCAAGCCTTTGGAAGCACACTTCCAAGTAAGGGTTTTTTCTTCCTTTCTCATTTTTGTCCAATTTTCTTTAAGTTGTTTTGACCTTTTAATTTCAATTATGAATGTTGGGGTATAGTTTCTAACCTCCCCCATAATTCCCTATTATTGTTTTAATTATGGGATACCCCTTTATCTCTCATTAAATGCCTCCCATGTACACCTGTTACTATGCCGAAATTCCGAAAGGAACTTCTCTCTCTTCATTTACATTCAAGCAATAATTTTGTATCATGAATATAAATTCCATTAAAATTGTTTGGACATGTATCTATATGACCCCTTAATGTCCATTTCATGTAAATATGATGAGACACCACTTTATCTCTCATCAACCATTTTTATGAATTCTTATGTCACGCCGTTATGCTGCCGAAATTACACCGATTTTCTAAGCCAATGCCTTTGTGTAGTGAATACCATTCCCATTTATCCATCAAGGGTATTCACCTTTATTCACATTTACTTATTTATTATAAAGTTTCATTTATGAATTCCACATTCCTTTATCGTGTAATAAATGATTATGTTTAATGAATCCATGTTTTATGATCCATGTGGCACACTTATGCATGAAATGAAATGTTTAAGAAGGGTGTGCCCTTATAGCGCTTCAATGCATTGGGTAAAGTATAATATCATGATAATTCATGTTCAATTAGTGTTGACTCATGATAATTCAAGTGAAATGAGGGTTTAATCGTGTTTCATGTGCAATGAGGATTTACTCATGCTCCATGTGCAATGAGCCTTGGCTCATGCTAATTCCATGTTAAGTGTTGTTGCCACATTTCCATGTTATGATTATCCTGCTTTATCATGCCTTTATGTTCATTTTTCTCTTGTTCTCTATTGATATTCCTATTGTCTAACATGTATTTTACTCCTCATGTATTCTATGTTTATTCCCCTACTAGGCTTTATAGCTCACCCCTTTTCTTATGCATGTCCTCAGGTCATCCCATGCAATGCTAAGTACGGGGGAATGTAGTGGTCATGTAAAGGAAGTTTTCAATAAAGATGTTGTATTTCATGTTTTAAGTTGTTATGTAATGATCCTAAGCCCCAAAGACACTAGACCTCTTGATATTCCATGTTGTATCAAGTGAATATTTTATGTAACAAATCATGTTTAAGTTTGTAATAAATACAGGGTTGTTATAGGCCCCCCTTAGGAATTCATAATCATGGTGGATTTGGGTTATTTATTCAGGTATTGGGTCATCCCGTGAGCCCATTTCTAGTTAAAAAAATATTTTTTTATTTTATATATTATTAATTTTTTAATATTTTTCGGTGATTCCATATCTCACTTGAGAAAAATAACCCTAGGTGCACCCCCATGTTCCATTTTCCCTCTTTGGATCTCATACTAGTCACAGATTAGGGTGAAATATCTCAAGGCTTCTCAAATCATCCATATTTGGTAAGGTAATTTATTTCTTTCATGAATCATTCATTTTTTCTCTTTTACCACAAAATCTTATTTCCCTGCTTCTTCAATACCCGAGGAGACTCTAAAAGAAGTTACATTCCATTCCATTTTCTCTAAGGGTTTAAATCTAAGGGAAGATGAAGAGTTCTCTAGTTTCTATGGTGAGATTTCTTCTCCTTTCTCCCCCCTCTTCCTTATCCTTCTAATTTCTTTTGGTTTCCTATTCTCCCATGTTCATTCAAGACCTAGGGTTATGTTATTCCATGATTTTTATTGGGGTTTTGGTTCTTTTAGGGATGGTCTTTATAGATCTAGAGTGTTTGGAACCGCGACGGGTGATATCGGGTGTGCAGTTCCTTTCCACCATGGTTTTGAGGTAGGATATCCCTTGAACAAGACTTTATCATCTAATATTCATCATTTTATTGCTATTATAACCTAATATATATGTTTATTATTGTTTTCATCCTTTTTATAATTTAATTTGTGTGCAAAACAGTTTATTAAGACTTGTTTTGTGAAAAGTAATGTTGTTTTGTTATAAACATGTACACCGCTTGCTTACTTAAATGTTCTGTTAGAATACACACCTGGTTTATGGTATTTTGAACATGTTTCAGTAGATTAAATAAATTTATGGAATTAAAATTGTAACGACCCAATGTTTTTCAATGGAAATTCCCTTCTCATAAGTATGTCATAAAATCACATAAAAACACAACATAATGAACTACTAAGTTCTAAGTGACCTTTAAACATATGTTTGTCACTTCTGTGTTTGGAATTTTGAAAATCCTGCATACATGGTTGTAATCAGTAAGTTATTTGGAGCCCGATACGAAAAACTTAATTTTTGGTGAATAGTAACCTACCCTAATGAATAGTAACATACCCTTATGAATAGTTATATACCCTAATGAATAGTAACCTCACCTATGGTGGTATAAAAGTAATATTAAATTTGGAAGTATGATATACCTATATTTTAGAATAAGTTAATGAATGTTTTAAAACTAGTCTTGATAATAAATTATTATTTTAATTAAATATTAAAATAATCATATTTAGAAAATTATTTTTGAAAAATGGACTTCATTTTTGGATTCTACATGTCAAAAAATGGTTAGGGTGAATTTTTGGGATTTTTCTGAAATACTTGAATTTTTGATGAATAGTAGAATCCGATAATTCACAATAAATGCTAAATAATGGATTAATTGAGTCATCGATGATTTTCTGATGATTTAAGCCCACTTGGTTCGGGATAACATGATAAAATCACTATTATTGGTCATGGAATACTTAATATTCCTTTTCTTGGGAAGAAATAATAAATTAATGATTATAATATTATGAAATCCCTCCTCTCCTCCACTATAAACCCCCCCTTCACTCCCTCTTCTCTCCACTCCTCTCAAGCCTTGTGCCTTGCCATTATTATACCCAAATATCTCCCCAAGGTCCTCCCCCACGTCCAAAAGCTCTCATATTCCTCAAAATACCAAAACCTCTCCCCTTGAGAGGTTCTCAAAGGAGGAAGTCTCAAGAGGTAAATTCCTCTTCCCAATTTCTTCTTTTCTTTTAAGTTCTTTTCTTTTTTATTTCTTTCCTCACCTCCCTTCACCATAATAGTATTATAAATCCAATAACATACATGTACTGTAATGTCTTCATTCTAGTGGTATATTTCATTATCTTCTCTCCTTTCCACACCCTTTTATTTGAAAGAAATGAAAGCACCGTTTGAGATGTGCTAATTTAGCACATTCAAGGATCAATTTATATTATTATATTTAATTATGGTCATGAAACCATTTGTGTTATGGTTGAACCAGATTATTACATATGCAATATATCCTATTTTTCGTTCTGTAATCCTTTGGTACAAATGGAATTAAGTTATAAATCAAAACACATTCTTTGTAATCAAATCGAGCGATTAACAAAAACGGTTATCACTATAGTTATATATATAATAATTCTACTTCACTCTAAGTAACCTAATTAAAATTAAAACCATGTAATCTTCTAGATATGAACTAAATAATATAACTTCAATTCTGTACAGCCACTTTCATCTTGCAAATAATCCAAACTTGAATATAAGTGAACCGACCTTTTAAAGCCAAGTAAACAAACGAGCCCGAACAATGAAATTGAACCTTGTAACTAATCAAAAAGGATTTGAATGAACTAAAAAGGGTTATAATAAATAAATTGAATATATAAGAGGTTCTGTACTTATTAATTAATAAGACTAATTTGTTTATTCAGGTCGTTAATAACAAGTGGAGAACACCAACGAATTTAAGGTAAGTGATCCTCCCCTTTTCACTCTTAATCAATATTGTTCTCTATGCTATGAATTTTTGTGTAATACCAAGTGATGGGGTATGTTTATACACCTTCCCCATACTTTAATAATGTTTTATAAGTTATTAGAAACCCATTATCTCTCTCATCAATCCCTTTTAGTTACACCCGATACCATGCCGATAAACCATAATAGATTCTGCCCGAACTTCCTTTATTCCTTTCGGGTTGCTCTATCTTTCTTTTTACCAAAATATAGTTGTCTTTTATTTTATGTAGAACTTCAACATTCTATTTATATTCTCCAAAATCATTTTCTAAGATCCATATTTCATTCTCTTTCGGGGATATACATGCTTTTAAGTGAATCTCTCCTTGATACTTCCCAATAAGCACACTTGTTTTAAAGGAACTTCTTGAACTTTTACCCAATTTCAAGTGTACTATATATTCTATTTTAAGAAACCATTGTATTTGTAAATTCAGTATTTTTATTATGAAAAACTTCTTGGTTAAATTCTGGTTTTATATAAAATAATGTCTTCTTTACTATTTTAAAAGCTCTATAGTATTTTCCTTAAAACCGTACAAAAATATTTTAATGCTAATGTGTCTCAAATAAATTTCTTATGTGATGTCACTTCTATTTGTTACCACCTACCATTTTTTATGCCTAAATTACCTTATGAACTTCCATTTATGTTCTAATCCCTTTCTTTCATGGATACTTTCATGATACACTAATTGGTTATGCTTTATGTCATGATTGTGGTACCCAATTCTCTCCACAGGTAACCATATGTTTATAAAAAATTGATTATGTATGATTACTAATGTGGAAAGAATATTTATGTGGTAAGAATATTTATGTGGAAAGAATATTCATGAAAATTTTGAGATGGGTGTGCCCATATAGCACTCCAATGCATTGGGTAAGGATAAGTCTAATGAGATGCGATGTGAAACGGGATTGGTGGTTAGCCTTGACCTGTACTGAAATGGGAAACGGGATTGGCGGTTATCCTTGACCCATACTAAAGAAATGTTTTATGATTCTGCCACATTTATATGATTCCATGTTTATATGATCCCATGCTTATATTAAATGATTTTATAAGTTCATGCTTTGGATATCATTATGTCATGCCTCCTAACTCATGTGCTTGAAATGTATCCTTATGTTCATTCCCTTACTGAGATTTTTAGCTCATCCCTTTGTTCATGTGTTCCCCAGGGTACCCTATACAGATTTAAGGGATCAAAGGAAGTTATAATCTCTTTATTGAGATTAAATAAAGAAGGGTTTTTAGCCCCATGTTTTATGTTATATGTACCTAATCTTCCAAGACACTAGACTTAACGATCCTTGGCTTGTACTCTGATAATTAATTATGCTTAAAATCATGAAATGTTTTATGTAAAAGGATCAGGTTTCTATAGTTGGTATCAAAGTATGGTCTAGTTATTTTTGGAGATTATGAATAGAGACCCTTAGTTAGAACCTTAAGGATGAGACTAAGTATAAGAAAACATTCCTAAAATTTTTTGAGTATAAAGTAAGTGGTTTATCAAGAAAATAAATCCCTGTCTGGATACGAGTAGGTAGAGGCGGCTCTGGAACAGATGTATCTAGGGGTAAAACCCAAAAACACCACTTTGAGATAGACTCGAACGAGAACTGATGCACGATAATGGGCCTTGATGCACTCTTGGTTACAACACTCCCGGGGGATATGCTTCGGTAGATTCACGAGCTTAGTACAAACCGTTATTAAGGGACAAAAAGAAGCCCATAAGAATATAAGTTAAGAAATATATCATGGATAACCTAGATATAAACCTAAGGAATCACAAGTCAGTATATAATTCTTCTTTATAAGTTCATACTTTTATGTTCAATGTTTCTTTTTATGCTCAATAGCTAAGTATTAAAGACCTCTAATTATACGTTCTTTTTCTTAGTTAATGTCGGGAAATAGAAGAACACGTTCCAATAACCAATGTGATAGGAAATGTGATAATTTACCTAATGATATGCCTGATGTGATGGAAGCGGGTGCTCAAAAACTTCATGGAAGTACTTGCTCAGCTGGCTCGAGTAATAAATAATAACTTGAATTAGGTGAAACGTCCCCCTCCTCTAAGGAAATATCAAGTTACCGTATAATCCTTCATGCGGAAAAGGCCTCCCATGTTTAGCGGGTCTTCTGATCCCCTCCTTGCAGAACAATGGATTAACTCCATTGAAAAGATTTTCTCTGTCCTCCAGTGCTCGGAAGCCGAGAAAGTTGTACTGTCAGTCTATCATTTTGATGGGGAAGCTGATCAGTGGTGGACACTGATCAAGAATACAAAGTCCAAAGAGGAAATTGATTCCATAGAATGGGAGGAATTCAAGAGGATGTTTTTCAACAAATATTTTCCTCGAACCCCCCATCTCAAGATAAAAAGAGAGTTCCTTGGACTCAAGTAGAAGGAAGATGAGTCCATCGGGGCGTATGAAGTGAACTTTACAAGGCTTTCACGGTATGCCTCTGGCTTTTTCATGAACACCGAAAGCAAGGTGGATCGCTTCTTTAGAAGACTAAAGCTGAGTCTACGAAAAGTGTTGGAAATTCAAGACTTCGACAACTATGAGCAGATTGTCTGTTGTTCCCTTAAGGTTGAAATGGAGATTAGAGACTCTCAGTGGTCTCATGGGATTAGTGACAAGAATCGGAAAATGGAGAACAACATGGGTGGTTCATCAAAAAAATCCCATGATGGAAAGAAGACTCACTTTCCCCTTTGCAAAAATTGTGGGAAGAAGCATCTTGGTGACTATCTCAAGGGAACCAATAATTGCATCAATTTCGGAAAGTTTGTTCATTTTGCCAAGAACTGCTGAAGGGATATGAAAAATCCCGCTAATGTTGAAGAAGAAAATAAGGTTCAGATCAACACTCAGCCTGCAGTGCAGTGTTATAACTACAAGGAGCTTGGGCGTTATGCGAACAATTTCCCTATGCTGAGGGTTGTCAGAGGCAATCAACAACAACCTCCAAGGAAACAAGGAAGGGCTTATGCCATCACTACTTCTGAGGTGGAGCCGAAAAAATATGTGGTGACAGGTACACTTGTTGTTCATTCAAGAATAGCGAACTTACTATTTGATTCTGGTTCTATGCATTATTTCATATCTTGCAAGTTTAGTAGAACTATTAAAACACCACCTCAAAATTTGGAGGAAAAGTTATCTGTGAGAACAACGAATGGGGTAATTATTGAATCCATGGTTTATAACTCATCCCTGGTTAATGTTTGTGGACTGAACCTCCCAAAAAATATTGTCATACTTCCTTTAGTGGAGTTTGACGCTATCTTGGGCATGGATTGGCTATCTTTGTACAAGTCCAACATCAATTGTCGGGAAAGGGAGATCACTTTTCACATCCTGAAGCATCATCTTATTCTGTAAAAGTGTAAGGAAGAAGATGAGTCTCCTTTAGAATATTCGTATCAAGTTTGGATACTGATTCCTTGTGAGAAAGCATATCTAGATCAAATTATTGGGACAAAGGATAGAATCATTCCTAAAGACATGCCCATCGTGAGGGATTACACTGATGTATTCTCCGAAGAGTTTCCTGGTCTTCCTCCTGACCGAGAGGTTGAGTTCTCAATTGAACTTATCCCTGGATCTCTTCCAATCTCAAATAAACCTTACAGAATGGCCACCATAGAGCTAGAAGAGCTGAAGAAGCAGTTACAGTAGAATATGGAGAAGGGTTTTATACGCCCGAGTGCTTCACTGTGGGGTGATTCAGTCCTCTTATTCAAGAAGAAGGATGGATCAATGAACCTCTGCATTGATTATCGTGAGATCAATAAAATCACTATAAAGAACATGTATCCCCTTCCACGGATAGATGACTTTTTTGATCAGCTTCGTGGGGCCAGTTATTTCTATAAGGTGGACCTTCAGTCAGGATATCACCAACTAAAGGTGAGGAAGGAAGATATTCCCAAGACTACCTTTCGAACGAGGTATGGACACTATGAGTTCATAGTGATTCCATTCAGACCCACTAATGATCCAGCAATTTTCATGGATTTAATGAATAGAGTATTTAGAGATTACCTCGACAAATTTGTGGTGGTCTTTATTGATGATATTCTGATATACTCCAAGAGAAAGGAGGAACATGAGGAGCATTTGGAAACTGTGTTAAAGACTTTGAGAAGGGATAAGTTGTATGAAAAGTATAGTAAATGTGAGTTCTGGATGGAGGAAGTATCATTCTTCAGGCATGTTAACACCAAAAAAGGGATATCTGTGGACCCTTCCAAGACGAAGGAAATTGAAGAGTGGCCGAGGCCAACTTCTATAATGGAGATTCGTAGCTTTTTAGGTCTAGTTGGGTATTATCGATGATTCGTGAAGAACGTTTCATGATTTTCAAACCCAATGACCAGGCTGACACGGAAGGGAGTAAAGTTCGTATGGACATAGGAATGTGAAGACTGTTTCAAGGAGTTGAAAAAGAGGCTTATCACTGCGCCAGTACTCACACTCCCTTCAAGTGGAGAACTCTTTGTGGTGTATAGTGATGCTTCTAAAAAAGGCTTAGGCTGTGTGCTAATTCAAAATGATAAAGTGATAGCCTATGCCTCAAGGCAGCTGAAAATACATGAGCAAAACTATCCCATGCATGATCTGGAGTTGGCTGCTGTGATCTTTATGTTGAAAATTTGGTGACATTATCTCTATGGGGAAAATGTGAGATATATACTAACCACAAGAGTCTCAAATATATATTCACACAGAAAGAGCTTAATATGCACCAGTGAATATGGATAGAGCTCATCAAGGATTATGACTACTCAATCCACTACCATCCCGATAAGGCAATCAAGGTGGCAGATGCTCTAACTAGAAAGGATTCTGCATCTTTATTAATGATGAGAATTGAAAGGGATCCTATCTTCTTAGATTTGAAAAGGATTAAGATGAGAATCATTAATGGAGGAACATCATCAATCCTTTCTCAAATTATTTCTCAACCATCCCTCTTTGAGAAAATAAAGGATTCTTAAAGAAAGGATGTGGAAATTCAGAAAAGGGTGGAAGCTGTTAAAAATGGGAAATCCTCCGATTTCAAAATTGATGAGGAAGGAGTTTTAAGATTTGGGAAACAATTATGTGTACCATATAATCCAGAGATAAATAAGGAGCTATTGAATGATTCACATAGATCAAACTTCTCTATCCACCCAGGGAGCACAAAGATGTATTGAGATCTCTGAGAAAAATTTTGGTGGGACAATATGAAAAGAGAGATTGCCGAATATACATCAAAGTGCCTAGTATTTCAGCAAGTGAAGGCTAAGAGAAAAAAGTCTAAGGGGATGATGCAACCACTACTTATACCAGCATGGAAGTGGGAGAACATTACCATGGACTTTGTCATTGGAATTCTAAAGAAATCTAGAGAAAACAATTCTATATGGGTCATTGTGGATCGTCTTATAAAGACAACTCACTTTATCGCGGTTTGAGAGGACTTATCATTGGACCAACTTGAATGGATTTACATCAAATAAGTGGTAAGGCTGCATGGAGTACCACTATCTATTGTATCCAATCGTGATCCGAGATTCACCTCGAAGTTCTGGAAAAGTCTCCAACATTCTTTGAGCATTGAACTGAACTTCAGTACGACCTATCATCCTCAAACTGATGGCCAATCTGAGCGAACTATTCATACATTGAGAGACATGTTTAGAGCGTGTTCAATGGAATTCAAATGAGGATGGGACAACCATATTCCACTGGTTGAATTCTCCTACAACAATAGTTTCCACTCGAGCATCCGAATGACACCATATGAATCCCTTTATGGGAAAAGGTGTAGAACACCAGCATGTTGGGATGAAGTCGGTGAGCGTAAGATACTAGGACCTGAAATGGTTGAAGAAATAGTAGAGAAGGTGAAAACTATTCAGCATCATATCAAGGCAGCCCAAAGTCGACAGAAGAGTTATGTAGATAACCGTCGAAGAGACCTTGAGTTCAAAGTTGGAGACATGGTATTTCTACGTATATCCCCATGGAAGAAGGTCATGAGGTTTGGGAAGAAAGGGAAGTAAAGTACCAGGTACATTGGCCCCTTAGAGATCCTTGATCGAGTCAAAGATGTGGCCTATTAACTGGCACTTCCACCTACCATGTCGAAAGTACATGATGTATTTCATGTATCCCTCTTAAGGAATTACATACCAGACCCTTAACATGTACTCTTTTTAGAGGTGGTACAGTTGGAGGATGATCTCTCTTACAAGGAGCAGCTAGTGAAGATCTTGGATCGTAGAGACAAAGTTCTACGCAACAAGACTACTCATCTGGTCAAGGTACTATGGAGAAACCATAAGTACAAAGAGGCAACATTGGAATTGGAGGAAGTAATGAAGGAAAAGTACCCACACCTGTTTTTGGATTAGAATGTAAAACAAAATTTCAAGGGTGAAATTTCATAAGGGGGAAGAATGTAACGACATAATGTTTTTCAATGGAAATTACCTTCTCATAAGTATGTCATAAAATCACATGAAAACACAACATAATGAACTAGTAAGTGCTAAGTGACCTTTAAACATAATTTTGTCACTTCTGTGTTTGGAATTTCGAAAATCCAGCATACACAGTTGTAATCAATAAGTTATTTGGAGTCCGATAAGGAAAACTTAATTTTTAGTGAATAGTAACCAACCCTAATGAATAGTAACATAATCTTATGAATAGTGATATACCCTAATGAACAGTAACCTCACCTATGGTGGTATAAAAATAATATTCAAGTTGGAAGTACGATATACCTATATTTTAGAATAAGTTAATGAATGTTTTAAAACTGGTTTTGATAATAAATTATTATTTTAATTAAATATTAAAATAATAATATTTAGAAAATTATTTTTGAAAAATAGACTCCATTTTTGAGTTATACACATCGAAAAATGGTTAGGGTGAATTTTTGGAATTTTTCTGAAATACTTGAATTTTGGATGAATAGTAGAATCCGACAATTCACAATAAATGCTAAATAATGGATTAATTGAGTCATTGATGATGTTATGATGATGTAAGACCACTTGGTTCGGGATCACATGATAAAATCACTATTATTGGTCATGAAATACTTACTATTCCTTGTATTGAGAAGAAATAATAAATTAATGATTATAATATTATGAAATCCCTCCTCTCCTCCACTATAAACCCCCCCTTCACTCCCTCTTCTCTCCGCTCCCCTCAAGCCTTGTTCCTTGCCATTATTTTACCCAAATCTCTCCCCAAGGTCCTCCCCCACGTCCAAAAGCTCTCAACCTCCTCAAAATACCAAAACCTCTCCCCTTAAGAGGTTCTCAAAGGAAGAAGTCTCAAGAGGTAAATTCCTCTTCCCAATTTCTGCTTTTCTTTTAAGTTCTTTTATTTTTTATTTCTTTCCTAACCTACCTTAACCATAATAGTATGATAAATCTAGTAACATAAATGTAATGTAATTTCTTCATTCTATTGGTATATTTTATAATCTTCTCTCCTTTCCCCACCCTTTTATTTGAAAGAAATGAAAGCACCGTTTGAGATGTACTAATTTAGCACATTCAAGGACAACAATTTATCAATTTCTATTATTATATTTAATTATGGTCATGAAACCATTTGTGTTATGGTTTAACCAGATTATTATATATAAAATATATCCTATTTTTGGTTCTGTAATCCTTTGGTACAAAGGGAATTACTTTATAAAGCAAAACACATTCTTTGTAATCAAATCTACCGATTAATAAAAACGGTTATCACTATGGTTATATATATAATAATTAGACTCCACTATAAGTAAATTAATTAAAATTAAAACCATGTAATCTCCTAGATATGAACTAAATAATATAACTTCAATTCTGGACAACCACTTTCATCTTGCATATAATCCAAACTTGAATATAAGTGAACCGATCTTTTAAAGCCAAATAAACAAAGGATCCCAAACAATGAAATTGAACCTTTTAACTAATAAAAAAGGATTTGAATGGAATAAAAATGGTTATAATAAATAAATTGAATATATAATAGGTTATGGACTTATTAATTAATAAGACTAATTTGTTTATTCAGGTCTTTAATAACAAGTGGAGAACACCAACAGATTTAAGGTAAGGGATCCTCCCCTTTTCACTCTTAATCATGATTGTTCTCTATGCTCTACCTTTTTGTGTAATACCAAGTGATGGGGTATGTTTATAAACCTTACACATACCACCCTAATGTTTTATAAGTAATGATAAACCCCTTATATCTCTCATCAATCCCTCTTAGTTACACCTGATACCATGCCGATAAACCATAATGGATTCTACCCGAACTTCCTTTATTCCTTCGGGTTGCTCTATATTTATTTTTACCAAAATATAGTTGTCTTTTCTTTTTTATGCAGAACTTAAACATTCTTTTTATATGATCTGAACTCATGTTTTAAGATCCATCTCTTATTCTCTTTCTGGGATATACATGCTTTTAAGTGAATCTCTCATCAATGCTTCCCAATAAGCACACTCGTTTTAAAGGAACTTCCCAAAATTTTACCCAATTTCAAGTGCACTCTATCTTCTGTTTTAAGACACCATTGTCTTTGTAAATTCAGTATTTTTATTATTAAAACCTTCTTGGTTCAATTCTAGTTTGATATAAAATAATGTCTTCTTTACTATTTTAAAATCTCTATAGTATTTTCCTTAAAACCGCACAAAAATGTTTTAATGCTAATGTCTCTAAAATAAATTTCTTATGTGATGTCACTTATATTTGTTACCACCTACCATTTTTTATTCCTAAATTACCTTATGAACGTCCATGTATGTTCTAATCCCTTTTTTTCATGGACACTTTCATGATACACTAATTGGTTATGCTTTATGTCATGATTGTGGTACCCAATTCTCTCCATGGGTAACATTATGTTTATGAACAATTTATTATGTATGATTAATCATGTGGAAAGAAGATTTATGTTGTAGGAATATTTATGTGGCAAGAATATTCTTGAAAATGTTGAGATGGGTGCTCCTAGATAGCGCTCCAATGCACTGGGTAAGGATAAGTCTAATGAGATGCGATGTGAAACGGGATTTGCAGTTAGCCTTGACCCGTACTGAAATGGGAAACGGGATTGGCGGTTAGCCTTGACCCATAATAAAGAAATGTTATATGATTCTTCCACATTTATATTATTCCATGTTTATATGATCCCATGCTTATATTAAATGATTTTATAAGTTCATGCTTTAGATATCATTATGTCATGCCTCCTAACTCATGTTCTTGAGATGTATCCTTATGTTCATTCCCTTATTGGGATTTTTAGCTCATCCCTTTGTTCATGTGTTCCCCAGGGCACCCTATTCTGATGTAAGGGTTCAAAGGAATTTAGAAGCTCATTATGAAGATTAAATAAAGAAGTTTTTTTAGCCCCATGTTTTATGTTATATGTACCTAGTCTTCCAAGACACTAGACTTAACGATCCTTGGATTATACTCTGATGATTAATTATGCTTAAAATCATTAAATGTTTTATGTAAAAGTCTTGGGTCACTATAGAAATGGTATTTTATCCTTTTTTTGTGTGATTAAAATAAGTTATTTGTTTAAAAGTTCATTCCATGTGTTCGGTAAATTGCTTGGTTGGCTTTTATGTGCTTAGTGAGATTTAAAATTATTTGTTTGAATTTATAAATACATTGGAAGAATGAAAAATCTTATTATGTGGTCATTTTATGGATTTCCAAATTAGTTTTGGTTTTATAAAAAAATGGGTTTTTGGTGGTAAACATGTTTTGGCCCGAGTTGTCGGAAAATGGACCATTTAGCATCCTTATAAAAATGGTCATGATTTGGATGTGTAACTTGAATTTTTAAGGGATTTATAAAAGTGGTTTTCAGATTTAAATGGTGTGTATAAACCTCTTTATTAAAATTTAAAATTTTACCTTTTTAAAATGTTAGTTTTGAGAAATGCTTAAAGGCCCGTTTGAAATGTTTCTTGTAAAAATGTTTTCCATGTGTATTTCATGTTGTATAATTTGGGGACATTTAATAGTCCATGAAATTGATTTATTAAATGGTTTTAGGGATAAAATATATGGTTTGATATGGTATTGGTGGGTGTTTTTCCTTAAAATAGCATTTTTGAATGGATTTTATGTCCAGGTCCTCGTTATACTTTTGAAATTGTTTTATGAAAATTTAGGTGGTTTATTGATCTGTGAAAGAAATGTGAGACATGTGTGTGGGTTTTTTGATGTGTCTATGATTTTTAAATGGAATCCTTATTAGAAAATGGTATTTTATAGATGTGTAACTTTTTTTATCGCAAAAAGGGAAAACCTGGGTATCTAGGTGGGTAGACGTGTACTAGTATGCTAGTGATCCAGAGGGGTTTTTCCCCTGTTTCACATAGAAAGATTGAAGATGACAACACTAGATAAACTATGATGATGATGATATTGTGTACCACTAGGTTATGGATAATTATTATACTAGTTGATCATGTGCATGATAATGGATATTTGTTATCGTTACTTTTACATCGAGATACAGGGTACCTGGGGCCCACAACAAACTAATGTCTAGGGTTGTTCCTATGACTTGTGTTCGTTGGATATTTTGTAGTCACCATCGGCATACAGTGTGTTTAGTTGGTAAATTAAGCTGTGTGTTTATTTTATTTAAAATTTTACATTATTTAAAGAAGATCTCTTGAAAAATATTTTCATTTTGAAGTTGCATCTCATTGAAATTGGTTACTGGAATTTCCCGGTTATGAAAACTTGAAATCATTTTAATTTATAATGCTTATAGTATGGAACCATGTTTGGAAAACATAATTATAGATATTTTAGTTCAAAATTTAAATTTATGTGTCTTTTATTTTAAAGGATATGCATTTGGAATAGAATATCAACCTACTAAGTTTTAATACTCATGCCTATAGTTTTGTTTTGTTTTTAGCTGTTCTGCAGGTTTTAGCTTGAGTTCGATTTCATTGGGTGACGAGTATTCATTGTGTTGGAGAGTGACCAGTGGGGTCACATGGTTTTAGTTTGGTCGTAAGGTTTGGTCAGTTGGTTTTATTGTTTAGTTGTACTTTTGGTTTCTTATATAAATAATGTTCAGTTCAATTTTATATAAATGTATGTTGGGATGTCCATTTTTTTCCACTGATTAATTCTTGATTATATTTGGGATAAATCATTCCCTTGAGTACTCTATTGATTCCCGACACTAGTTTCCAGCAAATGGGGATTAGAAACTCCCTTTGGGCCATGCGACAGATCGGTTCAGGTGCTCGTTCGGGGTCGACCCAGGCTGGTTCATGACAAAATGGTATCAGAGGGAGGTTGGATCCTAACAGAACTTTCTTTTTAGAGTTCCCTTTTTTATTTGGGTATTTCAAGGTAGATGGAGTTGGATTTTTGGGACTTTAGAGATAGTTTTGGGAAGAGCGTCGCGAACTCTTGCTCGTTCCGACCCTCCGGTGTCCATGGGAAGTCCAGTTTTATTAGTGTCTTTGGTTTTTATTGATTGTTTGGTGTTGGATACGACAAGGGTAGCTGGACTAATGGAATCTATGAGCTCATAGGGCTTAGAAATCCATGTGGATCAAGGTAATGGTCCTAAGAAGGATCTCCATGTTGGTGGTGTGTTTGACATATGGCCTCCAACCATATGGTCAAGTCACCCACTGACACTAGTTCCCTTTTGTGGGTCTCTTGGAATTTTCTTGAATTCAGAATTTTGTTTTGAAAATCCTTGTGTGAGAATTGTGAAAATGGTTTTTAAAGGAATGGTTGGTTGTTGAAAAGTGGAAAATGGGTTTTCAAAATTTAAAATGAGAAAAGTTTTGGAATGTTGGGTTTTGTGAAACAAATACTGGGGATAAAGAGGAAATGATTTAACAGGATTAAATTTACTTAATCTAAACTTATGGTTTCTTGAAATGAAATGTTTTGAATGATTGGATTATTTTAAAGTGATTCTTAACTTTGTTTTAAATGGGGTATTTTTGGCTGTTGAAAAGTCTTTGAATCTGATGAATTGGTTTTATAAATTTGGTTTTGAGTAGCTGGTGTTTTTCTGGAAAGGGGTTTTTCCCTTTGTGGTTTTTGGATTATGAAAAGAGACCTTGCTAAATTTTTAAAAATGGGAAATGAATATTTGGAATAAAATGGTTGTTTTTAGAATTTCTATTAAATTAAATGGATTGGGTTTTTAATCAAATGGTTCTTTATGAAGTTTGATTTGTTTTGTGAAATCTGAAAATAGTTTTTGATTTAGTGGTTAATGTTCCCTTGGAAGGTACATGATTATTTTTAGAGTGATGATTATTTTATTTTATCCTTTGGTGTTTTCATGGGTGCTTAAATGCATGTTTTTATGGATATATGGATGAATGGCTGGTATGGTATGGTGGTTGGGTGCCCGTGGTGGCACGGAAACATTCATATGAGTGAGAGTTGATGAAACAAAATTGGTGAATGAAAAAATCCACCAATTTGGTTTGTTTTTCAAATGTGTTTTAAGTTGAAAAATTTTAGTGTTTGTTATAAAATGATGGTTATGTGGATGGATTTTCCTATATCTTAGAAGTGTTGTTTATTCTGTATGCTTCCATGAAATATGGAAGTCATACTCTTGTTGTGTCTTGATATGGGATATCATCGGTGGTTCGGTTTTGGAGAAATGTTCAATGGGTTTCTAAAGATGTGTTGGATGTTGTGATGTGGCCATATATAGTTCTTCATTGGAAAGATTTCCAAGTGATCAACCTAAGGATTCATTCCAAATGTTAAATCCACCTCTTCAAATGATGGCTCAGCCTGTTTTTTGGAATAGAGAGCTTTTCGGGCTCAATTGAAAGTGCCTTTACATTATAGTTTACCTCTTGGTTGGGGTAGTTGTGCTATATGAGGTTGATGTGTTTCTCCATTTACCTTTTCTATTCTTCTCCTCATTTGAAGTGAGAGAAAATAGTGTTGTGTATCTCCAATTTCTTATTTGGGTAAAAGTGTGTTGTTTGAGGAAGAGAGTTTCATGGTGTCCCTTGATCTATTGTTTCGGCCTGGGAGTGTTATGTGTCACCATGTGTAACTAAGGGGAATATTTCAAGTTAGGGATTATCAAATCCTGACTTCATTCCAGGAGATTTTTTATCCATCAAAGCTCTAGCCATAGGTCTTGGAGTGAAGCTGGTGCATAGTCTGGAGTCCCATGACCTTGGGTAGTATTTATAAGTTCATGCATCAAACATTAAAGTGATGTAGTTACTTTATTTATTTTGTGGTTTCAATGGCCCAATGATAGGGTCCCCTTCCCTCCCAGCCCCAAGTGGTGGGGGTTTGGATCCATGAATAGAGTGTTGGACTAGTTCTTGTCCCCTCCGTTCGGGAGTGGGGGGTTTAAATGTTCATGTTGTGTTTCTATTAACATGGGTTGGTAGGTTCTTGTGGGAGAGTTTCAGTGGGCCTATGTGGGATAGACCCATTTCTAGTTCATGTTGAATTCTATTTTGGTCATTGAACGTTGGTTCTTAATGGTGGGGAGAACCACCACGAGTCTTCTAGAGTTTCCTCCTAAGAATTCGTCGAGTGCTAGTTGTTTCTTAATGGTGGGGAGTCCATTCCGAGTTCCCCTAGAATATTTGGTTTTTGTGAGTTCTCTTTGGTTTGGGTGATCATTGGGTTCATTGGGAGAAGTCCCAAAAATCTGGTTCTTGGTTTGGTTTTGGACGCAGTGACTTGATCTTTTGGTTGATTCTCGGAAAGTGGTTGGGAGTTGTTTTTTTGGTTGAGGTAAGATGCTTAAGTTCTATTAATTTTTGATGATGTTTCATTGGATTTAGAGGATGTACCATATTGATAAATAATCCTTAGGTTTTGATCAATCAGCTAGAATGTGTTGTGGCTTTTTAGGGGCAGAAAACTTTAATGGTGGGGAGAATTGTTACACCTATTTTTTTATGTCTTGGTTTTGATCTAGTTCATTGGAAATTACAATAATTTTCTTGACTTTTATCTGATATGAATATTGATTTTTGAACTACCTTTTATTTCTAATCATCCTACCATGGGTTCCCCATAGCTTGTTTGGGAGTTTTTGGAGAAAAGGGTGGTTACTTCAAGATTTGGGCCAACTGTGAGCCCATTTCTAGATTTAAAAAAATTAATTGTTTATTTTATAAATCCTTTGTTTTTCAACATTTTTCACTCATTACACTTCCCACTTGTCTTCCCATGACCTATTAAAACCACCATATCCTTTTTGACCCCATTAGGAATTCATAATCATGGTGGATTTGGGTTATTTATTCAGGTATTGAGCCAACCTGTGAGCCCATTTCCAGTTTTTAAAAAATAATTTGTTTATTTTATATCTTATTAATTTTTTAATATTTTTTTGGTGATTTTACATCTCACTCGATCAAAATAACCATAGGCGCACCCCCATGTTCCATTTTACCTCTTTGTAGCTTATCTTAGTGGTAGATTAGGGTGAAATATCTCAAGGCTTCTCAAATCGTCCAAAATTGGTAAGGTAATTTGTTTCTTTCATGAATCATTAATTTTTTTCTCTTTTACCCAAAAAATTATTTATCTAGTTCTTCCAGACCTAAGTATCCTCTAAAAGAAGTTCCGAGCCATTCCATTTCCTCTAAGTGTGTATAGCTAAGGGAAGATGAAGAGTTCTCTAGTTTCCAAGGTAAGAATCCTTCTTCTTTCTCCTCAATCTTCCTTCTCATTCAAATTTATTTTGGTTTCCTATTCTCCCCTGAACATGAAAGACACAGGGTTATGTTATAAAATTATTTTTATGGGGTTTTGGTTCATTTAGGGCTGGTATTCATAGATTTAGAGTGTTGGGAACCATGGTGGGTGATATCAGGTGTGCGGTTCCTTTCCTCCATGGTTTTGAGGTAGGATATCCCTTGCACATGCTTAATAATTTATGTTTAAAAAATTTATTGATGCTAGAACCTGATATATATGTTTATTATTGTTTTTCAGCCTTTGGATAATTTTCTTGGTGTGCAAAACCGTTTTTTAAGCCTTGTTTTGTGAAACGTTGTGCTGTTTTGTTATAAACATGTACACTGCTTGCTTAATTAAATGTTCCGTTAGATTATGCACTTGTTTTATGTTATTTTTAACATGTTTCAGTATATTTAATAAATTTATGGCATGAAAATGACATTTTATCCCTTTTTAAGTGATTAAAATATGTTTTTTTTAAAAGTGCATGCCTTGTGTTCGGTAAATTGCCTGGTTGAATTTTATGTGCTTAGTGAGATTTAAAATGATTTGTTTGAATTTATAAATATATTTGAAGTATTAAAAATGGTATTTTGGGGTTATTTTATGGATTTCCAAATTATTTTTGGTTTTATAAACAAATTGGTTTTTGGTGGTAAACATGTTTGAGCCCAAGTTGCCAGACAATGGCCCATTTGGTATCCTTATAAAAATGGTCATGCTTTGGATGTGTAACCTAAATGTTTTAAGGGATTTATGAAAGTGGTTTTCTTTTTTAAATGGTGTGTATAATTTTTTTTATTAAAAGTTAAATCTGTACCTTTGTAAAATTTTAGTTTTGAGAAATGCTTAAAGACTCTTTTGTCATTTTTCTTGTAAAAATGGTTTCTATGTGTATTTCATGCTGTATCATTTGGGGCCATTTTATGGTCCATGAAATTGATTTATTAAATGGTTTTTGGGATTCCAAATCTGTTTTTATATGGTATTGGTGGGTTTTTATCCTTAAAATATCATTTTTGAATGGATTTTATGTGCAAGGCCTCGTTACACTTCTTGAAATTGTTTTATGAAAATTTAGGTGGTTTATTGATCCATGAAAGAAATATAAGACATGTGTGTGGGTTTTTTGATGTGTTTATGATTTTTAAATTAAATATTCATTATAAAATGGTATTTTAAATATTTTTAACTTTTTTGAGCACAAAAAGGGAAAACCCATATATCTAGGTGGGCATACGTGTACTAGTATGCTAGTGATCCGGAGGGGTTTTGTCCATGTTTCATGTAACAAGTTTGACGATGACAACACTAACTAAACTATGATGATGATGATGTTGGGTAACACTAGGTTATGTATGATTCTACTACTATTGGCTTATGTGCACAAGAATAGTATTTTTTATGGTTACTTTTACACCGATATACGAGGTACCTGGGGCCCACAACAAACTAGTTCCTAGGGGTGTTCCCGTGACTTGTGCTTATTGGATATTTTGTACTCACCGTTGGAATATGGTGTGTTTAGTTGGTAAATTCAGTAGCATGTGTGTTTTATTTAAAAGTTTACATTATTTAAAGCTTCTCTCTTGAAAACTATTTTCATTTTGAAGTTTCATCTCTTTGAAATTGGTTACTAGTATTTCCTGGTTATGAAAACTTGCAAGCATTTTAATTTATAATGATTATAGCATGGAACCATATTTGGAAAATATACTTATAGATATTTTAGTTCAAACATGAAATTTATGTATCTTTTATTTTAAAGAATCTACATTGGGAATAGAATATCGGGCTAACCTACCGAGTTTTAATACTTACACCTATAGTCTTATTTTGTTTTTATCCCTTTTGTATGTTTCAAATTGTGTTTGGTTTCTTTGGGAGATGAGTATTCATTATGTTGGAGAGAGACCAATGGGGTCACATGGTGTTAGTTTGGTCATCAAGTTTGGTCAGTTGGTTGTATTTTTTAGTTGTACTTTCGGTTTCTTATATAAATAATGTTCAGTTCAATTTTATATAAATGTATGTTGGGATGTCCGTTTATTTCCGCTGCTTAGTTCTTGATTATATTTGGGGGAAATAATTCCCTTGAGTAATTTTTTGATTCCCAACACTAGTTTCCAGCCCATGGGGATTAGGAACGCCCTTCAGATCATTCCATGGATCAGTTCGGGTGCCTGGTTTGGGGTTGACCTGGGCTGGTTCATGACACTACATGTACAAGGACATTTATGTAATTCCTTTTATCCAATCATTTGTTTCCCCTCACCTGCATGGGAGTAATAAATATTTTTAATTAATGGATCATCCTAAGGCATGTGGGGACTATTCAAGATATAACCATAATGAATTAAACTTAGTGATACATAGGCGGACATGTGGAATGTTGTAGCTCATGCCAAGTCCAACATTAGGAGTTATTTTCCCTAGGTCATAGGTTTATTTAATGTTCTCTCATTAAATCAACCATTAGATAAGCTCATTATCAGATTAATTAATTAATTAATTATTTTCTATCTAATGTATTAAAATTATATTTATTGATACAATATCATGATCATATAAATGAATCAATTAATATGCAAAGAAAAAATTTAAATAAAATTGATTATGCGTAAATGTTTTATCCAAATGTGGTTAATTAATTAAGTAAACATTCGTGTGAATATTAACAAGACATGTAAATGATAAAACAATATAAAAGTTTATTCATAATAAAATAAAATCCCTCATTCTAATAATAAGTTAGACTAATCCTTCTGTTACTTGATTAAGAACAAAACTCAATAGAATTATGTGTTTGACCAACCCTTTTTGGGACACTTACTTTTATAAGGGGAGTTCTTATGAAAGTTTTGAGTTGAATTAACCATTTTACATCAAGAGGAGTATCGTTGTCTAGACTTGGTGTAATTTGGAGGCAAGTGTTGAGAAAATCCAAGTTAGGATTCTTGGATTGGGGAATCCACTCAATGGATCAAGGAGTTGCAAGCCCATAGTTGGAAAATACTTAACTACCTAAATACCTTCAAAATAGCTTGACCTACCCTTTTTGGGATAATGTTAAGGGGTATATGGATCCTTTCCACAAGAATGTCCAAGAAACTTGAAATTATATGTTCAATGGTGAGGGATATTGGTACATGATAAAATAGTGAGAGATTTAATAAAATCACTTAATTATTTTTCAAAAAATTTGTAATCAAGAAATGTACTAATAATATGATCTTTTAACTTTAGAATAAAATGAAAATCTCATAATACCTATGATAAATATTGGATAAAGAGAATATCCTCACTGGAAGTAACTTCTAGGAGTGGTTTAGACGCCTTTAGGGTGTTTTACATCATGAATGAAAATCTTACGTGCTAGAATCCTCAATGCCTGATCTGCCTACCCAAGAGGTGAGTAATGAAGAGTTCCTAGTCCACGAAAAACATATGAATGATGCAGTTGATGTTCAATGTTTGATTATTTCATCTATGTCTAGTGAAATCATGATGTCTTATCAAAACATGGATGCATATAGAATGATTGATCACCTCTGTGGTCTTTACCAAGAGAGAGCTAGACAGGAAAGATTTGAGATTTCCAAGGTTCTCTTTCCAAGTAATCTTGGATAGGGTTCCCTAGTTGGTCCTCACATACTCAAGCTCATTGGATACATTGAGATTCTATAGGTTCTAGGGTTTAAACTCCATGAAGAACTTGGCACTGATCTCATTCTAGAATCACTCCCTTAGAGATTCTCCAGTTTTGTTGTGAATTTTAATATGAACAATATTGAGAAGTCTCTACCAGATCTTCTTTTCATCCTTCACCAAGTAGATAAATATATAAAGCACGAAAAGCATTCTATCCTTACGATGAAAAAATGGAAAGGGAAAGAAAATAGATTTAAGCCCAAAGCTTCTCCACGCCCTTCCAAGAAGAAGAAGACCAAAGGGGAAGTAAGGGAATATGATGCTATCTTTTTCACATGTGGAAAGAAGGGCCACTATAAGAAAAAATTAACCCAACTAAATAATAAAGGGGAAACTTCAAGTGAATTTGTTATCAAGTTCAATTTATCTATTTCTAAAAATTGGATATTATATACTACTTGTGGTGCTAACATATGTATTCAAATATTTTTTTAAAGGGTTGGGGCCGAAGCCTCATTTTTATTATTAAATCAAAGCAAAGTCCTCTTTTAACTGGGTATAGGGAAACCCATTACATAGCCCGAAGGCCCAGTGGGCTTGTAGCCCATAACATAGCCCGTGGGCCCAAATTCTAAGGCCAATTCACATTCTATGAATAGTAACCTGCTGCTACAGTACCACACAGTATCGCCGCCGCTACAGTACCCGCTGATGAACAGTGCCGCCACTGCTACAGTACTGCTACAGTACTTGCGCCCCATGGGTTTTGACTGAGGGGAGGTAGATCTATGAGCAGCCAATAAAGCTAAACTTGCTGTTGTAGCTATTAGGGACTACCACCTAACATTGCCAACAAGAATAATCTTTGTTTTAAAGGGTTGTTATTATGTGTCTTTAGTTACCAAAAACATTATTTCTATATCCATACTAGATACAGATGAGTTCATTTTCAAATTTGGAAATAAATGTTTCTTCTTTTATAAAGATAACATTTGTTATAGTAAGGAACATTTACATGACGGTCTTTACATGTTGGATTAAATGAACCAAGTAATGACAATAGATAACAAAGTCACTTCACATGACTCATACCAAACCTAACTTTGGCATCACCAACTAGGTCATGTAAATGAAAAATGCTCGAAAAAATTACATCAAGATGGATATTTAGATTATTTAAAACTAAAACTACTTGGTGTATGTCACACATGTTTACAAGGAAAAATGACCAAATCCCCATTTAGTGGGAAAGGTGAAAGGGATAAAGAGATTCTTGAATCAGTTCATACTGATGTGTGTGGACTATTTCTATTTGAAGCAAGGGGTGGGTACTCATACTTCATAACTTTTAATGATTATTTTAGTAGATATGGATATATTTACTTAATGAGGTATAAGTTTAATTCTTTTGATAAATTCAAGGAATACAAGAATAAAGTTGAGAATCATATTGGTAGGAAGATTAAGAAACTCCACTCAGACTGAGGTAGAGAATATCTTAATCAAGACTTTATTGATTACTTAAAGTAGTTTGGGATTCTATCCAAACTAACTTCTACTTACACGCTTTAGTGGAAGGGTGTAAGAAAAAGGAGGAACTACACCTTGTTGGACATGGTGAAATCAATTATGAGTCATGCAAGTATTCCAATATCCTTTTGGGGATATTCATTATAAATAGAAGAACACATACTAAACCAAGTACCAACTAAATCGATAAATGGTATTCTATACGAATTTTGGATTGGAATAAAAACTATGTTATCAAATTTACATGTTTGGGGAAGAAAATAAAATTTTAAGGCCTCCTCAGGTAACAAACTTTCACCTTAAGGCACAAAGTGTACCTTTATAGGATACCCCAAGTAAACAAGAGGATATTACCTATACGACTGCTCATAAAAAAGGTTTATAGTGTAAATACATGTTATATTTCTTGAGAGGTAGCACATATCCAAAATAGATAGTGGGAGTGAGATAAACTTCAATGAATTTGAGGCTCAAGGCACACAAGAGGAGGTATATGATTAGATTTCACAAATCCCCATGGAAGAAGAAACTATTCCAGAGACACAAAAATTTTATAGGAGTACAAGATAGGTTAGAGAACCATAATGGTATGGTTTTCTAGTTATCTAGGATAGTGACTCATTATTAGTTGATAATAATGACCCTCTAACCTACAAAGAAGTAGTAAGTGGTACAAATGTTTCCAAGTGGCCAAAAGCCATGAATTCTGAAATGGATTCCATGTACCAAAACCAAGTTTGGATTTTGGTAGATCCTCCAATAGATATAAATCCTTTTGGTTGCAAATGGGTATTCAAAAAGAAACTAGACATGGAAGGACAAGTTAGTACCTATAAGGTACGACTGGTTGCAAAAGGGTTTAAAGAACATCAAGGTATTAACTATGATGAAACCTTTTCACTAGTTTCAATGCTGAAATCCATTAGAATTATACTTTCTATTAAGGCTTATCATGACTATAATATTTGGAAAATGGATGTCAAAACATCCTTCCTTAACGAAAACCTTTAGGAATATGTCTATATGACACAACATGAAGGGTTTATGACTCCAAAGGATTCCAATAAGATATGAAAGTTGAAAAAATCCATTAATGGATTAAATCAAGCATCTAGGTCATGGGAAATTAATTTTTATGAAGCCATAATAGAATTTGGTTTAATAAAGAACGAATATGATCCTTGTGTCTACAAATGGTTTAGTGGGAGTATAGTCATTTTCTTAATAGTATATATTGATGAAATATTACTTTTTAGAAATGAAATACCACTATTATAGTCTGTTAAGGCATAGTTAAATAAATGATTTTTCATGAAAGAATTGGGAGAGGCAAAATATATTCTTAAGATCAAGATCCATCATGATAGATCCAAGAGTTTGCTCAACCTAAGTCAAAGTAAATACATTAACAAGATACTAAAGAGATTTAGTATGGAACAATCCAAGAGAGAATTGTTACCAGCATCACATGGCATTAATATTTCCAAGAAAATGCGTCCTCAGACCCATGAAGAAAGAAATATAATGTAAAGGATTTCATAATCATCAGTAATTGGGTCAGTCATGCATGCTATGCTATGTACTAGAATAGATGTCTCCTAAGCATTAAGTGCAGTTGGCAGATATCAAGATCATCCATGTGACCTCTATTGGATGGAAGTCAAGAATATCCTTAAGTATCTGAGGTGTACTAAGGATATGTTCCTAGTTTATAGAGGATATTAGGAACTAGTCATTAGAGTATATGAAGATTCAAGTTTCCAAACTGATTAATATGACATGAAGTCACAAACAGAATACATCTTCACTTTGAATGGAGGTTCTATGAGATTGAAGAGCTCAAAGAAGGATATGGTCATATATTCCACAATAGAGTCCAGGTATATTGTAGCTTCTAAGGTAGATAAAGAAGTAGTTTGAATGATCAATTTCATCCAAGAGCTTGATTTGGTACCTAGAAGTAAAAATCCCATCACTCTCTATTGTGATAATACTATAGTCACATTAGTGGATAAAGCATATACTTTAGAAGTATCATCTCTTGAGGGATTTTTATCAGAGAGGTGAAGTTGCAGTGAGTAGTATTTCCATAGAAGACAACATAGTGGACATCTTGACTAAAGACTTGAATCAACATAAACACGATTATCATGTGAGGTCTAGCGGACTAAAAGTCATAGGTAGTTGGCTCTAGTCCAAGTGGGAGTTTGTTAGAGTTGGTGTCCTAGAACCAACTACTTGTACTTTGATTACATGAATATTTTATGTATTAAATATTAAACTAAACATATTATTACATATTGTTCATTTTTCTACATGACCATAATTTAATAATTTACTAGAGTATTTTTTGTATTGATAAGGTCATATTAGTTCCCCACTATGATGATAACTTTGAAGTGATATGAAAATATTCTTAATATAGTTCTATGGTTGGATAAAATACTAGAATGGGAAACATAGTATATAGAATTTTAGGTGAGATTACTCATAAGAAGATGAGTCTTCTTCTCATAAAGTTTTCACTTGGTGATCTACAAGATGGGATATTATGAGAACAAACCCGCTAGTAAGAATTCCACATGTTTTAGTGTCCTCAGATATTCCTATATATGAGTGTGTGTAATGGTCCATAGACTTTAAGATTATCATTAATGAATGTCACAACTCATACACTTAGATTTGATAATGAAAACCGTCATGCTATATATTGGTGGGAAGTAGGGTACGTTGGGTGCATCAAGAATGACATGTTATTAATGGATAAGTCAAAGAAGGATTTTTACCTTTAATATTTACAAAAGTTGATATCTCGGCCCTTTGATTGAAATAGAACCATCTCCCTAAATTCCATGGCCATGGTGTAATGATGAGTTTATTTTAGATAGTCAAAGAATGACGTATCAATCATATTGGTTGATGATACCACCACAAAATCTTATTGATGATATATTATGAAAAATGGATTATACTACATAGTGAGTGTTCATATGTAGTTTTCATCATTGAGACTTTATATTATTTATCTTGGGTGCGTTGAATCATTTCTAGACAGTAATCTTGGATTTTAGGCAAGCCCACCTAATGCCAATGAGAAAGAATCCTAGAGGGTCACACACTAAGTGTTTTTGGTGGTCTCAATTAAATTCTATTTGAATTTAATTAATGTAATAAATATTATTCTCAATACTGAGGAATAATTTTATTTAAGTTATATTGATCACATAAATTAAATAAATATTTACTCACCAGATTATGAATAAAATATATTTATTTATTTTAATGAATATTTAATAAATATTTATTTACTATTTTTTGAATAAAATATTTATTTAAGAGAATAAAATATTTATTTGGGTGTTCAATAAATACAAGAGGAGTTCGAATGGATCAAGACTGTGTCCGATAAAAAAAAATATTTATGAGTTGATAAATATTATTTATCCATTTTGCAAAAGTTGTCACACAACAATAATAATAATAATAATAATAATATTATTATTACGTGGAATGAGATTTCATTAATTGTTATAGTCATACTTAATGGTTGTTATGAAATTAAATTTTATAACCAAAATCCCAGCTCTTGAAATAGACGGCTACGTCTATTGTGTAATTCATTCGAAACTAATTCTAAGTTTCGAAATAGAGAATTTTTGCACACAAATAATTCTCTCTTAACTCATCCTCCCCTATCCCTCTTAAGAATGAGAAACCCAAGATGTAATTTTATCAAGACTGAAGAATGATCGATCAAGAATGAACAACTCAAGGCATTCAATTCGCCATGCTAGAACTTGGAGAATGAGTGGTGTTGCTTAGAGACTATTGAACTATGTGTGGATCACCACTAGATTGATTCTACCCTTTTATCCTCAGAACTGCAATGAAGGAAATCTGGAAGGTCCGTTTCAGATGATCAACAATCATTAATGAAGAAAAATCCTAAGACCAAGTTTTTATTTCTTCAAATATTATATAAATTAATTATAAATTTGATGTGCAAGATCCTCACTCTGTTTCAGGAGATGATTATTAAAAAAATTTTAATATATCAACGACTACCACACATTTCTACTGTTCTTGGAACCGACACTCTTGGTAGTGTAAATTATATTCTATTCCATGGCCATGTATGGGTTCTTATGGGTTTGTGCAAGGAGCTACTGAGATAGTTTCATGATTCTAGATGGGTGGTACATCCTAGTTTGAAAATTATGTATCACGATCTCTGTAGATAGTACTAGTGTTCAAGAATGAGGAAGGAGGTGGTGGTCTTTGTGGTGAGATGTTTCACCTATTAGTCAGTAAAATCTGAGTATCATAGGGATTTTGGGCTATTGCATCCTCTTATAAAATGGAAATTGATGGGCCCAAGTTGTGTTTTGGTTGTATTTGTTGTCAATAGATCAATATGTTGATTATATTGAAGAAAGTAAGTATGCTATTAAGGTAATAGATATCTAGATAGAAGAAGAGTGTGTGGAAAGTTCTCAATCAGATCCAGACCATCAATATAATAATCATACTTAGTCCATCAGTGAGAGTCATTGAATATGATTAATTGGATTGGGGTATTGATAGAAATTCAGAAGCTGCTACAAATCGTATTGACTCTAGAATGAACATTTTAATCATAATGGGATGTTAAAATAATTTCCAATGAAAATATGATGATGATTTTATAATCATGGAGTTCTCATAAATAATTAAGAAGTCATGATATAATCTCAATTTTGTGGAAGATAGGAGAATACGATATGAATTACTCTGGACAATACTCATCAGTGTGAGGAACACCAAACACAAAAGGATGCAGATCATCAGTATGAGAATCATCAGCATGACAATAATAGAATACTAGAAGATTTATTTTTCTAGAGTAAATAAGTCACTTTCTAAATTGGTCCATTAGACACGACATCAGATGCATAGTTATATAGAGGGTAGAATGTTTGAGAAAGTTTGGATTGTTGGAAATGATGATCCATCATAAGGATTCATAGACCAATCAACCATATGGAAATCAACAATGCAGTCAACCATTTTCATTAGGTTTAATTGTATTGTGATTAGGTTAAGAGAAAAATAAAAAAAATATAGATTTCTTCTCAAGAAGTGGGGCGGACTCATCAGATTGGTGTTGAAAATGATCCATCAGAGTGAGGCAGAGACCAATTCATCCAACGATTCCTAAAATTGACAAATTCATCGAACGATAAACTTAATCAGACATAGGATCATCAGTTTTTGGAATTGAAAAAAATTAAAAATATTTTGAAGACATTTCAAACATGTTCTTTCTACCAAAGTATTATTGAAGGATTTTTTGAATGCCACACATTTCTCTAAATGTTTTAACAAGTGTTTTTAGTTGATATGAAGCATCTGTATGAGTAGGATTTTAGAGGTCATCGTAATATACCATCTTTAGGCTTTCATATGCCTTCATCATAATGAATAATCATAATAAAGAACCGTATTAAAGAATTATACTAAATTAATGTTTGTAAACTTGAATAAGTATGAAGATTTGAGTAGATTCAAGAAGATTCAAGAAGCTCCCAAAAATATTGAGAATAGTTGAAGTAAAATATGAAGAGTTAAATTAATGAGAAATCTAGAAATTTTGAATTTATTTGAGCAGGAATTGAAATTAGTTTTCCTTTCTTTTCCATTCGGGGGTAACTATAAAAGGAGAGAATAATACATTTGTACTTGGAAGTTTTTAGTTGAGCTATTCACGTAAGACAGTGCTTTGAAAATTGTGGAACAAATATTGAGATTATGATCAAACTTTTTGTTTCAGGTTGAAGGTAATGAAGATAATCAGAGTGAGGTTCAATATAATCATTAGAGAAAGTCCATCAGAGTGAGTTCATCAAAGAAACATCCATCATAGCAAGGTTCATCAGACTAAGTTCCATCAGATAGAGGAATTGTGAGCTACATATTGAGTTCCTAATAAATTTAAGAAGGAAGATAAGAAGCATAATTAGACTAAGTCCAATCGGTATGAGACCATCAGATAGAGGTTACCATACTAAGGAAGATCAGACAAACTTTTGTTGAGTTAGTTTTTAGAATAGTTTTTTTGGATAATGTTTCAAGACTAATAAGTTCCTTATATAATTGTTGAAGTTCTTAAAAATTGTACATAGGTAAAGTTTGATTCAGCTTAATTGTGAGGAAGTAATTTTTTTTCTAAAATTGATCAGAAAAGAAGAAGGAAAGTGAAGCATGTAACTATGGATACTTACCAGTTTCTAAAAAGGCTTGTCTTGCTGAGGTGAATAACCAGCCATGAGAAACTGGATACTGAAATGGATAGTTGGTGGGTATAACAAACTAAAGTAGGAAAGTTGTTACTAAGATTATAGAATTGTTCACTGCTTGTGACTTTTCATTATGTAAAAAATATAGTGAAAGAATCTATGTTGGTGGGACTATCCAACATGGAAAGGAGTAGGTATTTGTACTGAACCTTGTAAATATCATGTTCTTACTTCTCTTTATATTTTTTTATATGAAGGGTGAGGTCGAGAAGTTATATTTGAGTGGATCGTAACTTTAACAAGTTTAATAGTTTAATAAAGTTTACCTAATAAGTTAAGAAATGTTCTTATAAAAGAAAAAAGAGCCACAGGTTTAGCCCCCCTCTCAGTGGTATTGATCCTATTTGGGAACAAAAATTGGTATTAGAGGGTAGGTTCCCTCTGGAAGATCCATCCCTGATAATGGAGATTTTAAATTCAGTGAACAATAGGGGTGTTCCTATTTTTAATTCCAATAAATATCATAGTTGGAAGAATAGGATGTTACCCTATCTTCTTTCACTTGGATTTGAAGTTTGAGATGTAGCAATAATGGGATTTACTCCCATCAATGAAACTATTATGATAGCTACTGATAATCTAAGTATAGAAGCTTATGGAAAATCCCATAATTTTTTTTTGATATACCTCACTAATGATGTTTATGAAAATATTATGGGGTTTTAAATAGCTAAGAAAATGTGGGATAAGATGAGAAGTAGCTATGAAAGGAATGAGAGAGTTAATGAAGCCAAGTTAAAAATGTGGAGAAGTAGATTTGAGGATATGAAAATGGATGATGATGAACGTATTGATAGTTACTTTACAAGGCTAAATGAGATTGTAAGTAACATCAAAAGTTTTGGTGAGAATCTGGAAGATTCAACAATTTTTAAAAAACTTATGAAAAATTTTATAGATAGATTTAATGAAAAAGTTTTAGCCTTAAAAAATAATGTAAATTTATACCTGGATGAACTTCAAAATATCTTTGTGGCATATGAAATGAGAAAATATCACACTTTCAAGAAAAAAGATAATAGAGAAATATATTTCAAATCTTTATTAAAAGGGAAAAATCAAAGATAAAGAATATGAAAAATAATTAAGTGATTCAAAGGTAGAGGAAGAAGATTAAGATTTCAATAAATTTTCTCCCTCCTTTCTAATAAATACAATAAGGGAAAATGGAAATGTAAAACTCTCAAATTTTGAATTGTGAAGGGAAATTGAATAGAATTTTACAAGGAATAAAGTTAAAGAATATGTGTCCAAATTGGATGATAAGAAATATCAGAAAAAAAGTGTATAAAACACAAGGAAATATTTCCATATGAAAACAATAAGAAAATTTATCTAAGAAGAAAAAAAAGAATGATTCCTCATCTGGTAATGAATCAGATCATCAAATCAAATTTATTTCTCAAATTAGAAATGAAAGTAATTATTTTGAAAATGATGATGACAGTGAAGATATTATAGATATTGAATGGATTATTAAATTTTTTTTGAAAAAAATGAGATGAATACTCAACTTAATAAAGAAAGAAGGAAGTTAAAGAAAGATGTTAACAATATATATTTTGAGAATGATGACTGGATGAAGAAAGATGTGACAAATATAAATCTTATTATATCACAAAATATGAATATTGGTGAGAATTAAAGAAAATTTAAAAGCTATGAAGAAAGATCAGATTATAATGAGAACCTAAACATGAATGAATCTACACTTGTTGAAGAAAATAAGCATAGAAAGTTGAAGATAGATGAGTTTGAAAAAATTATAGATGTTCTAAAAGTTAGTATTGTAGAGAAAGAAGATGAGTTATTTGTAACACAATCAATACTTCTTACAACACAAAGTAAGATAAGAAAAATTAGATAAAACTTCACTAAGGTAGTTGATATTAAAGGTTAAACTTCTAAGGAAGGTGAAAAGAAATGTTTACAAAAGATGGTTTGTAGGAAGCAATCTTTCACTAAGTAAGATAAGAATTCTTCAAGAAAGTATCCTCTTGAGGAAACTAGTACATTATTTGTGAAGTAATAACAATAAAAATGCTCTAAAAAATCACTATTAGTCCAAAAAATCAATATTTAGAGGTCACTATTGGTGTTGTGGAGTCTTTGGACATAAAGATTATTCATGCTGGTATAACATGTTTGTACTAATAAATAGGTATGAATCAAAGGAGAGTTATGATGAGAAAATAAGATCACATTTCTCTAAAAGATTTTTGGAACCAGAAAAAAACTCATAAGGTGAATAATGTTGAAGCCTCAATAATGAAAAATGAGAAGATGATGAAAGATGAGTATGTTAAGAAAAGTGAGAAAAGTAAGTAGGCTGAATAAGAAATGAAATAATGCTTAGTTATCTATCCATAAAAATTTAATAGGCTAAAAAGTTAGAAGAAGCACAAAAATAAACTGAAATAAAGGGGAAGAAGAAGGGTTTTGAAGATGTGAGAAAAGTTGATAAAAATATATCAATATATTTAGCCTAAAAATTTAGAAAAGATAAAAAAGATGTTAGTAGGAAGGGAATATTACTAAAAGTTTCTTGAATATCCTTCCAGAATTATAGGAAGGCATGAAGAATTTATTACAAACTCACTGTAATAAAAAGGTTACTAAAGAAGAAAATAATTTTACATCCTTATCAATAGAATATGTATATGAAAAGAAAATTATTAAAAAATACGAAAAGGATGAAAAAATTTAAGAAATAAATATATGAGAAATCTAAGAAGAAGATGAAAAAGTCAAGACCAAGAGAGGACTCTCAGTCCGAATGTTTCTTCTTAGAAACTATGAGGTTCCTAATTATTCCAAACATATTTGTATTTTTACTAACTTATAGGGAATTAAGGAGTTAAAATAAGAAAACTGGAACTTTATTCTCTTACTAATCTTGCAAAATAAAGTAACGAGGTTATACAAATTGAGTTTTTAGAAAGTTATTTTTATACACCTAAACTTTCTAATATGTTTGTTGATATGGGTGAAAGTTACCTTTATCTTTACCAATTTTTTTATGATTTACCTTAGAATGAGAATGTTGGAATAAACATTAAAATGTATAAAATTAAAGATGTGTTATGGAAAACATTGCTAAACTTGATTATTCACTCTTATTTTCTACACTGGGTTTTCCCACACAGACTTAGAGTTGTTTAGTTAAAGGCTCTTTGTTAAGAAACTCATGCGATAATTATGTTCTCATGAGGAATAATTTCCAGATTTTGAGATGAAGTGTTACAACCTTTTAAATGAAATAATTTATCAATAAAAGAGGAAACCTATCATGATGAAACCTTAGAATTTGATTGTCAATAAGGGGGAGAGATAAGAAAACAAGGGGAGATATAAGGAATAGGGGGATCAATAATTGAATAATAAGATAATGATAAAAGAGAACAACAATTTGTACTATTTTTATACAATGAAGTGGGTATTGATAAAAATAAAAAAGAGGAGATTGTTAGGACCATGTTGTGTTTTGGTTGTATTTTTTTTAAATAGATCAATATATTGATTATATTTAATAAAGTAAGTATGTCAAGAAAGTAATGGATATAGAGATATAAGAATAGTGTGTGAAAAGTTTTCAATCAGATCCAGAGCATCGATAGGAGAATTAGACTCAGTGCATCGACATGAGTAATTGAATAAAATTCATCAGATTGGGGTTTTGATAGAAACTTAGAAGATGATGCAAATCGTATTGATTCTGGAATGAATGTTTTGATCATAATGGGAATTTACAATACTTTACAATGAAAATATGATGATTTTTTACTAATTAAATAGTTCTTATAAATCATGAAGAAGTCATGATACAAGCTAGAGTTTATGGAAGAGAGGAGAATATGATGTGAAGTATTCTAGCCACTAATCATCGGTGTGAGGAACACTAGAAATAGAAGGATGTAGATCATCAGTATGAGAGTCATCAGTGTGATAATAATATAAGTCTAAACGATTGATATTTCTAGAGTAAATAAGTCACTCTTGACACTAGGCCATTGAACATGACATCAAATGAAGAGTTATATCGGGGGAATAATGTTTGAGAAAGTTTTCATTGTTGTAAATGATGACCTATCAGAAGGATTTAGAGGCCAATCAATTGTATTAAAATCAACAATGTAGTCAACCATTTTTATTAGGTTGAATTTTATTGTGATTGGGTCAATATAAAAAGAAAAAAGTATTGATTGTTTCTCAAGAAGTGGGGACAAATCATCATATTGGCACTAAAAATGATCCATTGGAGTGAGGTAGAGACCAATTCAATAGAAGAGGCCTGACACCAAAAAATTTATCAGATGATGAACTTAATCAAACATAATATCATCAGTTTTTGGAATTTAAGAAAAGTATAAATAATTTGAAGACATTTCAAATATGTTATTGTTTCCAAGGTAATGTTGAAGGAGGTTTTGAACTCTATAGATTACTCTCAAATTTTTAACAAGTGTTTTTAGTTGATATGGAGAATCTGTATGAGAATAATTTAAAAGGTCATTATAATGGCCCATCTTTAGTTTTTCATATTTCTTCATAATAATGAAGAATCATAATAAAGAATTGTACTGAATAATTGTACTGAAGCCATGTTTGTAAACTTGAAGAATTCAGATGATTTGAGTAGATTCAAAAAGATTCAAGAAGTTCCTAGAATTATTGAGAATAGTTGAAGAATTCAAATATGAATACTTAAATGAATGATAAATCTAGGAATTGTTAATTTTGTTGAGTGGGATGTGAAATTAGTTTTCCCACCTTTTCCATTCTGGGGTGAAGAAAAAGGAGATCACAATACATTTGCACTTTTCAAGTTTTTAGTTAAGCTATTCATGTGCACCAGAGCTCTAAAAATTGTGGAACATGTATTGATATTTCGATCAAACTTTTTGTTTCAGGTTGAAGCTAAGGAAGATCATCGTAGTGAGGTTCAATCTGATCATTAGAGAAAGTTAATCGAAGTGATTCCATCATAGCAATATCCATTGAAGCAAGGTTCATCAGATTGAGTTCTATTGGATGGAGGAATTATGAGAAGATGATTGAGTTCCTACTCAATTGAATAAGGAAGAGAAGAATGAGAATTGGAATGAGGACAATTGGATGGATACCATGAGACAAAGGTTATTGAACTGAGGAAGAACAAACTAACTTTTGTTGAGGAAGTTTTCTGGATAGGGTTTTTGGAGAATGTTTCAAGACCAACAAGTTCCTTAGAGAACTGTTGAAGTTCTTGAAGATTTTATGCAAGTAAAGTTTAATTCATATTAATTATGTAGGAAGTGAATACTTTTTGAATTATATTAGAAAATAATAAGGAAAGTGAAGATTATAACTATGGATAATTATTAGTTATTGAAAAGGTTTATCTTATTGGGGTGTATGACTAGCCATGGGAAAGTGGATACTGAAAAGGATAGTTGGGGGATACAACCAACTAAAGAAGGAAAATTATTACTATGATTTTATAAATTTTCACTACTTATTCCTTTGTATTCCAGAAATAATATAGTGAAAGAATCCATGTTGGTGGGACTATACAACATGGAAAAAATTAGGTTTTTTTACTGAACCTTGTTAATATCATGTTCTTACATCTCTTTATATTTTTTTCATACAAAGGGTGAGGTTGAGAAGTTATATTTTAGTGGATTATAACTTCAACAATTTTCAGAGGTTAATAAATTTTACCTAATAAGTTAAGAAAAATTATTATAAAATAAAAGGAACCACTAATTCACCCCCCTCTCGGTGGTCTCAATCCTATTTGGGAAAAATATAAATGAGATGATTTCACTATGGATTTTGTGATAGGATTTCCTAGGGAACCCCATAAGAACAATGCTATATGGGTGATTGTAGATCGACTAATGAAGGTAGCCCACTAATTTCCTATTAGGGAGAACTTCATTGTTGATCATCTGGACAGTCTTTATATGCATGAGATAGTTCGGTTTCATGGTGTTTCAAGGAGTATCATTTCTTATAGATATACTCATTTCATGTCTCGGTTCTGGCTGGGTCTCAAGAAGGTTCTAGGATTGTAAGTTATTTTGAGTATGGACTATTATCCATAGACCGATAGTTAATCTAAGTAGACTATTCAGATTCCATAGGATATGTTACGAGCCTATGTTATATATTTTGGTGGTTAATGGGAGTATAATTTAGCACTCATAGAGTTCACTTCTAATAATAAATTCCAGTCATCAATCCATATGGAACCTTTTGAGGCCTTGTATGGAAAGTCATTCTGTTTTCCTCTTTGTTGGTTGGAGGCAGGTAAGTTAGTGCTTATTAGGCCTAGTCTCATGCAAGAGATGTCTAAGCAAGTTTAATTTACCTATATGTAGTTTATGACCACACATATCAGACATAAATCTTATGATGACCATTGGATAAAACCTATAGAGTTTTAGGTTGTTCATTGTGTTTTCTTTCGGGTGTCTCCTTGGTTAGGGAAATGTTGTATTAAGAAATAAGGAAAGATAGTGCTCAGGTTTGTTAATCTGTTTGAGATAGTGGGAAGGTTCAGTATAGTGGTGTACTGATTTGCCATTCTAGAGCACTATAGTTCCATGAAAAACGTGTTTCACATGTCACAACTTCAAATATATTATCCTGAACCTTATTATGTGGTATATGTTTAGGATTTCGAGATTTGTGTAGATGATTACTCTGATATGGATAATGGACCATAGTGAGAAGTATCACTAGGGTAAGACTATACCTCTAGTTTGAGTTCAGTGGTAGCACATGTGTGTTCAAGAGGAGACCTAAAAGAGGGAGTCTGATATGCGAGCATAGTGGCTAGAATTTTTCACTAAGACCCCATAATGATTATTAGAGAAACTAATGGATGAGATTTTATATGGAGGGGATGTTATAAGATCCCATATTTTTCCATGTACGTACCTCTTTGAGTTTTTCATTAAACCTGTTTTTTGGGTTTTCCTTCTTCCTTAAACCTTGTTATTCGATTCTTATTCAGATACGGGAAGATTTTTCTTTGGAAAATGACATAAAGTTCAAGTATGTATGATTTTTTGAATTCATAGACTCAAGATATGAACGTGTTAAAGGGTCTTACAAGGGTTTTCCATGAGTTTAAAAGGCTTCAGAGGTCATTCAAGATATTTTTCAGAAGCTGATATTAAATCTTCTTACAGAACATTTACATTCCATTTATATGTTAAAATATGTGTAACTATCACCTAGAATATTTCATGAAAAAAGTTCATGATGTGAAATGAATACACGTCATGAAAAGGGTTCACATCATGTAATGTTCAAGAATGGCTATTTTAACCTGAGGCGGTGTCTCTTTCAGTATAACTCAAAATTTAGGAAATACATGTTGAGAAATGTTTACACACTATGTGTTTCTCCGGATAAATGGTTTTAAGGACACAATGTGCATACGATTCATTATTCATTCACATGATACCCTCCTCTCTTGAGACTTAGGTGATTTCCAAGAGATTTTGGAGTACCTTCTTCCCTTACGGAAATCCCAATCATGTGATTAATCTTCGGTGTTGATCTTGATCTCATGTGATATAGTTATTCTTATTATCTTCCATGCCTTCATTATTATTGACGTTACTAGTTGAAAGAATTGTCTTGATCACTAAATAAAGGTAGGTGGTATAAAACCAAACTCTATGGTTTGTTTTTAATTGTTTAAGTATGTGAAATATTGTGCAATTATGTTGAAATAATGTATGAATTAATTAATTAAATAATGGGTGTTGATAAATCATGTGTTGGATTACTCCTTGGGTCCCTTTGGATCCAAAGGCGTTACAACCTGGTTTGCATCTACCCATTTTGTGAGCCTATCATGGAATAATAATGTTCTAGATAATGGATTAAGGTATGGTTTAGCATGAAATGAGATTCAGGTGATTATTTGTGATAGATTCACCTTGGAAAATGGATTAATTGTTTACTGAGATGGATGGTGATAATTTGATCATAAATGGGTGTGAAAGCTAGCATGAAAACAACATAAGATATAAGTTAATGAATAAATGGGTAATTGAAAGGAAAATGGTAATATAAAAAATTAACCATTGTGGGTTATGATGTGATGTTATGATATTCTTGCTGTTACGACTTGTTTCATGCTAAAATGATTATATAAAGGGCTATTCTCGGTGATACTGAAATGCTTATATAGGGTTCTTGGACCGGTGATACTGAAATGATTATATAGAGGGCTTGACCTAGATACTAAAATTCTTATACAAAGGGATTTTCCCAATTATGCGATTATGCCCTGGTTTTTTGGTTATGGTTGTCATGTTGTTCAACATGCTTGGAGATATACTAGAATGGTTCCAAAGAAGGTTGATTTTTATATTGTATTAATTGTTTAATTAATACAACTATTTATCGTTTATTTCATGAACTTATTTATCAAACTATTTTTGTTTAGACATAGTGTTTTCAACCTACTGTGTTTTACTCACACCCTATTTGGGCCACCGTTTGATACCTAAGTAGATTACATGGATGTTGGTTTGGATAAGGGAAAAGGACCTTGCAGTTGACTATTTCTTATTGGATAATTTGTTTCTTAGATACGAGTCCAACATGGGGTTCAGGACTGAGGTATTTTGAGTTTATTTTTTCAGCCTTTTATTTTATTTATTTGACTTATAGCATTCCATTTAGTTACATTTCATCCTAACATTACATTGTTCATTATTATTTTGTTTACATTGTTCTTCCTTTACCTCATAGTTTTATGTTGTATTATTTATGCTATTTTCTATTACTATGATATTTGTTTACTTCCACTATATTATGAATCTATACCAAGGGGTATAGTCTCCCCACAATTCTCTTTACAACCCCATTTCTAGTTGGCAGCCTCTGGTGTACAAAGAGGTGCACTTGAGGTCCAGTAACCAACCTGATTTGGCCACGTGAGAGAGTGTAGGATCAGGGGATGTTACATCAACAAAGAGGGATAAACCTAAGGATAAATCATTACAAGGATTTAATAGGAGAAATTAGGTCACCATATATAAAAATTTAATTAATAATAAATAAATTAATTTTATTTAATTACACACCCATGACATGTATTCCTAAGACCCCAATTATAAAAAAAATTAACACCACATCTTGGGTAAAACCCATATTTCAAACATAACTACAACATTAGTTTTCCCATTTTAAGGTCCATATATGTAGAAATTACAGAAATTCACCAACACATGTGCATAGACTAAAAATAATATATTATTATCAAGGCTCCACGATTCTCAAAATATCTAGATAACTCAGTGAACCATATCAAAAATAAAATTTGAAATTTTTTAAAGGTTTAGAAAAAAATGGGTTTCTACATATCCCCAAAATTACACTTTTTTATCCATGAATGGGAAATAACCTGAGATCCTAAATAAGGAATCTCACAAAACAACCTGATATAGAAACAACCCAACTTCATATTCACTCCCTTCATCTTCGGAGGTCCAAGCTCTAAAAACATTTGGCACATAACCACCCAAGAAGCAATTATCCTCTATTGTCACCAATTATTCTTACTCTATTTCATCTTGATGCAATACCATAGTTGGGACATGATCCTTGACAAGCCTTTATACCCAAATTTCATCCAAATATATAGGATGAAACAAAATCAAGGAACACATATATCCACCTAAAAATATTTCTTTAATAAGGTTATAAGTGGTGGGATCACCTTGATCCCTACTTTTAAAGAAAATTCCTAATAGTTTTTATATACACATAACACCACACTCCACCATTGTACACTTCACAAAAATTTCAAAATTACACTGAAGGAGTTTCAAGGAAACATGATCATCTGGATACAAATTAGCTTATCTTTCACCACCTATTAGTAAGGAACAAACACTAATGTATTTATCTCATAGAAAAAAGTCATCATGATCCTTCTTACTCAATTAGTTTTCAAACATTCATGAGAATTATTTATCTGCATATCAGTATCTGATAAGTTCATAGTAAATATTTGAAACAACTTAGTTGTGTTGTTATTACTCTTTTATAAATTCTACAAATAAGAACATAAGAAATAATTCTAACCTCATCAAACTAATCTGCATCCCACCAATACTCATTGAGTGGCCCAATACACCAAAATTTGAAGTGGACAGTATTGACCATTTAGATGAACATGCTCTATAATATTAATACCGTAGGATAACACCCACCAAACTAGATAAATCAAAAACTAAATCCTCCTAAGAAAACGTCTTCCTACACTACATAGAAAGAGTTTCCATGTGATGGTTACACCCACAATGATTTGCTGGGCACACCACGCTGAGGGACATGTTCCATTAGGGTAGTCCTTGTATAGGATTTCCATTTATCTATACAACATAAACACTAATAGAAAACCACTATATGCCTAAGGAAGTGGATGATGTGATCCCCAACTTTAGGAAAACCCTTTAGGTGTATCACTTGAGAATGTCCGACCATATAGGACCACTATGATGACATTGACACTATGGGACTCTCTCATATAAGGGATCAGTGCGGAGCTACCACCATCGATTGAAGGTAAGAAATATCTTCCCCTCTAAATAAGAATTAATTTCTCCTTAGAAATATACTCATGTGCCTCCTCCATTATTTTGAACATAGATACATCATCTATAAGCATCAACCACCACACCACTACTACACCATTGTGGTCACATTAACAATCATAATTTTAACTTTATGATGACCAATTATACACTATAAATCCAGATCTCACACCATGATAGTCTAATTCATAGCTTGTAATCTCATGGTAAGTCTAGGGTAAATTCCTTGAATGCCTAATAGGATCCTCCATGAACTGTTAAATGGAAATATTTAGTCTGGATTCTCCATAAACACTATAAGGGTGTTCATTATTCCACTAAAAAACACATGAATTCCATATTTTGAATGAAATACAATGTATATATCAGTATCCCATAAAGCGACAACCATGGATCACCCATTGGAATCATTCATGCATTCCACCATATTTATAGGGAGTAAATTATCATCTATTCATTCAACACATAAATCCATTCTTACCATATGATAAGTAGATGAATATATTTTATTGAGGGAGATCCTTTCTTTCCATACTTGGGGGGATCCCGATCACTGTTGGGGGGGGTGGGTAGAACACACCTCAATTTCTAAAATACATATCACTACATTGTACTATCATTGTTTCACAATCCATCCTAAGGTTGGTACCATTGGATCTTATCTTAACCATGAATGAATCTATTGAAATACAACTTTCTTAATTAAGGATAAAATCACTTTACTAGATGGGGTGAGTGAAAGATGATCACTATAAGTGGAAAATATATATATGTTAAGGTCCAGGCTAGATATTCATTTGGAATCTACAACTCCCAATCATAAAGTGAAGGAATTATAAACAGAACCTACACCATCCTATATGAGGGACCATGGAGAGTTTATACAAACTGTACATTGAACTGCATCCATCAATGTATAACTATAGCCACCATCATGAATATATTCCCACAAGTCCATATTTCAATACCCTATAAATGAAAATAATTAACTAAAATTGATGATTATGGGAGTGGACCAATACATCTTCCATCACTGTCTGCTCTCGCACTTGTGGATCTTCCACCAAATAGCTTCTCGGTAAGAAACTGGGACAACAAGAAGGATTTATTTGATTTAAACACTTTATCCCATGTGGTGGTACACACATAAAACCACTCTGGTTATATTTTGGAGAAATTATAGCATACTAAAAAATATAGGGTTTATCCCAACCAAGAATATTCAACTATTAATTCCCTCTCAAGGTTCTCTAACATAGGTGGCGTTGCATGAAGGAAGAACCTCAGCTATAAATATATTTCTTTTGAGTGTCTAAACAAACCACTGATATTGAATATTTCCACCATTAAACAAGTCCAAGAAAAACCTTACGAGGTCCCTGGGCCTCAATGAGTACTTGCACATGATCATGTTACCCATGAAATGAGACCAACCTCCTAGAATAAAACTCTATCTTGAAAAAGGGTTCAACTCCAACCATGGTAGAGAAATCATATTATGAGTTCAATATTTTTTTTCACTATTTAGTGTAGGGATCTTAATGAAAGAATCACCATATGGTCCCCAAGAGTCCAAAACAGATGGAAATGCAAGTCATAAACTCGATCTAAACATCTGTTACATGAGGATCAGGCTCTCCTCACAAAACTGTGAGGCCTCTTTCATCAGAACCAACATAGTATATCCAGCCTACAGGTAGGATTATCTAACTTAACTAGAAATACCATCCACTATACAAGAAACTTTACACTAAGTATAAAGGGGAGAGAATCTACCTAAAATCATAGGGAAAGTCCATCTCTCAGTTGAGACTGATAAACAATGCATTGTTTCTCATTAATCAGTGGATATAGGTCCAACTATAGGCACATGCTCACCACGACTCTACCTTTAAACATTTCTAGGATATATGTGGGAAACAATATTTATTTGATAGGATGAACCCATAAGGATTAAAGCATACTTGGTTGAGATAACATGGGAAGGACATGACTAATCATAACTAACTACCATATAATGCATGTATCAACTTTATTTAACCCTAAAATGATGTCATAGAGCCTTTGGTCAAATAATATGTTATTTGAGTCCCAGTGAAAGGATATGTTGGGTGTTGAACCTATGTTGGTCTCCCTAGTTTGATAATCAAACTCAAGACCTCATTAACATCATTTAACTACAATCCCAAACCATTCCTTACATGACTGATATCCCCAAACTCCATCCTTATGACTCAACCGCTTTGATACCACTTTGAGTGGAACTGAACCACCGAGGCCCAACTTGAGCCAGTAGTAAACTGAGTGTGCCACCCCAAGCCCACCTCCATTAGGCCAATAGCTGGTGACTAGCACTGAGTATTAATATCACACAATACGGGAAGCCTTATCCTATATCAACCTACAATAGAAACATATCTCAAATTCATAAAATAAAAAAAACACAAATATTATATATTTAAAAGCTAAATTGTATAAAATAATTTCACGAGACATCAAATAAATGAATAACACCACACAAAAAAATACCAAAGGAACTATACATTTGAGAAGTTTCTAAATCTGTCTAATATAAGACCCTATAAAGTTATTTCTTGCTATGTGTACTTATAGATTGACCTCTAGACACAATGGTCACTACCACTATCATGAGAAACCATGTGATCTACTATGAATCACAAAGAATCACTAGACATCATCTTTGAAAAAGCCACACTGGCTCCACATCCACTATGACCATTTTTGAAATGTTTATCTTATGGACAGAAACACCACATGTGGCCACAAAACCCATATAGGGGTCAGTATTAACATACTAAGTAGGAAAAAACCATAAATAAAAGAAAATTAAAAAGGTAGATCAACCACCGATGTAGGGAAGAAACTGGGAGAAAGATAAGAAAGGATCTTGAAATAATAAGCCAGTAGAATTCACATGGGTACAAAGAAGTCCTATGAATCTCAACTTCAATTCCCAATGATTTTACCTCACAATAAAATATTGATGGTTAGAGAAATGAAATGTATACAAAGTCTTAATTCAATAACCTAGTCGTACATCACATTTTGATGGTAATTAAGGGGTTCTTGATAAGTCACAGGTCTCAAAGCATTCAATCCTCTATGCTTACCCAACTTTCACACCTACACCATAATCTATCAAGGAGAAACTTCTCCTTGGTATGGTAACCATGTAAATTGAGGGAGTACTAAACCTTACTATCCATCATCACAATTCCACTATTCCTAAAACCCATAGGCAAACCCAAACCTTTTCCATGGATAGGTATTCATAAAGAGAATATTAATCCCTATTATTATAGCCACAAAAGTTTGGAAACACACATTCCTTAGAAAATATGTAAGGGAGGACCTAGGCACTATCAAATAGAAAAAAATAAGTGAGGGAGTACCAAACTCCATAGATAGAGGACTAATGCCCTGTTGAGTAGTCGATAGTGGACCTAACTATATAGATAGAGGATCTGTGCCCAGAGTAACACACAATAGACAAGGGAGGACCTAACTTCATAGATAGAGAACCCTAACCTAGATTATGTATAGGAGTATTAAACTCTATCAGTAATACAAGGTACTCATGCCTCTCCAAGCATCACACAATAGATAAAGGAGTACTTCACCCTATGAATATTCCAATTAGTATGCTTGATCCTTATCCTTGACCCTATGGAGTTAATGATGATAATATTCTCATATCACCTCAAGTTTTAACATTGATATTATAGAAAAGTGCATCATCATGTTATATGAGGAAAGAAAGAACTGTCACCCTACCTACTAGGAAAAATATCACATTTCCCACCCAAAAAGACACTGTCACATTGTAACTGGGTTGTTCATGCAACAATGTCACATCTTGAAGGGGGACATCATAGTGTGAACCCTTCCAGTGTCACCTGTGAACTTACCCAACTTCATGTCACCACGTCATGAACTATCATCCTTCACTAAAACCTTTAGGATGTGCCATCCTCTGCCATATTGTGGATATACAGATGTGAAAAATGGAGTTTCATGTCGATTTTTGGTGTTTTAACGTCTGTTAGATCATGAAATTATTGTAGATGATGTTTTAAATAGTTTTTTCTCATAAGTTTTAAGAAAACCAATGTTATAAATGTGATATATTTTAAGGTAGTTTTTTATGTTTGTTATAAGAAAACTGATGTGGAAAATAGTTTATCACATTAGTTTTTAGAAAAAACTAACATGATAAATTCAATATCACATTAGTTTTGAAATAACTGACGTGATAAGTTCCCTAAATTTCATCCTAGAAACCATCTAAAAAATGCATATTTTTAGGTGGTTTTATATGTTGGTTATATGAAAACCAACATGAAAAACCAACATGAAAAACCATTTATCGCATTGTTTTTTTGAAAAAAAAACAACGTGATAAAGAATTTATCACACTGGTTATTAAAAAACCAAAGTGATATTCAGTTTTTCACATCAGTTATAAAATAACCGATGTGATAAAGAGTTTTTTCAATATATTACAATAAAATGACCATCCCATCAGTACAAAAGTAGAAAAAAACAAAAAAAATCAAATAATTATAAAATAACATTATAAAATCAATGCATTTTAACTTTACAATTTGAGATGTAAACTTTAAAATGTATATTAAAAATAGACTAAAACCCAATCCTATATATGAAATTCTCTATCCATTCCATTTTTAAGTGTCTTATCTCTCTCCAGTATAAGATCAAGGGTCATCAAAAAGCTAAAAATTAAAAATAAATATTTTAACATGTATTCTAAATAAATGAATAAAAAAAATAAAGGAAATGATCATAACAAAATCTAAACATTTGGAATTTTGTAACTATTCTAGTTGTAATTATTTAAAATATAAATCTTAGAACATAATATCTATATTCATTCAATATTTGAAGATGAAACTACTGTTTAAAAATAATTTTTAAATTCAAAAAAAAAAATTTAAGTACTTATAGCCAAAATGTAGTAATTATAAACCAGAGTTCACTTTTTATTTCACATATATGATCTTTGTGATCTTATTTATTATTGTCTCTCTAAAATAATCCCATGCCCTATTTGAAAATAATATTTATGAAATAAATTTAAATTTCATTATAATATATAAAAATATTCAAATATTAAAACTTACATGTTCAATACATTCTTAAAATTATCTTTTATGTCATAATGTATAGAGAATAACCATCAAATTTTCTTGTCCCATAGACAAAAAACACCCAACATCCAATTGGCACTAATATAAAAAATAAAAAATGTTGGTGATTATTTAATTAAGAGATATAACACTTTATGAAATATATGTTCCATAAATTTAAAGATAATGAAGTATCCAACACTAAATAACATTATTTTAAAATCTTTCTGCAATATAAACTGTTCTTTTGTTATCTCTCATTGTCCTCACTATAGGTGAAACAAATTGTGGGTTCAAAAAACCATATACTGATTCCATATCATGATGTAGAAAAATTATATAAATATTCATAATTGAAAACATATATAATTATTAAGTTTCAATTAATTAAAATAATTGAAAGATATATAATAATTGTCTTACATGGAAAATAATTACATTGTGTTGATGCCCAACTCATCTCTAGTTACGATATCTATGATATATTTATTTAAAAGTGTTATAGTCCTCACACACCCACAAATGTTAGGATCCATCAAAATTTCATAGACATTCAATAAAAAATTTGAATATGTTTATAATATATCAGTCCAGAAGAAGTTGCATCTAAGGTCATAACAACTTGTAATTGTTATTGTCTGTACAATATGTATTTATCTTTAATGTATTCCAATAAAAAAATAGATAAATATATAAATTTTAAAATGTTAAAACAAATTTAACACTAACATGAAATAAAGGATATAATATACACATAACTCAATGGTAATTTTTTGAAAAAGTGTAGATGGAAAAACTAAAAAATGGTCGATACTTTGTTCAACTATAGTGACCTCATCTATAGGAAATTGTATTCTTACTGATCAATCAATAATATCCGATATAGAGACCCTAAGAGTCTCTATCTCTATCTGTTTATGATGTACGATATCCCAAATATAATATATAATACATATAAAACTATATGATGTTGTGGATACTCAACATATTAATCATAATAAATGAAAAGTTGTGGAGGAGGAGGTGTAAGAGTTGGACAAGTAGAATGAGGTAGTAGAGTATGATCAACAAGCTGAGGTGGAGTAGCAAGATCAGTAGCCTAAAACTGTCTCTGCATATCTACAAACATAGATTGTACTGAAGTACTGATATTATCCTCAATCATCTCACCCAAATTTGAATTTTAGCTTCTAAAGATTCTATTTTTTTTAAAAACAAGATCCATTAAAGAAGCTTCAGAACAACTAAACACTTTTTTTACTAAAAAACTTGCCAGGTATCCTCATAAATGACTTGAGTATTTGGGCTTTCCCAATGTAGTAGCTAAAATATCCTTCCTACCCTAAGCTATGAAGGCCCCCCTGTGTGCTATGCTCCTCAAGGAATTTCTCACTATAAGAAAAAATGGCTTTTGCGATGGGCCCATTACCTATCACAAATAGTCCTTAAAAAGAATTATTTGTGACAAGAATATTTTCCTATTGCAAATACCTTTGGCACGCACTGCACGCCAAACCCCGGGAAAGGTATTTGTGATGAGAATTAATTCCCATCACAAATACCTCTCATCATTATAGTTATTTGTGATGGGACCTGTCACAAATATTTTTTTTACTATTGATGTAATTATTAATGGTGGGTACTAATTGTGATGGGAAGCCCATCACAAATAGTCCCATCACAAATTATCTAACCTATATATACCCACACCTAAATTTTTTCCATTATCTTCTATGAACTCCCCTCTCCCCCCTTCTCTCATATTCTCCCGCTTAAACTTTTAAATGTTTTAAATTTTATAGGGAAACAAATTTTCAGCTTTGCATCCGCTAAAAGATTTAGTTTTAATGTATTTATTTAATGTTTTTAATTTTTAATTAATTTAATTTATTTTATATTAGTAATAATGATTATTAATTAGCATTAATTAGATTTAATTGGAATCACTTAGTTTCATTTTACAGTAATTAATTTTAAGTAATAGTAATTATTTTTAATTAAAAGTATTTAGTTCTAATTGTTAATAATTATTTTTAATTAAGAGTCTTTAGTTTTAATTAGTAGTAATTAGTTTTAATTGCTATTATGTAGTTTTAATTATCAGTAATTAATGCTAATTATTAGAAATTAGCAGTAATTATTATAAATTTGTGCTAATTAGTATAAAAAACTAGTAATTAGTAAAAATTAGTGGTAACACATCAGAATTAGTAAAAATTAACGGAAATGAGCGAGCATTAAAATAACATAGTAATAATTTATAGATCTTAGTAATAAATAATAATTAATGGTAATTAATAATAATTAGTCCTAATTATTAAAAATTTGCAGTAATTATTAGAGACTGACGCTTATTATTAGAAATTGACAGTAATTATTAGAAATTAGAAATAATTACTAAAAATTAGAGATAAATAGTAAAAATTAGTGGTAAATAGTTATAATTACCAATAATTAATAGTAATTAGTGATAATTAGTAAAAATTAGAGATAATTATAGGTAATTATTAAAATTTAGTCATAATTAGTAAAAAATAGCGATAATTACTAAAAATCAGCAATAATTAGTAATACTTAGTAAAAATTAGATTTAATTAGCGGTACATAGTAAAAATTAGCTGTAATTAACTATACTTTGTAAAAATTAGCGGTACTTAGTAAAAATTTACAGTAATTACTAAAAATTAGTAGTAATTACTATAAATTAGTATTAATTAAAAAAAATTAGTGGTAATTAGCGGTACTTAGTAAAAAATATTGTTAATTAGAGATACTTAGTAAAAATTAGCGGTAATTAGCTATACTTAGTAAAAATTAGTGGTAATTAGTAATTTTTTTTGGTAATTAATAAAAATTAGTGGTAATTACTAAAAAGTAGAGATAATTACTAAAAATTAGCAATAATTACTAAAAATTAGTAAAACTTACAAAAAACTAGCAGATATTACTAAATTATCAGAAATTATAAAAAATTTAGCCGTACTTAATAAAAAATTATAAGAATTAGCAGTAATTTTTTAAAATTAGTAGTAATTAGTAAAAAATAGCAGTAATTAGTATAAATTATCGGTACCTAGTAAAAATTAGTGGTAATTAAAAGTACTTCTTAAAAATAAGCGGTGCTTAGTAAAAATAAGAAGCTCATAGTAAAAATTATTATCAATTAGTAGTACTTAGTTAAAATAAGTGCCACTTAGTAAAAATAAGCGGCACTTAGTAAAAATAAGAAACACTTCGTAAAAATTAGCGGTAATTAGTGGTACTTAGTAAAAATAAGTGGCACTTAGTAAAAATAAGCAGCACTTAGTAAAAATTAGCGGTAATTTGTAGTAATTTGTGGTACTTAGTAAAAATAAATAAAACATAGTAAAAATTAGCAGTAATTGAAAATAATTAGAGGTAATTAGTAATAATTAGCAGTAATTAATAATAATTAGTGGTAATTAGTAATAATTAGTTGAAATTAGTAAAAATTTATAGTAATTAGTAGTAATTACTAAAAATTAGTGGTAATTAGTAAAAATTAGATGTAATTACTATAAATTCACAATAAATAGCGATACTTAGTAAAAATCAGTGATAATTAGCATTATTTAGTAAAAAATAGCGATAATTAGTGTGACTTAGTAAACATTAGCGCTAATTAGTAAAAATTAGTAGTAATTAGTAAATATTAGTGGTAATTACTAAAAATTAGTTGTAATTACTAAAAATTAGTAGTAATTACAAAAAATTAGCGATTTTTACAAAAACATTAGCAGTAATTATTAATAATTTATGGTAAATAGCACTAATTTATTATAATTAGTAGTGATTAATAAAAAATAATAGTTTTTAGTAAATTTTTTATTTAATTAGTAAAAATTACCTATAATTAGTGTTATTTAATGATAATTAGTAAAAATTATCACTAATTAGTAAAAATCAGTGGTAAATAGAGAAAACTGATAATATTTATAAGTGAATTATAATTTTTTAATTTTATACACTTTTGGATCATTGTTTTCTTATATAAAATTAATAATATTTTTTTATTTTATATTTTTAGAGAAATATAAAACAAAGAAGTCAACAATAGTCTTTATTGCAAGACCATGATTGGATAAATCATCGTAGGAACCCAAACAGTTCTGGTATAAGTATTATATATATTGAGGGTGTTGAATCTTTTTTATCATTTTCATCATCAAAACCAGAATTTGTTTCAAAAGGGACAATTAAGTGTCCATATAAGAAATGTGATTTGAGGAGGTTTGGCACATTTGAAAATGTAGGGTGTAATATATTGGGTTTTGGTTTTCAAAAAGATTATGGTTTTTAGTATTAACATAGTGAACACAGTTCCAAAGAAAATATAAGTAATTTTGTTCCACATCCATCATGGTTTCAAAATTTAGTATATGATGTTTTTGGTCCATATTTTCAACAAACTGAAACCCAGGAATATATTGATTTCACTCATAAGTTAGAAACATATCGATTTTATGAGTTATTGATGTCTGTTGAGGATACTTTATATCCTGGTTGTAAGAAAAAAATTTGAAGTATTTACAAAATTCATGGCTATTAAATCAGAGAATGGTATGTAAAATATATATTTTGATTAGATATTATATTTGGTTAGAGAACTGTTACCTAAATGAAATGTGTTTCCTACAAATTTCTACGAGAGAAAGAGGCTGGTTCGTAATTTGAGTCTTCTTTATTAGAAGATTCCTATATGTTTAAATGATTTCATCTTATATTATGGTGAAAATGATTCATTAGTTAGTTTTATTACATGTGGGAAATTGAGATACAAAGAGGCTCAACTAGGGAAGTTTGGATTGATTCCTATTAAATAGTTGAGGTATTTCCCACTTAGACCTAGATTGTGACATTTATTTATGTTTCAGAACACAAAATAATTGATGTCATGAAAAGAACCAATATTTAAATCAGTAAAATATAAAATAATAATTGTGATGGTGATTCATGGAAATTTTTTGAATAGGTATATCCATATTTTACTTTAGAAGCCTGAAATGTGCGATTGGGTCTTTTTACTGATGGTTTCTTTCCATTTGGTTCTTACTGTTGTCAATATTCTTGTTGGCCTATCTTTATAACTCCATAAAACCTACCTCTATGGATGTTGATTAATGAGACTTATATCTTTTTGACCTTATATATTCTAGGACATCCAAAAAATAATATCAATGTTTATTTGAAGCCATTGATTGATGAGTTAAATTTATTATGGAGTAATGATGTTAGTAAAAATGATGTTGTTTTGAAAAAAAAATCCTAATGAAAGCTGCATTAATGTGGGAAATTAGTGACTTCCCAGAATATGAAATTTTCTATAGCTGGATTACACATGGTCTAAAATCTTGTATGTACTGTATGAGTGGAAAAAAAGTGTTTATGATCATCAATGGGAGAAAAACTTGTTTTTTCAACCATAGTTAAAGATTTCTTTCTATTGATAATCCTTTATCAAAGAAAATAAATCCTTTCAAAAAAATTTACAATTGAAAGAGATGGACCTCCAGAAATGATTTATGGTATTGATTTAAAATCTATTGTCTCTTCATTACCTCTCATTACCTATGGACTGACTATAAACCAACAAAAAATAGATATCTTTGGGAAAGATCACAATTTTATTAAATGTATTATTTTTTTGGATCTTATATATTGGTCTAATTTTTTGGTATGTCACTTGTTGGATGTCATGAATATTAACAAGAACTGTTTTGATAATATATTTTATACAGTTTTCGACACAACTGGTAAGACAAAAGATAATGTAAAGGCATGATTTGATCTTTCCCAAATTTAAAGGCAACCAGAACTTCAATTGTTTAAAAATTACAAACCGTAGAATTTAATGAATATAAAATAGGATTATACACTTTCAAAATAAAGTCGTTTATTATTTTTTATTGGATTGTGGATTTGGTACTATTAGCTGGTTATGTTTCCAATTTAGATATATGTACAAAAAACAGTTATATTATCGGATTAAAATTTCATGATTGTCATGTTATATTAGAAAGACTTATACTGATTGGATTTAGAGGTGTTTTCAATTCTTTTATTTAGGATGCACTAACATAAATATAATATTTCTTTTGAGACATCTATGCAGAAACAACATACTTTGAAGCACTTAGTAGAAAACAAGAATATGTTGTTTTAATTATATTTAAATTAGAATTTTTTTTCTACCTGATTTCTTTGATTCAATGGAATATTTTATATTACATATTCTATATGAAGAAAAATATAGAGAGTTGGTATACTTTCGATAGACGTATCTATATGAGATATGTATATAGAAATTGAAAAAAGGTACGTTAAAAAGACTTAGTTGAAGGGTCAATTACAAAAGCTTATTTATAGGAGGAATTTTTTTCTCCCATTATTTATAACATGAATATCATTCAAAACATAATATAATGGGTCTTAACGAGGGAAATGTTGATGATTAATTTAATATTAAATTATTAGTTTTTAATCACCCTAAACTTGGGTTTGGTGGAGTTCAGGAATGATGGCTTTCAGATGATGAATATCACAAGGCTCATACATTTGTTATTCTCAACTATAAAGAAATTACATTATTTTTATAGTGAGTTCTAATACACCATATTATTTATTTTTTTTAAAAATAAATTAATATTATTTTATTTATAGATTATATGATGATCATATCAAGAATTTTTTTTTTCAAAAATTACAGCAGCCACTCTTGAAGAATGTCGAAAAAATATTTTTTCTTATTGGTTTCAAAGATAGTTAAAGTAATTTTTTTATGGTTTAACATATGAAATAAATTTATTATTTGTTATATTGTTAATTGTTTTTCAATTTTGTAGGTATCACAACATGTTAATAAAATTGATAATTGGTTGTGTGTATTGAATAAACCACCATCCAAAATGGTTAAATATTATAATGTATATGTGGTGATTGGTTTTTGATTTAATATACATGAATATTATGAATAAAAAAAATAATGAATAATGATGTTTTCTAATGAGGATATCAACATAGAGAAAGTAAAGTTGACTTTTACAGTATGCTGGATAAAATAATTAAGCTATGTTATCTGGGATATGATTATGTAATGATGTTTAAATGTCATTGGTTTGATAATGATAGAGGTTTTCATATTTATCTACACCATGGAATTGTTGATATTAAATATAAATTCCTTCTTTTTGTAAGTGAACTATTTTTATTAGATCATCAAGAACACCAAATATATTATGCCAATTTTTGTGATACTTCAAGAGAGTTAATTGATTGGTGGAGCATTATAAAAATTAAATATGGTGAAAATAAATTTATGAAATGTTAATGTGGTTCTATTGAAGTGTAATGAATTGAAAATTTTCAAGAGATAGCTTCAAATACATATTTTCAATGAAGAGACACAAATATCATTGATGAAAACCCATAGTTATAGGTCAATGGAGGTGATGATTTTGATGATGTAACAAGTGAGTTTGAATTAACAAGTGATGATAAAGTTGAAAGTGTTATAGAAATTGATGATATTGAGGAAAAAGATGAAGATATTTACATTTTTGTATACAAATATGGGGATAAATATGAATAATGAAACTATTAATTATTAGTTATAGAAAACACACACACATATATATAATACTTGTTTAAAATTATTTTATGAAAAAATTATTTTCATATTTCAGATGGCTGACGAGACTTATGATGATATCTTCCATAGCCTTGAGGAGGCTATACTACATAGTGATGAGCCTGATTTTTTATCATCCTACCCTCAGGTTCTTTGTAGTTCATCACCGACTCGGAGGGGTCAAGGTCTTACAAGATTGATGATTCCCGATCCTATTCTAGAGTGACATCCATGTCTTGAGTTTGATCCACACTCATATAGGTATGTTTAGTTATGTATTTTAGTTAGTTTTTGTTATTTTCATTAATTTATTAATGTAATAATTGTTTAATTATTTGTTCTATTTTTTTCATAGTTAAACACATATAGATATTGGACCAGGGAGTTCTATTTTGAGTAACTATTTTTCTGGATCATGGGTGATGTGGTATTAGATTCACATTGATGTTTGATATCGCATGTTTGATCATTGGATTGTACATAAATAAACAATAGTTATTTTGATATATATTTAATTATTAACTTGATATTATTAATTATTTGTAGGGTTTATGTTATCCCATTGATGATATTATGTGGAATTATATCTAGGAGGCATGGGATGTATTTATGCATGATTGTTGTCATCAGTTTTTTCATAATATGAGGTGGAAAACTATGAATAAAGTGGGATTCATAGATTTTGATTAGTCTTACTATGACCACTGAACAAATTACACCTCATCTTAGGTTTGGGATAGATTATGATCATATTGGATGGGAGATAGTTTTCAGAGGAGGGAATCATTAGGTTAGAAGAACTAGGGGAGGGAGGAGGTGACACATTGAGCTGGTAATTATACATTCAGTACGCATCAATGACATATGGTAAGTAGTTTTTTTAATAATTTATATAACTTTATGTGTAAACTATTTATTTCATAATCATATAGGTAGTTGAACATCCTGATATTATAGAGTTTGATGTCTATAAGTTGATGTACAATGATCCTATTATTGGAGTGATTATGGGTGGTCGCAAGCATCAGATTGTGGCTAGTATAATTTTTTTAGTTTTAAAATTTACTAAAAATATTATTTTAACTATTTTAATTTCTAATTAAAATCGAAGGATTTATATGATTCTGAAACTTCTTAGACACATGATGTGAGTTAGTCTAAGACTGAGAGTTAGGCCAATGGCGTGGTAGGATTTGATGACACAATGTGGATATGGGCGATGCTGTATGCTTCAGAGAAGGGCTGAGTGGTTTTTTGAGGTTTTCAATTGATGCCTAGCAGTTATTATGGTACTTTTGCATAGTCGACATCTAGATTTAGGGGATATTGTGAAGATTTGTCATCATCGGCCTCACAGTATGAGGTGAATCTACAAGCATAGAGTGATAAAGGCCATGTGTAGGGAGAAAGAAGAGATCCGTCAGTAGTATGAGCAATAATAGGAGGAGATGATACAACAACACCAACAAAATCATGATTAGATGATGGAGTATATGTGACAGCTGACTCAGGGTGTTGGGATGGAGTTCCCTCCCCCTCCTCTTCCAGATGACCATCTCCCTCCCCCAACCCCTCCAGAGTGATGTACACATTTATTATGTTAACTTTTGAATGTAAATATTTTGTGTAATATTTTTATTATTTCAGATGTTTAATGCTTTATTTATTATATATTTTTTTTAATATTTTTAATATTTTTATACTTTTAATATTTTTTATTTTTTATTTTTTTAAAATTTTTAACTTATTTTTGATGGGATGTATTCTCGTTGATTTTTTTTTGTGATGGGTCACTTGACCTATATCAAATAACTATTTAAATAATAAAATTAAAAACTATTTATGACAGGGTCCCGTTGCAAATGTCCCATAAAAAATAATCAATTTTCCCGTTGTGCCTGTATAAAATATTTGAATAAATCATTAGTGAATCACAATATATAAATAATCGATTTAACATAAATAATATAAATAAATAAAATAACTTTTTACAATCCTCTTAGCTACAACCCATGAATCTTCTGTAATATATTTTCCATTTTTTCTCATTTAGGCCATCTTCTATTTTTCATGTCTAGCTGGAGGGGGGGGGGGGTCAAACTCTACAGATCCTGAAGAATTATCTCTTAGTTTTTGAAAATTTACAACTATCATTTAGTCATACAATAACATATACCCTCCATGAGGTAAAGTATAAGGGTATAATTTTTTGTATTGGAATAATTGATGAGATATCCTTATATTCTTTAAATTAAGAATAATTAGATCATTAATATGATCATGAATATAAATAAATTCTAAAAGATAACATTACACATACTAAAAAAAATTCTTGTCATATACTTTCAACAAACTGCTTCCATGTATCTTCATCTAGAAAAATATATATTTCACATGGATTTTGATATTTTCTATCCCAAAAAATTAAATATGATGTGAGAGTTGATTTAAAATCTCTCTATCTATTAACACAAAATCCAAAAAATTTCCTCATCAATATTCAAATATCAGGTATATCATATGTCATATAATAAGAAGGGAAAAACCTATATTAGTAAAAACATTTTAGGATAAGTAAAATAATAAAAAATGATCTTACCATAAACTTCTTCCATAATTTAGATAATGTCACTTTTTCAACACTTCTCCAATCATAAATCAAAATACTAACTTTTCCTTTAGCATGAACTACAATAAAAGTCTTAAATTGTTTTGAATTTAGACCCCAAAGCATACAATTATCATCAAATTCAATTGGTATCTTTTGGTCCCATCTATAGAAAACTGATAATTTTGGTATACATGTGATTCTATGGTTAACAATCCTCAATGTCTTCTCTCACCCCATGGAATTATATGGCTCATATGCAAAAGGATGAGGAGGATCCTCAATAGAAGTATGTGTATATTTATCTGTAGATGTATGTGTACAGTAATCCCTATAAAATCATGGAAAATCATATGTTTTATATTCCATTATCTTATAAATCAAAGTAACAAAAAATTAGTACAAAAAAATAAAAATCCAACTATTATATTTAAAATTAAATAAAAAAAATGATCCAATAAAAAGTGAACTAAAATAAACAATTTTTTATGCATATTTGTTAAAGTATAAAACTAAAAATCTGACAACATTAATTAAAGATGAAATGACATAAAAAAATGAAAAAAATCCAACTATTATATAAAAATTTGAATAACAATATTAAAATGATACAAACAAAACAAAACAAAACTCAAAAAATGACTCTATCAGATTTGTTAGAGCATCTCCAATGTAATACACCATTATGGAGTAGATTTACTCCAAAAATGGTGTGTGATTAGTAAAAATGTTCCCAATTATTACACTATTTTTTTCACAAAAAAATAATATTCTTTTTATATACACATTTATACACATTTATTTTATTTTTAAACACATTAAATTAAAATTAATTTTTTTTCCATAAAACCAACAAATAAAAAATTTATGTAAGGGTGAAAATAAGTTAAGGGTAAACTAAAAAAAACTAAACTAATTGAAAAAAAAGTTTAACTTATTAGTTATATTATGTGTTTTAATAAAAAAATAAAACTAATATATCAAAAATTTCATGAAATTTAAAAATGTAAAAAAAGATAAATATGTGTTACCTATAGTATTCAAAAATTACTAAAGGATTTTTTTTCCCAAATTCTTTTCTCATTATTATTCTATATAGAAAAATCCATTTCTACAATTAGGTTATCAATATTCTTTGTTAATCATTCCATGGAAGTAGGTATATCACATAAATTAACATCTTTGTAAAGTTTTTCATCATCAACATATTGTTTAATCTTTGTAAAATGATAGACTAATGAATATCTGATGGATCAAGAACAAAGAAACTTTTTTCATGTGTTTCCATGATAAAGGGATTAACTATATATTACAATATATTTACATTAACTCATTTAATATCGAATTCATCATGTATGGCATTATTGTTACCGACAACCCATTTGTAGTTAAACATTAGAACTCAAAATTTAATGCAATCAACCTCCCATATTTATTTAATGACCCCATAATATAAAATTGATGTGGAGATTGGGTTTTTTTATGTGGAAATCAAAAAATTAATTACTCTCATGAACACTGATACACTACTATTATGAACCAAACTTCTATTATATTGATCTTTCATATGAAATATACAACCATTAATGTCATACTCAGACCATGTCATCAAATTTATACTTGGATCACCTCTTAAGAATCTAAATTTTTATGATGCATATATTCTACCATGAATAGTCTCTTTAAACCATGTATTTTTTTGTCATGCTCATTAAAAATCCACATATATCTTTTATTTGGATAAAATTATTATAACACATTAATATGGAAAATTATATATGGATGGGAATCATTTATGTTATTCAAGATGTATAAATGTATCGACTTTATCAATTTATGTATCAATTATTTTAATTTAATTCTATGGATCCTCTTTCCCTTATAATTTACTCATTCATGGAGATATATAGGCAACCCAAGGTACTCTACTATAGACAAGTAGCTTGTAAAAAACTCTACAACCTCCTCAGAAATATACTTCTCAATAATGGAGGCATCAGGTCAATATGGATTCTTAACATATCCCTTCAATATATTCATATACCATTCAAAAGGATACATAAAACATAGATATATAGGTCCTAAAAGCTATAATTCTTGCACTAAATGAACCATTAAATGCACCGTGATATCAAAAAAGTTGGAGGAAAATAAATTTCTAGTTAAAAAAGTATAAAAAAACACTATTCTCAAAATTATTTAATGAATTAAAATTAATCACATTATTATAAATTTAATTGAATAAATTACACACCTTTATGATATTCATTATGACACAAATGTGAAATATTCATCACAATGAAACAAGTAAGAGTTGTTTTAACATGATGTGACAATAATGAGATTTCATACCTATCAACTTCAAATCATTTAGTAACACAAATTTTTTTACAATTAAATAATAACCCTGGGGAAATTTGATTCCATAAAGGCACTAAAAAAATATAATTTTTAACCTCTAGGATAATGTATGAAATGTCGGAGGTAGGTATGTTCGTCTTTTTTTAGGAGTGGGATCTAACTCTAAACTTATTCCCATTGAGAGAAAGTCTAATCTTGCATTCAATCCATCTATAGTATTTCGTTTAATATCAAACAATGTTCCCATAAATCTACCAAGGATATTTTTCTCCACATGCATGACATCAATTTTATGTTTGACCTCATGATATCTATAATAAGTAGGTTCAAAAAATATTTACCACTTCTTCCAAATATTTCTATAATTACCTAATTTTTGAGTCTTTTTGAATATGAAATCAATGTTTTCACCCTCTCAAAATACTAATTGGTGGAAATAGGTTTTAGAGAAATATCAAATTATTATGATACATTGAATTCCTTTTTTAATCTTTGATAATAGTGAACCAAATACAAAATCCTTTGATGTCCCATGTTTAGAATTTTTCTCCCATGTTGTAACTGAAATATGAAGTTTTCTATTCAAAAATTGGATAAGCTTTATATCCCTTAACACTGTATCCATAAAAATTTCAATATGCTAGGAAGTCATTTATAGTGAATATAATTATTACATGTAGTTGAAAATATTCTATTTTATAAGAATAATATACTCTAACACCTTCCTCCCATAAAAGTTCTAAATCAACAATTAATGGTTAAATTAAAACATCAATATCATTTCCTGGTTGTTTTGGTCTGGAATTCATTAAAATCAAAATGAAATATCTCTACTTCATACAAAATTTAGGAGATAAGTTCTAAATAACCAATAAAATAGGCCATTAAATATGTTTTCTACTAAATATTTGGTATGGATTCATTCCATCTATGCATATTCCAAGTTTGATATTTATAACTTCAGTTATAAATATAGAAAACTGTTGATCAAATTTCTTCCACTTTGGAAAATCAGTTGGATTTCATAAATTTCCATAAGATTTATGCTCATCTACATGAAATATTAACCTTTTTTTTTCATTATTTGAATTTTCAAATAAACATTTCATATAAGGAAGTATAGGAAGATTCCAAATTTCCTTGGTACAAGTCTCTATAACTACTAAATCCGACTATGACTTTTCTTTCAAATTATACCATGATGTACCATATTTTGGAAACTTTGCATAATTTCAAATTCTTTATTACACAACACAAATTATTTTAGGTTGAAATGTATCTTATTATACCCCAAACCCATCAGGAATAATATTTTATTTTCATTATAATGTGAATATGGAAGATTGTTGTCTTTAGAAAGTATATCTTTCAACAATAGTAGTAACTCTATAAAACTCTTGTCACTCCATCCATTTTTTCATCTTCAAGTTAATCAATGTTAAAATAGTTGATAAAACTATAAATTATGTATAACATGGATATAGTGGATTTTCAATATCACCATATAGATGCTCAATTATTAGTTTTTTCCAATTTATTTTACTTTAATATCATGAATCATTTCATCAATTTTGTCGGACTTATCATCATGAAAATCATCATCATTAATAGATCTAGAATTATTCTCTATTTCCCCATGATAAATCCAAGGGATGTAACTTGGTTTAAAACCATGAAAAATTAAATTATATTTTGTTTATATACTTTTCCAACTACTTTATATTTAAACATTTCAAGCATGAAAAAAACAAGTCACTATTTAGGACATTTTGTTTATAAAATTCCAAAAAAGCAATGACACCTTACTCATATTAATCACTTATTTATAGTGCATTAATCCAACTTTGATTCATTATTACCTATAATAAATTTCATGATTTAAAACTAAGTTATTATATTTTTAAATTTAATTTCAAAGTTACTTTTATAAATAAAACAAATATCGTAAATTTTTTCAAAAATAAACGAAATAAAATATATTTTATAAAAAATATCAATTTGAACAGATTTAATTATCATCATATCATAAATAAATTATAAAAATTAATCTAAAAATAATCATTCATCAATTAAAAATACCTAAGATATGTGAATAATCATAACTAAAAATATAAATGATGAAGGTAATGTATCATAAATGGAAAATTGGAACTGCAAACAAAAATGAAAATACCTTGAATACATGGAAAATCAAAATAATAAACACAAAACATAAATTGATATCAGAACTAGGATAATTGAGAAGGCATTAATAATGGGAAGAATATCAAGTGGTGACCAATAATGGGTGATGATGGACTACGGTGGTGGATACAAACTGAAATATATTCAAGACCACTATATTGATGAACAAAGTGATTTGAGGACAAAGAATGAATAATAAAGATATTTTATTCCATAGATCAAATAATGAAGGTATTTGAGTCCAAATATCAAAGATATAAGGGTTAGTGTTCACTACGTAGAGAGAAAACCGAAGGTAGTCATGTGAAAGAATGAAACCAAAATGACTAGACATGACATCATTTTAATATTATAAAGGTTTTTCATAAAGGTTTTTTAATAATCGACATAAAAAGATGTGTTTTTTTTCATTTTCCATTTTGGTTATTTAAAAACCAATGTGTAAAACCACTATTTTCATGTCGGTTATTAAATAAATGATGAGAAAACTATATATGTTTTATTTAGGACATCGATTATTCAATAACTAAGGTGGAAAATCATTTTTTTTCACTTCAGTTATAAAAAAAGTGAAAAATGTGTCAGGATAAATGAATTTTATACTAGTGATAAATAAAGGTAAATCATTTCACATATGACCCCAACGTATGGGACGTAGTCATAACAAAAATTGACACCACCACACTATAGAACCCCTCCTCCATGTCACAACCTTACTTCTCATCTAGGAATAATGACACCCAAATCACACAACCTATTCCCACACCACAATATAAAGACCACAACATGAAAAAACCTTTATGGTGTGACCGTGATATAACCATAAACTGATGCTATGAAAAAACCTTCACTGTATGATCGGATCTTCAGGATAAGATCCTTCCAGACGTTTGGAATGAATCATTGTCATTGTTATCACCTTTGATCAGTCTTTTTTCATAATGAATTCCTTGATCATTATTATCGAACCTTAAATGGTCAACCCTTGTTTGTGATTTATTGAAAAAATTTCCTTGGATGGGTTTACAAACACCCCTAACACCTTTACATGCCACTACACTAGAGATAACATATTTTTGTGCCAACTAATGATCCACTATCACCCCTCATTAATTACACATTTCCCAATCCTCAATATTTCATCCTGATCCATTAACTATATAACCCAATCTCAATCTCTAATTGGTCTGGGCTCGATTAATTAAATAGTCATATATGATGAAGGATGGTGGTGAAAACAAATAATAGGGAGATAAATAAAGGAATAACAACGTGTCAGTGCCAAAAATGATCATATAGTCATCATTAATTATGAGAAAGATGCCAAACGTTATGAATATTTATAGTCAACATAGATCTAATAATTTTAAGCCAAAATAGAATTAAGTAATCTTATAGCGCAATGTGATTCAGGGAAAAAATTTAAGGATTAATATTCATACTAAAAATCAAGAATAATTGAAAAAAATAAAGACCTACATCATTGAACAATTACCTTCACTTTAATACAATGTTTTTGATTCCATGGTCTTTTTATCATCACCATGAGATTTGGTCATCGATGTCTTCACAGATCTAGAACTATTCCTTTAATCTGATGTTGATTCCATCAAGATCTGGTCTCCTCGCCTCTAGGGTTTAAATCAATAGAAAATATGGTTAAAACAAAAGATAAATCATCATAAGGATTTAATTGGGGAAATTAGGTCATCAGATATAAAAATTAATTAATTAGAAATTAATTAATTTTAAATAATCACACACCCATGATGGGTAATCCCAAGGCCTAGGGTTCAAAACAAATTAACAATGCTCTTAGGGTAAATCTAATATTATAAATGCAACCATAACATAATAATTACAATATAAATCTTAGTTTAAAAAGTAATTTTAATAATTTATTGACACACATATACAAGCTAAAAAATCTATATTTTTATTAAGGATCCAAGACACTGAAAATTTCATGATAGCTCATCGAAACATCTTAAAAATACTATTTGGAACATTTTAAAGGAACATATCAAAAAACTTTTGGTCACTATAATATTTTTCCTCTATTATTTCTCAAAAGAAAGTGATAAAATAGGTAAATGTGTAATAATAAGTTTATCTACATTGGAAATATTCTCATATATAGAAGTTTAAAAATATATAGTCTAATTTAACATATCCCTATATATAAATTAGTAAAACAATTTATATGTAAAAACAAAAAATTAATTTATATAATAACTTAAAAAACATAAGAAATATAATAAACATAATAAAACTAAATATAAGTTAAATTAAAGTTGATATATAATGCAATAAAAAATTGATATAAATATATTATCAAATCCTGACATTTATATTATCAAAATTCCCTAGTTATTAAAATAATTAATATAAATATACCTTTTTAAAAACTGTTATATTTCAATGATGAGTACTTTTTAAAGTAAACTAAAATACTTATAAATGACTAGATGAATGAATCATAAATCTTTAATATTCTCATTAAAAAAATATATTTTTCTTTTCCAAATGATATAAGATCATCCATTTGAAGGATAAAAAACATAAAAAATATCTTTTTCATGTGTTTCTATAATGAACTGGTTATCCATGTATCCTATAATATTTTTAAATACCCTAGTGTAACTCCAAATTCCACATGTTTGACACTATTATTACAATAAAACTAGTTAAAATAGAGCATTTATACTTTAAATTTCATATAATCAGCCTCCTATAAATCTTCAAAAACTAGAAATTTTTTTATTTATGTATTAACTAAGTTTATTTCCTTTTCACTTGAAAAATGAATGGATTCTATAATAACCTACTATAGAACTTTAATCGACTTAGACCAAGATATAACATTCTATAGGTGTGTTCCCCAATCATTAGGGGTTGAAAACTAGCATTTAGGGTCTAAGTAGATTGTTGGGGAATAATATACCATATTTTGGAAATAACCTAGGTCATTATCAGATTCTAAATTTTTTTAGCATTACTCTCCTATATATCATACATTAAAATTTATAGAAAAAATAAAGTGGAAAACCCTCATAGGGGTCACACAATTATATCTAACAATATAAAAAAAATTCATATAAATGTATAATAAAACATAGTAGTAGTCTAGATGCATACATAAATAACAGATATAAAGAAAATTAGAAAAACTAAATAAAGGTAGATATATATCGAATGACATATACTGCCAATACTTATAACTCTATCTCCTGTTGGAGTTTGTGCTCTAGAAATAATTATTTATGCTTTAGATTGAATGTATATTTAAATAAGTTAATATTAATAAAATATCATATTTTATATCATTCATTTTTTTTCATGACTTTAATGTAATAATTTTCTGGAGTATTTGTCGCATTGAAAAGGCCATAATATCTCCCCATTATAATGAGAACCTTGAAATTCCATGATGATATTCTTAAATATTATTATAGGGTTGGATAACATTCATTATGGTAAAAATAGTATGTTAACTATTAGGTGTGATTATTTATAAGTAGATGACACTTCGTATCATGATGTTCACACTTGATAATCTCCAGGATGAGAGATTATGAGAAAATACCCTCTTTTAGGAAATCCACATGTTTATTTGTCATTAAATATTCATATTTTAGAGCATGTGTAATGATACTTAGAGTTTAATATTATTATTAATGAATTTAATATAAAATTAACTTTGATGTATTTCCATAAACTATGATGACATATGATTGCACTGATGTTGGGTATTTTGGGTGCATCATGAATGATATGTTACTAATGAATAAGCCAAGGAAGTATTTTTAACTTCCATATTTATAGAATATGATATATCAGGCCTTTGATTTAATGGAACCATCAAATTAAATTCTTTCCCATGGTGCATTGATGATTTTATTTCAAATAGTCAAATAAAAACGTATCAAGCACCTAGGTTGATGAAATGGGCGTGTAAACTACTTGATGAGAAATCATGAAAAAGTGACTATATTACACAATGAGAATTCATATGTGGTTATTGTCATTCAAACATATCTTCTTCCTCTATGAGTGCCTAGAACCTTTTCTAGCCATTAATCTTGGACTTTAGGCAAGCCCACCTAATGCCACCAAGGAAAAGGCTTAGAGGGTCACACATAATGTGTTTCCTTTGGTCTCAGTTGAATATTATTTATATTTTACAATTGAAATAAATATTATTCTATATCCATAGAATTAATATTTATTCAAGTTTTATTAAATGATTGAAAATATTAACTAAATATTTATTCACAAGGTAATTATTTAAATACATGAATATATAATATTTATTTATCTATTTTTATTCACATAGTAATAAATTATTATTAATTTATTAAATGAATAATTTTTTTAGTTATGCGAATATTAAATAAATATTAATTCGCTAGACTATGATTATAATATTTATTTATTTATTAGATTATATTTATTTAAATATTTTTTTGAGGATTCAATAATATTGAGGAGGATGAGCAGAGTATATTTTTTTAGGTGAAAAGAATTTATTTACCTGATTACAAAATAAACATTTAGTATTGCATGAGATTACACATAACACATGTAATATAATAATAATAGTATCTCAATGGGAAGAATTTTATTAGGGATTAATTCGTAATTTAGTACCTTTAGAAAATTAATTTTAATTAAACCCCTATCCCATGTCTTTTCATAAATGTTATGTTAATTAGATAATGATTAATAATTGTGTACAATAATTTCCTATAAATATCTCAATCATCCACAATTCCTCTCAAGATCAAGAAGAATAAGATAAATTCCTTAAAACTTAAAGGAATGTAAAGAAATAAAAGTGAACAACACAATATGATCAATTATTCATGATAACACCCAGAGTTTTATTGGAATTATTTAGAGATCAAAGGAGCATATGTGGATCATTACTAGAGGGGATCCTATTTGGATCCTCAGCACACAAAGATGATATAACAACCGAGTTAGAACAATAAACAACACTAATGAAGAAATATATTTAGACTGATGTAATATTTCTTCTTGTGCTTTAGATTAATTATAAATTAATGTGTAATGATCCACTCTCTTAATTTTGGGAAAACCATTTTTCAATATTCTTTATAAAAATTTTCATTGGTTATAGAGTTCATGTCATATACACTATGAATGATCCATTGAATCTGATAAAATTCAAGTAGGCCATATTCCCTATAAGATCTTCCACTACATTTAGAACCATCAAGTTATATTAGATTGATCATGTTTAATTTATAATTATTTAATTATTATTGATATTTATACACATTTAAAGATATTTTTTATTTTATACAATTCATTCTTGATATTGGTACATGGTTAATCACTTAAGTAAAATCCACTTAATATTAAAAAGACATGTAAATGATATAATAAGAAAATTTATGATTAACAAACAAAAACCCCAAAGTTAATATTAAGTCATTACACCATCCATTATCTGAATTAAGATGAACCTATAGTTAAATGGTCAGTTTGAACTTCGTTGGGGGCCACTTTTAATTATTAGGATGTTTAACTTAGATAGTGTGTGGACTTAACTGAATATACATTAGGTTTAATTGTAACACCACAAGATCTTATGGTATGTCTCTTTTAAAATTTAGCATCTTTGATAGTTTATGCTTCACACAACACCGAGTTTAAAACTATCACATACTATTAAATATGATCATTATAATAGTAATGGGACCATTAGGAATAGTAATAGGACCAGTAGAATAGAAAATTCACCTATTAAAATATAAATAAAATGTGGGTAGCTTATAAATAAAAATATGTTATATTTATATCATGGAATAAGTAAATAAATATTTTAAAAATGATAAATTAAGTGTTGGTATTTTTGTAAAACATAAATGTATATTCACAGTTTTAAAAATAATATAATAATTTAATAAAAAATTTATTATCATAAAATAGATTCATAAATTAATATTTTTTGTATTACAGTTATAAGATAATTTTATGAGACTTTAATTAATTTATCAACGTGTCATAAAATTAGTTATAATTTTAAAATCAGTATTTTTTCAAAATAAATGATGATTATAATTAAAAATTAAAATTATCATATTTAGAAAATTATTTTCATAAAATAGAGTTTATTTTTTAATTCTAAACATTTAAAAATTGTTAGGGTTAATTTTTTGTATTGTTCTAAAATAGTTGATTTTTTGGTGAATAGTGAAATACGATAATTTACGGTATATATACATTATAAGTGAATTACACTATTTATTGGACTATTTTTGATGTATGAAACATAATATATAAATATAATTCTCTATTTACTATATTTATTCATGGTAATAAAAACTATTCATAGTGTTGAGCCAAAATAATAAACCAATGAATAAAATAATAAAAAACACCCCTCTCCTCCACTATAAACAACACCCCTCACCAACTATTATCTTCCACCTAAAAAGCCTTTAATCTTGTCCAAGTTATAAAATATAACTCTCCAAAATATCTCCATAATTTTTTAGTCCTTATGTTCTCACCCAAAATACCATTTCAAAGTTACTTAAGGAGGTTCTCAAGGAGAGGAACTCAAGAGGTAAAATCCCTTTTTCGTTTTTTAAAATTTCTTTCAATTTTTTTTCTTTTCTTATCCTTTCCTTACCTCATATATCCAAAAATTAATGATAAATAAAGTATCTTATATACATATGAATATTATTATGTTAATGGAATATGAACCATCAATTCTCATCTCTTCTACTTTTTATTCTAGAAATGAAAACATCATCCGTGAGGTGCTGATTTACCACCTTCATGGATGATGAGTTTTCAATTTTCAATTACGCCTTCAATGTTGGTCATAAAAACATTTTATGGTTAAAAATGACCTTAATATATGTAATAAAAATTAGTTTTATGGAACCAGTACATACAAATTATATTAATATGTAGGACAAAACTAGTTTTTAATGATCTAAAAAATGTCAAAATAATCTAAATGGTTATCATTAACGCTTTATATAATGAATCATAATTTTATTGAAAAAATGATATATAAGACCATTACATATATTTTAAGTTCATTAATAACATATAATTTCAATTCTGGATAACTATTCCCAGTTCACAGGATTTTTTGTACACGTATACAAGTGAACCGATAATTAAAACTAAGGAAACAAACACTCCCGAATGACGAAATAGAATATCATAATTCAGAAAAAAGGTTATAAATGAACTTAATAAAATTATAATAAATAAAATAATTGTTTAATAGGTTATTATTTAAATTAATAATGAATCTTATTTCATTATCCAGGAAATTAAGTGCAAGTACAAAACACTTTTGGACATAAGGTAAGGGTTTCTTTCCAAACCTCCATTTTTCATACGAGTTACGATTTCTATCTATTTAACCCAATTTAAATATTCATTATTTTTATAAAATTATTCAAAATTATATTTATATGTTCTAAAATCATGTATCAGATCCGTTCATCTTTATTTTACGGTAGAATACATGTTTTATAAGGTTCCCTTTTCAATTACTCCTCATAAGCAAGCCCGGTTAAAGGGCACTTCTCAATTTCTTACCCATTTTAATATATAATCCATAATATATTTTAAGTAACTAATATTTTTCTAAAATAAATATTTTTATCATGAAACACTATATTTGTTAATTTATGGTTTTATTTAAACAATTAATCCCTTTTCCTCTTTGAAGACTCATATATTTTCTCTTAAGCCACACTGAAGTGGCCCATTTTTAAAGCTTCTTAAAAACTCTTTTTTACATGTTTTCAATTTAGTTGTACATAAATTGTGACTAAAAAAAATTTCATTGTGATTAAATTTTATTTTCTGGTATATACATATTTATAATATAATTTTATGACAAATACAAATGTTTTTTTTCAAAAGAACTCTTATTTGGAATGTAAAAGGGTATTTCTCTCAAGAATTCATTGAAGATTTTATTAGAGAATTTTCATCTATTTAAAAAACCTATATTAAATATTATTATTAATTACGATTTATCTTTCATGATATCATATAAATTTTTTTATTAAATGTTTTTTGACCAGTTTGATTGTGTATGTTCTCTCTTGATACCATTCACCATATTAATTAGAATGGTTAGTGATTATGTTTACTGATTGGGGAAAGTTATATATATGTTGTTTATGTTTTACCCAATTTATATGAGAAATGAATTGGACTTAGTAAGTGATGTTTGGATTCATATATATCCCCTCGATGCATCATTAGGTCTCATGAGACAAAATAGGTATGCATTTGGACGAGGCCTTAACCATTTATTTTCAGATGTCTTGTTCAAGGCCTCGATGATATGTTTTAGATATCCAAAATTATGCATTCCATCATTACGATAGTAGTAATTGATAATCCATATTATTATTGTAATAGTAGAATATCTATGGTTAAGTTTCATTCTTATGTGATTATTTATAGGGAATTGTTTATTCAGATTTCATTCCTACTATAATATGCTCAAGATTATGTTTTAATGGCACATGTTTTTAGTTATTCACATTTCCTTATTATTTATGTTTATATTATCTTTCACAGTATTCTTTAACCTTAATGGGAATTTAATCTCACCCCTTTATTTTGTTTTATTTTTCCCCAAGATGTGAAATTATATATTATGAATGACTTGAAGGGATAATATAGGAGTTTGTGGGTGTTTCCAATGGAGTTGCTATGTTGTTTTTTCATTTCAAGTTGTAATGTAATACTTATGTTTGTATCTAGTTTTCTAAATATACTAAAATATTCAGTCCTTTGTGATGTGGAATTTTGTTCATAGTATCAATATAATAAAATAAGGTACCAGCTCTTAGCTCTTGGTTTCAAGGTCTTTACAGCTGGTAACATATAAAGTTTACTATAAACGTTTGAAAATAGATTTAGAAAACATAGATTAGGGAACATAACCCTAAGATAGAATTTGAGGATAATAATAGAATAATATACTATAATTTTGGTAAGGTGAAGATTATGTGGGTATTCCTATTAATATACCACTTTCTGGATACTATAAGTGGATGTGGTTCTGGAACAAATGTACCTAGGGGTAACAAATATGACAAAGGGTGTTGAGCCTAACTCAGTGTAACCTGGTACACGACAATGATCCTTACTGCACACCTTGTTTGACACTATTGAGATATATTCTTAGGATAATTCAAATTTTATTTACAAACCATTATAAAGGATATAAAATTAACCATGTCCCCAAAGAAACCATGTTTATTATTATGAGATTAACTATGCATAAATTTTCAATTTATTTTAAGTGTTTTTATAGTTTATAAATTATGAATTATGATTCATAGCCTAATTTAGTGTATGTCATTGTTTAGAAATGGTTCCTAGTGTAAGTAATAGAAACCTTATCAATGAATATATTCTATGTTGGGTTTTCCCTCCTATGAATGATAATGACATTGAAGTAGGAGATAGAACTAGAGCTGAGAAACTTATAACTACAACGGGACAACTACCTCAGGTTATGAGTAATAACCTTACTCTCATAGAGAATACTAATCCATAATATAGTGTAACATTGTTAGAATAATTTATGTGACAACAACCTCCTTCATTAAATGGGACTACAAATTCATTTGTAGCTAAGAAAATGATACGTTCCTTAGAGAAGATATTTCTCTATTTAGGAAGTAATGAAAGGAAGAAGGTTATCATGGAATTTTACCATCTCCCAGGAGATAATAATCAATGGTGGTCATCTATTCAAAACAAAAATGAGGAGGAATAAATTATAAATTTGGAATGGAATTATTTTAAGTAAAATTTCTTTAAAAAATATTTTTCTCAGGAAAATTGAGCAGATATGGAGAGACAATTCTTGAGTCTGAGACCAAAAGAGGATGAAAACATTTACAAGTATAAAGCCAACTATATAGGTTTAGGAGGAAATATTATGGATTATATATGTCATATAAAGATAATTATTGATATATTATTTTATGGTTAAAAACCATTCCTCATAAGGGCACTGGTATCCAAAAATTACTCATCATACAAAGATATAGTCTCATGTGATATCAAGATAAAGAAATAATTCTACAAGACTTATGACTTTAATGGAAAAAAATAAGAAGAGGTCTATGGAGAAAATAATATATAAAGGAAATAATAGAAAAAGTAATTTTCCAATGTGTGATACTTATGGAAGGAAACACCCTAGTGCCTGTTTAAAAGGAAAAGGAGTCTGCTTAAAGTGTAGTGATAAATGAACATCATGATCATGATTATAAGGGAAAGAAATAAGATACAAATGTTTAATGATAAAATTCTAGGGAGATGGGACACTATGAAAATTATTATTTTAAGCATCAAGGAAACTTGCCTTAGAAAAGGCCATGAGATCAAGGACAATCTTATGTGATCACAATAGTTGAGGTTGAAGTTCCTAATGATGTGGTCGAAAGTTCTTTAATCATCTCCTAAAATTTATCTAAAGATTTATTTGATTCTATAGCATCACATTCCTTTATATCTTCATAGTTTTCTTTAAAAATTATATATTTCTAATTCACCTTAACAAGGGAGTTTTCGATAAATACTCATAGTGGAAAACTTATTTCAAAAAACATGTGCCGAGCAATTCCTATTATGACACATAAAAATGCTCTAATTGCTAATTTTATCATCATAATTATGGATTATTTTGATATAATCCTTAGTATAGACTAGATTTTGAAATATCATGCAAAAATTATTTCAAAGAGAAAAAAATTATAATCTGTGATGAAGGAATGAAATTTCTCATCTTTAGAGGGGAGACTTCATCATTTGAGTCATATATGGATCTACCTCCAGTAGATCTTCTAAATGAAATTATTGGGGAGTAATATAAAACTTCATCTATTTATTAGGAAATAAATATTCAAATTAATGAAATATATATTATACAAGAATACGTTGATGTATTTCTATAGGATTTACTTGGACAACCTCCAGAGAGAGAATTTGAATTTTCTATTGATTTAATCCCTGATGCAAGGACAATATAAAATACTCTTTATAGAATGAACACTGTGGAATTAGTGTAGCTGAAGAAAAAAATATAGGAGTTGAGTAATAAGGTATTTTTCACCCTAGTGTTTCTCCATGCGGAGCCCCTATTATCTTTTTTAATAAAAAAATGGATCTATGAGGCTATACATCGACTATAGACAAATAAATGCCATTATAATAAAGAACAAGTATCCTCTACCCAAATTGATGATTTAATTGATCAACATCATAGATATTAATGTTTTTTTAATATTAACCTTCAATATGGATATCATCAATTGCATGTAAGGAAGGAAGGTATTCCAATGATAACATTCAAACTATCTACGAAAATTATGAGTTTATAGTAATTCTATTTGGACTGACAAATATAACATCTGTTTTTATGGATCTAATGAATAAAGTGTTCAAGGAATATCATGAATATTTATTTGTGGTATTTATTGATGATATCTTGATATATTCAAAAATTTATGAGGACTATGAGAACCACTTGCATATTTTTATGGTGACTCTTAGAAGAAAATAGTTATATGGGAAGTTTATAAAGTGTAAATTCTAGCTTCAAATAGTTTCTTTTATTGAACATATTGCCTATAAGGATGAAATATTGGTTGATAATATGAAGAAAAAGGTAGTTCATGAATGACCTGAACCAACGAACGTAACCAAGGTACATAGTTTCATTGGTTTAATAGGTTACTATTAGTGTTTCATTCAGAATTATTCCCGATTATCTAACATGTTAACCAATATTACTCATAAAGGGGTTAAGTTTATTTGAAAAAAGGAATGTGAAGAATGATTTGAAGAATTTAATAGGATATTAGTGAATGCTCCAATATTGACTCTTCCATCGAGAAATGGTGGATTTGTGATTTATAGTGATGCATAAAAGAAAGGACTTGGATTTATCCTTATGAAGAATGATAGAGTTATTTTCTATGCATAAACGAAGTTAAAACCTCATGAACATAACTATACAACTCATGATTTTGTTAGATTCTGCAATATTTTATCTGATGATATAAAGACACTATCTCTATGGTGAAATATGTGAGATATATACAAATCCCAAGAGTTTGAAATATATCTTATCACAAAAATAACTATCAATATGAGGAAAAGATAATGGATTGATCCACTCAAGGATTATTATTGTTCAATACAATGTCACATAAGGAAGTAAAATAAGGTATCATATGCATTGAGCGGGAAAGATCATGGAGTTATAAAAAAAATGAGGATTGAAAGAGATCCTCTGTTCATGGATCTAGTGAATATGGATATGGGAATTATCAAGAAAGGTGAAACATCAATACTTTTTCAATTGGTTTCCTAACCATATTTATTATAAATAATTAAAAGTTATCAGTCTAAAGATGATAATTATAAAAGGAAAATTAATGCTGTGAATGATGGGAAGTTGGTAGACTTCATGTATGATGATGAAATTCTAAAATTTGGGAAGAGGATTTTTGTTCCCTCTATACCCAAGATAAAAATGAAATTATTGGATGATTCCCATAGCTCAAATTTCTCTATACACCATGGTAGCACTAATATGTATATATATTTGAAGGAACATTTATAGTGGGATAATATGAAGTTGGAAAGTTCTGATTATGTATTAATATGTTTAGTCTGTCAATATGTGAAGGCTAAAAGACAACATCCTAGAGGATTAATGAAACCTCTACCAATTCCTACATAAAAATTGGATGACATTACTATGGATTTTTTCATCGAATTACCAAAAACTATAAGAAATAATGATTCAATATGGTTAATTATTGATCAAATTACCAAATATACACATTTTCTCACTATAAGGGATGATTTTCACTAGAGTGACTTACATTACTTTATATTAATGAAGTTGTAAGACTATATGGAGAACCTCTTTCAATTATGTCTGATCATGATCCAAAATTTATATCAAAAGTATGGAAAATTATTTAGAAACATTTGGATATTGATATTCATTTGATTACTGCTTATCACCTTCAAAATTATGGTCAATTATAAATAATGATCAAAACTTTATAATAAATTTTGAGATGATGACCACTTGACTTTTGAGGCATGTGAGATCTGTATTTACCTTTTTTTTACAGTTTTACTATAATAATAGATCCCATTCAAATATTCAAATGGAACTATATGAATTATTATACCGAAAGAGATTTCATACACCAACTTATTGGGATAAAGTTGGTGAAAGGAAGCTTGTAGGCCTAGAGCTTGTGGAGGAAGCAATTAAAAAGGTAAATACTATTCAAACACTTATAAAAGAATTACAAATTAGGAAAAAGATCAATGAAGATAACTGGAGGAAACATGTGGAGTTTCAAGTGGGAGATCATGTCTTTTTAAAGGTATATCCATGGAAGGGTGTTATAATATTTGGAAAGAAAGAGAAAATGAGCCCTAGGTACATTGTACCTTTTTAAATACTTGATAGAAGATGTGGATTATCATTTGATTATTCCCCTAGCATTTATAAAGTACACAATGTGTTCCACATCTCTTTATTAAGGAAGTACCTACTAGACCCAATGCATTTCCTCACTTATGAATAAATAGGATTGGAAACTGATTTATCTTACTATGAAGGGCCTATCCAGATTTTGGACACCAAAGAATAAGTGTTGAGGAATCAGATGACTCAGCTAGTAAAGGTACTTTGGAAAAATCATAAAATTAAAGAGGCGATGTGGAAACCAAAGGAAATCATGATGAAGAGCCACCCAAATAATTTCATAAGGTGACACTCTAGAAATTTCAAGGAATTTTTTTTATAAGATAGAATATAATACCCCAAGATCTTTTGGAATTCCTATTTTAAAATTTAGCATCTATTATAGTTTATGTTTCACGTAACACTTAGTTTAAAACTATATTATACTATTAAATATGACCATTGGAATAGTAATGTGACCATTAGGAATAGTAATATGAAAAATAGAATAGTAACTTCATCTATAAAAGTATGAATAATATTTGGGTGTCTTATAAATAATAATATTTTATATTTATATCATGGAAAATGTAAATAAATGTTTTAAAAATGATAAATTAAGTGTTGGTATTTTTGGGAAACATAAATGTTTATTTACAATTTTATAATTAATATAATTATTTAAAAAAAAATTAGTTTTAAAAAATAGATTCATAAGTTAATATTTTTTTCTTATGGTTATAAGATAATCTTATAAGACTTTAATTAATTTTCCTGTGTCATGAAATCAGTTATAATTTTAAAATCGGTATTTTTCAAATAAATGATGATTTTAATTAAAAATTAAATTTATCATAATTATAAAATTATTTTCATAAAATGGAGTTCATTTTTTAATTAAAAATGTAAAAAAATGTTTAGGGTGATTTTTTTGGATTTTTCTAAAATAGTTGAATTTTTGGTGAATAATGAAATACAGTAATTTACAAGATATATACATTATAAGTTAAATAAAATATTTCTTGAGTAATTTATAATGTAAGAACCATAATATCAAACTATACTTCTCTATTTAATTTATTTATTCATGGAAATCAAAACTATTTATAGTCTTGATCAAAAATAATAAACTAATGAATAAAATAATCAAAAAACACCCCTCTCCTCAACTATAAATACCACCCCTCACCACCTCTTATCCTTACACCTCCAAAGCCTTGAATATTGTAAAATTTCTTCCCAATACCTCTCCAAAACCTAAACAACATATTTTGGTCCTTCTTTTCTCACACAAAAGACCATTTAAAAGTTCCTTAAGGAGGTTCTCAAGGAGCAAAATTAAAGAGGTAAAATTCCCATTTCATTCTTTTAATTTTTCTTCAAATTTCTTTTATTTTCTTATCCTTTAATTAAATACTATTTAAAAATATTCATGATAACTCTAGTATAATATATATAATATAATTTTTTTATGTTAATGGAATAGGAACCATCAATTCTATTCTCTTCCCCTTTTTATTCTAAAAATGAAAACATCGTCCGTGAGGTTCCGATTTACTGCCTTCATGGATGATGAGTTTTTATTTTTCAATTATGCCTTCAAGGTCAATCATAAAACCATTTTTATGGTTAAGAAAGGCCTTAATATATGTAATAAAATTTATTTAATGTTCTTTAACCATTATATATACATAATATTAATACATAAGACCAAACTAGTTCATGATGATCGAAAAAATGCTAAAATAATCTAAATGATTATCATTAACGATTTATTTAATGAATGATCCTAAAATATAAAAAATGATATATAATACCGTTAAAAACATTTAAGTTCATTAATAACTTATAATTTCAATTCTATATAACTATTCCCATTTCACATGATCTTTCTTACATGTATACAAGTGAACCAATCATGAAAACTAAGGAAACGAACACTCCCGAATGACGAAATTGGATCACATAACTCATCAAACATCCATAAATAAACTTAATAAAATTATAATAAATCCAATAAATGTTTAATAGGTTATTAATTAAATTATTAATTAATATAATTTCATTATCCAGGACATTAAGCGCAAGTGCAGAACACTTTTGGACATAAGGTATGAGTTTCTTCCCGAACCTCCATTTTTCATTCGGGTTATGATTTCTCTCTCTTTTCTCCAATGAAATTCTTCATTATTTTTATATAATTCTTATACATTATGTTTATATTTTACAAAAACATATATCTAGAATAGTTTATCTTTCTTTTATGGGAGAATACATGTTTTATAAGGTCCCCTTTTCAATTCCTCCCGATAAGCAAGCCTGGTTAATAGGTACTTCCCAATTTTTTACCCATTTTCAAGTACATTACATAATATGTTTTAAGACACCAATATTTTTATAAAATAAATATTTTTATAATGAAATACTATCTTAGTTAATTTCTGGTTTTATGTAAACAATTAATCCTTTGTATTCTTTAAATACTCTTATATTTTCTCTTAAATCGCACTGGAGTGGTCCATTTCTAAAGTTTCTTAATTTTTTTTACATGTTTTCACTTAAGTTAGACATAATTTGTGATTAAAAACATAATTTAATTTTACTTACCTTTTTTTATTATATACATGTTTACAGTCTGATTTTACGACAAAAAAAATGTTTTTTTTCCAAAATAACTCTTATTTTTAATGTAAAAGGGTATTTCTCTCAAGAATTACTCGATGATTTTCTTAGAGTATTTTCCACTATTTCAAAACCCTATATTAAATATCATCATTAATTGGGATTTATATTTTATAATATCATCTACCATTTTTTATTAAATGGTTTATGATTAGTTTGACTGTTGATGTGTTATCTTAAAACCATTCACCATATTACTCAGGATGGTTAGTGATTATGTTTACTAATTAGGGAATGTTATTCATATGTAGTTTATGTTTCACCCCTTAATATGAGGAATACATTGGACTTATTAGGTGATTTTATGAGACCTCTATAAACCCTCGATGCATCAATAGGTCTCATGAGACAAAACATATATGGATTTGACTGAGGCTTTAACTATTTATTTTCATATGTATTGGCTGAGGCCTCAACGATATGTTTTAGATGTCCAGAATTATGCATTCCATAATTATGATATTAGTAATTGATAATTCATGTGATTTTTTAACTAGAAGAATATACATGGTTAATTATTATTCTCATGTTATTATTTATAGGTAATTTTTTATTTAGCTTTTATTCCTTCCATAATATGCTCAAGATTATGTTTTAATGGCATGTGTTTTTAGTTATTCACCTTTCCTTGTTGTTTATGTTTATATTAGATTCTACTATATTGATTACCCTTACTGAGAATATGATTTCACCTCTTTACTATGTTTTATTTTTATCTCGGATTCAAAGATATATATTAGGAATGAATTGTAAGGATAATATAGTAGTTTATGGGTGTTTCCAATGGAGTTTCTATGTTGTTTTTTTCATTTCAAGTTGTAATGTAATACTTATTTTTGTATCTAGTTTTAAAAATCTACTAAACTATTTGGTCCTTTGGGATGAGAATGCTTGTTCATAGTACCAATATAATAAATTAAAGCATTGGATCTAGGCTACTGAGTTTAGGGTCTTTACATTAATGACCTTAGTTTGTATAATAAAAATTTGGAGACAAGTGTTAAGGAAATCCGAGTAAATATTTTTGGATTGGTGAGTCCAATCAAAGGATCAAGGAATTTATAGTTTATAGTTTAAAATAATAGCTACCTAAATAATTTCTTATATTTTTCATGTTCTCTATCTATATTATTATAAGGGAAATATGAATCCTTTCCACTAGAATGTACAAGTGATAAGATATTCTATGTTTAATGGTGAATTATATTAGGACATGTTAAAATAGTGGGTGACTTAATAAAATTAAAATTATTATGTCTAATATATTTTTTAATCATGTAATGTACTAGTAGTATACATTTATATAATTTTAGAATAATGAAAAGTTTTTCAACCACATTATCCATGTGATCAATTTTGGAGAAAGACCATCTCTTAATTGGAAGTAACTTCCAGGAATGGTTGAGACACATATGGGTAGTGTTGAACCATAGATGGAAGTCACACATGATAGAATTCTCAATACCTGATCCACCTGATAAAAATGAGAGTGATGAGAAGTTCTCTATATATGAGAAACTCTTGAATGATGCAAAATATGTCCAGTGTTTAATATTTTTATCCATGTCTAGAAGACTTATGAAGTAACATGAGAACATATATTTATATAGATTGATCCATAATCTATGTGATATTAATCAGGATAAATCTATATAAAAATAGTTTGAGTTATCCAAAATTCTATTTAGGAGAAAAAATGGAGGAGGTGTGCCAGTTGGACCTCATATAGTCAAAATCATTGGCTACATTGAGTTTATAGAGGTTTTATTCTTTAAGCTTCCTGAAAAACAGTGAATCTATATAATTATTTCATCACCCCTCATAAATTATATATATGTTTTTGTAAATTTAAATATGAACAACATATAGAAGTCTCTCTTAGGTCATCTCACTATACTCTTCCAAGATGATAAGGATATGAAGCATGAGAAGACTTATGTTATTATGGTGAATGAAAGGAAAATCCAGATGAATATATCCAAGACTAACTCCAAATATAAATCTTATTCACAACACCCTTCCAAGAGTATGAGGATTAAGGGAAACTAATGGAACACTATTATATCTATTTTTCATGCGGCAAGAAGGTCCATTTGAAGAAAAATTGCATATAAAAAAAGAAGTAAGAGGAAGCTGTTAGTGAATTTATTATTGAGTGTAATTTATATTTTTATAAAAAATGGGTATTACATACATCATGTGGTGCTCATGTATGTATTAAAATAATATAACTAAGTAGATTTAAAAATATTTCCTATAGATTGGTTGATCTATGAGTAGCCAATGGAGAGAGACTTTCTTCAATGGCTATTAGAGATTACCACCTCAAGTTACCAACTAGAATGATCTTGGTTTTAAAAGATTGATATTATGATCCCTTAGTAATTAAATAAATTATTTATGTGTACAGACATGACATAGATGGATTTATTTTCAAATTTATAAATAAGTGTTATTTCTTTTATAAATAATGATTTTTTATGGTAAGGTGTATTTAAATAATGGTCTTTACATGTTGGATTTCATGAAACATGTAATGGGAATCATTAAAAAAATTCAAATGACTCATACAACACCCAATTAGGGAATCAATGTCTAGGTCATGTAAAAATATCATTTAACCAGATTACACTAATATGGATATTTGTGTTCTTTTGAACTAACACCACTTGGTGTATGTCACATATATTTGTAAGGAAAAATGACCAAACTACAATTTAGTGGAAAAGGTGAAAGGGAAAAAGAGATTATTGAGTTGGTTTATACCGATGTGTGTGGAAAATTTCTAGTTGAATTCATGGATGAGTACTCATACTTCATAAATTTTACCAACCAATTTAGTAGATATGGATTTATTTACTTAATGAGGTATTAGTCTGATTCCTTTGATAGATTCAAGGAATATAAGAATGAAGTTGAGAACCATATTATTAAGAAGATTAAGAAAATATACTCAGACTATGGTGGTGAATATTTTAATAATATTTTCTTTGATTATTTATAGGAGTATTTGATTCTATCCTAACTCTCTCCTCCTTATACACCATAATGGAATGGTGCATGTGAAAGAAGGAACTGAACCCTGTTAGACCTGGTGAGATCAATGATGAGTCATGTGAGTATTACATTATCTTTTTGGGGATATGAATTACATAAAAAAACACAAATTATAAATAGAGCTACAACAAAATTGGAAAATAATATTCCATATAAGATTTTTTATTGAAATAAACTCATGTTATTGCATGTTTGAGTGTTGGGTTGTGAATTATTTATTAAATCTATTTATGGCAATAAACTTCCACCTTGAGGAACTAATTGTATCTTTGTACTATAACCCAAGAAATAAATGGGATATTAACATTATTATCCTTAATAAAATAAGGTTATGGATGAATTTTTCCCCATTTCTTGGTAGGGATTATATCTCTAAAAGAGATAGTGGGAGTGAGATAAACTTCAATAATGTCTAGGATCAAGATACATAAGAGTTAGAACATGAATAGTGTAACAACCCTAATTTTATGTTCTTTAACATTTTAATATTTTGAAGTTATATAATACTTGGGTTGAGTTTTGGGAGTTTATAGAGAGTTTTGGTGTGTTTTTAAGTGTTTTAAGGATGTATGTTTTGAGCACGGTTAGTGAAAATTGTTCTGTTTTCTCTAAGTAACTGTTCAATAGTCTTAAGAGGATAGAATGGAGAAAATAGTTTTTAAAAACTATACAGGTGAACAATAGAAACCATTCAAGTGTATATAGATTGAAAATAAGGGTCAACACATGATTTTTCAAACCATGTGAACCAACTGTGTGAGGGGTGGTTTAGAGGTAGTTGTATGCGTATGAATAACACATGGTTTCCCAAACCGTGTAGGATAACCATGACACATGAATTTAATGATCTAAAAAATTAGATTATAATTTATTTTCAACCCTCAAACCCTAATTTTCCCTCTTTCCTATTAGTATTTCTAACTCCACTCCTCTCCTAACCATTCTTTGTGGTTTCCTTTGATCTGTAATTCCATTTTGATGGATCTAAGTGCATTGGATATTTAGAATCAATGGAAAGTCTAATTTTTCTCTTTATCTTCAGATATGATCATCTCCTCTCACATGGAATGTTATATATAATCCATTATGAATAGATCTATTATTTATGATGTGTTTTTTTGAGATATTGATTGGATCTATTAAAGGAAAGGAGTATTGAGCCAAGATTTAGAGGTTTTATTGTGTAGTTCATCATTTTCATCACTCATTGATAGATATATGGATTGTATATCTTCTCAAATTTTTCTATAACTTGAAGGATTATATTTGTTAAATGTTTTTCTTGGATTTTAAAATTAATTGTTGTAAAATTTCATAAGGAAACGACCATGGTTTATGGTTCAGAAATCTCAGTTATTTGAATAGTTTTGGGAAAACCTATTTGAATTAGGGTGTTAAAATACAGTTTTGGTTTAAGGAATGAAATTTGTTTAGTTTTATGTTTTAAAATAAATAATGAATTATTTTTTAATTAATTGGTGTGAGAACATGGAATACATGGGTGGTGTCTGTTTATATTTTCATTATATGGAACCTTGTTGGTACAGACTTGGCGTTCGGTGCTAAACTGGAAGCACAAAGTTATATCACCAAGTGAAATATTGGTGAAGTATGGATCACCATTTGAAAATGTTGGTATTTTCATGTGGCATGAATGTGTGCATGAGTGGATAGATATGGTTTGGGTATGCCGAGTGGTATTTATGGATAAATTATTCTGATTTAATTTAAATAGTTTTAAATTATTAAACTATTTGGATGTTCCTATATTTTTAAGAAATTATTTTTTAAAATATGCGATAAATTGTTCTTTTCTTTGTAGAGTTAGTTGGGAAGTACCTTAGATAATTCCTACCGGGAACGATTTCTCACCCCCTGCATATCCACTTTATTGCATATACAGATGCTTTTATTTATGAAAAAGGTAAATAAAAGGTATCTTATTCTAATAGTGGAGCATCATGATGCTAATTTCTATGGATATTATTGGATCTTGGATTTTAACTCATGGATTGGTTATAATAATTCATTATTAGTGTTTCTGCATTGGGATGTCCTTTGGATTTCTTGAGTCACCTTGTTTTACCATTTAATTTACACTATTATATTATTTTTTTGTTAGTTTTTCATTTGATTTTTATTTATTATACCTCATACATATTATAGTTGGTTTTCTTGTTTTTATTATTTCATGATAGTTTGTATGATTTGAAATGGTAAAATCATACCCTAATGTTTAGGTAATACCTTGGTATTTATTACCAACCTTTAGTGCCTTGGGGAAATCACCTAATATTAGTGACACCTTGAATCTTCCCATGAAAATTATTAGGGTTTATATGTTACAAAAGGTATTTTTTTGGTCGGTATATCATATTGGGATGGTATCAAGGAGATAAGACTTGTTAGAACTTGAAATATATAACCTAAAATTATGTATCTATCCTATTTATGATAAAATTCAAGTTACCAGGGTGGTTCAAGTATAAAAAGTATCTAAAACACTTCTTATTGTGTTTTCATCTCATCATCATAGGTTTAGTCAATGAGTGTTTCATATCATTCATTAGTACCAAGATTTCCCACTAGGACCACATTGTTCATATTATGTTTGATTATTTTGGGAAAAAAGTTATAATGATTATTTATTTTGATTACTTGAAATATTATAAGCCTTCAGTTTTCTAGTAAGTGATTAATAAGTGGTGTTTCATTCTGATTATAGAGAAATGGAACCAATTAGATGATATAGAAACCCACGAGAAGATCCCATAGAAAATGTGGATTCCCCTGAGTTATAAGTGAGCCAAAAACTTATTCAGATCATGATACAAGATTTTCAAGATACTGATAAGGGAAATACAAATGATGAACCATGACAATAGGATCATTATGTTTAATTTTGAAAAACTGAATTCACTAATATTTCAAGGGGATTTAAAACTAGAAAAGGTATAATTGTGGATTAATAGAATAAACTAAATTTTCAATTTACTTGGAACCCCAAATGATCTTAAGGTCAAGTTTTCACTCTACATACTAGAGGATCTTTCACACTAATGGTAGGATTTAGCTATCCAAGATAAATTTGACCAAGGTCTTATGTGGGATGTATTTTAATAATTATTCAAAAAAAAATATATCCACACACCATAAAGATATCTATAATGACATATTTATTCAGTATTAATAAATAAAATATATCACTGATGGGATATAAAGCTATGTTTATAAACATAGTTTGTTTTTATCAAGAATTAGTTGCTAGAACATTCTTGAAGGAACATATCTTTGAGTCTACACTATGAAAATAAATTCATTCTAAGATAGTTGTACTCTATATTAATGATTATATGGAGATGGTTAATAGAGTGATAGTGTTGGAAGGGGATATTAATGGGAATTATAATGAAAGAAATAAATTTTTCTACATAGGAATAGGAGGGAACTCTAAGATATAATAAAAAGGAATAGGGAAAACTAATTTCAAGGTAATGAAGAATCTAGAATAAAAAAATCGGATTAATCAATTTTCCCCCACAACCTAATACTAAACCCATATATTTCCATTGTGGTTTTCTTAAACATATGAACATATATTTTATGGAACCAACTAAACCATGTAAAAAACTATAACAATAAGGGATATATACATAATTATTTCTATAATTATATGATATCAGTTGCTGGAAATACATCTCATGTGTCACAAATATCTTATGCTCCAGATGGATGATCATGTTATAATAGTTCTCATCCTCAAAACTGAGTGAACCAGGGTTATTCCAAGAACAAATCTAATTCTATAGCAATGAAAATATAGAATGTAAGAAATTAAATAGAGAGAGAGATTTATTAGTTGTATGGTGCTGATCAGATGATCACAAAAGATCAATTTGGTCCTTTTAATGTATAAGGTTCCATTCTACTTAACTCAACCCTTATGCAAGTTTTATTTGATACTGGTTCATCCCACTCTTTTATTTCTTCATGTTTCATTAATCAAATGAGGTTTCATATCAATATGCTTCAATATGTGATGAGTATCCAGACACCTCTAGGGAAGCAATAGTGTAGGGTATTTAAATATGTATCTTTTTAAATAACAATCTACGGAGTATAGTTTTTTTGGGACTTTTATATTTTGGAAATCTATATCTTTGACTTAATCCAGATAATGGATTAGTTATTTTCTTTCAAGTCCCATATTAATTTTTATTCTCAAGGAGTAAAGTTTACATTTTGTTGATTTAATGGTGCATCTCTTTCAAGGAGGCTGGGATGAGAATACTAAAGAAAATGTATCTTTAGTACTAGTGGTTGGAATTATTTATCCTCAATTACAAGTAGTCACTTTTGAGACTAATGAAATAATTGAAACAGAAATGTTCCTACCACCATGGACCACTATCCTGATATATTTTGTCAAAATTTCATTGTTTTTCCACATGAAAGGGAAGCGATATTTTTAATTAACCTCATTCCAGGGAAAAATAATATTTCCCTTTCATCTTATAGAGTTTTATGAATGTAATTTAACTAGTTGAAGGTATAATTAGGATAATTTAAAAGTAAAGTGTTTATAAGACTAACTACGTCTCCTTAAGATACTCCTTTTATTTTTTTCAAGAATATAGATGGTTCATTATGTATCTATATTGATTAATGTAAGATGAATCAAGTTATGATAAAGAATAAATATCCACTACCATCAATTGATGAACTTTTTATTTATTAAAGGGATCCCAATGGTTCTACAAAATTAATCTATGCTCTGAGTATCACCAAATCTAGGTTAGGAAAGAGGATATTACAAATATAGATTTCAAGAGTTGTTAGAGTCATTATAAATATGTATTTATGCCCTTTGGTCTTATGAATACACCAAAAATTTTATGTCATTGATGAATCATGTCCTTCAGTGACACCTTGAATCTTTCATTGTGGTATTTGTGGATGACATTCTGATTTATTCTCAAACTTAGAAAGAACATTAAGAACATTTATAGATTGTGTTTATATGTTTTCAAGAGCACCAATTATATGATTTTTTTAAATGTAATTTATGGATATAATAAGTTCTCTTCCTTGGGAATGTTATTTATGAGAAATGAATATCAGTAGATCCTACAAATATAGAAGAATTTTTCTCTTGGAAACCTCTTAAGAATGTCTTTGAGATATGAAATTTTTTGGGCTTAATAGGTTATTATTGTCACCTTTTTGAGACTTATCGCAACTCAAATATTCTATGATAGTGCCCATGAGAAAGGTAAATCTATTCATTTTAAGTGAGGATTTCCAGTTCTAGTTTTTAGATATTATGGATAGATTCACTTTTTCGCCCATTATTTTTTAGAGAACTTGGTAAGGGTTATGTGGTTTATTGTGATTCATCTAGATCTGGACTTAGTTTTGTTCTTATATAAGGATATCATGTCATAGATTATAGATTACAACTATTAAAAATTCCTAAAAATAATTATTTTACCCATGACTTGAAATTAAATGTGGTGGTTAATGATTTGAAAGCACGAAATCATTATCAATTTAGTAACAAATTGACTGTGTTCACATACCATAAAAGTTTAAAACACATATTTTTGAAAAGATATTTGAACCCAAGACAAAGATGATGGGTAGAATATCTCAAAATATGTGAATTTTACTTGGTTTGGACACTTGGTAATGGGAATTCCATTGAATATTATTTAAACCAAAATTATTACAACCAATTAGCTGAAGAAGCTTATGATCAGTGGAAATTGATGAGTATCATAGATGATATAAATTTTTATTGCACTAAGAAAATGATGTTTCAATTTTCTATATGATTACACTTATTCTTGACTTAGTTGAACAAGTCAAGAATACCAAAATATCATATTCTGGGTTCCTTACCATTAAGTCAAAACTTAATGGTGGGGTGACCATCGATGGATGTAAAAAAGATGGGAACTCCATTTTTCTTTTTTTAGATAAAATTTTCATTCCACCATCTTGTTAAGAATAACTTATTTATATATATCATCATTAAAAATGGTTGGTTCACCTAGAAATACATAATATGTACAAGGCTCTAAGAACCCATTTTTGGTGGGAAGGTATAAAATGAAATGTGGTTAATTTTTTTTTAAAAATTCTTATCTTGTATGCCGGTCAAGATAGATCATCAATGACCAGTTGCAATGATATTATCTTTACCTATAACCATCTAAAAAGGGGAGATGATCTCTATAGAATTTATAATGGGTTTACCAAGAATTATTCAGAAGAATGATTCAATTTGGGTGATTGTAGACCTACTCACCAATTCATCCCACTTCATCCCAATTAATGAATCAAATACTATAGATGACTTGGAAAAGATCTATATATGGGAAGTGGTAAAATTATATGGAATACTAGTCACTATAATCTCAAACAAAGATCCCTATTTTACATCTCAAATATGGCGATCACTATAAGAATATTTAGGAACCAAATTGGACATGATTATAGTGTGTCAACATAAAATGGATGGACATTCTTAATTAATAATTTAAACACTGTAAGACATATTACGTGATTGTTTAATGGATTTTGGTGGATCAAGGGAGGATCATTTTAATTTTGTAAAGATTTATTATAATAATAGTTATCAAGCCACAATATAGATGGATCCATTCAAGGAATTGTATATAATTCCTTGACGATCTCTACTTTTTTGGGTAGATGCTGAAGAAACTTCAATATTGGGAACTAACCTGGTTCAAGATACAATTTATAAAGTTAATATGACTAGGAAATTAACGGTTTCTACCAAAATCCATTGGAAATATTATGTATATAATCAATTATTCCTTTTATCCTTTTTTGTGGGAGATCATGTGTTCTTGAAAGTTTCTCTAAGGATGGGACATCATCGATTATGTAAGAAAGGGAACCCATCTCCTCAGTATGTTATAAATTTTGAGATAATTGAAAGAATTTTTGGTCTTTATTATTATTTGGATTTACTAAAATGGTTCAGTATAGTTCATAATGTTTTCCATATATCTTAACTAAGAAAATACTTTCCTGATTTTAGCCATGCAATTCAATGGTACCATGTTGATCTTGAACCATATGTTACCTTTGTTCATGAAAAAATTTATATCTTGGGAAGAAAAGATAATTTCTTGTATGGAAAACATATTCTATTGGTTTTAGTTTTATGAAAATGTGGTAAAATGCAAGAGGAGACATGGGAACCTGAGAAAAAGATACCAGATAAATGGCCTTAAATTTTCCAAAGCACCATAAATATCCAGCTTTATGGGGATGGAAAGACTAATGCTGGGGATAATGTAGAAAACCCAATATCATAGGTAATTTAACCCTTTATTATTTATTTTTAAGTTATATAATAGTTGGGTTGATTTTTTGGATTTTATGGATAGTTTTGGTCTGTTTTGGAAGTGTTTATAAGGGTTTATGGTTTGTGTATGGTTAGTAGAAACCATGTTGTTTTCTCTAGGTAACCATGTGATAGTCTTAGGAGTACAGAAGGGTGGGTATGATTTTTTGAAATTGTTTTGTTTACTAGGATAAACCATAAAAGTAGATGTAGAGGGAAAATAATGGTTGGTGTTATCTTTGTTAAATCATGTGAACCAACTGTTTGAGGGGGTGATTTGGAGGTAGTAAAATGTTCACAGAATCCCAAACTATGTGGACTGTCCATGTTTCATGCATTTAATACTCTGAAAATTTGTTTTTAATTATGTTTAAACCACTAAAACCTTCTTTTTCACCTCTCCTACATGGCTCTCAAACTCCACTCCTCCCTTAGGAGTTCTAAGTGGTTTCCTTTGATCCAGAAGTTAGTTTTGAGGAGTCTAAGTGGGTTATATCTTTATAATAAATGGTAAATTTACATTTTATATATTTCTATTTACATATCCACATATCCTCTTATCATGAACTATCTCGGGTACCTTGGTAACTGGTATCGCCCAAATTTAACCAAGTTTTAAGGGTCAAGCGGTCGCTTGTAGTGTAGCTTGGGTTGTTGAATCCTCAGAGACCTAAGAAGAACCTTTAGACACTCAATAAAAATAGATGGATTTTTGGCTATGAAGTGTCCAACTTGGGTTGATTTTATATGATTTTTAAAGATCACTAAAAGATCTATGTGAATTCAAATTATGATAAAATGAGTTGGTCCTAGGTTATTGCTCGGGGTGGATTGAATGAATTCCTTTTTTTTACGATTTTAATTTCATTGACTCGAGAAGGATTCATGAAATGAATTCAAAATAACCTCATCACTTACTGATTAAACACCTTCAAAACACATTATAATCACCTATACACTTGTAGGATAATTTTCATGAGCACTTAAAGGTAAAGGATGTAATTATCACATGAAAGTGGGGTGAATAAATTCAATAAGGAAGAGGAAGAATAAAAATCATTGAATGAAAGAAACTCAATTAAAAGAAATTAATAAAATTTAGAGAGTGAGAAATAACATTAAATCCACCCCATTACTACTCCCTTGGATCAAACCATAAAATAGCTATCCCTCCATTGATGACAAGTTCTCAACGGAAGTGGAAAGTAAACTTATGAGGGTGGAATTGAAGAAGTAAAAACAACAAAAATAACAATCACTCCACCGTTGTGTGAACAAAATCACAATATTTGGTGTGAATAAATTCACAACTTGAGGAAATGGTATCAAGGTGATAAGAGGAAGAAAATAAAAAGAGAATAAGATGAACTTTTATTAAAAACTAAGGTGATTCGAACAACTTACATGGGAAGGAAAAATGCTACAAAGACAATTTGGAAAAATAAAATTACAATCAAAACAAAGCTCCAAGATCCCTAAATACTCCACCAATACTGACTTAAATAGGAAAAAAATTAAGTCTTAGCCGAGCCCCCAACATCCCATGTGCCTTTAATTAATTGTGTTGGGGAAAGGTGGGTGGAACATTAATGTAGAGAGACTTTTCCACTTCTTGCCCCGAAGTTGCAACCGGCTTGCATCCACCAGAAAGACGCGCCTAAAGGACCTTCTTGAAGACCTAATTTGAGTGGGACCTAGCATACTTAAATGAATACCCGGATGTCCCCTAACATAATCTAAAATTTAAGACCAAAATAATAAACCTTTCACGAGATATGATATAAATAGTGGGCTGTTTTTCTGGGCTGAGGAATCTGGCCCAGAATTGAATCTTCAACTTTGTCCACCTTAATCACCGCGATTTTCGACGAATTAGCACTAGATCCAGAAGAATCATTTGTTCCTCTATATGTCTTATAGCTTCCCATAAATGTTGGTCTTAATTGGGCCTGTATTGTGGGACCCACATTCCCATAAGTGGAACGATATCCAATCTGCCTTCTCCAGAATTGTTTCTTTTCATCACCAAATATCTCCATCATACTTTATGAATCCTCCATTGATCCCTGAATGAAAAATGTTCATATTTATGTTTATATCCATTTCAAAAAATATCAAATTAAAATATGGATAATTACATTCTTTAAAATTAGATCAAACATTGGGCCTAAATTGGAGCATATTAGGCATGAAGTGCACAAATGATGAGAATGGATGTTCAAAATTAAAATCCACTAACTCAGGCCCATAAGATCAAAAATGAACATTTAATACCCTTAAAATGAAATCAAAATATGTGTTTTTATTTGATAATCACACCCCCCAACTTGAGTTTTTCTAGTCCCGAGCAAAATATATCTCACTAAAAGGAAATTCGAATGACCTTTTCCAAAATCATTTTAATACACATTTCTCACCCAAAGATCACATACCAAACAATTATGAAACCCATCAAAATCATTTAAAACAAGATATGTGCATAGGCATATCTCAATCCCAATCCCATTCCTTTGTTCAAATTTAGTGCCATATTTCATCCAAATTCAATTAGGCATGATGAAGTGTTGTACATCACAATAGACATGGGGGTTCATTTTTATTCTAGGGAGAAAATATGGAAGTGCTTGAAGAAATAAAATTTTAATAATAAGATAAGTACACATTTTTTTATTTTATTTGTTTTTTTTTTGAATTTTTTGGAATTATTTTTTGCAATTTTTCCATGGTAATTGAAATTGAACTCAATTGAGTCAACCCATGTAGCAAGACTTTGCCGATGACTCCCAGGCTCAAAGACCTTAGGGAACCAAGTGAAGATCACATACTCGGGCATCATCTCGAGTTAACTTAATCAAAAACAAATTCAAATTTTCACAAATAGAGATAAAATGACCAACTCTGGGCAAGAAAACTATGGATTCATGTTCCCCAAGTGCCGAAAGCCACTCATTAGGTCAATTCATTGCTCTACGCACAATTAATTTTGTTGAATACTCATGTTAAAATTAAAATTATCGCCAATCCTATGCTATTTATTATGGGTCCCCAATAACTCAAACTAAAACCCCACAATTTAGAGGACATGAATTGTGTTTTTTATTAAATGGATGAAAATATACCAGTGAAAAATCACATCGGACAACCGCACTTTCCAATATTTATGCACATGAACATAAACTTGCATTAAAATCAGAATCAAGGCATGAAAAATTATTTGATATCCAATTTTAGAGTTTGGAATGTGTGTTATCATGTTCAAGGTTAATGAAAATTTTTCCTTCCACACATTTTCATCTCCCCCCCAACTTGAAATAACACTGTCCCTAGTGTTTAAAGAATTGAAACATAGAAGGGGCAGGATAGAAGTTCAACGAAGACATTGAAAATGAAAATTATGGAATGAAGTCACCTGGTGGTTGATGTTGAAAATGCATTCCCATGTCTCCCTTCAGTTCTGGTTTGTATCCCAATGGCTTGGACGATTGTGACCAGATTTTCCCAATGAACTATGACATGCCTTTAATTTTTTTAATATATATATATTTTTTGTATTTTTGTAACCTAAAAAGAACGTACAAATAACATAAACTGATGATACATTGTATTCTCTTAAATTTATAGGTAAGGTGTTACTCAGGGATCACACCGCATGACATGGATGAATACGGTGCTCCCCTTTCATACCCATCCTTACTCATAAAAGAAGAACAGGTCAACAATCTATTTTTTTTAAAAATACCTACAAAAACATAAAATAAAATAAAATAAACTGATGATACAATGTATTCTTTATATTTTCTGGGTAAGGTATTACTCAGGGATCACACCGCATGACACGGATGAATACGGTGCTCCCCTTTTATACCCATCATTACTCATAAAAGAAGAATAGGTCAATAGTCTATATATTTTTTTTAAATAAAAAAATTAAGAAGAAGGAAACAAAAGATGATTCACAAAGATTAGAAACATGAAGACCATGGGTTTCCTCCTATGTAGCCCTTTTTTTTAACGTCATTAGCCTGACATGGATCCTAAATATATCAATTTTTTCTTGGTTCATAGGTTGGATCTGTTAACTATACCTCTATTTCCTATTTATTGAATGATTCAATGAATGATTTTAACCTATTACCATTGAACTTAAAAATGTTACGACTTGTGGGATCCTGAATCTATACTGCCCCATGGGGGTACACATGATGCACTATGAATGGACCTGACCATCTAGACCTTAACTTTCACAGGTGTAAATGAAGTTTTGAACTATACAAGAGCACATGTTTTCCCAGTTCAAATTGTTTGACTTTGATATTCCTAGATTTGTAGGCTTGAACTCTAGATTTATTTATCCTCGAATTTTCATAAGCCTCCATGCTAAGTTCCTCAAGTTCATTAAGATCTAATTTCCTCTTTTCTTCAGCTAAAGAAATGTCGAAATTCATTTTTTTGATTGCCCAAAATGCCTTATGCTCAATTTCAACAGGTAAATGGAATGATTTTCCATAAACCAACCTATATGGTGACATTCCTAGGATGGTTTTGAATGCTGTACGATATGCCCAAAGAGAATCCAAGAGTTTCTCAGACCAATCTTTCCTATAGGGATTGACAGTTTTTTCAAGAATTTTCTTAATCTCCTTATTTTCTAACTCAGCTTGACCATTGGTTTGAGGATGGTACGCATTGGAAACTTTATGAGAAATTCCATACTTAGAAATGAGTGAAGAGAATGGGCGATTACAGAAATGGGTTCCATGATCACTGATTATAGCCCTCGGAACTCCAAATCTAGAAAAGATATGCTCTTTTAGGAATCAGATCACAACTTGATGATCATTAGTCTTGGTGGGAATGGACTCAACCCATTTTGAGACGTAATCAATAGCTAATAGGATATAGAGGTATCCCTTAGAGTTTTGAAGGATTCCCATGAAATCAATTCCCCAACAATCAAAGATTTCAACGACCATATTGGGAGTGAGGGGAATTTGATTCTTTTTGGAAATGGATCCTAATTGCTGACACTGTGGAAAAATTTTGCAGAATTCAAAGGAATCCTTTATGAGGTTCGGCCAGTAGAAACCACTTTGGAGGACCTTTGTAGTGGTTTTATTTATAGAAAAGTGGCCTCCACATGCCTCTCCATGACAAAATTTTAGAATGGACTCTTGCTCAGACTCAGGAACACATCTCCTGATGATTTGATCAGGACAAAACTTTAAGAGGTAAGGATCATCAAACACATAATGTTTGACATCAGAAAGGAATTTCCTCTTAGCTTGGGTCCCCATGAATTTTGGAATGTCACCCGTCACCAAATGGTTTTCTATGTCAGCATACTAAGGAAAATCACTCACTGAATAGAGGTGCTCATCGGGAAATGAATCAGACAAAGAGTGGTGGTGTGAATTGTCTTTGAATTCCATCCATGAGAGGTGATCAACTGCAACATTTTCAACACCCTTTTTATACTTAATGGTTAAATATAACTCTTGAAGAAGAAGGACCCACCTAATCAATCTAGCATTGGCATCTTGTTTTTGGAAAAGGTATTTTAGGGATGAATGGTTAGTGAAGACAATGATGGGTGATCCTAAGAGATAAGACCTGAATTTATCTAAGGAAAAGACAACAACAAGAAACTCTTTCTCAGTGGTGGTGTAGTTTATTTGTGCATCATTTAAATATTTTCTTGAATAAGCAATGACACATGGAGTTTTCTCACACCGTTGTCCTAAGACTGCTCCTACAGCGAAGTCACTTGCATCACACATGAGCTCAAAAGGAATTTTCCAATTTAGGGATTTCAAGATAGGTGGAGATATAAGAGTTGACTTGAGTGTAGTGAATGATTCCTCACAGCTTTCTGTCCATAAAAATGGAGCATATTTCACCAATAGAGCACAAAGTGGTCGAGAAAACGAGCTGAAATTCCTAATGAACCTTCTATAAAATCCATCATGTCCTAAGAAGGACCTCACTTCCTTAACAGTTTTAGGAGAGGGAAGGTAACGAATGATGTCAAACTTAGCTTTATGAACTTCAATCCCTCTACCAGATACCAGATGACCTAGAACAAGCCCTTACCTTACCATGAAATGGCATTTTTTCCAATTTAGTATGAGATTATTATCCTCACACCTTGACAAAAACTTTTCAACATTTAGAAGGAATCCCTAAAAAGTATCCCAAAATATGGATAAATCATACATGAAGACCTCTAAACAATCCCCCACCATATCCGGGAAGATTCCCATCATGCACCGCTGGAAGGTACCAGAGGCATTACATAACCCAAAGGGCATGCGCTTGAAGGTAAAAGTTCCGAATGGACAAGTGAAGGTTGTTTTTCCTTGATCCTCAAAGGAGACTTCAATTTTATTATACCCTGAGAATCCATCTAGGAAGTAGTAGAATTGATGACCCGCCACTCGCTCGAGGACTTGATCTATAAAGGGCAAGGGGAAATGGTATTTCTTGGTACAAGAGTTGAGATTCCTATAGTCAATACAGACTCTCCATCCACTACTAAACCTTGTTGGAAGCATCTCTCCATCCTTATTGGTTATTACTGTGATTCCAGCCTTCTTTGGAACCACATGGATTGGGCTAACCCACTCACTCTCAGCTATAGGATAGATGATACCAGATTTTAACAATTTCAAAAGTTCTTTTCTCACTACATCCATGAGATTAGGATTGATTCACCACTGAGGTTGACAACATGGCTTTGAATCAGATTCTAGAACAATTCTACGAGCCTCGATAAGTGGGATAATCCCAGGAATATCAGATAGGGTCCATCCAATGGCTTTCTTGTGTCTCCTAAGGACATCTAGAATCATCCTCTCATGATCGGCTTCAAGAGAGGAAGAAATGACCAAAGGAAAGGATTGATTTTCCCCTAAGAACACATACTTGAGTGATGAAGGTAAAACCTTAAATTCAAGATCAGAGTGGTTATCACTTTCCAAGAAAGGATGAGACTTTGTATTGAACTCAGTTTCTTTGTTCAGATTTCTTGACAAAATTGGTTCCTTTTGAAAAGAATTTTCATCCACTAAATTAGTTAGAGTAGTTTCATGAACGGGTATGGACTCAATATTATTTATTTCACCCATGGTATCATTGATTGGTGATTCCAGAAAAGCATCAATTGAGCTATCTGAAAGAGATTCAATCCAAGGAGACAAATTTCCCTCATGTGAACAAAGAAAATCAATCTCTTCATGACTTAAACATCCTTCAGTAATTCCTTGATGTTCCTTTAGTTCACTATCAACACTACCTATCAAATTAACCTCATGGATCTATTCATCATCCCCAATTTGAGAGTTTTCATTATAGATGTTCAAGTCTAGACTCATGTTTCCAAAGGTGATGGTCATGTTCCCATTTCGGACTCGGATAACAGAGTAGATTTTTGCAAGGAAGGGACGACCAATGATGATTGGGGTTTACTCCCTAGGACCTAAGCTTGGGTGATTTTCTAGAACAATGAAGTCATCTGGGTAAATGAAATTTTCAACTTTCACCACAACATCCTTCAAAATCCCCTTTGGAAATCGAATACTACGATCAGCAAGTTGAAGAGTTACAGATATAGGTTGGAGTTATTTGAGCCCTAACTGACATTACATAGCATAAGGAATGAAGTTCACACTGGATCCTAGATCACACAAGGCTTTGACAACTTTGTTCTCTCCTAGTTCAACATTTATGTAAGGGAATCCTGGGTCTTTCATCTTTGGAGGAAGGGTTCCTTGGATTGTTGTGCTACCATTTGCTACCAGAAGGACTTGGTTATTATGTGAGAATTTCCGTTTAAATGTGCAGAGGTCCTTAAAGTATTTTGAGTATGCATGAATGATTTTAATGGCATCGAGGAGTTGAATGTTCAAATTTACTTGTGAGAATATTTACCTCAATGTTTCACTCAATTCAGGCTTGGTTTTCCCCCTCATGCGTTGAGGAAATGGGGCAGGTTGTGGGGTTGTTTTTTGAAGTGTTGTTTCTTTCACATTTTTATTAGTATCTTCAGTTTGTTCATGTTTTTAATTTGAATTTTCATTAGAGTTTGAATCTTCAAGTGGGTTTTGAACTATTTGTTCAGGTCTCTCAATTGATTTCCCACTTCTAAAAACTGTCACAACCTTTAGTTGTTCATGAGTTGTTTGAGTAAAACTTATCTCTCCCCTTGATGTTTTTTGTGGAATGGCCTGTGTGGGCATGGGTTCCTTTATAGTTTTGATGGTTTGAAGTTCTTGTTTCAGGGAATATACTTCTGAGTTCATCCTTTCCATTTGTTTTCACAGTTGTTCAAGGATTGGGAGAGGGACAAATTGGGAAGGGGCTTGTGTTGGTTGGGTTATCCCAGGGGGATACTTTGGTTGTTGGATGGGTTGTTTGTATTGGACTGGAGGATGTTGGTATTGGACTGGTTGTGGTTGGAATTGGTTATGGTTTTGAAAATTTTGTGTAGGGTAGGGGTTTGGTCCTTGTGGTTGGCTAGGTTGTTGGTTATCTTTCCATCGGAAGCCTGGGTGGTCATTATACCTTGGGTTGAATGTGTTTGGGTATTGAGGCTTTTTAAAGTTTAGGGAATTGACTTCAGCAGGTGTTCCTTTTAAAAAAACATCCTTGATGGCAGGAATGGTTGGGCAATTGTCTTTTTTGTGGTAATGTTTGTCACAGATTGTCTAAACAGGGTCTACAGTTTGGATTTCATGGATTTTCATATGGTCTATATCTTTAACCTTCCTAGAGAGTGCTACAAGTTTCTACCTAAGTCTTTCCTCTTCTATAAGTGTATGCATTACAGGAGTTCTTTGAGGATTTTCAGAATAAGGTGATGTTTCCCATGTTTGGTTTTGTTCAGCCAGGATTTCTAGGTACCCGTAAGCATCATTTGGGGATTTGTTTTTAAAGGTCCCATTACACATCATGTCAATGAATTGTTTGTTCCCTGGGCCCAAACCTTCATAGAAAATTCTTACTTGTTCAAGAATAGAAAAACCATGGTGTGGAACCATGTTTAGGGTGTCTTTGAACCTCTCCCATGTTTCATAGAATGACTCTCCCTATTTTTCAAAAAAAGTTTTGGATACTCTTTTTAAGTGAAATTGTTTTGTGGTGGGGAAAGTATTTCTTGTAGAATTATCTTTTCAGTAGGTTCCAAGTGTGGATTGATGAAGGTATCAGATTATTTAACCTGTTCTTTGCTCGATCCTTAAGTGTGAAAGGAAAGAGCCTCATTTTAGCTGACTCAAGTTGATTTGGTGAGCACATGGTTTCAACAATGTCATTGAAATCCTTGACATGAAGGTAAGGCATTTCTGACTCCATCCTAGGGAAGGTTGGAAGGTGGTTTAGGACAAGAGGTTTAAAGACATAGTGGGAATCTCCTAAGGAAGCATGCCTAATGCAATAGGGTGCATTGGTCCAGGTAGGTGTAAGGTAGTCATTCATGGTTTGATCGACAACATTCCCCAAATTTGGGGCTGCCTCATTTGGATTTCCAATTTAGTTCCTGCCCGGGTTTATGAGTTGGTTTCTTTGAAGACCCTCCATTGAAATTGACTCAATCTTTAACTCTGGGATATTAGGAATATTATGATCCAATGGTGTACTTGACACCCCTATCCTATGACTTTCCACCCTAACTAGTCTGTTTGAGTTATCGCGGGTGAAGGCGGACATGCGCCAAAAGAAAAAAAGCGAGAAAGGTAAAAGATAAGAGATATTGGGTGAGAATATAATAATGGGGGTGAGTAAAGATGGTTTTTGTCTAAGTAACTTACTTGGTCCCTAGAAACGGCGCAAAAATTCGGTTTCTCTAAAATTTACCCAAGTTTTAAGGGTCAAGCGGTGGCGTGTAGTGTACCTTGGGTTGTCGAATCTTCAGAGACCTAAGAAGAACATTTAGACACTCAATAAAAAGAGATGGATTTTTGGCTATGAAGTGGACAGCTTGGATTGATTTTAGATGGTTTTGAAGAAGCACTAAAAGATCTATGTGAATTCAAATTATGATAAAATGAGTTGATCCTAGGTTATTGCTCGGGGTGGATTGAATGAATTCCTTTTTTTTACGATTTTAATTTCATTGACTCGAGAAGGATTCATGAAATGAATTCAAACTAACCTAATCACTTACTGATTAAACACCTTCAAAACACATGATAATAACCTATACACTTGTAGGATCATTTTCATGAGCACTCCAAGGTAAAGGATGTAATTAGCACATGAAAGTGGGGTGAATAAATTCAATAAGGAAGAGGAAGAATAAAAATAATTGAATGAAAGAAACTCAATTAAAAGAAATTAATAACATTTAGGGAGTGAGAAATAACATTCAATACAACCCCTTGCTACTCCCTTGGATCAGCCACAAAATATCTAGCCCTCCATTGGTGACAAGTTCTCAACGGAAGTGGAAAGTAAACTTACGAGGGTGGAATTGAAGAAGTAATAACAACAAAAATAACGATCACTCCACCATTGTGTGAAAAAAATCACAAGGTTTGGTGTGAATAAATTCACACCTTGAGGAAATGGTATTTAAGGTGATATATGGAAGAACAGAACAATAGAATAAGAATAACTTTTATAGAAAACTAAGGTGATTCGAACAACTTACATGGGAATGAAAAATTCTATAAAGATAATTTGGCATAATAACATTACAATAAAACAAAGTTCCAAGAACCCTAAATAATCCAACACAAATGCCTTAAATAGGAAAAAATGAAGTCTTGGCTGATCCCCCAACATCCTATGTGCCTTTAATTAATTGTGTTGGGGAATGGTGAGTGGAACATTAATGTAGAGAGACTTTTCCACTTCTTGCCCCGAAGTTGCGTCCAGCTTGCTTCCACCGGAAAGAAGCGCCTAAAGGACTTTCCAGAAGGCCTAATTTGAGTGGGCCCTAGAAGACTTAAATGAATCCTCGGATGTACCCTAACATCATGTAAAAGTTAAGACCAAAATAATAAACCTTTCGCGAGATATTATATAAATAGTGGGATGTTTTTCTGGGCCGTAGAATCTGGCCCAGAATTGAATCTTCAACTTGGGCCACCTTACTCACCACCATTTACGACGAATTAGCACTAGCTCCAGAATAATTAGTTTTTCCTATATATGTATTATATCTTCCCATAAATTTTGGGCTTCATTAGGCCGGTATTGTGGGACCCAAATTCCCATCAGTGGGATGATATCCAATCTGCCTTCTCTAGAATTGTTTCCTTTCATCGCCAAATATCTCCATCATACTTTATGAATCCTCCATTGATACCTGAATGAAAAATGTTCATATTTATGTTTACATCCATTTAACAAAATATCAAATTAAAATATGGATAATTACATTATTTAAAATCAGATCAAACATTGGGCCTAAATTGGTGCATATTAGGCATGAAGTGCACAAATGATGAGAATGGATGTTCATAATTAAAATCCACTAAATCAGGCCCATAAGATCAAAAATTAACATTTATTACCCTTAAAATGAAATCAAAATATGTGTTTTTATTATCTAATCACACCCCCAACTTGAGTTTTGATAGTCCCGAGCAAAATATATCTCACAAAAATGAAATTCGAATGACCTTTTCCAAAAACATTTTAATACACATTTCTCACCCAAAGATGACATACCAAAAAATTATGAAACCCATAAAAATAATTTAAAACAAGATATTTCCATAGTCATATATCAAGCCCAATCCCATTCCTTTGTTCAAATTAATTTCCATATTTCATCCAAATTCAATTAGGCATGATGAAGTGTTGTATGTCACAATAGACATGGGGGTTCATTTTTATTCGAGGGAGAAAAGATGGAAGCGCTAGGAGAAATAAAATTTTAATAATAAGATGAGTACTCATTTTTTTATTTTATTTGTTTTTTTTGAATTTTTTGGAATTTTTTTTGCAATTTTTCCATGGTAATTGAAATTGAACTCAATTGAGTCAACCCTTGTAGCAAGACTTTGATGATGACTCCCAGGCTCAAAGACCTTAGGGCACCAAGTGAAGCTCACATACTCGGGCATCATATTGAGTTAACTCAATCAAAAAAAATTCAAATTACCACAAATAGAGATAAAATTCCCCACTCTGGGCCAGAAAACTATGGATTCAGGATCCCCAAGTGCCGAAATCCACACATTAGGTCAATTCATTTCTCTACGCACAATTGTTTTTTTGAATACTCTTGTTAAAATTAAAATGATCACCAATCCCATGCTATTTATTATGGTTTCCCAAGAACTCAAACTAAAACCCCACAATCTAGAGGACGTGAATTGTGTTTTTTATTAAATGAATGAAAATATAACATTTAAAAATCACATCGGACAACCACACTTTCCAATATCTATGCACATGAACATAAACTTGCATTAAAATCACAATCGAGGCATGAAAAATTATTTGATATCCAATTTCAGAGTTTGGAATGTGTGTTATCATGTTCAAGGTCAATGAAATTTTTCCTTACAAAAATTTTCATCTCCCCCCCAACTTGGAATAACACTGTCCCCAGTGTTTAAATAATTGAAACATAGAAGGGGCAGGATATAAGTTCAACGAAGACATTGAAAATGAAAATTATGGAATGAAGTCACCTAGTGGTTGATGTTGAAAATGAATTCCCATGTCTACCTTCAGTTCTGGTTTGTCTCCCAATGGTTTGGACGGTTGTGACTAGATTTTCCCAATGACCTATGCCATGCCTTTAATTTTTTTAATATATATATATATTTTCTATTTTTTTAACCTAAAAAAACGTACAAATAACATAAACTGATGATACATTGTCTTCTATTAAATTTCTGGGTAAGGTGTTACTCAGGGATCACACCACGTGACACAGATGAATACGGTGCTCCCCTTTCATACCCATCCTTACTAATAAAATAAGAACCGGTCAACAATCTATTTTTTTTTTAAAAAATACCTACAAAAATAAAATAAAATAAAATAAACTCATGATTCATTTTATTATTTATTTTTTTGGGTAAGGTATTACTCATGGATCACACCGCATGTCAAAGATGAATAAGGTGATCCCCTTTCATACCCATCATTACTCATAAAAGAACAACAGGTCAACAGTCTATATATATTTTTTAAATAACAAAATGAAGAAGAAGGAAACAAAAGATGATTCACAAATATTAGAAACATGAAGACTGTGGGTTGCCTCCTGTGCAGCACTTTTGTTTAACGTCGTTATCCCGACATGGATCCTAAATCTATCAATTTTTTCCTGGTTCATAGGTTGGCTCTATTAACTCTACCTCTATTTTCTATTTATTGAATGATTCAATGAATGGTTTTAAACTATGACCATTGACCTTAAATTTTTTACCACTTGTGGGATCCTGGATCTCTACTGCCCCATGGGGGTACACATGATGCACTATGAATGGACCTGTCCATCTAGACCTTAACTTTCCCGGGTGTAAATGAAGTTTTGAACTATACAAGAGCACAAGTTTTCCCAGTTCAAATTGTTTTACTTTGATATTCTTAGATTGGTAGGCTTGAACTCTAGCTTTATTTATCCTTGAATTTTCATAAGCCTCCATCCTAAGTTCCTCAATTTCATTAAGATCTAATTTCCTCTTTTCTTCGGCTAAGGAAATGTCGAAATTCATTTTTTTGATTGCCCAAAATGCCTTATTCTCAATTTCAACAGGTAAATGGCATGATTTTCCATAAACCAACCTATATGGTGACATTCCTAGTATGGTTTTGAATGCTGTAAGATATTCCCAAAGAGCATCCAAGAGTTTCTCAGACCAATCTTTCCTAGAGGGGTGGACAGTTTTTTCAAGAATTTGCTTAATCTCCCTATTTGCTAACTCAACTTGACCATTGGTTTGAGGATGGTACGCAGTGGAAACTTTATGAGAAATTACATACTTAGAAATGAGTGAAGAGAATGAGCGATTACAGAAATGGGTTCCACGATCACTGATTATAGCCCTCAGAACTCCAAATCTAGAAAAGATATGCTCTTTTTGTAATCGGATCACAACTTTATGATCATTAGTCTTGGTGGGAATGACCTCAACCCATTTTGAGAAATAATCAATAGCTAAGAGGATGTAGAGGTATCCCTTAGAGTTTGGAAAGGGTCCCATGAAATCAATTCCCCAACAATCAAATATTTCAACGACCATAATGGGAGTGAGGGGAATTTGATTCCTTTTGGAAATGGATCCTAATTGCTGACACTGAGGAAAACTTTTGCAGAATTCAAAGGAATACTTAGTGAGGTTAGGCCATTAGAAACCACTTTGGAGGACCTTTGCAGTGGGTTTCTTTGTAGAAAAGTGGCCTCCACATACCTCTCCATGACAAAATTTTAGAATGGACTCTTGCTTAGACTCAGGAACACATCTCCTGATGATTTGATCCGGACAGAACTTTAAGAGGTAAGGATCATCAAACACATAGTGTTTGGCATCAGAAAGGACTTTCCTCTTAGCTTGGGTCCCCAGGAATTTTGGAATGTCACCCATCACCAAATGGTTTGCTATGTCAGCATACTAAGGGAAATCACTCACTGAATAGAGGTTCTCATTGGGAAATGAATCAAACACAGAGTGGTGGTGTGAGTTGTCTTTGAATTCCATCCTAGAGAGGTGATCAGCTACAACATTTTCAACACCATTTTTATCCTTAATGGTTAAATCGAACTCTTAAAGAAGAAGGACCCACCTAATCAATCTAGCCTTGGCATCTTGTTTTTGGAAAAGGTATTTTAGGGCTGAATGGTCAGTGAAGACAATGATGGGTGATCCTAGGAGATAAGACCTGAATTTCTCTAAGGAAAAGAAAAAAACAAGAAACTCTTTCTCAGTGGTGGTGTAGTTTATTTGTGCATCATTTAAATATTTGCTTGCATAAGCAATGACACATGGAGTTTTCTCACACTGTTGTCATAAGAATTCTCCTACAGTGAAGTCACTTTCATCACACATGAGCTCAAAAGGAAGTTTCCAATTTGGAGATTGCATGATAGGTGGAGATATAAGAGTTGAATTTAGTGTAGTGAATGATTCCTCACAGCTTTCTGTCCATAAAAATGGAGCATATTTTAACAATAGAGCACAAAGTGGTCGAGAAATAGAGCTGAAATTCGTAATGAACCTTCTATAAAAGCCATCATGTCCGAAGAAGGACCTCACCTCCTTAACAGTTTTAGGAGAGGGAAGGTGATGAATGATTTCAACCTTAGCTTTATCAACTTTAATCCCTCTACCAGATACCAGATGACCTAGAACATGTCCTTCCCTTACCATGAAATGGCATTTTTCAAAATTTAGTATGAGATTCTTATCCTCACACCCTGACAAAACCTTTTCAACATTTAGAAGGCATCCCTCAAAAGTGTCCCCAAAGATGGAGAAATCATCCATGAAGACCTCTAAACAACCCCCCACCATGTCCAGGAAGATTTCCATCATGCACCGCTGGAAGGTACCAGGGGCATTACATAACCCAATAGGCATATGCTTGAATATAAAAGTGCCGAATGGACAAGTGAAGGTTGTTTTTCCTTGATCCTCTATGGAGACTTTGATTTGATTATACCCTGAGAATCCATCTAGGAAGCAGTAGAATTGATGACCCGCCACTCGCTTGATGACTTGATCTATAAAGGGAAAGGAGAAATGGTCTTTCTTGGTACAAGAATTGAGGTTCCTATAGTCAATACAGACTCTCCATACACTACTAACCCTTTTTGGAAGCATATCTCCATCATTATTGGTTATTACTATGATTCCATCCTTCTTTGGAACCACATGGATTGGGCTAACCCACTCACTCTCAGCTATAGGATAGATGATACTGGCTTTTAACAATTTCAAAAGTTCTTTTCTCACTACTTCCATGAGATTAGGACTGAGTCGCCGCTGAGGTTGAAGACATGGATTTGAATTGGATTCTAGAACAATTCTATGAGCCCTAATAAGTGGGCTAATCCTAGGAATATCAGATAGGGTCCATCCAATGGCTTTCTTGTGTCTCCTAAGGACATCTAGAAGCATCCTATCATGATCGGCTTCAAGAGAGGAAGAAATGACAAGAGGAAAGGATTGATTGTCCCCTAAGAACACATACTTGAGTGATAAAGGTAAAACCTTAAATTCAAGATCAGAGTGGTTATCACTTTCCAATAAAGGATGAGACTTTGTATTGAACTCAGTTTCTTTGTTCAGATTTTTTTTGACAAAATTGGTTCCTTGTGAAAATAATTTTCATCCACTAAATTAGCTAGAGTAGTTTCATGAATGGGTATGGACTCGATATTATTGATTTCACCCATGTTATCATTGATTGGTGATTCCAGAAAATCATCAATAGAGCTATCTGGAAGAGATTCAAGCCAAGGAGACAAATTTCCCTCATGTGAACAAAGAAAATCAATCTCTTCTTGACTTCAACATCCTTAACTAATTCCTTGATGTTCCTTTAGTTCACTATCAACACTACCTATCCAATTAACCTCTTGGATCTCTTCATCATCCCCAATTTGAGAGTTTTCATTGTAGATGTTCAAGTATAGACTCATGTTTCCAAAGGTGATGGTCATGTTCCCATTTCAGACTCAGATAACAGAGTTGATTATTGCAAGGAAGGGACGACCAAGGATGATTGGGGTTTTCTCCCTAGGATCTAAGCTTGGGTGATTTTCTAGAATAATGAAGTCAGCTGGGTAAATGAAATTTTCAACTTTCACCAAAACATCCTTCAAGATCCCCTTTGGAACTCGAATAATACGATCAGCAAGTTGAAGAGTTACAGATGCGGGTTGGAGTTCTTTGAGCCCTAAATGACAATACATAGCATAAGGAATGAGGTTCACACTGGATCATAGATCACACAAGGCTTTGACAACTTTTTTCTCTCCTAGTTCAACATTTATGTAAGGGAATCTTGGGTCTTTCATCTTTGGAGGAAGAGTTCCTTGGATTGTTGTGCTAACATTTGCTGCCAGAAGGACTTGGTTATTATGTGAGAATTTACTTTTAAATGTGCAGAGGTCCTTAAGGTATTTTGAGTATGCAGGAATGGTTTGAATGGAATTGAGGAGTGGAATTTTCAACTTGACTTGTGAGAATATTTCCCTCAATGTTTCACTCAATTCAGGCTTGGTTTTCCCCCTCATTCATTGAGGAAATGGGGCAGGTTGTGGGGTTGTTTTTTTAAGAGTTAATTCTTTCACATTTTTATTAGTATCTTCAGTTTTTTCAGGTGTTTCATTTGAATTTTAATTAGATTTTGAATCTTCCGTTGGGTTTTGAACTATTTGTTTAGGTCTCTCAATTGATTTCCCACTTCTCAAAACTGTCACAACCTTTAGGTGTTCATGAGTTGTTTGAGTGAAACTTGCATCTCCCCTTGATGTTTGTTGTGGAATGGCCTGTGTGGGAATGGGTTCCTTTCCAGTTTTGATGGTTTGAAGTTCTTGTTTCAGGGAAGAGACTTCTAAGTTCATCCTTTCCATTTGTTCGCACAGTTGTTCAAGGATTAGGAGAGGGAAAGATTGGGAAGGGGCTTGTGTTGGTTGGGTTATCCCAGGGGGATAATTTGGTTATTGGATGGGTTGTTGGAATTGGACTAGAGTATGTTGGTATTGGACTAGTTTTGGTTGGAATTGGTTATGGTTTTGAAAATTTTGTGTAGGGTAGTGGTTTGGTTCTTGTGGATGGCTAGGTTGTTGGTTATCTTTCAATCGGAAGCCCGGGTGGTCATTCTACCTTGGGTTGAATATGTTTGGGTATTGAGGCTTTTGAAAGTTTAGGGCATTGAATTCAGCAGGTGGTCCTCCTAAAATAACATCCTTAATGGCTGGAATAGTTGGGCAGTTGTCTGTTTTGTGGTCATGTTTGTCACAGATTGTGCAAACAGGGTCTACAGTTTGGATTTCATGTATTTTCATATGGTCTATCTCTTCAACCTTCCAACAGAGTGCTGCAATTTTAACCCTAAAGCTTTACTCTTCTCTAAGTGTATGCATTCCATGAGTTCTTTGAGGCTTTTCAGAATAAGGTGATTTTCCCCATGTTTGGTTTTGTTCAGTAAGGATTTCTAGGTACTCGTAAGCATCATTTGGGGATTTGTTTTTAAAGGTCCCATTACACATCATGTCAATGAATTGTTTGTTCCCTGGGCCCAAACCTTCATATAAAATTGTTACTTGTTCAGGAATAGAAAAACCATGGTGTGGAACCATGTTTAGGGTGTCTTTGAACCTCTCCCATGTTTCATAGAACGAATCTCCCTCTTTTTCAAAAAAGTTTTGGATACTCTTTTTAAGTGAAATTGTTTTATGGCGGGGAAAGTATTTCTTGTATAATTCTCTTTGCAGTTGGTTAGAAGTGTGGATTGATGAAGGTCTCAGATTATTTAACCAGTTCTTTGCTCTATCCTTAAGTGAGAAAGGAAAGAGCCTCATATTAGCTGAATCAAGTTGATGTGGTGAGCACATGGTTTCAACAATGTCATTGAACTCCTTGACATGAAGGTAAGGCATTTCTGACTCCATCCCATGGAAGGTTGGAAGGTCGTTAGGATATGAGGTTTAAAGACATAGTGGGAATATCCTAGGGAAGAATTCCTAATTCAAGAGGGTGCATTGGTCCAGGTAGGTGTAAGGTAGTCATTCATGGTTTGATCGACTGCATTCCCCAAATTTGGGGCTACCTCATTTGGATTTCCATTTTGGTTCCTGCCAGGGTTTATGAGTTGGTTTCTTTGAAGAACCTCCATTGAAATTGACTCAATATTTAACTCTGGGGTATTAGGAAGATTAGGATCCAATGGTGTATTTGACTCCCCTATCCTATGACTTTCTACCCTAACTAGTATGTTTGACTTATCGCGGGTGAAGGCGAACATGCGCCAAAAGAAAAAAAACGAGAAAGGGAAAAGATAAGAGTTATTGGGTGAGAATAGAAGAATGGTGGTGAGGAAAGAAGGTTTTTCTCTAAGGAACTTAATTGGTCCCCAGAAACGGTGCCAAAATTTGGTTTCTCCCAAATTTACCCAAGTTTTAAGGGTCAAGCGGTCGCTTGTAGTGTAGCTTGGGTTGTGAAATCCTCAGAGACCTAAGAAGAACATTTAGACACTCAATAAAAAGAGATGGATTTTTGGATATGAAGTGGCCAACTCGGGTTGATTTTATATGGTTTTGAAAGAGCACTAAAATATCTATCCGAATTCAAATTATGATAAAATGAGTTGATCCTAGGTTATTGCTCGGGGTGGATTGAATTAATTTCGTTTTTTTACGATTTTAATTTCATTGACTCGAGAAGGATTCATGCAATGAATTAAAACTAACCTCATCACTTACTGATTAAACACCTTCAAAACACATTATAATCACCTATAAACTTGTAGGATCATTTTCATGAGCACTCCAAGGTAAATGATGTAATTATCACATGAAAGTGGGGTGAATAAATTCAATAAGGAAGAGGAAGATTAAAAATAAATCAATGAAAGAAACTCAATTAAAAGAAATTAATAACATTTAGGGAGTGTGAAATAACATTAAATCCAGCCCCTTTCTACTCCCTTGGATCAACCCATAAAAGAGATATCCCTCCATTGATGACAAGTTCTCAATAGAAGTGGAAAGTAAACTTATGAGGGTGGAATTGAAGAAGTAAAAACATCAAAAATAACGATCACTCCACCGTTGTGTGAACGAAATCACAAGTTTTGGTGTGAATAAATTCACACATTAAGGCAAAGGTATCAAGGTGATAAGATAAAGAACAGAACAAGAGAATAAGAATAACTTTTATTAAAAACTATGGTGATTCAAACAACTTACATGGGAAGGAAAAATCCTACAAAGACAATTTGGCATAATAACATTACAATCAAAACAAAGATCCAAGATCCCTAAATCCTCCACCACTACTGCCTTAAATAGGAAAAAAATTAAGTCTTGGCCGAGCCCCCAACATCCCATCTGACTTTAATTAATTGTGTTGAGGAAAGGTGGGTGGAACATTAATGTAGAGAGACTTTTCCACTTCTTGCCCCAAAGTTGCAGCCAACTTGCATCCACCGGAAAGATGCACCTAAAGGACCTTTTAGAAGGCCGAATTTGAGTGGTCCCAAGAATAATTCAATGAAGCCCCGTATGTGCCTTAACATCTTGGAAAATTTCAGACCAAAATAATAAACCTTTCAAGAGATATGATATAAATAGTGGGCTATTTTTCTAGGCCACAGAATCTGCCCCAGAATTGAATCTTCAACTTGGGCCACCTTAATAACCACCATTTTGGACGAATTATCACCGGAACCAGTATAATTATTTGTTCCTCTATATGTCTTATAGATTACCATAAATATTGGGCTTCATTGGGCCTGTATTTTGGGACCCACATTCTTATCAGTGGGATGATATCCAATATGCCTTCTCCAGAATTGTTTCCTTTAATCGCCAAATATCTCCATCATACTTTATAAATCCTCCATTGATCACTGAATGAAAAATGTTCATATTTATGTTTATATCCATTTACCAAAATATCAAATTAAAATATGGATAATTACATTCTTTAAAATCTGACCAAACATTGGGCCTAAATCGGTGCATATTAGGCATGAAGCGCACAAATGATGAGAATGGATGTTCAAAACTAAAATCCACTAACTCAGGCCCATAAGATCAAAAATGAACATTTAATAACCTTAAAATGAAATCAAAATATGTGTTTTTATTAGCTAATCACACCGCCCAACTTGAGTTTTGCTAGTCCCGAGCAAAATATATCTCACAAAAATTAAATTCGAATGACCTTTTCCAAAAACATTTTAATACACATTTATCACCCAAATATCACATACCAAAAAATTATGAAGCCCATGAAAATCATTTAAAAAAAGCTATGTCTATAGGAATATCTCAAGACCAAGCCCATTCCTTTGTTCAAACTCATTGCCATATTTCATCCAAATTCAATTAGGCATGATGAAGTGTTGTACGTCACAATAGAGATGGGGGTTCATTTATATTCGAGGGAGAAAAGATGTAAGTGCTGGGAGAAATAAAATTTTAATAATAAGATGAGTACTCATTTTTTTATTTTATTTGTTTTTTTGAATTTCTTGGATTTTTTTTCAATTTTTCCATGGTAATTGAAATTGTATTCAATTGAGTCAACCCATGTAGCAAGACTTTGCCGATGACTCCCAAGCTCAAAGACCTTAGGGAACCAAGTGAAGCTCACATACTCGGGCATCATCTCGAGTGAACTCAATAAAAAAAAATTCAAATTACCACAAATAGAGATAAAATGCCCAACTCTGGGCTAGAAAACTATAGAGTCATGATCCCCAAGTGCCGAAAGCCACACATTAGGTCAATTCATTGCTCTACGCACAATTGATTTTTTTTGAATACTCATGCTAAAATTAAAATGATCACCAATCCTATGCTATTTATTATGGGTCCCCAAGAACTCAAACTAAAACCCCACAATCTAGAGGACGTGAATTGTGTTTTTTATTAAAGGGATGAAAATATAACAGTGAAAAATTACATCGGACAACCACACTTTCCAATATCTATGCACATGAACATAAACTTGCATTAAAATCATAATCAAGGCATGCAAAATTATTTGATATCCAATTTCAGAGTTTGGAATGTGTGTTATCATGTTCAAGGTTAATGAAATTTTTCCTTCTACACATTTTCATCTCCCCCCCAACTTGGAATAACACTGTCCCTAGTGTTTAAAGAATTGAAACATAGAACGGGCAGGATAGAAGTTCAATAAAGACATTGAAAATGGAAATTATGGAATGAAGCCACCTGGTGGTTGATGTTGAAAATGAATTTCCATGTCTCCCTTCAGTTCTGGTTTGTCTCCCAATGTCTTGGACAGTTGTGACCATCTTTTCCCAATGAGGTATGACATGCCTTTATTTTTTTTTAATATATATATATATATTTTGTATTTTTTCTAACCTAAAAAAACGTACAAATAACATAAACTGATGATACATTGTCTTCTCTTAAATTTCTGGGTAAGGTATCACTCAGGGATCACACTGCATGACACGGATGAATACGGTGCTCCCCTTTCATACCCATCCTTACTCATAAAATAAGAATAAGTCAACAATCTATTTTTTTAAAAAATACCTAAAAAATATAAAATAAAATAAAATAAACTGATGATACATTTTCTTCTTTATATTTTCTGGCTAAGGTATTAATTAGGGATCACACTGCGTGACACGGATGAATACAGTGCTCCCCTTTCATACCAATCCTTACTCATAAAATAAGAAGAGGTCAATAGTCTATATATATTTTTTAAATAAAAAAATGAAGAAGAAGGAAACAAAAGATGATTCACAAATATTAGAAACATGAAGACCACGGGTTGCCTCCTGTCAGCGCTTCTGTTTAACGTCGTTAGCCCGACATGGATCCTAAATCTATCAATTTTTCCTGGTTCATAGGTTGGCTCTGTTAACTCTACCTCTATTTTCTGTTTATTGAATGATTCAATTAATGGTTTTAACCTATTACCATTTACCTTAAAAATGTTACCACTTGTGGGATCCTGAATCTCTACTGCCCCATGGGGGTACGCATGATGCACTATGAATGGACCTGACCATCTAGACCTTAAATTTCCCGGGTGTAAATGAAGTTTTGAACTATACAAGAGTACTTGTTTTCCCGGTTCAAATTGTTTGACTTTGATGTTCCTAGATTGGTAGGCTTGAACTCTAGATTTATTAATCCTTGAATTTTCATAAGCCTCCATCCTAAGTTCCTCAAGTTCATTAAGATATAATTTCCTCTTTTCTTCGGCTAAAGAAATGTCGAAATTCATTTTTTTGATTGCCCAAAATGCCTTATGCTCAATTTCAACAGGTAAATGACATGATTTTCCATAAAACAACCTATATGGTGACATTCCTAGGATGGTTTTGAATGCTGTATGATATGCCCAAAGAGAATCCAAGAGTTTCTCAGACCAATCTTTCCTAGAGGGGTTGACAGTTTTTTCATGAATTTTCTTAATCTCCCTATTTTCTAACTCAGCTTGACCATTGGTTTGAGGATGGTACGCAGTGGAAACTTTATGAGAAATTCCATACTTAGACATGAGTGAAGAGAATGGGCGATTATAGAAATGGGTTCCATGATCACTGATTATAGCCCTAGGAACTCCAAATCTAGAAAAGATATGCTCTTTTAGGAATTAGATCACAACTTGATGATCATTAGTCTTGGTGGGAATGGCCAAAACCCATTTTGAGACGTAATCAATATCTAAGAGGATGTAGAAGTATCCCTTAGAGTTTGGAAAGGTTCCCATGAAATCAATTCCCCAACAATCAAAGATTTCAACGACCATAATGGGAGTGAGGGGCATTTTATTCCTTTTGGAAATGGATCCTAATTGCTGACACTGAGGACAAATTTTGCAGAATTCAAAGGAATCCTTAGTGAGGTTCGGCCAGTAGAAACCACTTTGGAGGACCTTTACAATGGTTTTCTTTGTAGAAAAGTGGCCTCCACATGCCTCTCCAAGACAAAATTTTAGAATGAACTCTTACGCAGACTCAGGAACACATCTCCTGATGATTTGATCAGTACAGAACTTGAAGAGGTAAGTATCATCAAACACATAGTGTTTGACATCAGAAAGGAATTTCCTCTCAGCTTGGGTCCCTAGGAATTTTGGAATGTCAGCCGTCACCAAATGGTTTGATATGTCAGCATACGAAGGGAAATCACTCATTGAATATAGGTGCTCATCAGGAAATGAATCAGACACAGAGTGGTGGTGTGAGTTGTCTTTGAATTCCATCCTAGAGAGGTGATCAACTACAACATTTTCAACACCCTTTTTATCCTTAATGGTTAAATCTAACTCTTGAAGAAGAAAGACCCACCTAATCAATCTAACCTTGGCATCTTGTTTTTTGAAAAGGTATTTTAGGGATGAATGGTCAGTGAAGACAATGATGGGTGATCCTAAGAGATAAAACCTGAATTTCTCTAAGACAAAGACAACAACAAGAAACTCTTTCTCAGTGGTGGTGTAGTTTATTTTTGCATCATTTAAATATTTTCTTGCATAAGCAATGGAACATGGAGTTTTCTCACACCGTTTTCCTAAGACTGCTCCTACAGTGAAGTCACTTGCATCACACATGATCTGAAAGGGAAGTTTCCAATTTGGAGATTGCATGATAGGTGGAGATATAAGAGTTGACTTGATTGTAGTGAATGGTTCCTCACAGCTTTCTGTCCATAAAAATGGAGCATATTTTACCAATAGAGCACAAAGTGGTTGAGAAATAGAGCTGAAATTCCTAATGAACCTTCTATAAAAGCCATCATGTCTTAAGAAGGACCTCACTTACTTAACAGTTTTAGGAGAGGGAAGGTGACGAATGATGTAAACCTTAGCTTTATCAACTTCAATCCCTCTACTAGATACCAGATGACCTAGAACATGTCCTTCCCTTACCATGAAATGGCATTTTTCCAAATTTAGTATGATATTCTTATCCTCACACCTTGAAAAAACCTTTTCAACATTTATAAGGCATCCCTAAAAAGTATCCCCAAAGATGGAGAAATCATCCATGAAGACCTCTAAACAATCCACCACCATGTCTGGGAAGATTCCCATCATGCACCGCTGGAAGGTACCAGGGCTTTGACAAGGCTTTGTTCTCTCCTAGTTCAACATTTATGTAAGGGCATCCTGGGTCTTTCATCTTTGGAGGAAGGGTTCCTTGGATTGTTGTGCTAACATTTGCTGCTAGAAGGACTTGGTTCTTATGTGAGAATTTCCGTTTAAATGTGCATAGGTCCTTAAGGTATTTTGAGTATGCAGGAATGGTTTGAATGGAATCGAGGAGTGGAATTTTCAACTTGACTTGTGAGAATATTTCCCTCATTGTTTCACTCAATTCAGACTTGATTTTCCCCCTCATGCGTTGAGAAAATGGGGCAGGTTGTGGGGTTGTTTTTTGAAGAGTTGTTTCTTTAACATTTTTATTAGTATCTTCAGTTTGTTCATGTGTTTCATTTTAATTTTCATTAGAGTTTGAATCTTCAGGTGGGTTTTGAACTATTTTTGCAGGTCACTCAATTGATTTCCCACTTCTCAAAACTGTCACAACCTTTAGTTGTTCATGAGTTTTTTGAGTGCAAATTGTCTCCCCCCTTGATGTTTTTTGTGGAATGGCCTATGTGGGCATGGGTTCCTTTCCAGTTTTGATGGTTTGAAGTTATTATTTTAGGGAAGAGACTTCTGAGTTCATCCTTTCCATTTTTTTGCACAGTTGTTCAAGGATTGGGAGAGGGACAGATTGGGAAGGGGCTTGTGTTAGTTGGGTTATCCTAGGGGGATACTTTGGTTGTTGGATGGGTTGTTGGTATTGTACTGGAGGATGTTGGTATTGGACTGTTTGTGGTTGGAATTGGTTATGGTTTTGAAAATTTTGTGTAGGGTATGGGTTTGGTCCTTGTGGTTGGATAGGTTGTTGGTTATCTTTCCATCGGAAGCCTGGGTGGTCATTATACCTTGGGTTGAATGTGTTTGGGTATTGAGGATTTTGAATGTTTAGGGAATTGGATTCATCAGGTGGTCCTTTTAAAAGAACATCCTTGATGGCTGGAATGGTTGGGCAGTTGTCTGTTTTGTTGTCATGTTTGTCACAGATTGTGAAAACAGGGTCTACAGTTTGGATTTCATGGATTTTCATATGGTCTATCTCTTAAAAATTCATAGAGAGTGTTTCAAGTTTCACTCTAAGGCTTTCCTCTTCTATAAGTGTATGCATTCCAAGAGTTCTTTGAGTCTTTTCAGAATAACGTGATGTTCCCCATGTTTGGTTTTGTTCAGCAAGGATTTCTAGGTTCTCGTAAGCATCATTTAGGTATTTGTTTTTAAAGGTCCCATTACACATCATGTCAATGAATTGTTTGTTCCCTAAGACCAAACCTTCATAGAAAATTCTTACTTGTTCAAGAATAGAAAAACCATGGTGTGGAACCATGTTTAGGGTGTCTTTGAACCTCTCCCATGTTTCATAGAATGACTCTCCCTCTTTTTCAAAAAAGTTTTGGATACTCTTTTTAAGTGCAATTGTTTTGTGGTGTGGAAAGTATTTCTTGTATAATTATCTTTTCAATTGGTTCCAAGTGTGGATTAATGAAGGTCTTAGATTATTTAACCAGTTCTTTGCTCTATCCTTAAGTGAGAAAGGAAAGAGCCTCATCTTAGCTGACTCAAGTTGATGTGGTGAGCACATGGTTTCAACAATGTCATTGAACTCTTTGACATGAAGGTAAGGCATTTCTAACTCCATCCCATGGAAGGTTGGAAGGTGGTTTAAGGCATGTGGTTTAAAGAAATAGTGGGCATATTCTAGGTAAGCATGCCTAATGCAAGAGGGTTGGTCCAGGTAGTTGTAATGTAGTCATTCATGGTTTGATCGACTGCATTCCCCAAATTTGGGGCTTCCTCATTTGGATTTCCATTTTGGTTCCCGCCCGGGTTTATGAGTTGGTTTCTTTGAAGAAACTCCATTGAAATTGACTCAATATTTTACTCTGGGGTATTAGGAATATTAGGATCCAATGGTGTACTTGACTCCCCTATCCTATGACTTTCTACCCTAACTAGTCTTTTTGAGTTATCGCGGGTGAAGGCGGACATGCGCCAAAAGAAAAAAAGAGAGAAAGGTAAAAGATAAGAGATCTTGGGTGAGAATAGAATAATGGGGGTGAGGAAAGAAGGTTTTTGTATAAGGAACTTACTTGGTCCCCGGAAATGGCACCAAAATTTGGTTTCGCCCAAATTTACCCAAGTTTTAAGGGTCAAGCGGTCTCTTGTAGTGTAGCTTGGGTTGTCGAATCCTCAGATACCTAAGAAGAACATTTAGACACTCAATAAAAAGAGTTGGATTTTTGGCTCTGAAGTGGCCAACTTGGGTTGATTTTAGATGGTTTTTAAAGATCACTAAAAGATCTATGTGAATTCAAATTATGATAAAATGAGTTGATCCTAGGTTATTGCTTGGGGTGGATTGAATGAATTCTTTTTTTTTACGATTTTAATTTCATTGAATCGAGAAGGATTCATTCAATGAATTCAAAATAACCACATAAATTACTGATTAAACACCTTAAAAACACATTATAATCACCTATACACTTGTAGGATCATTTTCATGAGCACTCCAAGGTAAAGGATGTAATTAGCACATAAAAGTGGGGTGAATAAATTCAATAAGGAAGAGGAAGAATAAAAATCATTGAATGAAAGAAACTCAATTAAAAGAAATTAATAACATTTAGGGAGTGAGAAATAACATTCAATCAATACCCTTTCTACTCCCTTGGATCAACCCATAAAATATCTATCCCTCTATTGATGACAAGTTCACAACAGAAGTGGAAAGTAAACTTACGAGGGTGGAATTGAAGAAGTAAAAACAACAAAAATAACAATCACTCCACCATTGTGTGAACAAAATCACAAGGTTTGGTGTGAATAAATTCACACCTTGAGGCAACGGTATCAAGGTTATAATAGGAATAACATAACAAAAGAAAAAGAAAAACTTTTATTAAAAACTAAAGTGATTCGAACAACTTACATGGGAAGGAAAAATGCTACATAGACAATTTGGCATAATAACATTACAATCAAAACAAAGCTCCAAGATCCCTAAATCCTCCACCACTACTACCTTAAATAGGAAAAAAATTAATTCTTGGCCGATCCCCTAACATCCCATGTGCCTTTAATTAATTGTGTTGGAGAAAGTTGGGTGGAACATTAATGTAGAGAGACTTTTCCACTTCTTGCCCCGAAGTTGCAGCCAGCTTGGATCCACCGGAAAGACGCGCCTAAAGATCATTCTACAAGGACTAATTTTAGTGGGACATAGAAGACTTAAATGAATACCCTGATTTCCCCTAACATACTGTAAAATTTCAGACCAAAATAATAAACCCTTCGAGAGATATAATATAAATAGTGGGCTGTTTTTCTGGGCCCTAAAATCTGGCCCAGAATTGAATCTTAAAAATGGGCCGCCTTAATAACCACCATTTAGGACGAATTATCATTTTCTCCAGCAGAATTATTTGTTCCTTTATATGTCTTCTAGATTCCCATAAATTTTGGGCTTCATTGGGCCTGTATTTCGGGACCCACATTCCCATCAGTGGGATGATATCCAATCTGCCTTCTCCAGAATTGTTTCCTTTCATCACCAAATATCTCCATCATAATTTATGAATCATCCATTGATCCCTAAATAAAAAATGTTAATATTTATGTTTATATATATTTAACAAAATATAAAATTATAATATGGATAATTAAATTCTTTAAAATCAGATCAAACATTGGGCCTAAATCGGTGCATATTAGACATGAAGTGCACAAATGATGAGAATAGATGTTCAAAATTAAAATCCACTAACTCAGGCCCATAAGATAAAAAATTAACATTTAATAACCTTAAAATTAAATCAAAATATGTGTTTTTATTAGCTAATCACACCCCCAACTTGAGTTTTTCTAGTCCCGAGCAAAATATCTCTCGCAAAAATGAAATTCGAATGACCTTTCCAAAAACATTTTAATACACATTTCTCACCCAAAGATCACATACCAAACAATTATGAAACCCATAAAAATCATTTAAAGAAAGCTATGTCCATAGGCATATCTCAAGCCCAATCCCATTCCTTTGTCCAAATTCATTGTCATATTTCATCCAAATTCAATTAGGCATGATGAAGTGTTGTACGTCACAATAGACATGGGGGTTCATTTTTATTCGAGGGAGAAAAGATGGAAGCGCTAGGAGAAATAAAATTTTAACAATAAGATGAGTACTCATTTTTTTATTTTATTTGTTTTTTTTTGAATTTTTTGGAATTTTGTTTTGCAATTTTTCCATGGTAATTGAAATTGAACTCAATTGAGTCAACCCATGTAGCAGGACTTTGCCGATGACTCCTAGGATCAAAGACCTTAGGGCACCAAGTGAAGCTCACATACTCGGGCATCATCTCGAGTTAACTCGGTCAAAAAAAATTCAAATTACTACAAATAGAGATAAAATTCCCAACTCTGGGACAGAAAATTATGGAGTCACGATCCCCAAGTGCCGAAATCCACACATTAGGTCAATTCATTGCTCTACGCACAATTTATTTTTTTTGAATACTCATGTTAAAATTAAAATGATCTCCAATCCTATTTTATTTATTATGGGTCCCTAAGAACTCAAACTAAAACCCCACAATCTAGAGGATGTGAATTGTGTTTTTTATTAATTGGATGAAAATATAACAGTGAAAAATCACATCGGACAACCGTACTTTCCAATATCTATGCACATGAACATAAACTTTCATTAAAATCAGAATAAAGGCATGAAAAATTATTTGATATCCAATTTCAGAGTTTGTAATGTGTGTTATCATGTTCAAGGTTAATGACATTTTTCCTTCCACACATTTTCATATCCCCCACAACTTGGAATGACACTGTCCCTAGTGTTTAAATAATTGAAACATAGAAGGGGAATGATAGAAGTTCAAGAAAGACATTGAAAATAAAAATTATGGAATGAATTTACCTGGTGGTTGATGTTGAAAATGCATTTCCATGTCTCCCTTCAGTTCTGGTTTGTCTCCCAATGGCTTGGATGGTTGTGGCGAGATTTTCCCAATGAACTATGACATGCCTTTAAATTTTTTTTAATATATATATTTTTTGTATTTTTTTAACCTAAAAAAAAGTATAAATAACATAAACTGATTATACATTGTCTTCTCTTAAATTTCTGGGTAAAGTATTACTCAGGGATCACACCGCGTGACACGGATGAATACATTGCTCCCCTTTCATACCCATCCTTACTCATAAAAGAAGAACAGGTCAACAATCTATTTTTTAAAAAAATACCTACAAAAACTTAAAATAAAATAAAATAAATTGATGATACATTGTCTTATTTATATTTTCTGGGTAAGGTATTACTCAGGGATCACACCGCGTGACACAGATAAATACGGTGCTCCCCTTTCATACCCATCCTTACTCATAAAAGAAGAACAGGTAAACAATCTATATTTTTTTTTAAATAACAAAATGAAGAAGAAGGAAACAAAAGATGATTCACAAAGATTAGAAACATGAAGACCACAGGTTGCCTCTTGTGCAACGCTTTTGTTTAACATTGTTATCCCGACATGGATCCTAAATATATCAATTTTTTCCTGGTTCATAGGTTGGATCTGTCAACTCTACCTCTATTTCATGTTTATTTAATGATTCAATGAATGGTTTTAACCTATGACCATTGACCATAAAAATGTTACCACTTGTGGGATCCTGAATCTATACTTCCCCATGGGGGTACGCATGATGCACTATGAATGGACCTGACCATCTAGACCTTAACTTTCCTGGGTGTAAATGAAGTTTTTAACTATACAAGAGCACATGTTATCCCAGTTCAAATTGTTTGAATTTGATATTCCTAGATTGGTAGGCTTGAACTCTAGCTTTATTTATCCTTAAATTTTCATAAGCCTCCATCCTAAGTTCCTCAAGTTCATTAAGATCTAATTTCCTCTTTTCTTCGGCTAAAGAAATGTCGAAATTCATTTTTTTGATTGCCCAAAATGCCTTATCCTCAATTCCAATAGGTAAATGACATGATTTTCCATAAACCAACCTATATGGTGACATTCCTAGGATGGTTTTGAATGGTGTACGATATTCCCAAAGAGCATCCAAGAGTTTCTCAGACCAATCTTTCCTAGAGGGGTTGATAGTTTTTTCAAGAATTTGCTTAATCTTCCTATTTGCTAACTCAGCTTGACCATTGGTTTGAGGATGGTACGTAGTGGAAACTTTATTAGAAATTCCATACTTAGACATGAGTGAAGAGAATGGGAGATTACAGAAATGGGTTCCATAATCACTAATTATAGACCTCGGAACTCCAAATCTAGAAAAGATATGCTCTTTTAGGAACCAGATCACAAATTGATGATTATTAGTCTTGGTGGGAATGGCCTCAACCCATTTTGAGACATAATCAACAGCTAAGAGGATGTAGAGGTATCCCTTAGAGTTTGGAAATGGTCCCATGAAATCAATTCCCCAAAAATCAAATATTTCAATGACCAGAATGGGAGTGAGGGGCATTTGATTCCTTTTGGAAATGGATCCTAATTGCTGACAATGAGGAAAAATTATACAGAATTAAAAGGAATCCTTAGCGAGTTTCGGCTAATAGAAACCACTTTGGAGGACCTTTTTAGTGGTTTTATTTGTAGAAAAGTGGCCTCCACATGCCTCTCCATGAAAAAATTTTAGAATGGACTCTTGCTTAGACTCAGGAACACATCTCCTGATGATTTGATCAGGATAGAACTTGAAGAGGTAAGGATCATCAAACACATAGTGTTTGACATCAGAAAGGAATTTCATCTTATCTTGGGTCCCCAGGAATTTTGGAATGCCACCCGTCACCAAATGGATTGCTATGTCAGCATACCAAGGGCAATCACTCAATTAATAGAGGTGCTCATCGGGAAATGAATCAGACATAGAGTGGTGGTGTTAGTTGTCTTTGAATTACATCCTAAAGAGGTTATCAACTACAAAATTTTCAAAACCCTTTTTATCCTTAATGGTTAAATCGAACTCTTGAAGAAGAAGGACCCACCTAATAAATCTATCCTTGACATCTTGTTTTTGGAAAAGGTATTTTAGGGCTGAATGGTCAGTGAAGACAATGATGGGTGATCCTAAGAGATAAGACCAGAATTTCTCTAAGGAAAATACAACAACAAGAAACTCTTTCTCAGTGGCGGTGTAGTTTATTTGTGCATCATTTAAAGATTTTCTTGCATAAGCAATGACACATGGAGTTTTCTCACACCGTTGTCCTAAGACTTATCCTACAACTAAGTCACTTTCATCACACATGAGCTCAAAAGGAAGTTTCCAATTTGGAGATTGCATGATAGGTGGAGATATAAGAGTTGACTTGAGTGTAGTGAATTATTCCTCACAGCTTTATGTCCATAAAAATGGAGCATATTTTACTAATAGAGCACAAAGTGGTCGAGAAATAGAGCTGAAATTATTAATGAACCTTCTATAAAAGCCATCATGTCCTAAGAAGGACCTCACTCCCTTAATAGTTTTAGGAGAGGGAAGGTGAAGAATGATGTCTACCTTAGCTTTATCAACTTCAATCCCTCTACCAGATACCAGATGACCTAGAACATGTCCTTCCCTTACCATGAAATGGCATTATCCCCAATTTAGTATGAGATTCTTATCCACACACCTTGACAAAAAAATTTCAAAATTTATAAGGCATACCTCAAAAGTATCCCCAAAGATGGAGAAATAATCCATGAAGACCTCTAAACAATCCCCCACCATGTCCGGGAAGATTCCCATCATGCACCGCTGGAAGGTACCAGGGGCATTACATAACCCAAAGGGCATGCACTTGAAGGTAAAAGTGCCAAATGGAAAAGTGAAGGTTGTTTTTCCTTGATACTCTAAGGAGAATTAGATTTGATTATACCTTGAGAATCCATCTAGGAAGCAATAGAATTGATGACCCGCCACTCGCTCGAGGACTTGATCTATAAAGGGCAAGGGGAAATGGTCTTTCTTGGTACAAGAGTTGAGCTTCCTATAGTCAATAAAGACTCTCCATCCACTACTAACCCTTGTTGGAAGAATCTCTCCATCCTTATTGGTTATTACTGTGATTACAGCCTTCTTTGGAACCACATGGATTGGGCTAACCCACTCACTCTCATCTATAGGATAGATGATACCAGCTTTTAACAATTTCAAAAGTTCTTTTCTCCCTAATTCCATGAGATTAGGATTGAGTCGCCACTGAGGTTGACGACATGGATTTGAATCAGATTCTAGAACAATTCTATGAGCCCCGATAAGTGGGATAATCCCAGAAATATCAGATAGGGTCCATCCAATGGATTTCTTGTGTCTCCTAAGGACATCTAGAAGCATCCTATCATGATCAGCTTCAAGAGAGGAAGAAATGACAACATGAAAGGATTGATTGTACCCTAAGAACACATACATGAGTGATGAAGGTAAAACCTTAAATTCAAGATCAGAGTGGTTATCACTTTCCAAGAAAGGATGAGACTTTGTATTGAACTCAGTTTCTTTGTTCAGATTTCTTGAAAAAATTAGTTCCTTGTGAAAAGAATTTTCATTCACTAAATTAGATAGAGTAGTTTCATGAATGGGTATGGACTCGATATTATTGATTTCACCCATGGTATCATTGATTGGTGATTCCAAAAAATCATCAATAGAGCTATCTGAAAGAGATTCAATCCAAGGAGACAAATTTCCCTCATGTGAACAAAGAAAATCAATCTCTTCTTGAATTAAACATCCTTCAGTAATTCCTTGATGTTCCTTTAGTTCACTATCAACAATACCTATCCAATTAACCTCATGTATCTCTTCATCATCCCCAATTTGAGAGTTTTCATTGTAGATGTTCAAGTCTAGACTCATGTTTCCAATGGTGATGGTCATGTTCCCATTTCAGACTCGGATAACAGAGTTGATTTTTGCAAGGAAGGGACGATCAAGGATGATTGGGGTTTGCTCCCTAGGACCTAAGAATGGGTGATTTTCTAGAACAATGAAGTCAGTTGGGTAAATGAAATTTTCAACTTTTACCAAAACATCCTTCAAGATCCCCTTTGGAACTCGAATACTACAATCAGCAAGTTGAAGAGTTACAGATGTGGGTTGGAGTTCTTCGAGACCTAAATGAAAATACATAGCATAAGGAATGAGGTTCAAACTAGCTCCTAGATCACACAAGGCTTTGACAACTTTGTTCTCTCCTATTTCAACATTTATGTAAGGGAATCCTGGGTCTTTCATCTTTGGAGGAAGGGTTCCTTGGATTGTTGTGCTAACATTTGCTGCCAGAAGGACTTGGTTCTTATGTGAGAATTTCCCTTTAAATGTGTAGAGGTCCTTAAGGTATTTTGAGTATGCAGGAATTGTTTGAATGGAATCGAGGAGTGGAATTTTCAACTTGACTTGTGAGAATATTTCCCTCAATGTTTCACTCAATTCGGGCTTGGTTTCCCCCCTCATGCATTGAGTAAATGGGGAAGGTTGTGGGGTTGTTTTTTAAGAGTTGTTTCTTTCAAATTTTTATTAGTATATTCAGTGTTTTCATGTGTTTCATTTGAATTTTCATTATAGTTTGAATCTTCAGGTGGGTTTTGAACTATTTGTTCAGGTCTCTCAATTGCCACTTCTCAAAACTGTCACAACCTTTAGTTGTTCATGAGTTGTTTGAGTGCAACTTGTCTCTCCCCTTGATGTTTGTTGTGGAATGTCCTGTGTGGGAATGGGTGCCTTTCCAGTTTTGATGGTTTGAAGTTCTTTTTTTAGGGAAGAGACTTCTGAGTTCATCCTTTCCATTTGTTTGCACAGTTGTTCAAGGATTGGGAGAGGGACAGATTGGGAAGGGGCTTGTGTTGGTTGGGTTATCCCAGGGGGATACTTTGGTTGTTGGATGGGTTTTTGGTATTGTACTGGAGGATTTTGGTATTGGATTGGTTGTGGTTGGAATTGGTTATGGTTTTGAAAATTTTGTGTAGGGTAGGGGTTTGGTCCTTGTGGTTAGCTAGGTTGTTGGTTATCTTTTCATCGGAAGCCTCGGTGGTAATTATACCTTGGGTTGAATGTGTTTGGGTATTAAGGCTTTTGAAAGTTTAGGGCATTGAATTCAGCTGGTGGTCCTCCTAAAAGAACATCCTTTATGGTTGGAATGGTTGGGCAGTTGTTTGTTTTGTGGTCATGTTTGTCACAGATTGTTCAAACAGGGTCTACAGTTTGGATTTCATGGATTTTTATATGGTCTATCTTTTCAACCTTCCTAGAGAGTGCTGCAAGTTTTGCCATAAGGATTTACTATTCTCTAAGTGTATGCATTCTAGGAGTTATTTGAGGTTTTTCATAATAAGGTGATGTTCCCCATGTTTGATTTTGTTCAGCAAGGATTTCTAGGTACTCGTAAGCATCATTTGAGGATTTGTTTTTAAAGGTCCCATTACACATCATGTCAATGAATTGTTTGTTCCCTGGGCCCAAAACTTCATAGAAAATTCTTACTTTTTCAAGAATAGAAAAACCATGGTGTGGAACCATGTTTAGGGTGTCTTTGAACCTCTCCCATGTTTTATAGAATGACTCTCCCTCTTTTTCAAAAAAGTTTTGGATACTCTTTTTAAGTGCAATTGTTTTGTGATGGGGAAAGTATTTTTTGTAGAATTATCTTTGCATTTGGTTCCAAGTGTGGATTGATGAAGGTCTCAGATTATTTAACCAGTTATTTTCTCGATACTTAAGTGAGAAAGGAAAGAGCCTCATCTTAGCTGACTCAAGTTGATGTGGCGATCACATGGTTTCAACAATGTCATTGAACTCCTTGACATGAAGGTAAGGCACTTCTGACTCCATCCCATGGAAGGTAGGAAGGTGGTTTAGGACATGAGGTTTAAAGACATAGTGGGAATCTCCTAGGGAAAAATGCCTAATGCAAGAGGGTGCATTGGTCCAGGTAGGTGGAAGGTAGTAATTCATGGTTTGATCGACTGCATTCCTCAAATTTGGGGCTGCCCCATTTGGATTTCCATTTTGGTTCCCGCCCGGGTTTATGAGTTGGTTTCTTTGAATACCCTCCATTGAAATTGACTCAATATTTAACTCTGGGGTATTAGGAATATTAGGATCCAATGGTGTACTTGACTCCCCTATCCTATGACTCTCCACCCTAACTAGTCTGTTTGAGTTATCGCGGGTGAAGGCGGACATGCGCCAAAAGAGAAAAAAGAGAGAAAGGGAAAATATAAGAGATCTTGGGTGAGAATAGAAGAATGGGGGTGAGGAAAGAAGGTTTTTGTCTAAGGAACTTACTTTTTCCCCAGAAACGGTGCCAAAATTTGGTTTCACCCAAATTTACCCAAGTTTTAAGGGTGAAGCGGTCACTTGTAGTGTAGCTTGGGTTGTCGAATCCTCAGAGCCTAAGAAGAACATTTAGACACTCAATAAAAAGAGATGGATTTTTGGCTATGAAGTGGAAAACTTGGGTTGATTTTAGATGGTTTTGAAAGATCACCAAAATATCTATGTGAATTCAAATTATGATAAAATTAGTTGATCCTAGGTTATTGCTCGGGGTGGATTGAATGAATTCCTTTCTTTTACGATTTTAATTTTATTGACTCGAGAAGGATTCATGCATTGAATTTAAACTAACCTCATCACTTACTGATTAAACACCTTAAAAACACATGATAATCAACTATACACTTGTAGGATAATTTTCATGAGCACTCCAAGGTAAAGGATGTAATTAGCACATGAAAGTGGGGTGAATAAATTCAATAAGGAAGAGGAAGAATAAAAATCATTGAATGAAAGAAACTAAATTAAAAGAAATTAATAACATTTAGGGAGTGAGAAATAACATTCAATATAGACCCTTTCTACTCCCTTGGATAAACCCATAAAAGAGCTATCCCTCCATTGATGACAAGTTCTCAACGGAAGTGGAAAGTAAGCTTACGAGGGTGGAATTGAAGAAGTAAAAACAACAAAAATAACAATCAATCCATCGTTGTGTGAACAAAATCACAAGGTTTGGTGTGAATAAATTAACACCTTGAGGCAACAGTATCAAGGTGATAAGAGGAAGAACAAAACAAGAGAATAAGAATAAATTTTTTTAAAAACTAAGGTGATTCGAACAAGTTACATGGGAAGGAAAAATGCTACAAAGACAATTTGGAATAATAACATTACAATAAAAACAAAGCTCCAAGATCCCTAAATCCTCCACCACCACTGCCTTAAATATGAAAAAATGAATTCTTGGCCGAGCCCCAAACATCCCATGTGCCTTTAATTAATTGTGTTGGGGAAAGGTGGGTGGAACATTAATGTAGAGAGACTTTTCCACTTCTTTCCCCGAAGTTGCATCCAGCTTGCATCCACCGGAAAGACGTGCCTAAAGGACCTTCTAGAAGGCCGAATTTGAGTGGTCCCTAGAAGACTTAAATGAAGCCCCGGATGTCCCCTAACATCCTATAAATTTTAGACAAAAATAATAAAACTTTCGTGAGATATGATATAAATAGTGGGATGTTGTTTTGGGCCGCAGAATCTGGCCCATAATTGAATCTTCAACTTGGGCTGCCTTAATCACCACCATTTAAGACGAATTAGAACTGACTCCAGAAGAATTATTTGTTCCTATATATGTCTTATAGATTCCCATAAATTTTGGGCTTCATTGGGCCTGTATTGTGGGACCCACATTCCAATTAGTGGGATGATATCCAATCTTCCTTCTCCAGAATTGTCTCCTTTCATTGCCAAATATATCCATCATACTTTATGAATACTCCATTGATCCCTGAATGAAAAATGTTCATATTTATGTTTATATCCATTTACCAAAATATAAAATTAAAATATGGATAATTAAATTCTTTAAAATCAGATCAAACATTGGGCCTAAATTGGTGCATATTAGGCATGAAGTGCACAAATGATGAGAATGGATGTTCAAAATTAAAATCCACTAACTCAGGCCCATAAGATCAAAAATGAACATTTAATACCCTTAAAATGAAATCAAAATATGTTTTTTTATTAGCTAATCACCCCCCCCCAACTTGAGTTTTGATAGTCCCGAGGAAAATATATCTTACAAAAATGAAATTCGAATGACTTTTTCCAAAAACATTTTAATACACATTTATCACCCAAAGATCACATACCAAACAATTATGAAACCCATAAAAATCATATAAAACAAGCTATGTCCATTGGAATATCTCAAGCCCAAGCCCATTCCTCTGTTCAAATTAATTTTCATATTTCATCCAAATTCAATTAGGAATGATAAAGTGTTGTACGTCACAATAGACATGGGGGTTTATTTTTATTCGAGGGAGAAGATATGGAAGCGCTAGGAGAAATAAAATTTTAATAATAATATGAGTACTCATTTTTTTATTTTATTTGTTTTTTTTTGAATTTTTTTGAATTTTTTTTTCGAATTTTTCCATGGTAATTGAAATTGAACTCAATTGAGTCAACCCATGTAGCAAGAATTTGCCGATGACTCCCAGGCTCAAAGACCTTAGGGCACCAAGTGAAGCTCACATACTTGGGCATCATCTCGAGTTAACTCATTCAAAAACAAATTCAAATTACCACAAATAGAGATAAAATTCCCAAATCTGGGACAGAAAACTATAGAGTCACGATCCCCAAGTGACTAAAGCCACACATTAGGTCAATTCATTTCTCTATGCACAATTGATTTTTTTGAATACTCATGTTAAATTTAAAATGATCACCAATCCTATGCTATTTATTATGGGTCCCCAAGAACTCAAACTAAAACCCCACAATATAGAGGATGTGAATTGTGTTTTTTATTAAATGGATGAAAATCTAACAGTGAAAAATCACATCGGACAACCGCACTTTCCAATATCTATGCACATGAACATAAAATTGCATTAAAATCAGAATCAAGGCATGAAAAATTATTTGATATCCAATTTCAGAGTTTGGAATGTGTGTTATCATGTTCATGGTTAATGAAATTTTTCCTTCCACACATTTTCATCTCCCACCAACTTGGAATAACACCATCCCCAGTTTTGAAAGAATTGAAACATAGAAGGGGAATGATAGAAGTTCAATGAAGACATTGAAAATGAAAATTATGGAATGAAGTCACCTGGTGGTTGATGTTGAAAATGAATTCCCATGTCTCCCTTTAGTTCTGGTTTGTCTCCCAATGGCTTGGACGGTTGTGACCAACTTTTCCTAATGACCTATGACATGCCTTTAATTTTTTTTAATATATATATATATATTTTTTATTTTTTTAACCTAAAAAAATGTACAAATAACATAAACTAATGATACATTGTCTTCTATTAAATTTCTGGGTAAGGTATTACTCAGGGATCACACCGCGCGACACAGATGAATACGGTGCTCCCCTTTTATACCCATCCTTACTCATAAAGGAAGAACAGGTCAACAATCTATTTTTTTAAAAAATACCTACAAAAACATAAAATAAAATAAAATAAACTGATGATACATTGTCTTCTTTATATTTTTTGGGTAAGGTATTACTCAGGGATCACACCAAATGACACAGATGAATACAGTGCTCCTCTTTCATACCCATCCTTACTCATAAAAGAAAAATAGGTCAACAGTCTATATTTTTTTTAAATAACAAAATGAAGAAGAAGGAAACAAAAGATGATTCACAAAGATTAGAAACCTGAATACCATGGGTTGCCTCCTGTGCAGCGCTTTTTTTTAACGTCGTTAGCCCGACATGGATCCTAAATCTATTATTTTTTTCCTGGTTCATAGGTTGGGTCTGTTAACTCTACCTATATTACCTATTTATTGAATGATTCATTGAATGGTTTTAACCTATGACCATTGACCTTAAAAATGTTACCACTTGTGGGATCCTGAATCTCTACTTCCCCATGGGGGTACACAAGATGCACTATGAATGGACCTGACCATCTAGACCTTAAATTTCCCGGGTGTAAATGAAGTTTTGAACTATACAAGAGCACAGGTTTTCCCAGTTCAAATTGTTTGACTTTGATATTACAATATTGGTAGGCTTGAACTCTAGATTTATTTATCCTTGAATTTTCATAAGCCTCCATCCTAAGTTCCTCAAGTTCATTAAGATCTAATTTCCTCTTTTCTTCAGCTAAATAAATGTCGAAATTCATTTTTTTGATTGCCCAAAATTCCTTATGCTCAATTTCAACAGGTAAATGGCACGATTTTCCATAAACCAACCTATATGGTTAGATTCCTAGGATGGTTTTGAATGCTGTACGATATGCCCAAAGAGCATCCAAGAGTTTCTCAGACCAATCTTTCCTAGAGGGGTTGACAGATTTTTCAAGAATCTGCTTAATCTCTATATTTTCTAACTCAGCTTGACCATTGGTTTGAGTATGGTACATAGTGGAAACTGTATGAGAAATTCCATACTTAGACATGAGGGAAGAGAATGGGAGATTACTGAAATGGGTTCCACGATCACTGATTATATCCCTCAGAACTCCAAATCTATAAAATATATGCTCTTTTAGGAATCAGATCACAACTTGATGATCATTAGTCTTGGTGGGAATGACCTCAACCCATTTTGAGATGTAATCAACAGCTAAGAGGATGTAGAGGTATCCCTTAAAGTTTGGAAAGGGTCCCATGAAATCAATTCCCCATCAATCAAAGATTTCAACGACCAGAATGGGAGTGAGGGTCATTTGATTCCTTTTGGAAATGGATCCTAATTGCTGACACTGAGGACAACATTTTCAGAATTCAAAGGAATCCTTAGGGAGGTTCGGCCAATAGAAACCACTTTGGAGGACCGTTTCAGTGGTTTTATTTGTTAAAAATTGGCCTCCACATGCCTCTCTATGACAAAATTTTAGAATGGACTCTTGCTCAGACTCAGGAACACATCTCATGATGATTTTATCAGGACATAACTTGAAGAGGTAAGGATCATCAAATACATAGTGTTTGGCATTAGAAAGGAATTTACTCTTAGCTTGGGTCCCCAGGAATTTTGGAATGTCACCCGTCACCAAATGGTTTACTGTGTCAACATACCAAGGGAAATCACTCACTGAATAGAGGTTCTCATCGGGATATTAATTAGACATAGAGTGGTGGTGTGAGTTGTCTTTTAACTCCATCCTACAGAGGTGATCAACTATAAAATTTTCAACAACCTTTTTATCCTTAATGTTTAAATTGAACTCTTGAAGAAGAAGGACCCACCTAATAAATCTATCCTTGGAATCTTGTTTTTGGAAAAGGTATTTTAGGGCTGAATGGTCAGTGAAGACAATGATGGGTGATCCTAAGAGATAAGACCTGAATTTCTCTAAGGCAAAGACAACAACAAGCAACTATTTATCAGTGGTGGTGTAGTTTATTTGTGCATCATTTAAATATTTTCTTGCATAAGCAATGACACATGGAGTTTTCTCACACCGTTGTCCTAAGACTGCTCCTACAGCGAAGTCACTTGCATCACACATGAGCTCAAACAGAAGTTTCCAATTTGGATATTGCATGACAGGTGGGGATATAAGAGTTGAATTGAGTGTAGTGAATGATTCCTCACAGCTTTATGTCCATAAAAATGGAGCATATTTTACCAATAGAGCACAAAGTGGTCGAGAAATAGATATGAAATTCCTAATGAACCTTCTATAAAATCCATCATGTCCTAAGAAGGACCTCACTTCCTTAATAGTTTTATGAGATGGAAGGTGAAGAATGATGTCAACCTTAGCTTTATCAACTTCAATCCCTCCACCAGATACCAGATGACCTAGAACATGTCCTTCCCTTACCATGAAATGGAATTTTTCCCAATTTAGAATGAGATTCTTATCCTCAAACCTTGACAAAACCTTTTCAACATTTAGAAGGAATCCCTCAAAAGTATCCCCAAAGATGGATAAATCATCCATGAAGACCTCTAAATAATCCCCCACAATTTCCAGGAAGATTCCCATCATCCACCGCTGGAAGGTACCAGGGGCATTACATAACCCAAAGGGCATACGCTTGAAGGTAAAACTGCCGAATGGACAAGTGAAGGTTGTTTTTCCTTGATCCTATAAGGAGTCTTCGATTTGATTATACCGTGAGAATCCATCTAGGAAGCAGTAGAATTGATGACCCTCCACTCGCTCGAGGACTTGATCTATAAAGGTCAAGGGGAAATGGTCTTTCTTGGTACAAGTGTTGAGCTTCCTATAGTCAATACAGACTCTCCATCCACTACTAACCCTCGTTGGAAGCATCTCTCCATCCTTATTGGTTATTACTGTGATTCCAACATTCTTTGGAACCACATTTATTGGGTTAACCCACTCACTCTTAGCTATAGGATAGATGATACCGGCTTTTAAAAATTTAAAAAGTTCTTTTCTCACTGCTTCCTTGAGATTAGGATTGATTTTCCACTGAGGTTGACAACATGGCTTTGAATCGGATTCTAGAACAATTCTATGAGCCCCGATAAGTGGGATAATCCCAATAATATCAGATAGGGTCCATCCAATGGATTTCTTGCATCTTCTAAGGACATCTAGAAGAATCCTATCATGATCGGATTCAAGAGAGGAAGAAATGACAATAGGAAAGGATTGTTTGTCCCCTAAGAAAACATACTTGAGTGATGAAGGTAAAACCTTAAATTCAAGATCAGAGTGGTTATCACTTTCCAAGAAAGGATGAGACTTTGTATTGAACTGAGTTTCTTTGTACAAATTTCTTAACAAAATTGGTTCCTTGTGAAAATAATTTTCATCCACTAAACTAGATAGAGTAGTTTCATGAATGGGTATGGACTCAATATTATTGATTTCACCCATGGTATCATTGATTGGTGATTCCATAAAATCATCAATAGAGCTATCTGAAAGAGATTCAAGACAAGGAGACAAATTTCCCTCATGTGAACAAATAAAATCAATCTCTTCATGACTTAAACATCCTTTAGTAATTTCTTGATGTTCCTTTAGTTCATTATCAACACTACCTATCCAATTAGCCTCATGGATCTCTTCATCATCCCCAATTTGGGAGTTTTCATTGTAGATGTTCAAGTCTAAACTCATGTTTCCAAAGGTGATGACCATGTTCCCATTTTGGACTCGGATAACAGAGTTGATTGTTGCAAGGAAGGGACGACCAAGGATGATTGGGGTTTGATCCCTAGGACCTAAGCTTGGGTGATTGTCTAGAACAATGAAGTCAACTGGGTAAATAAAATTTTCAACTTTCACCAAAACATCGTTCAAGATCCCCTTTGGAACTCAAATACTACGATCAGCAAGTTGAAGAGTTACAGATGTGGGTTGGAGTTCTTCGAGCCCTAACTGACAATACATAGCATAAGTAATGAGGTTCAGACTAGCTCCTAGATCACACAAGGCTTTTATAACTCAGATCTCTCCTAGTTCAACATTTATGTAAGGGCATCCTGGGTCTTTCATCTTTGGAGGAAGGATTCCTTATATTGTTGTGCTAACATTTGTTGCCAGAAGGACTTGGTTCTTATGTGATAATTTCCGTTTAAATGTGCAGAGGTACTTAAGGTATTTTGAGTATGCATGAATGGTTTTAATGGAATCGAGGAGTGGAATTTTCAACTTGACTTGTGAGAATATTTCCCTCAATGTTTCACTCAATTCAGGCTTGGTTTTCCCCCTCATGCATTGAGGAAATGGGGCAGGTTGTGGGGTTGTTTTTTTAAGAGTTGTTTCTTTCACATTTTTATTAGTATCTTCAGTTTTTTCATGTGTTTCATTTGAATTTTCATTAGAGTTTGAATCTTCAGGTGGGTTTTGAACTATTTGTTCAGGTATCTCAATTGATTTCCCACTTCTCCAAACTGTCACAACCTTTAGTTGTTCATGATTTGTTTGAGTGAAACTTGTGTCTCCCCTTGATGTTTGTTGTGGAATGGCCTGTGTGGGCATGGGTTCCTTTCCAGTTTTTATGGTTTGAAGTTCTTGTTTTAGGGAAGAGACTTCTGAGTTCATTCTTTCCAATTGTTTGCATAGTTGTTCAAGGATTGGGAGAGGGAAAGACTGGGAAGGGGCTTGTGTTGGTTGGGTTATCCCAGGGGGGATACTTTGGTTGTTGGATGGTTTGTTGGTATTGGACTAGAGGATTCTGGTATTGGACTAGTTGTGGTTGGAATTGGTTATGGTTTTGAAAATTTTGTGTAGGGTAGGGGTTTGGTCCTTGTGGTTGGCTAGGTTGTTGGTTATCTTTCCATTGGAAGCCTGGGTTGTCATTATACCTGGGTTGAATGTGTTTGGGTATTGAGGCTTTTGAAAGTTTAGGGAATTGACTTCAGAAGGTGGTCCTCCTAAAATAACATCCTTGATGGCTGGAATGGTTGGGAAGTTGTCTGTTTTATGGTCATGTTTGTCACAAATTTTGAAAACAGGGTCTAGGGTTTGGATTTCATGGATTTTTAAATGGTCTATCTCTTCAACCTTCCTAGGGAGTTCTTTAAGTTTCTCCCTAAGGATTTCCTCTTCTCTAAGTGTAAGCATTCCAGGAGTTCTTTGAGGATTTTGAGAATAAGGTGATGTTCCCCATGTTTGGTTTTGTTCATCAAGGATTTCTAGGTACTCCTAAGTATCATTTGGGGATTTGTTTTTAAAGGTCACATTACACATCATGTCAATGAATTGTTTGTTCCCTGGGCCCAAGCCTTTATAGAAAATTCTTACTTGTTTAGGAATAGAAAAACCATAATGTGGAACCATGTTTAGGGTGTCTTTGAACCTCTCCCATGTTTCATAGAATGACTCTCCCTCTTTTTCAAAAAAGTTTTTGATACTCTTTTTAAGTGAAATTTTTTTGTGGTGGGGAAAGTATTTCTTGTAGAATTCTCTTTGAAGTTGGTTCCAAATGTGGATTGATGAAGGTATCAGATTATTTAACTAGTTCTTTGATCGATCCTTAAGTGAGAAAGGAAAGAGCCTCATCTTAGCTGACTCGAGTTGATGTGGTGAGCACATGGTTTCAACAATGTCATTGAACTCCTTGACATGAAGGTAAGGCATTTCTGACTCCATCCCATGGAAGGTTGGAAGGTGGTTTAGGACATGAGGTTTAAAGACATAGTGGGAATCTCCTAGGTCAGCATGCCTAATACAAGAGGGTGCATTGGTCCAGGTAGGTGTAAGGTAGTCATTCATGGTTTTATCGACTGTATTCCCCAAATTTGGGGCTGCCTCATTTGGATTTCCATTTTGGTTCCCGCCCGGGTTTATGAGTTGGTTTCTTTGAAGACCCTCCATTAAAATTGACTCAATCTTTAACTCTGGGGTATTAGGAAGATTAGGATCCAATGGTGTACTTGACTCCCCTATCCTATGAATTTCCACCCTAACTAGTCTGTTTGAGTTATCGCGGGTGAGGGCGGAAATGCGCCAAAAGAAAAAAAAGCGAGAAAGGGAAAAGATAAGAGATCTTGGATGATAATAGAATAATGGGGGTGAGGAAATAATTTTTTTGTCTAAGGAACTTACTTGGTCCCCGGAAATGGTGCCAAAATTTGGTTTCGCCCAAATTTACCCAAGTTTTAAGGGTGAAGTAGTCGCTTGTTGTGTAGCTTGGGTTGTCGAATCCTCAAAGACCGAAGAAGAAAATTTAGACACTCAATAAAAAGCGATGGATTTTTGGATATGAAGTGGCCAACTTGGGTTGATTTTATATGGTTTTGAAAGAAAACTAAAAGATCTATGTGAATTCAAATTATGATAAAATGAGTTGATTCTAGGTTATTGCTCAGGGTGGATTGAATGAATTCCTTTTTTTTTACGATTTTAATTTCATTGACTCGAGAAGGATTCATGCAATGAATTTAAACTAACCTCATAACTTACTGATTAAACACCATAAAAACACATTATAATCACCTATACACTTGTAGGATCATTTTCATGAGCACTCCAAGGTAAAGGATGTAATTATCACATGAAAGTGGGGTGAATAAATTCAATAAGGAAGAGGAAGAATAAAAATCATTGAATGAAAGAAAATCAATTAAAATAAATTAATAACATTTAGGGAGTGAGAAATAAAATTCAATCCAGCCTCTTGATACTCCCTTGGATTTACCCATAAAAGATCTATCCCTCCATTGATGACAAGTTCTCAACGGAAGTGGAAAGTAAACTTACGAGGGTGGAATTGAAGAAGTAAAAACAACAAAAATAACGATCACTCCACTGCTGTGTGAACAAAATCACAAGGTTTGGTGTGAATAAATTAACACTTTGAGGAAATGGTATCAAGGTGATAAGAGGAAGAACAGAAGAAGAGAATAAGAAGAACTTTTATTAAAAACTAATGTGATTCGAACAACTTACATGGGAAGGAAAAACGCTACAAAGACAATTTGGCATAATAACATTACAATCAAAACAAAGCTCCAAGATCCCTAAATCCTCCACCAATAATTCCTTAAATAGGAAAAAATTAAGTCTTGGCCGAGACCCCAACATCACATGTGCCTTTAAATAATTGTGTTGGGGAAAAGTGGGTGGAACATTAATATAGAGAGACTTTTCCACTTCTTGCCCCGAAGTTGCAGCCAGCTTGCATCCACTGGAAAGACGGGCCTAAAGGACTTTCTAGAAGGCAGAATTTGAGTAGTCCTTAGAAGATGTAAATTAATCCCCAGAGGTCCCCTAACATCCTACAAAATTTCAGACCAAAATAATAAACCGTTCGCGAGATATGATATAAATAGTGGGATGTTTTTCTAGGCCGCAGAATATGGCCCAGAATTGAATCTTCAAATTGGGATGCCTTAATCACCACCATTTAGGACGAATTAGCACTGGATCCAGAAGAATTATTTGTAACTATATATGTCTTCTATCCTCCCATAAATTTTGGGATTTATTGGGCCTGTATTGGGGGACCCAATTCCTATCAGTGGGATAATATCCAATCTGCCTTATCCAGAATTGTTTCCTTTCATCGCCAAATATCCCCATCATACTTTCTGAATCCTCCATTGATCCCTGAATAAAAAATGTTCATATTTATGTTTATATAAATTTTCCAAAATATAAAATTAAAATATGGATAATTAAATTATTTAAAATCAGATCAAACATTGGGCCTAAATTGGTGCATATTAGGCATGAAGTGCACAAATAATCAGAATGGATGTTCAAAATTAAAATCCACTAACTCAGGCCTATAAGATCAAAAATGAAAATTTAATACCCTTAAAATGAAATCAAAATATGTGTTTTTATTAGATAATCAGTAACCCAATGACCGAGCCAATCCTGAAAAAGCTCAAAGGGCATTCCTGATCCCCAAGAGTTGTTGACTAACACCTAGCATCATAAAATATGAAAGTGGGAAATTTTTTTATACATACACAAAAAAAGTAAGATAAACAAGTTAGTATACATGTAATAGAAAATCCTCAGGGATATGTGTACCAGAAGTGATATAGGTATGAAAAACCAAAGTACAACCACAAGTACCATTAAAAAAGGATAAATACCCAATTCCCAACAGAAGCAACTCACCAAGACTAACAATCAACAACTACTTCAACCTCTAAGTGGCACCTTAAACTTTCTCAAAATTGGAAGATGATAGAATAAAAACAATAGACGGAACATGTAGGGTGTGATATAAAATCCCATTAGGGTCTCACCAAGGATTCCATAATAAGATGTCGACATTTAATTAACTAAAATAAAGCTGTCAATTTTAAATAAATAGGTTTGGTTGTTCCAAATAATATATAAAACAAATCATGCTTTAAATTTAAAAGGATTTAAGTAATCCAAAAAAATGTCTTAATAAACATTTTATATAAATTCATAAGGCATGTGTAAATAGTTTACAAACAATGATAAATATTTCAAATATAAAAAAATAGAAACATGGTCATATTTCAAGAGGTACGATAGTTCCAGGTTATGGGATCCTCACACACTTATATAATGATAATGAAAATTTGTACACATGTCCCTTTGGAATTGGTCAAAGTGGACTCATTGACCTCCTAATGAGGAATAAAATTTTTTAAATAGTTAATGTTAGAGTTGTAAAGCGTCAATCCGTTACTAGGGCATTCCCATCCTAGTATGTTTGTCCCTAATAACTCAATAACTACCTAATAATTCATGTTATCTAATAACAATCAATGATGGGAAATTTATTTTAAAACTATTTAAAATACAATTCATTTCATCCACCCATTTAAAATATGACATTTTTTCTTTTAAAAACCAAAACATATTTTTAATCAAAACATGTCACTTTCCATGATTAACCCAATGAGTTTCAATCAAAACAATTTAATTCATTTTTCTAAAATACCAATTTGAAATCAATTTCATGATCCAAATTCCACAATTAAATTCCACAATTAAATTTAAACAAATTTTCCATCCAATTTTACAACACACACCAATTAAATGGAATTGGGAGGGGGGGGGGTTCCCAATTTCATGCCAAATCCAATTTCAAATCCCCAATTCAATGGAAATTGAGATTTTAATAAACCAATTGAAATAAATTTCATTGAAATCAAGAAATTGAATTTAAATCAAACAATTGAATTTAAATCAAGCAATTTAGGGTTAATAAAAAATTTTCATTATAATGGAACCACCTACCTCGGGATCATGGGATCAGGAAACACAAATCCCTAAGAGGGAAACTCCAACGAATAATGTCAGTAATGAAAATATGAGAATAAAACCTAGATCTATGATCTAAAATAGTAGATATTAGATCCTCCAACAAAATTGATATCTACAATACCCTAGAGAGGAAAGAGGAGAGATAAGGATAAAGAAAATGGGAAGAGGAATCTTATTTGGGAGAGATCGAACGTCATTCGCCAAGCTTCAATTCACTTTTAAATGGGTCTAAAAGGGATAAACTTGCCTCTTGGGAGCCTACAAAGAATAAGAAAACACTATGGGGTCTTACCAGCCCATCAGGCACCTAAAAGGTGGGTTTCCTAATTTTATAAAATAATTTTTGGATTAAAAAACCCCATATGCACAGTTTTCTAGGTAGGTCCGCACGGTTAGAAAAATCATGCACCCTAGTAGTGGGTCTCTGCTGATGTGGTTACATAGTTTCTTCTTGGTGGGTGCATGGTTTTTAAAACCATGTGCCAACTGTGAAAACCCTCACTATCTGGGTTTTTATGGTTTTTACTAGAAAGGTGCATGGTTTGGGAAAATCATGCACCAACCATGCATAGCCCAGAAACTTTAAAAATTTCTAAAATTTTCACATGAAATAACCCTAAATGAAACTCAACCAAATTATGATCAAAATAGGGGTTTTTTTATACCTTAAAATAGTAATAGGATGTTACAACCTCCCCACTATAGAAAATTTATATACCTAGAAAGCCTGTTAAAGAGATTCTATGTCAAATATATGAGGCCACTGCTCTCTCATCAATGCCTCCCTCTCCCAAGTATCATGACAAAAATAACCATGCTTCCATAGCACTCGAACCAAAGGTATCATCCTCCCATTAAGCACATTTGTTTCAGAATGAACTATCCTAACTGGATTCTTAGGCACAGATAAATCAGGTTGAACCTTAAGATCACTCTAGCTTGGAACATGAGATGGACCAGAAATATAATTTCATAGCTGAGATACATGGAACATATTATATATCAATGTTATCTTTGGAGTAAGTGATACAACGTAAGACACTTTAACCACTTACTCAACAACCTCAAAAAGTCACACAAAATGAGGATAAAGTTTCCCTTTCCTCCCAATATGTCGATGACCCAAATGAGGTAAAATTTCAAGAACACCTGATCACCAACTAAAAATTACAATGGTTTGTGATGATGATTAACATAATAATTATATTGGATCTATTACATCAACATTATATGATGAATCCAATTAATATTTTTATTGTATGTTGAAACATGCTCGGTCCAACCAAGCAAATTTCACCAATTTTCAACCAACACAATGGATATCTACAAGGTTGACCATACAAGGACTCAAAAAAGCCACTAGGATCATGGAATGGTAACTGTTGTTATAAGAAAACTCAACTAGCCCCAAATGGTCATCCTAATCCCTATTAAACTTGAGAATGTAGGTGCAGATCATATCCTCAAGAATCTATATAATTTATTCTATCTATCCATCGAACTGCAGATCACATGCCTTACTCAAATAGAACTGAGATCTTAGTGCCTCTTGAAGGAATCTCCAGAAGCAATAAGTAAACCAAGGATCCTTGTCAGAGACTATGACATATTGAACTCTCTGAAAATGAACAAACTCCTTCACATAGATATTTAGCATCTCCTTATTTTTTTTGTATCAAGAATGGGTATAAAGTGATCCGATTTATTCATACTATTGATCAAAACCCATATCACATTATTCTTTATCTGGGTACAAAAAAACCCAACCACAAATTCCATAAATATCTCATCCCACTCCCAAGTTGGCATCATAAGTGGATGAAGCAAACTTGAAGGTTTTTGGTGCTCAACCTTGACCTATTGGAACACATAACAATGAGATACAAAATCAGCAATGCCCCATCTCATACTTGGACACCAGAATCTATGTTGTATTTCATAGAACATCTTTATGATTTCTAGGTACACATCCCACTGAGAATTATGGAATTCACCCATAAATAATTTCCTTACTTCTAACGGCACAACCAAACGATTTATATAGAATAGAATGACCTCAGTGGAGAATGAAAAGTCAGGTATAGTCTCCCCACCATAAAGTGAGTCTCTAATTCTATAGAAATCATCATCAAGATGATTCTCTTAAAAGATAAACTCGAGAAGAGCAGAAGTCAACTAAAAACTTGACAAGGAAATCTCAGTCCCTGATTCCCAAATTCCAATATGAAACTTTGAAAAAAGAGCCATCAAGTTCCACTCTTCTGATGATTCCTTCATAACCTAGATCAGAAGTTTCATGCTCAAATCATCCATGATGAAATTCCATTTCCCTAAGGTATAGGCAATGTCAAATTAAAAATATTATAGGAATTCCACCCAATTAATTTGTTATATATTTATATCCTTTTGTGAGAAGATATAATTCAATCTCTTATGGTCAGAATGCATGGTAAAACTTTCTATGAAAAGGTAGTGCCACCAACTCTTAAGTACGTGCATCACAACTACAAGTTCAAGGTCACAGGTTGGATAATTATTCTCATGCAGCATAATATGAAGAGAGACATAAGAAAAGTCATGATCATCCTACATAATAACACAACCTAATCCTAAACTTGATGCATCACAAAAAACCATATAGCACCGATCATTCTTTGGAAGAGTCAACATTAGTGTAGTAATCAAAATAAGTTTCAACTCAACAAAACAATTCTGAAATTTCTCATCCCAAGTAAACTTTAATCCCTTCCAAGTTATTGTAGTCATTAGAGAAGACAACCTTGAGAATTCCATAAAAAACCGGTGATAAAATCCATCTTAACCCATGAAGATTTGAATCTTGAAAACATGTTGTGGTTGTTCTGATAAAAGCCTTCACCTTTTTAGGATCAACTGAAATAACTTGTTTTGGAACCACGTGTCCCAATAAATTCACTTCCAGAATCCATAAATCACATTTTAAAATCTAGGCATAAAGTTGTCGATTTATTAACAATTCCAAAACTTCTCTCAGTTGATACACCTAATCTTCCTCATAACTAGAGTAAACAAGGATGTCATCCAAAAATACCACCAAAAAAGTATCAAGATAATCATATAAGATACTATTAATTAAATCCATAAAGACTTTAGGATCATTGGTTAAACCAATAAGCATGATAATATACTCATAATGTTCATACATTCTATGAAAGGATGTTTTTTGAATGTGATATCATTTTATCCTCAACTAATGGAAACCAAATCAAAGATAAATAATTGAGAACTAGTTTTACACTTTCAACTAATCAAATATATCATCTATATGTGGAAATGTATACTTGTTATTTTCCATAACTTGATTGATTTTTTGGTAATCTACACAAAGGTTAATTGAACCATTATCTTTCTTAGAAAAGAGAACCGGTGATGCCCAAGGTGACACACTCAGGTACATGAAACCTTTCTCTAGAAGACCAACCAATTGATATTTCAAATATTTCATTTTATCCAGATGCATGAGGTAATAAGGATTATATAATGATTGAGTTACATGAAAAAAATCAATAAAAAAATCTACCTCCAATACTGGTGGGAACCCAGAGAAGTAAGAAGGGAAAACATTGGGAAACTCGATGAAAATTAGAGGGAGATCAACACTCAAATATTCTCACTCCAGATCAAAATCAAACACAGATATCACTTTCCCCAACTCTGGATAAAAAGGTTTAACTCTACTTGACCTTGGGTCTGATTCTCCTTAAAAGATTTGGAAACCCCATCATGTGAAGTAAAGGATACCCATCGAAGATAAAAATAAACCCAAGATTTATTGGAAATGAGCCAATCACCCCGAATATTATGTCAAGAGTATTCATGTTAAGAACTCGAAAGATCCAAGAAATCATGATATCTAATAATGAGAAAACACAAGTAGGACTATGGATACACTGTTCTCTCTTAGTTATGAGGGGTGTAGTAATATCCATCACATAAGATAAAATCTCTGTGGGAATATTTAGAAGATTAATAATATGGGTTAAAATAAAAAAAATGAGATGCACTAGTATCTAATAAAGCAGTCACTAATGATGAAGCTATAGAGATGGCACCTTTCACGGTCACTAGACCCATATCCACTTTGTCTGGATACTCTTCCATTGCGTGAAGAAGCTTCACTCTAGATGCCTATGGCTAGAACCCCCTTTTTTCATGAATCATTTTATTGAACCATAACTTTATAAGGAACTGATGATCCCATTCCACTATGCAGAGTGGAATAAATATGGAAGTACTTATTTATGTTACTGGAATGATCGTAGGAGCCACATACCTAGGGTGACTCAGTACAAACTCACATAGAATACCTAGGTTTTCCACACTAGTAGAAAATTAATGGGCCTCTTCTAGGCACTACAGAAGGTCTATAAAAACCAAACTATCTAGAACCACCTTGAGAATCATCACACATTATCTTCTCTTTATATGAACCTATGCTACCACTACGAGAAAAAGAAACTTCCAAAAATACCGACTTTCCATCTAGGTCCATTTTGACCATCAAATATCTATCCAACACATCAACATAATAATGAAGATTCAACAATAAAACATTATAATGAATATCATATAAATTTACCAACTCAAAATGTTGGGTCTTCCTCTTCTCATTAGATACTATCTCAGGTGTAAACAAAACAATCTCAACAAAACAGTTTTCATACACTGTCATGGTCTTGTAAGACTAATCAAGTTTGAAAAACTAAATAGCCTGGAAAAATAGTATTGACTCTAGATATAAATGGTTGGTGAAAAGATCCTTTAATTCTTTACACTCTAATCCCTCATTATTCTTCACCATCACCATCATGTCCCACCATCTCCTGCTCAACCCTTCTCATATGAAGGTGGAACACTTCACCTTGATTTCATTATGTGTCTCCAAGAACTCAAAAAAATTCTCCAAAATTCTCAAAAATTCCCCAAACTTTTTAGGATCATTGAATCCTTTGAATACTTGTGGCTTCTAGCAATATAAATCCTAATAACAATTATAGAGAAAATCCCTTTGAGGTTCCACATCTAGAGCCTGAATGGGAACTGGTGGTGGTTCCTGTCCTAGAGCGTGGACAACACGCATGATCACATCAACTAGAGTCTGGTATACTAGAGTATTTGATCATGGTGGTTCATTAGAAGCTTCCTCTTGGATCCTATTCACACATCTTATCAGAGTCATAATGCTAGACAACATCAGCATACAATGTTGAAGATACCAGATTAATACTCAAATAGAGAAATAATTTAAAATTAATCCCAATAGAAAGAAAACAATATTTGAATTTTATCCTATCCAAATATAAATTAGGGAAATACTATAACTAATCCTCAAGGAATCTTTCCCAAACCACCCCTAGTGACATAAGGATCATTGCAATGAGTGTTTTCTAAGAACTCAATTGCAACTACCTCCTATGTTGTAAAAATATTACACAAATGCATACTAACATCAAGGGAATATGGAAAAATTGTCCCATTGATACCACTTTTTCATAAACCAGCCCAAGTACCCTAGTAACACGATAACCAAGATGGTCCTGACATATCTTGAAGGGACTTACTAATCCCCACGGGTTATAGAATATCACCTACAACCATACAATATGAAAGTGGGAATGAATTTTCCACAAATAAAACAGAATAAAGATAAATAAGTTAGCATGTATACAAGAGAAACTGCACAGGGAGAAGTATATAAGAACTCAAATAGATATAAAAACCCAAAGTATAACAATAAGTACTTTAAAAATAGGACAAATTACCAAGTCCTAATATACACAACTCACCAAGCCCAAGGATCAATTGTTACTACCATCTCTAAGTGGCACCTTACCCTTGCTCGAACCTGGAAGAAGATAGCCTACAAACACCATAAGGCATAGGTAGGGTGTGAGATAAAATCCCAGTAGGGTCTCACCAAGGATTCCATAATAATATTCCAACATTTAATTAACCAAAATAAAGATTTCAATTTCAAATAAACAAGTTTGTAATTTCAAAATCATATTTAAAAAAATCATGCTTTACATTTAACAGGATGGAAGTACTCAAAAAAATGGATTAATAAACAATTATATTAAAACAATTTATATAAATTCAGAATGAATTTGTAAATATTTTACAAGTAACGGAATGTATTTTGAATATAAATAACGAGAAATATGGTCATATACCAAGAGGTACGATATTTCCAAGTTATGGGATCTTAACAAATTTATATAATGATAATGGAAATGTATACAAAAATCCATTTGGAAGTGGTCGAAGAGGACTTATCTACATCTTACTAAGGAATAAAATGTGCCAAAAAATTAATGTTAGAGTTGTGAAGCATAAATCTGTTGATAGGTAATTCCTATACTAGTGTTTTTGTCCCTAATGACTCACTAACAACCTAGGTTTTCATGTTATCTAATAACAATCAATGTTGGGAAATTTATTTTAAAAATATTTAAAATATAATTCACCCTATTATCCCCTTTCAAATATAATATTTTCCCTTTTAAAAACCAAAATAGGTTTTAATAAAAACTTTCCTCTTTCCATGATTAATCTAATGGGTCTCAATTAAAACAATTTAAGCCATTTCTCTCAAATGCTAATTTGAAATCAATTTCATCCAATCAATTTCATGATCCAAATTCCATAATTAAATTCCTCAATCTAATTTAAACAATTTTCTATAACATTTAACAACACACCCCAATTCAGTAGAATTGGGGGTTTTTCTCAATTTCATGCCAAATCCAATTTCAAATTCCCAATTCAAAGAAAATTGGATTTTTAATTAACCAATTGAAATAAATTTCATTGAAATAAAGAAATTAAATTTAAATCAAACAATTGAATTTAAATAAATAAATTTAGGGTTAATTAAAATTGGACATCATAATATAACCACCTACCTCAGGATAATGGGATCATGAAACATAAATTCCTAAGTGGGAAATTCCAATGAATAATGTTGGAAATGAAGATATGAGAATAAACCCTAAATCCAAGATCTAAACTTACTGATATTTTATCATCTAACAACATAGAGATATACAAACCCCTAGATATAAAATAGGAGAGATCAGAAAAAAGAGAACATGAAGTGGAATCTTACTGGGGAGAGATTGAAAATCATTTTCATAGCATCAATTTTCTTTCACAGGGGTGTAGAGGGGATAAAATAGCCTCTTGTGAGCCTCCAAGGAAGAAGAAAACTTTACGAGTTATACCGGCCCATTGGGCACTTGAAAGGGGGTTTTAGGATTTTATAAAATAATGTTCAAATTAAAAAATCCCATACACACGATTTATTGGGAAGAGCCACATAGTTATAAAAATCATGCGCCCTAGCCATGGGCCCCTACTAATGGGGTTGCATGGTTTATCCTTGGTGGGTGCATGGTTTTTCAAACTGTGTGAAAACCAAGATAACCCTCACAATATAGGTTTGTAAAGTTTTCAATAGCAGAGCACGTGGTTTGGGAAAAGCACGTGCCAACCATGAACAACCCATAAATTTTCAAATTTTCCAAAATTTTCACCCAAAACAACCCTAAACAAAACCCAACATAATCATGATTAGAATAGGGGTTTAGGAATACCTAAAAAAAGTAATAGAATGTTACAAATCTCACATGGAATTTCAGATCTAATCCTTTATGGATATATCTATGATCTAAGATATATTTTGATTAGATATTGGTTAGATTTATTAAAGGAAAGGAGTGTTGATCCTGGATCTAGAGGTTGAAGGTACCAAGGTGCTTAGAAAAAGTCAGTGGGTTGGGGATTTAAATTTTTTTTCACTGAACTGATGAAACATTTTAATCTCCAGTGATTTGATCCTTGGTAGAGTTTTAAATATATCACATGAATTAGTCAAAGCACAAAATTAAAACTAAAAAAATACCATTTTCAAAATGAATAAAACATCAATTTCTGTGTGCTAGCACGGAGGTTAGATGAATCCTTCAATGTCGTGAAGATCACCTTGATCCCATACCTTCAATCCATTGTAGGAATTCTTGGATAGATTTATCAGGGAGAGACTTTATCTCTTTATAAAGAGGGAGTATATATAGGATCTCAATCCATTGGATTGAATAGAATAATGAATGAATACCTCTCTCCTACTTATATAGTGGGAGTCTCAAATACCTGATAATGGTTCCTCAACCCTCAGAATGAAAACACCCTCTAATAAGCAGTTAATGACATGTTATGATGAACCAAATACTTTATTGATGTTATTTATATTTTATCACCTCTTTGTAATATAATAAATATATTACATGATAAACCCAAGTCATTAAATTGACTAGAAATTCCCACTAATATTTAATAAACCTTGAATATTAAAAATATATTCATTTGTATAATATTTTTCCTTATATTCACTTAATATCTTTTGAATAAATTAATAAATAAATTCAACCCATTTATTCTATACTTAAATAATAATGAATTTATTTATTCATCGATGATCGATAATACAACTCTCGGACCCCATGGTGAGTCCCAAAATGTCCTATATACCTTTTCACCAAAACATGGTATATTCTTGAATAATCTATTTTGTGTGAACCTCTAGGAACTTATCTTAATACTAGTGAAACTATTCAAAGACCAAGAGAGGAGTCTAGAAACCCATAAAGTATCTTAAAGAGATAAGGAAAAGTTATAGGAATGACAACCATCCTATGAACACACACTGTGTAATATAATCTCTTTATCTATAGATATCTTATAAAAAAGGACACACACTTGTGTAACCATCCTTACTTTCTTTATAGTTTTTTGATCTAATTGGAAATAATTAATTTTTTTACTTCCTTAGACAAGTATTTAGGAATGTACTACCATCCTGATCAACTAGGCCCAAGATATTAATTCCTCGAATAAGAAGAGAAAAATTCTATCTTGATCATTCAATAAATTATATACCACCATTGACACACCCAACATAAGATACCTCAAAAAGAATTCATTATCATAGTTTTTTACTTATTTAAAAGTACATTATCAGATGACACACATTGATATTGATCTCAAATTAGGAGACCAATACAGATGTCCATATATAGGAACATCCAATGACACAAAAAACATGTGGTTTTCCTATTGAAAGGTCCTTCCTTATGATCTCACATACTAGAGATCATCATGTACAAAATTTATGATAATAAGTCTCAATTATTATGAGCCCCTAGAACCTAATAGTCATAAATCAACCATTCCCATTTGGTATGATGTATCTAGACCATATGACATATGTTTAATATTAATGTCATAGTATCTCAAGGTTCTCATTATATCCTGGGAATTTCTATAACCTTTTGATATGAAAAATAATCTACAGAAATTACAATTTATGTTGTGGATGAAAAAAATATAAACACTATAATTATAATTTTACATCATATATAACTAAATGTATACATTGTATGGTAATCCAAAGTACTGATAAAGTTGGGTCTAGGGAACTGAATTTTAAAACACTCCCACTGGCACTAGCGACAACTTTATAATCATCCTTGTTAGCTCTGTGATGATAAAATCATGTTTCTACTAATTTATGGATTTATTCTTGGGGACCTCCATGTTTCCACTTCATGGCTATTATCTTATGTGCGACCTCACCTCATTGAGTAAGACTCCTCCAAATATGTTAAACCCCAAGTATATATCATTTTTTCTATTGTAAAAACTTGACATCTAGGATAGTAAGAGTAATATCATTTTCAAAATTTAAATGAAGATAAAATTTTAATCATTAGGTGAAATTATAATAACTGGTAAAAATCGTTTCATATTTTACACTGTTTCTTTTACTACCTTAGAATCCACAATGCACTCAGTATTTTTAGGTATGAAAACCACTATATTAAATGATATTGTCTTGATCATTACCTTAGAATAACTATGATATTAGATCATATCGATATAAAGGAATACTAGTATGTATCCCCTTATTACTAGTACCATTTCCACTCCACATAATCGATATATATCTTTCATATTTTCTTAAGTACAATCAGATATCTCTACCTACTTCCCTTATAGTTCTCCTAAAAATAACAAATATTCACCTACCATAAAGTATATTTTGGAAATATCATATATACTACATAACTTGGAACATGTGATAGATCCATTTATGGTGCTGATGGAATTCTATTCACCTGTTTAATATCCTACCATACACCATGCATGTCTTCTTGGATACATATATACCATGCGACATTGGTGAAAATTCTCTCTTGAATTGTTCCAACTTGTATTTTCAATAAATTTTCAATATATGTACCATTTACTAGGTCTAATAAATCATTATATACACCTTATTAGATCTGATTCCTTAGAACCTAGGTTTCTACTTTACGCCAATATCTATAGAGTTACTTTCATCCTAATCTTAACTGAAAATAAGTCAAATAGTAGTTTTCCATATGTTATCAAACATATTTTACTTGGAAAACCATGGATCTCCCACTAACCACTTGTAGACACATAGAAAAGATTAATTTGAAATTAATTTTCTATGATCTAGTTTATTACTTTAATCATAAGATATATTTTAGTAACTTTCACCTATTATTGGTATTATGTTATGTCACCATCCCTTTCTAGTTTCATATCATAGACACATTCCACAATTGGTGGTCCTGAAATATAATTACCAATTTTAATGATCATAAAAAGTATCTATGACAAGTAAAATTCTAATGGATTTAGGTATAATGGATTTGTGTGACCAATCAAGACTTATTGGTACTACACTTGTACCAAACATGTATAGTGTCACTTGAATACTCACCACAGTATTCAAAATAATAAACCCCCTGTACTTTGATACATATAATCCATTATTGAATTTTAATTGATCATGTCAATCGTAGATTATTTCTATTTACTACTTTCTTTAAGGAATTGTTTTTCCTCAATAAATAACGTATCATTAGTCATAGTGAATATAAAATCACTACTAAGGTTTTAACCTACCTACACAATATGTGTCTCTAAAAAGTTCTTTTTCTATATGGTCTTGTGTAATTTGTTACTATATAAACTATTTGTACATATCTAGCATTGACTAAACCCAAGTAAAATTTTCTCCCACTATCAAAAGTAGATATGTGGACCCTTTTATAGAAATATAGTCTATCACTTGACTACAAATTTTTTATCATAGGGATTTATATAATATACTAATAAACATTTAGGATAATGAATTTAGATGAAAATTGTGTTTTTCTTGATGTAAGTTTGTTTGTATCATTAACAAACACATAGCATTAAAACAAAGGTTCTTATGAGATAATGGATTTCCATCATACAATCACTCTTATGATATCCATTTGTTAGGATAGATGGTGTATGGTTATGGGATAATGCTTTTTTTTCAATGCATATATTGAAAAATAATAGAAGTTTCTAAAATGAATGTAAGTTGAAACATTGATACTCCTTTTACTTACATCATGTCTCTAATGTATAAAATGTGTGTTTAAGAATTAATGAACAATACATTTTTTATCAATCTTAACAGGTAACACTCATCATTGATACTCCTTATTATAATAATAGCTGTGATGTGGGTAATGTAATGTGTGTTTAGGAATTAATCCATGCTATATTATAATGATCAATGAATGTTTGGTCAAGATATTATTTATCACATAGGCCTACAGAAACTCATATTTTATAACCATGAAAATACCATACTCCACTTTCACATTACTTAAGCACTTAAAGGAATCTTAAGAAGTATATTCACCACTTTATTACCTTTGGAATAGTTCATGATCTATAGTTAAACTAATTCTGAATGCTTTGTGGGTTACCTTTATATCTAAAGGTTTCTTTTTCTAAAACTAAGTACATAAGTGTGTCAATAATACCAAATGATTTCAACTATTAAGAGTCTAAAACCATAATAGGTATATCCTTAACAACTAATCAGTTTTTCTTGAAAAAGTATTATCATGCCACAACTGGGTAAATAAGTCTTACATGTTATATTCATCAAGTATTAACAATTATTCAAGTATTACTAAACTATTGGATAAGTATTAAAAACAAAAAACAATTTTAATTTCTAAACTGAAATAATGTCTCCTTGTGTCCAACGGGAATGTGAGATATTTTTTTTGGTAATACTTAAAAAAATTAAACTAGAACCATTTAACAAGGAAATATAAAAGTTATATACATCTGACTTTTGACTTAGGAATCAACATTTTCTAACCACTTTGAGAACACACCTTACTTATTTTAACATTTCTATTACTTACTCGCTTACTATATTTGGATACAAACATGTGATAAGAATATTTTATTTAATACCCAAGAATTATGAGAGAAAAATTACTTACAATTGATGAATATACCTTAAGAATAAGTGATTAATTTCTTATTTAATTCAGTTTATAGAATTTAAACTTCCATATATTTTATTTCATGATATGCAAAGAAAATAACCTCTAATTGAATACCAATTTCTTTAAAGGTTTTTTTGAAGTTTCCTTTGACATTACTCTTTCCATTTTACTTTTCACCTTGTCTTTTAACTTGTTCACCATATGAACTAAAACTTTCTGTAAGTTCTTATTGACTTGATGAACCCGACCAAAAAGGTAACGAATCATTTTATCCATATAGCTTGTTTTGTAATATTATATAAAACTATATTAACTATGTAAAAAAGAAGTAAGAATGATATTTCTTGAAAGATCATGAACCACTTTTCATGTAAAATCATCCATGTCCTCATGTTGTATCCATAACTCACAGTAAGGCAATATATAAAATAGTTTATATTTATCTAATTAACCTTTATTTAAAAAATTAAACTTCCGTGTTCCCGAGGACACCCAAACCACAATACCTACTTCGGCTTGTGTTGGATTCTGAACCATTTCCCATGTTCAATTCAAAATTATTATTTCACAATATCCAATTTATAAACAACCAAAATAAACCATAGTACAAAATAAATTATCGAGTGTAGAACATCATGTCTAGCACCCTTGTGAGTATTTGGAGCATCAGTCTCTATCTCACAACCCCATGGGTATTTTAAGCATTATCCCTTTTCCAATAAAATAATAATTTCATGCATGTCATTGGGTTTAGAGTTCCATTTCTAGAACCCCTGTTAGTATTTGGAGCGTCAGTCTATGTCCCACAACCCATTCCCAACCAAACATTTATATCACATATACCACATTATTCAATGGTTAATCAACCGTAACCTTCCATCAAAATTTTTATTCAAAATATTGATTAATTAATTCAACCATTAATCACAATAATTGTTTCATTAATTCAAAGATTTTTAACTAAATCCACCATCAAAAAAATCCTCCTAACTAATCCACTAATTAATTATTAAAATAACCAAACTAATTAATCACATTATGACCATTAACTAATTCCAAAATTGCTTAACCAAATCCATCATCACAAAAATGCTCTTAATTAATTTTATCAATTAATTATTCATGCTAACCGATTCTATTACTAATTCCACAATTTCCCAAATTAATTAATTTACCAAATTAATTAATTTATTATAAAAAACTCACTTATTATTTACGCCATGATATTTTTAGAATTTCATACACATAAACAAATTGAAACTAAGGGATTGGATTTCAGACCACCTGCCTTATGTTAAAGATGATTCAAACGTCAAAAATCAAGGTATTGTTCGATCTAGTTCGAGAAGAAATGAAGAACAAACGAATACCCTAAAGACACATGTTATCTGATGATATATATCTTTTGATAATATCATATATATTTATCATGTTTATAATTATATTTTATATAAAAGAAAAAAAATTATAATTATAAAAAAATATCATTTATAAAACAATCACCCCTTTTATTTTCCTTTTCCATACACTTTTTTTAAAAGAAATATTATAAAAGGATAAAAAAATAGAGTTAATAAAATAAATTAAAATTAAAATAAAATAAACCTAGTTGGTGCACTAGGTTGAGGCGCATGGCAGAATGGCGCTACAAGGGGGTGGCACACTCAGTTTTCGCAGAGGAAGAAGAGGGATTCCTTGCCTACCCAAGTGAAAACTAATGGTGTTTGAAAATGACCAGATCTAACCCAATCAACAAAAAATGGTTCATTTATATAGAACTACAAGCCTCATACAGTTCATCTTATCAAGAATTAAACCCTGTTTTAATCCACCATTTCAACTAAAAATTGTTGATGGAGGGTTTTAATTTACCATATTAATGCGTTGGTATTTGAAACGGTCAAAAACGTTTGAGAAATGAAGCTTTTGGAATTCTCCATGCATCAAAAAATGGAGGTATCCCATTGAAGAATATTACCTTAATGCTAAAAACAAAAACTAAATTATTTTAATTAATATAGTAAATTAATTATTAACATAAATATTAAATAATATCAAACATCCGATGCGCATATAATTTATACTCCGTATAGGGTAAACCCTTGTTTCGGACACATCGATGCTCTTATATTTCTCATAAAATGCACGGGTTGTGAGTTATTAATGATTTATTATTTAAAAATGGAATAAGTAAATTAATTAAAAAACAAAGGGTTATTTTTTGCGAGAGAGGTATCTAAACGCTCGATGCATACAAATGTTATACCTTGTCTAGGGTAAAACACTCATTTCAGACCCATTGGTGGTCTCAGATTTATCATACGATGCACCATTTGGGAGATATTTAGTTATTTTTATTAAAAAAATATTTTATAAAATATTTAATATATTTTTCTCACGAGTGGTGCATCCAAAAGTCCGATTTCTACACATGTCATACCATTACTAGGGTAAACACCCTGTTTCAGATACAATGGTGATCTAATATTTCTCATACAGTGCACCATTTTGGATTTATTCGATTATTTTAATAAATTTTACACACTTAATAAAAAATATAATTAATATTTATAAATTGCCTATGATGAGGCTTTATGGGCCTTAGAATCTCACACTATGTAGTGTCTAACTTCAAAAAAATTCCCCTAAATATTATAAAGTGTTAATTGGGAATTACTTATTAGGTAAAGCCTTTAAATATTTATTAAGTTGTTTCACCAATAAAATATTATTTTTTTCACCTAAAGTATTTATAATCTACAAAAAGAAATATCTTAAAGGAAAACATACATGGAAAAATCACAGAATCTTACAATCTCCCCACCTTATAACAGCTCTTCCTCGAGTTGCACTCCCAAGCCCCTCTAAGATTCCGAGTCAAAAAGATCAGCCCACTGAGCCTGAATATCTTCATCTCTTTTCTATGTTTTATTTCTACACACATCCATGTTTCCATAATACATGAACTATCAATATAGTATTTCCCCTCAACACCTTCTCACTGCGATCCAACACACGTATCAGATGCTCCTCAAAGGACACATCTATCTCAAGCTCGACATCATCCATGTTGATCACATGATAAGGGTCAGAGTGATATCATCATAGTTGTGATACATGGAAAACATCATGCATAACACTATATTTCTGTGGAAGAGGAAATCAGTATACTACCAGCCCGATTATCTCTATGATCTCAAAAGGTTCAACAAACCGGAGTGCCATCTTTCCCTAACTCTGTATCCTGTGGTAACCCAACCTAGGGGACACCCGAAGAAATACACGATCACCCTCTATAAACTATAGGGGTTATCTTAATCTGTCAGTGTACGACTTCTTCCTATTCTGATATGTAGCCATACATTTCTGAATTAGCTGAACCTACTCTATTGTCTCCTGTACAAGACTCGGTCCCAACAACTCTAACTCACCTAATTCCATCCAGTATAGTGGTGATCTATATGGCCTACCATAAAGAGCCTCTTATGGTTCCATCTAAATAGTTTCCTGGTAACTGTTGTTATAGGAAAACTCCACTAAATCCAAGTGTCTTTCCCATGACCCACCGATGTCAAGAACACATGCTCTTAGCATATCCTCAAGCACTTGTATAGTACACTCTGAATGTCCATCTATTGGTGGGTGGAAATTCGTACTCAATAAAACCTATCTATTAAGTTCCTTTTTCAAGCCCTAAAAAAAGAGTGATGTAAAGCGTGGATCACGATATGAAACTATAGTCCATGGATCCCCATTCAAAGGAACTATCTCCCATACATATAGCTCTCTCAATTGATCTACTGTAAAGTTTTCCCTTATCGGAAAGAAATGTGCTACCTTTGTTAGTTGATCCATAATGACCAAAATATCATCATTCTTCCTAAGTGTCTTCGAAAAACCTACCACAAATTCCATGGTCACGTCATCCCACTTCCATCCTAGAATGGGAAAAGTTTCTGTAAACATCTAGGTCATTGATGTTCTGTCTTCACCTGCTGACAGGTGAAGCATCGTTTCATGAACCTTAATATCTACTTCTTCATGCATAACCACCAAAACTCTAGTTGTAGGCCATAGTACATTTTCGTCACACCGGGATTCACTATCCATTTTGAGGCATGGAATTCCCACATGATCTCCTCTTGCATGCTCGTAAGAACAACAACCCGATTCTTCACATAAATGATCTCATCCACATCTATCTTCTAGTATGAAGGTATCTATCCTCTTTCAAAGCTTTCCCTCAAGGAAAATCACTCTGGGTCCTCATACTTCATGTCCTTGATCTGTATCAAAAGTGTAGGCTCCAAAAAAACTGACACAAGTGTCATCTGATCATGTCTCTCATGAACCACAACAAGCATCTTAGCTAGTAACGCCATCATCTTCCACTCAACACTGGATTCCTAAACCATCTGAGTTTGAGTTTTACTACTCAAAGACTAAGACACATTGTTTTCTTTCCTGGGTGTATATGACAACTCAAAATCGAATGAATGCATATACTAAACCCATATCCTCTTCCAAAGATTCAAATCGCACCGTGAAAAGATGTACCTCAAGCTATTGTGGTCAGTATAAACTGTAAACCTTTCGACCAAGAGGTATTTTTGCCAACACTTCAAAGCATATACCACTACTTCCAACTCAAGATCATGCATATGGTAATTCTATTCATGTGGCCTTAGCTTCCAAGACCCGTATGCCCCAACTTTATCCCTTTGCATCAACACAACTCCGATTCCTATCCCAGAAGCATCACAATACACTACAAACTCTTCACCTGACTTAGGTAGAACAAAAATTGGTGCTGAAATCAAACACTTCTTCAAATCCTGAAAATATTTCCCACAAGACACTGAAAATTCAAAATTTAATCCCTTTTTGGTCAATCCTGAGAGTGGAACAACCAATTGGAAAAAGTCTTTGATAAATATACTATAATATCCAGCTAACCTCAGAAATCTTTGGATATTGAAAACATTCTTGGGATGATCCCAAGAAACCACCACCTACACCTTCTCCAGGTTCACTAACACACCTTCCTTCGAGATTATGTTCCCCAAGAATTGTACCTGGTCAATCAAGAATTAACACTTAGATAACTTGGAATATATCCAATGAACTCTTAGTGTACTCAGGGCGATGTCAAGATGTTGGGCATGATCGTCATGAGTCTTAGAGTACACCAAGATGTCGTCCACAAATACTTCTATAAATTGTTCTAGGTATATATGGAAGATTCTATTCATCATGGACATAAACACTATAGGTACATTTGTTAACCAAAACGGAAATATGAAAAACTCCTAAAGCCCACACCTGCTCCTAAAAGTAGTCCTCCGTATATCAGAAGTCCGAACTCTAAACTGATTATACCTTGATCTTAAGTCAATCTTTGCGAAAAAAGCTCCCTTAAATTAGTCAAACAGATCATCAATACATGGAAGAGGATATCATTTCTTCACATTCATCTCGTTCAACCTCTGGTAATTGACAAAAATACATAAACTCCCATAATATTTCTTTGAAAATAGCACAGTCGATCCCCAATGTGATGTAATTGGACAGATAAATACTTTATCCTTCAATTATTCTAGCTAAGCTTTTAGTTCTTGAATATCTTTAAGTGCCATTTTGTACGGTGGAATAGATACTGGATCAGCTCCCAACATGATCTCAATATTAAATTTCACATCACTCTCAGGTGACAGCCCTGAGAAGTCTTTTGAAATGACATCCTGAAACAATTTCTCCAATGGTGGAAGGACATCTTGTCTAACATCTTCATTATCTAGAAAAAGACTAGAAACCTGGTCTGTGAGCTCTCCCAGTTGCTGAGTAATTGGCCCTACTTGGCCTGCCTAGAAATCCTACTCCCCATGGTGAATGTAATGGTCACCTGTAGGATACATAAATGTCACCCTCTGGTGGTAACAATCAATGTGGGTTAGGTAAGTGACTAGACAATCCATACCTAGATTTAGGTTGAACCCTATCATTTCAAGGATATAGAGATCCCATTGAAAATGGTACTCCCCAATCTCAATAGAACATCCATTGCACACACAGATGTCTCTATAACATACTCCCAAAGGTGTCTCTATCATCATAACCCCACTCACAAACTCCACCTCTAGAATCAAACCATTAAAAAGTTTTGTAGATATAAAGGAATGAGAGGCACCGATATCAAATAAGGCACTAACTAAGGAAGAATCCGTAATAATAGTACCTATCATTATCGATGGTCCAGCCACTCTATCCAAAAATATAGGTTGTACCACATGAAACTATGAAGTTCCTTTATTCTATAATTACATATGACTCCCATGACTTGTACCACTCTATTGATATGGGCGTTTTTTCCCAGAATCATGATGTCCGTTACCTTTACCGCCTCGTCCATTATAAATCCAACTTTGGGACTGATAATGTCTAGAATATCCCCTTCCCACATTCTGACTCTATTTAGATATTCCATCAGTACATGAATTCCTTAAGTTCCTATAGAACCTCTGTAAATTTCCCCTCATACCACATGATCTACATTCTGTAGGGGGTTAGGGAAAATGATTACGATAGTGTCCTGGCCTACCACACTAGTGAAAAAACACTTAGGTAAGGTCCTGTGTAACCGAACCATCTGTCGGGTTAATCTACTTCCCACTTCCCTAGATGACATTCTAATAATGTCACTTCCTACCCTTGAAAGTCATACAACCCGAACGTCTAGTAGAAACCACCTATCCACCACTGGAAGCCTCCTTCAGTTTCCCCTCAGAGATGAGAGCATGATTTACCACTTCTGAAAACTTATTCAGACTAAAAATATTCACTTGAGACTTAATTTCACATTTAAGTACATCCTGAAATCATCTTGATGAAGTAGCCTTGTCTACTTCCAATGCTAGAGAAAAACATTGTAAGTTTGAAAATCATCCAGCATAGTCCATCATAGACATATTTCCTTGAATCAGCCTCATGAACTCAAATACTTTCTCCTACTTGAGCATCTCTAGATAAAAGTGCTCAAAGAACTTCTCTTGAAAGTCCTTCCACTCCATAACTTCTTGTTATCCATCCTAAGTCTGGATGTCCCACCAACATTTCTCTTGACCATGCAACATGTAAGCTTCCAACTTGACTCTCTTCTCAACAGGTGTCTCCATGTAGTCAAGTATAGTCTGGATAGATTCAATCCATAACTCAACTTTCTATGAACCACCCTCTCGAGTAAAAGTTGGTGGGTGATGCAATTGGAACTCCCTCGTCAGATCATACATGCTTTTCACAACCCTTACTAGGTCTCTTTCCATCAATTTCATGAAACGGGCGAAGTTATCATGAAACTATTCCCCCGCTTCCTTAACCGGTACTATCAGTGCCTCGGGTTCAACTATTGGAGGACCATTCTCATATATGCCCCACAATTGTCCTCTCAACATGCATCTTAGAGGCATATTTCTAAAAATCCAAACTCGCACCTTAGGGCTTAGTTCACAATGTTAACACAATTACATGAAACCAAATTATTTACATTATTTCATCATTTTAAAATATTTTTCTTAAATTTTACATTAGGAACCATTTTCATTTAAATTTCACAAGTAAGAAATTTTTTTTAAGTTCAACAACACACCCATAACCCATTTTCCTGTGCGTGACTAAAATGATGCATGTCACAATAAGCTTGAGTGCCTATAATGATTCATGCATACTCAATACTCGTGCCATTTTGAGCCACAAATAAATATTCAAGAATTCCAGAAATAATAATCACATCATACAATAAGTGCATCACCCAAGGTGAAATAATATTCAACTATAACGACAAACATCGATAACAACATTCCCACCCTGAGTACTTGGGGTTTCCCCCATACATGGGTTTGCAACTCCCATGAACGAGCTCATTACCAAGACCTAAATTTTCTAGTCTTAGTTCTACCTTTCCCAAAATTTTAAGACAAAAGAAGAAGAAATAAAATCTCCTTTGATACCACTTTGTAATGTCCCAACCCGAGTGCCACACAACGGTGCCTCGAGACGGTTCTCCATATAACCTTAGGCGCATCTCCCCGTATTCTAGAGGCTTTGGACTTGTAGTGAGGGTCTGGTAAGTTAGTCATGGGGAGACTATAACCTCTTTTATTAGAGTAAAATACTAGTACAAGTAAACAAGTAAGAACAGAAGAATATATAATCATAATAGTACAAATGTAACAAGAATAACCAAGACAAGAAATATAATACTCAACTGAAAGCTAAACATTAAATGTCTATATATTTGTACCAAGTGTCTAAATGAAATGAAACTGGATGTAAGAGGCTAGCGACTCCCAAGAAGGTCCCAAACCATGTCTGGTTCCCTCAACTAGTGTCCATCCCCAATCATTAATCTAAACTAGGGATCTTTCACTTGTCCTGTCCTGCAACAATAAAGTCTATTCAGGTACCAATCAGGAAGCCCGAGTAGGGTGTGAGTACAACTCAGTAGGCTACCACCAATAGTGTTTAAAAAAATCCAGTCAAAAGCAGTGTATGCAGTTGTATAAATAATAAAAAAATAAGGCAATAAAGAAAAATGTTTATATTTATCCAATTAACCTTTATTTAATAACTTAAACTTATGGGTTCCTGAGGACACCCAGACCACAATACCTACTTCGACCCATGCCAGAGTCTGAACCATTTTCCATGTTCAATTCATAATTATTATGTCACAATATTAAATTTATAAATAGCCAAAAGAATCTATAGTAAAATATAAATGAATGAGTTTGGAAAATCATGTCTAGAACCCTTGTGATTATTTGTAGCATCAGTCCCTATCTCACAACCCCATGGGCATTTGAAGTATTATTCCTTGTACAATAAAATAATAATTTCCTGCATGCCATTGAGTTTATAGCACCATGTCTAGAAACCCTATGGGTATTTGGAGCGATAGTCCATATCCCATAACCCATTCCCAATCAAACATTTATATCATATATACCACATTAATAAATGGTTAATCAACCTTAAACTTCCATCACAATTATCATTCAAAATATTGATTAATTAATTCAACCATTAATCACAACAATTGTTTCATTAATTAAAATATTATTCAACTAAATCCACCATCACAAAAATCCACATAACTAATCCACCAATTAATTATTTAAAATAACCAAACTAATTAATCACATTAGGAACATTAATTAATTCCAAAATTTTTTAACCAAATCCATCATCACAAAAATACTCCTAATTAAATTTATCAATTAATTATTCATGCCAACAAAATTTATTATTAATTTCACAATTTACCAGATTAATTAATCTACCCAATTAATCAATTGATTATAGGAAAACTCACTTATTATTTTCACCATGATATTTGTATAATTTCATACGCATAAACAAATTAAGACTAATGGATTGTATTTCATACCACCTACCTTATGTTAAAGATGATTAACACATAAAAAATCAAGGTATGGTTCGATCTAATTGGGCTAAAATAAATAATGGATGAATACCCTAAAAAACACATATTATCTGTTGATATATATCTTTTGATAATGTCATATATAATTATCATTTTTATAATTATATTTGATATAAAATATGAAAAATTTATAATTATAAAATAAATATCATTTATAAAATAATCATCTCTTTTATTTTTCCATCCACTTTTTTTTAAAAAATATATTATAAAAGGATAGAAAAATAGAGTTAATAAAAGAAATTAAATATAATAATAAAATAAATGTAGTTGGGGAACCAGGTTGATGTGCACAATAGAATGGTTCTACAAGGGGGTGGCACACCCAGTTTCCATGGAGGAAGAAGAGGGACTCCTGACCTACCCAAGTGAAAACTGATGGTGTTTGAAAACGACCAAATATAAAATGATCAACAACAAATGGTTCATTTATATAGAACTCTAATACTCATACGGTTCATCCGCTCCAGAATTAAAACCCTATTTTAATCAACTGTTTCAGTTGAAAATTGGTGATGGAGGGGTTTAATTTACCACATTAATGAATTGGTGTTTGAAATGGTAAAAGATGCTTGAGAAGTAAAGCTTTTGGAATTATCCATGTGTCAAAAAATAGAGGTATCCTATTGAAGAAGATGACCTTAATGCTAAAAACGAAAATCCAATTATTTTAATTAATATAATAAATTAATTATTTAACATAAATATTAAATAATATCAAATGTCCACTGCACATATAATTTATACTCTATATAGGGTAAACCCCCTGTTTTGAACACATCCGTTGTCTCATATTTCTCATACGACACACAATTTTTGAGTTATTAATGGGTTTTTCTTTAAAAAATAGAATAATTAATTAATTAAAAAACAAAGGGTTATTTTTTTGTGAGTGAGGCATCCAAACATTCGATGAATACAAATGTAATACCTTGCCTAGGGTAAACCCCTCATTTCGGACCCATTGGTGGTCATAAATTTCCCATACGATGCACCATTTTGGATATATTTAATTATTTTTGTTAAAAAAATATTATAAATTATTTAATAACTTTGTCTCATGAGAGAGGCATCCAAAAGTCTGACGCCTACACATGTCATACCCTACCTTCAATTATTTTGAATAAATTTTCCATGCTTAAAAAAATATAATTAATATTTTTAAGTTTCCTATACTGAGGCTTTATGGGCCTCATAATCTCACAGTACTCAGTGTCTAACTTCAAAAACATTCCCTTAAATATTACAAAGTGTTAACTGTCCATTACTTCTTTTGTACAGAATTTAAATATTTATTAAGTTCTGTTTCCAATATAATATTATTTTTTTTCACATAAAGTATTTAAAATATAAAAAAAGAAATAACTCAAAGAAAAACATACTTGAAAAAAGCACAGAATCTTACAATATACTATTGGTTAATCCATTTAAACTTATGGATCAACTGTGACCTAGAGGAATCATACTTGAGTTGCTGATTGAATCATGATGTAGATCATCCCTATCCAGTATGTCCACTCATCTAGATTTACCCTCAACTTGTTTTGGTATACAACATGCACCGTTCTCATCAATTGTACATATATATATTCACACACATGCAAGGGGGTCTAGGGAAGTGAAGAATAAATATAGAAATTAATGGAAGCACAAGCCTTTATACATATTTAATAAAAACGACGCTGCATAGACTGTTAATAAAACTAATTTATTATTAAAATCATCACACATAATCATAATAAATAATTAAATAAACAATACAAATAAGAAAGGTTGGTTATCACTCAAGACTAGTCAATAGGTAAAGGTAAAGCATGATAAAAATTAAATGAAATAAATTTAAGTAAGAGATAATATATTTAAATTAAATGAATTATTTAAATTTAGATAATTTCATTTAATTTAGTCCAATTATTAATTTAATTTTTTTTCCAAAAAGTATATTAATTAAATAATTTAATTTTAACCCAAAATTAAATTAATTATCTAGAATATTAAAATTAATATTTTTATAATAAAAAATTAATTAATTTTTTTTTATATTTTTAAAAAAATTTAGGCCCCGAAACCCTATGTAGGGACAATATGGGTTGGGACGACCTTGTGAATGCCTGTTTTGTGATGAGTGTACCCCATGCAATGGTGTTCTAGTCTAGAAAGTTCAATCCAAAACCATTATAGGTCAAACCAAAACCATCCCGACACATATTGGGTTGGACGACCCATCTATACTATGTATTAGCTATTTTGCAGAAGAATACCTGCATAGAAAGCCCAATCCAGAAGTGTCGCATGTGGCATGGGATATCAGGGCCATGGCTAGGGAATATATGGGTGATGAGGCTCATGACCGATGATGGTGGCTGCACAACAGTTCGACTAAAGAGATCATTCCTAGTAAAGGGGAGCACCCAATGGTAGTTGGGATCTGGTGGATGATGATTGGGAATAGAGGTCTCAGCCTTGAAAGGCTCTTGACATCAGGTACGGTGCAACGTATAGGTCGACGATAACTATATTGGGAAATAAATGACTTTAATGAATGGGAAAACTAGTGGTCTGATGCATGATGAAAGTTATCAAGTTGAAGGTTTGATAGATAATTACTACGGTCAATTAGGGAGGAAGGTGATGGTGATGGGGCCATAAAAAGAGGCAAGAAACTGTGGGAGGTCGACCAGGCTAGATCTTCTTGGAGACGTGGGAGGGTATGATTTTCTAAGGTGGTGTGGTGGCCAACTGATGTAGGGGGTGGAATGGGATGGGGTTAGGCAGACGACACCAGAGAAGGTCATAGGATGGAGGCGATTGGCCATGAAAAGTGATAGAGACCCACTAGGGTTTACTATATTCATGTGGATGCTACTCTCTCTATATTTTTTTCATTCCCCAGATCGCACCACCACCCAGGATAAATGGCAGTCCATTTTTTTAATATAATTTTTGAAAATAATTTTTATCTATTTATTTAATGAATAATATTTATTTACATATTTATTCAAAAATTCAATAAATGTTAAGGAGGATGAGCAGAACATATTTTTTTCCAATGAAAAATATTTATTTACTAGATTTTAAAATAAATATTTATCATTGTCTGAGTTTGTGAAAGTCACAAGTAAAATAATAAAAATATTATTATTTACATGGCATGGGGTTTATTGGGGATTAATTTATTATTTAGGTTCTTTAGGAAATTAATTTTTATTAAATCCTAACTCTAGTTCTATTTATAGACTGCTATTTAAATTTACGAAAGGTTAATTGCTGTGTAGAAAAATTTACACTCAAGATCTCCCTCCTCCTCTCTTACTATCAAGAATGAGAAGAATAAGATAAATTCATTCAAGATTTAGGTAATGTTAAGTGATCAAAGAGAACAATGCAAGATGATCAATTTTCCACGCTAGCTTCTGGAATTCCATCGATGTTATTCAGAGATAAAAGGAGAACATGTGGATCACTGCTAGAGGGGATTTACTTTGGGTCGTTTCTATGTAACAATGATACACTGATTAGGTTAGAACAATGAAAACAATTAATATATAATGATCTCAAGACTGAGACAATATTTCTTCTTGTGTTATAAATTAATAATAAATTAATATGAAAATATCCTCTATCTTGGTTCTAAAAAAATAATTTGTTAATATTCTTTGAAAAAAATTTCATTGGTTATAGTTTTCACATCATGTAAATTGTGAATGATCCATTGAATTTGAAAAAGTTGAGTTTCCCATCTACCCAATAGGCACTTCCACTATGTTCTGAACCATCAGTTCCACTACATAGTGGATTATTTTATGAATCCATCAATGCTTGGAAAGTTCATGTACCATTCATGAATACATATACATATACCTAATCATAACTATAATTCCACATGCGATACTACATGCGCACCTTAATGTACATATGTGGTATTGAGTACAAAAGGCCCTTTAAGCACTACTAAAAGACCTCAACTCACACAAGTGAATAATAAAGTTAATGCATGTGCATGTGTCAATAGAATTTATAACAACAAAAACAATAATAATTTACTTGAGAAAAATAATTGAATACAAATAAAATGCTAAGAATCAACCATTATAAATCATGGAATAGAAACTAGCTCTTCTCGTACCACCAACATGAGTTATACCAAAAGTTACAAAATTCTCATCTTATACTATATGAGAGAGTTACAATGAATATAATAAGCAAAAAATCTCATTCCACCAGGAGAATCTATGTCACGACCCATCCTCGGGGCCTGTGCCGTGACTACCCCAAGCCCGCCTTCCATAGGCCAGGGGCTGGCGACTAGCACCAAAGGCGTAAATCCCGACAAAAAGGGGAAGACATTGCCTTTATAAAGTAAAAAAACACCACAGAGTAAGCCAGTAGAAGTAAACACTAAGTAAACTGAGAATAATAGTAAGGGTGGAAAAGTAAGTGGGCCAGAATAAAAACCCAAACTGAAAGTAAAGTACAACTGGAAAGGAAGTACAAAAACTGAAAAGTAAAGTAGCAATGCCGAGCCGTCCATTGGAAATCCCACTTGACGGGTGGGTACAGATAGCCTCATCAGCTCCTCGGGTCTTGCCATCCGCCCTGTGTACGTCCCACCCAGTGGTCCACCTCCAGGTACTATCTCATCGTAAAATCCACCTCTAGGTACCGAATCGATGTGATATCCACCTCCGGGAACCGTCCAGCTCTACAAGCCTCAACCTTGATCAGTGATGTCTGTCGTCTGCAACCAACACAATGTAGTGCGGGCGAAGCCCGTGCAGGGGTGAGTATACAAACTCAGTAGGGACCCCGAGACCCCCTAAGGTCTCCCTGAATCCACAAAGGATAAACCAAAAAGAAAAGATACAATCACGGAGTATCATCCAACACTACTTAGGTATATTCCCATACATATACCTAAGACATCAATCCAGTTCAGCTCCAACTCACGAGCTCAAGTACAATCCAGTCCACTCAGGAAGGTAAAACATAATCCACACAGGAAAGCATAATCCAATCCACACAGGAAAGCACAACTCAATCCACATAGGAAACAAGTCAATCACATAGAAGATAATGATTGAAAGTCAAGACTCAGCTCACACAGGTATACATCATTTGTAAAACAAAAGGAGATGATCAAATGTAGTTACTGATTCATCTAGCTGGGACCCATGTAGGATACTAGACCAGCTAAGTTGTCGGACTGACATAGGATACTAGTCCAGCTACTATGTCAGACCCACGTAGGATACTAGTCCAGATACTCTGTCGGACCCACATAGGATACTACAACAGAGGTCAATACTGTCAAACCCACGTAGGATACAAGTATAGTAGTTGTCATCGCCGAACCCACGGAGGATTCCAGTACGAAAGTCTTCACCGTCGAACCCACATAGGATTCCAGTACGGTTGTCATCGTCGTCAAACCCACAAAGTATTCCTGTACGGAAGTCTTCACCGTCGAAGCCATGGAGGATTTCAGTACGGTTGTCATCATCTTCGAACCCACAGAGGATTCTAGTACGAAAGTCTTCACCGTCGAACCCACGGAGGATTCCAGTACGGAAGTCATCACCATCGAACCCATAGAGGATTTCAGTACGGTTTTCATCGTCGTCGAACCCATGGAGGATTCCAGTACGGAAGTTTTCACCATCAAACCCACGGAGGATTTTAGTACAGTTTTCATCGCTGCCGAACCCACGGAGGATTTCAGTGCAGTCGTCGTCGCTGCTGAACCCACAAAGAATTTCAGTGCAGTAGTCATCGTCATCGCAGTCACAGCCAGCTCTAGGGTTCCCGCACACAACATGCTCGTTTTCGAGAGGGTCTGCTCCACGATCCAAGGGGGTTGATACATCAACTGACACGTAGTCCAGAGTTGATGTATCCCAAAGTTCCTTCTCGTCATTAGAAACTCAACGCAACAGACAATGCGTCAATCGGATGCCCGATCTGAGAGTTATTGGACTTTTCGTTCCAGGGGTCTGGTTGGGTTTTAAGTCAAAACCAACTGGACCGTACTCCAACTACATCCAAACCTCGAGCAGAGTAATCCAAAAGGTCCATCTCACTAAGAGGAATCCAACAAAGTTGACGACATGCCAATTGTGTGTCCAGATCTCAAGTTATAAGCATTTTTGCTCCGAGGTCCCGGTTGGTTTCAGGTTTGAACCAACCCGACCATACCCAAAGTTCTTCGAAACCTTGAGTGTAATATACCAAAACGACCATCTTGATCCAAGGATCTTATCTCAACTGACGGTGCGTCAATCAGAGGTCCGTAGCCCAAGTTACATGCATTTAAATGAACCTATCTGGTATTAGGGGGTTTTGGGCCCAAACCAACCCGACCCAAGACCCCCTGGGTCGGCCCGAACTGGGTCGACCCGACTCGAGTCCGGGTCTGACCCAACAGAGCACGGCCCGGCCTGGCCGGCGCGGCACGGCCCGGCTTGACCTGGGCGGCCAGGCCCGACCTGGGTGGCCGGTTGGCCTAGCACGAGTGCGACCCGCATGGCCATCTCGGTGCTGGCTGAGCTGTCGCGGAGGGGGGGGGGGGGGGCGTTGCCCCCTTGTTTTGAAATGGCAGCCCCACATGGGGGCTGCTCCTTTGGCCAACCGGGGGTTATGACCCCCGAACTTCTCCGATCGGCCGGCTCGGCTGGCCGGCCGTGCTCCCGCCACAGGACCCCGCGGTTCCGCCCCTCCGACGCGTCGGTGACCGGTGGTTCCGGCCGCCGCTCCCTGCTTCTTCGCGGCCAAAGACCGCAACCTTGGTCCGACCGGCGCGGCGCGATGACGCCAGACCTTTCTTCCATGACCCGCTCCGGCCGCGGCCTCTTCATGGTTCTCCAGTGCGACGCGACGGCGCCGTGCCCCTTCGTCGCGGCCCGACTCTGGCCGCAGTTTCGTTCGACCTCAACGGCGCGGCGTGACGGCACCACGCTTCCTTGCCTCATTTATCCTTGTTCCCGCGTGGTGCTGTTGCACCACGCCGCCTTTGTTCGAGCCGTAATGATCACAACAACAAAGGGGGGAGGAGGGTCGGCCGTGTTCATGCCATCCGACCTCCTCCCGTTAAATTGATAACAAGCGGCCCAAAGAAATTGTCGATGAAGTGCAAAGTATATTCATGGACAAAAATCAAACCCCTACCTTGAAATTGACGTCACACATCGGGTGTCACGATATAACGGCGTCGTGGAAGAATGGTATCGATTCTGTCAACATCGAAGGAAGAAGAACATTGTCTTTGGTGTCTGTCTCCACGGTCGGCGTCTTCTCCCTTGACACGGAGGGAGAGAAGAGTAGTTGGTCGTTCTTCGTCGAGAGAGAACATTCTTCTTCATTGGAGGAAAATTCTCCCTTCCCTCCTTCTCATCCTTAGCTCTCCACCAAGAAATTAATCCCCCCAAAAATAATAGAGTTCTCTCTCTATTATTTTTATGGCACAAAACCCAAGAGTCATCCCTCATAAAAGTGAAAACACATGGATTAAATGTGGAGAGATGAATTCAAAAATATTTGAATTAAAAGAATGAATTAATTCACTTCATTGATGGTGGAGTGTTGGAAAACATATTAAAACATGGAATTCCAAGAGTTCAAGGGGGTTTCAAGGGAGTTTAAAAGGGGTAGTGTTCATGTGGGCCCCTCAAACATTATCCTCCCTTTGGAGATATAAACCACCAAGTAAATAAAATAATGTCACACACTATTTTATTTAATTTATAAAGAAAAACCAAAAGTTAACTTCTGCTCTCAACCAAATGCAATTGCGGTGAAGGTCTTCTTAAGCGAATACTGGTGCCGTGAGTTTATCGGTGCCCTTGGATTTCAATTCCGAGTTCTAGTTCAAAAGATAGAAAAAACCACTCGTTCGTTCACTGAACGTACTCGACCTAAACTTCGGGAAATTATTCCGGGCACACTGGGCCTCAAAATCAGGTGCCGTTTGAAACTGCGCACTCGTAAAATTCCAAAGAAATTAAGAAAAAAAATTCCTTGAAATTTCCGGGTCTTTACATTACTCCCACATCAGGGATTTATGTCCCCGTAAAGCTTCAACACACACTAAGGAGAACAAAGTGGTACTGGGCACGCATCTGAGCCTTCCACTCCCATGTTCTCTCCTGGAGGTTCTCGTGCTACCAGTGGAAGCGCACCTGAGGAATCAACCATCCTCATAGGACCTTCTCCTGTCGATCCTTGATCTCCACTGGAACCTCCACAAACTTATCCCCGTCATCGATGTCCAGCTCCCTATGGTCGATGATGTGTGAAGGGTCATGCACGTATCTCCTTAGCTGAGACACGCAGATGACATCGTGCACCCGGTGCAACTGAGGTGGAAAAGGTGAAGCGGTAAACCACCTCGCCTACCCTGCTGAGGACCTAGAAAGGTCCGTAGAACCTCGGAGATAACTTGCCGTCTTGGCCACATCTCCATAAACCTCGTCGAGGTGGAACCCATATAAGGACATGGTCGCCATCCTCGAAATCTAGAGGCCTCCATTTCCTGAAACTCAAAACTCTTGCTACCCTGAGGGTAAGGATGACCGAATCAAGAGTGATCGACCGCACCCTCCTATGCATGAGTTTTTCCTGTGCTTCCTGAGGTTTCCTTTTCGCCGACCAAGGAAAACCCATCACAACGTTATAGATAAACCACAACCCTTTTGCCTAATACAGTCAATCTGAGTGTGAACCGTGAATCCAATTCATACCCAGACCAACGTCGTAAGGCCTCGACGCTGCCACCAAGAGGTTCCAACCGAAACTCTCACCTCAAGGGTCAGATCACACCATCGGCGTAAGTGTGATTATCGAGTCTCCTCCCAAAGGTATCTCGAGACGTGAGGGTCAAGTCAATGACTTAACCGAAAACTCTAAGTATGGGACAAGATTTATGGAAGGTAGGAATGATTGGTATCTATGCCTATTGATACAAAAGCTAGTAGTAGACACGGACCGTTCCTAAAATTATTCTTAGAGCCCTTGGGTCACACTCCTTGACCGCATACATCTATTCTCTTCCCCTGCCCTCCAGCTCCCTGAGCCTGGAAAGGACTTCAAAGGCGGGTGATTGTAACATGTCGAAATGTACACCACCTCATGATGCTCTCCTTGCTCTGCTTCCACATCTGCTGCTCTGCAGATTTATCTGTCCTTAACATTTCCTCTTCTTGAAACATTTGCATGCCCAAGTCTCTGAGACTGGCGCCAGTTCGTATCTTCCCACTACTAACATTCACCGGCTATAACCGATCAACCAAAGAACATTCAACCAAAAGGTTCTCTCTATCACCCTAACATATGTAGGAATGTATAAAGGAAAGAGTGATTACTCGGATATCCTTAAACACACCTCGCTCAGAGGTCCGAGCTCTATAGAACTGATCAAATCATATTCATTGAGTACCCGGAATGATCAATATGAATTGATGAATACTCAGCTACCGACATGTCATTCTTCCATAGCTGTATAAGCTCTAGAAAACTCTCTACCACCTCCTCAAGCCAGTCCTCAGCCGCCTGTGAGTCGGGCTTGCCTCGGAACTTGAGGAACATCTGGTGCTGAAACATAGGTAAGGCACTAAGCCTACAAGTATCCTCTACCGTTACCGCCGATAGTGTCTGCTGACCAACAGGTAGTGATATAGCTGAAACACTGCCCGATGGTAATATCTCAGGAATAGGTCCACGTACTGAAGCCCCATCAATATACAGACCAACCTCGTAGTCACTCACTGGGAATCTCCAGTAGCTAAGTCCACCATCCACTCTACTGGTGCCTCAACTAGGCGGAAAACTCTAACAATCACCTCCATCCAGTCTACTGCTGCCTAGAAATTTGACTCGCCTCGTAACCTCAGAGGCCTCTGCTGCTGGAACTCTTGAAATGCACTTTGTCAGCATGCATCGTCTACTAGTACAACTGGTGGCATCTACTGCCTAATAGGTGGTGGTGTTGCTGGTACACCACCCAAAGGTGCCAACCTAGCAAGGGGACCCTGCACCGGAGCCTTGTCGCTCAGTGGGCCATCATCGTGCACTATCTGAGAACTCCAACTAACCGACTGCGTGGAGACATCCTGAACAGATGCGACACGGTCCATGATTTATACCTGGTGATCTGACACAAAGTAATCACAAAGAAAACTTTTGAAACACACACGCAATCAATGTTTTCGTGCACCGAGTCGGAAATCAGAAGTCAGGGTCCTGGTGTATGGATACGTCAGCCGCCGCACCAACAATGGACTCCATGGAATGATAACCACACTCAATACCCTTAACACTATTGCTTCACATATAAGAAAGATCAGAGTCCTGAGTTCTGCGGTAGAACCAAACTCCTTTGATACAAATTTGTCACGACCCGTCCTTGGGGCCCGTGTCGTGACTACCCCAAGCCCGCCTTCCATATGCTAGGGGCTAGTGACTAGAACCAAAGGCATAAATCCCAACAAAAAGGGGAAGGAATTGCGTTTATAAAGTAAACAAACAACACAGAGTAATCCAGCATAAGTAAACACTAAGTAAACTGAGTACAATAGTAAGTGTGAAAAAGTAAGTGGGCCAGAATACAAACCCAAACTGAAAGTAAAGTACAACTGGAAAGGAAGTACATCAACTGAAAAGTAAAGCAGCAACGTCGAGCCGTCCACTGAAAATCCCATCTGAAGGGTGGGTACATATAGCCTCCTCAGCTCCTTGGGTCCTGCCGTCCACCCTGTGTACGTTCTGCCCAGTGGTCTACCTCCAGGTACCGACTCGTCGTATAATCCACGTCCGGGTACCGACTCGACATGATATCCGCCTTCGAGAACCTTCCATCTCTACAAGCCTCAACCTCGATCAGTGATGTCCGTCATTTGCAACCAACACAACGTAGTGCGGGCGAAGTCCGTGCAGGGGTGAGTATACAATACTCAGTAGGGACCCCGAGATCCCCGAAGGTCTCCCTGAATCCACAAAGGATAAACCACAAAGAAAAGATACAATCACGGAGTATCATCCAACACTACTTAGGTATATGCACATACATATACCTAAGTCATCAATCCAGTTCAGCTCCAACTCACGAGCTCAAGTACAATCCAGTCCACTCAGGAAGGTAAAAGATAATCCACACAGGAAAGTATAATCCAATCCACACAGGAAAGCACAAATCAATCCACATAAGAAACAAGTCAATCACATCGAAGATAATGATTGAAAGTCAAGACTCAGCTCACACAGGTATACATAATTTGTAAAACAAAAGGAGATGATCAGATGTAGTTACTGATTCATCTAGCTGGGACCCACGTAGGATACTAGACCAGTTAAGCTGTCAGACACACGTAGGATACTAGTCCATCTACTATGTCGGACCCACGTAGGTTACTAGTCCAGATACTCTGTCGGACCCATGTAGGATACTACATTAGAGGTCAATACTGTCAGACCCACGTAGGATACAAGTACAATAGTCGTCACCGCCGAACCCACAGAGGATTCCAGTACAAAAGTATCCACCGTCGAACCCACAGAGGATTCCAGTACGGTTGTCATCGTCGTCGAACCCACAAAGGATTCCAGTAGGGAAGTCTTCACCGTCGAACCCATGGAGGATTTCAGTACGGTTTTCATCGTCGTCAAACCCACCAAGTAAATAAAATAATGTCACACACTATTTTATTTAATTTATAAAGAAAACCCAAAAGTTAACTTCTGCTCTTGACCAAATGCAATTGCGGTGAAGGTCTTCTTAAACGAATACCGGCGCCATGAGTTCATTGGTGCCCTCAGATTTAAATTCCTAGTTCCGGTTCAAAATATAGAAAAACCCGCTTATTAGTTCACTGAACGTACCCGAGCTAAACTTCGGGAAATTATTCCGGGAACACCGGGCCTCAGAATCAGGTGCCATCTGAAACTGCGCACTCGTAAAATTCCAAAGAAATTGAGAAAAAAATTTCCTTGAAATTTCCGGGTCTTTACAATCTATACCATATTTGAGTAGGATGTTGAAATATTATGAAAGAAAGATAAAAATTATTAAGGAAATAAAAAGAGGGAAAATAACATTCGGAAAAAATAAATATATGTGAATACATTCAATAATCCTCAATAGGATGGAAAATCACATATGTACATCCTCACCATGATGGAAAACAATCTGAGTACCCATAATCAGTAGTATATCACCATGTATACCAATAAGAATAAATAATAAACAGGAAATAGATAGTACATATATAAAGTTTCTATATATAACAGAATGACCAAATGAAAATTCATAGACACTTACCAAAATTCAAACTATAAATATTATTTAAGCCATAACATAAATTATATCCATTATGTGATAATATAAGATATCCAACTATTTTAATAAAACATATAATTAGGTTATGAAACAATAAACCATCCATGACCATCACTCAAAACATAACTCCTTCGTAAGTCATCATATAATTTTTTTCCCAAAACCAAAACACTAACCACAATAATCCATTCTTAGTTCATTATCTGCAATTTCTAAACTAGTTAACCCATTTCCACTCCTAACAACTTACTTTAATCAACACCATAAATAATTTTCTAGAAAGATCAATTTACCCAACTCATAAATCATTAAAATTTTATACTGTTACTTATACTACTAAATGTCAAGAAATATCTCCCAACAGACACACCCATGTCTCCCATGAAGCAATTATATCACTAAAGTCTTTCCTACTATCTCGCTACCACAAAAACATCAAATAATCCTTACAATTTTCATGGTCACTAACCAAACTACCCATATATAAATATTCTCTCACCAAGCATGTATCATTTTAATAACTATATTGAATCCATCATAAATCAAGAAAACTCAAGTGGATAATTAGGGAGGGTATTAACTAGTATTAAATCCCTAGGATAAAGGAAACCAATAATAGTAATAAAGAAGACCCAAAAAAATAATACATATAGTAATCAGTAATAAAAATAATAAAAAGTTAAAAATGAATCAACCTAAAACAATAATGACAAACTCTCCCATTTTAACTCTCTTTGGAAGAAATAATATTCAATATATCACCCTAAGTCACCTAGTAGGATACCATCTTGATTAATTAATCATATAAAGGATTTCACCTATGTTACCCATACTCAAAATTAGGACTATTAGAATATATAAAAATTAAAATCAAATTATAAATTTATTTAAGAAAAATGATACAAAAAATAAGTGGCTAAACCATCCCTTTATATTCCACTGAACCCAGTCATTAAAACTCCATAAATAAAACCTCATTTGAAACTTCAGTATTGTTTATTTACTTATAATTCATTTTTATTTTAAATGGGAATAAATGGTTTACTCTTTGAACTATTGCTGTATTTTATAGAACATTTTAAGCAATAAAATTAAAATATACAAGGTGAAAAAATCATACACATAAACCAATATACATTCATTTTATACTAAGATATTCAAAGAAATAATTTATATAGGGATATATAGATAAATAAAAATAATAAAGGATTATCAATGATTAATAATTTATGTATTAAAACATAATAATGGTTTTGAAAGATGGTTAGAAAGTAAAATAATAATAAAATATATGCATATAAAACAGTGACAGAAAATGATTCAATTTAACATGTAAATCCACTTATTAAAACCTCTTAATTAAATAAATATATTTTTTATTTGAAAAATAAACATTTAAAATTTATTAAAATTATAAAAATAAAAAAAGTCACATTAGAGATAAGAACCAATTTAAATAATAAGGGTTTGAGACCATAAAGCCCACTCACTCGAGGATGAGTTCATCCCAATTCTATAACTCCCTTGTAGATCCTTGAAAATAATTAATGAATATCTATACACAATTTAACGCAAATGAATTACCAAAAAATCAATAAATAAATCGTAACAGATTCTAAAAAATATTATAATAAAAATCGTTAAATTACCTAACTCAAACAATCCTGAATTTCACCCAAAATCAATGAAAATTTTAAAATAAATCCTTTGGTAATTCAAATTCCTTGAAAAAATGATTAATGAAAATTATATATTTTATTTAACCCCCTATATCCGTCACATGTGAAATACCCAAGATCTCATATGGATTCCACCATGATATAGTGAAATCAATTCTCAAATCCCTAGTCCAACCAATCAAAATCAGATAAGAAATAAGAGGAATATAAAAGTATATCATAAGACACAAACTTACCATGATTTGGAAAATCAAGTCCTCCCTAGAAACCATGAATAAAGATGGTAAATAGGTAATAATAAGGATAATAAATGGGTGGCCAACCCTCTCATGTGGATAACTCAATTGAAATAACATTGAAGGTTGTTCAAAAATAGAAAACCAAAAATGTCCCTATTTTGAAAAAATTGGTTTGGAACTATTAGACACCTAATGGCTATCAACCGAACACCCACTAGACCACCAGGGAATTGGTATAAGCCCCCCAAACACCTAGTGAAAATACCATAGGTATTCCACATTATTTAATAATTAAATAATACTATTGGAGGATTAAAACATCCCACTTTATTTCTTTTCAACCCCAAAATCTAAACCATTATCTCACCCAAAACCTCCATCTATCATGGTTTCCAATTCACTTATAACAATCAACACTCTAATAAAAAATTCCCATCATTATTCCATAATAAAACTACTGGAACATAAGTACACAACTCACAACCCTAAAATCCTGACATTGAAATGGTACACTAACACACCTTCCATTCCTAAAAACACTAAAAACATATTCAAGCTATTATTATGATGGTACCTATCATAAGAATTACATACTATACAAAAAATTATACTTGATCACTAAATCTTGATTTACTATATTCATTGAAAGAAAATACAAATAATTCAAAAATATTAATTCAAATATACATAATAAAAACCAATCAAAGAAATTTAGTTTATATATATAAGACTTTACATAAATTTTTATTCCAAACACACTTTTAAAACTCCAATTTTCAAAAAACCAAACATATTTTTTAAATCCCAATTTTGAAAATATTTACTAATTTATCCAAAATAAAATACCATTTCCAAATAATTTTAAAATTCCATTTTTATTTAAAATTTTTATGCTATGGATTGGATCGTCCAAATGGCTCTTGATGGGGTCATCAAATAACCTCAGGCCTGACTCCCCATATGCCAGAGGCTTCCAAATAGTAGAGAGGGCCTAATATAGTCATGAGAAGACTATGAATTCAATAGTAAATCTTGATGGTCATGCCCAAATCTATAAACAATTCGACATGACCTATTACTATGGAGTACATCCCAAAAACATATACATGTGAAATAGGAAGAAAATAGGGCCCCATAGTCTATAATTGAAAGAAGTAAATCTAAAAATACAAATAGTAAATACATAATAGAGCATAAAAAGATAAATATGAAATCATCATATAAATAAATGGATCATTTTCTTGTATATGATGAATAATAATCCAAAGTAAACAACATTGTCCTTTATGAATACTCATATAATGATCCCAATGAATCATTGGACCCAATGGCTTGCTAAATGAACCACGTATCTAACTCAAAGCGATACTTGTGACCTAAGAGAAAACATGAAGGTCTAACCAAAATCATCGAAACTCATTCCATGTATATGGGTAGGAGGGGAGTCCAATAACCCAATAGAAATCCATAATTCTTAAATGATACTGAGTGCTAGTGTGATCAAGTGGATATAGAGGAAATATATATCATTGGTGAATATTTTTTTGAACACACTTAAAAAAAACATTTAATGCATATACAAGTATATGTTAGGTAATTTTTTTCTAACCAGGAGACCATGACACATAACCATACTTTCTTTAGTTATATTCTAGAAAAAATAGGGTCACCTCATACCATAGCCTAACCCAAACCCAAAGACTCTAAGTAGGGTATCACAACATGAAAAAACCCATAACCAAAGATGCATGATAAGGTGGTATACAGTATAGAACCATCCATTCCCACTCAAGATAGGTCACATGTCAGATGTCATAGTTATATCTTTTCAATCAAGGGATGAGACTCATGAAGTACCCTGGACAATACTTCTCACTCAAGGGAGGCCACACATCTTGTCTCCAGAAACACTTTATCACTTAAGGTTTTCCCTAATGTCACACAAAACTAGGACCCCATATATCCAATGAAATTCCTATCACTACCCTCTCACTCATGATTGGGACAATCCTTAGGGTCCATATACCACACAAGCATCCACCGCCTATCACAAGCAAAAAATCAACACATGCACAAAACAACAAACAAGGCATGATGACAATCTTAAAAATCACTATATCATCACTAGGGAAATAGTACCTTGAGACTGAGTCCCATATCCCAACATATTTGAACACCCATCACAACCCTCTAATAGATATGTTACATCCATCCAAAACAACACACCACTTTGATACCGAAATAAAAATCTCCAACCAACTCACACATTATGAATCATGATGAATCAACACAATTAAAATGTAATAAAAAAATGGGAAGCACAAAAATCACATAATATTTAGAAAATATGGAATTTCCTTCTTGATTTAAGGATACCAAAAGACTTATCTAATCCCTTATGAATTTCATTTTGAAACCAAGTAAAAATCATCCTTTAAAAACATTTAGAGATGTAATCACATTCTATATTAATCACACTAATCCATTAGAAAAAATACCATTAAAATATTATTTTAAAAAACCATTTCTCAATTTGACATATAATTTTAAAACCAAATTTCTAAAATAACCCATTTCAATTTGGAATTACCATTTATGTAAAATCCATTTTTATATAAAATTATAAATTGAAAATCTCTTTCTCTTTGAATCACAAATCAAACCACCAAGAAATCCATAAATAATTCCACCAATATTCATTTCACCAAGGAACCACCATCAAAGAGTTTAGAAAACTTTGAGTCCCATGTTAAAAATTAGTTTGATATAAGCCCATCCTAATCCATAGGTTATAAAAGTCATGAAACATGAAAAAATAATATTAATGATGGAACATGAAAATAATAAATACCAAATGTGAAATAGACTCAAATAAATTCAAGGCCACCTACCTTAATTGATGATCCATAAATCATCCCATAGTTACACTGACCTCCTCTGATTCAACGATAACATATCTCATTAATAAACAATACAAAATTAATAAATCAAACAATTAAAACTAAAAATAGAAAATGGAATTATTGATGCCAAACTGAAAAGGTAATATGACAACATTGAAACCATGAGAAATGGTGTGTGATCCACTCTCAACAACTAACAAAACCTAGGACACCAGATCATCAAATTAAAATCTTGATTCAACAACCAATTTCATTCAAAATAAAAAAAACCTAAATTAATCTATGAGAAAACATACCTAAAAAATAATTCCAAATGATGGCCTAAACACACCCTCCTAAGACCACCTCTATGCGATACACATGAAATCCCCATAAAGAGGGATAATTTAACCATGATTTGGTGAAATAAAATCTCTAAAACCTTAACCAAAAAACCAAAAATTATAGGAACGTAAAGGGGAGAGAATAAGGGAAAATATAATAGTTATCCAACAAATAATTAACATGAATAACTCCCTAGAATGGTCTAGATCAAAGGGAGGAAAAGGAGGGGGGGAGGTGATCAGCCTCCCCCTCAACCCGCATAAACCAGAATTGGAAATACCTGAAGGGGTTTACCATTTTTAGGTCCTAAAAATATCATCCCAACCTCTTAAAAATGATTCCCTTTACTTTAGTCTAAGTGTGACCCTGAGGGTTGTAGTGTGAATTCCCTTTAGGTATAGGGTCAATCCCTTAGTTTGAAATTATCATGGAATAACCCCTATATATTTTGGAATGATAAAATATAGATATAACCATCCCCAAGGAACTAAACCTTCATATAATGGTTCATAAATACACATCACTCATCATGGAACATCCTGAGAATCACGAAACAACATTCTAAAAATGCAAAAATTTAGAATCTGTGTTACCCTAACCCTAGATTGGATGATCACCCAAGAACTTGAACCACCAACCAAACCTCAATCCTTATCAAAAAACATATTTCTAATATTTTCTAATTCTCATATTTCTGATCCAAAATTCAATTCATTCTACATTCCCTTCTCTCAGACCAAAATCCAAATTCACCCTGACCTCCACCAATGCATAATTACATTATTCATTACAAAAAACCCCATTAGAAAACATTTTTCTTAACTTTTAAAATACCAAAATGTTTCACTAACTATTTAAATATCAAACTAAAAAAACCATCAATAACTATAAAATATACTAAATAGTGAATTTTACTAAATTTTTCTCCCAAAAAAATGCAGTTAGATAAACAATAATTACCTTATTGAAAATTATAAAAAATTAAAATAATTCATATACAAAAATCATAATATTTGATATGAACATGTTTTATGTGCCTCTATTATGATGATATATTAATGAATGAAACAACTGGATCCTATCTAAGACCTATGAATTAGAGATTATTCTTAATCATTATATACTCAAAATATCAAAATAACCCTTATTCTTATGTATAGTACCTATACTAAACACCCAAGAATCCTTGGTAACCTAGATTTCCACCATATCTATGCTGGTTAGACATGCACACAATCTTCCTCCCATATATTTAAATCTTATCTCAACCACTAATTGACTCTAATAAAAAATAATTTATTTGATAAAAATTTTCAACAATCCATCTAAGAACTTTTTTTTGACTTAAAATGGACAACTACATTTCCTAAGAACATTCCAAGATCTTTAAGGGTTGACAGATAGTGTCAAGGTACTAAGTAGATCATTTGGGAATAACTTTCCCTTTTTTAAAAACTATTTGTATTTATACTACACTATACTAAAAATACATAAAGGGTCATTCAGATATCAAACTTCATAATCTATAAATAAAATAAAATGAGACACCTCTTGTTTGTGTTTCAAAATCCTACATGATAATATAGAAAAATAAATTTATATGATTGTAGAAAAAAACATAGTAGTTATCTAGATGAAAAAATAAAAAATAAACAAGCACATTTTTTTAAAAAAATAAATGTTTTTATATGTAGGATAAATACTCCTAACATTATTCACCCTTTCTCTACTACATGGTAGAGTTCTTCTATTCTACATCAATGAGATGTAGTGCACATACATGGTATGAGTGAAATGACCTTATAGGAACCACTAAAATACCTTAACTAACATAAGTGAATAATATAGTGTATGAACATGCATGTGTCTTTGGAATTTATAATAATAAATATAATAATAATATTTTACTAGAGAAAAAAATTAAAAATAAATAACATGTCAATAATATCACATTATAAATAATAAAATAACTATTATCTCCTCTCACACCATTAAGATAAGTTATATTGAAAGTAATAATAAACTCACTCACACCTATAAGATCTTTTATACCATATGTACTAAAACATAACTACCACACAACCAAGAGAATATATACCAACTTTGAGTTTAAGCTCCAAATTCCATTAAAGAAAGATAAACATCCTCAAGAAAATTCTAAATGGGAAAATAACATCTAGACATACTAAATATGAGGAAAAATATATGAACATCCTCAACAGGAGAGAAAATCGTATATTTACATCCTCATCATGAGAGAAAATAATCATGATACTCATATAAACAGAATTATATATAAATTTATTAAAATAATAATAGATAATACACTAGAAAAAATTAGTAAACATATCAAATAGAAACATATAACCAACTGACCAAACAAAAATTCATAAACAATTTCCAAGTGACAACCTATGTATATTTTTCAGGAAGAAACATAACATATACCCATCAAGTTGTAATATGGGATATACAACTAGAACAATAAAACACAGAATCAAGTATTGAAATTTACAAACCATCTTTAACTATATATCAGTATATAACTCCAACATAATACATCATAACAAAATTTTTCAATTCCCAAAAAACTAATCATAATATGACATTATCAGTTCATTATTAGAAAATTTCCATGTAGGTTTTCCCATTTACACTCATCAAATCATACGTCAATAAATAATTTGAATTGAAACCAAGATAAATCACTTTACCCATATCATAAATGTATAAAGACTTTTCATCTTACTCAAAATACTAAAATTAAATAAGTATCTACCAAAATACACACTCATGACACCTACAATGTCACTTTCATATATGCATTTTCTTATTTATTATATTATCAATTTTTTAAAATATAGAGTAAAATTTTAAATGGTTTAAATTAATTACATTCATTATGGGTAGGTTTCATTGTTAACCTAACTTTTCAAGTAGTCCATGCATCTTAATATTTAAAAACTAGTGGGATGTACATAATTAGACACATGGCCAGTCTTACCATGTGACATAACTATTAAGCCTTTAAATTTTTTAAGTAATTTATGTTTTAAAATTTATATTTAACTAAAAGTGGATCTCATTTTCATCTTATTTCATGAGAAACATTTCAAGATCCCAGGCCATCAAACTTCCTTCAGTTCCACACCATTCTTGGCTCCCTCCTTGTTGAACTTTACTCTCTTTTCCTGATTTAAAAATTTCAATTCCTTTATTTCATATATTCTTACATTATTATTATTCATTCCTATATTTCCATTCAATAGACATTACATGGCATGATAGGGTTTATATGGTTCAAATTTAAATATAGTTATTTTTAATGTCATTGTTTTTCATTTCCTTCTTAGGGTTCTTATTGTCCATTTTTTGTTGAATAATTTCATTATAAATGGATTAAACTATTTATGATGGGTATCTTTATGTTGTTTCCTTTATTTACGAAACCATGAATGATTTGTTATTTTAAATGGTATTTTATATTATATTAAATCTATAAATTCTATTTATGAGGAACATTATTGGATATATAATGGAATCTTTTTTGTTTTAAAATTACATGGTAATGGGGATGTTAAAAATGTATAAAATTGATTTGGTTTGAAAGAGACACATAAATTTATTATTAAATGATAATAATATTTTACTATATAATGGGTTTGAATATATTTAAAGGTTTTATCATGAATTATAGTGAATTAATGAAATGGTTTTGTAGAAGAAATTATATAAAAAACATATTTGGTTTGATTAAAAGTGTTCTCACTAAATAAGGGTCACGTTAATGTTAACATTTTTTGATGATTATGAAATATATTTATACATAGGTTTTTTAATAGATATATATTATTATTATGAAAAATTTTATTTATGTATTATTTTTTGAGTAATTTAAATCCCCTTTTGTTATGGTAATGACTCACGGTAACACCTTGGGTACTTATGTGGGATTCTTGTACAAATAAATATGCTAGATTATGATACTGAATTGTTTAGCCTTTGTATCTCTTATAGTGTATAATACATCTATATAAATATACTAATGTATAATTGAATATGGATATGTATTAAATTTAGTGTGAGGCCTCTCATATATACATGAAACTCCCATGGAAAAATAACCACATGGATATGGCACTGCGATGTATATAATATCTCATGGATATGGAAATCTCATGTAAACAGAACCTTGAGGACATAGAACATCATAGGTGTTCCTATAATCCCCTTTAAATAGTTCCTTAGGTACTTTCCCATGATTTTCACATATGAACCATGACATAAATGATTTTTTTTATTTAGAAATACATTGACTTCACTTATATATTTTTTCACTAAACATGCATGACTTGATTTATTTTAAATATTTTTTTAAACATGATATCACCATATTACTTGTTTTTATTAAAATGAAAATGATATTTTTATATCTATAGTTCAAACTAGAATGTTATGATTTTTTACAATGGTCACACATGGATAATGTGGTGGAATCATATGAAGAATTTTTATCTCACACCCTATATATAAACATTATGTGTATGTAGATCTTATTTTATCTGATATAGGTAGATGGAAGGTACCAATATGAGATAGTGGATTCTGGATCATGTTTTATAGTTTAATGGTGTGATAAGTGATGGTTTCATACTTGTATCATGGATATGGATAACTTGGGTTTATTTTTGGATATTATTTTTATTTATGTATATTGTAATCTCATATTCTTGGCCTTATCAACTTTCTATCCCCTTATTTGGATATTTTTCATTAAATTTTGGTTTATATATTTAATGATCGAATGATTATGAATTTCATTGTATACGGGTTATATTAATTTATATATTATTATTATTCATTATGGATTATGATATGTGATTTTATATTATGCATTATTTGGTTATATTTAATTTCAAACTAATTATTTAATGTGTATAAAATCTCTATCATATGAAGGGTCCATGTCATGATTTTGATTGAAAGAAATTTTAATGTAATTTTATATAAAATGGGATAAATGTTGTATCCCCGATTTAGTTCACCTCCACTATGATCGAACTAGGTTCCCCATTCATCTAGTGCACCACCCTCTATACTATATCTACTGACTAGTGGAAATAGTCCATAAGTTATCATGGGGAGATAATACCCTATGTATAAATAACCATAACAAATAGTGGAAAAAATATATAAATAGTAAAAACAAGAATAAAAACATATCAAACTGAACACCACAACTATATGACATAAAAAAATAAGTAGAAAATCTAATTAAAAAACAAAAATAGTAACATTAATGTCACACAACATACATCATGAAGGGTTACCCTTAAGATAACTATATATAAGCTAAATAAAATAAATAAACAAGATAAAGTAGTGAATGGGGTCTCAAGTCTCTAACTAACCCTATCTTATGAATCCTTTCGGACTCCACCTACTCCAGTATCTAATTAATGGTAATTTACCTTACCTTCACTTGAAACCATGAAGTTTTCATGAGTACCAGAGTTATCAAGGAGGGTGTGAGTACAACTCAGTAGGCCACCACCAATGGTTTCACTAACACATCTAGTATAAGAATGTGCTTGTATAGTGCTATATGATCATAAGTAAAGATAATAGGAAATATAAATTATCATAAACATGTAACCACCAAAGGTACTACACAGCCTCCCAAGCATGACTATACCCACTTCATCAATTTCTAGGGTGTTTCTAAACATATCCCATAACAAACAACATGAAAAAAGCTCCTAAGTCACATTAAATGTGCATAACATACCATAATTTTATAATGATCAATGAAAGGGTAGTGTATCCTAATAACATAATTAATGAAATGGGTATAACTTACATATTATAACATAACCATCAATGCATGGGAATCACGTCTTAATAACATAGTAACATTTATAGGCAACAAATTCCCAAGTTCCCATGTATATGCGATATCATGACCTGACAACATTATTAAGAGAGGATATAACTTCTCTATCCACATGAATAATAATAAGAGGGAAAATAATCCTTAACCCTAGGATACATCACAAATGTGGGAATAAAATCCCAAAGGTAACCATTCATATATGGTAAACAATTCCCACTTTTAAAGTTATAACAACCTATGGGTAGAAAACCTCCCACCATTAATGTCATCACTCTAACTAGGAATTCCATTCCATTACCATTAACCTAAATATCACATGGGTATCATAATCCATGGCCTAGTGAGAATTACCTCTGACTATAATGGGTTTAACATCCCTGGTCATGAGATTATACTATAATGGGAATAACGTCTATCAACAACATGACATAAAGTAGCCAACAACACATCCCAATCCATAGGCATATAACCTAATGGGAAAAACTTCCTGGATCAAAATAATAAATAGTTGGTACGTAGAAAATTCATCCCATTCCACATGTATTGACATCAAATTTGGTATGTATTCATATTCGTTAGGCATCATCAAAAGAGGTGGACATGTTGTCCTAGGTCATAGCTCACATTAGAGTAACTATGAATGAAATCCCACATCCAATAAATATTTCAAGAAAGGTCCATATCATCTAGATTATAGAAATAATGATATAATAGAAAATAATGTATCAAAACATAACAAAACCCATAATGAAATAATTATCATATTTTTAAAATTTATATAAATAGGGAATAACTAGATTAATATAACATACAACTCTATTTGAATCTATGCTAGGCCAGTCTTCTCACACCAAACCTATAACCACATTAAAAATTAAGGTAAAATACACTCGATTACCACAACCCTAGAGGGGAAGGAACCCTAAACCCATAAATCATTCATATAAGAAAAAAATTCCAGAAAAAAAACTAACAAACCAATTAGTTTAAGAATCACATTGAACTTATAAATTTTTTAGATATCTTACTCAAGGGAGGTTAAGGGAATATATTATAGGTCAAGTATACCATAATATACCATGGAGACATCCATAATAGTTATACAGTATATAATGATAAATACTTTAATTTAACCTCTTGAAATTCAGTGGCCCTGACATCAAGAAACATAAAAAAGGGAAGGCCAAACATAACACTAACAATACATAATCTCTCTTAAGTGGTGAAAGGAACATAATGGACAAAAAACCACATCAACCATGCTTTTTACACACCTATCCTATATCTAATAAGGATAAATAACTTAAACATAGTCCTCTTCATAATAGTATAAGTCAATGGAATACCCTCATGGGTCCTGTGTATAAACTTCAACACACTTTAAATTAACCATATGACTATTGATAATCCAAAAATTAAGTAATATCAATGTAATTGTCTATCACAAATATAAAATTTCATACCTAACAAACAATAGTCAACGGAATATGATTTAATTTATTTTATGGTCTATCAAACATGGTGAAAAGACTTAACACCACATATTACATAAAAAATACACAATCCATCAAGTATGATAAGGACCACCTAACTTGATCCACTAGAATACCACCCATCAAATTTATCCAAAATATTTGTCTTTAATCAATGTTATCCCCAAATTATGGGAAAAAAAATTAAATTTATGAATAAATGATTAAGCACACTAAAATTAAAAGAGAAATAAAGAATGGATCTAATAATAATGAAAGACATTCCTATAGTTATCGCAAAAAATGAATGACACTCAAATTAGTGCATGGATGAGGGATAAATCACTTTGATAAGAGAGGAGAACCCAAAGAGAAGTGAAAATTCATATAGCTACTAGGGGAAGAGGAATGCCTCATTTAATAGGTTAATAATTATACTAATTTAAAATTATAACCTTATAAAAAATTACATAGGAATTGAATTGTGGCATGAATATAGGGTTCACAGAACAAAACCCCATTCAAGGTCACACTAGTGGTGTGGCCCCTCTAGACATGGTGCAGTACCCCACACCCAAAAAAACTAAAAATCCAATATTCCATTCCCAATTCATAATGCAGTTTGATCCCACCCCTTAGGGTGAAATTACCTTCCATTATCTAGGTATTCATAGTGAAACCCTTAAACACTATATCTTGTCACCCCCTTGAGAAATCATTTATGACACAACATAAGGGGTTATGACATAACCAGTAGCATATAGATAAAAATTTAATCCTATGTGGATACAAAGTTACTCTTATATAACCCCCACCATGGTATAAACCTCATATTTTATGGCATGATCCTAGACCCTACGAGGAATACAATTTTACAAAACACTTAACATACTAAAATAACCTACGATATGATGTGTTCTATCCAAATTCTAGAAAAAAATATAAACTTAGGTAGCCCCTAATTGTAGTGAAACCCCCATATGTTATGCCATGAACCTTGAACTACTATAGAAGTATAAAGAAAAACACTGTTCTATATATTGAAACACCAACTCCCAACCTCCACTAGAACCTTTAATTACTGAAAACTATCAACTCAAAAATCATTTTATAAAATTTAAACAATACCATTATTCAAAATATATGGGGCTTTACAACCCACCAAACATAAAACATCTCATCCTTGATAGGTCTCTTAGTTTACCTCTCATAGCCCAATAAGCTCACCAAGATTCAATGAAAAATCCAATATTTAACATATGACTAGTCATGATCATTCCTAAAATGCACCCAAACCAGTGGAATAACCCAAAACAAAAGAAAATTTATCTTTTAATTATTATATATGCTATTTATATTGTAATATATATGAATTGATCACTATTTATGTCATTATTATCAATCACACATGAAATGAACTAGGTAGTAATTGACCATGCCAACTATCTCCACAACCTAATAGTTCATGAATCAAAATTATAATAAACTCTACCAACACTGCAAAGATTCCATACTCATGGAGAAATTTATATGTTCACAATTCTTTGATGTCACATTCCAATGGTCAAAATCGCTAGTCTACATCAGACTATCACTCTTTTGACACCACACCTAAGCGTATCTCGACCATCCCCATCAAAACCCACAATCTCACCCTCATGAAAATACTCATAACATGAATCCTCACTCCATCATTCCAGTCATCACATTCTTCTATGAGTACCAAACATCTATAGACCCATTCACCCCATTATTCCACTTCTCAAAATTCACATATGGTCTCTTCAATAAGCTGTAACTCACAAAGAGATTCCATCAGTTACCATAAATATTAAATTCAACTAATCATCACTGACCAATACCCATATATTGGAATTATCCATTTAGAAAATATAAAATGGATTTTTTCATACAAGAACCTATGAAAAACCACAACCACTATAGGTTCAGGTATACTAAAATTTCACCCCAACCTTAATTAAGATTCTCTTGAGATGAGTGTTGCACACTCTAAGCATCTATAGTGTGCTCCCCACCATAAAATTTATCTTGATCTTAATCAATGATAACAATTATACAAGAAATATATTATCATCTGAGAACTAACATTCTTTCACCACATTTGTTATATCCCAATAGACCCATCCCATGAGCCCTACCATAGGGTCAATGACATCATAGTTCCCTATGCCACTCATACAGAACTCCATTGGTGAACTAATGCTGCAACATTCGGTATCATCTGACTCAACATTATAGACATATCATATTCTAACTCATTGAATAACCCTCCCAACCATGCAAGTTATTCACACATCATTAGTTTCTGACTCACTATAATTGAGTAACTTTACCAATTTATTATCAGTCACACTGATTCACACAACCCATAGGCATATCATAATAATCAATAGTCACTACACTACAATATACATTCCATAAAAGGTTATAATTCCTCTTTTATATTATATGACCATTTTGACATGATAATAGTTCTCATAATCCCTAATTCGTTTGATAATTTACCTAAAGAGACTCTATATTATGCACCATTCATATCATAGTGCATTGGTTTTGACTAGTTAATCACACCTAACCATCCCCAAAGAAACCCTTGATTTGATCAATTAATGGTACAATGTTAATGGAAAATACCCTTACAAAAACCTCTACTAAGACATGGTTTGTCATGTTGGGACCAATTTGGATGGATAAGGAAGTTTGAATAGTTTTCTTTATGCAGAGTGTTGTCTTTTGTTGTCAAAAGAGTATAAATAAATTCACTTTGTAAAAGACTAGAAAAATATTATGATGCTTTGCTGATTTTTATTTCAAAAATATCATAAGTTTAGAGAACTTGTGATGCAAACCTTATGAAGGATAGAGAGAGTAAATAAGTGTTTTTATAAAAGGAAATAAAGTGTCACACAAGTCAAAAGTAGCGCGCAAGTGTGGCGCACAAGTATATGTGGCACACAAGTGTATGTTGCGTGCAAGTCATATTTCAAGATCATCCCATCAAAATATGATGAAGGAAATAAAGTGGCACGCAAGTTATATACTGGAGCGCAAGTCAAAAAGTGGCACGCAAGTATAAGGGGCATGCAAGTGTGGCACAAAAGTATAAGAGGTGCACAAGTGTATGTTGTGCACAAGTCATATTCCAACATCATCATATCAAAATATGAAAAAGGAAAAAAAGTGTTATACTAGTGATGTAATGGCGTGCAAGTGATGGAGTGGTACACAAGTGATGGAGAGACGTGCAAGTAGGAACGACGCGCAAGTGTATGTGGTGCGCAAGTCACCAAAATGTATATAAATAGACGCCTCGCCTCCTCATTTTTCAATGCTCAACACCTAAGAGAAAATTTGAGCTCTGATCACACAAGTAGTAGAGATTGGCATGCAAGATGAAGTGGCGTGCAAGTTGAGGGTTATTTTTAAGGTGCACAAGTAGGGTGGTGCGCAAGTAGAGTGGCATGAAATCATAAGTGGAACACAAGTTGTCAGAGGCGCGCATGCAGGGAGGTGTGTTCAGGAAGTGTGTTGTGTATAATCCAAAGGTGGTGAACAAGTTGTGAGCTGTGCACAATAGTGGTGTGAAAGTAGTTATTGGTGCACAAGCAGGTAGGCGTGCAAGATGAGTGGCACTCAAGCAGGTGGCACGCAAGCTAAGTTGTGTGGAAATAGGCGGCACACACGCAAGGAGGAATGCAAGAAGGGAGTGGCGCGCAAGATGTTTTCACCAGGAGGTTCTTACCATCTTCTGCGTAGGAAAATGATGATTTTTTTTGAATGATTTGATTTTTTAAAGTTCATTAAGAATCATAGCATCATTACATTACCCCATTTGTTCTAAGAGGGAGCACATGAACTATTGGATTTTTTTCAAAGTGCCATACGAGTGTAAGGGAATATCCTACTCATTGTATTCCACATCAATGGATTATTTTCTAGTGGATTGTGTGGTACTGGATTGTTTCCGTACCATACCAAGGACGTAGCTACTCTTGTTGAGTAGTGAACCTTGTAAATATTGTGTTCTTGTGGTTTTGTGTGTTCAGTAGGGAAGAAAATCTTTAACAGGAGGCAAAGGTTATTTCAAAAAGAAGGAAACATAAAAAGAAAAAGATATCACTGATTCACCCCTCCCCCTCTCAGTGATACTTGGATCCTGATTGGGAACTTCAATTGGTATCAAAGGCAGGTTCCCTTTGTTTGTTCTTTTATGAAGTTTTGAAGAGAAGTTGTGATGGAAAATCTGAATTGTGTGAATAGTAAGGGGATTCCAATATTTTATGGAAAGAATTATCATATTTGGGAAGATAGAATGATTCCTTATCTTATGTCTCTTAGGGTATGAAGTTCTTGAAACTACAACTGATGGATTTACTCTTATTGATAACAAGGTTCCTCTTACATCTGCTGATAAGAAGAATCTTTAGAATGATGGAATAGCTAAAAATTCATTACTCTCATCTCTTTTTGAGAGTGTGTTTTTAAGAGTGAAAGGCGTCGCTACAGTTAAATGCATCTTGGATAAGTTGAAGAACATCTATGAAGGAAATAAAAAAGTGAAGAAGAAAAAACTAAAAATATGGAGGCTAAAGTATGAAGACTTGAAAATGGGAGAATCTAAATCTCTTGGGGTCTTCTTTACCAGGATAAATGAAATTGTCAGTACAATTAGATGTCTTAGAGAAATGTTGGAGGATTCTACAGTTATTGAGAAGATCTTGAGAATACTTCCCGACAAGTTTGATGCTAAAGTGTCTTTATTAGAAGATAGAGACCCTGAAACATTATCTCTGGATGATTTTCATAGTAGTATCCTTACTTATGAATTGAGAAGGGAGAAGACTATGAAGAGAAAAACAAAAGATGATAGAGAAATTTCATTCAAGGCTGCAAATAGAGAGAAGTCAAACAAGGCTCTTATTGAATATGATGCTGGTGAATCTGATTCTAAAGATGTGGTATGTAAAAATTTTGATAAAATTTTATCCTTGTTTTCTAATAATGTGAAAATATGTATAGATAAATACAAGGGTAAACTTCCCTTCAAATGTTTTGAGTGTGGAGCTTTTGGTCACTTTGCAGCTAACTGTCCTCAAAAGAATAAAGAAGAAGACAGTGATGATGATGACAAAAAGCCAAGAAGTCCATGTAAGAAACAATCTGACAAAGATAAATATTTTTCAAAGGGGAAGGATAAAAAGTTCTTCAAATAAAAAAGAGGAAGCTTTTTTTCTAAATATGAACATGAAGAAGATAGCGAAGATGAATATGAGAAATCATTTTCTAAAAAAACTAGAGAGAATAACTTTATTGCAGTAGGGAATAATGAAGATTATGGGAGCCACAATTCTAAAGAAGAAGAAACTCAACTTGAATATCATCTAAAAGAAGAGTTGAAAGAATGTTTGAGGAAGATCAGAAGGCTTGAGAAGAAAAAAAAAGAAGTGAATAAATGAAAAATACACATTAAACAATCAAGAAGGTTTTCCTGATGAGAAAATCAAGATGGAAAATGAGATTTATAACCTGAATAATTCTCTTGATAATGTAAAGAATCGTAATGATCATTTTGAAGTAAAGCTGGAGGAAAAAGAAGAAGAGTCGGAACTTATCCAACAGAAACTTTCAAAAGCTAAAGAAATAAATATCAGTTTCAAATGATCTATCTCAAAAGTTGGTGAAAGTTATAGTAAAAATGAACCAAAGAAGGATCCAAAAAATTTAACTTCAAATATTGAGAGGAAAGAAAGAATTGGTTTTGATAATAACAAAGATGGAAAGACTATTTATGTGGCCAAAGTCAACAATGATGAAAAATCATAAGTACATAAAAATCCTGAGTCCATAAATATTTACAATACTTTTGGTTCTGATAAGTCTGAACAGTAATCTAAGATGAAGAAGAAAGTTATGACTAAAAATAAGAAGGTTGACGGTTAGTAGAGTTCTATTAAGAAGGTTGTTGAGAATCATGTTCACAAATCCGGTCAGTATAGAGGTTTCAAAGGGAAATATTAATTCTATGGTTACTGTTGGTATTGTGGTGGATTCAAACACACTAAAAACATGTGTTGGTTTAATCAACAACACTACTACTATTCTATATGTTATGGAAGACAAGGTTTGAGGGGGAGTCAACCCTCTTAAAAAGGGAAGTACGAGAAGGAAGTTCAGAAGAAATTTGAGAAGGCTAGTGTGAAAGTTGAAAATAAGTTCCAACTATTGGAAAATATTTTTGAAAGATGTGAATATCCTCGACATATTGCTAAGGGATGCATTGTTTTTTTTCCATCACAACAAAAAGTTATTAAAAAATCTTATAAGTTGGAGGTGAAGAATAAAAAGGAAGAACAAAAATCTATTGTTGTTGAAACCACCTTGAAAGCTAAAAAAAGGAGAACGTCCATGGATTCTTGATAGTGGGTGTTCTTCTCATATGAAAGGAGACTTAAATTTTCTAAATAATGTTAAAGACTTCAAATAAGGAACAATTACATTTGGAAATGATGAGTCTCTGAGGATCAAAGGTGTTAGATTTGCCATCATCAGGAAATAAAAAATTAAATCTAGGAAAATGTTATATGGTGATGGGTTGAAACATAATATGATGAGTGTTTCACAAATCTATGCTGAGAGAAACAAAGTTATCTTCAAAAAATATGGGTTTGTTATGAAAAGTGAAAATTATGGAAAGGTAGTTTAAAAGAGGCCAACGTAAAAAAGGGAACTTGTTCCAAGTTGGTGAAGTACATAACTATTGTTACATGGGCATGGTAGATGAAAATCAGTTATGTAATAAAAGGTTGGGACATATGTGTCAGAGAAACATGTGCAAGTTATCAATGTGAGACAGTGTCCGAGATATGCCTGATTTATCAAGAAGAAGAGATTAGTGTTGCATTATTTGTGAAAAATGGAAGATTACAAATTCTACTCATAAGAGAGTTTACATTCATTAAAAAAAAACCATTGGAACTTATAAATTCTGATATTTTTGGATCAATGAGAAAGAAATCATTAAATGGAGATAAGTACTTCATTACTTTAATTGATGACTTTACTCGCATTACTTGTGTTATGTACATGAGACATAAGTCAGATGCTCTGAAATTTTTTAAGAATTTCAGGAGGAAAGCAGAGAGGGAATGCGAGTATTCAGTGAAGAAGTTGAGAACTAATAATGGTGGAGAGTATAAGAATGAAGAGTTTGAAAGTTACCTTGAGAATCATGTAATTAGGCATGAGTTCAGTTCACCATACACACCTCAACAAAATGGGGTTGTTGAAAGGAAGAATAGAAGTATGGTTGAAATGGGGATAACTATGTTACTTGAAGTTGGTATCTCTCATTATTATTATAGGCAAGACATGAGTACTGTAGTGTATATTCAGAACCAATGCTTCTATAGACCACATTAAGATATGACTCTATATGAAATGTTTTATGAAAAACTCAAAGTTTGAAACACTTAATAGTTTTTGGGAGTCCATGCATCATAAATAAAAAAGTTTTTAAACCTTGTAAAGTTTGAACAAAGAGGATATGATGGAATTTTTCTTGGCTATTCTCTAGAAGGAAGAGGATACATACATTTCAATAAAGAAATAGGAAGAATCATCGATTCTTCTGATGTGAAAGTTATTGAAAATTTTGAGATGGAAAAGAAGACTTTTACTGATATATAAGTTGAGTAGGATAAGTAAAGTCTTGTTAAAAATTATGATAATGCTACCAATAGTGGTAATCCTACTCAAGAAGAAGAATCAGACTCAACAATTTCAAGTGATGAGGATGAAATTTGAATATCTCATCCTAGGCCGAGGAACTAAGTAGAGGCTCAGAACATTATTGGTGATCAACATCATAGGGTTCAAATAAGAACAACAACAAATACTATTACACAAACTTATTTGTATTCAAAAGTAGATCCAAATGATGTGAATGAAGCTTTTGAGAATCTAGAATGGATTTATGCTATGAATGAATAGATTGATCAGATAGAAAATAATGATACTTGGGAACTCATAGCCAAGATGGACGAAAAAATGTTATTGGTACAAAATGGGGTTTCTAGAACAAGATGAATGAAGAAGGATAAGTGATAAGGAACAAGGAAAGATTCGCGTGCAAAGGTTACTCACAAATTGAAGGTGTTGATTTTGATGAGAACTTTTCTCTACTTGCTATATTGGAAATAATCAGAATATTTCTTGCTATTGCTGTACAATGATGTTACAAAATTTTTCAAATGGATGTGAAGTGTGCATTTATAAATGGAAATATTGATAAAGAAGTTTACATTGAACAACCTTGTGGATTTATTGTTGGGAAAGATGAAAGTTACGTGTGTAAGCTGAAGAAAGCCTTGTATGGGATAAAACAATCTCCAAGGGAATGGTATTCCAAACTGGATACTTTCTTAAAGAAGATGAGTTTCAAGAAAGGAAGAGTTGACAACAAGATTTACATCAAGGAATGTTAGAAGTTTTCTTTCATTGTAATTGTCTATGTTGGTGACATTATCTTTTCTGGAAATGATGAAATATATTATAAAATATTTGATGAAGAGATAAAGAAGTTGTTTGCGATGTCCATGCTGGGAGAAATTAAATACTTTCTTGGGTTACAAATCTTATAGAAGAGGAACCACATTTTTCTTTCTCTAAAGAAGTATGCTAATGAACTTTTGAATAAGTTTGGAATGGAAAATTCAAAACCATTTTCCACACCAATTTCAGTGGGAACCAAGTTGTCTAAAGATGGAGAATGCAAGGAATTTGATCAAAAAGAGTTTAGAAAGCTGATTGGAAGTTTATTATATTTTACTACCTCAAGACCTGACATTGTCTATGCTGTTACCTTATGTGCAAGGCTTCAGAGTGATCCTAAATAATCACATTTAATTATTGGAAAGAGGATTCTAAGATATATCAAAGGCACAAAAAATTATGGAATCAGGTATGATGGCATATAAAATATTGATTTTTTGGGTATTCAGATGCTGATTGGACATGAAATGTTGATCATAGAAGATCCACATCTGGTGGAGTTTTATTTCTGGGGAAAAGTTGTTTTTGTTGGCATACAAAGTAACAGAATTTAATGACACTTAGCATGAATAAATCTGAGTATGTTACTGCAACTCAAGCTTCTTCCCAACTTATGTGGATGAAGACTCAGTTGGAAGATCTACTTTTTTAAGTGAAGCTACCCTTACTCTTGAGATGTGATAATAAGAGTTCAAACAATCTTACAAGGAACACGGTAAAATATTCTCATTCAAAACACATTGATATAAAGTACCAATTCATCAAAGAGTAGGTGAAGAAGAATGAATTGAAGTTGGAGTATGTTCCTACATCAGAACAAGTTGCTGACAAATTTACAAAAATATTACTGAAGGAACCATTTGCTAAATTGTGGTTGAACATGGGTGTCCAACCTCTTTATCATCAAGGTTGAGGTACATGTGTCTGTCCCCTCTCTCATATTACCTTTGGATAGTGTTTTGAAGGGGGATAATTGTTTCATAAATCTATCCTTATGGAATCATGCATAAAGGGGGAGTTGCGGGTAAGCAGTGAAACCAACATGTATGTGTGTGAACTATTCAAACTGTTTGTTGGAGTGGTTGTAGGAAACAATGTTTTTGTTTTCCAGGAAAATTGAAGAAGTGAAGAATGATGAAGTAGAAGCTTGGAAGATTTTATAAATAAGGCTGAGGAGATATGATCATGAAATTCCACAGCCACTATTTTTAGATAGCTTGGTTTGGTATGTCAACAATTCTTGTTTCCTACAACGAGTTAGCTCATGTAGGCTTAGAATTGTTGATAAGAAATCCATTTTTTTAGGTTACAAAGTTCAGGGATTTATAAATCTTGGTTGACAAGAAAATCCAAAGGGAGAGATTGTTGGGACCAAGTTGGATGGAAAAAGAAATTTGAGGAGTTTTCTTTTTGCAGAGTGTTGTCTTTTGTTGTCAGAAGATTATAAATCAATTCACTTAGTAAAAGCCTTGAAAACTTTGATGATGATTTGCAGAATTGTATTTCAAAAATATCATAAGTTTGGAGAACTTGTTATGCAAGCCTTATGAAGGATAGGGAGAGTAAATAAGTGTTTTTGGAAAAGGAAAGAAAGTGGCTCACAAGTCAAAAATGGTGCACAAGTCAAAAATGGCGCGCAAGTGTGGCACACAAGTATATGTGGTGCGCAAGTGTATGTTGAATTCAAGTCATATTTCAAGATCATCCCATCAAAATATGACAAAGGAAATAAAGTGGTGTGCAAGTTAAAGATTGGCGCGCAAGTCAAAAAGTGGTGCACAAGTATATGGGGCGCGCAAGTGTGGCGCAAAAGTATAAGAGGCATGCAAGTGTATGTTGCGTGAAAGTCATATTTCAACATCATCATATCAAAATATGACAAAGGAAAGAAAGTGTCATGTTAGTGATGTAATGGCGTGAAAGTGATAGAGCGGCGCACAAGTGATGGAGTGGCGCATAAGTAGGAACGACGCACAAGTGTATGTGGCCTGAAAGTAACCAAAATGTCTATAAATAGATGACTAGTGTCCTCATTTTTCAATGCTTAACCGTTAAGAGAAAATTTGAGCTCTGATCATGGAAGTAGTAGAAAGTGGTGTGCAAGCTGAAGTGGCACGAAAGTTGAGGGTTATTTATAAGATGCGCAAGTAGGGTAGCACGCAAGCAGAGTGGCGCACAAGCAGAAGTGGCGTACAAGTTATCAGAGGCACGAAGGTAGGGAGGTGTGCTCAAGAAGTGTGTTGTGTATAAGCCAAAGGTGATGTGCAATTTGTGATCTATGAATAATAGTAGTGAACAAGTAGTTAGTGGCATGAAATCAATAAGGTGTGCAAGCTGAGTGGAATGCAAGTAGGTGGCACACAAGCTGAGTGACGTGCAAGCAAGTGGCGCGCAAGCCAGGAGGTGTGCAAGTAAGGAGTGGCACACAAGCTGTTTGCACCAGGAGGTTCTTACCAGCTTTTGGGTTAGAAATTGAAGAATTGTTTTGAAAGATTTTATTTGTGAAAGTTCATTAAGAAGCATAGAATCAATACATTACCCTATTTGTGCTAAGAGGGAGCACACACACTATTGGATTGTTTTCAATGTTCTAAAAAAGTGTAAGGGCATATCCTACTCGTTGTATTCCACCTCAAAGGATTGTTTTTTAGTGGACTATGTGGTACTGGATTGTTTCCGTACCATACCAAGGATATAGCTACTATTGTTGAGTAGTGAACCTTGTAAATCATTTGTTCCTGTGGTTGTGTGTGTTCAGCAGGGAAGAAACTCTTTAACATGAGGCGAAGGTTGTTTCAAAAAGAAGGAAACATAAAAAGAAAAAGATATCACTGATTCAAACTTCCCCCTCTCAGTGATACTTGGATACTGACTAGGAACTTCATGTCATACCTTTCCAACATTATTTCATACTTGGTAAAAACCAAATATGATTATTCACCGAATTCCATTAGCATATCATGACCCAGATTCAAGAAGTCAGTGAGAATCAGAGAGTTCTAGACTCCATCATTATAAATAGTTTCCTCTAAACATCCTAATACCATATGATCCAAATGGATTGGATATTTCCCACTAACTAGAATAACCACACACTAGGAAGACACCAATTTTAATAACATTGAATCAAAAAATTCACTGAGATATATTTCCAAGTGTCACTTGACCTTCACACATACTCTCCCTAACATAGAGAATTTATAAATCTCATACATCAATATACCCCCACATTCCATAAAAGTACAATCATTCCTATCTAAACACTATCATGACTATCCCATGTTCTATCTTATAATATATTCTTTTACCCCACTAGACACATGACATAGAATACCATCCTCATATCCAATATAAAGGAAGGAGTCATAAAACCACACCTATAGTGATACAAATGACTACCATTGAAAATTAAAAAATAAAATGAAAATAGGTAGATACCATAGTGGATTCTATCGATAAATTGACTCACATAATTTATATTCACATCACCATGATCCCAGGCTCACCAACTTTACCAACAACTGACCATACCTCACTTTGATAGTGGTCATGTCACTACAAGGAGAATCACCCATGATTTTATATCAATATACATCAAGGCATCCCTCATTCCTAGAAAATATTAGATCACAAATCATTCATGTGACTTTTGTATCATACATATCATAAAATAATATAATAATGATAATTATTTGGAAAGAATACCAATTCTTAGGTCTCTTTATTCTCTTAGGATATCATCAAATCATAATAAACCATCCCAAGTATATATAGTAAAAGCACCCTACCATGTGGGTACAACTCAACTCACCATGACCCTAAGTTTGAAGAACATTACTAGGATTTCCAACCTAGTTGATTGAAATTATCCTTAAAGGTTAAAACCCACAAAAAACTTTCATTCTTTTTTCCTAAACATTTAAGGAAACTTACATGCCATCACCCACATTTCAATACTTGATCAATAGACACATCTCTATACCCATACCATGGAACCCACTCTTGGGGTAAAATCCTCATAGGTAACCCACATGATAGAATACCCCCTCGTGGATAAATATCACATATATATATTCATCCATAATGCTACCCCCAAGCAACATGTCTTTTCATAAACATATTGAAAAGAAAAAGGGCTAGTATCAAACAATATATCACACTGCTCTATACTCATACTACAACATATAAGTATCACATCACTTGGCATAACTATAGCCTAATAGACACACTCTTAGGATAGGTATCAAATAGATAATTGATTGAACACATCAATTAATAAATAGTAACAACCCAATCCAATTACGAGTCTAGTTATTTAGAATTCTACCATCAAGTTATATATAATTACACCATATAAGTTTTCATTGAAACTTAAAATAACTAGAACCCATTCAATAATAAATATTTTATATTATAGGTAAACATACAAATGTAATATGAATCCAAAGTTCCAATATGATGCATGAATGTAAACCACTTGGAACTTGGTGGAAAAATAAAAAGTGTAAATTAATAATCCCAAAAATCACAATTTTCATAATTAAAAAAACTCAACTGTAACAGCAAAAGTATAAAACAGTAAACCCATATCTATAGTAATATGGATTACTACTCATGTAGGTGATCTGTAAGAACAAGATATGACATCCATCTAAAGTTTCTATCAGGCATATCTCTATTTACCATACCCCAAATAGTAAGAAAAAGAAAAAAATATGCCAATACCACCATTTAGTGCCCCTCATCTAGTTCACTTGCACTATGATTGGACTAGGTTCCCTATAAATTTTTCAAACCTACTAGTACACTGAATATTATTGACCAGTTATGGGGAGATTATACCCTAAAGTATAGATAACCATAAATAATAGTGGAAGAAATGTATAAAAAATAACAATAAGAATAAAAGTAGATTAAAATAAACATCACAACTACACTCTATAAATAAATAAATAACAAATCTTATTATATAATTAAAAGAGTAGATGCACTGTCACATGAAATACATCAAGAAGGTCCACTCCTAGGCCAACCATTTGAATGATATTAAAAATAAATAAACAAGATAAACGATTCTATGAAAAATATTGAGTCTCGAGCCTCTACCTTGTCCTATCTCCTTCCTTTATCGACACTTTACTTGCTTCACCATCCAAAATAGGGGTTTTACCTTACCCATTACCATAATGATGAAGTCTACTTGAGTAATATAGAACTGGATTAGGGTGTGAGTATTATGCATTATTCCACCACCAATGGAGCCCTAACATATTTAGTATAAAAAAGTGCATATACGATGTAATATAAGTAAAGATAACACAAAATGGGAGTAATAATAAATGAGTACCCACCATTGGTACTATACACCCTCCTAGGAAAGAACATACTAACTTCTTTAAGTGTTGGGGGGTCTCTAAATATATCACATTAAAATTGTCTAAGAATAATATCCCAAGTCCTAGTTATTTAGAATAATATTCAATCATTGTATAATGAATTATATAATGGTAGTTCATCCCAAAAACATAATCATAGAAATGGTCATAACATCCCTATAGTATAATAATCAGAGATACACGGGAAACACAAACGAATAATATAGTCACGTCCATGAGAATAACATTCCCAAGTGAATATATATAAAAGAGCATCATGATCCAACATCATCATCAAAAGATGTCAAAATATTCCCAACCATGATCATTATCACAAGAGGGAAATAATTATTAGTCCCATGCCACATCACATGAGTGAGAATCACATCCTAAAAGTAACCATTAATATATGGGAATCACATCACCTTCCTTAGAAGAAACACATCAGGTGAATTATGTACCACTTCCAAGTGCATAACATGATAATGGGTATCATGTCCCATTAATAACCACACATATAAAAGAATCATTTTCCTTTCATTAGAAGAATCACCTTGTGGGTATAATGTCCCACTTAAAGGGGTATAATAATTAGTGGGAATACCGTCCCACAACATCAATGTCATTATTCTAACTAGGAATTTTTTCCCATTTCCTTCATCATCGAGACCACATGGGCATCACATTCCATACCCTAGGGGGAATTATGTCCCACTATAATAGGAAAAGAGTCCATGGTAATGTTCTTATATTATAATAGGTATAATGTACCTCAACATCATGACATAAGGTATCTCATAGTTCATCCTAATACATAGAAATATTTCCTAATGGGAATAATATCCCTAATCTCTATAATAAATAGTTATTAAATGATAAGGTGTACCATAATACTTTTCATAACATCACATTGGGCATGTTATCCCATTAATTAGGCATCATCAACATAGGTGGCCATGTCGTCCTTGACCATATGACACATTAGAGTAACTGGGGAGGTTATCCCACACTCGAAAAACATATCAAGAAAAGGAATTATCATCCACCTTATAAAAATAATGATATAATAGGTCATAACCTCAAAAATACACCATAGCCCATAATAGAATAATTAAAAACTTATGCAAATCTATATAAGCAAGGAGTGATTAGGTTAGTATAACATCCAATTATCTTTAAGTCTGTACTAGGTCAGCACTCTCATTCCTAAATTATAACCATATTCAAAACTGAAGTATAAAAAACTTGGTTACTATAGGACTGAAGGGGAAGGAACATTCACCCTATATGTTAAACACATAAACCAAAAAGTCTAACAAGACAACATTAATGATCCATTAATGTCACTCCCCATAATGACCTTATATAATTCTCACATCTATTACTCAAGGGAGACTAGGGGAACATATTCTTGGTCCACTATGTCTAGATATACCATGGATAAACCCCGATAAAATCTTAATTCCATAACCAAAAATACTATAATTTCTCCCCATGGAATTTGGTGGCCATGGAATAAAGAAACATTAAAAGGGAAGGAAAAAAAGATCTAATAGTATATACCAACACCCAAGTAGTGAAAGGATCATAAAATGTAATGAATCACATCAAATAGACTCATTTATACACCTATCCTATATTAAAGGAGAATAAGGAAAAACAACATGGTACTATACATCATCACATAACTCAAGGGAATCCCCCAAGGGGTCTTGGTTAACAAGTTAAACACACTTTAATTTATTCATATGACCATCGACAATTAAGAAATCATGGTATAATAATTGGAGGGTCTATCTCAACAATAGAAGTACTTACCCAACAAACTTGGGTCAAAAGAAAATTATTTAATTTATATTATGTTTAGGCACACACAATGGGAACAAAATATACCATATGTTGTATGAAAAAGGCATAAAATATCAATAATTATATGGAGCAGCTACCTTGATCCACTATAAGCTTGCTTATCCAATTTCTATGAATGATATGACTCTAATAATAGATATCCCCAAATTATGATAATGAACCTAAATTAGGACACAAATGATAGAAAACAATGAAATAGAAATATAAATACTAAATATATCTAAGAATAGAGATAAAATTATCCTGACCTATTACCTAGAACTAGTGATGCATAAATTCGAGCTTGAATGAAGGAAAAATCACTTGGATAAGAGAGGAGAACCCGCTAAGAGGCAGTGAATCATATGGATTATGGATGAATAAAAACACCTCACTTAACACATTAATCATTTTAAATATTTAAAATTAAAACTAAAAAAACCATATGGGAAGTGGTTTGTATCCTGACTATAGGGGTCATGATGTAATACCCATTATAGGTCCACCCTCACAACATATCACCTCTAAACATGATGTAGAACCATATACCTAGTATAACAAAAAACAACCGCACCTTCCTAGGTAATTCTATGTAATGGTATACCCCATTAAGGAAAAATAACATCCCATCGCCAGGGTTTTATAATTCAACCCTCATGTGTAGTGGCATCACACATCCCTACTTGAGGAAACCTTCACAAAACAACAGATGGGGATTCATCTTGATCAACCACCTATGGAGAAAAATTTAATCTTATGATGCTTAAGAGTCACATGTACACAACCACTACCATGAAACAACCATCATACACTACAATGTGATCTTATAACCTTAAAAAAATATAATTTTACATAACCCTCACCATGATACAATTCTCCATGAATTGGTGTGGTCTCTCTAGACACTTAAATAAATCTTATCCCACACAAACCCTCATCATGGAAAACACTCCATTGTTTTGGCATGATCCTTGAACTTCTACTAGATTCCATCCCAAACACTAGGTTAACTCCTAAAATACAAACTCTTAGCCTCTACCAGCACCCACAATAGCTGAAAACCATAAAAATAACACTTGGTTTGTAAAAAACAAAAACAATTATATAATTCATAATATATGGGGTGTTATGAAAAATAATTCCCAAGTGAGAATGATTGATCCCCCAACACTTGTTTCCAAATCATGGTGATTATGAATTCCCCTCAATCCTTATAGGATACAGAATCAGATACTAGGATAGGTTATCCTGGGTTGCTTAATTGCAAAATCCCTTTATCTCATGAAACCATCATATCAATTTATTTTTTCTAGATATATCACTACCAAAAAAATATCACACACTCCCTATAATATTCAATCCATATTACCCAATCACCCATCCATAAAGATACTCACACCATACATGCAACACTTTATAAACCATAATGAATCCATCATTAATCATGAAAACTAAAATAACCAATTAGGGAGGGAACCAACCAGAATTAAATCCTGATGCAAAGAAAATCAACAATAGTATTTATGAAGAACCAATGATATAATATCTATGGTAAGAAATATGGAAAAAAAGAAATAGGTAAAAAGGAATTGACTTAAATAAATGATTACCCAATATTCTATTCCAACTCCTTTCAAAAGAACAACTCTCTAATCATTCATCAAAAGTCACCATATAGGGAAACATATTAGTTCAATCACTCATATAACTAATTCCACCCAAGTTACCCATAAAAAAAATAATAGAATATAACATAATTACAATTGAATAAATAAATCATTTATTTTTTTTACCAATGTTGAGTGACTAAACTACCGATTTCCATTACAAAAAACCCACCCACTATATTCCCACTAATGCATCCTCTTAAATGAATGTTAATTTTATTTTTTAAATTATGATTAATTTAGGGTTTAAAATGGTAAACAATGGTTTACTATTTTAATTATAAAAAAAATTAAAAGAATTTCTTTTGTAATAGAATAAAAACTTACATAGTGATATAATCATAAACATGAACCAATAAAATTTCTTTTCAAAAAATATAATTAAATAAATATTTTACCTAGGAATTTAAAGATGAATATGAATAATAAATGGTTATAAATAATGATAAATTTGCATATGGAAATGTAATAATGGGTGAAAAATATGGTATATAACCCATAAATAATTAAAAACATTCATGTAAAATGATGATAGAATTTTTTTTAATTTAATAAATAAATTTAGTTATCAAAATATACCTTTTAAATTACTATCCATTTTTATTTAAAAATTAATTTTTAATTTAATTTAAATTTTAATAATAAAAAATGTACATAAAAAACATAAATTAAAAGAGTAAGGGGTTGAGACCATTTACACTACTAACTAGATAATGAGGTAATCCTAATATAAAAAACCCTCAATACATCCATGAAAATAATAAAATAAAATCCAAAAAAATTAAACCCAAATAAAAAACCAAAACACCAGTAGAAAAATCCCAATAGAATCTAAACTATCTTATAAGAAAAATACTTAAATTATATAACTCAAGTAATCCTCAATTTCCCCAAAAATTAATTCATTTTCAAAAATAATTCACCAGGAAACTCCTATTCCGCATAATAATAATTAATAAAATGTGTTTTCTCTATTAGATCCTCTTCTATTTTTTACAAGATAATTTCTCAATATCAAGTATGGATTATACCATTCTTTAGTGAAATAAAATATCAGATTAATATATTTTTTGAACAAAGTCGTAAAAGAAATATGAGGAAGAGGAAAAGAGAACATAAAAGAGATACTTACCTCTATTAAGTGAATTAAATCCTAAAAAGTCACCATATATTAATAGGTAAATGGTGGGAGAAAAAGGATAATAAAAGGGAGGTCTCCCTCTTATGTGGAAGAATTAACAAAAATAAATCTAATGGGTTGTTTTAAAATATAAATCAAAAATGAAAAAAATAATTCATTTACCAAAAGGTTGGGTAAAACCAAGTACCTATTAGTTATCTAACAACCACCTAGTGTCTCGATAAAGACCTAGTGGAATCCATCTAACCACCTAATGGAATTCTAATAAACACACTGTGGAAGCTCATCAACCCATTGGTAATCCAGTGGGTCTCCCCCACTTGTCACTCCCCCTAATACCCAGCGATTCCATAACAGGCACCTTCTATTATAGAGAACACGTGTTTGATTAATTTTGTTGGGTTACTACGATATGAGAATACTGTAAAAATGTATTGAGGAGTATTGAAAAGAATATAAGATGCTTCCATCATAATTGGAAAAGGAAATTTGACTCCTTATTTGGAGAACTTGGATGAAAAAATTCAATATAGAAGCCCCTAATTGTAAGGATTATTGGTGAGATGATATTAAAAGAATCAAATACAAGTATTGTTGGGTGTCAAAACATTATATTCATCATATTCATGACTCATAGAGGAATTTATCTAATAGGTATATTGAAGTATAGCTTGAAATTTAGATGAAAATTACAAAAGTTAACTTTCTGAATACTGAAAATTCTACAAACATGCTATTGGATGATTTTAATGAGTTTTTTTAAGATTTATTTTTGGTGTTGTGAATACCTCGATATCATCCCAATAGGGTTAGAAATAAGTTATGTCTTTTATGGAATTTTGTAGAACTTTTTATAGGTAAAACAACAACTGCATAAGGTTCATCAACAAATTACACTACATATGAAAAGGTAAGCAATAAGGTTGTGTAAAGGAAACATGATACCTACATAAAGTTAACACTAAAAAACTGGAGCTACATAAGGGTTACTTAAGATTTATAGTACCAAACTAATGGTAAAACACCATCTATATAAAGGCACTCTGGAAATCCATACTTGTATAAAGGTGGACTATTTTCTGTGTAAGGGAAATTCAAGAATCCCAGTAAGTTGTTTAATAATCATAGAACTATATAAAGGTAATTATAGTAGAACTACATAAAGGTAACCCTTGAATAATACTACTCATGTGAAGGTAATCTAGGATGTAACAGATCTATATAAAGGTGAATCATAGAATTTTAGAGCTATATAAAGGTATGATTCAATCCCCATAGAGGTATAACTAAAAAAATAGACCCACATAAAGGTAGGATGAATGCTAGGTAAAATTATCCTTCAGAGTGAACTGGTTACATAAGGTAATCCTAGAATAACAATATCTATTTAATGGTAAGTTACCGAGCTATAAGAATTTAACCTATAAATCCTAAAGGATATATAAGGGTGAATTTGAGGATATGTAAAGTTATGATTAGTTTTCCATAATATTTTAGATTATGAAGAATTTTATTCAGAAGATGATTTGTAGGGATATTTAAAAATTAGATATCAAAAATTAAGGATTTTTTTTGATCCAAGATGAGATTAATATGAGAATCCTTTACTTCCTGAAATCAAGATGCTATTGTGAAATTATGAATCTAAGAGAAGTTTTAGATGAGAACCATGCTGAAAGAAATTTATACCACACCATAGGGAGATATGAAATAAATATCCCACCACACCATAGTATATTACCAGCGAGTGTTTTAGTGATCGCGGTGATATTATATTTTTTTCTATGATAAATGGAGAGTTATGTACCACAAAATAGAAGATCCATTCCATTGTGTATGCATATCATAAACATGTTGATAATTTCAAAAGAAATAAAAGCTTCATGATTTTTGGAGAATTTGGGATTGCGATATTCAAATATGGCATGGGAATTAAATTTTTGAGTCTTAAGGAGATTATATGGAAATATTTGACTTAATTTAAATAAGTTTGGATGAGTTCAAAGAAGATAATATCTCACTTATGACAATCATCGAGTTTCTATTATTTATTTTGAAAATAATATTCACCAAATATTATGTTGTATGATTGTTATAAAATTGTTTAATAGTGATTTGAGGTGTTGTTAAGACCTTAAGATCATCATAGGAGGGTTTATAAGGTGTTAAGTAAATTATTTTAATTATAAAAACCTGAATACTGGTAAAAAATTATTGTATAATGGTTATTAGAAAATTACAATACATTTGTAAAGGTAAGTCTAAAGGCTATGTAAAGGTAAAATGATAACTATTTTAAGGTTACACTAAAAAACTAGACCTATGAAAGGGTTATTTGAAAACTGAAGTACCTAAGTAAAGGTAAACCACTGGCTACATAAAGGTAATATGAAAAATAGTACATGTGTAAAGGTGAACCACTATATTTGTAAATATAATTCAAGAATACCAGTGAGTAGCATAAATATCACAGACCTATGTTAAGGTAACTCAATTATAACTATGTAAAGGTAACTTGTATATTATAACACCTTTATGATGGTACACTGGGTTGGAATAAATATATGTAAAGGTGATTCTAGAAATTTGAGAGTTGTGTAAAGTTTTCAATCTGAATAATGGTATACCTAAAAAACCAAATCTACATAAAGGTATACTGAAGGGTATGTAAAGGTAACATCAAAATTTCACAGGTTATATGAAGGTAAGTCTATAATAAAACTTTTTATGTAAAGGAAAGTCTATGAGTTGTGTAAAGGTAATTGGAAAACCATGAAGGCTACATAAGGGTAAATTTGAGGTTCTCTAAAGGTATGATGAGTTTTTTAGAATATTTCTGACTATAAATAATATTATTTATATGATTATTTTCATGTATCTTCAAAGAATAAAATAGAAAAAATTATAAAGACATAATTTTTATCCAATACAGGATTAATATGAGAAACAATCACATCATTAAAATCAAGATAATTCTATTAAAGGATTAAATTGATAGAAGTTTAAAATGAGCACCACGTAAAAGTAATGGATTCTACACTATGGGTAGATTTGAAATGAAGGTTCCAACACACTATAGGATATTCCTATTTGGAATTTTAGTGACAATTATGGATTATATTTTTTTCTATGAGAAATGGTGAGTTCCACAATATAGAAGGAAAAAGAAATTTCATAGTGAATTCATCTCATCCACAAGTAAGAGTTTAAAAAGAAATAAAATCAATGTGATTTGTATATAATTTGAGATCATGATATTCAAATATCACATGGGAATTAAATTCTTGAGACTTAAGTAGTTTAAATTAAAATACTTTAATTAATTCGAAGAATATTGAAAGAGTTTAAATAGTAGAGTATCTCACTACCTACAACCCCAAAGTTTCTAAAATTTATTATAGATATAATATTCAGAATTTTTTTTAATATATAATTTTTTAGAGAAGAAAAAATTATAGGTGTAGAACTATCAATGTTTAATTCTATAGATTTTCTATAATTATGAGAGATAATTTGATACTAAACAAAAGAGAGATAACCTATTGTGTATTGTAGGAAGTACAATACATCCAAAAGAAAAAATATTTATTGAATAATAGAAATAATTTTAAGCCAATGATATTACTATATCATGGAGGTAAGAAAATGAAGGTCAAGTTACTGATGTTGGTGCTATTTTTTATCATATTTCATCGAGGCTTTTAAAAATTGGGAACTAGTATGATTGAATATCATAGTGAGTATTAGTGGAGAACATGGATAGACTGAATGTGTATTTACTAACCATTATTTTGTGGTTAAAGACCTATTAATTGGTTTACAAGGAATTCTTAAGGAACATGTGGTACCAATGTAATTAACATTGTCACACCAATGGGAGGTTGAATAACTATATGGAATAGACACTACTGTAAGACTCTAGAAAGAAAAATTCCCTTATATTACATGATAATTGTGTAATATAGTATATAAATCCTTTTAGGATTCAAGGATGAACACTAACCTCATCCCTTTTTAATCACTATTCTATATTTTAATGATTACTCCAGGTTTCATAAGTTGACCTCAACTCGACTAATAATTGGTTCACACATTGAGTTTGAACCTTATAAATCTCTATGTCTTGTTGTTATTTCTTATTCAACATTAGATATTTGGATGAGGGTTGAGAGAGAATCATTTTATCCATTTATCTTAACTAATATATATGTTCAAGTTTAAGAGGGTATATTATAAAGGAAATAAAAACTTGGTAAAATTTGGGTACACTAATTCACCCCTTCTGTATCACTGCATGACCACTGGGAATTAAAAATATAACCACTTACTTAAAAACTATATTTATAAAAGCATTAAAAATATTTCCTTTGATATTTTATAACCACATAAATATTATAAACACTCACTTTAAACTTCTTAAAAACACCGTATTTGATCATTCTCTTGACTAAAATCCAAAATTCCATCAAACCTAAATTTTCACAATTAGTTATCTCAATTTAAGTCTAAAATAATTTCATTAACTAGCCCCACTAAAACCCCTTATAGGTTGTATGAAGATACAAATGTGACCCTTGAATCCCGGCTCCAATAGGCCTTAGGTTGGAAATTAGATCCGAGTTTATCCATCAAACATATGGGAGAAATTACCCTCCTAAAATCCTAGTAAAATGAAAAATATCACCAATAATCTCCATAAATATAAAAAATTAAGAGATAAAAATATTTATTTAATCCAATATTTATATGATAATGGGAAATAATAAAAATAAAAACAATATGAGGAAAACCATCTAGAATTCACACCATCTTCCCGAACAACAATATCCCTGATCTCCATCGAACTATGCTGAAAAAATACTCAACAAACTATAGAGGGGTGAGCACTTTAGAGTACTCTGTTGGATCATATTTCTAACAATTCTCTATCCATGTGAAATAAATTTTCTCATATAGATATGTGTGAAATAAAATATGCATGTAAACATGTCAAAATTATATATAGTTTACTGTCATAATTGGATGTACTACATGGAAAAGTCTTAATTGATCAAGATTCACAAGTTTGATTAAATGGGGACGATGATAGGTTTTTAGGTTCATAAATATTAAGAATAAGGTCTATATACAATAATAAATTCATCATATAAATATTATTCTATTTATTTCATTATCAAAATAATAATAAATGAAACATCATTCACAATTGATCATAATTTATTTAAAATATTGAAATTATAATCATATCACCATAACCTTATCATTATAGTCATTATATCAATCCAAAAAAATAGGAAATCCCAAATCTCAACCTGTACCATCCATCACATCCTCATTCCCATCACAAAAAGAAAAAACAAGCAAGCACAACTCTTAACTTGTTTCATTATCACCACATCCATCACATCACTGAAACATCACCATATAACCTCATTTACTTATTCTATAACCTTGATATATCACAATCCAAATATAAAATAACTATATTCCATCACAACCTGAGAGAAATGTGTATATTTTATAACCTTAAAACATTATAACTGATAAATAGACACACATATCAAATTCTTGAGTTATAATATCATTTATTGCGTATATATATTATTACACTTCACCTCAATCCATTAGAACCTTTGTAATTATATAAATTCTATTTATAATGGTGATCCATTATAGACCAATGTATAGTAATAAACAAATATAAACATGTGAGTAGATAAACATTCATACAAAAATAAAATCAATAAAACACATACAAAAATAGCCATACAACAAAAGTAAATACCTCTTCATAATATAAAATAATAATTGATAACAATGCATAAGATGATTGATTAATAATTCATAGTAATATTCATCCTGAAATTCATCTCTAAAAAATCACTACAAAGGTTATATTAACATATATCATCCATTAATTATTTTGTTACTCTACCTCACAAAATTATCTAATTAATCTAAACATTTATGATACAAAGAAAATTCCCTTCCTCTCACACAACCTTCCTGGGAAATCCATTGAACATTTTCTAAAATATATACAACTCTATAATTATAACACCTAGAATGTAATCATATCTTTATGAGAATTTCCTACACCAAGACTTATCCGAATTCCCTATAAAAATGATATACCATACCTTATAAAAGCATGAACCAAACCTATCACTTTTTTTTCATAATGAGTATATAAAAATATATCCTAATACTAATACCATAAGACCAATCTACAAATAAAATACTCACTACTCTAATTAAGTACCTATAATATTTACTTTAAACATTTCAAGAAATAATGATTGATAATTCCAAATCATTCCTTATTTAGACTAACTCTGAAGGTACTTACTAACACTTCAATTATAATTATCAATTACATTCCCATTCATACTCATTCATGAGAAACCTTTTATTTCTTAAATTAAAATTTCATATTACATGTCAATACTATATTTTATAAACTTACATTTATAAACACTTTCATCTCAACATTGTTTATACTAAGTTTTAATATATAAAAATATATTTTTTAGTATAGAAAAATAATTACATTGAAGCGTGAAAAGAATATATAAATTTAGCATGATAACATTATCATTACGTAGACCGGTATATGTTCAATGTATTATCATTAAATGGATGTATATTGAAAAATTTATCTGAACATGTTTATTTTCAAATATTACTCTTTGTTATTCTAGAATAATAGTTTTAATTACACTTACAAAACTGTTCCCATATCTCACATAAAATCGTATAATGATATTAGTAGTGCAAAAATATATTTTAGTTACCAAAATCATGGAACAATACATTATCATTCACAAGAAGAAATTAATCCACCAAGGAAAATACTATGACATTCAACACATTATTTAAGGTTCTGTATATAGAAATAAAATGAAATTAGAGTGTACAATAACCCATTCCCTTGGACCAAAAATGGGAGAAGAGTGATAATATAGTTTCATAATGTAATATAAACCTATCCTCCTAGACCAAACCATCTCCCCAAGCCCAATAATATTGTAAATACTTATCATATCTAAATGCATTTCCAGAATTGGTTGATTATCGAAGGTCCAAGTAGTTCAAGGAGTTATGGATCATTAGATTCAATAGGAGGGTTTCAAAATATATAAATGATGATGACTCCCATAATTCAATTATAAGGGATACCAATTTAAATAAATATAATGATTAATCAAATCATCAGTTTCAAAGGTAAAAAATTGAGGATTAAGGATCCGTAAGGGATTAGAGGATAACACAACATATCAAGCAAGTCAGGAACTAGCTTAGATACCTTGGTACCCTAATACCCGATTCAACATCGATATAGCCCGAAGGGTGTTCCTGATCCCCAATAGTTGGACACTAGCACTTGGAATCATAAAAGATAAATGAGAGAAATAATTTACCATAAAAACAACAGAATATAAAAGATACAATTTTTGTATGCTCAACACTCCAAAAGGAGAAAGTACCAGAAATAAAACGGCAAAAATGTACCCAAAAGAAAGATAATCATCCCAAATGAAACTAAAATATCAACCAGGACATGGTCTTAGAATACCTTTATAAGAAGGGGAAAATAGTTCAACTTATCACCATCACCACTCCACAGTCCAATAGATCGATAACATTAAACACATCTAAATGGCACTTTCCATTTTCTCTAACTTGACTTAATAAAGTCTACAAACACATAAAGGTAAGGTTGGGGTGTGAGATATAAATCCTAGTATGGTCTCACCAAGTGTTTCATAATCAATACCATAATAATTTACCATTTATGATATCAGTTTAAATAAAACAAGGCATGAAGTTACATTTTCATATTTTTAAATCAAAACACTTTATCATTTAAATAGATGGAAGATATATCAAAAAAAACATTCAAATATTCTTAAATGAATGTTTTATATAAAATAGTTCATATAAATCAGTTTTCAAGAATAAAATAGTTCTACAATCAACAAAATGTATAATCAAGTCACAAATCATCGAAAAGATGCATGTATGAAATCCCCACAATAGTTCAATTTATCAGATAATAGGATCCTCACACATCTCATAATGATATTAGATATAGTCAAGTGCACACACACAAATACACCCCAATAGGGGAACCCATTATGAGTGGTCTACACCCCAATAGGGTAACCCATCATTGGTAGTCGTTCCATAGTTTTTTTATAAAAATTTTCATCATCAATCCATTAATAGTGAGTCAATGTCTGGACATTATTATATTAGTTACCACTAACTACCCAAACTAACATGTGCTTTAAACAAAAAATATATCAAATTTACAATCAATAATTTTAAAATATTTCAAAATATAATTTCCTAATTTTAGTATTCTACACAAATTCTCATTTAAAAACCAAATAATAGGTTTTAATCATTTAATTCTATTTAAAAACACTTTTCAATTTAAGATATTTTCTAAAGATCAACATGAAATCATTTCATCTTAATTATTTCCATATCAATACATCATTATTTATAAATCCAGATCACAATTCCAATTCCATTTGAATGGGGGGTTTTCTCAAACCTCATGCCCATCTAAAATAAATGACCAATTAAACCAATTCCATGTGTTTAAATCAATTAAAAAATCATTTCAAATTATTAAAAAATTCAAGGTTTCAGTTATGGGGAAATTATTATGAAACCACCTACCTTTAGATCAAGGAATAAAAATGCACAATAATCATAATGGGAAACTCCAATGAATAATGAAGGTGAGGAAGATTTTGGAACACAAAATATAATCAAGATACAATAAAAAAGAGTTTATATACATTAATTAAATTATTATCTACAAAAATCTAAGGAGGATGGGTAGAGAGACAAGAAGAAAACCCATGAGAGGATATCTAATGAGATCAATGCCACTTTGATCCGCTAGGAAAAGGGTTTAGAGGAGTCAATTTCACCTCTTGAGATCCTCTAAGAGCCAAAAAACCATGTTAGGGTTGAATAGGAGGATTAGGAAATTTAAATGGTGGGGGGGGTTGGGAATTTTAAAATTAAATTTGGAGGTAAAAACCATGCTCATGGTTTCTTGGGAAGGACCACATAGTATGACAAACCGTTCACCCCTACTAAAATTCTATTTGGGGTGCATGTTTTGGCCACAAGGTTAAACTAAACGTGTTCCAAACATGAATTTCACACTATCCAAGGGGTATAGGGTTGGCCACATGGTTTGAACAAACATGTTACCCCTTCTAGTGTCTCTCAACAAGGTGAATGGTTTGCTGGGCCAAACTGAATGATTTTCCATAATCATGTTCCAAATTTGAACAACCCAAATGCATTCTAAAATTCCCTAAAATTTACCCAAAACTTATAAAAAAAATACTAACCAAAATGATATCACAAAAAGAGACAAGGAATACCAAAAATAAGTAACAGAATGTTACAAACTCTCCACCATAAAAACATTATATCCCCAAAAATCCTATCATGAAGTTTCCATATCAAATAGATAAGGAAAATAATCTCTCATAAAAACATCATGATCCCATGTGTCATGTGAATCAGAACCGTAATTCCACTGTACACTGACCAAAGGTATCATCCTACCATGAAGTACATTTTTCTCAGAATCAACTATCCTAATTAGATTCTAAGTCATAGATAATTTTGGTTGAGCATCAAGATCCTCCCAGTTCAAGAAATGAGATGGGTTATAAAGATACTTTCAAATCTGTGATACATCGAACAAATTATGTGTCAACTTCAATTATGGTGTAAGCACTAAATGGTAACCCACTTTTCCACCATCTCAAAAACCACAAAAGTTACCAAAAACCATGGTGTAAGTTTCCCCTATTTACCGAGATGTCGATGACCTAAATGAGTTGAAACTCTAAAAAACACCTGGCAACCAACTAAAAAAAATACAAAGGTCATTGATGATGGTCAACACAACATTTTTACCAACCCTATGCCATTAATATTCTCTAAAAAATCAACTAAATCCTTTTTGACATCTATTGGACCAAGCTCAGTCTAACCAAAAAACTTTCACCAATATCTGACCAACACAATAGAGAATTAAAAGGAAATACATAAATAGCCTCACAGGGAGACATCCAAATTATATTCTGTTAACTATTATTAGAATAAAATGTAACTAACACCAAATGGATGTTCCAAGCTTCACCAAAATTTTGTATGCAGTCATGAAGCATGTCTTCAAGAATCTATATAGACATGTCTATCTTACCATCCATCTTTGGATAATATTCTATAGTCAAATGAACCTAATATACCAATGACTCTTATAGGACTCTTCAAAATACTGAAGTAGAATGATGATATATATTAGAGACTATAGTAGATGGAACTTCATGAAAATGAATAATCTTTATCACTCAGAGATTTCCCGACTCCTCAATTTTGGTTGTAACCCGAATGGGTAAGAAGTGATCTTATTTTGTTATCTGATTGATAAAAATCCCTATCACATTCTTACTTCAAGGGGTACATGGAAAACCAAAAAAAATCCATAGAAATATCACCCCACTTCAATATTGGCACTAGAAGTGTCTAAAGTAAACTCGAAGGTCTATTGTGCTCATCTTTTACTTAATGATAGGTATAATAATGAGAAACAAAGTCAGTGATGTCTCATCTCGTACATTTCCTCCAAAATCATCATGGAATATCATAAAATATATTTTTGGTTCTAGGGTGAACTACCTACTTGGAATTATGGAACCCCCCCACCATAAACTTCCTTATAGACAAAGGCACAAAAAACCAATTTTGAAAACCTAGGATTCCCATAGAAGAGAACATACACTCACTAACCATATCCCCACTATAAAGAGAGTCCCTAATTCTACCAAATCTATCATCAAGAAGTTTTTTATAAATAATCATCTCGAGAAGAGTGGAGGTTAACTGAACAATTTCCAAGACAACCTTGTACTCTTCCTCTCGAACTCCTAAATGAAAATGTTGAAAAAGATCCATCATGTTCTACTATTATAATGATTCCTTCATAGCCTCGGTTAGAATATTTTTTCTCATAGAATCAAAAATGTAATTTTACTTCCTTAGGGTGTAGGAAATGTCAAAATAAAAATACAACATGTACTCCACCCAATTCCTCTATCAAAGCTTCAACTATTTTTGAGAGAAGATATAACTCAGGATCTTGTAGTTTGAAAACATGGTAAACCTTTCTCTAAAAAGGTAATACCACTAACTCTTCAATGAATGAATCAAGGTGGAGAGTTCAAGGTCATGATTCAGATAATTCCTCTCATGTGGACTAAGATTTGGAGAACCACAGGCTACCATGTGACTACCCTGCATAATAACACATCCCAAAATAGAAACTAATTCATCCAAAAAGATCACATAGACCAGACTAGCCTTTGGAAGATTTAAAACTGATGAGGAAGTAAAAAAACATTTTAGATCAACAAAATAAACCGAAAATTTATCATCCCAAGTGAAATTCACCCTCTTCCAAGTGAGATAAGTCATTAGAGAATCCATCTTCAAGAAATAATTTACAAACTTGTGATATTACCCCACTAAACCCCAGAAGATTCAATCCTTAAAAACATTAAGTGATTACTATAATGTCATAACAACTTTCACCTTCTCAAGATTAACTAAAATAACATGTTCCAATACCATGTGTCCTAATAATATCACTTCCCAAATCTAGAAATTACATTTCAATATCCTGGGTTAAATTTAATGATTTATCAATATTTTTAGAACTTCTCTTCAATGAAACACATGGTCCTCCTTAGATTGAGAGTAAACCAAGATTCCATCTAAAAAGACCACCATGAACATATCAAGATACTGATGTAAGATTTTTTTATCACATCCATAGATATTATAGGAGAATTGGTAAGACTAAATTACATGAAAAGGTACTCATAATATCCATAACTTCTACAAAAGGTTGTCTTATGAATGTTAGATTATTTTATTATCAACTAGTGATAACCATATCAAAGAGTAATCTTTTAGAAACACTTCACCCATTTCAAATGGTCAAGATAATCAATATATGGTAATAGATGCTTGTGCTTCACTGTAACTCCATTAAGATTCTAGTAATAAAGATATAGGTGAAGTGTTCCATAATATTTATTAGAAAAGATAATAGGTTCCACCCAAGGTGTCACACTTGGGAAAATAAATCCTTTCTCTATTATATCATCTAACTAAGTCTTTAACTCTTTCAGTTCAACTGGTAACATACAATAAGAAGGAATAAAATTTGGTTGTGTACCACAAAATAAATTAATAAAAAAATATACTTATATTAATGGTGGAAAACTAGTGAAATTAGAAATAAATGTGTCAGGAAACTCAAAAAAAATGGAGGGATATCATTACTAAATTATTCTTGCTCCAATTAAAAGGAAAAAATTGATATTAATTTCAACAACTGTGGATAAGAAGGTCTATATCTACTCAAATTCAGGTCCCATTCTCTCTAGAAGCCATGTAACACCTCTTCGAGCATAGTAAAGGAGACATGTCAAAGGTAGTAGTCAATTCGGGCCTTATTATAAATCATGAAATCCATCAAGAGAATGAAATCTAGAGGTTTTATGTTAAGAACCAGAAAATCATAGGTAATATTAATTTCTAATAGAGAGAAAAAAACAAGTAGGAAAATGGTGACCCTAATTTTTTTTTCAAGGGGTATAGTAATATCCATCACATAAGAAAAAATATTCCTAGAATGATTTAGTAGGTTCACAATATGATTTGATTTAAATGATTGAGATGAACCAGTATCAAATAAATATGTCACTGAAGATGAAGTTATAGTGATGGTACCTTTTAAATTCACTTGACCTGTATCAGTTTCCTCTGGAGACTGTTCCATTATGCGAAGATTCTTTGTTCTAGATGACTGTGGATGGAACCCCTTATATCTTGAATTAACTTATTTTACCATAGTACTTTTAGGTGTTTATGAGACCATCCCACTACACATAGCATAAAATAAATTCCAAAATTTCTATAGGTTTCCTGAACAACCATAAGAACTACACATCTTTGACACCTCCGTATAAACACTTATCGAATGCCCAACCATACCCCACTAAAAAAATTCAAAGTGCCTATTCTAGGAACATTAAGAGGTTTAGAGGATTCCTACTATAAATAACCACCATGAGACTCATTACAATTCCTATTTCGTTTAAAGGAACTCATAGAACTACCATTGGGAGAAAAAGGTACTCCCTTCAGTCCTAAATTACCAGTGATGTTAAGTTCAACCATCAACGCCCTATCCAGTACATCATCATATTAAGTAAGCTTCAATAAAAAAACAGTGAACTTATATTAGGTTGGAGACCCATCTCAATCTGTTGATCTATCATATTTTCATTTGATACAATCTCAGTTGAAAAATGAACATGCTCAGAAAAGAGGTTCTTATACCACTTCATTGTCTTGTCAGCTTTCTGGAGGTTGAAAAATACATAGCCTTAGATAGAACCTTAGATTATAGATAGAACTAAGCAATGAAAATAAATATAATGTATTTACACTCCAAACCCTCTTGCTGCTTCACTATTACCATAGAATCCCATCACATGCTTCTAGGACCTTATAGTTAAAGGTAGAACACATCACCTTAATAGTATCAGGTGTTTCTAAGAAATCAAAAAGTCTCTCTATCTTGTCTAACCAATACCAGCCTCTTGAGTATCATTAGTTCATTGTAAAGTAGGTTTCTTAGGGTGAAGAAACTCATGATATTGACTTCGAGATTTATCCATTTAAGGTTACATAGTTGGATCTTGAATGAGAACCAACTCTGTAACCTATCCCAGAGCTTGGATAACATACAAAAAAATCTCAACAAGATTATGGTCAATGGGAGGATCCGATCACTGTGGTTCACCAGAATATTCCTCCTAGGGTCTATTCACGAATCTTTTTAAAGTCATCATACAATAGAACATAAACATAAAACATGTAAGACATCAAAATATTACTCATATCAACATACCAAATAAAAGAAATGGGAATATCAATGGCATCATATAAGATTTCCAAATTATGATTTCAATATACCTAAATCTGAAGTTTGAAAAAAAAATAGAATCAGATCATCACATTCCTCAAGGACACTTTTACCAAACACCCATGGTGACTTAAGGATCATTATAATGAGAGCTAGCCAGAAACTCACTCAAAACTACCTCTTAAGTCCAATAAAGACATCCCACACCATATACTGAAATAAAAGAAAAATACTTAACCTGAACCAATGATATAAATTTGTAATTAACCAGCCTAGATACCTTGTTACCTTGATACCTAGGCTGACACTGAAATAGCCCAAAGGGCCTTCCTGATACCCACTGGTTAGTGACTAGCACCAGGAAATATATAAGATCAAATAGGGAATGAATTTTCCTAAAAAATAGTGGAAGATAAAAGATAAAAGTGATTATTCTCAACACTCCAAAATGAGAAAGTTCCAGAAAAAAATGTAAAAGATACCAAACACAAAGATAAACATCCCAAAGGAAACTATAATATGAACCATAAAAATTTCTCAGAAACCTTTTGTGGAAAGTGGAAAACAACTCCACTAGTCACCATTACCACTACAAAGTCTAAAGGATCAAGAAAATCTACCACCTCCAAGTTGCAATTTCCCTTTTCTCATACTTAGAATAAGAAATTCTACAAACTCCCAAAGGAAAAGGTAGGGTGTGAGATATAAATTCTAATAGTTTCCCACTAAGTGTTCCATAATCAATACCATATAAATTTACCATTTATGATATCAGTTTAAATAAAACAAAGAATGGAATTAAATTTTCATATTTTTAAATAAAAACATGATTTTATTCAAATATATAGAAGATATATCAAAAAAAAATTTCAAATAGTCTTAAATGAACATTTTTTATAAAACAGTTTATATAATTCAGTTGGAGTGAATAAAATAGTTTGGCGATCAATGACATGGATAATGAAGTCCCAAATCATAGAAAATAACCATGTATTAAAGCCCCAAAATAATTTGGTTTATTAGGTAGTAGGATCCTCACACATCTCATAATTATATTAGCTATAGTCAGGTGCACACACACAAATGAACCCTAATAGGGGAACTGATCATGGGTAGTCATGATGCAATTGTTTTAGTAACATTTGTCATCATTAATCCATTTATAGGGAGCCGAGTTCCTAGAATTATCATCCTAATTACCAATAAATACCTAGGATAACATGTGTTTCAAACAATCAACCAATCAAATTTAAAATCAATCATTTAAAAAAAATCAAATTATAATTTCCCAATTTTATTTTTCAAAATGCCTTCTCATTTCAAAACCAAATCATAGATATTATTAATTTCATTCCATTTCAAATAACTTTTCAATTTAGTTCATTTTATCAAGATCAACATAAAATCATTTCATCAAAAAAAATTCCAAATCAAGCCATAATTTTTCATAAATCCATCCCATAATTAAAATTCCATTGGAATTGAGGTTTTTTCAAGGCTTTGATGGACTGAGGTGCTCCATATATGGTGGATCTCTCTTCAGATTGATGCCTAATTTAGTGCTCATAGGCAATTCTAACCCCTCTCCTCCTCCCTAGCATGATTTTTCCTCACATGAAAATGTGATCCCTCTCCATGACCTGTTAATCTACCCTTGATTTTGGGTTTTGGTTTTTCTTCTGGCTTACCATAAAACTTATAGTTCTTCCTTAGACTTGCAATCGGGGTCCAAACATCCATAAGATCACAACCGTCTTCAACCCTTTTGAAGGGAAATGATCTTATTTCTTGCATATATTCTTAAATTTTGGTTTTTGACCCTTTTGTGACAAACTATTTTTTATCTCGTATATTCCCTTTTTGTGGACTTTGACCGAGACCCACAGACTGGTGACTCTTTAGAGATGAAATACCTCATTACTTTGCCTTATGTGGTGGTGGAGATACTTATCGTGAGGGGAAGTATACAATAATCTTATTGAGTGGCTTTTTTGTGAGAGGGGAACACAGAGGTACTGTGTACGAGGGGTAGTTCGCGATTAACTAGGCCATGAGGGGATTATCCTTAAAATTTCAAAAACCATATGGTGATGGTTTGTGGGATCATGTATGAAAAGGGGGATAATATTAATGGAGGTGTGGTAGGAAAAGGGTGTTTTTGAGTGGAAGGGTGTGATTCGAAATGGGTTCTACCATGACAATGGAGAATGATATGGTTAATAGATGGAAAAATCTCTCACTTGGAGACAAATAGAAAGAAACAATCATCATTAAAAATGACGATGATTCCTTCCTAGTATTCCATATGTATCCACTATTAATTGACAAATTAATATACAAAAAACCCTTCAACCTAGGTGTACTAAAAAATACTTTACAATCAGTATGACATATGGATGTTGGAGTGGAAATAAAGGAAGTTGGTGCTGGACACATAATCTTCAAATTATTTAGAATGAAGAATAAAAAAATTGATCAAAGGGAGGACATGGTCATTGGATAACCAAATTTTGATGCTAGAATACTTGAAGGAAGAAAATTATATCCCCAATATTAATTTTTCCAAGTCCCTATTCTGGATGAGGTTAATGAGAATTCCCTTCAGTGGAAGATTATAATAGGTGATGAAAGAAATCATAAATTGTATTGGAGAATTCATGGAATGAGACCAATTAGACCCCATCCATTAGGGAATGTCAGTAAGGATTAGAGTGTTGGTTTAGGTTTTCAAGCCTCTCAAGATAGGCACCTTCTTTATGATTTATGGATTAAAAATATGTATTTCCTTTGAATATGAAAAGCTTCCAAATTTCTACTTTTTCTATGGATAAAACAGATATTTTGAAATAGATTGTGTGAAAAAAGTGACATACAACAAGGGTCATATGGTGATGCAGTATGGTCCATCGTTATGCAAAAAAATTCGTGAATGTATTTCATCCCTGATTCTAAAAAACAACATGTTAGAGAAATACTAACCAAGGATTTCCATGCACAAAAGGCCCCCATGCATGGAAAAATTATTTTCATTGGTCTTTATTCTATCCAGGAATACTTATATAACCTAGATAAATCAAGTGGTAAAAAAAATCCCACTAATTCCCCATTGGTGGAAACTGAAAATAATGGCAACCCTCATATGACCCCCTTGATAACAATGATCATGCTTGAAGACTTTAGTCCTCCAACCTATGGGGTCTCTTCTCATCCACCATTTGGACCCAAAACTATCTTCTTGGACCCCCTAGACATACTGTGTGCCCCAAATGGTGGTCCCACATCACAGCCTATACAAGAAGGTACATACTTTTTCTCTACTGTAGCACCTATTCCAAAAATACCACACACATGGAAGAGGAAGGCAAGAGGAAAATATGACCGTGACTTCGGCTCAATGGAAATAAATGGATCAAAAAGAATCCTAGAGGAGCCATTTTAAAATGAACAGTATCCCAACATATGGAAATCTACTACAAATGGAAACCTACTATAATTACAAGAGGCGGTGGATGGAATAAGCTATCCCCACCTATCATAATGACCAAACTAAGTTGGAACTTTCATGGTCTTGGAAACCTATGAATGGTTTGAATTTTCTAGTGCCATTTTCATAAAAGTCTCTCTAATATGTTTTTACCATCTGAAACCATGTTGAAAAAAGGAAAACATTGGCATTAAAAACAAATGTGGCTTTTAGGGTTGCTTCCCGATCCCCTGACAAGGCCACTCTAGGGGACTGTGTCTTTTATGGAGGGATAAAATCGAAATCAGAATTACCTCTTACTCATCGAATCACGTGGATGCATCTATCCATGACGCCCCCTTTATTTTATTGAAATTCATGGGATTTTATAGATGACCTTCACAAAATGAGAAATGGAAATCATGGGATCTTCATTGATCACTACGGAAAAGGGTGTCCGACCCTATCCTATTTGGTGGTGATTTCAATGAGATTCTGTTTAAGAATTAAAAAAGAGGGGGAATTTCTTGGTCCTATGTCACAATTTTTGGCTTTTGGGATGAAATATCTTGGGAAGAGCTATTAGATCTTAGTTTTATAGGTAGTCCCTTCACTTGGTTTTGAGGGAACTCAGAAGAAACATGCATTGTAGAGAGCCTAGACAGATTTCTAGTTTTAACTAAATGAACCAACTAGTTCAGAATATTCCATGTCTTTCACCTAGAAATGAATTCATCAGACCATTTCCCTATTATAATTGATTTCCCACACATAACTTGTAATTATATATTTGGAAAACCTTTCAAATTCTAAGGCTTCTAGGAAAATGACCTTGAATGTGAAGAGGTATTCTGATCATGCTGGAAGGGAGGAAACTCCAATATCATTTCCAACCTCCAACAAATGGATTATAAATGAAATTCTTGGAGGAACACTAAATTTCATCAAACCAAAAATTATTGCGAATCACTTGAGAGAGATCTGAATTCCTTCTTTGCACAACCCACAACTGATGCTATTCTTTAAATATTTCACTATCTCGAAGGTGATATAGATAAGTCCCTTCATATTAAAGAGAGATTATGCGCTATATGTGTGCATGATATCTATATTAATGAAGGGGATTCCAACAACCATTAAATCTATTAGAAGGCTTCCTACAGGTGCCAAAAAAACACTATTTCTTACCTCTCGTTTCCAGATGGAATAACTACATCGAATGCTGAAGGAATTCATGATATTATTTATTGTTTTTTAGGATCTTTATACTACAGGGGAGCCCCCCATATTAGCTAATGTGGAAGCATGTATCAAACTTGTGATCACTGATGCAATAAACCAACAAATCATGAAATATTTTTTAGATGATTAAATCCTTTTGGATCTAAATCAAATCTATTTGAAAAAATCCCTAGGTCTAGATGGATTCAATGATATTTTCTTTAAGAAATAATGGTATATTGTTGGTCTTGACATTTCTGTGATTTTGATAGATATATGGGTAGGGAAAATCAATCTCTTCTCTATCAAAGAGACCATTATTACCCTCATTAAAATGATATATAAACCCCACTTGGCTTCTAACATCTGATCTATTAGCTTATGCAATTTGACCTATTTTTTTCAAAGACTTTAGTCAACCGACTACACACGTGGTTACCTTATATTATATCTGAAAATCAGAGAACCTTTATTGTGAAAAGACTCATCAAGGATAATTATATTCTATCTCATGAGGTATTCTACTTAATTAAAACTTGCTCAGCTACAGAGAGAGGGAACATTGTAAGGAACCGACCCCAGTTGCCCGGAGCTGGTGCCTTATTTGATTACGTTGGCATACATACAAGGAATATGAATCTAGAAGGACCAAGTAGTTTAGTAGTTTTTTAAACAAGATACATAAATAAGTTTAACATTACATTATGAAGGGAAATATAACACTAATTTATCCCACTAGCAACATCATGTCTCCTAGATTATGCTTGCAAGTCATTCATAATTTACTTCTTCATGTCCTAAGAAAAATGAAACATAAGAAAGGGGTGAGCTCAAATGCTTAGTAAGAATAAGAAATACATCGAAAGATAGCATAAACATAAGACATGGTGCATAATTGAAAACACATTCCTTTAATAATAAACTTGCACACATTATGGTAGGAATTTGAGCTGAGTAAATAATGCCATAATGAAACATAATCATGGGTATTATACTAGTCAAATAACCACATGAACTTTAAATTACTATATTCATAATGAGGGAAGTGAATATTCTGAAAATTTTGAAACATTTTTTTAAGGCCTCAGCCAAGACGTCTAATGATTAAGGCCTCAACCAAAATCCATATAACACATTGGGAAAGGCCTCAACCAATTCCAAGTCTATTTGTCTCATGAGACCTACTGATGCATCGAGGGGATATAGTGAGCCCCAACTGTCACATAATAAGTCCAATGAATTCTTCATATGAGCATGTATAAACATAAAGAACATTTACATTCATATTGAAACTGTCATATGAAATGTAACTAACTTTCCCCAATCATTAAACATAAACCTCTAACCATTCCAAGTAATATGGTGAATGGTTTTAGGATAGATCATCCACCATAAAGTTAATCATAAACCATTCAATAAAATATTGTATATGACATAATAAATGATTAACCCCAACAATACATAATACTCAAAAAGAGTGTTGAATCAAATGAGAATACTCTTATAACATCATTAAGCATTTCTTGAGATAAATACTCTTTTATTTTTAGAAAAGAGTTCTTTTGGTAAAATATTTATATAAAACCAAGAGTGAAGTAAGATAGTATTTTCATAATAAAACGATTTATTTGATAATGATAATGGTTTCCAAAAATATATTATAGTGTGCCTTTGAAAATAGGTAAGAATTTTAGAAATTCCCTTGAATCAGGCTTGTATTTTGGGAAACAATTTTGAAATTTCTTTTTAAAACGTGTAACTATCTACAAAATAAGGGAGATTTATAGTTGTTAAACATATATATAACACCCAAAGAAATTTATTAGTATTACATAATAATATACAAGAATTTCATTGAGGCAATTAGACAATAAAAGTAACCCGAATGAAAATGGAAGTTCCGGTGGAAAACCCTTACCTTAACTCCGAACGTGTTCTGCTCTTGTACTTAAGATCCTGGAATATGAAATTATACTTATTAATAACTTATTTCAGAACCTATTAGACATTTATTTAGTTTATCATAATTATGGTTAGATCATTTATGTCTTTATTGAGAAGTTATTGTATTGAATCTTGTTGTTTCGGAGTGTTGTTTCCATTATTTTCATATTCGGTTCACTTGTTTTTAAGTAATGAAGTGGAATGGATGTAAATATACAGAATTGAAATTAAATATTATTTATGAACATACATAATTTTTTATGGCCATTTCTATGATATGGTTACATGGAATGAGGATGAATCATTAGATGACAATCACTTCGATTATTTGGCGGTATTTGGATTATTATGAACTAGTTTTGTCATATAAATTAATAATATGTACATATACAGGTTCCTGAATATTAATTAGGTTTTAATAAATATATTATAGTCTGATTCAACCATCAATATGGTTTCATGACCAGTAATAAAGTACTGATTAAAGAATTAAACTTTGTTGTTCATGGAGGTTATAAATTGGAACCTCATGGACGTTGATTTCGTTTATAAAAATAAATGGGAGAGAGTAAGAATATTGATGATGGTTCTTCCATTCACAGGATATAAATACAGTATATAGATGATACTAGAGTTATCATGGTCATTTTAATAGAGGATGTGAGGAGAGGATAACAAAAGAAGATAAATTCAAATGAAATTAAATGAAAAATAAATGTGCTTTACCTCTAGAAATAACTTCCTTGAGAACCTCCTTAAGGGAAGGTATTTTGGTCTTTTGGAAAGAAAAAGAGCTTCCTAATAGTGCAGAGTAACTAGGGAAGGGTATTTGGGCAGAACTTTGAGGATCTTCAAGGCTTAGAAGAGTGAAGAGAAGAGGGAGTGGTGATGGGTTTTTATAGTGGAGAGGGGTAAATTTTGAATATTTAATTCATTATTTTATTATTTCCCCCAAGACAATCAGTAGTGTTGTTTCATGTGACCCCTAATATTAATAAGTTCATGTGAGTTCTAAACAAGTGGTATTAAATCACGTATGATGTCATAAATAGTGTATTTAACTGATAGTTTGTATATACAGTCTTTTATCGTATTTCACTATTCATAAAAAATTCTAGAATTTCAGAAAAATCCAAAAAATTTACCCCTACCATTTTTTGACATGTATAATTCAAAAATGAACCCCATTTTTCCAAATTAATTTTCTAGATATTTTTAATTTAATTTTTAAATAAATTCATAGTAAATTCGTTTTTTTAAAGGAGCAATTAGTTTTATATCACATTGAAAAATTAATTAAGATCTCATTATCTTATTGCCTTAAGAAAATAAAATAATAATATTATTTACTATTCATAAAGGTCATATTACTATTCATATTACTATTCATAAGGGTATGTTACTATTCCAAAAAAAAATAAAGTTTATTCTATCAGACTCCAAATGACTTACTGATCACAACTCTAGATGTCCGTTTTTTGAAATTCAAAAAATAGAGGATGAAAAGTTGAGTTTAACTTCAGGATTATAAAATGCACTCAAAATTTATTTTCAAAACCTTGAGGTGTTACAAATCAGGTTAAGAAATTAGATATGACTAAGGCATATGATAGAGTGGAATAAAATTTCCTTTGGTTTGTCATGACCAAAATTGGTTGTTGTTCAAAATGTGTTGATATGATCATGAAATGTGTTTCATATATTTCTTTCAAGATCAATGTTAATGGTGGAATCTCACAAGGCTTTTCTCCCACCCAGGGCCTCTGACAAGGATACCCCCTCTCCCCATTCCTCTTTATCCTTGTGGCTGATGTTTTTATGACCTTATTTATTTGGGAGCTTCCTCTAATTTTATCAATGGGGAAAAGGTTTTCCGGATTAGCCTACCTATTTCTCATATATTTTTTGAGGAAAACTACCTTATTTTCTCTAGATCTACAATTGATGAATGCATTTCTATTTTTAATGTGATCCTCCACTATGATAGAGCCTCTGGGAAGATGATTAATAAGGCTAAATCAGAAATTTTCCTTTATCTCTAGTGTTCCACCAAACAAGAGAGAAGATTTTTGTCTCACTATAGGAATTCATATGGCCAACAAACATAATAAATACCTCGGGCTCCCCATGCTGGTAGGATGATCAAAAAAATTAATATTCTCATCCACTATAGACAACATTACAAAAAAACATCAGGGTTGTTCTCTAAAGAGAATTTCCAAAGAGGGAAAATAATATCTTATCAAGGTAGCTCCCAAGGTATACCATGTCACTATTCAAGATTCCTGGTGCTATTTTTTATCAAATACACTCCCACATTTCAAAATTCTGGTGGGGGCAAAATAAAAAGAGATACAAAATTCACTATATTTCTTGGAAGTCACTTTGAGCCCCTAAAGCAGGTGGAGGTATGGGTTTCTTGGACCTCAAATAATTTAAGGATGAACTTTTGTCTAAGTAGGGATGGAACCTTTTGAATCAACTGTCATCTCTCTATGTGAAAATTCTTCGTGCAATATATTTTCTGTACTCTGATGTTTAGAAACCCTTTCTCAGCCCTCAGGCCAATTTCCTATGGAGAAGTCTTTGGGGATCATGAAAATTATTAGATAAAAAAATCACATGGATGATTGGGGATGGAACGAAAGTTAGAATTTGGAAAGACCCTTTGTTGATTGATAAATATAGGATACTATCTACTTCCCCGATATTCCCTAGATATGAGGATGCCACTATCTTCAGCTTTTTCTATGATTCTAGAAATAGTTGGTGTTTGGATAAAATTAACTCTTGATTTAATGAACGAGAAAATAATATTATTCTTATAATTCCATGTGTGGTGGATTCAAGGAAAAAATATCTTTTTTGGAGAAATGATATCTCAGAAGATTATTTAATGAAATCAGGATACATACTCACTCTTAATGCCCACATTGTGTATAGGGAGGGGATTTAGAAATGTCTTTGGCACTTAGATGTACCCCCAATCATCCACTACTTTTGGTGGAAGATTTCTACTGGTATTCTTCCTACCATAACCATCCTATTATTCCATCATGTTATAGATAATCAGATTTTCTCTTTTGTTTGGATGTTTTGGAATCCCCTTTACATGATATCACCCATTTCATGGGGGTTTTAGAGGTTCTGAGTGCATGGGGATCGCCTTTGGAGGTTTTTTTGGATGCAGCGTCATATCTCCCACCACTTCTGTTGTTGTGGTATTCCACATTCACTATAGATAAGGTCGAATCTCTATGTGATGTGTCTTAGATAATTTGGGTTAGATGGAATGAATTCATCTTTAATCACTCCTCCAAACCCTAGGGTTTCTAGATTTAATGAGAAAACTCTTGAATTGATGGATGGAAATGAGACCCTGAGAAAACTGGCCTATCTGATTCTCGAGTGACTGAGGCCAAATGGTTCCCCCTCTGGAAGGGACCATGAAGATCAATGTCGATGCTTCATTACCCATGGGTGGTTGTGTTGGAATTGGTTTGATATTTCAGAATCATTTGGGTAAGATCATCATGACCATATAGGATTCACAACATGCCTATTGGGAACCCGCTGTTGCTGAAGCCCACACTGTCCTGGCTGGTATGACCTTCACAAAAGATTATGGTTGGAATGCGATACACATTGAATCTTTTTATCTTAACATCTTCAATTCCATCAACACAAATAAGTTTGGTCTCCAATATTATGGTTTCCTCATCAAGAAAATCCAGTCTCTTAGTCGAAGCTTTTCATCTTTCTCATTCATTTTCATCAAAAGGGTGGGAAACAAAGTAGCACATCATCTGGATACCCATTGTTTTCTCGGAGAGAATCACCTATGGCTAGATTTCTTTCCTTCATAGATGCAGGATATTGTTACTCCGATTCTTTATGATTAATATATCTCCATTAAAAAAATCAATTAAAATCTCATTTCAATTTAATCAAGTAATTCAAGGTTTCAATTATACAAATAGAATTATGGAACCACCTCCCATTATATCAACTAATAAAAACAAACAACACCCATAATGGGGAACACTAACAAAGAACGAAGTAATGAAAGATATAGGATCAAAACCTTGATTCATGATCCAAAAAACGGAGTTTAGATACATGAATTTCATGATGATTTATCAAACTCAAAGGAGGAGAGAAATATATACTAGAAGAAAGCACATGATAGGAGATCTACTTACCTGGAGGGGATCCAAAGAGATCAACACTGCTTCAATCTTCCAAGAAAAGGGTTTGGAGGAGTCAATTTCACCTCTTGAGAGACTCCAAGATCCAAAAAATCATGAAATGTTTTAATGAGAGGATAAGGAAATTTAAATGGGGTATTTTTGAATTTTAAAATTAAATTTATAGGAATTAAAAAAACAGACACACAATTTCCTAGGGAGGGTTGCATGGTTTGAAAAACTATGCGCCCTAACCGTGCACCCCTACTAGACTTCTATTTGTTGTGCATGGTTTGGCTGCATGGTTAAACTAATCACACACCAACTATGCATTCCCCACTTTCAAAGGGGTATATAGTTTGGAGGAGTGGTTGCACGGTTTGAAAAAGAATTGTGCTCCCTTCCAGTGGCTATCAACAGTGTGGACAATTTGTTGGGACTAAAAAATGATTTTCCCTAACCATGTGACAATTGTGCATATCCAAAAGGGATTCTAAAACTATCCAAATTTCACCCAAGACTTCCCGAAATAAGACCCAACCAAAATGAGATCACAACAAGGGTCAATGAATAGCTAAAAACAATTGATTGTTTTTACAAAGAACACCATATGTTAGAAGATAAAAGAAATTATTGAAATCACCTATCCTAATTTATATCCCCAATAGATAAGTGATGTTTGTAAGGTACCAATATCACATGGGAAAATACTGAATCCAAGGGCTAGGTCTGATCATGGGAGCTTTTTTGGGGGGGGGGGGTTCTCTTCACATCTAGATCCAAAATGAAATTGGAATAAAGAAGATACACCATAAGAATAAAATAAATATGAGGGAAAACACATAAAACACCATCTAATCTAATACAACTAAGGGGAGGACATAGTGTTTCAAATATCCACATCAAAGTATTCAATCCTTGATAGGCATGACACCTACCCACATGGGTGATAGAATGAAATAAAAAATACAAAAAACCTTTAAATCATACTACCCAAATCCTCTATTATATTTTGTTGGAAGCCAACATGACTATAGTGACTTTGAATATAGTTTCCCTTAGAATCCCACCATAGTGTGGTAGAATTTTTCTTTCTATTTCAAGCCCACCATGGATTGGACCATGGTATGGACAGTACTCCCTCACTATTTCCAACTGAGATGCACAATGCAACCTACCCTCTACATAACTCCACCACTACCACCTACTCACTATTTCAACCTTCCTAATTTCCTATAGAAATTTAAATTTTCACTCCACACTCACCAAAAAACTCAACAAAATGTTATGGTAATCCTTTTACTCATATTTTCAAGGATTAAACGACCACACTTTCATCATTATATCATGGAAGATATAGTTTAGAATCCATATAAAACCACTATTGATACTTTCATTCTATGAGGGAGACTATATTAACCATTTCAGAAACACCCACACAACTAGTATTCTCCTATACTCATATCCTCTAAGTCTTACAAAATAGTTGTTTCAGTCTTCCTAATTTATGACATGGAATTATTATAAAAACCATTCCCATGAAATGGGTGTTTTCTCTGGCATGGTTATCCTCACATGACTAGATAATATATTTTCTCCATGACATCATGCCCCTTAAAATAGGTGTAATTCCCCTCCCAATGCTTCACAGGGAAATCAAGATACACTATACCCATTGAAATGGGAATTTTAGACCCCATTTTTTATAATAACCACAACAGCTAGCGCCAAAATTGATAGGACCACAATGAAATCCACTACAACCTGTACCAATTTTTTTTGTATCCCTTGGTTCCAAAGTTAAACTCTTGGACTCTGAAACACATCCAAACCAATCTTTCAATTTAATGTACTAGAAAATGAAAAATAAGTGTTTGTTAAAATTCAAGACATTCAGTTAGATATTTTTCAAAAAAATATTATCCTTGAGAATTTAAAACAAAACAAAGAGAAGATGAGTTAAACCTATAACTTAATAACTAGGGAAATATATAAATCCAATAGAGTGGAATCTATATCAATTATTTATAGGGCAATAGTCAAGCGACTAATCTAAATCACTTTTAATAAGATAAATCCTAGTAATCTCATAATCACATGAATTATCCCTCAAACGGTAAATTCACCACTGATTAAAACCCAACAAGGAACCAACCACCCTGACTCAAAACCGATCTCCTAATAACTACTCCTTCACTTTAAATATGATTAAAGAATAGGAAACTATATAAAATAAGACATAAATCATTTTAAATCCTTTAAATTTAATGAAATTTATTTCATTTAAAACTTTAAGATTATAACCTACCAATTTTAGTAAGAAATAAATTAATTTATTTAATAGAAATCAATGAACAACCCTTTTCAAAATCATGTATTTTGAATCAATTTCAAATATATATATATATCCATATGGTATATGCAATAATTTGTCTAAAATATTTTAATTTTTAATTAAAACTTTTAACTCCTATAAAGTGTTACAATAATTTATATAAAAAATGAAATTTAGAAATATATACACCCCTTTTTCATTCCATGTTTTGGATTTACCTTTAAGATTCACAAAAAAATTGTTTAAAAGAGTATGTGTACTAACCTATAATAGAGATTACTCCCCATACTATTACTATATATCCATAAAATACTGAGAGAATTACTAAGCCTCATATCATCCACACTGATGAAAACTTATTGAAAAATAATGGGAATAGAGCATTCAACCTATTCAAGGAATTTATACATCATCTATATCCTTGTATCTATATCATATCATCCATAATATCAAAAAAAATTCTAACACAAACATCAAAATTAATACACATTTTATGAGTCATATCAATTATTTATTTAACATAATAGTTTTCAAATCATCCCAAACTCAATTTTCAACCTTATATCATAGTAAGGATTGATATTTAGAATAAAAGGCTTCATATAAATAATAGATAAAACATAATTATTTAATAAACATCAATTCATAAATGCATGTAAATTTAAATTATCCAGGACTGAACATAGTCAACCACCACTTTCAATCCCACTAACATCATCCTTTCATTACTAAGTTAATTCATTTATTTATTATCATACAATTTTAGAAAAAAACATAAGAGTAACTATAAAAACAATAACAATAAAATAATATAAATAATTTAGTTTTTTATCATTTAAGATAAAATTTTAATCGATAGTTAGTAGATACACAACTAAAAACTATAAAATAAACAAATATCTCCTAGTGAAAAAACTGAAAATAATAAATAACTTATGAAATAACAACAAAGAGTTAATAAAATTTGTTAACAATTAATCAATTTTCAGTTAAGCATCACTTATATATCAACACCTCTTCTAATAAACCATTCTTGCTTCACTATCAACTATAACATATCAAACCAAATATTTCCAAAAATATCAACAATGAATAATTTATATCAAAAAAATTATTTAAAATATTAATCCAACAACTTCATAATGAACTAAAGTCTTAAATAATCATTCCATAAATAAGTAATATCAATATTTAAACAATCTAAACAAAGGTTATTAAATCACTATATACTGTTAACCATTATTATGATAAATAACCATTGATAGGTGAACAAGTTATATTCACATTTCTTGATTTCATAATTACCACATGAGTCATATTACTTACACCAAAATTATTTATTAAGGTCATATAATTATTTTAACTCATTAATTAATAGTCAAAAGTTCCTCATTCATGATTTACATCTTATTAATCATGGAAGTCTAAAACTTATAAAAAATTTAGGTCATACTGTACTATTTGAATCTCATCAGGATAAATATAAAATAAATATAAATTATTTTATGTCACATAATTTAGCATACTAGAAAAATAAACTATTTATATTTTATATCAATCTTATATATTCCGTATATAATAGGTAGTTCAGGCATATAACTTTATTTCTCAATTTAATCATGCATAATTAATTCATACTAAGAATAATATATACTAAGCATGATTAAAATCATTTAGTTAAGTTAATCATTCTAATTAATAATAATTTATAATTATAGAACTATATTATTTAAATGAACTAATTATTACAACATACATTTAATTGTAAAAAACTTACAAAATCACTAGTTTGTTTTATCACATGAAATACCATTTTGTAACATGATACTAAAAAATTACTATCAAAGTATACTATCTTAATAAATAGTTTATAAAATACATTATTAAATACAAAATATAAACATTTTTATTTCTTAGATATAATATTTTAGAAATTATTCATTATCCATGAAAACATCTAAGTATTTTACCTTAGAATAACAATTATAAAATACTATAAAAAAATTTCTTTCAATTTTTTAACATAATAAATAATTTATTATCAATAGAATTATTAATAAAAAATAATTTAGAAATGTTTATCCTGGAAAAGAAAATATTTAAACTCGATCATTATTAATGATTTTTTTGGCATGCTTATTGAATTAATTTTAAACATAACCTTTAAGTTATACCATTCTTTGAAAAACTAAACATGTAATTTTATGTAAAAAAATTACATCATGTCAAGTGTTTTAATATAGATTATATTAATAACATAAATCAATTTACTAGAAATGAATGTGACATAATTATTAAGTATACTTCATATTAATATAGGTTAGCATAAATAAACACATAAAGACTGATCAAATATCAATGTTTTGACTTCAATTAATTATTCCAATGATGCATGCACCATTTTTAAATATTTATACTTGGAAATTATTTCATTTCCCACCAAAATATAATTAGTTTGCTCCCAAGGTCTTCAAATCAGATCATAGGGGGCCATGATACTTGGATCTTAGATGGTATCCATGATATCAAGGTTCTAGAATTAGTCATAAAGGGACGTAAATATCAATATTTTTTTATATTTCCCCACATTCACTATATGTTAGGTTAAATGGCATTGTTTCACTACTAAACCCATAAAATCCTCACCTATTACCAACTCCAAACTCCATCCTATCTCTCAACCAAATTATTTTATACCACATTTTCATAACACTACACCATTGAAACCCTATTTAGGTTGGAATAAGATATGGGAGTGACCCTTGAATCCTATATCATATAGAACCTAGGATGGGGAATAGAACCGAGGGTATCTTTCACATGTATGAGAGGAATTACCCTCATAAAATCATAGGAAAATGAAAAAAAACCAATTAACTCCCCAAAAAATATAAACTAATGATATATAATTTTTTATTTTAACTCATGTGTACCTAATAATGAGAGAAAATATAAATAAAAACCATGTGAGGAAGAACACATAGACTCAACAGAAGCTACCCGAACAAAAACATCCATGATTTCCAACAAATTATCCTACAAAACAACATAACAAACTATAGATATGTGAGAACATGGGATTAATTAGTAGGATCTTATTTACAAAAATTATATATCCATGTGAAATTAATTTTCCAGGATATATATGTGTGAAATAAACTAATCATATATGAAGTCAAAAATAAAAATAGTTCACCAACACATTTGGGCATAACACTAGAAAATTCTCAATTAATAAAGATAAAAAAGTATGATTAAATGGGGATTATGAAGAGTTTTTGGATTCATAAATAATGAGTATAAATTATATTGATAATAATAAATTTATCAAAATAATAATATCCTCATCATTTCATCATCTCAATAATAATAAATAACATACAATTCACACTTTATTATAAAAAATTTACCATTTTTCCATTATAATCATATCAACATAACCTCTTCATCATCATCATTATATCTGTATAGAAAAATAGGGAAGAAAAACTCCTAACATATTCCATCCATCCCTTCCTCAGTCCATTAAAAAATAGATAAAATAGGCAACCCAGTACTCAACTAGTGGAATTATAATCACATCCATCATATTACTGTATCATCACCTTATGACCACATCGACTCATGATATAACCTCGATCCATAACAACCCAAACATGATAGAGCCCTAATCCATCAAAATTAGAAAGAAATGTTTACATGTTATTACTATAATCCATTAAAATCCATAAATAAATGAACATGTTGAGCCCTTATTCCATTAATACTGACATGTGTATATATTCTTACACTTAATCTCAATACCTTATAGTATATATATGTATATAAATTCTTTTCATAACCATGAGGCATAAAATCCCAATTTATAGTAACACAAAAACATAGGAAAACAAGTAGATAAACAATAATACAACATACAACTAATAGAAAAATATAAACTCATGAAACAAAAGTAAATTCAATATCACCTCATAGAATAAGAAAAAATAACAATGAACACACTAATAGATTAATAATTCATAGTAATACAATTCATGAAAAAGTTATCTTCTAAATATTAATATGAAGGTCATGCAAATATTTTTCCACCATTAATCATTCAGTTACTCTACTTGAGATAATTATCTAGTTAGTCAAATTAAAACTTCATTACATAACTTAAACTTTTTATCTCTCACACATACTTCCCAATAAAAATATTAATTATTTACTAATAGATACCTAACACCATAATTACAACATAATGAATATAACCATAGCCTTCTATGAATTTCCTACACCAATGCTTTTCCAACTTCCCTATATAAATGAATAACCATCCCTTAGCTAATTATGAACCAAACATAAAACCTTAATACTAAAGACTATCCTAAAACATATCCTAAGATAAATACCAAAATCCCACTGTACTTAATAAATAATAAAAAATTTAATTAATAAATATGATATTTATGTTTCAAATTTTAGTGTTAATGATTGATAATTATAGTTATCACTATTCATAATCAATCTAGATAAACATTTTAACACTTTATTTATAACTAAATATAACATTCCCATTCATACTCATTATTAAGACACATTATATTTATTAAATTGAAATTCCAAATTACATATCAATACTATCTTTGACCAACTTATATTTATATTCACTTTTAGATAAACATTGTTAATAATAATCTATAGTATATGAAAATATAGATTTTATCATTGTATAATCATCATAATTAAGTAAAAACAAATATATAAATTCACCATGATAATAATTTCATTAAATACAATAACATATATTCAATTAATAATCATTAAATGTAAGTATAGTTAATAATTCTGTTAAACATGTTCATCTACCTATATTCTTCTTTATCATATAAGAATATTCTGTTTAGTTTCACTTCCAAAACTATTCCCATATATCATGAAATATAACATAATGATATTATTAGTGTGAATATATCATTCATTCAAATAAAACATGGCATAATAAATTATTTTACAAAATAAAAAAATTAATCCATCAAGGAAAGTACAATAACATTCAAGGAATCATTTAAGGTTAAGAATATATAAATGAAATAAAAGAAGAGTATATAATAACCCCTTATGTATAAGAAACATAGAACCAAGAGAAAAGTGAAAATATAATTTTATAAAGTAACATCAAACCCTCCCCTAGACTAAGCCAACTCCACTAAGCATGAGTAGAGAGTACGGGATAAATATATCTGAAGGTATTATTGGAATTGGTAGGCTATGCAATGATGATGTATTTCATGTAGTTATCGATCCTGATATTTAATAATAGGGTTTTAATGAAAATGAATGATGTTGAAAACCATCATTCATTTCAAAGGACTAAAAATAAAAATAAACATGACGATTAATCCAATAATAATTTTCAAATGGATAATAAATGGGAGATTAAGGATCAACAAAGGATTAGAGGATATCACAACACATTGAGAACACAATATCCTAGAAAAAAGATAATGGATAGAAATCCCCTACCTAAATTTGTATTCGAAATAGATAGGTGAAGTTCATAGGGAACCAATATCACATGAAAAAATATTGAAACTGAGGACTTGGTCAACTCAATGGTAATCAAGGGGTTCTCTACTAATCCAAATCTAAAATTAAATTGGAATTGAGAAAAAACACTACGATAATAAAACATACATGTGGGGAAACCCATTAACCACCACATAATTCATTACCAGTATGGGGGTGGTTGTGATTTTTTAAATCCCCATATTGCAGAATTCAATCCCCATTAGGTATATCCCCTAATAGAACAGGAGACAAAATAAAATAATGGGACCAAAAAATCCCCAAATCATATAAAGTCAAACCAATGCTATGGTGTGTTGGCACCCAACAAAACCATGTTGACCTTGACCATAACAGACCTTTCAAACCCACCATGAAATGGGGGATATATCTTCACCATTTCCATCCCACCAGGACTATGACCATAACATAGATAATCCTTCGATGTCATTTCCAACTCACCTATGCAATATGAATGCTACTCTTCAAAACAACAAAATAAAAACCTACTCAGAATTTTATCCTTATCTATGTCATATAGTGTTGGTCGTAGTGGAGAACTCAAGATTGGGGTGAATTGAGTATCCAATTAAAATTTAGGTTATATAAAATTTATATAACAATATCCCTTGATTTATAAATCACCTAGTTAACTAATATAGTAGGTATATCTAGTTTAATATTTTGGAATAAAATCTCATGTGTTTGATAAAAATTCAGTTTAAATAAATTGAGATTATCCTAGTCTTTTGAGATTAATCTATTGACTTTAAACATTAAATATATCACTAGTAAAAGATCAATATCAAAGTATAGTTTTTGAAAAATGTATTTTAAAAATAGTTTTTAAAACAAAGTAAGAAAAACATTTAATCACATAGTAGAATTAAAAAAATAAAAGAGGTTCAGTCTCAATTCAAGACCCAGTCCTTTATAATTGAAAGTATTTGATTAAAAATAATGTTTATAAAAAATAAATAGATAATACACAACCTATATTGGGTATAGGTAACAATAGAGCACATGTTCTTCTTGGATATTACATATCCTATTCCAGAGTTTCCATGTAAGTATAGATATGAAGGAAATAAAGTAAGAGTATATGAGTACTATTCTAGGATCTAAAAGTTATTTTAATTAGTATATTTAAAAAAAATTAAAGCACAAATCAAATTTCATAAAATAGGTAAAGAGTGAAATTGAATTTTAATGCAACAAAAGATCAAAGTTCAGTTGTTTTGTAGATATCTCTTACCTTATCAATGTATTCCTTTGTTTCTTAATTGAGATGAGAAGACTTGAATTTGTTCTTAGATATTTCATTGAATTTCCCATGAAAATAGAGTATAAATTTTCATTTATAATTGATCATTTTTTTCCACTAGTAAAAACTATTTTTTTTATTTTTTACTCCAGTATTATTTAAAAATAAATATTCTTCTAAAAAGATCTATCAGATGAAAATCATTAAAAATCCTCATAATAAGAACTAAATTTGGGAGTATTAAATTATTTGGGCCCAACATTTAATTCTTTATAGAAAGTGGTTGGAATATATTATATTAAAATATAATCCCACATTATTCATGATCACTTATAGTGTGGCACATCTGATTCTCCACCATAGCTTTAACACTTAGTGAAAAAATATGATTTAATACCCTCATAAGTCATATAGTTGATCTGTAGAATGTGTGGTCACTTCAACTGGTCATGTGGTCACATGAATTCCATATACCCACTTCATCACTTTACCAAAATAATACTCTATTATATGTTATCTTTACATTACCATGTGGTTGATAGGAATCAAATCATGAACATTCTAATAATTAGAAATATTTTTGATAAATGGATATACCATGCCATTTCGTTAAATTATCCTTGAATTCTCTCGGTTACACATGTGGTCAGTTGAGGATTTTGTGAGAAATCATTCATGGTGGATCAAATAGGCACGTGGTTGATCTAATGGTTTTCATATTACTTCAAACCTTTGTAAAAATTCATCAGAGTTCCAAATATATTCATGTGATAGATTGAAATCCTTCTTACATTCAATCGGTTACCCTTATAGTCTCAGGATTAACCTTATTAACTCTTTATAATTTAGAATTTTTTTGACATTGTCTGACTTATGATAGCTAGTCATAATTTATGGTCGATATTTTGTATTTTTTAACTTTATGATAGATTCAATACTTAGATAAATTTATCAAGTTCATAGACTCCTTCGTACGATTGACATAAGGTCTCAATGCAGTTGTATCTAGACTTAGAGAAATTTCCAAAAGCCCCAAAAAATATTTTAACTTCCATAAAACAAAAAAATTATTAGAAACAAAATAAACATGATTTTTGATTATTAAAAAAGGGAATTTATGGACTAAAAAAATTTCCCCCCAATTTTGATGATAAAAAATCACAAAATAAATAAATAAAAATAATGGATTAGTGAACTAATTAAATAAACCATTAAAATCTATTATATCATATCATACAATACTTATTGTATTTACTCCCACTTTTGGAATTATAAAAAATAGCGCATAAAGGCTGAGAAAGTAAATATAGACAGAATATGAAGAGACAAGATACAAATAAAAGATATTTTATTGTTATTAACAAAATAGATTTATAATGGACATATCAGATTACCTAATTAGAATCATATTATAAATGGAAACTAATAGTATAGGGATTAATATGGTATTTTTCTTTTCTAATAACTATAATAGGAGAAGGTATAGGGTGAGGAGATGAGAAATATCTTGGAATCATAAGGGTTTTGGTAATAGGTTTTATATGGTGAAGGGTCTAAGGAAGGTTGATACTAAAGGTCCTATATGAGGTGGGATAAGGGAATTAGTGGCTAGAGTAGATGTAGTTTTAGAAGCTGGTGTAGAGGAAAAAACTAAATCCGGTATAGGAGAAGAAGGTATTCTTGGTACATGAAGAGTTGGAGGTTCCGAAACTAGAGAATTGAAAAAATACATGTAGGAATCCTAAAGTCTGATAATGTCTATTGTAGCTCTAGATCCATACTATATAATATACAAAAAAGCATCCTTATCTAACAAAAACTTATCCAAAATAGGTTCGATGACCAACAATATATCCATAATATTTTTGAAGTCTATAGTTTAGTGGGGAATATTCAGGTCCCTTTCCAAATATCAAAATCGAGTCTTCAGATCTGAATTAGTAAAAATCCTATGAAGATAATACTTCATAACAATGACATCCTTTTCTTTTAAGTCTTTACTATTTTTACTTGAACTATGTTAAAAATATTTTCCCCATGGGAAAAAAATCCATCCAAAATTGTTTCCTCTTATATTTAGAACAATCTAGATGAAAATGGATTTTACTATGAACAATATTTCTAAAAAGATATTTATCTAAGGAAACAAATTTAGGGGGAGGAAAAGGAATATAAGTACTAGAATAACTGGAGATAATAGTGAGATATACACTATCATTCTTATCCAATGTATCTATTAGATCTTATTGAATATATCCTACTTATACTCTAAAACCTTCAAGATTGTGAGCTATATGATCTACCTGTAAAAATATCTTATAGTGTATTTGGGATATAAAACATTAAACAATAAAATCAATGTCCTAATTGTTGTCATAAACATTAGAATTTCTTATACTGAGAAATAATTCTTTCAACATTTCCAGATGAACACTCTTATATAGAATAAAGTTAGCTGGGGAAATTATTAAAGATGGAACATATGCAGCTAGAGAGGATTAAATAAGGATATGGTTTGGAGTTTAGTAATTAAACCCTAACTAATAATATCTCAAAATACATCCTTCATTATTGAGAGAGTCATACAATAAATTTTCAATTTTATGAATTGAACTGTCTGAATCTTTAACAAAGAAAACTTTAGTTTAGGGAGATGAATCATATATAGGATCAAATTTTTTTTTATCCAAATAAAGTCATAGATAGTAAGGTTTGGATGATTCTATAGGGGTTGATCCAAATATATTTTGTAAGACGTCATTAATTAAAATCTCATGATGACCTTATTATTCAAGAATAAGAGAAGAGTGTCTTTGCCCTATAGGTTTTGGAAGCATGGAAACTATATGGGATTCCCATCTAGCTTGAGTGAAATATCATTATCCCCATTATATTTATCATCATCATCAGTTGGGGAAGTTAGATCTATGATTCAAAGAGGGGTTTTAGGAGATTTATAATTTCTTTGGGGTGTATAATCAAAAATAGGTTCTCCCCTATCTTAAAAATGGTAGGATTTTATGAAATTGGAATGTCATCATCATCACTCACTATGTCAGTAAGATTAGGTCTAAAAATAAGAAATCCTTGATTCCAACCTTAGGATTTTCCACTCCTTCCATGTGTCTCTCAATTTGAGGAAAAACTAGAGACTAATCCACTCTACCTTAATGATCTATCAAGGATTCCTCATTTAGGCCCACTTATACATCTCTATCACCCTCTTCAGAAGATTAATCAACCTATAATACTTATTCAAGTTTCAAATAAGGATCAATTTTATCTTTAATACTGATTGGGTTACACCCTACTTCCAACCATTTTATATTGGTTTAGTTTAGTAAAATAACAATATAGGTAGTATAAACATCCTCATCTTGAGAAACTAATATTTTATGATCTAGAAAGGTAGAAAGAAATTTTAGAAAGGGAAAAAAATTAAACTGAGAATAGATATAACTTAGTTCATCTATGTAACTAATAAGAAATATTAGTAGACTTATATACACCCTTTTTATAATTAAGTACAGAAAGTATAGATCTTGATTATTAAAAATAATAAATTCACCTTTCTTGAGACAAATAAAATGTAGGATAAAATTGAGAAGAAATAGACATTCACCACTAAACTCTACACCTTTCAACATTCTAGGAGTTTTATTTTCTGTCAGCTCTTCTAGGGATTTATCAAACTCATAATGGGGGTTTTTAATGGGATAATATATTTGAAAATATTCATACTCACCTATACGAGGTACCTTGAAAATCAAAGACCCTAAATCCAGAGTAATTATTTCTTCTTTGAAATTAATAATCATTCTAATGTGATATAATATTTCTCTAGGTTAAAAACTCATATTAAGATATTTTTTACCAAGAATAGGTAGAAGGGTATCTCATTATCTATAGACCACTTCACCCATTCTTGATTCAGTACAACTCTCCACACAAGTTTAAAAATTACTCTAAACCACTTCGAGTCTACTTCCTTCTCTGAAACTACAACTCTCAACAAAATATGTGATTTTAATGGATTCAAGATTCCAATAGAACTATATTTCGATCCTTTCAGGGTTACTAAAACCTCCATACCAACTTCTTTGAGTGATTTATTCATCTTATCTGAGAGTCAATGTTAGAAAAGATAGGGTTTGTATGAGATTGAGTTTGACTTAGGTTAGAGAGAAATAACATGATTAAGATTCTAATTCAGGGTTTATTGAAATCATTTAGGTCCTTGTGTATAAGAAATCATGAAAATAAAATATGATATACATAAAATAATTAAATAAACATACAATAGCTCTAAAATAGTAGAAAAAATAAACCATATATTCAATATAATGTGAACTTAACATCACATATAAATTGAAAAAATTCATAAAATAATATTCAAAATAAAATATGAACAATTAAGCACAGAAGAAATTAGACATAATTAATCATTACCAAAACAAGTATGATATAACTTAATATATCATAATTCATAGACTTTGTGAAGATGTCAACAAGCTAGTGTTCTATGCTAATGAATTCAAGAGTGATATCCCCTTTCTGAAAATGATATATCAAAAAGTGTTTTCTTATATTAATGTGTTTTTTCGTTGAATGAGATATAGGGTTTTTAGAAATGTTAATATAACTTGTGTTGCAAAATTTTTAGGGAAATGTCTAAATTGATATCCATAATATAGGAGAGTATGTTTCATATATAGAATAAGTGCACAATATTTTTTATATCTATGTACTCATATTTATAATTGAATATTGTAGAAAAATTATTCTTTTTTGCTATACCATGAGACTAGAGACTTTCTATAAAGTGAAATATTTTTGAGGTGATATTTTTATCTAACTCACAACCACAAAAGTTAGTATCAAAATAGCTAATTAAAATAAAATCATGACCTCTAGAATAAAAAATCCCTAATTTTTTTTACTTTTGAGGTAGTTAAAAATTACATTAACATAAGTTAAATGTGATTCCCCATGATTTTCTTGAAATCATTCACACATAAACACAAAAAATATAATGTCAGATTGATTAAATGTTATGTAAAGTAAACTTCTAATCCTACATATATAATTTTTTTGTCATATGGTTTCCCTATTTCATCAAGATCCAATTTATAGGTGGTACTCATTGGAGTATCACTTATTTTTGAGGAATCCACTCCAATATGTTTTAATGTATTTACTTTAGTTTAAAATAATTTATTCTTTAATGTGAATGATTTTAAAACCAATAAATAAACTTAGTTCACACATAAAATTCATTTCAAATTCATTTTACATTAGTTTTGAAAATTCAGTACATAAATAATTTCTTAAAGAACCAAAAAAATATCATCCTTTTATATTTATGTTACCAAAACATATTTATTATTTCTTTTAAAAAACAAGGTAGGATAAAAAACACCTATTATAAAACCATTTGAAATGAGAAAAGTGATGATCCTATCATACCAAGAACTTGAAATTTTTTTTAAAATATAAAATGTTTTAGTTAATTTAAAAACATGATTTAGAATATGAGGATTTTAAAATAAAGCTGATTATTCTACAAAAACATCCTAAAAAACAAAACCATTTAAAAAATCACTCTTGATATCCATTTGATATAATTTGAAATCTATATATATTTCTTAAGTAAACAATATCCCAATGGATTATATTCTAGCTTCCGAAGAAAATGTTTCTTCATATTAAATACAATATTATTGATTATAACCTTATTCCACAAATATAGATTTGTTTCTAGTAATATTTCCACTTTTATCAACCTTGTTCTTATATACCTATTTATTTTTAATCATCAAATAGTATTTGCATATTTTAACTAGTTACCATACTTTATTCCTTCCAAACTGATTCAATTTATCTTTCATATCAATCACACAATGTCTATTACTGATTTTCTTGGTAATTTTCATGGGTTCAAGCTTTTAAAAGAGGGTTTTGTGTTAAACCTGGTTTCTAAGTGATGATCAATCTTGAGTTCCTTTATTTTGATATCAAATAACAATATCTAAGGGATAATATATATGTGTTCTAATGGTATATGGTATATTGGTCTATTCTAGGTTTTCTTTTGGGTTTGGTTCTTCTAAATGGTCTATTTTGGGTGATTTTTCATGTAAATCAACAACATGGTCATTAGTATTAAAGGTGTTAGTGATATTTAAATTGGACATATCATCCTCCAGGTTTTCTAAGGAATATTTTGGTTTTTATGGATCTACCTCATAAAAAGTGATATGAATAGATTCTTCATCCATTTTTTTCTTTTATTAAAGACTCCATAGGATTTAATAGATGTATAATAATTAAGTAAAATTCCATTATCACTATTTCATGGAAATATATTGATAATATTCATTATATTTAGAATATAAAATTTTGATCCAGAAACTTTGTAATAATTTAACTCAGGATTCCTAACATTCCATAATTCAGATGGAGTCTTCTTTAAATGAGGTCTTATTAAGACTCTATTAATTACATAACAAGATGTACTTATGGATTTTGACCAAAAAAAGACTTCTAGTTCATATTAATTAAGCACGGTCCAAAATATTTCTTGAATGATCCAATTTCATCTTTCAACCACCCCATTCTATTGAGGTGCTCGGGGAGAAGATAAATTATTATTATAGCCATGTTATGAGCATAATAATTTAAAATATTGATTTTTAAACTCACATCCATGATCCATTATCACACTCTTAATGTTAATTACAATATGGTTCTCTATATGATTTTCTTACTTTTAAAAACATCTATAAGACTCACTTTTGGGAGTTAGGAAATATACCCATGTAAAACTTTAATAATAATCAATAATTACAAAGGAAAAAAGTTTTATAGATAAAATTGAAACTATATATGGTTAAAATAAGTCCATATGAACTATATGTAGTGGTTTTTTGGTAGAAAACTATTACTTTGGGTTGAATAAAACTTTTTGTTTCTATCCTGTTTGAAAGGGATTACAAACTTTGTATTTTGGACGATATAGTTTAGGTAGATCCTTGAATAAATAATTTTTTAATATTCTTTAATGTGATTATATATTAATGTGAACTAATATTATATTCCAAAACCAAGATTCATGATGAAAGTCATTTAAAAAAGATACATTTTGAGAAAATAAATAATTTAAATCAGCAAAATAAAACTTGTCATTTCTCAAAGTAATAAATACTGAATTAAACATATAATCATAAATATTACATGAAATATTATCAAATTTGACATGGAATCCATCATCAAATAATTGATATATGATTAGAAGATTATAATTTAATCCATCAATTAAAAAACTTTAGAAATTAAATAAGTTTTAAAATTACCAACTTGACCAAGGACATTATTTTTTTCCTTTTCCATTGTTACAAAAGGTGACATGTCCACTATCCACTTTGGTCAAACTATGGAAGCTTGATAAGTCTAATATAATTTATATGGAACACCAATTTTCTAGATAACATAGATTATTACATGAAATTTTCAAGAAGTATTCCTGTAATCAATCAAATAATCATCGATTTTAGTACCCTGATCAGTTTGGGTCTAAAGAGGTTAGCTGTCAAATCCTTAGAAATCCACATTTTTTTAATATATTTGTTTCTAGATTTATAAAATAATTTAAATAATTGGAAAAATAATATATTTTTAGTCCAAGTTGTATTTTTCCAGATTTAGATATTCTAGGTGTATTGTTTTCTATGGATTTATTTACATAATTTTAACTTAGAATAAAATAAATTTTATTGAGTTTGTTTTTATATCCAGACTAATAACCATAAATAGATCTTGGTTTAGGAATTACATGAATTCCCAAAATTTTATTTAATGTTTCATTTCTTATTGAAAAACCTTCAATATATTTATTTATTTTTTTATTTACCAATTTCAGGTCATTATTTTCATTGAGAATAAGATGGGTTTTCTCCCTTTCAATAATAAGACCAGAATTAAAATTAACATATAGATAATTTTATTACTTTAAGTTATTATATTTATCATTAATAAAATTAATTATATCTTCCATCATATTACAATAATCAAATAAAACTTCACTGTATATATCAGTTTCATTATGGGTTTTATGTTCAGAAAGATAAGAAATATTAGTAGAGGAAATAGATTATACCTCTAGAGCAGTATCAATAAAGCACATATTTTCCTTTTCATTAACATTTCCTTGTCTTGTATTTGATTCAATGGAGATATCCAAAAAATAAATCCTATTGGCCTTTAATACATTCATATATTTTCTTCTCTTATCCTTATGCTTTTTATTGTATTTCAACTTTGGACAATCAGATTTGATGTATCCTTTTCTATAAAATTAATAACAGGTAACTTCTCTAAAGTTACTATCCTTATTCCATTATAAATTCTTATCATTCTTTACCATGAATTTATATTTCTTGAATAATTTATTCTTTCTATAAAATTTCTTAAATATTCTGGCTAAGTGATCCACATCTTCAACAGTATCCGAGTCACCATAATGTCCACTAATACTCTTTTCTTTGACTACTTTTTTAAATTTTTACTAAGATTATTTGAATGAAATTGAATTTTTGGGTTTAGAAACTTCATTATTAAATTATATTTATTCCTAATAGATCCTTAATTTTCATATCATCTATTTTTTTGGAAGCATTCTCACATTACATGATTCTCTTATGGATACGGAAATGCCTCTCTATTTTCCAAGTAAGCATCTTAGAATCCTCAGTACCCAAGACTTGTAATCAATAGTTTCTTCTAGTGCATGAATATTTTTTGTAATATCATTAAACCTAAGATACTTATGAGGAATATACTCATCAAGATTCATCTTAAATTTATCATACTAAATCATATAGTTATTTAAACACATTTTTTAACATTAGATGTCCCTTAACGAGTTAATGATAAGGTATCAAGAATTTCAAATGTTAAAGCACACAGAGATTTTATATTGAATTCATATCCTCTTAGTGCACAATATAAATTATTATTTGTTTTAAAATTATAGTCATATGATTATATAGTGTCATCACTCTATTTATATCTAGTAGCCTTTGGTTTTTTCAACTGATCTCCTATTATATTCAATATAAAAAAACCTTTAGTTTCAAGATGTTTTTTCATCTTAATATTCCATTGAGAATAGTTAATACCATTAAAATGTAGAGGTTTTTAGAAAAATTTACCTAATTTCTACTATATTTCATAATGATATAAATTTATAATAAACATAAATTTAGATATTTTGGAAAAATTTGATCATAGTTAAGGATAAATTAATGAAGATAAGAAAGAAATAATAAACTTTGATACCAAATTTTTGTCAGAGTGGAGTACTTAATATGATAGTGAATTGAGTATCCCATTATAATTTCTATTTAAAAAAATTTATGAAACAAAATACCTTGATTTAGAAATCACATAGTTAAATGATACAGTATTAATAACTAATTTAATATCTTGGAATAACCTCTCAAAATCTTGATCGGAACTCAGTTAGAAATACTCGAAATTATCTTAATCTTTTGATATTAATATAGTTACATTAATTGATAATTATATTATTTTTAAATTTTATCTATCAAATTATAGTTTTTCAAAAGTGATTTTAAAAATAGTTTTAAAAACAGAGTAAAAAAAACATTGAAACACATAGAATAATTATAAATGTACAAGAGATTTTATCTAAATATAAGACCTATAACTCTCCACTTGAATGAATAAAATGACAACTAATGTTTATAAAAAATAAACAAATGATCCACAACCTAGATTGGTTATAATTTACAATAGTGCACATGGATGTCAAGGATATTACACAGCCATTTCAATATTTTTCATGGGAGTGAAAATATGAATGAAATAAAGTAAGAGTATCCTAATCCTCTTCTATGATATAATAGAGTCTGGGTACTGTTATTCATTTTCAGATGTCATATATGAAAACACACGCAAATTTATGGTATCTAAATTATTTAGTGACGCTTCTTGATACCGTGGGTAGAGCTTGTGGTGTTAGAGATTGGAGTGGGTTGGGTGTTTCTGGTTGATGTCACTGGGGAGTTTTGAGTTTTTTGCTCATTTGGTTCTATTTAATTATGTAATATGGTTTCTACTTATACTATGATATGTTTTATTTATTTGGTTATGTTTTTAGTTTTATTTTTGTACTCATTCATCATATAGTGGTTTTTTGGTTTTTTGTTGTTGTTTTGATATTTTATATTTTGAAGGGAAAATCATCACCCAAATGTTGTTGAGGACCTGAAAATTTATTATCAACCTTTTTTTTCTTGGTGATATTACCTAAGGAAAAGTATCAAACCTTTCACTTCTCTATCCAATGAGTAAGGACAAGATGTTATAATTGTTATCAACTTTTTTTTCTTCTTTCAGTTTGAAATGGTATCATCTTTATTTGGTACTTCAATTGAAAATGGTACCAAACTTGCTTAGTTCATCTATATTTTCTTTTTGGAAAAGGGTATAATTCTTGTTTATTCATTTATTTGGGTTAGTATTAAGGAGATATGATTGTTATAACATGAAACATATAGTATAAAAAGGCATAACTAACTTTTTTACCCTAAACATCAAGTTACCCGAGTGTTTGGGTACATAAGTATTTAGATACACTTCTTGTTGTATAATCACATCATAATAAGGGGATTAACTGATTAGGGTTTCATGAAATTAATTAATAGTAATAATTAACATTAAGACTACATTATTAATTTTGAAATTATCATTTTATCAAATGTGAAAAAAGTGATGATTTTTAAAAATAGGGGAAATGGATATTTTGAAAAGCATAGTTGTAGCATTTTAAAAAATGGTTGAAATGTTGATGAAGGATGAATTGTGGAAAGATATGTTGTGATATGTGTTTATGTGGTAAATTGGAATTAATAAGACTTAAATTACTAATGAGTGAGACTAAATGGAGTTTTATTCTAGTTATAGTGAATAGAACTCAGTAGGCATCTTAAAAATCAACCAGAGGAAGCTGCTAAAAATTTGGTTTCACCTGATCCATTGGTGAAGCAAAAGACAGTCCAAGGAATTCTACACACTTTTAAGGCCTTGGATATGGGAAACAATAATGATGAAACTTGAAAAGTTTACCATTCAGTTTAGTTAAAAAAATGAATCCACTTATTTTTTGGGGGATTTCGAGATGGAAAAAGATGATGTATGGTTAAATCAGATGAATCAAGTAATCAGTTTCCTTGAAAAACTATCAGAGTTGAAATTAAAGATGAAAATGTATATACTAAAGGATTTAGAATTAAAATAGTGTGAATTAAAATTTTAGGCTAAATTGGACCAAGGAATCACATGAGAGGATTGTAAAAAATTATTTAACAAGAAATTATATACTCACACCATTTAGATTGCGAGAATAATGGAATTATTGATGTTAAAGTTAGAGAATCTCTCAGAGATAGAGTTTGTAGATAATTTTAACAATTTAGTCATATTATCCTTAGAAATTACTATAAGTTCATCCTTGAAGGCATTCATTTTTTGAGATGATTCTTTTTGTGTTGAAACTTCAGTCTCCTCTTAGCCAAAGGGAATACCAATCCTTTATGTGTAAAAATGGTTTTATAATTATCGATGGGGATGATTTTCCTGAGGATTTATATGTGATTAAGATATATTTATATTACTTGATTTTGGGTATGTATTAGTTAACATCATTCAAGGCCCACGTAGTGTAATATCCCAGGTAAATAAATAAATAATAAATTTTCATTTTAATTAATATTTTGTGAATTAAATATCAATTTTACTTTAAAGGGGTTTCTATTTTCGATGGCGTACCCGATACACAACAATGCATTTCTTTGAAATCTTATGTTGCATACTAATAATATAATATTATTATTTTAAATGGTGGTTAACGCCTAGAATTTGTATTGGTGGGAATGGACCGAACTAAATAAAATATGAATATACATTTTTGTTAAATGTTTTTACATTTATCCAATAAATTTTAGAAGCCTAGAATAAGAAAGAATATGATTTTAAGCATAATTTACTTTAAATGGTTGATTTACCACATTTTGAGGGAGAATCCTATTTAAATCTAGTTTTGGTCACTTTTATAGGTTATATTTGACAAAATAATATTACTCTTTAGAATCAGGACATCAAAATTTATTTTGGATAAAATTTTGGTATTTTTCTGATAAAGTTCATTTTTATGAATAGTGAAAAATACTGTATTTTAATCCAAAACTGCCTTTTAATATAATTTATATATATGGTTAGATTATCTTTCTAAATGGTTTTAAAGTTTAATTAGATTTTATTTTTACCATTTAATCCTATGTTAGTCATTGGAATTAATTTCACTTTAAATTGTACATAAACTAGTGTCAATCTTTTGATAGTTATTATTTCTTACAAACATGCTTTTTTTGTTTTGACAACGGGAATTAATTTTAAATTAATTTGTGCCACTTATTTGTTTTGAATTTGAAAAAATGGATTCCATATTTTTAATCAAGTGGTACAAATTGTATAAATAGGTAAATTTTATTTTAAACATTATGAATATTTACTTCATTAAATATTTTATTTACCATGGTTAAAGGGTAAATCTGGTAAATAAGGGTAAAAAAATTTTATAATAATAATATAAAATTATACTAAAATATATAATAATCCTATTTTTTGATACATATCAGACTATGGGAATCTTTGGGATGGTTTAGGGACCCCATGGATCCACTTAAGATTGATAATGACACATTATATTAATTAATTTAAAGTAAAGACAAAAATGACATAAACAAATATCTTTTAGTAAACTAATTTTTACATTAGGTTATTTAAATTATCTCTTCAACTATAAATATTATTTGGAAATTTAAAAAAAGTTCCTACATCAATGTATTTTTGTTAAAAATTTATACATCAAATAAAAAAATTATTTATGAAATAATAATGATGCAATGTTTAACTCATTAATAAATTATTTAAATAAATAAGATTATAAAAAACTAAAACAATATACAAAACCTATCTAATTCCTATTTTATGATTTCATTTCTACCATGATTCGTCCTATCTTCGACTTTAATTAGTTTTGGACTTCTAGAAACTGCAAATAATTATATAATAAAATAATATTTTCACACTTTTCTAAAGAGCCCTTCCTCCCCTTTATAAAAAGCCCTCACTTCTAACCCATTACTTACACCTATCAAGACCCTTGGATCATCCAAAACCTAACCAAATAATCTCTCAATATCCCTATCCTCCTCATAGAAGCCTTAACTTATGCAGATGGAACTTCAACAAACCCTTTTGGTTCAAACCAAAGGGATTTACCCGATTTAAAAGTAACGTCTTCTCTTATGTTCTTTTGTGTTATTTTACTTCTCCAACCCCCAAAAATATTTTTATTCCTTTATTTTATAACAACACCAGTATCCTAAATATACTTGGATATTTTTATGAGAAGTATTCAAACTAAACTTACAAACAATTCCATCTAATGGGTAAAGAACATATTGTTTTTATTGATGGAAAACTAACACCACACGAAACGATGATTGTTCAATTATCTCCTACCACCTCTCATGGTGACCGTTAAGATGAAACTATATCTATATATGATATATATTATGTTTATGTTTTCTTTATGCTTCTGTATTTTTCATTTATAGCATACCTTTATGGTTTTCATTATGGGTAAACGTGATAATTTCATCTGAGGAAATGCGAACTACCGCCCCCTCAAAGTGATATGACTCATTAATGACATATGTGAGACTTATAAAGGATTGATTTAATGTTATTATATATAATATTATACTGTAATTATAATATACCTATGTATCATTATGTTTTAATTCCATTAAAATAAGAAATAGAAATGAAAGTAGCGTTCATGCGTAGGTATGACTTACCATCTCCAAGAATGGTGCATTTCATTTCTTACCTTCAAATGTTATGTACTATTCTAAATACATGTATATAATTTATATATATTATATATATGATATCTAAATCATTAATATAATTCTGTATATAATGAACTTTTGACCACATGAACAAATTGTAATTATAAGAATTCCATTTTTGAATCAAGTACCAAATATCGTTAAAACAAACATTATTAACTTAAATGATTACATAATATTTATAACAAAGTAATAAGTGAGATAAAAGGAATAATGAACTTGAAAAAGGTTCTTAAGAAATTATAAATTAACTTTAGTTTATTATTTAGTAGATTAAAGAACGACCGAGTCAAGTCGTACACGAGGTAAGGGGTTTCTTATCTCACTTTTAATTCCATGAGATTTCCATTGTTCACCATTTATTTATTGCATGTGGTGTATTGTGTACTGACATTTGATATATATTATCATTATTCTTTTTATATTCATGTTATTGTGTGAATCATTTTGTGGTTATTAACGTTTGGTCATACGACTCGATTGATTACAATGTGGTAAGGGATTTTAATCTCACTTTTTATTCCCGTGAGATTCATGCTATATTTGCCACTTTTTCCTTTTGTGTGGTGTATGTACTGAAAAATATTGTATTAATTGGGTAATATAATTCAATTTATGGGTATTTACACCTTCATTTTATGATCCTTCTTTCAAGGGTTGTATGTTTCTTAAGATACCAAATCGGTAAGGGAACCTTTCACCCTATTCTTTTTAAAATACATATTTTTTGTTATGTTTTTTAATTTACATATTATTGTGTTGGGATATGTTATTATATATCCTTATTGATGTAGATTTTATTTCCAAGTGATTATATAACCTTTTATCTCTCATCAAATTATTTTATGAATTTTAAAGAGACGCCTCTAGGCTGTCGAATTTTTGTAAGGGAACTTCTTCACCCAATTTCAATTCCTTGGGCTAAACTTCTACTTCTTGATTATGTCATGCTATGATTATGTGTGGAATCATTATTTATTTATTTATGTTGTAGATTACACTCCACTTTATATGGATATACTTGTTTATACACATAATCACTCCATTGATAAATTCTCGAGTCATCGATATGAACTTGATAACAGTAATTTTAACTAAATTTCCATTCATTGGGTTAAACATCCAAGTCATTGGTTTTGTCATAAAAATAACATATGTGAATTTACTCTGATTTATTTACACTTAATATCCAATAATATTTAGTGTATTTATATTTTTCACACATTATTATGTAATTTATTTATCCTTAATCTAAGGATACAGTTTTTATAAGGGATTTCGTCTTAATTTACATTCCATTGAGACTTCATTGTTTTATGCACCAATTCACTATTATATGGTGTATATACTATCCTTTGTCATATTATATCATTAATCCCTTTATTCTCATGATATTATAAAGTTCTGATTCAATATTATTCCTCAGTTATTTGTATTCAGGAGTCTCTCATTTTTTTAAAAACACTTTAACTAAAATATCATTTTAAATTTTTGAAGGATTCATTCTTATAAATATTTATCATTAATGTACATGTTTTAAAAATGGTTTTAAGGATTTATTTATATATAAATTAATGTTTTCAAATGAAAATTTATTTAAAATCTTCAAATTGGTATGGGACACTATGATTCAAAAATCTCTTTATTAAATGTTTTAAATGGTTTTGAAAATGGTTTGATAAAACATTGTTTATTTCAATATCCTGATTTGGATATACAGTGATTAAAATGTGGAAATGTTATATTTTCTTTATGATTTTTTTTGTTATGAATATGTTATGGTTATTGGTCATTGTTTATGTATATGGGTGGTTCCCTGATAAACCTATGGGGGTGAGCCCGAGATAGATCTCCAATGCATTGGGTAACGTGACATAGGTAAATGTTAATGTTTCTCCTAACTGATTTAGGGAATATACTGTTATGGTTATTCCAAATGTGACTCCCTATTTATCAGTGATAGATATAATGTATATATGTTATGAATTCCATAAGTTACCTTTATAATTTTTGATTTCTGTGTGTTATTCATAAATCTTATGATTTTATGAGGTATGCTATGATTAAAAAGTATGGTTTCATTGATTTGTATTTATTGATGGGATAATGTTTTACTTCCTTATTTTATAACCCTTACTGAGATTTTTATGATCATCCAAAGTTTTTGAAATGTTTTCCACAGGACTTAAGGATGATTAGGGTCAAGGATGGGATTAAGGATAAGTAATGTTGTGTAAAACATGGAACTAGAGATGTTTCTTCTTAAAAGTTTTTATTTTATGAAAAAAAAATATTGAGTAGTAGTGTCTACTTGTAATATTCATGTTGTTATGTAATAGTTATGGAATAATTCTTTAAAACTCTAAACCAGAAAATATCCTCAATGTGAATTTTTGAAAAAATTCAAGATTATGTAATGTTTAAGGCTGGGTAATTATAGATGGAATAGGAGGTTGGTTTAGAAAACTATAGGGATTAGGAGTTTTCATTAAACACGTGGTTAGTCCCTATGTCTATTATTTCAGTTAAATCCTTGTTTTATAAAATTTTTAGATCAAGGAACATTAGTTACAAATGGAATGAATAGGATCTCAAATAGAATTCCTATCTCTTCCTGATTACATGCTTGCAATAATTATTACAAATTCATTTTTAGATGTCTATGAAACTTTTTCTAGCATACAACTAACTTGCTAGTAGTTTTTTGAGATATCAAACTCATCCACTGTATCTCAATGTCATTGTGGATCATGGGTTGTATTTAATCAAATCCTATTTTCACAATACTCTCATATTTTCAATAAAGGTAAATATTATCAGGGAATTTTCAAATATTTAACCTTATCAAAAGATTTTGAAGAATATTATGATTTTGAAAAAGGTGCTGAAGAAGGAGACCCTTGGATAACCTATTTATATTTTCTTTTACAATATAGTCTATAATCACATACTTATGGTTTTTTAATGGACTATTGATTGAAAGGTTCAACTTTAAATCAGTCTGAATGTTTTATCAAAATCATGTTTTATTAGATGTTTTGAAATTATATTTCTTATATGATTGTTTTCTAAAACTGTTTTTCTGTAAACACCCATATAACCCATGTTTTACTTGGTGTATTTGGATGAAGGAAGCAAATGATTTTGAAGGATCTCTAAATCATTTTTGTAATTGATGGAAATTCTACCTACATGAACAATATTATGATGAAACCATATGGATACCATGATCAAGGTATGATGTTATTTCTATTGGGAATTGTTTTATTTTATCATATGGAGGTGAAAAAAATGAAAATATATAAGATGTTGAGGTCTTAATGTATAGGGATGAAAATGAAATGTATAATAAAAACTTTGAGGTTAAAACATGTTAGAGATATTTTTGAGTTTTATAAAAATGATAACCCGTAAGAGGGGTGATGATCTATCGTGTCTGGAGAGGCCACATGAATCAAACCCACAATTGAATGACGAAAAGGGTGCATCACCTACCACTATTCTACGTGAAGTCCCTGGTCAGTATGACTTATTATTTTAAGTTAAACGATTTTATAGATCAATAATAAGTTGATTTTGGGAAGTTTTGTTTTATAAAATGGATATCCTTATTATAGGAAAATGATTTGGTGATTAAGTGATAAAGGTTATTTTAAAATATGTTGGCTCTTTCGAAAACATTATATACTTAAGGGAAATAAAATACTATGGGATTTAATTTTTGGAGTAATGGTTGAAATATTATTTTGGAAGAATCTATGTTTTTATTTTGAACATAAGGTAATTTGGGTAATTTATGTAAATGATTAATCTATCATAGAGAACATGTATTTAGGTTAATTACACTACATTATGAGACTTTAAGAGCAGTCTATGTTATTTGGAGATAAATGTTATGATTTATCTTGGAAGACTATTTGATTAAATCATTCTAATATTTGGGTTTCAATATTAGTTTTGATTACTTTTAAGAATTTTATGGGAAATTGTTTATTGAATGGTCTTTGTTGAGCTTTGGGTATTATTTTAATTTTTTTTGAGATTAAGAGTAGTTTTTCTTTTTTGTAAAAGATTATCCTTTTTGGGGATTATCTGATCTTCTACTAAACATTTTGGTTTTGGTTAATTCCTAAAGGCATAGGAAAAATATAGTTCACCTTTTGTAGATTATGTGATTCTCTAGAAGTTGATTATAGAGCTTTCAATGTGAACAAGTCATCTTGAATACTCATCATTTTAAGAAAAAATGAGTTTTTGGTAAGAATTTAATAAAGGATGAAAGTTTACATGATAAGTAAGTATGTTTCCTTATGTTTTTAGTTAAGCTCACAAATAAATTTATCAAATTTATGAAAAGTAACTTAAAACTAAAATGTTGTTTGTCAACTTTTCTTACTGGGGAATCAAAGACCATTGAACCCATCACAAGTTTGTGATTTTCTGGTGGTTAACTCTCTCCTAATCGTGTTTTCTATCACTCTCCATCAGAACTTGATGGTTTTTTTCCTCCTCCATATCCATGTTTTCATGGAATCCTAGTATCTGTTTTCTAAGGTGACCTTTTTCTTTATCTTTTATTATTTTAAAGTGATTATTTTATTTACTCTTTTTCCGATGTGGGAATTTAAATGATGTTTCCAATCCCAATTTTAAAATTATGAGGATGCAATTCCCAAAAGGGGGGAGGATGTAACATCCCAGGTAAATAAAGAAATAATAAATTTTCATTTTAATTAATATTTATTGAATTAAATATTAATTTTACTTTAAAGGGGTTTCTATTTTTGATGGCGTACCCGATACACAACAACGAGTTTCTTTGAAATCTTTCGTTGCATAATAATAATGATAATATAATATTATTATTTTAAATGGTAGTTAATGCCTAGCCATTGTATTTGTGGGAATAAACTGAACTAACTAAAATATGAACATACTTGTTTGTTAAAGGTTTTTAAATTTATCTAATAAATTTTAGAGGTTTAAAATAAGAAGGAATCCGATTTTAATTATAAGTTACTTTAAAATGTTGATTTACCGCCTTTTAATGGTGAACCCTCTTTAAATATAGTTTTAGTCCCTGTTATATGTTCTATTTGACAAAATAATATTATTCTTTAGAATTGGGACATCAAAATTTACTTTGGATAAAATTTTGGTATTTTTCTGATAAAGTTCATTTTTTATGAATAGTGAAAAATACTGTATTTTAATTCAAAACTACCTTTTAATATAATTTATTTATATGGTTATATTATCTTTATAAATGATTTTAAAGTTTAATTAGATTATATTTTTACCATTTAATACTATTTTGGTCATTGGAAGTATTTTCACTTTGAAATTGGAAATAAACCAGTGTCAACCTTTTGATAGTTATTATTTCTTAAAAACATGCTTTTTGTTTTGACAATGGGAATTAATTTTAAATTAATTCCTATGACTTATGTGTTTTGAATTTGAAAAAATGGATTCCATATTTGGAATCAAGATTTATAAATTGTGTAAATAATTTACTTTTATTTTTAAACATTATGAATATTTATTTGAGAAAATATTTTATTTACCATGGTTAAAGGGTAAATTTGGTAAATAAGGGTAAATAAATATTATTATAATAATATAAAATTATACTAACATATATCATAATCCTATTTGGTGATACATATCCGACCATGGGAATCTTTGGGACGATTTTGGGACCCCATGGAGCAACTTAAGAGTGATAATGACACATTATATTAATTAATTTAAAGTAAAGACAAAAATGACATAAACAAATATCTTTTAGTAAATTATTTTTTACATGGGGTTTTATAAGTTATGTTTTCAACTATAAATATTATTTGTAAATTTAACAATATTTCATACCTCATGTTATTTTTTTAATAATTTTTAGACAATGAATAAATAAAATTATTTATGACACAATAACGATGCAATGTTTACCTCATTAATAAATGATTTAAATAAATAAGATTATAAAAACTAAAAAAATATACAACACCTGTCTAATTACTATTGGATGATTTTATTTAGACCATGATTCATCTTATCTTAGACTTTAATTAGTTTTGGACTTCTAGAAACTGAAAATAATTATATAATAAAATAATTGTTTTTGCAATTTCCTAAGGAGCCCCTCCTCCCCCTTATAAAAAGCCCTCAATTATAACCCATTCTTCACACCTCTCAAGCCCCTTGGATAATCCAAACTCTACCCAAATAATCTTTCAAGATTACTCTAATCCTCTTAGAATCCTTAACTGAGGTAGAAAGAACTTCAACAAACCCTTTTGGTTCAAACCAAAGGGAGTTACCCGATTTAAAGGCAACATATTCTATTATATTATTTTGTTTTATTTTACTTATACAACACACTAAAATATTTTTATTAATTTATTTTATAAAAAAACCAGTATCCTAAATATACCAGGATGTTTTTATGAGAAGGATTCCAACTACACTTACACACACATCCATCCAATGAGTAAAGAACATACTGTTTCTGTGGATGGAAAACTAATTCCTCACAAAACGATGATTGTTAAATTATCTTATACCGCCTCTCATGGTGGCCATTAATATGGAAATATATTTATATATGATATATATAGTTTTTATGTTTTCTTTATGCTTCTATATTTTCCATTTATAGCATGCCTTTATGGTTTCCATTATGGGTAAAGGTGATAATTTCATTTGAGGAAGTGCGGACTACTGCCCCCTCAAAGTGATATGACTTGTTAATGTCATATGTGGGATTTATAAATGATGGATTTAATGATATTATATATGATATTATACTGGAATTATAATATACTTATGTATCATTATGTTTTAATTCCATTAATATAAGAAATAGAAATGAAAGTAGGGTTCATGCATACGTACGACTTACATTATCCATGAATGATGCATTTCATTTATTACCTCCAAATGTTATGTAATAATATAAATACATGTATAGAATTGATATATATGATATATATGATATCTAAATCATTAATATATTTCTAGATATAGTGAAATTTTGACCACGTGAACAGCTTGTAATTATAAGGAGTCCATTTTTGACTCAAGTACCAAATATCGACAAAACAACCGTTATTAACTTAAATGATTACATAATGTTTATAACATGGTAATAAGTGATATAAAAAGAATAATAAACTTGAAAAAGGTTCTTAATAAATTATAAATTAACTTTAGTTTATTATTCAGGATATTAAAGAACGATCGAGACAAGTTGAACACGAGGTAAGTGGTTTCTTATCTCTCTTTTAATTCCGTGAGATTTCCATTGTTCGCCACTTATTTATTGCATGTTGTGAATTTTGCAATTCTATTTGATATATATTATCATTATTATGTTTATATTAATGTTATTATGTGAATAATTTGGTGGTTATTAACTTTTTTTATACGACTTTATTGGTTACAATGTGGTAATGAATTTTCATCTCACTTTTTATTCTCATGAGATTCATGCTATATTTGCCACTATTTTTTTGTGGTATATGTACTGCCAAAGATTGTATTAATTTTGTAATATAATTTAATTTATGTGTATTTAAATATTCATTTTATGATCATTATTTCATGGGTTGTATGTTTCATAAGTTACCAAATCGATAAGGGAACCTTTCACCCTATTCTTTTTAAAAGACATCTTTTTTGTTATGTCTTTTAATTTACATATTATTGTGTTGGGATATGTTATTATATATCCTTATTGATGTAAATTTTATGTCCAAGTTTTGAGATAACCTTTTATCTCTCATCAACTCATTTTATTAATTTTAATGTGATGCCGCTAGGCTGTCGAATTTCAGTAAGGGAACTTCTTCACCCAATTTCAATTCCTTGGGTTAAAATCCTACTTCTTGATTATGTCAGGATATGATTATGTGTGGAATCCTTGTTTATTTATTTATGTTGTAAATTATACTCCCATTTGTGTGGATATAATTTTAATATATATAATCACTCCATTGATAAATTCTCAAGTCATCGATACGAACTTGATAAGAGTAATTTTAACTCAATTTAAAATAATTGAGTTAAACATCTAAGTCAATGGTTTTGTCCAAAAAATAACATGTGTGAATGTACTTTAATTGATTTAAACTGAATATATAATCATATAGAGTGTATTTATATTTTTCACACATTATTATGTAATTTATTTATCCTTAATATAAAGATATAGTATTTATAGGTGATTTCATCTCAATTTACATTCCACTAAGACTTCATTGTTGTTATACACCAATTCACTTTTATACGGTGTATATACTATCATTTGGTGTATTATATCATGAATACTTTTATTCTCATGATATTATAAAGTTCTAATTCAATATTATTCCTGGATTATTTGTATTTAAGAGTCTCTTATATTGTTAAAAACTCTTTAACTAAAATACCATTTTAAATGTTTTAACGATTTATTTTTTTAAATACTTATCATTAATGTCCATGTTTTAAAAATGGTTTTATGGATTTATTTATATGGTCATTAATGTTTTTAAATGATAATTTATTCAAAATTTTCAAAGTGTTATGGGACACTTTGATTCAAAAATCTATTTATTAAATGATTAAAATGGTTTTGAAAATTGTTTGATAAAGCATTGTTTATTTCAATATCCTGATTTTGATATATAGTGATTAAAATATGGTAATGTTATCTTTACATTATGATTGTTTTATGTGTTATGAATATTTTATGGTTATTGGGAATTGTTTATGTATATGGGTGGTTCCATGATAAACCTAGGACGGGTGAGCCCGAGATAGCTCTCCAATGCATTGGGTAACGTGATGGAGGTAAATGTTAATGTTTCTCTTTAGAGATTTAGGGAATATACTATGATAACAATTTCAAATGTGACACCCTATTTAGTAGTGATATCTACAATATAAGTATGTTATGAATTCCATAAGTTACCTTTATTATTTTTGATTTGTGTGTGTTATTCATAAATCTTATTATTTTGTAAGGTATGATATGATTGAAATATATGGTTTCATTGATTTTTATTTCTTGATGGTATAATGTTTTCCTTCCTTATTTTATAACCCTTAGGAATATTTTTATGCTCATACCATGTTTTTGAAATGTTTTCCACATGAATTAAAGATCAGTAGGGTCAAGAATGGGATCAAGGAAAAGTCATGCTGTCTAAAAAATTTAACTAGACACATTTCATTTTAAGAGTATTTATTTTATGAAAAAATGGATACTAAGTGGTAGTGTCTACATGTAATATTCAAGTTTTTATGTAATAGTTATGGCCCAATTATCTAAAACTCTAAACCTGAAAATATTTTCAATGTGAATTATTGACATAATTCAAGATTATGAAATGTTTAAGGCCAGGTCCTTATTCGTAGAATATTATTCCCAAAGGGTTAGTTTGACATCTCAAGATGTCGTCGAGCATCTCTTTAGAAGAGATTGGGATATAAAGGTTAATAGATAAGGAATTTTGGAACTGGTGGTTGGAACTATCTCATATCAATTGGATGTTTTGTTATTGGCGTCTATGAATGCAATGGGAATAGTTATTTTCCAAACATCATGGATCAATTTCCTAATGCTTTTCCTGATTAATTATTGGGGTTTCTATTGAAAATAGAATTGGAGTTCATGATTGATCACCTACCAGGGACCAATCATATTTTATATACATCATATCAATATGAAACCAAAAGAAATTTGGGAATTAAAATTTCATTTTAAAGAGGTATAAAGAAAATGGTTCATTCAAAAAATCACATCTTCAGGGGTAGCACTTTTTATGTTCGTGAATAAGGCCGATTGAACTCTTAGACTTTGTGTAGATTATCTTAAGCCTAAAAAAGTTTTGATAAATAATTGGTATCATCTTTCATGAATTGATGATATATTTAATCAATTTATGGGGTCCCATTGGTTTTAAAAAATTTACATATATTCAGTGTATCACTAATTTCTTGTTTGGAAGGAGTATATTCAAAAAACAACATTCATAAAAAGATATGGCCATTAAAAAATTATTGTTATGGCCTTTTCTCTTATGAATTAACCAACTATATTTATAAAACTAATGAATCAAATATTTTAGTGGTACTTGGATTATTTTATTATTGTGTTTATTGATTATATAGTAGTGTATTCTTGGATAAAGGAAGACAATGAAAAACACTTGGCTATAATGTTGAGTATATTGCAGGGCCATCATTTGTTTGCCAAGTTATAAAAGTTTGAATTATGGATATAAGAGGTACATTTCCATATCCACTTCATTTATAAAAAGGTTTTTTATTTATTTTTAATAGATAAAAGCTTTTATCTCTTGGAAACAACCTAATAATTTCTTGAAGATACTTAGTTTCCTTGTTTTAGTAAGATACTATAAATATTTTGTATGTGACTATTCACGTTTGGAATCACCGATTACAACTTTGACAAGGAAAGGAATATTTTCTAATTAAATGTGGAATTATTGAAATAATTTCAAGAATATAATGTTAAACTAATGTTTGAACCTATATTTACATTTCCAAAGTCTGGAAAGGGTTGTGTAGTCTATTATGATGCATTAAGATCTGGGTTGGTTGTGTTCTCATGCAAGGATATCATGTTTTTTCATATGGCTCACAATAGTTATGGTTTAATGATAATAAATACCCAAAAAATGATTTGGAATTTTATATTTTGGTTCATGAGTTAATTAATTGGAATAATTATATTTTTTAGATATTTTTGATATTTACAAATTATAAGAGATTGAAACACATTTTCTCATTAAGAGTTTTGAATATAAGGAAATTAATATGGATAGAATATCTTTAGATATTTAAATTCAACATGATGTGTGAACTGAGTAAAGGGAATTCTATGGTGGATGCATTTAGAAAGAATTTATATGCTTATTTGGATAAAGAGGCTTTAGAGTAGGGGTAAATAATTCCTTTTATAGTGGATATGCTTCCAGAATTCTCAGACCAAAGTGATGTTGCAGTTTTCATTATAGTTTTTCTTGATCCAGATTTAGTTTAGTAGGTTAGAGTTACTTAGATATAAAATCCTGATTTTTTAGTATGAAGTTGAAACTCAATGGTGGGGAGACCATTTAGGGTTGTAAGTTAGATGTGAGTTCAAACTTATGGTTTAGATATCAGATTATTGTATCTTTGGATTTCAAGGATTGACTTCATAGGGTCTTCCACCTTTTGATATGGTCTTTTCACCTTGAGATTTAGAAAATATTCAAATCATTGAAAGCAATGTTTTGGTGGGTTATAATGAAAAGATATATTGTAGAGTTTTTCTTGGTATGACTCACTTTTTGGAAATTTAAGGTAGAGCATCAACGATCAGTAGGTATGTTGTCGTCTTTACCGATTCCTATGTGTAAACGGGAGAGGATAACCATGGATTTTTTTTCATAGGTACACTGAGTATGGTTAGAAAAACTGATACCATATGGGTGATAGTATATAGCTCAAAAATTCATCTCATTTCATCCTGATTTTTAAAATTACTATCGTGGAAGACTTGTCAAAAACAAACATTTGGGTGATCGTAAAGAGGCATGGCATTCCAGTCACGATTATATTTAACCAAGACCCCAGGTTTATATCTCATTTTTGGAAATCCTACAGCAATACCTAGGAAAGTAGTTGAATATGAGTTTATATATTATCATCCTCAAATGAATAGATATTATAAACATACAATCCAAACATTAGAGGTCATGTTTGAGGCTTGTGTGATGGATTTTCTTGGCTTTTGGGAGGAGTATATACCTTTAGTCAGTTCTCATAAAATAAAAGTTAACATGACTTGATAAATATTATTCATTTTGAATAATTGTATGGGAATCCTTTTCATTCACCATTGTTTTGGGTGGAAACATGTAACACCAAGACATTTTAGAAAATAAAACTATGTTCTCTAGCGTATTCGACACACAATGCTGAAATTAAATGACCAATGAAATATATAACCATTTTAAGCTAGATTTTAAATTAAAGGGTATGGATATCATTAAACAATTTATGAAATATACATATAAATTTATTACTCAATATAAATTAGTTTTTAATTTTTAGTAAATAAAAAATAAGTTTTCTGTAAATTAATTTATTCTTTAAAATATGTTTTCTTTAAAATTGATTTTATTGCTTTTCATTAAAAAAATTTATAATTAATTAATATAAAATTTAGAAAATTGATTTAATAAAAATATATTCATTTTTTGAAATCCGAATATTATCATTTACATTTGGTGAAATTTTTGTATTTTTCATAAAATATTGATTTTTTGGTGAATAGTGATAAAATACCAATTTTTCTTAAAATTTCATTTATTTCCATTAAACTAATTAATTTAAAATTATCATTATGTTTTAAATATTATTTTAAGTAAATTAAGTAATATTTATTTATATTTAATCAACTTAATTAATTTCAAATCAACTTTATATTGGATTTTAGTATAAAATTATTTTTGGGTTTAAAAATGTGATTTTTCTTAAAACTATTTTAAAATTCATAATGTTTCACCTTTTAAATTAGTTAGGATAATACATAATGAGGAATTTTTTAAATAAAATTTATATATTATATATAAATAAATATTAATTTAAATTCATACAATGATTATTTTAATACATAGATAAAATATTAAATCATCTTTTGCACGAAAAATACACTTCTTGAAAACCCAATGTTTCGTCACATATGCAGGTTGTTTTTTAGATTAAAATTTCACACTTATGTGAATTTAATTTGGGAAAATAGATTATATATTTTTTATTATCATAATTTATATTATCTAATAATTTTAACTTAATTCTTGATAATAATGAATAGTGAAAATAGTAAAAATAAATTTCCATGATTAAGGTGAAAACAGGTTTATTGGGGGTAAAACAAAAAAGATAAGGGTAAACATATCCTAAATCCTATATAAAAATAATTTTATATACATATTTATACCTTATCACATGTAATTATCTATAATAATTCATTTTGGTGCCTTGTGACATGTGAAAAATGTGGTTACCCCTTTTTCTTATCAAAAATTATAAGTGTGCCACTTACCTCACTTATAAAAGTATACCACCTATTCTCTCTTCTCTACACCTTAAAAACCTTTTATATAGGACTATATATACCCAAATAACTTAAAAATATTTCCTCATATCATCCTATAAGCATTATTTTTGGAATAAATCCAACCTAGGAATGATTTTTGGGGCAAACCAAAGGAGTTTAGCTGAAGAAGAGGTAACATTATTCAATGAGCATTTTTATATTATTTCTTCCTCTAGATCCTTCAATTATTATTAAAAAATGATGATATAAATACCTAGTCATATTAAATATAATTATATTTTTCTTTATTTTAATTTCTTGACCTACAATGATCTCTACTTCCATAAAATGGGTTACGAAATCATTATTCTTGTGTGTGACAGACTACTACCTCACGAACCGATGTCATTCATTTTTCCATTACCACTTATAAATATTGGGTAAGATGATTTATATAAACTATATATATGATATTTATAAAATTAATATACCTATTGAGTCAATATATCATATATAATTTTTTTTTCATTCCATTCTATAGGGGATACGATAACACCATTCGTGAGTATGACAGACTATCGCCTCACAAAGCGATGTGATTCATTTTCACTAATTAGATACATGGAAAATAATAAGGATAAATTTAATGAATATATTTTAAATATATGAAAACATTATTATATATATTACATATTTATTATAATAAAAATATAAAATATCATTTTATTTATTATCTTTCTTCTCATCAAAAGATGATAACATCGTTCTTGTACATGTGTACCATCACCGTCTTGAAGTGATGCGACTCTCTCTTTTAATCACCATAACACATTGATGATAATTATAAGTATATTTAATTAATGAATATATTATTTATGATATTAATTTCATTATTTAATGATGAAATATTACTTACTTAATTTCCATAATGATCTTTGAAAGATGGAAACATTACTTGTGTGAACATATGAATTATTGTCTCCATGATCGTAATGCACTTAATTTATCACAAAAAAACCTTTAATTATTGGTCTTAAAAGTATAATTGATCTATAAAAATTATAATTTTGTAATTATTATTATTTTATAGATTATGTAACCATGTTCAAATTAATTAGATGAAAAAAATAAAAAATCCAAACAAATGTGAAAAACAAAGCAGTTATTACCCAAAACGTGATTTTAAAAAGGAATTTTTAATAAATGGGTAATAAATACTCCTAATTAAATAATATATGGTATAATATATATAATTATGAATCTATAATATAGGTATAATAAACTTATATTTGTTATATTGGAGGTTCAAATGTTTATGAAGGAATTCAAGACTTAAGTTTAGGGATTTATGTCTCAGTTTTTACTTATATGAGACACATTCCATATTCACCACCTATTTATTTTATGTGGTGTATATTATAACCATGAATGTATTTTATGATTCTTCTCTTGAAAATTATAGGGATTGGAATTTCCATTTGTTGATATATCTTTTAGGGGGTTTATAGTTAAAAAGTTACCAAAGCAATAATAGATTCTATCTCAATTTCCTTTCATTAAGGAACATTTGTATTTATGCACCAATTTATTTTATTTGGTTTATACAAAACCAATTTTAAATTTAATATAATTATTAATATGTAATTCAAATTATTTTTTGTTTTAATTTGATTTATTTCATCTAGGGGTATTTTACTTAAAAGTTACCAAGTGGTAATGGATTTAATAACTCAATTTTTTTCATTAGGTAGTTTTACTTAGTTTTTATATTTGATATTATATGATTATTTGTGAAATGAATTTTGATTATATTATATTTTATTTAAAGTTTTTTTTATTTTTATTTACAATTTATACAAATATTCTATTATTTTATTAATTCTCACTTTAACTTATTGATCATTGTAAATGATTATTTCATAATCTCATTCTAATCAAGATTGATTATTCTTGAATTTCACATGAAGGAAATTATTGGACCATTTTATAATATACCTATTCAATTTTATTATTAAATGGGTATTCATGATATTTTCAATTAGAAATACCATTTTCTACTATTTGTCCATAATTGTGAAAATCAATTTATGGAAATTTGACTTCATTTCTATTTTTAGTCAAGAATTATTTTTATTCCATAACCATGTTTTCTAAAACATTTTCAAAAATGTTTTTAACCATTCTCAATTATTTATTAAAGAAATATTTACCAATTTTCTATTTATTTTTTAATTTTTAAAGTAATATTCATTTTGTTTTCAAAACAAGGACCATATGGAATAAACTAAAAATGTGAATGGAATCTTTGTTTTAACCTGTAAAACATGAATATAATTTCCCACTATCCTGATCATTATTTTCTTTGAAGATTCCTTTATAAGTTTTCAATTTTACTTTCAAATAAGAGGATTTAAAAAAAGTTTTATGTTCTATAATTTTTTTTTCAAAATAGAAAGTATGTTTTCCTCAATAAAATTTTAAATTATTATTAAAAATTAAGTTATATGTTTTTAAAGTTATTATAAAAGAAAAGGATTTTAAAAATGTTTTATATTTTAAGAAATATTATTCAAAATGAATTTTTTTTCCTCAAAATGTATTTTATGATCTTTTAATGGTATTTCCATTCATCAAAATCCACAACCCTTGTTCTTACTTATTCTCCAGTGAGGAAATTTTTTAATGATACTATACTTATTATTTATCTATATAGATTAATGTTGTTTCAAAGATACTATTATGGAACCCACTTCATTTCATTGGGTTAATCATGTTTCAAAGTGATTATCATAGAACACGTTTCTTTTCCACTGGTTAATCATGTTATGAAAAGAATAAAGGTTGTTTCTATGAGTTTATGATAAAATAAATTCTCTATGTACTTTATTAATGAATGATACTTGGACATTATTGATGATCATGGGTGTACCCAAATAGAACCAGGTTAACCCGTTATAGATTATATGATGGTTGCGTCCAGATAGTACTGGGTGAGCCTGATATAACTTATATGATGGGTAAATATAGATAAATCTCTAATTAATTTTGTAATGATTATATTATCTGGGTAATTATATTTGAATTAAAATATATGGTTATTACATTTGTAAGGGTTCTGTAAGTGTTCTATGAAGATGATGTTACAAGATATGAACACATTTTATCTATTATTTTTGTGATTTTATAATGTTTCATTTGATCAAGATTGACATCACATGGCTCCTGGTTATTTATTCTTATTAATATTTCCTTTTTTTAAATACTTATGCCATGATTCATGATTGACGATTCAGGTATTGATGGCTATGAGTTATTTTATGATTCTCTCATGCACTTTGATAATGTCATTATACCCTTATTATCATCTTATACACACTGATGACATTATATTTTTAATTTTCATGATTACCCTTACTGAGAATTTAAGATCACCCTTCTTATGTTTCCTTTTCCATAGTTTTTCAAGTGTGACGTTGAATGAATTATGTCTATAAGGGTTCCATATGGATGACTTTGATGACCTAATATGGAATATGAAAAGTTAGGTATCCTGGGGAAATACTCACTTGAATTCTTAAGTATTGTTTATATAAGAGTTTTTCTTAAATATCTTAAACGATAAACCTAAAAGGTCCTTGAGAATGTAAGTGTCCAATATTTCTTTTTGATATTGTATGTTTTGGATGGTGAAAATCGGGTCACCTCCATCAGTATCAAAGCTAAAAATGCAATTTTTATTATTTCAGTATCAGATCTAGGAGTGTGGGTTATTGGATGTTATAGTTTGTATTAGAATAATTTTTTAGAAAGATTTAAATATTATTATGTTTTCATGCGAGGTTATATTAAGAGTTATGGATACCATAATAGGTTTATAATATTAAGGGTTATCACAAGTTCAAATTCTTAGACTTCAAGAGATGAGATTTTAATGTGATTTAAGAAATTTTTAGTTATTTTTAGTAAACTGAATTATTTTTAAAGATATGGTTTGACATTAAATATTCATTTAATTTTTTGGGAAATAAGATTTAAGGTATTGATAACCTTTAGGGATTATATGATCTTGGATATTGATAATTAATGTTTTATCACATAGGTAACCACATGATTGAAAAGTTATTTGTTTAATAAGTCATTAATGTTACTTAAAATGAAGATCACTATCACAACCCGACCCGAGCCAAGGATCGAGCCACAACTACCCCAAGCCCGCATGCATAAGACAGGGGGGGGGAAACCAATGATAAAGGAATTTATGACATGTGGAGGAATTTTTCTAAGTGCTTATATGTATGCACACAACCATATTGATGTAAAATTGTATAAGGAAAGAGTAAAAGATGAAAAACATCTAGTATATTAACCAACAATGAATAACCTCTAGGTCCTAAAAGAGTACGGTATAGAAAATTGAAAATATTAGGGAAAAAATACATGCCCAACTAGAAATGTTTCCCAACTAGATAAAATTTGAAAAGAAAACTGTTGAGGGAGACCAAATTCTGAATCCCAAGTTGTGACCACCATAACTAGTCCAAAGTATAAAGTATCCCTAAGCTCCTCAGAAGTCAGAAACGACATGTCTATCATATTTATAAGAAAGGACATGTGTGGGAAAATTCCATTCTAAGATGAGTATATGAATACCCATTATGAAACCCTAAAATATAAATAGATAATAATAAGAGATACAATAGTAAAATAATGATAGTATATGTAAGATATAGTAAAATATTATAGCTTATCCCAAACCAAGAGTAGAAGAAGCCTCATCCAAAAATTTTTTTATCAACAAGGTGAGTAGATCAATATCATACTGATTCTTCACCTACTATAACATTAGAGTAGACTCATCCAACCACGAGAAGATAAACACGAAAAACATGTGGAACACCCTGCATGTTTTCGCCTCCCATGGAAAGAGAGTAAAAAAATACATGGTGTCAATATATAAGATATATATATATATATATATTATTAGTCAAAAGAAGACCAAATGAGAGGGTAAAAGGATATTCATATCATAACTGAACCTAAGAAGAAGAGTACCCAATAGTTCCAAAAATCTTTCAACGATGCTCAACATATAACTCGTCTACCCATAAGTAACTATACATTTAAAACCATACCTCATCACTGTGCTATATGATCGAGGGGCCATGGTATCTATGTAGGGGACCTATTCCCTAGTACGTTAGGGGGTTCCACTCTGTAAGTATCTATAGAGGACCTATGCACATACTGGTGGGGGGTTCCACTCTATAGGTTGAAGAACTACTGCCCAACTCTACTAGAGGGCATTACTTTTGAGGAATCGAGGACTCCATTGCATATGTCTATTGGAGGGTCAACTCGGTATTCATCGAGTACTCAACTACCTATATCTAATGGAGGGATATATTGGTAATATTTTATGACTCTACTACGTAGCTCTAATAGAGGGTACTATTTGGTAAGCATCGAGGACTCCACTGACAAGTTCTACAAGAGGTTCAACTTGGCTATCTTTAATGACTCTAGTTCCAAAATCTACTTTAGGGACAACTTGGTAATCATAAAGAACTCTACTACCAGATCTATTGGAGGGTCTACTAGGTAGTCGTCGGGGACTCAATTACCCAGATATACTAGAGGGTACTACTTGGTGAGCAATGAGGACTCCACTTCCCAGCTCTACTGGAGGGCCAACATAGTATTCTTCGAGGAATCCACTGCCCAACTATATTGGAGGGTCAATGTAATGACCCAAACTATTATGAATAAAATTTCCACATTTGTTTTAATTAAATGTATTATTGTATAAAACTCATGAAATTGTTTGTTTTTACTATATTCTATCAGATTTAAAAGACTGTTAAGTATCATTACCAATGATAATATTTCTATTGAATAGTGACCACATGATAAGTATAAATATAGGGTTTTAACAAAACCAATTGAAATAGATAAAGGTAGTTATGTCCTCAACTAGTTGGATTTTACCCTTTGAATCCCATTTATTAGAGCTTTTGAGGGATATAGCATCACTAGGATTTTCCCTTTACCAAGACCAATCATAGATCCAAGAATATAAGCATGAGAAAAACTATTTATGAGATAAGTTCAAAATCATTGAGATCACAACCCAAACCATGTACATCGAACCACCACATGAAAGTCTCACCATATCACACCTTAATCTTAGGGTGTTTTCTAGTGTATTAAACATATATGTATCAAGAAACTATCATTATGAGTATGTACATTATTTTTTATTAAATGATTAATAAATTTTCATTATATTATGGTTACTTTATATATTATTTTATTTTGATATAATAAAACACAAATAGTATTTTTGGATAATATTTAAATTTTATTAAATAATTTATTTTGATGAATTAATGGATTTTTAAAATAAATAATATTTTAATAAAAAAATATTATTAAATAATGTTTCTTAAATATAAATAACCATATAATTTTTATGAAGTCAAATGTAATTTTTTATAAGGGTTTAAAATTGTTATTGTCAAAAAACGTAACATTTATTAATAAATATTGATTACTATTTTAAAAGTGAAAATTAACATGCTTATAAAAGTATTTATATAAAATGAATATTATTTTTGAAATTCATATATCAAAATTATCTATTGGATATTTTTTATAATTTTATGAGATAGTCGGATTTTTGGGTAAAAATTAAATACCGTATAAATATACTTTGTTTATTATGACATAATAATGACACAAAGGGTGTAATAAATATTATAAAGGGTATCCATGAAAAAAACTATGTTTATCTTTAAAATAATATTATATAATGCTTATTTTATAAATTTTATAAACCCCTTATGAATACTCTAAAACCATTAATATATTTTAAGGGTTTAAAACCATTTCTTTAAGATTATGACTCACCTACACATAAGAAAGGATATTATTTTATTAATTTAGTCCCTTTTCCTTTTAAAATAATTATAATCAATACCATTTGGGAGAAACCATGGACCAAAACCATGGGATGGTTTGTGTTGTTGGTTATTTTATTACGTAGAGTCCAAAACCTAAATAATAAAGAAATCCCATTCTTTTACTATATAAACCCACCATATATCCCTTTTATATTCAGTAAAACTCCTTGTATAACGTCCATACTCTAACATCCACTCTATAGATTCCTTCCAAGGTTCCCCCAAACTCTCATGAAGCCCCTCCCAAGCATTTGGAGTCACACACCCATGCAATGGATCCTCACCTTCTCTTCTTTATTAAATTTTATTTATTATATTATGCCTTCTATTTACAATTAATAATGTTGGGATATTATTTTCCATGTACCTATTACTTTTCATTTGTTTTCAAAATGATAATATACCACTTTTTCTTTCATCAAACTATTTTATAAAATTTTAAGTGCTGCTATTATGCTGCCGAAATTTCACTGTGATTTTTCCATACCAAAACAGTTGTATAGTGAATACCATACCCATTTCCTATCAAAAGTATTAACATTTATACCCTTATAACTATTTGAATTAGGAAATACATGTATTACTCCACACTCCTTGACCATGTAATAAAATATGATGATGAAGGAATCCATGTTGTATCATTTATGTGGCACACTTAAGAATGAGAATGAAATGAAAGTGATTGGTGCACCTAGAATTATATATCCCACCATTGAATTAGGTAATGTTTAGTATTATTAGACTTTATGTTGGTATATGAAGTGAACCAGATTCCTTTATGAGATGTTTTCCACTATTATTTCTTGGAATTTATCCACGACCTATGTTTATGAGGTAGTTCTTAAGTTTTTCCACATTTCCCATGTTATTTGACCAAGGATATCAACCCAATTTCATATTTTTATATTTTCAAAGAATCACTTTATGGCTAAGTAAGAACCTCACAAAATTCAAAACACCCAAGACAAAATTCAAACAAAATCACCGGCCAACAACTTCAACCAACACTAAGGATTCAAATTTCTAAAGCATGTTAAAATTAAAGTAGGAAGACTTTTCAAAGCCTTAGGATGAAAACCGCCTAGAGCCACACACCCTGACTATCACCTTCTCGAGGCAGTCTGCATCATTGTTGTTGAACTTCCGTCGCTGAACCAAAACCAAGATCATCGCCAACAATCAACCATCAAGGAGGATCTATAGACCACATGCAGGAACCACCATCGCAAAATAGAAAATTTCATGGTAATGAAAACACACTAGAACTCCACCACTATGAGATTCAGATCACCAGTTAGAACCAATCGCCAGAATCCATAGTCACTGCTGCTGATACACCATCATCGCCACCATATCGGAAGCATCTCCAAGAAAATAGCCACCAAACCACCACCCCCGCTAGGAATCTTAACAAAACGCAGAACCAGAAAGTAGGAAAGCATCACCAACCTCACAAAGAGACCCGAACAAAACCAGAAACTAGATGATTCGAGTTGGCTACACAATTAGAAACCCAAAGGAATGATGAGACTAAATCGAAGCCACAAAATGGAAACAAACAACAAAAAAAGACCGCAACCAGGAAAGGGAAAACACAAACCATAGAGGCAAAAAGGATATGGAAGAGTTAACGACAGAGGAATCACCTTCAGCCCTACCACCATCACCATCCCAAAAAACACTAAAACTCCAACAAGCTTGACCAGAAATGGGGTCTTGCATGGAGGGTAAGGTAATAAGGGCAGAGGAGGAGTGCTGACGAGTAATATCAGGCTGGGATACTCGAGATACAGCAGAAAGGAACCCTAAAAAAACACAAAACTGGGAGGCGAGATGAAGAGGCTGGTCGCAAAAGACCAACCGAAAGGGAAGGATGAAAGAAAGCAAAAATGCCAGCCAAAAAACAGAGGAGTACATCGCTAGATGCCACCAATAATCCCAAATCCCTGGAGTTACATCGAGTTAAACTAGGATGGAGTTTATTCATGATGGTTCCAGCAAAAAGAGAAGAGTAGTAGTGGTCAAGCCCCATGAAGAATCAACAAAAAGCAGCAAAAGAAGAAGACGAACCGTGAAAGAGGGACGAGCGAGAGAAAGGAGGAGCACGCCAGAGAGAAACCAATCATCGCGATGGTGACGATGAGATGGAGGGATCGGCGGTGCTAGGAAGGAACCCTAGAATGAGGAGAATCAGGAGACTTGGGGAGTGTGGTGCTATCCCTTAACAACAACTAAAAAATTTTCCCATGTTATGATTATCATGTTATATCATGTCTCATTGTTCATGTTTATGATTTCTACTCTTTCTATTTCACATTGACATTACTATTTCCTAACACGTATCACCTTATTTCATGTTTATTACCTTACTAGGTTTTATATCTCAAATATTTCTTATGTTTGTCCCTAGGTTATCTCGAGTAGTTATAAAATCTGTGGAATTTTAGAAGATTGTTAAGGAAGTGTTCAATAATGTTGTTGTATCCCATGTTCAAGATGTTGTGATATGTACCAAATTCCCAATGTCACTAGAATTATTGATATTTTAGGCTGTATAATGTGTACTTTCATGTAATAAATCCTGAATTAATGTGTAATAAATAGTAGGGTTGTTATAGTGAAGTCAGTAATCATCGAGGACTCCACTGCCCAGCTCCACAGGAGGGTCAACCTGATAATCATCAAGGAATCCACTTCCTATCTCTACTAGAGGGTCAAATCGATAGTATTTTGTGATCTTACCTGATAAATACCATAAAAAAGCATCATCTAACCAAGTTTCATTCCCAGAACATTCCACATCATATTCCGGAATCCACAATTGAGGTCACCATCACATTCTTCATGGAAACAAACATAGGATAAGTTACTCATGGGCCAAAATATAAGTCCAAATGAAGGAGATAGAAGAGGTTTAAGATTCATAATGAAGTAAAATAAATGTAAGAGTACTAAAAGACATATCTTGGACAAAATAATGATGAACTCACAAGGCTCATCGTCTATCCATGGAAAAAATGTAATTCCAAAAACATGCCTCTAAAAATGGGGTTGGATTGAAAAATAGATCACATCATTTCAATCCTCAAGAAAAAATGCTCAATATGGGATATTCACTTTCCAAAATTGGATACCTAGTTATAAAGTTACATTTCACCAAATAACACTCAAATGATGATTTATGGGCTTGAGAAACAAGTCTAAATTAAACACTCGATATTTGTTTTGACATGTCTGCCTCAATTTTTGGGTCAAAATGCTGTAAATGGGTTGTAAATCCAACACAATACAAAGAATATACCTCAGATACATGATTCCACAATTTTATTATTATTATTATTATTATTAAATTTTTCATGGACCCAAACTACGAGTGAGAAAAAGGTATCCATCACTGGTATTGAAATGACCACCTTTATTCCATGATCACAATGTAGAAGACAGATTTCCAATATTACATACCGTTTAAAAGATTAAACTGATACAAGATTTGAAAGCTAAACTAAATAATAATAATATTTTATATTATTATCATTTATTTATTATCATTTCTTTTTTTAAAAAAAGAAACCTCATACTATCAAATAACCCTCTTTGATGTAGGTACATCCTTAAAATCTCCCCCTCTTCTTTATTATGTTAATATAATAATTTTTATTAATATGAAACTTATATAAACTAAGCTATACATTTTATCTCCTCCCATATAAATCACCATGCATAGGCATTAACACCGAAAATGACTTTTTTATTTATCATTTTAATGAAAATCGTTATTAATATGATAAATTATATTCATAAAGGGTTCCCCAATAATTTTTATTTATTAAATTAAAAAAAATAATTTCTTTAACCACACACTTTTTATACTGCCATTATTATTATTTAATATAATAATAATAATAAATCCTCATTTAATTTTGTTAACTGATCAACATTAATAATAATAATAATATCAATACCCACCACACTGACCATGTTTGACCATCTTTCTGGAGATTCGAGTCTAGCCACCATCACGTTCACACTGAGTAGCACCGACCTTAAGACCCCACACACAACCTCCACTCAGAACTAATCCCATCACACCACACATTATCACCATATTCCAATCAGGAAAATGGGGATCACCAATATCATACAGAAACACCTCCAATAATTAACCTTCACCCACATTACTAATCTGATATGTTAAAAAAATACCATCATGCTCATTTATCTGACCATCCACAAACCATCGATCTGCATGTTGTTTGTGATACCACAATGAATCCAGGGTTTTGACTTCACTTGAACCAACCCTGAAAAAGTTGAATCGTGACCCCATGGTCCAATGATTAATAATGAAAAGACCAGTGGGGGGAGCATAGAAAAAAAAGGTGATAAACATTTTTGGACAAGTTTTCTTGGCCAAAAATTTCATAGTGGGGAATCGGTGTGAGAAACATGGCATGAAAAAGAAATAATTTGAAAGAATAATTTATCTTGATACACAGGTTCAGGAAAAAGTTCATTTAATATGTAGATCAAGGAAAATTTTTTGCAATGCCCAATATTTTAACCCTAAGGGGTGGAAATAACAATTGAAAAGTCCTACCTTGATTATGGATCGATCGTTGGTGAAGAACACCTATTTTAATGATGAAGATGATTCAATGCATCCGGTTCCAGTCGATTCACCTTGATCAAATCATTGGTCATCATCTGGTCTCAGTCCACCGATGAAGAAAGGGTAGAAGCTTATATAAAAGATCTCGAGGTTATGAAGCTAATCCTAGATATTATCCATCCATCCAAAATGAAATTTTTATTTTTCAAAACACTTTTATGGGGGAAAGTGATAACCCTGACTGCACAACAGTTTAACCACCAAAATTTACTAAATTTTTATTGAAGAAAGTCTTGAGCTGATTGGAATCAATATCCCTAAACAATATCCATGGAATATAATTTAATTGAGACTCCAGATATTCCTTCAAGATGTATTTATAATTTTTATCCAATATTTCCCAAGATTGTATATATTACTCCATGTTGATCTTTCCCATGTTGAAGCCTCTCTTCAAAATATGGTTCTATCTATCAATTCGTTTACCTTGCCCATTTTTAGTTTCCACATGAAGCAACCTTACCATCATTTTTTTGATCAATTCCTTTAGTGCATTAATATATATAACTTTCTCCACCATATGTTCATTCGAGTGAAAAAGAAGGTCCATGTGATGCAGCATTGACACTATCTGACTCTGTGGGTCAGCATGGAAGCCTGGTCGTGCTGCTCCCTCGGAGAAAGTGAAGCCTCCGCCCGGTGCACCTTCTCAAAGTTAAGAAGACCCTCCCCTAGCTGGCCCTTAGTCTACTCTTATGCCTATCCTTGAGAAGATGTGGCCTCTACCGCAAGTGGGGGGTCATCACCCCCACATGTATCAACTTCGGATCTCCCCAACCTGAGATCCGAACTCCTTAGAGGTGGAAACCCCCACCTTCTTGTCAGTGCCTTTGCACACCTTCGAATGAAGTTTGACTATACTAGAGGACCTGGTCACAGGAGGGCTTGGTAAGTTAGATTAGTCTTTCCTTTGTCATGGCCTCCTGGTATTTTTGATAAATCCTTCTGAATCTGCAATGGTGTTCTTTCCCTTCCTTGAAGGGGATATAAAAAAATCCTCTATAATGCCTGCCTCCTTTGATTTAGCAGGGGTGTCTGAATCTAACTTCGAAATCAATGGTGGTATCATAATTCCCATATGAGTATCCTTCTATGAGTTATTTATGTAAGGTTATTAAATAAGTAAATTAAATTAATTAATTTATCTAATACACCCACAAACATTTTCCCCATCTGAATGTCTTGCACCAATCAACTTTACGTCATTCCTATGGAAAAATCTATATTCCAGATTCAACTGTGGTCTTATATTTATGATTAGATACTCTGATTAAGATATATTCCACTTTTAAGGAAAACTATGTGCGTATATTAAAAATATTAAAAATATTTTTATAAAATTAATTCCAGGCTCATCAAGTCTCGGAATCACATGCCTTACTAGTGACTAGTTTAAAAAATATTCCTAAGAATATTCCAATATCTAACATGGAAAAACCAGAGTCTCTAAATTATTACATTCTTCAAAGATTTTCATCCTTGAAGATCACAAAATAATGAAAAATGTGGGGATACTGAGCCAACACCTAGATCATCCATAAATCTTCCCTACTCCGAGATATATAACTAAAAAAGATGTGTGAAAATACCTAATCACCTCCTCTCATAATGTGATCAGAACCACCATCATTCATTGAAAAAAATATGACATTATTCCCTTATTCAGAAAATCCATCATGTGTAATTCTTAAGGATATATAGCCACACAATATCTCTTAGGTCATTATCCCCATGTTGTTCCTCCCTAAGGTATTATTGAAGTATAGGTGTAACAACCATTGACTGGAGATATGCTGCACCATCCTCACCCATAAGGGTTAACTGCAAAGTGGTCAACCGCTCCGTTACCTCACCCGATAAGTATGGATGGAAAACCTCATTGTGAGCATCTACTACCATGAAAATTCCCTGGGTGGCCCTCAATACCACATATCTTCAACCTTTACATAGTATACTATCGCTTCAATGTTTGAGGAGACAAATCCCAAGAAGTGGACCTTCGAATCTAGAACTGACTCCATAAGAGATACCATACAACTAGCACTCCTGGAGCATGTCTAGCACCATCCTCCTATGTCTCATGTGCTCCATCTCTGATGCCGAGGACATGAGGGTACCATAAAAAAAGACTACCATGAAATTACCCAAGAAAGTTTAAGGATAAAACTCATAAATCTTTCAAACTATGATGTGGCGTTCAACATGCCAAAGGGTATCACCAAGAATTCAATGACACTGCAATGACTCTAAGAAGCCACACTTGGTATATCCACCTCCCAAACATGGAGCTTGTGATAACACATCTTGAGGTCAACCTCTAAGACCCACTTCTCCTCCATTCACTGGGAAAATAGGTCATCGATTCTCAAGGGTGGATACTCCTTCCAGATAGTCACATTGTTTGGGAAACATCATTCCACACCTAACCTCAAGTTCTCATACACCCCTAGGAAAACAACAAAGGGATTCCTAGGAGAACACAAAGGGTCTTACGAAGACGCTTCTCTATAGAATATTCTAACCATACCTCTAGCTCTCTCTACTATATGGTTTCATCTGATATTATTGCACAGATATCAGGTTATCCTTGGTACAAGTCCATGTAGAAAACCAACACTCGATGGTGAGGTAAAACCCAACACGTCCTTAAGAAGGACTGTCACGACCCGTCCTCGGGGCCCGTGCCGTGACTACCCCAAGCCCGCCTTCCATAGGCCAGGGGATGACGACTAGAACTAAGGCGTAAATACCGGTAAAAAGGGAAGGAATTTCCTTTGTAAAGTAAACCACAAACACCACAGAGAAAGAAAGCAGAAGTAAACACTAAGTAAAACCTGGTACAATAGTAAGTGCAGAAAAGTAAGTGGGACAGTATACAAACCCAAACTGAAAGTAAAGTACAACTAGAAAGGGAAAACAACAACTGAAAAGTAAAGCCGCAACGTCGAGCTGTCCACTGGATATCCCACCTGAAGGGTGGGTACAGATAGTCTCCACTGCTCCTCAGGTCCATCCAACCGCTCCGAGTACGTCCCGCCCAGTGGTCCACCTCCAGGTACTATCTTGCTCCGCAAGCCTCCACCACGATCAGCGCTGTCTGTCGTCTGCAACCAACACAACGTAGTGCGAGCATAGCCCGTGCAGGGGTGAGTATAAGCTACTCAGTAGGGACCCCGAGACCCCCAAAGGTCTTCCAGAATCCACAAAGGATAAACCAAAAAGGAATGATACAATCACGAAGTAACATTCGACACAGCTTAGATATATGCCCATACATATACATAAGTCATCAATTCTCGCTCGGCTCCAACATCCCAGCTCAAGTACAACCCAGTCCACACAGGAATGCAAGACGTAAATCCACACAGGATAGCACAAAACAATTTACAAAGGAAAGCAAAATAGGGTTTCAGCTCACACATGAATACTTCTTGTATGACGATAAAGATGACCAGATATTGCCACTGATTCATCTAAGCCATCGGACCCACAAAGGATCGATAGGTACTAACCCCCGTAATGAACCACAAAGGATTGATAGGTAACTAACCCCCGCAATGACCCACAAAGGATCTGACCCCCAAAGAATCGATAGGTAACTAACCCCCGCAATGACCCACAAAGGATCTGACCCACAAAGGATCGATAGGTAACTAACCCCTGTAAATACCCACACAGGATCAAACCCACAAAGGATCTGTAGGTGCTGGCCCACAAAAGACCGCTGAGCACTGACCCACACAGGATCAGACCCATACATGATCGGTAGCACTGACTCACAAAGGATCGCTGAGTGCTGTAGTCGTCGCCGTCGAATCCACTGAGGATCTCTGTACAGTCGTCGTCGTCATAGTAGTAGTCGCAGCCACCTCTAGGGTTCCCGCACACAACAAGCTCGTTCAGGAGGGTCCGCTCCACGAGCCGACAGGCTGATACATCAACTGACAGATAGTCCAGAGTTGATGTATCGAAAAGTTCCGTATCGTCAACAGGAACTCAACGTCGCAGATGGCGCGTCAATCGGACGCCCGGTCTTAGAGTTATTGACTTTTTCATTCCAGGGGCCCGGTTGGTTTTAAAGGCAAAAACAACCCAACTGTACTCCACCTGCGTCCAAACCTCGGGCGGAGTAAGCCAAAAGATCCGTCTCACTAAGAGGAATCCAACTAAGTCGACGACACGTCAATAGGATGTCCGAAGCTCAAGATATGAGCATTTCCGCTCCGAGGGCCCGATTGGTTTCGTGTGCGAATCAACCTGGCCGAACCCAAAGTATTCTGAAACCTTGAGTGTGATATACCGAAATGACCATCTCGATCCAAGGATCGCATCGCCACTGACTGCGCGTCGTTCAGAGGCCCGTAGCTCAAGTTATGAGCGAAAGACAGAAATGGTCCGGATATGGGGGGTCTGGGCCCGGACCGACCCGGCCCGACCCCCCTGGGTCGGCCCGAACCGGGTCGACCTGATTTGGCGCGACCCGCCCCAACCAGGGTGGCCCGGCCCGGCCTGGGCGCGACCCGGCCAGCGGGTCGGCTTGGCTCGGCTCGACCGAGCGGCCGAGCATGGGAAGCCGCGGGGGGCGTGTTTCCCCCGCGTGAAGAACACCGCGGCCCCACGTGGGGCTGCTCTTGGTCAGCGGACGCGGCAGGGCCGAGTCCTGTGTCTCTCCAGACCCGCACGGTCGTGGGTCTGTCGGCCGCCGTCTCCGGCCACCGGCGCCGCCGCGGGGGCGGCCCGCGCCGCCGGTGGAGTCCGCGTCCCACCAGAGTTGCTCCGGTGGTCCTATTCCATTTCCGTCTACGCCGTGGCTCATCTCGGGTCCCGTTATTCACTGCGGAATCAACAAATCATCTTTGCAGCCCGCTTTGTCGTCGTCCGCCGTTCCGCACACCAAGAACAAAAGGGCGGTGGGTTTGGACTTGTTCGTTGGTCCGCACCCACCGCGTTAGTGGTTTGAAACAACACCATTAATCCCGACAATTAATAAATCTTGGCCCGCAATAATAATCCGCGGACCAACTTATTAATTGGTTAGTCCGCGTTCTTGCCTTGGAGGAAAACTAGCATAGGTAAAATCATTTTCAAAATGACCCCTACCTCGTCATAGTCGTCGGACGAGTTCTTCGCGGAATCGACCGTCACGGGAGAGGATGATCGTCGCGTCGCGGAAGAGCGTCGCGTCGTCGCGGAATACAGTGTCGCGTCAACGATCTCTGAGGGTCAAGAACATACAAAATTAATTATAACAATCAAATCCATGTTGATGTTATAATCCAAAAAGAATTAAGAGGACTGAAATCCCCTACCTCAAGATGCCGATCGAAGATTGTCGCGGGGAAGGAACGTCGCGGAAGAAGCATCGGCGTCACGGTACTCGGCGTCGCGTCGATCTCCGGGGGTCTGGCGTTCTTCGTCGCCCTTCGTCGGAGGCTGGCGTTCTTCGCGTTTTTCGTATTTTTCGCGAAGGAGGATGAAGGACTTAAGCTTTCTATCAAATCCTCTCAACGAACAATCCTCAAGAAGTCATGTGTTGGTCTTATTTCATTACATGCCAACAAACGAAAAAAAGATAAGTATCGAACGAATTAATTCATAGAATTAATTGCAACAAAACTAACCGCCCAATTAATAGGGGTGTTAAGAATTTAGAAAACGCATCAGTTGACTTTCATTAAAGACGAGTTTTCGCGGGTGCCTTACTTAGCGGAAAAGAAACAATGGGGCTCGTGCGGGCCCCACCTCACAAATATCCTACCAAGAGGGTAGGATATTTTGAATTTCACCATATCCGCTTCAACTCGGCTTAAGCAACTTTAAGTGGATTTTAAGTGGCTTTAAGTGAAATAAAAATAAAGTTATCGCACACTTTATTTTATTTCTTAACTTAACCCCAAAAATTTTAAAACCACACCCGAGAAAACGCAACTCCGGAAGAGGCGTTTCTAAGTAAATACCAGCACTGCAATTCCATCAGTGCCCTCGGAATTTGATTCCGAGCACCGGTTCAAAAGTTAGAAAAACCCGCTCGTTCGTTCACTGAACGTACCCGAGCCAAACTTCAGAAAATGATTCTGGGCACACCGGGCCTCGGAATCAGGTGCCGTCAAAAACTGCGTTCTTGTAAAATTCCAAAGAAAATTAAGAAAAAAATTTCCTTGAAATTTACAGGTCTTTACATCACTTCCACCTCAGGTATTTACGTCCCCATAATAATACATCATAAACTAGGGAAACAAAAGTGGGTATTGAGCACGCATTTGAGCCTCCCGCTCCCAAGTTCTCTCCTGAAGGTTCCTGTGCTGCCATCTGATGCGTACTAGAGAAATCGACCGCCCACGTAGGACCCGATCCTGTCGATCCTCGATCTCCACCGGGACCTCCGCAAAAGTCTCCCCATCTTCAACGTCTAGCTCCCCACGGTAAATTATGTGCGTCGGGTCGTGCACGTATCTCCTCAGCTAGGATACATGGAAGCCGTCGTGCACCCGGTGCAACTGAGGTGGTAGAGCCAGGCGATAAGCCACCTCGACAATCCTGCTGAGGACCTGGAATGGTCCGATGAAGCATGGAGACAACTTGCCGCCACGACCAAATCTCCGTAAACCACGTCGAGGTGAGACCCGCAAGAAGACGTGGTCTCAATCCTCGAACTCTAGTGGCCTCTGCCTCCTGTCAGCATATGCCTTCTGCAGGCTCTGAGCTATCCTCATCCGCTCCTGGATGACCTGGACCTTCTCTGTCGTGGCCCGGACCATCTCTGGTCCCACAAGTGCTGACTCCCCAGGGTCTGTCCAGCAAAAAGGAGATCTGCAAGGTCTGCCGTACAATGCCTCGTATGGTTCCATCCCGATGGTGTAGTGGTAGTTGTTGTTGTATGCAAACTCCACCAAGGGTAGGTGGTCCTCCCAGCTGCGACCAAAGTCGAGGACACATGCATAGAGCATGTCCTCGAGAGTCTGAATGGTCCTCTCCATCTGACCATCTGTCTGACGGTGAAAGGTGGTGCTCAGACGTAGCTGCGTCCTGAACGCCTCCTACAACCCCTTCCAATGCCGGGAAGTAAAGTGAGCATCTCGATCGAAGACGATAGACGATGGAACACCGTGAAGCCATACAATCTCCTAAATGTAGAGACGTCCCAAGCTCTCCACTGAGCCCTGCTCTTTGATGGGTAAGAAGTGAGCCGACTTGGTGAGTCGGTCGACAATCACCCAGATGGAGTCGTGACCTCTGGAAGTGCGTGGAAGTCCAGTCATGAAGTCCATAGATATGCCGTCCCACTTCCACTCCGGGACCTCCAAGGGCTGTACCAAGCCTGTTGGTACCTGGTGCTCTGCCTTCACCTGCTGGCAGGTGAGGCATCATGGAATGAACTCTGCCACAACCTTCTTCATGATTGGCCACCAGTGCTGTCGTCTGAGGTCCTGGTACATCTTCTCCACTCCAGGATGTACCGCCAAAGGAGAAGTGTGAAACTCAATCAGTACCTCCTACTGTAAAGCAATTGTTACCAAGGTACGTCCTCAGAAAAGGATGTCGTGCTCTGCTCCAAAGGAGAAACCATCAGGTTCATGTCCTGAGGATATCTGCGCACGCCGCATCTCATAGTCAGCATCCCCACGCTATTCCTCTCTGACCCACTGTAGTAGTGGAGGGGTGACTGTGAGAGACTGAAGGAAGGTTGCTCCATCTCTATCCACAAAGGATATCCACAAAGCGGCTAGCTACTCTGTCGCCTCCTCGAGTAGCTGAATGCCCGTCCTCCTGCTGAGATCATAGGCTACCACATTACCCTTCCCAGGAGTATAGACTATCTCAAAGTCATAGTCCTGGAGGAACTCGAGCCATCGTCGCTGTCTCAGGTTCAGGTCCTTCTGAGAGAATATGTACCTGAGACTCTGATGGTCAGAAAAGACTGTAAAGCGCTCACCCATCAGATAGTGTCGCCATGTCTTTAGAGCGAAGACCACTGCTGCTAACTCCAGGTCATGGGTAGCGTAGTTATGCTCATGCGGCCTCAACTGATGTGATCCATAGGTGATCACTTCCCAATCCTTCATCAGGACACATTTGAGTCCGGTCCCTGATGCATCGCAGTAGACTACGTACCCTACTCCCTCCTCAGGCAACCTCAAGATAGGTGCACTGGTCAATCTCTGTCTCAGCTCCTGGAAGCTCTGCTGAAATCTGTCTGACCACACAAAGGGTTTCCCCTTCTTCGTCAAAGCTGGGAGTGGTGCCGCAACTCTGGAAAAGTCTGGCACAAATCTCCGATAGTATCCAGCTAGTCCCAAGAATTTCCGCACCTCTGTCACGCTCCTGGGTGGCTCCCAAGCTAGTACTGCCTCGATCTTCACAGGATCCACTGCAAATCCCGCCTCAGAGATGACGTGTCCCAAGAAGTGGAACTCACGTATCCAGAACTGACACTTCGAGAGCTTTCCATAAAGCTGGTTCTCTCGGGGTGTGTCTAGTACAACCCGCAAGTGGTAGGCGTGCTCCTCCTCAGTCGTCGAGTATATCAAATTGTCGTCGATGAAGACCATGACAAATCGATCGAGGTATGGCTGAAAGATCCTGTTCATGAGGCCCATGAACACTTCTGGAGCATTGGTTATGCCGAATGGCATAAACAAGAACTCATAGTGGCCATACCGACATCTGAATGCCGTCTTCTGCACGTCCTCGTCCCAAACTCTGAGTTGATGATAGCCTGACCTGAGGTCTATCTTTGAGAACCATCGTGCACCCTTGAGCTGATCGAAGAGGTCATCAATCCTCGGTAGCAGATACTTGTTCCTCACCGTCACCTGGTTCAGGCATCGATAGTCGACACAAAGTCGCAAGCTCCCATCCGCCTTCTTGGCGAACAATATCGGGGAAGTCCAGGGTGAAACGCTGGGTCAGATGAATCCCTTGCCCTACAAGTCCTCCAACTGTACCCGTAGATCTCGAAGCTCAGTGGGGGCCATCTGATATGCTGGAGTCAATATCGGGGCTGTCCCGGGGTATAAGTCAATATAAAAGTTTACCTCTCTGCGAGGAGGTAGTCCTGGAATGTCGTCAGGAAAGACGTCCGCGTACTGATCCACCACTGCAGGAAAACTAGGACTCCGCACGTCAACTGCTCCTAGGATGAGGCTAGAAAACTGATGAGTGATGGGATGTCCTCTCCTATGTGAGAGTCCATCCTGTTCTGTGAAGGCTCCCTTCTCGCCGGTGAAGGTGAACCTGCTCCCGTCGGTGCGTACACATCGCACCTTGCGCCTAATATAGTCAATCTGTGCATGGACTGTAGATAACCAATCCATGCCCAAGATGATGTCGTAAGGCCTCGACGTCGCTACAAGAAGATCCCAACCGAAGCTCTCTCCTCCTAGAGTAAGCTCACACTGCTGGCACCAGTGCGTGATCGTCGAGTCTGCTCCCGTAGGAGTCTCTAGCCGTAAGGATCGAGCCAACAGCTCTGTCGGAATCTCTGAGCTCCGAACAAGGGCAGCGACTATGAAATAGTGACTTGCTCCTGTGTCTATAAGAACTGCAGCAAGGGTGGAATAGACACATATAGTACCTCGAATAATCTCAGGTGCGCCGGGGTCGTAGGCCTCCGCTGCCTGAAGCTGTGCCTGTCTCTGCCCGCCAGCTCCCTGTGGTTGGGGTGGACCTCCTGGTGGTGGTGGTGGTAGGGCCTCAAAGCGTCGCCCACCACCTGCTGCTCAGTCAGCTCCTCTGCCTCATCTGCCTCCTCCCTGCGGACCGCCACAGTCGACCCTCTGCCTCTGCCTGGGTGGCCCCTCAACCGTCTGCTGCTCCTCGGCACGGTGGGTCGGGCAATCACGAGCCATGTGGCCCTGTCCGCCGCATGTGTAGCACTGCCTGCCTCTCGAAAGACTGGCTCCACGCTGTGTGCCCCGCACTACTGAGCCAGTGTCCTGAGGTCGTCTGCATGAGGGTCTGGTCTTCTTGGACCCCTGAGTCATCCGTTGACTGCCTGCTGCAGAAGACTCTGCTATGTGCCGCCCCGCGGTAGGTCTCGCCACTGGAGAAGTCTCATCAAGGAAGCTCTCAATCGAAAGGGCTAGCTCCAGTACTCCTGCCTGATTCGGAATGCTGAGGGAGATCAGCGATTCCCTGATCTCGTGTCTCAATCCCTGCTCAAAGGTCCAAGCCTGGAAGAATGGGTCCCGTACCATGTCTGTCGAGTAGCGCGAGAGATCGGTAAATCTCACTGAGTATTGGGAGACCGTCAAGATGCCCTGCCGCAACTGAAGAAGCTCCTGGATGCGCACTGCACGGAGGGTGGCTGAGAAAAACTCCGAGCGGAAGAGGCTCTAAAAGTCCGTCCAGAGGAGAGATGCCACATCGTGCACCTGGAGCATTAAGATCCACCATCGGCCCACTGCTGCGTGTAGTAGGCTCGCTGCGAGGATCACCATGAGGTCTGCTGGTGTCCTCACTAACCGGAAAACTCGCACCACTGCCTCCGGCCAGTCCTCAGCTGCCTGGGGGTCCGTCTCCCCATGGAACCTGGGCGGTCACTGGCGCTGGAACTCATGCAGTGCACTAAGGCGACGTGCATCGTCAGCAGCTAGGGCTGGAAGCATCAGTGGCTTGGTGGGTAAAGGTACCACCGGTGCCTCAGCTGTCAAAGGGCCCTGTACCGAGGCCTCGTCGCTCGGCGGGCTGTCATCACGTACAACTCTCGGAACCCTAGCTGGTTGCCGTCGTGGGGCCATCTTGAAAAGAAACAGGTGCACCACGGTCAAAAAAGTATACCTGGTGAGCTGACACAAAGTAATCACAAAGAAAACTTGAAACACACACGCAATTAATGTTTTTGTGCATTAAGTCGGAAATCAGAAGTCAGGGTCCTGGTGTACGGATACGTCGGCCACCGCACCAACACTGGACTCCCTGGACTGATAACCACACCCAATACGCTAAACAATATTTCTTCACATAGAAAATATCAGAGTTCGCGGTAGAACTGAACTCCTCTGATACCAATTTGTCAGGACCCGTCCTCGGGGCCCGTGCCGTGACTACCCCAAGCCCGCCTTCCATAGGCCAGGGGCTGGCGACTAGCACCAAGGCGTAAATCCCGGTAAAAAGGGAAGGCATTGCCTTTGTAAAGTAAACCACAAAAACCACAAATCAAGAAAGCAGAAGTAAACACTAAGTAAAAACTGGTACAACAGTAAGTGCGGAAAAGTAAGTGGGCCAGTATAGAAACCCAAACTGAAAGTAAAGTACAACTGGAAAGGGAAAACAACAACTGAAAAGTAAAGCCGCAACGTCGAGCTGTCCACTGGATATCCCACCTGAAGGGTGGGTACAGATAGTCTCCACTGCTCCTCGGGTCCATCCGACTGCTCCGAGTACGTCCCGCCCAGTGGTCCACCTCCAGGTACTGTCCTGCTCCGCAAGCCTCCACCACGATCAGCGCTGTCCGTCGTCTGCAACCAACACAATGTAGTGCGGGCATAGCCCGTGCAGGGGTGAGTATAAGCTATTCAGTAGGGACCCCGAGACCCCTGAAGGTCTCCCAGAATCCACAAAGGATAAACCAAAAAGGAATGATACAATCACGAAGTAACATCCGACACAGCTTAGATATATGCCCATACTTATACCTAAGTCATCAATTCTCGCTCGGATCCAACATCCAAGCTCAAGTAAAACCCAGTCCACATAGGAAAGCAAGACGTAAATCCACACAGGATAGCACAACACAATCCACAGAGGAAAGAAAAACAGGGTTTCAGCTCACACAGGAATACTTCTTGTATAACGATAAAGATTACCAGATTTTGCCACTGATTCATCTAAGCCGTCAGACCCACAAAGGATCGATAGGTACTAACCCCCGCAATGACCCACAAAGGATCTGACCCACAAAGGATCAATAGGTAACTAACCCCCGCAATGAACCACAAAGGATCTGACCCCCAAAGGATCGATAGGTAACTAACTCCCGCAATGACCCACAAAGGATCTGACCCACAAAGGATCGATAGGTAACTAAGCCCCGCAAATACCCACACAGGATCGGACCCACACATGATCTGTAGGTGCTAGCCCACACAGGACCGTTGAGCGCTGACCCACACAGGATCAGACCCACATAGGATTGGTAGCACTGACCCACAAAGGACTGTTGAGTGCTATAGTCGTCGCCGTCGAATCCACTGAGGATCTCTGTACAGTCGTCGTCGTCGTCACAGTAGCAGTCGCAGCCAGCTCTAGGGTTCCCGCACACAACAAGATCGTTCGGGAGGGTCTGCTCCATGAACCGAGAGGCTGATACATCAACTGACACATAGTCCAGAGTTGATGTATCCAAAAGTTCCTTATCGTCAACAGGAACTCAACATCACAGACGGTGCGTCAATCGGACGCCCGGTCTGAGAGTTATTGGCCTTTTCGTTCCAGGGGCCCGGTTGGTTTTTAAGGAAAAACCAACCCGACCGTACTCCACCTGCATCCGAACCTCGGGCGGAGTAAGCGAAAATATCCGTCTCACTAATAGGAATCCAACTAAGTCGACGACACGTCAATCGGACGTCCGAATCTCAAGATATGAGCGTTTCCGCTCCAAGGGCCCGGTTGGTTTCGTGTGCGAACCAACCCGGCCAAACCCAAAGTATTCCGAAACCATGAGTGTGATATACCGAAAATACCTTCTCGATCCAAGGATTTCATCGCTGCTGACGATGCGTCGTTTGGAGGCCCGTAGCTCATGTTATGAGAAAAAGACCGAAAAGGTCCGGATACGGGGGGTCTGGGCCCGGACCGACCCCGCCCGACCCCCCCTGGGTCGGCCCGAACCGGGTCGACCCGATTGGGCGCGACCCAGCCCGGCCTGGGCGCGACCCGACCGAGCATGGGAAGCCGCGGGGGGTGTGTTTCCCCCACGTGAAGAACACCGCGGCCCCGCGTGGGGCCGCTCTTGGTCAGCGAACGCGGCAGGGCCGCGTCCCGTGTCTCGCTGGACCCACGCGGTTGTGGGTCTGTCGGCCGCCGCCGCCGCGGCTTCAGCCCCGACGGCTCCGTCCGGCGGCACGCCGGGGCGCCACCAGTGGAGTCCGCGGGCCACCGGAGTTGCTCTGGTGGTCCGATTCCATTTCCGTCTACGCCGTGGCTCATCCCGGGTCCCATTCTTCACTGCGGAATCAACAAATCGTCTCTGCGGCCCGCATTGTCGTCATCCGCCGTTCCACACACCAAAAACAAAAGGGCGGTGGGTTCAGACTTGTTCGTTGGTCCGCACCCACCACGTTAGCGGTTTGAAACAACACCGTTAATTCCAGCAATTAATAATTCTCGGCCCACAATAATAATCCGCGGACCAACTTGTTAATTGGTTGGTCCGCGTTCTTGCCTTGGAGGAAAACAAGCATAGGTAAAATCATTTTCAAAACGACCCCTACCTCGTCATAGTCATCAGACGAGTTCTTCGCGGAATCGACCGTCACGGGAGAGGATGATCATCGCATCGCGGAAGAGCGTCGCGTCGTCGCGGAATACGGCGTCGCGTCGACGATCTCTGAGGGTCAAGAACATACAAAATTAATTATAACAATCACATCCATCTTGATGTTATAATCCAAAATGAATTAAGAGGACCAGAATCGCCTACTTCAAGATGACGATCGAAGATTGTCGCGGGGAAAGAACGTCGCGGAAGAAGCGTCGGCGTCGCGTCGATCTCTGGGGGTCTGGCGTTCTTCGTCGCCCTTCGTCAGAGGCCAGCGTTCTTCGCATTCTTCGCGAAGGAGGATGAAGGACTTAAGGTTTCTGTCAAATCCTCTCAACGAACAATCCTCAAGAAGTCATGTGTTGGTCTTATTTCATTACATGCCAACAAACGAAAAAAAGATAAGTAACGAACGAATTAATTCATATAATTAATTGCAACGAAACTAACTGCCCAATTAATAGGGGTGTTAAGAATTTAGAAAATGTGTCAGTTGACTTTCATTAAATACGAGTTTTCGCGGGTGCGTTACTTAGCGGAAAAGAAACGGTGGGGCTCGTGTGGGCCCCACCTCACAAATATCCTACCAAGAGGGAAGGATATTTTGAATTGCACCCTATCCTCTTCAACTCGGCTTAAGCAGCTTTAAGTGGCTTTTAAGTGGCTTTAAGTGAAATAAAAATAAAGTTGTCGCACACTTTATTTTATTTCTTAACTTAACCCCAAAAATTTAAAAACCACACCCGAGCAAACGCAACTTCGGAAGAGGCGTTTCTAAGAAAATACCGGCGCTGCGATTCCATCGGTGCCCTCATAATTTGATTCCGAGCACTGGTTCAAAAGTTAGAAAAACCCGCTCGTTCGTTCACTGAACGTACCCGAGCTGAATTTCGGAAAATGATTCCGGGCACACCGGGCCTCGGAATCAGGTGCCGTCAGAAACTTCATTCTTGTAAAATTCCAAAGAAAATTAAGAAAAAAAATTTCCTTGAAATTTATGGGTCTTTACAAGGATTTCTAAATACTCTTCCATCGTCATATGAAATTTATTGCTCATAGAATATACTATTCCAAGGGAAATACTAGCCAACTTATAATTTAGATATAACCTTTAGTGAATGAGCTTATCCTACATTATCTAGGGATCAATCCATGTCAAAGTATGAAAACTCCATTCCACAACCTGGAAACACTACCATACCGACGGATAGAAATCACTTGAGCATGGATAGTAAACAAATAGTCCATACCGAGGAAAACATTGTAGGGTCTCATGACCTCTAGGATAAGATTTCATGTGAGGATCCGTCTTCTCACAGAGTAAGGCCATCCAATTGAAAAAAAAATGTGATCACTGATCCTATATGAAAGGGCCTCCAACATAAGGGTTGAGAAAGAAAGGGAATCCACTAGAATGACTAGGTCTTGAATATGGGATATGTCTAGGAAAATGTGGTTTATGACTATGTGCTATAATTGTAGAAGAAGCAAACGAGGCACATGTTTTACCCCAAACCAAAAATCAAATCCACTAATCTACAAGATTCCACCACCTAAACTATTCATTTCCTTTCCTTCCTTCTCACCACTACCAAGGATCGATCTAACACCTTATCACATAAGAAAGATCTCAAACACACAATTAAAAATAACTCATCTACCACACCTTAATAATATCCCCTTTAGGAATACACTGACTCCGCCACATGGTTTTAAATCAAATCACACGAATGCGCCTTTGTGGGGGAAATGTCCCTCTTCCATACATTTCTGAATCCATATCAAACATCTCTAACATTGGTCCATACCAACACTACATATCACCTAGATAAATATCATCATGTAGACCACCATCGAAAGGGGTCCCATCTGAGAAATATATCCAAACCAAAGGATTAGGCCTGAACTCAACCATATGAGTAGGGAGTCTATCTTAATACGAAATATGGGTGATATCTATATTTAGAACCTACAATGCGCACTCAGCACAATTGCATCATCTTCTTGTGCCACTAGAACCAGTTTATTCTCTACAAAAAGAGATGGTTACAAATGAAACTATATGATCAGTTGGGATCAGTATATGTTTGAAAATTCAGATCACCGACTAAAGACAAACCTCTATTACCAGGGGATCTAGCACATAGAGAAACCTCAATGACCTCTAGTGCTGGAACTCATGGAGTGCACTTAGACTATGTTCATCCTTATCCTACTCTTCTCGTATGATATGCTGCTCGATAGGTGGTGGTGGTGCTACTTGTTAAACTAGAGGAATAATCTCCTGAGATAGATCATGAATTGAGGCCTCATCACTCATTAGATCATAATCACAATATGAAAGTTGATAAACTAGCTGGCAGTCATTGTGGAGGCATCTCAAAAGTGATATATACATACCGAAATCAAATCACAACACACACACACACACACACACACACACACACACACACACACACACACACACACATATATATATATATATATATATATAAACGGGGATCTTACTCAAGTAGGTTATCCAAAGAATCAATCCTATATGATGCATGTATCATTGATCCACACAACTAATGTCTCGGTATGTTGAGTCGACAAGTAGGTAGTCAAGGTCCTGGTGAATGGATATGTCAGCCACCCACACCATTAATGAAATCCCTGGCTTGAGAGACACAATCACGATACTTTGACACTGTTTCCTTAAACCCAACCAAATACTCATAAGGAGACGACACCAAACACCATCCTAAGGGTTAAACCACCTCTGATACCAATCTATTATGACCTGAACCAAGCCACAACTACCCCAATCCCACATCGATAGTTCAGGGGTTGAATCCAGTGCCGAAGGAATTTATAACATGGGGAGGCCTTATCCTAAGTACATGTATGCACACACACAACCATATTGATGAAAAAGTGCAGAGGAATAGAGTTAAAGATTCAACACATCTAGTATGTAAACCAAGCATGAATAACATTTAGAGTGTACAAGAGTACAACACTAAAAACTAAGAATTAAAGAGAAAAAATACATGCCCAACCATAAATATGTACCAACCTAAAAAAACTAGAAAATTAAATTTCTAAGAGTGACCAACACATGAATCCAAAGACAAAACCACCATACATGGTCTAAATTACCATGTATCCCTAAGATCCTATGAAGTCACCATCAACCTATCCATCATCTTCATAATAAACAACACATATAGGTTAATCCCATGTAGGGGTGAGTATATTCATACTAGAAGGATTCCCTATAAGATGATTCACAAGTAGAAGGACATACAATATGAAGAGAAAGATAGTATATTCAATACACAATCAAAGAGAACAACACAACCCAAACTAAGATTAGAAGTAACCTTATCCAAACAAAATGGAATAAACACGGTGAGAAGATAATATACATGTTGAGTCTTCATCACCAATAGTAGGATAATAGACTCATCCAACCATGAGAAGTTAAAAAAAATCACATGGAATACCCCATGTGTCTTCACCTCCCATAGAAAGATAGTAACCAAATCCAAGGTGTGGGTATAGAAGAAATTTATATATATGATCGGTCAAAAGGATCCCAAATAAGAGACTAAGGATATCTCTATCTTATAGATCATCCCAAGAAAAAGAGTATCCAATAGTTCCAAATGTTCATCAATGATACCCAAAATCTCACGTGTCTGCCCAGAAGTAATCATCTAAGTCAAACCACTCCTCATCATTGTGACCCACAGTTTATGGGACAAAATATCTATATAGGGGACCCAAATCCAAGTATTACTAAGGTTTTACACTCTATAAGTATCCGTAGAGGACCTGCGACCATGCAGGTTGGGGGTTCCACTCAATAGGTTGAGGACCTGCTGCCCATATATACTAGAGGGTACTACTCGATAGGTGTCGATGAATCATCTTCCTAGCTCTAATTTAGGTTCAAATTGATAATTGTCAAGGACTAAACTACTTATATCTTTTAATGGTTCAACTCAATAATCTATGAGGACTCCACTTTATAGATTTACTGGAGGGTACAACTCGGTAAGAATCGAGGAATCCACTATCTAGCTCTACTGGAGGGTCAACTCGATAATCCTAGATGACTCCACTACCCAACTCTACTGGAGGGTCAACTCGGTAATCATCTTGGACTCCACTAACCAGATCTATGAGAGGGTCAACTCAGTAGTCATCAAGGACTCCACTTCCCATTTCCACTGAAGGATCATCTCAATAGTTTCTAGTGATTTGCGTGAACACTACAGTCATCGAGCATCTCCTAACCAAGAAACATGATTGAACAATTCCGTATCATATCCCAAAATCCACAACCATGGGAACCATCACATTCTAAGTGAAAAAAACATCGGATCTGCTACTCACATGAAAAAATATGAATCCAAATGAAGAAGATACAAGAGGTTTAAGATTCATAATGGAGACCATGACATGTAAGGGCACTACACAACATGTCTCTGCCAGAAGCCTAACGAACTCACGAGTCTTACTACCGATCCGAGGGAAAAATGTAATTCCAATAATATGACTATGAAAATGGACCTAGATATCCAAATCGATCACACCATTATGAGCCTCATAGAAAAATTATTGGGATAGGATATTCACTTCCCAAATCGGATACACAGTGAAAAAGTCACATTTTACCACAAAACACACGAACAATGCTTTGTGGGCCTGATCCATGAGTCTGAATTAAACTATTGATACTAGTTTTTAAACATCATCCTCAATTTTAGGGTCACAATATTGTAGGAAGTTCATCAATCATACATCATATGAATACGATATGTCATATAGAAGATTCCACAACCACAACAATAACAACAACAACAACCACCATAATAACAATAACAATAACAATAATTATATTGGATGTTTCATGGACCTAAGCCATGATTGGGAAAAAAGTATCCATAAATGGTCTTGAAATGACCATCTCAATTCCATGATCATGATTCTATAGATAGATAGACAATCTAACGTCCTAGTTAAAATATATAACTGATACAAAAATGACAACTAAAATAAATAATAACAATATTTTATATTTTTTTTAAATGAATCCTCATATGCTCAAATGCCCATATATGATGTAGGAGACTCCTTAAATTTAACACCTTTTCTTTATTGTTTTAATATAATAATAATTATTAATATAAAAAATATATAAAATTAACTATAAATTGTATATTCTCTCATCCAAATCATCGTGCATAGGAAGCCACACTGAAAATGATTTTTTCATTTATCATTTTAATGAGAATAGTTATTCATACAATAAATTATATTCATCAAGGGAACCCTAATCATTTTTTTATTAAATTAAAAAAATTTAATTTAATTAACCACACACTTTTTAGACCGACATTGGTATTATTATTTAATATAATAATAACATCAAATCCTCATTTAATTTTGTTAACTCATCACCATTATTATTATTATTATTGTAATTATTATCAACACCCACCATGTTGACCACATCTAGCCACCTCATTAGAGATCCATGCTTGTCCATCATCAAATTCATTCTGAGTATCCCACTCCATGAGACCCCGTGCATGACCTCCGCTTAGAACCGATCCCACAACAATGCACGTCATCACCACATGCCAACTAGGAAAATTAGGATCACCAATATGTTGCCTGACCACCTCCGATTACTAACCCTCACTCACAGTATCGATACAATCTGTTACCAAAACACCATACCACTCATTTATCAAACCATCCACAAACCGTCAATTTGTGTGTTGTTCATTCTAAAAAAATGAATTCGGGGGTTTGAACACACTCGACTCTTTCCCAAAAAAGTCGAATTGTGACCCTGTGTTCCAATGATGAATAACATGAATAACGATGGGGGGGGGGAGGGAAATCATGAATAACAAAGGTGATAAACATCATTGGCCAAGTGTTCTTGGCTAATAATTTCATAATAGTGAACATATGTGAGAAACATGTCATGGAAAAGAAATAAATTGAAAGAATAATTTATTTCGATACACATGCTCATGAAAAGGTTTATTTAATATGTAGATGAAGGAAATTTTTTTAGCATGATAAATATTTTAATCAGAAGGGGTGGAAACTAAAATTGATGAGTCCTAACTTGACCATGGATTGATTTTTGGTGAACAATAAAAATGATAGCAATGAAGATGATCCTTTATATCTACCGGTTGTCGATTCACCTTGATCTGATCACAATTTGTCATCCAGTCTCAATCTGCCAATGAAGAAAGGGTGGAAGCTCTGCTCAATTATCCCAAGGTTATGTGGCTAACCCTTTTGATTTTTTCATAGAATATTATTTATAGAAAAAAGTGTTTTAGATAATTTAATTCAAAATAAATAAATAAATTTTTTATTTTAATTAGACGCCCTGCCAATAGTTTTCTTTATTGAAAATCCCGCACCGACCAACTTTTTATCGCTTCTAGTGTAAAATCCATGTTCTGAACTCAAAGGTGGTATTGGATTTCCCATCCAAGCCTCTTTTTTTGATTTATTTGGGTTAGGGTTATTAAATAAATTAATTTATCTAATACACCCACCAACAACTTCCCCATCCAAACATCCCGTACTGACCAACTTTAGATCACACCTATAGAAAACTACACACTACAGATTCAACCACGATCTTAGATTTCCCATGAGAGACTCCATTAAAAAGATATTACACTTTTTTATGAAAACTATGTGTGTTCAATAAACATATATTTAGTATTTTTATAAAATTAATTCTGGGATGACCAGCCCTTAAGATCGTGTCTCGACTTAGAACCTAGATCCATAAATATACCTAGGAATATTACAGAGTCTTACATAGAAAAAATAGAGTCTCTATAATCAAATTTTTTTGGGTTTGAATTTTGAAATTTATGAGATAACATTAAATGTTAAAATGATCATTAATGTTGAGGTTATTTATTAATGATTTAGTTTGAATATTGGGAATTATAGTTTAATTTTTGAGATTAATATATTATTTCATCATATGATTACTAATTTTGGGAGTTATCTTACCATGTGCCAAACGTTTTGGATGTGGTTAATGTCTAAATACTGGTGAAATTTATTTTTATACCTTTTATAGTTATACGATCATTTAAAAGTTTATTTTTAATGCTTCAGGCATGAAAATTTCATCTTGAATACTCATCGTTTGGAAAAAAAGATGAGATTCTAGTGGATATTGGGTAAAGAATGAAATTATACTTGTAAAGTAAGTATTTATCAATATGTTTTCAGTATAGATCGTGAAATAATTCATATACTATAGGAAAATTATCTTGAAACAAAAAATGTTATCCTAGTTCATTTATAATGAACCGATGGTGTTTTCACTCATCACATATTTACTATTTTGAGGATCTAAACTTTATAGTGATCATTATATTTCATATGATCAATGATATATATCACTATATACTATTTAATCATTTATTCGATTTAAAACTATTTACTTCCTACCCATTTTCTCTTATTTGGAAGCCTATTATGTGTTATTTCAGATGACCCTCATACTTCCCTTTTACTTTTATAAAGATGATATTTTATTAACACTTTTTACTATACGAGTTAAAAAAAGTATTTTTATATGTCGAAACTTTTATTATTTAGAAAAAGTTAAAACTGGGAGGAAACAATTGGTTAAAGGTGGTGTATGTAATACCATAAGATTTTAGAAGATAAAACCATATTTTATAGCGTATTCAACATGCAACACCGAGCTTAAACGACCCCTAAAATATATAACCGTTATAACCTAGCCGTTAAACTATAGAGTATGAATAGAATTAAGTAATTTATAATATATATATATATATATATAAATGTAAAACTCAATATAAATTATTGATATATTTTTATTAAATAACCAATCAATTTTTAGTAAAGTAATTTTATTCTTGAAAATATGTTTTATTCAAAATTTACTTTATTGCCTTCCCTAAAGAAAATATTATAATTAATTTTTGGAAATTTTATAAAATTAATTTTTTTTAATTGTAATATCATAATTTTCATTGGGTTAAATTTTTGGATTTTTCAGAAAATATTGATTTTTTGGTGAATAGTGAAAAATAGTGATTTTACAAGAAAGGTCATTTATTTTAAATAAAATAAGTAATTTAAAAGTACCATTTGGTTTAAAATATTTTTTAAAGTAACAAAAGTATTATTTATTTATCTTTAATTAAATTAATTACTTTTGGATCAACTTTATATTGAATTTTAATTTTATTTTGTTTTTGTGTATAAAAACAATATTTTTCTTAAAACTGTTTTAGAATGCATAATGTTTCACCCATTTAATTAATTAATATAATCCCTAATGAGAAATGTTTTAAATGAAATTTATAGATTATATATCAAAAAAATATTAATTTAAATTCATAAAACGGTTATTTTTAATCATAGATTTAATATAAAATCATCTTTTTATTGACAAATACACTTTTTTTAAAACCCTCTTTTCATTATGTTTTTGGGTTTTGTTTTCTATTAAAATTTTCCACTTATGTGAATTGAATTTGGTAAAATGGATTTGATATTAGGAATAAACATAAATTATATTACCTAAGAAATTAAACTTAATTTTTTTCCATAATTAATAGTAAAAATGGTTAAAATAAGCTACCACGGTTATGGTGAAAATGAGTTTACAGGGGGGGGGGGGGTTAAACTAAAAAGATAAGGGTGAAAATGACCTAAAAACTTGTCTAAAAACTATTTATGGCCATATTTCAAGAAATATTGGTTTAGTAAATCCCTAAAAAAATTTCTTCACAAATTCTGTCCTCTCATCCTAGAAGCATTATTATGGGTAGAAATCCAACCTAGGAAGGATTTTTGTGAAAACCTAAAGAGGTTACACAATGAAGAAGAAATGTTATTCAATGAAAATTTTAATTATATTTCATCCTCCATCTCCTTCAATTATTATTAATACATAATGATATAATAAAATCAGTGTCTTTATTATAATACAATGCTTTTATATTAAGTTAATTACCTACAACCATCTCTAATTCTATCAAATAAATCATCATTCATGTTTATAATGGACTATATCCCGATGAACCGATGTCATTATTTCTTCCATTACCACCTATCACAGTTGGGAATGATGATAAATATAAATTATATATATAATATTTATAAAAATATTACACATATAGAGTAATTATATCATATAAGTTTTTTTTAATTTTCATTCTATATGGGATATGATAATGTCATTCGTGTGTATGCCGGATTACCACCTCACGAAGCGATATGATTTTATTTCACTAAGGCCTTATATGGAAAATAATAAGGATAAATTTAATGAATATATATGATATAAATTACATAATTATTTAATTTATGACATATTTATCATTATGAAAATATAATAAATCATTTTATTTCTTATATTTTCACTCACTAAAAAATAATAACGTAGTTCATGTACGCGTGGACTACCACCTTCATGAAGCGATGTGATTCTCTCATTTCATCACTGCACCACATGGAAGATATATATAATTATATTTAATGAAATAATATTTTATTTATGATATTATTATTTTTATGTAAAGATAAATTATTACTTCTGAAATTTCCATAATGATCGTTGAAAAATGGAATCGTTACTCGTGTGCACGTACGACCAACCATCTCCATGATCATAACACACTTAATTTATCAAAACCATATTTTTTGATTGGTATTAAAATTATAATTTATGTATAAATATGATATTTAATTCATTATTATTATTTTTGATATGATGGAACCATGATCAAATTATGAGGACCAAAAATAAAAAATAAAAACGTATATGAAAAACAAATCAATTATTACCTGAAGAAATATTTTAATAAAGAATTAATAATAAAAAATTAATAAATGATCATAAGTAAATCATATTATTTATAATATATATAATTATGGTTCTATAATATATGTATAATAAACTTATATTTATTATATAATATGTTTTAATGTGTATTATGGAAGTCAAGACTTAACGAAAAGATCTTCCTTCTCACTTTTTACTTTTGTGAGACACATGCCATATTCATAAACTATTTATTTTATGCATTGTATAAACTTTTTATGAATTTATTTTAAGATACTTATAATTAAAATTATTGTTATTTTAATAACAATTTTAGGATATCTATTTCTTGGGGTTTATGGTTCAAAAGTTTCCTAAGCAGTAAGGGGTTCTCTCTCAATTTCCATTCATTAAGGAACATTTGTATATTATGCACAAATTTATTTTATATGTGTTATAAACATCCCATTTAACATGTAATATCTTGAATACATAATAATTCATGGAATTTTAAATTTCAATTTGAATTATTTCATTCAAGGGGATTTGACTTAAAAGTTACCAAGTGGTAAAGAATTCCATAACTGAATTTCTTTTCATTGGGTTGTATTACTTATTCGTTGTCTTTAATATTCTAAGATTATATGTGTAATGAATTTTTGTTATCTTATTTTCTATTTCCAATTATTTTACCTATATTTATAGTTAATAAACATAATTGTTTCATTGATTAAGTACGACTTAAATGTTATGATCATTGTAGGGGTTTATTTCACAATCTAATTTTAATTGATATTGTTTATTCTAAAATTTTAGTTGAAAGAAATTATTTGATAATTTTATAATAAGCTTATTTCATTGTATTATCATATTTTTATTAATGATATTTTCAAGATATGTTAAAATTTTCCACTCTTTGGTACTTAAAATAATTGAGAAAATGTTTTTATAAAAATTTTACATCATTTATTTCTTTGGTTAGAAATATGTTTTATTGAAAAACCATGTTTTCAAATAATTATTTGAATTTTTTTATCCTTTTAAAAATTATTTATTAAATAAATTGTTTCCCATTGTGATTTTTTTAAAATCTTTTGAAATAATCTTCAATTCATTTTCAAAATAAGGATTTTTTTTGGCTTTTACTAAAAATTCGAATGAAATATTTGTTTTAATATGTAAGACATGAAAAATATTTCCCACAACTATGACTATTATTTTATTAGAATATTAATTTATAGGTTTCAAAGTTTATATTCAAAAAAATATATTTCTAAAATGTTTTATTTTTAAAAAGTTTTTTTAAAAATAGAAAGGATATCTTCCTCAAGAAATGTTTTAATTGATTTTAAAGGTTCCTTTATATGTTTCAAAGTTATTTTCAAAGAAAAATATTTTAAAAATATTTTATGATTTAAAAACTATTTTTCGGGATGAAAAGGTTATTTTCCTCAAATTTTCCTTAACGATCTTTTAATGGTGATCCCATTCATAAATGTCAACAACCCTTATTGGTACTTATGCCCTAATGAAGTTATTTTTTAATGATACCATCCTCATTATTTCTCTACATGAATTAAGATTATTTCAAAGATATTGTTATGGAACCCATTTCTTTTCCACATATTAATCATGTTTCAAAGATATTCTCATTAAACCCATTTTTTGACGTGTGTTAATCATGTTCTAAAAATAATAAAGGTTGTTTATATGATTTAATGATGAAATTAATACCTTATGTACTCTACTAATTAATGGTACTTGAACATTATTGATGATCATGGGTGTTCTCAAATAGTAATGGGTGAGCCCCTATAACTTATCTGATAGGTGCACCCAGATAACATCATATGAGCCTGATATAGTTTATACAATGGGTGTTTGTTGATAGTGCTTTAATGCATAAGTTAATGATTATGTTCTCTAGATAATTATATTAGAGGTAGAAAATATGGTTATTTCATTTGTAAGGTTTATATAAAGGTTATATAAGTGTTTTATGAAGATGATATTCCAAGATACCATAAAAGTTTATCAATGATTTCCATGTGTTCATAATATTTCCTATACTCAATATTGATATCACACAAAACATGATTATTCATTCTTATGACTCTTTACTCTTTTAAATCCTTATTAAATTTTACATGATTGGTGATTTAGGTATTTATGGGTATGATTTCATTTATAACTCACTCAAAAACATTGATTATGTCATCATATCCTGATTCTCTTTACACACACACTGATTAAATTCAATTTTTAATGATTATGTTTACCGTTAAAGAGAATGTTATCTCACACTCCTTATTTTTCCTTTTATGAAAGTTATCAAGTATGATTTTGAATTAATTATGTCTATAAGGGTTTCATATGAATGATATTTATGACCTAATATGGAAAATGAAAAGTTAGGTATAATGGGAAATATACTATCTTGAATTCTTGGGTATTGTTTATTTAATTGTATGAAAAAATTCTCTAAAAATCTAAACCTAAAATTTCACTGAGAATATAAGTGATCCAATATTTCTTTTTTATATTGTAACTTTTTAATGGTAAAAATTAGTTCACCTCCTTTGATATCAAATCCCAAAATGTAAAATATATAATTTTAGCATTGGATATGGGAGTATGGGTTATGGGATGTTATAAAATAGTGAGACTTTACTAATTGGATCCATAAATGGGAATAAGAAATCATAAATATTCAGTTTATTAAAAATAAGATGGATACGACTAGGAGTTTTCATAAATATATGCTAATCATTTTCTGTGAATGTTTTCATTTGAGGTGAGTGATCATGTGTTCTTGAGAATATCTCCAAGCATTGGGAATCATAATTTTGGTATGTAGAGAAACTTGTATCCTTGATAAACATTCCCTTTTGAGATACTTGAAATGTTTGATAAGGTGGTATATTGGTTGGATTTATTTTCTGAGGTCCAGTTTAGTGAAAAATGTTTTACCTGAATCTCAGTTAAAGAAGTAACAACCTAATCCTGACCATGTGATTTTATGGGATCACATTGAGCTAAAGTAAGATTCTATATTGATTCATGTTATATTATGAATAATAGATAAAAAATAGAAGATATTTTATGTGAAAAGAATCAATCTAATATGCATTTTAAGGAAACATGGTCGAATTTATGAAGAAACATTTGAGCATGAGAAAGAAATATTAGAGCAGTGGCCCAAACTATTACAGGAAAATATGAGTTTTATACTTTCCAGGGATGGAAAGGATAATGGTGGGGAGAATTTAAAACCATAGGTTTTAGGCACATGACCATTTTTTATGTATTTTGAGTTATTATAGTGCTCTGGGTGAGTTTTGGGATGTTCTGAAGGGATTTAGCATCTTTTTGGGGATTTTATGGAGGTTCATATTTTGTGTATGGTTAGTAGAAACCATGGACCATCTCTAGAAAACCATGTAAGGTAAGATAGTGGGAACTAGGTATGAACACAATTGTCACATAGTCTATGGAAAAATGTGAGTGCCCAGGGGAAGCTGTGCTTCTTGAAATAGTGGAAAAAACATAGTTGGAACATTGTTTGTTTAACTATATCATCCAACCATGTGAAACATGGACTAGATATAGTAGCACCACATGGTTGGTGCATGGTTTTATAAATCATATGACCTAACCACGCGACATACATTCAAACAATAAGAATTAGTTGATATAAAATTAATTAATCTTTCTAAGCCTTGTTAATCCCCTATTCTCTTAATAGTATGAATTACTTTTTCTCATCAGGAATGAGAGATGATACTCTTCAATACTGGAGTTATTATTAGTTGAATCAAATCATGTTGGAGGTTTTGATTCATAGCTAATTACTAGTTCTTCCTTTTTCTTCATAGATCCATTCTTCTTATCCCTCTTGGAACCATATATATAAAATTTTGTGGTGATATCTATGTTTTGTGATCTCAATTATGATGATATCTTTTTGGATCGAGTGAGGGTAATATGGGTTTTGATCGGATCTCGATGTTGTGTAGTTCCGTTCTTCATTTTTTACAACCCTTGTGAGGTAGGTGGATTCTCTCTCAACTATACGTGATTTAGAACTTGTATAATTAATTTTAATTGACTGATTTTATTAAAATGGTGGGTAAATTCTTGGATGATTCTTATTAGAAAATACTATTTTGGATATGTCTTAGAAATTATGGAAAATTGATTATGTTTTTGGAATACTCTTTGGTTATAATTTTTAAAGGATTGTTTTAAAATTATGATTTGATTTTAAATGCATGTAAAATATTTGTTGAAATAATTTAAAATTGGAAATATTTTCATTTGGAATGGATTAGTATGATTTTGGAATAACCAGTTTTGTGTGTGTAAAGTGGGATAACTAATGGTTATAAAGTACCACCATAAATGTGGTTTGGATTATGGTGATGAAGTACCCCATCAAAGTAAGGATGGAGTATGGACATGAAGTTCCACCATCCATGGTAACACTAATCTTGAGTGTGTGTGTGTGATTGTGTGTATGGACATGGGAATTAATATTCCAAATAACTTGAAATGGTTTTATAAATTGATAATTTTTCCATTATAAATTTAATATTGTTTTTATATAAATTTTTATAATGATTTTAACCATTTTATATAAAATGTGAAAATAAGTTTTGTCCTATTAGTGTGATTTGGGAAGTCATTGGGGAAATCCTACTAATTTTAAACTCACTGCTACTTGGGAACTATTGTGTATTTGTAGATATCATCTATTGATACATAGGTAAAGGAAAGGTGTCTTACTTATTTAGCGATGCTTCTTGATACTATTGGCATAACATGCATAGTTATATTTTGGTGTGGGTTGGGTGTTGGTGGTTAATGTCACCTAAAAGTTTTCAGTTTTGTGGAATTTTGGTTCTCTAAGAGTATTTACTTTAGTTTCATCATGTAATTTGATATGGTTTATTGGTTTGGTTATGTTTTGAGATGTATTTTTTATACTCATGCATTATATATACGTTTGTTTGGTTATTTATTATGTATTTTTATTTTTTTATTTTTCAAAAGGAAAATTTTCCTGTAACAGCCCGAGATTTTATGAAAAATTTTATTTTTAATTTCATTAATGTCTTGTGTTATACGCTACACCAAAAGGAGATTTCACAACACACATCTCTAACCTGGCTTGAATTACACACAATCACGACCTTCCACGATAGCATGTGTTGTACGCAACACCAAGTTTCGCTAAACAACGATATGCTATTAAGATATTTTTAAAACTAGCCGTTATGAATAGTAATAACCAATTTTTGAAATTTTGTAAATTTTATTTTTCAAAATGGACTTCATTTTTGGATTCGGAATATCGAAATTAGCTCAGAGTGAAATTTTGGTAATTTTCGGATAACTTTTATATTTTGATGAATAGTGGAAATTACTTAATTTTAATTAATTTTTTTTTTCAATCGAAATAATTAATAGTGATAAAATATTAATTTTAGTGGTTTTAAAGTATATTTAGAATATATTTTTACAATTCAATACAATGTTGGTCATTGGATGTAATTTCACATTTTAACCAGTTATAAACAAGTGTCAATCTTTTGATAGCTATTATCTCTTAAGAACACGCTATTTGTTTTGACGACGGGAATTAATTTTTAAATTAATTAATGCAACTGATATGTTTTGAATTTGGTAAAATATAAATCATTTTTGAGTTCATAATATCAAATATAGCTTAGGCCTAATTTTTGGTATTTTTCTGAAAACTTTCAATTTTTGATGAATAGTGAAACCACTAAGTGGTAGTTAAAAAAAACTGAATTTTTCATAAAACTTAACTTTACCGCTTCTGTGAGTGGAATTTCGAAAATCCGAGAGACACGGTTGATGTCAGTAAGTAAAATGTGGTTCAATGAGATGAAAATAATTTTTTGGTGAATAGTAACTTTTTACTTTTTTTTACCACGGTTAAAAGTAAATAGGGTAATTAAGGGTAGAAATGATATTATTATTATCCTAACACATGTCCTAATTCTATTGGACAAGTGTAATTCGACCAAAAACAAAATTTGGAAAACAATATGACCATTTAGGCCCACTTGGATTAGATTAGGACATTTATTATTAATTTATTTAATGAAGGGTTAAAAGAGTTAAAATCAATGTTTATTTACTAAAACATTTTTAATATGGGGTTATACAGAAGATAAATTCGACTATAAATATTCATTAGAAAGCTAAAACGATTTCCTACATAAGGGTATTTTATTTGTAATTTTTAGACATTAAATAGTTTAATTTATTTATGACACAACGATGATACAGTAATTATCTTATTAATGAAATATTGACATAATTGATGTTATAAATACCCAAATAAATCTAATTTGAGACTTTTTTATGAATTCCACTAATTTTATAGGTACATATGACATGTTAGTATTGATTTAATTAACTTTTTTAGAACTTATCATTATGTTATCATTTTCACAAAAATCAATTACTAAATAGTGTCAAAATTGACATAAAATAGTTTTTAAAACAAATATTATATTATTAGTTGTTATTTTATTCCTAAAAATATAAGGTTCGGCCAAATGACTTAGATAAGGTTATATATATTAATAATAAACAACTTTGGGTTCGATTGGCTTCTTATAGTAAGTTTATTAACCTTATAGTATAAGAACACAAGAAGACACGGTAAAAGTAAAATTATTTAACTTAATATTAAATCTAAATGATAAGGTTAAAATAGGAACATAAACTTGTCTAAATTCTATTGGATGAGAGGATTTCGACCCATCTCCACCTTAGCCTCTAAATAAATTAATTTGGAGCTATTTAAAACCGAACTTGACTTTATAATAAAATAATATTTTTTGTTATTCCAAAGGTGCCCCTCTCCTCCCTTATAAAAGGACACCTCCTCCCTCTCTTCCTCACACAACTTTGAGCCTTCAAGCTCGGCCAAACCCTGACAAAATCTCTTTTCCACTTCCCTAGAAACATCCTAGAGGTTCTGGTCTTCCTCAAAGACCAATTTTAGTGCCCTAAGAGGAGGTCTCAAAGAGGTGCTTCAAAGAAGAGGTAATTTCCGTTACCAATTCTTTCACCTTTATTTCTTCTTCCACTTCTTCTTCTTAGGTTGTTTCATTATGAAGTAATAAAATCAGTATCACTCATATAATGATATGTTATTATAAGTATGAAACAATCCTAATTCACCATCTATCCATCCTACGGAAAACAAAATCACCGCGTGTGCGTACGTACGGAATACCGTCTCCACGCCGTGGTGTAATCTGTTTTTCACCAACACCTTACATGGATGGGTATTATGGTGTAAATAATAACTATACATAGTTATTATAACATCATAATGATTCTGATATATTGTATCATCCACTCCAATTCAATACAATAATTATGGAAATGATATCATCGCTCGTGCGTACGTACGGACTACCGTCTCCATGACGCGATGAGATTCATTCTCCATGTTAACCATTTAAGAATGATGATAAAGTATATATAAGCAATAATAATGAAATATATGACATTATAATGCTACTGGATTTATGTATATATGTATGTCATCTACTTATTTCCATTCAAGACAATAAGGAAAGGAAAACAACGTTCATGCGTACGTACGGACTACCGTCTCCATGAACGGTGTGTTTCATTTCATTTATCTATCTATTATATATATATATATATACTGAATATATATGATATATAAATCATATTTTATATTCTGGAAGTAAGTAAATCATGATATAAGTAATAATAATGTCAAGAACAACAAGTCCAAACACCTACGATAAATGAAACAATTTTACCCAAAACGCTCTTTAACATGGAATTTACTAAAGAAAGGGTAATATAAAGTCATAAGTGAACCATATATGATATCATAACAATGAATATGATTCTGTAATAAGTCAATGACATTATTTAAATCATTATACAGGAGGTCCGGACACTTATGAATCAAATCGGACCTAAGGTAAGGGAAATATCACAATCTCATTTTTATCCGAGATTGCTTATACTTTGGTATTTACTGGGGTGTATTTTATCATCCAAATACATGTTTACTCAATATGTAATATTATTTCCATCCACCTACAATTGTTTAAATCCAATTTTACCCTTCAGTGAGTTTTTAGTAAAAGATATGAAAGGAATCTTTTGTCGTTTTTCATACGAGGTACTTTTTGATTTTTCCGACAAAAGTACGAGAAGAATGTTTTTTTCTAACTTATACGACATGAATGGATTTTTAAAACAATATTTCCAAGAAGATTCCTTTTCAAGTTTATTTTTAATCAACTTCTTTTAGTTTAGAATTGTACGACATGTTAAGAAAGGAAACGTTTTTTTGAAGTAGAAAGGATATTTTCCTCAAGAATGAAGTTCAAGTGTTTTATCAAAATTATTTTCCATCTAAGATAATATAGGGTTCTGTTTTTATCCCTATTATTACATTGATTTGATTATGTTGTGATGAAATTATTTTTATGAATTCCTTTATCTTATATGAATTGTTTTATGACGTCATGTTGTTTAAGAATCCCATTTTTATTACCTGGGTTATGCAATGATGTATGATTTATGATTTTGTGGCACACATAAGAATGGTATCATTATGAGATGGGTGGGACCTATATCTCCCTCCAATGCATTGGGTAAAGATTTTATATCTCATGAGATAGACATTGCTGGAATGGTAGGTTATACCGGTTCAGTGAAACAGGACTGAAACGTGGGTGACTCGGTTCAGAAAGGGACTTTGTCCACTAAGACAGTCTTGGTAATGAGTCTTGACTAACAAGAATTGATTATCTATGATTATGTGTGTATGCCACAAATTTTCATGTTTTAAGTTATTATTATTGTGATTACATTTCACTGCCATTATTTATCCCATGTTATGAAATTATGATCTCTTTTGCAGGTTAAGATTTTCAAAATGTTATGTTCTTATGATGTGATTGATATTTATTTTGTTTACCCTTACTGAGCATTTGAGCTCACCCTTTTATGTTTTCTTTTCCCCAGGATATAAAGAAAGGTTTTAGGTATAAAAAAAAGGAAGATCTTTATGGGAGATGTTGAAGATCTTTCAACAGTATTAGAAGATTATATTCCGAGTTTCCAAAGACACTAAACTATTACGATCCTTGTGTGTGTGTTTTTGTTATGTACTAAGTATTCCACAAAAGTAATGTAATGTCCATGTACGTCAAGCTTCGGGTCTCTACATTTCCACCAATGTTATTGTCGCCCATGAAATTTATTACCATCCTTTGGTATCTTATGGATGTACCCTAAGGCCTAGTAACACCCCTATCACTTCTGAAGTTAATGAGGTGTGGAAATATATTACTTGAAATTTAATAAAAATAAGAAATATAGAAATTAGAGTTTGATGTGGTAAAATATCAACCTTCTATTGGTCTGTAGATGTCTATTATCTTCTTAATGTATTTATTTAGTTCTTAATTGAGATGTGAAGACCGAAATATGTTGTTATATATTATGTTTAATTTAACATGAAAACAAAGTATCATTTTTCATTAAGAAAATATATTTCCATGTTTTACCATAATTAAAAACTATGTTTTTATTCTGAGTTTAGTATTCTATAAAAATACATATTCCTCTAAAAATATCCATTTTAAAATAATCATAAAAAATTATCTTACTCAACACTAAATCCGATAGCATTAAATTCTTCTAGTCTATCATTTAATTCTATATAGTAAGTGGTTGAAATATTTTATATAAATATGTATTTCTACTTTATACATGGTTTATTGAAGTTTGACACGTTATATTCTCCATGAAAACTTCATCACTCAGTGAAAAAATCTAATTGAATCCCTTGGTATGTTAGGTGATAGGTCAATAGAATGTGTGATTACTTGAACTGATCATGTAGTTTCTTGAAGTCTAAAAAAATACTTCAAAACCTTTCCAAAATCCAACTCTATCATATGTTCACTTGACTTCATGTCAGGAACTAGCCTGGGTACCATGGTAACACGATAACTGATCTAGTCCTGGCATAGATTTATGGGAGTTTATGACCCTCATGGGTTCATGACTAGCACCTAGCATAAAAAAAATTAAAGTGGGAATGAATTTTTTATAAACAATATGGAAGTAAAAGTGGTGACTCAATATGTATAAAAGAAAAGCTATATAGGGATAAGTGTACCATAAGTCAAATAGGTATAACAACCCAAAGTACAATAATGAAGTTCTAGAAAAATAGGATAAAACATTCCAAGTCCCAAAATTTTCAAATCACCAAGTCCACAGATCAACAACTAGAACCACCTCCAAGTGGTGCCTTTATCCTCCTCAAACCAAGAATTAGATAATCTAAAAACACATTAAGGAATTGGTACGGTGTGATAAAATAGTCTCACCAAGGATTCCATAACAGATGAAAATATTAAATTAACCAAATAGAGATTTCTATATTTAAATAAATAGATTTTTTCATTTCAAAATAATAGATAAAACAATTCATGATTTGAATTTTTAATGATAAAAATACTTAAAAAATTCTTCACATTTTAATTAATAGAATACTTCTAAAAAAATGGATTAAATAAAACATTTTTATATAAAATAGTTTATATAAAGTTATATGGCATGTAAAACAGTTTATAATAATGGAACATATTCTGTTGAAATACAAACAAGCAAGAAACATGGTCATATGCCTAAGAAGGTATGATAGTTCCAAGCTATGTGACTCTACACACTCATGGTGACACAAAAATATGTACATATATCCCTTTGGTCTCAGGTCAAAGAGGACTCATCCCCATCTCCTAAGGTATGTGACATGTGGTATTTATGTTTTGGAAATTGTAAATCATAGAGTGTTATCCAATAAATCACTAACTCCCTAAGTATTTCATGTTGTCTAATAATAAATCAATGATGGGAAATTTATTTTAATAATTATTAAAATACAATTAATCCCATTATCCATTTCAAATATGATAATTTTCAATTTAAAAACTAAAATGAGGTTTTAATAAAAAAAATTCCATTTTCACAATGATAAAACACTATGGTTTATATCAAAACAGTTTAAATCCATTTTAACAATATAAGAACTTGAAATAGATTCACAATTCAATTTTATAATTCTCTTTCACAATTTAAATTAAACAATTTAATTTTTCACAAAATTCTGTCAATTTCACAATAAACCTCCAATTTAATGGAATTGAGGGTTTTCACAATTTTCCAGCAAAACTATTCCCATAATGAAATTCAAATATTTAATGGAAATATTTTCTATAAAATTCACAATTTAAATTTAATAATTTATTTTTCTCAAATTTCTATAAACACACCCCAATTAAATAGAATTGGGGGTTTTCCCAATATTAAGCTAAAAATACATTTTAAATCCCCAATTCAACAGAATTGGGTTTCTACAAAAAACCAATTGAAATACATATACTTAAAATCAAGAAATTTAATATAATTAAAACGATTGAAATTAAATAATATAATTTGGGGTTTATTAAAATTTGGCATCAAGATGGAACCACCTACCTCATGATCAATCAAATATGCAATGACGAACCCTATTCTGGATTTTTCAATGAAGAATAAAGATAAAGAAATATAGGAAACAAGAATCAAACCTAGGTTTAAGATCCCAAAACATAGGTTATTATATCTATAAAGTGACACGAGGATCCATGGAATCCTAGAGATAATAAGAGAGATAGTGGGAGATAAATATATAGGTGAAGAAAAAAAATCTGAAGAAGAGAAAAGGGTGTTATTAAAGCTTCAAATTTCATCTGGAAGGGATCCAAGGGGCCCCAAACTACTCTTAGGTGCTCCTAAGGAAGAAGAAATTGCATGGGTTCATGATAGGTACTCCTAGCACCTAAAATGTGTGTGTGGGGATGGGGGATTTTTTTGTTGTATTTTTAGATTAAATAAATACCGTGCATGGTTTTCTGGTCAGACCTACATAGTGAGACAAAACCATGCGGCCTAGTCATGAACCCCTTCAAATAGGCCACATGGTTTCTCCTAAGAGGCTTAATAACATGACTAACCATGCACCAACCATTCCTTGGGTTGCATGGTTTTATCTGATAGGGTGCACAATTTGAGATAACTATGCATCAACTATACACTTGCCCAGAATTTTCCAAAACTTATAAAAAATCATCCTAAAATAACCCCAAATAAAACCCAACCAAAACATGGTGATAATAGGGGTTTAGAAATACCTGAAAATCATAATAGGATGTTACACTTCACCATGTTATTCTCTGGAATCAATTAATTATCACTCCAATAATTGATAATATTTTTTCTAGATTAATATACCATGCACTTGATTTGAATTATCATTGTGGTTTCTTGGTTATGCATGTTTTTAGTTTATAAATTTGTAAGAAATCCACCATGATTGATTTAATTAGCATGTAGTTGATCCATTTCCCATGCTGTCAGTTAAAACCTTTTAGATATTCAATAGAGTTACAAATATATTCATATAGGTAATTAAAATCCTTCTTATGATTGATCAATTACCCTTATGGTTGCATGATTACCCTTTGGATCACTTGAGCATTTGAAAAAAATATCCCCATATTGCGACTCATGGTAGCTAGTCTAACTTCATGATTGATTTTATGGATTATCTTGATTTATGGTCAATTTATTACATAACAAAATTTATCAAGTTCGTAAATTCCTTAATATGTTCGATAAAAGGTATTCATGCGGTTATTTTCAGACTTAGGGAAATTTCCAAAATTCCGAGAACAATATTTTAACATCCATAAGATATCTAATTGATTTGAAACAAAATAACCATGATCTATGATTATTAAAAATAATGAATTTATGGATTATTTAACACATAGGAAAATACCGTAAACTATACACCAACTAAAAATCCAAGCACTACATTATAGTATCCATTTTCCTTTGTGTTTCAAGGATAAAATAACCACCCTTCCATCACCACGGTGGGGTATACACCATGTTGAATTCCTAGAAAACCACTATGGATATCACCATAGTGTGGGAAGACTATTTTTACCATTTCCAAAAACCCTACCCAAATCAACCCATCCTTAACCAAACACCACCAAGACTAAAAAAGTCCATTTTATCTTTCCCATATTCCTATAAAGAAATCAACCAAGAACTAACCCCATAAAAAGGAAAATTATCTTTATCATAGAGATCATCATAAAACTATTAATATCTTCTAGTTCCTCATGATAAAATTCCCTTTAAAATGAGCATAATTACCATCCCTATGTTACATAGGAAAATCCTCAAGAAACCAAAAACATTGAAATGGGTTTTTCAAAACATGGGTTCACCAAGAACCATAATGACTAGCTCCCATAACTAGATGTCCATAACAACCTCCACCATGATCTACACAATAGGTGTTTTAGATCTAGTGGTTCTAAAACACAACCAAAGGCCTCCAAAATATGTCAAAAATCTGTTTGATAACTCTTGATCCTAGAAAATGAGAAGGAAGGTTTTGGTAAAATCCTAAAACTTAACAATACCCCTTTAATATTTAAATAATACCATGAAATTTTTCAATGACAATGAAATCCACTACATCACTATTTTTTATTTTTCTTTTTTATCATATTATTTTCTATAAAATATATATACATTAATGTAATACACAGATCATGCGATCAAATTGAAACATGTTCAATCATCTAAACATATATATGATTCTTATACAATTACATCATTAATAACACTTTCCATAAAGCATTCAATAAATGTATTTTATTCTTTTTCATCAAACACAAATCATTTTTTTCACATATCATTTTTAATTCATTTATATGCAATTCTACATATGCTTGAAACTTACTTTGGTTATTAAATTTTAATACAAACCATTTAATTGTATGATTACATATCATTAAATATAATTTTAAGTCATAAATCGCCATTCCTCTAAAGTTGACTCCCATCTGATGAGATATTGGAATTTTTTTCTCGATAAGTATTCATAAAAAAGTCAACTATATCATAAAAGATATAATTTTCAACAGTAAAAGACTCTAGATGATGTGGATTTTATATATATCCATTAAAATGTTTAATATATCATTCTAAAGGATATATCCAACATAAATAAATGAGTCCACATAACATTATTTATCACACCAAATATATCATTTTGCGTCTTATTATATTAATAAAATGATGGTGGAAAATGAATATCTAGTTGAAAACGTATAATAATAGTTTCATTCACCCACATATTTAATTAATTTAGATAAATTAATTTTATAAAATTTTGTTTTAAAAAAATTAATATATCTTGATGATATGAATTCAAAAATTCATTAATAGTATGAAATAAACTAAAAATAGTAACAATAATTACATAAATACCTAATAGTCATGATATTTTATGTACATTAACTTCTAATAATTTAATAAAAAATGTTTTTTTTCAAATTCTAGAAATATAATTATAGCAATTTAACATAATTTAAACATTAGAATAAATATTTTTTCTCAGTTTTTGATAATTTATGGATAGATAGAGGAAATGGCACTTTTTTCTTTAGGATTGGGTAAAAAATAAAAATGTATTACCATGGATAATAAATCTAATTTTACATTCAGTTTATGCTTAATATTTCCATTTACATCTAAAAATTTTCCAATCAAACTATAATAAAGTTTTTTATAACACACATAAAATAAATATTATGTTTTAACTCTATAAATATCAAACAAAGAAGATGTAAAAATATTGATGATTTTTCCATGTATATATATAATTACCCCAACTTTGTGTATTCCAAAAATATAACCACAATACTGTTCACCCTATGAAAATATTCATGGGTTATAAGTTGATATAAAAAAAATCCATGCAGGATATTAACATAAATTTTAAATTCTCTATAAATGAGATTCATTTTAAAAAATCATTATTATACTATATCATTTTTCATTCTTCCATATTGTTTTTAGTTATATGAAGTCACTTCTTTACATACTATAAATTCTTTATGTCACTTAACACTGTATAAAAAATATATATATAGGAAGTCATTTGTATTTAAAATTATCACAGCCAAAAATTAAAAAACATTCATTTTTATATTCATTTCATACTTTAATCCCTCATCCCATATCAATTTCAAATAATTAATAAATTATTACTAGTAAACATAAATATCATTTCTAATCTATTTTGGTCTAAAATTATTGCATTAAAAATAAAATATTTATGATTTATACAAATATATGGGGAGAATTTTAAAATTACCAATATAATTATCCATGGATTATGATAGATAATAATACTTTAATAAGGATTAAATTAATTTTTTTAAAACCATAGTATGATATTTCTAGCTTCATTTCCAAAATTCAAAAAAAAATCTATTAATTATTTTCTTACCTATCATATGTGTAGGTATCCCACATGTGCATGATATAAGTTATATATAAATTGATTAATATTGTTTTATTGTTGGTTTAAGAGAAAATACGTTGACTTAGATTTTAAAACCATATACATTAGGAAGGAAAAATTTCATTTGTCTTTTATATAAAATAAGTTAAAATTCATCATAAAATATCTCCCAATTATTCTTTTTTTGGGTTGGAAGAATTATTTTAATGATCTTAAAAACTATCCTTACCTTTAATATATCAACACCCTTAAATTAATTTTTTCCTTGATAAGAAAAATAATTATTTCCAAAAATATTGTTCCATCCTATGTGGTCTCAATTACCTTATTACCACATCTTATACTATTATATTTTTTCAAAGGCTCTATATATTTTGTAAATATATATTTTTGGTATGAATTTTTTTATAAAAAATTCATGTGTAATGGTTCAGTATGAATGATTGAGTTTTAATCATTTTAGGGTATGTTTTTTCATGAAGTAATGGTATTATAAGAAAATTCATGGGTGAATAAAAAGACACATAATACATGTAACTTGAGAAATATAATTTTTTTCTCTATTTAAGGGAAACATTTTATTTGTTAATTTGTATGAAATTTATATTTTTTTAGACATAAATTTTTGCAAGACAATTTTCTTTGATTTTACATAATAATGGTAAAAAATATTCAAAAATAAATAATAATTAAAATATATTTTTTAATAATGTATATTTATATTATTAAAATCATTTATCACATATTTTATATGTTTGGTTGATAGATCATTGAGTAAAAAAATCTATTTTTCAACGTCAAAATCAACCCATTTCAATTTCCATTTTTTTCTAAACACAACCTCATTGTAAGAAAACTATCTCACCTATCAATTATAAATTAAAAATTTGATGATAAATGGGGATTTTGTTATTTCATAAAAATATTAACTATATTTCTTTCATTTTCACAATAATATAGAAAATATATCACATTTTTATTCAATTTTTATACTATTTAAGATATTTTTTCTCACAATTTTTATAAATACTAGAGGAATTAATCAATCCATTTTTCCCATGAAAACAAAAAGGTTGGACATGATATTAAATCACTATCTCTAAAAAATATGGCTACAAGTTCATAAAATAATTTATGGGTAAGATTGGTTAGTGATGATTTAGTATATTTAACATTATAGGACCATTACAAGCCATCTATACAATGAGATAATTTATTATATTAATTTCTAACACACTTGGTGTTCACAAATAAACTAGAGTTTATATTAAATTTAATGGATTTTATTGATTTCTATTGAAAATTAGTAGAGCTTAATTTTACACTGGTCGATAATATTGAGAGATTAGAGGTCATATATTTTAATAAAAACATTTTAATGCCAACAATTTTATGTAATATAATGTTACTCTTTTATAGATTATAGTTCTAGTGAAAGACCATAAAAGGATTAATTTCAATTTAAGAAACCCATATAATGACCACTATTATAAATTTTAAGGAGAAATATATTAATTGATCTTTTATTAACACTAAATAAATTTACACATGATCTGTTTTGATTACATAAGGATGCATATTTCAATTGACCAATTTAAAAAATCACTTTAAAAGAAAACTAAAAATTATTGGTAATTATTTTTAGACCAATAAAAACCAATTTGATATGTTTATGTTCGTTATAATCTGTTTAAATTAGTTAAAGAAAAAGTTGGAAAATATATGTTATAATAATAATTTATAAAAAAATACTATAAAACATAAACATTCATATTCAAGGGTTTTGAGATAATGTAAATACCCTGGTAAAATAAATAATATAAAAAAGAGTTATGAAAAAAAATCTATTAAATATAAAAATTAAATAAATAGTTAGATAGAAAATATTGTGAAAAAATAAAAACTATTTCAATTAATTTATTAATTTAGGTACAAAATGAAACATTTATTAAAGATTTATATTCAATAAAACTTCACATATGTTCCCCATGTTTCATTATAAGATAAAACCATAAAGAATTTATATTACAATCAACTTTGGTCAAAGAAATAAAGATATCAATTCTTGTCACAAAAATGATTTATATAAGTAATTTAATTATTTAGTTTTGGTTTAGAATCCCTAATAATGGTTGAGGATACTTAAATTTCACCAAACCAAAAAACTAAAATACATAAGATCCATCAACCAATTTAAATCAACTAACTAAATCAAACTATATTTTTAATATTTTAGTCAATTTGATTAGCCAGTTTTGGTTATTTTGGTTAATACTATACACCCTTATCATTAGAAACAACCAATTTTTAAGAATAATAAATCAAATCATATGGGTTAAAATACATTTTTGGTTTAATAATAAAGATTACACACACACCCAGGAACAAATAATATTATTTATTTTTAATAAATATCTAAATTATAAAGGAATTCCATAAATAAATAAAAATTAATCAGCATAAAATAAATACTATTTTATCATTTTATTTCAATTTTTTATAACTAAAAATTAAAGGACATGAATAGGTGATATAAATATATTATATCATTGTTATGAAAAAGTAATATCAATATGAAAATCATTATAGAAATAATGAAAAAATATTATCAATGTGATAAAAGTTTTATGGAAGAAATATAAAACCTTGATAGGAATCCATTGAAATGAATACTATGATTTTGAGATTATCTTGGAGTTAATTTATGGTGGAAGTTAGCTCTTGGTTATTTGACTATTGGAATAGTAATATGAATGTTGGACTGATATTTAAAATGTTATAAGTGACTGTTAAAATTATTGATTTTAATGTGTAAATAAGTTCACATTTATCTTTAAATTTGGATGATAGTTTATATTTTTAGTATGATAATATTTATGAATTTCAAACCCCATTTATTCATTTTATAACAAGAAACTTTTAGGTTGTGTGGAAATTGAAATAAATGAAAAATTTTAAAAGAAAAGGCCTAAAGACACCCCAAGAGAAATACAATACAATTTCCCATCATCCACAACCTTTAATGAGGGTTTTAAAAAACTAATCTTGGATAAATATTTACCAAATAAAGACATAGGTTCATGACACTAAATTATGAAAGGAAAAACCCATACAAGGTTGAGGTTTTTACAGGGGCATAAGTACGAGATGAATCACATCCCTGGATGGAAAGATTCTAGAGAGTGTCATAGGTTCTTAGGATAGAGATGATGAAAAGATGAATTGGGATGAGACATGGGATTGAAAATACCATGGGGGAAACATGAATAAAATAAAATGGGGTGGAATTTAAAATAATATCAATATTCAATGAACTCTATAATGAGGGTTGTCCATTAATAAAGAGGATGAAAAACTAACAGAAGAGTAGTAAATGGAGTATCGAAGTAGTTTATCCGGGGAATATTGAATGGGAAAAAGACTTCAAAAATGATCACCAACTAACCAATAAAAAGTCTTAAATACCATAATACACCATAAAAGTACCAATAATTAAAGTATTGAAATATATCAAGAGGATCATGGGGTATATGAAGCATACAAACCAAACCTTCTTGATAGATATGAGATAAATGGAATGAATTTGGGTATTCCATGAAGTTAAGAAGAACATTTGATATAACAACATCGACTCTAGTAACCTCTTCATTTTTTTATTTATTCTATTGATAATTAAATATATAAGACCACTATATAAAAGATCTAGATAATTAGTTGTCTCAGGAGTATAGATACATAAATATGTTGAGTCAAAAGTCCTCTTTTGACTTCTATGTTTTGTTTTGGAAATCACAAATGTTTTGTTAATCGGACTAACCTTGTCTATCGTATCGTACTGACCATAATGATCGTACTGATCATGCTGATTGTACTGATCATGATGATCGTACTGATCATGCTGATCGTACTGACCATGCTGATCGTACTGATCATGCTGATCGTACTGATCATGCTGATCGTACTGACCATGCTGATCGTACTGATCATGCTGATCGTACTGACCATGCTGATCGTACTGATCATGCTGATCGTACTGACCATGCTGATTGTACTGAACATATTAATCGTACTGAATATGGAAATTGTATTGACTCTGCTTCTCATATCTTTCATTAATACTTGTGTTGGTACTTTTTCAAAAACACATGCTTCATTTAAATCGTACTCTTGATTATCTTATTCATATATCTTGTTCTAACCAATACTATGTCGCTGAGTTAGTTACTAACTAATCAAAACAATGTCGTGCTTTCTGTTTCAATATGACCGTTATGATGCCAGGTGTCCAAGTCCCTCCGAGTTTTTCGGAGAAATATGACCGTTGGAGGAGATGTGACCGTTGGAATTCGAGGCCTATAAATAGAAGGTCACTTGAAGCTGAGAAAGATATCTAGACAATAGACGACAGACAAGAGAACAAGCGTGATACAACTGTGATACTTCGCTTCTATTAAGTTCTAGAGAGAGATGCTGTGACTTCTCTCATGATTTGTGCTTTGTGCGTCCGATCATCGTATTGAGGGATTTCAAGTGATTGAAAGACAGAGGTGCCGATTACCTAAAAAATCAAGGGCTTCCGGGGATAGGCAGACAGACGGTCCGATCATCATATCGAGGGATGCTGGGGATAGGCAGATGGAAGAACCGATCATCGTATCGAGGGCTGCTAGGGATAGGCAGACGGACGATCCGATCATCATATCGAGGGCTCACCAAGGTGTTGGTGAGACAGACCTTTTATCCTAGGTGAAAGGATAACCCTTCTCTTTGGGTTAAAAGAATTGTAATTCTTTTACATTTCTGCTGCTAATTGTATTAGAAAGGAAATTGTTTTTGTTTCCTTTTCTATCTCTTATACATTTGTAATTGTTTCAATTACAATCATTATATTACATATTGTATTGATTGATTCTATACGCTTTAAGGTAGAATCATTCATCTTTATATTACTCTGATTATTGTGTTCATCTTGAATACAATTGTTTTACATTCCATTAGTATTACAATACATCATACCTTTTTATATTCAATACAACTGTGGGTGTTTGTATTTGTATTAGATTAAGATCATTTAAACTAATCTCTTAGTTGCTAAAACTCAAAGGTTTTTAAACCTACAATTCACCCCCCTCTTGTATTGTTCCAACTAATAGACATACATACATACTTATTCGATCCAACAATTGGTATTATAGGAGGTTTACACTTATTTGTATTACTAGATTTATTTCTTTCATTTTACTATCTTAATTACTTACTACACTGACGTGTGGAGTGGAAAAGTTTATTGTTTTTAGATGGCTGGAATGAATATTGGGTCAATGGACAATCTGAATCCTTCTAGACCACCTATCTTTGATGGAAAGGATTATGAGTACTGGAGTGATCGTATGAAGACTTTTGTGATCAACACTGGCTCAGACAATTTTATTATGCTTACTAGAAGTTACAAAATTCATGACAAAGAAATCAGTGCTTTCACTAACCAAGAGAAAAAAGAATATCAACTGAATTACAAGGTACACAATACTTTCTTATGCTCTATGACCAGGAACATATACAGTCATATATCTTCATGTGAAGCAGCCAAATGCATTTGGAAGAAATTGGAAGTCACTCACTTTGGTACATCCAAGGTTATAGAAACAAGAAGAGAAATGCTTCGAGCAGAGTATCATGGATTTGTTTTTCCTTGTGGAGATCCAGTATATAAAGTACAACAAAGGTTTATGACAATTGTCAATAGATTAAAATCTATGGGAGAAAAAGGTCTTGATGATGAAGCTCTAGTTGATAAGATTATAGATATAATGCCAAATGAATGGGAGTCAAAAAGGACAGCTATTGATGAAAATAGAAAAGTTTCCCAAATTTCTCTAGATGAACTCTTTGAAACTCTTCTACAGCACGAGACAAGAATGAAGAGAGATGCTGATTTCAACAAGAAGAAGAATGGGAATGGTAGTGTAACCTTTGCATCTAAAGCTAAAACACCTGAAAGGATTACAATATCCAAAGCCAAGAAAGTTATATCTGATTCAAGTGATTGTGATATTTCGAATAATGAGTTAGCCAATCTTGCTCGAAGGATGAACAAGATTGTGGGAAATAAAGACTTCCAATATAGATTCAAAAAGAAAGATATGAAGGATAAGAAAGAATCAGAGGTAACATGTTATGAATGTAAGAAAGTAGGACATATAAGGCCTGATTGTCCTTTACTGAAGAGGAAAGATAGAAAGGAGAAACACTCTCAAAGAAACAAGAAAAGGTTTTATAAGACAAGGAATGTATTGAAGGAAAATGATACCTCGAGTGCAAGTGGTAGTGATTATTCAGATGATTCTTCAGAATATGAGTCCTCAGGATAGAGGAATATTGGACTTTTAGGCACATTACCAATTGAATATCATTGTCTCATGGATAAGGTACACAATGTTGAAGCTATTACAAATGTCTCTTTGAATTCAAATTATACCGATAATAGATATTATGAATATTCAAATGATGAATCTTCATCATCAGAAGATGATACATTACCTTCTTTTAAAGAAGTATCTAGATTTTCTAAATTACTTGAGAATGAAAATTCTAAACTCAAGAAGAAGCTTGAGAAAGCAGATTCTTGAATTTTAGTTTTAACTAAAGAAGTATCAGATCTTTCTAAAGATCTTGATGTGAAAAATTATAATTTTGAAATTATTTTAAAAACCCTTGAGAAAGTCAAATCGGATAAGGATAAACTTTCTAAGGATCTTGAAAATGTAATTTCAAAGAAAAATATTTTAGAGCCTAACTCTAGTTCAAATTCAAATGTTTTGGAAAATAAGAATTTAGTTTTAAAACTAAAGTCAGAAATTTCCTCCTTGAAAAAATGTTTGTCAAACTTTACTTATGGGAAGGAAAACTTTGACAAGATGTATTATCAAATTAGACCTTTGAGAAATCGTTCTGGTCTTGGTTATACTCATCCCAAACCTGTTTTTAGTAATAACTATTTTGTTCCACAAAAAACCTCTTTCTTCTCTAAGTGTCAATGTGGAGGAAACTGGAGAAGAGATTGTTCTCTTCACAGAACTCAATATTTAGGATTTCATAAAGCTCATTTTGCGAAACAAATGTGGATTCCTAAAATTCTTTTATCTAACTCTTCTGGATCCAAACAAGTTTGGATTCTAAAAAACTAATTGTTTCTTTTTCATGAAAATTAGATGTGTGCCAATAAGAATATTTGGTACATGGATAGTGGTTGTTCTCGACACATGACCAGAAACAAAGATATATTTTGAAAAGGTTATCAAAACAAAAGGTGGAAAAGTTACCGTCAGAGATAATGCTCAAGGAAAGATTGTTGGTATAGGTAATATCGTTTTTCTTGGAAAAGTTCTTATCTTAAATGTTTTGTTTTTTAAAGGTCTTAGGCACAATCTCATCAGCACAAGTCAATTATGTGATGAAGGTTACCTTGTGAATTTTAGAAATGATAAGTGTCTAGTTCACAATTCCAAGGATGAGTTTATTCTATATGCCCATAGGCAAGATAATGTTTACACTATTAACTTAGAAGACCTTAGGAGACAAAACTTACCCTGCTTAAGTGCAATAGAAGACCAATCATGGCTATGGAATAGAAGACTAGGACACTGTAATCTGAGAAATCTTAGTAAACTCTCAAAGAAAAGACTTGTGAAAGGACTACCAGATCTTAGATATGATTCTTCAAAAGTCTGTGATCCTTGTCAATTTGGCAAGCAACGTAAAACTAGCTTTAAATCAGTTAATGAAGTCTCAACTTCTAATGAATTACAGCTAGTGAATATGGATCTCTTTGGTCCTACACAATCTGGAAGAATTGGAGGAAAATACTATGTATTTGTTTTAGTTGACGACTTTACTAGATGTACATGGGTCCAATTTCTCACAAATAAATCTGAAGCATTTTACTATTTCAAAACTTTTAGAGCCCAAGTTAAAAATGAGAAAAACCTACCATTGATAACTATTCATAGTGATCATGGTGGTGAATTTCAAAATTCAGATTTTGAAACTTTTTGTAGTAAGAAAGGTATTACTCACAATTTCTCAGCTCCAAGAACTCCACAGAAAAATGGTGTTGTTGAAAGAAGAAATCGTATTCTTCAGGAAATGACTTGAACCATGTTGAGTGAATACTAAATTGCTAAACACTTCTGGGTTGAAGCTGTTAGTACTGCTTGCTATACAATAAATCGTGTTTTAACTAGACCATTTCTTAATAAAACTCTTTATGAGTTATGGACTGGACGAAAACCTAAAGTTTCATACTTCAAAGTTTTTGGATGCAAAGTATTCATTCTGAATACAAAATATAATCTAAACAAATTTTCACCAAAATATGATGAAGGAATGTGCCTAGGTTACTCCACAACTTCTAAGGCTTATAGAGTTTTCAATAAAAACACTTGTACTGTTGAGGAAACAGTACATGTAAAATTCGATGAAACTAATCCTTTTGTTTTCAACCAATCCAATCCTACATCCTCAGATGTGTTTTCTAAAAATGATTATCAACCGTTAATAGAAGATCACTCTGATGAGGAAAATGTTCAAGAAAGGATTCCTGAAACATTTACCACGGAAGATTTTCTACCATATGTTGATGAACAGGTTTTACAAAACCCAAATCAATTGTTTCTTAGGAATCATCATAGTGATAACATCATTGGTGATGTTAATCAACCTGTAAGAACCAGAAATTCCTTAATAAATGAAGTAGAACATCTTGCTTTTCTTTCTCAATTTGAACCTAAAAGTCCAAGTGATGCCTTAGGTGATGATGATTGGATCAAAGCAATGCAAGATGAACTAAATGAATTTGAAAGGAATCAAGTCTGGAATTTAGTTGATATACCTAAAGAAACAACTGTAATTGGTGTAAAATGGGTTTTCAGAAACAAATGTGATGAAAATGGAATCATTTTAAGAAATAAAGCAAGACTTTTTGCTAAGGGATATAATCAACAAGAGGGAATAGACTACAAAGAAACATATGCTCCTGTAGCTAGAATTGAATATATTCGTATTCTATTAGCCTTTGCAGCATTCTTTAATTACAAACTATTTCAAATGGATGTAAAATGTGATTTTCTAAATGGTTTTGTTCAAGAAGAAGTTTTTGTCGAACAACCTCCTGGTTTTCAAGACCCAAAACATCTTGATCATGTTTTTAAACTTACCAAGGCTCTATATGGTCTTAAACAATCCCCTAGAGCATGGTATGATAGACTTACAAGATTTATTTTACAAAACAATTATACAAAAGGTACAGAAGATCCAACCCTATTTATAAAAATGGAAAACAAAAACGTTTTGATTGTTCAAATCTATGTTGATGACATCTTATTTGGATCAACTCGGAAATCTTTAACTGATTCTTTTGCAAATTTAATGAAATCTGAGTTCGAAATGAGTATGATGGGTGAGTTAACATTCTTTCTAGGTTTTCAAATTTCTCAAAAACCAAAAGGAACATACATATCTCAACACAAGTATATAAAATATTTACTCAAAAAGTATGGTTATGAAAAAACTAAAAGTATTAGCACTCCAATTGGTACATCAAGTACTCTTGATCTTGATGAAACTGGGAAACCAGTAGATCAAACAATCTTTAGAGGTATGATAGGAAGTTTGCTATACTTAATAGCTAGTCGACCTGACTTAATGTTTTCAATATGCTTATGTGCAAGATATCAATATAATCCAAAAGAGTCTCATTTAAAAGCCATAAAGAGAATCTTTTGGTATTTAAAAGGCACTATGGATTTAGGTCTTTTTTACTCTTCTAGGAATGATTTTGTTTTAAAAAGTTTTTTAGGGGATGACTTTGGTGGTTGTAGAATGGATAGAAAAAGTACATCTGGAACATGTCATTTCTTAGGAGATTATCTGGTTTCTTGGTCATGCAAGAAATAACACTCAGTAGCACTATCCACTACTGACGCTGAATATGTAGCAGCTGGAAGTTGCTGTGCTCAAGTATTGTGGATGCAACACACACTCACTGACTATGGATTAAGTTTCTCCAAAACTCAAATCCTTTGTGATAATACTAGTTCCATAGCTCTTAGTAAGAACCCATCACACCATTCTCGTGCAAAACACATATATGTTAGGCATCAATTTCTTAGGGATCACAAACAAAAAGGATATATTATTTTACAATTTATCGGAATGCAAGAACAACTTGCTGACATTTTTACAAAACCTTTATCTTCCGATAGGTTTGAGTTTATAAAACAGAAGCTAGGAATGATTACATTAAAATAATCATTCATATCTACTTCATGTTTTACAATTCTCCTTACAGTAAATAACTCCCTTTGGAAGGGGGGGACATCTCTTACTATGTTTTGTTTGTTTCTTTTTATTTACTCTCCTGGTATGTGTTTTTACCTATTTGTTTATCTAATTGACAGTTTTATCGTAATATATCCCTATTTTATCGTATTGATAGTTTTATCGTAATATATACCTATTTATTTATCATATTGACAGTTTTATTGTATTATTTTTTTCCATCGTATCGACCGATAATAGTAATGAATTTATTTTCCATCGTATCGACCGATGATGGTAATGAATTTCTTTTCCATCGTATTGACCGATTATGGTAATGAATTTCTTTTCCATTTTATCGACCGATGATGGTAATGAATTTCTTTTCCATCGTATCGACCGATGATGGTAATGAATTTCTTTTCTATCATATCGACCGATGATGGTAATGAATTTCTTTTCTATCGTGTCGACCGATGATGGTAATGAATTTCTTTTCTATCGTATCGACCGATGATGGTAATGAATTTCTTTTCCATCATATCGACCGATGATGGTGATGAATCTCTTTTCCATCGGCTTGTCAGTTCATGGTAACAAGATAGTTTTCCATCAGCTTGTTAGTTAATGATAACGAGATTGTTTTCCATTGGCTTGTCAGTTAATGGTAAAGACTTTGTTTTCCATCGGTATAATGTTTGACAGTATTCTTTTACTTCGTACATTTGTGTCTTCTTTTTAACTTTACTAAAACCAACAATAACCTTACATTCTCCGGCAGGTACTTTCCATTTTTTTTTCTTTTTCTTTCCTTCATTTTTAATCCTAACCATTGATCTATTTTCATCTAATCTTGACCATAGAAGACCATTCCATATTTCCCTAGGCTGGAAGGGAAGATTTATTTTATTACTGACAATCAAAAGAAGAAGTTTGGCTCTATAAAATAATTAAGAAAGAAAGTTTTGTCAGTTGAAGCCGTTTTGAAAGTTCTTTCAGAGAGTTCGGTTTCTCATAAGAAGGCCTGCAACAAGATGACCAAGTGGTCGTACAAAACAGAGAGATCAATCAATGATCATGAGATAGCAATTGAAGATATAAGAAGATTGTCAAATGAGCTTGCAATTGCTTTTAATAAGCTTGACAGAGAAACGGTTGAAAGGTTGAATCTTTTGTCTTCCCAACGAGCCGTTGTTCCTTCAGTAAAAGACTTGAAGGAGAGAATGAATGCCTTTCAGGATGAGTTTTCAAAAGTCTCATATTTCAGAGATGAAATAGTTCCCTTGAAGAAACAGAACTCTGGGTTATCCAAAGATAACAAGAATTTTCAAGATATAATTGATTCTCTTGAAGAAGTAAACAGAGTTCAGGAAGAGACAATCAGAAATCAGGATCAACTCTTTGGGGATCAACACGACCTTCTCAGGTCTCAAGGTGATGCTATTTCTGAAGACAAGAAGGAGATAAAAAAGATGAAGGAAGTTGTTCATGATTTGATCAAAAAGGATAAGGAAAGAGAAAACAAGTGACTTTTATTTGTTCTCAAGTTTTGTGTTGATTGTTATCTTAATGAAATTTCTTTTATCCATTATCTTGTGTTTATTTTGTAACTCTTTTAGAAAATTCAAGTTTACCCCTTTATTTTTGTAAATCACAAAGGGGGAGAATGTTTATAAAGGGGGAGAATGCTTTACAACACTCTTAAGGAAAATATACGAATACAATCCTTAGAAAACTCCATACCTAAGGGGGAGTTAGTTGTATTCAATCTCTTTTTCAGAAGAGTTTCCAATAACGCAGGGGGAGATAAGTATTTCTTGTTATATTTACTTCGTGTGTTGTGATTTCCAAAAAGGGGGAGATTGTTGAGTCAAAAGTCCTCTTTTGACTTCTATGTTTTGTTTTGGAAATCACAAATGTTTTGTTAATAAGACTAACCTTGTCTATCGTATCGCACTGACCATAATGATCGTATTGATCATGCTGATCATACTGATCATGCTGATCGTACTGATCATGCTGATCGTACTGACCATGCTGATCATACTGATCATGCTGATCGTAATGACCATGCTGATCATACTGATCATGCTGATCGTAATGACCATGCTGATCATACTGATCATGCTGATCGTACTGACCATGCTGATCGTACTGATCATGCTGATCGTACTGACCATGCTGATCGTACTGAACATACTGATCGTACTGAATATGGAAATTGTATTGACTCTGCTTCTCATATCTTTCATTACATACTTGTGTTGGTACTTTGTCAAAAACACATGCTTCATTTAAATCGTACTCTTGATTATCTTATTCATATATCTTGTTCTAACCAATACGATGTTGTTGAGTTAGTTACAAACTAATCAAAACGATGTTGTGCTTTCTGTTTCAATATAACCGTTATGATGCCAGGTGTCCAAGTACCTTCGAGTTTTTCAGAGAAATATGACCGTTGGAGGATATGTGACCATTAGAATCTGAGGCCTATAAATAGGAGGTCATTTGATGCTGAGAAAGATATATAGACAATAGATGACAGAAAAGAGAACAAGCATGATACAACTGTGATACTTTGCTTCTATTAAGTTCTAGAGAGAGATGATGTGACTTCTCTCATGCTTTGTGCTTTGTGCGTCTGATCATCGTATTGAGGGATTTAAAGTGATTTAAAGACATAGGTGCCGATTACCTAAAAAATTGAGGGCTGCCTGGGATAGGCAGACAGACGGTCCGATCATCGTATCGAGGGCTGCCGGGGATAGGCAGACGGACGATCCGATCATCGTATCGAGGGCTCACCAAGGTGTTGGTGAGACAGAACTTTTATCCTAGGTGAAAGGATAACCCTTCTATTTGGGTTAAAAGAATTTTAATTCTTTTACATTTCCGCTGCTAATTGTATTAAAAATGAAATTGTTTTTGATTCCTTTTCTATCTCTTATACATTTGTAATTGTTTCAATTATAATCATTCTATTACATATTGTATTGATTGATTCTATACGCTTTAAGGTAGAATCATTCATCTTTATATTCCTCTGATTATTGTGTTGATCTTGAATACAATTGTTTTACATTTCATTAGTATTACAATACATCATACCTTTTTATATTCAATACAATTGTGGGTGTTTGTATTTGTCTTAGTTTAAGATCATTTAAACTAATCTCTTAGTTGCTAAAACTCAAAGGTTTTTAAACCTTCAATTCACCCCCCTCTTGTATTGTTCCATCTAATAGACATACAAACATACTTATTCGATCCAAAAAAATGAACATTACATTACATTTAATAATTAAAGTACATCATAAAAATATGTTACAATTTATTATTTATCCATGATTATACCTATGTCATATATAACATTCATTATATATTTGGTTCTTTGGGGTAAAATTACGTTAAACACACACACACACACACACCACACATGTAGTATAGAAAGGCTGGCTATATCATCCCAAGGGATAGCCCATCCATCAAGGCTTATTTATTTATTATATGGCCAGAAGACCTAGTGGGCATGGATCCAATTACAAGCACAAAGGCCAACAAACTAGCCTAAAGTCCTAGTGTTTCTTCATGCCTGTATCATGATTCCTATGTCACCAATCCCACGTCATGCATGTGTCAGCACCTTCTTGCATCATTCATCATACCTATGTCATGTATCATGCCTACATCACTGCTTTCCTGCGGAAATCCTCTCCCGCATATATTTTAACCCAAGTATAATGCATGATTATGGGGAGAATTTACCACTCCGGTAAGCCCCCAAATATACATAATATTCATTATAGTTTACATGAGAAATAAGGAACTGATATTAAGGATGAGCTCAGATGCTCAGTAAGGGATAACATACAATATAATATATCCTTACATAAACATTATATATACAATATAATGGTAATAAATAGTATAGTGATTCTATTTAAATGATAACACGAGAATAAAATAATTGATGGTTTATATAGAAATAAAAATAAATAGAAACATGAATAAAAATAATAGATCTCATAATAATGGGATGTATAGTATTAAACATATTAATTATATTTTCAGAGACTCATGCCATGAAATCAGACATAAAAGGGTAAGAATATTATAAATATGAAAGCAAGTTTATCACATGTGGCCTAAAAATTCATCAAAGGGATATAAAATTTTGGCCACCACCCATCACATAATAAGTTCAATTCATCCATAATTTAAAAATAATGTCTAAAAATATGCATCTTAATGTTCATGAAGGAAACTCTTACATTATCATGGATATATAACCAATACTTATCCATATATAAATAATGGGTATACAAATTGTCAATATTTAATTATTGAAATGAATTCTATGTATATATAAGTGAATACACTTCAATTAGAAAGAATATCCGAAGGTATTAACACCATATATAAGAAAAGGATATACATTCATTTCAAAAGACCTCCTAGCCAATCAGAAGGTAAAAGTATTATGATGAATACCCATTAATTATAATAATGAAGTTTATGGTATTAACACCATATACAATAAAATGATTTAGTACAATTTTAATGGATTTCCACAATTAATTAAATGATATAACTATCTAGGTGAATATCAATCAATAAAATTAAAAACTAAAAGGATATTCACAATTCAATAGAGAGTTCCATTATGAAGGTAATGAAAACTGAACAATATGAGAGGGAACATTATTTATATATGTATGTAAACAATAAATACTAGTTTAATACAATATAGAAGGAGTCAAATGTAATGATAGATAAATCCCCACTAAAAATTGTTAGTGTGTGACACACATATTTGATACACATTAGGGTTACAAAATTTGATTAAGGATAAACTTATAGGTTATAATGATTTGATTCCCAAGTTTCAATGGTTCCAAAACAAGGGGTTTTTAACTTGGTACCTAACAGAGGTTGGACATGATTTGTCACTATCACTCTTCCTTAAATTTTTTCCCTATTAGGAATAATACATTCATAATACCAAAAATATATGTCATACATATGGATTTAGATAATGGAGTTTTATAATATGGAAATATTTTGGAAATATTTTGACATATGAAGGTGGTATAATGATAGGGCATGATAATCTATAATTTATATTATAATAATGGATTCATAATAATGAATCAAAAAAACATTTTATATGAAAATATAAGGGAATTTAAAGGGATTTTAAATGTGAAATAAATATAAAATATTATAAACCCTTAATTTGGTGTAATGATATCTTCTAAGAAGGATGTAATGAGAGGTAATTACTAATCATACATTGATAGTATATAAATTGTATGATAATACCCTAGAAGTATAGTAATGGAAAAAACTGAAATAGGATTTTAAAATAGAATATTAAAACACAATCACAATTAGTAATTGAAAGGAGAGGATTGGGAACTCTTTATAAACTAAGTAGTTTTCTAATGCTTGAGGAAGAATAAGTTTAAACATTAAGATCTTATTTGGAGGAATATTGAGAGGGAAATTTAGAGGAGAAACACACTTAATGGTTTTTATGTTGAAGGTCTCGTAATATATTTATGAGTATTTGATGTTTGGGGGGAGTTTATAAGTATCTGAATTTAGATAACACCCTCAAGAAGTGAAATTGTATTGGGGAGATGTGGGTTGATCTCAATTATTACATGGTTAGTTCAACATTTATCTTACACTAAGATTTTGTGTACTCTCATAAACATATTTCTATCTATTGTTTTGGGTGTATATAATCTTTAAAATGGGGTAATGTTATTAATAGAATCTTATGGAAATACTTTAAAGAGTTTTGGAAGTGTTTTAATGTTTAATTTACTAACAATATGACCTTGTATGAGTTAGTGGATATTTGGAGTTGAGTAAAGATGTAAAGTAAGTGAGTTTTCATGAGTTGAAGTTAATGAAAATGTAAAGAGTACCTTCGACACCATTATAGATATTGCATTCGAATAAACCAAGTTTTCCTTAGAGTAGCTCTTATATCATGGAGGAATGGTTGTACCATGAATGGAATGACCACATTAAAATAGTGCTCACATAATAGTAAAATAAATACATTTCATCCTAACTTCTTAAGAGTCACACTATAAGGGTGGTGGTTTTATATGAAGGTTTCACGAGAAGTGATATAGAAATAATATCACTCAAAAATGAAATAATTTTCATTGAAATGTGTTATATTAAACCTAATTTACTATTTATATATAATTCCATGTCTCACATGATCGAGGAGTTATAGTGATTACACCATGGGACCTATAGCCACACTTTAATATGGCTTTTATAGATCTGGGTAGATACGAGGAGATATGAGATTCACACCACATGTAATAATTACATGAAATGATGATGTTAAATGGTATTCAAGATTAAAATTCTATATCTATTGGATCTTTATGTCACACCATAAAGAATGAGGTCATGCTATAATTCTTATCTGATCTATAAATAGAATAGGGTCATATTCGAACTGTGAGAGAGACTGATTGTGAAGAAACTCTAATTTAGTTCAAAAATAGTTATCATGAGGGTTTGGATGATATTTGATGACAATAACATGGGTTCGTATGTAATCCTAATTCTATAGTAAATTATGGTGGGGGAAGCATAAATTTATAGACATGAGGATGCCTGTCATTCTATCTTGTAATTAGAGTTTAGGGTCATTTACATTCTCTTTTCCATTTTATTGTTGATAATAAAATATAAATGTGTATATAAAGACAAAAAATATTTCACATTGGGAATTATTCACTTGATAACAAAATTTGGTGAACCTTTTATTCACCCTTATGTCGTGTGTGTTCTTTCATACTCTTTATCTCATCATTGTATTGTACGAAGATCCATACACACTAACTGAAATCCGAAAAAAAAATTGATTTAAAGTTAATTTTTTTGGTTAAACATAGATTCACCCTCCTTAGTGGTGGAACAATACCTCCTAGGCCTATTATAAGTGTATATGAATTATTGGATGGGTGGGTAATTATATAAAATAAGGGATAACTTCTTAATAATTTTTAAACTTAGGATTTAAAAGAATAGTTTGAGGAAAATTTAATACCATTGGCTTACCCATGGGTTAAAATCATGATATTTTACTTTTAAACCATTTTTTTAAATATTTATTAGTTAAAGAACTGAACTCCCTTTATTAATATTATTTTTTCCATAGAAAATTCATCTATTCAAAGTGTTATTTTTCAAAACTTTAAAAAATAGTTTAAACTTTGGGAACCTTTTTATAGTTAGTGGGAGTTTATTTTAGTATTTTAATATAAATTATCTTAATAATTAAACACATTTTAGGTCATGAAAGAATTGATATTATTTATTAACATAGTTTTACATCAAAATGAATTCATAATACATATTGTATATGCATATCATATTTTACTATTCACTTGAAAATTCAAAAATAATAGAAAATTCATAGAACATCATCATTAGATATTCTTGACCTACATATTCTAAATTTTAAATCCATTTTATAAAAATAAATTTTTATACCTGATAAATTGAATTATTAAATAAAAATTCTTAGTGCATTTTGAAACTATATATTTAAAACAAAAAATTTTAAAACTCCCTTCTGATAAATTTTTATTATTCTAATATATATATATATATATAATTACTTTCCCAATAAATGGTTAATTAAAATTTTATATATGCATTAATTATACTATTACCATATAATATAATGTATTTTACATTCACTTTTATATATAACAATCACATTACTATTATGATGGTGATATTACAATATTACTATTACAATGCTAACCTTACCCCTATAATAGTAATATTACCCATAATAAATACACTTCCTTCAAATGTATAAAATCATTCATATCATTTTCTTAATTTATTTATCATTTAAACTTCATTACTTATATATTTTTCATACTTAATATGCATAATTTATATTTGTTATTTTTTTATAGAATTTGATCCCCCATAGTTCAAGATTATAGAGTTTTTATACAATTTTATCTATTATATAACCATATTTATAACCTTTTTAGTGAATATAATGCTATAGTTTTTATTTCATTTCAATGACTGAATAAAATAAATTTACGTATGTGATGAAATATGTAAAGTGTTATTTTTTTATCACATAACAATATACTATTATTTTTTATTTTAAAAAATATACATTTAATTTAATTAATTAAGACATAGGTATAAGTTAAAATAAAAAAATAAATATATGTATAAATATGTAGGACTTTATGTTTAAGGGGTTGCAACATACCATTATAACACATATATCTGAAAAAATTCAAACATAATAGATACAATCATCATCGAGAACACCCACCAACACAACCATAACATTTGAAGGTGAATATTTAAGTAGTATAATACCAACATACCTTTGTTATGACCATATGAAAGTGAAAATAAAACCCCACCACTAGAATATTAATATCTAGAATAAATAGGGATGAACCTCTTCCATGATTAGGTCAAATGATAATGGGATATACAACATGGTAAGAAAATGGATCTTTTCTATGAGAAAGAGGTAAAAGCATAGAAATATTATATATGGTTGAAATAGAGTTGATTAGGGAGACCACCTCCCATCCACAAAAATTACTCATGGGAATATATGAATTGAAATAGTGAAATTAAGAGTGGTCTTGGACATAAAATGTGAAAATAATCATCAGATCCTGGGTATAAATAAACTACTTTATGAACACCTGAACCCAAAAAAAAAATCCACGAGGAAACCTCACTAAGAGATCCACAAGATCTATTGACACTATAGAAGCTCACATGTAGTGATAAAGAACACATTGGGAAGATGGGGAAGATTGATGAAAGGAAACCACCATAAAGAAGGCATGGTACTAATATTGAACAATGGATGGGAGTGGCTAATATCTTCCCTATAAAACTTACTAGGTGTAGAAACCCCATCCACCAATGTTTCTCATCTTTATATAAAACAATTATTTTTAATCATTTAATAAAATATTTTCAACTAAAACATTAATTAACAAGATATTAATTATTTTATTTAATAATTAAATCACATGAAGTAATAAATTAAAATTTTAAAAATGTATTAAATATATGGAATGAACACATATGAATTTGGTAAGAATTATTTTGGGATAATTTTATATGATTGTAAAATTTGAGGGTGGATATTAAAATATGTTATGCACATAATCTATACAATATTTTCTTATTGTGTTGTAAATTTTATTTATAAATATAATTATCTTTTATAAAAACAGAAATATGTCTTATTAGATAAATAATTGACTTAATTTATTTAAATTAAATTTTCAAAACATACAATGTAATTTAAAAAATCTAAAAAATAATTTACAAATATAAAAAATATTTTTTATATATCTGCAAATGATTTCATGGTAAAAATAAAATAAAATATTATTTTTTCACTGTTGAATGATTTTTAATGTACACAACATGATATAAATATAATAATTATTTAATTGAAACCAAGTGTGAGTTATTTTCAAGAAAAGTTTTATAAGTTAGTTTTATAAGTTATATATTAAAAAATTATTGAAGATTTACTATAAATATCCTTATATCCATAACATTTCACTTCAATGTAAACCTATGAACCTACTTGAGTATGGCCCATTTATTTGTTTCTTTAATATATACATTATAAAAAATCTAAAGAGTTTAAGGATTTTTTTTTCTTATATTAAGAAGTTAAAATCAAGAAAAATGTTTACTACACCCTTTGCTCTTAAAAATTTCCTTTAAATATTATAATTTTTATTATATAAAAATTATTTTAGGTTTATCTTCTTAAACCTTATTTTATATTTCCTATGTATGTGTTCTTATACCTATGTTATTATAGTTATTTAAAATTTAATAGAAACATCTATTAAAAATGTGAGATCAGGTATACTTGGTCCACCCAATACGAGGACCTTTAAGAGTAACCTTGGAAGATAATTAGAAGTTAATCTTTATTATTTAATGATCTAGAAAAAATATAATATAAATAATACTTTCTATATATCATTTTGATAATATATATACATGATAAATAATCCTTCACTTTAATAGATGAAATTTAATTTTTACCACCCTAACCCTTTATTCAATCCATTGAAAGAAATCTTCTTTATAGGGTATACATTAATAATGTACCGTTCATTATTTATTATTTATTAATCATTTAATTAAAAGATATTTCAATTTTTTTCATACAATTTCCTTATCTTGACTTTCTTATAAAAATAAAAACTTCTTTTACATATGGATTGAATTTGATAATTGATCAAATATTATGTATGATTTAAGTTATTCACTTATGTATATATTTATTTTCAAGTTTTTCATTGATTTTTTGGAAAAGTTATAAAAAATCTAAGATTATAATTATATATAACCAATGAATTGGGTAATGTTTTACCTCTAGTGATAATATGTATAAGGAACTAGCTAATAACCTTACCCATTACATTTAATGACTTAATGGTCAAAATTGTTGTATGAGGTTTCTATGATTATACTTGAAAATTTGTTTATAATGTAAAAATATTAATATTTACTTATATATCATGAATAAATATAATATATACTATATTTTATTATTACATCATGGTGTATTCTACACTATATAGAGAAATATTCCTCAACTTTCTACCATGATTTTTTCTAATACTTACTAGGTAGTTGATAAAAAACTTTTTATCTTATATAAAAATACCCAATAAATAATAAGGATTTATTTCCTTCAAATCCTTATAGAATAATAATACATCAAGAATAAGTATTTAAATAAGCTATCTTATATTAATTTTACTTTTATTATGGGTTTATTATAAAATAAATTAAACATACAAATTTTTAGATCATTGATGTAATTATTTTAAGTTATGTAACTAAAATTAAATTATTATATCAGTCCATTAAAGAGATAGGATATGAGACATAAAAATTGAAATATAGGTAGAGATTAGATATTTTTGGTAACTTTTTATGGAAAACATTAGGATGAATCTATATATTCTATAACCTTAATTCATGTATTAGTAGGATGAATATATAGAGTTAAAATCTAAAATTAAACTATATTTCTGATGAGTTGTATTGTTTAGTTCACTGAAATTATCTATAATAATTTTGAATAAATTCTATGATGGATAGATAAACGAGATACACGAATAGGATAAAAAATCAGTGTGGGGATAATAGTCAATGTAATAATGATCCTAATATCGAACAAAAGTTTTTGGATGTTTGGGTAGAAAACATCAAGAATAAAATAACTGAAATGATAAAATTTATGGACAATGATTATAACTAAACAAAATAACCCACTTCAACATTAATCTCTATTAACATTCGTTTAATTTAAGAAGTAATTAGAAATTTTATAAAGTGGGACCAAATACCCACTAGTGGTTTAAAAATTGACATCCTATAGGATCGATGAGTATATTAATGGGTACAAGGGGGGGGGGGTAAATTTTAGTTTAAATATTTAAACTAAAAAAAACATAGATCTCTTAATTATGATTTAATAGACATGGATATCATTTGATGTTAAGATTTTATATATTAGACACACAATGCATCTAGAATATCAAAGTTAATAATGTATAATTAAATAAAGATTCTATAAAAATACACATTAGAAAATATTAATTTTTTTAAAAAAATTGAAGCTTAAAACCAAAGTAATAATTAATTAAAACATGATTTATTAAAGATTTATACTCTTTAACCATATGAGTTGAGGAAGTCACGAACCCTAACTTTGGGTGTCCCCAGTTTTCAACATAACCGTAAGGTCTGTTTTTCTACCACAAGAAAGCCCTCAATCATAAAAATTAGAATGAGATCCATTTTCTTATCGTTGAAATACCACTATCCAAAATACCAGATTCATCAATCAACCTATCCCCTGAAGGACGCAATCAAACTAGATCAGACTCATTAATTATAAAATAAATATTTTAAAGAATTTATAATCCTTACTTGGATTTCTTAGAATGAAAACTCTATGAATATCTAGAACAAAAAATTTAAAACATATTACAATAGAGAAAAATTTAGATTGGTTGAATTGAAAAAGAATCATCTCCCACCTCCATGAATATACTTCTATTTATATGAACAACATCAGTGGTCATATTCTATGATTCTCAATGGTTGTTTCAAGGGCCTTATAAAGGATTCATCTAGACATCTCATCATGTTTTGTACATTTTCATCCTATTTAATTTGGTTTTCATCATCATAATGTGGTAAAACTTTTCAATCTTGTACAAATAATTCTTATCATCTAATTATAACCTTCATTCCTCTGATGGAATAAATGTTTTTATTCAAAAATATTAAAAAAATGTTTATTATATGGATCAAACTTGTTTAGTTTTATGGATGTGACTTCATAAGTCTGATGGAATTGACTTAGTCAATCCAATGGACTGGACTTCATATGTTTGATAGAGCATACATAGTCTGTTAGATGAACTAGACATAGTTAGTTCAATGGAATATACTAAATCAATATGATCAACTAGAATTAGTGTAAAAGGTTTAGATATTTCAGTTTAGAAATAATTCTATATCCTGTAGAATCCAAAGATTTCTAAAAAAACATTATAAAAGAATTGGGAAATACAAGTTTAGTAAAACATAGTTTTTAATAGAGTGTGTTTTGATTTTTAAAACTAATGATAGAAATTTTATAAAGTATAACATTCAAATAAACAATATCACCCCTTTTGAAAATTAAAAATGAGAATAATTAAAGATGAAAAATATTAACTCTAAAAAAATTACAATCCCTTTATACATTTAAGAACTTCATTCTATTATAATATTTAAAAACACTTCTCCCCTTTCTTTCTTAACTTTTATATTTTTGTGACTCCCTTTTTATTAATTTTGTTTTCTTTTTTTAGAAATTTGGTATCGTAAGAACTTACTAAATATAAATTCCCCCTAATAAAATATCCACTAATAAATTTACCCTTTTAATTTTCAAAAAAAGGAGCTATGGAGTATACCTGAAATGTTAGAAAATAAAAACTATGAAATAATTTATTTTAAATAAACATTCATCCAAGAATATAGAATGAATAATCAACCAAATATTTTTGAAAAAAAATTAAAGAAAACTTTTATAATTATTTATTAAAACAAATTTTCAATCAAAAGGTTGATTTTTAATACATTAAGATGTAATAGAAAAAATAACCATTCATTCTTATGAAATTTATTTATAATGGATTTCATATTTCTAGATTCATTTTTATTCTTCTAGGAATCTACTACTGATGATTTCAACTTAGGAATCTTTTCTTCCATAAAATGGAACTTTTGAGTATCTTACTTCAGTATGATGACCTATTCTTCAAGAAATTGAATTTTACTATTCTCAAAATTCAACTTCATAACATTATCTATGAATGAAATATTATTTTTCACCAATTTTAATATTTCTTGATCTTAATATTATATAAAATTCATCAACTGATCAACAAGATTGGAATTCTAAAAAACATATGAAGAAGACTTTTCAAAAGAATTAGCAATATCCGAATATGACTTTTTAATATCTTATATTTTCTCATCATGAAATTTTAAGTCAAATTCTATATATTTAATCCATCAATAATCTTATTTTAAACTTATTATTTCTACATTATAATCATTTTTAAATGATTTTAAATCAGATTCATTATGCATAATGTTGCCAGATAGCTATTTTAAAGCATTATTGTTTCTTAAAACATTCAAACTCCTTTCAATGTGTTTGAAATATGATTTAAATCCAGGAAAATATGGAATACAATCATAAATATTTCTCAATTCTTCATAAAAATAATTAAATACTTATTAAAACCTTTAATTATATTCAATTTATATAAAATATGATGAGTTTGGAAACACATTAGAAACATGTAATCAATAAGTACCATAATCTACTTTATCTTTCTCTTTTTATTGTACATCATCTGATACTACAACAACATCAAAATTCTTATCAGACTCACCTTTTTCAAAAAGCATCATATTAGATTGATGATTTTTAATTCATTTTCAAAAATTATTACTTTCTTAGAAACATCTAACTTAATATCTTTTTCAGATTAAGAAGTGAAAGAGGTGGTATCAGGAGAACTCTCATCCTTCTCCTCATTTTCTTATTATGCAGATTCTTTTGAATCTTCTTCTAACTATTTTTCTCAATAAATTTAAATATTATCATCAATTATTAAATATACTTTCTTATATTTCTTTAAATGTTCTTGAAATTATGTTTCAATATATTCTAATTAATATTATTCTATGTCCAAAATATTAATTTTACCTTTTCCCAATAATAGATGAAACACTAGAAGTTATAAAATTCTCTGGTTATGAAGGAATAGATTTAGCAATATCCAATGTAAGAAGAATTGATTAAGGATTAGTCAAAGGATGTATTAGTTAAATAACTAACAATGTAGAAATTTAATGATCTCCTTTCTAATCAGCAATACAAAATTCTCCATGATCTTACTATACACCTTTTATAAGGCATTCAATAAATTTAGCTTCATAAAATCCATTCTTAATAATTTTCTTATTATATTTATCCTAAATTTATTTAGTCTTATCATTCAATGATATGGCCTATACCATATCAAGAACAAACTCTAGATCTCCATGATTCTTTTTAGTTTTTCACTTCATCAACTCCTTATATGCATCATCAGACATTAACTTTACTTTGTTTTTCAGTATTGATAGAGAATAATCATCATTTTTTCTTGAACCTTCCATTTTAATAGAATTAATTCTTCAACAGACATAGATTTCTATGATATATAAATAATATTTTTAATCAGAGTAACAAAAACTAACATCATTCTAGAAGTAATTTTTCAATATTTAAAGAAACCTTATCCTTAACCAAAACTGCTAAATTCTTAATTTTAATCATAATTATAAAATTTACTAACACATTTTTTGATGAAATATAGAAAAAAAGATCATTAACATAATATAACTTTTATTAACCAATTCAATTAATATAAAAATAAAGTTCACTAAATTAAACTTCCTAATTTTCAACAAGAGGTCTAACATAAAAATAATCAAAATGTTTAATGTATATATATATCCCCTTTTATCTGGATGAAATACCCCTGCTTCCAAAGTGTTAAAACTCTTATATCATATGTCAAGTAAAAAAATGAATTATATTTTAAAAATAAGTAAATAAGGAATTCTTGACCTTAGATTTATCAAAAACTACCAATCAAGTCCTAAAGCTTTTGGGTAACTAGATATGATTATCATTTGAAATGAACCTTTACTAAATAAGATACTTATTGAAATTTTAACACATAACATTCATAAAAGATATTTAAAGAAACAAAATCCATATTATCTTCAATACTTAAATTCATATAAGAATAAAAATCTTTCACTATTGTTATATAGTGACGAACACAATATTCTTTTTCAATACAAACCTTGTCCTGTCCTTGAAATCTAATAACTTCTTTCAATAATAAATCAGTTTTATCAAACCATTTCATTTCAATCGGCATTTAATTCAATACCTCTCTATTTTTAATTTATTTAGAAGAATTAATTTTACAAATATTGACGAAGAGTACTAATTAGACAAGGAAAACTAATCATATAAAACCACACATTCATATTGACAGGAGAATTGAGGGCTAAGAGTTTAGATCAATCAGTGAGATTGATATGGGATATAGTGACCCACACATTTATTTATAGGCTCATAGGTGACATTTTTTACATCTAAAAATTTTATTTCTTCAAATAAAACCAATTTTTGATTTGAAATCTAATATTCACCCTTAAAATTTTAAATAATAATTCTATACTTTTAATGGGTTTTGTTAAGAAATTATTTTTTAGATAAAAATATTTTCTGGAAATATTTTGTAAAAACATTTATAAAATAGAATATTTTTAAACAACAAAAGAATAATTAAATATAACATAGTAAATACAAATGATCATAAATAACCCATAAGAGTAAAAATGAAACTCTATGTGAGAAATTTTCTCTAGTAATTATTCTTCCTGTTTTTATAAAATATTTTTTTTCCTGATAAACTTATTAAGAAAAAGTTTGTCTGAAAATAAAAAAAATGGAAAAATAAAAGATTTAGATTAAACAAGGTTTTATAAAAACAAAATATTTTAGAGAAACAAATGTTATTAGAAAAAATAAAAAATTTTAATTTTTTTTATAAAAATCAAAAATTTCCTAAAATCCAAAGTTGGAAAAAATATAATGTTTATAAATATATAACTTTTTAGAAAAATAATATTTCAAAAAAACCAATGTCTTAGAAAAACAGTGATATATGTACCCCCATTTTAAAAGAATGTAATTTCTATATAAATATAGATAACCAAGAAGTAGATATAAATTATAATTTAGTATTGACCATTCTTATCATCTATTTAATATATTCAAATCTATCAAATATAAGGTGTATAGTAAATATATCATCAAGTTGTTCTTAAATTCCGATGAATTGTAAAATAATATATCCTTTTTTTGTGTGGTCTGGAAGGAAATGGTTTCTTACATCTACGTTCTTAGATCGTGAGCGTCATTCTAGATTTTTAATTAAATCTATTTTACTTATATTATTACAAAAAATTGAGTTTTACTAAAACTCAAGCCAAAGTCAGTGAGTGTGTGCTGAATCCACAACACTTAATCACAATAATTTCCATCTTCCATATATTATTCTTTAGTAGTGGAATGTTCTTTTGAATGTTGTTTCTTATAAGAAAATGAAAATAAATCTTTACCTAATAAATGAAATAATCTAGATGTACTTTTTATATCCATTTTACAATGACCAAAAGAAACTTCTGAAAAACATTTGAGTTCAAAATATTTTCCAGAAGAATAAAGTAAGCCAAGATCTACAGTTCCCTTATGATAAATAAAAATTTGTATTATAAACTTAATATGGGAATCCTTTAGATTATATTGATATATTTCAAACAAGAATACATAAAACATTAAATCTAGAGTACTATCAGTTAAGTATAGTAAATAACTAATCATTTATCTTGAGATATTTTGATCAACTGGTTTCCCAGATTCATCAGTATCTAAAGTATTTTATGTTTTGATACGAGTAAAAATAATATTAGTTTTTTCAAATACAAAATTTATAAGATTATATTTTTTATACTTTTATTTAGAGATTATATTTCATTCTAGTTTCTATGAAATTTAAAAACTAAGAAATTAACTAAGTTCACCCATAATGCATATGTAAAAATTAAATTTCATAAGATCTATAAAATAAAATTTAATATATTTTTGAGTTGATCCAATTATAATGTCAATTATATAAATTTTAATATTTATGGTGTTCTTAGAAACCTTTTTAATAAAAAGTGTGAGATCTATAGCTCCATTAATTGTTTTGGTAACAAAATAACATTTAATCTATCATACTAGGCTTTATGGGCTTGTTTAAATACAAAATGTTCCATATTGAGTCAAAATATATGGTGTAGAGATTTTTTATTTTCAATACTATGGGGTAGATCTACATAAACTTCCTCATGTACATATCCATTAAGAAAATCACACTTCACATCCATTTGAAAAAGTTTGGAATTAAATAATTATACATATGCTAGAAGAATATGCTTATATTCAAGTATAGATAATGTGGATTACATTTATTCATAGTTTAGGAACTCTTATTAATTATAAACCTCTTAAATAATTTTATATTTATTTCTAACTATAATTCCATTTTCAACGCATTTATTTTGAAAAACCCATTTCAAAAAAATAATAGACAAATCTTTAGGTCATTCAACTAAAGTCCACATTTGATTCAATTTTAAATCATTGAGTTCATATTTCATAGATTTTATCCAATATTCATCACTTAAATACACATTAGAAGTCTTAGGTCTAAATTGTGATAAAAATGCATAATGTTCAATTTCATTTCTTAAAGAACCTCTAGTTATAACAAGTTGATCTACATCTCCAATAATATTATCATTAGGATTATTCTTAAGGATCAAATAATTACTTGGGTTTATAAAAAACTATTCTTAAACCATTGGTTGATGTTCTTCTTAGGGTATAGCATCAGAACAATTTAATTTTGTTTTTCTCTCATAATAAGAACTTTCTAGCATAAGTTGAAAATCAGTTTTTGCAATAGGATATAATGATGTGAATTGAAGTTGTTTGAAAATAAAGGGATCAGTTTCATAAAATTTAACAAGCACTGTTTCCTAAATAGTAATCCTATTTTTATTAAAGACTCTATAGGCTTTATTAGTTTTAGAATAGCCCAGAAATATTCCATTATCATATTTTGGAGAAAATTTATATATATTATCTTTATTATTCATAATAAATAATCTTCATCCCAAAAATTTGAAGTAATAATGTTTTGACTTTCTTCCAGTCCACAAATCATAAGGAATTTTATTAATAAAAGGTATTATTAAAACATGATCTATTGTATAGTAGGAAATAATAACTACTTCAGTACAATTTTTTTAAAAACTGAGTATTTACTCAACATAGATCATATAATTTATTAAATAATTATATTTATTCTCTCAACTATTCTATTTTTTTATGGAGTTAAATATGATGAAAAGTCATGAACTATAACTTTTTTACAATAAAACATTCAAAATCATAATTTTAAAAATCTCAATGATGATCACTATTAATAGTTATCGAGGGTAAATTTTCTCATTGTTAATATGGGATACACCAATTTACAAATTAAATAAGGATTTCTATTTTTTGAAGGAAAATATACCCATATATATCTAGTGTTTTCATAAACTAAAATATATAAATAATATTTTCCACCGATACATTCAATTTGTGTAGGACCAAATAGATCCATGTGCACTAACTTTAATGAATTGGAAGTTGAAACTTTACTAATCTATTTAAATCCTTGATTATGTTTCTTTCTAAACTGACAATGATAAAAGACTTTAGAAGAATCAACGTTAAGATTTTATAGATCTTTAACTAGTACTTTCTTAAATAGTTTATCTAAAATTATAACATTACAATGTCCTCAAATTCTATACCATCACCTAGATTGATCCTCCATTACACTAATTCAAGGAAGATATTGGCTCATAAATTATTCTAATTTAAGTGTGTATACATTTTCATACCTATTGGTAGAAAGAATAAATTTATCTTCTAAACAATGAATAATACATTTATCATTCATAAAGTTCACAAGGTAACCCTAATCACATAATTGAATTATGGCAATAAGGCTGTGTTTAAGACCTACAACAAAGAAAACATTTGAAGTTAAATATTTTCCAAAAATGAGAAATGTTACCTATTCAAATAATTTCTCCTTGATAATTTTCACCAATGGTAACATTGAAACCTTTCATTTTAATAATATTCCTCAGTAAATCATTTTCCCCACCCATATTTCTAGAATAACCATTATCCATGTATAATATATTATAGTTGGTAAACTTCTAATCATATAGAAATTAAAAATATAATATTTTTGATTCCAAACCTGATTGGGTCCAACATTATTAGAATTTTTTATTTTAGAATCCACATCTTTCTAAATTTACTATCTTGTGAAATTGTTAATTATTTTAAAAAATAAGCTTTATGAAACCCTAAATATTTTACTTTATTTAAGTAACATATATTCTTACAATGTAAACAACTTTGATATTTCATACAGAATGGGAAACTCTTTAGAATAAAATAGTTATGTTTAAAATTTGTTTTTTTATTAGCAGGAACCATTATAGACACGTACATATGAGGTTTTATCTGTCTGTACATTTTTTCAAAATTTTATTTGCTGATTAAAAACATTGATTATAATTTTTTCAGAATAAAAATTTCAAAATCTACTTTCAAAACTAAATTATTATCCTCAATAGAAGTTTTACTAGAATTATTTTATTTAATTATTTTGAAAAATTAGTTTTCTCAAGATTATATTTCTATAACTCTTTTGAAAGATTAGAAATTTTAGTATTAAGAGTAGATATTCATGATATTTATTTAGAATGTTTTTCCTCAGTAGCATAGATTGTTTTAGAAACTTTTCAATTTGGTTAATTTACAAGTTTATAAAATCTTGAAACTTCCTCAAGGCTAGGTAAAATGTTGTTCTCTTTAGATGAAGTTGATTCCGAATATGAAGATATAGAATTATTCTCAATATCACTATTAGGATAATTTTTATTCAAAGAAATATTAATAAAGGTTTAATTAGCCACTGAAAGAGGCTAATATTCACTAATTATATTTTAATATTCTTGTGTTTCAATGTCCATAAATACTTATTTTAGTGAATTTTATTATTTGAACCTCATTTCACATCATTCTGCATTTAATGTTTAAAGTGTGTCAATTTGGGCCCAATTAATCATCAGATTATGGAATCAATTATTTTGAATATTTGAATTTGATATTATGGGATATTATTTATCAATTTTTAGGGATTGTTTTTATTTTAGGATGAGTGGATGAATCATAAGGTATGATGGAAATTTTTGTCCATTGATGTATAAATTATTGATCAAATAATAATGGGTCTTAGGTCTATAAAATAAAGATGCAACGCACATTTCAAGCCCAATTAAGCTCAATGTTTAACTATAGATAGATAAAATTATGGGTATCATTTAATTATGCTATGTATATATCTAATTTTAATGTTTTCAATGAAATCTAGGGATCCCTAGTTGAGGATTAAATTATGGGTCATATTTCCATGGCCATAAAATCAGTCCACCAATTCGAGCATAAAATACAAATGGATGATACAATTGGAATGAAAGTTTTTAATATATTAAAGGAAACCTAATATAATATAATTATCACCTACGACCATCCAATATTCATCCATATTCAATGTAATATTTTCAAACCAAAAGGGGGATGAATCTGGTCATATTTGTGTGGTCAACAAGGAAAAGTAGACTTTTCTTTTTTTCCCACCCACCTTGGACAATAAAAATGAAATAGAACATAATTTGATAATGGGGGATAGAACCAAGGACCCTATAATTCATTTTTAAGGTAGTGGTGGTGATTTAATATGGGTGGAAGTTTTATTATTTCAATTGTAATGTTACACTTTCATTCTTTAATCGCATATTCATTTTTTCTCATGTAAGTTTTTCATTCAATTTAGTTTCTTAATTAAAGTTATTATTATACCTTTTCGTAATTTATTATTTAGTTTTCCTTAACACATTGACACAATTTAATAAAGGTGTGAATTTATTCACACCAACAATTTTGAAATTCCTCACACAATGGTGGGGTGTTCATTTTTTCTTTGTTCTTCTTCTTCAATTCTACCCTCATGAGTCTTCTTTCTGCTTCCATTGATATCTTAGAATCACTGCATGGATAATTTTTTTGGTTTAATCCAATAGTGTATAAAGGGGAAATATTGGATGTTAATTTTGGTACTTTATTATTTTAATCAGTTAATTATTTTAAAATTTCCATTCAATAAGTCATTTTCTTCTTCTCCTTTGAAAACATTAATGACATCACATTTTGAGTAAGAGTACGATATAATTCCTTAGAGTGATCATTTAAATTATCATATAAGTTAACTGGTGATTGGATTTTGAATTGTTTAAGTGTTAAATTGTTGAAATATTTTTGGAAGTTACCTCTTTGTTTGGATATGTCTTGAATTAGTGATATGGAATTTTAGAAGAAAAAAATACATCCTATCTAGACATAGAGGCATCATAGGATAGACTCATTTTCATTAATTGTTTAATTTTATATAATAATGTTTTTCAGTCATATATAAAAACCATTATCTTTGGTACTTCATTATATTAGTTTCAAAATTGAAATCAACACCAAAGTAGGCCACTCCATAGACTATATTTCAATAGAATGTATGTTTCTGTAGGTTTTGTTTTAGGTTTTATGGATTCGATCTCTACCTGTACTATAACAACTACTTTTAATGATATGGTAAATTTTGGTGTGACCAAGTTTTGAATCCTTTTCTTGGGACATATTAAATTTTCTTAGATACTCGCATTATTTTTTCACCCCAAAAACTATATTATCACCCCCATTTATCTTATCTTTCCCCCATTTTGTTTTTTTATATCCTAATAAAATAGAATCCTAATTTAAGTCTACTATAATGTATTATCTTTCAAATTAACCTATAATAAACCCCTTATAGAATCAAATGAGAAATAAATATTTAGAGACACCTAACATAAGGAATTTCTTTGATGAAAAGTTGAAAGATTACCCAACACCTGATGAGATATACAATCACTGGGATGATGATTGTTTAAATCAATTTCCAACCCCCTCAAGGATGGTTTAATAGATCAATCTTATAGAATTACATGATGTAAAAACTCTTATCCATCCTAATACCCAAAAAATTCATGAAAAATTTTGTGAACAAATGAATAAAATTAATTTGGATGTTTCATCATCGATATTAGAACTAAAAATCATTAAAAATTTTAAGGAGCCTATCCCTACATTGAATTTCCCTTCCAAAACCTTTTGTTTATTATCTAGATTCCCAAAAACCTCTCGTGAATTTATTTAAGAACCAGACTTTAGATTTTGGATATATGAAGTGGATCAAGGAATTATTGAATGGTCATTAAATTTAGTGGAAATTGTTTTTCTATATTCACACAAGGTGAAATTATCTTCATGGATTGAATCTTCAGAATATTTCTCTACTAATGATTAAAAAAAATCATTAAACTATTTTAATAAATAAAAAAATTCAAGTCCATACCCATTCCTGACACTAATATGTCTACTTTGGAGGATGCATCTTCTGTTAAAAAAGAACCAAATATGTTTATAAATGTTTAAAATAAAACTGAGTTCAATTTAAAGTTAAAGACTATTTATAAAATTTATATCCAACCGAAGCTCAAAATTATTTTTCTTCCTCCCCTACTTAAGTATCCCTTCATAGGTGATAAACAAGGCCTTTTGGTACTCATTCATTATTCTCTTAAACCCAATAAATTAGAAATGAGACTTGATGTATTAGGAAATACTTTAAAGGTAACTGGATCAACCACTTCTGATATTATAGGGATTTTCCCAGCCATTTCAGAATAAATAATCATACATGAAAAAAAATATAAATAAATATTCAATGAAAATCTAGTAGAAGTGGAGAAACATTTGGTGCTTAAAATGTTGAAAGTTGGTATTGGTTAAGTTGGGGTGTCCAAATCAATCTAAGGACAATAAACTAACCAATTTCTGGGAGGAAACCTGTATTCTGCATTAATTTTATTTGATATGATATAATTTTTTCTATTTTGTGTTTTTTAATAATTTAACCCCATTGGGGTTTCCAATGTGATCTAATGTTTCTTGTTTGTGAGATTTAACTACCGAAGAACTTTAGTATTTCCAAATGAAATACTTTCATTCCAGAATTAAAACATACCTTCAACCATCCCTAAGGAGTTCACTTGTGACATGAAGATAAAGTGATCAATTTCTTATTTATGAGACATAAAATTCACACCAGGTGATTTTTTATGTGAATTAATTTCAAATTACATTCTCCCGATATTTCTTCCCAATTCTGAACTCTCATTTCTAGTATCTTTCAACACTAAGAGTAATGTAATTTTAAGTTAGGGGGAGTGAAAATATATAATTTTTTTAAAAATTAATTATCCTTGAATATGTTATTTTGTATTCTGAAACATGAAAACTAAATCTAAGATGTTTTTGAGTTACGTTATTATTATTTTAATGCATGTTTAAGTTTATGAACATAGTTTTTGGAAAGCACAATTGTCTAATGTGTTTTTCACTACTAAAATTTTCTTCATTTTAATTAAAATACTAAAATACATGTATATTGGTGTCTGGGATTATTTTTGATTTCTTGGGTCCCTTTCATCATATCATAGGGTTTAGGACCACTTTTTGTTTTATTTGAAAATCTATTACTTTTGAAAAAATGGTGACCAGATAGATAATTTTTTTTATAAATGTGTGGAGTCTGACACTTGGGGATCATGAATCCATAGTTATATTTCCTAGTGTTTGTCATTAGATTTTTATTATAGAGTATGTAATTTAAAAAACGTGTGGATATCATCATGTGGAGATGATGAAACCATATTTTTCTTGCTAGAGTTAGTATTTTCATCTCCATTGTGGTTAAAAAATTTGAAAAAAATTAAATAAAAAAATAATAAAATTGCATAATCATATTATGTTTTAAGGTTATTCCCACCCAGTGCTTCCATTATTTCTCTATTGTGATGCACAACACAGTATAATGCTAAATTTAAATTGGATGAAATGTGTCAATGAATTAGAACAAAGTAATGAGATTGATCTTGGGATATAATTGTGAAAGTATATTGTGTTAAATGATTTTATAGGTTTCATGATTATTTTACTTGATGTCTTTTTTTGAGAATTATATGCTAAAATGTTTTTGAAAAAAGGAATTCAATTTTATAATTTTTTCTCTAGATTAGATACATTGAAGTTGAGGGGGATGTGATTAGCCACTAAAGGAGGCTAATATTAATTGATTATATTTTAATATTCATGTGTTTCAATGTATATAAACAATAGTTTTAGTGAATTTTATTATTTTAACCTCATTTCACATCATTATGTGATTAATGCTTAAAGTGAGTCACTTTGGACCGAATTAATCACCAGCTTATGGAAGTCATTTTTTTTATTATTTGGATTTTTTATTTTGTGATTTTTTTGATCATTTTTTGTGGAATTTTTTTTTATTTTAGGATCAATAGATGAATCAAATGGGACAATTTTATTTTTTGGCCATTGATTCATAAATTTATGATAAAATCATAATGGGACTTAGGCCCATCAAATAAAAGTGGATCCCACATTTTAAGCCCAATGAAGCTCAAATTTTAACTATAGATAGAGAATATTATGGGTATCATTTTATTAAATTTTTTATAGATAAAGTTCATATGTTTTCAAGGAGATATAGGGATCCTAAGTTGAGGATTAAATTATGGGCCGGATTTGAAGGCCCATAATACTATACCACCATTATGAGGATAAAATATGAATTAATGATTCAATTCGAATTATATTTTTTACTTATCTTACAGAAAACCTGGATGATGATATTTATCTTCTATGACCATCCAATATTTGACCATCTTCAATGCCTTATTTGTACGCAAAAAATGGGATGAATCTGCTTTGATTTTTCTGGTCAACATGAAAGTCTACTTTCATTTTTTCCTACCCACCATTAACTATCCAAATTAAATGGAATTACATTGAATGATGGGGGATCAACCCTAGGACCTTAAAAATTAAAATTTAAGGTATTTTTGGTGATGGAATGTGGGTGGATGTTTTATTATCTCAATTATAATGCTAGGCTATCATTTTGTAATAGCATATTCATTTTTTATCATGTATGTTTTTAATTCACCTTCATTTCTAAATTAATGTTATTATTATTTTTCTTATTCATTTATTCATTCCTTTTTCTTAACATATTGATACTATTTAATCAATTTTTGAATTTATTCACACCAATAATTTTGAAATTCCTCACACAATGATGGACTATTTTATTTATTTGTTTTTATTATTTACTTCGGCCCACAAGGGTCTACTTATAGCATATATTGTAAGAATAAAATAAATAGATGGATAAAAATATTATGGGTTGATCTAAGGGAGTATAAAATGGATGGATTTTATGTTATTTTTTGTTCTTTAATATTTTAATCAATTCATTATTTTAATATTTTCATTCAAAAAGTTATTTTCTTCTTTGTCTTCACCAACTGTAATGATGAAACATTCTAAGTGATAATATGTACCAATTAGTTAGAGTTCTTTTTTAAGTGATCCTCTAAGTTAATTGGTGAATAGACTTGGAATTATTTAAGTGTTAAATTGGTGTATTATGTTGGGGAGTAACTCATTGTTTGGATGTATCTTGAATTAATGATTTGAGATTTTTTAAGAAAATAAATACATCCAATGATTCCCTAGAAAAAAACTAGGATTGAATCATATTCATTAATTGTTTCCATTTAAATCATTATGTTTTTAATTCTTAATTATAAACCATTATCTTAGGTAATTTAGAATATATTTTTTTTTCACAATTGAAATCTACACCAATGTTGGCCACTACCTAGTCAATCCTTCCATAGAATGTACATGTATGTAGGTTTTTTCTTAGGTCTCTATGGATTCGATACCTACCAATACTACCACAACCTCTTCTACCTATAGAGTAATTTTAGAGTCACCGTGATTTTAACAGATACATTTTCTATAATACAATTATTATAATTTGGAATTTAAGTAAAGAAACCTCTATTATTATGATCTTCAGTTTCACTATATGATGATTTATCTGAATAATTATAACCTCCACTAGCACTCCAAGTGACTGATTCATATAGAATTTTTTGACCCTCATGTTTGTAGAAATTTTTAGAATTCCTATTATAATTTATATCCTTCTTATCAATTCTCAGAATCTTTGGAAAATCTTGTCTTTTGTGACCAGGTTTCTTACATTAATAATATGTCATTTTAGAAGAATATTTCTTCTCACTTTTATACATAAAATTATACTCATACATATGTCTTAAATATTTCTTCCCAAAAATATTTTTTGTTCTCTTAGTGAGATTATCTAACTCATTCCTAGATGGTTCAAAAGAACTTCTCTCTATTTCAACTTGAACATTATTTTTCTTTAACGACATAGAAACATTCTATGTAGACCTCACTTGCTTATAAACAGATGATAAAGAAGTAAAAGCCCCTTCATTTTGTAAGAATCAATTTTCAATTTTCATTGGTACATCATAAGAGAACCAATAAAATTAATAAACTCAATTTTGTAATATTTTTTGTGTCTATAATAGTTTTTCTTGGATTTCCACTCTTCTAGAATAATATTAATGATCCTTTAGACTATAATATCATATTTAAGATCTTTATCACCCATATAATGTAATGTATTAACAATTTTCATGATTATTTGATTGATCTTAGAAATATATTCTTGTGGTAATAAACTAAATGATTGATAATCTGATCTAATCACTACTCTTTTTTGTTCCTATAAATTTAGATGTAACAAAATGAGTAATTTGTAACTTCTTCCAAATAATATTCAAATCTTCACAAGAAGAAATTTGAATATTGATGTTTCTTAACATAGAACATAAAAAGTGTTCCTTTCATAATAACACAACTGATATTTAAACTACTATTGATTTGTGAAAGTAAAATAATTCTTTCTTAGGTATTTGATAATTCATAGTATGCATAACAATGTTATATACTCCAGTGTTAATAACAATGATTTTTATATGATATCTCCAATATTAATAACCAACACCATAAAAAACCAATGGTCTGATTGGATTAAGATTCTCAAGAGTTTCAATATTTAAACATTCCATATTTGTAAATATGAAAAATAATCTTTTTGAAAAATTCACATTAGTGTAAAACGATTGATGCAAAACCTATAAACAACATTTTATAACAAAATTTGTAAAACTATAGAAACTGTCTTTAAATAAAGAGTAAAAACAAGTAATTTAAGTAGTAAAACCTACATTGATACCAATTGTAGGATCAAATAATATATTAATGGGTATAAGAGGGAGGGGTGTGAATTTTAGCATAAATTTTTTAAATTAACTAGAAATAAAAACCTATTAATTATGATTTAATGGACACATATATCATTCTATTTTCAAAGTTTATATATCAGAAACACAGTACATCAGAAACATCAATGTTTATTAGGTTTTGTAAAATAAACATTCTAAAAAAATGTACTATGAAAAATAATAATTTGTTAAAAATAAAGTAAAAGTGAAGAATAAAACAAAAGTAAGAAAAAATTATAAAAATATTTACAAATTAGTTTCACTCATTAAACTTAATAGTTAAGGAAGTCAGAAACCCCAATTTTGGGTATACCCAATTTTTAACATAATTTTAGGGTCTATATTTCTATAGTAATAAATCCCTCAATAATAGAGATCAGAATCAGATATTTCTTCTTATCCCTAAATTTCCTTAATTAAAAATATTGGATTCAACAGTCTTCCTATCCCCAGAATCATGTGATCAAACCAGATCAAACTAAAAAATTATAAAAACCAAATTTTATAAGGAATTTAAAATCTTCAATTATATTCTTTATAAAAAACTATATGAATATTTAGAAATATGAAGTATATAGATGTCACAAAAGATCCAAATTTAGATGATTTGTGTTGAAAAAACATCATCTCCCACCTTTTCAAATACATCTCTATTTATATGGAAAACTCTACTAGTCATATTCTGTGACTCTTAGAGTTGGTTCCAATGGACTTAAATGAGTTCCATATTGATAGATAGACATGTATTGTATGTATTCATCTGATTTCATTTTGATAGAATAATCACAATGTTGTAAAGGTCTTCATTTTTTGTAGAAATAATTCTGATTATTTGATTATAAAATTTATTCACCCGATGGAATAAATTTTGTTTTAGTCCAATGGATAAAAAATTTTATCCAACAGATCTAAATTGGATAGTTTTATGCATGAGGATTCATCAATCCGAGGTATTATATGTAGTCAATATTATGGACTAGAATTCATCAGTCTGATAGACCAAACATAGTTAGTCTGATGGTCTAGACTTAGTCAGTTTGATGGACTAGACTTAGTGAGTTCGATGGTCTAGACTTATTCATTATAATTGACTAGACTTAGTCAGTTTGATGAACTAAAATTAGTGTAAAAAGTTTTTATCCATCAATTTAGAAATTATTTTCCATCTAGTAGAATAAAAAGTTTTCTACAAAAACATAATCAAATACTTGTGAACTATAAATTTAGTAAGATATATCTTTTAAGAAAGTGTATAATTATTTTCAAAACTAAGGATAAAATGTCTAGAAAATATAAATTTTTAATCAATATATCTTCCTTAGAGAAGATATTTTTTATAGTGGAATGATTATAGAATCAAATGATTGTGTTAAAAATTTATTTCCTGAAGGGAAAATTATATCAATTTTCTATACTGGTAAAAAATGATATTTGATGGTAAATTAGAAACTTTTATGTGGAAATATTTTAATAAGTTAGTTATTAAGAAATATTTTTCTCTCATAAGTAGGATCAAAATGGATTGTTGATTCATGGTGATAAAGTAAAAAGAATAAATTTCCATTATTCTAAATGAATCAATCATTCCTTTATTGGAAAGGAATACCACTATATTTTTATTATCCCATAATGTTAAATCTATGGGTTTTATAATATATTAAATCCAAGAAATTTTAATAGATTGATCATTTTGGTGTTCTAGGAATATAAAAATTGATGTATAATATTAAACATGGTCTCATGGGACATTTTTGTTGGATCGAATAGTCGATATAAAAGTCTATTAGATGGAACAATACAAGAGGGGGGGGGGGTGAATTGTAGGTTTAAAAACCTTGAGTTTTAGTAACAAAGAGATTAGTTTAAATGAACTTAAACTAATACAAATACAAACACCCACAATTGTATTGAATGTAAAAGGTATGATGTATTGTAATACTATTGTAAAGCATAACAATTGTATTCAAGGTGAACACAATAATCAGAGTAATACACATATGAATGATTCTACCTTAAAGCGTATAGAACCAATCAATACAATATGTAAAGGAATGATTGTAATTGAAACAATTACAATTGAATATGTAAAGAAGAAAGGAAACAATACAAATCCCTTTCTAATACAACAGCGGAAATGTAAAAGTAATACAATTCTTTTAACCCAAAGAGAAGGGTTATCCTTTCACCTAGGATAAAAGGTCTGTCTCACCAACACCTTGGGGAGCCCTCGATACGATGATCGGCTCGTCTGTCTGCCTATCCCCGGCAGCCCTCGATACGATGATCGGCTCGTCTGTCTGCCTATCCCCGACAGCCCTCGATTTTGCAGGTAATCGGCACCTCTGTCTTTCAATTACTTGAAAGCCCTCGATACGATGATCGGACGCACAAGGCTGATGAGAGAAGTCTCAGTGTCTCTCTCTAGAATCTTCGTAGTTCACAGTCGTTCTCTTCGTTCATCAGTGTTCTCTCAGCTTCAAATGACCTCCTATTTATAGGCCTCGGGTTCCAACGGTCATATTGCCTCCAACGGTCATATTGAAACAGAAAGCACGACATCGTTTTGATTAGTATATAACTAACTCAACGACATCGTTTTGTTAGGATAAGAGATATATAGAAATGTAAAACATGAGTACGATTCATATGCAGAGAGAGTTTTTGACAAAGTACCAAAACAAATAATAATCATCTGAATAGCAAAGTCAGTACGATACGATTGACAGAGTCAGTACGATACGATTGACAGAGTCAGTACGATACGTTTGACAGAGTCAGTACGATACGTTTGACAGAGTCAGTACGATACGTTTTGGTCAGTACGATCAACATCGTACGATACGGTAAACATGATAAAAGACAATTTGTAAAATACAAACATATGATAGAATACTTTTGAGATTTCCAAAACATGACATAGAATATATTTGTGATTTCCAAAACATGATGTAAAAGCCAAAAGAAGACTTTTGACTTAACAATCTCCCCCTTTTTGGAAAGCACAAACACACACAAAGTAAATGAATCAAGAAATACTTATCTCCCCCTGAGTTATTGAAAACTCTTCTGAATAAGAAATTGAATACAACTAACTCCCCCTTAGGTATTGACTTTCCTAAGGATTGTATTCGTAGATTTTCCTTTAGAGCATTGAGATGCATTCTCCCTCTGTAAAACAATCTTTGCTTTGTAAATATTCTCCCCCTTTGTGATTTACAAAAAGAAAGGAGTAATCTCGAATTGTCTGGAAGAGTTAATGAAGTAATACAAGACAATGGATAAAAGAGAAAGAAATATAAGAGTTATTACAAAACAAACAAGTTCCAAAAGAAACAAATACAACAATCATTTGTTTTCTCTTTCCTTATCCTTCTTTATAAGCTCATGAAGCACAGCTTTCATTTTGTTGATCTCCTTCTTGTCTTCAGAGATTGATTCACCCTGAGTTTTGAGAAGCTCCTGTTGATCCGCAAAAATCTGATCTTGATTTCTGATGGTCTCTTCCTGTACTCTGATTACTTCTTCAAGAGTATCAATTCTGTTTTGCAGAGTCTTGTTATCCTTGGACAACTCAGAATTTTGTTTCTTCAGTAAAACCATTTCATCTTTGAAAGATGAAACCTTCGAGAATTCAGACTGGAAAACATTCATTCTTTCTTGCAAGTCTTTTACTGAAGGAACATCGGCTCTTTGAGAAGATAAAAGGTTCAGCCTTTCAATTGTTTCTTTATCAAGCTTGTTGAAAGCGATTGCTAGCTCATTTGATAACCTTTTTATATCTTCAATGGCTAATTCATGATCATTGATTGAGCTTTCAGTTTTGTATGACCACTTGGTCATCTTATTACAAGCTTTCTTATGAGCAACTGAGCTTTCCGAAAGAACTTTCAGATCGGCTTCAACAGACAAAACTTTCTTCCTCAATTCTTTCACAGAGCCAAACTTCTTTCTCTGATTTTCAGTAATAAAATCAATCTTCCCTTCCAGCCTCGGGAAATAAGGAATGGTTTTCTCCATCCTTCTCAAAACTTGAACAATGTAATCACTCTTCTTGAGAGAGATTGTATGCTCTGAATCAGTATCTTCATCGTACGATGCTAGTTCATACGATCTGCTTGAATCAACAGCTGGCTGTTTCCCTTTTGCTTTTTCTTTCTGTTTTCTTTCATCTTCCACTTTGTCACTAATGACAACTACTTTATCAGATTGAGAAGATTGGGCATCTTGCTTTTCTCGAGATGACATCCTGTCCGGAGTTCTTTCCTGATCGGCATGAAGAGTTTGTTGAACACCTTCGCTCAGCTTTTGAAGCGATTCTTCTCTACTTTTCTTTGAACTTTGAAGAAATTCTAACAGAAAATCTCCTTCTTCTACTTCCACTTATTCTATCACTTGTTTTCCTTTTTCTTTCTCAGGCAGACTCTGTATGATGGGCTCTTGATGGACTTCCACAGTTAGTTGAGCACTAGCCTCTTCAACTGCTTTCAAGACTTTAGAGATATCAAAGTCCTGAGCCTTTCTTTTCAAAAGAGTCTTCTTTTTCTTTTCAGCTTGAAGGGTTTCTTCTACCCTTATTCTTTCTGCAAATGCCTCAGCAGGATCAAGACCAAACTTTGGATCACCCTCTTTTCTCTGTTCCTTGTCTTTTCTCCACTTTGCAACAACTTCTTTACTGTACCTTGGCTTCTTCTTCGGCTTTGAACTTGTCTGTGGATCAGACTTTCGAGTAAAATCGGCGGATTGATTGTCTTTGGTTGGCATAGGTGCCGATTGATTTTCAAGCAATTCAGCTTCTACATCTCTGACAAAAAGTTTTGAATTCGAATCAAAACAAACATTCAGCTTTTTCATCGTACTCTTATTAATGAAAGACGGCCATAAATCCATAGGTTCTCCTTTCAAAGGAATGTTACAAAACTTCATACTCTCAAGAATGAATTTTGTAAGGATAGCTGGATACATTATTATCTGAGATTTAATCCCTCCTTTCTTGACATTCTTGATGGTTTCAAAAATATACCCCATGAGATTCACTTTCCTCATATTCACAAGATAATCGAGCATAAAGACATCAGAAACTTTAAGAGTTTCTCTATCCCCTTTCCTTGGGACAAGAAAACCTTTCATCCATAAAGTGACAAACCGATTGTCCGGTGAAAGATGATAAACTTTCCTCTTTCCCTCATTAACAACAAACAAAGATTTTTCAGCACTTTCTCTATTGAACGTACCAACTTCCTCTGGTAGTTTGTGAGATGGACAGAATGAATCCCCTTCTATAGAAACATTCAGAAAGTGTGCCGCTTGTTTCACAGACATGGATAACTTTCTATCGTAGACAGCGAAGTTAATAGTCATATCTTTGTCGAAAGAAACAGTTTTGTAAAACTGACAAACTTCATCAAAAAGAACTGGATCTTGACTATCAGGCTTTTCCACACAGAGATGTTCCCATCCTTGAAACAAAATAATCCTCTTGATTGTAGAATCGTACATATCGAAAAATTCTCGGGATACTAACCTTTCTCTGTGAAAGTCTTTCTCAGTAAAAGTCTTTGAAGACATATCAGCGGGAGTGTTGGCAGAGGATTGAGACATAAAGATGATGCCGATTGAGAAGATCGTACGATTGTTTATAGCTGGTGGAGCAAAGCTTCGCCTCAAAACCTGGTCAATCAATGTGGGTTTGGGGAGGGGAGGGGGGTATTTATAGGCAATGAAGAGATGACCGTTGATATTCTACGGTCAAGATTAGATAATACCAGATCAACGGTTAGGATTAAAACAAAGAAAGAAAATAGAATAAAAAAAATGAAAAAGATACCTGTCGGAGAACATAAGGTGATTGTTGGATTTGGTAAGTATCAAAGAAACAATCGTAAGAAAAACAATGATGCCGATGGAAAACAAAGTCATTACTATGGTCGAACCATACGATGGAAAATAGTTGTTACCATTAACCGACAGTACGATGGAAAACAATCTCAATACTATCATCGGTCGATACAAAAAAAATATTGAATGATACGATGGAAAAGAATTTCAATACCATCATCGGTCGATTCAAAAGGTATTGAATGATACGATGGAAAAGAATTTCAATACTATCATCGGTCGATTCAAAAATTATTGAATGGTACGATGGAAAAGAATTTCAATACCATCATCGGTCGATTCAAAAATTATTGAATGGTACGATGGAAAATAATTTCAATACGATAAACAGGAAACTAAAAAAAATGAAACGATAAAACTGTCAATACGATAATCAGAAAGAAACATATAAAGAGAGTAAATATTTAAAGATCAGAAACATAAAGACATAAAGAAATGTCCTCCCCCTTTCTACGAGGAGTTTCTTACTATTAGGAGAGATGTAAAACAGGAAGTAGATATGAATGATTATTTTATTGTAATCATTCCTAGCTTCTGTTTTATAAATTCAAATCTGTCGGAAGGTAAAGGTTTTGTAAAAATATCAGCAAGTTGTTCTTGCGTTCCGATGAATTGTAAAACAATATCTCCTTTTTGTGTGTGATCTCTAAGAAAGTGATGCCTAACATCTATGTGTTTTGCACGAGAGTGATGTGCTGGGTTTTTACTAAGAGCTATGGAACTTGTATTATCACACAGAATTTGAGTTTTGGAGAAACTCAAACCATAGTCAGTGAGTGTGTGCTGCATCCACAATACTTGAGCACAGCAACTTCCAGCTGCTACATATTCAGCTTCAGCAGTGGAGAGTGCTACTGAGTGTTGTTTCTTGCAAGACCAAGAAACCAAAGAATCTCCTAAGAAATGACAAGTTCCAGATGTACTTTTTCTATCCATTCTACAACCACCAAAGTCAGCATCTGAAAAACTTTTTAAAACAAAATCATTTCCAGAAGAGTAAAAAAGTCCTAAATCCATAGTGTCTTTTAAATACCGAAAGATTATCTTTACGGCTTTTAAGTGAGACTCTTTTGGATTAGATTGATATCTTGCACATAAGCATACAGAGAACATCAAGTCGGGTCGACTGGATGTCAAGTATAGCAAACTCCCTATCATACCTCTAAAAATTGATTGATCTACTGGTTTCCCAGTTTCATCAAGATCAAGAGTATTTGAGGTACCAATTGGGGTGCTAATACTTTTAGTTTTGTCAAATCCATACTTTTTGAGTAGGTCTTTAATATACTTATGCTGAGATATATAAGTTCCTTCTGGTTTTTGAGATATTTTAAAACCTAGAAAGAATGTTAACTCACCCATCATACTCATTTCAAACTCAGATTTCATTAAATTTGCAAAAGAATCGGTTAAAGATTTCTGAGTTGATCCAAATATGATGTCATCAACATAGATTTGGACAACCAAAACATTTTTGTTTTCCATTTTGATAAAAAGAGTTGGATCAGCTGTACCTTTTCTATAATTGTTTTGTAAAAGAAATCCTGTAAGTCTATCATACCATGCTCTAGGGGCTTGTTTAAGACCATATAGAGCCTTGGTAAGTTTAAAAACATGATCAGGATGTTTTGGGTCTTGAAAACCAGGAGGCTGTTCGACAAAAACTTCTTCTTGAACAAAACCATTTAAAAAAGCACATTTGACATCCATTTGAAATAGTTTGAAATTGAAATATGCTGTGAAGGCTAATAGAATACGGATAGATTCTAGTCTAGCTACAGGAGCATATGTTTCTTCATAGTCTATTCCCTCTTGTTGATTATAGCCTTTAGCAACAAGTCTTGCTTTATTTCTTACAATGATTCCATTTTCATCACACTTGTTTCTGAAAACCCATTTTACACCAATTACAGTTGTTTCTTTAGGTCTTTCAACTAAAGTCCAGACTTGATTCCATTCAAATTCAATTAGTTCATCCTGCATTGCTTTGATCCAATCATCATCACCTAAGGCCTCACTTGGACTTTTAGGTTCAAATTGGGAAAGAAAAGCAAGATGTTCTATTTCATTTCTTAAGGAATTTCTGGTCCTTACAGGTTGATTTATATCACCAATGATGTTATCACTGGGATGATTCCTAAGAAACAATTGATTTGGGTTTTGTAAAACCTGTTCATCAACATATGGTAGAAAATCTTCTGTGGTAAATGTTTCAGGAACACTTTCTTGAACATTTTCCTTATCAGAATGTTCTTCTAATATAGGTTGATAAACATTTTTGGAAAACACATCCGAGGATGTAGGATTGGGTTGGTTGAAAACAAAAGGGTTAGTTTCATCAAATTTTACATGTACTGTTTCTTCAACAGTACAAGTGTTTTTATTGAAAACTCTATAAGCCTTAGAGGTTGTGGAATAGCCTAGAAAGATTCCTTCATCAGATTTTGGTGCAAATTTGTGCAAATTATCTTTTGTATTTAAAATAAATACTTTGCATCCAAAAACTTTGAAGTAAGAAACTTTAGGTTTTCGGCCAGTCCATAACTCGTAAGGAGTTTTATTAAGAAATGGTCTAGTTAAAACACGATTTATAGTATAACAGGCAGTACTTACAGCTTCAGCCCAAAAGTGCTTAGCAATTGAGTATTCACTCAACATGGTTCGAGTCATTTCCTGAAGAATACGATTTCTTCTTTCAACAACACCATTTTGCTGAGGAGTTCTTGGAGCTGAGAAATTGTGAGTAATACCTTTCTTACTACAAAAAGTTTCAAAATCTGAGTTTTGAAATTCACCACCATGATCACTATGAATAGTTATCAATGGTAGGTTTTTCTCATTTTTAACTTGGGCTCTAAAATTTTTGAAATAGGAAAAGGCTTCAGATTTCTTTGTGAGAAAGTAGACCCATGTAAATCTAGTAAAGTCATCAACTAAAACAAATACATAGTATTTGCCTCCAATGCTTCCGGACTGTGTAGGACCAAACAGATCCATATGCACAAGCTGTAATGCATCAGAAGTTGAAACTTCATTTATTGGTTTAAAGATAGTTTTATGTTGCTTGCCAAATTGACAAGGATCACAGACTTTTGAAGAATCATATCTAAGATCCGGTAGCCCTTTTACAAGTCCTTTCTTTGAGAGTTTTCTTAGGTTTCTCAAATTACAGTGTCCTAATCTCCTATGCCATAGCCACGATTGGTCTTCTATTACACTTAAACAAGGTAAGTTTTGGTTCCTAAGGTCTTCTAAGTTAATAGTGTAAACATTCTCTTGCCTATGGGCAGATAGAATGAATTCATCCTTGGAATTGTGAACTAGACACTTATCATTTCTAAAATTCACAAGGTAACCTTCATCACATAATTGACTTATGCTGATGAGATTGTGCCTAAGACCTTTAACAAACAAAACATTTGAAATAAGAACTTTTCCAAGAAAAACGATATTACCTATACCAACAATCTTTCCTTGAGCATTATCTCCGAAGGTAACTTTTCCACATTTTGTTTTGATAACCTTTTCAAAGAAATCTTTGTTTCCAGTCATATGTCGAGAACAACCACTATCCATGTACCAAATGTTCTTATTGATACACTTCTCGTTTCCCTGAAAAAGAAACAATTAGTTTTTCGGAATCCAAACTTGTTTGGATCCAGAAGAGTTAGATAAAAGAATTTTAGGAATCCACATTTGTTTAGCAAAATGAGCTTTATGAAATCCTAAGGATTGAGTTTTGTTAAGAGAACAATCTCTTCTCCAATGTCCACCACATTGACACTTGGAATAGAAAATAGTTTTTTGAGGAACAAAATAGTTATTACTAAAAACAGGTTTGGAATAAGTATAACCGAGACCAGAACGATTTCTCAAAGGTCTTATTTGAGAATACATCCTATCAAAGTTTTCTTTTCCATGAGTAAAGTTTGACAAACACTTTTTCAAGGATAAAATCTCTGACTTTAGTTTTAAAACCAAATTCTTGTTTTCTAAAACATTTGAATTTGAACTAGAGTTAGACTCTAAAATGTTTTTCTTTGAAATAGCAGTTTCAAGATCCTTAGAAAGTTTATCTTTTTCAGATTTGACTTTCTAAAGGGTTTTCAAAATACTTTCAAAATCAGAAGTTTTCCCATCAAGATCTTTAGAAAGATCTGATACTTCTTTAGTCAAAATAGAAATTCTAGAATTTGCTTTTTCAAATCTCTTTTTGAGTTTAGAATTTTCATTTTCAAGTAACTTAGCAAATCTAGAGACTTCTTCAAAATAAGGTAAAGTATCATCTTCTGATGATGAGGGTTCATCATTTGAAGATTCATAATATTTATTATCAACATAATTTGCATTTAAAGAGACATTTGTAACAGCTTCAGCATTATGTACCTTAGCCATGAGACAATGATCTTCAATTGGTAGTCTGGCTAGAAGTCCAATATTCCTTTGTCCTGACGTCTCATATTCTGAAGAATCATCTGAGGAATCACTACCACTTGCACTCCATGTATCATTTGCTTTCAAGCCTTTCTTCGTCTTATAAAACCTTTTCTTGTTTCTTTCAGAGTGTTTCTCTTTTCTATCTTTCCTCTTCAGTAAAGGACAATCAGGCCTTATATGTCCTGCTTTCTTGCATTCATAACAAGTTACCTCTGAATCTTTCCTATCTTTCCTGTCTTTCTTTTTGAATCTATATTGAAAATCTTTCTTTCCCACAATCTTGTTCATCCTCCGAGCAAGATTAGCTAACTCATTGTCTGAAAGATTACAATCACTTGAATCAGAAACAACTTTCTTGGATTTAGTCCTTGTAACCCTTTCAGGTGTTTTAGCTTTAGATGCAAAAGCTACACTTCCATTCCCATTCTTCTTCTTATTGAAATCATCATCTCTTTTCATTCTTGTCTCATGCTGTAGAAGAGTTCCAAAGAGTTCATCAAGAGTAATCTGGGAAACTTTTCTATTTTCATCAATAGCTGTTCTTTTTGACTCCCATTCATTTGGCATAATATCTATAATCTTATCAACAAGAGCTTCATCATCAAGACCTTTTTCTCCCATAGATTGTAAGCTGTTGACAATTGTCATAAACCTTTGTTGCACTTTGCATACCGGCTCTCCATAAGGAAAAACAAACCCATGATATTCTGCTCGAAGCATTGCTCTCCTTGTTTCTATAACCTTGGATGTACCAAAATGAGTGACTTCTAATTTCTTCCAAATACAGTTGGCTGCTTCACATGAAGATATCTGACTATATATATTCCTAGTCATAGAGCATAATAAAGTATTGCGTACCTTGTAATTCAGTTGATATTCTTGCTTCTCTTGATTGGTGAAAGTACTAACTTCTTTGTCAGGAATTTTGTAACCCCCAGTAAGCATAATAAAATTGTCTACACCAGTATTGATGACGAAAGTCTTCATACGATCTCTCCAATACTCATAATCATTCCCATCAAAGATTGGTGGTCTAGAAGGATTCAGATTATCTATTGATCCGATATTCATTCCTACCATCTAATATAACAAAAACAACTTTTCCACTCCACACGTTAGTGTAGTAAGTATTCAAGAAAGTAATAAGAAATAAAGTCTATTAATACAAGTCAGTGGAAAACCTCCTCTGATACCAATTGTTGGATCGAATAGTCGATATAAAAGTCTATTAGATGGAACAATACAAGAGGGGGGGGGGGAATTGTAGGTTTAAAAACCTTGAGTTTTAGTAACAAAGAGATTAGTTTAAATGAACTTAAACTAATACAAATACAAACACCCACAATTGTATTGAATGTAAAAGGTATGATGTATTGTAATACTATTGTAAAGCATAACAATTGTATTCAAGGTGAACACAATAATCAGAGTAATACACATATGAATGATTCTACCTTAAAGCGTATAGAACCAATCAATACAATATGTAAAGGAATGATTGTAATTGAAACAATTACAATTGAATATGTAAAGAAGAAAGGAAACAATACAAATCCCTTTCTAATACAACAGCGGAAATGTAAAAGTAATACAATTCTTTTAACCCAAAGAGAAGGGTTATCCTTTCACCTAGGATAAAAGGTCTATCTCACCAACACCTTGGTGAGCCCTCGATACGATGATCGGCTCGTCTGTCTGCCTATCCCCGGCAGCCCTCGATACGATGATCGGCTCGTCTGTCTGCCTATCCCCGGCAGCCCTCGATTTTGCAGGTAATCGGCACCTCTGTCTTTCAATTACTTGAAAGCCCTCGATATGATGATCGGACGCACAAGGCTGATGAGAGAAGTCTCAGTGTCTCTCTCTAGAATCTTCGTAGTTCACAGTCGTTCTCTTCGTTCATCAGTGTTCTCTCAGCTTCAAATGACCTCCTATTTATAGGCCTCGGGTTCCAACGGTCATATTGCCTCCAACGGTCATATTGAAACAGAAAGCACGACATCGTTTTGATTAGTATATAACTAACTCAACGACATCGTTTTGTTAGGATAAGAGATATATAGAAATGTAAAACATGAGTACGATTCATATGCAGAGAGAGTTTTTGACAAAGTACCAAAACAAATAATAATCATCTGAATAGCAAAGTCAGTACGATATGATTGACAGAGTCAGTACGATACGATTGACAGAGTCAGTACGATACGTTTGACAGAGTCAGTACGATACGTTTGACAGAGTCAGTACGATACGTTTTGGTCGGTACGATCAACATCGTACGATACGATAAACATGATAAAAGACAATTTGTAAAATACAAACATATGATAGAATACTTTTGAGATTTCCAAAACATGACATAGAATATATTTGTGATTTCCAAAACATGATGTAAAAGCCAAAAGAAGACTTTTGACTTAACAATTTTTTATGAATAGAATTGATAAATAATGTTTAAAATCCCATAAAGACAATACTTTATTATAGACTAAATATTTAGGTGTGTTAGGAAAGTATAAATTGAGTTGTGAAAATCATAATGGCCTCAATGGGTATTTGGAAGGAAGATAATGTAGAGATGTTATGTTAGAAGCTAATCTAATAGACAAAAAATAAGAAACAAAGTTAAAAATATCACATATAAAAAATTTAGAAAGAAATACTTTGATAATAGTTTTTATGGGTCCAAGAGATTATTTAAATGTGGAAAATGTGGTCCCTAAGAACATGAGTTCCATCAAGGTGTGAATTAAGTACAACTAAGTGGTCATTGTTTCATTGATGAGGTGGAAATTAAGAATTTATAAAAATGATCAAACCTTAGGGTGATATTCTAGTTTTTAGAAAATATACAAATCAATTTCCCAAGTAGAGTATGCTAGATAAGAGTTAATATCTTCAACCATAAAAGGTTTGGGTGCAATATCCTGAGTATTACACCATGACTGCTAAATTATACTATATAAATGAAAATTTCTTAATTATTATACTTATATTTATAATAATGTTATATTACTTATTTGAATAGATATTAATAACTTAATTTATATCATTAAAATATATGGTTCACATAAATTCACAACACTAAAGGAATGTTTATTATTTATTAGTAAAAATATAAAATGGTATAATACTTTACATAGAAATATTTAGGGATATCCCTATTATTATTTATATCATTTTATTACTTACTAGTTTACATGCTCTTTTCTTAATAAAATTTTATGATATCCTAGGATTTCATTTTCTCTCTGGTTAAAATAAATTTTTGGAGATATATTTATATTTAATATCTTAAACCCATTATATTGATAAATATGAAAAAAATATATGTAAAATATTCTTGTGATATGGAATGATTGTTAATAAAAAATTTCACAAACCAACCCGGGTCGACCATGAACTGGTCACCCAAGCCGGCCCGTGACATGGCCTAAGGGGAATTCCCAATCCCCACGGGCTGGAAACTAGTGTCGGGCATCAAAATTTAACAGGTGGGAATGATTTGGCCCAAAATAAAATAAACTAAGGAGAAGAAAAAAATAGAACAAAAGAAAATAAATAAGGAACAACCAACAACGCTACTAACTTGACCATGGAAAAAACTCTACGTGACCCTATGGGTCACTCTCCAATACCACAACCAACATCACTCAAGGCGAACAACTGAAGCTCGAACCTACAACAAAACTAAAAACAAGAAAACACTATAGGCATGAGTATTAAAACTCAGTAGGCTAGCCTGATATCTATTCCCAATGCACTACCTTAAAAATAAAATTAACACCATTTAAAGTTTGAACTACAATTTATAAAAGTAAGGTTTTCTACATGTTACTCAAAAACAAAGTATGAGTCATTTCCCCTATTCATTTCTCAAAACCCAAGTCATTATTTTAGTGAGACATGAGAATTTTTCAAAGGGGAAGTGATGTTTAAATTTTCAGTTTTCAAAAAAAAGTATAAAACACCTTTCTTTGAAAATAGTTTTCATAAACCACTTTAAAACCACACATCACTTTCTAGTAAAAAATCTACACATAAAAACACTATAGTAGTTGCACAGTAAGAGAAATGAAAAAATATATATACAAGTACCATATTCATCACAATAAGTAACTGAAATCCAATAGACATGGGTGAACCTAGGGGATCAAGAATAAACCACAAGAAACCAATACATATGAAATCATCCTCGTTGACATGTCACTCACGATGAAATCAAAACGCTCAATACACTCTACCATCCTTTCTCAGGCAGGTCGAGGGAAAATCCCATAGTAATAAACCCAATATATCTACCTATTATGGGCAACTGGTTATTACCATAACCTACCAGTGAAGGAATCATTCTTAGAATATTCTCTCAATATGCCAGATTCCTATGTCTCAAGTTTTTGGAAAAGGGGTGAGCCAACCGATGCCAACCGAGCATCCAATTATATATATATATATATAAAGCACAACATTCATCACCATGAGACACTCCATGGGACAAACTCTTTCCTATAAACTACTCAAGTACCTGGGAGCCTCTAAGCACAGCCTCCCAAACAATCAAATGCAACCAAGGCAGGAGAATTATCCTAGGATGGTTTTTATCAAAACATTTTCATCGTTTTCCATAAAGTGCCAAACAGACATTAAATACATTTCACAATCACCACTTTAAAAAGATCCAAAACACTTGTTCAAGGTTCATAAGAAATTATTTATCATTAAAACCAGAACTACAATTGAAATTCTGTAAATTATGTTTAAAATCCAAACTGGAATTCTTTCACTAATGGGTGTCCGTTCAGCAAAAAAACATTTCAAGTGTCCTGTATAAAATAAACGACTCTTTTTACACAAAATAATCATTTAAAAATTAATTGTCTTATATTTTCTCATATTTCTTAAAATTAATAAAATATTTAATCTGAACAAATAGTGTGCGCAAACAGTAGGAAATAATGTAACTTAAATTTTAAAAAGCAGTGCAATGGGAACCTATGTCAACTTGTAACTCAAATGCGACAACACGACAATGCGACACACCTCACATAGGCGCACAAGCACGCACAAGCTGATGATCACATGAGCATGGAAAAACCTTTCCAACATGCTGCAAACACAAAGATAACTAAAATGCATAAAAATGGAATCAAAACAATTCAAGTGAACAAACGACACAAACACCACCTCGATATGCTTTCAAAACACAACTCATACCGTCTACATTATTTAGTTAACCGCTTTACAACCCACAAAGTGTTTACAAAAACCAGACAACACCAAAATAACTCACTAAACATTCTCAGGAGCCAACAAACTATTTTAATAAAACACTTTAATGCAAAACCTAACAAAAGTGTATGGTACATTGAAAAATACATTTAAAATCTTGCAGGGCTCAATAGTTTTTCAAACCCAGACTTACAGCATTCATATAATTTATTAAATAATTTAAAAGTTTATAAATATGGTTTGAGAAGTATACCATAGCGTTACACACACAAAGCCTGCTCAAAATCCCTTCTTTCCATCATACACACCAATTTTCAAAATCTGCAACCCAGGAATTACAAACATACCAGAAAACGACCGTTTTTCATAAAAAACCACTTTTCCGTTTACCCACACCAAAATCTATTCAAAAACATCTTTTATGACTCTCCGCACATTTACTCTAAACCAAAACACAAACTGAAAAGTTTGTGAAAAGCAACTAAACAATTCTGCATGGTTGTTCACAGAAAACCCGCACATCCCATATATACATATCAACTACAATTAAAAACTTGATCCGAATCAAAAATAATAATTAATATATATGCTAAACTAATTTTAGAAGAAAATTAATTCATGAAACAATAGTTAAATGCATAAAAACCTACCTAAAACGTGGATGGACCTCCCAAAGCTGGTGCGAAACCTTGTTCACACCACAACTACACTGAAGGAGTGAAAATGCAATGCAACCTCACCGGGAGGGAGGACAACAATCTGAAACGATATGAAATTCCTAAAACCCCAAGAAAACGAGTCACATACCAACTAAGGATTTAGGGTCTGGCCAAAATGAAGAAAACCACAAAAATTAATGAAACAAACACCACAACCGGAGCGGGGAGTACGTCGGCAAGGTTGGGGGGTAGGTTGGCCGAGTTGCGCGCGCCAAAAGAAGTGCCGAAGGGCCACTCATCGATGGAGGGGAGACCGGAGGACGACTGCTGGCTTGAGCAAGACTGGCCTGGGTAAGGGGGTGAAGGAGGTGGTGTGCGTGTGGGAGCCAATGGCAGAGGACAGCTTCACAGTAGGGAGAGGTGGAAAATCTCAGGGGGGTAGAGGTCTGCTGGACTTGGCGAGGAGGCGGCTCGGGGTGGAAGTGGCTGGGCGTGCCGTGGAACGGACCGAGCGGAAGGGAGGCGGGGAGCCGTCGCTGCGCATAGGAGAGGCTGGGAGTGGCGAGCTGAGGCAGAGAGAATGGATGGGTGCTGTCAAGGCCGGAAAGGAAGGCAGAGGGGAGGCCGGTGTGCGCAGGGAACAAAGAAGAGGGGGGGGGGGGACCTGCGGTGGAATAGGAGGAAAAAAAGGAGGGCTTTCCAAGAATTAGGTGTTTTCCTATTTTTTTCATTCTATAATATTAATACTAATAATATTAGTAATATTAATAATATTAATGTTAATTATAATAATAGAATAATGTTAATAATAATAATACAAATAATAATAATAACAATAATAACATAATATTATTATTAACAAACATTATTTTTAAAACGTAAATTCATTTAATTATCAAATTATGAAAACCGGGTACCCGCACGCTCATCACATGGACTAAAAAAACGCGCACGCAAATTGTGCACCTCTACGCAGTCTGCTTGGGCACCCACACAAGCACATGTGGTGACCACACTGTCATTGCTAACCATGAGGTGCCCGTGAATAGGTCTGGAACCCACCAAAACATGAAACACCAGCAATTTTAAAACCGGGTACCATCCAAATCCTTGATGCGAGAATGGGAATCCAAGAAATAATAAAATATAAATAATTTAAGAAGTCTGGGTGTGAAAATTCTCCCCACCACATACACTTTATTCCCCCAGAAAGTCACACAGCCGAACGAGGGACCAAACAAGATTCCATGCCCAAATAAAACCAGAAGAAACCACAACATAAGAAAATGGGAGAACACAAGTGGGTTCTCCCCACTACAAGAACTCAACTTGTGTTGAAATCTTAACAATCAAACAGACCACCTCGGGAAGGGGGGAGACACGAGAACTCCGAACCGAATCAAACTAACCTCTATAGAATGAGCGAATAACGCCTCAGCTGAAACTCAGAACTCTCGACCCAAACCAAAACTCCCAACACTAGAGAAAAACATCCGAGTGGAACTTAACCCAAGCAATAAACCCATGCATAACCCCAAAAATCAGCTCTTTCATAGGCACTTACCTCTCCAAACGAACGCTACTAAACCATGATTGACCCATACAAGGGTCAATCACACTCTTAAGAAAAACACACAACGCATAAAACCCTAACCTGACAAACAAAACTATTTAGATTACAATAGAGAATGTTCATTATAAATCAAAAAAAACAAGGAACTTTCAACAACTCCAAGACTTTAACAGTAGAAAAACAGGAACAAAATGACTTTAGATGTTCCACCACCAACACAGAACACAAAACCTGAACCGAGGCTTCACACCCTCGACAATTCCTGACTGCACACAAGCTTCAACCCAGAACCTGTGGTTGGGGATCTGGTGGCTGATGCATCTCCTGCCTCACAGTCAAGCACTGGAATCCTTCAGTCACAACATCTTCTTCAGGAGACACTTTATGCAGAACGTCTCTAGATGTCCCAGACATTCGTAATTATGAGATGTCTTCGGAGGGATACGAAATTTCGACTTCACGTGCCCGAGATGGCCACACTGGTGGCACACCACTGAATTTTCCGACGAACTAGAATCCAAAACCACTATAGAGGACTCTTAGAAATAGGTCCCTCTAGCACACCTTTCTCACCAAATGGGAACCTTTGCAAGTGACCAGATACGCTAGATTTCTGAAAATTTTCACTTCGAAGACCCACTCAGCTAAGAACGCCTCATCCACCAGTTTCTCAAAACAATGGCCCTTCAAAGGGAAAAACGTATCCTTGATCTCTGGATGAAGACCCCTGATGAAGAGGGAAATTTTTATCCATCCCTGCAACGCTACTTCTGGAGAAAATGACATAGGCTCCTTGAAATGGTCAACATATGCCTTCACCATCTGTTGGACTTGTTGAATGCGAACAAGCTCTTCCCTTTACTTTGCCTTCACTTATTCAGGTATAAACCATTGATCGAAGATGGATTTAAAGACATAACACATAATTCCAACTTGCAGTAATGGCAGGGCGAACAACTCCTACTCGTCCAGAGTTGGACCTTCGAACAGACCCAAAACAGCATGCACTCTAACAGATTCGGGAGTTCCCAATACCCTGAAGACGCGCTCGACCTCTTCAAGGCAATCCATTGTTTCTAACAGACTCCAATCACCATGAAGGATAGACAACGTCCGAGAAAGAATAAAAATTGGGCATGACTCATCAAAACTATGGGCACCTTTTTGGGTGGCATTTCTGAACAACATATATAACGACAAGATGAAACTAATATCAATCAAAGCAACATCAATAAAGCACCCTCATCCAAAGACAACAAGCTCAAAAAACCATACAACCACAAAAACAACCCGAAATTCCCTGTCCGAAATTCCCATTCCATTTTAGATTCCAAAACCATCCTTTTTTTTTTCAGAACCACTTTTTTTCAAGACCACTCTCCAAATACCAAATCCACTTTTCAAACCAAAATCACTTTCAAAAACCATTTTCCTCTTTAAAAGCTAATTTATAAAACAAGGTCAATTCTTTAATTTCAAACACACCCAGGTAATCCCATGAACCATTTCACATTTCTTCATCCACTTTCATTCATACGCACCAACACGCACTTTCCACACATCCTCTCACATGTGCAAACGTTCATAAGGAGTACCCGAGGTTTCACCCCAAACCATTCTTGACCAATTTCCAAGCAAACACCAGTTTTCCAAACCAAAGGCTTTCAGTTTTAAAACCCATTTCATAAATTTAAATTCATTTAAAAGATATTAGTCCCATTTTTAGAAACCTTTTTTTTCATTTCCAAAAACGCACTTACACCAACCAGAACAAAAATGACACTCAACTTCCATCAAACCACAGGAGTGAGGGACTAGTGGTCACACATAACCTGGCGACATGGTAGTGGTCCATGCCCCAAGTAAGCGTAAAAAACTATGAGGAATTAAAACCATGTACCTGGACTTCAAAAGGGTTACTACTCCATGTGAGATCACTATGTAACATCGGTTTACCTCTGTTTTCATCCCTCAATCCAAAAACAAACCAGAACGAAACCAATACTCAATTCCTGAACTATCCCTAGCGACTCGAGGTGCGGAATGGGTGATGGTTCATTACGTCCTTCCCGTACCTACCTCTAGAGTCCTGAAAATCCTAATCTCCATCTACCGGACATATCAAATAACAAGGGCCTCCTTTGATACCATTTTTTCACGATCCAACCTGGGTCGACCCTGAACCAGTCACCTGAGCCAGCCCGCGACATGGTCCGAGGGGCATTACCGATCCCCATGGGGTGGAAACTAGTGCCGGGCATCAAAATTTAATAGGTGGGAACAATTTGGCCCAAAAGGAAATAAATTAAGCAGCGGAAAAAAATAGAACAAAAACAAATAAATAAGGTACAACCAACAACACTACTAACCTGGCTATGACCAAAACTCCATGTGACCCCATGGGTCACTCTCCAATACGACAACCAACATCACTCAAGGCGAACAACTAAATCAGGAACCTGCAATAGAACTAAAAAAAGAAAACACTATAGGCATGAGTATTAGAACTCAGTAGGCTAGCCCGATATCTATTCCCAATGCACTAACTTTAAAATAAAATAATCACTATTTCAATTTTGAAATACAATTTATAAAAGTTAAGTTTTCTACATGTTACTCAAAAACAAAGTACGAGTCATTTTCCCTATTCATTTCTCAGAACCCAAGTCATTCTTTTAGTGATACATTAACATTTTTCAAAGGGGAAGTGATGTTTACATTTTCAATTTGCATAGAAATTATAAAACACCTTTCTTTGAAAACAATTTTCATAAACCACTTTAAAACCACTCATCACTATCTAGTAAAAACTCTACACATGAAAATGATACAATAGTTACACAATAAGGGAAATGAAAAGAAAATATATACAAGTACCACATCCATCATAGCAAGTAACTGAAATACAACAGACATGGGTGAACTTAGGATATCAAGAATAATCCATAAGACACCAATACAAGAGAAATAATCCTCATTGACATGTCACTCATGATGAAATAAAAACACCCAATATGCTTGACCATCCATTATCAGGCAGGCTGAGGGAAAATCCCATAGTAATAAACCCAATATATCCACCTACTATGGGCCACTGGTCAGTACCATAACCAAATAGTGCAACAATCATTCATAGAATATTCTCTCAATATGCCAGATTCCAATGTCTCAAGAGTTTGGAAAAGGGGTGAGCCAACCGATGCCAACCGAGCATCCAATCATATATATATATATATAGCACAACATGCATCACCCCATTCCACTCCATGGGACAACCTATTTCCTTTAAACTACTCAAGTACCCGGGAGCCTCTAAGCATGGCCTCCCAAACAATCAATTTCAACCAAGGTAAGAGAGTTATCCGAGGAGGGTTTTTATCAAAAAAATTTCATCATTTTCCATAACGTACCAAATGGGTATTAAATACATTTCACAATCACCACTTTAAAAAGAACCAAAATGGTTGTTCAAGCTTCAGAAGAAATCATTTATCATTATAACGAGAACTATAATTGAAATTCCATAAATTATGTTTAAAATCCAAACTTGAATTCTTTCACTACTGGGTGTCCGTTCATCAAGAAAACATTTCAAGTGTCTTGTATAAAATAAAAAGATCTTTTTACACAAAATAATCATTTGAAAATTAATTGTCTTATATTATCTCACATTTATTAAAATTAATAAAATATTTAATCTGAACAAATAGTGTTCACAAATAGCAGGAAATAATGTAACTTAAATTTTAAAAAGCAGTGCAATGGGAACCTACCTCAACTCGCCGCTTGAACGCGACAACACGACAACACGACATGCCTCACACAGGCGCACAAGCACGCACAAGCTGACGATCACATGAGCGTGGAAAAACCTTTCCAATGCACTACAACCGCAAAGATAACTAAAATTTATAAACATGGAATCAAAACAATTCAAGCAAACAAACGACACAAGCACCACCTCAACATGCTTTCAAAACAGAACTCGTACCATCTACATTATTTACTAAACCTCTTTACAACCCACAAAGTGTTTACAAAAACCAGACAATTCCAAAATAACTCACTAAATATTCTAAGGATCCAACATACTATTTTAATAAAACACTTTAGTGCACAACCTGACAAAAGCATATTGTACATTGAATACTACCTTTAAAATCATGCATGGCTCAACAATTTTTCAAACCCAGACTTGAAACATTCATATAATTTAGTAAATAATTTAAAAGATTATAAATCTGGTTTGAGAAGTATACCATAGCGTTACACACATGAAGCCAGCTCCAAATCCCTTCTTTCCATCATACACAACAATTTTCAAAATCCAAAATCCAGACATTACAAACAACCAGAAAACCACCATTTGTTTTCGTAAAAACCACTTTTCAGTTTACACACACCAAAAACCGTTTAAAAACATCTTTTATGACTCTCCGAACATCAACGCTAAACCAAAACACAAACTATTTAATATATATTCTAAACTAATTTAAGAATAAAATTAATTCATAAAATAATGGTTAAACGCATAACCACCTACTTCAAATGTGGATGGACCTCCCGAAGCCGGTGAGAAACCTTGTTCGCACCACAACCACACCGATGGAGTGAAAATGCAACGAAACCTCACCGGGAGGGAGGGAAACACCCCGAAACGATATGAAATTCCTAAAACCCCAAGAAAACAAGTCACATACAAACTAGGGATTTAGGGTCCGAACAAAATGAAGAAAAACAAAAAAATTAATGAAACAAACACCACAGATGGAGAGGGGAGGATGCCAAAAAGGTAGGGGGTAGGCTGGATGAGTTGCGCATGCCGTATGGAGTTCCAGAGGGATGCTCGTCGATGGAGGGGAGACCGGAGGCTGGCTGCTGGCTCGGGCAAGACTAGCTTGAGGTAGGGGGAGAGGGAGGTGGTGTGCGAGTGGGATCCAGCGGTGGAGGGCCGGTTCCCAGTAGGGAGAGGCGGCAGATCTCAGGGGGGGTGAGGTCTGCTAGACCTGGTTAGGAGGTGTCTTGGGGTGGCAGAAGCTGGGCGTGCCACGAAACGGACCGAGCGGAAGGGAGGCGGGGTGACATCGCTGCACATGGGAGATGCCAGGAATGGAAATCTGATGCGGAGAGCATGGCTTGGCACTGGCAAGGTTGATGAGGAAGGCAGAGGGGTGGACGATGTGTGCAGGGAACATAGAAGAGGGGGGGGGGGGGGACCTGCGGCGGAAGAGAAGAAAGGGGGGGGGGGTTGGCCAGGAATTAGGGTTTTTCCTCTTTATTTTCATTCTACTATATTAATACTAATAACATTAGTAATATTAATAATATTAATGTTAATAATAATAATAGAATAATGTTAATAATACTAATACAAATAATAATAATAATAATAATAATATATTAATAATAACATAATATTATTATTATTAACAAAAATTATTTTTAAAACATAAATTCATTTAATTATCAAATTACGAAAACTGGGTACCCGCACACTCATCGCATGGACTAAAAAAAAGCACATGCAAATTGCGCACCTCTACGCAGGCCGCTAGGGAACCCACACAAGAACATGGGGCGACTACATAGTCATTTCTAACCACACGGTGCTCGTGCACGGGTCTGGAACCCACCAAAACATTAAACGTCAGCAATTTTTAAACCGGGACCCAGCCCGATCCTTGACCTGAGAATGTGGAGCCGAGAAATAATAAAATATAAATAATTTAAGAAGTATGGGTGTAACAAAAATAGATTTTGTTTCCTTCCTAAAATAATAGAAGATAATGGAAGAATAATGATTGGAAGTGCACCAATTGTGTATGATTATGTATATTCCTTCCACCATTAATTTCATAGTGCTACACCATATCAACAATGGTAGTATTTATTGAAGTTATCCTTAGATCCCAAAAAATATCAAATAAATTATAAAAAATGAATCTAATTTATATTTAATAAATAGATAATTAATAGAAGGATCTTCTAGATAGTGGGTTAATTTGAACTAGTGTATCACATTAGGGTGGCAATAATTTGTTTTTCAAAAATAAATATCCCCTGCTGATATTATGTATTGAAGAAAAATATCTCCAAGATATTATAATTAATAATATATATATGTTTATAAGAAATGATGACCCATTTGACTAGTTTCATGGTAATGAATTTTTTTTCTAATACTGATATTATAAATGGATATATTCCACAAAAGTATGGAAAATAATATTTCTATAATATTAAATTTTGAATAAGGTATGTGCATTGTAATTTATTTTTATTCCCTTTTGTCTGAAGAATAAACCTACAATGTTTATGGATTTAATATATAGATCATTTGATAATTAAGTTGAAATATTTAAGGTATTACTTAATGATGATTTTTTATTTATTATAAAAATAAATGAGATTATAAAAATGACCTAATAATAGTTTGAATTTTTATGAGGAATAAATTAAACACCGTGTTAAATAAGTGAAACTTTTAGTTACAATTAATGACCGAATATATTCTCAAGGACTTCAATGATGAAGTATAAGGTAAAATAGTATTTATTAGTATATGAGTTCAACATACTATAATATATTCAAACTCTCCATCCATTGTTCAACCTTTTATAGAGAAGGTCTCTATTGTTGTTGGTTATCATAGCAATTCTAGCATTCTTAGGAACCTCTTTTATTAGGATTTACCACTCACTCTTAGTAATGGGTTATATAATACAAACACTAAAAAAATAATTATTTCCTTTTATATCACATCCACTAGATTGGTATTGAGAATGCATTAGGGTTGTTGGGATGGTTTGGAATTTGATTTAATAACAATTTTTTTTGTACTGATGAGTGGACTAATCATTAGAATATCCGAAAGGGTCAATAATTTTTTTTTCTTATTTTTTATTAATACATTAAGAAGCATTATATATTGGTTTTATTTAAGAAAAAAATAAAAGATAACATGAAGGGTTTTTATCCCCTAAGAATTTATACTGAATTGAGAAATATACGACCATTATTTCAATATCAGGTTGTTCAAAATTAGTTGAGATGGATTAGGAATTGGAATTAGACCGTATTTACCTCTTTAGAGTTTTTAGTAGAATAAATTATTTTAGAAAATATATGTCATCCTCTAAAATGATTTTATTAGTATTGGGAATGGGTATAGAATCAATGTTTATGATTTCTACCAAGGGATTACTGATTTGAAATCCAAAAAACTCCTCAAAGGAGTTATATGTAATAGATTAAATCCTTATAGAAAAATTTCCCTTAGTTCAATATTAGAAATTGATTTCCTCTTGAAAAAAATATTCTTAAATACTTTCTTGATGTTCCCCAGGTTTACTTTCAATCATTATGATCTAACTCACCCCATGTACCTCCCAATGATCATTGATTTGAAAGATTTCATTGTAGATATTAAGATCAAGGCAAATATTGTTGATGGAAATGGTCATGTTCCCATTCCAAACCAGGATGAATGAGATGATTGTTTCTGATAGGGGATTCCCAATGATGATAGGGGTTATTCCCTTAAACCAATGTTTGGATAATTTTCAAGGATAATGACATTGAAAGGATTAATAAGACATTTAACTTTTACCCAAGCATACTTTAAGAAACCCTTACGTAATCAAACTCTATGATTGATTATTTAAAGAGTGATTGATGTTAGTTATATCTCCTCAAGCTCTAAATGACAATACATGAAATGTAGAATAAGTTTAAAATTAGCTTCAAGATCACATTAATCCCTGAAAAAAATTTCTCTCTCATTTCCACATTGATTTAATGACACTGGGTTCCATTAACTTATGTTTAATGGTTACTTGTGTAATAGACTTTATCATTATATATATAAACTACAAGGGAAATTTGATTTTTTACCCTTGTTTGGAGCCTTGGTTGTTTACAAAAATTATTTAGTTGTTCTAGGGTGTTTTGGACTTATTTAGAGTATTTTTTTGAAGGTGAAAAATAGGAGCATGGTTTTTTAAAACCATGATATTCCTCTAGGAAAATTTTCACATAAATGAAGAGGATTATGGGGTGGAACATGGTTAAGGAACATGATTTATCAAACCATCAGTCTCACTTCAAAAACCATGAATTTTTTTAGTGATAAAATAATGGTTTCCACATGGTTTGGAAAACATTACTTGGGGAGACTCTTACCACATTTTTGACATGAAAGAAATCAATCCTTCTTTACTCTATTGTCTCCATTACTCAAAATATTATATAACACTATCATTATCTTATTCGGTGATTTTTAGAGTTGGTTAAGGTATAGGTTGGTCATCATATTTTAGGACAATTCATTCAGCATGATCACAATATCTTTCACACTATCCATCATCCCATTTTGTTTCTCATAATCACAAAAATGTCTATAAAATTAAATGTTAACATGATTAATTCAGATATTGACCACTGACAAAAACCAAAAAATCATAGTGTGAGAAAAAGTAAACATAGTGGTAAAATCATATAATCACTTGTAGGAAGTATAAATCATGACACATACTTTCCAATTTAAGAAACCTTAATTTTATCCTATGTTATTATTTTTTATCATATATTAAAATCCTTTAAGATGGTTCATAAATAAATTGGTAATTATCATAAGAATACACCCCAGGAGTGTCAAACCAAGTGTTTAGTAAGGCTCATTGTCATGCACTAGGTGATGCACCATTTTCAGAGTTAATACACCTAGGTATAACTATTACAAAACTAAACCAAATTTTATTATCTATACAAGGATTTAGTTATCGGAAAAAACACAAAATCATTTCCTTACCAAAATTTTAGGATGATTTTATATATTTACCCCAGAACTCTATAATAGGACTGTGTTCCATAATCTATGTTTTCTTAAATCTACATCAATAGGTTTCTACTAAAATTTATCTATATTAATTACTTCATAATGCGATCATTCCTTCTTCATATATTGGTTAATGGAATCAAAATAAGGGTGAGCGCACATGCTTAGTAAGGTTTATGTACAAAAAATGCTATCATGAATAAATAAAACATGATCAATAAGGCATAATCAACATTTCAATGTAAATAACTAAAAAAACTTATATTTAATTAATAACTTGACTATTATAATTAGATATGACATAATCAATATATAATGGTAAATAAATGAACATACATGAAATTTAATCAATAACTCGAGAATAAAATGCATCCATGGATAATATCAATGCAAGAGTATCATGAATAATAATAACTAAATTCTTAATAAATAAATTTCTTAAAATTGTATGTTATGATCTCAAACATTATGATATCTATATCTCTAATACATTTCACAAGATAGTTTAAAATTGTGGGTAAAAACCCATTTAATGATAGGTTATTGATTTTCCTCATGATAATATTAATTCACCATGAGGTTCTATAATTCTCGGCCCCAACTGCTATTGAATGTACAATTCATTCATGATATATCAAATGAGTGATTTAATTCATGAAGAAATTCACCTTATAAAAAATATCTACATTGTGTAAAGAATACCAATTTATCAATATTTTCTCAATGAATAAAATGAATTCCAAGGTAAAAAACTTAAATGTATAAATAGTATATAGTTTATGAAATTATAATTTATATGATAAATAGTATGGATATTTAATAGAAATTAAATATACAATGTTCATGATAAAGTGAAAGCTTCAGGAGAAGGTTAACAACCACAAAATTAATCTATAAAGTGAATATTAGTAATTTACTTGGTAAAAATAATCATAAACCATACCAAGACATAATAAAGATGGTTTCATTATAATATACCCCCATTGGTGTATGTGTAAAATAAAGGATTGTTGTTAATGATGAGTATAAATTCCAAAAAAATACCATTAAAAAAATTATTGAATAAAATATCCTTTACACTTTGAAAATAACATTTAAAAACTAAAAATTTCTAGAATATTTGGAAAACATTATTTGAAAATAACCTTCAAAACATGTAAATGAATCTTTAAATTAATGAGTGGTCATAATGGTGAGAAAATTCTGTACTTAATAAGTACAAAAAAATATTCCTTTTACATTTTTGTCTGAAAAATAAAAAATTATTTTATTTTAAAAATGAATGAAATATTAATTTTAATTTTTTTTGTATAAATCCAATAATGGGTAGAAATTAATTTTAAAAAACTTATAATAATATTAAAAATATTCTTGAAATCATTTTTAGAAAACACGGTTTTAGAAGAAAATAAATTTTTGATCAAAGTGATAAATAAAGTCGATTTTTTAAAAACAATTATCAATAATTTTATGTACCAAAGAGAAGAAAATGGTAATGTTAAATGAAAAATTAATTAATAACTATATGAAAATAAAATTAAATGGGTTTATTTTACAATGATCAAATAATTTCCTTCAATGGATACACAAGCATAAACAATCCCTATTAAAATGAGATTGAAACATAAATCTCTTACAACTTTGGTAACTATTGAATTTAATGAAACTTGAAAGGAATAACATAAAACAAACATTAAATACCCTAAATATAAATATATTTATGATATAAAATATCCATGGGTTAATAGATACACCATGTAAAATAATATAGGTTTATAAAATTATACATGTACCAAAGAAGACAATTTGAGATGAGCTACACTTTCAATGATCCTAACGTTGAAGTGATAATTAATAAATGAATATATTATGTATATAAAATTAAAATACACAAAAAACAAGTGTAAATAAAGCCTAATATAATAAAAACTCATTACACACATAATCTTATAATAATAAATACAATGAATATGTAATGCAACGCAATGAAAAGAAATTGACTTATAAATTTTTTTAACAACATGGTAATTTTCAAGTAAAATTACCATTGATTAAATAATTAGAATAAAAAAGTAAAATACCATTAAGTATGAAGTTTTCATTATATTACATATAAAATGGATATTATATTCACCATATAAAGAAATTTGTTTCATAACATTACAATATTCCTCAATGAATGGAAATTGAGAGAAAATCTCTTACCTCACACTTCCTTTTGGTTGAGTGTGCATTAAAATCCTGTATTATTTTGTAGGAATTTTAATAACTTATAAAATAAATATATATATATTTATAATATTACATATTATCCTTTTATTACATCTTACCACCCATTCATTAACAATATTTTATTATTATTATCATTTCAGGTGTTAATTTTCTGGTTATCTCATGTGTGGTTTTTCATGAAATTCATGATTCTTGTGTATAGGATAAGAATAAATCATCTACAGAAATATATTAATTTTATTAATATAATATTTACTTATTTGAATAATTTTTAAATCTGTTCCTGAGAATTAGAGATAGAAAATGAGCTGCATTGCTTCGTGGAGACCGTAGGTTGTACGTACGCCCGAGTGACGATATCATTCCCTTAATGGGTGAAAGGGTAAGAAAGTGGATGGTATAATAATTTTAGAAAATTAATGTAATTTCATATGTATTATATATATTAATTATTTTCATCATCACTTTAATGACCATTCATTTTATTATATTTAAATTACATCATTATAAAGATAAAATAAAAAATAGTATTACACCACGAGGATCCATAGGTTTAGTATCTTGGGAAAACTTAGACCAAACATAACATTTACAACATAAAGCATAAAATTTATTTAATTCCCTCTTCTCTAGATTCTTATTTGAATGTGACCTCTCATTAGTATGTGGAGTTACCTGAGGATATACATCAACAAAATAGTGAGCTGAAATCCCAGTAAGAGGATATATAAGAATAATATAGCATAGCTTAGCAGAATCACAACATAAGAAAATGATTGTGAACATGAGAGGAAGCATTAATAAAAGACTTGAAATATGGATATGCATAAAAATGAAACATCATGTCTTAGTGGTTAACTAACACACACAGTTTTGAACAAATCTATCATCATGTTCACACATCAAGTCACTTTGACTCATGAGATTCATCACTTTACCCAACTCATTGGAGTGCTGTATAATTTCGGGCGCATCCATCACATCATAATATTCTCATTATCATGTATTCCACATTGAACATATATAAAAATTAAAAATTAATAACCCATGTAAAGGAATGGGTTTTATCACATAATAACACATTCATAAACTTTGTATTCTGAAAATAAAGAGTGAATAACATACTTGATACAAGAACCATCAACCTTAAGTGAGAAGTAAAAGGTGTGCTTTTGAACGAAGAGTTATTTTGGAAAACATAAAATCCATTGAAAAAAATGTATATCCCAAAAAAAGGTAACATCATTATGAAATAATTATTTTTAAGGAGTGTCCATACCATAAAATGGAGTGAAGAGGGAGAACCCAAGGAAAGAAAGTTGGGTTCGAGAATTTCCCCTTACATTATATCCGAACACTTTCTTTTCTTTAATTTCTTTTATAAACACATTTTATTAATTAATTAATAATTAAAGAAACTTTTTTACAATAATATGTTTCATTATGGTCTCATTATGTTATTTTATGGGCATTTGGATGAGTTTTATAGTTTAAATACATTGTTCAAGAAAGTTAATTTTTATGGTTTTCTTAAGGAGTTCACTTGTATTCATAAATGGAAGTTCTTATAGAACATGGAAAAACATAGAAAACTTATACTTCATTTTATTAATGATATTATGATATTTTAAGAGATCTTATAATGAATTATGTTATTTACCATGTGTATGAATAATTAGATAAGAATTTACTAATTATGGTTTGGGTTAATTCAGGCATTTTTTCGACCACAACGAACTTGTTTTATTTAATCATTTAGTAACATGTACATAAGTTATATCCAGAACCTTAAATATTATATAATAAATATTACATAATTTGTTTCAACCATAAATATGGTTTTATGACCATATTTGAAGGTGGTAAAGAAAAAAAGGAAGCATGTTGTTTTTGTAAGTGATAAATTAAAACCTCACGAACAACATTTTTTTCTAAAATAAAAAGAAAATAAGGATGGTTATGGATGATATATTATCCCATTAGTATCATATAATTCTATTATATGCGATATAAGAGATTTAACATACCATGAGGAAGAGTATAGGTGTAGAGATATTAAGAAAAGAACTTGAAATTGAATGGGAATTAAAGGAAAAGAGAGAGGGAAATTTCCTCTTGAATCCTCCTATTCAGATCCTCCTTAAGGAACCTAGACGTGGAGTTTTTATGATAACATAAGATCCTGGATGAGGGGTAGGGTCTAGGAAAGATTTTTGGGCAGAGTTTAGACAAGTCTTGGATCTTGAGTGGTGTGGTTTGGCAAGGGGAGGAAGAGGGGTTATTTATACATGAGGAGGTGGTGTTTTTAGAATAAAATATGAAATAAAATAATATATAAAATTCCAAAATTTTAATAGTAGTTTTTGAGATAATAAATCATATATTAATATTATATAATTTTTTTTACTTTAAATTAACTTTATAATTCGAAATCTTTAATTTATTAAAAGGAAAGTGGAAGAAAGAGAAAAAGATACTTTAAGGAATCACTTTTTGACTTTAGGATTTAGAATTTCTTTTTAGGTTTGGAAATTGAGTTTATTTTATTTTAAGGAAAAATTAATGAAATTAAATATAACATGTCCTAATATAATTTATAGAAATTTTATGATATCATTGCATCATGAATGATGCAATTTAGGATATATCAGTTATGTGAAATACTGTATTTTTACTATTTACCAAAAAAATTAAAGTATTCCAGAAAAATAAAAAAAATTCACTCTAACCATTTTTCAATGTGAAGAATCCAAAAATAAATTCCATTTTTCAAAATTAATTATCTATATTTAATTAATTTAATTTTTAATTAAAATCCCAATTTACTTGAAAAATACAGTTTTTAAAATTAAAAATGATTTTATAATACTTTTAAATATTACATAATGTCTTATAAAATTATCTTAAAACCTGAAAGACATAGAATATTTAATTTATGAAAACATTTTAGGAAAATAAATTTTCTTTTAAATTAATTAGTTAATTGTAATTAATTATTTATGACTTAGAAAAACACCAATATTTTTACTATAGTCAAATTGTCATGTATAAGATGCCTAAGTTTTATTTAATCTTTCATGGTTTAGGTTACTATTATTTTGGATGATTTACTATTCATAAAGGTCATATTACTATAATTAAGGGTAGGTTACTATTCATAAGGGATGGTTACTATTCACCAAAAATTAATTTTGTCTTATTAGACTCCAAACTTCTTCCTAATCGCAATCATGTATGTCAGATTTTCAAAATTCCGAACATAGAAGTGGAAAAATTATGTTTAATGATCACATAGTATTTAGTATCATGATATTTCATTGTGCTTCTTAATTTTATTATATTATAAGGCATAATTATAAGAAGGGAATTCCATTGATAAAACGTTGGGTCATTAAATTATCCCCCCCTTATGAAATTTCACCCACAAAACTTCATTTTACATAAACAGTTGAGGGTACTTCTCCTTCGTCACCTCCTTTGGTTCCCAAGTTGATTCATCAGACTTATGGTTCCCCCACAACACTTTGACAAGGTGAGTTTCCTTGTTGCGTGGAACCTTATCTCTCTAGTCTAGAATCTTCACTGGGTTCTCCTCATAAGAGATATCATCTTCTATCTGTACCACCTCTGAGTTCAATACATGTGAGGGATCTGGTATGTACTTTCTCAAGAGTGATATGTGATAGACATCATCAACGTGATCTATATTCGGTGGAAGTGAAAGATGATTGGCCACGACTTCTATGAGGTCAAGGATCTTAAAGGGGCTAATATACCTTCATCTTAGCTTCCCTTTCTTTGCAAAACACATGACTCTCTTCCATAGTGATATTCAAAGGAAGACTTTATCTCCAACGTTGAACTCCAAGTCCCTTCAATGATTGTCATCATAGCTCTTTTGTCAACTCTAAGAAGTTTTGATATGTTTCAAGATGAATTGAACCTTCTCTGCCATCTATTGCAAAATGTCAGGTCTAGATAGCTTGCTTTTTCCAACTTCATCCCAACAGGTTGGAGTTCTACATTGCTTTTGATACAGAGCTTCATATAGAGCCATCTGAATACTTGAGTGGAAGATATTGTTGTATGAGAACTCAACCAATGGAATATATTGATCCCATCCACCTTTGAATTATAATTTATAGGCTCTTAGAATGTCTTTAAGTGTATGAATAGTCCTTTCATATTGGACATCAGTTTGGGGGTGATAGGCCGTGCTGTAATTTAATTCAGTACTCAAATCATGTTGAAGACTTCTCCATAATTTAGACGTGAAGTGTGGAACATGATCAGAGACAATTGATAGTGGAACACCATGAAGTCTCACTACATCTTTCATATATATATTTATAAGTTGTTCAAGCGAGAGATCTTCCTGAATGGTGATAAAATGGGTAATCTTGGTGAGTCAGTAAACCACAAACCATATCACATTATTTCCCTTGGATGTCATTGCGTGACCCCTAACAAAGTCCATAGTGACCTTATTCCATCTCCGCATGGGTATATGCAATAGATTCATAATCCCTTTGTACTTTTGTCTCTCCACTTTAACTTGATGACAAACCAACCACCTTGATATATATTCTGCAATCTCCTTCTTCATGTTATCCCAACAGAAGTGTTCCTAAAGATCTTGATACATCTTGGTGTTACCAGGATGGATAGAGAATGTTGAGAAATGTGCATTGTCCAATATCTCCTTATTTATCTTAGGTGATTAAAGCACACAAATCCATGTTCCAAATCGAATCACACTATCATTGTCAATATGGAACTCCTGAATCTTCCCTTCCATTACTGAATTCAACTTTTTTAGTAACTCCAGATCATCCCTTTGTACTTCCTTAATCTTCTCTTTGATAGATGGTTTCACAATCATTTGGTAAAGGTCAGATGTATCCCATGCCATTATGATTTACAAATCCATACTTTGCATATCCAAGAAGATAGAGTCTTTCTCAATCCATAACATGGATAGAGTAGTAGGTTCTTTTTAACATAGAGTATCAGCTACCTTTTTCCCCTTTCCAAGATGATAGTGAATAGAGAAATCATATTCCTTGGTTAGCTCTAACTATCTATTTTGACGCATGTTGATGACCTTTTATGTGAATATATACTTCATGCTCTTGGGGTCGTTGTATATGTCACGCTTTTCCCCATAAATATAGTTTCACCAAAATTTCAATGAAAAATCACGACTACCAGCTCTAGATCATGCGTCTGGTAGTTCTACTCATGGATCATTAATTTCCATGAGGCATAGGCAATCACATTATCATTTTGCACGAGTACACAACCCAAACATTTCTTTGAAGCATCATTGTATGTCACAAAAATTTGTCCACTTTTCATTAATGTGAGTATATGTGTAGTGATAAACCATTCCTTTAGATCCTTGAATATCTCCTCACATTATTCTATCCAGATTTACTTTACCCCTTTCCTTGTTAACTTAGTTTGCAGGCTTGAAAATCATGAGAAATTTCTCAGAAAATTTTAGTATTACCGAGCTAATCCAAGGAAACTATAGATTTCTGTGACACTAGAGGTCTTGGGCCATTCCTTAATCTCCTTTGATTTAGAAGGTCCACAAGAATTCCCTAACTTTTAATCACATGTCTTTAGAACGTAACTTGCTTCATCCAAAAGTCACTCTTTCTGAAGTTGGTGTATAACTTCTCTTTTCACAATGTCTCCAACAAAACTATTAAATGTTCTTCATATTCCTCCTTGGTCTTGGATAGATTAGAATATCATCGATAGACACTACCAAACATTTGTCGAGGTAATGTATAAAGACTCTATTCCTCAAATCCATGAAGATTTTAGGGGAATTAGTAAGTCAGAAGGGAGTCACCAGAAATTCATAGTGCCCATAGCTTGAACAGAAGGTAGTCTCTGGAATATCTTCCTCCTTAAACTTAAGTTGAAGATATCCAGAACAAAGATCCACCTTTGAGAAGTATTCAGATCCTCTTAAATAAATGAACAAGTCTTAAATCCTTTTAAGATGATACTTGTTCTTTATGGTTATCTTTTTGAGTTCCTGATAATCGATACACAACTGCATTGTTCCATCCTTCTTTTTCTTCACAAAGTGCACTAGTGCACCCCAAGGTAATGCACAAGGGAATATAAACCCTTTGTCCAAATTATCTTGTAAATGCTTCTTTAACTCCTCCAGTTTGATAGGATCAATATAATAGGGACAATCTGAGACAAGAGTAGCTCCAGGTATGTGTTCTATTGAGAACTCTACCTCACTATCCGGGGGAAGTCCGGGTAACTCTTCGGGAAATAAATTACCACATTCCCTCATGATGGGAATTTCCGCAGGGTTGGAACTTTCCTTTGACTCCACGATTTGAGCGAGGTATGCCTATTCACAAAGAATCAAGACCCACACCATTGAAGGATTTATCAAATGGGATTCATGATATTATTTTCATTTCTGGAGTAACATGTAATGGTTCTCAATATGAAAAGATATTTCCTTTTCCTGATAGTTGATATGTTCTCTATATAACGATATCCAATCAATTTTTATTATAGTGTCAAATTCCACTAAGGGAATTATTAAAATATTTGATGGAACAATCTTCCCACATACGTCAATGGGAGAAGAGTTAAACACTTGGTTTGTGATGATTTCACCACTTAGTGTTTTTACATATATTTATACATCAAGGTTTAGGGGATTCGATCTTATAGTTCTAGAAAACATTCATGATATAAATGAATGCGTAAAACTAGAATCATATAAGACTTTTTCAATTATTGAGTGAATAAGAATTGTACCTTGTATGAATTAATTATCTTGATCCACTGTTGAATTAGTGATGATAAATACTTCACCTATTCCTTTGGATTTGGTGGCTACTGATGCTGATTACCCTGGAGGACTCGAGGTTTAGTGCACTGACTTACATAGTTCCCTTCCTCACTATAGTTATAGAATTGGTCCATGAGATGTTTTCTCCTTTATTCCACCACATTCTTCTTCCTCCTCATGTCTTTTCGACATTCATGATCTTGATGGCCAAATTTCACACAATTGAAGCATTTCCCCATCCCTTTGAGGCAATTACCATGTTGCAACTTCCCTAATTTTTGGCATGTGGGTCGTTGAGTTTTCTTCCCACCTTTATCATTAGATCCTCCAACTTGAAACTACATCTTTCATTTATTATCATCATTGAAATGTGACCATTATCCAAAATCCATATCCACTTTGAGAACACACCTAAGAAATTCTTCATAACTCCCAATGTCTCAAATTGCAAAGCCTTTTAAAGGTGTTGTTTTATCCCACAAAAGAATCTATAAATTTTTCTATCATTATTGATAACAATACCTGAAGCATACCTTGAAAAACTTATGAAATTATCTTCGTAGGTCATTATAGACTCTCCTTAATTTTTCTTGAGCTCTAGTAATTCCCTCTCCATCTTCGTAGGAAGATTTAATGGGAAATACTTATTAAAAAACATGATATTAAAGTCTTCCCATTCTATCTCTTCAATTTTTTCTATTAGCTTGGTGTTCTTAATAAAATCCCATCGATGATAAGCCTCTCCATCTAGAAGATAAATGGATAGAGTCACCTTCTATATCTCAGAACAGTGGAGCACATAAAAGATCTTTTCCATAGAGTTTAACTACTATTCCACAACTTGTGGATCAGGAGATCCACTAAACATCGGTGGTTGTTGCCGCAAAAACACTTGATATCCAGTTGCTCCCTCTTTGGTGATGGAGAACATTCTCCATTATTCTGGATATTATTCATAACCATAGATAGTTGGGTAAGAATCGCTATGAAGTTTTGAACTCCACCTCCCAAATCATTGGGGATTAAGTTTAGGAAATTGTTGCATTGGCCCTCCCACGGGTTGTTGGCATGGTTTCTCCAAGTTCCCACCATTTTCAAAAATAGAAAAGGTTGGAATAAAATATAATTCAATAAGTTAGGAATAAATTATTCATTTTGTATGATTTAAAATAAAATCATAACTTATGGGATCCCTAGGTAATAATTATTGTGTTCATATTTGTACTGAGTCTCATGTTAGAGGTTTTCTCTAGGGTCCACTAATCATAATTCCCAAATTAACTAAAACTTCACTCTGATGCAAACAATAAAAAACCTCCATTTTCTTACATTAATATTAAATCATTATAAAAATATAAAACATAATTTTTTTACACCACAAGGATCCAGAGGTTTAGTGTCTTGGGAAAACTAGGACCGAACATAATATTTACAGCTTCAGGAATCACATTCATTTAATTCATTCTTCTATAGCTTATTATTGGAACTTTACCTATCCTTAGTACATGTAGTCAGCTGAGGATATACAACAAAAAGGGGCGAGACAAAAGCATAGTAAGAGGATAGATAAGACTAATATAGCCTAGGTGAGAACAATCACAACATAGGAAAAGGATCATGAACATAAGAGGAAGCATTAATAAAAGACTTGAAATGTGGCTATGCATAAAGATGAAACATCATGACTTAGTGGTTAAATACCACACATAGTTGTGAACAAATATAGCATCATGTTTACACATCATTTCAATTCAACTTATGAGATTCATCACTTTCCCTAATGCATTGGAGCGATGTATAATTCTTAGCGCACCCATCACATCATAACATTCATTTTGTGCTATATAATTCCAGGCGCACCCGTCACATAATAAAATTCTCATTATCATGCATGAAAAATATAACATATATAAAAAAAGATCATAAATAACCCATATAAAGGGATGGGTTTCATCAATAAGAAAACATTCATAAACTTTGGATTCACAAAATAAAGAGGGAATGTCAAACTTGATACAAGAACCATCAACCTTGAGTGAGAAGTAAAAGGTGTGATTTTGGAAGAAGTGTTCTTTTGGAAAACATAAACTCCAGTGAAAAAAAATACCTCATAAAATGTAATATAATTATGAACAAATTATTTTTAAGTAGTTACCATACCAGAAATGGAGTGAAGAGGGAGAACCCAAAGAAAGAAAGTTGGGTTCGAAAATTTCCCCTTACCTTATATCCGAACACTTTCTTCTCTTTAATGTCATTTTTAAACCCATTATATTCATTAATTAACAATTATAGAACCTTTTTCACATTAATATGGTTAATTATGGTCTCATTAAGTTATTTTATGGGATTTTTGATGAGTTATAGAGTTTACATAAATTGTTAAGTTGGTGTTTATGGTTTTCTTAAGCGATTCACTTGTATTCAAAAATATAAGTTCATGTAGAACATGGATAAACATCCAGAAATTATATTTCATGTTATTAGTGATATTACATAATTTTAAATGAACTTATAGTGAATTATTTTATATACCATGTTGATGAATCATTAGATAAGAATTTAATGACGATCTTTTGGGTTAATTCAGGCCGTTTTTCGACCACAATGAACTTGTTTTGTTTAATAATATAGTAATATGTAAATAAGTTACATACAAAAAATTATATAGGATATAATACATATAAAATATTCTCGTTCAACCATATAAATGGTTTCATGACCATATCCCAAGGTGGTAAAGAAAAAAAATGAAAACATGTAGTTTTTGAAGGTGATAAATTAACACCTCATGAACAATGTTTTCTTTTCTTAAAAAAATGAGATGTGGTATGGATGATATATTATCCGATTATTACCATAATATTAATCTATATGTGAGATACTACAGTTACCATACCACATGGATGATTATAGGTGGGGAGAGATTAAGAAAAGAATGTAAGGAACCCATGCTTGGTCTTTTGATGAGACCAGAATCTATAGGGCACGAGATAGGGGATGGAGAGGATTTTTGAGTAGAGTTTAGATAAGGATTTAATCTTGACAGGTGTGGTTTTGAAATGGTAGGTATAGGGGTTATTTATACATTGGGGGGGGGGGGGGGTGTTTTTATAATTAAATATCAAATAAAATAATATATCAAATTTATACTTGTAATAATAGTTTTTGAACATCATAAATATAATATTAATATAATATAATTTGTTTTAGAATTTAAATAATATTTATAATTAAAATTATATAATTTATTAAAAGTAAAGTGAAATAAAGAGAAAAAGATACTTTAAGGAATCACTTTTTGACTTTAGGCTTTGGAAAGTTCATTTTAGTTTTATAAATTGTGTTCATTGTATTTTAAGGAACAATTTATGATATTAAATATAACGTGGCCGAATCTAAAGTTATATAATGTTTATGTCATAATTAAATCATTAATGATTCAATTTAGGATATACTGGTTATGTGAAAAACAATTTTTTTACTATTCACCCGAAAATTAAAATATTTTAGTGAAATCTCAAAAATTCACCATAACCATTTTTCAACTGGTAGAATCCAAAAATGAATTCCATTTTTCAAAAATAATTTTCTAAATATGATTAATTTAATTTTCAATTAAAATCCTAATTTAATTGAAAAATAAAGTTTTTAAAATAAAATTGATTTCATAATGCTTTCAAAAATTACATAAGGTACTTTAGAATTATCTTAAAACCTAAAAGACATAGAATTGGTAATTTATGAAAACATTTTAGGAAAATAAATTTTCTCATAAATAATTTAAATAATTATAATTATTTATTTATGACTTAAAAAATAGTAGTACATTTACTATAGTCAAATTTTAACTTATATGATGCCTAAATTTTATTCAATCATTCATGGGTGAGGTTACTATTATTTTGGATGATTTAATATTCATAAGTTTCATATTACAATTCATAATGGTAGTCTACTATTCATAAGGGTATTTTAGTATTCACCAAAATATAATTTTTTCCTATCAGACTCCAAACATCTTATTGACTGCAACAGTGTATGTTAGATTTTCAAAATGAAGAACATAGAAGTGGAAAAATTATGTTTAGTGATCCAATAATATTTAGTATCATGATATGTCACTGTTATTTCTAAAGTGATTATACTATAAGAAATAATTATAATAAGGGAATTCCATTTATAAAACATTGGGTCATTACAATTGCTACTATCTATGTGAGTTTGTGATGGAAAACAAATTACATCAGTTCGGGAAGTGGTAGTCCACTATAAAATCAAGCAATGAATTTATTCACCGTTTGATGGTGGAGGAAATGGATAAATATTATTACATTAACATAATAAAATCTAATTATATTGAATACATTGGTTTTTATAATATTTTATGTGTTAAAAAATAATTTAATGTTGTAAAGGAAGAAAAAAATAACTTCATTAAAATGGTTACATTATCTTAGAGAAAACTCATTTGGATTTCTTCTGAGGGACCCAAGGTTAGTTTTTTGGTAGTACATAAGCTCTATAATTCTTATAAGGAATATGGGGATATATTTTGGTTGGTTTTGTGGATACAAATTACTTTATAGGTGTGAATAAGTTAGGGGAGAGAGTTCTATTTTATAATTGAGGAAGAGTGACATTTTTGTAAATACCCAAAATTATTTAATAATGGAAATTCAACCTCACCCCAAGTGCTTCAAAAATAGATAAATAACGGAGTGTAGTAAAGTAATTTTCATGAAACACCTCAAAAAAATAAAATAAAAAAAATACGTTTTAATCATGTTATTCTCTTATCCTCAATATTTACTTACTTTTACAATTTAATTTTTCACCACGATAATTATTATTCTTAACCTCGATAATTTATCATTTAAAATTAAAATAAATTGATCCATATTATATATTTTAGAACAATAATTATAAAAATTACATCTAGTATATAAAAAATAGGTTTATTTGTGTAAAATATTAATTTTAACAAAAATGAAAGTAACACACAAAACTCTATTTTAACCTTATTTATGGTAAATATATTTTATTGTATTTACTAAAAAGTATGAAAAAAATTTAAGCTGAAATTATTATATAATATTTATTATTATAATTAAAAATATTTAATATATTTTATAAAATTTAACTCAAAAAATTCGTATAATTTAATTTAAAAATAAACTCATTATTTGTGTCAAAAAAATGTGTTTTCAAGGAATGGAATTTTCAAGCATAAGATGATATTATATGAAATATATGACTAGTAATAATAATTTTTTGAATTTAAATTAATATATTAATATATATAATCTTTAAATTTCATTTAAATATTTCCTTATTAGTGGTTATTTTAATTAATTAAAATGGAAGAACATTATGCATCTAAAAATAGTTATTAGAAAAAGGATTTTTTAATCCAAGAAATAAACTTATACAAAAATTGGATAGAAAGATAATTAAAATGTAATTATTGTTTAATGTGAATAAATAATTATCATATTAATTTTACATAAAATTTATTTAATATTGAAACTTTTTAATTACTTTATTTGTTGAAAAGAATGACAATTTTACAAAAAGCAGCATTTTTTTACTATTCACTGAAAAAAAACCCTTTTTAGAAAAATCCCAAAACATCACCCTAAGATAATATTGGTATGTTAATCTATGTTTTTTACATTTTTATATAATAAAATTTATGAAATTGTAATTATGTAATTATAATTACCAAAATTAAAATGAAAAATAAAGCGCTTTTTGAAGAAAATGTATTTTGATGCATAAAATGTCTTTATTAAACATTTGAGTGATTATTTACCAAGAATTTATCAATAAATTAGGATTATTTAGGATATATATATATATATCATTATTAAGTAAATGAAATTCATACTTTCCAATTTAACTCATAGGTTATAACTATTATATTTAAATAGTACCACACGATTCGTCTAAGTTCGGTGTTGCGTACTATATATGATATAAATAATAATGTTATTATTTTAAAATCCTTGGGTTTCATGTTTCAAAATATATCAAAAATATTAAATTTATTTAAAAGAAATATAATTTAAATTATTTTGGTGTTACAATTACCCCCATCATTGATAGAGAAAATGAATAGAGAAGGGATAATAAACTAGAGAAGTGAAGTTAGAGATTGAAATCAAAATTAATTCTATAAGAAAAATAATCAAATTTGAAGATAAATAAAAAATATTAATAACTTAATCATTTGGGATCCATTTTACACACATAACCCTCAAGGATGATTAGATATTGGGTTTTAACTCTAAAATATATGCGGTTTATTTTCAAATCCTATAAATTATTCTGCTCTTAAATTTTACACATTATAATACTAGAGTACCTTTAAAACATAAATGGGTTACCTTAACTGAAAAAAAACAATATAAGAAATAAAAAAACCTCATTCATTCTTTTTTATTATGTGAAAAACAAAACAACCAATGAAAAAAAATATAAATAATCTTGGATGCCTCTAAAAAAGTTCTTATTTTAATGTAATTAGCTTTTCATGTCCCCAAAAAATTATCAAATTAAGTCTCCTTCATATATTTTCCCATTTAATTTTTATTAATATTCATGTTTATGTAATGATTCAGTAAATGGTTTTACTGTATTATCATTGAAATTAAAAATATTCAAACTATAAGGACCCCAAATGCCAACATCCCCAATAAGGGTTGACATGATGCATAATTTAGAGCCCCGAAAACATTAACATTAAATTTCACAAGTGAAAAGGAATATTAGAAGTGTAAAAGAGAAAATATTTTCCCAGTTCAAAGTGTTTGATTTGATTATTCTAAGATTCAATGGCTTTAACTATAGATATATTAACCCTTTATTTTTCATAAGCCTCTATTTTATGTTACTCAACTTTATTATGTCATAATTTCCTCATTTTTTTAGATATATCAAGGTCAAAATTTATAATTTTAATGTCCTTAAAGGAATTGTACTCAATTTCAACTTAAAAATAGATAGATTTTCTATAAAAATAGATAAGGTGAAATTCAAATGATTGTTTGATTTGTAATTTTCTGTCCATAGGTCATCATAGAGCTTCATAGACCAATATTTTATTGATGGGTTGATATCTATTTAAATATTTTTCACCATATCACTACTCATTCACCAATAATGACCATTAATCTGATGGTGATAGGATATAGAAACTTTTTGAGATATCCCATACATAGAAATTAATTTATGAAGTGAAGATTAGGAAAATAGGTTCCAAAATCCGGAATGACATCTATAGGAAATCTAAATATTAAATTTTTTTTCTCTGAGGAAGATATTTACATATTGAGGATCATTGGATGTTGTGGGAATATAATTACCTCATTTTGAAACATAATCAATAACTAGAAGAATTTACTAATACTACAGGAGCATGTGATGGTTCCTATAAATTCAATTCCAAAAAAATAAAATATCAATATAATTAGAATTATATCAAGAGAAACTGGGTTTCATTTAGTTATAAAACCTTATTAATACAAGTGAAAACATTGATAGAATTTTTAAATATCCCTAGAGAGGGTATCCTAAAATAAATCAATTCTAAAAACCTTTTTAGTGGTTTTATTTTTGAAAAAGTGTCCTCCACAATATACTCACTAATAGAAATTGAGAAAAACATATTACTTAGAATCATGGACACCTATCCTAATGAACAAAATCGGGAAAACCATATAGATGTAATCATTGAAAAAAATGGATCCTAGCTTGAGTTACAAGTAACTTTAGAATGATTCCTATTTTTTAGAAGCCTGTTATATCAATATACCATGGGAAATAAATCATAGAATAGAGATGATTATTTGGAAATGAATTAGGTACCAAAATATGGGCTGAATTATCATTGAATTTAACCTATAAACGTGGTCTGCTACAATATTTATAATACCCTTTTTATCCTTTATTTCTACGTCAAATTATTTCAAGATAAAGACCTACCAAATCAATATAGACATGGATTCTTGTTTTTGTAAAAGTTATTATAATGATAACTGAATGGATAAAATAGTGATGTGGTATTTTAATATATTATATACAAACTTCTCCAAAGTAAATAAAACAGTGATAAATTATATTTTAGTGGTGTAATAATTCATTTTTACCACGTTAAATTATTTTCTCTCAAATATATTAAAAAATAGATTTTATTTATTTCGTTTTACTAATATAAATCCTACTAAAAATTAATTCACATAACACATGATTTGAAAAATAAGGTTCTAATAAGAATATTTCATTATGGGTGTGGAGAAAAGACATTATCTATGACTTGAGAAGTATTTCTTATATGTTTCCATCCAAACAAAATGAGTATCTTTTAAAAATTTTAACATTAAATGGATCTGAATATCCTAATAAAACTTTTATAGAAACAAACATAACCTATGAAATAATATACATATTTAATATTTTTTTATAAAGGTAAGAAATTAAATATAACTTGGACTTATCAAATATGGTGTCTTCACTAGAGAAATTATTCTTGATGAGTAGTCCTTTAAAATAAAATGATATATATCCAAATTTAGGAAAATATTTTATCCATACATATTTACATAAACATCTCAAGATTTATTAAATATATATAAAATGTATACCAAAAAAATAATAGTTATCTATAAATAATTATATACACTCCCTTTGATTTTAGAGAAAATAATCATAATGAGACAATAGAAAATTCCAGGGGAATTATATAACATGGAGTACATGTAACTAAAATAAAACATGAAAAATTTAAAATTAGTGGTTTTTTTCATTGATATTACTAGGAAATATAAATTTAGTTGTACCCTAAATTCCCATATATGATGTATTGGATTTAATGTTCTGTAACATTCTCAAGGGCTTGATCAATGAAGTTATGGGAAAATGGATCTTTACTTTAGGATCTGATCATTCTGTAATCTATGATCAATTTATATTCACTACTAACCTTTTCTGGATGTATATATCTATTTTAATTGGTTATCACAATAATTCCATCATTCTTCAAAACCACATTTATTAAGCTTACCCCCTCACTCTTAACAATTTGGTAGATAATACCAGCTTTCAACAACTAAAATATTTCCCTTTTTAGATCACCAATTAGATAATAAATGAGTCACCACTTGGTATTATGGAATGATTTTGAATCTGATTAATAAATTATCTTTTATATCCTAATGACTAGGATAATCTAATTAATATCATAAAGGGTCTATCCAACGTCTTTGTTATGTTGTATCCAGAAATGAAGAATAATTCTCTACTGATTGGAATTGATAAAATAAAAATTGATAATTGGATGGGCTATCTAACCCCTAATAATACATAATTTTTAGAGGAAGGTATGAAATTATCTTCAAGATCAGGTAGGTCAAAATTACCTAAAATTTAAAAGAACTTGAAATCAAGATAATTTTCATTTTTTGGATTTTTTTGGTAAAATTGATTCCTTTATAAAAAAATATTTGAGCCTCTAAAACGTCATATTAGTTATTTTAATGGTTATAAACTCCAATTTTCATGATTTTTACCATGTGATATATAAATTTTTATCCTAAAAAGTTATTGTAGGAGTTATGTGTAAGATATTCAAGAAAAATAGAAAACTTTTCCTCATATGAATAGATGAAATCGATATTATCTTGAATTAATCATCCTCTAAATATTTATTAATTTTCCTCATTCCCAATTTCAACCTTAAATATATATATTCCTCATAAATATCTTCATAATCCCTGATTTTAGATAATTCACTATAGAAAAGAGATTAGGGGTCATCTTCCCAAAGGTTTGGGTCATGTTCTCATTTATAAAATGGATGTCAGAGTTGGTTGTTTATAGGAAGGAATGACTAAATATTATAGTAGTTTGTTTACTTATATCAATTTTTTGATTATTTATAAGGAAAATAGACTCATTGTGGTAAATTAAATTCACAATGTTACCAAAACATCCTTTAAGATACCCTTAAATACCCCAACACTATGATCAGTGAGATAGAGAGTGATAAATATGGGTTGAATCTCCTCATGTCCTAAATAAAAAAAATTTAATGAGTTTAACACTATATCATAGATAATATAGGTATTTTAAACTATTTTATCTTATAGTCCCACATTTATATTTTCATAACAAGGGTCTTTTAATTTTAGAGGCACAATTCCATTGATTGTGGTGCTCAAATTATAACCCAATAGGAATTGGTTTTTATAATATCTATTAATTTTAAATATAAAAAATCCATTAATTTCTATGTGTTACTAATTTATAGTTTAAATTTATTGAAGAAGAAGTATATTTAGTTTAACATGATATAATATTTACATTAATCTTTCAATCATCTCTTGTCTGAATTTTTCTCTGATTATTTGAAAAAATAGAGTTGGTTATTGAATTGTTTTTGGAGGTAGTGGTTGAAAATTATTGTCCTAATATTTATTATATTATAGTGGTGGTTATTCTACATTATCATTATAGGTTAAATAATTCAATGGATTAGGAATAATTGTACCAAGTTTCTTAGTAATTAGGAAACTTTTCATGATAGTCACAACATTTAGTGATTCAAGAGAGGGTTGTTTGAATCTAGATTATATCATTAATGTTTAGGAAGAACAATATTATGTGGTTATTTTCTAATTACTATTTTTACTTATTATAAATTTAAATTTTAGGGACAAACTCTTATAATTCATTTTCTCTATTTATCTATATATTTTCTGAAGTAATGGGAGATGATCATATTGGAAAAAATATTGAGTTGGTTAGTTTATCTTAGGAGGATATTAATGTTATTGAATGTATTTTTGTTATTATATAAAACAAATTTATAATTGGTATTGTTTGGAATGAAACTAGTAATTAGTTTTAATGATTTATAGTGGTAAAGGAATTTTGACCTAGTAACTACTGAGGTTGTTTATTTTCCCTCTAATAGAAGAATATATAGTCATTGTACCTTTTATTGATTTTTTTACTAATCCTTATAAATATTTAGAGAACTAAAATAAATATTTATATCCCTATTAAATATATCTTTTTTATTAACAAAATTATGGGTAAAAGTTTAATCCTATTGTCATGTTTTTTCCACAAATTATGAAAATGGAGTCAATAGATAAACTTTATGGAATTTCCTAAAATCTATCTCTTTTTACTTCCATGTGAGTGTTATAATTTTTACCAAAGGCTTTCATAAACCCTTAGAGTGTTAATCCCACTATATTTTGGTGTATTCTCATAACATGGCGAGGGTACCAATGTTTGGTTATATTCAGTCAGACCTTCAGATACTCATAAACATCATTGGGGGCTCTATTTTTGAAGGTACCATCATATATCATATTAATTAAATGTTTTATTCCTAGATATAACCCTTAAAATATGATATAAATTAAACATAATATTGAAACAAATCGTGAGGTACCATTTGTGGTATATCTTTTAACCTTTCCCATGTTTAATAAAATCTTTTATGCTTTTTAGTGAAAGTTTGAATACTCTTTTTACAATTAATTTTATTATGGTGGATAATGTACTTTCTTTAAAAATTTATTTATAATTATTCCCATGGATATATTTTTGTCTGAAATTATTTGAAAAATTCCTATATTGATATTTTAGGGGAAAATAGAAGAGTTTTATCTTGGATTAATTGTTTTGATGATGGGATCACATGGTATCAATGATTTAATTAAACTCATTGACATTATGGTATGTTATATCTTACACCATACCATGAAATTTTGGATGATGGCATAATTTATGATGTTTAAATAAAAAGTTATCTTATCACTAAAAAGTATTCATGATTAATTAGGGGGAATTAGTCTAGATAGGTGTGTGATATCCATTTATGGTTTTATATAGAACATTCCCTAATATAGTCTCTTCATACTTTAGATTTTACAGTCAATTTCCACTTTGTTAAAATATAAGGTTATGTAGAATACTTTCCATATGAGTGAAATCATTTCTAATGTTTTGATCCTTAGATAAATTTTTATTTAAAGGTAGATGAATCCTTGGTTCACATGATTCCACACACTATATATTTTCCAACAAAACTAGTTAGTTTTAACGGTCTTGGATATAAAAGGAAATACATAAATGGAAAGGGGATAATATAACAAATATTAGGGTGATAATAGTGTAATTTGAATTAGAAAAAGTGAAAGTTTCTAAGAACATGTGGCTCTTTGAAAAGAGTACCAATATTTGGTTCATCCAAATTTACTATATGGGTTTAAGTAGTTTCTTATGACATAGTTAGGATTTTTTAGTCCATAGAGACCAAGGTAGTGATCAAATTATATATATATATATATTATTGAGGGGTTTGGCTATAAAGTGGTTGACTATTTTGGTCATTTTTTAAAAATATTGAAACAAAATAACATTTTAATTAATGTGATTTATAACATGGTTAGATCCAAGGTTGCATATAGGTATTGATTTGATGTTTTTTATTTGGAAAATTTTTGTTTCACTAAATCATAATTTCTCTATTAAATTAAATAATCCTTACTTTATTTTTCAATAATTTATGATCTATATAATTCCAAATACAATAACCTAAAAAATTATAAAATTAGTAACATGACCACTTTAAGGTATAATATTTAAATATCCCTCAAAATATGCATCTTTTAAATTTAAAAAAGTTAAAGAAGAATTAATTCAATAAATGGAAATATAAAATAACTAAAATAATTAAAAGATAAAATAATATTAAATATCATTTAATACATTACATAGAACTTTTAAAAATAAAACCATAATTGGGTTATCCCTATATTGATGCAAATATTTCTATGGAATATAAAAATGACTTAAATAAGAAGAATTTAAGAAGAGAAAACAATCAAATGGGAATCAATTAAATTATTATGTGAATAGATTCACATATTGAAACTAATATTTTTATAGTGATAAAGTTAATTTGAAGAAAAAAGTTAAGATGAATAATTTTTTATTTAAAATAGGTGCGATGTTTGAGCCACTTATAATAGAAGAATTAGCTTACGATAAAAAATGGTTTCCTACCATTGAAAAAAAGAAAAATAAAAAAGACTTAAATTTTACTCCTCTAATATAACTTAATTATATTTTTGAATAGGATATGGTTGACCATATGTATTTTAAATCCATATTAATGGATAAGGTATGACAAAGGGTGGGGGATAGTGGTTAGAGAATTTAACTTCCATTATTCAAAATATTTCTTGCATTATTTTTTATTTCTCTTCATTAATTAACACGAAAAACTATTAATATGGATGATTCTGGGTAGATAAATCAAATATAAAATGTTTTTTACAATTTATTCTCAATTATTATTAAATTTCATCCTAATTGAATTTACCATGAAGAAGTTATTTCATAAATGATGGGATAAGTTTTCAGCCCATGAAATTTGACATGAAATTTAATCTTCAAATTGACCTTCCTAGTTAACTTTGAAAAAAAATTATCTTGTAACACAATTGAATGAAATATTACTCATGATTTATTCTATAAAAAGTTATAATTTAAAAATTAATTAACCTAGTTTATGGGATTCAAATATATATTTTTTTATTTGGTGTACACTTTTATTTTCCCAAATATTTATGTATTTGATGCCTAAAATTTACATCTTTTCTCTATAAATCTCCATTACTCACCAAGGGATAAATAATCACCATTATTTGAAAAAAATGATCCTATAATTTAATATTAAAATTTATACTTGAGATTGTTTCACGAGGTAATTTTAGAATTTGTTTAGATTGATTCATTTTAAAAGAGAATTGAACTTATGCTGAGAAATGACATTTAAATTAAAAAATTAATTAACCCTATATTTTATGAACAATGAAGAAAAAAAATCTTAAAAATGTAATGAAAATTATCCAATTTTATTGTCGAGTAAATATTTCCCAAAATCATGGACAAATAAAATATATTTTTTACTTTATTCATTTGGATAGTGATCTATTCCAAATTAATTTTTTTTTACCTTTTTAGCCTTGAAATTATTCATGATTATTAAAATATTATTATTTATATTTTTTTAATCATACTGATAAACTGTAATAAATATAGAATATTTTGATCATAAACCTATACATATTAAAACTATTTGGACTATTCTTTTTATTCTGATAAAAATATTCTATTTTACTTATATATATTTTTATAATTTCTCAAATTAATGGATGGAATTATGGGAAAATTTTCATATCCTTGAGTATATTTATTAAAATATTCTTCAGGATTTTGAATTCCATATTCTTGTGCTTATTCTTTATTTAAAAATATTTTATTGTATTTTCATCTCATATTACACCAATATATTTTGGACATTATCAATATATATTATATTGAGATCTCACATATTTACCACAACTACAAATACTATAGTGAAAAAAACGTCAATGGTATTTGAACTAATTATGAAAAAATGAAGATTTTTTCTTTAACCTTTTACTCTCATTCATAAAAACTAGTATAATTATCCCATATCAAAATTGATATATGCAATCCCATGAAATTAATGTACATTATATTGGATAATTTTCCCACTAATGATTTAGTCCTATTTTTATTAACATTAATCTTCTTGTGATTTTCACTATGACTAATCCTTTAAATGTATCAATAATAAATATTCCATTTCGAATGTCCATATAATCTTATATGAAATTATATAAATAAAATTAAATCATCAAGTTTTTTATAACCATAATTTTTTTTACCAAAAACCTACATAACTTCACTTTTTTCTAGAGTTTCCTTTCCCTACAACTTGAGAAGAAAACTAAAAAAACTATAATATGATATAAAAATAGTAGTTAAGAGTAATAGATAAGATACCTTGTGAAGTGGGTGGAGGTAACTAGACTAGTTAATGATAAAATTTCCACTTTTACCATAATTTGATCTTGTGGATTATTCTATTTTTATTGTCAAGATCACATAATTATCTTAACATCACTTCTCATGAAAATAAAAAAATTTCATAAAGTTAAAAATTAATTATTTCTATAGTTATATGGAGAATATATATATAGATAAATAATAAAAAAATGTTATCTTACCCAAATCACTAATCAACACTATAACACCCCCATTGAATCTGGGTCCTTGGAATACCTCATACACATGTCTCCATACACTAGAGGGTACTAAAAAGTGATGATGGTTTTCTAGAAATCATGGGAAAATTATGTATTCAATATCATAACAATTCTATAATATAAAAAATTAATGAACAATATTATCATAATAAAATCAGCATACTAGAAACTAGATAAATATATAAAAAATTGATATAGTGAAAACACATTATATGAAATACTATAATAATGCCTAAGGTGATATTTATATAATGAATCCATGCATACTAATATATATAGTTTAAAAATAATACAAAAAAATTTAAGACACATGAAATTTTTCAACCATGATAGATAACCCCTTCTCTAAACTATCTCATAAAAAATCATTGTCACATGTCAAAATGACTTTTCCATTAAGTTGATAAAAAAATCACATAGTCTGCACATCCACCAGGGTGTTTGTATGTGGTGTAATTCTATAAAACTAGTTACAAATCAACAATATACCTCTAGTATATCATGTTATACTCTATTAAATATTTATAATATGATTCAATAAATCATTCCTGAAAATTAAACAAGCTAGGATATTATATTCTTACATGCAAACCTTGAAATTTAACCCTACCCATTGAATAATAATGGTGTGAACTATGATATTTATCTCCATATTGAAATGGTATATTTGTAGGTGATGATGGTTTGATTTTTAACTAATGTAGTGAAATTTTTTTAGAAGTGGTGTAAGATAAGATAGGTGAACATGAAGAATGGAATAAATCAATTCAAATAGTTGATATCAAAGAAGTTCACCTCAAATAGAGTGATAAACCATTAAATTTGAAATTTTAAATCATGTAAAATCACCTAATCTACCTAATGATCATTAAAATATTATGATAATCCTCCACTGATAACCTTGATATACTCTTTTATAGGTATTATATAATATCCCTATTGACAATTTACATCCCCATAAGGTTTTATAAATCTTATCCATAAGAGTAATGTCTTTGTGATTCCCTAGTGTTCTGCTCCCACTATCTCTCTTAAATTGGGAGTTTATCTTGGATTTATCAGGATATTACAAGTTTTTATCTTAATAAAATTCTTACAAGGTTTTAATCCTCTACTCAACCATCAAAATGTTCAATAATAATCAAAACAATATTCATAACACAAGTTCAAATTTTGTTTAACCCCACTTTCAAAAGACACTAATTAGTATTAGTTTACAACACTCTCATTACGTTACTCATATTCATAATGTATCCATGCACTTTCTATCTAAGTAGATATTATGATATTAGAAAAAATCCTATAGTAAAGACTCAAAGTATATTAAAAAAGGGAAAATAAATTAAAAACCTACTCACACATATATATTAATAATTTACCAAGAAGCACATTATCAAATATAGTGTTAATGAACAAGGGATATAAAAGTCTAGTTGGATATGTAAAGACTTTGTCCAGATCCTATGACTGATGATGTACTCCTCAAGATATAACTATCTCCTATAATCATTCTTTAATATCATACCATTCCTCATGGAACCTGTTTCCCATTTACTAGAGATCGAACTAGTCTCATTTTCCCTATACCTCTTCTTTTACACCTTCTTTAATTTAATTTGTTGTTGAATTTTATAATATAGAAATGTGGGAATAGAATATTTTATCACTTCCATGTGCAGTGATAAATTTTATCCTCCTTAAGAATTATTCTTATAGCCAACAAAATGTCTATGATCTACCTCAATATGGCATATTAACTGAGGTACTACTTGATTTTGAAAGGAAATTGGTAATATGGAATGTTTATGGCCCCCTTGAGCTATTCCTATAAGCCATATAGAGAGTATTTTTCATCCATGGTGGATTCCATTTCAAAAAATTTCATGTTTATCCCTATTTTTATTCAATTCTCGATAATAAATTTTTTGGATGATTTGGGGTGGTTTTATAATTTCATTCATCACCCTAGAAGTGTGTAAATGTTAAGTATACAATGTTCTCATAAATTAGTTGGGTGTTAAGGATCCATTGGTATATAGTATCATATGTGGAGGATATATTGGCCACCCCTTTGACTATGTTTCAATGGAATTTGAATTTTTGAAAATTCATATAATTTTAATACTAGTTATCTTGGAGTGGTTTGTAATATGTGTTTGGGATTTTCATTAAATTAGGTATATAACATCAACTTAGCTAGTCCATAGAACTTTTTTTGATGTGAAAATAAAGTGGGGCTCGACCACAGAACACCATTAGCATGACAACACCTTCTCTGGTTCTTTTTCCAGACTATATTGTTTGTTTTTCATAATATCAGGGACTAATAAAGGCTCTTTTAGGATAATAAATATCTCTTATATATAATAATTGAGAAAAAATTTTGAGGTATAATATTCCAATTTTTTAATGTAGGATATATTTTCATATTAATGTAGTCTCAATCTTCCTGAGTGAATATTACATAACCTTTAACTTTCATCATTTCATCTTTCAGATCTAGCTTCCATGGAATATTTAACTCCAAAATATAGTAATTTTTTTCCATTAGCATTAAATAATAAAATAACACATTTTCATTGAAATTTTACACAATATATTGAGTAAAAAACAAAACATTCCATTAAAATCTAAAAAACATTATATGAATATTGAAATTACAGGAAAATAAAACAAAATACTACAAAAAAATTAGAAAAAAAAATGAAAAAGTAGTCCAGACCACATTCCCCCATACCCAAGGAATTAATTTTCATGAAATAATTACTCCACAATAATTTATCACCTTTTTTTTATTTTATCAAAAATTGATTCCTGGTGTAATGAATGTTAAATGGTATGATTTTAATAAAATCAATACTTTAGAAGTAAACACCATCAAAAATTCGTTTACCAAGTTCTTTATATAAGGTTATTTTTCACACTTGATTTAACCTATGTAATTATTTTACAATCCATCGTTTAAATATTCATTTTCATTTAGCATCACCTTGAAAACCGTCTCTGTTGATAACTATTTTACAACACAATTTTTATTTTTATTAGTCCATTACCTGTAAAAAATACTTATTCACTGAGTTTGAGTATTCTTGAACTAAACCATCGTAAAATAGTATCCATTCACTAAGGTTATTTGTTATAACCATGGAAAATAATTAGGGTAAGGGAATCCAACTATGAAATTTTATTTTTTTACTCTTATTTATGATGTATAATTTACAATCACACACCAAATACCAAGTCATATTAGGAAACATCTATTCTAATCCAAAACTACTCATTTTAATTTATTCCACATGACTTATCAATTTTTTATATATACAATCTTTTTGATGTGTAACATTTTAAATTTAAAAATTTTACCCAAGTTTAAGTTTAACAAGATAAAAAATGAATTATTTTTATTCACCTAAATTAAATCCATTTAAAATTCATTGCACTTGTTTTATTAATAATAGTTCCATGTGTATAGGGAATTTTTTCATTTTAGAGAATGAGATAAAGTATTCTCTTTAATGGGTGACACACACCATTTCTCCCCACACATGTATTTATCATTATGGACATGTTAAACCTGGGTTGAGAGATAAACAAATTCAATAAATAATTAATTCATGAAAAAATAGATTTGAAATGCGATTGTAAGTAGAATACCCATCTTTCCTAACAATAATTATATACATTTTTTGTGACTCTCTTTGCCTTCTCATAAATCTCTTCACTCATAGATCCTCCTAATAAAAAAATATAGTCAATGCAAAAAATGAGAATTATTAAAATTTAAGGAATCATTACTAAAAATAAATAAATCTCTACTATTTTTGGGTTTCCATAAAAAAACTATATTATAAACCCTTTATCTAGGATTCATATAAAACCATTAAAAGATTAGTAGTGTATTTTTATTCCTCAGTTGTAACCACCATATTTTAATTTTTCCTCTACTTTCCCAAAGGGTGACATCAAATTCATGTATAGGAGGCTCTATGGTAGCCAACTCAATCTTGAATACTAAGAAATTCCCTTAAACTTATTTATTTAATGAAAATTACAACAATTCTTCCACCATCATTGTAATGTATGGGGTTTTGGATCATTCTATGGAGGGTGGTAAAATGGAGGGTTTTTCCTCCTTGAGAACCCCTTGTTCTTCCTAGATTTTTGTGATTCATATTATGGCCTCATTATCACCTTGTTTTTTTACACCCTTCTCTAGTTGTTTTTCATGTATTTTAGGATTTTACATTTCTTTATCTTTATCTTACATTTATTCCATAACAATATATATTTTATTTTAAAGCACCTGGTTCCTTTTTGTTTCTCCCCTAATATTATGATCTATTACTTTATAATGAATAACATGATTAGTGAAAGTTTCATTATATAATCTTCCCTCATACATTCTTCCCCTGTTATTTTCATGAATTGACATAATATATAATATTTTGTTTATGTATAGGAATAATTAGTTTCTTCCACCGTAATTCAGGGTTATCTCTACCTTAGCCTATGGAAGCTCAAAAATGGATGTCTAGTACCTCTAAAAATATCACAAGGAGCCTCATGTTGATCAATGTGCTACAGTATATTAATTTTCTATAAAAAAAATTTCAAAATGAGTTTCATGAAGGGTGAAGTAAAACCAAGATATAAACAGCTAAAAAATAATGGAGTAGGGATGTTATATATTTATTTCTATTATTATTCTATGATTTTTTTAGTTTCTTTATCAAATAAATATTTTTTCCATTTTTACCAATAACACAAGTTAACTAAAACCATATTTTAAAAAAATTCCCAAATTTTATTAATAAAAATGTACTGTTACCTACTTATTCCTCTATAAGTTCACATGGACGTTTTAGTATAGTACCAGTGAGTACTAGATTGTAAATATATATGGGGATTGGGTGGATTTATGAGTGTCATTGGTTTGATGTTTAGAAAATTAAGTGAAAATAGTGGCAGATGTAATGTGTGTGAAAAAAAGTCAACAATAATAAATAATTGAAACCAAACCATGAGTCGATACAAATAAAATTCCCCTCAACGAGGGTGAAAAATAACTATAGTGGAAAATGGAATTAAAAAAATCAAATATTAAATCTGATGTTCATAAAAATCCCATGATTATCCACCCCTATATAAATAAATATACTATTTTACTAATTATATCCAAGCCTCCCTAATGAAAATATATGTGACAATAATTTTTTCTGCCACTTATCAGTAGGAATAATGAGTTCTTAGTTGCATGGAATTACACCAATATAATCTCTCTCATATTAAGTGTTCATTCTAGGTTTATCAGTCACTTACCATTATGGATATGAATCAAAATTATATATAATTTCACTCATCTACTGAATCTACACCATGTTTTATAATGATCTACGTTGTATGCTTAATACATGTTCAATTTTATTTTAAATCCAAATTTAAAAAACTAAAACTAGAAATAGTTGTACATACAATCATGTGAGTGTGTGTGCTCCACTCTCCTTACATTACTCACATTCATAGTATTCAAATACACATTATATATAAATATCCTGTAAAATATCATGTATAACAATACAATAAATACTCACAATACATTACCAAAATGAGAATCAATTGTAAAGAAAATCCCATATATAAAATAAGAGTACCCCAAGAAATATATAGTAAAATATAGAGTTGAATTATGATGGAGAGGGAATCTCATTAATTCATGTGATGAATCTATCCATCTCCCCTAACTGATGATGTGCTCTTCCAATATTTTCTCACTCCTTGAAATTTCATTTGGTATCAAATCACTCCTCCTCGAGCCCATATTCCTTTGATTAGGGATCAATACCCTATCCATTTTCCCTTAAAATCCTCTTAAATATCTTTTAAAGTGTCATTTGGAACTGAATTGTGTTATATGGACATGTGGAATTGGAATATTGTATCACTACTCTATGATATTCGAAATTCCATCCTCCTTAAGAAATTTTTTCATCACCCAGGAAAACTATATGATTTCCCACCATGTGGTACATTTATTAAGGAATTAATTGATTTGGTTGGGGAATTGATATGGGGATATATTTGAGGTTATCTTTAAATATTCATGTAAACCAAATGAAAATTATATTTCTTCAATAGAGGAGAAAATTTCAAAGCATTCCTATAAGAGGAAATTGTCTCCAAATTAATTCACCCAAGTGATAAGTTGATAGAGGATTCAGAGAGGCTGTGTTATTTCATTTATCACTTTGGAAGTGTGGCAGTGTTGAGTGTAATTTTTTTTAGAATTATTTCCAACTATGTCATATTTATAATGCAATATTCATTAAAGTTTAAGGATCCATTAGTGTCTTCCATAATATGAGAAGAGGAATTGAGGCAATATTTGAAAAACCCCACAGTCTATGTTTCTTTAGAGTTTGAAATTCACCTAATCCAAGGCATCACGATGTTGGTTACATTGGTGAGTATTTTTAACAAGCATTAGGGATTTTTTTATTATGTTTGGTGCATGAAATAAGATAATGTAGTCCACCTAACTACCACTAATATAGACATAATATGACAATCGATAGAGGGAAAACATTAACATGAAAAATGAATATTATATTCATTTTCAAGAATATGTTTGGAGATAGAATAATATGAGGGGTTAGCATAGGCTCCGTTGGGGTAATAACTATCATGATTTGTCCCATAGGGGCCTGTGCCGTGACTCACCACATCTGCCTCCAATAGGCTAGGGGATGGTGACTAGCACCGAGTTGTCATATCACTAACATGGGAGTCATTCACTATGTACTAGTACACATGAACAAGTTCCAAGACCCCAAAATACTGAAATGTAAAAAAACAATAAGTAAAAAAATGCATACATACCACTAAGATACCACAATAGAGTATGAATTTAGAAGTATTGGAATGTAAATAGGGCCAAATACAAGCCCACCAAAAATAGTCCATAACACAATTCCAACCTAGAATTAAAGGTACTGGGAATGATGTATGAAAGACACATGAACATACATTGGTTTATCCAATCTCACTAAACAACATCTGGTACTAGTCCTCCTAGGACCCTTCCAAAAGGTCGATCATATACACAAGACACGACACTTGCGGGAAAATATCGTGCAAGGGTGATTATAACAATACTCAGTAGGACACCTCAAAACTAGAATGAAATACTGAAAAGGAATACAATAAAGAAATACCATAAAAGAATATCAAAAGGGAATACCACAATGTAAAGTACAGTCATCTCTACACAGGTATATGTCTACGACACAAATAAAATGAATAACTATATATACTAAAGAGAGACATCATGCCATTAGGTGGTCATAAAAAACTATTAGACACATGATTCTACTCAAAGCATGATCGTTTTGGGAGAACTCACTCCTCGAGCCATGATATCATTAGAGACACTCAAAAATATGTATAACTTATTAGTTCCTTTCCCAAATAAGACATATTGGTCAATGAAGACAATGATACATAGAGAGGGGGCCACACCCAAAACTGACAGGGGGTCACCACAGATCCTGACCATACTCACTGGGGGATACAATGTACCTGACCTAGATCAAACCTATACATAGGTGATTACACCCAGACGCACTAGGGAATACCACTGACCCTATTGGTGTGGAATTCTAGATAGAGGATCATCACCCTTCTCAATGAGGTTATGCGATTCTACAGTCTCCACTAGGGTTGGTATAGGATATCAATCCAGTCTCAGGGAGGGATACTAAACTCTATTTGAGACTTGGCCTTTAGAGGGGATTAAATTCTATTGATGTGGAAATAATACCATACTAAAAACTCAAGGTAAAGACCAAGGTAATTCTCTCAACCTATACTGGTCCAAACTAAAAACTAAAAACTTGTTTCAAAATTATAGTCTCAACGTCCTAAACAAGTCATCGATTGGAATATCTATTTAAAAGATATGCTCGTTTGATTGAAACTACTATTAGGCCTACCAGGGCCAACAAAACTACTATTGTGGTTGGTCTAACCTACAACCATAGTCAATTTCCACGGTCAACCGTCACAGTTAGTTGACTTACCTTGTGGTTGGTTTCTTGGTCTCTACACCCATGGTCAACCGTTGTAGTTGGTGCTCCCATTGTAGCTCAGGCTTTTGTGACCCTGTGGTCGACTATCACAGTCGACCATGACTGGTCTCCACCATGGCCACCCCAAATCAGACACAATTCCACCTGGATCTGACCTGAGTCTGCTTCATCTGACCCAACCGACCATCTCGACCCTGCCCATTGGTCTGGCCTAACCCATTTGTTCAATCTAGCCCGAACCATCACATTCTATTTCCATCATGTCTCTTGAGTCTCTCCACAAGGTCTACCTCCAATGGACCCATCAACACCTCCACAACTACTAACTATAAACCACCGTCATCACCCCGTCTCGCCACCACCGCGTGCCCGTCATCACTAGTGTCTCCTGTGGCTACCACTGGCGATACCCAGCCACACCCATCTTTTCCACCATGCACGACTGCCACCGATAGTCGCCAGTTCCACACTGATGGACCTTTTTATGGACCACTCTACCTCCTTTGAGGCCTAAAAATCAAAACAATATCATATTCTAACTCCTTGGATCCCGATCTATATATATCTATCCTCGGTTGTCGATTCTTTTCAAATCTAGGGGTTTGATCATGCTTGGAACCTCCAAGAAATTTTGAGAAGTGAACCGCGTGGTTGCAATAGTGAATATTGAAATGAATGGATGGATAAATAAAAACAAAAAATGGCTTAACATATTTGGCCAAGTGTTCCTGTCCAATTATCAAGAAAAGGGGATCTGGGATTAGAAAAACAGATTTAATAAACCCCAATAACACACAAACAAAACCATTCCTCAAATATGATCAAACTAAAGATTGATTTGTTTGTTTATTGGTCCTTTTTAATTGTGGAATTTAATAAAGAGTAAATAAAATCAAGATAAAATGATCTAACTTGATTTGGATTTCTCACGGATAAAGAAAAATCCCCAAATTGTTCCCACATGCATGGTCCCTCGAATCCAAGGTACATCAGTCATTGATTCATGATCTGTTGTCCTCACCTGAGAGATATTCCTCAAACATTTCTCCAAGAATTCTCCAAGGATTATAGTTTCTTATGACTAAACCTATAAATTTTCCATAACAACATTTTTAATGATTGTCAGCCACAACATCAATAAAATAATTTTTATAAAATATTTTGTTTTCCCACTATGTTCCACAAAAAAGTTTTCACAAATGAACCACTACTACTAAAGGTAAGTCATTCATATGTTAAATATTACATTTTGATCTCAAAGGTTCCCTCATATTTTTGATCATTGCACCTATTTAAAAATTATTCCACTTTTTTAAGAAAAACATGCGCACATACAATTAAAAAGTTTTAATATTTTTTAAACATTTATTCGAGGAACACTGGTCCTTAGAATCATACATCATCTTAGTTCCTGGTCCCAAAATCATTCCATAGAATATTAAAAAATAGTACACAGAAAAATCTGATACATTACATATCCCCCCCTCGAGGCTTTATGTCCCCAAAAGCCAAAATAATGGATGTTTAAATAGATGAGGTTACTGAGCACAAATCTGAGGCTACTTCTCCCATGTGCTCTCTTGGAGGTTCTCATGATACCACCAGAAATAAACCAAGGGAATTGAACACCCTCTAAATATCCTCTCATGCTGATTCTCAATCTCTACTGGGTAATCGACAAATGTTTCTCCATCCTCAATGTCCATCTTACCCCATTTGATGACGTGTGATGGGTCATGAATGTACGTCCTCAACTACGACACATGGAAGACATCATGTACCCAGTCTAACTATGCTGGTAGAACCATGAAGTATGCCACCACTCCAACTCTATAAAATATCCGAAGAGGGATGATAACCCTCAAAGATAGATTTCCACCCTAACCAATTATTCACAATCCATGTGGAGGTGAAAACCAAAGAAACACATGGTCTCCTTCCTCGAACTCCAAATGCCTCCATCGCCTACGAGAATAAGAATTATGATGTATTTTCATAATCCTCACCTGCTCCTAGATGATTTGAAACTTTTTTATAGGACATCACACCAACTCCATGCCCTTGAGTGATGACTCTCCTAGGTCAGTCCAGTAAAGCAGTGAACTGTAGGGTAGCCCGTACAAGGACTCTAATGGTACCATACCAATGGTGTAGTAGTATCTATTGTTTTATGAAAAATCCACCCGTGGAAGGTGATCCTTCCATCTATAGACAAAATATAACATGCACACCTATAGTATGTCTTCTAAAACCTGAATGGTTTCCTCAGTTTGGTAGTCTATCTATGGGTGAAACACTTTTCTCAAGTGTTTCTAGGTTCCAAACACCTCCTGTAATCCCTTTCACAAATGGGATGTAAAACGAGAATCATGATATGAAACTATCATCGATGAAACTCCATGGATTTAAACTATGTACTATACATAGAGGCATCCTAATATCACTACTGAACTCTACTCTCAGATAGTTAGGAATTTGGTTGTCTTGGTGAGTCAGTCAGCAATCACACATATAGAATTGTTTCCCCTAGAAATACGTTGTAAACCTATCACAAAGGCCATCAATATCCCATCCCACTTCCATTCTGGAACCACTAGGTGTTGAGCTAAACCTGCTAGAACCTGGTGCTCATCCTTTACTTACTGAAGAGTAATGTATCGGGAGAATTACTATGCAACTCCCTTCTTTATCCCTATCCACCAAAATAGACATCAGAGGTCTTGGTACATCTTCATCACACCTGGATTTACTGCTAAATCGGATGCAAGAAACTCCCTCAAAACCTCCTCCCACTTGTACTACTATGCATCCATAGAAAATACTGATGTTCCCCCACCTATCAAATATCAATCAGGAGTTTTCCCTATCGACACATGATCACATATAGTCTCACAGTCTGTATCCCCAAGATTCACCTCCCAAAATCATTGTCAGAGTGTAGGGTGACAACCATTGACTGTAGGTAATATTCTCCACCTCCATCCACAAAGGATATCTTAAATGAGGCCAATTTTTCCAATGCCTCATTTAGAAACTGAAAACTAGATCTCTTATTGAGAGAATCTTCCACCACATTCCCCTTCCCAATAGTACAGACAAACTCAAAGCCACAGTTATAGGGGAACTCTATCCATCACCTCTGTCTCAAGTTTAGATCCTTCTAATATAAGATATATTTTAGATTATTTTCTTCATATTAGACAATAAACCACTCACCCATCATGTAGTGTTGCCACATATTTAATACGAAGATGACCACTACTAGCTCAAGATCATGGGTCACATAGTTCTGATCATGTGGTATAAAATAGTGTGAAACATAGGAAATCACCAATTCCCCCTGTATTAGGGAAAAACCAAGACCTATCCCTGATGAATCACATAACACCACACACTCGATGCCTTCCTCCAATAAATTCAGAATGGGAGTACTCCTCAACCTTTGCCTCAGCTTCTGAAAGTACTACTGGCACATATATGTCAACATGAAGTGATTAACCTTTCACATCCAAAATTTCAAGGGTTATGAAACTATGGAGATTAAAAATTTCATATAGTTCCCTTTCAATCCAAGAAAACTATGCACCTTAATAACACTCTTGGTTGGCTCCCAAGCAAGCACAACCTCAACCATCGCTGGATCCACTGCAACTACATCCTCTGAGATGACTTGTCCCAAAAAATGGACTTCTGGAATCAATTACTGACAATTTTAGAGATTTATGTAAATTTGGTTCTCTTATAGTGTGTACAGGACCATTCTCATGTGTCTCGTGTGCTCCTCGTCGGATGATGAATACACTAGGATGTCATCGGTGAAGACCACCATGAACTAGTCTAAGTAACACTGAATTATTTGGTTCATGAGTCCCATGAATAGATATGGGGTGTTTGTTTGCTATAAAACATCGCCAATAACTCATATAGACCATAAATACATATAAAGGTCATATTTGGTATATCCTCATCCTATACTCGTAGCTGGTGATAGCCTAGTCTGAGGTCTACCATCGAGAACCATCATGTCCCTTTCAACAGATCAAATATGTCATCGATATTCATTAGTGGATACATATTCTTTATGATCCATTGGTTCAAGCATGAGTAATCCACACATAACATCAATCTCCCTTCCTCCTTATTAACAAACAAAACTGGGGCTACCCTGGGTAAAACACTAGGTCTCACGTAGCCCTTCCTCTGCAAGTCCTACAAATGTATCCTCAGCTCATGAAGTTCTGTAGGAGCCATCTGATACGTAGGTGTAGATATCAGGGCTATCCTAGGGTGTATATAAATGAATAATCCCATCTCTATAGGGAGAGGTAAACCAGGAACATCTTCATGAAATATGTACTTAAACTCTGCCAGCACTATAGGAAACCGATGAATCATATCATCCACCACACCAAGGGTGAGTCTAGCCAAAAGGTGAGCAATTAACTTCAACATTCTATGTGTTAGTCCATCCTGTGCACCCTATGTTTCCTTTTCACCAAAAAATGAAAACCTGGTTTCATCCCTATAGACACAGTATACTCTTTGCCTAAAATAGTTGATCTGATCCCGAAATATAGATAACCAGTCCATACCAAGAATACAATCACAAGGCCTCGATGTCGCTACTAATAAGTCCCAAACAAAACTCTCACCTCCAAGAGTTAGGTCACACTATCAAAACTAGTGTGTGATCATCAAGTCTCATCCCGCATGATTCTCTAAGAGTAATTGTTGAGTCAAAAATTCAACTGGAATCTACGAGTCATGAACAAGGTTCATGGAAATAAAGGAATTACTTGAACCAATTTCCATCAAAACTACAGATAAGGTTGAAAAGAAACAAATCATACCTTATATCATCCCTAGATCCTTGAGTGCATAAGCCTCCATCACCTATATATTGCCTCATCCCTAACCACCATCTCCATGTACGTAGCATGTACCACCTAAGGGTGGTGGCAGTAATATGTAGAACCTACAACCACCTCCTACTACCATCCATTCCCCTCTTCCACTTTCTCCGCCCTATGGACCAACCTTCTCCTATATCTTCCTCTACCTCAACGTCCCCTCGACTATCTCCCGAACAACTGTACAACGGGTCGAGAAATCTTGTGCTAGATGTCCCTGACTGCTATATGAGCAATACCATCTATCCAAGGGATGACTCGAGCCACCCAGGGATCCCTAAACCAGTGACCCTGAGTCCTGAGATATTCCACTAAAGTAAATGATTTTCCTGGATCACTGTGACTTCCGTCGGCTACCAGATGGCAAGGTCTCATCTACCCAGGTCCAACTGTTATCTCCCACTACAAGTGTCTTCTCTACGAGAAACATATCTACTAGAAGGGCTCTCTCAAGTACCCCATCATAAGTTGAAATGATAATGGATACAACTTATTCCCTGATGTCCTAATGTAATCCCTAATCAAAGGTATGTGCCCAAAATAACTGTTTTTATACCATATCCATGGATTATCACGAAAGATCAATGAAATTCCTTGAATACTCTACCATGGTCATACTACCATACTGCAGATATAGAAGCTCTTGTATGAGTACCAATATAAATATGTCAAGATAGAACTCCTCCTCGAAGAGACACTCTAAGTCTATCTAGGAGAGAGCTATCTCATTGTGTGATTGAGTCACCAAGATCCCCCAATTATTCATAGAGATTTGAAGAATAATCAAAACATGGTCTACCATCTAGTCGGAATATGTCTTCACAATGAGGAAAACATTGGTGAATGCCTCTAAAAAATCCTTATACATCTAGGGATCTAGTTCACCCCAAAACCTAGGAGGTCGCTGTTTTTGAAACTCATACAATACACTCATCCTAAGTGCATACTCAGCTCATAGTGTTGGTAGTATCTAGTACTATATGGGTTGTGGTGTGGATAATAAATGACCTGATGGTTCCATCTTGGGTACATGTCCTGGTACCGATTCCTCTTCACTAGGAAGATCATCTTTATGATGACACAGTAGAATCCTAGATGGATGTCTACATGGAGGAATCCTGAAATAAAATATGATATACCACAGTCAATCGAGTATATATGGATACCTAACTCAATAAGGACATGGAAAACACAACCATTCCAATATGTTGTGGGTACAATTTGTTTCCCTACAACCAGTGTTTTCATGTATCGAGTTGAAAAGATGGAAAACAGAGTCCTAGTAGATGGATACATCGGCCACCACACCAATACTAGAGTCCCTATCCTAAAATCCAAGCTGAAAACACTTAACACTATTTCACCAAACCAACCTCACATACTCCCAGTACTAAAGTATAACTGACCCCCTTTGATACCACCCTATCATAATTCATCCTAATGGGGCCGATGCCGCAACTCCCCAAGCCTGCCTCCAATAAGACATTAGTTAATGATTTGCATCAAGTAAGGATATCACAAACATGGGAGGGATTTCCACCAATATGGAAACAGATATCTCCATGGCCAAAAAATGATTAAATTTAAAAAACCACTAAGTAAACAATGCAGGCATACCACTAAGATCTCATAATAGTGTACAATAGTAAAAGTAATGGAAATTAAACAGGTCCAAATACAAGACCACCACAAAGAGTTTATAACTCAAGTCCATCATGAAAGTAATGATATTGTGACTGCTGTCTGAAAGCTGCATGAACACACATTAGTCTATCCAGTCTAACTAAGCACGATATGGTCTTGATCCTCTAAGGACTCTGAAAAAAGTCCTATCATCATCACAATACACGACATATGATGGAAAATTCCATAAAGGGGTTAGTATAACGATACTCAATAGGACACCCCAAAACCACAAAGCAATACCACATAGGAATACCACAAAGGAATACCATAATGGAATACCAAAAAGGTATACCAAAAAATAAAGTACAATAATCTCTATATAGGTATATATCTACAATGCATATAACATGAATATCCGGATATACCCAAGAGAGACACCACCCCATTAGATGGTAAAAAATACCTATTAGCCACATGATTCCTCTCGAAGCATGCTCGTTCTAAGATAACTCACTCCTTAATCCATGATATTATCAGAGACACTCACAAATAGGTATAAGTCATTTGGGACCTGTCGAAATAATAATTATTGGTCAATGAAGACTATGATGCACAAAGAGGGCATGGGGCCTAGAACTGACTTGGGGAAACCATAGATCGCACCTATACACACTGGGTAATACCAAAAACCCAATATAGATCAACCCACTACATATGGGATCCCACCCAGACACAATGGGGGATACCACTAACACTACTGATGCAGTTCCCTAGATAGAGGATCAGCTCCCTACTGAAGAAGGTTATGTGATTGCACATAATCTACTAGGGGTGATAGGGGATCATACAACATTCTCAAAGAGGGATACTAAACTATATCTCAGACATGACCTATAGAGGGGATTACAATCCAGTGATGTGGATGTAATACCATACTAAACCCTTGAGGGAAGGACCATGGGAACACCCTCAACCTATAATGGTCCAAACTAAAAACTCACCACATGTTCTAAAATTACCATATCAGAATCAGGGTCTTAACACCATAGACGAATCATTGACTGAACACTCTGTTTAGGAGATATGATTGTTTGAGTGAAACCACCTGTAGGCATAATGGGGCTTGAAGACATACTGGCATGGTTGACCACTACAGTTATTCATACAATCGATGAACCCATGGTTGACCTCCATGGTTGACCATGATTGGTCTTCACCCTAGATCTGACCCTGGTCTGCTTCATCTGACCCAGCCCACTGGTTCGACCCAGCTCGGCCTGGCCCGTTCCATTTCCACTGCATCTCACTCACCTCTCTATGGCATCTTCCTCTGTGACAATCACCCACACCTCGCTGTCTTCACTGCGTCCCACCGGTGCCACATTCCCATCGTCCCCACCATCTTCTATGGTGTCCACTAGCTATACCCACCACACGTGGCTCTACCACCACATGCTGCTACCACTTCCGTTCACTGGTGCCATGCCAGTGGCCTCTTACACTGAAAACCACATGTTATCCAATGACAAAAAAATCAAAATAGTAACATATCCAAGCTCACCGGGTTCCAGTCTACACAGATCAAACCGCAGTTGTTGATTCTCCTAAAATTTGGGGGTCCGATCATACTCAAAACCACCCAGCAACATCAAATCGTGAAATATAGGGTTACAATGATGAATAATGTGAATAAATGAAGGAGAAATGAACCTAAGAAATTTTTTAACATTGTTGGTCAATAATTCTGGTCCAATGATTAGAAATTGAGTATTTGGGGTTATAAAAATAGATTTAATAAACACTAATATCCTGCAAACAAAACCATCATGTAAATACGACAGAACCACAAATAAATTTGTTCATTGATTAGTTCACATTAATCATGTAATTTTATAATTGGGAAGGAAAATAAAGATAAAAATACATACCACAATTTTGATTTCTCACTGGAGAAGAATGGTTGCTGCGTCATTGCCGTATGAAAGGTCCTTCGAATCCGGGGTGTGTCAGTCGTCGATCCACGATCCGTCACCATCGATTGAGAGAGAATCCTAGAAGATTTATCTAAATATTATCTATGGTTTCCAGGGTTATGTGGCTAACCATGAAAAGGATCCATAATAATCTTTTAAAAAAAATTTATCCATTGCATCAAAAAAATTATTTTTATTAAATTATTTTATTCCTATTATGTCCTACTAAAAACTGATCACAAACGGATCACAACAGCTAATGTTAATTCATGACTAAGGTAAAAAGGCCATTCAGACATTAAAGTTACCCTCATATTTTTGATCCAGGTACCTGTTTATGGGTTATTATTCTTTTTTAGGAAAACTATGTGTACATTCTGTAAAAAAGTTTTAATATTTTTCAAACTTTTTTTTCGGGAACACCAGGCCTCGGAATCCCACACCGCCTCAGCACCTGGTCCCAAAATAATTTCATAGAATATAGAAAAATAATATATTAAAAAATTTTAGATTTCATAATAATTCCCTCTAAATTAGTAGTCTTGAGATAACATTTGTGAGGTGGCATATTTTAATCTACTAGTATAGGTTAATTTGTCCCCTCAATGTAGCTTCTCCTTCTAGATTAAATTTTACATATCTTTATGTTTCATTATTTTATCATCCATAATAATATTCCCTTGATTATTTCATACTCAAATCTAATAAAATAATGAACCATAAAAATTAAATCACAGAATAAAATATTTTCAATTAAATTTTACACCTAGGGTTTTATTTAAAAGAAATAATCAAAATAACATAAAAATATACAAAATACTATTGAATTGCTAAAATTATCATGAAATAAAACCAAATTCTATTGAAAAATTAATAAAAATATCATAAAAATGTGAAAACCAAAAAATAACTACCCCAATGATCATTTAATATTTTTCTAAAATGACTAAAGGAATCATGGTGAGAAGCATTGAGAGATATGGGGGGGGGGTGGATGAATGAATGAAAGCCCAAAAAACATTCCTTTGAATATTCTTAATGTTCTCATTTCTATTAGTGCATAATATATAATAATTAACCAAAGCACATAACTAAGGAACTTTTTATATGGATCACTGACTATTTTTATCAACTGGATATATCCTTGGTGCTTAGAAGTTTAAATAACACTTTACACATCCCTATCCAATTATTAATAAGGATAAGGGTGTGTGAAATAAGAATATGGTTCCAAAATCCAATAAAATAAAGTTAAAAAAACAAGTGTCAATGAGGTTGAACAATCTTCTATAGTACCCTTGAAGTGATTGTAGGTATGAATCAATTTTGAACTATTTTTATTTTCCTTAAAGTCAACTAATATTTCCAAAAAATATTCCTTTGATCGTTTGTCAAACTATCAATTTTTTCATTGAAAATATCTCTAAAAAACAACTCATAATTAAAGAAAATAATAAATAATGGTATAAAACCATGAATTATAGTCTAATTCTTATTAAAAATTTTAATTTCAAAAATAATAGATCAAATATAATTTTTATCTTCTTAATATTTCAATAATATTCAATAAATATACAATTATATTTTACTCAAATTATATATAGATTGTTTTTCACTATGTGTTTTTCCAAGACTCAATAACTCCTTATTTATTATCTATCAACAAAAATATAAAAAATTTATAACTATTATTTAAAAACCATGAAAATAAATTTAACAAAAAATAAACTTCAAATCATATGAATAAATTGTTTGAAGTAATTGTTTACAGGAATCTACTTATTTTTAGAGTTATCTAAACATCACACCATTAGATAAAATAGTGTTTTAGATAGTTCTATAACCCTAGATATAAAAATAAATATTATTTTAATCATTAATCAATTGACATCTCCAAAATATCCCTTTTTCAATTCAATTCACGAGGATTCTTCAATATCTAAGGGTATATCAATCTACCCCTTTCTATTTTATGGTAACATGTTTAAATAATTTGATATCTAATAGAACTTTTATCCACAAACATATCAATGACTCACTCTATATAGAAAATTATCCTTAATATCTTACCAATCGTTTTTATTTTTTATCACCAAATAGGAATCCCCCTTTTTAAGGGAAAACCAAAATATATTTTTCCTATTTCATAACAAATCACAATGAATGAAATAGTGAAAATACACCAAAATACTCAAAGTTGTTTGATGGGATAATTCACTCCCAATAACAATCTCATATACTAGAAGTCATCATTTATCATGTTAATTATCAAGATACCCATTTAATTATCCATAATTGAAATATTATCCATGTTTAAGAATTTATATTACATCTTCTCCTTGAAAAAGTTGTAATTGATATAATGTTTTTAACCCCAAATTTTTATCCATATTATTTATTAAATTTATGGAAATCTAATTTTCAATCCAAACCATAAATGGATATATAATATCCCCCCATATTTAATCATGTTGTGACTTCATCTATATCAATTAATATGTTCATAGTGATTTTGGAAACATACTTACCTAAATTGTTCTTAATGTGAAGGTTCTTTACTTATATGGAGTGCTAATCTACTCCATTTCCTCTGAAAATTTATTCACCATAGAAAGTAGTATTTTCATATATGATGTATCCTACGTAATCCATACAAAAAAATCAATTAAGATATAAATATATATTTTTTTCACCTAAAAATCCTAAATCTAGAGTTACCTTAACAAAGTGAGAGATCTAATTTTTTTCTATCAGATATATCTCCTTTAGATTTATCTGGAACCGAGAATATTGTGTAAAGACAATAAAAATGTTTAATCAAGAATCTTTCAATAAATTTACATATATAATTATCATTTGAATTTTTTTGACCCACACGAAACCCTTGTTCATCACTAGACAACATAGTCCCATGTTCATTAAGAGATGAATCTTTTGTTGATTATACCACTCCAAACCTTTTTAACAACTTATGAATATAATTTTTGATGTCTTTAATTGGATTGTGATGTTTGGGATTTTTTTATTCATTTTCTATATGTCAATATGTATTAGAGTCAATATAGTATGATTCCATAGGATGTTTAAAATACTAATGAATATAGAAGTTTAATGTAAGAGGCACAATTTGAGTTCATATGTGTCATACATGTTGTTGTATTCTAGGGTATATGCCCATGTAAATTACTTTATATACAAAAAAGAATGTGATTAAGCCCCTTATACTTATATATATTTGATAAATAGATTTAATGATGTAGTAAAAGACATATGATAATTATAGATATGGTCTTGTAATCAATCAATAAAATGTGGAAATATATGATGTGAGTACTTTATACTAAAAGGTTCTTGTTGAAGATGAATAGATATTTATTAGGGTGAAGAATAAAGCTGGATTAATGATAGAAAATACATTTTATGATTATCTATCCCATTGTATACTATAATAATGATATAATATGTCTTCAATAGTGGATGTAGAATACAAATTTTGATGATGAGAAATTTGTAGGGAATGGATCTTTATTGAAATACTCAACAAGAGTACAAAAAATATTGAAAAATTCATTGGGTATTATTCTAGAGAGATTTTAGAAGGTTTTATAAATTCAAAAGAAAAATTTAGTTGTTTTGAGATAAGATATAGTGATTTATTAAGATCAAATAAGGTTTTAAGAAGTTTAAAGAAGTTTTTAATATGTTCTAGAGAAATTTTGGAGTTACAGGTTTCTGAGAAAATAGAAAACTACTATCCAATTAAAAGTAATTGAGATTATATAAGAGGTATTTAAGAGGCTCCCTATGTGTCCAAGGAATAAATAAGTATACCTCTGAAGTTAATTTTCATATTTAAAATGTTTCATTATCTAGAAGACTATAAATTCGAAAAGTAATGAGTCACACTATGATACATCAAGGTACATTTCTCAATATATAATGGTTATAAAAGTTCATCAAAGTTAATATGTAAAGTCTATCAGATAGAATAATGATACTTGAAAAAAATAAAAGATCAATACTTAGATACATATATGTGACCTCATGTTTCCATTACATTTTTAAGAGATAATAGGGGAATATTCAAAGGTTTATCTGATTCTTTAAAGAGAGGATAAAGGTTCCTAAAATGTTTTGAGAAATATAGAATTGTTTCCAATGCATATGTAAAGGTAAAAATCCAATATGTAAGAGTTATATGTATATATATAAGGGTAAAAATAAATTTTGGAAGCATATATGAGGGTAAATAAGGTGATATATATGGGTTAACTATATATTTTAATGGATACATAAATACTTTCAAGATGATATGTATAAAAATCTAGTCTTCTTAGAAGATACATAAGTTTTAACAAGATCATATGTAATACCACCTTGAAGATTTTAAATGATATATTAGGTGATTCTAGAAAATATGTAAGATTCACTATGTTTATATCTAATATGCACAAGTTATCTTCTTGAAATGATATTGGAATTCATAAAATAATAATTTAGATGATAATTAAGTTATATAATGAATCAATTATCTTCATTTCCTATATATCATGATCCATTGAATAATAATGACTTTAGAGAAGTATAACATATATTAAAATTAAAGAAGAAGTCCATTCCATGATAAGGGTTTCTACACAGCAAGGTTTTTTCATATGAACATGTATATATTAATTAGTGAAAAGGCAGATTTTGTTGAAGTAGGAATAAAAGGAAATATTTAGATTTGAGTAGGATATTTTCAACTAAAATTAAATTAAAAGATAAGTATTTTTGGAATACTAGTTATGAAAATTATAGAATATTAATGTGTTTAAAATCATATGATATCCATATTCAAAATATAGAAATAATAATAACATGATAATGAGAATATAATAGAGATGAATAATTAATTATTTTGAGATTGGGTGTAGAAATGATATTTTATACTACTAAACATATTTTGAATCAATAAAAAAGAATAAGAGATGAAAAAGTTAGAGAAGACTCACCCTATGATATATATATGTCATAGAAGTTAGTAAATCCATAGGATGTTGAAGAGGTACTATATATATATATATCTTATTATCATTTAATATAGGATAAAAGAAATAATAGGATGTTGGAAGAAGAAGGATAGGTTTGATAGAGAGACTGATGAACTCCACCACTACTATTTATCATTAGTGTCAAGACTCTTGAGATCAAGGAGACACTGTTATTGAATATTATAATAGGATAAAAAAATATTTATATTGAGTGAGATTGGATAGTGATCTAGATCCTAAATAAGGTTTATATGTTGGGATACTTTAGACAATAAGGCAATTGCGTATGCTACTATTCAAGAAGACCGATTAGTAGTCGAAGACTTATTATTGAGGAAGAATATCATTAGAATGCAATGAAATATAGAGTTGAGAAGTATAAATTATTCAATTGGGATAATTTTTAAGATTAAAGTGATTTGGAATAATAAAATCTAAAATAATCAAGAGGATACCTGATATTAGCTGATATTGATTTTTCTAGGGATATGGATGTTGACCATGACCGGTGGTTTTCTCTAGAGTAAAAAAAAATTGTTTACATGATGATTTATGGTGATACATTCTACCCAGTATAATTGAATTTCCCTCACTAGTGATAAACCTATGTATCTAAACACAACCTAAATAAAATAAGATATAGATACAAAAATTAGGATCAATCCTTTTAAAAATACAACGTGTAATAATTATTATTTTCATTAATAATTTTCAAGTGGTAACTCTATATTGGGAAATTATAAGTCAATACATATATATTAAACAATATATAGGTTTTAAAAATAAATAAATAAACATTTTAAAATATTATCATAATGATTCACCCCTTTTGATAGTGAAAACATGAACCTACTAGTGTATTAAAAAAATGAGTTACCTTAGGTTTCTTTATGTTGGGTTGAATTTCATTCCCAGTTTTTCATCATATATGGAGTACATATTTGAAGAAGTTTATGAGTTTCCTCAAATATATAATTAAATTTATATCCATGTAAGTATATTCAAGGAGGTTTTAGTTGTACCACCTCGATATTTAAAACAAGAAAGTTGGGTTTGTTAGCATATATGACATGAAACCCCAAGACTACATGAACCGTAATATAGTATAGTGTTATAAAATATCTATAAAATTGGAGAGTATGAATAATAGTAAATAAATTATTGAATATATATGGTGTGAACATGTATTAAAAAATCACTGGTAATCTATTTACTATAAAATAAAATAATAATCATTTTAAATAAAAATAATGTTTTTTCTAAAAAATAATATTTGTATAAAAGAGGGATTACTCACACTTTGCACAAATAATTTAAAATTAATTATTACCAATTTTATAAATTATATTTTATAAAATGAAATTAATTTTTTAAATCTGAATATCAAAATTATATTAGGGTAATTGTTTTTATTTTTCTTGATATGGTTAATTTTTTGATGAATAATGAAAAATACTGTTTTTATTGAAAAACACCATATCATTTAAATAATTTACATGGTTAAATTACATTTAAAATTGTTTATTAATTAAAATTATTAAAATTATATTATATTTTAACTAATTTATTCCATTTTAATCAATTATATATTCAGTTTTTTTATTGAAACCTTATATACTTATGAGAATTTTCTCTTTGGAAACCCGCATTTTCATCACATTTGTGGGTATAATTATAAATTAGTTTTCTAAACTTTTTGAATTTAATTTGGAAAAATGTATTCAATATTTGGAATCATAAAAATTAATATTATAAAATAATATGAACTTAATTTTTGACTATTATGAATAGTAAAAGAAAGGTAAATTAATTATCACGGTTAAGGTAAAAAATAATTTACATGGGGTTAAACTAAAATGATAAGGGATAAAATTACATAAAAATTTATAAAAAACACATTTAAAAGAAATTTTTTAGTCTTTATAACCAATAAGGGTTGATAATGAACCATATTGGTGGTTTTTTCATGATAAAAATGTGGTTGTAATTGAATATTTTCAAGAATTTCATGTGTGTTCTCTCCCATACTTATACAAGTCCTCCTACTCTCTCCCCTATTCACAATTCCAAATCCATTTGTATTTGGAAATAACTACCCAAATCAATTAAATAATACTATACCAACATCTTATATTCAATGGTTTTTTAATAAATCCAACCTCAGAAGGATTTTTGTGCAAACCTAAAGAAGTTTTTAAATGAAGAGGTGACATTCTTGAACATGCATTTTTATTTCGTTTATTCTTCCCCATCATTAAAATAATATTAAAAAATTATTTTATAATAACATAATTATCTTATATTAAATTATATTTTATTATTTTAAGGGAATGGACTATATATATCTACTCTTCCAACAAATGAGAAATGAAACCGTCAATCATTTGTACTGAAAACTACCTTCTCGTGAACTGATGTAATTTGTTTTTTCCATCAACACCTTTAAAGGAGGGATATAATGGTTAATTTAACACATCTATATAATATTTATGATATTATTTTATTTTTTAGATTGCAATTTCACATATTTCTTCTTATATTTCATTTCGTTTAAAATACAATATCGTCGCTTGTTTGTATGGAAGACTAACGCCTTACGAAGCGATGTGACTCATTTTATTCTTATTCCTTCCATTCTTATTACCCTTTTACTCATTAATGTAATGGTATTATTTCTTGTGCTTACGTATGACCTACCATTTTCACAAAGTAATGCAATTAATTTTCCATGTAGAACCTTAAAAAATATTCTAAACATTTACATAATGAGTAAATATGGTACTTATTAAATTAATATAAATATGTATATTATTAATATACATAATATTCAAAAATAATTATAACTTTCATGACAACACATGCATGAGAAAAAATGGAAATTAACACCTAGAACAATGATAATAATAAAATATTACAAAAAAATATATGATAAAATGTTATAAGTGGATAGTATATGAAGTCATAAGTATTAATTGGGTTTTTTATAAAGTAATAACTTGATTAAAACCATTATAAAGGAGGTTAAATTACATTCAATAAAAAGTAAGTATAAGGTAAGGGATTTCGTCTGAATTTTTATTTCATTGAGTCATATTTATTAATATGATCCAATTCACTATTATATGGTGTATATAATTACCCAATTATGTTTTTAACATGAATAAATATTTTTTCAAAATGATTAAATTTTTGAATCAAGTTTATTTCTCAAGGGTTTATAATTTAAAAGTTATAAAATAGGTAAAAATTATTGTATAATCTCACATTATTTTGTGATTTTTTACTTTCTTTTGAAATAATACATTTCATGTGATAATTTTTCATTGGAAATTACATTTATAATAAAAATCCATATTATTGTATGATGTATATTTTTATTTTCTAAACTCTATACCATTTTTACTTACGGTTTTTAAATTAAAAAGTTATTTGACCAATTATGAAATATTTTCAAATTTGTATCCTTTACGAAATACTTATATTTGATGATAAGTCATATTCAATCAAGAATTAAATCGATTATTTAGTATTTGAGGAGTTATTTTGGAATGATGTTATGTGTAGGGCCTGATTATAGATAGCTCGTTAGTGAATCGATAGGCCTCACATAACGAATTGGTTGGTTAGACTTAGTTAAATGGGTTTTTGGTGTATACCTACCCATCAATTTTAAACTCTCATGTGAAATGTCTTGATAGTAGAGGCATAATGTTTCCTGAGATCACATGACTCATTAATCAATAATTTCCTAAAATTAAGAATTTATTTATTATTATATAGGTTTTTTTTCACAATTATAGTATCTTTGGATGAATTTCATTTTGATTTTAATGATTAAATGCGATGTGTATTTAGTTCTCAACATTTCCATATTGATTAATACTTAACTATTCATCATAGTCATGTAATTTAAATAGAATGTGTGTATAATAATTTTAATTTCCATATTGATTATGCATTATCTAATAATTATTATAAATTTATTAAAATGTAATGTGTGTTTTTTTATTTAACTTTACATATTTATTACGTCTATCGATTCCTGACAACTTCAACTTTATGTAACTATTAATGAGAATTTGAGCTCACCCTTATTTTGTTTCCATTCCCAGGAATCCTAGAAGTGTCTATGAATGATATAAAAGGATATACTAGACGGAATACTAAAATTCATAATAAAATTATGTTGTAATTTGTGTATTCACATGTAATGAAAAACTCATGTATGTATATAGTTTACAAAAAACTAATAAACTTTTTGGTCTATCAAGATGTGATTTCTTATATCTTATACCAATGTAATAACGTTTCTATCAACTCCAGTCTAATAGGGTTGGGTTCATTATATTTGGTATTAGAGGAAGTTTAGTAGAGACATTTCAAACTAGATTTTAGAAAACATATATTAGAGAACATAAACCTATGACAGACATTGCAGAGAAGTAAATAGGAACATCCAATTTTTTTGGGTAAGGAAGAGATTATGTGATTTTTTGAAATAAATACATCCTTTTCTGGATAAAATAATTGGATGTGGTTATGGAACAAATGTAACTAGGGGTAATAACACTAAAAAAATTTCATTGGTCTTGACTGGAGTGTTTCTTGGTAAACATAATGAGACTTACTAAGCACCTAGTTTTACATTCATGGGGGATATTATTTAGACAATTCATATTTTATTTAAAATCCATTATGAATTATTTGAATAGATGGTGAAAATGAATGACCTAGGATTAGCCTAGGTATTATTATATTGAAAATAAGGTACCCTGAATTTGACATCCTATAAATTGTTATATAGTTTTCCCACTACAATTATTGTTGCTCACACTATAGTTTTTAGTTTTAATCAGTGGATGGAACCTAAATGAATCATGTTAAAATTTATTATGAAGAATAATTTGGTGACTATGAGAAACCAACTGGGATGATGATTGGAGTGAACAATATTAAGATTATGGTTAATATTTTATCCCAAAATATTATAATCAACCTATACCTTAACCAACGATCAGACTCACGAAAGAATATAAGGATGGAATTTATTAAGTACTCAAGTGGGGGAGACTATGGAGGGAAGAAGGGTCAATTTCATTCATGTTAGAAATATGGAAAGTGAGACTGATGAAAGTGTCTCAAAGTAATGGTAATTTTTTCACGTGCAAAAGAGAAGATCATAAAGAAATGAATTTATTAAAATTACTAACAGTACGATGGAAGGAAAAGAAATTAATCCTAGGGATCCATTTATAGTTCATTTTCTACAAATTTGGGGAAACCATGAATTATTCGAGTCAATTTAGTCTTCTAAAGGTTAGATTTTAGACCATGGAAAGAACTATGTTGGAATAAAATGGTATATGTATTTATGTATTGGGACTCTTGAATTATATTGTGGAAATTTTTTACTAATGGTATTTTGGTTATAAGGATCATGAAAAATCTAATGTTATATTAAATTTTAGAAGCATATATATGTCTTTATTGACATATGAATTATGGATACCATCATGGGTTAATGAGTTTATGATCGATCATAAGTTAAAATTTCTAAACACTACTTTTTAGGTGTTATGTGATGGGATTATTCTAAGATTAATGACATTTTGGGATACATTTAGGGTAATATAACACATTGGTTTATTATATGTATTAGATAAATAGTTATATAAGGAAGAATGCCCCTACTTTTGTGGGAATAATTTTAACGGTATTGGTAACCTTTAGGTTTTATCTGATTTATGATGTTGAGGTAATTACATGTTATTAAACCTTTATAATGTAATGCTAATTTTATTAATATGGTTTTAGAAAGAGTAAAACCTGTATACCGGGTGATAATCCATTGAATATAGAAAGGCTATGGGGCTTGAACCCGTAACAAAAGGGTGATAAGTGGGATATAACTACCACTAGACTACATGATGGTTTAGTTAATATATAATTGTTTCTACTTAAATTATTTGATGGATAAATATTAATGATGAATCACTAGTGTTAATATTTATGTTTAGAGATTAATTTGTTATATTGAATAACTTGTGCTAAACATATAATATTTGGAAAATATTTAGACATTACATGAAGTAATTTTTACTCTTTTATGGATCTTATGATCCATTAAAAGTAATTTTTGGTTCAACCAAAATAAAAAAATCATTCATGGATATTTATTTCTTGGAGTAAGTGATGATGTAGAAACTTTTCAAAGGATAAACAAAGGATGAAATTATTCTTATGGGATATAATGATATCAAGTAATTATATTTCCTTATTTTCACAATCAAGATAGCAATTCAATTCCTCGAATTTAGGAAAATAGGATAATGAAAAAATGTTATCCTATTACCATCAAATATAATGAGTCAAATGGCCTTTCAAATCATAAAAAATTTATGGGGTTGAGGTAATTAATGTTCCTCTGATCATTTTCATTCATACGATCAATGATATCTATCAATCACTATAATTATTTTTTATTTTATTCCTTGTCTATGTCATAAATTTTTACTAGTTTCTTATATTTGAAAACTAAGAATGTGTTATTTTAGATGTCCTTTTTACATCATCTTCTCCCTTATTAAGAGGATGCTTTATTAACCATTTTTATGATGCGGGGTTACAAAAAATGTATTTTTAAATGTCAAACCATTGATTTTTGAGATCAAGATTCAATTATGTGGGAAAATTTTATTTAAGGGGGGTATAATTTAACACTCTGAGATTTTCAAGGAAGAAATTTGGGTTCTATAGTATATATAAAACACAAACCCGAGTTTAAATGAACCATAATATAATTTTATATTATAACATAGCTGTTAAATTGGTGGGTATAAATAGTACAAACTAAATAATAAAAATTCTTTGGTTTAGAAACATATAAATAAATTAATTAGTTATATATTTAGTAGAAATAAAATAATAATCATTTGAAAGAAAAAGAAATGTTTTGAAAAAAATAGTGTTTTTAAAAGAGTTGTTTTAGTTTCACTTTGAAGAAATAATTTAAAATTAATTTTTACCAATTTCAGAAAGTGTATTTCATAATATATAATTAATTTTTTAAATCACAATATCAAAAATTTATTAGATTGAATTTTGGGATTTTTCTAAAATATTTTATTTTGATAACACTAGTGAAAAATACATTTTTTATTAAAAACATCATTTTTATTTTATAGAATTTATGAGGATAAATTATATTTAAAATTTGGTTTAAATTAAAATTAGTTCAGCTATATTAAAACATGACTAATTTAGGCCATTTGAATCAATTTTATGTAAAGAACCCGTCCACCGTAGCATAGAGTTGGTTGCTACTTTATTACATTGGTACTATGTACAAGAAATGATATCCCTAAGGATAAAATTGTTTAGTATATTTGGAAAACTAGATAAGAAAATGTATATTATATTAAAAAATAAAATTAAATAAAATTTAGTAACTCAATTGGAAACAACCATATTATCCTAGATTCTCCATACATGTCAATCAAAATATACATCTTAGAATCTTGGGGAAAAACAAAACATATGAAAGGGGTAACCTCATATGCTCATTAAGGGTAAGAAAATAATAGAATCTATCATAAATAAACATAAATAATAAGGCAAGGTGAATAACTAATAACATAGTCCATTAAAGCATAATATTGAGCATAATATGGTAGGAATAAAATATGATAAAATAATTCCATATAAATAATGACATGAGAATTACACATAACCATGGATATTAAACTAGTTGAATAATCACATGGATGATCAATAAATGATATCATAATTAGGTAATGAATAATGCGGTAATTTATAAACATACCGTCACTTCTTCTACCATGAAACTATACATAATCGTGTAATATATCTGCCAATACCTAAACTAGATTGTCTATTAAGACCTGCTGATGCATTGAGGGGATATAGTAGGCCCCACAGGTCACTCACTAAGTCAAATTAATTCTACATATAATAGGGGATACACATAATAAACATATCTATTCATATTGAAACTAGTAGATGAAATGTTAATAACTCTCCCCAAATAATAAAAATAATCATAAACCATCCAGTGTAAAATGATGGATGGTATCAAAATAGCACACCCACAGTCAAAATAATCATAATTATTTTATAAAATATGGTATATGATATAATAGTATATCTCACTCAATTAAGAATAATTTCATATAATGAGTGTTGATATAGATGACAATATTCTATTAAAATCATTGAGATATTCCTGAGAGAAACAAAACTTTTTTTAATAATCACTTATTTTAAAAGTTGAGCAATTATGAAGGAAAAACCATTCATTGAAAAAAACCATGTAAAAGTTTAACTCATTATTAAAGGAATTAAGGCATCATGAAAGGGTTACAAGCCTCTCATTACAAATAAATTATGAAAAAATTCCTTTTAAAATTTGAATAAAAATATTTAAATTATAATTTTTAAAAGAAAGTGTGAGCATTAACCAAATGAATTGATTATGTGTATCCCCTATAAATCCACATAAATCAATATTAAAGTCAATATAAGGTAATAAAAATTCATTTCACACATAATCAAGGCATGAAATTATCATTGGGGTAGAAATTTAACCCAAATAATAGAAATTGGTTTAATAATTCCCATAGTAATTTTTAATCTGTCAAACCATATACCCTATACGATTAATGATCATCAAGTTAAAAATTGAATTAAAATAATATAAATAGACTAAAGATATTATATATTAATGTTCAGTATGTATACCACACACGAGAAGTATGAGTTGAATAAGGAATACATCTCACATAAGTACAAGTGAGATGAGAAACCCTTACCTTATGTTTAAAAGCATTATGCACTTTTACATAATGTACGGGATAATAAAATTATATTCATTAATTAAATAATTCAGAAAATCTTAAAAATATAATTTATTTATTATTATTTCATTAGTTTTATTTAAGGATATTTCTATGTGTTATATAGTTTAATCTCGTTGTTCCGAGAGTGTTCGTTTCATGGTTTTAAAGATGGTTCCCTTGAGTATAAATATAAGAGTTCTTTTAAAATGGGAATAAATTATATAGAAGTAAAATTATATAGTATTAATGGAATTAAATGCTTCTTAATGGTATCATATATCATTTGGTTTATTGGTATGAGGATTATTTATTACGTAAAATGTTGATAAAAATTTCTTAATTTATTTTTGCAGTTTTTACAACCATTATGAACTTGTGTCATTCCATTTAATAATGTGTCTATATATATTGGTTATATAAAATTATATAACTTATAATATGTATATTAAAGTATTATTTAATAATATTAATGTTTTTAGGAATAGACATGAAGGCGATAATAGAAAATGAAAATTCATCATCCACAAAGGCGGTGGATCGACACATTAGAGATGATGTTTTCATTTTTAAAATAAAATGAGAGGATGGGGTGTTTTGATGAAGGATATTCCATTATCAAAATAAAATTACAGTATATATATGATACTAGAGTTACCATGCCACTTTGGACAGGTTATTTGTGTAGAGGATTAGAAAATAAAAGAAAATAAAAGAGAAAGAAGGAGGATTTTACCTCTTGAATATAGTCTCCATGGGAACCTCTTTAAGACACTTGGATTTTGTACTTGGGAAAAAAATTATCTCTTGGATATACGTAAGAGGCTTGGGAAGGTAATTGGGTAAAATTTATATAATATTAATGAATTATAAGATGTGAGGAGAAAAGGTTGTGAGGGGTGGTATTTATAGTGGTGGAGAGGGGTGTTTTTTTATTATTTTACTCATTTATTTATTATTTTTACTGCAAGACTATCAATAGTGTTGATACCTATGAATAATTATAGTATCTAGTGTATGTGAGTTTTAATTAATGGGCTATTACATCATTAATGGCTAAAAAATTCTTATATTTAACTTCTAATGTTAAATACTGCAAATTACCGAATTTCACTATTCATGAAAAATTCAACTATTTTTGAAAAATTCCAAAAAATCATACCTATCCATTTTTCAACATATAAATTTAAATAATAGACTCAATTTTATTAAAATATATTTTTTATAAATATTATAAACTTATTTTTTAAATAAAATCATCATTTCTTAAAAAAATGATGATTTTAATATTATAACAGAATTTACGACACTTTTAAAAATTAATTATGGTTTCATAAAATTATATTATAATTATAATGAAACAAAATATTAATTTATGAATCTATTTTTTTTAAAATAATATTTATTTTAACTAACTATATTAAATACAATATTTTAAATAAACATTTACGTTTCACAAAAATACTAGTATTAAATTTATCATTTTGAAAATATTTATTAACTTATTGCATGATTCAAATATATCATAATTTAATTTATGAGATACCTGAATTTTATTTATACTTTCATAGGTGAGGTTATTATTCTAATGGACATAATAATATTCATAATAGTCACATTACTATTCTTATAGTTATGTTAATATTTAATAGTATATCACTGTTTGTTTATGCTCGGTGTTGCATGAAACATAAGCTATCAAATAAATTTAATTTATTTAAGAAGATACATACCATAACATATTGGGGTGTCATATTCTTTCCTCATTCGAAATATTTATTCCTTAAAATTTTCATGAGTATTACCTTCTAAAGTTATGTGGGTGGTTCTTCTTCATAACATCCTCAGGTTCCCACATTGCTTCTTCCATTTTATAATATCTCCAAAGAAAATTTACTTAGATATTCGTCTTATTTATCAATACTTCCAATCTTGATTTAATTATCTCGATAGGCTATTCATATCCAAAAAAATTAGGTCATAGTTCTATTTCTTCATAGGTGAGTAAATGAATTGTGTGTGGCATGTACTTCCTTAACAAAGAGATGTGGAACACATCATGTTATTTAGATAGGAAATGTGGCATTGAAAAATGAAAATCCATCCCTATAATTATTTCAAAAATTTCATATTTTTTGATGTACCTAGAAATTAATTTACCTTTTTTACATAAACATGTGATACCCTTCCATGGATATACTTTTAGAAAAACATGATCTCCCACTTGGAACTCCAAATCTTTTCTCCAACTGTCAGCATAAATCTTTTTCCTACATTATGATGATTTAATATGAGCCTTAATAGCCTTTTCCTTTGTTGTTTTCACTTCAATAAATTCAAGGCCTATAATTTTCCTCACACCAAATTCATCCCAACAAGTTGGAGTACCAAATTTGTTTCCATATAATGCTTTATATGTAACCATTTTAATACTAGAATGGAAACTATTATTGTAGGAAAACTATACCAAAAGGTAAATACTGGTCCAACATATCATTAACTTCAAGTGAGCATCATATCAACATGTATTCTAATGTTTTAATAGTCCTTTTATGCTATCCATCGATTTGAGGATGATAAGAAATACTCAAATGAAACTAAGTATCAAAATCCTTCTAAATCCCCTTCGAGAATTTTGACTTAAAATAAGGATCTTGATCAGAAACATCGATATAAGTTCACAATGATGTATTAAAACTTAATTAATATACCATTTTTAAAGGTTCTCTAGTTGAAAATCCTCTGTTATTGAAAGGAAATGTGCAGTTTGGTAAGTCGATTAACAATTACCCATACTACATCATTCTTCCTTAGAGTATTTTGTAACCTGGTTTAAAATCCATAGTAATGTCAATGTAGGATAGATAGAGGTTGGATAAATCCTCTTGGATGTTGTCTTTTAGGGTTCACATATTGAAAAACTAAAACTCTTGATACATAATATGCAATTTATTGCTTCATATTACCCCATAACAAATATTCCATCAAATATATATATATATATAAATATATTATTGGTACATTAGTTTATAGAGTAATTTGAGCTATAATAAACATCCAAAAATTCATTTTTTAGCTTGTGTATAGGGAGAATAGAAATCCTCTTCCCAAATTTTAAAATTTTATCTTCATATATGAATTCTACCAATTTCCCACCATTCACACCTTTAATTTTCCTCTTAAAATTCTCATAATCAGACTGAAATATTTTTATCTTTTCTAATAAAAATGGTTGGTCAACCATTTCAAAAACAAGATATGTTTCACCTTCCTTGATAATTCACATATCCATATTTACTTGATCCATGTACACATGATCCCTATCAATACTCATTTTGTTCATTACTCCGTGGTCCTTCCTACTGAATGCATATTCTACCTTATTTTCCTTTCCTAGGTGATACTATATTGAATAATCATAATCTCTTAGTCACCCCAATCATCTCCTTTTCCTCATATTGAGTTATTTCTATGAGAGGATATATTTTAAACTATTGTGATCTACATATATCTCACATCTTTCACCATAGAGATAGTTTCTCTTTATCTTTGGAGAAATGATTATATCTTATAACTAAACATCATGAGTTTGATAGTTATTTTCCTGAGTTATTAATTGGGTTGATGCATAGGAAATACCTCTATCATCCTGATTAAGGAAATAACAATGTCCATTCTTTGATGTATCCCTATAAATTAAAAATCAAAAATTTATCAATGGAAGAGTCTAGATTTGAGAATTCACTAATATCATATTCAATTGTTCAATTCATTCTTCAAATTTCCTTATCTAAAGAAACTTAACCAATTTATGAGTAAAATTTGTTAAAGAGTTATCTAATCTAGAAAAATTATAAACAAAACACTGATAGTAACCTTTAAAACCAGTGAAACAATATACCTTAGTTATGTTTGATGGTGTTATCCATCCTTGTACTACCCATTTCTTATTAGGATCAACTATGATTCCATCCATGGAGATAATATGACCAAGAAAAGAAACTATTTGAATCTAGTATTCACACTTTATAAACATCCCATATAAATCTTTAATTATAAGAGTCTCTAGAACAATCTATAATCAGTTCTCATGGTCCTCATAACTTTTGGGGTAAACCAAGATATCATTAATAAATACCATGAGAAAATTATCACAATATTTCATGAATACTCTATTAATTAGATTTATAATAACATAGGATGCATTATCTAGTCTAAATGTAATTTATATATACTTTTAATGTCTATACGTTATTCAAAATGATGTATTTGGAATATCTTCCTTTATTAGATGAAATTAATGATATCTAGAATGGAGATCAAACATTGAAAAATAATGAGAACCATGAACCAGGTCAAAAAAATCATCAATGTAAGGCAGATGTCACTTGTTATTTATCATAATATCATTGATCTCTTTATAGTCAATGAAAAACCTCATAGATCCAACTTTATTCTTAACAAAAAGAATCATAGCTCCATAAGGTGAAATAATTGGGTGTATAAATCCCTTACAACTAAATTTCTCTAGTTTTTTCTTTAACCTTATTAACTTTACCATGGCCATTCTATAGGGAGTTATTTATATAGGTCTTTCATCATGGATTAAATTAATAAAAAACTCAAATTTCCACTTTGGAGGATGTCTAGGTAATTACTCTAGAAATACATCAATGTAATGTTGTATAATATGTATTTCCTCAATTTGAAGATAAAATTTTTCATTAGTAGGTTTTATCTGCTCTTATTCTCCAAGAATCTAATTTAGAAGAGAAACTGGAGGTGGATCTAGATGTGAATCAGATGATGAAGTCTACCATCTAAAGATAATAAATTCCATATCTTTATCACAAATAAAAATTTAGTTTTATTTTCTATAAATATTTTCATTATATTTCGAAATCTAGTCTATACCATGGATTATATCAAAATCAACTATATGTATGATAATAAAATTAGAAATTAGAGTAGGTTTATTTTTCATGATATGAACTGTATGACACATATTTATTGAAATAAGGTTTTCACTTGGAGTTTTTATTGAAAACTTATTAAGGTGAATTGGAAATATATAATTTTTATAGAAAATTGGGAAGATATAAAATAATGTTATGATCTATAATCAAATAGGTCTTTAGCTAAATTTGTGGAGATGATTAAAGTACATGCCACCACATCATTAGGAACTTAAAATTCAACTATTTTGTTTGCATAAGCATGTACATATTTCCTTTTCCTTTTTGGGGGAATGTTTTATTGACATCTAGGAAAATCATGTTCATAATGTTCTATCTCTTTATAGCTGACACAATGCACATTTATGTATTCTTTATTTCCCTTGAAATCATGGGCCTGATGGCCTTTTCCCACACTTGTAAAAAACTCCCATTCCCGATTGGCACGTTTCATGATGTTTCTTTCCACATTTATTTCAATTTATAAATTATATTATCACCTTTTAATATTTTTATTTATTTAATTTTCCATAGTACTCAACATCGGTCTTCTTATCATGCTTCCCATTGTAGCCATATGGATTAGAAAATTCCTTCTTCATCTTGATGGAACATGATACTATATCCTTATGTGATTAGAATTTTTAGGATACTAGTGTACTTCATAGAATTATATTAAGACCATCAAATAAATAGTCAATATTTTTCTTTAGATTATGTATGTAGTCCGTGACATTCCATTATACCCTTATAAAGCTGGCTTCATACATAGCAACATTTTTATCCACTTTTTTATCTATGAAACAAGAATTGTATCTCTATATCTCCTCACTATTCAAGAGAGAAATATTTTCAAATAAATTATTCGTAAAATCCTTCCATTATATATTTTTAATTTCTTCTTGCTTCTTTTTCTTTTTAATTAATAACCACCATTGATCCGTATCTCTCAAGAGATAGAAAAATACCATGATAACCTTCTCTCTTTTGTTATTTCCCAATGTGAGAAACACCTTATCTAAAGAACATTTCTATTCCTCATATAAAAATGGATTTGTAGTCTCATTGAATGATTGGAGTTGTTGTTTCATGAAGTGGTGTAACATTGTAACATGACTTTTTGGATTGGCATTCTCTATGCAAGTAAGGTTATGGGAAATCCCTATGTGGAATATGTGTGTTGATATGATTTTCATTCCTTCCACTAGGTTCCATTTCTAAATAATGGCATACACCATATTAGATTATTAAATTTTAAAACAAGTGAAACACTTAAAAAATTTATATATTAATAATCTCAAAATCATAATCTTGGTTACCTTGGAGATATTATCCAAGTTAGTTGTAGTGTTATATTTCCATAATTTATGTTTTTATAAATCTAGTTTCTAATGTTTCTACTAAAAATGATCTAATACCAACATTAAATACCCCATCCATAGTAGCCTAAAGTTTTTAGTAAAATTATTATATCTTAACTAAGTACAAATGATTGCAACCCAAAGGAACAAAATGTTTAATAGATTTGGAAAACTATATACACACATAAGTATTACATTACAACTTTAAATGGAATAAAAACAAGGAAATAAAATAGAAAAACCCTTATTATACTATATTATACTTTCATATCAATCATAATATATAACATGGAATCCTGGGGAAAAAATAAAACATAAGAAATGGATGAGCTCAGATTCTTAGTAAGGGTTAGAATAGAGTGAAAGCTATCATGAATAAAGATAAAAAATGAGGAAAGGTGGATAACTAAAAACTGATTTCATTAAAACATAATCTTGATCATAATAATGAAGGAATAAATGCTAATAAAATAATTCTATTTAAATAATCACATGATAATGAAATGTAACCATTGATATTCTACTAGTCGAATAATCACAAGTTTTATCAAGAAATTGTCTCAAAATGAGGGAATTCATAATATAGGACATTATAAACATACAACCAAGGTTTCAACCAAAACACCATACATAACATTATAATATATCATCCAACACCCAAACTAGTTTTTCTCACGATGCCTACCGATGCATCCAGGGGTATAGTGGGCCCCTCCCATCACTTATAAAGTCGAATTAATTCCTAATATAAAAGGGGTGAAAAATAATCAACATATATATTCATATTGAAACTATCATATTAAATGTTATTCACTTTCCCCAAACAATAAAAATAATCATTAACAATACAGTGTAATATGATGGATATTATCAAAATACCACATACATAGTTAAAATTATCATAAATATTTCAATAAAATATTCTAGATGGTATAATAAGAGGTCAAACTCAATTAATCATAATATCCAATAAAGGTGTTGATATATATGAAAATACTATAATAAAATCACTAATAAATTCGTGAGAGAAATACAACATTGATTTAAAATAATTTATTTTAAATGATGTTCAATTTTAAAAGAAAAAATTTTATTTGAAAATAACCTTGTAAAATTTTAAAGGATTCCTTAATAAATTAAGGCACCATGCAATCTAGAAAATTTTATCATTCTGTATAAGTTAAAAAAATATTCTCTTAGGATTTTGATTTTTTTAAAAGAGTATCTTTAAAAGAAAGTGTGAGCATTAACCAAATGAATCAATTATGTGTATGAGATTTAAATACACATAAAACAACTATAAAAATAACATTAGATAATAGAAATTTATTTCACACATAATCATTTCATGAAATAATGAATGGAGTCAAAATTTAACATAAATAATGGAAATTGGGTTAAATATTCCCTTACCCCTTTGAAATCAGTCAAACCATATTCCCCATAAAATAAATGATCATTTAATTAAACATTAATTTACACAAAGATAAATATATTAAATATATTTTATATTAAATGGTATTATGTACACCACACATAATAAGTAATGATTGAATGAGGATTATATCTCATAGAATTAAAAGTGAGATAAGAAACCCTTATCTTATATCTAAAAGAATTCTGCACTTATACTTAATGTCATGGATAAAAAAATTAGATTCATTAATTACATAATTTAGAACCTTTTAAACATATATTTTATTTATTATAATTTTATTATGTTAATTTATGTACATTTAGACAAGTTATAATGTTTAATATCATTGTTCGGGGAGCATTTGTTTAATGGTTTTACGGTAAGTTCCCTTGAGTATAAATTAAGGAGTTCTTATAAAATGGTAATAACTTCTATAAAAGATAAATTATTTAGTATTAATGATATTCCATAATTTTAAATGGTATCATATATCATTTTTTATATGTTATGATGATGATTAATTAGATAAAGTGTTGATGAAAATGTATTAATTTATTTTGGTGGTTTTTACGACCATCACAAACTTGTGTCATTTTATTTAATATTATGTTAATGTATATTAGTTCTAGAAGATTATAAAACATATAATATATATATTAAAATCATATTTAACTATCTTAATGGTTTTATGACCAGCCATGAAGGAGGTAATGGGAAATTAAAACTCATTATCCACAAAGGCAGTGGATCAACCCATCACATACAATATTTTTATTTTAAAAATAAAAGGAGAGGATGAGGGATTTATTGATGGATATTACATTAAAACAATAAATTTATATTATATATATGATACTATAATTAAATTTCCTCTTCGTATAAGATAATTGAGGATATTATTTGAAAAGAAAAGGAATTAAAAGTGAAAGAGGTAGGATTTTACCTCTTGAATATCATCTCCTTGGAAACCTCCTTAAGACACTTGGATTTGGTATATTTAAAAAACTAGAAGGTATTTCACATGGAAAAGATTATTGGGAATGAAATTGTATATAATTTATACAATATGAAATTCTTATAAGGTGAGAAGAGAAAATGTGGTGAGGGGTGGTATTTATAGGGGAGGAGAGGAGTGTTTTTTGATTATTTTATTCATCTGCTTATTATTTTGTGGTCAAAACTAGAAATAGTGTTATTATTGTGAATAATTGTAATAAGTAGTGCACTTGAGTTTTAATTAATGTGTTATTACATTTTTAATTACTCAAAAATTCATGTATTTAACTTATAATGTTAATTACTGTAGATTACCGTATTACACTATTCCTAAAAAATTCAAATATTTTAGAACAATTCCAAAACATTCACCCTAATTTTTTTTAATGTAAATATTTTAAAAATAAACTCAGTTTTATAAGAATATTTTTTCTATATATGAGACATTTATTTTTTAAATAAAATCATCATTTATTCAAAAAGTAACGATTTTAATATTATAACTGATTTTACAACACATTGAAAAATTAATTATGGTCTCATAAAATTATATTATAATTATAATAAAAAATAATATTATTTTATGAGTCTATTTTTATCAAAATAAATTTTATTTTAAATAATTATATTAATTATAAAATTATAGCTAAACATTTATATTTCACAAAAATACCAACACTTAATCTATCATTTTAAAAACATTTATTTACCTATTACACGATATAAACAAATAATATTTTCATTGATGAGATACCTAAATTTTATTTATACTTCCATATGTTTGGTTATTATTATAATGTCTAGATAACAATTCCTAACACTCATGCTACTATTCCAACAGTCATGTTAATATTTAATAGTATGTCATAGTTTGTTTAAGCTCAATGTTGCATGAAACCTAAGATATCTAATAAATTGAATTTATTTTAAAATATAAAAACTATAAAATATTGGGGGTGTTATATTTTATATTTAATTTCAATATTAATACCATCAATACATATAAGAATTTTCTCTTTGAAAACCAACTTTTTCATTGCCTCTTCAAGTATAATTTCAAATTTTATATTACCACTTATGAGAATTGAATTTTGAAAAATGGATCCATATTTGAAATTTTAATAATTTATATTATCTAATATGTTCAAATTAATTCTTGACTATTATTAATAGTAATGCGGTATAAATTAATTACCGCTGTTCAGGAAAAAACAGATTTAATAAGGGGTTGAACTAAAATAATAGTTGTTAAAATGACCTCAAATATTGTACAAAACCCATTTCTTGGAAATATTTAGATATAATCACCGATAATTGTAAATAATTAAACATTTTGGAGGAATTTTTCATAATAAAAATGTTAGTGTAATTGAATATTTTCAAAATTTCTAAGTGTCCTCTCCCTTATGTATAAAAGGAAATCCCATATCCTAATCTCTTCACACTTCCCAATACATTTATTTTTTCAAATACCTTCCTAAATAGATTCCTTTATATTCTCCAAAAATCTTATAAGCCTTTTTTTGATATGAAATAAAATCTAGAAAGGGTTTTGGTGAAAACCTAAAGAAGTTGTCCGAAGAAGAGGTAACTTTCTTAAACTTGAATTTTTATTTTGTATTTTATTCATCCTCATTCAAATATTTTGAAACCATCATTATATAAAAAACATAATTCAATATTCTTAAATTTTATTTTTATAATTTTATGACCTATATTAATCTCATATGCCATCAAATGGGAAATGAAACGATCGATCATGTGTATGGTGGACTACGATATTGTAGACCTATGTAATTATTTTTCCATCACCAAATTTCAAGGATTGATATAATTATGTAATTAACACATTTATATTATATTTATCATATTTTTATATTTTTTTATTTTTAATATCACACATACATCCTTATGTTTCATTCTATTTAAAATAAAATAACATCGGTCGTGTGTATGGAGGACTCCCTCCATATAAAGTGATGTGATTCATTTTTCACATACTCATTTCATGGAAAGTAATAGGGATATATTTTTTAAAAATATGAGATATATATTAAATGATATAAATTCTATAAATTAAATATATCACCCAATTCCTTACCCTTTAACTTTCAAATGGGATGATATCATCGCTCGTTCATACGTATGACCCACCATCTCCACTATGTGATGCAAGTCATTTTCCACATCCAAACTTCAATAATATTTATAAGAATGTTTATAATGAGTAAATATGACATTTATTAAATTAATAAAATTTTTTATATGATGTAACTATATAAAATGTATAGTGACTAGATCTTTCAAGACAAAATACACATGAGAAAAGAAGACAATTAACACATGAAACAATGAAAATAATGAACTATTATTAACAAATAGGTGTTAAAATTATATAAAAGGACTATATAAAACATTATAAAAATGAATATGGTTCTATTATAAATTGATTACATGTTTAAAATCATTATAAAATAGGTTAAATCGGGTTTAAACAAAAGGATGCATGGGGTAAGGGATTTCACCTCAATTTCCATTTCATTGAGACATATTTGTGAATATGCACCTATTCACTTCTATGTGGTATATATAATCCCCCTTGTATGTATTTAACATTAATAAATATTTATTAATAATTATTAATGTATTTTATCATGTTTATTTTTATTGGGGTTATAATTTAAATGTTACCAAAGTGGTAAAAATTATTATACAATATATAATTCTTTTGTGGTTATTTACATTCTCTTAAAAAATAAATTTATTTTGATAAATTTTAATAATAAATTTAATTTATATTAAATATCCATATTATTATATGATAGATATTATTATTTCATATTCTATATACCATTTTTACATACAGTTTTTTTCATTTAATGTTATTTGATTAACTGAGGAAATATAGATAAATATGTACCCTTTACTCAATATAGATATTTAATGGAAAGGCGTACTGATTCATAAATTAAATATATTATTATAAATATATATAATTATTTTTACATGCTGTTATAGGTGGGGACCTATTGTATATTGACTATCAATGCATCCATAGGTCCCATGAGAGAAATCAATTGGCTAGCCTTATTTAAATGGGTTACTATTGTATACCTACTCATCAATTTTAAACTATATTGTGAAAGGTATTGAAAGTGGTGGTATCATGATATGAAAGATCATGGCCTAAAATTATTAATAATTTCATTCATAGATAATTCAACTATTATTATCCATTAGATTTTCATAATGATATTATCTATGGATTCGTTACATTATTAATTTATTTATTAAATGGAAGGAGTATTTAGTTATTTACATTACTATATTGATTAAGCCTTATATATTAATGATAACTAATTTATTTAAATGGAAATCATATTAAGTTATTCACATTTCCATTTTAATAATTCCAAATCTAATCATGATAATCTAGTGGTTTAAATGGTATAGGAGTTAAATTATTTAACATTCCATATTGACTATTATTGTTCATTCATGATAGTTTTATCTTTACATAACTATACCTGATCATCTAATATAACCCTTATTTTATTTCTTTTCCCATGAATATAGAAAGTTTACTATGAAGGATATGAATGGATATTATAGAATGAATAATTAAATTCTTGAAATAAAATTATGTTGTAATATGTGTATTCAAATGTAATGAAAGGCTCTAGTATGTAACTAGTTTATAGAGACTATAAAACTATTTGGTCCATTTGGATGAAATTACTTGTATCTTATCATAATGTAATAAAGTAACCACTATCTCAAGGATACTGGTGTTACGGTCATTACATTAGCTAAATAACTAAAAAATATGTAGGAGGAAAATTAATTGAGAAAAATTTAATTGGGGAAAAGAGGGTATCCCACTTCTTGAAGGTAATAAAATTTGTTTTTAATATATTAAATATATTGATAATCTTTCTCGAGAAGAATCATGTTTAGGATGTTATAAGAATATACTTATTGAATCAACTATTGATTTTTTAATTGTAAATATATTATTATTTTTAAATTTCTCATATTAAAGGTACCAAATATATATTATAGATTATTAATAGTATATAAGATGAGGGATAAAAATTTGAATTAGCAGATGATACAATTGAAAAATAATTGGATGAAAATTTAGGAAAGTGTATAAATCTTATAAATGATATAGAATACTAGTAATTTTTATTGTTATATAAGGAAAAACAAATCATGGTTGATGAAGAAATGCCAAAATTAATTGATGATAAATTTGAGACAAGAAAATCTTATAAGGAAAGGATTCATCCATTGATAGAAAATCAAAAGGTTTCTTAGACTATCCAGAATGCTCAATTGGAAGTTAAGGAAACAATAATAAATAATCATGACAATTATTTACAATTAATAACTAAAATACATAAAGTTCATTTTGATGAGATAAATTCATAATTGAAAGTAATAATATGATTATATAAGGATGATAAAACATCATTATACTAAGGTTTATTGAACTAGAAATAAAACATATAAATCTAGAGGTGAACAAATATGATAAATCCTAAAAATATCAAAAAATAAGAGCTTCCATAAGAGTCAATGAAAAGAGTTTTCCCTTTAAAAATACTCTTATTAGTTGTAAAAATATATTAAAATCATCTAAGAATATATCGACCATGACATCACAATAAATGGTAACCCATGTCCCCAATATTTTTGGTTATACTAATGTGTGATTTTATGATAGTACATGTTTCAATACAAAATATAAGCACATATAAATGCATATAAAAGATAATAATCCCACTACTACATCAACGATTTATGTGAGCATGTGTAGGAAAAATTTCTCCCAATGTATTCTTAAATAATTATGGTTTTGTTTCTAAAAAATGTATAGTTCACTAGATAGTTATATCATAGTAAATTGTAAAAGAATCGGGTTAATTAGTCATATCTAGTGATTTGGGACGTTACAATAAAAATCTATAGACCATTAAAATGAAAATACATTCACTATAATAAAAGGAAAAACTATACTAAGGGGATAATATCTTAAGGTAAGAGAAATCCTACCAAGTTAAGGCAATTTACATAGAAATGAGAATTTTTTTTAGTATGAACATATTTGTAATATAAGAGAAATTATATGGAAATAATAACATAAATTTTAATAAGGTTGAAAGAATCTAGTATACATCAAACAAGAATATTCTATAAGTTTCTAATGGAGGAAGACCAAAATAGTTAAAGAAATGTTAAAGTATTAATGGTGATTCCACCTTAGGATGTAATAAAAATAAATATTTTGTTAAAACTCACATGAAGAAGAATTTTCAATAAAGTATGTTACATCAATAATTGAGATATACATATGTTATGAATTAAAATACCACATCATGGAAATTTTCAAGAATTCCATGAATATCAATGTTATAAGATTAAATTTATAATAAATAATATAATAAATCCAATAAAGAAATAATAATATTGGTTTGGTGTAAGAAAAATATGAAAAAATAGTGTGAAAGGTGAATCTTTTTTGAAACACTCCTAAAATATGAATGAAATTGATACCAAGATAGAAGGAGATGATGAGATATAAAATAAAAGCACCATTTTCTCCATCTTACAAGGATGATTATAAAAAATAGAGATACCACACAAGGATAAAATCATGTATGATGCTATGAAATGCATGATTGTATCTACATAACAATTAGAAGTTTCTCAGTAAATAGAGAAAGTAAAGAATTATGAATGTGATTGTAATGATTATGTGAAAAATAAAATTTCACATGAGATTAAGATTTTGATAAGAAAGAAGTACATTATGTCTATATAGATTCAAATATGTAAAATTTAATAAAGAGATAGAATGAAGAGTTCTCACCAAAATAGAACTGAATTTGAAAGGGTTTTTGTGTTGACAATTTTGTATCAACCCTATTTATATCATTAAAAAGAATAAATGAACCACCTTATTCCCATGTTTTCTTGATTTTGTTTTTGTATATTGAATTTAAGGAACTAAATGAATAAATTAGAGTCATAACCTAATGTAAAATTTATAGTAATAAGAGTTTTATATGTTGTAGTGGTTTGATTATTGCCTCACTGAAGAATTTAATGTTTCATCAAATAATAATATTGGGGTAAATTTTAAATAAGACCAATGATAATTAATAATGATGAATTTTATCCCTTGATATTGATATAATAAGGTGAGAAATATTATAGATGAATTCATTTCTTGTAAATAAATACTTTTTGGAATGTGTTGGAATTTTTTAACTATTGTGGTATGATTGATCACAATATACTTTTATGTATATAAAAATATTAAATTCTCTTATTAAAGTGGATATATTTACTATTTAATTACAAGATAAAATTAAATTTAATGTGGAGAAACTTTCTCACATTGGAATTTTTTGATGTGTATGTTATGTTAATTACAACTGATAAATTTCTTAAAAATGTGATTGAATATCCCGTTGTAAGTGAATTTTGAGTTAATATCACATGATGAACAATTTAATGGATAAAAATTACATGTTAGATTTTAACTCTTATTATTTAAACTAATATAACTCATATAGATTTAGATTTTATTAATTTCTGACACATTTCTAAAAAGGAATGTGATTCCAACCCTCTCTAAAGTTTATCAGGTTTTAAAAAGGGGGAGAAGTTGAAAGGTAAAATGAGGGAGAAGCATGTGTTGAGTAGAAATTAACCTTATTATTACACATTTGAATTTATTTTCAATAGGGGGAGAATAATAATGAATTTACAATGGAAAATAAATTTATTAAAAAGAAATTAAAATGGGTAGATTGAAGTTCCCAATTGGATTATGGTGAAGAGAGTCATAGTTATTGTAATTGTTCTTAATATTTTTAATATATTATTATGTTGTAAAATGATGAAGATACCAATAAATTAAGATATTGAATGTACATTTCTTTGTTATATGTGTTAATTTATACCATGATACATTCCCATTAATATCCCATTATATATTAGCAAATATGTTGATAAAGATATTTCTTCTTCGATTTAATGAATAAGTAGAATCAAGGAAGCATCAAATAAAATCTAATGATTATAAATCTAATCTAGTAATGAATTAGTGAAAAGTGATTATATACTATTTGATAAATTTCAATAATATGGTTCTTGTAGAAGTTGAGTATCAATCTATGTTAGAGATTATTCAAGCACAAGGAAATATTTAGAACCCATAGTTGGATTATCATGATAAATGGGATAATGTAATAATTGAATAATATCTCTCGTATTATGGTTGGATAGTATTATTTTTGAAGATGATAACTATTATGGTATGATACAATTATCCAAATATTTAAGAAAAATATACATTTACTACAAAAATGATTTATGAATTGTAATTAAGATATTTGAGAAAGTTTGAAAATTTTCTAAAGTCATTATTGTATTTTGAGATGATATCGAGTAGGAATAGATTCTGCAAGGAGGTTTTACGTAATTTGGTTTAGTATTTATAAATTTATAGAGTTTCAAATTTTGGAGAAGTTAACAAACTCATATTTATCTAAGAGTCACATAGATTTTTTAATAGATATGTAAGAGTCACCCAAAGATTATAAGGCTTATGCAAAAGTATCTATAATGTTACTCTAGATACCTCAGTATAATACCCCAAGTTTCTAGTATACAACCTTTTCATTTTGTTTTTATAGATATAAGGTATGGGGGAATTTTGGTAGAGTTTCAAGAACTTTCAATAAGTTTTGGGGGATAAAGGAGAGGCACATGAGCTACACACTATTTATCCAAACCATGTAGAAATCATAGTAGAAACTATTCAAAATTGAAGGTTTGAGGTAGATAAATTTGGAATGGTGTGTGAATGATTAAGGAGACCATGTGAGGAGGCTGTGTGAGGGTATTTATAGATAGTAGTTAACGCACTATTAGTGCATAATTTGTTTAACCGTGTGAACTAACTGTGTGTGTTGTTAAGGTGAGATCCTAAAAGAGTGGATCTCACATGTTTTTGTCTCCAAACAACTCATTTTTCTCCTAAGAGGCCCTAACTCGGTATTTATCCTCCTTGAATATAGGAGAACCTCTCCTAAGAATTTTTAATCCAATAAAAATGCTTCCCATAGAGTTTCGAACTAGGATTCTTGAGGTATGTGATCATTCTTCATCGTTCTTGATCAATTTCTTAGATCTACAAAGATCTACATCTCCTCTCTTCTTCGTTTCTCATATATACACTTGTTATATGTATATATATGAGTTTTTATGTCAAATAAGTTGAGTTTGGGTCATTATATTTCTAATTGAAGAGATCAATGGTGGTTCCATGAAGAATCAACTCGGGTTTCTTCAGTGTTCTTCATCCATAGTCAAGATTCATCCAAAAATTTGAGGTAGGTTGCCTCACTCTCATGTCATCTAGCTAGTGTTATTAGTATTAATTTCCAATTGTTTAAATTGGATAATATTTATTTTGAAATCTTTGTTTTATAAATGGATTAACTAACTTTAGTGATGATTTATCATTTTTGGTAGATTTGTGAAATCTTGATAAATTATTCTGCAAATTGTTTTTGTTTCTTGAATTTAAAATGGCGATTTAAAATGTTGTATTTTATTTAACTTCTATATAGTTTTATTGGTTTGGGGGTTTCAATAAAAATAAGTTTATTGAAATGATTTGGCATTGTAATTGTTTTAATGAAAATCGGTTTTCAATAAAAAGTTTATTTTATTGAAATGGTTGTTTTGGAATGATCTTTGGGCATAGGTGGTGTGTGCGTTCATGTTGAATATATGATTGTTTAAAATATTACTTTGTTCTTAGTTCCAAATGGTTAATGGAACATCAGAAAAAATTATCTTGTGAGGACTTGGAAGATCGACAAGAAACCACTCAAGAGTGTGGAACTATCATCACGTAGCATGCATGGTTGGTTGTGTGGATGTGTGGAATAGATTGGGTGTGCCAAAGGAATATTGAGAAATGGTTTTAAAGAATTTCATAGTTATTAGTCGTAAAAAATAACTTGTTGGAAAAAATTGGTTTCAATTTCACTTGTATGTTTTTTGTTATAACTGGTTTTGGAAACATGTGTATATTTAGTTATATATTATTTTTAAGAAATTTTTTTATATTAACTATTTTATATAATTTTTGCTAAATCTTCTAAATTATTTTCATGTGTATTTAATTAAATGAGGAAAACCTAATGATATTTATACTCTTCCCTTCTATTGCACATTGGTGCTTTTGCAGATGTTATCTTCCTGGATAGGGGAAAAGGTAACATTTCACATGTTTTTAGCACTACTTCACGATACATGGATTGTTTGGAGATCTCAGAGCATAGAGATTGTGGATCAAGTAGTATTATGGGATTTTGAGAGTCTTTAGTTGTTTTACCACTATTTATATTGTTTTTCATTGGGTTTCTGCTGTTTCACACAGTGATGTGGTTTTGAAATATATTAAGTTGTTGAGTTTCCATTCATTTGTTCATACATTATTTAGTGAGTTGTTTTGTTAATTGTTTTATTCATAAAGGGTAAATCATCCCCCACATGTATTTTAAAACCATAAGAATTTATTTTCAGCCTTTGGAATCTTGGGTATATCTCTTATGTCCTAGTAATGATTCATTGTTTTCTCAAGCCAATGAGAATTGGTGTGTCATTACAAAGGGTATCATATTGTTCGGTCTTTTCCTCACAAGTAGGTTTCACTTTCTTAGTCTTGTATTTAATTAATCATTTCTTATACCTTATGTTGTGATCTTATAGAGGAGTAGGATTTTTGGGACTTGACATGTATAGCATTAAAGAACATAGCTAACTCATTTATACTAAACATCACATCACCAAGGTGTTGGGTACATAAGTGTTTTAGAGACAGTTATAGGATACTAGAATATCATTTTCATGGGTTTAGCCAATGAGGGAAGAATTTCATTCATTAGAGAAATGACTTCCCACTGGGATTGAATATTTTATTTGGAGTAATGATATATGACCTTTTGAAAAGGTGTAAATTTTTAAAAAAGAATAGATTCTTTTCACATGAAAGATATTGAAAAAAGGATACTTGGTGTATTTTGAAAATGATTTTATTTTCAAAAGAAAGAATGAAATTTTCAAAAAAATGGTTGAACATGAAAAGTTTGTTTATAGAAAATAATTTTGTGATAGTTGATGTGATAAAATTTAAAATACTAAGCCATCGGTTGCAACCGAGTGAGAAATATAGAGTTTGTTGTTTGTTTAGAAAATTACACCTAGTAGGCGTCATAGAAACCAACCAGATAAAGCTATAGAGAACATAGTTGCAACAGAGAAACAAGTGAACCAAGATCTAGTTCAAATCATTTTTTAGGAATTTTAGGATGTTGAAATGGGGAACTAGAGGGATGATCCAAGGTATGTGGAAAATTTCATCTAGTTCATGAAGTAGAATCCAACCATATTCTAGGGAGATTCTGAAACTGAGAAGGCAGAGGTGTGGCTTAGTAGGATGAATCATATCTTTATGTTAATCAACACAATGATGGAGATAAAGGTCAACATGGTGACATATATTATTGAGGAGGTTACACTCTAGGGGTGGGAACTAGTTTTTCATGCTAAAGAGAACCAATGCCTTACTTGGGAGGATTTTGAGGAATTGTTTTACAAATAATTCCATCCTCACACATTAAATATTCATAGGATGAAATAATTATTTATCTTGAAGTATGATAATATCTCTGTCAAATAGTAAGAATCTAAATTCTTAAATTTAGTATGCTTTTTGCTAGATGTATTGACAAGTGTGTCCCAGATGGAACATATCTTCGAATCCGGGCTAAGGTAGGAAATTCAATCAAAGATTTTGGTTCTCTGTATTAATGATTATATAGAGATGATGAACCTGGTGACAAATGTTATGTGAGAAATCTCAGGAGAAATGGGAGGAGGATGTATGATGATACCTACTGGAAAAGGTGGAAACTCCAATGCTGGGAGCAAGAGAGAGAGATAACTATTTTCAAGGTGGGAGAAGGAATTAGAATCTGACAGCTAGATCTGTAAATATTCCTCCACAACCAAAGATCCAAGAAGGATGATACCAATGTGGTTCATTTGACCGCATAAAGTGAGAGTGTACATAACTAGCAAAATCAGGCCATAATTTCATGAATATGGGACACCTTAAGAACTTTTGTCGTACTGCTCCAAGGTCTGGTGCTTGAGAAACTTCTTAAGTGTCATAGGAATCATATTCTTTGACAGGAAGAGACCATCAGAATGTGTCTCGTTAGCAGAGAAAAGATATCCCTGGTGATTCTCGGAATACCATGAATCCTCTGTAAGGAAAATATCATCAAGGCAAAAAAGATCAGAGTGTAGCGATGAATAAACTACATAGAGCTAAGCAGATGATTATGGATGATCAGGTATGAACATATTTGGTGGGAGGTATGATTCTTTTTAATTCAACCTTCATTAAAGTACTGTTAGATATATGTGAATCATATCCCTTAATTTCTTCTCATGTTGTTTACCTACTATGTTTAAAACATGAAATGATTCCCTCTTGATAAAACTGTAAACTTTTGTTGGTGAAATAGAATGTCAAGCCTTTGTGTGTAGAGCATGTGATATAACTATTGATGGAGTTTCACTGAAATGGGACTTCTCGATGTTGGAGATTGATGTCTCTGATGTAATCCTGGGTATGGATTGACTGACAATGTTCAAGGCTCACATTGACTGTTATAGTTGGATAGTTATTTTCATTAAGGAGGATGGAATCCAACATCTCTTCAATGGAGAGAAGGAGGTAAAGAAGGGTGACACAAGATTGTTTTCACAAGCTATAGGAACAATATTTCACTAGTTAGTGGAGTTGACTTTGGAATCAATGGAAGAGATCCATGATTTAGTTTTCCATCAGCAGTGGATCAATTTCAAGATGTTTTTTCCAAGAACTTCATAGGGTTACCATCTATAAGAAAAGTGGAGTTTATGATTGATATACCTCTGGGGACTAGTACTATTTCAATTCCATATTATATTATGACACCAATAGAGTTATTTTAATTAAAAGTGATTTTGGAGGAGGTAGAAAGAAATGGTTTCATTTAGCCAAGTACATCTCCATGGGCAGTCCCAGTCTTATTTGTGAAGAAAACTGATGGAACTCTTTGGTTATGCATTGATTATTTCAATCTTACCAAAGTTACGATAAAGAATCAGTATCCACTTACTTGCATTGATGATCTATTTTATCAATCGAGGGGAGATCAGTGGTACTTTAATATTGACTTGTGACCAAGATATCATAAATTGCGCATTAAGAAGTAATATATTACAAGGACAACTTTTAAGAAATAGATATGGCCACAAAGAATATATAGTCATGCCTTATGTATCATGAATGCACCAACAATATTCATTTATTTGATGAAACATATATTTCTTCATTATCTGGACACTTTTTTCATGGTTTTTGTAGATGACATCTTGGTGTATTCAAAGACAAAGACTGACCATGAGAAACACATGGGGAAAATTTTACAAATCTTGAGAGATAACGATTTGTATGAAAAAATATATAAGTTTTATTTTTGGATACATAAGGTAAACTTTCTTGGCTACATGATTTCCGAAATTGGAATTTCAGTGGATACTAAAAATATAGAAGTTGTGATCTCATAGAAACCACCGAAAAATGTCATTGAGATATAATTTTTTCTTGGTCTACCTAATTATTACCAATTTTTTGTGCATGACTTCTCCCTACTAACCTCATCAGTGACATCCTTGAAAAATAATAATACTCCATTAAAATGGAAAAAGGAATTCCAAATATATTTCTAGGAGATAAAAGTTCATCTTACTTCGGTTCCTATCTTAATTTTTCCAGAACGAGGGTGGGGATATGTGGTGTACTATAATGCTTCGTTATATGGGTTGGGATATGTTCTTATGCATAGAGACCATGTGGTGTCGTATGGTTCATGGAAGTTGAGAGTTCATGAGAAGAACTACCCAACACATGAAATGGAATTAGAATCAGTCATTCTTGCCTTGAAGACATGGCATCATTATCTCTTTGGTGTCAAATTTATTGTGTTCATAGACCAAAAAATCTTGAAACACATTTCTCACAATGATATTTGAATAAGAAACAAAGGAGATGGATGGAGTACCTCTAAATGTTTTACTTCAACTTGATGTATACACCAGTAAATGGGAATTCAGTGGCAGTTGCATTGAGTAGAAAGTCATATACTCAGTTAGCGAAAGAAGCTTCAAATGAATGGTAGTTGATGTCGGTAATATATGACATGCATGTGGAATGTAAATAAAAAGGTGATGTTTCAATTTTCCTTTAATCCAGGATTGTTCTTGATTTGGTAAATATTATCAAAGAGGCCCAAACATCTGAGGCAGGATGCCTGGTTATGAGTTCAAAACTCAATGGTGGGGAGACCATTAATAGATGGAAACTTGATGGGATCTCAATATTTTGTTTTAGATATTGAATGGTCATACCTATGTATTTTCATGAAAAATATTCTTCATAATTATGACCATTCAAGATGGGACATACATCTAGTAACACAAAGGAAATATAAGGCTTTTAAGGCACAATTTTGGTGGAGGGGCATGAAATGGAAGGTGGACGAGTTTGCCTCACGGTGCTTCACATGTCAATTGGTTAAATCAAAGCATTAGAGACTAGTTCGTATGTTATAGTTTTTATAGATTATAGTGTGGAAATGGGAGGATATAGATATGGATTTTATTATAAGTCTCCCAAGAACAGTCCGTAAACACAGTGCCATATGGTTGATAGTGGATCACCTTACCATGTCGGATGATTTCATTCCAATTTGTGAAACTCATATGGTGGTGGATCTATCTAAAATATATATCCAAGAAGTGGTAAAGAGGAATGGTAAACCCATGTCAATAGTCTTAGATAGAGATCCAAGGTTCACATCTCATTTCTATAAATCCTTACAGAAATCCCATGGAACTTAGTTGAATATGAACACGGCATATCATCCACAGACGGATGTGCAATCCTAATGGATGATATAGAAATTGGAAGACATGATGCTGGCATGTGTAATGGATTTTGGTGGCTCATGGGTGGAGCACTTACCCTTAGTCTAGCTTTCATATAATAACATATATTAGGCCTTGATACATATGGCTCCGTTTGAAGCATTGTATGGGAATCCTTATCGTTCTCCACTATGTTTGGTGGAAACATGTGAAACCTCACTAGTTGGGCAGAGGCTTGTCCAAGAAACAATGAAGAATATTTAGTTAATCAGAAATATGATAGAAAATGCCTATATTTTTTAGAAATATTATGCAGATCATCATAGAAGGCCATTGTCTTTTACCGTGAGTGATCATGTGTGCTTGGGGATCTCTCCAAGATATGGACATCATAGTTTCGGGAAGTAGGGAAGGTTATCTCTTAGATAAATTAGTTCTTTCAAGATACTGGAAGAGGTTGGAGAGGTGGAATATTAGTTGGCATTACCATGATGGTTTAGTTCTATGCATAATGTGTTCCACGTATCTCTGTTGAAAAAGTATCAGCCTAATCTGGACCATGTAACTAGATGGGATCCCATTGACCAAGAGTCGGGTGATTCCTTGGTATATACCCCTGTACGGATTATGGATAGAAAATTGAAACTATTACATAGGAAAATCATTGGTCTAGTTCAGGTTCTATAAAAGCATGGTCAGATCTAGGAAGTGTCTTGGGAACGTGAGAAAGAAATGAAAGAGCATTGGCCAAAACTCTTTCTAGGTAGCGATGATTTTCTACTATATGGGGATGGAAAGACAGATGGTTGGGAGAATGTATTTCCCCCAGTTTCTGGTACGTAACCCTTTCCTTTTAATTTAAGGATATAAGGTAAGGGAGAATGTTTTGAGAGTTTGGTGAACTTTAAATATGTTTTGGGACTAAATTATTGGTTCACGGGATGCACAAGATTTATCAGAACTGTGTGAAAATCCTTATAGAAATCGTGTGTAATATCAGTTTTTAGGTAGAGAGTTTAAGCATGGTGTGTGCATGACTAATGAGACAATGCGAGGAGGTTTGGGAGGGCCTGTCTAGATAGTATATATTGCACAATTAGTGCACAATTTGTTTAACTGTGTGAACTAACCATGTGCATGGTTAAAGTGAGATCCTAAAAAACGGATCTCACAACTTTGTTCCTATAAAATACTCATTTTTGCTCCTAAGAGGCCCTGTCTTAGTATTTCTCTTCCTCAACGATAAGATAACCTCTCCCAAGCATTTTGGATCCAATCAGAAGGCTTCCCTTGGTGTTTGAACCTGGATTCTTGAGGTATGTGATAATTCTTCATCATTCTTGATCAGTTTCTTATATGTACTTAGAACTACTTCTCCACTAATCTTTTTTTCTTAGATCTACACCTATTATAAGTATATATATATATATATATGAGTCTTTATGAAAAATAAGTTGAGGTTTTTTCTTGATATTCCTTGGAGAATTGATCTAAGGCTATTCTCTGAAAATCAACTCGGTTTTCTTGAGCATTCTTCACATGTGGTCAAGATTCGTCAAAACGTTTTTGGTAGGTGGCTTTACTATCATCTCCTCTTGATAGAATTGTTTTTCTTAGTTTAAAATTGAGTAAATTGGATATGATTGATGGTGAAATATTGGTTTTATGCATGGAATAAATCTCTTTAGTAATGATTTATCATTTTTGGTAGATTTGTGAAATCATGATAAATTGTAGGGCAAATTGTTTTAGTTTCTTTAATTTAGAATGGTTATTTTAAATGGTGGATTTTCTGGAAATTATAAATGGTTTTATTGGGTAGGGGTTTCAATAAAAAGGTGTTTTATTGAAATTATTTCTCATTGTAATGGTTTTAATGAAAAACAGTTTTCAAAAAAAATGTGATTTTATAGAAAGGGTTGTTTTGGCATGTTATTTGGGAATAGGTGGTGTGTGTGTTCATGTTGCATATATAGAGATTGATTGAAATGTGACATTTTTCTTAGTTCTAAAGGGTTAAAGGAAAATTGGATACAATTACCTTGTGATGAACTAGTAGATCGATGATGAACTGCTCATGAGTATGGAACTGTCATCACATAACATGCATGGTTAGTTGTGTGGATGTGTGGAACTGATTGGATTTGACAAAGGAATATTGAGAAATGGTTTTAATGTTTTTTAGTTTTTTTTTCTAGAAAAATAAATTTCTGGAAAAAAATTGGTTTCAATTTCACTTGTATGATTTTGGTTATAAATGGTATTGGAAACATGTGTGTATCTAGTTATATACTATTTTTTTGAAATTGTTATATATAAAATATTTTTTATAATTGTTTCTAACTCTTCTATACTAGTGGAGTGAGTAGGTAAGTCAATGGGTGAAAACCAACTAAGTTTTATACTCACCCCTACTTTGGCATGCTGGTTCTTTTGTAGGTGTTATCTTCCAGGATAGTGGAAAAGGTAACATTTCACAATTTTTTAGAATCACTTCGTGATACAAGGACTGTTTCATGATCAAAGTGCTTGGAGATTGTCGAGCATGGAGTCTTGTTATCTTTTGAGAGTATTTATTTTTTCTCCCACTTTTTAACTTGTTTTTTATTGGGTCTTCCACTGTTGAACACTCTGATTTGGTTTTAAAATATATTAAGTTGTTGAGTTGGCCTTCATTTATTCATGAATCATTTAGTGATATGTTTAGTTAATGGTTTTATTATTAAAGGGTAAATTTTTCCCACCTGTATTTCAAAAAAAGTTTTGCGGTATACATAATAGTTTCCATAGTATACGTAATAGTCAACATACAACACATAATAGTTATTTTCATATATTTAATGCTGACAGAAGATTTATGAAGTATACAAAAGGTTTAACATGGTGATATGTAAGAATTATCTAATGATTTTGAAGGAAAAAAACATTTTCATGTTGATATATAATGTAAAACCATTCTTAACATGTGACAATTAAATCTTAACAAGATAATACATAAGAGTCACCTAAATATGTCAAAGGATATGTAGGATTATTTAAAGAAATATATATGAGTTACTGATCACTCAGTTGATATATAATGGTTATCCATTTGATACAAAATTAGAATTAAATAAGGAAAATTCATAAGGGTAATAAATCTATACAATGTGTTATTGATATTAATGTCATATATATCATGATTATTATAATAACTATAATTCTCACTGAGATTAATAGAGATGAAAGTTGAAGGATATGGTTGTTCCAATGACGGTTTTCACTCCTGATAATTAAAACTTTTATTTAAAAAAAACATTTAATGGAAAAGTGGGAACCCTTATAAGATTAACGGAAAATGGATGTCAAACTACATAAAAAATCACAAGACCATTCCAAAAAAATTTAAAATTAATGGAATCATTAACCCAATATAATCTTAAATGTAAATAGGGTTCTTTTGTGTCTTGGTCATCCTTGATAAGATATTTGAAGTGATAGGCAATCTTTTCCCAATTCTATAAGTAAATCTCCATATTTATCTTTCTTTCATTGAAGCTTGATGTTCAAATTTGTTCTTTTTTTTCTAATCCAATAAAATTTCTCCTCATTGGTATAAAAATTTAACATTCAAACATACATTAATGATAAGGTATATTTTTTGAGTGTAAGAAGAAAAATATATAATAATATTTGATTAAAATATTTTAAAATGGTTTTAAATGAGAAGAAATATATTTATCAAATACCAATTAAGAAAATCATAGAAGATAATTTTGATTTAAGTCATCAGATTTCCATATTCAAAATATAAAAATATTACTTGTTCTATTCTAAAAATTTGAATGTGAAGAAATATAATATTTGAGAGTGGTGATCGACTAATTCTATATAGTTCTGAACATATTTTGTATCAAAGTGTAAGAAGAAATAGAGAAGAAGAAGAATTAAAAGTAGATCCACCCAATGATATCTCTATATCATAAAAGAAAGATAATTAGGAAGAAGCTTATGAAGGGTTCTTACTACATATTATATTTTAATAAAAAAGAGAACAAAGAACTAAAATAACAGAGAATAAGGTGTGTCTTGAGTGAGAAATTTATAGATACTACTACTGTTGTTTATCATTAATGTTTATACTCTTGGAGATTTCATAGATACTATTATTGAAGGTTATAGTAGTCTTAATAATGATTTACAATTAGTGATCTAGGATAGTGATCTCTATCTTGAATATATCCTAGAAGTTAATGTACTTTAGGTAATATATCTAACATTCATGTTATTATACCAAAATACAGACTAGAATTCATACACCTATTGCTGAGAAAGGAAATATTTTCGGTGGGATTCCATGACATTTAAAGTAGATAAAAAGATCTTTTTAGTGTTATGTTGTGAGGGATTCTTAATACTAGAGGGATCTAGTGTAATCCAACTCAAACTAGTTAGGATACTATCTGGTATCTGAATATACTATTTTTTCTAGGGATATGGATATCATACTTTCCCTAGGGCTTCCTATAGAGTAAAAATCCTTAGTACATGTTTTTAGTTAAGGATGAAACCTCCTCACCCATTATAATTATGTTTCTATACAAGGGATAAATATATGTGATACAAATGAAGCATAAAATTTATATATTTTATATTAGTTCAATAATTTAAAAATTACTCGCAACAACACTATTTTTGTATATGAAATATTTTAAATATTCCAAAAAACAGTTTAGGAGTTAGGAATTGAGTCAACGTAGGATTCTAAGGCCCAGAGTGGATTGATATTGATATTATAAAAATATTATATATATTAATATCATGAACAAATAGTTCATTTGAAATAATTAAATAACTATTTAAAAGAGACTCAAATAGAAAATATGAGGCCTCCATTGAATCTAGAGTTTAGGTTTTACCCTAATCATGACATAACTATTTTCAGAATTCAATGTTTTTTAATGTCCATTCAAAAAAAATCAATAAAAAAATCAATTAGTTTGTTATGTATAAAAAAATGACTAGCCTCTTATTCTTGAACCCGTTTATAAAAAATATCTAGGTTTGTATGTATAACCTCGGGATTGAGAGAGCATCCATTAGAGAAGATCTTGGTGACTGAAAATAGATCGAGGATCATGATTAGTTTCACAATGATCATTTTTCTAGTATAATTTGGGGATATCATCAATAAAGCCAATGAAGATTCACTCTTCATCAAAAATTAATCAAAACACAAGGTAATGAATTTTTTGTGTGTGGTTTAACCTATTTTTATCAAATAATGAACATGGATTAATCCACTAATAGTTTGATTCATGGGTTGAACATGCCGTTTGGATTGAGGTTTATCTTCCTAGAATTTGGGAATTAATATCATTGATTTATTTCTCTTTTTTTCATTGTTATATAAATGAGTCAATGCCAACCCAAAACATAGACTCAGTTTATTCTCATTTTTTGTTTCATTAATTCCTCTAATATTATATGCATGTTCATAAATAAAATGTTCTTTTCTTGGTGGTTCAAAAAATATCTGAACTTCGATCATTGCATGACCACTATTCAATACAATGAATCAATAAAAAGGTTTTGTACTATGATTGATGGGAAAATCAATGTGTGATTACAATAGAGAGTGATTGATGGAGTATTAAGATCAAATTAGTGATCCAAAATTATATTTTGGCATGTGACATGAATTATGGTTTAACAGTAGTTGATTATTTATCGGTTTGGATGACTAGAATCCAAACACAGTTGGAGAGGAAGGATTAGTTTACTGAATCCATGATTATTAGTAGGTTTTGTAGTAGATTTGGCTATGGTAGTGACTCATGATTACCATAGGAAGAACCTATGGATTCTAGAAAATTCTTGAGTACATAACCTATAGTCCAATGAAAATAATCTATGTATCCCCCTTCTGTAGTGCTAGGGTTTACATGTGGAGAAAAATATCACACTCTATTTGACATGGTGTTGAAGTTTTGGAATATTCCCTAAAGTGTATATGATCTTGAAAACAACTAGGAAAATGAGCATGACCAGAGTACATGGTCAAGACCCATTACATAGACAAAACTAGGTGAAAGGTCCTAGAATGTAGTAAATGGGCATGAATCGATGTACAAGGGAAAACAAAGGTGGAACTTTGAATATTGACACAGCCTCTACACATTTTGTACCCCTAAAAGTAACACTATGTATATGGAGTATTACATGATTTGTGAGATGATGAGACATAGGCAGACTCAGGTCAATCAAGACATGCAATTTACCCCTCAGCACAAGTAATTTACTTTTCCTAGGGAATGTGGAGGCCCTCCATCTCTTTTTTAGCAGTTTCAGTTGAGTGTGATCCTTTGGTTCATCCCTCTTAAGGAACAATGTAGCATTATGTTATGATCATAGGTTTTTTATCCCATCTACAAGTTTTATATTAGATAGATTTTAGGGTATCCCTTAATGTGACTATGGTGAGATCCTCTACCGTTATTTAGTAATCCAAGGTAGGGTTTATGGTATCAGCATGACCAAAATTTTTAGGACCTTAATTAACTATATAGAAGGATGCTTCTGTAGGGGTTAAGGTGTCTCCCAAGTGGCCCTGGGTGTGATCCGCAATTTGGATGTCAACATTTTTGGAGTTCCAATGAGTAATTCTTGGTGAGACCTAATGAGCGCCAACTATCGGATGAAATCCATCAATGAAAATATGAATCATGGAGTGGGTTCTCCCAGACTAGCTTTACATTAAAGCCTCGAGTGGAATCCTTCAGACAGTAGTATGGATAAGACCCCTTTGAGACATAGATTCAGTTATGAGTATATATGAGTTTGTTATTGTTATGTGTCATATTCTTTTAACTTTCCCTCACGATTATGAGATGACTACTCCCTTGAGGCTTTATTGTTTTCTAATTTCAGGGTATCTTTCTAGGTATTGCTGTACTCACCCTTTAATGACCTCTACCCCCCATGTGTCATGTATTATGAAAATGAAAATACTTTTTATAGATTATTAGGAGGACTGAGAGTAGGTGGAGCATAGTTTAGGCAAAAAAGACCATGGTTGTTCCAGAAATTTAACTTTAAAATAGTACCCTCCTTCTTAGGATATTAGACTCTGTTTAACTATGTGGTGGGCCCATATTATTGATTTTCATTACTTTATAGTGATTTTTAATACCCTGATATGGGATAATAATTATTCATGAATTAAGGTATATTTTTTATCTACCTTTGAGGATTGTATGAGTATTTGGATATGTGTGCGCGAGTACTAGTAATTTTGAAAAATGCATCCCATGTGTGTTATATTCAAACTCAACACTAGTTTCTAACCCATGACCTATTTTAGGTAGGATTGGTGAATCATACTAGGATTATCCCTATCCAAGTGATCCTTGGTGGGATTGGTTTTGAAAAAGTGGTCGGAGAGAAGTGTTGATGTTATGACCAGAGATTAGAGTTTTTCTAGATATGGATTTTGGTTTGGGATTTTCAGAAACAAGGTTAATGTTATTTGATTTTGGATTTCAAACTAGGGACTCTAGTGATGGTGCAACATCCGACATGTCTATTCAACTAGACTATAATAACCTACTTGTTGACTCAATACATGTAATAACTAGTTTCACTACAACAAAATAGAGAACTAATAGTAGTTATTTTTTCATTTGGAATTGATTTAAACTGCATCCAAATGGTTCACTGGATGTTTTTAAAAACCACCACAAAATTTGGTATTGACCTCCAACTTGAATATATTCCAATCATTTAGTGGTGATTTTTGGGAAGTGCCATGAATTTTTTTAGTATCTTATATTTTGTATTTTAGATGCTATTTTCCCTCCCATAACTACTGAGTATTTATTGATAGTTTTAACCTCTACTAATATTTTTCACATATATAGCGAAGGTTTAAACCAAGACTATATATTCTTGTTAAAAAAAATAAAAAACCTATAGAATATGAAACCCATATAACAAAATAGAATCATATATGTATTCAAATCATCAAACCATATATGAATAAACCATAACAAACCATCTTTTTATGGGGTTTCAATTAAAACACAATCAAAATCAAAATCATACTATTAACCGAACCATTAATATACACACTAAAAATTTCCTCACAAGAATATGTAAAAAATATGCATAATCATTCATCAATATACACACTAGTGAAACATAATCAAGAAGCACATAATAATTTGAAAATCTATGGAATCAACCATAAAAGGTCAAATTTACCAAAACTAGCCCAATCAAGAAAATTTGGGTTTCCTATAGAGACCCATTCAAATCCATTTTACAATTCATTTCAAAAAGGAACCATATGTCATCTTACTAATGTAAAAACCTTATCAAAATCCTATTAAATGTTATTTTAAAAAATTATTTTCCATTTTGATGTAGGATTTCAAAACCCATTTTATAAATAACCATTTTCAATTTAAATTTATTTTATAAGAATTTAACCATTCAAAAATAACATTTAAAAAATTAAAACCATTTTACTTTTAAGATATGAAATATGCCTTTGAAAAATCCCTAAAAAGGGACACTAAAACTCATTTTACCAAGACACCACAATTAAAGTATTTATCTAGATAGAAAGTCCATGTCTAATATTAGGCTAACCCAAAAACATCCCAATATTATGGGGGAAATTCACAAAAGACAAGAAATATATAGACAATAATAATAATCAATTCCCATGAATATAAAATCACAATAATACCAAGAGACAATAGAACAGTGTATGCCTACCAATAAATAGACCATAATTGACATACTATAAATCAATTTTAAATTAAAACACGATAAAATTTAAAAAAATAACTACTAACCAGAACAATCATATACAATTAATAAATCATCAATCCAATGTGCCAATTAAAGCAAAAATGAATATTGACATTTTAAAATTTTAACCAAATGAGATTTTAAAATGAATTTTTAACAATTTTTAAACTCATGATTAAAGTTTTAAAAATATCATTTCCAAAAAAACCATCATTAACAATAAAATTCAAAACATAAACAAGTATTAAATATTATATAAAAATGATTAAATCACACTAAAAAATAAAACGAACCATCAATTTTAAAAAATTTAAAATGAAGAGAAATACATATGTCTACTATCTCAAAACACAATAAGGTTTCTTAATCACCATATTATTGTGTTATTCAGTATCGAGATTAGTTACACATCACCATCATAGAATCCAATGTTCGACTTCATAACTATCTAGAAAACAAAGATCTATATCATCTGTGTCATTGTCTTTACTCCTTACTATAAGAACATGCATGAAAATTTTCTTGAAAATTATATAGTGTTGTATATTTAAATTTAATAGTAAAAACAATAAATATTTTTATACTAAATGATTTTGAATTTGTGGGATTTAACTGCTCACTCAAACCATCCATCAACACAATATCACTAAGGACACATCCAATAATCATATGATATAAATCAACTAATGCTTTCTATTGATAAATGACCTTCCCAAAATAACTCTATATATACACCCCATGTTGCAAGATTGTGTTCCCCTGTTCCTGAATTATGATTTCTATTTACAAAATCCACCTCTAAGAATATCTAGGTAGGGAGTTACTGTAACACCCCATGTAAATAAAGAATATGAAATTTTTATATTTAACCCTATTTGTGAAAAAAATAATGTTTTAAAGGGAATGCTACGCTCGATGGCGTACCCAATACAAAAAAACGAGTTTCTTGGGAATCTTACATTGCACTCTAATAATAAAATAATATTATTTTAAATGGTAGTTAAAGCCTAGTCATTTTAGTGGGGGGAATGAACAGAACTAACTATAAAATGATTATATATGTTTATCAAATATTTTTACTTTTTACAATAAATGTTAGAGGATTAAAAATGCGAATGAATCCAATTTTTAAGCATAAACATTCTAATATTCTTTAAAAGGTCTATTAACCGCCTTTCGATGGAGAACCTCTTTTAAATCCACTTTTTAACAATTTTATTTGTTATATTTGAAAAAATAAAATTGTTCTTTAGAATCGGGACATCAAAATTTACATTGTGTAAATTTTTGGTATTTTTCCGATAAAGTTCATTTTTTAATGAACAGTGAAAATTTTTGTATTTTAATTCAAGACCCCTTTTTAATATAATTTATTTATATGATTAGATTATCTTTTGAATTGGTTTTAAAGTTCAATTAGAATATATTTTTACCATTTAATCCAATAGTGGTCGTTGGAATTAATTTCATCTTGAAATTGGACTTAAACTAGAGTCTATCTTTTGATACTTATTGTAATATCAAATATAGCTTTGGGTGAATTTTTGGTCTTTTTATGAAAAACTTCAATTTTTGATGAATAGTGAAACCACTAAGTGGTAGTTAAAGAAACTGATTTTTCGTTTAAATGAAACTTTGCCACCTCTGTGTTTTGAATTTCAAAAATCTGACATACATGGTTGTCATTAGGAAGTAAAATGTGATTCAATGGGATTAAAATAATTTTTTGGTGAATAGTAACTTTTAAGTTTTTAATCGCGATTAGAGGTAATTAGTGTAGTTTAAGGTAAAAATAATGTTTTAATAATATGATATGAGCTTGAATCATGTCCTACCCTTATTGGATGTGTCATGGCCGACCAAGACGATCCATGGGTCAACTTGGGGACCCCATGGAGCCACTTTGGTTTGGAAATGACATAAATAACTTTTTATTTAATGTAAAAGTAAAAATGACACAAACATGAGTTGTTTTACTAAAATAATTTTTACATGGGGTTATACAAGATAGATTTTTTACTATAAATAGTCATTGGAAAGATAAAAATATTTTCTACATCATGATAGTTTTTTTATAATTTTTAGACATTAAATAAATAAAATTATTTATGACATCATAATGATGCAGCGATTACCTCATTAATAATGGATTTAAATAAAATGAAAAGATAATGTAAAATCTATGACCTAAACATGTCAAAAACCTATTGGATTGGTGGATTTAGAAATCTTATCACCTTATCCTCAAATTATATCAATGTGGGACCTTTTAAATCCGAGACTCATTTTCAAAAAAAGTAACATTTGTTTACTTTCCAAGAGTGCCCCTCCTCTCCTCTTATAAAAGGCCCCCAACTCTACCTCCTTACCCACACTTCCAAAGCCTTTGTCTCGGCCAAACCCTGCCCATTGTGTCTCTAAACATCCCTCTCTAACTCTTAGAAGCCTCACTTTGGGCATAAGTCTTCCCAAGGAATCCTTTGAGCCAAACCAAAGGGAGCTAACCGATTTTAAGGAAAAGTCTTTACTTGAGTCCTTTTGTATTATTTTGCTTCTCCAACCCCCTAAACTCTTTTTATTCTTTTATTTTGTAACAACTCCAGTATATTCAATATACTAGGATGTTGTTATAAAAATAATTTGAGCTACAATTACACACACCTACATCTAATGGTTAAAGAACATACTGTTTCTGTGGATGGCGAATTTCTACCTCACGAAACGATGACTGCTCAACACTCATATAACACCTTCAAAGGTGGCCATTAAGATGTCACTATATTTATATATGATATATAATATGTTTATGTTTTACTTAAGCTTCTGTATTTTTATTTTGTGGAATAATTTTATTGTTTCCATTGTGGGTAAACACGATAATTTCATTTTAGGAACTGCGGACTACCACCCCCTCAAAGTGGTTTGATTCGTTAATGCCATATGTGGGATGTATAAAGGATGTATTTAAAGTTATTATATATGATGTATGTTAAATATAAATGATGAATATAAATCTGTAATTAAAATATACATACCTCTCATTTAGTTTTAATTCCATTAATATGACATAGAAATGAATGTAGCGTTCATGCGTACGTATGACTTACTGTCTCCATGAACGGTGCATTTAATTTCTTACCTCTAAATGATTATGTAATATTATAAATACATGTATATTCTGGATATATATGATATATATGATATCCAAATCATGAATATAATTCTGGATATAATGAAACTTTGACCACACGAACAACATGTAATTGTAAGAAGTCCACTTTCGACTTAAGAACCAAATATCGACAAAACAAACATTATTAACTTAAATGATTACATAATGTTTATAACATGGAAATAAGTGATATAAAAGGAATAATGAAATTGAAAAAGGTTCTTAAGAAAGTAGAAATTAACTCAAGTTTATTATTCAGGATGTTAAAGAACGATCGAGTCAAGTCGGACCTGAGGTAAGGGATCCTACCCCTCTCTTTCTTTTTAAGTATACTCATTTATGTCATTCATTTTAAGCTCATATTTATTGTGATTGGGATGTTCTTTTATATTAGTATTACTGTAATTTTTATTTTCATATGATGAGAGACCCTATTCTCTCTCATCAATCCATTTTGGAAGTTTTGAGTGGCGCCGTTAGGCTGCCGAATTTTCTTAAGAGATCTAACCTCTCTCTTTATTTTTAAGTACTCTCCTTTATGTCACTTCTTTTAAGCTCCTCTTTGTTATGATTGGGGATGTTATTTTATATTCCTCTTGCTGTACATTTTATTTTAATATGATGAGAGACCCTATTTGATCTCATCAATCCATTTTTAGAAGTTTTAAGTGGCGCCGTTAGGCTGCCGAGTTTTCGTAAGGGATTTTTCATCTCACTTTTATTCCCGTGAGATTTATGCTACATTTTCCACAATTTACTTTGAGTAGTGTATGTACTGCACATTATTTTACTCATTGTGTAACATACTTTCATTTATTCGTATTTACATCAATGTTGTATTGTCCTTCTTTCACGGGGTGTATGTTTCGAAAGATACCCATGTCGGTAAGGGAACCTTTCACCCTCCCCTTTTTAAAAGACTTCTTTTGTTATGTCTTTTAATTCACATAAAATTATGTTGGGATATGTTCTTCTATATCCTTAGTGATTTAAATTTTATGTCCAAGTGATGAGATACCCTTTTTATCTCTCATCAACTCATTTTCTGAATTTTGTAGTGAAGCCGTTAGGCTGTCAAATTTTTGCAAGGGAAATTCTTAACCCAATTTTGATTCTTTGGGATAAGCTTTTAGTCATTGAATATGTCATTCTATGAATATGTGTGAATAATCTATGATTGTTTTACACTTAATATCCACTTATATTTGGTGTATTAGTTTGTCACACATAATTATGTAATTGATTTATCCTTAATCCAATGATACCGTCTCTGTATGGGACTTCATCTCAATCTCCTTTCATTGAGGCATATTTTGTATTATACACAACCTTCTTTTATACGGTGTATAAACCCCTTTGACTTAAGGAATCCTTTTTATATGAAGCGTTTAATAAACGAAAAAAGGGAATGTTTTTGTTGTACGTATGCGGCGACAACGACTTCTCCGCCACCGTGACCATTATTTGAGTTTCGACTTCCTCTACAAGCCATACCATTTTTTTAAAAGAAAAATAAATACCCTGTTTTACTTTTCTTTTATTTTGGTATTGAAAATGGTTTTCATAATGTTTTTATATCAATGTGTTGTATTGATATCTTGTGATTTAAAGGTGGAAATGTTATGTTTCCTTTATGCATGTTTTATGTGATACGATTATGTTGAGGTTCTTGGGAATTATTATGAAGACGGGTGGTTCCGTGATAAACTAAGGGTGAGTGAGCCCGATATAGCTCTCCAATGAATTGGTTAACGCGAAGGGGTTAAACGTTAAGGTTTCTTCGAAGAGATTTAGGGAATATACTGTGATGGGTATTCCAAACATAACCAAAAGGGTTACTCCCTACGTAATAATGTTATGAATGCCTCAAGTTACCTTTATGTCTTATGATTTCTATGATTTATTCATGATTTTATGAGGTATGTTAAAGTTCTTATGTTTTATGGGTAAAGTATGATTTCATTATTATGTATACATGTACTCATGTTTCCTTTCCATATTTTTATATACCTTACTGAGCTTTTTATGCTCATCCCAAGTTTTTGAAATGTTTTTCACAGGTCAAGGGAAGGGTACATGATATGATGATAGTGTCAAGGAAGTTTCAAGAAAGAATCCATGTTTTATTTTAAATATGTTTCCGTTTATGGGAAAAATGAATACTATCTTTTATGTAACCACTTTGTTTAAATGTGGAATGTAATGCATGTTTTATGATCTAATTCTCTAAAACTCTAAACCTGAAAAGATCCTCAATGTGTAATCTTGTAATAACTCAAGATTAAGTAAGGTTTAAGGCTGGGGCCTTATAGTTGGTATCAAAGGTTGGTTTAGATAACTTTAGAGGTTAGTCTATTCTCTAAGCATAAGTGACATTACCATAATGGTTAGGATTTAATAAAGAGTCCTAGTTTTAGATAAAGTGAATGAGTAAGTATATCTTAGTGTTTACCTTCCTCATTAGTACATGATGGTTTTGTTGATATACTCAAATTGACATTTCTGTTTTTAGTGAATGGATGGATCTAGCAGGCACCAAAGAGACAACAAGTTTGAAGGAAACTGTGGTGGTTCTCTGATTAAGATACTAGATAATATGGGGGATTCAATGAGGAAAGTCGTGGTGGTTCTAAACCAAATATCAAGGAGTCATGAACAACCACTTGAACCTTAGTATGATCTGTAATGAATCATGTACGAGATGACCAATCGATGTGGAATTTCAGGTAATAATGATAAAGGTAACCATTAGAGTTTATATGATCCTTACTTTTGAGGTAATTATGGGTTATTATATGTTATGATGGAAAATGAAAGGCATGAGATAAACTTGAGGTTAAAATATGTTATGATTATTTTTGAAGATTTTATCTCGTTTTGGGGAATGTTTTAAGAATTATATAGTTTTGGAAAAAGAACAACACATAGACTGTGTGACAAACCGTCGAGTCAGACAAAGTTGTAGGAATTGAACCCACAAACAAAGTGCGACTGGTATTTATCGCCTACCACTAGACTACGTGAAGTCCGTGGTTAGTTTGACTAATTATTTTTTAGTTAGATTATTTTAGGAATCAAGAGTAAGTTTATTTTGGGTTATCCATGGAAATGATTAACCTATCATCAAGGGTATGTGATTAGGTTAATTACTTTTCAATATGAGAATTTAAGAGAAACTGATGTTATTTGGAGATAAAAGTTAATTTGTACCTTGGAAGACTATGTGACTATATCCTTCAAATATTTGGGTTGCAATCTTAGTTTGGTTTACTTTTAAGAATTTTATGGACAAATTGTTTATCAAATGGTCCTCGTTGAACTTTGGGTTTTGTTGGACAAATTTTGGAGATTAAGAATAAATTTTCTTTTTACAAAGGGTTATCCTTTTCTGGATTATCTGATCTTGTACTAACCATTTTGGTTTTGGTTAAAGTCTAAAGACATAGGAATTATATAGTTCTCTTTTGTGGATTAGGTGATTCTCTAGAAGTTGATTATAGTGAACAAGTTTTCCTAAATACCCATCTTTTTGAGAAAATATGAGTTTGTGTAAGAAATCTAATAAAAGTTGAAAGTCAACATGATAAGTAATTATATTTCCTTATGAATAAATTCCTCAATAAAAAAACAAAAATGTTGTCTATTAACATTTCCTACTGGGGAATCCAATACCGTTTAACCCACCACAAGTTTGTGATTTTCTTATGGTTAACTTTCTCCTAGACATGTTTACTATCACTCTCCCTCAGAACATGACCCTTTGTTTTCCTACATGTAATCCTAGTATGGGTTAACTCGGGTGACCTTTGTAATTCTCTTTCTTTATTTTAAAGTGATAGTTTTACTGACTCTTGTTTCGATGTGGGATTTTCAATGAAGTCTCCAAGCCCAATTTTAAAAATTGCGAGGACACAATTAACAAAAGGGGGGAAGGATGTAACACCCCAGGTAAATAAATAATATGAAATTTTTATATTTATCCCTATTTGTAAAAAAAATAATGTTTTAAAGGGAAATCTATGCTCGATGGCGTACCCAATACGCAACAACGAGTTTTTTGGGAATCTTACGTTGCACTCTAATAATAAGATAATATTATTTTAAATGGTAGTTAACGCCTAGCCGTTTTAATGGCGGGAATGAACAGAACTAACTACAAAATGATTATATATGTTTGTCAAATATTTTTACTTTTTACAATAAATGTTAGAGGATTAAAAATTCGAATGAATCCAATTTTTAAGCATAAACATTCTAATATTCTTTAAAAGGTTGATTAGCCGACTTTCGATGGAGAAACTCTTTTAAATCCACTTTTTAACAATTTTATGTGTTATATTTGACAAAATAAAATTCTTCTTTATAATTGGGACATCAAAATTTACATTGTTTAAATTTTTGGTATTTTTCCGATAAAGTTCATTTTTAATGAACAGCGAAAAATGTTGTATTTTAATTCAAAACACATTTTTAATCTAATTTATTTATATGATTAGATTATCTTTTGAATTGGTTTTAAATTTCAATTAGAATATATTTTTACTATTTAATCTAATAGTGGTCGTTGGAATTAATTTCATCTTGAAATTGGACTTAAACTAGAGTCAATCTTTTGATACTTATTGTTTCTTAAAAAAACGCTATTTGTTTTGACAGCGGGAATTAATTATTAAATTAATTAATTCAACTTATATGTTTTTAATTTTGTAAAAAAGACTTCATTTTTGAATTCGTAATATCAAATATAGCTTAGGGTGATTTTTTGGTATTTTTTTTGAAAAACTTCAATTTTTTATGAATAGTGAAACCACTAAGTGGTAATTAAAGAAACCGATTTTTCATTTAAATGAAACTTTTCCACCTTTGTGTTTTGAATTTCAAAAATCCGACATACATGGTTCTCATTAGGAAGTAAAATGTGGTTTAATGGGATTAAAATAATTTTTTGGTGAATAGTAACTTTTAAGTTTTTAATCGCGATTAGAGGTAATTAGTGTAGTTTAAGGTAAAAATAATGTTTTAAAAATATGAGACGAGCTTGACACATGTCCTACCCTTATTGGATGTGTCATGGCCGACCAAGAAAATCCATGGGTCAACTTGGGGACCCCATGGAGTCACTTTGGTTTGGAAATGACATAAATAACTTTTTATTTAATGTAAAAGTAAAAATGACACAAACATGAGTTGTTTTACTAAAAAAAATTTTACATGGGGTTATACAAGTCATAATTTTGAATATAAATAGTCATTGGAAAGCTAAAAATATTTACTACATCATGATAGTTTATTTATAATTTTTAGACATTAAATAAATAAAATTATTTATGACATCATAATGATGCAGCGATTACCTCATTAATAAAGGATTTAAATAAAATGAAAAGATAATGTAAAATCTATGACCTACACATGTCAAAAACCTATTGGATTGGTTTATTTCAAAACCTTATCACCGTATCATTAAATTATATCAATGTGGGACTTTTTAAATCCGAAACTCATTTTTAAATAAAGTAACATTTCTTTACTTTCCAAGAGTGCCCCTCCTCTCCTCTTATAAAAGGCCCCCACCTCTACCTCCTTACCCACACTTCCAAAGCCTTTTTCTCGGCCAAAACCTGCCCATTTTGTCTCTACAAATCCATATATAACTCTTATAAGCCACACTTTGGGCATAAGTCTTCCCAAGGAAGCCTTTGAGCTCAAACCAAAGGGAGTTACCCGATTTTAAGGTAATGTCTTCACTTGAGTCCTTTTGTATTATTTTGCTTCTCTAACCCCCTAAACTCTTTTTATTCAATTATTTTGTAAAAATTCCAGTATATTAAATATACTAGGATGTTTTTATAAGAAGAATTCGAGTTACACTTACACACACCTACATCTATTGGTTAAAGAACATACTGTTTCTGTGGATGGAAAATTTCTGCCTCACGAAACGATGATTGTTCAACACTCATATAACACCTTCAAAGGTGGCCATTAAGATGTCACTATATTTATATATGATATATATTATGTTTATGTTTTACTTAAGATTATGTATTTTTCTTTTGTGGCATACCTTTATGGTTTCCATTGTGGTTAAACACGATAATTCCATTTTAGGAAGTGTGGACTACCGCCCCCTCAAAGTGATTTGATTCGTTAATGCCATATGTGGGATGTATAAAGGATGTATTTAAAGTTATTATATATGATGTATGTTACATATAAATGATGAATATAATTCTGTAATTAAAATATACATACCTCTCATTTAGTTTTAATTCCATTAATATGACATAGAAATGAAAGCAGCGTTCATGTGTACGTACGGCTTACCGTCTCCTTGAACGGTGCATTTCATTTCTAACATATAAATGATTATGTAATATTATAAATACATGTATATTCTGGATATATATGATATATATGATATCCAAATCATGAATATCATTCCGGATATAATGAACCTTTGACAACACAAACAACATGTAATTGTAAGAAGTCCACTTTCGACTTAAGAACCAAATATCGACAAAACAAATATTATTAACTTAAATGATTACATAAGTTTTATAACATGTAAATAAGTGATATAAAATCAATAATGAACTTGAAAAATTTTCTTATGCAAGTAGAAATTAACTCAAGTTTATTATTCAGGACGTTAAAGAACGATCGAGTCAAGTCGGACCCGAGGTAAGGGATCCTACCCCTCTCTTTCTTTTTAAGTACACTTTTTATGTCATTCCTTTTAAGCTCATCTTTATTGTGATTGGGATGTTATTTTATATTACTATTACTGTAATTTTTATGTTCATATTATTATAGACCCTATTCTCTCTCATCAATCTATTTTGGAAGTTTTGAGTGGCGCCGTTAGGTTGCCGAATTTTCGTAAGAGATCTAACCTCTCTCTTTCTTTTTAAGTACTCTCCTTTATGTCACTTCTTTTAAGCTCCTATTTGTTATCATGTGGGATGTTATTTTTTATTACTCTTGCTGTAAATTTTATTTTAATATGATTATAGACCCTATTTGATCTCATCAATCCATTTTTGGAAGTTTTAAGTGGCGCCGTTAGGCTGCCGAGTTTTCGTAAGGGATTTTTCATCTCACTTTTATTCCCGTGAGATTTATGCTACATTTGCCACAATTTCCATTGAGTGTTGTATATACTTCCCATTATTTTACTCATTGTGTAATATAATTTCATTTATTCGTATTTACATCAATTTTGTATTGTCCTTCTTTCACGTTGTGTATGTTTCGAAAGATACCCATGTCGGTAAGGGAACCTTTCACCCTCCTCTTTTTAAAAGACTTATTTTGTTATGTCTTTTAATTCACATAAATTTATGTTGGGATATGTTCATATATATCCTTAGTGATTTAAATTTTATGTCCAAGTGATGAGATACCCTTTTTATCTGTCATCAACTCATTTTCTGAATTTTGTTGTGACGTCGTTAGGCTGTCAAATTTTTGCAAGGGAACTTTTTAACCCAATTTTGATTCTTTGGGATAAGCTTGTAGTCCTTGAATATGTCGTTCTATGAATATGTGTGAATAACCTATGATTGTTTTACACTTAATATCCACTTATATTTTGTGTATTAGTTTTTCACACATAATTATGTAATTGATTTATCCTTAATCCAACGATACCGTCTTTGTATGGGACTTCGTCTCAATATCCTTTCATTGAGGCATATTTTGTATTATAAACAACATTCTTTTATACGGTGTATAAACCCCTTCGACTTAAGGAATATTTTTTATACGAAGCGTTTACTAAATGAAAAAAGGGAATGTTTTTGTCGTACGTATGTGGCGAAAACGACTTCTCCGCCGCCATGACCATTATTTGAGATTCGGCTTCCTCTACAAACCATACCATTTTTTTAAAGAAAAATAAATACCCTGTTTTACTTTTCTTTTATTTTGGTATTGAAAATGGTTTTCATAATGTTTTTATATCAATGTGTTGTATTGATATCTTGTGATTGAAAGTTGGAAATGTTATGTTTCCTTTATGCATGTTTTATGTGATACGATTATGTTGAGGTTCTTGGACATTATTATGAAGACGGGTGGTTCCGTGATAATCTAAGGGAGGGTGAGCCTGATATATCTGTCTAATGCATTGGGTAACGCGAAGGGGTTAAATGTTAAGGATTCTCCGAAGAGATTTAGGGAATATACTGTGATGGGTATTCCAAACGTAACCGAGAGGGTTACTCCCTAAGTAAGAATGTTATGAATGCCTCAAGTTACCTTTATGTCTTATGATTTCTATGATTTATTCATGATTTTATGAGGTATGTTAAAGTTCTTATGTTTTATGGGTAAAGTATGATTTCATTCTTATGTATACATGTACTCATGTTTCCTTTCCATATTTTCATATCCCTTACTGAGCTTTTTATGCTCATCCCAAGTTTTTGAAATGTTTTTCACAGGTCAAGGGAAAGGTACATGATATGATGATAGTGTCAAGGAAGTATCAAGAATGAATCCATGTTTTATTTTAAATATGTTTCCATTGATGGGAAAACAGAATACTATCTTTTATATAACCACTTTGTTTAAATGTGGAATGTAATGCAGGTTTTATGATCTAATTCTCTAAAACTCTAAACCTGAAAAGATCCTCAATGTGTAATATTGTAATAACTCAAGATTAATTATGCTTTAATGCTAGGGCATTATAGTTACTACAACTAATAATAGATGTGTAATAAATCCCTAATGACATAAAAAATACCTCAGATGGTACTGGTCTCGAACCCCTCCCACACATTTGACCAGGATGCATATTCCCAATGACATGACAAACTAGATATTCTTGGGAGACCCAGATGGATTGTGTGGGATTGTAATACCTTAGTTATTTTATTTTTTCCTATAAAAAATATAAGTCATATTTATAGAAATACATATTAATAAGGTGAACATTGAAAGTAAGTTATTACAAAAAAAAAAAGGAATTCATACCCCAACTTCTTTGGTAGGATCACTCACATAATTCCCATTAAATTTATTATGAATATCCAGCCAAAGTTCCATAAAGGGAACTTGGTGACCTAAATTTTTTGAATACATTAAACATAGATTAATAAAAAATTAATATATGGAACATATAATGTTATCTTATAAATATTTACAATAATTAACATATATCCATAGTTGATCTACTTCTTGAAAAACACATTGAATTAGAAGCATGGGTGTTGATTTATTTAGCTCAACATGAAAAATATTTTGAAACATCCTAAAATAAATAACATGTAATTTAATAGTAATGTACGAAATTTGATCTCCTTTCCATGTTTAAGTATATATGTAAAATGTGATTGATATACCAATATATTTTTCACTACCATGTGCTTCTCATAGTGATGGATATAAAAAAAACCTTACACTTCCTTCAAGGTAACCATTATGGTACTTTATCATACTGATGTTTTTTGTTCAATGATGTATTGCTGAATTCATTACAAAATATCAATTTAAAATCATTCCATTTCATACTAATATTTTTCAATGTACACTTTCAAACAAAAGGATTAGTAATGGTAAATCGGAATAATATATTTACAAAGAGATTCATTTTTAAGATATTAAAATTTAAGTAACTAATTTAATTCAATTGAGAAATAATGTATTAAAATTTCCTATATCTAGGAACAAAATAAATAATTATTCAAAGAATAGGGAATATGACTCCAATCATAACATGTAATCAGAAGGGTAACTGGGTTAACAACCAACTGGATTAGAATCTAGCCAAATAATCCCATAACACAATCTATGGGGACACTATAACAATCAAATGGGACATCTTTCATCCATAAATTATGATTCCATATCACTAAATTGTTAATATTTGTCTCGGTGGTAATATTATTTCCATATTTTATGAAAAAAGTATCAGTATAAAAAATTACCATAACATTATTGACATTAAAATTTGTAACTAAAACCATCACCTTCCAATATCCTCATGTTGAAACAAGATTATACACATGTTCCATCACTATAAAATCACCATATAGTGAAACACTTGAATCTAGAGGTAATGTATCAGATGCTAATTGGATAGAGAAGGAGGGTGTTCCAAACTCTAATGGTAGGGAGATGGAGGGTGTGGAATACACTGATTCGGGTAGACAGAGGGTATACTCGATTATATAGGGAGGGATCCCAATGGATCATATGTTGTTGGTGTGGCTAAGGGAATGTCAATTAGGAGTCGATTGAGATTTGTTAAGAACTTATTCCCTGGAATTCATATCATTTTAAAAAATAAAAATAACTTCAGAACATATATTTCAAAAAAACAATTATGCAATTTTTTTAGAAATGATAACATAAGAAAATTAATTGAAAAAAATAATATACATAGCGATGATAATGAATGAATAGAAATACAAATAAATATAACATTCATTTTTTCAAATTTGAACAAATCATGCATAAAAATAATTTAAATATGATGAAAGATCAATTGTATTAGAAATGAATAAAATATAAAAAAGTGGTTGATAAGTTAATGGATGGGTGCACATAAAATCCTTTTTTCCTTTAATCATGTCATTACCCTAACCCATCGTTACTTCATATACTTCATCCACCCTTGAAATAATAATAATTTAATTATTATGATGGAAAAATAAGCCCATTTCTTTCTGTTGACGGGATTCAATGTCAGAGGTCAAATCTTCCACATCATCACTCATATCATATAAGTATATTTGTTTTATGTAAAAAACTATACTCCAAATTTGATCCACAACATCTTCCACATAATATAAATTTTTCTATTGTGATGAGAAGATATATGGAAAATAAAATGCATTGCCACAAACATTCATCATCATAGATAAGTTCAAAGAAGTAAATTGAATGTAATAACTTTTAAAACCCATAGTATTATCAACCCACTTACACTTGAATAAAATAACTAAAAAATAACAACATTATTTTAATTCAATAATACCATTAAAATTTACATAGTTTCTCAATTAAAAAAACTGTAAATATAAAAATATAATTTATTTTTAAACACTGTTCTCGATCGGCTATATGAAATTTGAATCCCTTCACAATCTAAGTGTCAAACTTTCTAGTCTATTTTATATGACCAAAATCTAGAAACATCAAATATTATGACAAGTTAGCTAGAGTATAATTATTAGGGATCTAAAAAATGAATATATATTATTAGATTAAATAAAAAAATTTCAACATAATAAGTATATTTATTACAATGTTAATGAACTTACACAATGTGAAAACCATTCTATGAGATCTTTATTATAATATTTTATAATATCATTATCATTTAGATATTTAATTCTTTGTCATCTATTAGTTTGTCTTCTAACTTATTCAATAAATAGATCTATATTTTCATTATATAGTAGTATATTTCTATGTTCCTATAATAATTCCATTTCTATCATTGTAGTATCTAAGATCCTCCCAATTGATCGACTAATAATAGGAATGATTTTCAATTTTACAAGTAGTTGATATTGATTTGACATGTCAGGAACACATCAAACTCAATTAAATATTGTCTCAATAACATTGTAGCATCTATAAAAAAATTTAAGACACTTTTATGAAAAATAGCATTCCGAAATAGAGACTTATGGTTGAGACTTATTTTTTTGTATGATTTAAAATGACCAAGATATCTGTGAAGTAAAATAAATAGAAAATAATTACATATACAATGAATTTCAAAGAATTTTTTTACGTTAGATAAAAAAATATAAATAATTTTCCTTTCAATTTGATAAATTAATTGACAATGTACGAGGCCACTTAATTTAGATATCTTGACCAAATTCATAGTTAAATGCATCAAGATAGTAAAAAATAGTGGAGGAAATATCATCTAAATTGGAAAAAGTTTCAGTAAAATATATCTGGATGGTTTTCAATCTCAAAAAGTTGTAGAGTTTTATCACATTATATTATGTAGAATATGAAAAATTGAATCACAACTACAATAGACTTTTAGGTTAACAATGTATGCAATGATAATTCTATTTACTACTATAAAAAAATATTTGAATCATTAATTTTAAATCTATGTAACCTATTATTATTTTCGTCGACACACCGTGAGTTTTTAGTTTATAACCCATAAGATAATTTCACATGTTTTAAAATTTGATGGAATGTATCTTTATCCCTATTTTTCGTTGAATAAATTTTTAGATCATACTTCTCATTCTCATCTGGCCATAGATCATGCTTTATATTAATAGTTTATAAGTCACTCTGAGCATTGGGACAATCCTTCAGTTTTCCATGATCATTATGTAATGTGAAGATAAAATTGTCACAAAAATTCTTCTCAATATAAATAACATCAATATGATGATGTAAAAACATAAACTACCAATATAAATGTTTTAAGAATATACTTTTTTGTTCCATTATTTAATTTCAATTCCAATTGATGATGTAATTTAAACACATTTCTTACTATCATTCAAATGAGGTACCATCCCAAATTCTGTTTCAATGTTTACCAGTGAGGCGAATATTTTAGAACCTTTCAACAACATAGAGGTGGTCTAAGATCAATAGACTGATTGATTTTTTTTTATTTTTTAACATAAATCTATTAGATGCATTTTGAAATATGTGATGACCCATGAAGTTCCATTGTTTACTCTATGGTACCGATTCAACATAAAAATCAAAGATATAAATAGAACAAGCCAAACCCAAGTAAGTTTTACTACCATATAAGTTCCCATGTCTAGGGAATTCACTAATGGTCCACATTAGAACATCAAGCATTTTGAAAACTTCTCTAGATGATTCATTATATGTTTATACAACATTTCTCCATGACTCATTTAATTATTCAATTATAGGATTAAAGTATACACCAATATCATTTCTAGGATTGTTTTCCTAGAATGATCGTAAAAATTATAAAATATGTTTGTTGCATACACATCCACTGAGGTAGATTTTAAGGGATCAAAATAACCATCCAAATGATATAAATATTATTAAAAGTCTCAAATGGGTATAATCCTTTAGCAACCAATACCAATCACATATTCCTAGGATAAGATGATAAAATTGTATGTAATGAATCAAGTGTCTTCCACAATTTTTGAATATCTCATATATTTCAATAACCCATTATTGTTTTTATATATATAATAAAAATGAATTTTCTTGGTGGTTTTTAATGGAATGAATAATATTTTCAATATATGTTTTAAAGGTAACAAAAAACCTTTGTCTGTGTGTTATTTTTATTCTTATTCATAACAATATATTGATTAAGTCATCCAACATCACCCATTAACTACCAACTTGAAGATGAATTTTTTTGCTATCCTATCTGTGTGAAAACTTTCCCCAATAAAGTATAAAATCATTAAGACATGTATGTATTTCTTTATAATTCAAGAAAATATTTTTAAAAACTTTTTTCATATCATAAAAAGACTTAGGGATATTAGCTTTAAGAAATAAATCATTAAATAATTCCAATACAATGTGCATCACCTTATTTTTAATTTAACATAGGAATTTGATATGGTACAACTTCACAAGAAAAGAATATTTTGAATATTTTAGATATCCACCATATAACTCTTGATTTACATAGTCAACTATGTCATGAAAAATATTTTACTTCTCAATGAATTTACCTCTTACATTAGTGTAAATAGAATTAATTGGAGGATCCAATGACATGTTATGATCTTGATATGGTTGTCTTATAGTCCAAAAAACATAATATTCTATGCTATCATTTGCATCACCCTCAAATGGTTTTTCTGATATGTTTTGATATTGATGATATTTTCTTAAAATGCATAAATCCTTATTTATAAGGGTTTTCATTCCATTTTCCATTGTTGATGAAGTTGGGATCTCATTTTATTGACTGGAAACTCCTCCAAAAATTTCTATAATTTTTGATTCTCCATGCCATATCCAACACAAATGTTGAGAAAGTAATTTCATCAATATCATTTTTTCATAAAATTCATGCTTATTTGACCATATTCTAAATCAACATTTAGGGAATCGACATATTATTGTTCTTTCATCAGATTGATTAGAAATTGAAAAAACTAAAAACTCCTCTAAACCCTTAGTACACTAATGTGTGTTCCTTATTAATGTTATCCAACTTTTATTCATATACATCACAATGCTCTTATACATCGTTAAAGAAAATAAAAACACATAAATATTACTATATAAGAATATAGATAAATGGAAGTTAAAAAAACACAACCTAAGTAGTTATAAGAAGAGTCATATAAGTATTAACAAGGTCAAATTAAAAAAGGTAAATAAATCAATTATAATATAATGTAAAATAAAATCAAGATAAAAACCATACCCTCATTAATTTAAAATTGGTATCATGGGATAAATATTCTAGGGTCACTAATTATAGATGAATCTAGTAATTATATGTCACCCTAATAGTTGATTTAGAGTTCTAACACATCTCCATCTAGATGGGGTGTCACATAATACATCACTAGAATTTATAGTGGTGGAAGAAGACCTCAAATCTAGGTTAGCCTACCCAAGAACCCTAGGTTTCTCATAATGCTTAACCAACTTGAAAAGCTAATCACATAAAATATTTCATTAAGAAAAAAATGAATAATTCTCTTTAAAAAAACATTTCAAGACATTTCCACTATCCAACTCAAAGAATTTCATGAGAACCACTATTATTTAAAAAAATACATGACTAGAAAATTAAAATTTAAATAAAACTCTATTGAAAACATTTTAAAATTAAAATTATTTGTAAGTCCCTTTATAAAATAACATCTGGTCCATTATAATTAATTTTAAAAGTCCCTTAGAAAATATATTTGGAAAACCAATTTCTAACATAAAATTTAAACTACATGGTTCCCTTTATAATTATAAACATATAAACATATATATATATACACACATAAATAAATATACTGATAAACATATTTACATATTCTCAAGTGAATATGTACATAGATACATATAAATATATACACCATTTTACATATTTTTATAACACTAAACACAACATGAAACACTCACACATTAATAAAAAGTGAATAACACAAGGATAAAACAAAAAAACTCAATAAAATATCTCAAATAAGGAAAAACCAACCAAATCAACCTCTTAATAATATATAAAAAGACATGTAATATCAGAAACAATTTCTAAAAATAATAAAATTATCTACTTTCAAATAGAATCTATGATAAGTTTTTTATAGGAAAAAATACAGTTATTCCCTAGGTTTAGACAAACAATAGGGAAAAACTATAAAAATTCACATAGGAATCAATTATAATTTCTTAAGAACCATATTAAATAAATATATATAATTAATTAAACTAAATAAAATTATTAATTTGAATAAAAATATATTTATAAAACCCATTCATGCATAGTATTGAAAATAAATGTGAAATCATGGAAACACCAACATGGAACCAAGCAGATGACGTGAAACCCTTAAATATAGAGAGAGTAGGGTCCTAAGATGATATCAAACACCCTAAAAATTGAATCAATAAACTTTTATGGGGTCCTCAAGGATAGGAACTTAGTGTGAGAGGATTATAGGAGTGATAGGTCTCTATTTAGTGGTTAAGTGGTGGTAGTTAGGGGGAGAAGTGGTAGGGCAGTGAGGGGGAAGGGGATGTGACGAGCATTCAGAGGAGAGGGAGGCAGACGGTGATGGTTAGAGATTAGAGAGATTATGGGAGAATTGGGGTGGGTGGGGGGGGGTGTTGGTGGTGAGGTCATGGGAATATGGGAGAAGGTGGATAAGGGAGGGATGATAGCTTTGGATCAGGCTTGGGGGAGAAGGGGGAGAGGGGATGAACTGGTGGGGAATGGGGGGCCAAAAGATAGGGTTCAAGATTAGGGGGATCAGTATTGTTTGGATTAATGAAGAAGGGTGGGGGTCTTAGTGCTAATAAGTAGATATTTTTAATAAATGAAAATGATTTAATGGTAGTTTTTCAAAAACCACCACTATTGTTTGGTTTATTTTATAGTAGGTTTAATAAACCACCACTACAAAACTTCTATTAAATGATTAATTTAATTTATTGTTATTTGGAAAACATTGTTACATGTATAATATAAGAAATGGTTGTGGATTCCATGAACTTCTTGAGATAACTTCCCAGATATACTCTTTGATTATGGTACATCTTGATTTTGTTTCGGGATTCCTCTCCAAAGACAACCATCCTAGACACAATTGAAAGATCATGATAATAATCCACCCAAAGATGATGATTTAGTATATGGTCCAATATAGGAGGTGGTACCTCCAAGTGGTTTTTCTGTTTTTCCATAACCACTTGAGGAGAAAGTTGTGTTAGAAGTATAGGGTGAGGATGTGTACAATATGAGCACACTACATGAGTATTATAAGTAATAAAATCTATGATTTGGGGTGATCCATACCCCTAAGAAGCTATGTACTAGATAGATATAGTGACATGAGTTTTACACCTTGTGAGGAAACCTCTATATCATAAGTTGGTCCAAGAAGTGATTCTTGTTAATGGCTCTGTTGGGTGATGATGGAGTCTGGTGATTCCAACGCATGATGAGATGAATCTCTTTAGGTTAATTTTTGGGCTTCTATTCATGGGGGATTTTAATCCATTCATATTTTGGTTAGCTCATATCTAAGAGATTTTGTAACATTAGTAAGGTCGTATGATTGTGGATGAGTATTCAACAAGGTCCACCAACCTATTGTGACACTCTATGGATATGGATCATGATGAGTTTTTCTTAACACATACCATTGATCAGTGATCACACCAAGATATCAATTCTATAGTGATATATGTTTTTATTACCACCTAATGTAGTGTTCATGAGTGATCCTTGGAGGTGGAGATATTTCTAACAGAGTAGATGCCAATAGTTTGTGCTGTTAGTGGGAACACAAGATCTGATACATTTGTAGTTGGTAAATTATTATAGACACATGGATATGGGAATGTGAGTTTCTATAAGATATTATCCTATGATAGAAGTTATGTGGTTCAAGTATTTCTGGATGGTTCTAGTCAACCAAGAGAGAGGGAGTGTTTCTCTTCCAATAGGCGGGGATATGTTACTCAGGATTGTTTGATGCACCGAGTAATTGACAGATATATGGTTGATTAAATATGTAGGTATATAGAGTGGTATTGTTAGGGTGGTCCATAGGGAATAAGACACATTAGAGGAGTAGGGAGAGAAACATGAGGTGGAAGATGGTGTAACTTATTTCCACCACTACCTCCAGGTGGTTCGCACATGGATTAGAGTGCTAGTGGTCAGGGAATATGATAACTGTAAGCAGGGGCGTCCTATATCTCAGAGGCTCTAGGGATGATTTTAGGTATGATCTATGTGTTATATACATTATCTATAGTACTGATAGACATAGATTGATCTACTATTTTCATTCCACTTCACTTTTCCTAGACTTATAGATTCTTATTGATCCATTGGATTAACCCTTGCACTTAAAGACTGTAACCAAAGGGGACTCAACAATAACACAATTTTATCAATTGTTTTTTTATCTCTAACAGAATATATCATCCTATGAAAACTCTTTGTAGCAGCTATGTGGCCTTATGAAATCATCTTAGCTATGGACTAGATATCCAATGTTTATGCCCAAATTTATTATTTCAGGTGGAGGATGAGGTGTGTCCATAGTAATGGTATGATATTTATCTTCATGGATGAGAAGGAAATGAATAAAGAGTAGGATATGGTCATATTTATAAGGATTAATCTGATTAATCATCAATTATCTTATATTACCCTTAGATTAGAAGATTTTATAAGCTTTTAGCTTTCTATTACAATGTCTATGTAGGTGGATTCCTTTATTGAGGATGTTTTGAGATTACCTCCCAATCGAGGGAAGAAATTATAAATTCTCTTACACCTAAGGACTTACATAATATATATACTATCATATCAGATGGCTCCCACAAAGTTTCTTGAGCTAAAGGAATATTTGAAGGACTAACAGAGGAGGGGATTTTTCAGACTTTGTGTGTCACCCTGGGCATCCTCAGCATTTTTCTCCAAGAAGGTATATGAGATCTTGAGGTTCTGTATCGATTAAAATTTCCAAAACTATGTGAATATGATTAATACCTATCCTTTAATGAGGATCAAAATCTACTATTTATAGTTCAGAGGGATTAGAAGGTTCTCAAAGTTAGACCATAGATCATGTTATCACCAACTTTGAGTACGAAACTTGAATATAAAAAACACAACATTATGATTCCTCTATATTAATTATGAGTACTTAGTGATGCATTTTGGAATAAATAATACCCTAGAAGTTTTCATGGGAATTATGAACAAGATATTTTAGCCTTTCTTATACTGGTTTGTCATGGTCTTTTTTGATGATATCCTAGTGTACTCGATATGTGAGGAGGATCTTGCAAGACACTTGAGAATGGTACTTCACATACTTGTAGAGATACAAATTTATGGGAAGCCCTTGATGTTTAAATTCTAGAATCAAGAGGTCCAATTTATATAATATTTCAATTCAGAAGATGGTGTAGTAGTTAACCAAGTGAAGGTTTAGGTAGTACCAATATGACATCCATCCATGAGAATGATAGAGTTGTTGAGATTCCGTGGGTTAGAAGGCCACTAAAAGAGGGGTTTCTTGATTTCTCATGGATTTTTACACCTTTTAATACTTTTACTTGAATGGGATTTCCTTTCATTCGGATGGAAATGTTCCATTATACTTTTTAGGAGTTGTGGTAGAGGTTGAAAATCACCCCATATTGATATTTCCAAAGGAGGATGCAAATAAAAGAGAATTCTATGCTGCTTTGGGGATTAGACTTGGTTGTTTTTGATGTAGAGGAAGGTGGTGATTTCTTAGGGGAAAATATAGTTTAGACCACATGAACAGAACTACACTACCCATGATATGAGGTTATTAGTGATATTATTCACCAAAAAAATATTGCGAGACTACCGTATGGGTGAGAAAGTTATCGTATATTCTGACAACAATATTATCAATTATATATTTTTTCATAATGATCCTAAGATAATACAGAGTATATAACAATAATTTCTCTAGGAATATGACATTGATATAGTCCATACTCATTGGATGGGGAACATAGTGGAATATTCTCTCTTTATGAGATTATGATTGCATCTTTTGAAGGAAGAATCAGAGTAGTTATCCTTTTTTTAGTTGTCCCTTATGGATTAGTATGGTATAGCTTACCTCCATTTTATGGTTGTTACCCCACCACTTCTATAATTTTTTAGGGATGCTAAACATGGAGATCCCAATTGTGATACCTTGTGTACTCAGATATCCACTGGGCATGCTCTAGGTGGATTTTATAATGGTTGGGAGCATGTCATTCTCTAAAGGTCCAAGTGATATTGTGATAGGAGGTTCTGAGGGAGTTTTATACTCCCCCTTGGTGGTATAACCAGGTGTTATGAAGATGTACAAGGACCATCACCATTATTTTTGGTGGTTGGGTATGAAAAAGTGTGTAATAAAGTCTATATCTCAATTCCTCACTTATTAACAAGCGATGTTTTAAAGCCTGGTTCCAATGGGTTTAGTTTAGCCCCTTGAGGTTTCGTATTATAAGTGGGATAGTATATTTATGGACTTCATGATGGATCTTAAATGAACATCGTGAAGACATGATTCTATCAAGGTAAACATAGAGTAACTCACTATGTTATCCCACTTCCTATCTACCTAATCACATATTCTTTTAGAAAGATTGGGAGTCCATTACATGCAAGAGATATTCCAACTTCATGGAGTTACCTCAAAGATCATTTATGATCATGATACTCCCTTCACATCGAGATTTTGGATATAATTATAGGATACATTTGGGAATCAATTTTATTTGATCATTGTGTTTCACCCTTTGACTAATGGCTAGATTGAGTAGACCCTCCAGGATCAAGAGAAGATGTTGTGGTCTTGAATGTTAGACTTTGGACAAGTTGGTCGGGTCACCAACACTTTTTAGAGTATGTGTACAACAAAAAATACCATTCCAACATCAATATGTGACAATTTGTTGCCTTTTAAGGGAGACCCTATAGGTAACCACTTTACTGGGATGATATATTAGAGTTTATGATTAAATTCCAAGAGTTTGTGCGAGATATGATATAGAAGTTGAGAATCATCTAGTAGTGGATAAAGACTCCCCAGATCCATCCTAAGTCTTATATAGAATGATAATGGAGTATTTTTTAGTTAGAGAAGGGAGACCATGTGTTAATGAAAGTCTCACCTCGATGTGGGTTATAAGGGTTTGGTTAGGCTGATAATTTATCCATGAGATTCATTGTCCCTTCCAAATACTATTTAGGGTTGGTGTGGTAGTGTATCACTTGGCACAACCACCACATTTAGATTTGGTACATGATATCTTCCACATGTCGCAGCTAAGAGGGTTTATGAAAAAACCATCATATATTGTCGACAGCGGATATCTAGACATGAAGGATCAAGCATTTTTTTCAAGTACCCTTTAAAGATTGAGTATTTGTAGGAAAATATCCTATGTGGGAAAGTGATTCATCAAGTACATGTCTAGTAGAAGCATACAAATCTATAGGATAACCATTGGGAGTGGAATACCCAGATTAATGATTAGTTTCTTCATAATTTTGAGTATTATTTTTTATTTTTTTGGAATAGTAGACCATATGTGGGGAGAATTAAATGTATCTATTTTTACCTTGTAAATATTTGAAATATATCTAATTGTATTTGTAGAGTTTAATGCTATATTGTTGTGGGAATCTGAGGCCCGTAGAGGCTTGATAGTAATATAATATAAATATTAAAGATATTAATATCATGAGAATTTCTTTTTTTTATGTAATGAAAAAAACCCCACCAGAGTCTCAGATTATAAATCTTAGGGGCCCGTTGAATCTATATGTTGGGATTTATTGTAGACATGACATAACCTTTGTCGGCATCAATCATTTTGTTATATTCTGGTCATGGGTGTATATAATAAAATTAATTAATTTAATTTTTTTGTTTATCAAATTGACCTAGCCTCTTCTTATATAAACCTAGTTATGAAAAATAACTTGGTTCAACTACATATACATGGGATTGAGAGAGGATCCGTTATAGGAGATCTTGGTGAAATATAATAGATCGAGGACCGCGCTTGATTGAATGATGTTCATTTTCACCAATGGAATTCATATATATCACTAACGATGATAACAATGATTCATTATTCATTATTAGATGATTAATACCAAGGTTAGGTCATTTTTTTTCATGCTTTCCAAATTTTTTATCCCATGATGTTTTTGAATCAATTAACTAATATATTTATTCAAAAGTTGATCATTCATTGCAGGTTCAAGTTTACCTTCATCAAATTTGATAATCGATATTATTTATTTTTTTCACATAATATTTCATTATAATGGGAAAAAACTAAGAAAACCAATTTTTTTTGAGTTTCATTCCTCTTTTTTTTTCATGGATTCCTCTACTTGTTCAAACCAGTTCATCACCAAAAAATTATTTTGTTGATGGTATGACCTATACATAATATTTGATAATTTTATGACCTTTATTTAAACAAATGGATATGTACCATGGGTTTGGGTCTATGATCCATTGGGTAATTGAGGTGTGATGATAATATCAGGTAGTCACAGGAGGATCTTTACCTTATTAGTGATCCATGAGTTTTATTTTTCATGGGACGTGTGTTGTGGTGCGATGGGAGAAGATTTCAAATCGGTTTGGAAGGATATTATTTAGAAACCGGGGTGAGGAAGGCATTGTCAACAAGATCCTTGATTATTGTTTAGTCTTACAGCAGATTTGGTTGTGGTGGAATAATAAGATAACCATGCGAAGAACTTTTGGGCTCTAGAAATTTCTTGACTACACTATGTGTAGTTTGAAAAATACACGTCGTGTATCCCACATGTACGGTGATAGGTTTTATGAAAAAAGATAAATATCACACTCCGTGTGACATGTTTCATATTTTGTGTCACCCAATGCTTGATACTTGGCTGGTATATCAGAGGGTACAAAAGCATAAACACAACCAAATACATGGGAATAACCCAATAGTTGGATACAGTCTAGAACACATGAATGGCCTGAAGTACATGGACATGAATAGTTGTAAATGGGAAGATACAAGTAGCAAGTTGAGTTCTAGTACGGCCTCTACGTGCTGTGAAACCTTAAAGGATAGACTGTGTATAAGGGGGATTATATTTGATGTTATAGGGAAAGACACATGCAAACCTAGGTTAGGAAAGACATGTCATGTTCTCCTTAGTGAACATCGTGTACTTTTCCCATAAAAAGTGGAGGCCCTTTGTTTCTTCAGTTTGGACCAATTTTAATTGACTATGATAACTTGGTTTGTCCCTATAAGGGTGAAATGGGTCATCACATCCAAAGAATAGGATTGTGATCCCATATATGGGTTTTTTTCAAAGATAGAGCTTATGATATCCCTTTTGTGATTACAGTGGGATCCACTATCATTCATTCTTCATCATCGGTAGGGTTCATGGTTTCAACATGATAACTTTAAATAGGACATCTATCCCCTATCTAGTTGGCTTCTCCATTAGGGTTTTTGGTCCCCCATCATGTCCCTATACATGCTTCCGTATCTAGATGTTGACATATTTAGAGTTATAAGGAGTACTTATTAGGTGAGACTCAGTGAGTGAAACCTCCAAGATGAGAACCTTTAGTTACAACATGAATCGTGGTGTGGATTCACTCTAAAAAGAGTTACATTGAAGCCTCAAGTAGAATCTTGTGTTAAAAATATGGTTGAGACCCCTTTTAGACTTAGAGTGTGTTATATGTATATCTAGGTGTATTATTGTTATGTATCATATTCTTTTTTACATGAACTCATGATGATGACTAGACTAATCCCTTAGTTATTTATTGTTTGTTGATTTTGGGGTGTCCTTCTAGTTATTTTAATACTCACCCCTGCATGCGATCTTACCACATATGTCATTTCTTATAAGGATGATAATAATTTTGACATAGTCCTACGAGGATCTAGAGCAGGTGGAGCATAGTCTGAGAAAGATAGAGCATGGTTGTTACAAGTGTTACATTTTATTATAGTCCCCTCCTTATTTAAAGGTTATAATATTTTGTGTTATTAGGCGGGATCGTATTTTTCCATTTTATTACATTCATTTTTTTTTCAAAATCTGATGTTGGATAAACATTACGAATGAATTTTGGTATTTGTTTTATTTACCTTTCTATATTATATAAGTACTCAAAGATGTTTTCAAGGGTACATGTACTTTATGATAATTCCTCCCATGTATGTGGTATATCTACTCAACATTGGTCTCCAAACCATGGACTATTTTAGATGGGATTAGGGTTTCCTACTCGGTTTATCAACAACAAGAAGGCCTTGATGGGTTAGTTTCAAACATTACATCTCAAATATAAATACATAATATCAAAACCTAAAGGTCTAGTATCATTGGAGATTAACTACATAATTGCTTTTTCCCACATTATTTTTAAATATATCTCAAATTTATCTTCAAAAATTACTTCTGTATAAAGATATCAATAGATGCAATTTCATAAGGAAAAAAATAAGAATAAGTGAGATCAAATGTTTTGTAGGGGGAAAAATCATATCAATGAGTCATAAAAATATATAGATGATAAGAATGTGTGTAAACATGAACATTATTTAAATATATAACTTAAGAGAACATGGAATAATTAGAGTTTATTATAAGTCTTGATTGAATGCAATATAACCTCAATGTATCATAAAATTACTATGGTTTAAGGATTTGAAGTTATGAGATATTAATTATTAACTATAGAGCATAAAATATACACGTTCTATAACATAAGTATGTGGTACCAGAATAAACATAGGAAATAATATAATTGTGATCTAGACCAATCCTGAAAGAACAAAAATTTTTGAACAAACCCAATAATTTTCATGTATCATGTAGTGAGAAAACCTAATTATACCCACATATTATGCAGTGATCAATCCCAATCATGACCACATAATAAGATGTGAACAATCCCAATCATGAATACAATTAATAGTAGTTTCTCATGATATATAAAAAATTAACTAGTGTATTACAGAGATATATAGGATTCCAACCATAAAAAATGATAAATCATGCATATGTGTTCTATATGAAATAAACCATACATCATACCATGTAAACAAACATTGATAAAAATGAATTTCCATACATTTTTAAAGAGTATTGCATAAAATGACATAAAGAGTTGGATCATTTGATACAAAAATTTAATTTCTTGAAGGAAATTTAATATACAGGATCACAGAGGATGATCATTAACATTAATATAAAAGATATTGATCTTTTGGGATAAATATAAAAATAGAATCAAAATTATAAAAATTTATTTCAAAAAACATTTTTCTCTATTAAAATAACATGATGTTACCAATCGCAATTAAAAAAATTTATATAATGAGGAATTTTTAGAAAACAAATTTAAAAGAATTGTTATAATTGAAAATTAAATAGAAATAATTTTTAAGAAACTATATATGTTGTGGAAGATAAAATAAAATTTAGGAGAATTAAAATAAATTTATTTTTAATATTTTTTTTCTAGTTTTAATGAAAATCAACATCTATAAAATTGATGGAATTTTTTTATTTTATTATGAGATAAAGCGAGACATGAAAATTAAAAAAAATATTATATATATTTCTTTTCAAAATATAAAATTAAAATATTTTTGGTAATATGAATATGAAAATGGTGAAAAAATATTGATTATAAATGATGAGAATTATTCTTTAAAAACCCATATTATTATATAGAATGAAATTCATTAGATAAAATAATTTTTATGTTAAAATAGAAATTAATTTGAGTGAAATTAAAAATATCATATAAAATATTGAAACTATAGAATATATATAATTTATAAGAGCATTGACATAGAAGAATATATATGTTCTAATGAAAAGGAAATTGAGTCGAAGAAATCGATATGACTTTGGCAATAAATGAATCAAAACAATATGAATGATTGATCATGAAAATGATTATAAATATAATTAATGAGTCATTAATAATTATAATATATCCTAGTATTTTAGTAAGTAAACCTTATAAAATAAAACATTGTGTATAACAGGAAATATGTCCAAAAAATGGAAAATTGAGACAAAGAACAGTTACCTTGGATTTAGGCTTAGTTGGATGTTCTATAAAATAATATATAAATAGAATATAACAATTTAAAATAAATTAGGAAATAATATTCATTTTCATTAATTTTTATATTACTGTTTTATATTCATTTATTAAATAGTTATTACTTATTTTTAGTTAATATTGATCATCGATTTTTTGTACTTTTAACTTTTCCTTGCCAGTTTTGGCATAACAATTTCAGCTATCATTCCATTTAAATGATTTTGTCATCTCTAAAATAGTAAAGGTATTTTAATTTATGTTAAATAATTATTTATTAAGTTCTATGTTCATTTAATTATAGTTTTGGGTATGTTTTCCCAATTTAAATACCATAACACTTCTATTTTGATGTTTTTTATAAAAAAAGTTTTTATATTAAGAAAAAAACAAAATAATAATATTACTATTCAACAACATAAATTATAATATTATTTACATATTAATTCCCAATGTTACTAGTAATTAATTTTCCACAGTCTTCCATAATAGAAATTTATTTAATTGTTCATGTAGGTGGTTAAAATGACTCAAATAAAACATGTTATAATCTATGGATGATAATGGTTATGAAAGTGAGTTTTTATAATATTATTATTTAATAAGTATAATAATAATATTTATATGATATAAATGTGTAAATTAGGATTTATAAGAGGTATATGAAGAATATAAATTAAAAATATCGATCAGATTTTGTTACATTGAAGGATGAAATCACCTCTAATCATAGAAATATTATTGGGTTTGAGGGAATTTGCCTATTATTTTGATACAAGAATCTACCTAATGTAGGAGAGGATTTTTAATGAAGTGAATATTTTAGAGACAAATATTGAATTAAAACTATATGTGTGGATTTTAAGGGGTGGTGAAGGAGTCTTTTTATAAGTGTAGAGGAGTAATAATTTTGGAAATACCAATTATTTAATGTATAATAAGACTAATTTCATAGGGAAATTGAATCCCATGTGGTAAATAATGGTAAAAGGACATGGTTTTGTAAAAAAATCCACAATAAAATAATTTTTAGATAATTGTTTGTGATATTTTAGGACTTTACGCCCCTTATATAAACCCTTTTTACCTTTTTTTACCATTAACATGGAAATTCAATTTTTATCTCAATATATTTTTCTATATCTACAAATAAAATTTATTCGATCACTTAATGTGAATATTATGATTCCAAATATGATTTTTTTTTCTAAAATCGATAAAAATTAATTTTAATATAAAAAGGAACAACCCATAAAAATTAACTTTTGGAAAAATATATTTTAATAATTAAAAGAATCTATTCTTATTCCTTTCCATGTAAAAATATTTAGATGAATATTATGTTATATATATATATTATCAATATTATTATTTAATGTTATTATTTAATAGTGATCAACTTATGGTATTAAAATAGAAAATAAATATATAGAAAAACTATAATTCTTTGAAAAAAATTTTAAACAATAACTGATTTTATAATAAGTCTTTTAAGATATATTTCCTATTTAATAAGAATTTATTAATTTTTTTATTAAAAAAATCTTTTGTTACATAATTAAATTAAATTTTTGAAACCAAATTTCCTGGAAATTACAAATATATAAAATATATATAATAATGAATATATATATACATATTGAATTTATTATATTAATAATTACATTTTTATATCATCTAAACTTCTAATTAAAAATCCTATCCTGAAATTTATATATGACCCAAGGGAAAGATAATCAATTGGGGTGTTCGTGATTGGTGATTAAACTAGCTTGGATTCCACTACGATTTTCATGAGTTTAAACCACATTGGAAGATTGATTCACTCAAAAAATATTTATTGAATTTTAGATTGGGCTTGGTTTAGGGAAAACCCTTGTGAAGTAATTTTTTTTTCTAGGCCCAGAAAAATGAGTCTCAAAAGAAATACCTTTACAACTTGAGGCCTGTAACGTCCCGGACACGGGTGCCATGCAACGGGTGCCCTAAGCCCGGTTTTCCACATGACCCCACGCACATTTACCCAAACGCCAGAGGCTGCCGACTAGCAGTGAGGGCCTAGGTCGGATAGTGGGGAAACTATGCCCTCATTTGTCAAAGTGTAGTGCAGCGGAATACAAAATAAAACATACAACATACAACGGAAGCAGTAAATATACACAACTGAAATAACTACAACAGTGGATATAACCAATAGTATATAAGCGATGATGCTACATGTTTCAAGTTCTAAGAAAATAGCCAGAACATGTTATACATCAATACAACACAGCAGAATACAGTGTATAGCAAAACAAGAAAACAACTGGCAGCAACATCGCGATCCTAGGATCGGTTCCATGCCCTCCTACTCCTCAGCAACAGTCAAGTACCTGTATAAGGACTCTTTCCCCTATCTACACCTGCAGCAACGTAATCTGTTTGGGATGAAAAGCGTGACCCAAACAGGGTGTGAGAAATATATCTCAGTAGACACCAACCAAAGGCCCATGCCCAACTGCGTGTAAGCATGAAACAATAGTGTGTAGTAGTAAAATGCAATAAAGTAAGCATTACTCAAAAGTAACTAATTACCAGTTATATTGCCATTTCTTTATCCATTTAATCAATTTAAATATTAGAAACCACCACAGTGCATTTCTAGTAAACAGTCCCCGTCCTCAGACAAACAAAACCTTACCCTCAGGTAAGCTGAATCCAACCCGCATGTATAGCCCTCAAGCGTAACATAAATTTCCCTCAGGTGTAGGAAGTGTCGCCCTCATGCAGAGAAGTCAATCCCTTAGGCACGAAAGGTTTCCCTCAAGTGAAAATAACTACAGCCCTCGGGATAAATAGTGCAGTGCCCTGAGGCTAATCACAATAATGACCTCAAGATAAATACAAAAATGCCCTCAGGATAAATAGGTAACAGGGCCATGCCCACGAGGTAAACAAGAAGTAACAAACAATTCCTCTCATGGAAATTCTACAATTACTACTTTGAAGGCATACCCTTGTGTATCCTGGCCAAACGACTTAACAGAGAAACACACCCTAGGGGTGGTTCCGGATCCAAGAAACGATCCCAACCAGCATTTTATTATCACAATTAAATACCTAATCAATTCAAGGTATTAAATATAGAAAAAACCTCAGCCACAAGACACCCTAACATGGGTTCATGGCACAAAAATGCACAAAACACACAACATTTGGAAAATTAAACACAAAGACACCTACCTTATGCACCAACGAACATTATACCGAAACACCGACTCCAGAAACGCCGAAGAACGACATAAATCTGATGAAGAACAAAACCCATTCAAACGTAAATAACTTCCCCTCAGGAAAGAATTGGTAAGAACGGTACCAGGAGAGGAGAGGGCTTACCCGTGTGGTTCCAACGAGATCGTCTGAAGCCGAATCAGATTCCAGACGAACACCCGACGGATCTTCAAAGGTCCATCCTCCTCCTTTGGCTCCAAATCGGCTCAAGTGTCTCCTCTACCAAATGAGGAGGCTACTGCCTGTTTTAAGCCGAAAAAACAAAGTACATGGCTTGTACTTCTGAGTACACAACGTGTACTTCTTTCATTTAACTATTCATTTGGCGGCACCGCCACACTGTTCATTCGTCGACATGAGTACACGGCGTGTACTGTCGCCCAGCTGGCGGCGACACCACCACCTTACTGTTTAAGCCTGCCGACTAACTACACGGCGTGTAAGGTACCACTAAACAGCATGTAGTGGTTCCTACACCCTTCTTCGCCGGCATGTCTACACGCCCCGTGTACTCATCCCAACACGACCAAAAGTACACGGCGTATGGATAAAGTACACGGCGTGTAGTTCCAAAATTCAGGATTTTTCCCCATTTTCTATATTTTCTCAAAAACACTTAAGGAAAAGGAAAAGAAGAAGCTCGTACCTCTAAAATAAGAACCGGATTCTTACAAACTTCCCCCCTTATATCAATTCATCCCCGAATTGCACTTTCCAGGGTGGCGAAGAATAAGCTCAGAACAGCTCTGGCCACTGAGTACGTACGTCGGCCTCCCGCTCCCAGGTCTCGTCCTGCACTCAGCCATGCTGCCATAACACTCATATGAGAGGAACTGACCGGCCTCAGAGAACCTTCATGCTCCTGTCAACGATACGGATCAGATGCTCCTCAAAGGACACATCATGATAAAGCTCAACCTCCTCTGGCTAAAAGGTGTGAGACGAGTCTGAGTGGTAATGACAAAACTGAGACACGTGGAAGACGTCGTGCATGGCTCGGTACCACTGTGACAACTACAACTGATAGGCAACCATCCTGACTCTCTCTAGAATCTAAAATGGTCCAACATACCTCGGTGAAAGGTTACCCTGTCTCCTGATCCGTTTGTGTCCCATCCTCGGCGAAACACGCAAGAAAACCTGATTTCCGACCACGAACTCCAAAGTTCGTCTGCGGCGATCATTATAAGACTTCTGCCGAGACTGCACGGTAGCCATCTGCTTCCGAGTCAACTAGACCTGCTCAGATGTCTCCTGCACGAGCTATGGCCCCAGTAAAGCTACCTCACCTGCCTCTAACCAGCACAAAGGTGACTAGCATGGCCTACCATATAAATCCTTGTATGGTTCCATCTCAATAGTCGCCTGAAAACTATTGTTATAGGAAAACTCGACTAAGGTTATATGATTCTCCCATGAGCCCCCAAAGTATAGGACGCATACGCGCAACATGTCCTCTAGAACCTGTATTGTACGCTCCGACTGGCCATCTGTCTAAGGGTGGTATGCTGTGCTCAGAAGCACCTGTGTACCCAGCGCCCCCTGAAAACTCTACCAGAAACGAGACATAAATCGGGCGTCCCTATCTGAAACGATAGATCGAGGGACCCCATGAAGACATACGATCTCTCGGATATACATCCTTCCGAGCTTGTCCACACCAAAGGCCTCCTTGATCGGCAAGAAGTGATCTACCTTCGTGAGTCTGTCCACAACAACCCACATGTCATCATTGCCTCGAGGTGACCTCGACAATCCTGTCACGAAATCCATCGCGACATCATCCCATTTACACTCTAAAATGTGAAACTGCTATAACATCCCAGTTGGTCTCTGATGCTCTGCCTTCACTTTTTGACAGGTGGAACACCTCATAACAAAACCAACTATCACTCTCTTCATACCTGACCACCAGTACTGATGCCTCAAGTCACGGTACATCTTGGTAACCCCGGGATGAACTGCCCAAGATGAAGCATGAAACTACTGTATCAGCTCCTTGCGTATATCCCCTAGAACCCATACACATCTGTGGAAATGAAAAACCTCATCATTGCCTATCGTCCAACCGGGAGGAGGGTCCTCACTTGCCACTGACTCCTGTAGAACTAGGCCTTCTGAATCCGACAACTGCCTCATCCTCACTCTGTCCAGGAGGGTAGAAGTCACAAATACAAGGAAAGATAAGTCTGCCCCTGACTGTCATGCACCTCCAGATGCATCTTAGAGAACAAATCCATAAGCTGTGACTCACCACTGGCCTCCTGCACTGCCTGTATCTGAGTCTTCCTGCTCAGTGCATCAACTACTGCATTACCTTTACTAGGTGTATAGGCAAGCTCAAAATTGAAGGACTGTAGGTACTCGACCCAACTTCTCTGCCTCAGATTCAGGTCACACTGAGTAAAGATATACTTGAGGCTTTTGTGGTCGGTGAGAACCACAAAATTCTCTCCCAATAGATAATGTCTCCTACAATGAAACACATGTACAACTGTAGCCAACTCGAGATCATGCGTCGGGTAATTCCTCTCATGTGGCCTCAACTGCCGAGACCCGTAAGCAAAAACTCAGTCTCCCTACATCAAAATGGCTCCCAGCCAAATCCCTGATGCATCATAGTAAACCGTATAACTCTTCCCCTTCTCTGGGAGTATCAGGATTGGTGCTGATTTCATCCTTCCCTTCAGGTCCTGAAAAGCTGTCTCACAAGCTTCTGACAAAACGAACTTCACACCCTTCTTAGTCAGACTTGTCAACGGTGCTGCTAAGCAGGAGAAGTCCTGTATGAAGTTCTTGTAGTAACCAGCCAGCCCTAAGAAACTCCGTATCTCAAACACGTTCTTGGGCTACTCCCAGGAAACTACTGCTCTCACCTTCTCTGGGTCTACTGAAACTCCTGCCTCTGAGATTATATGACCCAGGAAGTGAATCTGGTCCATCCAAAAGTGGCACTTCGAGAGCTTAGCATATAGGCGATGCTCTCTTAGTGTACTCAATATGATCTCAAGATGGGTGGCATGGTCGTGTCGAGTGTAAGAGTACACCAAGATTTCTTCCACGAATACTACCAGAAATGAATCAAGATACAAATGGAACACATGATTCATCAGATCCATAAAAACTGCTGGTGTGTTTGTTAGTCCGAACGACATAACCAATTACTCATATAGACCATACCTACTCCTGAAAGCTGTGAGAGGTATATAAAATGGTCTAATGTGTAGCTGATGATATCCGGATCTCAAGTCAATCTTCAAGAACACTCGTGCTCCACGAATCTGATCAAACAGATCATCTATCCTCGGCAAGGGATATCGGTTCTTAACCGTCAACTGGTTCAGCTTCCAATAATCCACACAAAGTCTGAGGGAACCATCCGCCTTCTTCGCAAAAAGGACTGGAGAACCCCAAGGAGAAGTACTAGGTCGGATAAAACCCTTCGCCTGTAGCTCCTATAACTCAGGCGTGGCCATCCTATAAGGAGGAATGGACACCGGTGCTACTCCTAGCACTATCTCAATAGAGAAATCCACCTCGCGCACCAGAGGTAGACCTGAAAAGTTTTCTGGGAAGACATCCCTGAAACAATCAACAACTGGAGGGGAATCCATCTGACAAGTCCCCTAGTCATCCAAATATAAGCTCGCAATCTGGGATGTTACTCCACCTCGCCCATGATGCTCTGGTCCAGCTCGACTCGCCTAAACATCCCACTCGCCCTTGTATAGAAACTCCCCGCCCTCTGTTGATGTGAAACGCACCCTGCGACAGTAGCAGTCTATGAAGGCTCGAAAGGGAACCAACTAGTCCATCCCGAGAATGATGTCATAGCTCGTCATCTCCATGAGATAGAGGTTCCAAAGGAAGTGACACCCACCAACCTCAAGGGGCACTCCTTGCACTAACGTACACCAACCGTCCTAGTCCCCAACGGAGTGTCTAGCGTCAAGATATCAGAAGAAGTAGAAACACTGAGCCCAATGCTCTCTATAATGGGTACAGATATAAAACTATGTGTAGCACCCGTATTAAAAAGTAATGAAGACAAGATAGAAGCTACTAGAAAAGTACCTTTGACTGTAGAAGGTCCAGGATCCTGTTCCTGCTGGGTCTGTTGCACTACATATGCCTGCCCAGTGCCGCGGACCTGCGCCACAGCCTGGATACCCTGAGCTGCCTCGCCCTGCTGCCTCTTTGATCCTGGTGTCTGGCTACCACGTCCACGAACATCGTCTCTGCCTGCACGCCCTGACGTATTCCAGTTCCCTGACTGGTAAGAAGCCACTGGTCCTGCTCCCGCACGTAGAGTCTGCACTGAACCCCTCTCACCAGCCACTAGTAGAAACGCCCTTCAAAAGCACTGCAGATGAACCATCTTTCTGCAAGCTCGGAACTCCACTAGGTCTCGTGGACACTGCGGACTCTTGTGCCCCTCTCTACCACACTGGTATCACCTGACCGGTCCACCGGAAGAAGCTACCTGGATGGTACTGCCGCCCTGAGAGAAGTCCATCTGTCTCTTCCTCTTTCCAGTAGAAATAGTACTAGTAACTGGTGCTGAACCACCCTGGCCCACACCACTCGATTCCCGCAGGTTCCTCTCTGTAATTAACACCTGGTTCACAATTGCGTGTTCAGTAGGCAACCTGAAAACATTCACCAGTGCTCAGATGTCATACTGAAGACCATCCTCAAAATCTCTGGCTCTCAACGTCTAATCACCCACCAGTACGGGTGCAAAATGCTAAAGATCTGTAAAATGAGCAGAGTAGTCCATCACTGACATAGAGCCCTGTTGCAGATTAATGAACTCTCGAGCTCTATCTGCCCTCAGCATCTCGGGAAAGAAGAATTCATAGAAGACTGCCTGAAAATCTTCCCACGCCATGTCCCTGTGATGATCTGACTGGGTGGTAACATCCCACCACCTCTTGGCGGAACCACGCATCATGTAAGTCGCGAGCTTGACCCTCCGCCCTGGAGGCATCTCCAAATGCTCGAAAATAGTATGCATCGATCCTAGCCAAGACTCTGCAGCCTGTGGTCTGCCATCCCCTGAAAATGTAGGTGGATGCTGCTGCTAAAAGATACATGTCAGCTCGGCCATAGATGTGGCAGCCTGCGGTGCTCCCTGAAAGGTCTGCATGAACCGCAATAAGCCTTCACGGAACTGCGCCTCTGCTTCTGTGCCCTGTATAATAGCTGGGGCACCATTTGGCTCTGCTGGTGGATCAACTGGTAGCCCAGGCCCCACCATCTCCGGAGTATAATCGTCACCTCTCCCCTAGTGAACAACTCGCGGTCGTCTAGGCGGCATGACTCTACATGGTCAAAAGCACGCCTCAGATTCAAGATTATTAAGACTAAATGCGAATGAAACACAAAGGGAACAAGAGGAAGAAGGTATTCAAAATTGGCAAAACAAGACTACATGACGTGTACAATGACTACACGACGTGTAATTGACTTCCCTTCCCCTGCCTGGGTCCTTCTACATAACTAAGCCACACGACATCCGTTCAACAAAACTACACGGCGTGTATAATATCTACACAGCGTGTACTATGTTATTTTCAAACTTCATGTGTCGTCTGTGACACGGCCGAATACTCGGCTTTACCTCACACAGTGTGTTACACCCATACACGACGTGTACAACACCCCGTTTCCTATCCACATGGCTAAGTCCACACGGTCTATCCTCGGACAAGACTACATGGCATGTCCCAAAGTTACACAACATGTTCCTGGAGAGGTGACACCGACCCGTGTTGTTAGTTACATGGCCGAGTTCCCAGGTCACACTACACGGCATGTCTATAACTGACACATCATCTTCTGTCAAGGAGTTCACTACCCCATGTTGTTAGTTACACGACCAGACTCTGGGTCACACTACAAGACGTGCACAAAAACTACACGACGTGTTTTACCCAAGCACTTCCCTACCCCGTGTCGCTGCCCACATGGTTTGTGACACGGGAAGAGACTACACGGTGTGTACTCGGGGTACACGGCGTGTACTCAAAAATTTCATTTTTCTTCCTGAACAGAAGAACACACACGACGTGAATGAGGTATTACACAACGTGTATTCTGGGTTTTCCAGATAGTATGCCTCAAAAACTTCCTCGGAACCCAGAAAATACTGAAAAACAACACCTAAGTGTCAAATTCCGGCCCGTGGGGGCCCATACACCCCACGAATCAAGTTTGACATCTTATTTGTGTTATAACCAATAAACAGTCAATAATCCACCAAATTCTGGTCAATGGGGCCCCATAATCCCCAAAAACCAAAGTTTGGCGTCCATTCTATAAACAAGCCCAAACAAAAAATACCATATCACAAGGCAGGTATTTTATCAAGAAGCTATCAAAACAACATGCTTTAGTAGCACAACAACTATCACAAAAACATGAAAATTCTAATGCACCTACATGGCATGGAAACTATGCATAGAATGTGATACCTAGCATGTACCTATATGATGCATGAGATGACATACCCTCTCCTCATCGGGTTGCAACTAAAAAGAACCCACAAATAAATTATAACCAGCACAATCTCAAAGTGTGTCACCCAACAGTGAAAACATATCAACCATAAAATTACAAAATCAAAAGAATGAAAAATACGAGGTAGACTGGATTTTCCCTGTACACGGGTTAGCTACGCCCAGGCACAACTTATTACCAACTACCATTCTGTCCTATCACTGACTACGGCTCCAAACAGTTAGTCAAAGAAAAGAAACCCCTCTGATACCACTTTGTAACGTCCCGGACCCGGGTGCCACGCAACGGGTTCCCCGAGCCTGGTTCGCCACGTGACCTCAAGCGCATTTCCCCAAATGCTAGAGGCTGCCGACTAGCAGTGAGGGCCCAGGTCTGATAGTGGGGAAACTATGCCCTCATTTGTCAAAGTGTAGCGCAACAGAATACAAAATAAAACATACAACAAACAGCGGAAGTAGTAAACATACACAACTGAAATAACTACAGTAGTGGATATGATCAACATTATATAAGTGATGATGCTACATGTTTCATGTTCTAAGAAAACAACCAGAACATGTTATACATCAATACAGTGCAGAAGAGTACAGAGTACAGCAAAACAAGCAAACAGCTGGCAGCAGCATCGCGAGCCTAGGCTCGGTCCCATGCCCTCCTACTCCTTAGCAACAGTCAAGTACATGTATAGGGACTCTTTCCCCTATCTACACGTGCAACAACATAATCTGTTTGGGATGAAAAGTGTGACCCAAGCAGGGTGTGAGAAATATATCTCAGTAGGCACCCACCAAAGGCCCGTGCCCAACTGCGTGTAAGCATGCAACAACAGTGTGCAATAGTAAAATGCAATAAAGTAAGCAGTACTCAAAAGTAACTAATTACCAGTTATATTACCATTTCATTATCCATCTAATCCATTTAAATATTAGAAACCACCACAGTGCATTTCTAGTAAACAGTCCACGTCCTCAGAAAAACAAAACCTTACCCTCAGGTAAGAAGAATCCAACCCGCAGGTATATCCCTCAGGCGTAACAGAAATTTCCCTCAGGCGTAGGAAGTGTCTCCCTCAGGCACAGAAGTCAAGCCCTCAGGCACGAAAGGTTTCCCTTAGGTGAAAATAACTATAGCCCTCGGGCTAAATAGTGCAGTGCCCTCAGGCTAATCACAACAACACCCTCAGGCTAAATACAATAACGCCCTCAGGCTAAACAGGTAACCGGGCCATTCCCACCAGGTAAACAAGAAATAACAAGAAATTCCTCTTAATAATATTCTACAATTACTACTTTGAAGGCATACCCTAGGGTATCCTCGCCAAATGGCTAAACAGAGAAACACACCCCGGGGGTGGTTCCAGATCCAAGAAATGATCCCAACTAGCATTTTTTTATCACAATTAAATACCTAATCAATTATAGGTATTAAATATAGCAACGACCTTAGCCACACGACACCCCAACATGGGTTCGTGGCACAAAAACACACAAAACACATAGGAGTTGGAAAAATAAACACAAAGCCACCTACCTTATGCACCAATGAACGTTATACCCGAACGCCGACTCCAGAAATGCCCAAGAACGGCGTAGATCTGATGAAGAACAAAACCCATTCAAACTTAAATAAATTCCCCTCGGGAAATAATTGGTAAGAACGGTACTAGGAGAGGAGAGGGATTACCCGTGCGGTTCCAACGAGATCGTCCGAAGCCGAATCGGATTCTAGACGAACACCCGAGGGATCTTCAAAGGTCTGACCTCCTCCTTTGGCTCCAAATCGGCTCATGTGTCTCCTCTTCCAAATGAGGAGGCTACTGCCTGTTTTAAGACGAAAAAACAAAGTACACGGCGTATACTTCTTTCATTTAACTGTTTATTTGGTGGCACCACCACACTGTTCATCCGTCGACATGAGTACACGACATTCACTCTCGAATACACGGCGTGTACTGTCGCCCAGCTGGCGGCGACACCACCGCCTTACTGTTTAATCCTGCCGACTGACTACACGGCGTGTAAGGTACCACTACACGGCGTGTAGTGGTTCCTACACCCTTTGTCGCCGACATCGCTACACGCCCCATGTACTCAACCCAACACGGCCAAAAGTACACGCCGTGTGGATAAATTACACAGCGTGTAGTACCAAAATTCAGGATTTTTCCCCATTTTCCATATTTTCTCAAAAACACTTAAGGAAAAGGAAAAGAAGAAGCCCATACCTCTAAAATAAGAAACGAGTTCTTACAAGGCCACTGCATCTAATTTTTTCATATATTTCATAATTTTATTACTTCTATTTATACCCATTAGTTCAATGATTATGTTATAATAGTCATATTTACAAAAAATACTATATATAAATTATCTCATTAATTACTGATATGCCAAATGATGGTATAATTATATATATATATATATATATATATATATTTCTAATAGAAATATAAGCCTAATGACTATATAATCCCAGTGAAAATATAATCCATACTACCATAAATGTTTATTGTGCATATAATTCCATAGAAAATATACCATAGTGGTCATGTTTCATTCCCACATATAGCCTTATGTACACCACTAACATTATTCATACTATTAATTTACTTCCCTCCAAACATGTCTAAAATATTTATAATTATTTTCCTTATCCCCATGGTTGCAATTTGGGTCATGATATTCAAATAAAACCACTATTATAAATATTTTATGTTCAGAATGATTTTATTTACTTGTATATTTAATCCAAATATACTTATCTTAATGTTGTTTCATATGGTATTATCATAATGTATAAATTTTAATCTTTCATTATAATATTAATACCCTCATAAAATATATTATAGTTTATTTTAATTCATAGTTGTGTGTGAAATAATTTCTTTAACACAGTATTTATTTAATTAGAAAAAACATAGTAAAATAATGGGGTGTTACATTCTACCCCACTTAAAATAATTTCATCATTGAAATTTTATTACTCAGATTGAAATAAATGTGGGTATTTGTGACTCATTACACCATCATGTTCAAATATAGATTCCCCAAACATATGATTTCACCATATAAATTCGACCGAGGTGTTTTTCTTATTTGGTAGAAATTTTGCTCATTAATCAATTATATCTACTATCTGTTCCTCATAAAAGTAACCATGTTCCAATTAAACAACTTATGAGTTTAGTACATATGATGGATCAAGTATCTACTTTCTAAAAGTGGTATATAGAACACAATATACATTTTTGAGGGGTATGTGGGGAGGTATATGTGATAATATAAAGTACCGATATGATCTAGAATATTTAATAGACTAATGTATCTTTGGCTAAGATTTCCCTTCATCCCAAATATTATAATCCTCTTAGAAGGAGATAACTTAAATAATACATTAACAATAACATCAAACTCTAAATGTGTTCGATGATTATCAATATAGATCTTCTTTTGAATCTATGAAACATTCATATATTTTAGAATGGTTTAAAACATCTTCTGTTATTTCTTGAATGAGATTTGTTCCTAATAGATTCCTCTCTATTACTTTATCCTAGCATGTTATATTTATCCTTCTTTTTCTATATAGGAATTTATATGGTTACTCTTGGATACTAGGGTGGAAATTTTTGTTATATAAGAACTCATATAGAGTGATATATTGATCCCAACATTCTTTGAAATAAATTTAGAAACATATCATTATTTAATTTAGAGACAAAATGGGCCTTTCATATTGATCATCAATTTGAGATGATAATACATTCTAAAACTATTCTATATAACCAATTATTTCTAAATCTCCTCTTGAATTTTGAGGATAACCATACATGTTGATCATATATAATTAAAATTTGTACTCCATGAAGCCTTAGAACTTCTTTTATATATAACTTATATTTTTTATTGAGTGATAAATCCTACTTAATATAAATAAAGTTTTCCAACATTATAAGTATATCCACCACTACCTCGATATAAAATTTTCCTTTAAAAGTATTCATAATACCAATGAAAAAGTAAATAGTGATGTTATCCTATATACGTACTATTATATGTAATGGTTGAATGGTCCCATTTGATCGATAAAAGTAAAAAATTTCCCACTAGAATACCAAGAATTGAAATATATACTCTAAAATATATCTCTTTATATTTTCCTAATAAAAGTGATTATTAATATGTCTATACATATATATATTTAGTATGAATAGAGAAGGATGATCTATATGCATAATATGAGATATAAATAGACTATTTTTGTATAGATAAGACCCATATCCATGTTATAAATCATAAAACTTAATTACTATAATGTTTGAAAACTGAAATATTATCAACCCAATTTTATAGCACCATACAATATTTTTGATTCTCATTGATCTTTACACAGATGGATGGTTGAAAAATTATTTTAGAAAGGTGTAATTTAATCCCTTATTTTATGATTCATTGGATCTTCCATGGAAAATCCTTGAGTATTGGATCTTTTTTAATCCTCATCATAGATAATCAAGCATGATATTTCATGCTAATGGAATCACCCACATTTTTTTCATTCCTAGGAGGATAATTTATTGAAAAATCATAGTTATTGATTTACTATAACCACATCCTTTGGACCATATTCAACTACATTTTTGTGAATATTTACTTTAATATTTTGTGATCAATATATATATATATATATATATATATATATCAAAATTTTCTCTATATAGAAATTGACACTAAATCCTTACTAGTAAATAACTTCTTCAAACATCATATCCTTAAGAAGATAATTTTTATAATGTGTTTTTAACTAATGTGATTTACAAGCTCTCACCATATCATATTTTATAAGGGTACACCCCAGACCATTATTTTATGTATAACTACATATTAAAAGTCTTTACCCCCTGTAAGGTATTTTGGTTACAAGTGTAATGTCCATCCTCTTCTTCGGATCTTGGAATATTTCTTAACAGTATTCATTATATAGAAACTTCGCTCCCTTTCACGTTAACAAGGTTAATGGTTTTACTAGTATGATAAATTTAACAAAAAATACCAATAGTATACAGCTGATATAAGAAAAATATGGATCACTTTAATTGTGGTTAGTTTGTGACATTATTCATTCACCCCATATTTTAAGGATCACCTAATATACCCTATCATGTGATTACATAACCCCAGAAGGATAATTTTAGCATCCAATATTCACAATTTTTTATATGGAATACAATTTATCCTTTCACAAGGTCATTTAAACAACACTAAAATTATATTCATGCTATTATTTATTCATGGAATATATGTGTATATGATTAATAAATATAACCCAAAACATTTCAAGGTAATTATTAATTACTCTATTAATCAGATCAATTAAGTCTAAAAGGCATCACTTAGAATTCATAGTGCCAATATGTTGTGTGAAAGGATATATTCGGTATAAATTACTTTATTTCCATTAATTGATTATATATAGATGTAAGATACTTCATAGAGAAGTATTTATAACCTAATATTATAATATAATTTTCAATGTGGTGTAAAGGATATATATTATCAATCATAATCTCATTATGTTCATGATAATCAATGTAAATATCCCGTCCTTATTCTTGATAAAGAGGAATAGTGAACCATATGATGTAAAAAACTAGGTAATATTGGAAATAAATAAGTATTATGATTTATGAGTATTAATTTTACGGATTTATATTCATATATTTTTATACATAATTTTATAAATGTTTTTTTTCAAAATATTAATTGTTTTATTTAACCAAATTGGATTCCATGAATTTCATGGTTTTATTTAAAAGAAATGTATCATTATTTTATAATTTAAATTTTATAAAAAGGAAATTAATTTTATAAAAAATATATCAAATATATTATAGGATTAATTTTTTTTATTTTTCTCAATAGACATATTTTTGAGTGAATAGAGAAAATACAAGTTTTTTTTACAAAATTGTATTTTTTTCATTAAAATAAGTAATTTAAAAAAACCATTTTGTTTTAAACTTTTTACAGTTATATAAGATAATTTTGATTAAATAAAATCTAAATATTTCTATAAGAATTAATATTATATCCAATTTGGGTATAAGTTCTTTTTTACGCTTAAAAACAAAATTATCTAAAAACCTCTTTTCATTACGTGTTACACAATTATATTAAAATTAATTTCTTAAAATTATAAAAATTGAACATTACAAAATTAATTCAACATATTTAATTAAGAATTTAAAATTTACTAATTATTATTTTTTCATTTTGAATAGTTACTATGGTGAAAATGTATCACCACAAAAAAGGGAAAATCGGGATAATTGTGGTAAAGAATAATTGATAAAGAAACCAAATCTTGTATATATTATTATTGGATGATGATACTTCAGCCATTATAAAATCATTTATTAAATTAGATAGTTTTTTATCCACTTTCTCATGATTAATACTTTACAATATTTAAATGTTTGGAAAAATTTAATGTCTTCCACACCCCTCACTTATAAAAGGGAACCTCCTATCCTCCCTTACTCACAAATCTCGATCACTATAGTCCAGAAAATACCTTTCCCAAAAGCTTCCTGGAATACCTAGACACATATTTTAGGTCTTTTTTTATCAATATACGTATCCTATATTGTTTAATTTGTAATCAAATAGGTGATATTTTAGGAGATTGTATAAGTTCTAACAGACCTATTTAAAGTTTATTTCTTATTCCTCCTCATTAAAATTTTATTCATGAATGATAAAATAATATCCTAATAATATTAAATATAAATAAATTGTATTAGTATTATGTTACAAGACTTTTTATCTCCTTTTATAACTTATGTTAAATGAAAGAATCGCTCATGCATATGTGTGGAATACCACATCTACAAAGTGATGTGTTTCATTTTTCATCACTGAATCATATGGATGGTAAAAATGATGAAAAATTAAATATATATATATATATATGATATTAATGAAATAATTATAAAATTTTGAAAGTAATATATTACCAAACTTCTTACTCTTTTTATATGTTTGAAATTGATAACGTCGCTCATGCGTATATGTGGAAAACCACCTCCATGAAGCAATGAAATTAAATTTTCATTTTCATCACTTTATAATGGTCATATGGATGGAAATAATTAATAAATATGACTTCTATAAAATATTGGTGAATCTATAAATTTAAAATATTATTTAATATATTTATTTTCCACCCTTTAGAAAATTGAAAATTTTATTCATGCATACATATAGACTACCATCTCCGTGAAATGATGAGATTAACTTGTTAGGAACTCCTTAAATTTATGGATTTAAAAGATTATATAATGTTTAAATATGATAAATATAATACTTTAAATATTTTTGAGAAAATTTAATAATAACCTCTATGACCATGACGAATGAACTAATATAGTTTTGAGGTTATAAACTGAATGACCAGAAAACTCCCATTGTAAACTCAATCATTTTAATAATGAATTAAAATATGAAAATAATGTAAATAAAAGGAATAATAATATAAAAATTTACAAGAAAAAAATTATTAAGAAATTATAAAATTAATGCGATTTTATTATTCAAGAGTCAGAAAAAAATGAATCTCAATGAGACTTAAGGTAAGAAATTTTCTTTTAAAACATGTTTCAAAATATTTTATACTCTTTATCCTCTATGTAAATATATTCTTTTAAGTGTTTCCTGAATGTTAATATTTAATATAAAATGGTCGTTAAAGTTAATATTTTAATATATTTTAATTTTTTTCTGTGTTTTAAAAATGAATCTTTTCAACATTTTTCATGTGGGTTAATTTTATCTTTTTTATAAAATTTTAAATTTTTTATCATATGTATGGATTGATGTCTCTAACCAATATATAAATTATTAAATATAAATAATTTTTTATAAGTGATATTTTTTAAAATAATATCATATTACCACTCTTCTGAAATTTTTTCAATAGTAAGTATTTTCAAATAAGAAAGATATTTCTCCTCATGATTAGGAAAAAAATGGAATATATTTTTCAAATGTTGTCAAATGTGTTTTATAAGGGTTTTATAATTAAAATATATAATCATGTATATTTTTTATTAATGATATTGTAATTGATAATTATAGATGATTACAAGTGATCTTGATATAGCTTATAAGGATGGTTGATCCCAATATATCTGTCCAGTGAATTGATAATGATTTAGTCTTTGAAGACAAAAAATGAGGGAGATAACCAATCAGGTAACTCCTATGGAATTAACTGGGATTTAGTTATTTTGAAATTGGAAAAAAATTAGTGAAAATAGGTTATAAATATTATTCTCTATGTAACTTATATTATTATTTAAAAAACATTTTGTATGAAACTATTTTGGTTTCAGGATGTAAGAAAAGCTTAAAAGTGAATGGTTTGTTTTTTAAAGGAATTTTTTCATGAGTTCCCACATGCCTCATGATGAATTCATGGTTTTTACTATGATATTTAATAGATTTAAATTGTTTTATTTGAGTGAGTATTAAATTTTTACTTATGTAAATATTTTATTTATGTGTTCAATGTTTAATTCTAAAAAAAAGATAAACACCTCATGGATTTTCTGGTTTTTTACTGGACTAAAAATATTCCTTTATTTTTATATTAGTTATTGAGTATTTATTTTCTTATCCCATATTTTCTAAATTTTTTCATAGGATATAAGAATTATTATATCTTTAATTAAGGTAAATATTTCCACCATAGTGAATCATATTATGTTATGTATAGCTGTTTAAACTTAATTGTGTTTTTTGGGAAAGATGTATACATTGTTAAAAGGTACAATTTTTATATACTTTTTTACATAATTATCTAAAAATATAACTTAAAGAGATATAGAAAATGTTAGAAACTAATTTTTTTATAAATGATGTACTTATGGGTTGATTAAGGCACATTTCATTATATTTTGTTTCAGACAAAAGGTTTTGACATGTTTAGAGGTTTTCAGAATGTTAAAATACACTTTAATTATACCCTAATTTACAACAATATTATTATGAGATATATTTTGACAATTTACTTATATATTCATCTATTCCATGTTTTTTCAGAATGGTTTTCCATAGAGGAAACATGGAATATAGAGTACGAAGGCCTCAAGAGGATAATAACCTTCAGAATCAGTAACCCAGAATAGTTTGAATAGAGTAGTTTGTGGTTATTTTAACAAAGTTGACACATGCTATTCATAACATCCCTATATTGTTTTCAGGTACTACCTTTCTATCGTTCTTATTTCATTCTCTCATTATTCATTTACATATTATAACAAAGGTTTTTAGTTGGAAATAGGTTTAGATGAATCTCTTTATGTTTTAGATCATGTTTAGAAATGAAACTATACCTAGAAAACCTATAGGTGGTCCATCAACTCACTGATGAGATCCATTAAACAACCCATAACATTTTAGAATTAGGTTATTCCCATAATAATCCAACTAGACAATAGTTGGATACCACTAGAAAGACATTGTATGGTTAGAGGAATGGACATCTAACTGGAACTCCACCATCTAGTTTTTGGGGGATGCCAAAGGTGTTGGTAATCTACCTAGAACCTCATTTTAGTCATTGGTTCTGATCAGGGTCAAAAAATTATGGAAAATATATTCATTTTATAAACCCTAAACCCCATTTAATTATTTTATCCACCTAATTTGACCCTATTTTAACACATTAAAATATGTAGGCACTATTGAAACCTTTTGTCTCTCCCAACACAATTCATTGGCTGATTGAAGTGTGTATTAAATATACGATCTTCTATTGATATTTTGATATCTATTTTGGTCTTAGATGTCTTTTTTATTATAATTAATATTTTTTTCCTTTATCAATGGATCTAATTCATGAAAAATGGGAATTGATATATATTGTTTTATAATATATATTGTTTTATATTCATTGAATATTAGAGGGGGTGTTGGTTGAATATTCAATCCTTATAGTTAATTTCATGAGAATTATGGTTGTATGTTATTCATTTGGGTTTATTCATTCTAGAATATTCCAATTTTGATAATGGTGATTTTAAATTTTTTATATAGGATATATTCTCATTTCCTAAGGCCCTTATACCATATTGTGTTTATGTTACCCATGGGTGTTGATATTCCAAGTGTTTCAATGTAGTTGGATTCATGATTTAGTACTGTCTTATGAAATATGTTTTCATACTCCATAAAAATTTATTTGAAAGTGGTTATAAAACAAGGTTTAGGTAAATATATCAGAAATAGATTTTGAAATTGTTTTTAAAGTCTTATAGAATGTTTTGATAAGTTTTGTTGTGTTTTGAAACATTTTATAAAATGGTTTTCTCTAATGGTTTTGTTAATGTAAATGTTTTAAAGCATGTTTTGTATGGATTGAAAGATGAAATTTCGTAGTATGAATCTGTGGTGATAAAAATGTGATCAATGATGATGTATGGATCCATCCTTAGGGATTAAATCTTCCCCCTAGACCTATATTTCTAGGGTAGTGTGTGAACCAAATTTCTTATGTTAGGGTAGGGATACATTCTTTGGAGTGGACTAATCTCCCCTAGGCTTGTTATGATAGAGCACTGTGCACACAAAGTGGACTACTAATCATGATATTTTAATGAGGATCATAATTGTCCTGGAATTTTTGATATTAATGGAATTGTTTTCTATAAATATTTTCAATGAAATGTTTATTTGGGATGTTTATAAAAATTATTTGGAAACCTATTTATGTGTATATTCTACTAAACAAGGAAAAGGGAATTTTTATATGCTTTGTGAGAAACTATATCCCATGCCTTGTTTTATACTATTTGAGAATAATTAGTTTATTTTATAAATATTTATCTTAAAACACTTGGTGGGATCTTATTGGCATCTATTTATCACAACCTAAAAACACATTTTTTCTGTACATAGATATTTTTTATTTAATAAAAGTATGATAAAGGTTCTTTAGGGTGGTGGTGACTTTTTTCTCTATATGGTTGTGAGATTTTAAAGGAGAAAACATGTCATAAAGAACTATATTTTATCAGTTCTTGTGCACTTCTGTTGACTTTATGGATCTTGGAACATGTTTTACCTTATGAATGTAGCTTTTCTTCTGCTATATCTGTTTTGTAATGAATAATTTTTTTGTATCTTTATATTATCCTTTTGTAGGTTATATTTTGAAAAATCATTTACATGGATTTTTTATTGATTCCTAGACAATTTTCACCAGTCCTTCAGAATTGGGAACACCCATCAGGCCATGATAGGACTAGTTTTAGTTACAGATAGTTGGGTAATATAGGTCATTTCTTTATAAATTGGCATCAAAGGATATTTTTTTCTATTTTTTGTGAATTTTGGGATGTGTTTATAGTTAGGATATAGAAATATGAGGGCTTAGGGGTTATGTTGAGAGTGATTTCCTTGATATATGTCATCATGATAATCCTAAAGATACCATAGGTTGTTGTTAAATGTTTCATTGGAATTTAGGGTGTTGTAATATAAATGCTTATCTTATCTTATCTACTTAAAATTATGATTGACCTTTGTTACTTTAAATAAGAATTGATTCTTGGAACTCATGTTCCTGTAGATACTTTTTTTTATGTGATGTACCATGCCCTCCCAGAATACTTCCAGTGATTCATTGAGAGGGTGTTTTTGATGATCCATGATCGGAAAACTCCTTAGTTGACTAGAATATGATTGACATAGTGTTGTGGACAATCTAAGTTACAAACCATGGTGTGGAACATTACCACATTCAGGATAGGATTGTGGTACCCTTTAGGGATGTGTAAGTGATTAAAGCCTATGAATTAGTTCACCAAAAACTACAATCCTTATAAGGTACAAATGATCCTCAATAGGCGAGGATTGGTAGGGTAAGATCAAGTGGATTTTCAAATTCCTCAGGGACCCTAATTCAATAAAATTGAAGTTCACCTCTTTTATGATTGATGGTAAGAGTATAATGTAGTGGGATTTGGTTTTTGTGGTTAAGAATCATGAAGGCATGGATATGAAATACATTAAAATCATATTTAATATCTTGTTGTACCTAAAATATATGAAAATGGTGAAATACATGGAGTTTATCATCCTTGAGACATGTTCTGAGAATTATGAGGAATCACCATCTTAATGATAGGTTATCATAAAAACAATTCTATATCTGAGAAGTTATGTTCTTGGGACACATGATCTCAGAACATGGTACCTCAGTTGATTCAAAAAAGTTGACAACTATTATGTAATGGGAATAACTATAGAACATATCTGATATTCATATATTATAGGGGTTAGTAGTATATTATTGGAAGTTAAACAATTATTTCCCAAAACATAAATCACCATTTATTTCTGTCACTCAAAATGGGGTAATTTTCTTGTTAGATTTGAAGTGTCAGGAATCCTTCAATGAGTTAAGGATGAATTTAAACTTAGCACTAATTATACCTTTACAATAGGCCAGATAGGGATTTGTGGTCTACTATGATTCATTAGGATTAGGTTTTGGTTGTGTGATTATACATGGAAATAATGTAGTGTCTAAGGGATCACATCGTCTTTCATATCACAAGATAAACTATCCCAATCAATATTTTCAATTAGAAGTGGTTTTTCATGCCATAAAAAGTTGGCATCACTATTTTTTGTAAAAAATTATACCTTCTACCCAAACCATAAAATGTTTTACTATATATTTTCTCAAAATAATTTACACATCAGTTAAATATATTGGGTTGAATACTTACAATTCCTTTGACATCAATATTACCTACACTCTAGGAAACAATTTTTTTTTCAAAAATATCTTAGTAGGAAGTTACATTATAATTATATTAAGGAAGAAATGAATCAATGGATGTTTATGGGGATACTCTTTAGATGTTCTTGGGAGTTAGGGAATATGAGTGTAGTAATGTTCAAGCCAGTTTTTAGGTGACATATTCTTTTATTAAGGCGATTATTTAGAAGAAACAATGCAATTATGAGTTACAAAGTTTTTGTGATTCTTGTTATGTTGGGGAGACCATCAGTGTGTGGTCTCTATCATCAAAGGGTATTATTATCATTAGGATCCAATAATTTTCCCCTTTTCCTATAAGAAAATCCATTTTGGGAGATAGTCATCATTCTTGGTGGGCTACCCACCATAGCACTATGAAGTTGTTTTCGTGACATGAAGCACCCATTTTGATGCCCTATTATGAAATGATACATTGTTGACATTATAAGACTATGTTATAAACATCATTATATCTAGGATGAGCACTATAATATTTTGATTTTCTTTATCATATTCTCATTACAACTTGGAAGTGGAATGAAATTTTTCTTGATTTCATTGTTGGTTTACCTTGAACTCCCTGAGGTAAGAATAATATTTAGGTGGTGATTGATTACTCAACCAAATTGGATAGTTTAATACAGATATATGATACCAATAAGGGAGAGGACCTATGAAATTATTATATGGATTATATTTTAAGGATACATTGGATTCATATGGACATTATCTTAAATTGTGACCCTGGTTTTACCTCCTGATTTTGGAAGGGCCTCTAAAAGTAAATGGAATCTCTTTTCAAATTGAGAGGAACATATCATCAACATATGGATGGGTAGATAGAATGATCTAGTTATATTTTTGGGATATATGTTTAATACCCATGTCTTGGATTTTATATGTTCTTAGGATAACCATTTATGGCTGATATAATTTTCATATAATATTAATTTGGAATAATATATTGAAATTAATCCTTTAAAAGCATTTTATTTCCATCCTTACAACTATAATCTCTATTAGTCTATGGTTAGAAAAATATTACTTGGTTAGACCATGTTTGGTTCAAGAGGAAAATATAAATATCCATTTGATTCATTAGCATTTATTGATTAATCAAATAATGTACAAGTATTATGAGTCCCGACTTCATCATCATTTGGATTTTTATTTTGGTTATAAAGAGTACTTTAATGTCACTCCTTCATTAGGTTAGTGATGAATCAGAGACAAAATAATGATTTCTCATATGTATGTTGGACTGTTTGAGATTTTTAAAGTCTTATAAAGGTGGTGTAGTTCTTGGATTTACCACCTTTGTTGTATTTAGTCGACAACATTTTTATGTGCTGAAAATTAAAAAGTATCGGTCAAACATGTATCAAGTTCTGAAAAAGGAAGACCATGACATAGAACATGATATTTCTATGGTCAAACAACCACTTAAAGTTGTTCTCTCAAAATTTTAAAGGCTATCTTTCTTTGAATTAACTTTCTAGGGGGGGAATCAATATGTTAGGGATAATTGTAACATCACCATATTTTTTCAGGTAATACCCATTTCATGTTATTATTTCATTTTATATCTGGTTGTTTACCTATTATTTTAGATGTTATTAGTTTCTTTTAGTTGGAAAAATGGGTTAGAGGAGTGTATTTATGTTTTGGATTGAGAGTGGACATGAACATGAAGATAAAAAAGCTATAGGTAGTCCAATAACTATTTGGTGAGAGCCACCAACCAACCAATGGCATGCCAACAATAGGGCTATCCTATTATTATCCCACTACACAGTTATTTAGAGTCCACCAGCTAGCCAGTGTAAGAATCATATAATTAAGTTACAATAGATTCTCCCCAAGATAGCTCATGGAATCCCACTATCAAATTGGTGAGGCTTTTAAAAGTGTTAGAAATCTACCAGGAACCACGAGTTTGCCAGTGGAAGCTAGTGGATAGTTGTCGGTACCTATCTGGGCCTATAAATGATGGTAAGTACCATTTATTACTATAAGATAAACCCTATTTTAATTCTTTAATTATACCCTAATGGGACTAATTTGGATTATATGAATGTAAAGGCTGTCTTGAGACATCGTTGGCCCTCACAACCCAATTCCATGGAATATCGAAGCACTGATCAAATACGTGATCCTATATTGGTAAGTTAATATCTATTTTTTCTTGTAATTTTTTCTTCTTCTAAGTCCTATTTTTCCTATCAATATACCAGCTTCACTAATGATGGGAATTCTTGGATATAGGTTTCTAATATTACTCCTTTTATATTCTTTAAATAATTTAGGGGTGTCTGTCTAATCATTAATCCACATGGTACATTTCGTGATAATTGTGATGGTAATTGTTCTCAATGGTTTTATTTCTTATAAAACAAGAAAATTGAGATTCTTGATTTCAAATTATTGATCTCGGATACTTTCTTGATTCCCAAGGCCCTCAAATTGCCTTTTCTTATTTTTTCTACCTTTATATGTTAATATTTTTAGTTTTTTAAGGTGGTGGTTTCAGGATTTGGATTTATCTTATAAAATGTTCTTTCTGACTCCTTTAAACTGATTTCTAAATTATTAAAAAATATGGATTATAGAAATATATTAGAAATATATTTTGAAAAAGTTTTAATAGGGAGGTGAAATGATTTGATAAAATGTGTTGGCATTGAAATTTTTTATGAATATGGATTTATCCCATAGTGTGGTCAACATAAATGGATTTAAATAAAAAAATTTATGGTTTCAAAGATGAAATTACCTTATATTAATAAAATTTTTTAATACAAAATGTGACGAATGATGATTTTAGGATTCATCCTTGGGGATGACCTCCTTCCCCTTAGAACTGTTCTTCTTGGGTAATTTGTACACCATGATTCCTATATTGATCCAAGGAGCCACTCTTGAGAGTGTATTGTCACCCCTAGACATATTATTCAAGGGTAATTTACACACAAGTTGGCATAAAAATCATGATATTATTAAATTTATCCTCATTGACCTAGATTGTCGGTTATTATGATACTGTTTTCTCTTGTGACTATATTTGGAATGTTTATTTTGCATGTTTCCTGAAGTTATTTGGAAACCTATATATTGGGATATATTATTAAACTATAATAAGGTTATTTAACCATAATATATGTTAAAATATTTATAATTCCTTATTTTAATCAATTTTCGATTTTTTTATTAATTGTTCTTATGAATCAATTTGTGGGGTCCTACTGGCCCATTTTTCTAACACTTTGCATACAAAATTATGTGTATTTATTTTTCAGACCCCAACCCCAGTAGCTCTAAGATGGTGACTTATATACATATATTGGTATAATAAACAAAGAAGTCACATCCTAATGAACTGAATAGTGTAGTGGCTTTATAAAACCAGAAACATACATAAGTTTTACATTAAATCTTGAAAGGAAAAACAACAAATAAATTCCATTATAAACCTACATAAACTCCTAGATTATCACTATAAGTAATTCATAATATAAACATTCAAATCCTCGAGAAAAATAATAATAATAAAGGGGTGAGATAAGATGATTAGTAATAATAAAATATATAGTGAAAGATAACATAAATAATAGGGTATAACAAATGACTAAAAACACATTCCATTAGAACATAATATTGAGAAAAATATCACAAGAATAAAAGATAAATAAATAATACCCCATAAATAATCACATAAGAATGAAACATTACAATGTAAATTATACTAGTCTAATAATCAAGTGGAAATTAAATTACTTGTATCATTATTAGGGAATTCATAATTCCAAACATCATAAAAATACTATTAAGGCCAAGACCAAGATGTCTACATAAATGGGTAAGGCCTTGGCTATAACCCGATATAGTTTGTCTCATGATACCTATCAAGGCATCGAGGGGATATAGTAGGCCCCAACCATCACTTATTAAGTCAAATGAATTCCTCATATGAATGTGGTTAAAAATAAAAAACATAATAATTGGAAATGTATAGAACTTTACCTAATCTGTTAACACAACGACAAACCATTTTGAGTAGTATGGTGAATGGTATCAAGATAACATATATATAGTCAAACAGATCATAAACCAATTAATAAAATATGGTAAATTATAATCATAAGATAAAAATATCAATAAATCATAATATTAAATATATGTGTTAAAATAGATGAAAATACTTAAATAACATCATTGATGAATTCTTAAGAGAAATATCCTTTTTTTACATTGAAAATAAGAGTTATTTTGAAACAATCATTTGTATTTTTTATAATTGTGTATATAAAACTAGATATGAACAATAATATTTTTTCAAGAAAAAATTTAGTGTTTTTAGTAAACTAATTGTGTCTTATAATATATTATGGATGATACACTATAATGGGTAAGAAATCGAGAAGTTCCATTAAATCGAGCTTGCATATCGGGAATAATTTAGAAGGAAACTTTGTAAAATAATGTATTTACACATAAAATAAAGATAAAAAGATCTAGATACACGAGTTTGGAACATATACATGTAATTTATAAGAATTATATAAAAACAATGAAGAATTAGATTGGTGGAAAGTGGGAGAAAGCCAAACCTGAATGAAAATAGAGGTTCGGGAAGAAACCCTTACCACTTTGTATTTAATCAAACCGTATGTCCAATAAAATTAATAAACATAAACTGAACCATTTAATACCATGAATATAATGTAAATAATGATATAATACATCAAATTGAAAAATAAATAGACCACACACATGATATAAGTGGTCAATAATGTATATCTCACTGAAATAAATGTGAGATGAGAAAACACTTACCATATGTACGAATGTGCTCTGAAATTGATCTTAATGGAATGAATAATCCAATTAAATCCATTAATTAATTATTTATAAAACTTATATACATATTTTTGTTTACTATAATTTTATTATGTTCATTTATAGCCTTTTCGATGAGTTATAAAATATAATTTATTCGTTCGGGAGTGTTTGTTTCATTGGCCTTGATAATTGATTTACTTTTCTATAGAGATGGAAGATCATGTAAAATGATTTTTTTTAAATAATTGAAATTATATGTTATTAATGATATTATAGAATATAAAATGGTTATATAAGTCATTTGTTTATATTTTGTGAAGTAGAATCATTAGATAAGACGTTTGTGATAAATGTTTAGATTATTTTTGTTGTTTTTCAATTATCTTACGCTAGGTTTTTGTTATGAATTAATATTATGTATATATTCTAGTAATGAGACATAAAATAAGTTTTATTACACATATTAAGGTCTTTTTTAAGCAACAAAATTTGTTTTAGGACCATCATTGATGGAATAATTGAAAAATAAAAACACATCATCCACGAAGGTGGTAAATCAACCCCTCACAAACAATGTTTTCATCTTTAAAATGAAAGGAAAAGGAGAAGAGACATGATGATGGATTTTCCAATTACATAATAAAATTCCATTATAGGTATGATACTATAGTTATCATGATTTTTTTGGATTGAGGAGGTGAGGAGAGTATAAGAAAATAAAAAAAGTGAAAATAAAATAAAGAAAGCGAAAGATGATTTTACATCTTGAATTATTCTCCATGAGTAACTACTTGGGGAAATTGGTTTTAATCTTTTATTGTGACCAAAAACTCATGGATGAGAGGAAGAGTCTTGGGAAGTAAATTGGGAAGGAATTGGACAAACTTCAAGGCATAAGAGGTGTGAAGACAAGAGGTGGTGAGGGGTGGAATTTATAAAGGGTATCCATTATATGGCTACGCTGAAAAATAAGAACATGCTCATCACATAACTAGATTTCAAAATTTCTTTGAAGGTTACATTAACTCTAATTACTAGAGATCCAAGTCCATCAGGTGTGATGGTGGTGGTGTCTACTACTTCTCTAGGGTATTTTTTTGCGCTTCCTACGTCTGACGTCTCCCTTCCTTCTATTCCAGGTGTGTGAACGAATCTTTCCTTCTAGGATAAATTGTATAAGACATCACTTATCAAGTATTTGGGGGGGGGGTCATCTATTGTGATTTCATGGAAGTCCTCATTATCCATGGAAGGTGGAATCCCTATGCTATCCATGTTCGTAATGACTTCTTTCAATTCTTCCTCCCACCTCGCCCAGACAATGGTGGCCAGATTTTGTTCGAACAATCCTTCGATCGTACTTTTTCGGGGATTTATAGACTCTTGGGACCTTGATTCCCCATCCATGGTCCCATCAGGGAATCAAAAGGAATTATGTATCTTTCTTTGTTCCCAGGAGGATTTTTCTTTGCTTTGTGTCAAAGCCCTTCTTTTTTCGGTCGTTGCATATTTCACCTTTTCACTGGTCGATGATGATCCATTCCAGTCTGGACTCTCCAAGGGAATTTTTTTCATTTCATTTCTAGGGTTAACTCTCTCATTCATCAATCTTGGATTCCTTTAAGAGATCAGTGAATCCCTTTATTCCTTCCTCTATACCGATGATCGATCACTTCACCTGGAAGAATTGGCGACAATGATCTTCTATGTTGATATAGATCTGGCCTTACCTATTTTGTCGAAGATCTTACTACTGGTTGAAGGAATATGGAACTAGTTGCAGCCCTTGTTATTTTCCTCTAAGAATTCCTTCTTTCATTAGTGTAATATCTAGGGATATTATTTTCCCTCATTCCATAGGTGGCATCAGATCTGACCATAGGTTTCATATTCTATGATTTTGCGTAGTGGAACAGCGGGTGATGGGGGATCTCTTAGTGATTATGCACCAACATATAATTTTTTGGGTTATGAGGCTCCACATTATGGGGGTTAATCAGGTGGGATCCAATAGGTGGTTTCCTTTAACTCCTTGTCTCATTCTATAGCTCTGGATATGGAGAATCTATGCTATACATTGGTCTCATTCACCCATTCTCCTCAACCTGTTGATTCACGGAGGTCTTCCGAGGTGGGTTCTATACAGGTTCCTCACACTCCATTCAATAGTGAGTTATTTTATTCATGGATGGAGAGTTAATTTGATACCCAACATCGAATATTATTGGAGGTTCGTACATCATTTTTTCCATCGGATGGGAGATTTTCCTTACATGTGGTTCTTTTAGACGCCCTCTAGTAGGTTTTTTCTTTCAGAGGTGGCCTTCACTTCAGGGAGATTCAAGGGGAAGGAGGACCATGAGTCCGTGGTTTCTTCATTTCTTAGTGTTTTGGCATTTCAGTTCTCTTCTATGACTCCCTCTAGGCATTCGGAGAGGCTTAGAGGTTTTAGGATCTGTTAAAAAGTCAACCAAATGGGTGGGTCTCCTTAGGTAATTGTGGGGATCTCCCTTGCTAACAAGTTCAGTGCTCTGGTGAAAGCTTTAGAGGACCTATCTGCAACAATGGATGCCTCATCTCCTTTATCTACTGGGTTTTATTCACAGGCTCAATTTAATAATTTTCAAAGTGGATATTTATATTTTATTAATGGATCATCAAAACTTGGGAAAAAACTATGAGTCCTCAGGGTCAATGATCTCTCTATTTCTTTGTAATTCAATAGGTTTGGGATTGTGAGTGAAGACTAATTTTATTCCTTATCAAATCTAGATATCTAATGCCTTAGTGGTGATAAATATTGAACCCAATCAATGAGTTTCCAAAAATGATGATTTTTCATTGAAAATTGACATTTGTAATTGTCTACATAGGGATCCTGTTAATCAGTATATCTGGGTGTTATAGAGGGATGACTACTTTGTGGTTTTGTTGAGCACCTAGAATCAGCAATTATTGATTAGGGTCTCCTTTGGGAGTCAGTATTTCATATTTTCTTATGTTTATTCTAGGTACGAGGAAAAAGATAGGGAGATGTTCGGGAAGGATCTTGGCAACTATGATCCGGGAGGCTCAACGTTGTTTGTTGGGGCACTCTAATAACATATTGGACTCATTGGAAAAAAGGTATGTGGACTTATTCCAGATAGGGATAAGAAGGAATTTTCAAACTATGTGATGGGTAATGTGCTCCTGGAATTAGTCTTGTTGGGGAGAAAATATACCTGGTGCCATAATAAAAAAGGCGGTGTCACATCTAAAGTTGGCTAGACCACTTCTTTTCCCATATTCAAGCAACATCGACTTTTTTGAATATGTCGGTTGATCATAGATTAGAGGCACTATTAGATTATGAAACTCTACTTGTCTATCTGGAGAAGGAATCCGGGGATAGTAATCTCTTTCATTATTTGAATTAGTGGGATTCTGATAACAACTTCATCAGTGCGATTTGGGAATCATGGATGAATCCTATGTAGAAGGGAAGATGGGTGGGACTTCACAACAAACTCCGTAGATTGAAATTATAGCTTCTCTCATGGTATGGCATGAGATAAAACAGTCGATATGACATTGAAGGGTTGAAGGATGAGATTGGTTGTATAGAGTAGGGGAAGGAACTGAGACGGAATGATGATATTTTTGGACCTTAGTGGAGAAAACCAATCAATTAGATGAGTTGATTCTTGAACAAGAGAGGATTGACCGTGAGAGTTCTAGGGAAACGTGGCTTCTTAAGGGGGTTATGAATACTTTATTTTTCATGTTTTCATTAATGAAAAGGATAAGTATTGGTATTCCAATGATACAGCTGGTGGATGTGTCTTTTTCCCATGATGATAATATTTTGGGTGATATGGATACTAATTAGTTTAAAACATTGTTGATTGAGACCAATCCTATTATGATGTAGGGTTACCCATCCGAACAGACAGATATTTTTGATGCAATTACTATGGTTGTTGCTCTAAATATCAATAAATCCTTTGGGAGCATTATTGATGAGGTAGAGATTTGGGATTCCATATGATCACTAAATGATGAGAGTCCTCAAGGGCCTGATGGGTTTCCCACATTCATTTATGCCTCATTCTGTGGGCTGGTGAAGGGGGAATTGATGGAGGCCATCCATGATTTCTTTAGAGGTGGGAACCTTCCTTGGGTTTTCAGTGCTTCGACCAAGATCCTCATTCCTAAAGTGAATGATCCATCTTCGCTCAATCATTATTGGCAGATCAACATGTGTAATTTCCCTTATAATGTTTTGGCTAACATCATCAATAAATGGCTCTCAGTCTATCTTCCTCTTTGGGATTCAAAAAACCATTAGGCTTTCATCAAGGGAAAGTAAAATCAAACAATAATTTACGTGGTTTAAGAGATGGCGGGAGACACTAATAGGAAAAACCTTTGTTAGAATGTGGTTATCTAAGTATATATACACAAAGCCTATGGAAAGATCCAGTCGATCTTTATCAAAAAAGAGTTGAGCTATATGGGATTTTCAGGAGGGTTTCTAGAAATCTTTTTCATGGCCTTCAGCTTTTCTTGGTTGGATATTTCTTTTATGGGGTCAAGGTGTGGTTTCTTCAATACTAAATAGGGTTATAGAATAGGGGATCTGATCTATTCTAAATTTTTTTGTTGGTTCAGGATACCTTTATCAATTCATTTAGAGAGGAAACTCTTTAATGGTATCTTATGCACATTCTTTGGTATAACAATCTAGGGTGTTATTTCCCACATATTGTTTTGCTGATGATATGGTTTTATTCCTTAATGATAACATAATAAATCTTCATTAATTCAAAAAGATTATGGATTTATGCTATAGGTGGAGTGGACACTCAATCAATAGGGTCAAAGGAAATGTGTTCATTTATAAATTGTGCTCAGAGAGGTGGGAAAGGAAAATTTAGGAATGTATTGAAATTGAAAAAATAACTTTTCCCTTAGATTACATTGGTTCATCAATTTCACCAAGAAGGATTCAGGTTCACCATTTTTATGGGTTGGTCTAAAACATTACCACTCATATAACTAACTAGAAAACCTGACATCTTTCATTTGGAGGCAGTATCACATTGGTTAATTGTGTCCCATCCTCCATTCCTTTGCATGTACTTTCAGTGATCAATGTGCCTAAGGAACTCTGTAAAAACATTGAAAGGATATTAACCAACTTTAATTGGTACATTAATAAGGAAGGAAAGATTAATTGGGTATCTTGGGATAGGATGGCTAGGAAGGTGGCTGAATGGAGAATCAATCTCAAGAATTTCAGGGAAGTAATGTCCAACAAGGAGGCAAAACATTCATGGGACATTCTGGAGGGATATTCTATCTCGGCCAAATTTAGGATCAGTAGATATGCCTCTCAGGGTTTTTCTCCTGACATGGGTGTTTCTTGTCTTTGTTTTGGGATGTCAAATCATCTACCTATCCTTAGGAGTCACTCCAAGTGGATTGTGGGACACATAAAAATCAGTTTCTAGAATGAAAATTCGGTAGAGATTGTGATTGGATTCCCGAGCTACCTTACTCCAGGCATCTCCTTTGACCATGAAAGAAGATTTGAAGGCTTAATTCATGCCAATCATGACCAGTAACAAAATTATATCTTCAATGATATCTTCACTAGTGTGGATATGAATAGACACATCTTTACGGGTACGTCTTCGGGATATTTCTCTGATAAGGCTTATCAGTTGGTTAATGTAGTGGTGGGAAGAATAGAGGGTTGGAATGATTTTTTGGTGTATTGGTATTCCTATAATGTTTAATTTTTTGGTTTTTAGGATTCATAAGGAAGCCCTACCCATGAATGATGGGGTTTAGAAGAAGGGTAGTGATATGGAATTGAATTTCCTCTATTGTAGGAACTCCAAGGTTTATTTGGTGGGGCATCTTTTCTTCACTACTGATTGAGTTGCAACTGTTTGAGAGCTGTTAGGCGAGTTCATATGATTTTCAAGCATGGAGCTATCTAAGGATTATTTTTTGGCAATCCTAGTTTTTGGGAAATAAGAACCAAGTACATGAGAGATAGTAAATGGTGCTCATGGTCACTGTGGGTTGCTGGACGCATTAGATGGTGAGGAATCAGTACTGACACATAGGTGTTTCCAGCTCATGGATGGGCCAGATGATCAAGAGATGTTCCATAATGGATGATTTGGTTCCACTTTTCAAACTATGTGATATGTTTACTTATCTAATAATGTTCATTTCTGTTAGATATGATTGGATGATCCTACAGAACACATCCATGTAGGGAAATTTGTTATAGTGTAATCCACCAATAAGTGGTTTCAAATTGAATTTGGATGGTTTATTTGTCTCTTGTGTTATGAGAGGGGTGGCATGGTCCATGATTCTAGTTGTTCTGTTAAGTTATCATTTTTTAACATCTTTAAATTGGGGGATTTGTTTTTAGTGGAGGCCAATGTAATGTGGAAGGGTTTGACGCTTTTTTAGGAGCATAATATTTTGCAGAAATCGGTAGAGACTAACATGATGGTGTTGCATGGGTTTGTTCATGAAAAGATTCAATGTCCATGATCCATTAATTACCAGGACTATAAATTAAAGCTTCGCCTTTATTCAGGGGTGGGAATATCACATACTTGGTTTGAGGGGAATAATGTGGCAGATTTTTTGCCTTCTTGGGTGGCTAATGGGGAACAATATTCTAATTTTTCCATCATGGGTTCTCTTCCTTCATTATATAATAGAATTTTGAGGGATGATGCTCTTGGAATTTATTAATTTAGGCCTCCTTGAACTGATTCACTTTGTTCATTTCCCTATCTGGAATAAGATTGTTTCTTTGTAGTAGGGGTGGTATTTATAGTGGAAGAGAGGGGTGTTATTTGAATATTTTACTCATTTTTTTTATTATATTGGCTAAAGAATGTGAATACATTGAGGGTTATCAACAAATATATTAATATAATGAAGGATATTTTGAGATTATGGGATTATATCATCAATACATAATCTATGACTCATTATTTCATGTATTTATTAAATACAGAAAATTAAAGTATTTTACTATTCACCAATAATTCAACTATTTTAGAAAAATCCCAGAAATCCACCCTATCAAATTTTTGAGATGTAGAATACAAAAATGAACTCCATTTTATAAATATGATAAATTTAAATTTTAAACAAAATCATCATTTATTTGAAAACATACTGATTTTAAAATTATAACTAATTTTTTTACAATTTGAAAAATAATTGAGGTATTATAAAATTAACTTAGAATCATAAGAAATAATATATTAATTTTTTTTATATATTATAAAAATATATATTTTTTGAAATAATTAAATTAATTATAAAATTCTAAATTGAAATTTATGTTCATAAAAACACCAATAATTAATTTATCATTTTAAAAATATTTATTTACTAATTACATGATATAAATATACTGTATTTTTATTTATAAGATTTTTAAATTATATTTATACTTTAATAAAAAAATTTAAATTTATAATGGACGCATTAATATTCTTAATGGTCAAATTATTATTCCGATGGTTACGTTACTATTTATAAAAATGAAATTTTTCAGAAAAATAAAAAAATGTAACCAAAGTAAATTTTGATATTACATTTAAAAAATGTTTTTTTTATCAAATTTAATTTATAAAAGTGTCAATATTTATATTTAATAAATGTCTTACAATAAAAGGTAGTAAAACCATATTTTAAAAAATACAACATTTTATGTGTAAAATTAGATTAATTATTATCTTATGACTGAAAAATCATTCAGTTTAATGTTAAAACATTTAATTAAATATATAATATATAAATTTTACATTTTGATTAATACAATCATTCCCCCACAATTTAAAATCTAGGTTATAAAATTTGTTTTAATCTAATGATATTTAATTGTATATCATTTTTCGTTTTATCTTAGTGTTGTGTGAAACATATGATATCGAATAAATTATATTTAAAAAGAAACATACCCTAAAATCATGGGTTGTTACATTCTCCCATCCTTTAATAAATTTCATCCTTGAAATTTTAAATTTTACTTCAAAAATCAATGTTTGATACAACAAAATTCTTTTGTGGGAAAACCACATTGAAAATTGGGTTAATAAAATATCCACTTAATAAGATGGAAATGGAAATACATAGATAAAAAAAAACTAGGCATTAAAATTGGATAACACTATTGAGGAGGAAAAATATGGAAATGTAAGAATAATATAATCATCAAGTTCTGGTGAATACTAATAGAGAATATGTCCATTAAAAAGTTAACCAACACATATATGTAAATTCATGATCGATTAAAAGATCGTTGATTTCTCTAAAATAAATGTAAACATATAATGTTTTTATTCCAAAATATTTTTCCTAGTATTGAGGAATTATTTTAATATTCATAAAATCCATTTATAAAATATATATACTTGATAAATTTCCATTTCATAAGTATAATTTCATCTTTTGGTAGATCTTCAATCTATTTTATCTTCATCCTTTACATCTGGAAAAGATAGTTCAAGATGAGCGTCTCAAACCTAAAGAACTTTTAACTTATCATAAAGTACATAAGTAATTCCTTTGAAGTTTAAATTTTTTCTGAAACCAACAGGTTATAATATGATATTAATGACCAATAATTTTCAAATTTTAACATTAAAATTCAGAAAATAATTAATCTTAAGACTCATCTAAAACATGTTTTTCCAAATTAAATGACCAAACATTTATAAGGTCCATAAATTTTCAAAATCAACACAACACAATATTACCCAAATAATTTAGCTCTTATTTTCACATACCTAATATTTTAATACCTTAATATCCTTAAAAAAATTGAAATATGAATTATTCCAATAGTAAAATCTCATGTTATTCTTAAATCAATATATCTAACAATTCCAACATAAAATAAACCATCAGATCACTAACCACCTTAATGTTCACTAATACTATCCCATTAAAATATATTTAATATAATCTCAATACAATGAATATAATTAGGGTTATCTTTCTCAATTTTGTTTCAATAAGATCATCTTTCAAAAGAATCACATCTTTAGATTACTGGTGATATTACTCACATGCTTCAAATTCCTTAAAGAGGAAGCACTACAATACAATCATTATATATCCCATGATTCCTATAACCAAATCATTATTTATTAAATACAAAAAAAATATAAATCTTGAAACCAAACAAAAGAATATTAATAATTAATCTTCATAATTTATAGTACAATAAGATTGACCGTGATCTATTATCCTCTTTTTTGTTTATTCCTTTGACTCTTGAGAAATTGATTTGAGTAGTGTCCCATATCATTGCAATTGAAGCACCGAAAATTAGAAAATTTATTCCTTCCCTTAAAATCATGAGAATGGTTTCCTTTTTCTCTACACTTGAAGAAAACTCATTTTCCTCTTAAGCATATATATGTGTTTCCTTCCACAATTATCACATGTGGGAAAATACTTCTTTATCTTATTCCCTGTATCTATATTTTTCCAAATTTATTCTTTTTATCTTGATTCCATTTCAAGCCGTAATACTTGGATAATTATTTTTCTATCTTTTTATAACTTGATATTATTTCCTCATATGATGAGGATATTTGGGTGACTACTTCCCTATGAAAGACTGGCTCAAACTCATTGAACAAATGATCTTTCTAACTCTTTAGATTATGTTCATTATTGAGGTTACCATTCCTTCCATTTGGAACCATTTCTAAACAATGAAATACAAAATAATGTATCATAACATTATGAAATGTAATTTATACTACCAAAACTAGTGAAATACTTAATAAAAATTAAAAAAATTATGTGTAGCTAATCTCATAATCATAAACATGTTTTCTTTAGGAATATGTTTATTATTATATCATTTATTAGTTCTTGTAAAGAACATTTAAATTTTCCTAAAAGTTTTTCCAGGGAGTGTCAAACTAGGTGCACAATAAGGACCATTTTCATGTACCTGGTTACACCGAGTCAGGCCCAGGAGACCTTGTTAGAGTTGTTAACCCTAGGTACATTTGTACCAGAACAACACCCACTTGTAGTGTCCAGACGTTATTGTTTTTCTTGAAAGATCAACAAAATATGACCCTTACCAAAAATATAGTATTTAATTATATTATAATCCTAAATATCTATCTTAGGGTAATGATACCTAGTCTTTTTTTTCTAAATACAGTTTCTAATGTTTTTACTAAACCTCCTATGATACAAACTATATAGACCCTAACCCCAGTAGCCTGGAGCTGGTGCCTTACTTAATTACATTTGTATAACAAAAAAGTAATTCTCATCCAGAAAAACTGAATAGTTTAGTATCATTATAAAATAGATACATACATACGTTTAACATTAAAACTTTAAAGAGAAAAATACATAGCAACTCCATGGGAAACATCCATAAAGTTCTAAATTATCCATAAAAGTCATTTATAATATACATCGTCACATCAAGGGATAAAATAAAACATAATAACGGAGTGATATAAGATGCTTAGTAGAGGTAAAAAGTATAGTGGAGGATAACATAAAAATAAGGTATTATGAATGACTAAAGACACATTCCATTAGAACATAATCTTAAGCATAATATAATAGGGATAAAATTTGAATAAATAATGCCTTATAAATAATCACCTAACAATGAAAATTAACCATGGATATTATACTAGTATATTAATCACATGGAATATCAATAACTAGTATCATAAATATGGAATGAATCATTTCAGACATCATAAACACACCATCATGACCTCATCCAAGAAGTCTCTATAAATGGATAAGGCCTCGACCAAAACCTGATCTAGTTTGTCTCATGAGACCAACTAATGCATCAAGGGGATATATTGGCCCCCACCCATCACTTAATAAGTTGAATTAATTAATGATATAAATGGGGTTAAACATAAAAAATATATTTATATGAAATATAAATTACTTTCCCTATTATATAAACATAATCACTAACCATTCTGAGTAGTATGGTGAATGTTATCAATATAACACATCCACAATCAAATTGATCATAAACAATTAAATAAAATATGGTAGATGATAATAATATGTTATCATTATAAATAATTTATAATATTCAATAGATGGTTTGAAATGGATGAAAATACTCTAATAAAATCAATGAGGAATTCTTTAGAGAAATACACATTTTACTTTGCAAAGAAGATTTATTTTGGGAAAATCATTTGTATTTGTCATAATTGTTTTTATTAAACCCAAAAATGAAAAAATATAGTTTTATAAGATAAAAGTAGATATTTTATAAAAATAATGGTTTCTTATAATATATTATCTATGGTACTTGAAAATGGGTAAAAAATAAAGAGGTTCCCTTTAATCGTGTTTGCGTATTAGGAAGAATTGGGAAGAGAACCATGTAAGACATGTATTTCCACATAAAATAAGGATGAAATGATTTGGATACCTGAGTTTGGAAAATAAAAAATAAAATTTAGAATAATTAAAGGAAAATAATGAATAATTACCAAAAAATGTAGCCATAGGCTAGCCTTCAACCATTTATGAAAATAAAAGAAAGTTCAGGGACAAGAACAAAAGCTGAAAATACAACAACTAGAAATCATAATAACCGTACCTGTCACCACCTCCATGGTAGAATGCTTCCTCCACAGTGGTTGAATACCATTATGTTATTTCATAATGTTTCAGGACTTTATCATACTTCCTCTTGAGATTTAATCACTCCAAGTAAATAAACTCAAAGGGTAGTATACATACATGATACACATGATATAATTAGTGAATAAAGCATATCTCACCAAAATAAAAGTGAAATGATAAAACCCTTAACTTTTGTCTGAATGTGTTTTATACTTGATCTTAATGTCCTATAAAATCTGATTAAATCCAACAAATAATTAATTCATAAAATTTTATACATGTTTTTTATTTATTATAATTTTATTATTTTCATTTTATGTCATTTTTAATGAGTTATGAAATGAAATTCTGTCATTTGGGAATGTTCATTTCCTTGGTTTTCATGATCAGTTTACTTTCATATTCATATGGAAGATCATGTCAAATAAAAATTGTCGTGAAAAATTAAAAATATATTTTATAAATGATATTACAAAATTTTAGATGGTAATATAATTTTGTTTTTTATTTGAGGTGAGGATGAATCATTAGATAAAACTTTAGTGATAATTGTTTAGATTATTTTGGCTGTTTTTCGATTATCACGCCCTAGTTTTGTGTTAAGAATTAATATTCTGTACATATAATGATTAAATAACATTAAATTAGTTTTATTACACACATTATGGTATTTTTAACAAAAAAATTTGTTTATTTACCAGCATTTAATGTGGGATTTAAATATAAAAACACGTTGTCAACGAAGGCGGCAAATCAGCATGTCACGAACAATGATTCCATCTTTAAAATAAAATGAAAAGGGAAAGAGTAATGATGGTGGATTTTACAATGAAATAATAAAATTATAATATATATAATATAATGGAGTTATCATGCATGTTTTGGATAGTGCAGGTGAGGAGAGTATAAAAAACCAAAAGATAGTGAAAAAAATAAAGAAAGAAAAAGAAGATTTTTCTTCTTGAATTCCCTCCTTGGTAACCTCCTTCGGGAATATTTTTTTGTTATTTTGTTGATAAAAATTAATCCTAGATGTGTATAAGAGTATTGGAAAGTGTATTGGGTAAAAATTGGAAAAACATTAAAGGATTAAGAGGTGTTATTAGAAGAGTTCGGGAGGAGTGGTATTTATAGTTGAGGAGAGTGGTGTTTTTTAATATTTAGATCATTTGATTATTATTTTGGATCTGGACTATGAATATTTTGAGGTTTATCACTAAATATATTTAAAAAATGAATGTCTTTTTGAGGTTATGATCTCATATCATACATACATAATCTATGACTCAATATTTCATGTATTTGTTAAATATGGTAAATTACGATATTTCACTATTCATAAAAAATTCAAATCTTATAAAAAAATCACATAAAATATCCTTAACCATTTTTTATGTGTAGAATTAAAAAATGAACTCTATTTTATGAATTTTTTTTTAAATATGATAAGATTAATTTTTATATATAATCATCATTTATTTGAAAAAATACCGATTGTATGATTATAACACATTTTATAACACTTTGAAAAATTAATTAAGGTCACATAAAATTATATTATAATCATAATACAACACAATATGAATTTTAGAGTCTAGTTTATGAAAATATTTTTTCTTATAAAACATTAAATTAATTATAAAATTGTAAATAAACAATAATATTTCATAAAAATTCCAACACTTAATTTATCATTTTTAAAAAACTTATTTACTTATTAAATGATATAAATATACCATGTTTTCATTTATAAGATACAAAAATTTACTCAAACATTAATAGGTGAATTTATTATTCTAATTGATAAATTACTATTCCTAATGACCACATTATTATTCCAAAGGTCATATTAATATTCATCAATAATGAAACTTACAAGAAAAATAATTTTTTTTACAAAAGTAAATTTTGATATTATGATTTCAAAAATAATGTATTTTTGGTTAAATATAATTTATAAAATTATTAAAATTTATATTTAAAACTTGTTCTCAATTAAAAGGTAGTACAAATCCATTTAGAAAACTATATCCTTTTATTTGTAAAATTGGATCCATTCATATCCTATTCCAATAAAACAGTTTAGATGAATATAAAAACATTTGATTAAATATATAATGTATAAATTTCATATTTTGATTAATATAATTAATCACTACTAATTTAATGGCTAGGTTATAACAGACATTTTAAAATAATGATATTTAATTCTATATCATTGTTCGTTTAAGCTTGGTGTGGTGTGAAAGCTATGATGTCAAAGATATTAAATTTAAATATACAAATACCATAAAATATTGGGGTGTTACACTGAGGAATTTTTTTTATCAAATGAAAGTAAGGGAAATGAACCATTGGGTGGTGGTGGGTTTGTTCCTCAACAAGATGTAGAAGTCAATAGGTGACTTGATGTCACACAGAGTTGGATTTTAGTAGCTCTTGTGCACTTTGGTTTTATTTATGAATCTTGATGTATATTTTTGCATATGATTATATGATTTTTACTACTATATTTTTTTACATGTTGATATGTTTCTATATCTTTATATCATCTTTTAGAAAAATTATTCCTAAATGTTTTTCTTGATGCCCGAGCACTTTTCACCATCCTATGGGGATCAAGAATACCCTTTAGGACATGTGAGGACTAGTTATGGTTGTAGGTAGTTGGGTAATATGGGTCAGTACATGAATCTATTAATGGTGGAACCCATGAAATAGAGTGATTGAATTCCCTATAGAGGAACAAGTCTATAGTAGAGAATTTTAGGAAATATCAACCGCTAACATTCAATAGTTATTCAAGAATTCTGAAATATGTTTGATGTATCAATTATCTAGAAATGATATTTGAACATTTAATTTGTATATAATATGAAAATGAAACTCTTGTTAATGGCCATTTTGAAGGTGATGTTGATTGTTGACAGTCACTGATTGAAAATAATAATGGGAAAGTTGAGATTGATGCATGGTTTAGATGAAAATTAAAGGATTTTTAATTGAGAACTGTTTTTCTAAATTTCATTTTCCTAGAATTTAAATAAAAATTTTTGGAGTTGAATTAAAATGAATAAGACTCGGTGGCCCCTTTTTAAAAAAACTTATCCAGATGGGCTGTGTATGAATTAAATTTCATGGTTATACATGAGATTAATATTTAATGATTCTACACAATTTTAAAACCATTTTTATGAATATCATTAGCCTCTCATGAATGTAAATGTTATGAGGATGTTTAATGTTCTACTCAGACAGTTGATATGGATTTTGAAGTCAATTATGAACCTCGTGATGAAAAATAAAAGAAGTGGTCAAAGAAGAAAGTAATAAAAATGTATTAAACCAATAAATCTAGAGGTAGTCCCTAAATGTCCCTAATATGGTAAAATACATTTTAAATAATATTTTTCGTGTTCTAAATTTTTTACTAATATAGTAATATCAGTAATTTGGCTTGTGACTATACAAAAATGAATTCTAATTAGACCAATTATGGGGAAAAAATATAGTTATCCAATGGTGAGATATTTCAGTTGAAATGAGATTTTTAATTACACTTTTTTATATGAAAATATTTTTTTTTCAAATTTTGGAAGTCATCATGAAAAAAACGTAAAGGTATGGTAAAGTCTTTCTACACTTCTATGATAGATGTTAGACCATCAAATGAAGTGGTTTCAGGCACTTTACTAGTTTAGTCAGATTATTCTAATGTCTTGTATTATTTAGGATCCAAAAATTCATTTATTTATTGTAAATTTACCAGAAAAAGTAAATAAAATATCCTTAAATATAGTTATAACATTCAGTAAAAACTTTTTGGTGGAAGTATTAATGCAATAATATTTTATAGGAATTATCATGTTATCATTTGTGGAATTGTTTTTCATAAAAACCTTGATATCTTACTCATTTGAGAGTTTTATATTTTAGTGGTTATATATTTTCTTTTATCTTATCATGCTAAGTTTTATTTTTGAGACAAGGAAGTCATATTCAATTTTTACACTGAGTTTTAATTCGTATATAGGAATGATTTCATACCTTCGTCAATATACCAAGAAGCCGAAAACTGATAAAATATGCAAGTTAAAGTTATCTTGTTTATATTATTGAAATGAAAGGAAATATTTATATTAATTATTTTCCAATTGAAAATAAAAATAAATATGTATTTATTGATGATTATCCTAGTGTTATTCCTGAAGGGAGGTTAATTTTACTATTAACTTTTTTCTTCAAGTTAATACAATTTCAAAACCAGCTTATTGAATGTGTTCAATTGAGCTGTTAGAAATAAATAAGTAGTTACTTGTGTTACATAATATGGGCTTCATCAAACCTATCACTTCACATTGGGTAGAACTAATTCTATTTGTTAAAAATAAGGATGTTTCTATGAGTAGTTGTATAAAATATATAACACTTAATTACATTTCTATTAAGAATAAGTATCTATTGCATTATATTGATTGTTTTTTTGATTAGCTCCAGGGAGATCAAAAATTCTCAAAAGTTGACCTTAGGTCTAGTTATCATCAGCTAAAGGTGAATAAGGAATATATTATAACGTAATGATTTTTATATTATTCATAGAAAATATGAGTTTGCAGTTATTCCATTTGAGTTATCAAATTTTCCTACTGTGTTTATGGATCTAATGAATAGTGTGATCTATGAGTATTTAGTTAAGTTGGTAGTTGTTTTTATAGATGATATTTTGGTCTACTATAAAAACTATAAATATCAGGAGAAAAACCTAAGGATTATTTTCCAGAATTAAATTAAATTTTATTCAAAATTCATTAAATATGAATTTTGGCTATAACAGATTTCTTTTCTGAAGAATTTTTTTTCTAAAGATGGTATAAATATAAGCCACTATAAAAATAATACGGTGGATGAGTGTTCATGTTCTATAAAATTCCTTGTGATTTAAAGTTTTCTTGTATTATAGGGTTACTATAGATAATTTTTTGAGAAATTTTTTCAGTTATCTATCACCAAAACCATGTTAACTAAAAAAGGAGTTAAATTAATCTAGAAAAAGGAATGTGATGAATTATGTTAGGAATTGAAATTAATACTGGTTAATTCTCTAATGTTATCATAAAAATTAATAAATAATGGAATATTTATTTATGGAGATGCTTCTATAAAGGGTCTTGGTTGTGTCTTGATGCAGAATGATTGATTTATCACATAATTATCTTCAAATGAAATCACAAGATAAGAATGATCAAATACATGAAATTGTTATAGATTTAGTAGTTTGTTTATTTAATAATATGGAGGCATCATATATATTGGGAAAATTGTGAAACATATACTGATCATAAAATTTTAATATATATATTCACATAAAAAGAGTTGAACATGATTCAAAGAAGATAGAAAGAACAAATTAAGGATTATTATTGAAAAATTTATCAACCAAGTGAAGAAGAAAAAAGAATATTATTCCTTGATTCAAAAAGATAATGCATCACTAACAATTTTGGGAATAGAAAATTATCCTTTAGTTAATGATTTAACGAATGTTGTCCTAGAAATTGTGTATGAAAAAACTTATTATAAATTGGTAATTATATCAATTAAGTCATCATTGTTTGAAATAATTAAGGAGCCTCATAAAGAAGATATCAATTATCAAGAAATAGTAGAATAAATCAAAAAGGAAAATATTCTTGGGTTTACAATTTATAAAAAGTATTATCATTTTAGAAAGAGTTCATGTGTTCCAAGTGATTCTTTGTTGAAGAATGAATTTTAAAGTAAAGCTTATAGATCTCTAATTTATATTCATCATGGAAGTACTAAGATGAATAAATTATTATCGTAAGTATTTTTTGTGAGTTGTTATGGATAAAGATACTGTTGATGTTATGATGAAATGTTTGGATTGTTATCTAGTTAAAGTTGACCAACCACTACCGAAGTGTATGATTAAAACTTTTCAAGTGATTGAATGAAAATAGAAGAATATATCCATGGATTTCATGGTGATATTACAAAATATATATTAATATAATAATGCAATTTAGTTTGATGTTGATCATTTGAATAATTCATTTTATTTTTATAAAATATATAATGTCTTTGGACTATTTTGATAGACTTTATCATAAATATATTAATGAATTACATGGAGTCCCTATCTCTATTTTATTTGATTATGATCCAAGATTCACCAATAGTTTTTGTAAAGGACTTTAAACATCATTGGGAACCAAATTAAACTGGTGTTGAATGATATCAAGACGGGACAAAGTTGGTGAAAGGAAGTTGTTAGGACTAGAATGTGTAAAAGAAAAGGAATATAATATAAAGATGATTTAGAAGAACATAAAGATATATCAAAGCATGAATAAGTGTTATACAGATCATAGGAGGAAATATATATTATTTGAGGAAGGAGATGATGTTTTTATTAACATTTATCCATGGAAAACTTTTATGCATTTTGGAAGAAAGGGAAAGATATATTTATAGTTTATTGGACTATATTGAAATTTAGAAAAGGTAAGATTAGATTCTTATAAGTAATCCTTACCTACGAGTTTATTTTATGTACATGATGTGTTTTCTGTTTCTTTTATAATAAATTAATCACCTCATGCATCTCATGTATTGAGATCTAAAGAAGTATAGTTAGAGAAGAGTAGTTCTTATGAAGAAATAGTCCTGTTATATTTTTGATCACAAAAAGATGGTATAGTGATGTCACGACCTGTCCCCCGGGGCCCGTGCCGTGACTACCCCAAGCCCGCCTTCCATAGGCCATGGTCTGGCGACTTACACCCCAACAGTAAAGGTATATGTACAACTGGAAAATCAATACAACTGAAAAAATATAAAGACAGCTACTCAGTCGTCCTCGGAGGTTCCAACCTAAAGGGTAGGTACAAATCACCTCTAAGAACTCCACATTCGCCTGTCTACTCTGTGTACAGAAACACCGTATGGTCTACCTCTGGGCACCGTCCAATCCTGGTACCCTCATCCCCAATCAACTCTATCCATTGACTGCACCAAACACAACTAGGTGTGGGCGTCGCCCGTATAGGGGTGAGTATAACGACACTTAGTAGGTATCCCGAGACCCTCAATGTCTCACAAAATCCACATAGGATAAACCAAAAAGCATGTAAACTAGTGACAACCCTACTGAGGTATATGCCCATACATATACATAAGTTATCAAATATTACCCATCTCATTGATGAGGAAACATAAACCCCAACTCCTTGGACAATGTACAACTGTTCCACGAAGGAAAGATTACCACGAATTTAAGTACCACATAGGTATGCCACACAGAATAATACCACAAAGGTAACACCACAAGGGTATGTACCACACAGGTACGCCACACAGAAGAATACTACAAAGGAAAAGTCTCAACTCACACCAGATATAACTTAAGTATAGAAGTACAAATGATTAGTCGAAGGAAAGATAATCTTATTATGTTAAGTAGCACTGATTCTAACCCACACATGATCGATAGGTAACAAACCCCCACTAACTCACATAGGATCTGAACCACTCATGATCAGTATGCACTGACCCACACAAGATCACTTATTACTGACCCACAAAGGAACTCTATGCACTGACCCACACAAGATCACTGAGCCCTGACCCACACAGGATCGGTATGCGCTGACCCACACTGGATCGTTGAGCGCTGACCCACATAGGATCTCAAGATTCTAAAAGTAGAGCCATCTATATGGTTCCCGCACTAAGCTCGCTTGATTTCGGGATAGTTTTCTCCTCAATCCATAGTTTGATACTCTAACTACCACGAAGTCCCATGAAGAAGTATCCCAAAATAACAGCACATAAAAGAGGTTTTAGTGAAACAGATGGTGCATCAATCAGATGCCCGGTGTATAAGTTTTTCGCCTTTTAGTCCCGAGGGCCCGGTAAGATTTGTGTTCGATCCAACTCGGTCATACCCCAACTTTAACCAAAACTCATGTGGGTATACCAAAACATCCGTATCACTCTAAGGTTTCTAGCACCATTGAAGGTTCTTCAAATGGACACATGTAGCTTAAGATATGGCCAAAAGAATGAAAGAGGTCGATGTTGGTCCGGGTCTGGGTCTGACTCGTGTCTGGCCCTAGGTTAGACCCGGCCTACGGGATCTGACCCGGCCTGCAGGCACGGCCCGACCTGTTGGGCAGCCCATGGGGTGGTGGCCCGCGCTGCAGTGGCCTGCGGCAACCATCGGTGCGGAGGCCCGTGGTGTGGTGGCCTGGGGTGCGGTGGCCCGCAGTGTGGTCCGCTATGGCGGACTGCTTGGTCACCCCTGGTTGGATGGATGGCTAGCAGCTCCTCTGCGTGGCGCAGTCATGCGTTGTGCCATCTTCGATAGACGGCAGTGAGCCGGCCACCCTTTCCTTGCCTTCGCGGCACAAGGCTATGGTTCTTCTCCGTTGGGCAGCGCAGACGTGCTCCGCCACCCCTTCTCCACCACGACCGATGGGTCATGACTCTTCTCCGGTGGCGCGGTTGCATCTCCACCTTCTTCGCGGCCAACTAGAGTTCCGACCACCATTCTTGAGCCCCACCGGTATCGGTCACTAGCACCGGTCATCGACCTCCTCCATCGCGTATAACGCACTGAAAATCACAAGGATTGCGGAGTGGTCAGTCCATGTTCATTTAGATGACGCGCTCCGCGTTAGATCTGTAGCAAGAGGATCATGGGGAGAGATTCAATGTAAAATATAAATCAATGAAGATTAATAAAAAACACAACCTCACCTTGAAGGTTCAGATGGAGGAGGAGAGACGAAGAAAACAAAGTCTCCGAATAACATTAGCATTTGTCGTCTCCAGAAGTCGCTTCCGATCCGGGATTAGGGTTTGTTCTTTGTTCTTCATTTAGTGGTTCGGGGTCACTTGTCAGTGCCCACCGGAACCGACTCTGTTCTCCAAGTGTCGGGTGTCACAACACTTTAACAGATCTTTGTCTCTTGGTGAAGCTGTGCCAAATCCTCCCCCCGTGCTCAATATAAATATGGGGGGGGGGGGGTAAGTATTGATCCTGGAATTTATGAAGGTTCATTTAATAGGAACCTTCCAAAATCCCAATGATGTTGTTACTTATTATTTGAATGTCAAACCATTTAATTTATGTTGGTGTAATTAAATGAGATGTTTCCCAAGGGACTTCCCATGTTAAAGAGGAGTTTGGGTGGTCCCCGCCCCCATGAATTAAAAACTTTGGAGGATTAAAGCTCTTATTGTCCCCACCTCCATAAATGAAAAAGAGGTTACAAGAAAAATAGAAATGTTAAGTATTTTTATTTTTATATTCTTTCATGAAAAAGTGAAAAACTAACTTCCACCCCCAACATTTTGTGGTTGAGGTGAAGGTCTCCTTAAGCGAATAGCGACATTGTGAGTTCAACAGTGTCCTCATATTTCTATTCCAATCACCATTTCAAAACTTACAAAACACCATTTGCGTGTTTACTGAATGTACCTAATTTTTTTTTCAAAAAATTATTAACAGTCACCCTCAACCCGTGACGGTCGAGGTTAGGCTTTTCCAAAGTGAAACATTTCCCAATAAACCCAACAGAACTTTCGGATTTCCAATCTGAGTTACCATTTAAAAGTTAATGATTTTACAATAAAATAATTGTCACTTAATTATTTTATTTACGACCAAAAACTAACTTTCACTGGTGGCCCGCACCAGCCAAAGATAGTATCTGCTTAAATAAATCAAGCCCTAACGAGTTCAACAGTGGTCTCAGATTTTCATTCTGAGCTACCATTTGTGAGTTATAAGCATTTGAAAAAAATAATAATTTAGTTAATTATTTTATTTATGATTATTCCTTTTTGGGGTTTTCTCACCGGAGGCTTGCACCGACCAAACATAAGTCGCAGCTAGGGTAATCCTACAATCTTGAACGCAATGGTGCCCTTACATTTCTGATCCAAGTTACCATTTAAGATTTATTTCACTTTTTTAGGAAAACTGCTTACGTGTGCTAATTAAAACTCAACAAAACTTCGACAGATCATTCCAGGTACTTCGGGCCTCATAATCGCACACCGTCAAGATTTTGCAGTCTTGAAATAATTCCATATAATTAAAAAATATTATACGAAATTTCTGGGGCATTAAATTCTCTCCACCTTAGGGATTTATGTTCCCGAAAGCCATAACAAAGGCAAAACAAAAAAAAGAGGGTACTGAGCATGAATCTGAGCCTCCTGCTCCCACTTGCTCTCCTGGAGGTTCCCATGCTACCAACACATGCACAAAAAAGGTATCTATTTCCCATGAATGACCCACTCCTATTGATCCTCAATCTCCACTGGAACCTCTGTAAACATCGCCCCATATTTGATATCCAGTTCACCATGGTTAACGAAGTAAGATGTGTCGTGCACATATCTCCTCAGATGGGATACGTAGCAGACGTCGTGCACTGGGTGAAACTGAGGTGGAAGAGCTAAGCAGTAATCCACCTCTCCAACTCTGTTGAGGACCTAAAATGGTTCGATGAACCTTGGAGATAACTTGATGCCCTGGCCAAATATCCAAAAACCTCATCGAGGTGAGACCCGTAGAGAGACATAGTCACCATCCTCAAACTCTGAAGGTCTCCATATCCTATGGGAATAAGATTTATACCTGCTCTTTGCAGTCTTCATCTACACCTGGATGATCTACACCTTCTCTGTGGTAGCCCATACCATCTATGGTCCCATGAATGCGGACTCCTCTGGGTCAGTCCAACACAAAGGAGATCTATCAGGTCAGACGTACAACGCCTCAAAAGGTTTCATCCTAATGGTGGATTGATAGATTCTGTTGTATGAAAAATCCTCCAAGGGAAAGTGTTCCTCCTAGCTAGGACCGAAGTCAAGGACGCAAGCACGCAGCATGTCCTTGAGGGTCTGGATCATCTGCTCAGTCTGGCCATCCATTTGAGGATAGAAGGAACTGCGCAAACGAAGCTGTGTCCTGAAAGGCTCCTCCAACCCCTTCCATAGTTAGGAAGTAAAATTTAAATCACATTCGGATAAAATCATTGAGGGTAATTCATGTATCTGCACAATCTTCTGCACATAGGGGCATCCCAAGCCCTCTACTGAACCATGCTCTATGATCAGTAGGAAGTGGGCCGACTTGGTGAGTTGGTCTATGATCACCCAGATAGAATCCTATCCCCTGGATATGAGTGGAAGTCCCATGACGTGGTCCATGGAAAATCCATCCCACTTCCACTCTGCCACCTCTAATGGATGAACTAAGTCTGTTGGAACCTAGTGCTCTTCCTTCACTTGCTGATAAATGAGGCACCGTGAGATAAACTCTGCTACTGCTTTCTTCATTCCCGACCTCCAGTGATAATGCCGGAGGTCCTGGTACATCTTCGCCACTCTAGGATGTACCACTAGAGGGGACATATGGAACTCCCTCAACACATCCTCGCATATCGCCACCGGTACCATAGTATGTCTATTAAAGAAGATGACATGCTCCCCACCTTCAAAAAATCCATCAGGTTCCTATCATGTGGATATCTGAGCAGGTCGAGCCTCACAGTTAGTGTTCACATGCCGAGACTCCCAAAATTACTAAACAAGTGGGGGAGTGACTGTAGGAGACTGAAGATTAGTTACTCCATCTCGATCCACATAGGATATCCGTAAAGAGGCTAGCTTCTTTGTTGCCTCACTCAGCAGCTGTAGGCCAGAACTCCTACTAAGTGAATCCTCTACCATGTTCCCCTCCCAAGAGTATAGACTATATCAATGTCATAATCCCGGAGGAACTCTATCCACTCCCATTGTGAACTCAAAACTCAAACCTTCTAATGCCACGAGGGTAAGGCTAGCCGACTCAAGAGTGATTGGATGCACCCTCCTATGCATGAGTTTAACCTGTGTTGCCTCGGTTTCCTTTTTCATTGACTAAGGAAAACCTCATCCCGATGTTGTAGATAAACCGCAAACATTTTTTCTAATGTAGTCAATCTGATTATGAATTGTGGATGTCAAGTCATACCCTATCTAACGTCATAAGGTCTTGACGCTGCCACCAAGAGGTTGAAACCAAAACTTTTTCCTCAAGGGTCAGATCACACCATCGACATAAGTGTGATTATCGAGTATCCTCCAAAAGGTATATCCATATGCGAGGGTCATGTCAATGGTTTAACTGGAAACTGTAGGTCTTGGAAAAGATTTGTGGAAGGAAGGAATTATTGGTACCCATGTCAATTGATACGAAAGATAGTAGTAGACATATACCATACCTCGAATCATTTCTAGAGCCCTTGGGTTTCACTCCTTGACTGCATGCAGCTACTATCTTCCCCTGTCCTCTAGCTCCCTGATCCTAGCGAGGACCACAAAGAGGATTGGTTGTAATATGTCAAAATGTAAACCACCTCATGTTGCTCCCCTAGCTCTGCTTCCATGTCTGTATCCCTAGAGATTCATTTATCCCAAACACTTTTTCTTCCCAAAACATTTTTACACACCCAAGTCTTTGAGACTAGCACCAGTTTTCTGTTTTTCCACTACTATCATTCACTAGCTGTATTCGATCGGCAAAAAAACATTCAACCACAATGGTACTCTCTAGTCCCCCAACATAAGTTGGAATGCGAAGAGGAATAATGGGGGCTCAGATGTTTTTAAACACCCTGCACTCGAATGTATGAGCCCCAAAGCACTGCTCGTATCATATTTATTGAGTACCAGGAATGATCGGTATGCCTCAATGAATACTTACCTACCGACATGTCATCCTTCCAAGCTGTAGAAGTTCTAGAGAACTCTCAGCCACCTCCTCAAGCCAGTCCTAAGCCACCTGTGAGTCGGGCTCACCTTAGAACCTGAGGGGTATCTAATGCTCAATCACGCATAAGGCACTAAGCCTATATGTGTGTACCATTACCACCAGTTGTAATTTCTGACCAACATGAAGTGATATAGCTGACACTCTACTCGAAGGTACTATCCCAGGTAATGGTTCACATACAGAAGCCTCATCACTATGTGGACCACCCTCATGGTCACTCAATGAAAAAAACTAGTAGCTAAGATCACCATCTTATGTACTGGTGTCTCAACTAGGTAGAAAACTCTAGAAACTACCTCATGCCATCCCCTAGATATGTGGGAAACTGTCTCACATCAAAACCTCAGAGGCCTCTGCTACTGGAACATGTGCAATGCGCTCAATCAGCATGCACTGTCCGCCAATGCGGCTGGTGGTATGAGCTTCCCAACGGGTTGTAGTGTTGTTGGTACACCACCCGAAGGTGCCAACATAGTAAGAGGGCCCTGTACTAGGGCCTTGTTGCTCAGTGGGCCATCATCTTGTACTCTCTCAGGAATCCTAACTGGCTGTCTATGCAGAAGCATTCTGATAAAGAACATGTGCACAATGGTCATTTAGTTATACCTGGTGAGATAACTCAAGAAAACACATGAAAACTTTTCAAAACACACACGCAATCAGTGTTTTCATACACTGAGTCAGAAATCAGAAGTCAGGGTCCTGGTGTATGGATACGTCGGCCGCCACACCAATACTAGATTCCCTAAACTAATAACCACACTAACTTCACATAACACCATTTTCATTAAAAAGATCAGAGTCTTATGTTCTACGGTAGAATCGACTCCTCTGTTACGAATTTGTCACGACCCGTCACCCAGGCCTGTGCCGTGACTACCCCAAGCCCACCTTCCATATGCTAGGGGATGGAGACTAGCAACAAAAGGCATATCCCCTAAAACCGGGAAGGAATTTCCTTTATATACTGTAAACACACCCACCCAAGAACACAGTAAGATACGAACACAAGTAAATTGTATAGAAAAAAGAGTTTTGAAAGTAAGAGGTCCGGAATACAATCCCAACAGTAAATGAACAAGTACAAATGGAAATAAAATACAACTGAAGAAAGAGAAAGAAAACTAATGGGTCATCCTCTGAGGTTCCTACTTTAAGGGTAGGTACATATCGCCTCCTCAGCATTCCGCATCTGCCGGTCACCTCTACGTACCGACATGCTATATGGTCCACCTTTGGGCACCGTCCAATCATGGAACCCCCATCCCCGATCAGCGCTATCTGTCATATATACAAAACACAACAAGGTGCGGGTGAATCCTATGTAGGGGTGAGTATAACGACACATCGTAAGGACCCCAAGACCCTTAAGGTCTTGATAAATTCACAAAGGATAAACTACAAAGCATTTAAACCAGTGAAAACCATACATAGGTATATTCCCATACATATAACTAAGTTATTAAATATTACCCATATCATTCATGAGGAAACACAAGGCCCAAATCATTATCCAAAGTATAAATGTTCCATGAAGGAATGATTACCATGAAGGTAAGTACCTCATAGGTATGCCACACAAAATAATAATGCAAAGGTAAAGACTCATCTCACACCAGATATAACATAAGTACATAAGTACAGAAAATTAGTTGAAGTCTAGATCATCTTACTCGTTTAAGTAGCAATACTTCTAACCCACATAGGATCGATAGGTAACTAACCAACACTGACCCACACAGGATCTGACCCACACAAAATCGGTATGTGCTGACCCACACAAGATTGCTAAGCGACGAACCACACAGTATCGGTATGCACTGACCCACAATGAATCTCTCAGTGTTGACCCACATAGGATCGATATGCGCTGACCCACACAGGATCACTGAGCCCTAATCCACACAGAATCTAATGATTTTAAAATTACAACCAACTACAGGGTTCCTACACTAATCTCTGTTGACTCTGGGAGGGTTCTCTCTTCAATCCACAGGTCGATACTCCAACTACCATGAAGTCCCAGGAAGATTTATCCCAAGTTACCTCCACATAACAGGGGTCTCAGTGCAATAGATGGTGCGTCAATCAGACTCTTGGTCTGTAAGTTATTGGCCTTTTAGTCCCGAGGGACTGGTTGGATTCATGTTCGATCCAACCAGTCCATAACCCAGCTTTAATCAAAACTCAAGTGGGGTATACCGAAAGGTTTGTCTCACTATAAGGTTTCTGGCGCTACTTATGGTTCGTCAAACATACACCCATATCTCATGATATGGCCGAAAGAGCGAAAAGGGCCAAAGTTGGTCCAGGTCCGTTCCGACCTGGTCGGACCGACCCGACCTGACCTGTCCTGGGCCGACTCAACCCGACCAGGGTCTAGCCCTGGGTCGGAACCAGCTCGTGGGATCCAACCCGGACAGATGGGTCCGGCCCGACCCGCTGGGTCCGGCTCGGCCGTGGTGCGGCTGCCCGTGGTGCGTCGGCCCGCGCTGCAGCAGCCCGCGGCGGCACGCCGTTCAGCGGACCATGATGGGCTACAGTGAAACAGCCCACGGTGCGGTTCTCTAGGGAAGACCGCTTGGTTGTCCCTAGCTGGCTGGATGGACAGACGCTCCTCCGCATGGTGCGGTCGCGCACCATGCCATGACCTGTAGCCACCATTGAGTCATCCTCCCTTTCCTCACACCCGCAACACATGGTTGCGATTCTTCTTTGATGGGTGGCGTGGTCACGCGCCGTCGTCCTTAGTGCATCCGCCCATTTCTGGCCACCACCCTTTCTCCACCGCGGCCAACGGGCCGTGGCTCTTCTTCGGCGGTGTTGTTGCGCCGCCACCTTCATCGCGGCTGACTGGAGTGCCAGACGCCGTTCCCAAGCCCCACGGGTGTCGATCGCCAAAATAGGTCATCGTCCTCCTCCATTGCGTAGAACGCACCGAAAATCATAAGGAATATGAGGTGGTCAGTCCATGTTCGTTTGTCTCACACCCTCCACATTAGAGCGGTATCAAGCAGCTCATGGGGAGAGATTCAATGTAAAAGAAAAATCAATGAAGATTAATAAAAAACACACCCCAACCTTGTAGGTTCAGAAGGAAGAGGTGAGACAAAGAAAGAGAAGTCGTTGAATAATGTTAGTGTTCGTCATCTCCACAAGGGGATTTTGATTCGGGCTTGAGGTTGGTTCCTCTTTCTTCATTTCGTTGTTCAGGGTTGCTCGTCACCGTCGGCCGGAACCGTCTCCGTCCTCCAAGTGTAGGGTGTCGTGTCACTTTACTAGAGCTTCGTCACTTGGTGAAGCCATTCCAAATCCTCCCTCCAAGCTCCATATAAATTGGAGTGGGGGAGGGTAAGTAATGATCGTGGAATTTATGAAGGTTCATTTAATTGAAAATTTCCTAAATTTCAATGATGTGGTTACTTAATATTTGAAAGTCAAGACATTTAATTTACATTGGCACCATTAAATGGAAGGTTTTTCAAGGGACTTCCCATATTAAAGAGGATCTTGGGTGGTCCCCACAACCATGAATTCACAAATTGGGAGGATTGAAGATCTTGTGGTCCCCGGCTCCTTAAATCAAATGGAGGTTACAAGAAAAATAAAATTTTTATGTATTTTTATTTTTATATTCTTCCACGAAAATGTGAAAAACTAACATCCCCCCTTGACCTACTATAGTGAAGGTGAAGGTCTCCTTAAGAGAATACTGGTCCTTCGAGTTCAACGGTGTCCTTAGATTTCTATTTCAAGAACCGGCTCAAAAGTTACAAAATGCCGCTTGCACGTTTATTGAATGTTCCCGAAAAAAAGTTCAGAAAATTATTAATTGCCACCATCGACCCGCACTGATCGAGGTTAGGCTCTTCCCAAGTGAAACACACTTCAACGAACCTAATGGTACTTCTAGATTTCCGATCTGAGTTACCATTTAAAAGTTATGGATTTTAAAATAAAATAACAGTCACTTTATTATTTTATTTACGGCCAAAAACTAACTTTCACTGGTGGCTCGTACCGGCCTAAGTTAGTATTTTCATTAATAAAGCATGCCCTCATGAGTTCAGAAGTGGTCTCAGATTTACAATCTGACCTACCATTTGTGATTTATAAGCATTTTAAAAATAAAATAACTTATTTAATTATTTTATTTACGATTATGCCATTTTTTTGGGTTTTCACACTGGAGGCCCGCGCCGACCAAACTTAATTCATTAAAAGGGTTAACCCGCCATCTTGAACGCAATGATGCCTTCGAATTTTTGATCTGAGTTACCATTTAATAGTTATTAAACCTTTTCAAGAAAACTGCTTAAGTACGCTAATTAAAACTCATCCTAAATTCGACGGATCATTCCGGGCACTCCGGGCCTCAGAATCGTGTGCCGTCAGATTTCGCGATCTCAAAATAATTCCATATAATTTGAAAAAATTTATATGGAATTTTCAGGACATTACAAGTGAAATATGGTGATTTAAAATATAAATTTTTTATGGAAGAATAATGTTATTGGGGAAGAAACACAAGAATCAAAAAATAAAATGAGGGTACAAAACCTTCACTTGTTTAAATAATGTATCTAATTATAAAAATGAAATTTCTTAAGAGGGAAAAAATGTGAAAACCTGATTTTCATGGAAGTAAATAAATATTATGTTTTGAAAGTATTTATTTTAGGGATTTATAGTCATCATTATTTTGTAAACAAATATATAAATTTTTTCATTTGATAGAATAATAATTTTATTTAACTAATCTTTTCCACTTGTCAGAAAAATGAAAACATATTTCATGTGTTCGTATAGACTATCATATCTATGAAATTAAATTGTTCATTTTTCATGGACACCTTACATAGTTTAATTTATAATAATATATGATGTATAAATATGATAAATATAACACTTTTAATATTCTATAGATATTGTAACCATAACCCCTTTTTATGACGACCAACACACTGATGTGGTATTGAGGTTATAAACTGAATGCCCCCATAATATTTATAGAGAACTTAACAATTTTAGTATCTAAGTAAAACATCAAAATAAATGTAATAAATGGTGTAATAATATTTACTGAAAATGAAAATTTTACTATTAATATAAAAAACTAATACAATTTTATTATTTGGGTATTGGATAAATTATGAAGTTAGATGGACATAAGGTAATGATTTTTTAAATATCCTTTTTAAAATCTAGTAAACTCTTTCGACACTATATCCATGATATTTTAAAATTTCCAGTAATTTTATTACTTACGAATCATATTTTTTTAATGGTTTTATGGGACTATATTTTTTTCTTTACAATATTTTTAAAAGGAATCAGTTTAATTTTTTTTATATAGGTTAATTTCAACCTTGTTAATGAAGTATAAAAATAATCTTAGTAACTTATATGTATTGATTTCATATTCCCATCATTATATCTATTATTCTTTATCAACATTACTATACAATTTTTTTCAAATAATATCATATTCTGAATCATATGATTTTAGTTTTAATTTTAATAGTATTCCAAGAAAATCTATATTTCTCCTTATGATTATGAAAAAATTAAAATTGTTCTGAATGTGTTTTCAAATGGTTTTTTCAGTGTTTTATTATCGAAGTATAATTGACTAAATTTTTTTATTCATGATATAGTACATGAGAATTATAGACAATAATGGGTGGCCAAAATGTAGATCATAATGATATGTGATCCTGATATTGATATCCAATTTAGTAGGTAATGATTTAGTTTTTGATGGGGAAAAACTAGAATGATAACAGGGTATATTTTTATGGTGGAATTAATTAGGAATAATTTATTTTATATGGGATAAAAATGAGTGAACATTATTTAGGATGATGATACCCCAAGATACTTATATAGTTCATGATAAATAGGTTTTTGTAGAAATATTTTGAATTCATGAGGTGAGGAACATTTTAAAGAGAATGTTTTATTTTTCAATGGATTATTTTAATGATTTCCCATGTTCCTTAGGATTCAATCATGTTTTTTCCTCTTCTTTACAAGGTGTTCTAAGGTTTTTATGAATGAAAATATTGATTTTTACTTTTGGAAACATTTTATTTATATGACCAAATTTTTATTGTGAAATAGGTAAATGTTCTCATGGGATTTAATATTTTTCACTTGACTAATGATATTCCTTTATTTTTATATACGTTAATGAGATTTCTTTTCCATGTCCCACATTTTCAGTTTTTTCACATGATCTAAGGATGAGAAAAAAAATTTAAAAGTCAAAATTTTATCTATATTAGCTAATCATAAATGAAATAAAATTATCTTAAAAGAAACAAAGGTGTAAATGTAAAGCTCTATTTTGTAGAAAAAATCTATACTGTGTGAAAGTCTCCTTTAATTATGTAATATTTTCCTTAATTATATAAGACTGTAAGTTGCAAATATATTGTAAATTTAATAATGTGAGTTGCTTTTTATAAATCATATAATTATGGTTTGATTAAGGAACAATTCATTATACATGGTGAGGAACATGGGAATAAAAAACCATTGTAAATATTCTCTTGATGTTTTCTTTTATTCTTATAATTAAATTGGAAAAATTATTTAAGGAATATTCAATATGGTCATATGACCTGGTATGAGACTAATTGAATTCTCAACATAATTTTCTAGGGGAATATCTATTAATTCATTGGAAAATACGTGAATATAATCTTATAAAATTGGGATGTCTTCAATTTTGAGTTATTTCCCATTATTGGATATCAAGACCCATACGAGGGAATGTTTTTTCAAAGGGAGTCTATCACCATTCTTACAATGATATTTTATCATGGTATATTTTGGGATATGAGACAAAAATTACTTATATACACTACAAATAATATCTATATGTAGGGTAATCCAATGCATTACCTATATAAAATTAAATTCTTTAAGAGGAAAAATAAATATATCAACAAAAAGTATCTTTCCACAAACCATGTTCAATTAATACTTATATACCTTAGAAAAAATCATCAAACCGCTAGGAATTTTCACGAATAATTCATTCTCCATTGACTGAGGTAGAGATTTAAAATTCTTAAAAAACCTGAATTATATGAAATCATACAATGAACTTGAATCAAATAATACATACAAAGCTATTGAGTGGATAATGTGTTTATCTTTTTACTAATTTATTTTCATGATCCACGATTGTGGTAGTCATTTCATATCCTTTTCATTGTTCTCTTGGTCTTTGAGGTTATTGATTTTTATTAGACTTATAAGCCCTTAGATTGGGGTATTTATTTTAATATTTATTTTTTTGAATTTGATTAATTGATGCGTGGTTGGTGGATTAAATCATAACTTACTCTCATCCATTATGTTAATTATATTATTTTAATTTATTCTCTAGTTCTGTGGATGGTGTCATATTTTACCACATATTAATGGTTTTACTAGTCTTTTAATTAAATTTACCAAGTCCCCCCTCATTTTTAGAATGTAGGAGATTAAAATTTTGTTTTCTCTATGTGATTTATCATTTGAGTTTCTGTGAGTTTCTATTTTCCTATTATTTTCTCTAAATATCTTGGAATAATGATAGTCTCTTGTTTCCATTTCCAATTTATGGTAACATCAATTAATTTCTTAGTAGGCACCAAAATATATTATAAATAATTCCTTGTAATGAATTTTTTTAATCCATTAAAGATAAAATGGATCTTACTTTCAAGGGAAATAAAAATACCATAGGTGAACCTTGTAAACTTGTGATGTATTCTTTATAAGAATCCACATTTTCATCAATTTTTTTTGAAATATAGTAATAATATCTCTATTTTCATAAAATGAGTTTAAAGAAATTATTTAGTAAATAATATTTTATTAAACATATCATATTCCATACGGTCAGGTTTATCAATTTTAATTATATTCCTAATGATATTTAACCACTAGTAAGCTTTAACATCTTGATAATAAAAAACTATAAAACTTTTTATGTTATGAGAACAATATAATGATAAATATCTTTTCAATTTTTTATTCCATTACGCTGTAAATAATTGATTGAATGTCCCACTATAGGTGGTATGATATTTATGCATGATGTATTTAATGGAAATTTGATCCTCCCTTTGTATGTTTGGGGTCTTGACATGGTTTGTGTTGCTATTAAATTCTTGATAAATTTGGGTTAGCATCACCAATATATTATATACTCTATCTTCTATCCCATTTGGTTGTTTTTCTTTGGGTTAATAATTTCATTTCCCATCAAACCTATTGTATACTCTGATTCACCTATCTATAACCACTAATTAAAATAAAAGTTATAATCATGAATAATTAACAATAAAATTTAAATATAATAACAGCATCAAAAGTAAATCTCATTATGTATTAATTTAGGGAACTTTTATTAAATCTTTTCATACTTTCATTTTATTCGAGGTTGATTTAAATTTTTTTCCCATATATTTCTTAATATAATCCTCTAAAATAGATAAATCTCACTCTAATACCTATTGAGTTTAACCAAGCCTAAAATAAATTTATTTTACATCAATAATATAATTTAAATATTATATTTGAGAAGTAAACACACAATGTAGGAACCCAATGGTTTAGTTTCTTTTGAGATTAAGTACATAAATTTTTTATTGTACATTATTTCTGAAACATATCTTAAAAAATGCTCCCCATATGATTTTCTTCTAAAAAGTATCATTTATATAATTTCCTAGGGAAATGGGAGACATAGAGTGAGTTAAGACACTCCTTAAGTGGAAAAAATTATTAATGAGTCATAGAAATGGTTAGATCATAAATATTTGAGAAAACCTAAAATTGGGAGAAATATCTAATTAAAAAGAACATGGAATCATATGAGTTTTTCACAGGACATGATATAGGTATATATAAACTTAAAGTATAAATCATTTTCCATGTAATATGAATTTAACGGAATAATACATTAACTACGAACCATGGATCATAACATCAACATGTGGCATAAAATAGGAATTTTGTACAAGAATAAGCATAAGAAATCATAACGTTGAGATAAAAACTAATCATGGCCATGCATAATGTTTTGAAAAATCTAAATATTTTCCATACATCATGTTGTGATGAAACCAAATAATTCCAACACATTAATTTTTAAGAAAACCCATTCATACCCTCATATTAAGTTATGAACAAAAATAATCATGTTCACCATAAACATCATTATATCATGAGATATTAAACATTAACCAATTTATTAGAGGGATATATTGGATTCCACCCATTAAAAAAATGATAAACTATATAAATGTGCTTCACATAAAATTAGTAATCTATAATAACATGTATTAACTCATTTTGAAAATGGGGATCATAACATTTTAAAATAAAATCACATAAAATAACATCAAGAGTTCGATCAGTTGATACCAAAATTCAATGTCCCAAAAGAATTATATCATAAAAACCCAAAGAGTATAATCATGAAAATTAATCCATAAGAGATATCGCTATTTAGGATAGATAGAAAAATTGGTGAAAAATATTAAAAAGAGATTTCATAAAATCTATATGTTCATATTATAACAAAACAAAATTATAAGTATATTTCAAGAAATCACTTTCAAGAAGGGATAATTATTAAATAATCACTTTAGTAGACTCATAATAATGTATCTTTGAATATAAATTTCTTTAATTAAATATATCTGGAGTTTAAGATAAAATAAAATGTATGAATGCTAAAAGACATTTATTTTTAATATTTTACATAGTTTTTAAAAGAAAACATAAAAAATGAAGTATTTGAAAGATTTTGTTTTTAGGAGGAGATAAATAGAGATATATAAATTAAAATATATATAGTTTTATTATAATAATAAATTTTTTCGGTATGAATACTAATGATATAACGGAAAAGGATCAATAAGAAAGAATGAGAATTATTTTTAACAATGTCACATTTTTATGTAAAAATATATTTAATAAATAATATTGGGATGGGAAAATGTAAAGTATTGAGAGAGAAATATAAAATACAACATAATATCTAGAAATATAGGAGTCTAATAATATTTTAAGTGAATATATAAAGAATAATTTATATCACCCAATGAAATGGAAAATGTGTCAACAAAACCTTTAATAAGTTTTTAACACATAATTATTGATAAAGTATAATTATTTAAAAAAAACTTCTTTGTGATGAATAAATTTATTCTCAATTATGTAATATTAATTCATTATTAAATAATTGTTAATTATATTTCTATTAAATATAACTTTTATAATTAAATTAAATTCATTATTTAGAATTTTTTTTAGAAAATATAATTCTATAAAATACACACAATATTGAAAAAAGAGGAATATAATTTATGAAAATAATAATTGAATTTTAATATAATTATATATTTTACTTATAAATAATCTAAATACCTTCTCTTAAGATCCAGTTATAATATATGACATGGTGGAAGTTTTGGGTGTTGATTTAGCTTTCATGGATAATATATCGATTTATATTAGTTTGACCTTCAACTATAACTTATTTATCAATATCTATACTTGTTAAAGATCATCTTAGGATTTTTCTATGAAAAAAAGGTTAATGATACAGATTTTCTATTCTTGAAAAAATGAGTCTCATATGGAATACCTCTACCAATTTCTATGATTACATCTCATTTCTTTATAGATTTCATATTGATAACACTTCTATTTATATCAACTACTCCAACATCTATGCTTCAATAGTTATATTTTAATAGAATACAACTTATAACTTATCTCATTAATTATTCATATTAATAATAATGGTGTCATTATCCATATATGACTAAAAACAATATAATCCCAATGAAAATAAAACCCCAACAACAATATAAGGCCTACCACCATATAATCCTAAAGGCCATATAATATTACCATTATATTTAATTATTATATATATCCTTACATACATAACTAAATTAATATATCATATTCATTTACTTCCATTAAAACATGTCTAATATATTTATAATTCTGTTACATAATTTAATAGTTTCAATATTGGCTATGATATAAATGGGAAACCACGAGGATAAAGATTTTATGTTTGTGGTATTTTTATTTACATGCATATTTATTCTACATTCACTAAAATTAGTGTTATTTTATAATGTATTATTTTTTATGTCAAATGGTAATTTTTTTATCTCAATAAAATGAATCACTATTTGTTTTAGTTTATGGTTTCATAGGAAATAAGATATTAAGAATAATATTTATTTAATGAAAAATAAATAGTAAAATTATATGTTGTTATGTTATGTCTCGAAACTCAACCCAAACACCACAAGGAAAATATATACACATTAGAATGTAACATTTTATAGATTCAATTAGATGTTTATCTTTATTGTTTTTAATGTTTTGAATGTGGTTACTATTTTTTAGAATTGAACAGTAGATCCATATATCTTAAATGATATAGAGGTTTGAATAATGGGGATAAAAATTCATTGAAACAAGGTTAATCTAATTAACCCTCTTTTTATTGTGACTGGATTATGATACTAGACAACATCACTTATTATATGAGATAAATATGAAATAAACTATGTTTACAACCTCAAATTAATTTCTTTTAATTAATGATCAACATTTTAAAGAATTTTTTACGAAGAACGTTTTTCACAAGGCTTCTCATTATTATTGGAAAATATAATCTCATCAACAAAAATAATTATAATGATAAATTTTGGGTTATCTCTCTTAACATATAAAATTTTAAACACCTTAAATTTCTAGAAATCCAAGCTCTTCACGCTACTTTTTAGTATATAATCCAATTAATAATGTTCTTTTTAGAGAAAATGAAGAACTTTCATTATCTTGTATACCCAATAACCATCAACATCAAGAAAAAACCCTATATTTTTAATATAAACCCCATTGTTGGGCTCATTGTTCCAGAACATAGACTCTACATAAATTTGGTAAACATTATAGTTTCAATGATTATATATTGAAGTTAGTAATCATGTCATTTCAAGCCTTGTGACAAAATAAATACTCTCATCCAAATATCTGTACTAAATTATAGAGAAAACCCCATAAATAATATAATATTTCTTTAGAATACATCTCCTTTAATATTTAATTTATTTATAAAATCCTACTTTATCCTGATCATATTCTTATCATTGATAAGTGTACCCAATAAAAAAATTATATTCTTTTAAATAATATTTAATCTATCTTCCAAAGATGAAATCAAGTACTCATATTATAATACCTTATCAATATTATTCTTATTAGATTATAAATGCAAGCTAGCGTGATTTGAATTACTCAAACAAGTTTTTATTTAATATAATTTTATTTTATCTACAATTATGTTTTTAGGATCCACACGGTCCCGAGGTTTAAAAACATAGAAAATTATTATTTAAAGTCTTCCCCATCATTATAAAATTATAAATCAACATGAGAATTATGTAAATATGATTTACAATGTTTGTGTGTACTATATAGACTATTATTATTATTATGTGCTTCTTTAATCTCCTTGTCATTAAAAAATGGTAATCATTATATACCATGGTCCACTATGACAATAACACCATATCCATAATTTATTTTCCTCTTAGTTCTATATCATTGCAAACTCTTTCTATTTAGTTTATAATTAAGAAATGTCATTTTCTACCTCTCCCATTAAATTTTGATAGGTGTATTTCTCTTATCCTGATGTAATATGGGATAACAAAATATTTTAAACTCATAATGTATATATTCTTACGAAACAAAATCTCTTAATATGTATTGAAAAAATTTGGCTAATGTGATGACCTATTAATAATGTAGACAATCAATTTTGTGTCTTTTCTATAAAATAACATTAAAGTTACATTATCTAAAAACATGGTACTTTACATATATAAAAATCAAATGGTATTAATTTTATCTAATATAATATTTTTGGGGTGTTTATGGAGCTATATATTAATTCCATATCCCATGATTCACAAAATATTTCATTATATATTCATTCTTAGATTCAGATCTATTTTTATATTTAAAATATTCGATAGAAAACCCCATTTTATTTTCCACACATATTTTAAAATTTATACACATCTCAAAATACTATTACTTAAAAGGATATATATATATATAACACAATTAATATAAATAACTTATGTAATAAGGTTCTTATCTATATTGGTTGAATTAAATCTAATCAAACAATGGAAAGTAGAATGAATAAGTTCGGGATGTCTCATTATTTTGATCTCTACTAAACTGTGGATCTTGTTTTCCATAATTCCATTATAAAACATGTCATCATTTTTTGATTCATTATTTAACATAAGTATAATTCCTATATAGTCTTAATATGAAAAATTTTATCATTTTTTTGACTAAATATTCAATGTTTCTATACCATATATCATTATATTACTTTATAATCATTAAAAAAATGTTTTGTTTGTTGTAAATATTGTGTAGATTATTTATTTTATATATTATATTCGTGATGTTAGTTTCATAACTAAACATCTTAGTAAAAAATAAAATATTCCAAAATATCACTTCACTCCCATTGTCACATATTAAGAAACATTCCAAACTTTATGTCTATGACAATCTATAAAGAAAAGGTCATTTGATTCAAACTTTTTAACAAATTTTGCTATATATAGAGTTATTAATATATACTGATACATTATTTTTAAAAGTTATAAGTTCCCAATAATACTAGTTAATTTACTTATGATGATATATGTTACCAAACATATATGATGAGTGACCTCTATTCAAAATCCTAGTGACTTAACAATTCAAAAATCTACAGGTAACCTCAAACAATATGGATTATTTATAATCACTTATTTTTTTTGATATATAGGTTTATCATTATTCATATTATTATCTAATATTAATTATATAAACTTTTCTACTTTATATTATAGTTGGTTATATCCCCCAAAAACTTCCTGAGGAGTATCAAAATAATGATAATAATTTTAGATTCTCTCTTGGATATTTCCTCAGTTTAACTGTTACATATTCATCTTGTCTTTCCCTAAAATAAATTCTTCTCATTTATTGGGGGAAATAAATATTGGACTAATACACATATGATTTTTGTTTCTAAATATTATAATGTCAACATATTCCTTTGATTCAAAATATCCCATTCATTTTGAATTTCTCCTTCTCAAAATCTCTTTGTTGGGATTCCATCCGATTTGACCATGACTAATTATTTTTTGTTAATTATTATTATATGTTTTCATATTCAAATTAAATTTTACCATAGTATTATACTCTATATATTTATTTTTTCACAAAATACATTTGGATGAATTTTCTATACAAACACTAGTAATGGGTGTATCATTATTCTTCAGTGAAGACTCCACATTTTTTGTCTTTTTTTCTTATTTCATTGATTTTTTCCTTTTTGTGTGTCAATATTGTTAATTAAATGATTATTTATAAACAAAAAATTCTTTATTTTGTATTGAATATTTTTAAACACTGGTTTATAATTTCTTTCAACCTTAGTTACTAATGTTTTTGATCTCAATCTAAATTTTTTCCAATAATTCTTAGATTCAATTAATTTTTCCAAAAGGACTTTAAAATACTCAATAATAATTTTTTTTTTCATTTTAGTGATTTCAAGAATATTATCTCTTTAATTAATAATGTAGTAAACATCCTTATTATTAAGAAATAACCGAACATCATTTTTATAAAATTCCCATGAAATTTGATGTATCAAGGAATATATTTATTGATTAATTGTCTATCTTTTATGATTATTTCTCCCTTTAAAGGCTTCTATTTTACTTCTTTAAAACTATGATATCCATTTTCAATTGGATATCTTTTGGTGTCACTTTAGGTTTAATTAAATTTTTTATAAATCTTTATTCTTCACTAGAGGGATTATTGTATTGATTCATTTAAAATAAAAAAGTATGAAAAAAATTAATCAATAAAGTCTCATTATTCTATTTAACTCACTTCATATGAAGGTGAAGTATAATGTTTTCTTAAAAAAATTATATTTTTCTATGAATTTACATTTCCGTAAGCTTTATATTTCATGGTATTCTAATATCATAATCCAACTAACAAAATAATGGAAGCTTAAATTCATTTACATTGTTAAATATTTATTTTCTTGAGTCCATTTCCATATTTTTTTGAAGAAAAAAAATACTTTTCTCATTATTTTATTATTTTCCATATATTTTTAAAATACCTCATTCAAACCCCAAAAAATATTTAATTCCTTACTAATAATAAATGCAATCAACACATGGGGACTTTAATGCCCTCGTTAATTTTGGATGTCAATACCTCTAAATCCACATATCAATATGTTTGGATTTTATTTTCCCCATTATTGAAAATAAAATGAGGTTGTAATGTAGGGGTAGAATATCAATTATTTTCACCTTACCATCTTTGATAAATGGTTTTCAATATTCAAATATTCTGAATTATATGAGATCTTAATTCCATCTTAATTCACGTATTGAGAGAAGGATGACACAACATGCGACTCTTAGTAAAGCACCATAAACTAATCACTCTGTGTATATAAGGATGAAACCAGTATATAGAATAAGATATCATATCATTTAAATCCAATGTTATCCATAATAAACTCACATGAGATACCATTCTTAATGATCTTAATTTAGTGGATGTTTTCCATATCTTAGAATACATACCTTCTCCCTCTTTCAAAACAACTCATCATAAATTTCAAGAGAATGATAAATAACACCCAATTATTTACATCACCAAACAATCCACCTATAAAAACACATATATCATCATGATATTAGCGTGAATGGAGAGATTAATATTACCTAAAAATTTATTATTTTTGTATTTTCCACAAATTCTATATTTTTATATTGAAATAAAATCTAGCCGCAACCACTTTATTTTGACACCCCTTAAGGAGTGAATTTAGATTCTTATCAGAATTATTGATTTTTAAATTAATAAAATATGATGAAAACTCTTTAATTATTATATAATAGTTACAACATCACCAAACTCCCCCTTTTATCAATTTCCTCAATTCTATACATGTTATCATTAACAAATATAAAAGTGAATAAAGTGGGGTGAATCATGATATTTAATGACAGTAAGAAGGTTGAAGGATTTATCTTAACCTAAATCATCAATTCTTCCTAAAATAAATCTTTTATATTTTCTAAAATAATCATTTCGAAAATTTATTATTATTTATCTTTATAGATATAATTTTGGTCTTAATTTTATCAAAAACAATTTCAACATAAAACATTTTCCATATTAAATAATTTTTTCTTATAATAGACTTTTTTATTTTTATTTTTGGTCTTCCCAAATTGATTCATGCTAGATTCATTGAAATTACATGTTTCAATAGAATTCATTATATTAGTTCCCAAAAATTTCACAATAGAAGAAATATCCATTGAATATTTCGATTTTAATATTTGTCTTTTATGATTATTGTCTATGCGTCTTCCATCCTTTATTAAGTCTCTTTATTGAGGGATTTTTATTACTCCTATAAACCCCAAATTCTCTTTTTGAGAGACTAAATATTTTATAACTTCCATCATCCTAATATACCATAGATTTTCCCTTTATATCCTTTACAAATAAGTGAATCAGATTTAGTACCATTTGAATCACAAGTCTCGGTTTGGACCTCTTTCTTGGGATATGTATTCCCAATAGCCTTGTATGTTTTATATTGAATCTATATTGTTTTTCATAATATTATATCATATTATTTAAGGTATTTTTATAATTAATTCATTGATATTGATTCTTATTTATTTCTCCATCCATTGTAGCCAATTTTTCTTTAATATATTCAAAATTTATATCTTGTTATATAAGGTTTACCTTTTAAAATTTGATCCCTTCTATGAGATCATTATTTGTTAAATATTCACTTATATTCTCTATCTCAATAACTATCAAAATATTTTTTAGTTAATAATTTTACTCAAGTAAGGTCTCTATTTAAGATATTAGTACATTTTTTGTATAACTTTATTCTAATTCCTCCCCACTACTTAATGTATCTTATTCCATTTTAACCTAATAAATTAATGTTTTATATTGTTGAGGGATATTGTCCTAATCTGACTAAATTTCCAAGGTTTGTCCTTCACACTCATCCGTTATCATCAAATTTATTTGATTATTTCTAGATGAATTCCTTTTTATAGATCTTCCTTTAGAGATGTTTTCATCTTTTTCATCACTCCAAGTTTAATCATATTTCTTTTTAGGTAAATAAATTTAAAAATGCACAATCACCCACAATTAAAACATTTAATAGCTAAACCACCTTTATATTTTCCTCTTCCCCATATGATGTTTTTAGAGCTAAAAGGAATGACCATATTATGTCATTGAGCTATATATTTTTCATAATCTAATAATGGTTATTCCTTCTTATCTTTTAGATTAAGACTCTTCATGAATTTAATTAACACTTCTTATTTCTACTTCTTCTTGAATTATTAGTCATTTGTCATCTAAATATTGAGAATATTGTTATGAATCTCATCAAGATATATATCTCAAATATCTTCAAAGTTATATATCGTTTGATCAAATAATTTGAGTAATATTATCATTAATTTCTTTATAATAATTGAATCTTATAATTTTTTATCAAACCTATAATATTTCTTAAAATATCATTAACTTAGTTGAATTAATCATTAACTGTCTCATAATATTCCATCCGAATGTCTTTAAACATTACCCACTAAATCTAAATCTTCAATTCCTTTACCTTTAAATTTTATTCATACATATTTTCCTTCTTTTCACACATATCCATATATGTTATAATGACATCATGTTTCTGTATAATTTATTCATTAAGGATGATAGGATGGAATTCCATTCATTCCGATATACTCTATGATTTATATTATATGTATAAGTCAAGGGAGAATCTCTTTTGAGTGTAGTATATCCCATTGTAACAAAATGATTTTCCTTTAGGACTTGTAAAACACGATATGGAAGTATTCAATTCATCCATAATTGAATGTTATTGAAATCAATTAAAGGAAGTCCTCTACTTTTGAATAAATTTCAACTCACTTTATTCAATATTTAGTATAGTTTGGATCATTCTAGAGGAAACATCGTTAGATTTGATACAACTAGGTGGGGATAGTTCTAGTTGATCATTGAGAGGGGGAGGGGGTTAATTTACGATCCTTTTTTATGATTTCTTTATTTTTAATACAGTGAGTTGGCCATTTAGATAAAAATTCTCTCTTCCTATTGTATGTCAGCCTTAATGAAGGTTAAAATTGTAAAAGTCACAAGACACAATGATATAAAAACATTTTACATCAACTCCAACTCATTTATAGGTTTAGATGATGTTTCGAGACTTAAATTCCTCATAATAAATAAATCAAATACAATTCAAAATATCAATATTGAAAAGACAAATGTTTAATCTCCAGAAGAACCCAAAAGATAATATCTCAAAAAATACGGTCTTTAAGTGTTCACAAAAGGTACCCCCAATTGATTCTTTATACAGGTATCCATCCAATTGATGTTATTTCTTGAAAATATTTATTCCACCTCCTAATGTGATATTTATACTATGTCATAATAGTTCATTAGGGGTCCTCCTAATTCCTCCTTTGGACTATTCTTTGAGTCTATATTCTCATAATATAGATAGTGGAACTTGTTATACTTCATGTATGCATGTACTATCTCCTCAAGGACCCCATTTCCTTTCTCACAGCAATGATATAGTATTATGACACTTTGATATATAAGATATCCTAAATTAAATCTATTAATATATTTCATTATAAACCCATATTATTTTATACAAGCATTGTAATCTTACTTGAGTAATAGAATATAATATTCAGGGTTTCAATATTGGGGACTCACACAATTCTAAAATATTTTAAATAAAAAATTATAATATTATCATCTATAAATTCAATTTACATTCCCAATAATAATATCAATAATTCTATCCTCATAATTTTCATAGTAATTATTTCATGAATATGGGAAGACCACAATCATTACTATTAATAATATGTACTCTTATTAATATGGTCAATGAATTTAGAATAAATACTCATTTATTCTTGAAAAAATTTAATGATTTATATCCAAGAATAATTCTTCATCAATTTTTTTTATAAAGAATGATATATATATCTAGAAATTCTATCATTAAAAAAACAAAATTAATTGAGTTGTCCCATTAAATTCTCACATGCATGACAACATGAAAATTCCATGTGAAATGCTTCCTCTTATTGTTGATATTAACTCAAAATTAATTCTTACTTTTATTTTTTCATGGATCATGATCATTTCATTTTATCATGACATGTAACTCACGAAAAATTGTGCAAAAGCATCAGAAGAATTGAGAAATCCTCATAGATCGTTTAATTTAAATACCTGAATGAATTGGGATCTCAAACAGTTCTTCATGTGGTTTAGAAATAATTATAACCACTAATTCATTCAATCAACATGAATCCCCATTTAAATAATCAAAGGATTTAGATATTATTATTCTCCTAAAATCATGATTATTTTATTTAAATATCACATTCATTGAACTCACATGGACTTTATTTATTTCCTAATCAAATGTCATAAAATTGATATTATCACTTTATTTACATGCATTCATCATTCAATATACCAAAATAAAGCTTCTATGAATTATTATTAATATCAAAAACTCTCTTATGAATTAAAGACACCTCATTATTGTAGCATGGAGTGATGTTATAGTGTAAGTCCATCGTGGTTCATTCCTCCTCATGATGTGTATAATAATTCCATGATGTGATCTCAGTATGTATCACATTAATGTAATGAAAATTTCATATTTACCTATTCATGTGCATCATTATAACTTTTAATCACATCCAATGATTTTTTTGGCATCCTCCCACATCGCACTATGAAAAAGGATTCTCCTCTACAACTTGATCATCAAAATATAAAAATACAAAAGAAAATATTAGATTAAGGTTAAAGATGACATAAATTTACACTCATGATCAACCAAACGGAGTGTGATTGATCATATTCATGGTAGGTCTAGCAGTCATGATACCACATTCATGCAGGAGGTTTAATGAACACATATTGTTTCTTGCATTCATAATGTCGTCTCTCTATCAACCATACAATCACTCTGTTCTTGTGGTTGATTTTGCTTTATCATGTTTTATCTAACATATTCTTGATTTGGCCTATACCTACACCATGAATTCTCACTTCTTGTAGTTATTTAAAATGTGGGAGTGCAATATATACATCAACTATGTGGAAAGTTGTGGCCAATTAATTCATAGCATGTAATTAATTTCCTTACCTTCATGTAGTAGCTTCATCTAACATGAATATCACTTGTGGTGTATCATCAACTTATACTCGTATGATCAGTTTTGTTGAGAATAGTTGACATTGATATATGAAGGGTACTTTAGAAAAAAAAAATTTAAGATGAGAAACATGGAATACAGATTTTTAGTCTATTTGAGGTAAAGGTAGAGCAACTCTGAAACACTAAGTTTGTGTTCCACATAAAAAATTATAATGGATTAGGTATGTTTAATAATACCCAACCCACTTTTAACCAATCGACCATGGATTAAGGGTTATCTCCCAGATATACTATCACACATGAATCATAGGGCACACCTCCATACACTAACCCACGATCACCCCTATGCACCTATTTGTATTTTCTTCTATCCATTCATACCGATGTGACTATATATTTTTAGATATTATCATAAAAATCCATATACTTATGTTGAAATGAACATTGATTTATTATGTCACCTCTTTGATATTGTTTATTATCTTGTTCTACTGGCTTTACCTAGGCCAATGTTTTGGAAGACTCTTCAAAAAATAAATTGTAACAATACTAAGTGAAAAATGAATGCCTCTATTTAATAACATAGATATAATCCTTATTTTTTCCAAAAATATTAATTATTTTTAGTTTCATTATGATTTATAATAAAATATTAAAATATTCCATTGTTTTCTCATATCATTACCCAATTAACAGAAGGATTGAATCTTCAGTTTTTTTAAGTTATAAATTTTTTAGTTATTAAATTTATACAATTTAATCTAAATAGAACACATTATCTATATTTTATTCTGTTAAACACATATTAATTTTTTTTCAATAAGTATAATAAACACATGGTACCTTCAATGAAAAATAATGTGAACAAATCAATACGTGATCATTTCTACACCTAACTATGTGAAAAAAATCTACATGAGATCATTTCGATGGACAATTATGTGAAAAAATCCATATGAGATAATTTCCATACACAAACTTTTGAATAAAGTATAAAATGATCATGAAAAAATAATTTTTATTTCAAGGAAAAAATATTTTGTCACACCATTAAGAATCTATGGAAGGATAAATGGGTTATGTAACATTTAATATGGTACCACCAAAATTTCCCTCATGAATGTGAATGGTTGGTACCCAAAATTCAATCGCCCAAAAGTTTATTTTTTAAGAACATTTATCAGGTGATTCATGAAAGAAAATTTCCATGTAATTTTTTTATATAGATAAATATAAAAATGGTGGTGAAATCATAATAGTGTTTTTATTATATTATTTTTTCTTTAGGGTAAAATAAAAGACATGGTAATATTGAAAAATCATTTTTAGAAATGTGAATATTTTTTTTGGAAAATGGTTACTTTTAAAAGAAAATTTTAGTAGTTAATCCTTGAAAAAGACATAAATATATCAAAAAGGTGAAGTGAAAACATATTTAAAGACTTTAAAAATTTAAAAATAATATTAAATAATAGATCTGTTAAAATTAAACAATGGTTTCAGAATGGTTATATGAAAACATTTTGAAAAAAATATAAATTTCAAAATAATCTTAAATTTTAGAGAATTAAAAATACAAAATGTTTTTTGAAATATAAATGTACAGTTAAAGATAATAAAATTTATTTTGAAAAATATATATCTTTTATTATATTTTAAAATTTGTTTTTTAAAACCCGCATCATTAAAATATGTAGTAAAACAACCTTTTTATAGGTGGAAATGGATGTTTAAAATGTAACATGATTCAAAAAATATTTGGATTTAAAATAAATAAAGGGATTTTTTAGGAATAAAGAACATGAAAATGGTGGAGAAAATATCTTTAAAAGAGATGGGAATTTTGTTCTTAAAATAATTACACTTTTATTTAAATGAAATTCATTATGAAAACATTTTTGAGTAAACGAAATTATTTTCTATTGACATATTAGAGGAAATATCTTATGAAAAAAGAATTATAAGAATTTATCAAATTTAGAATAATTATTTTTATGGTATCACATTTTAACTAAAATAAAGGAAATTTGAGGTAACCAAATCTCTGTCGGATATCATAATTCACAAATCAAAAGACATTTAGAAATTTATTTGTGTGGCAGAACTATAAATACACATAGTAGAAAGATAAAATAACACATAATACAGTAAAATAAAACAAAATACTCAAATTCTATGAATTAATATCATGAATAGAAATCATAACTCAATAAACGATAATTTATTTAACAAAGACTCTCATAGTAATGGTTACGTATGAATACAAGGGTTTCCCAAAAATGTACAATAAAATATCCGAAAATGAAATATATTCATTATAATTGAAGAAAATAAGGAGGTTAATATAGTATACAAAACAAATGATGGTGAAAAATATGAAACACGTCTCATGGTTTTGAAAATGAGATAAAGAAACCCATATCTTGGTTCCCATTTTCTTTATACACATGCCTATACTCTTTAGGACCTTGAACATTCAATTGAAAGAATCCTTGAAAATGAATAAAATATGCTATGTTATGGTGAACAAGGGATTTATATAGTACCAGATAATTATAAGAGATGAAAATATTAAATGGGTTCAAAGAATTTTGTAAGGGGATGTATAACTTTGAGAGGGTGTATGTGATCTCCATTTATAAGAAATGAGAGTGGAATATTTCTGGACAACCATTATTTTTATACATAGAAATGAAACTATTCAAGGTTAAATGGGTACAAGTTTTTAAAATATTATATTTTGATTTGAGGTATGGTAATGAAATCTGCTAAAACTCATTTGAACATAGGTTTTAAACAAGTTTTGAATAATTTAAAATTATATTTTTTTAAACTTTCCTATTTTTACCTATGTTACTAGTTTTTAACTAATTAATTTATATTTTCTTAAAAACCTAAGTTAACCCCTATTACCAAATTTTTATTTTATAAACCTAAATTTAAAATCAATACACTCAAACAAAACTTATAAATAATAGAAGATTAACATTAATATTAAAAAAATTAATATATAGTAAATCTATTTGGTATAAAAATACTATTTTTACAATTATGTGTTCTTAATCTTAATAATTATTGATTACCAATTTTATAAGTTTTAAAATATTAATATATAAGATAAAAAATTATATTTGTTTCATTTTTGTTTGATATTAATTTAGTTAATTATATCAAAATTACATAATGTTAATAATAATATTTTTTGAAAATAATAGTTACACCATTGTTATGGTAATTAACCATAATCCTAGTAATCACACTTTTATTTGAAAAAATGAATATAAAATTATTAAATAATTTTAACATGATGATAACAAATATTAAATATATTTTTTTAGATTTAATTTTTCTACACATGATGAAAACTATTTTTTAAAATAAGTGAATAAAATTTCATTTAGAGTAAAATAATATTTATGTTTCCAAAACATTAATAATTGGTTTTATATTTTAAATAGTTTTTTATTATTTAACTTAATTTACAAATATAATATTTTATAAAATGTATCAATAAATTTTAAGTAATTATTTTATTATGATAATGTTATAAAAGTTCTGGTATTAGAAAAATAAATATATTTTTTTCTATTCACCTAAAAATAAGTTTTCTAGAAAAATCTCAAAAAAATTTCATAAGATAATTTTAATATCTATAATTTAGAAAAAAAAGATCATTTAGTAAAATTTAAATTATATAATTTTTAAATTTATATTTTTAATGAAAATAATATATATATATATATAAGAATAAATTCTATTATTAAAAAATTTATTTTTAAAAACAATGTTTTTAATCAAAATTTTATTAATTGTATAATTGATTTAAATATCATTTTTTACTAAAGGTTTCATTATTCATATATTTCCCTAATAGTAAATATCTCATGATTTATTTGTTTGGGGTTGCGCTTGGAAGAAGCTACCAAATATAATGTTAATTTAAAGAAAAAATATATTCCAAAATCATTGGTTACTATATTCTTTCCCCCAAAATAATTTTCTTCCATATAATCATAGTTTTCACATACTAATAAAAATTCTTAAGAGTATCTAAAATATAATAATGACCCATGTTATAGTATTTGACAAGATACAAATCGTTCTTTCCTAGGGAAAACAATGTAATATATTATTTACCACATAGTAAGAATATATTATGATTCTCAATCATTTATTTGAAATATGTTTCTATAGACATGCCTTAATATTTTCTAGAGACATACCTTCCACAAAATGAGTTCAAATATCATTTTTGAAAAAAATATTAAAATAAAAGTGAATATGATAATATCCAATAAAATGAATGTAAATGAAAATATAAATATGATAAATCAATCCCAATACGTGTTATATAATGACACATTCAATTAAATCATTGGTGGTTTCAGTTAAAATTTGATATAATTGGATTAATATATCACACCTTTAGTTTAACCTAGGTTGTACATGGTTAATTTCCTATTCAATTTTCTGACATATTAAAATCCCTCATAATAGTTCATAAATAGAATATTAATTTCCAAAGCATATCCTGTGAGATCGTCTATCCAGGTGTTTATCATAAGACCACTAATAATGAAATAAAGTAAATATTTTTTTGGTATTCAACAATCATTTTTTCCTGTTATTACTCCTAGGTGAATATTTTCCATGCTTGCGTCCACCTTCCAACATCCTAATAGGGATGTAAATTATAGAAAAGAAAATAATATTAACATTACCAAAAATTATGGATGTTATCCTATACATATAATTATCTTATAGACTTATACCAATGGGTTTAACTAAATTTAACATATATTAATCCCAAAAATATCCAAATAAATTCTAAAGAATAAATTAATACCTCCCTGATTCCAATTAAGGTCCCCAATATCCACACTACAGAATCTAGCACAAAAGACACATAATTTAAACACAGTATTTGATACCAAGTAAGATAAACATATCATTATTTTACATCAATTATATAAGATAAACATTTAATCTCATATGAAATAAAAAAATACCAATAAGAAAATGGCTATTGTCTCTAAGGATAAACTACACAAATGAATTATTTCATGATACTCTTGTGTGTTTCTCAATAATCAAACAACACTATAATCTCATTTAATGTCCTCACCAATAATACTCATAGTCATAACATAGTGATTAGAAATATTAAAATTTAGTGAGGATGAACACTTAGGTAGGGAAAAACTTAATAACATATTTTCAAGGGTTATATCATAAGAATATGAGAAACATTAGGAGGGGAGAAATATATTATTTAAAAAACAATAGTTATCTATAATTCATTTTAGAAAAAAGTGTAAAATTAAATGAAAAACATGTACAATGGAATATGACTATCAGATAAATAAAATGAATAACAAAGAATAATCATCAAAATATGACATATAAATTTGAAATAAGTACAGTAAATCTTACCATAGTGAACAATGAAAAATGTGATCTTGTCCACAAAAAAACAAATACATATGTAATTTATCAACAAAACACCATGAAAAAAAATCCATATGTGATCATGGAAACACCAAATATTGTAAAAAATCTATATAAGTTCATGTCTATAAACAATAATGTGAACAAATCTATATGCTATCATGCACATAATTGTTTTTGAGAAAAGGTATACATGATCATTCCCACTGAAAATGACGTGAATAATGATATAATTTATCTTGTAAACTCACAATCATGTGAAAAAAGATGTATGAAAACATGTCCGTGGACAATATTTTGAAAAAAGTATAATGTGATCTTTTCCACACACAAAATTCTTATCTCATTATATATAAATCAAAACAAATGCACTAAAGGGAGATATATGACCCCGGTCATCACTCACCCACACAAATTGGTTCCAATTTTTTTCAATCACTCAACAAATGATTAAAGTACCTTGTATTAAAAAATTTAGTTCAAAATATTTACAGATGGTATCACAAAAATTGTGCTCAAGAATGTTAATGCATGATATCCAAAATTGAATCACCCAAAAAGAGAATTTAATAATAAATTTTAAGGATTAATTCTTTAAAAGTATTTTCAAAAGAAATATATACGTTAAATATAAAGAGTATAAGGGTGATAAAATTATAAAAGGTGTTTTAGAAGAAACTTTATCATCATCAAAAAAGAAGAAGTTAATGTTACTTTGAAAAATTATTTTTTAAATGGTAAAGTGAAAACATTTGAAAATGATTTAATATTAAAATGAAATTTCAATAATAGACTCTTTTAAAAGACATAATTCTTAGAAAATGTTTATGTGAAAGTATCTTGAATACTATTACATTTTTTAAAAAATTTAGTCAAAAGTGGACCCTAAAAAATAGCACAATGGTTCCAAAAATTTGACAGGTTTTTTGAGAACTATTAATTTTAAAAAGAATCTTAAATGATAGAGCATTGAAAAAAATATGATGGTTGTCAGAATGAAATGTGATGTGAGAGATAATAAATATTAATTTGAATAAATGGAAAACCTTTTGAATATTTTTAAATACCTTTATTGATAATCCCAAACATAAAATAGGTAATAAAAATTCTCTTTAAAAGTAGTGATATAAATTAATAAGGTAATATGACTAAACACATTTTGGAATAAAAGATAAGAAATAGAAATTATTTTTACGAAAAATAAAAATGAAAATAGAAGAAAAAATATCTTTAAAGGGGATGATTTTTTCATATAATCATTGCACTTTTATGAGAATGAAATTCATGAAGGAGAAAAAATTTCGTTAATGTTACTTTACCAAGAAAGATAAGGGAATACATATTATGAAATAAGAAATAAAAGAATTAATAAAAAATTGTTGAATTATTGTCAAAGATTCACATTTTAAATGAAATATAGGAAATTTTATTTATCCAAATCCCTTATGAAATCATAATTCATGAAGAAAGAGACATTTAGAAAGGTATTGGTGTGGTAGAAATTTAAACACATAAAAAAAGAAGAAATAAAAAAATAAAATTAAATGTCAAAATATAACTAAATTATATGAAATAAGTTCAAAAAGAACAATTATAACTTAGTAAAACTGAATAGAATTAACAAAAACTCTTATGGCAATGGTTTCATAAGAATAAGAGGGGTACAATGAAATATACATTCAAATAGAATGAAATGAAATATATTCATTATATATGATGGAAATAAAGTATTGAATATAGAATAGAAATCAAATTATGTTTCAAAATATATAATATGGACCATTTATTTTAAAATGAGATAATTAAACCCTTAACTTTCTCCCAATTGTCCATGTGCATGAGCTTAACTTCTTCATGACCTTCAATATTCTCCTGAAATTATCATTGAAAATGGAGGGAATAAGAGACATTATGGAAACCAAGGGATTTAATTCAAGTAATGTATTTCTAAGAGTGGAATATTTGATAGGATTTTAAGGAATTGTATAATGATATGTGTAAATTGGAGAGGGTGGAATTCATCCCCATATATTAGTGAAGAAAATAACACTTTTGTGAATATCCATTATTTTTCAACAATAAAATGGAACTATTTATCGATAAATGAATACATAAATATTAAATATTAGATTTTAGTATGACATAAGGTATAAAAATTCTATACCACATATTTTAAAACATGTTATAAAAATGTTTTGAGTTATTTACCATTATATTTTTAGTACCATTTGAATCACAAGTCTCGGTTTGGACCTCTTTCTTGGGATATGTATTCCCAATAGCCTTGTATGTTTTATATTGAATCTATATTGTTTTTCATAATATTATATCATATTATTTAAGGTATTTTTATAATTAATTCATTGATATTGATTCTTATTTATTTCTCCATCCATTGTAGCCAATTTTTCTTTAATATATTCAAAATTTATATCTTGTTATATAAGGTTTACCTTTTAAAATTTGATCCCTTCTATGAGATCATTATTTGTTAAATATTCACTTATATTCTCTATCTCAATAACTATCAAAATATTTTTTAGTTAATAATTTTACTCAAGTAAGGTCTCTATTTAAGATATTAGTACATTTTCTGTATAACTTTATTCTAATTCCTCCCCACTACTTAATGTATCTTATTCCATTTTAACCTAATAAATTAATGTTTTATATTGTTGAGGGATATTGTCCTAATCTGACTAAATTTCCAAGGTTTGTCCTTCACACTCATCCGTTATCATCAAATTTATTTGATTATTTCTAGATGAATTCCTTTTTATAGATCTTCCTTTAGAGATGTTTTCATCTTTTTCATCACTCCAAGTTTAATCATATTTCTTTTTAGGTAAATAAATTTAAAAATGCACAATCACCCACAATTAAAACATTTAATAGCTAAACCACCTTTATATTTTCCTCTTCCCCATATGATGTTTTTAGAGCTAAAAGGAATGACCATATTATGTCATTGAGCTATATATTTTTCATAATCTAATAATGGTTATTCCTTCTTATCTTTTAGATTAAGACTCTTCATGAATTTAATTAACACTTCTTATTTCTACTTCTTCTTGAATTATTAGTCATTTGTCATCTAAATATTGAGAATATCGTTATGAATCTCATCAAGATATATATCTCAAATATCTTCAAAGTTATATATCGTTTGATCAAATAATTTGAGTAATATTATCATTAATTTCTTTATAATAATTGAATCTTATAATTTTTTATCAAACCTATAATATTTCTTAAAATATCATTAACTTAGTTGAATTAATCATTAACTGTCTCATAATATTCCATCCGAATGTCTTTAAACATTACCCACTAAATCTAAATCTTCAATTCCTTTACCTTTAAATTTTATTCATACATATTTTCCTTCTTTTCACACATATCCATATATGTTATAATGACATCATGTTTCTGTATAATTTATTCATTAAGGATGATAGGATGGAATTCCATTCATTCCGATATACTCTATGATTTATATTATATGTATAAGTCAAGGGAGAATCTCTTTTGAGTGTAGTATATCCCATTGTAACAAAATGATTTTCCTTTAGGACTTGTAAAACACGATATGGAAGTATTCAGTTCATCCATAATTGAATGTTATTGAAATCAATTAAAGGAAGTCCTCTACTTTTGAATAAATTTCAACTCACTTTATTCAATATTTAGTATAGTTTGGATCATTCTAGAGGAAACATCGTTAGATTTGATACAACTAGGTGGGGATAGTTCTAGTTGATCATTGAGAGGGGGAGGGGGTTAATTTACGATCCTTTTTTATGATTTCTTTATTTTTAATACAGTGAGTTGGCCATTTAGATAAAAATTCTCTCTTCCTATTGTATGTCAGCCTTAATGAAGGTTAAAATTGTAAAAGTCACAAGACACAATGATATAAAAACATTTTACATCAACTCCAACTCATTTATAGGTTTAGATGATGTTTCGAGACTTAAATTCCTCATAATAAATAAATCAAATACAATTCAAAATATCAATATTGAAAAGACAAATGTTTAATCTCCAGAAGAACCCAAAAGATAATATCTCAAAAAATACGGTCTTTAAGTGTTCACAAAAGGTACCCCCAATTGATTCTTTATACAGGTATCCATCCAATTGATGTTATTTCTTGAAAATATTTATTCCACCTCCTAATGTGATATTTATACTATGTCATAATAGTTCATTAGGGGTCCTCCTAATTCCTCCTTTGGACTATTCTTTGAGTCTATATTCTCATAATATAGATAGTGGAACTTGTTATACTTCATGTATGCATGTACTATCTCCTCAAGGACCCCATTTCCTTTCTCACAGCAATGATATAGTATTATGACACTTTGATATATAAGATATCCTAAATTAAATCTATTAATATATTTCATTATAAACCCATATTATTTTATACAAGCATTGTAATCTTACTTGAGTAATAGAATATAATATTCAGGGTTTCAATATTGGGGACTCACACAATTCTAAAATATTTTAAATAAAAAATTATAATATTATCATCTATAAATTCAATTTACATTCCCAATAATAATATCAATAATTCTATCCTCATAATTTTCATAGTAATTATTTCATGAATATGGGAAGACCACAATCATTACTATTAATAATATGTACTCTTATTAATATGGTCAATGAATTTAGAATAAATACTCATTTATTCTTGAAAAAATTTAATGATTTATATCCAAGAATAATTCTTCATCAATTTTTTTTATAAAGAATGATATATATATCTAGAAATTCTATCATTAAAAAAACAAAATTAATTGAGTTGTCCCATTAAATTCTCACATGCATGACAACATGAAAATTCCATGTGAAATGCTTCCTCTTATTGTTGATATTAACTCAAAATTAATTCTTACTTTTATTTTTTCATGGATCATGATCATTTCATTTTATCATGACATGTAACTCACGAAAAATTGTGCAAAAGCATCAGAAGAATTGAGAAATCCTCATAGATCGTTTAATTTAAATACCTGAATGAATTGGGATCTCAAACAGTTCTTCATGTGGTTTGGAAATAATTATAACCACTAATTCATTCAATCAACATGAATCCCCATTTAAATAATCAAAGGATTTAGATATTATTATTCTCCTAAAATCATGATTATTTTATTTAAATATCACATTCATTGAACTCACATGGACTTTATTTATTTCCTAATCAAATGTCATAAAATTGATATTATCACTTTATTTACATGCATTCATCATTCAATATACCAAAATAAAGCTTCTATGAATTATTATTAATATCAAAAACTCTCTTATGAATTAAAGACACCTCATTATTGTAGCATGGAGTGATGTTATAGTGTAAGTCCATCGTGGTTCATTCCTCCTCATGATGTGTATAATAATTCCATGATGTGATCTCAGCATGTATCACATTAATGTAATGAAAATTTCATATTTACCTATTCATGTGCATCATTATAACTTTTAATCACATCCAATGATTTTTTTGGCATCCTCCCACATCGCACTATGAAAAAGGATTCTCCTCTACAACTTGATCATCAAAATATAAAAATACAAAAGAAAATATTAGATTAAGGTTAAAGATGACATAAATTTACACTCATGATCAACCAAACGGAGTGTGATTGATCATATTCATGGTAGGTCTAGCAGTCATGATACCACATTCATGCAGGAGGTTTAATGAACACATATTGTTTCTTGCATTCATAATGTCGTCTCTCTATCAACCATACAATCACTCTGTTCTTGTGGTTGATTTTGCTTTATCATGTTTTATCTAACTTATTCTTGATTTGGCCTATACCTACACCATGAATTCTCACTTCTTGTAGTTATTTAAAATGTGGGAGTGCAATATATACATCAACTATGTGGAAAGTTGTGGCCAATTAATTCATAGCATGTAATTAATTTCCTTACCTTCATGTAGTAGCTTCATCTAACATGAATATCACTTGTGGTGTATCATCAACTTATACTCGTATGATCAGTTTTGTTGAGAATAGTTGACATTGATATATGAAGGGTACTTTAGAAAAAAAAAATTTAAGATGAGAAACATGGAATACAGATTTTTAGTCTATTTGAGGTAAAGGTAGAGCAACTCTGAAACACTAAGTTTGTGTTCCACATAAAAAATTATAATGGATTAGGTATGTTTAATAATACCCAACCCACTTTTAACCAATCGACCATGGATTAAGGGTTATCTCCCAGATATACTATCACACATGAATCATAGGGCACACCTCCATACACTAACCCACGATCACCCCTATGCACCTATTTGTATTTTCTTCTATCCATTCATACCGATGTGACTATATATTTTTAGATATTATCATAAAAATCCATATACTTATGTTGAAATGAACATTGATTTATTATGTCACCTCTTTGATATTGTTTATTATCTTGTTCTACTGGCTTTACCTAGGCCAATGTTTTGGAAGACTCTTCAAAAAATAAATTGTAACAATACTAAGTGAAAAATGAATGCCTCTATTTAATAACATAGATATAATCCTTATTTTTTCCAAAAATATTAATTATTTTTAGTTTCATTATGATTTATAATAAAATATTAAAATAATCCATTGTTTTCTCATATCATTACCCAATTAACAGAAGGATTGAATCTTCAGTTTTTTTAAGTTATAAATTTTTTAGTTATTAAATTTATACAATTTAATCTAAATAGAACACATTATCTATATTTTATTCTGTTAAACACATATTAATTTTTTTTCAATAAGTATAATAAACACATGGTACCTTCAATGAAAAATAATGTGAACAAATCAATACGTGATCATTTCTACACCTAACTATGTGAAAAAAATCTACATGAGATCATTTCGATGGACAATTATGTGAAAAAATCCATATGAGATAATTTCCATACACAAACTTTTGAATAAAGTATAAAATGATCATGAAAAAATAATTTTTATTTCAAGGAAAAAATATTTTGTCACACCATTAAGAATCTATGGAAGGATAAATGGGTTATGTAACATTTAATATGGTACCACCAAAATTTCCCTCATGAATGTGAATGGTTGGTACCCAAAATTCAATCGCCCAAAAGTTTATTTTTTAAGAACATTTATCAGGTGATTCATGAAAGAAAATTTCCATGTAATTTTTTTATATAGATAAATATAAAAATGGTGGTGAAATCATAATAGTGTTTTTATTATATTATTTTTTCTTTAGGGTAAAATAAAAGACATGGTAATATTGAAAAATCATTTTTAGAAATGTGAATATTTTTTTTGGAAAATGGTTACTTTTAAAAGAAAATTTTAGTAGTTAATCCTTGAAAAAGACATAAATATATCAAAAAGGTGAAGTGAAAACATATTTAAAGACTTTAAAAATTTAAAAATAATATTAAATAATAGATCTGTTAAAATTAAACAAAGGTTTCAGAATGGTTATATGAAAACATTTTGAAAAAAATATAAATTTCAAAATAATCTTAAATTTTAGAGAATTAAAAATACAAAATGTTTTTTGAAATATAAATGTACAGTTAAAGATAATAAAATTTATTTTGAAAAATATATATCTTTTATTATATTTTAAAATTTGTTTTTTAAAACCCGCATCATTAAAATATGTAGTAAAACAACCTTTTTATAGGTGGAAATGGATGTTTAAAATGTAACATGATTCAAAAAATATTTGGATTTAAAATAAATAAAGGGATTTTTTAGGAATAAAGAACATGAAAATGGTGGAGAAAATATCTTTAAAAGAGATGGGAATTTTGTTCTTAAAATAATTACACTTTTATTTAAATGAAATTCATTATGAAAACATTTTTGAGTAAACGAAATTATTTTCTATTGACATATTAGAGGAAATATCTTATGAAAAAAGAATTATAAGAATTTATCAAATTTAGAATAATTATTTTTATGGTATCACATTTTAACTAAAATAAAGGAAATTTGAGGTAACCAAATCTCTGTCGGATATCATAATTCACAAATCAAAAGACATTTAGAAATTTATTTGTGTGGCAGAACTATAAATACACATAGTAGAAAGATAAAATAACACATAATACAGTAAAATAAAACAAAATACTCAAATTCTATGAATTAATATCATGAATAGAAATCATAACTCAATAAACGATAATTTATTTAACAAAGACTCTCATAGTAATGGTTACGTATGAATACAAGGGTTTCCCAAAAATGTACAATAAAATATCCGAAAATGAAATATATTCATTATAATTGAAGAAAATAAGGAGGTTAATATAGTATACAAAACAAATGATGGTGAAAAATATGAAACACGTCTCATGGTTTTGAAAATGAGATAAAGAAACCCATATCTTGGTTCCCATTTTCTTTATACACATGCCTATACTCTTTAGGACCTTGAACATTCAATTGAAAGAATCCTTGAAAATGAATAAAATATGCTATGTTATGGTGAACAAGGGATTTATATAGTACCAGATAATTATAAGAGATGAAAATATTAAATGGGTTCAAAGAATTTTGTAAGGGGATGTATAACTTTGAGAGGGTGTATGTGATCTCCATTTATAAGAAATGAGAGTGGAATATTTCTGGACAACCATTATTTTTATACATAGAAATGAAACTATTCAAGGTTAAATGGGTACAAGTTTTTAAAATATTATATTTTGATTTGAGGTATGGTAATGAAATCTGCTAAAACTCATTTGAACATAGGTTTTAAACAAGTTTTGAATAATTTAAAATTATATTTTTTTAAACTTTCCTATTTTTACCTATGTTACTAGTTTTTAACTAATTAATTTATATTTTCTTAAAAACCTAAGTTAACCCCTATTACCAAATTTTTATTTTATAAACCTAAATTTAAAATCAATACACTCAAACAAAACTTATAAATAATAGAAGATTAACATTAATATTAAAAAAATTAATATATAGTAAATCTATTTGGTATAAAAATACTATTTTTACAATTATGTGTTCTTAATCTTAATAATTATTGATTACCAATTTTATAAGTTTTAAAATATTAATATATAAGATAAAAAATTATATTTGTTTCATTTTTGTTTGATATTAATTTAGTTAATTATATCAAAATTACATAATGTTAATAATAATATTTTTTGAAAATAATAGTTACACCATTATTATGGTAATTAACCATAATCCTAGTAATCACACTTTTATTTGAAAAAATGAATATAAAATTATTAAATAATTTTAACATGATGATAACAAATATTAAATATATTTTTTTAGATTTAATTTTTCTACACATGATGAAAACTATTTTTTAAAATAAGTGAATAAAATTTCATTTAGAGTAAAATAATATTTATGTTTCCAAAACATTAATAATTGGTTTTATATTTTAAATAGTTTTTTATTATTTAACTTAATTTACAAATATAATATTTTATAAAATGTATCAATAAATTTTAAGTAATTATTTTATTATGATAATGTTATAAAAGTTCTGGTATTAGAAAAATAAATATATTTTTTTCTATTCACCTAAAAATAAGTTTTCTAGAAAAATCTCAAAAAAATTTCATAAGATAATTTTAATATCTATAATTTAGAAAAAAAAGATCATTTAGTAAAATTTAAATTATATAATTTTTAAATTTATATTTTTAATGAAAATAATATATATATATATATAAGAATAAATTCTATTATTAAAAAATTTATTTTTAAAAACAATGTTTTTAATCAAAATTTTATTAATTGTATAATTGATTTAAATATCATTTTTTACTAAAGGTTTCATTATTCATATATTTCCCTAATAGTAAATATCTCATGATTTATTTGTTTGGGGTTGCGCTTGGAAGAAGCTACCAAATATAATGTTAATTTAAAGAAAAAATATATTCCAAAATCATTGGTTACTATATTCTTTCCCCCAAAATAATTTTCTTCCATATAATCATAGTTTTCACATACTAATAAAAATTCTTAAGAGTATCTAAAATATAATAATGACCCATGTTATAGTATTTGACAAGATACAAATCGTTCTTTCCTAGGGAAAACAATGTAATATATTATTTACCACATAGTAAGAATATATTATGATTCTCAATCATTTATTTGAAATATGTTTCTATAGACATGCCTTAATATTTTCTAGAGACATACCTTCCACAAAATGAGTTCAAATATCATTTTTGAAAAAAATATTAAAATAAAAGTGAATATGATAATATCCAATAAAATGAATGTAAATGAAAATATAAATATGATAAATCAATCCCAATACGTGTTATATAATGACACATTCAATTAAATCATTGGTGGTTTCAGTTAAAATTTGATATAATTGGATTAATATATCACACCTTTAGTTTAACCTAGGTTGTACATGGTTAATTTCCTATTCAATTTTCTGACATATTAAAATCCCTCATAATAGTTCATAAAGAGAATATTAATTTCCAAAGCATATCCTGTGAGATCGTCTATCCAGGTGTTTATCATAAGACCACTAATAATGAAATAAAGTAAATATTTTTTTGGTATTCAACAGTCATTTTTTCCTGTTATTACTCCTAGGTGAATATTTTCCATGCTTGCGTCCACCTTCCAACATCCTAATAGGGATGTAAATTATAGAAAAGAAAATAATATTAACATTACCAAAAATTATGGATGTTATCATATACATATAATTATCTTATAGACTTATACCAATGGGTTTAACTAAATTTAACATATATTAATCCCAAAAATATCCAAATAAATTCTAAAGAATAAATTAATACCTCCCTGATTCCAATTAAGGTCCCCAATACCCACACTACAGAATCTAGCACAAAAGACACATAATTTAAACACAGTATTTGATACCAAGTAAGATAAACATATCATTATTTTACATCAATTATATAAGATAAACATTTAATCTCATATGAAATAAAAAAATACCAATAAGAAAATGGCTATTGTCTCTAAGGATAAACTACACAAATGAATTATTTCATGATACTCTTGTGTGTTTCTCAATAATCAAACAACACTATAATCTCATTTAATGTCCTCACCAATAATACTCATAGTCATAACATAGTGATTAGAAATATTAAAATTTAGTGAGGATGAACACTTAGGTAGGGAAAAACTTAATAACATATTTTCAAGGGTTATATCATAAGAATATGAGAAACATTAGGAGGGGAGAAATATATTATTTAAAAAACAATAGTTATCTATAATTCATTTTAGAAAAAAGTGTAAAATTAAATGAAAAACATGTACAATGGAATATGACTATCAGATAAATAAAATGAATAACAAAGAATAATCATCAAAATATGACATATAAATTTGAAATAAGTACAGTAAATCTTACCATAGTGAACAATGAAAAATGTGATCTTGTCCACAAAAAAACAAATACATATGTAATTTATCAACAAAACACCATGAAAAAAAATCCATATGTGATCATGGAAACACCAAATATTGTAAAAAATCTATATAAGTTCATGTCTATAAACAATAATGTGAACAAATCTATATGCTATCATGCACATAATTGTTTTTGAGAAAAGGTATACATGATCATTCCCACTGAAAATGACGTGAATAATGATATAATTTATCTTGTAAACTCACAATCATGTGAAAAAAGATGTATGAAAACATGTCCGTGGACAATATTTTGAAAAAAGTATAATGTGATCTTTTCCACACACAAAATTCTTATCTCATTATATATAAATCAAAACAAATGCACTAAAGGGAGATATATGACCCCGGTCATCACTCACCCACACAAATTGGTTCCAATTTTTTTCAATCACTCAACAAATGATTAAAGTACCTTGTATTAAAAAATTTAGTTCAAAATATTTACAGATGGTATCACAAAAATTGTGCTCAAGAATGTTAATGCATGATATCCAAAATTGAATCACCCAAAAAGAGAATTTAATAATAAATTTTAAGGATTAATTCTTTAAAAGTATTTTCAAAAGAAATATATACGTTAAATATAAAGAGTATAAGGGTGATAAAATTATAAAAGGTGTTTTAGAAGAAACTTTATCATCATCAAAAAAGAAGAAGTTAATGTTACTTTGAAAAATTATTTTTTAAATGGTAAAGTGAAAACATTTGAAAATGATTTAATATTAAAATGAAATTTCAATAATAGACTCTTTTAAAAGACATAATTCTTAGAAAATGTTTATGTGAAAGTATCTTGAATACTATTACATTTTTTAAAAAATTTAGTCAAAAGTGGACCCTAAAAAATAGCACAATGGTTCCAAAAATTTGACAGGTTTTTTGAGAACTATTAATTTTAAAAAGAATCTTAAATGATAGAGCATTGAAAAAAATATGATGGTTGTCAGAATGAAATGTGATGTGAGAGATAATAAATATTAATTTGAATAAATGGAAAACCTTTTGAATATTTTTAAATACCTTTATTGATAATCCCAAACATAAAATAGGTAATAAAAATTCTCTTTAAAAGTAGTGATATAAATTAATAAGGTAATATGACTAAACACATTTTGGAATAAAAGATAAGAAATAGAAATTATTTTTACGAAAAATAAAAATGAAAATAGAAGAAAAAATATCTTTAAAGGGGATGATTTTTTCATATAATCATTGCACTTTTATGAGAATGAAATTCATGAAGGAGAAAAAATTTCGTTAATGTTACTTTACCAAGAAAGATAAGGGAATACATATTATGAAATAAGAAATAAAAGAATTAATAAAAAATTGTTGAATTATTGTCAAAGATTCACATTTTAAATGAAATATAGGAAATTTTATTTATCCAAATCCCTTATGAAATCATAATTCATGAAGAAAGAGACATTTAGAAAGGTATTGGTGTGGTAGAAATTTAAACACATAAAAAAAGAAGAAATAAAAAAATAAAATTAAATGTCAAAATATAACTAAATTATATGAAATAAGTTCAAAAAGAACAATTATAACTTAGTAAAACTGAATAGAATTAACAAAAACTCTTATGGCAATGGTTTCATAAGAATAAGAGGGGTACAATGAAATATACATTCAAATAGAATGAAATGAAATATATTCATTATATATGATGGAAATAAAGTATTGAATATAGAATAGAAATCAAATTATGTTTCAAAATATATAATATGGACCATTTATTTTAAAATGAGATAATTAAACCCTTAACTTTCTCCCAATTGTCCATGTGCATGAGCTTAACTTCTTCATGACCTTCAATATTCTCCTGAAATTATCATTGAAAATGGAGGGAATAAGAGACATTATGGAAACCAAGGGATTTAATTCAAGTAATGTATTTCTAAGAGTGGAATATTTGATAGGATTTTAAGGAATTGTATAATGATATGTGTAAATTGGAGAGGGTGGAATTCATCCCCATATATTAGTGAAGAAAATAACACTTTTGTGAATATCCATTATTTTTCAACAATAAAATGGAACTATTTATCGATAAATGAATACATAAATATTAAATATTAGATTTTAGTATGACATAAGGTATAAAAATTCTATACCACATATTTTAAAACATGTTATAAAAATGTTTTGAGTTATTTACCATTATATTTTTACACTAACATTTTAGTTTTTACCTTGGTAACTAATTCTTAAATAATTAATTTATGTTTCATTAAATATATAATGTAAAAATTATTACTAAAATTTGATATTATAAAACTAAATTTTATCTCCATATAGTCTAATTACATTTATAAATAATATTAAATTATACATTAAAATATGGCATTTAATATAAAGAAATTCTATTTTCTAGACAAATTATTTTTCTCATTATGTATTCTTAATCTTATTTAATATTTAAAACTAATTGAATGAGTGTTAATATATTTATATATAGGTTTAAAAATAATATTATATTAATTTTTGAGAAGAGATTAATTTATTATATTATACAAAAATTACTCGATTGTAATAAAATTATTCTTCTAAAATAAAAATTTCACCATTATCTTGGTAATTAAATTTATTCATAGTAATCATAATTTTATTCCTAAAAATTAATTTTAATTTATTATATAATATAAATATTATGATATAAACTATAATACATATTGTTATATTTTTATTTTACATAAAATGAAAACTAATTTTTAATATAAGTGAATAAATACATTTTTTAGTGTAGAATATTTATTTAGTTTCCTAAATTTTAATCAGCGGTTCTATAAATTAAAAATAGTATTTTTTTAATTATTTATTTTAATTTATAATTATATATGTTATGTAAAAAATTTTCCAATTTATTTTAATTCATTCTTGTATTATGATATTGTTATAAAAGGTGAAGGTATTTGGAAAATCATTATTTTTCTACTACTCACCTAAAAATAAATTAATTTAGAAATATATCAAAAATTAAACATTGGATAATTTTTATATGTGGAATTAAAAAATGAAGTAAAATTTTCAAAATTTATATTATAAAGTTTATAAATTTAACTTTTAAATGAGTATTAGTTATACATATAAATAAAATATACTTCTACTGAAAAATGAGTTTTTAAAGATTTAAGTTTTCTTAATCATACTTTTTATGAATTTTTAATTGAATAAGATATCATTTTTACTTACTATATATTTTATCATTCATAAATTTTGTTATTAGTAATTATGTCAGGTCTCGTTTAATTCGGTGTTGCGTATGCAACATGCATTAGAACATAATATTAATTTAGAGGGAGAAATATATATTTCTAAATATCAAGTTGTTATATATGACAAGACCTAAATTATTAAATTAAAAAAACTATATACAAATATTACCAAAAAATTATTTTATACTTGTTTTTTATTCTTATACATTGTTAGTTACAGAGAATCATAAGTGATCACTTGATCAGATTGCATAAAAAATAACCTACCCTTATACATGATGGATCACAACACACCTTGTTTTACTTTCTTGTATTGGGTATGATAAATATTGGAATTATAGTATACCATATATTTAACTTTTGATAGATAGACTACACTTAATAACCCATTGAAATTTGACCACCTTCTTGGTCATGAACATCATTAGAACTACTGTCAAAGAAAATTACTATATAAATATTATATAGTAACCCTTTAGACCAATGAAACAAATAATATCTTACAAGTTATTTGGAATGAAATTAGATATAATAATTTATAACTTATCAATATCCACAAGTATTCCTTCCGTAGATACTATGTGTCCCAAAATAGTACCAATATAATACATAAATCATGATTTTATAGATTCACACACCACCGATACTGACATAGCATAGCTCTCCAGGTATCTCTTTTGATTAATTAGATATAAATAGATTAAAATTACCTTATCAATTAATAACCCCATAAATTAATCCAAATATAGGTGAAATGACTTATTCTTTAAATTTATAAACACATATATCACATTCATCATCCCAAAAACTATTAAAAAACTTTACAGATTATTCTTTGTCCTAAATTTCATCTTTAATATATCCTTTTCTCATATCCCAGGCTAATGATAACAATATCTAAAATCAATACTAAAAAAAATCATTAATATCTCATCTAGACAAGTATATCATTTATATTGGAAATTAAATACCTATTATAAATCATCACATGATTTCAAATTTGTTAATACATAGATATTTTTATTCTCCAATATACCTTCTTGGAGAGAATAGTGGTACTCTATAAGGGGATATATACTGAATTTATTATTAAATTTGAAATTTTGGAATATATATAATAATATTTTCAAAGTTAGGTGATGAGTCAGAATGATATTCTGATGCCTTGAGAGAATAAATATTCATATTATATAAATATTAAATATATTAATATCACACACACGGTTTTTTTGGAATAATGTAATAAAACCCTAATGGATTCTTATATTAGAATTTTGGGACCGTTGTTTAGTCCAGAATGTGATTTTTTCCTTAGGAATGATATAATATTTGTTTGCATCAGGTGTTTTGGTAAATGGTTTAATAGGTATAAATAAAAACATAAATATATATTTTTGGTTTTGTTTTGTAACAGAATACTAATTTCTTCTTTAAATACATATTTTTGAAAAACCCCTTGGGTTAGCCTCATAAATATAGGATCTGAGAGGAGTGCATAAATGAGATCTTGGATAATGATAGTGGGATCAAGGATTAGATTAGTACTTTCAGAATCATCTAATACAATGGATTTGTGGATTTTACCAATTATAATGATAATATAGTGACCTGGGATTAACAAACATGGATGTTACATCATTTTTATTTATATTCAGTAAATTACAAAAGTACATGCAAGAGGAATGCAATAGTTTACTATTTTGGAAACATGGAACACATTATTGTTATTTGGTGAAAGGTATTGACAATCTCTGTAAAGATATTTTCCTATAGTAATCTTATTTAAAACCATTCTTCATAACCTGGTTAAAGGATACATAAGAAATGGGTGAGATCATATACTCATAAAGGGTAAACAAGGATATATATATATATATAATTATAATCAAATGTGTAAGGGTATGAGAACATGATCATATAATTAGAATATCATACCCTAAAAATCAAAGATCTCACTAAATATTCATGGAATAAAAATTGAGAGTCCACAAGACATGGAGGATAAGGTAATTGAGAGAATAATTCATAAATTTATAACATATGAATAATAGATGGAATTGTGGAATACACATCTAATTATAACAATATGAACATGTATAAGTAGAAAAAGTGTCACACCTAGGAATAATTTTAAATGTGTTTTCCATTTTATTTCCATTATTTCTTTGTTTTGGATGTTTCCCATTCATTTTAGTGTAAATGGCATGTTTTCAAAATTTGGGCCAAAATGTGAGCCCATTTTTAGATTTAAAAATAATTTTTTGTTTCAATTATAACTCTTTAATTTTTCATCATTTTACATCTATTCCACATATAAATTGGCATAACCTGGTATATTAGAACCACCATATCAATTTTGACCAAATAAGAACCCATAATAATGATGTATTTGGGTTTTTTGTTAAGGTTTTGGTTCATCCTGCGAGCCCATTTCCTACTTTAATGTAAATTTTTTAATTTTTCAATATCTTAATTGTTTTGTACTTGTTTTCAGTGATTACATAGTCCACCCAAATCCAAAAAACATAGTGTCACTCTCATTATATATTTCATCGCTTTGGAGCTCATTTGGATCACGAATTAAGGAAAAAATTCTCAAGGATTCTCAAATCGTCCAAATTAGAGAAGGTAATTTGATTATTTCATAAACCATTAAATTTTCAATCTTTCTCCCCAATTTTAGCACCGAAGTAACCTAATAATACTCATTCTATCCTACTTATCAATTTTGGTTGCTCTGATATTCATCCTTTTGTGGATTTGGGGTGATTTCTTAAAGATTGTTCAAGGTAAGTGATTCTTTCTTGGTTTATTCCATTTTCCTTACGGTTTCCTCCCTATTTCATGAAGTTCTAAAATGTTGAAAAGTTATTTTTCGAACCTAGGGTTTGATTGGTTTTCTTTTTGGTCAAATATTGTGGTTTAGGGTTTGTTTTCACCTCATTGGGGTGCGATGGTGGTGTAATTGATGTTTCACACCAAGTATTGAGGGTTTCGACACAAAAGGTTGGTGATTCCATATATAACCATCTTATGATGAGTTATGATTCAATATTTACTCATTTTTCATATTCCTCATATATTGTGTGTGGTGAAAAAACTTTTTATGATTTATTTGGTTATGCGTTTAATTTTATAGTTGCATTTTAGCTTGAAATTGAGTATTTTTCATGAGTAACTCTTTGGGTATTATTTAGGATTATTTTATAACATATGAAATTGGTTTACTAAATATTTTTTGGTATTACAATTCTACTTTGGTAGGATCTTTTTGTGCCTTTGGGTTTGAAATAGGGTTTTTGAATGGGTTTTATGTGTAAAACCATGTTATGCCTGTTGAATGTGTTTTATGAAAATGTGTGTGTTTTCATGTGCGTGTTTTGTGGTACTATTCGAGATGATTTTATAATACTTGATAGTGGTTTATTAAGTATTTTTATGGATTCTAATTTTGTTTTGGATTGGTATTTGTGTGATTTTTTTCTTGAAAGATGGTTTTTAAATGGGTTTTATGTGCAAATCTTGGGTATACTCCTTATAATTGTTTTATAAATGATTTGAATGGTTTAATGATTTAATTAAGAGGTGAATCCATATTGGAAAACTGTTTTGGATTGTGTATATTTTGAAATGGTCAATTTTAAATGTGAAAGGGGAAATCTTATGATGTGTGTCCAATTAGAAATGTTTTATAAAAATGTTTAACGGAATTACTGAAATGTAAAAGTGATGTGGGTTGTTTTGTGTGATTGTGGTGTGAGAAAATAGATTTTGTTTATGAAAAGAGTATTATGTAACATGTGAGTGGGCTGTTATGTGATGTTTAAAATCATGGGAAATATTTTAGAAAATTTATAAATGATGTGTTGAATTGAGAAAGATATGAAAAATGTGTTTTCAGCTAATTTGGTGTGAGATGGATTTCAAAATCCATTTAAATGAAAAGGGGGATGATGTTCTTGTGTGATTTCAAGGTGGGGTGTTTATTTGAGTTGTGTTGTGTTTGTGGTATTTTCTTATGCAAATTATATTTCATGGAATGTTGAACTTGTTTGAGAACAAGAGGGAATGCTGGGTATCTAGGTGGGTGGACATGTACTAGTATGCTAGTGATCTCGTGGGGTTTGTCCTCAGTTTCACGTATCAAGATTGAAGCTTACAACACTAACTAAAATATGAGGATGATGAGTATTGGGGACCAAAATGTTATGGGTATGTTCTATACTAGTGGCTCATGCATGAGAATAGATATTGTGATGGTTACTCTCAACGAGTTACGAGGTACCTGGGACCCACAACGAGCAAGTTCCTAAGGGTTATTTCCTATTGCCTATGATCATTAGATTTTGTACTCTTACCATCAGCATACGGTATGTTTTTGTGAAAATTTCAGTAGCTTTTTTATTTTATTTAAAAGTATTGATTCTTTAAAATACCCTTCTTGAAAACTGTTTTAATTTTTAAAGTTTCATTTTTTAAAATTGAAACTACCAGTTAATGTTTTTGAAAACTTACATGTTTTTTATTTAATTTTTATCACATTGAATCTCTTAGTGGTGGTATCCTACTGGTATTTGAATCATACCCTACTAAATCCTTTGGGTGTAAGTAGACTTGAAGATTCTGTTTTTGCAGGTTTAGGTACAACTTTTGTCCCTATGGTTCGGGTTTTAGTGGTCCAATGTGACGAGGTGTTGTGGAGAAGGCCCAAGGGTGGTTCCTCTTGCCATGTGGAGGTTCTTGGGCTATCATTTCTAGATTTTTTCATTTAGTATGGTCTTTGAGAATTGTTTTATCTTGTGTAAGTAAATTATGAAATTTTATAAAATAAGATTTTGTTTGAAAAATCCAGATTTGTTTTATCTGATTCGTTTGTTGTTTTATGTTTATAAACTCGGGTAAATTGATCCCAATTTTCAGTTTATGATACCCTGGAACATTTTCTATCCCATGGGGATTGAGAATTACCTTTGTTCCTTGTTGTGGTCTAGGTTTGGTGCCATTTTTGATGGCAACCAAATTTAATTTGTGACAAAATGGTATCAGAGAGGGTTCACTCTTTTGGGTCATGTTATATGAGGAATAGTCAGGATAGTCTTGATTTAGGACTATCGGGACATGAAATTGTTGTTATGGGTAGTTTTACTAGAAAACAAACTCCATGATTAGATTCAGGATGCCAAAGGAAGTCTATATTTGTCTAAGTCCTTTGGTTTTCATGGTTTGATGACGATTAGGGAAATGAAAAGAGAGTTGGGTTAATGGTCTCAGTGAGCTCACAGGGCCTGGAAAGCCTTATGGTGATGGGTATAATTCCCTAGAGCAATCTTCATGATGGTGAAGTGATTGGAATATGTCCTCCAACCATATAACCAAGTCACCCACTGAAACTAGTTTTCTCTCACATTGTATTGGGTTCTTTAGTTTTGAAACCTTGGAAGTTTGGATTTAAAGAAAAAAAATGACTTGGTTTTAAGAAGCGTAAAGTTTTTGTGAAATGATTTTCTAAAAAATAGGTAAAAGTTTATTTTTGAAATGATGGAACTGAATTTTCATAATTGTTTTGAAATGAAAAATGGTGTGTTTACACTTCTTTTGAAAGTAGGAAATTATGTGAAAGCTGGTTTTGAAAAAGTGTTCCCAATAGAGTTTTCTAAACTATATAAAGATGTTTTAATGGGATGAGATATTTTGAAATTTATTTATATGACATTAAAGTTAGTATTCATTTGAATTATTGGGATTTTGATTTTGTGGTAAGTGGTCTTGAGAAAAAGGATGTATTGGTTGATTGTTTTGATTTTGAAAAGTGGAAAGAATTTTTGTTTTAACATTTGGTATTTATGTGAGTGGCCACATGCATGGGGTTATATGGGATGATGGATGGATAATGGAATTAATAGATGATTGGTGGGATATATATGAGGAGGGTGCCTGATGTGGAATAGAAACATGAATGTTTGAGGCCCATGGGGTAGCATTGGTGGATATGCTAACCGATGAACCGTTTGTTTTCGAAGAAATGTTTTTAAAGGAAAACATGATGTTTTGATGAATTGTTTGGGATGGTGCATATTATGTGTTTTTTTACAATGTTGTTATTGTGGGATGTTTTGAGTCTAATAACCCCACCTATTTGAACCGTGTTTGGGTTTGTGTTTGGTCGGTAAGCTAGGTGGAAGGGATGGTTAGTGGTATCTTCTAAGAAAAGTTCAGGAAGCCTTTACTGTTGTCCCCCTAACGTGTTTGGTTCTGGATTGTGGAACATTTTGACTCATGTACCAACATGGTTGGGTCTCTGGGTTCTTTCATTTGATAATGTATACCCCATTAAGGGTTATTGCACTATTGAAGTGCATCCCAGATTATTTCACAATTGGAAAATCCTCCACTTGATCAATATAATGAATCCTTTTCTCAAGCATGGGAGATTGAGTTTACACCATTTTCTTTCATTATTTTTTGGACCCTCTTGTAGTGAGAGAGTTCTATTGGAATGCTGAAGGAGTCCTCTGTTTTTTAAGTTACCTAAATCATTGATGGTCGAAGTGGTGTGGGGTTGTTAGTGTGGATGAGTATATAGATGGTGTCTAAGAAGGGATCTTAGTCCTTCATAGTCTTTTCTAAGTAGGGGTTTATGTTAAAACACCATTGTTGGAAATCTGGTCATGAGAGGTTATTATGGCCACTTGTAGGAATTGTGTGTTGTTTGGGGACTTGGCATAAGGTCCCCTTCCATGTATTGTTTTTATCAGTCGCAATGGTCACATTCTGTGACGCCTTGTGATGTTGTGTTCACGTTGACTATAAAGGTGAAGGTTATTCAATCCTATGAGAGTATCTAACATGTTGAGAGTATGTCTCTCATGGGAATACTTAAAAATTATCTTTTTTAGAGGAAGAGGATTATATATGTCCATTCCTTATTTTGTTTCTCACTCGAATAAAGAAGGTGTGATGTATGTGTGCATCTTATAAGCCCTTGTTTTAGTGAAATGGTAGGTTAGGGTAAAGTGAGTTTTTGGAATTTGTTATTTCTTGGTAAACCCATCTAGGATTAGGGTATTGTTTTCATGGTACCAAAATGAAAATTTCAGTTTTGGGGTTTCTAAATCCTAACTATGAGGGCGAAGATGCTTCAATCATTTGATCTCCATCCATAGGTCCCAAAGGGAAGTTGGCACGTAGTCATGGGAAATCCTAAGGTTGTTTAAAATCATGTATAGAGTCCTATCCTTAGTATGAGAGATGGGGAATAGTTTAAACCTCTAATGATACCATCTTAATTTTTCCGTGCTAGTTTGATGGAAAGAGGATGGAGGAACTCATGTTTATGTTATTGCACAATTTCATTCTTTTCCCCTTTGGATTCCGTTGAGATATTAGAGTATGGTTGGGAATTTGGATTGACAGGTTGAGCGCACTATTTGTGCATGGTTAGAAGTAACCTTTCCTTAGAAAACCATACACGTAAAAGGATCCACATGGTTAGAACATGATTTTTCAAACTATTTAGATTAACTGTGCGGCCTCCCCAATTCTTTAAATTTGAATTCTTCATCTGTCATCCCATGCTACTCGGTTAAGATGGTTTGTTGTCATGGTGGGGAGACTCACTACGATTCTCATGTATGTTCCTTTGGAAATTTAGAATGGAGGTCTACCCCTTGTACCAGGGAGTCCATTCGGGCCTCCCCCTGTTAGTGTCCCAATCCTTTCTTGGGAAAATTTGAGTTGTATCTTATGGTGGGGAACCCATTTGTGTCTTCCCAAACTAGTAACTCCGATTTTTCCTTGTCTTAGATAGGTGGGTAGGTATTCTTGTTCGTAACTATATATCTACCTACATCTTCCATGGGTAAATTTTTGGAGTGGAGAACTCCCAATGGCATTGTTAAATCAAGGTAAGTGTAACCTTGTTCGTTTGAAAAAATTGCTTGAATCCTGTTTGGATAGTGTTTGAGGAGTTTTATTTTGTGATAAAATCTAAATATACTTGATAATTTTAGTAAGTGGTTTTTTTTTTGTTGTGGATAGTATTCCTTCCTTGATTTATCCATTGGTGGTGTTTTGGCCTTTTGGGGGCGGGTGAAACTTGGCCAAGGAGTCCATTTTGGCATTTCGGTTGGGTTTGGTTTTTGACTTTGAACTCGCTCTGGATTTCCGAGTGTAGAAAGTTTTATAGTTGGTATAATTTCCATAACCAAGAATCATTTTAAAGTTATTTTTCATTTAATATCAATTATTTCTTTGTTTTTGTGGTTTCCCATTGATTTTGGTGGAAATGGTGTTTTTTCAAAATTTGGGCCAAACTATGTGCCCATTTTCAGAAATAAAAATAAATTTTATATCCTTTATAATTCATTAATTTTTTAACATTTTACACCCATTAAACTTCACAATTATCATTACATGGTATATTAAAGTCACCATATCAATTTGGACCCCATATAAATCCATAACAGTGATGGATTTGGGGTTTTTATTAAGGTTTTGGTCCAGCCCATAAGCACATTTCCAATTTTAAATTATTATTTATGTTTTCAATTTCTCATTAATTGTGTACTATTTTTAGGTTATTACACCTACCACCCATAGCCTAAAATCCTAGGATGACTCTAATTATCTATTTATCCTCTTTGGAGATCATTGGGATCTCAGATTATGGTGAATATTCTTAGGGTTTCTCAAATCATCCAGATTAGAGAATGTAATTTAATTCTTTCATAAACCTTTCAATTTTCACTCTTCATCCCCCACTTCATTCTCTAATTAACCAATTATGCATTATTGTAGCCTAAATATTAGTTTTTGTTTCTTGGATATTCAACCTTTGGGGGATTTAAAGTGATTTCTTCAATATTGTTTAAGGTAAGTGATTTGTTCTTGGTTTCATATATTTTCCTTTCGTTTTCATCCTACTTTCATGAAATTATAAAATTTCCAAATTATTGGGTTGGAACATAGGGTTTTATTTGTTGTCTTTTTGGTCAAATCTTGTGGTTTAGGGTTGGTTTTCACACCCTTGTGGTGCGACGATAGTGTAGTTGATGTTTCGCTACCATTTTTGAGGGTTTCAACAAAAAAAGGAATGTGATTCAATTTGTAACCATCTTATGATGAGTTACCTTGCTATATTTACTCATTTTTTTTGTATTCCTCATCGGTTGTTTGTGGTGAGAAAATTTTTTATGATTGATTTGGTTAAGAATTTAATTTTATAGTTTCATGTTATCTTGAAATTGGTTGTTTTTTCATGTGTAACTCTTGGGGTATTGTTTGGGTGTATGTTATAACATATGAAATTGGTTTTCTAAATATTTTTTGGCTTAAAATTCTTCTTTTTTAGGGTTTTGGTGTTACATTGAGTTTGAAAGACGGTTTTTGAATGGGTTTTATGAGTAAAACCATGTTATGCCTCTTGAATGTGTTTTATGAAAATGTGTGTGTTGTCATGTGCATCTTTTGTGGTATTATTCGAGGTGATTTTATAATATTTGAGAGTGGGTTGTTAAATATTTCTAGAGATTCAAATTCTATTTTGGATTGGTATTAGAGTGATTTTTTCCTCGAAAGAAGGTTTTAAAATGCGGTTTATGTGCAAAGCTTTGGTATAATTATTAGAATTGTTTTATGAATGATTTGAATGGTTTAATGATTTATGTAAGAGGTGAAAAAATACTAGAAAACCATTTTGGATTGTGTATATTTTGAAATGGTAAATTTTAAATGTGAAAGGTATTATTATGTAATGTGTATCCTCTTCTAAATGTTTTATTAATATGTATAACAGAATTACTAAAATGTGAATGTGATGTGAACGTGATGTGGGCGTTTTTTTGTGACTGTGATGTGAAAAATGTATTTTGTTTATGAAAAGTGTAATATGTAACATATTATTGAGATGTTATGTGATGTTTATCATCTTGTAAAATATTTTACAAATTTTTTAAAGGATGTTTTGATTTATGAAATATATGAAAAATGTGTTGGGAGCTATTTTTTGTGGGAGTTGGATTTCAAAGTCAATTTGAATGAAAAGGGGGATGATGTGCTTGTATGATGTGAATGTGGGATGTTATGTTGATGTGTTAATGTTTAAGTTGTATTTTAAAGTTCAAATTATATATCATGTCTTGCTGAGATTGTTTGGGCACAACTGGGAAACCCAAGCATCTTGGTGGGTGGACATGTACTAGTATGATAGTGATCCCATGGGGTTTGGCCTCAGCTTCACGTAGAAAGATTGAATATTACAACACTGAATAAACTATGAAGATGATGGGGATTTGGGAACACTAGGTTATTGGTATTTTACCTACTAGTGGCTCGTACATGAGAATGGATATTGTGATGTTTAATCTCACCGAGATTGGAGGTACCTGGTACCCACAACTAGCTGGTACCTAGGGGTTATTTCCTATTGCTTTTGTTTATTATATTATTTTCTCTTACCGTCTACATACGGTATAATTCAATATAAATTTCAGAGTATTTGGAATTTTATTAAACGTGTTGATGCTTTAAAATATCCCACTTGAAAACTATTATAATTTTTAATGTTGCATCTTTTAGAAATTTTAAATAGCATTTCATGTTTTTGAAAACATGCATGATTTTAGACTTTGAATGTTTATCACATTGAATACCATAGTGGTGGCATCCGATTAGGATTTGGATAACACCCAACATAAACCTTTGGATGTATATAGACTTGCAGATTTTGTTTCCGTTGGTTTGGGTACAACTTTTGTGCCTATGGTTCGGGTTTTAGTGGTCTAATGTGATGTGGTGTTGTGGATATGTATTGAGGGTGGTCCATATTGCCATGTCGAGGCTCCTAGGTTGTAATTTTTGGCTTTGTACCTTTGTAATGGTCTTTGAGCATTGTTTTAATTTGTGTAATTAAATTCTGAAATTTTATAAAATATGATTTTGTTTGAAAAATACCGATTCATTTTATTGGATTTGTTTTCTATTTTATGTTTATAAACTAGGGTAAATCATTTAAAATATTTAGTTTATAATACCAAGGAACTTTTTCCATATTGTGGGGATTGGGAATACCCTTAAGGCGTTGTTTTGGGCCAGGTTTGGTGCCAGTTTAGATGGTGACCAGATTCAGTTCGTGAAACAATGGTTTGTTCACTAAGCTAGTGATAAGAAATTGGGCTCTCACAAAAACATTTATACCTAAAACTAGGTTCATGCATATTATTGTGAAAATGTAATCAGGTTTACAAATAAAATAATGGAAATTCAACCAAGTCTATTCGAAACACTGTGAACTTGTAATTTGGTTCTTGTATACCATTTTAAACACATAACATAGTTCACTCATAACACTAGAAACATGTAATTAAGTTTACAAAAATCTTAAGAACATACAACTAGGTCCATTCATAGTTTTTTTGACATCTAATCAGGTTCTATATATGATTCATTTTTTCATTTATTTTAATCAATTATTAATAATTCCATTTAAAGTAATGCTTTGGGTAATAATAACTTTATTTATCATACATGTTTTGACTTGTTATTCTTGATCCTCTGACATAGATCATGATTTACATAATTTAAAAATTTAAATAATTATTTATATATCATAAATATTTAGAATATAAATATTTATAATAATATATAAAATATATATATATGAAATGGAATACACAATCCATGGAAATGTTTGGCTACACATACACATGAGCGCTGTTTCCGTTTTCCTTTCATATTGAAAGAAAGAATGTAAATGAAATATATGTATATATATTTTATAATACAATTAGAATTAATATTTAATATATATCACATTTTTTTACTAATATCGTCATTAATACATGCTATGTGAAGTTTGAACAAATCTCATTGCTTTAAGGAGACGGTAGTCCACACATCCCAAAAAAAGTTATCGTAGTTACAAAAAAATAGAAAGAATGAAGGTAGGTGTTATATAATAGTTATAGAAGCATAAATAAATCATAATTATCACATATATCATATATAAATAATGTTTCCATCATAATTACTAACTATAAGTTGTGGTAAGTGAAAAATAAAAAACATTATTTCATGAGACAGTAGGTCTCCATACATAAGAAATGTAACTTTTTCACCCAATAGATTAATGTCTGTGTAATTTTATGTATAAACCATAGAATAAATAAAAATCATAATATTTAAGATACTTTTGTTATTTTATAAGTACTTAATAAGAATATTTGAGGGGGTTTATAATGAAAATACTACAAAAGAGCTTGAGGAAGGACATTACCTCTTCTTTGGGTAACTCCTTTGGGTTTTCACTAAAGGGACTCCATTGATGGAATTATGAATAAAGGGATGATTATAGAATTAAGTTAGGTATTTTGGGAGTATATGTTTTCAGTTTTTTTCTAATCCTAATGGGTTGATAGTTTTCTATAAGTCGGAGGGGTGAGTGACTTTTTATAGTGGAGGAGGAGTGGAATTCTTCTAAATTTTTTAAAAGGGAATTACACCAACGTTTTTTACATGAAAATTTAATCTAATAATGGTAAAAATAAGCTAAAAGGTATTATATGCTCAAAATATGAACATATAATAGATTTTGGAGAACATTATAGGTCATTTTTTGTCATGAATTTATGTTTTAATCCCTCGTTTGCAAATTTTTCTCTGAAACGTTATAATTTATTTTAATATCATTTAATAAAATTTTTGGCCAAAAATATGATTAAAATATTATAAATTATCAATTTTTATACTTTTAATTTTTTAATAAATTTTAAAAAATTCCAATTATATAAGTCGAAAAAATTAATTTAAATTTAATCCTCAAGAGGGGGCGACAAAGCAGATTTTTAAAATAAAAATTTTCAGAAGATTGAAATGTTTTTATGTCTAATTTTAATGATAAATTGATTATAATAACCTAAATTTGATTTATTTATGTAATATTTATCTCATTAAACAATAAAAGTAATAAAAAATATAATGTAACCCTATAAATATTTTATATGAAAAAGTAGTTTTGAATTAAAATTAAGTGTTTTTCACTATTTATCTAAAAATTAAACTTATCAGAAGAATACCAAAATTTAAATTTAATTATTTTTTATGCTACACTTTCAATTTCTTCCCAAATAAAAATTATGAAAATTTAAAAATTTATATTTATAATGGGTCTGCCATGAAAATGCAGTAAAATTACGTTTTAGAAAAGTACCTCTTTTTATTCATATATTTGGATTTATTATTAAGTTTATCCTATAAAACTGATTGGATGAGTATAAAAATATTTATTGAATATATAATATATAAATTATTTTGAAAAAATTCATCTAGAGTGGTTTGTTAATTGTATTGAGATAAAATGGTGTTTGTGTATAGAAGAATAGTTTTATTTGAAAAGGAATTTATTTTTTCTGAAATAGTTCTTTCAGTAATTTCTATCTAATCGATAACCAATGAATTAATTTTTTATACATTTTTAATCCATAGTTTCATAATATATTTAATATGATTCATATATCCTATCTTAACAACTTGGTGAAAATTATAAGATTATTTCAATAATATTAGTAATAGTATATTTTGGTTCGGTGAAACATTATCTTGCCTATACCATAAGCTATCAAAGTGAGTTGATATTGTGTGTAATAAAATGGAAACATAGTTTGGTGTTTTCCATAATCTAATCTAGTTGTATTTTATAGTTAAATATTACCTTAGTGTTTCATAAAAGGCCATACAAACATATTATTTTTATATAAGAGAAGCTATATTCAATGTTGCATGAATTGACAAATATAAAAAATATGAAAATAAATTCAAAAAAAATAATTCAAAAAATCTCAAGGGGTTATATTCTCCCCCCATAAAATGAATTTCTACCTCTTATTTCATCTACGATATCAATGGATTAATAATTTATTGTTCTATTCATAGATACCCATATCATAAGAATGTATACTAAAACTTTCTTTAAAAAAAATAATGTTGAATCATAATGGTTACCCAATGTAATAAGTAACTAGGTTTCCAAAAAGGAGAATATAGGTGGGATGTGAAAATGTATACATAGAAGAAAAAAATTATCATAGATATTGATAAAGATCACTCATAATAAGAAAGTGGGTGATCTAGATAATTTTAACAATAAAAAAACCATAAATTTAATAAGCTTAAAAGAGGTCATTGATATAATAATAAATGATGAAAACATGAATTTTTTTATTTAAAAACACATTTCTTAAATTTGATGAATTTTCATGATAATAAATACTTACTTTATTTCAGCACATTCTCACCCTTTATAGTCCCTTGATCGATTTATACATCATCTCTTATTCTATTTAATAAAGGAAAAATGTTCGTTCCCAAAGAATTAGCAGATCATGAGATCTCCAAATGGAATGATATGTTATTTTATATATCTTTATTAAATTTTTTTAAGATATGTTATCCAATATATATAAATCCTCATATGGGGAGATAATAATTTAAACTCTAAAACCTCACCAAAAGTATAACATAATCTATTCCATAAATAGTTAACCATAAAACCCTTATGAATAATTAATGTCCAAAACATTTGAAAAAAGGTCACTAAATAAGCTTAATCACTGATCCCCCATATATATTAAGGCATCACACGGTTGTTACATTCCAAACATGTGAATACCTCTATCATGAATTCTCTTGAATCATGGTAATAACCTAAATTACTATAAAACCATATTGAATACAAGAATTATTTTTTATCCCAATGTTTATTGGATATATTCCTCAAATCCAAGAAATTGTTAACTTCATATATGATAGCATAAAACACTTTTCATCAAATCCATTATCAATTCTAAGGTCATAAATACAATCAAATTTAATTTATTAATATCATCATATCTGTCTCCTTAAAAAAATTTCATTTTCTCATATCAAAGAATATGTTAAGGGTTACTTTACCTTAATGTAACCTTTCAATTAAATAAAATTTTCTATGTCATCTATATCATCTAAAAAATTATTAAAAATACTTAAATACAATCTTTTACAAAAAAAATCCTTACATACTTTAGGATTCACGTAACATAATCATTGAACTCAAAAAAATATACACTTCAATCATCCATCATTAAACTAAAACCAGATATCAGGCTTCATCATCTTATTAATTAATACCCCTTTCCAAGAATATGAAAATTTAAATCATTTCTTAAGGTTTATAAACCTCAATATAATCAAACTTCATACATTTAATGTAAAAAATATTGTTAGAATATCACATACCTTTCACATGTTGTTTGTAGTCTCTTTATCTTTAGTAGTGTATCCAATACTCATACCACCTTCCAGATTACCTTCTTCATATTTCAACATAGAACAAATATTTTAATAATTACCATACATTCCATATTTGAAGAATCCAATGTTAACCATATTTATTCAAGTTCTCACTATTTAATAAAACTATAAATCATAGTTTGAGAAAAAAATATCATTGAAGAAAAAACATAATGATGATAATTACTTATTGGAATCCTAAATAATGACACCTAATTTTAAATATTTTTTACCTCAGTCTTACGCATAGATAACTCTATAGATATATCCTTAGAAATATCCCTAGGAATTTCAATAATTTTTTAACATCCAGGTTTCCAAAAGTCGACTTAACCTTTCCATTGATACCATCTATAGAGACACAATCTTACAATAAATGGATTTGACATCATTTTAGTTTAATATTAATTAAATTACAAAATTACATTCCTAAGGACAGTAACAGTTTAGTGTCTTTGGAAACCTGGAACACAATATTCTTATTTGGTAAAATATCTTCATCATCTATGTAAAGATATTTCCCATTATTGACCCTACTTAAAAACCATTCTTCACAACTCGGGGAATGGAAATATAAGAAATGTGGGAGCTCAGATGCTCATTACTGGTAAACAAAGAGATATATATGTATAATAATGAGCATAAGGGTATGATAACATGATCTCGTCATTATAAGACCATACCTTGCAAATCAAATATCATAATACAATTTCAAGGAATAAATATTTATTTTCCATAAGTCATGAATGATAAGGTAATCGAGAGAATAATGCATGAATGAATAACAATTGAATTAGACATGGAATTGTGGAACACACACCATCTTATAATATTAAGAATACGTATAAGTTGGAATAGGTTCACTCACTAAGTTAAGGAAATGGTATCATGACCTCTCTTAAACCTATGGACATAAAACTATGTCCAAGAATAATATTTTGAACATGCAATCAAGTTTACACATAACATTTTTAACCTATAATTAGGTTCACACATAAACTAATGGACATACTACTAGGTCCATGCATAATATTGTGAACATGTAATCAAATTCATGCTGAATATCGTGAATACTTATATGGTTCAATCATAAAATTGTGAACATGTAATCAGGTTCACACATAATCTTATAGAAATGATACTTGGTCAATGCATACCATTGTAAACAAGTAATCAGGTTCACACAGAATATTATAAACATGTAATCAGGTATACGAATAAAATTGTGAACAATTAATTAGGTTCAAGAATAACTTTGAAAACATATAATCATGTTTAAACGCAACATTTATACTCTTGATTCATCCTTATTTACCCAATTCATTGGAAGAAGATATCAGTCCCACTCTTCATATAATAAAAACAAAAATACATGTCCTATAATATTATAAATAATAATCATATCATTACCAAAGATATAAAATGGAACTCCAAAATATTTCATCATATCACTACCTACGGTAATGATATTTGTCTCATAATAGTTTCATAAAATCATAACCCATGAAAAGAATTATGTTTTAATAGAATATAACCTATCAAAGAGAAACAGGTTCCATAAACATCATTCCACCCAAATATAATTCATTTAGTAAAGAATATGAATTTTATTTTTGTATCATATCCTATGTAAATCATAAAATATGATAGATTATGTAATCATATATGGAAAATTATTTTTAAAGGGTCACATGGATCATATATAAAGGAAAATATACTTTATTTGGAAATACCTTTCATAAAACAATTTCAAAAAAAAAACTACTTAAAAAATGATTTAAAATTTCATTTGAAACATTTCTTGAGGAACAAATATTTTCCATTTAAAAAAACCTTTTTTAGAAAATCAGGAAATTTTAAAACCTTTTTCTTATAAAAAATATTTGAAAACATATAAAGAAAACTTGAATATATTTTAAAACCCTTTTTCTTTGAAAACTGATAAACAAAGCATGAAAATATTTCAAAAACCATATTTCTTGAAAAAAATATAACAGATGCTAGAAATTTTTTTGAAATACATTTCCATTGAAAAAATATAAAATAATCTTGAAAAAAGTTTGAAAACATTTTTCATTGAAAATTTATTAATGAATCTTCAAAACATTTTAAAACCTTTATTGATTGAAAAATTACAAAAGAATATTGAGAAAAGTTTGAATTTTTTTAATCCCAAATATATAAAAGAAGCTTGAAAACATTTAAATTAATTTTTTAATATGGATTTTTGTGATTTTTTTTAGAAAACATTGTTTCAAAAGAACACATATTTATTATTGAAGAGAGTAATGGAGGAAATTTTTCTTAAAAAGACTTTATTAATTATAATAAGTACAAAATATTGAAAAACTGTAACAATACAAGAATATATAATGAATAATTATAGGATAATACAATAAATTAGATTTTTTAGAGATGGAACAAATTATTTCATCAATGGAAGCATAATCATAAACAATATCAATAATCGTTGAGATTATAACAATAAATTGATATAACTTTTGTAACATTGAATCATAATCCACATGAAATAATAAATTAGAGTATTTTTAAAATATCATGAAAATAACTAGATTCATGATAAAACATTTATAAGGGTATTATAAAAACCCAATAAAAAATATAAGTGCAAAACATGACATGTATCTCAAAGAAGTAAAATTATAACAAAAATTACTTTAACAATTTGGAAAAAAATTAACCCATAAAACTTATGAATGAAATATAATAAATGGATATGTGAATAAAAATATATATATTTATTAGAATCATAGAATACTGTCATGGTCAGTACATATCCTACCCAAAATAAATGAGTGGTGAATAAGTCAAAAGTCTCACAAAACAAAACGTGAGACATGAAAACCCTTACCTGAAGTCTTGACTTTATTCGTACCCATTCAAGAATCCAATAAAATAAATATATTTTTATTATAAATCTTAAAAATAAACATATTCATATATATGATACCATATATGATTCAATTATGAATTTATATTACCAGTTTAGTAAGAATCCCATTTAAAAAAAACATTTTGGGTAATAACCGCTTTGTTTTTCATACATGTTTTGACTTGTTTTTCTTGAAATATTATTTATATTGTTATTTAATTATTTAAATAATTAAAAACATGATTTATATATAATATATATTCAGTATATAGATATTTACAATAATATATAATATATATATATATATATTAAATGGAATTTATCATTCATAGAGACAGTAGGTCGTACGTATGCATCAATACTGTTTCCATTTTTTAGTCATACAGAAGGGGAGAAATTAATTGACACACATATATTATCATTATAGTATAATTATTATGTAATATATATAATATAATTTTACTCAACCCATATTTCATACATTTCATATAAACTGTGAATGAATCACATCACATTTAGGTGGTGGTAGTCTACATATCCACAAACGAAGTTGTTGTATTTACATGAAATAAAAATCTTTAAGTCACATGTTATATAATAATTTAATAATAATAAATCAACAAAAAATTTCATATAGATCATAAAAAATTATTTTCCATCATTATTTCCATCATTATTTCCAACCATGAGAGGGGGTAAAGGAAAACATACTACATTGTTTCATGAGGTCGTTGTTCACCTTACCTAAGAACAGTTTGTTCGTTACCCATTAGATGGATGTGTGTGTAAGGGTAGGTATAAAAAATATAATTAAAATATATCAGTTTATTTATGATACTAGGTTTATTATATAATCATGAAATAATAATATTTTATGGCATGGATAATGAAAATAAAACAAAATAGTTTGAGGAATGATATTATCTCTTCTTTAGGTAACTCATTTTGGTTTGAACCAAAGTGATTACCTTGATGTATTTATGAAAAAAGGGAGGATTATAGTATGAGGTTATATATATTTGGGGGATATTTGGGAATATTGTTTATATGAAAAAATTATTGAGAGGTGTGAATAAGTGGGATGATTGAGGCCCTTTTTATAGTAGAGGAGGAGCAACGTTCTTGTAAATTTCTGAAATAGAAATTCCACCCAAATTTTTACCAAGTAAAATTTCTCAAATAATGGGTAAAATATAATAAAACTAAATATAGTTTTTTAATATGAATATCTAAAGGATTCTGGACAAGTTTATAGGCCGTTTTATGTCTTATGTTTAAGGTTTAGTCCTATATTAAGAAAATATATCTCTTAATCACTTTAATTAATTTAAATCACTTTCATTAATGTTTTTAGTAAAAAATTAAGTTAAACTTATTAGATATTATAAATTAATACAATTAAAAATATTCATTAAATTTTCCTTAATTAAAATAATTGAAGTGGCAGAAATGAATTAAAATTTAATCCTATAGGTAGGATGATAAAGAGAGTTTTTAGTGTAAAAATGTCCAAATTCTTGGAAGCTTTTATATTCAATTTCAATTTGGAATTGATACAAATGGAAATAATTGAAAAAATTAATTTATTATTTATCTAATTAAAATTTAAAACAATATCAAAATAAAATTTTACCTCAATAATTATTTATAAGAAAATGAAATTTTGAGTTAAAATTTAGTAGTTTTCACTATTCCTTAAAATATAAAAATTCTCAAAAAATACCAAAATTTGAACCTATGTAAATTTTTATTTAAAGATGTTAAAAATTCTGTTTATCGTGTTCAATAAAAACAATAAAATTTTCAAATTTTTTATTTAAAATGGGTTCTCAATTAAATGACAGTAAATATTCATTTTAGAAAATTCCTCTTCTTATTCATATAATTGGATTTATTTTTATCTTATGCAAATAAAATGTATTGGATGAGTATCAAATTTTTTTTTCGAATATATAATATATAAATTTTATTAAAAATATTCTCCAATATTGGTTTGTTTAATTTTATAAAGATAAAACGGTTTTTGTACATAGAAAAATAGTTTTCTTAGAAAAGAAATTTATTTATTATAAAATAGTTTTTATTTTTATTTATAAATAATTTATAACCAGAGGATTATTTTTATAAACACGTGTAAACAATAGTTTCATAATTTTTCGAATCTCATTCATATATTCAATCCTAATGGCTAGGTGATAATTATAATAATATTTTAATAATAATATTAAGAGTATATTTTTGTTCAGAAAAACGTTGTCTTGTGTGTAAAAAAATATATTGAATTGTACTTAGTATTATATGTAAAATATCCTAACATAGTGTGGTATGTACCAAAATATAATGTAATTATCTTGTGTAGTGAATGATTAACTTGGGATTTTGTATAACGAAATCCAAACTTTGTGCTTTCATATAACAAAATCTATTTTCGATGTTGTGTGAAATAAAAAATATTAAAATAAAAAATGATTTTGAGACAAATAATTTAGAAAATCAAGGAAGTTATAGAAATAGAAAAATTATTTACCAATAAATGATCTATCCTTAGGTGGGACACTAATTTATGCAAATTCAACCCCATTTTTTACCACATAATGAACACAAATCAATTCTTTTAACTATTTGATTAACGAGTCACTCATGTGCTTTGAGTATTAATTTTTAATAATATTTTTAATAATGAATATCATATGATTTCCCATAATTCATAATTCTAATTATAGGACTTCATGTCCAACCTAGAGAATGGATGAGGTTCATTCCTAGAGTTCTGTACTCTGTATTTCTCCTCTCTTTTTTATATGTTCATCTTTAATGTTTCTTGGAGTTGTGATTTAACGATTACTAAGCAGGTGATCATTGCGCAATCACTCTTAAGAGAAAATAATCGACACCAAGAGGTCGAATTTTGAATTAAATACACAATAGAATCATATGATTCTGAAAGAAAGTATTTGATCATATTTGAGTTTCCCCCTAATGATGCAGTGTGATAGTAGTGTTTCCCCATCAGTTTTTGTGGTTAGAATATGGCCACTGGTGGTGGAAATGCTTGATCAATTCATGATATGGGTTCCATGGATGTTATTGATGGTTAGAGAAGTGTATGTTTCAACCTGAGAAGAAGACAAGTGAATAACCAATATGTTTTTTAAAATCCCACATTACATGGTGTGTTTTCTAAAGAATACACCATATATGAGAAACTTGAAGCGGTTATTGGGTTTATTAAGGACCCTTACCCTAGTAGAAAATATCCAATTCCTTAATTAATTACATCGGTACTATGTACAATTTTTCTCATAAAAGAGGACCAAATAGTTTAGTAGCTTTTGAAAACTAGAAAAAAAAACATAAGTTTTACATTACAACTTGGAAGGAATAAAATTTAAAAACTCCATTGGAATCATACTCAAAATCATAGATTATCCCTACATGTCATTCATAATATACATCATTCCATCATTGGGAAAAATATAACATAAGAAATGTATTAGCTTAGATTCCTAGTAAGGATAACAAATAATAATAAAGATATCATAAATAAAAATAACAATAAGGCATAGTGAATAACTAAAAAAAATTCCATTAAAACAAAATCTTGAGCATAATATGTAAGAAATAAATGATGAATAAATAATTCCATATAAATAATCCCATGAGAATAAAACTTAACCATTAATATTATACTAGTCTAATAATCACCTGGGATATCAATTAATATTATCATACTGAGATATTGAATAATTTTGACTATCATAAACATACCTTCAAGGCTTCGACCAAGACACTATACAAAAAATGGGTAAAAAATCAGTCTGGTTTGTCTCATAAGACATAACGATGCATTAAGGAGATATAGAAAGAGCCGCCCATCAGGTACTATGTTCAAATAGTCACTCATATTAAAGGGATAAAACATAATGAACATATTAATTCATATAGAAACCAGAATATGAAATGTTAATAAGTTTTCCCAAATAATAAACATATTCATAAACCTTCCAGAGTAGTATGGTGAATGGTATCACGATAGTACATCCCTAGTCAAAATAATCAAAAACCATTTAATAAAACATTTTTGATGATATAATATAATATCAATCCCAATAAAGTATAATATTCAACAATGTATGTTGAAATAAAATAAAATACTCTAATAAAATTATCAAGGTATTCTTGAGAGAAATACCCTTTTACATTGCAATAAAGTGTTCTTTTAGAAAAAACATCTTTATTTTCCATAATGTCACATTTTAAACATATATATCCTAGAAAAGAAAAACATAAGGATAATTAAATTATGTTTAAGGAACAAATGATATCAAACTTAAGTGAAAACATTAAAAAAGAGTTATTTGGAATCTTTAGAAATGGGCCACTTCAGTGCGGTTTAAGGGAAAAAATAAAAGTGAACATAAAGTGGAAAATAAATAATGGTTTTTTTATAAAATCAGAAATGAAATATTATAGGTTTTTATGATGGAATGAGTAATTTGAGGAAAATAAAAGGTTCTTTAAATAGATTATATATTATACTTACAAATGGGTATGAAATTGGGAAGTTCCCTATAATCATGCTTGAATTTTGGGTGGAAATGAGAAAGGATCTTAATAAAAAATGCAATTAGCCTTAAAAAAAGATGAAATGATCAGGATTTATGAGTTTTGGTAATGTACACATAATTTAGATGTTTTTTATAAAAATAAATAAGAATTACATTGGGATAAAGAGAGAGAAAGCATAACCCGAATGAAAAATGGATGTTCAGAAAGAACCTCTTACTACATTTTCAATAGTCAAACCCTAATCCCCATAAAATTAATGAACATAAAATAAGATATTTATTACTATTAAGATAAATATATTGATGAAATTCTACATAAATGGGAATTATAAATAAACTACACCTAAAAAATAGTGGTGGATAAGGCATATCTCACAGAAATAAATGTGAGATGAGAAAACACTTAACTTATGTCTGAAAGTGTTCTGTACTTGCACTAAATATCCTCGATAATGAAATTAGATAAATAAATATTTCAATTAGAAAACTTTAAAAAATATTTTAATTTTAATAATTTTATTTTGTTCATTTGTGGCTTTTTTGATGAGTTATAATATTCAATTTCGTCATTCAGAGAGTTCATTTTCTTGGTTTTCTGGATTGGTTCACTTATATAAATGTATGAAAGATAATGTGAAATGGGAATACTTATTGAAAATTGAAATTATATGTTATTAATGAACATAAAATATATTTTATTGTCTTATATATCATTTTCTTTCTCAGATATGAGGATCATTCATTAGAAAAAAAGTTAATGATAACCGTTTGGATTATTTTTGTGTTTTTTTGATCATCATGCAGTAATTTTGTTTTATAAATTAATATTATGTATATATACTATTTATATACCATTAAATAAGATATATTACATATATTAACGTTTTAACCCTAAAAATGTTTTTATGATAAGCCTTAGGGGCAGAATTGAGAAATGAAAACTCATCATCCATGATGGCGGTAAATCGACACCTCACAGAGAATGTATTCATTTTCGGAATAAAATGTTGAAGAGAAAAGAATTGATGGTGGATATAAAATTATCATAATAAAATTACTATATATAAGATAATGGAGTAATCACGACTATTTGGAAATAAGAGATAAGTAAAGGATAAGAAAATAAAAGAAATTGAATGAAAATTAAAAGAGTAAAAGGGGATTTTACCTCTTGAATTCCTCTCTTTGAGAACCTACTTAAGGATATTTGAAATGGAATTTCTGGTGAGACAAAAAATATATAAATGTAGTGACATGTTTGGTATAGGTATTGATAATAATGTTTACAAGATTCATGACTTTGGAGGTGTGAGGAGAAGATGTAGTGAGGGGTAGTATTTATTGTAGAGGAGATGGGTGTTTTGGATTATTTTATTCATTAGTTTGTTATTTTGGCTAGAAACTATGAATGTTTTGAATCTTATAAGTAAATATATTTAAATAAATATATATAGTTCTAGATTATTTAATTACATCATCCATTCATAATCCATGACTCAATAATTCATGTAATTGGTAAAAACCTTAAATTACCGCATTTCAATATTCAACAAAAATTCAACTATTTCAGAATAATACCGAAAATTAAACCTGATAATTTCTAAACTATAGAATTCAAAAATGGACTCAATTTTATGATAATAATTTTTTAAATATATAAAATTTAATTTTAAATTAAAATCATGATTTCTTCCAAAATACATATTTTAATATTATAACTGATTTTATGACACATTAAAAAAGTAATTTAGGTATCATTCAATTATATTATAATAATTAGACCTCAAAATATTTTTTTTGAATCTAATTTATAAAAATATATTTTTAATATTTATTATATTAATTATAAAATTGTAGATAAACATTTATGTTTCATAAAATTATAAACACTTTATTTTTAATTTTTAAAGCATTTTTTTCCATTTTTTTATAATATAAAAATATTATATTATCATACATAATATACCAAAATTTTATTTATACATTTATAGGTGAGGACACTATTCAAATCATAAATAAACTATTAAAATAATAAAAATGGCGGTTTTATAAAAATCGAGATTTTACACTATTAACTGCAAAACATATGGTCTTTTAATGGGTAAAATTGGATTCATTCTTATCTTATTACTATAAAATAATTTGGAAGAATGAAAAAACTTATAATATATAAATTACATTTTTTTGATATTATTCATTCCTACCATTTTAATGACTATGTTGTAATGATCATTTTAAAATATTGATATTTAATTGTATATCATTGTCCGCTTAAGACTAGTGTTGTGTTAAACCTATGTTGTCTAACATGATAAATTTAAAAACTGAAATACCATAAAATATTTGGATTTTACATTCTCCCCTCCTTCTAAAAATTCATTCTCACAATTTAAAATTTTTCTTCAAAAATCATCGGTTGATACATCATAATTCTTTTATTGGAAACCCACATCATAAATAGGGTATATAACACTTCATCTTAGAAATAGGTAAATAAAAATGTATAGGTAACAAAAAATAGGATTCCAAAATAGGATAACATTCATAAAAATATGTTCATTGAAGATAAATACAACTATCATGTTCTGATGAAGTGTGATAAAGAACATGGTAATTATAATGTTAACCATCATAGAACCATAAATATATGAACGATTAAAAGACTATTGATTTCTCAGAATGAAAGGTAAACAGAAAAATAATTTTTTTTAGAGTTGAGGGATTCTTTTACTCTCTATATAATAAAGTTTGAAAATTAACATAATTGATTCCTTTCAATATAAAAATCACATCCTTTGGTTGTGCTTGGATATATCTCCACCTCATTTATTAAATAATAAGATGTATATTTAAGATGAAATTTTTATACCTGGAGCACTTTGATCAAATGATTCATAAGTCATTACTTCGTCTATCAATTTTTACTCAAACTAATAATGTTCAAAAAGGTTATCCATTATGAAAAATTATTTGTAAATCTCAATCAATAATATCTTTAATCTATTCAATAAGTAGTTAGACATAAGACCCATCAAAAATATGTATGTAAAAATTAAAAGACCGATGATTTTTATGAAATGTTACGTTACATCATATATTCCCCAAAAAAACGTAATTAATTTATTATTATCATATACCAAATATTTCAATACCTTGATCACCATAAAAATGAAATGATGAAATGCATGACTCCAAATTCAAAAAGAAGAAGTACTGTAGTAGAATTATTATATATCTCATGATTCTTCTAACTAGAATATCATAACATAATTATTATATCCAAAAAACAAAAATTCAGTAATCATCCCACTTCTATTGTGGTAACAATATAAGCTTAATCATAATCCATTTTATTTTTTGGAGAAATATTTCATTAACTCTTTGGATATTCACTTGGTTAGTTCCCCATATCCTTACAGTTGCAACATTAAATGTTTAGAGCTTCTTTTTTTCTCTTAAATTCATGAGCATGGTGACCTTTATCTCCATACATGTAACAAACATCTATTCCCTTTATGCAAGTACGAAGTTGTTTTTTCCCACAATTATCACATGTTGGAAAATAATTCATTCTGTTTTCTATTTATTTATATATTTATATGTTGTTATATTATAATCTTGATATCCAATAATTTCATAAGACTAAGAAAATTCTTTCTCTGTATTGACAGCACATGAGACTATATCCTGATATGATGAGATGGTTTTGGAAACTAGTGCACTTTATAGAATTATATTAAGGACATCAAAGAATCAATCACTATTGATCATTGGATTACATATGTAGTCCGAATCATTCATTTATAACCTTTTAAAGTTGTATTCAAACATAGAAAAATTTTCAACATCCTTTTCTCTTATACTCAAGAATTGTCTCTCCATATCGATTCCCTATTCATGAGGGAAATGTTTTTATATGAAAACATCCTTAAAATCCATCCATTACATGTTTTCTATTTCTTCCACATCCTTTTTGTTTTGAGTTAATGGCCATCATTAATCTGTATCCCCCAAGAGATGATAAATTTCAATTATAACCTTCTCCATTTCATTACTTCCCAACGAAAGAAACATCTTCTCTTTGGAACTTATCCATTAATTAGATAAAAATTGATTTTTAGTCCCATTTAATGATAGAGGTTGTTGTCTCCTGAAGTGGTCTAACATTATTCCTCCACATTGTGGATTTGGATTCTCCATATAGGTATGGTTGTTGTTTATAACCAAAGTCATTTGTCCTAGTATAGATATCAGTTGTTCACCACCAGTTACAACTCCTATTACAACATCATTTTCTTGCATAGTAGGTAAATCCCTATATGGAGCATGATTATTGATATAGTTTCCATTCCATCCATGGGGAGCCATTTATAAACAATGATAGGCACTAAATTAGGTTATGAATAATTATGAATAATTTCATACTATCAAAACACGTAACATAAATTGGTTGTTTATGTATAGCTAATATCCTAATCATAACATGGTTTCTTTGGGGACATGATTACTTTCCATCATAATGGTTTGTAATGTTAATGTAAATTACCCTAATCATAACCCATGGGTGTGTCAAACCAAGTGCATAATAAGGCCCATTTTCCTGTATCGGGTTACACTAAGTCAGGCCCAACACAGCTTGTTAGCGTTGTTACCCATATGAACATCTATTCCAGAACAACATCCAGATAGTGATTTATTTCTTGTAAGTCCGAAAAAATCAATACCATAACAAATTTCAATGAAGATTGGATTTGGAAAACATATATCGGTGAACATAATACTTTTAAATACATTGAGGGTAAGAATTTAAGACCACTTATAGTAACCAAACATGGATGTATTTCTAGAAATACCCACATAATATATATACCATAAAAAATTTCATAAGATGACATTCTATACTTACCCTATGATTATATCTTAAGTTCATGTTCCCTAATATATGTTTTATAAATATGATTTTCATAGTGTCTACTAAAATTTCTCTAATACCAACTATAAGGACCATGACCCCAGTAGCCTAGAGTTGATGGTTTATATTATTAAACTGTTACTATAAACAAGTGTTCACATCCCAAAGGAAAGAATAGTTTAGTAGCATTGGAAAACCAGATACAAATATATCTTTCATATTATAACATGAATGAAAAAACAAAAAGGAAACTACATTGAAAACATCAATAAACTCTTATGTTATCCCTACAAGTCATTGATAATATTAATCTTCACATCCTTAGGAAAAAAATAATAATAAAGTGGGGACCTAAGATTCTCTTTAAGGGTAAAAAATTCAGTGAAATCTATTATAGAAAAACACAAACAATAAGGAATGGTGAATAAATAAAAACACATTCCATTGAAACATATTATTGAACATAATATGGATGGAATAAAAGATGTATTAATAATGCCATATAAATAATCACATGAGAATAAAACATAACAATGGATATTCCACTAGTATAATAATCACTTGAGATATCAATTAAAAATATCATAATGAGGAAATTCATAATCCTGGACATCATTAACATACCATGAAGGCTTCATCCAAGACACTATACATAAATCGGTAAAAAACCAGTCTTGTTGGTCTCATAAAGCATACATATACGTCGAAGGGATAAAAAAGGCACCACCCATCAATTACTATGTTTAATGAATTTAATATATTAATTTTGAGAAATATAATTAGCTTATACATTAAATTTGAAAATAGCATATGAAATTTCAATAACTTTCCCCAAATAATAAACATAATCATATATCATTCAGGGTAATATGTTGAATGGTACCAAGATAGTACATCCCCAGAAAAAATAATCATAAAAAATTTAATAAAATATTTTATATGAAATAATTGAATATTAATCCCAATTAATCATAATATTAAATATATGATGTTTAAATATAAGAAAATACTCTTAAAATCATTAAGGAATTTTTGAGAAAAATACCCTCTTCACTTTGCAAAGGAGAGTAATTTTAGAAAAACCAATAGAATTTGTCATCAAATCATATTAGGAACATATATATATATCAAATAAAAAAAATTTAAGGACATTGAAATTATTTTTGAGGCATAAATGATGTCCTAATGAAGTGAAGAAAATGAAAAAAGTGTTTTTATGAAACTTTATAAAAGGGCCATATTTTTGCGCTTTAATGGAAAATATAAAAGAATCTTCAAAGAGGAAAAGGAATAATGGTTTGAATAAAACTATAAATGAACTAACATAGTTTTCCATGATGAAATTAGTGAATTCATAAAAATAATGGATTCTTAAATTATATTATAGCGCATACTAGAAATTGGAATGAAATTGGGAAGTTGCCTTCATCCAGGATTCCTTTTAAAGAAGATTTGAGAATAAATCCTTATAAAACATGTTCAAACCCATCAAAGAAGGATTAAATGATACAGATACATGATATTGGTACATATAAATATAATTTTTAATAATGTTACAAAATTAAATAATAACTACATTGGGATAAAGAGAGAGAAATCATAACTCCAACAAAAAATGGAGGTTAGAAAACAATCCCTTACCACTTTCCAAACAATCAAACAATAAGCCCCATAAAAATAATGAGAATAAAATAATAAATTATATACAATAAAGATAACTAAATTCATGATATTATAATTAAATGGGTAGTATACATACACCACACAAATGAAATAGTGGTGAATAATGTAGAGACCCAAAGCCTGACGTACATGGACATTACATTATATTTGCGGAATACTTAGTATATAACAAAAACACACACACAAGGATCGTAATAGTTTAGTGTCTTTGGAAACTCGGAACGTAATCTTCTAATCGTGGTGAAAGATCTTCAATATCTCCCATAAAGATCTTCCCTTTTTTTTTACCTAAAACCTTTATTTATATCCCGGGGAAAAGAAAACATAAAAGGGTGAGCTCAAATGCTCAGTAAGGGTATACAAAAGAAATAAAAATCATATCATATCTTTTTGAAAATCATAACCTGCAAAAGAGATCATAATATCTTAACATGGAACAAATCATAGAAGTGAAAATGAGATCACCATAATCATAACATGAAACTTGAAACTTTGTGGCATGCACACATAATCATGGAAAATCATTTCTTGTTAGTCATGACTCTTTGCCAAGACTATCTTAGTGGACAAAGTCCCTTTCTGAATCGAGTAACCCTCGTTTCAGTCCTGTTTCACTGAACCGGTATAACCTACCATTTCATCCATGTCTATCTCATGAGATATAAAATCTTTACCCAATGCATTGGATGGAGATATAGGTCCCACCCATCTTATAATGAATCCTTTCTTATGTGTGCCACATAATCATAAATCATACATCATCGCATAACCCATGTAATAAAAATGGGATTCTTAAACAACATGACATCATAAAACAATTCATATAAGATAAAGGAATTCATAAAAATGTTTCCATCACAACATAATCAAATCCATGTAATAATAGGGATAAAAACAGAACACTTTTATTATCTTAGATGGAAAATAATTTTGATAAAATACTTGAACTCCATTCTTGAGGAAAATATCCTTTCTACTTCAAAAACACTTTTCCTTTCTTAACATGTCGTAAAATTATAAACTAAAAGTAGTTGATTAAAAATAAACTTGAAAACTTGTAAAGGAAGCTTCTTGTAAATAATGTTTTAGAAATCCATTCATGCCGTATAAGTTAAAATAAACATTCTTCGTACTTTTGTCAGAAATGTCAAAAAGCACCTCGTATGAAAAACGTCAAAAGATTCCTTTCATATTTTTTACTAAAAACTCACCAAAGGGTAAAATTGGATTTAAACGATTGTAGTTGGATTGAAATAATATTACATATTGAGGAAACATGGATGTGGATGATAAAATACACCCCAGTAAATACTTACGAATAAACAATCTCGGATAAAAATGTGATTGTGATATTTTCCCTTACCTTAGGTCCGACTTGCTTTGTACGTGTCCGAACCTCCTGTATAATGATTTACATAATGTTATTGACTTCTTACAGAATCATATTCATTGTTATGATATCATATATGGTCCACTTATAACTTTATATTACCCGTTGTTTTGTAAATTCATGTTAAAGTAGCGTTTTGGGTAAAATCGTTTCATTTATCGTAGGTGTTTTGACTTGTTGTTCTTGATATTATTATTACTTATATCATGATTTACTTACTTCCAGAATATAAAATATGATTTATATATCATATATATTCAGTATATATATATATATAATAGATAGATAAATGAAATGAAAAACACCGTTCATGGAGACGGTAGTCCGTACGTACGCATGAACGCTGTTTTCCTTTCCTTATTGTCTTGAATGGAAGTAAGTAGATGACATACATATGTATATATACATAAATCCAGTAGCTTTATAATGTCATATATCTCATTATTATTTCTTATATATACTTTATAATCATTCTTAAATGGTTAACATGGAGAATGAATCTCATCGCGTCGTGGAGACGGTAGTCCGTACGTACGCACGAGCGATGATATCATTTCCATAAATATTGAATTGAATTGGAGTGGATTATACAATATATCAGAATCAATATGATGTTGTAATAACTATGTATAGTTATTCTTTACACCATTATACCCATCCATGTAAGGTGGTGGTGGAAAATAGATTACACCACGGCGTGGAGACGGTATTCCGTACGTACGCACGCGCGGTGATTTCTTTTCCCGTAGGATGGATAGATGGTGAAATAGGGTTGTTTCATATTTATAATAACATATCAGTATATGAGTGATACTGATGTTATTACTTCATAATGAAACAACCTAAGAAGAAGAAGTGGAAGAAGAAATAAAGATGAAAGAATTGGTAACGGTAATTACCTCTTCTTTGAAGCGCCTCTTTGAGACCTCCTCTTAAGGCACTAAAATTGGTCTTTGAGGAAGACCATAACCTCTAGGATGTTTCTAGGGAAGTGGAGAAGAGATTTTGGCAGGGTTTGGCCGAGCATGAGTGCTCAAATTGGTGTGAGGAGGAAGGGGGAGGAGGTGTCCTTTTATAAGGGAGGAGAGGGGCACCTTAGGAATATCTCAAAATATTATTTTATTATAAAGTCAAGTTCGGTTTTAATTAGCTCCAAATTGATTTATTTCGAGGCTATGGTGGGGATGGGTCGAAATCCTATCATCCAATAGAATTTAGACAAGTTTAGGATATTATTTTAACCTTATCAATTAGATTTAACTCTAAGTTAAATAATTTAACTTTTACCGTGTCTTTTTGTTTCCTTTCACTATATGGTTAATACACATACTATAACATGCCAAAAGAACCCCAAATTGTTTATTATTAATACATATATCCTTATCTATGTCATTTGGCCGAACCTTAGATTTTTAGGAATAAAATAACAATTAATTATATAATATTTGATTTAAAAACTATTTTGTGTCAATTTTGACACTATTTGATATATGATTTTTGTGAAAGTCATAACAGAATTATATGATCGAACCAAGTTGATTAAATAAACAAAAATATATCTTAGTAACCTATAAAATTAGTGGAATTCATAAAAAATCTCAAATTACATTTATTTTTGTGTTTATAACATCAGTTATGTCAATATTTCATTAATAAGATAGTTACTGCATCATCGTTGTGTCATAAATAAATTAAATTATTTTATGTCTAAAAATTACAAATAAAATAAAATCATGTAGGAAATCTTTTTAGCTTTATAATGAATATTTACAATCGAATTTATATTATGTATAACCCCATATTAAAAATGATTTACTTATTAAACTTTGATTTTAACTATTTTAACCTTTCTTTAAATAAATTAATAATAAATGTCCTAATCTAATCCAAGTGGGCCTAAATGGTCATATTTTATTCCTAAGTTTGTTTTTGGTCGAATTACACTTGTCCAATAGAATTAGGACATGTGTTAGGGTAATAGTAATATCAAATTTACCCTTAGTTACCCTATTTACTATTAACCGCGGTAAAAAAAGTAAAAAGTTACTATTCACCAAAAAATTATTTTAATCTCATTGAACCACATTTTAGTCCTTGATATTAACCGTGTCTCTCAGATTTTCGAAATTCCATTCACAGAAGCGGAAAAATTATGTTTTATGAAAAATTCAGTTTTTTTTAACTACCACTTAGTAGTTTCACTATTCATCAAAAATTGATGTTTTTCAGAACAATGCCAAAATTTCATCCTAATCTATATTTCATATTCTGAATTCAAAAATGAAATCTATTTTACCAAATTCATAACATAGATGTTGCATTAATTAATTTTATAATTAAATCCTGCTGTTAAAATAAATAGCGTGTTTTTAGGAAACAATATATATCAAAAGATTGACACTTGATTATGTCTGGTTTAAATGTGAAATTACAACCAATGACCAACATTGTATTAAATTGTAAAAATATATTCTAAATATACTTCAAAACCACTCAAATTAATAATTTATCACTATTAATTATTTCGATTAAAAAAGTTGTTTTTAATTAAAATTTAGTAATTTTCACTATTCATCAGAATATGAAAGTTATCCGAAAAGTACCAAAATTTCACCCTAAGCTAATTTCGATATTACGAATCCAAAAATGAAATCAATTTTGAAAAATAAAATTTACAAAATTTCAAAAAGTGGTTATTACTATTCATAACGGCTAGTTTTAATAACATTTTAATAGCATATCGCTGTTTAGTGAAACTCGTTATTGCGTACTACACACGCTATCGAGGAAGGTCGCGATTGCGTGTAATGCAAGGCAAGTCAAGGATGCGTGTTGTGCAAGATCCTTTTCGTGTAGCGTACAACACAAGACATTAGTGAAATAAAAAGAATATTTTTCATAAAATCTTGGGCTGTTACATTCTACCCCCCTTAAAATGAATTTCGCCCTCGAAGTTCGTCGGGGTTATAAATGGTTTACTATTCGAAAGTTTCTTTAATAGAATCCCACATCGTAAAAAGGAATACCAAAACCAATCTTTAAAAACAAAAGTATGAAACCTAACGGTTACCCAAATAAACTAATCACTCGGTTTCCACATAGGTGAAAATATGGATATGGAAGAAAAATCTAACCATCATGTTCTGATGGAGAGTGGTAGAGAACATGGCTATGGAAAAGCCAGTAATCACAAAGCCATAAATTTGTGACGATCTATGGTACCATCTGATTCATCAGATATAAGATCACTAGGACAACATTTTTGGTTTTCAAGATCGTTTCCCTAAAGTTAAAGAATTTGAATTAGAATAAATACTTACTTTATGTTGGTACAACCTCATTGTTGTTCGTTCCTTTAACAATTTCAACTTCATCTCTTAAATAAATGAAGTTGAATTTGTTATTTGTGAAGTGTTAGCAGATCATGTGATAGAATGACGGGTCATTCCATCTGTCTCAAACAAAAGGTTAGCAAAATTATATGCATAAATCGATCTATAGTGAGATTAATCATATATGGTTCCTAAAATGGACTTATACTTCATATATCATACTGCTTAATATAATAAAACTAGTTTCTACTAAACAGGGACTTCCTGTAGGCCAGTGGTCGGCGATAAAGGCCAGTCGCACTTCGGTTGTGGGTTCGATTCCCACAGCCTTGTCCGAAGCGATGGGCTGTCGCCCGTCCTGCAGGTTGTCCTTTTTCCAAAACTATATTACTATAACATCCCATCAATAATATCGAAAAAAATTTTCTATCCTTAAACAATACTAACTTACGTCCAACACAATCCATTCCAATCTTTAGGCTTATCCATAATACTGCAGTCCACTCTCATAACATAGTGAAAACAATTACCAGAGATTTAATATCATCGTTGATCCCCATATATCATAAGATATGTTTTGTTGGTCACATTCCAAACATTCAAAGTCCTTAATCATGTATACTCTTGAATACCCATTGAACCTTAGTGAAAACTTGAATGCAGTTAAAAGTTAACACTTTACACATACCAAAATCCTCAAAATTATTTATACTCAAACCATGATATCACTTAGTCCTTATATCAATCATGAGCTCATGAATACTATTAAACATTTCATTTTCTCGTCTTTATTATGCGCATATCATCTTATTTCCAAAAAAAATATCTCAATCACTTTGAATACCACATCAATAAATATTGCAATACTCAATGATACAACATTATTTTGGAATCCCATTACATAAATGCTTAATCATTCCACCACATCGTTATCATATTCAACATCGCCAATAGTGATCGCATGTGACTTCCCTTTGTCCTTTGCCTTCAGTGGTTTCTCATGTTGATCATCACTAACCCTTGGATTAGGGCAATTATTAGCATAATGCCCCATTTCCTTGCACTTGAAGCATTGAAGTGTTGGTGGTGCGTTCTCTGCAGTGTTTGCTTTATTCACATCATTAGAAACCCTTTTTCCATTACTTCGACACTCAGCTGCTCGATGACCTTCTTTTCCACACTTAAAACATTTTCTAGTTCCTTTAAGACAATCTCCACTATGCTTCTTTCCACACTTTGTGCATAAGGAAACATTCATCTTCTTTTCACCATTATTATGAGATTTCTCCTTGAACTCCATCTTTCGTTTCTTTTGAAAACCATGAGATGGATATGTAACACCAACTTCCATTTCTACCTTGATAACACAATGCACAATTTCTTCATAGCAACTGAAGTCTCTTATAGCTAATGCCCTTCGAAGACTTGGTTTTAAGCCACTGAAAAATCGATCAACTTTACTTTCAGGTTGGATGATAATGCCAGATGCATACCTTGCAAGTCTTGTAAAATTCGCTTCGTATATACCAACAGATTCATCATCCTTCTGCTTCAGCTCAATAAACTCCTTTTCCATCTTTGTTCAAAGAATACGAGGGAAGTACTTACTGAAAAACAAGTTCTTGAACTCGTCCCATTCCATGGACTCAATTTCATCCCTTGGCCTCGTATTCTTGATAATATTCCACCATTGACCAGCTTCACCTTCCAAACAATATACTGCTAAGACGACTTTATCATGTTCAGAACATTGAAGAACTGAAAATATCTTTTCAGTGGTACTGATCCATTGTTCAGCAACAAGTGGATCGGAAGTCCCACTGAAAGAAGGTGGACGTTGCCTCATGAAGGACTCAATAGAATATTGTTCCCTTCTCTGCTCATTTGGAAGTCCTGAATGATTCATAGCTTGTGTAAGTATAACAATAAGATTTTGCACTCCATCTCCCATAACATTTGTTTATTCAGGAGGGAAATCATTTCATTGTCCATTGCATTGATCAACACGGTTCCTTCGGGTTCCAGCCATCGTCTAAAACCCAAAAAGAATAGTGTGAGAGGCAAAAATCATTCTAGGGAAAACAACATAATAAAGGGGGAGTACCTTCAATATCCAACATCTTAGGTTTAATTCTATGATCGTTAGCGTAATTCTATTACTATAACCTATACGTATACTTATCCCTAGGGACATCCCTAGACATACCTTAGAAATATCTCTAGGGATCTCACTAACGTTTTCGCATCCTAGTTTCCAAAGGTTGACTAAACCTTTCCTCTGATACCAACTGTAGAGACCCGAAGCCTGACGTACATGGACATTACATTACATTTGCGGAATACTTAGTATATAACAAAAACACACACACAAGGATCGTAATAGTTTAGTGTCTTTGGAAACTCGGAACGCAATCTTCTAATCGTGGTGAAAGATCTTCAATATCTCCCATAAAGATTTTCCCTTTTTTTACCAAAAACCTTTATTTATATCCTGGGGAAAAGAAAACATAAAAGGGTGAGCTCAAATGCTCAGTAAGGGTATACAAAAGAAATAAAAATCATATCATATCTTTTTGAAAATCATAACCTGCAAAAGAGATCATAATATCTTAACATGGAACAAATCATAGAAGTGAAAATGAGATCACCATAATTATAACATGAAACTTGAAACTTTGTGGCATGCACACATAATCATGGAAAATCATTTCTTGTTAGTCATGACTCTTTGCCAAGACTATCTTAGTGGACAAAGTCCCTTTCTGAATCGAGTAACCCTCGTTTCAGTCCTGTTTCACTGAACCGGTATAACCTACCATTTCAGCCATGTCTATCTCATGAGATATAAAATCTTTACCCAATGCATTGAAGGGAGATATAGGTCCCACCCATCTTATAATGAATCCTTTCTTATGTGTGCCACATAATCATAAATCATACATCATCGCAAAACCCATGTAATAAAAATGGGATTCTTAAACAACATGACATCATAAAACAATTCATATAAGATAAAGGAATTCATAAAAATGTTTCCATCACAACATAATCAAATCCATGTAATAATACGGATAAAAACAGAACCCTTTTATTATCTTAGATGGAAAATAATTTTGATAAAATACTTGAACTCCATTCTTGAGGAAAATATCCTTTCTACTTCAAAAACACTTTTCCTTTCTTAACATGTCGTACAATTATAAACTAAAAGTAGTTTATTAAAAATAAACTTGAAAACTTGTAAAGTAAGCTTCATGTAAATAATGTTTTAGAAATCCATTCATGCCGTATAAGTTAAAAAAACATTCTTCGTACTTTTGTCAGAAAAGTCAAAAAGCACCTCGTATGAAAAACGTCAAAAGATTCCTTTCATATTTTTTACTAAAAACTCACCAAAGGGTAAAATTGGATTTAAAAGATTGTAGTTGGATTGAAATAATATTACATATTTAGGAAACATGGATGTGGATGATAAAATACACCCCAGTAAATACTTACGAATAAACAATCTCGGATAAAAATGTGATTGTGATATTTTCCCTTACCTTAGGTCCGACTTGCTTTGTACGTGTCCGAACCTACTGTATAATGATTTACATAATGTTATTGACTTCTTACAGAATCATATTCATTGTTATGATATCATATATGGTCCACTTATAACTTTATATTACCCGTTGTTTTGTAAATTCATGTTAAAGTAGCGTTTTGGGTAAAATCGTTTCATTTATCGTAGGTGTTTTGACTTGTTGTTCTTGACATTATTATTACTTATATCATGATTTACTTACTTCCAGAATATAAAATATGATTTATATATCATATATATTCAGTATATATATATATAATAGATAGATAAATGAAATGAAAAACACCGTTCATGGAGACGGTAGTCCGTACGTACGCATGAACGCTGTTTTCCTTTCCTTATTGTCTTGAATGGAAGTAAGTAGATGACATACATATGTATATATACATAAATCCAGTAGATTTATAATGTCATATATCTCATTATTATTTCTTATATATACTTTATAATCATTCTTAAATGGTTAACATGGAGAATGAATCTCATCGCGTCGTGGAGACGGTAGTCCGTACGTACGCACGAGCGATGATATCATTTCCATAAATATTGCATTGAATTGGAGTGGATTATACAATATATCAGAATCAATATGATGTTGTAATAACTATGTATAGTTATTCTTTACACCATTATACCCATCCATGTAAGGTGGTGGTGGAAAATAGATTACACCACGGCGTGGAGACGGTATTCCGTACGTATGCACGCGCGGTGATTTCTTTTCCCGTAGGATGGATAGATGGTGAAATAGGGTTGTTTCATACTTATAATAACATATCATTATATGAGTGATACTGATGTTATTACTTCATAATGAAACAACCTAAGAAGAAGAAGTGGAAGAAGAAATAAAGATGAAAGAATTGGTAACGGTAATTACCTCTTCTTTGAAGCGCCTCTTTGAGACCTCCTCTTAAGGCACTAAAATTGGTCTTTGAGGAAGACCAGAACCTCTAGGATGTTTCTAGGGAAGTGGAGAAGAGATTTTGGCAGGGTTTGGCCGAGCTTGAGTGCTCAAATTGGTGTGAGGAGGAAGGGGGAGGAGGTGTCCTTTTATAAGGGAGGAGAGGGGCACCTTAGGAATATCTCAAAATATTATTTTATTATAAAGTCAAGTTCGGTTTTAATTAGCTCCAAATTGATTTATTTCGAGGCTAAGGTGGGGATGGGTCGAAATCCTATCAACCAATAGAATTTAGACAAGTTTAGGATATTATTTTAACCTTATCAATTAGATTTAACTCTAAGTTAAATAATTTAACTTTTACCGTGTCTTTTTGTTTCCTTTCACTATATGGTTAATAAACTTACTATAACATGCCAAAAGAACCCCAAATTGTTTATTATTAATACATATATCCTTATCTAAGTCATTTGGCCGAACCTTAGATTTTTAGTAATAAAATAACAATTAATTATATAATATTTTATTTAAAAACTATTTTGTGTCAATTTTGACACTATTTGATATATGATTTTTGTGAAAGTCATAAAAGAATTATATGTTCGAACCAAGTTGATTAAATCAACAAACATATATCATAGTAACCTATAAAATTATTGTAATTCATAAAAAATCTCAAATTACATTTATTTTGGTGTTTATAACATCAATTATGTCAATATTTCATTAATAAGATAATTACTGCATCATCGTTGTGTCATAAATAAATTAAATTATTTTATGTCTAAAAATTGAAAATAAAATACCATCATGTAGGAAATCTTTTTAGCTTTCTAATGAATATTTACAATCGAATTTATCTTATGTATAACCCCATATTAAAAATGATTTACTTATTAAACTTTGATTTTAACTATTTTAACCTTTCTTTAAATAAATTAATAATAAATGTCCTAATCTAATCCAAGTGGGCCTAAATGGTCATATTTTATTCCTAAGTTTGTTTTTGGTCGAATTACACTTGTCCAATAGAATTAGGACATGTGTTAGGGTAATAGTAATATCATATTTACCCTTAGTTACCCTATTTACTATTAACCGCGGTAAAAAAAGTAAAAAGTTACTATTCACCAAAAAATTATTTTCATCTCATTGAACCACATTTTAGTCCTTGATATTAACCGTGTCTCTCGGATTTTCGAAATTCCATTCATAGAAGCGGCAAAATTAAGTTTTATGAAAAATTCAGTTTTTTTTAACTACCACTTAGTAGTTTCACTATTCATCAAAAATTGATGTTTTTCAGAACAATGCCAAATTTTCATCCTAAGCTATATTTCATATTCCGAATTCAAAAATGAAATCAATTTTACCAAATTCATAACATAGAAGTTTCATTAATTAATTTTATAAATAAATCCTGCTGTTAAAATAAATAGCGTGTTTTTAGGAAACAATATATATCAAAAGATTGACACTTGATTATGTCTGGTTTAAATGTGAAATTACAACCAATGACCAACATTGTATTAAATTGTAAAAATATATTCTAAATATACTTTAAAACCACTAAAATTAATAATTTATCACTATTAATTATTTCGATTAAAAAATTTGTTTTTAATTAAAATTTAGTAATTTTCACTATTCATCAGAATATGAAAGTTATCCGAAAAGTACCAAAATTTCACCCTAAGCTAATTTCGATATTACGAATCCAAAAATGAAATCAATTTTGAAAAATAAAATTTACAAAATTTCAAAAAGTGGTTATTACTATTCATAACGGCTAGTTTTAATAACATTTTAATAGCATATCGCTGTTTAGTGAAACTCGTTATTGCGTACTACACACGCTATCGAGGAAGGTCGTGATTGCGTGTAATGAAAGGCAAGTCAAGGATGCGTGTTGTGCAAGATCCTTTTCGTGTAGCGTACAACACAAGACATAAGTGAAAGAAAAAGAATATTTTTCATAAAATCTTGGGCTGTTACAAATAAGGTACATCTCAGATAAATAAAAGTGATATGGGAAAACCCTTACCTTATGTCTGAAAGTGTTATGCAGTTCTACTTAATATCCTTGAAAATGAAATTTGATTTATTAATAATTTAATTCAAGAAATTTTCAAAATTTATTTTATTTATTATCATTTTATTAATTACATTTATATCCTTTTATGAGTTATAACATTAAATTCCATCGTTTGGGACTGTTCGTTTCCCTTGTTTTCCTGATTGGTCCACTTGTAAACCTGTGGGAAAGATCATGTGAAATAGGGATAGATATCTAGAAATGAATTAATTTGTTATTGATAAACATAAAATTGATTTAATATTATTATATAGTATTTTTTCTTGATATAAGGATGATTAATTATATAAAATGTTAATAACAACCATTTGGATTATTTTGTCATCTTTCAATCATCACACAATAGTTTTGTTTTATGAATTAGTATTATAATATATATTCTTTTTACAAAACATTAAAAATGGTTAATTAATAATATTTATTTATATTCTACTAATGAAAATGGTTTTATGTCTATTATTTAAGGAAAAAATGAAAAATGAAAACTCATCATCCACGAAGGTGGTAAATCAACACCTCATTGATAACTATTTCTTTTTTTAAATAAAAAGGTTAAGGAAAAACATTGATAGTGGATATATCATTATCATAATAAAATTAAATTATAACTATGATAATGGAGTTATAATTAACTTTTGGATAGAGTAGGTAAGCAAACCATAGGAAATGAAAATAAATTGAATGAAAATTAAAAGAGAAAATGATAATTTTACATCTTGAATTCCTCCGATTGACAACCTCTTTAAGAATCATTAAAATGATATTTTGTGTGACACCAGCAATACCAAAATGTAGAGTATATATTGGTAGATTTATTAGTTATAAATTGTAAAATCTTAAAGTCTTCGAAGGTGTAAGGAGAAGTGGTGGTGATGGGTAGTATTTATAGTGGAGGAGAGGAGTGTTTTTATTATTATTTTATTCAATAGTTTATTATTATGGATCAAGTCTATGATTTGTTTTAATCATACCACTAAATATATTAAAATAATAAATAATAGTTTAAGATTATTTTCTTAAATTATCCATATATAATGACCTGTACTTTACATACATTGTTAATACTTCAAAATTGAAGCACACTTATTACAACATATGACAAAACCACAAAGGACCGTATAGGTATAGTGTCTTTAGAAACTGGGAAACATAAACAACCGGTTCATAAATCTTCTATAGTGTCTCCCATTTATTTCATCATATCTAGGGTCCCATTTAGCATATTCTACTTAATATCCATCTTCCTGACCTGGGAAAAAAACATAAAAGGGTGAGCTCAAATGCTCGGCAAGGGCAAATAAAGGAAATAAAAATCATATCATATCTTTTTGAAAATCATAACCTGCAAAAGAGATCATAATATCTTAACATGGAATAAATCATAGAAGTGAAAATGAGATCCCCATAATCATAACATGAAACTTGAAACTTTGTGGCATGCACACATAATCATGGAAAATCATTTCTTGTTAGTCATGACTCATTTCCAAGACTATCTTAGTGGACAAAGGCCCTTTCTGAACCGAGTCACCCTCGTTCCAGTCCTGTTTCACTGAACCGGTATAACCTACCGTTTCAGCCATGTCTATCTCATGAGATATAAAATCTTTACCCAATGCATTGGAGGGAGATATAGGTCCCACCCATCTTATAATTAATCCTTTCTTATGTGTGCCACATAATCATAAATCATACATCATCTCATAACACATGTAACAAAAATGGGATTCTTGAAACATCATGACATCATAAAACAAACCATATAAGGTAAATGACTTCATAAAAATAATTCCCTCACAACATAATCAAATCAATGTAATAATAGGGATAAAAACAGAACTCTATATTATCTTAGATGGAAAATAATTTTTATAAAACATTTGAACTCCATTCTTGAGGAAAATATCCTTTCTACTTCAAAAACACTTTTCCTTTCTTTAAATGTCATAAAATTCTAAACTAAAAGAAGTTGATTAAAAATAAACTTGAAAAATTCTAAAGGAAGCTTCTTGGAAGTAATGTTTTAAAAATCCATTCATGCCGTATAAGTTAAAAAAACATTCTTCTTACTTTTGTCAGAAAATTCAAAAAAGTACCTCGTACGACAAAAGATTCCTTTCATAGATATTACTAAAAACTCACCGAAGGGTAAAAATGGATTTAAACAATTGTAGGTGGATGGAAATAATATTACATATTGATGAAACATGGATGTGGATGATAAAATACACCCCAGTAAATACTTACGAATAAACAATCTCAGATAAAAATGAGATCGTGATATTTCCCTTACCTTAGGTCTGATTTTCTTTGTACGTGTCCGAAGCTCCTCTTCTTTGGAACGCCTCTTTGAATCCTCCACTTAGGGAACTAATATTGGTCTTTGAAGAAGACCAGGACCTCTAAGATTATTCTATGGAAGTGGAGAGGAGAAAATGGCAGGGGTTGGCCAAGCTTGAGTGCTCAAATTCGTGTGAGGGGGAGGGGGAGGAGGTTCCCTTTTATAAGGGAGGAGAGGGGCACCTTAGGAATATCTCAAAATATTATTTTATATTAAAGTCAAAATCGGTTTATAATGGTTCCAAATGGTCTTATTTCGAAGCTAAAGTGGGGATGGGTCTAAATCATATCAACCAATATGATTTAGACAAGTTTAGGGTATTATTTTAACCTTATCAATTAGATTTAACTCTAAGTTAAATAATTTAACTTTTACCGTGTCTTTTTGTTTTCTTTCACTATATGGTTAATACACTTACTATAACATGGCAAACGAACCCCAAATTGTTTATTATTAATATATATATCCTTATCTAAGTCATTTGTCCGAACCATAGATTTTTAGGAATAAAATAACAATTAATAATATAATATTTTATTTAAAAATTATTTTGTGTCAATTTTGACACTATTTGATATATGATTTTTGTGAAAGTCATAACAGAATTATATGTTCGAACCAAGTTGATTAAATCAACATTAATATATCATAGTAACCTAGAAAATTAGTGTAATTCATAAAAAGTCCGAAATTACATTTAATTTGGTGTTTATAACATCAATTATGTCAATATTTCATTAATAAGATAATTACTGCATCATCATTGTGTCATAAATAAATTAAATTATTTAATGTTTAAAAATTACAACTAAAATACCATTATGTAGGAAATCTTTTTGTCTTTCTAATGAATATTTATAGTCGAATTTATCTTTTGTATAACCCGATATTAAAAATTATTTACTTATTAAACTTTGATTTTAACTATTTTAACCCTTCTTTAAATAAATTAATAATAAATGTCCAAATCTAACCCAAGTGGGCCTAAATGGTCATATTTCTATTCCTAAGCTTGGTTTTGGTCGAATTAAACTTATCTAATAGAATTATGACATGTTTTAGGGTAATAGTAATATCATTTTTACCCTTAGTTACCCTATTTACTATTAACCGCGGTAAAAAAAGTAAAAAGATACTATTCACCAAAAAATTATTTTTATCTCATTGAACCACATTTTACTTACTGATATCAACCGTGTCTGTCGGATTTTTGAAATTACATTCACAGAAGCGGTAAAATTATGTTTTATGCAAAATTCAGTTTTTAACCTACCACTTAGTGGTTTCACTATTCATCAAAAATTGAAAGTTTTCAGAAAAATACCAAAATTTCACCCTAGGCTAATTTCGATATTCTGAGTCCAAAAATGAAGTCCATTTTGAAAAATAAAATTTATAAAATTTCAAAAAGTGGTTATTACTATTCATAACGGCTAGTTTTAATAATATTTTAATAGCATATCGTTGTTTAGTGAAACTCGGTATTGCGTACGACGCAAGCTATCGAGGAAGGTCGCGATTGCGTGTAAAGTAAGCCAAGCTAGTATGTAGTGAAATATTCCTTTGATGATATAAAAAAAACAAAATATTACTCATAAAAATCTCGGGTGTTACATTCTACCCCCCTTAAAAAGAATTTCGCCCTCGAAATTCGTCACTTTGTAACAAACAGATGAGGATACTTCTCCCTCATCATATCCTCAAGCTCCCATGTAGCTTCTTCAAGTTGGTGGTTCCTCCATAAAACTTTCACCAATCGAGCGGTCTTGTTTTTTAGGACTTTTTCGCTACGATCCAGAATCTCTATCGGTTGTTCTTCATAAGAAAGATCTTGCTCCAGCGGTACAACTTCTGAGCTGAGTACATGTGAAGGATCAGGTATGTACTTTCTCAGGAGAGATACATGGAACACATCATGAACTTGAGAGAGATTCGGTGGAAGCACCAATCGGTAAGCTACCTTCCCAACACGATCCAGTATTTCGAAAGGACCGATATATCTAGGGCTCAACTTCCCCTTCTTTCCAAATCTCATAACCCTCTTCCAGGGAGATATTCGTAAGAACACTTTATCACCCACTTCAAACACTAGGTCTTTTCTTCGGTTGTCGGCATAACTTTTCTGTCGACTCTGAGCTGCTCTTATGTGTTGTTGAATAGATCTGACCTTTTCTGCCATTTCATCAATGAGATCAGGTCCTAATAGCTTTCTTTCCCCAACTTCATCCCAGCAAGTTGGAGTCCTGCATTTCTTTCCATAGAGAGCTTCATAAGGAGCCATCTGAATACTGGAGTGAAAGCTATTATTATAAGAAAATTCCACCAAAGGTAGGTGTTGATCCCAAACTCCTTTGAAATACATAGAGCAAGATCTCAACATATCTTCTAGGGTTTGAATTGTTCTCTCAGACTGACCGTCTGTCTGGGGATGATAAGCAGTGCTGAAACTCAACTCTGTATCCAGAGTATGCTGAAGTCTTCGCCAGAACTTCGAGGTAAATCTCGGATCCTGATCAGATATAATAGAAAGTGGTACTCCATGCAATCTTACCACTTCCATTACATATATCCTGGAAAGCTGATCTAGAGAGAATTCCTCTCTAATAGCAATGAAGTGTGGAGACTTTGTAAGACGATCAACTATGACCCAGATAGCATTATTGCCTTTGGATGTTATAGGAAGTCCTGTGACAAAGTCCATAGTGATGTTTTCCCATTTCCATTCGGGTATGGGTAATGGTTGTAACATCCCCTTAGACTTTTGTCTCTCAGCTTTAACTTGTTGACAAACCATGCATCGAGAGACATATTCAACAACATCTCTTTTCATGCCATCCCACCAGAAGTACTCTTTCAGGTCCCTATACATCTTCGTGCTTCCAGGATGAATAGAGAATGATGAACTATGAGCCTCATCCAGCAGATCCTTTAATTCAGGGATGGGAGGAACACAAACCCGATTCCTGAACTTTATTATCCCATCACAATCAAGGTTGAATTCAGGAAAATTTCTCACCTTCTTTTGTAACTCTACATCTTCTTTCTGTGCCTCTTTAATCATCACATGTATAGATGGTTGAACATTTATTTGAGAAAGATAAGATTTTCCCCTTCCATTATAATTCCAAGATCCATCCTTTGTAAATCCATAAATATTGGATCTTTTGTGATCCTCATCATGGATAAACTAGCATGGTCTTGTCGACTTAATGCATCTGCCACCTTGTTTGCTTTCCCAGGGTGGTAATGGATTGAGAAGTCATAATCCTTAATCAGCTCCAACCATATTCTTTGGCGCATATTCACCTCCTTTTGTGTGAAAATATACTTTACAATTTTATGATCAGTATAAATATCACACCTTTCACCATAAATGTAATGCCTCCAAATCTTTAAGGCAAAGATTACTGCAGCCAACTCCAAATCATGTGTTGGGTAATTTTTCTCATGGATTTTCAACTGTCGTGAGGCATAAGCTATCACCATATCATTTTGCATAAGAACACACCCCAATCCCTTCTTGGATGCATCACTATAGATCTCAAACCTGTCTCCACTACAAGGCAGTGTGAGAACAGGTGCACTGGATAACCTTCTTTTCAACTCCTTGAAATTCTCTTCACATTCCTCTGTCAAAACAAACTTAACTCCTTTCCAAGTCAACATGGTGAGTAGATTAGATAATCGTGAAAAATCCTTTACAAAACGTCGATAATATCCAGCCAAACCAAGAAAACTTCGGATCTCAGTTACTGTTGTTGGTCTCGACCATATTTCGATAACCTCAATTTTTGCTGGATCCACAGATATCCCCTCTTTTGAGATTATGTGACCCAAAAATGCAACTTTTTGAAGCCAAAATTCACACTTGGTAAATTTGGCATAAAGCTTCTCCTTTCTCAGGGTCTTCAATATAATTCTCAAGTGATCTTCATGCTCTTCCTTTCTCTTTGAATAGAAAAGAATATCATCTATAAAGACTACCACAAATTGATCAAGATAGTCTCTAAAGAGTCTATTCATTATATCCATGAAGATAACAGGGGCATTAGTAAGACCAAATGGCATCACTATAAATTCATAGTGTCCATACCTTGTACGGAAAGCCGTCTTTGGTATATCCTCCCTTTTGACCCTTAATTGATGATACCCTTAAAAAAGATCAATCTTGGAAAAGTATTGAGCTCCGCATAGTTGGTCAAATAAGTCATCAATGCGTGGGAGAGGCTATTTGTTCTTGATAGTGATCTTGTTAAGTTCTCGATAATCAACGCAGAGTCTCATTGATCCATCTTTCTTCTTAACAAATAGAATAGGTGCTCCCCAAGGTGACACACTAGGGCGTATGAATCCCTTATCAAGATTCTCTTGGAGTTGCTTCTTCAATTCCTGCAACTCAATTGGGGCCATTCTATAAGGTGTCTTTGAAATAGGCAAAGCACCCGGTACGAGTTCTATTGAAAACTCAACTTCATGATTTGGTGGAAGACCCGGTAATTCCTTCGGAAAGACATAATCAAACTCCCGTACAATGGGCATATTCTTAATCGTGAGTTTCTCACCAACCATTTGAGATAAATAACCTTCATTTAGTGGAATCAAGACCCATAAGATGGAAGGAATTTCCACTGGAAGGTTATGTTCATCCTTGCATTGATAGACAGTCGTAGATTGATCTAGAATATGAAATGTGACTTCCCTTCTTTGGCAATTGATATGAGCTCCATGTAGAGAAAGCCAATCCATGCCAAGAATCACATCAAATTACACTAAAGGATGGATCACAAGATTTGCAGGAAGCACTTTCCCACAAACTTCAATCGGAGAAGAATTATAAACTTTTTATGCGACTGTTGTGCCATTTGGTGTTGTCACAGCTAACTCAACATCTAATTGTTGAGGTAATACGGTGATACCCTTAGAAAATTCTTTAGAAATAAAAGAGTGGGTGGGTCCAGAATCAAATAAAAAATTTGCTACTTTAGAGTGGATGGTAAGTGTACCTTTCACCACTTCGTTATCGTACTCCACATCGCTGATAGAAATTGCATGTGACTTTCCTTGTCTTTAGCCTTAAGATTTTGTTGATGTCGACCATCATCATCAACCCTTGGATTTGGGCATTGATTGGCATAATGCCCCATCTCCTTGCACATGAAACATTGAAGTGTAGTAGGTTCATTATGTGTATCCCTTCCTTTGTTTGCGTCATTAGACATCTTCTTCCCATTATCACGGCATTCAAATGCCCGATGATGTTCCTTTAAACATTTAAAACATTTACTTGTCCCTTTAAGACAACTCCCTCCATGTTTCTTTCCACACTTTGAGCATAAGGGAAAGCTCATCTTCTTTTCAGTGTGCTCTTTAGATTTTCCATTGAATTCCATCTTCCTCTTCTTATCAAACCCATGTGACTGATGGGTTACTCCAATCTCCATCTCGACTTTGAGAGCACATCGAACGATTTCCTCGTAGCTATTGAAGTCCCTTATGGCTAACGCCCTTCGAAGACTTGGTTTTAAGCCACTAAAGAATCGATCGATCTTACTCTCAGGTTGGATAATAATACCAGAAGCGTACCTTGCAAGTCTTGTAAAATTTTCTTCATAGGTACCAACAGATTCATCATCCCTTTGCTTCAGTTCAAGAAACTCTTTCTCCATCTTTGTTCGGAGAATATGAGGGAAGTACTTATTGAAAAATAAGTTCTTGAACTCGTCCCATTCCATAGACTCAATTTCATCCCATTGACTCGTATTCTTAATAATATTCCACCATTGATCAACATCTCCTTCCAAACGATACACTGCTAGGATGACTTTATCATGCTCAGAACATTGAAGAACTGAAAATATATTTTCAGTAGTACTAATCCATTGTTCAGCAACTAATGGATCAGTAGACCCGCTGAAAGAAGGTGGACGCTGCCTCATAAAGGATTCAACAGAATGTTTCTCCTTCCTTTGCTCGTTTGGAAGTCCTGCATGATTCATAGCTTGAGAAAGTTTTGTGAGCATGGCTACAAGATTTTTCATTCCAGCTCCCATATCATTTGGTTGCTCAGGGGGACAATCATTGCATTGCCCATCGCATTCCGCATTAACACGGTTCCTTCGGGTTCCAGCCATTGACTAAAACCAAGAAGAATAGTGTGAGCAACACTAATTATAATAGGAAAACCGAATAAAATTTTCATGCTTAAGGTCTTATCCTAGGTTATTCAAGGCCATTTCTAAAACACTAAGATTGTGTTCTATGCTTAGACATATCCTTAGGGTTCTTACTAAGGCTTTCACATCCTAGTTTCCAAAGGTTGACTATACCTTTACTCTGATACCAACTATAACGACCCGTACTTTACATACATTGTTAATACTTCAAAATTGAAGCACACTTATTACAACATATGACAAAACCACAAAAGACCGTATAGGTATAGTGTCTTTAGAAACTGGGAAACATAAACAACTGGTTCATAAATCTTCAACAGTGTCTCCCATTTATTTCATCATATCTAGGGTCCCTTTTAGCATATTCTACTTAATATCCATCTTCCTGACCTGGGGAAAAAAACATAAAAGGGTGAGCTCAAATGCTCAGCAAGGGCAAATAATGGAAATAAAAATCATATCATATCTTTTTGAAAATCATAACCTGCAAAAGAGATCATAATTTCTTAACATGGAATAAATCATAGAAGTGAAAATGAGATCCCCATAATCATAACATGAAACTTGAAACTTTGTGGCATGCACACATAATCATGGAAAATCATTTCTTGTTAGTCATGACTCATTGCCAAGACTATCTTAGTGGACAAAGTCCCTTTCTGAACCGAGTCACCCTCGTTCCAGTCCTGTTTCACTGAACCGGTATAACCTACCGTTCCAGCCGTGTCTATCTCATGAGATATAAAATCTTTACCCAATGCATTGGAGGGAGATATAGGTCCCACCCATCTTATAATGAATCCTTTCTTATGTGTGCCACATAATCATAAATCATACATCATCGCATAACACATGTAACAAAAATGGGATTCTTGAAACATCATGACATCATAAAACAAACCATATAAGGTAAATGACTTCATAAAAATAATTCCCTCACAACATAATCAAATCAATGAAATAATAGGGATAAAAATAGAACTCTATATTATCTTATATGGAAAATAATTTTGATAAAACATTTGAACTCCATTCTTGAGGAAAATATCCTTTCTACTTCAAAAACACTTTTCCTTTCTTAAAATGTCATAAAATTCTCAACTAAAAGAAGTTGATTAAAAATAAACTTGAAAACTTGTAAAGGAAGCTTCTTGGAAGTAATGTTTTAAAAATACATTCATTCCGTATAAGTTAAAAAAACATTCTTCGTACTTTTGTCGGAAAAGTCAAAAAGTACCTCGTACGACAAAAGATTCCTTTCATAGATATTACTAAAAACTCACCGAATGGGAAAAAATGGATTTAAACAATTGTAGGTGGATGGAAATAATATTACATATTGATGAAACATGGATGTGGATGATAAAATACACCCCAGTAAATACTTACGAATAAACAATCTCAGATAAAAATGAGATTGTGATATTTCCCTTACCTTAGGTCAGATTTACTTTGTACGTGTCCGAAGCTCCTCTTCTTTGGAACACCTCTTTGAATCCTCCACTTAGGGAACTAAGATTGGTCTTTGAAGAAGACCAGGACCTCTAAGATTATTCTAGGGAAGTGGAGAGGAGAAAATGGCAGTGTTTGGCCGAGCTTGAGTGCTCATATTCGTGTGAGGAGGAGGGGGAGGAGGTGCCCTTTTATAAGGGAGGAGAGGGGCACCTTAGGAATATCTAAAAATATTATTTTATATTAAAGTCAAAATCGATTTATAATGGTTCCAAAGGGTCTTATTTAGAAGCTAAAGTAGGGATGGGTCTAAATCCTATCGACCAATAGGATTTAGACAAGTTTAGGGTATTATTTTAACCTTATCAATTAGATTTAACTCTAAGTTAAATAATTTAACTTTTACCGTGTTTTTTTGTTTTATTTCACTATATGGTTAATAAACTTACTATAACATGCCAAAAGAACCCCGAATTGTTTATTATTAATATATATATCATTATCTAAGTCATTTGGCCGAACCTTAGATTTTTAGGAATAAAATAACAATTAATAATATAATATTTGATTTAAAAACTATTTTGTGTCAATTTTGACACTATTTGATATATGATTTTTGTGAAAGTCATAACAGAATTATATGTTCGAACCAAGATGATTAAATCAACATTAATATATCATAGTAACCTATAAAATTAGTGTAATTCATAAAAAGTCTGAAATTACATTTATTTTGGTGTTTATAACATCAATTATGTCAATATTTCATTAATAAGATAATTACTGCATCATCATTGTGTCATAAATAAATTAAAATATTTAATGTTTAAAAATTAAAAATAAAATACCATTATGTAGGAAATATTTTTAGCTTTCTAATGAATATTTATAGTCGAATTTATCTTATGTATAACCCCATATTAAAAATGATTTACTTATCAAACTTTGATTTAAACTATTTTAACCCTTCTTTAAATAAATTAATAATAAATGTCCTAATCTAACCCAAGTGGGCCTAAATGGTCATATTTTTATTCCTACATTTGTTTTTGGTCGAATTAAACTTATCCAATAGAATTAGGACATGTGTTAGGGTAATAGTAATATCATTTTTACCCTTAGTTAACCTATTTACTATTAACCGCAGTAAAAAAAGTAAAAAGTTACTATTCACCAAAAAATTATTTTTATCTCATTGAACCACATTTTACTTACTGATATCAACCATGTCTGTAGGAGTTTTGAAATTCCATTCACAGAAGTGGTAAAATTAAGTTTTATGAAAAATTCAGTTTTTAACCTACCACTTAGTGGTTTCACTATTCATCAAAAATTGAATGTTTTCAGAAAAATACCAAAATTTCACCCTAGGCTAATTTCGATATTCTGAGTCCAAAAATGAAGTCCATTTTGATAAATAAAATTTATAAAATTTCAAAAAGTGGTTATTACTATTCATAACGGCTAGTTTTAATAATATTTTAATAGCATATCGTTGTTTAGTGAAACTCGGTATTGCGTACGACGCAAGCTATCGAGGAAGGTCGCGATTGCGTGTAAAGTAAGCCAAGCTAGTACGTAGTGAAAGATTCCTTTGATGATATAAAAAAAACAAAATATTACTCATAAAAATCTCGGGTGTTACACCATATATCTTCTATGAATCCGCAATTTATTTATTTGTTAAATACCATAAATTACCGTATTTCACTATTCACTAAAAATTCACCTATTTTAGAAAAATCCCAAAATTTAACCCTAAACATTTTTCGACATGTATAATCCTAAAAGGAACTCAGTTTTAGGAAAATAAATTCATAAATATGATAAATTTAATGTTTAAATAAAACCGTAATTTATTTTAAAATTCAGATTTTAATATGATAGCAGATTTTATGAAACATTCAAAAAATACTTAAGGTTTCATAAAATTGTTTTACAATATTATGACAACAAAATATTAATTTTTGAGACTATTTTATCAAAATAAATATTTTTTTAAATAATTATATTAATTATAAAATTGTAAATAATTTTTTTTCACAAAAATATCAGTAGTTAATTTATCATTTTTAAAACAACTATTTACTAATTTAATGATATAAATATATTATATTCTCACTCAGAAGATAATTAAATTTTCAATAAAATTTCATAGGTGAGGATTCTATTCAAATCATAAATTAACTATTAATAAAATTAAAAGGACTATTTTATAAAAATCAAGATTTTATGAATTTCATTGGAAAATAAATACTTTTAGAAAATACCAAAATTTTACACTAAGATAACCGTGACATTAAAATTTTAAAAATTTAATTTATTTTCTTCAATTGAATTTATAAAACTTTCCAAATATTTATTTTAAACAAGTGCACCATTAAAAGGCGGTAAAACTGCCCTTAGAAAAAAAAATATAGCCTTTTTAATTTGTAAAATTGGATTCATTCTTATCGTATTCCAATAAAATAATTTGGATGATTTTAAAAACATATAATATATAAATCTAATTATTTTTCTTACTAATATTCATTCCCACCAATTTCACAACAAAATTATAACAGTTTTTTTAAAATAATGATATTTAATTGTATATCGTTGTTCGTTAAAGCTTGGTGTTGTGAGAAAACTATGTTATTAAATAAATTTAATTTAAAAAGAGACATACCATAAAATCTTGGGGTGTTAGATTCACCCCTCCATTAAAAATTAAATCCTCATAATTTAAAACTTAATTCAAAATTAAAAGGTTGATACATATAAATTCATTTCAGGGAATCCCACATAAAAAATAGGGTTTATAAAAAAACCTATTAAAAATAGGTAAAGATAATTGTGAAGGTCATTAAAAAACTAGGATTCCTAAATATGAGAACATTCACGATGATATAGACATGGAAAAGAAAAAAACTATCATGTTATAGTGGAGAGTAATCGATAACATGGCCATTAGAATGTTGACCATCAAAAAAATATACATCTCTGATCGGTTAAAAGACTATTGATTTATCAGAGTGAAAATTAAATAGAAAAACCATTTTCCAAGGGTTGAGGAATTATTTTAATATATAGAGAAGAACGTGAGAAAATAAATTTACTTAATTCCTTTCCATTTCATAATCTCATCCTATAGTTGTGATTTAGTTTATCACTAGTTTATTTCTTAAATAAAAATATGGATATTCATGATTAATGTATTCTTATGCCTGAATAACTTTGATCAAATGATCCATAAGTCATTATAATGGCCTTTTGACATTTACTAAAACTGAAAAGGGTAGAAAATTTTATCCACTATGATAAATTATACTTTAATCTAAATAAGTAATATTATTAATCCATTGAATATGTATTTAATCTTAAGATTAATCCTAGATATTTCTATCTAAATTCAGTGAACAAGGATTTAGAATAAAGGTAAAATATCCTTAGATTCCCCACCCCAAATAGAATTAATTGTATATTATCGCATATAAAATATTTCAATACCTTTCTCAAATTTAAAACTTAATGAAAACCTATATTCTTAGAATTTTGTAAAGTAGAAGTATTATTATACTATACTTATATTCAGATTATTCTTAAAACCACAATATCATACCATAATTTGTGAATCTAAAAAGTAAAAATTCATTAATCATTCCTCTTCAATTGTAGCAAAAACATAATAGTTGACTTGATCCCTTTTATTGTTCAAGGATATTTTTTTATGCTTGAGAAAATCATTTATGTGGTGCCCTATCTCTTTAAAGTTGAAAATTGCCCATTTGTATATTTTTATTTCTCTTACATTCATGATAATGGTGACCTTTCTCTCCACATTTTTTGAAAAACTCTTGTTCCCTTTAGGAAAGTACCGGGGGGTTTCTTCCCATAATTATCACATTTTGTAAAAACATTATTTCCCTTTTTCCATTTATCCATATCTTGATCTACCATTATATTCTTCTATTTCCTTACCTTGATGTCATAAAACTAAGAGAATTCTATCTCTTTCTTGAAAACACATGAAGCTATATCCTCATATGTTGAGAATTTTTGGGAATCTAGAACCCTTCATAGAATTTGATTAATACCATCAAAGAAACGATCAATATTATTCTTTAGATTATATATGAAGTCCAATTAATTATTTTTTAGCATTTAAAAGTTAGATTCATACTTTGAAACATTTTCTTTATATTTTTTGTCTTAGACTTAAGAATTGTTTGTCCATATCCACTAACTATTCGCGAGGGAAATATTTTTCCAAAAAAGTTATTTTAAATACTTCCATTCCATGTTTACTATTTATTCCTCCTACTTTTTGTTTTTAATTTATAACCAATATTGATCTACATATTTTTACGGATGATAAAATTTCATGATAAACTTATCCCTTTCATTAATTTCCAATGTGATAAATATATTTTCTATGGAACTTATCCACTACTCAACTACAAATGGATTTATAGTCCCTTTGAATGATGGATGTTGTTATCTCATAAAAAGGTACACCACTATTCCTCCACATTATAGATCAGGATGCATCATATGGATAAGGTTATTGTTCATAACCAGAGTAAGCTATACCAGTATAACTATAAGTCGTTTAGCACCGGTAATAGTTCCAGTTCTAACATAATTATTACATAGTTGGGAAATCCCTAAATGGGATACACACATTGATAATGTTACCATATTTTCCACTATTAATCATGTCTAAACAACGACATACACTAAATTAGGTTATGAATCATAACACTGAATTTCAAACATGAAAATATGTTAACATAAATTGGAATTTTATTCATAGCTAATATCATAATCATAAATTTGGTTTCCTTGGGGTCATGTTTACTTTTAAATCCATCATAATGGTTTTTAATTAAAATTTGATTTTTCTTAATCATATCCCATAGGAGTGTCAATACAGGTGAGCAGTAATCCATATTGTCATTTATAAAGTTATTCCATGTCGGGCCCAACACACCATGTCAGAGTTGTTACCCCAAGGTACATATGACCAAGAACCATATCCACTCATATTATATAGAATGAGATGTATTGATTGGAAGTCCCACATAATCTATACTGCAAAAAAATTATATATGTTCTTACAGGAATACCCTCAAAATGTATCTTTAGGGTTATGTTCCCTAATTTATGTTTATAGATCTAGCTTCCAATTTTTCTACTAAACTTACTCTGTTACCAACTGTAAGGACCCTGACACTAAAAACATGGAGCCAGTGGCATAATTTCTTACCTTAGTACTATGAAAAAAATTTATCATCCTAAAGGAATGAATAGTTTATAATTTTTGTAATACTAGATACAAACATAACTTTTAAATTAAAACCTATAAAGAAAAACAACATTTAAATAGTATTTGAAACATCCATAAACTGTCATATTATCCCTAAAAGTCATTCAGAATATACATATTTGTATACTGACGATAAATAAAACATAAGAAAGGGGTGAGATTAAATTCTTAGTAAGGGAAAACATTACAAAAAATCTATCATAAATAAATAGAAAAGATAAGATATATTGAATAACTCAAAACAAATTCCATTAAAACAGAATCTTGATTATAATTTTGTAGGAATAAAAGATGAATAAATAATGATATATAAATAATAACACGAGAATAAATCATAACCATGGATACTTTAATAATAGAATAATCACATGAGCCATAAATTACTAATATCAGAATAAAAGAATGTATAATTCCAAACATCATAAACGCACCGTCATGTCTTTGGCTAAGACACCATATATAAATGTGTAAAAACCCAGTTTAGTTTTTCTCATTATACCTACCGATGCATTTAGGTGAAACAATGACCCCCACTCATCTCTTACGATGTCCAATGCATTCCTCATATGAAAGGGGTAAACATAATCAAAATATACATTAATATTGAATCTAGAATATGATATTTTAATAACTTTCCCCCAAAAAATAAATATAATAATAAAACATCTACAGTAATTTTGAGAATTGTATCAAGATAGTACATCATCAGTCAAAATAACTATAATCCATTTAATAAAATATATTATGTTATATCAGAGAATATTAATACCAATTAATTATATTATTAAAAAGAGGATGTTGAAATTAAAAAAGATACTCTAATAAAATCATCAATGAATTATTGATAGAAATACAGTTTTTACATTACAAAGAACAGTTATTTTGGAAAAACCACTTTTATTTATCATAAAATCATATTTTAAACATATATATCCCTGAAAATAAATGTTATGGAAATTGAAATTATATTTTAGGAATAAATAATTTTCAACTAAAATGAAGACATTGGGAAAAAAGTTTTTAAGAAACATTGAAATGGTTCACTTCAGTACTATTTTCGGAAAAATATAAAAGTGTATTAAAAGAGAAAAAGAAATAATGGTTTTCATAATACAAGAACCCCAAAAAGATATTATTTCATGACAAAATGATTAATTTCCTTAAAATAGCAGCTTCTTAAAAAAATTATGTAGTATACATAAAAATGGGTATGAAATTGGGAATCTCCTATTATTCCGGCTTTCGTTTCGAGAGGAATTGAGAATGGATCTTTATAAATCATGTACTTACCCAAAAAAAAGGATGAAATGATGAAAATTAATGCGTTTGGTACATATAAATAGAATCTATAATATTTTTTAAAAAATAAATAATAATTACATTATGATAAAGAGATAGAAAGTGTAACCAGAAAGAAAAATGGAGGTTTGGAAGGAATCTCTTACTACTTTGAAAACAGTCAAACCCTATGCCCCATAAAATTAATGAACAACAAATAAAATATTTAAAATCATGAAGATAAATAGATTCAATATATGATACATCAATGATATTTATAAATAAACAAGAAACAAGAAATAGTGGTGAATAAGGCATATATCAAAAAAATAAATGTGGTATGAAAAAACCCTTACCTTCCGTATGAAAGTGTTCTGTAGTTTCCCTAAATTTCCTGGATAATGAAATTAGATTCATTAAAAATTTAATTCAAAAAATTTTAAAATTTTATTTTATATAATTTAATTTAGTTATGTTTATTTATGGCTTTTTTAATGAGTTATAGGATTCAATTTTTTTTCATTTGAGATTCTTTGTTTCCTTAGTTCTCTTTATTGGTTCTCATGTATATATGTAAGAAAGATTGTGTGAAATGGGAATAGTTATCTAGAATTGAAATTTTATGTTATTAATGAATTTATATGATATTTAATGTTCTTCTATATAATCTTGTTTCCATTTATGAGGAAGATTCATTAGATAAAATGTTAATGATAACCGTTTGGATTTTTTTGGTGTTTTTGATCATCACACACTAGTTTTATTTTAAGATTTAATATCAAGTATATAAAATTGGTAAAGAACAATAAAATAGATTTAATAAATATATTAAAGTCTAGTTTAACAATAAAAATGGCTCAATTACCAACCATGAATGTGTGATTAAAATAATGAAAACTCATCATCAATGAAGGTGGTAAATCGACACCTCATAGATGATGTTTTTATTTTTTGAATAAAAAGGGGAAGATAAAATAGTTAATTGTGGATATACCATTAACATAATAAAATTATAGTATATATAAGATAATAGAGTGATCATTATGTTTGGATATAGGAGGTAAGTATTGGAGAGGAAAATAAAAGAAATTGAAAGAAAATTAAAAGTGTGAATGGGGATTTTAACTCTTGAATTAATCTCATTGAGAACCTACATAGAGAACATTGAAATGATATTTTGGGTGATAAAAGAAAGAAAAAACATGGGGGTGGCTTGGGAGAGGTATTGGGTAGAAATTGAATAAGATTTAGGGCTCAAGATGTGTTAGGAGAAGAGGTGGTGATGGGTGATATTTAGAGTGTAGGAGATGGGTGTTTTTTTGATTATTTTATTCATTAGTTTATTATTTTGGATTAATAATATGAATAGTTTAAACCTTACTAATAAAAATATTATAATAATGAAGGATATTTTTTAGATTATGGGCTTATGTTTACCATAAATCATCTATAACTCAATAATTAATGTATTTATTAAATATCACAAATTATTTTATTTCACTATTCACAAAAATTTAACTAATTTAGAAATTAAAAAACAATTCTAAATTTATTTTTACTTTTATACTTTAAATAAGGACTCAATTTTAGGAAATTAATCTTCTAAATATGATAAATTTAATTTATAAATAAAATCAGCATTTATTTGAAAATACTGATTTTAATATTATAACTTATTTTATGAAACTTTCAAAAATAATTAATCTATCATAAAATTATATTATAATAATAATATAAAAAAATATTAATTTATGAATATATTTTTTAAAAATAAATTTCATCTCAAATCATTATATTAATTATAAAATTGTTAATAATCAATTATGTTTAACAAAAATATTAACACATAATTTATCATTTTTTAAAACATATATTTACATATTTATTGATATAAATATATTATATTATCATTTATAAGATGAATAAATTTTACTTATAGTTTCATATATGAGGTTACTTTTAAAATAATAAAAAGAATATTTATATAATGAAAATTACAGTTTTATAAAATTAGGGACTTTCACTATTCACTGGAAAAAACATATTTTCAGAAAAAAATAATTTCACCCTAAGATAATTTTGAAATTTCAATTTTAAAAATGAATTATATTTTTTTCAATAGAATTGATAATAGTGTATAATTTTTTTAAAATTATACCACCACTAAAAGGCTTTAAAACTTCCTTTTGAAATAATATAGCCTTTTAATGTGAAAAATTAGATCGATTATATTCTTTTGATTATAAAATAATTTTGATGTATTTGAAAACATATAATATATTAATTTCATAAGTTTTCCATACTATTCATTCCTTCCAATTTGACGGCTAGGTTATAAAAATCATTTTCAAATAAAGATATTTTATTGTATATCATTATTCACTTAAGATTGGGGTTGTGTGAAACCCATTATATTTAATAGATTAAATTTTAAAAGAGGAATACTATAAAATATTAAGGTTTAATAATTTATGCATAGAATAACATGTCACATGTTTTGTGACATCTGCCATGCACCATGTGATCATGTTTTTGTGGCTCAACTTTTACCATGGAGGGTACCGAAGAACGAACACAACTGGTCACAAGGGAATGACTAGAGTACACGAGAAAAACTCAGTACTTGGATATTGATAGAAACCTAAAATGACCTAAAATATATGGTAATATCTAGATTATCATGAGTATGGGTAGGTGGTATGTCATGTTTCGTCCTAACCTCTACGCAACATGCACCCTCAAAGGACATGCTTTCTATTTGAAGGACTACATTATGTGTGAGATGGCGAGACACATGCATACTCGGGGTAAGATAGACATACCATGTACACATTAGTACATGCTATGGGATTTTTCATGATAATTTGAGGTATTCTATCTCTACACTATGGATTAGTTTTAGTTTATTATTACCCCTTATCCCGTCCATATAAGGGTATGATGTGTCATTTCATCATGAGCGTACAATTATTATTCCCTCTACATGTTTTGTCTCAAATAGAGTTCATGGTATCCTTTCATAATTCCTAGGGTGGGATCCTATATCATATATTCTTCCCTAGGAAGGGTTATTAGTATCTACGTGTGAACCATGTGTATGTTATAAAACCCAAATCTAGTAAATTAATCTATTTGGGTTTATACAGTTGTCTGGGGTGCGATCCCCTATATGGGTTTAGAGATCTTCAGAGATCTAGTTTGTACTTCATGGATGAGAATCAATTAGAATAACCTATCCTATACATACCATCTATGTAAACATAGCTCATCGAGTGAGAAAATTTCACTGAGCATTATGTTGAAGACTAAAAAATAATCCTTTTTAAGGGAATGTATGAGACCTATTTGAGACTTATAGTGTATTATGATTATATCTCGGTTATTATAATTATATTTATTTTTTTTTCGTTCATACTGTTTCACATTAATTTTAGTTAATGAGCAGATTACTATTGATTATTTATATTGAGTAATTTCATAGTGCCCTACTGGGTATTGTTATACTCACCCATGCATGGGATCTTCCCAAACATATCGTGTCTCATTCAGATAACATGCCTTTTGATGGTGTATTAGGATGACCATGAGTAGTTAGAGCATTGTGACCTTGATTTACCATTGTTAGACTAGGTGTTTCATTTGACATTAGTGTCCCTCCTGTTAAGGTGGAAATTTTGTCACCTTTTGATGGGCTTGTGTTAGGACTTTTTATTTCATTATAGTATAATTGATAAGATCACATCTCTTTCCAGGTACGTTTCTCTCTGAGTTTCTTTTAATTTTTGCCTTTGTAGCCAAGTCATGTTCAGTTATAGAGGGCCTTGTTAGGGAAAATGAACTAATTTGTAGGGTTCTATTCTTTTTTAATTAATTTAGTATAGGTATAACTGGGGCCAAGTGTCAATATGGGTTCATGGTATATTTATAAGTTTAAATGTGGTTTCAGGTTGGTTTAAAAAGAAATTGGGATGAAACATTCACTAAATAACATTTACACATCATGAAAAGAGATTACATGTTGTGTAATTATTCATGGGTCTTAAAAAATAAATCTAAGGGGATGATTTTTAAGAGGAAATCATTAAAAACAATTACATGATTTGAAACCATATTACATGCTGTGTAAAATCCTGACCTTCTATTTTAAACATGTTGTGCCACTAAAATTCTCTATGTTTCAGTTTCATCACCTCTTCACATGACCATAAGGTATTATCTAGGTGAGTTTTAAATTACCTCCTCTGTTATATATGTTCAATTTGTGTTCTCAATCCATGGTAAGTTCATTTGGTGAGGTTGCCTACTACTTTCCTTTTGTTCTCTAACCATTACGGTGAAATCCTTTCACTGGTTTTGGTAGTTGGTTTTGATCTAGAAACCTCTTTTTAATCATCTAAACCTTCTTCCTCCGGGGATTTGGCCGTTGTAAGCATTGTTGAATCTTGGGTCAAAGATAGAGGGTCTAAATATGAAACCTATGTTTTCAATATTTTCATGTTTATTCAATATTGTGATTGTTCCCTTGTTGCCTGAATCGAAATAAAATAAATAATTGAATGATATCATGCCTTGAATTCCATTAGTTTCAAATGGATGTTTTATTGTTTAACAGATTAAGGTATTTTTAGAATGAAAAGATACATAGGGATATTTATTGTTTATAGTGTCCCTAAATTGTGTCTAAATGCTTATTGAAATAATTGTTAATTAATTGTAAATTGAATTGAAAAGTTCACCATGAAAGAAATCATGGTAATACGAATAATTAACCATTAATATATATGACGTGGTATTGTGATGTCTGTTACATATGATTGGAATTGTATTCTATATTGAGGTGATTATATAAAGGGATATGAATAGGAACTTTCCTTCATATATTATATAATGTAGATAATAAGAGGGCTTAGCCCAATCCATGTAGTAATGCTTATAGAGAATGTTCTATGCCTAGTCCCATGTTTTAATGCTTTTTGGATTTTATACTGAATTGTTTTTGTGACTATACCATGGTAACATGAATGTGGGTAGCATGGTTATAAGACATGATTAGAGATATTCCGACATTTTGATGAAGCAGGTTATTTACCCTGGTTATATGGGTGTGGTTGGTATGGATATAATTCTTGCTTAGAGATATTCTGGAATGGGGCCAAAATAGGTTATCTTCCTTGGTTATATGAATGTGGTTGGAATGGTTATAAGTCATTCTTAGAGATATTATGGAATGGGGGAGAAATAGGTTATTTACCTTGGTAATATGGATGTGGTTGGAATGGTTAGAAGACATGTTCAGATATATTGACACATAGAACCAAAAAGGTTATTTACCATGGTTATATGGACGTGGTGGGCATGGTTGGAGGACATGCTCAGAGTTATTTCGATATAGAGCCAAAGAAGGGTTTTTTATTTAATTAACTGTCAGATTAATTAAAATACCCACCAATCACTTTATTGTATACACTTAATATTATACTAGTTTAGTTTAAGCATAGTGGTGTCGACCTCTTGAGTTTTAATCACACCCTATGTGGGCCACATCTTCTTACCCAAGAATACAATGTGGATGTGGGGTTGGACAAGTGAAAATGACGTTGTCGTAGACTGTTTGGTATAGGGATAGTTTTGGTGATGAGACCGGCATGGTGATTAGTATACAAGACATTGTGTATTTTATTAAAGTCTAATTGTATTTTTGTTATATTTTTTTATCATGACAATTATTTACATTCTAGCATGTCATTACATTTCCCTTATTATTTATTGGCATATTTTGTTGGATTGTATTGTTGTCTTCTACATTGTTTTACTCTATCATTTCTATTTTAGTATGAATTGTTTGTTTTTATACAACACTTCATACCTTGGGTGTATAGTCATCCCAAAATACTATCAAAATCCTTGCTATTATAAGACATCTTGTGGCATACAAGGAGATTCTCTTGAGGTCCCATAAACTACCCTCTCTATCCAGGTGAGAGAATTTTAGATCGGAGGATTTTATAAAGTTATATCAAAGGAGTATGTTCTCCTTTCATCCTCTTTATATATTGGTAAATGTATATTGGAGTCTAGGATGTTTTGGGACTTGGTATTGATCTTGTAAATGGGTGTAGCTAACCCATTTACGATGTAAAATCCAAGTACCAAGGGAAGAGATTACTGTTTGGGATATGTTCTCATTATAGTTGATTTTATTTCATCTTAGGTGATTCATATGTTTTGTGAGGATTATTTTTTTACGATTTTATTATTTCTTATGTTATGTACTCATGGCCCGATATGGAACAAGATAAGAATAAATGCATCATAATAGGCATAAATGAATATATTAGTATGAATTTTTCATAATAGGGACATATCTATTATTAAATTTGATATATATACTTTCCTGTTGAAATATGATATGAGACACCCTTTTTCATTGAATAAAAGAAATGGGTTGTTGTGACATGCTAAGATACTTGTAAGCCTTGTCTAGAGAGACCAAGAGTTAGTAGTTCTCTATTTTAGTCACATGTTGGGGTTGATCTTATTTCTAGTAAGTTCTCTAAAGCGTGCATATCTCTTTAGAGAAAATACTTCTATATCATTTTTGAATTGAGAGTCAGGAGAGTGGTAATTAAAACACTCCTAACATAGATCAAATAGAGATTACTATAGTTCCGAACGAGTAAATGGATGTTCTGCTTCATGATAGTTTCCTAAGGGTCATGCGATCCACGGAAAGGGAGACTGTTCATCAATTCCTCTGATATATGAGATGACAAGAGAGTTTCAACTTCATTATCTGAAAATTTTTATTGGGAAAGGGGGGACCTAGGAAGCTATGTTTTGGATTGAGTTAGTCCATAAAATCATCAAGAATATCAAGAAAACCATATATAGGTGGGTGAATCTTGAATTGTAAATGCTTCATTGACATGGAAAGCATTGGTGGGATATTCTAGAAGAAGCTGGGAAGCAGGATGAGATATATTGGATGTACTTTGAGAAACAATTCTGAAGAAATTTCTTTCCCAAAACCCCGAGTGATTAAAAATATTCCGAGTTCATTCATCCGATGTAGGTGGGATTATCAGTGTTGGACTATAGTGGATGTTTTATTGACCTACAATGCTTGGTACCATCTTTGAAATCTAATGAGATCTCTAGGTAAAGACATTTCCCTGACAGTATTCACAGTGAGATTAGGTCATAGGTAAACATTTTATCTTTAAGAAGCTTAAATCTGTGATGAATCAGACTCTCATCATTAAATGGAATCTTAGAGTGGCTCTAAGAAGTGACCAAGACATTTCATTCAGGAAATATTAGAGTTTTTCTTTTTTGTGGTGAGAAGTGTTGTTATGATAATTTCCATGAAATATGTAGTGGGAAGAGTATTCAAGGAAGTGTACAACCATCTCAAAACCATGTTCCATTCTAGAACTATTAGTGTATCAATTTTGTCCACAAGAGCTTACAATGCCCCTACCCTACAAAAGAGTGTCACATCTATGGCAGACTATGCCATCTTTGAAGGTTCTGTTTGAAATTTCCATAGCAAACCATTAGAAGATGATCAAGATATGCATTAGACGTGATAAGGGGATTACCTAAACCTCCGCAAGGTGGTAGTTCGAGTTCCACATGTCGTTCAGGAAGAGGTACGGTATGTGAACACCCATTTCATGAGAAAACATACCAAGAAAGGGAAATAGATTCGGGTAGTTAAAGTAAATCCTAGGGAAGAGGGAAAAAACAGTTTCACGGTATAAAGACTACTCTGACTTCCCTAGATGAAGGAATATCTACAATCAAAGGTATGATTATTGTATCATCTACCATATCTTTTGTTTTTTTGATATATGAGAATCACATTCTCTTCCATCTTCTATTTTTTAAAATGGATTGGGATTAGATGTGAAAAGTATATTTAATTTTTAAACATTAACATACGATTGGGAGTGTGTTCCAGAAATTTTAAACATTGTAAGGTGTGTTATATAGATATTGGTGGTTACCATTTCTTTTTGGAACCGTTCATATTGAAAATAACCTAATTCAACTTGATTCCTCTTATAGATGGGTTAGTTCTATAGCAGGCTCATATCAAATGTTACATGAGGATATTTACCTTCTTATATCTAGAAGAAAACATCTATTCTCACTAGGGTGAGTGAGATCATCACATTGGTTGTGTAGAACCAATTTAGAACAGATTGGATTGTCTCATGGATCAAATAACTAGTATTTCTGTAGGAAATGGTGGAATACAGTTGGATTATTTTTTCTGTGTGGTAGACTATATTATGTAATTTTTACCTGATGAGTTCAATGGCCTACCGTCTCAGTGAGAGGTCGAGTTCATGATCAAGTTGGTGTTAAAAGCATATCAGATCTCTTTCCCACCTTATAGAATTGCACCATCAGAGCTTCAACAGTTAAAGGATCAGTTGGATGAACTAGAATCAAAAGGATTTATAAAACTGAGTACATATCCGTGGGATTATTCAGTTCTCTTCACCAAAAGGCTGATGGATCTTTGTGTCTATGTGTGTACAATTGCAGGTTGAACCAAATGATGGTCAAGAACCAATGTCCTCTTCCACACATTGAAAATATTTTTGATTAGATGAACGATTCTAATATCTTCACTAAATTTGAATTGAGATCAAGATATCATCAGTTAAGGTCGATAATATCATACATACCATGGATTTATTTTTGGATTAGGTGTAGATTGTATTAATTATTGGTGATTCCATTTGAGTTGACTAATGCACATATAATATTCCTGGACTTAATGAATAAGATAATTCATATTTTTTTGGATTCATTTCTGGTGGGTTTTGTAGACGATATCTTAGTGTTCACCTTGTTTGTAGATGATCATGACAAAGATCTTGACATCACCTTGAGTATATTGAGAGAGAATTAGATTTATGCCATGCTAACCAAATATAGTTTCTGGATAAATTAATGGCACTTTTGGGACAATGTCATCTCAGATGTAGGAGTGTTAGTGGACCAGTAAAAGACACTGCAATAACATCTGGAAAAAAACCCAAAACAATTATTCAAAATATAGGGATTTTTAGTTTTAGCAGGTTATGAATGATGTTTTACCAATGATTAATCTTGAATGGCTACACAAATGTCTAAGAAAACCAAGAAAAGGGTGGATTTTTTTTGATATGATGATTGGGAGAAATATTTACACGAGTGGAAATGAAGGTTGACCTAAAAACCTATCCTCACTTTACCTACGTCGAGTAAAGAATATAATATGTACTATGACACATTCATAGTTAGAATAAAAATAGTTCTAATGCAGGAGGATAGTGTGGTTGCTTATGGATCCAGTCAGTTGAGACTACATGAGAGGAATTACCCTAAACATGATCTAGAGTTAGAATGAGTGGAACATTCCCTAAGGTGTTGGAGAAAATATCTCATGCGTGAAAGGTTTGTGGTATACATAGATCAAAAAGGCCCCAGGTATATCTTTTATCAATAAGACCATAACCTTCGGTAGAGGTAGTGGGTTGAGTATCTCTAGTCTTTCAACATTGAATTGGATTATACACCAGGAAAGGGAAATTCCATTGTGGATGATTTGAGATGAAAGACAACGAAAAAGGTAGTATGAGTGTTTTGTGACGAGTGGTGGAAAATGTACCTCTTTGGAGACATGCATTAAAAAGTTCAATAATATTAGGGTATGTTTCTCAGACCTCGACCTTAGTTATACCCATGCTTTTGGACAGGGTTAAGAATAAGTAGTTATCTAATTCAGAATGAGCAGTTCTGAGTGAAAAATTATATAGTGGGGTGTTTCCATCAGGATGGCCTCTTGGAAAAAAATTACATTCTTTTCTATGGATGAGTATGGGTTCTTAAAGTACTGTGTGAGCAGCTAATGAGGGAGTTTCATGCTTCAATATGGATAGTGAATCTTGGTTTAACTAATATGTATCCTGATTTCTATGGAAAATACTAGTGGTCATTAATGAATATGGATTTCTCATGCTTTGTGTCCAGATGATTCACTTTTACGTAACTAAAATTCATGTATCAGAGGCAAGCTAAGCTTTTACATCCTTTACCCTTCTCGGATTGGAAATGTGATGATGTCCTGATGGATTTTATGATGGGATTAGCCAGTATGAAAAATAAGAATTATTTTTTTGCATTTTTTTGTGGATCGAATGATCATGGTACCCTACTTCTTACATATTTGGAAATCCATAATAGTTTAAAACCAGAGAAATCATTACCAGCAAGAGGTGGTTCAATTGAATAGTTTTCTGAGTAGTATCATTTCAAACATAGATCCTCATTTAACATTGCATTTTTGGAAGGGCCTTTATAAATCCTTAGGACTGAAAGTTATTTTAAGTTCAGCCTATCATCCAAAGATTGATGGTCAATTTAGTCGGACTATTCAAATTCTAGAAGATATGCTTCGAGCCTCTGTTTTAGATTTTGGGGGTTCATGGGAGAAATATATGGAACTCATGGTGTTTTGATATAATAATAAATTTTAAGCATCAATAAAAATGGATGATTTTAAGAATTTGTGTGGCAAGACGCGTTATTCTCTTCTTTGTTGGATGGAGGAAATTGAGTCAACACTTGTTGGGCCTAGTCTTGTACAAGAGACATCTAAAATGGTTCGTTTGATTAGAAATTGATAGTTGACAAAATAGAACTAGAATCAATTATATGATAACCGTCATAGATAACCTCTGGAATTTGAGGTTGGTGAAAATGTTTTCCTTTGAGTGTCTCCTAGGTTAGGGAAACACTGTATAAGAAAAAAGGACAGCTAACACCTATGTTTTTTGGTTAATTTTAAATAAAGGAAAGGGTCAGTCTAGAGGTGTACTCTCTAGACCTTACACAACACTATTGTGAAATTTATAATGTTTTGTACATGTTTAAACTATGAAGATATAATCCAGACCATTCCCATGTGATAGAATCAACATTCATAGATATTCGTGCTGATGTTTCCATTGATGAGAAATCAATTCAGGTTGTGGGTCATAGTGAGAAAAAGCTCAGGGTTCAGAATATACCATTGGTCTGAGTGTAGTAGAAACATAGGAGAGTTCCGGAGGATACCTGGAAAATGGAGTCTATTATGAGAACACAGTGGCTGGAATTTTTTTCGGAGACATCATATTGACGCTCAGAGAATCTGAGGGAAAATATCTTATAAGGTGTGGAGGTTTCAAGATCCTATCTATGTAAATATATGTCGATATCTAATTTTTCATTTGAACCATAGTGGCCAAGTGTTATTTGGAGATGGAGAGACTTTTCAGTGAAAATGACCTAAATTTTGGGGGTGTATGCTTGTTTGAATGAACGTGTTTTGGGTATAAATGGGACTAATTGGTTAAATGGGTTCATTGTATGTTGAGATGTTTAAAGGGTGTCTGAGGATGGTTTTAAAGGGAAATGGGTTAAAAAAATCATCACCAAAAAATTTAGGCATCATGTAAAGGGATTACATGTTGATTAATTCTTCATTGGTTTTTATAATATAAATCAAAGCTGATAGTGTTTTTTATGGATACCATTAAAAAAATTTAGACAACCATAAACCAAATTACATGCTGTGTAAATCCCCAAAATACTATTTTTAAAATTATATCCAGCTAGAAATCATTATGTTTTTGTAAAATCTCCACTCCTCTCGGCCATATGGAATTCTCTAGGAGATTTGGGTATTCCAAAATCCCTTCCATATGTTCCTTCTATGTCTAAGATCCCTGGTATGTTCCTTTGGTTAGGTTTCCTCTTTCTTCCCTTTGGGTTTTCAATGGTTGTGGTGAAAAATTTGTCCAGTTTAATTTCTTAGTTCTTGATCTGTTTTGATTCTAGGAGCCTCTTTACAATTATCTAGAACTTCTTCCTCCTGGTAATTAGCTATTGGAAGCATTTATCAATCATTGGATAAAGGTAGGGGGTCTAAATATCAAACTTATTGTTTTATTATTGTCATGTTTTTGGAATATCATGATCTCACCCTCATTGTGTGTAGCCAAATTAATTAAATAATTGAATGATATTATCCCTAGAAATATTTTGGTTTCAAATTCATTTTTATTGGTTAATGCATTAAATAATGTTTAGCATGACATGTGAATGAAGGTGATTGCTTAATATAGAATCCCTAAATTTTTATTTAATTATTGTTGATATAAATATTAATAAGTTGAAAATTTAATTTCAATGTTGAATATGAATGAAAACAAGGTAATTCACATAACTAACCATTGAGATATATGATTTGATATTGTAAAATCCATGTCGTATGACATGAATTGTGTTCTATGATGAGATTATTATGTAATGGGCTAGGCCTACGCACTTGCACAGTTATATGTTATAATACTGATAGGTAGAAGGCTCGACCCAGTCTATGCTATAGTGATTATAGAGAGTGGGCTATACCCTATCCCGTACTATAATTCTTATAGGTATTTGATATGAATTGTTTATTTTGACTATACCATTGTTATATGGATGTGGTTGTCATGGTTGTAATAAATTCTCAATGATATTCCAGCATCGTGCCAAAGTATGCCATTTTCCTTGGTTATCTGATGTGGTTGGAATGATTTTAAGAAATGATCTGTGATATTTTGGCATAGATCCGAAGTAGGTTATTTACCATGGTTATATGGATATGGTTGGCATGGTTGTAAGAATTATCTGAGATATTCTGGTATGGTGCCAAAGAAGGTTATTTACATTGGTTATATGGATGTGGTTGGCATGGTAGTAATACATGGCTAGAGTTATTCCGAAATGAATCCAATGAAGGTTGTTATGTTGGTCTAATTATTGAATTAATTAATATACATATTAATTTATATAATATATACAATTATTATCAGACAAGTTTAATTTATTCATGGCGGTGTCAACCCAATTAGTTTAAATCCTAACCTCTCTAGGAAACCTCATGGAACCCAGGAAGACTTCATGGATGCAGTTTTGGATGAGGTAAAAGTACCTTGCTATTAATTAATTGTATTTGATTGGGATGGAGATTAAATATGGGACTGAGATGGGTCTTGAGACCCAAGATGTTGAGTCTTTTATTTAAGTTTTCTTGTATTTTTCTTTATATTTATGTAGCATGATATTTAGTTACTTTCTAGCATGTAATTTCATATTCCTTATTATTTTTTTTCATTATTCAATTGGATTTTATTTTTATTCCAAATTTTTTTATCTGATTATTTCTATTTTATTATGAATTTTTTCTCTCAGTCTAAAATTTCATAGAAATGGGTTATAGTCTCCCCACTATACTATCCACACCCCCGCTACTAGTCAATAGCATCTGGAATACTTGGAGGTACAATTGAGGTCCCGTAACAAAACCTTTCTTGCCACATTAGAGAGTCCTAGATTAGGGAATTCTACAATTTTTCATACATTGATATAGAATATATTTTTTCCAGCATTATGTTATTATTATTATTTAGCATTCTATATAGAATGGGTACTTTGAGATGTGTCCATGTGTAAAATAATGTTAGGCTAATTCCTCCCTTATGTGTGACATGCATAATCAGCACTATTCACATGCCCCTAGCCCATTTTGAAGTAGTATTGTGGTATCATAAAAAGCTTATCTCTAGCCATGAATCCCCTAGTGGGTTGGGTATTCAGAGAGTGGTATCAAAGTATTCATCATTTTAGGATCAAATTTTAGATATTCCCTAGTAGTGTGATATGTTTTGGAACTATGGAAATAATTTTAATGTTTTTTGAGTTCATATCTTAGTCATGATATTCTAGTGTTGGTGTGGAAGCCGATGTATACATTCACTAGGACTTTTATAATATTCATGTTGATTTAGTACATGTAGAAACTGGTTGTTGGGAAAACCATGGAATATTCATCACATAGAAATGATTTGTGGTTTCCATGTGATTTTGAGTGAACTCCCAAGATATACTCTTTGACTATGGTATGACATGATTTTATTGTAAGATTTCTAGGATTACATAGGGGGATTGTGTGGATGATCTTCATAGTAAGGAGGGTTCAATATACGGTCTTGTACAAGAGGTGGTACCTCCAAGTGGTTTTCCAGTTTTCCACCACCCCTTGATCACTAAGTTGTTCTTATAGTGATGACTGAGGATGTGTGCAAGCTAAGTGGGCTGCATGAGATTTAGAGGAAGTGACCAACAAGGTTTCATGTAGATCTGGATCCCTGTGAAGGGAAAGTCTTGGTAGAGGTAGTGAACTCATTTTTCATCCATGATAGGATACAGTAAGATCAGATGGTGGTAAGAGTGGTGCGTCATATTTATGGTCTGAATGAAAATATTAGAGTTTCGTGATTTTTTCACATGGAAATATGACTCTTTCCTAGTTTGATTTAAAGAGACACTCTAAGGTGATCTATCCATCCATGTTGTGATCATTTCATATCCAAGATATTTTGCAGTTATAGAAGGGAAACATGACTATGGCTGAGTATTTTGAGAGTTTCACCAACCTCTCATGATATTATATGGATATAGTTTAAAATCTATTCTTATGAGCATGGAACTTGGAGAAGGTCTTACAAAAAGGTTTTATCATTATAGTGATATCAATTTCCATTCCCACATATGATGTGGTTCTTTTGCAGGATTTAGTAGTGAATATCTTTTTATCAAAGAGGATTCTGAATATTGGAGATTGTAGTGTACCCATAAGTTTTGAGACACTAGTCGATTATATATGATGGAAAAACATGTATTTTCCATGAAATATTCTTTAATAGATGGTCCCATGTTCTAAGATCTGTAGTTTAGGGATTTAAGGATGCTTCCTGTCAGCCAAGAGAGAGGTAGTGTTTCTCTTGTGATGCCTAGAGACATCTCACTCAAGATTGTATGGGTCACCAAGTAGTTGATTGGAATATGTTCAATAGAATGTCCCATTAGATACATTGGTTATAGAAATGAGGTTTTAATCATGAAATATGTATAAGAGGATTAAGGAGAGAATATAGATTTGGAATACATGTTTATTTCTTTCCCTCACCACCCCATGGTTGTCTACATCATGCTCAATGAGATGGTGGATAGGTATGATGACACCTACAAGTATTAGAGGCCAATGAACCTAAGGATCTAAGGATTATTAGATATACAATCTCTGTCAATTATACTTTAGTTGTAGTTCTGATTGATATCAGTGTGATCCACTCATTTCTTTCTACTTCTCTATTTAGAGACTTATAGATTCTAGTTGAGTCATCACCTTATCCCTTGCACTTAAAAACTCTTACTAAAGGGGATTTAGTAATATCACTCTTCTTTCAACTGGGTGAATTGATACTCAAAGGAAGTAGTTTCATGAAGGATCTCTCCATAGTGGTGACGAGGCCTTTTAATATCATCTTAGGTACATACAATCTATCTGTTGTTCATGACTAGATTGACTATTTTTGGAAGAGTATGTGGTGTGTACATGATGATGGGATGATGTATTAATTTATGTGTGATAAGGAAAACTAGGTAGAGTATGATGGTTCATATGTTGGTAGAAAAAACATATTACTCATCAGTTATCTTTTATTACTTTTAGTTCTATAGATTCAATGAGATTTTAGCTTCTTATAGTGGCGATAGAGTATGTTGTCATCTTTCATACGGATTCACTAGGAGTACCTCCCCACAATGAGATAAAATTTTGAATATAATTTAACCCATAAAAATCTCTAATATCAATGCTAGCTTATTAGAAATATCATTTAGAGATTCCCAAGTTGAAGATTCCATTGGAGTAATTGTTGGAGAATGCATTTACATAATCTAGTGTGTCACCATGGGAATCCCATGTGTTGTTCACCAATAGAGTAGACTAAATCTTGAGGTTTTTTGTGGATTACCATCACGTAAACTAGGTGGCTATGAGCAATAATTACTCACTACTACGGATTGATGAACTCTTCAACTAGTTTATAGTGGAAATATGGTTCTTAAATATTGACCTTAATTAGGCTATCTCCGGTTATAAGAATGAGATGTGGATACATCTAAGATGATATTACAATGAATAGAGTGTCACTATGAGTTCTTAGGATTTCATTTTCTCATGAATAATTCCTTAGAAATGTTCATGGGACTCACGATGTATATCTTTCATCCTTTCTAAGACTAGTTTTTTGGGGTCTTAATCAATGAAATTCTAATGTACTGGTGTCTGAGGAGGAGTAAAAAAGACACCTGAGGATGGTCTGAGACATTCTATGAGAGAAATCTATTTATGGATAGATATATAATTGTTAGTTATGGATTCATGAGGTTAAATTTTTGGGACATGTCAGCTCCATAGTGGGTCGCCGTAGTGGATCCGACTAATGATGAAGAAGTATTGATTGAGATCTACCTAAGAGAGTAATAGAGTTGAAGAGATTCCGGGGGCTATATGGATACTATCAGTGATTTTATCATGATTTTTCCTAGATTCTTATGACCTTGACTACATCAACCCAGAAGGGGAAGCCGTTAATGTAGATAGAAAGGTTCTAGAATAATTTTTTGGGGTTGAGATAGTGGTTGATGAGTACCCCCAACATGATATTTTGAGATGAGGGTTTCAAGTATGTGGTGTGATGAAATTACATAGTGAAAAAACATGGTTTTGTTCTAATACATTGGAAGAAGGTGATTTCTTATAGGTATTAGTAGTTGAGACAACAAGAGAAAAAATATTTTTCCCACTATCTAAAACTAGATGCAGTAGTGTTCTTCCTAATATTATAGTGACACTAACTTATGATTGTGTTTTTTATCATCTATCATGAATATAAGAGTATCTATTATATTATATCAGAAAATAATATTAAATTTGTATGTATAAAGTTACTATTGTATTATCAATTATAGATAGATTATACTCTGGGGAAAGAGAACATGGTGGTGTATTCTCTCAGTATGAGATAATTATTATAGATTTTGAGCGAGGCATTTACACATTTTTCTTCATTGTAGTTGCAAATTATGGATAATGATGAAACTACATACCTATAGTCAAATGTTGTCACCTAAATAAATCTACAGTTTATTAGGGAGGATCATCATGGATATACAATCTACGTGAGATTATGTGCTCATATTATGACTTGATGTAATCTTATTGAATTTTTTGAAGGGGGGTCACATGTTCCTTATCTGAGGATGGACAATGGTACGAGTGATTATTTTGAGGATTTTCTAAAGGTGTTTCATATACCGCCCTTGGTTATATATACAAGTGTGGAGAATATGTACTAAGACCTTTGATGTCAATTTTGGTGTCCATGTATGAAGAAATGTGTAGCGGAGTTTGTCTCTCGATATCTAACTTGCTAGTATGCGAGGTCTAAGAACCATGCTCCAATGGGTTTTTTGTAAACCCCTATCATGATAGAGTGGGTGTGATATGGGATATCAATGGACTTCATGATTAGTCTACCATGGAATTCTATATGAACTAATTCTATCTTGGTGATCATTGACCAACTCACAAAGTCATCCAACTTCCTTTCTATCTGAGAGCATAGTACAATAGAGGGACAGAGAAAACATTACATTTGGAAGAGAGTCCAACATCACAGATTTCCATCTATGACCATTTCATACCATGATTCTCGATTTACATCCTAATTATGAATAATATTTAAGGATAACTTTGGGAATCATTTGAATTTGAGAATGGTGTTTCATCCCCAAACTAATAACAAGACTAAAGAGACCATTTATGTTCAAGAGGAAAAGATGTCTGATTATGTGTTATAATTTTCCATTTTTTGGTAGGATAAACTAACCTTGGTTGAGTTTGTGTACATAAAAATATACCATTCTACCATCAGTATGGAACTAATTGAGGCCTCGTACGGGAGACCCTCTAGGTCACATCTATATTTGATGGATCAAGGTGAGTCAACACTCTTGGGAATAGATTTGGTGAAAGTGATGAAATAGATGGAATAGATCACACAATAGTTTTTGAGGAATGACAAGAGACATCAGAAGTCTTATACAGGCTGGTGATGAAGGCCTTTGGATTTTTGTGAGGGATACCTTATATTCATGAAGGTTTAAACATGATATGGATTTTGGATACTTTCCCAGTATAGCATGTTGTCTCTGAGATTCATTATCCCATCCAATATACTATGTAGTTAAAATAAGGTGGAATACCTCCTTGCCATACTATTTAGTTAGAATGGGTACATGATGGCTTCTAAGATCAATAGATGGGGGGGGATGTGCCTAACCTTTCACATGATATTGAATGGGGTGAGTTGAAATCAAAAATAGAACTACCTTTTATAAGTAATTAGCTAATACCAAGGATAAAAATGATAATATTATTCATCGGTGAGAGATTCTCCTGGTGTGCATCTAGTGGTAGTACAAGAGTCTTCAGGAGAGCACCTAAGAGCAGGAGACCTAAATGAGATCCTAATATCGTGATATTTTTGAGTCTTTTTTTTAATTTAGTACAAAAATACCTGAGATGGGGGGGGGGATTTAATCACTTTTTTCCTTTTCAGTTTTAAATATTTATAATACTATTTTTATAGGTAAAAGTTCATTTAGAATGGTATTTTAAGGCCTCAAGACACTCAGTATTGATATTATATAAATATTAAATATATTAATATCACACATGGAGAGTTTTTTTGGAATAATGGAATAAATTCCAAATAGAGTATTAGATCATATATCTGATACCTCCACTGTGTCTATAATTTGTGTTTAACCCTTGGCATGATATAATTATTTTCAATGTTTGGTGTTTAGATAATTGTTTTTTGGAGAAAAAATAATAAAATAAAGAAACAAATAATTTTTTTTTTGTTTTTTTAATGTTGTGACCTAATCTCCTCAATAAAAAATGTTTATTCCAAATATATATGGTTATCCATATAACCCTACGATTTGAGAGGGGTGAACAAATGAGTTCTTGATGAAAAATTATTGGATTATGTTTATGATCACCACCAACAAGACATTCTATTCCAATTGAGTTAGGGATCTCACCAACGACGACTATACAAAACTATTATTTTCTAATAAATGATCCAAATCACTATAGGGTATTGTTTTGTGTGGATTCATCCCAATTTTATACGCCCTGATAAATGCGAGGCAATTATTCTAACAGTTTTATTTGATGGTGGATTGTGTGTTGCTAGTATTAATTTCTCTTCATATATTTAGTGATAGAAAATATTTGATTAATATTTATTCATTGTTATAATGTAAAAAATTTATGCGAACTCAAAAAATTTCCATGTTTTTTTCCTTGGGTGTGTACTCTTTATTTATCCCCATTCATCATATATTTTTTTTCTATATTTCTTTTACTGTAGATTCAAGGATTACACAGTAGGTGATCACTGCACAATCTCTCATTAGGGGAATTGATCGACACCACGAGTTTTGATTTAGGATAGATGAGATGGAATTGGTGTGTGAAAACGAAATTAGTGTCATGGTAAGATTAGTGTTTCCAATTTTTTTTGTTTTAATAGAGGCAATGATAAAATGTGATGAAGGAGTTCGTTGGATCATATTTGGTGTCCAGAATCTGACCACCAGTGACAAAAAGGATCAGTAAAGGGCTAATTTTTATTTTGTGGTTGTGGTTGATGATAGGAGTGACAAAAACTGAATTTTGAGTGTAAGACACATGATGAACGTGTAGTCTCTTGAAAATAAAACATTATATAGAGTGAATTCTGAATAACACAAATCATGTGGGACCCTGGATGTGGTGCTAGGATTTATGCATGAATCAAAATATAACATGCCACATGGTCTGGTTTTGGTGGCTCAGTTTGTACCTTAGAGGGTATATGGGAATGGAATTGACCAGGAACATGATCATGGCCAGAGTGAATATGAATGTACCGATGCTTAGGAAATTTTAGGAACATGGGAACAACCTAAAGGAATTAGGTATGTCCAATTGTAAAAGGAAACTGGCATGCTCCACACATAGTACTAGACTATCCTCCACATTCCATATATCCTTGATGGACACATTGTGTATATGGAGTATTTTATAGTGTGTGAGATGGAGATACATGGGTAATCCTATTGAAGAAGATACATTTCATCAACCAATCAGTACACACACTTTACTTTTTCATGGAAAAGTTGAGGTCCTCCATCTCTTCAATATAGACCAGGTTCCATTTAGTATGTTCCATTAGTCTATGCCTACAAATATATAGTGTGAGACTACATGCTAACTGTAGGATTTAGATCCCCTCGATAGGTTTTGTGTTAGATAGAATTTGTCAAATACCTCCAGGAGGCCCTAGGTGAGATCCTCTATCATATCATCTTCCCTGGATAGGGTTCATGGTATTGGTGTTACCATAATGTATGAGTTCTTGTTCCCATATCTATAACATTAATGTAGTAGTGTTTTAGTTGTCCCCTAGTGGTACTCAGTGTGATCCCCTATATTGTTTTCATGATCTTCATTGTCCCATTGAGTACCTATTAGGCTAGACTCAATTATAATGAACTCTTTGATGAGAACCATCAATAGTAATGCATCTTATAGAGTGTGTTCTCTTAAAAGAGAATCACCCAAAATCCTCGAGCATAATTTTATAGATGGTAGTATATTAGACTTCTATGATACTTGGATTGTATTATGAGAATATTTGAGTTGTTATGGGTTCCCTTATACCTTATTATCATGTCATGATTAACATGACATTGAGTTAATGAGTCAACTACTATTGATGGTTTATGTTTTGTGATTTTTGGATGTCTTACTGGGTATTTTTATACTCACACTTGAATGGGATCTTCCAATATATATCATTTTTTATTCATATGAGTATACACTTGATGGATTCCTAAGAGGATCGAGAGAAGGTGGGGAATAGTGAGTTTGACTAACCATTTTTAGACTAGATGTTTCATTGGATAGTAGTCCCCTTCCTTCTTATAATATTGGACACATTTTCACTTTTTATAGGGCTTTCATTTGGACCTTTTTAATGTTTTGTAGTATTTTTTCATACTATTATGTGAAATAAATTTAAGGCATGTATTATGGTATCAGTTTCATTATCCTTTGATCATTGTTTTGGTATTTGGAAATGTTTTTGTGTGTACCAAAACATTAGGTGTACACCTCCAATGTGGTTGATATGATTACTCATCACGAGTTTCTGACACCTGGTCTATTAGAGGAAGGATTGGAATTTTTCACTTAGATTATCACAAGCTAGGTTGACCAAGGGGGTTGGGTCATGATTGGATATACTATCTCATATAAATCCCTTCAATATGAGGTTTTCAATTAATACATTTAACACTTACAACTTTTCATAATTTATAAAATAAATTGGAATTGATATGAGATAAATTTATAGCAAGAAATGAATCATAAAAAAAAATATCCAATGGAACCCCACGAATTCCTTTAAAAATTCATTAGAATACCATTCAATCATTGGAGGGGAAACAAAAAACTCTCTAACCTCTATGAATCTCAACACTCAACAAAATACCTAAATAATTATTTTTATAAAATTTTTATGTCCTTGTTCCACTAGAACTACTGGACAATCACACTATCTTTAAAATACATAAATTTTACCAAAGAAAGTAAATTATACACATCTATAAAAAAATATTAATACACTCTATCCCAATTATAAAACCAAATCTACACATTTCCAAAAGAAAAAATCACATTGATATCCATAACTACACATAATGAAAATTTATATTATAAATATTATTATCTATTCTATCCTCATCGCCAAATGAGTAGCCATCACAATACTCTAGAAAATTTCTTCATATCTATTCACAAACCATCAATTAAGTGAGAATAAATAATTGAGTATGATTCAACCATATAAAAAAATTTACTAACCATTATTGAAATCACTTATACCTTATCTGATATAGTTGATGGATCTTATCCCATATTTGTTTGTACATTATCAATGTTATATATCTACTAGATACCATGGAAGGTTATGAAAAATAAGATTTTGGGGTGGGGTGGGGGTGGATGAATCAGTGTGTTTGGTTATTTAAATTTTCCCTCTCTCATTTTCTTATTCAATACCTCTCTGCCGTGATACTCACAAAATCCAAGATAAAGTGAATATCACATATTTTTTAATGATATTCCACTTATTTACGATTTACTGAATCCCCTGTGTGTTAGGAGTATAATATATGACACAACACACCCTTATAATTATCAATAGGAACTCAAGAAGGGGGGTTTCCTTGAACTCGTAAAACTACTAACACCAACAAGTTATAATCTCGCATCAACCTAAAAAATGTGTCATTCTAAATAAAAATTAGTAATGTATAAATGAGCATCCCAATAGGATCTACCTAAAATTAAATTCATAAAATATATTTCACAGTAATCGTAAATGGAAACCCTCAATTCAAATTTGTCGATATTATAACATATATTTCATTATCTCTCATAATTCATAACTGCATATATTTCTTCATTTATGGTTATTTATATCCACTAAATACTATTTGAATATTATTTCCATAACAATAATGGGAATATTCTTGAATCTACATTGAAAGGATCGACTCATTATAACTCATTATCCTCATGTTATGCTATTTATTTTCACTCCACTCAAGAGTCACAAAAATTTCCCTCACAAGATATTTGAACAATCCAGACCATTATCTTTATTAAAATTCTCTATAAAGTACATGTGTTCATTTTACTTTAAAATATTACATGTGTTCATGGATTAATGAAACAATAATTTAGAAACCTTTAATGTGATTGAGAAACACTTATATTTAGTGATGAATCACTATAACCTTAATGTTGATGTTGCTACGTCTCATTTTTTCTCATAGCTAATCGTATTGTGTTAAATTCTATTAATTATGATTATTAGTTTCAAAGAATTATATTTTACAATCACAATATTAACCATAGGTTTTTTAATGGCATTGTCTCAATTTTTTTCCGGTTATGAATATCATTCCATCAAATTCAAAACTCATCTATGACGAAAAAACTCCTTATCTAAATCTTATATTGTATGGTTTTATCTTACATGAAACATTCAACAATCATGACATAAATTGTCGTGTTCTTATCTTTTACTTATCACACAAATATTCTATGCAATTCAATCTTTATGTTTATATCAATGACATCTGCACCTCAGTAGAGTTAATTTCACCTCAATACATAAATTTCTACAATATCGAGATCATCTTAAAAATTTATTTTCATCTTGTTTGAACTATTAAAAAACAAAATTTCCAAAATTTCCCTTTTCCATTGATTCATTACATGATCATATACATATTTAATCAGCTTTTTCAGAACATAAAAATTATAGATTATAAAAGTATCTTCCCCATATGCATAGTGAATTTTACCTTTATGTGGCTCTGAAATACCTTTACATGGATCATGGGTTTCACAATTTACCTTAAAATACTAATAAAACCACAAAATTACGTTTATTTACGATCTAATATTCCTGGAAAAAAATTATAAAATAGCATTACATACTATGTGTAGCTTCCAAATAACCTTTACACAACTCTTTATCCTATAATTTTTACTTTATGTTGAAAATTTACCCTTATGAAAGTTGGAATTTCCATATATGACCATGATTCATGAGTTGGATTAACTTTACATAGATATTAAATAATAGTAATAACTTATATACTTGTACAAATATTTTTTATTTACCTTTACACATTAAAATATGAACTTTTTAAAAGTATCAAGAGATGTTTACATATCCATAATAGTTTTGGATTTACTTTTCTATAGGTGATAAAGATTTCTAAATAGAATCCATCCACCTCAAACATCTTTATATTATCTTCAATTCAATTTGATCCCTTATCAAACACTTTCTAAAGTATTTTTGAAAGTAAAAAACACATTTTTAGGTTTCCTTGGATAAAATTTCTTCAATTGTCACATAAAAATGTATATAAGAAGTTAAATTTATTTAGCAAGAGGGTATAATAATCTCCAACATTATATTTATTATCAATTACACACATGTTTATACCTTTATTGATAATAAAACCAAAGTAAAAAACCATTAGAGATCAATTCCGTCATTTGATTTCAAATAAATCATTAATAATTCATCACTATGTTATATGAGTAACTCTCTATAGAAAACAAGATTTGGTAAATCAATCATCGATGATAACCACAAGAAAAACTCATATAATAAATTTTATAATTCATTCCCATTTAGGAGAATAACCAAAAATCAATTATACATATTTCATTTCTAAATTGGTTGACACACAAATTTGATTATCTTCTAATAATGGCGGGTGATTTTATCCCCATGTAGACAATCATATCCTAAAAAATTCGATTAAGAAATAATAATGGAGGAAATACACAAAATTCACATACAATAGTTAGAATATATGGACCCCACATCATTTTATTTCCTTTTATTTTCAAACAATTCAATAATAAGAGGTTTTATAAAAATATCAATAACATATTATTTTCTGGGAAAAACTTTTAGACTCAGTATACCCTCTTCATCCCCCTCTTTCATAAAATTTTACTTTATATCAATATTTTATGACATAGAATTCTAAAATGGATTATTGGATAGATTTGTAGATCTCTGAATGTCACAACATATATTCAGATGATAATTTACATAAACATTCAGCTATATCAATTATGTCTTCAACCATATCCTATATGTAACAACTTGTGATGTTTCCACATACCAAACATCAATTATACTCAACATAATAAATTATTCCTTCTTTTATTATCATTAAACCAAACTTATTAAAAAAAACACTCAACCAAATGTGGAATTTTAATCCCCACCATCCCCTACTTCTCCAGTATTAGTAAATCCACTAAAAATCTATTAAAATTTATTTTTTATACACCATCCCATAATTGAAATTATTTGAAATATATACCAATATAAAATTATTAGTGAATGTATTTTTTTAACATTGTGATAGATTGATACTAGACATAAATAATGACCTAATTTGAAATTCATATCCTAATTGAGTCCCTTACACATGGCATCCAATCAAATTATTGAACTAATTTACATTAATAATTTTCCATTCATTATCCTTTCATAATTTTGTTCCCACCTAAATTACTGTGGATACACCTATATATTCTTATATGTTAAACTTATTTGAGATATCATTTTCAAAATTTTATTGTAGAAATAATATAACCTATCAATGAAATTTTTTTATCATCTATAATAATATCATTGCTCCAAGAATGTAAATTTCAAACCTTTTCTTTTATGTTCCATGAGAACTCCTAATTTTTTTTAATTATTATGAAATATTATATCATCAAAATACAAAATCAAAAAGAGCGATGCGATGTGGTATTATTTATATAAAATTTTATATCCACATTCCCTTTTTGAAATATCTTATATTGTTTATACGCATAAATCTTAAAATACAAATCCCTTGGTTCCTTCTTTAATCCATAGAGTGATTTGACATCCATATAAAATATTTTAATACTTATATGAGATACTATGGAAATTAGTATTCTGATAGAATCAAGTTCATCCACTGGGGAAATTTTTTCATTAATGTTAACCCCTTAAACATGGGATAACACCTTGACTAAAAACCTATATTTTTTTTTGTAAACACTTCACCATTATCAATAATATTATTTTTTAAATCCCATTTAGCTCTAATAAAAGTATTCCATGTGGGTTTGGGAATAAAATTACATTTTTCATTATTCTAAATTTTGTATAATTCTACATTCATGGTTTGAATCCACTCCTAATATTCAAAATATTTCTAAAATATCACTGGGTTAGCCTTTTATTGATGACTTGTATGTCCATTGACTATGATATTCCTTATTGTTTGTAAACCATTATTTAGATCCCCAATAATATTCTCATATTTATTAAATTTTCATTGAAATTATTTAACTCCATTATACCTCAATTATTCACCATTATGAATGGAGAATGAAGAATCACTATATTCAAAAAGAATCTATTTATTTACTATATTCTATTAAATATATTCTAGGAAAACATTGTTATCCTCAATATTTCCTACGATTGTATTCATGGTTCCCTTTTCATTTTTAATGGTTGTAACATCATCAATAACTATAATACTTTTAGATTTATTATTATAAAATTTTTAGGGATTACCATTAGGTATAATACTAAGAAATATTACATCTTTATTCTTTTAATCAATCATCCATATAGTTCCATCCTTCTTATTGATTAATAATGGACTTCTAAAAATACATAAGGGTTTAAAATGTTCCTTTTTCTTAAACCACATATCATAAGTGGTAAAATATGATACTAGAATTAAGAGTCATATATCTGGATTTATTTCCACACTTATTATTTAATGTAACTAATAGTACGTTGTGGTATCATGATCTTCCAAAAATGTTACAGCCATATCAACAAAACTCATATTATTCCTTTCATCCATCACAATTTATTGAGGAGTCCAAAGAGTCAAAAAATAAAATATAATGCAATGATTATTAATTCATTCAATGAGTTTTATATTGTATTACTCACTACCATTATTAGATCTCAATATTTTCAAATAAAATAATATTTCCTTCCCAATAAGAATTTTAAAACACTTACATATTTCAATGGTCTTTGATTTTTTTGAAATTAAAACGAGTCAATTCATACTTAAAAAATACTTTATAAAATTGAAGAAATATTATTTTCCACTTGTTTATTTTTTGGCCATTGGACTTCACACATCATATTTATTAAATTCAAGCGTCTTTGTTGTTTGAAATTAAACTCCATTATGTATTTTATTCAATATTTTTCATTTCATGAATATTTTAAAATCATTATTCATTTCTTCTTTTAGTAAGGAAATATTCCACACATATTCTTCTTGGATTTGTTTCTTTATATTCTTTTGGACAAGGTGAATTAGATATCTATTTTAAAACTCATTATTTTATTATTTACTTATGCAATGGACATAATTTTATTCCTCAACTTGAGAAATTTTTTCTATAATTCTTGATCCCCTTATAACAATATCCCCATCTATTTTGAATATACATCTATTTTTCTTAAAAAACAGTATTTACAACATCACAGCAGTGTGATGAAATTTTTTTATTCTATAAAAACACATTTTCATTAATGATTTAACTTTTACCAATGTTTATTCTCCGAATAACATTGATATTTAGTGAAATTTTATTACCAAATTTCCTAACTCCTATTTAATATTTATCAAAATTTTATGGTTTTTAAGACCACCTATTTTATGTGATAAACAGTCATGGTGGATGATTCGAGGATTCCCATATTTTTATGATTTATATGAATCATTAACCACATTAGCCTATTGGTCAATCTAGATTTGATTCTAATTATTTATGAACCTCTGACATATATTCAACTATGTTGGGATTAAAGAGAGGTATAAATAGGAGGTGTTCTCAACTTGATAATATTTTATAATTTTTTTATAGGATTTTAAATATATTTATCATATCAAAATTTTTGGAAGATATTGAGGTATTTTATGAGTTCTCATTAGTTATTGTTTTTATTGTTCCCCACTTGATTCCTTCAATACTCTTTGTACAAAAAAGGATATATTATACCAATAGTTTTGTACCTTGTGATAAAAAAATCTGAAAACCAAAATCCCCATTGAAACAATATATTATGTGAAAAATTATTCTACAAAAAAGATTATATCTAGATTGGTCAGCATCTAGTATGTGCACAAACCTCACAAATCCATTTTATGGAATTTTCTATGAATATTTATGTTTTTTGAATTCAAATTTTTCCATTTTTTATTCTATATTTTATTATATTTAGGACTTTCTTTATACCTCTTAAATATTATAGATTGAAACTTATCACATTGTTATTTAGTATAAGTAATTTCCCATTATAATAGAAATTATTTAGACTTTCCATTTTAATTTCATTCAACATGTTTAGAATAGTTTCTTAAAGAATGTTTATTAGGGAATTCACCATTATATTTAACAACATTGTTCATATTTCAAATATTTTTATAATCTCAATTATAAAATAATATAATTGTTTCTCCAATCTTATAAACATTCTTACCCCAAATTATAATTGTAGATGTTAATATTTAATTATTATACAATTTTTTCTAAATATTAAGATTTACCTTTCCAATTTCTCTATTCATAATATCTATTTCAACTTTTAGTTAACTTTAATTATTTAAACATACTTCTATACTAGTGTTTTATTCTTTGAGCATTCCTATTTCTTCCAAAAAAATTATTTCCATTCTCATAGAATATTCCTACCATCCTCCCCTTCTTTTACAACATACAGACTTTTTTATTCTAACTCATCTTGGGAGGGTTCTACTTATCCTTCACTATATTACATTATAACTATTTGAGATACCCCTTGAGGAACTTCTTAATCATCATAACGACATTATTAAATATTATGGGAACCTTACTTCACTGATATAGTATTCATTATGAAAGAACTTTGAGAAATATTATTAATTCCTTTTCACTAAGCATGAGTGATATCTCTCTTATTTCAGGCCATCCAGGTAGTTTTTTCATTATAATTTTGTAATCAGATTTTCATAGGGATGTTGGATAATAAATGACATATGATCCCAAAATATTAACACTTGAATGTAATTTTACCTTTATATTTACCTATTCCTATTTTTATTTTTTATGAAATAAAGGAAAGAGTTTCAATGCAATCATACATACTTTCTTATTCATTCATGTAGTCTTGCTTTGATTTAATGTTCATCACTTCAATGGATTTGAATGTGACTTAATTTTCATTATTTAAATTTATTTTGAGATTAGTTCCTTTTCTAATATCATAATTAATAAGTGTTCACTGGAGTTTATCAATGGTAAAGTCATTATGTTATCTCTCTTCTGGTTCAAAAATCTTGGAACCAAATTAGTTGGATAGTAATAATATTATTATTTTATAAATAATATAATCTTTATGTTTTTATCTAAGGTCCATAAAAGTATTTAAAATTAGATATACCCATGTATAATATTAATTAATTAATTTATCCTTCAATATTATAATTTAAACAAACTATTTTCAACTAATTTGTAACTTTTCTTCTTTTACCTTTATGTTTCCTTCATAAATTATATAAGGATTCATCTAAATCAAATTTTTATCTATAAAAACCATGAACTTGGTCAAATATATTTTCGATAATGATGATAATAAATTATTCATGGCCACCCCATCATTTTCAATGTTTATTTTTTTGATTGGAGACCATTTTAAGGACTCATTATGTATAATGAAACCATATTGAATAGAATCAATAACATAGAACCCTAGAGAAAGAATATAAAATACCATTACATATTTCCATAAATTAAACCCTTTTACTTCAACTTTTTTTATTCGATTGTTGTTGAAAAAATTATGTCGATCATTAATAATCTCTAGAGAGAAACAAGAGTGCTAACCTATCCCTAGTAAAAATTACTAGATCATATGATGGGAGATACACATTAAGAGTGGGAGAATCATTGTTTATGGTAATTTTAATTTACCTATTCCCAAATTATTATTAAAAAAATCACTCTTAGGATTCCCAATAATTAAAAGTTAAAGATATTGATATAGATTTTTTAATGAGTTTATACACCTTTAAGTATGACATAATTCCTGGTGTATCATGGTTATTATCCCATGAACATAGACCCATTCTTATTATAAAATGAAAGTTAAGAAATTTTATAACCTTGAACTCATAAAACTACTGGAATAAATCAATTACAATCTCATATATAAAAATTACGAGAGAAATCATTGATGTATGAATGATCCTCCTCATAGAGTTTCCTAAAATTTATATTTAACCTATACTTTGTAGAGAAATATCTTATATATATTCTCATTTAACCTTCTTCAATAATACAATGTATTTTTTTCTATTCCAAAATTATATAATATTTAATTATCTTCATTTTTTTCCTATATATATTCAATAATATTGGGTGAATAGTATTTCTATAATTTCTATGGAAATCCCCTTGAATCTAGGTGGTATAGGTCAACTCATTCAAACTCATTCATCTTGAAGTCAATTTTTTCCATTTAATTTTTTATAGGTTATGATAAAACATCCCTCACATGATATTTTAAAAATTATGGTTTTTCTCTTTATGCAAATTATCTAAAAAGACCATGCCTATATTTTCCATTAAAACCATCCAGGTAAGAATGTATTCATGTGAATGTAGTGTGGAATCAATTATCTTCGATGATAATTTACTACATCCTTAAAAATGACATGATTTTCTCTCATAATTTGTGATAAGTGATTTTCTATTTTGATGACATCATTACTATGATGTGTAGATTCGAAAAAATCAATTTTTGTATAAAAAAACACCACTATTTGTCCTACGATGTTGCCTCAATTATGTTCCCATTTTGAAACTAATTCTTTACCCTTAATAAATATTTCATTATAGACAAAATACTCACTCAAAATACTCTATTACATGGGCTCATATTTCCGTAAATCTTAAATAACAAGGGAATACATGAGTTTTTGATTCTATTTTACTTCTCACACCTCTATTTTATAATGCGTGATCTTTATCTTTGGAATTTAGAGGTCCTTAGTTCAATGGAATTGAATTCACATCTAATATTAATGATTTCATTGTCCCGGGAATCATAATTATTTAATTTTATCTTCATAAATTCATTGAAAAACATCATTACAATTGTGGAATTTTTATCTTTCAATAATCTCAAGATTAATGATGCATTTAATATCCTTATTTAGAATATAAAATATATGGATTCTAAAATTCCATTACTCTTATATGGAGTTAGTGTAATATTTACATGGGTTTGAATTACCTTAACACAACTCTTAGGTTTCGTAGGTACCCATATATTAGTGATTAAATGAAAATATTGACCTTTTGTATTCTCGAAGACACTATTATGAAATTTCTAGAGACCTTTACAAACCATGTGTAATATCCAAATGAAATATTGTATCACCCTATTTAGTAACATTTCCTTTATGTAGAATGTTTACCATTATAAAAATTTGGATTCCTTCATATGACCTTTATCATGTTTTTAATTTACTTCGCATAGATGTGTTCTTCTAGGACATACCTTTGTGCAAGCCACATGTTTTTCGATTTACCTTTACACATGTAGAGATGAACACTGTAAAAGTATCACATGACCAATAAGCATCCAAAAAAATCATATTTACCTTTATATGCTCCGCAGAATTACTAAATTGTCTACATTCACTTCATTGATATTCAAGATATTTTCATATCAACACAAATACTACTCAAACTCTTTTTAATATATTTTTAATAGTAATCAAATCTTTTCAATTTTTCCTTGAAGATCAATTCATAAATTTTGACACACACATGTACTGAAAAAAACAAAAAAAAAACATCCTTAAGAAGGTCTAAAAATAATTATATTGAACTACCTCTATGTCTTTAAATATCATATAAATATGACCAATGATATTATGATAACTAGAATCTATGAATATATCCATCAACAAACTTCATGGTTAAACCTTATCCTTGTCCCCATGTATCCTCACTAATGATCTTGTGAACCATGTTTCAACATAGATTCTTGTGCTCTATCAACCATATTATCTTGTGAAAAAATAAATCAGTCATTTTTTTATATTATAATTAATAATAAACACCTTCATTTTTATTAGGTAATCCAATTCAAAACACTTTATTAGCCACAATTAATATATACCAATATTGATATCCCTCATAAATGTGGAAATGATATTTTACAATTACTACCCCTCATTCATAACACCAACAATACAGCTCAATGAAGTTCTATTGGAAACCAGATGATCGACCACTAATTTTTCACACTGAAGAGAGTCACTGAATCACTGGACACTACCTAGGCTACACTAACCCATAATTTCTTTATTCACCCATTCTATATCGGTAGGAATGAAAATAGTCTCACAATGTTAATATCATAGGTCTTAGTACATTTCCAAATCAAAGGGAATTCATGGAATAGTCTCTTCCTATGGTTGATGAGAACCTCAATAAATTCATAAATATCACAACATAATCCATAATAATCATATAACTATATAGAAATTTCATAAAATCATAGTATTTATACATCATCAATGAACCCATGTTAAAAATGTTATAAAAAGGGTCTGGAAAATGTTTTATGTTATCCTTTAAACATTCTTTTTTTAATCTACGAAATTATAGTTGTTTCATATTGTTATTTATAGAATAAATTCTACCATGCAAAACTTCCTATCATTAGTTGTATCAATACCCTATAATTAACCAACCTTGGGTAACTAGACCAGACACCAAAACTAGCCTGTCACATGATATAGGTAAAATTGGATATTAAAAACCAATATTGAATATAAGAAAAATAAGACATACAAGGAGACTTTGAATTATAAACATAAATAAAATTATAAAATAAATACAATACAATACTAAATAGGATAAACCAAAAAGTAATTCTCGACCCCATGTGAATAATAATCACCTCTAGAACAACCCGAATTTGATTTATCAACAATAGTAGAAGCCGTCATACTAAATGATTATATTTTTTTACCCAAATCCTATAATACAACATCTAGAAACATACAAATACACACGTAGGGTGTGAGTATTAGGATACCAAAAAAGCCGATATACATGTTATATGATAAAGAATGCAACAATTCTCTCCTTTAAAATGAAACAATATTTAAAATAATTTGCAAAAAATAAATCCATTTTTAAATTATTTCCCCTTTTATTTTCATAAAAACCATTATTTTTCTCAATCCAAAAATAAGAAAATCTTAATTGATATAAAATAGGAAATCAAATCCATTCATTAAAGGAAAAGAAGATATTCAAATATTAATTAAACAACCTATCATGTTAATATATTAGATAAAAACTTCTATAAAAAGCTATGAGAAACAATCAATGATAAAAAAATCATGTGATAAATACCATAAATAAAAAACAAAAAATAACCTCATATTGGACTACAACCTATGTGAAAAATGCATACTAGAAACTCACAAGAATAAAGATTCATACATTGGATCAAAAATATATCGAGACCTTCCAGTCGATATCACAATAAGTTACCTCATAGTGCTGCAATACAGACTAAGGCTAGCTGTATATATATCCTGAAACACCCATGGTTTTGAATGTGAAATCATTTAATACAATTTAAAACATATTCTAAAAATTTCATAAATCCATTTCAAATCTGAGAAAAATTTCTTCAATGTTCAAAACCCCATTTTCCAAATGAAGAAAATACATTTTTAAAGAAAAACCCCTTTTTGAAAATAATTTATGTTCCATTAAATCATTTGGAACAATTTATCACTTCAAATTAATTAACAAACCAAATGAATTAATCAATAACAACATGAAATTCATGAAAATTTCCCATTTTATAGATAAAATTACCTCAACATGGAATAAATATATATGATTTTGACCATGGTAACTAGAAACCAAGAGAACAACCATTAAAACAGAAGGTGTCAAAAAAATTAAAAAGGATCAGTAGAAAAACAAATCTGACCACAAATCCATAGAAAAACCATAAACAAAACCAAAATCAAAGAAGAATAGAAGGATTATGTACTTCATGAGACTCATTGAAATCACAATGATGATCAATCACTGAACAAAGTGATCCCAATGGGAGGGAATCACCCAAAATCTCCTAGGAAGAGCATCTATACTAAGAATAAGGAATCCTATATGAATGGAAATAAGAATTTTATCTGAGCCACCTTATTAAATAAAATCCTTTGGAATTTACATTCTGTGTAAACCCATTAGACATATTTTAATTCTTAGGTCCCACATATAGTAAAAAACTATTTCCTTTTCTATTAAATACAAGATATTTTTCATTACATGATGTCTAACCATTCTACCGCATGTAAAATTACTTTGTTATGTAATCATTCCAAAGGTTTTATCCTGTATCTATTAAAAATTGTAATTTCTTATTACATATCATGTAATTTCCCAATAATAAATAGAAAAAGTAGATTTTATAATAAAAAATTGAAAAAATACTAGACATAAAAATTAAAAGTTTCCTCCCAATTTCCGTTTTGCCCTACTCAACCAATGAAAAAGGAAAACTGAAACAAAGTTTAAAAACATACACATAAAAATGGTAATATAGTGTTACAAACTCCCAACCTTAAACATTTTTTTGACCAAAAAATCCCTCAATATCACAGATATAAAAAATAGAAGGCCACTCCTGCCTCATCAATGACTACCTCTCCTATTCTTGTGGCTATCATGTCTGTACTTCTACAATACATGATCCAATGGGGTCATTTTACAACTTAGTACCTTATCCTGACAATCAATAATCTACACTGGCTACCAAAACTATGTGGTATCAAGCTCAAGATCAACATTCTCCCATATAATCACAATGTAAGTATTTGGAAGATGACTAATATTCATCCAATAATTTATAAGGTCCCCATAAACCATGTTGCTAAATTAAGCTACATACCCAACCAGTGATTTCAAAATAGAGGTGAAACTATGAGAAAATCTTGATCACCAACCTCAAACTCTAATAGCTGATGTCGATGGTTTGCATTGGATTTATAATGACTTTGTTCCATGATAAATCGACTTTGGATAAACTGCACCATTTCCAACATCTCTGGAATAACACTCCGTGCATCCAAGGATTACTCTCCCTAAATTGTCCATCAAAAGGGAGATCTACACGTCTTCCCTTAAAAATCCATGAAGGGTTCCATATTTATCGAAGCATGATAACTATTTTAATGGGAAAACTCAAGAAAAGGAAAATTATTTTTCCAAGATCCTTGGAAATAAATCACAGAAGCTTAGATAATATCTTCTAGAAGCTATATATGCCTCCCTATCTATATATCTATCTCTATATGATAATCTATGCTTAATTTAATCTAGTAACCCCTCACCACTTGAAAACCATTCCAGATCCTAGATGAGAACATAAAATATCAGTCAATAAAATATAGATGGAACCAGGTGAAGTATCAAAATCTCTTGGACATATAAGTACACAAAAAATTCCACTATCTTCATCTCATTGATTGGAGGGATATATTTTGATTTTGTGAGTCAATCTATTATCACCAAAATCAAATTATTCATGCTAGGATTCCATGGGAAAACAATTAAAAAAACCATATAAATTTAATCCCACTTCCACAATAGAATGGTTAAGTGATACCAAAAATCTACATGTATCTAGTGCTCCTCCTTAGTTCTATTAAAAGAAAGGCATCACAAAATAAAATCCATTATCGACCATCTCATCCATTTCCCCCAAAATCCTCACCTTAACTCATGAAACATATTGGTATCCATAAGGTGTATAGAATAAGAAGAATGGAGTCAAATCTCCCATAACTCCCATCTCATGAAAAATAGATCAACCAACATGCTATGGAAGCACAAGGCTCCCCTAGGAGACTGATACCACCCAACTTGAGGTCTTTCGACCATAAAGTGTTTCACTAAAGTGTTGGAATTCAAAGTATACCAACTTCTCAATCCAAACACACTCATTAAAAGTAAATTTTGATTTAATATAATCCAAGAACACCTTTTCATAATCCTATTCCACTTCCAAGATCATATTAGTAAATAAACACATCCAAGACTACCCCTCAATTAATTCCCTCATGACTTGTGTCAGAAATTCTTTTCTCAATGCATCGAAAAAACATTTCCATTCTATTAGATATAATCAATATTAAAATTAAATGTAATAAAATAATAAAACTAGTGTTTCTATCACAAATTTAGATCCCCATGAGTAAAAATATTTTTCAGGATCTTATGATAAGAATATAATATAAATTATTCCCAAAGAGATATTGACATAATGTTTTGAGTTTTTTAATAACAACTGCCAACTCTGGGTCATCAGTTCGGTAGTTATTCTCATTAGGTCATTACAATAGATTCCATAATAGAAACTTATTTATCCTTCATAAAAAAACATCTAAAACCCATAAAATAATCATCATTGAAAACATCATAATGAAACCCTAATTTTAAAAGAATAAAAACTGGTGTTGAAGTCAACATCACCTTCAAGTACTCAAAATATCTATAAAACATTTAATTCCTTTAAAACATGACACTCTTATGCTTTAAAGCTGTTATTGAAGAAGTAATATCAGAGAAATATTCTACAAACCATATACAGTTACCAACCTAACCCAACAAGATCTAGTTCTCAAAACCATTTGTGGGATACCCTTAGGATATAACATCCTTAAACATTTCAACATAAACTAAGACACCCCTCTCACATATATCACATTCCCTAGAAACATCACTTCTTTAATACAAATCTCACACATTGATAGCTTCCCATAAATATTATTTTCTTTCTTGGTTCAAATATTGATATCCATATTGTCTATATACTCATTCAATGACTTGGAATACACCAAAATATCATCCATTAACACAAAAAAGAGTTTATGAATAAATGAATGATATGGTTCATAAAATCCATAATTACCATACGAGAATTAGTGAGGATAAATTGAAGAAAAATGAACTTGAAATTACAATATTGAATCCAAAATGATGTTTTAGGTACATCCCTTTATCGGAATCTAAACCGATGATACCTTATCCATATTTCAATATTAGAAACCAAAGAGCCCCTATAAATAGATCAAAGAGGTCATCAATCCTTGCAAAAGGATATTTTAACTTAATAGTCACCTAATTTATCTTTTGATAATAAATACAATGTCTGAGTCATTCATAATTATTCTTAGAAAATTAGAATGGTGTAGCCCACAATAACATGGAAGGAAGAACAAACAATTTAGACACAAGGTCCTCAAGTTGGCCATTACATTCAAAAAACTAAGAATGTTACCTATGATAATATGATACAGAAACATGCATCACATCATAGAGGAATTCAATAATAAACATGGCCTCTATCTATGGTAAAAAATATGAAAAATCATCAAGAAACAACATAGGGTACTCACACAAAACTACATGAAGTGGAACGCCCAAGAAATTTTCATTTAAATTAAAAAATATTTATGACCTATAACATAATGATACCCCAACATAAGAAACCATATGTCCCACCCCTCACTATCTAGAGTCCACCTCACACTAAAAAACATGAGTGACCTCATCAATAGATAGAGTCTGATCCCATCAATGATAATGGTCTATATAAGGCTTAAAAATAATCATATAATTCATTATAATAATCATGTAAAAGATTTATTGATCAAGACCTAATAAGAACCACTCTACCTCAATGTTTTCTATCATCACTCGACACGTGGGATATCTGAAACCATGTTTGTACCTCTTTTCCAAAGGTGCGAATGATCAAAAAAGAATTTCATGAGTTCTAAATTCAATTCCAAAATTTCTACTAAACATTATGATATAAAATAATGAGTAGTAATATAGATACCCTATTCTTTTTTTCATATTATTTCATGATTTTAAGCATAATTAACCCTAAAATCAAAATCCATGGATCGTAAAGTTGGGCATCATTGAATGATAATGTACATAAAACTGAAATCATGGAAATATAATAAAACGTATTTATTTTAATAATCTATAATGTACTCCAAAATTACATTTAGAAAATACATATTCATAATATAACATGTCTAATTCATGAAGAAAAGGGGTGAGCTAAAAATCCCAGTAAAGGTATAAATATAAGAATAAACAAAATAACATGAGTTAGAAGGCTTAACATGTTTACATAAGAAGGAATAGAACATTAATAAAAATAAGGAATCATAACATGAAGAGCATGGTGACTTGTATGAATGGAATCATAGGAATGTGGCTACAACACACTACTATTGCCCAAGGAAGACTAAGTCCCATAAAGGAACCAGGTTTACTTTCTATCCCTACATGACATCTAATGAAACTAGAAATTAGAAAATTCAATCGATCATTATTTGGGAACACCCATCAAAACATGTTCATGAATTTTTGTTCCACATTAATAATCAAGTATAAGGGTTCCCCATGGAAAGAATTGGGTTTCATAATCCTTTCATAAGGCATAACATAAAGGAATATCATAATAGTATCCCTGAAAAACTGTATTTAAATCATAAGTTGACATTAATAATGGAAAAATAGGCATATATCATGATATGAAATGAAACAATGAAGTGAAATCATGTAAAAAGATTGTTTAAAATACAATAGAAATGAATCATTTTAGTGCAGCATAAGGAACATATTGTGGAGCATTTAATGTAGAAAATGAAAATTTTTATTCATAGAATAAGAAATGAATGAAGAAGTATTTTTCATGATAAAATTATTTACTTAATAAAAATATTGGTGTCTTAAAATATAGTATGTAATTCACATAAAATGGGTGATAAATCACGAAGTTCCCCTTAATCGGGCTTTCTCATTGAGATTATTTGAGTAGGGCCCCATTTAAAACATGTATTTTTTCAATAAAATATAGAAGAAATGATATAGATAAATTAGTTTGTAAAATATAAATATAATTTAGATGAATTATATACAAATAAATAATAATTATGTTTTTGAAATAGGGATAAACCTTAACTTGAAAGAGAAATGGTGGTTCAGAAAGATTCCCTTATATTATGTCAGAAAGTATTCTTCATGGAATATTAATATACTAAATAATCAAATTAAATACATTAATTATTTAATTTATAATCTTTTATAGATGTATCATATTTATTAAAATTTTATTTTTTTTAATTTACTACTTTTTTGATGAGTTATAAGATTCAATTTTGTCGTTCGGGAGTGTTCATTTCTTTGGTTTTAATTATTGGTTCACCTGTATAAATGTATTAAAGATGTTGTAAAATGGGAATAGATATATATAATTGAATTTATATTTTTTAATTAAAATATATAAAATTAAATGTTTATATAATTCATTTGGTTATTTGGGGCGAGGATGAATCATGAGATATGACGTTATTGATAATCATTAAGATTATTTTGGCGATTTTTTATCATCATAAAATAGTTTTGTTTCATTATTTATTATCATGTATAAAACAAAGTTTCAAAACATAAAGAGGGTAATAAACAAATTTTAAATTATGTACCAATAATTATAATGATTTTATCTATATATTTGAAGGTGGTAAAGGAAATTTGAAACTTATCGTCCCCAAAGGTGATAAATCAATACTTTGTAGATGATAATTTTAAATCTAGAATAAAACAAAGAGGAAATAGAATTGATGGTTTAATTTCAATTAACATAATAAAATTATATTATATATAATATACTGGAGTTATTATGTATGTCTGGATAGTCGAGGTGATGAGATTATAAATAAAAAAATTGAAAAGAAAGTAAAGAATGAAAAAGAGGATTTTACCTCTTGAGTTCTTCTCCATGAGAACCTACTTAAGGAAATTGGTTTTGGTATTTTGTTGATACAATAACCTCTTAGACATGGGGTAGTTACATTGGAATATGATTGGGTAAAAATTTTCCATTTGAAATGTCTTAAGAGGTATGGGGAGAAGAGGTGGCGAGGGATGATATTTATAGTGGATGAGAGGGGTGGTTTTTGATTATTTTATTCATTATTTATTATTTAGGATTAAGGCAATGAATATTGGATATTAATATGACTAATTATATTAACTAGTGCTTGTGATTTTGAGAAAAAATTTATTACATGATATATACATCATCTATGACTCAACAATTCATGTATTTAGCGTATACTGTAAATTATAGTATTTCACTTTTCACCAAAAATTCAACTTTTTTAGAAAAATACCAAAAAAATCACCCTTATATTTTTCAACATGAAAAATCCAAAAATGAACTCAATTTTATGAATATAATTTTTTAAATATGTTAAATTTATTTTTAATTAAAATTATCATTTACTAAAAAATACCCATTTTAAAATTATAACTTATTTTATAATACATTGAAAAATTAATTATGGTCTTATAAAATTATATATTAATCCTAAGAGAAATAAATTAATTTGGGAGTCCATTTTGTTAAAATAAATTTTCTTTTAAATCATTATATTAATTGTCAAATGGTAAATAAACATTCATGTTTTATAAAAATACCAACAATTAATTTATCATTTGAAAAATATTTATTTACTTAATCTACGATATAATTATATCATATTTTCATTTATAGGATAGATAATTTTTTTTAAAATTTCATTGGTGATTTTACTATTCTATTGGCTGGTTTACTATTCATAAGGGTCACATTAATATTGCAATGATCATGCTACTATTCTAGTGGTATAGATTCCTTAATTTCAATAAATACATCTTATATCATCAATTCATTATTTATATGGTATGTATGTTTTAATCTATGTGAATTTATTTATTTATACTATATGAAATAATTATATGAAGGGAAATTTTCATTAATAGAGTTTTGGTTTGATATAAGCACCTATATCATACTAAGCAATCCCCATAGAAGGTGAGATAAACACCGTACTACTAAAACTAGCAATTACTACATTAGATTACAATATTTCATATTATACTATTTAAATTCATCAAGTATTAGACATGTGAACATCAATCTATAATTGAGTATAAAACCCATCACCCCTTTAACCATCTTCATGAACTAGTGATCCCTTAGTGAGAGTGGATCATGCCATACTACCCTAAGATATGTTTTCAAAAAAGCATTGTAATTGGATAGATCATTCATAAAGATGTCAAGTATTAGGAACCTAAACAAAATTAATTTTGGTATGAACTTACATTTCACACTAGTAGAAGAAAAAAATTTATTGCCATTTCATCTCCCCTGAGATTGGTCCTGAGGAAAACTGACCACTCTTTCACTTCCTTTTCTGGAAAAAAGATACACTATGGATTACCATTGAAACAGCTAAGGTACCACCCAAACTTGTCTTCCTAGCTCTGTCTTATTTATCTAAACCAACCTTCTTGGACAACCTCCACAATGGTTTGAAGGAAAAATAGTATCAACGTTGACCAAATAGCATGCCTCAATCTAAACTCAAACCTCTGATCTTTCATGTAGTCATTATAGATAAGCTCCTGCTCCATACTCACTGACTCAAAAAATGAGTAGAATACTCAAAAATGGTATGGTCCCCTACTATAAGGTTAGAAACTACCAGGTATTTACCAGTTATAATGTATTTGGATATAACATATGGTTAAATATTTTCATGATGGAGGCCCAGGTAAGATCCTCATGAAACATAACTTTCACAATAGGGTCCCACCATCTTCTTCTTTCTCCCTCAAGAATATACACATAGAAACCCACCTTAGAGTCTTCAAAAGTATTCAAGAGGTTAAATATCCCCTATATTCACTCAATCCACTCCTCATATTTATAGATTCCATTTTTCACAATGAAATATGGGTGATTCTTCTTAAATTATACAGATCCATGATCCACTATGCATGATCGATTCCAAACACCCTATCGAACGAGAGTCAGTACAGTGAGGATAATAGATTCTACTATATTAGGGTCCACTATAGGGATTACCTGTGTAACATATCTTGTAGATTCTTACCTCAGAATTCTAATTTCTCTTATTAGAGGAATTTTTAGAAAAAAGACGAAAACCAATTAGTAAATAGAAAATTAAAAAACAAGGGGACCAACTTTCTGTATTAATAATAATGATTTAAATCATTGAGAATTTAACACAACCCTGAAAACCCTTATACAAAAAAACGGAAATTTAAATAATATTCCAGTACAATCCATTAAAATGACCTCAAAATACGAGTATCAAACCTGGTAAAAAATCCAAGACTACCCTTGGTAACTTAATATCAGTCATAGAAGTGAGTTGGCTAGGCCCATTTTTAACAACTACTATTTGAATTCTGATGGTCCTAACTCTTTTCCACCCAAGAAAAGGAACAAAGATCCAAAAGTGATAACACACATAATGATAATAATTAACATTGATACCGACTTGTAATGAACCAACCCAGGTAAGATATAAAATCCACTCAAACAGAAATATCACATGATATAGTTAAAACAATATAAAAAATAGTCTTAAATATATGATAAAAGGCATAGAACCAGAGTATAAAGTGTAAAGGGACATGATACCAGAATTAAATACGATCCAAACCCAAAAATTGTAAACCATAATGTATTTTTAGTCCCCATATGACCAATAATGATCTCTATACCAAACCAAACCAATATCATAGACCACATGAGAATCTTGAATACAATATAATTCTATTAAAATTTCCTAAATCCTTTAATATATAATCTAAATTTTCTCAAATTCACATGTAGGGTGTCCATCGTATCCTAGTAGGATACAACCATATTTTCTATAAAAGGTCTAATACCAATAATGAATTAATTATACCTTTTAAAATATAATAGTTTTACAAATCATTTTCATAAAATAAATCAAGTTGTAAATCTTCTTCCCTTTGGTTTTCATAAAATTATTCAACTTATAATTATCATAAATATGATATGTATAAGTGATAAAAAATAAGAAATAACATCTATGAATCATAAGGTAAACAGGTATATACATATCCGTAAAATAACTTATCCTGAAAATCTATATGATACAGCCTCATATAAAAACCTATAAGCTTAAATCCATGATAAAAAAATCAGGTGATAAATAAACATAAGTGGAAAATGACCAAGAACATCTTACTGGGAACTAAACTGTGGGATAAGGAATAATAAACACTCAAAATCTTAAACACGCATTCATTGGATCCCAAATATATTGGGTCCTTCAATTCGATATCATAGAAATTTACCTCCTTGCGGTGAAACACAAACTAAGGCTACATGTGTCCCAATGATAACACACCCTAGGTTTCCAAAGTACAATTTTATATTAAATTTTCAATACAATGCTCAAAATTTTATTATTTTTTAAAGTTAATCCAGTGAACTTTAGATTTTGAAAACCAATTTCCAAATCAAGAAAATCCTTTTTTAAAGTGAAATAAATTTTATAAAACTTTTTCATTTTCATGAAATCATTTGAAGTAATTTCTCATTAAAAATAAATGGACAAATGAATGTAATTAAAAAATAATGACATGTAATTCACCAATTTAACCCATTTTATATAAACACATACCTTAGCATGGTCAAACCCTAGATTAATATGAAAACATTGATTGCAAACAAAGATAATAGAATTTTAATGAAATGGAACAACAAAAAACTAAAAAGGATGAACAGAAAAAAAGTATCCAATCACAAATATGCTATCATACTATATCTAAAACAAAATACAAAGAAGAAAAACAAGGATTAAATACCCATTGAGAAGAAATCCAACCACAATGGAGATTAATCACTAAAATATGTGATCTAGATGGGAGGGAATCACCCAATCCTCTAGAATTTCCATGGTATGTAACCCCATTACACATCGTGTAACCCTGAAGTCCCATATATGCTGAAAACCCATTAAATTTTTATTAATGACTTAATATATTTTATGTAAAAACATGTGACCTGTAAATTTAGTTTAATATTATCATATTGTATAATTAGATCATGGGTTCTATCCAACAACCATTATACACCGTGTATTCTCATTACACAACATGTAATTTCCCAGTGAACAAAAGAAATTGCTGGTTTTATGATGAAAATTCAAAAAAAATACTTAACTTCACCATGATAGGTATCCTCCCAATTCCTTCTCAGAATTACTCAACCAATGAAAAAGGAAAACTAGAACAAAATTTTAAAACATAACTAATATTAAGGTAATGAGGTGTTACATCATCTCCTATTTATAATGGATAAACTCTATGCACTTGTTCCCAACCTATGGTTTTTTGTTTTCATTATAAATGTCTAGATGCTATATTTATAACTATTCCATACATTATAATAGGTTTATTAATGTATATGCAACATTATATCCTTTTATTAATTTACATAATCCATGTTCTTCAAGATCTTTTTATCTATTGTAGGTTATTTAACGACCATAGGGGGTATATTCTTCGCCACTCCGTCTAATCACACCATTGACTGATGTTAAGGTGACATATATCTATAACTATAAGATAAAAATTCATAATTATTATTAATAAATACCATTGGAAACATGATTTTCATACATTGATATTATTCAACACTATATTAGATTGAATTATAAATGATTCAAATACCTCATATACACATACATCCCCAAATCCATAAGAATCTAATATTACATTCAACATACTTACAATGAAATAAAAAAATTCCATTAATATCCCCATGTGAATATATTCATACTTCTAAACTATATTTTACAACCTAAGACAACATAATCAAATTAAATTATCCATAATAATTTATATAAGAAACCACAATATTATTTGTATTGATTATTTAACAATATTGATCCATTTTACACCATCATGTTATTATACAATCACATAAAAGTATAAAAATTTGATATGATCCTCTATGCCATCCAGGATTGATGGACACATTCTCTCTCACCAACCTAGTTGAGATAAAATATATAAATATCGTTACCAAAACCCAGAAATATCAAAATCAGATCCTCTAACACCAGGGTAAGACATGGTTCCACTAAAGAGATGAGGTATTAACATAACAACAACTTTTATCACTATCTCAAATGGTCCTATATCTGGTTGAATATTTACCAGAAAATATAAACCAATAAAAAATGCCTCTAAGAGAATTTCGTAACCCCCATGAAAAAATATCTACTACACATCTAGTGTGTATCCCATAAGCCAAATGTTGTTGTTCATTTGCATGGCCATGATCCATTTCAGGGGGATACTATTTCATTGATCTCATATCCATCCAATAACCTAAAAACGGAATCATAAATATTTTCACATTGGAATAGATTCAAGAACAATCTAATCAATAAGGGATATGAGGAAAAGGAAATACCACCCATGGAATCCCATGTTCTTATCCAACAACCCCTACAGAATAATAATAAAATATTATTTCCAAATTACCATAAATACCTCCATTAAATTATCTTTTAGATACCACTAGAAATATTTTGACCCATATCGGAATTCCATATAATAGTAATGTTCTTATTTACCACTAATAGAACTCCCATAATATAGGTAGTACTATTTTTCTTGGACAATGAACTTTCAATTAGTCTGATTCCAGTACTGGTATAACTTTTCATATTCTTTCAAACCTGATTTTTACTTTATATCGACTAATTTATCCTAGTATACTCATTTTTCACATTTGAAAGGGTAAAATATGAAAATAGACTAATTCATTTAAAAAATAAAGAAAATACCAATGCATGATCTGTGGGACATTACAAACATTGTACTATAGAGTTTATAGATAACTCATTGACTCTCAAGGTTCACCACCCCATATTGTTTTTTCTCCTATTGCACAAAATATCAGTCTGCCTATAATTGCAATTTTCATTAAGAATAATAAGAATAATTATACCTTTTAAAATGTGTGTAATGATTATATTGTTCTTTATCCATTGTGTAGGCAGAAAAAAATAATTATAAAAACATATAATTCCTCATCATTTATTTGTCAGTGAGAAATTTCTCCTCAAATCACTAAAAAATTCATGTATTTTTCATTACATTTTATGCTCATATTTGGATAATTTTATCAAAATTGATATAAAATTTAGAAACACTATTTATCTTCATAAAACAACTCTTCATACAGGTTTTAATATTTATCTATCTAGACATATCTATTGATAAATGATAAATAATTTTGTAATTTTTTTTTAAAAAATTTAAATTCTCTTTAACTTAAAATTTTCATTATTGATTAAATATAATAATATAATTAAATATTAGATTTTTTTTCAACAAAAATATACATTCCCATTTTTAATTATCTTTTATGAAAAAAATAATATCAAATTTGAGAATAATAATTTTTTATTTAATTGATCAATAGTATGTAATGAATTAAATTCTCATTAACCATATTCTCAGCTCACTATTATATAAAAATCACAATTTAAAATAATTATATAATAATTTAGTTAATAATTATCATTATAATTCCAAAATATGGTCAAATTATTAAAAATTCAAGGACATTACATTTGAGTTGAATAGAAGTAAAATTTAAACTGTATTTTTTTCCACAGATAAGTTGGGAGATTAACTATATTAGTAAACATTATGTGGGTGGGGGTGGCGGTGGTTTATTAATATAAAATATTATCTACTAACAAAAATTAAAAATTTTCATAAGAAAATTCATATTAATCATTAATTATTTAATCAATAAATATGAGTAATATTAAATGGATATATAGTGGAAAAAAGGTAAATAATATAAACTTAATGTGTTGGTAAAATAAAAATTTTGTATTGAATAGATAATGGGTGTCTATAAAAATGATTTTTTATGATTTAATATCTTAATTAAAATGTTATAATTAAAATTTATGGGAAAAGAGACATATAATAAAAAATAAATTAGAATATTGATACTAAAAGAAAAACTAGAGGATGATGATAAAGAACTGGAGGCTTGATCTATATACTTGGTTTTCCATTAAAATATTTTAAACCAACGAAAATAGAGATACATGAAAAAATAAAATTATAATAATACAAAACTATAACTGGATGGATTAAAAATAATATATATTAGTGATGTTGGGTATAATAAGTATAAACCCCTTAGTATATATGTATATAATGTTATTTACCCAAGAAACATTTTCTATTTAATCCCAATGTGGTTAGAGAATATTCCACCCAAATCCAGAATAAAATGTGAATAAAAGGTTCCCAATTTTAAAACAAAAACTACTGTAAAACCATAGAAGTTATTTAGTGAAAATAATTATAGATTTTAGGTCATTATTTGTTACGAAACATTAATCTAATGATTAATAGAAGTAATAAACTTTTTCCAAGAAGTTATTAATTCCTAAAGATCAAACGATGGTATTATTGGAGCTATAAATATGAGTTCATTTTTTACTTATTAAAATATTAATAAACAAGGAATGATAAAGAACACATGATTGAGTAGAGAAATAGGACATCTCATTAAGATTTAACTTTAATGTTATTAATATGATGAGAAATAAGATGTACTGAGATATATGATATTACCTTTTCTATTTGATGTTTATTTTTTATTTGTGGGATCACTATGAAATCTATTTCTCCAAATTATCTTTCATTTATCTTTATATAATGTTATGGATCTAACCATGGACAATTATTTTCGTTGAATCTCTTTTGATATCTTCTTGTGATCAATATCCATTTGATTTTAGTAGTTTACATGGATTATTTTATGAAAGTTTCTCTTTTATCCCTTTGAAAATAGATGAAATATTATTTTTGATTTATTATTTAATTAGATAATAAATTTTCAGTTTTTCTTAAAGGTTAAAAAATATTTATATTACACTTCATCATCAATTTTATAGGTTCCACTAATTATCCACTAATTAGTTTTCATTAGGAGTGGAATATAAGATACATTTCCTAGTTACATTTCATGGACTACTTAAATGTTCTGTCTTATTTCCATTCAACTTTTTAAGTTTGTATATTTTTAATAAGAAAATTATAGATGATAAATTTTATTCCATAGAAGTCTTCAGTTAGTTATTGATTTCTTCATTTGAAAATTTCACTATTTATTTAATGTCCTATCGGAAGGTAAGCTACCAATCTAGGAATTTCAATTTATTTCACTATAATAACATATAAATAGGTATTAACTAAAACTATAAGCTTATTATGTTAATAAATAAATTTAATTAAGCATTTTGAGAATTATGTTACATGGAGGATTACCAAATAAAGTTCTATATTTTATATGGTCACAGTATATTCAAAATGAAAGTATAAATCCAAAATATAAAGGGTACATTAGTTTAATTAGAGAATTTATATTCCATTTGAAACTAAAAAGGAAATAAAGGTTATATAATATTTCTTATGTTTATTGTTTGGTTTCAAATTACTCTTCCACTTTATGATTATAAAAAAGGTAGGGTAAAGGATTAAAATACCCCCATTTGAATACACTACTACCATTTGTAATGGATTGATGATCCAAATTATATTATCTCTCATTATGAGTGGAGTGGAGTTAGAATGTTAAATATAAGAATTAAAAATTATTCCCTAATTTAGAAAATTATCAAGGATTTCATTTTTCATGAAAATAAGAAGGTTATTTTTTATTGGTATCAGTTGAAATGAATATTTATAAATAAACTCAAGCATATTAAAAAGAAAAGTTTAATTTAAAATAAGTTTAGATATAAAAATTCATAATAAAACATAAAATGTTAAAAAATAATAAAATTGACAGCCACAACATCAATATGAAATAAATATATCACACAAAGTGAAGGTTTTATAATAACATAAAATAAATAAATCTAACCATTTTAATGATTTTTAAAAATAATTTTGAAAATAGCCTACACTGAATTGAGAAATGATACTTTTTAAATTATAATATTGGATAGATTTTAAAACATTTCAATGTATTGACACAAATATATATTGAATGAAATTAAAAACATTATTTTTTTGTAGATGCTATCCAATTATACTATTTTCAATAATATCAATTTTAAATATTGGGATGTTTTAGCACTGATACATTTTTATTTTAATTTAATTCCTTTTGAAAAAGAATCTTGAAAAATATTATATCTTGTGTAATGTACAATAAATCATTTGAATAATTTATGTATTAATATTTTATTCCCCTAATGATTGAATTTTCTAGTCACTATTATCAATGGTCAAGTATGATTAACACATGAAATATTTGAGGTGGAAATATCAAATTCTGTTAGGTGTAAAAAATTCTATTTTTATATTTTTTAATTAGAAAGTACAGTATTTTTATCCATACATGAAAATAAATGTTGATATTTATTAAAATTAAATATCATTATCATAGACTCTTTAAATTTATTCATCAATATCTTCATATATTGTTATGTTAATATATCCATATTCTATTTCATGTCATAAATATCTTTAGGGGACTGGTCTCTAGGAAATAATTATGGTTGAACTAACTAGAGAATTGGAAGATTCTCCTATTTCTCTAGAAACTATCATAATATAATGTGGAAGACATATAAATATTGTTATTACAAGTGTTTCTTATTTAATAAATATTGCAACGAAAAATATTGACTATAACCTACCTATAAGTATAACTAGATAAAACATATAAAAAATAAAATATGGTTAATAAATAATATGTGAAATAGAACTAGAATAAAAATGGTTTTAGAATGGGAATGAATTTTAAATTATAGAGATTTTGGTATAGATAAATCTAAGAAAAGTGATAATCTCTCACGTGATAAGTCAAAAAATAGTTAGATAGATCTATTTATTGTATGTTAATAGAAACTCCACTAATGTTATTCAATATATTAAGGCACGATAAAAGTAAAAACAAAAAAATATATTATTGTAAAATTTATTATATAGTCACTTAATGGTGAAAATGAATAATCATCCTCAAAGTTAGTTTTTCAAAATATAAATCAATTATGTCATGAAAATTAAATATAATAATTGAAAGAGATTAAACAATTCCTAATTAATTTAGGTTTTATAAAAATAAAAAATATATTATACTATGTGGGGATGTGACACCAACATCTCACCATTGTTTTATATTTTATATATTTTCGGGGCAATGTAAACCATTGGATGTTTTGAGCTTGGAATTTAAATTTTCTAAAAATGCTTCCATTTCTACATGTTTAGTGAACATAAGTTATGGGAAATAATGTGTTACTTATTAGAGAAGTGGTATATAATTTAATTTATCTACAATGTAGTTTCTATACAATGGTATCACACCGTTCTTTTCCAAACCACAAAAAATAAAAATGAAATCATTTGAGTCCCACTATTCTTTTAGTTATGGAGAATGAGTTGTATATGGCCTTGAGATACCATATGAGTGAAAAAGAATTAATTTTATAGTTTATAGTAGTTTTTTTAATTCTTGGAGACATGATTAGTAAACCCTAAAACAAAACTGTGTGAGTGTGTTGTGCTTGTCTAGTTCTAGTTTCATAGTTAACACATGACTTACCAAGTATTGTATACTAAAATTTATGGTTTCCTAATTTTATGTAAAAGTTTATTTATATTATGTTACTCCTTTTTAGGGTTTTTTGACCCCCTCACCACTCCTCTTCATTGGAATCATTGGTTGCACATAACAGAAATCCATCTCCATTAGACTTTGATTTATAGACACTTTTACTTTGGAGTTCAATCATATTCTTGTGATAATCCCCTCATTTTACATTGTTTCCCCTTACTAATACCCCTTATAATCCCTTAAATTTAGATTATTACCCTCCAAACTTCTCAATATAATGAGATGATGTGGTTTTTATTTATGGATTTTAAGGGCCAGTTGAGTCCTTCCCATTTTTTGTTGTGCTTTTCCATTGAAGGAGACTCATTATGATATAGTTTTTCATGGATTGAGGATGTAGTTTTTATTAATCTCCTTTAAATCTAATTACATTGTATTTTTTTATAATTTATAAATATAATTTTTTAAATTATATTAATATTTGGTAGTGTATATAGATTTCATAAATTTTTTAGTGATGGGTCACTTGGTATGAATGATTTTAATGGTTTTATAATTAAAAAAATTTATATTTGGATTCCACGTGTTTTAAAATATTTCTAAGAGGATTTTTTAATTTAAAAATGATGATTAATGTAATTTTTTCATATTTTGGTATTATAATAGAATTGTTTTTGGTTTCTATAGAATTTTTTAAATGTACGATGTTGTAGGGGACATTAAAGGGTTTTAATGAAAAGTAAATTGATTTCCAATGTTTATTTTATGGTATTGGTTTTGTTTAATGGGATTATTAAAAATGGATTTAGAAGTGGATTTCAAAAGAGATTCTCCATGATTTATTTTATAAAATAGTGGAATATATCTTAAAATTTAGATCCATATTTTAATGAAAGGATTGTTTGACAGCTTTAAAGAAAAAGTTAAAAAAAACAGGCGAGACCCCTATTTGAACCCCTTATAATTGTTATGACCATTATAGTTCGTGAACACTTATATACTATTTTATATATTATATATTTATTTTAATACTTTCATTTAATTATGAGTGGTTTCATGTGATGGTGTTAGAGGTGATATGTGTGACTTATTTATTATGTTTTTGTATTTTTCAAGTGATAATTTTTATTTTCTTGTTTCCTTTAATCAACTCTGAACTTCCATGGGAATATATGACTTAGAAGATAATAAGGATGAATAAAATCCCTTTTTTTTATTTTGTGTATACTAGGGAGTTTTTTCATATTTTCACATGATTTTTTCTAATACAATAGATTATTCGTCCTACCATAGCTTGATCACCCCTAATACAAATTATATTTCTGGAAGAGTTCTACAAGACTACCATGACTTTGACGTATTCTTTTTTACTAACATCATGATATATTTATGAGTTTAGTTCCTTATTACATGAAGTACTTGGAAGATAATCATTATTATTAGTTATAAGGGAGGAATTCTTTGAGATCCCATTTCACACCAAATTCGCATCCCCTATCATTTTCATCATGCATCCACATTTTTAGTATTTTTTATGATTTAAAGATAGCATGGAGCATGTGTTTGTTTGTTTATTATTCTAGTTATATCATAATATTAAATTTTAATTTATTCATAAAATTATTTGGATAGTGATATTTAAAATGAAAGTTTTAAATTTACTTTATAAAGGGTGTTTTAGAAATTTCTGTTGAAGGAAAAAATAGATTTGGCCATTTTTCATAACCATAATAAAAGATCATATTTCTAGGATATGAAAATATTTTATAAAATATATTTATCATCAAACATATTTATCTAAATAAGATAATGTTTCATGAAAAAAGACTTATGGAATGTTATTTGGGATTCTTTTTACTTGAATGTAAAAAAAATACTTTTCCATTATAATCCTACTAGAATTTATGGAATAGATTTTGAATGCGAAATAGTTAGTGAAATAATACTAGCTGAGTTTATCTCACGCTCTAGAAAACTGATGGTTGTATACAACTCTAATGTTTTGTTTTAAGCTCCTACGCTTTGGTCTCTTTTAGTTTTTATATTCCATTTATCAGTTGATGGATATTATGGGAGTTGGTGAGTGAATATGGGTCTCAAGGTGATGGATTTTGGAAATTTGGGTTTACTTTTTGTTTTGTTTGGGATGGTTATGTAATAGCCTCATCTTCCCTTCCCTTTCATAGGGTATGTTTTTATTTATGATATTTATTTTCTTATTCTATTTAGTTATGGAATGACTTTTTTTATAAGGGATATTATTATTATTACATCTATGTGTATATATGTTACGCTGTTTCAGTTACATTGAAACTGTTTATTATATCTTCTTAGAGGTTTAATGTTTGTACACCCCATTACAAATTCTTAAAATATCTTCTGTTACATGTTTATATATTTTGTTGAGGTTGAAATCATTCCATAGTGTATGTTATGAATTCATAAGAATTAATTTTCAATCTATAGGGGATCGTGAATGAGCTTCTATAATAGTCATAGGTGTGGTCAAGTAACATGTTTGGTTAGCTTGAGCTAGTTTATTATAAATAGAATCAAAACCTAGTTTTTTCAATGTCTTTGGTTCTTATATAGATCCCTTGATATTTGGGGGTTGTTTTTATAGAAATGAGATTAAGATCTTCATCAGAAATAATGTGTTAGCATATGGATTTTTTCTTAATCACCACCATTCTTGATCAAACATGGGTTATGATGGAAATTAAAAATTTTAGTCTAGATATTGAGTTTAGTTTTGATTATCTTCATGGGGTTTTGATTCTACATTATCATTTTTTATCCCGACTAAGTATAACAATGATTTTGTGGGTCTATCTAATATTTTGGGGTGAAAGTAGAGGAAGACCATGAGCTATATAGTTAGATCACATGGTATATAAAAATATGTAGAGACTAAGAATATGGGTCTATAAACCATTATTGAGTATATTTCAGGGTGGGAACATTGTTTTTCCAAACCGTTCGGCCAAACCCTGAATATTTATTTATTCCCTTGGATTTGTTGTCTTGTCTCCCATTATCTATGGGAATTCAATTACATTTCTATTGATTTGAAATTAATTAAGGTAGTTTTTTATTAATTGATGTTATCAGGTGATGGTTTGATTGGTTCCTAGAGCCTTGCTATTTGGACATGAATTTTGAGAAGTTGTTTTCTTTGTTTTGGAAAACTAATTTTTGAGTTGAAAATGATCTCTTATAAAGAATTTGTTTTGTGAAACTATTATTGTTATAGAATAAAATAAATTTTGGGTTTATAAAATATTTAAAAAATAGATAATCTTCCACATAATTTGGAATTAGATGATTTGTTTTAAAATAAATATTCAATTTTGTGACGTGTTTTGGTTTTTAAAATATGAGTGTCCTTGATTATTTACAAGGGACTTTTGATTATCATATATTTTTTATAAAGTGGTGGATATAATATTAAAATTTTGGATTTTTTTAAAGATAATGAATAATTGATGATGTGATTTGAAATGAAAGTATGATTTCATTGAATTGTTTTTATAAATTAATGTTACCCCCTTATATGTTTTTGTTTAAAATGGAACCCTTGGATCTTTTTTTAACAATTATAGACAATTTTGATAATTTTATTTTGGTCTTTATTTAAAATAAATTAAATATTTTAAATAGTGCATGTGAATTTATAAAATTAGCACTGAAACTCTTGAAATATAGATACATTAAAGAATATTTTTCATGAGTTTTATAATTGATGTAAAATGATTTTAATGGAGGTTTTATTTTTTTCCACTAATGTGTGACTTCAAAAATTGAATTCGATATTCATTATGAATATATGTATGATTTATGGAAAATGGAGGTTTTTAAACTATGTTTGGTTTCATGAATTTCCTTTGTGAATTTTAATGTGTGTGTTTCTCCCTTGGGGTGTATTGTTAATATTTTATTGGGTTTGAGAAATGTGAATTGGTAAAATACATTCTTTGGGTTATTTGGACGTGCCTCACAGAATTTTCTTGAGAGGTTGGAAGAGGAAAGTATTCAAGAATCATTCATTGGGTAAATCTCTTTATTTCTTAGGTGTGACTCTTATGGTATTTTACACTATCAGGATTCCAGATTGAGTCGAAGAATTAAAATATTATTTTATCTAGAACTTATTTAATTCCCAACTTTCATTCCATGGTGATAAAACTACTCTTTAGTTTGTGTGGTAGTTATGTTTTTTAAGAATACTTAATGTTGTATTACATTGATTAGTCTTAGGTGATTTTTTATATGGGGTTTGTGTTTATTGATCTTAGACTTAGTTACGATCCTTGAGGTTATTTCTTTGAATGTATTTAATGGTTATTTTTTTTCCTTATTTATGAGGTGTTTCTTTTTTGTATTTATTACGCCATGGTGTTTGATTTTGTCTCTTGAGGATGGTGTGTTCTGATTTCCATGAATGTTTTTGATGGAGTGAACAAGGGTAGTCTTTGGATATGTGTCTCAGGTGGCTAGGTTGAATCCATCTCCAATTGATATTATGCACTGGATAGTGTTGGTTTTGATATTTTTGGGTTTACCATGAGATTTTATTTTAGATGTGAGGTCCTATATTTTCTAATTAATTTTGTTTTGTGACCCTTGGTTAGAGCCTATGCCATTTCAGGGTGAGGCATGATTCCATTTAATGTTCCTTTCTTAATTTTGGTGATATGGTATATAGTAGTTTTGGGTTGCATTTCCTTATGATTATTTTTGTGTTATTTATATTTTACTTCCTTTAGTAAGATGTGATTGATTCATAGATTATTTCTATAGATTATATATGATTTGATTTGGTAATTTGAGTTTGATTCTAGTTCTCTTCATGCAAGCCCATGAAACTAGAATATATCAGTCTTTTCAAAGCATGACATTGATATAGAAGGGGTTGATGCCTCTCTCTATCACATCCGTACTAAAATGAAAATAATGAGGGGGGGGATTGGAGTTATTTTATTCTTTTTTGTATTCTATTTGTGTTTTTTTGATAGAATGATGAATTAAATTGCTTAGATAATTTTTCCTCTCGTACATTAACTTGGGTTGTTGCATGTGATTTTAATACCATTGTAGAGGATCGAGAAAAGAAAGGAGGTCTGGATTACTCAAATATTTCCATGCAGTACTTCAAACCCTTCATGGAATACAAGGTGTTGTTTTATTTGAGGAATTTAAGTAACTAAAACACTTGGTTTAATAATAGGAATGTAAGTAGAGGGATTTAGAGTAGTATTCAATGGTGCCTTGGAACTATCCAATGCATGGAATCTTATCCCCAATCAGTAGTCAAACATATGCCTATAACTCTCTAAGAACATTATTCATTTGTGATTAATATAATTAATGGAAACATAGGACCGATCAATTTCATCTACTCATGAAGATGGTTAAAGGTTGACAGCATTATCCAAATGGTTATAGACTCCTGGTTAAAATAGGCTGAGGGGAGACCCTGGGGAAACATAATTTAAAGACTCATGTATTTGAGGAATAACATTATATAGTAGAATAAGGGTAGGAACATTGGTGAAAATTAATTGGAGACAATGAAAGAGGATAATGAAAGGCTATAATGAAATATATCATTACGGGAAAAACCATTTTTTGCGATGGGGTATTTGCGATGAGATTAGTTCCCATCGCAAATAGTCCATCCTAGGGGTTATTTGCAATGGGGGGTTCGTCCTATCGCAAATAACAACTTATTTGCGATGAGATTTGGAGTCTCGTTGCAAAAGGTAATGCACACTTTGGCGAGGGATGCATGCCAAAGTGTGAGAATGTTATTTGCGACTAGGGGATCCCCCATGAAAATAATTTGTCTGCTTGAGAGTATTTGTGACGGGACCCATCAAAAATACCAGCAGCGATAAATGAGTTTTTGCGACTGGATGTTCTCTTGTCGCAAAAGGTGTATCGGCTGGTCACCTTTTGCGACGGGCCCTGTCCCAAATACCCTTTTAACCACCGACATCAATTATTGCGTGCAAAGTTATTTGCGATGGGCCCCATTGAAAAAAGTACCTTTTGTGACGGGCTTACCGTCGCAACGAGTCTCATCGCAACTAATATTACCTATATATACCCCCCTCTGTTTTTCTTTCTCTTCCTCTCATTTATCACTTCCTTTCTCTCTCTAAACTCAAATTTTAGAGTGAAAATTTTTCTAAGTTAATTTCTTTTACAAAGAAGTTGTGAAGACGCTTACATCAATCAGAGATCAATTTTAAAGGTATTTATATTTTATTTAGTTTAGTATTTAATTAATTTTTTATGTTAATTTTAATTATTGTTGATTAGTTGTAATTAAATTAGATTTAAATGGTTTTTTATCTGTATTTTAGTAGTAAATAGTAATAATTAAGAATAAATAGTAATAATTAGGAATAAATAGTTACAATAACGAATTAATTGTAATTAATAGGAATAAATAGTAATAAATAGTAATAAATAGTAATAAATATGAATAAATAGAAATAATTTGTAATAAATAGGAATAATTAGTCATAATTAGTAATAAATAGTAGTAATTAGTAATAAATAGTAGTAATTAGTAATAAATAGTAGTAATTAGTAATAAATAGTAGTAATTAGTAATAAATAGTAGTAATTAGTATTAAATAGTAGTAATGAGTAATAAATAGTAGTAATTAGTAATAAATATTAGTAATTAGTAATAAATTGTAGTAATTAGTAATAAATAGTTGAAATTAGTTACAAATAGTCATAAATAGAAATAATTAGTAATAAATAGGAATAAATAGGAATAAATAGGGAAAAATAGGAATAATTTTCAATAAATAAGAATAAATAGCAATAAATAGCAATAAATATGAATAAATATGAATAATTAGTAATAAATAGGAATAAATAGTAATAAATATGAATAAATATTAATAAATAGGCATAAATAGTAATAAATAATAATAAATAGTAATAATTATTAATAATTGTTAATAATTACAAATAAATAGAAATAAATAGTAATAATTTGTAACAAATAATAATAAATAAGAACAAATAATAACAAATAGGAAGAAATAGTAACAAATAGTAACAAATATGAAGAAATAGTAATAAATAGTAATAAATAGTAATAATTAGTAATAATTAGTAATAATTAGTAATAAATAGTAATAAATAGTAATAAATAATAGTAAATAGTAATAAATAGTAATAAATAGTAATAAATAGTAATAATTAGTAATAATTAGTAACAAATAGAAATAAATAGTAATAAATAGTAATGAATAGTAACAAATAGTAATAATTTGGAATAAATAGTAATAAATAAAAATAAATAGTATCAAATAGGAATAATTACTAATAATTAGTGATAATTAATAATTATTAGTAATAATTAGAAATAATTAGAAATATATAGGAATAATTAGTAATAATTAGAAATAATTTGGAATAAATATGAATAATTATGAATAATTATGAATAATTATAAATAATTAGCAATAATTAGGAATAAATAATAATAAAAAGGAATAAATAGGAATAAATAGGAATAAATAGGAATAAATAAGAAAAAATAAGAAAAAATAGGAAAAAATAGGAAAAAATAAGAATAAATAGTAATAAATAGTAATAATTAGGAATAAATAGGAATAAATAGGAATAAATAGGAATAAATTGTAATAATTTGTAATAATTAGTAATAAATAGTACTAAATAGAAATAAATAGTAATAAATAGTAATAAATAGTAATAAATAGTAACAAATAGTAATAATTAGTAAACAATAGTAATAAATAGTAATAAATGGTAATAAATGGTAATAAATAGTAATAAAGAGTTATAAATAGTAATAAATAGTAATAAATAGAAATAAATAGTAATGAATAGTAATGAATAGTAATGAATAAATAGAAATAAATTTGAATAAATAGGAATAAATAGTAATAATTAGCAATAATTAGTAATAATTAGTAATAAATAGTAATAATTAATAATAATTATTAATAAATAATAATAAATAGTAATAAATAGTAATAAATAGTAATAAAAGGTAATAAATTGTAATAAATTGTAATAAATAGTAATAAATATTAACAAATAACAATAAATTGTAAAAAATAGTAAAAATAATAATAATTAGTAATAATTAGTAATATATCATAATAATTAGTAATAATTAGTAATAAATAGTATAAAATAGTAATAAATAGTAATAAATAGTAATAAATAGTTAAAAATAGAAAAAAATAGTAAAAAATAGTAATAAATAATAATAAATATGAATAATTTGGGGAATAATTAGAGGAATAAATAGGGGAATAAATAGGGGAATAATTAAGGGAATATATAGGGGAATAATTATGGGAATAAATAGGAATAAATAGAAATAAATATAAATAAATAAGAATAAATAGTAATAAATAAGAATAATTTGAAATAATTAGGAATAAATAGAAATAATTAGCAAAAAATTGGAAGAAATAGGAATAAATAGCAACAAATAGAATCATATAGGAAGAAATAACAATAAGTGACGATTAGTATCAATTAGTAATGATTAGTAATAATTAGTAATAATTAGTAACAATTAGGAAGAAAATCAATTGAAATAACTTATAACAACTTGTAATAACTTGGCACAATTTTCCAGGGGATTGATGACACTCCTTTTGCTCGATAACTCTTCTCCTTTCAACTTTCACCGACTCAAAACATTATGAAAAGTATGTTTCTACGTATGCATATCCAATATTGTATACACGAGTTTGAATATGAATTCATAGGACCACATTTTTCATAATATGTTTAGGTAGTGATAGTTATAAGAATATGGTTCATCGACGAAAAGGGGACTCTTTTGTTTGAAGACTAATTTACATGAAACTATCTCACACAAAAATCACAATGAAGAATCTTCTCGATGGTACGCATATTCATTCTCATGCATATGAGAATGAATATGTGTACCTATGATAATATTATTCATTGTGAATTATATGTGAGAAAGATGCAAGTAAATGAGCCGCCAGAAAAAATAGTAGCCAACAATCCACTAGAAATTGTGTTGCCCGTAAGAAATGGTAAATATTAAGAAGTATTTGTTATTATTTATCTTTTTTTTTCAGATAGTGTCTTTATAATTTCAAATTGTTCAAAAATAGTAATGATTTTATATTTTGTAGAGAAATATGGAACAAAGAAGTTGACAACAATCATTAATAGATCATCACGCTAGGATAAATCTACATAGAAATCTAAATAGATCTTGTTTAAATCCTGTATATATTACGGGTGTTGATTATTTCTTATTATTTGCATCATCAAAATTAGAATATGTTATATAAGGGACAATAAAGTGTCCTTGTAAAAAATGTGCTCTGAGAACATTTGACACATTTGACAAGGTCGGGGGACATCTCTTGCGATTTGGTTTTCAACCAGATTTTGTTTTTTGGTATCAACATGGAAAATTAAAGTTCCAGAGAAGATACTAATAATTTGTTTCCAAATCCATCATAGTTTCAAAATTTAGTACATGACGTTGTAGGTCCATCTGTTCAGCAACCTAAAACTCAAGATGATATTGATTTAACTCCTGAGTTGGAACCAATTGAATTTTATGAGTTGTTAAGATCTGGTGAGGATGCATTATATCCTAGTTCCAAGATAAGAAAATTATAATAGATTGAAAAAGTTATGGCTATTAAATCATATAATGTAATGTCAAACAACTTTTTTGATCAGATATTTTCTTTGGTTAAAACACTATTACCTAAAGGAAATGTGTTACCTCCAAATTACTATGATAAAAAGAGGTTGGTTCAGAATCTTGGCCTTTGTAATTAGAAGATTAATGCATGTCCAAATGATTGAATTTTATATTCTAGTGAAAATTATTGGTTAGATAGTTTCCCCACATGTGGAGAATTGAGGTATAAAGAAGCTCAACTAGGTAAGTCTAGATCAAATCCAGTAAAACAGTTCATATATTTCCCCCTTACACCAAGGTTTTAGAGTTTATTTATGTCTCAGAACACATCGTCAATGATGTCATAGCACAAAACCAAGATTTCAACTGATAAAAGCATGAATCATCCATCTGATGGTGAATCATGGAAACATATTTACCATCTGCATCCGTATTTTTCTTTAAAATCTAGAAACGTGCAATTGGGTCCTTGTAATAATGGTTTCTGTCAGTTTGGTTCTTATGGTAGTCAGTATTCATGTAAGCCTGTCTTTATAACTCCGTACAATTTACCATCAGGGATGTTGATGAAGGAGCCCTATATCTTTTTGACCTTATTAATCCTAGGACATCTGAAAAAGAATATTGATGTTTATCTGAAACCATTGATTGATGAGTCAAATGCATTGTGGAGTGATGGTGTTAGTACATATGATGTTCCAGAGAAACAAAATTTCATATTAAAAGATTCATTGATGTGGATGATTAGTGAGTTTCCGGCATATGGAATGTTATCTGACTAGAGTACACATGGTCCGAAATCATGTCCTTACTTTATGAAAGACAACAAATCCTTTATGCTCTTCAATAGAAAAAAACCTTGTTATTTTGACTGTCACTATAGATTTTTTTCCAACCGATCATCCTTTTCAAAGGAAAAAATCTCATTTTATAAAAGGCAAAATTTAAAGGAATGAAAATCCACAAATTACATCAGGTACAGAGTTAAAATCAGTGATATTTTCATTACCTCCCATCACATTTGGGCCAACACTAAACCAAAAATAAATTCATGACATTTGGAAAGAACATTATTGGATAAAATAATGCACTTTTTGGGACCTTCAATATTGGTCTGATTTGTTGGTGCACCACATATTGGATGTCATGCATATTGAGAAGAACTGTTTTGATAATTTTTTTCATACAGTTTTTGATACACTAGGTAAGACCAAAGATACTGTAAAGGCATGATTAGATCTTGCCCAAATTTACAGGCTACCAGAACTTAATCTAATTGAAAATGTCAGATCACAGAGGTTAATGAAGCCAAAAGCATATTATACACTGTCCAAAGAGAGTCGCTTACTATTTTGTCAGTGGATTGCAGATTTGAGACTTCTAAATGGCTATGATTCCAATTTGGGAAGATGTGTTAAGAATGAGTATATTAATGGATTAAAAAGTCATGCTTTTCATGTTATAATGGAATGAATTATGATGATTGGATTCAGAGTTTTGTGAATTTATATTACTTGGGATTCGATAAAACACATATTGTATTTTTTTGAGACATTTCTGTAGCAACAACAGACTACGATGCGCTAAGAAAACCAAAAGATGATATTGTTGTAGTTATATATAAACTGGGAAAAATCTTTCCGCCAGCTTTCTCTGACTCAATGGACATATGATATTACATTTTCTACATGAAGCTAAATGTGGAGGTCCAGTACAATTTTAATGGATGTACCCATTAGAGAGATTCATGCAGAAATTGAAAAAAAAGTACATAACAAAGCATCAGTTGAAGGCTCAATTACTGATGCTAATTTGCAAAAGGAAATTGATTTTTTCTGCTCCTATTATTTTGAATATCAATATCCATCAAAACATAATCACATGAGATGAAATGAGGGGAATGTTAAAGAAGAAATGGACAATCAATTATCAGTTTTTAATCAGTTGAGTCTTGGTTTCGGTGGAGTTCATGAATGATGACTTTCAGATGATGAACATTACAGAGCTCATACATATGTTCTGCTCAATTGTGCAGAATTGACATCATTTGTACTATGAGTGCTTCAATTAATTATTATATAATTTATGTTATAGTATCTAAACTTATTTTATTTTTTAGGATATATGATAATCATATAAAGAATCAACTTCAAAAAATTACAGCAGCTGCTCTTGAAGAACGAAGACAAAATAAATTTTCTCAATGATTCAAAAAGCTGGTAAAATAAATTATTGATGGTTTAATATCAATTTCGTTTATTATTTATCATATTAATAATTCTTTTACAGGTTTTTAGGTCTCTGAACATTGTGATAAAATTGATAAGCGACTGTGTATATTGAGTAACCCACCATCCAAAATAGTTAAATATTACAATGCATATGTGGTGAATGGTTTTCAATTTCATAAACGTGCATTTGGGGAATCAAAAAAACAATCAACATTGGAGTTTTCTTGAAAGTATCACATCACAGAGTACCTGAAGATAACTTTTATAGAATCCTGGATGAAATTATTGAGCTATGTTATCTAGGACAAAATTACATAATGATGTTTAAATGTTGGTGGTTGGATACTAAGAGAGGCTTGCGTGTTCATATGACTCATGGAATCGTCGATAAAAAATATAAAAGTCTTTTTGTAGTAAATGAACCATTTTTAGTAGCTCAATAGGAATATAAAATTTATTACGCAAAGTACCGTGCTACTTCAAGAGACTTGAGTGATTGTTGGAGAATAATAAAAATGAAATTTTTGGAAAATCAGTTCACTCAAACTGAATGTGGTTCTGCTGAAGTGGAAGGAATTAAAAATTTTCAAGATACTGCTCAAAATCCATCTTTTTAACAAAGAGACATGCATATCAATTATGACACTCCACAATTAAGGATCGATGATGATGAAGATATTAATGATGTTAAAAATGAATTTGAAATGACAAGAGATGATGACACTGAAACTCATATGGATATTGATGATGTTAGGGAGGAAGATGAAGACATTGACATGGAAAACTATGGATACGAGGATGAAGATGGACATTGACATAGTTAAATTCTAGTTATAATCATAACTAACATATATCAATATATAATAGTTATTTTATAAAATATACTAACAATAATCATTTTGTGTTTCAGATGGATCTTGATCTATTTCGTGAGTTGTAGGAGGCTGATCTACCTTTGGATGAGGGGGATTATGGACCACCTGACCCTCAGCCTACTAACGGTTCAGGGGGTATACGGAGGGGGCATGGTCTTGCGTGATTGATGATTCTTGACCCTACCTCGAGCGATGTCCACGTCTTGGCTTCGATCCACACACACGGATGTATGATAACCTGTATATTTTAGTTTTCTTTTATTAATTTATTTATATATATACTAATTATTTTATTATTTATTTCTTTTTAAATGTTTTGTGCATGTAGCTATTGGACATGGGAGTGCTATCTCGTGTAATTAATTTTCATAGCCATGGATCACATTGGAAAAGATTCCCATTCTTGTGCGGCGTGATATGTTCGATCAATGGATGGTACGTAAATAAAGAATATTTATTTTGAAAGTCATTTTATTAATAACTTGATATTATATGTTATTTTTAGGGTTTATAGTATCTCATTGATGATAGCATGCGTGATGCTATCCACACGGCAAGATAGGTGTCTATGCGGTATAGTTTCCGTCAGGTATTTCACAATTTGAGAATAACAGCCATTAAGAAAGCAAGAGTGAAAGAATTTTATGAGTCGTGTAGAGCCCACTGAACAGAGTACATTTCATCTCACGTTTGGGATATAATATGTTTACATAGTTTGGGTGGTGGATTTCAGAGGACATCCTCAGTGGGATGGCAGAACCGGGGGATATATGAGGTGACGCATCGAGCTGGTAGTTGTACATTCAGTATGCATAGAGAGCATCTGGTAAGTACATTTTTTAAATATTTTATATAAATTTAATGATAAATAGTTTATTTTATTTTTCGACAGGAACTCGAGTATCCCGATATTACAGAGTTCAATGTTTATTAGAGGATGTAGAGTGATCCAGTCACTAGAGAGATTAGAGGTGATCACCAGTATCAGATTATAGTTAATATTATTGTTTTCTTGTTTATCAATTAAATAAATATAATATTTTCACCATTTTAATTTAAAATTGGAATTGAAGGAGTCATATGAGGCTACGACCTCTCAGACACAGGCTGAGAGTTAGGACGAGACAACTGACCAGACCTGTGCCCACCATTTCGATGAGGTGGCATGGATGAAAGCAATGCAGTATGGATTTGAGAAGGGCCGAGTAGTTGGTATCAGTTCTCATTTGACTCTTGGTACATATTATGGTACTACTACGATGTCAGCTTCTAGTTCCAGAGGAGATCGTGGAGAGACATCATCTCATGCCTCACAATATTAGGAGTAGTTGTGAACTCAGTATGAGATTATAGAGTGTTTTCAGAAGCAGCATGAAGATATCTGTCGGCGATAGCAGCAACAACAGCAGCATTAGGAGGATATGTGTTGATGGCAACAGCAGCATCACGAGCAGATGGAGTACATGCGCCTTCTGACTCTTAGATTAGGGATGAATTTTTCTACACTATCCCCTACAGCTCTTCCACCTCCTCCAAAAGACGCCCCCAGAGATTTGTTTTTTATGTTAAAAACAATTGAATTTAAGATTTATTGTAATATGAACAAATTACAATTCTTGTCTTTTATATTATTACAAGTATTGTATAATTTAATATTTTTTATTTTTAATATTTTAAAATTTATTATTAGTATTATATTTTTAATAATTTTATATTTGACTAATAATAATAACATTTTATGATTTTTTAATATTTTTTTGTAAATATTAAGAATTGTAAGAATTTTTTATTTTTTATTATTTTAATAAAATTTATATTAATTTTTTATTATTCATAATTTTATTAAATATATTTTTTTAGTAATATATTTTTTAATGTCAGTTTAATTTTCTAATAATAATTTTTTTATTAATTTAATAATATTAAAATAAATTTTTCTTTAATCATAATTTTATTAAATATTTTTTTTATTAATTTTAGTATTTACGACGGGACCTTTTTTGATGGGGTCCCGTAACAAATAATTAAAATATAATTCTTTATTAATATTATTTGTGATGGGAGGATGGGGCCGCCACAAATAATATTTGTTACGGGCCTATCAGAAAAGGTTATTATATATATAATGTATATAATCGAAGGATTAGTTACGAAAGGGAACTGCCCCCACGCAAATAGTATTTGTGACGGTCTGTCGCGAAAAGTTTATTTATATATATAATGTATATAATCAGAGGATTATTTGCGACAGTGTTTTCCGCAACTGGATATTTTTGACGGGGCCCCATCACTAAAGCCTATTTGCGATGGGATCTCGTCACAAATAGCCGATTTCAAATACCTTAAATTCCAGTAGTGTATAAATGACATGGGATGATGATGTGTTTGAAAATATTAGTGATAAACATTGCCTTCATGATAAAAAATATTTGGAGGTTGAGAGGGTATAAATGGAGAAATAAATGGCTATTTGAGCAAATGATAGTGATATTAATACAACATATTTACACAGTTGTATCAAGTAGAATCATGTGTTATGAAAAGTGAATCTCTGAATGTAGGAAGGTTCTTGCACTAATGATATTTTGGTGGGTATAATTATGGATGTGGATCACATTAAGAAAATATTGGAAGATCCCAATAACTAGTCATAAGGGAGTCTGAATAAAGAGAAACATGAAACATGTTTTTTGGATAGTATTCCTAATTTTATTTATTATATGTATAATGATAAATTGTAAGCATTTTTAACTAAGGATGATATCAATGAGGCTATTTTTAGTGTAAAAGAATATAGTGCACTGGGGCCAGATGGGTATCGTAGTATCTTTTTCATAGAAGCTTGGGAGGTCATCGATGATCAAATAAGGGATGTTGTTTGAGATTTATATAAAGAGGGGTGATTTTGAGGGACACTTATCCTTCTAGAGTGGTTCTAGTTCCTAAAATCAAGAAGACTATATCAATCAACCAATATCTATAGATATACTAATGTAACTTTTCATATAGAATTTTATCCCGCATAATAAATAAGTGGTTGAATTTTTTGGTGATGAGAACTGTATCATAGGTGATAAATGGTTTTATACAAGGAAGGGGAATTCGTAGTAAGGTAGAGATTACTAAATAAATGTTTGAGTACATGAATAAAAAGTTTATATGATCTAACATTATAATAAAAGTGGACATGAGAAAAGCCTATGAAAGACATGAGGGGTGCTACATTTGAAAAGTTATGAGGTGATTTGGCTTCATCACATGGTCTTGTGACCTAGTATTTAGGAGTCTTTCCCCTCTATGGATGTTTTTCGCCTCCCTAGGTAATTTTGTTCCTTATTCAAAATGGTCTGAGATTCACAGAAGGGTATCCCTCTATCCCCAAAATTTTTTCATGCCTTAGGATGCATTCTCGAGAATTATTAAATGATATATAGATGAGGTGTACATTACACCCAATAATAATAGGGGTGGTGATAGTGTCTTTTCACATTTTATGTTTGGTCATGATATGATCTTTTTTATTGATGAAGTTTTTCTCTCTATCAATGGATGGAAGAAAATGATAGAGATTGTTGGAAAACAAAGTGGGTAGCGTGTGAACATAGAAAAAATATGTTTTTATTCTTATAATAACTTTACATGGAACCAATTAAGAGACATACATTGTAGGCTATGTATAATTGAGAGGGATCTACCAATGATCTATATCAGAGATACTATTTTGAATGGTATAATAAAAATGTCTGTTTGAAGAGTGGGTGATGAATATTACTATTAGAATATGTAACTGAAAAAATGGGTTTATTTCATTTGGGGGCCACATCATAATGATCAATAGTTTACTATCTTCTATGACCATGAATATTATATCATTTATCAAAGCTCAAAAAGGAACCACAGATCTAATAGAAAAAACTTGAGACAAACATTATATGTGATGTAAATGACAATAGTAGGTGTCATTGGGTGAGTTGGAGGAGATTGAAAAGACCTATGGATGAAGGGGGAGTGAATGTACATGAAATCTATATAGTCATGGAGTCCATGAAAGGAAAATTATTATGGTAAATTAGAGATTGTAATTGACTATGGGTGACATTTATAAAACAATGTTTTGGTGAAAGATGAGAAGAGTGGTCTATGGGAGTGAAGAATTCGTCAAAGATAGATAGACTTTGATTAATCTTATAAAGATCATTGATGGGAATGTATGATGGGTGGTTGGGTGTGGTGATATAAATTATTTGAGAGATAACTAGAGAATTCTTCCTCTATTATTCCTTGGTTTTCCATCTATTAAAATTTCTTTCAATGAGTCCTTTAAAATCCAATTTTTATCCATGCCACATTGGAATATCAACTACGTGTGGTCATTAAAAATAGTTTCTTGAATTATGTACATGACACATGAATTTTATCCCTTTAAAATCATGATTTTTCAAAGGCAATTATTTTTTAGACTGTATACATGAAAGGAGAGGAAACGATGAATGAGATTCAACACTCTGGTACAAATGGATCCTAATGAAAATGAACTTTTATATATGGATCTTACAAAACTGAGCTCTTCTGATAGTGGATACCATTAAATGGAATTGTATATACCTAACTTCTCAGTGATAATGTTGTGACAGGTCTCGTGAAGTGTTTACATGGGATTTATTTTTCAGAAGTGATCTAGCATCAATTTTATAGAGTTTTTTGGAAGAATTCATGGGTATTGTTAGAGATGGTGTATCAATGGTGGAGGTCTTGTCAAGTTGGTTGCATGGTAGAGAGAATCAATAAAAGGTGGCGAAGGCTCGCGACATGATATTCAACGTTTTGTGCAAGGTCATTTGGGAGACAAACTATAAAGCAATAGATGGGATATATTTTTCACATTCATATATACAGGTTTGAATAGGATATCTGATAATTGTGTTGGGAGTCATCATTCTTGTGGTAATGTCTTCAGTTCACTCAGAAAACTCATATCATGTGTTTTTTAAGAAGAAAATTAAAACACAAGTGTTAATTGGGGGTGTGGGTTTATTGGACTCACCCTAATTCTGGGGTGAATATTAATGTTGATGGGCCCTGCATTGTTGGTTTCATGAGAGTAAGAGGGATAGTTATTGATGGAAATGGTTCAGTCACATTGGGATTTTGTGTGTTTTATGTTATATAAAATTATCTTGAATTATAGGCATCATATTTGATTAGAAGGTAACAATTTTGAAAATTATACAACATTGGGATCTAGGTACTGAAAACGAATTTGAAATTTCTAGTTGGAATGATTCAAGGAAGTATGCATGTTCCATGGGAGATGATGTATCTTATTAGGAAGGGAAGGACTATATTTGGTCATGTAGAAATGATTGAGAACACAAGGAGAGAAGGTAATTTTGGGCCAGGATTGGGCACATGGAAGGATTTAGTTGGGTCCTAATGAAGATATTGTTATTTTCTCTAGAATGGGATCTAATTTAAGTGATTATAGACACATATTTTAGGTATATTCCATGGGCCTTCACCATTATTTCCCACCTTCACTTTTAGTTCACTAGATTGTAATAAAAATCACAATTTCTGTCATTTTTATCATGGTGATAGAGTGGTTTCCCTGGTGGTGTTTCAATTTACAGAGTCCTTATCTCAAATATCAACACCATAGAATAATTATAATTAGCAGGGAGACCTATATCAGGTCTCTTTATTCTTATAAGTCTATTTTAAATGGATATGAGATGGGGGGTTTGGATATTTCTGGAGTTTTTTAAGGGTTAGGTTCTTGATATGGATGAGTTTTTTCATTTTTAATGAGTTCTATAATTAGTATACATTATTAAACATTCCCGTCACATACCAGCCCTATTAAGGTGATATAGTTTTCAGTTCCACATCCTTTATACATTTTTAAATGAATTTTTAGGGGTATATAGCAGCATGTTTATGAGGGAAATGACCCTTTAATGTCGCCATTTTTCTTCTTCTATTTTCTATTATTTTGGGATTATTAGTTTTTTAGAACTTTTAGGATTAAAATATATTATTCAAGGAATTTTTATATATTCCATGATATGTACACATGAGTTATAGTAAAACGAGCATGAATTATTACCTAGTAGGATTATAGGTTCATTTTTAGTGCATGATTTTTGTGCAAATATAGCACACAATTTGGTATAAATCATGTGTAATCCAGATAAATATTTTCTGAGTTATTTGTTTCATTGTGTTTTGGTGAATGACATGTGTACGGTTAAGAGAATCCAAATGATTGTATGTGTATTAGTGTTGATGTTTCAGGTAGTGGTGGTTTCCATGATTGTTGCATGGTTTGGAAATCCCTATAAGGATATCCTACAAGTGTGTTGTTATTATTAGTGAAATATGCACAGTTGGAAGAAGCTTTACCAAACCATGTGGATGAATCATGAATGTTTCACTATTTTAATTTATAGTGTATTTAAACTTTTCCTTAATTCTTATTTCATCATTTTTGATATTTTATCAAATCCTACTCTGTGGGATCACATGTAAGGGAGAAATACCTCCCCTATCAATTTGATTTTATCCAGTTTCTATTGGATTTCAAGTAGATTCTTATTGTAATACCATATTGTTTTTATTTATTCTCCCTTCATCATCTTCTTTACATCAGCTTCCCTTCTTTTTGGTAACCTTCCATGAACCCTAGTGAATATAAAAATGATATTAGTGTTTCATTTGGTTCTAATTTATGGATTTTGGGTTTTTAGTGTTAGTGGATGCCTTCTCTTTACTTGGTTGAGCTTCACCATCGAAGTTGAATCATTATGACATGTTGCTACTTGAATTAAGGTATGAATTTTTGTGATTTCCATTCAAATTGAATATTATTGTCTGATTAGTTATATATAGATAATTTTTTTTCCTAATAAGTTGATATGTTGTGGTGGATAACAATTTCATAAATGTTTAAGGGGTTTTCACTTAGAATGCAGGTGTTTATCTATAAACCTAGTTTCTGAAAGTTTACATTTAGATGAAAAGTGATTCAAAATACTCCTATGGGGGGATTTAAAGTGATTTCTTGGATTAATGGTATTTTTCATAGTTGGAATCATTGAATGGAGAAAACAATGGATTTTAAGGAATATTTTAAATTCAGGGTTTTTTATATAAATTTAATAGTTTTGAATGAAATGGAAATTCATTATTATATGGATTTCAAATATGGTTGTTCATGGATTGTTTTTTTGAAGGTCTGCTTAAAATATTGTTTAAAAATGGATAATTAAAATGTGTTTTAATGATTGAGTTTCTAAAATAGTGGATGCTGACATGCATTTAGAGCTAGTTTTGAGTGAATAGACCATATGGAAGCTTTAATTACGTGGTTTCTATAAAATTTGTGAAACCCTCATTTGATCCGCATGTGATTTTTATAGACATTGTGGATTGTTACCCCTTAGGTAATTATATATATATAATATGTTTATGATATGGTTTTCCTGAAAATGGGTTGATTTATGTGAGATTATTGGAGGTGTGATATGAGATTTATTTACTATGTTGTTATGTTAATCAAGTGATAATTATGCCTTACTTATTTATACACCTATAATTCTGGCTTTCATGAAGACTAATGGGGTTATTAGAAAAAAAGATAAATGTAAGCCTTGTTATATATTCTACACTAACTATAGAGTGTTTCTTGACTAGAAAATATGATTTCTAATGAGATAGATTACGTTTCCTGTTATATCATGATATATCATGGGAAGGATTACCGATCACGAGTAGTTATTCTAGAATACTATTATATATATAGATTTACTAGTGTCGAACTATAGTTCCATTATTTAATTTAGGTCTATATTTCATGAATTCAAAGAATTTGTTTCATTGTATATAGATTAATATTAGTATTTATTATGGTATCCCATTCTATAATTTTTTTGTTTCCCATATCATTCTTTTTTCTACACGGAACTACTATTCCGATTTTATATTTTTTATTATTTATTGATATGTTGGTTCCTGTGTATGTTCTCTTTTTATTCCTATTATGGATTTAGTTTACATTAATATTTATAAGTTAAATGATTTATAAAGTTATATTTAAAAAGGTAAGGTGATTTATACTTTATAAATGGATGTTGGGAAATGTTTTTTGTAAGGGAATAAGTGATTTTTCCTTTTTTTCCATGAATTAATTAAAAATATACTACTCCTTGTTTAAAAATATTTAATAAATAAGTTTTGAAAAATCCCATATTTATTTCAATAATAGGGATTTTTTATAAATGTTTTTAAAGAATTTTATTTTGAATTAATTTTTCGCATATGTGAAAAAACTATTTTCCATTTGTAAATCAAACTATCATTAATTTAATGGATTTTGGAAGACAAGTTAACAAATTCATTTATTGTATCAAACATGGTGTGTATAGATAAAACATTATATACAATAATGAGTGTATGCAACTATCATGTTTTCATTTAGGTGCCTTGGGTATGGTGCCTTTCAGGTTTTATGATTTTGATGTCCAATGATGGAAGAATGGGATGTGATGAGTATCTTCAAGTAACATTGATATTTTTTTTTGTAATTTTGGATTTTTGTTGGGTTTGTTTTGTGATGATTACGTATTAACCTTTTCATTCAAGAACATAATTTTTTTGTGCATTATTTAGATACTGGTTTTCATTTTATGTTCAGTTGTGTAAGGATTTGGTTAATGATTTTCATTATTTTTTTTATTAATTTTACAGGTCTCTTTGTTTTGTTGTTTAATTTTCATTGAAACTACTTATTGTAACATCAAATAGAACCAATGTATGGATCCACCATTCCATATTTTTGGTAGAGTTTTATTTGATTTTTTAAATTATTATATGATGGTTAAATAATTCCCATGTTTAAATTTTCGATACTCATGATGTAGTTGTTAAACATTGGGGATTGGGAATTCCTTTCAATCTAGGTGGAAGTCCAGGTCAGAAGATGTTTAAGGTTAACCCAGGTTGTATCATTATCAGAAATATCTTTCATGATACATTTTTATAGAATTATGAATCTTCAAATAGGTGATTCAATTTTTTTTACATTTAACTATAGTAAGCACTTGACCTAACAACATATAGATTCTAAATATGATTAGTTTTGGATATTATTACCCATAATACCTTTAAAATATAAATTTTATTCAATTTATTATTTTTGGAAATATTTGGAACTTATTTTAATTATTTTCAAAGGATGGTTTTTTATCATATAGAGACATAGAGTTTTATTTATCAAGAAATTTGGAGATCAATATATGAAAATATATAAATATCCACATAAAATTATTTCTTTCCAACAATAAACCAATTAATTATGGTTTAAATTCATTACCTTGTCTTTTTAATATTTTATTATATATAAAACAATTACATTTTAAATATAATAAAGTATATTTAATGAATTTTATCATCCATATAAAAATATATCCAAAGTATTCCCTAATTTTTTATTTTCTAACATTGGGTAATTAACCTCAGTTTTTTTTGAGAATGTTATTTTGGGGGATATCTCATTGATCATTATTACATTTCTTAAATTTTATGATTTTTCTATTGAGATGTTTTTGATTAAAGGGGAAAAATCTCAATTTAGTTTATTTTAATTCTAGTATCATTTATATTTGAAGTTTCTTTACATTAATTAACTCATTCTTTTAATATCAATTTCATTTATATATTGAGCTATTATTTCTTTTATTGGCCAATATTATCTTTCCATTTAATAGAAGAGCCATCAATAAATGAATCTTATGATATTTTTTTCTTCTTCTGTGTTTTCATGTTCAAAATATATGTACTTAACAGGGCTTTGAATATTTTTTTATAAATATAAATATTTATAGGAATTCTATTCAGGATGATATTCTTATTCTTATTTATCTAAATTTTGTTATTTTTTCATTTCCACTATGTACATATAGATAATTGGAATATCATATCCTTTATTATTTTCCTTCCATTATTTTTGGTAGGTTGTACTGATGATGAAATTTAAAAAAAGAAAAACAATTCCTAATAAACAAGTGTAGTCGCACTGAGATAGGATGAGGGTGAATAATCATGGTAAATTTTTTATTGAAATCATTTCCTATTTTAAATATGAACCTGTATATCCTTTAAGAATAATGGATCCTACTAATAATACCAAAATCAATAAAAATACATGTATAATAGTAAATGATAGAGGAAAACAAACACATTATATACACGTTTCACCACCGATGTGAGGGAATGTGTCATTGTTAAGTTCATTGAAACTCTTATACATAAATATCATCTCTAATAAAATGTGAATTCAATAAGGATTAAATCATACTTTACCCTAAGAACTATTTTTAAATATTTATTTTTTTCAGATAATTTTTTTTATAATTCCTATAATTTATAATTGGTATTCTAACCTAGTACATGATAGAGACCTTAATCATGACTCTAGGAATTTAAAAAATCAATTTAGAGAGCTTCTCTATCATATAAGAACATATAATTCCTGATTATTTAGCAACAACATCAAGAAAACTAGACATTCCCTCTTAGAATGATCAACCAATTTGTGAAGTTGATCCCCCTATGTTTTCTTCTTTTTAAAAAGTGTCAAGTTTTTGGGTGATCAAAAATAATAATATATTGTTAATATAATTGAGGTACATTAACAATATGTTAAGATTGTGGTGAATATTTTTCTCATCTCAAGATAATGTGTGTCTATTTAGAGGCAGATACACACATTTTACATTAAAATTGGGAGATGAATCCAAATGATTTCCCATTTATAATAAGTCTAATATAACCGTAAATTCATCATTAGTGTTTCCAATTATATATAAAAATGTTTCAATCAAACTAACATAAATTTTTTATTAACATTCATAACATCAATATTATGTTTTAACTTTAGAAATATGTAATAAAGAATATCATAAATGATGAACTATTTCCTATGTATATATAAATAACTATATTTTCATCCACATATTATTCTATAAAAATATGTCAAGGTCCCTCTATGTTTTGTTACATATTTTTTTGGTATTAAAAATGAGATATAAAATTTATGTGACATTTCTAATATAAATGATTGTGCCTGAATCATTTTTACATTATGATTTGTATGAAGATATTTTATTATAGGAAAATTAATTTTGATATGAATATATTAAATATATGTGACACAGAAATATAAATTATTTATTTTTCACCATTTATGGGAAATATATCTTTCTATAATTGGTATAGTGTATTAAATTTTTTGAGAAATAAATTATTTAGAAATAGATTTCACAAATTTGAGATATTATTAAATGTATCCCATAAAATAAATAATAACTGAATAATTTTTTAATACTTCATATTTACATTGTTTTATATTCATTATCACATATTTTCCATGTATGATAAAATAATTATAGATTCACAATTAAATATTTCAATATTTACATCAATAATTTCCATTTTTATATATTTCTGTAGAAAAAATATCTTTTTTGTATGGAAAATATCTCACTTATCAATTAAGAATAAAAAAATTGATTATAAATGTATATTTTTATTTTTCCAGATAATATTATGCATATTTTGTTGATTTTTTAGTAAAATAGAATAAAATTCTTATTATTTTATTACTATTCATTTTTTATACTATTAAATATATTTTTCTCATCATTTTAATATATACTAATGTAATATATCAATCACTTTTGGACAATAAAAAAATAGCCATCATTATATGAATTATAAACACCAAAACAATAGGATTTTAACGTCAATAAATATTGCATTCATAAGATAGGTGGGATGTTATTTAGGATATTAAATTTAATAAGACCATTAAAAGTCACCTTTATTGGAGAGCACTTTTCAAATTAATCTCTAACACAGATGGACTCAATAATAATATATAGTTTAACAAAAATGTTTTAGAGTTAATTGATAGATATGGAAAATTATAAGTTCTTAATTTTATATTGTTTAATAATATTAAGATATTTAATGTTATATATTATAATCAGATCATTCCAATACCCAAGGTTCTAGGAAATATTACAATAGCCTCTAGTAGATTAGGATTATTAAAAACACCACTAAATGAGCATAGAGTATTTTAAAACCCAACATATCAATCACAATTATAATTTTAAAGTATAACTCTTAAAATTTTTCTTTTATTATCACCAAATAGTGGGTGTAATTATTAGTTTTGATATGTTTTATATTCCTATTAAAATTGATCAATTAAAAAAATTACCTTTAAGGAAAACTACAATTGATAAATAATTAGTTGAGAACCCATGAAAACTAAATAAATATATATATACACATTATTATAATTTTACATTGTTTATATAGAAAAGGTAATAATTAAACTATGTAACAATGATTTATAAAATAATGATAAAAACAATAAGAATTCATAGAAAAGGGTTTTGAGAAGAATTTAAGATGATTAAAAAATAAAAAATAGAAAAAAACACCAATGAAAGAAATAATAAATTTAATATCAAAATTAAATAAATATTATGGAAAATAACTATTTAATATATGATACATATATAAAGTGATTTAATAATTTGGGGTCTACATTCAATATAGATTGAGAAATTATATTCACTCAAACATAACACATGTCCATTTGGTCCCACTGTAATAACAAATTAAGAAATTTTTATATTTTATTCGAAATTGGCCAGATAAAAATCTTAATGAATTATTTTTTGAACAATGATTTATATATAATTTTTAACTATATATTTTATGTTAGGAATGGTTAAGTCTACCAAAACTGAACCAAAGTGAATCATAAAATTATACGAGATCCATAAATGTATTTCATTCATGTAAGCTATTTAAAATATATTTTAACCATTTTTGTTGGTTCGCTTTATTGGTTTTCTTTGACTCATAAAGTCATATACTCCCCTATACATGCCACAAACTAATTTCATCTCTACGAAATCTATCTAATAAGGGGTTAACTACAGTTTTGGTGTAAGAACCAAGATCACACTCAAACCCATAAACATTACAAAAAATTATTTTATATAAATATAAAAATCATAAAGTAATTCCCTAAAAAAAATTAATAAAACATAAATATTATTTTTTATTCTATTTCAATGTTATAGAACTCTGAAATAAATTGCGTGTATATTATATAGAAATATCTTGGATTATATTTCTGGATAAATATCATGACTATGAAAATAACCATAATAAGAATAAAAAAATTTATAAGTGTTCAACTAATTTTTATTGAAATGATAAAACATAGAAAGGAAGATATAGAAATAGAATGTGTGATTTTATCAGTGTCTTTCAGAATATTTTTAGCGAAGTCAAGTACATGGAATTTTACCATTGTAATTGTAATATTAATGTTGTAAAAATAATAAAAATGTTATAAGTGACCATTGAAGGTATTTATTTTAGTTTCTAAATACGTGTTTATTTAATGTTGAATGACATTTTATATTTTGATGATAATATAAATATATTAATAAAATTTTCAAACCCCATTGTTTTATATCTTTTAATAATTTTTTTGGGAAATATTGAAACCTAAAACCAAAGAAAAATCTTAAAATATAATGTTTTAAGAAACCAAAAAGAAAAATCCATCATATTTCCTATAATCCACTACTTGGATGGATTCTTTTATATTTAAATTTCTAAATATATAATCATAAAAAAATTCTATAGGTTCTTGATACTAAGATGATGATAATCTAAAACTATACAATGTTGAGGTGTTAATAGGGGCATCCGAAGTTGTGGGATCACAAAAATGGAAGGAAAAATATTATAAAATTTTATTGTCTTTAGCATTCAGATGAAAAAAGGATGAATTGAGATAAGATGGGGATAGAAAAGGTCATGTAAGAACGTGAATAATAGATAAATGGGAGGAATTTAAAAAATTCTATTGATTAAAATAACTCAATAGTAGGGGATGTACACTAAAAAATAAGATGGACAAAAATCATAATAAAAAATAGAGAACCAATGGTTAGACACAAGTGCATATTGAATGGGATGAAGATGTCAAACATGGTATCCAACCCTCCAATATAGTATCTAAAATACAAATATGCATCAGATGAGAAGTAAAACTGAATGTATAAAATTCAATTAGGATGATCAAGTATATATATAGAACTTGTATAAGAGCTTTTTGATGGATAAGAATCAAATAAAATATATTTGGCCAGTTTATGATGTCAATAAGAACTATTGATGAAAAAATTATAACACTATTAACCTAGAGATATATTTAGTTAATTACATTAGAAATTATTATAACCCATATTTAAATATACCATAAATAATGATTTATTACATAAAAGTACACATTATACAATCCCAAAAGTTCATGAGGTATAGTGAATTTTGTAAATTATGTTTATATTAAAATAACATGAAACATGGTTAAAACATCATTATTTGAGGACTACACAAAATTCCATTAAAATTATATATCTCTTCTAAAAATTAATGGGATAACCTGGGGATGTACATAAGAAAGTGGGTAGATATAAATGCTAATATGAGAATTATCAAATCATAGAATAATTTAAAGTAGTATATGGGAGTCAATATTTTTATCAAGGTAACATAAGAGGGGTTAGAATCATAAAATTTAACCTCAAATCATGAGTTAATATGACAACCAAAAGGTAACATAATGAATATGGAAACAATAAAAATCATAACATTAGAAACATAAGTTAAGGATAAAGTCTGAAGTATAACAACATAGTGTGATAAAAAAAGCTACCATTCACAATACATGGTATCTTAGGAGATAAAAATATTACCTAATACATTAGAGGGCAATAAAAGTTTAGGCCCACCTATCACCTTCATATCATGTATATGCATAAGTTTTCCAAATAGATCCTAGAACATATATATATATATATATATATATATATATATCATCACTTTTAATTACATTTTTAGGTTGTGTGGGTTTCATATACGAAATTCCATAATAAATTAATTATATCCACATATAGGTAAAATAACTTGAGTGGAAATGGTGATGGGTATTAACAACATAAATTCTATTATGGAAAACCCAAAAATAATTTCGAATTTATAAAATAGGGGTTACATAATGATTTACGGGAAGGTTTAATGAGATTGAAATGTGTCTCTAGTCACTATGAGACCATAAAGATAGTAATAGGGATTTTTAAATACATATCCCTACAACAATAATTGGAAATCATAAGGCATGATATAAATAATGCACCTGAATAAATAGGAGATGGAGAGAATCCCATTCTTTAATAGGGTGCTTATAAATGCTTGGGGATCTTCTTAAGAACATACGTTTACATTGGGAAGGGTTTTAGAGTTATATAAGGAGAGTGACAAAAAAATAAATTGAGTTTTTATAGTGGAATAGTGAGAGGATGGGTGGGTATTTATAGTTAAAGATAGAGCAATTCATTATACATTTCTAAATATAGGTTTCAGAATCTATAAAAAAAATAAAAAAACCAAAACATCATTCCAATGGTTTATAAAAAAGAGGACTAATTTTAAATATTTTATTAGTATAACAACATTAGTCATATAAATTATACCCTATGTTATGTGGAATTCAGTTGATACCCTATTGATATAGGGTGTGGAAAAAGCCATTTAATTTCCTAATACATCACAAAGGGTGACAAGGGTCATCTCACATGAGGAGTTTTGTAGTCAGCACCATCACTGATTATAATTCACCTAATATAGTTATTTGTGTTTATTTTAATAGTTATTGAAAAGAATGATGATTTTAAATGTTTTTGGGAATTTTGAAATTAAAATAATTAAATGAAAACATTAAATCAAAATTCTGATGTACAAGTAGGCAAAATGAAAATAGTGAAGAAAGAACATGGTCTTAGGGTTAGATAACACAAGTTCTGCAACTAATTAATTTTTTTAACTTTAATTTGATAATTTTTTTATGAAACCCCATTAATGAATTAATTTCATTTTATTTATAGTGTGTGTGATTTTAGAATGCATTTGACACACAAAACCACAACTCATCCAATAGTCAAGTAGGGTAACACCTTAGCCATGAATGTTATTCCTAAAAGTCCCACCTATATTGTATACTGTTTCAACCCTTTAGAAAATTCCATATCCTATTTTTAAATTGTTTTCCTATGAGAAATGATGGAAAAATAATGAATCCACAAAAAAGGAATGGATTTTTAAATAGTGTCGTGGTGGAAGACCAATGTACCTGTGAAATACATTCATATCAGCAAAAAATATATTTAAAACATTTTTAATTGAAATGAAATAATTAATAACACCCTAAAACCTCTCACATGGACTAGCCATAGGTTAACCATGAGCCATTAAAATTGAAAAGTGATCATGGTGGAAGAAGAGAGAAAAAATTTCGATAGATATTGGAAGAGAAATGGAGTGCAAGAAGAAAGGGTGTACACTTTAATTGAAAATAATTATATGTTACAATGGAAATTAAAACATAAATAAAATGAAAATAAATAAATTAAATTAATGAATTTCCCTTTTCATACTCTCTTTGGTGCCCTATATGGTATGGGAATGGGAAGGAATGATATGAGAGGTAGCCGATCCTCTCCTTTTATAGACAGATTTATGTCATTCGAATGTTGATGCTTCTTGGACAAATTAAATGGATAACTCATGAAATATTTCCTTCATAAAATGTGTTCCCCAATGGATTTCATGTCTTCTCTAAAAATTTCATCTCATTTTTACCTAGGATGAGTGAGTAATGATTTATTAATTGACTATTAATTTTTCTAGATTAAGGTTCTAGGAAGCTTCCTTCCAAAATGTAACATCAAATGGAAACCATAATGAATTTAATACTACCTCGAATTAATTTTAGAGATGCACCCAGTTTTCCTAGATCCATTATAGGTGGAAAAACCTAAATTGGATGTGTTTATATTGATTTGTGCTTCCGTTACGGTGGTGGGGTCCACACTATCCACCCGGACAATTCTTCAACTTCATAGATTTTTACAACCTCTAGCTCCTCGAATCGGCCCCTAGTCTAGAAAAAAAGATGAAGGATATTAAAGAAGGATTTAAAAAAAAATATTCTATCAATTTAGAATTATATTTTTAATGAATGGACAAAAATACCATTGATGTAAAAATCTGTCATAAATCCAGAATTAATAACTTTTCACCATTTTTCACAAAAAACATCATAAATCCAAAATTGATCCATATATGTTCAAATTGGTAATTTGAGAGGGTTAAAACTATTAAAATGGATACAAAAATTGTCTAAATTATTATTTCTTTCAATTCCCCCCCAAAAAAACCATGATTTTCCTCAATATTAAAATTCCAACATTAAATTTCAAAGGTCACTATGTTACAAATATTCATATTCCAAATAAATAAAATCAAAAAAATTTCAATGAAAAATCAAAATTTCAAAAGTCCACATGAAATATAAATTTAATCTATCATTTTTCTAAAAAGAAATAAATCCATATATTTTATTTTTCCTCTTTGATGATTGATGAAAATTATCCTTTCATTCATTCAAGTTCCTCAATTCATTATTACTAAGCATGCCCCATAATGATTTACCTAAAATTTTCCTCTCATAACTCTTGATAAAAATAAAGTATATTTATTATCATATCGAGAGAACATGTTCCTTATCCATATAATTGTAAATGATCTACTTTTTCAACTTTGTAAAGACAAAAGACACATAAAATCATGAGGAAATTTCAATAAAGGTTTAAACGAATTTGAATCTAAATGTGTTTAGGATTCATTGATTTAAAATTTATGGCATAGGTTGGAGGTTTATCTCTTTAAGATAATGCATGATATTTAAATTTTCAATGGAATTATCCCCATTGATGTAGGAACACCCACTTCCCCTAAAACTCATTTTATAGTCTTGATCAAAGTAAATAAAAATTAATGATTAATGCACCCTCTGTATTTTATTAATTTGTTTTACATTTTTTCTTCTAAAAGTTATCAATAGATTGAACCTCATATCCATCGCCTAACCACATACGACTAGAAAATAATTATTCTGAAAAATAGTGTTTTTTGGTTCTCCCAAATCACAAACCATTTTTCTCTTTTTTTCTTTTGGTCATTTATTTTTCACTTTTTTTAATTCAAGTGGGGAAAACAGTGAAATACAATGAATGATTCCACAACATTTTACAATTCCAAAAATATAACCCCCACAAATTTTTATAAAAAATTAAATCATCTCTTCCACCATGAATCCCATCACCCCCACACTTCATCATTGAAATATCATGAAAACACCATGAGTAGAGCAGGAATAGATAAAAATGGCCTGAAACATGGATCTTTACTATAAAGGTCATTCGTGGTCTCTATGAGATAAAAAATGATTGATGTAAAGGTAGTATTTTATGGATATGGGCTTTTCAAAAGTTTCCTCAATAATTTTAAATGTGTTTTGGTAAAATCATATCTTTGAAAAGATCTAATGAAAGTTCCGGTAGGTGACATGTACCATGATCACTCAAGAAATATAAACAAGAACAAATATGATGTAATTTGTTTAGAAATCCTCTCAGGAATGAGACATATGATATTGGACAATCAATAAAGGTGTGATTTATAATAATATATCAATTCAAATTAATTTAAAAAATTCAATGCTGCAAAAATGGTAGGGAAATTTCATTTACATAAATAAAATAATTCCCTTAAATCAAGAGTCCTTATTTAAATATCCATGTTTCACTTTAAAATTTAAATTTTCCATTTTTGTCATTCAATATTACTACCATTGAAATATAAAACATGAATTCACTAGATTCATAAGAAACTCATGCCTCCTAGATAATTCATGTAAAGAATAATTCAAGTGTTGGAACACAATTTTATCTTTAAAGATCAAATCATAATTTGGACAGAACGTTAAGGAGTTTAATTGTTAAAAATTTAAAGAGAACTCCATTTTGAAAACAAAATTCGGTCTTCTTCCACCAATTTTGGGACTTCTTTTTGGCATCATGATCCTATAAAATATAATTACTCAACTAACCACAATGATCATTTCATTTATGCTCAATAAATAAGAGGGAGTGTGATATTATAAGGCCCCAGCCTTAAACCTTACTTAATCTTGAGTTATTACAAGATTACACCTTGAGGATCTTTTCAGGTTTAGAGTTTTAGAGAATTATATCATAAGACATGCTTTTCATTCCACATTTAAACAAAGTGGTTACATAAAAGATAGCATTCATTTTTCCCATCAATGGAAACATATTTAAAATAAACATGGATTCTTTCTTGACACTTCCTTGACACTATCATCATATAATGTACCTTTCCCTTGACCTGTGAAAAACATTTCAAAAACATGGGATGAGCATAACAAGCTCAGTAAGGGATATAAAAATATGGAAAGGAAACATGGGTACATATATACATAAGAATGAAATCATATTTTACCCATAAAAAATAAGCACTCTAACATACCTCATCAAATCATGAATAAATCATAGAAATCATAAGATATAAAGGTAACTTGAGGAATTCATAACATTCTTACGTAGGGAGTAACCCTCTTTGTTATGTTTGGAATACCCATCACAGTATATTCCCTAAATCTCTTCGGAGAAACCTTAACATTTCACTCCTTCGCGTTACCCAATGCATTGGAGAGCTATATCGGGCTCATCCGCCCTTAGTTTATCACGAAACCACCCGTCTTCATAATAATGCCCAAGAACCACAACATAATCGTATCACATAAAACATGCATAAAGGAAAAATAACATTTCCACATTTCAATCACAAGATATCAATACAACAAATTGATATAAAAAAATTATTAAAACCATTTTAAATACCAAAATAAAAGAAATGTAAAACAAGGTATTTATTTTTATTTTAAAAAAAAGGTATGGCTTGTAGAGGAAGCCAAAACTCAAATAATGGTCATGGCGGCAGAGAAGTCATTGTCACCACATACGTATGAAAAAAACATTCCCTTTTGTCATTTAGTAAACGCTTCATATAAAAAATATTCCTTTTGAATAAACGTAAAAGTCAAAGGGGTTTATACACCGTATAAAAGAAAGTTGTGTATAAAACAAAATATGCCTCAATGAATGGAGATTGAGACGAAGTCCCATACCTCGGGTCCGACTTGACTCGGTCGTTCTTTAATCTCCTGAATAATAAAATTGAGTTAATTTCTACTTGTTTAATAACCTTTTTCAAGTTCATTATTCCTTTTATATCACTTATTTCCATGTCATGAACACTATGTAATTATTTAAGTTAATAACAGTCGTTTTAACGATCATTGGTACTTGAGTCAAAAATAAATGCTTTATAATTACTAGTTGTTCATGTATCCATTATATCCAGAATGGTATTCATGATGTAGATATCATATATATCATATATATCCAGTACATTCTTACATTTATAATATTATATAACATTTAGAGGTAAGAAATGAAATGCACCGTTCATGGAGTCGGTAAGCCGTACGTACGCATGAACGCTGCTTCCATTTCTATTTCATATTCTATGAAATGGAATCATAATGATATAAAGGTATATAATAATTCCAGTTTAATATCATATATAATATCATAACTCCATCCTTTTTACGTCCCACATATGGTATTAACGAATCAAATCACTTTGAAGGGGCGGTAGTCCGCAATTTCTTAAATGAAGATATCACATTTACCCATAATGGAAACCATAAAGGTATGCCCAAAATGAAAAATAAAGAAGCTTAAGGAAACCATAAACATATTATATATCATATATAAATATATTGTCATCTTAATGGACACCTTTGAAGGTGTTAAATGAATGTTTAACAATCATCGTTTCGGGAGGCAGAAATTCGCCATCCACAGAAACAGTATGTTCTTTAACCATTAGATGTAGGTGTGTGTAAGTGTAGCTCGAATCCTTATTATAACAACATCCTAGTATATGGAAGATTCTGGTGTTGTTAAAATGAAATTAATAAAAAGTGTTTAGGGGGTTGGATAAGAAAAATAAAACAAAAGAACACACGTGAGGACATTACCTTAAAATCGGGTAACTCCCTTTGGTTTGTGCTCAAAGGCTTCCTTGGGAAGACATATGACCAAAGTGAGGCTTCAAGAAGTAAGAGAGGGAATTGTAGAGACCATATGGTCAGGGTTTGGCCAAGCCAAAGTCTTTGGATGTGTGGGTAAGGAGGTAGAGGTGGGGGGCTTTTATATGAGGAGAGGTGGGGCACTCTTGGAATGTAAAGAAATGTTACTTTATTTTAAAATGAGTTTTGGATTCAAAAGGACCCACATTGATATAAATCGAGGTTATGGTGATAAGGGATCTAAATACACCCATCCAATAGGTTTTGGACATGTTTAGGTTATATATTTTACATTATATTTTCATTTTATTTAAATCCTTTATTAATGAGGTAATCGCTGCATCATCATGATGTCATAAATAATTTAATTTATTTAATGTCCAAAAATTATAAAAAAAATATCATGATGTAGGAAATATTTTTATCTTTCGAATGAATATTTATAGTCAAAAATCTGACTTGTATAACAAAATTTAAAAATTGTTTTAATAAAATAACTCATGTTTGTGTCATTTTAATTTAAACATTAAATAAAAAGATATTAATGTCATTTTCCTACCAATGTGGCTCCATGGGGTCCCCAAGTTGACCCATGGCTTGTCTTGGTCGGCCATGACATATCCAATATGGGTATGACATGTGTCTAGGTATTTTCATTTTATTATAATATCATTTTTGCCTTAAATTACACTAATTACCTCTAATCGCGATTAAAAACATAAAAGTTACTATTCACCAAAAAATTATTTTAATCTCATTGTACCACATTTTACTTCTTAATGACAACCATGTATGTTGGATTTTTGAAAATCAAATCACAGAAGTGGAAAAGTTTCATTTAAACTAAAAATCAGTTCCTTTAACTACCACTTAGTGGTTTCACTATTCATCAAAAATTGATGTTTTTCAGAAAAATACCAAAACATCACCCTAAGCTATATTTGATATTCTGAATTAAAAAATGATGTCTATTTCACAAAATTCAAATCATATAAGTTACATTAATTAATTTAATAATAAATTCCCGCTGTCATGACAAATATCGTGTTTTTATGAAACAATAATTATCAAAAGATTGACACTAGTTTAAGTCCAATTTCAAAGTGAAATTGATTCAAATGACCACCGTTGGATTAAATGGTAAAAATATATTCTAATTTCACTTCAAAAACAATTCATAAAGATAATATAATCATATAACTAAATTATATTGAAAAGTGGTTTTGAATTAAAAGACAACATTTTCCCTATTAATTAAAAATGAACTTTATCGGAAAAATACCAAAAATTCACAAAAAGTAAATATTGATGTCCCAATCATAAAGAATAACTTTATTTTGACAAGAATAGCTTATAAAATTGTCAAAAGATAGATTTAATAATGGTTTTCCATCAAAAGGTTGTAAAACAATCTTTTAAAAATATTAGTGTATTCAATGCTTAAGATTGGATTTATTCTCATTTTATGCCTCTAAAACACTATCTATTTCACTAATAGACATATATAAAAATATCTATTATTCATTACTTGCTTGGGATGTTACATCCTTCCCCCCTTTAGAAAATTTCGTCCCCTCAATTTATTTACTTATCGAATAAATGGGGGTACTTATCCCTCATTGCATTTTCACATTCCCATGTTGCCTCTTCCATCATGTGGTTTTTCCACAAAACCTTTACCTGATTAATCACCTTATTCCATAACACTTGCTCCCTATGGTCAAGAATCTGGACCGGTTGTTCCTCATAAGATAGGTTCTCTTCCAGCTGAACTACCTCTGGAGTCAAAACATGAGATGGATCTGGCATGTACTTTTTCAGCATCGAAACATGAAAAACATTGTGTACCTGAGATAAACTCGGAGGTAAAGCGACCCGGTATGAAACTGATCAAACTCTCTCCAGAATTTCATATGGTCCAATGAACCTTGGACTCAGCTTTCCTTTCTTACCAAATCACATCACACTTTTCCATGGTGAGACTTTGAAAAAAACATGATCACCTACCTCAAAAGATAGATCCTTCCTCCTGTTGTTTGCATAACTCTTCTGCCTGCTCTGAGCTGTTCTCACGTGTTTCTGTATCAGCTGAACTTTTTCTGCCAACTCTTCTACCAATTCTGGTCCCATCAGCTTTCTTTCACCCACTTCATCCCAAAAAGCATGGGTTCGACACCGCTTCCCATATAACGCCTCAAATGGTGCCATCTGTATACTGGAATGAAAACTGTTATTATATGAAAATTCAACCAAAGAAAGATGTTAGTCCCAACTTCCCTGATAATCCATAGAGCAAGAACGTAGAATATCCTCCAATGTCTGAATTTTTCGTTCTGACTGTCCATCTGACTGAGGATGAAAAGCTGTACTAAAATTTAATTCAGTACCCAATGACTTATGAAGGCCTTTCCAAATGTTTGAAGTGATCCTAGGATCACGATCAGATACAATGGAGAGGGGAACTCTATGTAACCTGATTATCTCTTTAAGATACAAACATGAAATTTGATCTAGGGAAAAAGTATCTCGTATAGCAAGGAAGTGAGCAGATTTAGTCAAGCGATCAACAATAACCCAGATTGCATTATTACCTCGAGGGGTCTTCAGCAATACCACAACAAAGTCCATGGATATATTCTCCCATTTCCACTCTGGAATTGGAAAAAGCTGAAGCATCCCTTTCGGTAACTGCTGCTTTGCTTTAACCTGTTGATTTTTCCAACACTTCACAGTAAAATCAGCAATATCTCTTTTCATTCCATCCCACTAGTAATACTCCCGCAGATCTCTGTACATCTTAGTACTCCCAGGATGAACTGAAAATGGAGAACTATGAGCTTCACATAACAACTCTCCATTCAACTATGAATCACAATTCACACACAATCTCTTCCCAAATCTCAATACACAATCATTATCAACGTTGAATTCATGCAACTTACCTTTCTGAACCAACTCTACCATTTTCTGCAACTCACTGTCTTGCTTCTGTGCTTCCTTGATTCTGTCTGATAGGGAAGATTTCACTGATACCTAAAAAAAACAGAAGAACATCCTACACCAACAACTTCTATGACAAAGTTCATCAAATCCTTAACCAAAGGATCACGTTTCAATTGCAACATTGCTAATGAAGCATTGCTTTTTCGACTCAAAGCATCATCAACTTTATTTGCTTTTTTCGGATGGTAATGAATTGTACAATCATAATACTTGATTAATTCTAGTCATCTCCTCTGTCTCATGTTCAATTCTTTTTGAGTGAATATATACTTTAAACTTTTGTGATCGGTATATATTTCACACTTTACTCCATACAAATGATGCCTCCTAATTTTTAGAGCAAAAACAACAGCAGCTAATTCCAAATCATGTGTTGGGTAATTTACCTCATGATTTTTCAACTGTCGTGAAGCATAAGCAATTACCTGATCATTCTGCATTAGGACGCAACCAAGTCCATTCAATGAAGCATCACTGTAGATAAAAAAACTCACCATTCCTGGAAGGTAGTGCCAAAACTGGAGCATTCACCAATCTTCTTTTCAGTTCCAGAAAACAATCGTCACATTCTATTGTCTAGATAAACGTAACACCCTTCCGAGTTAGCTTAGTCATTGGACTAGGTAACCGTGAAAAATTTCTAACAAACCTTCGGTAATATCCTGCCAAACCAAGGAATCTTCGAATCTCTGTTACATTTGTGGGTCTTGGCCATTCTTCAACAACCTTTGTTTTTGCAGGATCAACGGTTATCCCATCTTTAGAAACAATGTGACCAAGGAAAGAAATTTGTTGCAACCAAAACTCAAACTTTCTGAATTTCCCATACAATTTCTTTTCTTTTAAGGTTTGAAAAATAACCCTTAAATGTCTTTCATGCTTCTCTTTACTTTTAGAAAACACCAAAATATCATCAATGAAAACCACCAGAAACTTATCCAAGAACTCATGAAAAATTCTATTCATTAAGTCCATGAATACAGCAGGTGCATTGGTTAGCCCAAATGTAATTACTAAAAATTCATAATGGCCATTTATTTTACGAAACACAGTCTTCAAAACATCTACTTCCTTTACCTTCAGCTAATGGTACCCCGATCTCAAGTCAATCTTTGAAAAAAACTGAGCTCCCTGGAGCTAATCAAACAAATCATCGATATGAGACAAAGGATATTTGTTTTTAACAGTGATGTTATTCAAGGCTCTATAATCAATGCAAAGTCTCATAATACCATCTTTCTTTTTAAAAAATAAAATAGGAGCACCCCATAGTGATGTGCTAGGTTGAATCAAACCTTTCTCTAATAAATCTTGCAATTTCTCCTTCAACTCTAAAAGTTCAATTTGAGACATTCGATAAGGGGGTTTTGAAATTGGCGTAGCATCAGGAACTAAGTCAACAGTAAATTCAACTTCCCGATCTGGTATTATTCCAGGAAACTCATCAGGAAAAACATCAAGATACTAATTTACCACTGACACATCATTAATCTGAACAGTTCCCTTGTTTTCAACAATATGTGCAAGGTAACATTCATTTCCATCTTTTACAAGTTTCTCGGCCTCTTGATAAGTTATCAACAGTATGGGTTCATTCGTGTACAAAAATTGAAAGTCTTTCTGAAAAGAAACTTCTTTAGATCTACAGTCAATCTTAGCATGGTAAATAGAGAGCCAGTCCATACCCAGGATAACATCAAACTCTACTAGAGGTAGAACAATATGGTTTTCAAGTAGGTTCTTTCCACAGATAAGGATAGGAAGATTCTTATAAATTCTTTTTTCCTCAACATTTCCTCCAGGTGTTTTTACCAGAAGTTCAGGAGTCATTTCTTGAGATGGTATTCCCATTTTACTAGAAAAGGTTTCAGAGATGAAAGAATGTGTGGACCCCGAATCAAACAAAACACTGGCATAATCTGAAAAGACAAACAAAGTACCCGATACAACTTCATTTGATGGCCCGACATCTGCTGAAGTAGTTGCAAAGGATTTCACCACCCCTTTATGCTTGTAGTCTAACTGCTTCGTGTCACTCAAGCTCTTCGTCGGACACTCATTTTCATAGTGACCCATCTCATTTCACTTAAAAAATTTCACTAACTGTAAATCAAATTTGGACTTACCATCACCTTGATAATTTTTAGTGCAATAATGAGCCTTATGTACCATCTTACCACATCGGTAGCACTTTCCATAATTCTAAAGACATTCCCCAACATTCCTTTTACAACATTTATCACAAACTGGAAACTTAGTTTTCTTACCGTCATACTTTTTTGATGAATTATTCCCTTTCTCCTCCCACCTCGGTCTCTTCTTCTGCTGGTTGTTATAGAACACTTGATCATCGTCAAACTGCATTTCCTCCTTCTCATCACATCAAACAAGCTTTTCATAACTTTTAAACTCACGAGAAGCTAATTCCCTTCGATATTTTGGTTTTAATCCTGAGTAAAAATGATTGATTTTACTATCAAGGTCTCGGATAAAATTTGGAGCATACCTTTCCAATCAAGTGAACCTCTCTTCATAGGTATCCACTGGGTCTTCCTCTTGCCTCAATTACAAGAATTGTTTTTCCATCCTAAGTCGAACAGCCTTAGTAAAATACTTCTCAAAAAACATACCTTTTAATTCATCCCAGTCAAGAGCATCAATCTCATCAGCGTCCTTGATATTTTTAATCATCGACCACCACTGATCTGCCTCACCCTCCAAACGGTAAATAGAAAGATTAACCTTTTGATTTTCTAAACACCCCATGACATAGAAAATCTTCTCCAGTGCTTTAATATACCCCTCAGCTGGCACAGGGTCAGATGATCCTCTGAATGATGGGGGATGTTGCCTCATGAAATGTTCCACCACTGACATGTTCCTCTACGGTTGATCTGGATGATCTCGTGCATTGATACCACCACCATTTATCGCTTGAGTCAACTGCGCCATTACTGTAACAAACTATTCAGTTCCAATTCCGACCATCTCAGGATGCTGATTCGAAAGGTTATTTCCTTATGTATGCCTTTCTAGCACTTCTTCTCTGTTTCCTCTACGGAAAACCATTATGAACAAACATGTCTTAGATGAAGCAACATGGTAATCTTTAAATGCTATATCATTTCAAAAAAAAATATTTTGGATAATAATTTAATAGAATTATAGCTCCTAAAGTTTTCTAAACCGACCTCTGATACCAACTATAAGGCCCCAGCCTTAAAACTTACTTAATCTTGAGTTATTACAAGATTAAACCTTGAGTATCTCTTCAGGTTTAGAGTTTTAGAGAATTATATCATAAAACATGCATTACATTCCACATTTAAACAAAGTGGTTACATAAAAGATAGTATTTATTTTTCCCATCAATGGAAACATATTTAAAATAAAACATGGATTCTTTCTTGACACTTCCTTTAAACTATCATCATATCATGTACCTTTCCCTTGACTTGTGAGAAACATTTCAAAAACATGGGATGAGAATAAAAAGCTCAGTAAGGGATATAAAAATATGGAAAGGAAACATGGGTAAATATATTCATAAGAATGAAATCATTCTTTACCCATAAAACATAAGCACTTTAACATACCTCATCAAATCATGAATAAATCATAGAAATCATAATAAATAAAGGTAACTTGAGGCATTCATAACATTCTTACGTAGGGAGTAACCCTCTTGGTTACGTTTGGAATACCCATCATAGTATATTCCCTAAATATATTCGGAGAAACCTTAACGTTTCACTCCTTCGTGTTACCCAACGCATTGGAGAGCTATATTGGGGTCACCCGCTCTTAGTTTATCATGGAACCACCCTTCTTCATAATAATGGCCAAGAACCACAACATAATCGTATCACATAAAACATGCATAAAGGAAACATAACATTTCCACCTTTCAATCACAATATATCAATACAAAAAATTGATATAAAAACATTATTAAAACCATTTTCAATAGTAAAATAATAGAAAAGTAAAACAAGGTATTTATTTTTCTTTTAAAAAAAGGTATGGCTTGTAGAGGAAGCTGAAACTCAAATAATGGTCACGACGGTGGAGAAGTCGTTGTCGCCGCATACGTACGACAAAAACATTCCCTTTTGTCGTTTAGTAAACGATTTATATAAAAAATATTCTTTTTGAATAAATTCAAAAGTCAAAGGGTTTTATACACCATATAAAAGAAGGTTGTGTATAAAACAAAATATGCCTCAATGAAAGGAGATTGAGACGAAGTCCCATACCTCGGGTCCGACTTGACTCAGTCGTTTTTTAATCTCCTGAATAATAAACTTGAGTTAATTTTTACTTGTTTAAGAACCTTTTTTAAGTTCATTATTCCTTTTATATCACTTATTTCCATGTCATGATCACTATGTAATTATTTATGTTAATAACGGTCGTTTTAAAGATCATTGGTTCTTGAGTAAAAAATAAACCCTTTATAATTACAAGTTGTTCATGTATCCATTATATCCATAATGGTATTCATGATGTAGATATCATATATATCATATATATCCAGTACATGCATGCATTTATAATATTATATAACATTTAGAGGTAAAAAATGAAATGCACCGTTCATGGATACGGTAAGCCGTACGTACGCATGAACGCTGCTTCCATTTCTATTTCATATTTTATGAAATGGAATCATAATGATATAAAGGTATATTATAATTCCAGTTTAATATCATATATAATATCATAACTCCATTCTTTATACGTCCCACATATGGTATTAACGAATCAAATCACTTTGAGGGGGCGGTAGTCCGCACTTCCTAAAATGAAGATATCGCGTTTACCCATAATGGAAACCATAAAAGAATTAACAAAATGAAAAATACATAAGCTTAAGGAAAACATAAACATATTATATATCATATATAAATATAGTGTCATCTTAATGGCCACCTTTGAAGGTCTTAAAAGAATGTTGAACAATCATCGTTTTGGGAGGCAGAAATTCTCCATCCACGGAAACAATATGTTATTTAACCATTAGATGTAGGTGTGTGTAAGTGTAGCTCTAATCCTTCTTATAAAAACATCCTAGTATATGGAAGATACTGGTTTTGTTACAAAATAAATGAATAAAAAGAGTTCAGTGGGTTGGAGATGAAAAATAAAACAAAACAACACAAGTGAAGACATTATCTTAAAATCGGGTAACTCCCTTTGGTTTGAGCTCAAAGGCTTCCTTGGGAAGACTTCTGCCCAATGTGAGGCTTCAATAAGTAATAGAGGGAAGTGTATAGACAAAATGGTCTAGGTTTTGCCGAGCCAAAGGCTTTGGATGTGTGGGTAAGGAGGTAGAGGTGGGGGCCTTTTATAAGAGGAGAGGAGGGGCACTCTTGGAAAGTAAAGAAATGTTACTTTATTTTAAAATGAGTTTCGGATTGAAAAGGTCCCACATTGATATAATTCGAGGGTAAGTTGATAAGGGTTCTAAATCCACCTATCCAATAGGTTTTGGATATGTTTAGGTCATAGATTTTACATTATCTTTTCATTTTATTTAAATCCTTTATTAATGAGGTACTCGCTGCATCATCATGATGTCATAAATAATTTAATTTATTTAATGTCTAAAAATTATAAAAAAAATATCATGATGTAGGAAATATTTTTATCCCTCTAATTAATATTTATAGTAAAAAATCTTACTTTTATAACCCCATTTTAAAATTGTTTTAGTAAAAAAACTCATGTTTGTGTCATTTTAATTTTAACATTAAATAAAAAGATATCAATGTCATTTTCCTACAAAAGTGGCTCCATGGGGTCCCCAAGTTGACCCATGGATTGTATTGTTCGGCCATGACACATAAAATACGGGTAGGACATGTGTCTAGGTATTTTCATTTTATTATAATATCATTTTTGCCTTAAATTACACTAATTACCTCTAATCGCGATTAAAAACTTAAAAGTTACTATTCACCAAAAAAATATTTTAATCTCATTGAACCAAATTTTACTTCTTAATGAAAACCATGTATGTCGGATTTTTGAAAATCAAATCACAGAAGTGTCAAAGTTTCATTTAAACGAATAATCAGTTTCTTTAACTACCACTTAGTGGTTTCACTATTCATCAAAAATTGAAGTTTTTCAGAAAAATACCAAAATTTCACCCTAATATATATTTGAAATTATGAATTAAAAAATGATGTCTATTTTAAAAAATTCAAATAATATAAGTTACATTAATTAATTTAATAATTAATTCCCACTGTCATGACAAATAGCGTGTTTTTATGAAACAATATGTATCAAAAGATTGACACTAGTTTAAGTCCAATTTCAAAGTGAAATTGAATCCATGAACACCGTTGGATTAAATGGAATAAATATATTCTAATTTCACTTCAAAACCAATTCAAAAGATAATCTAATCATATAAATAAATTAGATTAAAAAGAGGTTTTAAATTAAAATACAACATTTTTCACTATTCATTAAAAATGAACTTTATCGGAAAAATACAAAAAATTCACACAAAGTAAATTTTGATGTCCCAATCATAAATAATAAGTTTATTTTGAAAAACATAGCTTATAAAATTTTCAAAATATAGATTTAAAAATGGTTTTCCATCAAAAGGCAGTAAAACAATCTTTTAAAAATATTAGTGTATTCCATGCTTAAGATTGGATTTATTCTCATTTTAAGCCTCTAAAACACTATATAATTCACTAATAGACATAGATAAAAATATATATTATTCATTACTTACTTGGGATGTTACAGATATATTGTTGACTAATTCCTAACACTAAATTTTAAATCCAAATTCCTAAGATTGATAATAAAATTACAAGAAAATGAGTAAATTATAAATCTTCGTACGATCCCCCAAGTGGGACCTGAATTTGTACTACCTCCAGTGGGCAGTACCAGCTGTTATCTATTGTCTGATGGTGGATCAAGCTTCTTTGATTGTGCTACCACATGTTGATTTTCCAATATTATAGTTCATTATTATTTTTTATAAGGATTCCATGTATAGAGTACAATAGATCCACCCTCTTTTCAATGTCTTACAACTTACATGGTGGGGGTATGGTGATGTATGGATCCTCTTTATCCCACATTGGTACTTGTGAAATGTTATAATTTTATTCTTATACACCCTTTAGTAAATGAATAATATCTCGAGGTAGCTCTAATGGTTCCTCAATAGGTGTATATTATTTTTCATCATCAACCACTAGGGTGTCACATAGGTTGGTAAAATCATAAAATTCAAAATAGTTGGTGGTTATACGCAAATTAGTTCCAATATAATCAAATGCATTTGAGCTCAATATTGTATCATCTCTCTGAGTTTTTTTTTGGATTTGAAAATTATAATAAATTAAATGTTCTTATTGGAGTTTATCTTCATAGTATGAAGGTTGGTAGTTGGAATCCCCCCCCCCAAAGTTTGTATTCAACTTCATGGAAGTATTTAGTGAAATTTGGGATGAATAGTGGCACTTCCTTCTTGGCCTTGATTGTTTGATTGTCCATTTGGAGTTCATCAGCCATGACCATCAAATATTCAAGTCAGTTCCATGTTTCTATTATTATTTTATTCTATTTGAACCTTATTATTAGAGTATCAATCCATAATGCAACATAGCTGTTTTAGAGAATGGAAAAAAAATTAATTTCTTATCACAACACAAAGGCTGACCAGGGTCGTCTCACTTGAGGAGCATTAATGTTAGTTTAATAATTCATTCTAATTACCCTAATATTTTTCTTTTTGGTTTTTTAATATTTATTGAAAAAATGGTGATTTTAAAGGTTTTGTTAAATAGTGAAATTAAAATAATGAAATGAAAAATTTAAATCTAAATGAAGATACAGATGCAGAAAAAATGAAATTGGGGAGGAAAGAACTTGGTCCTAGGGTTGGATAACACATGTTCATTCATTTTTTATTTATTTTTAAAATTAAATTTGATAATTAATTTTATGATACTCAATTAATGAATTATTTTACTTTTATTTATAGAGTGTGTGATTATAGTGTGCATCCGACACACCGAACCACACCATCTCCAATAGTCTAGTAGGGTAACATGACAACCTAGAATGTTATTCCTAAAAGACCCAGATCCACTATATACAATTTCATCCCTTTATAAAATGCCAACTCCACCATATTAAGGGTTTTACACAGAGAAGGGAAGGAAAAAACTAAATAATCAATGGAATGGAATGGAGTATGAAATAGTTTCTTGGTGGATGAATTCTTCACCCTTACAATACCCTTGCATTCAACACAAATAGATTTAAAAAATTTTTAATCGAAGAGAAATATTGAAGAACATAATGATAACACCCCTAGAGCTAAGCCATAGGTTATTCACACGCCATTATGAAGTGAAAAGAGATCATGATGGATGGTGAGAGAGAGAAATTATATTGAGATTAGAAGAGAAAAGAGGTGGAATAAGAAAGGTGGAAAACATTAATTGAAAATAAGAATGTGTTATAATGGATATGATAACTAAAAGAAAAAGAAAATAATGAAATAAAATTCATAAATGGCCCTTGGACTCCACCCCTTAGCACCCCAGAAGGTGTGGGGATGGGAAGGAATGATTTGAGAGGTAGAGACTCTTCTCCTTTTATAGGAATATTTATTTCCTTGGAAAGATGACACATTTTGGAACTATTCAATGGATAACTCAATTTTGGTATCCTTAACAATGGTTGTTCCCCATTTTATTTTTGTGTCTTATAAAAACTTCAGCTCATTTGGCCACCAGATCTGTGAGTTATGATTTATTAACTGACTGTTAATTTTTTTAGGTGATGCTTATACAAATCTTTCTTCAAAACTATATCTTCCAATGGAAACCATAATGACTTTAAAAATCATGAAAATTAATTTTAGAGATGATCATATGTGTATAAGTTCCATTTAATGTGGTAGAACATCAATTAGAATATTTTATACTGATTTGTGCTTCTGTTATGGTGGGAGGGGGGGTTCATACTTCCCACCTTGAAAAATCATCATCTTCATTGATTTTTTAAGGAATCTAGATGCCCCAATTAGCGCATAGTCCATAAGACAATGTCGATGAAATTAAAATTCAGATAAAAAATAATCTCTCAATTTGTAATTATATATTTAAATAAATGACTAAAATACTCTTAAAGTAAAAATTTGGCAAAAAACCAGAGTTTATCACTTTTCCCTATTTTTCTCAAAACAAATCATATATTAAAAATTGATCCATATAATCTCAAATTAAAAATTTGGTAGGGTTAAAAAAATTAAAATGCATACACAAAATATGATTCATTATAATAATGAGTTAATTTTTAAACCATAAAATGTAATATAGCATTTGGAGGATTCATTAAGGGTTTATAAAGTTAATCAAATAAAATTAAAAACCATTATTTTAAATGGGAATATATATTTTGGTAATGGATACTCTATATAATATTTAATAAATTTAGTTTTTGATTTTATGATGTCACAATACATATTATATAATTATACCATATTTAATTCTTACAAAAAGAATTTATTATGTTAATTTTTTAAAAAAAATTCATCATGAGTTAATTTTAATGATTTGATTTCAAAAATAAAATTTAGTTTATTAAAATAACTATGTAAATATAATAGTTTACATTTATAAATAAAAATTTCCATTTTTTGAAAAATACCACTTTTTACAATGATAATTGTTTTTTGACCCATATAAAAATTACATTTGACTTATAAAAATTATTTTATAATTTATATATAAGTAAATATTATTTAATAAGAATAATTTATTAAAATTACTTTTATTTAAAATATTATCTTTTTTATAAAATGGAGTTTCATGATTGAAACTATGTATTTTCCATCAATAAATTTTTTTCACCATACAAAAATATAATATTTATCAAACATATTATTTAGTAATTTATAAAGTAATAAAAAATGATAACTTTAAAAATAATTTTAAAGAATAAAAATAGAGAAATCTCTACCATTAGGGTTTAGATAGATAACCTCATATCACACCAGTGTATGTATGAATGATATGGTGTGGGGTGGTGAAATATTCTTAGGGCGGTTCGGTGAACATCGATTGAGTTGTGAACTCGATAAACTCTAAATTATCTAGTAAATGGTTTTGTTCACGATTTAGTTGTTGAAATTATGCTTAGTATTGGTCATGGAAAAATCCCAGTGATTGCATATAACTCGAAATCTTTGATAATTGGGATTCATAGGGTATGATAATATTAGTCAAGGCCATCACTTCTTCCATATTTGTTAATTATATTTTTAACATAACCATTAATATATTAAATTCATAATGTTCACTAAAAAAATATCTATATTATTCATAAAAAAGAAAATTAATGGTCATTTATTATCAACAAGATATATAGATGAAACATTAATAATGTAGGGAATGTTTTTTATTTCAATATTACTTAATAAGGTATTTCTTCATTCAGAAAGAGAATTTAATTAACAAAAGTTCATGTTGTTACATTCCTTCCACCTTATGAAACTTTAGACTCATAATTTTATTTCATACATTAAAACAATTGAGGTTACATATAATTCATTGTGTATTCCAATTCCAATTCCACTTCCTCAAACTTTTGGATTATTAATAACACTCAGACCAGGTGAGTTTTCCTGTTTTATACCACTTTTTCACTATAATCAAATATCTTCATTGGTTCCTCCTAATTTGGCAGATCATTCTACAATGGTTCCACCTATTGATTTAGTATAGGTGATGGGTATGGTATGAACTTCTTCAAGGGGGATACATGGAAAACATGATGTACTTAAGATATGTTTGGAGGGAGTTCTATTCAATAGGCCACAATTCCACTGCGATGTAGGATCTCAAAGGTGTTGATGTATCTTAGACTAATATTTCCATTTTTATCAAATCAAATGACATTCTTACATGGGTATATATAAAGGAACACTTTATATATGACCTCAAACTTGATGTCCTATCCATAATTTTCTGTATATATTTAATATCGATTTTGTGAGGATTCAATATGATGTTGAATAGTTTGAATGTTATTTATCATATATTGGATAATATCATGTACCATAATCTTCCAATATCTATATTCATCCCAACACATTTGAGTTTGAAACCACATATCATATAGCTCTTTATACTCCATCATTTTAATACCATAATGGAAAATGCTATTTTATGAGAACTCTATTAGAGGAAGGGGTTGATCCCAATATCATTGAAAATCCATTGAAAATGATATCGTCATATCCTATAGAGTTTGAATGATTATCATGGATTCACTATCCATTTGAGGGTGATAAAAAGTCCTGAAACTCATTTCTATAGCCCTTTATTACTGAATAATTCTCTAGAACATTAAGGTAAACCTTATATATTTATTACATATAATGGAGATTGAGACTACATGTAGTTTTACCACTTCCCATATGTATATCGTGGCAAGTTGATCAACTGGTAAATCTTCCTTGATAGAATTTAAATGTGCTAAACATGTAAGGTGATCGATTACCACACATATGGAATTAGTTCATTTAGATGTCTTGGGGGTCATATAATGAAAACCATTGTGATTTTATTGCATTTACATACTTGTATTAACATTTTTTTCATCATTCCCTTATAAATTTATCATTTATCATTCATTTTTTAGCATAGTAAGAATCAAGAAACAAATTATTCAATATCCATCCTCATGATATCCCATATGATGTTTTTGTTTAAATTTATATTCATCACAGTGATTCATAGATAAATATAGAAGGTTGATCTATCTGTATAATCCACACATCCTTCTTCATCTCCAGTTTTTATGTTGAACATAACTGGGCTCCTAACCTTATAACTATCTCTTTAGAAAAGATCAATATTGAAATAAGTGCTACCTTTTTCTGTAGCACTTTATCATTATTTTGGGCTTCCTGGATCCTTCAAGATTGGATGGTTGTGTAGTTATTTGAGAAAGGTTGGATAAATATCCTTTTATTATTCTCATGTTCTTTCTTTTCATGTTTATATATATTGAATCCCTTATATTCATCATCATGGGTATAGATTCATGATCCCTTATACTCACAGAATCAACCACTTTGTGCACCTTTCTAGAATGGTAATGGATTGAAAAATCATAAGCTTTGATCAAATATAACAACATTATTTTCTATATAGTTATCTCTTTTTTATTTATTATAAAAATGAGTCTTTTATGATCCATATATATATATATATCACTATTCCCCCCACACTGATAATGATTCCAAATATTTATTACAAAGATCGTTGTGGACAATTCTAGATCATGGGTTTGGTAGTTCTATTCAAGAATCATTAATTGAAGCTATCATTAGGATCTGCAATTTTCTTGTTACATGATTAAAAAACACTATCTATTTTTAAATTCACTTTAGTAGATCTCGAATCCTTCCATACTGGTGGTTAATGTGAGTATATGTCCATTAATTAAAATCTTCATTAAATTTTAAAAGAACGCCTCAGATTACTCAGCACAAAATTACTTGAGTCATTTAGTTAGATTGTTTAGTGGAATATATGATCATGATATGTTTCTCAAAATTCAATAATATTATCCATTTAATACAAAAAAACATTGGTTTTCTATCAAAGAAGTTGGTCGGGTCCATTTTTCATTTTCTTCTATTCTTAAAGGATCCATAGATATTCTTTTAATGGAGATAACATTCCACATGAATGTTACGTTACCAATCAATAAATAAAATTAAATATAATTTTCAAATAAATTTTCATTCCACATCATCTTCACAAAAACACTCCAATTCTCCTCAAATTCCTCCTTGATTTGAGAGTAAATAAAAATACCAACTTTAAAGACTAATACAGTTTTTTCAAAGAAAGCCCTAAAACATTATTAAATATTTTCATGAAGATATATGTATCTTTTTTGAGTTTAAATGAAATTACTATGAAAACATAGTTTTGATACCATGTATGAAAAGAATTTTTTAGGATATCCCCCTTATTTACCATAAATTTGTAACGTACCTTCTTAAGATCCACCTTAGATAAGTATTGGGGTCCATATAGCTTATTGAACATGACATCAATATGTGGAAAAGGATATTTTTCTTTATCATTATGTAGTTGAGCTTAGAATAATAAATTTAAATCCATAATTAACCATCCTTCTTCCCAATAAAAAGAATTGGTTCACCATATGATGGTGCACTTGGGTGTGTAAATCCATTATAAAAATTATCCAAACATTATTTCTTCATCTCCTAATGTTCAACAATGGCCAACTTATATAGAGTCATGGATATTGGAAAATCTCTCGATATAAGTTTGATTGATAACTCATCATCATAACTTAGAGAAAGACTATAGAATTGTTTGGGTAAAACATCTTTATATTCCCTTATAACGGCCTGGAAATCCATGAACATATTTTCTATAGTCCCAATAATTTTACATAGACAGTGTTACTCTCTAGGATATAGTATCCATTCTTGAGATGATCAAACTAAAAAATACTTATCCTCCTCCTTCCAGTTTTGTTGAATTAGTGGGAAGGTTTTGATACAGATGGTGATTTACTTCACATGGAAATTTATGTTGTCTCTATACAATTAAGAGAAATCCTTGCATAGAATAAAATTGAAATCCTATACAGGGAGTAACAGATTTTATTTTGATAAATTCCCCAAAATTATGGAACAAGATGAATTTATATATTTTGGATTTTATAATTTTCCCATTTTTCATTTTCATAAATATATCTACTTTGATATATTGAGGTATTTTTTAAAGAGTTATAATTAACATGTGGTATATAAAATAATAAATAAAACTATAATCATATGAGAAATTTTATATTAAGTAATGGATGATAAGAATGACTTTTAATATTTGGTTCTTGTTATAATATTTTAAAATAACCAACATAACCATAGGAATTAGAATTTTCAAACCAATAAACATATAAATGGGAAACTATAAAAATTGAATGTATAACCAGTAAATGGCATGTATTATTTATCCTATTAATTTATAGGCTTAAATATATGTTATCCATTGTTTATTTATTAATATTTTTGTATTTTTACCCTTTATAATGGTTTGTAATGATCTTGTGAATTTAACAAAGAACATCCCACAAGAGTTCTGAAACCGTTGCACAGTAATCCCTCTATGTCGAGCAATTGCTGAAAATCAAGTCAATTCCAATGTGCGATTTTTAGTGTTATTACCCCTAGGATTTATTTTTTGGAACCACGTCTATTTATAACTTTTAGACTCAGTTTTATTTTCTAGAAAACCACTTACTCTAAAATTATCCCAAATTGAAGGATATTTTGTTATTTTGATTCCTATAATTAAGGGTTTCAGTTTGGGATTCTAATCATAATCCTCAAAAATAAATATGATTTTATATGATTCCAACTATGGAAATTCATATTTTAATATACCTTAAATAATTATTTATTACATACATTTTCTTATAATACAATACATGAAGAAAATGAGGCCTTGTTTCTTCAGGAAATTAGGTACATCTCACAATAACCTGAAACTTCGGTACAACAACATTAATTAAAAAATCGACAATATCACCCTACAATTACAATTCCCTTATAATACTATATAAGGTAACCTGGGGGAAAATAAAAGAATGTGGTGTGTTTTAAAAACCAATAATGGAATAATGAATGAATAATATATATTTAATTATCAAATATGATTGAAGAGGCATATTAAGGTAACATAATAGGGGGAGATTCATTAACATTAACATTGAATCATTTTATAATATGATTATATAAACAAGACATAATAAACATATAAACAATATAAAAAATGAAATAATATATATAAGTAAAGGATAACTGGATTTCCCAAATTTACCCATGTTTCTAGGGTTAGGAGGTCACCTTTAGTGTTGCTTGAGTTTTTGAATTCTCAATGACCTAAGAAGAAACCTATAAACTTGTACATTCTATAGAATATTTTGACTAAGATGTGGCCTGTATTAGGTTTATTTTAGGTGGGGTTAAAATATCACAAACAAATCTATGTGATTTCAATTTATGAGAAAGTGTTGATCCTAGGTTATTAAAAGTGATGGATCGGATAAAATCCCTTTTTTAAAAATTTCAATTTCATTATCTAAAGAGGGATTCAATCAATGAATTCCAACAAAAATCATAACGTACTGGCTAAACCCCATTATAAAAACATTATAACTACCTATACACATGTAAGATTATTTTCATGAGGACTATAAAGTATTATCACATAAAAGAGGGGTGATTAAATTCAATATGGAGGCAGAAGAGAGAAAATATTTAATAAAAAAACTCAAATTAAAGAAATTAAGAAAAAATTAGAGAGTGATAAATAATATCCAACCCATAAACATTATACTCCCTAGTAGAAACAAATTAAAGAGTTATACCACCATTGATTCAATGTTCTCATATAAATGGGAAGTAGACATATGTGGGTGTAATTAAAGAAGTAAAAACTAAACTATAATCATTACTCCACCATTGTGTGATAAATTTCAGAAGATTTTTTATGGATAAATTCATTCCTTGAGGAACAATTATAAATGTGATATGAAGAAGAATAGAATAATAGGAAAGGAGTAACTTTTATTATGAAACTAAGTTGAATTGAAAAACATACATGAGAAAGAAATGAGATTACAAACACAAAGCAGAAACATCACATTACAATGAAACCGAGCACAAAAGAACCCAAAATACTAAAACACCATCACCTTAGATAGGAATTTTGGAAGACTTTGGTCAAGCCTCCAACCTTAAAACTCTCCTAAATTAATATTGGTAGTCCAAGGTGGGTGGAAAGTTAAGGGATAGTAGACTTTTCCAACCTTGACAAAAATCTGAGCCAACTTATATGCCTCTAACAGGTTTTTCCAAACAAGCATATAGATGGCCGAATTTGGGTGGGTCATATAATAAAAATTTGAAGATAAAGATATCCCTTAACTACTATTAAAATTCCCATCCAAATAGTTTCCAATTTTAGGGATATGATTTAAATTTTGGGCAGTTTTTATGGGCCACAGAATCCTGCCCATAATTTCATCTCCAATTTAGGCTACTTGGAACTCTATTAAAAATTCAGAATTATCTAGGGGAAATAATTATTGAAATTTTCCCCATGATGTATTATATCTTTGGTTTAATTTTTAGAATCATTGTACTTGGATTTTTACCACTATAGTAATTTTATTGGGCTACTTTCCAATTCACTTTTCCCAAAATGTTTTTGGTTCAAGGCCCACTTTGGTGGTCTTTCAATGTGAATATTCAAGAACTAAATATTAATGACTTATTCCTAATAGAACGAGAGACCTAAAAATTAAATATTATAGTAAAATATTGACCTTTTAGTGTTTTAGGATGTGTTCAAATATGTACCAAGTAATAGTGCACTTTAACAAAGAAGTATAATCATATTGTGAAATAATGTTCAAAATTGGAAATACACTAAATATGGTGTTTAGTAAAAATGAATCAAATGAATATTATAATATAAAAAAAATAATATTATCATATTTCAGTGTCTAATCACACCCCAACATGATTTTTTCTAGTCACGAGCAAAATATATCTCATAAATATGACATTTGAATTCACTTTTCTGAAAACATTTTTAATAAAATGATCACCATACGACCTCAAACCAAGAAATTATAAATCATATCAAAATAATTTAATACAAGGGAGGTCCAGAGGAATATTCCAAGACCATGCCCATTCCATTGTTCAAATTAATCGCCAAATTTCATCAAATTTTTATTAAGCATGATGATGTGTTTTGTGTCACAATAGACATGGGGGTTCATCTTTATTCATGGGAGAAAATATAAGAGTTCTAGGAGGAATTAAATTTTAATATTAATATTATTATTCATTTTTTTATTTTTTTTTTGTTTTTTTTCAATTTTTCCATGTTAATTGAAATTTAACTCAATCAAGTCAACCCATGTAGACAAACATTGCTGATGAATCCCATGCTCACGGACATTTGGGAACAAAGTGAATCCCACATACTCATGCCTCATCATCAGTTTAATCAACCAAAAAAATCAAATTACTAAAAATAGAGATAAAATTACCAACTCTGGGCTAGATCATAATGGAGTTACTATTCCAAGTGTCAAAAGCCACACATTAGGTCAATCCATTGTTCTACGAGCAATTGTTTATTTAGATTGGTTTTTTTGAATATTCGTGTTAAAATTAAAATCATCACCAAACCAAGGGAATTTATTATGAGACCCCAAGAACTCATACTAATTCCCCACAATTGAAAGGATGTGTGTTTTTATTAAATGGATGAAAATATAAATGGTGACAGATCCCATTGGAAAATTTCACTTTCCAAAATCTATACCCATGAACTTAAACATTCATTAAAATCAGAATCAAGTAATGAAAAAATATTTAATATTGAATTTAAAATTTAAAATTATTTATTATCATGTTCATTATTTAAGGAAATTTTCCTTTGATACATTTTTATATTTCAAAAATATTTTTTAAATTTTAATTTTTTTCATGCACGAAAAAGAAATTTTTGTTTCACCTCCCTCGAATATAAAATAACACTGTGCCCAGTGTTTAAATAAAAGATAATTTAAAAGGGTCAGAGGTATAGGAGATGATTTTTAAAAGGAAATTAAAATAGTAGACATGGAACAAAGTCAATTAATGGTTGAAGTTGTAGTTCATGATGCTCTTGATTACTCGTTTCATCTCCATCTCACTAAAAGAAGCTTCATCAATGAAGATAGTTTGTGTATTTACACATGTTATTTTCCTAAAAACCCATCAATCTATACATCCCCTAATTCTTACACACAAACAAAATTAAATAACAATGGGAAACCCTTTATTTTCCCTTAACTAAATAAAAAAATTAAAGGAAAACACATAATTTTTAAAACATCATCTCCATCCTTAAGTAAATATATCAGTAATGGCCGGTTTGCCTCTAAGGATGGGATTTGTTTAATGTCGTTAGCCTGACATAAAACTGAAATCTAACAACTTTTTTATGGTTCATAGTTTTTCTCAATTTTCTATTCCATTGTTTTTTGATTATTAAATATTTAATGAATGGTTTTAAGCTATGGACAATGACTTTGACGACATGACCACTAGTGGGATGCTAAATCTCTACATCCCCATGAGGGTACACGTGATATACTATATATGTGCCTGAAAATATAGACCTTAACTTTCCCAGGTATAAATGAAGTTTTGAACTATACAAGAGCACTAATTTTCCTAGTTCAATGTTTTTGACATTAAAATTTTAATAATCATTGGCTTGAACTATAAATTTATTTATCCATGAATTTTCCCAAGCCTCCATTCTAAGTTCCTCAATATTATTAAGATCTAATATCCTCTTTTTTCTTTAAAAGAAATGTCAATGTTCACTTTTTTATTGCCCAATGGCCTTGTATTCAATTTAAACAGGTAAATGGAATTATGTTCCATAAACCAACCAATATGGAGAAATTAATGGGATGGTTTTGAATGTAGTACAATATTTCCAAAATACATGCATGATTTTCTCAAACGAAGATTTCTTAGATGTATTGACAGTTTTCTAAGGAATTTTCTTAATCATTATATTCACTAACTCATCTTGACCATTGGTTTGAGGATGGTAGGTAGTGGAATATTTACGATAAACATCATTCTTAGACATGATTGTTGAAATTTTATGGTTACATAAATGGGTTCTATGATCACTAATGATAGCTCTAGGGATTCCAAATCTAGAAAATATGTTCTCTTTCAAAAATCAGACCACAACATGATAGTCATTAGACTTTTTGGGAATGTCCCCTACCCATTTTCAGTCATAATAAACTATTAATAGAAATTAGATATATACTCTAGAACTTTTAATGGGTCCTATGATATCAATTCCCCAATAATCAAATATTTTGATGACCAGAATGGGAGTAAGGGGTATTTGATTCCTTTTGGTTATGGATCTTAATTGCTGACATTTAGGAAACAACTGGCAGAATTGGTAGGATTAATTTGTGAGGATAAGACAAAAAAATACTTTGGAGGAAGTTTGTAGTACTTTTATTTGTGGAAACGATTCCTCCAAATTACTCTCTAAGATAGAATTTCAGAATGAACTCTTAGACTCTGGAACATATCTCATAATTATTTGACTAGTATAGAACTTGAAGAGGTATGGATCATTCCTTAAAGAGTGTCTAACTTCAAAAATAATTTAATCTTAGCTCTGGTCCTGAGGAATTTTATAATGTCAGCTATCACCAAATGATTTTCTATGTCACCATACCATGATAATTCACTCAGAGAATAAAGGTGATCATCGGGAAATGTATTAGACCCAAAAAGGTGATGTGAGTTTTTATTTAATTCCATCCTAGAGAGGTGATCAACAAAAAAAATATTCAACACCCTTTTTATCCTTAATGGTTTAATATAACTCTTGGTGAAGAAGTACCCACCTAATCAATAAATCCATGGCATCCTATTTTTGGAGAATGTATTCCATGGCTGAATGGTCGGTGATGACAATGATCGGCGATCCTAGGAAATAAGCCCTGAATTTCTCTAAGGAAAGAAAACATAAAGTAAATAATTCTTAGTGGTGGTGTAGTTGACTTGTGCATCATTTAAAGATTTCCTCATGTATGCAATCACACATAGTGTTTTCTCACACTATTTTATTATGAATTCTCCTATAACAATGTCACTCTCACCACACATGATCTTGAATTGATGTTTCCAATTCATAGATTTCATAATAGGGGGATAGATAAGAGCTAAATTGAGTGTACATAATGATTCCCCACATCTTTCTATTCATAAAAATGGATCATCTTTCACCAACAGGGATCAAAGTGGTTGAGAAATAGAGATGCAATTCCTAATGAAACTTCTTTAGAAACAAGTACGTCCTTAGAAAGACCTCACATCCTGAAAATGTTTTGGAGAGGGAAGGTGATTAATGATATCAACCATAGCTTTATCAACCTCAATACCTATAGAAGAGATATGATGGCCTAGAAAAATTTCTTTGATTACCATGAAATACCATTTTCCTTGTTTAAGATGATATTTGTATCCTCACATATAAAAAAAACCATTCAACATTTAGAAGGCTTACCTAAAAAGTATCCCAAAATATTGATTAATCATATATAATGACATCTTAACAATCCTTCCCATGTCCTATAATATTCCCATCATGCATCGCTAGAAGGTACCAAGGGAATTACATAACTCAAAGGGAATGTACATTTAGGGGAAAGTGTCAAATGGAAATGCAAAGGTTGATTATACATGATCCTCTAAGGAGAACATGATTTGAATATACCCTAATAATCCATCTAGGATATTGTAAAATTGATGACCTTCCACTCCCTTGAGGACTTCATCAATAAAGTGAAAGGGGATATAGTCTTTCTTTGTAGATGCGTTGAGCTTCCTATAATCAATGAAAACAATCCATCCACTACTAACCCTTGTGGAGAGAAGGTCACCATCACCATTAGTGATCATGGTTATTCCATCTTGGTTTGGGACAACATGAATTGGGATTTCCCACTCACTCTCATCATTGGGGTAGATGATACCTATTTTGAAAAACCTAATAAGTTCTTTTTCTTACCACATCCATAAGACTGGCATTGAGTCTCCATTGAGGTTGACGACGTGGTTTAGAGTTAGATTCAAGAATAATCCCATGAGTTTTAATTAGTGGGCTAATCGTAGGAATATCAGAATAGTTCCATCCAATTTCTTTCTTATACATTCTTAGGGCATCCAAAATAATCATCTTTTGATTAGATTCAAGAGAGGAAGAAATGGAAATAGGAAAGTCTCTATTTTACCATTATAATTCATACATGAGTGATGAAGGTAGGACCTTAAATTTGAGATAATATTGGTTATCACTTTCAAAAGAAGTATTTGACTTCGTATTAAACTCAGTTTCTTGGTACAAATTATTGATAGAATTGGTTCATTGTGAGTAGAATTTTCATCCAATAAATTTACTTGATCAGTGTCATGAATTGCTATTGATTCAATGTTATTGATTTCACCATTGGTATCATTGATTGGTGATACAAGAAAATAATCAAATAATCTATCTTAGAGAGATTCATGACCGGGAGAAAATTTTCCCTCATGTGAACAAATAAAATCAAATTATTTTTGAATTGAACATATTTTAATAATTCATTGATGTTCATCTAGTTAACGATCAAGAAAACCAATACAATTTACCTCATATATCTCTTCACCATCCCTAATTTGAGAGATATTATTGTAGATGTTCAGATTGATACTCATGTTTTTGAAGGTTATTGTCATGTTCCCATTTCTAACTTGACAGATTGATTTGATTGCTACTAATAAGGGACGACTAAGGATGATTGGGGTTTTCTCCCTAGGACCTAATATTGGGTTATTTTCAAGGAAAATGAAGTCATTGGGTTATATAAAATTTTCAACATTGATCAAAACATCCTTTATTATCCCCTTGGGAACTTGAACACTACGATCAGTATGTTAAAGAGGGAATGTTGTGGGTTTGAGTAGTTCAATCCCTAACAGACAATACATGGAATTAGGATTGATATTCACACTAGATACTATATCACAAGGGAATTTGACAATATTTTTCTCTTCTAACTCAAAATTTATTCATGGACATCCTTGATCTTTTAACTTTGGAGGAATGGTCCCTTACAATGTGGTACTAACATTAGCAGCCAAAATGACCTGGTTTTTATGTGAAAACTTCCTTTAAAAAGTTCACAAGTCCTTAATTTAATTTGAGTAGGTTGGAAAGGTTTGGATTTTATGGAGAAGGGGAATGTTCATTTTAACCTGAGAGAATATTTTCCTCAATGTTTTATTCAGTTTTGGTTTAAATTTTCCCATCACATGTTGTGGGAAGGGAGAAAGTTGTTTGAGTGTTTGGTGTGGTTGTAGTTCCTTCTAATTATAATTGTGGTTTTCCAAATATATGTGTAGTTCTTCATCATTTTAATATTTTTTTGAATCATTTAATTGGTCTGGAATGGTTAGTTCCAGTTTTTCAATGGATTTTTCATTTCTTAAAATAGTCACTACTTTTAGTTGTTCATGAGATGATTATGTGTAACTAGATTTTCCAAGTATGGTTGAGGTTGGTACCACATGAGTAGGAATGGATACCTTCCCAATTTTAATAGTTTTTAGATCATGTTTTACGGATGGTAATTCTATTTTCTTTTTCTCAATTTGTTTAAGCAGTTGTTCAAGGTTTGGTAGAGGGACTAATTGGGTAGGGGCTTATACAGGTTAGTTTATCTGACGAGGATACTTTGGTTGTTGGTTAGGTTGTTGGATGTATAGTTGGTATTTCAAAGGATTATGTTGTTATTGTATTAGTTGTGGTTGGAAGTAGTTAGCGTTTTGAAAATTTTTAGGAGTATAGCTGTTTGGTCCATATGGATGAATAGGTGGTCGGATGGGTTATTTGTTATCTTTCCAATGAAATCCTGGCTGGTCATTATACTTCAGATAGAATGTTTTTTTGGAACTGTGTCTTTTGAAAGATCATATCATTGAACTCTACATGTGGTCCTCCAAAAATAACATCCTTAATGGAAGGGATGGTTGGGATGTTTTGGGTCTTGTGGTCATGTTTTCCAAAATTTTTCCGAACAAGGTAAACCGTTTGAATTTCAAGGACCATCCAAAAATTGATCTCCTTGACCTTCCTAGTGAGTGAATGAAGTTTTTCCCTAAGGATTTCATCTTCCAAAAGTTTATGAATTCCACTAGATTGGGTTGGAATCTCATAATAAGGTGAATCTCTATATTCTTGGTTTTTTCAAAAAGTCCTTCTAGATAATTGTAAGAATCATTTGTGGATTGTTTTTAAGGATTCATTACACATCATGTCAATGGATTTTCTATTTTCTATACCCAAACCTTAACAGAAAAATCAATGTTCTTCTAGGATTGACCATCCATGTTCAGGTACCATGTTTTGTGTGTCTTTGATCCTTTCCAAAGTTTCATAAAATTACTCCCCTTATTTTTCAATTTTTTTATTCCCTTTTTATGTGCAATTGTTTCTTATTGGGTGAAGTATTTTTTGTTGAATTATAATTTAAATTGGTCTTAGGAGTGGATTGATGTATATATCATATTTTTTAACAAATTAAATGATAAATAATATGGTGATAATTGAAAGAGAATCATCTTAGCTGAATCGGGTTGATGTGGTGCGAACATTACTTCAACAATGTTGTTGAACTGTTTGACATGAAGGTATGAAATTTCCGACTCCATCGCATAGAAGTTTGAAAGGTGGTTTAGGAAATGATATTTTGATGAAATAATGAGATTATTCTCAAGAATAATTCCTAATTATAGAGGTTTTATTGGTCCAGGAAGGTGTGAGTTTGTCATTCATGGTTTGATATACTATATTACTCAATTTAGGGGCTGTCTCATTTGGATTTCCATTTTGGATCCCACCTGGGTTTATAATTTGGTTTCCTTGATTACCCTGCATTGAAATGGGATCCAATATTTACTCTGGAGTATTTGGAATATTAGGATCTAATGGAAAGTGTTATCTAGGTGTAATTGACTCAAAAATCCTAGGACTATCCACCCTAACGATACTGTTTGATTGGATATGGGTATTGGCAGGCATGCACTAGAAAATTGAAAAAAAGAATAGGGGAAAGATATGGTAAGTTGATGTAAGAAAAGGAAAAAATGAGAGAATATGTTAATTATTGATATGAATTACTTAGGTCCCCATAAACAATTCCAAAATATGGTCTCTCCCAAATTTACCAAAGTTTTTATAGTTAAGTTCTCCCTTGTAGTGTAGCTTGCATTCTTGAATCCTCAGATACCTAAGAAGATACCTATAGACTTGTATATTATATGGACTATTTTTTTTTTCTATGAATTGGACAATTTTGGGTTGATTTTAGGTGGGTTTAAAAGAGCACAAACGGATCTATGTGATTTCCATTTATGAGAAAGGGTTTATCCTATGATATTACTGGGATGGATTGGATGAAATTATTTTTTTAAAGATTTATATTTCATTTACTCGAGAAGGATTCATTCAATGAAGTCAAAATAATCCCATCACATACAGGTCAAAAACGTTTTTAAATACATGATAATCACCCATACACTTGTAGTATAATTTTTAGTAGCACTCCAAGGTAATGGATATCATTAGCACATAAAAAGGGAGAAATTAAATTCAATAAGGAAGAATAAGAGAAAAAATCATCAAATAAAAAAACTCTAATTAATGAAATTAATAAAAAATTAGAGATTGTTGAATAAAATCCAATCCATATCCTTTCTAATTCTGTGGATCAAACCATAAAATAGTTATCCCTCCATTTATTACATTTTCTCAATAGAGGTGGGAAGTAGACATATGAATGTGGAATTGAAGACGTAAAAACAACAAAATGAAGATCAGTCCACTATTTTGTGATAACTTTCATGAGATTTGGTGTGAATAAATTCACACCTTGAGAAAAAGTAACAATGTTATATGAATAAGAACAATATTAACATAAAGGATGATCTTTTATTAATAAACTAATGTGAATTGAACAACTTAAATACAAAAGAAATGTGCTTACAAACACAAAGCGATTACATAAAATTACAACGAAACCAAGCACAAAAGATCCCTGAATCCTCAAACACCACTGATATAATTAATAATTTTGGAAGTCTTGGTTATATCCCTCAATAGTTCATGTATCTTAAATTATTTATGGTAAGCCAATGTGGGTGGAATGTTATGGGAGAGTTTACTTTTTCACCCCTAAAAAAATATATGATCCAACTTGCATGTCTCCGACATGGGTGTCCAAACGAGAATAAATGTGGCCAAATTTTGGTTGGAAATTGAAAAAAATATGAATATAATTATATCCACTGACTTTATATACAATTTCATACCAAAATTGTTTCTGGTTTTTCAAATATGATTTAAATGGTTGACTATTTTTTTCCCAGGGAACCTGTCCCTAAATTTCATCTTCAACTTGGGCCACCTGGAACTCTGTTAAAACATCAAAATTAGCTTGGAAAATTGTTAAATGAAATGTTACCCATGATTTATTATATCTTTATTTCATTTTTAGAATAATTTGGCATAGATATTGGACAATACAATAATGTTATTCTGCTTCCGTCCAATTCAATTTTCCCAGAATGTTGATGGTTCAGGGCCCACATTGTTGGTCTTTCACTATGATTCATCAAGTACTCCAAAAGTATGAATTGTTCCCAATGGAAGGAGAAACATGAAAATAAAATATTAAATTAAAATATATATTAATTGGTTTTTAGGATGTATTCAAGTATGTACCATGTAGTAGTTCACATTAATAATTAATTATAATCATAACATGAAACAATGTTCAAATTGTAAAATGCACTTAAAATGGTGTTTATGAATAATGAAGGACCTGAATATTATTATATAATTAATTATTATTAGCCAATTTAAGTGGATAATGAATTACCATAAATACATCATAACACAGTATGATTAGGACAACCCATCATGAACCATAATTGAGATATCATGAGATAATAACCTTATCTAATGAATTTGAGGGAATATATAATTTTGGGCTGTCCCGTCACATTCATATATTGTATATGGATAAGTTTGGAATATAAATGATAACACATAAGAATGTATTTCATCACATCTAATACCAATTTATGTGTTGTTTTTTAAATAAATAAATTCCCCATTCAGTGAAGGATATATACATTTAGGTGAATACCATTGAGTGTAAATGGGGATTAGAATTCACAACCCAAATGTTTCTCATGGAAAATCACACGATAATTTTGAAAACATAATGAGTGTACAAAAATATTATTGAAAGGGTTTAATGAGAGTGAAATCAGACACTCATCCCATAGAAATCATTACAATTTTATGAAGGATTTGTAAAAACATATCCCAATATAAAAAATTGGAAATCCGAAGGCCTAAAAAAAGAAGATTCTTGAATAAAGAGGAGAAGGATAAGATCCATTAGATTGAGCGAGCACTTCTAAAATATTTGGATGAATATATTATAATCTTGAGAACATATTTATAGGGATATGAAGGGGGAAGTAAATTCATGCTAAAAGTGTTTTAAGTGAATAGTAGTTGGAGGATGGGTGGATATTTATATAAAATAGAGGGTAACTATTAATTATTTTCTAAACAATAGTTTTGGGCTCCATATGATAAAATAATCAAAGAAATACAACACCATGTTTTCCTCATGTTTCATAGAAACATGGGTTGTTTTTAATGGTTCATAGTTATAAGAACCGAATTCATTAATATTATAAACATGGTGATGTTTATGTGGGTAAAATTTGTAAATAATTAATTTTTAACATTAAAATATTGTATAGGTTTTAAAGGATTCATTAAGGGTTTATAAAATTAATCAAATTACAACAAAAAAATTATTATTTTAAATAAGAAACAGAATTTTGGCATAGATTCTCTTTATATTATTTATTATTTAAATTTTGTCCTTTTATGATGTCATAATAAATATTTTATATGTATACCATATTTAATTTTTACCAAAATTTTTGACTATCTTGAAAAATTATGTTGAAATCACCCCTGACTTATTTCAATGTCATGATTTAAACAATAGTATAAATTTTTAATATAATTCTATAAATTTATGAATTTAAAAATTTATATCAAAACCCCACATTAATGAAAGACATGTTTTTTACGACTATAATGATTTTTTACCCTTATAAAAATCATATTTTACTTCCTAAAATTATATTATTATTTATATTTAATTAAATAAAATTTAACAAGATTATTGTATTAAAATAAAAATTATTAAAAAATTATTGAATTCCTTAAAAGGGATCCTTTATTGAAACATTATATTTCCTAAAAATTGAATTTTTATTTCATCTTATTATAATAATTTTTTTATCAAAATAATTATGTAATCACTTTTAATGTAATAAAAAATGATAGCTATATAAATTATTTTAAAAAATAAAAATATTAAAAATCATTATGTGAGGGTCAAGATACATAACTACTTATTACACCATCTTATTCCTTAAGGGTAAGGTTTGTGATGGTTAAAAATTATTCATGTGGTCCAATGAAATTGGTTTGAGTTGGGATCTTGATAATCATTAAAATCTCCCATAAATCGTTTCATTAATTCTTCATTTATTAAAATTATGATTCCTATTGGTTAAAGTTAAATCCAAGTAATTCCACATCCCTTATAAGCTCTAATAATTGGGCATCATATAGTATGATACACTTGCTCTAGAAAATCTCTTATTTTTGTTATGTTAATTATAAATTATCATAAACCTCAATATATACTAATCTAAATTCTCACTACAAAATAACTATATTATGAATGATTACGATGATTAATGGTATTTTAAATCCAATATACTATATTAGTAAAAATTAACCAATATAGTTCATGAGTTTTGATACCAAACTATATCATAAGAAAAAATGAAACATTATTATTTATCAATGACTATCCTCAGCTCATAAATAATATTCGTTATGTATTACTTGGGAAATAGGGAGCTAATTTTTTTTGAGATCCATTTCTAAGTAAGGGATAATGCTTTATTGAAGATAACATAACAATAACATAAAATACACGATATGGAATGAATAAATAGTGAATGGATTAGATACCAACAATAAAATTATAATAAAATAATTTATAATTGACATAAAAACAAAAATAAATAATCACATGAATGAAAATAATTAATAATATAATGATGGGTTATAGAATATCAGACATCATAAATATATTTTCCAGGTTTAATGTCATGAAATTCTAAATAAAAGGGTTAGTATATACTTAATACTATGGCTTTTTTCTCATGTAACCTAATAATGTATAATGAGGATATATAAATATGAGTCATACCTATCAAATAATGGTTAAATTTAACCATAACATGAAAATAATTTCTAAACAATATGAATCTTCTGGACATATTGGAAATTTCATTTGTGGAAATTACCATTATGTTTTTTGTTAGCTAGATGGACAATTCCTTAATTGTTAAATATTTAAATGTCAGGAACAATAAATATTTCCATCAAATATTGACATATAAATCATTGAACCTAGAGAATATATTTTATATGAAAATTTATATTTAATTTTAATCTGATATGAAAAAAGATTACCTCATCTTAATAACTTTATTTGATTAAAATATTTATTTTTAGAGTCCCTTTTTAGATTATAGTAATTGTGTTTGGATGAATAAATATATATCCAATCTATTAGCGATCCATACGTGGTCCTTTGATCTACAAACACCACCAATAGATTAATGGGTGCTTGAGTAGCTGATCGATTAACCTATATTATTCATCTTGATCACAATAAGATCATTTTGTCTTGGAGGAGTTCTTCTCATTCTTGAGACAATGAGAGATGGAGGACTCTAGAGAGAAGTCTATTGCACTCAATTATTATCTATTCTCTATAAACCATACAAAATAGACATAGTAGTATATTTATAAAGTTACATTTTATGTCAAAATATTATTTAAATGCATAACCACCCTAAAATTATATAATATACCTTATCTTACCCCATGATAAATGATAATGATAAAAATAATATCATTATTTTATGGTGTGTTCTATTTTACCAAGTGATAAAAATAATTTTACAAGATTGAAAATAGTATTTGTCCCAATACAAAATTTTGGTCCACTCGCCCTCCCCAAAATTTATTTATGTATCTTATAAACTAAAGGGATTGAGGAGAGCTCTCCGCGTGACGATGGATTCATCGACGATGTAACCCTAATATGAATGATAGTGGCTCCCCCCCACCCCCATCATGGAGGGGGGAGTGGGGATGAGGATTTGGTTTAGCAACCTCCAATCTTGCGGAAGGCTTTCACACACTTTTCTTACCCTAATTTTCTCCCGGATTACCCGACGATATCTTTAAGCTCGAAGGTCCCTAGATTGAATCATGGTGGTCCATAGTTACCAATTTTGAGGGAAGAGTTTCATGATACCTCGAGTAATCTAAATCTTTTGTTATAGGAATGTTTCAACCTGCGAAGACCCCCAGTTGATGATCTTGATTGTTTCATCTTTAGTAAATGGGTCTTTCAAGATCATGCGGCAGTCAGTCTTCTTGATTAGAGAAAACTCAAGATTCAGATTTCCTCGGAAGAGGACCTGTTTCAGGCTTGGTCTAGTGCAATCTTGTGAGGCAATGACTGCAAATTCTCCCTCCCCAGTTCGTCATTCGATCTTTCCATGAACCGTGATAGACCCTACAGCCTGATTTGGGTAAGCCTCCCTCAAATTTCTCTACCTCTTCAGAATCTAAAAAGTCTTCGTATTATGGGAAACATGGTGGGTCGTTTCCTTTGTTCGAACATTCGCACTTCTATGGCCAGTCACCCAATTAACCCTCATAAGTGTCTTGAGGTTGCTGTGTCGAAGCCATTGGTGGGGTGGTTTTGGATTTCAGTCGATGTTGAGTTTAGATGGAAACAACCAGTCCTCTTTGTGTCTTGGGTCATATATTGGTTGAACTATAGTCTCTTGGGGAATATGGAATCTTTTTTTCATAATGAAGATGTCACTTGGAGGGCCGGTGTTATGTTGGTGAGACCAGATGAGGGGTAGAAGCAGGTGCATGTAGTTGATCCTAGCAAGGATTCAGTTTGATGAATCAGAGTGCACCGGCAGTAGGCAAGGATGTGGAGGCCTCCTTCAATCCATCGGTTGTTGCAGTCTTTAATCCGCTGAAGAGTGATCCACATGTGAGGGATGATGTGAAGCAGAATGATGACAACTATGTGTCTAGTTTCAAGGGAGAGTTGGATTCTAGCAGCATGGCCAAGGGGTTACAAACTATGGCAATAGGGATTGTTTCCCCTACAATGGATGATAATCCTAGTGTGGGGGATTTCAGAGCATATGTTGATGGGTTAATAGGTCAGGATGATGAAATTGAAGGGATTCTAATTACAGTTCCTACTGGTAACCAGTTTCATGGCTTGGGACATGAGGATGTGGAGATGATTAGCCCTATAATCAATGGTGACAATGGGAAGATTAGTTCTCAGGAGGCTACTGATGGAAATGCGAAAATGAAGATGGTGCCCTGTGAAGGATTAACAGTGATCGACCATAACATTATGTCTCATCAAATTATATAAATGAATTATTAGGAGGTGGTTATCCTTGGAAAATGTGGGGATATTTCTAAGAGTGGTAAAGAAAATAATGGTTTTTTGGACGGGCCTTCGTATAGAAACATTGTCCAGGGAGGGAAGGTGATGATGTCTCAGAACCAAGAGCTGATGATTGTTTCTCCATGAAGAAGGATGTAGAAAGATTACTCCTTTTTTCCAAATACAATGCCCACTAGGTTATCTATCAGAAAGGAAAGTGGGGTACGATTAAATAAGAATATGCCATCTCCTAATGAGTTTATTTCTCAGGAGTTTCTAAATATTAGGAGGAAGTATGCTAAACTCTTGAAGCATTATAAAAGCTCGTAATGAGAATCAGCTACTATGGAAGAAGAGTTCTACCATGGATGTGGTGATGGGTATGGTTCTTATTATTTATTTTTGTAATTTTTTGGTCATGTCTGCTTGTTACTGAACTCTTCTTCTATTTTAATAAATGTTTAAAGGCATGACTCTGACCGACTTTCTGGGTAATTAAATATTTATCGCTAAAATAAATATTTTTTCCATAGTCTAGAGAATAAATACTTATTAAATATTCAATAAATAATTTCAGATCAATAAAACATGCATATAACTATTATTTTATCTTGAGAATAGTATTTATTCAATAATTATGATTATATAAAATTTAATCAAGAAGAAAAAAAATAATTAGTGTGTGACCCTATATGATTATTTTTCATTGGAATTAGGTGGGAATGCCTAAACACCATCATTACAATCAACCAATGATTTAAGACACTAAATAAATATATGTTAGTGTTGTAACATCAACAAATACACAAAAGTGCTCACTATGTAATATTATCCACTTTTTCACAATATCATGTCAATTAGGTTCTGTAATCAATATGTATTTCTTTGACTATCTAAAATAAACTATTTGTTTCACCATCGACATTTAATTTAATGTACTAGTTCCATTTTAATAAAATGGATGAGATATCAACATCAATTAATATATAAGGGAAAAATCATTAATCTACATAATAATTCATAACTTTTCATTTATGTCACACTCTACATAACATACTTCACGCAAACATGTGGAATTATAGTTTTATTCAGCATATATAAGTACATGAGTCATGAAATTCATTAATAATAATAATAATCTCTAAAGACCATTTCACACTCTCATAGATTATAATATATTGTGAAACATAAATATAAATAATTACTTCTGGAGGGTTTTTTTCTCATAATCTCTCATTTTAGATATTACCAAGTGTGAACATCAGGAGATGATATATCATCTGCATATGATCACTCACACTAAATAATAAACGTAGTATGCTCCCCATTATAAAATTTCATCTGAATATAAGACAAGGTTTAAGAATACCATCATAGAATTTCAATGTTCTCATCAGATAAGGGATATATTATTCCTTTTTAGGGGAACATATACTATATGGCATTATTAGATTAAATTAATGTCGAATAGTGAACAATATGTGAAAATATGTCTGATTAATTTTTTGATCATTGCATATACATGTAATTAAAAGTATAAATAGTTGGTTCAAGAATACTAAATTTAATACACTTCCACTTGGACTAGAGACAATGACCTATGACATCAGGACTTATATATCTCACATGATAACCATGTTTTATTTGAGTTGAGGATTTAGTAATGGGGTCTACCACATTGTCTTTTGTAGAAAATTCATCTCACTGAAACATTAAATTTTTGATAAAAATCCCTCAAGAGATAATACATCAAATGTATGTGATTTTTCCAAGAATCCGAACATGTTTTCTTTGAAAGGGACTCTATATAAGTATTAAAACAATAAAGTGTGGTACGATCTTTGCTGCTTGGTTATACATTAATATCATGGTTGAAGTTTCAAATATTTATTTCTCCTCTATCAAGCTTAAAAGTAACAATATATATAGAATCTACTATATAATATGTGTCTATAACTCTCTTTTAGAACTTCCAGCTAAAATATCCTCTATTAAGAGTAAATATATATCTAGTAATTTATTTTAGTTTATATTAATATATTTGGAAACTAGCATATGAATATCCTCTAATTACTAGTTCATGATCTCCTCCATTGACCATGAATATATCCAAAGTTCTCCTCAGATTATTATTTATATTCTTGACTACCATCCAATGGTGGTCTCATGGGTAATCTTGATATCTTCTTATTTCACTTAATCTATAGGTGTCACCTAGAATAGTACAAACCATAACCTTACAATTTTAATAAACCACTTCTATGAAACCATTCTCATCCTTTGTCTTTACTCATGTATATGATGAATAATTTTCATGGAAAGATGAATTCCATGAGACATTGGAGATAATAAATTATTTTATTTTTTCATAATAAACATCTTCAGTATCTTATCAATATATGTACCTTGAATTATACCAAGTGTCCTCTTGGATCTATCACTATATATCCTTTTCCCATATATATCGATTGATTCTATTATGTACTTCATGGGGATATATTTAGTCAACCATGATTTAAATTACCATAATAATGGTATCTCATTTTCAATAAGTAGTATGCCATTGATATATAATAATAATAAAATGACAACAACCTCTCTAAAATGGTTATAGAAATAAGGATCACATTAATTCTTTATGAAACTAAATTTCTCTATTGATTTACTAAATCAAATGTTCCATGACCTTGATTCATTAATTAATTCATAAATTGAACTTCTCAATTTTCATACATTATTAGAATTATTTTGAGTCGCAAACCCTTTATTTTGTGTCATAAATAAATTTTCATGATGGCTACAATTAAAGAAGGATGTTTGGAAATCCATTTTTGAAATCTCATATTCATGGTAAACGAAAATGGATAGGATACATGTGATGGATTTTATCATAGAAACTGGTGAAAATGTTTTTTCATAGACTATTGATTGACTTTTTTATCCTTTTTCAATCCAATCAAGCATTTTATGTATTAACTTGTACATCCATGTCCAGTTTCATTCTAGAAACCAATTTATGAACAACAATATTTACATATAACAAAGTATATGCCAAAATTCTAAATTTTTATTAGTACATTGAATCCATTATATATTTCATAGATTCTTTCAACATGGAAAAATCTATTCCAAATAAGAATTATCTATAGGATACAAGATAATTATTATCTACTTATAAAAAATCACCATATTTAGTGACTAGATAACCATAGTGTTTTTGTTATCTAAAATCTATTGTACACATAAACATGAGTTGTGTCTCCGGAATTTATTTACTGGGGATTTGTGGAATTTATTCATGTGATTAGTCTTATATATGATGAGCATAGAAATCATCAACTTCTGACCCACTCCCACTATATCATTTATATAAGTTCCCCTATCAACGAATATAATGTGTCTTCCTACTATTTCTATTTTTAAGGGTTCATATAGGTATTATCCCATTATTTATATGGGGAATCCTATAATGTTACAAATTGCACCTCATTGTGAAATTTTGATTCGTAGAGAGGTCCTAATAAATACTTCCCATCTTCACACATATAAATAAAACAACACAAGTTTTATTACACTCTACAATTTGTATGGAAGACTCTTTACCTCTTTATTCAGAACAAAATTTAGTATGTATACTTCTATATGCAATGTGTATCAATAAATTTATAATAATATAGTCACATGAATCATCATTGACCTTTCCATATCCAAAAATTTGTACTTCCTCCTTTCACATACACCATTTAATAGGGGTGTATAAAGACGGTTCAGTTGAGGTATAATCCCAAAAATCCATCAATTATAATTAAATTATTGATTAAGATATTTTTCTACCATGGTTTTAGTGGAGTTTCTAAATATTCTTACCAATATGGATCTCATCTAAATTCTTAATTTCAATTAATAAGAAAAAATGAATCATAATTATACCTCATTAAGTATTCATATATATATCTAAAAAAATAATTAGTAAAAGTTATGAATTAAGATTACCTAACAATTACCTCAACTGTAAATGGTCTACACATATCATTATTTAATAATTAATGAAGCCCCTTGGACCTTTAACATTTTCCAATAAATAAGGCTTTGGTTGTTTTACCTTGTAAACATGCATGAGATACACCAAGTGGTTTCATCTAAAAATAATCTAAGTATCCATATAGTTATAATTGAGTAATGTTTTAGTTTACATGACTTAGGTGGTGAGTCAAAAGTTGGGTGTGGTATGAGTTATGTGGAATAATTTTTTTTATTGATTTTTTTAATTTGTTTATAAAATCAAAAATTTAAAGATCATTATTTAAATGCGTCGTATCATAAAAATTCCTATTTATTTTAAAGAAAAATAATTTAATTCTAAATTTGAAAATAAACCCATCTATATCATGTCTAGATACATACAAAAATATTGTCTTTTAATAAGGGATTAAACCTAGTAAAAATATTTTAAAAATAAGTGCATTCTCATTGATAATGTGAGGTTGTAGTACCCAATATCCCAAAAAATAGGTCTGGATTTATTGACTACTCATATATCTACTTACACTTGGTCAATGTTTTTTAATATACTCAGTTTTTATATTTTAATGCTTGTGTGATCACAACATGTTATATATAATCCATGCTTATAGTAGTTGATAAATTTCACTTGGTAAAAAACACACCTAAATCATCACCCTTGACAATTTTTTCAGGAATATTTTCAATCCAATGTCTATTAATCCCATTTTAATAATAGATAACATCCTTTTAATATGATTTCTCCTTGTTGTTTCTTTTCATATAATTATATTTTGAAGTATATTTGGATTTATATCACTTATACTAGCCTTTTATTTTTTTTAACCATAAGGAAAAAATTCTTTTCTCACTTATTCTCTAGACTAACATGGAGAAACAATGTGAGAAGATATAAAAGTGACTTATATATGTTGTTCATATTAAAATTAATAACAAATATATGAAATATATGATGATTTAAGAAAATAATGTGATTATTTCATAGTTTTTCTGGAAATTTAATCAATGGAACCTCTAAGAACATAATGTCACCGATGAGTTTGACTATGTAAGGAATATATGGTGAACCTTTTGTAAGATTAATCTAAAAGTGAACCATAGAAATAATAAATTGTTTATGTTTTTATCTCTCCTAATATAGGTCATAGACACTTTGGATCATGCTATAAGAATCCATGTCTTCAAGTGAATTCATGAGTTTCTTATATATTGATTAAATGACTAATCATGGAATGTCTACCATGTGGTTCAAGAGTTTATCATAGTATGTAATCTATTTATCACTTTCTTACTATGTAGGTTAATCAGGAAATGGATATTATTTAATGTAATGTTTCCGTTCATAGAACAACACATCCCAAAACCATCTCAACCATTATTGGAAGCTCTACATGCATGTATATTGTATTTCTCCAGTATTGATCATAGGTATAATGTGGTTGATGAACATTACATTTTAATACAATTAAAAATACTAGATTATTTTTTCTTCAATATATTTAAATTTATACTATACATAACAAAATTAATTTTATAAGTACTATCACTATTTAATCATCACCCTAAGACCATACACATTTATTTTATAATGCTTATATACAAATACATTATAGTGTAAAGGATCTATATGGACGTAATCATAAACCAAGAATGGGATCAATGAATTACTTGAAGGTATTTAGGCTAGTAGATATTTTCCAACTATGGGCTTTCATTACATTGCTCTATTGAGTGGAATCCCAAATCCAAAAACCCTTACTCATATTTCGTTAACAAATTCATCTAAGTTACATCAAGTCTTGTGTTGGATACTCCTCTTGATGTAAATTATTTAAGTACCTGATAAACATTTATGTGAACTCCATGATAAATGTAAGTGTCCAAACGTGGTCTATTCAAACACTTATTTCTATGTATTTCATCCTTTATCAAGTAATGGAATGATTGTTTAGACTTTTTTTTAATTTTAAGGTTTTTTTATTATGAATTATGATTGATTGACTATATTTTACATTTATTGTTAATATTAAGTGGAATTTACTTAAGTGATTAACCATTATTTGTTAAAAACACTTACACATAATCCATTTATTTACATTTCACCCTTTCATATTGATACTTTTATTTTTTTGATCATGGTATATCATCTATAAAATAAACAATGCAGCAGACATAAATAAATAAATAAATAAATAAATAAATAAATAAATAAATTTCCTGATCATGAGATTTTCTAATGGTTTATTTATTGAGAAAACAAAAGATTAACCCATGACACTATAGTAATGATCCTTATGCCAATATTGATAAGAGTTTCATAATTCTACAAGTCCACCTTTGTATCAGTTAGGTTAGTTTTATCTCCTCTTTGCATTGAACTACCACCATACACGTTGAAATACAACTTTTATTACATATATTTATAACTCGTTCATAGGTGAGGTGAATAAAAATATTGGTTAAGGAGAATTACATAATTAACTATGGTCATGAAATCCCTATATAATAAAATATGGAAGAATGATACACACATTAACTTATTTAATTTTAAAAAATAATTGAAAAACCCATCTAGTGAATCATAATAAATAAAACCAATATAAAAAATATTCTTTTCAAAGGTCATGATCAGTCATACACATGAAAAATATTTGAAAAATTACACAATTTAACATTCACTTAAGTTCATTCTCTATTATTAAGATACACTTTCTTGTATTATTAAATAAATAAATAATTAAATTAATTAATTCCCATTATATTAATGGAAAAAATGGTTTCCCTTAGAGACACCAATCATAAATTCATAAATGTAAAATAAAATAGCATACCAATAATAACAGATAATTATAATAAATTAATTGAGAATTTATTAATTATTAAAAACCTTTTTTATATAGTAAAAAATTATGGTTCCAATAGTGTAATTAGGTTCTATTGATGAAATTAATTATTTTAAAATCAATTTTATTATTTTTTATTTGGAGACTATACTATGAGTACTAACAAGGTATAGAGTGTGTTCCTAGATTTATGTGCACAAAATATAAAGGTCTAGGGTTTTAGAATGTGCATCGCCCATATTACACATATTATACTAGTAAGCTACATGAGATGTGTGTTTCTTGAAGTGTGTCTATGAAACCCACTGATTAACTTAGAATGTCCTTCAAATAAGGAACCACATGACATGTACTCTGGATAAATGATTGTGGTTCAATTTCTATGAATCAATGTAACTTACCAGATAACTCTATATGTTTTTTAAACTCAATATTTGAGGGTATACACAATAAGTAAAATATCTACACGCCATGGGTCCCAATAATTATCCAATCTATTAGTCTCATGTTGTTATTTACCATGTTTTTTAATACATGGTTTGAGTGAATTTTGCTGCTATACCATGTAATCATCATGATGTTTACACATGATACACATTGTGTGAACCAACAAACCTTGTTCAAATTTTTATTGTTCAAAATAAAATAAATTACCCACATCTAAAAATTTATCAACATTATGTATATCCCTCTACAAAACTAGGTGTAGTGAACTTGGGAACATGACATTTAAAACAACATGTTGTGTAACAAAATCAACTGATGAGAGACTTTTGAACCTCTTTATGGATTATATAATTGTTCTTCATAAATTATCATGACTTAATAAAATATAAATATCAAATTATGAATATTAAAATGTTTAAAAAATGGCCAATTTAACATTAGATTAAAGAAAACATTAACTAGAAATGAAGTATCAGAAAAATATATCGTATAAAGATCAACAATAAAATAAATTGTTATAAATTTAAGTATAACAACCTATAATAAAACATTATGGTTTCTAATGTAGTGAATACACCTTTTGGGTGAATAACTGTTATGGTTTTTGTTGTTCGGAATAAATGTGAGGACATAAGAGGTATAAAAACCCATCTCATTATTTTAGAATAATACATAGTTTTTATATAATATTACACTTAATAAAACCAAGAAGGTCAATAATTATATTTGATATGGGGATTAGGTAAATTACATAACAACTTACACAGGTAAAAACAAAATATTTATTAAAAACCACCTTAACATGCTTGCACTTAAAACAGTACGGGATAAGATGGGGACATGCATAAAAAAGGGGTTTTCTATAAATCCCAGGAAGAAAATAGCCTAAAATGATGATAATTATACATGTTGTAAAATAGTCTTATCAATGGGTAATAAAAGGAATTGGAATAATGTGGAATGATATCACATAACAATAATAACATGAGAAATGTGGAAACAACATAAAACACTATATAAAAACATTGGTCAAGGATAACTGACAAGACATCCTGATGGAAAAAGTACCATAATGGATTCATGTTCACTCTATATCCCAAAGTGAAAACTCATGATACTAAACATTTCCCAATACATTGGATCACTATATAATTCTAGGAAAACACACCACATTCATTTCTTTCTCATTATTAAGTGTTCCATGTAGATTACCCAACATGGATTCATTCAAGATCATATTTCATTCCATTATTAAGGTATGAGGAATAAATACATGAATTTCCCAAGTCAAATAATTATAAATGTATTAAGGTTAATATCCTTGATTGGAAATGGGCATGTAATTCACTATACAATTCGTTTTTAATGGAAAAATCTCGATGAAATTTCAGTAGCATAACAATGTTGCTTAAAAAATAATTAAATAGGTTGATGAGAGTTGAATGGGTATCTAATAATTTTTAAATAAACTATATATTAAATTGTACATGGAACATATTTTATCATGGAGAATTAAATTTAGAATGAATAAGGTAAAGAAGATACTTGAATAATGTAGAAAAATGAAAATATCCCTTACTTGAGTGTGTGACTCCAAATGATTTGGAGGAGATTATTAAGAGCTCATGAGAACCATGAGAGGAATATAGAGAGTTTAGGATAGATTAATTACATGATACAAGTTTTTTTATTTTATTCAAGTGGGATATTTGGAGGTTTTATATAGGAAATGATTGGGTATTTATTTAATATTTCTCAAACTTAGGTTTTCGACTCTATGAAATCAAATAAAAAAACCAAAATTATTCCGTTGGTTTTATCCTTTGATTTCTAAAAAATGAGACAAATTTCAATTATTTTACAATTCCCTGGTTCTAAATTTATAAAATAACACCCTTGCTTATGTGGTGGCAAGTAATACTCTTAAAGAAATGATTTTAGAACCATAAAATATATTAATGGTTTTGGGGGATTCATAACGGATTTATAAAATTAATTAAATAATTATAAAATCTAATTATTTTAATGGGAGAACAAATATATGGTCTTAGATACCGATTATAGAATTTATTACATCAATTTTGGTTCATTATGATGTCAGAATGCTCAAAGTATATTTATATGGTATCTATTTTTTACGTGAAAATTTGACTATCTCTGAAAACATTGACAAATTTCACATTGGATAATTTATATAGTATTATTACATAATGAAATATTCATTTTATCAAAATAATTCCTAATATGATTATTTTTACTTTTAAAATAATAATTTACATTTATCAAGAATGGGTGGGTATTTGACAATAACAGTTTTTGATCCCTTATAAAAATTACATTAGACTTCCTAAAAATTATATGATAATTTATATTTGATAAAAATTTTATAGGAAAAATATTTTATTAAAATATTATTTATTTCATAATTTCATTAATTCTTAGGAAGTGATGTCTTAAAAGAAATTCCATATTACTTAAAATTACAGTTTCTGTTTTATCTTATCAAAATATATTTTAAATAAAACTAGTTATTTAATTATTTTTATTAAAATAATAAGGAATAAAAATTGTCATAATTTAAATTAAAATGAAATAATAATATTAATATTATTATGGTAGATTTTTTTAGAATTTTTTTAATTTTTTTTACCCTAAATTATGCTATTATCCTTTTACCATGGTAATAAATATTTACTAAAAATACTATTCTTATCATTCAAAAATGAAGTTGACCTTATTAACAAATATTAATTATGATAATTATGAATATGAAATAAATTTTATTCTAATAAAATAATATATGTCGAAGAATATAATTTATTGTAAAACCCAAAATCATGTTGGAAACATTTTCCAAAAAATACATATTTTAGGGAAATAATGATTTCACTTTAACTCTATAATTAGCAATATTCATTATATGAATTTTATTACATAAAGATAGTTATTTTTTATAAACATTTATTTTAGATAATTTCTCATGAGGGGTTATTTTAATTAATTAAAATTGATAAACATTATGCATTTTAAAAGGGTAATCTGAAAAATGCATTTTTAATCCTAAAAATAAACTTGTATTAAAATCCAGAATAATGTTGATTTAAATGTAATTAATTGAATTATATATGTCTAAAAAATTACTAACCTTTATATAAACATAATATAATTATTTTAGTTTAAAATTAATTCATTTATCAAAATAAATTAAAACATTACATAAAAATGATATTTTTTACTATTCACGGAAAAATCTATATTTTTTGAAAAATCCCAAAACTTTACCATTATATAACTCTAATAAGATAATTTCATAAGTAATTTTTTTATCAAATTATAGTTGTAAATTTTTTATGAAATAATTATAATAATTAGTAAAAATAAAGAAAACATTTTTGAAGAAAAATTATTTAAAAGGACAAAAGGAAGTTTCCAAAAATCGACTTACTATTTACTATGATTTTACCTTTATAAATATTTCATAGAGTAGTTAATCCTACTCATATATAATAATTTAATTTAATTTTAAAATCCTCATATTTAAATAATCATTTTTTTTGGGTTTGGTGTTGCGCATCACATATGCTATTGAATATAGTTTTCTCTTTTAAAAAACTCATAGCGTTATATTATCCATACATTAATAAATTATTTCTTCACATTTTAGTCTTTAAAAAGATATGAAATTTTTTAACACATGAAAAATATATTAATTGAAAATGAAAATCCTAAAAAGATTTAATAAAATTCATCTTGAAATGAGATAAAAAGATGCATGAAGGTCATCACATAACTATGTTTCCAAGTAGGAGACCATTTGTGGGAATTGAAAACATTGAAATATAAGAGAAAAATAACACCAAAGAACTAATAGAGTGAGATAGAGAACATTTCGGGGAGAAATTCAGTGATCACCTGACAAAAAATATTTGATGTATAAAATGAAAACCAATTAATCGGAAATGATTATAATACGTATACATTTTGGATTAAAGATAATTTTCCTAGAGTTAAAAAGATACATTATCATCTAGACTAAGAACATAAGGAAATATACATTATTGAAAAGTATAATTTCATCCTTTAATCAATTTAATCTATAAACTCATCTTTTCTCCAAATGATGAGTAATGTTAAACAATTAAACAAATATACATGAAGAAAATTAAAATTAAAGGTATAAATTATAAATACATGTATTTCCTTAACTTATAAATTTCTAGGATTCAATATATGTTATCCATTATATATTTCATAACATATACTATTACAGACTTTTTGTTCGCATAATAATGGTTCCTAAGGTGCATACGAATTTACCAAAACATATCATTTAGGAGTGTCAAACCAAGTGTGAAACAAGGATCGTTGTTGTGAACTAGTTCCCGGTCAAGTCACCTTATGTTCATCTATTACTGAGATAAATCCACTTTTAGTATCTAGATATGGATGTATTTTCATAATAAAATAATTACTCTACACTTATAAAAATTTATAAATGTTCTCTTATACTTAATGTTATACCCAAGGATTTCTCTATAGTTTTCTCCCACTCCATGACAACGATGGAAATTGTGCTAGTCCCTCCCCCACAGATGGAGGAGGGACCTTCATCATCCTTAAATGGATAGGTGTGTTCCTTTTACCCTTTTCAAACCCTGAGCTTCTCCCCCCATTCCCAAAATGTTCTATATTTCATATGGTGTTCGAGTTATAGAAAGGATTCTGTAATCTTCCACTTTTGATAATGGAGCATAATGAAGCTTCTGTGGTCCTCAATAGAACCATGATGACATTATTCTCATAGAAGAGGCCTTTGGTGGACACATTTTATAGTTTTTTCTTAGGATAATGGTATTTTTAGTATATGGATATGGTGGGTTTTACTATAAAAGAATATTATGATCTATTTCTTGTCAAAAATAGACATGATAAAAGCATGGTCTATGGTCCCCTAAAGCTACAACAGATAAACTTTTATCTCTATTGATGGGCCTAAGACTTTTCCATGAAGCAGGACTCCCCTTCGGTGGTGATTTTTGTCACTTTACCTAACCTACCCCTCCCATTTTAAAATCCATTGATTATTAGGGTTCTTAGAAACCTATTAGGTATATACTTCTGCTCTGGTAAACGAACCAAAGAGGTCTATCATCTGGTTAATCCCTTAGTGTGTGTGGAAGTAGATGGTTCAAGAATTACATATAATTTCGTTTAAATCACATTATGGGATGAATTTATTTATTGGAAGTATGTGGTATATGAATCATGGGTTTAATTTTTTCTTATTGCAAGTAATTGGGACTTTCATGGGGGACCTGTAGACATGGGTCTTGACAACATAAAAATCCGAAGGGTGTGGGAAGAGTTGGAAGAAAGTATTCTATGCCTATTATTTTGGATGTTCCCTATGGTTAGGGGAAATTGGGTATGGGAATTGGGCAAAATTCAACTCTTAGTGGACCACAGGATTGGAATCCCATGGTGGCTGACATCTTCGATCGACCGAGAAAAGAACTAGACCCCCAACAGCCTGTGGAGGAATATCTAGAGCAAAGCTGTAACACTCCAAAGTTTTAAAAAGAATTAAAATGTAATAAATAATGGATCTATATACAATTAAATTTTTTTTAAATAAATATTTATAAATTATCCATTAAATATAATTATTCTTCTTCTATGATTTGAATTTTAAAAAATGGATATCTACGGTTGTGAACTGTAAGTTATTTGGAGTCTGATAGACCCAACATGATTTTCCGTTTAATATCAACATACCCTTATGAATAATAATATTAATAGTAATATGAACCTAATGAATAGTAAATTTTATAATTATTTAATTTTTTTAAGGTTATATGACAAATAGATCTTGATTAAATTTTCAAAGTGATAATAAATGAGTTATTGTTTTAAATTTTTTATTTATCGAATAAATTATGATTTTTTTAAATAATAAATTAATCCTTTTTTAGAAAATTATTATTAAAAAATATAGTTCATTTTTAAATTATACACATTGAAATGTGGTTAGGGTGGATATTTGGGATTATTCTGAAATACATGAATTTTTGGTGAATAGCTAAATTCGATAATTTGAAAAAAATGAAAAAATGTATGAATTTATGTATCAAGATTGTGTCATGCATGATGTAGATTTCCATTTTTTAAATAAAATCAACTGATTACTTTATTTGTTCACATTAATAAAAAGTATTCATAGTTGTGAGAAAATATAATAATCTAATTATTAAAACAATGGAAAACTCCTCCTCTCCTCCACTATAAATACCACCCTCACCCCCTCTACCCCTCACAACAATAATTATTTGAAAATTGTCTAAATTCATTCCAATAACAATACCAACTCTATTCAACATTCTAAACAACTAATTTTCTCACCAAAAGGGAAAAAATGCCTTAAGGATGATCTAAAAGAGAAGAGATCAAGAAGTAAAAATACTCTTTCATTTTCTTATGTTTTCATTTCAATTTTTTTTCTTATACCCTCTTCACCCCCACTTGTACAAGAGTAATTAACTATTCATTATTATATATATTATGAATTTTTATCATGTTTATTAAATAATTCATTATCATCTTTCCTCTTCCCTTCCTTTTATACTAAAAATAAAAACACAGTTCGTGATGTGTCGATTTACTCACATCATGGACGATGTGTTTTCAATTTCATTCACTTCAAAAAGATATGATTGTAAAACCATTTTAATGGTTGAAGAAGATTTTAAATTTTATGATATGACCTCTATTATGTTATAGAATTTACATATATACTTTATATTATGTTATATAATGAAACTAGTTTGTGATTATCAAAGAACTGCCAAAATGATCTAAATGAATATCACTAATAAATTATATAATGATTTATCCACATAAAATATCAAAACAATTATATATGGGATCATTTAATTTTATTTAAACCTATTAAAACCATTTCACTCCAATTATGGATCTTTTATTCCATTCTAAAAGAATATTCATTACGAACCAACCCTGGAAATCATGTGAAGTACGCAGCCAAAACAATGGAAATTACAAAATGTTATTAATATATGGGTCAAATAACGTTATAAAATTCTCATATAAGGTGTTATAAACATGAATATCTTTATTTTGGATATTAATAACACTTTTTTAACAATTATAAAGGAGGTTTAAACATTTTTTTATTGAATAGGAACCTAAGGTATGGGAATTCTTAACACAATTACCATTCTTTGGGCTAACCTTATAATTCATTTATTATATGGTTCTATGATTGTATGTGTAATTAATTTTCCTTTATATTATGTTATATTGTGAGAATTTACAATTTATACACATATTCATTTAATTCTATTGAATCACATATCGAAAATATGTTATTTTAAGGGACGTTTCTTATAAAAACCACTTTTGAATGTCTAGTTTTACAAATTCCAAAGTGAATGTTTCTATGAAAGTGTTCTTTTCTGATGATTATGTTATTTTATATTTTTAATTGTTTATAATTATGGGTGAGAACATTATCTCCATCTAATTCATTAGGTAGGTTTATGTTGGAGGTCATCTGTATGGTTACTCTAAGTGTAACCACGATGATTACACCATAAGGTAGATGTGAGGGTTACATTGCATGGTATATGTGAGGGTTAAAAATTATATTGTAGTAATGAGGGTTAAAATATTACGTAATTAATTCCCCATGATAATTTTATGGTCTAATTCATGATATTTATGTATTGTGTAAATCTCCTATAAATCTCATGTTTCACAATGTAAGTATATAAGGGTGAGAATTATGTCTTTTTGAAAATAATTTCATATGTTTACAATTATTCATAGAATAATGTTTTCATTCATTATTTTTAAATAACATAATTTGATTTTTATTAATATCCCTTGTTTTTAAATTTTTTCAGAGGTTATAAGGATTTACAAGATAAATAAGGATGTCAAGTTAAATGTATTGATGTTTTGTCAAATAAATCTTATTGTTGTCTTGTGTTAAAAATTTGATGATTGGTAAGAAATGGATATTGTCTTAATGGTACCTAATTTGTATTCTTGTGGGTTGATATGTATGAGTTATTTCCAAAATTTCTAAAAAATCAAAACCAAAAAGGATCTTTGGTATTGTAATATGTATTTTCTAGCTTAAATAACTGTATTATGTAATGATTATGGCTGAGTACTTATAGTATGTAACAGAGAATGGTTTAGATATATTTAAGGTTTTGGATGATGTTAATAGAAATAAATAAATAATTATTACCTTATGTTTATGTTGAAATGGTATAGAATTTACAGATTACCATGTTTCTTCATCAAAGATACATCTGTTCAGAATGGGTTTCCATAGAAGAAACATGGAAGCTGGAGTAGGAAGGAACTGAGTGGCTAATATCATTCCAAATATTCAACTAGGAATAGAGTGAATTTGAAACGAGTACTTTGTGATAGTAGTGGCTCAAATTATGTAAAAAATAAATGGTGTTTTCATCCAAGCAAGAGAACAACCAGAGTTACCACAAAGGAACATGACGACAATGGTAAATTTTAGGAAGAAACAACCACCTAATTTCAATGGATCTTATGACCCAATAGAAAATGAGGGATGGATTAAATCCATTGAAAATATATTTGATGTAATGGGATGTTCAGATAATCAAAAGTCTTGTCTTTCTACTTGTCATTTTTAAGGTGAAGGTGATTAGTGGTAGTCAATGGTCAAGAATATCAGCGATAGAAAGGATATTGAAGCCTTAAATTGGGATTAATTTAAAAGTCTTTACCTCAAAAGATATTTTCTTACGGTTTTTTGACCTAGTTTGTATAATAAATTCCTTTAATTGAGGAAAAAAAGAATGATTCAGAGGTTGTGTAAGAAGAAAACATCACTAGACTGGTGAGGTATACTCCAAATATTATTCTGGATATTGATAGAAAAATAAAATATTTTTATTAGGATTTAAGACAATATATTAAAGGGAATTAGCCTCTTGAGAATTAAAAAGTTATGCGAAACTTGTATTATGTTTTTAGAGAGTAGAAATGGAGTTCATTAATGATAATGTGTACTTTCAGAACAAAGGGAGGAAGAGGTCTAGATAGAAAGCGATGGATAAAAATCAATCAATGAAATCTGAATGTAAGAAAGTTTAGTTTATAGTTTGTGAAAGGTATGGTAAAACACACCTTGGGTAATTACTTAACAAAACTAGTAAGTGTTTTTAATGTGGTAAGATTGGACATATAACCATGGATTATAATGAAAATGATCCTAACATTAATCCTCATAAGAAAACTATAAAGTGTTTCAAATGCGGTGATATGGGTCATTATGAAAATGGTTTCCCAAAGAAGGATCCGAGTGATTGAAAGCTTCCAAAGTATAAGAAGAAAAGTGTAGTTAGATCCTTTACAACTAGTTCAGTAGATGTCAGTCCATCCAATGTAGTGGTATCAGGTACATTTTTTGTGTACTCATATTTTTCTAAAGTCTTGTTTGATATAGGGACTACACATTCTTTTTTTTTCTGAGATTTTTTTTGGTAAATTTGAAATATCACCTCAAAAAATAGGACCAGAAGTTATTTTTAAAACAGAAGCGGGAAAATTTATAGTAAATGTTCATTTTATGAATCTTTATATTTTTATATGTGGAAGCAAATTACCTGAAAACATTTTTGTTTTTCCCTAAGCGGAGTATCACATCATTAAGGGTATGGATTAGCTTTCTATTTGTCATGGTATATGTCATTATGGGTATGGATTGTATTTCTATTTATGATTCTAAGATTGATTTTTGAGCTAAAGAGGTTATTTTTTCGATAGTGTTTTAGATTGTATAAAATAATGAACCCCTAAAATTGATAACAAATCAATAAGCTGAGAAACTATTAAAATATAGAAAAGAAAGTTATCTTTATCAAAGTGTTGAAAACAAGGGAACTACTCATATTAATGATGTGCCAAAGGTAAATGAATACCTTGATGTTTTTCTTGATGAGTTACCTAGTGTTATACCTGGACTGGAAGTTGAATTCACATTTGACTTAGTTCTTAATTCTATCCCTATTTCAATGACTCATCATTGAATGACTCAAATGAAACTTCTATAGTTGAAAAATATGTTTTAGGAATTGATCAATAAAGGATTCATCCATCCTAGAACTTCACCGTAGGGTGCTCCAGTCTTGTTTATTAAAAAGAAATATGGTTCAAAGAGACTTTACATTGATTATAGAGCCTTGAAGAACATCCCTGTAAAAAATAAGTATCTTTTTCCTCACATCCATGAATTATTTGATCATCTATAGAGAGATCAACATTTTTCCAAGACTGGTTTGAGATCTAGGTACCATTAGCTAATTGTGAATAAGTGTGAATGTCCAAAAATACCTTTTCAAACTAGATATGGTCACTGTGAATTTCTTGTTATGTCGTTTTGGAAAACTAATGCACCATATGTATTCATGGATCTTATAAAAAAAATATTTCATGAGTTATTGGATAATTTTGTTGTTATGTATATTGATGAAATTATGGTATATTCTATAAGTAAAAATAAGCATGGAAAAAATAAAATGGTTTTTTCAAACCTTAAATTAAAAGAAACTATATGGGAAATTATGAAAGTTTGAAAATTTTTGGCAACAAAATTCTTATCATGGCCACATTGTTTGAAAATATGGAAGAGTGGTTGATCCTGTAAAAAAAGATGTTGAAGAATGGGAAATACCCAAAAATATAATAGTGATTCGTAGTTTCCTTGTTTTTATAGGGTATTACTAGAGGTTTGTTGAAAACATTTCATGATTATATATTCCAAAAACTAGGTTAACTCGAAAATAAGTTACATTAATATGGTCAAAAGAATGTGATGATTGTTTTTTTAGAATTGAAAATAAGATTGGTGAATTCCCCAGTCTAACTCTACCATCTTGAAATGGTGATTTTTTCATCTATAGTTATACTTCATTAAATGACATGGTATTGTTATGATGCAGAATGACTAGGTAGTTGCTTATGCTTCAAGAGAACTAAAACCTCCTGTGTTAAATTATCCCACACATGATTTGGTATTAATAGTGGTGGGTTTTTCATTGAATACTTAGAGGCATATTTTATATGGATCCAAAGGTGAAATATGTACTGACAAAAAATGATTGAATTATATATTCACTCAAGTGGAATAAAAAATGAGGTATAGAATATAGCTTTAATTGATAAATGAAAACGATTACACGATCAATTTCCATCGTAGAAAAGAAAACAAAGTGGTTGATTCCTTGAGTCAAAAACATCATGCATCATTAAATATGTTACAACCAGAAAAGCACCATTTTATTAATGATTTGATGAATTTTTTCTTGGAATCCATTAGTTCAGAAAATGACTCTATTTTGTTTTAGGTTTTAGTACAATCATTTTTGTAACACAAAATTAAGCAAGCGTAGAAGGTAGATCAGGAGTAACAGGAAAAGGTAATTTTTTTTTAAAATGGGTGAGTTTGTAGAATTTATCATTGATAAAAAATTTGTTTTATATTTTATGAAAGATTGTGTGTGCTTTATGTTTCCTAGATAGAGTTTTTAGTTTATCATGGCATCAAAAAGATGTAAAGATACTTTTCAGAGTATTATTGGTGGGATGGAATGAAAAGAGATATTGTAGATTTTACCATGAAATTTTTGATATGTCAATAGGTCAATGTAGAAAAGAAGATACCAAAGGGGATGTTTCATCCTTTACCTGTGCCAGAGTGGAAATAAGAAAATATATACATGGATATAATTGTGGGACTACCAAATAATTCTCAAGATAATAATGCAAGCTGGGATATTGTTGAGTGGTTGAATAAATCTTGTAATTTACTTATTGTTTGAGATATTTCAACTCCAAATCAACTTTCTCAACTGTAACTCAAAGAAATTGTCATGTTAAATGGTGATCCTCCTTCTATTGTATATGACTGTGCTCCCAGGTTCACTTCTAACTTTTTTAATGGCTTTTAGAAGTCATTGGAAACATAATTAAATTTCACAAAAAATTTCATCCTCAATCAGATGGGTATAAGAACAGACTATTCCGACTTTGAAGGATATTCTTTTGAATTTTTCAATGAATTACCAGGGAAGTTGGAATTAACATATTTATTTAGATGAATTTTCTTATATTAACATTTTTCATTCTAGTATACATATATGATATTTTTGTGGCATTATATTGGAAGTGGTGTTGAACTGCATAATTATGGGATGAAGTTGGGGAAATGAATTTTATGGGACCATAATTAATGGAGTAAGATGATGATAAAGTGAAGATGATCCAAAAAAATGAGGATAGCTGAGAGAAGGAATAAAATTTATACAGATAAATGCGGGAAAGAATTTTCTATCATGGTAGGAGATCATGTTTTTCTAAGAATCTTACCATGGAAAAGTGTTATGTGTTTTGGTAAGAAATGAAAAGTATGTCCACATTTGATTGGATCTTATGAAATCCTGGAAAATATTGGATCGTTTTCCAATTGAATATATTTCCATCTGAGTTTATCTTAGGTTCACAATTTTTTTTCATGTTTCGATATTGAGAAAGTATGTTCCAGATTCAACTCATGTATTGAGCCCAGAAGTAGTTCAGTTGGAAGAGTACCATTGATATGAAGAGAAACCTGTTTAGATTACTGATCAAAGAGAACAAGTATTGTAAAATAAGGTAATCTACTAGGTAATGGTTTTGTGGAGAAACCATATAGTTTATGAATCAACATGTGAATCTTAAAATTCTATGAGGGAAAGGTACCCTCACTTGGTAAATAAGTATATTAAATTGTGAGGATGCAATTTCCAGAATGTGGGGAGAATGTAATACCTTAATGATTTTAAAAATAAATTTAAATGAATGAAACTGTGAAACTATACATAATGATACTTTGTATTAAGGATATAGTTATAAATTATCCATTAAATATTTTTTTGTCACTTCTATGATTTTTATTTCAAAAAATGGACATCTACTGTTGCATTCAGTAAATTATTTAGAGCACGATATAACCAATTTTTTTTTGATATATAGTAACATACCCTTATGAATACTAATATGAATAGTATTATGACCCAAATGAATATTAAATCATATTATTAATTTATTTTATTATTGTTATAAGATAATTTGATCATTATAAGTTTTTCTAAGTGATGTAAAATGAGTTATAATATTTAAATTGTTGTTTTTCAAATAAATAATTATTTTATTTAAAAACTAAATTAATCCTACTACTAATTTTTTTTAAAAAAATGGATTTTATTTTTAAATCTACATGTGAAAAAATGTTTATGGTGAATTTTTGGGGTCTTTATGGAATTCTAGATTTTTTGGTGAATAGTTAAATTCAATAATTTACCAAAAATGCTAAATAAATGAATTTCTGCATCATGCTTGAGTCATGAATGATGTAAATGCCAATTTTTTCGAATTTACATGAATGTATTAATGTTTTGGGTCACATGAATGAGGAATATTCATATTCTTTAGAAAATATATTATTCTAATGATTAAAATAATAGAAAACCCCCACTCTCCTCTACTATAAATACTACCCTAACCCTCATCTTCCTCTCACACCTATTAGGATTTGATAGTATTATAAATTCTGACCAATATACTTCTCAATGATCTTTCCCAAATTCCAGACCAGATGGTATCCCTGGAAGGCCAAAACCAAAGGCCTTAAAAGTGATCTCAAGGAGAAGACATCAAGAGGTAAAAATCCCCTTTTATATCTTTTGTTTTCTTTTCAATTCTTTTATTTTCTTATAATTCATTACATCCCTATCCAAGAGGTATAAAAGCTCTATTATTATACATATTATGAATTTATTTTTAGGTTTAAGGAAAAATTAATCCCCATTATTCCTCTCCCCATCCTCTTATGCTAATAATAAAAACATCGTCTGTGATGTGTCGATTTAACGAAATTGTGGACGATGTGTCTTCAATTTATTTTACTTCATTCAAATCTAGTTTTAAAATAATTTTAATGGTTCAAAAAGATTATAATGTCTATTAAATGACCTATCTTATGTTTTTAATTTACATGTAAACATAATATTATTTTATATAATGAAACTAGTCTGTGATTATCAAAGAACGACCAAAATGATCTAAACGAATATCCTTAAAGATTTATCTAATGATTCATCCTCATTCCATATAAAAAAGATTAATTATGGAATCATTTAATATTATGAAAACAAATTAACACCATTTCATTCAACATCTAGTGTTTTTATTCCATTCATCAAGAAAATTCTTTAGGAACCAACCATGGAAATAATGTGATGCATGCACCCAAAACAATGGAAATAACAAATTGTTATTTATAAATGGGTCGAATGATGTTATAAAATGATAAATAAGGTGTTATAAACATGAATATTATTTCTATTGGATATTAATAACACCTTTTTAACTTTTATACTATGTAATTAAACAAGTTTTAAGTAAGATGAACCAAATTTAAGGGAACCCTTAACCCAATTCCCATTATTTAGGTTCATCTTATACTTCATTGATTATATGGTTATAAGATTGTTTTTGAAATTAATTTTTATTTATATTATGTTTAATCATGTAAATTTAAAATTTATACACATATTACTTTCATTCTATTTATTCTCATATCAACTATTATTATTTTTAAGAGACCTTTATTATACAATCCTCTTTTAAACATCTAGATTTACAAAATACAAAGTGAATGTTTTTACGAAAGTATTATTGTTTTATTATTATGTTATCGTTATTGGGATTTTTTTTGAAAAAGTGTGGGACCTATATCTCCCTCCAATACAATGGATATATTTATGTTGGAGTTCGGATGTATGGTTACACCATGTGTAATAGTAATGGTTACGCCCTAAGGTAGTCGTGCAGGTTACATTAAAAGGTAGTTATGCTAGTTAAATATCTATTATTGCTGTAAGGATTATGATTTTAAGTAATAAATTCCCCAAGATACCTTTAGGGTTCTATTAATGTACTTTATGATTTGTTTAAATCTTTTATAAATCTGAAGTTTCACAAATTATTTATATATGGGTGAGACGTAAGACATTGTGAATATGATCTCTTACATTTACAAGTATTTATGGACTAATATTTTCTCTAATTTGTTTTATATTCCTTAATAAGATTCTTATACACATCCCTTGTTTTTTAAATGTTTTTCACATGTTATAAGGATTTTTAAGATAAAAAAGTATGTGAAGTGAAATATTATAATGTTTTTTCATGGAAATGAGGTTGTTGTTTTTTGTTAAATATTTTATGATTTGTAAGGAATGGATAAAGTTTTAATGGTACCCAATTTTTATGATTGTGGGTTGATATGTTTGAGTTATTTCATAATAATCTAAAACTATAAACCAATAAATATCTTGGGGAATGTAATAATTTTCATCTAGTTGAAATATCTAGATTATGTAATGTTTAAAGTCGGGTCCTTGTAAAAGGAGTCTTGAGGTGGAAAAAAATGCAGTAGTTTTAGAGACTCTGTTATGTGGGGTAACTAGTGTTGTAGTGGGATTGAAGTCATTAAGAAGATTCAATGTGAGGGAGGTCAAAATATAGGAACCTCATATGCAGATGTAGTGTGTGAAGGGGGTGGTACCAATGACAGAGAAAAAGATTCTTGCGTACGTAGGGAGGATGTTCATTTAAGATGCACTTCTTTTTGTAATGGTTCAGAGGGTAAGTCGTTGAACAAGGTAAGTCCAAGGAGGGAGGTTATAACTATCAAAGTGGGAATTTTTTTTGAATAGATATCAAAAATCATATGGTTTTGTTGCTTAAGGAAGGATCAGTGAGGGAATCTATGGATGTGACGAAGAATATTGGGAGCAGATCCAGTGATGGTTTCTTTAACTATTCTATAAGTGATTCAGAGGATGATTTACTAAGATAAAAACTAAAAATCATAAAAAGGAGTAAGATTTAGAGGGTTAACCATAAATATAGGAAGGATTTATCATAATGACCTCTACTTATAGAGACTTAATCATAAAAGAAGATTAATTCTAAGATGATGGAAACTGATACCCAATCTCTAAAAGGCTTCTTTGTAGTAGAGAAACCCGAGTGATGTGATTGATCAATACATTGAACTTCTTATGAGATCAAATGACGAAATTATTGAATATGTTACATCAATAAATTCAAAAAAATAATAATCATATAGGATGATGGGGAGTCCTTTAATGGTGGCCCTCAATGAGGAACAATTTTCCGGGATTGACATGGAGGACCTGGTTTTAGTATGGGTATTCAACAATGGGAAGATCATTATAGAGGAGTACATATTGTCTTGGGTGAAGATGTAATTTCCATCTAATGATATCCTAATTGATGAAATAGATACCCTAGTATGAAATATCACTTGGAAGTTATATAGGGAGGTTAAATCTGGGTGACTTAAACTATCTTTTAATGGCTCTGTGATATCCTTTTGAGTTGAACCCATGGTTCCTAAATTTTTACATAAAAGTGATTAAATAATAAAAATTTAATTTTCAGTCAGTAAGGGAATAAACCTATCATAAGATGAAGATAATTATACAAGTCATATAATTGGACTAACAATGGGGTAATAAAAGTAACATGAATAATAAGGAATGATATCACACTATAATCAATACACATGAAATGTGGGAAAAATAAAAAAACTATCCATAAACAGAGGTCACAGCTAAATTTCAAGACATCATGATAGAAAAATTCCCATTAGGAAATAAGGATCACTCTATATCCTAACATGATGTCTCATGAGACTAAAAGTTACCCAATTCAATGGAGCTCTATATAATTCTGAGTGCACAGGTCACCTTCGTTTAATTATCATGCTTATGTGTTCCACATAGATCATACAAAATGGATTAATAAATCATAATATTTTATAACACGAATAAGTAGATTGAAATAGATAAATGTAAGTCCCATGTATATTAATTATAAGTGAATAATTTTAAATACCCATGATAGGAAATGGTTATGTTGTTCACAACAAAATTTTTTTGGCATGGAAATTCACATTCAAATTTTGGCAGCATAACGACGTCACATAAATATTTAGTAAATGGGTTGATAATAGAGAAATGGGTCTGTAATAATTTGGAAACCAATAGGAATGTAGATAGGATATGGAATAACATATCCCATAATAATTAAATTATGGTTGGAGATATATGGTAAAGAAGATAATTAGAAAAAGTTGAGAAAGTAATGGATCCCTTACTTAAGTGCGTGAATCCAAATGCTTGGGAGGAGATTATTAATAGAATTGGGAACAGTGTGAGGACTCTAGAAAGGTTTGGAAAGAGTATGGACGTGATCCATGTATTTTGAGTGAAGATAAGTGGGAGCTTGGTTGAGTTTATATAGGAATTGGATGGGGATTTCTTTTATATTTCTCAAATATAGGTTTTGGTATCTATATAATAAAATAACCAAAACCACAAACATATCCATGTTTTTCCCATGGTTTAAAATATATGGGGTTGGTTTCAATTATTTTATAATTTTAGGGTTCTAAAATAATAAAATAATACCCTGGTTAATGTGGATGTTTGTCATACTCTTATAGAAATGATTTGAAAACCATAAAATATATTCATGGTTTTGGAAAATTAAAAATTGAAATATAAAATTAATCAAATAAATAGAAAATATCAATATTTTTTAAGGAAAAAATTGAGATAGTCATTAATACCATTCATTTTATTTATTAAATCATTTGGGGTCATTGTTATGTCATAATACAAAAAGTATATTTATACATTATTTAATTATTTTCAAAAAAATCAATTTTCTCAGAAAATTATGAAACATTCACAATTAAATAATTTAGCTGTTTTGGTTATAAAGATAATATTAATTCTATCAATAAAATTTTGTAAATATATGTATTTTATTTTTTAAAATAATAGTCATTATTTATTGAGAAATCCTCTATTTTTGACAATAAATGTTTTTGAACCCTTATTAAAATTACATTTGAGTTTATAAATGTTATATGATGATTTATATTTTAATGAAATATGAAATAATAATATTTTTTTAAAATAATGTTTTTTTTTCATAAAATACATTAATTTTTTAAAAGGAATTTTTTAATTGAAATTTCAGATCATTATAAATACTATTTATGTTTTATTGTATCAAATTATAATTTTTGATCAAATTGATTACTTGCATTTATAAGGTAAAAAAATTAGATATATGTATAATAATCATTTAAATTAAAATAAAATATAAATATTAATACCATTAAGGTTAGTTTTTTCTAGTCATTGTTAAACTATTTTCACTCTTAATTAACCTATTTTTCTTTTATCGTGGTAATAAATATTTACTACAGTTACTATTCATATTATTAAAATATAATGTTTACCATAGTATGCAATATCAATTATGATGGTTCTTAATATGGAGTATATTTATCAAAATAAATTTTCATTGGTGGAAGATAAAATTTAATACAAAACTTGCAAGCCTGATAAATAATGATTTTTCCAAAAAAAAAATTTAAAGAAAAAATTATTTAACTTTAACTCTTTGACTAGAAATATTCACTATATGAATTTCAATTTATAAATACATATATATAATCTAAAAATTTGTTTTATATTAGATATCTTTTTTCATTATTCTAATTAATTAAAATGGATAAATGTTATACATTGTAAAAAATAGTTTTCAAAAAATGCGTTTCTAATCATAAAAATAAAATTGTATTAAAATAAAATATAAAGTTGATTTAAATGTAATTAATTGAATTTAATATCACTAAAAAAATATTATGTTACAATGAAATAAAATTAAAATAATTATTATATTTTTAAATAAATTCATTTATCAAAAGAAATGAAAATTTTACAAGAAACAAATATTTTCACCATTCGCTAAAAAATATATATTTTATGATAAATCCCATATTTTCATGTTGAGTAAATGTTGGTATGAAAATATCAAAAATGGATTTATTTTATAAAATAAATTTCCTAAATTTTCTAAAAATAATTAAATTACTTATACAAATAAATAAAAAACATTTTTGAAGATAAAATATTTTAAAGGACAAGAATACATTAAAAAATTGATTGGCTATTTAATAAGAATTTATCAATATAAATATTACAAAAACTATTTAATCCTACTCATATCAAAAAATTTAATTAAATTATAAAATAGTCATATTCAAATAATCATTTTTGTTTGCATTCAGTCTTACTTATCACATATTCTATTGAGTGTAGTTTCCTTTTTTTTCAAAACACATGGCATTACAATATGGGTTTAATTGTAAGCTTTTAAAAATAATTGGATAATTTAAATATAACCCACCTTTGTAATTTAAAAATTAATAAAATTATATTTTCTAAAATAATATTAATAATAAGAATAAAAATGAATAATAGAACAAATAAATGTTATAGTGATTCATAGAACTAAGACTACAGAGTCCACTCAACCAGAACAGTCTGTATGAACATAGTGATTTTCAATAAACATTTCCTTTTACCAGGGTCTTTAAAATTACGTGTTGGAAGTTAAAACATTATAATAAGTGTTTTTATAGGGCAATCATTTTCTTTTATATGGATCCTTATAACTATATCTTAGTATTAGAAATTAACACTCCAATATAAAATAGATGTTAATTATTGAATATGGGCTCAACACACAGTTTCCTTCAAAACTAAACAAATGAGATCTTGAAAAGTGAATATGATATTATTCTCATCATAGCCCATATAAAAAATCAGAGTTACTGTAGATACATATTAGAAATCATATCAATCGAAAAAAATATCACAAGCTTGAAAGATACATAATAATAGAATATAAAATTTATGGGTCTAAAGTGCAGTCCTAATAATAAACTCGAAAAATGGCAATAAATTATTAACTCATAGATTATATAGTAGAAACTATATGAATATTATTCTCAGAAACTTTTTGGGAAAGTTTAACTGATCTTTAGCTTTTGGAATTTTAGAGAGGTAGAGAGTTGATGAAAATTAATTTCTACTCAACTATGATTGGACATTTGCGAACCATATAAATCCACTTTGAATAAATTAGAAATCATATTTCAAAACAGTCAAGGAAATAAATAAATATTACTAGATAAAACAAAATATTTATATCAATCTATGAATTTTAAATTTTAATTTAATTTCCCACTACAAATAATAACATCCCTTATAAATATGAAAAATTTAATGTATTGTTAAAGAGACTTAAAAATAGTATTTAAATATATTTTAATGTGATATTTACAAAGAAGAAATCATTATATACATATTATAAAATTTTCACAATTCAAATATTATATATGATTAATTAAATACAGGGATTGGTTAGAAATTGGATAATTCCCATATTGCAGTCATAATGTACTGTTGATTATAAATATTGGGTTAATAGACTATATGTTAGATACTTAAACATAGGTCTATTAAAAAAAGTATGATTCCCAATCCCCATTTTTACTTTAAACCTATGGTTTAAAAAATAACTTTCATAATCAAAAGATCGGTTTCAAAATACAATATTCCGATTAAATACATCTTTCTAAACAATGATTTCATACTTGTTCAAAACATATATAATACATTAAATATAAATATCTATTTGAATTATTTGTAAAATTATACGATAATAAAGTAATACTCTAAAAAATATAATCCTAAATTAATAATAAGGTAACTTTAGTAGTGAAACAATGAGGGTGTTTGAGATCGTAAAATAAATGAGAAATTAATGAATTTATTGGATCTGTATTTGTATACCAAAAAATCAACCCATTTTATATGATAAAAAATCATTACAAATATAATGATAAAAATATTTCTTTAATTAACAATCAAACAAAGTGATTTATTAAATCTAATATTAGAATATTGTGTTTATCCAGATTTCTCCTCTTTTTTGAAAAATAAAAAATAATGTTTAGAAATGAGTTAAAATATATTCAAAGTTGGAAGAAATGTTAGTGAATGAAAATTAAGGATAAAAATAAAATCATCCTAAAAAACAAATAACTATATATATATAATGTTAGTAAAAAAATGTAAAGAAAAAATAATTCAAAAACAATGTATTTTAATAAATGGTATAGATTACAATGAAACGTTGGATTTTGGATTGAATGGATAAATGAAAGGATGAATAAATAGTTCATGTTTTTGAGAGGAAGACTTTGTGGTCTGTGACCCACTGATAATATGTTGCATAGTCTTTAACTCATCCATTAAAAAATTTCAATTCCGAGTCATTGTCCCAACTCATTACTTCATAAAAAACCTTGAATCGTGCAATCTCTTCATCCCATAGAAATTATTTTATTTCAAAAATGTCTGAACTGACAAAGTTAACTAAATATATTTTCTCTTCACGTTGCCCAACCAACGGACCAAAAAATGAACTCTTATCTTAAGATAAGTCATCTTCACAACTTTGTCTTTAGGTTTTTTAGTATAATTGTGTAGTGCCACAATATCATATTGTATGATCTGAACATTATACGGTATAGAAGAAAGGTATTTTGATACCACCTATATTACACTAAAAATTTTATCTAATCCTTCTCCACCGGATGTAAAATCTCTACCTTGAATAGAACTTTTTTATTTATTCAAACTGACTAGACATAAATTTTTTCAATTCACAAACTGTAGACTTAGAAAAAAGGGAATTTTTACCTATCCAATTGATTAGATATAACTTTTTTAAAATAATCCAGTTAATTAATTTATATTGAACATTCCTTCCAACTATGATACTAAGACCATATAGGCTCATACATAGTCCTAGAGATAGAAATAAATTTTAACTCATCATTAGACTTACAATAATTCTAAATACCTTTCTATAACATTATATATCTATTAATCAAATTGTTGAACAAAGAAACCAGATTAAAAGAAAATGAATGACAACAATATTCTAATAATGAATCATTAGAAACCTATATATATTTTTTATGACTAACTGATGCCTCTCAAACTTCAAATAATTGATGTGAATGAACTTCCATATCTTTATTTTCTGATAAATATAATGATCTAAGAACTTTTTACCCTTTACTAGCTTTTTGTACCATCCTTTACAGGGAAATTTAAAAAAAATATAAAGACCTATCTCCGATCACTTCGGGTTTTTCAGCTACATGGGTACTCATATTCTCTTTATAATGACTTTCCTCATCCAATTGCTCCCCTTTTGGAGAAACATGCTCATCTTTTTCTATAGAATCCTCCTCAGCCATTTCTATAGAAAATAAAACTTATCGATCAACTTCTTTAACCAATGAAACAAGACGCTACTTAGCATGATTTTATCTTCATTTATAACTCCAACAAAGAATATTTTTTTTGTCTTAGAATAAGGTTCTTGAAAAGTTATAGGGAACTAATGAACTACCCCTATACTGACATAAACATTATCTTCCCCCACTCACCCTCACTAGGAATATATATAGAAACACTATCAAAACCAATATAAGATCCTTCAAAACATCCATATAGTAGAGGAACTATAGATTCTACAATTAGGATTCGCCAACTTCTTATACCCTATATGAGGTAGAAATATTTGATTTCAAGATCATTTGACCCCCTTTAGAATGAGATATAGACATTTATTCCTCCTCAAAAAACAATGGAAATGATCTAACCCTCTATTATAATCTATTAAAATGAAAACATCCTTAAATTAACAGTAGAATAAATGTTTCTATGATAACATCTCCACACACCATAGATGTCACCAATTATACCTTTCATATAAAGAACAAGAGAAACTAACCTTCCATTAGATTAGAAATAATTCTAGAATCCTTTTAACAATAATGTCACATATACCTCTATATATACCTATTGAAATTGTGTTTTATGTTGCTCAAAATAAAAATAATTATTCAAATTTATGGGAAGTGTATTTTTTCAAACTCATCTATCCCAGGAATAATCAATGTTTGAAAAAACATGACCAAGACATTAAGGAAAGCATTAAAATCATTTACTAATAACTTGTTGATTTTATAGGAACCAAATAGAAAGAAATTGATTCCCTTATACTTGTGAACATTGTCCCCAATAGATCTTAAACTGAAATAAAAACTCCTTCATAGATTAATTTGAAGACTTGAGATATATCCACTATTGAAATAGAAAATACATTTTAATTTTTATTCAAAGAGACGAAATATTTTGTATCCCCAAAAATGAAATGTTCATGATCTTAAAATAGTTTCACATATTTCATGAGGACAAAACCTATATTTCCACATTAAAACATATATTATAATCCCTATAAACTCGGTGATTTATCAAAAAAATAGATTCATCAAAAAAATCCATTAAAAATAAATACCTTTAACTTATAGAACATTCCTTTTTGAAATATATGATCTTGTTCTCTTCATGAAATTCCGACATGATTTTTCTATTCTCTTTGTCTTTTTCATTACATGATTCAGAAGATCCATGATTTAGAAACTAGTGTTTAAGAGATATTGAGAGACCGAAAGACTCAATGGGAGTATGATTAGTTGCTAGAGATAGAAGGGGTTTTTTAGAGTTTTAAGTGATTATTAGATATATGATGGAGAAATGAATATGTAATAATTTGGTATTATGATAATGAAAAGTCAATTTCATAAAATAAAATATAAAAATAAATCTTTTAACGTAAAAAATCTAATAACCAAATAATCATATGAAGTAAACAAAATATTATAACACATGTAAATAAAATTAAAAAATTACTAATAATGAAAACTAATTGGTTTATATAAAATTAAATAATCATAACTCCTCCTTAATAAAATAAAATCATAAATTTTGAAGTGTTTTAGTGAAAATATTCGCACGTTGATACTCATTGTTTATAAATTATAAGTGTATATCCTCTTTCTAGAATAGATCTCTTAGAATATAATTTATAAAATGAATATGAATAATACAATATTGAGTCACATTATTTATCAATATACGAATAGAAATAGTATTATCCCCAAAAATAGTAATATGAATGAATTTTAATCTAATGACCGGAAGTGTGTGTTCTGTTGAAAAAATCGTTCCACAATAACTTCTAGCAAATATGTATTCCCCCATAAACTATTGATAATGTAGCTAAATGCTTCCATTTCCTAAACCATGAAACTAAAGAGTTTTGTAAATGATGAAAAGTTACTAAGTTGATTTTTATCTCCTCTAAAAAATCCATATTCAATAGCCAAATACGAAATTAAATGAAAATCATAGGTTATTGAATAATGAAAATATAGAAATAAATTTCCTATTAAATATCTAAAAAATATTTTAATATCAGTAATATGTGATTCATTTGAGTTTTATTGGAATACTTTAAAAATATAAAAGAAAATGATATATGGTATACTAGTAGTAAGATACATCTAACTACCAATTATAACTCTATATAACTCTCTATCACATAGTGTTCTAGCTTCACCAAATATCATTTTCTACAGTAGTGCACATGAGAGTTACATAATAATTACCATATTCAATTCGAAACATATCAAATAAATCATTAACATATTTAATTTTATTTAAAATATTTACAAAATATTTTTGATATATCTTAAAATTAATAAAAAATATCAATTCTCCCATTATACTCATTTAAAATTCTCTATTCTTTTGTTTTTAAAAATAATTAAAAAGTTTTTGATTACATGAATAAAAAATAGCATCATATTCATATATTTGAACTAATAAAATATTAAAATAATAGAATTTATAAAAAATATTAAGGTCATGTAATCCTATTAGAGAACTATTTTTTTAAATTAACTCAACCTTACATAGAAATCCCATGGTATTGTTTGAGTCTATTTAACACTTTATTATGTTTAGACACAATATTTTTTAATATTAGTTTTTAGAACAAGGAGGAATGTCAACATAAAATTCATACACTAAATAACCAAATAAAAATCTTATTTAAAATCAATCCAATATAATTTAATTTTTATAAGAGATATTGTTGTTAAAAGGATTCTAGTGGATTCATGGTTAGTTATAGGTGCATCAAAATCCACAAAATTGATTCCATTCTCCTATTTTTAACCCTTGGGAACCATCCTATCCTTATTACTAGAAATAATGCCTTGAAAATATTTCTTATTTCCAAATAACCATTTGGTTGATACTACTATATGGTTTTATGTCTTATCAACCAAATAATAAAATTCATTTCTCTTAATTTGGTTAATCTTTTACTGTATAGATAACATCCAAATTTTATCATCTAAGGATTCTTCTATAGTGTTATGTTCAAACAGGGATAAGAAAATTAGTAACTCATTTAGGGTTCCTAAATTTATAATTTTCCAAATTACTTTTTAAGGTATCCAATAATAGTCACTAATGGATCATCATTTATGGTTTTAAGCTGTCAAGTTCATAGACTATTAGATTCCACAGTTTAATGTTGTTCAAATTGGGTTGATTTTGATCATATTATAAATTACATTCAAAAATATATTTTGAAGAGTACAGACTCATGCTATTCAAATATTAAGTAACATAATTTTTTGGAATTATATTATGATCCAATGGATCACTTTGATCAATAATCACATGAACTTATTCTTCATCTATAATTGAATATTTAATAAACTCTCTAAAATATTTATAAGTGGTAGAATATCCAAAAAATATTCCTTCATCGTCCTTTGGATCCAAATTTCCAGGGTTTTCATATTTTTCATGATATACACCTTATATCTAAAAACATTAAAGTATCAATCTTTATGATTTCAATTATTACACATCTCATTTGGTTTCTTTTCTATAAAAGGATTGATTAAAAAATATAACCATGATATAGAAAGCTATATAAATTTATTTTATCCAAAAATATATAGTGTGACTCTATTCATTTTACATAGTTCATGTCATCTCCAATATAGTCATATTCTTCACTGTATAATTCTCTTATGTTGAGATATTCTTAGTGGATAAAAAGTATGTTTAACAAAAATGATGGATCAAAATGGGAAAAATTATTGATTATAAAACTCTCCACCATGATCACATATCAATTATTATTTTTTGAAATATTTTTCATTTTTAAATTAAGAAAAAAACAATTAGGGAAAGAATCACCTTTATACATTAGAAAATAAACCCAGGTAAATCTGAAAAAAAATAAAAAACCAAGTACCTTCCATCCATTAATGCTACTCTAGAGAGTGAAAAAAGACCCCTGTCGATATGTTTAAAGAATTATATATATAAAACCAATTAAAATATTTAAAATATGACTTATACAACAGTCCTCAATGGCATGAACCACATAGTCTATTCTGATCAAAATTAAGACTAAGAAGATTGGTAACTAAATTCTTATTAGATAACATAGACCTAAAATAAGTATTTCAACTTCATAAAATGTTATTAAATAAACATGATTAATTTAATTAATTAGTTAATCAATTCAATTTCTATTTACAGAAGGAACATAGTTCTAAAGAATAAATGTTTTTAGTTTCAGGTTCCCTAAACTTATTCAATTTACCATTAAATATAAAAAAATAATTTTTAAGAAAATAAAAAAATTCCATCACCATAGAGTTGAGAAATTCTTATCATATTGTTCATAAACCATTGGAAATAGAGAAATTTTTTATGAGTATTATTTTTATCTCTCTAATTGATCCAACGCCAATGATTTTTTCCTGTTGAATTTTCTCCAAAGGTAACCAATCCTCCATCTACTTTTGAAAATGCATGGGTATTTTAAATGTTTCCACTCATGTTACTTGAGTATCCACAATCTATATACTATATTTTAATTATATCCATGTTGATATTTACATAAAAAAATAAAATAAAATATTTTTTGGTTCATAAATTATTTGGGTCCTATAGTTTCAGTGAGAAAATATATAGGCAAAATGATATGTATAATATTTCTTGAATTTAAATAATTAACCCTCAAAAAATTTATAGAAAAAAGGTTTAGTTAGAATAATAAAATAAGTATTTATGCAAAAAAAATTCAATCATAATTTAATCTAATTATATAGAAATAATTGGTATTAATAGACATGTTTTGGTTTATCATACTATGTATAAAATAGTTTCTATAGAACATAGGGTTTTCACCATTTCAATGAGTACTATGTCTTTTTTTGTGAACATTATTTACAAGAATCTAGTAGGTGTGAGTTACCTCTTCGTTTTTTGCATGATAAGTAGACTAGATCCCTAATTATTGGTAGAATATTCCCCAAGGATAATTCCATTGATTACAAAAACACTATCAAGGAGTGACTGGAACATAGGGATGTACTTACATATAATATCACTGAAACAGTTGAAGGATATGATTTCACCTATCTAGAGGACTTACTCATCTGGGAACTATCTCCAAAAGTCATTCCTAATTCTAAAAGATTTTATAATCATTTTATATAAGGTGATAACAAATGTATTGGTAAATTAAACAAAAAAGGGATACTCCGATCTAGATTCACCTTATATAGAGGAATTTATCTTTAGAAAGTACTAGTGGTTGATAATATTTAGCAAGTGGATTTCCCCCTATTCTATATGTGTGTTTTATGCAATGATCATCATGAAGATTTCAACCACCTATTTTTGTAATGAAAAATTTCCATATCATTGTGGAAATTTGTTCTCAATATGTTTGAAATCCATCCCCCTAAAACTAGTTTTATTCTTAATTTTTTTGGTGGATATTTTTGGATTTCATCAATTCAGTCAACTCACTACACATCTTAGGTAACTCGTGCAGGGTTTCTGTATAAAATTTCAATATGTAGAAACAAATAAATTCATAAATAGTATCATTTTAATGAGTTCACTAAAATTAAAAATATTGAAATGGATTTATAAAAATCATAAAACATGCTCATAGATAGTTACAACAATTCTATCAGGGATCTCATGCTGCTAAGATACTTAGACATTATAAGTAATTTTACCAAGCCTAGTGGAACCAATGATTTTTTTGTACACCACCTTTTACTAGATGGCTAAATTGTAACATGGATGAGGCTTCAAGAGGTAACCTAAGCCCATCTGAATTTGGGGATATTTTTATACATCACAATGGGGATGTGGTGGAGTTAATTATTGGTTATTGTGGCCATTTAACTTCCCTATATGTGGAAATTATGGGGATTATCAAAGAAGTTAATATTTTACTTTAATGGGATTCAAATAACATCTGTTTCGAGTGTGATTCCACTACTATTGTTCAAGACATATGGACGGTGTAATGACCCAAAGATTAATTAATATAAATACCACTTGATCTAATTGAATGCCTCTTTATGAAAAATGTTTATATAAAATGTCAACTTATTTTGTTTTATGTTAAGAATTGTGACCGTTACTTTTATAGTCATTGAATAGTGATCACATGATTAGTATAAATATAAGGCTTTAACAAACCCAATTTACTTCAACAAGAGAAGCGATGGCCTCATCGAGTAGAATTGCTCCATAAAAATCACATTTTTTAGAGCTTGGAAAAGTGGTCGCGTCCTTGGGCTTCGCTCTTGAACAATCCCAAGATGAGCTTCATCATGTCAAGCTCGAACGGGACAGTCTATAGGAAAAGTGGAAGTTGATAGAGATTACCACTCGAGCAATGTTATCTGAGCCTCCCCAAAAGTCTGTCTCCATCGCACACCTTACTATTAGGTCTTATGAAATTTTTTTTAAGTGGTTATGTAAAAAATCTATAGTACTATGTTCATGTACATTATTTTTTATATAATAATAAATATACTTTCTTGTCATCATTGATACATTGTAAATAGTTTTAAAAGTACAAATAGTGTTTTTAGTTATTATTTAATTAAGAATTATATTTTATTAAATTAAGGGATTTTTTAATTAAATAATATTTTAATAAAATATTATTATTATCACTGAATTATTTTTTATTAAATATAAATGATATTATAATTTTATGAATGCAATTGCAATTTTTATTAAGGTTTGAATTCCACTTTGGTCATAACCCTTGAATTTTTGATAAATGTCGGTTTCTATTTTAAAAAGTGAAAATAAAAATATTTAGAAAATTATGTAGATAAAAAAATGATATTTCTGGAATGAGGATGTTGAAATTATCCAACGTTGAGTTTTTCATAATTTTCTGAGACAGTCAAATTTTTGGGTAAAAATTAAATACCGTTTTAATATATAATGTATTTTATGACATCATAATGACCCAATAGTGATGTAATAAAATACTATAAGCATTATGTTCGGCCAATATATGTCTTACCATTAAAATATTTTGATTTTGGGTTTTTTTGACTTATTTTACAAAGCATTAATGGACCCCTCAAGACTTATTAAACATCTTGACTTTTTAAATTATTTTTCCATGAGAGTGTGACTCACCTCCACATAAGCAACCCCATTATTTTAAGAAGTTCAGACTTTGGAATTATAAAATATTTTTTTCATATCCCCTTTTCTAAAAACCATGGGCAAAAACCATGAATTGATATGTGGTTTGTATTATTTTAATGTAAGGGGTCCCAAACCTAAATATTAAAGAATTCACTCACCGTTTCTATATAAACCCACCCAATCTCCCAATTCATCCTCCCTAAAATCCTTTTGAGTTCATCCATCATCTTCCCTACTCTCTCTAGAATCCTCCCAAGGTGCCCTAAGATCCCAAGAATCCTCTCTCAATCCTCTCTCAAGCCCTTGGAAGCACACTTCGAAGTAAGGGTTTTTCTTCATTTCACTTTTTTTGACAAATTTTCTTAATATTGTTATGCCCTTTTAATTTTAATTATAAATGATAGCATATTGTTTCTCACCTCCCCCATACTTCCCTCTTTTTTTTGAATTATGGGAGCCCCCTTTCTCTCTCAGTAAATTCCTCCCACGTACACCCGTTACTATATCGAAATTCTGAAAGGAACTTCTCTCTATTTATTTACATTCAAGAAATACTTTTCTATCATGAATCTAAATTCCATTACAATAGTTTAGACATATATATATATGACCCCCTTACTTTCCATTTCATGTAAATATGATGAGACACCCCTTTCTCTCTCATCACCCATTTTTATGAATTCTTATGTTACGCTGCCGAAATTGCACCGATTTTCTAATCCAATGCCTTTGTGTAGTGAATAACATGCCCATTTCTCCATCCAGGGTATTCACCTTTATGCACATTTACATGTTGATTATAATGTTTCAGATATTAATTCCACTTTCCTTTATCGTGGAATATATTATTATGTCTAATGAATCCATGTTTTATGATCCATGTGGCACTCATATGCATGAAATGAAATGTTTAATAAAGGTGTGCCCTTATAGCGCTTCAATGAATTGGGTAAAGTATTGTATCCTGATATTTCATGTTCAATGAGTGTTGACTCATGATAATTAAAGTGAAACAAGGTTTTACTCATGCTTCATTTGCAATGAGTATTTACTCATGCTCCATGTGCAGTTAGCCTTGGATCATGCTAATTCCATGTTAAGTGTGTCGGCACATTTTCCATGTTATGATTATCATGATTTATTGTGCCTTTATGTTCATGTTCCTCTTGTGATCTATTGATATTCCTATTGTCTATCATGTATTTTAATCCTCATGTATTCCATGTTTATTCCCTTACTGGGCTTCATATCTCACCCCTTTTCTTAGGCATGCCCTCAGGTTATCCCATGCAATGCTAAGTACGAGGGAATGTAGTGGTCATGTAAAGGAAGTTTTCAATAAAGATGTCGTATTTCATGATTCAAGTTGTTATTTATTGATCCTAAGCCCCAAATACACTAGACCTCTCGATTATCCATGTTGTATCAAGTGAATAGTTTATGTAATAAATCATGTTTATGTTTGTAATAAAAGAAGGGTTGCCACAGTTGGTATCAGAGTATAGGTTTAGTTATTTTTGGGATTAGGATTAGAAAATATTAGTAAAGCTTTCGAGACAAGACTGAGTGTAAAAAAAATCCCTATGTTTTGGTAATTACTAAGTAAGTGGTTTATCAAGAAAATACATCCCTGTATGGATACGAGCAGGTAGAGGCGGTACTGGCCTAGATGTATCCTTGGGGTAAAACCAGAAAACACTTCTTTGAGTTAGACTCGAACAGGAACTAGTGCTTGAAAACAGGCCTCGCTGCACTCTTGGATATGACACTCCCAAGGGATATGTTTTGATATATTTACAAGCTTATTATGAACCCTTATTAAGGGAATTAAAAAAATGCCCCTAAGAATATATGTTATAAAGTAGATCATGAAAAGCCGAGATTGAAGCTTATAAACTCATGAGTTAAGAAAATAAAAGTTTATTTATAAGTCATATACTTTTGACTTTGTATTACCATTTATGTGTTACCCACTAATTTTCTTTTTATTTCAGCCAATGGATGGTAATAGGAGGACTCAGGCTAACAACGGATGTGAAGATCAGTGTGATGACTGTACTAATGAGATGCCCAATCCAATGGGAGCGGGAATCGCGAACGTTGTAACACTTCTCTCTCAGCTAACTCAATATTTGAATAGAAACACGAGTCAAGAGGAACTTCCAAACCCCCTAAGAAAGAACAAGTCGCTATCGAGAGCTTCATGAGACAAAGCCCTCCTACTTTTAGTTGATCATCCGATCCCACGATCACTGAACAATGGATCAACTCCATTGAAAAGATATTTTACATCCTTCAATGTTATGAACAAGAAAAGGTTCTCATGGTGGGTTATCATATGGAGGGTGAAGCTGATCAATGGTGGATGCTGATTAAAAATACGAATCGTGAGGGGGAGATCGAGGCGTTGTAATGGAAGGATTTCCGGAAGATGTTTTTTGATAAATATTTTCCACGCACCCTCCGGCTTAAGATAGAAAGGGACTTCCTTTCCCTCAAGAAAAATGAAGAAGAATATGTTGGAGCATATGAGGAAAACATAAAATGACTTGGACAATACACTTCTAGCTTTGTCATTACCCCCGAATCTAAGGTTGACCGCTTCTTTGGTGGGATGAAGCCTAGCCTGTAGAAAGCATTAGCGATCCGTGACTTTAATAGCTATGAGGAAATTGTCCAATGTGCCCTAAAGGTCGAAATGGAGAACGGGGAATCACATGGGTATCATGGGGACAAGAAGCGTAAGGTGGATTTCAATGCTGGAAGTCCAATGGATATATCCAATGGTGCTAAGAAGATCCAGCACCCCACTTTCCAAATGTGCGGAAAGAAGCACCCCAGAAATTTTCTCAAGGGGGACGAGGAAATTCTTTTGGTGTGGAAGAGAAAGGCACCTACTTGTTAACTGTCTGCAAGAAAGACTCGCGGATGCGATAGAGGAGAGGAACACTCCGTTCGAACCACAATGCTTTGTTCATTTCTATAACTACAAAGAACCAGGGAATTGTGAAAATCAGTGCCCTAATCCAAGGGTTTTCAGAGGCAATCAACAACATCCAAGGCAGTAAGGAAGAGATTTCACCATCACTTCTGCCGAAGTGAACCACGACAACGAAGTGGTGACAGGTACACTAGTTATTCAATCAAGAACAGAAAACATACTTTTTTATTCCATTTCTACGCATTCTTTTATATCTTGAATGTTTAGTTGAACAGTCCCAACACCACCAAAAATCATGGAAGTGAAGATGTCGGTGAGTATGGAAAATGGGGAAATCATTTCATCCCATGAATATAAGTCCTCCCCTATCATAATATGTGGATTGAATTTCCTGGAGAACCTTTTCATACTCCCTATGGTGTAATTTGATGCAATTATTGGCATGGATTGTCTTTCATTATATAGAGCCAACATAAATTGTTGGGAGAGGGAAATCACACTCCATATTAAGAATCAGCCCCCGATTCTTTACAAGTGTAAGGAGGAAGAAGAATCTCCTTTAGATCCATCATCTCAAGCATGGATATTACTGCCTTATGAGAATGCATATCTAGCTCAAATGAATGAATCCAAGGAAGAAACCACCGTTGAATAAATTTCTATTGTGAGGGAATTTGCTGAAGTGTTTCCTGAGGAACTGCCTGGTCTTCCTCCTAGAAGAGATGGTGAATTCTCAATTAAACTTATTCCAAGGGCTCTACCAATATCCAAGAATCCATATAGAATGGATGTCATAGAGCTTGAAGAGATAAAGAAACAATTGTAGGAGAATCTGGATAAAGGGTTTGTACGCCCAAGTGCTTCATCATGGGGTGCACCAATCCTCTTCGTCAAGAAGAAGGATGGGTCAATGTGCCTTTTCATCAATTATCGTGAGCTCAAAAAAATCACGATAAAGAACATGTATCCAATCCCATGAATTTTTGACTTTTTGCACCAGCTGGGTGGAGCACAATACTTCCCCAGGGTAGATTTGTGGTCGGGATATTATCACGTAAGGGTGAAGAATGAAGATGTCCCCAAGACTACTTTTTGTATAAGATACGAGCACCATGAATTCATAGTAATGCCTTTCAGAAACACTAATGCTCCAAAAATCTTCATGTACATGATTAATTGAGTCTTTATAGATTACCTGGGAAAATATTTTGTAGTCTTTATAGATGATATTATAATACACTCCAAAACCAAGGAGGATCAAAAGGAGAATTTATGAACTGTACTAGAGACTTTTCGCAAGGATATGATCTATGAAAAGTACAACAAGTGTGAGTTCTAGTTGAAGGAGCTCTCATTATTGGGCCATATCATCACAAGAAATGGGATATCTGTGGATCCCTACAAAATAGATGTAATTGAGGGATGGCCAAGACCAACATCAGTAACAGATATCCCTAGCTTCTTGGGGTTAGCTAGATATTATCGACAATTTTTGAGAAGTTTCTCACGATTGTCCAACCATATTACCGAGCTAACTCGAAAGGGAGTAATGTTTTCTTGGAGTGAGCATGTGAAGAAAGCTACAAGGAGTTGAAAATGAGGCTTATCACTGAGACTATGCTCACTTTACCAACAAGTGGGGAAATTTTTGTAGTATTCAATGATGTTTTGAAGAAGGGCTTAGGCTGTGTGCTGATGCAGAATGATAAAGTGATATTCTATGCCTCAAGGCAGTTAAAAAATCCATGAGAAAAACTATCCAACACATGATTTGGAGTTAGTGGTGGTGATCTTTGCCTAAAAAATCTGGAAGAATTATCTCAATGAGGAGAAATGTGAGATATATACTGACCACAAGAGTCTTAAATATAGATTCACACAGAAAGAGATTACAGAGAATATGGATAGAGCACATCAAGGATTATGACTGTTCAATACATTAACACCTTGGGAAATAAAAGAAGGTGGTAGATGCCTGAAGTAGAAAAGACCCAGTGATTCTATCAATGATGAGAATTTAGAAGGATCCAATCTTCTTATACTTGATGAATATGGACCTGAGAATCATAAAGAAGGGAACATCATCAATCTTTTCACAAATTATTGCTCAACCATCCCTTTTGGAAAGGTTAAAGGATTCATAAAAGGATGCTGTGGGAATTCAAGAAAAAGTGGAAGCTATCAAAAAAGCGAAATCCTTGGTGTTTAATGTTAATGGAGAAGGTATTGTGCGAGTTGGGAAAAGACTATGCGTTCCATCATGTCCAGAGCTGAAGAAGGAACTTTTGGATGATGCACATAGTTAAACAATCTTTATTCACTGAGGGAGTACAAAGATGTATCAAGATCTCCGAGAAAATTTTTGGTGGGATAATATGAAAAAGGAGATAACTGAATATACATCAAAGTTCCTGGTGTGACAGTAAGTGAAGGCAGAGATGCAGAAGTCTAAGCGGATGATGCAACCATTTCCCATACCAGAATGGAAATGGGATAACATCACCATGGACTTTTTCACCTGACTTTTGAGGGCATCTAAATGTAGCAATGAAATCTAGGTTGTGGTGGATCATCCTACTACGACTTCACACTTCATTGCTATTCGAGAGCATTTCCCATTGGATCAACTGGAACAGATATATATCAGGGAAGTGGTAAGGCTGCATGGAATGCCACTATCTATTGTGTCTGACCAAGATCCAAGATTCACCTCTACGTTTTAAAAGAGTCTTCAACATGCTCTAAATAACGAACTGAACTTCAATACTACCTATCATCATCAAAATGATGGCCAATCCAAGCGGACTATCCAAACACTTGAGGAAATGTTGAGAGCGTGATCAATGGACTTTAAAGGAGGATGGGATCAATATATTCCTCTGGTTGAGTTCTCTTATAATAACAATTTCCACCCGAGCATCAAAATTACACCTTATGAAGCCCTTTATGGGAAAAGGTTCAGAACACCAGCATGTTGGGATGAGGTCGGTGAACATAAGATTCTTAGACCAGAAATGGTCGAAGAAATGGTGGAGAAGGTGAAAACTATTCAACAACATATCAAGGAATCCCAGAGTCGACAGAAGAGTTACGCAGATAATCGTCGATGAGAAATTTAGTTTAAAGTTGGAGACATTGTTTTTATATGCATATCTTCGTGGAAGAAGGTCATGTGGTTTGGAAATAAAGGGATTTTACATCCAATGTACATCGGCCCCTTCGAGATTCTTGATCATGTCGGGGCTGTGGCCTATCAGATAGCACATCCACCTACCATGGCCAAAGTACATGATGTCTTTCATGTATCCCTCTTAAATAAGTACATACCAGACACTTCACATGTACTCTCTTCTAATGTGGTACAATCATAGGATGATCTTTGTTATGTGGAGCAACCAGTGAAGATATTCGATCATAGAGAAAATGTTCTACGAAATAAGATAATTCCCATCGTCAAGGTGTTGTGGAGAAACCACTAGTTTGAAGAAGAGACTTGGGAATCGGAGGAAATGATGAAGCTGAGTTACCCACATCTGTTTTAGTGTGGGAAAAAGAAATTTCGAGGGAGAAATTTCCTAAGGGGGGAATATTGTAATGACCCAAAGTTTCATTAATGGAAATCCCACTTGATCTAATTAAATGTATCTTTATGTAAAATGTTTATATAAAATGTAAACTTCTTTGGTTTTATATTATGAATTGTGACCGTTACTTTTATAGCTGTTGAATAGTGATCACATGATTATTATAAATATAAGGCTTTAATGAACCCAATTTACTCAGACAAGAGAAGAGATTGCCTCATCTAGTATGATTGCTCCATAAATATCCCATTTGTTGGAGCTCAGAAAAGACGTGGATTCCTTGGGCTTTGCTCTTAACCAAGCCCAATATGAGCTTCATCATGTCAAGCTAGAACGGCACCGTCTACGAGAAAAGTGAAAGTTGATAGGGATTACCACTCGAGCGATGTTATCTGAGCCACCCCAAGAGTCTGTCACCATCACACACCATACACTTAGGTCTTATGCAGCTGTTTTAAGGGGTTATGTAACAAATCACTAGTAATATGTTCATGTACATTATTTTTGTATATAATAATGAATATACATTCTTTTCATCATTGATACGTTGTAAATAGTTTTAAAATTACAAATAGTGTTTTTAGTTATTATTTAATTATGAATTATATTTTATTAAATTAAGGAATTTTTTAATTAAATTATATTTTAAAAAAAATATTATTATTATTATTAAATTAAATTTTATTAAATATAAATGATCCTATAATTTTATTAATGCAATTGTAATTTTTGTTTAGGTTTGAAAGCCATTTTTTTCAAAACCCTTGAATTTTCGATAAATGCTGGTTTTTATTTTAAAAAGTAAAAAATAACATATTTAGAAAATTATTTAGATAAAATAAATGTTATTTCTGGAATCAGGATGTCGAAATTATCCAACGGTGAATTTTTCATAATTTTCTAAGACAATCAAATTTTTGGGTAAAAATTAAATACGATTTAAATATATAATGTGTTTTGTGACACCATAATAACCCAATAGTGATGTAATCATATACTATAAGCTTTATGTTATGCCAATATATGTTTTAACATTAAAATAATTTGATTTTGGGTTTGTTTGACTTATTTTACAAAGCATTAATGGACCCCTCAAGACATATTAAACATCTTGTCTTTTTAAATTATTTTTCCATGGGAGTGTGACTCACCTCCACATAAGAAACCCCATTAATTTAAGATTTTAGGCCATTGGCATTATAAAATATTGTTTTCCGCTCCCATTTTCCAGAAACCGCGGGCAAAAACCATGATCTAATTTTTGGTTTGGACTAGTTTAATGTATGGGGTCCCAAACCTAAATAATAAATAATTCACTCACCTTTCCTATATAAAACCACCCATGCTCACAATTCCTTCTCACTAAAAGCCTTTTGAGTTCGTCCAAACTCTGAACTACTCACTCTAGAATCCTCCCAATGTTCTCCAAGCTCCCAAGAAGCCTCTCTCAAGCCTCTCTCAAGCCCTTCGAAGCACACTTCCATGTAAGCATTTTTCTTCCTTTCACTTTTTTGTTCAATTTTCTTAATATTGTTATGACCTTTTAATTTCAATTATAAATGCTGGGGTATGGTTTCTAACCTCCCCCACACTTCCCTCTTTTTTTTAATGATGGGACACCCATTTACCTCTCATTAAATGCCTCCCATGTACACCCGTTACTATGCAGAAATTCCGAAAGGAACTTCTCTCTCTTCATTTACATTCAAGCAATACTTTTGTATCATGAATCTAAATTCCAATAAAATTGTTTGGACATGTATCTATATGACCCCATTACTTTCCATTTCATGTAAAATATGATGAGACACCCCTTTTTCTCTCATCAACCATTTTTATGAATTATTATGTCACGCCGTCAAGCAGCCGGAATTGCACTGATTTTCTAAGCCAATGCCTTTGTGTACTGAATACCATGCCCATTTCTCCATCAATGGTATTAACCTTTATCCACATGTAATTATTGATTATAAAGTTTCATGTATGAATTCATCATTACTTTATCATGTTATAAATGATTATGTTAAATGAATCCATGTTTTATTATCCATGTGGAATACTTATGCATGAAATGAAATGTTTAAGAAGGGTGCGCCCTTATATCGCTCCAATGCATTGGGTAAAGTATAGTATAATGATACTTCATGTGAAATGAGTGTTGAATCATTCTAATTTAAGTGAAACTAGGTTTTAGTCGTGATTCATTCACAATGAGTATTTACTCATGCACCATGTGTAATGAGCCTTGGCTCAGGCTAATTCCATGTTAAGTGTTGTCGCCACATTTTCCATGCTATGATTATCATGATTTATCATGCCTTTACGATCATGTTTCTATTTTGATATATTGATATGACTATTGCATAAAATGTGTTGTACTCCTCATGTATTCCATTTTTATTCCCTTACTGAGATTTATAGCTCACCCTTTTTCTTATGCATGTCCTCAGGTTATCCCATGTAATGATAAGTACGCGGGAATGTAGTGGTCATGTAAAGGATGTTTTCAATAAAGATGTTGTATTTCATGTTTTAAGTTTTTATGTAATGATCCTAAGCCCCAACGACATTGTACCTCTCAATAATCCATGTTTTATCAAGTGAATAGTTTATGTAATAAATCATTTTTAAGTTTGAAATAAAAGCAGGGTTTCCATAGATGGTTCAAATTCATCATTCATAGAAGCTAATATGTAAATGAATCAAATGCCTCAAGAAGATTCCTTCTATGAATTACCTTGTCAGTCACAAATTTCAAGAAGAAAACTATATTACCTATGGTAATATTATTAAATTTGTCAGTACAGAGAGATATAACTATTAGTTCATTGTTCTGGGAAACATGCTCCCTCTACATTCTCGTTAAAAATGTAGAATATCTTCATTTTTCTCCTGTAACTTTATTTTTGATTTATTCCATGATCTTCTATGCTCATTTCACTGAAAAATTTGGTTTAAATATTCTTCTACCTTAGTAAATATCCTAGAAATAGACTTAAAGGATTACATTTGAGCCATTAATTTCATAATTTTATTCTCATACATAATGAAGTATGATGCAGATTTAATTAATTGTTATTTTACTTTTAAATAATGTTTTTATGTGATATATTTTTAACATACTAATTTATTGTGAATATTATTTAAGGATATAAAATTTTTCTACGAGTAATCATATTTTCTTCAATTATAAAGAATTATTTATATATATTACCAATATATCATATTTTATAATTAGAAGTAAAAGATTAGTATGATTATACATCAACTTCCGTATCCATAAAGCACTTGTTTTTTTTATGAATTTATTTTCCATTTATGAATCATAGCATGAAGACCTTCTGGATACATCGTAAATTATCCACATAGAATTCATAGGCTTCCCTTTCTTTTACATATACTCAACACTAATTTGGATTGTTTTATCTTTCTTATCCAAGTTTTATTTCTCCTTTTTCAATTGTGGGTAATTAGGAAATATATTCCCCTTCCTTTTCCCCCATAACATATGACCTATTTCAATGCGGTTCGATTCATCTTGGAATATTAGAAACTTTTTTGGAATATTTAATAAATTATATATATATATATATATATTATTTTATCTATATGAGATGGTTCCTCTCTATAATTCATTAAACATGAATCACTTGGAGTTATAAATTCTAACTTGAACATAATTTCATTTTTTAAAATAGTAAATTTGAGATATATATATTTTTTTGATTATTATCTCACATCTAAATTCAAATTTAATTTCTGCTTCATATATAATCTGTGTCCAAATCAATTCCGTACTTTTAACTCTTCTACAAGAGTATATTTTCTGATAAGAGTAGAGATTCCATTCCATTTAGATGGTAAAACTCTAAGAACTTTTAATTGTAGATTTCGTTCTAGAATAGGATTTTATAAGGAAGGAAATCCATTAACTATTTTTTTAGTATTCCTTTCATTTGAGTAGTTCATTCTCCTTAATACATTCTAAAAGTATGAAATTATAATTTTGAAATGTTTTACCTCATCTATATAAGATAATCAATCCCTGCATGAATTTTTTTTTCATTCTATTATCATATTAAGTAAAAATTTTCAAAGAAAAATTGTATTCATAAAGACCATGTCTATATAATATTTCATTCATGGATCTTAAATTAACATCCAATTTATCTTCTTTTTTATTATACCACTTTTATGGTAATTTTTTGGGATTTAATATAGTTTAACTACCATCATTTAATCATTGAAACAATTTTTTTTGAAAAAAATGACAATTATATATTTATAGAATCTATAATTATATCCATTAAATTTTGGAGATATGATCATTTTTTTAATTCATTGAGTTTATCCATTATCAAATTTATTTAAATAAACCATTTGATAAATCTTTCTAGAGCTTTATAATTTTATTCAAAGAGAAAAACATTGGTACCAATTTCTGGAGGGAATGGAAATAACGAAACAAGAAGGGATTGAATTCTGTAATTTTAAAAATACATAAAAAATTTGTAAATAACCCACAATGTAATTTTTAAAGTGACATGGTCCTATTTTTTTTTTAATTAGGTAAATACATGGAATAAAAAGGGAAAAAATAATTTAATAATTTTATAGTGGTTTGAGACATAATTATCCTCAAGTCCACTCCATTAACACTCTCACCACAGGAATGGTAATTTTTACTAAACGTGTCATTTTACTTGGATCAACTATAAATGAGTGGTATACATTGAGACCTTACATGAAAAATATTATTGGGCCTTCAGGTTATTTTAAAAGGAACATCAAAACCACTACATAGTGTGAGAAGATGATAGTAAAAAAATATATTATAATGATTGAATAAGGGTTTATCTCACTATTTACATAATAATTGAAATATTAATATTTCTTTAAAATAATATATTAAAATATCATTATCACATTCCCTATAAATAAACTAGAGGTTTCAAGATGTAAAAATCAGAGATAAAAACAACTGAAAAACTTCTAAGTAGTAGGGGAGATACACATAAAAAAATATAATAATAATTCTTTTAAACACTTTTCTGAAAAATATATTTGATGAAATGGAAGAATTTATCAGTAAATAGATATAAAAACATCAACAAGAATAATAACAGTAGGAAGTAATAATGAAATTTAATTTTTTTTCATTCATAAATATTTAAAGTCACAGAGTTTATATAAATTAATTTTATCTTAGCAATGTATTCATGTCTATGAACCATATAATTCCACTAATAATAAAAATAGATTTAATTTCTAAATAGTCAACAAAATAGGAAAATATATCTTGATATAACATGATAAATTAAATACTAATTATATTTTAAATTTAAATTCAATCACCCACTAAAAATCATAAAATCCATTAGAAATATAGTTTATTTAATCCATTATTTAAGAGACTTTAAAATAGTCTTAAAACAGAAATTAACAATATTTTACTACAACAAAATCATTGAAAAATTATTAGATAGTATTCAGAAATAAATTCTTGAAGAGGACTCCTTTAACATTGGTATTTTTATGAATATGGTTTTATTTATAAGTATGGGTCACAATGTACTAATGTTTCCAAACAATTGGTAAATAAACAGTATATTAGATACATAAATTTTGGGTTCTTTAAAAAATTTTGGTTCTCAATCCTAATTTTTATTTCAAATGTAAGGATGAAAAATTAAAATTTCTTATCAAAAGTTAGGTTCCAAAACCAATTGCTCACTTTATATATAGGTTTCTGAACAATGATTTCATACTTCATTAAAAAAATCTATAATAAATTAAAATAAAACTTCAAAATACTTCCATCACAAATTTTAGGATAATAAAGCAATAATTGAATAAAAAAATGAGAAATTTTCTTAAATAATATTCTTATAAATTTGAAATCCACTTAAATAATTAGTAAAACAAGTGAGGGTGTTTATGAGCATCTATATCAATGAGAAATTAATGAAATTTTTTGAGATGTAATTCCAATACATAATAGTTTTCAAGATTCTATGGATCATTCACTAATTATGCAAGACTTAAAATTCACGAATCTTGAAATTATTTATTTGAATATTTACATTGAAGTCCTAAAACTCAGAATAGATCATTATCTTGTTAAATTTATTATTTATATAAATTATATATGAACAATAATTACCTCGTATTGTGATCATTCTTTGATGATGGGAATTATCGTCCAAAATTATTTTAAAACTACCATCATTGTATAGGGAGGTACCAAAGTAGAGACCCTCTTGTGTTGTTCCACATGTGTCCTATTGATCACAAAATAATATTTATATATTAATAGGTGCAATCATGGAAGATCAATCATCTTTAATTGTTCATCTTCATCACTTCATGATCCTTCAGGGTTGAATAGTTCTTCTTCTTCTTGAGAAGATGTTGAAGGATGATTCTAGAGAGAAGTGTGTTGTGTGTAATGATTCTCAATTCTTGGTTATCCCTACATAATATAAATAATAGTCTCCTTATAGAGATTGATTCAGGTAAAAATTTAATTCAATTATACATGAACCATTATATAATATAATAAACATTATCTTAGTCTATTGAAAATATTAGTAACAATATGATTATTTTAAGAGGAGTTTTATATAGAATAATAAAAAATAGTATTTTATGTGATTTTTAATTAATATATACAACCATAAGTGATATTATTTTGTTCTCCACCCATAATTTATCGAATACACAAATAAATATACTTCCATCAAAAAACTATTTTCATTCACAATATAGAAAATATGTATTTTATAAAAATTAAATTAATGAGTAATGATTTATAAGACATGAATAAAACTATTTATTAGTCATGAGAATAATATTTTTATAGTAATTAAATTATAATATAATTTAATCTACATCATGGAAAAAATTAATGTCGTACCACATTGGATTATTTCTCATTGGCATTAGGAGGGATTTCATGAAGTGTAAGATTATTGTCCAGAAACTGGTCAAGGAAACCAAGTGAAAAAGGTAAATATAATTAATTTAGAACCACCAATTTGAGGTATGTTGCCTTTGTTTATGCATTTTTGTATGTTTAAAGTGCTTGGGAGGAGTTTGAAAGTGGATATGTTAGTTTGGAATGGTTTTGAATAAGTTTGGAGGCCTTTTTATGGTTTCACAATTTGAACAAGGTTTTAGGAAACTATGTGAGAGAAACCATACGGTAGGGGGGAACACATAGTTTTCACACGATTTGACTAAATGTATGCGGTAGGTTGTGCGAGGTTCTCTTCCGTGGTAGCAGTAGGTTCACAGTTAGCACACAGTTTGTCTAACCCTGAAAGCTAAACATGAAACCCTTTAAAATTTGGGTTTTAAATTCTGGGATTCATAGGGATTTCCCAAAAAACCCAAAAACTCTATACCACTCAATAATCAATTGGTATTTTTAGTTCTCAAGGATTTTAGGGGATCTTCCACTCATTTTGGAAGGGATATGAAGGGGTTTCAAGGTGGTTTAAAGGTGCTTTATCCCAGGTATGTCAATTCTCTTGGTTTCTCTTTGGATTTCAATAAATATACTCTTCCCTCTAAATCGATTTTCTAGATATACATTTGTTGAGTGTATAACTATATATTTTTAGCCTAATGTGATTATTTTAGGGTTTTTTGATGTTAGGGAAGAGAATCTAGAGCGGTTGTGGTGGTCTGTTTACCAGATTGGTGGTGCAGTTTCTTGTAGGTCGATTTTGCTGAAACCCTAATTGTAGGTGGATTCTCTCTCAAATCCAATTGGTTATAACTAGTGTATTTGGTTAAATTTAATTTTTTTGGATAGAAATTAATTTTTAATATGTTGTGAGACTATTAGTGGAAACCCGTTTGGGGAATATATGATGTTCTTTGGGTGAAATGAGATATTTTTGAAAGAAGGGTTTTGTTGTGTGATTTTAAAATGTTGATTTTAATATTGGTTTCATGGTTTGGATTTTAAAAATTCTTTTCAATAAAAAAAATTATTTAATTTTTCTTGGGTATGGAAAGTGGTTAAAGAGTGTTTTCAATAAATGGGTTATTTGTTAATGTGATTTGGCTTGTGTTGGAATTTTTGATGTGCTTAATGTTTTGTTTGGTGGTAGATAAATTGTTGGCATAATAGGGTGACCTCGATTTCATATACTTTATGTTGAATAAGTATTGTGAATTGTGTTTGTGAAGTGGGAAGTGAGTACCACTATAAAAAGAGGAAGTGAATGGAAGGGCCACCCTCAAAGGATAAGTTGGAGGGATGTACCACTAGATGGGGAAAGGATAATAGGCTGGGACGGAAGTGCCATCGAGGTCTTTACCAGTTTGGGTGTGTGAGTCACTATTTTAAGATTTTTGGTGTAATGTTATGAAAGATGGAAGTGAGTGTTCTATGGTTAAATTTGAAATGGTTTGTGGCATGATTTTTTGGATTTCTTATGTGTTGCAGGAAATTGGGTGTAAATGGATGGGTAAAAGAGTGTTTCCCGTGTTGAATTTTTTTTCACTATTTAATGTTTTATTTTAACTATTTTATATAAATGTGTTAATAGTTTTATACTAGTGGTGTGTTTATGGAAGTCATTTATGTAATTCCTACTTAGTATTTGTACTCACCCCCTGCTTTGGAACATGTGTGCTTTTGAAGATGTTGTATTTCGGGACACATATAAGAGTAAAACATCTCATCTTACTAAATGTTCAGTATGAAAACTTTGTAATGATGTGGTTCTTGGAGAATGGAGCTTGTTTTGGAGCTGTGGACGGTGTCCTAGTTAATTTGGGTCTTGTCATGTAGTCCTCTGCTTGGTACTTTGATGTTTTGTTTGGTTGCATGACAATTTGAGAATTGTTATGGATTAGTTTGGTTGTATTTTGGTAATGTATGGGTTGAATTTTCTTTGATGACGTGCATCATGTAGAATGTTTGGAAATGGAATATATGTTTGGTTTATTTTATCACAAGGAAAAATCATTCTCAAATGATTCTTGAAGCCCTTGGCATTTATTTCCAGCCTTTGGGACCCTGGAAATGTCATTTATGGCCATGGATCATTCATATTCCCTCTCAATCCAATGGGATGGGGCTGGATGTTACAAGTTGTATCATTTTGCTTGGTCCTTGGATTTGAGGAGTGGTTTGTTTTTCAGTCCTTTGGTGTTGACTATGGGTCTTGGTGTTGTCATTCGTTCTTGGACTATTCCTTGAGTTGGGACAGTTGTAAGGTGTAGGATTGTTTGAACATGGAATGTATAACATAAAAGAATGTAGATAACACTTTTATTCTGAATGTCATGTTACTATAGAGTTGGGTACATAAGTGATTGGAAGCACTTATTGGCATATGAAGTATCATTGCCGTTGGTGTAACCAATGATATGTGAATGACATGCATTATAGAAATGGATTCCCTCTAGGTTTCATTTTTAATTGGGATATAATGATTTATGGTGTGGTATGAATGTGTGGATTTTTGAAAATCATAATTAGGTTTCAAAAAGGATGGATTTTAAACGAGGAAACAAGTAGTATTTTGAAAATGGTTTTATTGTCAAAACATGGTGTTTTTTTAGAATAGTGCAACATGGGAAATGTAAACTTGTGGAAATCTTAGATGGGATAGTTTTTATGTATTTTAATTTGAAAATTTTATGCCTTTAATTTTTAATGGAGTGGGACTTATTTTTGTGTTTTTATTGATTGAAATGACACTAGGTAGGCATCGTAGAGATCAACCGAAGGAAGCTGCAAAAAATGTGGTTTCCCTTGAGACCTAGGTGAACCAAGAGCTAGTGCATAGTATAGTGAAATATTTCTAGGATCATTAATGTGTGAATAAAGGGGATGAACCAAAGAATTTGGATCATGTTGTTCATTTTCAATGGCTGAATCCACCCATGTTTTGGGGTGATTTAGAGACAGAAAGGGATGAAGAATGGATGACAAGAATAAATTGGAAATTTTACTTATTTGGAACACTAGAAGAGTTGAAAGTGAAGTTATCGACATATATACTAGATGATATTTCCATTCAGTGGTGGGATCTGGAAGTCCATGCTGGGAAGGACTAGGGTGTGACATGGGATGGTTTTGAGGAATTGTTTAATAAAAAATTATTCCCTCATAAGTTCATAGTTTAGTGTATAATAGATTTATTTAGTTTAAAATAAGGGAACATGTTTGTAATGGAATTTGAGGCTATGTTTATGACCATAGTGTAGGTTTCACCTGAGGTGGAGGGTAGTGCATCATTGAAGGAACACATTTTTGAAGTTGGGTTGAGGCAGAAAATTCTTTCCGAGATAGAAGTGTTATGTATAAAAGATTACATGGAAATGTTGAATAGAGATACGGTTGTTGGGTGGGATCTTTTGGGGATATAGGTAGGGGAAGTATGTTGGTAACCACAAGGAATAGTGGGAACTTAAATGGTGGGTTCAAGAAAAAGTGGGACACTTATTTCTAGGGTGGGATTATGGCTCAAAATCTTACAACAGGATCAGTGAATCTTCCTCCAAAGCCTCAGAGTAAGACTATATGTTTTTACTGTGGCTCTACGGGACACAACCAGCGGGATTTTATGAAACATCCTCAAGCATTCCATAATTATAATAAGATGGGGAATCTTCATCATTATTGTTATAATGCTCCAAGGTCAGGTGTCTGTGACACTCCTTAGTTGTCATAGGGGTCTTATGCCTCTACAGGATGGGGGAGCAACTTACCACTCGTCAAAAGATCAATGCGGTTCATGGTGATTCTTGTAATACCATGATGTGTTAAAAGGGTCATAAAGAGAAGTGCGTGGAAAGGAAGTGGTTGTTTTGGGATGAACAATCTATGATGGATGATCATTCATGACTATCCATAGTGTGACGTATGGTTCTATTAAATTCCACATTGATGAATGATTTGATTGATATGGGTTCATCTCATTCTTTTATTACTTCCTGTGTCATTAGTTTATTAGGTTTATAGGTAAAAATAAAGCCTTTTTATTTGAAACTACAAACTCCTATAGGTAAAAGAGAGTGTCAATCCTTCATATGTAGAGTGTGTTTTGTAGTTGTGACAGAGGCCGAGTTAATGTGGTATTTCACAGTGCTTGAGATGCATGTGTATGATATAGTCCTCAAAATGGATTGGTTGACAATGTTTTTGCCCACATTGACTGTTATGCATGAACAATTAGTTTTGTAATGGAGGATGGCATGAGAAATCTCTTTAGGTGGGAGAAGAGTGAGAAGAAGGGTGAAAAAGGCTTGTTGGCCCTTGTGGTAGGCACAATATCATACCAGTTAGAATCTTTGTAGTTGGCATCATTATAATATGTTGAGAAGATTTTTCTTCAAGTATTTGTAGATAATTCTATGGATGTATCCCCCAAAGATCTCTCAGGGTTTCTCCCAGTGAGAGATGTATAGCTTTTTAATTATATCTTTCTGGGGACTAATCCTATCTCACTTCCGTCTTACTAAATGACACTAGTAGAATTTAGGGAATTAATGGTGCCATTGGAAGAGCTAAAAAATAACGGTTTCATCTATCCCAACACATCTCTGTGGGAAACACCTGTTTTTTTTTTGTTAAAAAGGTTGATGGAACTCGGTGAATATGTGTTGATTACCATATACTTAATCAGGTTACGATAATTAATCGATATCCACTTCCATGTATTGATTTTTTGACCAATTGAGGGGAGATCTATGGTTCTCCATGATGTACTTGAGGTTAGTATATCAAAAATTTCATGTAAAAAAGGAGTATATTTGGAAAAAAAACATTCAAAAGTAGGTATGTCTATTACAAGTATGTGGTTATTTCCGTTGGTCAAATGAATGCACTGGCAGTGATAATGGAATTGATGAATTCGATAATTCAAAGATATCTAGATTCTTTTTGTTTTGGTATTTGTTGACGATATATTGGTGGGTTTCACAGAAAAGGGTGGAGCATGAGCAGCACATGGAGACAGTGTTTGGGGTCATGAAAGACCATTAGTTTTATGCCAAATTGTCAAAGTGTGACTTTGGGATATATGAGCTTCATTTCCATAGCAATGTAATTTCTAATAATGATGTTTTAGTTGATTTGGAAAAGATAGTGGCTACTATCTCCTAGAAGCCATTAAATAATTTTTTTGATATAAAGGGATTCCACGGTCTAGTGGGATATTATTGACAATTTTTTCATGATTTATCAACATTGGCTTCAACAGTTACAACTTTAACAAGGAATAATATCCAATTTCAATGTAACGAGCAGTGTTAAAAATGATTTGAAGAGTTAACAGGTTGCCTTACATCAATACAAATCTTGGTTTTTCCTAATCCTGGGAAATGGTACATGGTGTATTGTAATGAATCAGGATCAGAGTTGGGTTGTGTTCTCATGCAAGGGGATCATGTGGTTGCATATGGATCCGGAAAACTGAGGTTTCATGTGAATATGTAACCACCACATGATTTGGAGTTGACGACAATGGTTCATGAATTAAAAATGTGGCATCATTTTCTCTTCGGTGATAAATTCATGAGGTTTACTGATCACAAGAGCTTAATGCCTATTTTATCACAGAGATATTGGAACTTGAGGCAAAAGAGATGTATGGAATACCTCTAGATGTTTGAGTTTTACTTATTGTACACACCGGGTAAGGGAAATTCAATGGAAGATTTATTAATTAGAGAATCATGTCCATTGGTGGTGAAACCGACATTGATCGGTGGCAGTTGATGCCAGTCATAGCTGACATACAGTTTGAATTTGATGACAAGGGTGGAAGAACAGTCTTGTTTTTGGTTTACTTGGTTTATGACTTGGATAGTTTTGTTAGAGAGGTAGAAGAATCTAATCATGAATGTACGGTGATGAGTTTGAAACTCAATGGTAGCAAGACCATTGAGAGCTAGGAAATAAATGGAAATCCATTCTTGTGTTTTTTGAACCAGATGGTGGAACCAGTGGATTATTAGAAGAAACTTCTCAAGGATTATCATCATTCTTGGAGGTCTTTTCGTCCTAGAATTTAGAAGATGTATGAGGCATTGAAAGCACTATTTTGGTGGGTTGGAATGAAAAGGTATGTGGTTGTTTTGGTTTCGATATGCTTAACCAAACAGTAGGTCAAGGAAGGGCATCAGCATCCAACATGAATGTTGTAGTATTTACCTATCCAAGTGTTTAATTAGGAACAAATAGAAATAGATTTTGTGAATGGTCTTCTCAGAACGGTCAGGAAACACGATGTCATATGGGTGATTGTGGGTCGGCTCACAAAGTCATCCCATTTCATCTTGATTCAGGAATCTCATACGGTGAAAGATCTATCCAAAATATATATCTGGTAAGTTGTAAAGAGGCATGGTTTTATTATTTTAATTGTATCATATAGAGATTTTTTGTTCACATCTCATTTTTTAAAATCCTTGCAGCAAGACCTTGGGAAAGAGTTGATGATGACCATAGAGTATCATCTTTAGATAGATGGCTAATCCGAGAGGACGATAAAAATTATGGAGGATATGTTACATGATTTTGTGATGGATTTTGGTGGTTCATAGGAGTAGAACATACCATTGGTGGATCTGTCTTATAATAAAATTTATCAAGCTTTAATACAAATGGACCTGTTTGAGGCATTGTATGGGGGTCCGAGTCATTCCCCACTATGTTGGGAAGAAACAGATGAGACGTCGATTATCATACTGAGCCTTGTCCAAGAGACTATGGAAAAGATCTAGTTGATCAGAAAGAGGATAAAGACATATCAATGTTTTTAGAAATCATATACAGACCATAATTGATGACCGTTGTCATTTGAGGTGGATTCTCGTGTGTATTTGAGATTATATCCTTGGTTGGGATGTCATCAGTTTGGAAATTAGGGTAACTATCTCGAAGGTATATTGGGATTTTTTATATACTTGAGCATATTGGAGAAGTGGTTTATCTGTGGGATTTTCCACCACGTCTTAGCACAGTTCCCAATGTGTTTTATGTGTCACAGTTGTAAAAGTATCAGCCAGACCGGGACTATGTGATTCATTGGGATCATGTTAAGCTAGAATCAGAAGCATCCATGGTGCAGGTTCCACTGCAGATTCTGTATAGGCATTAGAAATTCAGTCATTCAAAAATCATTGGTTTAGTTTGGGTTTTGTGACTGCATGGTCAGGTTCAAGAGGGGACTTGTGAGAAAGAGAAAGAGATGACCGAGTAATGGCCTGAGCTCTTTCTACAATGAGATGGTTCTCTACAATCCAAGGATGGAACTCCAATGGTGGTAAAATGTATCACACTATGTATTAAGGTATGTAACCTGGTCTATTAATTTTTATGTATTTAAAATTATTGTGTTGAGTTGGGTAGTGGTTGGGAGAGTTTGGAATGGTTTTGAATAAGTTAGGAGGCCTTTTAAGGCTAAACAATTTGAGCATGGTTTGGAGAAACCATGGGAGATGAACTGTGCGAGAAGTGGGATTCACAAAGTTCGTTCACAGTTTGAAGAACCATGTAGGGTGGGTCGTGTGAAGTTACCCTTTGAGGAAACAATAGGTACATTTTTTGATAGTGGTTGGTCTAACTATGCGAGATAACCATGTGAAACATTAAAGTAGGATTTTAAATTCGAGACTAGTCGGTAATTCCCTAAAAAAACCCATGCTCTCTCCCACTCGATACTCGCTCTTTATTTTCAGTTCAAAATTGTTTTAGGGTCCCTCCAACTCATTTTTATGGGATTTTAAGGGGTTTTGAGGTGGTTTTTCCCAGGTAAGTCTCTTCTCTTTGTATTTCTTTGGTTTTATCTAGATATACTATTTCCTCTATCTTGGATTTCTAGATCATCATCTATTGAATGTAGATATAAGGTTGTTGTATCCAAAAGTAATTATTTTATGGATTTTTATGTTAGGAACGAGATTCTTGAATGGTTTCAGTGGTGCATTTGTTGGATTTGAGGTACGACTGCTTCTGAGTTAATTTCGCTGAAACCCTAAAGGTAGGTGATTTATCTCTCGTCTCCACTTGGTTAGAACAAGTGAATTAGGTCGTAATTAAACTTTTTGTCTTGATATAAATTGTTAATATTTTGTGATAATCTTAGGGAAAACCCATTGGGTGTTGATTTCAGTATTTTTGGGTGAAATTGGATATTCATGAAAGAGGGGTTTTATTGTGTGATTATAAAATGTAGATTTTAAAATTGGTTCTTTTGTTTGGAGTATGAAAGTGGTTTTCAATAAGAAGGTGGTTTTGTTGAAATTTGGTTAGATATCAAAAATAGTTAAAAGGGTTTTTATAATAAATGGGTGACAATTTAATTGTTTTGGCTTGTGTGTAATTGTTGGGTTGCTTATGGTTTTGTTTGGTGGTAGATAAATTGTTGGCATAATAGGGTGACCTCAACATGATATTCTTCTTTTTGAATAACTTTTGTGAACTATATGTGTGATTTTGGTGTGGATTAACACTATATAAATATGATGGATAGAGGATGGAAGGTCTATCATTAAAGGATAAGTGGGTATGAAGTACCACTTGATGGGTAAAGGATGATGAGCTTGGACATAAGTGCCACCGTGGTTGTTATCAGTTTGGGTGTGTGAGTCACCATTGAATGATTTTTTGTGAAATGTTATGAAAGATGAAATGGGTATAATATTGTTAAATGGGAAATGGTTGGTGTCATGGTTGTTTGGATTTCATTTTTTTGGGAATTTAGGTGTAAATTGTTGGGTAAAAGAGTGTTTGGCTTGTTGAAAATTATTTCACTATTTAATGTTTTATATAAACTATTTTATATTAATTTTCTAACAGTTTTATCCTAGTTGTGTGTGTAGGGACGGTTTTTGTGGAAATCATACTGAGTATTTATACTCACCCCTAGTATTGGAACTTGGGTGCTTTTACAGATGTTGTATTCTGGGACACAAGTAAGAGTAAGGAATCTCATTTTTCTAGCAGTTCAGTATGATTCCGTTGTGATGTTGTGGTCCTTAGATCACGGAGTTTGGTGTGGAGCTATGGATGGCACCCAAGTTTTTTGGGGTCTTATTATGTAGTCTTTCACTTGGTAATCTGATTTTTGGTTCGATTATATTGGTATTTGGGAATTAATGTGGCTTTGTTTGGTTTCCTTTTGGTAATGTATGGGTTGGATTGTTTTATTAACATGCATCGTGTAGATTTTTTGGTAATGGAATATTTTTTTAGTTTTTTATTTCTTAAGGGAAAATTTTCCCTCAATTAGTCTTGAAGTCGTTGGCATTTATTTGTAGCCTTTGGTGCCCTCAGATCTTCGCTTAATGTCAAGTAGCATTCCTCGTCCCTTTCAATCTAATGGGATGGTGAGTTATGTTACAATAACTATTTTGAACTGACTTTTACTTATATAGATATTACATTTTTTAAAATAAACAACATAATAGTGATATAAATCATAAATCGAAAGGGTTAGTGTCCTGGGGAAATTAGGTACATACAAAACATGAAAAAAATAAAACATAAAATTTTATATAAAATATTCTTTTTTTGACCATATAAATATCTAATTTTATCTTTATTAAATTACATCACATGAGGGTATAGATCTAAAAAATAGGTGAGATAAAATCCCACTAAGAGGATGAATACTAAACCTTAATCTATAATACATGGGTTAGAATAATAAACATCATCATATGGTGACCATATAATCATAAACATAATAATGATTGAAATATTTTATAATGTCATAGAATGTGGAATATGAATAATAAGGAAACATCATAATAGAATGTTTAAAAAACAAACATATTTTTCACCAATTCTAGCAGCATGTTCACATGTTACAAATGAGAATAAATCATAACAAGATAAATGTGAACAAAGATATCATCATGTCAACAAATAACACACATTATCTCTTGAGATATATCATATTTCCTAATAAATTATATGGTTATATAATTTAGGTCCCACCCATCAAAAAAAAATATTATAAACATGAATACCACATAGGAGGATAACATTCGTAGTCATGTAAATAAAACAAGGAATGAAATGGGTTTTGTAAAATAATATACAAATTATTCATCGTGAGATTAAATTTGGGATTATAAAATGAATAAGAAAGATCATACATTGTAATGAAATATCATTTTTTTTCTTTGAAGTAGGAAACTACTCAAGATGATTCAAGAGATGTTTTGGAAATTGAAGTCCTTTGGAAATAGAATTATAAATTGCTTAGAAAACATTTTATAAGGGTAGAACATGTATTTAATAAAAATAAAATATAAATAATATTTAAAATCCATAAATTAAATATTATAGGAAAATTAATACTGAAATCAATGTGAAATAAAAGATTACCCAATAGAAAGAGTTTTTTTTTGAGAATTCCCTTACCTTAAATCTAGCATTATTTCATCTCTTTTCCAAATACTATATAATAATAATAGGTATATTAAAATATGGAAAAACATTAATTATTTTTAATGTTTTCTATAAATATCAATTATAAAATTTGGATTATATTTCTTAACTTCTATTTTCAATGTTGAAGCATTTTAATATCATGTTTTTCTTAAACATTTCTTATTTTTCTTAAATTTCACTATTATCTTTCAAGGTCATTTTTGAATTTGTATACTTAATTAAATATGCATATAAAAAATTTATTTGCACATTTAAATATCATTTAAAATTTATTATAACCATGAAAATGGTAATTTATAATAAAATAATCAAAAATGTCCTCATGGGCAGTTAATTGGCTGTAAACGGGACATTGTCTGAAGGTGATAAAAGGGATATATGAAAAATATATAATTAATTATTATAGTGTTTAAATTAGGTTGAAATTATTGATATAATGGAAAAATATTTTTAAAATTTTCTTTATAATATTTTTGTTTAAAATATATAGAAGAAAATTTAAGGGAATTGGAAAATATAAATAATGGCTGATGACAAAAACCCTCTTCCAAGTGTTTCTGCTATAGAAAAACACAACTATCTAACGAAAATTGGAATAGGTTTACTATATAATTTCAATAAGGATTATAAGGGGATTAAAAGATAGTATTTTGGAAGAGTTTTGGATATCGAATGTGATGTAGGAGTGGATTTACATTGGTAGGCATATGGGTTATTTATTGTTGAAGATAAGTGTATTTTTAGAATAACTTATTGAAGAGAATACTATATCCAAGGTAATCCTAAAAATATTAATATTATTAAATAATAAATTATAAATAAATAAAATATAGTGGGTATAGGTGTAACACCTTGAGATTTTATGAAAAATATTATTCTCATTAATGTCTTGTGTTGTATTCTACACCAAGATTACCTTGCGCTATACGCAACACCATATTAGCTTGTAGTATACGCAACACTATTCTTGGATCGTGTTACACACAATTTTGAAAATAGTTATTCTACGCAACATTGAGTATATATATATATATATATATATATATATATATATATTCAATGTATAAATGAAATATGGTTGGATTCTGTTATACGAAACAACGAAGGATTCTTTCACAACACGCAACCCTGACTTGGCTTGCATTACACACAATCACGACCTTCCTCAATAGCGTGTGTTGTACGCAATACCGGGTTTTAATAAACAATGTTATATTATTATAATATTGTCATGAACTAGCCGTTATGAATAGTATTAACTAAATTTTAAATTTTATAACATTATTATTCATCTTACACATTTCTAGAAAATGGTATAAGAACAAAATAAATTTTTCAGGTAAAATAAGTATTTTTCAAAAAATGCAGTTTAGCCACCTTTTGATGGCGCACCCACTTTAAATCTAGTTTTTGAAATGTTTATAAGTTCAATTTGACAAAATAAAATTCTTCTTTGGAATCAAGAAATAAAAATTTACTTTGGATAAATTTTTCATATTATTCTGGTAACTTTCACTTCTTAATGAATAGTAAAAACACGCTATATTTTAATTAAAAACAACTTTTTTCATCGTAATATCTTATGTGGTTAAATTATAATATTGAATGGTTTTAAAGTATAAATAGAATATATTTTTTCCATTTAATATAATGTATGTCATTAGCATTGATTTTACCTTGAATTCGTAGTTTAAATCAATTCAATCTTTTCCAATGTTTTAAACAAAAACTTGTTTTTATTCGACAACGAGATTAATTTTAATTTAATTTCTGCAACTTCTGTGTATTGAATTTTAAAAAATGGATTCCATATTTGGAATCAGTGGGTCCAAATTATGTTAATAGGATACTTTTTATTTTTGGGAATTATGAATAGTAACTACGGTAAATTTTATTTACCATAGTTAAAGGTAAATCGGGTAATTAAGGGTAAATATAATATTTTAAAATTACCCTAAAAAATTTCAAAATCCTATTGGTTGACTAAAAGTAGACCCATATCACCTAAGGGTAGGATTAGATTCATTTAAATAAATTTCTTCAATGAAAATAATTTAATTATTATCAAAACCAAAGAATGTGACAACATGTCACTTTCTTAAATCATATAAGTATAATAATTTTAATCTAGTGATAAACTTCATGAAACTTCGAACATGAATAGTATCCCGAAATCTAATACAATTATCTACATCATAGGAAATTATTTAGAATTTTTAGGGATTAAATAATTATCATTTATTATGACACAAAGATGATGCAGTAATTGTCTTATTAATGAAATATTGACAAAATTGATGTTATAAATGCCCAAATAAATGTAATTTGAAACTTTTTATGAATTCCACTGATTTTATAGGTTAATATGATATGTTATTATTTATTTAATTAACATTTTTGGAACTTATCATTCTGTTATGATTTTCACAAAAATCAATTACTAAATAGTGTCAAAATTGACATAAAATAGTTTTTAAAACAAATATTATATTATTAATTGTTATTTTATTCCTAAAAATCTAAGGTTCGGCCAAATGACTTATATAAGGTTATATATATTAATAATAAACAACTTGGGGTTCGTTTGGCTTCTTATAGTAAGTTTATTAACCTTATAGTGTAAGAACACAAGAAGACACTATAAAAGTAAAATTATTTAACTTAATGTTAAATCTAAATGATAAGGTTAAAATAGGAACCTAAACTTGTTTAAATTCTATTTAATGAGAGTATTTCGACCCATCCCCACCTTATCCTCGAAATAAATTAATTTGGAGCTATTTAAAACCGAACTTGACTTTATAATAACATAATATTTTTAGTTTTTCCAAAGGAGCCCCTCTCCTCCCTTATAAAAGGGAACCTCCTCCCTCTCTTCCTCACACAACTTTGAGGCTTCATGCTCGGCCAAAACCTGCCAAATTCTCTTCTCCACTTCCCTAGAAACATCCTAGATGTTCTGGTCTTCCTCAAAGACCAATTTTTGTTCCCTAAGAGGAGGTCTCAAAGAGGTGTTTCAAAGAAGAGGTAATTTCCATTTTCGATTCTTTCACCTTTATTTCTTCTTCCACTTCTTCTTCTTAGGTTGTTTCATTATGAAGTAATAACATCAGTATCACTAATATACTGATATGTTATTATATATATTAAACAATCCTAATTCACCATATATCCATCCTACGGAAAACGAAATCATCGTGCGTGCGTACGTATGGAATACCGTCTCCACACCGTGGTGTAATCTGTTTTTCCACCAACACCTTACATGGATGGGTATTATGGTGTAAAGAATAACTATACATAGTTATTATAACATCATAATTATTCTGATATATTGTATCATCCACTCCAATTCGATTCAATAATTATGGTAATGATATCATCGCTCGTGCGTACATATGGACTACCGTCTCCACGACGCGATGAGATTCATTCTCCATGTTAACCATTTAAGAATGATTATAAAGTACATATAAGCAATAATAATGAAATATATGACATTATAAAGCTACTGGATTTATGTGTATATATATGTATTTCATCTACTTAATTCCACTCAATTCAATAAGGAAACGAAAACAGCGTTCATGCGTACGTACAACCCACCGTCTCCATGAACGGTGTATTTCTTTCCATTTATCGATCCATTATATATATGTATATTCTGAATATATATTATATATAAATAATGTTTTATATTCTATAATTAAGTAATAATGATCTAAGTAATCATATGAATAATTACAAGTTAAAACACGAACGAAAAATGAGACGATTTTACCCAAAACGATACTTTAACATGAATTTACAAAAGAACGGGTAATATAAAGTCATAAGTGAACCATATATGATATAATAACAATGAATATGATTCTGTAATAAGTCAATGACATTATTTAAATCATTATACAGGTGGTTCTGACACTTACGAAACAAATCGGACCTAAGGTAAGAGAAATATCACAATCTCATTTTTATCCGAGATTGTTTATACTTTGGTATTTACTGGGATGTATTTTATCATCCACATCCATGTTACCTCAATATGTAATATTATTTCCATCCACCTACAATTTTTTAAATCCAATTTTACCTTTCGGTGAGTTTTTATTAAATAATATGAAAGGAATCTTTTGATGTTTCTCGTACGAGGTACTTTTTGACTTTTCTGAAAAAAGTACGAAGAATGTTTTTTTAACTTATACGGCATGAATGGATTTTTAAAACATTATTTTCAAGAAGCTTACTTTACATGTTTTCAAGTTTATTTTTAATCCACTTCTTTTAGTTTAGAATTTTATGACATGTTAAAAAAGGAAAAATGTTTTTGAAGAAGAAAGGATATTTTCCTCAAGAATGGAGTTAAAGTGTTTTATCAAAATTATTTTCCATCTAAGATAATAAAGGGTTCTGTTTTTATCCCAATTATTACATTGATTTGATTATGTTGTGATGGAAATATTTTTATGAATTCCTTTATCTTATATGAATTGTTTTATGATGTCATAATGTTTAAGATTCCCATTTTTATTACATGGGTTATGCAATGATGTATGATTTATGATTTTGTGGCACACATAAGAATGATATCATTATGAGATGGGTGGGACCTATATCTCCCTCCAATGAATTGGGTAAATATTTTATATCTCATGAGATAGACATGGCTGGAATGGTAGGTTATACTGGTTCAGTGAAACAGGACTGAAACGAGGGTGACTCGGTTCAGAAAGGGACTTTGTCCACTAAGATAGTCTTGGCAATGAGTCTTGACTAACAAGAAATGATTCTTTATGATTATGTGTGTATGCCACAATGTTTCATGTTTTAAGTTATGATTATTGTGATTACATTTCACTGCCATGAGTTATCCCAGGTTATGAAATTATGATCTCTTTTACAGGTTAATATTTCCAAAAGTTATGTGCTTATGTATATGATGTGATTGAGATTTCTTTTGTTTACCCTTACTGAGCATTTGAGCTCACCCTTTTATGTTTTCTTTTCCCCAGGATATAACGAAAGGTTTTAGGTATAAAAAATGAATATCTTTATGGGAGATATTGAAGATCTTTCACCAAGATTAGAAGACTATATTCTGAGTTTCCAAAGACACTAAACTATTACGATCCTTGTGTGTGTGTTTTTGTTATGTACTAAGTATTCCGCAAATGTAATGTAGTGTCAATGTACGTCAAGCTTCGGGTCTCTAAAGTTGGTATCAGAGGAAAGGTTTTGTCAACCTTTGGAAACTAGTATGTGAGAACGTTAGTGAGATCCCTAGAGATATTTCTACGGTATGTCTAGGGATGTCCCTAAGGTTAAGTATACGTATAGGTTATAGTACTAGAACTACGCTAACGATCATAGAATTAAACCTAAGATGTTAGATATTGAAGGTACTCCCCCTTTATTATGTTGTTTTCCCTAGCATGATATTTTACTCTCACACTATTCTTTTTGTGTTTTAGACGATGGCTGGAACCCGAAGAAACCGTGTTGATCAATGCAATGGACAATGCAATGATTGTCCTCCTGAACAAACAAATGTTATGGGAGATGGAGTGCAAAATCTTATTGCTATCCTTACACAAGCTATGAATCATTCTGGACTTCCAAATGAGAAGAGAAAGGAACAGTATTCTACTGAGTCCTTCATGAGGCAACACCCACCTTCTTTCAGTGGGACTTCCGATCCACTTGTTGCTGAACAATGGATCAGTACAACTGAAAAGATATTTTCAGTTCTTCAATGTTCTGAACATGATAAAGTCATCTTAGCAGTATATCGTTTGGAAGGTGAAGCTGATCAATGGTGGAATCTTATCAAGAATACGAGTCCAAGAGCTGAAATTGAGTCCATGGAATGGGATGAGTTCAAGAACTTGTTTTTCAGTAAGTACTTCCCTCGTATTCTTTGAACAAAGATGGAGAAGGAGTTTCTTGAACTAAAGCAAAAGGATGATGAATCTGTTGGTATATACGAAGTGAATTTTACAAGACTTGCAAGGTATGCATCTGGAATTATCATCCAACCTGAAAGTAAAGTTGATCGATTTTTCAGTGGCTTAAAACCATGTCTTTGAAGGGCATTAGCTATAAGAGACTTCAGTAGCTATGACGAAATTGTGCGTTGTGCTATCAAGGTAGAAATGGAAGTTGGTGTTACATGTCCATCTCATGGTTTTGACAAGAAACAAAAGATGGAGTTCAAGGAGAAATCTCAGAATAATGGTGAAAAGAAGATGAATGTTTCCTTATGCACAAAGTGTGGAAAGAAGCATGGTGGAGATTGTCTTAAATGGACTAGAAAATGTTTTAAGTGTGGAAAAGAATTTCATCGAGCAACTGAGTGTCGAAGTAATGGAAAAAGGGTTTCCAATGATGTGAATAAAAAAAACACTGCAGAGAACGCACCACCAAAAATTCAAGGCTTCAAGTGCAAGGAAATGGGGCATTATGCTAATAAAAGCCCTAATCCAAGGGTTATTGATGATCGACATGAGCAACCTCTTAAGGCAAAGGACAAAGGGAAGTCACATGCGATCACTATTGGCGATGTTGAAAATGACAACGATGTGGTGGAATGATTAAATGTTTATGTAATGGGATTCAAAAATAATGTTGTATCATGGAGTATTGTAATATTTATGTATTGGTCTAATGTGGTATTCAAAGTGATTGAGATATTTTTGGAAATAAGATGATATGCGCATAATGAAGGGAAAACGAGAAAATGAAATATTTGACAGTATTCCTGAGCTCATGATTGATATAAGGACTATGTGATATCATGGTTTGAGTATATAGAATTTTGAGGATTTTGGTATGTGGAAGGTGTTAACTTTTAACTGAATTCATGTTTTTGCTAAGGTTCAATGGGTATTCAAGAGAATACACGATTAAGGACTTTCAATGTTTGGAATGTGACCAACAAAACATATCTTATGATATATGGGGATCGTCGATGGTGTTAAATCTCTGGTAATCGTTTTCACTATGTTATGAGAGTGGACTACAGTATTATGGATAACCCTAAAGATTGGAAGGGATTATGTTGGACATAAATTAGTATTGTTTAAGGATAGAAGTTTTTTTGATATTATTGATGGGATGTTATAGTATTATAGTTTTAGAAAAAGGACAACCTTCAGAACGGGTGACAACCCATCGCGTCGGACAAGGCTGTGGGAATCGAACCCACAACCGAAGTGCGACTGGCCTTTATCACTTACCACTAGCCTACAGGAAGTCCCTGTTTAGTAGAAACTAGTTTTATTATATTAACCAGTATGATATATGAAGTATAAGTCCATTTTAGGAACCATATATGATTAATCTCACTATAGATCGACTTATGTATATAATGTTTACTAACCTTTTGTTTGAGACAGATGGAATGACCCGTCATTCTATCACATGATCTGCTAACACTTCACGAATAACAAATTCAACTTCATTTATTTAAAAGATGAAGTGGAAATTGTTCAAGGCACGAACAACAGTGAGATTGTACCAAAATAAAGTAAGTAATTATTCTAATGGAAATTTTCAACATTAGGAAAATGTTCTTGAAAACCAAAAATGTTGTCCTAGTGATCTTATACCTGATGAATCAGATGGTACCTTATATCATCACAAATCTATGGATTTGTGATTTTTGGCTTTTTCATAGCCATGTCCTCTTCCACTCTCCATCAGAACATGATGGTCAGATTTCTCTTCCATGTCCATATTTTCACCTATGTTCTCCTATGTGGATACCCAGTGATTAGTTAACTTGGGTAACCATTACGTTTTATACTTTAGTTTTTAAAGATAAGTTTTGGAATTCCTTTTTACGATGTGGGTTTCTATCAAAGAAACTTTCAAATAGTTAACCATTTATAACCCCGACGAATTTCGCGGGTGAAATTCATTTTAAGGGGGGTAGAATGTAACACCCCGAGAATTTATAAAAAATATTATTTTCATTAATTTCTTGTGTTGTATTCTACACCAAGATTACCTTGCGCTATACGCAACACTGTATTATCTTGTAGTATACGCAACACTATTCTTGGATCGTGTTACACACAATTTTGATAATAATTATTCTACGCAACATTGAGTATATATATATATATATATTCAATGTATAAATGAAATATGGTTGGATTCTGTTATACGAAAAAATGAATTATTCTTTCACAACACGCAACCCTGACATGGCTTGCATTACACGCAATCGCGACCTTCCTCGATAGCGTGTGTTGTACGCAATACCGGGTTTTAATAAACAATGTTATATTATTATAATATTGTCATGAACTAGCCGTTATGAATAGTATTAACTAAATTTTTAATTTCAAAACATTATTATTCATCTTACACATTTCTATAACATGGTATAAGAACAAAATAATTTTTTCGAGTTAAATAAGTAATTTTCAAAAAATGCAGTTTTGCCGCCTTTTGATGGCGCACCCACTTTAAATCTAGTTTTTGACATGTTTATAAGATAAATTTGATAATATAAAATTCTTCTTTGGAATAAAGAAATAAAAATTTACTTTGGATAAATTTTTCATATTATTCTGGTAACTTTCACATTTTAATGAATAGTAAAAACACGCTATATTTTAATTAAAAACAACTTTTTTCAGCGTAATATCTTATGTGGTTAAATTATAATATTGAATGGGTTTAAAGTATAAATAAAATATATTTTTTTCATTTAATATAATGTATGTCATTATCATTGATTTTACCTTGAATTCGTAGGTTAAATCAATTCAATCTTTTGCAATGTTTTAAACAAAAACTCGTTTTTATTCGACAACGGGATTAATTTTAATTTAATTTCTGCAACTTCTGTGTATTGAATTTTAAAAAATGGATTCCATATTTTGAATCATTGGGTCTAAATTATTTTAATAGGCTACTTTTTATTTTTGGGAATTATGAATAGTAACTACGGTAAATTTTATTTACCATAGTTAAAGGTAAATCGGGTAATTAAGGGTAAATATAATATTTTAAAATTACCCTAACAAATGTCAAAATCCTATTGGATGACTAAAAGTCGACCCATATCACCTAAGGGTCGGATTAGATTCATTTAAATAATTTTTTTCAATGAAAATAATTTAATTATTATTAAACCAAAGAATGTGACAACATGTCACTTTCTTAAATCATATAAGTATAATAATTTTAATCTAGTGATAAACATAATGAAACTTAGAACATGAATAGTATACAGAAATATAATACAATTATCTACATCATAGGAATTTATTTAGTATTTTTAGGGATTAAATAATTATCATTTATTATGACACAAAGATGATGCAGTAATTGTCTTATTAATGAAATATTGACATAATTGATGATATAAATGCCCAAATAAATGTAATTTGACACTTTTTATGAATTAAACTAATTTTATTGGTTAATATGACATGTTAGTATTGATTTAATTAACTTTTTTCGAACTTATAATTCTGTTATGATTATCAAAAAAATCAATTACTAAATAGTGTCAAAATTGACATAAAATAGTTTTTAAAACAAATATTATATTATTAATTGTTTTTTTATTCTTAAAAATCTAAGGTTCGGCCAAATTACATAGATAAGGTTATATATATTAATAATAAACAACTTGGGGTTTGTTTGGCTTCTTATAGTAAGTTTATTAACCTTATAGTGTAAGAACACAAGAAGACACGATAAAAGTAAAATTATTTAACTTAATGTTAAATCTAAATGGTAAGGTTAAAATAGGAACTTAAACTTGTCTAAATTCTATTGTATGAGAGGATTTCGACCTATCCCCACATTATCCTCGAAATAAATTAATTTGGAGCTATTTAAAACCGAACATGACTTTATAATAAAATAATATTTTTAGTTTTTCCAAATGTGCCCCTCTCCTCCCTTATAAAAGGGAACCTCCTCCCTCTCTTCCTCACACAACATTGAGGCTTCATGCTCGGACAACCCCTGCCAAATTATCTTCTAAACTTCTCTAGAAACATCCTAGAGGTTCTGGTCTTCCTTAAAGACCAATTTTAGTGCCCTAAGAGGAGGTCTCAAAGAGGCGTTTCAAAGAAGAGGTAATTTCCGTTTCCGATTCTTTAACCTTTATTTCTTCTTCCACTTCTTCTTCTTAGGTTGTTTCATTATGAAGTAATAACATAAGTATCACTCATATACTGATATGTTATTATAAGTATGAAAAAATCCTAATTCACCATCTATCCATCCTATGGAAAATGAAATCACCGCGCATGCGTACGTACGGAATACCGTCTCCACGCCGTGGTGTAATCTGTTTTTCCCCCAACACCTTACATGGATGGGTATTATGGTGTAAAGAATAACTATAAATAGTTATTATAACATCATAATGATTCTGATATATTGTATCATCCACTCCACTCCAATTCAATAATTATGGAAATGATATCATCGCTCGTGCGTACGTACGGACTACCGTCTCCACGACGCGATGAGATTCATTCTCCGTGTTAACCATTTAAGAATGATTATAAAGTATATATAAGCAATAATAATGAAATATATGACATTATAAAGCTACTGGATTTATGTGTATATATATGTATGTCATCTACTTAATTCCACTCAATTCAATAAGGAAACGAAAACAGCGTTCATGCATACGTATGGCCTACCGTCTCCATGAATGGTGTATTTCATTCCATTTATTGATCCATTATATATATGTATATTCTGAATATATATTATATATAAATAATGTTTTATATTCTATAATTATGTAATAATGATCTAAGTAATCATATGAATAATTACAAGTTAAAACACGAACGACAAATGAGACGATTTTACCCAAAATGCTACTTTAACATGAATTTACAAAAGAACGGTTAATATAAAGTCATAAGTGAACCATATATGATATAATAACAATGAATATTATTATGTAATAAGTCAATGACATTATTTAAATCATTATACAGGAGGTTCAGACACTTACGAAGAAAATCGGACCTATGGTAAGGTAAATATCACAATCTCATTTTTATCCGAGATTGTTTATACTTTGGTATTTACTGGGGTGTATTTTATCATCCACATCCATGTTACCTCAATATGTAATAGTATTTCCATCCGCCTATAATTTTTTAAATCCAATTTTACCTTTCGGTGAGTTTTTAGTAAAGAATATGAAAGGAATCTTTTGTCGTTTTTCGTACGAGGTATTTTTTGACTTTTCCGACAAAAGTACGAACACTGTTTTTTTAACTTATACGACATGAATGGATTTTTAAAACACTATTTCCAAGAATCTTCCTTTACAAGTTTTCAAGTTTATTTTTAATCAACTTCTTTTAGTTTAAAATTTTATGACATGTTAAGAAAGGAAAAATGTTTTTGAAGAAGAAAGGATATTTTCCTCAAGAATGGAGTTCAAGTGTTTTATCAAAATTATTTTCCATCTAAGATAATAAAAGGGTTCTATTTTTATCCATATTATTACATTGATTTGATTATGTTGTGATGGAAATATTTTTATGAATTCCTTTATCTTATATGAATTGTTTTATGATGTCATAATGTTTATAATTCCCATTTTTATTACATGGGTTATGCAATGATGTATGATTTATGATTTTGTGGCACACATAAGAATGGTATCATTATGAGATGGGTGGGACCTATATCTCCCTCCAATGAATTGGGTAAAGATTTTATATCTCATGAGATAGACATGGCTGGAATGGTAGGTTATACCGGTTTAGTGAAACAGGACTGAAACGAGGGTGACTCGGTTCAGAAAGGGACTTTGTCCACTAAGATAGTCTTGGCAATGAGTCTTGACTAACAAGAAATGATTCTTTATGATTATGTGTGTGTGCCAAAAAGTTTCATGTTTTAAGTTATGATTATTGTGATTACATTTCACTGCCATGAGTTATCCCAGGTTATGAAATTATGATCTCTTTTACAGGTTAAGATTTCCAAAAGTTATGTGCTTTTGTATATGATGTGATTGATATTTCTTTTGTTTACCCTTACTGAGCATTTGAGCTCACCCTTTTATGTTTTCTTTTCCCCAGGATATAAAGAAAGTTTTTAGGTATAAAAAAAGAAGATCTTTATGGGAGATGTTGAAGATCTTTCACCAGGATTAGAAGATTATATTCCGAGTTTCCAAAGACACTAAACTATTACGATCCTTGTGTGTGTGTTTTTGTTATGTACTAAGTATTCCGCAAATGTAATGTAATGTCAATGTACGTCAAGTTTCGGGTCTCTATAGTTGGTATCAGAAGAAAGGTTTAGTCATCCGTTGGAAACTAGGATGTGAGAATGTTAGTGAGATCCCTAGAGATATTTCTACGGTATTTCTAGGGATGTCCCTAAGGTTAAGTATACGTATAGGTTATAATACTAGAACTACGATAACGATCATAGAATTAAACCTAAGATGTTAGATATTGAAGGTACTCCCCCTTTATGATGTTGTTTTCCCTAGCATGATTTTTTCCTCTCACACTATTCTTTTTGGGTTTTAGACGATGGCTGGAACTTGAAGGAACCGTGTTGATCAATGCAATGGACAATGCAATGATTGTCCTCCTGAACAAACAAATGTTATGGGAGATGGAGTGAAAAATCTTATTGCTATCCTTACACAAGCTATGAATCATTCTGGACATCCAAATGAGCAGAGAAAGGAACAGTATTCTACTGAGTCCTTCATGAGGCAACGTCCACCTTCTTTCAGTGGGACTTCCGATCAACTTGTTGCTGAACAATGGATCAGTACCACTGAAAAGACATTTTCAGTTCTTCAATGTTCTGATCATGATAAAGTCATCTTAGTAGTATATCGTTTGGAAGGTGAAGCTGATCAATGGTGGAATCTTATCAAGAATACGAGGCCAAGAGATGAAATTGAGTCCATGGAATGGGACGAGTTCAAGAACTTGTTTTTCAGTAAGTACTTCCCTCTTATTCTTCGAACAAAGATGGATAAGGAGTTTCTTGAACTAAAGTAAAAGGATGATGAATCTGTTGGTATATACAAAGCGAATTTTACAAGACTTGCAAGGTATGCATCTGGCATTATCATCCAACCTGAAAGTAAAGTTGATGGATTTTTCAGTGGATTAAAACCATTTCATTGAAGGGAATTAGCTATAAGAGACTTCAGTAGCTATAAAGAAATTGTGTGTTGTGCTATCAAGGTAGAAATGGAAGTTGGTGTTACATATCCATCTCATGGTTTTGACAGGAAACGAAAGATGGAGTTCAAGGAGAAATCTCAGAATAATGGTGAAAATAAGATGAATGTTTCCTTATGCACAATGTGTGGAAATAAGCATGGTGGAGATTGTCTTAAAGGGACTAGAAAATGTTTTATGTGTGGAAAAGAAGGTCATCGAGCAGCTGAGTGTCGAAGTAATGGAAAAAGGGTTTCTAATGATGTGAATAAAGCAAACACTGCAGAGAACGCACCACCAACAATTCAATGCTTCAAGTACAATGAAATGGGGCATTATGCTAATAAATTACCTAATCCAAGGGTTAGTGATGATCAATATGAGCAACCACTTAAGGAAAAGGACAAAGGGAAGTCACATGCGATTACTAATGGCGATGTTGAAAATGACAACGATGTGGTGGAATGATTAAGTGTTTATGTAATGGGATTCCAAAATAATGTTGTATCATGGAGTATTGGAATATTTATATATTGGTCTAATGTGGAATTCAAAGTGATTGAGATATTTTTGGAAATAAGATGATATGCGCATAATGAAGGGAAAACGAGAAAATGAAATATTTGACAGTATTCATGAGCTCATGATTGATATAAGGATTATGTGATATCATGGTTTGAGTATATAGGATTTTGAGGATTTTGGTATGTGGAAGGTGTTAACTTTTAACTGCATTCATGTTTTCGCTAAGGTTCAATAGGTATTCAAGAGAATACATGATTAAGGACTTTGAATGTTTGGAATGTGACCAACAAAACATATCTTGTGATATATGGGGATCGACGATGGTGTTAAATCTCTGGTAATCGTTTTCACTATGTTATGAGAGTGGACTGCAGTATTATGGATAAGCCTAAAGATTGGAAGGGATTATGTTGGACATAAGTTATTATTGTTTAAGGATAAAAGTTTTTTCGATATTAGTGATGGGATGTTATAGTATTATAGTTTTAGAAAAAGGACAACCTGCAGAACGGGTGACAACCCATCGCGACAGACAAGGCTGTGGGAATCGAACCCACAACCGAAGTGCGACTGGCCTTTATCACCTACCACTGGCCTACATGAAGTCCCTGTTTAGTAGAAACTAGTTTTATTATATTAACCAGTATGATATATGAAGTATAAGTCCATTTTAGGAACCATATATGATTAATCTCACTATAGATCGACTTATGTATATAATTTTTGCTAACCTTTTGTTTGAGACAGATGGAATGACCCGTCATTCTATCACATGATTTGCTAACATTTCACGAATAACAAATTCAACTTCATTTATTTTTGAGATGAAGTGGAAATTGTTCAAGGCACGAACAACAGTGAGATTGTACCAAAATAATGTAAGTATTTATTCTAATGCAAATTTTCAACTTTAGGGAAATGATCTTGAAAACCAAAAAGGTTGTCCTAGTGATCTTATACCTGATTAATCAGATGGTACCTTATATCATCACAAATCTATGTATTTGTTATTGTTGGCTTTTTCATAGCCATGTCCTCTACCACTCTCCATCAGAACATGATGTTTAGATTTGTCTTCCATGTCCATATTTTCACCTATGTTCTCCTATGTGGATACCCATTGATTAGTTAACTTGGGTAACCATTACGTTTTATATTTTGTTTTTAAATATAAGTTTTGGAATTCCTTTTTACGATGTGGGTTTCTATCAAAGAAACTTTCAAATAGTAAACCATTTATAACCCCGACGAATTTCGAGGGAAAAATTAATTTTAAGGGGGGTAGAATGTAACACCTCGAGATTTTATGAAAAATATTATTCTCATTAATGTATTGTGTTGTATTCTACACCAAGATTACCTTGCGCTATACGCAACACAGTATTAGCTTGTAGTATACACAACACTATTCTTGGATCGTGTTACACACAATTTTGATAATAGTTATTCTACGCAACATTGAGTATATATATATATATATATTCAATGTATAAATGAAATATGGTTGGATTCTGTTATACGAAACAACGAATGATTCTTTCACAACACGCAACCCTGACTTGGCTTGCATTACACGCAATCACGACCTTCCTCGATAGCGTGTGTTATACGCAATACCAGGTTTTAATAAACAATGTTATATTATTATAATATTGTCATGAACTAGCCGTTATGAATAGTATTAACTAAATTTTGAATTTTATAACATTATTATTCATCTTACACATTTCTAGAACATGGTATAAGAACCAAATAAATTTTTCGGGTAAAATAAGTATTTTTAAAAAAAAAGCAGTTTTGCCGCCTTTTGATGGCGCACCCACTTTAAATCTAGTTTTTGACATGTTTATAAGTTCAATTTGACAAAATAAAATTCTTCTTTGGAATCAAGAAATAAAAATTTACTTTGGATAAAATTTTCATATTATTCTGGTAACTTTCACATTTTAATGAATAGTAAAAACACGCTATATTTTAATTAAAAACAACTTTTTTCATCGTAATATCTTATGTGGTTAAATTATAATATTGAATGGTTTTAAAGTATAAATAGAATACATTTTTCCATTTAATATAATTTATGTCATTAGCATTGATTTTACCTTGAATTTGTAGGTTAAATCAATTCAATCTTTGGTAATGTTTTAAACAAAAACTCGTTTTTATTCGACAACGAGATTAATTTTAATTTAATTTCTGAAACTTCTGTGTATTGAATTTTAAAAAATTTATTCCATATTTGGAATCAGCGGGTCCAAATTATGTTAATAGGCTACTTTTTATTTTTGGGAATTATGAATAGTAACTACGGTAAATTTTATTTACCATAGTTAATGGTAAATCGGGTAATTAAGGGTAAATATAATATTTTACAATTACCCTAACAAATGTAAAAATCCTAGTGGATGACTAAAAGTCTACCCATATCACCTAAGGGTCGGATTAGATTCATTTAAATAAATTTTCTCAATGAAAATAATTTAATTATTATTAAACCCAAAGAATGTGACAACATGTCACTTTCTTAAATCATATAAGTATAATAATTTTAATCTAGTGATAAACTTCATGAACCTTCGAACATGAATAGTATCCAGAAATCTAATACAATTATCTACATCATAGGAATTTATTTAGAATTTTTAGGGATTAAATAATTATCATTTATTATGACATAAAGATGATGCAGTAATTGTCTTATTAATGAAATATTGACATAATTGATGTTTTAAATGCCCAAATAAATGTAATTTTAGACTTTTTATGAATTACAGAAATTTTATAGGTTAATATGACATGTTAGTATTGATTTAATTAACCTTTTTCGAACTTATCATTCTGTTATAAGTTTTACAAAAATCAATTACTAAATAGTGTCAAAATTGACATAAAATAGTTTTTAAAACAAATATTATATTATTAATTGTTATTTTATTCCTAAAAATCTAAGGTTCTGCCAAATGACTTAGATAAGGTTATATATATTAATAATAAACAACTTGGGGTTCTTTTGGCTTCTTATAGTATGTTTATTAACCTTATAGTGTAAGAACACAAGAAGACACGGTAAAAGTAAAATTATTTAACTTAATGTTAAATCTAAATGATAAAGTTAAAATAGGAACCTAAACTTGTCTAAATTCTATTGGATGGGAGGATTTAGACCCATCCCCACCTTATCCTCGAAATAAATTTATTTGGAGCTATTTAAAACCGAACTTGACTTTATAATAAAATAATATTTTTAGTTTTTCCAAAGGAGCCCCTCTCCTCCCTTATAAAAGGGCACCTCCTCCCTCTCTTCCTCACACAACATTGAGGCTTCATGCTCGGCCAAACCCTAAAAAATTCTCTTATCCACTTCCCTAGAAACATCCTAGAGGTTCTGGTCTTCCTCAAAGACCAATTTTATTTCCCTAAGAATAGGTCTCAAAGAGGGGTTTCAAAGAAGAGGTAATTTCCGTTTCCGATTCTTTCACCTTTATTTCTTCTTCCACTTATTCTTCTTAGGATGTTTCATTATGAAGTAATAACATCAGTATCACTCATATACTGATATGTTATTATAAGTATGAAACAATCTTAATTCACCATCTATCCATCCTACGGAAAACGAAATCATCGCGCGTGTGTACGTACGGAATACCGTCTCCACGCCGTGGTGTAATCTGTTTTTCCACCAACACTTTACATGGATGCGTATTATGGTGTAAAGAATAACTATACATAGTTATTATAACATCATAATGATTCTGATATATTGTATCATCCACTACAATTCAATTCAATAATTATGGAAATGATATCATCGCTCGTGCGTACGTACGGACTACCGTCTCCACGACGCGATGAGATTCATTCTCCATGTTAACCATTTAAGAATGATTATAAAATATATATAAGAAAAAATAATGAAATATATGACATTATAAAGATACTGGATTTATGTGTATATATATGTATGTCATCTACTTAATTCCACTCAATTCAATAAGGAAATGAAAACAGCATTCATGCATACGTACGACCTACCGTCTCCATGAATGGTGTATTTCATTCCATTTATCGATCCATTATATATATGTATATTCTGAATATATATTATATATAAATAATGTTTTATATTCTATAATTAAGTAATAATTATCTAAGTAATCATATTAATAATTACAAGTTAAAACACGAACGACAAATGAGACGATTTTACCGAAAACGCTACTTTAACATGAATTTACAAAAGAACGGGTAATATAAAGTCATAAGTGAACCATATATGATATAATAACAATGAATATGATTCTTTAATAAGTCAATGACATTATTTAAATCATTATATAGGAGGTTCAAACACTTACGAAGCAAATCGGACCTAAGGTAAGGGAAATATCACAATCTCATTTTTATCCGAGATTGTTTATACTTTGGTATTTACTGGGGTGTATTTTATCATCCACATCCATGTTCCCTCAATATGTAATATTATTTACATCCACCTACAATTGTTTAAATCCAATTTTTACTTTTTGGTGAGTTTTTAGTAAAGAATATGAAAGGAATCTTTTGTCATTTTTCGTACGAGGTACTTTTTGACTTTTCCGACAAAAGTACGAAGAATGTTTTTTTAACTTATACGGCATGAATGGATTTTTAAAACATTATTTCCAAGAACCTTCCTTTACAATTTTTCATGTTTATTTTTAATCAAATTCTTTTAGTTTAAAATTTTATGACATGTTAAGAAAGGAAAAATGTTTTTGAAGAAGAAAGGATATTTTCCTCAAGAATGGAGTTCAAGTGTTTTATCAAAATTATTTTCCATCTAAGATAATAAAGGGTTCTGTTTTTATCCCAATTATTACATTGATTTGATTACGTTGTGATGGAAATATTTTTATGAATTCCTTTATCTTATATTAATTGTTTTATGATGTCATAATGTTTAAGATTCCCATTTTTATTACATGGGTTATGCAATGATGTATGATTTATGATTTTGTGGCACACATAAGAATGGTATAATTATGAGATGGGTGGGACCTATATCTCCCTCCAATGCATTGGGTAAAGATTTTATATCTCATGAGATAGACATGGATGGAATGGTAGGTTATACCGGTTTATTGAAACAGGACTGAAACGAGGGTGACTCGGTTCAGAAAGGGACTTTGTCCACTAAGATAGTCTTGGCAATGAGTCTTGACTAACAAGAAATGATTATTTATGATTATGTGTGTATTCCATAAAGTTTCATGTTTTATGTTATGATTATTGTGATTACATTTCACTGCCATGAGTTATCCCAGGTTATGAAATTATGATCTCTTTTACAGGTTAAGATTTCCAAAAGTTATGTGCTTATGTATATGATGTGATTGATATTTCTTTTCTTTACCTTTACTGAGCATTTGAGCTCACCCTTTTATGTTTTCTTTTCCCCAGGATATAAAGAAAGGTTTTAGGTATAAAAAAAAGAAGATATATATGGGAGATGTTGAAGATCTTTCACCAGGATTAGAAGATTATATTCCAAGTTTCCAAAGACACTAAACTATTACGATCCTTGTGTGTGTGTTTTTGTTATGTACTAAGTATTCCGAAAATGTAATGTAATGTCAATGTATGTCAAGCTTCAGGTCTCTATAATAGGACTCTAATCCCCTTTATAATTCTAGTTTTATATTTTCATAAAAATGAATATGGAAAGGATGAAGAATTATTATTTTAATGGAACAATTTAGACTTCAGACATTGAGAAATAAATTTTTGGGTTGTAAGAATTTTTTTAAAATGAGAAATTTATAAAATTGAAAATGTGAATGGTTGATTCAAAATTTCTATAATTTATCAGGTCATCACTACATCATTAATATTGTTATTTAAAATACATTGGTTAAAAAAAGTATTTGTTTCATATTCACATGAAAATTGATCTATTTTAAAAAATTACACAAAAATAACCCTTGGAAATTTTCAATGGGGTAATTTTAAAAATTACAATCAATTTATCAAATTATTTTTCTAACATAGGCAATATTAATTTTTAATATGAAAATCATGATTTTTAATATGAAAATCCTGATTTTTCATTGGGGTTTTGATGATGACAATAATTTTATAACATTATAATAGTTTGATATTCATAAATTAATCTTGATAAATATTATTTATATAAAATTTTATTGTTTTTAGGCCAAATTACTACACCAACAGTCATGTTACTATTCTCAATGGTCATGTCACTATTTCAATGGCCATGTTACTTTTACAAAAGCCACATTATTGTTACTAAAATCAAATTTGATTTATAAATACCATTTCATTCCTTCATTAATTATTCTTCTCAATCCCACTAAAGGTTATACATTTCCATTTTTTAAACTGACTATTGGTTTATTAATATTTTGTTTCATTTCTACAATTAAGATCATGAGGGTGACAATTCTAAAATATTGGAAAATTCTGAATTTATTAATTCTGATTTTCCTAATTTAGAATTGTTTCCCATTATAATTCTTGTAATTTAAAATGGTTTTATCGTTGATTAGTGTAATTATATATGTTAATGAAATATGTTTTTTACAATTTCTTTATGAGTGGTATGTGTATAACACTATATTTTATAATATAAAACAAATTTATTTCATGAAAAAAATATAACTATTAAACAATTGGACAATTTATTCATAACCAATTTAGAAATTTATTCCTTGAAATTTCAACTCATATTCTCGGTTGTGAAAAGGAGAGACTACTTCTGTTTCATTAGTTCCTCTTGTTCACATGCATCCTCTTGGTATTAATGTTTCTACCACCACACTTTTAGAAGGTGATTTTTCTTGTTTCATAGTAATTTTTTCTATGATCTAAAATCATCACTAACTAGTCCTCATTTGAGTTATTAATATCTAGTTATAACACCTTGAGATTTAGTACATGTAAGGGACCATGTAGGTACCTCCTCAAGAGAGATACATGGAACATATAATGTACTTGAGCCATATATAGTGAAATTTTAAGTCGATACCACTACTCTTATGTGATAAATAATAAAAAAGGGATTAATGAACCAAGGGGTAAGATTAAATTTCTATCCAAACCACATGAATCTCTTCCATAGTGATATTCAAAATTAAAAATTTATCTCCAATATCAATCTCCAAGTCCCTTTTATTGTTTTCAGTCTAAATTTTCTATTGACTATGAGGAGAATTTAATTGATGCTGGATAGTATAAACATTTTATATAATTTTTTTCAAAATATTGGCTCTACATAGCTTTTATTCTCCAAATTTATCCAAAAAAGTAAGAGTTATACATCACTTCCCATATAGATCTTCAAATGGATCCATTTGAATACTTGAGTGAAATATTTTTTTTTCTGATAACTCGACTAATGATAAATGATTATCCCATCCTCCATTAAATTCCACTAAGTAGGCTCTGATAATTTCCTTGAGTGTTAAAATAGTCTGTTCAAATTGAATATTAGTTTTGGGGGAGATAGGCTATGCTAAAATTCCATTCAATATTCAGATCATGATAATGATTTTTCAAGAATTTAGATGTCAACCTTGTATCAGGATCATCAATGATCAAAAGTGGTTCCCCATGAAGCATCACAATTTCCATTATATATATCTTATCATGTTTTTCTAGAAAGAAGTATTCCTAAGTATAAATGTATAGGGTATACCTAGTGAATTGATCAACTAAAATCAATGTTGCATTATTTCTATTGGATATCATTGTATGGGAATTGAAAAGGTACATAGTTATTCTATCCCATTTTCATGTGGGTAATGTAAATGGATACATTGTCCCCTTGGAAGTTTTCTATTCTCCTTTAAATTGTTTGAATACCATGAACTTTTAGGTGAACACAATGGTCCACTTATTTATTTTTTCCACAAAAGTTCTCCTAGTGTTCATTGTACATATTGATGCTTCTAGGATGGATACAAAAGGACGAGCTATACTCACTATCCAACATAACCATCTTTTTGTGTTGTGATGATGGAACACAAAGTCTAGTTCCAGGTTGAATGAAACAATCTTGATCGATATGGAACTCATGATGATTCACTTACTTTAATTCATTCACACTCTTTTGAAACAATAGATAATACCTCCGTTCCTTCTTGATCATATTTTGGATAAATGGTTGGGTAATAATTTTTCAAAGGAAAAAATTACTCCCTAACATTATGATTTCTAGATAAATCCATTTCATATCAATAATGATAGGGTCTTTATCTATCCTCATCATGCACAATGTAGGTAGTTCATTTCATATAAGAGAATAAATTATCATATTTATTGTTCCTAGATTGTAGTGAATAAATAAAATGAATTTATTGACTAGATATAACCATATTATTTGACTCACATTGTTCTACTTTTATGTAAATGTATACTTTAGACTCCTCTGATCGGTATATATTTCCAAAATTTCTCTATAGACGAAGTAACACCAAATCATCATAGTGAAGATCACAACTGCTTTCTACAGATCACAAATAGAGTAGTTCTGTAAATGGATATTTTGTTTTTTTTAGGGTTAGTATATCTGTTTTTCCTTCTCCGTTAGTATAAAACCAAATAATTTCTTTAAAGCACCACTGTATATCAGAAAAAATTATCCACATGTGGGTTGTTTGAGTACATGGGAAATGATTAGCCACTTATTGAGATCAATAGAACATTACTCAAATACTTTGGTGTAGACAAACTTCACCCCTTTCTAGGTTAAATTATTTTTCAGTCACAATAATTAAGATATATTTAGCACAAAACATACAAGTACCATACTATGATAAAAAAACAATGGATTTCCCCAACAATAATATCTCTGGGACATTACTAAATTTAATTTTCATTGATGGGTCCATATAAATTCCCTAATTTGTGGTCACGTTCACCAAGAATATGGCTTTCTGTATCCAAAATCAATACTTTTTGAACATAGAAAACATTTTCTCCTTCTTTAATGACACCAGTAAAATATATATATTCTCTTCTTATTCATAAATTCTCTAGGATAAAATGATAATTTCATTAATAAATACTAAAAAAATGTTGAGGCAGTCTCTGAAGATTGGATTATTCCAATTCATGATGATGATAGGGGAATTATTTTGTTCAAATGAAATCAAAATGAACTTATATTGTATATACCTTGTCGATAAGGCTATGTTTTGAATATATTCCATCATTACCTTAAGATGATTATATCCAAAATTGGGATTCACCTTTAAAAATTCATAAGGAACTAATATTTTATCATCCAAGTCATCAGTAATTATCAGGCGACACTTGTTCTATATAGAGATATTTTTGAGCTCCTAACAATCAATACAAATCTATATTGGCCCATCCTTTTTATTGAAAAAGTTGACCGATGCTCCCTAATTTTATACACGAGGGAATATGATCAATTGGACTAAATCCTCTTGTATCTAATTATTTAACATCCTCTATTTCATATTGGATAATATTTTTGGGTATTTGGATATACAAGTGGCTATGGATATGAGCTCAATTTAGAACTATACATCACAATCTGGTGGATGTTTGAAAATACCTTTTGTAAATACATTAGTGTAATACCTAACATTCAGAATTTCCTTGAGGTTTATAATTTTCTTTGAATCAACACGTTTTGAATGGTTCGATTCTTCAGAGTGTATTAATACCGACACCATTGAGGGATTTTCTAAATGATATTCAAGATATACCTTGAATTTTTATACAAGAATTGTATTGTTTGAAATATAGAATGTGATTTAATTTTCCTAATATTTGATGTATTCTATATATAACAAGATCCAATCCATGACCAGTATAGCATAAAATTTTACCAATGGAATGATTATAAGATTTTATAGAATATTCCTACCTTATATTCTAATAGTATAAGAGTCAAAAACTTGGGTTTCATTGATCAAACCAATATGTGTTTTTATAGATATATATACTTCAAGTTATCGAGGACCCAAAACAATAGTTTTAGAAATATTGTAGGATACACATGAATGAATAGAACTAGAATCTAATAATACATTTTACATTCTTGTGTGTATATCAATTTCACCATGTATGACATCACTTTCACCCTCCACTTCTGTAGGGGTTGTGGAATTAGATTTACCTTACTCTATTTTCATCAGTGGATACTAATACTGATTACCCTCATGGATGCACAGTTTTCTACATTTGATATGTCCCTTTCACATTATAGTTGATGCTTTGAACCATGGGTAGTATTGTTTGAGGTTCCATTATTTCATCAATATTGTTTTCTAGCTTCAACATGTCTCATTTACATTCATGATCTTTGAGGCCTTCTCTCCCACACATGAAGTATTTTCCCATCCATTTGAGGAAATTCCTATTATTCTTCTTCCCAAATTTCTGGCAGGTGAGTGGTTATATATTCTTTTCTTCTTATTCATTTGAACCAATGGATTGGAATTATATTATTCTATTCGTATTGACATATCCATGGAACTATTCACCAAACTCCATCTTTACTCGGGGAGGACATTGAGCTACATATTCATAACACCCAATGTCTTAGGCAGTTAAAGCAATTTGAAGGTACAGTTTTAAACCATTGAAGAATGTTTCTATTTTTCTATCAATTTTGATAAAACATACAATAGTGTATCATCTATTCCATGAGTTTTTTTACTAATAACCCAAGATAGATTCGCCATATATTTTATTTTTCACCAAGAATTATATCACCATTATTATTTTAAGAGTTATAGGGGAATACATATTTCACGACCCGCCTTCACCAAAAGGAGGGAAGGGTCAGTAGATTGCCAGGCCCTTCCTTCTTTAAGTTCAAGGAGAGATAATGACCCCCGAAACCCGCCTTCAATAGGTCCTGGAGTGGCGACTAGCACCAAGGGTATAGAAAATTCTCGCAAATGGAAGGAATTACCCTTTTTATTTTATAGGATCGAAAGATAAGGAGAAGAAAACCCAACAACACCAAGGTAGAAAGAAAAAGTAAAGCCAAAAGTAAACCATTACCACATGCATGTTTCAAAAGTGAAAGCCACGAGGTGCAAAAAGGTGACTACAAGGTAAGTACCAAAAAGAATAAAAAACAACTACAACTGCTCCAAAAGTCCGAGCTAGTAAGGTCCTGTGTGATCCCCGAAGTCCTCCTGGAAACCTGAAAGCAGTTTTATATACGTAGGGTGAGTATACAAGTATACTCAGTAGGGTAAACCAAGACTCTCGTGCACTAGTGGGGGAACGTACTAAAGTCCCGTGAGAAAAAGAGTAAACCAAACACCTAACAAGGCAAACTATCCATCCCAGGCCTCACCAAGGCTCACTCCCCAAATAACGCAAGTCAAGTAATATATATAATAAGAGCACATCGATGTTTGGGTACCCCGCGCCACTTTCCCATTGGTTATTGAGACATCCTACGCATCAGACCAATCCCGCCATTCTCACCGCAGTCCCACTACCACACCCGCCCGCACACTCCTGGGCTACAACCACACGCAGTCCCACTGCCGAAATCCCGCCCGCACACACCTGGGCCTCAACCGCACGCAGTCCCACTGCTGAATCCCGCCCGCACACACCTGGGCCACAACTGTCACATGTAACCATGCCTAAAAACACCTAGGCCAGAACAACCACCACCACGCCCGAAGAAACCTGGGCCTCATCCTGAAGACACTTGGGAAACCACCTGCCGCACACACCTGGCCAACCACCACAACACCCCGCCCGATGGTTCTTGGGCTAATAATGGACTTCAGGCTATCATAGCCTGCCCGAAGGTACTTGGGCTATCCGGGGAAGGGAGCAGAAAAGGAGCTAATAACCAGCCACTAAGGATAGTGTTGGGAAAAAGACCCTTCCCCCATAAATGGGGGTGTTCGGCACTGAGTGCTCAACTTGGGTGGGGCGCGAATAAGAAACACAAAGCTACAAGTATAGATATAGGTAACAAACACTCACCCAAAACTTAGGTTTTCCTAGCCAACCTACAGAACACAACACCACTGCGTCCGAGTCACAGTTCATGACCCTTGCCCACAAAAACCATTTGTCCCATTCTTGTTTCACGTTCAGTTAAAATGTTCAATTAATTTTAAGCACTACTGGGCAACTACCATAAGCATAACCAAGGAAAGCGTCAAAAGCATGGATCAACCAAAACACTCACACCCGGTTCTGTCAATAGAGGATCTCTCCCCAATTTTTGATATGAACGAGTAACCACTCGGATTTAAAACTTCCACCCACCGAATCCATACCAACAGGAGATCCCATCCCTCAAATTCACACAACCACCGAGAGTATAAAAGAACAGGGGATCCCATCCCCTCCCACATTTCCAGCAATCAGCCCGAAAGGAAAACAACCAACTACCACTACCAACACAAGTCAGGGATTTTCAGATTTAAACGACTTAACACACTCCATGATTTCAAATTCCATGTGTTCTAACCGGGAGTTATCACAGAAGGGTTGATCCTGGTGCTTTCAATTATTCAGCCGGATATACGTGATTAACCAATTCACTTTTCACAGCAGGAGTTTACAACCACAAACAAGCCATTTAAAACATCAACAGGGTTCATTAGTGCACAAACAAATGACCACCAACGGCCTCGATTTTCAGGAGGTGCAAGCCAGCACAACTCAACAAGATGGTCATATAAGAAACAACATCAGAATATAAAACACCATCAACGATCATAGCCCCCCCTCTCTTTCTTTATAGAATTCGTTCTTTATCTTTAGTTAGGTCTGGTTTACCCAATTCTACAGGATCAAAAGCACGCCCACCCCGCATGATACACAAAAGAGAGAGACGAAGGAGAAATTCCCTACTTGTGGATAGATGATCGATGTTTAGGCCGGTGGGGCGGAACCTTACAGATAACGATGCGGCGGGCCCGATGCACCAGAAGAGACACGATCGAGGAAGGGGGAAACCACGGCCTAACCCTTAATTTATAAGAGTCGGGGACAGTTGAGGTGAAAACGCGAAACCGCGTAAGACGTGGAAGTCGTGGGTTGACCACGCGGCTTGACTCATCATTAAAGGTGCTGGGTGGTTTAAACCGAATCATGAGTCGATTCAGTATTTAATTAAAACTTTTGTGCGCATTTCGGGTCTTTAAGAAATTTCCTTATTTTTTTTAAACGAGGCATAATAGAGTTTAAAACCCTATTTGCGAAAAAAGAGCGTTACTGGAACAACTTGGCAAGGCCGGGTGACGTCGGCCGGTTCCGCTGATCGGCACCCTTAAGGATCCGGATTTTGGCAAAGGAAGGGACCAAGGGGGGTCTGGGTCATCACATTAGATACCTATTAAATGATTCTCGTCCTCGAGAATCACAACAAACCAGAAGTAAAGAGAGGGTCCGAACAACCATCTTCGAAAGATACCTCTTAGGAGTGAACCCCTGCTAACTAAAAACACTACCCTATCAAGAACCAAGCAACATACCATGCCAAACCGCCCGGTCATGTGGGAATGGGGATTTTCCCTCCCCCATGTCAAGATATTATCCGCTTTGGGTGGCACTGACTCGCCCACACGGGTTTAATCGCATCCACCATAATGCGTCTTGATTAGGGGTCAGGTTCCCAATTCCCTTTAGCCGGGGCTTTTCACACACAACAGAGGAAATAAACCAGTACATTTCATAGCCAAAAGTCAAACGTTCTACCACAACAGGTAGAAAAAGGAACAAAGCTCAAAACAACCTGGGGTATTGGGCACGCATCTGTGCTTCCCTCTCCCACGTACTCTCTTCGAGCCCGCCATGTCTCCACAACACACGAACAATGGGAATGGCTCGCTCACGAAGTACCTTCTCCTTGCGATCCTCGATCATCACTGGTTTTTCCACAAAGGTTATGTCATCCTCAATGTCCAGTTCACCCCAATCAAGGACGTGTGAATCATCGTGCAGATAACGACGGAGCTGGGATACATGAAAGACATCATGTATCCTTAGCAGCGACGGAGGTAACGCTAGCTGATAAGCCACTTCTCCGACCCGCCGTAACACTTTGAAGGGTCCGAAGAATCTGGGGGAAAGCTTACCCCCCTTGCCGAACCTCCGTTGCCCACGCCACGGGGAGACCTTCAAGAACACGTGGTCCCCAACCTCAAACTCCAAGGGCCTTCTCCTGGTATCAGCATACGACTTCTGTCGGTCCTGGGCCACCTTCATCCTTTCCCGTATGAGCTAAATCTTCTCTGTCGTGTTCTGCACCACCTCCGGGCCAAGGATGTCTGCCTCTCCCACTTCGGTCCAACACACAGGTGAACGACATGGCCTCCCATACAAAGCCTCAAACAGGGCCATACCGATGGTAGAGTGGTAGCTATTATTGTAGGAAAACTCTAATAGAGGAAAGTATCGCACCCATGACTCTCCTGAGTCCTGAACACATGCCCGTAGCATATCCTCCAAGGTTTGGATGGTTCGCTCCGTTTGTCCATCTGTCTGGGGATGGAAAGCAGTGCTAAGGCGTAACTGGGTTCCAAACGCATGCTGTAATCCTCTCCAGATTCGCAAGGTAAACCGTGCATCCCTATCCGAGACTATAGACCTCGGAACTCCATGCAACCGCACCACCTCATTCACGTACTTTCGTGCCAAAGCATCCACAGTACTTGACTCCCTGATTGCCAGAAAGTGTGTCGATTTCTTCAACCTGTCCACCACCACCCAGATGGCGTCGCACCCTCCTTGGACCTTGGGTAGTCCCGTGATGAAATACATTGAGATGTCATCCCACTTCCACTAGGGAACAACTAAAGGCTGCAGTAGGCCACCTGGAACCTGGTGTTTAGCCTTCACTTGCTGACATACTAAGCATTTAGCCACAAATTCTGCCACCGCTCGCTTAACTCCGGGCCACCAGAACTACCTTTTCAGCCCCTGGTACATCTTGGTAACTCCTGGGTGCACCGCTAGGGGTGAGTTGTGGAACTCACTGAGAACCTTGCCACACATCACTCTTGGAACAAACAACCTTTTCTGGAAAAGCATCCGGTGCTGACCGTCCTCTGTCCATTCTCTTGGAGCATCGCCCTGGTCAACCCGATCACGCATCACTTCGCACTCGGGGTCTCCGCACTGAGACTCCTCCACTTGTCGAAATAGAGATGACTACACCATCATCTGATATAGGCAGCCTCTGCCACTATCCATCTTCGCATCAAGGTGTAAGGCAGCCGACTCCTCCATTGACTTCCAGGCATTTTTCGACTCTCGGACCGCATCCTTCTGCGTCCTCCTGCTCAAGGCATCAGCCACCACATTTCCCTTGCCCTCAGTATAAGAGATTTCAATGTCGTAGTCCTGGAGGAACTCCACCCATCTCCATTGTCGCAAGTTCAAGTCCCGCTGGGAGAAGATATACTTTAAGCCTTTGTGATCTGTGAAGACCACAAAGCATTCCCCGATGAGGTAGTTCCGCCATAACTTTAGCGCAAAAACGACCGCTGCAAGCTCCAGGTCATGGGTGGCGTAGTTACGCTCATGGGGGCGTAGCTTCCTGGACCCGTAAGAGATCACCCCTTGTTGCTGCATCAACACGCATCCCATGCCCTGTCCTGAAGCATCACAAAATACCTCATAGGCCATCCCTTCTTCTGGTAATCTCAACACTGGGGCACTAACCAGCTTTTCTTTTAGGTAGCTGAAGGACGACTCGCATTGCTCGCTCCACACGAAAACCTGGTCCTTCTTGGTCAATGCCGTCAAAGGGGCTGCTACCCGGGAGAAGTTGGGTACAAATATCTGGTAGTAACCTGCCAGTCCGAGGAAACTCCGGACTTCTGCCACATTCTTGGGTGCTGCCCAAGAAACAACTGCCTCAACCTTTGATGGGTCGACTGATACCCCCTGCTCAGACACTACATGCCCGAGGAAGTGCACTTCTCGTGCCCAGAACTTGCACTTTGACAACTTCCCGTAGAGCTGGTGATGTCGGAGGACTTCCAAAACTGTCCTCAGGTGCTCCGCATGGTCCTTTTCTGACCTTGAATAGATCAGGATATCGTCGATGAATACCACCACAAACCAATCCAGGTACTCCCGAAAGATGGAGTTCATAAGCCCCATGAACACGGCCGGGGCGTTCGTAACCCCAAAGGGCATGACCACGAACTCGAAGTGCCCATACCTGCACCTGAATGCTGTCTTCGGGTTGTCGCTCTCTTTCACCCTCAGCTGGTGGTACCCAGACCGCAGGTCGATCTTCGAGAACCATCCTGCCCCTTTCAGCTGGTCAAAAAGATCATCTATCCTTGGGAGAGGGTAGAGATTTTTGATCGTCACCTGATTCAACCTCCTGTAGTCTATGCACAGCCTAAGACCTCCATCTGCCTTCTTTGCAAACAAGACCGGAGCACCCCACGGTGACGCAATTGGACGAACATAACCCCTCTTTATCAGATCGTCAATCTGTATCCACAACTCCCGTAGCTCCGAAGGTTCCATCCGGTAAGGAGCCATCGAGATTGGACGAGAGCCGGGCTGCAGGTCTATCCCGAACTCGATATCACATCGAGGGGGTAGAGTCGTCACCTCCTCAGGAAAGATGTCCATAAACTCACAGACGATCTCTGGAACTTCCACCATTTTCGGATCTACTGATTCTACCGTCAGCTCGGTCAACAAGGAGAGGAGAGGTTCCTCCATCCTGTTTCCCTTTGGACAGCTCCGCTCACCGGTGAAGGTAACACGCTGGCCGTCCAAACCTGAGAAAACCACCCTTCTTTGGAAACAGTCGATGACGGCACACACAGAAAATAGCCAGTCGATTCCTAGGATGACATCGTACGGCTGAATCTATAGCAGAAGGAGATCCCTAACCGACTGATGTGGCCCTAACATCAGTCTACATCCCCGACAAATGAACAACAAGTCGGTCTGACCTCCAACTGGTGTGCTCAACACCAGGGGCACTGGAAGTCTCGCAGCATCTAGACCTAAGGCACAGACTAGACTGGGTGCAACAAAGGAGTGCGAAGCTCCGGTATCGAACAAAGCATAAGCAAGAGTGCTAAACACATTGATCATACCTCGAACAACCTATGGCCCTGTTGGAACTGTTTCCTCTGCGGCGTGTAGCTGTCCACGCCCAGCTCCCCTGCCCCTCGGCTGTCGGCCACCTCCTCCTATGTCTGCCTGCGGAGGAGTGGGAGCTCGCTGTCCCTGCTGCTGCTGCCGGAAGGGTCTGGCTGGAAACTACTGCTGCGGCGGATGCTGGGGATGACTGCCACTGCTGTACTGCACCCGATCGGGGCACTGACTCCGGAGATGTCCAGGGCTCCCGCAGATGAAGCACCGTGGTCCCGAGCCTGAAGGGAAAGAACGTGGTCCAGGGGATCGAAACTGAAACTGCTGCGGTCTGCTCCCTGTGGGTCGGAACCTGGAGGGTCCCGATGCTGGAGGCATGGTGCTGACGGCCTTCCCCTTCGATGGTCCCAGCTGGATCCCTTCTCGTGACACTCCGCCTAGAGCATGCATCCTTTCCACCACTTCGGCCTTCTTCTGGACCTCTAAGTATGTCGGAAGGGTAAAGGGGGTAACAGCATACTGGAGGGAGGGTCGGAGCGCCTCCTCCAAACGTTTTGCCCGAGACTCCTCATCGGGAAAGAGGTCCGGAGCAAAACATAGGAGGTCCTTGAACTTGATTCCAAGCTCCCTCACGGACATGCTCCCCTGCTGGAGGGAGAGTAGCTCCGGCCTCTTCTCCGCCTTCATTGTCGAGGAGAGGAACTCCGCCCGGAACTCCTTCTCGAAATCCGCCCAAGCAACCTCATACTATTTCCAATTCCCCAGGTGAAGCATCCACCACTGACATGCCACTCCTCGCATCTGGCTAACAGCCAGAGGAACCCAGTACTCGGTCGAGGTCCGAATCAAGCCGAAGGCTATAACTAGCTCCTCTAGCCAGCCTTCCGTCTTCATATCGGAGGTGCTGCCCTCATATTTCTCGAGGGCCTGTCGCTGGAAGGCTCGAAGAGTATTCTGCCACTGGTCGTCCTCTTCCTCTCGATCAGCTCTCTGCCGATTGGCCAAAGTAGTCTCAGGGGCCTCGATCGCCTGTACCACAGGTGGTCGCCTTCCAGGTGCCATAGCTGCAAGGTAAACAAGGAATGCCTAAGCCCAAGTAGTGCAGAATATCGTTCTTAAAACTTCTTAAGATTTAATTTATTCTTAATTCCCAAGACATCCCAGAAACACAAGAACACAAGCCATTATGATGCATTTACCTTTCCTAGGGTCTCTACCCTACAATCAGTGTGGCCTTACTTGGTCGTTCAGTAGGTCCAGAGTCCTTGCATCGGATCATGGGGGGCCCTAAAATCCCGTGTCCTAGTCAGTCTTCCCTGGCCTAATTCACGCTCCAAAGTCACCCAACACCGTTGCCTTACCATCCCATGCAATCCTCACTGTGCCTAACTCCAGACTCCGTCCTATCTCTCAACTATCACCTCTAATACCATTCTGTCACGACCCGCCTTCACCAAAAGGAGGAAAGGGTCAGCAGATTGCCAGGCCCTTCCTTCTTTAAGTTGAAGGAGAGATAATGACCCCCAAAACCCGCCTTCAATAGGTCCCGGAGTGGCGACTTGCACCAAGGGTATAGAAAATTCTCTCAAATGGAAGGCATTACCCTTTTTATTTTATAGGATCGAAAGATAAGGAGAAGAAAACCCAACAACACCAAGGTAGAAAGAAAAAGTAAAGCCAAAAGTAAACCATTCCCACATGCATGTTTCAAAAGTGAAATCCACGAGGTGCAAAAAGGTGACTACAAGGTAAGTACCAAAAAGGAAAAAAACAACTGCAACTGCTCCAAAAGTCCGAGCTAGTAAGGTCCTGCGTGATCCCCGAAGTCCTCCTGGAAACCTGAAAGTAGTTTTATATACGTAGGGTGAGTGTAAAAGTACACTCAGTAGGGTAAACCAAGACTCTCGTGCACAAGTGGGGGAACATACTAAAGTCCCGTGAGAAAAAGAGTAAACCAAACACCTAACAAGGCAAACTATCCATCCCAGGCCTCACCAAGGCTCACTCCCCAAATAACGCAAGTCAAGTAATATATATAATAAGAGCACATCGATGTTTGGGTACCCCGCGCCACTTTCCCACTGGTTATTGAGACATCCTACGCATCGGACCAATCCCGACATTCACACAGCAGTCCCACTGCCACACTCGCCCGCACACACCTGGGCCACAACCACACGCAATCCCACTACCGAAATCCCACCCGCACACACCTGGGCCACAACTGTCACATGTAACCATGCCTTCAAACACCTAGGCCAGAACAACCACCGCCACGCCCGAAGACCCCTGTGCCTCATCCCGAAGACACTTGGGAAACCACCTGCCGCACACACCTGGCCAAGCACCACAACACCCCGCCCGATGGTTCTTGGGCTAATAATGGACTTCAGGCCATCACAGCCTGCCCGAAGGTCTTTGGGCTATCCAGGAAAGGGAGCAGAAAAGGAGCTAATAACCAGCCACTAAGGATAGTGTTGGGAAAAACACCCTTCCCCCATAAATGGGGGTGTTCGGCACTGAGTTCTCAACTTGGGTGGGGCGCGAATAAGAAACAAAAAGCTACAAGTATAGATATAGGTAACAAACACTCACCCAATACTTAGGTTTTCCTAGCCAACCTACAGAACCCAACACCACTGCGTCCGAGTCACAGTTCACGACCCTTGCCCACAAAAACCATTTGTCCCATTCTTGTTTCACGTTCAGTTAAAATGTTCAATTAATTTTAAGAACTACTGGGCAACTACCATAAGCATAACCAAGGAAAGCATCAAAAGCATGGATCAACCAAAACACTCACACCCGGTTCTGTCAACAGAGGATCTCTCCCCAATTTGTGATATGAACGAGTAACCACTCGGATTTAAAACTCACAACCACCGAATCCATACCAACAGGAGATCCCATCCCCCAAATTCACACAACCACCGAGAGTATAAAAGAACAGGGGATCCCATCCCCTCCCACATTTCCAGCAATCGGCCCGAAAGGAAAACAACCAACTACCACTACCAACACAAGTCAGGGATTTTCAGATTTAAACAACATAACACACTCCATGATTTCAAATTCCACGTGTTTAAACCGGGAGTTATCATAGAAGGGTTGATCCTGGTGCTTTCAATTATTCAGCCGGATATACGTGATTAACCGATTCACTTTTCACAACAGGAGTTTACAACCACAAACAAGCCATTTAAAACATCAACAGGGTTCATTAGTGCACAAACAAACGACCACCAACGGCCTCGATTTTCAGGAGGCGCAAGCCAGCCCAACTCAACAAGATGGTCATAGAAGAAACAACATCAAAATATAAAACACCATCAACGATCACATCCCCCCTCTCTTTCTTTATAGAATTAGTTCTTTATCTTTAGTTATGTCTGGTTTACCCAATTCTACAGGATCAAAAGCATGCCCACCCCGCATGATACACAAAAGAGAGAGACGAAGGAGAAATTCCCTACTTGTTGATAGATGATCGATGTTTAGGCCGGGGGCGCGGAACCTTACGGATAACGATGCGGCGGGCCCGATGCACCAAAAGAGCCACGATTGAGGAAGGGGGAAACCACGGCCTAACCCTTAATTTATAAGAGCCAGAGACGGTTGAGGTGAAAACGTGAAACCGCGTAAGACGTGGAAGTCGTGGGTTGACCACACAGCTTGACTCATCATTAAAGGTGCTGGGTGGTTTAAACCGACTCATGAGTCGATTCAGTATTTAATTAAAACTTTTGTGCGCGTTTCGGGTCTTTAAGACATTTCCTTCTTTTTTTTAAACGAGGCAGAATAGTGTTTAAAACCCTATTTGCGAAAAAGGAGCGTTACTGGAACAACTTGGCAAGGCCGGGTGACGTCGTCCGATTCCGCCGATCGGTCACACAGATCGGTCGCACCGATCGATCTCACCGATCGGTCGCACCGATCGGCACCCTTAAGGATCCGGATTTTGGCAAAGTAAGGGACCAAGGGGGGTTTGGGTCATCACAACATATTACATAAAAATTTCATAAATTATTGTCACTCAATGTCATTCATTTTATCCTTTAAATTTGAACTCTTTATTAATACCCACTATTGATTGGACTCTTGATCAAAATTATAGATGAATAAAGTCCAATTATCTTTCATAAAATAGTGGAACACATATAGTTTATACCATATTTGGTTAACCCATTTTTCAATGATTAGTAGATTGGAAGACCCAATAAATATTGGAGGTCCTTTCCACATAGAAAACTTGATAGGCAATTTCTAATTCATAGGGGAAGGTAGATTTTCTACATGATTTAGGTTATTATTTATAGCATGAGGAAACTAGATAAGAATTACCAAAATGTTTTAAACTTACCTCTATATTCAATGGCGATATTTTCTAGAAAATGTTTTATTATCCCTCACGTGGGTTGTTGGTGTGGTTTCTCCTAGTTTCCAACATTTTATATAATATAAAATTTTGAAAAAATCATAATTAAACAAATAATTTATTGATAATTGATTCTTATACATAAAATAACTCTAATGGAATATCATATAGGGTCCTTATGTTTAATCTATATATATTATTATTCTTATAGGATGATTAGCTATGGAAAAAATTTATACCTATGGGTTTCACTAAATTTTTCTAATACTAAATTCGAAATTAACTAAAGTGTTCTCTAATATCCACTATAGGGACCCAATTATTTCATACATCAAAATTAAATTATTTTTAAAATATAAATTATAATATCAGTACAAATTCAAGATCCAATGATATAATTTCTTGATAAAAAATTACTCGTACAAAACTTGTACAAAATAAAACTAAAACATTTACTTAAATTATCCTCATTTATCTGTATAAATCTCTCATGATCCCTTTATTACATGATGTAACCTAAGGATGTATATCCAAGAAAGGGTTTAGCTAAATCATAACTTGAGGAATAATATGAGACATGAATCAATTTTGAATGGGTGAGAATAATCAACATCATCATATCAAAAGTATAAGATCATCATAATCATAGTTATGAGAGATACATTTGATAAATGCATAGAATGTGTCAGATGCATAATAATGAAACATCATCACACAATGTAAAAATACAAAACAATATTTTGAACAAATATAGTATCAAGTTCACACATAACATGTCTGGATAAATCATAACATCATAAGTTTGAAAAAAGTATAGTATCAAGTTTAAACATAAAAAAAATTATATCATTTTATATATCACAATACCCTATTCATAGGAGGGATAGATAATTATAGGTCCTCCCATACATAAAAAAGGATCATAATCATGCATGAAACTTGAAAGGATAACAATTGTATTCATTTAAATATCCCACAAAAATAAATCGGTTTTTTAAATATTTAACATATCATAATTCATGTGAAGAACATTAAGATTAATACATTGAATTATAAATATCTTAATTTTCCAAATAATATCATTGTATTATTTTAAAGGAGAAACAATTCAAGAGGATTCAAGATATTTGTTGGAAATTGAATCCTTTTTGAAATACCATTGTAAATGGCATAGAAAACATTTTGGAAGGCTAGAAACATGTATGTACACAAAATAAAAGAGAAATAAAATTTAATGGACACATGTTTGATATTATTAGAATATTAATATAGAAATCAATATCAAATAGGAGATAAACAAAAAATAAATAGTTTTGGATTGAGAATATCTTTAACTTAAATCCAACTTTATTTTTTCACTTTTCAATATCTTGAATAATAAATATATGGTAATAAAAACATGGAACTTTTAGTGATTTATTGTAACTTGTTTCAATATTTATCAGTTATATCAATTTTATTATTTTATTATTTTCCATTATCAATGTTAAATAGTTTTGACATCATGTTTTCATTAAAATATTCTCTTTTTCTTCAATTTATAAATTTTTTTTCTCAATTTCAGTTATAAATTACTAGGATAAATTCAAAAATAATAAAATAAATTTACATAAAAATTTAAATAACAAAAATAATTTATTATAACCATCCCTAAGGTTATTGATAAGAAAATATTTTGCATCTTTTTTGTGAATGGTTTACAGACTGTAAAAAGGATGTTGTTAGAAGGGGATGAAAGAGATTAACGTTGAATAAATAATTAATAATATTAATTTTCACAAGAGTTATAAATAATTAATATAATTTTAACATACTATATAATTAAAATTGTGAGATTGTGTTTTGAAAAGGTTTGAGAAAAATATTAATAGATGAGAAAATCACAAAGAAGAATTGATGAAAATATACCCTCTTCTCGGTGTTTCCTCTTTTATACAACAATAAAATCGCTTGATGATTAGAGTTGGTTTTTGCTAGAATATTCATAAGGATTAAAATAGTCATAATAGATATTATTTGAGAAGAGGATTATATTTGGTATGCGAGTTAGGACTGGTTTTCCATGGGGAGAGAGAGTGGTAATTTATACTTGAGGAGAGGGGTATTTTTAGGATTGAATATTGAATAAAATATAATATCAATAGTAAAACTTACAATAATGATATTTTTACCTATCAAATCAGAAATAAATTAAATATAATTTTTTAGTACTTTAGACCCATTTACAATTATAATAAAATATATTATTAAAATCGAATGTGAAAAAATAAAAAAAATGATTTTCATGTAAGACATTTGACTTCAGACTCTGGAAAATAATTTATAGGTTTGGAGAAATTTTTTACCATATTTAAATGAATATGTTTTCAAATTAAGTATATTATTGGGAAATTAATCTTTTATAGGAGTTATTAGGTCATGATTACATCAAGAATTATGTAATTTAAAATACACACGTTTTGAAAAAATAGTTGTTTTACTATTCACCTGAAAATTAAATTAGTTCAAAAACTTACCAAAAAAGAACACTTAAATATTTTTGATGTTAGGATTTCAAAAATTATGTTATTTTTGTCAAAATAATTTTATTGCACAGTTAGTTTTAATTTTCAATATAGAAATTATGAGTTTTATGAAATTCTTTAAAATACAGTTTATTTAAAATGTGTTTGTATTTTATTTTTGTTTTAAATCAGGATTTTTATTTTATGGAATTAAAATATATATATTTAATTAAATTATTTATGATTAAAATTATTTATTTTTAATTTTTTTACTTTTTGGTGAAATTACTCTTCCAATGCTAATGTTTCTATTATAAACAGTCATGTTAATTTTCTAATAGTCACATTTCTTCCTATAAAAACCCCTATGTTTCTTAATTAATTGTCAATATCAATTCATTTCAATGTTATACATATCCATTTTCTAAATTATCTATTGGATTACTAGTATCATGTTTTATTTCTATATTATTTCCCTTGGGGGAGATTATTCTAATTCCACTTTTCCTAAATTATATTTTTTATCCAATTGTAATGTTTAAAATTTTCATCGGGTTTTTTCTGGTAAGTGTGACAAGATTTAATTATGAAATATTTTTTATTTCCTTTGTCTGTTATATGAATATAATATTATATAATATAATATAACAAACATTTATTTCAAGAAACATACAACATTTATTAACATTAGGATGTTAGAGATACATTAAAAATCGTCTATGCTATCTCACTTTTTAATACAAGCAATTCGTCATAGCACTTCATCAAGAATGATTCACACATGTGACTATAAAAAATGTGTCAGATATGTATTTATTTTACTGTCTTACTTAAACTCATTAGTACACCATGTGCATAGAATTTAATGTGACAATTATACTTCAATCAATGGGTTGAGAAACCATTTTACATTAATATGGAAGGAATAAATCCTTCCTGAACTTAATAATTCAGTACATGTCCTTTGTGACACACCAAAAACACATCAATTCTAAAAAATATATGTTGCCATGTTTTCGGTCAGTAAATCTATGTATTTGAGCCATGCAATGCATTTATATTATTATAAAATTATAAGGAAAATTTAAAACACTGGTAGACATGAATACTTGATGACACATAAACATCTGTATCTACTACTTGCAGGTTTGATCTCATAATATCCCTTCATATATATTTTTAAGTCTCAACATCATGAGATGAAGTCTCATATACTTATGAGAACTGACAATAGACTACAAAAATATCACGTTCCTAATTATAGAATTTTATCTGGCTGAAGAAGTATGTTTTAGAATTCCATAATTTCATTGGAATTTTTTAATAATGGCTGGGATATGATATTACCTTTTTAATTCAATAAACACTCTAGGAAATTTTTAAAATTATGGAATACAAAACAATGAATAAAATATTACAGTATATATTATTATAATTGAAATATTCAAATACAAATATAATTAAATGTATAAATATTCATTCTTTAACACAAAATTCAACACAACATATAACATAATATTCTTGTAGTAACTACAAACATTAACATGGATAACAAATCTCAAGTTTCTATACAGAAATAATGGGTATATTGATTTTAAACACTTAACAAGTTAAATAAATAATGTATATATCAGTTTTAGAACCCTTCAAATTGATTAATTAATTATATAAAATTAAAACTATATAGAATAAAAATATATAATATCATTTAAATATATTTCCCCCATAAACCGAGTGGTATGATTACCAAGGTGAATACCCTTTAATCTGAAAAAAATATATAGAGTCTTCACAATATATAGAATAAAATGATATATGATAACTTCAAGGGATTTTGATAGAATATTGAATGGGGTTACAATCTATATGAATATCCTTTAACTAAATGAAAAACTAAAAGGATATTCACAATGAAATATAAAATTAACTTATCAAAGGATAAATATAGGAGCATATGTTAGGGTATTTTCATTGCCTACTGATTTCAATAAAAATTAATCAATGAATAAAAATGTTTTAAAATTAATATGTATAGAGTAATGATAGATATACCAGTTTTAAAAATAAAAATTACGTGACACACATATTTGATGCTTATTTGGGGTACAAAATTCATTAATGAGAAACTTATATGTTGTATAATTTGATATGAATGGTTAAATTGTACCAAAATGTGGTTTTCCACCTAGGGACTCATTATTTGATGAACTAGATATATCACTATCATTAATCCTTAGAGAATTTATCATCTTTTATATTAATAAAACCTTATTACCATACATACATGGAATAAATTGGGATTTAAAATATAGAGTTTGTGGATATGGAAATATTTTTCCTTATAAGTTTGGAAATTTAGATCATGAAAGGGAATGACACTATACCATTTATATTAATTTAATAGATTCATATAATTATTCATTATAATATTTTGTGGGAAAATTTAAAGGGAATAAAATGTATTATAAATATGGACTAAATATAAAAAATTAGAAACCATTTCTTTAGGGTAATAATAGCATAAGAAAAGGTTATAATGAGTGGGGATAACTAATATTTAATTCACTATATATTATATGAATTATAATAAAATGTAAATATAATCAATAAAGAATATGATATAGCTGTCTAAGAGTGATTATTACACAATAATTGTGAGTAGTTAATGAAAACAATGAATTGGGAATGCTTACCATGGAAAATAGTTTCTAAATAATTGAGAAAAAAACATTTAAAAATTATGAGTTTATTCAAATGAGTATTTATAGTGAAATTAAAAGGATAACCATTGGTAGTTATTTTAAATAATTAGAAATAGTATCATTTTGATGTGTAATTATTTATTACAAGGTGTTGATGATTGTTGGATTTTAGAGAGTCCCCTTGTGAAGTAAATTTTTAAAGGGGAGCTTTGAGTTGATCTAAATTAAGACATGGTTTGTTCAGAATTGATATTAAACTAAGTGTATAATTACTCTCATAAGAATCATTTTAAGATGTGGTGTTTTGCATAGATAATAATAACATTAGACTTTTTTTATTACTAGAGTCTTGATGAAATCATTTAACATTTTTTTGAAGTGATTTCATGTTTCATTTATAGAAAACATGATCAAGGAATAATTTGAGGCTCATTGGAGTTGAGTCAAACGATTAAGATACTATGATTTGTTGGGTTGAAGGGAATCACAATTTTAAGTGTATATAGAATACCATAGTGAATCCTATATACTAATGAACCGATTCTTTAAAAGATTATTTCATGTGTTCTAGATAGACGATATTCATGTGAAGTGAAATACCACATTGTAATTATACTCATCTTATAGTAAACTAAAGAAACATTAGGTTAACTTAATGATATCCATTATATTGGGTATGTGTTTGATCATTAAAAGATTCAACTAAGTTTTTGTTGAAAATAAAATCATGAAGAAAAAATGATAATTCCATAATGTGTTGGATTAGGCTGTAATGTATATTTTATGAGAATTCTCATTTTCACTAGAATAAGGTGCCATTGGGATCATTCCATGAGCATTATAATCATAATATAAACTATTTTCAAAGGTAATGGTAGATACGGGGAGATATTATTTTCATAACCAGGGTAATTTCACTATACATTTATTATGTTTAGGGTTATTTATGATTCACATTATAAATCTATTTGATCTAGTTATCAAAATCCATGGAAAGAGGTCATGATGTAATTATTATATACTATAAAAATAGAAGACGGTCATGCCTGAATTAAGAGAGATTAAAATTATGATGCAACTCCGAGTACGTCTAAATTTTATTCTAGGATAGTTACCAAAATTTGTTGGATGATATTAATGGAGAAGTATAAGAGTTCTTGAAAAATCCATATTTTCAAGACACTTAGGGTGGGGAAAAAATAGAATGAATTTTTTTATGATTATAGTTCTATCTTTTACATAGAGTTTATGTCCAAATCCCTTATATTTTATTATATTTTACAAGTAATAAAATTGGAATTTGGGTAGAGTGGTATCAATAATTTCATAATAGGGTTTAACCAATTGATAATAATATACAGTGAACCTTATATTAAACCGTTCTCTATGTGGGTACATTATTATGCTTTCCATCACTATCACATCTTCATTTTGGGATACATATTCATTATTAAATAATGATAATGTATTCATTTATAATTGGATTTCTTAGTAAATTTTTGATTCACTAATTAACAGTGATGATACACTCTCTCGAAGGCATATCAAAAGTAAAGAGGAATAGGGGGATGGGTGGGTATTATTTGAAAATATGGATGATTTTCTTAATAATTTATAATTATGGCCTTTAGAAATTAATGAGGACGAATATTGAATGCCCTTTTATTACACATGGTTTACAATCATAATATTTTATATTTAAAAAATTTATTTAATATATATTAGTTAGATAACCATAATTATATTTTTTAAAGTATTTTCTCCATGGAATATTTTATTCATGAATAATTAGTTTCGACAAACATAAAATTAATTTTATACACTGAAAAATTCATTATATTATTATTAATTTTATTTTAATATTTAAAAATAAATTAATTTTAATAATTAACACATTTCAAGTTATGATGAAATTAATTTTATTTATTACATCAGTTTTACATGAAAATGATGTCATAATTAAACTATATATGTATAATATATTTTTTATTCACATGAAAATTCAATGATCTCTGAAAATTATCAAAACTCATCATTGGATAATATTTAAATTGTTATTCCCAATTTGATGTAATTGATTTGAAAATAATTTTCTATAAATGATAAATATAATTTTCAGATAAAAATTATCAATTTATTTTAGCATTATCTATTTAGAATGAAATATTTTAAAAAACCATTTTAAATATTTTTATTATTATAAGACATATGTATATAATTATATTCTATAACATTTAATAATGTAAATTATTTATATCTTCTATTTATAAAATTAGTATATGATAATATTTTTTTACTCGACACCTATATATATAACAACCACATTATTTGTATGATACTAAGATTACTATGTTACTATTTTAATGAATGTCGTACCCCTTTAACAATTATATTATCCATTCAAAATAATCTTCATTAAAATTTATTAAATCATTCATACTATTCTATTAGTTAATTTATCTTTTCCACTCCATTTATTATTGTTTATTCATAATATCCATGTATCGTTATATTTTTTTAGAATATAATCCCCAATGATTTGGCTTACAATTTTTTTGTATTTTTGTATTTTTTCTATTTATAATGTTATAGACATTGTTATAAATTTAATGTTAGAGATATTATTTCATTTTCATGATTAAATAAAAATAAATTTATTTCCTGAATAAAACTATGAAGTGGATTTTTTTTCAACAAAATTCAAATATAATGTAAGATCCTGAACTCCTAATTATGGAAATTATTGATTATGTTTCTTTTTTTAACTCCATTTTTTGGTTAAATAAATTTTTATCAAGATTATGAGGAGCCTTGTGGGTTCCCTGTAGGGATGGAATGTTAAAGATGAGTAAAAAAATCCATCCAGTGTGGGTTGTAGGTTTAGGTCATAGTTTGTGATAACTGTGCGCATGAACCATGAGAATTAGATAGGTTGGTCCATAGTTGAAAACAATATTCATGAAGGGTGAAAAAATTATGAATTCTTTGACATAGGCATCTCGCAAGGCCTCTTCATTATTTTTATAACTATGTGGACTCCCCAAGAGACTGTGTGACCTAAGAACACTCAAGATAGAGGGTAGTGCATGATTTACTAAAATGTGATGACAAGCTGTTTCCCCATTAAAAATTGGAGATCCTATAATTTCCACCATGAGATTTATTAAAATTCCCCCCATTTTCCAAAAATTTAACACCACAGTAGATGGGGTTATGATTTTCCCCCTCAATATTAGAAGTGGTGGTTCTCATTTGATTCTTGTCAATTTCAAGTGCCTTTGGTTTCAAATTGAAGATAAAGGTGGGTTTAAAACAAATTTTTATCTTTTTTCTAAAATAGGTATTGTGGAATGATTATTATACTTTTTAATCTCTTAAAATAAACATTACAATATAGTATTAGTTGGGGACATAATTGGTGTTCGATTTCAAATTAAGGAATAATATTAAGTGATAATTTGTTAATGATCATTAGGTAACAGACCTATAAGTTATATCCCATAGTTGCTATCTAGTTTTATGTGTATATGGTTATTATTGAGAGTTTTTATCCCATCCATTTGTTATCCTTGTAATGAAATTGTAAATTGGTTATCTTAATATTTAATTTAAACACACATGATCCATGTGGAATCATTTGAGGTTGATTTTTCTAGGCTAAAAGACACTCAAGAAGTGTACCACTTCCTTGAATAGTGAATTGAGAGGTCCAAGGGTAATGTTAAGGATTTATGAGGTAAAACCTTTGATTTTTTTGGTCTTAATGCAAACAAGGAATTATGGAAAGAAACCAAATTCAATTATGGAAAATTATTAACATGACATAAGAGGTTGTTTGGTAAATGTTGAACATGTTAAATGGGGTATGTAATGTAAATGGTAAATGTGAAAAATATTTAAAAAATCTTATGAACATGGTTAAGTTGTTTGAGTGTGGGGATTAGACTGAGGTTTCACTCCATGGGTCGGGCTAGATTTATTCTCTTATTCCCATCCCTATATTTCATTGGGTTGGGAGTCGGACTGTGGCACTTTTCCCCTACAAAATTCATGTAATTTGATCACTTAGACTGAGGCCCCAAGTTAATATTAATGTTCATATAGACAGAGGATTAAAGGTAAGATTATATATATATGTTTTAAAATGATTTTCCTTATGATTTAGAAAAACCAATCCCATTATGCATTGTCTAGTTTACTAGTATAGACTGGAGTTAATTTGATGAATATTTTTAAGACATTTAAAATAGGTTAAAAGTGGTTAATATCATTATTTTCAAATGATTAATAATGTTTTTATAATTTTTATCCATTTTATTTACTGTACTTATTTATACACTACTATTTAAACTATATTTTTTAGAGATCATTGGTGGCTAGCTACTGAGTTGTGCTCCCACCCTGCTCATGTAATCATTAGGTAATGAGCATACTTTCTAGTAGCATGTGAGGACAAAGTAAAATGACCTATACTAGAGGGTTAATGTTGGGATCATGAGTTTTCATGGATTAGGGAACCATACTTGTTCTCAATATCTATTTTAGGGACTCTTTAGACGGTATTTATTTTGGTTTTTCTTTTTCTTTATATTTGGACCTCTAAGACATGACATGACCTAGTTACTGTTTAATGTGGGAATGCACTAATTTATTTGAAATGAATTTTTGATTTGTGTTTTTTATTAATAATTTCTATATTTTATAATTTTTATGATGTTTCATACAATGATAAGGAGGTTATAGTCTCCCCATGTATATCATAAGTCCTTTTCTACTAGTGAACAATATTTTTCATAAAAAGAGGCATTCTAGGAGTTTTAGAATGGATCAGCCTGGGAAACTAGTTATAGTGGATCCTAGGTTGGAAAATTACTATGTTTTATAATAGAGTTTTTAGTTTATATTGTTTAATTTATTTAGGGATGGTATATATAAGACTAGGTGGTTTTAGGCCTTGACCTTAAGCCCATGCATAAGAGTAGCTAACCCCTCTATTACGGAATTCCCAAGTACCTCAGGTGGGCTTGTTATTCTTAATATTCATTGATACAATATAATTATATTTCCCCATTAGGTGATTCAATTTCTACACGGAGTTATTATTTTATTATATATCACTTATGGAATGAAATAATATGAGTTTGTGCATGAATGAATTATTTTAGGAACAAAGGAATACTAGTTCCATTAACCATGTTAGGAACCCATGGGAGGGAAGGTTGTGGTTGATTATTGTAATTAAGAACTAATTTTAAATCCTATAGAATTTTAAAGAAAATGGGCCTAGTAGATATGTTTTAATTATACAAATAATTTAAATATTGTTTTGACATGGTTAAACAAGTATCTAAATGGGAATTTTTTAATGAAAATGAAATGGTTTAAATTTGGGGGGGGGTTAAAATGAAAAAAAATTATAAGTTGGGGTTTAATCCTTATTGACTGTGGACTATGAAAGGGGTATTTGAGTATATAGATAGAGATATGGTCTTTTTTGGAAAATACATGTGAGAGGGGTTGATTACGACTAGTAGTGAGCCTTGATTTGTTTATATAGTGGAAAACTCATGTTATGTGTTTTGGGATGTGCGTATGGAATTGTAGAGAGATACTATGATTATGACTTCCATCATTTGGGAGAAAAGATGGTATCATCAAGAATTACACACTATTAGTGGAGTAGGAAACCACATTTCATCTTGTTAGAATATGGGAAGATAAATTCCACGAGAAAGTTACTCAATTTATGCAAATGATGGAGATAGAGCTAGGGAGAGATACACAGAGTATGTTTGATTTTACTAGAGAGTTTCAGTTATAAAATCCTTTGATGCTTTCTTAGAGCGAAAGGAACTGAGGAAGATGAGTTCTAGACAGAGTCAATAAAATTTATTTTAGAACACATATAGAATACTATAGAGATGATATTGATGTTTGCGGAATACATGTTACGAGGATAGGTGAAGCACAGTTGTAATATCCAGCTCTAGAATGAAAAGACAGATGGTATACTAAGGAAATATTTCTAGGAAAATTTTATAGAACCTTTATATCAAGAAAATATGATATAGTATAAGCCTAAATAATTTATAAGGTTGAATTAGGGTACTATATTCGTTATTGACTGTGATTTCCACTTGACTAACTTGAAATTCTTTATTAACAAATTAATAGGGGATGATGCAACTATGAAGATATATTTCCAGGATGGATATAAAAAGGAGATTATTTCCCTAGTGAATATATTAAATTTGAAGAGGTTTTCAAAGGTATTGGATCAGGATCTCCTTTTATAAGATAACCTAGAGGATTCTTATAGTGATGGTTATGTGGTTCCATTTGGTCACTCAGATGGTACGACTTCTAAATTTAGGAAGATCCCTTTAGATGTTTCTTTAACTACTTTAAATTTTATGAAATATATTTGTCCAAATTAATTTAAATACATTGATACATTATGTAACAGACAATTCACATTCTATATTTCCTTATATACAACAGCATGTTTACCTTTCATTATAGGCAACATGAAGTCTCATCGATATTGTGTGTTAAATGTAAGACTGAGTTTTTTGGAACACCTATATAATATTTTTATTTAACATGATAGTTATTACCTTGAATTTGGAGTGGTAGGAATTAATATTATTAAATAAATTTTGAATATATGGTTTAAAAATGTTTATATAATTATTTCATTGGTGACCAATTAATTAGAAATTAATATAACAAAACCAATTGAATATATAGGATTCATTTTTTAAAAAAACTTATTACATGACTAGAATGGGGATTCACCTTAATAAATTTAATTAATCACCCTTAATAAAAGATATTAATTTAATTTATATGTAATATTTTCAATAAATTTCCTTTAAATTCTTTTAATATTTTTATTGGCATCAAATAGGAACAAATACATTTGTAATCATTGTAAGTGTGTATAATTTTAAATGAAATTATTCCACCTTTTAATGGTGGAATTATTTTAATACAAAACATTGATAAAATTATATTTTTTTAAAAAATTAATATTCTTTTTTGAAAGTGTGATATCAAAATTTACTTTGGGTGAATTTTGGGTATCATTCCGAGAAGATTTATTTTTTTGATGAATAGTAAAAAACAAAACTTTTTAATAGAAATCTTATTTTTCATCTCATTTATTTATATAGTTAAATTATTTTTTAAATTTTTTAAAAATAATAAGTAGTTCTATTATAAAAAATATCCATTTTTGGTCTTTGGATTTCATTTCACATTGAAATTGAATATAATAACATTTCAATATTTTAAACGTTTTACTTTAAAAACCTTTTGTGTCATCCCATTTGCAGGATTAATTTTATATTAAATTATACAAATATAAAAATCTGAAAAAATGGATTCCATATTAGGAATAAACATAATTTATAATTTCAATATTGATCAACATTATTTTTCACCAAAAACATTAGTCGATGTAATTAAAAATATTTTCAGTGATTATGGTCAAAACGAGTTTAATTTATAAGTAATCATTGAATTCAAGGTGTAAAAATGAACCTAATGTTTTCTAAACATTATTTAATGTAAATATTTAGACCATTCCAACTCTATCCTTTCCAAATAGTCTACTTATGAATCTTTTAGGACACGTAAAATGTGAGGAGCCCTCCAATATTTTCAATAATACAATGTGTGTCCTCTGCCTCCAATATAAAATGACACCCTATCTCCACAAAACTCTGAAGAAATTTTGTATCATATCAATACTACAAAAATAAACTCCCAAAATCATTTCTTTTATACTAGAATCTTCACATTGTGCATAAATCAAACCAATAATGTCTTTTGGAGACAACCAAAATGAGTTAATTGAAGAATAGATATCATTCATCAATGAGTAGGATTGTTTTATTTCTTTATACACCCATTAATTTATTCTTATATATTTATTATATATTAGAATCAGTATCCCAAATAAAAGTATAAATATTATTGTTAAGGGTTTTACCTTCGTATAAAAACAATTCCATAAAATGGGTAAGGAAATATATGTTCCTGTGTTTGGCGGACTACAACCTCCCGGAATATTATTGTTCATTTTTCCTTTACCACCTCTCATAGTTTGAATTATTATATAATTACTATTTTAAAATGATATATGTGATATTATTGATGTGATAATAGTTTTTTAATTTTTATATGACACATTTCATCTCTGTTTCTATATTGTTGGAATATGATAACATTGTTTGTGAATGGGTGGACAACTGCCTCCTCAACGCGATGTGATAGGTTCACACATTACATAGAATATATTAAGGTTTAATTTAATAAAATATTATATATAAATGAATGATATAATAAATTCCTGAAAAACTAGCTTTATATAAATATATTATATCATATTCCTTCTTACCATTTCCCACATTGAAAAAGTGATAACGTTATTCGGGGATTCATGCACCACATACTCTTGGAAGCGATGTGATTCCGAATTTTTCATCACCACATAAAAAATAATGAGATATATAAGTATATATAATAAAATAATATGGTATTTATGATATAATAATCCTTCTAAATGTATAAATTTTTCAAACCATATTTCAATTATGGTCATTGAAACATGGGAATGTTACTCATCCATACATACGACCCATCGTCTCCATGATCTCAAAACTAGGTAATTTTTCATAACCATATTTCTTGAATGATTTTGAAAGAATAATTGATATAAAAATTTGATAATTATTTCATGGTAATTATTATTTATATGTTTAAATAGTGGGCTCATCTACATTATTCAACTAATCAATGTATGTTTTCACACATAAGATGAATATGGTCAAAACAACCAACTTAAATATTATTGATTATATAATTGTTTATAACTAGTTTATAAGTTAAATATAATTAATAAAATAACTATAAATGTTACTTAATAAATTAAATAATTAACATATGTTTAATATTTATTATTATAGAAGACACACATGATAAATCAGACTCAAGGAATGGGATTTTTATTTCACATTTTTACATCCATGTGATAAATGACATATTAACCTCTTAATTATAGTTTTTTATGTATATACTACCAATTTTGATATTTTATATCATAAATTATTATATATTCATGGATTTTAAATGATTCATTTTATGACTATTACTTTTGGTGTTTCACATTCAAATGTTATCAATGCTTTTAGGGATTTCCAAACACAATTTCTATTCATTAGGAAAAAATTATATATCCTTAGATAGTCTATACCAAGTATATGCATTAAATGATCTCTGATTTTTTTATGATTTACTTCCACTTTTATTTTTGTTTTTAAAATTTTCGTGCATAATTATTTCATATATTTATTCTCACTCCTATGATATGATCTTCATATGGGATTTTCATATCACCTTTTAAGTCAGTGAGATAAATGACATATTCACCACATACTTATTTTTTTGCGAATAAAATTCATATTTTAGAACATTATATCACAAATTATTTTATCTTATTTTTAATTAAATTTTTTAATATTATATAATTTCTTTTAGGGATTTTTCCATATGTTACATTAGTTTTACGTGGTTTCATCTCATTTTCCATTTCATTGAGACATATTTGTTATTTAGAACCCAAGTGTTTTTATATGGTGTATATTCTAAATATGGGTGTATTGAATAATTCATACACTTGAATTTACGGGGTTTTAAATATCCATATTTTCATTTCTCTTTCTTGGGGTTTATGGTTTCAATGTTACTAAAGATGTAATGGATTTTTATCACAATTTTCCTCCTTTTCGATGTTTTTTATGTTATACACATATCTTATTTTATGTGGTGTATATAACAGTCCATTGACATGCTACATCATGAATATTCTTATTCTTATTATATTCTAATTTTCATTTAATGCTTTTCCTTCATCAGGATTATGATTCAAACATTTTAATGTGGTATGAGACACTTTGTAAAGGTAAATGATTATTATTTTAAAGAATGTTTTTAGTTAAATTGTATGTGAATCTTCATTCATAAATTTCAACAAACCATGTCGTTTATTATACTCCACACAGGATAATTAATATCGATACCATCCTATTTAATTCAATCGATGGAATATGTCTTTCATAGTGATTTTATGGAAATGTTACATTTTCCATAGGTTATCGATGTTTTAAAGAGACTGATTTGGAACCCATTTTTTATGGGTAAATCACATTTCAATAAAAGTTTTTAGGAACCCATTTATTTTATAATAAATAACTATGTTTTAATGTGTTTTTATGGAACTCATTTCCTTTCCATGGGTAAATCATGTTACAAATAGAATGAAATGAATCTGATTTCTTTTACAAGGGATTATCATGTTTCAAATAGTTTGTTAAGGAACCCATTTTCTTTCCATGAGTTAATTGTGTTACAAAGATATTGATCCAATACTAATTTATTTTCCTTGGGTTATTCATGTTATAAAGAGATTATTTGGGAACCATTTTCTTTCCCATGGGACAAACATGTTTCAATGAGATTGATATGGATCCTATTTGTCTTCCATAGATTAGTCATGATTCAAATAGACTATTCAGGAACCCGTTTCTTTTCCAAGGGACGACTATTTTTCAAAGAGTATGTTATGGAAACCATTTTTTTCCATAGGTTAATCCCATTACAATTATATTGACTTGATTCACATTTATTTTCGATGGGTTAATCATGTTTTGAATGGAATAATGATTATTTATGTGTTTTATAAATATTGTGGATCATGGAAATATTACATGATGGGGTGGCCCTGATAGTGTCGGGATATCCCATTAAAACATAACATGGGGTAGCCTTGTTAGCGTTGAGAAATCATGTTACAATATAAAATGGGTTGGCCTAGATAGCATTGGGGAAACCCATTACCTATTAACATGGGGTTGTTTAGATAACCCTAGGTAAGATAGTTATATCTATCTAATGCATTTTGTAATGATTATATTGGATATTAGTCACATGTTCATTCCAATTGGAAGGGATTTTGAACGGATTTTATGAAAGTGATACACCATTATACAAAAATGAGTTTCAATTTATGGTTATGGGTTTATATTATTTCTAATGATTGAGATTGATATCAAAGTCAATTTTATTGTTTATATAGATCACTCTATCCTTTCCCTTGATTTAAAAATTTATGATCCAGATATTGATGAGTTAGATATCAATTATGAGTCGCTGATTCACTTTTTATTATGTAAATATACCATCATTAACACCTATTCTCATTGATGAAATTTATTTATTAATGCTTATATTGTCTTTTTTTAGCATTTCATCTCACCCTTCTTATGTTTCATTTTCCCCATGTCTTAATGAATTGTGTTTAATGATTTATGTCTATAAATTATTTCACATGGGTGATGTTGATGACTTATTATAAACTATGAAAATGTGGGTAAAATGGTAGAATGTTAATTTTAAAGACATTTTAATTGTTTATATAGGATATTTTTCTTATTATCTAAAGCACTATACCTAAAGTTACTCTAAAATGTAAGTGATACATGTTTTCTTATTGATACTTTAATGTCTGGTGGAAAAAATTAGGTCACCATTATCAGAATAAAATTTTAAAATGTAATGTTATTGATTTCAACTTGTAATTTAGGAGTGTGTCATCTAGGATGTTATAGTGTCGAACATGGTAGTGGTAGATAGTACATCTATAAAAGATAATGGTTTCCTCATGGTAGTAACATAGTGTTATGTTATTAGTTTTAAAGTACAAAATACAAGAATGGATAGTGTCCCAAACCACCGGTTGAGTTCTATGAATGTGGTAGAATGGGAGATGTACATAGGTTATGTATGAACCATCAATTGGTGGGAACTCATGGAAGTTCAATGATGTCGTAGAGTGTAGGAAGCGTGTCTGCAACCCCATACTGGGAAGTAATTTTTGAGTTCTACTGGTCATATAGACTGGGGTGTTTGATGTGGGGCTTCTATACATGATCATCATTACTATAATGGTACCACATTACTAGGGACTTATACCATGACCCATGGAAGAAGAAGATGTCATATGCATGTAGTTCAACCTTCCCCTAGCAGTAGATAGGTAGGGTCATTGACTGTTCATGGTATAATTATTTTATCTTCTACAATTTTAAGTGATTTGTTTAATAATATTCCTCAAAATATTTTATATCTATATAGTTTTGGAATGTATTGGGTCTATCAGTGGAAAATATGCGGGATTATGTTGATTGAAACACCATTTAGAGTGCGTGTATAATGTATCCGTCAATGTATGGATTATTCCCTTAAGTTTGGAGGGTACAATTTCATTTGGGACTTTTTAGTGGTTGAGATGTCATGTTTTTACATGATATTGGCATTGGATTGGATGGTGTTTTATCAATCCCATATTGACTTCTGAAAAGTAACATTCACACCACTTTAGGGTGAAACTTATAATCTGTGTGGGTAATGAAAAACCTAGTCATGCCATGAATATAGAGTTCCTCATTCATTGGGTGAGCTCACAACCCAAGTGTCATGCATCGTTCATGATGATGGGGAAATAAAAAATATATATTTCCACCTATGGTGGATCAGTTTCTGGATGAGTTTCTTGATGAATTCTTAGGGATACCTCCTGAGAGAGAGAGAGAGAGGATAATTTTATAATTGAATTAATTCCTAGAGCTGAGCTGGTATCCACTACACCTTATGTAATGGAACCATGATAACATCAGTAATGTAAGTATCAATTGGAATAACTAGAGAAAAAGGGTTTTTACCTATCCCAATACATCACCTTGAGGATATCCAGTTTTGTTTTCTAAGAAGGATTATGTGACATTTCAGTTGTGTGGGATTACTAAAAGTTGAATAATAAGAATGTTAAGAACTGATATCCTCTTCAACATATCAATGATCCTTTTTACCAGACGAAAGTTTATTTTATGTTATTAAAAAGTGATTTGAGGCATGTGTATCAATAGTTGAGGGTGAGAGCTTTTGATATTCCACAATATGATTTTAGAAGAAGGTATGATCTTTTTGAGACCATTGTGATTCCATTTAGGTTGATGAAAAACCAAAAACTATTTATGGAATTTATGAACCATATATTGAATCAACACATCAATAAATATTTAGGTTCTTAAGAGGATGATGTCTTGGTTTACTCCCAAACTCATGATGATAATGAAGAACCCCATGAAATTATCCTGGGTACACTAAGAGAGCATGTTTTATACTCTAATCTATCTACATGTTAGTTTTTTATTTACATAGTACATTTATTGGGTCACATTATCACCGAGGAATGTGTGTCAATAATCCTAAATTATGTTTATTCAGATACTTCATGGTAGGATCTGATTAATGATTTTTATATTTGAAGATTTATGGGGTTGTCAGGATATAATAAGATGTTCATCAATGTATTTTATCACTTTTAAGAACGAATTTTGGGAATTACCAATAAGGGTTTCAAGATTGATTCATCTAGATCATATGATAATTCTTTGTAGATGTTGATGAATTGGTTGAATACTACACCAATTATGATCCTACTAAAGGCTGGTAAAATTTATTCTTTGTTATGTGATGATTATGGTATTAGGAATATAGTAGTGATGATGTAGGGAGACCAGATTGTGGAGTATGAGTGATTAAAGTTGATTGTGAATGAATAAAATTGACCAACACATGATATTGAGTTGGTTATACTAGTTCGTGAATTTAAAGTGTTGGCGCACTACTTTCTAGGTGAAAAATTTGTTGTGTATTCCTATCATAAAACCATAATGTATATATTCTTAAATTTTAGATTGATCATTTGACAGTGGAGAGGGGTTGAGTAAATAGAATCATTTTACTTTGAGTTTGTCTTCACATCGTGAAATTTAAACAATGTTAAAGATTCATTGAACTAAAAGAAACAGACTTAAGAAGTGAATGAGTCTAGTTCTGAGTGGAATATGATGGCCATGTTGGCTAAGGTGCATATAGTGGTTCCTGAGGGACCGGGATAGATGACAATTGTTTATTTTTCTATTTAGTATACACTTCATAGAGAGATCAATGATAGGCATTGTTAAGATTCAGTGTTTTTTTCATCAAGGGAAATCATAAAAGGTGGGGATTCAACTTCAAACTACACTATGGATTTATTGAGGCAATTTTCATTTGTGCCTAATTTTATGTGGGATGGTTTGATGCATGATGTTCATACCTATATGTGGGTTATACAACTTGGTTTAACTAAATTGTATCATTTACTTGATAAAGAGTATTGATAGACTTAGATAAAGAAATAGGTGGTGGTTTTAATGAGATGATGCTACAATTTTCAGTTAGTAATGATTGAACATAAGTGTACAGGTGGTTTCATACTACCATTACCCATTCTTCCATGGATATTGGATGAACTCACTATGGATTTTGTTGGGGTATTCTGAGGATATGTCAAAATAATGACAATATATGAATAATTTTGGATTAGTTAACCAAGGTAACACAATTCATATAGATTTGAGAAACATTTAGCATAGATCATTTGTGTTACTTTTAAAGTAATGAAATAGTACATTTTCATGGGGTAACTCAAGGTATTGTATCAGATTGTGATAGAAAGTTTACTTCACTCTTATAGAAAGGGTTATAGAAGGTGTTTAGTAACTGAGTGTTTTTTAGTTTGACAATTCACCCACAGACATAAGAGAAGTTGGAGTGTACTATTCAAGTGCTAGAGGACATGTTGAAGGTGTGCATTCTAGACTTTGGGGAATATTAGGAAAATCATTTGGTGAATTTTGAGTTTACAAAAAAGAAATAGTTACCAGGAGACTATTCAAATGGAACTATATGATGTTTTCCATGGTAGGAAATTCTGATATCCATTGTGTTGGTTAAAATATGGGGAATATGAGTTATTGGGATTGTGCATCATGCAAGTGACATTAGAGAAAGTTCAGTTGATTCCAAAATATATGAATATTGATCATAGTAGGATAAATTCATATGTCAATTGATGTCATCATCTTATTGAGTTTATAGAACCTCATGATGTGTTCCATTAGGTGTTTACATGTTTGGGTCACTGTCAAACTCAAAAATATTGTAAGCTGCTTCCTAGTTATTAGGGTAAAATCATGATCATTGAAGAGATCAGAATAATGATAGGCCTAATGTGTTTCATGTGTCAATGGTTTGGTAGTACCACCCTTATCCCTCACATGTGATTGATGTTTATGATATCGAGTTTGAGGACGATGCATCCTTTCAACAGCATTCTATTCATATTGTGGATCACAGTGAGAATGTTTTATGAGGTTAGACAATGCAATTATTTCAAGTGTTTTAGTTGTATGGAAAATTATAGGAGGATACTTTTGAGAGGGAAATTTTTATACATTCCCAATGACTGATATTTTTACCTTGGGGTCTCTATGGTTCTTTTGAGTGTGTCTCTAGTATAAGTCCTTATAATATAGGGAGTTTGTATGATATCTAACTTTTAATGAGGTACATTCTGGTTAATGTTTTTATTTTAACCACTTCAGATGATTAAAGAAATTTCTCTTGTGAATATGAGGATCATTGGGGTGTATCATTATTAATATGTGAAAGAGTAAGAAAATCCATCCAATACAGGTTTCATTTTTGACCCGCAATTAGTGATAGTCATGTGCCTAAAAAATGGGCCCTAGAGAGGGTGGGGCATATTTTTTAAAACTATTCATGAAGGGGGATCGAAACTTATGGGATTGGATATAGCCATCTAACAAGGCTTCTATATGGTTTGTCAAACTGAGTAGGATCACCAGGAGACCATGAGACCCATGACCTATAAGGATAGACGGTTATTCATGGTTGGTGAACAATATGGCTAACTATGAGGCCAAACCCTATGACCCATTAAAAACGGGGTATTTTCCAATTCCCCTAATCTAGATTTATGAAACCTCATCCAACATTCCACCAATTTTACCCCATAACATCAATAGTTATGATTTATTATCCCCCATGATTCCAAGAGGTGTTTCTCCTTTTATTCATGAATGTCTTGAGTGTCGTTTGGTGGGAATTGAAGATTTGAGTGAGTCTAACACTACTAGTTTCTCTATTTTTTGGAATAGGGATTGTGGAACTTTTCTTATCCTTTAGAGGCTCTACAACCTCACTTTTTATGACGATTCTAAATTGGATCTTTAAAGGGGTTTTGAGTTCAAATCAAGGAATATGATTAAGCAAGAATTCATTAATGATGATGAGGTCAGTGACAACATGTTATATAAGATAGTCTTCATGAAATTTTTTTTAGATGTGGTTTTTCATCAGTGTTGTTATGATATAAATTTATTCTCCTTCATTGTAAAAGTAAAATGTGTTAATTGAATATTGAATTGAAACCCTTGTGATCGATATGGTATCTATTGGGGTTTATTTGGTCTGGTAAAAGGAAACTCATGGGTTGTTCAACTTCATTGAACATGGAATTGAGTGGAAATGAGTTAAAGTGAAGGGTTTATCATTAAGAACCAATAATAATTATAATTGGAATGTAAATAATAGTTTTTTTGAATGAAACCAATTATAATTGGTTATAATTATTAATATGACATAAGGGGGTTTTGGTCATGTTAGAACATGTAAAATGTGTTATGGAATGTAATGGAAAATGTGTTACAGAATTAAAGAATCATCTCCACAAGAATAATAGGTATGTGTGGGGTGATTAGAATGAGTCTCTACTCCATGGGTTGGGATATACGGATGCGCTAGACCCCATACCAATATTTCATGGGTAAGGGAGTAAGAATGAGGCTCTATGACCCTACTGAATGCAACTGTTGTGATAAAATTGACTGAGTCTCCAAGGTAAGTTTTATGATCACACAGACCAAGTATCCAGGGTTTTTTGATATATATTTTTTTGTGAAATTATTTTAGCTATGATATAGGTAAATTTGACTCCCATGTGTATTTTTTAGTTGGAAAACATATTATAATGTGAATTTGATGAATTGGAGTACCACACAGAACTAAGGTTAAAAGTGTTTAATCATAAAAATTTAATATTATTTAATTTATTTTTCTACTTCTAACCAATTTTTTATAGTACTTTTGTATAAACTATTCTTTAGACTGGATATTTTTTAGACACCATTAGTGGTGGCCCACTAAATTTTACTCACACCCAGAAAAAGCTGTCATTGGGTACCGAAGTAGACTTCATGGTTCTAGGTTTAGAAGAGTAATAATTCCATATGTTAGAGGGTTGAATTTTGGATCAGGGATGTTCATATATTAAGGGAACTGGACATGGTGTTAGGAACCATTTTGGGGTCTCTTGAACTAGTCATTATTATGTGATTTTTTATTCTTTTCTTTTGGAACTCTAAGACATGACAATAAATATTTTCTTCCTATTGTGGGAATGTACCCCAGTCTGGGAAATGTATTTATTCTGGGGTTTTGTTATTATTAATATTTTACTGATTTATTTATTTTTCTATTGTGGATTACTCTGATAAGGAGGGATGGTGTCCCTATGTGTCTCATTAAACCCTCGCTGATAGTCGGTAACCATAGGTATACAGGGAGGTGTGCCTAATGTCTCATAATAGACCAGCTCTAGGCACTAATTATAGTGGATCCTAAGACGGGGCATTATATATAGTCGTATTGTTTGTTTTTGAGAATATACATATAATCAAATAAATTATGACACAGTTATAAGTTAATAAAAAAACACACACACACACAACCATAAAAACACATTCAATATTTTATGTTTAATGGGTAAAAGAAAAAATTAGAATATTATGAGGTAAAAAATTAGAAACATATGAAAGTAAAACATCATCTAGTACACCCTTGTTGTCCATCAAGAACATGATGAAGAGAATCATGAAGTAACTAAATTCTAAAATACATATTATAGGACCCTAAAAATAGGAAATGATAAGCCCACCACTAGTATATTAAGATATATAATTTGAATGGATTATCCTATTTTGTGATAAAGACCACTAATAATAGGATATGTAGCATGGATATAAAATGGATCTTTATTTTGTAATAGAGTTAGTAGACCAAAAATATTTAATAATTTTCTCCATGGATTGGATTGGGGATACCCCTCAAAAAAATAATGTCTTGAGGCCATAAATGATATCAAAACGTTGGTATTTGAGTGATCATGGACATTAGAAAGGAATATAATAATGAGATCATGTTAATTAATCAGTTTCTTTATTATTACATTGTCTTAAAAACCTCTATGATTGGAATGGGAAAATAATATAATTTTCTAGATATGAAAATAATTGAATTTTATTGAGAAAAATATATTGAACCCTCACAATGGGAGTCTCCTGATATGTTGATACTATAGAATAATACATAGAGTTATGAGAAACATAGTATGAAGGTGAGGGAAAATTATGGAAGGTCGATATGATTAAGATGGTGGGGTTGTAGCACTAAACAATGGAAAATATTGGCCAACACCTTGATAAAACCTATTGGTAGTTGAAACCATATCTATTGACGTTTTTCATATTTCAATAAAATAAGATTTATATTAGTAGTTTAAATATATAATTTCCACATCATTTTTTTAACGTGATATTTATTAATATTTTTAATAATTAAATCAAAAAATGTGAGAATTAAAAAACATAAAATTAATTTAATATTTGAATCAATATATTAATTTTATGCAAGAATGCTGTTTTTTGAATATTTTCATAATTGTACAATTTGAGGGTGAGTAGTTAAATAAGATATACGATATTATCTTCTTTTTCATAAAGAATATTTATATAATTAAAATAATTTTTCAAAAAACATGAATTATGGTTAAGTAATTATGTAATTAACCAAACATATTTTAAACATTTTTTTGAAATATTTAATATATATTTTTAATATATAATGTTTACTTATTTTATTCTTTACATATAAATGAATTATTTCGTGGTAAAAAAATGGGAAATTATTTTTTAGTCGAATGATCTACAACACATAAAATATGGATATTATCAGTTCCCTTTATCACCCACAATTATGATTAAAGGATATCCATTTATTTGACTGATAAATAAAATATAGTTTTTTATAATAAATTTCACTTCATAGTTGTCAGATAAGTCTATTGGTTTTTATTGAATCATTAAATCATTAAAATTCTGACGGATATCAATGTCATTAATAGGATTAAAATCATCATCTTGGATGAAATTTGTGATAATATAGACATTAATGTACCTGATGAAATTTATTGATGTTATTATTAGGAATAATTGATGATTTTAGATTAAAAAATCATTATATCAAAATGGTAAGTGTTTTTTTTGTTGAGAGATACGAATCCCCAATTTTACCCATTTGGGTTTTCTTTGTCATCCTTAATTTTTATATATTTAGACTAGATACTGATAATTATCTTTACAATATCTTGGGTATCCCAATTTTTTTAGACCACCACTCCCAATATTTATCATCATTCAATTTCCTTAGCATGTATTGAGTTTTATGTTTCAATTTAGATTCTATATAAAGTGTGGAAGGGGAGTGAATATGATCACATCTTGGAAAAAGTGAATTATGAATAAATTACTTATAATTGGGATATGTTTTTCCAATGAATCCATTTTAATCATATTTTACATAGTATCATTCATTATATACTACACAGAATAGAGAATTCAAGATAGAATTGAATAAAGATAATCATTCATCCTCCTTGGTTGTAGCATTTTCTCTAGAGGGTGTTAGGGAGATTGAACACTTTGTGATACTTGAAATATTAAAGACTAAATTTTTTCTATTATCTGGAATAGAAATATGATGTTTATTAATCTAAATCTTGGATTTTTTGATGATAAACATGTTAATGTCCACAGTGTGGATGGTATTTATGTATTTCTTAATTCACAAGCCTCTACCTCAGGTAAAATTGACTCAATCTTGGATACATAGTTTATTTATACTAATTCTATCTTTCAATTTGACACCATCAATGAATTGTAAATTCACTAAATATGATAAATTGATAGAAAATTTAACATTTAACATGGGTTTTCTACACTACAGAAATTTTAAATAATGTAGGTCATCAAGGTTTTAAATTTGAAAAGGATTATAATGAGGTTGTTTTTTATGGAATTTCCACTTATTGTTTAAGTGAATAAATTTTAAAATAATTGCATTAGGGATAATAAAAAAGATCTTGGGATAAAGTTATAAATAGTCAATGATACTGAGATCTCTAGATAACTAGATAAACCCTCTTCTCCTCTCCAAGACCTAGTTAGAAATATCTAATTAAAAAGTAATCCGAAATTAAAGAGTTTTCTTCATTAATGAGATTGGATTGATGATATAACAATAAAAAGTAGTCATGACCATCGAAAGATTATCTTGGGATATAGAAAACCTCGATAATTTATTATGTTAGTATGGAAATTAATTGAAATACACTTGATGTAACATCCTGTGTTTTGAACCGGATGAAAAAGAAAAAAAAATAAATTTCTCCATTAACTAGGCAGACCAGTTTTAATAATTGAGCATCAGAACATTAAATTCTGATTGTTGACAATGTGGTGTTGATAGAATAAAAGTATTATGTTTATTTAATTGATACATGTGTGTTTTTTCATTCAAAAAATGAATTAACTCTCAAATGGTGCGTCTAATAAGAAATTTTCCACCACTGTTAGGTCCGAAACGCTGGGCTTACCCTAGGAAGGCTATAACCATGATTCACATTGGGTGTTTGGAACCCTCACACTTTATAATACCTTCTTTATTTTTAATAAATTAATTTTTCCAATTTTTAAAAAATAAATAATTATTTTCTATCAAACGGTGCATCGTATGAGAAATCTGAGACTATCATTAGGTCTGAAACACCGGGTTTACACTAGGTAGGGTATAACCTTGATTCGCATCGGGTGTTTGGCACCCTTGCACTTGATAATATCGTATTTTTTTATTAATTAATTAATCCAATTTTTAAATAATAAATAATTATTTCCTCTCAAACGATGCGTCAAATGAGAAATATGAAAACACCAATCATTTTGGGGCATGGGGTTTACCCTAGGCTGGTTATAACCTTTGCGAGAATTTGATGTTTGTTCATATCTCAATTGATGATAATTTAATTGAGTTAAATATTTTCGTGGCCATTATAAATAATAATAATAATTTTATTATTAATTTTATTATTTGCGTTGATGTCAACAAATGGAAATGCACTAACATAATTAATAAATTGTGTCGCAGTGTAAATAATAATCCGGAAATGTAATAGATGTGTTATTATTAATTGTTCGAATTAAATAAAAATGAACAATCCATATTTATTTAATGATTATTATATATTTTTTAATAGTTATTGTTTTAAAATATTAATGGTGTCATTGATGAGTTATATTAAATAATAATAATTTTTATTATTCGACTTAAATTAAGGTTCAGGTCTTTTTAGTTGTTGTCTAAATTCATAAAGAAACTCAAGGAGTGCATTTTCACACCACGTTGCGGGTTCCAGATAGCTGTTAAAATTAATGAAATTATTTCTGTGACTTTAAGTAATATATTATGTTGCTCCCTATTACAATGTTTGAGATAAAATTAATTAAAAAGGATTAAATAAAATTTAAGGAAACTAAAAGAGGTGGAAAAAGAATTAAAAAAATAAATAATAAAATTAAAAGTAGGAATGTGGAAAATCGAAAAATAATAAAAAATGGGTCCAACCATTATTATTATTTTCATTTTCATTTTCCTTCCATCCCCTTTTATTTTATTTTTATTTTATTTTAATTTCCTTTTTCTCTTAATCTCTTTTTCTTTTCTTTCATTCCTTTCCTTTTTCATTCATTATTTTCTTCCTCTCCTCCCCTCATGTGCGTCACACCTCTCCCTCCTCCCTAGGTGGCACACCACCTTGCATCCCCTTTGGAAGACCGCTGCACCCCCATTCATCATCCATTTTATTCATCATTATGTGTATTGTAAACCTCTCAGTAATTATTATCAAAATCAACATGAATTGTGTGATCCCATTTAAAATCCTTTGTGCAGTTCGTCGCGGAAGGATTTTACCCTATTTTGGTGTTTTTCTAAAATCATCCATTTTCTTCCATTTTAGGTCAAATCAATGCCTACTGGAGATTATTGGATCATCTTCGACCATAAGGTAGGGTGTCTACTCTCTTTCCCTCCATTTCCTAGTGCTTTATTAAAACGCAAGATTGTGCCATTCATCGGTGCCTATCGACGGTGTGCAAATTCATCCTATTTATTTAATATAATTGTTTCTCCTAATTGTTCCAACCCTATTCTTCATAAATTAAATTGTTTATTTTGTTGAAATGTGGTCGGACACCCCTTTGGGTGTGCCTATGTGGTCGATATAAATTCTTTTAGCCTGAGTATTTAATTCATTTAAATGCATGTGTTTCACAACTTATTTTTGTTGTGTTTAATTTAAATAAGTATTTTAGAATAATTATGAACATTGAGTTGTTGGATGTTTGGTATTTGTTTGTGATGAATTATTTAATTTTTAAATGTGCAAGTCCGGTCATTTAATTTAATTAATTGCACATGTTTCACAACCTATTTCTATTTTGTTTAATTTAAATATTTATTTTATAATCATTATGATCCTTGAATTGTTGGATCTTTGAAAGTTGTTTGTACTGAATTATTTATTTATTTAAATTTGCATGCATGAGCATTTAAATTAATTAAATCCATATGTTGCACAACCTATTTCTGTGATATGTAATTTAAATAAATAATTGAGATTAATTATGAACAATGGAATTGTTGGATCTTTGGTAGTTGGTCGAGATATTTATTTGTTTTTTTTAAAGTGAAATTATCTTCTTATGTTGAAGTGGTACTTTTCCTTGTTATGATTTCTATGCTAAAATATTTAATTTTCACTGTGTGATGCCTGGGTGTACCTATTTAGTTTCAAGCTACAATTACATATGTTGATGTCATATTATCTATTGTGAAAACATTAATTAAATTAAGGGTGGGGAAAGGATGTGGGTCCCATATTAAGGGTTATGATTAGACCCTTCGTTCCTGATAGCTACCTCTATGTGTCTGGGGGCGGTGTTCTTGGCATTGCCGGACCAAGACTTCCCCGGGCTTTCCAATACATATGAGTTATACTGGTTCCAAAAGGTCCCATCGGGATGGATCCGTTGGAAATGTGGCTAAGCTAGCCTCGTATGGTGCCTGACCCCTATTTTTGAGATTGGGACGGACTGAGGGAAAATCCATGCCTTGAGCGATACTTGGTCTTTAAAAAGATTACATTGGAAGGGCTTGGTGGTATTGGATAATTGAACGACGTACTGAAGCGATAGCTTCTGGATGGGCTCAGACTCCAACTCTCAACTTGAACCATAATAATGAAGCACTGAAGTTTTATATTAAGATCATTGTTAGTCCCATGAGATTTGATATATTTTCTGGTGTGTTTAAGAACACCTGGTGGACACATGACTTAGACCCCAAGTTAAAGCACAATCTTGGGGGTATGCCCCATCCATGTTCTACCTTACTCTTCTAGGATTTATATATATGAATATGTGTATTCTGCTTAAATGTACTCTTCTTTAGACTTCTGGCTTAGGCCGAAGCAGGTGATTAGGGACAGGTTCCATTGGGAACCCGAACTGAGTTATTTATTTCATTACACATAATAAATTTCTGGCAATTATTATATAATTTCACACTGCATTTTATTATTACACGAAATAGAAAGGTTTAGACACCACATTTTCCGGCCTACTGGGATTTTTTCTCACACCCTGCTCCGTCGTCGTTGACACCTGAGTAGATAATATGTTTGCAGGTATTAACAAAGGGAAGAAGGCTTCCATGGATTTTTGATTGTTTCTTGCTACTTGGGATGAAGACTGGGGTAGAGGACGAAGCCTTGCTCGAGATGGATTTATTGATTTGTGTCTTTTCTGTTTAGATGATAGAATGCTTGGGTTTCTGTTTTCCATGTGTTTAGTTTAGAAAGACATCATGGCATGACATCATTTTTTCCCTAGTTTCATTTATCTACATATGCACTTGATTATTATTTAGTTTGATTATTAATATTTCTTATGTTGTAGTTTACTCATTTATATGCTTCCACTATTTATTATTTATTTGTTGATTACTTCCGCTGTGATAATACCTATTCCCTGTAAGGACATAGTCTCCCCCACAAACATGAAAAAGGCCTTCTCTTCTAGTCGGTAGCCTCTGGCATTCAGGGAGATGCACTTGAGGTCATGTGATGCACTGGTCCGGCCACCGTCTTAGAGGTGATCCGGGTTAGGACATTACAATGTGATATCATAGGTGGTATTTTTTCGTTTGTCTTACTATTTCGGGTTGGTAGACTGGAGACAAGAAATGTGTCAGTGCTTTGTTAATAGTTGTGTCTGGGACTGATCACCCCTTGTATGTGAAATGACAAAGTGTCCAGGTTTGTGATTGTTGTTCATGCTTTTCGATGTTAGAATTGATATGATTTCACCTAGAGTTATTTGGTGTAATTTCCATTTCTTATGAATTTATATAATTTTTGATATATTAACCTTTTCCTATTAAGGTAAGGATGAAGCATCATATGCATCCTAATAGGCACATAGGAAATCAAATGACATGGATAGTTCCATGCTTTGTAGTTTCATTTTAGGCTGCCTGTTGATTCAAATTGTTTTCCTTTAATGAATGTTATGCCTTTTATTTTTAGCTTGCCTTTTTAGATACCATGTTTCAGTGATATATTTAGCATGCTAGTGTATTTCCATTATTCCTATCTAATACCATGTATGTCTAGTATCATGCTTTTATGCCTATTATCATTTATCTGTGATTAAAATGTTATGATTCAGTGATTACAACATGTTTCTCTCTTTTAGCTTCTTGTAGTGACCTGCTAGCATGTTTTTATGTAATTGGATGATTTTCTAAAATTTATTGGTTTCCCTTGAATGGGAACCAAATGACAAAAACAATAATGTGTATTGTAACTTGTTAGGTTAATAGACACCGATATATCTAGGCTGATATGTGTTTTATCATGTTATAATTTCAAATTAAATGATTAACTACCTAATGGAACAACTTGGACCAAGTAGGCTAGTCAGTGCATGTTCCATATAAGATAACCCAGTATGGGTTTTGTGACTCTTTATAATTAAAAAACTGGTTTTTGGTTGCATTCTAATGAACCCTGGTTGGCTTAGTGGGACCCTTGTTGGTTTCTTTATCATCTTAAAAGGATTTGATGGGATAGATTTCTAAATTAAAGACATGATGTAAATTAATGTAAAATTTTTGAAAATGGAGTTTTATAAAACATGCATGTTTTTCCTTGAGGTGTTTTTTAATATCATGTACCTTGTGTTTTTTTGAGAAAAAGGTACTTTATATTTTTTGATTAAATATTTTGATGATTAATGATTAAATGTGATTAATTATGAAGGGCTCATATATGGAAACTATAGCAATGTCCTCTATTTAAGACCGTTGTATAAGGGTAGTTTGTTTTTCTCCTTGATTTTCTTTGGAATAGAACCATTCACATTCCATTATCCCTAGTCGGACCACCTTACTTAAAATTACACCCTTGTTCTGATGGGTTGTCATGTTTCCCTTGACTTTTGTTTCGAGCTTGAGCATCGAGAAATGATCATTTTCATCAGGTTAGGATTTCCATTAGAATGGTTAGTTTTTGTGTAGGTTGTTGGCCCTCTGTTCTCCATAGCAATGGATGATTGAATACTTCTTCCTCCGAGTCAAAATCATCTTACTTTTGTATCACCCCCATGGTATTATGCGTTCACGTACGCAGTGTCATTAAGTTCGTAATGTTGTGACGAACTAGTTGAGTTCAGTGTAATCTTCATGTCTTGTGCTGAAAAATATGTTTGGAGTCATCACTATAGTAAAATGACTTCTTTTTTAATGAAATCAAGTTCATCCCAAGGATCAGGATGAAATCTTGAGAATCAGGTGTTTTTATATGCTAGTTATTATAGTTAAGTTCTCATGCATTTGTTTAAATGTCTTCCTTCCGGTAATATCCATATCCTCATAGCATACTCTTCCTTAAGTGATGAGCATGTCCAATATCTTGCCTTTGTCCTTGACACACTAGGAGAGAATCGGTCTTACGCCATGCAAAAGCTTTAAAAGTTTTTTTTCTTGTTTAAGGTATTTTTATAAGTGTTGCACACTAATTAATAATACTTATCAGGGATTGTTTATTCTTGAGTGACATTAGGATTTCCATGTGGTAATTCCTGACGAACATTTCAACACCAACTGTGTTATCTATCTTGACTCCCAGGCTGATGCCCCTATGGCTTCAGTCATTATTTTTGATATGTGTATCTTGCCCTTGTACTAATGTCTCCCTCATAAACATGGAGTATGGACTACCATACGTTAGTTATTTTACTCCTGTTGTTCTAATCCAATGTTACCCTAGACTTTTTGTCGGACTCAGTGATGCCTAAATCAAGGAACATCACTAGAGGCCATGTATGAACTTCGGTGGACATGTTCATGGTAAATGTGAGATACCTTTCAAGAAAACATCAGAATTATATTTATAAAACACCTACCATCTAAGCCGATCATCTTCTTAAATGGTCGACCATAGCGGCTTGACTAGTTCTTCCTCTTGTTCAATAAAGCACTCCATGAATGCCCTTTTTCTGTCATGTCATTAGGTATGACATGTGCGGTTTGGGTTGACCATGGATTTTCATAAAAACCTGGCTCGACTAGGGCTTTCTGGGAGATGGGAAATTGACCATTTTATACGTTTCGGAAATCAAGTGAGAAGCATCTCTAGAATATTTAAGGGAGTGTCTAATAGGAAATTCTGATGGTGTAGGTGTCATGACTCAGAATATGCCTCTCTCTAACTTTTAAACGTATGGTTGAAGAATCTTTGGCCATATGTTAATGTGATGAAGACATGGTCATGTCTCTAGATGAAAGAGTTTGGATAGGTACTGTATTTGTGATTCAGTTGGAAAATTAGCGTTGTCTTACATGTTAAGGGTTTTTGTGTCGTCTTCTTAACCAATGTTTCATCATGAATTGGGCATACAAATACGCAATGTGACCTTTTTGAGAGAGACATAATGACCATGTAGATTAGGTGAGGGTTATATTGTTCCTAAATACATTTTTGGGATGAGATGTTCTATGGTGGGAATGTTGTAATGTCTAGTGTTTTGAATCGGATGAAAAAACAAAGGAAATTAAATTTTTCCATTAACTAGGCAGACTGATTTTAAAAACCGAGTGTCAGAACTTTTTATTCCGATAGTCGATACTACGATGTAGATAGAATAAGAATATTAAGTTTATTTTTTTGATACTCGTGTGTGTTATTTTTAAAAAAATTGAAATAACTCTCAAACAGTGTGTTTTACGAGAAATCTGAGACCACTATTAGGTCCGTAACACTAGGTTTACCTTAGGAAGGGTATAACCATAATTATCATAGGATGTTTGACACCCTCACACTTGATAATACCATCTTTAATTTTAATTAAATAATTATTCTGATTTTTAAATAAGAAATAATTATTTTCTCCCAAACGGTGTGTCCTATGAAAAATATGAGACTACAATTAGGTCTGAAACGCCGGGTTTGCCTTAGGTAGCGTATAACCTTGATTCGAATCAGGTGTTTGGCACCCTCGTACTTGATAATACCTTCTTTTCTTAAATAATTAAATATTCCAATTTTTAAATAATAAATATTTATTTCCTCTAAAATGGTTCATCGAAGGATAAATATGACACCACCAATAGTTTCGGTGCGTGTGGATTACCCTTGGCAGGTAATAACCATTACGAGCGTTGCACATTTGGTCATATCACACCCGAAGATAATTTAATTGAGATAAATATTTTTGTTGGCTATTAGAAATAATAATAATACTTTTATTATTAATATTATTATTTGTTTTGATGTCAACAAATGGAAATGCACTACCAAAATTAATAAATTATGTCATGGTGTAAATAATAATTGGGAAATGCGATAAATGTGTTATTATTAATTGTCTGAATTAAATAAAAATGCGCAATCCATATTCATTTAATGACCATTATATTTTTTAATGATTTTTGTTTTCAAATATTAATAATTACATTGATGAGTTATATTAAATAATAATATTTTTAATTATTTGACTTAAATTAATTTACATAATTTTTATGTTGTTCTTGTACAAATTCTTAAAGAGACTCAGGGAAACATTTACACACCCTGTTGCGGACCCCAGAAAACTATTAAAATTAATTAAATGATTTCATGGACTATAATTAAAATATTATGTTACACCCTAGTGCAACATTCAGGTTAATATTAATTTAAAAGTATTAATGAAATTTTAAAGAAACTAAAATAGGTGGAAAAGAAATAAAACAAATAAGCAATAATAATAAAAACCAGAATGTGGAAAATAGAAAAATAATTAAAAACGTGTCCTCCCATTTTTATTATTTTCATTTTCATTTTCCTTCCATCCTCTTTTATTTTTATTTTATTTTATTTTATTGTCCTTTTTATCTTATTATTTTTTACTCTTCTTTCTTTTCTTTCCTTTTTCTTTCCTTATTTTCTTCCGATACTCCCTCATGTGCATCATGCCTCTCCATCCTCCCTATGTGGCACACCACCTTGCATCCCCTTAGGAATACCATTGTGTCTCCATTCATCATCATTTTTCTTCATTGTCAGTTGCGTTGTGAACCTCTCAGTAAAGCATATCCCATGTTCCAAGAATCGTGGGATCTCATTCTAAATCTTTTAAGCAGTTCGCCGCGGAAGGATTTTACCCTATTTTGGGGTTTTTCTAAAATCCTTATTTTTCTTACATTTTTTGTCAAATGAAAGCCTAATTCAGATCATAGGGTGATCTGCGACCATATTGTAGGGTGTCTACACTCTTTCCCACTGTTTCATTGCGCTTTATAAAAACGCACAATTATGCCGTTCATCGGTGCCTTTTAACGCTGTGCAAATTCATCCTTTTTCTATAATTTAATTATTTCTCATAATTTTTTCAGCCCTATTCTTCATAAATTAAATTTTATAATTTGCTGCAATGTGGTCGGACACCCCTTTGGGTGTGCCGACATGGTCGGTATAAATTCTGTTTTCCTGGGTATATAATTCATTTAACTGCATGTGTTGCACAACCTATTTTTGTTTTGTTTAATTTAAATAATTATTTTAGAATAATTATGAACCTTGAGTTTTTGGAGCTTTGGTAGTTTTTTGTGATGAATTATTTATTTATTTGAATATGCATGTATAGACATTTAATTAAATTAATTGAATGTGTTGCGCATCCTATTTTTATTTTTTTATTTTAAATAAATATTTTAGAATATTTATGAGCCTTGAATTGTTGGATATTTGATAGTTTTTTGTTATGAATTATTTATTTATTTAAATGTGCATGACTGAGCATTTAAATAAATTAACTACATGTGTTGCACAACCTATTTCTGTGATGTGTAATTTAGATAATTAATTTACATTAATTATTAACTTTAGAATTTCTGGATATTTGGTAGTTGTTTGGTAAAATTATTTATTTATTTAGAAGTGCAATTATCTGCTTATGTTGATGCGTTACTTTTCCTTGTTAGGATTGTTATACTTAAATATTTAATTTTCACTGTGTGATGCACGAGTGTACCTATTTATTTTCAAGATGAAATTACTTATGTTGATGTCATATTTTCTACTGTTAAAATGTTAATTAAATTCAGGGCGGGGAAAGGAGGTGGGTCCCATATTAAGGGTCACACTTAGACACTTCGTTTCTGACATTTTCCTCTATGTGTCAGGGGGTGGTGTTCTTGGCGTTGTCGGACCGAGACAACCTCAGGATTTCAAATACTTATGAGTGATACCGGTTCCAAAAATTCTCATTGGGAGGGATCCATGGGCAATGTGGCTAAGTCAGCCTCGGATGGTGCCCGACCCCTTTTTTCATGATCGGGATGGACTCAGGGTAAAGCCATGCCTCGAGCGATACTTGGTCATTCAAAAGATTTCCTAGCAAGGGATCTGTTGTATTGAATAATTGAATTATTTTCCATATCGATGCCTTTGGGATGGGATCATACTCCAACTCTCAACTTGAACCTTAATAATGAATCATTGAAGGTTTTTATTAATGTCGTTGTTAGTCCCTTGAGATTTGATATATTTTCTGGTGTGTTGAATAACACCTAGTTGACACATGACATATATCCCAAGTTAATGTACAATCTTAGGGGTATGCCTCTTCTTTGTTTTACCTTACTCTTCTAGGATTTATATATATGCACAAGTGTATTCTGCATACAGGTACTCCTTTCAGACTTATGGATTATACTGAAGTAGGTGATTAGGGATAGGTTCTGTTGCGAACTCAGACTTAGTTATTTATTTCATTACCCTTAATAAATTATCTACAATTGTTATATAATTGGACACTGCGTTTTATTATTGCACGAAATGGAATGGTTTAGACACCGCGGGTGCTGACCTACCAGGATTTAATCTCACACCCTACTCAGGCGTCGCTGACACCCGAGTATATTATATGTTTGTAGGTATTGAAAAAGGGAAGCGTTCTTCTCCCGATGATTGTTTTTTGCTGCTTGGGATGGAGACTAGGGAAGGGGAATGAACCTTGATCGTGATGCAATTGTTTCTTTGTGTCTTTTATGTTTAGTTGAAAGAATGTTTGGTTTTCTGTTTTCCATGTCATTAGATTAGAAAAACATCATGTAATGAGATCAATTTTTTACGTAGTTTCATTTATCAGTTTCCTCACATGATTATTATTCAGTTTGATTATTCATATTGTTTCTGTTGTAGTTTACTCATTTATATGCTTTATCTATTTATTATTTATTTTTTTTACTTCCTCTATGATAATACCTATTACCTATAAGGTTATAGTCTTCCCCATGGACATGAAAAAAGGACCTCACTTCTAGTCGGAAGCCTCTGGCATTCCCGGAGATGTGCTTGAGGTTATGTGACACACCGGTCTGGCCACCTTCCTAGAGATGAGTCGGTTCGGGACGTTACAAAGTGGTATCATAGGTTTTATTTTTCATTTGTATTAATGCTTTGGGTTGGTAGACTAGAGACTAGGAATGTGTCGGTGTTTGGTTAATATCCGTTTCTAGTACTGATCACGCCATGTACGGAAAATGACCAAGTGTCCAGGGTTGGAATTTTTGTTCATTCTTTTCGATGTTACAATTGATATGATTTTACCGTGAGTGATTTGGTTTAATTTCCAATGCTTATGACTTCCCAGAATTTATGATATTTTACCCTTGGCCAATTAAGGTAATGATGAAGCATCACATGCATCATAATAGGTACATTGGAATTCAAATGACATGCATTTTTCCATGCCATGGAGTTGTATTTTAGGCTGCTTGTTGATTCAAATTGTGCTCCTTGAATGGATTCCAGGCCTTTTATATTTTTAGCATGTTTTTTAGATTGCATGTTTCAGTGATATATTTAGCATTCTATCCTATGGCCATGTTGCCTATTTAATAGCAATTTTTTCTTGTATCATGATTTTATGCATGTTAGCATGTATCTATTGTTAAAATGTTATGCTTCAGTGATTACAACATGGATCTCTCTATTTTATTCTTGTAGTGACCTGCTAGATTGTTAGTAATGTAATTGGAAGATTTTCTAAAATTTATTGTTTGCCTTTGAATGGGATCCAAATGACAAAAACTATAAAGTTTATAGTCACTTTTTAGGGTTATAGCCACCCATATATCTTGGATTATATGTGTTTTAGCATGTCATAATTTCATATTAATCGGTTAACTACCTAATTGAACAACTAGGACCAAGTAGGATTGTTGGTTCATGTTCCTTATGATATGACCCAATATGGGTTTTGTGACTATTAATAATTAATCAATTTTTTTTGTTGAATTCAATTGAACCCAGGTCAGCTTAGGGGGACCGTTGTAGGTTTCATTATCTTCTTAAAAGGATTTTATGTGATAGATTTCCTAATTAAGGACAGGATGTCAATTAAGGTAAAATGATTGAAAATGGAGTTTTATAAAACATGCATGTTTTTACTTGAGGTGTTTTTTTAAGATCATGTACCTTGTGCTTTGTTTTTAAAAAATTGGAACTTTATATTTTTTCATTAAATCTTTTGATGATTAAACTATAACTATGATTAAATATAACGGGCTTGGATATTGATCCTGTATCGATGTCTACTATTTTAGACCCTTGTATAAGTGTAGTTTGAGTTTCTCCTTGAGTTTTTTTTTGGAACAGAACCATTCACATTCCATTGTACTTAGTCAGATGACCTTTCTTAAAATTACACCCTTGTTCGGACAGGTGGTCATGTTTCCCTTAACTTTAGTTTCAGGCTTGAGCATCGAGAAATGCTCATTTTCATCAGGTTATGCATGCCTTAGGAATGATCATATTCTTTGTAGGTTGTTCAACCATCTCTTATCCATATAGATAAATTATTCAATACATTGTCCTCCGAGTTAAAAGCCATCTTGCTTCTGTATCACCCCGGGGTATTATGCATTCACGTATGTGGTGTCATTGAGTTCTTAATGTTGTGAAGAATCAGTTGAGTTTAGTGTAATTGTCAGGTCTTGCACTGTCAAATATGTTTTGGGTCATCTCTATTGTACTATGACTTCTATGTTAATTAAATCATGTTTCTCCTGAGGGTCAGGATGAATTCAAGAGACTCAGGTGTTTTTACATGCCGGTCATTTTAGTTATGTTCTCATGGATTGGTTTAAACATATTCCTTCGGGTAATCTCCAAATCCTTTTAGTGTACAATTCCTTAACTGTCAAGCATCTCCCCTTTCTTTCCTTCATCCTTGATCCACTAAGATATAATCTGTCTTACGCCATGCTAATTCTTTAAAAAATATTGGGCTTGTTTAGGGTGTTTTTAATAGTTTTGCACTCTGATTCATCGTTCTTATCAAGGCTTGTTTAGTTTTGACTGACCTTTGGATTTCAATGTCGGAATTCTTGATGAACTTTTCTACACCAACAGTTTCATCTAACATAACTTTCAGGATGATGTCTCTTTGGATTCAGTCAATGTTTTGATATGGGCATCATTACCTTGTACCAATGTCCTACTCATAAACATGGAGTATGGGCTACCGTACGTTCATTCCTTTATTCCTGTTGTGCCAATCCATAGTTACCCTAGACTTGTTGTCAGACTCAGTGAAGCCTAAATCAAGGAACATCACCAGATGTCTGGTATGAACTTTGATAGATGTGTTCATGTTAAATGTGAGATACCTTTGAAGAAAACATCACAATTTAGTCTATAAAACACCTACCATCTAAGACAATCATATTCTTAAATGGTCAACTGAAGTGGCTTAACTAGTTCTACCTCTAGTTCAATAATGCAGTCAGTGAAGGACCTTTTTCTGTCACGTCATCATGTTAGAAAAGTGCGGTTTGGGTCGACCATGGATTTTCAAAAAAATCTGGCTCGACATGGGATTTATGGGAAATGGGGAATAGACCAGTATATCCATTTCAGAAATCAAATGAGAAGCATTACTAGAATTCTCAAGAGATTGTCTTATAGGAAATACAGACTGTTTAAGTGTCGTGACTTGGGATTTTCTTCTTTCATACTTTTAATCCAAAGGAGGGGAGAAACATTGGCCAGAATTTAGTGAGATGATGACATGGTTGTGTCTCTAGCTGACCGTGTTTGGATAGGTAGCGTCTCATTTTTTAGTTATAAAATTAGCATTGGTTCTGATCTTAATGGTTTTTGTTTCGTCTTCCTAAACAATGTTTGAATGTGCATTGGGAATTTAAATACACAATCCGACATTTTTGAGTGAGACTACAGGACCCTATAAATCAGGTGAGGGTAACTTTGTTCTTGAAGGCTTCTCACAGACAAGAAGTTCTATGGTGGAAATGTTGTAACATCCTGGGTTTTTAATTGGATAAAAAGGTGATGGAAATTAAATTTTTTCTTTAACTAGGAAGACCTGTTTTAAACACTGAGCATCAGAACATTTTATTCCGATAGTCGACACTATGGTATTTTTAGAATAAAAATATTAAGTTTATTTTCTTGATACACATGTGTGTTTTCTTCCATAATTGACAGAACTCTCAAATGATGCATCTTATGAGAAATTTTAGACCACCGTCAGGTCCGAAACATTGGTTTTACCCTACGTAGGGTATAAACTTGATTCGCATCGGCTGTTTTCCTCCCCCACACTTAATAATACAATCATTATTTTTAATTAATTAATTATTAAGATTTTTAAATAATAAAAAATTATTTTCTCCCAAACGGTCCATCCTATGGTAAATATGAGACTACCGTTAGGTCTGGAACGCCAGGTTTACCCTAGGTATGGTATAACCTTGATTCGCATAGGGTGTTTTCACCCTCGCACTTGATAATACAATAATTTTCATAATTAATTATATATTCCAATTTTTAAAAAATAAATCATTATTTCCTCTCAAATGGTGCATAGAATGAGAAAATTAGACAACACCAATAATTTCGAGATGTGGGTTTTACCTTAGGCAGGGTATAACCCTTGCGAGCATTGGATGTTTGCTCATATCGCATCCGAAGATAATTTAATATAGTTAAATATTTTTTTGGCCGTTAGAAAAAATAATAATAATTCAATTATTAATATTATTATTTGTATTCATGTAAACAAATGGAAATGCACTTCCAAAATTAAAAAATTGTGTCACGGTGTAAATAATAATTGGGCAATGTAATAAATGTGTTATTATTAATTGATCGAATTAAATACAAATGCACAATCCATATTCATTCAGTGGCTACTATTTTTTTTAATGGTTTTTGTTTGAAAATATTAATGGTTCCATTAATGAGTTATATTAAATAATAATAATTTTAATTATTCGACTTAAATTAAGGTGTGGGCCTTTTAAGTTATGGTCGTCTAAATTCTTAAATAGACTCACAACGCGCATTTGTGCACCTTTTGGGGGGTCCTGGGTAGCTGTTAAAATTAATTAAATGATTTTTCAGAATTTACGTAAAATATTAAGTTGTTCCTTAGTGCAACGTTCAGGTTAAAATGATATAAAATGGATTAATGAAATTTTAATTAAACTACAATAGGTGGAATTGAATTAAAAAATAAGTAATAAAATTAAAAGATGGAATGTGGAAAATAGAAAAATAATTAAAAATGGGTCTAACCATTTTTATTATATTCATTTTCATTTTCCTTCCATCCCCTTTTAATTTATTTTTATTTTATATTATTTTCGATTTTCCCTTTTTCTTCTTTTCTTTCTTTTCCTTCCATTTTTATTTCTTCTTTTCTTCCTCTCCTCCCGTCCTGTGCGTTGTGCCTGTCCCTCCTCCATAGGTAGTAGACCGCCTTGCTTCACCTTCTGAAGACTACTGGGCCTTCGTTCGTCATCTGTTTTATTCACCTTCAGGTGCACTATGAACCTCTCGGTAAGGCCTATCCCACCCACCAAAAATCATGAGATCTTATTCTAAATCATTTGTGCTGTTTATCGCGGAATAGTTTTACTCTATTTTGGGGTTTTTCTAAAATCCTCCATTTTCTTTCATTTTTGGTCAAATCAAATCCAACTGAGGATCATAGGATTATATGCCACCATATGGTAGGGCATCTACTCTCTTTCCCTCCATTTTGTTGCACTTTATAAAAATGCACGACAGTGCCGTTCATCGGTGCTTACTAAAGCTGTGAAAATTTATCCTATTTATTTAACTTAATTATTTATCCTAATTGTTGCAGCACTATTCTTTATAAATTAAATTGTATAATTTTTTTCAATGTGGTTGGACACCCCTTTGGGTGTGCCGATGTGGTCCGTATGAATTCAGTTAGCCCAAGTATTTAATTCATTTAATGGAACGTGTTTCACATTTATTTTGGTTTTATTTAATTAAAATTATTATTTTTGAATATTTATGAACATTGAGTTGTTGGATCAATGGTAGTTGTTTTTTCTGAATTATTTAATAATTTAAATGAGCAAGTCCGTATATTTAATATATTTAATTTCATGTTTTGTTCAACCAATTTCAATTTTGTTTAATTTAAATAATTATTTTAGAATAATTATGAGCCTTGAATTGTTGATCCTTTGATATTTGTTTTTACTGAATTATTTATTTATTTAAATGTGCATTCCCGAGCATTTAAATTAATTAACTACATGTGTTGCACAACCTATTTATATGATGTGAAATTTAAATAATTAATTTGGATTAATTATGAAATTTGGAATTTCTGGATCATTGATAGTTGGTTGGTCAAATTATTTATTTATTTAAAAGTGAATTTATCTACTTATGTTGATGCTATACTTTACCTTGTTAAAATTGCTATGCTGAAATATTTAATTTTTCACTGTGTGATGCACTAGTGTACCTTTTTAGATTCAAGTAGTAATTACATATGTTGATGTCATATTTTCTGCTATGAATACTTTAATTAAATTCAAGGCGGGGAAAGGGTGTGGGTCCCGTATTAAGGGCCACGCTTAGACCCATCGTTTCTGTCGGTTACCTCTGTGTTCCAGGAACAGTGTTCTTGGCATTTCGGGTCCGATACTTCCTCAATATTTCTAATATATATGAGTGATCCTGGTTCCCAAAGGGCCCATATGGATGGATCCATTGGTAATGTGGCTAAGCTTTCCTCGGATGGTTCCTAACCCCTTTTTGTGAGATCGGGATGGACTCAGGGTAAAATTTTACCTTGAGCGAACCTTGGTCTTTCGAAATATTACCTTGGATGGGCTCAGTGGTATTGGATAACTGAAGGATGTTCTGTAACGATACCTTCAGGATGTGCTAAGACTCCAACTCTCAACTTGAACCTTAATAATGAAGCACTGAAGGTTTACATTAATTTCATTATTACTCCCTTGAGATTTGATATATTTTCTGGTGTCTTGAAGCACACTTGGTTGACATAAGGCTTAGACCCCATGTTAAAACACATGCTTTAGGGTATGCCTCTTCTTTGTTTTACCTTACTCTTCTAGGATTTATATATATGAATATGTGTATTCTTCTTATAGGTACTTCTTTCAGACATTCGAATTAGGCCGAAGCAGGTGAGTTGGGATAGGTTCCGTTGGGAACCCCGACTGAGTTATATAATTCATTACAGTAAATAAATTATCTGAAATTGTTATATAATTACACACTGCATTTTATTATTTCAAGAAATGGGAAGGTTTAGACACCGCGGGTGCCGCCCTACTGGGATTTTATCTCACACCTTGCTCAGGCATCATTGACAACTGAGTAGATTATATGTTTGTAGGTATTGACAAAGGGAAGTGTACTGATCCCGATGATTGATTGTTTTTTCTTCTAGGGATGGAGATGGGGGAAGCGGACCGATCCTTGCTCGTGATGCAATTGTTTCTTTGTGTCTTTTCTATTTAGTTGATAGAATTCTAGGGTTTCTGTTTTTTATGTTTTTAGTATAGAAAGGAAACATGTCATGACATCATATTTGTACCTTGTTTCATTTATTAGCTTCCACAGTTGATTCTAGTTCAGTTTGATTATTCATATTGCTTATATTGTAGTTTTCTCATTTATATGCTTCTGCTATTTATTATTTATTTTTTGTTTACTTCTGCCGTGATAATACATATTACCTATGAGGGAATAGTCTCCCCCACGGACATGAAAAGGCCCTCACTACTAGTTGGAAACATCATGCATTTTTGGAGATGCACTTGAGGTCAGGTAACGCACCGGTCCTGCAACCGTATTAGATGTGAGCCGGGTCAGGATGTTACACTTGATATATAAGGAGTGGAAATATTTTTCATTAGTTATCATCAACCAAATGTTTTTCAATTCTTAAACTAAAATACATTTTTTTTATTAATTGAATATGAGAAGTCGGAGGGGGGGTCCTGTAGTTTTTAAAGGATGTGTAGTGGATAATGAGACATGTTTGATTTGTTAAAAAATTTCAATGAAGAACTAGAAATTACACATTTATTAGTTTTAAAATAAATAAAAAATTCTTACTAAAGTTGTTAACATTATCTATATTATCTTAGAAGAAGTCTATTTGGGATGTGGTAAAATATGATAATATTTTGAAGGATCTCTCCTATAATTCATAGGTTTGAATTTGGAAGACCGAAATTGGCTGTAGAATTGGGATCCTTAAAAAACTAAACAATATTTTTAGGCAATGATAATTTTTATTTAATGTTCTTTTCTACAATTATTCATTTATTATATCTTTTATACTATGGTTTTCCTCCAGAACTGGTGACTTTTCTATGAAATTTCATATATGTGTTATTTTTTTTAAAATTTACTTATGGTTTACTGTAAATATCATCATATCCATGGCATTTGAATTCACTAAAAACATAAGATCATATTTGATAATGAAACTTTTATTTTTATCTCTCCTCTATCTATTATAAATAGTCTCAAGAGTTTAATGATATTTTTCTTCTAATGGTAATATTATTGAAGAAAGGTAAGAGTTTATGACTCAATTTATCTTTAAAATTCCATTTAAATATTTTTATTAAGACTTTATAAACATCATTGTAGCATTATAATATTTATTTATCAATTTAAAATCCCAATTTTAGTGTACATATACCAATTATAAGTTTGTGAAGAAAATTTATGTGATCCTATATTAAAATGAGATATCAAGTGTACATAGTTCATCTATTTTTAGATAATTTAAGAGTAAACATTATATATTGTAAAAAGATAACCATTTTTACCTATTGGTCTAGAGTAATAGTACTATATGGAAGAGATTCAGTATATAACTATGATAATATATATTAATATGATACATTCACTTTCACTTCAATGAGACATTTTGAATTTTTATCATTATTAGTCTTTTTGAAAGACTAAAACATAATATTTTATTAATTTTAAAACACACAAGAAGATATCTAAAACTATACTCCCCTCATAGAGGTCAAAAATGATGGAGTACAAGATAATCATCCATTAAAATTAATTTTTAATCATCATTAAGGGACCCAACCATGTTTTTTAAATTAGGTTCTCATATGGACTCTATTTACTGGAAAGTGAGTCAACCACAAAAATATCCTTATTTTATAGTGTCACTAGCCTAAATTCCCTAATTTAAAATCATTTGACATTTCTTGAAAAAGTAGAAATGTTCCCATGTATATCTAACCATTACTTCATGAATCCAAACACATATAGAAAATTCAAATTCAACTTCATAAATCAAAATATTATACAAAATATATAAAATAAGGATAGTTACCAAGGATCTGACATTTGAATAAAAGGAATTACTTTCCATATGGAATTAGATAAGTCAAAAATTGATCAAACACTTATTTTCTCTTACCAATCCACCTCCAAAAATCCCCCTTTTAGTCATAATCCATCCACATTTAATTTGATCCTTGTGTTTGGTGCTTTAAATTTGATCCATCTACTATGGTTCCCTTGTTTGCCTTCAATAATTGAATAGTAACTCAGTAGTAATATCCTTAATATAGAAGATGATGTCCCACCAAGTATTAGATTACCCTTATCTCCCACTTGTATAGTCACATTAACTTGGAAGAAAACACGAGACACCCTACTACACTCTCTTTCCATGTTTCTATCCTCCAAAATAGTCAATCATATGGCTGAAAACATAGCCTCTCAATCCTTTATCTCTTCCCCATGAATAATATCCCCACAAAAATAATTTTTAGTAACCTATATAATTTATTCTCCACACACATGAATGTTTGTGACATACCCTAGAAATATATATATAGTTTCATCAAAGTCACCCATGAAAAATTGGTACCATAAAAATTCTTTCTACGACATAACACAACACTAGCATATAGAATCCAATCACGGTCCAATTTTCTACACATCGTCATCTATGTGAAGAGATCTATTACTAAAAATTCAAATTAGATAAATCATTTTTCTCATTTTATCCTTAAAAAGTATTATTTGGTTCCCTATTATGAACCCCAATTATTACATACATATCATATCTCTATAATATTTTCCACTTAATTTCCCTAAATATGAAATTGTAAAAGCAATCATGTATAATACATCAAAAAAATAAAATCTTCTCATTGTTGATCATTTTTCCTTTATTCAGAATAGAGTTCAATGAAATATGGGTTCCTACTGGATTCTTTGAAATTGAAATATCGAATAGGAAAACATGGGAAAACAGTACTTCTCCTACCTAATTTTCCTTCTAAAAATTAATATATCTATAGATAAACACCCATAAAACCTTGCCATATAAACCTCGATGTAGTTTACCATGTGATAGGTTTAGATGGAGAGCCTCCTTAGTCAACCAGACCATTCCTACCATTTATCATTATATATGTCTTCCATAAATCATGCCTTAAGGGATTACGTTTAATGATTTACCACACCACTTATACATGGATGGAATGCATGGTTTCCAGTGAAACTCTTCATGTTGATACATCCTTTATCTACCAGTATTTCTAGTCTATAACATTATTTTCATTAGAGAAATAATAGAATTTAGGACATAGGATATGTATTGTGAATAAGGGGAAGAATCCAAAGAGGATGTAAGGAATACTGTCATTTACATAAGCTGAAGGAGACAAGGGTTATTACAAATAATGGGTCTTTCAATATGATTTAAAGAAATACCACTTTGGATTATTATGTTGAGAATAAGTTTATATATAATTCTGTTTAAACTGAAATGGTGAATAATGATAATTCTAATTAATTGGTTCAAAAAGATAACAAGATTAATGTTGATAATCAGGTGAAGGAAAGTATAGAATTTTTCCATGAGGAGGAAAGTGTTACAAAACATAAAATTTTGGTGATGAAAAATGGATCATTCGAAAATTAGTTTATATTTTTCATGTTTGTGATGAAATTAATATGAAAGGTGGATTCAAATAAAGATGATTTCTTCAATCTCATATTTCACTCTATGGAATATATACTGGATTTGGTTTTACCAATAAATAAAATATAAGTCGTTATTAATTGAAATTACGAGAGAGAGAGAGGTCAAATTTAAAAAAAAATGTAGAGAAATTCACATATATTAACAAACAATATATAATTTTAAAAAGAGTCATAAATGATAATAAGATCAATATGGAGGTGTACTTGTATACTTCAGAGACTATGGAATATCCCATTGAAGATCTTATTAAGGATGTCCTAGAGAAAATAATAACCACTCAACATTGAAGATTTTATTAGATTCATGATTTTAGAACTTTAATCAATTTTGGAATATAATTCTGATTTCTTGTTTATTTTAATTTTTTGATGTCCGGAATCATGTGATGGTTTCCACTTTTCCCACAAAAATACTTTTTAAACTAAAATTTAATTTTCAGTTGGTGTTTATAAGGATTATTTATATTATGTAATAAAAATTATACTATAATAGATGTACATTTGGGAGTGAGGATATGGGATTTAAAATTTAAAATTTCAATAAATATTTAAAATTTTTAGTAATATAGATTGAAATTTTTCTGAGAAACATTTAAAATATAAAGAGTTATTTAAAATATAGCTAATATGAATATAAAAATTTATATTTTAAAACTCAAATAAATTTATAATTATTTTTATTATGAAATGAATTTATCATAAATTAAATAATTTATTTAAAATATTTATATGAATCATTGATAAATGAAAAAAATAATATAAAAAATCAGCGTGGAGATAATAGTCAATGTGATGATTATCCTAATATCCAAAAATTAGTTATGAGGGTTGTGGTAGAATACAACCTTTCTATAATAACTCAATTGAAATCATCTATGGATAATAATGCTTATTAGTGGAATTAACCACTTTTCTATCATTCCAAATCAACAATTATTTAATTTATGTGGTAATGAATATTTTTACCTTTTGGGTTCACATACCAAATTATGGTTGAAAAAAATATATCATTCTTATAGAAGAAATTTATTGCATATGGATACATAGAGAATAAAATGATTGTATTAACAGTTTACCACATATAGAAAGAATAAGATCACAGTTGTAAATTGGTAAAAATTATAATCAATGAAGGTAATGTGGAGCCTATGTAGTGAAATGTTTTTAAAATGTTATATATTACGAAATATTTTTCTAACTCAAAGATGACCATGATTTAATATAATTAAATTGTTCAATATAAAAGGGGTAAAATTTCACTATTTCATATGAACCAAATATTAATTGTTAAGAAAGGTAGACCACAATATTTTTATAAAAATCCAATGTAAAATCCATGGGTTTATAATATATTATATTCAAGAATTCATAATGTCCTACAAATTTAAGTGTGTCAATTTATATGAAATTGAGGTCTAAAATTATATATGGCTTAAATAATCATTTTATAAGATGTGAAATGTAAATGGATGTTTAAAACCTCAGAAAGACAAGACTTTATAATCCCCTAACTATTTAAAATTATTATAAATGTATAAATTGAGCACCAAAATCCCTCATGCACTGAAGTTGTTTTTGAAAAATAATGAAATGGGTGATTTTTTTTTGTTAAAATACCAACTATTAGAATCCAAAGAAAATATAGAGTTAAAAATAAAATATTTAATATTTTTTATAACTACATAATTTCCTAACAGTTTTCATGGAACCTAGTGATACATCTATATTTTAAAACGTATTGACTATGACTAGGAGTTCCATCATGGAATAAATCATGTACAAAAAAGGGTCCATGTATTAATTGATGGATAAGAAAATACATTTTATAAAATGATGAAATTTTACTATAATGATTCAGTTGTAATAAATTAAGACTTTATATATATCAATTTCCTAGGTAGATTATATTACATGAGAGTTAATATCATTAACTAAAAACATTATGGGGGAAGACCAAGGGTATTCCAACACAAGGGTTAAATTAAACTTTTTAAATTATTATTTCCTTGAGATTATACAATTCTACTTTCTAAAGTTATATGATTTCTTGGAATTTATATTAACACATCCATTTATATCTTGAATATTATTAGTGTACATGAATTCCCCACCTCAATGTACATATGTTGATTTTTTAGTAAAAAATTATGGTATAATAATTTCCATATAGAGATTTAATTTTTTAATATTATTTATATTATAGAAATGATGAAAAATTTATATGTTATTCAAAATTTAAAATTTTATGATATTTTTAAGAGATAATTTTTTCACTTGTAATAGAAAAAATATACAATTTTTGAGAAGTATATTATATATAATATCTCTAAAATGTATGAATATTTAGGTAAAAATATTAGCATAAAGTAATAATTTAATATTGAATAATTATTAAAAAACATGGATATGTATTCCTCCCCTAAATAATAGATGATAATAAGATAATAATGAAAGATAATGGACCAATTGTGCATGATAATCAATACTCGTTCCTATACTGGTTTTACATATTTCCCAAAGATCATGAAGTCGATTTCTCAATTAACCAATTCTTATAACCCTTCACATATCATAAGAAGAATTAAAATAAATCATATTGAATATTGAGATCTAACAAATCCATAGAAAAATCATATATAAAAGGGTTTTATTCGACCTTGTGTATCACATTGGGGTGACTATATTTTCAATTCTAAAAATAATTATATACTAATGAGATTATATATTGAATAAAAATATCTCTATGATATCATAATTAAGAATAAAGATCCATTTATAACAAATAATGATATATTGGACTTGTTTAATGGTAATCAAAATTTTTCTATGATTGATATTATAAACATATGTAGTCGTCAAAAAATAAAAAAGTAATGTATTTAAAACATTATATTTTTAACAAGGCATGTATACATTAGTTTTTATTCCCATTTTTATGTAGAATAAATAAACAGTGTTTTTCGATTTTATGTATAAAGCATTTTAGGATTAAATTTTAAAATTTATGTTAGTACTTAATGATGTTATTATTTTTATCATACAAATCTATTATATTATGAATACCAACAAACATATTTTGTTAAACATTAAATAATATAAAACTTTATGTTATTTTCAATGATTTAAACATTTAGATAAAATTAATGTCCTCATACTCACTCACAGAGTTGATTAATGTTTTATAAGGGAAAATTGTCTTTAATTGTATGTTAGTAGAAATGATTATAATATATGGATATCCCCTATCCATTAAACACCTTTTTATTGGGGTTTCTCCTTCCTCATTGGTTATCAAATAATTTCTGTTATTCTTAGGATCTATTTTTATTTTTCATACTAATTCACTATTAGTAATGGGGAATATAATTTGACATTTCAAAAAATTAAGAATTTCATTTTACACCACTTCCTTTATATTGGATTTGAGTCTTCATTGGGGTTAGCGAGAAGTTCTGGAATCTAATTATATAACAATCATATGTGTTTTGTTGAGTTGTCTAATATTTGGAATATCTAAATTGTTCAACCTAATATCATTGTTATTCTTTCTTATGAAATCAAAAATAATTTTTTTGGTTATATTTTATATTATAATAAATAAAAATTTAAACATTGGATCTCACATAATATTATATACTTATGTGATGATGATATAATATTGAGTTCATTATCGGGTTGAACGAATTACCAATTATGAATTGGGAGTTAGAATTATATATAGTTATCTTTTCTATAATTTTCAGAAGAATTTATTTCTTTATAAATGATTCATCATACTCAAAAATGGCATGGTCAATGATGGGAATGGGTAAAAAGTATAATTTTTTATTTCATCAAATGAGTCACTAATTTTTTATCTAGAAAACTCATCATAGGAGGTCAATGTATGAGATTCAATCCATATAGACACATTTACCTAATTTGAATAAAAGAAAAAAAATACTTATAACATACAAAATCCATAAATAATTTCTTAATGTTTCTTATATCTACTTTTAACATTCTCTGTCTAATTCAGCTAATGATCCTCCTCCATATCACTAATAATATATATTTTATTGTAGATATTGGGATCTAGGATCATGCTTCTATATGACGTGGACACATCGCCATTCCTAACACTGATAACTAATTTTATGGTTTTTAGGTAGTGATTATTGAGGATGTTAAGGGTTTTTTTCTTTTGGACTAATGTTTTGATCATTTTAAAGAATAATGACATTAATAGGGTAATTTCTTTCAAATTTTACAAGAAAACCATTTTATATTATATATGGAACCCATAAAATGATATTAGTGACTTGTAAATGATAAATGTGGATTACAACTCCTCACACCATTAATTAAAATACATGGAATATGAAACAAGGATAACACTGTATCCAAGATCACATAGGGACATAAATAGTTTTCCCTCTCATTTCAACATTTATGTAGAGAAAATAAATATCCTTTAATGTTTGTGTAAATCATAAATTTATAGTTGTTCTAACCTTAACAACAAACATGGTCTTGCTATTATAAAAGAATCTTATTTATAATGTACACAAGTCCTTAAGATATATGAAGTATGTAAGTACGATTTTAATTAAATCAAGAAAAAGTATAATATTCTTAACACGGGTGAAGATTTAATAAAATGTTTCCCTTAGCTCAAGTTATGATTTTATTATATTCATTAGGGGAATGGGCCATATTATAGGTCTGTTTTGGGATGTAAAATAATAATCTTTGTTCTCCAAATATTTATTAGATTCTAAGGGAATTTAGTTAATATATTCATTATACGTTGAATCTTCCAATGCATTTGGAGTGGTTCTTTTATTATTTTTAATAACATTTATACCTGTCTATATGATTATAATATTTATTTACTCAAGTTATGGTTGTGTGAAGCTACATTCTCTCCATAATATTGAGGATGGAATAACCTAAATTGGACTGAGAGTATTATAAATACTAGTTTTTTCAATCAAAATTTATGAGTTGAAACCAATAAATTATTTTCTATATTTACTTATAAATTTTTTCTTGTAATGGGAGAGTAAAAACATGGAATGGGATTGAGAAATTCAGTTATCCATGGTTAATATTTAGGTTATTGGATGGGTTGTTGTAATTATACTATAGTGTGTTAGAATTGGGATTATTGGGATTGAATCCAATTAAGTGATGGAAATGTTTGTAGATTAGAGGGATTAAAGACCTGTAACTAATTAGGATATTGATTATCACTTCAATGAAATCATAGATATTCCTTGTATATTGTAATAATATTTTTCTTGGTAATTTGGTTTCTAAAAATTTAGAGTATTAATTTAAAAGGATGGTCCCACTAGAAAAAACACCTTGGTTGGAGAAAATTTTGGAAAATCAATAAACCTATAGTATTTCATTTCTGTGAATATAAAAACATAAAGAAAATGATAAGCTTTATTGAACTTCCTAATATTTACAAATTTTATATTTCAAGTGAGGGATCTATATTTATTCCTAAGTCTTTTTTTCATACTTAAGAGTGCTAATCCTTCTTGATTTCGTAGGAATATTATGATAGGGTGAGCATAACCATGTTTTATTTTGAACAAAAATACCTTCTAGATAATAATTTGTATTATTGATGGATTTTTTTTGTAAGTCCCATTACACATAAAATCTATGATTTTAATACTATTACTAACTACTCATAAAATATTTGAATTATTTCTTAGATAAAAAGGACATTGTGAAGAACATGTGTATGTTTTCCATAAACCATTAAAATTTTTTATATAATGACACGCCCACTTTTTCTATAAAGTATAATTTTTTATATCCAATAATCATATAGGGAGGATAATATTTATGGTAAAATAACTTTTTTAATTGGTAAAAAATCGATAGATACATGAATTCAATTATATAACATATTCTTAGCTCAATTTTTTAGGAAAATTGTACTGTTTAATTGTATCTGAATTTATTTTTTTGTGAGGTAATCATGGCATGAATGATGTCATCAAACTCCTTGAATTCATGATATGGAATCTATGACTCTATTACATGAATGGTGGTATAGTGGTACATGGAATGGTATTTTAATACATAGTTATCTTCTCCTCAATATCTAATAAATATTCATTCCGGGGAATTGGTATTGGAAGGCAAGATACAATAATTCATGGTTTTATCTAAAATAAATAACAAAATATTAGCTACATCATTTGGATTTTTGATTTTATTTCTAGTTATTCTTATGATGGTGTAATTTCATATACCATCTATAAGAGTGAACCCATGATTATGTTAGTTTGTCTCTATACATTTTTACCTAATGTTAGATAACCCCATAGTTAACACGACTACCTACCTATGTGATTATCCACCATTACTAGTTAGATTGAATTGTAGTATATGTTAGAGGGAATAAATGGGTAGAATGGTGGAATGATTTGGGTTATAATAGATAAATATGGGTGAAAATATAATAATCGTGTCTACGTTTTGTCCGTTGGATATCCATGAATGAGGATCATTTGTTTTCTAAAAATTTTGACATACGAGTTGAAGTGGTCACTGATAGCATATTTGGGGTTATTAATTAAACATAGACCTAAAAAGAGATCTAAATACACACTAATTTTTCTAATAGTTTTTAATATAAGGTATCAAACTATTTAGAGTGATATAATTTAAGGAATAAAATATACTTAATGTTATTACTTAATATGGGTTGATCTGAGGCTGTTGTAAGGGAAATATTATATGGATTAATTTTGGAAAATTTTAGATTCATTAACTTATCATATATCTATTCAATTAAATAAGTATTAAAATCACACCTGGACCATGTAGTTTATTTTATATTATTTATTTATTTATTTTGAGTCATTTTGTTGGGGATAATGTTGAGTTAGTAGTTTGAATTTTTTAGTTTTAGAGTTTATGGGTGGCTTTTCATCATGTTCATAGTTTAATGGCTAATAACGTGGGATTCTAATGTAGTGGGTTTTTTCATTTATTTATTTTAAATTGTTTTTCTTCTATGGGATGAGCATGGTTTTGGGAAAACCATGTGATGTCTAGGGGAATCTATACTTCTTGATGGTTTGTTTCAAAGGAATGGTGCACAACATGAGAATGGCTACGAGAAACCGTACAGAAATCGTACAAGGAATTATATAGTTTGGATAAAGGCATATTTCAAGGTTGGGGCATGGTTTCCCAGACTATACATTTAAACAGTGTGGTGTTCCCCTTCTCTCTCTCAGGGTGTGCAAGTTTGGCATATGTTTTATCAAACTGTGTGTCATCACTATGTGAGTTTTCCAAGTCAATAAAATGTGTAAAATTACATGTTTTTTTTCCACTCATGTTTTAACCTTATTTCATGATTTCCTCCTTCTTTGCTCATTTTTTGTACATAATGGTTATCCCATTATCCCTTACCTTGTTTCTAATCCACTATTTGGTGAATATCCTTTGGAAATAAGTCAATTTCTTGTGATTTGTTGTCAATTTTTCCCTCTTCCTCTTCTCCTCTATCGGTTTCTTGGGGTTTTCATGGTGGGTTCTATCTTGTCCAAACCCTAGGTTGATGGTTTGATTATCTGGTTAAATTTGATGGATTTTAGGTTGTACATATTGTCCCTCGAGCATAGTTATTCATTAAATCAATGTTTTATTGGGTTCTTACATCGATGAGGTAGGTATTTCCATCCATTTCATATTCATCACATTGTATTTGATAGTAGTAGGTTTCAAAATGATTTATATATGGGCCCGAGGTAAGTTTTTCTTGTTTGATATGGTGTTTTAATTTTGGTAAAAATAATGTATGTGGTACTAATAGAGAGTCATTAATTATTCTTATATATATATTTGACCACAACTTGTTTGATAAAATCTCAATTGAACTTTTAAATAGAAAATGGGTGCTTGGGGTGGTGGGTTCCCTAGGTGTTTTTGGTAATATGGTTTAGTTGTGAATTAGTCATTTTATATGGGAATTAGTGACTTTTTTGATGTGATGATTATTTTGGGATTATTGTGTTGATAGTAATGTAAGTGGTCTTTCATTAAGAAGGATTTTGGGTGATTTCATGTATACTTAAAGAGTATCATTGGATGTTGGAACATATATATGTGCAAGGGGTGAACATAGGTATGAGAAAACATTTGATGATGGCCCTTATAGAATGATCTTTCCTTGAACCATGGTTTTCCAATGGATTCTATCATTTTACACTATGTATTATATTTCTCCTAATGCCAAATTATTCATTCAAGCATCTATTTTTTTCAAAATAGTTCTCTATTATGTAAATGGAAAAATGGTGATTTGATAGAATTAAAATTTTGTGTCAAATTTGTTCTCTATCAATAAGATTTTTTGGTACTATAAGACATGTTTCGCTAATATAATTGTGTAAAGGACCATTTTTCACCTTTCATAAATTTTCTATTTTTTCCTCTTGGTTTTTTAAATGGTGCTGGGAATGAATATAGATTTTGAAATTTAAGGCTATGTTTGAATCTAAATATGTTTTGAAAAAAAGGAGAGTGGTTATGTGATGGAAAGGCCCAATTGGTATTTTATAATTTTTTGGTAAGTGGTTTTGAGACTCATGTGATGTTAAGGCCTAATTAGAACTTTTTTAAGGTTGGATGTGATATAGTCAACACTATGTTGGACCCCTCTATGTGAGGCTCATCACAAAGGTGGTGTCGGTTTTTAGACTAGGGAAAAAAGGATTCAGTTGGTATTAGTTGTGCTACGATTGTTGGGATATTCACATTGACGAGATATTTTAATAAGGGGATTTCTAGGTATCATCTAGAGGGTCGGGTGATAGTTTCCAATCGACACCAATTTGACAGGTAGGTCCCCTAGGATTTGATGATGCTAGGTGTGACATGCCCCTGTATTAGGTAGTTTAGAGAGGATAGTTTGTTATTGAATGTGGGCATGCACCATATGATAGAAAATGAGCCATAAATAATAACATCTAGGGATTTATTATGCTGATGTTTAGGAAAATTCATTGATTATCAATATGTATGTTATGTTTTCTTTTTATGCACTTTTTTGTGTGAGTTAATGGTATTGTCTTCTTGTATCCACATAGTTCCTCTTATTTGTAGCATATAATTTTATCAAAATTTTAATTTATCATCTGGATTTTAGTATGGTAAATTGGATTTTGGAAAATAGAAAACAGTTTTAAAAAGTAAATTTGTGTGTGTGTTGTTTTAAAAAGGGAATATGTGGAAATATGTGTCCGATTGATTGAAATTAAAAAACCTAATTTCCTATGAGTATTTCAGACTAGTGTTTTTAGATTTTTTAGGAAAATAAATGCACGGACTCTGTGGTATTTTCCCAATGATCTATTATATAATCACACCCTACTTTTCGCACTCGATAATGGTAGACCCAAGAAATTTTGTATGTTCAGGTTTCATGTATGATTTTTTCATTTGGGGAAGGTGTGTTTTCTATTTTTTGGTGATCAATAGGTCAGGTGGAGGTCGTATTAACATGGTTTGGTTTTTAGTTTCTTAATTCAATTTCAATTTTTTTATCAGTTGTTATATTTGGTTTCGTTTTTATATTTATTTATATTTAGTTATTGATGGATTTTATTTATACTCTTTTCGGTAATTTAATCATCATTATTTGTGCATTAATCACCCCCTTTGGGTTATATTTGGTTGCTAACACTAGTTTCCATCCCATGTGGACTGGAAATTCCTCTCATGCATTATCTTGGGTAGGTTAAAGAATTTGGTTGGATGGAATCCCTAATTGGTTCATGAAGAAAAAGTAAATAGAGGACCTCTTTTGTATTTAGGGTGTATGTTAGAATGGAGATTAGGATAGTTGGGACTGAAGTGGTAAATACACGATGGAATTCATGATCCCTTTCCCATTCTTATCCTTGAGTTGTCAGGGGTATTCCAAGATTTGATTCTTTTGTTTTGGTTCTTGTATTATAGATGAGGAATGAAAATTGGGTGAGCTAGACTCATGTTGTGATCTTATATGGAGTAGTGACCCAAGTGGAATCCACGTTCCTAGTTTAAGGTACACGTAGATGTTGATGCATACTTGGGGAATAGACCACTAACTATGTCACATAGTTATTTATGTCTACTTGATCCTTATCCTAGTATTTTGGTGAGAGTTATGATTATTTTGTTGGATGGTGTGGGTTGATTTTTGACAGGGATAAATGGTTCTTGGAAATCCAGATTTTCAAAGGGGAATTTTTTTTTGAAAAGTAGTTTTTAATAGAGAGAAATGATTTTTTGAGATTATTTTGATTTAAAATAAGAATTTTATTTTTGGGTTGGACTGAAAAATAACATTTTGAATTTGGAATCTGGCCTTACAGAAGGTTGTTTTGGATTTGGAATGAAAATGTTGGTTTTTGAAAATTTGATTTTAGTTTTTTGTGATGTTTAGCTTATGAGTAAGTTTTCTTCCAGGGATGATATTTTGGATATGTTATGGTTGATGTAGATTTTTATTTGTGTTATGATATTGTTTTGAATATGTAGCCTAAAAAGATCCCAAAAATTTATAGTGGGACACAACTAGTTTCTAGTTTTTGTCAGCTGTTACCTATCTTCAATGGGGATATAGGTCCACTATAGGCTTTATAGTGGCATGAAAAAGTAGAGAGTGTATACAAATTGTTGGGAACACCTGAAGGTGTTATATGCCATGATATTTTGAGTTCATTTGAGGATCCATATTTGTATAGGTAGAAGGTGATCGTCGTGATATCATTAAATGATGGGATATTTTGGGATGTGTTTAATAGATATTTCATTGAATGGTTCACAAAAAAAGAGGTGAAGTGATAGAAAGTTGTGGAGTTTTTGGGTGTATATCAAGGCCAGCTGATAGTGAATTACTATGCTGTGAATTCCAAGGATTTGGTTTCTTTCTCTATGGAAATTGTGTTAGTGGATCAGCTGAAGGATCCCCTTTTCATTTGGGGTCCTCACAAAAGATCATGCAGTGCTTCCTATCTTCTAGTGAAATCCATTTTAAGGTGCAGGTGGATGATGAGTTCTTAGATATGTTGGTTCCTAGGAAAAATTTTGTGGTAGTTGATGAACCATTATTTCTCAGACACCATAATGGTTCTTCATCATGAGAGAGGTGTGTGCTAGAGGAACCTAATTCTAATATTCCTATTTTATAGGTTATGTCACCCCTCTTTTCATACTATTAATTTGTGTTCCTTTAGTGCAATAGGTTTTTCATTCAAAGACATCACATCCCAATCCTCTGAAGGCGTGTCATCACTATAGCCATTAGGGACAGCTAGAGATGTTTTTAAGGAATTTTTTTAGAAGAAAAAGCCTTGCTCAGAGGGTTTTATCTCTAAACTATGGCATAAAAGATGATTTATGAAATGAAGTCTCCAACTATAGGCCATAGAGTGAATCTTTTCACTTAGTCAGAAATTTTAAATCATGTAGGGAACTAGGGACCATTTTTTCCCCAGGGTTTGAGTAAAGATGGATGATGTTTCTCTATTGTAGTCTTTACTAATTATAAATATTCCTTCTTATATTATAAATTATTTTAATTTTTTCCTAATGAAATAATAGTGGCTGTGATTCATTTTGAAAATAATATAATGGTATCCTTTTCTGGATTAATTTGGGATTCTCATTGTGTTTTTTGATTATTTTTTGGTCATGAGGAAAAGCATAATTGTTTCACTATTTTCTGTTTGGTTTTGATATCTACCATTAGTACCCAGTTCTTCATGTGTGGTTTTTGGTCTGTCTTTGGATTTCCCACGTTAGGATGGTCCATATTCATGCCATGTAGCCTGCCGGGTTCTTATGGTGGGTAGAACGCTTCTCAATTTTTTTTATTTTCTCTAAATTGTTTCCTAAATATTGATTGAGTGTGACATATAGAGCGTATGGTCTCCCCAAGATTTGTGGATTTTTGGATTCTTTCAGGATTGGAATTTGGTTTAATTGTTCATTCAGATCAGTGATATTTTAGAGTCAAGAAGTATTTTTTGTGAGGAGAACTGTCACACACGAAAAATGGAAATTATTTTATTTTATTACTTTATTGATTTTGGATATTTTTGAGGTTTTTATTGAGTTTGTAGAAGTAATTTGTGATTTTATGAGTTTCTAGGTGGATTTTTTTTCCTATACAATGTTTAAGTGTTAACTATTGGGTATGTTAAGGAAGATGGAGTTTTTAGTTAATTTCGTCTACCATGATTGGTCATGAACTACATGATCATGGTTTCGAGAAAATGGTGTGACGTCTATAGGAAGTTGTTTATGTTGAGGGTTGGTTCCTAGGGAATGCTTAAAAAACATAAGGAAGGTTTTGAGAAACCATGCAGAAATCGTACAATGAGTTCTGTAGTTTGGAGAGTGCAATTCATCACATTTGGTGAATGGTTTCCAAAACAATACAGGGTTCCCATTATGTCTATAAGGGTGCATATAGTTGGCATACAGTTTCTTGAATAGTTTGGCCAATATAAAAGAGTTAAACAAGTCATTAAAGCACATAAAATTCCGAGTTCGCCACTTGGGTTTCAACCGTATTTTGGGATTTCCTCCCCTTTGAGTCATTTTTGGTACACAATGGGACTCCCAATATCCATTCCCTTGTTTTCTCTCCATTTTTTGTTGCTTCCCCTTTAGGTCTACGGTGTAGTCTTTTGATTTTTGGTTTATTTCCCCTTCATTACAATATCATCTCTTAGTTTCATGATTTTTTATGGGGTATCTCTTGGAAAAACTGTAGGATGGGGGATGACATATGTGGTTCAATTTACTAGTTTTTTGGGTGTGCATATCATCCATTGGGCTTAGTTATCCATTCTTTTGAGATTTTATTTCCATTGCCTGTCATTGAGGAAGGTGTTTCTATCCAGCTTCTTTCTGAAAAAATCCATTTGGTGACTTTATGTTTCTAAATGATTCATAGATGTGCTCAACATGATTGGGATATGTTTTTTGGTTTACTATAGTGTTTCCATGTTGGAAAAATATTAATGGAAGTGGTTTTGAACGGAATTATTCAATTACGCTTATATATTTATGCACTAAACGGTTTTGAGAAATATAATTTGATCTTTTGAAGTGAAATTAGGGGCTTATGGTGGTTGTTTAATTTTTTATGTTTTTAAACTTTTTTTTGATTTAAAATGGGTTTTTTATTTGGTAATTATTGACTTTTATGGAGTGAAAGTAATGTGTGACTTTTTTTTATCCAATTAAAGCAATTAGTGTTTCATTAAAATGTTTTTTGGGTGATTTTGTGGATAATTGAAAAGTGTAATTTGATTTTGTCACATCCATATGTTCTTAGGGATAACATAGGGATGGGAAAATAAACTAAGATAGCCATTGAGAATGATATTTCCTTGAACAATGGTTTTTCGTCGGATTCTCTCCCATTTTACAGTCGCTCTTTTCTTCCTCCTAATAAAAAAAAATTTAGTATACTATTTATTTCAAAATAGTTCCTTGAATTCTATATGGTGACTTGGTACTTTGAGTGAATTTAAATGTGTTTTCAAATGTGTTCTCTCAGGCTTGGTCTATTTGGAAATTTGAGTTGTGCTTTTTTAACTAAAAAGTTTAATGGCTTATTTGGAATATTTTGTGAATATGGAATGTTTTCATATTGGTTTTTAAAATTCTGTTTGTAATTAAATAGGATTTTGAAATATAAGGCCCATTTTTAATATTATAATGTTTTGAAAAATGGTTAAATGATTATGTGATATAAATGACCGATTGGAATCTTATATTGTTTTGGAATGTGATTTTCAGACTCATGTGATGTGAATGTTCAATTTAAACTTTTGTATGGATTGTTGTTATATGAAAATCTCTTAGTAGATCCTATGAGGTGAGGCTCATCACAGGGGTGTTGATAGTGTTTGGGATATTAAAACATATCAGTGATGGGTTTTAGTTGAGTCACATGTGTGGGGACCTCACCATTCAACAAGTATTTTTATAATGTGAATCCAAGAAATCATCTAGAGAGTCAAGTGATGGTTTCTTGTTGACCCTGATTAGAGGGGTTGGTACCCCTTGAATTTGATGAGGCTAGGTAATATGTGCCACCTGATTATCTTTTTTGTAGAAGCAAGTTTGTTATAAATTGTAGACCTGCACTATTCAACATCAGGTGAGTATAAATTAAGTATGTATAAGGATTAATTCTGAGAATGATTAAGAAATTCCCAATATTTTAATTATATGTTTTTTGTTTTCATTTGATTCACTTGGTTGCGTGAGTTATTGGTATTTTCTAATTGAATCTTCAAGGTTCTTCAAATATATAGAATAAAATTCTATCATTTGTCTCATTTCTCATCTGGGTTTTAGTATGGTAAATTGGATTTTTAAAAATTGAAAATTGTTTTACAAAGGGATGTTTTGTGTGTGTTGTTTTGAAAATAGAACTTGCGAAAATATATGCGAGATTTATTGAAATGATAAAACATTATTTCCTATGTGTATTTAAATCTAGTGTTTTTGGACTATTTTTTATAATGTAAATGTTTGGACTCTGTGGTGATTTCCTACTAAGCTATTGTATAGTCACAACATACTTGTCCCTCATAGTGTCTGTAGAACTATTTTTTTCCAGTTCATGATTCATATTTTTTTCCATTAGATCAAGTTGGTCTTGTGGTTAGTGGTGACCAAGAGGTCATGTAGAGATTATGTTACAATGGTTTGATTTTTAGTTTTTATTCAGATTTTGTTTTGTTCTTTAGTTGTTGTATATACTCTGGTTTATATATTTATTGATGCCCTGTTAGAATTGGATTTTTTGTGTACTCTATTTGGATATTTGGTCATTATTGTTTGGGAAAAATCATTACCCTTTAGTTTATCTTTGATTTTAGGCACTAATCATTATCTCGAAAGGATTAGGAATGCCTCTTGGGTCTCTTATCAGAATGGGTTAGGTGTGGAGTTGGATTGAATCCCAACATGGATCATGAAAAAATGGTATCAACGATCCCTTTGTTATTTGGGGTGTTAGGTATATCAGACATTAGTACTATTGTGACTCAATAGATTGATATTGGATGGATGTCATGGACACTTTATCATCCTGATACTCATGTTTCCATGCGTAGTTTGGGATATTAGTTTTTTTTGAGTTTTTTGGGTTAAGGATGAGAAATGAAAATGGGTGTGAGACAATATCATGTTGTGATCTCTCATAGAGTATTGACCCATGTGGAATCTGAGTGCATGATTCTAGGTCCTCTATGTCATTGAGGCTTACTTGGGGAATGGAGTAATAACAATTTTTCTTGTTATACATGGCCATAAGTTTCTTATGTTGGGAGTTGGGTGTGATTTGTGAATTGGGTTTTTTTGGTTTGTGTGTGTTTATTTTGAAGGGGAAAATTATTTTTTTGAATTAAGGGTCATTGAAAATGAAATTGGTTTTTTGGAAAAGCATTTTTCTAAAGTAAACAACTTTATTTGTCTACGAGTTCATTATCAAAGTGGAGTTTTATGTTTGGGTTGGATTTGAAAATAGGATTTTTTTCATGTGGAAAGCGGCCTTATAAGAAATTAGTTGTGGATTTGGAAGGAAAATGGTGGTTTTGGAAATAAGGATTTTGGTTTTTTGTGATGTTTTGCTAATGAGTTGATTTTTTGGCCGATGATTGTCTTTTTGGTGCATTTTGGTTGAAGTTGACTTTGGTTTTTTGTTCTGATGTTTTTTAGAATATGTCGCACAAAAATTTACAAAAAATTTATAGTGGGTCTCATTGAGTTTCTATGTTTCCTTGGTTATTACATATCTTTTTTGGTGATAGGGGACCGTTAGATGCTGTATAGTTTCTTGAGGAAATTGATATAACATTCAGATCATTGGAAACTCTGGAGTATATTATATTTTATGTTGATATGTGTTCATTTGAGGATAAATGTTTCGTCCATTGGAAGGTGATCATCCGAACATCATTGAAAAATGGGATGTCTTGGGAGGTTCATAAAACCACATTCGCCCGATGGTGCATTAAATTGGAGGTGAAGGGGAGGAAAGTGGAAGAGATTTTGGGTGTTCAATATGGCCAGTAGGGAATGAATGTATATGTTGTGAATTTATGAACAAGTCCTTCTCATAGACTATATAGGTTACCCATATGACGAGAGTTTTTTATAGAGGAAACAATTTCTAAGAAGCCACTTTCTTCAGTTCTAGTTTCCCTCTCATAAAATTGTTAGCTTATGAGATTTTAGTGCGGATAGGTTGGGAATTCAATTTTTTTTCATCCACAACCCAATAAAGGCATGTCATCACTATGGAAGATTGTGTAATGTGGATATATTATGTATGACTAATTTCCAAAGTAGTAATCCTTGATCGGAGGGTCTTAGATATTGATTGTGGGGAGTGATATGATTTAGGACATGAGGGTTCCATCCATAATCCCCAGATTGAATTTTTTCACACTATCAGCATTTTCTAGGGGTGTGAAGAACCTTGGAACAACATTAAAATCTAGTGTATGAGTTTGGATGGATAAAGGTTCTCTTTTTAATTATTTTATTCTATTTTTGTTCCTTATTCTATTATAATAATTGTCATATTTTTCCTTTAAAAATTATAGTGGCTCTTCTTCGTTTTAGAAATCATATATACTTATCAATTTTTGAATCAGTTATGAATTCTAGTTTTTATTGAGATTTTTGTGTCCCAAGGAAATGATGAATTGTGTTCCGATTTGTTATTCAGTTTCAATATCTGTTGTGAGTAAACTTTTTTTTGTGAGGTTTTGGGTTCTTCTTGGAAGATCCTGTGTATGGTCAGTCCCTGTCCTTGTCATGTTTCTAGTGGGGTTCTTTTGGTGGTGAGAACCCTCATCCCTTTTCATGGTTCTTTTTGATTATGTTTCTCCAAAATATTGGTTGGGTGTGACTAATATAGTATAAGTTCACCCCATTGTTCATGGCTTTGTTCATCTTAACTCAGTTTTGGAATCTTGTTTTATTTACCATTTGTCAAGGTGAATTTCTATTTGAAAAAAGTGTTTGTGTTGGGGATAATAGTCACACCCTTACCTTGGAATTTTTTTATTTTAATCTTTTCACTATTATGGGTCTTTTGGTTGATTTTCTGGTTGAGTTCATAGTTAAAATTTTCACATTTTTGAGTTCCCAGGTCATTTTTCCCCATGCATGGTTTAAGGGTTAACCCTGTAGGATGTTAAGGAATAATGTGTTTTTATTTCATTTCTTTCTTATGTGGCATGTCTTGAATGAATTGAGAATAGTTTGGGGAAAACCATGCGAGCTCATGGGAAAACATGCAGTTTGAGGGTTGGTTTATGGGGCATGGCGGACAACATGAGAACAGTTAGGAGAAAGAATGTGGCAAACATGATGGGAGTTATACTGTTTGTATAGTGTCATTTTTTATGGTTGCAGAATAGTTTTCTAAACTGTGTGGACAAACAATGAGGGTTCCCCTTTTCTCAAGTAGGATGTGAATAGTTGGCTCATAGTTTTTCATACCATGTGGCAAAAACATGCAAGGTTTCTAGGTCAAATAGTGTGAAATTATAAGTTTTACATATCAGGTTTTAACTTTATTTCAGGATTTTCTCCCTATTGGAACATATATAGTGCCGAAATTGGATCCCATACTTCCGTCTTTTGGTTCCTCTACCATTTTTGGTGCTTCTCCCTCATATCTTAGGTGAGTTCTTGAGATTTTGGTTGATTTCCCCTTCTTTCTCTTTTCTTCTATTGGTTTCTTAATTTTTTCATGGTGGGGACTCGATTATCCAATCCTAGGATGTGGTTTGGCTTATGTGGATAGATTTATTGTATTCTAGGGTGTGTAGATCATTCCTTAGGATTAGTTATTCCTTATATTTTTGTTTATTTGTGATCTTTCAAAATTGAGTTAGGTGTTTCAATCAATTTCCATTCCCAAACATTCAATTTTATAATTTTGTGTTTATAAATGTTTTGTAGATGTGTTTCGAGGGATAATGATATGTTTTTCTGGGTTCATATAGTGTTTTGGTCTTTAAAAAAATTATTATAAGTGGATTTTAATGGGATTATTAAATTAGGATTATATATATAGAAGTTTTTTGATAAAATTTCCATTAATATTTTAAACGGAAATGGGGTCCTTAGGGTTGTGGTTTCCCATGGTTGTGTTTTGTTATTTTATATTGATTGTGCCTTGGGTATTATATGTCTGAATGAGTTATTTTATGGTGTGACTCTTGTGTGTAGCTTGTTGTGCTGGTAGTGATGTAAGTGGTGATTCTTTAAAAATGGGTTTTTTTGGTTATTTCATCGATATTTGAAGAGTTTAATTGGATTTTGGCACATCTATATGTGCATGATGTTGACATTGGGATGAGAAACCAAATGATGATGGCCCTTGAGAATGATGTTTCCTTAGACCATGGGTTTTCAAATTTTTCCCTCCCATTTTGATGTCTGTTCACTTCCTCCTAATATAAAATGGTTCTTACACAACAGATTTTTTAATCGAAATAGTTGATTAACTATTAAATGGTGACATGGTTCATTTAATGAATTTAAATAGGATTTATATTTTTTTCTCGAAGGGTGGGATCATTTGGAACTTCGAGGTTTAGTAGAAAATAATGTAATGAAATTTTTTTGAATGTGTTATGTTTTCACCTTAGCTTTTGAAATGGGTTTTGGAATGATAGGGGATTTGGAAATGTAATTCCTAGTTGGCATATTAGTATGTTTTTAAAAAATTGTTCCCTAATTATATCATGTGAAGGCCTGATTTTTATTTTTTAATGTTTGGGAAAGAGGTTTTGAGACTCTTGTGTTGTGATGGCATGGTTATAACTTGTGTATGTATTGTTGTGATATAGTAACCTATGTGGAGGATCCCTTGTGGTGAGGCTCATCATGTTGGTGGTGGAAATTTCTGGGTGGAAAAAATTGATGGTAGTTGGTTTTTGTTGAGCCACATGTGTGAGGACCTCCCCATTCACCACATATTTTTACCGTGGGATTCATATTAGTCACCTAGAGGGTCGAGTGATGGTTTATGGTTGAACCAAATTAGATGGGTATGTACCCATGTATTTGATAAGGTTTGGAGGAATGTGATTCTGGATTGGATAGTTTAGAGCATACAGTTGGTCAATGACTATGGATCTTCACCCTACGCTGGAAGGTGAGTCTGAACATATTATGTCTAGAAATTTCTTTCAGTGATGTTTATTAAATTACCATGATTATCTATCTGTATGTTATGTTGGATTTTCTTGCACAGGTTTGCATGAGTTATTAGTTTTTTTATCTTATACATACATAGTTCTTCTTTTCATTAGTTTATCCCTTCATCTATGGTTGGACTTCTCATATGGGTTTTAGTATGGTAAAAAATATTTTAGAAAATTTAATGACCTAAGTAGTTTTGCAGTTTCATTTTTTTAGGTTTGAGTTTGCCTTTAGAGAAGGTTTCTTTTTTGGTTATTGTTGACAACGAGGTCACATGTAGACTGTTTTATCATAGATCATATTTTTGTTTTATATTTAGTTTCGATTTTTTATTCAACTATTCTACCTGGTTTGGTTTGTATACTACTTGATATTAATTTACCATTGGATTTTTTTTCATTTGTTCAGTTATTTGATCTTTATTGTTTAGGAAAAATTAATTCCCCTTTGTATTATCTTTGGATCCAAGTGCTATTCGATATCCCAGTAGAATCATTAATGCTTCTCAGGCCTTATCTGAGATCGGGTTGTGTTTCCATCCACATGGAATCTTGGATTGGTTCATTACAAAATGGTATTATAGGTGCCTTTTCTTATTTGGGGTGTATGGTAGATCGAATCTTAAGACTGTGAGGAGTCAAGACGTAGATTCAAGAAGGATTTCAAAAACCATTTCTCAATCTGATCATCTAGTTTACAAGGGTTTTATTGGATTTGAGTGTTTTGTTTTGGTTTTTGGTGTATAGATGAGGAATGAAAATAGAGGTGAGCTTGGGATATATTGTGATCTCACATGGAGTAGCGAACCATGTGGAATATTAGTGCATGGTTCAATGACCTTTTAGTTGTTGATGAATACATGGGTCAAGGGACACTATCCATGTCACTTTGTTATGCATGTCGACTAGTACATCACCTCAGGAGCTTGGTGTGAGTTGTGATTTGATATGTTATTAGCCAGTGAGTGTTGAATTTTAATGGGAAAAGTTATTTTTGGAAAAAAGGGTTTTTCAAAAAGAATATGGTTTTAGGAAAATTTATTTTCAAAATGGAGAAATGATTTTTGAGGAATGATTTTGTTATAAAAGAATAATTCCATGTTTGGGTGGGATTGGAAAATGGGTTTTAGAATTTGGAATGTAACCTTGGAAGAAGGTTCTTTTGGAGTTGGAATAGATTTTAGGGTTTATGAATATTGGATTTTTGTTTTGTTGCAATGTTTAGCTTATAAGAGAGTAGTTTTGGCTGGGAAATTTTTGGAAAATTATTGGTTGTTGTTGATTTTGGTTTTGGGTTTTGATGTTGTTCCGAATATTCCACCTAGAAAGGAAACAAAATTTTCTTGTTGGTTTCATCTACTTACTTGTTTTCCATTTTTGTTAACTGCCTTTTTCTGTTTACTGATGTCCTTTAGAGACTGTAGAGTGGCTTGAGTCTGTTGAGAGTGTTTTTAGATCATTTGGAACTCATAAATCTTTTAGATTTCCTATGTTTTTTATTTCATTTTAGGATCTAGAGTTAGACTAGTGAAAGGCGATTGTCCTAAAATCCTTGGAATATTAGATGTCTTGAGAGTTTTTTAAAAGAAATTTTCTTCAATGGTTCATACAAGAGGTGGTGAAGGGGAGGAATCTTGTAGAGTTGTTGTCTGTTCAATAGTGTAAGTGGATAGTGACGAACTATTTTGAGAATTTAATGTTACTGGTTTCTTTATCACTATAAATAGCATCATACGATCAGCTTAAGGATTTCATTTTCATTTGGGGTATTTATCCCAATATTAAAGAGCATGTCTTATCTTCTAGTGAAGTTTGTTTTGAGAAGTTGAGGGAAGAGGTGTTCTTAGCTGAATTGGATCTAGGGGTGAAGTTGCTGGTGGTTAATGAACAAGTATTTATTAGAGACCATAATGGTTATCCATCTACCAAGATGTATGTTCAAGAGGAACCTATTTCTGATAAGCTTATTTCATTGGTTTCAACTTCCCACTCTTAATTATATTTTCTTGTGTGATTTCAGTGTGGTTGGTTTGCCTATTCAAATCCATCCTGTTAAAATCCACCGAAGGCATGTCATTACTGTTACCATTTCGGTTCTATGTAAATGTTTTTTAAGAAGTGTTTTCAAAGGAAAAAGCCTTTATCATTGAGTGATAGGTTCTAAATATGGAGAATAAGATGCTTTAAGACATCAGTGATCCTACCATAGGCCCCAGAAAGATTCTTTTTGACATAGTCAATAATTTTTGGAGGTGTGTGGAACCTTGGACCATTTTTTTCCACTAGTGTTTGAGTCGTGTTGGATGAAGTTTATTTTTTTATACTTTTATAATATTTTAATCACCTTCATATGTTATAATATCATTTCAGTTTTTTACTTGTTAAATTCCAGTTTTTTGTGATCCATTTGGGAAGTCATATATAGTTTTCCTTTTGTTGATGAGTTTGGGATTCTCATTGTAATTTTTTGGTGATTTTTATATCCTAAGGAATTGATTAATTATGTTCATTTTTGCTATTTGGTTTCGATATCTACCCTGATTTCCCTTTTTTTGTTGGAGGTTTTTGGTTCATGTCGGGTGTTCCCACATTAGGCCATTTAGAATCTCTGACACAATGATAGTCATGTTCTTATGGTGGGGGAAAACCCTCCTCAATTTTATTGGTTCTTTTTGTTGAAGTTTATTCTAAATATTGGTCTGATGTGACAAGTTGTGTGGAAGGTCACACTGAGGTATTTGGTTTCATTTAACGTCATTCGGTTTGGGAATCAAGTTTAATTTATCATATTGAACGGTGACATTATAGGGAAAAAAGTGTTTGTAGTGGGGAGAATTGTAACACCACAATAATGGAATTTCATGTATATTATTCTTTTCATGATGATTGGTCTTTTGGTTGAGGTTTGGTTTGATTTCTCAATTTCGATTTTTGAGTTTTTATGTTTATGTGTGGCTATTTTTACTGTCGATGGTTTAAGGTTTTACAATACTATATTTTAAGGAAAAAGGTTAAATTAGTTCATTCCCTTCATGGATGTTTTTTTCACAAATTGAACAAATATTGGGGAAAACATGATTGGTATAGTGGAAACTATGCAGCTTTAGGGTTAGATTTTAAGGTATGGAACACAATATGAGCTTGTTTAAGATAAACCATGTGACAAGCATGCATGAAGTTATTTAGTTTGGATTGTGGTATTTTTCAGAGTTGGCACATGATTTCCTATACTATGCAAGGTTTTTCTTCTCTATAGTATGCTGCACACAATTGGTATACAAATTCTCCAAATGTTCACCCAAGCTATGAAATTTTACCGAGTCATTAAAATATTTCCATTCCATGTTTTCTCTCTTGTGTTTGAATATTATTTTAGTATTTCCTCCCTCTAGGATCATTTTTGTCACACAAAGAGGCTCTAAAGCTCTATTCCCTAGGTTCATCTTCCCTTTAGGTGATTCTCATTCAGATATTAGGCAAGTTCTTGTTAATTTTGGTCGATTTACCCTTCATCCTCTTCTCCTCTCTAGGTTTCATGGGGTTTTCAAAGTGGGGTATCTCTTGGATGAACCATATGATGAGGGTTGGATTATGTGGTTATATTTCAGGGATATTAGTGTATTCAGATTATCCATCAGGCATAGTTCTTCCTTCCTTATGATTGGTTGTGTTAACATGTTGTTCAGGTATATGTTTCCATCTATTTATTTTTCTAATCATTTCATTTGATCCTTGTGTGTTTCTAAATGATTGATATATTTGTTTCATATTTTTGGATATATTTTTTTGGTTTTGTATGGTGTTTTCGTGTTCAATAATTTTTTTGAATGTGTTTTTCAAATCGATTTTTTTATCATGCTGATATATATATGCATATAAGGTTTTTGATAAAATGTAAATTGATCCTTTAAAGTAATATTGGGCGTTTGGGGTGGTGATTGACCATTTTCATTTTTTTATATTGTGGTTGGTATGTGAATTGGTTATTATATGTGGGAATTGTTTACATTTATAGTGTGAACCTTATGTGCATCTTGTTGATTTGGTAGTAAATGAAGTGGTGATTCTACAAAAAGGGTTTTGGATGATTTCCTAATTTCATGAAGTGTTTCATTATATTTTGGAACATCCCTATCTGCATGGGGTGGATATAGGAATTTCCAAAACAATTATGACAACTCTTGAGAATGATGTTCCTTTTAACCCGTATTTTTAAAGGATTCTCTCCCATTTCCCCTATATTTCTCTTCCTCCTTCTCTCAAAGGGATATTGTAAGATACTATTGTTTTTCAAAATTTTTGCATGAATTATAAATGGTTTCATGGTGGTTGGAGTGAATTTAAGTGTTGGTTAGAATGAGTTATCTAAGGTTTGGATTTTTGAAACATTGAGGTGTGTTTCAGTGACAAAATATTATAATAGGATGATTTGGAAACATTCATAAATGTGGCATGTTTTAATCATGGTTTTTGAATGAGTGTTGGTAGTGAATGTGGATTTGGAAATGTATGCAACATTTGGCATCTAAGTATGTTTTGGAGAACTGGTTGAATGATTATTTGAGATGATGGTACGATTGGTATTTTATAATTTTTGGGAAAGTGCTTTTGAGACTCATGTGATGTGATGGACAGGTTGGACCTTGTGTTTGGCTTGATTCGACACAATAAAATATATGCTGGATCCTCTGAGGTGAGGCTCATTACATAGGTGGTTTCAGTGTTTGGGATAGGAAAATATAGTGGCAGTGGGTTTTTGTTCATCCACACATGTGATAACCTCCCCATAAAACATGTATTTTTTGTCAAGGGACTCATGGGTGTCATCTATTGGGCTGAGTGATGGTTTCATATCGACCCATATTAGATAGGTTGGTACCAATAGATTTCATGAGGCCAGGTCGGACATGCCATTGAATTTTCTATTTTATGGAGGCATGTTATTTATTTATTGTGGATTTTCACCATTCGTCAGTAGTTGATTCAAAACTGAGTACATCTAGTCATTCCTTCTAGAGATGTCTTTTTAAATTTCATTGACTATCAATCAGTATGTTTAGTTTTATTTTTCCATACATGTTTTCACGAGTTATTGATATTTTCTTCTTGTATCCTCATGGTTCTTCTTGTCTATACAATATCCTTTTACCTTTTTTGGTTTTTCATTTGGGTTTTAGTATGGAAAGCTAGATTTTGGAAAATGGATAACATAATTAAAAATAAAATCTTTGTGTGTGTTGTAATGAAATGGGAACTTTTGAAACGACGGGTTTGATTTCATTAAAATATAAAAATTTACTTCCTATGTTAATTTCAAAATAGTGTTTTTGGATTGTTTTGGTGAAAGGATATTCTTGGAATCTGTGGTGAATGCCTACTGAGATATTATCTTCTCACACTCAACATGTACCATTCGATGTGAATAAGACCGAGTTATTTGGTATGTTCATGTTTCAACATCATATTTTATTTTGGAGGAGGTTATCCTTGTGGTGGGCGGTGACTAAGAGGTTATGAGGAGATCATGTTAATATGGTTATATATTTTTTTATTCAGTTTCAGTTTTTTTCTTCACATGTCGTATATGGTTTAGTTTTTATAATTAATGATGCTCAATTATTGTTGTATTTGTTGTGTACTCTATTGGTTTGTTTCGTCCTCATTTTTTGGGCATACATAGTTTTATTTATGATTTTATTTTATTGTCAACACTAGATGACAGCTGAGGAGGGTCCGGAATGCCTCTTTGGACCTATCATGGACTGGGATGGGTGTCAGGTATGATTGAGTCCCGAATTATTTCATGACAATTACTTTAACATTAATTGATTTAATCACTAAAATATTAAGAGTATAATAATTTAAACACTTATAAAATCACATTAATGAGCACTCAAAATTATATAATCATAATAAAACCAATAATATGTAATTTTTAAATTCAAAAAAATTATTAAATATCTAAATGAAAATAAAATATTTAAAAAATAATTATAATTAAAAAAAATTAATTATAATATAATTTATATCTAGTAACTCATTAAAATAACCCCATAAAACGGTTATCCCTCTGTTGATATAATTATCACAATGGATTATGGATGTTATCTTGTAGAATCAGTATTTATAAAGAGAATACAATGAAATATCAATCACATCCAATGTATTATGAAAAAAGTAAAACCTTGAAAATTATGGTAATATTGTGATAATGTTAATGAAATAAATACAATGAAAATTAAAAATAATTATCCAAAATATGAGTTTGTCTTGAGATGTATATAATTGAAGAATAAACTTACGTCAACAAAATAAAAATATAAAAATTTAATGAATAAAACGAAACCAATCCATCTATTTACTTCTCATTATATAACATAAATGTTTTTATAGAGAGGTTTTAGTTGATTTAATATCCTTTATATTCATTCATATATATAATATTGAACAAAAAGTGGAGTAATGTTGGTGGATAATTTAATTTTTATCCTTTACATGATTGCATGCATGTTTTATCTCCCTTTTATTTAAGCCATCTGAACAACCAATAATATGAAGTAATTTCATATTAATATTCAATGATAAAATATTACGTAATATTTATTAACATATTATCATAATATTTAAGCATACTATGAGCTACCATGTAGAAATTATGATTGAAAAAATAGACCAATTTTTTGAAAAATAAAATATAGCCTTAAATTCAATCTTCTACAAGTATTTTTTATCTAATCTTAAAAATGTAAAAATTATCTTAGGATGTTTTTTAATTAATTATTCTCCATGTTTTCATGTATCCAAAATTAAAATTCATGATATATTATATTTTATTTTGTCGTTAAAAATACATTTTAGTGTTCATATGTCTAGTTTTATTTTAATATAAATTTCTTTATTTCATGCCTGAAGTATCTACCTACCTTTTTTTATTCCTATATTTCTCCATAAAGGGAAAATATTCCATAAAAATTATTCAATTTATCATAAAATAACCAATTCTCTACATCATAATAATGTATTATGAAAATTGGATGAAATTATTTAATTTATATTCGAATTGAACATATAACTAGAAATGAAGTTTAAATTTTAAAATGTATTAGACCCATTTTTTTGGAAAATAGAAGAAATAGGAAAATATTTAAAAAATATCAAAATTTATCGAATAATAAAACAACTAAATTTTGTTTTTCCAATCTCTATAAAATTATGATCTCACATGTAAATTAAATTCCCCTCTCCCAAAACATTTTATCATAAAATTTTTTCCATTAATGACATAAATTAAAAAATAATGGATCCCATTAAAATCATCAAAAAAAACCAAGAACACTAGAATACAAAAAAATTAAGATCGCCGCATTTTTCAGGTTCACCTCTACCTTTCATCTAATTACAATTATGCATGATGACGTGTTGTGATACACAAAAGACATGGGTGTTCAATTTTTAATCAATGGAAAAATTATGGAAGCTCCTGGTAGTAATAATAATTTAATATTAATATGAGAATAAATATTTGATTATTTTTAGTGTTTTTTATTTATTAGCATGACAAAGATAGAATGATTAACTATGGGAAAGATAATAAGGGATTCAATGTCCCCAAGTGTTGTATACTGCATATTCGGTCAATTAGATTCTTCATATGTGTGATTTGAAACCTAACTCTATGAATCTATGAAATCAATATCCCAAAATAATGGAAGTTAAACATTAGGACCCTCTATTTCTCAACATAATTCTTTTATTTCATTAATTTCAATTTTTTGGATTATAAAAGTATACATTATAGTATCCCACAACCTATGAAAACATGAATGGACCCCATGAACAAGAAAATACACCCTATAATCCAATTGAAATGCATTGCGACTTTTATTAAATATATAAAAATTATGATAGTTAAAAATCACTTTGAACAACCACAATCACAAAAATTCAGGCTCATGGACTTGAAAATTATAATAAATTAATATCAATGGATGAAAAATTATTTTACATTAAATTTATCGGTATAAAAAGTATGTTGAATAATTATTGAATAAATTCATAAAATCTTCCCATAATGAATTATTTTTAACCCCTGATATAGTTTGGAAATACCCTCATTATATAATTAGAAAAAAGTAGAGTTGTGGGGGAATGTGGATGATAGATGTGTGAGAATGAAAATAAAGTTAATTCAATGATAAAATTCTACAGTTTTTATAATTAAAAAATAGTATTAATCAATTGAACATTCTAGATCCATGTTACACATAGATCCACACAGATGATTCGAGATTGGGTTTTAACTCAAGGTATCCTATAGTTCAATTGTAAATCCTATAACTTTTTCAAATACCATATCTCATGTATAGTAATATTGGATCAATATGGAATCCCCAAGTTTTCCCAACATTAAATACCAAAAAAATCTATAAAAGGATTAAAAAAACCATTCTTCCAATTTTTATATGGTAAAAAGACAAACACCAAAACAAAAACAAAAAATGAAAAAAACTACGAGGAATTACAGCTTTCTATTAGAAATAGTTTTTTGTTGTTTTTAGTTTAGAATGGAACCTATAATGTATCATATATTTTTTCCTTTTAATATTATAACATTTAACACTATTTTTTTTTCATGTTTGTGGTATTATTTTATGTAAATTAACCAAAGGGTATTTATGATAATGATTTTAATTTGTTGGAAATGGATTGCGGATAATTTAATGATGTATGGAGATTGAAGGAAAATTTTCAAGTTTCATATTGTTTTTACCAAAGTTAATACTAAATATGTTTTATAGATAAAAGTGAAACCATCATATTAAGGAACAATAGTATAATCTCATTTTACTATCAAGTGATACAAATACAGATGCTGAAATGATATATTGGGATGATCATCATATGTATGGAGGAAAAGGGGAGTTAGTAATATTAATTTATAAAGACTAAAATGTTATTTAAAATCTATCTATAAATAGAATATATTTCTGATTATTATTGGATTGAGATCAAGTGAAAATTTCATGTGAAGTTCTAGTTCTCAATGAAGAAATTCTGACTAAATGAGTAGTTGAAGAAGATGTAATAGAATATATATTAATTGAGAATGACTATATAGATGAAAGGATGAATTTGAAGATGTTGGGTTTCCTGATTTATTTATAATGCTTAAATATGGAGAATGATTATATATAGATTTTGTGTATGTAATTGAATAGAAGAAATAGAATAAAATTTTTAAAGATGAGTTTTATGATATATAAACACATAAAAAATACACTTATGTAAGAGAATATTACTGATATATTTAGAAATTTAATTTACAGAATTAATTTTTAAAATCCAAGGTGTATATGCGACCAGTTGGGAATCCAAAAAATACTTGGAATAATATATTTTATATGATCATATGTCATAATGTTTGAGATATAAAATAGTTGAGTTTAAATTCAACAAATACATGAGCTCCATAGGTTTTTTATTATCCCAGATGAATTATATTTCAGTAATCCTAGTGGATTCTAGTGAAATAGAATTTACAGAGATGTGTAATTAGAAGGTATCTGATGGAAAAAACAAGAGGAAGAACCTTGGTGATTCATGAGGTTGTTTTATAGTTAATAAAATCATATGAAGACTTAAACTATGTTTTACATTGTGTCATAATATAAATTTTTTTTCCGACTAACGACAAAGTTTGAGGTGGACAAAAATATATAAATTCAAAATTATTTATAGATTGAAACTTAAATTTTCCAAACAATATATCTAGGAGGTCATTAGAAAATAATGAATAGATACTCTCAAGAATCAAGTTCTAAAGAAATGTCTGATATTAGGAGAAGAATCCGAGGAGTCTATAATGTGTAATTGAAAGCTGAATTCATAGATTATATGGATTTATAAAATCATCATGAAAAAATAAACAACATTGGATGGCTAATAAAATGAGAAATGTGAGTTAGATATAATTTAGAAAAAATATCAATCATTTACGAACATGACTATTCCTGATGAGAAGGGAAGTGTGTCAGAATATTGGATGACAGAATTAAGTGTAGAGATGATGTGGGAAAATTAGTTTTCTGGATGTTCCTTTACTATTTTATAAGAACATTTATTATTCAGATTCATGGAATAAATATTTTATATTGAGATTTTAAGGTATCTTATAAGTGAAATAACAATGAACTCAAATATCATACACTATAAATTAGAAAATGCTATACATGTTCAAATGAGATGACGATGAGATGATATGAATTTGGGAAGTTATGTTGACTGAAAGACAGCTTCATCAGATATTAGAAGAAATCCTAAATAACCTTATTCATGATGATTATTATATTTTATGATTATAAGTTATCTTTAAATGAATGGTTGTTAGAATATTATTTGTTGAAATACATTGGGGAAATGAAAAAATAACTATAGATGATCTTATTTTACAAGACATTTTTGGAATATTCATTTATTTTGGATAATTGGTACTCAAATAATAATAGAACAATACATTAGAGAATAAAATATTTTGGGACCATAATATTCTAAGAAAATTATAAATATTAATTATCAGAATTCTAATTAATTTTTTTTGGAAATGCTTGTATATAAATTCAATGATACAATTATCCACAATAAATAAATATTCAAACAAATCATAATGTAAAATAGGAATTGATGTATTTCAATTTTCATATTGTATTTATTATAAATATCATTAAATTTAATTATTAATATTTTATAATCATTTTGATTTAATTAACAATTTAATTAAAAATTAAAACTTCACCTGTGAATACATTTAGTCAACCACCTTGCGAGATTATTTATTTCAATTTTCATCGTTGAATCTTGTGAATGTTCATAATAATGGATCATAATTAAATGATACGATATATAGGATATAAATTACCTTTTTAATAAAATATATATATTCCAATAGTTTCATTCCTGACAAATGACGAATAAAAACATCCTACTGATTATATAAAGATTACCACTTTGAGAACCAATGCATTTTATTTTTCATCACCATCACCCATGGATTGTATATATAAGAGGAATTTAAAAATAATATGATATTAATGATATAATTATCAATATGGGAAAATAAAATTATTCCTACATTCCTTTCATCATGTTATTTGAAAAAATGGAAACATTTATCATGTATACAAACATTCTACCATCTCCATGTTGTAACATAATACAATTTTTTATAAATTTTAACATTGAATATTATAAAATTTATAAAAATTTAAATAATAAAAGGATTTATATTTTGTAAATGATATAATTATTCCCCATTTGTCTATATTGAACCCACCCAATCCATTTTTGACTTATAAGATGAATGTTATGCCGATGTCTGAAGTAAAATTAATAAAGTAAATAATAAATAGACTAATGAAGATAAGTTATATAAGACAAATAATAAAAATAAAAAAGAATATTAGAATGTAATAAATTTATTTGTTTTTATTTTTAGAGAATATAAATAGAACACTTTACATTTAAGACTCAATATAAAGGACAATTTACATTCAAACACAATTTTAAACGTGTTGAAGATTTATTTTTGAAATATTTTTATTATATGATCATATTATTGAAATTATTTTATGGGTTTATTTATATCTACATAAATAATTTATTAATTCCATTTTATGTATTTTTTACATTCTTTTAAAAAAATTAGATGGAATATTTTTATATATATTACACTGAATGTTTTGAAATTATTTACACAATGGATAAACGAGTGTTCAATTTTAATATTGAAAATGTAAACTGATTCTCCTCCTACTATAATTGTTATTTTATATTTGTGTTCCATTATAGAAATATATGATTTCATTATAGAAAAATACGTCCTCATTTTATTTTTTGTATTTTTATTTTTAAAATTGGGATTCAATGGAATGAGATATATCAATATGGTAAAGAGATTCATTTATTGGTTTAAAAGTATATTTTAGTGTGTTTTACAATGAAAATTAAAATATTAATTTTTTTTACATGTGTTATATTCTATAAACATAAATTATAATGATGATTAAGCCCATTATTTTTCATTAATGCATTGGTTAATGATTATTTTCTTAGGAAAATTATGCTACAATTAATCGAGTAGGTTATTCCATTTTCAAATGATCCTATAAGAATTAAATATTGATGATTCCAAGGTACCTATATAAATTTTATATTCATTATAATTAGTTTTCATGAAAATATATTTATTTAATAAGGTAAATTTTTTTTTGAGAATGAATATTTCTTTTTTGGGTAAAAATGTATTTTTTTAGGAAAATTATTTTCATAGGTTATCATGTTTTTTAAGAAACCCATATGATGTTGGTTTCTCCTTCATGTTTTCATGTAATGTGATTTATAAAAACCCTTATATAGTAATGTTTATTTCAGGTCAAAATAAATGATTATTTGAGATAAATATTTATTCTGTTAAGGTCGATATCTATTACATTATCTCATGGTTTTGAAATGGTCTACCAGGTTTCTTTATTTATTTTTATGTTTTCCTTAGTAATATTTTTTTCTCATCCCAAATTTTCATGTATTAATCACAATATTTAAGTATGAGTATAAAAAATGATAATTTGAAGTATAAAATCATGTATATTTTTAATGACAGATAAATGTTTATTTCTAAAATTATTTAATTTTGAAGAAAATGGTATTGAATGGAAGTGTCCAATTTATAATGTTTGAGCTTCTTTATATATGATTCAAAACCCGATTCGTTAAAAAATAAACCTAAATAGGTCTTACATAATTCAAGAGACTAAATTCATGATTTAAAAAAAGTTAATTACCTAATATTGTACTCTTGAATCCAAATCATGGTTATCGAAGCCTGGTTATATAATATTAGAGGTTATAATAATGTAATTGGAAAACATAAAATATTCTAATTTATGGTTATCATGAAATAGAATTTAAATATTACAATGTTTTATTATCTATGATTTTTATGTCTAGAATGGTTTTTTATACAAGAAAAAGGGACGTTGAAGTTGTAAGTAACTAATAGGAAAACATCATTTAAAATCATTAGTCTGGAATGGGTAGAATTAGAATAAGGAAGATTTTTCCTATGATGGATTAGTTAACACAAGTTATAAGTGATTAAAGTGTCGATGTGCGAGAGAAATAATGTTCATCAAAAAGGGACATGTATATTTTAGTACATTTTTGGAAACAAAAATATCAGACATTCAATGGACCATTTGATCCTGTGATACCTAAAGGATGGTTTTGTGGAGTCCCCGACCCATGAGACTCTAAAATGGTTCTAGGAGCCAAGATGTCACATGGCCTCAAGAGAACCTCCCCATATTCTAGAGGTTGCGTACAATAGGGATGTACTAATAAGTCATATGGAGAGACTATAACCTCATTACGAGAGTAATACACAAAAGAACAAAATATAAATTGTGGAATAAATGTGGAAAAAAAATAAACATGCATAACAAAAAAATTCATTGATAGGGTTCAAACAACAAATCAAATAAAACCATTCTATGCCACACTAGTAATGTTGGTGAATAATGTATAAAATAAGAAAAATAGTCAAATACCCAAACGGGTCCAATTTCTAAGTATCCATCCTTATCCATGAACATCATGAGCCCAACTCAACATCTTAGTGCTAGTCCCTTGCCATTGTCTGAACTACAAACGAGGAATATTCTCAAGTACCGAATTGAGGCTTGGGTAGTGTGCGAGTACAAAAATAAGTAGGCCACCACCAAAGGTGTGTACAAAATATACAGCTGAATAGATAGTGTATGCAAATAGAAATAAGTGGTTAGTAAACAAGGAAAAATTCATATGCTATTAGTTGAAAAATATTATTTTAATTCATTCCTAGTATTATTCCCAATTATATTACATAGAACACATTCATTAATTCGTCAATCTCTATCATAAGTTCCATTGAATATGAATTCATATTATCTACATAAGGTTTATGTCAATTAATCACAATGCCTTGGGGAAATAAGTCAAGTCTCCATCTCACTAGGGATACACATATCACCTCATCACATTATCCTTAACTTGAATCTTAAGTCCAAGTGGATGAAACCATTTAGGTAATAGATCCTCTGTCCCCTTCCAAAACCTATGAATTTTTTGGGTTGAGTTTAGAGCCTCAGTCTAACTTGAACCATCGACATGGAACCTCATGTCAATACCCCACTCTACCAATCCATCTGCACATGCTTATTTATTATATCACCACAACCATACTATAACAAATCATAACATTACCAATTCCATTTTAAATCACAATCCATGAAAACAACATGGGATTTAATACTATGCAATAACTCATTAACACATTTACCAATTACAATTTATAGCCTTTTATAGAAATTCCAATTCTCATGCCTTAACCCTTTAATTGAATTCAACATATCCTATTTCTTATCCAATATTCATGAATGACCATACATTAACCCATTTTACTAATATATTATTTCACAAGCATTTAGCCACTTTTTCATTTCAAGTATATTTCTCATATCTCAGAACACAACCACATATTACATTTAACCCAATAGGTGTTCCAAAATTCCCATGTATTAATACATTCAAAATACTCATTCATTACATTTTTATATCCCATTATCATACTGCCTCTTTCCCATTACATCATTTAATTACACATTCACCATTTAAAATGCATTAATCCTATTAGTCATATCTTATGAAATTTGATTAAATAATTGACATAATCCCATTAAACCAATTTTATTTATTTTCATATCATTCCAAAAAACCTCTTATGCCTCATCACCCAAGAAATATATATTATTATTTCATTTAATACTTAATAAAAAATTAAAAAATGTTCAACATGGGATTCACATTATCACAAAAAAACCCTTCACTTAACCCTACCATTTTCTAGCTATGAAATAACAGCTCACCGCATCGGTGGACCACGATTAGTCAAGTCATCTTCAACACATCCCACAATGATCATGAGGATTTCAATTTTTCACTCATACACCCCTTTTTACAAAACCCTTTGTTGTAACTAAGAACACAATTAGTGAAAAATGTTAACATTACCATCCTTGCACATATTTGAAATAAATCTATGGGATACAACTTGTAGACCACCTACATTGAATTTGATGATGAACACATCCTTAATCGTAGACTTGGATCTGGATTCAAAATCCCATTTAAACCCCATCATTTGTTCCACCAGAAAAAAGGGTTTTATTGATTTCTATGGAGATGGAAGAAAATAAAAACCCTAATCTGGAAAATCAAAACAAGAGGAGCATTATACTTACCTAACGATTTTATCTGCAAACAATGACACTCAAAATGGCCAAGACTCAATGAAGAACCACTCTTGGGAACCTCTATTCATTCAAGATCATCAATATGGTTGTAATTGGTGAAATAGAGTGGAAAAATGTGTTGGGGTTTAAAATTTTGGAGTGGAATGTTAAAATATTTCTCGACATTACTGGGCTGCACAATTTACTCGCATAGGTTTCGAAATAGTGCTCAGACCACGTGAGAGCTATTGTCCCAAAATCACTCCCTTTTCATGGTTTATTAGTAATATTGAAAGGTTATTTTAACTATGTGTTAAACAAATGAAATCCTATATCCAAGGTTGCATGGTTACCTAGGATTCTCCGCATGGGTTGCACTAACTGTGTGCCAACCGTGCACTATGCCCCAAAATTTCTTTTTCCTCTTATTTTGAGTCCTGAACCCCAGAACACCCCCTTGTCTTTACATGGACTTAGTAAAACTCTTTTTTAACTAGAGACGTGACCTATATTGAATCATAACAAAAATAACATCTTATAGAGTATCCTAGGTCTTACTTGGTTAATTTCATTGATATGATATTAAAATTCATGTGTTGTTTAGAACATCAAAAGATAACTATTTATATATATAATTTTGATGGTTTATCAAACCAATATAGGTAAATGGTTAAGAATATAAAATGATGATAAGATATTGATGCCTTGTAATGTGCTGAATGTAATAATATTTTCTAATATAAGTATTTTGCAAAAAAAAATTAACCTAGAAAGGAAAACAAATCTCTAGAATTGAGGTAAATGAAAGAAGATGTAGTATCCACATATAAATTAACACCCACATGATATGAATTGTACACACTAGATATTATTCGAGAAAATTATAATATGGTTGTTTTTGTTTTACTCAAGATTTAATCCCTAATATAGAAGAGTATTGACTTCTCATGAATATAAATTTTATAAAAAACTTATTGGATGTGGAAAAAGGATTAAATGAGGATTTCTAGTTTTCATGTATTCAAAACCAAAAAGTAGAAAAAGTGTTCTAGATGGTAAGTAATTTGGGAGAATCCATCAAATAATTATAGTGGTAAAAATACAAATTCCATATATTGTGAATATTTTGCTAAAAAGAACCATTGTGAATGAATTTTGACGAATATATTGTTTTTTTATTTGGTATGTTTTTTCATTTGACTCATGACTAAAAAGAGAATGATCATAATATTGATTAGATAAATATTGAAAAGTTGATAGTGAGATATTTTAATTATATTGACATGGGAAATTATGTTAGTACTTGACTAAATATATGAATAAAGGATGGAATTTTTAATGATTACAAGAAGAATGGTGTGTTTAAATCCTTTGTGGAAGCTTTGAAAAATGATTGAACATCTAAAAATGATAGTGTTATGTACATTATTGTTTACATAGATAATGAAAAAATATATTTTGATTCAATAACTATACATTCACTTATTTCTGAAAATTTGTTGATAAATTCGTAATTTCACATAAAATGTATCTATAAGCTTTGGAAAAAAATGGGGATAGTATTATGGAAACAAAAAATTATATTAAATCTTATATTATCATATGTGGAAATTTTTCACCTTTAATAATTTTTCCCTTTCCCCTTTTAGATTTTGATGTTATTCTGCATATGTAATAGAATTCACGTTATCATTCTATTATAGAATCATGGAGATAAAGAAGTTTTTTTGGAATTATTTTTATTTTTAATTAAAAAATGTCATGAATGAGCCTTGGTACCCTAGTATCCTAGTATCCAAGACACCCCTGACATTTCCAAATTACGATTCTCAATCCTAATAGTTTAGTGAATTTCACATGGCCTCATACAAGATCCATGTGGGAATGAATTTTCCTCAAAATATAGTAGAGGAAAAATAAACAGTATAATATTCATAACAAAAGAAACTCCACTAGGAGTAATTTAATAAAAGTCAAAAAAATGAATAAAAATCCTAGCATGGTCTCACCAAGGATTACATAATAGATTCAAAAAATAGATTAAACAAAAAAATTCATTTTATTTTTAAAAATTAGTTGATTTAGAATTTTCAAAGAATATTTAAATATATCATCCTATATAGATAAAATTATGTAAATTACATTAATAAAATGATTTAAAATGATGGAAAATTTCTAAAATAATTTATTAAATAATAAATTTATATAAAACAAATTATATAAATTCATAATGCACGTAATGCAGTTTTATAACATTAGAATACAATAATATCTGAAGTATTAATAATATTTGAGAAACATGGGCATCTTATATATAGTTATGATATTATATTAGACCCTAGGAATATGCACACTCTAAGTGATCTTAGTAATATGGGTATACAAACTTCCCCCTAAGATAAGATAGAGGTGACTCATCAACCTCTCATCAGGGATGTGACCCACTATATTAATTATTTAGAACGTTGTAATAGCATAGAGTGTGTCCATATTACTTACCAACTACCTAAGGCTTGCAATAAATCATAAAAAATAAATGACGGGGTGTTTATTTTAGGAATTATTAAAATTAAAATAAATCCCATTCTTATATTTCAAAATTCCAATTTTCTATTTAAAACAAAAATGGATTTTAATAAAAAAACATGCCTCTTTCATAAGATAAAACAACATGGTTTCAATCAAAACTTCTTAATCCATTTTTTTAATATTTAGATCCATTCAAAACCAATTCCATAAATATAAAATTAAATTCAAAAATTTAAGTGAAATTTTTTCAATCAAATCAACAATTAAAGTTCAATAATTTATATCACCCAATTTCTATAAACACACCCCAATTCATAGGAATTTTTGGTTTTGACAATTTCTATTACAAAACCATTTCAAATCCCCAATAAAAAAAAATTTTGTTTTATCGATTAAATTTATATAATGTTAGATCAATTGAGTCTAAATAAACAGTAGAAATAAATCAAGAAATATAACGTTAATCAATGTGGCTAATCAGGACGAAACCACCTACCTTTTCCCAAAATACAACACTCACAACGATACCCATAAACAATTATGAATGTGTAGAGGACCTAAAAATCATCCTAGGAATGAGATCCAATGTTACAGAGGAAAGATCCATTAATTTTATGAGGATCTATTTAAGTACCAAAGCAGGAGAAAGAGATAAAGATGGATAATGATTGAAAACACATAACCAAGAATAACACTAAATATTCAATTCCAATCAAAAATCAAAATAAATAACACTAAATGGTTAGAGGGATTCCAGATCTATTGGGGAAGTCTTTGGGTCGAGGGAGCTGAAACTGGATTAGAAGAAAGAATGTATCTTAGCCCTGCTGCCCATTTACAAAAATATAGTCGGGGTATTTCATGATATGTGATACAATTTCATGTCATAAAAAAGATAATATCTTAAACCAAAAAAAAACACAACGCCTAAAATTAAAAACCATCCATTAGATAACTCATGACGTGTAAAGGCTAGTCATGAAATGTAACCTTCATAGTGTGAATCCTTTCACAACATGAATCTAGAAATCTTTACACTTCATGTATCATTGTTACATGACCTATAACCCTGTTGTACCCTATACTAATGGAAGTATGATGTTATAAACTCCCCACTATACAAAGCTTTTGTCCCTAAAAATCCTTTAAAGAAGTTTCCATTCCAAAAAGACAATCCCACATCTCTATGAGCAGTTCCTTGCATTTCAATGTCTCATGACTATGATAACTAGGCTTCCATGTCACAAAGACCGAATGTATCATCCTCCCATTAACTAATCTGGTCTTAGAATCAACTATCAGGACTAGATGCTCAGTTAATGATAAATTAGGTTCATTCTCAAGACCACACCATCTCCAATCATGACTGTAATTAGAGAGATACTTTCTTAGATTCGATACATATAATATTTTATGTATTGATGTTAGATATCATGGTAGAGGAAAATGTTATTCATCTTCACCCACCTACTCAACAACCTTTAATGGTCCCAAAAAATGGGGAGAAATAATCCCTTAGCTTCCAAGACATTGAGGACCCTATTGGGGTGAAATGTTCAATAACACCTAGTAACCAGTTGAAAACTCCAAAGGTCTATGGTTTTAATCATCATAAGACTTATATCAGCTCTACAATGTCAAAATTAACTGAAAGATTAACTATATCTTTGTTGTTGTCTCTTGCACCAAACTTGGTACGCCCAAGGAACCTTCCCCGATCCCCAACCAACACATCAAATATTTACAAGGCCCACCATACAAAAACTCAAATTTTTTTAGTCTAATTGCGGACTGGTAACTATTGTTAAATGAAGACTAACACATACCCAAATGATCATCACTATCCCACCAATGTCAAGAAAAAAGAATGAATCATTTCTTCATGAATCTGTATAGTTATCTATGTCTAGCCATCTGACTATAGATAGTAGGTCATGCTCAAATGGACCTGATATCCAAGTACCTCGCGAAGCCTCTCCAAAAGTGAGAAGTAAACATGAGATCCCTATTAGAGACTATAACTAATATAACTTTCTAGAAAATGGAAAATGTATTTCTTGTTAAGGATTCCTAAATCCTCAAATTTTCATGTATCGAAAATGGGTATGAAGTGAGATGAGTTGTTAAGATTGTCGTTCACAACCCATACTGCATTCTTCTATCTCTAGGTATGAGTATACAAAACCAAAAAGTCTATAATGATTTCACCCCACTTCCAAGTGTGGATAAAAAGTGGTTTATGTAAACCTGATGGTTTTTTATTCCTAGATTTCACCTGTTAGCATTTATAGAAACACAAGACAAACCCAACAATGCTCATATCATCCATAGAAACCATAACTTCCACTACATGCCATAGAACATATTAGTGGTTTTTGGGAGGACAACCCACTGAGAATTATCAAATCACTCTTTATATAATCACTTTATAATAAAGAAAAAAAAGTAACAGATAATGATTGAATACAACACGTTATTTGAATAAATACCACTAGGCCACTATCTCTCTACCACAATAAGAGTTTCTAATGATATAGAATTCCTCATCATTTCTGTTGTCCTAAAAAATTATATTGAGAAGAGTGGATATCATCAGAATATTGGATAATGAATCCTCATATCATTTCTACTAAACTATAATATGCAACTATGCAAAAAAAATCCATCAAATTCATCTCTTCGGGAGATTATTTCACTTACTGGGATGGAAGTTTCGTACTAAATGCATCTACAATGACATTCCCCATCCCTGGAGTGTAGGATATGTCAATGTAAAAATATTTCAGGTACCCCACCCAATTATACTGAAAAAGATTCAAATAATTTTGTGTGAAGATATAACTCATGATTTTGTAGTCTAAATACAATTTAATCCTTTCTCTAAAGTGGTATTTCCTCGAATTGTTAATCATGTGAATCTCCACTAAATGTTCAACATCATGGATAAGATAATAGTTCTCACATGACCAACTCTAATGATATCCATATGTAAAAACATAATCACCTACATTAGAATTCAACGAAGACAAATATTGATTCATCCCAAAAGACCACACATCCTTGCCCAACATATGGAAGAGTCAACCCTATCACAGTAGTCAAAATATGTGTCATCACAATAATATAAAATTGAAAATTATCATTTAAGAAAACTTCACCCCTTTCCAATATAGATTATTCCTCGGAGAATCCAACATCGAGAAGTCCTTCATGATCCTATGATAATATCTAGCTAAGACCATGAATCATTGAGTAATTAAGAGATTACATGGTTTCTCACAATTCATAATTGACTTCACATTTATCTGATAAAATGATATAACCTTTTTCATCAACCCCATGTCCCATGAATATCAATTCCCAAATAGAGAAATCACACTTTGAAATATTGGAATAAAATTAGTGATTTCCCGGAAGACTCATAACTATTATCTTATGATGCATATGATCCTTCTCATACATAGTGTAAATTATTATTTCATCCACAAAGACAACCATAATGGTATATTGATACTTGTGGAAAATCAAATTCATTACAGCCATGAAAGTTGCAGGATCATTTGTTGGACTAAATGGAATAAAAAGGTACTCATAATGGTCCTACCTACTCTGAAAGGAATTTTTTAAAATGTCATATTGTTTTTTCCATAATTTATGGTAACTGGATTGAAGGTGGATGATTGAAAACCACTTCACCCCTTTGAAATGATCAAACAAAATATCAATTAATGGTAAATGTTACTTTTTATTTATCGTGACTGTATTGATATTTCTCTAGTCAAAACATAAGAAAAGGGAACCATCAAGTTTTTTAGCCAAGAGAAATAGATTTACCTAGGGTGAAACACTAGGGCATAAAAATCCATTCTCCATAAGAACAACCTATTAAAAATTCACCTCTTTCATTATAGTTAAATCTATTTAGTAATGGGGAATTGAGATTGGTTGAGTTCCAAGAATTATGTTAGTGTAAAACTCATCTTCTCATATTTGTGGAAAACCTGCTAAATAAGAAGAAAAAACATTGGGAAAGTTGATAAAAAATAAATGGAGATTAATTCTCAATGATTCCTGATCCAGATCAAAGGAAAACACTAATATTACATTCCCCAACTCTAGATAAGATGTTCTGGCACAACTTCGCCTTAGGCCCCATTCTCCTTGAACGATAAGAGACACACCACTATGTGTAGTAAGGTAGACCCATCAAAGATAAAAATCCATACAGAATTTATTGGTAATGACCCATTTCATCCCAAATATGATGTTAAGATGTTTCATGTCGAGGACTAGAAAACTCCAAACTAGCTCGATATCTGATAGAGATAAGACCTAGGCATTACTATGGAGTCCCAACTCTCTCTTTGTACCATATGGAAAAATAAAATCCATTCCACAATATAAAATATTCATATAATGATTATGAGGATTAATATCATGGGTTAAAATAAATGAGTGAGATATACGAGAATCAAATAGAGTAGTCAGTAATGACGAAGCTATAGTAAGGGTACCACTCAAAGTTGATGGTCCCATGTCTAGTTCTAATAGAGACTCTTACATTATGTAATGTAGCTTCATTCTGGATTCATGTGGCTAGAATCATTTTCTATGTGAATCAATGTATTTTCCCTTGGTTTAAAAGGATTTTATGATCATGTTCAACTATGTGTAGTAGAAATGTTTTGGCATAAGAGCTGTAAGTTTCCTCAAGGTTCGCAATAGAAACTGTTCTTGTGTGCCATGGTGAAAACCCACCTGGATTATCCTAGATTTACACACTGATTGAAAATAAAACTACATCCTCTTCGTGTTGTAGGGGGTCTGAAATGACCCTACCGCTGAGAACTACCTTTAGAATCATAATGATTCCACTTTCCCTTGAAGGAACTGACACTACAATGGGTATAAATAGTAACTCATATCAACCCTGAATTACCAACCAAGTCCATCTCAACTATCATTTCCATGACTAGTATATCAAAATAAGTGGTAATATTTAGAAATAAAACATGAGAATAGATATCTGATAGATGTCCCAACATAAAACATCGAGACTTTTTCATGTCATTAAAACAATTTCAGGTGAAAAATGCAGAAGCTCAGAAAAGTGATTTGAATAAACATTCATGGTTTTATAGTCCTACTTAATCTTGCAAAAAGTCACATCCTGGTCCAACACTATTGAATCTAGATATAACTTGTCATTGAAAAGATCCCCTATGTATTTTCAATATAAGCCCTCATATTTATTCACCAAAACCATCATGTCCCAACATCTCATGCTTGAAACTTCTTGCATTAAGGTGGCATATTTTTTTCCATAATTTCATTTGGTTTCTCCAACAACTAAAACAAACATTATATCATTCCAAAGAATTCCACCACACGTTGGGGATCATTGGATACTTTGAAAACATGTAGCATATGGAGAAGAAAATCTTGAGAATGATTTCAAAGATCATCTCCCTAAGGATCCAAAATTTGATCTTGAATGGGAAATAGAGTGGGTTCCTATCCTAGAGCTTGAACAGTGCACACAATCTCCTCATCTAGATTTGGGACAATTGGAGGATTATTTATCTATTATTCAACATCAGGTTCATATTTGATCTTATTTTGAAGTCATCTTGGAGGCATGATGATTCAAAACATCAACATGCAACATGGAATACATCTTACTAACAATAAAACTAAGAAACAAGGGAGACTGTTTCCAACATATAGTATAATGATATTTGGATTTCATTCCATCAAAATAACAATAGAGAAAATAATATAACTAATCAATAATACATTCATCCCAAACCACCCATAGCGAGTTATGGTATCTTGTGGTGAGTGATATCAAGACACTCAATCACAACTACTTCTCATGTCCCAACAATATTTCAACTACATACTGACTTTAAGACAAAATCTCGAAAACTGTCTCTATGAAACCACATTTTCATGAACCATCCCAGGTACCCTGGAAATCTAGTTACGAATTTTTCTCAAACATTTCCCATAGGAAATCGCTAATCCCCAGAGGTTGGATAATAGAAAATCGCATCATTCTATATGCAAGTGGGAATGAATTTCCCAAAAAACATAGCATGTGAAAAAGAAACCATAAAATATGAGAAAAAAATGATAATCTATTGGGAGTAATGTACCAGAAGTCAATAGGGCGTTAATGCATAATTTACTACAACCCAAGTTATAAAATGGGGGAAAACTACCCATGTCCCTTAGGACATAACTCAATACATCTAAGGTTCAACACCTGGATCCACCTCTAAGAGATCCTTTCCCCTTGCTCGAACCTAGATGAAGATAATCTACAATCACTCGGAGGAACAAGTTGGGTGTGAGATAAAAATCCAAATAGGTTCTCACCAAGTATTCCATAATAGATTCTACAAAAGGTTAACCAATGGAAGGATTTCAATTTTTAAAAATGAACATGTTTTTCATTTTCAAATCATATTAAAAAAAATTATGCTATATAGTTCCCACAATAGAATTTACATTAAGAAATGTATTTACAAAGGATGGAATATTTCTAATAAAATGGATTAAGTAAATCATTTATATAAAATAGTTTATATTATTTCAGAAGGAATTTAAATAAGTTTTAACAAATTTGTATACATTTATATTTCAAATATAAATAAAATGTTAGAAACATAGTCATCTACCAAATATGTATGATAGTATTCTCAGCTATAGGACTCAACACTCTTTAATTAATCTCTACAATATGTTTATACACATTCCCCCCTGATACTCACCAAAGGAAATTCATCACCATCTCATAAAGTATTTGACCAGATACATGTGTGTTTTAGAACGTTATAATGTCATAGAGTGTGTCCAAATATCTCATCAACTACCTAAGAATTGAATAACCTCTTACAAAATAAGGGAAGGGAAATTTTAATTAATACTACATAAAATATAATTTAATTCCATTATCCCATAAAATAATGCCAATTTTCCAAATCAATCTAAGACATGTTTTAATAAAAAACATGCCACTTTCACATGATAAAACCACTGGGTTTCCATCAAAACTACTTAAGGAATTTTCAGAAGTTTGAAATATGTTAAAATTTACTTCCATCAATATCACAATTAATTTTCACAATTAAATTATACAATTTAATTTAAATCATTTACATCAAATCTACAATTTAAATTCAAAAATTTAAATCAACCAATTTCCACAAACACATTCCAATTAAAAGAAATTGGGGGCTTTCCCAATTTCCATGCCAAAACTATTTCAAATATACTAATTCACTAGAATTGGGTTTTATCGATTTATTTGAATTAATGTTGGAGAAATTGATTTAAATCAATAGTTGACATAAATAAATAAATTTATGTTTAATTAGTATGGATAATTTTGAGGGCACCACATACCTTTTCCCAAAATGCAGCACTTACAAAGACACCTGTGAATGAGAACTAAGGTGAAGAAGACCTCAAAAATGAATCTAATCATGAAAGAAAAAATTAGAGAGCATAGATAGATCCATTTCAGGGTGATCTATTGAAATCCCAATATCGGGGAAAGATTTAATAATGAAGAATATGGGATAAAGATTACCCAGATTTTACACCTCAATCACAATGATGACATAACATCAAATGAATGAATTTGGGAGTAGTAGAGAGATTCAGTATTCCCTAGGGAAGTCTGTGGGTTATGGGAGTTGAAACTGGAGTTGAAGAAAGAGAATGTCTTTTTCACAATTCTCATTTAAATAAGTGCTGGCTGGGTATTTCATGACATGTAATAAAATTTCAAATTGTGAAATAGTCAATATCTGAAACCATCAGAAACACATCACCTCAAAATAATAACCATCCCCTAAATAAATCAGGACATGTATTTTCTATTCATGACATGTAACATTCACAGCATGAAGCCTTTTCTGATTTGCATTTAGAAATCCTTACATGTTGTGTAACCATGTTACATGGAATGTAACCTAGTTAAAGCCATGTAAATCTATAACATGATGTTACAAAGAATGAATTTATACGATTTAAAACATATCAAGAAGCTAAGAAATGGATTAAATATGGAAATAACTAATATCTTGGATATATTTTTAGAATAATGAAATTGTAGATATTATTGATTTTACTATAGTAAATTGATATCTAGATGTATTTTTGGATGAATTGGTAGGCATTATACCAGATCAAAACATTGAATTTACAATTTAATTTATTCATTATGCTTTGTCAGTTTCAAAACCCCCATATCAGATGGATGATGTAGAACATTTGGAATTGAAAAATAAGTTACAAGAGTTTATTGATAATATTTTTTTTCATATTATCACTTCACCATGGGGTGACCCTACGTTGTTTGATCAAAATATGGATGGTTTAATGAGTATTTTACATGATTATATAGACTCGAATAACATCAATTTTAATAAATGTTATCTTTGGTATCATAACATTGACTATCTTGATCAGATGTAGGGAGATCCGTATTTTATGAATGAAGATCTCAAGTCTAGGTATTACCATCTGAAGGTTATTCTGGATGAATTGTTTAGGAGGAAATTTTTTACATGTTATTGTAAATATGTGTTTTTCAGTTAAGATAATTGAGATAAGTGTTTTTACAACTATATTTATATGTCATATGATAATTTTTTCAATTATTTATTTTATAAATTTGTGGTTATGTTCACTGATAATATTATTTTGTATTCAAAAATTTATGAGGAATATGAAAAGTTCAGTTGGATTTTTTTGAAAGTATAAAATTAAAATAAGTTACATAGAAAATTTAGTAAATGTAAATTCTCGTTCTGATAAATTTCTTTCAATCCATAATTTTCCAACTAAAATGGAATAATAGTTGATTCACATAAAAATAATGTGGTTTATGATTGGACAAGAACAAAAAATTGGTAAAAATTCACCTATTTTAATGGATTAGTAGGTTACTACTGATGGTTGGTTGAATACATTTTTTAATTGTCTATCCCACTATCAATGTTAACATGTAAATGAGTATAATTCATCAGGATTAAATAATACGATGAATGATTTTAGGAATTGAAAAAATAATACTGAATTATATTATTGCACATACTATAGAACAAATGTTGATTTTTTCATTTATTTAAATGATTATTTGAAGGGGATTGGTTTTATTTTGATGTAAAATGATCAGGTAATTCCATATGCTTCAGTTCAATTACAAACTCAGGATATAAATTACCCTACATATGACCTTGAACTAGATAATATGGTTATTTTCATTAGGAATATGGAGATATCATATATCTAGAGTATGGTGTGAAGTAAAAACATTTCATTAAAGTTCAATGTATATATTCACTCAAATATAGTTTATCATCAGGTAGAGAAGGTGTTCAGAACTGATTAAGGATTATGAATTCATGATTCATTACCATTTAATAAAAAAAGGAGAAGTAATGCTTTAAATCATAAATATAATACATCATTAACTATGATACTTTGGGAATATGATTATTTGGTAATTGTTTTCAGTAGATTTTGGTGGGGCCCTTTTTATTATATAAATTAAACCCTCATATTTATTTTATGGGGAGTGGGGAACCCATTAAATAAATTATAGGCCCAATTAGTATTAAATATCATTACAACAATACACAAATACTTAATGTAAAATTAATTCCATTATAATATTCCCCATAGTCCCCCAATAATAGGTCTATGGTAGGTCCACACTGCATCCCACCATGTCTTACTCTCCCTTATGACTACATCACCAAAGGACATCGGAAGACAACGTCTCTCCATCCACTAAAAGAGAAACACCACCTGCATCACCGTTGACATTTTCTATATACACCCACACCATCAGCATCACCCACCATCATCCCACACTCTAGTGCATCTACAAATTTTTTTCAGCCACCTTCCTTCCTTGATGTGGAGCCCAAAAGGATGACTTTGTTTGGAAAGAAGAATTAATACTGCTCTGTGAATAAAGTTTTTATGAATTTAACATTGATAATGATGATGTTATGATATTTAGAAAAATATTAGGCATGGATTTTGATTCCCATATGAATATATAATTTATTTATGTAGCTCATAGTTCTTTATTTTCTAGTCATCGATGTTTCACTGAGATTTATAGTGACGTTTAAATTTTTTTTGGTGGAAGGAATAAATAAATAAAATTATGATTTTACAAATAAAATTATTATTTTTAATAGTTTAATATTAATGAAAGTAATCTATGTGAATGTTTCATCCTTTTCTTGTTCTATAATGGAAATGGGAGAATATATCCATACGTTTTGTTTCAATATTTACAAATACATTTTAAGGTACTTATATAATTTTTTTACAAATTTACTGATCTACTAAATAAAAAAAATGTCATCGTATTGAAGATAATTTTTCTCTAGATAGTATTTATTGAAATTATTTCAAATAGGTAACTTGTATTCACGTAGTCCCCTTTCAATAATTTCTGATTATGATCGCTAGAATTAAATATAATGTTTAGAACTTCTTCATATGTTTTAGTGTATAGAATAAAATGTCAGTAAACTTTTCATCCTCAATATGATAGATAGTTATATAAAATATTTCAGATTTATAGGACATACTTGGTTCCTGTTCATTAGATTTCAAGTGATGTTTTTATCAACATATTTTACAAGTTTAATATTAATTTTATAATGGTTTTCATTTATGTATACATATGACAGATTTTGAGTCATCATGTAGAAAGAGACAACAAACTCAATATTTTTCAGATGATGTTTTTGAAAGAAGGTTCTTGGTAAAATTATAGGTTGATGATATTCTTGAGATGATGAAAATGATTCATTAAAATATGAGGGAATCTAAGAGATGGTAAAAAAGTTATGTGGATAAATGAAGGAAAAATCTTTTATTTAATGTAGTTGACAATTTTTTTCTTATTATATATCCATTGAAAAGAAAAATGTATTTTTATAAAAAGGGAAATTTAGGTCTATAGTTTTACAGACCACATAATATCATAATTAATGTTGTATTAGTTTCCAATCAAGTAGCCATACCTCTGAGATTATATGAATCACATGATTTGTATCATGTTTCTTTGTTAAGAAAATATACACCAATTGCATCTCATGTTTTGAGACATGAAATAGTTTAAATGGAAAGGAATATTTCAAATACGGTATAGATGGATTATATTATTTACCATATAGATAAGGTATTATATAATAAGGTGACTCGTTATGTTACAATTTTGTGAGAAAACCAAATGATTAAAGATGGAACATATGAATCAGAAAATGCTATTAATGAAAAATATCCCCACTTGCATAAGAAGTGAATAAAATTATAAGAAAAAAAATTATAAATGAGAGATGAATGTAATGACCAAGGTAATTTTTATAATATATCAATTTTAATTTCTATAAATATTCATGAATTCTATTTCATAGATTGATATTCACTATTTTATTATTATTTAATTTTTCAATAAAAATTGAAAAGGTTTTATTTTTAGTAATTTCATATAGATGTTTTATATGGTTTTATTTAAAATATTAACATTCCAAATTATTGAATTTTATTTTGTAAAAATGTATATACTTTTATATATCATCAATTAAATATTATTTTAGAGTTAATTTATGATATTTTTGTGAAAAAGTTGATGTTTTTTTGAAAATTAGGAAATACCAATTTTTTTGAAAGTTGTCTTTAATTTAAATGTATTTTCAGTCTAATATTTTTTATGGTTTTAAATTTCAATTAGTTAATTTTAATTAAAAATAATCCAATTAATGTCAAGGTATTCAACATTATACTTTAAATTGATATAAAAAGATATTTTTTACTTAAAAAGGATTTTTTCTAGAAACCAATTTTGACTGAGTTACGTGTTATAATATTAAAATTAATTTTGTATACCTTTATAAATTGAATTATATAAAATTTAATCTATATTTTTATAAAAAATTTATATTTTTTAAGGAGTGCAGTGTCTTATTTTTAACTATGAATAGTAATTTTTGTATGAATTGTAAATTACTATAGTAAGGGTTAAAACAGGTTAAAAGGGTTAAAACTGAAATGTTATGGGATAAAATGACTTTAAAAAGTATCTAAATGCTATTTTATGATGATAATTCGTCTATATAATATCTCAACTTGAATTTTTTTTCATTTAGGTGAAATTTCTGTTGAGTAATACATTCATATATTTTAATCATCTAAAACATTCAATGTGTTTCCTCACCATCAATTATAAAAGGACACACTCTCTCATCACTTTTTAACACACCAAGAGACTATTAAATCAGAAAATAAAACAAATAATCTCTTCATAAAACTATTTATGAAATCATAAGAATAATAGTTCTATCAAAATACCATCTTAGGAAGGATTTATGTATATATCTAAGAAGCTTCTGAGAGGAATATGTATAGTTCTTATCCGAGTGTTTTCATTAAATTTCTTCTTTTACCCCTAAAAACATATCTAAAACATTATCACAAGATAACTTATTTTTTTATACATGGAAATATAATTATTTTTGTGCTATAACCTCTTTTCATAAACTTTACCATTTTATTAAAAATAAAAACATTTCTCCTACATATGTGCAAAATACCACCTCACGTGATGATGTATTACATTTTTTGTCACCAAATCATATGTGTGGTCATAATAGTGGATCCAAATAAAATAATGTGATATGTATGATTTAAATTTCACTATATGATGATAAATAAATATTATACTTGTTTCTTTACCATGAAATGAAAAATGAAATCAACACACTTGCGTACGTGCAGACATCCACATTGCAAACTGATGTATTTTATTTTTCATCTCAAAATAAAATTAATTTTATATATAGATAGATTTAAGTAAATAATATTATATTTTTGATATAATTATAATTATATAAATTTAAAATAATACATACCTTATTTCTATAATTTTCTCTGAAAACTGGAAATGTTACACACACATACATACATACTATTGTCTCAATGTTGTATCGTAGTTGGGTTTTCTTAAAAATCTTAAATAATTGGGGGAATAAGATTAAACAATGTATAGAAATGATAATTATAACAATATTATCTTTTTTGAATGATATATTCATGATCCATTTGACAAAGTTTCACTCATCCAATCCATTTCAAACTTAGATGCCATTTTTTTTTCTAAATGGATGAAGTAAATTTAATAAATTATGTAATTAAGTATAACATGGATATATATTTAATAAAATGAATAATAAAATTGAAAATTTCTAATTAGAATGTAAATAATTAACATATATTTAGTATTTATTATGATAATGAATGTACATGACTTTTCATACTTGAGGTAAGGGATATATTACCTTAGATACTTGTTTTAAATGTTTTCAAGATTTATAATTTATATCATTTTACACTATGTACATAATATTAAAACTATTTTATTTTTGTATTTATATTGACCTAAATAAATCAAAATGGAAATTCTATGTCTCATTTGATATTATTTTAATGTTTCTATGATGAAATATTTTAATATATTTTTAAGTGAATGTTTTGAAATTATATATAAAACAGAATTAATGAATATTATATTTTAACATATATGATGCCAATACACACTCTCACCACCAAAAAAGATATTTATATATTTTTTTCCTTTATATTCTTGAATGTTTTCTCCAAATAGAATCCCTTCTTTCCTTTTTTCTAGGTATTTTATAGTTAAAAATACCATTTTAAGATAATGAGTTATATCAATATCCAAAATGTTTTAGTTGTTTATTCAAAATTTTATTTTATTTATTTTGATGATGGAAATTAATGTTTTACCTATTTCATGTATGTTATAGTCCATTTAAATTGTTAATGACGATTTTAGAGCACAATATTTATCTATAATGTACTGGTCAACGATTATGTTCTCAATATAATTATGTCAAAATTTATCAAGTAGGTTATTCAAGTTATAAGGGTTCCAGTAAGGGTTTTATGTAGATTTTGTAAGTGTTAATTAATGGATTTTTGATGCATTATATTGAGTTCTCATGGAAATATTTTGATTTTATAAATTATTCTAAATATATTTTTAAAGGAATATTTATTACCTTCAATGGTAAAATGTTATGTCTTACAAAAAAATGTTTTCTAGAGGTTCCCATGATTCCTAATAATAATTCACGATAAAGACTTTTTCCTTTATGTTTTCTTATTGTTTTATTTGTGAAAATATTTGGGATGTAAATCAGATTTCAAGTGTATGTAAATTATTATTTGATCCAACATTTTATAATGTTAAATGAAAGCTCTCACGAATGATCTCAATGTTTTGAAATAAAATGATGAGATTCTTTCCCCATTTTTAAATGTACCTTATAAATAATTTTAAGCACATTAAATATGTTAAAATGTTTTTCATATGGTTTAGTAATGAATAAAAACAATTATGAAATCAAGTGGAACATCATGATGATTTTTAATAAAAGAATGGTTATTTCATTTTAAAATTAATATATCGAGAAAAAATTGATATTGAGTGGAAGTGTCCACTTTTTATTGTATGAGTTGGTTATATAAGTGTTAAGGAATAAAACTATGAATCCCAAAATCTAAAATTGTCACCCGGAATGAAACAAATTAATTATTTATTTAAAAATAATGACTATGTAATGTATTATGGCTTGGTCATTATATATATCATGATGAAAATACAGATGCATAGAGGATTAAAGTTATAAATCCAATTTCCATCAAACAATTCAAGAAATATATTTTGTATAAAATTGATTAAATCATCAATAAATATATACATAGTGAAGTAAAGAAATTTACATGAACAGAAAATAAGGAGTATCCAACTGGTGAATACTAAAATATTTGTTGGGTCCTTATTTTCAACTGTACAAAAACATAAAGCTACTATTTATATAATAGGGTTTTGGATATATTTAAATTAATGATATTGATAAATTATGGTGTATTACACCCAATAAAATATACCTTAAATGTTAAAATGATTCAAATTTAGAGATAAAAATATTATGGTTTAGGTGTGTTAGAAGACTAGGATGATATGATTGTTTAATACACCTTATGATAATGAATGTCATGGATAAAAAATTCATAATATTGGATTATTGCTAACTAAATGGAGTGCGTATAATTATTTGGGGTGTTTTGTGAGTGTGGGATATACTATGGGTGTCATATGACAATCTAACAACACTAATTTTTATTTCTAATAGGATTATTTGTGGGAAATTTGTGTTTTAGGAAAGTAACAAGACATGTTATGGATTGATTTTCCATCCAAAAGTTCATACCTTGTGAAAATATCCTCATAATTTATTTAATTCAATATCTATATTTATTATGGGTTTACATTAGCGAGGTTATGTAATAAGATACATGCTTTCTAACAAAGATAAATTTTTGATCAATATCAATGGGGAAAAAGATTATGTTTTTTTTTTCGGAAAAAGTATTTCTAAAGTAATTCTTGCCCTATTTTGATGTAATAAAACAGGCCCTTGGGACTAATAATTGGTATCAAAAAGTTTTCTTCTGATTATAGTTGAAATTTAGGGAATATTTTCTTCATTAATCTACATGTTAAATATATTTTTTGAAGTTAAAAATTTGCATCTTTCCAAATACGAGGATGATAAATAGATTTCTTTGTAAAATAAATTGTAATTACTTTTGGGGAAACTAAAATTGATGTTTTTAGAAAAAAACTCAAAAATATAAATATGAAATAATATTATAATAAATTGAAGTTATCTTTTCAGTTTCAATATAGTGAGGGTACACTCTTACTTGATGGTAAAAATACTAGAAGACATTTAGATAAATGTTATTTGATTTTTCCTCTTGAAGAAGAATGTTCAAGTTATTAAATGTATGAATTTTTTAATATTATTGAAAATTTATACATTGAAATAAAGGATTACATAAATAATTTACATATTGAGGTTATTAGAAACATAGTCACATTAATCAAGGGGCTATAGGATGAAAAGAAATAATTGTAATCAAAATATAATGAAATTGAGATTGCATTGGATAAGAAGTCATATTTTCATGATACATAGAAAAAACCCATTACACAAAATTTACACCCCATATTTCGTTTCAATGAAAATATTTCCTTATTTTGAGAATAAATTTCAAATATTATTTGTGAAAATGACATGTATAATAAAAATTGTGAAAAAATGTTTGATACAACATAAGTCATTGTTAATTTTAATTTCTAATGAGGGGTGGTTAAAAAAATATATTTAAAGAGTGTGATACCTTAGTACCAATGAAAGGGATGATACATAAATAAATAGTTTATAAGGTAAAGTTTGAATAAGAAAGAAAATTAATTTTCATTGTGATTTAATTTTTTTAAAATTTATAATATGTTGACCTAGATGTAAAATAGGGAAACATTAATGTTACTCAAGTTGAATGTTTTAATTAATCTCAGAAAATATACACTTGATGAATTTTTAATGAAATTAATACATATATAATAGATTATAATAATTGTAGAAGGATATTTAAATAAAAATATAATACATCTAACACAGAAATAAAGTAGAAGGTAAAAATAAATTCTAAAAACACTATTTGAAATAATTTTTATTTTTGGAGTAGTATTGGATACGACATTAGTTTCTGATTTAAATTGCAAAAGAATAATATGTATAAATCATCATTTTAATGAAGGTGTGTAAATGAAATAAAGGAATATATGTCTCCCCATATGGAATATAGAAGGAATGAGTTTAAACTCTATCATCAAAATATACTTCCAACAGCCACAATAAAACAAAAAGGAAGAAATGAATATTTGTTAGATAATTTTGGTGTTGTATAATGGTTATAAATTAGTCCATCGATTGTCAGAATAATCATTAATCATTTAAAATTGGACAAGGCCTTTATTAAGGTGTATTCAAATTGAAATTTTGAATTATTAATCTAAGAACAACCAAACAAGAAATAGAAATTTAAATATATTTAATTTTTATTGATTTCAATATCTTAAAGAATTATATCACAGGTGAAATGAACGTGTCAATAATTATAAAGATTAATGGTCAAAATCTATTATGATTAACTCAATTAAATAATGGATGTATGCTATAAAAACTGAATAAAAATAAATTGAAGAAAGACTACATTCATACCTTGGGGTGTAAATAAATAAATGTTACCACGAATAATGTAATTATGAAAAAATGGATGGAATATGTCACACCAATGAGAATATGGTTCTATTATAGATGAAAAGGTATCTTTATTAATTTTTTTTTATTATATTTAAATTTTATTCAAAATATGTAATATATAAGGCTAAGAAAATTAAATCTAATAAATAAATAAAATTATATGTTTTTTGGATGAAATTTACTATGAATAAGTACAATGTTATTGGACATTACCATTAAAATTCGTGTTACTAGTAAAAAATATTTAATGTGGAAAATTTAAGAAAATTGAAGAATTAATAGAAAATTTTAGAAATATATTACTTTAAGAGAGAAGTTTTAAAATAAAAGATAGAATTTTACGATTCAATAGGTTCTCAACATAAAAATAATGTGGAATATGTTCTGAAGTTTTACATGATTTTTTTTAAAAATAGTTGGAAAAATAAATAAAGTCATAAGAAAAAAGGAAATGAATTTCATGTTCTTTACTAGAGGAGAAAAACAATAAATATATAAAAGAAATTTAACAGTGAGTTAAAATTGAAGATACCAATTCTTATTAAGAGGATTAGTTCATGGGAAAATTAGGATGATAACTAGAAGAAAAAATAGACAACATAAAGGTAGTTTTCAGATTGAGAAACACTTCCGAAACTCGTTGCACTAGAAAAATGGGAATGTAAATTACTCCTCATTAATTAAAAATTTAAGAAAATATTTAATTGATTATGAAATTATATGTGATCTAATTATGGGGTGTAGCTAATGCAATTTTTTTTGAATGTATTATAGATTTCTGGAAGATATCCAACATAGACTATTCTATTTTGATCAGAGGTCTTTGTATCAACAACGATGAAGAAGGAAGCTAGAGTTACACACATACGTTGAATTTAATATATATCTAGTGATTTTAGACACTTTTTGGTTTTAAGTGAATGAGCCAAATTCTTAATAAATAAAATAATGTAAGGATCATACAATCTATTTCCTAAAGATCGAGTACTATTGACAATGGTTCTGGTAGATTGATTAAGCATAAAAAAGTTCTAAATGATGAATATGGGGGTTCTGTATATTGAAATTCTAGTGGTTAATTATTTTATAATTAGATAAATAGTTTGAGTTGGCTTTCTCAATGAATGTATTATGGACACCTTTTATTTTAATGATTGTTAGTACTGTTTTCGACATTGAGAAAGGCTCTGACAGACTTAGAGTTAGTTAATTTTGGTTTAATTATATTAAGGAAAGTAACAATATATATCTCCCAAATAATCCATGTTTTACTGTTAGTTAAATGTAATAAATGGATACCGATGATTTTTTGTTATTTGAGACGATTTTTCCTAATAAATTTTATGTTTTTAATTAATTATCATGAATGAGAGATGATATCATTGTCATTAGATTGAATTTTGTATTGAAAACAAATTTAAATAGGTAAATTGAAGTAAAAAATTTGTAATAATGATTTTTTCAATTTTATATCTATGTATTATAGTGACATTAATGATATAAGTAGATTTAGAAAACATATTAATTTTCTCATATCAGTGTTCTAGAGGTTTATACACATCGTTTTCTATATCAAAATGAAAATCCATTAGAAAATGTATCACGAGTAAAGGCTTGATCTAATAATAGAATAAAACTAATATGGAGGTCTATACAGTCTATCTCAATGTTAATTTATGATAATAAATAATAAAATATCTAATACTCCACAATCATAACGAGGAATGTGATCAATTATATCTATTATGAAGCCACCTGGATGTCTGATTATTAAACTGGGATCAAATATTGATTTTATGATAGTTGCAGAAGGATTGAACTACAAACTTTGTTTATAAGAGTATCAATAGATGAAGTAACAAACTCGAAGGTGTTTAATGATTATTATCATCTAAGCATGTGGATGTGAAGTTGAAGATGAATATGTTTGAATACAAAAGATATTTTATCTTGAAGGAACACATCAAGAGGATTGGCATATAATATGGTTGTTTTTACATGAATGAAATTATCAAATTGAAACTCTTAAAATAGAGTGACTGTCATTTTCATTTATGGTAGAGACCCTTCTGTTTGATATGTCATCTAATAGATTCACTCATATATGTTACATGATGAATTCCAAAAGGTGGAGATCATTACAATCTGTTGGGTATTAAGAAGTTAGATTGAACAATAGAGTTTTGGTGTCTAGAAGTTAAGGATATTGATTGATCAAATAATTGAGTTGATATTAAAAAATTTCTTGATATATGTTTTTAATATCCAAATATATTAAAATTATATACTATATTTGATAGCGTAGAAGATATACAACACCATGCTAAAATAAACAACACAATATAATTATTTAAAAGTGGTTATTATAACATATCCATCAAATTTGTGTATATGAATAAGAGCAGATGATTTATAAAATAAACATATATTTACTACTAAATATAAATTTATTGAAATTTTTTTAAGAAATTATCAATTAATTTTTTTGAAGCCATTTTATTCTTCAAAAATATGTTTTTTAGAAAAAACTGTTTTTCTTTTTTTATTAGTGAATATTATAATTCATTTATTAAAGATTTAGAAATTTTTTTCAAAATTAATTTAATTTTTTAATTAATTATGTCAAATATAATATGGGATGACTATTTTGATAATTTTTGGAAGATAATAATTATTAAATGATTTGTGAATAACACCAATTTTAATAAAATTATCATTTTATTAATTTTAAAAAGTCCCATCATGATTAGAATATTATATATAAGTAAATAAATTAATATTTAAAGAGATATAATCTAATTAATTACATTATAATAATCATTATACCTTATTTTTATGTAAGTACATTTTCAGGCTTAAAAACACATTTTTCACCAAAACTATTTTCATTGCATATTTATGGATTAATTTAAAATTACAATCTGAAAAATATGTGTTATGAATTTTGAAAATTAGATTAAATATTTTTAATCATTATTTCTAATTTTAATAAAAATTTTCCAAATATATTTTTTTCAATACGAATTGTAAATTTAACATGCTTGGTTTTCATAACAATGAGTAAATTCAGTAGTTGCTGTTAAAAATAAAATCAACAGTTTACATATTTCCCTTACATGCCCAAAAATTATTAGTTCAGATTTTTTCCACACATAAATATATTATATTATAAATAAATTAGTTTGGTCCCATTAAAATTTAATATTAATTAATATTGATTTAATATTTTCCGAAATTCCAATGTGGACCTCCATTCTCTTTTAAAAAGACACATCTTTTTCATATTACTTCACACTTAAATAAAATATAGGCACATTCATACAAAAATACCTTTCTATAATCCCTTTATTAATTTTAAATGACTTTTTTCGGATAAAAACCATCCTTAGGGGTCTTAATGTGTTAGAAAAAGGGGGTTGTTCGAATAAGGGGTACAATTTTTAATTTATCATTTCTATATTATATTTTCCACCCCATAAAATTTTTATTACACACAATTTTATAATAAGAAAAGTTTATTTCATTTACATAAGTGTTTTAAGTTAATATTTTAACATGTATCTGTCATATTTTCCATCAAATGGGAAACAAAACAATCCTTGATGTGTACGAATGACAATCACCCCACAAATTGACTTAATTTTTTTACATCACCGTATCTCAAGACTACTTATAATGTTGGAATTAATGTTAATATATGATATTAAAGAAATAAATTTCATTATAAAAATATAATATATCATTGAATTTCTTAACCATTAATTCAATATTAAATGATAACATCGTTCATGTGTACTGGTGGACTACCACCTCCACCAAGTGATGTGATTCGTTATTCATCACTATATAACGTGGATTACTTGTGAAAGTATATTTAAATAAATAATACGAAATATATGATATTATTACCATTATTTAAGGATAAGACAATATTTACCTTCTTTTAATTGTGATCATTGAAATATGGTAATTTTACTAATGCGTACATATGACTTACTATCTCCATGATTGTAACATAGTTCATTTCTCATTACCATATTTTATTATTGGATTAAAAATTATTATTTATGTATAAAATTGATAATTATTTAATGATTATTATAATGTATATGTTTTAACAATGACCGCTTTGAAAATTATCAAATTATTGAAGCCATTTTTAACTTGTGAACTGAATATCGTCAAAACATCCAAGATCAAATTAAATAAATAAGTAATTTTTATGACAGGATAATAATAAAAATAAATGTAATAATAAAATTGAATTATTCAATCAAGAAATTTAATAATTAACAAATTTTTGTTATTTTGTAATATAAACAACATACAAGAAGTTTCAAACTCAAGGCAAGTGACTTTATTTTAAAATTCATATTTTAAAGTTCACTAAAAACTCAATATTTCTCCCATATCCATATGTTATAAAAACAATTAATGATTTTTTTTAATATTTTCCTAAATTTTATTAATGTCATTTTAACCCATGTTTTACTCTGTATAAAAGGGTTTTCATGGAGTTTTCTTTTCGTTTTCCAAATGTGGCACATTATGATATTTATAACAAAGATACATGATTTTTTTGACATATATTGTATGAGTAGCTTTTCCCACCATTAGGATTCATTATTTATTTTAATTATATTTTATATGTTTTCATATTTCATTTTAATGGAAATTTTTACTTTATGTTGTGTGATTTTTAAAATTTTAAATGATATTTTTGTAAGAATATTGTATTTTGAAATCCAAATTTTATTTGTACACAGGTTTAAAAGAGATTGAAAGGGATTTAAATAATAATTTAGTTACTAGATATTATTTATGATTTTTTGAGATCCAATAGATTTTATGGGTGATCCCATTATAGATTATTAAATGGGTGCACCCTGATAGTGCTCCAATGTAATAGGTAATGATTATTTTCTATAAAGAATTTTATTGGAAGTCGATCATATTGTTATTCAAATATTTAATGGTTCTTCAAATGGTTATGAATGAATTATATGATTTTTTATGTCTCAAGTAATATATAATAATGACAAATCCTCTCTTATGAGTAATAATGTAATCAATTTATGTTAAAAAGTAATATAAATTCCATTTGTTTTAAATAAATGATTATCCCATTTAGGGTATGAAGGAATGTTTTTTAGAAAAAGATTTGTATTGGGTTTTTATGTTTTTCAATGGACTAATAACTTTCATGTTTATAAATAACATACTTTTATTTTTTCTGATCATCCAACATTTGTAAAATATTTTTTAGAGGTTTTTTATATGTGGAAGAGAAAATAAAAAGTCATGTTGAATGTTTTTAAGGTATTTTTTTCCATAAAATCATCTATGATTTTAAATTAATTATACATGTAAAGACAAGAAATTTAAATGTACTTTTTTTATTCAATGGGAATTTTACGAGTCCGCGAAAATTGACAACACATGATTCTGAGTTCTGGTGTGTCTAGAATCAATTTATGATGTTTTTTTGGGTACATTCAGTAAACTCATGAGCATGTTTTTATAAATTTTGAATAGGTGCTCAAAATTGAAATCTGGGGGCACTGTTGAACTCGCAACATCTATATTTGCGTAAGAAGACTTTCAACACGATGACAGATGGTCAGAAATAAAAGATAGTTTTTGGGTTTTTAATGAATGAATAAAATAAAAATAATGTTCTAGCATTATTTTTATTTTGGTTGGTTGAAGCCACCATGTGGAAGTTGGAGGTGGGGACCACCACACCTTAACCTCCCTTGAGAGGTTATGGTGTTGGGGCCCACACGAACCTATCCTCCTCTTCATGTTTAATAAGGTGGGGACCACCCGATGTTAAAACCTCTTGAACTCCCCGTGAAGTGGGGATAAACCTCTTGACCTCCCCGCTTAATGGTGCCACCACCTCTCCACCTTAATGGAGCCAAAACACAAGCATTTATGGTGCCAAATCCTCCACATTAATTTTCTCCCAACCTCTTGATTTAATTAATTGGGGCTAACCTAATTAATTAACCCATTTAAATATTTTTCAGACAATTAAATTTGGGAAATCATACCACTTTATCACTTTTGGTGGAATATTGGGGAGAGGAGAGCTTGGAAGAAATAGATTTCTTCAACGAAGATCCTCATCTCCCAATGAAGAATGAAGTATGCATTCATCCAATAAAGAACGCCAATAATGATCTCCTTCGATCTTCTTCCCGGAATCCTACCGACATGGAACGTCTTCCACAACCAACGTATGAGCTCGGGATTGGAAGTGTGCAGTGGATGCGATGAACTATGATCTCCTCCGTCTTCTTTCCGTGATTTCATTGTCGAACAATGAACAAATGTAAGGGGTTACTTTTTTTAAGTTCCATGTTCTTCCTTTCATTCATAATGAAGAATAAGGATGATTTATTTTTATGGGTAGAATGTTGTGGTTCATTCTAGAGGACTGATTTCTATCACCCTAAACACAGAGGGTGCGGGAAAAACATACATGGCCTGACACCCTTTGTCAATATCTTTTGTGATGTCCTTCGGCCTGGAAATGAAACGACGAGCCAAAGATGGCACTAAAGAAAAATATCACGCTACTAGTAGCCTTCATGACCTGAACCGCCCCCGCGGCATCCCGCACTGCCACCGGCCGAACCGGCCCCAGCCGAGCCCCTGCCGGCCTGCCCGGTGGCCTACCGACCTGCCTGGACACCTCCCGGCCGCCCATCGGCCTGCCTGGTCACCTTCCGGCCACCCGTCGGCCTACCCGGTCACCTCTCGGCAACCTACCGGCATGCCCGATCCCCTCCTAGCCTGCCAGGACGCCTCTTAGCTTTCCATACTGCCTCCCATGAACACGACCAAACCACACCGGCCAGCGCGCCCCGCACTTCTGCTGGGCGAACCGGCCTCGGCCATATGGGCCGAGCCGCCAGCGCCGCACCCCTCACCGCGCTGGCCAGACCGGCCTCGGCCATCCAGGGAGAGCCACCCAAGCCACGCCCCTTGTGGTGCTGGACGAACTGGCCTCGGCCATCCGGGCCGAGCGGTCGAGCCGCGCCCCACACCTCCCTGGCCGAGCCGGCCTTCCGGGCCCCTCGCGGTGCCTCCAAGCCGAACAACCCATACTCCGAACCACAACCAGTCCACGCCCTCAAGACCCGTCCATGCCCTCGCGCTACACGCGGCCTTCATGCCCTACTCGGTCAGGCCAAACCCAACTGGTCAGCTGAGTCTAAGTCGGGCCAGGTCGGTCCGACTGGCTCGGACCAGATCCGGGCCCACTGTGACCATTTAACTTTTTTGGCCATATCTTTGGCACTGGACTTCCGTTTGATGAATCGTCAGTGGCACTGGTAATCATGGAGCGTGACGGTCCCTCTGAGTATACCACACTAGAGTTCATGGTATAGTTGAGTTACAGTTTTTTGGATCATTCACGAATCCAACCAGGCCCCCGTGACTAAAAGGCTATTAACTCACAGATCGGGCATCATATTGATGAGCCATTTGTTGCATTGAGACCTCTATGATGTGGAAGACCTTTGGGATACTACCTCATCAGACTTAATGGAAGTTTATGTATTGACACTTAGCTTGAGAGTGGACCCTCCCAGAATCATGTGTGCTTTGTGCGGAAACCCTGTGTCTGGTTGCGCTCTGTCTACTGTTCCGGGATCCTATGTGGGTTCGACTACTCTGACTACTGTTCCTGGATCATGTGTGGGTTCAATAGCTCTAACTACTATTTCGGGATCATGTGTGGGTTCGACAGCTCTGACTACTATTCTTGGATCTTGTGTGGGTTGGACAACTCTTACTACTATTCTTGGATCAAGTGTGGGTTCGACAACTCTGACTACTGTTCCTGGATCCTATGTGGGTTCGACATAATAGATGATTTAGTGGCTATATTTTATCATATCTATCTCTCTATATAAGTTGTATACCTGTGTGAGCAGATTCAGAAACATTGTGTTTTCCTCATGATTGAGGTAAATTACTTGATAACTTAGGTATATGAATGGTCGTATACCTTTGTGGGGTTATCTTTTGATTTCATTTTTTTGGTTTATCCTTGTATGATTTTGTGATACCTTGAGGGTCTTGGGGTACCTAATGAGTATCGTTATACTCACCCCTACATGGGCTCTCCCTGCACCACATTGTGTTGGATGCAGACGATGGTCATTGCTGACTGAGGTTGTGTACCAGGACAAGACAGTGCCCGGATGTGAAACTTATTATTTGTCGGTTCACAGAGGGGACCGATGGATGTGGGGTACAGAGGAGGCTATCTATACCTACCCTTCATTTAAGAATTATGGAAAATGACCCAACAACTATTTTTCTATTTCATTAGTTGTATTTGTACTTCCAGTTCGTCGTACTTTTCCGATGGGCTTGTATTTCTGGCCCCTTTTACTTTTCGGCACTCTTTTATTATATTGTTTACATAGTGTTTTGTATCCAGCTATGTGCTCTGTTTCAGAATTTCAGGTTATAAATTAAATTTCATCCATGTTTTAGGGAATTATGCCTTTGGTGCTAGTGCCCAGCCCCTGGCCTATGGAAGGCGGGCTTGTGGTAGTCACGGAACGGGCCCCGGGGGATGGGCCATGAAAAATTGGTATCAGAGGACTCTGTTCTACCGTAGAACTTAAGACTCTAATATTTTCTATGATGCAATAGTAGTAAGGGTATTATGTTTTGTTTTTAGTGTGGGGAGTCCAGTGTTGGTGCAGCAGCCGACATATTCATCCACCAGGACCTTGACTTCTGTTTTTTTACTCAGTGCATGAAAACACTAATTTCATGTGTGTTTTCGAGTGTCTTCATTGTGAATTATTTGAGTCAGCTCACCAGGTATATATTTTTGACCCTGTCACACCTCTTTATTTTCAAGATGCCTCCATGCAGACAACCGTCTAGGGTTTCGAGAGTAGTACGATATGACAACCCACCGAGCGACGAGTCCTCGGTGTAGAGCCCTATCACAGAGGAGGCACCAGTGGTACCACTACCCTTTGGGCCACCAATGACACTTGTCCTAGTAGTAGACGATGCACACCAATTGAGCTTATTTCACGAGTTCCAGCGCTAGAGGCCGCCCTGGTTCAAGGGAGAAATAGACCCACAAGCAGCTGAGGTTTGGTTGGAGGTTGTGGTGAGATTCTTCAGACTGGTTGGGACACCAGCAGACCATATAGAGATACATTCCGCGAGTCTCTATCAGGGAGCATCATGAAGATGGTGGTTCTTGATGATGCAGGTGCATGAAAAGGAGACACATCTCTGGGCAGACTTCGAGAGCCTGTTTCAGGCGGAGTTTTTCCTAGCCACCCTACGTGAATTGCGATTACAGGAGCTACTTCATCTGAAGCAGGGAAGCATGATGGTGGCACAATATTTAGTGAGGTTCACCAACCTCTCGTGCTACTCTACAGATATGGTGCGGGACCCATTCTTCAAGACCCGGACAATCGAACAAGGGCTCTGGCGAGAGATCAGGGCTTTGACAATCTCACTCAGAGTCCCGACGTAGGAGGGGGTGCTAGAGCGAGCCCTATTATTGGAGAGTTTCATTGCTGAGCAGTCGCCAACAAAGAGACCCACCGTCAGGTGTCACGTAGTGGAGTCTTTTGAAACTGGAAGTATAGAGATGTTGCAGAGATCCAAGAGAACCAAACCATCCGGTAGACAATCTTAGGACACAGGTTCAGTTGTGCGAGTCATACAAGATAGAGCCAGTCATACAAGGAACATGAAATGTTTCACATGCGGTGGGCAGGGTCACATGGATCATGACTATCTGAATCACCATTCATATGATCAACTGATGGTCTAAGGACCTCCCAAGCAGATACATATATTCGATCGAGGCGGTCCACAGGGCACAGGTGGATGTGGAAGAGGATATGGTCAAGCAGCTGGCCGTGGGCGACGTTTTGAGGTATTACCACCACCACCACTAGGAGTTACACCCCAATCACAGGGAGTAGGTGGACGGGGAGAGCTCAGCTCATCGCAGATGATGCATAATATCATAGCACTCCGGTGATGATTCGAGGTACGATATATTTCTACTCCACCATAGCTGCAGTTATTATAGATAGAGGTGCATGTCTGTCTTTCATTGCAACTACCCTTGTTTGGAGCTCGGAGATTCTGACGGAGCCATTCGCTCGATCCTTAAGACTAGAGACTACTATGGGAGATGATTAGAAAATTATGAACTGGTACTGGCAGTGTGATATTACTCTAGTAGGCAAGAGCGTCTTCTGGGATCTCCTAGAAGTGGTATTGATGCCTTACGATGTCATCTTGGGTATGGAATGGTTATCTACAGTCTATCCTCAGATCGACATTATTAGGCACAAAGTGTGGTGTGTCAGCATGGATGGGACCGGGTTTACCATCACTGATAAGAAGGGAGACTTTGTAGTGCATGATGGACTTTCCTAGAGGAGAGTACAACCGATCAATCATCAGTTGGATTGACTTACCCTTGGAGCAGTTGATGTGGAGAGTTCGACTTATCCTGTAGTAGTGGACTAGTATGTGGATATTTGCCCTGATGATGTACCGGGTCTACCTCCTCAAAGAGAGGTGAACTTATACATATACTTGTACCCTAAGACGACACCAATATCTACACCAGTGTATCAGATGGCTCTCATTGAGCTTCACAAGGTGCGGGTACAGCTAGAGGGATTGCATGGGAATGGATTCATCATACCCAATGTTTCTCCCTGGGAAGCACTGATTCTGTTCACCAAGAAGGAGGATGGATGCTTGAGGTTTTGATTCCACTACCGTCGCGTGAACCAGGTGGCCATGAAGAACAAGTACCCACTCTCGAGGATTGACGACCTATTTGATTAGTTGAAGGGAGCATGGTGGTTCTCGAACATATTCCTCAAATCAGGATATCACTAACTCAAACATCGAGACGTGGATATGACGAAGACAACCTTCAGATGTCGGTATGGCCACTATGTGTTCATGGTTATCCCTTTCGGTGTAGGCAATGATATAACAGTGTTAATGGGACACATGAATAGGATTTTCCAGCCATACCTCGATCGCTTTGTCTTAGTCTTCATTGACAACATTCTGATCTACTCAACTACTGAGGATGAGAATGCCTACCATTTGCAGGTAGTACTCGATACACTCCAAGAGAACCGGTTTTATGGTACGCTCTCGAAGTGCCTATTTTGGATACGAGAGTTTCACCTTTTGGGACATGTCATCTCGGAGGCTGGATTATTAGTGGATCCAGCGAATATTGAGGCGGTACTTTCTTGGGAGCCACCCAGGAGTGTTACAGAGGTTCAAAGTTTCATGGTTTTTGCTAGTTACTACTTGAGATTCATTCCAAACTTCTCCAGAGTTGCAACACCACTATCAGTCTTGACAAAGAAGGGGCAACCCTTCGTGTGGTCAGAGTGATTCCAGCAAAGCTTTCATGAGCTGAGGTAGAGGCCGACTAGTGCCCCCATATTGAGGCTTCCAGAGGAAGGCATAAGGTACATGGTCAACTACGACACATCAGGGAACAAACTCGGGTGCGTCCTGATGAAGGAGCGAGTATTGATTGCATATGGTTCTCGCTAGCTGAGACAACATGAGAAGAACTACACAACCCGTGACCTAGAGTTATTAGTAGTGGTCTTCTCCTTGATGGTGTGGCGACCCTATCTGATGGGCGAGCATTTTACGGTGTAATCTGATCACAAGAATCTCAGGTATATATTCTCTCAGAAGGACCTGAACCTGAGATAACGACGTTTGATTCAGTTCCTCCAATACAATGACTTCGAGATAGTATATAATCCTTGGAAGGGGAACTTTTTTGCAGATGCACTTATTAGGAGTTCTGGTATACTGCTTTTAGGTGAAGCGATAGAGCAGCTAGCTGCTTTGCAGACATCCATTGTGGATAGAGATGGAGTAGATTTCCTACTGTCTCTCATAGTCACACCTCCACTCCTTCTGCGAGTTAGGGATGTGCAGAGTGGGGACACAGACTGCGAGACCCGATGTTCTCAGATATTCATAGGGTAGACACTTGATGGATTTTCTGAAGGTGGGGATCACACCATCCTCTTCACAGAACCTACTATGGTGCCAGTGTCACTTCGGGAGGAAGTGTTGAGGGCGTTCCACACATCCCCTCTAGCGGTACATCTGGAAGTGGTAAAGATGTACTAGGATCTCCAACGACAACACTAGTGGTCGGGGATGAAGAAGGAATTTGTAGAGTTTGTTTCTTGGTGCCTTACTTGTCACTAGGTGAAGGCAGAGCACCATGTACTAGCAGTTTAGGTTCAGCCTTTAGAGGTCCTAGAGTGGAAGTGGGATGGGATATCCCTAGACATCGTTATTGAACTTTCACGTACATCCATGGGTCACGACTTTATTTGGGTGATCGTCGACCAACTCACCAATTCTGCCCACTTCATACCGATCAGAAAGAAACGTTCAGTAGAGATCTTGGGATGCCTCTATGTGAAGGAGATTGTGTGGCTATATGGAGTAACTTCTTCTATTTTCTATGATTGTGACCCATAGTTTACTTCCCAGTTATGGAAGGGGTTGCATGAGGCTTTCAGGATACAACTTCGATTGAGAATCTCCTTCCATCCTCAGACAGATGGTCAGTTTGAGCGGACCATTCAAAACCTCGAGCACATGCTCCATGCTTGTGTCCTCAACATCAGTCACAGTTGGGAAGATCAGTTACCTTTGGTGGAGTTTTCATAAAACAACAGCTATCACTCCACCATTGGGATGTCACCTTTTGAGGCGTTATACGAGCGGCCTTGAAGATTACCCATGTGCTATACTGACCCTAGAGAGTCAGCACTAGTGGGACTAGAGATGGTATGGGCTACCACGGAGAAGGTGCAGATCATCCAGGAGCAGATGAAGACTTCACAGAGTAGGCAAAATTCATATGCTGACAGGATACAGTGGCCTCAGGATTTTGAAGATGGCGAACACATATTTCTATGGGTCTCACCACGACAATGACTACAGAGATTTGGCGGAGGCGGAAAGTTATCTCCGAGATTCATCAGACCCTTCTCGATACTAAGCAGGGTCGGGGAGGTGGATTACCACCGAGAACTTCTCCCACAGTTGCACCAGGTGAATGACATTTTTAACGTATCCGAGATGAGGAGATACATTCATGATCCCACTCACATCATCGGCCATGGAGAGTTGGAAATCGATGATGGGGCGACTTTCATGGAGGTTGCATTTGAGTTTGAGGGTCGACAAGGGCGAGTCCTTCGCAAAAAGTTGATACCTCTAGTGTGCATTCACTGGCAGCACAGGAACCTCCCGGAGTGCACATGGGAGTGGGAGGATCATATGCATGCTCAATACCCCCACTTGTTCCCTTAGTTCAAGTTGTAGCTTATGGGGACGTAAAGCCCTGAGGTGGATAGGATGTATAGAACCAGAATTCTCATGTAACTTTTTTTAATTTAATCGAAATTTTACGAGTCCATGAAAGTTGACTATAACACCCCATGATTTCTTAGTATGTTATTTCTTCAAAGTAATTCAATAACTTGCACTACACGCAACACCATGTTCAAGCGCCCCACGACTTACCAAATTAGTAGTTGAAAAGAGGTTATGGATTTTATTAACTAAATTTGGAACTTTATATAATCCTTATAATTCTATAATTTTTATTATACGTTTCTTAGACATAATGAAAAAAAATAAATTCATTTTTTTCTAATAAAAGAAGTATTTTGTAAAAAATGCAATTTTACCACCTTTTATTAGAGTACCCTTTTTAAATCCAATTTTTAAAAATTTTATATATTCAACATGACAAAATAAACTTCTTCTTTAGATTTGGGATATAGAAATTTAGTTTTAATATTTTTTTTGTGTTTTTCTGATAACATTCATATTTGGATGAATAGTGAAAAATACTATATTTTAACTGAAAACAACGTTTTTAATAAAAATAGTTTTCAGTTTTAAATTATAAATTTTAAAAGTTAGGAACTATATATATATTATATTTTTACCATTTAATACAAATTTATTCATTAGAAACAATTTCACTTTGATGTTTAACATAAACAAGTATCAATATTTTGTTAGTTATTATTTCTTAAAAACATTGTTTTTGGTTTCGACAAAAGGAAATAATTTTAAATTAAAAAATAAAATTTCTATTTTTTGAATTTGGTAAAATAGAATTAATTTTTGAATTCAGAATATCAAAAATATCTTAGGGTGAAATTTTGGAATTTTTCTGGAAACTATAAATTTTTGATGAATAGTGAAAAACACTCAGTTATTGGTTAAAACCGACCTTTTATTTAAATAATTATTAATCTTATTTAAATTTATATTAGGTAAAAATGGATACAAAATACCTATATAAGTTCAATATAATTCATTGGAGTCATTTTATTATAAGTTTAGATATATAAAAATTTTATTGAACTTTTTACGGTCTTTTACCCACCTCCTAGGAAAATTTGAAAATGTACATAAAACATAATATTACCACTTCTATGGGTTGAATTTCGAAATATGAGAGACATGGATCATATTAGTAAGTAAAATGAGGTTCAATGAGATGAAAATAATTTTTGGTGTATAGTAACTTTTTACTTTTATTTCCAAGGGTTAAAACTAAATAGGGTAATTAAGGGTAAAAATGATTTTATTACTGCCCTAACACATGTCCAAATTATATTTGATAAGTGAAATAATACAAAAAACAACCTTAGTAATAAAATATGATCCTTTATTTCCCCTTTAATTAGATTATGACATTTATTATTATTTAATTAAAAGAAGAGTTAAAAGTGTTAAAATAAAAGTTTAATAACTAAACAATTTTTAATATAAGGCTATACCTAATATAAATTAGACTATAAATATTCATTAGAAATATAAAAGTTTTAATACATAATGGTATTTTGTTTATAAATTTTAGACATTAAATAATTAAATTTATTTATGACATAATGCTGATGTAGTAATTATCATATTAATGAAAGATTAAAATAATTGATATTATAAATATCCAAATAACACTAATTTTAGACTTTTAATGAACTAAAAAAAGGAGAACTATGAGGTTCACCTAATAACTCTCTGTTAAACTGTGAATCACACGACACACACAATCTCTTCCCAAATCTCAAAACACAATCATTATCAATGTTGAATTCATGAAACTCACCCTTCTGAACCAGCTCTACCTTTTTCTGCAACTCACTTTATTGCTTCTGTGCTTGCTTAATTTTGTCTGATATAGTAGATTTCACTTATACCTGAATCAAAACAGAATAACATCCTGAACCAACAACATCTATGCCAATGTTCATCAAACCCTTAACCAAAGGATCACGTTCCAAACACAACATTGATAAAGAAGCATTACTTTTTCGACCCAAAGCATCAGCCACTTTATTTTCTTTTCCTGGATGGTAGTGAATTGTATAATAATAATACTTGATTAATTATAGTCGTCTCCTCTGTCTCATGTTCAATTATTTATGAGTTAATATATACTTTAAACTTTTGTGATCAGTATATATTTCACACTTTACACCATACAAATGATGCCTCCAAATTTTTAAAGTGAAAACAACAACAGCTAATTCCAAGTCATTTATAATGTAATTTACCTCATGAGATTTCAACTGTCGTGAAGCATAAGTAATTAACTAATCGTTTTTCATTAGGATGAAACCAAGTCCTTTTAATGAAGCATCATTGTAGATAACAAACTCACTATTCTTGGAAGGTAGTTCCAAAACTGGAGCATTTAACAATCTTATTTTCAATTCCTAAAAACAATCATCACATTATTTTATCCAGATAAACTTAACACCTTTCCAAGTTAGCTTCTTCATTGGAGTAGATAACCATGAAAAATTTCTAACAAACCTTCGGTACGAATCTCAGTTATATTTGTGGGTCTTGACCATTCTTCCACAACGTTTGTTTTTGCAGGATCAACAATTATACCATCTTTAGAAGCATTGTGACCAAGGAAAGAATTTTTTTGCAACCAAAACTCACACCTACTGAACTTCTCATACAATTTATTTTGTTTTAAGGTTTTCAAAATAACCCTTAAATAACTATCATGCTACTATTTAATTTTATAAAACAAAAAAATATCATCAATGAAAAAAACCAAAACCTTATCCAAGAACTCATGGAAAATTATATTCATAAGGTCCATGAATACAGCAGGTGCATTGGTTATCCCAAAAGGCATAACTAAAAATTCATAATGGCCATATATTGTACGAAACACAATTTTTGTAATATCTTATTCCTTTACCTTCAACTGATGGTACCCCGATCTCAGGTCAATCTTTGAAAAATACTGAGCTCCCTGGAGCTGATCATACAAATCATCGATATGAGGGAAAGGATATTTTTTCTTAATAGTGATGTTATTCATGGCTCTATAATCAATTATAATTCTCATTGAACCATCTTTCTTGTTAAAAAATAAAATAAGAGCACCCCATGGTGATGTGCTAGGTCAAATGAAACCTTTCTCTAATAAATCTTCCAATTTATCTTTCAACTCTAAAAGTTCAATTTGAGCCATTTAATAAGGGGTTTTTGAAATTGGCTTAGCATCAAGAACTAAGTCAATAGTAAATTCAAATTCCAGATCTAGTATTATTTCAGGAAACTCATCAAGAAAAACATCTGGATACTCATTTACCACCGGCACATCATGAATCTGAACGGTTCCTTTGTTTTCAACAATATGTGGAAGGTAACATTTATTTCCATCTTTTACAAGTTTCCCAGCCTCTTGATATGTTATCAATAGTAAGGGTTCATTCATACACAGGAACTAAAATTCTTTCTGAAAATAAACTTCTTTAGCTCTACAATCAATCTTAGCATGGTATACAGAGATCCAATCCATACCCCAGATAAAATCAAACTCTACTAGAGGTTAAAAAATAAGGGTTTCAAGGAGGTTCTTTCCACGAATAAAGATAGAAAGACTCTTATAAATTCATTTTGCCTCAATATTTTCCTCAGGTGTTTTTACCACAAGTTCAGGAGTCATTTCTTGAGATGGAATTCCCAATTTACTAGAAAAGTTTTCAGAGATGAAAGAATGTGTAGACCCCGAATCAAAAAACACACTGGCATAATCTGAAAAAACAAACAAACAAAGTACCTGATACCACTTCATTTGATGGCCCAACATCTATTGAAGTAGTTTCAAATGATTTCACCACCCCTTTCTGCTTGTATTCTAACTGCTTCACATCACTCGAGCTCTTTTTCGGACAGTCGTTTGTATAGTGCTCCATGTCATTGCACTTGAACAATTTCACTAACCATAAGTCAAATTTGGTTTTACCATCACCTAGATCTTTTTTAGTGCAGTCACGAGCCTTATTTCCCAACTTACCACATCGGTAGCACATTCTAGAATTTAGAGGACATTCCCCAGCATGCTTTTTACCACAGTTATCACAAACTGGAAACTTAGATTTCTTACCATCAGAACTTTTTAAAGAATTCTTCCCTTTCTCCTGCCACCTCGAAATCTTCTTCTATTGGTTGTTATAGAAGAATTGATCATCGAAAAAATCCTCTTCCACCTTCTCAACATATCGAACAAGATTTTCATAACGCTTGAACTGATGAGAAGCTGAAGCTCGTCTATATTTTTGCTTTAATCATGAGGAAAAACGATTGATTTTACTATCAAGGTCTGGGATAAAATTTGGAGCATACCTTGCCAATCGAGTGAAACTCTCTTCATATAAATAAATCGTTGAAACATTTAAAATGATATTTTAGTTAAAGAGCTTTTAACAAAATGAGAGACTCATGAATAAAAGTAATTGAGAAATAATATTGAATCACAACATTAAAATATCATGAGAATAATGGGACTCATGTTATAATATGCCAATGGATATTATATACACTGTATGAGACTGAATTGGTGCATAAATACAGTGAAGTTTCAATGGAATGTAAATAGAGACAAAATCCCTTATATAAAACTGTATCCTTAGATTAAGGATAAATAAATTACATAATAATGTGTGAAAAATATAAATTCAATCAATATGATTGGATATTCAGTGTTAATAAATTAGTGGTTCGTCACACATGTTATTTTTTTGGAAAACCCAATGACTTGGATGTTTTACTCAATGAATGGAAATTGAGTTAAAATTACACATATCAAGTTCATATCGATGACATGAGAATTTATCAATGGAGTGATTATGTGTTTCAAATTTATATCAAAACTAAGGGGAGTGGAAGTTATATCATATATATATAATAAATTATTCCACACATAATCATATCATGACATAATAGATAAGTACATGTTTTACCCATGGAATTAAAATTGGGTGAAGAAGTTCCCTTATAGAAATTCGACAGCCTTGCTAAGTCACATTAAAATTCAGAAAATGAGTTTGTGAGAGAGAAAAGGTTATCTCATCACATGGAAATAAAATTTACATAAATAAGGATATATAAGAACATATCCCAACACAAGATGATTTAAATTAAAAGACTTAACAAAAAATATGTATGTTGAAATGAATAGGATGAAAGGATATCTTACCGATTTGGTAACGTACAAAACATACAACCCATGAAAGAAGGATCATAAAATGAAGATGTAAATACCCATAAATTGAAGTATATTACTGAATTAATAAAATATAGGGTAGTACATACACCACACAAAAGTAAATAGTCATAAATTTAGAATGAATCTAATGGGAATAAAAATTGAGATGAAAATCCCTTACCATGTTTTAATCAATAGAGCCGTACGACAAAATGTCAATAACCAAAAAATGATTCACAGTATAACATTAATATAAATAGAATAATTATAATTTATATAAAATGGTAGAAATGAATACACCACATACAATAAATAAGTTGAGAACAATGGAAATCTCGGGGAATTAAAAGTGAGATAAAAAAACCATACCTCGTGACCTACTAGACTCGGTCATTCTTTAATCTCCTGAATAATAATATAAAGTTAATTTCAACATTATTAATAAAATTTTTCATTTTATTTATTCCTTTTATATCATTTGTTACCATGTTATAAAAATCATGTAATCATTTAAGTTAATAACTGTCGTTCTGTCGATATTTGGTACTTTAGTCAAAAATGGACATCTTATAATTACAAGTTGTTCACAAGGTCCAAATTTCATTATATAAAGAATGATATTCATGATTAAGATATAATATATGTCAAATATATCAAGTAAATACATGCATTTATAATAGTACATATCATTTGGAGGTAAGAAATGAAATTCACCGTTCGTGGAGACGGTAAGTCGTACGTACGCATGAACGCTACATTCATTTATATTTATTATTTTAATGGAATTAATACATAATGATACATAGTTATATTATAATTAAAGTATAATATCATATATAATATCATTAACTCTATCATTTATATGTCCCACATATGGCATTAACGAGTCATATCACTTAGTGGGGGTGGTAATCCGCACTTCCTCAAATGAAATTATCGCGTTTACCCATAATGGAAACCATAAAGGAATTAAATAAATGGAAAATTCAGAATAATAAAAAATAAACATAATATCTATCATATATAAATATATTTCTTTCTTAATGTCCAGCATGAGAGTCAGTAGGAGATAATTGAACAATCATTGTTTCGTGAGGCATTCGATTGCCATCCATAGAAACAACATATTCCTTACCCATTATATGGAGGTTTATGTAAGTGTAGCATGAATATTCCTATTAAAACAAACTAGTATATTTGGAATTATATTTTTTTATAAAATAAAGGAATAAAATGAGTTTAGGGGGTTGGAGAAGTAAAATAAAACCAAAAAACCTAAGAGAAGACGTTACCTTTAAATCAGGTAACTCTCTTTGGTTTGAACCAAAAGGGTTTGTTAAAGTGACTTATACCTTTGTTAAGGAATCTAGGAGGATAATGGGGATCTTGATAGCTTATTTGGGTAGGGTTTGGATGATACAATGGGCTTGAGAGGTTAAAGGAATGGGTTAGAAGTGAGATCTTTTTATAAGGGGTGCTCTTTAGGAAAGTGTGAAAATATTATTTTATTATATAATTATTTTCTATTTCAAGAGGCCCAAAACTAATTAATGTAGAATATAAGATGACTAATGGTCGAAATAAAATCTTCCAATAAGAATTAGATAGGTTTTTTATATTGTTTATGTTTTTATAAACTTATTTATTTAAATCTTTTGTTAATGAGGTAAATATGGCATCATTATTATGTCATATATAATTTTATTTATTTAAAGTCTAAAAATTATAAAAAAACTACCATGATGTAGGAAATATTTTTATATTTACAAATAATATTTATATTTGAAGAGAAAAATTACATAACCCCGTGTAAAAGTTAATTTACTAAAAGATATTTGTTTATGTCATTTTTGTCTTTACTTTAAATTAATTAATATAATGCATCATTATCACTATTGAGTGGCTCCATGGGGTGCCAAAATTGACCCAAAGATTTCCATGGTCGGATATGTATGAAAAAATATGATTTGGACACATGTTAAGGTAATTTTATATCATTATAATAATATTTTTTTATCCTTATTTAACAGATTTACCCTTTAACCATGGTAAATAAAATATTTTCTAAAATGAATATTTAAAATTTATAAAAATAAAAGTTACATGTTTACATAATTCAGACCTCCAGATTCAAAATATGGAATCCATTTTTACTAATTGAAAACACATATGTGGCAGAAATTAATTTTTAATTATTTCCCCTTGTCAAAACAAAAAGCATGTTTTTATGAAATAAAAACTATCAAAAGATTGACACTAGTTTGTGTCCAATTTCAAAGTGAAATTACTTCAAATGACAAAAGTATTATTAAAAGGCAAAACTATAATCTAATTAAATTTTAAAATAATTTTTAATGATAATATAACCATAAATTAAATTATATTAAAAGGTTGTTTTGAATTAAAATAAATTATTTTTCACTAATCATAAAAAATTAACTTTATCAGAAAAATACCAAAATTTTATCCAAAGTAAATTTTGATGCCCCGATTCTAAATAATAAGATTATTTTGTCAAATAGACCATATAAAATTGAGAAAAACTAGATTAAATGTGGGTTCACTATCAAAAGGAGGTAAATCAACATTTTAAAGTAAATTATCCTTAAAATCGAGTTCTTTCTTATTTTAAGCCTCTAAAATTTATTGGATAAATGTAAATTATTTTTAAAAAATATGTATATTCCGATTGTAGTTATATAGGTCCATTCCCACAAATAAATGTACTAGGCATTAACTACCATTTAAAATAATAATATTAAATTATTATTATGCAACATAAGATTTCAAAGAAACCCGTTGTTGTGTATCGTGTACGCCATCGAACATAGAAACCAATTTAAAGTAAAATTAATATTTAATTCCCAATATATTAATTAAAAAAAAATTATTATTTCTTTATTTACCTAGGATGTTACGTCCTTCCCCCCTTTTGGGAATTGCGTCTATGCAATTTTAAAATCGGGATTGGAAACTTCATTGAAATTCCCATATCGTAAAAAGAGTAAATAAAAATATCACTTTAAAAGAAACAAAGATAAGAAAAATGGTCACCCAAGAAAAAAGACACTAGGATTCCATAAAAACATGGGTATGGAGGAGAAAAAAACCTTCTATTTTTGATAGGGAGTGATAGAAAACAAGGTTAGGAGAAAGTTAAAGACCAGAAAATCACAAACTTGAGATGGGTTAAATGGTTTTTGATTCCCCGATAGGAAAAGTTAACAAACAAATTTTTTTATGTTACATTTCATAAAGTTGACGAATTTATTTATTTGTTTAACTAAAAATATAAGTAAGCATACTTACTTGCCAATTAGACTTTAATCCTTTATTAAATTCCTACCACAAACTCATTTTTTTATCCAAAAGTTTAGTATGTAAGATGACTTGTTCACATTGAACGTGCTATAATAAACATCTAGATATTCACATAATAAAAAAAATATAAACTCTATTTTCCCATGTCTTTAGACATTAAACAAAACCAAAATGGTCAGTAGAAGATCAAACAATCCCCAAAAAGGATAATCTTTTACAGAAATTAAAAACAAATCTTAATCTCCAAATTTTTTCAAACAATACCCAAAGCTCAACAAAGACCATTAAATAAAAAACTATCCATAAAATTTTTCAATGTAATCAAAACTAATATTGAAACCCAAATATCAGAAGTATTTAATCACAAATTCTTCAAAGATTAATTTTAGAATTTATCGACAAATAACACTGACTAATCTAAATGTCTCATACTGAATTGTAATTTACCTAAACACATACTATCTATGATATATTAATCACTTTAAAAGATAAAAACAATCACCTTATATCCACAATAAAAACATATATTCTTCTAAAATAATATTTCAACCATTACACCATAGTATTTTATTTCTATTAAGCATATATTGTTTTCATAAGAGAAAATATCTTTTAAAATAACCTTTATCACTTAATCACCAAATCATTTTCCTATAGTAATTATATCAATTTAATAGAACATAAATTCCCAAAATAAACTTATTATTGATCCATAAAATTATTTAACTTATGAGAATAAGTCATACTAACCAGGTACTTCACATAGGACAGTGGTAGGTGATGCACCGTTTTCGCCATTCGGTTGTGGGTTTGATTCCTGTGGCCTTTCCAGATTGAAGGGTCTTCACCCAACATATGGGTTTTTTTATAAAACTCAAAAATATCTCAAACATGTTATAACCTCAACGGTTTTATTATACCTTTCATTTTCATTCCAATATATTAAGACCTCAATATCTTATATTTTTTTCACCTCCATACGATAAAATAAAATAATTTCCAATAGAATGAAAATAATAACTTTATCATGGAGTCCATATGGTTTCATCATCATACTGTTCATATAGGCAGAATTTCCATGAATTGAAAAAATTATTAGAGATCAATCAAAATAATTTGTTCCTTCATCAAAATACACATTGTACAACTTTGGTCATAAGGATTTTCTTTCAAAAAAAAACAGTTTTGGAAAACAATTATGTATGACATATAATATCAAAACATCTGATAAAACTTGATTTTTATAAAATAGTTTAATTGATTTTGAGTTGAAACATTCAATAAAATTTCCTTTTAAAATACCATAAGTATGTGTTGAGAGAGTATATTTTAAAAGAAAATATAAAAATGTTGCGCATGGGTCCCCCTCTTCAACACCATTTTCAAAATCATTACGTGCTACAAAATCTTTTGATATGGTAAAATATTTAAAAATTCCGTGATAATAATTACCTTTCCTGAAAATATGAGAATATTTTGAAAATTGGATTTGATTAAATACAACCCATGATTAGTGATTATATTGAGGTATAGTGGAGGTGTTTGATATCTTAAAAAACTACTAGAAAGTGATTTGTATGCTATAAAAAGTTTCACAATCATCTGAACCCGACTTTTCAATAATTACTGCAAGCATGTCATGAGGAAGATATAAGAATTACATTTGAGATCCTCCTCCTTCCATTTGTAACAAAATTTACTTGATCTAATAATTTTATAAAACAAGTATTTAACAGAAATAATAGACATGGAGACTAACCATGTGTTTAACAAAAACTCCTAAACCCTAAGGTTGTCTAAACCGACATCTAATACCATCTATAAGGACCATACCATATTCATTACATAATCTTTAATTATGTCAATAATTCACATTGAGGATATTTTCAGGTTCAGTGTTTTAGATAATTATGCCATAACTATTACATAACAACATGAATATTACATGTATACACTTCTACTTATTATCCATTTTTCATAATATAAAAACTCTTAAAGAAACATGTCTAGTTCCATGTTTTAGATAGCATAACTTTTCCATGATCCCATCCTTGACCCTAATCATCATTATTTCAAGTGGAAAATATTTCAAAAACAATGTATAAGAATATAAACCTCATTAAGGTTTATCATATAAGGATGAAAAACATTATCCCATCAATAAATACAAATAAATGAAACCATGCTTTTCAATCATATCATACCTTACAAAATCATAAGATTTATGAATAACAGACACAAATAAAAAATCATAAAGGTAAATTATGGAATTCATAACATTATTATATAATAGCTATCATAGATACATAGGGAGTCACGTATGGAATACCCATCTCAGTATATTCCTTAAATCTCTGAGGAGAAACATTAATGTTTACCTCTATCACATTACCCAATGCATTGGAGATCTATCTAGGGCTCTCCTGCCCTAGGTTTATCATGAAACCACCCGTATATGTAAATAATTCCCAATAACCATAACATATTCATCAAAAATAAAACAATAATAAAATAAAGATACCATTTCCACATTCTAATCACTAGATATCAAAATCCGGATATTGAAATATACAATGCTTTATCAAACCATTTTCAAAACCATTTAAAACTTTTAATAATGAAATATTTGAATCAAAGTGTCTCATACCACTTTGAAAAATTTAAATAAATTATCATTTGAACACATTAATGTCCTTATAAATAAATCCACAAAACAATTTTTAAAACATGGACATTAATAATAATTATTTATAAGAATAAATCTTTAAAACATATAAAACGATATTTTAGTTAATTATTTTTTTAACAAAATGAGAGACTATTGAATTTAAATAATTGTGGATTAATATTGAATTGGAAAATTATAATATCATGAGAATAAATTAAGTCATGATATAATATGCCAAAGGATAGTATATACACCACAAAAGAGTGAATTGGTGTATAACAACAATAAAGTCTCAATGGAATGTAAATTGTGAGGAAATCCCTTATAAAACCTATATCCATAGATTAAAGATAAATAAATTACATAATAATGTGTGACAAATATAAATACAGTAAATATTATTGTATATTTAGTGTAAATAAATAATAGGACATTCAAAAATGTTCTTTTTATGACAGAACTAATTACTTGGTTGTTTAACTTAGTGAATGGAAATTGAGTTAAAATTACTCTTATCAAGTTCATATCGATGACTTGAGAATATATCAATTGAGTGATTACTTGTATCAAAAGTATATCCAAACAAAGGGGATTCCAGTTTATAACATTAATAAAAAAATAACTATTCCACACATAATCATATAATGGCATAATCAAGAAGTAGAAGTTTAACCCAAGGATTTGAAATTGGGTGAAGAAGTTCCCTTACATAAATTCGACTGCATAGTGGCATGACATTAAATTTAAAAAAATGATTTGATGAGAGATAAAAGCTCTTATCATCACTTGGACAGAAAATTTACATCAATAAGGATATAGAAAACTTATCCCAACACAACTAGATGAAAATTAAAAGACATAACAAAAAATATGTCTTTTAAAAAGAATGGGGTGAAAGGCTGCCCTACCGATTTGGTAACTTATGAAACATACAACCCATAAAAAAGGATCATAAAATGAAGATGAAGATACTCCTAAATTGTGGTATGTTACACAATGAATACAATCTTCGGTACTACATACAGCACACTGAAGGAAATAGTATACAATATAGCATGAATCTCACAGGAATAAAAAGTGAGATGAAAATATCTTACCAAGACGTAATCAATCGATTCATATGACTAAAAGTCAATAAGATCTAATTTATTCCAAAAATAACATAAATTTAAAAATAATAGTGAAAATATATATCAAATGGCTGTACACAATAAACCACATTCAATAAATAAGTGGTGAACAATAAAAATCTCATGGAATTAAAAGTTAAATAAGAAACCCCTTACCTCGTGTCCGAATTGACTCGATCATTCTTTAATCTCCTGAATAATAAAATAAAGTTAATTTCTACTTTCTTGAGAAACTATTTCAATTTAATTATTCATTTTATATCACTTATTACCATTTTATAAACATTACGTAATAATTAATGATAATAACGGTCATTTTGTCAATATTTGGTATTGGGTAAAAAATGGACTTCTTATAATAACAAGTTGTTCATGTGGCCAAAAGTTCATTAAACCCAGAATTATATTAATGATTTAAATATCATATATATCATATATATCATTTATATACATGTATTGTTAATAGTATCTAACATTAGGAGGTAAGAAATAAAATGCACTGTTCATGGAGACGGTAAGCCGTACGTACACATGAACACTACTTTCATTTCTATTTCTTATTTTAATAGAATTAAAACATAATGATACATTGATATATTATAATTCCAATATAATATCATATATAATATCATTAAAACAATACTTTAAATGTCCAACATTAGGCATTAACGAGTCATATCACTTTGAGGGGGCGGTAGTCCACACTTCCTCAAATGAAATTATCGCGTTTACCCATAATGGAAACCCTAAAGGAATGCTATAAATGGAAAATACTGAAAAATAATGAAAACATAAACATAATATATATCATATATAAATTTGTTTTCATATTAATGGCCACCACGAGAGGCGGTAGGAGATAGTTGAACAATCATCATTTCACGAGGCATTAGTTTTCCATCCACAGAAACATCATGTTCTTTACCCATTAGATGGAGGTGTGTGTAAGTGTAGTTTGAAATAATCTCATAAAAACATCCTATTATATTTAGTATAATATTTTTTTATCAATTAATGGAATAAAAAAAGTTTATGGGGTTGAAGAAGTAAAATAAAAAAAAGAACATAAGAGAAGACATTACCTTTAAATCGGGTAACTGCCTTTGGCTGGAATAAAAAGGGGTTTTTTGAAGTGCCTCCTTCTAAATTTAAGGATTATATGAGGATAATATTGACTTATAAGGCTTATTTGGGAAAAGGGTGGATGAGGAAATAGGCTTGAGAGGTGTGAGGAATGGTTTAGAAGTGAGGGATTTTTTAAGGGGGAGTAGGGGCTCGTTAGGAAAGTGCGATAATTTTATTTTATTATATAATTATTTTCGGTTTCTAGAGGTCACAAACAAATTAAATTCGAAGATAATATGGATCAAGGTCTAAATAAATTCATCAAATAGTAATTTCATAGGTTTTTTATATTGTTTTAATTTTTATAATCTTATTTTTTTAAATCATTTATAATTGAGGTAAACATTGCATCATTATTATGTCAAAAATAATTTTATTTTTTAAAAGTATAAATATTATAAAAAAACTACCAAGATGTAGGAAATAATTTTTCTTTCCAATTATATTTATAGTAGAAGTGTTACCTTATATAACCACATGTAAAAATTAATTTACTAAATGATATTTACTTATGTCATTTTTCTCTTTAAATTAAATAAATTAATATATTTTGTCATTATCACTCTTATGCAGCTCCATTGAGTCCCAAAATAGACCCAATGATGCCCATGGTCGGATATGTTTCAAAATATAGTATTAGGACACATGTCATGGTAATTTTATCTAATTATAATAATATTGGTTTACCCTTATTTAATAGATTTACATTTTAACAATGGTAATTAAAATATTTATTAAAGTAAATATTCATAATGTCTAAAAATAAAAGTTACCTATTTACACAATGTAGAAATCCGGATTAAAAATATTTAATCCATTTTTATATATTAAAAACATAGAAATGGAATAATGTAATTTAAATTTATTTTCCATTGTCAAAACAAAAAGTGTGTTTTTAAGAAAAGATTACAATTAAAAGATTGACACTAGTTTTTGTCCAATTTCAAAGTAAAATTACTTCCAATGACCAAAATAGGAATAAATAGTAAAAATATAATGTAATTACACTTTAAAATCATTTATAATGATAATATATCCATATAAAAAATTATATTAAAAGGCAGTTTTGAATTAAAAACCAGTATTTTTCACTATTCATAAAAAATGATCTTTATCAGAAAAATACCAAAATTTTATCCAAAGTAAAATTTGATGTCCCAAATATAAATAATAATATTATTTTTTCTAATAGAACATATAAAAGTGACCAAAACGTTATTTAATCAGGGTTCCCCTTCAAAAGGCGGTAAATCAACCTCTTAAATTACATCATGTTTAAAATCAGATCCTTTCTTATTTTAAGCCTCTAAAATTTATTATTTAAATTTAAAAACATTTAAGAAACATTTATATTCATATTTTAGTTTGTTCGGTCCATTCCCACCAATACAATGACTATGCGTTAACTACCATTTGAAATAATAATATTATATTATTATTATGCAACGTATGATTTCAAAGAAACATGTTATTGCGTATCTGGTATGCCATCGAACATAGAAACACAATTAAAGTAAAATTAATATTTAATTCACAAAATATTAATTAAAATAAAATTGTAATATTTCTTTATTTACCTAGGATGTTACATCCACCCCCCTTTTAGAAATTGCATCCTTGGAATTTTAAAATTGGGACTGGAAACATCATTGAAATTACCACATTTGAAAAAGAGTAAATAACACTATCACATTAAAATAAAAAAAAAGATAATTAAAAAGGTCACCCCAGACAATAGATACTTGGATTCCATGAATACATGGATATTCAAAAAACCGTCATGTTCTGATGAAGAGTTATATAAAACATGATTATGAGAAAGTTGACCACTTGGAAGTCAAAACATGTGATGGGTTAAATATTCTTTGATTCCCAGTAGGAAAAGTTAACACACCACATTTGTATTTTATTTTACTTTTCATAAAGTAGAGGAATTTATTTATGAGATTAATTAAAGTCATAGGGAAATATACTTACTTGTTATATTGTCTTTCAACCTTTATTAAATTCCTACCACAAACTCATTTTTTTCTTCAAACGATGAGTATTCAAGATGAATTTTTCACATTGCAAGCGCTATAATCAACTTCTATAGAATCACATAATCCAAAAAAGATGAACTATATTTTTTCCTATGTCTTTAGACATTATCCAAAACCAAAATGGTTAGTATAAGATCAGACAATCCCTATAAAGTATATTCTTTAAAAAATAAAAACTACTCTTAATCTTAAAAATTTGTCAAACAATACCCAAATCTCAATAAAGACCATTAAATAAACAACAGTCCATAAAATTCATAAAAGTAATCAAAACTAATATTGAAACCCAAATCTTAGAGGGATTTAATCAGATAGTCTTCTAGGATAAATCTTAACATTTATCTCCATATAACAATGACAACCCTTAAAGACTCATACTGATGTGTAATTAAGCAAAACACATATTCTCAACCATAGATTAATATTTTCCATAAATAAACCAAATCACCTTATGTACACAATAAAAACATAGATTCTTACAAAATAATTTTCCAACCCTTACACCTCAAATTAAATCCAATAGTATTTAATTTCCCTTAATCATCTAATGTTTTGGAAAGAGACAACATCTTTCAAAATAACCTTTATCACTTAAATACCAACTCTTTTTCCTTTAATAAGGTTATCCATTTGATAAAACCTAAGTTCCCAAAATCAACTTATTATTGATCCATAAAATCATTTAATTTAAAATAACAAGTCATTCTAACCATGGACTTCACATAGGATAGTGGTAGGCGATGCACCCTTGTCGCCATTCAATTGTGGGTTTGATTCCTGTAGTGTTGTCGGACAGAACGGGTTTTCACCCATCGTAGAAATTTTCCCATTTTATAAAACCCAAAAATATCAATAAAATATTTTAACCTCAATGGTTTTCTTACACCTTTAATTTTCAACCCAAAACATTAAGACCTCAACATCATATATATTTTAATTTTTTCACCTTTATATGATAAAATAAAATAATTCCAAATAGAAATAACATCATACATTGATCATTGTGTCCATATGGTTTCATCATCATCTTGTTCATATAGGTATAATTTCCATGTATTGTAACAATGATTTGGAGATAATTAAAAACCTTTTTCTTCCTTCATCCAAATACAACTTGTATAACATGGGACATTTGGGTGTTTGCTGAAAAACAGTTTTGGAAAACAATCGTTTATGACATATAATTTCAAATCATCTTATAAAAACTGATATTTATAAAATAGTGGGACTGAGTTTGAGATGAAACTATCAATCAATTTTAGTTTTAAAATACTATAAGTATATTTTGAGAGACTATATTTTAAAAGAAAATATAAATATGTTGCGCAAGGGTCCGCTTCTTCAGCACTTTTTTCAGAATCATATTATGCTTCAAAATGTTTTGATAATGAAAAATATTTAAAAATGACTTGATAATATTTAACTTTCTTGAAAATATGAGAATATTGTGAAAATATGATTTGATTAAATAAAACCCATGATACACGATGATATTGAGTTATGGTGGAAGTATTTGATATCTCAAACAACTGCTAGTAAGTGAGTTGTTTGCTGGAAGATGTTTCACAATCATCTGAACATTACATTGCAACAATTATTGCAAGAATGACATCTGGAAAAGATAAGAATGTTGTTTTATATCCTCCTACTTCCATTTGTAACATACTTTTCTTGTTATAAAATTTTATAAATCATAAATTTAATAGAAATAATAGACATAGGGACTAACTATATGTTTAACGGTAACACCTAATAACTAATGTTGTATAAGCTAACCTCTAATACCATCTATAAGGACCCGGCCTTAATCATTACCCAATCTTGAATTATGTGAAGAATTCACATTGAAGATGTTTTCAGGTTTAGAGTTTTAGGGAATTAATCAATAACTAATACATAAAAAATTGAATATTAATTGTAGATACTACTACTCAGTATCCATTTTTTCATAAAATAAAAACTCTTAAAATGAAACATGTCTAGTTCCAGGTCATAGACATCTTTAATTTTCCCTGATCCCATCATTGACCTTAATCATCTTTTATTCATGTGGAAAACATTTAAAAAACATGGGATGAGCATTAAAAGCTCAGTAAAGGTTATAAAATAAGGAAGGAAAACATTATCCCATCAATAAATACAAATCAATGAAACCATACTTTTCAATAATAACATACCTTACAAAATCATACTATTTATTACTAAAAAAGAAAAATAAAAAATCATAAAGTCATCATATTGAATTCATAACATACTAACATTATAGCTATCACAACTACCTAGGGAGTCACATTTGGAATACCCATCCCAGTTTATTCCCTAAATATCTTTGGAGAAACATTAACGTTTACCTCTGTCATGTTACCCAAATCATTGGAGATCTATCTCGGGCTCACCCACCCTAGGATTATCATCGATCCACCCATATAGGTAAAAAATTCAAAATATCCATAAAATATTCAAAACACAAAAAATAATTATAAAGGAAAGATAAAATTTTCACATTCTAATCACTATATAACATAATCAGTATACTGAAATAAACAATGTTTTATCAAACCATTTTCAAAACCATTTAAATCATTTAAGAAATTGATTTTTAATAAATGTATCCAATACCACTTTAAAACTTTTAAATTAATTATAATTTTAAAACATTAATATCTATATAAATAAATCCTTAAAACCATTTTTAAAACATAGACATTAATGATAATTATTTAGAAGAATAAATATTTAAAACATTTAATATGATATTTTAGTTAAAGAGTTTTTAACAAAAGGAGAAATGCTTGAATATAAATAATTGGGGAATAATATTGAATAATAAATTTATAATATCATCAAAATAAAGGTATTGATGATATAATATTACAAAGGATAATATATACAACATATAAGAGTGAATTTTTGAATAACAACAATGAAGTCTTAATGGAATTTAAATTGATATAAAATTCATTATACAAACAATATCCTTAGATTATGGATAAATAAATTACATAATAATGTGGAAAAAATATAAATAAAGTCAATATGATTGGATATTCAGTGTAAGAAAACCAGAGGACATTCAAACATGTTTTTATGAAAAAACCAATGACATGGATGTATATCTCAATGAATGGAAATTGAGTTAAAATTACTCTTATCATGTTCATATTAATGACTTGAGAATTTAAAAATGGAGTAATTATGTGTATAAAAAGTATACACAAACAAGGTGGAGTTTAATTTACAACATAAATAAAAAAAATGATTCCACATATAAACATAGCATGACATAATCAATAATTATAAGTTTAACCCAAGGAATTGAAATTGGGTGAAGACGTTCCTTTACAGAAATTCGACAGCCTAGTGGCACCACTATAAAATTCATAAAATGAGTTGTTGAGAAATAAAAGGTTATCTCATCACATGGAAATAAAATTTACATCAATAAGGATATATAAGAACATATCCCAACTCAGGAATATTTAAATTAAAAGTCATTTAAAAAATATGTCTTTTAAAAAGAATAGGGTGAAAGGTTCCCTAACTGATTTGGTAACTTACGAAACACACAACCCATGAAAAAAGAATTATAAAATGATGATGTAAATACCCATAAATTGAAATATATTACACAATGAATAAAATCTTGGGAATTACATACACCACACAAAAGGAAATAGTGAAAAATAGAGCATTATTCTCATGGGAATAAAAAGTGAGATGAAAATCCCTTACCACATTGTAATCAATGGAGTCGTATGAACAAAGTTTAATAACCACCAAATGATTTAAAGAATATCATGAATATAAAGAGAATAATTATAATATATACCAAATGGATGTACACAATACACCACATGCAAAAAATAAGTTGCAAACAATGGAAATCTCACAGAAATAAAAGTGAGATAAGAAACCCATAACCTCTAGTCTGACTTAACTCGATCATTGTTTAATCTATTGAATAATAAAGTAAAGCTAATTTATAATTTCATAAAAAAATTCAATTTCATTATTCCTTTTATATCTCTTATAAACATGTTATAAAAACTATGTAATCATTTAAGTTAATAACGGTCGTTTTGTCGATATTTTGTACTTGACTGAAAAATGGACTTCTTATAATTACAAGCTGTTGACGGGGTCAGATTTTCATTATATAGAGGACGAAATTTATTATTTAGGTATCATATATATCATATATATCATGTATATACACTTATTTATAATATTACATAACATTTGGTGGTAAGAAATGAAATGCATCATTCTGGGAGATGGTAAGTTCTACGTACGCATGAATGCTACGTTCATTTATATTTATAATTTTAATTGAATTAAAAAATATTGATACATAGATATATTATAATTATAGTATAATATAATATATAATAGCATTAACTCCATCCTTTATATGTCCCACATATGGCATTAACGAGTCATATCAGTTTGAGGGGGCGGTAGTCTGCACTTCCTCAAATGAAATCATCGTGTTTACCCATAATGGAAACCATAAATGCATGTGATAAATGGAAAATAAATAATTTCAAAATGGAATAAACATAATATGTATCATATATAAATATGGTTCCATTTTAATGCCCACCATGAGAAGTGGTAAGAGATAATTGAATAATCATTGTTTCGTGAGGCGTTAGTTTTCAATCCACAGAAACAATATGTTCTTTACCCATTAGATGGAGGTGTGTATAAGTGTAGTAATAATAAATATCATAAAAAAATAATATCATATTTTGGAGACTATTTTTGTTATAAAATTAAGGAATTAAAATAGTTTATGGGGTTGGATAAGTAAAATAATACAAAAGAACGTTAGAGAAGACATTACCGTTAAATCAGGACACTCCCTTTGGTTTTTAAAAAAGGGTTTGTTGAAGTGCCTTATTCATGTGTTAAGGCTCCAAGGAGGAGTATAGGGAGTTGGAGAGATTATTTGGGAAGGGTATGGATGAGCCAAGGGGCCTGATAGGTGTTTGTAATGGGTTATAAGTGAAGACTTTTTATAAGGGGGAGGAGGGGCTCTTTAGGAAAGTGTGAAAATATTATTTTATTATATAATTATATTCAGATTATAGAGTTCAAAAACTAATTAAGATCGAATATAAGATGTATCATGGTCGAAATAAAATCATCCAATAGTAATTGGATAGGTTTTTTATACTATTTTTGTTTTTATAATCTTATTTATTTAAATCATTTATTAATGAGGTAAAAATTGCATCATTAATGTGTCATAGATAATTTTATTTACATGATCTATAAAAATACAAAAATATACCATGACATAGGAAATATTTTTATATTTCCAAATAATACTTATAGTCAAAGAGATAACTTAAATAACCCCATGTAAAATTTAATTTACAAAAAGATATCTTTTTTATGTCATTTATGTCTTAACTTTAAATTAATTCATCTAGTGTGTTATTATCACTATTGAGTGGCTCCATGGGGTTCCAAGATCGACCCAAAGATGTACATGGTCGGATATGTATCAACCAATATGATTAGGACACATTTTAGGGTAATTTTATATTATAATAATAAAACATGTTTTCCGTTATTTTCTCGATTTACCCTTTAACCATGGAAAATAAAATATTTACTCAAGTAAATATTCATAATATCTAAAAATAAAAGATATCTATTTACACAATTTGGAACTACAAATTCCAAATATGGAATCCATTTTTTCAAATTCAAAACACGGAAGTGGCATATATTAATTTAAAATTAATTTCCATTGTCAAAACAAACAGAGTGTTTTTATAAAATAATAACTGTCTAAAGATTCACAGTTGTTTATTTCCAATTTCTAAGGGAAATTACTTCCAATGACCACAATAGGATTAAATGGTAAAATTTTAATCTAATCACAATTTAAAACCATTTATAATGATAATCTAACCATATAAATAAGTTATATTAAAAGGATATTTTTAATTAAAATACAATATTTTTCACTATTCATAAAAAATGAATATTATTAGAAAAATAAAAAATTTTATCCAAAGTAAATTATGATTTAATGATTATAAATAATAATAATATTTTTTAAATAGAACATATAAAAGTGACCAAAACTAGAATTAATGAGGGTTCTCCATCAAAAGGCAGTAAATCAACCTTTTAAAGTAAATTATGCTTGAAATCAGAATCTTTTTTATTTTAAGCCTCTAAATTTTTTTGGATAATTGTAAAAACAGTTAAAAAACATGTATATTCATATTGTAGTTTGTTATGTCCATTCCCAATAATACAACTTGTAGGCATTAACTACCATTTAAAATACTAATAATATATTATTATTATTTAACACAAGATTTCAGAGAAACCCGTTGTTGCGTATCTATTACGCCATCGATCATAACAACCCATTTAAAGTAAAATTAGTATTTAATTCGTGAAATATTAATTAAAATGAAAATTTATTATTTCATTATTTACCTGGGATGTTACATGTTGTGTTTGATGTGTCTCACCTCTAGAGATATATTCTTGATACTTTTCTTATTATAAATTATGGGGGTGTGGAATTAGACCTTGATTCAATGGTGTAGTCAATTGACCCGAGTGAGAGAGTCGATAGTGGAATTATAGTAATCCATCTTTGAATCTGGTACAAAGTAGACTAATTCCAAAGGATTCTTTTGGGATAGAGTTAGCAGTTTGAGCTCAGTGGCCCGAGTTTTTTTTGAAGTAATTCTAGAAAAACTTCTCATGGTTATGGAGTCATTATAGGGGTAGAATTATAATGCTCTAAATTGTTAAATTTTCTATGAAACATTTATTATTATTGAAAACCCTATTGTGTTCAAAAATAATTTTTTAAAATTAATTCTTACCATTACAAATGATCTATGATTTGCGTAAGGGTGATATTAAGATTTATTTTCTTATGTAACGGTAACCCGTATGTGTTAAATGATACTTAAGGTTTCAAAACATCTAAAAATGGGTATGGGAACTTTTCATACATGGATGGATAGTAAAACCATGATTCCTAGTTATGTGTAATGGTGTATCCCTTTTTCAAAGGGTTACATAAGTGTTTAACTATGTTCATACTTACCAATTAAGTGTAGTTAATCAATATGTTAGGAAAACTAGTTACTATTAATGGTTACCTAAAGGAAACCCATCAATTGCATAAGGGTAACCCATTGTTTCTAAAGGTCATATAAGGGAACCTATGTACTTCATAAGGGTAATCCTTTTTTATAAAGGATGTGCAATGATTGTCTTCTTCTTAATAATGGGTGATAAATCATTCTAATATGATGTGTAAGTGTAAGTGACCTGTGTATAATGAAAACACCTTAATGATAGATGATATAATTGGGAAACTAATGTGTAAAACCATGTTAACCATACAGAATTACATTTTGGGGATATTTTTAAAACTAATGTTTTCTTTTCTTTTTCCAGAATAAACCTGAAACATGTTTTTGATAATTTTAAATTCCATAAATCATTTAAATTTCCTCATTGTCTGATTTGAATTCATAACACATATTTATAGAATAATTTGGACCCTCCTAAATTAATAAATGATTCAATGACAAATTAAATGATGGGGATTCATTATGGTTCTTAATGATATGGACATATAGGTAGTGTGCCTCCATGAAAAAATGAAATCATTATAGTCTATTATGCTTGGATATTTTCATGAGTATGAGAAGTCTAGGAATCCACTTTTTAAATATTGGTGATGATTTCATAAAATAATAAAAATTATTCATCTCGTTTCAAGGAAGACTATAACCTTATATATCCTATGTTATTGGGTGATTCTTTTTTAGGGATAACTCCATGACTAATACTATTTAATTTTTAATTGTGTAAGAAACTCTTCTAAAACATTTTGTATTTTTAAAAAATATCTTCCAAATTATATTTACATGGAATAATTGACATTTTACAATTAATAACTATCATTATTATGTAATATTATACTATATAGATATGACAGTATCATATGTGGTTTATATGTTTTCTTTAAGAAATGATTTATTAAGACCTTAATTGGGATTCAATAAAAATATTGTAAATTACCCACGTGGTAGACAATGTTATTTCTTGTGGCGTTTTATGTTTTTTGGAAATAAAATATTTAGAATTATTCTTAGGAATCCATGGTTGGCAGTTGAAACTGACTAATACATGAACTTCATTTAGTTGAATATTTCTTGATGAACATTTATGTTCTTCATCAATGAATTTGGGCTAGGATGTTCATTTCTTTATATGGATGTCATGTACACATTTTTCAGGGAATAATAATTATATTTTTATTATGTTCTTACCTTCTTGATTGTGATGCCATGTGGGAGTTTGTATAGCCCATGAGACCCATTGTGATATGGATTCCATGTGTATTGTTATAGTATATAATTATCATAGTTGATTATTTTCAAATGTTGTAATGTGTTTTTACAATATTCTAAACCTTATTTTCATTTCATTACATGTTTTCTTTACCCTATAATGTGTGTTACCATCCCATAAAAAGGTAGTCCCTCATACCTAAGATAAGTGGATCATCCGGTGACGTTTTGACCTTAAATGGGGAGTCTAGATGGATTTCCATGATGATTTTGATAGAAAAGAAAATATGTTAAGGTCATGGTAGTCTAGGGGAGTTACTAGTGGAATCATGTTGTGTGTATAAATCCCAACAGGTCTAACCCATGGCATAGATTGGGTATGATGGTATAGAAGCATGACCTATTACGTTGCTGGGATCTGATGTTATTGGGGATTAATTCTACTCGATGCCTTGAGACCACTGGGAGACATGTTATGAGCATAATGACTTGTTCTTTCTCACTTTTAATATCCTATGATTACCCATCCAATATTATGTTGAAGAAGATATAATCAAGGGTCTATTACTACATGGTTATTGCGTGATATCTTGATACATGTGGTATGATTTTCAATATGTAATAATGTTTATTCTTATCATGGACTATACATTTAAGACATTAAAAAAAATTTAAATACACATAGGTGGTGTCCTACAAGGTTAATCACTCACACCCAGCATGGGTATATAGATGAATGTGAAAAGGTCATGTATAGATATCTGATTAAAGGAAATGATCCTATATCCAATGGATAAATAGAGGATCCTGGAGTTGGTATTGTACTATGAATCACTCGATAGGGAAATTCTGATTGACTTAACAATTTTTTTCGACTTCATTTATTACTTTGGGGTTTCTTTCTATATTGAAATCATATTTATTATTGGTATAACTTGAATGCCTTAATTTTATTATTTTTTACATGATAATCTTACTATTCAATTATTTTTTATTCTATTTAATTATTATTTAATTATTAAAATTATATTTAGAATATAATATCCCAAAAAATGGATATAGACCTTAGTAACTAGTTGATATTATCTTCTATTTGTCAAGCCAGAATCCTAGTCCAACAGAAATTTTATTTGGAGATAATTGTTCTGGATAGGGAGTTCAAAAATTTAATATCCTAATGAAAATATATAGTTTCACACACATTCCATTTTACATGAATATGCTTATCATAACATAAGATCAATAAGTATATGAAGTACATATCCATCTCTCATGATGTTATCAATGTCAAAAATACTGAATTATGCTTCTTACAATTTCATTTGACTGAATTCCTGTCCCTTCATTTGAATTTTCATAATATCTGTAATGAACATAATGATTATATTAATCTCTATTAAAAGGACTTGTGATGATCCTTATGAAGTAATAAAAATACCCACTATCATGTTTTGATATAATGAAGTAAATTAGAACGATATACTAAATTGTTTGAAAGGAATAATGGAAGGCCTATGTTGGAGTTAATGATATGAAGGATTAATTTCATATTTGGTGTAAGAAACTACATAGGTAGTCGAATATGAATATAATAGACAGGTTTTCGAAATTTAACCATCCATCCAAGGAATGTTCTAGAAACAATTTCCATGTTCATAAGTCCCTGAACCAACCATTGGTTAGTATTGGGTCACTAGTGGATAATTATGAGAAGATATCAGGACTTGGTTTATCACCAAGTAGCTAGTGGAGAGTAATTTTTAGCTAATGTAATTTAGTATGGCACTCTAGGTTTGCATTTATTATTGTAAATATTTGATTTATTTTTTTTATTTGGCTAAAAAACCCAAAATGGTTTTCATATGGTTACTATTTTTTTATAGCTAATAAATAGGTCTTACTAGGTGATTTCAAGATATATAATTTTACAAAATCAACAGAAGTGTGAATCTGATCCTTGATCAAGGAATTGAAAAACCAAGGATGAAGCTCATGTAGATTCTCTCCAATCTCAATGTTGTTTTAAGAGCCAAAGAAAATTATTAATCAAAATCGTAGGATGTGTTTATCTATATTATATATATCTATCATCTCAAATATATAAATACTTATGATAGATTAGGAAGTGACTTTGTAATGTATTCAGGAAAACAATTTGTTCATATTCTCATATCCCTCAATAATGGGTTATCACTACCTCAAAAATAATGGACATGTTCCTTGGTTACTTGTGAATATCAAGAGGGTTCTCACAAAAATAGACATCAGGGATATGTTTATTGATCACTAATAAAGAAATGAGAGAAATAGAACAATTCTCTCATCAAATGTAGATGATATTTAAGGGATCACGTGGAAATATTTTCAAACTCATTTAATAAACTATGTTTCTCATTGATTTTATTTGTCAATTATTTATTTTCATCAACACATTAAACACGATATGCATATATATAGAATTTCGATATTCTTATATCAGTTTTTCACACTCTCATAATTAATATTTATTTTTAAATTATAATATGTATCAAAATTATCATATTAATTTTTTAGTGTGACGTTTTTTCATTATTTGTGTTTTACTTTTTATAAAGGAAATAAACCCCCATATTTCTATCATTAACTAGATGAAAAATTATTACCTTATCTAATGAATTTATAAATCCTAACTAGTTTATGTGTTCATTTATATAATATGTAATCAAACTGTTACACAAATTTTTCTAACATTTATAGAACTGGTTATCCCAATCAGAAAAATATCATGTCATATTTATATGGTTACATTGGTTACTCAATTAGGAAAATGGTTATTAATGAATATAAAACTACTAAAAAATGGAGGTATGTCATAAAAAGATGATATTAAATCCCTTGAGCCTAATAGAATAACCATGACCTCAAAACATTATAGTCTTAAAAAAATTATTTTTCCATGTTTCTACATGATCAAATACCAATGATATATAGAAATATATAGCAGTCAGTCATGATGGAACCAAAAAATTTAAAGACGCAAGATTGGACATGTATATGAAGGGATTTATAATTATTTTTTATCCATAAAAATTAATGCAATACTAGTATGTTTATTTGTTTTACTGACATATAAAATGGTCTAATGTTCCTTGGTGATGATTTCTCTATATGAACCATAGTAAAATTCTTAGTATGTTTCTTTCAAAGCAGTTCGGATTCCATGTTCACAAAAAAAATACATGGATATAAAAAAAATTTCTCTAAAGAGATTATTAGATATAAAATGGATTAAAATTTAATATGAAATGACAAGGTGAGAATGAATCCATCAAATAATAACAGGTCATGATAACATCACCCCCAATGTTACCAATGATGACTTATCTAGATGTGAATTAGAGAAATGTTTTCAACTCTCCAAGAACATGAAAAAAACATTATGAAAAATAAATTTGAAAACCATTAAAAGAAGGTAAATCAAATTTTTTGAATAAGAAGTGATGTTCTATGAATGCATGAAAAAGGGTCACAAAAAGACAGAGTCCGTTTTCAAGAAAAATAAAGATAAAAATGAAACAATGTAAGAACTCTATTAATGTAACCAATTGGAGTGAATGAAATGTCTCTATGTAGTCAAATTCCTAAATTTATTTAATAAACTGATCTAATAAATTACGTATGTTAAATTTTTAAAATTGCTTCGATATTGGTTCTACTAACAAAATTTCCTCCCACTCTTCTTATTTTCCAACTTCTTGTGGCCACTATTCATGCTTTCAAATTAGCCATCATGGAACCATAATTATAACAAATTGAAATACTCTAATGATCAAAACAATTTTTTTTAGAACTCACATCATTTAAAAACATATATATAATATATATAGTCATGTTCACAGATATAAAAAACAACTTTTAAAAGAGAAGTAATATACAATTAAATTAAACGAACAATTATCGATTAGAACTGTTAATAAAATAGATTTTGATAAGAAGGAATATAATATAAAATTAATTATGTTCCCTCTCTAAAAAGTCACCCAATAATAAAATAATACAATCAATCTATTGGTTTATTAATGATATGAAAATAATTATTTGTACATGAATTCTAAAATCATAAATGAACCATAAAAATACATCAAATGATAATTTTTTAATGATTGATCGCAGGGTTTTATTATTATTATAAATGAATGAAAAATTTAATTGATGAAATTTATTGAAATAAGACAAGATATAAGAGTGAAAAATAAATTCATCAATCACTCAGTATTTCCAAAATAAAGTCCCATATTAGAAAAAACATGGATATATAATTATTTATTGTTGATAATCATGGAACCCATGATTTTTTGAGTACCAAAACATTACTCTATTTATTTTATAGTAAATTTTCAAATTATAAAAGACTAAGAGTCATTATAGTAACTAGATAGTGGTTTCTAAATAAAATTGTTTTCTAACCACTCCAAACCTATCAAATAGTTATCCATGATAAAGTCCATATAACCTTCAATGATAAATCTATGTGTAAAATAACTGATGATGTTACCGTATATATTTATAACTCATATATTATTGAACATTATTTGTTTTTTGAAGTATTTAAACACAATTTTCTAATAATTATTTAATATAATGATGATTATTTTATAATTTTTTTAGACAATGATTTTTTAAAAAAATTAACTGAAGAGTAAATATTTTTTCCACCAATTAACATTTTAATTTAAACAAAAAATGAATTTAAAATATTTCTCTAGACACAATTATTAATTATTGAGTGAAAATGTTAGTAGGTCATTGATTTTTTATAAAATCCTAGGACATTATAGCACACATAGATTTATGAGATTTAACCATTATCATGTAGTAAATGATTAAACCAAACTTTATTTGAGAGATGACTTAATCTGTGAAGCTTTAAAATATGTTAAGAGAAATAAGAATTTTTTTAATATAAATGGGAATTTTCTTCAAAATCATTCAATTTATTTCATCCTGATTTTTTATACATTCTCAAATTGAATTTCGTAAAGGTAAATCATATACTTTTGTAATTATTGATGAATTTATGATATTCATATGGGATCTATATATATCTCATTAATGTAATATTTTTTAAATCTTTTATTAATCATACTAAAAAAGTTAAAATAAAAAGGTTATCAAATGATTTCTATTTTAAGTGACCATGGAGAATAATTAAACAAGGTATTTTTCGATTTATGCTATTATGATGGATTTAATTATTCATTTTACAAACATAAAATCCCTCAAAAATATAAGGTAGTGAAAATATGAAGTCAAACTCGATATGAAATAGATCCAAGTCAATTAAATGAATTGTATATACCTAAATATATTTGGACATAGGACATGATTTTTTTGTTTTGTTATTAATGCCATTCTCCTAAGACCTCTTCCAAAAAGGACCCTTTATGAAATTTTGGAAAATTAAAAACCAATTATTTTATTTTTATTGTTTTGGTATTTTGTCCTGACCCATCCCCTAGGGCCCGTGTCGTGACTACCCCAAGACCGCCTTCCATATGCCATGGGATGTTGACTAGCAACAGAAAGGCTTATCCCTAAAACCGAGAAGGCAAGACCTTTATAACCTGTAAACTCACACAACCAAGTGCACATCAAGATACGATAACAATGTAAACTCTACTATAAAAACAGTGTATACAGTAAGTAAAGGGTGGAAAGAATACATGACCAACTAGAAAGTATAAGTAAAACAAAAAATAGCTACTGTGAACACCTGGGAAGTATCCTACCTGAAGGGTAGGTACATCTCTGGTATAATCATCTCTGCGGACCATCTTGTCTAATTTCCACCTCCGAGCAGCCTCCAATCCTGGTACCCTCATCCTTGGTCACTGTTGTCTATCTTCTGCATAAGTAACAACATGATGCAGTTGAATCCCATGCAGGGGTGAGTATAATGATACTCAGTAGGGACCCCGAGACCCCTGAAGGTCTCTCAAAATCCAGAAAGGATAAACCATGAATCAATACCAAAATCCCCAAGCATGAAAACAATAGTCAACCCTACTTAGGTATATGCCCATTCATATGCCTAAGTTATCAAGTATACCAATATCATTAAAGAGGAAACACAAGGCCCTACTCTTTGTCCAAAAGAACAAATGTACCACGAAGGAAAGAATATCATGAAGGTAACACCAGAAAGGTATGTACCACAAAGGTAATGCCACAAAAACAAATACCACAATGGTATCACAATGAAGGAAAGTATCAGAATGTTATGACACATAGAAGAATACCACATAGGAAAATACTTAGTTCACCCCAGTTATAACTTATGTATGGTAGTATAGATGATTAGCTGTATTTCTAGATCATCATACTTCGTCAAGAATCTCAGCTGTTGACCCACACAAGATCCAAGATGACCCACACAAGATCTCAAGACAATCCACACATGATCTAGAGATGACCCACACATGATCTGAAGATGACCCACACAGGATCTAGAGATGCTGACCCACATAAGATTCGAAGATGACCTATACAGGATCTGAGGGCTCCTCAAGTACTTCCAGCCACATGGTTCCTGCACTAAGTGTGCTTGATTCTGGGAGGTTCTTCTCATTAAGCCATCATCGATACTTCAACTACCAAAAAGTCTCATGAATATGTATACCAATGGTCCACCATGTCATAAGGGTCCCAATGTGAGTAATGGCCTGTCAATCGGACATCCGGTTGGTAAGTTATTAGCCATTTAGTCTTGAGGGCCCACACAGATTCAGGATCAATCCCACCCAACAATACTCTATCTTTATCCAAAACCCAAGTGGAGTATATCAAAATGACAGTATTGATCCAATGATTCTGGCACCATAGACGGTTCTTCAAACAGACTCACGGTTCTCAATATGTTCCCAAAAGGTGTATCTGGGTCTAGATGGGTCCGAGGCCAGTCCGAACCGACCCGTCCTGGATCGGGTCAACCCGACCCGGTCCAGGTCCGGCCCGATTGGCCTGGGCCATGGGGGCCTAGCCTGGTTGGACTGGTCCATGGGGGGCCAGGCCTGCTGGTCCATAGTTCGACCCGCGATAGGCGACGCCCGTTGGGCGGCCCGTGGCCATGGAGGCCCCTTCTGGTGGGGTCTGCCCTAGACGCTACTTAAGAGGGAAGGCGCTCCCCCATGCTATGCAAAATGACCCACTATATGTGTAGTTTTGGACAACCAGGCGACACCTCTTGGTGCCGCTGGCTGGCACACAGTACCTACCAGAGGGGTCCCGCTCGGTGTGATGTGGTAGACGGAAACAGCCAGCCCTCCTTCCAGAGGTATGGACGTGCTCCACCACACCACCATGACCGGTAGGATGTCGGACACCCTCTGAAATCCACTGCAACCAAGCGGCCATGGTCTCTAGCTCCGGTGGTTCAAGCACGTGCTTCCGCTTCATAATGCGGCTGGCCAGCATGCCTGCCTCACCCCTTCACTACCGCGACCGATGGGTCGTGGCCTACTATTCAACCGATGGTGCAGACACGATCCACCCTACATCTATTCGGCTGGTTGGCCACTAACATTCCACCGCTGTGGGAGAGGGGCCATTGTCTACATCGTTAGCATGGTTTTTCCATAGTTGTCTTCATGGCCCCCCGAATAACACATCAACATTAAAGATGCAGAGGGATCAGGTAATTTTTGTTTGGTTTGCACCCTCCGCGTTAGACTGATAACAAGATACTTCGAGGAGTAAATTTCAACATAAAACAAATAATAAAAAATAAACGCATCCCTACCTTTTTTTTCTCATTGGAGATGGTGTGAGAATAGGATGTTGTCGATGAAGGGAATTCCAGCATTCATTGCTCCCACAACACATTTCCGATCCAGGCTCGTGCATCATCCTCATTTATCGTTGGGTGTGGTTCTTCATTGGAGTATCTTCTTTGTTGGAAGGTATTCCTTCAAACATTCTCCACCACAACAAGTCTCTAACCCTTTTCTCTCCACAAGAGGTGAGGATCCAATATTATTAACATTATGTTTTATTAATTAATAAAATCATGTAGGGACATCAATGGGAAAGTTCAAAGAGTAACCTTCCATTAAAGGAGGAGTTCTGGTGGTCCCCACCCCCATGACTTCTAATGGGAGGATTCAAAATAAATAAATAAAAGTTAAATATTTTATTTTATTATTTGTTTAAGCCTCCCACAATAATATGAAAAACTAAATTTTACCCTCGACCTACTAAAATTGAGGTGAATGTCTCTTTAATCGAATACAGGCTCTGTGAGTTCAATGGTGTCATCAGCATTAAATTTCGAGCACCAGTTCAAAAGATAGAAAATCCTTATTTTGCGTTTACTGAACCTACCAATAAATTTTTCAGAAATTCATTCCGGGAACACCGGGCCTTGGAATTACATGCCGTCAACTTTTGTGTACTTTTAATATTTCCATATAAATAAAAAAATTAAATTAAAAAATTGGGTCTTTACATTCTCCCCACCACAGGGGTTTTCTTCCCCGAAAGCCACAACGCAATCTATGGAATCTTGTGAGGGTACTGAGCACGAATCTGAGCCTCCCGCTCCAATATACTATCGTGGATGTTTTTGTGCGGCCATCGTACGTAGACAAGAGATTTCTATTGACCGTGAAGGACTCTCAACTTTCGATCCTCAATCTCCACTAGAACCTCTGAAAACATCACCCCATCATCAATGTCCAGCTCACCCCTATCAATGATGTTCGAAGAAACATATATATCTCCTCGGTTGGGATACATGGAAAACGTCATGTGCCCATTGAAACTATGGGGGAAGAGCTAAGTGGTATGCCACCTCACCAACTCCGCTGAGGACCTGAAAGGGTCTGATGAACCTCAAAGATAACTTGTCGCCCTGGACATATCTCTAAAACCTCATCGATGAGAGACTCATAGAATTACATGGCCACCATCTTAAAACTCAAGAGGTCTTCTTATCCTGTTGGCATAAGTCTTCTTCATACTCTATGCAGTCTTCATTATCTCTTGGATGATCTGCACCTTCTCCGTGGTTGCCTATACTATCTCTAGTCTCATGAGTGCAGACTCCCCTAGGTATGTCCTGTACAAAGATGATCTGCAAGGTCGACCGTATAACACCTCGAATGGTGTCATACCAATGTTGGAGTGGTAGATATTATTGTACGCAAACTCCACTAAGAGAAAGTGATTCTTCCAACTGCTGCTGAAATCAAGTACGGAAGCACGTAACATGTCTTTGAGGGTCTGGATGGTCCGCTCTGTCTGACCATCCATCTGAGTATGGAAGGTGACTCTAAATCAAAGCTGAGTGCCAAAACCCTCTTACAACCCCTTCGATATCCGAGAAGTAAAATGTGCATCAGGATCAGAGAAAATTGTTGATATCTCCCCATGAATCCTCACAATCTCTTTCACGTAGAGGCATCCCAAGTCCTCCACTGGTCCCTACTCTCTGATATATAGGAAGTGGGACGACTTGGTGGGGTAGTCAATGATAAACCAGATAGAATAATTTCCCTTGGATGTGTGTGGAAATCATGTCCCTGTGTCCATGAAAATTCCTTCCCACTTCCACTTTGAAACCTCCAGTGGTTGAACTATGCCATCTGGATCCTCATGCTCTGCTTTCACTTGCTAACAAGTGAGGCATCACGTGAAAAACTCTACAAATGATTTATTCATTCATGGGCCCCAATGATAACGTTGAAGGTCCTAGTAAATCTTCACCACTCCATGATGTTCCACTAGAGGGGATGTATGGAACTCCCTCACCACTTCCTTCATAAGCACCACTTGTATCGTAGTACACCCTCGAAAGAGGATGACATGCTCCCCACCTTCAGAAAATTTATCAGGTCCATGTCTCGTGGATATTTGAGCATGTAAAGCATCGTAGTCAGTGTCCCCAAGGTGTCCCTCTCTGACTCGCTGAAAGAGTGGGGGAGTGATTTTCAGAGACATAAGATAAGCTTTTCCATCTCGATCCACATAGGATATCCATAAAATGACCAGCTACTCTGTCGCCTCACTCATCAATTGTACACCAGATCTTTTTTTGAGTGAATATTCTACTACATTACCCTAAAAATATTATAGACTACCTCAAAGTCATAGTCCTAGAGGAACTCAAGACTACAACATTGTTTCAGGTTCAGGTACTTCTGATATAAGATATACTTGGGACTCTTGTGATCGTAGTATATTGTAAAATGTTTTCCCATCAAGTAATGTCGCCACATATTCAAGGCTAAGAACACTTCTTCCAACTCCAGGTCATGGACAGCGTAGTTCGGCTCATGTTGTATCAACTGTCAAGAACCATACACGATCACTACTCAATCTTTAATCAATAAACATCCAACCCTGGTACCTGATGCATCGCAGTAGACTACATACCCAACGCCCACCTCCGATAACCTCAAGCTGTGGGCACTCGTTAGTCTCTGCCTCAGCTCCTGCAAAATGTGATGGAATTTCTCCAACAACACAAAGGGTTTCCCCTTCTCCATCAATGATGATAAGGGTGCCACAACTCTAACAAATGCAAGAACAAACCACCGATAGTAACCATCTAATCCCAGGAAAGTATGCACCTCTATCACACTCTTAGGTGGAAACCAAGCAAGCATAGCATAAATCCTCGCTGAATCCACCTCAACATCAGCCTATGAGATGAAACGTATCAAAAAGTGAACCTCTTGATTTAAGAACTGGCATTTTGAGAGCTTACCATACAGTTGGTGCTCTTAGAGTTTGTCAAAAACTATTTGTAGATGATAAGAATGCTCCTCCTACATAGTTGAGTATATCAGTATTTCATCAATGAACACTACCACAAAGCGATCAAGGTTTGTCTGGAAGATCCTTTTCATGAGTCCCATTGAAACTATTGGGGTGTTGGTCACACCAAATAGAATAACCAAGAACACATAGTGGTCATACCGACATCTGAAGGTCGTCTTACGCACATACTCATCTCATACCCTGAGTTGAAGATAGTCTGATCTGAGGTCTATCTTTGAAAACCACAGTGATCCCTTCAACTAATAAAAGATATCGTCAATCCTTGGTAGTGGGTACTTGTTTTTCATGGTCACCTAGTTCAGGCACCAATAGTCCACACAGAGTCTAAAACTTCCATCCGCCTTCTTGACGAACAAAATTGCGGCTTCTTGAGGTGAAACACTGGGTCTAATAAACCCCTTTCACTACAAATCCTCAGGCTATATTTTCATATCTGAAAGCTAGGCAAGAGCCATTGGATATAGTAAAATAGATTTTGATGTCGTACTATGATATAAGTCAATATGAAATTCCACCTCTCTATGAGGAGGTATACCTAGAACATCATCAAGGAAAAAAATAGCGTACTGGTCCACCACTAAAGGATAACACAGACCCTCAAAATCAAATGCTCTGAGGGTAAGGTTGGAAAACTGATCTGTGATCGGCTGCACCCTCATCCGGGTAAGTCCTTCATGTGATGAAAAGGTTCGCTTCTTTCTGGTGAAGGAAAACCTAGTCCCATCGTCACAGACACACCACACTTTGCACCTAATACAATCGATATTAGCATGGACTGTAGATAACCAGTCCATACCCAAGATGACGTCATAATGCCTCAATGGCACTACAAGATGATCCTAGCTAAAGCTCTCACCCCCTAGAGTATTCTCACACTACCAGCACCAGTGTATAATAACTGAATCCTCTCCCTTATGAGTCTCTAGAAATAAGGATTGAGCTAACGTCTCCACCGGTATCTCCGAGCTCCGAACATGGGCCATGGGAAAAAATGAGTGACTGGGAAATGTGGCTATAAGTACTGTATCTAGGGTGGAGTAGAAAATTATTATATCTCTATAATCTCTAGAGTGTCTTGGTTATAGGCCTCTAGTTCCTAGAGCTATGCTCGTCCCTGTCCACCTACTCCCTGTGGTCGGGGTGGGCCACCTGGTGGTGGTGGCGGTAGAACCTAAAATCATCGCTCACTGCCTGCTACAAGACATGCTCCTCTGCCATGTCTCCCTACTCCCTGTGGACCTCCTTGATCAAATCTTTGCCTCTACCCAAGTGGTCCCTAGATCATATGTTGTTCATCTATACTACGGGTCGGTAAGACATGATCCATGTGACCCTGTTCGCCGCACGAGTAACAATACCTGCTCCTTACATGTCCTTCTCTATCTTGAGAGCCCCGCACAACCATCCATGTATCCTGTGATCATCCACCTGTAGGACTAGTCCTGTTAGACCTCTGCGTCTTCTATTTGTAGCCATCCATAGATGATTTTGCTACGCAATGTCTGGTGGTGTGTCTCACTATCGGTGACTTCTGAGCAAGGAATCTCTCCACTAATAGTTCTCATTCTAACACCCTTCTACGTTGGGATGTTGAGAGAAATCATAGAAGCTCTAATCTTCTATCAGAGACCCTACTCGATGGTCCGAGCCTTGAAGAAAGTTTCCCACAATATGTCAGTGGAGTAGTGCGAGAGGTCGGTGAACCCAACTAAATATTGACCCACAGTCATTCTACCCTTCTATAAGTGGAGAAACTCTGGTATACACACTGAGCTTAAAGTCACTAAGATGAACATTGCCCTAAAAAGGCTCTCGTAGAATGCCCTGATGAGAGTGACCTCATCGTGAACCTAAAGCATCAAGCTCCACCATCTTCCCACTACATCCTAAGAAAAATAGCAGTAAGGATCACCAAGAGATCAGATGGTGTCCCTACAAGTCGAAAAAACTCTAACCATGGCCTCTAGCCAGTCCTCTGCCACCCGTGAATCGGTCTCTCCTCGGATCCTCAGTAGGATTTGGCACTGAAACTCGTGTAACACACTCTATCGACATGCACACAATACTACATGGGCTCGTGGAATCAACATCCCAATAATTAGTGTTGCTGATGGTACACTAACCGGTGGTACAACGTCCATAAGGGTGACCTGCACCAATGCCTTGTCGCTCGGTGGGCTGTAATCGTGAACTCTACCTAGAACCAAGGCTGGCTGTCTGTGTGGAGGAATCCTTAAAAGAAACAGGTGTACCATGATCATTATGTTATACCTGGTGAGCTAACTCAATCTGATCATAAAGAATACATTTCAAAAAATAAACACGCAATCAGTGCTTCTGTGCACTGAGTTGGAAATTAGATGTCAGGGTCCTAGTTTATGGATACGTCAGTCGCCGCACCAACACGGGGTTCCCCAAACTGAAAACCATAGTCATAACATTTAACACTATTTCATATTAAAAGATCAGAGTACATGTTTTTCAATAGAACTAAACTCCTCTGATATTAATTTTTCATAACTCGTCCTCCAGGGCCCATTCTGTTACTACCCCAAGTCCGCCTTCCATAGGACAGGGGCTGGATAATAGCACCAAAAATCCATATCGCTAAAACCTGGAAGGAATTGCCTTTATAACCTCTAAAATCACATAACCATTAACACAACAAGATATGAGAAAAAATTAAATTATATAGTAAAAATAGTGTGTACAATAATTAACGGGGATCCCGAATACAATCCCTTATGGAATGTACAAGTAAATAAAAAATATAGATATTGTGAACACTCGCTAAGGATCCAACCTGAATTGATGGTACATCTCTTTAATGGCCATCTCTGTGTCTCGTCTCGTCTAATGTCCACCTCCGAGCAGCCTCCTATTATGCTACCCTCGTCCTCGGTTAGTGTTGTCCGTCAGCAGCACAAGACACAACAAGGTGTCGACGATTCTTGTGCAGGGGTGTGTATAACGATACTCAGTAGGGGCCCTAAGACCCCCGAAGGTCTCTCAGAATCCACAAAGGATAAACCACATATCAATACTGAAATCACCAAGCACGAAAAAAAAGTGACCCCTACTTAGGTATATTCCCATATATATACCTATGTTATCAATTATACCCATCTCATTCAAGAGGAAACTAAAGTCCCAACTATTTAGCCAAATGCACAACTATTCCACAAAGGGAACAATACCATGAAGGTAACACCACAAAGGTATGTACAAAAAATGTAACACCAAATAGAATAATACCAGAAAAGTATCACTAAGATGGAATGTACCACACACAGAACAATCCCACTAAGGTAAAGACTCATCTCACACTAGGTATAAATTGAGTACGGTAGTATAAATGATTCGTTGTATTGACAGATCATCTTAATTCATCAAGAAGATTGGTTGTTGACCCACATAAGATCGAAGTTGTCCACACAAAATATCTAAAGATGACCCAAACATGATCTAGAGATGTTGACGCACACATGATCCAAAGATGACCCACACATGATATGAAGTCTCTTCAAGTACAACCTTCCATAGGAATTCCGCACAAAGAGCTCCTGATTCCAGGAGGTTTTTCTCATCAATCCACCATCGATACGCCAACTAACATGAAGTCCTAGGAAGAATTATCCCAAAGGTCCTCCATGTCATAATAGACCAAACACAACTGACAGAGCATAAATCAGACGCCCGGTCTCTATGTTATTATCATTTTAGTCCCGAGGGCCCGGTTGGATTATGGTTTGATCCAACCTGACCATACTCTGAAATTATACAAAACCCATGTGAAGTACACCCAAAGGATCGACTCGATTCAAGGATTATAGAACTATAGATAGTATAAAAAATGAATTCCATGTTCTATATATATGTCCAGAAGGAGTATCTGGTTCTAGATGGGCCTAGGTATGGTCTGACCCAAACCAGTCCGGGTGTGGCCTGATAGGCCTGGACCACGACGAGCCCGGACCTCTAGGGCATGATCCGACCCAGCTCACAAAAGGGGTGGCCCGACATAGCCTGCTGGGCACGGCCTTTGGCCGGGGTAGCCCTTTGTGGTGGGGTCCACCCTAGCCTCCACCCGAGAGGGAATGTGCTCCACCAATGTCACCCGAATGGCCCACTAGCCGTTCGGTTTTGGAAAATCAGGAAGTTCCACGTGGGGTCACCTGCTGGAACACGGGACCCGCCGGAGGGGTCCCGCTCGGCGTGAGTGAGCTGTCCAAAATGGTTGGCCCTCTTTCTAGCGTCATGGACACCGGCCCCCGCTCTACCGCGGCCGGCCGAATTCCGGACGCCCTCCAACCTATGTCGCAGCCAGGCGGCCAATTTCCATATCTCCGGAGGCATGGGCACATGCCACCACATTGCCACATGGCCGACGGAGACCTCCAACTGAACCAACGGTGTGGACACCCACCACTTTACCTCCATGTGGCCGATCGACAGACTAGTCGCTGAATTCCCACCATTGCGGCCGACGAGCCACAATCTCTTTCAGTGGTGCAATTGTGCCACCACCATCTTCATATCCCATGAACAACACGTCAACATTAGTGATGCAGCGGGATCAAGACATTTATGTTTATTCTTCACCCTCTACGTTAAACCGATAACATGTAGCTTTTAGGAAAAGTTTCAACATAAAACCACGAAGAACCACATAAACACACCATGACCTTGTTTTGTCATTAGAGATAGTGTGAGGAATAGGATGTAATCGATCAAGGGAATGACTTCGTTCATTTCTTCCACAACACGTTTTCGATTCGGGATCGTGTGTCATCCTCGTTCTTCGTTGGGGGTGGTTTTTCTTTGGAGGATCTACTTTTTTGGAGGATATTCCTTCAAAAGTTCTACACCACAACTATTTTCCAACCAAATTATCTCCACACGAGGTGAGGAGCCAATCTTATTAATATTAATTATTATTAATTAATAAAATCAAGTTGTCACATCAATGGGAAGCTTAAAAGAGTTACCTTCCATTAAAGGAAGAGTTTGGGTGGTCCCCACAACCATGAATTCTAATGGGAGTTTTCAAAATAAATAAATAAAATATAAATATTTTATATGTTTATTTGTTTAATCCTCCCACGAAAATACAAAAAACTAACTTCTAACCTCGACCCACTATGGTTGAGGTGAAGGTCTCTTTATGAGAATATCGATACTGCGAGTTCCACGGTGTTCTCAGATTTCAATTCTGACCACCAGTTCAAAACATTCAAAACGTTGCTCATGCATTTACTAAACATACCTAAAATGTTTAGAAATTCATTTCAGGATCACCTGGCTTCGGATTCATGCAACGTTAAATTTCACTGACTGGTAGTATCTCTATATAAATAAAAAAAATTACATGAAAAAATTTTGGTCTTTAAATATTTAAATATATTATTCGAAACAATATTGATAATCATGGAAAATTTAATTCAAAATATGAAGAAAGATTATATATTGGGAACTCTAGCTTAAGAAAGTTATACGATGTCTTTATCAATGTCACTAAAATTTTGTAAGAATCAATTCCAATTGTTTTCAATGAAAACTTCCTCAAAATTATTTATAATTTGTCGTCAAAAATTTTATTTATACTAAAAAAACTTTTGAAAAAACTATCATTATTTTGATAAAGAATATATTTCAATTTATTTACAAAATGATTTTAAAAAATATAATGATCATCTAGTTATATTTCATTGAATAATTTCAATTGGGAGATCAGATAAGAATATCATATATAAATAAAGATGAACATATTATGTCTATCCCTTACATAGAACCCAAAAATATTAATAATACTCTTATGGATGAAAATTTTGTTCATTCCATACTTGAAGAACCAAATCAATTACAAGAAATGATATAGGGAATATCGTACAAGGAGCTAATGATAATCTTATGATAGGAAATAAATGAGAGTTTTGGAATAATTTAGAAGAATATGGTAATATCTTTTAAAATAATTTTCATCCGGTAGAAAAAGGTTATAAGCCAAAAATATGGAATAAAATTTGGTGAAAAATTTTTACCCATAATTGAGTTAGATTTAATTTCAATCTTATTAGTATTTCAGATTCACCTTAATATAAAAATATTTCATATGGATTTTAAAGGTGTATTTTTCAATAGTTTTGATAATTTTAATGTTTTTTGATGAATGAAGACCAATTTTATTAGATCAAAATTTAATTAATTGTTTTCTCAAATTAACAAAAGAATATTATGGTTTTAAAAATTAAAAACCACTCTAGCCTAATCAGTTAACTAATTTCAGTTCCTCAAATGTTTTTAAAATGGAATATTAATATTTAAAACATTATCAACAACATCTATCATTTTTATCACCTTTACATTTTTATTTTAATGAATTAATTTTCCTCTTGACCATTGATTTTATTTTGTTTATAATTTATAAATTATTATTAAACAAATGTGAAAATAACATTATGGGTGAAGTCAACTTCATTCTTCGATTAAAGATTTCATATATGAATTATTGTATTTTTCTAATAAATGGAAAATAAAAAATTTAAAATTTAAATTTTTTTGTTACAGATCATTGTAATATACTTTGTACACCCATGGGTACAACGTGTATGCTAAAATTGTATGAGAATCTTAAACTAGTTGATAATATGAATTATATAATTATTATTGATATTATACTTATCTAATTGTGGCATTGGATGTCATCATTTTTAGTGTTTTTATTTTTGTTCCATGTCATTCAAATCCAAATGTATATCTTCATATATTTATTAAAATCATTTACTATTATTTAAACATAAATAAATATATCAATTTGTTTCATCCAAAAAGTTATCAAATTCTAATTTTGCGATTTTTAAAAATTATTTTTATGGATACTAACTATATATGAAACATAAAAGTTAGAAATAGTAAAAACATATAAAATTCATCATCCCTTGGAGTAGTTATAAAAAATCTACGTCTTTGTATATCATTGAAGAGGAATATATATTGAAACTGGGAGTTTTTGTACCTGAATAATATAGTTGAAACACACACTCTTTGACGTTGTATGTATATATGAAAATATACCTATTATATGAAATAATACAGGTAAAAATAACATTTTTAAAAATCATATGTAATAATATCACAATAAACACATTGATAATAGTAACCATTTAATTAGAGATCAATTATAAAAGATTTATATCTTAGGGGAGTTTATTAGGATGGAATATCATTTATAAGATACATCGATTAATGAACTGGTATTTCATTATTTCAATTTCAATTAATATGTGTTTGGAATGGTATAGGTGCGATTCATTCCATTTTATAGTGGCTAACTTGGGAAAAAGTTGAAAAATTTATTTATATTCTGGATTATTTTTAAATATTTTTACATTTACTAAAAAATTTAAAAAAATTCATTTATTTTGAGTATTGTTATATCTCTTTTATCTCTCTTGGATATATCATACCTTTTAATTCCTTTTAGTTGAGCTATATCTCTTAATTTCTAAAATGTTTGATGATTAATACCTTTGGCGACAGAATTATTTTTTCGCATCAAATATTATATCATATATTATTAATATTTAATATCCTTTTATATTGAACAAGTACATTATATAATATTTTTCCTATTTTATTATTTTATAGTAAATGTGTTTTCAAATATAGAATAAAATTGGTGGATTACATCTATATTAACATATTTACTTTAAAAAACATGTTTGATAAATTTTGAATATGCCCTAATTATTTCAAAATTTTTGTCTCTATGAATTGAAGATTAATGATGATTAAAAATATTACATATACATATAATTATTGCGAATTATTTATTCCTCCTTTGAAAAAGATAAATGGGAGGATCATTTGGAAGAAATTTTTACCATCAAAAGCATTATTTTATACCTTTTGTTTCATTTAATTAATGAAAAATTACTCTTTAAGGGAATGAGTGATTTGGAAATGGTAAGTACAAATTTTTATTAAAATTATTAACTCCCTATTTCATTTCAATTTTTTTTCAATTTATCTCTCTCCATTCTAAAATTCTTTCTAAATATATCTAAATATTTCCATTAACTCTTTCTAAATCAAATTCAATGTTCTTAGACATGGTTGGTCATACATACACATGAATGTTTCTTCCATTTTCTTTTCATATTGAAATAAATAAATTTTAATGATATCTATATTATCGTTGGAGAAAAAAATGTCATATATATTAAAAAAATTATAAAACCCTTCTTTAATACATTCTATGTAATGCGATAGAGAATCACATCTCTTTCTGAGGATGTATTCTTCCGTACACACAAACAATGTTATCAAATTCCAAAAAAAATAAATGTATGAATGTATGTGTGATATTATAATTAAATAATCCTCATAGAATCATAAATTTCATAAAAATAATACATATATATGATGTCCTTCATTATTCCCAACCATGATAGGTGGTAATGGAAAAATAATGACATTAGTTCGTGAGGCGGTAGTCTTCTATGCACACAAATAATGATTTCATAACCTAATTGATAGAATTTGGTGCATTTTTCGTTATTAAAATTAACATATAAACATCTATGTATATGGATGATACTAATGTCTTAATATAATAATTATATAAAAATAATATAATGTGTTTGAAGAAGAAATAAAAGAAAAAATGTTCATTGATGAAAATTACCTCTTCTTCGGGTTTATCCTTTTGGTTTTCCTCAAATAGCTTACGTATTTGGATTTATGCACAATAAATGTCTTATATTATTTGATTAGGAATTTCTGGTAGGTATATAGTATGTTATTGGTCAATCAAAATGTCATGATATGTGTAAAGAATGGGGGATAGTGAGTTCCCTTTTGTAGTTGAGAAAGAGTTTCATTCTTATAAATATTCTAAATTATTCATTGGTGTTATGTAACCATTAACTAATGGGGATCCAAGATTGATAATTAATTATAAAGAAATATTATATATATTTTATAGAATACGCCACAAAAAATATTACAAATATTTTAATCATTTTTGTGTTTAGCTCTTAGGTATCCCTTTTTTACAATTTTAATTTTTTAATGTGAATTATATTTATAACAAATTTGATTAATCCTTTAAGAATTAATTTGAAGTAATATCATTTTAAAAAAATTCCCACTAAATCCTAACAACTATATATAATTTATAAAATATAAATCCTATATGTGTTGGAAATTAATTTTAATAGAAGCACATGTAGTGCTAAAAAACACTACATTAACCCTAATCACTCTAACAACGCTTTTACTATTTAGTTGTAAATACATTAATTATAGAAGATAAATTGTTCTATTAATGGGATATATTTTATAATTATTGTCATTTATAAATCACTTTACATAAGATAGTATTTTTATTAATTTTGAATCATTCTAAAAAATTCCATTTATATTAAATTAGAAAAAATTCACCCTAAGCTAATTTATATATTTAGATTTCATAAATGATGTTTATTTTTTAAAATAAATTTATATATTTGGTAAAATTTATTTTTACATTATTTACTCCAGGTATGATTAACTAGTATTTTAGAAAATATATTATTTTTTGAAAACATATCATTTTCTTTTAAATGATTCTTATTTTATTTAAAATATATAGATAATTAATAAAAACATAAAATGTATATATATTCATAGGATAGTTAATATTATCCATTCCTTCCATCCCAATTGATATTTTATAACTATCTTGTTAAATAATATTGTAAATAATATGTATTAGTTTGGTAAAATATGGTATTGCGTGTAACATAATCCATTGAAGGAACATGACAATGTGTGCACTGCGAGCCAAGTATAGTGTTGCATGTACCAGAAGATAAAAATTTTGTTGTGTGTAGATAAAGACTAACATATTAATGTGTATGATGAAATCATAACTTGGTGTAGCGTGTAACAGGAGACATCAAATAATTTTTTTTGATACGAAAAAATAATTAATAAAAACTCAGTGTGTTCCAATTTTGATGTGCATGTATTTAGAAAAGTGTACGGGAAATATGGACATGGAAAGTGGACAAAAAGGATCATAAAGCTGGTAGAGGAACAAAATGGACACTAGAGGACCTCACTATTTCATTTAATAAATTATCTATTACAATTTTACTCTACTTTGGCCTTCCACATAGGAATCCAATTTATTACCTCCAAGATGTATAATCCATTGTTTATTTAATATGTTCTTTAAACTTGAATAATTATATTTTTATTAATATTTTTATTATTATTTTTACAATGAAATGATTTAGAGGGTATACTCTCTCCATCAATGGACTAATACAATCATTTCTATATGGTAGTCCCTTGCGTATACAGAGGTGTACATGAGGTCATGTAGTGATCTCGTTCAGACTTTGTATTTTGGTTTGGGGTATTTCAAATTGATATCAGATCACAATTTCATCCTTTAATTTTGGACTAACCATGGTCATGGTTGAATTGAGATATCTATGTGGGACTCATATAGGTTATATTCCTTATGAACTTACAACACATGTGCATCGATATTCTGAGTGAATATTTATGATATTGATATCAATATTTTTATGAGATTTCAATTGAATTAATATGTCATGACTAGGAACATTAGATAATGAGAAATATATATATACCTCATTTTGATCTATATGTTATTTAATTATTCTAATTCATTGAATTTTGAAATTTATATATGATAGACTATTCCCAATTTTGTGATATATATATTTCAATTATTTTATAATATATTCTTTAGATTTAATTAGTTAAATTTGGGTATTAGGTTATGTTATATATATATATACATGTATATGTGTGTCTTTTATTAACTATGAATAATGTTTAGGGATGAAGTATATAGTCTTTTATATGAGGTTTATACCTTAGTTTATATGAAGAATATATTAGTAAAATTATTGTCATCAGGATGACTGGTTAAGATATCTCATATATATTTTAATGTTCCCATTTTTTAATAAGGATTAGTCCACATAAATGAATGATAGAAACACCAACCAATGTGGGACGAGAATTTCTATTAGAGAGTAAATCCATGTTCTTTCATATTCTATATTGTAGTGTGCAATGTATCACAATCCCACATTTATTCATACATCACATGAAGTAGAACCAACCCAACTGAGGTAGATTATTGATTACACTGAGGAAAACTGAATATATAAGAATCCATACTTATGTACAATTATATTCCCATAAGGGGTATATTATAAGATATATAATGTAGAGAATAACTTATAGGATTTTTGAGAAGTTGGCCTTCTTAAACACTTCCTTTTTATGGCCACTCAACCTCATACTACTTCTGTATGTACATTTTCTAAAATAAGTGAGTGGAATGATGAGTTTTTTTTCTTGAGTAGTTGTGGGAATAAAGGGCAATGAAATTTCATGTCAACACCGTTTCTAAAATAAGTAGGTCATAATTTCGTTAACATAGGGATGGTAAAAAATAAAAAATGTTCTTCATAGAACCAATAAGCATGTATCTGTAGTGTTTCTAGATTTGGAATCTATTTCCTTTATGCTACTGAGCATTGAGGATCTATCAGGGTGCTAGACAGATCTGATCAATGACTGAGGAACCATCTAAGTTCCTTAGTTGTAAACTAAAATGACTATAAAAACAATTACTGTGTCTTAGGGATGAGGTATGTAATTTGTAAATAGTCTATCAGACACCTATAGATGGTAGTCAGGTACCATATACTGTTCAAGTTATGGTTTTGAACAAAACTTCTTTATCTTCTACCCTATTCAATAGAAGTATTTTGTTACCTTCATAACTTCACAAGTTATTACAGATTATAAATTGTCATTCATGTGTTCCCATAAGTAAAAATCCCATCTTAATAAACCATTACCATATATAAATAGTTAATTTGAATGAATTGATGGTTTATATGTGATTTCAAAAGGTGGGTACTTCACAGCTGGTTCACATGTTCTATTCACAATGTTGGTGGATGGTAGTATTTGACTCTGTGTAGATTACTAAAATGTGAACTAATTGATATTGAAGAAATGATATCCTCTTTCTAGGAATGGTCATATTTTCGATCAATTATAGGTAGCCTAATAGTTATCTATGACTGATCATCGATCAAGATTCTACAAGCCATGGGGTTGAGTAGAGGCCATACCAAATATTCCATTTTAGAGAAGGGTTGAAATAAATGAGTATCTAAATATATTCTTGGTTTAAAAAATCAATTATAATTTTTTATGTCCTATATGAATAAGATCATTTATGTGTAACTAGACTCAATCATTATGATTTTTGTTGATGAAATCCTCATCTACTGATTAACATCAAATCAACATGAAAAATATCTTGAGATAGTATTGAGTACACTTTGAGAAACATTTATTTACACTAAGATATAAAAGTATAAATTTTGGATTCAAAAGATAATGTTCCTATGGAATGTAGTGTTTTATACATGTATATCAATATAGCATGAGGAATTAGAGGTAATGATGTCTTAGAAACACCCCTAGAATATTTTCGAGATTATTAGTTTTATAGGGTTATCCAAATATTATATATTTATTATCCTAGAATTCACCTAGTTATCGGTAGTTAATATTGAACTGATTAACAAGAGATTAAATATAAAATGTTCAAACTGTCATTACTAAGTGTTTCTTGAGTTGAATAGGAGGTTAACTACAACCCAAATGATAATAATCTCTAGTTAGGGGTTGACTATATCTTGTTACGTGATTCATCAGGTACTAGTCTTACAGTGGTGAAAATGAAAGGGAAGAAGGTTGTTGATTATAGGTCATATTATCTATGTAAAATGTGAAAAATACTATACTAATGACTTAGAACATGTATGCATAGTCCACACTGTAAAGGGATTGCAACACTATCTGGTTGGTGAGATGTTTTTTGCCTACATTGACCAAAATATCCTAAATTGAGTCTTGAAAAAATGGGATATAAAATTATGGTATTAAATACGAGGAATGTATATTTGGAAATTAAAAATTGATTTAGATCATACACTAAGGAATGATAACATCATTTTAGATAACCTTAATAATAAGATGCAGTTTGATGAGGAACATGGTGAGACACCTTCTATGGAGTGGTGGAACATGATGAGATTGTTGGATGACTAGATGGTGGATGCATCTGAGGATCATAAATTAATTATATTTTTAATTATACATATCATATTATCTAGTTCACCAGGTAAATACTATAATGGAAGCTAACCCAATGTATGATGTGATGTAGGAATTACAACATGTAGATGACCCGATGCATAGTTTTTTGTTGTGTTAAACTGATGTAAACCCTTTGATTGGGAGAGTAGTAGTACATACATACATAAAATAGGATTTGATAATAGAATTTATTACCTCTATATGTGATGTACATCCTGGTGCAATGTAGATGTACCATGAATTTAGGTGATAGTTATGGTGGACAGGGATAAAGAGGAACATCACTGGATTGGTTTCCCAATTATATACCTTTTAGAGGCTAAAGACCGAGCACAAATATTATGGTGGTTTTTTCCAATCAATCATAATTACAAAAGTAATTATGAGAAAATAAATATGGTCATATTAATGTGGTTACAAAAAACATTGATAATTCATGTTTCTGTCTGGGTGATTGTTGACCATGCGATGAAGGTCACTATCTTCATTCCAATATGAGAGAATTACTCAGAGGAAGATCTAGGAAATTTATATTTTCGGAATATTTTACCCTTACTTGTAGTTCCCTTGAGGATAATTTCTAATTGAGAAATATATTTTATGCCACCATTTTGGTAGGGTATATAATAATCTATAGAGGCTATGTGGTGTTTTTGGAACAATATATTGTTTTCAGAGGGAAGGATATCCTTGGATCTCAATTCACATACTCGAGGATATGATTTGGTTTTGTTCCCATGAATTCAGTCATGTTTTTTAGGATAATATATCCTTGGTGGAGTTTTCTTACAAAAAAAATTAAATCCTCTATACAGATGGACCCATTGGAGGATCTTTAAATATCATCATGACACTCATCGATGTGTTTTAATGAAGTTTATGAGGTAATATATTTTTTTTATTAGAATGTTGTAGTTGACCTAAGGGAGGGTGAATTAAATATGGAAGTAGTTGGTGACTTTTTAAAACATATATTAATCAAACACAAACCAGAAAAGAATACTTTTAGATTTTACAATTAGAAAATGGGTTTCCTTGAGAGTGTTCCATGTTTAAATAATCATAATTTTTAGAAGAAATGGAAACTAGTACAATGATTTTTTGGACCCTTTAATGTCACCGAGTTGGTTTTGATAGTGGAATACCAACTGGATTTTCCCTCAGAATACTAAGGTATTCCTGATGTGTTTGATGTGTCTCAACTCTAGAGGTATATTTTTTATACTTTTCTTGTTATAAATTTTTTGGTCGTTGAGTTAAATCAATATTCATTGGTGTAGACAATTGAACAGAGTGAGAGAGTCCATCGAGGAATGATAGTAAAACATATCTGAATCTGGTAAAACGTAGACTAATTCAAGAGGATTCTTTAGGGTTGGAGTTAGCAGTTTGAGCGCAGTTGCCTGGGTTGTTTTTTAAATTAATTCTAGACATAATTCTAATGATTATGGAGTCATTATAGGGGTAAAATATTGATTATCTTAATCATTAAATTTTCTATGAACCTTTTATAATGATTTAAAACCCTACTATGTGAAAAATTATTTTTTAAAAAATTATTTCTTACCATTAAACATTATATATTATTTGATTAAGGGTGATATCAAGATTTATTTTGATATTAAAAGGTGACCTTTATGTGTTAAATGATACTTATGGGTAAAAGAACTGATAAAATGGGGATGGGAATTTTTCATCCATGGTTATATAGTAACTCCCTGTTTCCTTCTGATATGTAATGGTGGATCCCATTTTCAATGGGTTACATAAGTGTTGAACTTTTTTTATACTCACCGATTATGTTTTGTTAATCAGTATGTAAGGATAACTAGTTATTGATAAAGATTGCATAAAGGAAACCCATGAATTACATGAAGTTAACCAATTGTTTTTAATGGTCACATAAGGGATCCTATGAAATCTATAAGAATAATCTTTTTTTATACAGGATGTACAATGATTGTGTTATTCTTAATAAAGGGTGATAAATCATTCCAATTTGATTTATAAGTTTAAGTGACCTGTGTATAGTCAAAACACCTTTCCCTTAGAAGATATAATTGTGAAACATAAGGGTAAAACCATATAAACCTTACACAGTTACCTTTTTAGTATTTTTTTAAATAATTTTTGGTTCTTTTTCCAGAATAAACCTAAAACATGTTTTTGATAATTTAAATTTCCATAAATCACTTAAATTTCATTATTGTACGATTTGAATTCATGAAACTTATTTATAGAATAATTTGAACACTCCTAAATTATTAAATGATTCAATTTTATATTAAATTATGGGTTTTCTCTTTGGTTCTTAATGATATTGACATTTAGGTAGCATGCCTCCATGAAAAAATTAAAACATTATAGTCTTTTGTGCTTGGATATTCTCTTGAGAATGAGAAGCCTAGGATTCCCCTTTTAAAATATTGGTGTTTATTACTTAGAATAATAAAAATTATTCATCTAGTCTCCATGAACACTATAACCATCTATCTCTTATGTTACTGGGAGATTCTTCTTTAGGGATAAATCCATGATAGATTCTATTTTATTTGTATTTGTGTATGAATATATTCTAAATCATTCTGTATTTTTAAATAAGATCAGCTAAATGATAATAACATGGAATTATTGATATTTTATAATGAATAATTATCGTTATAATGATAGATTATTCCTTATAGATATGATAGTGTCACATGTGGTTTATAAGTTTCCTTTAAGACAAAATTTATTAAGACCATGATTGGAATTAAATAAAAATATTATAAATTATCCATGTAGTAGATAATGTTATTTCTTGTTGTGTTTTATGTTTTTTGGAAGTAAAATATTTGGAATTACTCTTAGGAATCCTTGGAAGGTAGTTGAAACTGACTAAGACAAGAACATCATTTAGTTGAATATTCCTTGAGGATCATTTATGTTCTTCATTAATGAATATTGGTTAGGATGTTTCATTACATACGAGGTTGTCATTTACACATTTTAATGGTATAATGATTATATTTTTATTCAGTTCTTACCTTCTTGACTGTGATGTGATGTGGGGGTTTTTTTTATCCCATGGGACTCATTATGATATGGATTCCATGTGTATTGCTATAGTATATAATTATCATAGTTGATTAAGAACACATGTTTTTATGTGTTTCTATGATATTCCCAACATTATGTTCATTTCTTTACTTGTATTCTCTACCCTGTTATGTGTGTTACCATCCCCTAAAGGTAGTCCCTCATACCTAAGATAAGTGGTCCATCAGCTAATGTTTTCACCTTCAATGGGGAGTGTGGATGGATTTCCATGATGATTTTTACAGAAAAGAAAATATGCTATGGGTATGGTAGTCTAGGGGATTGACCAATGGGTACATGTTTGTGGTATACAGACCAAAAGAACTAACCCAAGGCATATATTGGGTATGATGGTCTAGAGGTCTAACCCACTATGTAGCCAGGATATGATGGTCTAGGGGACCAATATTACTCGATGCCTTAAGACCAGTGGGAGACATGTTAGGAACATAATTCCTTTTTCTTTCTCACTTTTAATATCCTATGATTACCTAACAAATATTATGTTGAATACGACCTAATCAATGGTCTGTGACTACTTGGTTAGTGTGTGATATCTCGATACATGTGGTTCAATTTTTTATATGTAATTAATGATTATTATTATCATGGATTATACATTTAAGACATTAAAATAAATTTAAACACATATAGGTGGTTTCAAACTAGGTTAATCACTCACACCTGGCAAGGGAATACAAATGAATGTGAAAAAATCATGTATGGTGATCCGATTAATGAAAATAATCTTATATACAACGGATAAATAGTGGATCATGGAGTTGGTATTGAATCGTGACTCACTCGAATGGGACATGCTGTTTGACTTAACTGTTTGTCAACTTTATTTATTACTTTGGGGCATCTTTAAACATTGAAATTATATTTATTATTTTTATAACTTGAATGCCTCAGGTTTTTTTTCACATGATAATCTAATTATTCAATTATTTTTTAATCTATTTAATTATTATTTATTTATTAATAGGATATTTAGATTATAATATCCCCAAAAATGGTTATATACCTTAGTAACTAGTTGATATTATATTCTATATGTCATGCCAGAATCCCGGTCTGACAAAAATTTTACTTGGACTCAACTGATCTGGATAGGGGGTTAAAAAATTTAATATCATGATGAAAATTTATAGTTTCCTACACATTCCATTTTACATGAATATGGTTATCATAACATAAGGTCAATAAGTATATGATGTACATATCCATCTCCCATGACGTGTTAATTGTCAAGAAGGCTGAATTGTGCTGTTAACTATTTCATTTGATTGAATTCTTATCCATTCATTTGAATTTTAATCATATATATGATGAACATAATGATTACATTATACCCTATCAAAATTATTTGCGATGATCTTGATGAAGGAATAAAACTTCCCACTATCATGTTTTGAGATAATGAAATAAATTAAGAAGATATACCAAATAGATTGGAAGGAAGAATGGGAGGCCTCTATTGGAGTTAATGATATGAAGGAAGCATTTCATATTTGGTATAAGAAACTACATAGATAGTAGAATATGAATACAATATATAGGTTGTTGTAATTTAACCATCCATTCGAGGAATGTTCCAGAACCAATATCCGTGTTCACATGTCCATGAGCCGGCTGTTAGCCAGTATTGGGCGACTAATGGATAATTATGAGAAGATATGACCTCTAGGACTATCACCAGGTAGCTAGTGGAGGGTAATTTTTAGCAACCTTAATTTAGGCCGACACTCTGGGTTTGTATTTATTATTGTAAACAACTCTTTAATTTTGTGTTATTTAGCTTCAATAATCATAAATGGTATATATTCAGTTCTAATTTTTATTAGATCTAATATATATTTCTTACTAGGTGATTTCATTATATATAAATATAAAACATCACCAGATGTGTGAATCTGATCCATAATCAAAGAATTGGAAAAGCAATGATGAAGCTCATGAAAATTCTCTCGAATCTCAATGTCGTTTGAAGAGCTAAAGGAAAATGTTAATCAAAATCATAGGATGTAATCATCCATATTACATATGTCTATCATCTCCATTATATAAATCCATATTGTAGATTAGGAAGTGTCGTTTTAATGTGTTCGAGAAAACAATTCATTCATCTTCTCATATCCCTCAATAATGGGTTTTCAATACCGTAAAAAATTGATGGACAAATTTCATGGTTACCTATGATGATCAAGAGGGTTCTCACAAAAATAATCATGGGGGGGGGGTATGTTTATTGATCACAAATAAAGAATGAGATAAATATAACAATAATATAATCAGATGTTGATGATATATAAGCAATCACAAGGAGATATTATCAAAATCTGTTATCAAACTGTGTTTTTTCATTGATTTTATTTGTCATTTATTTATTTTCTTCAACACATTAAACTCATTATGCATAATTATAGAATTTATATATTTTTATATTAGTTGTTCACTCTTTCATAACTAATATTTATTTTCAAATTTTAATATTTATCAAAATTGTCATATCAATTGTTTTAGTGTGATATTTTTCATTATTTGTGTTTTACATTTTATAATGGTAATTCACACCCGTATTTCAATCATTAACTAAATGAAAAATTCATTATAGATCCAATGTATTTATAAATCCTAACCAGTTTATGTCTTCATTTAACTAATATGTAATCAAACACTTACACAAATTATTTCAACATTGATGGTACAAATAATTCCAATTAGAAAAATCCCATGTCATCTTTATAAGGTCACATTGGTTATAATCTAAGAAAATGTTTATTGATGAATATAAAATTACTAAAAACATGGAGGTATGTCAAAAACAGATGATTTTAAATCCCTAGAGACTAATATAATAACCATGACCACCCAAAATTTTTGTTTTAAATAAAATTATTTTTCCATGTTTCCACAAGAAAAATTTCCAATGAAATATTTAAATTTCTAGAAGTTAGTCATAAAGGAACCAACAAATTTAAATATACTAGATTAGAAATGTATATGATGGGATTTATAATGATTTTTTATTCATAAAAATGAACAAATTACTAGAATGTTTCAATGTTTTAATTACCTATGAAATGGTCTAATGTCCCTTGTTGATGATTTCTCTATTGAAGCCTTAGTAAAAGTGTTACTCAGGGACTTTTGAAGAAATTAAGAGTCCATGTTCACCAAAACAAAAGAAGACATGGACATAAAAAAATAGTTTCTAAATAGATTATTAGATCTCAAATGGATAATTAATTTTTATGAAATGACAATATGAGAAAGAATCCATCGTATAAAAATATGTCCTGAAAACATCACCCTCAATGTTACCAATGATGAATCATCTAGATGTGAATTGAACGAAATTATTCAACTCTCCAAGAACATGAAAAAAATATTTATAAAAAATAAATCCTACAACCAATGAAAAAATATAAATCAAATATTTGAATAAGAAATTTCATTATATAAATGCAATAAAAAGGGTCGCATAAAAATATAGTGTGTTTTCTACAATAATAGTTTTAAAAAATGAAATAATTTAAGAATGATATTAATGTAACAAATTGGAGTGACTGAAATGTATCTTTGTTGTCATATTCCTTAACCTATTTAGGAAACTGATGTGACAAATTTCTTATGTATAATTTTGAATATTCCTTTGAGTTTGGTTCCCCTAATAAAATTTCCTCATCCTCTTCTAATTTTCCTACTTCTTGTGCCTATTATTCATGTTCTTCTCATTACTCTTCAATGAACCTTAATTATTACAAATTTTAATATTCTCTTGATCTACAAAAATTTTTTTTATAACACACATAAATTAAAAAATAAGTTGATAATATATAGTCATGTTCATAGAAAGGAAAAAATCTAAAAGAGAATGAATGTACCATTAAATAAAATGAAAAAATATCCATTTGAATTGTGAATAAAATAGATATTGATATGATTGAATATAAAATACAATTAATTACATTCCCTCTCTAAGAATTCACCCAACGATTAGATAATCTAAATAAAATATTATCATATTAATTATATGAAAAACATTTATTTGTATTGGATTCTCAAATCATGAAAGAAACGTAAAAAATACCTCAAAAGATAATTTTTTTAATGTTTGATCGTAGGGTTTGTTTTTTCATTAATATAAATTATTGAAAACATTAATTGATGAAATTTATTGAAATATGTCATGATATAAAAGTGACAATTAAATGCAGTATTCACTCTGTATTTCCAAAAGAATGTCCTATAGTAAAAAAACATGGATACATAAATATTTATTGTTTATAATTAGGGAACCCATGTTTTTTTGAGTACCAAAACATTCATCTATTTATTTTATAGTAATTATTTGAAAATATAAAAGACTAAGAGTCATTATAGTAACTTGATTGTGGTTTCTAAACAAAAATGTGTGGTAACCACTCTAAACCAATCGAATATTTAACCATTATAGATTCCATATAACTTTTAGTGAAAAATCAATGGGTAAAATAATAGATGACATTACCATATATATTTATAAGTCATATATTATTCAAAATTATTTGTTTTTAGTTTTCTTGAAACAAAATAATCTGATAAATATTAAATTATCTGATGATTGTTTTAAAATTTAGTTAAAAAATTATTTTCATAAAAATTAACTGAAGAATAAATATTTTATTCACCACTTATCATTTTAATTTTTTTAATAAATAAATTTGAAATATATCTATAGACAAAATATTTAATGATTGAGTGAAAAAGATAATAGGACAATGATTTTGGATAAAAGCCTAGGTCATTATAGAACACATAGAATTGTGATATTTAACCATTATAATGTAGTAAGAGATTAAACATCACTTCATTTGAAAGATGACATGCTTTCTGAAACATTCTGATATGTTAAGAAACATAAGAATTTTTTTAATATAAATGGGATTTTTCTTCCAACTCACTCAATATAGTTCATCCTGATTTTTTCTTACATTATAAAATTGAATGTCTCAAAGGTAAATCATATAATTTTTTAATTAATGATGAATTTATGATATTCATATGGGAACTCTAATTATATCATTAATGTAATATTTTTTAAATATTTTATTAATCTTACTAAAAAGTTAAAAAAAGGTTATCAAATTATTTCTATTATAAGTGATCATGGAGAATAATTAAACAAGTAATTTGATGATTTATACTATTATGAGGGATATAATAATTAATTTTACAAACATCCAATCCACAAAAAAAACAAGGTAGTGAAAATATGAAGTCAAACTCTCTATGAAATATATCCAAATCTGTTAAATGAATTGAATATAGCTAAATATTTTTGGACATAGGATAAGAATTGTTTTTTGTGTTTTATTATTCGCCACATTATCATAAAACTTTTTCCAAAGAAGACACTTTATAAACATTTGGAAAATGAAAAATGCATGTTCTTATTTTTAATGTTTTTGTATTTAAATATTTTATTCTAAACAACAATTATAATCATGGAATATATAATTCAAAATCTGAAGAAGGCTTATGTATTATGTACTCTAACTTTTGAGAGATATAAAATATAGTTATAAATGTCACTAAAATTTTTAAAGAATCAATTCAAATTGTTTTCAATGAAAATTTCCTCCAAATTATTTATAATTTTTTTCAATATAGTTTTTTAGACCTAAAATAAAACTTTTGAAAAAATTAAGTTTTTTATAATGAATACACTACAACAAAACCGCCGCAAAACAATTTTTTTAACAGCCCCGACCCTTCCCCCACCCCGACCCTCTTTCTCACCCTGCGCTCCCCCTGACACCGGCGACCCTGCAACCTCGGCGACCCTGCTTCCCCGGCGACCCCGCGACCTCGACGATCCCGGCCCCCCGCGACCCCGACGACCCCGCGACCCCGGCGACCCTGCTTCCCTGGCGACCTATACAAACCGTAGGGTTTGATTTATAATTATTTACTTGTTTTGATATTAGTTTTTTTATTATTGTTTCTTGGATAACTGGTACTCTTTCCTTGTGTGAGGAGTTAATTTATTTATAAGACTAGTCAAAATTGAAAATAAAGAAATTTATAATTTTAGGTATTATATTTATTTCAACAACCACATCTCTATGAAAATCTTATTGCATTTCCTGGGAGAGAATCTAACATTTCATAGAATATATGGTTGAAGTCATTGTATCTATAGCGGTGGAAACTCCTTACAATGATTATTCCTTTGAAACATAGTACATAAAATTCTATCATGTAGCTTCTCTAGAATAATATTTGAAAACTTTTTCCAAAAGTGATTGAAACAACAAATTAAATTCACCAATATAAAACTCTTAAACTTCTATTTCTTGGATATTACTTGTTTCAGATATTAATTCAAATAAATTATTCCTCAAAAAATACACTTTATTCATTAGCTTGTAAAAACTCTCTCAAGATATTTTATCCAAATAATCTAATTCATGTGTAAGGATTTTAGAACTAGTTTAGTGCAAGTGAATAGAATAAAATAAATCTTGCTATATTTCAGAACTATGATATTCATCAACCATTTTAGTTTCATCATTATAGGGTTCTCCAGATTCAAGCCTTTCTCTTTTATTTGAAATAATAGAAGTTTCATCTTCCATGTCTTCTTCTCTTTCCCCACCAGCAACATTTCAACTGATAAACTTACTTATTTTCATCTTCATTTTTTACTAGTTTCTCAGGATTGAGTTATATTAAAGAGTGGGATTAATTTTGATGTAGTAAAAATGATTTTATGTTGACCAATGTTATCTTTACTTTTAATGGGAAATCATATTTTTATTTACAGGGAAAATAGGTAAAATAGGTGGTTATTCTATAACAAGAGTAATAATATCAAATACTGAACACAATTCTGAGTGAACATTTGGTACATCTTCATTCCCATCTCAAATTTCATTGGAAATTATAACTTGAAAACTTCTTCATCTATCCTCCAGAGTCTCAGTTTATATAATATATCTTACACCCATACTTCTAATTGGTTCTTTTATGAGATTAGAAAATATTATTGGAGGTTGAAGAAAAACCTCATTAGTAAAAACCATATGAGATGACTCCCCCTGAGTTGTAGAAGGTAATACCTCAAATTTTTCTTCTAATCAGACATGAAATAACATATTCAAATATGACATGTAGAATAATACACTACTCTTTATTATACTATAACTCATTACTGTAAATCCAAGAAAATGTGTGGTAGTGGTTTCATCCAATCATATCGAAGCTCTACCAAACACCAAGATTAACAACCTTCCAAAAAGGTGAAAATATACTAATTTATTATGAATATTTCACATATTCTTCATTATATATCATACAAAATTGATGGGTTTATCTATTATAAACTGATATAATAATTCAACATCTTGAAAAAGGATTTTTTTTTCAAACTCAACATTTTTTGAGCAATGGAAGACTGAATGAAATTCAAATAAACCTTTCTATCCGGTTATACTTATTTTATAGGTTTGTTATCCACTTTTGGATTTTCAAAAAGCACATAATTATTTCTATATGGCTAACTTAATTGATTTCTATTGAGGAAGTGTCGAAATCATAATTTCCATCATAAGTACATTAAAAGACTTCAACCATTATTAAATATGACATCAAAAAATTATTCTAGTTTACTATTGTTGGAAACAGATCCTTATTATCACCAAAATTAAATACAACTGCATTATAGAAATCTCATACATCTTTACCATAGAATAAATGTTTTTTCTTTTCATCGAACACAAATTAATATCCTTGATGATTTATAGATTTATTAACAAAAATATTCATGGCATCTAGCCAGTTGAAATTGATGGATCTTACACTCAACACTGTTCCCAAGGTCCATGAGCACATGAATCAACTAGAGGTAGCTCCCTTTATTTTCTTATATTTTACATTGTTGAATGAGGTTCAAAATAATGAAGTATTTGAAATTTTTTTATGACTATTTTATTATCATTAAAAGGTTTTTAAGGGTAATGAAACTATTACTGTCTTATTTTTTTTATAGTAAGCAAAGGGTCGCTCAGAGTGATATGCATGATAATCATGTCAGAAAAACATACAAGTCCTATTGAGATTTGACTAATACTCAAAATTGGGGTGCTAAATCACAAATGAAATAACTCAAAAAAATATTTACTAATATTAAATTCACAATATAAATTTAGTAAAATAGAAATGATATTAAATAATTTTAAATAATCATAATTTGGATTTGATAAAATTGAATCTATAACTAGGAAGTGGTTCAATAAAAATTTATGACAATTGATTGTCTATGAAAAAAAATTCAAAAAATATATCACCTTCTTATGCAAGATATATTAATAAATTATGTGTTAAATATATGTGTTTTATCCTATAATGGTTTATCAATATTTTTTTGAAATGTTTATTGAAATTTTGTATCTAATTTGATTTAAAACTGATTAAAATTGAATCCAAAATTAGTTAGGGTGTATTTCATTCATAACACCTATGCATAGAAACATATGGCTATAATATATTCAAATTTAGTATTAGATTGTTATATAATGTGTTTTTCATTACTATATCATGATACTAAGGATTTAGCAAGAATTTTACTAGTTCCTGACATTATCTTTCTATCCAGTCTACACCGAAAAAAATAGGTATCCAAATATAAATTTTAATTAAAATTAGATGGTTTTGAAAGAATTAGATATAGGAAAATAGTTTATTTTAAATATCTCAAAATATTTTTTAGCATCATTTAAATGATATTATATTGGAATTGATTTAAATATTTCACAAATAAATAATGAAAATATAAAGAATAAATTATTTATAATGGATTTATTCGATATTAGAGTTTTATATGAAGACTCTATAGAGAACTTAGGTTGGGTTTATTCCAAATTAACAATGTGTTTTGGTTTTCATGGTAAGGTAGCTACCACTTTGTTATCACACTATTTCTCTTTACCAAAGAAACTTCCCCTATCCCAAACACTAAGGGTTCATATCTAACTTAGGGGATCATCTTTATTATATTATGTTTCTGTAATCTTATACTATCGTATATATGAATCTCTTTCTCTATTTAGTAGTAACTATGTGTTTTAATTTTTTTATTGGGTAGGAACATTGTGATATACATGGATAAAAGTTGTATCACATTACCGAGGAACACACCTCAGTATGTTAAGGGTTTGAATGAGTTTTTAGATTTTTCAATTTCTAATCGATCCATTGAAGGGAGAATAAAATTTACATGTCCTAAATGTAAATTTATAACATGGTTGAAGAGAGATGAGGTTTGTGAACATTTAATACTGAAGAAATTACCTGATCAATATTTTTGTTGGATTTGGCCTGGAGAATCGAACGTTATAGAATGAGTGATCACTGATGTTAATCTGCAGAATGATGTCCCAAGTTCGTCAACAATGGTAAATGAAATGCAAAACCTAATAAATGATGCATTCGGCACTACAAGGCACCACTATCAACATCAAAATATATCAGAACAACCAGAAGAGGGTGCTACAAATCGCAATGTGACAGGTTATGTATTTGAGACTGTAACACAGGCAGATCAAGATTGTCACATATCATTGGATCCTCCTCTTGATTCTGTGGAGACAAATGTAAGATAAAACTTCACTGAGGATAATGCGTTTCATGATTTAGTTGACGATGGAAGTCAAGAGTTGTATTGTGGGTGTTTGGAATATTCAAAACATTCATTTCTGCTGATGTTGTATCACATCAAATGTCTATGTGGAATTACAAAGAAGTCAATGTCTATGATATTGGAATTGATACGTGATGCATTTACTGAAGCAGAAAATCCCAGAATCTTTTTATGATATGAAACAATTTGTTAACAAGATTGGTCTGAATTATAAAAAATTACATGCGTGTCCCAGTGATTGTATGCTTTATTGGGGAGAGGATTCAAGTATAAATAATTGAAAGAAATGTTATTCTTCTAGATGGAAGGAAAAGGGTGATGTTGGAAGTCTGAATGGACATAATTTCATGGAGAAGAAGAAGAAAAGGAGAACACCTGCAAAGGTTTTGCGTTACATTCCATTGAATCCTCAATTGCAAAGATTATTCATGTCATCGAAAACCGCTGAACACATGATGTGGCATTCTGTAGATAATAACAATGATGGGTTAATGAGACATCCATGAGATTCACAATCGTGGAAGACATTTGATTCATTACATCTCAATTTCTCAGTTGATCTTAGGAATGTTCAATTGGGATTGGCTACCGATGGATTCAACCCATTTGGGACTTTGAGTACCAATTATAGTATTTGTCCAGTTGTTTTGATCCCTTATAATTTTCCTCCATGGATGTGTATGCAACAAACATCTTTTATCCTTTCGATGATTATTCCTGGAAAAAAAATTCCTGGAAATGATATTGATGTATACATGTAGCCTTTGATTGAAGAATTGCAGGAGTTATGGAGCAACGGTGTTGAGACATTTGATGCTTCTTCTAAAACAATGTTCACAATGCATGCTGCTTTAATGTGGACCATTAGTGACTTCCCTGGGCTTGGGAATTTATCTGGTTGGAATACTTACACGGGTTTGGCTTGTCCCATTTGTAACTTTGAATTTGAGCCCAAATGGCTACCTCACAGTAGAAAATGGTTCTTCTTGTGTCATCGAAGATTTCTTGATGCATCTCATAGATTTTGGCTGAATAGGTCAAAATTTAATGGTTCCATTGATCGTAGACCACCTCCAAAGTTGTTATATGGTTTTGAAATATTGAAATAGCTTGAAAATGTTGAAACGGAATTTGGGAAGGTTCATCATTTGAATGATATCAGAAAATGGGTCCGAAGTCCATCGTCAAGCGAAACCGGAACACAACAATGGAAGAAAAAAAGTATATTCTTCAATCTTCCATATTGGGAATTTAATTTGTTGCGGAATAATCTTGATGTGATTCATATTGAAAAGAATGTTTGTGATAATTTTATTTTCGCATTGCATAATGAGCATGGAAAGTCGAAGGATCATCTCAATGCTCGCAATGACTTACAAGCAATGAACATAATACATGATCTCTGGCCAGATGAGAATGAAAAGTATCCTCTGACAATTTTTACAACGAAAAATAGGGATAAAGATACATTCCTTCGAATGTTAAAGAATGTTATGGTATCTGATGGGTATTCAAGTAACATCTCGAGGTGTGTTGACTTGAAGAATCGTAAGGTACATGGATTGAAAAGTCATGATTCACATATTTTGTTACAACAGTTACTGCCATTGGCATTGCGTACATTAATACCTGAAAAAATTACTGCTGTTGTACTGCAGTTCTGCACATTTTTCAGACAACTATGTGAGAAATGTCTACATCCATTTTAGCTTGACAACCTCCAGAAGAGGTTTGTATTGACCCTTTGCGCAATAGAGATGATCTTTCCTCCGTCCTTTTTTACTGTAATGATGCATTTAATTGTGCATTTGGTTGATGAGGCTACATTAGGAGGCCCCGTTCATTATCGATGGATGTATCCAATTTAGAGGTACATTATTTATATGTTTTCCAGTTAAGTAAACAATTTTTGGTACTTAATTAAATGCATAATTATGTTTATTTTATTTCACAGATATCTTGGACATTTGAAATCATACATGAGAAATAAAGCTCAACCAGAAGGCTCAATTATTGAAGGCTATTTGGTCGAGGAGTGTATTACATTTTTTTCTCGATACTTGGATGATATTGAGGAAATATTTAATCTAGTTGGACATGTTGATGACACATCGACTCAATCTAAAATACATCAGAAATCCAAAACATTTCCTGCTATTGGCCGATCAGTTGAGAGGACCTCAAATGTGACACTGACTGAATTAGAATTATTACAGGCACATAGATATGTGTTGCTGAATAGTGACATTGCAGATCCATTTACAGAAGAGTTGAGGATACAAAAAAAGAGACGAATGAGAGGCCGAACATGAAATGAGAAAGATATAACGAAAACTGTTAATAAAGAGCTTATAGAATGGTTTTCACGACGTGTAAGTTCATAAATATTACAATAAATACAAATATTAGTTTGACACATACATTTTTTGAATCTTATAAAGTTTATTTCTTTTTTCAGATCATTAATTCTGGTACTCAAGAAGAGGTGTCAGAAGATTTGAAGTTTCTTCCTAGAGTTCCTCTAAAAGAAGTTAGAAAGTTCAACGCTTATAATGTGAATGGCTTGAGATTTCGTACAGTCGATCGAGAAGTGGGTTTGAAAACACAGAATACTGGTATATTTACATTTTCTGAAGTAGAATACTATGGAAAGTTGTATGATATTATTGAATTAAACTACCATGGACATTTTTCTGTTGTTTTATTCAAATGAAAATGGGTCGATATTATCAGAGGTGTTAAAAGATATTCCTTGCAATTTACTTCTGTGAACTTCACTCGCTTGATGGATGTTGGTGATCATGAACTGCATGATCCATATATCTTAGCATCGCAATAAAAAAAGGTATATTATGTTAATGATTTTTCAGATGATGGTTGGAGTGTAGTTGCTCATGTAATACAAAGAGATTTGTATGATATGGGTGATGAAGTGGAAAATTTGACCTCTGAAATTGAATTTAATCAGCAACAGGAATCAGAATTAGTTTTCAATCACGATATTGAAAACATTAGTCTAGAAAGGATGAATGAAGTGGATAAAGAAATGGACCAGGAAACCAACCTGATTGAAGGAGAAAATGATGGCATGTACAATTATTTATTTATTCAGCAACCACTTGTTTCATTTCTGTAGTCATTCATCATAATTGTTATATATATATATTTATTAGTACTGTGCATATATTATCATTTTTAATTTTTTTTTCAATATAATTTTTCTGAAATATATATTCTGAACTTAATTTTATGTGATTAAATGACAAGAATGCCAAGGAAGAAGCGGTATATTTTTTCATCTAGTTCCGCGACAGATGGCGATCCATTTTTCTCCCTCCCCGCGACATCTGAGATTCCAGGTGCCGACACCCTTGAACCATCCCTCCCTGTACCATCTCTCACACCATCCGTGGATGTCCCAGTAGAGGGTGATTCATCGACTCCCCTTTCAGGAGGCTCAGTAGTGGGTCAGCATCATGCCCCTTCCAGTTCATCCCGGACACACTGGAGTGTCACTATCATAGGTACATATTTTAATTAAATAAATTTATTTCATTTTGTTTATACTAATTGTTTGCTCATTGAAGATGACAAAAATGCATCCGTGAAGAAAAATATAAAAAGTTCAGATTTTTGGAATCTGAATGGCGAGAAGATTGTTGTGCCATTTGATTCTTATGGGGTCCCTACTGATGATGCTGCGGGGTTACTTGGCCAGATTCTAGGCCAGCTGGCAGCGGAACCCATTTCCCTTCCCATTTCATATGACGATTGTAGACATATGCATTCATGCTAGAAAAATGAAGTGTTTGATTCTCAAATAAAGGTAAATTTATTACATTATGGTTTAATTGAATGTCATGTTACTAATATGTTCAAAATAAATTTCTGTATACAGATGTTCTTCCACTTTTCCATTTCTGATGTGATAGCACAGAAGTGGACGTTGAAAAATCTAGGTAAGAAGTGGAAAGATTTCAAATGGATATTATGGTGTGATGTCAATGATACTTCATTGACCACGCAACAAATTTATGAGAATCTACCTAGTGGGGAACCGAAAGAGTAGTGGGAAGTGTTTGTTGATAGACATCGTGATCAGAAGCGGATGGTATTGAAATATATATTATTACATTATCCTCATTTTACATTTATACATGTATATGAAAAGGACATGACATTCAATACATCAGTATTAAATTGCCTTTTATTTATTTCAGGATCTTTCAAGACAAAATGCATCAAACCGGGAAAAGCAAGACATCCCTCACACTGCGGGCTCAAAAAGTTTTTCTATAAGCCGAACAAAATTTGTAATCTTTTAATTGGTTTAAATATTTATAAGATAATATTATCTGTTTAATATATTGATTTGTTGATTTATCTTTGTTTAATGCAGTCACAGAGTTTAGGGCATGAAGCATCCAGGACTGAACTGTGGTTAGATGTTCATAAGAAATCATATGGAAGTTTTGTTAACAAGCCTACTAAGGATGTTGGGGTATGAAGTCAATTTTTCATCATAATAACTTATTATCAGTTTTTAATGTGTTAATATATTTTGATATTTGATTTATAGGTAAAAATTAAAGAGCTATGGGATTCCAATCCTGCGTAGTCCTACTCAATCTCCCAAGATGACCCGGTTGCTACGGTCCTTGGAAAAAAGCATGCTGGGAGAGAGCTTAGGATGGGTTTGGGACCCGTACCATCTGATATTTTTAGCAGGCCATCGGGGATAGCAGCTGCATCTACTCCTGACTTTAGTCAGCCTATACTAGGAGAGGATAAGAGAGATATTGATTCATTACGAAGCACAATTCACCAGTAGGGGGATCAGATATCTGCATTGCAGAAAGAGTTGATTGAAATACGTCAGCAGATGAGAAGATATGCCCCCGGTGGTAGTGCATCAACTGGTGGTATGCAGGTAAATCACAAAAAATTAAAATCATTTAGTTTGCTAACTTTCATTGGTTTAAAGTTTTAATATAGATACAAAATAGTATTTAATTTCAATATATTGTTCTTACAGGTGACATCACAAAGTGGAGATGAATGTGGAGAGGGTGAAGATGCATAATCAGACCCTGATTAGTTGTATTGTTGATTTGTAATATGAAAACAGTTGGTTTGTATATGTAACATTTGTGGCACATATTTTCCACCACACATTTTCATGTCCTAAAATTTAATTGATTTCTCATTTTCCTTTTATGCATTTTATTGATTTCTGATGTTTCTTTTTATGTCTTGATTTCTCAAGTGTGGTATACATCATTTAGGAATAAATTGTTTGATTATCCTACTAAAAACATTTCCAAGGGTTCTATATTATTATTTTTATGTATTTGGTTATGACTAATTTATTACTCATGGTTATGAGGAATGAGAACATGGGGGAACACTCTTTAAAGAAGAACACACTAAATAAAGATAGTAAACTAGTTAAGAGTAAATTAGAAGAAAAAAGTGAGTCGCATGTACATTATGGATTTTCAGGTTAGTACTATGCATTGAATCTTATTGATTAACAATTGATGATATGGATTAATTCTTGTTTTTATCATCTACTATATCTACTAATCCTTATAGTTGGTTTTGTTATCATTTTTTTATTATAATGACTACTATGTTTTCAACAGCTTTTTCCATTCCTTGATAAGGTATTCTTCCATTTCATTCTCATACGGTATGTGGTTAGTATCCACACCCTAAACATAGTTCAACTGGTGTTTAAGGGAATTTATGATCTTTATATTTTTACATATTAAAAACATGTCATCAACATATAATAAAAGGTAAAAAGAAGCATGTTTAACAGTTTTAAAATACACACATGCATCAAATCTATATATAGAAAACTGATTCTCAATCATAAAGGAATCCAAACTATTATACCATTGTCTTGAAGACTATTTAATCCCATTAAAGAACTTATGTAAACTAAAAACATGGTTTGGTTTGAACAATTTTGAAAATTGTTCTAGAGGATTCATATAAATTCTTTCATCAAGACTACCATGTAAAAAAGTGGTTTTTACATTGAGTTGTTCAACATGAAAATCAAGTTTGGTAGAAAATGAAAGCATAATTATAATGTATGAATGCTTAAAAAAGGAGAGAATATTTCACAATAATCAATGACTTCACATTTTAGAAAACCATTAGATACCATGCATGCTTTGAATTTGATTTTAGACACTCCTACATTGCTTTATTTCTTCATATAAATCCATATTGAACCTATAACTTTCTGGTTATTGGGTTTCGGAACAACAACCCAGGTGTTGTTCTTAAGTAGGGAATTCATTTCTTTTTGTATTGATCTCAGCCAATTACTATATTCTTTAGAATTAAAATCTTACTTAGAAGTTTTAGGCTCATCAACAAACAATTCCTAATCTACATTGAAAGAATAGGCAGCAATGTATGACTAGTTGAAGTGGGCTGGAGGTTTAATAACCCTCCTTTCTTTATCTCAAGTAATCCGATAGTTGATCAGGCCAATAGGTTCTTGGTCCTCAGGTTCAGATTCCAAATTGGGATATGATTTAGGCTGGGCTTGGGTAACCAAAGGAGCAGGACCAACACTGAACTGAGGTTCGTCACCTGATCTTAAAGGAACATCAACACCTAAAGGTGTTGGGACCTCTACAGGTCCTATAGCTTCATCAGGAGCTACAACAGGTTTAGGTACTTTCCCGCTGGTCACACCAGATTCATGGAAGACCACATCGCGACTAACGATCCATTTCTAGAAACCTGGTTTATGTAACCATTAATAATACCCTTTAACACCCTCTAGATATCCCACAAATATTCATTTAATAGCCCTATCAGCTAGCTTATCATTACATGAATGATCGTAAGCTATGGATCCAAATATCCTAATGTGAGCTAGATTTGGGGGTGTGACCTTCGAAATTTATTCAGGTGTCATAAAGGAGTTAGCAGAATATGTACAACAGTTAATGAGGTACACTGCTATTAAATCATCCTTAGCCTAGAAGGACCTAGAGAGTTTTTAGTGGGATAACATACACCTTACCCTCTCAAGAACAGTCCTATTCATTCTCTCTGCTAACCCATTCTGTTATGGAGTTTCCAAAACAATCTGATATATCTTAATTCTTTCAGATTCAAAATATTCAATCAATTCATTGGATATATATTCTAAACCATTATCAGTTCTTAAGGCCTTTTTTTCTTATAAGTCTCACTCTCTACCGCAACTTTCCATTTCGTAAATGGCTGAAAGGCATTTGACTTGTGCTTAATAATATAAATCGACACTCTCCTAGAAAATCATCAATAAAGGTTAAAAAGTATAAAACAACACTATGGGAGGTAACCCTATAAGGACCCCACAAGTTAGAATATATACATTCAATAGGTTCCTTAGCCTTAAACATGGATCTACTGAAGCTAATTCTCCTAGAATTCCCATATACACAGTCTTCACAAAAAGGTAAACTGTTAGGAGTGATATTACATAGAAGGAACTGTTTCTTAAGCTCACTAAGATCCATGGAACTAACATGCCCTAGTATCCTTTAACATAAGGTGGTGGAATCACATTATGAACCAGAATAATTATTCAACTGATTTCTATACACTTTTCCATCTAACAAAAACAGACCATTGCGAAGGGTTCCCTTTATTGTAGTGAGGGATCCTTGGGAATCTCTAAGGCTTCCAGATCCAGACATGAACCCGTTCCCTTTCTGGTAAAGGGTTACTAGGGATATTAGGTTTATTTTTAATTCAGGTACCCACCTAAATTATTCAAGAGTTTTAACAAACCCATCATGAAGCTTTAGTAAAATTTATCTTATACCCATGATGTGACCGCTCATATTATTCCCTATAAATACCTCACCATTATTGAATTCCCTTAATTCAGTAAGGAATTCCTTATTTGGGCACATGTGGAATGAGCATCATGAATCCTGGTTCTATTCATATAAGATGGCTATATCAGTGACATTTAACACATTACTAGTGTCAGAGTCTTGTTCAAATAATAGTGAATGGTCATTATTACTATCTTTAAAGTCACCCTTCATATTAGTACAATTTTTCTTGATATGTCCATGGTTTTTACATTTAAAAAATGTTATTACCTTGTTTCTAGATTAACTTCTATATTTCTTGAACTATCCCCTATCTTTTCTCCTACCCATTGACTCACTTTAACCTCTAGATTCACCTCTTTCCCTAACATTCAAACCCTCAGCCTCAGTTTTCAGACTACCCTTCCTTTGAAGGACATTAGATAGAAAAGTATATTTCACTTCTTCAAGATTTAATGTATCTTTCCCATACATAATAGAGTAAAATTAATCATGCAATGATGTTAACAATATGATGGATTGATCCTCATCATCCAATTTAATGTCAATGTTGGCTAGATCTAAGAAGATTTTATTAAATTCATCAATGTGTATCCCGACTACAGTTCCAAGGTGCATTTTGAATGTATATAATCTCATTTTCTTATATAGTCTACAAATAAGAGATTTAGTCATATAAAGGGATTCCAATTTGGACCATAATCCAATGGAAAAGGACTCATACAAAACTTCTCTCAACACTTTGTCTCCTAAAGATAAATAATTAAACTATGGGCTTTCCTACGGGTCTCCTTGGGGACATCTACAAAAGAAGTGGAAGCCTGCCCATCATGGGTTATGGTTGTTATTTTTTTCATAGAGCCAATAAGGGAGTAGGAATAGGTACGCATATCTATTTATTTGAGTTGTCTTCTATGTTAGTACCTTGCTGAACATGAGGGGTGCATACACCATTAGTGTTGTAGTTAGTGGCCCTGCAAACATTCTTTCCCTTATCTACATTATGATTTGATGAAATTGGGTCTAGAGAAGGGAAAGACAAGCCATTCTCATACTTCCTACGTATTGTTTCTAATACAAGAGCTCTTAGCTCCTCATCCAGATAAATATCATTTCTAATATTCTCTTTGTTCCACCAATTCACCCCATGTTCTACCTAAGGTACTTTCTAAGGGAGAAATTTTATTTTTTCTTTTCACCAACATTTCACTCTAACTTTTTCATGATTCAGGTATGTCATCTATCTACATTTTCTCTTTTTTCTTATTTTGTAATTCCTTCCATTAATTTATAATGGGTTTCACAAACTTTTTTCTAATGATCCTATAGTTATTGAAGTTGTGCCCAATTATTTTTCATACTTCACAAAATAATGGATTTTTATCATACTCAATCTAATATCAGTTTTGTAATCATTAGCACTAATTTTTATGGCATCTGGAAGTGTTGTTGGTAGATTAATTTCTAACATTATTAGAGCATAATGTTCAAGCTCTACATTGAGTGTTATTTGATAAATTTTAACAAGGTATCCAATACATGATGTTATGTTATCCTAATACTGAACCATGATATTGCATTGTTTTCATGTATTATACTTGTTCTCTCTATTATATGTGGTTTGATTTGGTTTTCAGGCTGTGGGACAACATATTTTTTTTCTGTGCAACTTTCTAGCGGCGGTTTAAACTGCCGCGAAATTAATGTTGGCAACTATTTTTCGGCAGTTTAAACCACCGCTACACATTCAAAACCGCCACTAAACATAAAATAAAATATACATTTAGCGGTAGTTATAACGCTCGTGAAATAGTCGCATCGTGGAAGTCTCATCCTGTAGCGGTTCTTCTGGATTTAACGGCGGGTTTACGGCTCTGTATTGGAATTTATTCACGGCGGTTATAACCGCCGCTAAAACCGCTGCGAAATGAGACAGCTACGTCGATTTCCTTAAACTTCCTCTAAACAAAAATAACCGCCGTGAAAAGATTTGCGATGCATTATTAGGCGGCGGTTTCTAGAAACCTCTTCCACACCATTTAGCGGTGGTTATAACCACCGGTAAATGAAAAAATTACCGCTGCTAAATGCCTATTATGGTGTAGTGATATATCTTAAGTTATTTAGAATATGACTTAAAAAAACAATGAATATAAAGTAAAATTTCATGGAATAATTTTAAGTGGGAACTCATATAAGAATATCATAAATAAATAAAGAGGAACATATTATTTCTATCCCTTACTTAGAACCCCAAAATTTTTCATAATACTCTTGTAAGTTGATAATTTTTTTATTTCCATAATTTAAGAACGATATCAATTACTAGAAATTATGTAGGGAATTTCGCACAAGGTCCTAATGATAATTAAATAATAGGAAATAAATGATAGTTAGGAATAATTATGAAGAATATGATAATATCATTAGAAATAATTCTAATACAGTAGAAAAAGGTTATAACCATAAAATATGGAATCAAATTTGGGGAAACATTTTCACCCATCACTCTGTTTGATTTCATTTGAATCTTATTATCATTTCGGTTTCACATTAATTTAAAAATATTTCTAATGGATTTTAAAGGTGTATTTTTATTTTGTTTTGTTAATTAAAATTTTTTTGTTGAACGGACACCCGTTTTAGAAGATCTAAATTTAAAAAATTATTTTCTCAAATTCACAAAAGAATATTATGGTTTAAATATTTAAAAACCACCTTAGCCAAAAAATTTACTTAATACTAATTTCTCAAATGGTTTTAAAATGGGAATATAATATTTAAAACCTTATCAACAACATCTCTAATTTTTTTTCACTTTCCCAAATTTATTTTAATGACTTAATTTACATCTCTAACTTGGATTATAAATAGTTTATAATATAGAAATTAATATAAAATAAATGTGACAAGAACATTAAGGGTGAACTAAAATAATTTCTTGTATTAATGATTTCATAAATGAATGAGTGTATTTTTCTAAGCAATGTAAAATATACAGATTATTTTTATAATGTTTTTTAATGGATCAAGCTAATGAAATTTGTACACCCATTTGTACAACGTGAATTCTAAAATTATATGAGAATATTAATCTAGTTGATAATATGCATTATATAATTAAGATTGAGATTATACTTAACTAATTGTGGCATGGGATAACATCTTTTTAGTGTCTTTCTTTTTGGACCTCTTAATTTAAATCCAAATATATATATACTTAAAATAATTTAAATCATATTGTATTATATAATCATAATTAAAAATGTCATCTTTTTTATCCAAAATAATTAAATTCTAATTAAGTGATTTTTAATAATGAATTTTATGGATTCAAACTAGATAAGGAATGTAAATAGTTAGACATAATAAAAACATATAAAATTCACCATCTCTTGAAGTAGTTATAAAAATATATACTTCTTTGTATACCACTAAAGATGAATATATTGAAACTGGGAGTTATTATACCAAAATAATATGGATGAAACACAGTCTCTTGGACTTTTGATGTATATATGAAAATATACCTATTATATGAAATAAATCAAGGGAAAATAACATTTTTAAAAATCATATGTTGTACTCTCACAATAAACACATTGATTATAGTAGCTACTCACTTAGGGATCACTTATAAAAGATTGATCTCTTAGTGGAATTTATTACGATGGAATCTCATATATAAGATGCATTGATTAAAGCACTAGTATTTCATCATTTAGATTTCATTAAATATGAGTTTGGAATTGTATTCTTGTAATGATTTCCATTTGAAAGTGGCTAACTTGAGAATCATTTTGAAAATTTATTTTATATTCTGGATCATTATTAAAAAAAATTACATTTAATAAAAATTTTGAAAATATTGATTTATTTTGAGTATTGTAATATCTCTTTTATCTCTCTTGAATATATCATACATTTTCATTCATTTTAAGAGAGCTATATCTCTTATTTTATAAATTTTTTTGTGATTAATACATTTTCTTGTTGAATTTTTTTTATCATGAAATATTTTTTCATATATTATAAATCATTTATATAATTTTATATATGAACAAGTACCTTATATAATAATTTGTCTACTCTATTATTATTATACACTAAAGGATTTTTCAAAAATAGAATGAAATTGAAGGATTTCATCTATATTAACTAATTTCATTTCAAAAACATGTGTGATAAATTATGAATATGCCCTATTTATTTGAAATTTTTATCTATATGAATTGAAGATTAGTGATGATTAAAATTTTTACATATACACATAATTATAGTGAATTATTTGTTTCTCCTTTATAAAAGTTTAATGGTAGGATGTTTTAGAATAAAATTTTAACATCCAAAATATATATTTCAACCTTATGTGTCAATTAATTAAAGAAAAATTACTTTTTAAGGGAGTGAGTGATTTGTAAATGGTATGTACCAAATTTTTTAAAAATTATTTACTCTTTATTTCATTTCTAGTTTGGGTTTTATTTAATTATCCCTCCACTTTAAAATTCATTGTGAATATTCTTTTTAATATTTCCATTCACTCTATAATTCCGTATAAAAGAAGAGTTTTGATGGTAAGAGTGGTTTTAATTTTTATATATATTATCTTAAATTAAATTTAGTTTTCTTGTGAAGTCTTGGGTTAATCATTATTTTGTGTTTTGAAGATAAATTTTAGAACCTTATTTGGTTTTCAATTAAATCATTCCATTAATTTATTCTATTTACTACCCTTATGATAAATTTAATAATCACAAAGGGGGATAATTTATTTACTAAACATCAAAGGGGTATATTTTATTCAATATGTTAAATTGTTTAATTATTTCACATTGGGGTATTTAAATAACTAAAATTTTCTTGAAAATAATGTATTTTTTGATTAATTTACTTTTTCATCATATTGAATATCTTATTTAATATATTTTATGATTTAATATCAGGAAAATATTACTATATTATTCACATTTTTTAAAGTGAAATATCTTTTAATGTTCTGTATTTCTGATTATAAAATACATAGATATATTTTTACCTATCGATCTATAATGAAGTCTTTATGATCTCAAACACACAATTATGTGTCTAATAGTTACATTTTATGTATTAATATCTATTTATTTTGAATTATATTCATATAATTGATGAAATTATTGAATAGTGTAATTATTAATCAAAAGAATTTTGAATATATTATAAATATATTAATTTTTTATCATATTTTGATAACAATGAATAAAAATAAAAAATCTTCTAAATTTCTATAATATATGTACAGGTGGAATTTGTTAGAGTAGACAATTTTAAGGGATCACTATATTTTTTGTTCTTTCCATCAGGTTTCTAGTGGCATATGGATATAATGTCTATGTTACTAATAGTAAACAAGCTATCTAGTGGATAGTTACCATCCAACATATGATTGTTTTAGAACTTAGTGTTTCTTCCAATCGGCCACTATTTATCCACTTCATTGTAGTGGCTCACTAGTGGATTATTTCAGTATGTATTGATCTTGGGGTATACCATTAGTTAGATGATGTAGGCTACTAGGTGTATAATTCCTTCAAGAAATCCATTATCAGGATCCATTTATAATAGAAAAAATTTATTTAGATCAACAGTATTCAAATTAAATGACACCTAATGATTTATAGAATGTCCATAGAGATATTGGATGATATAAATTGGGATCCCTACTAGATTTTATGATCTTCCAGTTAAATGCATCACCGTATGTTATTTTACTATAGTTAATAAAATCACTGGAACACTAATGATTATTCTTTAATATATTTTCTCCAATATTAATGAAATTTCAAGAGACAACTAAAATTATTTATATATATATACTAGGATCACATCTCCCATTTTCTCTATATAACACATCTTAGTTGAAAAAATCATTATGATATATTAGGTAGATGGTTTTTAATGATGTTTCAACAAGAATTCCCCTTACATTCTCATATTGTTTTATAATAGTTTCTCATAACTCCAAAAATAATGGATGGGGTTTTAGCCACTATTTATGTTCAAGAAGGTGGTCACGAAAAAAAATGGGGGATGTGTTTTGTAATCACCTATATATTTGATGGATAAATAAACCAAACTACCAACACAAGGGGGTCGATGTATAGGTGGTCAACCAAATATATTTCTGAACTCCATTAAAAATATCTATTTTCATCTTTTATTTTTGATATTTATGATTTATTTTAGAATACACATCCATCTCAATGCGTATAATTTAAAAAATTAGACTTTTTTACTTATCCGTTTTCATATTCACTATATGAAAATGAAATTATCATTTTAGTACATAATTAAATTATCACATTATAATTTCTATTTCATTTAGTTTTTAAATTCAATAATTTCACTATTTTTATTTCAACAAATAAAATTTACCTCCCTATTTACATCATTAATGGGGAAAATAGTAAAATACCATTTCTCCCTCATTGGATAGGGTGTCTTTGTGATTTATATTTTGCGATGTTTACCTAAAGTAAAAAATAGTGGTGTAAACAATGAATTTGAATATTGGTAAACAATAATAAATTATTGGAACAAATAAAACTATTTATACCATGGAATTTCATTTTAAATAGATTGGTAAACCGTTGTAATAGAAATTATAAGTCAACTAAAACTCTAAATCTACCTATTGTTCATTAAAAAATATGGATAATACCATACTTATTACCTTATTATATTATTTTTTTGGGATAATATCTAAGAAAACCTATTGATAATAGAGATACATATATGTTATCTTAACCTATTACACTAATAGTAATGAGTTTTTTGTTCTGTTGTGTTTTTCCACCACTATCACTAATATATTGGGTGTCCATATTTGGATTAAAAATAACTTTATATTTTTTATGCTATTAAAACATAAATATGGTGGAATTGTTTAAGTATATAAATATCATGTTCATCAATGATATTTATATCATTCTAATCAGTGGTTTATATTTTGATTAACCAAACACTTATAAAACACTAATTAGAAATAGTTGAGAAAACACTTTTATCAGTGTGTGGGATTTCAATCACACTAATTAAATAACATTAAAGAGAGTATATATTCCCTTATCATAAAAATTAAATTTATGAGACTAGAATTAATCTCATGCTTTTATTGTATGTTAATTGTAAAATCCAGATATTTAAAAGAGGAATATTGCATTAGATAGTGTGTTTGACCTACAAAACCAATCTTAGAAGAAATTATAACACAAAAATACATTACAATATATTTATTTATAAATAAATTAAATATCTTCCAATGATTTCATTACACACAATACTGGGTTTATCTTCCGTTACATGAAACACTGAGTTTATTTAGTGTTTCATATAACACTCTATTTAAACATAACACAATACTCTATTAAAATATTATTAAAACATGACCAATATAAACAATATGTTAAATTTTTGGGTATCAATAGAAATGGGTAAATAAATAAATTTATAGTGTAAACATGTACATTTATTTCCAATTTATTAGAAATAAATATAAGACTCATCTATAATAAGATGAAATGTTTTCTATTTTTCTTATAAAAAATGGTTTAATAACACATTGCGCAAGTTATTGAAAATATATTATTATCAATTTAGGAAAAATTATTTTATAAAATTAAATTAATTTTGGATCTAATAATATTAAAATTATCTTCATGTGTATTGTTGGTATTTTTCTAAAATGTTTTATTCAATGAGAATAATGAAAATTATTGAATTTTAATTGAAAATTCTATTATCATAAAAATAATTTAAAATATTAAACTATATTCTTAATTGGTTTTAAAGTAAAATTATTTCAATTATATATAAATAAATCCAAATTAGATAATTGAAAAATTTTAATATATCATTTTGATATAAAAACATTTTGAACTTTTTAACAATTTCTCATTAGAAACATTCTTTCTCTTCATATCATTGATATTAATTTAAAATTAAATATTACCATTTCAATGAATTTAATTCATAAAAATTTATTCTATATTTGGATTCAAATAAATTAATTTTTTATAATAAGTCCGATTTAATTTTTTACTAAAATGAATAGTAGAAATTGTAAGAATAGTTTACACTATCTAATGAAATAATGGATTTAGCATGGGTTAATATAAGAAGACAAGGAGTAAAATTGACCTCGAAAATTTTCAAATATATAATTTTACAGAAATTATTCAACATTATCCTTACCATGTTCGAATATATATTAATTTTTAATATTTTACAATTGATTTACATTATAACATTGGATTACTTAGGTAAATCTCCATGTAATTTTGAAGAGGGTTCCATATCCCCAATTATAAAATGAAACTCCTTTCCCAAAAAAAATCACAATACCCAAGAAATTTAGATTAAAAAAACCTATAAAATTTTCTATTCAACATCTATAGTTACATTTTAGATCTAATAGTCTTCCCAAAATTCAATCTCCATGGTCATTAAGAAGAGATCGAATGGTTGTTTCTCTTGGAGATGCTAATTATAAAAAAAATATCATTCAATTTATTTTTTTCATTTTTCACATTCAAAATTGTATTATAACATACAATATAATAACAGCGGTATCCAAAATATACAAATATTTTATTATATTTATGAAATAATTTTTTTTCATCTCCATTTCAATTAAATAAGAAACAAAATCAATAATCATGTGTACGATAGACTTCCGCCACACAAACTTATGTATTTTGGATTCCATCACCACCTTTTACAGATGTACATAATGATGGATTTAAAACATGTATATTATATTTATGACATTATTATACTTTTTTAATATTAATATCATATATAAAATTTTACATTCCATTCATTTTAAAATATGATAACGTCACTCATGTATATAGTGGAAAACTGCCACAAAAATCGATGTGATTATTTTTTTAAATACACGTTACATGGAATGTAATAAGGATACAAACAATGAATATATGTGATATATATGAGAATAAATTGATTATATACATTTAATATAACACCCACTGCTATATATTTTTACTCGTCAATGGAATGATTTCATCGGTCATGCATACGTATGACCAACCATTTCCACGTAGTAATGTTAATCAATTTACATGTTCATCCTTTTAAAATAGTTATATTACTGTATATGATGAGTAAAAAAGATATTATTAAAATAAATATAAATCATTATATTATAGATGCATATTATATTTTAATGAACTTGAACCATAATGAAAAATCCTTCTTGAGAAAATATTACAATTAACAACCAAAATAATGAAAATAATGAAAAATTATTAACAAAAGTCTAGTGAAATAAAATAAGAGGATTATATATGAAATAAAAAAATGATTATGGTTATATGAAAAATTATTAATATTATTAATATAGTTATGAAAAGGTTAAGGAATGTTCATCCAATGGAAAGTCTGTGGTAAGGGGTTATGTCATAATTTCGTTTCATTTAGGCCAATTTGTATGTTATTCAAATTTATTTATAGTGTATATAATGACCATTTGATATGTAAAATCATGAATAATTAATGATTTATGGTTTTTTATGTTTTATTTTTAATTATCTCATCAATGGTTATTTGACATGAAAATTGTAATGTGGTAAATGTTATTGTACAATATCACTTTCTTGTGCGATTGTTAAAATTATCTTGAAAAAATATATTTTTGGTAATCATTTTTCAGTGTAAATTAAATTTCTATTAAAAATATATATTATTTCATAATGGTTATGGTTATTTCCGAAACCATATATACTTTTTTCAAATGGTGTTTACTTTTAAAGTTATTTGATTAACTTGGTAATATTGATAAATTTGTCTACTTTAATCAATTCATATATTTCATGACATGGTACATTTTTCATGAATTAAATAGATTATTTAATATGTATGGAATTATTTGGACATTTAATAAAGGGAGTATCCTCATATAATATAGTCCCTATATGCATCATTGGGTCTATTGAGAAAAATAATTTAGTAAAAAATAGGTTTCTATATATAGAATTTAAACTGTATTGAAAAAGGTATTAGTTGCAGATTTATTATGATTCATAAGACCATGGGATCAAATAATTAATAGCTACCTTATTATGAATTTCTATATTATTATTCACGGAATTTTCACAGTGATATTATATTTGGATTCATATCATTCTTAGTTTATTGATTAAATGGAATGTGTTAACAGTTATTTACCTAGTCCTATTTATTATTCCATAAATATTCAAGAAATATTGTTATATAAGTGGAATATATGTTCATTTATTTTTGATTCCATATTTATTATTTGTTTTGTGATTAGTGCTAGTTTTTTATGTAACACTTAATAGGTATTTGATATCACCCCCATTTTGATTCTATTCACCATTATTTAAAGAAAATATATTTGTATAAGATTTTGAGGATGCAATAAATTCATTTTTGTTATGTATTTGGTTTATTGATCCTAATAAACTGTTCCATCATCTAATATGTGATTATTTTTATCTTATTTAAGTGTATAATTTTAGTTACCCGCTGCATGATACTAGTGATTAGGTTGTTAAAATTGCTATCAAAGGATGTTTATAAGAATCCTTGGGAAGTATGTTAATGAAAAAATAGATTAATGATCATAAAACTATGATAAAAGTTTAAGAAAATTATATAAGAATATCCTATATTTGTTTTTAAGATATATATTATGTGTTTTTTCATAGAAATACATATGTATTTGGATACTATAAGTGGATGTTGTTTGGGACTATTGTTGTCTAGGTGAAATAACAAAAAAGGGAACATTAGGCTTGAAATGATCATCACCTGGTGTTTAAAAATAAGCCAAAATATTCACCTGGTTTTACACTCATAAGTGATATTATTAGGATTATACACATTTCTTTAAAAACATTAATAATTTATTTAAAATACAAACTTCACCATACAAATGATTTTTATAATAATAGAGATTAGATATGGAAATCTTTAACCATATAAGATAAGTATTTCACTAGTTTTGGTATTAAATTTTTTTTATAGTGTTATTATATTATCAATTGTATTCAATTGTTTTGAAATATATCCTAGAAAGAACAAGGGTATCAGTACTCAGGGTGAATTAGAGATTACCTGACTGAGGGATCCTATATGGCTGGTAATTAAAATGAAAAAATTAAGGCTATATTAGGGTAACATAATCAGGTAATGAGAAATATCATACCCTAGTTGGAAAATCATTTTACCTAATGTGATTATACTATATTATATCACTTTATGAAATTTAATCCAACAACATTTGGTGGGATTACTAATAATGTGGTATCTAAATATTGTATAAAGCCTCTAGATAAGATATTAATGCCATTAAGATGAAGTGAAAAGTGGAATGTTACCCTTTCATTGTAATTTATGAATGGATTTGATGATCAATGGTTCTCATTGAACATTAATAGTAAAGAGGATTTCGAAATAGAAGTCATGGAATGTAATGCTTTTAAGGATAACCTTTTTGAAAATATTTATATCACGAGAAACAAACTAAATTGAACTGAAATTTCCTCATCATAAATAAAATGTAATATTAAAGTGTTTTTATACGATTCTTCCTTTATATTTTTATCTAGGTATGCTTAATATTACATATTCAACAAGGAGTGAATGATTGATCATTTATTTAAAGGGATTAGGATAATTCTATGAAGGGACATGTATCTCAATAATTTTCACTATAATGAAATCATTTTTTTTAAATCAATAATGAGAAATAATTATCTATGTATTATGGGTTTAAAGAGAAGAAATAGAAAAATAGAATTACGAAGGGAAAATGGATAATGGGAATATGGTAATGAAGGATTTTATTACATGATATAATTGTTGAAATAAACACACTGGCACTTTCATGAAGGGAATGAGAGTTTTCCATAATTGTGATGACAAATTCCACCCTTCTAGTAATTGTAAAGGTAAGAAAAAAATTTCCATGTGCAATGCATACACTATAAGAAGACGGGGAATTAAAAAAATTAATTTACCAACTGTCAAGGGAATATACCTCCATATAATCTTCTAGATCAAGGGATAGTGAATTGATGTTATATAACCATTCTGTAATGGTTAATTTGACTCTATATTTGGAACCAATGAATAGATTTTAATATTATTATATTGATTATATTCTCATTATAATAAGCATGCAATTTTATAAAGATTTTATTTGAGTAATTTTTTTATAATATATTTGAAATCATGCATTTTATGGTTCCAAAAAATTGATTTCGCATCAAGTTGAACTTCTTGTGAGACATATGATTAAGGGAAATATTACACTAAATATTTTCCAGATGTTTCTATAATGATTTTAGGATAATGATTTTAAGTATATATTTATTTAAAATTAAATATTACTAACTAACATGGAATATATTAATGATCTATTAAAAAAATGGTTTATTGAAGGATTTATGTTGTTAAATAAATCATTAGATTTAAGGAATATATCCAACAACATGTGTCATAATTGAGGAATAATAAATAAAGAATTTTTAAAATATGGATTTATTGTAATTCATATTATTAACATGTTTTAAAATAATAGATTATCCTGGTATTCACATATTTAGAATGTGACATTGAGATCCACATTATTTTTTTTCTAGGGAATATAATGTTGATTTAGTGACCTTCCTTCAAATTTTCTGGACATTGAATTTAGACACAAATATTTTATAAAATTCATAATGTAATCTATATAAGGAATAGATTATGATTAACTTTTCATGTTATTTGGTAACCTTTTAAAATCATATTTTGTTTTATTTAAGACATGTGGAATTTCATTGTTATTATTTTATTGATATTATGACCAGTTAAAATTTAATTTTAGTGGTGCATGAATAAAAAATTCAACATCGGATTTTCATTTAATTGGGAATAATTTACGGGGAAAATTTATCCATGCTCAATGAATGGACACAATCTTGCCTATGAAATAAAAATTTATCAAGTAAGTATATTCCATATATTCTCAGTGAGTGAATGAATCTTTCAACTTTTGGAAAAGATCTTGAAACAAACATATTGTTATTTTATCATCATTTTTCATGATATAAATGACCTTAACACACCATTAGTTTATGGAACTGTTTTCATTAAGATCCTCGTAAACATTTTTTGTATCTCACTCCATCAGTATTTGGGTGATATTTTTATCTTCAATTTTTATTTATTCCCTTCACACATATATTCTCATATTTTCAAACCTAGTATGTGTTATTCAATACGACCTTTTTACATCCATTTAACTCTTATTAAGAGGATATTTTATTAACCCATTTTATGATATAGATTTTCAAAAAATTAAATTTGAAATATTAATCTATTGATTAAAAATATAACTATTAAATTGTGATGGTGAAATTTATATAAGGTGGGGAGAGTTTAATATCCACATATATAAAAATAAGAACATTCTTTTCATGTGTATAACACCTAACACCATGATTATAAGAAAATATAACACCCAGATACTTTAAGATATATTTATTTTTAAATAATTTATATCAAATAAATATATTTCATTGCATAAAACAATGAGTTTATTTTTAATTACATGAAACATAGATTTTATCTTTCATTGCATGTAATGTTAGTATTAAATAAATGCTAGTACACTATTACAATATTACATAATAAAACTATTATAAAATTTCTATTAAATTAGAGGGTATGAATAGAACTATCTATATTTTGAAAACTATATAGTGAAAACATGTAATTTCTTATTTATTATAAAAAATAAAAAACAATTATAATAAAATGAAATGTTTTATAAAAAAATATATTTTTTGCCGAAATTACAATTTAGTCACACATTGTGAACATTATTCCTAATTAATTTTCACCCATTTGGTAAAATTTATTTTATAAAATAAACACCATTTTTTAATTTTAATATAAAAATTATCTTTGGGCATGTTGTTGGAAATTATCTAAAATGTTTCATTTTTTGATGAATTGTGAAAAATGTTTCATTTTAATTGAAAACTACCTTTTTATTTTATTTATAATGTTAATTAATATTTTAAAAGGGTTTTAGAGTTAACATTTTTCAATTTTATATCAGATAGTTAAATTTAGTTTACTGAAATAAAATTTATATTGATTTAAGATATATTAAAATTATAATGTTTCAAACATTTTCCCTTTAAAAACCCAATTTTTCATTATGTATGTGAGAATAATTTCAAAGTAAAATATTATTAATATGTTAATGGAATTTTAAAAAAATAGTTATAAATATTTTGAATAATGTAGTTTAAATTTATTAATAATGTAATATTATATTTTTACGCAAATAAATAGTTAAACAATTAATAAATTATCTGCCGCGTTCAACATCAAAATGCGTATATAGTGGGGTTAAACTAAAAATTTAAGTGTTAAAAATGACCTATAAACTTGTATTAGTATAATTTTATGAAAAATATTTCAAAACTATACTTACAATGTTCGAGTGAAGGGATATTTGGAATATATTTTTATCTGAATGATTTTATCAATTTGGATTCTTTTGGGAAATTTCCATGTAATATCCAAGAGGGTTCCATTTTCACACATATAAATGGTCACTCTGTAACCATACATAGTCCAACATCCAAGCCCATTAGAAAAAAAATTACCAAATTATATCCAAAATATCCTTATTTTCATTTTAGTGTTTTCTCCTCTCAAAATACCGTACTTAGGGTCCATAAAGAGATATCCAAATGTGGTTTCTCTTAGACAAGGTAATTATCTTAAAAAATCCATTTCATTTTATTTAAAAATTTTAAACATTATATTATGTTTTAAAAATTATATGTATAATTAAAACATTATCTCACATAAAATGAGATTTTATTATGTTTACATCATAAAATTAATCCATCTCCACTTCCATCAAATGGGAGACAATGTAATTGATTGTGTGTACAACAAACTGCCATCCCACAAACGGATGTATTTTATTCCATAACAATGTTCCAATGATTGATATAATTATGTATTTAACACATTTATATCATATTTTTTATATTAATATACTTTTGAAATTTTAATAGCACATATAACTTTTTTACATTCTTCTTCGTTTAAAATATAATGACGTCAGTCGTGTATATGATATAGTACCAACTCATAGGGCGACTTAGATCAGTTTAATTTATATTTCATTAGAATGTAATAAGTATAAAATTATGGAATATATGAGATATATATGAGATTTAATAGATTCTATAAATTTAATAAATCACCAAATTTATTTACCAAGTACTCATTAAGGGAATGATATCACCACATGTTAATATGTATGGCCTACCATCTCCACAAAAAGATGTGACTCAATCCACATGTTCAAAATTTTAAAATGGATATAATAATTTAAATCTATATTAAATATGATATTTATAAAATCTATATCATTTTTGAGATTAATTATATTTATTTAATATAGATGAACCTTACCTTTTAGGATAATATTCGCATGAGAAAACATGAAAATTAACTACTTAAACAGTGAAAATAATGAAATATTGTAAAAAAGGTAATGAAATTTTCATAATAAGAAAATATATGATGTTATAAACATGTGTATGGTATTATTAAAAATAAATAACAAATTTAAAACACTATTCATGAGATTAAATCACTTTTATCTAATGGAATGCATGAGGTAACTCATTCTGTCTGAATGTTCTTTCATTGAGGAATATATGTATGCTATGGACCAATTTATTTTATATTGTGTACATAACTCCCCTTGAGATGTAACATCATGCTTATATAATAATTCAAATTATTTTGTGTTTCATTTTTATTTATATCAGCCTAGGATATTTTACATGAAAATCTCCAAGTTGTAAAAGTATTGTATTATGTCACTTTCTTTTGTGATTGTTAACTTTGTCTTCAAACAATCAAATTTGTGAAATAATTTTTCATTGAAAATTAAATATATGTTTAATATTCATATTCCTATATAATGTATATTATTATTACCTAAACCATATACTATTTCTACATATGGTTTATACATTAAATATTATTTGAATAAATAGGGAATTGTAGAAAAATCTGTATTATTGACTAAATGCAGGTATTTGATGATAACAAGAAATTTTCATAAATTTTGTCCATTATAAGATATGTGAGAAATTATTTGGACTTTCACTAATAGGTAGTTCCCAGTATATAGTATCCTCATTTTTCATCATTTGGTCTAATGAGAAAAATAAGGTGGTCAAATTAATCTTCTATCTGCAAGTATTATTTAACCTATATTGTAAAAGGTATTGATAGAAGAGGAAATTTTTATTCCTAATATCATGGTGTCAAATAATTAAGATAATATTTTTTTTATAAATTTTGTTTTTTTATCCTTGATATTTTCTAAAAGACATTATCTCTCAATGCATTTCATTCCCATTTTATTGAATAAATGACACATGTTTTATGTTATTTAACATTCCATATTCATTATGATTAATCCATCTATGAAATATCGTTATTTTAATAGAATTTGTGATTAGTAATTAGTATTACACATATATTTTTCCTTATTAATTAATGATATAACCCTTTATATGTAACCCTTACAAGGCATTTCAGATCACCCTTAGTTTTTCACCTTCCCCAGGATTAGATGAAGAAATTATTGAATGAGTTTTGAAGGATGTAGTTTTTTGTTATTTATTATGTTTTACTTTCTATTCAAATTGTATTATGGGTTTAATATATGTATATAGTTTGGAATTACTATTAACATTTTTTCCTATTAGGTATGGTATTATTTGTATATTATGCCACTGTAATAATACAGAAACCTACTATAGGATTGTGGCGTCAGGGTCATTATGGTAAATACATTGGTTATTTAAATTTTTAGTACACGTGCCAAGGTTTTGAAAATTTTAATTAAAATTGAGATTAAAAGAGTTTGAAAAACATAATAATATTATTTTGGATACTTATATGGGATCATGAATCGTTATAGGTGGTTGTGAAAATAAAAAAATATTATGTTTTGAGTTAGAATTTTTCAAATGTGTTTTCCATGAACCAAATTTATATAACAAAATTACATAAAACCAGAAATATCATTAGGGAAATCATGCGTTGTGGATTTTTATTTGGGTTTTTTTGAGTGGCTTACACAGATTTATATTTAACTGTGAGGTCCAAAATGTGAATAATATCATTTTCTATTATAAGGATCCCTAGTCCCTCCATACCATGTGTACTGATAAGGACACATACATTCAGTATATGATTTGATACCATATGTGATAACCAAATATAAATATATCTTTTGTTTATATCATTTCCAAAATAAGAACATTATATTTAATAAGAAACACATAATCCTAAGAACTATAAGTTTATTGAATTTATGGATTAAAAAAATAAAAAAATATTTTATAGTTTTTATGAACATTTATACATAATTGATCCATAGTATACACACTATAGACTTATTATGATTTATAATCCTCTTAATAAACCATGGAAATGAAAACCTAGAAAATAGTTGAGCTCAAACACTATGTATGGGAAAAAGTCATCAACAAGTCATTAAAGGTTTAGATAATAAGTATATGAGAAAAAAAGCCTAGTTGTGAAGTATCATATTAAAATGAGTATCTAATGATAATATTTTTTAGAAATTCATGATTGAAGTACATGTATTAGAAAAAATATAAAAACATATTATGTTATATAAAATCAAAATAATTGGGATGATCCATGAAAAATAATCCTAATCATATGAAATAAAAATGCAACACTCCCGAGAAAAATAAATAACAAGGAAATTTGGAAAACCTATATCAATAATGGATTATAAAATTTTAAAAAACCAATACTGTCTAATAAAATAATCACATAATGTTATAAATCATTAATGTGTTGTAATATATTGGAGATCAAAATATTAATGTGTTATTATCAAATTGGGCAGGGAAACATTATCTTTTAATGATTACAATAAGATGGTAAAAAAATATTTTACAATATCTAAGAAGGATGAAAACAATAACCAATGAATTAGAGGAATATATAAGACCCCATCAATCACATATTAATAATCTATACATATTTTTTCTATGATAACATGAAAAAAATTAATATTTAAATCATAAGTTTTTAAACTATAGAAAAAAGAGACGGGTTTCATGAAACCATTAAAATTAAATTTATCAATACCCATATGGAATTAATGTTGATTATTTAAAAAGAACATATCCAAAAAATAACATAAAGTGTATTGAAGAAGTTCAAACAGATTAGAAATAAATTTTAAGGTCATTGGATAAATTATTTTCAAAATAATAAGAAATATACCCATTTTCTTTTTTAGATCATCATAAATAACTTTATTATGAAAAAAATTAAAACATTTAAGGAAAAATTCATAGAATATAATGGTGAAAATATAAAGATAAATTGTTTATATAAAAACATAAAATGAGATTTTAGGAAAACAATTATAAATATTGTAAAAATAGGTAGTTAAAAGTTACATTAAATTGTTATGTTCAAAAGTTTTACCTGAAAATATTTTCCAAAAAACAATATTTGTATACTAATTGGAATGATGTATCATTTTAAAATGTATAATGTATTTTAGGGTAAATGTGAAGTAGAAGAAAAAATGTATGATCAAAAAAATATTTAATAATTAAAAACATAATTATTGAAACCCATATCATAAAAGGGTTAATAAAACAATTGTTGAGAGTAGGAAAAAGAGAAACATGAAGGTAAAATGAGACATAAAATAATTGATTTTCTGAATAAAAATGAAATTATTTGTGGGAATGGATGATATAGACGTCGAATAGAAAATTTCATTAAATATTATGTGAATTATTCACAACACTATAATATTTTCATGAGAAATAAATTTATCCATATTAAAGATTTAAATTTAAAACTAAATTTTACCATAAGATATTGGACTGGGAATATCATTTGAAATAGAAATTATATGATTATGGTGATATTGGAAGTGTAATGGTTAGAAGAAACAATGTAACTAAATGAAATAATTATGGAGTTAAATATGTCCCTTATGTTACTTTGAAACTCCTGTAATGTTATTTTACCTCTAATAATATTAAAATAAATATACAAATCATATTTTAAATAATATTATTGAAAACTAATACCATTTATACTATTTAATTATAGTCATTCATTATCTTTTTCATGTGTTTTTAGTTGTGTATCTTCCCCATCAAATATTATTAATTTCATTTTCTCATAATGGTTTTATAATTGATATTTTGAGCCCCATTATTTGATATAAGGTTAATTATTAAAATATTAAAGTTATATGTAAATAATTATGTCTCAATTATAAATTCATCAACCTAATAATTTAACAAAAGCTATGGGAAAGGGTTGTGAGAACATAATCCATGATGAGTCTATTTCAAGAAATTTACTATTATTAACAAAGTATATAATGTTGGTTGTTAGTATTGTTGATATACATTGACAATTATATTCATCAAATATATTAATATTTTATATCAAATATTTTAATAAAATATGATATTTAAGGAACCATTTAAGGTGGTAATTAAAAAAACATGTCGCTATATGGAGGTGGTAGTCTACACATACAAACTGGTGATTTTATTATTTTTCATTTAATATAAAGAAAGTGTTAATATGTTGTTATTTAAAGTATATAAATAATTTCAATACATATATTATTTATTAATTACCTAAATATTTTAAACTGAGTTCAAATGGGGGTGGAGGAAAGCGCAACACATCACTTTATTGAGGTAGTAATCCACACATATGCATGAAGTACAATCTATTGTTATGGGAAAATGGAAAAGGTATATGTTGATTATTACATAAAAATAATTAAATTTTGTATAATCAAGAAAAATAATTACATTATATTTTAAATTGATAATTATATTTGGAATTGAGTGATTGAATAAGGACTAATTTTCTAAGGGATTAATAAAAATTTTGAGAACTTGATCTTTTTCTAGGAGGACTTCATAGAAATTGAAGACATTTTCCTATTTATTTTTTATATAGGATAACGATCATTTAATATTAACATAAGAAATGCTAAATGGTAATTATTTTAAAAGTAATTTGAATTTTTATTATGTCCATAAATGGGTGGTAGAAGATTATTTTTATATGTATAGAGAATAACATTTTTGTAAAACACATTTGGAGATATTTTTGTAAATTCTTTTCAAGTCATTTAACATGATATTTTACTATTAAACATGTATTGTTTTTACTACTCTTACAAAAGATTTTTTTATGAAAAAGTTAATAAAATAAACCAAATTACCAAATTTTAATCTAATTAACTGGAAATAAATTTTATAATATAAAATTTCTATAATTGAGAGAAAAATAATATTAATGCATATAATGGGTAAAATCCCATTTTTCAAAAAGTGTATTTGAGCAAAAAAATTATATTCAGGATAAAATATAAAAAATTATTTATTTACCAGTAATTAATTTTTTTATCAAACAATTATATTTATGTGTCTTTCAATGGAATCTAAAACAGAAATACACCACGTTAATATTTAAATGAATGAAAAGATAAAGAATAATTTTTTTTGTAAAAATATAATACAAAATATTCAAAATGAAAATCATCAGTTTCTAAATATATCATAATATTTAAATATCATAATTTCAAATAATAAATACCTCATTAATTTGGAAAAGTGGTTCATAAATTTTTATTTGATGCTTATATCCTAATTATTTTATAATAGTCTTGGAATTTGTAGATACGATACTTTTTATGATTGACCTAAAAATAAATATTTTTTCAAAAATTCCAAAAATAATTATTATTATTATATAATAATTAATAATAAAAATAATGATTACTTTTATGAAATTAAAATTTTAAAATTTAAAATTTATTTATTTAAATAAAAATAGAAAATATCATGAAAATATCATTTCTAAAAGATTGATTTTTAAAACATTATGTGTTTCAAGACATATTATATATCACATACTAGTTAAATGGTTGATGAAATATTTGGTTTTATATTGATCATTTTATATTATAAGAATCCTTTAAAAGTTATAAATTCAATTCATGTTGAAAATAAAAAGCAAGTAAATAAGATAGTTCATTGAAATATATTATATAATATATAATCTTTAACGAATTCCATTAAAATTAACTATCTATGTTATAATTTTGTTAAAAATTCATTTATGTTAAAATATTAATATTAATTTTATGAATATATACTATCATATATAAATAATAATTAATATTAAGAAAATATTATTTAAGAAATTATGTTTTTTTAAAATATTGTTTTTTAGTTTAATTATTTATATTCTATAAAATATATTATATTTATTTTGTTATTAGTGATACAGAACAATAGCATACCCATTGATGTTATTCATTTCACGTCCAACCATGAGGATGGATATTACATGTCCCTGGTATTTTTCTATACTTTCTTATTTATCCCATTTATAATTTTATTGTTGTTGATTGTTATTTCACAAACATTATGTATTTATTTTCATCTTATGCTAAAATGTTTTTCTCCTTAAAAAATATCATTGTTTATTATAGTTCTTTGTTTCATGATAAATAACATATTTAAAATAATATTCTTTAAAGGGAAATATGTACTAATTTTTCATGGCATTTCATTCTCCTCAATTAAATAAATTAAATCCTATTAATTATAATTATCCCTTAATAATAGAAATATATAAGAAAAATAAAATATTAACATGACTCAAGATATAATTTTTAAAGAGTTTTCAACCATACAATCTTATTAAACTTATCCATTTCCATAAAATATGTGAATACCTAATATTATGTTTTCCCTAACCATTTGACCCAATAGTCGATTGTTATAATGTAGCAGGACACAAATTATATAATTTAATTCTTATGGATTGCCATAATCAACCATTCATTGGAAAAAATCATATGTTCAAATAAAATGTGATTTGTTTATTCCAATATTTTTTTAATCTATGTAGCGAGAACCACATAAATTTATAAAAAAGAATTGACATTAATATTTTCATATGGTGAATTCACTTAAATACCATATTAGGATGAAATAATAATTGAATTTCCCTAGATAATATCAATGAATTATTTTTCTTATCTAGTTCTTGTAGAAAACATCAATGATATAATCGAGTGGTTTGAGAAGAATGAAATAAGACATCCACTGATCTTAAAATGAGGATAATTTAACATTATTTATCATGGAAGAATTTATTTGAATTTTTTAAATAGGATTTTCTTCGTTCCCTTCCTCTTTGAGGTAGTAGGTGTCTACCATCCATGATAAACCTTGGATTGGAGTAATGATCAGGATACTTCTCAAACTCCTCTCATTTAAAAAATTGGAGTGTTTATAGTGTATTACAGGTTGTTTTTCTTCCCCACATTATGAATTACCCCTTATAATTTCTATATATATTTGTAACTTTAATCCTACCATACAATAGGAATATCATTTCCCTTGTCATTTTATATGATATAACAAGTTCTTCTTCCCATATGTTTGAAATGTTGGTGACTGAGTATTCTTAACTCAATATTATTTATCACTTCTGTTCAATGAATTTCAGTTTTCCTTTTTTTCCACAAATAACATTGAAGTAATGAGTCTTCACATTCCATTTACACCCTAAGGAAAAAATGTACAATTTATTAATTTCTATCAATGTCACATATGTCTAATTAATTTTCGATACTTGGTTTCACCCATGAAAGAAACTGTTGAACTTGGTTTCAGTTTCTGTAATAAAACTAGAGTTCTACACTATGAGTCTAACAAAAATTGATTCTATGGTTCCAATAGATTTTACACTCTATGTATTAACTATAATAATAGTATATCCATTATACTAAATATATTTTTGTAAATATACTTGGTGAATAATATTTTCATGAACTCCTCCCATCCCATAGATTTATAAATTTCATTCTACATCCTAATCATAATCCTAGCCCTAAATTGTCCATCATCACCCTCTAACCAAGACAACATATTAAAAAATAAACATGATATGATAAATAGATAATTTATAATATAATCTATATAGATTTGATCCATTTCATAAAAATTTTCGAGTTTGAATGACAACTAACAGTGGGTTTTCATTCACACATGAAAGAGTTTATAAAATGTTGGTACTTGGTGAATTTAATAGCTCAAAAATGATCACAATATTATTAATCTATTATCTGTTTTTAATGATACTTTCTTAATGATTTTGAACTATTTCTAAAACCCCATTTTTCTCTTAATAGGACTATCATCACATTACCCACTTCTTCAATTGCTAACTCAGTTTCTAATTTCTAAAGTCATTATACAATTAAAGAAATGGTTAGGTGTGAAAATGCATAAATTAGATATATATAATGAAATATAGGGATGAAATAACACAAAAATAATGTCTACATCAAATAATATGAATATATAGGCTTCAATATGGTTTATCCAAAGTAATTATTCTATTAGGTCCTCTAACAAAAATATAATGAAATCCCTTATAATTATTTAGGAAAGTGGGAAAATCATGAAATCATATCACCAAGAGTATCAAACAATGTGTGTAGTTAAAATTATTTGTCAATAACAATGTGAAGTTCTAGATAATACCCAACCATCCTTCCTGGGTAACTACCCATTATTTTTTCTGTGACTGATCCTACGCACACTTATTGTACCAAGATGGAGATGTTATTTCTAGAAACCACATAATAACTTCGTTAATGAAACAAAATTTTGGTATCATATACATAGAAATATCATTAGGATATTTACTATATTTAAATTATCATAAAAACTATAAATAGTTAAGTAAATCCCTTATAGAAACTAATCATTAGGTTGATAAAGAATGTGGTATCCCATACATGGATTCCAAGGTCTGGTGCTAAAAACACATAAATTACATGTAATATTTAATACCAATTTAGATTAACTATTATAAAAATATAATAATTTTTTTCTGTTTCAAAAATTTGAACATTAAATCTCGTAAAAAACAATCAATCTCTTAAAATGAAGAATTAGGGTCTTTGAGGGAAAACAAAATAAAAAAACTATTTTATAATTCATGATAACTTTTCTCCATAATTAATGGACACTATATATACATATATCAGATGTTTAAATCATGTTAATTGAATAGAAAACTATATCTTATGAAAACAGAGAGCTCAAAGGCTTAGTAGAGGAATAAATCCTCAACCTGTCACCAATGGGTCAAATTATATGTATAAAAAACTCATGTTCATGAGAGAAATATCTGGAAAAAAATAATATATAACAATAAGAGTGGTCTATAAGTTACAATATAAGGACATGTAATCTAAAATAAACACACATGAATGATCACATAACAGTGTGAGGTAATAAAGATGAGCTATAGTGCAAAATCATAGGGGTATACAAAAAATATATCGTTTCATAGAAACATAGAATAACCATAAATTATAATTAAATAATAATAAAGGAGTATATAACTAGAAAAAACCATTTGGCACACGTACTGTAGCATACTATAGCGGTGGTGGGTACAGTAGCGGCGACATGACACTGTAATAGTGGGGAGTACTGTGTGGTACTGTAGCAGCGGGTACTATAGCAGCACAATTCAAAAAATGGGCCTTGGGACTAAAAATTTGGTATACGTAACATGTATTGGGATAAATTTCCATTGGGCCATCGGGCTATGTGATGGGTCACCCTCTACCCTATTTAATGAGGTCGTTGCTATGATTTAATAATAAATGATGCTTCAGCCCCAACCATTAAAAAACTACAACCCCCCCCCCCCCCCCAATATATCCATCATGCCATAATCACATCATGACAGAAATAAAAATTCTCACATAATCTAATTCATATATAAACATTAATGAATAATCATATAATTGAGATGGAAGACAAAATCATGTTATTATATCATAGAAAAAGAAATATTTATTGTTTCATCATTTCACCATGATGTAAAACATTACAAAAGGCATTGGGGGTGTGATATAAGAACCAAAAGAATATATTAATATATATATATATATATATTCCATTAGAATAAGAAAAATATTCATATTTAAATATTCACCAACTAACCCATAGAATAAAGATGAGTTTCATGAAAACATCCAACCATAATTTCATAATCCATATAGTAAAAAATAATGAGTTGTGGTGAAATAAAAAATCCTAACGTAATATAAGGATATTAAAATATGTTATCAAATATGAACATATATTTTTTTCATAAATAACCATAAAATTTACAATGGAATTCCCATGTTTTCAATTTTTTTAAAATCGTTAAGAAAGAAGTTTACTTAGAAAACCATATCAAATATGAAAGGAATGATTCTTTGAGAAGAAGGGTAAAATGTGGTAAGTATGTGGTCACATAGAAAAATTGTAAAATTTGTTTTCAAAAACATTTTTAACATTATCATAAAAATATAATGTTATGAGTCCATTTTAAAAGATACATTCATTGGGTTTATATGAAATCCTCTTTTGAAACCCACTTCATAAAAGAATAATTAAACATCATTTTGAGAATAAAAAATGGTATAAATGTAGGTCCCATGTGATAAAACATAATCAGGTTTCCAAGTACATAAGATAACTTTGACCGAAAAGGAAAATAATGACATATAAAACCATCAATTATTAAAGAGGATGAGAATTATTCATTATAATGTTACACAATTATTTGAATGAAATTCATCATGGTGACAACTTTGAATATAAAATTCCCTTTTAAATATAGATATATGAGTGTGCATATCATTTTTAATTAGAATTATATGAAAATATGGATCATAAAAATAGGATGTTCAAGAAGAAATGTTATAACACAAATTTATGAAATTTGAGTTAACTATGTCACTTACATTTACCCTATACATATTATAAATATATATATCATCATATGCCATAAACATAGCAACCTTAATAATATATTTGAGGAAATTATTCATATATAATCTAATTTTAAATATTTTATTATAATCATTAATTATGCATTCTTTAACTCATTATTGACTTATTTCATTATCAAATGTTTTTAATTTCAATTAGTTCAATATGGTTTTATAATTAGAAAATCATAATCAATTGTTTCTTTAATAATTATATCATTGACATATTATAAATGATATTAAAATCATCATGTTTTATTGTTTTATGCACCAACATGTTAATTTTATTGAAACAATGGGAATGGTTCATGTAAATGGAATCAATTATAAGAGTGTTTCATGAAATTTACTAATATCAACATATGACATTATAATGGTCATATTTTTATTGATTTTATTTAAAAAAATTATTCATTATATATATTAATCATTAATATCATATACATAAATAAAATTCATTTTATAATCATCCGTTGTAGAATCCATAACTCTAGTAAACAATATCTGATGCTTACTTATAACATTGATACAAGATACAAGGGATCACACCAAGAAGAATCAATCAGTTTATTTGTTTAAATAATGTTGAGACATATATGTTTGAAATAATACATTTGTAAAAATAGGGGTTGGTAAAATTATTTTATCCTTACTGATCATTTAATGATTAGTTCTTCATATATTCATAAAGGGAAAATAAATAAATGGGGAGTTCAAACTCTTATTAAGGGTTTCATACAGAAAAAGTTAGTGGGAAAATAATAAATAATAAATATGGATGACTAGATAATAAAACCAAATTTTATATATTCATCAACATCAGAAGGAGAAACATTCATGGATAATATCACCGATAAATTCACAAGGACAATAATAACTGAATTCTCATTGAAAGAAATTTCTAATATTGTACAGTCATGAACATTCAATCAATCCCTCCGGAAAAAAAATATTGTATCTTACTGTGAAAGAGTTTTAAAATAAACTGTAATTGAATTTGTTGTTTTATATCAAATATCCAAAAAATGTGCCAACCTATTTTTCTACATGAGTCTTATTGATATATTAAGTGGATATCTATATTCATGCCTCACATTTTACATATACATCCTATTTATTAGTCATATATATGATGATAAATAAACGTTAATATAAGAATGTCTTATAATTCAACGTTTATCATTACTAAATAAGAAATATATAATATATATATATTCAATGGAATACTGTTGTTAATTAAATTACATCCACTAATTCCATATAAAACAATTTTATACGGTTGATAGTAAAATAATGTGGTCTAAAGGATGCTATATAAATCCATGACACAAAATGGATATAGAGAAGAATTTAAGGTTTAATTAAATTATGGATAGTGATTATGAGAATGATAATTATCCCAAAACCATTAATATGTAACATATAAATTAAGACCGTAAATTAATTATAAATAAATTATTTTCTAGTATTTTTTTAGAAATAAAAAACTAAAAATATGAAAAACATTAAAAATTTCATCACTTAATCGTTGCATGAGAAATAAGTTACAAATCACATTCAAAATTAATTTCATCATTTAATATTGTAATACACATTTAATTTGATATATTTTGAATAATGGTGTGAATAATATTTATAAAATGATCTATATTGAAAATACCAATGGAATAATGTAATATAATATTCCATAAAAATAAAAAACCTATTGCTCAGAAACTGTATTCTTGCAATAAAAGATACTTTAATGATTATTTTCACCATTTATGTAAAAAGTAAAAAATACCTAGTTGGAAAAATGAAATTATTATTTCTTCTAAAAAATTGTAAATGATGTCTAATATAGTAGAAAATGATTTCCATAATCATTATAGTGTAAGAATAAAATTTTTTGATACATTTAAAAGAACCTTAATATGAAGTAATAGAGTTTTATGTAAAAATTTAATTATTGAATTCTAAAAGCCCCATATATTTACCATATATATTTATTTTTAATCCAAAATATAAAATAAATTGAATATATAATATGCAACTCAAATATAAAAAAATTATAAAACTATATATGGGGTTTAATACATTATAATCATTTAATTTTGAAAAAAATAAATATGATCATGAACCAACTTGAATTAAATTATATTTTAATATAAATCCCTAAATGTTATAGTAAAATTTGAATCAAAACCTATAAAAGAGAAATTGTGAATAAAAAAATTCAAATACTAGGAATAAATATATTTTTATGATACAACAAGTCAATGGGAATGTACACACACCACATGAAAAAAATTATTTTCATAATGTAAAACATGTAACATTAAAGTGGAAATTAAATAAAATTACCCATGACTCAAGTACAACATGATTTACATGTTTTCTTAGAAACCTATATAATAAATACATAATTTTAATTAAAATATAATTGATCCATATTAATTTTTATAATACCATATTTTAGTCACTTTTAACATTATATCACATGTTTAATAACAATTCTTAATTGACATTATCATCATGGGTGTTGACTATTCTATATTTCATATATGTTTTGGTTCAGTAATTCATGTACATATCTCTTGGTCATGCTTTTTATCATATAATGAATATTAATAATATAATAATAACATGTTTTTTACATTAACAAGAAATTTATAATCAGTTATGTAATTTGGACATGGAAATCAAATATCATCGCTTCGTGGAGGTGTTCGTCCATTTGTACGCAAAACCAATGTTATAATTTTCAAAGGATAGAAACGTATGAAGCTATGCAATATATTACCTCCTATGAATTGTTATTAGTAAATTAATATCATATATATTCATTAAATCAATCATAAAATCCAACATTATGATATGCTTAGGTATAATGAAACACATCGCTTCTCGGAGGTTGTAGTGTAGACATACACACATGCAATGTTTTCATTTCCCATTAGATTGAAATGGATATGAATAAGGGTTTTTAATGAACATAATAAAATTTTAGTACATAGAGGATAAATATGTTATTAATTTTTCAGGGTTAAGAATTATTTTGAGGATTATGAAGATATAAAATTAAATAACCCTGTAAAAGGTTATACCTCTTCTTCTAAAATATTCCATTGGACTACACATTTAGCCATATTTTGATGATATTTGGGTAAGAAAATGTGATAAATGTTTTGGGGATGTAATATAGGATGGTATTTATGTTTTTATTTAGATGTACCCAGTAATAAAAAATTACATGGTCATGATTTTTTTGAAAGAAATACATTCTTATACATTGTTTATATTTTCAGGTTTACATTTTAATGCAATTATATCATAAAAGATTTATAACATCTCATAATCATACATGTGGATACTATTAAAAATATATCTATTTTTTAAAATATAATACATTACAAATAAAACATAATTTCCTCAAATAATTGTCATAACATTTAAATTTTCCTTCTTTCTCATACACATCCTTATAACCAGTGAAAAATATTTAAAAACATAAGATATGCACAAAATTCTCAGTAAGGTATATAAGGAAAGAAGTCATTTGTTATGTGATAACACAAAAATAAATAAAACCCATTTTGTAAAAACTCATAAATATGAATGAAAACATCATATAGTTACCTTGGGACATATTTAAAATACAACTCTTACATTTGGCCTTACACATGGAATAATCATTCATTCAACTCCCATTTCCGAAGTACCCAATGTGTTGAAGAGCTATAATGGGGCTCACTTGTCATATATTGAGTTATAATGGGTTGAACCCAAAGTATATTTAGCTATAATGGGGATAAAAAATCATATATTGAGATATAAGGGGATCAACAGAACATAATTAATGTCCATGGAATATATAACGAATAAAGAACTTCATAACTTATTTACAACCTCGAGAAAAACACATTCCCATTTCAAAATCCTCTTTTGCATAAAAGTAATCCTTAGAACATAAATATTGCAACAAAAAAAATGAAAACCTATTATTGTAAAATAATTATAAAACATATACTGGAGACACTACAACATTAAAACAGAATGAAATAATAATATAACAATCATGACATAAAAAAGAAAAATATCTTTGTATTTAATAAAGGCAACATCAATAACGATTTTAAGTGGAATGTCCATTAAAAATAATATAACATTTTTGAGATAATTGATTAAATGAATGTAAAATGTATATATACTGAAAATAGACATAATACAACAAAATATAATGAAATTATATTTCACAAATCCTCTAATCAAGATAAACCCATTGATGATTAAGGTTAACCCAAATAATAAAAATTGAGTTTAGAATTCACTTACTAAATCTGGGAATGGTAACTGGTGTACACGAGAGGGTATAATTAGAAAGAATGTGGTATATAATCATTTATATATCATATGGTCACAATTGGGGAGGTGAAAAAACATACTTCATCCTTATGAATTTAAAAGAGCACAATATAGATGAGATTCATGAAAAATAGCGAGAAAGAGGGGATCCCTTACCTCCGGTTTGGCTTCCTTAAATCATGTTTAAACATCATGTATCATGTTCAAAAAAAATTAATTAATATTTTATAGAAACATATTCATGTTTATAACAACTTGTATGATTACATTATAAAATCATTCCACTGATTCATTGTTAATACTTTGTTATTTCCCTTTTTACATGTGCAAGCATTACATGGCTTCTTTGAGCAGTTCATAGAGGATTTTCTTGTCGTCTGTAAGAGAAACTAAATAAGTTTATTAAAATGGTATTTTTATGTTTATAGAACCTTTAATTATACCATTTATCATTTTAAATCCTTATTTTAGGAAAATTTATTTGTTAAAACAGTAATGATATTTTTTTGATCGTTTTGGCCATTATCCTATAATAACAAACTTATTTCATTTTAAAAATTACAGCAACTTGTGTGTAAAATATATTAAAAAGCCATACATAATATGTAATAAATTTGGTTCAACCATAAAAATTGTTTCATGAATAGTATTGAAGGGTTTAATATAAATTGAAGACACCTCATCCATGATGTATGTAAATAGACACATCATAGATGATGTTTTAATTTAAAGATAAAGTTAGAGATGAGAATAAGTATAGTGGTGAGTCACCCATAAACATGATGACATACATAATATGTCAGATAATGTATCCTTCAATATTATTGGATAAGGGGAGGTCAGAAAAGAAGAATAATAGAAAATAAAATGAAAAGAATTAAAGAAATAAATAGAGGATGTTTACTGCATGATCTCATTTCCTTGAGATCCTACATATGACCCTTTTTTGGATTTTTGGTGAGACCGGAATTTTGTGGACATTAGAAAGTGTCTTGAGAAGAATATTTGGCAGAACATAGTGAATTTTCATGGATTGATAGGTGTTTGTGGAAAAGTGGGAAATGGGTGGTATTTATAGTGTATTAGAGGAAGAGTTTTACATTGTTTTAGTTATTAAATTAATATTATTCCTCAATACTATTAATAGTTTTAATTACTATAAAAACAGTAAATTGAGAATGGGAGTTCAAAGTAAGTTTTTTTATATTATCCATGCCATCAAAAATGCTTTATTTAAATGATAATTTATATATTCGGTATTTTACTATATTTCACTATTCATCAACAATTCACGTATTTCATAAAAATCTGAAAGAATAATCGTAACCATTTCTTGAGGTGTATAATTTAAAAATTGAACTCCATTTTTTTTAAATGCTTTTTTAAATATGATTAATTTACTTTTTAAATAAAATAATATTTTATTCCAAAAATAAAAATTTTAAAACATTTATTAACTTATTCAAAGATATGGGTATATCAAAACATAAATTAAATCACATGTGTATTCTATCAAAAGTGAATTTACTATTTATAATGGAATATTAATATTAAAAAAGGTAACATTAATATTCATATGGGTATATTAATATTCACCAAAAATTAATTTGGTCTTATCAGAATCTACATAAATTACTTATTAAAATGGTGTTTGTTTGTTTTTTGAAATTCAAATCATAGAAGAGGTAAAATAATGTTTATTGGATAGTTATAACTTTGTACGTAAAATAAATTTTCATTCATTCACTTATAAAACCATGGGGTGTTACATTATCCCTGTCTTCTGGAAATTGTATCGTAATAATTTTATTTACCTATTAAACATGTGAGGGCATCTTTCATTCAAGGAATTTTATAATTCCAATGTTGCTTCTTCAATTACGGATTTTATCCACAAAACCTTAACCTAGTGGATTATATTATTCCTCAATTTTTTTTCAATATGATCAAGAATTTGAAATGGTTTCTCTTTAGAAGAATCGTTTTCTTTCACATAAACTAGTTCTGGGATAAAAACCTGAGATGAATCCGGCACAATCTTTTTCAACATAGAATCATGAAGAAAATTATGTCCTTGAGATAGAATTGGAAGAAATATTACTCGTTTTTCTACTGGTACAACATTATCTATTATTTCAATAGGAATAACAAACAGCATACGTAACTATCCTTTCTAACCAAGATGCATCACACTATTACAAGTGGATATTTTAAGGAAAACATGGCCACCTACCTCAAAAGAAAAGTCATTATATCTATTATATACATAAAATTTCAACATTCTTGGAGCTGTCCTCATGTGATTATTTACCATCTTTACATTCTCGGTTAAATCCTCTAATAATCTGTGCCCCATTATCTACCCCTCATGAACATCATCCCAAAATGCTGGAGTCTGACACCTCTTTATATATAATGCCTCAAAAGGTTCCATCTGTATAGTAGAATGAAAACTGTTATTATAAGAAAACTCAACTAAAGAATTATGTTAATCCCAATATCATTGGAAATTTATTGGACATACACTAAGCATATCATCTATTGTCTGAATCGTTTTCTGGGTCTATCCATCAGATTAGTGATGAAAGGTAGTTATGGAATTCAATTTTGTTCCCAATAACATATGAATCTCGTTCCAAAATTTAGATGTGAACCTGGGATCACTGTCAGTTAATATAGAGACAGTAACTCCATGCATCCAGATAATCTCTTTGAGGTGCAATTGATAAAGCTGATCCAAAGCCACAGTATCTCAAATAGAAATTAAATTAATAGATTTAGTCAGTCGATCAACTACAACCCAAATTGTATTGTTACCTCAAGAAGTTATTGGTATTCCACCAAACCATTCCATGGATATATTTTCCCATTTCTACTTATGAATTAGAAAATGATGAAGAACCCCCTTAAATAATTTCCTCTCTACTATATCCTTTTGACAAGTCAAACATTTCACCATAAAGAAAGATATATCCCTTTTCATTCCATCCCACCAATAAATCTATGGATGGTCTCTGTACAAATTTATATTGCTAGGATAAATTAGAGACGGTGAACTATGAGGCTCACATAATAATTATTTATTCACTTGGGAATCATAAGGTACACATAATCGCTTCCCCGATCTCAAAACACCATCATTATCCACATTATAATCTGGAAATTTACATTTCTGGACCAGTTTTACCTTTTTATGTATCTCACTATCATCCTTCTATAGTATCTTGATTCTATATGAGAGAGGAGACATCACTGAAACCTGAAAAAAATGGAATTTCATAAAACTACAACTTCCAACATGAAATTCATCAACTAAAAAAATGGGTCATGTTCGATACATAACATGGTTAATTATTCCTGATGTCTTTGACACAATGTATCATCCACTTTGTTTGATTTTGATGGATGGAAATTGATCGTGCAATCATAATCAATTATCAATTAGAGTCATCTTCTCAACCTCTTGCTCAATTACTTCTAAGTGAATCTATAATTCAAAATTTTATGATTGATATATATTTCACATTTTGATCCATATAAATGATTCACTCAAAAAAAATTAAAAAACCACAGATGATAATTCAAAAACATGTGTAATATAATTTAACTCGTGAGGATTAAAATTTCGTGACATATAAAAAATTACCTAGTCATTCCGCATCAGAACACAACTAAGTCCCATCAATGAAGCATCAATATATATGAATAATTCAATATTTATAGAAGGTAGAGTCAGAACTAATTCATTCTCTAATCTTTTTATAAATTACGGAAAAAACCATCACATTATTTTATCCATAAAAACATAACACCTTGTCAATTTAACTTAGTTGTTAGGATGGATAACTGTGAAATGTTTTCAATTTATTTGTAATATCCCTCCAGATCATGAATTCTATGAATCTCAGGATGATTTGTTGGTCTTGTACATTCATCAAAAACTTTTTTTAGTATGATCAATAGTTAGTCCATCTTTGGAAACAATGTGACCAAGGAATGAAATTTTTGGTAACCAAAATTCAAACATGCTGAATTTTCCATACAACTTCTATTTTTACGGTTTTCAAAAAAAGAATCAGATTTTTATAATGATCCTATATACTTTTAGAATATACGATAATGTTATCAATAAATACAACATAAAATTTATCACATAACTCTTGAAATATTCTTTCCATAATATCCATGAATATAGAAGGTGCATTTGTCAAACCAAAGGTCATAACAACAAACTCATAATGCCAATATGTAGTATAGAAATCTATTTTTGAAATGTTATCCTCCATCAACCTCAGTTGATGGTACCCATATCTCATGTCAATCATGGAAAAATAATGATCTCCCTACAGATGATCAAACTAGTCATTGATATGAGGAAATGTATACTTATTCTTAACCTTAATGATTTTAAAATCTCTATAATCAATGAAAAGTATAATTTAACCATCTTTCTTTTTTACAAACCAGACAAGAGTACCTCAGGGTGATGTTCTAGGATGAATGAATGTTTTATCAATAAAATAATGCAACTAAATTTTCAATTAAAAATGTTCCATTTTATCCATATGATATAGGGGTTTTGAAATTTGATTTTCCTCAGGGACTAATTGAATTTTGAATTCGGATTCATGACATGGTATGACACTTGGTAACTCATCAGGAAAAAACAACATGTTATTCATTTACCATTGAAAAATTAGAAATCTGAACAGTTACCTTGTTTTCAATGATGTGAGAAAGAAAATAGTTATTTTCATCATTCTAAATTTTCTCAGATTCCTGATATGTTTCAAGTTATATGAGTTCATTCTTGTATAGAAACTGAAAATAGTTCTAAAAAATCCATTTTCACTATAATCAATCATCGCATGATAAAAAATGGCCATCCATACATAGTATAATATAAAATTATACCAAAGTAATAACAATATGTTTTGCAAGTAATGAATATTCTATAGATAACTATTGAAATTTCCTCATAATTCCATTTTCCCTAATATTTCCCGATAAAGCCTTTTAACCAAAAGTTCTAATTTCTATTCATGAGGTGAAATTCCCAATTTACCAAAAAAAATAATCGAAAAAAAATAATGTGTAGACCCTGTATCAAACATGACTTTAGAAACATCTATGTAAACAAATAATGTACTAGATACCACTTTATTTGATGACTCAACATCAGCTACGCTTTTTGAAAATGATTTTTCCACACCCTCCTTCAATGAATATTGTTGATTTCCTACCTGAGTGACAAGCATCAGACATACATTAGAAAAATGACCAAAATCTTTACAATTGAAGAATCTCACTATCAACATCTCATTAGTATTTGAATCATTTTCCTTTTGACTCATGAGATATGTGTCAAAACATTCAACATTGATAGAACTTCCTATAATTTACAAGACATTATCAAGGATTTTTTACCACACTTTTCACAAGAAGGGAAATTCATTTTCTTACTTCTAGATTTCATTGATGAGTTCGTCTCGATTGCCAACCAACATGACTGATTCTTATTCTATTCATCATGAGGCACATATGTGTTAGAAAACTAAATATCTACTTTTTTAGTGCAATGATAATGTTTCTCATAGATTTTAAACTATTAGGAAGCTAAATATCTTTGTAGGAAAGGACTCAAACTAGAGTAAAATCAAGTAATTATAATATGAAATTCCCATGTAAAATATTGTATATACCTATCTAGTCCTGTAAAAGTTTCTTCATATATATACATAGATTCATCACCATTATACCTCAGTTATAATAATTTTTTCTCACTTCTAATTTGAATATTTTTAGGAAAGTATTTTTCCAGAAAAATAATCATAAAATCATCTCATTCCAGACTATAATGATCATCATGTTCTCCTGTATTCTTAAATAGAGAACTCAACTGATCAGATTCACCTTTAAAATTTTTTTTTGTATTACCTTTAGAGATTGCGAAAATATCATGAGATCAAATATATTTTCTAGAGAATTTATCCATCATTCAGCTATCACTGGATATGTGGTTCCACTAAATGATAGTGGATGATGCCTCATAAAATGCTTCATAAAATACATGTTTCTTTATTGTAGATCATGTTAATCTCTAGCATAGAAACCACCACCATTTATTACTTGATTTAACTGATCCACTTTTGTTAAAAACTCCTCATTTTAGATTCCAACCATTCCATGCTGCAATTTTAGATAGGAGTCAGCCTCTCAGTGCCATCCTACATCATCTTCCCTGTTTCTTCTACAGAAAACGATTCAGAATAGACAAATCACAGTTGAATAAACACAGTAATCTTCATATTATATATCATTTTCAATTAACCATAATGTTAAAATAATTTGTGGTATTTAATTAAAATCATTCTAACCCCTAATGTAATCTAAAACATCCTCTAATACCCATTATAAGGACCTTCCCTTACAATATAACATAATCTTGAGTTTTATATATGAAATAAATTGTTACTTATTGAGGATTATTTCATTTTAAATTTTTTTCATAATTATAACATAAAATGTACATAACATCTCATTATCATACATGTGGATACTATTAAAACAATATCCATTATTTCAAAATATAAAACATTTAAAATAAAATTTAATTTATTTGGAAAATGTTCATGACATTGGAATTTCCTTCCATATTTCTCGTACACATCCTTATAATCTATGAAAAACATTTAAAAACAATGTATGAGCACAAAAATCATAGTAAGGTATATGCAGAATGATGTTGTTAGACAAGTGATGACATAAAAATCAATAAAACTCACTTTATAAAAACTCCTTAACATGCATGGAAACATCATGGTGTTTTCTTGGGACATATTTACAATATCACACAAACAATCAACCTTACACATTGAATAACCAATAAGGAAACTTCCATCTTAGGAGAACCCAATGTATTGGAGAGATATAATGGGGATCACCCATCATATCATGATCTATAATGGGCTCAACCCACTCTATATTGAGTTATAATAGGTCTCATCGATCACATATTGAGATATAATGGGATAAAACCAACATATATAATGTTTAAGGAATATTTCTTTGATAAATAACTTTATATCTCATTTACACCCATCAGTAAAACACATTCACATTTAAAAATCCTTTTTTTAAAAAATTGCTCTTAGAATATAAACACATCATACACAAAATAATGAAATCTTGTTATTCAAAGATTACTATAAACAATATAATTGAGAAAATATATAATTAAAAGATCATGAAATAATAAGAGAACAAAATGACATGACAAAAAGATAAAATCTTTTTAAATTTTATAAAGGAGACATCTAAGAGGGTTTTAAGAGTAATGCCCTTTACAAATACAACCAAAATTAAGAGAGAATTTATTAAATGAAGGGAATATATATATATATACTATAAATAAACATTCTACAATATAATATAATAAAATTATATTTCAAAAATTCTCAAATCAAGATAAATCCATTTATGTTGATAGTTAAACCAAATAATTGGAATTGGGTTTTGAATTTAATTTACGAAATTTCGGCACGGTAGCAGGTGCACATGGGAAGGATTAATGAGAGAGAAAGGTGTATATCATCATTTATATAACATAATTGATATATGGGGAGTGTGAAAACATAATCGATCTATAAGAATTAAAAAATCACAATATAGATGAGATTCTAGAATAAAAGATAAAAAGAGGGGATCCCTCAACTCGGGATTGACATCCTTCAAACATCTTTAAACATTCCATATGAAGATTAAAATAGAGTTATTAATATTTTATATAATGATATTAATGTTTATAACACCTTATATGACCACTTTATCACATAATTCCACCAATTTATTATTAATACTTTGTTACATCCCTTGTTACGGGTGCGTGCAATGCAAGGATTTCATGAGCGGGTAGTAATGGAGTTTCATGTCAGTTGTAATTGAAACTAAAAATGTGGACTGAAAACATATTTAATTGTTCCAAAACCTTAAATTATAACATTACTCATTTAATATATTGATATTAGGTTTATTCAATAGATAAAACATTAATGATATTAATTTTGATCATTTTGGAAATTATCCGACAATAACAAAATTGTTTTTATAAATAATAAAATGTGTAAAAAAATAATACAGAACAATACAGAAGATATAATAAATAAATTATATCTTCAATAAACTATAAAAACTTTTTAATGATGATAATTGAAGGGAGTAAGGGAAATTGAAATCACATCATACACAATGTCGGTAAATCAATAAATCACGGACGATCATTTAAATTCTAGAAGAAGTGGGAGAGTAAAAAAATTATAATGGTGAATCTTACATTAACATGATAAAATTATGAATATGTAAGATAATAGATCATTCATGCCTCATGGATAAGGGGAGTTAGGGTAAGAAGAATAATAGAAAATAAAATGAAATGAAAATAAAGAAAACATAAGAGGATGATTACCTATTGAACTATTCTCATTGAGATCCTTCTTGAGGCCCTTTGTTTTGGGATTTTAGTGAGACCATAAAGTATGGGACGTGGGTAAGGGGCTTGAGGGGAGTATTTTTCAGACTATAGGAAAGTATCAATTCATCATATGTGTGGTAGGAAGAGGGGGGAAATGGGTTGTATTTATAGTGGAGGAGAGGATTTTAACATTATTTTTGTCATTAGTTTAATATTATTTCTAAAAATATGAATATTCTAAATTATTTTGAAAAAATAGTAAACATAGTATTTCAATTAAAACTAAGAGTTCTTACATCATCCATTATGTGAAAAGTAGTTTATCTAACTGATAATTTATATATACGGTATTTTATTGTATTTCACTATTCATATAAAATTCTTTTATTTTAAAAAAATATGTAAAATTCACCTTAATAATTTTTTGGTGTCTAGAACCTAATAATGAACTCCATTTTCTAAAAATAATTTTTTAAATATGATTAATTTAATTATTAAATAAAATTATACTTTATTCTAAAAATAAAAATTCTAAAACATTTATTTACTGAATCCATGATATGTGTATATCATAACATCAATTAAATCATATATGTATACTATCATATGTGAGGTTACTATTCATAATGTTAACATTATATTCATATCAGTATGTTCCTATTCACAAAAAATTATTTTTTATTTATCAAACTCTATATAACTTTCTCATCACAACCGTGTATACCGTTTTTTAATATTCAAATCATAAAAGTGGTAAAATTATGTTTATGGAAAAGTTATAACTCTCTTTCTAAAACAAAGTTTCATGAAATTAATTTTAAAAACATGGTGTGTTACATTATTTTTTGCTCTATGTTTCTCATTTTATTTCAATAAGAGAGGAGTGGTGGGGAACTATTATAAGTGAAGTCGATGGAAAACATGTAAATAATTGAAATATTAATATTTAATATTTCTATATTGAATGTTAATTCTAAACGTAATACTTTATATTCTAGGAAAAGTATAATAACACAAAACTATAATCAATAAAATATTTTGTATGTGTGGAGGTGTAATTTTAAAAAAAATTCAGTTTAACCCATTCGTTAACCATGTTTGACCTTAACTACGGTAACATTCTTTCACTCTTTTATAGTCCTCGAATATATTTTAAAAATACCACTTTAAAAATAAATGAATCATGGATGATATAAGATATAATTATCCATCGACATGATTCAATATAGCTTTCTTAGAAATTTATAATGATTCACATGTTATTTTTAACCATTAAATATCATTTTAAGACATTTTCAAAATAATTCAAATATCTTTACTTTAAAAAAATCAATTAAATAATTTATCTAGAATTTAAAATAATATATACATTATTATTATCAATAATATTTACTGGTAAACATAATTCAGCAATAATATATGACTTTTAATGTTTTAAAAATCTTTTAGTTGATTTTTATAATATTTTTAGAAGCAACACATTATTTTTGAATATGTGTTCAAGGAAATCATAAAATATTTAAAATAAAAAATTAAATTAACATAAAAAAATATTATTTTTTAAATAACTATTTATCACTCATCCAATATTAGTTATATAATTATTAATAATGATTAAATACATTAAAAAGAAATTGAGTAACATTTTATGAATTTTTTGATATAAAATAATATAATGGAAATAATTAAAGGAACTGGCCCAATAAATGAAATATATTACAAAATATCGATTTTTATGGATGATCTAGTCTATTAAAATTAAATATATCCAAGTCCTGGGAATATTTTGAGTCAGTATCCCACATTGTTTCCTTAATTAACATGATTTACCAATTTCTATAGTATAATCATTTACCGTGGTTACTATTTGTTATGAATAAAACATAAATTGATATATTTAACAAACTTTATCCTCCAGATTGTCAACATGAAATCACTTCTAAAGATAAAATATATTGAATTTACATAATTTTATGTTAATTTATGTTCATAAAATTCATTAAAAACAATCAAGAAGAGTGTGTTTTAGACATAAAAATGAACATATACCAAAAAAACTATATTATTGATTCTTATGGAATTTTTAGAATATTTTTAATTAAATGGTTATTTATATATAATTAAAAAAATCCATGAAATCATGGTTCTTTTAAATTATATTATTTAATAGAAAAATATTATTATTTTAAAAAAATCGACCTTTTACACAGTTCACTCAAAAAAATATTTTAAGAAAAATTTAGAAAATTCACCATAATGTAATTTGGACATGATTATTCCAGAAATTCTGTCCATATTTTGATGTATAATTTTGAAAATTATCATAACATAATTCTAATTTTCCATGTATTTAATTATATAAAACCATTTTAGGAGATAAAAGTAATTTTAAATCATAAAATGAATTTGTAATTATTCATTTCTTAATAACATTAATTTAATGAATTTTAAAATTATTGATTTTATTATTTTTTTATTTTAAGGAAAAAATGTATTACATATAATTAATAATTTGTTCACTGTATTTCATTCCTCCAACCCAACTACTGAGTAATAACACTCATATTTAAATAATATTATTTCATGGTTTATTTAAGGTCATTATTGTACATAATTTATTCTATAAAATATAGTGTTATTTGGAAATAAAATAAAATCCAAAATCATGTGGTATCACATTCTCCCAACCTTACTGAAATTTTAGCATTAAAATTATAAATACTATTTTCTAAACTAAATTTATCATAACATAGTAATAAAAATAGATATAGAATTTATATTGAAATCTAACATCCATGTTTTGGCCGAGAAAAATATTGTAAACGTATCTATATAATAATCATAGTTGAAAAAATATATATGAAAATGACCAATGGTTTTTGAGACCTTATTCCCACATAATACTTGATATTTTTATCTTTATATTTCACATGATTGAATAATTACATTAAAATTTGGATTGAAATAATATAAAATTTTCATACATTATTTCATCCCGTTATATAATCATCATTTTCCCTTTATGTTCATAATGATGGTGAAATTTTGTGGTATAAATAGTAAAGATCAACTTTTAGTCTTTTTTATGATTCACAAAATAACAAAAAGTTATTCCTCCTATCTAGAAAAAAATAAAATCACAAAATAAAATAATAACTAATATGAATAAAAATTCATAAATATTAATATCCAAATTCATAATAGAAACCAATAGAAAATTTAAAACTCCACAAATATTATTGAATATTTTTTACCAAAAAATAGTAATGTTTGAATATATATTCTTCTAAAATCCTCATATTTTTTCTCCCAATATAATATTATCCTAGAATTATTTATATGAAATAATTTTATTTTCAACGTTATAATTTCACCCATATACACTATAAATAAAATGAACTAGAATTCACCATTGATCACCTTTTTTATATCACGTAATATATATCGATGTCATATGTACATTCTTAAAAAATTACAGACAATCATTTTTTAGATTGATTTTCACCATTCAACATCTATTTCCTATATTCATATTTTTGAACATTTCTATTAACATAATAGGATTAGAACAATCCGTTGATTTTTTCTTTAATCCACATAAGGAACCACTATTGGTAAATACTAAAATATTATAATAATATATTTTCAAAATTGATTTTAATTACCCTAAATTCAAATCCAGAATAGTTATTGTCATCCATGACTATTGATATTTAATTAGATTCTATCACATAAAGGGAAACTAATATTACATCCATAGAGTTGATATTTTCTCAAAAAGAATCATCATAAAATAAACATTACAACTTAAAAAAATTCAGTTACTTTTTTTCTCATGAACTATTCTCTAATTAATCCCATGATCTTCACAATACCCAGGGAATTTCTTGATTTCACTAATAAATACAACAAAAAAATTATTTCGGTCATCCTTAATTCCCAGGAGATTGGTTTACATAATCCTTTATCTCTTTATATTTGTATCACTAGACATTACTAGATTATTTTTTACCTTTACAATTATGAGAAAGATGACATATTTTTTCACACTTTCATTAAACTCCCATATACATTATAAATTTATCAAAGTTATTCTACCCATATTCTTGATAAACAAAGTTTTAATGTTTTTACATTCACAATCTTTACAACATAGGAATTCATGGAAATCCACATTTCTATCATTTTTATGATATACTTTTAAGTTTAGAATGATTGATTGTACTTGAAATAATTGGTTAGGAATAATGAAAATATTATTTAAATTATCTTATCATATATTTGGTTTAACCATATGGGATTTAATATTAATCATATCCTAATTTTCTTTCACTAATATATATATGGTCTTGAATGGTTAAACATAGGTTTTACAAACATTATTAATAGGGTAATCCCTACATTGACCACCAGTTTTGATTCACTTCCTTCCTCTAGGTTACATCCATAAATAATTACACTCACATATTTTTCCTGAATTCATCTTGAATAATTGAAAATGGATAAAATTCGATAATAATTTTTAAAATATGATAAAAGATTATAATAATTTCTATATTATCTATGTACTTCACAAATATCATTACCAAGGGTCCTACAGAACACCCTTCAACACCAAATATTGGAACATATTCTTCAGTAACAGAAATCCAATTCTTAATTATTACATTAGTAAATGATATATGGGATAAAACCATAAGGAATCCATCCATTCAGTAATCTTAGTATATTATATACATTTATTATTTATGTTTTACATTGTAACAATATAACATAACATAAAATTATTATTGAATCCAGTAGGACCATTCAAAGATTCATTCTTCATGTTATTGGGAAATGAAATCTAAATATTGGGTGGCCTCAAATGACCTGTTAAATTTTCTTATAAATGAATTAATAATGAGTTATTTTGGATTATTCAATATAGTATAATGTATAACCAAAACATAAGAAATTTAATAAAAAATATGGTCATATAATAAATACATGTATAATATCTACTAAATAATTATATGGAAAATAATAATTGAATTATCAATGAAAAAAATTCATTATTTTATATATTCATGACCTAAATGTCAAGGCCTTGCCCAAAAATTCTATAATCTTATTGAAAATGGATTTCCTAAGAAATTATTATTGATTGGGTAGGTATATATAAATTTCCCAAAAAATATTCCCATTTTTTTATATCATGAGACCTATTGATGCCTTATGGGGATATCTATTACCAGGATGCAGACAACACTTTTCATATTATGTATTCATCACATATTTAATGATCAGTAAATATTATTTTTAAGATTCCTTATAAAAAATAGTTATCTATATTGAATAATTTACATGGAATATTTACCCATAAAATGAAATACATTTTTAATAAATTTATATATATATTACACAGAAATATTATATGGTTGAGAAAAAATTAATGTTATTGAAATGATTCTATAAAAAGCAATGATACTTTAAAAATGGTGATTGAGGATAATATAAGTTCCAATGAAATTATGGATTGTTATAGTGAATGTTATCATGATAAATATAGTGACAAAAAATCCCAAAATAAGATTGGCATGAATGAAATCCATCATGTTATCATAAATAATGGTTTTAAAGTAATATATGCATCCTGGAAATGGAAAATAAAATTGTAGATTACCGTTAAACGTAACTCCATTTTATCTTTATGTAAGAAAAAAGTTATAAATCACTATCCAAAAAGTTCTCAATAAATAAAGATATTAATAAAAGTTTAATTTGAGAAAATTATAAAAAAATATTCATAGAATATTTTTAAAAATATTATCATTGAAAATAATAGTGGAAACTAGTAATGGAATTTGGAAATATAGTACTATTAATAATGATCATAAATTATATTTGTGTAGTAAATGATAAAAACAGGATTCTATTCACATATGTGTTGAAAATATGAAAAATATATTATTTTAAAATTTAGAAAACTAATATATTTAATTTATTAAAAAATATAATTATTTTTTAAAATGGATTCAAATAACCATGTCTGTGTATATAATTACATTCATGAATCATTTAATATAACATTAATTTGGAAGTAAAAGAGATGGAAATAGAATGTTAAAACGATATTTTTAAAATAATTTCCCTTATAGGTAATGTAATTATTGATTCTTAATCAAAGAAGAGGAGAAATCCAATATAAATATGTAAAATAAAAATAACTAGAGTAGTAGAAATGATACGGGGTGTAAGATATTAGGATCATATAACTTCCCAAAAGGAAACATTAATAAAAAAAATCCTAAATTAAAATGTGATTGTAATAGAAATCATTCATTTCATTGAAATAATTTGAATAAAACCCAATACAAGAAAAAACAAGAATAATAATATCTGAGCACCTTGTTTAAAGTGGGATTTATCATATTATTTTTTATATTTGAGGAATATATATCATTGAAAATAAAGTAGGTTATAAATGTAATGTATGTCTCATTGATGTGGAAATGAGGTCAAATTACCATTACACCAAATAAAACATTATTTTTCTTCACTATTAATCTCCCTTACAATAAAATCAAATTTATTATACATCTATAACAATGAATTTTCAATTTTTATATCATAATATATAATTTAATTAAAATATTCTATCACAGAATTATTTAAAATTCATTATTATATTCATCATCCTAGTTATTGACTCTTCTATTTTAATACATGTTTCATTTTTTAAGTTTCATTACATTTCTATTGTTTATGGATATATAATATCTATAATATTAATTAATAAATAGTTATTGTTCTTATTTATTAATTTTTTTCATTCATGAATGTTATACATGAGAATAAAATCAAATAATTTAATTAATAGAGTAATCCACACATACGAACAAATTACACAATCATTTTCAAATGGAAACAATTTTACGAAGGTAAGTATAATATTAATTTGTAATAATAATAATTTTTTCATGAATATGACATATATAAATTTAATACATCATAACAACCAATATTTTTAGGTAGTGATAAAAAAATCAAGTCACTTTGTAACGGTGTTTGTCCACAAGTATATGAGTGATGTTTTTTCTCAAAGGACAGAAAGGATATGGGTGATATTTTTTTCGTAATCATAAAAAAAATTTAATTAAAAAATGATATTTATATTGTTATATCATCATGGTTAGGATATAATTAAATGACGCAGAAGAGAATCAAAATGAAATAAATAAATTTGGAGTTATACTTTATTGGAAATCCTCATTTTTCATGCAATGGTCCTCAGAGAATTTAAAAATACATGGGATAGGGGAAAGTGATATATTACAACATTTTGTTATGTTATTAGTGGTGTTATGTGGATAATTTTTCTAATATGTGTGGTGAGGAGGTTCAATTTTATAAGATTGGTTGGTGGGAAATAGTTAAATACGATAAACAGTACTATATTATATGAGTATAAATCATTTAGAATGTAAATAAACTATATTAAATTAAATAATTAGGATTATTAGGTAGATATATAATAAAAATTCCAATTTTTGAAATGATTATGTGTCATTTTAAACAATATCTATTTGTTTAACCGTGTCACTAACACCATTTAAACTTAACCATTTTAACACATTATTCACTTACCAGTGTTTATAAATGAAATTTAAAAAATTTCATGTGACATAGAACTGAACCATGAATGATACAAACAAAAATATTCCCTTTCAATTGAGTAATAATATTTTTTTTCATTATTCTGTATTGATTTAAAAAATATTTATAGACCATAAAATCCATTTAAGGTTATTTGTTTTACTATTCACATATCATAGCTTTACGAGAATCAATATTACAATGGAAACCCAATATAAAATAAAAAAATTAAAAATATATCTGTATTAGTGAATAAATATATAGATAAGTATAATTTATCAAAAAATTCAATACTTTTGTTTTTTTAGAATCGTTTGTTTGATTTTCTATTTCTTTCAAAATAACTTCATTGGTATTGCATAATCCATTAATAATGTTATACTTTTAAAAAAATATACAAAACTACGATCATAAAATATTATTAACATTGGAAATAAACATTTATAACTATTTATTTCTTTATTCTTTCCCTTGACAAAAAATAAGTGATATTAACATAAAGAGTATGGCATTTTTTAAATTTATTTTTCTAAAATAATATAAAAGTCATAATCAAAGGAAATTAGTTCTAAAATTCCATATTTTTATGCTTGGATTTTCATGTTATATTTTTTATTGTTACATGAATGAATGAGAAATATTGGGTTGATTTTAATATCGTGTCCCATAATGTTGACCTTAATGAACCTATTAACCTCATTACATTACCAATAAACTGTTACCATGGTTACTATTCATTATGACCTGAAATGAAATTGAAAGATTTAATAATTTAAAACCTACAAATTCAAAATATAGAATCTATTTTTTAGTATTTCATTCTTATAAATTTAGTAACATTATTTTTAGAAAACAATGAAAAACACATCAAAAACATTCTACAAAAATGTTTTTTTAATCATAAAGATGAACTTATAAAAAATAAAATATATTGTTTAATACTATAGAATTAAATGATACATGTTTATTAAATTGTATATTATGTTTCATTAAAATTAAATCTGAAATAACCTGTTATTTTTAAGATAAATTATTCATTGAGATGAAATGAATGTCTTTAAAAAACTATATTTTCACTATTCATTGAATGTCAATTTTTTTGAAAATATAAATAATTATCCATCAGATATTTTTTATAAGATATTTTAAAAAGTATATATATTTTTATGTTGAAGTTTTTTTGTCAGATGAAATCACTTATAATTATCGTGAAATAAAACTCATAAAAACCATTTTTTGATGAAAATCAATTTCGATGGATAAACTGAATTTATTCTTATTCTTTACCCATATAAATGATAATTTTTTTAATTAATAAATTAATTTTATTAATGAATAATTATCTTTGTAACACTAAATAATGTTTTTATTATCGTTCATATTTTCCAACCTAATGATTATGTTATAATTTTTATATTTACCTTATAATATTTTCTCTTTGTTTATAGTCACTGTTTAGTTTGGTGTATTCTGCAAATCATAGTTTTATATTAAAATAAAATATAAATAAAAATCTCAGTGTATTATATCAATTCGTTGAGGTAATTTAAAAAAAAAACAACAGTTTGTAATATATATTTTTTTCACAAACACAGAAGGAATATTCTTGTTTTCCATAAAACCAATGGAATAATGGACTTTTCTTATAATTCGTGAATACATATGATTTTATTAATATAATATTTATTCACAAAATAAAAATTTTTATGTATCATTTTTTATAGATGTGATAGAAAATCATGGATTCCATATTTAGTATATATGCATAAATTATATTTTCCTTTTTCAATAAAAAATGTTAAAGGCATATGATGATTATTTATTAAAAAGAATAACATTATATATTATTATATTAACTATTTAATTATATAATAATTTAAAATTTATATTTGGAAGATAATTAATGAAATTAATAGATGATAGATCATGATTATTACATATGTTGAGGACTTGAGTATCCCCTTTGAGTACTTCTTGTAAATAAAGAACTTTTCCCAAAAACTTGTTTTCATAGGATTAAAGTAATTAAATAAGAAACTTGGGGAATTAAATTTTTTAGTGTATTAGAGACAAAATAAAATTTTTATACTGAAATTAAGTGGGTAATAGATGATCATTTTTATTACTGGAGAGATTATCATCTCTATAAATAGAAATTCTATATATATATATATAATATGTTTCACATGGAAATATGTGAAGAAATGGAAAATAATAGATAGGATAAAAATTTTGGACGAGTCAAACCAATAATATAGCGTCCTATACTTTTCATTCAATGATATAAAGTTTCAATAGATAAGTATTAAATGAAAACCATTAATATCCATTCTAGAACCATAAGTTTTTTGTCTATTTAGAGGGTAGATAAATTAAAATATTATTTAGTTAAATTTCTTATTTTAACTCCTAATTTTACTGAAATTTTTTACCCAAATTAAAATACCCTAATTAATATAATTATTCATAACTCATGGAAAGGAAACATAAAAAGGGTGAGTTCAGATGCTCATTAAAGGTATACATTAGAGTTATAATTCGACAATCATATAAAATCATAAGATAAGATTATGGTAATGAGATCATAAACATAAAACCAATATTTATACCCTACATTTCATGGTTATTATAGACAATTCGTGTCATGAAACATTTTCATTTAAAAAGGAATGATTTATAACACAGATCAAACATCATAATAAATTATAAATTATATGTGAATATATAAATAATTTCAAAAAACATAGGTACAACCATACACATAGAAATAATTTAATATTTTAATGTTAACTACAAAAATGTTAAAATCATAGTGGGTCATGTAAGAACACATTTTTTCAACATCATAACAGATCATTCATCATTACATGTTTCCAATAGTGGATCATTCACATTGACATGCTTTCTATATTAGATAAAGCACATCGGCTTGTTTCCAATAATTATTCCATGAGATAGAAAACAATACCCAATGTATTTTAGGGATATATAACTTTGGTACCACCTATTACATAATAAAAAAACATAAATATGTGTACCATAAGGACATAATATATTCATTATATATAAACTCTAAGCAATTGTATTTAAAATGGGATTCATACATTTTTAAAAAATTCCTCATAGTATGACCCATGTAAAATATGTAGTTTCCATTAACATCTCATCATCATAATAATAAACTATAAAAATAAATAATAATGATGGTACCATTGGATCATATCCCCTATAAAAAATTAGTGATTTCAAATTATGTAAACATAGATAAAAATTCTATTAAAAGATAACTAGAATATTTCTCCAAGAAAATACCCTTTTTATTTTGAAATCACATATTTAAAATATTTGTAAAATAATATGGAAAACATTTTATTTTAAAATATCATTGAAAACATTAAAAATATTCTTAAAGGAATTGAGTGTTTGTGATAGCAATACATTTTATTCTTACCATGTATGATAAAATAAATATCCCGTTATCAAATTTGTTAAAAAGTAAATCATTTAAAAATGACAAAAATAATAATTTAGAATTGTTTAAGATAAGTAATACATTGGGGAAAATTACTTTTAAATATCATTTAAGAATGATAATTAAAAAAATTAATGAAAACATCAATGATAAAGAAAAAGATTTTCATCCAAAGATGAAATAAACAATGCTTTATAAAAAAAATTTCTTGATCATTTAATTAACTAAATATGGGAATATTATCGAAATACATAAAAATTCAGGAATAAATAGAGGAGGAAAAATATTAAATATATTTTTCAATTGGGAATAATTAATGGTACTAAATTAATAGTAGGTTATAAAGAATCACTATTACATTCAGATTGGAACATTAATGACTTTCCTCATTTCTCATTATTCATTATATTCATTCAATATACATTTTTAATAAATATATATTAATTATACATGTAATATATACCCACATTTATATATATTATTCCATATAATATTTACTATTAACATCTTATCATAGGTTTATTAAGAATTATTATGTAATGTCACTATATCAAGCGATAACAACATTATTTTTAATGCATGATTTTGTTCAATAGTTTCAGTACTTAAACATTTATCATTGTTACATCATGCCTACAATTATAATTGTTGTATTAATATTATATAAATTAACTATATATTAATATATATTTACATTCTCCTATAAATGTTAAAGATTTGAAATGAATTAAACCATTCAATGAGATGGTTGGCCATACGTACACATGAATGTCATTTTTAGTTTTGAAAATATGGAATGAATGAAATGAAAATTATAATTTACTCATAATAAATATTTATTATATCATATATAAAATAGATATTAATTTTATTTACCCATATTAACATCCTTGTACAATTTATGAAAAAAATGGATCACATCACTTCATGGATATTATAGTCCGCATGTATCCATAAGCAATGTCATCATTTTACAATGGAATTAATTAAGGATAATAATGGATTTTTAGATCTTACAAAAGATTAAGTATATTAATGATACTAAAATTATTATTTTGTATTTTTAACCATAAGTTTTGATTAGGTATTACAAGAAATATAAATAATAACACCTGATTAAGATTTATAAATTATATTTTCTGAATCTTCTTGGGAATACATAATAATCCCTATAGGGGTGGTCTTTATGAAATAAAATACAATCGAGTATGTAATGAAGGAAGTTGGTAATGTATTATAACACGTTTTCATGGATCTAGACATCTCAAAATATGTTATTTATATAATATAATATGTAAGATTTTACATGTAAGGAGAGGGACACTCTAGAAATTACTAAAAGTATTAAATTAATAAATCATGATTTCCATAAAATTATCACAAAAATTGATAAAATTAAAATACATTATGAGTATGAGTTTAAATAATTTCAATAAATAAAATTTAGATTTTTGGGTTTTTAATCATATCTCTTAGTTTTAATTGTGGTTACCCCTTTTAAAAATCACAATAATATCGATGTTTTTTACTTACTAGTGGTTATGAATTTCACCATAAAATAACATGTGAAACATAAATGAACCAAAATTAATATATAAAACAACTTATCCTTCAATTTTCTAAATATCTGTTTTTTATTAATTTGAAATAATTCTTAAAAAATAATATTATTAATATTATATAATGAATATTATTTTTTGAACTATTTAATAAATAGGAATTTGAAAATTACATGACTATAAGGGAATAATAACATTAACCTCTACCACATATCTAAATTTTTATAATAGTTTTAAAAATTACGGAACATAATAATTCATCCAAATTGTATAAATTTTAATATTTATAAAATAATTAATTTTTCCACTCTTAAATGAATAAGTATTTTATCAGTGTTTGATAGGAATATAAGGTAATAATTGATTTAGTAAAAATTATAACTAAATTAAAATGATATAGGAAACTAATTCAAGAGAGTGAAATTTTGACTATAGGTATATGAATGTCAAGAGAGTGAAATTCTGTTTTATTATTTTATAAAAACTATATAAATGTTATAATTAATTAAAAATGGAACCAAGTGATTATATATTTGAGAAATGGATAAAAAGGAATTAAATTCATTTATTCAACTATGTAAATGAATGTTTTATCTAAAATTTAAAACCTTATCCCAAAATTTTAAAAACATTTTACATGTTTTCCTTTACATTAGTGACAATAATTACATTGGTGACTATTCATAATTACCCAATATAAAATTAAAATATTTAAAAAATTGGGATATTCTAATTCTAAATATTGAATCCATTTATCAAGATTCAATTTTTAAAGGAGGGAAAATTTAATATAAGATGAAACAAAAAAACTAAATGAAAAATTATATTTCATGAAAATGAATTGTTATATATAAAAATATTTTTATACCAAATTCACCCATAAAAATGATTAAAATAAGTTTAATGATATTATTGATAATATTAGGTAAATTAAATTTACATTTAAACTATCTTAAAATTTTAATTTTCTATATTCGTGAAACAAAATATTGTTTTATAAAATAAAAAATACTTTTCACAATTTAATAGAAAAATAATCCTTTTGGAAGAATCAATAAAATAATCCTAATTTTATATTAATATTATAACATGAAAAAATCATATATTTTTATCAATCAAAATTTCTAATATTTTGAAAAAAAATATTTATAATATTTTCTCATAAAATGAAACAAAATTAAATTTATAAAAATGTATTTCTGAAGATTAAATTGAGAATAAAAAATTGAGTACATATTTCTAAACCATTAACTAATAATTTTTTTTGAGTAATCCCTTTATAGATATTTCATAATATTGTTTATCTTATCCATACACACTAATTTAATGCCTAGGTGATAAGTGTAATAATAATAATAATGTAATTTTATAATATGGTTTTTTAAATTGGGTTTTGTATATAAAGAAATATATATATGATATAAAACATATTATATTAAAAAAATATAATAAAATATTAGGGACTTACATTAAAAAACCATTAAAATAAATTTCTCTACCAAAATTTTATATATTTGGTACAAAAATGAGGATATATCTATATCATGATGTTCTCACATTCCCTTCTATCTTCCCGTAATTTATAGTTTCTCCACAAAACATTATCCATGTTAGTGGTATTATTTCATAGAAATTTCAATCTATAGTTTAGAATCTCCAATGGTTACTCCTCAAATGATAGATCTTTTTTTAGTATTTGAATTCTGATTTCAGTTCATATAAAGGATTACGTATGTAATACCTCAGGAGTGATATGTGGAACACATAGTGAACATGAGTGAAATTAGGTGGAAGTGAAAAACAATATGATACTATCCCAATATAATAAACTAATTTAAAGTGAATGATATATCATGGTATTAAAATTACCTTATTTCAAAGTCTCATAAATATTTTCCATATAGATATTTTTTTGAATACCATTCGCCAAAAATTGAGCTTGTGATCTCACTGGTGATTATATGAATAACATGTATATTGATTAATGGATTCATGTATGCATAGATGAATTGATCTAACCTTCTCTTTTATTTCTTCACGTATCTCACATCCTAACAAATTTCATTCTCCAACTACATTAAAACATGTTTTATATCTACATTTCCTTCCACATAGGGATTAATAATGATCCTTTTGAATTATTGAGTAAAATATATTTTTGTATGAAAACTCAATTAGAGGAATATTTTGGTGCTAAAAATCATTAATATCTATAAAAAGAAACCTCAAAATATTTTACATGATTTAAATTGTTGTATTAGACTGAAAATCTCTCTAAGGACAATGAAAATTACACAAACTCAACTCTGTATCGAGAGCCCACTAATGTCAGTTCCAAAATATCAAGGTAACCTATGGTCCCAATTAGGTATAATATAATGTGGTACTCCATTCCATCTTATCAATTACTTAATTAATATCTAGAAAATTTAGTAAAGGGAGATATATAATTTTATAGAAATAATATATGTAAACCTCATTAGTTGATCAACTATAACAAAAAAATCATTACACCCTATTTATTTTTTGGAATGTCTGGGAAAAAATCCATAGTGATATTTTCCCATTTCTATTTTAGTATGTTTATTGATTATAACAATCCATTATACTAGTGTCCATCAACCTTACCTGACTATCCTACTAACCCCTAAGATAAAAAATTTACAACATTTCTCATCAATTCACTCCTCTAAATATAGTCTTTCATATCTCTATAAATGTTCATCCTTATTGCATGAATAGAGAGTGATGAACTTTGTGATTCATTAATAAATATCCTTTTTGAAATCTTGTATTGATGTAACAAATACCTAATTCCAAAACAATAAATTTATATCACAATGAATTTTAAAATCATAAAAATTTCATACCTTATTTTATGAAACTATATATTCATTCTCATCCACATTAATCATTACAAAGATATATGAATGGACATTCATTGAAGAAAGATATGATTTATCTATTTTCATGAAGAATTTATGTATAATATTCTATAAATTCATATTTATTTGATCTATTTAAATCATCATCCTGGATAATGTAGCATGTTATATCTTACATATAACATATACCATCTTTTTCACCTTCCCATGGAGGTAGTGTATTGAGAAATGATTATAATTAATCAATTAAACCTAATTACCTGGTGGATAGTAAAAAAATATTTATGTGATGTTATACATAAAAAATATGTGATATATATTTAAGTCACAAAAGTATTGATAAATTTAATTCCATTATATCTATAATAAAAAAAATATTGTTTCCAATTCTAAATCATGATCCTGATAATTTTTATCGTGAATTTTTAATTAGAGGGAAGCATATGCTACCACTACATCATTCATCATGGAGAAACATCTGAGTCCCTTATCTAATTAATATTTATAGATAATTAATCATTCTCTATTGAAAGGTAGTGAGAGTATAGTTTCACTGACAAACCATCTCATTAGCCTATAGAAATTATATTCACCTTCCTCTGTCTTTAAGAAAAAAATAACATGCAATGTAAAAATTTTGAGTTAATTCGATATTCAAGTTAAATATCACAAAAAGATTCAGTAATATCCAGAAAACAAAACAAATCATTTGATATATGTAACCGTGGTTGGTATCAGAAATTTTTCAATAACATCCATCATTAAAGGATATAATTAAGTATCCTTACAAGAGATTATATAATAAAATAATAAAACATCATAAATCATAATGTTTCACCTAATAAATATTTTATAAAACTTCTCATTTCATAAAATATTCATCACAATTCTAATTTGAACATCTTGATCTTCCTTTCTATTTTACTATTTATGAATATCATCAAAATATACTACCAAAATAATATCAAGGTAATATCTACATACTCTATTAATTTAACCAATTATGATAATATGATAATTAGTAAGTCCAGATGGCATAAAAATTAATTAATAATTCCCATAACTCACAAACATGGTTTAAATATGTATATACTTCTTTGAAACCCTATAATTTTGAAACCCAAAATTAATTTAAATATTGTAATTGTTTTGATATCCATTTAATTGATAAAATATATCACCATTATGGGGTAGAGGATACATATTCTTTACAATGATCATGTTAAGATCTTGTTAATAAATATTAAGATCCATTGAACCAAATTTCTTCTAATAAAAACGAAAAGTTGAACCCCATGGTGATGTACTAGGGTGTATGAATCCTTAATCAGTAATATTATATAGTTTCTTCTTTGATTAACACAACTCAATAATGGATAATATATATGGTTTCCTTGAAATAGTAGTACCTCCATGTTTGAGTTCTATTGAAAAATTATCTTTACAATTCAATGGGAGGCTAGTAAACTCTTATGTATTGACATTAATAAAATCACATACCATAGGTGTATCCAAATATTGATTTTCTTCTTAGAAATTTTATATAAACACCCATCAGGGATAGAATTGGATACCCATAAGATATATTTCATTTCTATTAGATTTTTCTATTCATCATTGTACTAAGAGATGATAAGATATATATTAGGAATATGAAATATTGATTTTAATCATCTAAAATTGATATGGTCCGTATATAAATAAATATAATCAATTAATCTATTAAAATAAAATTCATCCAATAGGAATATCACATGATTTTTGTGAATTAATTCCCTCAAACAACAATCCTATAGGAATTATAGAATTGAGTTCTGACCATATTACCAATATAAAATTTCACTACCAAATAAAAATTTATTATTTATTGTGGTAATTGAATACACCATTAAAATTCCATATACATAAGAGAGAGGGTAGAGACATAATCAAATAATAAATTAGTTATCCTTGAGAGGATTATAATAATACATTTCAGTAATACATTTTTGTAACCCACTTCAGCAGTTTTGATCAAATGAGATTTCAATATGTCTTTGGGTTGAAGTGGTTATTAATACCAATAATTACAAAAACAATTGTATTTTTTTAGAGGTTAGAAAAATTCCCATACTCCTTTAATTTTATGATTAATTTTCTATGGGATGTATTAGTATGCATAATCATTTTCACTACCATGACAACCTGCCTATATATATCCCATTGAAATTCACGAGATTTATGAATATCTTGTAGAAATTAAAAGAACCTCCTAGGTTCATTAAATAATTTTTAATGATGTATAGTCTCAAATTTAGTACATATAGATTTCATAAATTTCTATCCATCATGATATTTATTCATGTTTTCATGAAACTATGACATCTTTTTATTAACAAAAAATTGAGATTATTAATAATATCTCAAATCCACTTACACCTTGAGATTACACTGAATGATATATTTATATCTATCATAGTCTCTTATATCCATCAACTTTTGAATACATTTTTTTATCTAGATAATTGATTGATTTATTTCAGAGCTATTAATTAAACAATTAGAATTTCTCTCATGTATTGAATTTTTTTTCATTGGTACCAATGGATTCATTGTTATTCTACATGAGATCAGGGAATTATATCTATATTTTTTAAAATATAATTCAATTGATTTAATTAATAAATTATATCCTCTAATACTCATCTCATTCAAGGGAATACGTTTTCCTCTTTCCTTTTATTCTAAATAATATTCCACCATTGATCTACATTACATTATAAACGATAAATGGATCAAAATATATATAATAATTTATGTACGTGATAAAGGATTTTAGTTTCTCAATGTTGTTATTCCATCACTTATACACTAGAGAATCTGAATCATCATTAGTGGAAGGTAGAGGTTTCCTCATGATAGACACAATAACACATTTTCCCCTTCATTGATATATTTGATGTTAAATATGATTATTGGATCAATAAATGTGTATTACTATTATAATAAAATTATGAATTCAATATTATGTAATATTTTATTTCTTATATGGACAATAATTTCATTTTCCACCACTTTTTTTGTTATCAAAATGTCTTCTAATTCTAACCAATGGCTAAAATATAAAAAATTATAACCGTCATGAAATAATAATCATAGTGATATATCATATTGTCATGAAATACCATTCATATGATGTATAAAACATGAAAAAATTCTCTCAATATATGGGAATATATAGTAAACCTAGGTTATCTATCATCATCACAAAACATTAGGATGTTAACCTATACACAGACTTATCTCAAGGGTTTCACCAAATATTTCAAACTATAATATATAATAATTAACTAATACATTATCTGATACCAAAAAAAATGACCCATATATTTCATTCAAAATTATTAAATCATAAAATATTTATATTCAATAAATAGTATTATGATCAGTGCAAGAATAATAATTTTTTCATGTATTTTAAATCAATATACCCAAACATCCTATTTTGGTATATTCACCATAATCTCTCATAATGTTCTTAATATTTTGAACCCTTATTTACATAACCTTATTAAAACCATTAGTTAAAACTTGTGGAAGTTAAAAATAATAAAGTATAATATCAAATTCTTAGTAAGGTTTACCATGGGAGATATAAATTGATGCTATTATGAAAGAATAATGTAAGAATAAATATATGTGATCCTGAATGTAAAACATAACATGTAAATAACCCATTTTCCCTATATCATAGACATGCCTAATGAAATAAAACGTCGTTATTTCAAATTACATGATTCCTAAGAGAGAGAAAACATCATAATTCACAATGAAACAAATGTTCAGATCAAAACAATATCATAGAAGTGATGAACCATCATATACAAACAAAAAAATTCATATTCCATGGTTTTCTACATCCACCGTAATATCACAGTGGATTATTCATCAAAACATGTTTTTAATATCGTAACGTATCATCCAAAATTAGTTTTTTCCCGAAGTGGATTAAGAACATTGACTTGTTTCCTATAGTGAATCAAGCACATCAAAAATTTTCACTTAATAATCTCAAAATATATAGAACATTACCCAATTAATTGGAGGGATATATAGTTTAGAGCCTACCCATCATATAAAGGAAACCATAAATATTTATTATTTATGATTATAAAATATTCATCACATAATAACACTTGAAAAAAAAAACAGGTTCCATAAAAATATCAAAAATTAATAAGAGAATAAACCATTAAAAATAAATGGTTTTGGAAAATATATTTTTATTATAATCTTAAACCATTCAGTGATGGATAAAATGGTATCAATAGTTCACTCCCATATAAAAGAATAAATACCATAGAATTATTTTATCATAGCTGAAAATTCGTATAAAACATCACTTTAATATTTCATGAAGAATATATCCATATCATTTTGAAATAAAATATTTATAATATATATGAAATATTATATAAAACCTTCTCATTTAAAAAACATTGGAAACATATATATAATTTTTTAAATAATTAGGTGGTTGTGGTGGAAAGATATTTAGATCATGTAATGTACGTTAATTAAAATATTTCATTCTATGTTTTGTTAAAAATTCCTTATTTTTAAAATGACAAGATGACTATAATATTTTTTTGTAAATTCATACATGGAAAATTGTGAATTTAAAAAAATTACATAAAAATAACAAAATTATTAATAAAATCATTTTAATGAAAACATGGATGTCGATGAAAAATAATCCTAAAAAAATAAAAATAAGGATTGTTTTTATAAATAATATTTTCCTAGTCATTTTATTTATAATAGATAATTAAATGATACATTCACTTTAAAATCATATCAATAAGTACATAGAGGAATATATCATATTAGTATAAATATCATCAATTTAAAATCAATTTTAAAATATCATAATTAAAATAGAATTGAAACAAAAATATATTATATAATGTACCATTTTTATTTTTATACATAGACATATCTTCTATAATAAATATTGATTTCGTAAAAATTTAGTTAAAAACTACATATATATATATATTCCATGTATTATACATATTTAAAATCTTATGACCTCTTTATAAAAAATTCATTATTAAAATCACTATTGAGGTTGATAAGTGCTTCATTTTTAACACATGTTTCTGTTTGGATGTCTCAATGCTTATAATTTGATTACAATTAAATAATATATAGAATGTTAATCATGATATTTTTAATATATTTATTCATTATAAATATATATATTTAAATATATTTATAATTTGTAAATATAGAATAATTAATTACAGCATTCCTGGATATGATAGGCCATACATAAGCAAGATCCCTATTTTAAATTTTCAATTGATGTAATGAAAGAAAGATAAAAAACAATTTCAATTTGTAGAATAACTATTATAAAATATTTGTTGTATATATTATATTAATTTATACTTATTATGATTGACTTAATACATAATTAAAAAATGAACTATAATGCTTACTCGAGGTAGTAGTCCACACGTACACATGAGTTATGATATCATTTTCCCCAAATATCGGAATAATTTCGAAAATGGTTGTTCCATAATAATTAAAATTAATTATTTTTAATATAATTAATTCATTACTATATAATGGATACCATATATTTATTAGGGGTAAAATAATGAATAAAAATAATTACACTATTTTAAGAGTTATACCACTATGTTGGGAAACCTTCGTAGTCTTACACGTTATACTTTGAAGGGATTCTATTTTTATAAGAACATAACTTATAAGATATGGATATGGACTATAGAATTATATTTGGTTGGAATGTTCTGATCTAGAAGGCTTAATAGGTGTGAGGAAGAGTAGAGAAGCGGTGATTGTAATATGTAAAGAGAGGGGAACTATTTTAATGACACAAAATAGTAATTTAATATAAATTGTATACCATGTAAAATTGACTAAAATTTGATGTAATTTTAATATAATACATGGATGAGCGTAAGTACTATTATAAAATAAAATTTGGTTTTTTGTTTACTTTTTTACCATATTCTCATTGTTTTTACTTATATTATCACTTTTGATAATTAACACAATACCAATGTTTTTTACCGTACTATAAAAGTTAATGAATCCAATAAATGGATGGTTATTTATATTTTTAACAATATACCATTTAGTTTGTTGATGGTAGGATTTATATGAATTTTATATATTTTATTAAAATATTATTTATTATAAAATAACTTAGTTATAAGTTTTGGATCTATATATATAATTTTACACTAGAAACTGCATGAAAACTATGGAATTAGAATATAAAACATTCAAATTTAACAAAAGTTTAATATTTTTTTAAACATTCACGGAATACAAAAATTCACCCCAAATGTATAACATTTCATAATTTTAAATTCATTTATTTACATTATATATATTCAATAAATTCTATATCGACAATGTGTAATAATATAAAGAAATTATTCAATAATTAAAAATTTAAAAATATCGTAAAAAAATTTATTCATATTTCAAATAAACATTTATAATAATAATTATTCCATACAAATAGATTCTAAAAAATATTACAGATATTAATGTGATGATAAATATTTTTTATTTATTCTTTTATTAAATTAATATAATGTGTATAATCAATGAATAAAGTCACAATGTGGCCATATATTCATGATGTGGTTGGAAATGGAAAAAATAAACTTATATAATAGGATAAAAAATTTTTTTAGGAAAATTTAAAAGCCTTATCGCAAAATATTAACAATTCTTTACAAAGTTTACATTTATTGAGGTAATAATAATTTACTATGTTTAACATTTCTAATGAAAATAATTAAATTTGAACTATTGAAAATGTTTTTACATGTTAATTCAAAATATAAAATCCATTTATCAATATTCAATTTATTTAACAGGAAAAAATTAATTTGAGATAAAAACTCACAATAAAATGAATATCTATTTTTTCAGTAATGTGTTATTTTATGTATAAAAATTTTTTTATATGAAATTAAAAATTAAAATTTATTATAGAGAAATTAATTGAATAATTAATAATATTTGAGAATAATAAAACAATTGGAACATTTTTTAAAAAAAATTGAGATGTTTAAATTCTAAAAAAAATTACTTGTTTTAATAAAAATCAATATTTTTCACCATTCAATAGAAAATAAATATTTTTATAAAAATAAAAAACAACCACATATTAATTTTGATATTTTTTATTAAAATAGATATATTTTTATAAAATAATATTGATAAATTTTTTAGAATTTAGTTATAATATTCTCTCACAAAAAGTAATAAACCCCTTTAGAACAAGTATTTTTCAAGTATAAATTGACATTATAATAAATTGGGAATTTATTTATTTATATTTAATTGGTATATTTTTATTAATTATGAACATTAAATATATTTAATAATATGTCTAATCCTATTCATTTTAACTAATTAAATGGATAGATATAACTTTCATAATAATATTTTAATAGTATAATGTTGTATGTTTAAAATCAAAATTGTATGTAAAACTAGATATCGAAGAAATGAAATTTATTTATTGAAAATATATCATTAAATCATGGTTAATTACATAAACAACTCATTTTTATGCATTTTTTAAATACTTTATGAATTTTACCATGATATTTTACATTTTTACTATTTTTTTCTATTAAAAAAATTCTTAGCTAAATTATTTATTTATTTAGTTATTAAAAATAAAGTGGAAAAAATTATAATATTTTGATATAATAATTCAAAGTATGTAATATCTTATATCAAATAAAATTTTAATGGATGAGTAACTATAGTTTTTTTATTATCACACATAACATGAAATAATTAATTTTGAGAAAAATATTATTTTTAAGAATAAATATTATATTGAGGATAAAACTATAAATGTTTTTAATTTACATAAAATTAAATTGATTATTTATAAAAATATAAGTGTTATTTTTATTTTTATTAAATTCAATACCGAAACCCGCAATCTGAATATTTAATATAAAGAATATACCAAAACATTTGTATTGGAAAAAATTACTCAGGTTCCGAATTGTCAATCATATGTTTCTAAATTAAACATAATATTTTAGATGGATAATTTTACAAATGAAATAGATATTTTATTAAGAAAATATTTTCATAAATTTTATGTGTGGCATATATCTTATTGATGACATAAAATTACCAGTATTTGTAAAACTTAATTATTAATACTCATTTAAAAAACAATATTTTCATAAATATCCCAAAAAATAATCCTTGTGTAATATCATAATGATCAATCCTTAAAATTAAGTTCAATTTTTATAATTAAAATTATAAATTTTTATTATTTTTCATCTAATTAATAACATTAAATATAATTTTAAAAAAATTATCTAGCGAGATATCGATGTTAAAAACGTATCAAACATATATTTTCATTTAGAATATTATTATGAACAATATTATGATTTCTTTCATACATTTTATCATATAATCCATCATCATTTGATATCATGTCTCACATTATATAATTTTATTGTAGTGTGAGTTTATAATATTCCTTGCATAGTAAAACTATCACTAGATGATATAAAATGTGAATTCTTTATTACAAAACATCAATCTTTCCCATATAAGTGAGAACCAATACAATTCAGTTAGATGATGGATACTACAATTTTCACATATAAAAGTCACAGAAATGTTACCTTGAGAAACAATAATCATTTTGTTTTATCTCACAAAATCTAATCATTATGTTATTTATTAAATTATCTTTGAAAATATCATAGATATGTTAGAGTGGATAATCCAATATCCAATAAGACATCAAAAAATATGAAGTCGAAGAAAATTGTAGAATAAATATTATAATCTGCTTCAACGATAGTAGTTTCATAGGTTATTCCTTTTTCCATGATCTAGGAGGATGGTGCTTCCAATCATCATCTATAACCGTGTAATTAGGTAATTTTATTTTATCCATTCTGAAAATCCTTCTATTTGAAGCAATGAAGTTTAGATGGTGCAGTACATGGGTGTCTTTTCTCATCAAAATTACTAAGTAAAATATATTTATTTCTCCTAGATCTTTGTGTCTTTTGGAATAACTTACAATAAGAAGAATACTTTTCCAGATCCTCTGAGAGATCATCCTAAGTGATTCTTCCCAAATTTTTCTCATGTAGAAGATTGAGAATTTTTCCTTCCTTGTGATTTATCAATTAAGATCCCATGAAAATATAATTTCCCTTTCCAATATAAAAAAACCATTGGAATAATGAGTGTCTAAAATTTTCATTTAATCCATCAATCACAGATTAAAAATTTTCTTCATAGAAATCAAATCCCTTCATGCAAATGCCTTTTATTGTTATAGGTTTAAGCCACTAATTAAATGGTTTATCTTGTGTTTAATGTCCATGAAAAAAATAGAGGTGTACCTTGTTATTATAGAGATTTTTAATTTAATGGTTTTAGTGGATTAATATCCCTTTTTAAATTATAATAATTGTCTCTCTATTTTTATGAGATGAATTTATGAAAAAATACATGTTAAATAATATTTTATTAAACTCCACACATACCATAGAGTATATTTTTTCTATTAAATAATATTATTAATAATGTTCATCAATCATTCAGCCACAATCACGTATTGATACATAGATATGACAAAATTCTCATATTCGAGGCACTAGATAAGGGAAAATATCATCAAAATAGTATTTATATATTTTCATGTAATTTTATTGTTTGACGAACTACCAAGGGAGGGTAGTTGTTGATGAAAAATAATCTCTATATTTAGTAGTTCCGTCCTAAGAGAATTTGGGATATCATTGTGTTTAATGTAATTATTCATAGATAAAGAGGGTATAATAATAATTAACATAATATTTTAGAATGATTATCATATCACACTAGGTTTCTCAATGAGACTATCAATGTTTCTCCCATTACATACATTTTTAACTTGGTTTCTCCAAATTCATAGAATGAAATAAATAAATCAATGTTTCGATGTGAGAATAGTAATATTAGATATATAAAAGTCAATACATGGAATAAATAACAGATAAATATTTTGAATATCCTATCATATAAATATCCACACTTCAATCTGGGTTATCTGCGACCATTTTCATATTTTTTTCATTGACTTAAAAATATTCAAATCCATCATATTCGTCCATATAGAGCATGTGAATCAAAAAAATATACTCCATTATAGTGTTCAAATTGTGTGCAGTTGGGAAAATTCATCACACTCTAGGTAATGATATAATTAATATGAAACCATCATTTTAAGAATTATTACCCTTAGGTGTATCTATGCGACAGCCTGTAACTAGTGATATTATCTAGAGAGGGATTGCATTTCTATGAAACCTCACAGTCTCTATATTATATAAACATTAGGATTTCCTCATTTACTTAAGATTATTCATATAATTTTCAATAGGGTATTCTTTTCATAATCCTAAAAAATTAATAAAATAATACCCATATAAATTAATCATTTATCTAATAGAAATTGTGGAACTCCATTCCCACAATCCAATGTTAGGTGCTAAGAAAACAAACATTACCCAGAGAATTTGATTCCATGTTAGATAATCTAATATAAATATGTTTTTATTTTAAATAATTTCTATTACACATAGTTTATTTAATTTCAATTAAATTTTATGTTGAAAAATGGAATACAATATTCCTTGCAGGTGGTACTCCGAACATTTACATGGAAGATGATTGTTTTTACATGGAATGAGAGAAATGTATAATAGTGTTTTTATTATAAAATACAAGAAACTATTTATATGTCATAATTATTTATTAAATTCATCCTTATTATGATCCATTTATGGTGGTGAAGGAAAATTAAACAATATTCTTCATTCTTGTTATAATTCGTATATACGAATGAATTTCATTTATGTTTTCCTTTAAGGAAAAAGAGAATTGTTGTTATTAGTTACTAATAATAATAATAATATAATATATATTATAAATATAAAATTAAATATATATTTTTGGTAAAAATATATTCTAATTGAAAATATTTAACAGAAACATCTCTAGGTAAAAGATAAATCATACATTGATAACTTTGAGCATCCCATAGAGTATTCCATATGAAGGGATGATAATTACTGAAATATTGTGTGTATAAGATTAATGAAGTTTATGTGGATTCTAGTGGGAAAAATTAAAAATATTTTAAAGTTAAAGAGGATATTTCAGAGTCGTATTTAATTCGGGTTGAGATGCCCCATTTGTAAGAGGTGATAATGGCATTTTTTCAAATATTTAAACATAATATAAAGAGAACACATTTTTAAATTTCACGAGGACTTCAATAGGGGGTTTTTTATTCTAAATTGTATTCATAATATTAATCTAATATATTATAAATCATTTTTTTCGGTGTTTCATGTGAAGAAAACTATTGAAGAAATTGTATATAAAAATGAATGTTTATAGTAAACTCTTGGGGTGTTACATACCCCACTAAATATATTTCTCTCTCTCACTTTTCATTAATACTTAGTATTAGAATTTTTAATATTTATCACTATAAAAACATTGATTAATATTAAATTTACAATAATATATCTATCATAATATAGTAGGTAATATTAGGAAATGTTTATTCATAACATGCTTTATTATTATTTAGAGTCATTTCATTCAAAAACTAATTTCCATGATCATTTTCTAAAAAAATATTAAATATGATTTTATAAGACAATATTAAATAAAATATAAATAATTTATCTTTTTAAAACCCAATCCCAAGGTTAATTATCTAATAAAACCTCTATTTCAACTTTTGATACTTTTGGTTTTACTAATATATAACTCGATTAACATATAACATCTTTTTTGATATTGGATTTCCATGGTCTGTATTTATCTAGATTCTATAACATATCTAAATATATCTTATATCATTAAATTTTATTTAAATAAATAATAATGCTTTGTAAATAGAATGTGAATCGAACAAAACATGTTTTTAGAGAGTTTGTATTCAAGTGCATAGTCTTTTAACCATTCATAATGCCTTAAGTAATGAGAGATTTGATACTAAAGTAACATTTTGGTGATTTTTATCCATTCATACATATATTACACAATTAAATCCACTTTCCAATTTACAAAAATGTATATAATCAATAGAATAACCCCATATCCAAAATTATATCAAAATTTGATGATGTTATCCTATACATAGACTCATCCATATGGTTTTCACTTAATTTTTCTAATCATAATCCCCTAAAAGAACTTCAATAATCCTCATAGATTGTTAAACCATACATTGATACTAACTAAGAATCTGTAGACCCACTGTCTCATATACAGTTATAAAAATATTTTCTTTAATCAGTAACATTGATACAAAGTGAGAGGGGAATATTTTTATATTAAATCATTTTCATCAGTTAATCATTATGTCTCTAAAAAAATCAGACAATATTAAGAATGTATGGTTTATAATATTTTAGGATTAGTGAAATAAGATATATATATATTATGATACGTGTGAATTTTTCTCTATAGTAAAATCATATTAGACTCCCTTGCAGATTTCAAGTAGGTGACCCTCATTTTATTAACTAGGGGAATGGAAACATGTGAATGTGGTGGTCCCAAAATCATAGAATATGGGAAACTATATAATATTTTCTCAAGTTTTAGTTCAAAGATATATGAAAATAAAGTAGTACATTAGAACCTTATTATTATAATTCATAATAAATAATGATAGTTTTTCACATGTCACTATAGAATGACATATAATCTAAACCGGAAATACATATTCCATCATAATATAATGTGAGTGAATAATCCAGATACAATGTTTACAAAAATAGGAATTTATAAATTTAGCAAATTATAATGAAATATATTATGAGAAATAATAATGGGATATACATAAATATAGAAATACTATGTAATAGGGCATCCCACATCTCACTCACCCAAAAAAACATAATAAAAATTCATAATCCACCACGTTCAAAAAATAAACATATGAATGAAGATTACCACATAAATTCTCTAGTACATGTAGGTTAACAAATATTACTACATCATGTTCAGAAAATAATGAAGTGAAATAATGCTTCAATATCATATTCACATAAAAAAGTTGTGAACAATGCACCAACATCACATTCACACACAAAAAATGTGAGAAACTATTTCTAAATTGTTTCACATAACAACTTCATGATTAATGATTACCAAAACATATACCCACTAAAAACATTTAAATAAATATTCCCTTATCACATACAATCAAATATTTAGAATCTCATGTATTATAAAACTATATTCAATGTGTTAGAGGGTGATATAGTACCCAATTCCTCATCAATATCAATAAATATCTGTGGAAAATGAAGTCAATAATTCATATTATCATAAAGAACACATGATAATAAGTTAGATTTTATATTCCTTTTAAATGTAATGATACAAGAAAAACATGAATAATTTCATCTATAATCATAAAATGATAAACTCGTGGAAAATAAATACATATAAAATGATATTAAATTAATGGAAAAGTCCCATTAATTAAGCATATCATATTTACACCTTATATATAAAGGGTATATGGTTATTTTAATAATTTATCTAATCAATTGATGCATGGAATCTATGATAACACCCTTTTCTTTAATAAATTTAATAATTAGTAATTACATAGGAGAGTAATTGGAAAAAATGTTTTTCTAATTCATAATGGATGGATAAGCCTGAAAAATTAATTGATGGGTAAATCCTTGGACAGAGAAATTAAATTCATAATATATATTGATAAAAAATTAAAATGGTAATATTTCAAGAATATAATTGATCTGAAAAAACAATTCAAAACATATTTATGTAGTTTAAAACCATTTTTTATGGGAATTAGATAACTTAATTTTAAAATAAGATATATCATTTACCTTTAAAAAATATTCATTTTATAAAACAAATATTTTATATAACATGGAGAATTATAATTTGTTTCAAAAGATATGTATTTTAAGAGAGGAATTTAAATTAAAATGAAAAAATGGCGGAATAATTTTTTACATAAAATGAATAGAAAAGATATTATGTTCAAAATTGGATTAAATAAATAATAAGAAAAAAATAAAAAATTTCAGTAAATTTTTTCATTCTTAGTCAATATAGTGTAAAATAAATATAATAAATATTCGAGTCTTATATAAGGATATTAAAAATAATTAATATATTCAATGAAAAGTGTATTTGTGATATAAAAAGAATATATGTGTTACTTTCCAATTTATAGAAACAAATTAAGTTAAATATTAGTCAAATGGAAAAAATATATTGTAGGGTCATATGACTCACTAAGAATATAAATGGAATGTGAAGGGGTTTTTTAAAAATTATAAACATTAACCAGATGGATTATCTCTCCATGAAATCATCAATTTGAAAATCAAATCAAATTCGTAAATTTTATAGTTTTGGTGACGTTTGAGTGGAAACACAAGATAACATAAATAATTGAAATGTATCGTTAATCTCATTTATGTAAATTATAATACTGAAAAAAATTAAATTTATTCATTTATATAAACCAAAAAACATGTAGTGAATATCACCTAATTCTCAATGTATGAAAATTGAGACTAGAAACACTTACAACGTGGGTGTCCTTAAAACCAGAGAAAAGATTTTAAAAATTATTACATGGATCTTCAATACCACTAAATTAAATGGTTATTTTAAAATATTCCAGTAGGTCTAAATAAAAACGTATAAAATATATCATGGAGAAAAATATGAAATATGTCTCAAGAAAATAAATCATAAACTACACACCACTAAATCTAATAGTATATAAACAATCAATGGAAAATAAGTCAGATTGCATGATAAAAAATATTAAAATATCATAAAATGGAATATATTAATTTTAAATGACGGAAATGGGAGTAGTTAATATACAATATAAAATAAATTGTTATGAGAAATATTAAATTTTTCTCATGCATTTAAAAATAAGTATGAATCAGTTACCTTAATTATTGACTTCAAAAAAATCCCCTAAATATGTTTAATACATAAAATAACTATCTCATTAACCAATTTCAAATAATATATTCATATCTATAATATTTCATATAATTCATTTATTATTACTATATATATTTATATTATATAGATATAATCAATTTTAAATATCGTGTGTGAGTAATGTTGATTATTTTTGAAGTAGTTTCATATTTGCAGTGTTGTTATTCATTTCCTTAAAAATGTTCATTTTTATAAGACTATAAAATATATAAGAATTGATAGGTTATAGTTATTTCAATTTTAATAATTTCATTATATGGGGGTTTTCACAACACATTATTGAGAAATTAATGATGATATTATTTCAGTGATTTTTAATAATTGAACATTGTTGTATTAATTATTTAATTTATTTCCCATGAAAGAATTTTAGAACCAAAATGAAATAATTATTTACATTTTTATTTAATATAAAATTAATAATTATTTTTTCCTAGTCATTCATTATAATATTTTATGGAATTGACGACGTTGGTTCTTAGACAAACCTGAACATGAATATAAAATAGGTAATTGATGATTTGGAAGTAATTTAGTTGTAGTATGAATATTATATTATTATAATGATATTTTTTTGGATTTATTTAATTTATAATTCAAAATTTTAGAGGATATGAATGATAGTTAATGGATATTACATTATTAAATTATATAAATGAATTGTATTTTCAATTTCAATACTCATTGTATACAGTTGAGTTTTTAACGATTATTTTTTATCATATTATAAATAGGTCATCCAATTTATCCTACAAGAAATACAATAACTTCATAAATATTATATTTCTCTATTAAACCTATTTCCATGATCCTACATGAAGCACATTTTTTTGAATAGGATAAACTATTCTTTTGATGTAGTAGTTTTCATATACACACAAATGATGATTTCATTTTCTGTAAAGAGTAGAAATGTATAAAACAAATTATTAATTTTAATAAAGAAATTATAAATATTATCCTTATTTATAAAAATCCTTATTCTACCATTATTGTATTTTGGTGAACAAAAATTAATTATGAAACATCTTTCTGATGGATGTTGACAAATACTCATGAATGTCAATATATTTTACTTCAGGGAAATAGGAAAACCTATTTAACGGTTAATTCCACAAAATAAAAACTCACTATTATATAAATAAAAATTTAATCATACAATATTTTACAAATATATTTGAAATGAAAATATAAAAAATGAAAAATATTAAAGAAATGTTAGAATATGCATTGATAACAATAATATTCCATGAGAGTATTGTTTTTGAAATGGTGTACGTATGAAAATAATATAATCCTAAAAGCTTAAGGAAGTAGAATATGATTCTTATAGATTAAAAAAGGGAAGAGTTTTATATGGGAAAATTTTATATTTATCTTGAATGTGTTATGAGAGGCCCCATTTATAAGGGTTAAGAATGGATATTTTGTATAATTTTTTAACATAACATAAAGGGATAACATGTTACACAAGTAAAAGATCTACATAAATTGGATAATAATTCAGTAGTGATATTTTATGGTGTAAGAACCTCATAAAAATAAATTTTAAACTAATTCATCATGTGAGGTCTATTACCCCTTTATTTAGAATATTTTACCAATTTTTTACCATGGTAACTATTTTCTACACATGTAATTAATATTTGTATATAATAGTAAAATGGGACATATAAAATAATGAGGAAATTATAATTCCAAATTTTAAATAAATATTATTTTTATCACAATATAAATGTTGTAAAAAATAATTTCAAATTAATTAATGTACAACACACTAGTAATAGATTTAGAGAAATGTGTATATTAATTTATTAAATATCAAATATAGGATTGCAAATTATAAACACAATTTTTAAATTAATAATATTTATTATGAAATATAAAATTTTCTATTAAATAGTTTGATAAAATTTTATGCTATATTTACATAGTAATAATGAAATAAATGTCACTATATTAGAAAAAATAGTATTTTTCACTACTCACTAAAAAATGAATTATTTTAGAAATATCAAAAAATTTCACCGTATGATAATTTTTATTTATGAGATTAAAAAATGAATTTTATTTTAATTTAAAATTAATACATTCATACCTTTTTATTTTCAATGAAAAAAATTATATACAAATAAAAATTTTTTATTTAAAAAATAACATCTTGAAACATTGAGAGTTCTTAATCCTATTTTATATGAATAATTAATTTATGAAAATATTATATTTACAAGTGGATTTATTATTATTAATATTTATTTTTAATTTTCATAAAATTTATCTATGATTGTTTTGGATTAGTTTTCTATGTGATGCATTCTTTTGTATAAAAAATTTCAAAAAAGAACTTATAATCCTGAGTTTTTGTATTCTCCCACAAAAATAAATTTCATCAACAAACAATTATTTTTTACTCCCTAATAAAGTAGTAATGTGGGTTGATAAGGTTTATATGACTCAAGATTTAATTTCAAATGAGATATATGGCTTGTTATAGTAGTAAATATTAGAACACATTCTTTAAAAACATACATCATTATGAGTTTCTAGATATGTAACTTTCACAGTTTCATTTTCATGATGCTATTAATAAAAAAATAATAAATCCAAAATGGTTGTGATTCTGTCCTACAAAATCATAATAAACGATCTTATTGAATCACAATCCTTTAATTCCTTCTCTAATGACACATATATTTAAACATATGATAAATTCTATTCTACAATTATATTATTTAATCAACTAATAATTCATTCAGTCTAAAACTATGTTTTTTGTGGTTATATTATAATTATGTTCTCTAATGTGACTAGCCATATGAAAAAGGCAAAATTTTTATTTAAATTATTTTTAATCAAATTAGAATAGTATATGAATTATCCAAATCATATCTCCTAGGAGTTTCTATGCATGTATTTAGTCTTAGATCCACTAATTATTCATTGGGTAGAATTCAAATTGGTACTTGACCCCCCATTTTTTGAGTGATTTCACAATGAATGTTTATTCCATTAATTTATACACATTCTAGTATCCATACATGGATGTAATTTATAGGAAATAATTATTGCAAAAGCATTATCAAAATTCCAAGATATTATCATATACATAAAAAAATCCCTATGATATTCACTAATGTTTAAATATCTGAATCCCTAAAAGGAACTAAATCATTATATAAGTAACTAAACCACAAATACAGTAGAAAATGAAATCCCCCATACATGAACAACAAAATCTAGTACTAAAGAACACTTTTTAAACATTGGTATTGATACAAATTGGGATGAACCTATACATGTTTTTATATAATTTAAATATGTTATTCATTGCATGTCATAAATAATTACATAATCACAAGAATAGAATGTTTAGAATCATTGACGATTAGATATATATGAAATATATATTTATGATACATTTTTATGTTTATCTATAACTAAAACACAGTAAACTCCCTTGCAAATTCAGAATAGGTTATAACCAACTTCATATCATGAATAATGGTGACATGAGAATTTGGTGAGCTCATACACATAGTAAGATAAAAATGAACATCTTTTCAAAAAGAGTTAGACCATAATAATTTTATTAAATAAGAGACAGAAAGAAACATATTAATAATAATACTGTGGAATAATAAGAGTTTTTCACAATTGAAGTTTGAATCACATGTATTTTTAATATAAAAAAATATAACATGGTAAAAGTGTGTTAAACAATAATAATGATCCAAGTCATATAATCATATGAGTAAAGAAAATATGGAACAAAATTGAAACATATAATCCAAAATAATTATAAAAAAATATAAAATCACATGAGAAATAAATTTTAACCAATTTCACTCAATAAATTTTGAAAATTCATTTCTCACCATGTTTATAGAAAGAAAAGTTAACAAATATTTCCACATCATGTTCACACAAAAAACATGTGAAAAAATATTATTACATCATGTTCACAAAATATACATTGGAACAAATTGTTTTGTATCATCATTAAATAAAATGATTATAAACATAGAACTGTGCAACACATTGATAAAAAAAGAAAGTGTGTAATTCTTCTAACATCATGCTCACAAAATAAATTTTTTAACAAAGTTTATTGTATCAAATAATATAATAAGCTTGTGAAAAAAATCCTCCAACATAACATTCATATAACAATTCAACATATCAAGTAATATAAAATCATAACTAATGAATAAGAGGGATATATATGACCAAACTCATCATTATCCATAAATTTCTTCTCCACTTTAAGTCAATAATTCATTATATCGAAAAAATAACCCTTCGAATGAAATGGTGTTTATATCCATTTCATATGGAGACATATAAAAATATAAATAATTCCATTAATAATCATATAATAACCAAACCATTAAATATATATGGTTATACAATGATATAAATTAAATTTATAGGTAAATACCCAATAACGAATGATATTGTCTTTACACAATATAGAGAAATTATAAATTTTTAGTCACTAATTTCTCAAATAAATTGTTGTATTTAATCTTGGTAAACACCTTTAATTAAATGAAATGTAAAATAATGTATTTATAAAATAGTGGAATTGGATGAAAACATAATACTTTATTCAATGAATAGTTGGTTGTGAAAAATATAATGATGGGTCACCCTTTGGATAGAAAAAAAAATTCATTAATGCATCTAGATAAGAAAATAGTGGATGGTGAAATTTTATGAATATCAGCAGTCATGAAAAAGACATGATGACATATTTGTTTCATATGTGAAAAATCATTTTTCAATAAAATTTGGAAAATAACATTTGAAACAGATTTCATCCTTTACCATTAAAAAATATTTATTTCAAAAATAAATATTTTATAATATATATATGATTTTAATTTCTATTAATAACAATGGAATTGTTGATATGATGTATTATATAGGAATGAAATATGGTGGAATGGTGTGTTCACATAGAGAACATTGCAAAGAAATTCATTTAACACATTGATTAAAACAGCAGCACATCTTTATTTTATGGTAAAGTAATTTTTAAAAAGATTTATTCTCTTAAATAGATTTCATTCCACACAACCAGTAGTATAAAAATATGTATTTATTATAAAAATATTATTATTTGACAATTAAAACTTAGTCATAAAAATTGGAGGTCTGGAATAAGACAAACTAAATTATGAAAATTATATGTTTTACCAAATTAATAAAAATAATTCATTTTTTATCAATAAATTTCATTAGAATGTAAGAGAAATATTTTTCTAAAAAATCATTTTTATGTGCACATAATGTGTTTTTATTTTATCAAATTTGACTGATCATTATTAGTGAAATATTTTAATTAAATCTAAATATTATATATTCGGTTAAATATTTAAAAAGTCATCAGTATTTATTAGGTATTGGAAAATAATAAATCTAGTTTTATGTTTAAAAACATTATTTTTCTAAAAAAATGTTTTCATCACGTTTTATGAAATAATTTTTAAAATAATTTCATAAATTGATAAAAAAAATTGATTATTGAATAATGTATAGAATATTTGTAATCCTGTTTTGTAAAAAAATTAGTATCTCTTGTTTAATTTTAGTAAATATGAACATTGACTATTGTAAGTTTTATTACCTTGGTAGGGGTAAATCATGTTATGCTAGGTTAAAAATAAGATATAATGTCAGGGTTATTCATATTAATTATAATTTAATGACATTAATTCTATACTTATCACAATAGTCATAAAATTTAAATTATTAATTAAAGCCATAGATTTATACAAATCTAATGAGTTGAAGCCTCATCTTTCTAATAAGCATGATTTTGGTGGTTTCTCAGTGTATGTCGTCCTAAATGATCTCCAAAAAAGTGTGTGGATGTGAAAATATTCCATTATGGGTTGAATATCATGAACGAAAGGTTATCCTCCATGGCCATTACTTTAATAAAACCCTTGAATTTCTCATGTTTGGGGTATCTCAGACAAGATATTAGTGCCAAATGTTGGGGTTACTACCACATTTAATTCAAATCTAAGGAGGATTTAGACTTGATATAGAATAATTGTAACAGAAATATGAAACATGGTTTTATATTATTTTATTATTTGGAATATTCTTTTAACACCTTTACCCACAGAAACACATTGGCACAAAAATATGTTAAATTTTAGGTACTAAACTGGTATTTTGGAATCCAATAATCTTCAATGACAATACCTAAATTATTGGATTTCATAATGGGGTAGATTAAAGAACACTAAGAGATGAATATGGCCTATTTTTGAGAGTTTTGGTCGATGTTAAGCTTGAATCAAAACATCCTAACTCGATTAACATCATTGTTAATGATTACAAAGTTGAAATTAAAATAGAATATGGGAAATATCCCCCTTGGTGAGATATATAAGATTATTGGACAATCAATATTAAAATGTATGGTGGATTGTAAATAGGTTGTTCAAGGAATTGAATATAAATGGAAGGATGTGTAGAATAAAAAAAGGAAAGAATCATATTTTTTATTTCCCTGTCACATCTAAGAAAAATAATGAAATACGGGTGATGAAAATAAAGAAACCGATGCCCCTAGAGAACATTTAATTAAAATCCTACGATGAAATTGCTGATGTGGATGATAATGAGAAAAAATAACATGATCTCTTTATAGAAATAGTGTCTCTTGAGACTGATGTTATGAAATCTCAATAGGAATATTTTTATGTTTAGACTGAGAAATCTGTTACCCTTGTTACTTCATCTAAACATTTGGCTTATCCTGATGCTTCTAAAAAGTTAAAAACATATAATTTAGAAACTAATTGTGAAAATTATACACACATTATTTCCCTTATATGCATTTATGGTTGGAAGTGTGGAAATTAGACTGTTGTTGGATAGTCCACTTTTCCTCCTCTCTGTGAAGGTAGTATTTCTCAACAGGTTAACAACATCGTGCTGAGTCCTTTGAGTGATGTGTCTGAGCACATCACCTAGGCATTGACTAGAAAGATAGATACCAAACCTAATTTAGGTATGGACAAAGATAAACATCATGTGTAAAAATTGGTTGTTGTTGGATAAACCACCTTTCATCTTCTTGGATTGGGTGGTGATCTTTAATTGGTAAAAAACATAACACCGAGACACTAAGGTGATGTGAGTGAGCACATATTTAAGGCCTCTTCTAGGCAGGAATTATTCCATGACCAATTCATGTTTAGAAAAAGATGATACATGGGAAGATCCTACAAAAAAACACAGGTTATTCAATTCTTTTGCCTGCTGATTTACATTCTACAATAGACAGTCATAAAAATGATATCTCAATTTCAATTACTAATTCTAAAAATCTTATTGCTGTGCACAATTATGATATTTGCTCTGTTTTTATTAATAGTATTAGTTCTATGAAATTTTCTTCTAAGGATTATTTTATTTCAGATGCTATTATTCCCCCTTCTATTATAAGTAATAAGGAGAAAAACTCCAGCTCAATAACCTCTAATAATGTTAGAAGATCATCTAGTTTTAAGGGCTCAGAGGTTAGGAAAAAGGGTGTTCTAACTCCAATTGTAGGTATAAATGAATATTTTTTTTATAATTCTCATGGTATTGGAAACCATTGCAACTTTATTATTTTAAAAATAATTCTTAACATTCATCAGCCTCTGATTTTTTCCTTAGATAAACCCAGGATACTATTTTCTTCTAAATTACTCTATCTTCGTAGGTTTGGTTAATATTTTTTAGGTTCTATTCAAAATAGAATCACATTTGAGACTCTTTGGATTTTCTCACTACCAACCCTAAAAAAATTCTATATTTTCTATGTCTCTAATAAAATCCTTATCTATGATTTTTATCTTGACAACACACATATTTTTTCCATTGTTTATGCAAAGAACAAATACCAGAATTGAAGACCTCTCTATAATGATCTCTCATTTTTTAATTATAATATTCATAATCCCTAGTTTTTAAATGGGGATTTTAATTTTATCCTTTCCCCTAATGTGTAGTTGGGTCCCTCACACTCTTATATCTCTATAAGATAGATTAATATGGCCATTTAAGATAATGATCATATTGAAATTTATCTTACTTGTTCCCAATACACTTAGTATAGAGGACACCGTAATGAGGTGTTTGGCAACCAATTTGATAGGGAAGTCACAGATGGGCTTGCTTTGGATAAATGGGACCCCATATCCAGTTCAACTCTGCCCAAGAATCAATATGATCACCGTGTAATCATCTTCACTATTTCCCTCAAAAATTTTGATCATCCCTTTCCTTTCTAGTTCAACCAAGCATGGTTCTCGAACCCAGAATGTGGAAATATAACTAAATTCTTTTGGGAATATATGACTAATTATAATGATTTCATTCCCTATGATATTAAATTAATTTATCATTAACAAATGCTTAATGGTTTTTGTTGATCAATGTCTAATTTAATTGGCAATGAAATTATTATTATGGAGAATGAACTACATCAACATAAAAATAGAAAAACTGTCTCTGACTTTTCCAATAATTGTAATCATGAAATTAACATTTCTTTGAAACTCAAATCACTACTCAACTTTAAGGATTACATGCATAATAAATCATTCAAAATAAAATGGTTATCTTAAGTTGAGAGAGACACTAAATTCTACAACACTCTTCATATAATTATAGAATGTTGTAGGCCTCTAATTTCTCTCAAAGATTGAGACAACCATTGGGATAATGAGGAAAATATTTAAAATCATGTCACATACTATTATAAATTTGTCATTAATGGTCATATCATCAATAAATAACTCTTACAGAATTTCATTTTGGTAGTTTTCAATGATGAAGATAATTACTTTCTTTTTAACATTCCTCTTGATCATGAGATCAAGGATAATGTGTTTAGTTTGAATCCTGATAGTTCCTCGGGTCCTAAAGGTTGGAATAATGTCTTCTACAAACAATATAGCTATGGAATCCAAGATGAAGTTTGAAAACTTATCAAATAATTATTTCTAGTGGCATTCTACCCCATGGATTAATGCACAATTCCACTCTTTAATTCTAAAAGTAGTTAATTCCTCTATGATTCATCTGTTCAGACCCATTACTCTTATTAATAACAATTATTATATCACCATTAGTATTTATGCAAAGAGGATTACTTCCATGAATGAAAATATCTATTGGAATCAATTTGGCTTTATCAACGACAGATCCATCTAAGACTACATTTTTCTTACCTATGAATTGACTAAAACACTAAACATTGCAAATAGAGGTGCAAACATTTCCATTAAACAAGAAAATAGATATTAATTTGGCATAATATACTAGAATTTTATATTTAATGATCTACAAGGATTTGGATTCAATAATTTCATTATCTCAAGAATTTATGCCATGTTTAACTCGTCCACCATATCTATCATACTAAATCGTTCTGCCAAAGGTAACTTAAATTTATCCAAAGGTGTTATATAGGCCATTCCCCCATTTTATGCATTTTCTCCATTGTGGGGGATTATTTAAGTAGATTGTTCACCCACCTTGTAGACCCGAATAATCTGAATCCCATTTATGCTTCTAGAAATGTGAATTCCCCCATGAATCTATTGTATGAATATGACATCATTCTTTTATTACATGGTGATAAAAGAAATATTCAAACCCCCAAAAATGCTCTTACTCACAATGAAGAGGTTTTTGGTTAGGTCATTAGCTCGAATAAATCTTATATCTTCTTTAGGAGAAAATTTCATGGATAATAGAAATTCTGGTTTTGTCAATGTTTTAGGAATTAAATAAGGTTTATTTTCCTTTAACAGACCATGGGGTACCCCAATTTAGAGGGAATTCCCAAAACCATCAATTTCATTAACATTGTTGATCAGGTTCTTAATCATATCTCGTCTTGGAAACATATAACTTTTTTTATGGTGGGTTGAATCTCCCTTTTCAAAACTATCATTATCTCCAAAATGGTTTATACAATGAGGGTTTATAAATTTTCAACTAGTCTCATAAAAATGAATGCTTCCTTAAAAAACATTGTTTAGACTGGCATCAATCTGGATAGAGAATTAGTAACTATACCTTGTTCTATGTTTTTCAAATCGATAGAGAAGAGTGTCATTGGAATTAAAATTTTAAATCTTTTTTATGAGTCCCATGATGCTAGAATTATTTGGAACATAATCCACAATGACACTTCATATATTTCCTTTAATAAAAATTGTTTTCTCAATATATTGATGGATGGAAACATGAATTTCCCTAACTGTTCCATCTAGCCTTCCATTAAAAAACCATATGCCAATATTATGTCCACCTATTGATAGATGTTATCAAAGAACTCTTAAACAAACTTATGGTTGGACAACTAGACAGCTACCCCCCTCATTTGAATGATTACCACAAAAGAAACTCTTGAAATCATTAATATTAATATTAGTTATGTTATTAGATCTCATATTAATAGTCTCCCTGAGAATGTAGTTCATATAATTGAAACCCATCCTTTCTCACACACGGAGGAATTTCTTATTTAGGAACCTTCACATAATGGAATGATATATTCGGAAAAAAATTATAATCACCTCTTTCATTATAATACATATGATTTATGTTGGACTAAAAAAATTGTTAACCCTTGGATTAAACCTTCAATATTAATTCTAATATAGAGTATTTCTTACAACATGGTCCCCAATGATACTTGTTTACAATATTCTAGGATCCAAATTTTCTACAAATTCTTTCTCTGTAATCAACATGGATAAGATGCGAACTATAGTTTTCTTTCTTGTGAAAATTCCACTACCATCTTGAACTATATTTTTAACATTTTTACTACAAATAGTAGATTCTGGACTCTATCAATGCCTTGTTGAAGAATTGTGTGGACATGGATAGCTCCCACCAAATTGAGAATTTATTTCTTTATATAGTAGTTTATCTGCATCATGTTATCTGGTATGATGGAAATGCTAATCTTAATAACAATTTCTCACTCAACCTTAATGTTGGTTGGATGCAGATCCTCACATCTATTCGTGATATTTCCTTGATTCCAAATGCTAATCTTCATCCACGACACACTTTTGATGTTTTCTAGAAACCTCCATTCTCTAGATAGATTAATTTAAATGATGATAGTTCTTATAAAATAAATTATACCCCCAAGGTATGTGACACTATCTTTAGGGATCATTGTGGTCAGATCCTCATGTGTTTCCTTGGATGGCGTGGTATTTCCTCTTCTCTGGAGGTTAAAACGAAGAGTTTGATTCATGTTATCTCTTTCTCCCAGCATCGAGATTAGAACAAAATATCGATTCAAAGTGATTTAACCACCATATTTTGATTGATTTGGAAGGGTGTGACTCATCTAGCTTAGTTGATTACTACAAATTGGATGGATTGAATCTATTTTCTCCGTGACATCAACAATATTACCACTAATACTTATCGTAAAGAGATTATTGTTGTAGATGGACTTTCCAATAAAAGAGTAAGTAATGATATAACATGGTTTGAATGATCTAAAGATGATTTAATCTTCCTATATGATAAATATTGTTATATGACCTATTCCTTTATACTCATGTGATTTAATTTTTATAACAAATTTTCTTTGGTTTGTTGGATAGGCTACAACTTTATTCTTATTAAACAACAATATATTGTTAATTCAATTAATAAGAAAATAAAATAAATTATATTAAAATTTAAAAAGTGATGTGTAGTGTTCCATGAATTATTTAGAATAATATAATATTTTATAAGGGTTTAAAGGAGTTTTTTTCAATCTAATTTTGTATTGATGTCTTTGAAATGAAATTAAATGATTTGTGTCAAAAATAAATAAATTATAATTTTTCCAAATAATGATTTATTAATTTTTTTTAATTATTAAAATCATAAAATGATTAATAGGAGTAAAAAATGCTAAAATAATAACCCCCATTTCCATTTTTCATAAAAAATTTAACTTATATATAAAATTATAAGTCTTTATGAGTGAAAAATATGTTACCACAATTTAGGTAAAAAGAGGTTAAATAAGGAGTTAAACCAAACAATAACGTTTTATGTAACAAAAAAACCAATTAAAATTTTATAATCTAATGATATTTAAACCATATCATTCAATGGATTAGAATACCTTGTCATTTGGGTTCATTTTTCATTACTATGACATTTTTATAATTTAAATGTTTAAGAAATTAAAAATGTTCCCCTGACCATAATTATAAAAGGTAACAATTTAAGTCACATCTATAAACTACTTTCAGCCATATCACTTGACCAAACCCTGAACATTACTATTATAAACATACATATCAAATTTATATAGGTTTTTTTCATTCTAAAAGACCTAATGTAAGTCCCTTAAGAAGTGATCTAATGGAACACTATCAAAGAAGATACAATTATCTATATCATACCCTTCAAGTTTAACTATTATTCTAATTAATATTAATCTATTATCACCAAAAAAATGGAAAATAAAATATCATAAATATACTTATATGTTATTTTAATTATGGGAAACCATGTTCCATCTCTTTTCCATCCTATGAAAATTAAAAACATCACTTGTGTGTACATATAGACTTCCATCGTCACGTAGAAGTGTAATTTGTTTTTCATAAATAATTTAATATGATGTTTATAAAGATATATGTATCATCATTATAGGTTTTATATGAAAAACAATGATTCTATATCAATGATATCATATATACATTCTTACCTTCTAATCTATTGAAAAATGATAATGTCAATTATGCGTTTATGTGGACTACCACCTCTAAAAAGAAATATGATCCATTTATTATATTCTAGAGAGATGGTGATAAGGATAAATTTAATGAATATATATGATATAATAATTATTCTTTAATTAATAATTATTATTCTCTTTAATTCATTACATCCTTCAAAATATAGAAACAACTTACATTCGTATATAAGACCTACCGTCTCCATTAATAGTGTAATTCTTTTTTCTATCTCTATACATTATTAATGAATATAAATAAATAAATATATATAATTTATTAAATTAATACCGTATTTAATGTTCTTTATAAAATATATCCTAAAACAATTCCAGGAAAAGAACTACCAAATCAAACCATGATTGAAAAAAATAGTTAACTCCTAAAACAATGCTTATAATAATTCATTATTAAAAAAGGGTGATAAAATACTATATTTGGATCATTTAGGATACAATAAAAATGAATATTTTTATTGTGTGTTATCATAATAAATATAAATTTATTATAGTATATTTTAGAGAAACAATGTGGCATGTTAGACATCAGGTATGGAGTTTATTCACTCAATTTTATTTCATTAGGTTATATCAATTATTTATGTATTATTTTATTCCAAAATAATGTGATAAATATTAGACAATTTCTATATGTTTTATTTTCCAATTTTCTGTGTGTATTTTCCCTTTTCACAAATAATTACTTCATTGATTAATTTTTACCTAAGTGGGATAACCTTTGTAATGGTTTTCATGTCAATTTCCACTCCATTGAGACATATTTTTTATTATGAGAATTTTAATTTTATGGGGTCTATATAATTACCCATTGAGGTATTTATGATTTATATATATTTATTCATTATTATTAATGTTAATTTCATGTTTACTATTTTGAATAGTTTTTAAACTTTCTTCTAATATTTTTCCTCATCAGAATTGGAATCATGGATTGAAATTTTTAAAAGACAAAATATTCTTATTTTTTTTGTGATTGGATATATTTTTTTCACATATCCATATTTTTTATAAAAAACATTCAATTTTTTATAAACCTATAATAATTTATCAAGATATATTTTCATCGATGATTGAATATTTCAAAAATTGTTCAAAAGTAAACTATTTCTTATTTTCCAAAAAACGTATTTAAGATTTTTCCAACAAAATTATTTAAGGAATTTTTATTTTAATTTATGTGGAATTAGTGGATTTCTCTACTAGAATTTCTAACATTTTCATTTATTATGAAATTAAAATTATAAAATTTTATTTTCAAATATAAATTTATACTTTAGAATTGTGCATTTTTTTCTTATAAGTGACTTAAAAAAATAAAAATGTTTTCCCCCAAGATTTTTTAAATGATCTATTAGAGTAATTCATATTAATAAATAAATAAAATATATTTCTATTATTCATCACTTTTAATATAATGTAAGTATACCATACGTTATGAAAATCAATTGTGATTATTGGATTTTAATTTTGTCTTAAATATATATAGTATTTATATAATGGAAGTGATTATTGATTAAATTGTATTATTTTTCTACATAAATTGTTTTATTTGGAATTTTTTTTATTTTTAGGGTAATTTTTTATACATACATTTTATTTTTTTAAATATGATTATGTTTTCATAATTCATATTATTCATGTTATTAATCAATTAATTGATACATGAGAAATGCATTAGACATGCAATGATGGGTGGGGACTAGAATTATGTAGGCCCTTTATTAGTCGACAAGTCTCATGGGACAAATCAATAAGTTGTCATTAAATTGGTTCATGGTGTATTCCTACCATTTTATTAATCTATCATGGAAAATTTATTTTATGGTATAGATTCCAGGATCTCTAAGAACATGGTGTCAAAAACTGTGTATTTCCTTCATAGAGAATTTATTTTTTTTACCATTTATCATATTTTAGAATTGATATTATCCATAGAATTATTTTTCACTTGTTTATGATTAAATGGAATATGTTTTTAGTTATTTTCTTTTCTATAATAATTATTCCTTATTTAATCATGATTTATTCCACATTATGTAACCCTTACAGAGTATTTGGGATTTCCCTTATTTAATTTCATTTCCCCATGTCATAAAGAATATATCATTGAATGAGTTTCAATAGTACATAAAATATACTCCTTTTATGTTTAAGTATTATAATTCCAATATAATATTGGAATAATGTATATATATATAGTTTAACTAGACTTATAATCATGTTGATCCATCATGGATTGAAATATTCTATCTATGTAAATGTAATAATGTATACACCATCTCTGTTTTTCTGGTGTTGGGGATTCCATTACTGGTATCTGATGCTGATTATAAGAAACCACATGATATAAATATTTTCTAAATATAGATAACATGAAATGTATGAAAAAAACATATAGTATATAATAAATCTTACCATTAGAGGGATTTGATTTTATGGGTCAATATTCATGTTTATTTTGAGCTAAATATTTGTGTGGAATTAATTTTTTTTGGGATACTAGTGAATTGATGAGAATAAATACCCATGGAAAATGTAGGAATTTCCCTAGAGAAGAAGACAATATACTTGGTGTACTATCATTGAACATAATTACCACATTACCGAAGTTAGAATCAGTTTTAACTAATATGATTTCTAATATAGAACAACATGATTTCCCACAACATCATACACCTATATTTATTTATTTCAAGGATAGAATCCTCTATCATTCAGTAGTACTACTAATAATGTGGTAGCTGAGTAGGGGATCCTATATCATGAAAATATATTTCTCAAACATGGATTCTTTAAATGGGAAGGGTATTGCTAGAAGAGTATTTTTATATATTTGATTGTGATTAATAGTGGTTAATTATATATAATACTAAGTAAGTTGATGAAATTGAATATATTTATTGGAGATATTTAAATTTTTTATTCCTAAAAAAATATTTCCCAGGTTGGAAATGAACTAAAATTATGATAATGTTCCTCAACATAATGAAAAATTAGAATGAAATTATTGTGGAGTATGATGACACCTTTATAATACTATCTATGTTAGGACCATACTTGTTTCATTATATTTAATAGTGATTTTAAAATAGAATTGAAAATATTATAATCCTGATGTTCATTCTGATTTATAGTTCTAGAGAATTAAGTCTAACTCTTACAAAGTAAACCCATACATTAAAAGTGAAAACTTATACTTAGTGCCCACATTTTTCTACTAAACGTAATTCATTAAAAATAAAACATGGTTTTTCTTGATTAAAAATCTACACAATTTTCCACTTGATCACATCTTTATCCCTTATTTTCCTTAAACCCTTTGAAAAACATTTTAAAATTTTCTTTGATCTAACAAATAGAAGTAAGGAACATAAAGAAGAGGAAATCCATTAGTCTAGGGAAAAAAAGTTGAACCATGAAATATTAACTTTTATCTCAATTTTTATGAGAAAATTATATAATTCAGGTTTACATGAAAGAAAACTTACATTTAGCTCATAGAAAATAATTATAACCCATAGAATGGAAACTATTAACCTTTTGAAATCAAAGATAATAGTATCCTTAAATCCATCTCAAAATCATTTTAATAAGAACAACCATATGGACATCTTCAAAAAAATTCATTACCCAATTTATTTTATAGAAATAACAATGATCACTATATATATAGGTTATATTAGGATCACCCATGAGCTATGTGATGCTCAATCGATAGAATAAGTTGTATTGGGCTTACCAATTTTTCATGAGCTATAATGGTGATCAACCATTTATAAAATCTATATTGGGATTATCTATGAGAAATAATAAGGATTAAGTCAATAAATAAATGCAATAACCAATATGGCCAACTTGTATATCTATTGTACCCAATTTAATAGAGTTTATAACGTAACAATCAATCCTTGTTTTATCATGAAACTACCGATAATTGATTGATAACTTAACCATCCTTCCATGTTTTATCATTGAACCACCCATAATTGGATTATAAAAGAACCACCGATCATCATAAAAAACTCCAAAAACCATTACATAAACATAAATCCAGAAAACATTCAATATAAAACTCTCCTTAATGATAATCAATTTTCAATTTTGAAAAGACTCATTTTTAAAAATTGTGCATGTATAATTAAATTCTTTTTAGTTGAAAACAGCCACACTATCCTCTAAATTATACTCCAAAATTCTAATGTGAAATTAATTGGTCATATTACATTCATTAAACACATGTAGAAATAATTATTTTTTTATTTTATGAAAAAAAATATTTAATGATGCTTTTAAAGAAAAACCACTACGGTAAATCATAAAAAATATATCTTTTTAAAAAAATTGAGGGAAATTATAAGAATAAAATTTTAAAACATTCATTTTAATATTAAAAAATGCCTAAAAATGATTTTAAAAAAATTTCCATGAAATGTATAGATATAAAAAATAAATATTTAAAACATTAAAAATGAGGTTATTTAGTTATAGAGTCACTTACATTCTGTCAAAATGTTATTCACTTTCTCTTAATGAAATTAATAATATGAACATCATTAAATAATTACATATTTATGAAACATTAAAATATATATTTTAATTATTAAAAATTTATTATATTTATTTATGGACATAATTATGAGTTATAAAGAACAATTTTTTTGTTTCAGGGGCATCAATTTCAAGGATTCATGGTCAGTTCACACATGTATATTTATATATGTTCTTGTAAAATTGGAATAAAACTATATAATTGTAATTAAATTAAATTAATTGAATTCTAGAAGTACAAATATTCCAATATATAATTTTTTTCTCATTTGAGGATGATACATTTGATGAAAATGTTAATGATAAATGGTTAGTTTATTTAGGAATTTCTCCTGACCATTACAAACTACATTCATTTTATTCAATATTATGAATATATATTTTCTAAATAATATGAAATAAGTTACAATATACATATTATAGAATTATTTATCCAGAATAATAATGATATTTCATGACATAAAGGTAATAATTGAAAATGAAAACTCATTGTCGATGGACACAGTTAACCACCCTACTTAAGACTATCATTTTGTTTCCTTGAATAATATGTATTAATAAAATGGGTGACATAAGATTTTACATTATCTATATAAAATTCAAATATATTAATTATAAGGCAGATATTATTAATTATTTGATGAGGGATGTCTGGAGAAGGTAGAAGATGAAAATAAACTATGAGATGTGGTTTGTGAAAGTTACCTTTTGAATATCACCACCTTAAAAACACCTTAAGGATCTTGGTATTGGTATTTTGGTGAGACCAGGATAACATTGACTTGGGGAGTGTTATGGAGAAGGTTTAGAATATATTTTATTAGATTCATGGTTTTTTATGAGAAATGGGATGGTGATAAGAGGTATTTATTTTTGAGGATGTGTAGTTTTAAGAGATTAAAAAATAATTATTTTATATTTAAAGGCAAAAACATTGGTGTGGAATTAATTCGAAACAATTTTGTACATAATTAATGTTTTAAAGTAGTTTTATGGTTGTGAAACATATAAAACACATATTTATTATTATATTTTTTACGTATTTAAACATTTACCATTTTACATTAATATGTTTCATTATTTTGAACTATACTATGGTAAGTGTTTTTTACCAACGTAAATTTATTATAAAAAAATGGAAATTAAATTAATAATTAATTTAGATATTTTGACTCCAATTAGAGAATAACAAATACCCAGATTCATTTCATAGAAATTAGATAATAAAATTTATTACAAAACTGAAGATGTGAGAAATAAATGGGTCTTCCAGGAGTTAATTTTTTTATGAAAAAGAAGATATTATTTTAAAATTAATTATAATATTATTCATTTCATGAAAATAAATTAATATTTACTGATATATAATATATAAAATTTATTTAAAAATATCTATATTAGGTATTTTTTAAATTAATTAAAAATGAGAATTATTATGTACTTTAAAATAGTTTTTAGAAAAATCAGGTTTTTAACAAAAAAATAGTCATATTATAAATTATAATATAATATTAATTACAATAAATTTAATTGGGTAAAGTAATTCTTATGTTACATAGAATCAAAATTATAAAATAATAGTAATTTTAAAATTTTAAATTTATTAAAAATAAATTACATTTTTATAGTCATCGCTATTTTTTACTATTCATTGAAAACCCAATATTTTTCAAAAATATCTTAAAATTGAACCCAATGTAAAAAATAATATTGTTATTAAAAAAATTATTTTCATTTAATGATATTTATTTTTGAATTTTCAAAAAATTAAATATTATATTCACTCATAAAATCAGATAAAACCCATTTTTTTATAAAATTGTTTTTTTGAAGAATAAAATGACTTTACTAAATAATTGGGTGATTATTTACAATAAATACATTTAATTATAAAAAATTGTTTTCTTGGAATTAAAAATAACGCTGAAAATTAACCAAAAAAATCCGTATAAGATAATTTATATATCTAAAACTAATGAATCATTATATGTAAAAAAAATAATTTATTCTCGAAAATTCAAAAGCAATATCCAATGATATATCAAGATTATTCAAAAAATATATAATCTTAAAATTCCCCATAATATTTTTTACTAAAATTGAAACACAAAAATACGATGGATTGGAACTTGAGTCTTCTAAGATAAATTTGATTACCATTTTCAATTAATATCACTGACTCTTAAATAAAAATTTAAAATTTTATTTTCCATAATCATATAATATTAATGATATAGTAATATTTTCCATCAATAACCTAAATCACCATAATACTATATGTTTCCAAATAAAAATTCACCAAATATTTATCAAATAAAAAAGAATAGTATTTTATAGTTCTAAATCACATTCTGTTCCCAAAACAGTGATCATCGTATAAAATAAAATCAATCCCTTAATCACCAAATCATTATTCAAATACTAGAGTTTTCTAATTTATAAAACATATTTTCCCAATATATTATTCTTATTTTTATATAAAATAATGAAATTAAAAATTAAAATATCATATTAACTAGGACTTTATGTTGGCCAGTGATAGCAGGTACACCCTTTTTTCCCTTCGGTTGTGGGATCGATCCCCACAACCTTTTTGGATGTGACAAGTTGTCGCACAATCTACAAGATGTCATTTGACAAAAGTATATTAATATAATCCATATCAAATTCTAGAAATTTCAAACATACACTAAAAAATAATGTTAAAATATTTAACCTTAATGGTTATCTCATACCTTTCGATTTTCATCCTAAAAAGAAAGAATATATAATTATCTGAAATGTAGAGACCATATTAATTAAACAGACTTCTAATACCATTAAACCTATTTTCAACAAAATTAAAGGAATTTTTTCATAATTAAAATATTTCATATCATAAAACTATGGTTTCATATACTTTAAAAATTATAATATTTTTACTAATTATCAAAGGTATCGATTTCATCAAACATATGTTTGAAAATTTATGAAATAACCTACTGTAGATAAATCCTTAGGTGTTCCAGGATTCTTGTAATATTTATATCATACCACTGTATCATAAAATTTAAAACTATGTATATAAACACACTTATCATTCATCGTCCTTCTTAAATCATTAACTATTTTCCATCATCTTATTCATTAATGTTTCATTCAAATGATATACGATATGAATTATGTACATATGATTTGTCTATATCTAAAAAAACAATTTCATGCATAGAACAATGAAAAATAATTCAGGCCTAAGATCCAATTATTAGGATCCCTTCGATATAACATTTTCCTTGAAATTCTATAAAGTAAATTTCCATTTTCACTATGGATGTTCCCTTTATTGAGATAGTAGGAAAAGATGAAATTTTGAAATCCAATTAAAATGATACAATTACCAGTAAACATTTATTGGAATGAAAATTTGTTAAATAATTATAAAAGTTTATTTTAGGTGATTTTTATACCAAAAAACCTACCTAACCCATTTTAACATTATTTAGGAATAATTATGATAATAAAATCTTTAATAAGGTATATGATTATTGTGAAATATTTCCTTTAATCAATCTTGATAAAGGATCTTTAATCTTTATAAAATAACAGTACTAAAATATGAAAGGAATTATTACATTTTAAAAAGTAATTTTTGATTCAAAGAAAATAAGCTTATAAAATATATAACACTTGAACCCTAAAAACCATTATACCTAAAGATATTTCTTTACTAATCCTATCTCCAAAATTATCCTTAATATCCTAGAAATTTTTCACGATCAACAAAAAAGGGGTGTCCATGAATTCAAACATTTAATTATCATTAAACATGAAACCCCATGATGATTTTTGTAAATTTTATGAAAACATTATAAGGTAACACCCTAATATACAATGCTGTCTGAACCCCCCTTTGATAAAACAAGGAGGGATCAAACTTATTCATTACATATTATAGTGATTTCTAATTATAATTAACATTACTACAATCCCAAGGATCTTTTTAGTGTTGATTTTCAATGATTTATGACTAAATCATACATATTAATCCCACATAATACAGGTTGAAATGTTTACTTAGTATCCAAATTTGACCATTTTATTAAATAAAAAATGTGTACTATATTTTAGAAATCAGTTATATTTTCCTCTTGATCTCATCTTAGGCCCTACTCTTCCATAATCGTTGTAAAGAACTATTTTAAAACATCAGATAAGAACTAAAAGACCCTTAAGGTACATAAAAAAGATGAGATCCATTAGTCCATTAAAAACAATATAACCAATGAAATATTTACATTCATGTTAATTATTTTATAAAAAATTAAATAATTAATTATTAAATGAAAACAAATTAATGTTAGCTTAAATAAAATCATTAAAAACAATACCAAGAAAAAGAATACCATATTTGGATAAATAGATAATTATATTAATAAATCACTTTCAAATCACTTGAAATTTGAATAATAATACACTTGACATCAATTATAACAACGAACCAATGTATTGGGGATAAATAATGGGGTTCACCCTTAATATATATTATAGTGGGGATCAAAATGTGAGGAAAAAATGGGTTCAACACTTTGTATTAGTTATACCAGGAACATCCATTTTTCACGAGCTATAATGGTGATCAATCTATCATATAAGATATATGGATAAAACTCTTAATCTATAATGGGGATAAACACATCATAAAAATGGAATAAGAAATATTTTAAACATCCATCTCTATTGTACCTGATGCATTCGTGGTTAAAATGTAACCACTCATCCTTGTTCTATCATGTAACTACCCATCATTGGATAATAACGTTACCACCCATCTTTGTATTATCACGGAACCACCAATAATTTTTTCATAATGGAACCAACCATCATAATAAAAAAATTCCCCATAACAATGCCATAAAAATAAATCATGAAATATTTTAACATAAAAAACTATTTGATAAAAATAATATTCTCATTTTGAAATCATATAATTTTAAAAACTGAACACGTACACTGGAAAACATTATTCTTGAATTAATCCATATATCGTTATAATATATGCCTCATAATATTAATTAGATTTTTTTTCAATTATTATCATTCAATAAATGTAAAAATACATTCACATTCACATTTTAAAAATTAATACTTAAAATATATTTTTTAATGGAAGGTCCCTTACATAAATCCATAAAAAAATCCCTTATTGATAATATTGGGGATAAATTAGAAATTTACATTTTTAGAACATTAATTTTCATAAAAATACATTATTAAAAAATTAAAAACATGTATATGAAATAGTAATTTATTCGGAAATATATATTTAAAACTTTGCAAAGGAGGTTTTTTTGGGTAAAAGTCTTGTACCTTATGTTCAAATTTTTCTCACTTTATATTAGTTTCTAGGATAATAAATTAAGTTTCATTGATTAGTTAATTAATTAAAATTAAAATATATAATATTCTTATTAAAAATTAATTATGTTTATTTATGGCCTTTTCGATGAGTTATAATGATCTATTTTGTCATTTGGGAGCATTATTTTCAAGGTTTCAGGGTCGGTTCACATGAATTTAAAAATGTATGTTATTACAAATAGTAAGTATACTAGGGGAGTGGAATATAAGGGTATTAATTAAATTAGATCTGTTTAAATGGTCCCATGTATTACTTTTATTTCTTATATTATGATCATATAATTGATAAAACTGTTAATGATAGATGGTTAGTTTATTTTGGATGGTTTTCCAACCATGAGGAAATAGTTTTGTTTTATTTAACATTATGTATGTGTATATTTATAGAAAATGAAATATGGTATTATATAAATATTAAAATCATATTTAAGAATAATAATATTTTTATGACTATCTAAGAATGAATTATTTAATAATGAAACTAATTACCCACAAAGACAGTTAACCACCATATTAGGGATAGTGGTTTTGTTTCTTTGAATCAGAGGAGATGTCTAGGGAGATATATAGATGTTATTACATTACCAATATAAAATTATATTATATAAATTATAATGAATTTATCATTACTTTATGGATGAATTATGTGGGGAGAATGTAGAAGAAGAAAATAAATTAGGAGAGGTGGTTTGAGAATGTTACCTCTTGAATACGACCTTCTTAATAAACCCCTTTTGGATATTAGAATTGGAATTTTCGTGATACTAGAAGTACATAGATACTGAGATATTTGATATGGGAGGGACTGTAATAGATTTTAATATCCTCACGTCTTTTGAGGAGAAAGAGAGTTGTGGGGAAATCTATTTAAACCCAATGAGGGGGTGGTTTTAACTGATTAAATAATGGTTATTTTATATTTAAATACAACCACACTTAGGTCGAATTAATAAGAAATATTTATATTTATAAATAATGTCTTTATGTCTTTTTATTTTCAATATAAACATCAACCAAGCATTTAATATTATATTTTTTAGGTATTTTATTCTATTGGATTTTATATTTTAGTTGTTTCATTATTTTTCCTATAGTGTGGTAAATAATTTGTTCCGAACATGGTATAATTTTCTACCTAAAAAGGGAAATGACTTTACTACATAATCTAGAACTTATAATTCCAAATATTGTATACATTTTACCAAAATTCAATACACAGTATTGGAAAAATTAAATTGATAACAAAATCCATAAACAAAATGAAAAATAAGGTTTTTATGAAGTGTATTTTTTATGAAAAATAATATATTAACTTAAATATAAAAATAATAATAAACACTATATGAAAAAAATTATATTTACTAGTATATAACCTATAAAATTAATTTAAAACATTCCTCATTGGGTATTATTTTAATTAATTAAAAATTAGAAGTATTATATACATCAAAATAGTATTCCGAAAATTTACCTTTCTAAACCCGAAAATTATATTATTCTATAATAAAATATAAATTTGATTTCAAAGAATTTAATTGGATAAAATAATATCTATGTTTTTTGATAAAAAATTGGAATCAAAATGAGTCATTTGAAATTTTTAATTTATTAAAAAAGTTACATTATTAAAAAAATTTGTATTTTTTAATATTCAATGAAAACACAGTAATTTATGAAAAATACAAACAATTCCTCAAAATAAAAACCTGATATTATTATATTGAAAAGTAATTAAATTTTATAATAATTTTTTTTAAAATTCTCTAAAAATTAACTATAACATTCAATTATAAAATTCAATAAAATTATTTTTTTAAAGAAAATGTATTTTTCAAAGAATAAAACAAATTTACTAAAAAAATATTAATTATTTACAAATAACTATTTTATAATTTACCAATGATCCTAAACATTATAAATATCATAACTTCATAAAAACATTTCCATACCCTCCAGTTTACTGGGTATATTACTACAGTCATATTTTAAATGTAAGATTATATTTTTTGTGATTAATGTTCCATACATCATAAACTATTGAACAAAGACAGTCCATTTTAATTATTAGGATGTTATAGTTTAGGTATACTATCTACTATATATCTTAAAAATATTATGATTAATAATTTATTTGGTGGCCTTATACCGAACCACTAATGTGGATGGGTTTCTCAACCTTCATTCATCATATGATAAAATAGTATTATGTTCATTCAAAACAAAGTAATAATTTTATATTTCTTATATTTTAAATTTAAATCATGAAAATAAGTAGTTGTATGATAATCATGAAAATGAAAAACCGTTAATGAATAATTACAAAAAAAATAAATTCATATGATGTGAAAATTATGGGAAGAATTGTCCAGTTAAATGCTTGAAGTGTATGTAGGTGTATTAAAATAATTGTGATAAGGGTTATATATCTAATGAATATAAGGGGAAGAAACAAATAAATAGTTTATATTACCTAAAATGTAGATAAATGGGGAATTAATCAAACCGATTCCCCTAGAATAAATATAATGTACAACTGAAGAGGCTGGGGGAGAAGGTTAATAATATTTTATCACTATTATTGAGGTTGATATTCTAAATGATTTGGTGGAAGGTAATTTAATCAGAGACACAAATTTATCCAAATATTTTTACGATTATAGATATTTAAAATATTGTTATCAACCTAGATTTTGATGAAAAAAGATAGTTCCCTAGCACCATAAGAAAGAAAATTTCATTCAAAACATTTAGTGGAAATATAACCGAAATAAGGATGTGTCTGTTAATACCCATTGTTCCCAAAAAATCTAACCTATATGTTGACATTATTGTTATACTTATTGTTGATTTTTACATAATCCCTTATTTTGATTGGACTTCAAAATATTATGATGAAAATTATTACAATAATAAGTATCTTAAATTCTTAATAAAGATATAAACTTCTTTATCATTAGAGGTGAAATACATCACCAAAAGCACATCTATATCCACTCCCAATAACTCTTATAAATGATATTATTGCGAAATATGTGTAGATATAACTAACTAATGTGTATTTTAATATTCAAATAGAGGAATCAATTATTGTATAGGAATAAATTGATGTATTTCTTGAGGAATTACATTGATATCCAATAGAGTGTAATGTTGTGTTTTCCTTTGATTTAATTCCTAATGAAAGATATATATCCAAAATATCCTTATTAAATGGACACTCTGGAGTTAGTGGAGTTACGGAAACAACTATAGGAATTTTTTTAGGGATTTATATGACCATGTTTTCACCATGGAGATCACATGTTCCTTTTGATAAAATCAATATTGATTTATGATAATCTACGTTGATTATAGGATTGAATAAAAATTACATTTTATTAAAGATAAGTCATATAATCATAAAAAATAATCTCCAACTCATGGGTTATGAAATAAATAAGGCCAAAGGAATCACCCATAACATGGAGATTACAGTAATTTTGTAAGAATCCTAAACTAGTATATAAAATCAATCTTTTTCATAATATCTCTTTATTTTCTAATGCATCAAACAGAAAATAATCTTCCTTCCAGGTATGTCCCAAAAAATACATTAGATGACAATTACTCTATAATTATTAATGAATAATCCCACTCCAATAGAAGATAATACTTCTATTAAAGTAACTATACTAACAGAGGTGAATCTCATTCAACATTGGAAATATTGATGTAGTAAATCCAACATAACATTCAAGTAGTTCCCACGGATATAGCCTCCACTATAATTCAATGACATGGTCCATAAAAGGAACTAATGGACATATTTATTAATAACCTATTGTTTCTCACCTACCCAAAAACTCTTATCTCCCAAGAAATACATGATCCATCCACATTGAATTTCTTCCCCATATTAGGATCTACAATGATTACCTCAGTCAACTTCTATATTCATGAAAGGAAATTGAACAAGCCTTCCTACCATATAATAATTCATCCCACTCTTTTTAATATCCCATAGATATTCCACAAGAAGCATCACCAAAATCTAAAAGAATAAGGAGGAGTGCTTTTTTCTTTCTCTCTCATTGTTCCCATAATCCCAATGGATTTGAAAAAACCAGAAAAATCCATACCAGAAACCTCTATCGCTATCATATGATTACCAGCTCCTTGAAACCATTCCTCAAGAATGTATCTCTGAAATTCCCACAACTATTATCATTCATATAATATCCCATAAAATCCCATATCCCCTTTACCCACCCACATTGAAAAAATATGCTACATGTTTATTCTGATTAGGATCTTGCACCCATTATCATGCTGAAGAAAATAAAAAAAATTCTTTTTAAAGTTCAAATCCATTTGAATTGGTTTATTACTCAATTAATAAACTAATAATTCATATTTTTTTAGTATCTATATAAGTTAGAGTTTTCATTCTTGTTCATCGGTACTGCTTCATTAATGAATCATACTTACGATGTCCTAAACAATGAATCTACCTAAATTAGAGAATAATGGAATATATATAGTTCATCAACCTATCTAAATATATTTTAAACATTCATTTGATCTTGATTAAGAATGGAATTAAAAAATTCTAGATACTATCTCTCCTCGTTTAATTTTTTTTTGGAATTAGGAACCTAAGAATAAAATTATTTCTCTATAGGAGTGCATTATACATTGATTAATATCTATATGACTAAGACCTAAGAGGATTTACATATAGATCCTATTTATGATCCATAATTCACCCTGAATGACAATATACATTATCAACCAACCAAATCCAATTATCTCTCTACAAACCAATTTCTTATCAATCCACCCCGTAATGAATTTCAATTGATGATGTCCCATTCCATCCTTGCATACATAGAATGCATGGTTTCTAACACATTATGTTGAAAAATTACACCTTACTCAAGATGCATTTGAAGACACTACCCTGATTCCCATTGAAGATTTATAAACTAATTTTCATCATATAGAAATAATTTCATGACATTTTTCTTTTGGGTGATTTTCATCTTTATCATCCTGATGATAGATAACACAATAATTGGAATAAGGGTAAGTACATTTTTAACTAGTGTAATTCATCCTAAATTTGAGATGAACATATTCATGCAATTGAAAAATACTTCTACTTATTTTATTTTTTATACCGCTGAATCAAGTCTTTTTTACCCTTTTATTTGATATAAGATCTATGAGATAAATCATTATGAGTTTCTTCCTCCACAAGAAATATTTATCTTGAATTTATATAAAACACATTCCTAAGCATTTAATAGACATGAAAACAATATTTTTATGGCTTTACACATTGTAAATTGGGTTTACCATGTGTTTTTAGGATTTTAATGAAACCTTCAATTGAATTTCTTCAGTTGACTAATAATTTTTTTTTTGTCAAAAATCAATATATGAGAGAGAATTATAATCCCAAAATATTTTTTAAAATGGAATAATCATTCAATTCATCAAACATTTTTGGATATTCCTTATAAGTAATTACTATTAAAATATTAAGAGATTAGTGTAATTCCATTTGGACATAATAATCTATCCCTATATTTTATGGATCTAATGAATAGAGTGTGCAATTAATATCTTCATGATTATGATTTTGTATTTATTGATGATATTGTGGTGTAATGAAAAAACTATGAACACTGTGAAAATCACATGTGGTTAATTATTGAGTCTCTTAGATTAAAATAGTTGTATGTGACAATTATAATATAGAAATTATATATTAAAATGTTCCATTCCTTGGACATATATTCTCCAACAATAAAATGCCAACAAATCTTGTGAAGAAAATAGTAGTCAAAGAATAACTTACATAGTGAACCCGAATTGTGGTACATTGTTTAATTTTTTGAAAAGGTTAATGTCAATGATTTATTAATATTCTTCTAGATTCTCTAAACCAGTTACCATGATTACTCCGGAATTTGTTATGATTTTATTGATAAAATGAATGTTAATAATATTTTTACGAATTAAATAAGAGATTGGTGAATTATCAATTTTTGAATTTACCATCAGGAAATTATGGATTTTTTAAATACATTGATGAATAAATGTTCACAATTGTTGGTGTCCTTACACAAAATAAATAAGTAATTTCTTTCAAATCATGGGTGATAATAAATCGTAAACAAATCTATCAAACTCATGGTCTTGAATTAACAGCCTTCATATTTTCTATGACGATGTGGAGACTCTCTCACTCTATGGAGAATGATATGTTATATATGAAGATAAAAAGAGTTTTGAAATACATATTATCAATGAAATAACACAATTTGAAGAAATTATGGTGGTTTGAGCCACTAAAGGTTTACTACGACTAAATAAATTACCTTCTTGGAATTTAAAATAAGGTAGGTAATGCACTAAGAATAAAATATCTTACAATTCTGAAAAAAGGGGATGCTAACTTATCATATGATCATGAATTTAATATATATAGATCTTGGAATTATTATAGAAGCGAACCACCACTACATTTTGAAATGATTTCCAATATTATTTACTACAGAAGATAAGTAGTTCTCATCAGGGTGATCAGAATATTTAATGGATTATTAATACTATGAATGATGGGAAATTTTTATACATTTCATATGAATAGGGAGTTATAAAATTTTTCAAATGGATAGGTGGTTCTTCTATTACTGATCTAAAAAGGTTAATAATGTATTATTCTAATATCATGAATTTCTCTATACACAAAATCAGTATTAGAATGTATAGATATTTGAAGCAACATTTTTGGTTAGATAATATAATGTGTGAAATTGTTGATTATGTGTAATGTATTTCATTTACAAATAAGTGAATGATTTTAGAAAACATCCTAGAGGATTCATTCTAACTAGGAATTTTACCATATGGTAATGGGATGAAATTAAAATTGACTCTTCTACAAGATTACCAAAGGCTTCTAGAAAGTATGATGTGATTTGGGTTTTTATAGATCACCTTAACAAATCATTACATTTTCTCACCATAATAGATGTTATTCCACCAATGAATATTGAAAAATTATATATTAATGTAGTTTTAATAACTAATGGTTCTCAAAATTCAATTTTTTATGATCATGATACACAATTTACATCAAACTTTTTCAAAATGTATATAGAGGGACCATAATAATAACCTGTATTTCAGCACTGATTATCATTCTCAAATTTTTGGGTTTATTAAAAAAATATTAATAAATTAGAAGATATGTTGATGTCATTATAGTAGACTATCAAGGTATTTGGGATCATTCTATACTTATAGTAGAGTTTTCCTATAATAAAAGGTCTCATTCATCTATTCAAATGTAGTCATATAAAGCATTATATGGAAAGATATTTTATAATCCCACTAATGGGGAAGAGTTTTGTGAAGGAAAAATTGTAAATCAAGTTCTCGTTAGGGAGAAAACCAGAAAGTTATAGGCTATTTATATTACAATTAATGAATCGCAAATAGTGTATAAGATTTATGCTAATAATAGTAGGAAACATTTGGAGTTTAATTTGAGAGATCATGTTTTATTGAATTTTTCTTCAAGGAATGTTTTTATAATATTTTTTATGATTTTATAAATGATCCCCATGTTTATTAATCTATTTTAAATTATCAAAGGAATTTTAATTTGGATTTACATTTAGAAATGTGACCTAGCCTCTATGAAGTATATGAGGTGTTCCGTATATCATTGTAAAGGAAGTATTTGCTAGATACAATGTAAGTTATCACTTACAAAGAAATAGAATTTGAACTTGATTTATTATAATTTTAATAGACTAACCATATTTTAATTGTTATTGAGAAAGTGTTTTGGAAATAGATGACTCCGTAAAAAAATGTACATTGGTGTTAAATTATATATAATATGTGACATGTAAATCATTGGAAATTATGATATAGAACAACCCAAATCTATTCATGAGGTAAGTTTTTAGAAATATTGAGTATGAAATTTTGGAAGTATGAAAGAATGTGAAACCCCATTATTTGTTGGTATGATTCATTTTAAATAAATTTTTTCTCTTCTTTATCATACGCTGAACAAAAAACCTTGTTTAAATGAACTATGATATATTATTTAAATTTAATTTCATAACTATTTTATGGTAGAATTTATAATTGGAGCATATGAATATGAATAAAAAATCTTGAAAAGTATATGTTTTAGAAAATTTATAAGTCAAAATCATTTTTTATCAATAAAAATCATCTGAATATAAAAGGAATGTTTTTATAATGTTGTTTTTATGTGCAAAAATGAGTTTTTATTTTAATAATATTAATTGGTAATTATTATGGAATGATTTTAATATGATTAACTATTTATGTATTCAATAAAATTTATAATATTCATCTATAGTCTTTATTAGTAACAGAAAATAATAAATCATGATATATGTATACAGATAATATATTAGTGAAAATTCATTTTAATCACATTTTACAAACATATTTTACAATAATATTTAAAATTTTATATCAATTGAATTCAAGAAAATAGATTCCATATTTATAATTGTGAGGTTCAATTTTTTTAATTAGTCCTCTTATCTTTTTAGTCAATATTAATAACAACATTTGTAAAATTTAGCACCTCAGTAATGGGTAAATCAGGATAATCAAGATTATAACTAAGTGATAATGTTATAATATTTTACCATAGTTTTCATTTAATGAATGTAATTAGACAATTATCACCTTATTTCTGAAGTGTATATGTGTATTAGAAAATTATCCATGAAAATTTCCAATATAATATTTAAGTAAAATAATTTTACAAAATGTTGCTCTCTCAGTTTTAAATATATCTTATGTGTCCATCTATAAGAAAAATAATGTTATAAAATAAAATAAATATTTTTAATGAATATTGTAGTTATTTTTCTGATTATAATTTATTTATAAATTTTATTTATGATATAATCACATTAACAATTTTTAGAACACTACTATATTATTTATTTAATTAATATAAAAAAATAATTTTAAAAATAATAAAAGTGCTACAGTTTTAGTGATTTATAGGGTCATATGAATTTTATACATTAATATGGAACATTTATGATGTTTAAATGAATTATATATGATATCCAACTTTTCTATGATGCATTTTAAGTGAAATAAAATTAATAGTGTCAAAATTACATTAATGAAAATTTATCAAAATTATATTTAATGAAATTATTTATGTAACATTAAAATATTGAATGAGGATAATGTGAGTAATATAAAATAATAACTGCCAAAAGTTTCCATTTCTGGGTCAATATTTACCTTATATGTTAAATTATAACCCTTTAAGATTAAATAGTATGTTTTTGTCTTTAATGAAGAAATGGGTTAAATATGGGGTTAAAACAAAAGTTGAGGTTTAAAAAGCCACTCATATATGTAATAATTTAATTTTTTTGATGATATGAATACTATATATTACAATATATTCAAATAATTATCCATCTGGATTAATTATTATTTGTAAAAACATTATTACAATTTTATATTTGATGAAATTTCAAAAGATCCCCTAACCTCAATTACAACAGGGAACCTCCTCCCACACATAATTACACCAAAATGAAATATCTTGTTTGACCAACACATTCCACTTCTCATCTCAAATTCGTTATCTATTTTTTAAAGGTTATATTAACTCTAAGATACCTACACTGGGTCCCTTAATAATAGATGCAAAAGAAGTCTACTGAAGAAGAGGTAATCATTCAAACAGAATAATTGATGTAAATTTCTTCTCTTACATCCTCCTAAAATATTTTACCCATATTGAAATTATAAATTAAATTTTAAAAAATATAGATATGTAATTATAATTATGGTATGAATAAATTCCATCTCTTTTCCATCATATAAAAAAGTTAAAACATTGCTCATGTGTACGCATGGATTACCATCTCCACATAGTGGTATGATTAATTTTTCTTGATCAAATTTAATAGATGGATATAAATATTAATATAATGATTATATATGATATTTATGACATATATATTATTCCGGTAATATAATATCTTATATACCCTCTTACACGAAGTGGTGTGATTTTCTTTTTATTTAATTTTTAGAAGAGAGATAATAAGAAAATGTTTAATAAAAATCTATGATATATGTGAAATAATAACACTTACTTAATTATTTATTACTATTCATCTTTCTTTTCTTCCATCCATAGGAATTTAAAATTCATCGTTCATGTTTATCTACGACCTACTGTCTCCCTAAATGGGGTAATTCATTTACATATCTCTATCTTTTATGGATAACAATAATTTTATATATATTGAATATATTTGATATTTATGCAATAAAATTATTATAGATGATGAAACCATAGTAAATGTGTATGTGTTGGAAGTAACGAATCAAAAAAGTCAAGATAAATAAATCTGCTAACACCCAGAACCATGATAATAATAAAGGACTATTAAAAAATGATGATAAAATGTTATAAATGGATCATATATGTTATCATAGATATTAATATGGTTATTTTATGTAATTATTATAAATATAAATTTATTATTATAGAGAATAGAAAAACTACATGGAATGTGTGACATGATGTAAGGGCGTTCATAACTCAATATCCATTCATTGGGTTATTTTAGATCATCATTGATTATATCATCCTATGATTATGTGAGATGTTACCCATATTTTCAATTTTTTATTTCCACCATTATTGTGTGTATTTACTTTTTTCACACATAATTACTTCATTTTTTAATTCACAATTCAATGGTATGACATTTGTAAGGAATTTAATATCAATTTTCACTCTATTGGGACGTATTTTCAATTATGTACCTATTTATTTTTGTTGTTGTGTATATATTGTACTTTTTATGTATCATAAATGAATATATATTTATTAATGATGATTGAAGTTCATTTATTGTTTACTCTTATAAAGTGTTTTCATATTTTCCTCCAATTTTTCATCTATTAATAACATAGGTCATGTCCAAAAATGTTGAAAAGTGAAATTGATATTATTTCTTCTTTAATCTAATATATTTCTATCCCATATCAATATTTAAAAGGATTCATTAATTTTTTTATAAGTCATTAATGCTTTAAAAAATTAATTTTTTCCATGTTCTACATTTTACATAATAGTTAAATGCTAATGTTTTTATCTTTTTCTAAATAAGGTACTTAGTTACCCTACAAAAAAATGTTTATAAGGAATTGTTTTAATTATATATAATGGTAGGATTTTCTAGAAATAATGCCTAATATGTTACCTGAAGCATACTTTCAAATATTAAATGTTTATTTTCCAAGAAAATATTTTACATTCTATTTGACCATATTTTTATAGAATAATTTATTTCAAAAAAGGTAAAGGATATTTTACTGAATAATTTTTTAATGATATTTTAAGTTTATTTCTATTAATAAATCATAAGAAACCTATATTTTACATATTCAACAGTGGATATATATTTTTAATTATAACATAATTTTAAACATTCATGTTTGATAATTAGATATTACATTTAAGTTAAATATCCACATTCATAGAATTATGGATATGATCACTACCTAAACTGAATACCATTTCTAAAAATTTTGTTATACATTGAATGCGTAAGATTTTTGGGGGAATTATTCATAAATCGTTTGTATTTACTAAATATGTATATTTTGTTGATTATAAAAAATTTTCATTAATTAAATCTATCATAGGATGTCTAAGGAATTCATTTGGGAATGTATTGAAGGGTGTGGAACAATATTATATAGTCTCTTAATTCACAACAATTCCCAATGAGACAAATTATTGAGCTAGAAATAATATTGTTTCTAGTATATTCCTACCGATTGTTTTAAAAATATCTTATAAAAATTATTGTGTGGTAAAAATAACATGATGCTTCAGATAGTGACATCCAATATTAAGTATTTCCTTGATTAATAATTCAGTTATCATTATCATTCATGATATTAATCCATTTTTATTTTCCATGGATGCGTATTATGATAAATTTATTGATTAAATTACATGAAGTTTTTTAACAATATTTATTTTATGTTTTGTAATTCCAATGTAATATGGGAACATTGTATATATATACTTTTCCAAAAATGATAATCTAATCGATCCTACAAGGTGATTTATATTTTATTTATTCCAATGTAATAACGTGTACGCCTTCTTGAGTTATTAGAGTTCCGGTTGTCGCAAAAACCACCCATATAAAAAAATTATAGATTTCAATAAAAACAATTAATAAAATCCTATATAGTATAAAATGATATCAATAAATTAATATTGTATTGATATGATTATTATCAATGGAATTCAATGAACATAGACATGGAAGAGTAGAGTATCCTGCAAAAAAGAAGAGAATTTGTTAATCTCACTTATAAGAAACACTGATGGTGAAATATCTGTTAAGGAAAAATTATATTTATAGGGAGTTTAAAAAACATAATTATTAATAAAAAATGATTGTGAATTTCAATAGAATACTTATTACCCAGAATAATTTTATTTCAATAAAAATTTTATTTTAAAAATAAATTTGAAAAGAATCATTTATGGATTGTGTAACGATTTACTGAAGAGACATAAAAAAGAAGGATCATTGAGATTAATTATTAATCCATTTTATTATTAATAAAAAGTTCATAAAATGAAATATATATTTGTATATGTAATATTGATAATAAAATATGTAGTGTATATAACATAATCCTCAATGTTTGAAAATTGACAAGGGAAAGCATTAAAACCTTGGTAGCCTTTGAATTGAAAGGCCATTTCATGAAAGAAAATGATATGGGAATTAAATACTCATGACTTTAAAGAATGTTTGAAAATAATTCAATTAGGTATTAATCAGACAATATCAAATATATACTTGTAAAAAATGTAAAATATGCTTTAAAAATTATGTTTTTTGGTGAGAAAGCCTTTATAGTAATGCTAAGGTATGAATCAAAATAATATAAGAGAGATAGCATCCAATATACACTAAAAGATAATGAAAGGAAATATATGAATTATAATATAAGAATTTTGGGAATTGAATACACCATATAAAATAAATGATAATGCGAAATATCAATCAATTCTCATGGATTTCATAATGAGACAAACATAACCTTTCATTAATTCTTAACTTACACTAAATTGATTGAATATGTAGTATAAAAAGAGAATAATCTTAATAAAAATTTTTATAAAATTTTTTATAACCATAATGTTTTTTATATAATTTTTAATTATTATATTCAAATATGTTAGTAATTTATTATTTATTTTCATTATTGGATGTGAGTAATCTTGATTGTTTTGAACTAATTTTGGAATATTTATAATTTTTTCATTCGTATCCAAAATTGATTCATTTCATAATCATAAAATTTAGTTCAAATGATTATTATAATTATTTATAATGATACAATTTCATTCATTGGGTACTTTGTTAATGATCTGAAAAGATTAAATTGGTGATGAGAATATCATGGATATTATTAATTTATAAAATTTCATATATTAATTAATGTGTTTAATATTAATCTTACAATAAAAAAAGGCAGTCATTAATTATCATTTAAAATAACATATTTTCAATAATTTTGTTTTCATTTTCACCCATTTTATTATTTTATATATTGATCATGTATTTTTTTAGAATGACCCAATCATGAACATTCTATATTTAATGGATAAATATGAAGTGATTATGGTATAAAATCATTATTTCAGAGAATGTATGATATTTGTTATGTTCTATTAATGTGGTCAATCATAATTTAAGATAATTATATATATATGAAAAAATTATGAAATAATTTCATAGTATAAATGATTTGGTTTTTCTCTAAGTATGCTCATTTTAGATAGAAAAGATTATAATAATTCATTACTTCTCATATTATTAACATGTTATTTGATTTATCATACTAAAATTTTAATAATGTTTTAAAAACATATGTTTTCATTAAAAAAATTCCCTTAACCTCCCATGAATGACATTGTCGAAAAATAGAATACCTTATTCCATGGAGGTAGTATTCTTCACATACATATAGATGATACCTGAATTTTCAATAGAATAGGAGAAATATATAATATTCTTTTTTATTTTATAATATGATACATTTTTTAAATATCATACTTATTTATTAAATTCCACATTTTTATGGTAGTCCACATATATGCATGAATGTCATCTATGTTTTCTATAAAGGAAAAGGGGTAATGTGGTTAATGGTTACACCCACAATACAACAATATTTAATATAATATAATTAATATATTAATACTATAATATTGGTAATGATTTATTTAAAGTGAAATAGTAAAATAAATAATGTTAGGGAAATTTTATAACATACATTAAAGCCTTTGATATTTCCTTACAACAATAATTTGGAATGGTAGAATTCGGTCAAACACATTTTTTGTAAAAGAATAAAAAAGTTAAATATGATTAAATATTATGGAAAATTGGGATATTTTCATTTTTAATCTAAAATATATTGTGGTCTTGAATGGGTTATGATATTTCCCTTTCATAAGTGGTAAGAGTGGAATTTATATGAATATTTCAACTTAATAACAATAGATCCCATGTTTGACTTGTAAAGAAGACATAAAAATGGAACATAATAGTGTGGATATATTTTGGTTAATAAACCCTTCATCCACTCAATTAGTAAATTTTTACAACATGATATGTCTTTTAATACTTTCCTAAACAATTTTAATCCAATTGGACTTCACTATGGTAACAATTTCTTACATGTTATCATAACTCGGTTAAATACACTTAGAGGGGGTAAATATGGGTATGAATGATTCAAACTAATAACCCTTAGTATCATGTTTCATCGTTAATAAAAACTCTTCAATCCATTTCCTATAACATTATATGAGAGGAAACTAAATCATGCATGAGACACATCAATGTTTTCTTTGTTTACTATTACTAGGCTACATCAAAGGATACTACAAAAACAATGGGCAGATTGTACCAAATCCACAATGGATAAATACGAAGAATGGTGGTTCAGGATAAATAAAATCCAATCCTCGGATCAATGCCTTTACATGGTTTAGGGTCATATCATAACTTTTGCAAGAATCTGTATCTATGTCTCTTTCTCTGGATCACTGCCGGTGGAACGTATCATTGTTTTCCTCTTCCTTTGCACACTGCTTTTGTAAGGGATACACTCACAGTTTATGGACATATATGTAACTTCATTATCATGAATAAACACATTATAAATCATTGGTAAATGATCTTTTGAATTTCCTTTTTCACCTATAGATGATTTATACTTTTCTACACACATTTAGTTTTTGAAAATTATATTCATGAGATGATTCTCCTCAATATTCCCTAAGTCCTTTTTAGACTTCCTAGATTCCATTGAAGACTACCCTGAGTCTTCTAGGAATTGTTATTCAACCTACATAATATGTGTTACATCATGGACCACCTCTCCTCCATGTACAGCATTCTCTTATGTTCACTGCCTCCTTCCGTAGACAAATTGTTCTCTCATGGATAGTGTTTACACAATGATTGGACTCTTCTTCTAAGCAACGATTCCTCCTCCATGAAGAATATTACTTTTTAGACACAAAGACTTGAATTCCACCTTCATTAATTGTACCACAAACATCTTCACCAATTCCAGATTCCTCTCTCAATAACTCTTCTTTTTTTTGTAGAATTATCCATCGTGAACCACTCGCTTATTTAGAAAAATTTATCCTAGAGTGTAGGCAATTTATAATAAAGAACAATCTATGTAATAACGGTATTAGAAGAAATTATAGAGGCACATAGATCTAAAAATGTCACTAATTCATTACACTCAAAAAAAATTGACACGGGACAGCCTTCAGTACAACTTTCTCCACCCACAATCCTTTTTCCCATCTCAGTCTATTTATCACCACTCCTTTTTCACGACAGTCTATATATTCCAAAGAAGGAAACCCTATGATTTTCCACAAATAACTTCCTCCTTTTGAAAAATTATGAACCAAACCACTTACAAAAAGTCTTCCTATTAACCATTTTCCATACGTGATCTATGTATTGTGCTTCGTGGTCTATATAGTACTGCAATGCAGAAATATTCCATTACTAATTTTTTTTATTTGTTCCACATAGTCCTTTAGCCATACAAAAACTATGATTTTCTGTCTATGTTCTATTTTCTAATACATGGAAAATATTCCTTTTCCATGATGAAAATTACAATTTTGAGTCCCAATAATTTGGAAATCATAGGGAAACTGCGCCTCCTTAAAACCCTGATCTGGAAAAAACCCATCATATTCATTCATGGTCATATAGATTTTTTACAAACTAAAATCACACCCAAAAAAATTAGAGAAAACCATGGTGTAATTTTTCCACCCCCCTTCATCTTTTTTAACAACTGTTGTCATTTTGACACATCTTTAAAGCTTCTTATCACCTTTTCAACAATGGATTTGTGTGATTAAGATTGTGATAAAGGACTAACTCAACACATACTCTAATACAAAATGAGATTTTATTGGTGTGAGTGATAATAGTATAATGAATATTTCATCAATGAATCACTTCATTCCATTCCAACACCAGTCGCCTACATTCATCACAAACGTCAAATGATATGATATATAATATTTGATTGATCACTAATAGAATATTAAAAATTAATACACCCCATACTTCACTGCTCCCCTATAAGCTTCAACTCCCCCTATCTCATTGATCAACATAGTAGCTTCTCCCAATGTCTCTACTAATACATTTTTTCTCTTTTAATAAGCTAAATATCCCACCTTTTTTAATGAACCTGAAGGGAATTCCTTTGAGGTCTAAAATATGGTAAATAACATAGATAAACACATTTAGGAAGAACACATCATACCTTGAGGAGATGTAGTACCACTTAAAAAATCTTGAGCATGGAGTCATGTAAACTCCAATATCCATTAAATTCCATTCAAACACTTCATTTGGTATAGTGTTTTTTCAGAATGTCCTCTTCCTATTATTATGTAGGAACATTCTCTAACTTCACAATCCCTTGATTTAAATTATCTTTGATAAATGATAATGAATTCAATGTTCATTTTCCCCAAGATATGGACTAGATTTTTTCTATGATTTATAGAACATGAATTATCGCAATGTATTCTAATCATATTCTTCACTACATCTCCCATATCAACAAGTTGTTGCATTATCCACCATAAATATGATCATTCTTGACTAACCATAATATATTCACCTTATGTGGTGCTCAATGAAATCAAATCTTCTTTTTTTATTATCTGTGAAATACACTATCCACTAAGATATAAATTACAACTTCGTGTTGATTTTCTATCACCTACTGAATCAATTCAATCTATATGTGTATATCCTAATAAATCATACCGAGATTTTTCATTATACATCAAATGGAAATCTATAGTTCCCATGATATAATGATATGTTCCTTTTACTGTAAGCATGTAGATTTTATTGGGGATTCTCTAACACCATGCTACTTGAAATAACGAATAAAAAATATCTTGTCATTTCGATGTCAATTATAATAGAATTATAATGATCTTCATGACTTTAGTGACATTAACCACTTTCGCTTCACCATCCCATAACAGTTTTATTTGTGTAGCCACTACATTAGTCATCTTCATGTAATTATACATTTTAAATTTTCTCAAAACCTCCATTTTATGTTTATATTGAGAAATTAATGTTCCATTATTTCATTAGGTTTCCTATAAACCATGAAAAAACTTCATTTCCCCAATCATAGACCTGTCAAAGTCACTTTTAATAAATTCATAAAATTGTATAAAACACGCTTTATATGATCTACTGAATATTATTTCATCAACATACACCAGATCAATAATACTTTTATTACTATAATTATTGACATAGATATTATAATAAAATCCACCATGATAAGATTTGAGTTTCTTCATAAACCGATTGATCAATTAATAACATGTACATTGTTCGTTCTTCATCCCATACAGTGAGTTTTTAACTGAAACACCAAGTTCTCTTCTTCAGGAATGGGAAAACCATATTTTTTCTTCATAAAAAATTCTTCTTCTAGAAACCCATCAGATATTATTATTTTATGTTCATATTGAAATCCTTGAACATTCATTAGACTACTATGGCCATGAATTGATTGATTGTATCTAGCATCACAACTGATGAAAATGTGTCATTGACATCAATACCCTCTATCTATGAGTAAATTTCCACACTAGTAATAATTTTTTTCGAATCATTGTGTCATCTTCATTCATTTTGTTGAGAAAGACCCATTTATTTACATGAAAATTCTTGTTTGTTGGTCTCAAAACTATGTCTCATTTCTGATTCTTCTCATTTTTTTCAATCTCATCATTTATAGCCTGATCCCAATTCTCATTTATATCTTATTCCAGAAAACATTTAGTCTCTAACTGTGATAAGTATGATGCCTAATGTAGAGTCGTCATTATAATTGTATGATTATGAATTATGTTTTGTCTATCAATTACAGACATTCTTGTCGGTCACTATGCATGAACTGATTCATTATCAACCTTCTGATAATCTGAGCCTTCTTATAAATCATCCTCTAGAACTGGAATATCCCTTGATCTTCTTATATCATCATTATCCTCATGATTCTGATCATGTATTTTTTAGAGTATCTATACAATCATCACTATAGTTACATCATAGGTTTCAACTACAATTCCTAACTGCTTATTAAAACATTTTCATAATTTAATTTTTATTGAATATCTATGTAATATCGTTTCCACTCAATGATATTCAAACTTCATGTGTTTCTCATTATTAGGAAGGAAACACATTCCAATAATGATATGAATGTACTTAAGTGTTGGATTATTTATATACCACATCTTGTATGGGGTCTTTTTTTACATCAGACACAACATAATCCTATTAGATATGTAGACTAATGTTCGTCCATGTTCCTTGCAGAATTTCTCATATAGGTCATTATCTATAAGAATTGTTCTTTACATGTTATTCTTGATCTGGTTTCTCCTATCAAACACTATATTGTGTTGTGGAGTTCTTACTACTAAAACATAATGGTGTATCCCATGTTTTTCATGATAATCATCCACTTCAATATTTTTTATTTATGTACCATTATCAATTCAAAAATTCAAAATCACCATTAAAATTATTCTTTGAAATTACCTCCAATATTTTTTTTATGAAACCAATCACATTAGAATTGGGGGAAAGAAAAATAATCAGGCCATGCCTCTAAAAACATCAATAAATAGAATTTAATATCTCCTACTCTCACACATCAATATTCACCAACCCAATAACACTTTTTGATCTTATCTCCTTTTACCTATTTGAATTTGGAATGATCTTATATTGATGTCAAGCACCATACATATGAGTATCATCGCATGATAACCTTGGAAGTTTCAATCATCATCACATTTCAGCATATATTTCATGGACCTTTGGCTTAAGTGGAAGTGATGTTCATTACATAACATGTTTCTTCATTGGACAAAAAGAAAATATTTTCATCTTTACTTACAAGCTATATACATCCTTTCGTATTCCTTCCCTACAAAAATATTGTTCCATATTATTCCTTGGTGACACATAATTTCATTGGAAAGATTATGTCATGTCCTGAGTCACATAGTCTACAAACACTAAGAAAATTTTAATAAGTCCTTCAATAATTAATACATCATCACATCTTATATTTATTCCCATAATCTTGGATTTTACCAACCCAAAAATAATCATGTATTAATCATTTCCAAATCATATAATAACTACATTATCATACCTAATTCATGACACCAGATACTTATTGTAGAGACCCAAATCTTGAAGTAAATGGACATTACATTACTTTAGAGGAATACTTAATACATAACAAAAACAGACACACAAGGACCGTAATAGTTTAGTGTCTTTGGAAACATGGAACATAATATTATAATCGTGGTAAAAGATCTTCAACATCTCCCATAAAGATCTTAGACTTTTTTTCAAACCTAAAACCTTTATTTATATCCTGAGGAAAATAAAACATAAAAAGGGTGAGGTCAAATTCTCAGTAAGGGTAAGAATGGATAAAATAAAACATACCATATACATTTGAACTTAAAAACATGAACATAATGTTTAAACTTCAAAAGCTTGAGAAATGACATAAAACATGGAAGTACGTAAGGCATAGATCATAAAGAAACATTAATAATGATAAACTAGCATGGGAATAAAACATGTAATTGTGGAAACCATTAATCACATGACATTATTTCCATAGTAGCCAAGGCATTGCTACCAAGACCATCTTAATGGACAAATTCCCTTTCTGAATCGAGTTCACTCCTCGTTCTAGTCCTGTATTACTGAACCGGATTAACTTGTCATTCCAGCCATGTCTATCTCATGAGATATAAATCTTTACCCAATGCATTGGAGGGAGATATAGGTCCAACCAATCTCATAATTAAATCACTCTTACTTGTGCCACAAAATAAACATACATCATTCATAATATCCCAACGAATAAAATGGGTTCCATAAACATCATCCCATCATCATATAATCCATATAAAAGAAATGGATATCATTTCATAATAAGAAAAGTGAAACCATTTAAATCATAGAGTCATTACACTTGAAACATACACATATGAAATAATTCCATCTTAGATGAAAAATGGTTTTGATAAAACACTTGAAATGAATTCTTGAGGAAAATATATTTTCTTCTTCAAAATCAATTTATTTTCAAAAAACGTCATGAAATTTTAAAAGAAAGATATTTTGTTAAAAATAGTCATGAAATATTTTGGAGGAAGCTTCATAAAAATAAGTCTTTATAAAACCGTAAAAATCCGTTCGTGCCGTATAAGTTAAAAAACATTCTTTTCGTAATTTTGTCAGAAAAGTCAAAAAGTAACCCGTAACGTAAACAAAAGAAAGATTCCTTACATACCACGTAGTTAAAGTAAAAATGGGAAAAAAGGACTTTAAACATACATGAAAACACTTTTATAAAACATGGAAATGGATGATAGAAATAAACCCAGTAAAGAATTGCGAATAAACAATCTCGGATAAAAAAAATGAGATTTGAAAATTTATCCCTTACCTTAGGTCTGATATGTTTCGTACTTATCTGAACCTCCTGTATAATGATTCAAATAATGTTATTGACTTATTACAGAATTATATTAATTGTTATGATATCATATATGGTTCACATATGACTTTATATTACCCGTTCTTTTGTAAATTCCATGTTAAAGAGCGTTTTGGGTAAAATCGTTTCATTTTTCGTCCGTGTTTTGACTTGTAATTATTCATATGATTACTTAGATCATGATTACTTAAATAAAGAATGTAAAACATGATTTATATATAATATATATTCATAATATACATATATATAATAAATCGATAAATGGAAGGAAATACACCATTCATGGAGATGGTAGGTCGTACGTACGCATGAACGTTGTTTTCCTTTCCTCATTGAATTGAATGGAATTAATTGGATGACATACATATATATATATATATACATAAATCCAGTATCATTATTATGTTAAATATTTCATGATTACTTATTATATATAATTTATAATCATTTATGAATGGTTAATCATTGAGAATGAATCTCATCGCGTCGTGGAGACAGTATTCCGTACGTACGCACGAGCGATGATATCGTTCCCATGATCGTGAATTTTATTGGAGTGTATGTATTCTATTACAGAATAAATATCACTTTACAATAATAATATATAGTTATTATTTACACCATTATACGCATCCAAGTAAGGTGGTGGTGGAAAATAGATTACACCATGGCGTGGAGATGGTATTCCATACGTACACACGCTCGGTGATTTCGTTTTCCGTAAGATGGATAGATGGTGAAATAGGGTTGTTTCATACTTATAATATCATATCATTATATGAGTGATACTGATTTTATTACTTCATAATGAAACAACCTAATAATAATAATTGGATGAAGAAATAAAGGTGAAAGAATAGGTAACAGAAATTACCTCTTCTTTGAAGCGCCTCTTTGAGACCTCCTCTTAGGGCACTAAAATTAGTCTTTGAAGAAGACCATGACCTATAGGATGTTTCTAGGGAAGTGGAGAAGATAATTTTCCAGGGTTTTTCCGGGATTGAAGGCTAAAAGTGGTGTGTGGAAGAGAGGGAGGAGGTGCCCTTTTATAAGGGAGGAGAGGGGCACCTTTGGAATTCTTAAAAATATTAATTTATAATAAATCTATCCCCACTTAAAAACCTCCAAAAATGACTCATATTCAAATATTATATGATATAGGGTTGTAATATCATCATAAAATTAAATTTAGACATATTTGGATCTTTTTTTAAACCTTATCATTTTGATTTATCCTTATTTAATCAATTTAAGTTTATTTGTGGTAATAAAATGTTAAATTTTAAATTACAACAAATATTTACTTATTTGTTGTTAATTTTCAATACTTTTTTACTTTATAACATTATAGACCATATAAATATAAATTTATAATTTTTAAATATTTTTGTGATTTTTAAACAATTTTATAATATGTTATTTTTATAAAATAACAATAGTGTCAATTTTGACACTATTCATTTATTCGAATTGAACTAAAATATATACAGAAGATATGTTCAAAATAAAATCTTGAATAGATTCATAAAACTTCATATGTATCTATAAAATTAGTGGATCACATTAAATAGTTCATATAATATTTATTTTCTTATTTTTAAAACCATTTATTTGGTTTATCTCTTAATAAAATAATTACTACAACATTTTTTGTATAATTATTTAATATACTGATTTGTTGCATAACAATTAAAAATAAAATCCTATGATTAAGATAAATCTATTAGCTTTCACAATACTACTTTTACTCGAATTTATCATCTTAAAATCACAATATTTAAATTGTTATATTTATTAAATTATGAAGGTGACAACTTTGGAATCATTTAAAATAAAATAATATAAGTGTCATAGTCACTTTTATAAGGCTCCAAACGGTTATATATTAGGTCATTGGATGATTAAGGTGTAGATATACACTACCAATAAGTTTTGGTCAGGTTTTTGGGCCTTTTAATGGGTATTATTATTTCAATAAAAACTATATTACTTATTTTTCACTTAATAAATAATTTTTGTATCATTAATGTATCACCATTAATGACAATTATTTAATCCCTAAAAATTATAAATAAATTATCATGATGTAGATAATTTTATTAGATTTCTGGAGACTATTCATGTTCGATGTTTTATGAGGTTTATCACTAAATTAAAATTATTATACTTATAATATTTAAGAGAGTGACATGTTGTCACTTTCTTTGGTTGTAATAATAATTAAATTATTTTCATGGTCAAAAGTCCATAAAATGAATCTAATCAGACCCTTAGGTTATATGGGTCTACTTTTAGCTATCCAATAGAATTTTGGCATGTGTTAGGGTAATTTTATAATATTATATTTACCCTTAATTACCCGATTTACCTTTAACGATGGTAAATAAAATTTACCGTAGTTACTATTCATAATTCCCAAAAATAAGAAGTAGTTTATTAACATAATTTAGACCCACTGATTCAAAATATGGAATCCATTTTTCCAAATTCATTACAAAAAAGTTTCAGAAATTAAATTAAAATTAATCCCGTTGTCGAAAGAAAAAGGTTTTTTCTTTAAAACATTGCAAAAGATTAAATTGATTTAACCTACGAATTTAATGTAAAATCAATGCTAATGACATATATTATATTAAATGGTAAAAATATATTCTATTTATACTTTAAAACCATTCAATATTATAATTTAACAATATAAATTATTGTGATGAAAAAAAGTTTTTTTAAATTAAAATATAGCGTGTTTTTACTATTCATCAAAATATGAAAGTTACCAGAATAATATGAAAATTTTATCCAAAGTAAATTTTTATTTCTTGATTCCAAAGAAGAATTTTATTTTCTCAAATTGAACTTATAAACCTGTCAAAGACTAGATTTAAAGTGGATGCGCCATCAAAAGGCGTCAAAACTGCATTTTTTTTAAAAATACTTATTTTACCCGAAAATTTTATTTTGTTCTTATACCATGTTCTAGAAAATGTGTAAGATGAATAATAATGTTATAAAATTAAAAATTTAGTTATTAATATTCATAATGGCTAGTTTATAATAATATTATAATAATATATCGTTGTTTAGTAAAACCTGATATTGCGTACAACACACGCTATCGAGGAAGGTCGCGATTGCATGTAATGCAAGCCAAGTCAGGATTGCGTGTTGTGCAAGAATCCTTCGTTGTTCGTATAACAGAATCGAACCATATTTCATTTATACATTGAATATATATATATATATACTCAATGTTCCGTAGAATAACTATTATCATAATAGTGTGTAACACGATCCAAGAAAAGTGTTGCGTATACTACAAGCTAATACGATGTTGCGTATATCACAAGGTAATCTTGGTGTAGCATACAACACAAGACATTAATGAAATTAAAAGAATATTTTTTCATAAAATCTTGGGGTGTTACATTCTACCCCCCTTAAAATGAAATTCGCCCTCGAAATTCGTCGGGGTTATAAATGGTTTACTACTCAAAAGTTTGTTTAATAGAAACCCACATCGTAAAAAGGAATACCAAAACAAGGCTTTAAAAACTAAAGTATGAAATGTAACGGTTACCCAAATTAACACATCACTGGGTTTCCATTTAGGAGAACATAGGTAAAAATATGTATATGGAAGAAAAATCTAACCATCAAGTTCTGATGGAGAGTGGTAGAGAACATGGCTATACAAAATCCAACAATCACAAAGCTATTGATTTGTGATGATCTAAGGTACCATCTGATTCATCGAATATAAGGGAACTAGGACAACATTTTTTGTTTTCAAGATCATTTCCCTAAATTTGATGAATTAAAACAAATACTTGCATGATTTTGGTACAATCTCACTGTTGTTCATGAATTAAACAATTTCCACTTCATCCCTTAAAGAAATCAAGTTGAATTTGTTATTCGTGATGTGTTATAAGATCATGTGATAGAATGATGGGTCATTACATCTCTTTCAAACAAAGGGTTATCAAAAGTTATATGTCCATCTTATGGTTAGATTAATCGTATATTGTTCCAAAAATGAACTTATACTTCATATATGATACCACTAAATAAAATAAAACTAGTTTTTACTAACCAGAGACTTCCTGTAGGCCAGTGGTAGGCGATAAAGGCCAGTCGCACTTCGGTTGTGGGTTCGATTCCAACAGCCTTTTCTAACGTGATGGGCTGTCGCCAGTCCTGCAGGTTGTCCTTTTTCTAAAACTATATTACTATAACATCCCATCAATAATATCGAAAAAACATCTATCCTTAAACAATAATAACTTATGTCCAACATAATCCATTCCAATCTTTAGGCTTATCCATAATACTGCAGTCCACTCTCATAATATAGTGAAAACTATTACCATAGATTTAATACCATCCTTGATCCCCAAATATCATAAGATATGTCTTGTTGGTCACATTCCAAACATTCGAAGGCCTTAATCATGTATTCTCTTGAAAAATGAATACCCATTGAACCTTAGTGAAAACATGAATGCAGTTAAAAGTTAACACGTTCCACATACCAAAATCCTCATAATTCTATATACTCAAACCCTGATATCACTTAGTCTTTATATCAATCATGAGCTCATGAATACAATCAAACATCTCATTATCTTCTTATTCCTTCATATTGTGCATATCATATACTTTACAAAAATATCTGAATAACCATCCATGGTTACTAGTACCATTCAACATATACATTCAAATACTTTTAGGAAAAAACAATAGTGTAACAATACTTAGATGAATCTTTATTCCATAGTACCATTAACTATTCAACATAACTCTCGATAAACATACAATCATCCCACTACCATCTAAAACAACCGACTAAGCTTCAACACTTTTTTCAGCTCATATATCATTTGTTGTCTCCTCATCATCATCCACATAAATACTACCCATATGACCATGCTGATTCTCTTCATGAGATTTTCCATTAGGGCATTGGTTTGCATAATGCTCGTACATTCCACATTTAAAACATCTAATCATTGTTGATGCCGTAGAAATACCATTATCCTTTTCCATCGTGTTAATTGAACCTTTTATTTTCCACTTACTGGCTTTGTGTCCTTCTTTTCCACACCCAAATCATCTTCCAGTTCCTTTGAAACAATCTCCCTGATGCCTCTTCCCACATGATTTACATGAGGGATATTTAACTTTCTTTCCTCTATGATCATCATGAAACTCCATCTTTCTCTTATTAACTGAGTCGCGAAACATACCAAAGTTGATATTATTGATCATATTATGAGATTGCTGATTAGGCATAATAACGATGTTTGGACTTCCAGATCTCGTTTCATTTGGTTTCTCATGAAGAAAATCATTCCATTGTCTATCATATCCTCCATTATCGTGAATCTTCCTATTTCCATCCATTTTCTAAAACCCAAAAAGAATAGTGTGAGAGGAAAAAATCATAAGAGGGAAAAAACATAGTAAAGGGGAGTATCCTCAATATCTAACATCTTAGGTTAAATTCTATGATCATTGCCGTAGTTCTAGGACCGTATCATATACGTATACTTATCCTTAGGGACATCCCTAGACATACCTTAGAAATATCTCTAGGGATCTCACTAACATTTTCGCATCCTAGTTTCCAAAGGTTGACTAAACCATTCCTCTGATACCAACTGTAGAGACCCAAATCTTGACGTACATGGACATTACATTACTTTACCAGAATACTTAATACATAACAAAAACAGACACACAAGGACCGTAATAGTTTAGTGTCTTTGGAAACTTCGAACGTAATCTTCAAATCGTGGTGAAAGATCTTCAACATCTCTCATAAAGATCTTACCCTTTTTTTCTTTACCTAAAACCTTTATTTATATCCTTGGGAAAAGAAAACATAAAAAGGGTGAGCTCAAATTCTCAGTAAGGGTAAGAATGGATAAAATAAAACATACCATATACATTTGATCTTAAAAACATGAACATAATTTTTAAACCTCAAAAGCTTGAGAAATGACATAAAACATGGAAGTACATAAGTCATAGATCATAAAGAAACATTAAGAATGAGAAAATAGCATGGGAATAAAACATGTAATTGTGGAAACCATTAAGCTCATGATATGATTTCCCTAGTAGCCAAGGCATTGCTTCCAAGACCATCTTAGTGGACAAAGTCTCTTTCTGAATCGAGTTCACTCCTCGTTCCAGTCATGTATTACTGAACCAGTTTAACTTTCCATTCCATCCCTGTCTATCTCATGAGATATAAATCATTACCCAATGCATTGGAGGGAGATATAGGTCCCACCCATCTCATAATGAAATCATTCTTACTTGTGCCACAAAATAAACATACATCATTCATAATAACCCAACGAATAAAATGGGTTTCATAAACATCATCCCATCATCACATAATCCGTATAAAAGAAATGGATATCATTTAATAATAAGAAAAGTGAAACCATGTAAATCATAGAGTCATTAAACTTGAAACATACACATATGAAATAATTTCGTCTTAGATGAAAAATGGTTTTGACAAAACACTTGAAATGAATTCTTGAAGAAAATATCTTTTCTTCTTCAAAATCATATTCTTTTCACAAAACATCATGATATTTTAAAAAAAAAATATTTTTTTTGAAAATAGTCATGAAATATTTTGGAGGAAGCTTCTTGAAAATAAGGCTTTATAAAACCGTAAAAATCCGTTCGTTCCGTATAAGTTAAAAAAACATTCTTTTCGTACTTTTGTCGGAAAAGTCAAAAAGTACCTCGTAACGTAAACAAAAGAAATATTCCTTACATACCATGTAGTAAAAGTCAAAATTGGTAAAAATGACTTTAAAAATACATGAAAACACTTTTATTAAGCATGGACATGGATGATAGAAATAACCCCAGTAAATACTTACAAATAAGCAATCTCGGATAAAAAAATGAGATTTGAAAAATTATCCCTTACCTTAGGTCTAATATGCTACGTACGTATCCTAACATCCTGTATAATGATTTAAATAATGTTATTGAATTATTACAGAATCATATTAACTGTTATGATATCATATATGGTTCACTTATGACTTTATATTACCCGTTCTTTTGTAAATTCCATGTTAAAGAGCGTTTTGGGTAAAATCGTTTCATTTTTCGTCCATGTTTTGACTTGTAATTATTCATATGATTACATAGATCATGATTAATTACATCCAGAATGTAAAACATGATTTATATATAATATATATTCATAATATACATATATATAATAGATCGATAAATGGAAGGAAATACACCGTTCATGGATACGGTAGGCCGTACGTATGCATGAACGATGTTTTCATTTCCTCATTGAATTGAATGGAATTAATTGGATGACATAAATATATATATATATATATAGTATCATTATTATGTTAAATATTTCATTATTACTTATTATATATACTTTATAATCATTTATGAATTGTTAATCATTGAGAATGAATCTCATCGCGTCATGGAGACGGTATTCCGTACATATGCACGAGCGATGATATCGTTCCCATGATCGTGGAATTTTATTGGAGTGTATGTATACTATTAAAGAATCAATATCACTTTACTATAATAATATATAGTTATTATTTACACCATTATACCCATCCAATTTAGGCGGTGGTGGAAAATTGATTACACCACGGCGTAGAGACGGTATTCCGTACGTACACACGTGCGGTGATTTCGTTTTCCGTAGGATGGATAGATGGTGAAATAGGGTTGTTTAAAAATTATAATAACATATCAGAATATGAGTGATACTGATGTTATTACTTCATAATGAAACAACCTAAGAAGAAGAAGTGGATGATGAAATAAAGGTGAAAGAATCGGTAACGGAAATTACCTCTTCTTTGAAGCGCCTCTTTGAGACCTCCTCTTAGGGCACTAAAATTGGTCTTTGAAGAAGACCAGGACTTCTAGGATGTTTATAGGGAAGTGGAGAAGAGAATTTGGCAGGTGTTGGCCGAGCTTTAAGGCTCAAAGTGGTGTGTGGAAGAGAGGGAGGAGGTGCCCTTTTATAAGGGAGGAGAGGGGCACCTTTGGAATTCTTAAAAATATTAAGTTATATTAAATCTAACCCCCCTTAAAAACCTCCAAAAATGACTCATATTCAAAGATTAGATGATATAGGGTTGTAATCTCATCAACCAATCAAATTTAAACATGTTTGGATCTTATTTTAAACCTTCTCATTTTGATTTATCCTTATTTAATCTATTTAAGTTTATTTGTGGTAATAAAATTATAAATTTTAAATTATAGCAAATAATTACTTATTTGTTGTGATTTTTCCATAATTTTTTACTTTATAACATTATAGACTATATAAATTTAAATTTATAATTTTTAAATATTTTTGATATTTTTAAACAATTTTATAATATGTTATTTTTATAAAATAACAATAGTCTCAATTTTGACACTATTCATTTATTTGAATTTAAATAAAATATATACAGAAGATATGTTCGAACTAAAATCATTAATAGATTCATAAAAATTCATATTTATCTATAAAATTAGTGGATCACATTAAATATTTCATATATATTTATTTTATTATTTTTAAAACCATTTATTTGGTTTATCTCTTAATAAAATAATTATTACAACATTTTTGTATAATTATTTAATATACGGATTTTTTGCATCAAATTTATAAATAAAATCCTATGATGAAGATAAATCTATTACCTTTCACAATAATACTTTTACTCGAATTTATCATTTTAAAATCAAAATATGTAAATTTTTATACTTATTAAATTATGAAGGGGACAACTTTGGCATCATTTAAAATAAAATAATATAAGTGCCATAATCACTTTTATAAGGATAAAAACGGTTATATATTTGGTCATAGGTTGATTAAGGTTTATATATACACTACCAATAAGTTTTTGTCAGGTTTTTGGGCCTTTTAATGGGTATTATTATTTCAATAAAACTATATTACTTATTTTCCACTTAATAAATAATTTCTGTATCATTAATGTATCACCATTAATGGCGATTATTTAATCCCTAAAAATTCTAAATAAATTATCATGATGTAGATAATTTTATTAGTATTCTGGAGACTATTAATGTTCTAAGTTTTATGATGTTTATTACTAAATTAAAATTATTATACTTATAATATTTAAGAGAGTGACATGTTGTCACTTTCTTTGGTTTTAATAATAATTAATTTATTTTCAAGGTCAAAAGTCCATAAAATGAATCTAATCTGACCCTTAGGTTATATGGGTCTACTTTTATCCATTCAATATAATGTTTTCATGTGTTAGGGTAATTTTATAATATTATATTTACCCTTAATTACCCGATTTACCTTTAACTATGCTAAATAAAATTTATTGTAGTTACTATTCATAATTCCCAAAAATAAAAAGTAGATTTTTAACATAATTTGGACCCACTGATTCAAAATATGGAATCCATTTTTCCAAATTCAATATAAAAAAGTTGCAGAAACTAAATTAAAATTAATCCCGTTGTCGAAAGAAAATAGGTTTTTCATTAAAACATTGCAAAAGATTGAATTGATTTAACCTATGAATTTAATGTAAAATCAATGCTAATGACATACATAATATTAAATGGTAGAAATATATTCTATTTATACTTTAAAACCATTCAATATTATAATTTAACCATATAAATTGTGGCGATGAAAAAAAAAATTTTTTAATTAAAATATAGCGTGTTTTTACTATTCATCAAAATATGAAAGTTACCAGAATAATATGAAAATTTTATCCAAAGTAAATTTTTATTTCATGATTACAATGAAGAAATTTATTTTTTCAAATTGAACTTATAAACATGTCAAATACTATATTTAATATGGGTGCGCCATCAAAAGGCGGCAAAACTGCATTTTTTTAAAAAGCCTTATTTTACCTGAAAAATTTATTTTGTTCTTATACCATGTTCTAGAAAATGTGTAAGATGAATAATAATGTTTTAAAATTCAAAATTTAGTTAATACTATTCATAACGGCTAGTTCATAATAATATCATAATAATATATCGTTGTTTAGTAAAACCTGGTATTGCGTACAACGCACGTTATCGAGGAAGGTCGTGATTGCGTGTAATGAAAGCCAAGTCAGGGTTGCGTGTTGTGCAAGAATATTTCGTTGTTTCGTATTACAGAATCCAACCATATTTCATTTATTCATTGAATATGTATATATATATACTCAATGTTCCATAGAATAACTATTATCAAAAATGTGTGTAACATGATCCAAGAATAGTGTTGCGTATACTGCAAGCTAATACGATGTCGCATATAGCGCAAGGTAATCTTGGTGTAGTAAACAACACAAGACATTAATGAAATTAAAAGAATATTTTTCATAAAATCTCTGGGTGTTACACTTATTTCATGTATTATGAGAAGTACATCCACTATCAATGACTTATATTCCAGTGTGATCTGATCCTTCGAATTCAATCTCTACAACCACTATATGTTTTTCCATCTTTTTTTATTAATGTTTTTTACTTAATACATGATTTATATTGATTATCATTATCTTCATTATTTTATGATGGACCAACTTCATCTTCTATAATTTCAAATCTATTTTTTATTTTTATCTCATATGATGATACATTTTGTTTCTACCTATGACCATATTTAGTTTGCTTTGGTACATTCCTCTACATTGTTGATTAATAGTATCATTCAATGTGACCAAATCCTTGAAACATGAAATGGTGACAATAAAATGATGTCCTTGAATATTGAGCCAGGTATTTTTTTCCTCTTTTGTTCTTATTATCTTTGATAAATATTCACTATGAAAAAAATATTTCCTAACTATCCCATTATTCTCCTAAAAATGCATCTAATGTGGAGTGCATTTCATTGTGGAAATACTAAACTACTGGTTCTCCCATGGGTTATTTAAATCTTATGATTTTGACTCATACACAAATAAATCTTGAACCATGAAGTGAGAGATTATTATATAAATTCAACCATTATTCATTTCATTTTTCAGATCAATACCCATACAAGTTATGTCATTGTGATCACTCGTTTTCCTCTTGTGACACTCTTTTGTATAATTTACTTGAACTCTGAAGTCTAAGTTTCATTTTCCTATTACCTATGTGTCATTATTTACTAGAGTCAAGAGTTTCTCCCAATATTTAATTATTCTTCTCATAATATCAACTTCAACTTCAAGCACTTAGATAAGTTTTATTCAATCATTTATAGTATTATTCATACTATAGATCTCTCTTTTCTATTCTTCAATTTTGAGTTTGTAATCAACTATATTTTGTGAGCCTTCTTCGGTTTATAGGATTAGTTTTTCAATATCTTAATTTAGCACATATTTTTTTCATCCTTCTACTACATATGAAATTTTAATTCACAAATTAAATTATTGGATTTCATTTTATTTCCTCTCCAAACATATATCGATTTAATTGAATCTTCAAAAACATCATGGAGGACAACAATTCATTCTACATTTCCCACGTAACTGTTGTGTTATTAATTTTATTGGGAATTTCCCACAAATTCCTACATAACAACTTCTTCATAACCCTAACCATCCTCTAACTATTTTTTTGACTGATTTAAAAACAACATATTACTTTTAAAGAAGATTATTATTTTTTAGTAGTATTTTCTTATCACTTCTCATCCCATTCAAATTGGATGAATACATATTCTTGTGAATTTTATCATTATCTTCATTGTAATATTTATACATATTATTACAATTTACACCAAAATTTCCAATCATTCCACATTAAAAGCATGCATGTGGTTGTTTAACTTTCAAATTTCCTCTTCCTCATTACATATGTTAAGAGATAAATGACAACAAATTATAAAAATTGACTTCCTCTTTAATATCCTAAAAAATATATATTTTTCATGGCCTTGAATGCACTTATTTGGAGATCCCTTATTCCTCTGCATCATTATCATCATTTCTCATATTATATTCAACAAGTGCACTATAAAAGTTATCTTATGTTAGATCCTTCATATAATTATCTTCCAACACAATTTTTTTATTAAATTGAAGTGAATATTTTCTCATGATGTTCATGAGAATGTTTATATCATCAATAATTTAATTGAGAAAACACATTTCATCGATGATAGCATTCACCTGATCAAACAATTTATCAGCAAAAACATTATAGTGATTTCTGAGATCCTTGTATTTCTTCCATAGAACCTTTAGATTTTTTTCACTTAATTTTGTGTCACCATAAAAAATACAAAAAATCTGTTTCCACGTAGCATGTGATGAAATACATGACATCAGCTTCATAAATATTGAAATTATTATGGTTCCCTCTAATGCATTGATCCCTCTAGAATCATTATCCAATTAAATTATATCAGCTTCTAAAAAATCACCATCATCGTAATTGGATATTATTTCCCGCATAGATTTTATAAATACATTCATTACTAATGATTGGATGTAGTCCTATGTATGATTCTCATATAAATTTAAACAGTTCCCATCTATATTAGGAATCCATTTGATATTGAAAACCTATATTTATTCAAATGGGAGAGAGAAACTAAATATCAACCTTTCTCTCTAATAAAAATTATTATCCCAACAAGGTTAAATACCCTAAGAGTGGTAGTGAATCATGGTATGATAGATTCAATTTATTTCATCTTTTGATCTTGTTCTATCATTAAACTAAAAACTCTTCAATATCATTACCATATCAATATTTGAGTAGAATTTTAATTATGCATGAGACACACAAATTTTTAATTTGATTACCCTCAAAGGGATATATCCAAGGGGAATATGAAGAAAATGTTCTGATTCTACCAAATAAAATAAGATGCACTTCCCAAAATAGTGGTTCAGGCATGATATCATATATACCCATGATCATTTCCTCTATAAGGCTCAGGTTGAAATCACTAATTTCCCAAGGGTCCCTCCCTATGTATCTTTATTTTCCTCACTTCTAGTGGAGTGCATCAACATCGTCCTATTACTTTTCTCACTACTCTTTGATGAGATCCACTTATAGTATATATACTTTTCAGTCCCTTAATTTGTATGAATGGACACATCTTCAACCATATATATATTCTCTATCAGTGTTCCTTTTTCATCAATTGAATAATTCCACTTTTTGATGCACTATTGGTTTGTAGAAATTACATTCATGAGTTGTTCCTCCAAGAACTACCTTAAGACCATTTTAGACTATACAGAGTCCTTCAAGAATTGTGTTTCAACCTCCACAAATTACACTGCATCAAAGAACAACTATCCTCTCTATACTACTTCCTCTTCTCTATACAGTATCCTTCCACAAAATTCTTGTTTTCCCATCCACCAAATTTATCAATTGATAGTATTAACTCTGTGGTGTACCCATTCTTCCACATAATGCTTCCTCCCCCAAAAACAATATTCCTTTGTGAGTTACAGAGCCTTGCATGTTTCATTTGTGAACTTTACCACGATCCACCTCACCCTTCGTGGAGCCCTACTTCTTGATCCCTTTTCATCAACATAATTCAACCTCCTATACCACTCCTAGACCTAACCGAATTATTCATAGAGAGATGTTGTTTTTTAATGAAAATTACCATTTATAATGACATTATTAGAAATAATTATATATGAATATAGATTTGAAAATATAACTAATTTGTTTTAACCAAACATTATATAAGGTATATCCTTCATCACATACTACACCTCCCACAGACGGCACCTCCCGTAAACTGTTATCACCCCACTTTCTATATACTACCACTCCTTTATCACGGTGGATGATCTCTTATATGAGTGAAACCCTTCACATATCCATATATAACTAGAACATTTTCACAGATGATGAGATGTACTCTGTTCAACAAGCCTTCCTACAAACCATTTTCCTTGCACATTCTATATATTATGCATCGTGTTCTACATAGTACTGCTATGGATAAATTTTAATTTGCCAAAATTCCCTCATTTTTTAAAATACTCCATTAGATGTTTTTTATCAGTGATACATAGTCCACATACTATTTTCTAATTTACATAAAATATTCCTTTTCCAAAAACAAACTTCTGATTTTGAGGTCCCAAAATTTTGCAAACACAGGGAAACTAAACCACTATAAAATCTTTCTTCGGGGAACCTCAAGCATACCTATTTGTGGTCATCTGGATTTTTCAAAAAAACACAATCACACCCAGAAACCCTAAAGGATACCATGATTTATTTTTACCCAATATTACCTATATAATTAATTTTTATCCCAACAAATATTATTTTAATTATAAAAAAAACATATAAATTCTAATTAAAAAATTTAAAAACCTTTTAGGAATTCATTTTATAAAACGGATTGAAATTAAATTAAACATATTAAATTTATATTTTATTAAAAAATATTTAACATAATAGTGTTATTTAATGTCTATAAAATAAAATTTGGTAATGTAAACAAAAATAAACGTTTTTAATATTTTAATTTCCCATATAAAATTTATTTCATTCTATAAATAGGTTTAAAAATTACAAAGGCGTTATTATTATCTAATATTTTCATTAAAGTGAATGTATTAAAAAAATTATTTATTATTTTATAGAAATATTTAATGTCATCATAAAGGAAATTTTTATAACTAAATGAGTATGTTCATTTTGTATTGTTAAAATTTTAAAAATTTAAAATTTATCTTTAAAATGAAAATTCAAAATGTATTATGAAAACTAAGATTTTGTGGATAATTCCCCATTTAAAAAAATTGACTAATATTATATTTTATAAATTTATTATTATTTCCCTTCATCTATTTACTAGGTGTTTTTTATTCATAGATTTTATTAATAATATTCATCTAAGTTTTCAAAGATTGTTTTTGTTATATGTTGTGTGTGATGAATTTTTTTTATCATAATGGTTATTGAAAGGAAAATATATAGTAAAATGTTGAGGTATTACATTCTATGACATTATTATATTGAGTCTATGAAATATTAATATGCTACCCACTAATCAAATTACTAATGGTATCAATAAGATATAAATTACAGGGTATTTAATTTCTAGTGAGGTATCTACATTACTATATTTGGTGATACTATGAAAAATTTGTATCAACATGCTTCATTAGAAGATCCTAGATATATAACATTTACACTACCATTTTCTAGATCAAGTTACCAAATAAATTACTAATAAATATATGGTAATGATACTATACATTACAATTGTAACAAATAATATTATGTGAACTCAAACCTAATATTTCATCTCCAATCATATGTCTATTAAAACTAATTTTAATTTTTGTGAAACCAAGATATTAAATGATAAACTAGAAATTTGTTTATATTAGACATATGTTTTTCATGGTCATATTCATATTAGGTCCTTTAACCTAAAATGTTATATGTAACATTCTCAAATTTGATTTAAATCCTTCTTAATGGTTTGAAAAATGAATGTTAATAATCTAAATCATATTAATCGTGATCTCCAAACTTGGTGTTTATTCATAGGACCGCTCATCACAACCTGATTGAAGATCAATTTGATACTCAAACATCAATTTTTAGAGATATTTCACCTAGCGTAATATATTCTAAATAATCCTATACAAACCTGTATATACACAGGGTTAAAATTTCAACGAAATCCAAATAATGAAAACATTACCAAAATTATCAAACATTATACTATACATAGAATAATACAAATTTTTGTCACTAAATTTATCTAATAATAATCCCCCAAAAAAAGACTAATTCATTAAGACTACAATAAAAAATCATTAGTTCTTAATGAGAAACTGTGGATCCACACTCCCTAATCTGGCGGAAAAAACACTTTCATTCAATGATTTCATTGTCACAAAGTGGGTTGAACCAATTTTTTTACATCATTTTACTTTTTAATAATTTCAAAACCCAAAAAATTACACATTCACATTAATAATATCAATAGTTTCTTGGAGGGGTACCAACATAATTGATATATTTTTCCATATATTTGAATTTTTCTACATTTTCAAACCACACTGGACTTCTCACAGTTTATTCTCATTCTCATAACAGGGGGAATGAAAATATAAGAAATTGGTGCACTCAAATTCATAGTATTGAAAAAAAATAAAAAACTTATCATCGAGGGAATGATATTAAGCATATGATAAATAATGAGATGGGGAGAAGAAACATATTGAAAATAACAAGGAATAATAAGTGTGTTTAAAATTTCATGATATAAGGATATTCAATATCAAATTAATTATAATATGATATGGTAAAATGTAATGGGACAATAACAATAAGACAAGAGGTATAATCATAGGTATATATAAAAATTATAATTTCATTTAAACATATCATGATAAATAATTTTGGGAAAAAATTGAAAACCATGTGACCAAATCTTCCAACTTCATTATTACGAAAAAAATAATGAATAGACATTCCTATATCAAATTATGAAAACATTTTCGTGAATAAATATTTCCATATCACATTCAAAAAAAAACATTTTAACAAGGATTTATACATCATATTCACACAAAAAAATAGTTGATCAAATCTTCACAAAACACTATAATATGAAAAAAAAATTAACAGTATTTTTAGCACCATTTTCGATCAATAAAACACTTGAAAAAGTCATTCTGCTTCACATTCACAAATAAAACTTGTGGAAAAATATTCCCAGATAAAGTTTAAACAATTAAATTTGAATACATCTTATCGTATCAGGTTTAAACAAAAATCAATTATGTCATGGTATATTAAACCTTATCCAATTCATTAGAGATTAACATAGGTCCCAACCCTTCATCATCCATAAATTATCCCACATTAAATCAATCATTAATCATATTATAGTGAACCCATTTAAATAATATTCGTTTCCTATCCCTTTAAAATAGAATCCTATATTAAAAAATTTATAATAATAATAATAATCATAATATGATAGACCTGGAGAAAATAAATGTGTATCTAATGATAATAATTAACACTCTAAGTAAATTACCTCTATAGATGAATATGGTATTTGAAATGTACTGAAAATAATATTTAGTTATGTTAATAATTTACCATAACAATCAATGAATGGATTCTAGGAAAATTCTCTTTAACTACTTAAATGTTAAATAGGTATTTTATAAAGATATGAATTAAATTCAAATTTTTGATATTTAATTATGAATATTTCAGAAAGGAAAAGATATTGATGGAATGATCCTATGATAAAAAATATCATTTAATTATCCATCATTAGAAAAAATTAATGGAAACACATTAATAATATCATTAATTAAAGTACAAATTATGTCAAAATAAGATTATGTTGGTGAAAAATAATTTTTTTGAGAGTATTAAAAATCAGTCTAGAAATAAGGAATAACCATTACCATCATAAAATATTTATTTCAATAAAATAAAAAATAATAATAAATTCATAATTAATTTAGAAACCATGCAAGTGATGAGAAGAAGTTAAAAAATGGCGGAAAGATACTCTTACATAGAAAATGTTACAAGGAGATTTTTTTTAAACATTGATGAAAAAAATCCCATATTGAAAACATTAAAAATATATATGTTAAATTTTAGTTTAAATGATTTTTTAATATAACCTAAATAAATTATTAATTCATTCATAATGAAAATTTAAAAATAATCCAATGAATATTTACATTGAAAATGGAAGGTTTCTCATAAAAAATAATAGTTGAGGTTAGATTCGCTTAGGAGAAAAACATCATGTAAATTATGAGTCATGGGGAGGCAAAATTTTTATAGGACACATAAAACCCCAAGAATCCCCAATAAAATATTTGGTGTTTTCTTATGAATATTAATTATTCTAAAGGATAATCCTTTAAACGAAAAACTGATTTAAAATGCAATTAGAGTAAAACAATTACTGTTTTGGTAACAAATATATCAAAATATAGGATAAGATTGATATTTGTGATGGATCTATAATCCATTTTATATTTATAATAACCTTGATAAAATTCCATCTTTGTGAATATATACACCTAATAAGAGAAAACATGTTGTGGATATTGCATTAGTATCCATGTTTAAAAATTGAGATGTGAATCCTCTAATGCAAAAATATCCTTTGAATTAAAGTTTATTTAATAAAATAACATTATACAGATCATAATACTACATAAATTACATGAATATAGAAAAGTAAACTCATTATGATTTTATGAATTCATATCAATTATACTATGGTTTGCAATATTTAATATGTGTTCAAAAATTGTATTTGAGACCAAGAACCCATTACAACATTGGTTTCATAATAATTATTAGAAATTAAGAGGGATTCCATAAAATAATCATTAATATATCATATAATAAAAATAAATATTATAATTTAAGGAAGTATTGTAATTAATATTCCATATATAATAAATAATTTTGATTAATATGAAACATGTCATACAGATTTGAAAATGAGACAATGAATCCATCACCTTAATTTCAGACTTCCACTAAAAAAATGAATATCCATTATAAAGAAAACTATCTTAATAAAAATTTTAACAACCTTATTCATATCAATAACCTTATTTAATGATCATTTATAATTAATATTTTCATCTATATTAGTTACTAATAATCTATTTTTAATATCGGGTAATTTTGAACTAGTTTAATAATAGATTTTATTCAATCCATTATTCTCCAAAGTTTCTACATTAATATATCATATATGATTTGGAAATGGATTATTTATAATTATTCATCACATTATAATTTTATTCCATGGGTCTGTTGGTTTTGATCCATAAAGATAAAATCGATGATGATCATGTTTCAGTTATTAGTAGTGAACATGTGTTCATTAATTAATTAATGAGTTTTATATTAATGTATCCAATATAACGGGAAAATAACCTTATTATTTACATATTCATGTCATATATTATTTTTAAATTTGTATTCATGGTCGTCTATAATTTATTTTATTTAATTGTTAATTATATTTATAGACCAACCCAAATATGAAAACACTATAGTTAATAGATTATAATGACCTGATTTAGTTATGATATATTTATTCTAGCGGAATAATTATATTTATTGTAACACCCTAGATTTTTATGATAAATATTTTTTATCATCAAAGGAATATTTCACTACACAGTACACTAACTTGTCTTACTTTACGTTCAATCATGGACTTCTTCAATAGCTTGCATTGTACGCAATACCGAGTTTCACTAATCAACGATATGCTATTAAAATATTATTAAAAATATCGGTTATGACGAATAATACCCACTTTTTGAAATTTTAAAAATTTTATCTTTTAAAATGGACTTCATTTTTGGATTCGTAATATCAAAATTAGCCTAGGGTGATTTTTTGGTATTTTTCTGAAAACTTTCAATTTTTAATGAATAGTGAAAACACTATGTTACTATTTAAAAACCAAATTTTTATTTTAATAATAATTTATTTTATTTAAATTTATTTTATGTCAAAACTGATACATAATACCAATATAAGTTCAATTTAATTCATTAGAGTAATTTTACAATAATTTTAGATATATAAAAATCTTATTGAACTTTTCGCCGTCTTTTACCCAACTCCTAGGAGAGTTTGAAAACTTACATAAAACATAATTTTACCGCTTCTATGAGTGGAATTTCTAAAATAAAAGAGACACAGTTAACATTAGGGAGTAAAATGTGGTTCAATAAGATAAAAATAATTTTTGATGAATAGTAACTTTTTACTTTTATTTACTATGGTTAAAAGTAAATAGAGTAATTAAGGGTAAAAATGGTATTATTATTAACCTAACACATGTACTAATTCTATTGGATAATTTTAATTCGACCAAAAAAATCCTTACGAAGACAATATGACCTTTTAGGTTCACTTGGATTAGATTAGGACATTTATTATTATTTTATTTAAAGAAGAGTTAAACAAGTTAAAATTAATGTTTAATAACTAAAACACTTTTAATATAGGGTTATACAAAATATAGTTTCCACTATAAATATTCATTATAAATATGAAAGGATTTCCTAAATAATGGTATTTTATTTATAATTTTTATACATTATATAATTTAATTTATTTATGACACAATGATGATGCAGTAATTGCCTTATTAATGAAATATTAACATAATTGATATTATAAATACCCAAATAAATATAATTTTAAAATTTTTATGAATAAAACTAATTTTATAGGTTAATATGACATGTTATTATTTATTTAATTAACTTTTTATGTACTAATCATGCTGTTATAATTTTCACAAAAATCAAATACCAAATAGTTTCAAAAAGTGACATAAAATAGTTTTTAAAACAAATATTATATTATTAATTGTTATTTTATTCTTAAAAATCTGAGGATCGGCCAAATGACTTATATAAGGTTATATATAATAATAATTAACAACTTGGGGTTCCTTTGTCTTGTTATAGTATGTTTATTAAGCATATATTATAAGAAAACAAGAAGACATGGTAAAGTTTAAATTATTTAACTTAGAGTTAAATCTAAATGATAAAGTTAAAATAGTTTCCTAAACTTGTCTAAAATCTATTGGTTGAGCGTATTTAGACCCATCCCCACCTTATCTTCTAAATAAATAAATTTTGATCTATTAATAACTGAATATGGCTTTATTATAAAATAATATTTTAAGTTTTTCTTAAAGTTCTCTTCTCCTCCCTTATAAAAGGCTACCTCCTCCCTATATTCATTACACAACATTGAGCCTTCACACTCTACCAAACCCTACCCATTTCCCTTATCAACATCCCTAGAAACATTCTGGAGGTCCTGGTCTTCTTCAAATACCAACATTTGTGCCCTAAGAGGAGGTTTTAAAGAAGCGTGTCGAAGTAGAGGTAATATTCTTTACCGATTCGTTCAAATTTATTTCTTCTTATACATCCTCTTCTTTAGTTGTTTAATTATGAAGTAAAAACATCAGTATCACTCATATAATTATATATTATTATAAATATGAAACAACCCTATTTCTCCTTCTATCCATCATACAGAAAATGAAATCACCGCGCGTGCGTACGTACGGAATACCGTCTCTACACCGTGGTGTAATCTGTTTTCCATCACCACCTTACATGGATGGGTATAATGGTGTAAATAATAACTATATATGATTATTGTAAAGTGATATTCATTCTTAAATAGAATACATACACTTAAATACAATTCCACGATCATAGGAACGATATCATCACTCGTGCGTACGCACGGCCTACTGTCTCCACGATGTGATGCGACTCGTTCTACATGATCTTCAATGAATAATGATAATATAAATGAATTGAATGAATGAATATGATATATATTACACTAATAACCTTCTGTAAATAAGGTATCTATTACCTAAAAATAAGAATAAGAATTTATTCGACAAAACACGCATAAGAACATAAAGCAATAAACACCCGAATAACAAGTAGCAATAAAATATTACTAATAAAAACATAAGAATATGATAATATATGATATCATAACAATGAATATGATTCATTAATAAGTCAATTACATTATTTAAATCATTATACAGGAGGTTCGGATACATACAAATAAAATCGGACCTATGGTAAGGGAAAATCTCACAATCTTGTTTTTATACGAGATTGTTTATACTTTGGTATTTACTGGGGTGTATTTATCATCCACATCCATGTTTCCCGAATATGAAATATTATTTCTATCCTCCTTAATTTTTTTTAAATCCAATATAACTCATTGGTGAGTTTTTAGGAAAAGATATGAAAGGAATATTTTGTCATTTTAGTACGAGTTACTTTTTTTACTTTTCCGGCCAATGTACGAGAATACTGTTTTTCTTTAACTTATATGGCATGAATGGATTTTTAGAACATTATTTCCATGAAGCCTCATTTACAAGTTTTCAAGTTTATTTTTAATTAACTTCTTTTAGTTTAAAGTTTTATGGCATGTTAAGAAAGAAAAAATGTTTTTGAAGTAGAAAATATATTTTCCTCAAGAATGTAGTTCAAGTGTTTTATCAAAATTATTCCGTTTCTGTCCTTATTTTTACATTGATTTGATTCTGTTATGATGGAATTATTTTTATTATGTCCTTTTATCTTATATGTATTATGTTATAATGGCGTGATGTTTAAGAATCCCATTTTTATTACATGGGTTATGTTATGGTGTATGATTTATGATCTTGGGGAACACATAAGAATGCTATCATTATGAGATGGGTGGGACCTATATCTCCCTCCAATGCATTGGTTAATGATTTATATCTCATGGGATATACATGGATGGAACATAAGGTTAATATGTTCAGCGATACAGGACTGAAATGAGGAGTGGACTCGGTTCATTAATGGACTTTGCCCGCTATGATAGTCTTGGAAATGAGTCTTGACCACTAAGAAATGATTCTCTATAATTACATGTGTATGCCACAAAGTTTCATGTTTTGTGTTATGATTATTGGGATTACATTTCACTACTACGATTTATCCAATGTTATGAAATTATGATCTCTTTTGCAGGTTAAGATTTCCAAAATGTTTTGTTCTTATGAATATGATGTGGTCGATATTTCTTTTGTTTACCCTTAATGAGCATTTGAGCACACCCTTTTGTATGTTTTATCTTCCCCATGTCAGGAAGAAGGGTATTAAGTAAGATATTCTAAAAATGAAAATAGATATGATAAAATAAAATGGAGAGAGTATAGATGATTTATGAACCAGTTGTTTATGTTTCCCGGTTTTTAAAGACACTATACCTATACGGTCCTTTCATGGTTTTGTTATATGTTGTAATAAGTCTGAATCAATTCTGATGTAATAACAATGTGTGTAATGTATGGTTCATTATAGTTGGTATTAGAGGAAATGTATCGTCAAGCTTTGGAAACTAGGATGCGAAAGCCTTAATAAGAACCCTAAGGATATGTCTAAGCATAGGACAAAATCTTAGTCTTTTAGAAATGGCCATGAACAACCTGTGATAATACCTTTAGTGTGAAATTTTATTCTTGATTATGAGGTTTTCCTACTATGATTAGGGTTTCTCATACGATGCTTATTGGTTTTAGTCAATGGCTGGAACTCGAAGAAACCGGGTTAATGTAGAATGCGCCGGGCAATGCAATGATTGTCCCCCAGGGCAACCAAACGTTATGGGAGATGGAATGAAAAATATTATATCCATGATCAAATAAATTTCTCAAGCTATGAATCATGCAGGACTTCCAAACGAGCAAAAGAAGGAGCATAATTCTATTGAATACTTCATGATGTAGCGTCCACCCTCATTCAGCGAGTCTACTGATCCATTAGTGGATAAACAATGGATCAATACCGCTGAAAATAAATTTTCTGTTCTTCAATGTTCTGAACATGATAAAGCCATCTTAGCAGTATATCATTTGGAAGGTGAAGCTGATCAATTGTGGAATATTATCATGAATATGAGGCAAAGTGATGAAATTGAATCCATGTAATGGGACGAGTTCAATAACTTATTTTTTAATAAGTACTTCCCTCGAATTCTTCAAACAAATATGGAGAAGGAGTCTCTTGAACTAAAACAAAATGATGATGAATCTGTTGGTAACTATGAAGAAAATTTTACAAGACATTAAAGGTACGCTTCTCGGATTATTATCCAACATGAGAGTAAGATCAATCAATTATTTAGTGGCTTAAAATCAAGTCTTCGAAGGGCGTTAGCCATAAGGGACTTTAATAGCTATGAGGAAATCGTTCGATGTGCTCTCAAGGATAAGATGGAGATTGGAGTAACCCATTAGTCATATGGGATTTATAAGAAGAGGAAAATGGAATTCAAAGGGAAATCTAAAGAGCACACTAAAAAGAAGATGATTTTCCCTTATACTGAAATTGTGGAAGGAAACATGGAGGGAGTTGTCGTAAAGGGACAAGTAAATGATTGAAATGTGGAAAATAAGTTCATCGGGAAGTTGAATGCCGTAATGATGGGAAGAAGATGTCTAGTGATGCAAAGAGAGAAAAGTCTAAACAGAATGCACCTCCAACTCTTCAATGTTACAAGTGCAAGGAAATGGGGAATTATGACAATCAATGCCCTAATCCAAGGGTTTTTGACAATGATCGACGTCAACAAACTCTTAAGTCCAAAGACAAAAGAAAGTCACATGCGATTTCTATCAGCGATGTGGAGTACGATAACCAAGTGGTGAAAGGTACACTTACCATCCACTATAAAGTAGCAAATGTTTTATTTGATTCTGGATCCACTAACTCATTTATTTCTGAAGAATTTTCTAAGGGTATCACCGTATTACCTCAGCAGTTAGATATTGTGTTAGCTGTGACAACCCATAATGGCACAGCAGTCGCATCAAAAGCTTACAATTCTTCTCCGATTGATGTTTTTGGTAAAGTTATTCCTTCAAATCTTGTGATCCTTCCTATAGTGGAATTTGATGTGATTCTTGGCATGGATTAGATTTTCTTATAGGGATCTTATATCGATTTCCAAAGAAGGGAAGTCACAATTCATATTCCAGATCAATCTATGATCGTCTATCGATGCAAGAATGAACATAAACTTCTAATGGAAATTTCATCCATCTTATGGGGATTGATTCCACTAAATGAAGGTTATTTATCTCAAATGGCTGGAGAGAAACTCACGATTAATAATATTCCCATTGTACGGGAGTTTGATGATGTCTTTCTGGAGGAATTTTTGGTTCTTCCACCAAACTGTGGAGTTGAGTTTTCAATAGAACTCGTACATGGTGCATTTCATATTTGAAAGAAACCTTATTGAATGGACCCAATTGAGTTTCATGAATTGAAGAAGAAACTCCAAGTGAATCTTGATAAGGTATTCACACACCTGAGTGAATCACCTTGGGGAGAACCTGTTCTATTTGTTAAGAAGAAATATGGATCAATGAGACTCTTCATTGATTATCGAGAACTTAACAAAATCACTATTAGGAACAAATATCCTCTCCCACGCATTGATGACTTATTTTACCAACTATGCGGAGCTCAATACTTTTCCAAGATTGATCTTCATTCAGGGTGTCATCAATTAAGGGTCAAAGGGGAGGATTTACCAAAGACAGCTTTCCGTACAAGATATGGACACTATGAATTTATAGTGATGCCATTTGGTCTTACTAATGCCCCTGCGATCTTCATGAATCTAATGAATAGAGTCTTTACAAACTATATTGATTAGTTTATGGTAGTCTTTATAGACGATATTCTTGTATATTCAAAGAGAAAGGAATTACATGAAGATCACTTGAGAATTGTATTGAAGTCCATGAGAAAGGATAAGCTTTATGCCAAAAATACCAAATGTGATTTTTGGATTGAAAAAGTTTCGTTTTTTGGTCACATAATCTCAAAAGTGTGCATATCTGTGGATCCAACAAAAACAGAGGTTATCAAATGATGTTCAAGACCAACAACAGCAATTGAGATCCGACATTTTCTTTCTTTGGATGGATATTATTGACGTTTCGTGAATGATTTTTCACGATTATCTAACCCACTCACCAGGTTGACTTGAAAAGGAGTTATGTTCACTTGGACAGAAGAGTGTGAAGAGAATTTCAAGGAGTTAAAAAGAATTTTATCTAGTGCACCTGTGCTCATACTGCCTTGTAGTGGAGAAAGGTTTGTGATTTACAGTGATGCATACAAGAAAGGACTGCGGTGTGTTCTCATGAAAAATGATATGGTGATATCTTATTCCTCACGATAGTTGAAAATCCATAAGCAAAATTACCCAACTAATGATTTGGAGTTAGCTTTCGTAATCGTTGCATTAAAAATATGGAGGAATTATATTTATGGTGAAAAGTGTGATATTTATACTGATCATAAAAGTTGAATGAATATTTTAAAACAAAAGGGGCTGAATATATGCCAAAGAAGATGGTTGGAGCTGATTAAGGAATACGACTTCTCAATTCATTACCACCTATGGAAAACAATCAAGGTGGCAGACACATTATGTCGACAATACCATGCTATCTTATCCATGATTAGGATAAAAAATGATCTAATATTTATGGATTTACAAATGATGGATCTTGGAATTATAATGGAAGGGGAAAAATCTTATCTTTCTCAAATGAATGTTCAACCATTTATACATGAGAAGATTAAAGAGGCACAGAAAGAAGATGTAGAGTTACAAAAGAAGGTGAGAAATGTTCCTGAATTTCACATTGATTGTGATGAAATAATAAGGTTCAGGAATCGGTTTTGTGTTCCTCCCATCCCAGAATTAATGAAGGAGCTATTGGATGAGGCTTATAGTTCTTCATTCTGTATTCATCCTAGAAGCACGAAGATGTATAGGGACCTGAAAGAGTATTTCTGGTAAGATGGAATGAAAAGAGATATTGTTGAACATGTCTCTCGATGCTTGGTTTATCAGAAAGTTAAAGGTGAGATAAATAAGTCTAAAGGGATGTTACAACCATTACCCATACCCGAATGGAAATGAGAAAACATCACTATGGACAATGTCACCGGACTTCTAAGACATCAAAAGTCAATAATCCTATCTGGGTCATAGTTGATCTTCTTAAAAAGACGGCACACATCATTGCAATTAGAGAGGATTTCTTTCTTGATCAGCTTTCCAGGATATATGTGAAGGAAGTGGAAAGATTGCATGGAGTATCACTTTTCATTATATCTGATCAAGATCTGAGTTTTACATCAAAGTTTTGGTGAAGTCTTCAGGATACTCTAGATACAGAGTTGAGTTTCAGCACTACTTATCATCCTTTGACAGACTGTCAGTCTGAGATAACAATTCAAACTCTATAAGATATGTTAAGAGCTTGATCTACGGATTTCAAAGGTGGTTGGGATCAACACCTACCTTTGGGGGAATTATTTTTATAATAATAGCTTTCAATCTAGTATTCATATAGCTCCTTATTAAGATCTCTATGGAAAGAAATGCAGAACCTCAACTTGCTGGGATGCAGTTGGGGAAAGAAAGATTTTAGGACATGATCTTGTTGATGAGATGGAAAAAAGGTCCAATTTATTCAACAACACATAAGGGCATCTCAGAGTAAACAAAAAAGTTATGTCGATAAGCGATGAAAATACTTAGAGTTTGCATTTGGTGATAAAGTGTTCTTACGAATATCTCCTTGGAAGAAAGTAATGAGATTTTGAAAGAAGGGCAAGCTGATCCCTAGGTATATTGGTCCTTTTGAAATACTGGATCGTATTGGGAATGTAGCTTTTCAATTGGCGCTTCCACCTAATCTCTCTCAAGTTCATGATGGGTGCCATGTATCTCTCCTAAGAATGTACATTCCCTATCTTTCACATGTACTCAACTCAGAAGTTGTACCACTGAAGCAAGATCTTTCTTATGAAGAACAGTCGATAGAGATTCTGGATCATAGTGAAAAATTCTTACGGAACAAGACCACCCGCTTGGTGAATGTTTTATGTATGAACCACCAATTAGAAGAAGCTAAATGGGAGCTTGAGGATATGATGAGGGAGAGGTATCCTCATCTGTTTGTTACAATGTGACGAATTTCAAGGGTGAAATTCATTCTAAGGGGGGTAGACTGTAACACCATATATTTTTATGAGAAATATTTTGTTATCATCAAAGGAATCAATCACTACACACAAAAGTAGCTTGTCTTTCTTTACACGCAATCACGACCTTCCTCGATAGATTGTTTTGTACACAATACGGAGTTTCACTAAACAACGATATGCTATTATAATATTATTAAAACTATCCATTATGAATAGTAATACCCACTTTTTGAAGTTTTATAAATTTTAACTTTTAAAATGGACTTCATTTTATGAATCGGAATATCAAAATTTGCATAGGGTAAATATTTGAAATTTTTCTGAAAACATTCAATTTTTTATGAATAGTTAAAACACTGGGTGACTATTTATTTAAAAAATTATTTATTTTCTTAAAATTTATTTTAGTTAAAAAGTGGTACATTATACTAATATATGATCAATGTAATTAACTGGAGTCATTTTATAATAATTTTATATATATGAAGATTTTATTGAACTTTTCACCTTCTTTTACCCACCTCATAGGAGAGTTTAAAAATTTACATGAAATATAATTTTACCTCTTCTGTGAGTGGAATTTCGAAAATTCGAGAAACACGGTTAACATCAAGGAGTAAAATTCGGTTTAATAAGATAAAAATAATTTTTGGTGAATAGTAACTTTTTACTTTTATTTACGAAAGTTAAAATTAAACAGGGTAATTAAGGATAAAAATCGTATTATTATTACCCTAACACATGTACTAATTCTATTGGATAAGTTTAAATTCGACCAAAAACAACCTTAGGAATAAAATATGACCATTTAGGTCCACTTGGATTAGATTAGGACATTTATTATTATTTTATTTATAGAAGAGTTAAAAAAGTTAAAATCAAAGTTTAATAACTAAAATATTTTTAATATAGGGTTTTACATAAGATAATTTCGACTATAAATATGAACTAGAAAGATAAAAATATTTCCTAAATTATGTTATTTTATTTATAATTTGTTTACATTAAATAATTTAATTTATTTATGACATAATGATGATGAAGTAGTTACCTTATTAAGGAAATATTAACATAATTGATATTATAAATAGCCAAATAAATTCAATTTTATAATTTTTATAAATAAAAATAATTTAATAGGTTAAAATGACATGTTATTATTGGTTTAATTATCTTTTTTTGAACTAATCATGCTGTTATGATTTTCACAAAAATAAAATACCAAATAGTGACCAAAAGTGAGATAAATAGTGTTTAAAACAAATATTATATTATTAATTGTTATTTTATTCCTAAAAATCTAAGCTTCTGATAAATGACGTATATAAGGTTATATATATTAATAATTAACAACTTGGGGTTCTTTGGTATTGTTATTGTAAATTTATTAACTATATAGTGTATGAAAAAAAATACACGGTAAAAATTAAATTATTTAACTTAGAGTTAAATCTAAACGATAAGGTTAAAATAGTAACCTAAACATGCGTAAAATATATTGGTTGAGAGGATTTATACCCATACCCTCCTTATCAACGAAATAAATCAATTTGGATCTATTAAAAACCGATTATGTCTTTATTATAAAATAATATTTTATGTTTTTTCAAAAGTGCCCCTCTCCTCCCTTATAAAAGGGTACTTACTCCCTCTCCACCTTACACAACATTGATCCTTAAAGATCGACCAAAACGTGCACATTTCCCTTCTCAACATCCACAGAAACATTCTAGAGGTCCTGGTATTATTTAAAGACCAACATTAATTCCCTAAGAGGAGGTTTCAAATAAGCGTGTCGAAGAAGAGGTAATATCTATTACCGATTCTTTCAAATTTATTTCTTCTTCTACTTCCTATTATTTAGTTGTTTCATTATGAAGTAATAACATCAGTGTCACTCATATACTGATATGTTATTATGAATATGAAACAACCCTTTTTCACCTTATATCAATCCTACGGAAAATGAAATCACCGCGCGTACGTACGTACGGAATACCGTCTCCACGCCATGGTGTAATCTGTTTTCCATCACCACCTTACATGGATTGGTATAATGGTGTAAATAATAACAATATATGATTATTATAAAGTGATATTTAATCTAAAATAGTATAGATACACTTCCATACAATTCCATGATCATGGGAATGATATCAACGCTCGTGCGTACGTAAGGCCTACCGTCTCCACGATGTGATAGGATTCGTTCAACATGATCTTCAATGAATAATGAATATATAAATGAATTGAATGAATAAATATGTTATATATTACACTAATACCATTCTAGAAATGATTTATCTAAAACCTAAAAATAATAATAAGAATATATTTGGCAAAACACGCATAAGAACATAAAGCAATAAACGCCATAATAACAAGTAGCAATGAAATATTACCAATAAAAGATAAGAATATGCCGATATATGATATGATAACAATGAATATGATTCTTTAATAAGTAAATGACATTATTTAAATAATTATAAAGGAGGTTCTGATACGTAAAAATCAAATCAGACCTAAGGTAAGGTAAAATACCACAATCTCATTTTTATTCGAGATTGTTTATACATTGGTATTTACTGGGGTTTATTTATCATCCACATCAATATATCCCCAATATGTAATATTATTTCTATCCTCCTAAAATTTTTTATATCCAATATTACTCATTGGTGATTTTTTAGTAAAATATATGAAAGGAATCTTTGTCGTTTTAGTACGAGGTACTTTTTTGACTTTTCCGGCCAAAGTACAAGAAGAATGTTTTTCTTTAACTTATACAACATGAATGGATTTTTAGAACATTATTTTCATTAAGCCTCCTTTAAAAGTTTTAAATTTTATTTTTAATTAACTTATTTTAGCTTAAAATTTTATGACATCTTAAGAAAGGAAAAATGTTTTTGAAGTAGAGAGGATATTTTTCTCAAGAATAGAGTTCAAGTGTTTTATCAAAATTATTCTGTTTCTATCCCTATTTTTACATTGATTTGATTATGTTATGATGGAATAATTTTTATGATGTCCTTTTATCTTATATGGATTATGTTATGATGGCGTGATGTTTAAGAACTCCATTTTTATTACATGGGTTATGTTTTGATGTATGATTTATGATCTTGTGGCACACATAATAATGGTATCATTAGGAGATGGGTGGGACCTATACCTCCCTCCAATGCATTGGGTAATGATATATATCTCATGAGATAGACATGGAAGGAACAGAAGGTTAATCCGGTTCAGTGATATAGGACTGAAATGAGGAGTGAACTCGGTTCCGAAATGGACTTTGTCCGCTAAGATAGTCTTGGAAATGAGTCTTAACTACTAAGAAATGATTCTCTATGATTATGTGTGTATACCACAATGTTTCATGTTTTCTGTTATGATTATTGGGATTACATTTCACTACTATGATTTATCCCATGATTTAGAAATTATGATCTCTTTTGCAGGTTAAGATTTCCAAAATGTTATGTTCTTATGAATATGATGTGATTGATATTTCTTTTGTTTATCCTTACTGAGCAGTTGAGATCACCCTTTTGTATGTTTTATTTTCCCTAGGTCAATAATAAGGGTATTAAGTAAGATATTGAAAAAGGGACTCTATATATGATAAAATAAAAGGGAGACCGTGTAGATGATTTATGAACAAGTTTTTTATGATTCCTAGTTTCTAAAAACACTATTCCTATATGGTTCATTCTTGGTTTTGTTATATGTTGTAATAAGTGTGATTCAATTCTAAAGTAATAACAATGTATGTAAAGTATGGGTTTTTATAGTTTGTATAAGAGAAATGGTATAGTCAACCATTAGAAACTAGGATGTGAAAGCCTTAGTAAGAACCCTAAGGATATGTCTAATCATAGGAAAAAAATTTAGTGTTTTAGAAATGGTCATGAACAACCTATGATAAGACCTTAACTGTGAAATTATATTCTTGATTATGTGGTTCTCCTATTATGATTAGTTTTTCCCACACTATGCTTATTGGTTTTAGTCAATGGTTGGAACCCGAAGGAACCGTGTTAAAGATGAATGCGACAGGCAATGTAATGATTATCCCCCTGAGCAACCAAACATTTTGGGAGATGGAATATGAAATCTTATAGCCATACTCACACACCTTTCTCAAGAAATGAATCATGAAGTACTTCCAAACAATCCATGTAAGGATAAAAATTCTATTTAATCCTTCATGAGGCATCTTCCATCCTCATTCAACAGGTCTACTGATCAATTAGTGGAAGAACAATGGATCAGTAACACTGAAAAGATATTTTTAGTTCATCAATGTTCTGAAAATGATAAATTCATCTTAGCAGTACATCATTTGGAAGGTGATGCTGATCAATTGTGGAATATTATCAAGAATATGAGGCAAAGGTATGAAATTGAATCCATGGAATCGGACAAGTTCAAGAACTTATTTTTCAATATGTACTTCTCTCGTATTCTTCGAACAATGATGTAGAAGGAGTTTCTTGAATAGAAGCAAAAGGATGACGAATCTGTTGGTACCTATGAAGAAAATTTTACAAGACTTGCAGGGTACGCTTCTGGAATTATTATCCAGCCTGAGAGTAAGATCGATCGATTCTTTAGTGGCTTAAAACCAAGTCCTCAAAGGTTGTTATCCATAAGGACTTCAATAGCTACGAGGAAATCATTCTATGTGCTCTCAAGGTTGAGATGGAGATTGGAGTAACCCACCAGTCATATGGGTTTGATAAGAAGAGGAACATTAAATTCAAAGGGAAATCTAAAGAGCACACTGAAAAGAAGTTGAGTTTTCCCTTATGCTCAAAGTGTGGAAAGAAACATGGAGGGAGTTGTCTTAAAGGGACAAGTAAATTTTTCAAATGTGGAAGAGAAGGTCATCAGGCATTTGAATGTCGTACTGTTGGGAAGAAGATATCTAGTGATGTGAACAAAGAAAAGGCTACACAAAATGCACCTCCTACACTTCAATGTTACAAGTGCAAGGAAATGCGGAATTATGCCAATCAATGCCCTGATCCAAGGGTTTTTTATGAAGATCAACACCAACAAACTCATAAGGACAAAGAAAATGGAAAGTCACATGCAGTTTCTATCAGCGATGTGGCATACGATAACGAAGTGGTGAAAGGTACACTTATCATCCTATCTAAACTATAAAATGTTTTATTTGATTCTCGATCCACCCACTATTTTATTTCTGATGAATTTTCTAAGGATATCGTCGTATTACCTCAGAATTTAGATACAGAGCTAGTTGTGACAACCCCTAATGGCACAACAGTCGCATCAAAAGTTTACAATTCTTCTCTGATTGAAGTTTGTGGGAAAGAGCTTCCTTCAAATATTGTGATCCTTCCTATAGTGGAATTTGATGTGATTATTGGCATGGATTGGCTTTCCTTTTATGGCGATCATATCGATTTCTAAATTAGGGAAGTCACATTTCATATTCCAAATCAATCTATGATCGTCTATCGATGCAAGGATGAACATAACCTTCCAGTGGAAATTTCATCCATATTATGGGTCTTGATTCCACTAAATTAATGTTACTTATCTCAAATGGTTGGAGAGAAACTCATGATTAATAATATTCACATTGTACGGGAGTTTTATGATGTATTTCCAGAGGAATTTTCAGGTCTTCCACCAAATAGTGAAATTGAGTTTTCAATAGAACTCGTACCAGGTGAATTGACTATTTCAATGACACCTTATAGAATTTCCCCAATTGAGTTGCAGGAATTGAAGAAGAAACTCCAATAGAATATTGATAAGGTATTCATACGCCCTAGTGCATCACCTTGGGTAGGACCTGTTCTGTTTGTTGGGAAGAAAGATGGATCAATGAGACTCTGCATTGATTATTGAGAACTTAACAAAATCCCTATCAAGAACAAATATCCTCTCCCATGCATTGATGACTTATTTGACAAACTTCACGGAGATTAATACTTTTCCTAGATAGATCTTCATTTAGGGTATCATCAATTAAGGGTCAAAAGGGAGGATATACCAAAGATAGCTTTTCGTACAAGATATGGACACTATGAATTTATAGTGATGCCATTTGGTCTTACTAATGGCCATGTTATCTTTATAGATCTTATTAATAGAGTATTTAGAGACTATCTTTATCAGCTTGTGGTAGTCTTTATAGATGATATATTTGTCTATTCAAAGAGCAAGGAAGTACATGAAGATCACTTGAGAATTGTATTGAAGACCCTGAGAAAGGAGAATATTTATGCCAAAAATACCATGTGTGGAATTTTGCTTCAAAAAGTTTTATTTTTGGGTCACATAATCTCAAAAGATGGGATACATGTGGATCGAACAAAAATAGAGGTTATCGAAAGATGGTCGAGACCAACAACAGTAATTGAGATCCGAAATTTTCTTTGTCTGGCTGGATATTATCGACATTTTGTGAATGATTTTAACGATTATCTAACCCACTCACCAGGTTGACTCGAAAAGGAGTTAGGTTCACTTGGACAGAAGAGTGTGAAAAGAATTTCAAGGAGTTAAAAAAAGGTTATCCAGTGAATATGTGCTCACACTACCTTGTAGTGGATAAATATTTGTGATTTACAGTGATGCATCCATGAATGGGCTGGGGTGTGTTCTCATGAAAAATGATATAGTGATAGCTTATGACTCATGAAAGTTGAAAATGCATTAGTAAAATTACCCAACTAATGATTCGGAGTTAGCTTCGGTAATCTTTGCATTAAAAATATGGATGCATTATCTTTATGGTGAAAGGTTTGATATTTATACTGATCACAAAAGATTAATGTATATTTTCACACAAAAGGAGCTGAATATGCGCCAAAGAAGATGGTTGGATCTGATTAAGGATTACGACTTCTCAATTCATTACCACCCGGGGAAAGCAAACAAGGTGGCATACGCATTAAGTTGACAAGACCACGCTAGCTTATCCATGACGAGGATCACAAAAGATCCAATATTTATGGATTTAAAAAAGGTGGATCTTGGAATTATAATGGAAGGGGAAAAATATTATCTTTCTCAAATGAATGTTCAACCATATATACATGCGAAGATTAAAGAGGCACAAAAAGAAGATGTAGAGTTACAAAAGAAGTGGAGAAATGTTCCTGAATTTCACATTGATTATGATGAAATAATAAGGTTCAGGAATCGGGTTTGTGTTCCTCCCATCCCAGAATTAAAGAAGGAGCGGCTGGATGAGGCTCATAGTTCTTCATTCTCTATTCATCTTGGAAGCATGAAGATGTATAGGGACATGAAAGAGTATTTCTGATGGGATGGCATGAAAAGAGATGTTGCTGAATATGTATCTTGATGCTTGGTTTGTCAGCAAGTTAAAGCTGATAGGTAGAAGTATAAGGTGATGTTACAACCATTACCTATACCCGAATGGAAATGGGAAAACATCACAATGGACTTTGTCACCGGACTTCCTAAAACATCCAAAGGCAATAATGCTATCTGGGTCATAGTTGATCGTCTTACAAAGTCGGCACACCTCATTGCTATTAGAAAGGATTTCTCTCTTGATCAACTTTCCAGGATATATGTGAATGAAGTGGTAAGATTGCATGGAGTACCACTTTCCATTATATCTGATCGGGATCTGAGTTTTACCTCGAAGATATGGTGAAGTCTTCATCATACTTTGGATACAGAGTTGAGTTTCATCACTGCTTATCATCCTTAGACAGAAGGCCAGTCTGAGAGAACATTTCAAACTCTAGAAGATGTGATAAGAGCTTGCTTTATAGATTTCAAAGGTGGTTGGGATCAACACCTAACATTGGTGGATTTTTCTTATAATAATAGCTTTAAATCCAGTATTCAGATGGATCCTTATGAATCTCTCTATGGAATGAAATGAAGAACTCCAACTTGCTGGGATGAAGTTGGGGAAAGAAAGCTATTATGACCTGATATTGCTGATGAGATGGTAGAAAATGTCTGATCTATTCAACAACGCATCAGGGCATCTTAGAGTCGAAAAAAAATTATGCCGATAACCGAATAAAAGACCTAGAGTTTGAAGTGGGTGATAAAGTGCTATTATGAATATCTCCTTTGAAGAAACTAATGGGATTTGAAAAGAAGGGAAAGTTGATCCATAGGTATATTGGACCTTTTGAAATACTGGATTGTATTGGGAAGGTAGCTTACCGATTAGCACTTCCACCAAATCTCTCTCAAGTTCATGATGCGTTCCATGTATCTCTCCTGAGAAATTACATACCCTATCCTTCACAAGTACTACGCTCAGAAGTTGTACCGCTGGAGCAAGATCCTTCTTTTGAAGAACAGCCGATAGAGATTCTGGATCGTTCTGAAACAGTCCCATGGAACAAGACCACTCGCTTAGTGATAGTTTTATGGAGGAACCACCAATTACAATAAGCTACATGGGAGATTTAGGATATGATGAGAGAGATGTATCCTTATCTGTTTGTTATAAAGTGATGAATTTCGAGGGAGAAATTCATTTTAAGGGGGGTAGAATTTAACACCCGAGATTTTTATAAGAAATATTTTTTTATCATCAAAGGAATCATTAACTACACACAACACTATCTTGTCTTGCTTTACATGCAATCACGACCTTCCTCAATAGCTTGCGTTGTACGCAATATCAAGTTTCACTAAACAACGATATGCTATTAAAATATTATTAAAACTAGCCGTTATGAATAGTAATACCAACTTTTTGATAATTTATAAATTTTATCTTTTAAAATTGACTTCATTTATGGATTCAGAATATAAAAATTAGCCTAGGGTGAATTTTTTGTATTTTTTTGAAAACATTCAATTTTTGATGAATAGTGAAAACACTGGGTTACTATTTAAAAAAAACTTTTTATTTAAATAATTATTTATTTTATTTAAATTTATTGTATGTCAAAATTGATACATAATACCAATATAAGTTCACTGTAATTTATTGGAGTCATTTTATAAAAAAATTAGATATATAAAGATTTTATTGAACTTTTCACCGTCTTTTACCCACCTCCTAGGAGAGTTTGAAAATTTACTTAAAACTGAATTTTACCGCTTCTGTGAGTGGAATTTCGAAAATCCGAGAGACACGGTTAACATCAAGGAGTAAAATGTGTTTCAATAAGATAAAAATAATTTTTGTTGAATAGTAACTTATTTCTTTTATTTACCACGGTTAAAAGTAAATATTGTAATTAAGTGTACAAATGGTATTATTATTACCCTAACACATGTCCTAATTCTATTGGATAAGTTTAATTCGACCCCAAACAACCTTAGGAATAATATATGACCATTTAGGTCCACTTGGATTAGATTAGGACAATTTTTATTATTTTATTTAATGAATAGTTAAAAAAGTTAAAATCAAAGTTTAATATCGAAATCATTTTTAATATAGGGGTATAAATAGGATAATTTTAACTATAAATATTAATTAGAAAGATAAATATATTTCCTAACTAATTGTATTTTATTTTTAATTTTTATATATTATATAATATAATTTATTTATGACACAATGATGATGCAGTAATTACCTTATTAATGAAATATTTACATAATTGTTATTAGAAATACCCAAATAAATGTAATTTGAGACTTTTTATGAATAAAAATAATTTTATAGGTTAATATGACATGTTATTATTTATTTAATTAACTTTTTATGAACTAATCATTCTATTATGATTTTCACAAAAAATCAAATACCAAATAGTGTCAAAAAGTGACATAAAATAGTTTTTAAAACAAATATTATATTATTAATTGTTATTTTATTCCTAAAAATTTATGGTTCAGCCAATTGACTTAGATAAGGTTATATATATTAATAATGAACAACTTAGGGTTCGTTTGGATTGTTATAGTAAATTTATTAACCATATAGTGTAAGAAAACAAGAAGACACAGTAAAAGATAAATTATTTAACTTATAGTTAAATCTAAAAGATAAGTTTGAAATAGTAACCTAAACTTGTCTAAAATCTATTGGTTGAGATGATTTCGACCCATCCCCACTTTATCTTATAAATAAATCAATTTGGAGCAATTAATAACGGAATATGACTTTATTATAAAATAATATTTTAAGTTTGTTCTAAAGTTCCCCTCTCCTCCCTTATAAAAGGGTACCTCCTCCCTCTCCTCTTTACACAACATTGATCCTTAATTCTCGGCCAAAACCTGACCATTTCATTTATAAACATCCTTAGAAATATTCTATAGGTCCTGGTCTTCTTAAAAGACCAACATTAGTGCCCTAAGAGGAGATTTCAAAGAAGCATGTCGAAGAAGAGATAATATCCGTTAACGATTCTTTCAAATTTATTTCTTATTCTAAATACCCTTCTTTAATTTTTTTCATTATGAAGTAATAACATCAGTATCACTCATCTACTGATATGTTATTATAAATATGAAACAACCCTATTTCACATTCTATCAATCCTACGGAAAATGAAATCACGGCGCGTGCGTACGTACAGAATACCGTCTCCACGCCGTGGTGTAATCTGTTTTCCATCACCACCATACATGGATGGGTATAATGGTGTAAAGAGTAAATATATATTATTTTAAATTGATATTGATCCTAAAATTTTATACATACACTTCAATAAAATTCCATGATCATGGGAATGATATCATCGCTCGTGCGTACGTACGGTCTAACGTCTCCACGATTTGATGCGATTCGTTCTAAATGATCTTCAATTATTAATGATTATATAAATGAATTGAATGAATAAATATGATATATATTACACTAATACCATTCTGGAAATGAGGTATCTATAACCTAAAAACAAGAGAATCAATTTATTCGACAAAACATGCATAAGAACATAAAGCAATAAACACCCAAATAACAAGTAGCAATGAAATATTACAAATAAAAAGATAAGAATATAACCATATATGATATCATAACAATGAATATAATTCTGTAATATGTAAATTAAATTATTTAAATCATTATACATGAGTTTTAGATACATACAATGAAAATCGGACCTAAGGTAAGGAAAAATCTCACAATCTCATTTTTATCCATGATTGTTTATACTTTGGTATTTAATAGGGTATATTTATAATCCACATACATGTTTCCCCAATATGTAATATTATTTATATCATCATACAATTTATTAAATCCAATATTACTCGTTCGTGAGTTTAATAAAAGATATGAAATGAATCTTTTAGCATTTTAGTACGAGGTACTTTTTTGACTTTTCCGGCCAAAGTACGAGGATAATGTTTTTCTTTAACTTTTATGGCATGAATGGAATTTTAGAACATTGTTTCCATGAATACTCCACTACATGTTTTCATGTTTATTTTTAATTAACTTCGATTAGTTTATAATTTTATGACATGTTAAGAAAGGAAAAAAAATTGAAGTAGAAAGGATATTTTCCTCAACAATGGAGTTCAAGTGTTTTATCAAAATAATTATGATTCTACCCCTATTTTTACATTTATTTTATTATGTTATGTTGGAATTATTTTTATGATGTCCTTTTATATTATATGGATTATGTTATGATGGCGTGATGTTTAAGAATCCCATTTTTATTACACAGGTTATGTTATGATGTCTGATTTATGATCTTGTGGCACACATAAAAATGGTATCATTATGAGATGGGTGGGACTAATATCTCCCACCAATCCATTGGGTCAAGATTTATATCTCATGAGATAGACATGGCTGGAATGGCAGGTTAATCTGGTTCAGTGATGCCGGACTGAAACGAGGAGTGAACTCCGTTCAGAAATGGACTTTGTCCGCTAAGATAGTCTTGGAAATGAGTCTCAACTACAAAGAAATGATTCTATATGATTATGTGTGTATGACAAAAAGTTTCATGTTTTATGTTATGATTATTGTGATTAAATTTCACTACTATGATTTATCCCATGTTATGAAATTATTATCTCTTTTTAATGTTATGATTTCCAAAATGTTATGTTCTTAGGAATATAATGTGATTGATATTTCTTTTGTTTACCCTTACTGAGCATTTGAGCTCACCCTTTTGTATGTTTTCTTTTACCCTGGTTAGGAAGAAGGGTATTAAGTAAGATATGCCAAAACGGACTCGAGATATTATAAAATAAAAGGGAGATAGTGTAGATGATTTATGAACCAGTTGTTTATGTTTCCTAGTTTCTAAAGACACTATACCTATACGGTCCTTTATTGGTTTTGTTATATGTCGTAATAAGTGTGCTTCAATTCCGAAGTAATAAAAATGTATGTAAAGTATGGGTCGTTATATTTATTTTTGTTTTATTAATGTTAAAACTCACAATTTAAAAGAATTATATGGCTAGTTAATTGATAGAAAACTATTACATAGTATGAAAAAATAATTATTCCTCTTAGTGAAAACATTTTTAATGGTTGAGATTACTAATACTATTTTTTCTTGTATTATTTATTGTTTGTCTATATTATCTTTTAAGAATCATAATATTATAAGGGAAATCATATTTTCTATTAGACTTGTTCTCATGACCAACTATGATAGATAGTGATGAAAAATAGAAAAAATATTTCTTGGGAGGTGGTATTATACATATACACCACCACTAGAAAAACCTTGTTTATTTTGTTTTCGAATAACACATTTTTTGGTTATGCGATAACCATCTAAATTCCTCCACCAAAAAATTCCCACTACAAAAAATGAAAAACATTCAAACCACCTATAAAAATCATTAACTATTTTTCCCCAAACCCTTCTAAATAGAAAACTTAAATACATCAAAAACAAAATATTTGAAAACCTGTGATAGGTAGGACACCCTCAAGACAAGCAGTGACCTTGAAACTACTCCGATAACCCTCCATCAACTATAAAAATTGAATTTTTACCCCAAAAAGTAGTAGAAAAACTCTAACTCCCAAAAACAAAACAATAGGCAACTCTCAGCACGTTGAATATATGTTTTATTGACATTGCCAGTAAAATATAAATAACACCATGCTATATAAACCAAAAATTATTCATTGAGAGAAGAATAAACCCATGGGAATATAAATAAATTGGATTATCCCAAGCATGTCAAGACTCCTAGAACACCATCACTGATTTAAAAAAATGTCCCAAAGCCTCATTAAGAACCACTACACTGGGCCACACTTTGAGGGAGATGTAGACAATAATTCTTGAGCAAAGATATAAATAGTCCCATTCCATAACCTGTATCCCTGACCATGTAGAACCTCGAAACACAACCATATTTTATCTTAGCCATGGAATCAAAAAGTGAAACAACAAAATGAAATTTGATGAAAAAGAATGCGCCAAGAACACCGATGAATGCTTGCACCTCACATCCAGAAACTACTTTGAATTCCAGCACACCTGTCTAACCAGTAGATGATTGAAGTATTGTCAGTCCATATCAGAGAGAAAGTTGTGTAAGGAATCACTAGAAAATTTCAACATTTTGATGGAGACCAACTAAAGAACCACACCAGAAGGAATGAACATTACATGAATAATCTCCAAATATTATAAAAAATCTACAATGAGGATGAAAAACATGATGTTTCCTTCACTAGAAGAAGACAGAAATATATATATATATATATATATATATATATTTATATAAATAGATCCACTGAATCTGAATTTAGAGATAATAAATCCATGATAATTGAAGAAAAAGGGGGAATTTCAACAGTAAATTAGAAGGGAACATCCTGGCAGACATTAAGTGAGGAAATATATGGGAGAGTTAACGAACAATATAGAGGAAGTGGGAGGAACTTCCACCAATGGAAAAAGTCATTCCAAAATGATGATTCGAGGAAACAAAGGGATATACATACAAATAAATAAGAACAAACCGGAAAATGGAAAGAGGTTAACCAAAAATCAGAATGTTGTGAGAGTCAGAGACCTATAATTGAGCCATCAATGATAAAATACAATAACTCCATAGATGTATAGCATGAAGAAGGGAGGGATGGAGGAATACAAAATCACTGTATTGGGAGACCTGTATGAGACTTAACCCATTCTCATAGTCCACACATACACATAGATGATAATTTCATTTTTCATAGAAGAAGATTAATCTATAATAATTTTTTTAATTTTAAAGTATACAACATGTTATAAATATAAAAATAAATAATTTAAATTTACTTTATTATCATCCATATATGGTGGATAATGAAAATTAAGCATTATTATTTAATGATATAATAGTACGTACATACTCCATAACGGTGTTTATTTTTTCCCAAATATGAAAAGTTGAAACAAGGTTAATACTAATCCAAAAATTCAGAAAACATTAATTCAACTATAAAATAATAATTCATTATATAATATTTGGAAAATTTATTTGAATAACAACTATAGAAATGAATCAAATTTATGGAAATCATAGTACATATAATAAGAACATTGATCTTCCCTTATAAGATTCCTTGGAAAGAGAATTCTTAGGCCAAAAATTTTTTGTACAGAATAATATGGAAGTAAAATATGATTTTATTGGAAGGAAATTTGGTGAGGCCTCATAAATAAATTTTTTTTGGAGGGGTATTAAATGGTTTCTGTGTGGACCCTTTTATAATTTGTGAGAATGTAGTTTTTAAAAATATTTTAACTTAATATAAATTGGGTACTTATTTCATATCTCATGATGGAACAAAAATAGATGATAATAAATTGGGGATATTTTTTCAGTGATCGAAACCTAAAAAACAAAATTATAAAAATTGTTTCATTATATTAGGTCTTAACCCTTAGGTTACCGTTTTTTACCTGTTCTTCATTTTTCTCTATAATTAGTTTCTTACTAAGTAATTCAATTTTTACGCATAAAAAAATTTCCATTAACACTTTGTGTGGACCATATAATTAAAAATGTTAAACCCATTTTTTTAGTAAAATTATTGATGTGATAAAAATAAAATTAAATGTAAATAATGAATAACATATTTAAAATAGTTTTAGATAATTATTTACAAAAATTTTATCAAATATAGAATATAGGGTTTTAAAAATAATTAAAAAAATTTAAATTCATAATTTGATTGATAATTATATTTTTTTTTATAAACTTGATTTTTATATTTAGAACTAGTAATTTTATTCTAATCAGGGCATACAACTCATAGTATTAACCAAATCTGTATTTTTTCATTATTCACATAAGTGAAATTCGTATAATAAAAATCCAAAAACGAACCATAAGATATTTTAAATATCTATAATTAGAAAACTAATTTCACTTCTTAAGACTAGAATTCAAAAAAACACAATTTTTTCTTTAATATAGATATAATATATATATATATAGCCATCATTTATTGAAAAATTACCTTTTTAAAAGTTTTTGTTTTCATAATCCAATTGTATATGAATTTATATTTATATAAAATATTATATTTACTAGGGGTTTTATTATTTTTATATTTTGTTAATACTATTCGACTAATGAGTATTGAATCATTTTTTATTAGTGTTGTGTGGGCAGAAATATATTGTACACGGTGCATATTTAAGAGAAAATAAATAATAAAATTTTCGTGCATTATAATATTTATAGAGTAAATTTAAAAATTATGTTTATAGAAGGGTATATGTTCAAATAACATTATTAAATAGGTAACTTTGATATAATTTTTTTACAGTAGAGTCAATTGATTTTTTGTAATCTCGGAATTCAAGTAAGGGATACTTTATGTCAAATTTAATTTCATGATACATATTTGTCATTGTGTACAATTATATAATTAATATGAGGTTGTTAATTCCCAAATAATATATTTTAATGTATTTATTTACTTCATTTTTTAAGATCCTTATCATGTTCTCTATTTAAATTGAATTTGATTCAAAATTTATTAATGTTTAAAGGGTTTTTGTTTACTCAACTCATATCAATTGAGTTATAATGTTTCTTATTATACTTATTTTTTCAAAGGCTATTTTTTCTGTGAAATGAATGTATTTCATGGAATTTTCTATTCCTCCCTAGTACAAAACGAGCTATTATCCTTATCTATAATTTTCATCCTTCCAATGTTAACTATGGTATCTAAAAACCCAATTATCTGTTATTTTAGCTGATCATCACATTAAAATTTTCATATTTCAAAATTAATCTTCATTATATATTTTTATGGTGTGGCTTTCAATAATCATATTTCAGATAATGTTCCATCGATGATTATTTTTCACTTTATCCACTCCAAATTTCATTCAAAAATATTTCTATCTTTTCCAAGCTCTATTATTGTAGCATAATAACATCAATCATAAGGTTTTCGATTTTTACGATTTACCACATCATATGGGTGTAATTAAAAGATCTAAGCCATGTTTTGGGTGTAATGAAAAGAAAATGGCATAGTGGATGAAATATTTTTCTTTAGGAGTAGTTGTTGAAGTGAAAGGAAAATTCATTATTTGAATGGACTTTCGGAAGAATCCATGATTATGATGTTAGGATGAGAAATGAATTATCCATGTGAGATGTAAATTCACGATGTAAATAAATTTAGGGTATATGTAATTAATATTCATTTAATATAGAATGTTTAATTATGACGTGAATGGTAAATTCAAGATATGAAAAGAATTTTTTATTTTATGCTAATTTCATTCTATGATCATAATATATAGTTTCTCGATAATTCGGAAAATGAATCTTTAATCTATTATATAAATGTTGAATGTTATTGAATATTTAATGACCCAAAACCTTATGTTTTCTCATATTTCATCATTATAGGAGCCTTTAACCCTAGGTTCTCTCTGGTTATTTGAGCTCTCTTCTCCCCTTTAAACTCATCGCATTGATAATGGAACACCATTTTCATCCTACACATCCAATCTGTTTTGTTCTTCATTGACCATGGCCAATTATACCATCTTATACTTTATCAAAATTAATTAAAAATTTGATATATATAGGTCAGATCAATGTGATTTATAAGGATATAATTAGGGTTTCATGATCATAAATACCATCTATAACCAGATTCGAGGATTTTGACTCTATAAAATGCATAGACAAGGACCTTTATTAGAAGAAGATCCTATTTGGGATATTAATCTTATTCTATAATTTTTCAGTTGGTTCTAATTGTACCTAATTCCAATATATCTTTTCCTATCCTACTAGGAGTGGATATATGATATATTTGTTCTTATGGACAAGTAAAGTGTCCTATTTATTGATCTTTGTTGTTTTACTTGTTGTAGGAAACACCTATCATTTTTTCTTGAATTATATCGGTTACTATTATAATTATTCATATATGTCTGTATCTATGAGAAACATATATTAAATGATTTATAATATTAATATTTTCAAGTTTTTCCATGGCCTGTTCTTTTTTTATTTCATATGGATTATTCTAAAAATGATACTGTTTAACAAGATGTGATACTTGATCTTCCAATATTATATTTTATAATTTGTTACTTTCTTAAATCATATACAGTTGGGTGTTCATGTCAAGCCTATTGGTATATCCCACAAGAGGGTTTTTTAGGAATGAGGTTAGTTTGAATTAGAAAATCATTTGAAGAAGGTATTTGTAAACAATTATTGTGTCTATCAATTTGTTAAGGGGATGTGTTAGATGAGGGATCAATGTTTCTTATTGAATGGAATAGATATAGCTAATGAGGGTCTATAAAGATCCAATTTTTTTATGATATGTAATTGTAATTTATGTACATTATTTACATTAATATCATTCACATGTATAAGTTCTGAAATTCTATTTGTGGTCATCGATGGTGCTTGGTCATGCACTCTCACCCTTCTTGGGTAAATTGGCATGCTTAAAAAATTCCTCATACTGGATCAAAGAAAGTAAAGGGACCTATGGTGGTTGTTAAAGTGGGTAGGAAGGATAAGACTATTGTTTCTAGATGTATTATGTACCAGATAGATGCATCTACTACTTCTATTTTTCAGTCTAGAGTACATTGGATCCTTTTTCTTTGTTTTGGGGATTTTATAAGGCATCCCATTCTACTAATGTATTGGTTATATTTTCATATGATTCTCCTCTGATGGTTATGGTTTAACTATGTAATTAATAATTATTGTTATCACTTTACTTATATACTCTTATATAAACCTAGTAAGTATGTAATAGTCGTAACACACCATTTTATATTCCCTTTCCTCTATCCAGCAACAACTTTCATATTGGGTAGTGTACTTGAGTTCATGTTGAACTCCAATCATATAACCTAAAGATGATAATATTGTTTTTAAAATGTTTTCAAAGTACTAGGATCTCTAATTTTTTTAATCCGTTTTCCTTAAAATGAGACATGTTTGACATGATATAGGATGGTTAAGTCATAGGATGTAGAACTATGTCAGTGTTTCGAAAGCATAATTTAGTGGACCTCTATATTTCAATAATGTGAAGAATTATTTTTTATTTTTTGATTTTAAAATTGAGTAAAATCACATTGGCGATTCACATTAGGTTCATATGTTAATTTAGGTGAAATGGATTTTATTCATGCATCATGCTAGTCATGTATTTTCACATCCCATATATACATATAGTTTTTTTAGATAAATCCAAAATAATTAAATTCAAAATGACATTATGATGTGTTATTTAGTTACATATTTTTTTCATTACATGTTTTATGTTGTCCTATTTTAATACTGAGTGTATATATTTTTGTTTTTGAAAAACATGTTGATATTGGAGCTTTAATTGGGTTTTGGGTAGTCTGCTAGGGGTTATGCCATGTTATTGTTGGTTTCCTATTTGTTGGAGCATTGTTGTGAACCGTTGAGCATTCATATGTTCAATTATTAGATTTATTTTCAATGATGTTGGCCCCATTTGAGAGGTTTTTTGGGAATTTCATATATTTCATGACGATATATATATTGTGTTTCATGTTACTCAACCCATTTTATAAGAGAATGTGATAGAGTAGGTTCCATTGATTTCTCTCGTTGGTTAGGCTATAGAACCGGTTCATCTAGGACACTTTCAAAAGGTAACTATTCAAATTAGAGGATCCCATAGGGGTCCACTAATGTTTAGAAAATTTTCATGATAATTTCTACACTAGAACCCCCATATTTTATGTGAATTAAATTTCCCCATGACAAAGAAGACTAGATATGATTTATAGAAAGGATTTTCGAATTGGTAGAGATCCCTATTGGCCGAATGGTTAATTTCACGACATTCATGCTTCAAGGAACTATTGAATGATGGTGTAATATGATGCTACAGGTTCGTAGACATGAATGGTCAATTTGAGAAACCATTAAATCTATCTTCTTGGAGGAATTATTTCTAGATTCATTGATGCTGCTACATGCCCAAATATTCATGGAGATATAGTATGGGCAATGAAAATTTCCATTTTCATTGAAATATTTATAGATATAATCAACATTTCACTTCAATTGGATTAGAAAAAACCTTTTAATATAGAAAATTTTTAGATCATCTTTTTATAGGAGATGAATCAATATGTTGTGAAATTTGATCGATTTACCTATAATATAGTAATTTATTAACCATAAATGATTAATAATTGTTTTATGGAGGATACATATACATGTATTCATTTCGTTTTCAATGGAATAAATTTTTTCTTCTCCAGTATTACCCCAGTTTCTCATTCTTGGAGAAAGAAGATGATGTTATTGTATGGATGTCTTGGTCAAAATAAACTATAAGAGCTAATTGTAGTTTGTTTTACTCCTAGGTGGCGAGAGACTCTTCTAGATGTTATAACTTTTAGCGAAGTGACATTTTCTCAGGTATTATACCTTTTATCTCATTAGTTGTCAGTAACATGGAAATAAAGTCTATCTAAAGATATTTTTACATTGGTATATGAGAATAACCTCAGCTATGATAGGCATAATATGCCTGCAGGAGGTGAAGACACTATAAGGTTCAGTGAATCAGGTGAGTCATGGGCCTCCATGAAATCTTGAAGTTGAGGCTTGAAGGGATTATATATGTAACACCCCAATGAATTTACAAATAGATTAATTATAGAATTAATGAAACACTAAGTCTCTACAAAACACCACTTTCTTATAAGATAGTCAATTAAACATAATTTTTCCTTCCTAGGGTTTTTAATTTTGAAAAACTGATATACACATTTGCGTTAATTAGATATTTAATGTCTCATGTGACAAACATAATTTCTGGTGAATAGTAACATACCCTTATGAATTGTGACATAGCCTTATGAATAGTAATGAATAATAATGAATAGTAATGAATAGTAATGAATAGTAAATCATATAACAAAATTCACCCATGAATGTATGAATACAATTTAGACATCTTTAATGTGAAAAATGAAAATAGTATAAGTATTTGTATATCTCTATGAAATAAATAGTTAAATTAAAGTTTTATGATTAATTTAATGATTTAAAATCAAAATTTCATTTCATAAAATATATTCACTATTTGATACTTTATCATCTTCAGATTATTAGATTATTATACATGACATTGTTTAATATTTCAAGATCTTATAAAACACGTTATAATATTAAAGTGTTTTTTTTGGGATAAATTAGGATTTTATTTAAAAATTAAATTAAAAATATTTAGATAATTATTTTCAAAAAATGGAGTTCATTTTTGAGTTCAACATGTCGATAAATATTTTGGGTTAATGTTTTGTATTTTTCTGAAATACTCAAGTTTTTAATGATAAGTGATATATCGTAAAATACTGTATATACAACTTATTAGTTAAATACACTATTTATGACATCATAAGAAATCTAATCCAACATGTTTCAAACTCACATGCACTTACTACTATTCATGGTCATGGAATATTCACTATTTCTGTTTTTGAGGGAAATAAATAAACTAAGGAATAAAACAATTATAAAAACCATTATCTCCTCCACTATAAAAAACCCCTCCCACTCCCTCTTCTCATCACTCCTCTAAGCCATGAATATCCACAATTTTCTACCCAAATAACCTTAATTACTCATTCCCCATGTCCAATAAACTCATGTTTTTTCTAGAATACCCAAATTCCTTCCATGAAGGATGTTCTCATAGAGGTTATTTGAAGAGGTAAAACACCATTCTTTCTCATTTAGTTTCACTTCAATTTATCGTTTTTTATCCTGCCACCAAATCCTCTATCAAAATGACCATGATAAATCCAGAATCATCTATATACTGGAAATATACCATCTTAATTGAATAACCATCATCAATATCCTTACTCTCTCCCCCCTCTCTTTTATATTATAAACGAAATCAACCTCCATGAGGTTCCAATTTATAACCTTCGTGGACGACGATGTTTTTTTCTTCCCCTTTTCCTTAATTAAAAGTCATGATAACATTATTATGGTTAAAACATACTATTATATATGTATTATAACCTAATTAATATTTAGTTACCAGTGTATGTACATATTATTAAATCGTAAGACAAAACTAGTTCTTAATAATCAGAATAGTACAAAAATAGTCTAAGTGAATGTCATCAATATTTCATATGATTATTCATATTCATTCCTTCTAAACAAATGATATAAATTATCTTAAACAATTAATTATGTTCATAAATAATATTAAATTTCAATTCTCGGTAATTACATCCATTCCACATTATCCCTATTACTTATGAACAAGTGAACTGATTATGGAAATAATGAAAATGAACACCCCAGAATGACAAAATTTGATATAAAAACTTTTCAATAAGGGAAAAACTGAACAGAACTGAATTATGATAAGAAAAATAAATCAGTAATAGGTTCTAAAATAAATTATTAATGTGTCTAATTTCAGATTGAAGGACCTTATGTTCAAGAGCGGAACACAATCAGACCTGAGGTTAGGGGTTTTTTTTATCTCACTTCTTTTTTTGTGAGACTTTCCATATTCACTACCAATAATTTTATATGTTGTATTTATACATCCCATTGATGTACCATATCCTCTATATATTTATATTCATGGTATATAATGTATCGATTTAATATTATTTATTTTGGGGCATTCAAATCGATTGATTACAAAGTTGTAAGGGGTTTTCTACCCGAACCTCCATTTTTATTCGTGTTACTTTTATTATCTAATGACCTTAGTAAAATTATTATGTACTATTATTTTTTCCTCATAAATAATGTGTGAATATATTATATATTTTTACCATAAATAATCCTTCTTCATATTATGGGGATTTGGATTTTTTAAAAGGAACATTCAAAAACATTATCCATGAAAACAAACCTGATTCAAGGGATATTTTAAAATTCTTTCCCTTTTTCTACACTACTCCCAAATATATTTTAATCCACCATTATTTCTTTAAAAACTGACATTTTATCATAAAAATATATTCAATAATTACTGTATTTATGAGAACAAACCTTCTTTTTTCTTTAAAATTCTCTTTAATACTTTTCATTAAATGCTCTAAAATGTTTGTTTCTAATGAATATTAAGAATAACTTTTTACATGATTCCACTTAAGTGAGACATCATTTTTTCCTAAAATATAATTTCAATATCGAATTATTCTATTTTGTGGGATATTCATTTTTACAATATTATTCCATGTAAAATATAAATTATTTTCCAAAATAACTCATCTTTCAAAAGTAAAAAAGATTTTTCTCATCTCACATTAACTTTTATAAGATATATACATTTTTCACCACTTATTTCATTATTGTGTTGTATGTACTACCCTTTGTTTCATCATATCATGAGATTATTCATTCTCTTAATAATCTATGGTATTATGATTTTAATGTTACACTGTGGTATGGGACACTTTGGAATGTATAAGGATTATTTACCTCAATGATTTTTGAATGGTCGCATTTAAAAGTATCTTCATCTATGTCAATAAAATTTCATGAATCAATTACATGATTGAGGTTTATCTATTATGATATCATGAACCATGTTTTAATGAATGGTTTATGACTATTTTCACTATAGATGTTATATATTAAATCCATTAACCATTTTATTCTTGAATGGTTAGTGTTTATGTTCAACGATTCTGGAAAGATATTTACATTTCATATGTTAGTTTCAATATGAATTTATATTATTGTTATGATCCAACTTTTGATATGAGGAATGCATTGTAATTATTATGTGATGGGTGGGGCATGATATAGTCGTTGATTAATCGGTAGAACTCATGAGAAAAATAGACATAGACTTGGTCGAGGCCTTTCCCAGTTTGATATATGGTTTTGGGTGTGGCCTTAAACATTTTTAAACATCTTGGTCAGGGCCTTGAAAAAATGTTTTAGAATGTCCATAATATACACTTCCCTCATTATGAAGCTATTAATTGAATGTTCATGTGGTTATTCAACTAGTATAATACCAATTATTATCTTTAATTATGACATTATTTACTCATCTTATATTCTTTCCCTAATGTGTTCAATTTTATTATTTGTAAAGACATGTGTTTTCATTTATTCACCATGACTAATTTTTATGATTATGTTATATTGCACTATATTTCTTACTCTTACAGAGAGTTTGAGACCACCACTATTATTTTTTTCATTTTTCGAGTACATGAAGAAGAACCTTATGAGTGATTTTCATGCATAATATAGGGGGCATGGATGTTTCTAATGGAATAAATTAGTCTTTTGTTCGTTTAATGATGTAATTATGAAAATTTTATATAACTTTTTTCCAAAATCTATAAAACTACTTGGTCCTTTGGGATTCATATTCCTTTTTTATATGCCAATGTAATAAAATATGGCATCGGCTCCCGGAAACTGGGGTTTTGTCCTTAGAGTTTGTATCAAAGTAAGATTAGTAGATAACATTGAAACTATAGTAGACCATGTATACTAGTGAATAAATACCTATGGTATTATTTGAGGACAAACATACAAGAAATTCCTTGAATCTGGGAATGGAGTAGATAATCTTGATCTTTCTAACTAATACATTCTTGTCTGGATACAAACAGGTAGAGGTGGCTCTAGCACATATGTACCTAGGAGTGAAAACTCTGAAAATGAGTTTCGGACGTGATCTAGGGTATCCTGGTACACGAAAATGGGCCTTGATATACTCTTTGTATTGACACTCCTAGGGGATATGATTTTGAAAATTCACATTTTATTTACACATCATAATGATGGATCTGTGACAGAAAAATTACTACAGTATATGGTTCTATTATTTACGATGCAAAAATTTATGCATTGTGATATACCATGTTTAGAGCCATTGAGCGTTCATAAAGTTACAAGATAATATATAATATGGAATTTATTTGAAATGGATATTAGGAGAAGAAATGATAACTTCACCAATGCAGAAGATGAAATGTTTAAGAAGGATCATATCTCTGATGGTCTTAAGACATCATTTTAAAGGAAGATTGTCTCCTAAGTATACTCATCACACGAGGAAATGGTATCTTTTGTTGAAATGGTATGTAAAAAATGTATGAGTTACATGGATTTTAATAGAATAAAAAAAAGAATTTTATTGTAGAAAAAACATGGATATAGGGAAGAAGAGAAATATGTATTTTACCATATATGATAATTGTGTAACGGAACCCCTTGGTATATGCTTGAGTGGAAAAGGATTTTTCTTCATGTATGGAGAAAAAGGACACCATGCTCATAATTTCAATACAAGTAAAGAATTTACTTATATTAAATGCCCCAAATACAATGATATGAGAAAATATACAAGTCAATGTCCCAAGAGCCAAAGGAATACATCCCAAATGATGATTTTGGATAATGATAAAGTTATGATGCTACCATAGATGAACTAGAATGATTAAAATTATTTTTCAAGAATCACGTTATTTTAATATTTTTTTTATTAATGTAATGGTTTTTAGTATTATGATATATATAACTATTATACTAAAGTACTATTTCATTAAGGATTTGAGGTCATATTGTGAATGGTACAAAGGAAAATTAATTCAGTAGAAAGTTAAACATTTTAGAAAACACATTATTGAGGGAAATACAACCCTAAATATATATCTCGTCTTGAGATAATGATGAAGAAATGATTGATTATGATAATTACTGACTATCCTAGAACTTATTATTGACTTATAGAGATGTTTTCTATGTTATCGTCAATGGAGTTTACAACACTTTTGGATTTAATTAATATATCTAATAACATATATCATACATAAATAAAACATATGAATTCATGTAACCAATATGGTTTTTATATTAATTCAAGTTATTACCATATTTCAAGAGGATACATGATGAGGTTATTCAGATGTCAGGAATGTGCATTTTAGAGTTGGTTTTTGTTGATTAAGGGTAAATGATAAGTTCATCTGGGAAATTTAGAGGCACTATTTATAATGTTATGAATCCTTATATTTTGGAATTTTTAACCATTTATGAAATGGTTTATGTTGATCATTGTATAAGGTTTAGAGTTTAATGTCGCTACATGATTGTTTGGTTATTCTTCCAAGACCATGTTTTCTGACTAAAATGTATTGTTTTGTAGTAATCGATTCTTTTCCCTTTCCACTTATTAATATAAAATTTTATTAATATTCTTGATGTGGTTTTACCAGAAGGGAATTTTCACGTATCAATCATTAACTTTTAAAGTTAAATTTCAAATTTTATAGATGAAATTTTTGTAATGAGGGGATAATGTAACACCCCGTGAATTTAAAAATAGATTTATTATAGAATACATGAAACAACGAGTCTCTACAAAACAACCCTCTGTTATAACCTATTCATGTAAACATAATTTTTCCACCTCTCTTATTTTAATTTTGATAAACTGACATTCACATTTGTGTTCACTAAGATATTAAGATTCTGATAAGACAAACATATTTTTTGATGAATAGTAGCATACCCTTATGAATAGTGACATAACCTTATGAGTAGTAATTAATTTTAATGAATTTTAAATCATAAAAAAAATAAAAACTTCACCCATGAATTTATTAAAAAAATAGACATCTAAAAATTGAAAAACAATCATAATATATGTATTGGTATTTTTGTACGACATAACTGTTGAAATTAAACATTTATGATTACATTAATTCCTTAAAATATAAATTTATTTTCATAAAAATACAATCCCAAATTGTTACTTTATCATCTTATTATTATAAGAGAATTTTAATGGACTATCATTAATTTCTCATTGTCTTTTAAAAGGAGTTATATTTTTAAAGTGATTTTTTAGAATACATTATGAATTTATTTTAATATCAAATAAAAAATATATATATATATTTTTTAAAAATAGAGTTCATATTTGAATTCTATTCTTAGATATATGTTTAGGGTGAATATTTAGTGTTTTTCTAAAATACTTGAATTTTTTGATGAATAGTGAAATACGGTAAAATACTATATATACAAATTATCACGTAAATATCCTATTTATGACATCATAAGTGATATAAGTCCCCTTGTTTCAAACTCACGTGAATTTATTACTATTATTGTGGAACTAATACTCACTTGTTCAGGTATTGATGGAAATTAATAAACTAATTATTTAAAAACATATGAAATCCCTCCCCTCCACAACCCCCCCCCCCCCCCTCACTCCCTCTTCCTGTCACTCATCTATGAGTGGAATCTCTTCAATTTTCTAGCGAAATACCTTTCCATAGACACTCCAAACGGCCAAACATATCTTTTTCATTCTAATGGTCCCAAACCTCTTCCCTTAAATAGGTTCCCAAGGATGTTATTTCAAGAGGTAAAGCACCTTTCTTTTTCATTTAGTTTCATTTCAATTTATCATATAATTTTATCCTTTCACCAAATACTCTTTCCAAATCACCATGATTAATCTAGAATCATCTATATACAGTAATTATATCATGTGAATTGAAGATTCCTCAACAATATCCTTACTCTATCTTTCTCTCTTTTATTTTATAAATGAAATCAACGTCTATGAGGTTTTATTGTATAACTTTCATAGACGATGAAGTTTCATTATTCAATTTTTCCTTCATTACTGGACATAAATCCATTTTTATGGTTGAACCGGAAAATAATAGTTAAATTAAAGAATAGCTATAATTCATGAACCAGTATACATACATATTATTAAATCATATGACCAAACTAGTTCTTAAAAATAAAAATACCTTTAAAATAATCTAAGTGAATGTCATAAATATTTCATCTAATCATTCATCCTATATACAAGTAAAAAAATGATATAAATGACCATTAACACATCTCGTTGTTTATAAATAATATGTTATTATAATTCTAGAGATTTACATCCATTCCACATGAAGTCCATTACTGAAGAACAAGTGAACAGATGAAGAAAATAATGAAAACAAACACTCCAGAATGTCAAAATTCAATATAGTAACTTCTCAATAAAAGAATAAATGAACTAAATATAATCATGATAAAATAAATACATGTATAATAGGTTCTGAAATATGTTATTAATATGTTTAATTTCATATTCCATGACATTATGTACAATAGCGAAACACATTTGGACTTAAGGTAAGGGGTTACTTCATCTCACTTCCGTTTTTGTGAGATTTTCTATATTCAATACTAATACTTTTGTATGGTGTTTTTATAAATATAATTGTTGTAAAATATCATCAATATAATTATTTTCATGTTATTAAACTTAATATTTTTTTATTATTAATTTTAGGTCATACAAATCAATTGATTACAAAGTTGTAAGGGTTTTCCTTCCAAATCCTCCATTCAGGTTACTATTATTATCTAATTACCGCAATTAAATTCTTATGTATTATTCTGTAATACTCTTAAATTCTGTGTGAATTTCTAATATTTCTTTACCTCCTTGAATCCTTCTTTATTTTATGTGTATTTACATGTTTTAAACTGATCATTCAAAAATGTTATCCTGATAAACAAACCTGATTCAAGGGATATTTTCAAATTCTTACTCATTTTCAAGTGTACTCTAGAATCATTTTTAGTACACCATTATTTTTATTAAAACACTCATTTTATCCAGAAAATGATATTGGATCAGTTATGGATTTAAAAGAACAATAACGCCATTTCTCTTTAAAATTATATTTAATACATTTCTTAAAATTCTCTAAAATGTTTTATTTCTAAAGAATACTAAGACTAACTTTTTACCTGATTTCTCATTAGTGGGAAATCATTTAAGACTAAAATATAATTTCATTGTACTGTTATTTTATTTTATGGGATATTTATCTTTACAATCTGATTTCATGGAAAATCTAAATGATTTTCCAAAAGAAATCGTCTTTCAAAAGTAAAAACTATTTTTCTCCTCTCTCATTATCATTTATGGGATATAAGCCTTGTTTTCCATGTATTTCATTCTTATGGTGTATGTAATACCCTTTGTTTAATCATACCATGAGTCTCCTTATTCTTGTGATATTTTAAGGGGTCATTATTGGATTGTTTCAAGCTAGTATTAGACACTTTTTAATTTTTAAGGATTATTTCCCTTATGGATTTTTCAATGGTCTCATTTTAAAGTATCTCAATATATGTCAAAAAACTTTTGTTGGTTGTTTTAATTCATTGAGTTTTATCTCATATGATATCATCCATCATGTTTTATTGAATGGTTTATGATTAGTTTCACTATGGATGTGCTATCATGAAACCATTACCCATATTATTTTAAATGGTTTGTATATATGTTTAATGATTGGTGATAGTTATTTAAATTTAATATGTAAGTTTCAATATGGATGTATACGTTGATTGGTTTCACCCATTTCGTATGAGGAATGCATTGAAATTATTATGTGATGGTTGGGGCCCACATTATCCTTCAATGCATCAGTTGGACTCATGAGACAAATAGTTGTGGACTTGGACAAGGCCTTTCCCAATTTGTTATATGGTTTTGGTCGAGGGATTAATCATTTTTAGACGTCTTGGCCAAGGCCTTGAAATAATGTTTCACAATGTCCAGCATATGCACTTCCCTCATTATAAAGCTCGAAACTGAAATTTCATGTTGTAATTCGACCAGTAGAATTCCCAAGATTATGAATTATTATGGAATTATTTATTCATATCTTATTCCTACCATAATGTGTCCCAGATTGTTATTTGTAACATTACGTTTTTTCATTTATTAACCATGCCTATTATTTATCATAATATTATATTCTGTTATATTTCTTACTCTTACTGAGCATTTGAGCTCACCCCTTTCTCATGTTTCATTTTCCCATGATATGAATAAGTAATTTATGAGTGATTTTCAGTCGCAATCTAGAATTAGTGAATGTTTCTAATGGATTAAATTAGTTTTTTTACATTCAAGATGTAATTATGAACACATTTATGTATCTTTTTCCCAAAATAAACTAAACTACTTGGTCCTAAGTGATGAATATTCCGTTTTTATATTCCAATTAAATAAAATAAGGCACCGGCTCTGGGAAACTGAGGTTGGTTCCTTAAAATATATTTGAATGGGATCCAATAGATATTGGATTGGATCCTTCAACAGTAAAAGATATATTCAGGGTTTCTTTTACTCTATATGTTTCTATTTATAACATATGATCATCCCATTGGTTATTATCATCTAAAGTGGATTCTAGTATAGATTTAGCTATAAAATTATCATCTAATATGTTATTCATCGATACATACCTAGGAATGAAATTGGATCATCTACATATCTATTATTTATTCCTAATGGTGTTCCATATCATTTCACATCTTTGGAGATTCACAATTCTTGAGACTATATGTTTCAAAATGATCGTTCACATAGACTAGTTGGCTAAAATATGTGAGTACATCAATTATTATCAGAGAAATGTAAACATTTCATTATATAAAGTGAAAATGTTTTTTTATATCCTTGAATGATATGTGTTGGAATGTAGAGTGGGAGTAGAAACTCATTAGAAGTAATAATTTTTAGAAATGATGTATAAAATATTCCCTATATAGGATCAGATATTGACTGCCTCTTATTTTACCGAATTGGTAGAGCTATACCAAGATGTAGCTATAAAGTATTTTTTATTGTTTCATCAATACAAGGGAGGATAATTTGGGATCAATAGTGTTCCTAGTGTCCACCTAAAATAAATTACACCATATCACATGGAAAAAACTCTGTCAATATCTATCATAGTTCAACTATATTATCTAGAAGAAATATGATTCATTAGAACAAGTACTTATAAATGGGGTGGCCCAGTATTTTTCAACAAGAATGCAGTGTTATTCTTCATTATTAAATTGAATATTAAAATTTTAATCAGATCACAGTGAAATATATGTACTTATTTCGCAATTATATATGACTTGATTGATCAGTTTGGGGGAGAAAATTGTTTCTCCAAGATTCATCTACATTATTGATTCCATCATCTTTGGGTCATATTTGAAGAATTATCAATTAATTTTTTTAACAATATATATGAATTTTATAAGAAACTCATTATGTCTTTTAAGATATCAAATGACACAAGTGTGTTATTGGTTCTAAAAAATAATATTATTCATCCAATCATGGGTTCAATAAAAAATTTCTCATTGATAAAATTCTTATAGATTCCTTGATTTTAGAACTATATGTTAGATACCTAGGGATCAATTTGGCCATTATTCAAGAACATTATATTTACACCATGATATTAAATTATCATTTTTTCACACTATAGGTCTGGTTTCTGGGGAAATTCATTTCTCATGAAGAAATAAAAATGGATCCATTGAATATTGATGAAGTTAATTCTACCATACAATGGAAGAATGTACTCGAGATTAAATGTTTTCTCAGATTGACCGAGTATGAGAAGAGATTCATTAAAAACAAATATACACATAAAGTTCACATGGTCACACTTAAAAATAATTGAGTAATATTTGAATGGAATGATCAGTTTGAGGATGTTTATTATGTCCTAGGAAAAAGTTGATGATGTATCCTATCTTGATCCTTTCCAAGCTTGGATTTATCATTTCAGTATATTGTGATTCCTCTTCCTTTTCTTATAAGATATTCAAATCTAGGTTGATAAGTTATTCACATAATTTTCTCATATTCTATGAAAACATAATTCTAACTTCTGTACTCAAGATACAACGATAGAAGTTTTTTTTGCTGTAATTAAATATTTTTTAAACTCCCTCTTTGGTTATATATTTTTTGTGTATACTATATAGAAGAGTTAGTCATATATTTTCTTCCAATGCTACATTATTCTTCTTTAAAAGAATTTGGAATAGTTCATATAGATATTTGAATTCATGATGGTGTAAAATCCTATAATATGTAGTTAGGTTACAAATTATCTAAGTGTAAAAGCACATGATGTAGGTGAATAGACATCAGAAGTTTGATGGAAGATCGTGGCTATGTGGGTAAAATCGATGGTGTGAATAGATGATAACCATGAAGAAATTATTTTTGAACCCTTAGTGATCACATACTCATTGGTGAAAATAATAAAGACAGGATAAGATCTTAATTCGATTTGAATTACGATAAAATAGAGGTTTATAGTAGATAGATCGATTTTAGGATGGGATTCACATAAGAATTGATTGAATCTGTTTCTTGGTTGGAAGAGGGTTGCATCATCCAAAAGATAATAGTTGATAAGATACCATCATGCATTATAGTGGGAGGTTTAACTGGGGTGGACTATGACATATCATAATTTTATATGACAGTTCTCATGTCCTGACATTAAGAGAGGAATGGAAGGAATTGTTTCCCATTTTCCATCATGTTATAAAGTCGTGGTTGATCAATATTGACTTGTAGGTTAACTCCATACACCTATATTCATTAGTTTGATAGGGTTTCCTAGTAACTAAAGTGGTCAAGAACATTTTGGGTGGTTTCAGACCAGTAGAAAAATTCAGTTCACTTCATACTAATATGAGAGATAAACTTTTTAAATGGTCTTGGCAGGCTATATGTTCGAGAAATCATGTGTATTTATGTATATCCTTCAAGTGTATTATAAAAATTCATTCATGTTTTACCTAATAGTTTAGTAAAGGAGTATAGAAGCTAATGAGTAACAAATTGTAGCTGAGTCTGAAATTTCAACCTCTGACTGATGGGAGTGCAGAAAAGATGGTCAAGAAATTATCCCATATGCATAAGGTATGTATTGTAGATTTCATCATATATTGGGATGATCAACTAGATTAAATAGAGATAACCCAAAATTATATTTTCAAGTATTTGAATAAGATGGATAAGTGTGAAGCACTATAAGTGTGGTCTCTTGGACCACCTATCTTCTAGAATGAGGAAGGAAGATCATCATTTTTGGGATGAGTATTGTAACACCCCGAGATTTTATGAAAAATATTCTTTTAATTTCATTAATGTCATGTGTTGTACGCTATACCAAGATTACCTTGCGCTATACGCAACACCGTATTATCTTGCAGTATAAACAACACTATTATTGGATCGTGTTACACACAATTTTGATAATAGTTATTCTACGCAACATTGAGTATATATATATATATATATATTTAATGTATAAATGAAATATGGTTGAATTCTGTTATACGAAACAACAAAGGATTCTTCCACAACATGCAACCCTGAATTGGCTTGCATTACACGCAATCACGACCTTCCTCGATAGCGTGTGTTGTACGCAATACCGGGTTTTACAAAACAACGATATATTATTATAATATTATTATAAACTAGCCGTTATGAATAGTATTAACTAAATTTTGAATTTTATAGCATTATTATTCATCTTACACATTTTCTAGAATATTGTATAAGAACAAAATAAATATTTTTGGTAAAATAAGTATTTTTAAAAAAAATGCAGTTTTGCCGCCTTTTGATGGAAGACCCACATTAAATCTAGTTCTTGACATGTTTATAAGTTAAATTTGACAAAATAAAATTCTTCTTTGGAATCAAGAAATAAAAATTTACTTTGGAAAAAATTTTCATATTATTCTGGTAATTTTCATATTTTGATGAATAGTAAAAACACACTATATTTTAATTAAAAACAAGTTTTTTCATCGCAATAATTTATAGGGATAAATTATAATATTTAATGGTTTTAAAGTATAAATAGAATATATTTTTACCATTTAAATTAATTTATGTCATTAGCATTGATTTTACTTTAAATTCGTAGGTTAAAAAAATTCAATCTTTTGCAATGTTTTAAAGAAAAACCCGTTTTCTTTTGACAACGGGATTAATTTTAATTTAATTTCTGCAACTTTTGTTTATAGAATTTGGAAAAATGGAATCCATATTTGGAATCAGTGGGTCCAAATTATGTTAAGAATATACTTTTTATTTTTGGGAATTATAAATAGTAAATACGGTAAATTTTATTTACCATAGTTAAAGGTAAATCGGGTAATTAAGGGTAAATATAATATTATAAAATTACCCTCACACATGTCAAAATTCTATTAGATGGATAAAATTATACCCATATCACCTAAGGGTCGGATTAGATTCATTTAATGGACTTTTTCCCCTAAAAATAAATTAATTATTATTAAAACCAAAGAAAGTGACAACATATCACTCTCTTAAATCTTATAAGTATATTAATTTTAATATATTGATAAACTTCATGAAACCTCTAACATTAGTAGTATCCAGAAAGATAATAAAATTATCTACATCATATGAATTTATATATAATTTTTAGGGATTAAATTATTATCATTAATTATGACACAATAGTGATACAGAAATTGTTTATTTTGTGAAAAATCAAGAATATAGTATTTATTAAACTAATAGTGACCATAAAATGCACAAAACCGTGACCAAAACTTATTTTTAATGTAAATGTAAACCATAATAATCCAATGGTCGAATATTGGACTATTTGGAGCCTTATAAAAACGATTATTACCCTTTTATTATTTTATTTTAAATGATCCCAAAGATGTCACCTTCATAATTTAATAAATCTAACAATTTAAATATTTTTATTTTAAGATGATAAATTCGAGTAAAAGTATTATTGTGAACGGTAATAGAATTATCTTCATCATAGGATTTTATTTTTAATTTTTATGCAAAAAATATGTATATTAAATAATTATACAAAAATGTAGTAGTATTTATTTTATTAAGAGATAAACCAAATAAATGGTTTTAAAAATAATAAAATAAATATTATATGAACTATTTAATGTGATACAAAAATTTTCTATATACATATGACATTTTATAAATCTATTAAATATTTTAGTTTTAACATAACTTCTGTATATATTTTATTTAAATTCAAATAAATGAATAGTGTCAAAATTGACACTATTGTTATTTTATAAAAATAACATATTATAAAATTGTTTAAAAATCACAAAAATATTAAAAAAGTATAAATTTAAATTTCCATGGTCTATAATGTTATTAAGTAAACAATTATGGAAAATTCACAACAAATAAGTAATTACTTGTTAAAATTTAAAATATAGAATTTTATTACCACAAATAAACTTAAATAGATTAAATAAGGATAAATCAAAATGATAAGGTTTAAAATAAGATCCAAACATGTCTAAATTTGATTGGTTGATGAGATTACAACCCTATATCATCTAAGCTTCGAATATAAGTCATTTGTGGTGGTTTTTAAGTGGGTTTAGATTTATTATAAATTAATATTTTTAAGAATTCCAAAGGTGCCCCTCTCATCCCTTATAAAAGGGAACCTCCTCCCTCTCCTCCTCACAACAGTTTTACCCTTCAATGTCGGCCAACCCCTGAACATTTCACTTCCCCACTTCCCTATAAACATCCTAGAGGTCCTGGTATTCTTCAAAGACCAATTTTAGTGCCCTAAGAGGAGGTCTCAAAGAGGGCCTTCAAAGAAGAGGTAATTTCTGTTACCGATTCTTTCACCTTTATTTCTTCTTCCACTTATTCTTCTTAGGTTGTTTTATTATGAATAAATAACATCAGTATCACTCATATACTGATATGTTATTATAAGTATGAAACAACCCTATTTCACCATCTATCCATCCAACGGAAAACAAAATCACAGCGCGTGTGTACATACGGAATACCGTCTCCACGCCGTGGTGTACTCTATTTTCCACCACCACCTTACTTGGATGGGTATAATGGTTTAAATAATAAATATATATGATTATTGTAAAGTGATAATGATTCTATAATAGTATACATACAGTCCAATAAAATTCCACGATCATGGGAACAATATCATCGCTCGTGCGTACATACGGAATATCGTCTCCACGACGCGATGAGATTCATTCTCAATGATTAACCATTTATAAATGATTATAATGTATATATTATAAGTAATAATGAAATATATGACATAGTAATGATACCAGATTTATGTATATATATATTTATGTCATCCAATTAATTCCATTCAATTCAATGAGGAAACGAAAACAACGTTCATTCGTACGTACGACCTACCATCTCCATGAACGGTGTATTTCTTTCTATTTATCGATTTATTACATATATTTATATTCTGAATATATATTATATATAAATCATGTTTTACATTCTGGATGTAAGTAATAATGATCTAAGTAATCATACGAATAATTACAAGTTAAAACCCGGACGACAAATGAAACGATTTTACCCAAAACACTCTTTAACATGGAATTTACAAAACAATGGGTAATATAAAGTCATAAGTGAACCATATATGATATCATAACAATTAATATGATTCTATAATATGTCAATAACATTATTTAAATCATTATACAGGAGGTTCAGATACGTATGAAGCATATCAGACCTAAGGTAAGGGATAATTATGCAAATCTCATTTTCATCCAAGATTGATTATTCGTAAGTGTTTAATGGGGTTATTTCTATCATCCATGTCCATGTTTTATAAAAGTGTTTTCATGTATTTTTAAAGTCCTTTTTTCCCATTTCTGACTTTTACTACATGGTATGTAAGGAATCTTTTTTTTGTTTACGTTACGAGGTACTTCTTGACTTTTCCAGCAAAAGTACGAAAAGAATGTTTTTTTAAATTATACGGCACGAACAGATTTCTACGGTTCTATAAAGCCTTATTTTCATGAAGCTTCCTCCAAAATATTTCATTACTATTTTCAACAAAATATCTTTATTTTAAAATTTCATGACGTTTTGTGAAAAGAAATTGATTTTGATGAAGAAAGGATATTTTCCTCATGAATTCATTACAAGTGTTTTATCAAAACCATTTTCCATCTAAGATTAAATTATTTCATATGTGTATGTTTCAAGTGTAATGTCTCTATGATTTACATGGTTTCACTTTTCATATTATAAAATGATATCCATATCTTTTATTTGGATTATGTGATGATGGGATGATGTTTATGAAACCCATTTTAATTGTTGGTTTATTATGAATGATGTATGTTTATTTTGTGGCACAAGTAAGAATGATTTCATTATGAGATGGGTGGGACCTATATCTCCCTATGATGCATTGGGTAAAGATTTTATATCTCATGAGATAGGCATGGATGGAACGGTATGTTAATCCGGTTCAGTGTTACAGGACTGAAACGAGGAGTGGACTCTATTCAGAATGGGACTTTGTCCACTAAGATGGTCTGGGGAGCAATGCCTTGGCTACAATGGAAATCATTACATGTGCTTAATGGATGCCACAATTACATGTTTTATTCCCATGCTATTTTATCATTATTAATGTTTCTTTATGATCTATGCCTTACGTACTTCTATGTTTTATGTCATTTCTCAAGCTTTTGATGTTTAAACATTATGTTCATGTTTTTAAGTTTCAAAAGTATATGGTATGTTTTATTTTATCCATGCTTACCCTTACTGATCATTTCAGATCACCCTTTTTATGTTTTCTTTTCCCCTGGATATAATGGAAAGGTTTTAGATAATAAAAAAATGGGGAGATCATTATGGGAGATGTTGAAGATCATTCACCACGATTAGAAGATTACTTTCCAAGTATCCAAAGACACTAAACTATTACGGTCCTTGTGTGTATGCTTTTGTTATGTATTAAATATTCCGAAAAAGTAATGTAATTTCCATGTATGTCATGCTTTGGGTCTCTACAATTGGTATCAAAGGAATGGTTTAGTCAACCTTTGGAAACTAGGATGCGAAAACATTAGTGAGATCCCTAGAGATATTTCTAAGGTATGTATAAGGATGTACCTAAGGATAAGCATACATATAGGATATAGTCCTAGAGCTACGGTAACAATCTTATAATTTAACCTAAGATGTTAGATATTGAGGGTGCTCCCCCTTTACTATGTTGTTTTCCCTATCATGATTTTTGCCTCTCACATTATTCTTTTTGGGTTTTAGAAAATGGATGGAAATAGGAAGATTCCCGATAATGGAGGATATGATAGACAATGGAATGATTTTCTTCATGAGCAACCAAATGAAATGGGATTTGGAAGTCCAAACATCATTATTATGCCTAATCATCAATCTTATAATATGATCAATAATCTCAACTTTGTTAAGTTTCCCGACTCAGATAATAAGAGAAAGATGGAGTTTCATGATGATCATAGAGGAAAGAAAGTCCAATTTCCCTCATGTAAATCATCTGGGAAGAGGAATCAGGGAGATTGTTTCAAAGGAACTAGAAGATGCTTTGGCTGTGGAAAAGAAGGACACAAAGCCAGTAAGTGCAAAGGAAAAGGTTCAGTTAACACCATGGATGAGGATAATGGTATTGCTACGACATCAACAATAGTTAAATGTTTTAAATGTGGAATGTATGGGAATTATGCAAACCAATTCCCTAAGGGAAAGTCTCATGAAGAGAATCAGTATAGTTGTATGGGTAGTATTTATGTTTATGATGATGAAGAGACTACAAATGATATGTCAGTTGAAAGAATTGTTGAAGCTCAGTCAATGGTTTAATAAGATAGTGGAATGATTACATGTTTATCAAGTGTAATGTTGTATAAGTAATCTCATGGTACTATGCAATAAAGAGACCTCTAAGGATTATTAAACTGTTGCCTTTCCTAAGTTTTGAAAGTGTATGATTAATGGTACTAGTAACAATGAAAGGATATTCAGATATTTTTGGAAAGTAGATGATATGCACATAATGAAGGGATAAGGAGAAAATTAAATGTTTGATAGTATTCATGAGCTCTTGACTGATACAAGGAGAAGGTTATATCATGGTTTGAGTATATAGAATTTATGGATTTTGGTATGTGGAAAGAGTTAACTTTTGACATAATTCATGTTTTCACTAAGATTCAATGGGTATTCATTTTTATAGAGAATACATGATTAAGGCCTTCGAATGTTTGTAATTTGACCAACAAGACATATCTTATGATATATCGGGATCAATGATTGAATTAACATGCTTGTTATATGAAATCTCTGGTAATCGTTTTCATAATAATATGCGAGTGGACTGCAGTATTATGGATAAACCTAAAGATTGGAATGGATTTTTTGGACATAAGTTAGTATTGTTTAAGGATAGAAGTTTTTTTCGATATTATTTATGGGATGTTATAGTAATGTAGTTTTAGAAAAAGGACAATCTGCAGGATGGGCAACAACCCATCGCGTCGGACAAGGATGTGGGAATCAAACCCACAACCGAAGTGCGAATGGCCTTTATCTCCTACCACTAGCCTACAGGAAGTCCCTGGTTAGTAGAAACTTGTTTTATTTTATTAAGAGGTATGATATATGAAGTATAAGTTCATTTCTGGAACCATATATGATTAATCTAACCATAAGATGGACTTATAAATTTTTCCAACCTTTTGTTAGAAAAATATGGAATGACCCATAATTCTATCACATGATCTGCTAACACATCACGAATAACAAATTCAACTTCATTTCATTAAGGGATGAAGTGGAAATTGTTCAATTCACGATAAATGATGAGATTTTACCAAAATCATGTAAGTATTTATTTTAATTCAACAACTTTAGGGAAATGATCTTGACAACCAAAAATGTTTTCCTAGTTCCCTTATATCCGATTAATCAGATGGTACCTTAGATCATCAGAAATCAATAGCTTTGTGATTGTTGGCTTTTTCATAGCCATGTTTTCTACCACTCTCCATCAGAAATTGATGGACATATTTTTCTTCTATATCCATTTTTTCACATATGTCCCCCTACGTGGAAACCCAGTGATGAGTTAATTTGGGTAACTATTATATTTCATACTTAGGTTTTTAAAGCCATGTATTGGTATTCCTTTTTACGATGTGGGTTTCTATTAAACAATCTTTCAGGTAGTAAACCATTTATAACCCCGACGAATTTCGAGGGTGAGATTCATTTTAAGAGGGGTAGAATGTAACAACCTGAGATTTTATGAAAAATATTCTTTTAATTTCATTAATTTATTATGTTGTATGCTTCACCAATATTACCTTGCGCTATACGCAACACCGTATTATCTTGTAGTATACACAACACTATTCTTGGATCGTGTTACAGACAATTTTGATAATAGTTATTCTACGCAACATTGAGTATATATATATATATATATTCAATGTATAAATGAAATATGGTTGTATTCTGTTATACGAAACAACGAAGTATTCTTGAACAACACGCAACCCTGACTTGGCTTGCATTACACGCAATCACGACCTTCCTCGATAGCGTGTGTTGTACGCAATACCGGGTTTTACTAAAGGATATATTATTTTAATATTATTTTGAACAAGCCGTTACTAATATTATTAACTAAATTTTTAATTTTATAACATTATTATTCATCTTACACATTTTCTAGAACATGGTATAAGAACAAAATAATTTTTTCGGGTAAAATAAGTATTTTTAAAAAAATGCAGTTTTGCTGCCTTTTGATGGAGAACCCAATTTAAATCTAGTTTTTGACATGTTTATAAGTTCAATTTGAAAAACAAAAATTCTTATTTGGAATAAGGAAATAAAAATTCTCTTTGGATAAAATTTTCACATTCTTCTGGTAACTTTCATATTTCGATGAATAGTAAAAACAAGCTACATTTTATTTAAAAACAACTTTTTTCATCGCAATAATTTATATGAATAAATTATAATATTTAATGGTTTTAAATTATAAATAGAATATATTTTTACCATTTAATATAATGTATGTCATTAGAATTGATTTTACATTAAATTCGTAGGTTAAATAAATTCAATCTTTTGTAATGTTTTAAAGAAAAACTCGTTTTCTTTCGACAACGAGATTAATTTTAATTTAATTTATGCAACATTTGTTTATTGAATTTGGAAAAATGGATTACATATTTCGTATCATTGGGTCCAAATTATGTTAATAAGCTACTTTTTATTTTTGGGAATTATGAATAGTAACTACGGTAAATTTTATTTACCATAGTTAAAGGTAAATCGGGTAATTAAGGGTAAATATAATATTATAAAATTACCCGAACACATGTCAAAATTCTATTGTATGGATAAAAGTATACCAATATCACCTAAGGGTCGGATTAGATTCATTTAATGGGCTTTTTCCCATGAAAATATCTGAATTATTATTAAAACCAAAGAAAGTGACAGCATGTCACTCTCTTAAATCTTATAAGTATATTAATTTACATTTACTGATAAACTTCATGAAACTTCAAAAATGAGTAGTCTCCAGAAAGATAATAAAATTATCTATATCATATGAATTTATTTATAATTTCTAGGGATTAAATAATTATCATTAATTATGACACAATAGTGATACAGAAATTGTTTATCTAGTGAAAAATCAAGAATATAGTATTTATTAAACCAATAGTGACCATAAAATGCACAAAACCCTGACCAAAACATATTTTTCATGTAAAGGTAAACCATAATAATTCAATGGTCGAATAATGGACCATTTGGAGCCTTATAAAAGCGATTATTACACTTATTTTATTTTATTTTAATTGATGCCAAAGTTGTCACCTTCATAATTTAATAAATATAACAATATAAATATTTTTATTTTAAGATGATAAATTCGAGTAAAAGTATTATTGTAAAATTTAATAGATTTAAATTCATCATAGGATTTTATTTTTAATTTTTATGCAACAAATAAGTATATTAAATAATAATACAAAAATGTTGTAGTATTTATTTTATTAAGAGAGAAACCAAATAAATGATTTTAAAAATAATAAAATAAATATTATATGAACTATTGAATGTGCTACACAAATTTTTTATATACATATGACATTTTATAAATCTATTAAATATTTTATTTCGAATATATCTTCTGTATATATTTTATTTCAATTCAAATTAATGAATAGTTTCAAAATTGGCACTATTGTTATTTTATAAAAATAACATATAATAAAATTGTTTAAAAATCACAAAAATATTAAAAAATTATAAATTTAAATTTACATGTTCTACTATGTTATAAAGTAAACATTTATGGAAAATTCACAAAAAATAAGTAATTACTTGTTATAATTTAAAATTTATAATTTTATTACCATAAATAAACTAAAATAGATTAAATATGGATAAATCAAAATGATAAGGTTTAAAATAAGATCCAAACATGTATAAATTTGATTGGTTGATGATATTACAACCCTAAATCATCTAATATTAGAATATGAGTCATTTTTGTAGGTTTTTAAGTTGTTTTAGATTTATTATAAATTAATATTTTTAAGAATTCCAAGGGTGCCCCTCTCCTCCCATATAAAAGGGCACCTCCTTCCTCTCCTCCTCACACCAATTTGAGCCTTCCAGCTCGGTAAACCCATACCCATTTCACTTCCAAACTTCCCTATAAACATCCTAGAGGTCCTGGTCTTCTTCAAAGTAAAATTTTAGTGCCCTAAGAGGAGGTCTCAAAGAGGCGCTTCAAAGAAGAGGTAATTTCCATTACCGATTCTTTCACCTTTATTTCTTCTTCCACTTCTTATTCTTAGGTTTTTTAATTATGAATTAATAACATCAGTATCAATAATATACTGATATGTTATTATAAGTATGAAACAACCCTATTTCACCATCTATCCATCCTACGGAAAACAAAATCACCGCGTGTGCGTATGTACGGAATACCCTCTCCACGCCGTGGTGTAATCTATTTTCCACCACCACCTTACTTGGATGGGTATAATGGTGTAAATAATAACTATATATGATTATTGTAAAGTGATAATGATTTTGTAATAGTATACATACACTCCAATAAAATTCCATGATCATGGGAACGATATCATCGCTCGTGCGTACGTACGGAATACCGTCTCCACGACGCGATGAGATTCATTCTCAATGATTAACCATTCATAAATGATTATAAAGTATATATAATAAGTAATCATGAAATTTATGACATAATAATGATACTGGATTTATGTATATATATATATATGTATCTCATCAAATTAATTCCATTCAGTTTAATGAGGAAACGAAAACAACGTTCATGCGTACGTACGACCTACCATCTCCATGAACAGTGTATTTCATTCCATTTATCAATTTATTACATATATGTATATTCTGAATATATATTATATATAAATCATGTTTTACATTCTGGATGTAAGTAATCATGATCTAAGTAATCATACGAAGAATTACAAGTCAAAACACGGACGAAAAATGAAACGATTTTACCCAAAACGCTCTTTAACATGGAATTTACAAAAGAACGGGTAATATAAAGTCATAAGTGTAGGATCGAAATATAATATGAGATGCTCAATATACAAGAGGGGGGGGGGTGAATTGTATACTTTAAAAATTCCTTTGGAACCTTTAAAGTTAGTTATGAATAACTAAAGTTTCCTTAAGAAAAGGAAAGGACTAAGTTTAACAAAGTTAAACTAAGTAAATTCACAACACCTCTAACACCGAACTAAACTTGGAAAGATATTCCAAAATCAGGTTCCGGAAATACGGTTCCGGAAATTGAAACTTAACAAAAGTTACAATATAAGATTCTACCTTAAAGCGTATAGAATCTAAAAGAATCAGAGTAAGTAAGGAAGTATAAGAAAGTTATACTTTCCTTAAGATACAAATTGCAGCGGAATAACAACAAGTAGTAAAACTACTAGTAACAAGGTAATAGTCTTTTAACCCAAAGAGAAGGGTATCCAACAACCTTGGATAAAGGTCCCTTGATTTATACTTTCAAGCAAGTCTGTCTTACCCACACCAGGGTAAGCCCTCGATACGAAGATCGGAGTCTCTGTCTTGCTATCCCCGCAAGCCCTCAACTTCAAGGTAGTTGGCAACCTCTGTCTTCCTTAGCAAGGAAGTCCTCGATCTTTAAGGTAGTCGGCAACCTCTGTCTTTCTCAGCAAGAAAGCCCTCGATCTTTAAGGTAATCGGCAATCTCTGTCTTCCTATCCCCGGAAGCCCTCGAATGTAATCACCAACATTCGGAGTCGCACGAAGCTTTGAGAGTTTATAAGAGACTCTCTCTCTAGAAATCACTTCAACAACATGTATGCACAAAGTCCAAATTGTTCATCCATCCGTTATGAGCTTTTTCAAATGAGCTCCTATTTATAGGTAAGGTCGGCTCCTCTCCAACGGTCATATTTTCCTTAAAGTTCGGAGGGACCTGTACACGTGTCACTTAGACAACAGTTAGTTTATAACAAAATGGACGACAACGTTTTATAACAAAGTAAGTGTAACAGAATGTACGACATCGTTTTAAACTCTAACATAAAGGTTCGGAATAGAAATTTCGGAGTGAAAGTTCAGAGTGAATGAATTCAGACTGTATAAAACAATGATAATCAGATTCTGTTTAATAGGTGAATTCGGAATGAGAATTCGGAATAGGAATTCGTCATCAGAAATCGTAATGAGAATTCATCATCAGAATTCGTAATGAGAATTCTTTATCAGAATTCGTAATGAGAATTCAGAATGAGATTTCTTCATTAGAATTCGTAATGGGAATTCATCAACAGAATTCGTAATGAGAATTCGGAATGAGATTTCTTCATTAGAATTCGTAATGAGAATTTATCATCAGAATTCGTATCCTGAATCTGGAATCGAACTTAGTCAGAATTCATATCCGGAATTCGGAATGATACTTCCTTAGAGTTCTTGTCCAAAACCGAATCTTAAAACAGAATGCTTTTTATCAGTTTTAATGATTCCGAGAAAGTGAATCCGAATTTCATATTTAAGAAAAATATTAATGAAAATATGATAAGGATAAATTTTTCTTATAAAAGCGATTTTCCTTAAGAAAGCATTTTTCCTTACAAAAGCAATTTTCCTTAAGAAAGCATTTTTCCTTACAAAAGCAATTTTCCTTAAGAAAGCATTTTTCCTTACAAAAGCAATTTTCCTTAAGAAAGCATTTTTCCTTATAAATGAAATTTTCCTTAAGAAAGCATTTTTCCTTACAAAAGCGATTTTCCTTAAAGATAAGGTGTTTGTGATTTTCAAAACAAGATGGAATGGAAAAGTCATAAGGAAAACCTTATTGACTCAACAATCTCCCCCTTTTTGGAAAGCACAAACATCCTTACGAAAAAGCTATTCTAAGAAGAAAGAAACATATTAAAGCTTATCTCCCTTGGTTTAAGAATATAGATGTATACGACTAACTCCCCCTTAGGCTTTGAAACTCTAAGGATCGTATTCATATTTCCGGAGTGATGTTTCTTTAAGAAAAACTCCCCCTTAAACAAACTCTTATTAGAGTTCTTTTTCCTTGGGTATTTTCCTTTCTCCCCCTTTGAAAAACTCTTATTAGATTTCCTCTTTTTCTTAAGGATCTTTTCCTTCTCCCCCTTTGTGATTTTCAAAAAGAATTTGGAGGGAATGGAAAAAATAACAAAGTACCTGAAAGATTAGTAACGACAACAAAAGGAACAACAAGCACGATTCTCATTAAATTTGAAATGTCACCAACAAAAAAAAATACAACAAAAAGATCAGATTGGTCATTTCGGATCTTTCTCCTTCGACATGATCCCCTTAAGAATCGTCTTGATCTTCTTGAGGTCTTTGTGATCTTCCTCTGCTTGCTTTTCTAAGGAAACTATTCTTGCTGACTGAGCTTCAATTATTTCTTCCTGAGCCTTCAACTTTTCTTCCTGAGCTTCCATTTTCTCTTCCTGAGACTTTATCCTTTCTAAAAAATTGATCCGATGATCTCTTTCAAATTTCCAACTTTGATTAACAGAGTTGAGCTTTCCATTCAGATCTCTTACTTCTTGACTCCGAATGTTCTTTTCCTCTGTTAATTTCTCATAGAATGATGCAGTCATCTCATGAAACTTCTTGTCCTCGGTTTGAAAATCATCCTTAACATTCTCCTGAAACTCATCCAGCAACCTCATCTCTTCCACATTCTTCTTCGACCAGCTAGTCATCCTTTTGCAAGATCTTTTATGGGCTTCGTAACCAATAAAGAAATTTTTGAACTGGGCTTCTATCTCAACACATTTATCCATAACCATGGATACGGAGTCGGTTTTCTAATTCATCGTATGTTGAAGCATCTGGCATCTAGAGTCTATACTGGAGAAGGTCGGAATGGTTCCCACCAACTTCTTCAAGGACTGAACAACAAAATCGTGCCCCAACGATGATGACTCCGAATCTGACATCTTGCTAGGAGAATTTTCTTCTTCAATAAGCTCCAGCTTCCTCTTAGAAGAGCTACCAGCTTCCTTCCTCATACTCTTTTCTGAACTCGGGGTATCAGCAAGAATTTGTTTTCCCTTATCTTTTTCCAGAATTGAAACCTGTTCCGGAGATCTGTTCTCACTATCAGAGACTTGAACAATTTTATCTTCCTCATCAGAAACTTCTTGAACATTGGCTTCTACGTTTCCCATCTGAGCAGCATTAAGTAAAATATGTTATTGACAAGTAACTTCTTCTTCTCCCTTTTCTTCTTCCATTGCAGGAGTAGCAAGCTTTGAAGATTGAGCTTCAGATGTTCGGAGCGAGAGGTGTTCCGAAGGAGTTCTCTTATATTCATCTACTTGTTTGAGCACATCTCCTGTCTCTCCACTTCCTTCAGCCACTTCTTCAACCTCTTCCACTTGCTCTACTTCCTCAGTAGCAACAGCCTCTTCCGGAGTAACAAGATTTCTTCCTGGAGTCTCAGGTAGAGATTCCAGAGAAAAAGATCTCGGAACGGGAATGGTTGCTGAAACCATTTCATTAAATTTCAACAACGCTTGCACAACCTTAGCTTCTGACAACTTCTTCTTCAGCTTCTTTTCCTTTGCTTGCTTCTCGAGCTCATCAGCAGCCTTTTCTTTCAGAGCCTTAGCCTCTGCAGGATCCAATCCGAACTGCGGATCTCCTTCCTTCCTCTTCTCCTTGTCAGCTCTCCACTTCTCTGCAACCTCATCAGTATATGTCTTCTTCTTCTTAGGCTTAGGAGGTGCGGAATGGACTTCCTTAGACTTAGGTTCCTCGGCCTCGCCTACCACTTCTTTCTGCTTCCTCTTCCTTACCGGCTTGGATGATTCCGGATCAGCCACTTTCGGAGTCACTTCTACTTGAGGAGGTAGATCAACAAACTTCCCAGACTCCTTGTTAAAAGCTATATTCATTCTCTTAAGAGTGGCTTCACTAAGCAGCATGATCTTGCAAACTTTCGGCTTAGAACTACAAGCAACCTTGAAGGATTCTAGGCACCGAACTATCAGCTTTGGCAATATTGCCGGGTACATTACTATCTGAGCTCTCAGATTCCCCTTCTTCAAATTATCAATGTTGAGAAGAATATGCTTCATCAAGTTGAACTTTCCTAGATTTATCAGGAAATCCAAGATGTATATCTCACTCTTCTTCAAGCTATCCTTATCTCCTTTTCTCGGTACAATAAGCCCTTGCACCCATAACTCCAGAATCCGGAAGTTTGTAGAAAGACTTGCAATTTTCGGAGCCTTGTCATCATCCAATCCGTGAATTTCTAATGCCTTTTCCTTGTTGAAACTACCCAAAGAGTCTGGCAGAACGTGCGAGATAAACTCAGATTCACCTTCATAACTCAACCCTACCAAGCTTGCAGCCTTGGTGTAAGATAGCTTATATGTCTTGCCATACGATTTGAAAGAAAATTTTTCTCTATTTTCTTCCTTGAAGAAAGCAACTGACTCATAAAACTCGACAAGCAAGTCAGAGTAGACTTCATCTTGGTTGCCGGTTTTTGATACCGCAACATCTTCCCAGCCATTCAGCTTGATATTCTTTGATATAATAGAATCATAGTTGCTGAAGAAATTCGGATGAACTAACCGTTCTCTGTAGACTAACCACTGTGAAATGGGCTTAGTTGAAGACATTTCTTGAGAAGCTAACTCTGCAGACATTCGGATTAGAAGTCTTTGAGAAGTTCGGAACAGAGAAGGCTGAAGTTCGGAATGGCCTTAAATCAGAGAGTCAGAGCTTCAGCACGCAAAAGCTTGAAATCGATGTGGGACGAGAAAATAGGGTCCCCTTTATATAGGCATTGGGATGACGGTTCAACTTCCTCGGTTGATCTAACGGTTTAGAATGATCTGAGATCAGATCTAATGGTTGAAAGCTTGAATCCGATCTTTTTGAGGTTTTATTAAAGTAAAGAATTAAGAAATCCAAAAACCAAAAACAAACTATAAGAAATTGCCAGCAAGTAAAATATGATTACGAAAACGTCAGTAAGGAAATCACACCTTTCGGATTAGCTTAGGAAGGTTATTCGTAATGGGTAATATAAAGACGACTACGAAAAAATTCAATACGAAAAACTAAATACGAAAACATTAATACGAAAAAGACAATACAAAAAAAATACGAAAAAGTAAATACGAAAAGGTAAATACGAAAAAGTAAATACGAAAAAGGTAAATACGAAAAAGTAAATACGAAAGAGTAAATACGAAAAAGGTAAATACGAAATACAAAACTTGGTACGAAAATCCGGTTATGAAAGTCCCAGTACGAAAGTTGTCCATTCCGGAAATTTTCAATACGAATACTTTCATTCCAGAAGTATTCTGTATGAAAATATCCATTCTGGAAAATGGTAGTTCCGAAAGTTCCATTCCGGAAATTTTCGTTCCGAAATGTTTGAAAACAAATTTTGAAAAACTTTGTTAAAAAAAAAACACATGTACTCCCCCTATGAAAATGAGTTTATTACTGTAAGGAGATTTTTTCAACAGAAAGTTAATTAAGGAAGATTACCATACGGTTATCATTCCTAACTCCTGTTTAATATATTCAAATCTATCAGAAGGTAAAGATTTTGTGAAAATATCAGCAAGTTGAACTTGCGTTCCGATAAACTGAAGAGTAATGTCTCCTTTAAGTGTGTGATCCCTAAGAAAGTGATGCCTAATATCTATGTGTTTTGAATGGGAGTGATGTGCAGGGTTTTTACTTAGGGCAATGGAACTTGTGTTATCACACAAAATTTGAGTTTTAGTAAAACTCAGGCCATAGTCTGTGAGTGTGTGTTGCATCCACAATACTTGTGCACAACAACTTCCAGCTGCTACATATTCAGCTTCAGCAGTGGAGAGTGCAACAGAATGTTGCTTCTTGCATGACCAAGAAACTAATGAATCTCCTAAGAAATGACAAGTTCCGGATGTACTTTTCCTATCCATTCTACATCCACCAAAGTCAGCATCAGAAAAGCTTTTTAGAACAAAATCATTTCCATAAGTATAAAATAATCCTAGATCCGTGGTTCCCTTAAGGTAGCGAAAAATTCTTTTTACTGCCTTTAAGTGAGATTCCTTAGGATTGGATTAATATCTTGCACATAAGCATACTGAAAACATTATGTCTGGTCGACTAGCTGTTAAGTAAAGTAGACTTCCGATCATACCTCTAAAAGATGTTTGATCTACTGGTTTCCCAGCTTCATCAATATCTAAAGAGTTTGAGGTACCAATGGGAGTACTTATACTCTTAGTGTTGTCATAACCATAATTTTTAAGAAGATCTTTAATATACTTATGTTGAGATATGTAGGTTCCTTCTGGTTTTTGAGAAATTTGAAAACCAAGGAAAAATGTTAACTCACCCATCATACTCATTTCAAACTCAGATTTCATTAGACTAGCAAAGGAGTCAGTCAAAGATTGCTGAGTTGAACCAAATATAATGTCATCAACATAAATTTGAACAATCAAAACATTTTTCTTATCTTTCTTTATAAAAAGGGTTGGATCTGCATTTCCCTTAACATAGTTATTGTGAAGCAAGAATCCAGTAAGTCTATTATACCATGATCGTGGGGCTTGTTTAAGGCCATACAAAGCTTTGGTAAGTCTAAAAACATGATCAGGATGTTTTGTATCTTCAAAGCCAGGAGGTTGTTCAACAAAAACTTCCTCTTGAACATAACCGTTAAGAAAAGCACATTTCACATCCATTTGAAATAGTTTGAAATTAAAGAATGCTGCAAAGGCAAGTAGAATACGGATAGATTCAAGTCTAGCTACTGGAGCATAGGTTTCTTCATAGTCTATTCCTTCTTGCTGATTATAGCCTTTAGCAACAAGTCTAGCTTTATTTCTATCAATGACTCCATTTTCATCACATTTATTTCTGAAAACCCACTTTACTCCAATAACAGAAGTTTCCTTAGGTCTCTCAACCAAGGTCCAAACTTTATTCCTTTCGAATTCATTTAGTTCATCTTGCATTGCTTTGATCCAATCATCATCACCTAAAGCTTCATCAGTGCTTTTTGGCTCTAATTGGGAAAGAAACGCTAGATGTTCTACTTCATTTATTAAGGAACTTCTGGTCCTTACAGGTTGATTTACATCACCAATGATACTATCACTGGGATGATTCTTAAGAAACATCTGATTTGGGTTTTGTAAAACCTGTTCATCAACATAGGGTAGAAAGTCTTCTGGGGTGAATGTTTCAGAAGTATCTTCTAGAACAATTTCCTTATCAGAAGGTTCTTCTATCAAAGGTTGATAATCAGTTTTTGAAAACACATCCGAAGATGTAGGTTGGGAGGTTTTAAAAACAAAAGGATCTGATTCATCAAATTTTACATGTACTGTTTCCTCAACAGTACAAGTATTTTTATTAAAAACTTTATATGCCTTAGAGGTTGTGGAATAACCTAAGAAAATTCCTTCATCTGATTTTGGTGCGAATTTATGTAAGTTATCTTTAGTATTCAAGATGAATACTTTGCAGCCAAAAACCTTGAAGTAGGAAATTCTAGGTTTTCTACCATTCCATAACTCATAAGGTGTTTTATTAAGAAAAGGTCTAATCAAAACTCGATTTATAGTATAACAAGCAGTACTTACAGCTTCAGCCCAGAAATGTCTAGCAATAGAATATTCACTCAACATGGTTCTAGGTATTTCTTGAAGAATTCTATTTCTTCTTTCAACTACACCATTCTGTTGAGGAGTTCTAGGTGCTGAAAAGTTGTGAGTAATACCTTTCTTACTACAAAAAGTTTCAAAATCTGAATTTTGAAATTCTCCTCCATGATCACTATGAATAGTTTTCAATGGAAGGTTTTTCTCATTTTTAACTTGAGCTCTAAAACTTTTGAAATAGGAAAAAGCTTCAGATTTCCTTGCTAGAAAATAGACCCAAGTAAATCTAGTGTAATCATCAACTAGAACAAACACATAGTATTTGCCTCCAATGCTTCCAGTTTGTGTTGGACCAAAAAGATCCATATGCACCAACTGTAATGCATCGGTTGTTGAGACTTCACCGATTGACTTAAAACTAGATTTATGTTGCTTGCCATATTGACAAGGATCACAAACTTTAGAAGAATCAAATCTAAGCTCCGGTAGATCCTTAACAAATTTCTTCTTAGAGAGTTTACATAGGTTTCTAAGATTACAATGTCCTAATCTTCTATGCCATAACCAAGAGTGATCTTCCATTGCACTTAGGCAAGGTAAATATTGGCTTCTTAGGTCTTCTAAGTTTAAGGTGTAAACATTCTCTTGCTTATTGGCTGAGAGAATAAATTCTTCCTTGGAATTGTGAACTAAGAATTTATCATTCCTAAAATTCACAAGGTAACCTTCATCACATAACTGACTTATGCTAATGAGGTTGTGCTTAAGACATTTAACAAAAAGAACATTTGAAATCAAAGTTTTACCTAAAAGAACAATATTACCAATACCAACAATCTCTCCCTTAGCATTGTCTCCGAAAGTTACCTTTCCTCCTTTTGTTTTGATAATCTTTTCAAAAAGGCTTTTGTTACCAGTCATATGCCGGGAACATCCACTATCCATGTACCAAATATTGTTGCTGGAACATTCTTTATTTTCCTGAAATTAAGAACAAAGTTAGATTTTCGGAATCCAAATTTGTTTGGATCCGAGATTTCCAGACAATAAAATTTTTGGTACCCACATTTTCTTAGAAAAATAAGCTTTATGAAAACCTAAGGATTGGGTTTTGTTTAAGGAACAATTTCTTGCCCAGTGACCACCACATTGACACTTAGTACAAAATGGGGCACTTTGAGGAACAAAATAATTGTTGTTGAAAACAGGTTTTGCTTGGGTATAACCAAATCCGGATTTATTTCTTAAAGGTCGTATTTGAGAATACATCTTATCAAAACTTTCCTTACCATGGGTAAAGTTTGATAAACAATTCTTTAAGGAAAAAATTTCGGACTTGAGTTTTACAACCAAGTTTTTATTCTCAAAATCATTAGTTTTAGAACTAGAGTTAGGCTCGAAAACATTTTTATTAGAAATTACTTTTTCTAATTCTTTAGCAAGTTTGTTCTTCTCAGAACTTACTTCCTCAATATATTTTGAAATATTTTCAAAATCAGCATTTTTCTTATCAAGATCTTTAGAAAGATCTGATATCTCTTTAGTAAGAATAGAATTCCTAGAATTTGCCTTATCAAGATTCTTGTTGAGTTTGGAATTCTCAATCTCAAGAAGTTCAGCAAATCTAGAGACTTCTTCATAAGTAGGTAAAGTATTTTCCTCATCAGAAGATGATTCTTCATCAGAAGAGCTATAATACTTACTATCATTAGGATTTAAAGAAACATTGGTCAATGATTCAGCATTTCGTACCTTAGCCATAAGACAATGATTATCAATAGGTAGTCTGGCTATAAGACCAAGATTCTTCTGTCCTGAAGATTCATAATCAGAAGATTCATCTGAAGAGTCACCACCACTGGCACTCCAGGTGTCATTAGCTTTCAGAACTTTCTTAGCTTTGGCTTTGTAATACTTCTCCCTGTTCTTTTCTGAATGCCTTTCCTTCCTTTCTTTCTTTCTGAGCATAGGGCAATCTGGTCTAATATGTCCAGCTCTTTTACATTCATAACAAGTAACTTCTCCATCTTTCTTATCTTTCCTATCATTCTTCTTATACTTGGATTGAAAGTTTCTCTGTCCAGCTATCTTGTTCATCCTTCGAGAAAGATTGGCTAATTCATTTTCTGAACCTTCACTTTCACTAGATTCGGATTGGAAAATGAATTTATTAGATTTGGATCTGGTAACTCTCTCAGGAGTCTTTGCTTTCATCTGATTTGAAGTTGAAGTAAAAGCAACTATTCCATTTCCATTCTTCTTCTTGATGTTGTCAGCATCTCTCTTCATTCTTGTCTCATGTTGTAGAAGAGTTCCAAATAATTCATCAAGAGTAATTTGAGTAACCTTCCTGTTCTCATCTATATCTGTTCTCTTGGATTCCCATTCATTGGGCATAATGTCAATTATCTTGTCCACAAGAGCTTCATCATCTAAACCTTTCTCTCCCATAGATTGTAGACTGTTGACGATAGTCATAAATCTTTGTTGAACTTTACAGATAGGTTCTCCATAAGGAAAACTGAATACAGGATATTCAGCTCTAAGCATAGCTCTTCTAGTCTCAATCACTTTAGAAGTCCCAAAGTTTGTAACCTCTAACTTCTTCCATATACAGTTAGCTGCTTCACATGAAGAAATTTGGCTATATATATTTCTAGTCATTGAACATAAAAAAGTATTGCATACCTTATAATTGAGTTGATATTCTTGCTTTTCCTGGTTAGTAAAGGTTCTGACTTCCTTGTCAGGGATTTTATAATCACCAGTAAGCATCACAAAGTTGTCTACTCCAGTATTGATAACAAAAGTCTTCATACGATCTCTCAAGTATTCATAATCATTACCATCAAAGATATGTGGTCTTGTAGGATTCAGATTGTCAATAGATCTAACATTCATTCCTGCCATACTAAAAAATAACTTGGAACACAAACTTGTTAGTAACAAAAGTTCGGAATCACAAAGTTCGGAATGAGAAAAGTTCGGAATAGATAATCCGGAATGACAAAGTTCGGAATAGAAAAGTGAGCAAGAAAAACTTGTATGTGAGTACAAGTATTTCAGTAACCTTGCCTCTGATACCAATTGTAGGATCGAAATATAATATGAGATGCTCAATATACAAGAGGGGGGGTGAATTGTATACTTTAAAAATTCCTTTGGAACCTTTAAAGTTAGTTATGAATAACTAAAGTTTCCTTAAGAAAAGGAAAGGACTAAGTTTAACAAAGTTAAACTAAGTAAATTCACAACACCTCTAACACCGAACTAATCTTGGAAAGATATTCCAAAATCAGGTTCTGGAAATATGGTTCCGGAAATTGAAACTTAACAAAAGTTACAATATAAGATTCTACCTTAAAGCGTATAGAATCTAAAATAATCAGAGTATGTAAGGAAGTATAAGAAAGTTATACTTTCCTTAAGATACAAATTGCAGCGGAATAACAACAAGTAGTAAAACTACTAGTAACAAGGTAATAGTCTTTTAACCCAAAGAGAAGGGTATCCAACAACCTTGGATAAAGGTCCCTTGATTTATACTTTCAAGCAAGTCTGTCTTACCCACACCAGGGTAAGCCCTCGATACGAAGATCGGAGTCTCTGTCTTGCTATCCCCGCAAGCCCTCAACTTCAAGGTAGTTGGCAACCTCTGTCTTCCTTAGCAAGGAAGTCCTCGATCTTTAAGGTAGTCAGCAACCTCTGTCTTTCTCAGCAAGAAAGCCCTCGATCTTTAAGGTAATCGGCAACCTCTGTCTTCCTATCCCCGGAAGCCCTCGAATGTAATCACCAACATTCGGAGTCGCATGAAGCTTTGAGAGTTTATAAGAGACTCTCTCTCTAGAAATCACTTCAACAGCATGTATGCACAAAGTCCAAATTGTTCATCCATCCGTTATGAGCTTTTTCAAATGAGCTCCTATTTATAGGTAAGGTCGGCTCCTCTTCAACGGTCATATTTTCCTTAAAGTTCGGAGGGACCTGTACACGTGTCACTTAGACAACGGTTAGTTTATAACAAAATGGACGACATCGTTTTATAACAAAGTAAGTGTAACAGAATGTACGACATCGTTTTAAACTCTAACATAAAGGTTCGGAATAGAAATTTCGGAGTGAAAGTTCGGAGTGAATGAATTCAGAGTGTATAAAACAATGATAATCAGATTCTGTTTAATAGGTGAATTCGGAATGAGAATTTGGAATAGGAATTCGTCATCAGAAATCGTAATGAGAATTCATCATCAGAATTCGTAATGAGATTTCGGAATGAGATTTCTTCATTAGAATTCGTAATGGGAATTCGTCAACAGAATTCGTAATGAGAATTCGGAATGAGATTTCTTCATTAGAATTCGTAATGAGAATTTATCATCAGAATTCGTATCCTGAATCTGGAATAGAACTTAGTCAGAATTCATATCTGGAATTCGGAATGATACTTCCTTAGAGTTCTTGTCCAGAACCGAATCTTAAAACAGAATGCTTTTTATCAGTTTTAATGATTCCGAGAAAGTGAATCCGAATTTCATACTTAAGAAAAATATTAATGAAAATATGATAAGGATAAATTTTTCTTATAAAAGCGATTTTCCTTTAGAAATCATTTTTCCTTACAAAAGCAATTTTCCTTAAGAAAGCATTTTTCCTTACAAAAGCAATTTTCCTTAAGAAAGCATTTTTCCTTACAAAAGCAATTTTCCTTAAGAAAGCATTTTTCCTTATAAAAGCAATTTTCCTTAAGAAAGCATTTTTCCTTACAAAAGCGATTTTCCTTAAAGATAAGGTGTTTGTGATTTTCAAAACAAGAAGGAATGGAAAAGTCATAAGGAAAACCTTATTGACTCAACAATAAGTGAACCATATACGATATCATAACAATTAATATGATTCTTTAACAAGTCAATACCATTATTTAAATCATTATACATGAGGTTTGGATACGTAAAAATCATATCGGACCTATGGTAAGGGATAATTGTGCAAATCTCAATTTCATCCGAGATTGCTTATTCGTAAGTGTTTACTGGGTTTATTTCTATCATCCATGGACATGTTTTATAAAAGTGTTTTCTTGTATGTTTAACGTCTTTTTTACCCATTTTTTGACTTTTACTACATGGTATGTAAGGAATCTTTCTTTTGTTTACGTTACGAGGTACATCTTGACTTTTCCAACAAAAGTACGAAAAGAATGTTTTTTAACTTATATGACACGAACAGATTTCTATGGTTTTATAAAGCCCTATTTTCATGAAGATTACACCAAAAGATTTCATGACTATTTTCACAAAATCACTTTCTTTTAAAATTTCATAACTTTTTGTGAAAATAAATTGATTTTGAAGAAGAAAGGATATTTTCCTCAAAAATTCATTACATGTGTTTTATCAAAACCATTTTCCATGTAAGATGAAATTATGTCATATGTGTATGTTTCAAGTGTAATGTCACTATGATTGACATGGTTTCACTTTTCTTATTATGAAATGATATCCATTTCTTTCATATGGATTATGTGATGATGGGATGATGTTTATGAAACCCATTTTATTTGTTGGGTTATTATGAATGGTGTATGTTTATTTTGTGGAACAAGTAAGAATGATTTCATTATGATATGGGTGGCACCAATATCTCCCACTAATTCATTGGATAAAGATTTTATATCTCATGAGATAGACATGGCTGGAACGGTATGTTAATTGGGTTCAGTGTTACAGGACTGAAACGAGGAGTGAACTCGATTCAGAATGGGACTTTGTCCACTAAGATGGTCTTGGAAGAAATGCCTGGGCTACTATGGAAATAATTACATGTACTTAATGGATTCCACAATTACATGTTTTATTCCCATGCTATTTTATCATTCTTAATGTTTATTTGTGATCTATGCCTTACGTACTTCCATTTTTTATGTCATTTCTCAAGATTTTGATGTTTAAACATCATGTTCATGTTTTTAAGTTCAAATTTATATGGTATGTTTTATTTTATCCATGATAACGTTTACTGAGCATTTGAGATCACCCTTTTTATGTTTTCTTTTCCCCGGGATATAAAGAAAGGTTTTTAGGTAAGAAAAAAAGGGGGAGATCTTTATGGGAGATGTTGAAAATCTTTCACCATGATTAGAATATTACGTTCCATGTTTCCAAAGACACTAAACTATTACGGTCCTTGTGTGTCTGTTTTTGTTATGTATTAAATATTCCACAAAAGTAATGTAATGTCCATGTACGTCAAGCTTCAGGTCTCTACAAGTATGGTATATGATACATTTGAGTAAAATTCTTCGATTCTGAAATTGTTGTATTCAAATCAAATTAGGTATAATTGTTATAATGAACATTTGATATAGCATAGGGTGTTCTTGGTTGGGGATAAGGTTTACATGCAGGTGACGCCTCAAGTAATACATAATCCATTAATGAGGTATGTAATGGCATAATTTTAATGCATTGTGCAGCTTGAGATATCATGAACATTGAGATAATGGAATATTTGTTGGATATTCCTCAATGGAATTAAATTAATAACAATGTATTCCCTATGAAACATCCTTAGATATATAGTCCAAATCCTTAACACATGGTTTACTATGTGGATGTTGAGTTGACAAAGGATGCATCTATTATGGGGTTACCTTTTCATATAGTATACCAAAGGAAAAGATGTTACAAAGAAGTAATGTTCATATTTTTTAGGTATTATGGAATCATGAGTTTTTTTTGAGATGAGGCATGGGAGTAGAAAGCAGTCATTCTGGTCTAATGTCCGGAATTGATCAAGTAGAAAATTCGGGACACTTATCGACGAAGAGAATTCATTATATGGGAAGATTTGCAACATTATCAACCTCATGGTACACCGTTATTTATGTTTTTTCAAATATTTTGGGAAATATTAAACAATTTATATTATGTTAGGGATATTTAGAGAAGGAAATAGATATATGGATAGAAATTTTGGCTAAATTAATGGTTTACATTGGGAAAAGTAAATTCACTACATGAATAAATTTGAGTGCATTCCATCCATCATTATTAAAAATGTGAAATAGATTCACAATTTGAAAATTGATTTCCTAATCTAAATAAATTCTAGGAGAATGTAAAGAATAATTATTCAAGACATTAAACATATTCAATATGTGAAAGCTAAATTGAAGACAAGAATAATCATTGGTAATTTCAGATGAGAAGACATGATTTGTAATTTATTCATCTTTCCAATAATTCATGATGTGATATATTAATTCACACTTATAATATTGAAAATTCCAATATATTTAAAAACCCAATGATATTCTATGTACTCATTCACATACCTTCAACCTACTAAAAAACCTAGGCTATCTCAAACCTTTTGGGCTCTCCTGATGACTTCAATCACCCATCTGTTACACATGAATTCTTGTTCGATATTACGCATACAATATAAAAAGTTCTTATTTGACCATCATAAATATTATTATCTTCTACATGATCAAAATAAATTTGAATTTTGATTTCTTGTTTGGATATAATTGTTTTGAATCAATCTAAATTAAGGTTTATGATTTTTGAAATAATTTACATATGGATTCAAGAATTTTGATTTTATGCAATGCTTAGAAGATGACCATTGTCGGCCTCATGTCTTATTTGGTAGGTTGATATTTCCCTAACCTTTTTTTATTTCACTCCTCATATACTACATTCCTTGTGATATAATGGTTTCATATTGGGAATGGTTCTAGGATCCATTAGAGATTATGTAATCAGATGGTGACCCATTAATTGATTGTTGTTGTTCCACGTGTGTCAGGAATACTTTTATTTTTTCTCATTTGTTTTATTGGTTCTTGGTATAATTTTTGGAATTCATTTGTATCCTTATGAAAAAAATTCCTAATTATCGATAACATGATGTGTTCATTCTTATCCTTTGCATGTCCTTTGATTTTCTATATATGGACTGATCTGATGATCATACTACATGAATAGATATGTTGTTTGATATTTCAATTAAATCTTGCATCTTATGTGTTGTTATTATATATTCTAAAGATGAGGGTGTTGGTTGAGCCTCATATACTACCACCTAAGAAGGATCTATTTGCTGTGAGGTCAATATGCATTAAATTATCTTCTGAAGAAGTGTTGTGTCAGCCATGCTTTGGATTATACTCTTCTTTAAGGGGATGTATTTGGAGGTTGATCACTATTCTATTAATTTATCCAATGAAGGTGAATATAAAATATATGGAACCAAAATATATATTTGAATAATTTGATATTTTTTTGATATATATACAATTTTTTGTTTCACTAGGTTCACTTTAATAAGTTTTACACTTGTGCTAATGGTTGTTAGTGGTGTCCTAAAGTGTCTAGTTTCTACAACCAACTCTGTTATTTTAGTACACTTATAGAATTAATTATAATGGAAATGAAAAAGGGAAGGGGATCAATGGATTATAGTTGAGAAGATAGGATTATGGATACTGATGCTTCATGATTGTGTTTGTCCCATATGTCTTATACTTCATTTTTTTATAACACTTGTACATTTGATCCTTCATCATTGTTTTGGGGTTTTTATCTAGCACTGCATACTACTACACGATGGTTTCTATATACAAATACTACTACTTAGATGATTAATTTCTTATTTTTTTAAGTATTTTGTGTATCACTATGTTTATATACTTCGGTGTTCACCAGATACGAAAGGCATAGTCTTGCAATGACATTCTTTTATCCCTCACTGCTAGTGCGCAAATTGTTATTTACATGGAAGAATACATTAGGTCACGTTGAACCGCCCAAATCAGACATAGTGGTTTAGGTCAAAGTGTTACATGAGGGTTCTTTCAAAAATACTCTTTTTGAAAAAGAGTTCACATCACCTTTTAAATAATATACCTATAATAAGTGACCTATATGTTCATCAATTTTTAAAATGTTATAACCATTTTTTGAAAACTATTTCATAGCTTCACTACCATTATCCTATGTATCTCAAAAAGATTTATTTCCTTAGAAATTTACCTTATTATATTACCCTATATATTCTTTTATAAAATTTTATGGGATTATAATCATGGAAATACTATTCTTACATATCTTTTCCATTTCATTTGTTGTATATTATTTTTTATCAAATGTATTTCCTCTATGAACACTCAAAATTTCCTTCCATTGATTGAATGGTTTTCACCTAGATTCTAAAAATCAATTGATTATGGGAAGTAATTGAATTAATAGTATAGCCTATATTTAAATGATTTAAATACCATCACACTACTGTCATGGATGAATGGTGTTTACCTATAATGTTACTGAATTTATTTGAATACCATGTTTTTTTATAGTTGTTTATTATGTTATTAATATTGACAAAATTAAAGATGTATTCCTCACATGATACCATATTAAAATGATATGAAATAAATTTCCTTTTCATGGGTTCTTTGTGATATGATTAATGAATTATTCCATGTGAAACAGTTATGATACCTATATACATAAGAACTTTTATATTATTCACAAGCATGAGTAAATATGTGTTACTCATGAAGGTGATATATATAGGTATAATTATTTCTATTCATATGATAGAGGGAGAAAATTCATGGCACACAGAAGGTGATGTATCCCTATGATTATTTCTATATAATAACTATATAGTATTCCTCATTCCGTTGATATATGCAATTTTCATGATATATTCTTCTAATATGCCATACCATATAACATTTTTTGATCTATATTTTTATTGGTTATAACTCTCTTGTGTTTCTTGATTATACCAATACTATGATATTATTCTCACCTATATTTATTAAATATTATAAAATATTATTACCCTGAATATAATCTAATATCTCCAATTTCTTGGGTATCCATTTCATCCGGTTTTTAAAAAAAATTACTATGAATAATATTTCTATAAGGGTATATGGTTAAAACTTTTTTTTGATATATTTAAGACTAGTTTGGAATTTAATATGAATTTATACCTTGTAAATAATTCAATTTGTTGAAAGCGAGATGGTTTTTGAGTTAATATTTTTACCTGTTTCTATAAAATTATACCCAAAATATAATAGAATGTTATTGTAATAAAAAATTGTCATTATGTATGGAAATTATGAGATAATCATGTTTTTGGGATGATATAGTTGGTATCAAAGACAATTTTAAATAACATTTTTTGATTGGTTATTATTTGTGGATAATTTTTGTTTTTATGAGAAATGATTTATCATTATATCAAATTAATCAAAAACCATTTATGTTATTTGACTTAATATTGAATATGTTTTCGATTATGATTCTATCCCTTTTCTGAAAACCCTAGGGACGGGTCTGCTGGATATATATAAGTTTATGATAACATCCCAACATTTTTTTACTGCATATATTGTTGTATTATCATCGATATCATATATTTTTTGTATAACTAAACATGGATATGGTTGTGTAAAATAAGCACATAGGGGAACTAAACCAAAAAATGTTAGTTCATTTTTAAATCAAATGAAAAGATGTTCATTATAAGTTATCCTATTACGGTACATTTTAGTGGACAATCCAAGAAGATACTAATTGACTAATAATATTATCTTAACTAGGAACAATGAATTATTTATTTTGATAAGGAATAATTTTAATGAATATGATAGAATCCAAACTAAAGAAAACTATATTAAACTAAGTGTGATTTTTAATTAAACTAATTGATAATTTAATAACTTCAATGATTACTGAATTTATGTGTGAGAATTTTCAATTTTTTATCTTAAAAATACATATATAATATATTTAATTATCCATCACTAAAAATTAATTCTTCATGGTATACATAATCGTTTAACCCTGAATGTGAAAATAAAATCATGGATTCCATAAAAAATGTAGATATACCCCACCAACAAACAAAATAGAATAACATATAGTGTAAAAAAGAAAATTATAATGCAAAATTTTCTATCTTAATTTATTATTAACAATATAAATATTGTTGAGATTCTAAACAGATTAGTGTAGATAATAATAGAGTCTCATAGATATCAAAGTGAAGAATGTGATAAAGATATGAATATTAAATTTTAATTTATGAAAAAATTGTAGTAAGAATCATCAATGTGTAATCATAAAGGAATTTTGAGAAGTTTTTTATGGAAAATATGAAAAGCATGAATTTATTGATAAGAAAATGTGAAGATATTAGTGGGCATGGTGATATGAAATTGTGTTCATATAGAGGTACAAATAATAGTTCAATATCTAAAATTTTGTTAATCCGACATTTCCTTTAAAATTACATAATTCAAGGGATAATATTAATGAAATATGTAAAAAATACCATCAATGGGAAATAATATGCAACCATAACTACAATAAAAATATATTTTCATTTGATTTTTTGAAAAACAGATTTTTGGATGAGTGGAATCCGAACCATACATGAGATTCCAAATCACCAAAATACAAAAACCACATAGACGAATGTTCAAAATTCAAAGTACTGGACAATGAACCACCTTGCTGAATAAATCCATGATCAGCCTCCTCGAGTCATGCCCCAAATGCCATCATCATCATTATAACACCAAAAGAACACCAAAATCATCACCTTGGAATTTGATGCCATCACTACCCATCGCCTTACCACCATCGTCTCACGCTAACCTGATCCTTTTACCACCGACACCATTGAAACCTCGTTTTATCACCATCGAAATCACCATCAAAGATTCATCCCTATCATCCCTATCAGACGCTTCTTTGATGTTTGCTGCCAGTCTTCGTATTCGATATTCCATCACACCGTCTTCGTTGTTCAAACATCAACCTAGAATTCAATAGGAATCAACAGCATCAACCTGTCTGGACTGACTCCTCTTCTCACCACCAACAACCTACACTAGAGAACGAAACCACCATCATAGAACAAATCGTCGAAATCGTCGAGGAAGAACCAACACCACTCTCCAAAAATGATATCCAAAAAACAACCACTGTAAAACCTTTTCCAGAAAACACCAGCCACTTGGTAAATCATTGTTTGAATAAACCCAAGGTAAGGAGAGAAACCAACAAGGATATGCCTCTTGGGCCACCATTGACCTCTCGAACAACACATACCAAAACATACTAGTAACCAATGCACCATTCCGCACAGGGAGAGAAGTGGAGGAACCGAAAGCCAGAGCAGAGTACAAGCGGACGAGGGATTCAACAAAGAGACATATCCTTCGCCAAGACCACAATCCCCTTCCATTAGACCACCTCCAAACGAACACACACTGGCCAAAAACACCACCATAGAAAGAGAACCACCATTAGAATCTTTAATAATCAACCTAGCAGTGGGAAAAGCATCACTAGTAGAAACCCAAGGGAAGGAGCGAAACCAATGAGGATGTACCTCTTGGACCACCATCGACCACTCGAACAACATATCCTAAAACTTATTAGTAACCACAGCACCAGACCAGATAGGGAGAGAAGTTAAGGAACATGAAGTCAGAGCAGAGTATGAGCGGACAAGGGCTTCAACAGAGAGAGATAGTCTTTGCCAGGACCACAATCCCCTTCTTTCAGGCCACCAACAAATGAATGCACGCCTTCAATAACACTACCACAGACGGAGAACCACTAGAAGAATCTGTAACAAACAACCCAACACCAGGAAAAGAATCACTATTAGAAACCCATGGGAGGAAGAAAAACCAACAAGGATATGCCTCTTGGACCACCATTGACCTCTCGAACAGCACATCCCAAAACTTATTAGTAACCACCACACCAGACTGGACAGGGAGAGAAGCGGAGGAACATGAAGCCAGAGTAGAGTACGAGCGGATGAGGTCTTCAACAGGGAGACATAACCTTCTCCAAAACCAAAATCCCTTTCCATCAGGTGACATCCAAATAAAAACACATATGAAATTCCTCACGAAAGTCATGTTGGCCACATCAGAACGATTTTTTCGACATCGTCGTCACCAATCTAAATCACCCATTTTAATTCCACACAAAGAAAACGCCGACGCTAGGAACTCTTCACCGCTGATTAATCCGAATGGACGTCGTCCAAAGACGGAGTCATCCACCACATCCAAAGTGTCGTTGTCCGGAGAAGGAACCAGCCGATATAGAAAGGACCTTCGTTCGAAAGATGTAAAAACCTTAGCGTGCCCGAGAGCTCTCGGCCAAAGTCGAGAGCCCTCCCTATGAAACCATAACTAGAAAATTGGGTTTGGAAAAATATTTGGAATGTGGAATAGTTTTCACTAACATATGAACTATGAGTGTTGTATTTTTATGTTCTTCAAACCTATCCTTTTTATATTGAATTATAACTAAAAATATAAAATCACAAACTCGATTACTAGATGTTAAAATATCAATGTAATATTATTGTGGAATGATTATTGTATTCCATCTATATAACACATGTTTAATATATGTCTTATGGAACGTTCTTCCATTAAAATAATATTATCCTTAAATTAGTAAAATTTTATGTGTTATTATGAATGGATTCGATCTCTTTATTTAGTGACATTAATACATATAATATAGTGAAATAACATATATCCACATATTACAGAACAATATTATACAAAAAATGCACCCATTTTATTGGGGTATTTTACATATAATGTTAAATAAAAACTAAACATTTTTTATAATCATTTTTCGAACATAAAATGACCTCAATAGTTATAGCATGTATAGTGAGGATGAGACCAAAAAAAATTATTTATGGGGAAATGAGTTACTTGTGTAATCCTTTACTAATTTCATTATTTAGGATTAATTAGATGATAAAGTAAACAATTTAGTTATGTGGGGGAATTTAAAGACCTAGAATTTCACTATATATATTTCTTGAATTAATTGATTGTTAATAAAATATTCTATAAGTATGAATATATTAAAATTATAATATGTTAAAATTAAATTCTTATGTTCTAATTTACATATTAAATTAGAAGTTATAAAAAGATAAAACCATATTAAAATATATATTTGGGAAAATGAATGAAATTGAATCTAGTAAAGAGTGTCTCCTTTATTATATTGTTTTTCCAATATTTGAAATATGGTACCATTAATATGGGTTTCCCTAGACCAAGACCATGATAAATTAAAACAATTACAACATGATCAAAATTCAATGCGGGTGAATTTCAAGAAACATTATTTTGTCAAAAGATCTATGCTAGCGGAATCATCACATGCAATTTCCTCTAAAGCCTACCATAATATTATATCTTACATATAGATAAAGATGAGTTATATTAATTTAGATAATGATGATATAAAAATGTATTAATTAGGGAGATAATTTATTTATCACATGATTTTTAAATATTTCACATTTCTTCTTTTAAATAAAATTAATTTTTATTTTCCAAACCACGTGTAAACCTAATGAAAACATTTTACATTGAAAATTGTAATCTTGATTCTAAAATTTTATTTTTCGAAGAAATATTTCAAGAAAATAAGTATTTAACAAATAATATATTTTTTTCTGAATAATTTAATTACAATAATAATTTTTGTAATTGAATGTAAGTTAGAATTAAAATAGTTAATATTTTTAATGTGATTTTTCCCTAAAATGGTTTTAATATATTTATATTTGAATGGTAAATACTAAAATTTTAGAATTTTAATTTTTCAAAATTAAATAATTTTATTACTTATAATATCAATATTATCCTTAGATACTATTTTTTTATTTTTTCAAAACATTTATTTTATGAATAGTATAGAAAAATATCATTTTTATAAATATCTAGATTTTAATGACATAATTATTTTATAAATGAGAAATCCAAATTTTAGAAACACTTTTATATTAAAAATTTACTTTAGAGGATAAAATTTAAATGTAATGAAATTGATTTTAGTTTACAAACCTAAGATAGATATTTTAGAACAAAAGTAATACTATTCCGTAAAACTGTCTTAAAAATGAGACATTTATTATTTTAAAATATTTATTGTAATTTTAGAAATTGAATCTAATACATTGGATAAATAATTTTTTATTTTAAGATCAATATAATTTAATGGTTTATATTATTTAGAAAAAAATATTTTACTTATGTAAAAACATTTTACGATGAGAAATGATATAATGGTCAAAAGGATTTACCAAATGCGTAAAAGTCCTAACGTGTTGAAATGGGGTTTATAAATAATTTGTTAACGGGTATATTGACTAAACCATATATCTACACCAGTATTTAGAATTTAATGACTTCTTGACATTTGAACAAGTGCACACTTTTTATTAAGGTTAAATTACTACATAAATGACACTCTTACCTATTATAAATGGGGCATCCCACCACCCCATAATTACCAAAAAAAATTATGTTTCATCATGAAGATATTCTTAATTTACTTCCCCTAAAAACCTTTTAATCATTAATAATCTTATTTTGAAAAGAATTTATCCTTATTCAAACATTTCTAAGGATTTCTCCCAGGAAAACCTAATGTTCTAAACTTGATTATTAATCATTACATATTTCATCTATTTTCATAAGTTATATTAAAATGATTATATGATCATTAATATATAATGAAATAAATAGCTTTTGTTATAAATAATTTTATATTTATTTGATTGAAATCATAAACCTCCTCAACCTATTTTCATTAAGGAAAACAAAAAAACCATTCTTGAAATACGTGCATACTACTTCCTTTATGGTGTAACATGTCTCATTTTTCATTTAGATTATTAATAATTATATATACTATATTCAAATAAGATTAAAAAAATTATAAATATCTAAGTAAAATCATTATTATTTAGTCATTATTAAACTATTCCAAAATAAACCACCTCCATAACCATACTCACCCTTCAATTATTGTATGTTCATGTTTGGGTTGATCTGTCAAACTACATGAAAAATTATAAAAAATTATATCATGGATGGATATGTGAAAATAAATATAAATAATATATAATATTATAAATTATATATGGATTTTTTCATCAATGAAAACATTTCTATTAAACACATTAACTAAGTAGTGAACATCCATTCAGTAAAAAACATTAAAACATGTTCATCATTGATATCATATTTAACTATCATAATAATAAGTACCAATAATGAAATGTTATAAATATATATAATTAAAAATGACCAATTATTGTAACATTAATAATATGATAATTATGATCTTTGGTATAATGAAATTGAATAACACTAATAATATGAATCATGTTCAAAATGATCATGATTATTGGAAACTGATATTTCAAATAAATAATAAATAATATAAAATATTTGTATGAAATAAATATAAATGAGGTTTATTAATAGTTATAAATATGAATATTTTTCATTAATATGTTATTATGATAGTTAATTTTCTATAAATGAAAATCATGCATGTTAGTGGAATATAGTAATTGAGGTATCCATTTCATTGATTCAAATTTAATTTATTAGAAAATTATTATTTTTGTGTACCAAAATATATTTATTATTCAAGGACTAATGCCTAATTAATTTCATTTAATATATTTAAATTTAATTCATTGTTAATATTTTTAATCATTCAAATATTCTACATTATATTTAGAATCCAAATTATATGTTATCTAATGTGAAAATAAATTTTATCCCATTTTCAAAAGGATTGTTTAATATCTATTATTTACATTTTGGGCTTCCATAAAAAATATTAAATAGTTTTCCTACCTATATTGTTTGATTTATTTTCTACCGCACATATCCTAGATATATTATTTATTACATTTTGAGGTTTTACTCTTGAGATTTTCTCCAAAAGAATAATTTTTTTAAAATCCACTTCACCGTTTAAAAAAATATTTTCAATGGGAATAATAACTTATTATTTTATAATAATATGAAAAATTATTTATTGAAACTCTTATTATTACACATCAATTTTTTACTATACCTCGAAAAAAATTATCTTCATGGAATTAATTTTCATAAATTTCCATATAGATTCCACTATATTATTTCTATTGATTAATATAATTGAAATAAAAAACTTATATTTTCATTTATAGTAATTGAATTTTTATAATATTTTATCCAATGTCATTACAATATGACACACTATATTTTCTTCTATTAATTTAATTCTATTAACCTAGATTCTATACGTAAATTAAATTTTATAATGATTTAATTAATCATATACCATATATCCATATACTGTAAACACTATAATCCCAAATATTTTTAATGATTAGTATTTACATATAATGTTTATTAAAATAAATGTATAATGAATTTTTTCATTGGTATATAATGTCATAATTGCTGATGCAACTATTAATGTGTTCGTTATGTGATCCTAATTGAAAAAGAAATGAATTCCATTTCATTTCATTGGAGTTTTTTAGGAATTTCGAATGATTGGTTTCAAGTGTCACTCATATGTTTGTATGAAAAATAGTTGGGAGCTATATTATCCTCCAACACATTCATTAAAGGATTATATCTTATAAGAAATATTTATGTTGGAATTACATTAAAGGACCAATCTGGATCTATTTAATCACAAATATGGTGAGGATTTCAAACAATAATCATATATTTTTATGTTTTACCAACATAAGATCCAACCTTATCCTGTTGTTATGGATAAATGACTCTTCTAGACAAAAAATCCATTGGAACAAATTTATTTATATGGTTACCTACTCAATAATATTTGGTAGTCCTTTTATTGGTTATTAAGTAATCCAATTCCACAAAACCACTAGAAAAAAATTCCTTGATTATGGTTTCAATTCTTGTGGAGTATCATTTCCCTTTCAAAGAAACATATTCAATAAATTTTCTATATTCTCCTCGCATAGATAAATGAAGTAATAATATTTCCTTAAAAAAATATAAAAACCATTAGTAACAAGATTTTATATGTGTTTGATGTACTAATTGAGCTTTATTAATACACTTTTTTCATGAAAGAACATTTCATTCATATATTTATTTCACAAAAAAGGACACAAGAATTATTCAGTATGATGGATATTTTATCCATTTTATTTATCTAGTATACATATTTTTTTTGACGGGTTTAGTATTCATAGGGCCTTATAGTAGATTGATAACACTTGTGATGAATTATTTGTTTAATCACCTCATCACACTATTCATCTGATATAAATCATAATTGTTAAACTAATCACAAATTGAAACCAACAATCTAATGAAACCTAATAGGGAACTTTATCTGATATCATTTTTGACTGTTTCTTATTCAATGAGATCTTCTAATCAAATTACATGTTCGATAGTGCTTCACCTCGCTACAAAAAATTCCACATATCACCTTGGATCCCAAACACCCACTATATAGGTATATCCCATTATTTAATTTATTTAAATGAAAAAAATTCCTTTCAAACCCCATCATTGATATTTTGGGCATCCCACTATGAAAATTCCTATGATTGATCAAACTTTATTTTCTTAATGATCATATCTCTCCTTAGGACTGTAAAGTAACATACTTCTTTACACTTTTGTAGGGCTTAGTGAGAGTCAAAATATTTCTCCCTGATTTTAGGAATACTTAATTACCTACTAATAAATATAACATTTTTTACCATTTCAAAATCTTAATAAATACTTAAAATTGGTTCATCTTTATACCACTAACCCGTACTATAAATATTCATATCATTACATCCAACTTATGAAAATACATCTAATTTTTCTATAAAAATCATAGTATAGTCTTAGATAAATTCCACAAAATATTTCAACTATATAATGTATTTTATTAGATTATTTTTTACATTTTCTTAGTATTCTTACCTCTGACACATGAACATCATACAACGATATCTATCGAATAATATACACTAATTTTTTTTGTTTGATAGCTCAAGGGTTTATTATTGATCATACTACAAAAACATTACTTAATAACTTCAAAAAACATTTTCCAATTTAAATCATACATTCGTATACATCCTTTATAAATACAAATGGTTCATTTGATATACTCAAACAAATAACATTGTGAGAGAGTATCAATTTCGATTAATCCAATAAAATTCCCCATGTCATTCCATTAAAACCTTGAAAAACATATTCATATAAAAAACTCTATAAACATCTGAATGATAATGCATTATACCACCATAACTCTAATTATATACCATTTTTGATGAAAAACATAGTAACATCACACCAATAAAATTTTTTAATAAATGAAAAAAACTAAACAATTTCATACAAGAATATATGATGAAAACATTTAGTAGAATTAATGTTAGGAAAACTAAATATATATTAGTATCTCTAGAATCAAACATAATAAAACACTCTATCTGATATTCATTATAAATAAGGTAAAAATATTCATCATAAAACACATGATGATCACTTTGAACTGATAACTTCAATCTAAAAGTCATGACCTAATAAACTCAATCTGATCACCATTGGAAGAAAGCTCAAAATTTTAAATTGATCAATGTTATACCACAATATATAACAGTTTGATAAAATATTCCCATTTAAGAATAATCCTAGCCAATATATTCATATCATAGAATTACCTAAAAACTTCTCAGTCCCAAAAATACCATCCTTAATATTATTTTTAACCAAGAAACATTATTGAAAAAATATATCACGACAACGGTTAAATATCAAAAAATTACACGACTAGGTAAATAAAATCAATATATGAATAAAGAATCATTAAAACAAAATATTTTCTCACTATAATTGATTATAGAAACATTTCATATACCTCTAAAGATACTTTTAATGGAAACATAACTATCATCTTCTTCTACTCGATGATTCCAACAACATGTAAAACAAAAACAAAAAATAACTAAACTTCATGAATCTACCTTATCAAAATTTTAAAATTGTTCACTCGTGATGAAATCATATCTCATTATTTTTAAAAAACCAAACTAAAAAAATTCTTTAACTAAATATTAAAAATCATAAAAAAGAATATATTTATGTTAAATATTTCTTACCCCCATGTGAAAAATCTATCATGAGAAAATATAGACAAGGGATGGCTATCACCTACCCTGACCTTAAATAGAGTGAGGTTGTACACCCTAGACCATCATCACCTTATTAAAAGATTCCTTTAGAGAAAATTCGGCGAAACATTCTTCAACATGAAAAAATCTAAGGAAACCCCCAATCATTTTCTCATTCTCTTCAACACAGTCTTTGATTAAGTATGTATTTGATATCAATGTGGAGGTAACAAAAATATTATAATGAATTAATAGAGACATTTATGTCAATCTGATTATTGAAACCCAATATAATGGGTAACATCACATAAAGTAACAAATATTCTAACTATATATTCATACATATTAGAGTTTTTGTAGATTGTGGAGAAGCAACCTACCCTGCTACTACTAGGTTGAGAGTCAATTGATTTTATTTCCTTTATTAACATCTAATGCATAATTATCAAAAATAATTATATTCCAGTATATGGGTTTTTTCTATTATCCAAAAAATAAAATCAAATATATATATTTATAACCAAATAGATTAATCATTCCTAAAATACAATATTTTAACAAAATATTACTCTATTTAGTATCTTTTAGAATATTATTTCCATCCATGAGATGATTATTCATTAGAGCAGTATAATACCTGGGAAAAATTGTAAGCACAAGTACTATTACAATAATCAGATCCATTATATATAAAAACTACCAACTGACATTCTAAACCATTTTGGATGAACCTGTTTTCCTTCCCCATATTTTGAAAATCTTGTTCCCAATCAATGATTTTCAGGAACAAGCTTTTATATTTCCATGAAAAACTCATTATAAGTTCCCTCGAAGACTTATCTTGAAAAATGAAATCATTCTTTTCAAATATCAATAATCCAATAAAGGATATAATTTTACCTATAACTAAAATCTCAAAAATATTTTTTATCTCCTTAAAATGTATCTCATATGTTTCTTAATCCATTCCCTCGTGTTTAGGCCATCAACATTAATAATCATAATGACCGAAAAATATTTATTTTCTATTATATAGGGGTTACTATCCATACATCCCATCGTGGAACTAGAGATCCTCAAGAAGCTATACAATTTAGAATACCAGTATTAGATAGTTTTCTTCATCTCATAAAAATCCCTCTTTAACATGCACATGTATCATTGATCATTCAAAATTAGGATTCCACATTCCTTTCCAATATAAAATTCTACCTCATGATCACCACGAATAAAAGATAACATGCCATCCATTTTGAAAATTTCATATATTCATTTTGTTGTACTGTGAGTTAATATTATTATAGGTTATAATCTTACTACAAGAAAAACTGACCCATAAAATTAAATACCTTCAATTGGAGAGTAACTTTAAAAACCAGCCCTACCTTGTTTCTTATCACTTCAACATTTTCATTCAAATTTTATTATGAAATCACATTATAGCAAAAATATTACTGTTATAAGTTTTTTTTATAATTTTTAATGTCTCATTATTTTCAATCTGATCCAACTCTTTATTCATGGCATGTACCCAATGTTGATCCTTGGTAGGTTCTTCAAAATCATTTCACTCAACCGATTAATACAGTAATGTTTGTGAATAAACGTTTTCCTTATGAAAACTTGAACTCTTACCATAGGTATGAAATTATTTTTTGAATATACACCTTTTCCATCAAGCTAGGATGAGATAAACATGATTTTTCCCTATCACATCAAATGGGTGAGTTAAAATCTACACCTAATTCTTATTTAACAATGATAATTTTTTCATGAACTGTTACATGATTTTAGATATATCCACTTCATCATCCCATTTATGTATATCTATAATTTTATTTAACATATTATTATTATATTTTTGGTTAAATTTTACATCTATAGATTAAATAATATTTTTTGATTATTAAAAACTATTATCATCTACCAATAGGATGATATCCATGAAGAAATCCATCAACTCCTCTCGAATCATCATCATATGAGTCTCACCATTGAATTTAACAAAACATATACTTTTAAAAACCCATAGGTATTTTCAACATGGGATTTCATTATAATACATCTCATACTTATTCAAATTATAGTTTGCGTTGTAGAAACATCGATTCAAAATGTGATCATCATCTTGGAAAGCTGGTCAATAAAAATATAGATATCTATCTTGTTTGATATTTTTTAGACTATCTCAACCATAATTATATCTCTTATTTTGGAATCATATTATTTGTAATGAACCATCTTGACATAACATGACACATCCCCAAATCTATCTCATCATAGGGGCGCAAGCACACCAGCCTGACATTCATTGGCTATCAACTAATGGATAGGGTCTAAAAGATACTATGGGGAGACAATAATATTTTATAAGAGTGAAATAATATATGAAAACAACCAAACACAAAAAAATGATAAAAATCAGACTACTCATGGTAAATAAACTAAAATAATTTCATGTTATATTATATTAAATGTGGAATACCTTCATACAAACTCAAAGAATAAAAAATACAATTGTAAGATGACCACCCAGAATACCACATATAAAAACACAAAAAAACTCCAAATAAATTCCTTACGATCATTTAGAAAATTCAAGAAAAAAATAAATTTCTAGTCTCCAAATTGGTCGAGATACACCAAAATGATTTTTAGACTCCACATGAGTGGATCTTATGGATAAATAAAACATTTTACACGACCCCATAAATCAAATAATATATTGTTAAACATGAATGTGGACATTAGGTATACATACACACCATGGTGAACCCACATGGGGTGAGCAATAAATTTCCATAGAACACTCCCATTGGTGAACATATATTCTACCATCATACCACACACCTACAAACATTAAATTCTAATCCTAGAAGAAAATTAAAAATATCTAAAATAAAAATAATAAAAATATAACATAATGGGTGGGATATTAAAAACAAAGAAAACATAAAACCATAGATCATGTTCAGACACCTGTGCTAATTATACCACATATCTAACCCCCACAATAGGATTTATAGAATCTGGCTCACTGATCCATAAAAAAATAAGGTGCATTCACTAAATCTATATGGGACCTCCAAGATATATAAAAAAAATTCATAAATATTGGACCTCGGGGTGTAACTATAGCTACCCACATGACACCGTCCATTTATTAGACACTACAACTCCAATGTATTGATCTGAAATAGAGATAGAAACATCTAGGTTGATATTACATGAGATCCTATCAGTATTAATATTCATGAATAAAAGAACATTCAATAGATATATATATGAAAAAATAATTTTCCCTTGTGTCTAAGAAAAAAAATTGTTAATTCCAAACATCCATAGAGATGGGAGCACAACAACATCCACAAAAAATAAAGCCCTCTCAGGGACCTGCTACAAACCTCATGAGTGTGAATCCATTTTATCCACGACAAAAATTCAACAATAATGGGGTGGGGGTGAACTCATCCATATAATCCATTAACTTCTTAATAATATCTCAAAAAAACGAGGAAATGGATGATAGAACAAGATCAAAAAATGGGGCAATTAACAATTATTGAATTGATAATGTTCTACTCTCCCAACAAAATCCATAAGATGAAACGTCATCAAACATCATGGATGAATGAAATATAAACTTGGATAATCCTTCACTTGATCAATACATTGAAAGAGTTAATGTTGTAGTGACATTTATGTATCAACCAAAAAAGTATGAGTCCTATCATGTCCCCTTAGATCGTGTCATCCAGAATGTTATCACCATTTGGATCTCAATGACCCTATTCATGTTCAAATGGGTTTTGAGGATCCCATGATCCTTGGGGTCAAAACATATAATTTATTTTTAATAAGGTCTCTCATACTATACCCATGCTCTTGGATCATGCCTATCAATATATGCTTAACTGAAACAAAGGTCATAGTTAGAGAGTAAACCCAACAATGACTTATTATACCTTATCAAAAGCATGAGACATGTAGTGTGTGTGAACATAAAAAATTTTCATTATTATCCTCCAACTTATACTCGATCAAAAAACACCCAAAGGGTCATCCAAAATAATTGGTTCACAAATAAGGGAATTTATAAGAGTTTTCATGGCAACATAAAAGTAGTAGAATACCACAAGGTCTCAGTAGGATAGTGAAGCCTTAGAGAAGCATGCACAAAATAAAACGTCACCAAACCTTACCAAAAAACTACCAATCCACTTGTAATAACTCACCAACAGGAGATTCCAAACAACTTTATGCCACATAGGCAATCTCAATAGCCAACTACGATAACCAAATGCTCCCATGATGAAAAACCATCTGATGTGTTCATCTTCAAGAGTCCCTCAGAAACATCTCAATATCCCAATCAAACTCTACCATAACTACCATTCCACAGAGTTAACCCTTCCTAAAGAAACAAATATCTATGATCCTCAAACCGAGAATCTAATCTTCGACAAATTTTACTGAGAGAAGTTGATCCTAACATGTAGGTATAAACTGATATTTCCATTGAGATACTACTTAATCCAATATTTTCGTAAATGTTTAGAAGAACCTCAAACAGATTGTAAAGTAACACCTGATCTTGGATGATCACCAACCTCTCAAACCTCACCTAAGCCTCGTTGCTTACAAACCAATCATCAATATTATTATTAATCTAATCCTCAATGAAATCTTACCTAAATTCCCACTCATAAATAACCAAGTTCATATAGACACTCGGTGATATAATGATTAAAAAAATGATATACAATGAATAATGCAATGAAATGAATACTCAAAACTCCAATTCTAACTCTTATGTGACAAATAAGAAAAAAATCCCAAGATAGATAACTTTCATGACATGAACAACAATATAGGATATGTACCACTAAAGGATATCCTCATAAATTCATAAAATTCCACATTTATGGTACATTCCCAATGTATGTGGTATGTGACTCCTAGTACATGATGGGTACTCCTCACATGGCATCTCACATATGTTCTTTATCCCATTCACCATGTACAATTTCTCACTACATTCAATGTACCAAACACACATGGTGTGTGTCCCATAAAGGGTACATATCATTTTACCCTATATGGGGTCTATCCAAGCACCCTACACAAACAACATTTGTGTATTCCTCCCATCATTTATCCATATGCCCTACAAGTTCCTGTACCCCCTTACAATGTTGTCTCGCCATGCACCTAGAAACCCCATGAGTTTAACTGCACCTATTTCACATCCATGTAAACAATTTCTACAATCAAAAACAATATATACCCCCCAAAAAGGAAAAGTACATATCATATTCCCTCGAATCCACACATAGTGTATATGGTTTTACAAAAATAGAAAACCTACAAAATGGACGAGAACTCAATTTACTCCCCAATTATGCTTAGATTGACCCCATGGAGGACCCTATAAACCCAAACAACTCAATAAAAACACAAAAAACACCTAATTATATTTTTAGTGAAAACATATAGTCATTCCTACCACTAAGGAAAATTATTTAATCTTTTCACATGATCAATGACACACACCATTGAGCCATTAGAAACCTTTGGATGATCTCCCTAAGTAGTGCCACCTCCTCTCCTCCCTCTACCTCTGCCACTACCTATTTCATTTGAAAACCACAAAGAGGGAGACATAATATCATGTAAGACCAGACAATCTATAATTGGAAAATAAGATAATTGAACAAAAGAAAATTGAGGAAAAATAAAAATAAAATAAATGAAATGGGGATCGGTCATGGGACCTGCACTTAAAATGGGATTTTAGATCTCTTAAAAAAACCCCCACATTCTGAACACAAACATAGAGAGAAAAACATGGTTTGATTATCAAAATAATATTAATAAATTAATTAACACAGATATGAATAAATTAATATTTATTTATTTTAATATAAATTATTACATGGGAATTAGAACATCATGGATTTCCCCAAAACACCTATTATATGGTAAAGTCCATATTCAAATATTGATAGTGTGGTTAGAAACATTATCCAAGATAATCTTAATAGAAAAATTTATTTTTTCCACTATAACATAATTGAGATAAACCATAAAATTTTCCTTAATGTCCAAAACCTGTGATGATGTGTGGAATCACAAACTCGCACCCCAAAACACTTATTTCTCATGAGGAGCCTTAGTGGTTAGGTAACTTCTTTGATTTCCACAAGGACTGGCATAACTAACACTCTCTCGACTATTCATTAACTGATCATACAACACCGACAAATGTTCCACAACATGGGAGACAATAATCATTGAGCGATCTGATACTCATTTCCACATGAGTATCCTTACCATCAACTCTAATATTAATAAAAAACAAATGGAACATTCTAGTCCAATCAACAAACATTGTGGATAGACGTTGTGAGACCACTCACACCTAGGCCACAACAAAAAAACCCTCAAAAACCAATTCCTATTACCATAGTAGAATTAATAATAACCCATATTCTCAAAAAAATTGTTAAGAATGAAGGTTAGAAAAAACATAATATTATATTTTGATCCCTGATAAAAATATCTCCACAAACCACTCCTTAAGTTTCAAAATGGACTCATGCTCACATGGACAAGGCCTAACAAAACTAGCCTAATGGGACTACAACCATGGAACATGATTCTTATATAGTTCAGTTACAATAATCTCGATTACTGTTGATAATCCTCTTAAAAATAATGGTATCTCTATCATTCTACAATCAATCATATGTCCACTATCTAATAGAGCACTGATCCCAATCCACAATCATCCAACCATGATTTCATTGGGATACCCAAAGAATAACCAAAATGATCATTGATTGGGGCATGGCCAAACCTACTCCGTAAAGAGAGATATAAGAGAGGGAACACTCCGATCACTCCACGTTTCATCCACTTGACATGCCTATACCAAACCACGCCCTAGAGAAAGTAGACCTCAATATCGAAACGATGGAATAATGACCACACCCACAAAATTCGTTGATAATAGAAAAAAATAGTCACCACCGCATGAAGTAGATGACAATTCCCAAGAAACTCAAACAAGTTTCTTCAGGGGAACCCCCACATTAGTTCATCTCAAGGAAAATATGAAGATATATTGAATCATTTGTCTTATCAAGACACAAACAAAGAACATAGATCCCATTTCTATCGCACAAGAGTCTGCATTTTTTCCTTAATGAAGGGATTGTATCTCTTCAATCATCAAACCTTTCACTCAAATATACACATGGTTTTTTTTGTAGAAAATATATACATATTTTTTAGTTGATTGGAATGTTACAAATGAGATATTTGTGATCCACCATATAGATTATTGGAGAATATTTAATCAAATGAACATTTATCTCCTGTAAAAACACTACAAAAAGAAATATGTCATCTTAATCATACAAGAACATAATGGTGTATGAGCACTAGAATATTTCTTATTGAACAAGATCCAAAAACAAAAATAAACCACAAATCATGTTCATTTCACTAGGTTAAATAACAGAATGATTAAAATGGAATCCTATAACAATAATCCCAATCCCTAAAACTCAGACTTATTATTGATAATTCTTTTGGTGATACTCTACTCTAATATCCATCACAAGTCATGGAACATTGTTTGAATCCCATGACTACGACCTCAAAAAATATTCACACAAAACCTATATACAATATAATTTTTTAACTAACTATCAATTGTCCACTAGACACATTACTTTGTATGGTTCTCCACAAGGCCTCAAGCATGCCTCCCTGAATGGTATAGGCCACTACTTTTCCAATATGGTTTAAAAGATATTATGGGGAAACTATAAACCTTTTTTAGAGTGGAATAATAGTTTAAAATAACCAAAATCATACTCAAGGATAAACAAAAGAGATTGAATATGAATTTAACTAAAATAGGGGCATGCTATAAAAAATGAAATGTGGTATGAAATCATCACGAAATAAAGATTACAAAACATAAAAGTGTTTTCAATCCAATGGATAAAAAAATAATTAAATCCGGTTTTATAGAAAAATGTGATTAAAACCACATACTAGTCTCCACATTATTCTGGATACATAAGAATAATCATGAGAATCCGCACAATTGGATCTTTATGATCATGTATTGTTGGTCCTTATCCACAGACATCATAAAACGTTTACACCAGACTGAATAAATAAATTATATATATATACACGTGGGGTGGGAAATAGATAACATATGATACTCCAAATAGTTATCCTACAATATAATGGAATAATAAGTGAATGAACACACAATATACCCAGCATAATGTAAAAATAATAACATCTAGTATAAAAATAATAACATCACAAAATAATAGGAGGATAAAAAATGGAAACAATCACTCATGAGTTCAAGTATAACACTCAAAGTATGTATACCTATACCATGGTCTCCACTATAGGATTTACAACACATGGATCACATAGCCAAAAAATATCATTCATGTCATCCATATATATGCAGGATCAATAATATATCAAAATGAAATGGATCCAATGATGGATCCTAGGGTATAAATGTAGGAATCCACATGATAATGACAATCAATTGGGATCTAAAACTCCAATCGAATGATATAAACTAGAGAAAGGAACATTTAGGTCGTCGTAAGTGGAGAAACACACGATCCCAAAAGTCATGCAGAATGAATGATGTATAATATATTACGCAAATAAATACACTATCATGTGGGTCCTGTACCGAAAATTATGAGTACATAATATCCATAGAACCTCGAGTAAAAGAGAATCAATGAAAAATAAAACAAATTCAGGGCGTTCCTCACCATGTCACAAGTATGAAACAATTAAATCATGTGTGGATACTCGAATTTGGGGGGAAGTAATCTTGATCTTTTTTTACCTCCCTAATCCCATATAACAATATCCTACCACAAAAGAGAGAAACAGATTAAACATAGTTCCAAAACTCAATCCAAGATATCCCAAGTGTATTATATCTACTCCAAAGTCATGAGAAAGAAAATCCTCAAATTTAATGGCCAAAGGTAAACCAAATGTGGGATTATTAAAATCTCAAACTCATTTTCAAAAAAGAAGAATTCGAAGTGCTAATCAAATCATAGAAAACAAAAAATGGTCCCTCCCTTGGTCCCATGTATCACCACATCTAAACAAAAGTCACAATAGGCTCTATAAAACTCTATTATTGGTAAAAAGATCATGGGTATCCAATAGTTCTTTGATTCATAGATAAATGGGACTTCATATTAAAGAATACCCTTTTACATAGAATATATTTTTTGACAGCCTTTAAAATATAATAAAATAGAACAAAAGGAACAAAATATAACTAATACCCTATTATGGTTTCCTCCATTTCATCCAAATCAATGGAAAATAATTGTGAGGAAACATTCTAAATTTCCCTTTATTATCTCCAACTGATCCTTGATAAATAACACATCCAAAGGGGGATCCCAAAGTTATTTCACAATAAAAACAGTATCCTCAATGTTACTCATGACCACAAAAAAATTGGAAAAACCCTATAAGGGATCCTCAACAATATTAAACCATAATTAAACAACCAAAAAATAAAACCACCTCCATCCTTTATAGAAAAAAACCCATCCATATTTATGAACACACCTATAGGGGAATTTAAATAATTCCATTCCAAAGGAGACTTATCATTAAACAGCTAAAGAATACACTGATCACTTGATAAGAAAACATCCCAAAATGTAATCCTCATGATTCCATCCTAATCATCTAAATAGTATAATGACTCTCAATTGAAACATTCAATAAATGGAATCAAATCAACCTAAAGCACCAATAACTCCGATCATCAAAATTATTGTCTAATACTTGACAGTTGTATCCTATAGAAACTGGTACTAATGTCCAAGGGAAACAAAATATATCCTTAATGACATTATATGTTGTAACCTTTCACGATCAATCCAAAAAACCTCAAACATATCATGATGACACACTCGAGAAAGGATGATCACCCAACCCACAACCATCACCCGAGCCTCACAGCTCACAAACCATCCCATAAGAGGGATCTGAATATAATTCTCAAATAAATAATCCCAAAAATGTCGTCCCATCGCAAAAACTACATATAATGCCTCAAAAATCTAAACATATTTCTTAATTGTGATCAATAATGAAATAGTCTTTGAATGGTTGAATCACAAGTCCAATTCCGATTCTAGGTCGAAAAACAATCCTAAAGCAGCAAGGGAGAAATATTTTATGGTATGTAACTCAGGCACACAATGTGTACCTATAATGAATATCTCTATCCATGTTTCAATGAATAAATAGTATATAATTTTTAATAGTATATGGTGTGTTTCCCATGTACACAGCATGTACCCAACACAGTGTTACTGAATGTGTACCTCATCCCACTCATTCTATAAAACACACAACTGCATACCATGTACAAAAGACAAAAAATGAATATAACATAGGGGGTACCTAGTCATCTACCCTACATGTGGTCTATATAATTATTCTAAATGTACATTGTTCATGTATGCCACATTGGTTATGGATGTCTTCCCTACAACTCCATGTGCCACAAAAACTAGTTATCTTGATATTCATTGGGCCATAACCCAAGTAACCATACACAGAAATTATATCAACATAAATGGAATTAGCACCCAAAAAATAATATTACCTTAATAATAATAAAAAATGGGTGTATTTTGTGAACCACAAGTTGTGTACACAAGGTTTTATAAATAAAAAAACTACAAAATGTCTTGAAACGTATGTTTATCCTTAATTAAGATAATATCAACAAATAGGGTGTCCCCCCAACCAAAAAAATAACATGAATCATAATTAATTATATTATGGGAATTGTTGGTGATAATATAAAAAAAGGACTAACCATATAGTGGAAACCTCTGATGGTTCATGCTAGTGCTACACAACTCACACATAGAGCATTTGTCTACCTCTGGACATGATCCACAAGGGGTGCCTCCTCCTCTATCTACATATTCTATCCTTAGGATTCTCTAATTTGAAGACCTCATAAAGGGATTATTAGGGTAATTCATGATAATCAATGTGATAATTGGAATATTTAATAGGGTTGATAATGAAAAAGGAAGAAAATGGAAATGAAAGAGGATATAATTGGGGCATAATGATGGGATAGGCTCATATAATTAGATTGTTCATTTCTTAAAAACCCCCATTTTTGTCTCAACCATAGATAAAAAATCTCAATATGATGATCCAATAAAAATTTATATATAAATGAATACACATGAATAAATTAATATTTAATTAAAAAAATTGTAAAAATTCCACAAAAATTTGAACAACACATATTTACATAAAACATCTAACATAGTGTATACACCCTACTCTCGGACCAATGGATTGGTGAAAAAAATTATCTGAACTCACCTTATATGAAAAAATGAAAATTTTCAATTAAAACACTTCTAGGAACAAAATTTCAAATTTCACTAGATTTTCAGAACATTTTATGACATGAGGCATCATTTTTTTGTAAAATACACTATATTATTGAATCATTAAATGATTTTTGAGATGGTATCTAAACTTATCATTCATATAATCATCACCATTATCTATTCTAATATTTGAAATTGAAAGATCACATTGCAATTAAGAACTTCTCATAAAACTTGTAAACATATTAGTACCTTCAGAATTATTACTACTAAAACTATAACAAATTTAATGTGAGTAAAATAATAAGAAGTTGAATTATAGTACTAATACCTATTTATCGATTTCATTAGCATGGGCCCAAAAAAATCAATTGCAAGTTATAAAGGAGGAGTTTAATTTACCTTAACATTATTATGTGTAGAGGTTATAATCCTTCCTTTTTGAGATATTTAAGAGTACAAAAATTTTCTTCATGTTATGTTAGGAAAATAAAATGCATTCTACCATTTTCAAATTTTATTATATTCCATTGAAACATATATCCAATCCTTTTATTTGATAACTTTTTTTCCTCCTTCATTCACTGATTTCATTAACCCTGGGCATGTATAACATGAAATAAGGTTTTATTGGTTCATGGGGCACTCATTAAAAATTTCCCACCTATTATGCTATTAAAAATAATATATTCTTAAGACAACCTCTTCACGTATATCAATGAAAAATTAAGACACTTAAAAAATTATGTTTTCACCCATCAATAAATAAAGATCTTATCAATTTCAATTTTTCTTCGGTAATGATAGAATATCCAATTTCATTGATTATGATTGACACATCATTTCCAAAAGTAATTTTAACTTATTTATAATAATTCACATTATTAAAACATTTATGGTATGTTATCATATTTGAATAATAATGACAACCGATTTTAATTTTTATTTATCTTCATAACATTGATTGATGTTTTAGCAACTTGGGCCCTTTGTTTTCTTCTCACTTAATTCATTTGTGAATTTCATAATTTTTCTATATAACTTTTTTTATAATGTAATATAATTCGAATACTATTTATATGGTGTCTATATTGATCACACATTCCCCAAAAAGGTTCCAGAGGTTTAATTATATTTCTTTTGTTTTCTAACGTGTCTTATTGACATTCTATTTTAGTGGGATAACTACCAATAATAAATTTTCTCATGTTTAAATAGAATTAATTATATTATTACTTATTGACCTATCTCATTTTATCAAAATAACCCAAACCTCTTCAATAATTGTTTTAAACAGTTAAATAATATTTTTTTTAAAATTCATTCTCTCTACTACTATGAATACTTTTTTCAGTATCATTCCTATATTAGACGTTGTCACTATGATTTTTACTAATGTTTTGTTATCCTTGAAAATTTTAATTTTACTACTTATATTTATTCTTAACCATAATAAAATACCAAATTTTTGTAGCCTTTTATTTAGACATTAAAACATTATAATTTTTATATCTAGATACTTTGGATATATACTTGGTATTCTAAGCATCATATTTCTTCTTAACATCTTCATACTTACTACTAACCATTGGGGAAAATTCTTATTTATCTATCTGATGTTTAAACAAAATAAAATAACCACCAACATATATAAATAATTTTATGAATTTGTAATCCCTTCCATAATTTAAAAAATATTTTTACAAACTATACTTAATTCTTCGTGATTATCCTTAATATTTTTCTCTATGATTGATGTTGATGTTCTTTTATTCATAAATGAACATTTTCTTTGTATAAATATATTCTCAAAACATTATTTTTTCTTAACGAAAATATTTTTGAAATATTGATACTAAATTTCATTTTTTAAACATAGTATTCTCTATATCATGTATTAGAGTTTTTTCAAGACATTTATTTAAATATAAATTTTTTCTTTTCTCTATTTAAGTAGATTATAAAGCTTTCAATATGATACTTCTTTCATCCATATTGAACATTTCATAATTAACTATGGGAATTAGAATCATTTCAGTAATATCATCTCTTGATTTCTCATCATCATATTCACTATCATCATATTACTTTTATTTTTTCAAAGGTTCTTAATTTTATATTTAGATAACATACTATCTATTCATTTAAAATATAACATGGATTTTTCTATATTCTTTTTCATATATAGTACTTAATTTTATCTCATATATAATAATCATCATTTTGCATTAGTCTAGGGAAATAAGTAGAAATATTTCATATATCTTTTTAGATAAATCATTTTAGTTCCAAATATTTATTGTACTTCTATAATACTTTTTCCCCCTTTTAGAAAAAAAGGAAAAACTTTCAATAAATTATTCACCAGCCACATATTTATTGTCAAAATCAATACAATATTCATAAATTAAAGAATTATTTGATTTTTTTTGTGGCCGTGAATTATATTAATCAATAATATTTCCCCTTATAGAGAAAAAAAATTTCACTTCTAATTTTTTATGTGAAAAAATGCACTGTAAATCATACTAAGAAAATATTTTAGGATCTCAAATTTTTAAGGATGATACATTGGAATCAAATTCATCAAAAATAATTATTATGATCTTTTCAAAAATGGTGTAATCACAAAACTTATCCTAAAGAAATATTATAGTGCTTAAAATGTCATCCACAAATATAAATATGTAAATAACATCTTTATCATTACCCATTTTAATGTATGAGTACTTACACCTCTTTATTTTGAATTCTTTGTTTACTTTATTATTTCTTCAATATATGTTCTTTAGATTACCCTAGATGCCTTTATTGATTATAATTACTTTAAATAATATAAATTATCTTTTAGATACCATGGAATGTATATAATTTTAATCTCTCTCATCATTATGAAAATTTTATTATCACTAGCTATTAAGGAAATGCCATAACTAAAGGATAGAAACCATATAACAAACCCTCATGATAACCATAACCAATTATATTAAGATAAGATAAACTTTTATCCATAAATATATGGTAGATAATACTATTATTGGGAGGAATCCTATTAATATTTTTATATTTCTTAACAACCATTCCTATTTCTTGTCTCATAAGACTTCAATAACGATTTAAAAAGGGAAACCATCAATATGATACAACTTAAAGGGGATAATAAGGATATGTGTGAAAATTGAAAGGGGAAAGGTGTATTACTGAGCTTATATTGTTATATTTTATTACAGTATAAAAAACCAAATCATCATATTAGTGAGAAATACCTCTGATGGAAAAAATGAAACAAGATCAACCATTTAAACATATATATTTACATGGTTTAATTTTTATTAAGAGTAACTAGTCCATAGCCTGGTTTTTACATAACAAATTAAAACAAACCCACAAGAACAAAATCCTTTTAATGTGGTTACAGTAATAATGAAGTATATATTATCCTACGAATCATTATAGTCAATTGAATGTTCTTATGCTCCCCACATATGAAAATGTTATAATTTTTTTTCAAAAACTACATGAATATTTACCAATATTCTTCAGTATATTGATTCTGTATTTATTTATGCTTCTCCAAACATTATTTTCCATTAAAAAATAATCCATCAGAGTTTTGTTTTCATAATTTTGGAATGAACCTTCTTTATTATGATGGATGATTGCTCAATCAAATATTATAATATTTTCCATCAAATTCCTATCTAGTATATTTCATCTGATTCATTCGTATACAGTGTTAAAAATTCTTGACAGGTTTTATAATAACCATTATCTTTATTTACGATTAATACATGATTTATTACATAAGATTACACTTAATAAAACTTGAAATATCAAGAAGCCTATTGTACTATACAATTAGTTACATTACATAATAACATAAAGGATGAAATACATATTATATTTTGAAAACATCCTTAACATATTTGTACACAAAAAACATCATGGGATCACTTGGGGACATACATAAGAATGTGGTGAGCTATAAAGCCCAATAAGGGAATAAAAATGAAAAAAATAACACCTAAATAAATTTCCGTAAAAAGGAAAATCATTGGGGGAAAATAAAGGAATTAATTGTTTACATGAATAATAAACATGGTATATCATGATAACATAATGAAAAAATGGTAAAGGTATTAACAATATAAAATACTAAATTTGAAATAATGATCTATGTTAACAACCAAACCATCATGATGGAAAAATTTATATAAAGGTATCAGGTTCACTCTATAAGAACTCAGATCTTGTTTTCAGGTATGTTTTTCATTTTTGGTTGTTTTGAGAAAAAAGAGGATTTTTTGGAAATTTCAGGAGTACACGTTGTGTACTTCTAAGTACACGTCGTGTACCTGGTTTCCAAGGGAGACTGTGTGTTGTCCATGTAACAGCGGAGAACACGACCGTATGTGGAGACTTGGAGATCGCATAAGGCAGAGGTAGGAAATAACAAGTACATTCCATGTACTTTTAAAAAACACTTTGTGTAATTTTTATCATTGAACGTGACGGGGTCGCGTATAATTGACATAACATTCTTCTTCTTCAATAATCTTGTCTGAGATTGTCCGTACGACTAGAAATATTCTCTGAGCCCCTGACTCTCTGTTGGTTCTCCGAATTGACCAATGTTTATTTCATTGGAATCACATCCATGAGTTCTCGTTTCTTATGAAACCTCATCTCTTCATCCTTCATCTCTAATGAGTTATCCTCTATTGATTTTTTAACTTTTTGGTAGATCAATGGTATTATTGGGAAACTCAAGGAATGATGTTCATGTATATTGATCTGATAATGCTGAGGTACATTGTTTTTTCCTTTTTGTAGATAATTTTTATTTTTATGTGAAAATGTTCCCAATACCCAAGAACGAGGTATTGAATGTTTATGGTTTTTAGCTACGTTTTTCCTTCTATGCCATGTTTGTTTGGATAGAGGTTGTTTGATTATAAATAGGGTTAATATTTCCATGCTATGGAGTTTTTTCAATGTTTCCTTGTTTTGACTATTTGGTTCAGTTGGCTTGTTAGGATGCTTTGCTTCTCATTCCTAGTACTGATAAGATGTAGTGATTATTTTCTAACATGCTAGGATATGTTGTATATTGTTTAGACAAGTAGTTCATAAAGTTTACATTGGATTCCATGTATCATTTGTGAACTACTGACTTACACATGGCCGTGAGAATGTTATTTAGTAGACCATAGAGAGAATGGACATTGAGGGCTTCTCTAGAGTGTATGTTTTACTGATACATTACGAGACCATAGGGGGGATGGACATGGTTACCCCTCAGAATTACTGAAGTTTCCTCGATTTAAGCTATACGGGGATTTGGAGGTTGAGGGCTTCCTTAGAGTGCCTATTAGTGACCGATACGAGACCACATGTGGAATTTACGGTGATTTTTTAATCAGAGTGTCTTTTCTAAAGCTGAACTAGAGGGGTCCGACTGTGTGTACTTCCCAAATGGTATCTTGTGGTTGTTTAGTTGAACTAGAGGTGACAGGATTAGATTACCTTTTAAAGGGTTATCTGCATTTGATTATCTACTTACAATATATAAGAAAATAAATGAAATTGAAATTGTAGGATTGTTACAATGTGAACATCCTTGTTTACTGCTTCATTTTGTTCATTTCCTTCAATATATATTCACTTACTGTTAGGCACAGACCGTTGGGTGGTTGCCTACTGGGATTTGTCTCACATCATGTTTGGGTCATTATTTTCGGCCGCCAACAAATTATATTTCTATAGGTCTATATTAGGAAAATTTCCCGTCTACTTTAGGTACTTGATTATTGTGGAGTTGGGGAGAATGGGACCAAGATGAGGGTTGCGATGTTGTGGAGCAGTCTATCTATTTTCTTTTGTAATTTGGTTTAGTATTATAGTCCAGCATTGTGAATTGTCTTAATGCTTTCCAAGACATATGTATCATTCATCATATATATATATATATCTGTGTGTGTGTGTGTGTGTGTGTGTGTCTGTGTCCTCCAGTTGTTTATTACCTACACAGCTTACCTACTGAATGTTTTACTCTTTCTGATATTTCTTTCTATTTTACTTTCTCTATATTACTCTTCCAATGAGGGCATAGTTTTCTCACTATCACACCCATGGCCTTTGCTGCTAGTTGGAAACCTCTGGCGTTCCAGGAAATGTGCTTGAGGCCATGTGACCAACCAGGTACGGGGAACCTCTGGGTGGTTCCTGGAATTAGAACATTACAAAGTGGTATGCAAGGATTATTTTCTTCTTGACTTACTATTTGGTGCATATAGCCATGGATATGAAAGAAAAGTAACTTGGTAATAAGCTGTGTTCGGGAGTAGCTAGCCCATGTTCATGGAAAAGCCAATTTACCTCATTCTTGCAATTTTATGGTTTTTAAATTCTGTAGTTGATTTGATATAACATTGTGGTGATTCAAATGTGTTGTGCTATTATTGATGAATTTGTTGATGTTATATTTTTTTACAACCTGATGAGATGTGGATATTCCATCCTATGAATAATATAGGAACTTTCTAGAGATCACATGTCATGCATTCTTGTCATACCATTTAGGGTGCATTAGTGATATCATGTTGTTGTGATCGATGTTGTTCTAGATGTGCATGCTATTGTGGTAGATTCCTTGATAAAATATCAAATTTTTTAAAGGTATTGGTTTTTTATGTTTTTGTTTTATGGGATTCCAAACTTTGGTTCCTGAGGTGTTATGGGCCTAATGGATCAAAATTTGGTGTATCATTGTATTGTTTTTCCTTGAATATGACATGTATAAGATTCCAATATTTGATTCGAGGGGAGTATAGGCCATCATGGATCAAAAGTTGGCACTTTAATGTTCATTTTAGTGTTTTTATGGGATCCAGAGTAGTTCCTAAGGCTTACGATCGGGAAAAACCCAAAATACATGGCATGTAATGGAGAATACATGGGATGAGTCCCTCTATTTGGGAGGGAACTATTTTTCTTAAGTACACGCCGTGTTTTGTATGTAAATTCCGTGTAGTCTCTAACCGTGTCACTGGCTATGTGGGAAGAGACATGGGGTTGGGAAATCGTGGTGGGACATGTTGTGTACCGAATGTACCTACAGTGTGACCAATGACACAGATGGATAAGACCTATGTTATACACGTCATGTCAAGAATGAACATGTCGTGTAGCATAACCCATGTATCTGTCCGTGTAGAAAACTACATGGGTCGGTGAAATCCTTCTAGAACATGTTTTTTCCATATGGAACATGGCATGTAGAGTGACCCGTGTAACCGACTGTGTGATGAACAAAACAGGTCGTTGAAGTTCATCTAGTACACATTGTTTCTGGAATTATCACACAACGTATTCCTGTTCTAGGGAAATAATGTGGCCTAGTTATGTAGAATAACAAGGTCAAGGGAAGAGGATTCAAGTACACACCATGTGTGATGACAACACGCCATGTGCTTGGGGTGTTACACGAACTGGGTTTGAAAAATATCATTCCCTTTTGAATGCATAAGGGAACGCGCAGTGTTAGAATTATGCATGAAGTGTATCCATGTTATAAAAAACATGAATGCTTTCTTTCTCTTATTCCCTTCATTCAATTACATGTTTCAGTACCTTTTAATCATGGTCTTTGGTGTGCACTTGACATTGCAGAGTAATTCCACCAAGATGTCCCTTGGTTGTCTGCCAGTTGAAGGGAAGTGATCAGACACCAGATATAGATGATCAGTGACTACTAGCAGATCCTCCAGTTGTGCGAGTCTTGGCACCAGCCCTCAATATGGACACAAGTGCTGACACATAGTTCTGAGAGGGATTTATGAGGTTTATGCCAAACTTCTGAGGATTACAACATCCTACCCCTTCTATGGAAGAGTTAACACATGTTTTCCAGTAATAGCATCCTCCCTCTTTCCCAAGGGAAGAAGGACCTCAAGATGTAAGGTCATGGTTATAATCCATGCTATCAATCATCAATCATTTAGAGAAGCCTCCTAAGAATAGAGTGAAACGTGCTACATATATGTTTTAGGATTCCACCAAGAGATAGTGGGATGTGATACACAGGTGAGATTCCAACAGGTCATGGATTGGGATGAGTTTCAATGTGCCTTCTACAATTTCTTTTACCTAGAGGCTTTGAGGTCCAATCAATACTGAGAGTTCATGAGTCTGGAGAAGGGTAATTTTTTTGTTATGGAGTATTCTTCTCGCATAATAGAGCTGTAGCATTTCACGCATATTCTAGGAGGTGATAAGTTATTTCTAGCAAGGATGATTGAGGATGGTCTCAAGCATGACATCTGATCGTAGTTGAAGATCTTCAGGATGACATCTATCACCTTTATAGTCAACCAGGAACTGATCAAAGAGATAAATATGAGATATTTTGGAGGTTTGTTCCAAAGTAGCTCAACATCCAGAGTTGGTATCCCTCCTACTAACAGCAAGAAGCGCCTCATGAAGTCTATGTGTGGAGATCATAGTAGGTGAGAGACATCTTATGGTATCTAGGTGTTGTGATAATAGTGCATGAAGTGTGAGAATATGAGGCCACATTGCCCGAGAGACCCAGTGGAGTGCCGATATTGCTACAAGATGGGTAAAATTCACCGCTTTTGTCAGTTCTTATCACTAGCAGCTGGTGACAAGGGTTCTTCTATGACTCCTCATTCAGGATTAGCGCCAGAAGTTTCTAATCAGTCAGATAACAAGAGTTCTTACAATTGTTTAGACTAAGGTGGAAGTCATGGTTGTGGTATCCAGTCCCTAGGAATTCATCGACAATAGGGCAGATTCGCCCAGGGAGGTCAGGTAGGGCCGTAGGGCCGCAGTATATGACAAACATTTGTAGTGGAAGAGACCTAGGAAGAGAAGAATCCTGGACCCTCTATAGTTCAAGTTACAATCCATGTTGCCTCAATTTTAGATTCTTCTCTTTTCTATATCGGTGCATCCCATAGCTTTATAGTTTTCACTGTTATTGAGAGTCTTGGGCTCTATATCTTTTCTATTGCTGATATCTTGACGTAAGAAACTCAGTTGGGTACTAGAATGGCTAGTGTATATCTGTGCAGGGAGTTCCCTCTAGAGGTTGGAGTGTGTCACTTCTTTTGGGACCTCTATGTCTTGGAGACGATGAGATATGATGTCATTCTTGGAATGGACTGGTTAGTTCCCTTTCACACTGTTGTCAACTGCTATCATTGTAGGGTGAGTTTCTTGTCACTAGAGGGTGAATCGTTTCTTCATAAGTGTGAATGGGATGTCTATGCGAGCAGAGTAGGACCCAAGTATCATGGGTTTAGAGGAGTTACAGCCCAAATTTCTAGCCAATATCTAGATGGCCAGAGAACTTCATATATGGACATTCCTCTAGTGTGGATCGTTTTAGGGATGTCTTTCTAGAGGACGATTCCAGTTTTCCTCCAAAGTGAGAGGTTTAATTTTCTATCAAGCTTGTGCTGCGAACAGAACATGTGTCCATTCCACCTTATAGGATGGCTACAACAAAGTTACAGGAGCTCAAGAAGCAGTTGTAGGAGTTCCAGTAAAAGGGATTTGTCTAATTGAGTACATCTCCATGGAGTTCTCTTGTCCTGTTTGAAAATAAGGCAGATGATACCCTCATACTTTGTGAGGATTTTCAAGAGTTTAACCCATTGACGGTCAAGAACTGATATCCCTTTCTAAGGATTGATGATCTCTTTGATCATCTTTGAGGAGCCCGGGTGTTCTCGAAGATTGACTTGAGATCTAGTTATCATTTGTTGCGCTTTAGACCATCATATGTACCTCTTACAGTCCTCCAGAGTAGGTATGGTCTATATGAGTATGTGGTTATGCCATTCAGTCTCCCGAATGTGCCTATAGCTTTCATGGTACAGATTAACCAAGTGTTCCATCCATACATGGATTCTTTCATGGTGGTCTTTGTGGATGATATCATGGGGTACTCTCACACGCGACACGCACATGCCCCACATCATGAGATCGTTTTATGTATACTGCGAGATCATCAATTATATTCTATGCTCTCAAAATGAAACTTTCGGATGGACCATATTCACTTCTTGGGTCATGTTATCTTAGAGACAGGAGTATCATTAGACCTAGATAAATTGAGAGCACTAGTTTCATGGGAGTAAACAAAGGATGTCTTTGAGTTATGGAGTTATAAATGACTATATTGTTACTATAGACATTTTATACATTACTTGTCATGCTTATTAGTGACACTAATGGGTCTAACTAAGAAGGGCGGGATGTACTTGTGGTCAGATTCTTGAGAGCCAGCCTTTTAGGAGATTAAGGGGAGGTTGACATCAGCACTGATAGTTGTTTTTCTAGAGCTAGGCAAGAGTTATACTGTGTACTATGATGCATCATATATTGGTATGGGAGAAGTGCTTCTATAGGGATAAGGGGACATTGCATACATTTCTTGGTAAATGAGTCCATAAGAGAGGAACTACCCAACACACGATATCGTGCTAGCTTTAGTTGTCCATTCTTTATGTTTTTGGAGACACTACCTTCTAGGAGAGAATTTTTTTGGTTTTCACCCACCACAAATGTCTCAAATATATATTCAACCAGTGAGATCTAAATTTTTGACAGTGAAGGTGGGTTGACTACCTTTATTCTTTTGACATCGTGATTGCCTACATGCCTGGGAAAGGCAACATAGTGGCTGATGCACTGAGCAAGAGGACTTAGATACATGCAGTTTAAGAGGCCAACAGTGAGTGGAAGCTTATGTCTATGTTCTCTGAGATGCATTTGGAGGTCCACGATAGACAGAGGGAGATTTTTATATTTTTTATTGTTGCTATATCTATTCTTCTTGATCGAGTGATAATGAGGCAGATATCAGAATCATGAGGCATAGTACTATGGGGCAGTGTTTTAGGGGATAAACTTATTCCTGGATGGACAGTAGGTGAGGATAGGATCTTGTGTTTTCATGGATGCATGTGGGTGCCAGCAAATACACACGAGGAGCTGAGGTAAGGCTTTTATTCCTTAGTTTGGGCAGTTCATCCTAGTGTCACCAAGATGTATCACGATCTGAACCATTAGTATTGGTGGCCATGTATGAAGGTTGATATTGTTTGATTTTTATTAGGTGTTCCACATGTCAACAAGTGATGGAAATGCATCAGCGACCAGCATGGATTTTGTAGCAGTTACCCTTTCCCGTGTGGGAGTGCAATGATGTCGCGATGGATTTCATGATTCGTTTACCATAATATCCTCAAGGGAATGATTTAGTTCGAGTTTTCATTGATAGAATCATTAAGGATTCTCACATTATGCTGATCATGGATACCTTGAGTGTTGATGAACTTTAGATATTGTAAATCTGAGATATTGTATGTTTAAAAGGGGTACCACACTTCATTATGTCAGAAAGAGACACGTGTTTTACTTCTTTGGTCTGGCATCGATTATAGAAAGCTTTAGTTACATAGGTACTTCTGAGTACAAATTACCATCCCCAGAAAGATTTCCAGTCCGAGCATAAGATTCAGGTGCTAAATGACATGCTTTCATCATGTGTCTGAGATTTTAGAGGTTCTTGGGAGAAGCATATTTCTCTTAGGGTGTTTTCCGATAATAATAGTTTTCAAACAACTATTTAGATGGCACATTATTAGGATTTGTACGGTAGGCTATGCTGATCACCCTTATACTAGTTGGAGGCTGGAGATGTAGCTATGAAATGACCTCATCTTGTCCTCAAGACCATGGATCATATAGAGTTGATTCAGACAAAGATGGATACAGAACCGTCAGGACAGAGGTCTTGTGCTGATCGATAGAGATGAACTCTGGAGTTCGAGGTTAGAGGTTAGGTTTTCTAGTGTGTCACACCGAGGTTGGGCCCCAAGAGGTTTAAGATATAGTGTATGATTTCACCGAGATTCATCGGGCCATTTGATGTGTTTGGACGAGTCGGGCTGGTTTCTAATCAGTTGTAGATACCTCAGAGGTACTGTTCTATTCTTGACGTCTTCCATGTTTCCGAACTTTGATGTTACTTCTCAAACCCATCTCAGGTTTTCCAACCTAAGGAGGTTGAGCTTAAGGTGGATTCCTCATTCTAGGAGCATCCTATCAGTATTGTTGATCGAAGTGCGATGGTTCTCTGTGGTCGGTCTGTTCCTCTTGTATGAGTGCTATGGCAGAACAGGCGAGTACATGTTGAGACTTGGTAGAGGGAGGCCGATGTATGATCGGAGCGGGCAGAGTTTATCTAGGCTTCTTCTTCTACGCCGCTATGATAGGGAAATTCGGGGACACGTTTCATTAAGGGGGAGTTTGTAAGAACTTAGATCTTCTTCTCAGGTATGTTTTTCATTGCTGGTTGTTTTGGTAAAAAGAGGAGTTTTTTGTAATTTCATGAGTACACACCATGTAGATTTAAGTACACACTATGTACTCGGTTGCTGCTAGTGACCGTGTGATGGACGTGTAATGGCCGATCCCATAGTGGTGTGGGGGTTCTAGGAGACTACCTAAATTAGAGGCAAGAAATGGAAACTTCATGATGCGTATGTTTAAATAACACATTGTGTACTTTTTCATTTGACAGATCGGGGTCACATCTAATTGGCTGAATGTTATTCCTCTTCTTGAGTCTCACCCAAGAGCATCTGTAGGGCTGCAGATCTTCATCGAGCCCCCCCCCCCCCACCTCGACTCACCGCATGTGCTCTGAATCGACTATCGTCAATTATGTTGTAATCACATCTATGAGTTCACTTTTCTCCATGAACCACAACTCTTGATTTCTCCTCTCTCATGAGTTATCCTCAGTTGAACATTTTTAACGTTTTTGTTGATCTATGAAGTTCAAGGGCAATTACTCACTCTAGATTCACATATATTGATATCACAATGTCGAGGTAGGTGTTTTTTCCTTTTTGTATATATTCATTGAATTTTATGTGCAAAAGTGCCCAATACCACAGAAGTGGTATTGGGTGTTTATGGGTTTTATCCATGTTTGGTCTTCTACGCATTGTTTTTCTGGATAGAGGTTTTTTGTTTATGAATACGGTTAATATTTCCATTCTATGGAGGTTTTTCCCATGTTTACTTATTTTGACAGTTTGGTCATGCAAGCTTGTTAGGATTCATTACTTCCCATGCCTAGTATTGTTTGGATGGATTGATTACTATCTAACATGATATGATATGATGTAGATTGTTTAGCCATGTATTTATTGTGGTTCACTTTGGCTTTCATGTATCGTTTGTGGATGACTGACTTACACAGGGCCATGAGAACCTGGTATAGAAGAACATATAAAGAATGGACATTGAGGGATTCTTTAAAGTGTCTGTTTTACTGTTACATTTAGAGACCATAGGGGGATGGAATTTGTGCTCCCTCATAGTGTGTGTAGTTTCATAGATTGGGCTATAGGGGGAATTGAGCATTCAATGTTTCCTCAGAGTTCATATTAGTTACTGATACGAGACCACATGTGGAATTGACTATGAGTGATACCTCAGAGGGTCTTTTCTAAAGTTGTACTAGAGGAGTTAGATAATATGTACTTCCTATTGGGTTGCTTGGGGTTTTTTAGTTAAACCAGAGGGGTTGTGCTATGAGTACATCCTAGAGTGTTACCTACATTTTTTTAACTAATTACGTGATATAAGAAAATGAATGCAATTAAAATTATAGGATTGTTAATTTGTATACTTCCTTGTTTAATTCTTCATTTTTTTCATTTCATGCCATATATATTTACTGACTGTTATTCACATATCATTGGGATGTTGCCTACTGGGATTCGTCTCACACCTTATTTGGGGCATGCTTTTCGGCCCAAACAGATTATATTACAGCGGGTCTAGATAAGGGAAAGCACCCTTCTACATCATGTGATTGATTGTTTTTGGATCTGTGGAGCATGAGACCAAGATGTGGCTTGCGATGTTGTGGATCAGTCTAACTGTTTTCTTTTGTACTCTGGGTTAGTATGGTATTCAATTATTGTGACTTGTTTGGATACTTTCCTAAACATATCTATCATGCATCATATATATGTGTGTTCTTCAGTTGATTATTACTTTAGTTGTTTACCTATTGTATATATTACTACTTCTTCTATTGTTATATATTATACTTCTTCTTTGTTACTCTGCCAATGTGGGCATAGATTCCCCACTATCACACCCAAGGCCCTTGCTACTAGTCGGCAGCAACTGGCATTTGGGGAAATGCGCATCAGGTTGTGTGACCAACCTAGTACGGGGATCCTCTTGGTGGATCCCGGAACTGGGATGTTATCCACTCCCTTCCCCTACATGACATCTCATGAGACTAAACATTACCTAATGCATTGGTGGTCTATATAATTATGGACTCACCCATCACATTCATTTCATTTTTATGGTTGTATATGGCACATAAATCAATGAAAATAAATTCATTCATCATCATATTTAATTCCATGATCATGAAATATGGAATTTATACATGTAATACACAAGTAAAAGATGTATAAGTGTTTAGATAGGGACACCCAATTTTAGGAAATGGGCATAGTATTCCCAAAACAATTGTTTTGGCATGAAAAATCAAGGTGAAATTTCCACATCATAACAGCATCACCAAAAAATTCATAAAATGGGATGATGTGCAAAATAGGGTATCTCATAATTTTGACATAAAATTTTCTATAATAGGGATATTGAAATAAAAATTCTGACATTAAAAATTATAAAATATCATAAATAATATTATAATGAAACTTTAATAAAGAGGATAATGATAATATTCTTTACTTTAGTGTGTGACTCTAAATTCTAGGGAGGAGCTTCTTCAAGATTGGCGAAACCTGTAGAAGAATACTAAAATGGGAAAGATGAGTGTGTATTTTAGTTAAGGTTTTTCATAGAAGTGAAATTGTATATTGGGTGGTTTTGTATAAGAAATGAATGGGATTTTTCTTAATATTATTAAAACATAGGTTTTGGACCCTATATAATAAAATAACAAAAAATACAAAAAATCCCATATTTTTCCTATATTTTTCTCCAAATGAGAGTGTTTTTAATTATTTTATAAGGAAAAGGGGTGAACATAATAATACAATACCCATTATGATGTTGAATTGGGTCATAAACCTACTGAAAAGATATTAAAACCTTAAAATATTATAATGGTTTTGGAGGATTCGTAATGGATTTATAAAATTAATATAATATTAAAAAAATAAAATTATTTAAAAATAAAAAAATATATGTTTATTGATACCATTTATTTTATATATTAAAACACATTTTGTATAATATATTTTGAATATACACACCATATATTTATATGGTATTTAATTTTTCCCAGAAAATTTGAAATTCATAGAAAATTATTAAAAATTAAATTTTAGATAATTTCAATGTTAGGATATGAAAAATATATTCATTTTATCAAAATAATGGTTTTACTATGTTTATTTTTACATTCAAAATGAGAATTTACATTTATTGAAAAATGATGGGTTTTCTAGCAATAACGGTTTTCGAACCCTTAAAAATTAAATTTGACATAAAAAACTTTATATAACCATTTATATTTGTTAAAAATCATTTGATGATAATTTTTTCTTAAAATTTTATATATTTCAAAAATCCATTATTTTACCAAAATAAATTCATTAATAAAATTTTAATATTACTTGTCATTTTTTTGATTTATTATATTAAAAAAATTATTTTTTAAGTAATAATAATAGGATTGAAATATATTCATTATTAAATATAAAATTATTTATATAATCATATTTTGATGGTATTCATACATATCCCTTTAATACACTATTAAACGCTCAATGGGTATGGTGCCCGATGGTGAAACTTTCATGGGGTGGTTCAGTGAATATGGATTGGGTTGTGATATTGATGATAATGAACATATATTATAAATAAATTTCTAATGATTATGTTGTAAGATACCATATTATGATTGTTTATGGGAATAAACGAGAGATTATATATCTATTAAAAGGTCTGATAAATGGGATTCATAGGGTACAATCCTGCTAATTGAGTCCATCAATTACATAGTTTGTGTCAATTGGATTTGATAAAAAATATTTATACAAATCATGTGATAACCCTTAAATGACTATATCATCAATGATAAATATACTTACAATATTTTAAACCCAGTAGGATATAAAAAACAAAATAGGTTTATACATATATTATAACCATATTACATAAGAATAAATTTAATTAAATCCTGTGGGGTTTTTTATTTATAACAGTTCATGTTGTTAGAATATCCCCCCTTTTAGATATTTTTACCTTGAAATTTTCATTACACATAGTTAAATTGATTAGGGTAACTATATCTCATCACATCATCTTATTTCAATGTTGGTTATTCAAAGTTCTGTTTTCTCCATGGCACTTTGAGAAGGTTCATTATTTTATTTCTTAAATTATTGTCTCTACAATAAATGATCTTCATCCACACCTCTTTATAAGATAGGTTATTATCCAATGTAATAGACACCACATTTAGTACATGTGAGGGGTCTATTATGTACTTACAGAAGAGGGATACATGGAATACATCATGTACTTGAAATATGTTATGTGGGAGTGCAAGTTGACAGGCCACCACTCTAATGCAATCAAGTATCTTAAAGGCACTAATTTTTCATATACTAAGTTGTATTTTCTTCAAAAATTTCATCGATGTCTGTTATGGATATATGAGATATAATATCATGTGAACAAAAACAAACTCTAGGTCTCCTTGAAGATTTTTAGTATATCTCTTTTATTGAATCTAAAAAGCATTGATGTGTTGCTGAATGGTCTGGAACTTTTAAACCATTTACTAAACCATTTCCAGGCCTAGCAGCTTTCATTCCCCAATTTCATCTAAACATTCAATTGTTTTCACCTTTTATCAATGAGGGAACCATAGGGAGCCATTTTGATTCTTGACTATAAAATATTATTTTATCAGAAATCATCCTTATGGAAATGATGGATGCAACCCCCCCCCCATTGAATTCGATTTATCATGCTCTAAATATGTTTTCATTTGTTTGGATACTCCTCTCATATTGGTCATCAGTTTGAGGGTGATAATACTTTACTAAGATCAGCTCATTATTTAGAAAATGCATGATACACTTCCAAAACATAGAGGTAAAACATCAGTATCAATGAGATACAATCGATAGTGGAGTTATATAAAGCCTCAATGCTTCTTTGATGTATATCCTTGCACATTAATAAATTTAATAGTCCTCTTAAATCATAATGAATTATGATGTCTTTTTAAGATAATATACAAAAATCCAAATAGATTTATTTCCTCTTGACTTATGGGAAATACCATTGAATAATTCCATGATGATGCATTCACTTATCCTTATAGGTATGGGTAATTGTTTCATCACCCTCTTTTATTTTTTCCTTTCTCCAATTTCATTCTAACTCACAAGACATCCTGATTTATATTCCTCAATAGTCCACTTCATATTTTCCTAAAACTAGTTCTCACATAGATATTGATACATCTTTGTGATTCCATGATTGACAGAGAAGGTCGGGATTTGGGAATCACCCAATAACTCCATTACTAATTTAGGATTTAATGGTCTACTTATTCATGAAAAAAATCGCACAAAACCATTCTCATTAAATATTTAATATTAGTATTTATGTTTTTTATCATTTCCACATTTTTTTAAATTCACATATCACCTATTTGAGCTCCTTTGCCCTCTCTTGAGGGGATCGTGGAGCAATATTTTGTGAAAGGATTAATTTTTCTCCTTCCATTATTATTCCCATGTCCATCCTTTCAAAATATATGAAGATAAGATCCCTCCCAATTATAAAGAATAGAATAATTAGTCGATAATTTCTACATAGAGAATCTTACACTTTATTCAATATCATAGGATGGTCTGAATTGAGTACTTAAAGAACATGATCAGAAATGACCATCTTCATTAGTGTGTATTTAGATATTTCTGTGTGAATATATACTAGAAGATTTAGTAACATGTAAATAATTCATAATTCACCAAAAATTGATAATATCCCCATTTTTTCAGAGTAATGATCACTAAATCAAACTCTACATCATGTTTTGGGTAGTTCTATTCGGGATAATTCAAATAACATAATGTACATGAAATCACATTGTCATTATACCTTAACAGACACCCAATTCCCTTCTTCAACGCATTGTTAAATACCTAGATATTTTATCCACTTGTGAGTAGTATTAGTATAGGTGTAGTGATATTCCAAATTCTCAACTCATTGAATTTCACCTAACATTAATCATTCCATGAACACATGACTCTATTATAAGATATATGGGTTAGAGGGTTTGTAAATCACAAAAACAATTCCCAGCAATCGACGATAGAAACAATCTAATCCATGAAAACTATAGATATATTTCACAAATATTTGCCTCACCAATCCCTAAATATCTTCTATAATTTAATGGTTTACATATAATAAATTATTTCTTATGACATTCCACAATAAAGGGAAATCCTTCAACCTAAACTCACATTATCTTTACTTGGAATAAAAATTATCCTTTCATAAGGTCTTTAGAATATTACCTTGATATTACTCATGATACTCCTTGTTTTTGGTGTTTGTGAGAATATCATACACAAAGACAGCCAATTATTTGGAAAGGTAGTCCCTGAATAATTGATTCATCATGTCCAAGAATATTTTTTCTGAATTAGTGAGTCCATGAGGAAATATTATTAACTCATTATGATTATACCTTATTTGAAACTTTATTTTGGAGATATCATGTTTCATCACTCTAGCATGATAATATCTTGACATTAGATATTCCTTTGAGATGTATGTTTATCCATGTATAATATATAGAAAGCCATCAATCCATGGCATTAGTTACTTCTCCTTTATCATGATATTGTTGAATTCATGACAAATAATGAAAATGTACATTGACATATCCGTTTTTGTGGTGAAGTGGACTAGAGACCCCCATCATGAAGAACTGGGGAAAATAAAAAATATCTCCATATTATTCTATATTTTTTTGTTTATCTTCAAAATTTATAAAAAATCCATTCTATATAATGTCTTTGATAATAGTAACACCCCAGGTATATGCTTGATATAAATCAACCTCCTAGCTAGGAGGAAGACTAGGAACTTATTCTTGGAATGCATCAGTGTATCCCCTCACAATGGGCTTATCTTCAAGTATGATTATTTCCTTAGGCTCAATAATTTGAGCTATTTGGGATTTTTCAAAGGGATACAATATCCATTTTGTGGATTTTGGTTACAAATAAAATTCATCCAACTCTTTAGACTAGTACAAAATCAGTGGTCGATTCGTGAAATTAAGATTGGTTTCATTATTGCTGAAATTTATGTTATCTCTATATAGGTAACACCAATCCATTAATATGATTACATAAAATTCCACAAAATTGAGTATAAAAATGAATAATGGGAATTTTATCCACCAACACCTAATAGGGGAAATGTTGTATACTTATAATGAAATAATTTCCCCTTTTTTAGTTTTCAGCCAAAACTCTAATTTCATGGTTTGTGGTGGTGTTTGAATTGTTATAAAAATCTTTCATGATAATGAGGAATGTGTAGAACCAAAATAAAAAAGTATGTTATGTATTCCAAAATGAATAACAAGAATACCTATCACTTATTTATTTTTGGGATCCACATCATTGGTTGTGCTGAAAAAATCTCACCCTTTTTTCCTTGGAAGTAGTGGGTTGTTTCGGGAAACCCTTGGAATAGTTAATTGGTTTTAAAAGTGATATGGTTCCTAATAGTTGAACCAATGAAAAAATTGGAAATGTTTCAAAGAAGAATTTTTTTCCTCCACCACATTGTTGGGTTTCTATATTCTGTAATCGCTAGCTAGGTGTCCTTCCTTCTCATACATGATATATTTTTTCATCCCCCTTAATAAATTTCTGGGGGAGAAAACTTATTTACCATTGAAATGTTTTTTATTTATATTTATTAGAACCATAATATTAATCAATCAGAAAACCTGAATTAAAATCCACGTTTTGCTTCTAATTCTCAGGATACACATTATATTTTTTGATCTTCATATTGACTTTGATAGAACATCATAAAATTCCCTCATAACTAACAAAGCCTCAGATGAAAATGGATTTGAAAAGACTATGTTTCATCCCACCAATGAATTGTTCAATATTTCATTCAAGGGAAATGATACACCCATAGAAATATCATGTATGTCTTAGGATGTTTTCCTCATATGCTCTAAGAGAATATTTTCCTTTTTTTCTTAATGGTAATGAAATCTATTTCCATATAAAGTCAAAGAATGTGAGGAAAATATTTATAATTCTTTTTTTCAAAATTCCTTCCTCCCCATCACTTCAATATTTTCTTTTAGAATTATATTATTTATCAATGTCCCCCATTTTTCATCTTATCCCTTCAAATGATATGATTCCAGTGGAACATTAGCATGTTTAGAACAATGAGGGATGTAGAATATCTTCTCAATATAGTTGATCCATTTTTCCTTGATTAAGGGATGAAGTGATTCATTTATATTCAAAGGCCTTTTTCCACATAAACTATAAATTATAGTGTTTTTGTTCATAGGGGGGTTTGGGCACTCCTCCTAGTCCATGTTTGTATTCCGAACCCAAGTCACCTCCGATGGTATTTCCACAATGTTAATCATTCATGCTTCCTTAGGGTTGGTCATCTCATTGGGGGAATACATCACATTTCCCATCACATTAATTATTTACTATATTCATCTAATTTTTACCGTCGCATTGAATAAATTGAAAATTAGAGATGATTTTTTTGAACTATGAAATGAAATGAACAGAATCCAATTACATTTATGGGGTAACATATAAATTGATCTTATATCTTTATATATTAATTTCTAGGATTTAATTTGTGTTATCCCTGATCAATTTCCTAACATTTATTCTTATGGTTATATTTTCTACCTCAATAAATATTCATAATGATATTATGAATTTACCAAATCATATCCTTTGTGAGATTCCATCTATGAAGGAAACCAGGCCCGTTGTCATGTTTTTGTTCTTGATCGAGTCTAGAAAAACATGATGTTTTATTGGTTTACCCATATATACATCTAGGCTAGAGCCACTTACAATTTTATTATCTAGAAAGTTATGTATTTTCATGATAAACCAATTACTCAATAATTAAATAATTATTTATGTTTATCATAAACTTAGTCTTATCCCAAGGCATTTCTCTATAGTTTCCTAATCATAATACCAAAAATAAATGAAAAATTACTTCACTACCGTCTATAACAACCATTCACTTTATTCAACATTAAGACATTACTTATTACATAATAATGAACTTAATAAAACCCATATGATCAATATAATTAGTTTCTATGGGATCTTGGTACATTACATAATAATATAAAACAAGTAATACACTTTATTTATTGAAAAAGTCTTTATAATTTTTATACATAAAACAATATGGGATACCATGGGAACATACATAAGAGAAAGGTGAGCTATAAAGGCCAATAATTTAATAAACATGGAATAAAATTATGGGAGAAATACGAGTTATAAAAAAGTAATTCGAATGGTTCATAAAATGTGTGATAATAATAAACATGAATAATAATACCTGAAATATCATGATAGCATGATGGAAACATAGGAAACATGGAAAAAATGATAAACAATGCATCGTCATCATATGTTAATGATAATATCCAAGAAATCATGATATATATAATCTCATAGAGAAATAAACATAACTCTCTATCAAAATATTACATATCATGTGACTAAATATTACACAATGCTTTAGAGTGCTGTATAATTCAGGGTGCACCAGTCACATTAAATTCTTTCTCATGCATATGTGTATAATATAGATCATAAGACATAGATTCGTTCATTATAAAATTTTATTCCATGATCAAATAATGTATAATAAAAACATTTATGTCCCATTTCAAATAAATAAAATTTTATAAAGGTGAAAACCCTTTATATATAATGGGTATGTTATTAACTAAACAACTATTTTGGCATAGAAAACCACAGTGAAATTTTGTCAGCATAACGACGTCACATAAAAATACATAAAATGGGTTGATGAGATATAAAATTTTGTCTTATACTTTATAAAAAAATGGGATGTAAGAGGGGCATGGAAATACGTATCCCAACAATATGATTTGGATAATATAAGGAATATGATAACAATGAAATATTAACGAAGAAGACAAGTAGAGGATCCCTTACTTGAGTGTGTGACACTAAATTACTAGGAGGAGATTTTTTAGTGTATGGGGGAAACTTTGGAGGAATATAGAGAGGGTATGGAAGAGTAATGATTTGTTAAAGGAATTTTGAGTGAAGGTAAATGGGATCAATGTATTTTACATATAAAAAATTAATAAAGATTTATTTAATATTTCTCAAACAGAGGTTTTGGCCTCTGTATGATAAAATAACCAAAACCAAAATCCTTCTATGGGATTTGACCTATTTATGAATAATGGTAGTATTTTAATTATTTTATTTCGGTATAGGTTGAGAATAAAAAAATATAATGTCATTGATGTGCAATTTAGAAATACTCTTACAAGAATGATTTTAAAACTGTAAAATATATTAATGGTTTTTGGAGGAATCATAATGGATTTATATATTAATAAAATATTTATAAATTCAAAAAATATTAAAATAAAAATATATATTAGGTCTTATATACCCTTTATAGTATTTATTATATATATATTGTGTGATTATTATTTCAAAATAAATTCCATCTGTTTATTTGGTATATAAATTTTACTTGAAATTCTGACCGTCTAAATAAATTATAAAAAAAATTCATTTTTATAATTTCAACATAATATTACCAAATCAATTTTGATTTTATAAATATGATTCTTTAAATATTTTTATTTTCTCTTTCAAAATCAAAATTGATAGTTAATGATAAATGCCTGGTTTTTTTATAATAGGAGTTTTCAAACCCTTATAAAAATTAAATTTTACGTCATAAAAACTATATGATCATTTATATTTGATGAATTTTATTTAATGATAATATTATGTTAAATAATTAATTATTTTAATAGTACACTAATTCTTAAATTTAAATTCCATAATTGAATTTGAATATGACATAAATTATGATTATTTTTTATTGAACCAAAATCAAAATCATTTATATGTAACAATAATAGGATGAATATAATTTCATAAATATATTAAAAATAATGTACATAATCATATTTCTTCATTCATGAACCAAATAACTTTAATACACCATAAAAAACCCTAAGGGTGAGTTGTGCGATGATGATCCTTTCATGGGGTGGTGCGGGGAACATGATTTGGGATGTGCTTTTGATGAGATTGAACTTATCTCGTAAATGGTTTTTCTTATGATTAGGTTGTCGTATCTCAGTTTAGAATTAAACTAGAGAAAAGCCTAGTGATACTCTCTTCCTCAAAAGCTTGAATAAATTGTATTTATATTGTAAAATAGTAATCGTTGAGGCCATTACTTCTTTTGTGTCAATTGGATTTGATAAAACCATATATTTATACTAATCAAGTGATCATTATTCAAGGATTCTATTATCAATGCAATAGATTCGTAATGGTCTTTAAAATTCAATAAGATACAATACAAAAAAAATATGTGTCTATGTTTTCTATAAACATATTACATAATTATACATTTAATTAAATCATAAGTGGAATTATATTTATAATAATTCAAGTTGTTACATGTTGTTTATCAGATAATATTTTCTGATTATTTTTCTAATACTCCTTCAAATTATTCTATTTATCACATGTTCACATCATCCATTTAATTTTACATTATATAAAATATCATCCAGTATCTCTTAAACTAATTCCTCTATAACATTCTCATCTGATTGAATTACCACATACACAGTGCATCAACATAATTTCAAAAAATAGAAAACTTATCCTTGGCCCACAAAACCATTTTATATGGGCACAGAACATCCAAAAATAAAGTTAATCACATGAAATTAATTTTGAAATTACCATTACAAAATTTTCATTGTCCAATTTGAAAATTTACATCATCTGACCACATTCTATTATCCTAAAATGTTAGTTTGCTCTATAATTATTGGTAATGTCAATATTTTTAGAATTTCATAAGACATAGTGAGACTCATAGTCTCCCACTAAGATATGAAAAATATTGAACGACCATCTTAGCATAATTATGTTTTTTCACTTTTTAAGAGCTTCATAAATTCTGTCGAACCAATATATATTTACAAAACACATCCTCTAAAATAAATATTATAGTAGAATTTCAAACCAGTTAAACTATATACATTGTTACTAAATAACTTCATTGGAATGTCTTATATTTATTTTTATCGGCACATCCACTAATTGTTGAATTTCATCTAAACTAATTGACATATTCCTTATCACATAAACATATATCCAATGAAGATTATACCGAAATGATTATACATTTACTTGAACTAAACCATATGGTTGATGACACTTTGAAATCTATCTAATAATCATAAAAAAATTTCACTTTGAAACTTCATTCAAGTAAGTTTCATAGACATTATACATAACTAAAACATTATTATATAATATAAATGATTTATCTGATAGAAATGGTCTAATAACATTGTGAGAGAATAACTAGAGTTCTTATTCTTATAAAATTACCCAACATCATATAGTCACACCAAAAAATCTTCATAAACCTCAAAATAAAAATCCTCATATGAATGTAGACTTGGTTAATGAGATTTCTTGTATGTATGATATTAGTAACATTGATAATTCAAAATAATAAAAATAAATTAGACTTAAAAAAACTCTTTATAAAAAATAACATGATAAAGATAAGATAAATATTTAGAAAAAACTCAACCAGGTCACCTCAAACTGGTAACGTCTATTGAATACACTCGAGTCGAAAAGCATTGTCTCATCACCTTTGTATGAAAGTCGAACATTATAAAGTGATTTATGTTAGACAAAAAAAAACATAATGATAAATCCATCATTTATTATAAAAAACCTTCACAAGATATTATAATAACAAAATAAAATCAAAACAACGTAGTACTAGAATAATATTTCTTCCCTAAAAAATTTGTAGATGTGTGTGAATCATTGTAATGATTTGTAAAATGGAACATTTATGTGGTCCTCCAAGCATGGGTGAATGTGTGAAACTCAAAAAAGTTTATTTTTACCTAATCTTATTCTTATTACATAATACTCTACAATGGTATGTTTCTATGATATGAAAAATTTTCATGTTATATTCTTATGTTATTCTATAAATTATCACATAATTTGCGATCTATATTTTATTAGGTATAACAATCTTATATATCCATATTATACCCATATGACCATCTTATGAAAACATATGATCATTGATTATTAGAAATTATGAGTACCCTTACTGAACATCTATACTCACCTCTTTCATATATTTTCATTTCCTCATGTCATAATGAAAATTTATATATATGATGTGTCAAGAAGAGTATCTTGTGTATAGAATTTTTTTGGAGATTTTATAAGCTTAAAAAAGATTATGATGTTTCTTATATAGTTTAATGTTTTAGAATTAATTGAAAATGTAATTATTTTTATCTGTGATATTTTTTCCTAAATCACTAAAACACTAATCCTAAGAGATCATGGGAAATTAATGTAAGGAATTATTTTCTATACATATTATAATAATGATGAAACCACAATCATGGGATGTCAAGATTCAAAGATTCCATGTTAATTAAGAAGTTGTATGTTATCTAATGAAAAACCTTTAAATTTCAATATATTATCACTAATAATGCTTATATATATATTTTTAATAATACAATAGACTAATACCTTTTTTATGTACATTGAAATATTTGTATTTAATATTATGAAATTATTGATAAAAATAATTGAAAAAACTATTTAGATAATTCAAGGATGAATAAAATTAAAAAAAATTATCTATTTATGAAATATATTATAGAAAATGGAATGGTGAAATTATATTATGTGTCCACTTAAGATAAAAATTTCAATATTTTGATTCAGGAATAATTTGAAAAAAATTACTACAAATTATTTTTTCTTTGAGATTATCCATCTCAATATATATGATAGCTTATAGAATAGATCCCAATGAACTTAACGTGTTTATAATACCATGGTTTTTGAACAAGTGATATAATAGTAAAAAAAATTTAAAATTCTATTATTACTATCTATATGTGGTGTATGGAAAGGTAGGTTTCCCATATTAATTGACCGATTTAGCTACTAAATCCTTTTTAAATCCTTGAAAGTGTTTTCAATGTGTTTTTTAATATTATATTTTAAATACTCAAATTTACTGGGAGGGAGAAAATGATATATTTTCACAATTCATTGATGGTGATAAATAATCATGTAATTTATATATAAGGAAATTATCATTTGTTATTATACATAATAGATTTATAATGTGAATAATTTGGTATCATGGGTAGGTGTATTGATTTTTTAGCACATGATATTGTTATATGGTTCATTTATTTAAATTCTATTTTAATATTTTTCTAATAATGGGAATGATGCATGTGGGATGATCGTGGATAATTTTTATTCATATGGAAATATTATCAATATTCAATCATTTTATAATGATATTTATCAATGATTGTGAAAATAATTTCATTAATATTCAATCAGTAGTTATAATGAATCCTATAATTTAATTTTTTTAAAAATAATTATGTGTTATTATATATATTTTATGGACAAATATGAAGGAAATAATTTTAGAGGATCAGTTAATTTGCATCTTTAAGGATGGTAGAAAAATATATTATATATAGAAAAATCTTATGTAGAGGATCCATCCAACTTGATTTCAGTAAATTAATTTTAAAATTGTTTAGATTTCATGTGATATATCCTAGAGAAGTACATTCCACAATTGATATCCACAACAACCTAAATCCAAAAAATAGTGGATCCTATGGTTACTACAATTTATCTAAAAAATACGAATCTAAAAAATATTTTCATAATTGTTCCTCATTCATGAATCTATGTTTTATGAAATCCATAATCTAAATGGTATATAAAAATAAAATATGTGTGGAAAGAGAATATTTTATTGGAAAATGGGAATAGTGGGGATGTTGTAAATTTTTATATCAAGCATATATCTACATGAAGATGGTGAAAATCGATATATTTTTTATAAAACCAAAAAAATCATTCTTATCATCCTGATTCATATGTAAAAATAGTGTAGAATATTTTTGTATGAATATATCAATTTATATTATTTGACTGAAATGTTGGGAAACAAACCATGGTATGTGTTTCTATATATTATAGAATTACTTATTATATATACAATGTTTCTAAAAAATTAACTATTTTTATTGAAATAAATATATTTTCCCACTATTATTATAGAATTCAATGTTATTATAAAAAAAACATGATTTTTTTTATTTTATAAATGGTGGTTTTTTTCATGTTCAATAAAACTATATATTTTCAAGTCTATTATAGAGAAAATTTATTTGGAATATTTTTGGAAGATATTGAATCATCTGTAATGACATAAATATATTATTTTATCTTTATTTTATAGAGGAATTCAAATAATTCTCTCGAGGAATAATGTGGAAACATTATTAATATATGGAAATAAGATTGGATGTTAAAAATAAAGAGACTTGGAATCTCAAAGATATATAACTATAAAACAAAATACTTTCTATCACTCTTTTGAAACATTATTCAAAATATAAATAATTAATAATATTATATTATCCAAATTTATGAATATAAAAATTAAAAATACACTAAAATATTTATTTTCAATTTAATTTTTATTTATGAGATAAAAAATATATTCATAGGTGGAATGTGTCATTCATACGAGAAAGCTACGTGAGATTCGAACTTTGTGAGCTGTTATAAACCAATAATGATTTTCATTATGTTGTATATCCTGTATAAGGGTTGTATATTAGTGAATTTTTCTATATAAGAACATTGTAGTTATATTCACATTGGATGTAACCTAGCAATTGTGGAAACTATAAAATCATTTGGTTTATTTTACCTATCACATTAATATTTGTATAGGAAAGGTGGAATATTCCAATTAATCTAGAAATAGGATCATAAAATGAGATAATCTTAACAAAACATATACAAACTAACCCTTCTATTATATGTATCATTCTATTAAAAACATTTATAAATTCGTATATAATATGTCTTCTTGAAGGAATATATATATCTCTATTGATCTATAAAATTATAATTTAACATTCTCTACATTCTGTAAGATTCGTTAATAAATATGTTCCACAATACATTATAGTGATGAGATGACATACCAATATATGTTATAAGAAATTCATAAAAACAATAAATAATCATAAGGGGAAAGAGTTTATTAGAATCATATGTAATATAAACCACAATAAAGTATATAAATATTAAGTATTGGTTTTGCTAAATATTAATGAACCAATGTTTACTTACTTCTTAAAAATATAAAATATGATGTGATATTAAGAAAGTGGTCCCAGTACCTATTTCTACTTAATTTAAAAAAATATGATCCCCATTAAACCAATCTTATTATCAAATACAATTAAATTTTATTTATATTAAATAGATAAAAATCAAAATATGATTTTTTAATAACCATGATTATCACTATAATAATAGTAATGATTATGGTAATTCCCATTGCTAAAAAACGGTTTAATCGAAAAATGACTTATATTATAATAATTTATAAAATAGTATCATGGTTTTAAAAAAAATGTTGTTGAAAATGTTTTCATAAATTAGAGCATTTTCAAATCCCATTTTCCACATCATTATTTTAAAATCAAATAAAAATATAGTTTATATTGAAATTATGTTTCCAATTAGAAATCTACAACTAAGGTAAATATAATTATATCATTGTTAAAAATGTGACTTTGGTGGGATCCTCCAAAATATACATTAATTATTGGAAACCATCATATTATTTATTTTAATAGTCATTGTAATATTTTTAGATCCACATTTTGTTATATAAAAAGAAATAGTATAGATCATGACTATATATTTGAGTAATTTATAAATTTTTTTCATCCCTAATATTTTTATTAATAAATAAAGATAAGTATTTTATAAAAATATACTCTGATTACATTTATTAATCTATTTAAAATGATTCTTCAAAATTTCATAACATTCATACAAGGATAAACATGATATGTATTGAAAATGATTTACTCTTATTAGTAAAATGATTTTCATTACATTGGGTTATAAATTTAATAATTAAGGAAAACGTTTTCTATAGAATTTTGGTATTCAATTTGTACTGTAGATAAAGAATCATATGGGAATTATTTTATGGAACTTGGGAGTTATTCCTGGACTTACCGCTGTATACAACGATTATGATCTCTTCTAGAAAAGTTGGGGTTGGATATATTAACAAAAATAATGAAAATTTATATCAAATATATTTGTATAACATATGTATGAAATTTATTTGAATATTTTTATATTTATTTATCTTTTTTTGTTAACTAATAAAAATAATTATTTTTATAAAAATAAATATATTAATATATTTGGAATATTTTAAATTTTGGGATTCTATAATATTCAAGACCATATATTTAGGAGTAAGAATGACTATAGTGATTCAAGAAATATTTTGGTGAGATATTAACGTATCCCTTAAAATAATAAATGGTAGATTATTTATAATGTGTTGACTTTCAAATAAATAAATAATCCAAATATGCATGTCATTCCAGAAAGTAGTGGTCATGGATTAATGTGTGCATGGGAAAGAATATAGGCATCACTAACTATATTATATGTATGTATCGAACATGATATTTTCCTTATAGTTTGTTTTTTGAAACTAATAGGAGTAGGTAACTACAGTGTTAGAGTTCAAAAAATCTACAAGGTAGTCTAAGGATATGAGTTATCTACATCATAATAAATAATTTTTAAAAGATACATCTACATATTAAAAAAAGATATAAAAAATGTTTTAAATTCAATTATATCACAAACACTATTGGAATCTAGTTTATGGGACACTATGAAATATAATATCAGTATCTTATCATGAAATTATTTGGAACATATTTTAACAAATATAAATAAATACATGTTGTAAACCACACCCATCTAATAAATTCTTAAAATTTATATAAAAACATCATTATAAAACATGTATTTGAGTGAAATCATAAAAATGGATTATATTAACTGAAGATACAACATAAAATAGTAAATAAAATTGCTAATAAATAAATTAAATTATTAAAATGTGTATTTATTTGAGAATCCACTATTTTTATAATGAATTAGTGAATATATTTAATGAGTGGATAAAGATGCTTATTTTATAATTAATATGTATTCACATTATGTATATAATCTAATGTATATTTCTATGAAACCGATGATATAAATGAATTACGTAAATAATAATGCATTCAAAAATATAGATGATCTAAATATGATCTATCAATAAGAAAGGCAAAAATTATAAGAGGCTTTAAATACACAATTTAGTTGAAATGTGGTTTGATAAATGTACATCGACAGTCATTCAGATTTCATTATTTCTTATGTTAATGACTTATAGATTCTAGGATCCCCATTAAAGATTAATTTGAATATCAATATCATTTTTCAATAATTTCTAAATATAGTATTGATAACTTATTATTATCTAAAATATAAATTATTTTAATAAAAAATTTCCCAATATTGACAGCATATCCGGGATAGATGATAACGTTATGTGTGGACTATGGCATTTGGAGGAGATAATATCACTAAATCGAAGTGTTTAAAAAGATTTAAAATATACACAATTGTAGGTTCTAAACCAAATGATATGTTGTTTTAATAATTATGTTTTATGGGTTAAGATATTGTATTGCATGGTTTACAATTAAAATATAAAATAAATTTTATATATTCTAAAATGTCTTTATACATCTTATTTTTAAAATTTTGTATAAAAATATTCCCACAACTCATAATTGGTATAATTTAACAAAAAAAATTCATTTCAAGGATGTTTCAATAAATAGTTAAATCATCCATATGAGATATGATTGTAAATATTTTTTTAAAAAAATTATCGTAAATAAAATAAGTGTTAGCCTCCTGAGATAAAATTGTATGTGCCTTGGAAATTGTTTTTCAAAGAAATTTTGTAATACCCATAGATAAGTCTATTTTAGAATTTATAATTTTAAAATACTCATAATAAAGAATTATACCTTCTTAATTCAAGTGAAAAAAATTATATAATATTTTAATTTAGGATATATTATAAAAAATTATCACTATTTAAAAAGATAAAATTAAATCCACTAAACAAAATTTCAAAAACAATTGTCTAATATTTTTTGAATATTTATAATATAATGTTATTATAATTATAATATAAGTTTTATTTATTCCAAAATCAATATAATTCAATAATGTCATGAAATTTTAAGATTTATTGAAAATAAGTATTAATATAATTTCACAATATTGAACATATGGATTATGAATCATAAATATCACATTATACGAACAATTGATGTTTATAAATGTTATCTTGATAAAAGAGTTTAATTTTATGATTCATAATATGAACACAGACACATAGATATATATACACACACACATACACACACACACACACAAATACCATAAACATCAGTTTTTTCTCAATATCATCCAATGGATAAAATTTAGGGTTAATGTTATTTTACATATAGGATATGGTGGGATGGGAATTATAATAATAGTATTGTTAATTTATTCTTAATAGTGTTTAATTATATAATAATATGTCATGTCATTCAAATACATTTTTACTTTATCACTCTGTAATTACACTATTGTAAATATTGATAGAAAAATGATAACTAACCTCTTAATATTTGTCTCTGATTTATCACCAGTCAATTTTTATAATTAAATGGAAAGTGTTTTAATGAGATTTTATTATTAACATGTGTAATGTCTTAAATATATATTAAAATTTAACTAATTAATTATAAAATGAATTTTATATTGATACCCCATTTGATTATACAATATAGTGTTCTCAACATCGCAACATTGGTATGTTTTGGTGCATATTCATCATAATCGGAATTGATCCTGTAATGACCTAGAACCTAATATCCCAAATTCAGGGACCACATTATTAAATCGGCATAAGATACTAGGAATCACATCCCGATGGGGTGATTAGTTTTGTAGTCGTTGAAAACAAGATACATACATGAGTCTTTAATTAAAATTGAATATACACATTACATAATAATGTCTTTTGAGAATATAACAAATCCCACAATAATATAGTTTCAAATAAAGAAATGTATGCTTTATGGAATCTTGAAAAATCGAAATAAAATATTGGTGAGGTCATATGCTTCTTAGGGGTTAAAAATATTGGAATTTATCATGTATAAGAAACCATAATCAATATGGAAAGGAAAATAATGAAACATGCATTCCATTTAAATAACTTGATAATCATGTTAATTAAAATAATATTATATATGATAAGGAAAATAAATATAATAACATTAAATTTAATAGATAATATTAGAATTAAGTGAATCTATGAACTATAACATAGAAAAAAATCACATAATTAATAATAATTGAATTTTTAATGAAGGAAGTTGTTAATTACTGTACTTCTTGTTTTAAGGAACACAATTCCTTTACCATCAAGATATACCTTCATGATGTTTAAAAACATGTTGGGTTAAAACCAAAATATTTTTCTTCATTACATTTTACAAGATAGTTACTATCTAGCACTATCGTCTAGATAGTTTAAACCAATTTTGTTAAAAATTTGAACGATTGATGGAAAATAGATTTTTCATTATGAGATTACTGATGCATTGGGTGACTGGAATTAAAAATTCCCCAACCCATATATTTCTTGTCCAAATAATTATTTATATATTTAATTATCAATTTAATTCATAAACGATGTTCCTTATTATTAAATATCTATATAGAGTAAAGGATATAAATTTTTCAATTTGTCCACAATTAATAAATATTAATTAATGTAAAACTTGTATATAAAAATGGTATATGTATTAAGTTATAATAATATCAATGATAAATAATGTGTCATTTTAGGAGGAATTTAATGACCAATGATCATATGAATTTGTATAATCCAAATAGAAATTAGTGACAACAAATGTCAAATAAAGAAGTGAATTTCAATACACTCCTAGGAAAAATTGATGTTAAACCATACAAAGGAAGATGCAGGATGGTATCATTACAATATATAACAATTAGATAAATAATGGAGGTTTTTTTTCATTTATGAATATAGATTCCACCAAAATAATCATTAAAACATTTCATGAGAAAAATATCCTTTAATTTAAAAATCATTTTCATAATAGTTTTCATTTAAAATATATTTTCACTACAATTTTTTTAAAAAAATCCACTTAAAATGAAAATGTTTACAACAAATAATTAATGGTCATGATAGATGGAAATTTTTTCATTCTATAAAAGAGAATATAATATTCCTTTTTCAATGTAAAAATGCAAAGAAATTCCATGCTCAAAATAGTCAGCTTGATTTGATTCACATTTTTTTTAAAAGGTAGATGTTAATTATTTTGAAAATCGTGTTTAATTCCATTGAAAGAATTTTTTAATGATTGGAAATTATTTTAAATTCATTTGATTATTCCTTTTGAAAAGAATAAAAATATTTTATCAAATAATTTTGAAGAAAAAAATATTTTGGAGGAAACAAATTTTCGAACGAAGAGATAAAGGTCGTCATATCTTCTTGAAAAAAATTTATAAAAAACTGTAAGTACCAAAGCATGTATAAATTATAATATTACTTGAAAATATAATGAATAATCATAAGATAAGTAAATGAATTAGGGTTATTAGTAAATGTACCAATACTATCTTTTAACATAATTTTATGAGTAATCAATCTTGATTAGATTAAGATTGTGAAATAAACCATTATAATGATCACAATGTTGATGTGAGAATTAATAAATAAATATATAGTTTTAATAAATCATAAAGACATAAAAATATGTTAAATAAAACATAATATAATATAATTACATTATTCATGTAATGTATCAGATTTTTCCATGTATTACTTTTAAATATTATGTGGAATTATTACGAGACCGGGCAAGTAAAGACCCGGAAATTTCAAGTAATTTTTTTAAATACCCTTGAATTTTACGAGTCTATAGCTTCTGAAGACACTTTATTCTGAGGCCTATTGTGACCAGAATCAATTTCTGATGTTTATCTCGGGTACGTTCAGTGAACGAACGAGCATGTTTTTCTATATTTTGAACCAGTGCTCAAAATTAAAATCTGAGGGCACCGAAGAACTCGCAATGCCGGTAAATTCTTAACATGATCCATACCATAGTTTCGTTCACTTTGTTGGAGAATATAATTATTGGGGGTTTATTTAAGAAGTAAATAAAAATTGTCTGAACAATTTCTATTTTATAAGGAGGTTATTCCCTCCCATGGGTAGTTATGGGTGGGGCCCACAGCCACTTAACTACCCATGTGTGGATGTTAGAGAGTTGGGGCCCACATGAGCTCCACCTTTTAATTTCCTCTAAACTCATTAAAAACCTCTCATTAAATTGGCAACCCCCCCCCCATTAAATTCCAATCCCTCCACCCCACTCCATTAATTCATGTCAACCCATAATTTAATGTGGATCCTTCCTATTTCACTCCTTTTTAATTAATTGCCAACGCGTTTAATAAATGGGGACCTTCCCTCTCCCTTCCTTAAATTGTTGTCAACACATTTTATTTAATGTGGTGAATTAATTTTGGGAGAGTTACTTCGCGTGTATAATAATATAATAGGAGGAACTTATTATTTTATTAAGGGGGAGAGCATTCATTGTGACGGGAATGTCGAGAGAACTCATGAGGTTTTGGAAGAATGCTGGCCTCCAACGAAGAATGCTGGTTCCTCGAAGAGCAACAACGTGCCATCAATCCTCTTCTCTGAGACAAGAGAGGAGACGCCGCTTCCTCCTCGGCACACTCCGACGACACCTAGGAACCCTTTCCCCACGATGTCGCCTACCGTGACGCCGAGTTTCGTCTTTATTTCTTGAGGTAAGGGAATTTGTATATATTTCATTATGTGATTCATCCCCTCATCATGGCGTGATATTTTTGGATGATGTTTTGAACCACTAACGCGGTGGGTTCGGACTAACGAACAGGTCCGAACCCACCGCTACATTGTTCTTGATGCACTAAATATTTGGCGACAACAAAGTAGGACCGAAATGGCGATTGGAGGCTGTCACAGTGATGTACGAGTCCCGAGATGACCGCGGGCACTAACGAGAGAAAAATCAGACCACTGGAAGGACTCTGGTGGCCTGTTGAAGCCCCCAGTGATGCGGGCGCTGGCGGGTTGGGGCTGGTGGCCGGAGGCGGCGGCGCCCTGGCGAGCCGTCGGCAGAAGCCCTCTGTGGCTAAAGCCGTGGCGGCGAGGGCGGGATCCTGCGGCCGCGCATGATCTAGGGAAACCGCGGTTCCATCCTAGTGCCACGTCTGCGAAACAGAGGGGGGGTCGTGCCTCCCCCCTCGCTCGGCTCACATGTCGAGCCAGCATACCCCCTGGCTGGGTCGGGCAAGTCACGTGGACCGGGCCGCACCGGCCAGGCCGGGTCGGACCTGACCTAGACCCCCACTTCGAACCATTTCTGGTATTTTTCCCATAAGTTTAACGAAGAACATCCAATCGACACACCTACAGTTGCATAGGAATCCTTGGATCTAGTAGGTAGTTTTGGTATATTACACTCGAGGTTTTGGAAATGTTTGGGTATGGTCGGTTTGGTTTGAACCCGAAACCAACCAGACCCTTCGAGCGGAAATGCTTATAACTTAAGGACCAGACGTCCGTTTGACATGACGTCAACTGCATTTAATTCCTCTTGATGAGACAATACTTTTGGCTTACTCTAATTGATATTTGGATGTACCTGTAGTACGATCGAATTGGTTTGAACTTAATAACCAACAGGGGCCCTAGGGCCGAAAAGATAATAACTCTCAGACCGGGCGTCCGATTAACACACCGTCTGTCACGTTGGGTTTCTTTTAATGAGGCGAAACATTGGGATACATAAAATCTAGACTTCGTGACCATTTATGTATCGACACTCTTGCTCGAGGAGCGGACCCTCCGAGAATCGAGCATGTTGTGTGCAGGAACCCTAGAGCTGGCTGCAACTGTGAAGATGAAGAATGCACTTAGATCCTCCAGGGTTCGGCAGTGAGGACCACTGTACATGGATCCTCCGTGGGTTCAGAAGTGACAACGACACTACTGGGATCCTCTATGGTTTCGACGACGATGACTAATGTTCTTGTATCCTATGTGGGTCCGACAATATTTGACCTCTCTAATTGTATTCTGAGTGGGTCCAGTAGAGTAGCTGGTCTTTTATCCTATGTGGGTCTGACAGCTTAGATAGTCTTGTATCCTATGTGGGTCTGACATCTTAGATGAATCAGTGGCTACATATTATCATCTCTATCACCTTACAAAGTGTATGACAATGTGACTTGAGTCTTGATTTCAATCATTATCATCGATGTGATTGACTTTCCTTCCTGTGTGGATTGGTTTGTGCTTTCCTGTGTGGAATGGGTTGTGTTTTTCCTGTGTGGACTTGGTTGTGCATGGGATCGAGTGTTGGAGCCGTTTTGTAATTGGTGACTTAGGTATATGTATGGGCATGTACCAAAGTAAATTCGGTTAATACATCGTGATTGTATATTTCCTTTGTGGTTTATCCTTCGTCGATTCTCAGAGACCATTCGAGGTCTCGAGGTCCCTACTGAGTAATGTAAAATCACCCCTACACGGGCTATGCCCGCACTATGTCGTGTTGGATGTAGAAAACGGACAGCACTGATCGAGGTGGAGGCTTCTAGAGTTGGGAAGTACTCGGAGGTTGACCACTTGGAAGGACGTACATGGAGCGGACGACCGGACCCGAGGAGCTGAAGAGACTATCTGTACCCACCCTTCAGGTGGGATTTCTGTAGGATGAATCGGTGTTGCTGTTTTACATACTGCTATAGTACTTTCCTTTCAGTTGTATTGTACTTTCTGTTGGGTTTGTATACTGTCCCATTTACTTTCAGCACTTACCTTGTACCTAGTTTTACTTAGTGCTTACTTCACTTGAGTACTCTGTTGTGTTTTTTTTTACTTTATAAAAAGGCAATGCCTTCCCTTTATATAAATATTTACAACTTTGTTGCTAGTCTCCATCCCCAGGCCTATCTAAGTTGGCCTTGGGGTAGTCATGACATGGGCCCCAGGGACGGATCGTGGAAAATTGGTATCAGAGGAGTTGGTTCTACCGTAGAACTCAAGACTCTGATCCTTACCTTCTGTGAAGCAATAATGTTAAGAGTATTGAGTGTGTTTTTCAGTCCAGGGATTCCAGTGTCGGTGTGGTGGTCGGCGTATCCATACATAAGGACCGTAACCTCTGATTTCCGACTCAGTGCATGAAAACACTGATTGCTTGTGTGTTTCCTTTCAAAGGTTTTCTTTGTGATTACTTTGTGTCAGCTCACCAGGTATATTGTTTGACCGTGGCCCACCTATTTCTTTTCAGGATGGCCCCATGAAGGTAGCTAGCCAAGGTTCCTAGTTACGTGCAGGATGGTAGCCCACCAAGCGACAAGGACTCAGTGCAAGGCCCCATTACAGCAGAGGAACCAATAGTACCACTACCTGCTAATCCACCGATTCTACCATCCCCATCAGCGGATAGTGCACACCGCCTGAGTGCATTACATGAGTTTCAGAGACAAAGGATAGACAGGTTCCACAGAGAGACAGATATTCAGGCAGTCGGGGATTAGCTGGAGGCTATCGGCAGAGTCTTCAGACTGGTAGGGACACCAGCAAATCTTATGGTGATCCCTGTCGCGAGTCTCCTACACACAGAAGTATGTAGATGGTGGTTCCTGATGCTCCAGGTTCACGATGAGGCATCCCTTATATGGACAGTCTTTGAGAGCCTCTTCCGCTCAGAGTTTGATCCAGCCACCCTCCGTGCGGTGCACATCCATGAGTTACTACAGCTGCGGTAGGGCATCATGTCAGTAGTGCAGTACTAGGTGAAATTTACCGTTCTCTTGTGCTACTCCATAGACATGGTATGAGACCCATTCATTTAGGCCCATACTTTTGAGCAGGGACTAAGGCATGAGATTAAATCTTCGACAATTTCCCTCAGCATCCCGACACAAGCGGGTGTGCTGGAGCGAGCCCTGTTAGTGGAGAGCTTTCTCGCCGAGCATCCATCACCAGTGAGACCCCCCACAGGATGGCACGAAGTAGAGTCTTCTGCAGCAGGCAGTCAAAAGATGATGTAGGGGTACAAGAAGACCAGTCCGTCATTTGGGCGACCTCAGGATACAGGTTCAGCTGTGCAGGGGACATGGTGCAGAGCCAGCCTTACAAGGAGTAGAAAATGTTATGCATGTGGCGGGCAGGGCCACATGGATCGTGACTGCACGACCCACCATGAAGAAGAGTAGCAAACGGTGGAGAGACCTCCCAGGTAGATGCAGAGGTTCGACTGTGGCGGTCCATAGGGAGCAGGCAGACGAGGCAGAGGAGATGGTCGGGCAGCGGTTTGTGGATGACGCTTCGAGGATCTACCACCACCTCCCCCAGGAGGTCCACACCGACCATAGGGAGGTGGTGGGAAAAGGCAGCCTCAGCTCCAGGCAGTGGAGGCTTACAACCACGGTGCACCCGAGATGATTCGAGGTACTATATGATTATAGTCCACCCTGTCTATAGTTCTTATAGACATAGGTGCAAGTCATTATTTTATTTCCGCTGCCCTTTTTCAGAGCTCAGAGATTCTGAAAGAGCCGTTTGTTCGATCCTTACGGCTAGAGACTCTTGAGGGAGTACACTTGGCGATTACGTACTAGTGTCGGCAGTGTGAGCTTACTCTAGGAGGTGAGAGCTTCGTCTGGGATCTTCTTGTAGTGGCGTCGAGGCCTTATGACGTCATCTTGTGCATGGAATGGTTATCTACAGTCAATGCTCAGATTTACTATATTAGGTGCATGGTGCGGTGTGTCCGCATGGATTGGACTAGGATCACCTTCACCGGTGAGAAGGGAACCATCGCCACACAGGATGGACTTACGCATAGGAGAGGTCAGCCGGTCACACATCAGTTGTCTAGTCCCATCCTCGGAGCGATTGACGTGCGGAGTCTGAGTTGTCCTGTTGTGATGGATCAGTATGTGGACGTTTTTCCTGACAACATTTCATGATTACCTCCCTGCAAGGAGGAATATTTCTACATAGACATGTACCCTGGGACATCACTGATATCTTCTCCAGCATATCGGATGGCTCCCGCCGTGCTTCGTGTGCTGCGGGTACAGATGGAGGACTTGCAGTGAAAAGGTTTCATCCGACCTAGTGTTTCACCCTGGGCTTCTCCGATTATATTTTCCAAGAAGTTGTATGGGAGCTTGCGACTATGTGTCGACTACCATTGCCAGAACCAGGTGACCGTGAGGAACAAGTATCTGCTTCCAAGGATTGACGACCCATTTGATCAGTTGAAGGGAGCACGTAGGTTCTCGAAGATAGACCTCAGCTTAGGCTATCATCAGCTCCGAGTTCGGGATGAGGATGTGCAGAAGATAGCCTTTAGGTGTCAGTATGGACACTATGAGTTCTTAGTTATGCCCTTTGGTGTGACCAACGTTACAGCAGTGTTCATGAGTCTCATTAACAGGATCTTCTAGCCCAACCACAATCGGTTTGTCGTAGTCTTCATTGACGACATCCTGATTTACTCGACCACCAAGGAGGAGCATGCCTACACCTTACGAGTTGTACTGGATACACTCAAAGAGCACTAGATGTATGGAAAGATCTCTAGGTTACAATTCTTGCATCAATAGGTTCACTTATTAGGGCACCTCATCTCAGACGTGGGAGTTGTAGTGGATCCCGCGAAGGCCGAGGCGGTACTTGCTTGGGAGCCACCAAGGAGCATGACGGAGGTGCAGAGTTTCCGAGGTCTGGCTGGGTACTATTATAGATTTGTTCCAGTCTTATCCAGAGTTTTAGCACTGCTTACAGCTATGAAGAAGAAGGGAAAACCCTTCGTGTTGTCATATAGATGTCAGCAGAGCTTCTAGGAGCTGAGGCGGAGATTGACCAGTGCACCCATATTGAGGCTACCGGAGGAGGGCGTAGGGTACTTAGTTTACTACGGCACATCAGGGACCAGACTCAGGTGTGTCCTGAAGTAGGAGCGAGCATTGACCACTTACAGTTCATGGAAGTTGAGGCAGTACGAGTAGAACTACGCTACCCGTGACCTGGAGTTAGCAGCAGTGGTCTTCACCCTGAAGATGTGGCGGGACTATCTGATGGGCGAGCGCTTTACAGTCTACTCTGACCACTAGAGTCTCAGGTATATTTTCTCATAGAAGGACCTGATCCTGAGATAGCGGTGATGGCTAGAGATCCATCAGGATTATGAATTTGAGATTTTCTATACTCCTGGGAAGGGAAACATTGTGGCTGATGCTCTCAGCAGGAGATCAGGCATTCAGTTACTTGGAGAGGTGACAGAGCAGTTAGCCGCTTTGCAGATATCCATTATGGATAGAGATAGGGCAGCCTATCTATAGTCTGTCACAGTCAATCCTACACTTCTTCAGCGGGTCAGAAAGGAACAAAGTGGAGACATGGACTGTGAGGCGCGACGTGCTCATATATCCTCAGGGCTAGCACATGAAGGATTTTTTAAAGGTGGTGACCATGACATCCTCTCAGGGGTCGTACCATGGTACTTGTTTCACTGTAGGAGGAGGTGCAGAGGGGGTTCCACACTTCACTCTAGTGTTACATCCAGGAGTAGCGAAGATGTATCCGGACCTCATACTACAACACTGGTGGCCGGGTATGAAGAAAGATGTGGCAGAGTTCGCTTCTCGATGCCTCACTTCCCATTGAGTGAAGGAGGAGCATCAGGTACCAGCAGGCTCGGTACAACCCTTAGAAGTTCCGGAGTGGAAGTGGGATGGGATATCCATGGATTTCATGATGGGGCTCCCACGTACTTCCAGAGGACACAACACTATTTGGGTGATCGTAGACCGACTCGCCATGTTGGCTAACTTCCTACCGATCAGAGACTAGGGCTCAATAGAGAGCTTGGGACACCTCTATGTTCTGGAGATCATATGGATTCATGGTGTGCCATCATCTATCATCTCTGATCGAGACGCTCACTTTAATTCCTAGATTTGGAAGGGGTTACCGGGGGCTTTTGGGACGCATCTACTCCTGAGCACTGCCTTTCACCCTCAGACGGATGGCCAGATAGAGAGGACCATTCAGACAGTCGAGGACATGCTCCGTGCATGTGTCCTTGACTTTGGTCGCAGCTGGTAGGATCACCTACCCTTGTTGGAGTTTGCGTACAACAAAAACTACCACTCCACCATCAGGATGGCACCTTACGAGCCACTATACGGCTGACCATGCAGATCACCTCTATGCTGGACCGACCCAGGGGAGTCTGCACTCTTAGGAACAGAGATGGTTCAGGCTACGAGGGAGAAGATGCATATCATCCAAGAGGGGATGAGGACTTCCCAGAGCAGACAGAAGTCCTATGCTGATATGAGGAGAAAAACACTGGAGTTCGGGCATGGAGACCATGTATTCTTATGGGTCTCATCTCAGAGTGGGTTGCATAGATTTGGGCGGGGCCACAAGTTATCTCCACGCTTGATCGGGCATTTTCAGGTTGTCAGCAGATTAGGCATGGTGGCTTACCACCTGGCCCTTCCACCTCATCTACACCGGGTGAACGACGTCTTCCATGTATCTCAACTGAGGAGATATGTGCCTGACTTGACGCATATCATCAACCACGGGGACCAGGACATCGGTAATAGAGCAAATTTTGTGGAGGTCTCAGTTGAGATCGAGGATAAAAAAGAGCGGGTCCTACGTGGGAGGTCGATTTCTCTAGTGCGCATTCGTTGGCAGGACGTGAACTTCATGGAGAACACATGGGAGCGGGAGGCTCAGATGCATGCTCAGTACCCTCTTTTTTTCCCCTGTTTATGTTGTGGCTTTACGGGGACACAAATCCATGAGGTGGGAGTAATGTATGGACCCAAAAATTTCATAGAAATCTTTTAAAAATACTTTGGAATTTTACGAGTCTGTAGCTTCTAACGCCCCATGATTTCGAGACCTGGTGTGCCCAGAATCAATTTCCTAAGTTTAGCTCAGGTACGTTCAGTGAACGAACGAGCATGTTTTTCTATCTTTTGAACTGGTGCTCGGAATTAAAATCTGAGGGCATCGATGAACTCGTAATGCCGGCAATTGCTTAACGTGATCCTTATCGTAGTTGCCTTTTTATTGGATGAGATGACAATTATTGGGGGTTTATTTAAAAAGTAAATAAAAATTGTCGGAACAATTTCTATTTTATAAGGAGGTTATTACCTCCAATGGGTAGTTAAGGGTGCGGCCCATAGCCACCTAACTACCCAAGTTTGGGTATTTTGGTGATACGGGTTTTTTTATTTTTTTTATTTTAATGGGTTGATGGTTGAAAGATATAGGGAAATGGGGTTATTGAGCGCCACATGAGGTGGCGCTCAAAGAAAGAGGAGGTCGAGCGCCACTTGATTTGGCGCTCGTCCATTTTGGCGGAGGAAGCCTTTAGCGCCACTTGAAGTGGCGCTGAATGAATAAAAGAAAACCATGCAGCACCACTTCATGTGGCTCTGCCCCCTTACTCCCTATTTATTCAGCGCCACTTGAAGTGGCGCCGAAAGATACCCACCACCTATAAATAGGCCCCACACCCACCCCATTTCTCATCTTCCCCTCACTTCCCCTGCTCTCTCTCTCAAAGTTATCTCTCCAAAAATCTCTGCCCTGCACCTTGCCTCTCTGGTTGCACTTTCTTGCCTCTCCGGTCGCTATGCCTGCATAGCTACGTCTCCACAAATTTGAGGTAATCTTTCTTTAAATTTATTTAATATTTTGATTTAATAATTTAGTTGTTTAATTTATAGGATTAGTTTATAATATTTGTATTATATAAATAGTGTAGTTTTTTAAATATAATTAGGTAATGAAATGATTATAGTTATTTAATTAATTATGTAATTATAATTAAGTAATTATAATTAGGTAATTATAATTAGGTAATTAATTAATTATAATTAGGTAACTAATTAATTCTAATTAGGCAATTAATTAATCATAATTAGGTTAATAGTTAATATTAATTAGGTTAAATAATTATAATTACATTAATAATTAATTGTAATTAGGTAATTAATTAATTGTAATTAGGTAATTATTTAATTGTAATTAGGTAATTAATTAATCATAATTAGGTTATTAATTAATCATAATTAGGTTATTAATTAATCATAATTAGGTTATTAAATAATCATAATTAGGTAATTAATTAATTATTATGTGGTTATTAATTAATTGTAATTAGGTAATTAACAAATTGTAATTAGTTTATTAATTAATTGCAAATAGGTTAATAATTAATTGTAATTAGGTTATTTATTAATTCTTATTAGGTTATTAATTAATTCTTATTAGGTTTTTAATTAATTCTTATTAGGTTATTAATTAATCATTATTAGGTTATTAAAGAATCACAATTAGGTAATCAATTAATCATAATTAGGTAATGAATTAATAATAATTAGGTTATTAAATAATCATAATTAGTTTATTAAATAATCATAATTAGGTAATTAATTAATCATAATTAGGTAATTAATTAATCATAATTAGGTAATTAATTAATCATAATTAGGTTATTAATCAGTCATAATTAGGTAATTAATGAATAATAATTAGGTAAATAATCAATCATAATTAGGTAAATAATCAATCATAATTAGCTAATTAATTAATCATAATTATCTAATTAATTAATTATAATTAGGTTATTAATTAATCATAATTAGGTTATTAATTAATTATAATTAGGTTATTAATTAATCATAATTAGGTTATTAATTAATCATAATTAGGTAATTAATTAATCATAATTAGGTAATTAATGAATCATAATTAGATAATTAATTTATTATAATTAAGTTATTAACTTATAATTAATAATTTATTAATTAATTAGGTAATTAATTAATCATAATTAGGTAATTAATTAATCATAATTAGGTAATTAATTAATCATAATTAGGTAATTAATGAATCATAATTAGGTAATTAACGAATCATAATTAGGTAATTAATGAGTCATAATTAGGTAATTAATGAATCATAATTAGGTAATTAATGACTCATAATTAGGTAATTAATGAATCATAATTAGGTAATTAAGGAACCATAATTAGGTAATTAACGAGTCATAATTAGGTAATTAATCAATCATAATTAGGTAATTAATCAATCATAATTTTGTAATTAATCAATCATAATTAGGTTATTAATTAATTATAATTAGGTTATTAATTAATTATGATTAGGTTATTAATTAATCATAATTAGGTAATTAATTAATCATAATTAGGTAATTAATCAATCATAATTAGGTAATTAATTCATTATAATTAGGTTATTAATTAATTAATAATAATTTATTAATTAATTAATATTATGTAATTAAATAATTATAATTAGGTTATTAATTATTCATAATTCTATTATTAATTAATCATAATTAGGTAATTAGTTATTCATAATTACGTAATTAATCAATCACAATTATGTAATTAATTAATCCTAATTAAGTAATTAATAAATCATAATTAGGTAAATAATTAATCATAATTAGCTAATTAATTAATTATAATTAGGTTATTAATTAATAATTAATAATTTATTAATTAATAAATATTATGTAATTAAATAATTATAACCAGGTAATTAATTAATTATAATTAGGTAATTAATTAATTATAATTAGGTTATTAATTAATTATTATGAGGCTACTAATTAATTGTAATTAGGTTATTAATTAATTGTAATTAGGTTGCTAATTAGTTGTAATTAGGTTGTTAATTAATTGTAATTAGGTTATTAATTAATTGTAATTAGGTTCTTAATTAATTGTAATTAGGTTCTCAAATAATTGTAACTAGGTTATTAATTAATTGTAATTAGGTTATTAATTAATTATTATTACGTTATTAATTAATTATTATGAGGTTATTAGCGAAGTAGTTATATTAATTAGCAAAGTAGTTATATTAATTAGAGAAGTTGTTATATTAATTAGCGAAGTAGTTAAATTAATCAGCGAATGAGTTACATTAATCAGCGAAGGAGTTATATTAATCAGCGAAGTAGATATATTAATTAGCGATGTAGTAGTCAATTGATTCTGGAATATACCTTTGCAAATACATTCTAGGTATGATAATGAATTTAGTTTCCAATCTACCTTGACCTCTGTTTTTAATTGAAGTTATGAACTTGAATTTAGTAGTTCGATATATTTTTTGCATATTAAGTGTTAGAGTTGTCATGAAATGATTGCTCTCTTGAGTAATGTATCCCCGGGTAGAGGGGCTTTGGGTCGGACCACCTACTTTCCTGGAGGCTTTCCTTGTCTAGGAAAGTGAATGGGGTTGGCTATCTGTCGCTTTGGGCTTATTCATGTGGAGATTTTCAATTTCGTATAACTATATGATTTTACATGATGTGTTCGTGTACCACATGCATATAATGCATGTGGATATGTATAAATATGTTTGACTTCTATTTTTGGGTAAGTAACAAAAACTTGTGGGTCGTGTAAATAGTTACACATCAATATGGTTTGAACATATTGATTTGGGGGAGGTATTAGGATTCTAACCTAAATTACCAGAAGCATGCATATATAAATTGATTCTTTAATCAGATTTAATTAATAACAATGGTTTCTTTTAGATAAAAAAGAAGGTCACCACCTATATTTATTACAACGGTCAAATAATTGAGACAGAACAAGGATGTGGTTATAATATACATCCAGAAGCAGTTGTGATGCTTGGAGGATGTACTACTTTGGAAGCTGGGCAAATGAAAATTCATCGAAAGTTAAAACTGTAGAGGAATCAAGTGATAGAGTCCATCAAATTCAGACATCTCCAATTTATAGATAGGTTTTGGAATGTGCCCTATCCGATAAATGATTATGATGATTTGGAATATATACTTTCATTTGTTAAGTATATACCTGAGAATCAAATGATGGAGTTGTATGTCACTATAGCTACAATGGAGGTTCCATCAACATTGGAAGTTGACCCATCTCAAATTCATGAGACTATGTCATATGCTCCTTCACATCAAGAAGTTCCATCAGCATCGGTAGTTGTTCCATCATTTCCATTGGCCACAGTTTCAATGGATAGTCCTCCACATACTTTAGATGCATTGGTTGATGAATTTGAGGATGATGATAATTTCAAAGAAGAAGAAGAAGAGGAAGTTGAAGAAGAAGAAGAGCATGTGGAAGATCAGTCTATACCAACTCATGTGAGGTTCAACCGACCATTGAACCATCCTCCACTATTGGCTTCATGGTCGACTGAAGGCATGAATCGCTTTCCAGAATTTGATTATTCACTTATTACTCCCAGTTCATAATTTCCAGGAATCATTGGTGGCACAAATCGAGTGTCAAATAACAGTGTTCTGTATATTGGCAGAGAGTTTGAGAGAAAAGAAGCAACGAAAAATGTGATAAAACAATATCACATTGAATGGCATTACTCATATGTTGTAGAAGACTCAAACAGATCATACTATTTGATCCGTTGTGACAAATATGAATCGAACTGTCAAATGCGTCTGTGAGCTATTATTGATAACACTTTTCACTGTTAGCGCATCACAATATTTACTCCACACACTTGTGTGAACCCAAACTTGGAATAGGAACACTCTTCATTAGATGCTGAGTTTGTTTCAACTATTATTGTTGAAATGATTAGAGCATGTCAAGATGTCCATGTGGTACTGGTCATTGAGAGAGTCAAATAGCTGTTTGGGTATCAAATATCTTACTGGAAGGCATGGGCAGCATGACAAAAGGCTATTGTGAATGTTTATGGTGATTGGGATGACTCTTATCGAATTTTACCAAAACTGTTGGATCTTCTACACCACAATAATCAAATAGTCTATCAGATACATACTGTTGAATATGTTAACCAACAAAACCAACTTGACCTCTAAATGGTTGTGTTAGATAGATTATTTTGGACATTTTTACAATGTGTGGCGGCTTTTAGACATTGCAAGCAGTTCATACATATTTATGGAACATTTATGTATGGAATGTATAAATGAACTTTATTGATTTCCGCCACACAAGATGGAAATCTATCCCCTCTTCCTATAGCATTTGAAATTGTGGAGAAAGAGAACTTCTCATCATGGAGCTGGTTTCTAGCATGTCTCTGAGAGTTTGTTACAGATGCACAAGGGATTTGTCTTATTTCTGATCACCACCGTGCAATCAAGGAGGCGATACAGTCTGAGGGTATTTTGTGGAGACCACCCTATGCCCATCATCGATATTGTATTCGACACATTTCCTGCAATTTGCGAAAGAAGTTCAAGAATGATTCGATGAAAATGGCGATATTAAAAATTGGTATGAACATCATTTTTCTATTTAAAATGTTTTTGTCATATTTATTTTCATAACTATTCAGATGATAACTTGTATGATAGCATATGACCCTCAACAACAAAAGATGGAGGAGAGTCTTCAAGATATTCACAGAGTGAATCTGGAAGTGTATGATTACATGATGAAAATTCCAAAGCCGAAATGGTCGTTGGCATATGATGATGGGAGGAGATATGGTCATATGATGACAAACATCGTAGAATGTATAAATGGAGTTTTCAAGGGAGTTCGAAAACTACCTATCACAGGTAACTACGAATATTTGAATATATGTTACCCAGAAGAGTTACTATTATAATATAATATTTGTATAATGTCGTAAATCTAAATTTTAGGGTTGGTATAAGAGACCTTCTATCATAGTGTAAAGTACTTTTTGGAATGAGGAAAGAAGGATGAAGAGGGCTTGAACAGAGGGATGCGCTATGGACAGCATTTCCAACGCGAGCTAGAAATAGTTCTTTAGGAGGCCGCAAATTACAGTGTAACTGCATTTAATCGCCCAGAACAACGATTTGAGGTCGCTGATCCCGGTGATGATGTGGAATGTAGTAATGGTTGTGTGCGAGTTGTTTTATCAAAGAAGCATTACAGTGATTGTGGAAAATTTCAAGCACTGAGATATCCCTGCGACCATGTGATTGCTGCATGTACTTATGTACACGTATCTTGGGAGCAGTTCGTTGATCTAGCTTATCGACTAGAGAGCATCAACTCCTGATACAATACTCCATGGATGCCAATCGGGGAATATAAGAATTTTTGACTACCTGATGGCACACCAACGCTTCTACCGAACAACAATAGACTTTGACCTAAAGGGAGACCAAAGTCGACTCGTATTCGGAATGAGATGGATTGGCCTAGTGAACATTCAACTGGATGGTGGTGCAGCATATGCCTCCAGGAAGGTCATACGAAGACACGTTCCCCTAGACACATAGGGCAATCCTCTAATGGTTAAAATGAATCATGTACTCTATCAGTTACTGGAAAACATTATACATGTAATCATTTTTATCATTATCTTCATTTTTAATAATATTTGTCTTACTTGTATATAGGGTAACTTTTGGAAAATGTACCACGATTTCATGTGATATTTTTTGTCGAATGGTCAACATTACATAAGTAGCTTTAAACAGACAACACCAACTCAAAAAAAGGAATGTACCTGTATAAGAATACAAAACTAGTTGAACTGTTAAATGAAAATGTCGTCAGTTTTTTATAATGAAAGATGAACTTACAAAAACCACAAAAAAAACGAGGAAACTCCTAACATCATCACCCCAAAACCCCAACACGGGAGATAACAACTAACCCAATGTTTTTATGCGTCTGTCAATATTAAATGATAAATTTCATATCTTACATGATAAATGGAATATCTTACATGAAATTAATTTTTTACTGTTTTCACATTCAGATGGAGTGACCACTTTTATCTGGTCAGGAGACGCACGTGTCGCGTGATGTGTTGGCGCGACGACCTGTTAGACATATTCATGTTCGGGGAGCACATCGTTTCCATTATGAGACTTCATCGTCGGCTATTTGTCCATACCTTAGATGTGAAGGGTTTTACGGAGTCACTATGTGTGACTTCAATACCATCGACCATCATTTGATATTTGTGTTGGTTGAGAGATGGCGGCCAGAGACACAAAATTTTCATCTCCCAGAGGGGGAGATGACTTTTACATTAGAGGATGTTGCCTACATGTTGGGGTTACCTATCCATGGAGATGCAGTTACGGGTGCCAGTACTGGCGATTGGGCTGTCGTCATACAGAGGCTGCTAGGCATTGATGTCATCGGCGCACGGGGTGTCCTCCAGGGTTCACGTTTGCGCATGAAGTGGCTTGATCAGCATTTTGACGTCATTCCAGATGATGCAGATGGGGAGATGCTTCTTCATCACACGGGTGCATACATTTTGCGGCTACTTGGAGGCATGTTGTGCATCGAATACTCCACCGTTTGGTATACATGATGTACCTCCCATTACATGGGGATCTGGATCAGATGGCTACATACAGTTGGGGGTCCGCTGTATTATCACATCTGTACAGATCACTCTGCACTAATTGTCAGGCCGATTCAAATCAGATTGCAGGTTGCATGGTGTTAGTACAGATTTGGGCCTGGGAGCGTTTTCCATGCATCGCTCATCGAGTTGTTGCACCGCTTGCACCAGAGTTACTTCAGGACTGTCCTCGGGGACGATGACATGTCTACGTCATTACTTTCGGTTATTTAGTACTTTTGTTATTGTTTTTTATAAACATACCGTAGATTACTCTTTTTTCACCAGGTGGAGTCAGTCTCAAAAGTTTTCACATACTTCGAGACATAGTGTGCACAACTTTAAACAGATATTCGATGCTATAGTGCCAGTTGATGTAAGTTAAACAATACTTTTTTGTAGGAAAATTTGTTTTGTTATCACTATTTTATGTTATTTCAATATAATATCAGTAAAATTATCATGCTGCTATATGACTTATTTTTTGAGTTTACATTTCAGGTTTCATGGACTCTTTATACAGGTTATGTCTACGCATCACTTCCACTATACTGCACAGCTATAGCAGGAGATCGTGCTGCAGTGGTGCCACTCATTAACTTCCACATTGTTGAGTGGAACCATCCAGACTAGGTCATGCGCCAGTTCAGTTTTATTCAGAATATCCCCTTTGCACCACTATAGTCTACCGAGTCACATTCGATTGTGCTTATAGGTAGATAGACGACAGACTGGCGGCGACATCATGCATCTTATATCCAGCATTGGGACATGCGTGCTCGATGCAGTATCTTTCCACATGGATATACCACATCACACTCTCATATATCTGATCAGGGGGATTATGCACAATGGTATCGACATCACACCATCATGCACCTTACACGTCAGGGGATTTCCATTCAGCGATTTGGTATGTTTAATAAGATGTATTAATTTTGTTTAACTCATTTATATTTATGATATTAATTTGATTGTTATTTCATTTGCAGGCAGGCGCTATTGGTCAGCTTTCACATTCCACACAACCTCAGGAGCATGCATATATTCTGCGGGAGGTAGTTCATCAAGATGTGGTGGCTCTATTGGATCATCTCTGGTAGATACGTGACATTTTTTTGATGAGGAGCCACAGATATATCCTGATCTATATCGTCATGCAGAAGCACCTGAGGATGACGATTTCCCTGCTATGCCTGCTGAGGAGGATGCACCGCCACCGCCGCCTCCAGCTGGACGACAGAGACGAGCACATCCGGAGGCGTAGAGGCGATGACATCGACATCCGAGAGCAGCTCATGAAGATGTCGTCGCACCACAGAGAGACAATCCGGCCCAGCTTCCTGATGATTTTGCACAGCAGGGAGACGTTTATATACCACATATGGCGTCTCTGCAGACTACTATGGACTTCGATCTGGTTGCAGTTCCACAACTTCTGGCAGCCCCCTCTCCTCCTGACGAGGCCTTCTTCAGTACCCCATTTCTACCATTTATAGGAGCTTCAGATCAATATGGCACCCCATATGATTTTGGGGCATCCTCCTCACATGGTTTTGGTCAGTCCTCTACACAGAACCATAGGGAGGCACCAGAAGCACCAGAAGAGGAGGAACCTGCAGAGAGGACACCAGAGCGACACAAACGTTGAACACGGAGAGGACGTGAGATTCAGACGCCTTCTTGTGGCACCCGGGGGCATCGTCGTTGATATTTTTGGATGTAATGTTGTAAATATTAAAAAAATTATTCACTATGATAAGTAATTGTTGTTTAAGTAAAATAACAAGAAAATGAGAAATATAATAAATACAAACTTATTTAAATTTACTAATAAATTATAAAGTACAAGTACAATATAAACAAAATTTGTCACACCAACTAAACATCTGATAATTTCTTGAAAAATGAAAAGAAAAACATACATATAGAAAAGAAAAAATATTTTACACGACTACTTAAATATTTAAAAACATTAAATTTATAATTTTATAATAATAAATATATTTATAAATGTAAATTACTAATTTGTAATTAATTAATTAATAATTAACCATTAATAATTAATAATAAAAATGACGAATAATAATTAATAATTATATTACTAACTGATTAATTATTGTATATTAAATAATAATATTTTATAGAATTTCAAAGTCACATACTTGAAACATTTTTAAGTTTCAAGTAGTTGGTTTTGAAAGAATAGAAAATATTTTTTATCGATATTTTTTACATAAATTTATTATTTTTATCTATTAAGTATATTCTTAATCCATGTTTTAAGTTTCATTCATATTGTTCATATAGATTATATTTTATAGGCATTCAAAGTCACATACTTGAAACATTTTTAAGTTACAACTAGGTGGTTTTGAAAGCCTATAAAATATTCTCTATCAACATTTTTTTACGTAATTTTTTTATTTTCATCTATTAAGTATATGTTTAATCCATGTTTTATGTTTCATTCATATTGGTCATATATATTATATTTTATAGGCCTTCAAAGTCACATAGTTGAAACATTTTTAAGTTTCAACTAGGTGGTTTTGAAAGCCTATAAAATATTTTTTATCGACATTTTTTATGTAACTTTTTTATTTTCATCTATTTAGTATATTTTTAATCCATGTTTTAAGTTTCATTCATAATGGTCATATAGATTATATTTTATAGGTGGTATTGAAAGACTATATGTTTAACAATATTTGAAATTTTTTATAAATAATTACTTATAACTATGTAAACATAGAATAGTAATTATATATTTAAAATTATATATATATGTAAAAATATATAATTATATATATATATAAGTATAACTACAATTTCAATATAATTCTAAATATAATTTTACATATATATATATTTAAATATGAATATTAAATATAGTTATAAATAAATTTTAAATATATATGTAACGATATTTTCATATTTATATATTTATAAATATATTCATATTTATATAATTATAACTATTTATTTCTAAAGATTAGTTTATAATTATATAATTACAAATATATTTTTTATTTAAAAAATATATAAATAGATTTATATTTATAAATATTTATTTTTAATTATATATATACATAATTATATTTATACACACACACACATATATATATTTTATAATTATAATAATTATAATAATTATATGTAAATATATAAATAAAACACACTAATCAAAAAAACACATATATTTTATATAATACAACTCTATAAATATAAATAAACCACATATTTTTAATTTAATACATATTTTTTATTTACAAAAATTGTATATAAATTTATAAATTTATATAAATAATTATATATAAGGTTTATTTCATTATTTTATTAAATAATTAAATATGGTTTATAACTATATAAAAATAATTTTATAATTATATAATTATAAATATATTTTTATATATAATAATAATTAATTTAACATTTTTAAATACATATTTAAAAGTTTTTTTTAATTGTTTTTATTTATTTTGAAATTATTTGTTATAAAGGTATGAGGTGCAAAAAAAAAGAAAACAGAAAAACAATAAAAGGGAGGGGGGCAAAAAAAGATAACAATACCAAAAAAGAAAAAAAGAAGAAAACAAAAAACAAGAAAAACAACCAAAATAAACGAAAAAACAAAAAAAGAAGAAAAAAATTCCAAGAAAATGGGTGGCAAAGCGCCACTTGAAGTGGCGCTAGCCACCTGCAGTGTTGAGCACCACATGAAGTGGCGCTCAACAAACCTACTTTCCTAATTATACTTACCCTAAACCCAAAAAACTAAAAAAACCCCACTTCTCCGAATTTTTCCACCCAACTGTGGATGTTAGAGAGGTGAGGCCCACATGAGCCCCACCATTTAATGTCCTCTAAACTCATAAAAAACATCTCATTAAACAGGGAACACCCCCCCATTAAATGCCAATCTCTCCACCTCACTCCATTAATTCATGTCAACGCATAATTTAATGAGGACCCTTCCTCTTTCCCCCATTTTAATTAATTTCTAATGCGCTTAATAAATAGGGACCTTCCCCATCCCTTCCTTAAATGATTGTCAACACATTTTATTTAATTTGGTGAATTAATTTTGAGAGAATAACTTTGTGCATAATAAAATAATAGGAGGAACCTATTATTTTTTTAAGGGGGAGAGGTTTCCTTGTGTAGGGAAGATTGAGAGAACTCCTGAGGTTTTGGAAGAATACTGGCATCCGATGAAGAATGACTATTCCTCGAAGAGAAACGACGCGCCACAAATCCTCTTCTCCGCGACAAGAGAGGAGACGCCGCATCCTCCTCGGCGCACTCCGACGATGCCTGTGAACCGTTTCCATGTGGAGCCATCTAGCGCGACACAGTCTAACACGATGCCGACGTTCGTCTTCATTTGTTGAGGTAGGGGAATTTGTATATATTTCATTTTGTGATTCATCCCCTCGGCATGGCGTGAAATTGTTGGATGATGTTTTGAACCACTAATGTGGTGGGTGCCGAATAACGAACAAGTCCGAACCCACCGCTATTTTTTTCATGATTCATGGAATATTTGGAGACAACAAAGAGGAACCTAAATGGCGACTGGAGGCCTTTACAGTGATGTGCAGGTCCCGAGACGACCACATGCATAGATAGGAGCAAAATCGGACCACCGGAATGACTCTCGTGGTCCGTGGAAGCCCCCAGCGGCGTAGGTCGCTGGCGGCAGCTGCGCCGCAGCGCGCCGCCGATAGAAGCCCGCCACGGATGCCGCCTCAGCTGAAAGGGAGGGATCCCGCGGCCGTGGGAGATCCAAGGGGAACCACGACACCAGCCTGGCACCACGTTCGTGAAACAGAGGGGGGCCCGCACCCCCCCCCCCGCTCGGCTCGCTGGCCGAGCCAGCGTACCCCCCAGCTGGGCCGGGCGGGTCACACGGACCAGCCCGCGCCGACCGGGCCGAGCTGCACCCAGACCGGGGTAAGGTCAACCGGGTTTGGGCCGACCCGAAGGGGGGGGGGTTGGGTCGTGTCAGACCGGGCCCCGACCCCCACATCGGAACATTTTCGGTCTTTTTCCCATAACCTGAGCTACGTACCTCTGATCGACACACCGTCTATTGGGTAGGAATCCTTGGATGGAGACGGTCATTTGGAAATATTACACTCGAGGTTTTGGAAATGTTTGGGTATGGTCGGGTTGGTTTGAACCTGAAACCAACCGGGCCCTTAGATAGGAAAGGCTTATAACATAAGGATCAGACATCCATTTGACGTGCCGTCAACTGAGTTGAATTCCTCTTGATGAAACGGTACTTTTGGCTTACTACGCTTGAAGTTTTGATGTAGATGGAGTACAGTCGGATTGGTTTTAGCTTAAAAACAAACCGGGCCTCTCGGACGGAAAAGCCAGTAACTCTCAGACCGGACATCCGATTGATGCACTGTCTTTCGCATAGGGTTTCTTTTGATGAGATAGAACTTCAAGATACATCAATCACGACTTCGTGATAGTTGACGCATCGAATCGTTTCCTCGAGGAGCGGACCCTCCCGGAATCGAGCATGCTATGTGCTGGAACCCTAGAGCTGGTAGCAACTGCGATGATGACGACTGCACTTGATTCTCTGTGGGTTCGACAGCGAGGACGACTGTACATGGATCCTCTGTGGGTTCGGCAGTGATGAAAACCGTACTGGGATCCTCTGTGGGTTCGTCGGCGATGACTACTGTTCTTGTATCTTACATGGGACTGACAATATTTGACCTCTGTACTTGTATCCTGAGTGGGTCTGGTAGAGTAGCTAGTCTTGTATCATATGTGGGTCCGACAGCTTAGCTGGTCTTGTATCCTTTGTGGGTCCGACAGCTTAGATGAATCAGTGGCTAAATCTGATAATCTCTATCGTCTTATGAAGTGTATGCCTATGTGAGCTGAGTATTGATTTTAATCATTATCATCATATTGATTGACTTTCTTTCCGGTGTGAATTGGGCTGTGTTTTCCTGTGTGGACTGAGTTTTTTTTCATGTGTGGACTGGGTTGTTCTTGGGATCGAGAGTTGGAGCCATTTTGGAATTGATGACTTAGGTATATGTATGGTTATATACCTAATTAAAGTCAGTTGATACTTCGTGATTGTATCTTTTCTTTGTGGTTTATCCTTCATGGATTCTGAGAGACCTTCAGGGGTCTCAGGGTCCCTACTGAGTAATATATACTCACCCATGTATGGGTTATTCCTGCACTACGTTGCGTTGGATGCAGACGACGGAAAACACTGATCAAAGTGGATGCTTGTGGAGCTGGGCGGTACTCGGAGGTGGACCACTTTGCGGGACGTACATCGGACGGCCGGACTCGAGTAGTTGAGGAGACAATCTGTACCCACCCTTCTGGTGGGATTTTCGGAGGACAACTCAGTGTCTCTGTTTTTCTTACTACTATTGTACTATACATTCAGTTGGGTTTTTATAGTGGCCAAATTACTTTTAACACTTATCTTGTACCCAGTTTTAATTAGTGCTTACTTCACTTGTGTACACTTTTGTGTTTTGTCTACTTTATAAAAAGGCAATGCTTTCCCTTTTATCCGGATTTATACCTTTGGTGCTAGTCTCCAGCCCCTAGACTATGGAAGGCGGGCTTGGGGTTGTCACGGAATGGGCCCCGAGGATAGGATGTGATAGGGCACGAAAAGAGAACATCATTCTGAGGCCCAGTGAGCCCGGAATGGCGTTTTGATCTTTTGATGTTATGTGAGTCGTCACTTGTGCGCGATTGTGGATGTTTCCAAACAGATGCCCGGATTAAAAATAAGAGGGAATCATTGAATTCAGGGTGACGACTTTACCTAAGTACGGGCCTAACCACTACCGTCGCGGGTTGAGGGAAAAAATCTATTTTTTTGGAAGTTTTACGAAAAATAAAAAAAGATTAAATTTATGAATGTTTATTTTATTTTTATTGAAACATCTCTGTCGCGTGGTGACGGGGAAATGTTTCCTTTAATGAATGAAATTTCATAATGGATCAAAAATGGAATGGTGGGCACATTAATGCCGCAAAATTATGAGATTCCAATTTCATTCCCTTTTTTATTAGGATAATGGGATTCTACTATTTGGAGGACGATTGAGTGAAATCCTTGGAGGATCCACGGAGTGCTAGAGAAAACCCTCTATGAAGACTGACAACGGATTGAAGTTGAGAACAGCTGCACCGATGAATTTGGAGGATCTCAGCGGCGACGGCAGCATGGCACCTTCGTTAATGATCAATCCCCGTTGAGGTAGGGGTTTGTTATTTGAATTCTTTCCCCATTTCTAAATTTAAATGACAATTGCAGATCAACCATGAACAAGTTTATTTGAGGACTCATACATTCTTGTAGGAGGGATTTTATTTTGGAATCATTTGGGGAATTGATTCCATGTTGATTTATTGTTATTTACTTCTACTCCGTTGAAGCCTATTAACGGGAGCAGATCAACGCCATGACGAAGGACGACAGAGGTTCATTCCTCAAATTTTTTTGATTGGATTTCATTCCCTTTTCTTTGGTGTGTTCTTCATGTTCTTCACGAGGCGATGAAAAATGGATCATTGTCCATCAGTTATGTGATGCAGTGATCCTAAAGTAAAGAATCGACACCACAATGAACTTGCGAAGGTGCAACAACTATGGCAGTTGACAAATTGGGGTGGATTGAGAAGGGTCATTCTTCCAGCATTCTTCGCGCGGGAAGATCAAAAGTTGTTTTCGAGACCGATCGGAGGTTCGAAAATAGCGGAAGTAGCTTCATAGTGTCAGGGTGACGAAAATACGAGAGTTTCGTGGAGATCAGACGGTGGGATCAATGATCGGGGCAGCATGGGAGGTCCGCGGGCGAATAGCATTTTTTCTAGAAATTTCCATAATACACGGCCTATACATCCGAAGAACACGTCATGTAGTACATGCGCGACAGCTAGGGTTTCTGAGGTCAGAGAGGAATCACACGATGTGTGACCCTAGTCACATGGTGTGTTAGACTTTCCTTGACGCTCATCAGGTATCTTGGGAAATACACGGACACGGGATGAACTACATAGTTTTAGAACACTGCATGTACAGCATGGCAGAGGTGTCTACATGGGACTCGGCATGTATCCATGGGCTACATGGACATGGGATGGAGTACACGATCGTGTACTTCATCACACGGCCAGGCGAGGCATGTAACGCGGGTCACCTTGGGTACCGATTACACGGGTTAGAGTACATGGGTTGAAGACCGTGTACGAGCACATGGCCAATGTACACGGAGCCGATCCCAGGCACTCAGACACAGTGTGTAAACAATAATACATGTCGTGTACTAACTCTTCTACATGACTATACATATGACACATTCCATTGTACACTAGCAGTACCCAGGGTCAGACAGCACGACGTGTAACCATTCCACACACTGTGTACTTTTTAGAAAATGGCATGTTCTTCTTGTTCACCGTATCATAGACATCTTTCATTTGGGATAATGCCACATCTTCTCATTCGTATCAAGGTCATGCATCATTTTCATCTACAGGAGTATGATCCCTTCAGCAAGACTTTTTGAGATAGAGTCGGCATCCCTCCGAGAGGCCCAGAGCCAGATCCTCTATCCATTCATAACCCTAGGTAGAGTCAGGCATCAACGTGACCAACTCTACCGGGTGTTGATCCTCTAACTAGATGGTGTATCACCTTGCTGGTAAATCCAGATGAGTCATGTTATCCTCTATGGCCATGGCAGTGATCATCAACTGTGTATCATGATCTTTCCCACTCAAAAGATTGTATCCCGTAATGAGTGATTCTATCTATCGTGATCCTTCCCACTCATGAGTGTGTCTCCCATAATGAGTTCATCAACCTATCATGGTGGTTCCTGATAAACATTACTTCTCGGTCGGACGCCATCAGAGCTACCAGACGCGTGGAGTGTTTCTTCCATAACGAGTGCTTCGTGGAATCTTCTAACAGAATCCCTAGACGGTGTATGTGATTGTGTGACTTTCCTCTAGACTACGGGCATGAGTTTTTATTTTTTTGGTTTGTTTTTATATATGATATATAGAAATATACTGAAAATAGCTGATTGTACTATTGCTTTACTTCGTTGTGGTTTTTGGGGTCTTCTACTGAGTATTGTTATAATCACCCCTACATGGGCTTTCCCACACATCTCATGTCTTGTGTAGATGAGAATCCTTTTGACAGAGTCTAGGGTGGACCAGGACATGACTGAGATTTCTGAGTATCCTATAGGCTGAGGCGTTCCTACGGCTACATGCATCTATCCTAGAACCTCAATGTGTTCACAGGTTAGACATTGCAGTTTTTAGATACATGACCGAGCTTTTTGAGTTTCCTACAGGATGAGGTGTTCCTAAGGCTATGAACAGCAGTCCCATCACCTCTTTGTGTTCATAGGTTGGACATAGTAGATTTTAGACTTTTGTTTTGGTGGGATTGTATTTTCGGCCAATTTTACTTCAAGAACATTACTTTCTGTTTCACTCTGGTGGTTGGAATTAGTTGTATGTATACATTCATTGTTCCTTAGTGGTTTTTTACATTTCAGAACTGTGGGCTCGGAGATGTCTCCATGTGTATAGGTACATAGGAAATGCCTCCTTTGTTTGTAATATGCCTACATTGTGCTAGTCACCAGCCCCTGTCCTATTGGAGGCAGGCTTGGGGAGTCGCGGCACGGGCCCCACTAGGACGGGTCATGACAGAGTAGTATTAAAGGTGGTCGGTTCTACCATAGTACCAAGTGTCCATGAGACTAGTTGGGGGAAATAATGTTCAGTGTTTTGAGCTTGGATTTCGGGCCAGAGACTCCAGTGTTGGTGCAGCGGCCAATGTATCCATACACCAGGGCTCTGATAACCTTCTTTTCAACACAGTACTTGAAAACACTGGTTGTGGGTATATAGAAGAATGGTACATGCATCATATAAGAATGGCCCATGTTTTACATATCCTTTGTTTCAGCTATCCATATTTACTCGTTGAACATGGTATATCTTGTTTCCTTACAGGATGCCTCCGTGATGCATACCCGCTAGGATTCATCAGCACGATCATGGGGATTACCCCCTAAGTGACAAGGCTTTGATATAGGTACTAGTTCACCCATAATTTCCACTAGGTGGTTCACCTGCTATGCCACCACAAGTGGAGTAGCCAGCGGTACCTACAATACCGACCGGTGATGAGTGCAGGCTTAGCGTGCTCCAAAATTTCTAGAGACAGAGACCCATCAGGTTCGAGGAAAGCCCGACCCTCTGGAGGATAAGGACTAGCATGAGGTGGTGACTAGAGTTTTTGTCTATTGAGGAGACCAGCGGACTAGATGGTGATTCTAGGAGCGAGCCTTCTTCAAGGATCAGAAGGAAAACGGTGGAGTCTGACCACATAGACTCACGATGAGAAGACTCTTTCATGGATGGAGTTAGAGAGACTTTTTAGGGAGGATTTCTCTCTAGTTACGCAGAGAGATGTGCGCATCAAGGAGCTTCTTTAGCTCCATCAGGGTAGTATGATAGTAGGTGACTATTTCTGAAGGTTCAACAACCTCGCCCAGAACTCAATGGATATGGCCAGAGATTAGTAAATCAGAGCTCGGACCTTCAAGCAAGGTCTATGATGAGACATCTGAGCTAGTGTCGTGCGTCTATGAATTTCAAATTATGATGGAGGGATCGAGCTGGATTTTGTGATCGAGAGCTTCTTGGAAGATCAGAGATAGCCGACGACAGTCAGCCGCAGGCAGATAGGTGTAGAGACCTCGGCAGTAGGGAGCCAGATTCAGTTGTAGGGATAAGGATGTGAGAGACGTTAGAGGAGGTCCCAGGATAGGGGTAGATAGTCCAGGGCTCTCAGGATGGATCCATTCATCCTAGGGAGAAGCGAGCTACGCATGCGATGATATGGGACATCTCTCTAGAGATTTCCCAACCTGTTGAGCTGCTGACAGGGAAGCGGTGGGTGGACCACCGAGGTAGTGGCAGAGAGTGGAGCAGACATACCCGCCTGGCGGAAGATGTGGTAGAGGAGAAGGGAGAGCTGCGGGTCGTGGTATATGCTTTAAAATACTTCCACCACCACCCCAGGAGGACCACACCAGGCTTAGGGAGCTAGGGGATAGGGACGGGGATAGCTGCATGGGGTCGAGGCATACGACCTAGGGGCACTAGGGATGATTTGAGGTACGATCTGTGTCTATTATACCTTAGCTTCCATACTTGTAGACACAGGTGCCAGTCATTCTTCCATAGTCATGTGTCTTGTACAAATCCTCGAGATTCTTGTAGAACCGTTGACTCGATCATTATGCTTAGAGACACCTACGAGAGGAGACTCGATGATGACACACCTTTGCAAGAAATGTGATATTATACTTGGAGGTGAGAGTTTTGGTTGGAACCTCTTGGTGGTAGCGTTGAGGCCTTACGAAGACATTCTTGGTATGGATTGGTTATCTTCGGTCCATTACCAGATTGAATATTTTAGGCGAAGAGTGTGGTGTGTCCACTGTGATGGAATGAGGTTTTCCTTTGTTGGATAAAGGGAAACCCAGGTAGTGCAGAATGAACTCATGCATAGGGGTTTCATCCAATCGCCCATGAGTTGGCATGCCTTGCCCTCGGAGTAGTGGATGTTGTGAGCTCCCAGTTCCTAGCAGTGGAGGCAGAGTACAAGGACCTCTTTCTCAAAGTTGTTCCATGATTACCTCCTCACTGAGAAATCGAATTCTGCATCGACTTACACACCGAGATGGCATCGATATACTCATCAGCATATTTGATGTCTCCCATAGAGCTTCAGAAGATAAGGGTGCAGTTGGAGTATTTGCAGAGGAAGGGTATCATGAGAACCAGTGTTTCACCATGGGTAGCCTCATTCTTGTCTTCCAAGAAGGAAGACGCGATTCAGAGGTTGAGCGTAGATTACCAAAACCTGAACTAGGTGATGGTGAACCACAAGTATCCATCACTAAGGATCGATGACCTCTTCGATCAGATGAGAGGGGCACAGTGGTTCTCGATGGATGAACTTTGATCAAGTTATCACCAGTTACAACTATGGGACGAGGATATACCGAAGACGACCTTCATGTTCCACTACGGTCACTATGGATACTTGGTGATGCCTTTCGTCCTGACGAATGCCCCATCAGTGTTGATGGGAGTGATGAACCAGATCTTCCAGCCGTACTTCGACCAGTTCACTAAGGTCTTCATCGACGACATACTTGTGTACTCAGGGTCAGAAGAGAAGCATGTGAGACACCTGCAGATGGTTCTAGATGTACTTCGGAAGAACTAGCTTTATGGGAAGCTCTCAATATGCGAGTTCTGGATTCAGGAGGTCTACTTTTTGGGACATGTAATCTCAGCAGATGAAGTAGCTATAAACCCAGCCAAGGTGGAGGCTGTGTTAGAATTGGAGCCCCATCGAAGCGTGACAGAGGTGCGGAGCTACCTTGGGTTGGCTGGGTATTATCAGAGATTCATTATTTATTTCTCTTGGATATCAAAACCGATTACCACCTTGACCAGGAAGGGGCTACCCTTCGTGTGGATGGAAAAGAGCGAGCAAGATTTCGATAAGTTGAGACAGAGTTTGATGAGCGCCCCAGTCTTGAGGTTGCCGGAGGAGGCTGTCGGGTACGTAGTTTTTTGCGACGCATCAGGGACCGAGCTTGGCTATGTCCTGATGTAGAGGAAGGCAGTGATTTCTTATGGTTTGCACTAGCTTAGGCTGCATGAGACAAACTATGTGACCCATAATCTTGAGTTGGCAGTGGTAGTTTTCACATTGAATATGTGGCGACACTATATCATGGGTGAGTGGTTTATTATCTACTATGACCACAATTACCTCAAGTACATCTTCTCACAGAAGGATAAGAATCTGAGGTAGAGGTCTTTCCTAGAGTTCTTCAAGGATTATTATTTCATGATAATCTATACTCTTGGAAAGGGGAACAAGTTATTGGATTCTCTTCATAGAAGGTCGAGCTCACAACTGTTGAGTGAGGCGACATAGCAGTTACCCGCATTGCAATTATCCTTCATGGATGGAGAAGACGCAACATATCTATAGTCAATGGTTGTCACCCCTCCACTCATATAGTGAGTTAGGGTGGCACATATTGGGGATGTCGACTATGTGGATTTACTTGCTCGGTTATCCCCAAGACATGGTCCTGATGGATATTCACTAGGTAGCGAGCACATATTTATTTTCAGAGGACGCACTGTTGCACCAGTGGAGTTGCATGAGGAGGTCCTGATGGAGTTTTATACATCCCCCTTGGTAGTACATCCTGGAGTGGAAAATATGTAACATGATCTTTGATGACTATTTGGGTGGTCAGGCATGAAGAAAGAAATAGCGGAGTTCATTTCTTGATGCCTTACATGCCAACAGGTGAAGCCTGAGCACCAAGTTCCAGTGGAATTAGCTCACCCCTGGATGTTCCAGAGTGTAAGTGGGATGGAATATCGATGGAATTCATGAAAGGATTACCACATACGTCCAAAGGGCATGATTCCATCTGAGTTATCGTTGAACGACTCACCAAGTTGGCCCACTTCTTAGCTATTAGGGAGCAGAGATCTGTAGAGAGCACGAGACACCTCTATGTATAGAAGATAGTTCAGATTCATGGAATCCCTTTGACGATAGTCTCAGAACGTGACACCTGCTATACATCCCAGTTGTGGAAGGGATTACAGGAGGCTTTTGAGACTCCGCTACACTTGATCACATCTTTACATTGCCAGACCGATGGGCAAATGGAGAGGACTATTCAAGTTGATGAGGGTATGTTGCGGGCCTACATATTGGAGTTTGGTCTCCGTTGGGAGGACCACCTACCACTATTTGAGTTCATGTACAATAATAGATACCACTTCACCATTGGCATGGCACCGTTCGAGGTCTTGTTTGGAAGACCCTGTTGGTCCCTACTTTTCTAGATCGACCCTAGAGAGTCAGCACTCATGGGTCCAGAGTTGGTGTAAGCTACCACCGAGAAGGTGTAGATCATCTGGGAGAGGATGAAGACTGCACAAAGACGATAGATGTCCTATGCTGATAGACGACGAAGACACCTTGAGTTTGAATAGGGAGACCACGTCTTTCTTCGGGTCTCACCTCGACGAGGGTTACAGAGATTTGGCCAGGGTGGAAAGATATCTCTGAGGTTAATCGGTCCTTTCCAGATACCGTCCAGATTTGGCGATGTGGCGTATGGCCTAGCTCTGACGCCATAGCTGCATCAGGTACATGATGTCTTCCACGTGTCGCAGCTGAGGAGGTACATGCATGACCAATCACACGTCATTGACTTGGGCGGGGTGGTCACTGTGGATAGAGTGTCCTTTGCTGAGTACTTGGTGGAGATTGAGGATCGGCGTGAGAGGATCCTTCATGGGATATTGATTCCCATGGTGCGCATCTGGTGGCAGCACAAGATTCTTTAGGAGAGCACGTGGGAGCGGGAGGCCCAGATCGGTTCTCAGTACCCACAACATTTTGAGTAGCTTTTGTTTTGGCTTATCGGGGACATAAATCCCTAAGGTGGGGAGAAGATAATGTCTTGGAATTTCCATGTATTATATTTAAATATTATATGGAATTATTACGAGACCATGTGTGAAAGAAGCACATCATTCTGAGGCCTAGTGAGCCCAGATTATTGGTTTAAAATTTTTATGTTATGTGAGACGGCGCTTGTGCGCAGTTGTGGATGTTTTTGTACAGATGCCCGCATTAAAAATATGAGGGCCCTATTGCATCTTAGGTGATGACTTTACCGATGGACGGGCCAAACCTCGACCAGAACGGGTCGAGGGAAAAATTTATTTTTTTGGACATTTTAAGAAAAAAAAGAATAAATTTTGGAAATTTTATTTTACCTTTATGGAAACATCCCCTGCAGAGTGACGAAGATGCAACAGTTCCTCAAAGGAATGCCATGTCATAATGACATAAAAATGGAAATTTGGACTCACTAATTCTGCAACATTATGAGATGACAATTCTATTCCTTTTTTAGTAGGATAATGGGAATCTAATTGTTGGCGGAAGATTGAGAGAAATATTTGGAGGATCTGCGGAGCGCTGGAGAAAACCCTCAATGATGAATGACAACAGATCGAAGTCGACAACCATTGCCCCAACGATGTTGGAGGATCTCGACAATGATGGTATCATGAAACCTTCATCCGCGATCAATCCCCGTTGAGGTACAGGCTTGTTATTTGAATTCTTTCCCCTTTTTTGAGTTTAAATGACGAACGTGGATCAACCACGAACAAGTTGATCCATTGATTCGTAAGTTCTTGTGGGAGGGACTTGTATGGGGACATTTGGTGAATTTATTCCATGTTGGTTTATTGTTATTGATTTCTGCTCTGTTTAAGCCTATTAATGGGAGCGGATCAACGCCGTGAGGAACAACGATAGAGGTTCATTCCTCAAATTTGTTTTATTGGATTTTTTCCCCTTTTCTTTCACATGTTCTTCGTGTTATTCGTGGGGTGATTAACAATGGATTATTTCACATCCATTCTATTTCAAGTTGATCCCAAAGTGAATAATTGACACCACAACAACCATGCGAAGGTGCGACGATGATGTTAGACAAAAAATCGGGTTGGATAGAGAAGGGTTGTTTTTCGAGCATTCTTCACGCAGGAAGATGAAAACTTGTTTTTGGGACCGATCGGAGGTCCAAAAATACCGGAAACAACTTTATAGTTTCGAGGTGACCAAAACCCGAGAGTTTCATGGTGATGAGACTGCGATATCAACAATCGGGGCAGCACGGGAGGCATGCCAGTGAAGGGCATTATTTTTGGATATTTCCTGAATACACAGTCTGTACTTCCAAAGAACATTTCCTGTAGTGCTTGCTAGACGACTAGGATTTCAGGTGTTAGAGGGGAATTACACAGCGTGTTACCCTGGTCACATGGCGTGTTAGACATTCCCCAATGCTCGGTGTGAATCTTGGGAAATACACGGACACAGGATGAACTACCCGGCTGCAGAACACAGCATGTATAGCATGGTAGAGGCAGCTATGTGGGATTTGGCATGTATCCAGGGGGTACACGGACACGGGATGGAGTACAAGACCGTGTACTCCATCACATGGCCAGGTGAGGCCAGTAACATGGGTCACCCTGTGTTCCGATTACATGAGTTAGAGTACATAGGTTGAAGACCATGTATGGGAACATGACCAGCATACACGGAGCCTATCCTGGGAACTCGGAAATGGCGTGTATGCAGTACTACACATCGTGTACTAACTCTTCTACACTACCAGCCTTATGACACGGGTTGTTTTACACGGTAAGTACCTAGGATCAGACAACATGGTGTGTATCCTTTCTACACGCCATGTACTTTTTATAAAATGGAATGGTCTTCTTGTTCACTGTATCTTGGACATATTTCATTTGGGTTAGTGCCCCTTCTTCTCATTCCCTTGATGGTCAGGCATCGTTTCCTTCTACAGGAGTATGATCCCTTCAGCAAGACTTTCTATTATAGAGTCAGCATTCCTCCAAGAGGCCCAGAGTGAGATCCTCTATCCATTCTCATCGCTAGGTATAGTCAGGCATCGACATGACCAACTATACCGGGTGTTGATCCTCTACCTAGCTGGTGTATCACCTAGCTGGTGAATCTGGATGAGTTGCGGTATCCACCATGTCCCTTGCAGTGATACTCATATGTGTATCGTGATATTTCCCACTCAAAAGTCTATCTCCCATGATGATTTCTTATATCTATCGCGATCCTTCCCACTAAGGGGAGTGTCTCCCATAATGAGTGAATCTACCACTCATGGTGGTTCCCGAAGAACAGTACTTCTCGGATGGACGTCATTAGAGCTACCAGACTCTTGGTGTGTGTCTTCTATAAAGAGTGCTTCATGGAATCTTCAAATGGAATCCCTAAACAGGGTATGCGGTTATGTGACATTCCTCAAGAATACGAATTCGAGTTTTGAGTATATCTAGTTGGCGTTGGTATATGATCTATAGACATATACTGCACATATCTGACTGTACCTTTTCGTTACTACATTGTAGTTTTTGGGTTCCTCTACTAAGTATTGTTATAATCACCCCTGCACGGGCTTTGTCTGCACGTCTCATGTCTTGTGCATACGAGCATCCTTTTGATAGAGTCAAGGGCGGACCAGGACATGACCAAGATTTCTGAGTTTCCTATAGGCTGAGGCGTTCTGATGGCTACCAGGAGCAGTACCAGCACCTCTTTGTGTTCACAAGTTGGACTTTGCAGTTTTTAGAGACGAGAGAAAGCTTTATGAGTTTCTTACAGGCCGAGGCATTTCTACAGCTATGAGCAGCAATCCCATCACCTCTATGTTTTCACAGGTTGGACTTTGCTATTTTTAGACTCTTGTTTTGGTGGTCTTGTATTTTTGGCTGAGTTTACTTCTAGTACATTACTTTTTGTCGCACTCTGGTGGTTGGGTTTAATAGTATGCATGCATTCTTTGTTGGTTAGTGTTTTTTTTACATTTTAGTATTTTGGGCATGGAGTTGTGTTCATGTGTACATGTACTTATGCAATGCCTCCCATGTTAGTAATATTACTTCTCAGTGCTAGTCACCAGCACCTGTCCTATTGGAGGCGGGCCTGGGGAGTTGTGGTGCGGGCCCCACTGGGACGGGTCGTGACAATTAGCATGATATTTTAAGGACATAACCAATGAATTATAATATTATCCCAATATAGAGAAAATGAGTTATTGAATACCTTTCCATGCACTTCCTTTTGGTTGTAAATAATTTAACTTATTGTATAGTGGTATTAAATTTGTTTTTTAATTATAGAAAAACCATTATGATTTTTCATATTATCATATAGCATCCTATTATATATTTATATCATCTACAGAATAATAATAAATATTATATATTTATATCATCTATAGAATAATAATTATGAAACCATTAACATATTAATTATTTAATTATACTTATATATTATTCATTTTCATGGTGATGAAAATAGATTCACATTGCTTTAAGAAGATGGTAGTCCACATGTACAGAAAGGATGTTATCACCATTATGTGAGTGAAAATGAAATAAATAAGATGATATATATATTATCATTAAATAATGGTAAATATTCTATTAATATCATAATTATTTCGTATTGACACATACAATCATTAAATTTTTATTTAACAAATTTCATGTGACATGTTATTGAAAGATGAATCACATCGCATCGCAAAACAGTAGTCTATCATACACACGAGTGTCATTATCATTTCTCATATGGAATGGATGGTGAATATATATATATATTATATACTTAATTTAGAGGTATAAGTTATTTATAAATAACTTATATATAATTTATATATGTCATCATACCCAACCTTGAGAGGTGATAATGTAACAAAATGACATCGGTTCCAAGGTGTAACCTTCCATACTCATGAAAAATGATTTTGTAACCCATTACATAAGAGTTTGTAATTTATAGGAAAGTGAATTAACATCAAAATAAATCATTATATTTAAGATACTATGGTTATTATATAGTCATGGGATGAAAATAATTGAATGAGGTGGAGAAAGAAATAAATTAAAGATTTTTGTTGATGAACATTACATCTATTTTAGGAATCCACCTTAGGATTCTACTAAATCATTCGAAGGATTGATTTAATCCAAAAATAATGCTTCTATAATGATGGTATGTAAGTTTGGTAGTGATTTTTGAGGGGCATGTGCGATCCAACGTGAATTGAATGTTTGAAGAATGGGGGAGAGTGAGTGTTCTTTATTGTTGAGGAGTGGAAATCTTGTAAATACTGAAAAGTATTCACTATTGCTAGGTCTCTATTACTACATTAGGACCCAATATTGTTAATTAATGGGTTGGAATAGAGATGTGTTCTATATTAATCTCCTTGAAACACTAAATCACAATTTTTCAACATTTTGTTTCTTATCTTCCATGATTCATTATTTTTAAAATTTTGGGTTTTCACTACAAAAACTAGTTTTATAACCAATGTAATTGACCTAAAATAAATAAATAATATTGAATAGTATTTAATAGATTGTAAAAACAAATTATTCATATGATATCTAATTTATAATATATAAGACATATATTTGTTGGATGTTAACATTAACACAAGAGCATGTAATGTGCAAAAACTCAACTCTAATATTAACCACGCGTACAACGATTCTTTTATATAGGGGTATTTATATTCATTATAAATGATAAATTAATACATTAATCAAATTTTATTATTTATTTTCATTTAGAAATCATTTTTATGAATATAGGGTTTTTATAAAGTTTAATTCCATTAATAAAATCTAATTTTTCAAGAAATAACATCAATGTTAACTTTTAAATTATAAATTTAAATTGTATTTAAAAATAACAAGATAAATATATAATATATTATATTATCTTTAAAAATATTTAATATTTATATTAATCGATAAAAAATGTTAAACAACAATTCATTCAATTTACTTCAATTTTATTATTTGTAGTATTAATTATTTTATTTGTTATTCAGTAAATTATTAATGCATTTTGATTTTATAAGAATGTAATGAAACTAATTCAACTTTAAAAATAACTGACAAGATATTATGTTAAAAAAATATCATTAAAAATAATATTTATAACTCAACCTAGTTTGTTTTATTCCTTATCCCAATGTATTATGTATATTAAAATGATGAAAAGTATCTTTTTTGACCGTTTCATTACATAACAAATCATATGTTCCATATTAAATGTAATTTGGTAAGATATTTCAATATTTCCAATAAAATAAGGTTAAAGGTTTAAATAAACTAATTAAATATAATTAGGATAATATTTTAGGTCATTTTTTCTCTTATCATTCTAGTTTACCCCGGTAACTCTATTTTTATTATAACCATTGTAATTAATTTTTACTATGTTTATTAATAATTTTTTTCAAAAATTAATTTAAAATATATAAACATTTAAAAATATTTTTATTAAAAATATATATTATATTTTTCAAAATTAAATTCATATAAGCGGTAAATTTTAGTTTAAACTTAATATCATAGTGCCTGTGAAAAATCATGTTTTTAATGTGAAAATGTTTCGACAGATGAAATATTTTTAAGCCCAAATTTAATATTAAATTACTGAAAATGAAAAAAATTTGATTAATTAATATAAAATTATTCTAATTTTACTTTAAAAAATAAAAAATATAATTTAGCACCATTATTTATTAAAATAAAAAGGCAGTTTTCAATTAAATTTCTGTATTTTTCATTATTCATCAAAAATTGAAACTTCTTAGAAAAAGCCCAAAAAATCACCGTAAGATAATATTATTTTTATTATTGTAAAAAATAATTTCAGTATTCATATAAATTATCAAAAAGTTCTAAAAATTAATATTAATTTATGATGGAAATAAATATTAATTTGTCCTTTAGGGAAAACATATTTTTTTAAAAGAAATTATTTTTATTTTAAATAATTCTATTTTATTATTAATAAATAGAAAATTAATATAAATATTTCAACTATATATTTTTATATGTTATTAAATAACATTAATTCCCATCCCTCTAATAGATAGGTGGTAAATAAAATATCTAATAATATTATTAATAGTATATTTTTGTTTAATAAAACTCGTTTTTTTTCATGTGACACATGTTATTAAAGAAAATTGTGATTTCCTGTAGAAAAATCTACAATAATTATTTCATGTCATGAAATGTATTTAAGAGATTTAATACATTTGAAAATAAATATATCATAACATCTTGTGTGGTTATATTCCCTTTTATGGTTTTTTGTCCTACATGCTCTCAAATGCCATATGATTATTTTAGAATTTCAAGGTATTAAATTCTACCAACTATAAATAAATTACATCCCCACAATTTAAACTTTATCATTGTATTATAGAATTTAATATTTAAACATTTATTTGTGGAAAACCACACTCATTAAAATGTTTTAATAAAATGCACTCTTAATAAAAAATAAAGGGAATTATAATGTTCATACAGAAAAAAATGACCACGTTTCTAAGTTGGAGAAAATTAGAGTAAAGTGATGATATGGACATAGAGTAAAGAAGTAAACAATTATAGGGAGTTATTAATGTAATTCATCACAAAAAAGTGATTTTTAATGGAATTTTTTGGTCTTCAAAACCATAAGTTAATGATGATTTAAAAGACTATTTAATTCATCAAATATCAATGTAATATGGTAACATTTTTTATTTTAGGATAACATTAATATTGTTAATGAATTATATTAATATATAATAATATATGAAAATACACATATTTGATATTATTCTATTTCATATTCGAAATTTCAATATTTTGTTGTGCTTTGATCACTTATTAAATAAATGATTTTAATAAAATGATTTTTTTACCCCCTAAAGAACAAAAAATCACTTTTGATAGAGCATAAGAACCATATATTCATGGCACATAATTATATCTATTAGTAACTGTTTTCCAAAACCAATATGTTTATAAAATTTTATTGTAAATTATTCTCTAAACCTCAAAGGTAACACCAGTGGTTTCTCATCTGTTTTTATTTTTCAAATATTTTACCTAATACAAGGACATTTTAACTATGAAATTTCATATTCAAGTGATATTTATGAAACCCTTAGCATCCATTGATCATTTTATTAATCCCCACCTCATTTAAGAAAATAGTTTATTTTCATCTTACTTATAGGTTTTCCTTTTCGTAAATCATATTAATATAATTCGTGTATCATTCCAAAAAAATAAATTTTTTATCCAGAAAATAAAACTAACCATTAGAATTTCTTTTTTTACTATAGGTTTTAGTAAAAATTATTCTATATAAAAATTATAATAATCATATTTTACTAATATTTCCTTCTAATTAATGATCATATTAACCCTAATGAACATGATTACCTTTATTATTATATCTGCAAAGATTAAAAGAATTATTGTTCAAATGTTGTTATCACTAAAATATATAATTCATATAAATGCTTATAAAATGACAACAATCTTGCTAAACACTCATCAAATAAAATCTAAAATTATTTTTTAGACATTTAACATACGATATATCATAAAATTGTTACCCATGATGGAATCCATAACTCTTAAGTTAATTTAGGCATATATGATTCTAAAATTTAACACAATCTTTGATGTTTCATGGTTACTATAACCAAATACGTTTCACAATTTAATTTTTGAATCCCCTTATATAAATATATCATATGTTTTATTTATACATAGTTCAATAAATGATATATAGTTTACCCTAGGTCATTTTCATCATCTATCCAAATCATTCATAACGGGTTTTAATGAAAATTTTAATTATCCAATGCATATCTCCTAAGAGTTTCAATCCCTGTGTGATGTAAGTCCAGATGATTTTTACAGGGTAAGGATCTTGACAAGCTCGATGTACCATTTATGAGTTATTACACCTTGTTGAATATTTTTCAAAACAAATTCAACTTTTAGTATCTAGAAATGGATTTATTTTCTCAAACAATTCACACAATATATTCCTTACCAAAAGTATTGAATGTCTATAAAAACTTATCATCAAATTATATAATAAATGTTATATTCTATAATTTATATTTACTTATATCTAGTTCCTCAGGATTCTACTAATAGTTGTTATATACCGATAATAGATAACATGAGCCTAGTATCCTAGATCTGGTGCCTATAAGGTTACATTTTAATTTGATATAATGATTCACATCTTAAATGATCAAATAGTTCATTAGTCTTGGTAAACAAGATACTTACATGAGTCTTAAATTATAAATAAAAAATAATGATAATTGTTTTTCAAACAATAACATTATTCCCTAAAGAATATCATTTCATATAAATCATTCTATTCTGTATGGAATTTTTTGAGAAAGGAAAATAAATAATGGTGATCTCAATTTCATTTTAAGGGTTATTTTTAGTGAAATATATTAGGAATCAATAAGCATAATAAAAATAGAATGGAATATAACTAAACACACATTAATTTAAATAGATTTATTATCATGTAAAGATAAGGTACAATCAATTGGTAATGCTCAATAATTGAGAACAAGTTCCATTTTATCAATAAGATGAGAAAAATATAAAACTATTGATTATAAAATAGAGTAAATAAAATGAATAATAATAATTAATTCAAAAAGAAGGAAAAGCTTAATTATTGGAAATAATATTTCCAATGGGAATGATACCATCAAAATCAAGATCAATATTCAAGATGGTTTATTAAAATTTTGTAAAAACTCATCTGATTTGTGTTAGGAAATCTCACAAGACATTTACTATCACGATCTGCCCTCCAAAATGTTTAAAAATACTAAAATTAAAAATGTGAAGGTTTTTTGGAATGGAGAATCTATTTTCTGAAAATAATAATCCATCGAGGGGCCTCAATTAACATGTAACCTAACTATGAATTTCATGTAAAATGTATCTTATATAGATAAAATAATTGATCAAATTTATAAACAATATTCCTTATAATTATAAATCCACATTGTCTAAAGGATTCATATTTATCAATATTTAATCAATTTATAAAATAACTATAAAATTAAACACCATATATATATATAAATTATATATATTTTAGGAAATAATTTTATACATGATTAATAGTGTGGTTATTTAGGGTTAATTTAATGACTAATGTTCAAATGAATGTGAATAATCTTGGGGTAAGTTAATTGATACAAAATTGAATAAGGAATTCAATTTCAATACATTTCGTTGTCAAAATAATCATATACCATACATAAAAAGATTAAATATGGAAGCAATAAAATATATAAAAATTTGAGTAAGAATAATGGGTTTATTTCATTGATAAAATAATAGAAAACTATAATTAAAACTATTCTTTAGGAAAATATCATTTTCATTTCAAAAATATGTTTTTAATATTTTATTTGAAAAAAACTTTTAAAAACATTTGATATGTAATGATATTCATAAAAATAAAATAAAAGTTTAAAATTTAATGATAGTCATCAAAATGATAAATTATATACATTCCATAAAAGTAAAAATAATATTTCTTTTTTCACAGAAAATGTTAGGAATGTCCCTTGTTAAAGAAAATCCAAAAGATCCTTTCACATTTTTGATAAAAATACACACAAGCATTTTTTTAAAAAAAATTATTATTTTAGTCAATATTTTTTAAAGATTTTAAATGGGTGGAAATTTATTTTATAAATAATTTGAAAAAGTTTGAAATCATTTTTTATAAAGTTCTAGAAAACATGCTTTTGGAAGAAATCAAATTTCACTATTTTAGAGAGAAATGGTGTTTGATTATCTTAAAATAATTTTTATAATAATTTCCAATTCCAAAGTGTGGAAAAATTATAGTAATATATAGTAATATCATGAATAATTATAAGATAAGTAAATGAATTTTTTTTGTTATGAAGTGTTCAAATATATTCCTTCAACTGATTTTTAAGACTAGACAATCTCTTATAGAATGAGATTGTAAAATATACTATTGTGAATATCATAACGTTTAAGTGATAATTAATAAATGAATATAATATTTTTATCAACAATAAATCCACATAAAATGATTAAATATAACACATGGATGTAAAATTTCATTATAATCATTATTCTTATGACATAAAGAATGAATTAAATGATGAACACAATGAAGGGAAATTGAGCTAAGGAATCACTTTCCTTCCACTTCCTTTTGGCTGAAAAAAATGTATACTCATGTATATTGGTTTTAAACATGTTTATAACTTAATACATAACCATAAAAATATTTATGATATTATATATTATCCTATTATAACATCGTATCACCTATTAATTAATAGAAATCCATTATTTTTATTATTTCAGGTGTTAATTTCAAAGTTTTCTACATTGTTTTTTTCATGAATGTTCCAATCCTTGAACATATTATATAGTTATAACATCTCTAGAATAATAATTAGTAATTATTTATCATATTTGTAATTTCATTGTTGTAACACCCCAAGCTTCCACTGTACGCTTCTCTTTGAATAATACAGTAGCGTGTGTTGTACACAACTTTGAGTTCTAACACACACCACAACCAATCAAACTAGCTATTATGAATAGTAATACCCACTTTTTGAAATTTTATAAATTCTATATTTCAAAATGGACTTCATTTTTGGATTCTAAATATCGAAATTAGCTTAGGGTGAATTTTTGGTATTTTTCTAAAGACATTCAATTTTTGATGAATAATGAAAAACACTAACATATAGTTTAAAACCGAATTTTATTTAAATAATTATTTATTTTATTTAAATTTAATTAATGTTGAAATAGATACATAATACCTATATAAGTTCAATGTAATTCATTGGAATTAGTTTAGAATAATTTTTGATATATAAATTTTTTTTGAACATTTCACAGTCTTTTACCCACCTCCTAGGAAAATGTGGAAATTCACATAAAACAAAATTTTACCACTTTTCTGATTGGAATTTAGAAAATCCAAGATACAGGCTTAATATCAAGGAGTAAAATTTGGTTCAATAAGATAGTTTTTTTTGGAGAATAGTATCTTTTTACTTTTATTTACCACGGTTAAAAGTAAATAGGGTAATTAAGGGTAAAAATTATGTTAATATTACCCTAACACATGTCCTAATTCTATTGGACAAGTGTATCTCGACCAGAATAAACCTAGAAATAAAATATTATCATTTAGGTCTACTTGGATTAGATTAGTAAATTTATTATTATTTAATTCAAAGAAGAGTTAAAAGAGTTAAAATCAATGTTTAGTAACAAAAACATTTTTAATATAGGGTTTTAAATAAGATAAAAAGGATTATAAAAATTAATTAAAAATATAAAAATATTTTATAGATAATTTAATTTTATTTATAATTTTTATAGATTAAATAATTTAACTTATTAATGACACAATGATGATGCAGTAATTATCTTATTAGTGAAATATTAAAATAATTGATATTATAAATATCCAAATAAATATCATTTGAGAGTTTTAATGAATTAAAAAAAATTATATCTTAATATGACATTTTATATTGATTTAATTATGTTTTTTAGAAGTAATCATGCTGTTATGATTTTCAAAAAAAATAAAATACCAAATAGTGTCAAAATTGACATAAAAGTGTTTTTGAAACAAATATTATATTATTAATTGATATTAAATTCCTAAAAATCTATGGATCGCCAAAGGACTTATATCATGATAGGACTATCATTAATGGACCACTTGGGGGTCTCTTGAATGTAGATAGTATGTTTATTAACTATATAATATAAAAATACCAAGCGACATGGTAAATGTCGAACTAATTAACTAAGAGTTAAAACTAAAAGATAAGGTTAATATAGTGACCAAACCAGTATAAAACCTAATGGTTGAAAGTGTTTTGACCCATAACCAACTTAGACTTTGAATAATCCATATTGGATCCATTATAACCTGAATATGAATTTATTATAAAATAATACTTTATGTTTTTCCTAAAGATCCTCTCCTCCCCCTTATAAAAGGACACCACTTCTAACCAATTTTTTACACATTCAAAGCCTTTTGCCTCTGCCAAACGCTGCCCAATTATTCTATCAACTTCCCTAAATACATCCTGGTGGCCTTAGTTTGATCAGAAATCCACCATATGGAGCCCTTTTGATCAAATCAAAAGGAAGAACCTGAAGAAGAGGTAATGATTTCACCACCCTCTTTCAAGTTCCTTCATTCTTCAACTTCTTCTTTCCGTGTTATTTCCATTATAAAATAATAACTCCAGTAAATTATATATACAATGATGTTATTATAAATATGGAACAACTAAATTCATTATTCTATCCATCCATTGAATGACATGTCACCATATGTGCGTACGTACGGCCTACGGTCTCCACGTCGTGGTGTCATTATTATTCAATATATTATTATTTAGAGGGGTATAATAATGATTTATAATTCATGTAAATAATAAATATGACATGATAATGATTTTGTATATATTATATTCCATGAAATTATATATTATTTTAATATCAAAAGAATGATATTATTGCTCATACGTACGTACGGACTACCGTCTCCACGAACTTGATGAGATTCATTTCCCATCATATCCATTCAAGTATAATTCTAATTTGATTAATAAAAATAATGTTTAAGGACATGAGATCATCTTGGATATGAATAAAATACAACCTATCCATGACAAACACATCTTATGTAACAAAACATATAAAAAATGAGTAAATTAACACCTGAAACGACGATAATACTAAGATATTATTAACAAAGAATTATTAAAATGATCATATATGACATAATATTAATGTATATGATTCATGTATAATTTAATAACAATCATTTCACCATTATACAGGAGGTTAAACAACCCTCAACCAAGGAAAAGTGCAAGGTAAGGGTTTATTTCCCAATCTCTTCATTTTTCGAGGTTGTTTATACATAACTATCTACTGGGACCTATTTATCATCAAAGTCCATGTTTCATAAAAATGTATTTCAAATATTTCTTACAATTTTAATGACTATGGGATAAATTCATTTATACCCTTGTTTACATTTTATAAGAAGTTTATAATGGAATCTTTCTGTCTTTTTCCAAACAAGGTCCTTTTTAACCTTTTCGACGGAATTAAGGTAAGAATGTCTTTTTTAACTTATACGGCGGGTGCGGCTATTTTCCACCATTATAAAATTGGCGAATCTTCCCTTATAATCTTATAAGGATATTTTCAAAGTAAATGTTTTATTTTTTTAATTATGTGACTTTTAAATGATTTAAAAAAAGAGATATTTCTCCCAAATAGTTTTGATTTCATCTATGTCAACATCCTTTGATAGATTTTAAGCTTATTTGAAGTTGATTTATTATGATACAAAACATACATATTGTATTAATGGTTTTGTGATATGTCTGACTCTGGATTTGTTATTTTTATACCATTCCTGTTTTATGGAAAAATTATTGACATTTCATATGCTAGTTTTAATAGAAATGTTTATATTATGTTTAAACCTGTTCATATGAGGAATGCATTGGACTTAATAAGTTATGGGTGGAGCCCGCTATAGCTCCTCGATTCATCGATATGTCTCATTAGAAAAACTCGTGTCTTGTAAAAAGGCCTTGACAAAATCTTATTTGTAGTCTTGGCACAAGGCCTTGACTATGTGGTTATGGTAGTCTGAAATTATGCATTCCATCATTATGAAAGTGGTTATTGATATTGCATGTGATTATCTGACTAGTAGAATATACATGTGAATAAGTAAATGGAATTATTTCATTTTATCTTTTCCATATTATTCTTATGTCCATGTTTAAAATGATTTTGTTTTAGTTATACATTGCCTTAAATGTTTATGCTTATTTATGAATGTTTCCGCTATATAGTTATCTTTACTGTGAATCTGAGCTCACCCATTTCAATGTTTTATTTTTCCCAGGATGTTAAGAAGTAATTTATGAATGAACTGCAGGGATAGTATGAGGGGATAAGAATACATGATGTTGTTGTTGTAGTTTTCAATTTTTGATGTAATGTAAACTTTATGAATGTATATAGTTATTCCAAAGCTACAAAACTAATCAGTCTTTCAAGTATTGATCTTTTGTGATCATGCCAATGTTATGTAATAATGCACTAACTCTAGGTAACTAGGGTCGGGGAATTATAGTTGGTATTAGAGGAAGTTTGGTAAAAACCTTGGAAGCTATATTTTGATAAACTATGAATAGAGCACATAGCCCTAAGATATACATTGACGATGAGTGTAGAATAAATTCATAGAATTTTGGTATTGTAGAGATTTTGTGAGTTTTCCATGTAATACATCCATGTCTAGATATGAGTAGGTAGAGGCGGATCTGGCACAGATGTACCTAGAGGTAAAACCCGAAAAAACCATTTTGAGCTAGACTCAAATTAGAACTGGTGCACGACAATGAGCCTTGATGCACTCTTGGTTACGACACTCCCGTCGGATATGATTAGGATAATTATAATCTTATTTACAATCCATTATGATGGGTTTATGAGTATATACATACTCAAAGAAAACATGTTTTTTATGATTAAGGATTATATAAATAAATATTTCAATTTATGTTAAGTGTTTTAAAAGTATGGAATTATGTATTTTGATTTATAAACTGATCTAGTTTATGCCATTTTTTAGAAATGGAACCTAGAGGAAGGAATGGAAACCATATCAATGAACACACTCCATGTAGGGATTGGCCTCATACTCATGATAATTATATTGAAGCTGGTGATGCAACTGGTGACGATCAGCTAATCACCATACTGGGACAACTCACTCAGGTTATGAATAATAACCTTACCCATATGGAGCACCATGATCCACAGTGTGGAGGATCAATGTTAGACCGCTTCATGAGGAAACATCCACCAACATTAAATGGGAGTACAAATCCATTGGTAGGTGAGCAATGGATAAGTTCCCTAGAGAAAATATTTCAGGCTTTGGGGATTAGTGAAAGGAAAAAAGTTATCGTGGAAGTTTGTTGCATCACTGAAGATGATGATCAATTGTGGTCATTGATTCAAAACACGAAGGAAGATGATGAAGTATCAGATATGGAAGGGAGGGATTTCAATGATCTTTTTTTAGAAAAATAAATTCCCCGTGACCGTCGAGAAGATATGGGAAGGCAATTTCTGAGTCTGAGACAAAAGGAGGATGAGAATGTCACAATGTATGAGTCTATCTTTACAAGTTTAGAAAGTTATTCTGGATATTATATACGTAACCCAAGAAGTAATATTGGTCATTTCTTTGATGGGTTAAAACCATTTCTCAATTGATAATTTGTCTCACAATCCTTCTCGTCGTATGAAGAAATTGTCTCATGTCTTATCAAGACCGAAAAAAGAATTCTCTATGTCTTATGACATTAAAGAAAATAAAGAGAAGAAGAGATATGCTGATCACTCTAGGAATGTAAATAAGGGGATGAAGGGAAAAGTTGAATATCCATCCTGCAATAAATGTGGGATGAAAAACCTGGGTACTTGCTTGAAGGGAATGGGTGTCTGTTACAAGTGTGGTGAAAAAGTCCTCCAAGCTTCTGATTCCCAAGGGAAGAAAGAAGCTACCGATGTTCAGTGCTATAATTGTAGGGAGATGAGACATTATGAAAATGATTGTACTAAGATTCTGAGGAACATAATTCAGAATATTCCATGGGATCAAGGACAATCATATGATATCACTACGGCTGAGGTAGAAGCTCCGAAAGACGTGGTGGGAGGTAATTTAATGGTTTCCTCAAGTTTAGAAAATGCTTTATTTGATTCCGGATCAGCAAATTTTTTCATATATTTCCAGTTTGATAAGAATATTAGATATTTCCAATTGGATTTATCAATGGAGTTTTCAATTAAAACTTTTGAGGGAAGTATCATTTCTACAACATTCTGTGGCTCTGTCCCCATTAGGGAATATAAATGTTCTTTATCTGTTGATCTCATCATCATACCGATGAATTAATTTGATATAATCCTCTGTATGGATTTTCTTTCAGACCATGATGCAGAAATTTATTATAAGAAGTAGGAGGTTACTATTTTTGATGATGATGATAAAGAACACCTAATCTTTAGAGAAGAATCTTCACCACCTTATTCTTATCTAGATGTACCCCCAGTAGCTCAACTAAATTCAATTATCAGGGAGGAAGATAATGAAATAACTGTGGGTGATAAAAGAGATGTTCAAATAGAGGGTATACCAATTGTGTGGGAATATGTTGATGTGTTTCCAGAATATTTACGTGGACATCCTCCAGAATGAGAAATTGAGTTTTCCATTGATTTAATTCCTGGATCAAGGCCTATATTGAAGAACCCTTATAGAATGGAAACTGTAGAATTATTTGAACTAAATAAACAACCAGAGGAATTGAGTAATAAGGGATTTATTCTCCCTAGTGTTTCTCAATGGGGAGCCCCTATTATTTTTTTAAAAGAAAGATGGATCTATGAGATTATGTATCGACTACAGGGAAATAAATGCTATAAAAATAAAGAACAAGTATTCCCTACCTCGCATTGATGATTTATTTGACCAACTGTATGAAGCTCAATAATTTTAAAAGATTGACCTTAGAACTGGATACCATTAGTTGTGTGTGAAGATGGAAGACGTTCTGAAGACAGCATTTCGAACAAGGTACGAGTATTATGAGTTTACAATAATGCCTTTTGGATTGACTAATGCACCCTCTATATTCCTGGACACAATGAATAGAGTTTTCATGGAATATCTTAATGATTTTTTGGTGGTATTTATTGATGATATCTTGGTATACTCCAAAAGCTACGAAGATCATGAAAATCACTTGCGCATTATCCTAAAGACTCTTAAAAGACATGAATTGTATGGGAAGTTTAGCAAGTGTGAATTCTGGCTTCATGAGATATATTTTCTTTCCCATATTGTCTCTAAAGATGGAATCTATGTTGATACTTCTAAGAAGTAGGTAATCCAAGAATGGCATGCACTGACAAGTATAAATGAGGTACAAAGTTTTATTGATTTAGCAGGTTATTATCGACGATTCGTCCAGAATTTTTCTTGATGGGCTAACCCATTAACAAATATCACACATAAAGGGGTTAAATATGTTTTGAAAAAATAGTTTTAAGAATGTTTCAAATAACTAAAGGGAAGATTAGTCAATACTATTATATTGACTCTACCATAGGGGAATGATGGGTTAGTTATTTATAGTTATGCATCGAAGAAAGGACCTGGTTGTGTCCTTATGAAGAATAATAGGGTTATTTCCTATGCATCATGACAACTAAAAATTCATGAGCACAACTATATTACTCATAATCATGAGTTAGCTGCTGTAATATTTTCTTTGATGATATGGAGACATTATCTCTAAGGAGAAAAATGTGAGTTTTATACTAATCACAAGAGTTTGAAGTATATTTTCTCACCGAAATAACTCAACATGAGGAAAAGGAGATAGCTTGAACTACAAAAGGATTATGATTGCATGGTACTCTACCACCTGGGGAAGGAAAATAAGGTGGAAGATGCTTTGAGTAGAAAAGAACATGGAGTTTCAAACATGATGAAAATTTAAAGGGATCCTAATTTAATGGATCTAGTGAAGATGGATATGGGAATTACCATGGAATTTTAAACATCAATGCTTTTTCAAATGGTTTCCAAACCATCTTTACTAGAAAGTATTAAGAGTAATCAGACCGATGATTAATAATTTTAAAGGAAGATTAAAGCTGTGAATGATGGGAGATTGAGAGACTTTGTGTATGAAGAAGGAATTTTGAAATTTGGTAAGAGACATTTTGTTCCTGATATACCTGATCTAAAAAGGGAATTGTTAGATGATGCTCACTGTTCTAATTTATCTATACACGATGGGAGCACCAAAATGTATAGAGATTTGATGGAACATTTTTGGTGGGACATCATGAGGAGAGAGATTTCTGATATTTTGTCAATATATATGGTTTTCTAACAAGTGAAAGTTGGAAGGAAAAATCCTCTAAGAGTCATGAAACCTCTTCCCATACCATAGTGGAAATGGGACAATATCATGATGGAAATTTTCACAGGACTACAAAAGATTCCAAGAAGGAACGATGCAATATGGGTTATTGTTGATCGTCATACCAAGTCAGCACATTTTCTTGCTAGAAGAGAAGATCTACCACATGAACGTTTAACAAGACTATATTTAATGAAGTTTAGAGACTTCATGGAGTACCCCTATCAATTGTTTCGGATCGTGATCCCCATTTTACTTCAAGGTTCTGGAAAAGTCTTCAGAAGGCCTTGGATACTGAACTTTGTTTTAGCACTGCTTACCACCCTCAAACAGAAGGACAATCAAAATAGACTATTTAGACATTAGAAGACATGTTGAGATCCTGCTCACTTGACTTTCAGGGTTTGTGGGATCAATATTTACCTCTCGTAGAATTTTCCTATAATAATATCTTCCATTCAAGTATTCGAATTGAACCATATAAAGCGTTATACGGAAAGAGATGTTTCACACCAACTTGTTGGGATGAAATTGGTGATAGAAAACTTGTAGACCCAGAACTGGTGTAGGAAACAATGGAAAATGTAAAGGTAATCCAAAACCACATCGAAGAAGCTCAAAGTAGGCAGAATAGCTACGCCGATAACGGAAGAAATGATTTGGAATTTCATGTACGAGATCATGTTTTCTTGAAGGTATCTCAATGGAAGAGAGTTGTATGTTTCGGTAAGAAAGGTAAACTGATTCCCAGGTACATCAGACCATTCAAAATTCTAGAACAAATTGGGGCTGTAGCTTACCATTTGTCAATGCCTCCAAATCTCTCCAAAGTTCACAATGTGTTCAAAGTATCACTGTTGAGGAAATACAAATCTAACCCAATGCATGTACTCACCTACGAGGAATTAGAGCTGGAACCCATTCTGTCTTATTGTGAAGAGCTCGTCAGGTTCTTGATACGAGAGAACAAGTACTGAGCAACCGGACGACACGTCTGGTAATAGTTTTGTGTAGAAATTATAAGACGGAAGAAGCAACGTGGGAACCTAAGGAACATATGATGATGAACCACCCATTTTTATCTTGCAGTACTATTCTAGAAATTTCAAAGACAAAATTATTAGAAGGAGGGGAGAATGTAACACTCCAAGCTTCCATGGTACGCTTCTCTTTGAATAATACGATAGCGTCTGTTGTACGCAACTTCGAGTTCTAACACACACCACAACTAATCAAACTAGCTGTTATGAATAGTAATACCCACTTTTTGAAAATTAATAAATTTTATCCTTTAAAATGGACTTCGTTTTTGGATTCGGAATATCGAAATTAGATTAGGGTGAATTTTCGGTATTTTTATGAAAACATTCAGTTTTTTATGATTAGTGAAAAAACACTGAGTAATAGTTTAAAACCGAATTTTTATTTAAATAATTACTTATTTTATTTAAATTTATTTAAGGTCAAAATAGATACATAATACCTATATAATATCAATGTAATTAATTTTAGTTAGTTTAGAATAATTTTTGATATATATAAATTTTATTGAACTTGTCACCGTCTTTTACCCACCTCCTAGGAGAATTTAGAAATTCACATAAAACTTAATTTTATTGCTTTTGTGAGTGTAATTTTGAAAATCCAAGACATCCGGCTAAGATCAAGGTGTAAAATGTAGTTCAATACGATAAAAATAATTTTTGGTGAAAAGTAACTACTTACTTTTATTTACCATGGTTAAAAGTAAATAGGGTAATTAATGGTAAAAATTATATTAATATTACCATAACACATGTCCTAATTCTATTGGACAAGTGTATCTCGACCAAAAACATCCTTAGGAATAAACTATTATCATTTAGATCCACCTAGATTATATTAGGATATTTATTATTATTTAATTCAACGAAGTGTTAAAATAGTTAAATCAATGTTTAATAACTAAAACATTTTTAATATAGGTTTATACGTAAGATAAATTGGATTATAAATATTCATTAGAAATATAAAAATCTTTCCTACATAATTGAATTTTATTTATTATTTTTAGACGTTAAATAATTCAATTTATTTAAGACACAATGTTGATGGGGTAATTACATTATTAGTGAAATATTAAAATAATTGATATTATAAATACCCAAATAAATATAATTAAATACATTTAATGAATTACACGAATTTTATAGATTAATATGACATGTTATTATTGATTTAATTGTTATTTTTCGATGTAATCATGCTTTTATAACTTTCACAAAAATCAAATTCCAAATAGTGTAAAAAATGACATAAAAGAGTTTTTAAAACAAATATTATATTATTAATTGAAATTAAATTCCAAAAAAACAACGGTTCAAAAAAAGGACTTATATAATTATAGGTGTATCATTAATGGACCACATTGTGGTCTCTTGGATGTATATACTATGTTTATTAACTATATAATATATAAATACAAAGTGACATGGTAAATGTCAAACTAATTAACTAAGAGTTAAACCTAAAGGATAAGGTTAATATAGTGACCCAAACCTATCTAAAACCAATTGGTTGAAATTATTTCGACCCATAACCACCTTAGACTTTGAATAATCCACTTTGGATCCATTAGAAACCGAATATGAATTTATTGTAAAATAATATTTTATGTTTTTTCTAAAGAGCCCCTCCTCCCCCTTATAAAAGGACACCACTTCTAACCAATTTTTCACACCTTCAAAGCCTTTTGTATCATCCATGACCTACAGAAATATTCTCTCAACTTCCCTCACTACAACTTATAGGGCATATTTTGATCTGAAATCTAACCTATGGAGCCCTTTTGATCATGTAAAAAGGATGAACCCGATGAAGAGGTATTGATTTCACCACCCTCTTTCAAGTTCCTTTCTTCTTAAACTTCTTCTTTCCTAGTTATTTCAATTCTAAAATAATAACTCCAGTATATTAAATATAATGTGATGTTATTATAAATATGGAACAACCAAATTCCTTATTCTATCCATTACCTGAATGACATGTCACCATACATGCGTACGTACGGCCTACCATCTCAAGTTCGTTGTGTAATTGTTATTCAATATATTATTATTTAGTTGGTTTTAATAATGATGTATAATTCATTTAAATAATAAATATAACATGATACTTATTCTATATATATATGATATACCATCCAATTATATATTATTTTAATCCCAAAATAATGATATTGTCGCTCGTGCGTACGTACGGACTACTGTCTCCTTGAACGCGATGAGATTCATTCCCCATCGTATCCATTCAAGTCTAATTATCATTTTATTATTAAAAATAATGTTTAAGGAATTGATATCATTATTGATATGAATAAAATAAAACCTATCCATAACAAACACAGCTTATGTAACAAAACATAAAAAAGAAAATGAGTAAATTAACACCAGAAACGACGATAATACTAAGATATTATTAACAATGAATTGATAAAAGATCATATATGTTATCATATTATTGTATATGATTCTTGTATAATTTAATAACAATAATTTAACCATTATACAAGAGGTTAACATACCCTTAACCAAGGAAAAGAACAAGGTAAGGGTTTATTTCATAATCTCTTCATTATCCGGTGTTGTGTATACGTAATTATCTACTGGGACCTCTTTATCATCCAAATCCATGTTTCTTAAAAATGTATTTCAAATTATTCTTAATATTTTATAGATTATGGGATAAATTCATTTATAACCTTGTTTAGGTTTTATATGAATTTTATAAAGTAATATTTCTGTCATTTTCCAAACAAGGTCCATTTTAACCATTTCGATCGAATTAAGGTAAGAATGTATTTTTTAACTTATACGGCGGGTGTGGCTATTTTCTACCGTTATAAAATCATAGAAGCTTCCCTTACATGATTATAAGGATATTTTCAAATTAAATGATCTATTTTATAATTATGTGACTTATAAATGATTTAAAAAAAAGATATTTCTCTCAAATTGTTTTGATTTCATCTATGGCAACATCCTTGGATTGATTTTAAGCTTATTTGAAGTTGATTTATTATGACACAAAACTTCCAAATTGTACTGATCTTTTGTGATCATGCCAATTTTATGTAATAATGAACCGACTCTGGATAACTGGGTTGGGGCGTTACAATTGTACATATATTTCACCCATTTGGCAAGATAATGAAAATTGAGTCACATCAATTTGTGATGATGGTAGTCCACACATACATGAATGATGTAATGAAATTTACAAGAGTGAAAATGAAAGACAAAAAATTGTATATATATTAACATTAAAGAATGATAAATATTTAATTTATATTAAAATTATTTCATTTATATCATATATATAATCATTAAGATTATCTTTATCAAATTCTATGTAAAGTATAAGTGAAAGACAAATCACATCACATCATGAGGTGATTGTCTACCTTATAGATGAGTGAAGTTATCATATCTATAATGAAAAAAAAACATGAAAATAATTATTATATAATTACTATAAATTTTAATCATGAAAACAATATCTCTATTTAGTGGTGGTTTTTTATATCGTGGAATTTGTAGCTACCACTACTTGGTTTTGCGATGGGTTCATAAAACCACCACCAAAATTGGATTCTGCATTAAACATGCAGAGGATCCGACCATTAAGCTATTGTTTGTGGAATATTTTGTAGAACACATTTTTTTTAGTGGGTTTTTATGTTATAGTGGTAGTTTACGTTTAACAAAATAATGACAATTTGGCAGCAGTTTTTAACTACTGTATATTTTGAGTTCTTTTCTGAAAAACCCACCAATAAAATAGATAGAACCGCTCTTAAATTATTTTTTTTCATATTTTTCCAAATTATTAATCACCACCAAAAAAAGATATCGTAATATGTAGGTGGTTTAAATGGCTGCAAAAAAAACTATATCAAGTAATGGTTTAAACTTCCTCTAAATCATAAATTACAAATAAAACATGCTACAAATACAGCAACCACATAACCTGCATCTATAAGCATACAAGAATAAGAATGAATATTTTACATGATAATAAAATATATCATCAATGTATAGAAAAAACACATAAATTATTACATATTAAAACTATGGAATAAATATACAATTCTTCTCACCGCAACATATGGAATCACGTTGATAATGGGAAACAAAACCTTGAAAGAAATAATAAATTCATCAATACATTTAATAATTGAAACAAGATAGAACACATTAAAAGAATGAATAATACATTAATAAAACAAAATAATCAACCCATTGAATGAATCTATAATACATTTATCCATACATTGAATGAATCAATACAATTTTATATACAATTATCATTGAAAGTACATTGATTCTATAAACTATTACTTAACACATTACCAAGGACAAAATAAATTGAATACATGTAAAACTAGCTATAAATAATCAACATAATTTCAATAAAATGAGGAATCCCATTTTAAAAATAACCCAACCAAAATAACAAACAATATTAATTAATTAAATATAAAGAAATAATTCTCGATATGAAACCATCATTCATTAATACCTTTTTCTTGAAAATGGTTTTTTATGATTAAAACCCAATAAGAAATTCTTATCCAAAAGGAAAAACACCCTAAATATCCATAAATTATCTAAACATCCACAAGGGAGGATTAAAACTGACAAGGATTTATATAGCAGTTAAATACATTTTGAAATCATAGGACATCCAAGACTGATCCCTCCCATTGATGAGATCATGAAAAACAACAATGATTCCTATATGTTCTTACCCTGATAAGAATCCACATAGTCTGAGTTACCTGATTACATCCCCATAACCTATCCAAGTCCAATAAGACAGAGCTCAAAAAATAGGTTCCATTCACAAATAGTGCAAAAAAAACACCCATAAGAAAGATCAACTAACACATCATGATTGAGCTCTAACCATGATGTATAAAACAATATAATAAAAATAGAATATAAGGTTTGATAGATAGGGGTAATCCTATATGTTTTAGGCTTGAGATATCACTATTTGGATATGAAATATAGTATAGTAGTTTGGTGAGAGATAATATAGAATGATCCTCAGTACGTAAGACATGGTCATGATGTAAAATTTGAAAAATGGTAGAGACATTACTTTACTAGATGGGGTTAGATTGCGAATACAGACATGGAGATAACCATGGGGTTCTGTGTCATGAATTGGCCATAGGGTAACTAATAGGGACACCCGTAAGATAAGAGTGATGCCACATGTTAAACCCCCATAGGTGAAGGTCTAACAAAAACCACAAATTAAGAATATCACTAAATTTGGAGAATTTATCCTATTGTATGTGAACACACACACACTTAAATCCATGAAATATTGAATAGGCATAATAAAATAAAACCACTAAGGTGTAAAAAATTCAACTAGTAACCTCTAAGAAATACATCAAAATGAGATAGATAAATATCCAGGAATGGAAAAGGGTAAAATACTTGCCGAACCAAGAAGATGGAAAGTAGGTTTCAATATAGAACAACTGAAAGAGAATGAAAGACGAGTTCCCAAAATAAGATCCTTAATTTTTACCACCATACATTGTATGTTCCTCAACATACTTCTATGTTCCATAGATAATAGGTCCACTACGGACAACACCAATCATCAAGTTGTCTATATAAGAAAGAATCATGCATGCAAGGCCCATGTAGGCGTGAGTATAAACAAACATTATTAAGGAACCACGAAAACTAATTGGGAAATAGTAGAATATAATATTTAGATCAACATATATGTAAAATAAGGACCTAAAACTAAACATCATATATGATTAAAAATAAATTTCAAAATAAATATCTATTTGAAACATATCATATAGACACATGGTTATACAAAAAATACATAGGGAACCCATTGTTCACATACCATATAAAATATATAAAAAAGATACAAAATACACACTTTGTACATGAACAAACCCTCTCCCCTAATCGTTTCCCAGGGATTAACTATTCTTGTCACCCTCTCAATATCCATCTCTACCTCCTGCTACATGCACCTATAATATAATTATATTGAAAATTAAAGAATGTATGTTTATAGTAAAACATAATATTAGAAAACATTTGTCAACTAAATGATTTTTAGGTTTTGTGATTTTCCAGTCCACCACCAGTCATCGCTGCAAAATCCTCAGGGACAGATCTAGTTGTCTTATGATATAAATCAAACAACACATTCTTCAAAAAACCCATCTCATTCCCATGTTCTTGAATTGTGTTTTGCATTGAATAAAAATTTATCTAAGCATCTTGGGGTTGAGAGACACAACAACAAGGAGTATATGCACTTTCAATCACCATTTTACAACTAATGACCTGAGATGGTACCTATCCCAAACCCATCCCACACACTCGACCGAGATGCTCCCTCCCAAGGACTATACCAACTCTGTCATCATGGGAGCATGAGTAGGATGGTGTAGGATTGGTATCCCATTGTTCTTTAATTATTACCTATAAATTAAATAACACTCATATTAGATGAAATATATATTAACATATTGGAAGCTTATAATAAGATATTATAATGAAAAATGAATTCATACCACAACTTATATAAAAGGCCCATTAAAAAACTCCCATAAATTATTTATAAACATCCAACCACACATATGTTCAGGATGATGGGTGGCCTAAGCTCTATAACTACATTAAACAAAGATAAATCAACAATTTAATATATTAAATAGATAAAATTGTTTGCTAAATATTTAAACTAATGAGAAGATTATCAGAGTCGATCAGCTTCTATAATCTTTTTTGACCTAGTAGTGTGAGGGATGGTTTCCTTAGCCCTTCGTGATACACTCTTCCTTAAAATATCCTGATATAAATAAAATAAAATTTAATATTAATGAGTGGAATTTCATCTACTTTTCATATACATGTACAAATGTAAAATGTGATTAATATAATAATATATATTTATATTCCATGTGTTTCTCATCATGATGCCAATCAATAAAAATAACTAATTTTCCTCTAGGTACCCCATTGGGTACCTTATCATACATTTATTGCGATCTCATTGATGTATCATTGACTTCATTCCATAATATCAATTTATAATGCTTCTATACATTGCCCAAATGTTTTAATATCCACATTTGTGCTAGGATATGAGAAATGGTAATGTGGAAAAACATATGTATATAAATATTTATTATGAAAATATTTGCATTTAATAACATAATGACATTAAATTACACCATAATGTATTAATATTACCATTATATGTGAATCAAAATCATCATTTTTTCAAGATAGACGTATATTCCTCCTATAATCATACGTAATCTGAAGGGTGACTGAAACCGCTGCTAGTGGGCCTAGAGTCAGGACAAATAATCTCGTGAAGTCATCAATTGGGACCCCATATAAATAAAATGGAACAAATATCTTTTGTCCAGTCAAATTCCATACATCAACACCTTTCATATTTTTCCCTCTAGTAGTGTTTTTCCATCTTTTATGAAATAATAGTTAGTAGTATAAAAAATAGAAAACAATTTATTAATATTAAATATATTATATATAACAATCACAATCTAGTATCACGATGAATAACTAGAAGTAGTTATATGATCCCTCACTACTGATGTTGCTGAATAAGAAGGCAACGACTTAGCTACTTCTGCGACACTACTAAAGGGAGTGAGAGATGTTGCGTAGGGTAAAGTAGACGATGTCTCTAATGTACTATGTAAAGAGAGAGTCTGATCATCATCTATTGGTGTGGTTGATGGAATGTCGGCTAAGATTCCATTGTGGTTAGTATAACATTTCCTCCTTGTAATTCATGTCATTTATTCAAATAAAATTATGTTAAAAAAAATATTTCTAAAAACTCATGCTGCAAAAATAGAAATGATAATATATGCACAATAATAACAAACCAAATATACTTAATAATAATAAAGAACAATTACACAAATGACATAAGTGGTTGATAAATGATTGGATAATTGTACTTACAACCATTTTCTCTTTCAATAATATCACTTTCCTACTCCATCATTTCTTCATCTACATTATCCAACCATGAAGGACTAATATTTTTATCATCGTGATTAACAAATAAGTCAACTTCATGCTGTTTATGGGATTCAGTGTCATTGGTAAAATCATTCACTTCATCACCAATATCATACAAGTATATTTGTTTTATGTGAGGAAATAAACTCCACCCTTCAACCAGGAAATCATTCATATAATATTATATTTTCGTTTTTGATGACAAGATCTATAAATCAAGTAGTTAATAATCATCAACATCCATCAGGAATTATATGTTCACATAATTACATTGCACGGAATATATTTTTACACCCCTAACAATATCCACCAAATTTTATTTGAATAAAATATCTAAAAAATGGTTCTGGTAGTTTAATTCTATAATATCAGCCAATCATATATAATATTCAACATTAGAAAAAGTAAATTTTCTGTTATTATGTGTTTTCAAGCTATCAAACCAATCAACTATATTGAATCTAATTTCATTTACATTATTAGTGTCGATAATTATATATTGTTTTAGAGGACCTTAAGAAGGAATCATAATCTCTTCCAACAACATTACAAGAGTATCATTATTCATGATCTAAAATAGTAATATACATTATTAGATTTAAAAAATATATTTATCAATATAACATCCTTATTTATTAAAATATTTATTAACATAAACACATTGAATCCATTCTACAATCTCTTTAATAAAATCATTGTTATATATTTCTCATTTATTGTTTGCCCTATCATTTTTATCTTTGTTTGTATCCTTAAGTCTTCAATTAATGGATCTCTAATTTCAATATTTAGCAGCACATATCTATTTGCATGTAATAATACCATTTCTATTACAATAATATGTGTGTTCCTCCCAACTTATTGTCCAATATTAGGAATTATTGTTGATTTCCCATTTATTTTAGATTGAGTTTATGTGTCATCAAAACATCAATCTCAACTGAATATTTTATCAATATAATCCAATTATCTAAAACAAAAGTTAAGATCATCCTATACTAAATATACTTTAGAAATTGAGTCTTTAGGTTGATATTTATTTTTCATGTATGACATCAAATTTCTAAAATATATGTGAAATAAAATAAAAAAACATAATTAAGAATATAATAAAGTGCCAAATTTTTCTAGTGAAATGAAGAACATATAAATAAAGTAACTCTTAATTGGATACATCAATAGATAATGTATAATGCCTCATAATTTAGATTCATAAACCAAATACAAAGTTAAATCCAACATGATAGTAAAGAAACATAGTAAAGATCATCTCAAATACTTAATTTGTCAATAAAAATTTCCCTAGAAGGTAGTCAAGATGTAATGGATGTAGATTTTTATCACATATTTGTCTGAGAAATGTGTAGAATTGGATTACAATAAGAGTAACCATTTTAGGTAATAATGTTCGTAATGCCAATGGAAGTAACTATTATAAAAAAGAATGTGGATCAAGAATTTTAAATCCATGTATACTACGATTATTTAAGTCAAAAGACCATAAAATGTTACTTGAATACCCTACAGATACATTCACATGTTTTAAACATTGAACGAATAAATATTTATCCCTATTTTACATTGAAAAAATTTCGGGAGGAAACTTTGCATTCCCATCGAGATAGAGATCACGCTTTATGTTCATTTCTTATACGTCTTTCTGAGCATTGAGGCAATCCTTCAACCTCCCAGACTCATTAAGTAATGTGAAGATCAAATATTCAAATAATGTATTCTCAATATGAATCACATCAAGATTAAATTGCAACAAATTAATTTCCCAATACGGATTTTTGAAGAATTTTCATTTTTTTCTTCCATTGTTGTGTTCCCATTTAACATGATGATGTACTTTAAACTCATTTCCCATTATCTTTCAAATGATCCACCTTCCCAAATTCTATTTCATCATATCAATGTTTTTCCAATATTATAGAACCTATTATAAAATTTGGAGGTGGTCTACGATCAATTAAACCACGGAATATTTACTTGTTTAGCCAAAATATATGAGATGTATCAAAAAATATTTGGTGAAACCAGATGCACCATTTTCTAAATTAAGGTAGCCATTCAGTCTCAAAATCAATGTTGGAAATATGAAAATCCAATCCCATGTAAGTGTTCCAACCAAATAAATTTCAATGTACATGGAACACACTGTTGGTTCCCATTAAACAATATTTGATTTTAAAATTTTATTAGAAGATGCATCATATGAATCAATTAAATTGCTCTATAAATCCTATAATTATTCAATAAATGGCTCTAATTATACATAGATATTATTTCAGGAAATTTTTTCAAGAATATTAATTGATATGATAAAATAATGTTGTTTTGTATGAATCAACAAAGGCATAAAATATGGGATCAAAACACTTGGCCAAATTCTATAATTGGTACTCAAAATACCAAATGGGTTGAATCCATTAGTATCCAATCTCAATCACTCATTCATAGGGACAAATAAAAAATATGGAAGTAATGAATCAAATTTATTCAATGATTATTAATATCATGGATGTCAAAATAACTCATCGTTGTTATTATCTAAAAAATGACACCTCATGTGTTCAACAGTTTACGATGAGATGAATAATATTTAAAATCAAGGCATTATAGTAATATAGTGAAAAACCTTTATGCGTGTGTTCCTTTTATTTTTTCATGGTACTATAATGATCCATACATCCAATATAACCCATATACTCCCATATAGAATTATATTTATTTTTCAATCATGTCTACTAGAATCCTTTCCCCAATAAACCATAGAATCATTGGGACACACAATTATTTTTGTATAACTCAGACCAAGCATGTTAAATACATTTTTCAAATCCTAAAAACACCAATGGATCATATCATTAGGAAATTTATCATTAAAAAATTAAAATATCTTGGACATATCCCTATTTGTAATTCTATATGGGCATTTGATATGGAACCACTTCAACAGAAAACAATTTTTTGAAAATTTCAAACATCCACTATACATCTCTTGACTTCTATATTCATCTAAACCATGGAACACATATGTCTTCTCATTGTTTTTATCCTAAATTAGTCTCTACCAAATCAATATCTGGATCCAATGATATGTTACAATCTTGAACTTTTTTTCCTATAGTCTCAAAAAACCCACTTGTTACATTACTTTTGTAGTACCATCAACTGGTTGTTATGATATTGATTTATGTTGATGTTGGTTTCATGAAATTATGAATGCATCATTTATATGAATTTCATTTCATTTTCCATTTTTTGACAAAGTTGGAGTTCATTATGATGATTTACATTAGTGCTGAACCTTCCTGCAATATTGAATTCTCCGTAAAAAATTCGACACAAAGATTGAGCAGGGAATTACTTCAATATCAATTGTTCATAAACATTATCTCACTTCATCAATATTCGAAATTTACATTTATTACCTGAATATCTTATATTACAATCAACGAATCGATTGGGAATTGAAAAATCAAGAAACTCCTCTAAACCCTTAGAATACCGTGGTGTGTTCCTCGTTAATGTGATCGTACATTTATCCTTATATATCCCAATGTTACAACTAATTAATAACAAAATTAAAACATATAATTATTAAAAAATACGAATAGAGATTCATATATTCTCATTGAGAAAATAAGAAAATGATAAATAAAGTTTTCCTATATATATGCATATAATAAATACTGAATCATCTAGGTAAATAGTTTTTAATCAAAATACTAAAGATTATTATATTTACGATACATAAAAGATATATTTATAATATTATAAAGTCCACATTAAATATATGAATGTGATATATGTGGGTATCATCTAATTAAATGATTAAATAATTATGTATTCATAAATTAAATTCATTTTTTAAAAATTCTTTTTAATTACTTGAAATGGTGAGGAATTATATTTGAAGTGGTGGATTATTCTTAGTATACAAATGAACATCTCATAATCATTTCTAATAAATAAGGTTGATGGTTTCAAAATAAAATATCCCCATTGTAATAAAATATTCATAATTGAAAATTTCATAGAAAAACAAACTTGACGATGAATTTTTGAATGGCGTTACACAAGAATAGACCAACAATCATTTTTCATGACTCTGTTAGTTCAATCATCAAAATTTTAGATAATTATATTTATGAAGGGATCAATCATGTATCATATATTCCATATGGTTAAATAATTTTAAATATAATATGTAAACGTTGTTGAAAATGCAAAAGAAAATTTTGAAATCATTATAAACATTGACTAAAAATATATACTTACAAGTATCATTCAAGAGAATATTTTGAAAATGTGATGTCAAATATCAAACATATTATAGTTTGTGGTTGGAAATTTGAATCCTCTACCATAGGATTAGTAAAATATAAATACCTATAAGTGGATTTACTCTATGACTTATTCGAGAGATGAGAACCTCCTATCGTCTAAGGATTATTCCCATTTCCCTTGAATACATCCAACTACAACTGAGAGTATTTTGAGTGAAATGACCCAACCTTTCTACCCTGAAGAGGTATCCTGAAAAATGATAAATATAACCTAAGCACCAAAATTAATTAAAGTCTTGGAAGATTCCATGTACTTTTGTTTTTCATGACATACCCTCCCATATAAGAGACATGCCAATGGAATACACGCTGATAGTCTCATCAGTTTATTAACAGACATGGATTTTAGTTTTTATTGAAATATATGGAATACAATGGGTATATAGTCCTAGAAAATCCAAACTAAAGGGTTGACCAAAAAAATATAAAAAATTTACAATAAATCCCTGAAAATATGACTACCAGATATTTTCTTCTATAATTCCAACTGTTACAAAAAACCCCTATATATCCATAAATGGTTTCTATATGAATATTTTTATCACCCATTTCATTATATTATTTATTAAATTATAAATATACCATTTACCCAAATCATCACATTCATTAATCAGTAGAAATTTTCATTTTTAATTTCAACCCATTAATTAAAGAAAGTCTAATTTCCATATATTTGTAATTGAATTATTAAATTCCATTCTAGTATCATTTATTTATAAACCTCAATAATTAATTTGTTATTTTTGTTTCATCCATAATCAATTAAAAATTACTAACCTATGAAATAATGATTTTGTAACACCCCCAATTAAAATTTTCATTAATTTCTGCCACATTACATGCTAAAAGGATTATAATCCACAACCACACAATGAATGATCTTATTAGAATATAAACTACACCACAACACTTTTCAGTAACCCCCACATCAACCAAAAATCAAATTATTTTCCACAAAACAAAAGTTCTCAAAACTACCATAACCTTATAGAACCCCAACTATCTATACCACCTCAATAGTTATTATACATCCAGTCCCACTTACTATAAGAAATATCATATGGATTAAAACAACTATCAAACATACCCCTTAAAAAGAAAATAGATATAGGTTGCATAACATTATTTTACATTGAAGAAAAATTATTAGGAAATTATTTCCATTCAATAAAGAATATCAGGTTACAAACCAATCTAATTACTCAAGATACCCGAAAATACAAGTTATTTCCATCTATTACTTATGAACCCTCTATTCTGGGTGATTCTAGAAAATAATTGTTGCACTACAATGTATATATCACCTAAAAAATCATTTACTAGAAACATCTGAAAAATGTCTAATATATAAATTGTATAACAAAATTTTATAAAAAAACATGTGATTCACCCATATACCATCATTTTTTTATATAATTCATTCGCGTTTATGTTAACCCATAACATTTTGAAAAATAAATCATGATAATTCATGGATTTTTATCAGAATAATAATGTTAATTCCTTAAAATCCTTAACTAAATGGAATCATTGACATCTACAACATGAGATGTCATGGGAAACATAATAAAAAACCAATTCAAAAACGATAATCAACCCTAAGTCCAAAACAAAATTATTTTTATAAAAATGATAACAAAATAAAACAAAAATCAAATCAACACTTTTATTCCCACAAAAAAAATGAAAATCAACCCCGAGTCTAAAATAGAATTGTTTTTATAAAAATCATAATAAATTAATACAAAAAACAAATCAAAACTAATCTTATCATGATAAAATACAAATCAACACTAACCAATTACTCATAATAGAAGAAAATAACATCACACCATATCAAAATACCATATAAAAAACTCCAATAAAGATGAACTTACTAAACACCCATGGTAAATCAAAATTTTAGATAGAAAAGAGCTAGATAGAAACACACTTTCACATACCATTAATCATCTAATGGGCATCAAGGATCTATTTTGGGACTGGTGGAGAGGGGTGGTGAGTGGCTAGGTCATGACTGACAATGACAAGTGATGATGGTGGGTGGGGTGGCAGGTGAGGGTCAAGACTAGCGAAGAGGGGCAGAGAGGGTCGGGAATGAAAATGAGGATTAGGATCAGTGATTATGCTTCACGAGGATAGGTATTGATTTGGGGGGGGGGTCAAGGGTATAGGTTGAAGCATCAGGGGATTTGGGGGAGAAGTGTCATGTTTGTCAGAAAATTAAATTTTTACCGTCAGTTTAATAAACTGCTTCTAAAAAACCGCAGATAAAGTAGGATTTTATTATAGTGAATTATGTGATAAATTCCATACATATTATTTATATATTTCATCATACACAACCTTGATATGTGGTAATGTAAGAAAAAACCAAACTAATTCACAAGGTGATACTCATACGTACATGTGAATCGTGGTTTCAAAATACATTTTTTGAATGTTTTTATGGTCATAAGTCATATACATATCATAAGAATCTCAATATATTGAACATACTGAAGTTATTATATCATCATGGTTTTAAAATAAATAATGGTGGAGGATAAGGGAATACAATGATGATGATTGTTGAAGAATACTACCTCTCATTTGGGTATCCTCATAAGGTTTGCACTAAATAATTAAAAGGATTGATTTATATGAAAACTAAGGATTGTGGGATATGGGTAGTGTGGTGGGTAACTGATTTCAGTTGGGAGAATACAAACCAATGTTTCTTGAAATATTGAATAATGTGGGACAACGAGTTCTCTTTTATAGTTGAGGAAGAGTGGAATACATGTAAATACTCAAATGTATTCACAATTGGGAGGTACCTCATACCTCATGTAGATAAAATATTGATAATTAATGGAATGGTAGGATTATGTGGTCGAAACACATCTCCAAATCACATTGAAACACATGTTTTAAACATTCTATTCCTTAACATTGATGTTTCCTTATTTATAACATCTTCTTTTTCACTACAGTACCAAGTTTTCTATCCTAGGTAATGTATACATTATGAATAAATTAATGTGATAATTATGATGTAGTCTGGAAAAAATGAAACCACATATAATATCTAATTTCAAAAATTTAAATTCTATGTCTTCTAGAAATTACCATTTAACACAAGAAAATGTAACATGAAAAAGACAACATTATTTAACTCTATTAATAGAGTTTCTACCATTTAGGGGTTAGTATATTCATTCTAAAATACCAATTAGTACCTGATTTTTAAATAGTTGATATTTATTTTTAGTTAAATATCAGTTGGTAAAAAATAATATTTTTAGAAATTTAAAATCATTTAATGAAATATAGTTAATCCTAAAATAACATTAATGGAAATTTTGATATTATTAATTGAAATTGAATTTAAAAATATATATACAATGACAGGATTTTAATATATTATTGTAACGCATATGTAAAAACGATATATTATTCTAAAAATAATGCAATACAACAATTCATTTAATTTACTTCACTTATATTTTTTTACTATCAGTTATTTTATTTATTTTAAGTAAATAAATACTACGTTGGAATTTTTAAAGTAGTTTATATACAAAAATCAATATAAATTAAAATATCATATTGTGATAAAAAAAATATTTGAAACTAATATATAGAGCCAAACCAATGTTTTTCCCAAACCGAAGTATTTTATATTTTAAATGAAGGAAAAATATCTTTTTTACCTTTTTCGTTATAGAACATATTATATGGCTCATATTCAATGTAAATTGTTAAATAATTTTCATATTTTAGATTCATGTATAAATAATATCAAAATAAACTAATTCAATTAAATTAAGATTATGTTTTATTTCATATTCACTCTTATCATTCCAATTTAACTCTTGTTAAATATATATTTCCCTTAACCATGTGATTAATTTTTTATTTCATTCAATAATTACTCTAGTAATAAATTGTGTTAAAATTATTTAAAATTATAATTTATTCTTCATTAAAATATGGAATCTATTTTTTCAATTTAAATTAACATTTGTTTAAAATTTTACTTTAAAATTAACCCCATTGACTCGGTGAGAAAGTTGATTTTTAATGTGAAAATGTTCAGAAGTTTGAAATGTAATTATATAAAAAATCAATATGGCATTGATCCAAATGAATCAAATTGTATTAATTTATATAAAATTGACCCAATTTTACTTTAAATTCAATTCAAAATATAATTTATCACTATAAATTATTTAAATGAAAATAATTATTCAATAAAAATACATTATTTCTAAATATCGATAAAAACGTTAACATCTCATTAAAATTCAAAATAATCACACCAGGATAAATTTTATATTATTATTTCAAAATTTAATTTTATCTATTTATATGAATTTCATAAAATTTTAAAAAATTAATTATAAATTATGTGATTAAAATACTATTAAATCTATTTTTATAAAAAATTCATCTTTTCCATAACACATTTTCTTTTTATTTTAAAAGATACCGATTTTATTAATAATAAATTTATAATTAATAATCACGTGGAAAATATATATTTTCACTTTTTATTTAATATTATTAATTATTATCTTCATAAATATTGTATTATATAATAAATTTAATAGTATTTTTTGTTAGTTTGAACTCATTCATAAGTGTAACCCAAACTATATAGAGAACTCATTGCATATTGAGATAAAATAAAAAATTAGTGTTTCATATAAAAGAATATATTTATTATTATGAATAATTATAAATTAAAACATATCATATGGTCTCATGGTGTTATTATACATCCAATGCTCAAGGATGCGTTTTATACATTCTGTGAAATGAAAAGTAATTGTCATAGAATTTTATGGTGTTACAACTCATGTTTAATATGTAATCCCACATGTGAACTTTTATACATTTATCCCTTACTTACACATTCCTTGATATTGAAAAAGCGGGGTGCGTGGGGGTTCTTCATCTTCCAATACATTTTTACTAGATAACAATGTATTTTTTATATATTATTATAATATCACATGGACCTTGATTAATGAATCGTGAATAAGATTAGATACATACCATGGCATGTCAATTGTGATGTGATTATATATATAGGTCACTGACATCTGATGAACACATCATCATAGAAAAATGAAATTAGATTGGTTCATTCAAATTATTTTGTCTTTACTGAGATAATTGAAAATATATAATAAGGCCTTTATTATATTCATTTACGTTTTTCTACATGGTCATTAAATGTATTTGACATTAGAGTTTAAGATTATTTTTAATATATTAATTACATTTATGTGAAAGGGGTAGGAATTGATATGTTTTTCATGATGATCAAAGTAGATCCTTTTATATCTCAAGTACCACTATAATCCTTCCTAAGGTCTATATTTTTTATATTAATTGACTGTATAATTCATAATTTTTTACTTATATAATATTACATAAGGTATCACATAGAGTTGATGAAAATCATTAATTGATTTTCTATAATTTTTTCATTGAAAACATTGACTGCATATTGACAGCCTCATCCAAATTACCTTCCAAGGATATAAAATATATTTTAATAAGTTGATACATACTATATAACATATATGAATGAATAAAATGTAAATGAAATCTAAATATAAATATGGGTTTAATAAGAATATACACAAAATAAATACCATGACACAGAGACACAAACCTATTTAATGATTGGGAAAAAAGAAAAACACGATGTCGAGAAAGATGACATGTTTTTTTTCATGAGAATAGAATTGAATGTATTATATGATAATTCAAGAATAATATTATCTTAATTAAACATTAATATATCATATTTAATTAAAATTATATTTATTTAATTAAAAATAATTTAATGAATAATTTTAGGTTTTAATATTTTATTCATGATTTGCCAAATATTGTACAGTATAGGTAACATTGTTTTAAAGTGGTGACATTTTAAATTTCTCTATAGTGGTCAATGGGATCATAAATTGAGAATTTTTTAAATTTTTGAACACTGTGATAGGTCTTTTAATGGAAATCCTTGAATATTTTAAGAGAGGTTGATACCAGAGAAAATATATTTATCCATAAAATTATTACAAACTAAGCCAATGTAATTTATTAATATAGTATTCATTTAAAACAACGGTTATAGAAGGTTATAGGATGACACAAAATTCATACTATGGAGTTTTGTAGATGATTTATAAAACCTATATAATATTTGTTGAGGATAGAATATATTGGTTTAGACTGATGATATCTATTGATCATTTCTGTGATAAAAGTAATTTGTTTCTTCATGTTGAATGTTATTATGTTATTCAAATATAATGTTCAGTTAATATATACTCCTGTGTAAAGATGACCAACCATAACATTGTTGTATATTATAACTTTTTAGATAGATATTGAGAACAATAAAAAGTACATTCCTGAGGACCAGAATAGATTATTATATTTGTAAAATTGGATCACATTCATATATTTTAGTGGAATATATTCTATATATCTATTAGGATATTACAATTTAGTACTCCAACACAATGACCATTCTTCATAACGTAGGGAAAGATAACAAAAGAAATGGGTGAGACCATATGCTCAATAAGGGTAAATAACGAGTTATGTAAGTATAATCATGAACATAACTCTGTGAGAACATGATTGTAATAATATAAATCATATCTCGTATATCCGTGATAATAATCAGGAGTCAGGAAATAAATATTGATGTGTAAAAATAAATGAATGATATTGTAGTCTAGAGAATAATCCATGAAATCATTATATAGGAATATGACATGTAAATGTGGCATACACATCAACTTATAACATTTTGAACATGTATAAATATAAATATTTTCAAAAATTATGTTAATTAAATTAAATCATACCAATATATAAACTTATGGACATCAATACTAGTCTGTACATAATGTCTTGAACATGTAATCAGTTTCAAACATAATTTTGTGAAAATGTAATCAATTTCACACAAAAGATTATGGAAATTAAATGAGGTTCATTCATGAAATTGTGAACATGTAATCAGTTTCACACATAAAATTTTGAACACATAATATGGTCCACATATAACACATTGAACATGTAAGTTGGTACATGAATATACTTACGGACTTGATGCTATATCTTTGTATAATAGTGTGAATATGTAATCAGGTTCACACATAACATTGAGAATATGTAATTAGATTCACACATAACATTTATACACATGAGTAATCCATCCATAACTAAAGAATTATAGGGAGATATATGTCCCACAAATTACTTTATAAAATCATATTTACAAGTTTCACAAGATTATAAAAAATCCTTATATCAAGATCCATGAAATGAAATCATAATAATAAAAATTTCATCATACATTTACCTATGGATAGATATAGGACCCATAAAAATTTCATCAAATTTTAACCCATTAAAATAAGCATGTATCAAATTCATAAAACCCGTGGAATAGTAAAAGGATTATTAAACATCATTTAATCAAAACATAAGCCATTCAAGAAATAACATGAATTTTATTCTTAGAAAACATCCCATTCAAATAATTAAATATAAAATTGTATGTAATATTATATGGAGAATGATTTTTGAAATATCACATGGAACACTTCTTAATGAAAATATGTTTTTTAATCCCTTTTGTAAAACCATTTGAAAATCCAATTTTCTTAAATGATATATTTAAAATATTATTTTAAAATTTTCATTATGAAAATATATTTTCTTTATTTAATGAATTATTTTTAAAACATCAAGAATTTTGATGAAATTTTTAAAATGAAATATATTTGAAAACATATAAACGAATCTTGATGGTTTTTAAAAAAATAATTGAAAATGTATAAAATATTCTTAAAAAAATGTAATATAATTATCCTTGAAAACATAGAAAAAAATATAGAAAACATATAAAAACATTTTAAAAATAATAAATTTATGTAACATTTTTAGAAAATATGGTTTTAAAATAAAAAATATTTCAGGCCAAAGAGATAGATAATGTCAATTTTTCTTAAAAACACAATCCTAAATATATTACCTACAAAAGAGTGATAAAATGGTACCAATAAATCAATATATCATAAATAAAACGAGGATAATAAAATTCCTTGGTGTTGTTTAGATATGTATCATAATATTTTCTCGGTGGTATAATAATCATAAACAATCTTGATAAATGATGATAATGTATAAATAAAATATACCAAAATTTTAACTTTGACTCATAACACACCTGAGATAATGAAATTAAATAAATCATCAAATATCATGAAAAAAGTATTTGAATTATATAACATTAAAAAGGTAATTAAAAATACCAATTGAAAAATATGGGTTTATTACAATAACATTATTTCAAAAAAGGAAAGTTTTGTCAAAAATTACATTACCTATTTTGTCAATTTTTAACCATAAAACACATTATATAATAATAATAAAATGGATATATAAATAACAATAAATTAAATTATAATAATCATATGAATAAATAACTACATGTTTTTCACCACAAAAAAATAAATTTGCGGAAATCAAGGCATATGACATTATGAAATAAAAGTGCGGTAGGAAATCCAAAACCATATGTATTGCCTTTCATTGCACCTATTAAATCATCATGTATAATAAATATAATTTTATTAAACATATAATTAATAACCATATTACTTTATATAATACCATATATTATTCACTTGTGAATCTATATTACATTTTTATTAACAATTCTATGTTAATGAAATGTTTCGAATAATAACTTCTTTTTTTATCATATGTGTTTTGACTAGTTATTATTGATCATATTACATTGATCATGATTTAATTATTTAATGAATTTAAAATTTTTTTTTATATCAAATATATTCTCTATAAAAATACTTATACAAATAAATAATATATAAATTTATGAAATAGAATAGACTGTTCATGATGACCTTAAGTTGTATGTATCCATGAATGTTGTTTCAATTTTCTAAACATATTGAATGAATAAAAGTAACATATATATATATAAATCCAATAGAATTTTTATTTTATCTATATAATATAAATATACTAAAACCATTCTTAATACATTACATGTAATGTGTGAAAGAATCACATCATTTTGTGGAGACAGTAGTCCACACATCCACAAATTAAGTTATTGTATTTTATCGAAATGAAAATCATGAAGGTATGTGTTATAAATTAATTAAAGAAGCATAAATATTACAAAAACATAATATATATCATATAAAATATATTTTCCATCAAAATGTCCTATCCCGATATATTGTAATGGGAAAATTGAATAACATCATTTCGTGAAGAGGTTTTTCACCTTATACAAGAACTGAAAGATCATTTCCCATTAGATGGATTTGTGTGTAATTATAGGTCAAAACCCTATAATTAACAAATATATTTATATTTATGATAATTATGTTGTTATATACACATTCAATAATAATAGTTTATAATGTGGAAATGAAACGAATACTAAAGAGTTTTGAGGTATGGTGTTACCTCTTCATTGAGAGAATCTATTTCGTTTTCAAAAAAGGGATTACATGGATATATTTATTCCAAAAATAATTATTATTAAATTTATTTTGGGATATTTGGAGTTTATTTGGGATAATTTTGTCCAAGAAAAATTAATTTGAATGTGTGAATAAGTGGGAGGGTAGTGTTCCATATTATGGATGAGGAGGAGTGGATTTCTTGTAAATTTTTTAAAAAAGAATTCCACGTTCTTTTTAAAATATCACATGGCTCCAATATTATTCAAAATTTTTGAAACTTTTGGACCGGGCTGAAATATGAACATCCAATTTCTTTTATAATAGTATCATGTTCATTTTGTTCATTATGTTTTTGTTTTTTTCACTATTAACCTAGTTTTTCTCTTAATCACAACAATTAATTTTATTCAGTTTTACTAATATTTATTAATCAAATACTATGATAGAATTATTAGAAATTGTAAATATTTCTATTTCCAAATATGTAATCATGTTTTACTAATTCTAGTAACATAATTCATAGAAATTAAATTAAATTTAATCCTATAGACAGAATAACCATGTCAGTTTTTTAAATAATAAATTTCATAAGATTGAAATGATTATATATACATTACAACTTTTGGAATGATTCAAAACACATAATGATAATTTAAATATAATTAAAAATATAATTTAACAGTATAAAATATTTATATGAAAATAATTTTTGAATTAAAATTTAGTGTTATTTACTGGTAATCAAAAAAATTAAACATTTCAGAAAAATTCAAAAAATTAACAAAAAGATCATTTTGATTGTTTTTTTCCAAAATGGACGTTTTATTGTAAAAATAATTAAAAAATATTAAAAATTAATTTTTAAAATGGGTTCTCTATTAAATAGCATTAAAATTGATTTTATAAAAATTCAACTTTTTAATTCATTAAATTGGATTTATTCATATCTTATACCAATCAAATTTATTGGATGATTATAAAATAAATTTAGTTATTATTTAATATATATATATATTATGGAAAAGATTAATCAAAACTATTTTGTTTAATTTGTTGAGCAATTATTATGATTTACCCTAGATAAATATTGTTCATGGAAAAGTAATTTCATTATTTTCATATAGATTAATAATTCACTACTAATAATTGATGTAAAAAGGATTCATTGTATGTACAAGTTTAAATCATATTTTCACTATATCGATAATATTATTTGAGTGATTCATTCCTACAATTAGGTGGTGGCTATATTATTATTTTAATAATTTTATTAGTTGTATATTGTAGTTTATTAAAACATTTCGATGCATGTTAAGAAATCTATCGAACAAACTCGAAATTGAGTGTAACAAAATCTAAGAATAGAGTTTCATGTACCACATGTTAATCTAGGTGTTTTATATATTATAATAATAATTTGGTCATGTGTATAATGCAATCTAAACATAGTTAGACATGTAGATTAAGCTATATTTAGTTTTTTGTGGAATAAAAATTATCAAAAAGTTGAAATTGATTCAAAAATAATAAAACAAATATTATTAGGGTGTTAAATTATACCCCCACATAAAATTAATTTCACCCTAAAATTTTTTCCACGTTGTCAATAGTTTATAACATGAAATTTCCATTCATAGAATCCCAAATAGTAAAAATGTATACTAAAACATCATTTAGAATGTGAAAATTAGACACATAATGGTTACCCTTAAGAACTCATTACTAGCTTTCCACATAGGAAAAACTATATGGAACGTGAAAACCTAGACATGAATGAAAAGAAATAATAATCACCGAGATTTATAAATATAAATGATCATAAGAATTAGGGTGATTTTTTGAAAATTTTCATTTAAAAAACAGAAAAATGATGAGTAATGAAAGAGGTCATTCATATCTACAGAAATGATGATAAAAGGAAAAAATATTATTACATTATCCCTTCTTAAAGATGAATAATTTTTATCAAGAGATATTCTTATCAGATATCATCACAATCTCACCCTTTTATCACGTCCTGATCAATTTCTACTTCATATGATTTTCCAATAAACTAAGGTGAATTCATCATTCATAAGGCACTTACATAAAATGAGATCTATACATAGAATTATTGGTCATTCCATCTTTCAATAGTTAACATCAGAATAAAAAGAATATCATATGTTATCCAATATGCATAAATCCTATCAAGAAGAAACAATTCTTTAATATATAAAACAACAAAAAATTTCTATCATAATCCTTTCTATAAATGGTTAACCTTATAACCACTCAAAAATTTGGTTGTCAAAAAATTTAAAAATAAGGTTACTAAATTCCTAAAGAATCACTTAATGTTGATCATACATATATCCAAAAGTAGCTCATATTTTTCATAACCATGAATCTGAATGCCTTCATTATTTTTTCTTTTAAAACATGAAAATAACCCAAATTACTGTAAATCCTAATTGAAATAATTCATGCTTCCTTATTCAAGATTATATTGGATATATTCTTAAATTCTGAAAATGTTTTAAACTTCATCCTTGATAACATAATACACTTTTTAATAATTTATTTTACTAGTTCGATGGTAGTTAGTATAGTCTAATTTACTTATTCATATCTTAGATACATTTTACCCATAAATAATTATTATAACATTAGGATCATTTTAAGGGTTCTCTTTCACTTAATCATGTGTTTCCCATAATTATCACATTTCCATTAAATATCCTTTATAGTAAATCAAAACCATTTAACATATTATTTTAAACACATTGTAAAAAATTAAATGTTATATTCCTTATACATATCACAATTAATTAATATTGAATCCAAAACATAAAAACATTGATTATTCCACCTCATCCATAAGACATTAACAAGGCTTCATCATCTAATACCTTCATACCACATTCCCAAATTATGGCATATAAATCATTACATAAAATTTATCAAACTCAATTTAATCATAACTATCTACAATACTATTATAACATCACTTAAATTTCATATGTGATTCATGGTATCTACAAAAGCATCAGAAAACCCATTAATTATACAAATTTATTTATTTTCATCCTAAGGATTCTACATTAGACATCGATTTATGTAATTCTCATACTTTACACATTAAAAGAATTCATCAATTGATAATAACATAGAGGGTTCAATAGTCCCATATATTGTGTTAACTGAACACTTCATTATCCCATTTCATTTTATTTTTTATAATTATTTTCTATAGTAAAAACATCTTCATGTTTGTCAGGGACATTATCTCAAGTACTTGCTTCCACATTCTCGACATAAATGAAACTATGTTTTCTTTTCTTGTTGGTCCCCATTACCCAAACTCTTAGAAAAATCTTTCCATCTATTCATGGTTCCCTATGAGATTTTAATAATGATCACATTATGATTCATGTTCTATAAAAAATATATTTCTCATGATTATAAAATCCTTCACTCCATTGATCATCCCATTTTACTACTCATTAGTAAATTATTTTTTACCATCAACATTAACCAGATTCTATATGGTTCCCTCCATTGACTAAACCTCGAAATCATATTTTGGTTATCACTCTTCATAAAGGAAATCTATATAATAGTGAAACATCACTTATAGGTTGTCTAAATTGTTACAACTTCTTTTAAATATAAGATACCATTGGATTATCATTAGAGACATCCCCAGACATTTCTTTAGAAATATAACTAGGGATATGAATAATTTTTTCTCATCCTAGATTCCAAAGGATGACTAATCCTTTACTTTGATACCTTCTAATGTGGCTCAGGCATTGAAAACATGAATATAACATAATTTTAGATGAATATTCATGTCATTAGAAACGTAAATGCCTAAGGAATATAATAGTTTAGGGTCTTTAGAAACATGGAAGACATTATTCTAATTTGGTGAATGACCATCAGCATCTATGTAATGATTTTCTCATTTAGTACTCCTATATAAATACCATTATTTATAATCGAAGAAATGAAATCATAAGAAATGGGATATCTCATATTCAATAATATGGGTAAAAATTGAGATAAGTAAGAATAATCATGAAAATAAGGGTATAAGAACATGATCATACCATTAGAAGATCATACCCTATATATCAAATATCAGAATGAAGATTCATGGAATAAATATTGTCAGTTCAGAAGACATTAATGATAAGGTAATCGATATCATAAGACACATAAGAATATCCTTGGAATACGGTATGGAATTGTTGAATACACATTAGTTTATAATATTGTGAACATATATATGTAGAAATAGGTTCACTCATTATGTTAAGAACATGATGTTTGACCTCAACAAAACATCTGTACATGAAACCATGTCCATGCATAATGTAGTTAACATGTAACTAAGTTGAGGAATAATATTGTGAACATGTAATTTGGTTCACTTAAAAACATATTTACACGAAACTAGGTCCCTTTATAAAATTGGGAACACATAATAATGTTCATACATAACATTGTGAACATATAATATGGTTCACTCATAACATTGTGAACATGTAATCATGTTCTTAAATAAACATATAGACATAAACCTAGGTTCATACATTACATTTTAAACACATAGTTATGTTAACACATAACATAGTGAACATGTGATCAAGTTCATGCATAACATCATGAACATGTAATCAGGTTCAGACATCACATTTACACTCATCAGTCATCCATCATTGCCCAATTAATTATAAGGATATATAGTCCCCACTGGTCACAAAACATAATCAAATGTATGTGTTCCATAAGATTATAAACACTAATAATATTATAACCAACTAAATATATTTTTATAATAAAAATTTTACAATAGCATTACCCATGGAAAAGGGATAGGTCTTATAATCATTTAATCAATCTATAACCCATAAAAATAATCCAATTTCCAAAGAATATATCATGTGGAAGAGAAATGGGTTTCAGAAACATAATTCCATCAAAGCACAATCCATTCAAGAAATAAAATGAACGGTGTTCATAGATTGTATCCCCATTAAGTCATAAGATATAACAATAGATGTTATATTATATGGAGAAGAATTTTTTAATGATGAAATGGAATATTTCATGATGAATATTTAATTTCATTGAAAATTCCTTTCATAAAACCATTTAAAAATATATTTGTTATAAATATAGTTTTAAAATTTAAATTAAATTATTTATAGAGGAACATATATTTTTTGAATAAGAAATTATTATTTATATATGAATAATGTTGAAACCCTTGTTCTTATAAAATATATTTGAAAACATATAATGGAAGCTTAATGATATTATCAAAAACATTTTCCCATGAAAATTTATGAAATAATTAGGAACATATTCTGAAAGAAATTTCCTTGAAAAATAATAAAAAAATATTGAAAACGTTTAATTCACATTTTCAAATTAAAAATTATCCAAAACATTTATAGAATTTTTTTTAAAATAACATAGATTTTCAACTTTTAATAGTGAAAAGTGGTGTTTTATAAAAAAACATTCTTAATTATATTATGTACGTAAGAGTGAAAAAATTAAAATAATACCTGAATATATCATGAATACCAATAGGGGAATAAAACTAATGAGTGTTCTTGAGAGATAGATCATGTGATTTAATTAGTGGTAGTATAATCATAAAAAGTCTTGATGTAATATGAGATTGTAGGAGTAAAAACATACCACATTAGTGACTTTGAATCATAATACACATGAGATAATAACATTAAATAATCGTTTAAAAATAATGATATAATGATATACATGATATAACTTGTCAAATGGTAGTAAATTTACACTATATAGAAATAGAGGTGCATTACATGGCTTGTATCTCAATGAAAATAAAATTGAAAAAACAATTAAATAAGTGATTTAGTAGTTTTCAATCATAAAACTCAAGAAATAATGATCATAAATTTATATTAAAATAAAAATAAATTTATATATAACAATCATACAAAATATTCATGTGCAGTATAAGCACTGCTAAAACAATTTATTACAGATTAAGTTATAAGACACAAATAAATTAAAGTGATATGAGATAACCCTTACCTTATGTTTTGACTTTCATCAAACTCATTCAGTCTTATTGTATAATAAATATAAGTTTCTGATAAATATACAAGGGCAACATATTGCAATATATAATAAAAATTATTATTCACTTATGAATTTATATTTCATGTTTACTAACAATTCCTTGTGAAAGAAATGTTTCTGGTAATAATTGCATTGTTTATCATATGTGTATCGAATTATTATTTTTTGATACTATAACATAGATAATTATTTAATTATTTCAATATTATAATACATGATTTACATATCTTATATATTTAATATATAAATATTTATAATAATCTATAGCTGATTGATATATGAGATTGAATTCACCATTCTTGGAGACGGTGGGCTGTATGTACGCGTGGACACTGTGTCGATTTTCTTATCATTTTGAATTAAAGAAATTAAATGATTTATACAATTGAATATATCATATTAACACAAAAGGAAACATATAAAAGTATGAGTTGTATAATATTTAAATTAGTATTAATATATAATAAATAAAATGTATAATATATAAAAATAGTGGTAGAATCATAATTTTCCCTTGTTAGATGCAGTAAAATAAAAACGAACAACATCACTTCATGATACAGATGTTGACCAAACACAAGAACACTATGATATTTACTCATTATATGTGTGGGTCTATATTTGTTTGTTGAAACATTGGAATGAAAAAATTTAAATATATATTGGATTATTTGGTTATTATATAATTTTGTAATAATAATAGATGAGTGGTGGAGAATGATAATAAAACAAAAGAGAATGATGAAGGATGTTTCATATTCCTTAAGTAACACATATTGGTTTTCACTAAAGGGATTTCTTGTATGAATGTATTCCCAAAGGGGGATTATAGGATTAATTTATGGTCTTTTGGAGGAAATTAGGGAAGATTTTGGTTGATCTAAAGGGTTTTATATGTTTTAATAAGTTGGAGGGTGGATTTCCTTTTTATAGTAGATAAGGAGTGACATTCTTGTAGTCCAATAAAATAGGAATTCCACCCACATGACTCACTTTTCATGTGGCACTAGTAATGTTAAATTTAATAGAAAATGGACAAGAGGGTCGAAATATGATCATAAATTTTCTTTTGTGATATTTTCTATGTTTTTTGGTGTTGTAATTTTAATGTTTAGTCATTTATGAAGACCTTTTTAGCATAACCAATGTAATTAATTTTTATAACATTCACTAATAATTATGGGAAAATAATAAAACGGAATTAAAAAAATTATAACATATTATAATTCCAAATATGGTATCCATTTTTAAAAATTCAAATAACATAAGTGGAATAAATTCATTTAAATTTTTTCCCACAGATTGGACGACAGAGCAGAAATCTAAAGTTAACATGTGATAAAGATTGAAATGTTTTAATATTAAATTTCAATATAGAATTCATTCCAATTTACTAAATTTTATTAATTGATATACTTTTTATCTATTTAATCAGTAACCCAATATAAATATAAACTATCAGTATAATACATTTATTTGAAAATGATTGATTGAATTAAAACTCAGTTTTATTCATTATTTACTGAAAAAGATATTTCTCAAAAAAATCCAAAAAAAATACAGAATGTAAATTGTTGATAATAAAATTTCAATTATTATGTTTATTTTACCAAATAATAATTATAAATGGGTCAAAATATATATTTAATATTGGTTCAGAATTAACAGGTGTTAAAATTTCCTTTTATAAAACTACATCATTTTTTAATGATATTAGATTTACTCTTATCTTATACCTACATAATCAACTTCATGAGTATAATAAAATTGGTTGAATTCTTAATATATAAATTTTATTCCAAAAATTAATCAATATTGGGTTTTAATTTATTGAGATAAAATTGTGTTGGTACATTGAAAAATCATTTTTGTAGAATAATTATTTACTTTTTTTAAATAATTCATCCCTTCACATATACTAATTGATAACCAAATGACTCATTTTACATAATTGTTTGTATAAAATTTTTAGAATTAATTTAATCTTATTCATAACATCCATTATAATGTCTAGTTGGTAGTTAAAATAATATTTTAATAATAGTAATAATAATAATAATATATTGTTGTTCGGTGAAACACAACATTGAGTGTTATGCAAGCAACGAAATATGTAGATAATTGTGTGTAATACATGCCAAGAATATTATTTCGGGTACCATAATATAATATATATGTTTTTTGTAGGATAATAATAATTTTTTTCATATAATTCAATACACACAAAGTCATCTATTTAGAAAAAGATATATTAATTGTTGTGTGAAATGAAAAATATAAAAAAGATCTATTTAATTCAGAAAAAACATAATTTAAAAAAGTTCAACGTATTACAATATGTCATTGTTTTTATCTCTATTTGGACAATTTCTTCCTTACTAAAACAAAAAATAATCAACATGATAATTAAATAGATAATATTTTATTGTGGTGAATTCTATTGCAGCATGTAGTTTCAAGAAATAGTTAAACTCTGTTGACCACTATAGCTTGATAAGATTTTATAAAATATATTCTTTCATATTAATTAAAATTATTTCATATATTGTGTTAATTTTTTTTTAATTTTTATCATTTTTGTAATCAACATTAGTTTAATATTTCATTCCACATAACATTGGCTTCTTCGATAAATTGTGATACATGAATGGAGGAGTCGTACAGGAAAACAATATACTATTAATATTATTTATTTTACATAATAGTTTTATCACTGATGTTGTAATGGAAGGAATGAATATTATTAACTGTATTAAGAATATTATGTTTACAAGTTTTTATAAAATAAATCATTTACTAACTAATATGTTAGAAGCAAAATTAAAAACCACATGAATATAAAATATGTGTTTCTATAAAAAACTATTTTTAGGCCTATGAGATGATTTGATCATAATAATTAAAAATAATCTGTATTAGTTATATATTTTAATGAAATTTATATGTAATATATTTAACAAAATGTTATTAAACTCACCTAATATGATCTATTGGCATAAATTAATAACAAATCCAATATTAAGCATTGAAACGATGTATTTTTCTAAAACGTATTCTTGCTGCCACTTAAAGAAGACTTGACTTTAACCTAAAGTATGATTTTTTTTATAAAAATAATGAATAAATGAACATAATTTTTTAAATAAGAGTATCATAATTTATTCTGGTTCATTTGTTTTATTTTTCAAAGAACCTTAATATTTTGATGAATATTAAATGACAACGAATTTTAATTGAAAAAGTATTTTTTTTCTTAATAATTAATATTGTTAAATAATATTTTTAATTAGCTTGAAAGGATAATTAAATAAATTATATACCATTTAAACCAATTTTGGTCATTGTAATCAATTTGAAAAAGAAATTTGAAATAAAAAAATTTACATTTTTTGATATTTCACTTAAAACCCCGATGTCTCATCCCTTTTACAAGATTACTTTTAAATTAGTTAATGAAATTGAAATGAATTTAATTTGAAAATATGGATTCCATACTTTTTATAATAATAATTTTAAATTTTTATTATTTCCAAATTATTATTTTAACAAAAATATTGGTGAATTAAGTTAAAATTAATTACATTGATTACGGTAAACAAATGTGTTTACTTGGTGGTTAATCTTTAATCTCAAGTGGCTAGAGTTCTAATAAAAATTTTCGAATGTTTTATTTTGAATTATTCAAAAATAAATCATCATGGATCATTTTTTTTCATTATTGGATTCACATGATTAAAGTTAGTCCTCTTAATTATATTTACCTTGTTATATTTAAAAGAATACCACTCTTTATCCACTATAAAACGAAACTCACCCACCCCCTCTATTATTATCTATAAAAAAATTATTTCAGTATCCAAAACAAAAAATATATAAGATCCAATAATAACTAATATAATCCTATAATCCTCACTTTTTTTAGAGATTAATCCAATTTTGTCCTTTGTAGTAAACCAAAAGGAGTTACCATTAAAAGAGGTAGCATTCTCCAATGAGCAGTTTTTTTAATTCCATATCCACCACTTCAATTATTTTTAATTAAATGTTATACTATATAATTATTATCATAAATATACTATTATTTTTCTATGTTAATTTTTGTACAAACACCAACACACCCTTCTATTGAATATGAAATGAAATCTTCATCTGTATGTACGATGAACTACCCACTCCAAAATTAATGTCGTTTGTTTTTTTACTTTACCACCTCTTATGGTTGTTCACTATAATGGAAATAATATTTATATTTGTTATATATGATATTTAAGAAGTATTAATTCTTATTTAATTTTTTTATAAAACATAACATCATGAATTTCATATTTTGATAATATGATGACATCGTTGGAGGATGTGTGGACTACCGCCTCCTCAAAGCGATGTGATACCTTAACCAATTACCTGGAATGTATAATGGATGATCGTAAAAAAATATAAATGAAATGAATAAATTATTTATTATATTAAATATGTAATTATATATCTAGAAATCTAATATATCATTTTCTAATTTATATTTCACACACTGAAAAACTAATATCATCATTCATGGACGTGCAGACATCCGCCTCCTCGAAGTGATGCAATTCTTCCTTTTTTAAAAACACATAAAAAGAATGATATATATATAAGTATATATAATTTAATAATATAATTTTAATGATATAATTTTCATTATATAAAGATAAATATTACTTACCTTCTTCCAATAATAATCATTGAAAAATTGGAATGTTACTCTTGCGTACATTGGCCTATTGTATACATGATCATAACATTAGATCATTTTTCATAATGATATTTCATATATGATTATAAAAATATAATTTATTTAAAAAGGTAATCATTATTTCATGGTTATTATTCATTATATATTAAAATAGTGAACTCATTTTCCACAGTTTACCAATTAATCTCAATTTCGAAACATAAGTAGAATAAGGTCAGAACATCTGACTTAAGAATTATTGATTAAAAAATTTAAAATAACTAGTTTTTACTTGAAAAAATTAATAATAAATAGGTATAATGTTCTTAAAATTGAAAATAATTTACATATGATTATTCAGGGTGATATAGGACAAGCATGAAAAATCATACTCATGGTAAGAGGTTTCCTCTCAATTTACAGACAATAGAGAAATATTTTTTATTATACAATAACTTAATTTTATATGGTTTGTATACTTCCATATAAATGGTATATAACAATATTAACTTATTTCAAGAAGTTTGGTTTTTCTATTGATGTTATTCTTTTATGGATCTCGTTATTCAAAAATTACTCGTGTAGTAACTGGTTTCTTAGCACAGTTTCCATTCATTGGGTTAGCTTCGTTATTATTAGTTATGTAAAAGAAAATGATATGTGTAAATCACCTCTAACTATATTAATTCAAAATTTACTTTTTTATTATGGGTATTTATATTTTTCACACATAATTATTGAATTTATTTAATATCACTCTAATGATACGATCTTTGTAATGGTTTTTCTCAACTCACTTTTATTTATGTGAAAAATGTTCCTTATTCACAACATATTTTTTTTCCGGTGTATATACATCACATTAATTTATTGTATTATTGTTCTCATTATGATTATGGGGGTTTACATATCTTTTTTTGGATCTCACTTTCATGGGGTTTAAAGTTTTTGAGTTACTAAAGCAGTAATGCACTTTTCAAAAAATTTCTACTTTGAGACGTTTGTTATGTTATATAGATATGTATATTAAATGGGTGTATATACATATCCTATGACATGAAATATCATGATAAATTTTATTTTAATGGTATTATCTGTTTCATTTAATTTTATTCCTTCATGGTGTTGTTGATTTAGATGTTTTAATGTTGTACGAGGCACTTTAGAATGTTTAAATATTAATTTCCTAAAAATATAAAGTGTACATTTAATAGTTTTTCAATTCATCATTGTGAACAAACTTTGTTGTTAAATATCCTAAAATTGTGATATTATTTTATTAATACGATCATCATTATTTTAATGATTGATTATTTTTTGTTAAAGATGATTATTATGGATGTTGTTTCTTTTCCACAAGAAAACCATGTTTCCATGAGATTACCATGGATCCAATTTCTTTTATATGGGGAAATCATATTTCAAATTTATTATTATCAAACCCATTTTTTTGATGGTTTAATCATGTTCTACATATATTTTTATTGAACACATTTTTTTCCAATGGGTTTATCATGTTCAAAAAATATATTTTTGGAACACATTTCATTTCAAAGGGTTGATATAGTTTTGAATAGTTGGTTGTTCAACACATTTCTATTACATGGTTTAAGGACATTTTGAAGATATTTTAATTTAAATAGGCCTATCATTCTTGAATAATATTTTTATTTACCCCATTTATTTTCCATGGGTGAATCATCTTTCATTTTTATTGAATACATTTTTTTCCATTGGTTAATTATTTTTCAAAGAGATCTACAAGAAGTCCATTTCATTTCTATGGGTTTACAAGGTTATTAAACTGATAAAGGTTGTCCCTATGAGTTTATGATGAAATGAAATATACTATTTATTATTTAGTTATATATTTACTATTGATGAGTGGTTTTTTAATTGACCAACAAAGGGTGGTTCTATGATAAATCAATGAAATATGGTTCCATGAGAAACCAAGGATGATAGGTTCAATGGTAGCCCTATAATCCTTGGGTATTGGGGTTAGGAATATGGTTATTATATTTATAAGTGTGAAATTTGTGGAAGTGGAATGCAAGTTTATTGAATTTAAAAAAATGTAAAATATAATGATTTCCCAAGATACCTCAATGTGTTTCTTTATTCTCTAAATAGGTTTATAATCATTACAATAAAAATGACTTATATCACATGGCTCACGATTGTTGATTTTGAAAACTCTTTAATTTTCCATGTTTTTATAATTGTTTGTACATGTATTCATGGGTACGAGTTCATTTATTATTTTATCAAGAAAATATATTATTTCATCATACCCTTATGCAATATGAGTCTCTTTGATGATGTTCAATTGTTATTTAATTTTTTAACCTTAATGAGAAAATGAGATCACCCATATTATGTATCCATTTACATAGATCTTAACGAATAATTCTAAACAAATAATTTCTAAAAATTATTTCCCAAGGATGTTATTTATGACCTAATGTTAAATAATAAAAGCATGGTATAATAGGATATGATCTTCAGCTTTAATAACCCATTTTTTATGTATCCAAGATGATATGAATTTATATTGTATGAGTTTGGGTAATTATATTAAACTATGTTACTAAAAGGTACTCCAATATGTAAGTGATCCATGTATTTTATTTTTATGTTGTAAGTTTTAGATGGATGTTTTTACTCTTCATTATGGGCATCAAATCCAAAATCGTGAAGACATGGATTTCATAATAGGATTGAGGAGTATGTGTTCTGGGCTATTATACCAACAATATTAATCAACCCCTATATAACCTAAAATACCTTTTTAAATTGCTTACCTTTTTCACACTATCTTGTAATAAAACAAGAAATGCACTTAATGGATATTTAATTAAATTTATTCTTAAATCATTATTATAAACCAACTATAGTACCCTATACTAATTTTTCCTTGTATTTGTTAAATATATACTGTATCATTACATGTCACCCCTAGTATAAGTATATATAGAAACAAATTTTATCCAAAACTAATCTCATTAAAACACCATGCTCTTCTTAAAGATAATGTAATTCATCATTTCTTATTTCATAAGAGCCTAAAAGTGTTTTTTCTTATGTCAATCCCACCACATATTATTGAATGTCAAGTATTCTAAGAACATCCTAATATTTTTGGAATTATACCATGAAATACTATTAATAATTATCTATTTATATCTTCATTACAAGAAATATTATTAATATTTTATAGGATACCCCTTATCCAAATACCCTTGAAACAAACCAGTAAATGACCTATTTCAACAACGTTTTACCATTCATTTGAAATAAATTTAAAAGAAATAATGATTGTTTGGTTCTATTATTTAGTATTTTCATCTATTATTATCATTAAAGATATCAAAAGAGGTACCTAGGAAGAATTTGAAGGAATCATTCCACTTTGGGAACTAACTAGTTATTATAAATCCCTAAATCCATAAGAAGGCCTCCCTTATTATTATAGTTTATATCAAAATTCATTAAAGAGAAAATGTAACTTCTAATTTTAGTTTAAGGAAATACATTAATTTAGTGTCACCATATCATTCATAGATTCAGAACTTTTATATCAATCTTAAATAATCTTCTAATTGAAAATCCATATCATACCTTCACTAATTTCCCAATCATTCCCCTTATAAAATATTTCTTCCTTATAATAATTTCCCAAAATATAAAATCAGGAAATATTTTATAAATGGTTTATTATAGTTATTAAATATAATATTGTGATTTTTTTTCACTTTAGTAGTTTATAAAATCCATTAAATATCATTTAGTGATGACTATAACAAATCATGATAACTTTAAAAGTGTTGAAAAATTGGTACATATTATTATATAAAGAATGTATTTTTCATACAAATAACCTTGTCCTTGAAACATTGACCGTGATGTTATTTAATACTATTAAAATTAAAAAGTTGTTAATATCATATTTTATGGATTTATATTTAGCATATATTTTCATTTAGTTGACACTTGTTATAACACAAAAAAATTTAGAATACTATGATTGATATGTTTCTTAATGCAGAACACTAGTTTTAGATGAACCATGACATATAATTGATATATTATTATCTTAAAATGTCAATAATATCTTATAAATGATAATTGTTTATATAAAAATGAATAATAACGGTTTGAAAAATATTTTTATTAAATTAGTTATATAATTTAAAAATACCTTTCTTAAAAAATGGGATTTATTACTCTGTGAAATAATTTTATAAACCAAATTATACATATAAGATATTTAATTTGATAAAATTGATATATTTTTTTAAATACTATCTAAAATTATCGTTGAATGTGATTTTTTTTTGAAATTATTAACTTTTCATTTTTATTAAAATATAAATTTTTGTTGAAAACTATTTTTTCATTTAAATTAAATTCAATGTGAAATTATATTTTTGAATAGTTTTAAAATTTAATTACGTCATTTTGTAAACTTAATACAATAAATGTTATTCTCATATAAAATATAATTTAAATTGGTATAAAAAATTATAATTAAAAAGTCATTTTTAAAGAAAATATATTTCTTATATGTTTCTAAGTATTAGTTCTAAATGAAATTATGCCACATCAATGAATTTAGTTTTCTAAAATTTAATTCATATTTTGAATTATGGGGAAATGATTTTGTTAAATCGTACCTTTTAATTTTTTTATTTAGGAATAGTAACCTTGTGAAATATTTGTCAACTCACTGAGTGATAAAGGGGTAAAACAATGTATAATGTTTTAGATAAGGCATTAATGTTTCAATAGAACAAGACTATAACCAATTTTATTAGTGGGGTTAAGAAACTTAGATCCATTTCTCAGATATATGGAAAACTTGGATCCATTTTTCTTTTATTATAACCTTTACATTGTTTTATGAAATGAATAAAAAATGAAAATCTCTTGATTTAAATATCTCTAATATTTTTTTTAAATAAGGATATTAATAGGGTATGTTAGGTATTAAAAGTATATTAGAAATAATAATTTTTTATCCTTCTAATTTATTATCAGTTTTTAATGATTAAATAATTATACTAAATTCATAAAAAACATTGAAAAATAATTTATTCAATAAATAAAAATACATAATAAACAATTTTAAAAAAATTAAAGTAATACAATTTTAATGAATTATTTTTTCCCATGAATTTTTTAGGTAAATAGTAAATATTAGAGACATGATAAATGTTTATATTCTAACTAAATTGAATTCATGATTCCATTAATGTCTAATTATATGAATAGTATAAAAATGACAATAATTGTATATTTTTATTAGATAATATATTAATAAATTAATTTCTATTGATAGAAAATATAATTTCAGGCATGTTAATGAGATGTGGTTTAAAATATCATCCACGTTCTTTTAATGGGTCACTTTTAATTTTAATGAAACTTTTTTGATCCCTAATGAGTATAAATTATTAATATCTGGGTAATTTCCAAAAGGTTTGATATGGTGTTAAAATAAAGAGATAACGATACAAATAGCACCTAAACCCATCCAAATGTTCTTTTATGAGAGTATTGTGATTAATCCTTATATTATATTTTAAATTTATCAATTTTAAGTAATTTTACATTAAAAATTAAAATATAATTATTTAATCCTTTAAAAATTCCAAGCATGCCCCTCCCCTCCCCAATTAAAACAACAGTTATTCTCTTCTCTTCATCACTCATTTTGGACACATTACATAAATAATAAATGACATAATAACATCCTATATTACATCACCATAACCTATTTCTTCTTTTATTTCAAAAATTTATTCTCTCTTTTGATTATGTTGTATGCCAAAAGAGGTTTATCAATAAGGAGGTATACCTCTTAACTAAGCATTTTAAATTTTATTTCTTATTATACCTACTATAAATCCATGTAAACCATTTTAAAATTATAAATTTAGTATTATAAATATAGTAAATTTTTATTATGAGAATGGAACCAACACTATCCAAATTCATTTCATCATATGAAAATAAAAAACATCACGTGTGGGTGAGTATGACATACCCTATCTACATAGCAGTATAATACATTTTTCATCACCACATTACATGGATGGATATAAATAATGTTTAAATTAATATATATTGTAACAGCCCGAGATTTTATGAAAAATATTCTTTTTAATTTTATTAATGTCTTGTGTTATACTCTACACCAAAAGGATCTTTCACAATACACTTCTCTGACCTGGCTTGAATTACACGCAATCACAACCTTCCTCGATAGCGTGTGTTGTACGCAACACCGAGTTTCGCTAAACAACGATATGCTATTAAGATATTATTAAAACTAGCCGTTATGAATAGTAATAACCACTTTTTGAAATTTAGTAAATTTTATTTTTCAAAATGGAATTCATTTTTGGATTCGTAATATCGAAATTAGCTTAGGGTGAAATTTTGGTACTTTTCGGATAACTTTCATATTCTGATGAATAGTGCAAATTACTAAATTTTAATTAAAAACAACTTTTTTAATCAAAATAATTAATAGTGATAAATTATTAATTTGAGTGGTTTTAAAGTATATTTAGAATATATTTTTACAATTCAATACAATGTTGGTCATTGTATGTAATTTTACATTTAAACCAGACATAAACAAGTGTCAATCTTTTGATAGATATTGTTTCTTAAAAACACGCTATTTGTTTTAACAGCGGGATTTAATTATAAAATTAATTAATGCAACATCTATGTTATGAATATTGTAAAATAGACTTCATTTTTGAATTCGGAATATGAAATATAGCTTAGGATGAAATTTTAGCATTGTTCTAAAAAACATCAATTTTTGATGAATAGTGAAACTACTAAGTGGTAGGTTAAAAACTGAATTTTGCATAAAACTTAATTTTACCGCTTCTGTGAAAGGAATTTCGAAAATCCGAGAGACACGGTTAATATCAAGAACTAAAATGTGGTTCAATGAGATGAAAATAATTTTTTGGTGAATAGTAACTTTTTACGATTTTTACCGCGGTTAATAGTAAATAGGGTAACTAAGGGTAAATATTATATAAATATTACCCTAACACATGTCCTAATTCTATTGGACAAGTTTATTTCGACCAAAAACAAACTTAGGAATAAAATATGACCATTTAGGCCCACTTGGATTAGATTAGGACATTTATTATTAATTTATTTAAAGAAGGGTTAAAATAGTTCAAATCAAAGTTTAATGAGTAAATCATTTTTAATATGGGGTTATACATAAGATAAATTCAATTTTAAATATTCATTAGAAAGCTAAAAAGATTTCCTACATGATGATATTTTATTTTTAATTTTTAGACTTTAAATAATTCAATTTATTTATGACACAATGATGATGTAGTAATTATCTTATTAATGAAATATTGACATAATTGATGTTATAAACACCAAAATAAATGTAATTTGAGACTTTTTATGAATTCCACTAATTTTCTAGGTTACTATGATATATTAGTGTTGATTTAATCAACTTGGTTAGAACATATAATTCTGTTATGACTTTCACAAAAATCATATATCAAATAGTGTCAAAATTGACACAAAATAGTTTTTAAATCAAATATTATATTATTAATTGTTATTTTATTCCTAAAAATCTAAGGATCGGCCAAATGACTTAGATAAGGATATATATTTTAATAATAAACAATTTGGGGTTCGTTTGGCATGTTATAGTAAGTGTATTAACCATATAGTGAAAGAAAACAAAAAGACACGGTAAAAGTAAAATTATTTAACTTAGAGTTAAATCTAATTGATAAGGTTAAAATAATACCCTAAACTTGTCTAAATCTTATTGGTTGATAGGATTTCGACCCATCCCCACTTTAGATTCGAAATAATACCATTTGGAACCATTATAAACCGATTTTGACTTTAATATAAAATAATATTTTGAGATATTCCTAAGGTGCCCCTCTCCTCCCCTATAAAAGGACACCTCCTCCCCCTCCTCCTCACACCAATTTGAGCACTCAAGCTCGGCCAACCCCTACCAAAATCCCTTCTCCAATTCCCTAGAAACATCCTAGAGGTTCTGGTCTTCCTCAAAGACCAATTCTAGTGCCCTAAGAGGAGGTCTCAAAGAGGCACTTCAAAGAAGAGGTAATTACCGTTACCAATTCTTTCATCTTTATTTCTTCTTCCACTTCTTCTTCTTAGGTTGTTTCATTATGAAGTAATAACATCAGTATCACTCATATACTGATATGTTATTATAAGTATGAAACAACCCTATTTCACCATCTATCCATCCTACGGAAAAAGAAATCACCGCGCGTGCGTACGTACGGAATACCGTCTCCACGCCGTGGTGTAATCTATTTTTCACCACCACCTTACATGGATGGGTATAATGGTGTAAAGAATAACTATACATAGTTATTACAACATCATATTGATTCTGATATATTGTATAATCCACTCCAATTCAATTCAATATTTATAGAAATGATATCATCGCTCGTGCGTACGTACGGACTACCGTCTCCACGACGCGATGAGATTCATTCTCCATGTTAACCATTTAAGAATGATTATAAAGTATATATAAGAAATAATAATGAAATATATGACATTATAAAGCTACTGGATTTATTTATATATATACATATGTATGTCATCTACTTACTTCCATTTCAAGACAATAAGGAAAGGAAAACAGCGTTCATGCGTACGTACGGACTGTCGTCTCCATGAACGGTGTTTTTCATTTTATTTAACTACCTATTATATATATATATATATACTGAATATATATGATATATAAATTATATTTTATATTTTGGAAGTAAGTAAATCATGATATAAGTAATTATGATGTCAAGAACAACAAGTCAAAACACCTACGATAAATGAAACGATTTTACCCAAAACGCTTCTTTAACATGGAATTTACAAAAGAACGGGTAATATAATGTCATAAGTGAACCATATATGATATCATAACAATGAATATGATTCTGTAATAAGTCAATAACATGATTTAAATCATTATACCGGAGGTTCGGACACTTACAAAGCAAGTCGGACCTAAGGTAAGGGAAATATCACAATCTCATTTTTATCCGAGATTGTTTATTCGTAAGTATTTACTGGGGTGTATTTTATCATCCACATCCATGTTTCATCAATATTTAATATTATTTCCATCCACCTACAATTGTTTAAATCCATTTTTACTCTTCGATGAGTTTTTAGTAATATGTATGAAAGGAATCTTTTGTCGTTTTTCGTACAAGGTACTTTTTGACTTTTCCGACAAAAGTACGAAGAATGTTTTTTTTAACTTATATGGAATGAATGGATTTTTAAAACATTATTTCCAAGAAGCTTCCTTTAAATGTTTTCAAGTTTTTTTTAATCAAATTCTTTTATTTTAAAGTTTTATGACATGTTATGAAAGGAAAAATGTTTTTGAAGAAAAAAGGATATTTTCCTCAAGAATGGAGTTCAAGTGTTTTGTCAAAATTATTTTCCATCTAAGATAATAAAGGGTTCTGTTTTTATCCCTATTATTACATTTATTTGATCATGTTGTGATGAAATTATTTTTATGAATTCCTTTATCTTATATGAATTGATTTATGATGTCATGATGTTTCAAGAATCCCATTTTTTACATGTGTTATGTGATGATGTATGTTTTATGATTATGTGGCACACATAAGAAAGGATTAATTATAAGATGGGTGGGACCTATATCTCCCTCCAATGCATTGGGTAAAGATTTTATATCTCATGAGATAGACATGGCTGGAATGGTAGGTTATACCGGTTCAGTGAAACAGGACTGAAACGAGGGTTACTCGATTCAGAAAGGGACTTTGTCCACTAAGATAGTCTTGGCAATGAGTCATGACTAACAAGAAATGATTTTCCATGATTATGTGTGCATGCCACAAAGTTTCAAGTTTCATGTTATGATTATGGTGATCTTATTTTCACTTCTATGATTTGTTCTATGTTAAGATATTATGATCTCTTTTGCAGGTTATGATTTTCAAAAAGATATGATATGATTTTTATTTCTTTTGTATACCCTTACTGAGCATTTGAGCTCACCCTTTTATGTTTTCTTTTCCCCAGGATATAATGAAAGGTTTTAGGTAAAAAAAAGGGATGACCTTTATGGGAGATATTGAAGATCTTTCACCACGATTAGAAGATTACATTCCGAGTTTCCAAAGACACTAAACTATTACGATCCTTGTGTGTGTGTTTTTGTTATATACTAAGTATTACGCAAATGTAATGTAATGTCCATGTACGTCAGGCTACGGACCTCTACAGTTGGTATCAGAGGAAAGGTTTAGTCAACCTTTGGAAACTAGGATGCGAAAACGTTAGTGAGATCCCTAGAGATATTTCTAAGGTATGTCTAGGGATGTCTCTAAGGTTAAGTATACGTATAGGTTATAGTCCTAGAATTGCTCTAACGATCTTAGAATTTAACCTAAGATGTTAGATATTGAGGGTACTACCCCTTTATTATGTTGTTTTCCCTAGCAAGATTTTTGCCTCTCACACTATTCTTTTGGGGTTTTAGACGATGGCTGGAACCCGAAGGAACCGTGTTGATCAATGCAATGGACAATGCAATGATTGTCCCCCTGAGCAACCAAACGATATGGGAGCTGGAATGAAAAATCTTGTAGCCATGCTCACACAACTTTCTCAAGCTATGAATCATGCAGGAATTCCAAACGAGCAAAGGAAGGAGCAACATTCTGTTGAATCCTTCATGAGGTAGCGTCCGCCTTCTTTCAGTGGGTCTACTGATCCATTAGTTGCTGAACAATGGATTAGTACTACTGAAAAGATATTTTCAGTTCTTCAATGTTCTGAACATGATAAAGTCATCTTAGCAGTATATCGTTTGGAAGGTGAAGCTGATCAATGGTGGAATCTTATCAAGAATACGAGGCAAAGAGATGAAATTGATTCCATGGAATGGGACGAGTTCAAGAACTTGTTTTTCAGTAAGTACTTCCCTCGTATTCTTTGAACGAAGATGGAGAAGGAGTTTCTTGAACTAAAGAAAAAGGATGATTAATCTGTTGGTATATACGAAGCGAATTTTACAAGACTTGCAAGGTATGCATCTGGCATTATCATCCAACCTGAAAGTAAAGTTGATCGATTTTTCAGTGGCTTAAAACCAAGTCTTCGAAGAGAATTAGCTATAAGAGACTTCAGTAGCTATGAAGAAATTGTGCGTTGTGCTATCAAGGTAGAAATGGAAGTTGGTGTTACATATCCATCTCATGGTGTTGAAAAGAAACGAAAGTTGGAGTTCAAGGAGAAATCTCAGAATAATGGTGAAAAGAAGATGAATGTTTCCTTATGCACAAAGTGTGGAAAGAAGCATGGTGGAGATTGTCTTAAAGGGACTAGAAAATGTTTTAAGTGTGGAAAAGAAGGTCATCGAGCAGCTGAGTGTCGAAGTAATGGAAAAAGGGATTCTAATGAAGTGAATAAAGCAAACACTGCAGAGAACGCACAACCAACACTTTAATGCTTCAAGTGCAAGGAGATGGGACATTATGCCAATAAATGCCCTAATCCAAGGGTTAGTGATGATTGACATGAGCAACTGCTTAAGGAAAAGGACAAAGGGAAGTCACATGCGATCACTATTGGAAATGTTGAATATGACAACGATGTGGTGGAATGATTAAGTTTTTATGTAATGGGATTCCAAAATAATGTTGTATCATGGAATATTGGAATATTTATGTATTGGTCTAATGTGGTATTCAAAGTGATTGAGATATTATGCGCATAATGAAGGGAAAACGTGAAAATGAAATGTTTAACAGTATTCTTGAGCTCATGATTGATATAAGGACCAAGTGATATCATGGTTTGAGTATATAGAATTTTGAGGATTTTGGTATGTGGAAAGTGTTAACTTTTAACTGCATTCAAGTTTTCACTAAGGTTCAATGGGTATTCAAGAGAGTACAAGATTAAGGCCTTTGAATGTTTGGAATGTGTCCAACAAGATATATCTTATGATATATGGGGATCAACGATGGTATTAAATCTCTGGTAATCGTTTTCACTATGTTATGAGAATGGACTGCAGTATTATGGATAGGACTAAAGATTGGAATGGATTATGTTGGACATAAGTTAGTATTGTTTAAGGATAGAAGTTTTTCGATATTATGGGATGTTATAGAAATATAGTTTTAGAAAAAGGACAACCTGCAGGACGGGCGACAGCCCATCGCTTCGGACAAGGCTGTGGGAATCGAACCCACAACCGAAGTGCGACTGGCCTTTATCGCCTACCACTGACCTACAGGAAGTCCCTGTTTAGTAGAAACTAGTTTTATTTTATTAAGCGGTATGATATATGAAGTATAAGTTCATTTTTGGAACCATATACAATTAATCTAGCCATAAGATGAACTTAAAACTTTTCAAACCTTTTGTTTGAGACAGATGGAATGACCCGTCATTCTATCACATGATCTGCTAACACTTCACGAATAACAAATTCAACTTCATTTATTTAAGAGATGAAGTGGAAATTGTTCAAGGCACGAACAATAGTGCGACTGTACCAAAATAAAGTAAGTATTTATTCTAATTCAAATTTTCAACTTTAGGGAAATGATCTTGAAAACCAAAAATGTTGTCCTAGTGATCTTATACCTGATGAATCAGATGGTACCATAGATCGTCACAAATTTATGGATTTGTGATTACTGGATTTTTCATAGCCATGTTCTCTACCACTCTCCATCAGAACATGATGGTTAGATTTCTCTTCCATATCCATATTTTCACCTATGTGGAAACCCAGTGATTAGTTTATTTGGGTAATCATTACATTTCATACTTTAGTTTTTAAAGACAAGTTTTGGTATTCCTTTTTACGATGTGGTTTTCTATTAAAGAAACTTTCGAATAGTAAACCATTTATAACCCCGACGAATTTCGAGGGCGAAATTCATTTTAAGGGGGGTAGAATGTAACAGCCCGAGATTTTATGAAAAATATTCTTTTTAATTTTATTAATATCTTGTGTTATACACTACACCAAAAGGATCTTTCACAATACACTTCTCTGACCTGGCTTGAATTACACGCAATCACAACCTTCCTCGATAGCGTGTGTTGTACGCAACACCGAGTTTCGCTAAACAACGATATGCTATTAAGATATTATTAAAACTAGCCGTTATGAATAGTAATAACCACTTTTTGAAATTTAGTAAATTTTATTTTTCAAAATGGAATTCATTTTTGGATTCGTAATATCGAAATTAGCTTAGGGTGAAATTTTGGTACTTTTCGGATAACTTTCATATTCTGATGAATAGTGAAAATTACTAAATTTTAATTAAAAACAATTTTTTTAATCGAAATAATTAATAGTGATAAATTATTAATTTGAGTGGTTTTAAAGTATATTTATAATATATTTTTACAATTCAATACAATGTTGGTCATTGTATGTAATTTTACATTTAAACCAGACATAAACAAGTGTCAATCTTTTGATAGATATTGTTTCTTAAAAACACGCTATTTGTTTTAACAGCGGGATTTAATTATAAAATTAATTAATGCAACATCTATGTTATGAATATGGTAAAATAGACTTCATTTTTGAATTCGGAATATGAAATATAGCTTAGGATGAAATTTTAGCATTGTTCTGAAAAACATCAATTTTTGATGAATAGTGAAACTACTAAGTGGTAGGTTAAAAACTGAATTTTGCATAAAACTTAATTTTACCGCTTCTGTGAATGGAATTTCGAAAATCCGAGAGACACGGTTAATATCAAGGACTAAAATTTGGTTCAATGAGATGAAAATAATTTTTTGGTGAATAGTAACTTTTTACGATTTTTACCGCGGTTAATAGTAAATAGGGTAACTAAGGGTACATATGGTATTAATATTACACTAACACATGTCCTAATTCTATTGGACAAGTGTAATTCGACCAAAAACAAACTTAGGAATAAAATATGACCATTTAGGCCCACTTGGATTAGATTAGGACATTTATTATTAATTTATTTAAAGAAGGGTTAAAATAGTTAAAATCAATGTTTAATAAGTAAATAATTTTTAATATGGGGTTATACATAAGATAAATTCAATTTTAAATATTCATTAGAAAGCTAAAATGATTTCCTACATGATGATATTTTATTTGTAATTTTTAGACTTTAAATAATTCAATTTATTTATGACACAATGATGATGCAGTAATTATCTTATTAATGAAATATTGACATAATTGATGTTATAAACACCAAAATAAATGTAATTTGAGACTTTTTATGAATTCCACTAATTTTCTAGGTTACTATGATATATTCGTGTTGATTTAATCAACTTGGTTTGAACATATAATTCTGTTATGACTTTCACAAAAATCATATATCAAATAGTGTCAAAATTGACACAAAATAGTTTTTAAATCAAATATTATATTATTAATTGTTATTGTATTCCTAAAAATCTAAGGATCGGCCAAATGACTTAGATAAGGATATATATTTTAATAATAAACAATTTGCGGTTCGTTTGGCATGTTATAGTAAGTGTATTAACCATATAGTGAAAGAAAACAAAAAGACACGGTAAAAGTAAAATTATTTAACTTAGAGTTAAATCTAATTGATAAGGTTAAAATAATACCCTAAACTTGTCTAAATCTTATTGGTTGATAGGCTTTCGACCCCTCCCCACTTTAGCTTCGAAATAAGACCATTTGGAACCATTATAAACCGATTTTGACTTTAATATAAAATAATATTTTGAGATATTCCTAAGGTGCCCCTCTCCTCCCCTATAAAAGGACACCTCCTCCCCCTCCTCCTCACACCAATTTGAGCACTCAAGCTCGGCCAACCCCTGCCAAAATCCCTTCTCCACTTACCTAGCAACATCCTAGAGGTTCTGGTCTTCCTCAAAGACCAATTCTAGTGCCCTAAGAGGAGGTCTCAAAGAGGCACTTCAAAGAAGAGGTAATTACCGTTATCAATTCTTTCATCTTTATTTCTTCTTCCACTTCTTCTTCTTAGGTTGTTTCATTATGAAGTAATAACATCAGTATCACTCATATACTGATATGTTATTATATGTATGAAACAACCCTATTTCACCATCTATCCATCCTACGGAAAAAGAAATCACCGCGCGTGCGTACGTACGGAATACCGTCTCCACGCCGTGGTGTAATCTATTTTTCACCACCACCTTACATAGATGGGTATAATGGTGTAAAGAATAACTATACATAGTTATTACAACATCATATTGATTCTGATATATTGTATAATACACTCCAATTCAATTCAATATTTATAGAAATGATATCATCGCTCGTGCGTACGTACGGACTACCGTCTCCACGACGCGATGAGATTCATTCTCCATGTTAACCATTTAAGAATGATTATAAAGTATATATAAGAAATAATAATGAAATATATGACATTATAAAGCTACTGGATTTATGTATATATATACATATGTATGTCATCTACTTACTTCCATTTCGAGACAATAAGGAAAGGAAAACAGCGTTCATGCGTACGTACGGACTACCGTCTCCATGAACGGTGTTTTTCATTTTATTTATCTACCTATTATATATATATATATATACTGAAAATATATGATATATAAATCATATTTTATATTTTGGAAGTAAGTAAATCATGATATAAGTAATAATGATGTCAAGAACAACAAGTCAAAACACCTACGATAAATGAAACGATTTTACCCAAAACGATTCTTTAACATGGAATTTACAAAAGAACGGGTAATATAATGTCATAAGTGAACTATATATGATATCATAACAATGAATATGATTCTGTAATAAGTCAATAACATGATTTAAATCATTATACAGGAGGTTCGGACACTTACAAAGCAAGTCGGACCTAAGGTAAGGGAAATATCACAATCTCATTTTTATCCGAGATTGTTTATTCGTAAGTATTTACTGGGGTGTATTTTATCATCCAAATCCATGTTTCATCAATATTTAATATTATTTCCATCCACCTACAATTGTTTAAATCCATTTTTACTCTTCCGTGAGTTTTTAGTAATATGTATGAAAGGAATCTTTTGTCATTTTTCGTACGAGGTACTTTTTGACTTTTCCGACAAAAGTACGAAGAATGTTTTTTAACTTATATGGCATGAATGGATTTTTAAAACATTATTTCCAAGAAGCTTCCTTTAAAAGTTTTCAAGTTTGTTTTTAATCAAATTATTTTATTTTAAAGTTGTATGACATGTTATGAAAGGAAAAATGTTTTTGAAGAAGAAAGGATATTTTCCTCAAGAATGGAGTTCAAGTGTTTTATCAAAATTATTTTCCATATAAGATAATAAAGGGTTATGTTTTTATCCCTATTATTACATTTATTTGATCATGTTGTGATGGAATTATTTTTATGAATTCTTTTATCTTATATGAATTGATTTATGATGTCATGATGTTTCAAGAATCCCATTTTTTACATGTGTTATGTGATGATGTATGTTTTATGATTATGTGGCACACATAAGAAAGGATTCATTATAAGATGGGTGGGACCTATATCTCCCTCCAATGCATTGGGTAAATATTTAATATCTCATGAGATAGACATGGCTGGAATGGTAGGTTACAACGGTTCAGTGAAACAGGACTGAAACGAGGGTTACTCGATTCAGAAAGGGACTTTGTCCACTATGATAATCTTGGCAATGAGTCATGACTAACAAGAAATGATTTTCCATGATTATGTGTGCATGCCAAAAAGTTTCAAGTTTCATGTTATGATTATGGTGATCTTATTTTCACTTCTATGATTTGTTCCATGTTAAGATATTATGATCTCTTTTGCAGGTTATGATTTTCAAAAAGATATGATATGATTTTTATTTCTTTTGTATACCCTTACTGAGCATTTGAGCTCACCCTTTTATGTTTTCTTTTCCCCAGGATATAATGAAAGGTTTTAGGTAAAAAAAAGGGATGACCTTTATGGGAGATATTGAAGATCTTTCACCACGATTAGAAGATTACGTTCCGAGTTTCCAAAGACACTAAACTATTACGATCCTTGTGTGTGTGTTTTTGTTATATACTAAGTATTCCGCAAATGTAATGTAATGTCCATGTACGTCAGGCTACGGGTCTCTACATATATTATATTTATAAAATTTTTATTCTTCTATAGTAATAAAATCATATCATCCTCTTTAGCTAGAAATGTGTTGAAAAATGATAGTGTCGCTCGTGTGTACGTATATACTACCACCACCATAGATTGATGAGAACAATTTTTCATTTATACATTACATATATGGTAAAAAATTAGAATTTTTAATATATATGGAATATAATATATATATATATATATTATCTTGTAAATGTAAATTAATAATTTCCTTTCTTTTATTCCTTTCGATGAAATGGGAAACATCATTCATGTGTATGTACGACCTACCGTCTCCATAAATTGTGTAATTAATTTTTTATATATATCATTTTTAAATGACTATAAATATATATATAATTATTTTTTATTATATTTATATCATGTTTTATGATTTATATATTATGGAACCATGTGAAATATTAAATGATTGAGTCTAGGAAACAAAAAACTTATATATAAAACAATGAATTTATCACCCAGAATAGTGATTTTAATAAAAAAGTATAAATAATAAAAATGGTCAAATGTAATAATTATGTAATATATGGTATAAAATTTTTTATAATGGATCTAATTTTTTTTTAATAAATATATATTTATTATAATGAATGTTTGAATGAATATGAAGCAAGTCAGACCCGATGTAATGGTTACTCATCCCACTTTTATTTCTATGTGATATATACGATATTCACTAGTTGTTTCTTTAATGATATATACATAATAAAAATTTCATACAATATATATATATATATATTAAAATAATATTCATGTTATTTAATTTTTCATTCGATGTTATTTCTTTCATGGGGTCATGATAGAATAGTTACCGATGGAGTACGAGTTTATTTCAATGTCACATCATTATTCAAGATTATTTATGTCTAAGACTATTTTTGGGTAACTATTTGATCATCATAATATAGGCATGATATTTTTTATTATAATATTTTTATTTATGAAATTTACAAATTCCCATTGAAATTTCCCTTATCTGTACTCAAGAAACCGATAGAATATTTTTATAGAAAATTAACTATGTTCAATATTTAGTGAGAAATATTTTTTACCCATGCAGTTATTTTCATTAAACTATTTTAAATATTGTTTTCAAATTTGTATAATGATTATGTAAAGTCATTCATTAATGTTTTAATTCTTTTAAAAATTGTTCAAATAATTATTTTATGGTTTTTTGAATGTGGCACCTTTTACGTTTTACTGAAAATGTTAATGAAATATGTTTTTTTTATCATACTCATCATGAATGAAATTTTCCACCATCATGATGAATCGATGATTTTAATATTTATTTAAATGTTTCAATGATTATTTAAAAACAAAATATAATTACTACTATTTTGGGAATATTTTATTTTTATGATTATTTTTAATATTATGGATGGAATTTTTTTAATACAGTTTTAAATAATACTATTATTCATACATTATAATAATCATTTAATTTTTTATTCTCCATGTGGGATATGTTCTAATGTTTCCATCGTTATTATATTTATTTGATGGTTTAAGATCTATTTTACTTTGGAAGGTATTAAAATTTTTTATATTTATTCACCTAATATGGATATCAATTTCCTAACAGTTTAATGATCATATATATATTTTTTTATTATGGATAATATCATTTTAATGGTTGAGAGAGAATGTAACATATACCATAGGCCCATGAGGCTTCTATTTTCTATTACATTACCCTTTAAGGCCCTCCCGGATCAGAAATCAAAATAGAAGACCCACCTAACACACACATGCACAAACATATATATATTCCATACTTTTAAATATTGTAAGAATGAGAGATAACAATTTCTCATTGTAAAGATGCAGCATACCCGGTCTCAATTGTAGGTGTTATAGCCTCATATTCATCTAATTTGGCATCACTACAAAGTAAGGAGTTGATATATAAACACCATGTTGACTAAACTATGTATCATACTGGCTAGTATACCACACAAATGTACCCCCAAGATGGTCGGTCACATGACCATAGGCGCCCATCCCCATATGACAACAGTCGATGACTATATGTGATTTTTAAATAAAGATCACTAGGAGACAATATACTATTTATCAGGGTAATACCTTATACGATATAAAACTGAATAACTGAATAATATAACCAAAACATGAAAAATACCAGCATCACAAGAAAAGACCTGGGATTTCTGTGGATGTTTTTTTCTTAAATACTTGGAAATTTTATGAGTTCGCAGTTTCTTACGCTGCATGATTCCGAGGCCCGGTGTGCCTAAAATCAATTTCTGGAGTTTTGATCGGGTAAGTTCAGTAAAAGTACCTGTGGGTTTTTATAAATTTTGAACCGGTGCTCGGAATTGAAATCTGAGGGCACCGTTGAACTCACAACATCAGTTATTTCTTAGTGATACCTTCACCGTAGTTGCGTTCTTACAAGAATGGATGTTATATATTTGGTGGTTTTTAATTAAATTGAATAAAAATAAAGTGTTGACATTATTATTATTTTGGTGCTTGAAACCACCATGGGGAGGTTGGAGGTGGGGGCCACCACACCCAAACCTCCCATAGGAGGTTATGTTGGTGGGTCCCACCTGATTATAACTTCCCTTGGGAGAATTTTATTAATGTGGGGCCCATGCAGGTTTAACACTTCTTTAACCCCCTTGAAACCCCCAATTAAGTGGGGAGCCACTTCACCTTCCTTCCCCAATTAATGCGGCAAAGTTCTCTCATTTAATTAAGTTATATAACTTAATTTATATTAAAACATTCCAAATTCAAGCCAACAATAATATTATAGGCAAAGCTATTATTTTGTTTTGTTCGGAATTATTCTTGGGTGGAATAGAGAAAGGGGAGAGCTAGGGAAGAGCCATTTCTCTCCATGAAGAACGACATACATCTTCCCCCATATTCCTTCTTCAACCAAGGCAAAGGAGGGAGCGACGTCCTTGAAGAATGCTGATGATGCCGTCCTCGACTTCTTTCCACTTTAAAACATCAATGGAACGATGTCCTCCCTCCCGCGACTTCGTCAACTATCACTGAACTCCTGGTAGGGGGTTTTGAATTCTTTCTGTGCCCATTCTTCATCATTAATGTTATTGAATGTGAATTGCTGGTTTATATCACCATAACTAGGAGAGCTCAAACCACACAAACACACCTTGAACCTCCCCTTTTGTTGTTCTCATTTTTTAATAATGATGGTGGCGCAACGACACCACCGAAATAGAGGACCACAGTGGAGCATCGACGACTTGCGACAAGACGTCCGTGAGATGAATTGGTGGAGAAATGGCCACCGGGTCACTAGAGGAGCGTGGTGCCATCGCATTGCGTGGAGGATCGGGCTATGGCCAGGAGAGCCACGGTGGTGCCAGAGGGGCACGATGCCGTCGCATCATACCGAAGGAAGAATTCACGGTTACGAAGGCTGTGACGGTTGGATGTGATGGTAGCAGCACCGTCGCACCGTGACAGAGAGAAACCACGGACAAAGGCCACCGCGGACAGAGGAGGGCGGCCGACTGAGTTGACCGCCAGTGAGCGCACCACAGGCGGGACCCTTTGGGTCTCGTAGTTCACCGAACTGTTGCCTAGCACCAGTTCCTACGGAAGCTGGGGGGTGCGACACCCGCCCCCCCTAAGGCGTGGCTTGCCTGACCACGTGGGCCGGCCAACCAGGCCACATGGGTCAGCCATCCAGGTCAGGCCGCCCATGCGGGGAAGGCCGCCCCTTCAATCCAGGCCACCACCGGGCTAGCCCGCCCCATCGGGCCGGGTCGGACCCTAGTCCAGACCCATTTGATCTAAAATTACATTTTCGTCTATATCTTGGGCTACGTGTGTCTGACCGACGAAACTCCTACAATGACAAAAAGCTTAGAACTATAAGGTAATTTTGGAATAACTTAATTGAGGTTTTACAATTGTTGGGGTATGGTCAGATTGGTTTGAACGTAAAAACCAACCGGCCCCTAAAATGTAAATTCCAATAAACCACAGACCGGGCGTCCGGTTGACGTGTCGTCCATCACGTTGGGTTCCTTATGATTAGACATATCTACGGGATACATCAAATAGATAAATCATGGTAGTTTATGTATCGAATTTTGGAAGAAGGAGCAGAACCTCTCAGAATCGAGCATGCTATATGCGGGAACCCTATGGCGGGATGTGACTGAGATGATACGATCTTACATGGACCTACTACTATACCAGGATCCTCCGTCGGTTCAACAACGACGATACAATTCCAGGATCCTCTTTGGGTTCGATTGCGATGACTTATGTTCCAGGATCTTATGTGGGTTCGACAGCGATGACTTCTATACTGGGATCTGTCATGGGTTCGACAGCGCTGATTCTATTCCAGGATTCTACGCAGGTTCGATAGGGGAGATGATTTACTAACAACATATAATCATCTCTACCCCTCTATATGAGTTTTTTACCTATGTGATCTGAGTCCTATCTTTCATTTGTTATCATCGGGTTGATTGACTTTACTTCCATTGTATAATGGGTTGTGCTTGGGCTCGAGTGTTGGATCGGGTCTATGATTGTTAACTTAAGAATATTCATGTTCATATACCTAAGTAGGGATGGTTGATATGTAACGACCCAAGCTTCCACAGTACGTTTCCCTTTGAATAATGCAATGGCGTGCATTATACGCAACTTCGAGATTCTAACACACCACAACCAATCAAACTAGCTGTTATGAATAGTAATACCTACTTTTTGAAATTTTATAAATTATATCTCTCAAAATGGACTTCATTTTTGGATTTGGAATATCTAATTTATCCTAGGGTGAAATTTTGGAACTTTTCGGATAAAACATATATTTTGATGAATAGTGAGAATTACTAAATTTTAATTAAAAACATCTTTTTAAATCAAAATAATTTATATTGATAAATTATATTATTTAGTGGGTTTTAAGTATAATTAGAATATATTTTTACCAATTTATCCAATGGTGTTCATTAGAATTAATTTCACTTTGAAATTGGACCTAAACAATTGTCAATCTTTTGATATATATTATTTCTTAAAAACACGCTATTTATTGTGACAGTGGGAATTAATTATAAAATTAATTAATGCAACTTATATGTTTAGAATTTTGTAAAATAGACATCATTTTTGAATTTGGAATTTCAATTATAGCTTAGGGTGAAATTTTGGAATTGTTCTGAAAAACTTCAATTTTTGATTAATAGTGAAACTACTAAGTGGTAGTTAGAAAACTGATTTTTTCATAAAACTTAATTTTACCGCTTTAGTGAATGGAATTTCGAAAATCTGAGAGACATGGTTAATATCAAGAAGTAAAATGTGGATCAATGAGATGAAAATAATTTTTGGTGAATAGTAACTTTTTACTTTTATTTACCACGGTTAAAAGTAAATAGGGTAATTAAGGGTAAAAATGATATTAATATTACCCTAAATCATGTCCTAATTCTATTGGACAAGTTTATCTCGACCAAAAACAACCTTATGAATAAAATATTATCATTTAGGTCCACTTAGATTAGATTAGGACATTTATTATTATTTAATTTAAAGAAGAGTTAAAAGAGTTAAAATCATTGTTTATTTACCGAAACATTTTTAATATAGGGTTATACATAAGATAAATTCGAATTTAAATATTCATTAGAAATATAATAAGATTTCCTACATAATTATATTTTATTTATAATTGTTAGACATTAAATAATTTAATATATTTATGACACAATGATGATGTAGTAATTAGCATAATAGTGAAAAATTAAAATAATTGATATTATAAATACCCAAATAAATATAATTTAAGCCTTTTAATGAATTACACTAATTTTCTTGGATAATATGACATATTAGGAATGATTTAATTGACTTTTTTAGAAGTAATCATTCTGTTATGAGTTTCAAAATAATCAACTATTGAATAGTGTCAAAATTGACATAAAAGAGTTTTTAAAACAAATATTATATTATTAATTGATGTTAAATTTCTGAAAATCTAAGGTTCGTCCAAGAGACTTATATCATGATAGGTATATCATTAATAGACCACATGGGGGTATATTGGATGTATATAGTATGTTTATTAACTATATAATATAAAAATACAAAGTGACATGGTAAATGTCAAACTAATTAACTAAGAGTTAAAACTAAAAGATAAGGTTAATATAGTGACCCAACCTATATAAATTATTTGGTTTGAAAGTTTTTCGACCTATACCCACCTTAAACTTTGAATAATCAACTTTTTAGCCATTATAAACCCAATATGAATTTATTATAAATTAATATTTTTAGCTTTTCCAAAGGTGCCCCTCACCCCTCTTATAAAAGGGCACTCCTCCTTCTCATTTATTAAAACCTTAAAAGCCTTTTGGTTCGGCCAACCCCTGACCAAATACTCTATCAACATACCTCAATACAACCTAGAGGCCTTAGTTTGATCAGAAAGCCAACCTAAGGAGCCCTTTGATCAAATCAAAAGGAAGAACCCGACGAAGAGGTAATGTTTTCACAACCCCTTTTCAAGTTACTTTCTTCTTCCACTTCTACATTATTTGTTATTACCATTCTAAAATAATAAATATAGTATCTTCTATATAGTGTGATGTTATTATTAATATGGTACAACCATATTCAGTATTCTATCCACCCTTTGAATAACATGTCACCATACGTGCGTACGTACGGCTTACCGTCTCCACGTCGTGGTGTAATAGATATTCAATATATTATTATTTGGGTGGGTATAATAATGATGTGTAAATCATGAAAATAATAAATATAACATGATAATTATTCTTTATATATGATATACCATCCAATTATATATTATTTTAATATCAAAATAATTATATTGTCGCTCGTGCATACGTACGGACTACCATCCCCATGAACGCGATGAGATTCATTCTCTATCGTATCCATTAAAGTATAATTATCATTTGATGATTTAAAAATAATTTTTAAGGACTTTATATCATTCTGGATATGAATAATATACAACCTATCCATGAAAATCATGGCTTACGTAACAAAACATATAAAAGAAAAATGAGTAAGTTAACACCTGAAACGACGATAATTCTAAGATATTATTATAAAAGATCATATATGATATCATATTAATTTATATGATTCATGAATAATTTAATAACAATTATTTCAACGTTATACAGGAGGTTAACCTACCCCCAACCAAGGAAAAGTACATTGTAAGGGGTTTCTTATCTCACTTTTAATTCCGTGAGAATTCAATTGTTCACCACTTATTTATTACATGTGGTGTTTGTACTTCCCATGTTTTTATTCATTGTGTAATATACTTTAATTTATGGATATTTACATCATCATTGTATTTTCCTTCTTTCATGGGTGCATGTTTCATAAGTTACCAAATTGATAAGGGAATTTGAAATTTCAATTTCCACTCATTTGGATTTACGCATATTTCATTGATTATATTACTCCAAGATTATGTGTGGAATCACTATTAATTTGATTATGTCATAATTTACACTCCCTTTCCTGTGGATATAATTTTGATACACATAATCACTCCATTGATAATTTCTCAAGTAATCGATATGAATTTGATAAGAGTAATTTTAAATCATTCTCCATTTGTTGAGTTAAACATCCAATTCATTGGTGTTGTTTTTACAAGATTATGTGCGAATGTCCTTTAACTGTTTTACACAAAATATCTAATCATATTTAGAGTATTTATATTTGTCACAAAAAACGATGTCGTTGATTTATCCTTAACCTAAGGATACTGCCTTATGAGAGATTTCATCTCAATTTACATTCCATTGATACTTCTTTGCTGTTATACACCAAATCAATTTTATGTGGTGTATATAATGTACTTTGACATAGTATATCATGATTTCCTTTATTCTCATGATATTAAAATGTTTTCATTACCTAAATTATTTGTATTCAAGTGTCTCTCTTTTGGATAGAAACACTAACTAAAATAACATTTTTAAATGTTTGAAAGACTTATTCTTCTAAATCTTGCTAAATAATGTCCATGTTTTAAATTTGGTTTTATGGATTTATTTATATGGACATTAATGTTTTAAAATTAAAACTCCTTTTAAAAAGTTTCAATGTGGTATGTGACACTTTTATTCAAAAATATATTTTTAAATGGCTTCTTGACAAATAGTGTGACTTTTAAATGATTTCAAGAAAAAGGGGGACATTTCTCTAAAATAGTTTTGATGATTATTTTCATCTATGTCAACATCCTTCATTATTATTGATTGAGGTTAATGTGATACAATACAAGATTCCATATTGTATCGAATGAGTTATTTTTGACTGTGGATGTGCTATTTTTATACCATTCATGGTTTGTGGTTAAATTATTGACATTTCGTATGCTAGTTTTAATACGAATGTTTATGTTATGTTCAAACCTGTTCATATGAGGAATGCATTGGACGTAATAAGTGACAGGTGGAGACTGCTATAGCTCCTCGATGCATCGGTAGGTCTAATGAGACAAACTAGTGTCTTGGCACAAGGCCTTGGAAAAATCTTATTTGTAGTCTTGGCATGATGCCTTGGCTATGTGGTTATGATAGTTTCGAATTATGCATTCCATCATTATGAAAGTGGTTATTGATATTGCATGTGATTGTTCGACTAGTATAATATCCATGTGAATAAGTAAATGGAATTATTTCATTTTATCTTTTCCATATTATGCTGAAGTTCATGTTTAAAAGGCATTTGTTTTAGTTATAAATTTATTTAAGTGTTTATGCTTATCTATGAAAGATTCTGCTATATTTTTATTCTTACTGAGCATCTGAGCTCACCCCTTTTAGTGTTTTATTTTTCCAAGGATGAGAATAAGTAATTTATGAATGACCTGCAAGGATAATATGAGGGTATATGAAGAGAAGTTGTTGTTTTAGTTTTTTTACCTTATGATGGAATGTATGACTTATGAATATATCTACTGTTTCCAAGACTACTAAACTAATCGGTCTTTCGAGATTTGATCCTTTGTGATCATGCCAATATTATGTAATAATGCACCGACTCTGGGTATCTTGGGTCGGGGCATTACAGTTGGTATCAGTGAAGTTTAGTGTAAACCATGGAAGCTAAATTTAGATAAAATCTTATTAGAGCACATAGACCTAAGATGAACTTTGAGGATTAGTATGGAATAACTTCCTAGAATTTTGGTATTTTAGAGATTTTGTGAGTTTTCCGAGCAATACATCCATTTCTGGATACGAGAAGCTAGAGGCGGCTCTGCCACAGATGTACCTAGGGGTAAAACCCGAAAACACCGCTTTGAGCTAGACTCGAACGGGAACTGGTGCACGACAATGGGCCTTGCTGCACTCTTGGTTACGACACTCCTGGGGGATATTCTTAGGATAATTTACATTTTCTTTACAAACCAATTTGAAGTAATATATATATAAGATGAGAGTAAATGACCTTGGTTAATCCTAATATGTTTCAAATTGAGAATATGGTGACATGTTAATCTCTAAATGATTTTATGACTACTGTTACTCACACAATGCTTTTTGGTTTTAGTCAATGGCTAGATTCCAAGGAAGTCATAGTGACTTTGAGAATGATGTACAAGGTGTGAACGGTGGTGGCAATGAGAAACAAAATGGAATGTTGATAGACGTAAAAGATATCGTCTTTATGCCAAATCAGTTTTCCAAAAATATGATCAACAACATATATATTAACCAACTCCCGGACTCAACAAGGAAGATAAAGGTGATGAAAGATAAGAGCTCCAACAGTGGAGACCATGGTGAAAGGAATCCTCAATTTCCATCATGCAAGAAATGTGGAAGGATACACCCATGAAAGTGTCTCAATGGGACAAAGAAAAGCTTTACATGCGGGAAGGAAGGACATAAAGTGAATAATTGCCGATAAAAATGAATAGTACTATGGAAGAAGATAAAAATGGTCCCAAGAGTCCATTTACAGTCATTTTCCGAAAATGTAGGGGACCTGGCCATTACCCAAGTGAATGCCCTATTATATAGGATATTTTCTTGGTCAAAGAAGAAGCTATGTGGAAATAAATAGTTGGAAAAATGTTTAAAAAGTTTTAGTGCTCCTTGTTGATGGGATTACATTGGAATAATTTTCTCTTGTATTTGTAACCCTGCATTTTTTCATGTGAGAATGATATTTGAGGAAGAATTATCCCTTCCCTTGTAGATATAGTTATAAATATCCATTTGGTTTTATATGATCATTAGGGTTGAGACAATTATAAGTTATTATAATTTGGGATGAAAATGCAAGGTTTAAGATAAGATTTGTGGTGAAATTATGTTATGGTTATTTTGAGGAATTTATCTCATTTTGGTAAAGTTATAAAACATAGTTTTTGAAAAGGACAACACGCAGACCGTGTGACAACCGGTCGCGTCAGACAAAGATGTGGGAATCGAACCCACAACCAAAGTTCGATTGGGATTTATCGCCTACCACTGGACTACGTGAAGTCCCTGGATAGTGTTACTAATTATTTTTAGTTAAATGATTTTATTGATCAATAATAAGTTGATTTGGGTTCTTATGTCTTATCAAATGAATAACCTTGGTATAGGAAAATGATTTTTTGATTAAGTGATAAATGTTATTTTGGAAGATGTTCGGTTTGTTGGGAACACTATATGCCCAAGGAATATAGAATACTATGGGGTTTCATTTGTGGAGTAATGGTTGATTTTTATCTACGTTTTTATTGTGGATTTATAGTGATTTGGGTTATTTATGGAAATGATTAACCTATAATAGAGAATATGTGATGAGGTTAATTACTTTTAAGTATGTGACTTTAAGAGTATTTGATGTCATTTGGAGATACAATTTAACATGGGAGACTATATAATCAAATTCTTATATGTTTTGGGTTTTAATATTAGTTTGTATTATATTGATGGATTTTAAGGACAATTGATTATTGAATGGTATTTATTTAACTTTGGGGTATTATTGGTTTAATTTTAGAGATTAAGATTAGTGTTTATTTCTCTCAAGGAATATCCTTTTGGGGGATCATTAGATCTTGCACTAACCATTTTGGTTTTGATTAATCTCTAAAGACAATGTAAATATATATTTTATCCTGCATGGATCATGTGATTCTATAGAAGTTTATTCTATCTCTTACAGTGTGACCAAGTCTTCTTGAATACTCATCGTTTAAAAAATGAGTTAGTGGTGGAAATTTATTATAGAATGAAACTCTACTTAAAAAGTAATTGTATATCTTTATATTCTCAGTAAATATAAAAAATTAATTCCTCATCCTTATGTAATGTAACTTAAAAAAAATGTTGTCCATTTACTTTTCCTACTAGGAGACTAATGATCATTTGTCCCAACACCAGTTTGTGGTTTTCTTATTGTTAACTTTCTCCTGATCATGATTTCTATCCCTCTCCATCATAACTTGACACTTAGTTTATCATCCATATCCATGTTTTCCTACATGGAATCCGAGTATGGGTTATCTTGGTTGACCTTTATACCTCTCTTTCTTTCTTTTAAAGTGATAGTTTTATTGACTCTTTTTCCGATGTGGGACATTCCATTATATTCCCAAGCACAATTTTAAAAATATCGAGGACAAAATTTATTGAAGGAGGGGAGAATGTAACACCCCAAGCTTCCACAAGACGTTTCCCTTCTAATAATGCAATGGCGTGCATTGTATGCAACTTCGAGATTCTAACACACCACAACCAATCAAACTAGCCGTTATGAATAGTAATACCAACTTTATGAAATTTTATAAATTCTATCTCTCAAAATGGACTTCATTTTTGGATTCGGAATATTGAATTTATCCTAAGGTGAAATTTTAGGACTTTTCTGATATCAGTTATATTTTGATGAATAGTGAAAATTACTAAATTTTAATTAAAAAAAACTTTTTATATAAAAATAATATATAGTGATAAATTATATTATTGAGTGGTTTTAAAGTATAATTATAATATATTTTTACTATTTTATCCAATGGTGTTCATTATAATTAATTTCACATTGAAATTGGATCTAAACAACTGTCAATCTTTTGATATATATTATTTCTTAAAAACACGCTATTTGTTGTGACAACGAGAATTAATTATAAAAATAATTAATTACACTTATATGTTTAGAATTTTGTAAAATAGACATAATTTTTGAATTCTGAATATCAATTATAGATTAGGGTGAAATTTTGGCATTAATCTGAAAAACTTCAATTTTTGATGAATAGTGAAACTACTTTGTGATAGTTAAAAAAACTGATTTTTTCATAAAACTTCATTTTACCGCTTCTGTGAATGGAATTTCAAAAACCCGAGAGAAACGGTTAATATCAAGAAGTAAAATGTGGTTCAATGAGATGAAAATAATTTTGGTGAATAGTAACTTTTTAATTTTTTTTACCATGGTTAAAAGTAAATAGGGTAATTAATGGTAAAAATGATATTAATATTACCCTAACACATGTCCTAATTCGATTGGACAAGTTTATTTTTACCAAAAACAACCATAGGAATAAAATATTATCATTTAGGTCTACTTGGATTAGATTTGGACATTTATTATTATTTTATTCAATGAAGAGTTAAAACAGTTAAACACAAAGTTTATTTACTAAAACATTTTTAATATAGGGTCATACATAAGATAAATTTGATTTTAAATATTAATTAGAAAGATAATAAGATTTACTACATAATGATATTTTATTTATAATTTTTAGACCTTAAATAATTTAATATATGTATGACACAATGATGATGTAGTAATTACCATAATAGTGAAAAATTAAAATAATTGATATTATAAATACCCAAATAAATATAATTTAAGACTTTTAATGAATTAAAATAATTTTATAGGATAATATGACATATTAGGATTAATTTAATTGACTTTTTACGAAGTAATCATTCTGTTATGAGTTTCACAAAAATCAACTATTGAATAGTGTCAAAATTGACAAAAAATCGTTTTTAAAACAAATCTTATATTATTAATTGATATTAAATTCCTAAAAATCTACGGTTCATCCAAGAGACTTATATCATGATAGGTATATCATTAATGGACAACTTGAGATTATCTTGAATGTATATAGTACATTTATTAACTATATAATATAAAAATACAAAGTGACATGGTAAATGTCAAACTAATTAACTAAGAGTTAAAACTAAACGATAAGGTTAATATAGTGACCCAAACCTGTCTAAATTATATAATTTGAATGGTTTTCGACCTATACCTACCTTAAACTTTGAATAATTATCTTTGGAGCCATTATAAACCAAATATGAATTTATTATAATTTAATATTTTTAGCTTTTCCAAAGGTGCCCCCACCCCTCTTATAAAAGGGCACTCCTCCTTCTAATTTCGTCACACCATCAAAGCCTTTTGGTTCGGCCAACCCCTGACAAAATAATCTTTAAAATTCCCTCACTACAACCTATAGGCTTTAGTTTGATCAGAAATCCAACCTAAGGAGCCCTTTTGATCAAATCAAAAGGAAGAACCCAAAGAAGAGGTAATGTTTTCACCACCCCTTTTCAAGTTAATTTCTTCTTCCACTTCTTCTTTCATTGTTATTACCATTCTAATATAATAACTCTAGTGTCTCATATATACTTTGTTGTTTTTATAAATATGGTACAACCATATTCAGTAATCTATCAACCATTTTAATAACATGTCACCATACGTGTGTACGTACGGCTTGCCGTCTCCACGTCATTGTGTAATTAGTATTAAATATATTATTATTTGGGTGGGTATAATAATGATGTGTAACTCATAAAAATAATAAATATAACATGATAATTATTCTGTATATATGATATAACATCCAATTATATATTATTTTAATATCAAAATAATGATATTGTCGCTCGTGCGTACGTACGGACTACCGTCTCCATGAACGTGATGAGATTCATTCTCTATCGTATCAATTCAAGTATAATTATCATTTGAAGATTTAAAAATAATGTTTATGGACTTGATATAATTCTGGATATGAATAAGATACAACCTATCCATGACAACCATGGCTTACGTAACAAAACTTATAAAAGAAAAACGAGTAAGTTAACACCTGAAACGACGATAATTCTAAGATATTATTAACAAAGAAATGTTAAAAGATCATATATGATATCATATTAATGTATATGATTCATGAATAATTTAATAACAATTATTTCAACATTATACATGAGGTTAACCTACCCCCAACCAATGAAAATTACAAGGTAAGTGGTTTCTTATCTCACTTTTAATTCCATGAGAATTCCATTGTTCACCACTTATTTATTACATGTGATGTGTGTACTGCCAATGTTTGTATTCATTGTGTAATATACTTTAATTTATGGGTATTTACATCATAATTGTATTATCCTTCTTCCATGGGTGGATGCTTCATAAGTTACCAAATCGATAAGGGAATTTGAAATTTCAATTTCCACTCATTTGGCTTTACGCATATATCATTGATTATATTATTCCAAGATTTTGTGTGGAATCACTATTCATTTGATTATGCCATAATTTACACTCCCCTTCACGTGGATATACTTTTTATACACCTAATCACTCCATTGATAATTTCTCATGTAATCGATTTGAAATTGATAAGAGTAATTTTAACTCATTCTCCATTTGTTAAGTTAAACATCCAATTCATTGTTGTTGTTTTTACAAGATTATGTGTGAATGTCCTTTGATTGTTTTACACTAAATATCCAATCATATTTAGTGTATTTATATTTTTCTCACATAACTATGTCGTTGATTTATCCTTAACCTAGGGATACAGCCTTATGAGAGATTTCATCTCAATTTACATTCCATTAAACCTTATTTGTTGTTATACACCAAATCACTTTTATGTGGTGTATATAATGTACTTTGACATAGTATATCATGAATTCCTTTATTCTCATGTTATTAAAATGTTTTTATTTTCTCAATTATTTGTATTCAAGTGTCTCTCTTTTGGTTAGAAACTCGAACGAAAATACCATTTTTATATGTTTTAGAGACTTATTCTTCTAAATCTTGCTCATTAATGTCCATTTTTTTAAAATGGTTTTATGGATTTATTTGTATGGACATTAAAGTTTTAAAATTAAAACTCCTTTTAAAAAGTATCAAAGTGGTATGGGACACTTTGATTCAAAAATCTATTTTTAAATGGCTTCTTGACAAATAGTGTGACTTTTAAATGATTTCAAGAAAAAGGGGGTCATTTCTCTCAAATAGTTTTGATTATTATTTTCATCTAAGTCAACATCCTTCATTATTATTGATTGAGGTTAATGTGATACAATACAAGATTCCATATTGTATCGAATGAGTTATGTTTGACTGTGGATGTGTAATTTTTATACCATTCATGGTTTGTGGTAAAATTATTGACATTTCGTATGCTAGTTTTAATACGAATGTTAATGTTATGTTTAAACCTATTCATATGAGGAATTCATTGGACTTAATAAGTGACGGGTGGAGCCCTCTATAGCTCCTTGATGCATTGGTAGGTCTCATGAGACAAACTAGTGTCTTGGGACAAGACCTTGGCAAAATATTATTTGTAGTCTTGGCATGAGGCCTTGGCTATGTGGTTATGATAGTTTGGAATTATGCATTCCATCATTATGAAAGTGGTTATTGATATTGCATGTGATTGTTCGAATACTAGAATATCCATGTGAATATGTAAATGGCATTATTTCATTTTATATTTTCCATATTATGCCGAAGTTCAAGTTTAAAAGGATTTTGTTTTAGTTATAAATTGTTTTATGTGTTTATTCTTATCTATGAAAGCTTCTGCTATATTTTTATCCTTACTGAGCATCTGTGCTCACCCCTTTCCGTGTTTTATTTTTCCCAGGATGATAAGAAGTAATTTATGAATGACCTGCAAGGATAATATGAGGGGATATGAAGACAAGATGTTGTTTTAGTTTTTTTACCTTATGATGTAATGTAAGACTTATGAATATATCTAGTGTTTCCAAGACTACTAAACTAATAGGTCTTTCCAGACTTGATCCTTTGTGATCAGGCTGATGTTATGTAATAATGCACCGACTCTGGGTATCTAGGGTCGGGGCCATACATGATACATTTTGATTGTATCTTTCTACTGTGGTTTATCCTTAGTGGATTCTGGGAGACCTTTGAGGGTCTCAGGGTCCCCTACTGAGTATTGTTATACTCACACCTGCATGGACTTCACCAGTAGCTTGTTGTGTTCTATGCAGACTATGGTCAACAGTGATCGAGGCTGAGGGTGATGGACAGGAGGCTGCTCAGATCAGGACTAGACAGAACGTACCTTAGGGGAGAGTTTCACAAGATCTGTATCTAACCTTCAGGTAGGATTCCTTTGTGGATGATCCAGGAGTTGTTTCCCTTTTGTACTTTTACTTGTAGTTAATGTTCTGTTGGGTTTGTATACTGGTCCACTTACTTTCAGCACATCTTTATTTTCTACATTAGTATTTGTTACTTCTACTGCTTGTGTTCAGACTATGTGTGTTACAGGTTTAAATGCAATGCCTTAACTTTTTATCTGCGATTCTCCTTTTGTGCTAGTTTCCATCCCCTGGCCTATGGAAGGCCGGCTTGGGGTAGTCACGAAACGGGCACCGAGGACGGGTCACGACAAATTGGTATCAGAGGAGTTGGTTCTCCCGTAGAACATGGACTCTGATTCTTTAAATGGAAATAGTGTTAAGTGTTTTGGGTGTGGTTATCTGTTTAGGGAATCTAGTGTTAGTGTGGTGGCCGACGTATCCATACACTATAACTCCGACTCCGAATTTCCGACTCAGTGCATGAAAACACTGATTGGGTGCATGTTTCCTTTGAAAAGTTCTCCTCGTGATTAATTTGTGTCATCTCACCAGTTATAGTTTTTTGACTGTGGCATACCTTTTTCTTTTTAGGATGAACCCATGTAGGCAGCCATCCAGGGTTCTGACTTTTTTATGAGATGGTAGCCCACCGAGCGACGAGGCCTTGGTGTAGGGCCCCATCACAGGAGGGTACCAGTGGTACCACTTCCCGTTGGGCCACCAATACCACCAGCTCCAGCAGTAGAGAGTGCACGCCATCTATGTGTGTTGCATGAGTTCCAATACTAGAGACTACCCTAGTTCAGGGGATAGACATACCCACATGAATTTGAGGACTGGCCAGAGGTTTTTGTGAGAGTTTTCAGCTTGGTGGGGACACCATCCGACCTCATGGTGATCCTTGCCATGAGTCTCCAGTAAACAGCAGCAGGCAGATGGTGGAGCCTGATGCTCTAGGTGAATGATAAGGCATCACTACTCTAGACAGGCTTTGAGAGCTTGATTCGGGTGGATTTGGTAATATCCACCCATCATGCGGTGTGGATACAGGAGTTACTGCATCTACAGCAGGGTAGCATGCCGGTAGCTCAGTACTCAGAAAGGTTCACCGACCTCTCGTTCTACTCCACAGATACGTTACGAGTCCCGTTTTTTAGGGCCTGAACTTTCGAGCAGGGACTCAGGGATGAGATCAGAGCTTCGATGATCTCACTCAGCATCCCGAAGTAGGAGGGGTGCGGGAGAAAGCCCTTCTTGTGGAGATTTTTCTTGCTGAGCAGTCACAAGCAGCGAGACCCTCCACATGGCATCATGTAGTGGAGTCATCTACAGCCGATAGTAGACAGATGTCGTAGAGGTCCAAGCGGACCAGACCATCAGGTGGGTGACCCCAGGACACATGTTCGGTTGTGTGGGTAACACAAGACAGAGCCATCCTTATGAGGTGAAGGCAATGATAAGAATGCGGCGGGCAGGGTCACATGGCTCGTGACTGCCCGACCCACCATGCAGATGAGTAGAATATAGGTGAAGGACCTCCTAGGAAGAGGTAGAGGTTCGACTATGGTGGTCTTTCATGAGCAGGTAGACATGGAAAAGGATTTGGCCGAGTAGCAGGTGGTGGATGCCGTTTTGAGGTCCTACCACCATCACAACTAGGAGGTCCACCCCGACTACAGGGACATGCCAGACATGGGCAGGATCAGCTCCAGGTAGTCGAGGCCTAAAACCACGATGCACCAGATATGATTCAAGGTACTATATGTGTCTGCTATACCCTTGATGAAATACTTATAGACATAGGTCAAATCCATTCTTTTATTGCTAATTACCTCGTTCGGAGCTCGAAGATTTTGATAGAGTCGTTGGCTCGATCGTTACAGCTAGAGACTCCTACGAGAGCAGACTCGATGATTTCTCAATGGTTCCAGCAATGTGAGCTTACTCTAGGGGGCAAGAGATTTGGATGTGATGTCTTTGTAGCGGCTTCGAGGCCTTACTAAATCATCCTGGGTATGGATTGTTTATCCACAACTCATGCTCATGTTAACTACATTAGGCGTAAAGTGTGGTGTGTCCGCAAGGATGGGATGAGCATTAACTTCCCTAGAGATAAGGGAACCTTTTCAGAACATGATGGACTTACCCAGATGAGATGGTATCAAATCACACATCAGTTGGCTAGCCTCACCCTTGGAGTGGCTGATGTGCGGAGTCCAACTTTTCCTGTTGTGGTGGACCAGCACACAGATGTTTTCCCTGACGAAGTTCCTGGACTACCTCCTCGCAGATGGGTGGAATTCTACCATGAACTGTACCCTGGGATGACACTGATATCTACACCATCTTATTGAATGGATCTATCTGATATTTTTGAGCTGTGGGTATAGTTGGAGGACTTACAATGGAATGGATTTATCCAGCCTACTGTTTCTCCCTAGGCAGCCCCGATTCTGTTCTCCAAGAAGGCGGATGGGAGATTGAGGATTTGTGTCGACTACCGTCTCCAAACCTAGGTGACCATGATGAACAAGTACCCACTCCCAAGGATTGAAAACCTCTTTGATTAGCTTAAGGGAGCTCTATGGTTCTCGATGATAGACCTCAGATCACGCTACCATCAGCTCAGTGTTCGAGATGAGGATATGCAGAAGATGACCTTCAGGTGTTAGTACGTCCACTATGAGTTCTTGGTTATTCCCATTAGCATAAACAATTCTCTAACAGTGTTCATGTGTCTTAGGAATAGGATCTTCCAGCCATACCATGATCTCTTTTTCCTAGTCTTCATCGACGACGTTTTGATATACTCGACTACTTAGGAGGAGCATGCCTACCATTTGCAGGTAGTACTAGACACACTCCGAGAGCACCAGGTTTATGGTAATCTCTCAAAGTGCCAGTTTTGGATTCGAGAGGTTCACTTCTTGGGACACGTCATCTGGGAGGCTAGAGTTGTAGTGGAAACAGCAAAGATCAAGGCAGTACTTGCTTGGGAGCCACCTAGAAGTGTGATGGAGGTTTCAGAGTTTACGGGGCTCGGCTGGATACTATCATAGATTCGTTCCAGACTTTAATAGAGTTCCATCACCACTATCATCCTTGAAGAAGAATGGTCAAACCTTCGCATGGTCAGAGATATGGCAGTAGAGCTTCCAGAAGCTAAGGAAATGGCTGACTAGTTCCCCCATCTTAAGACTTGTAGAGGAGGGCGTAGGGTACATAGTTTAATGTGATGCATTAGGGACCAGAAATGGGTGTGACCTGATGCAGGAGATAGTAGTGATTGCATATAATTATCGGAACCTGATATTGAAAGAGCAGAACTACACTACCCATGACCTAGAGTTACCATTAGTGGTCTTCGCCTTGAAGATGTGGCGATAGTATCTGATGGGAGAGCGTTTTAACGTATACTCTGATCACAAGAGTCTGATTTATATCTTCTATCATAAGTACCTAAACATGAGACAATGATGATGGATTGGGTTTCTCCATGACTATGACTTTGCGATAGTCTATACTCCTAGGAAGTGGAATTTTTTAGCAGATGCTCTCAGCAGAAGATCAGGAATTCAACTGCTAGGAGAGGTGATAGAGCAACTGGCTTCCTTACAGATATCCTTTACAGTAGGGATGGAGCAGTCTATCTACAGTCTCTAACAGTCACTCCCCCACTACTTCAGTGAGTTAGGGAGGTGCAGTGTGGGGACGCTGACTACGAGACACAATGTGCACATATATCCAAAGGGCAGGCACCTGATCAATTTTTTGAAGGTGGGGAGCACGTCATCCTCTTCAGAGGATATACCATGGTACCAGATGCACTTCAGGAGGAAGTGTTGAGAGAGTTACAAACTTCCCCTCAATCGATACATCTAGGAGTGGCGAAGAAGTACCAACACCTTCGACGATAGCATTGGTGGCTAGGTATGAAGAAGGAGGTAGAAGAGTTTGTCTCCTGATTCCCCACTTGTCAGCAAGTGAAGGTGGAGCACCAGGTAACAGAAGGCTTGGTACAACCCTTAGAGGTCCCAGAGTGGAAATGGGACGGGATATCCATGGACTTTGTGATGGGTCTTTCACATACATCCAGGAGTCACGACTTGATTTGGGTGATTGTTGACCGACTCACCCAGTCGTCCCACCTCCTACCTATCAGATAACAGGGATCAATTAAGAGCGTGGGATGCCTCAATGTGTAGGATATAGTGTGTTTAAATGGTGTAACATATTCTATTGTCTGTAATCATGACGCACACTTTACATCCCGGCTATGGAAGGGTTTGTAGGAAGCTTTCGAGACATAACTTAACTTGAGGACCACCTTCCATCCTCAGACAGATGGTCAGACCGAGCTGACCATTCAAACCCTCGAGGACAAGCTCCACACATGTGTCCTCAACTTTGGTCAAAGCTAGGAGGATCAATTACCATTTTTAGATTTTTTCAACAAAAACAACTATAACTCCACCATCGGTATGTCAAATTTTGAGGACTTGTATTGTCGACCATTCAGATCGCCATTGTGCTTGACAGACCTAAAGGAGTCATCACTAGTGAAAACAGAGATGGTACGGGCTACCACGAAAAAGGTTTAGATTATCCAGGAGCAGATGAAAACTACACAGAGTAGGGAGAAGTCATATGATGACAGAAGGCAGAGACCTTTGGAGTTCGAGGATGGCGAACACATATTTCTACGGGGCTCACCTCGATGAGGTTTGTGGAGATTTGGCTGAGGCGTCAAGTTGTATCCACGATTCATTAGACCTCTCCAGGTCCTCATCAGAATAGGTGAGGTGGCATATCGCTTATCTCTTCCACCTCAGTTGCACTGGGTGCACGACGTCTTCCACGTATCTCAGCTGAGGAGATACGGGCACAACCCTTCTCACATCATCGACTATAGAGAGCTGGAAATCGATGATGGAGTGACATTCATGGAGGTTCTAGTGGAGATTGGGGATCGACAGGAGTGGGTCCTGCATAGATGGTCGATACCTTTGAGGCATGTTCCTGGCCATCCTAGCCATGCGAGACGGCCAGCCAGGCCATGCGGGCCAGCCAACCGGGCCACGCGGGCTAACCAGCATAGTCAGGATGCCCATGCGGTCTGGGACGCCACTTCGGGTCGGTATGCCCATACGGGCTGGGCCGCTTGCAGGCTGGGATACCCCCTCGGGCCGGGCCACCACCAGGTCGGGCCGCCACTGGGCCGGGGTGCCCCATCGGGCCGGTTCGAACCTCCGGACCGAGTCGGACCCATGGACTGGGTCAAATCCCATTGTGGACATGTTTAACCTGAAATTACATTTTCGTCCGTATCTTGGGCTACGTGTGTCCGATCGATGACCCATATGCGGCAACAGAAATATTAGAACGAGAAGGTAATTTTGGCATACCCAAATTAAATTTTGGACATGGTTGGGGTACATTCAGGTTTGTTTGAACCTAAAAACCAACCGGACCCCTGGAATATAAATACCAATAACTGATAGACCGGGCATCTGATTTATGCGTCTACCCTCACGTTGGGTTCTTTATGATGTGACGGATCTATGAGATACATCAACCTGAGACTTCATGGTAGTTGATGTATTGAATTTTTTCTCGAGGAGCGGACCCTCCTGGAATTGAGTGTGCTGTGTGTGGGAACCCTATGGCGGGCTGCAACTGAGATGATAGGATCTTACGTGGACCTACTACTATACCAGAATCCTCCATGGGTTCTCCAGTGATGATACTATACCAGGATCCTCCATGGGTTTGACAGCGAAGACTTCTGTACTGGGATCCTCCATGGGTTCGATAGCGATGACTTCGATACTGGGATCCTCCATGGGTTTGACAATGCTGATACTGTTCCAGGATACTACGTGCGTTCGACATAGGATATGAATTAGTGACTAAATGTAATCATCTCTACCCTTCTACATGAGTTGTGTACCTATGTGAGCTGGGTCTTGTCTTTCAATTGTTATCATCGTGATGATTGACTTTACTTCCATTGTGGAATGGGTTGTTCATGGGATTACGTTTTGGAGCCAGATAGTGATTGATAACTTAGGTATATGTACAAGAATCTACCTAGGTAGGGATGGTTGATACTTCGTGATGATATCTTACTACTGTGGTTTAACCATACATGATTCTAGGATACCTTCGGGGGTCTGGGGTCCCATAATGAGTATTGTTATACACACCCCTATACGGGCTTCACTAAAACCTTTTTGTGTATGGTGCAGATGACAGTCAGCAGTGATCCTGGCTGATGGTTATAAACGAGAGGCTACTCAGAGATGGACTAGATGGGATGTACCTCAGAGATGAGTTGTTTGAGATCTGTACCTACCCTTCAGGTAGGATTCCTCGGTGGACGATCCACGAGTTGTTTCCCATTTTTACTTGTACATGTACTTGTTGTTCAGTTGGGTTTGTATACTGGCCCACATACATTCATCACATCTATCTTTTATATATTATTACTTGTTACTTATACTTCTTGTGTTCAGACTGTGTGTGTTACAGGTTTAAAGGAAATCCCTTCCCTTTTTATCAAGGATTTGCCTTTGGTGCTAGTCGCCAGCCCCTGGCCTATGGAAGGCGGGCAAGGGGTTTTCAGGGAACGGGCCCCAAGGATGGGTCATGACATCACTGGGTGACCAAAATAGGAAATATAATATTAATACTAGACAGTAGATTTGGTATTCTAAAGTATATTTAAAGTGTCTATCTAAAAACACAAATTTAAAGACACTAACAAATTTAAAGCTAGTCTTGAACCACGTCTTGTTTCTTTATCCAGGATCCATCCCAAATCAAACATCAAATATAGGTCCATTGACCTTTTTTTCCACTAAACTTGATGACTTACTGGGTATCAATCAGAATGCCCGAGTAGGGTGTGATTACAATTCAATTGGCCACCACCAATGGTGTCTAAAAAAAATACAGTAAATAAATGTGTATATAGTTATATATAGAGCTAGATATATGTAATAAAGTAAAGAGTTTACATTTATTCATTTATCATTTATTTAAATACAAAAATCCCTTGGGTTCTAAAACACACCTGAATCCATATATATACTTCTGCTCGTACCGATGCCTAAATGAAGCAACATATTCATCATAAAATATAAATATCTTAATTGGGATTTAAATATGAATTTAATTTAATTTCATAATATATGTAAATAGAACTATAATCCAATGCCATTATTTTGTGTGTATAATGCCATGTATAAGACCCCATGAGTATTTTGAGCATTTTCCCTTGTCTCACACCTAATGAGTATCTGGAAGATTTGTTCATATCCCATTCAATTTGAATGCATTTATAGGGTACTATAACATCATGTCAAAGACCCCGTGGGAATTTATATAATAATAATTTTTCTTAAACTCATTCTCATACAATTAGATATTATTATTTTTAGAAACAGTTGGTGTCCCACACCCATATATCAATCAATCACATATATCATATGTATATCATTATCCGACTAAATAACCTAGAAATCATTTAATCAAAATATAATAATGTCTAATTCACATCATCCTATTAATTATTTCAACAACTAATTAATTATTTTAGTCTCTTAAATTAATTCACCAATTAAATTCCCAGGACAATCAAATTAATTAATTCAAAAGATAATTATTCAAAATTTCACAATCCTTGTATCCAATAATTAGTTCAATAGTTTCTTATTCCAATAAAAATCTAATGTCGAATATTTACTTAAATAGTTTTTTATTCAATTCACAAAAAAAATAACCCATTATCAATTCAAAAATTAATTTTTTAATTCAAAACACAACATATCATAATTAAATCCAAATCATTTCAATATCCCCAATATCACAATCCCTAAATTAATTAATTTACTAATTTCATTAGTCGAATTATGAACTCAATATTAATCTTCCAATAAAAAATATACAATTATATACAAATAATGAAAATACTGAATTTTATATTTGAATAATAGACCACCTACCTCAATCTATAGGGAAACACTCACTGACAAAACTCCATAATTTGAATAGAATAATTGAGAAGAGTGAGATCTTGAATAGAAAATTAAACAAAAAATAAAAAAAACTCATTTAAAAAAATCCAATATCAAGATCCCAAAAATTATATCTATATCTAATAAAATATTGGATGAAATCCCATAAATTGTGGTATATAAATTTGGGAAGAATGTTAAACCAACCCGGATTAGGATCTCTTATCTGTATATGTGTGGATACTCAGAACGTGAATTAAATCACCATTAATCGAGGTAAAGCGCCTTAAGAAATCATCAGAAAGCATCCAAAACTAAGATAAAATGTTAGGGGTCGAGTGAGTGTCTATTTTGGATTGATATGGACTTCCATTGAATTTTTAAACTAGTTTTGTGCCAAATTAAATCTCATATATGGTTTCATGGTTATGGGAACATAGTTTTCCAAATATTGCACCTTGTTTAGGAGTAGGGCACATAATTTCTCTATATTGGGAGCACAGTTTGATGAACCATGTTCCAAAAAAGTAATCTTCCATTGTCCATGGTTGCACAGTTTTTTATTCAAGGACTCATGGTTTGGGAAAACCTAGCGCCAACCATGCACTACCCAACACCTTCAAGAATTCAAAATTTTCATTCAAATTCACCTCATGGTACACCCAAAAAATGATTACTCAAAATAAGAAATATATATATGAAAATTGGTTGGAGAAATTTCTAGAAATGTTCAGAATCTTATAATATCACAACTTAATAACATCTTATCCTTAAGATGTAATCCAAAGAATCTATAATATATAGAGTCCAAAATATTGGGCCAGAGATCCATTATATTTTTTATTATGCTTGTTTCTTTCCAAACATGCCTGTGATGCAACAATAGTCAAACTATCATCACAGTCCTTCCTCACAACACTTTATCGCTGCAATCAAACACGCGTATCAGATGATCCTTAAAGGATGAATCTCTCTCAATCACATCATCTTCTACATCGACAACATGATAATGGTTGGGGTGATACCATATATGTTTTTAAACATAAAAAAATCTTGCATGTCATTGTATCTCTGTGGAAGAGAGTATCTGTATTTAATCAGCTCGATTCTCTCCATAATCTCATATGGTCCAATAAAAAAAGGCACCGACATACACTGGCTTCATCTTCAATGGTGACCCAACTTAGGAAATATACTAATGAATACATCGTAACACTATATCAATTGTAATGGTCATTCATTTGTATCATAATATGACTTCTATCTACACTAAGTCATAGTCAAATGCTTATGTATGGACTAAACATACTAATATGTCTCTTCCATGAGACTCATTCCCATCAAATTTGACTCACCAGCATCAATCCATCATAAAGGTGATAATCATGGACTAAAATATAGTTCCCCATATGGTGATATCTATATCGTATCTGGGAATATATTTTTTTAAGAGAACTCCACAAATTCAAGGAGTTTCTCTCAAGACCCACTAATGTATAATAAACATGTACCATGAATATCTTCTAGAACCTATATCACACTCATTAAAATCCCCTAATTCATTTCGGTTAATTATATAATTAGTAAAACCTATATATGAATAACATTACACAAGACCAATCAGAAGCATGAAGTAAAATATCAGTCACTCTCTAAAACTATTGTCAGAGGCATCCCTTGTAGATATATTATCTCTCAAACATCCATGTACACCAACTACTTCACTAAGAAGGTATATCATATTAGAAATAAATGTGATACCCTCATCACTCTATCCACCAACAACCAAATATAATTTTTCTTATGAGTTTTCCATTAATGACGGAGCAAAAAATACCTAGTAACATCCTTTCACATCCACTCTAGAAAATGAAATGATAGTAGTAAACCTCAAGGACGTTGATGATCAGCCACCACCTAATGAAAATTGTAACATCATTTCACAAATCCAAGTATCACCTTTTTTTCCAATTCCCCAAAACAATCATCATAAGTCATGATGTATTTTGGTGACACCATGATATACCACACACAATAAGTCATGAAACTCAAGCATCCACTCCTCTCACATGATCGTAGGAACAAAAAAAAGATTCATTACATAGATTATATATTCCGCATATTTCATATAGTCTAATGGTGTCTCCCCACCATCAAAGCTTTCCCTCATGAAAAATAATTCTAGATACTCAAAAAAAATTATTTGATCTAACTCAAAAGTATAGTATCCATTGAATATAATATGATATTCCTATGCTCCAAACTCTACAGAACAATAACATGAATCAGATTTAGTAAAGTGGTCTTATTTTAGTTAGTACTAGACTCTAGAAAAAAATTATTTGGAGTTTTCCTTAATAGAGAATTAGTGACATTGTTTTACTTTTCGAGTGTATATTCTAGATCAATGTTGAATGAATCCATATACTCAGCCTTTCTATTTTATAAGAGACTCAAATATCTATCAAAAAATATATAATTCATGCTCTTGTAATCTATATACAAAATAAAACATTCACCCATTAGATAATTCTAACAAAAAATATATATTAATCCATTGTAGCTTGCTCAAGGTCATGAGTGGGAAAATTCTATTTAGGGGGCCTCAACTTATGAGGCATGGTTTCTAAAACATGATCACCCTACATAAGCACATCGTCAAATTTAATTCCAGATGTGTCACAATGCATTGTATACTGAACTCTTGGAACTGATAGGATCAAGAACGATGCCAATGAAAAATGTTTCTTCAAATCCTGGAAGGAATTCTCACATAATTTAAACCATTCATACTTTAACCCCTTCCTGGCCAAGCCTAAATGTTGTTATTCTAATCTGAGAATTTCCTGGATGAAAATTTTATAATATCATTCAAATCCTAAAAAGTTATTTATATAGAAAATGTTATTTTGATTATCCAAAAATACAACTAAATTCAAAATCTCTTGGTACACCAACACACCATCCTTCGAGATGATGTGACCTAATAAGTGTACATGATTAATATAAAATACACACTTAGATAGATTGGTGTATAGATGATGCTCCCTTAATGAACTCAAGATGATGTGAAGATGTTGGTTTTGATCATCATAATTCCTGAACTACACTAATATTTTATACACATACACTAAGAAAATCATATTAAGGTAAAAATTGATGATTATGTTCATCAAGACCATAAACATTTCTAGTGCATTCATCAACCCAAACTACATCACGATGAATTCATAATGGACATACCTACTATGGAAAATAGTAATCCTTATATAATAATCTCTAACTATCAACTAATTATACCTTGATATCTTTTCAATCTTTGAGAAAAACAAATCGTCACTCTACTGATCAAACATATCATCAATACATAGAGGGGAATGAAGGTTCTTCACATTAACCCAGCTCAACCTCTAGTAATCAACACACATGTTCATGGTTCCATTTTCTTTTTTTCAAAAATAACTAGAGAACCCCATGGAGAAGTTATCTAATAGATAAAACCCTTACCAATGAACTCTTCCAATTGTGTCTTAAGCTCATGAAGCACTGTTGGTTCCATTCTATATGGTGCAATAGAAATAAGCTCGGACACCAGTTTGTGCTCAATTGTAAATTCCACATCCCTCTTAGGTCAAATACTGTAGAATTACTTAAAAAATGAGATTCTAAAATATGTCTTCTATACATGGAATTAGTCCATTACTTACCCCTTTCATTATACATATTACTAGAAAGTTGGTTGGTAATCTCCCATAGTTGCGGATGCACTGACCCTACAGAGTCATTCTAGATATCCCATTCTCAATTGTGAATGTAAATTTCATCATTATAAGATAAATAATTCACTAACCTATTGTAACAATCAATGTGGTTATGGTATTCAACTATTCATTCCATTCCCAAAATTAGGTCATAGTTTGAAATTTCAATGATGTAATGATCCCATAAAAAAATATTTCCCAAGCTTGAGAATATATAATTTTCAGATAGAATTTTATCTCAAGCATGCCCTAATATGTTTATCCATTATAAACACTCCACTCATTAAATCCACCACTACGTTCATAACATTCACAAGATGTGAAAAAATAAATGAATGAGAGGAAATGGTATCAAATAGGTCACTAGATAGAATAGAATTTATAAAAATTGTATCTATATTATCGATATTACTGTCTCTCTATCCATAAAAGTAAGTATCATGACATGTAACTATCTACACCCTCATACTTGTGATATCACTTGAGCCCCGTAAGATAAACCACCCTACAAATATGGGTGATCATTCTTAAACATACCATTTCCATGTCCTCTACCATTGTGTCCAGTAGAACTCCAGCTTCTATACTGAAAATAGGCTAATGATCCACATCCCATTAATTGATTTTTTATATCACCTCCATAACTACCCATATGTCACAGTTTCCTACAGAACAATGGATGATTCCCCATTCTCATATAATATTGGAAATCCAATGGTAGTCATGGAAAATATTTATTATAGATTCGCTGAATATAGAACTGGTGACAGATCACTCTAGTTTAATCTTAAGCAGCATATCAATTTTTGGGCACTCTAATTCCAATTGATTTGGCTAATATTGTCATAGTGATGATTCCTACTCATGGATGTCATACCTCTTAATCATCCACTTGAAACATGATACCCTATACTACAAGTCTTCTTGAGGCTTTCTTCCATTATAAGAGCCTGATTCTACACTTCTCAAAACTTATTCATCATGATGATATTAAACATGGAAATAATTTCAAATTTATGCCTATCAAAAAATAACTCTTCCACATTAGTTTCATATCCATCCAAAGTTTGAAGAAAGCACTGAAAATTTGTATTGTGTCCATCATAGTCACTCATAGGCATACTCTTCTTAATCCAACCACATGAACTCAAATTCTCTCTATTACTTGAGTATATAAGGATAAACAATTTCTATCAATATCTCCTAAATTTTTTTCCACCCCTAGACTCTAGATATCCATCCCATGTTTATATTCCCACCATCTATTTGATTAACCACATAACATATAAGAATCTAATTTGATTATTTTTTCAATAGGATTGTCCATGTGGTCATGTATAGTCTAGATTGGCTCAATCAATAACTCAGCTACCTCAAGTCCACCCTATTTAGTGAGGGTAAGAGGATGTTTCAACATGAACTCCCTCATCAGATCAGACATGATTTTCACATCTTGACATGAGTCTATATCCATGAATGTAATGAATTATGAAAATATATATCAGAACTACCCTCTTGTATCCTCAACTGGAACTATCAGTACCTTAAGTACCACTAATGGGGGAGCATCACTATCCATAACCTATGATCATCCATTAAAAAGGAATTTTTTTGGGGGAATATAACTATAATTCCAAAAACATTTATCAGGACACATAGAAAAAATTTAAAACATTCCATCTAGAAGGATTCAAAATAATCTATACTAGTTATTCTACCAAATCCTATGATCCAAAAAAACCGAGGCACTATCACTACCCTTAACCATCCTACACTTAGGTCTTGGTAAATATAGGTTAATTTCTTTTAAATTATTCATGTTTTCACTTTGAAACAAATTTATTAAAACATTTCATCATTTTATAACCTTTTGTGTTTTTTTCATCATTTTCTGTATAAAAACATATCCAAGGAAAAATTTCATGTTCAACAACTTAATCAAAAACACTTTTCGCTAAATTCATAAACTGATGATGTCACAACAATTACTGATTACCTAGAATGATTCATTCATTCTCGTATCTTGTTCCAACCCAGTAAAGAAGTATTATATCTGAAAATATAAAAATTAATATTCAATTCACACAACAATTGTATCACTCAGGTGAAATAAGATCTAACTTTAAAAACAATAACCAACAACTGTAATCCCACCCATGGGTATGTGGTTTTTCCCGATAAATGGGTTATCTATTCATAAACGAGACCATAAATAAGCCCAATGAGTCCTAGTATACATTATACCACTGACCATATATCAATAAAATAAAAGAAAACAGAGGAAAATCCTTTGATATTACTTTGTATCATCCGGAAGTAGGTGCCACACACTGGTGCCCCAAGGTGGTATGTCACGTAACCTCGAAAGCAGCTCCCTATATTTTAGAGGATACTAACTTCAATTGGGGGTATAAAATAGATAATTGAAAGACTATACCATCTTTAAAAGCATAATAAAATAGAAAATATAAAATACAATGAAAAAAATAATATAACCATAACCAGAAAAAACTAGTATAACATGGTGACCAAAATAGAAAATAGGGCATAAAAATTGAACAATATATATTCCATAACAAATTACATTCCATGTTTCAAAATCCATTCCCAAAAAATACAGTATAAACACTCATGACGATCTTGATGCAAATCTAGTTCCCTCAACAATGTTCCATCCTATATTAGCCATAAAATATAAAGTATTTTACCTAATATTGTCTATCATACATAATTTCTGTTCGGGTACCAGTCATGAATCCCGTGTATGTTATTAATATAACTCAATAAACCATCACCAATGACATATAAATAATGAAATATAAGTAATAAAGTATATAGTTTAAATTTATTCCATTATCCTTTAATTAACTACATAAATCACTTGGATTCTTATGGAAACTCGAGTCCCAATACCTTCTTTATCCTGTGATGGAGCCTAGACAATATCATGTATTCAATTTACAATCAGATTATCATAAATGGAGTTTCATTATCCATTTCATTTAAAATCATAATAAGGATAATTGGAACCATGTTCTAGTGCCATTAAATTGGGTGTAGAATTCCATGTTTAACACCCCATAAGTATTTCGAGAATCTTTCCTTATGTGACACATTATGGGTTTTTCAAGCATCAATCATTCTCCCATAAAAATTTCATGCTAGGGGTCCAGGAATACATGTCCTTAACCTTGTGGGTATTTAGAGCATATTTCCCTGTCCCACAATCATAATAAATCAATCACATATGGGTATTTGGAGAATCAGTCAGAGTCACACACTTATATATCAACCAATCACATATATCATATGTATCACAATATCACAATAATTAATTTACTGATAAATTAATCAGAATATAAAAATTCCAAATTCATATAATTATGTTAATTTATTCAAAAATTATTTAATTTACTCAATATCATCAATTAATTCTCCATTTATATGGTCAAAATATTTCTATTAATTAATTCAACAATTAATTATTCACAATTTAAAAATCTAAAAATATCATAATTGACTAAATAATTAATTATAAAAACTGTCATTCTAATATCCCATAATTCATTAGAAAATAAATTATTTAATTCACATCCCAATATCATATAATTAATTCAATAATTAATTATTTAATTCAATATCCAATATCCCATAATTAATTCAATAGTTAATTATTTAATTCAGAAATATTCAATATCACCAATGTCGCAATCGATTGAATAATTAATTTAAAATTTTCATTAGTTAAATTAAGAAATTATTTTATAATCGAACAATATTAATTCTAAAATTAGATACATTTATTTTATATGATGTCCTTTGGATTTGAATAATAAACCACCTACATCAATTTACTGAAAAATTCCACCAATGAAAATCCACCATATGATTGCAATAATAGTGAAGAGAGATATCTAGAATGGGATCCTAAATCCAAAATAAAAAATAATGATTCAGAAATTCAAGAACAAGGTCCTACAAAACTATACATTGATCCTATAAAACAAGGTATTTCATTCCATTAAATGTGAGATAAGATTGACATAAGAACGAGAAAACATCCGGGATAAGACATCTATCTTTCAAAGGTGTAAATATTTAATTCGGGGTTTCAATCTCCATAAATAGAGGATATGGGCCTATGGAAATCATCCAGGAGTCTGAAAAATCAATATAAGGAATTTGTGGTAAAGTGGGGGTTTATTTTTCATTAATATGTGGTGTATGATAATTTTGAAACTAATTATATGGTTAATGTAAATACCAAGCACCGTTTGCTGGGAAGGGGTCACAATTTTCCAAACTGTATGTCTTAACTGTGCACTACTTTTATATGGTAGACAATTTCTACTTTAAGGTGAATAGTTTGATAGACACAATGCTTGTTGTGCAATCCTCCACTGCCGAGTTTTACATAGTTTTCAGGGCCATGGTGTGTAGTTTCAGTATACCATGCTCCAACCACGCACTTTTCAAACTCCATCCATAAATTACCAATTTTCAACTAAACACGTCCCAATGTAAACCAAAACATAGGGAACTCAAAAAAAATCGTAAAATAAAGCACAGGGAATCTCTATAAAATGTATGTTTCTCACACACCATTATAGAATTATCTTATTTTTATATTTACAACAACCTTTATGTCAACCCATGGATACATCCATATCTTATGATACAGATGAGGTGCACCATGCTTCAACACATAGTGGATCCCACACTCATCCCCCACATTGTGCTATATCCAATGCACCTAATCTTCTATTAACTCTTCTAGGTTTCCCCTATATCATCCATCCCTGGATTAATCTCTACTTTCATTATTAGTTAAACATTGACCCATCACCATAGAAACACCCTACATTATGCATCACTCACAAAGTAGGTGGACTGAAGTCCCACTAAGATCCAACTACACAAATTTGTTTGGTTTCTATAAGATTTGATCCTGAGCATAATGTAGTTTTACGAGGTGCCTTTACCACTAGGTTAGACACCAACTGTAATACAGATAGTTTTTTGATTAATTAATTTTTATTAAATTTTGTTGTTTCCTCCTATATAATAAATTCATTTTGTTTACTAAATGATTGGTGGGTCCTAGAATAATATAGAACCTTGATGAATTTATAAGTCTCATGAGATATAAGATGTCTGGTAATTGGGCAAGGCCTTACCCGTATATTTAATATGTCTTGGATTAAGGCCTTGATATTATGTTATATATGTCTTTTAATATATATTAAATCATTATGAAATTAGTTATTTATGTTGATATGATTATTTTATTAGTTATGATATCAATGTATAATCTTTAAGCCCACATGCATATTTATACAGCAATAGATTTTAATCATTTATTCCTCCATGATCCTATAATTTATTAAATGGAAGTTGTTTTTATTTATTTTGTTACAATATTGATTATGATTTGATTAATCATGATATATTCTACTATGCATAAACCTTACAATGAATTTGAGATCACAATTATTTTTTCCATTCCACCAGGATATGAGGAAATAATCACTAAAAGAGAATATGGATGCAAATATTTTGTTGTAACTAGGTTTTATATTTTATATACATTACAATGTGAGATTCAAGTATAAATATAGATTACCAGGAATAATAATTTTTAAGTCATTGAGGATGTGGTCACGTTTATATATTACTACTTTAATTATGTGACAATTGACTTTAATATTCTTGGGGCATGATCCTTATAGTTTGTATTATAGAATGTTTAGTAGAAACCTTGAGAATGTGTTTTTGAAACCATAGATTATGGAAAGTAACTATATTGGTTTCTTTGAGGTTATGTCTAAATATTTTTTTATATAATGATTTTTTTCTAAATCTATAAGTGGGTTTCCAAGCAATACATCCACATATAGATACAAAAAGTGTGTGTGGTTTTTTTGGAATTGATGAAACTATTGGTAGTAACCCGAAAATAGTTTTTAATTATTTTATAGGGACCATTCTGTCATATAATGAATGTTCTCTTACTATATAACTAGGATGACACTATTATCAAAAATACTTGGGTTAATTAACATTTTTATAATGATCTATTATGATTAATGAGAGAATATAATGTATGATCCCCCATGATCTGATTTAGTGATATTTGATAAACCTAATGTGTATTGGGTTGATAAGTATATGGGTTATTATATGTTTAATTGAATATATACCCCTTTTTAGGGTTTATGTGAGGGGTTCTTAAGATTATTATTGATATTTTGGGAGACATTTTTTTAATACAACCCATTAGTATTGAATTTTTAGTAAAATTGTTATTTTTATAATAATGTAATTTTATTTTGTGGGAATATGTATATTATTAAAAGTAACATTTTGGTTTTATATGATCACTGATGTTGATAAAATTGTGTTTGTTTGTCAGAAAATATGTCGTACAATTTGGGATCATATCATATAGATAACCAAGGCTAGAAAAGTGAATTTATTGATAATTTATTAATACTAATTATAATATATCAGGAATATAATATGATTAAAATAAAAAAAATTGGAATAATAATTGGTTTAATTTATTGAATCTTATATGATTATAATATGAATTTATAGTGATTCGGGATATTTGTGTAAATGATTAGCATATCACTGGGATGTCTATGATTAATGTTTATACATTTTTGGTATAAGGTCTTATGAGTGATTGATATTATTTAGATATATTAACAATGTTGATCTTATAGAAAATCCAATAATATCATTCTCATTATTGGTATTTTGGATTTGCCTAGACATATTTTTGGAAGATTCTTAATGTTTACTTATTATTGAATAGAATAAGTTTAACTTAGTGTGTTATAATTCTTGTTTTAGATAATAATGAATATATTTAAATATATTGGATAACATATGCAATTCAGTATGGTTTTATTAAATAATTAGAAAAATGACTAATGACATTTAAATCTTTTATAGGCCTTATATACCAATAAAAGTGAATTTTAGTTCTTCTAAAATATAAAATAAATGTTGACTATTCATTTCATGGAATAAGAGAGGAAGTGGATATTCATCAACTCACAGACCAAAGGATTAAATTTATGTTAGGAAATGTAAATAAATCAAGTAAGTACATTTTATCGAGTTCTTTATATTGATGGAAATATAATCCCTTAACTTTAGGAAACGTATCTTGAAATAAAAATATAATATTTTAACATTCATTTCCAATGAATAGATAGTAGTTTCCCAAATAATTGACATATGGTTTTGTAGTAATTTATTTTCCCTTGACCATGTTCAAAACCACTTTATTTATCCCTTAGAGGTTAGTTTTCTTATCAATTTCCATATTAATAATTTAGAAGAATGTTCTACTTATTTGAGAATAGTATTGGGCATTTTTTCATGAAACCATTATAATTCCCAATTTCCCTTTTTAAAGTGGATTTTTGTTATACCTCTATCCGATGTGGGTTTACAAAAAAATTATTATGAAATATTTATCCTTTTAATGAATATAATAAATTGTGAGGGATTAATTTATTTATGGGGGTATAATGTAACACCTTCAAAATTTAAAACACTATACTCCAAAAATTTCTTAACACACAACAAAAAATTTAAATAAGATTAAGATAATATTGAAATATTATTATAGAAATGTTATTGATAAAACCTTGATATTTAATTTTTATTATGCATAAAAATATACACAATTTGAAAAATATTTTGATTAAATTATTTTTAGTATTTAAAAAATAATTTTTTTTTAAAATAATTATTTCTTATTGTAAAAAAATATTTCGAATAATTTCTATAACTTTTAGAATATTTATAATTTAAAATTGTCATTATATTTTGGAGTATCAAAATAAATGTGTAGATTCTCATATAATAGAGGTGGGATTGTATGTTTAAAAACATTCTTTTTTTTACCTTAAGGAAGACTATGTTTAACAATGTTAAAAAAGGTAAATACACAAGACCTATTTTAGTTCAATAATCTTTCTAGGTTCTAGAAATATCATTCTGGAAAAGAACGATAAGGTAATTTTACTTGGGTAATTATTTTACTTAATGTGTATAAAATCTTATTTTTTAGAGTACATAAAATAATAAGATAGTATAAGAACGTTATACCTTCTTCTATTATCAAAATACAATAGAAAAAAACTTGAAACAAAGAAAGTAACACATTTGAAATATTTTAACCCAAAGAGTAGGGTATCTAATAACCATGGATAAAGATCATATGATTTATTCTTTCATGAATGTCTATCTTACCCACACTAGGGTATGTACTTGATTGAAATATCAGAATCTATCTTTATATCCTTGAAATCCATCATACATTAATGTTTTCGGCACCTCTATATTCTAATCCATGGAAGTCCTTGAACATTAAGGTAGTCATCACCTCTATCTTCCTATCCCTGGATGTCCTCAAACTTTAAGGTAGTCGATACCACTCTCTTCATATCGTCGTAAGACCTCGATTGTACTCAGCAACAATCAGAGTCACGTGAAGCAAGCTGAAAATTATGTTTAGTGAACACAAGGCATGAGAGTCTCTCACTCTTGAAGTAACTTCAGAGGCATGCAATCACTAGATCATTCTCATTGTTGTATGAGCTCAGTAAAATGAGATCTTATTTATAGGCACTTCTCCAACAGTCTGCTCCCTCCTCCAACGGTCATACATTTCCTTGAATTTGGGAGAGACTTGTACATGTGTCACTCAAACAATGGATAGTTAGAAATAGATTGAATGACATCTTTTTATAACTATAAAATGTTTAGGAAAAATAAGGTTTCTTAACCAAATATAATTTTTCGGAGCCCAAGGAAAAATATCGTTCATTATCTAACCAAATAAACAATCAGAGATTATAACTCATGGTATTTGGATTCTGTTTTTCATGAAGTTTGTAGTCTGAATTCTGAGGAATTTGGAGTCTAAATTCTAGGGAAATGGGGGTCTTAATTATAAGGGATTCAGAAGATGAATTTCCTAGAATTTGGTGTATGAATTATGAGGAATTTGGAGTTTGAATTTCAGAGAATTTGGAATCTAAATTCTTATAAATTTGGATTATGAATTTAGAAGAATTCAGAGTATGAATTTAAGAGAACTCAGAGTCTGAATTTGGAGGAATTCAGAGTCTGAATTTCAGAGTATTTGGAGTTCGAATTATGAGGAATTCGGAGTATGAATTTCAGAGAATTCAAAGACTGTATTTGGAACCTGAAAAAAATACTCTATATCAAAGAATTTATTGGATTCCAAGGTTTTATATGCGAAACCAAATTTTAGATTTAGGAATAAAATGAGTTAGACTTAGAAAACTATACAAAGATCAATGAAAACATAGGTAAGGTTAAACATTCTTGGGGATGTAAAATTTTCCTTATTAAGATAATTCACAGGGAAAATATAATTTTCCTTAAGATAGAGTGTTTTTTATTTTAAAAAAATAGTGGAATGGAAGGGTTAAATGGAAACCTTATTGACTCAACAATCCTCCCCTGATTAGAAACACAAACATCCTTACAAAAAAAATATAAGGACATTCAGTTTTCCATTATGGGCGTGAAAATAAAAATTTATCTCCCTTTACTTATGAAACATGGTGAATATGAATAACTCCCCCTTAGGTTTTTAAATCCCAATGAATCATATTCTTGCCATCTTTTAAAATATTTTTCCATTACCTGTATATGGAAATCATCTTTGATGAAAATCATCCTTAGATAGGACCCCCTTTAATTAGGGTATTCACTTCTTTATATAGTATTATTTTTATCATTCCTTTCCCCCTTTGTTATTTTCAAAATAGAATAAAGATAATGGAAAAAATATGGTACATATAAAATAAGTACTCTACAACAAAACACATGATGAATAACCAAAATTAGATTATGATGGGAATAATTTTAAAAAATAATGAAATACAATAATAGACTGGATTGGGGGAAAATTATACTTATTTCTCCTTCCGCATTAACTTTTTTAGGAAGGTTTTCATCTTCTTTATCTCTTTATTATCTTCTCCACACACATGAGTGGTTGATCCAGATATTCATTTTTTATCTATAAGTCTTTGATCTATTATTCTTGAGCATTAATAATATCTGCATAATCCTTTACAAGATATTATTCCTTAGCAAGATTTTATTCAAACATTATTCTGAGATCCCTTTCCCTCATCCAATTCATAGCTACTGAATTAAGCTTCCCATTCAAGTCCTTGACGTCCTTCTTCTATGTTGTCTGTTCAAGAATAAGATTTTCCTCAATACTCTTAGTAAGATCCTTACACTTCTCTTATTCATTGTCAAAATTATTGGTCACATTTTATTAAAAATCATCAAGGTTTCTCATTTCTTTGATTGTTTTCTTTGACCATTTTGTGATTTCTATGCATGATCTTTCGTGGGCTTCATATCCAATGAATAATGTTTTGAAATCGAGCTCATGCCTGAAAAACATATCCATAAGCATAGTGACTGAATATAATTTCCGATTAAATGAGTGTGGAAGCATCTAGAACCTTGATTCTATACACAGAAAAAAAATAGTTTCATCCAACTTTTTCAGTTATTGAACGACAAAATCATGTCCAAGAGTGGATGATTCTGAATCATATTGTTTGTTTGGGGAGGATTATTTTTATATCTCTTCATGATTCCTTTTCGACAAACCATCATCATCATTATTTTTCACTACAGATTTCCTAGGTGTATCAATGAACACATGTTTTCCTTTATCAGCTCTCAAAATGATCTCTTCTGTTATGGGCGATTCATGTTCCTTATCTGATAATTGAACCATCTTTTCTTCCTCAGTATTTTCTCTCTCAGCCCCAACAACAAAATCCTTTGGATGAATAATGTTATAGTTTCTACTCTCTTCTTAAGATAGTGTATTAACTTCTTCATGACCCTTTTCTTCTTTTCATAGGGTATCATGTTTTGATGATTCGAATTCAGAAGTTCAGATTGATAGTTTCTCGGAAGGACACACATTCTGATTATATTCCTCCACTTACCATATCATGTCATTTGTATCACCACTTCCTTCATCTTCTTCTTCTTCCACTACTTCAGCTTCAACTATCTCATCTTCTGGTTCTATTTCCATAATCACCAACTTCTTTCTCGGAGTCACAAGAAGTGATTATTTCAAAAAAAAATGTAGGGTACATGAATTTGTTCAAAGGCTTCCTCAGTAACCTTGAGAAGAGATTGAATAATCATAGCCTCTGAAATCTTCTTCTTCTACTTTTTTTCTTTCTCATGGTTCTCAAGATCCTTAGCAGCCTTCAACTTTAATATTTTTTCCTTAGTAGGGTCCAAGAAAAAACTAGGCTCCCCGTCCTTCTTATTCTTCTTTTCTTCTCTCCACTTAGCAACCACTTCATCTGGATAATTATTTTTCTTTATTGGCTTAGGTGGTGCCGATTGAGTTTCCTTGTTGGCTTGAGATTTTTCTTTCTCTTCTAGTTCCTTCACATTGTTCTTCATTCTACCCTCTGTGGAAGTTTCAGCCATATCCAGTTTCTTTGATAGATCTTCAATGCCTAATTTAGAAAAATCATAGAAATCTCCTCATTCACTTTTGAATCCAACCTTCATCTTTTGTATGGTGTAATCACTATGCATCATGGCCTTGAAATTCCTTGTCATGGAACTACAAGCAATTTGAAACTATTCCAGACAAAAGACTATAATCTTCGTGAAAATAATTGGATACATAATGATTTGATATTTTAGAGTAACTTTCTTGATATTATCAATTTTATATTTAACATACTTCACCAAATTAATCATTTTCAAATTCTCCAGAATGTCCATAACATAAATACCACTCTTATTCAGGGTATCCTTGTCAGCTTTTCATGGAATGAGAAATCCTTGAACCCATAAATGATAAATCTAAAAGTTTTTAGTGATATGAACAATATTAGGAGTCATTACTTCTTTCAAGAAAGTCACTCTAAAGTTGTTTCCTTATCAAACGATCTTATATCATCTTGTAACTTGTGGGTGTAAAATTCTGCTTCACCCTTATATACAATTCCAACTATATTGGCAGCATTACTGTAGGAAATGGAGTAGGTCTTTCCATAGATCTTGAAGGAAAAAATATATCTCACTCCATCATTGAAGAATCTTACTGATTCATAGAATTCACCCAAAAACTCTGGATAAACTGGATCATGTGCCTTTGGTTTGGAAACACATGGTCTCTCCCATCCATTCAACTTAATATTCATTGAAATAATAGAATCATATGTACAAAAGGATTTAGGATCAAAATACCATTATCTATATATCTTCCATTCATAGATTACCTTTTCGGATGAAATTTCTTTCTGATGAGAAACATTCACAGACATTTGGAATTGAAGAATACATGAAGATTCAGAATGACCTTAAGTGGAAGTGCAGAACATCAGCACGCTGACTCTTTGAAGATAGATGCAGGACAACCATCAGGGGGTCCCTATATTGGTGTTTGAGTTGATGGTTCATCATCCTTGATTAATCCATTGGTTGAAATATTCCTGATCAGATCTGACTGTTGAGATGATAGATGAAGAAGGAATTTGGTATGTTCCAATCTTTTGAGGTTTTTATGATAATAATTCATATTTAAGGAAAAGTGAATCCAAAATGTTTTCAATAAAATAAAAATACCAATATTTAAAAATATGATTACTAAATTTATGAAAAGAAACATACCATCCAAATTGTGAGGAAAATTATCCATAATGAGGAAAATATTTCTTGAAGAACATTAGTTTTTGAAAATTTCAGTTAAAAAATCTGGTTTTGGAAATTTTGATTACGATAAAATTTGATTAAAAAATTTTTTATTACAAAAATTTTGATTTCAAAAAAATTTATTACAAAAAAATTGATTAAGAAAATTTTGATTAGAACAATATTGATTTAAAAAATATTGAATACAAAAAATTTTGATAAAATTATTTTTATTATGAAACTTTTTTATTAGTAAAAGTTTAATTAAAATATTTTGATTACAAAACTTTTTATTACAAATTTTTTTAAAAAAGGATGATTATGAAAAGGAGGAAAATACGTTGGCTAACAAGTAAAGGTACTACCCAATGAAAAAGAGTATCTTATTGGAAAGTGATAGGTTTCAAAACAAAATTTAATATGGAATATTACTTTATGGTTATCGTTCCTAACCTTTGTTTAATGTATTCAAATCTATTAAATGGTAAAGATTTTTTGAAAATATTATCAAGTTGATTTTGTGTTTTAATAAATTGAAGAATCATATCTCTTTTTTGCGTGTGATCCCTGAGATGTTTTTTCTTAATATCTATATGTTTTCCATGAGGGTTATGTGCATGGATTTTACTTAAGATAATGGAACTATTATTATGGCACAATATCTGTGTTTTGATAAAACTGATATCATATTCTGTGAGTGTGTTGCATCCAAACCACTTGGGAACAACAACTTCAAAAATACTACATATTCATCTTCAGTAGTGAAAATATGATATAGAGTTTTTATTTTTTACATGACCATGAAACTAATGAATCTCCTACAAAATGACATGTTCTGGATGTACTTTTCTTATCCATTAAACATCCACCAAAATCAGCATCAAATTTTTTTTAAACAATATAATTTTTAGAAGTATAAAAGACTTCTAAATCTGTGGTTCCCTTTAAATAACAAAAAATTCGTTTCACTAAATTTAAAGGGGATTCCATAGGATTGAATTGATATCTTTCACATAATCATACTGATGACACTATGTCAAGATGACTAGTTTTCATGTATTTTAATCTTCTTATCATACCTCTAAATGATGTTTGATATACTGGTTTCCCAGCATCATCATGATCAAGTGAATTTGAGGTACCAATATGATTACTAATACTATTTGTGTTGTCATATACATAGGTTTTAAGAAAATACTTAATATACTTATATAGAGATATATATGTTCTTTCTAGTATTTGAGAAATTTTAAAACCTAGGGAAAATGTTATCTCAACCATCATACTCATTTCCAAATCAAAATTTGTTGATTTTCAAACCAATATGTCAAAGAATGTTGAGGTAAAGAAAATATAATGCCATCAAAATAAATTTGAGAAATCAGAACATTTTCCTTTTCTTTCATTATAAAGAGGGTTGTATCATCATTTCCCTTAGCATAATTATTTTTTAACAAAAATATTGTAATTCTATTATAGCATTTTTAGGGGCTTCTTTAAGTCCACATTTTTCTTTAGTATGTTTGAAAACATGTTCAAAATTATTTGTGTCTTCAAAACAAGTAGGTTGTTCAACAAAAACTTCCTCTTGAACATATCCATTATATAAAGAACATTTAATATCTATTTGAAAAAAATTAAATTTGAAGAATGCTAAAATGTCAAGTAAAATACAAATATATTCATGTCTAGCTACTAGAGCATAGGTTTATTTTATATTTTATTCAAGCATGATGATTATAGACTTTAGCAACTAATCTGTACTTATTTTTTAACATGATTCCATTTTCATCACACTTATTTATAAAGACCCATTTTACTCCAATAACATAATTTTTTATAGGTCTTTCAACCAAGGTACAGTCTTTATTCATTTCGAATTAATTTATCTCATCTTGCATGGATTTGATTCTATCATCATCACCTACAGATTCATTATTACTTTTTGGGTTCTAATTGAGAATGTAATGCTTAATGATCAAATTCATTTCTTATGGATCCTATAGTCCTTACATGTTTACTTAAATCAACAATGATAATATCACTAGGATGATTCTTAAGAAACAACTAATTTGTGTTTTCTAAAACATGTTCGTCAATATATGGTTGGAAATCTTATGGGGTAAATACATTAGAAACATTTTCTTGAACATTTTATTTATCCAAAGGATCTTCTATCGAGAGATGATAAACTATTTTTGAAAACAAGTCCAAGGATATAGAACAAGACTCTTTAAAAATGAATTGATTGGTTTCATCAAATTTAACATGTACTATTTCTTCCATAATACAAGTATTTTTATTAAAAACTCTATAAGCTGTAGAAGTTGTGGAGTATCCTTGGAAAATTCCTTCATCATATTTTGGTGGAAATTTATATAAATAATCTTTTTTATTTAGAATGAATAAATTTCACCCAAATACCTTGAAGTAGGAAAGATTAGTTTTTCGACCGTTCCAAAATTCTTAAGGGTTTTTGTTATGAAAATGTATAATTAAAACTCTATTTATTGTTTCACAAGTAGTGCTTACAGATTCAGCCAAAAAATGTTTAGCTATAGAATATTCACTCAACATGTCTCTAGTTATATCATGAAAAATTCAATTTCTTCTTTCAACAACACCATTTTAATGAGGATTTCTTGGTGCTGAGAAGTTATGAGTAATGCTTTTTTTAATAGAAAAAGTTTCAAAATCCGAATTTCGTAATTCTCCTTCATGATAACTATGAATAGTTATCAATTTAAGGTTTTTCTCATTTTTAACTTGGGTTCTAAATGTATTAAAATAAGAAAAAGAGTCATATTTATTTGCTAAAAAATAAACCCATGTGAATATAGTGTAATCATCAACTAAGAAAAATCCATAATATTTGCCTCCAATGCTTTCAGTATGTGTTGGACCAAATAGATCCATATTCCCCAACTATAATGCATCCATAGTTGAGACATCACTGAATAATTTAAAACTTTATTTATGTTTCTTTCTATATTGAAAATGATCAAGAACTTTTGAGGAATCAAATCTATACTTTGGTTGATCCTTAACAATTATTTTCCTAGATAGCTTACATAGGTTCCTAAGGATACAATGTTCTAACCTTCTATTCCCTAACCAGGATTGATCTTCCATTGAACTAATGAAAGTCATGAATTTTATCATATGGTATTCTATGTTTTGTGTGAATATATTCTCTAGCATGTGGGCAGAATGAATAAACTCTTCCTTGGAATTGTGTACAAAGAACTTGTCATTCCTAAAATTCAAAAGGTGACCATCATCACATAATTTAATTATGTTAATGACGTTGTGCTTATGAACCATATCAAGTAAAACCATTAAAATCAATGTTTTCTTATAAGAACATTGTTACCTACACCAATATTTTCTCCCTGAGCATTATCTCGGAATGTTACATTTCCTCCTTTCACCATGAAAATATTTTCAGAGAATTATTTGTTACTAGTCATATACCAGGGAAATAAAATATCCATATACCATGTATTATTGTTGCTTGTATCGTTATTTTAATGAAAATAAGAGTATTATAATTTTATAATCCATATTTTCATGGATCCAAAAATTTCAGAAAGAATGATTTTAGGAATCCACAATTTCATTGAAAAAGATTCTTTATGAAAACCCAAAGACTGAGTATTATTTAAAGATCAAATTTTTCCCAATTTCAACCACACTGACATTTAGTACCAAATAAAGCACTTTAAGGAACCAAGTAGTTATTACTAAAAACTATCTTTGAATGAGTATAACCAAATACATAACTATTACTTAGAGGTCAAATTGGGGAATACATCTTGTCAATGGTTTATTTACCAGATATAATTTTGAGAAACACTTCCTCAAGAAAAATATTTATATATTTAGTTTAATAACCATGTTGTTATCATAAAATACAATAGTTTTAGAACTAATATTAGTCGATAAAATATTTTTCTTAGAAATTACATTTTAAAGAACATTAGATAGTTTATCGTTCTTCGAATTAAATTCTTCAATGTTATTTGAAATACTTTTAAAATCAAAATTTTTTATCATGATCTTTAGAAAGATCTGATACTTCGTTCGTTAAAATAGATATTGTATAAATTTCATTATCACACTTTTTCTTGAGTTTAGATTTTTCATTATCAAGATGTTTTGAAATCCTATATACATATTCATAAGTAGTTAATATATTATCTTCATCAAAATAAGATTCTTCATCCGAAGACTTACAGTATTTTTCAACAGTATAATTTACATTGAAGGATAAAATTGTGATAGATTCTACAATATGACCAGGGCCATTAGACAATGATTTTCAATGGTTAGTTTGGCAAGTAGACCAAGATTCTTTTGATGAGAAGATTCTTATTCTGAGGATTTATAAAAAGATCCTCCAACACTGGAACTCCACGTGTCATTATCTTTGAAAACATTATTAGCATTAGTCTTGTTGTATTTTTTCTTTTCTTTTTAGAATGATTTTCCTTTTTTTATATTTCTTAAGCATAGGAAAATCCAACTCAATATACCCTTCTCTTTTGCATTCATAACAAGATATTTCTGATTCTTTCTTGTCTCTTCATTATTTCTTCTTTTATCTATTCTGAAAATCATACTTTCCAACAATGTTTTCAATACTTTGAGCCATATTAGCTAGTTCATTCTCACTATGTATTATTTCACATGATTAAAATAAAACATTTTCTATTTTAGACTTAGATCTTGTAACCCTTTCTAGATTATTTCATATAGTAGTAGTAAAGGCCACATTTCTATTACCATTTTCTTCTTATTCATATCAGCATGTCTTTTTAATCTAGTATTAGGTTGATAAAGTGTTCCAAAAATCTCCAAAAGAGTAATTTGAGATACTTATCTACTCTCATCAATAATTGTTCTCTTAGATTCCCACTCATTAGGCATGACATCTATAATCATTTTCACCAGTGCCTCATCATATGATACTTTCACACCCATATATTTTATACTGTTATCAATTTTCATAAACCGTTGTTTTAATTTACATATTAGTTCTCCAAAAGGAAATTGAAATCCATTATATTCTTATCTAATCATAGCTCTTCAATTTTCTATAACTTTTGGTGTACCAAAATGACATACCATCAATATCTTCTAGATAGAGTTAGGAACTTTATAAGATGAAATATGACTATATATATTCCTGATCATGGAACACAACAAAGTATTGTGTACCATGTAGTTTAGTTGATATTCTGACATTTCTAGATTTGTGAAAGTTTTTACTTCCATACCAAGAATCTTGTAATCTATAGTAATTGTAACAAAATTATCCACTCCAGTATTAATAATAAAAGTCATCAAACAATATCTCCAATATTCAGAATAGTTACCATCAAATATAGGTGGACTAGTAGGATTTATATTTTCAATAGAATCAAAATTAATTCCTTCCATCTTAAGAGAAAAATATTTCCACAGAAACATGTTAATAGTAAAATTTTGTAAACAAAGATAAAAATTCCCATGAAATGAAAAATTAAGAACAATGAGAACATGACCAAGAAAACTTATATGTGAATATAAGTAATTCAAAAACCTCCTATGAAACCAATTATAGGATCAAAATAATTATATATATTCTCAAATAGAAGAGGGGGGTGAATTGTAGGTTTAAAAACATTTCTTTCAACATTACGGAAAAATATGTTTAAAAAGTTAAACAGGGAAAATAGAAAAGACATCTTTTAGTTCTACAAACATGCTAGGTTCCAAAAATATGGATCCAGAAATGAGACTTAAGGTATGTTTACATTGTAATTATTCTACCTAAATGAATATAGAAAATTATTTATCAGATTACATAAATGAATAATAATGTATAATAAGGTTATACTTTCGTCCTTTATCAAAATACAATAGAAATAAAATTCAAACAGAGAAAGTAACAAGTAGGAAATATTTTAACCCAAAGAGTTGGGTGTCCTACAACCTTTGATAAAGGTCCCTTGATTTATACATTCATAAATTTCAATATTACCGACACTAGGGTATTCCCTATATAGTAATATCAGATTCTGGATTTCTATCGATGCAAGCCCTTGAAATTTAAAGTAGTCAGCTCCTCTGTCTTCTTATCCATAGAAGTCCACAAGCATTAATGTAGTCAGAACCTATCTCCTCCTATCCATGAATGTCCTCAAACTTTAATGTTGTCGGCACCTATGTCTTCCTATCCCCGAAATCCCTCGATTGTACTCAGCAACAATCAGAGTCACACGAAGCAAGATGAACAAGATGTTCAGTATGCACAAGGCATGATAGTCTCTCTCTATAAATCACTTCAGAAACATGAAATCTCTAGATCATTCTCAGTATTGTATGAGATCTTTCAAATGAGATCTTATTTATTTTAACTTTAACAATGGTCGGCTCCATTATTCAATAGTCATATTTTTCCTAGAATTTCATAGGGACATGTATGTGTGTCACTTAATCAATATCTAGTTAGAAATAGATTGTACGATATAAATTCATAAATATAACAAGTGTATGTAAAATAAGGTTTCATAACGAAATATACCTTTCTGTAATCTAAGGAAAAATATTGTTCGCAATCTAACCAAATAAACATTTATAGACTATAAATCATGGATATTGGGATTCTGTTTTTCAAGGAATTCAGAATCTAAATTCAGAATAATTCAGAATCTGAATTCTAGGGAATTTGGAATCCATATTTTAGAGAATTAATAGTTCGAATTCTGAGGATTTTGGAGTCCTAATTCTGAAGAATTCAGAGTCTGAATTCTAAGGAATTCAATGTTTGACTTATGAGAAATTTTGAGCTGGAATTCTGAGGAATTCGGAGTCCGAATTTCAGGGAATTCAGAGTATTTTTTATGAGGAATTCGGAGTCTGAATTTTATGGTATTCCGTGTATTAATTTTGAGGAATTCGGATTCCGAATTTCATAGAATTCAGAGTCTGAATTCAGAAACTAAAAAAAAATACGCTTTATCTATGAATTTATAGGATTCTGAGGTTTTATATGTGAAACCAAATTTTATACTTAGGAATAAAATGAGTTAGATTTATAGAAACTATAAAAATATCAATGAAAACATAGGTAGGGATAAATTTTCTTAGGGAACTTAAACTTTCCTTATTAAGATAATTCATAGTGAAAATAGAATTTTCCTTCAGATAGGGTGTTTGTGATTTTCAAAATGTTGAGGAATGGAAATGTCATAAGGAAACCCTACTGACTCAACATATTTTATATCATAATATTTTATTTTTTATAAAATATTTTTTTTATTATTTTATGAAATGTCTGATATTTTGACAAATTGTTCGTAATACTTATTTTTAATTAAAACTGACTATTCATTTAAATAAATTAAAAAGTACCATTAAATTATGGATTAGTTTTAAAATCTAATTTATTCATTCTAGTTAAACATAATATAATATATACTATTATAATTTACATTAAATAAAAAATTGGTATAAAAATATTTTTTCTTTACAAGTCATTTTTCTAATAAATCACTTTTCCTCGCATTTCATGGGATTAATATTAAATTAAATTCCAGAACTTCTTTGAATTCGATATGATAAAAGGGGCTCCATAACATGAATCATGAGGATAAAATTTGGTAAATATGTCCCTTTAGCTTTTGGTCATTATGAATAGTATCCTTGTTAAATATTTTCAACCACTATAAGGGTAAAACCAGTAAAATGTGTCTAAAAAATTTGGATATATCTCTAATACTTTCCTCAAAATTTACAATATCTTATTATATTAGTAGTTCTCCAATATTTCAATCCAATTCAATATTATATGCTAACTTGCATCAACTTTACCTTTATTTTGACTATAATATTATTTTTAGAATATAATAAAAATAGTATGCTAGTCTCCTAACACTAATATATCATATACTAATAAGGCTAAAATTATGTTATTCTTAGATAGAAATATTTAATTGAAATTATTTATTATTTCTTTTATCAATTTAATTTATTTTTCTTTATTTTTATGAATTTAATAATAACCTTAAATTCTTATGCAACATCAACACTGCATATATATAATTAATAGAAAAATGAAATAAATGATTTCAATAATATTAAAAGTAATGTAGTTTTGAGGGGTAATTTTTTTCTAAAATTTTCTTAGATAAATATAAACATCATGTATTTTTGGATATTTTATATTCTAATTCATTTTCTATCATCATGGATTCAATTTAGAATTAGTCAAATAGATCCAAAAATGAAAATGCTGATATTTAATGTTAAATAATATTTTATTATATTTTTAAAATGAATAAAATTTATCTATTCTATCCATTGAGTGATATGAGGTTTCAAATATAATACACTGTCTATTTGAGGGCAATTATCATTTTAGTTTCTATTTATTGACCCCTAAATAGAATAAAATATTGATTTACCCTTAAGTGTAAAAATAGTTATTAGGGTGTTTAAAGAAAGAGATATGGATGGAAAAATCACTAAAACATGTAACACAATTACTGGGGAAAATTATTTGTACCGATACTTATCTTATATTTGATAAATATCATTTTGGTCATATTTTTTCATGGAAAAAATTATATTAACTTAATATTTAATGAAATTATATGATTGTATGTTCCATCATTTATAAAATAGAAAATATTCTATTCTATTTATCACATATTTTTATCATTATAGATCGGAAAATATGAATCATAATACCTTTTTATAATTAATTTACACCCCTATTATCATTCATTATCCCTATAATACCATCCTGTCAAGGATTATGGAATATTCGCAAAAGTTGTTTCTCAATAAAGAGGTATATTTCTTAACATAGAATTTTTAATTGTATTTCTCCTTAGAAATCAATGCTCGTGTTCATTCTCCGGCCAGGGCTCATCAAGTGAGAGAAAAAAATAAACAGGGAATGTTCATATCCCTTCCACTAAATACCATCAATATATTCCAATTGCTTAAGTTCAGGCTCATACTCTCGTCCTAGAAAAGGATCACCATGCGAGAAAGAAACATGCCTTAGGATATGCTAATATTCCTATTAATAATGAGTATGATCAACATTATTTTCTAATATATTCTCATTAGATGAATCTTAATATCACATCACCATATTGTTATATGCATGTTCTAAAAACTGCCATACAATAGGCACATATTCCGAAACAAAGATCAATGGTAGGTCATCATATTTCAACTATGATGTAATAAATGACCCATATTCCTAATATGGTCAATTCCAACAACCTTAAGTTCATTTGAGGGACATTACCAACACCAAAAAGGACCATAAACTCTTCAACCAAACAAAATGAGGATCATTACCAAGATAATCCTCTTCATGGTAGTGTATAGATGGATCACATAGACTCCACTCCTGACATCCACTGTAGTCAACCACCCCAAAATGATATTCTAATAGACATTAAAATCATCTTCTTTCCCAGATGACATCATATATAGAGGTGTTTAATGTTCGTGCATCTTCATGTAGAGATGTGTTGAATGATTTGCTTCCTTCATATGTAGAGGATCTCAAAACATTGGGGTCGACCACATATAGTTCCCCATCAATGTCCTACATCACTCCACTCTATTGAGAAGATGACCCTTAGAAGAATCTCATATGGCTTGAATAGATGGAGTCATGTAAGTATGATGTAGTGGATGTCAAAATTGAAGTATTGGAGAGAGTTAGGAAGAACAAACCTCCCCATCATGATCTACCCCACAATACTTATTAATATTAGATTCAATATGGGATTCTATAGGTGAAAATGAATTATCTATTCCAAAATAAATCGGTTAATCATCAGTGACTAATGGAAAGACACCTCACCTATCCAGGATACAAGGGTCACCCTCAGAATATTAAAATTATTTTTTTCAGTTAGATATATCTATTATCTTCATATACATGGATTCAATCCCACTAAATCTCTACAAAAACCAATAGTACACTTGACACCAATGAATCAAAGCCCTTTGGAAGTTGATTTCAAAAGATAAGTCATGAATCTGTATTCGATTAAGGTGAGAATGTGGAGTGCTATAGCTTTCATACCCCTTGAATAGAAAAACCCATTAGATATAGCATTATGTAATTTTATATTCATTATATAAATCATAGTATTTGGTAACACTTGTGTTATTATATCACAATAATAAAATAATCCCACTTAAATTGATCCTAGATATCACAAATAGAGGTAGAGAAATGGAAACACGACTCTAAAATAGGCCCCTTAAAAATCCTAACCCATTTAAGAAGAGGATGTCGGTGTTATGACCAATAGAAAAAGTTCTCATGGAGAATGATTCTTATCAAGGGCTACCATCAAACCCAGATCCTATGTGAGCATATTTGTGCCACATGAAATCATCCACAAAAGCAGTTTCCATATAAGTATTCTAGGTGAGGACCCATGCCACATGACTGGGGTAATATATACCACTTCCTCCCTCTAAGACCATAAATTCCTAAGAGGAACATGGACCCATTGGTAGGAGCAAAAATAAAACTCCATCCCACTCAACAGGGGGAATTAATACCTCAATGACCATAATCTGGATCATCATCCCCAAGAGGTTCCTGGAGAAATAAATAGTGATTCCAGATCAACCCCGCCTCACTATGGTAGGATAATTTATATCTTTTGGTCCTCATCAAGAGTCATCAAATCCCTAATAGAAATCCCTGGATCCTTGATAATAGGACGAATCGATGCAAATAGCAGCCATGAATAACCCCACACCACAGGGTTGGGGAATATTCTTCATCATCATCAAAAAATAAACATTATTATATATGATGGAATGGTAAAATAAATGCTTGAAATATCTTATATTCCTCACAACAAAAGACATACATCTGATAGTTAGGGCATTCTCATCGATCATGATTGGAAACTCCCTCAAGGTCACTATTCATGGACCATGTCATGAAGAGTGTATGGAAAATGTGATCGGATCCCACTAGGTTCATAATTAACAATGTCCAAATATTGACAAGGGATTGAATAAAGACATGATAAAGGTAGTTCATAATCAACATGTTGCATCAAATGTAATGGATCGATCACCACTGCCATATATGCCTCTATGAATGTCAAAACTATCAACATGAAAAACAATATAGATCAAGATAAAAATATAGAGGTTAGAAACATGAAAAATGTACCTCATAGGGAGGGAGATCTGGATTCCCAACCATCTCTATACACACTCGAAACCAACTACGACCCTAAAATATAGAACCTCCAAATATTGTGTTTCCAAGTCTATATCATACTGTTTCAAATGAATAATGGTAATGGGGATGAAATATCCTGATAACCATCTTGAATAGTTTTAGTTTTTTCCATGGAGAAATATTTTTCACAGTATGAGAGTGAGATACATACTCACAGATGACTAAATGAGGAGCTACATAGGGGAAGTATTCTGATTGGGTATATTTTTCTGGAAAAGATGAATATTCTCGCTCTTATAACCAATCATCCAGTGAGAGAGGTATATGAGCATTAAAATTTACCTAGATCTACAGACCCAACAATCATAAATGTGGAATTTAAAAATGATTGGGACATCTATATATTGCATTAATAGCCTCTCCCATGCATGTTTATTCATTCAATCATAGAAAAAAACCTAAATCATTGGGATAGGGAAGCAGGACCACTGCATCAACCACCCCCCCTAGAAAAAGATAGGTGGTTCAGACAGTAGTACCCTTGGAGCTACATAACATCATCATGTCCCTAACCACTCAAATAGAGCCCATATAAGGGAGAAACATGATAGTTCAGCCTGAGAGGAATCCATATCATGAATTCTTGGACAAGAAATTCCCTCCATCCAACATTTAAATCCTTCCTTCTCCACTTTTGACAGTATAGGTGACCCTGAAATGTATCTCACACACTTTGGGTCTGGATGTAGGCATATGATTAGCCCTTGAGATTAATAGGAGGCAAAAAAAAGATGTGTTATATACAAAATCAAATAAGAACAGCTTTTATATTGTATATCAGTCTACTTAAAGGATCCTTTGACGGTTTGGAAGACCGTCTTCATCAATCCCACTATCAAACCAACTCCACACTGAGGAAAATGATGATCTTCATAACAAAAAACATCTATCAACGTGTAAATGAGAGGGATTATGAAATTATATATTTGTGGAAAGGTATAACCTTTTCACTCATTATTCCCTTTCATAGAAGAGTCTTCTAGAAATAAATTATTAAAAAAATAGGACTATTTATAGAATCATATGATCCTAATGAAGTATCTAGGTGGTTTCCATGAGTTCATCGATATTTTGCAACATATTGGGGAAACTATTTAGAGGACCCAATCCAAAACTCGACACATTCTCACATCATATGGGAAATTTCCATGAAAATATTAAGATGCATTTATCACTATAAATCCTTTAGTAGTTCCCATATTATCAGCATGGTAGGACACAACTATCTAGAACCTTCTATAATGTTTTGAAAACAAGAGAATCTCCCTCGGCCAGAGGGATAGAGAATGATGGGTCTCCTAATATTTGATGAGTGGGTGAATAAGTCATACTCATTCTATAATGAACTAGTCTATAGTTATTTCATGGAATCCATGGATAATATTCATCTCATGCTACCACAACCGATTAATCCTGATGAGGTCAAACTCACTAACCATCCATATTTCTGACCTTTCCACAGAATGTTGGGTCATAATTTCTTAAACTATTTCATCATAAAATATTTCCATTTTGGAATGATCAATACTTGAAATGTGGTGTTTGATAATTCCTCAGATGGTGTTGGTTTCCAAACTACTTCCCAGTTATAAGAAAAATGTGATTGGAATAATATTATAGTTATGTGTGAGAAAAACAATAATACCTAAATGACCTGGAAAATAGTTTACCAAGCACACTCCACAATGACAGAACTACTGAGAATTCCAACAATAGAGCCACTATCTAAGAATGAGACATCATATATACATACCAATGGTGGGTGTCATCATTGGATTCCTGGATAAATAAATGGGAAAGAGTCATATTCTACTCCAACGCAAGCTCTTTCTCTTAATTATTTCTACAATGCAACATATGTACCTTGATCACTACCCCACCAGATAAACTCCTCATTAGATAAATACCTCATATTTACTCTTATAAATATGGTAAACATGGAAGCCCACTTATTTGATGATGAATATTCTTTAGAATAACATTGCCTCTAAGATAACCAGAGGAATGAGAGGTTGCTTGTTCCAGAGTAAAGAAAAAATGGAAAATGGGGAAAATGATCAGAGCTGATATTCCCTTCATTTCAAAATGGAAAATACATATGTAGCAGATACACATGTGAAATCACTATATCCAACCTATAAGAGGTAGGTAGGATTCCCAAAACCCTATATTAGTCACCCACACACAATTTTATAGCATGACTTGTTAGTGGGGTTCGATTATGTGATCATCATAATCAAGGCGGATGGTCAGAATGACTCACACTACTGGAAATAGATTCTCCCGAAACTTCAACATATGAACCAGATCATTCCACCTCAACTACCTCATATCTTTTTCCACATGTCCATATGAATCCCCATAGTATGAAGTGCCAACCTCGGTCAAAAAAAATATGATGTTCTGAAATAGCTAACTATTGTCCCATTCAAACTTATAAACCTTAATGCACTCTATATTTAAAAATAACATTGGGAGACAATTGATGTATCACTACAAATACCATATAAATGCATGATATAAGTCTTTATAGCCTACGCCTATCGAGTGTAGACTATTTTTGGGGAATTCCATTTCCACATCTCGTACACATCCAGGATTAGAAAGAGGTCTATCAAGGGAACATCAAACCACTAATTCTATGGTAATGATCAATAATGAAAACATCTAGAGGCCCTCTATGGAAAATGGATTTGTGAACAACCACATCCTAATTCAAACACTCTATCATTTGGGTTATGGTGAAGGTGATTTATCTCCAACAAATATGAATATTCAAGGGTATGATAAGCAAGATGAAAGACCAATCAGGTAGATAAAACATGAATTTTAGTTTTGGGACATCACATCTGACATTGAGTTAATTTATATTTAGTAGGACACCACATATAATGTCCTCATTGGAAGGCCCTAGCTTCATTGACACTTGGTGGTATTGTCAATATTCCATCAATTTCTAAAGTATCCAATCAATGTAAGGGTTATCATACTACATGGTGACAACTCCAAATTTTAAACATGGAAGGCCACATAGGTTGATGCATATTTCTTTAAAATGGGAGGAAGTAAATAAATATCAGATGATAAAATATAGTTTTCATACCCCAACGGTTTGGGTACCACCCTCATAAATCTGTGGAGTATACTCAATAGCGACTATGTTAACTGAAGATATATAGTTGAGTTTATAAAAATTACCCTTAAGGTCTAAGACACATACAACTCATGATAGGGTCAAAAGAGAATCAGTTCCAATGTCACTCTACAATTACTCTAATAATAGAGGATGATAATGCCCATTCCCATGGCTTCAGCCACCTGAATAGTGACAAAGATGCCCTAGGATTACCATCATTTTCTGAAATGTATACAAAAACTCATAGGTGTAATAACACAGGTTTGACCCTAGGAATACCCCTACTCTATTAAATTATGGTGTCTCGAACACTATCGAGGAAATTAGGAAGATAAATCCCTAAATAGAAGAAATACCAAAATCTAAATTGATTAATGATTCTATGAACCTCAAAGCGTAAGAGATGTACATTTCATTTCTAAATCATCACAGATATCTGTTCAATTTTTACTAAAAAAAATCCTAAACTTAATATAGTTGTTTCTACACACCACCTCATACTACCTAATTTTAACCAATGATTCATCTAGCCATCCAAGAGGATAAACCCATCTCATTCCACCAATATAGAGGTGTAAGACAACAAATTTATCAAATTATTCTTTTTCAGAGAAGTGAAATACCCATTATGGACTTCAAACATCATCCATGTCAGGATAAATAATGGGATGAATTATTTTTGTATTAATTTTAGAGAAACTAATCAAAATTCCCCAATGTATTACATCGTATTACTAATCACAAAATTATTTATTCATGAATCTATTGGATTCCATAAGCATTATTGAATGGACATGTATTTAGGGTAATATTATGAAAAGACCGACCTTGATGATGAGGAAACCACGACCCTTGGAGTGGATAAGGTGAACATTTTATATTAGTTCATTATATTTTTCCAATAAACATTGGAAGTACATAACAATGTGCCATTAATAAAATATTTAATTCATTTTTAGGAAAGACAACTGAGTGTTATGTCGATGAACTAGTGGTAAAATCCTAATACTGATGTTATAAATTCTTGAATCTCCACACAGTCTTTGACAAACTTTGAAAGCGCTATTTAATTTTCATTTTTCTGAAATTCACTTTTGTGTAAACATCAGGGATGTTCCCTATATTTTTGGATTGCCATCACAACATCATGGACGACCCATAGGAGACTATTTATATTCTAGAAATGTCACCTCATTGAATCTAAAATAACTGATACTGATCCAAAGAAACCTTAGATACATTTTTCGATTCATATCCAACTTAATAGGAAATGTTTTCTCCTCACCAGAATAATGAATAATGGAATCTCCTACCAATGGGATAATGATTTCCAAAAATCTTTTGAGGGTCTGAACCAGTATCACATACACCCACTATCCCTAATAACTCACGTGGATGGTATGCCACATGTCTTACCTGAGGCTGCCATTTAATTCTTACAAGGCACCCATCTCATATAGAATAATGATTCCTAGAGTGAGAACAATTTCTACTGCCTCAATTAAACTATTCTAGGTACTGATACCCTATACTCTAATGTCTGGAATAAATTTCATTCACTCATATTAATAGAGAAAAATACATGGCATTACATGAAACACTGTGAAGTCCATCTAGTCTCTCGAATTGATCTTATGAATTATATATTTGGCTATACTTTGTTGATTGGGAATCTAGCCCTTTGAAAAGTCACTGTATAGATTTATAATAATTAGTTCATATCACAAAAATCAGGGAAAGGGAATGCTCTATTTGATTACCTTTCTACTCATTCTACTCAATAAAATACACTGGTGTAAACCAAATATCCATATGAGGATGTATTCTATTCCCTTGACACTCCCCTGAACATGGTAGATTTATTTTTTGTAGAACCTCCAAAAGTCATATTCGGTAAAATATGGAAAACCTGAGATTTAATTGTGTTATCTAATAAATTTTATTGTTCTCTCTTGAAAAATCAGTTTTTACCTAGTATTTTTCATTATCTAATTCCTACATGAATAAAGTGGAAGAATACTAAGACCTACTATCTACGTTGGATTTGGACCTACAATAAGAAATAACCTACTAGAATATCAATGGTGACTCAGAGCATGTGATAAATCATATCAATTGTGCTTATTTCATAAAAAAGGAAGAACTGGGCCCTCTCACAAGTTATGGAACCGGAATGATGGAAGACTTCCATGTTAATCCTATGTTTCATCATGTTCATTTGTCACAGAATTATCATGTTGATTCATTGGATAATATATCTATTGTCATGGTGGACCATGATATAGTGGAATCAATCATCAGAATCACACATCGAAGATGGGTCTCATCAGTCTTCATTTTCAATATGAATGAAATAAATCTTCTCAACACCTCCCCAGAGCATGATGGACCAGAATTATCCCCCTGGTTTGAAGGAACCCATACTCTATTATCTATAATCTGGTACCCTCCATATGGATCGAGTGAGAAGAGTATAGATTCAGTACTGTGTATTGAACATTACTCTTTAGTGTGGTCCAAATGATCCGTAGAACCACTACACAAGTGGTTTTGAAGGAATACTCCATAGATAAATATAATTCGGATAGATCCTCACTATCATGGAATAATTATTTTTTGGGTCCTTTAACAATCATCAATATATAACCACCCTCTCCCACCAAATTAGAATGTTTTTATATTAATTGAAACATATGATTCAAGACTATGTAGAACTCCCCCAGAAATTTCATGCATTATAGATCCATGAAAACATCATTTACTAACCCCCAAAATTGAAACATATAGTAAAATATTCTCGTCCATTTCCCCTTAGAAGAATGGATATTATAGTTCCATATCCCCCAACCATGGCAATGGATTCCATGTAAATCATTACTGCTATATAATTATTTTCCAAATGATATGGGATAATACTTCTCTAAGAGTTCAGGACACTAAAAACCATCAACAACAAAATGTATCATTACATAACCATGTTTTGAGTCCCTCTCACAATATAGATAGAAAACATCACCAACTAATATTCTAAAAATATGTTTATGTTGTACCAGGAGTACAATATTGAGTCTAATCACTTATCTCAATATCAAGCGGTGAAAAACTGATAGATATGGTTCTTCAATTAGATTTTTTCAAACATACTCCAAAACATGGTTAATATGGATATGGCATTGTGGATAGAAAACTCCACATGAATTAGATTCCTACTATATATCCATTAAAATTCTAGCAGAAGTAACTCCATACTCATTGGTATACAAGAACTTGGTTTTATTTCCCATTAAAAACTATACTTCATCACATCGAATAGCCATTTTTTGAAAACTCTCAGATGATGAGGAATAACCATAGTGGCAGGATGAATTGGAATATTTCAATGAGAATTGATTACATACATTGAATTACATTGTAGTGCATTAGAATTGGATCAAAATGTCCCTCAACGAAATGGTTTAGCTCCATTTCATCCTCCAAACAGAGCTATTGTTGGGTCTCAGGACCCTAATGATAAAATATAAGAAGGCTTCAAATTTGGAGACCAATTTGGAAGGTCCTTATAACCAACATAAGGTCTACCACAATACAAAAGACTCATAGGGAACAATTGGTGTGGATTGTGCTATAGGACCCCCCACAAATGTGACATTTCTCAAGAAATACTTTTCATATATGTCAACAGTAAGGGTATCCTTTTTAGTATAAGACCCACTAAAACATCCTAAATTTATGGAGTTAATATATAAAAAATAATCTGGAGAACTTGATGTATAACTATACATAGAAATCATAGTTAAATGACACTAAACTATACAACCAAATCCTTACCATAAGCTGTTAAACTACATAGAAGATCTCTATTCTGCAGAACATTGAACAATATAGATTTTCTAGTATTATGTATAGTATGATTGATATTTTTAATGAGATTCACAGGGATGCATCAATCATATCTTGTTCTAACCACAACATGATTCAAAATTACCATGTCAGATCCTTAAACTACATCTATAGAGCACGGGGATCCCTTCCCATTCCTTGTTTCTTAAACATGGTATAACTCAAATGTGATTAATAATTTGGATGAGGGCCTCCCCAAAAAACACCAGGTAGGAGGGCCTCTAACTAGTGCATTATGGTCCTGATTTCTAATAGTTAAAGGGAACACCATTATTCCTTACTCCATGGTTGATGTCCCTTGCATGACACAAAATTTCCCATTCCTATGGTGCTTACAAAATAGGAAAACTAGTTTTTTGTTGGTATCTTAGAACATATACATTTAAGAACGAGAAATGACATGATTATTGACATCACAAGATACATTGAGGGGCCCCGGTATTCAATCATGGGTCAATTCACCAGAGAAATGTAAATTACTCCCTCTATACATATATTTTGGACTTTGGTTATAATGTACTTCCATAAAAACTATGTATGGATGGACTCATATCATCATAATATATATAGTGACACCCATATTTCTATATTTGGGTGCACTCAACACTATCCTTTTCTCACAAAAAAATATAAGGTCCTTTTTTTATGATGTAAAACAGTGTTGTTCCTCTAGAACAATGTGTGTCTTGATTACTATCATCTCAAGATACGTAGTGACGATCAGATATCTAATCATGAGCCTAGTTGCAACAGTAAATGGTAAAAATAAAAACCTCTTCATACATATCAGACCAACAATGTGTTTTTCTATTCAATAATAACATCTGACTTTATTCCTGACATCGTAGGATTTGTAGTGACACTTCGATTTTCAATCTTGGTTCCTCCATTAACAAATGATTACCAAAATTTCACCCCATAATAAATAAGAGATTGTTTTATACAATAAAGCTTAGCTATGTTTGAGGTGGATCTATGTATTTTCTTATGGAACATGTAACATTCCTCACATATTTTTTTCATGGTGATTCCCCACATTCTTAATAGATGACATTATTGTACATGGAAATATATCTTTACAGTATTAATTAAAAAATGTATGGAATGTGTCCTTAATGAATAAAAAAACACGTGAAACATGCGATCACTACATGACATAACTCTTCATGGATGAAAATAAGTCCCTACTACATGATGATAAACTATACAAACCATTATCCAGCATCATACCTTGTTAGATGATCACATGGACCTTCTCCATGGTTTGAGAGTACAAGTTTCTACCACTATATTTTAAGCACCACAGTCCATAAATCATACATCTTATAATGAGTACCTCAGGTCACTGTAAATATTCGATTTAACACTTTAAAAAAACTTTATTTCAAGGGACCATTTTCTTGAAAATGCATGTACGCCTGTGTTTCTTGTATATGAACTTATGGTCGTCAAACAATTGTGTCTCTCTACTAAAAGGATTTCCAATCCTCGTGAGCCTTGACATCATTGTTCTGGAACCTCAACACCTCACTATGATCTGAACCAATCCTAACACGATTGTACCATACCATTTCCCACACCTCGAGAACCTAGATCTGTGGATTATAATATTTTTATATCCGGTATATATTGATTATAGAGTTACTTGACCCTATGTTTTATAATTAGGATTTTGTGTATCATCCCTTTATCTAGGTCCACATGCATCATGACCTTAAACTGCATGCACATTGGCCAATGTTGTACAACTATAAACTCTAGCCTATAGAGATTCAAACAAATAAAATGTAAACTACTAGTGGAAGTGACAGAAAACTCAGCTTTTTGATTACTCACAATGGATAGCCTAATAAATAGATAGGTCATTGCTTACAAAACCCTTCATCTATATAGATTAGAAAAAAAATGGCACAAATAAATGTTGCATAAAACTAATAGTTCCAACTCAATAGCCCTAGTAAAAGCCCTAATATCCCTATTTGACTTCTGGTTTAGGAAAAATATTGAGTAATGATTTTTCACATATCAATTCATGATAACGTGTTCTCTATAATGTAACAAAATTTTTAGGGCGTTCAATCCATTCATACATCTTAAACTTTCATAAAATCAATCATAATGATTTGGGTGCCTTATATCATAGTAATCAATCCATGTCCCTTGGAATATATATATGGATTCATGGGACTCATTGTTTCATTGGTCATGCTTTCAATTAGATGTTCCATATAAACCTATGGTCATCAACCAAATGCCTCACTCTAAAAAGGATATTCCGAACATTGTGATCCCTGGAATCACTACGACAGCACTCAAATCATCATTTCTTCTAAAAATCCCTTGGTCTTACTATCTCATATCACCCACTAACTTGAGCACTTTAGTCTATAACGTAAAGTCTTCATACCAAAATATTTGGGTGGATCATATATCTTTAATGACATGTCACCATGTATGTACCCTTTATCATGGACATAATGTGCCACTGCATTCTTGGACCATCAGTATCCCACAAATCATGATGAAAAATCATAAGTAATGGAGATTGATATTCAAAATTAAATAGTTAACATCCATGTGGTTCTTTCACTATTCTAGGATAGACCACCTTCATTCCCACTGTAATCATCTGGTCCCTTGGGTATTTTAAAAATCATTCATGGATCTCAGAAAAGAGTGGATCTAATTTTATTATCGAACAAGAAACTAACACATTCGGGCCTTAACACACCAACTACATTCATATTCTCTTTTCCAGAAAGAACCGTCAATCATTGTGAGCCTAGGTAACACCACGGTGGAACTAGACATCTCATAATGTTACAAGACATACTCTCCATGTTTTCCCCACTCAATATTAATAGGATTAATATTTTTGGTTATGATTTACACAACTCATATTCCAATTATCTGGGAACACCCAACATACCTAGTATTTAACCCTCCACCGATATAAAATCATTAAATCATTCATTTCCCTTGTAAAGGATACGTTTACTCAAGGGACCCTTTTCTTGATTACACATATATGTTTACGGATCCAAGATATGCACCTATGGTTTTTAAAAAAAAGTGTTTCTCTGTAAAAAGTTATTTCTCATTCATATGAGCCATAGAAACACCATGATAGAATACATTACCTCAGTGTGTTTTGGGTCATTCCTTGAATGACTTCCCCATAACCCATGGTCATTGAAAAGGATTGAGCTAAAAGACCCAATGTTATAGGGATAGAAACTATGATCAAGAAGTCCCTAAACTAATATGACAAAAGGTATGAGATAAATGATCCTAAACTAAAAGAAAATATAATTTCTGATCTGAATGACACTAATCTATAGAAAATATAAGTCCATTGGTAAGACCCCCTAAACTAATACAAATAGAAGTCTAACCTAAATGAACCATAACTAATGATAATAGATGGTTCATGATAAAACTACCTAAATTAAAAAATAATAAAAGGCCTAAGCTAATAGATGCAAAAATAAAAAAAATATCGCTCGAGTTTAAAGAACCTATAGTACAGTGATAAATTGTATAAGCTAAAATACCCTAATCTAATGAAAATTGATGATATAAGCTAATAGACCCGAATCTATAAAGATAGAAAGTCTCCAACAAAACCCCCCTAAACTATAATGACAGATGTTCCGTGATTGAAGACCTTAATCTATATAAAATAGCAATGCAATATGAAATAATGAAAAAGAAGATAAATCATACCATATAGATATAGACAAAAATCAAATCAAGCTCTAATGACACAAGATGGAATTTATATTCTTCAGAGCCAAGCCCCTATCCCTATAGAAATTTCTACTAGGGGGAATTTGTAGATGCCTACAACATGATGATTGGAAAAACTAAAAAGGATTAACTACTGATATATGGGTATTAACTCCACTACAAAGGAAAAGAGAAGATAATGTGGTTGAGACTCACGAATCGTGTGAACCCATGATAGGTACATTATCACATGTCCAAAAATGGTCATTTTAACGAGCACACACAATTCATAACATGAAATATATCCCATGAATCTTCATCAGTGAGTCCCTTTTCTCTCATGATGGAACCTCATACAATCATTGAAAACATGGAAAAAATATGATAAACTGGCTCGGGTCATGTAGGTTTTCATATTGAAGGCTCTTGGTAGATCATCTGAAATCCTTTAGAAATAAGAGAAATGTTTCCAAAAGGTGGAGGCCTCGTGTGGTTGTAAAATACAACATGAGGCGTTACTGGTGGGGAGAATATTTTTCCATGAAAACATTCAATAAAACATGTGATTCTCTTATTCTTTGTAAAAAAATGGAAAAAAATAAGCAATGAGGGACTATCTCATAGTCGTAAAATGTCACATGGTGATGTCCTGGAAATCTGAAAGACACTATGAGACCCCAAAAGACTCGTCTGCCTCTGCTTGTGAGAGCCCATCAGTGTATCACACTCACAACAAGACCAACTTCAAGTGTATCTTTCTAACCATTCAATATCCCTTTAGATCCATAAGGATAAAAAAATGATTTTTTCCTCAAAATTCAATCAATTTACATATGACCTTTATCTGTCACTGATGCCTCACTTAGAGGTAAAATAATTTTCCTCAACATTACTCATACAATCTCACATGATTACAGACCATTTAAAAAACAAAGTAAATTTAAATAGGATGATGCAAGAGCATCTCACAATCATAAAAATCTCATGACACCTTATGGGTACCCATGGTAGAGTCCAGCAAGATCCCATGGAATGTTAGAAAAAACACATGAATTCCCCTAAACTTGAAATACTTTTCTCATGGAGATTCCAAGATAATTATCCCAAGATCATGAGAATGCCTTTCGACAAGCCACCTAATTTCATTAGGGAACTAGGACATATCAATTGGACAATGTGAAAATCCCGAAAAATGTCTAGTATTGAAAATAAAATTCCCCGTTAATTTTATATAATCCAATAAAGAATACATTAATGGGAGGTACTAATGAGTGAAAAAAGGAATGAATCACACTTAGGGTGATCCAAGGATGATACTCACAACGATGAGTCGCATGGAAGCCCCTCGCTAGCTTTAGCTTGGGGTCCAACAAGATTTGCAGCACAATGTAGTGAATAACTGAAGTGGTGTGGCCTATAAATCCCCAACCACAAAATTAAAAATTTAGGGTTGGACTCTGGGAAACAATATATTTTTAACATTTTGACACACCGATCCTAGTGTAGATTTCTCAAAGATGTTAATACTACGACCGGAAGACCTTCTTGTCTAGTAATAGAGTGGAGAAATGGTGGATAAATAATGTGACCATCATAAACACTTCACATTACCACATAAAGGTCATGAAAAGAATAGATAGTAGGACACAAAAAGAATAACCCACACATCTACAAGATCACATGACACATAAAACAAGATAACATCAAAAAAATCTAGGGATCGTGGGATAAACGCGTGGAAGAAAGACTAAGAAAATCAGAGAAATATGAAAAAGACATGTACGTTGATCCCCATTCATTTCCCATGAACTATCCAAAACATTAAAAATCCTTGAGACAAATCCTCTATATCTAGTGATACTCATTTTGTATGCCATTTTTATCACAAAAATTCATTTGGACTTGTCAAAGTAAGTCACATTGTGCCCCATGGGAGAAAACCCCAAGTCTCACAATTCCCCTCAAGGTTTTCTATCCAGACGTTAGGGGGCCCTATAGGAATGTTTCCAAACACATATGGTGAAACCTATGTATGTCATCTGATTCTCATGGTGGCACTCATGCATGTCAAATAGATCTGTCAATTCCTTCTGGTTGTGCCATCCACATCTTGTGATGGCCTCTAAAACATGTTAGTTGTGACATGAGACACCCTATAAGACATGTCTCATTGAATCTTGTGGTTCCCCCATTGGTACCATCTATCTCTTGCATTGTCATCAAGGATACTCTACTGGATCATGAGACACCCTCTAAATATGTCATCTAGGGTCACTTGATGGATCCTTAGATCATCCAGCTTGGTCTTGTGGTTTCCTTTAGATTAGTCAGTCTGGATTATTAAAAAAATACTTGAAAAATATAATTGGATCTTGTGAATGTCCTGGGACTTGATATAAATACATCCTATGACATGTCCTGATGGAAATCAAGGCATGTCGAGTAGAAAAGGACCAAAGTTCTTTTAGGAAAACCAGCTAATAATCCAAGTAAAGCATCAGTGTGTAAGCCATGATGAAATAAACTATGATGACTATAATTCGTTCATAACTATGTTATGTATGATGTCTTCCTATGGATTAGGATCCATTTTAAATCACCTGAATGGATGATCCAACAAAAATGACCCACAACTATATACAATAAGAAATGTTATTTTCCATCCCAAATTTATCACAATGAGAATAGATCATGTGGTCTTAGGGGGTTTCAATGACCACGTCATTCACATCACAAACCTCAAAAACTAGATGGGAAATCATGGTGTGTGATCCTCGATCAATAGAACTATGATGACTCTAATTCCTGTCGTATACGTAGGACACCTCTATAAGGACCAAACTCTATAATTAAATATCTAATGGATGTTAGAACATATAATCCCCACACAAATATGTAGGGAGACTGGTTATTCAATTTATATTATTTCTCACACTGAATGTTTCTCACATGGGATTAGGTAGTTTTCAAGTTCATTTGATTCACATCATGAATTTACACCATCCAAGACAATCATAGAATGTAAGACCAAATATGTGGAATGATATAAAACTCTCCCAAACGTGGAAATACACCATTGATCCAATACAAAGTCCAAGATCGAACTATCATAACAATGATTTATTCAATAATAATGATATCTAAGATGTATCCATGATAGTCGAGCCCCAAAAACTATCTTCCAACATCAAACACATATACCCTCTCCCCAGGATGTTAAAATTAAAGTGATTATCAAATTACACGGGTTTTGATTCCAGTAATAACCATGATACATATGAGGCCCGATAATGTCTCAATAAACTCCTCAATACATTAAATGCCTCCCTACATTATAGAAAGTTCTAAAGCATACATTTATTAGGATTAAACATATAAAGAAACTATTAATTACATGGAAATGGGTGAAGAAGATCAGATACATACCTATGAGTTAAATGATGAGATTCCACCTTTATTTTGTGAAAGAAATATATTTAATCTATAATAGTTTCATTAGGGTTACTAGTCCTATATCAGTTTTAGGAAGAGCTTCTGTAACATGTCTTATATCTATAATAAGTACTTCAAGTATGAAATAATTCCCATCAAAAGGGACAAATTTGCCTTATATTCCATTCTCTCGACCAATTTATGTCGCAATGTGTCACTGGGTATGAAGCCTCAACTAACCAACAACCATTGGAAAGTAGTTACATATATAGTTATGGATGAGGGATGTGTTGGGAGTTTCCATTAAGAATGAAAATGGTAGTATGATGTTCCTGATTGTGCATGAAATGAACCCACCCACAATCATCCATCAAAATAAGCCATATTCACACCAAATTCATCTATTTCTCGATAAAAAAAGTATTAAAATATTAATTTAATAATTAGATCAGATGACACAGAAAAACAATTTTTTGAAAAATGTTGTTTTTACAATTGAAATTAATGTGTTTGTGTTGATAATTAAAATTATCAATTACCATGAAATAAAATTGTTTCTTATAATAAAATAAATTTTATTATGATTTCATTGAAATTAAAAACATAATCACACTTTTAAAATATCTAATTAAAATAAATGATAGAAAATAGTTTTCATTAAACATACAATTTCATTTAGTTTAAAAAATGTTTATAATGGGATGTACAATATCATATAATATATTAAAATGACTAACATTATTATATATATATATATATTATTACAAATATGGTATTGTAAATATTAATGGAATTATTACAAAATAAAATAAAAATAGATATAATTTTAAAAAAAAATTATTTTTTGACTACGAATCAATATTTTTTAGTCAAAATGATAATTTCAATCTTATGATATTATTTTATTTATAAAAAATATCAAAATTTAATATTTTTCAAATAATGGTATGATATTTATAATTTTTTTCATAAAATCATTTAAATTTTTTAAAACATTTTTTATTGGAAAAAACATATAAAATAATAACAATTATTATAATGATTTTATATCATTTAACAACTAAATTGGCGTTAACCAATTTTTATTATCAAAACAATTATCATTAATAATGATATTTCTCAATAAATATAAATTTATACCTCATAGAAAGGGAATTTTTAGAAAAATAATTTTCTAAACCATAAATGATATTCTTATATTTTTTAAGTAAGATAATTAATTTTCAATCATATTAAAAGTATCCATTATTTTATATATACATATATTTCATAAATGGATTACCTATATTCATTCCTAAAAAATAAATTACTAGGCTTTAATGATATTAAAAAAAATATTTAAATTTAATAATAATATATTGTGGTTTGGTTTATATTATTTGTTGTTTATGGAGAATCAAATCAAAAAAATTAAATTTTTTATGATAACCATATAATAATATATGGTGGTGTCACATTCCCCTATTATAAAATTTCATCATCATAATCTTAATTTATACACCCAAATGATAACAGGAAAGGGTATTCTCAACAAATTCTTAATTCATGATATTGCCTCTAAGATGACATCTTCCTTACTCTATTAGGATATATAAATTTCCTTATCTTTCCTCAAACAACATTAATACTTTATACAATCCTATAGCCAAGTATATATATATACAAATCATATATTCTCAATTTCATTCCATTCATAAAAACATTTAAATCATTAAAAAATTAAATCACAATGATATCACATATTCTATAAAAAATGATTGAATCCTCATAACATTTCTAATATTATGAAACTACATTGATAAATATCCTTTACTAATGTAAAGAGTAAATAGTGTCAATAATTAATTTATATTATTATATAAATCTCACATCCATTTTTAATACAATAAAATACAATATTTCTATTACAATATGCATATAAATGGAATCTCTATATTTTTTATTATTAATTGTTTAATTATAATACAATGTAGTGTCTAGATGAAAACATTACTCATGTTGATAATCCTGACACAATTTCAACAAAATTCTATATCCCAAAATAATTATCAATAATATTATTGTAAATGAATATTTGAATATAAAAAATAAATAATAATATTTCTTCCCTAATTACAACTTAATTTAATCATTTTATGATTTTAGTATAATATATTTTCACTAAAAATAGGTTTTCCTGATGTTTTTAACTTAATACCTTAATGTAAATAGGAAATAATCCAATCTAATGGTTTGTAAAAATAATGTGATAGAAAAAACATATCTCTTTAGAGTGTCTATCAAGGTGTTAAATCTAAATCTAATTCACTATGCACGAAAGTGAAGATCGATTCATCTCAGAACCATCATTATTTGGGATGATTTCCCTAATATTAATTTTTTCCATAGGTTCATTCACTTCCCAATATCTATAAAATGATAAATTTTATAGTAAATAAACATACATGAATATTTTACATAATATTAGGATCCAATACTATATATATAATCTTATCAATGTTTTTTACGGAGGTTGTCTAACCCAAACCCTTGAATAAAATGAGCATTATTTTGTTAACATTAAATCAAATACATATCCCAATGGGTTACCTATAACATTTTTAGTATGATTACTCTTATTTATTAAACCATAAATTATCTATAGAAAAAATTCTAATCACCAATCTTATCTAAACTCTATTCTGGTAAAAACTATCACGCCCCGGACTTGTAATCTCAAATTTCATTTCGTAATCACTTACATTACATACTCCCTTTGATGCCATCTATAGATTCATAGACATTGTTTTTGAATAATTACATTTCATAAATCAACCATTTCATTACATACAGTCTTATGACCTTTTTGGTTTAAAGATTCATAGAATTATAATAATACATAATTTAATAATCCCTTCACCTTTTCTACTATTTTTTGTCCTTTCACTCCATATATGAAACTAATTAATCCATATTATGTCTTCATCATCTCCTAAAAATTCTCTAGAAAAGATATCCAATTAGTCATATCATGTGTATTATATTTCTTCTCTATCTAATTAATAGAAACACACATAATATGTGATCTCAAACACCTATTTGGGAACTATATAATAGATGATGTCAAAAATTGATCATTGCATACATAATATTGTGATAATAAATAATATAAATAACCAGATAATAAACTAAAACAGAGGGAATGTTATGTCCCTGAAAATAAATGAAAACCAGTATAAAAATAATTAATGATCTAAAAATAAGTAAATGAATATTGTAAAACATCAAAAAATGTTTTAAAGGCCATATTATTTGAAAATATACTGATATGGGGAGAAGTGTACAGTAAAACCAATAATGTTTTTCTCATGAGATAATTTGATATCTAGTAGGGATATATAATATCGGGCCCCACAAATAAATTGATTAATTCTAATGAATTCTCAATAATATTCAGAAAGACATTTATTAATATTATCTAAGGAACCTTTAGAATAATAAAAATATAACTATCCGTATAATGAAAAATAAATAATTTAATTACATAATCAAGGATATTTAGCGGTCGATAATTATGGAATCCTGATTTTTTATTACATAACGTTTCATTAAATTTTACAAACAGAGGATCTTTAAAGTCTAGTGTCTTGGAAATAAAGAAAAATATGCATCAAAACATTAAAAAACCATCTAACACACTTATAAGGCTTCATCATAGGTTCATCCTACATAAAATTACTGCGTCACATAACCCAGAGTCATACATGAAATGAAAGGTTGAGCAGGAGGCCCCATAATGAAAACAAGTGAAACATTTTACATGTGAACTTGGGAGACATCAATAAGAACATGGAGATAAAGAGGCATATCGTAATAATAGTTACATGATACATAACATGAAAATGTGGCTACAAAAATTTAATTTATACATTCATGAACATATCACCAATGTTCATCCCAAAGGAATCCTAAAAATTACCAAGGTTATTCAACAAGGTATTGTGAAACATGTTATCTCTATAGAATAAATTATTTACCCATTTTATTAGAGATATATCAGCGATCAACATTGATATGAAATTATTATTATTTATCTACATATATCACAAACAAACATTTCATTAATAGCCTAAAAGAATAAAATAAATGGGTTTCATATCAAAACCATGAAAATTTAAAAAGTGCTTAAAAACAAGAACATTATGTCATTGATAACTCATAGAACAGGGGTGAGGGTTATATGTATGTCAATTAAGAAATATAATATACCAATTTAATGTCTTCATGAACACCCCCAAAAAGTAAAATAGGTTTGGGTATTCCTGTAAATAAAATAATAGAATTTCTTGAGAAAAAAGAGAGAGAATTTGAGATGAAATTTCTACATCATAATGGCTATATAACATGAATATAGAAAAAATTAAAAAGAGGGGATACAATGGTCTCCCACTCATAAATAACTCATCATAAAGTGTAGAGAATGTATAAAATTTTAATAAGATAATGGTATGGATTATTGAATAACATTACACATGAAAATGAAACATTAACAAAAAGAGAAGATGTTATCTCTTTTATGAAATTTCGGCATCCTAACAGCATCACTAAAAAATTAAAAAATTCATTTGATGAAATCAGAAAGGTTCTATAATCAATTTTACATGAAATGGATAGTAATAAGGATATAAAAAACATACCCCTAGATAATAAAATGGAAACTATAAGACATAACACAAAGGAGGTCATGACTAAAAGAGGTGGGTGAAGGGTTCCCTTACCTTGAAGAGTAAATTCAAAAACTCTAAGGTTGTGACCTTGTGGGGATTAAGGGAACCTTGGGAGGACTCCATGGAAGGTAAAAATACTAGATCATCATTGAGGATGAATTAGAAATGAAATGAATAAAGAAATGGATAGGTATTTATAGAAAAAGTGGGGGAATATTATATTAATTTCCAAGGGACACCTCATCAGTGTTATTTGAAATTCTATGGGATTTCCCATGGAATTTTATCATGGTATTGGTAAATTGGGACACATCATTACATATATTACTATTCACTAGTCAACAAAAATTATTACATCATTGTTACATCACTAATGATGTCATTGAACATAGAAAAACTCAAAACAATACTTTTTTACTATACATTGAAAATTCAAATATTTCTAGAAAAAACCAAAATTCACCATTAACATTTTTCAACATGTAAAATCCAAAATTAAACTCTATTTAATATAAATTAATTTCATTTTAAATTTAATTATGTAAATAAAATACTAATGCTTGGCTAATAATTTCTAAAACAATTATTTAATTATACTAGGATATAACTCATCCCATTAGCAGTTAATATGACTAAAATATAATTATGCCACCTTAGGTGATGTTACTATTATATTATTAAAATTACCATTCATAAGGGTAGAATTAATATTCCAAAGGGTACATTCACTATTCACCAAAAAATAAATTTTATCTTATTGAACCTCATTTTCCACGTTGATTAGAACCATGTATGTCTGATTATCGAAAATCATTTCACTGAAAAGGGTTTTAAATAAAAAAAATGTTTTATACTATTCATATAAAAACACTATTCATCAAATACTATTCATCAACAAAATTACTCATAAAAAACTATTCATCAAATAGAATCTTATTTGAATATTTCTAAAAATTCTGTATAGGTTAATAATAACATTTGAAATTCAAAAATAATGTTTATTTTACCAAAATTATAAAATATATATGAGAAATCATTGAAAAGTACATTTTTTTCTTATAAAATTAAATTTTCAAATTTTTCTTAATTAAATATATACTGTATTATGAAAATATATTCCTAAAATAGGAATGATGAATTGTTAATTTTATTTACACCAAGGGATTACACAAATTATCTAAGGCCTCATTACATATCCCTTTATAACAGCTACATAGGACCTAAGTGTAAGGTGTTCTATGGTGATATAATGTTAGGGAGACTCGGACAACATTTCCTGAGTGGTGATTTCTATCAGCTTGAACTTCTCATGTTGGTGATTCCATTCAAGCTTCAATATTGAAGCTCTTCTTGGGCTTGGTCTTGAGAAAAACCTAGTGATGCAAACTCCTTCCCAAGCTTCTACAGATTGGCTTTGTATGACCCGAGTCTACTGGTTGAGGCCCTCAACTCTTATTTCTGTATTAAATAACCATGATCACTAGTATTTATAAAAAATAATTATAACGTTAAGAGTATAGTTTTCAATGGTATTATTGACTAATGGTTATATAACAGCCGAAACCCAGTGATCTTATTTTGATTATACTAACTTCATTAATTAAAGTACATAGATATGTAGAGTATAAAATAACACATGCACAAAAAATAAAATAAATATTATTCAAAAGTTAGGGACGTTAAATTCTTCTCCAATTAAGAAATTTTTCCCTGACGTTTTAACATGTACTCTTAGATGAGAAAAGGTGTGGGTACTTCTCCTCATAACTCTTCTAGATCCCGTGTGTCTTCTCCACATTTGTGGTTCCTCGAAAACACCTTATCATAGTGGGTAGTCTTATTGCGCAGAAAATTTACCATATGATCCAAGATCTCCACCAGATGCTCCTCATAAGAGAGGTCATGTTCCAGCTGTACAACCTCTGGATTTAGTACATGTTACGGGTCATATATTTAATTTCTCAAGAGAGATACGTGGAAGACATCGTGAACTTGTGCACGATTTGGAGGAAGTGTAAGTTGATAGGCCAATTCTCACACGCTATCATTGATTTCATAGGGGACAATGTACATAGGGATGATCTTAACTTTCTTCCCAAACCTCATGACTATCTTTAAATGTGAAATTCAATAAAATAAATTTTCAATAACATCAAACTCCATGTCCCTTCAACTGTTGTCATCATTTTCATTTTACTGACTATGAGCAGCCTTATTGTGTTGCTGGATGGCATGTACTTTGTCTGGCATCTCTCGCAAAAGATCAGTAAAAAAAATTCTCTCTCCAGCTTTATCCTAACATGTATGAGTATTGCATCGCTTCCCATATATATCTTTATTTGGCACCATTTTAATTTTTCTAGTAGAATCAATTGTTGTAAGATAACTCATCAAATGGAATATGTTGATCACATCCACCTTTAAATTTCATGGAGCATGTTCTTGGCATGTCATCGAGTGGTTGAATATTCCTTTCAGATTTTCTATCAGTTTGGGGGTGAAAGGCCATATAAAATTCTATTATATGCACAGAGAACGTTGAAAAATTCTATAGAATTATTATGTGAACCCTGGAACACGATCAGATATGATAGAAAATGGACCTCTATACAGGCTTACCACTTTCTATATGTAAATCATGGCATGCTGATCAAGAGTGAAATGTTCTCAAATAGAGATAAAATTGGCTATCTAGGTGAGGCGGTCCAAAATAAACCATATCTTATTATTTCCATTGGATGATATCGGGAGACTAGTGACCAAGTCCATACTGATATTATCTCACATTCATGCTGGTATGGGGTGGGGTGATAATACCCATTTTGGAAGTTGTCACTCTATCTTCACTTTCTAAGAAACTAGGCACTTTTTAGTATAGTTAGCAATCTCCCTATTCATATTATCCCACCAATAATGATCACGAAGGACTTTATAAATTTTTTTATTCCAGGATGTATATAGAAAGTATATATTTTAGGTTCATCCATCACCCACTTCATTATTTCCAGAATAGATGGAAGACATAGTCTGGTACAATATTTCACTGCACCTTCTTTATCAATATAGAACATATGAAACATCCAATCCTTCACATCCTCATACTTCCTATGTAAAAAATGATCTTTTATCTTATATTTCATGATATTATCTAGTAATAATTTTTGAGAAATCATTTGGGTTACAATTGATGATGACCCTTCCCTTATAATTCCCATGTACAGCTTTACTAGGTCATTGATGAAAGGATCTATTTGAATCCACAATAGGGGAAGAAAAAATTGGTATTTCTTGCTAAATGAATTAGTTACATTGTTTACTCTTATGGGGTGAGAATTAATTAAATAATCTTAGACATTAAAAAGTTCAAACCTTTTCTTTTATCTCATGGTCAATTCATTTTTTTAAAAATAATTCAAACTTTTATGGTATTTGTGTATACCACATTTCTCCCCATAAAGATAGTGCCTCCATACCATTAGAGAAAAAACGACCACAGTAAGCTCTAGATCATGTGTAGGATAGTTCTTCTCATGAGTCTTCAACTCTCAAGATACATAAGCAATGAATGTTTCATTTTTTATAAGGACTCACCAAATCCCTTTCAAATATTAATCGCTAAAAATAATGAATCCTTCTTCACTTTAGGGAAGTGTTATCATCGGTGTGGTAACCAATATCTTATTTATCTCTTTGAAACATTCCTCACACTCCTTTTTCTAGATTAAATTGACCCCTTTTCGAGTTAACTTGGTTAATTGATTATAATGTCATGAAATGTTTTTCACAAACCACCTATAATATCCTGCTAATCTGAGGAAACTATGAATTTTCCGTTATTGTTGTACACTACGGCAACATCTCTACAACCATTCTCTTTGTATGGTGAATATTAATTCTATCATTGGATATAATAAATCCCAAGAAAGAATATTTTTGTAAACAAAAATCATATTTTTGGAACATTCAAAAAATTCTCTCCTTCTGCAGAGTTTGAATAATAATCCTTAAATGATCCTCACGCTCTTCGTGACTTCTGGAATATATTAGAATATCATCATTAAAAACTAAAAAAATTATCAAGGTAGTCTTTAAAGACTATATTCCTCAAATTCATAAAAATAACAAGTTCATTAGTGAGTCCCAAGGGCATAACAACTGACTCATAATGCCCATATCTTGACCGGAAGACACTTTTTGGAATATATTCTTTTTTTACCCTAAATTGATGATAACCAGATCGATGATCAATCTAAAAGAATAATTATGCTCCACAAATATGGTCAAATAATTCATCAAACGATTTTTTATTTGTTTTGTTAATTACTCTTGCTCTACATTTTCCATCCTATATGAGGTATTTGTTATCGAATGAGATCCAGGTATGAGTTCAAGGGAGAACTCTACCTCTCTTTACATGGGAGGTCCGGGTAACTCCTTAGGAAACACATCAATGTATTCAAGGATAATGGGGAAAATTTGTATCCTTATAATCTCATTTCCTTCTTCTTCTTCACTGATCAACTCCATAATGAATGATATGTGAGGTTCTTATAGAAAATGAGTAGGTTGATATATCTTTCCATGGAAGATAACTATTGGGTTTCCATTCATAACTACTGAGAATTCCTTGGTTCTAAATTTGATTACAGTATTATACTTTGTGAGCTAGTAAATCTGTAGTAAAATACTTATTGTTATCATGGGAAATAATATTATATTTGCGATAAGATTATGCTCAGTAATTTAAATACTATAGTTTCTAATCAATGATTATTCTTATATAATACCATCAGGAGTCTTGACTGATAACTATACTTTTAGTAATTCAGGGGATGATTATAAATTCTTTGCAAATGTGGAGGAAATAAATGAATGAGTAGAACTAGAATCAAACAAAGTACTTGTTATCTTTGTGAGAAAAACAAGAGTACCCGCCACCACATTATTAGGATCTTCAACATCAGCTGTCGTGATAGAAAAAGCATGGACTTTCTCCCTTGACCTTTTCTGAGGCTGATGGTGGTTCCCCTTTACTGCCTTTATATTTGGACAATTAGTGGAAAAGGTCCCAAGTTTCCAACACTTATAGTATAGGACATCGGGTCGGGCTGGCGCCAGCTTCCCTTTGTCGTTAGTGTTTAGGAGTTGAGGCATTGCCTCACTATAATAATTCCATGTAATATTTCCATCTTTTTCAGACTTACATCACTTCCCACTCTTAATCAGGTAGTTATCTAAATGCTTCTTCCCACATTTATTACATGTGGGATGTTGCACTTTATTTCCACCACTTCCCTAATCAATTCTCCTATATAAACTTGGCTCCATTGATCTCTTCTTATCATTGGATTTATGAGACCATTGTGCCTCACCAAAGACAATTTTTTCTTTCATCGCACTTCGCATGATCTTCTCATAGTAGTCATTGTCTCAGTTGGATATATTTTTTCATAGATGTAGAATTAATACACCAACAAATCTATCAACCTTGAAATTTGGATCCATTACAATTCTAGAGGTGTAACATGAAAGCCTTGTGATGTTCATTGAGTTGCTTCCCACACATTCATTCTCTTTCTACTTCATCTAGAGAAACTTCTTCTCCATTGTGGTTCTCATTGAACGAGGTAAATACATATTTAAGAAGATTACTCTAAACTCTTCCCACTGCATATATTCAACCTCTACTACTGGATTTTTGTTCTATATCAGCTCCAACCACTGATCAGCTTCTCCCTCTATGTGGTAAATAGCCTTGGTAACCTTCTCTTGTTCCAAAAACTTGAGCACAGAAATGATCTTCTCGATAGTGATGATCCACTATTCAGTAATCAATGGGTTAGTAGATCCCTTGATAGTTGGTGGTTATTGATGTATAACATATTCAACATAATTTTGTTCCCTTCAATGTGAGATTATTCTCTCATATTGATTCATGACATTTCCAATAACTTGAGTCAGTTGGTTCATCATTCTCATGAACGTTTCCATTCTGGCTTCCATCGGAGAGTCGTCAGCGCATGGTCTATTTTTGTCACCAATTTTATGGTTCCTCCTATTGCCCTCCAATTTCTAACAGAATAGAAACTTAGTTATAATATTATATCATTTATAAATATTTCACTGATAGTGGATTTTATTTCATAAAACATCATGATTAATCAATTACATTTCTCTATAAATCCATCATAATGATTCCAAAAAAGATTGTGATTAACCAAACATATCCCTCAAGATTGTCCATCCAAGAGTATATGAAGGAAAATTTTCATGTACTAGGATACCTTGGGTCAAGACCAAAACTCCATATCAGAGTTTACACTACTATGTACATCTGTTATAGAGCCACATCAACATGATCATGTCCAGATATGGATTGGTTTGTTCGGAAACCACTAAATTAATATTTCACCAAAATACCATAAAGTTTTCATATATTTAAACTATTATATAAGGTTCTTACTAATTTTTTCATATGCTAATTTTCATAAAAAACTAAACTATCCTTTGATACCAACTATGGCATCCTATCTTTTTATTACATAACTTTTCATTACATTTTACATACAGAGGATCATTAAAGTATAGTGTCTTGGAAATCAGGAACTACTAAAATAAGAACATTAAAATTTATCCTAATCCACTTTTAAGGCATCATCTTAGGTTCATCATAAATTAAATTACAACAAATCATAACCTAGGGACACACATCAAAGGAAATGGTGAGCATGAGGCCTAGAATGGAAAACAAGTGAAACAGTTTACTTGTGAACATGAGATATGTCAATAAGAACATGGAGATAAATAAACATATCATTGTAATAATAACATGAAAAATAACTTTAAAATATGACTAAAACATTTAATGTATAAATTCATGTACAAATCACCATGGTTCATTGCCAAGGTGTCATAAAAATTACTAAAGTAATTCAGCAAGGTATCGTGAAACTTTTTATCTCTACAAATTAAATTCATTACCCAATGCATTTGATCACTATCAAGGCGCACCATTTATATGTATTTATTATCATTTTATCCACAAAAATCATAAACAAACTGTTAAAAAATAACCCAAAATCAATAAAAGAAATTATTTTCATATCAAAATCATGACGTGTTATGATTTTATTAAAAACAAGATATTTATGTCATTTATAACCCATGAAAAGGGAGTGAGGGTTATATGCATGAAAATTACCAAATAAAATAGATCAATTTTATGCCTTTATTAACATCCCATAATATAAAATAGGTTTATGAATTCATATAAATAAATTAATATAATTTCATGAGAGAAAGATAGGGATTTTTTGATGAAATTTCAGCAGCATAACAGCTATATAATATGGTTTCAGAAAACATTAAAAAGTGGGGAGACAAAGGTCAAACACTCAAAAATAACTCATAATACAGTATAAGGACACAATATAATTTAAATAAGATCATGGTATGTATGTTTGAATGACATACCACATGAAAAATAAACATGGATGAAAAGAGATGATGTGATTTATTTTATGGAAATTTTGCAACCTAACAATGTCACTTAGACAATCAGAAAATAAGTTGATGAGATTGGAAAGGGTCTCTCATCTATTTGAAATCAAATGGAATGTAATAAAGATATATAAGTACATACCACAACATAATAAAATGGAAACTGGAAGACATAACACAATGTAAGTAATGACTAAAAGAGGAGGGTGAATGATTTAATTGCCCCTGAGAGTAATTTCAAAAACTCTAAGGTTGTGACCTGGGGGGGGGGGGTTGACGGAACCTTGGGAGGACTCATTTGAAGGTTAAAAGGCCATAGATTTATTGAGGATTAATTGTGAATGAAGTTAATGTAAGAATGGGTTGGTGTTTATAGAAAAAGTGGGAGAATAATTTATTAATTTCCAAGGGACACCTCATTGGTGGTATTTAAAATACCATGGGCTTTCCCGTGGTATTTTCACAGGGTATTGGAAACATGGGACACCTCCTAAAATATATTACTATTAAAAAAGTTGACCAAAATTTTTTACATCATTATAACATTATTAATGATTTCATTAAACATACGAAAACTCAAAACTGTTCTTTTTCTATTCATTGAAAATTAATTTGTTTTATAAAAATATCAAAAATTCACCCTAACCATTTTTCAGAGTTGATAATCAAAAAGTTTCCTTAATTTTATCAAAAATTATTTCATTTTAAATTAAATTAAATAAATATAATACTAATAGTTGACTGATAATTTATAAAGAATTTATTTACTTATACTATGATATAATTTCAATGCATTACCACTTAAGATGACTAAAACATATTTATACCTCCGTAGGTGATGTTATTATTCCATTCGTAAAATTACCATTGATAACGGTAAAATTACTATTCGAATAGGTAATGTAACTATTTACCCAAAAATTATTTTGATCTTATTTAAACAAATTTTTCATGATGATTAATACAATGTATGTCTGATTTTTGAAAATCATTTCACAAAAAAATGGTATTTAATAATAATTTTTTTTATCCTATTAATCAATAAAACAGAATTCATCAAATACTATTCATCAACAAAACTTTTCATTAAACTAATAATTAATAAAAAAATTCTAAAAATTCAGACTTGGTTATTTTTTCCATCTAAAATTCAAAAATAATATTTATTTTACCATAATAATACTCTTTGTATGAGAAATCATTGAAAAGAACAATTTAATCTTCTAAAATCAATTTATTAATATTTTCATAACTAAGCATATACAATATTAAGACAATTAGTACATAAAACGGGAATGATGAATTAAATATTTTCTTTATTCCAAGGGATTACACAATGTATCTAATGGATCGTTACATAGCCTCTTATAACACATGCATAAGCCCTATGTGTAAGGTGTTCTATCGTGATAGAATCTTGGGGAGGCTCAGACAACAATCCTCAAGTGGTTATTTCTACCATCTTTAACTTCTCTAATAAGAGATTCCATTCAAGCTTCACATGTTGAAGCTCAACTTAGGCTTGGTCTAGAGAAAATCCTAGTAATGTATCCTTCTTCCAATGCTTCGACAGATGGGCTTTATATTGCCCGAGTATACTGGATAAGGCCATCAACTCTTCTTTCAATATAAATAATCCCTAATCACTAGTATTTATAAATAATAATCATAACTTTAGGAGTATATTTTTCAATGGTTATATTGACCAAGGATCATATAATCGTCAAAACCTAGGGTTATTATTTTAATTATACTATCTTCATTAATAAAAGGACATTGTTTTGTTGAGTATAAAATAACACACACAAAAAGTAAAAAAATATCAGTCAAAATATTGGGTCTTTACATCAATCAATCTGAATATAATTATTTTCCATATTCCAAGAAAAGTGACAACATCATCTTAATCCATCAAGATAAAGAAGATGGACTTATATATAATAGATATTGTGTATTCCAATATTACCTAATATTTTAATAAATGCATAAAAATTAGCATAACATTTCCACATTTCATTAAAATGGATAACATCATCATTATTCATATAGATGGAGAAAATGGATACATAAAAAATATACAGTTAGATTTCCACTAATAATTTATAATGTACTAACAATATACATAATCACAATATTTTTCACCATATAAATAAAAAGTTACAACAGGATCATAACCTATCCAGAGAAAGTAGGTTAATGGTTGCAATATAACATAACCCTAGTGAAATAGAGGAAACATAGAGTTCAATTGACTAGATTAAAAACACAATTTCAAAATGATTTATTTGAACAGTATCATGAAAAATGGTATCATGAATAAATATTCTTGATACTTAGATATAAATAACATATATATATATATAATATGATAAATCAGGAAACATAAACCCCAATTTTCTAAATACATATGAAAAATTTAAACAAATTTAAATGAAAACTAAAATGTTCATTTAGAAATCATTTTTAACATTGATGTATAATACATATTTACATGTCTTTTTTCAAGGTAAATGTTTAATGGGTGATTTAAAACAATTAAGAAACTATTTACTTCAAAATAATATCATATAATTAATCATTGAAATGGTGTAATTATTATTTTGGAGAAATGTGAAAAAGAAGAAAAGTCAAATGAATATGAAAGTCGAACCCCAATTTGTAATTTTAAAAATACCATTGTTCAAGAATTACATTTTAAGAAGAGTAATATTAGATTAATTTGTATTAAAAATTAATTTAACCTGAGGGCTATTATAATAAAATATAATTAAACAATATTATGGTTCAATATGTGAATGGAAAATAAATAATCAAGATTAAAACATTATTACTCAAATAAATAATATTTGAGTTATCAATATCTTTTAATAGAAACATACTCATGAAATCATGAATTAATATAAAAGGGGTTTATATGGTAAAAAATTAAACAATGATAAAATACCTCATAATAAAATACTATTTCCAAAGTGTTCCCATTTTTTCATAAATATGATCAATTAACGATCCCAACTAAATGAATGAAAATTGAGTTACCAAAAACTCTTATGACTAGGTTATCATTTAGTTTAAAATAAGTTTTATGAAATAAAAATTATTTCATAATGTTTTAAAATTTATTTATATGTATGTAAAATATACTTAATTCATGGGGAAATAAGTCAATAAGAAAAATAAAATTAAAATATGGTACATGACAAGTAACTTGTCTCAGGGATTCAGAAATGAGACCAAGACTACCCTGTCTACTTTAGTTAAATTTTAATAAAATCCCTTAAAATATATGGAATCCACTTTATGATAATATAAAATGAATACATGATAATTTAAGATATTATATCTCAAATATATAGTGTACACAATGGATAAATTAAAATTGGTGGATAAAACCATGCTTGTATGAATGAAAAATTTTAAGACAGAAACTGTTATCATATATTAGAAATCACCCTCCCATGATATGAACTAACATATAAAGCTCCTAGCCAACATAATATATTATCTATTAAAATTATTATAATCATACTATGATTATTGAAATTATTTTATAACTGTACATTTCAATTATATTATATGATTGTAGATGATTTTCACTATCTGGTGCTAGAAATTTCACATACCAATTTAATACAATATTCTTGAAGATGGGATTCAATATAACTAAAAATTTTATTTTTAAAAATTAAAATATCATTAAAAACATAATAACTTTTTATTAATTTTTTTTCTAAGTCTTATTTCATTAATTGAAAGGCTTGATGTTGTTTTTTGAAAATTGGAAACACAATAAACTAGTTTCGACAGGTTTAATAATCGAAAGGTGATATATTCATAAATATTTATTTTATTAATGATAACATTATAAAATAATTATTAAATCAAAAATTTATTATAATTACAAGACATTATCATTATATAATAATCTTTCTTCAATCATGAAATAAAAATTAAAACATTAGTCACATAATTTGTAAATAAAATTCGATAAATACATTTTTATAATGATGATATATACAGGGCAATGTATTTTGATAAATATAGGGTGATATATTATGAATAATAAAAATTTAAAAATTATCACATAACATTATTAAATCCATTATTATTACTATAAAATCATGGTGGTATAGAAAAAAATTCACCATTCGCAGAGTCGGTAGTCCGTTGTATGCACGATTAACGATACCATTTCTCAATTAATGGATGGAATGATGTTATATAAAAACTATCAATTCATAGTTTTATTTTTGGAATAAAAATTATTTAAAAAAACAAAAAAATACTTGATACCATCCTTGATATGTTATTTTAAAAAACGATCTAAATCGCTTCATCAAGGTTTTAGCATGTATATGTTCACGGTTGATGTTTTGGTTTATCATAGTGGATTGAATGGAATGATCAACTTTTTTACCAAATATAATAAAATAATAGTATAATAATCAAACATTATTAATTATATTATTAATTGTATCAATATTTAACATAAAAAAATTATTAATATGGAATATTTTGAATAAGTGGACACTCATGTTGAGGAATTGAATTAATGAAGGATATAATTATTTTAAATAATGGATTTATGAAAATTGAATGTGAAAATTTATATACATATTTTTTAATAATGTAATTAATATTTTTAAATTGTTTTATATGATAAAACACATTTATTTAATTGTTTTACAAAAATAATGGTTAATATGAATTATAGTAGGAAAATAGAGTAAATTGTAAAAAGTTTTTTATTTTGGATTTTTGACAGTTTTTTTGTCAATGGGATTTTGGTTATTTTATAAAAACTATAATTCAAAATTGAGTGTTATTTATAATCCATTAGTGTATTTCCTTCAATTTTCTTCGGAACCCAGGCTGAATTAAGCATCTATAGGCCATAAAAATCAATGAATTTGAAGAAATTTCCTGGCAGCCACCGTGGACCCCACTACCATAACGGATGCCCATATCAGCTTACACACCTCCAATGTAGGTGATTCTACCTAGAATAAAAAAAGAAAAAATAAAATACGTCCTGAAATAAATTTTATGCAATTTTGATGGCATTAAGGTTTATATTAGATGTTATTCTTTTGACAAAAGCTTCTATGAACCTTTCTCTAAAAATATAACTTTCAATTAAAAATTTATAATTCCTACATTCAAGGGTCTAAAGAGATGAAATTTTAAGAGGATATGCTCAAGAACGTGGGGAACAAGTTTTATGAAGGATAAAATGTCTGAATTATGCATTTAATGGGTTAAAAATGCAACATGTTTTGGATGACTTGTGCCTCCTTTAAAAGGAGACGAGATCCTACCATTCAAATAATTCAATTCCTTCTAGTTCCTCTCAATTACACTCCATATCATATGAGGAATCAAGGAGGAGATCTTCACCTAGGGAGGCTGGCCAAAAATCATCCACATTTCATCATTTTTATTTTTTACTTTTCATTATATTAGTATTATTTTCAATTTAAATTTTAATTTTATCATTATTAATCAATGCATTAGATTTTATCCATCCATTCCACAATTATTTTTTTCTCAATTAACTTTTTTTATAAGTATTATCGTTATTATTAATATTAATAATAATAATAATAATAATAATAATAATATTATTATTATTATTATTATTATTATTATTATATTCCTCCCATTAATATTTTAAAACTATTTTATTTTATCCCTCTCTTCTTTTTCAAAAACATTATTCCTAATTATAATAATATAAATATAAATTAATAATATTATTATTATTTTAATAATTATTATTTATTATTTATTCTTCTTCATCTCACTCTCTCCTCGCATCTATCCACCATTGTCATCAATTACTCTCGATATTGGAAGACTAACCCCGATTCTTGGCCTGAAGGGAGGTCATAGAGTTCACGGGTTTTCTTTAATGTATATTTTATGATTGTTATATATTTGTGAAGCATGATTGGGTGAGGAAAATGTCCCCGATATGGTGATGCCAACAAAAGACATGTTACATAAATATTTTCAATCATGAAAAAGAATAATGATTTAAACATGATATTTCATGTTCGGATTATCAAAATGAAATCAACATATAAAAGAGAATATTGATTGAACCTATGACTGAATACCAAAACCATAATACTTATTCACCAACTCATTCAGTTTTCATTTCATTATTGTTTATATTTTTAAATAATCTAAATCCCAAAATAAACATTATCTTTGTTTTAATTAGATAATAAAAACAATGAGAGATATATTTTGTGATATAGATAATGTATGGGAATAAACTAAAAGGATCTTCAGGAGAGAAGAACCTAGTTAGCCACTATTCTGCATTAGGAAAAATATAGTTTCTTTTTCCACACCCCCTGATCAACATATGACCAAACTGGTGCCATTTTAGGAGATCCCATCAATATTCCATTTTATCTTACTATTTTTATATCCTAGATAGATTTCATTTCATTAAAAAAAATAAAAAATGGCTTCCAGAATGTATTAAAATTAATATTATTGTGCGTGGATAAATTACTTATAGGTGAAACAATAATAAGTAGATGATTAAGATTTTATAATTACGTAGGTGCAACAATAAATAAGAAGCATTGAAAAACTAACGAGAAAGGCATATAGAGTGTTTGATCATATTCCTGTATTAATGGAGACCCAAAAAAAATCTAGAGAGAGAACCTAAGAAAGTGGTGGAAGGAATTTCACCACATATCTTTGAATTTGATGAACCTGAGGAGGCACTGGAGGAAGACATAACTACTAAGATTTAAGTGGAAGATCAAAAAATAATGGATGAATTCATGATTAAATATGAGGAAGCAACTGATCTCCTCATACCATGAAAATTAGAAGAGACATTATCATAGAAGGAAGATACCTCCCACATGGTGGAATTTGAAGTGAAAATAGAGAAGACAGACTTATTGCATCTAACTGGTAAGAGTATACTCCAAGAGGAACATAACACTAATGAAGAGATTGATGCTGATCCTCTTATATATGTTGAACATTTATATTTCCCTATCTCATCTGGTTGTATTGAATCGGAATTGTATGGAAATCATTATTGTTATGATTTCATAGAAATAGAAAAACATTTCTATGCCTTATTAGATGAAGAAGAACCTAGATATACACATATTGAGGAACATATATTGCTCCATGGAAATATTTAATATCTATTTAAGGAATTTCATGAGGAGATGCTAGTGGATTTTCCAAAGGATACCATGCCAAAATACTCTTACATTGATAGGGAATAATTTGATCTTGATACTACATGTTTTAGTTCTATTCTAATATAATTACAATCTACCTTTCCCTTTGACTATTCTTATGATGCAACCATCATGGAGAAAGAACTAGACAGAGAATAAGAGATTTAACAGGTATCCAACAATAAATTGGATGACCTATACTTCATCCTACCCCTCTATTAAAGCTATACCTCATTGTTTGTGTGGGGGGGGGGGGGGGTTCTGGTGTGCACTATCCATGGATCATTATTCAAACAAAAGGATGTAGAACTTCCTTGGAAAACCCAAATTTAGTGGTTAAAATCAAATAAGATTCATCCTCCATCATCTTTTGGATAAAATATGGTACTACCCTATGGAGGCATTAAAAATTTTGGGCCCACTATGGGGATCATACCCATACTTATCCTTTACATAATGTTTAGTAATTTATATTTCATTTTCATTTATTGGAAGTAGTACAACAAGAAACCCATCCCTCTAACCTGATAATCTTAAAAGAAATTATCCTTATTCTTGATTTTTTAATTCTATTTTATAGGTTTGTAAAGGAAGAAAGAATCCCTAATCAGTGAAGGAAGAAGACTAATATTCATTACCAAAGGGAGTTCATTTTTAATATTTAAACTTTTAAACTCCTTAGATTTGTTTCCCAAATCATGGTTTGATCTTTAATGAATTAAATTGAATGCCCTCACTTGGATTAAATTTTACCTGACTTATCAAGGGGATATAAGTTTCTTAGGAATCCAATGATGACATGTTTTAGATTTAAATGTTGATATGAATAGTTTATTAAAAAATATAATTCACATTTTTAAATGAATAATGTATATTAAAATGATGACCCAATAATTAATGGAATTAATTGATTCATTTAAATGAAATTTTTCTACCATTTTGGTCATACTTTCAATTTATCATATTCATGTGGAATCAATTTTTATTATTAATCATGACTTTACTGATTGTCCTAATTTATATGTCTCACTACCAATAGTATTTATAGACTAAGAACATTCTATTTTATCTTGAGCATATTTCATGAGTGAGCTTGGGACATGTAACCTACTATGACATGTATTGAAACTGGTCCAAGTTATTCCTATGAAAAACAATATTTAGAATGATTGCGGCATCTATTAAAAATAACTTTTCCTTAAATACCTCCTTTACGTCAATCCTTATTTATCCCATAGATACCAAGCATTACCTTTATAGGGATGATAAATGTTTCAAACTATTTTATCTATTTCTACTATAGTATTTGTATTCCCATGATATTTTAAATTTGAAGTGTGGGGGTAAATGGAATCATGGTTAAAAGAATGATATATATTTTAAGGAATATGTGGGGGTGATATTATAGTAATTTCAAAATTTTATTGAACAATTCATTAAACTTCATTGTTTTCCCCAACCAAATTTAAAAAATAAAAAAATGAAAAAAAGTTCCAAAACAAGAAAAACATGGTTTGTGATTTGGGACAACTAGAAATCCCCATTTCCATGATCAAAGATATTCTGATTGAATCTGGTTAGTTGATATATTTGAGGTTTCATATAATAATATATTTTGGAAAAAATGGGAAAAGGTAAAAATAAATATTCAAGAGGGTTCACAAATCATTCATTATGAATAATTTGATCATGACCTTACTTTGAGTATTGGGAAAGTGGGAGTTACTACTTAAAAGGGGAAAATATCATTATAATTTTTTGATATCATGCATTTTAGGAAAGAGATAAAACTCCTCCTTGAGAATTATTTTTTACAGCATCAAATTCTACCAAACATGAGCCTCAGTGTCCTTGTACACATTATTGCAAAGTGTTCATAATCTTAGTTGCTTTTTTTTCTTTACCAATAGGAAAAAGTAGTTCACCTAAAATCCTATTGATATGAATAATGTTCTCAGGAAATGAGGAATTATCTAATTGAATTATATCTTGAGTGATAACATAAAAGGGCCAAAAGTGAGGTAAGTCATGACTTAGCATATCTCATAGTAATGAATTTAGGAGCTTGAATGAATGAATAGAGAAGTTCCATCAATTTTCAATGGGTAAAAGTAATGTGAAAAACATCATCATTTCACTGAAAAATGAAAAATTAAATTTATATTTTATGTGTATTTTTTGTATTTTTGATTTGAAAATGAAATTTGTTTTATTATATTGCATTAGAATTTTAATATTGGTACCATTGTGTCCTTTGATTTCCATGTTGAGATTTTATGCTTGAGGACAATAATGGTTTCTGTGTGGGGTATTTGACAGTGAAAATCTATGTACATATTTTTAATCAAATAATGACTATATTTTAATTTTTTTAATTATAAACCCTAGGTTTTTAATTGTTTTATAAAAATAATTAATAATTTGATTTATAGAATGAAAATTGTCTAAATTTAAAAAAGTGATTAATTCTGGAGTTTTGTCCATTTTTTACCATGGATATTTTTGACATCTCATTAGAAATATAATTCCAAATTTAGTGTCATTTTAAATCTTTATCGTCATTAATTTATCTTTTTCATCTAGAATAGGTGTCAATTCCATAATTTATAGGCCTTAACTGATTAATTATGATAAAGAGTATTCTGGGAAGACATCAGGGACCCCACCACAATAACAAAAGCCTGTCTTGGCCTAAATAGCTCCATGGGAGGTGATTCATCCTAGAATACAATGTGAACACATAGGAACATTTATACAATCCTTTTTATGGAGTTTGGAAGTTGTTACATTATTCATTGGATGTTATAATTTTGAAGAAATTTTCCTGGATCCTTCTTTGAGATAAAGTTATTATTAATTAAAAATTCATAACTACTACATCCAATACACAATGAAGTTAAATATTTAGGGGATACATGCTAAAAAGTGTGGAACTACACTAATGAAGGATAATACACTTGAATCATCCATTTATTGGGTAAAAATGTGATATCTTTTGGAGGACAGAATCTGCTTATAAAAGTAGAGAAGGTCCTACCTCTCAAATCCTCCCATTCCCTATAATTTCATTCTATTAAACTCTATATTATTCGAGTTACCAAGGAAGACATATCTACCTAGGGAGGGTAACTACAAATATTACCCATTTCATCATTTTCATTTTTTACTTTTCATTATTTTTGTATTATTTTCAATTGTAATTTATATTTTATTTTTATTAATCCATAGATATGTGTTTCTCCATCCATCCCACAATTAGTTTTTTCTCAATTTTTTTATTACAATATGTTTAATTTTTATTATTATTATTTTATTTATCACATTCTTGTTTTTAAAACTATATTATTTTCTCCCATGATCCTTTTTCAAAAACTAATTTCTTAATAATAATAATAATAATATTAATTATTAATTATATTATTATTATTTAAACAATTATTATAAATTATTTTATATTATTCTTATATCTATCTAACCTCCCATCCATCCACCATTGTGATTACTTACTCTCTGTAATGAGAGACTAACCCTAAGTCTTGGCCCAGGGGAAGTCAAATAGTTCATGAATGTTTTTTAATGATTATTTTATGTTTTTCATTGATTTGAGTAGAATTCTTGGGTGAGGGGAATGTCCACAATGTGGTCACATCCCCCAATGAATGTAAATTTAATCCTTTTCTATTCTGGAAAAGAATAGAGATTTAAATGTTACGTTTCACGTTTTTATTATCAAACTGTATTCAATATATTATAGATAACAATGATTGAACTTAATATTGAATCCCAAAACCATGATCCTTCTTCATCAAATCAGTTTGTTTTCATTTCAGAATTGTTTTTATATTTAAATAATTAAAAACCCAAAATAACCATTTTCATTGTTTTCGTTATATAATAAATAATGTTATAGATAATGTGATATAGATAATGTAGGTGAAAAAAATGAATGGTTCCTCAAGAGAGAGAACCTTGTTCAACCACCATGCTGCGTTAGGAAAAATATATTTTCTTTTTTCCACACCCCACAATAGGCATGTGTAAAAATTGGTGTAGTTTTCTAGGAGCCAATAAACAATCCATTTAATTTATTTTTAAAATTTTAAGTAGATTTCATTTTGAAAAAAAAACTAAAAAATACATCCATGACATATTCAAATTCAGATTAATATGGATCGAAAATTACTCATAGGTGCATAAAAAAACAAGAATAAGATGAATATTCTAAAAATAACCGGTGCAAGAACATTGTGAAATCATTGAACAAATAAATAGAAAATATGAAAGAGAATTTTGTTACGTTCGTACATTAATAGGGAAAACCACACCCAATCCAGAGCATAAAATTGAAAAATTGGTGGATTAAATTTCACCACATATCTTTCAAATTGAATAACCTAAGGAGGTAATGGAGGAAGACATAACTACAAATCTACATGTGGAACATCAACAAAAAATGAATAAATTCTTGATTAAATGTGGGTAACTTGATATTATCCTCATTCCAAGAAAAAATAAATTCCAAAACCATAGATGGAAGACACCACCCATGTGGTGGAATTTGAAATTAAAATTGAGGATCCTAACTACCTTCCTCCATCTTCTATGAGTCTAATCCAACCTATACATAACACTGATGAATAGAATGAAGGTTAACTAACTTAGGGGGTTGACCCTTTTTATGACCCTATCTCTTCTAGTTTTATTGAATTTGAATTCTAAAAAACTATTTATATTTTTTATTTTACTGAATCAGAATATCATCATTATGCCTTGGAAGAAGAAGAAGAACATTGATGTACACATACTGAGGAACCTATATAGCTACGTAAATGTGTTGAATAAATGATTAAGGAATTTCATGAGGAGATACCATTGCATCTTAATAATGAATCCAATCCATAAGCTACTTACTTTCCTAGTGAATAATTTGATCATGAGACATAATATTTTAATTTTATACAAATACAATTACACTCTGACATTCCCTTTGACTACTACTTTGACGTAGTATTCTTAGAGAACCCACCAGATAGAGAAGAAGTTGTTTCACAAGTAGAAACCAAGAAATAGGATGTCTAATACTTCATCATACCTCTCTATGGAAGCCATGTCTCATTGAGAGGGGGTAGGCACTGTACAATATCCATGGGTCATTACTCACCCAAAAGGATGAAGCACAAGCTGGGAAAAGCCACGTTTGTTGGTTCAAATCAAATATTCTTCACCCTCTTTTATATTTTGGATAACTATACATACATCCCTCTCGAGGAAGAAAAAATTGAAGGACCTATTGGGGTATATTACCAATACATATACCTTACCATATTTTTAGGAATTTAGATTTAAATTTAATTTCATAGGATGTATTGTTGCATGAAACCCCCTCCCTCTATCTTTTTCAGCTTAAAAGATATGATCCGTGTGCTAAATTATGTAAATATATTTTATAAGTTCATAAAGGAATAAGAAATCCCTAATCAGTGATGTAAGAGGAATAATATGATTTTAAAAAGGGAGTTCTTTTTTATTATTTGACCTTTTAAAATCCTTAAATTTTTTTCCAAAATCATTTTTTGATCTGTAACTAAAAAATTTCATTCCCACACTTGGATTATGTTTTAATATACTTGTCTCGGAGACGTTAATTTTGTAGGAATACATTTATGACATATTTTAGATTTCAATTTCCATATGATTAAATCAATAAAATGGAGAATTAAAATTTTAAAATGAAGAATGAATATTAAAATTATTACTCTTGGTTTAAATTAATTAATTGATTCATGCAAATGAAATTTCCCTACCATTTGTTTCATACATTGAATTTATTAGATTAATGTGAATTGATTTTTTTATTATTAATAATGACTTATGTGATTGTCCCAATACATATATCCCCCTCCTTTATGGATTTCTAGATCTAATAATTTCTATTTTATATTGATTATATCTCTTGAGTGTTATGGGACATGTCACATTCCAGAACATGTATTGAAACTTTTCACAGTTTTGGTGATGAAAAAAAATATTTAAAATGATTGATAAATATTTTAATAATCCCTTATCCTTAAATACCACATTTACATCACTCATTCATTATCCCATGTTGACCATGAATGAACTTTATTTTGATGAGCCATGTTTCCAGACATTTTATCCATTCTAACCCTACTATTGTTATTTTCATGAAATGTTAATGTTGAAGTGAGGTGATAATAAGAATCATTGGAGATGAGATGATATATATTGTAAGGAGGATGTGTGGGGTGCTATTATTGGAATTTTAAAATATTCCAAAAGCATTCATTTTATTTTAATGTTCTCCCCTCTTGAATTAAAAAAAATTACAAAAAGTACAAAAAAAGAGAAAAATCAGTAGTGATTTGGGATAACCAAAAATAAACATTTTCCAGACTAACAATATTTTGATCATACGAATTTAGGTGATGGATGTGATGTTTCATCTAATAATAAATTTTGAAAAAAAAGTAAAAATAATCAATAGGGTTCAAAAATCATTCATTATGCATAATTTGATCATGAACATATGTTGAGTTTTAGTGATGTGGGTGAGGCTACATTGACAGGGAAAATATCATTATAGTTATTTTTTAGATATCAAGAATTTTACATAAGAGATAAACCTCCCCAGTGAGCATTATTTTTTACAGCCTCAAATTCCACCAACCATGAGCATCATAGTCATTTGTACCTTGATTGAAATGTCCTAATGATTTTATATGCCTTTTTTCATTTCAAAGTTTAAAAGGTAGTTCATTTAAAAGCATGTATATAAGTATAATTTTATCATGATATAGGAAATGAAGACATTAAATTTTATCATGAGTGATGAGATAAAATAATCAAATGTGAGGAAATCATTACTTTTTATATTTAATTATAAATAATTCAAGAGCTTTAGAGAATGAAATTATAAGTTCCATCATTTTTCAAAGGGGAAAGGTTACATGAATGATTTCATTATTTATTTGAAAAATAGAAAATTAAATTGATGTTTTATGTTGGTTATTTAAATTTTTATTTGAAATTGAATATTTCATGATATATTTCATTGGAATTTGAAAAGTGGTATCATTGGTGCCGTTAGATTTCAATGTTGAGATTTTATGCTTGTGGAAAAACATAGTTTAAGTGTGGGTGTACTTGACAGAGCACATTTATGTGAAAAATTGTAATCAAATATTGGATATTTTTTAATGATTTTCAATGATAAAACCCACGTATTTAATTATGTTTTCAAAATAGTGGGTAATATGAATTATATTATGAAATTGGTCTAAATTGTGAAGTGTTCTTAATTAGGGATTTTAACACAATTTTTTGTCAAGGGTATTATGGTAATTTTGTAAAAAATATAAATCAAAATTGATTTTTTAAATCATGATTTTATTTCCATAAACGTTTTCATCTGGACTAGGTAATGATTTTAGCATCTAGATTCAATAAAAATCAACAAATTTGATGATTTTTTCGGGGGGATAACATAGACCCCACCATGGTAATGGAAGCCTACCTTAGCCTAAACACCTCCGATGGACGTGATTACACATATAATAGAAATAGGACACACATAATCATTTCTACATCTAATTTGTTGTAGTTTTGAAGTCGTTAAGGTTTTCATTGGATGTCATTCTTTTAAACAATCATTCATGGAACCATCCTAAAAAAAGTAACAGAATATTAAAAATTCATAACTTCTAAATTCAAAGGAAAACTATTCTGAAATTTAGAGAGAATACACGAAAAAATGTTCTAAACAACATACATGAAGGATATGACATGTGAATCTTCCATTAAATACCTCAAAAAGTGACATCTTTTAGTAGACTGAATCTGCCTATAAAAGGATAGGTTTGCCTACCTCAAAAATCATTCTTTTCCATGTCATTCCATTCTTTTCCCCTATATCTCATACGTGGAAGAAATGATGTGATCACTACCTAGGGATTTCAGCTTCAAATCTACCCCTTTTATTTTTTTATTTTTTTTCATTTCTTTATTTTAGATTTAATTTCAATTGTAATTTAAATTTTAGTATTATTAATCAATGCTTTGGTTTTTCTCCATCCATCAAACGATTCTTTTTTTCTCACTTATATAGTTTTTATTATAATTATTATTATAATTATTAAAAATAAATAATAATAATAATAGTAATATTAATATTATTATTATTATAATTATCATTATTATAATTAAAATATTCTTATTTCAAAAATATTTTATATTGTCCCTCTCTCCTTTTCTAAAACCTATTTTCTTAATTCTAATTATATTGATAATAATTTATATTATTATTAATATTATTTAAACAATCATTATAAGTTATTTATTCTTATTATCTCCCTATTTCATCCCATTCATCCTCTATTGTGACCACTTACCCACATAAAAGGGAGACTAACTCCGATTCTTGGCTAGAGGGGAGGTCAAAGAGGTCCTTAGTTTTTTTAATTTTTATTTTATGTTTTTCATAGATTTTTGTAGCATGATTGGGTGAGGAGAATCTCCTCGATTTGTAAAAATCCCATAATGACATGAAATTTAATCATTTTCTACTCTAGAAATGAATTGTCGTTTAAATGTGAGAATTTATGTCAGGGTTATCAAACTAAAATAAATATATGATAGATAATAAGTATTTCCCCTAAGACTGAATCCCAAAAACATTTTATTTATTCATCAATTCATTCTGTTTTCATTGCGTGATTTTCTATATTTTTAAATAATAAAAAAACCACAATAAAAATTATCATTGTTGTCATTAGATAATAAAAAATGAGATATCTTCTGTGATATAGATAAAGACGGAAAAAAACTGAAAGTCTCCTCAAGAGAGAAAACCTTGTTCATCCACATTATTGAATTAAGACAAATATAATTTCTTTTTACCACACACGGAGATAGGCATGTGCCAAAAATGGTTCTGTTTTCAGGGATCCAATCAGTAGTCCATTTACTTTGTCTATTTTCCTTTCTTAGATAGATTTAATTTCAAAAAAATACTAAAAATTACTTCAATGGTGTATTCAAATTCAGATTATTATTCATGGATAAATTACTCAGAAGTGTAGAAACAATATTAAGATGATTAATATTTTAGAAGAGCACATATAGAAGAAAATAGATAAAGAGTTAAACAACTAATGAAAAAGGCAGATATTGTTTTTAAAATGTTCGTGAATTAATGGAGAAAACCAACCCAAATCCAAAAAAATAACATGATAAAGTTTTTGAATAAATTTCACAACTAATCTATAAAATTGAAGAACCTGAGGAGGCAATGTAAGAAGACATAACTACAAAGCTACATGTGGGATATAGAAAAATAATGAATGAATTATTGATTAAATATTATGAACAATCTAATCACATCATTTCATGTAATGAAGAAGACACAACACAATAGAAGGAAGACACCACCAAAGTGGTGGAATTTGAATTGAAAATGGAGGAACCTAACATCCTAACTCTATCAACTAAGATTCTAATCCAAGAGGAACTTACCACTAGAAAAAGATTGAATATGTACAAAATCAGGGAGTTCATCCTTTCTTTGACCATATCACTTCATGATTTATTGAATATGAATTTTAGCACACTCTTTATTGTATTTATTATACTGAATCCAAAAATCATTACTATTCCATGGAGGATGAAGAAGAAGAAGGTTGTACACCTACTGAGGAACATATGGAGCCCCTGGACATGTTTAATATTTTATGAAGATAGATTTTGAAGATATTATTGTATATTTTTCTTTGGAAAAAATTCCAAAAGATACTTACATTGACAGGGAATAATTTGATATTGATAATTCATGTTTTAATTTTATTTAAATATAATTACACTATAACATTCTCTTGGACTATTCTTTTGATGCATCATTAATAGATAAATCATTGTATAGATAAGAGGAGGTTTCACACATAGAAAAAATAGACGAGGATGACTCATACATAATCCTACCCCTATAAGAATGTTACACCTTATGGTGAAGGGAGTGTAGCAGGTGTACATCTTCAATGGATAATTATTCATCCAGAAGGATAAAGAACAAGATGCGATAATTCATATTTGGTTATTCAAATAAAATAAGCTTCATCCTGCACAAGAATTTGGATAATAGTTGGTATTAGCCTTGGGAGGTAGTGAAAATTCATCACCCACATGGGGGACTGTACAAATGGTTATCCCTTTCTTTAGAGGAATTTATATTTGAATTTTATTTTGTTTGAATAAGCTTAGTTTGGATTCGACTCCCTCTATCATTTTTAGCTTAAAAAATATGAAACTTTTTCTCAATTGTGTAATTCAATTTAATTGGTTCATAAAAGATTAAGTCGTCCCTTAAACATGATAAAAAATGAATCATATTCATTTCAAAAGGTAGTTCATTTTTATTATTAATACCTTAAAATACTTAATTTGTTTTTCAAAATCATCTTTTGATATTAAAGAAAATCATTTCTTTCCCACACTTGGATTGTGTTTCACTTTACTTGTCTAGGAGATATGATTTTACTAGGAATATTTTCATGAAATTTTTTAGACATCAATGTTGATATGATTAAATCATTAAAACAGATAATTAAATTTTTAAAATGAAGTATGGATATTAAAATGATGAATCGCGATTTAAAGGAATTAATTGATTCATGTAAATAAATTTGATTACCATTTTTTACATACATTAAATTTATGAAATTCTTGTAATTTGATTTTTTATTATCATTCATGTCTTATGTGAATGTAGAAATTCATATTTCACATTCCTGAGTGGATTTCTAGACCATTTACTTCCTATTTTATATTGAGTATTTTTCATGAGTTATCTTGGGACATGTCACCTACCAGAACATATATTGAAACTTGTCAAAGATATGAATATTAAAAAAATCATTAAAATGATTGATGGATATTTTAAAAAATCACTTATCCTTGAATTCCACCTTAATATTAATACTTATTTAGCTCATAGAGACCATGAATATGTATTAAATTGTAAAAAGTGAATAATTTTGGATTTTTTACATATTTTTTTTCATGGTTGTATTGGTAATATTGTTAAAAAATATAATTCAAAATTGATTGATATTTTTGAAATCATTATTTTATTTCATTCAACATTTTATTCTATACTAAGGGCTGATTCAAGCATCGAGATGCCTTAAAAATCATTGAATTTGAAAAACATTTTGGGTGGAAAATATTGACCCCACCACGGTAATAGAAGTCTATCTCAACCTAAACACCTCAAAGGGAGTTGATTCCATGTATTATTGAACTAGGACACATAAAATCATTTATAAATATAATTTTAGGGAATTTTAAATTCATTAAGGTTTCTATTGGATGTTTTTATTTTGAAGAATGCTTCTTGAAACCTTCCTCCAGAAAATGTAGCAGACAATTAAAAATTCATAAATCTAATATCCAATGGAAAATTGTGAAAAAATATTGATAGGATACCTGAAATAATGTGTGGAAAAGACTTTCTGAAGGATATGATGTGTGAATAATCTGTTGAATGGGTAAAAAGTGAAATATTTTAGAGGACTGATTCTACATATAAATGGAGAGGATCTCCTAACTCTCAAATCATTCCATTTTGTCTGATTCCACTCTATTCCACTCAATCTCATTCGAGGCACCATGGATGAGATCTCCCCCAAGAGAGGTCATCTTTAAATCTAACCCTTTTATTATTTTTATTATTTTAATCTTCATTTTAGTTTTAATTTCAATTGTTATTAAAATTTTAGTTTTATTAATCCTTGCATTTCTGATTCACCATCAATCCAACAATTCTTTTTTCTCAATTATCTATTTTTATTATTAGTATTATTTTCTTTACTAAAAATAAAACTAATTATTATATTATTATAATTATTAGTATTATTATAATTAAAGTATTATTATTTTAAAACTATTTTATCTTCTACCTATCTCCTTTTTTTAATACTCTTTTCGTAATTATAATATTAATATTATTAAATAATAGTATCATTATTATTATGTTAACAATCAATATATGCTATTTATTCTTATTCCATCTTTCTCCGCCCATCCATCCACAATTGTGATCACTTACTCTCAGAAATGGGAGACTAACCTCGAGGCTTGGACCGAGGGGAGGTCAAGGAGTTCATGAGTTTTCTTTAATGTTTATTTTAGTTTGTCATATATTTGAGTAGCGTGATTTGGTGAGGAGAATGTCCCCGATTCGTTCACATCCCCTAATGACATGTAATTTAAAATTTCTCTATTCTAGAAATGAATAGTTATTTAAATGTGAGATTTTAGGTTTCGATAATCAATATAAAATCTTTATATAAAAGAAAATAATGATTGATCCTAAGAATGATTCCAAAAACAATATTATATCATCATAAAATAATTATATTTGGATTACATGAATGTTTATATTTTTAAATAATCCAAAACCCAAAAAAATCATAATTTTCATTAGATAATAAAAAACGAAATGAGATAGCTTATGTGATATAGATAAAGTAGGTGAAAAACATAATGTCTCTTCAAGGGAGATGACCTTGATCAGCCACTGTACTGCATTAGAGGAAATATAATTTCTTTTTTCCATAACACGTGATGGGCATGTGTCAAAACTGGTGCCATTTTGTGGGAGCCAATCCATAGTCCATTTAATTTTTCTATTTTCACTTCTTAGGTAGATTTCATTTGTTTCAAAAGAATACTTCTATGTTGACTTCAAATTAGGATTATTATGCACAGATGAATTACTCATATGTGTAGAAACAATAAGAAGAATTATATTTTAAAACATATCAGGTGGAATAACATAAATAAAGCATTAAATAACTAATGGGAAAGGCTGATAGGGTATTTTTCTATATTTGTGAATTAATTGATCAAACCCAACTAGATCCGAAGTAAGAACCTGAGAAAGTGGTGGATGAAATTTCACAACTTATCTATGAATCTGAATTACTTGAGGAGGTAATGTAGAAAGACGTTACTATTAAGGTACAACTGGGATATCAACAAATAATGTATAAATTCTCGATTAAATGTCAAGAACTACCTGATCTCATCATTCATCATTTAGAAGTAGAGTCACCACAATAGACGTAAGACACCACCCATGTTCATGGAATCTAAGGTGTAAATGGAGGATCCCCACTACCTACCATTATCTACTAAGATTCTACTCTAATTGGTACCTACCACTGAGTGAAAGAGTGAATCTGAACCAACTCAAGGAGTTGAACCTTTCTTTGACCATACCTCTTATAGATTTTTGGTAAATGAATTATATCAAACACCATAATGTTTTCATTATAATGAATCAAAAAATAATTATTATGCCATTGAGGGAGAAGAATAACCTTTATGTAAACATACTAACGAACAAATGGGGCCTCGAGATATGTTGAATATCTATTGAAGGATGTTTATGAGGAGATTTTAGTGGATATTCCTAAGTAAAAAAAATTCAAAAATCCACTTACAATGATGGGGACGAATTTTCTCTTAATACATAAGTTTTTAATTTTATTTAAATCGAATCACACTCTAACATTCCATTGGACTATTATATTGATGCTGCATTAAAAGAGAAACCACAATACAGACAATAGGATGTTGCACACATAGCAACCAAGAAAGAGGATGACTCATACTAAATCCTACCGCACCAAGAAATCTATACCTCATTGTGAAGAGGGAGGAGATGGTGTACACAATACATTGATCATTACTCACCTAAATGGATAAAGAAAAAGCTAGGAAAATACAAATTTGGTTGTTCCCATCAAATAAGCTTCATCCTCAACGAGATTTTGGGTAACAGTTGGTACTTCACTCAGAAGGTAGTAAAAATTTATGTCCCATGGGGGGGGGGGATTATATGAAGGCTAATCCATTATTTTCATTCATGGAATTTATTTTTTAATAATTAGTGCATTATGCATCCCCCTCCCACTATATTTTAAATCTTATAAGACATGAACCGTTTTCTTAATTTTTTTAATTCATTTTTCTCGTTTTATAAAGGGTAAAGGCAACCCCAATTCTTAAAGAAAATTTCTAATATTCATTTCAAAAGTATTTTTATTTTTATTACTTAATCTTTTAAACAACTTATATTTCTTTTAAAAATCATCTTTTAATCTTTAATGAAAAAAATATTATTCCCACACTTAGATTATGTTTTACTTGACTTGTCTAGGAGACATGAGTTTTTTAGGAGTCATATGATGAAATGTTTTGGATTTCAACATTGATTGGATTTAATCATTAAAATCTAGAATTGAATTTTTAAAATGAATCATGGATATTAAAATGATGACTCATTATTTAATGGAATTAATTGATTCATGTAAATGAAATTTTTCTACCATTTTTTCCATAAAATGAATTTATGGAATTTTTGTGAATTGATTTATTATTATTATTATTATTATTAATGTCTTAATTGATTTCCCCAATTCATATGTCCCATTCCCAAGAAGATTTCTAGACCATGTACTTCCAAATTTATCTTAAATATTATTCTTGAGTGATCATGGGACATGTCACCGACAATTAGTTGTATTGATACATGTCAAAGTTATGCATATTAAAAACACATTTGAAATGTCTGATAAATCATTAAAAAAATACTGTATCCTTGAATACCATGTTTACATTAATATTTTATTATAACATAGATACCATTAATTACCTTTATAGGGATGTTCCATGTTTCATTCCATTTAATCCATTCCTACCCTATTCTTAGCATTTTCATGATATTTTAAGGATGAAGTGTGGGTGTAAAATGAATCTTGGTATAAGTGAAGATATACCATGTAAGGAAGAAGTGTAGAGGTTTTATTATTGTAATTTTAAAAGTTTCAGTAATAATACATTATAATTTATTAATTTCCCCTCTTGAATTAAAAAAATTAAAAAAGTGACAAAAAGTACCAAAAAAACATAAACTGGGTTATCATTTGGGAGAACCAAAACTCATCATTTTATAGAAAGATAATCTTTTGATTTTATTTTGTTAGGTTATATATGTGAGTCTTGATCTTATATTAAAACTAAGATAATGAACAAAATGTTAAAAAGTAAAAAAAACATTCACGAAGGATCACAAATCATTCTTTATGCATAATTTGATCATGACATTACTTTGAGTATTGGGGAAGTGGGTGATATTACTTTGAAGGGTAAAATATCATTACATTTTTTGATATCATAAATTGTAATTGAGAGATAAATCACCTCCATGAGCATTAATTATTACAACATCAAATCCTACCAACATTGATCCTGAGTGTGATTTGAACCTTTATTGAAAATTCCTCATGTTTTTATTTTAGTTTTCAATATAGAGTAGAAAAAGTAATTCATTTACAAGATTATGGATATGAAGTCGGTTCTCATTAAATGAGAAAAAAATTATTGAATTTTTTCAAGAGTGATTAAATAATTTAATCAAAATTGATATAAATCATGACTTTTAATGTTTAATAATAATGAATTCAAGAGTATAATAATGAAAGGATAAGTTCAATCATTTTTCAAAGGGGAAAAAATACAGGATTTAATTAATTATTTTAAAAAATGGAAATTAATTTGTTATTTTATTTTTATTTTTGAATGATTTATTTTATATTGAAAATTGTTTTATTTTATTTCATGGGAATTAGATTATTGGTAGCATTGGTGTACACTAATTTATATGATGAGATTTTATGCTTGATGACAGGAAAGGTTTATACGTGGGGGGTATTTGACAAAGAATATTTTTGTTGATATTTTTAATTAAATAATGAATATTTTCAAATTTTTAAAATGAAAAAAAACCCTTTTAATTGATTATTTTATAAAAATAATTGGTAATTTGAATTATTGAAATAAAATGGTCTAAATTATGAAAAGTGATTAATTCCTTATTTTTGACATATTTTTTCATCAAGTTTTTTTGGTCATTTAGTTAAAAATATAATTAAAAATTGAGTAATTATTATTTTCTAAATCCCTATTCCATTTCCTTGAACATTTTCTTCTAGACCATGGGCTCATAAGAGAATCAAGGAGCTTTAACTAAAAAACTCTGTTGATGAATTTTCCAGGCAGACAACGGGGACCCTACCACTATAAATGAAGCACATCTCGACCTATACACCTCCAACGAATGAGATTAAACATAGAATAGAATGAGGACACTTATGTATGTTTCTGAAATTAATTTTTGGTAGTTCTAAAGTCATTAATATTTCTATTAGATGTTATATTTTTTAAGAAAATTTCTTGGAATGATCCTCAAAAAAAGAAACAGTAAATTAAAAATTCTTAACTCTTGCATACAATGGAAAAATAAGCTAAACTTTGTAGTGGAAGGACACAAAAATGTGGGGTAATATTTTTATTAAGGAAACCATGTAACGCCCCAAGATTTTATGAAAAATATTCTTTTTAATTTCATTAATGTCTTGTGTTGTACGCTACAACAAAAGAAGCTTTCACAATACGCATCCTTGACTTTCCTTCCGTTACACGCAATCGCGACCTTCCTCGATAGCGTGTGTAGTACGCAATACTGAGTTTCACGAAACAACGATATGCTATTAAAATATTATTAAAACTAGCCGTTATGAATAGTAATAACCACTTTTTGGAAATTTTGTAAATTTTATTTTTCAAAATGGAATTCATTTTTGGATTCGGAGTATCGAATTTAGCCTAAGGTGAAATTTTTGTACTTTTCGGATAACTTTCATATTCTAATGAATAGTGAAAATTACTAAATTATAATTAAAAACAACTTTTTTAATCAAAATAATTAATAGTGATAAATTATTAATTTGAGTGGTTTTAAAGTATATTTAGAATATATTTTTACAATTTAATACAATGTTGGTCATTGTTTGTAATTTCACATTTAAACCAGACATAATCAAGTGTCAATCTTTTGATAGATTTTGTTTCTTAAAAAACACGCTATTTGTTTTAACAGCGGGATTTAATTATAAAATTAATTAATGAAACTTCTATGTTATGAATTTGGTAAAATAGACTTCATTTTTGAAATCGGAATATGAAATATAGCTTAGGATGAAATTTTGGCATTTTTCTGAAAACTTTCAATTTTTGATGAATAGTGAAACCACTAAGTGGTAGGTTAAAAACGGAATTTTGCATAAAACTTAATTTTACCGCTTCTGTGAATGGAATTTCGAAAATCCGAGAGACACGGTTAATATCAAGGACTAAAATGTGGTTCAATGAGATGAAAATAATTTTTGGTGAATAGTAACTTTTTACTTTTTTTTACCGCGGTTAATAGTAAATAGGGTAACTAAGGGTAAATATGATATTACTATTACCCTAACACATGTCCTAATTCTATTGGACAAGTGTAATTCGACCAAAAACAAACTTAGGAATAAAATATGACCATTTAGGCCCACTTGGATTAGATTAAGACATTTATTATGAATTTATTTAAAGAAGGGTTAAAATAGTTAAAATCAAAGTTTAATAAGTAAATCATTTTTAATATGGGGTTATACATAAGATAAATTCGATTGTAAATATTAATTAGAAAGCTAAAAAGATTTCCTACATGATGGTATTTTATTTGTAATTTTTAGACATCAAATAAGTTAATTTATTTATGACACAACGATGATGCAGTAATTATCTTATTAATGAAATATTGACATAATTGATGTTATAAACACCAAAATAAATGTAATTTGAGATTTTTTATGAATTCCACTAATTGTCTAGGTTACTATGACATATTAATGTTGATTTAATCAACTTGGTTCGAACATATAATTCTGTTATGACTTTCACAAAAATCATATATCAAATAGTGTCAAAATTGACACAAAATAGTTTTTAAATCAAATATTATATTATTAATTGTTATTTTATTCCTAAAAATCTAAGGTTCGGCCAAATGACTTAGATAAGGATATATATATTAATAATAAACAATTTGTGGTTCGTTTGGCATGTTATAATAAGTTTATTAACCATATAGTGAAAGAAAACAAAAAGACACGGTAAAAGTTAAATTATTTAACTTAGAGTTAAATATAATTGATAAGGTTTAAAATAATATCCAAACATGTCTAAATTTGATTGGTTGATGAGATTACAACCCTATCTCATCTAATCTTCGAATATGAGTCATTTTTGGAGGTTTTTAGGTGGGGTTAGATTTATTATAAATTAATATTTTTAAGAATTCCTAAGGTGCCCCTCTCCTCCCTTATAAAAGGGCACCGCCTCCCCCTCCTCCTCACACCAATTTTGAGCACTCAAGCTCGGCCAACCCCTGCCATTTTCTCCTCTCCACTTTCCTAAAATAATCCTAGAGGTTCTGGTCTTCTCCAAAGACCAATCTTAGTTCCTTAAGTGGAGGATTCAAAGAGGCGTTCCAAAGAAGAGGTAATATCCATTACCGATCTTTTCAATTTCTTTCTTCTTCAACTTCTTCTTCTTTAGTTGTTTCATGATAAAGTAATAACATCAGTATTACTTACATACTGATATGTTATTATAAATATGAAACAACCCTAATTCACCTTCTATCCATCCTACGGAAAAATGAAATCACCGCGCGTGCGTACGTACGGAATACCGTCTCCACGCCGTGGTGTAATCTATTTTCCACCATCACCTTACAAGGATGGGTATAATGGTGTAATGAGTAACTACATATTATTATTATGAAGTAATATTGATACTGAAATAATATATATATACTCCAATACAATTCCACGATCATAGGAACGATATCATCACTCGTGCGTACGTACGGAATACCGTCTCCACGATGTGATGCGACTCGTTCTACATGATCTTCATTTCATAATGATTATATAAATGAATTTAATGAATGAATATGGTATATACTACACTAATAACATTATGTAAATGAATTATCTATAACCTAAAGATAAGAATAAGAATTTATTCGACAAAACACGCATATGAACAAAAAGTTATAAAGACCCGAGTAACAAGTAACAATGAAATATTACTAACAAGAAGCTAATAATATGACCATATATGATATCATATCAATATGTATGATTCTGGAATAAGTCAATAAAATTATTTAAACCATTATACAGGAGCTTCGGACACGTACAAAGCTAATCGGACCTAAGGTAAGGGAAATATCACAATCTCATTTTTATCCGAGATTGTTTATTCGTAAGTATTTACTGGGGTGTATTTTATCATCCACATCCATGTTCCCTCAATATGAAATATTGTTTCCATCCACTTGCAATAGTTTAAATCCAATTTTACCCTTAGGTGAGTTTTTAGTAAAGAATATGAAAGGAATCTTTTGTCGTTTTTTCCGTACGAGGTACTTTTTGACTTTTCCGACAAAAGTACGAAGAATGTTTTTTTTTACTTATATGGCATGAATGGATTTTTAAAACATTGTTTCCAAGAAGCTTCCTTTACAAGTTTTCAAGTTTATTTTTAATCAACTTCTTTTATTTTAAAGTTTTATGACATGTTATGAAAGGAAAAATGTTTTTGAAGAAGAAAGGATATTTTCCTCAAGAATGGAGTTCAAGTGATTTTCAAAATTATTTTCCATCTAAGATAATAAAGGGTTCTGTTTTTATCCCTATTATTACATTGATTTGATCATGTTGTTATGGAATTATTTTTATGAATTCATTTATCTTATATGAATTGATTTATGATGTCATGATGTTTCAAGAATCCCATTTTTGTTTCATGTGTTATGCGATGATGTATGTTTTATGATTATGTGGCACACATAAGAAAGGATTCATTATAAGATGGGTGGGACCTATATCTCCCTCCAATTCATTGGGTAAAGATTTTATATCTCATGAGATAGACATGGCTGGAACGGAAGGTTATTCCGGTTCAGTGATACAGGACTGAAACGAGGAGTGAACTCGGTTCAGAAAGGGACTTTGTCCACTAAGATAGTCTTGGCAATGAGTCTTGACTAACAAGAAATGATTCTCTATGATTATGTGTGTATTCCACAATGAGTAATGTTTTAAGTTATGATTTCATTTCACTACTATGATTTATCCCATGTTATGAAATTATGCTCTCTTTTGCAGGTTAAGATTTCCAAAAATGTTATGTTCTTATGAAAATTATGTGATTGATATTTCCTTTGTTTACCCTTACTGAGCATTTGAGCTCACCCTTTTATGTTTTCTTTTCCCCAGGATATAAAGAAAGGTTTTAGGTAGAAAAAAGGGATGACCTTTATGGGAGATATTGAAGAACTTTCACCATGATTAGAAGATTACGTTCCGAGTTTCCAAAGACACTAAACTATTACGATCCTTTAGTGTGTGTTTTTGTTATATACTAAGTATTCCGCAAATGTAATGTAATGTCCATGTACGTCAAGATACGGGTCTCTACAGTTGGTATCAGAGGCAAAGGAGGTAGGAATGTATCCGATCCTTGGGAACTCTCACATGTGAGCGTTGGACGAAGCATGGTTCTCCGCCCAAGGGCTTCATGAGGAAATGGTTGCCACTGGGGATGGTGGTGTGTCCCGCCCAGGGGGTGTAGCCGCCCATGGAGTGCCCTGATAGGTATCAATTGTAGTCCACTGGAAGTAATTCTGGACCGCTACAGTTGGTATCAGAGGAAAGGTTTAGTCAACCTTTGGAAACTAGGATGCAAAAACGTTAGTGAGATCCCTAGAGATATTTCTAAGGTATGTCTAGGGATGTCCCTAGGGATAAGTATACGTATAGGTTATAGTAATAGAATTACGCTAACGATCATAGAATTAAACCTAAGAGTTGGATATTGAAGGTACTCCCCCTTTATTATGTTGTTTTCCCTAGCATGATTTTTGCCTCTCACACTATTCTTTTTGGGTTTTAGACGATGGCTGGAACCCGAAGGAACCGTGTTGATCAATGCAATGGACAATGCAATGATTGCCCTCCTGAACAAACAAATGTTATGGGAGATGGAGTGAAAAATCTTATTGCTATACTTACACAAGCTATGAATCATTCTGGACTTCCAAATGAGCAGAGAAGGGAACAATATTCTATTGAGTCCTTCATGAGGCAACGTCCACCTTCTTTCAGTGGGACTTCCGATCCACTTGTTGCTGAACAATGGATCAGTACCACTGAAAAGATATTTTCAGTTCTTCAATGTTCTGAACATGATAAAGTCATCTTAGCAGTATATCGTTTGGAAGGTGAAGCTGATCAATGGTGGAATCTTATCAAGAATACGAGGCCAAGGGATGAAATTGAGTCCATGGAATGGGACGAGTTCAAGAACTTGTTTTTCAGTAAGTACTTCCCTCGTATTCTTCGAACAAAGATGGAAAAGGAGTTTATTGAGCTGAAGCAGAAGGATGATGAATCTGTTGGTATATATGAATCGAATTTTACAAGACTTGCAAGGTATGCATCTGGCATTATCATCCAACCTGAAAGTAAAGTTGATCGATTTTTCAGTGGCTTAAAACCAAGTCTTCGAAGGGCATTAGCTATAAGAGACTTCAGTAGCTATGAAGAAATTGTGCGTTGTGCTATCAAGGTAGAAATGGAAGTTGGTGTTACATATCCATCTAATGGTTTTGACAAGAAACGAAAGATGGAGTTCAAGGAGAAATCTCATAATAATGGTGAAAAGAAGATGAATGTTTCCTTATGCACAAAGTGTGGAAAGAAGCATGGTGGAGATTGTCTTAAAGGAACTAGAAAATGTTTTAAGTGTGGAAAAGAAGGTCATCGAGCAGCTGAGTGTCGAAGTAATGGAAAAAGGGTTTCTAATGATGTGAATAAAGCAAACACTGCAGAGAACGCACCGCCAACACTTCAATGCTTCAAGTGCAAGGAAATGGGGCATTATGCTAATAATTGCCCTAATCCAAGGGTTAGTGATGAACAACATGAGCAACCACTGAAGGAAAAGGACAAAGGGAAATCACATGCGATCACTATTGGAAATGTTGAATATGATAACGATGTGGTGGAATGATTAAGTGTTTATGTAATGGGATTCCAAAATAATGTTGTATTATGGAGTATTGGAATATTTATGTATTGGTTTAATGTGGTATTCAAAGTGATTGAGATATTTTTGGAAATAAGATGATATGCGCATAATGAAGGGAAAATAAGAAAATGAAATGTTTAAAAATATTCATGAGCTCATGATTGATATAAGGACTAAGTGATATCATGGATTGAGTATATAGAATTTTGAGGATTTTGGTATGTGGAAGTGTTAACTTTTAACTGCATTCATGTTTTCACTAAGGTATTCAAGAGAATACATGATTAAGGACTTTGAATGTTTAGAATGTGACCAACAAAACATATCTTATGATATGTGGGGATCAACGACAGTATTAAATCTCTGGTAATCGTTGTCACTATATTATGAGAGTGGACTGCAGTATTATGGATAAGCCTAAAGATTGAAATGGATTATGTTGGACATAAGTGAGTATTGTTTAAGGATCGAAGTTTTCTCGATATTATTGATGGGATGTTATAGTAATATAGTTTTAGAAAAAGGACAACCTGCAGGACGGGCGACAGCCCATCGCTTCGGACAAGGCTGTAGGAATCGAACCCACAACCGAAGTGCGACTGGCCTTTATCGCCTACCACTGGCCTACAAGAAGTCCCTATTTAGTAGAAACTAGTTTTATTATATTAAGTAGTATGATATATGAAGTATAAGTCCATTTAGGAACTATATATGATTAATCTTACTATAGAATGACTTATGTATATTTAATAACTTTTTGTTTGAGACAGATGGAATGAACCGTCATTCTATCACATGATCTGCTAACACTTCACGAATAACAAATTCAACTTCATTTATTTAAGAGATGAAGTGGAAATTGTTCAAGGCACGAACAACAGTGATATTGTATCAAAATAAAGTAAGTATTTATTCTAATTCAAATTTTCAACTTTAGGGAAATGATCTTGAAAACCAAAAATGTTGTCCTAGTGATCTTATACCTGATGAATCAGATGGTACCTTAGATCGTCACAAATTTATGGCTTTGTGATTACTGGCTTTTCCATAGCCATGTTCTCTACCACTCTCCATCAGAACATGATGGTTAGATTTCTCTTCCATATCCATATTTTCACCTATGCGGAAACCCAGTGATTAGTTTATTTGGTAATCGTTACATTTCATACTTTAGTTTTTAAAGCCATGTTTTGGTATTCCTTTTTACGATGTGGGTTTCTATCAAAGAAAATTTTGAATAGTAAACCATTTATAACCCCGACGAATTTCGAGGGCGAAATTCATTTTAAGGGGGGTAGAATGTAACGCCCCAAGATTTTATGAAAAATATTCTTTTTAATTTCATTAATGTCTTGTGTTGTACGCTACAACAAAAGAAGCTTTCACAATACGCATCCTTGACTTTCCTTCCGTTACACGCAATTGCGACCTTCCTCGATAGCGTGTGTAGTACGCAATACTGAGTTTCACGAAACAACGATATGCTATTAAAATATTATTAAAACTAGCCGTTATGAATAGTAATAACCAATTTTTGGAAATTTTGTAAATTTTATTTTTCAAAATGGAATTCATTTTTGGATTCGGAGTATCGAAATTAGCCTAAGGTGAAATTTTGGCACTTTTCGGATAACTTTCATATTCTAATGAATAGTGAAAATTACTAAATTATAATTAAAAACAACTTTTTTAATCAAAATAATTAATAGTGATAAATTATTAATTTGAGTGGTTTTAAAGTATATTTAGAATATATTTTTACAATTTAATACAATGTTGGTCATTGTTTGTAATTTCACATTTAAACCAGACATAATCAAGTGTCAATCTTTTGATAGTTTTTGTTTCTTAAAAAACACGCTATTTGTTTTAACAGCGGGATTTAATTATAAAATTAATTAATGAAACTTCTATGTTATGAATTTGGTAAAATAGACTTCATTTTTGAATTCGGAATATGAAATATAGCTTAGGATGAAATTTTGGCATTTTTCTGAAAACTTTCAATTTTTGATGAATAGTGAAACCACTAAGTGGTAGGTTAAAACGGAATTTTGCATAAAACATAATTTTACCGCTTCTGTGAATGGAATTTCGAAAATCCGAGAGACACGGTTAATATCAAGGACTAAAATGTGGTTCAATGAGATGAAAATAATTTTTGGTGAATAGTAACTTTTTACTTTTTTTTACCGCGGTTAATAGTAAATAGGGTAACTAAGGGTAAATATGATATTACTATTACCCTAACACATGTCCTAATTCTATTGGACAAGTGTAATTCGACCAAAAACAAACTTAGGAATAAAATATGACCATTTAGGCCCACTTGGATTAGATTAGGACATTTATTATGAATTTATTTAAAGAAGGGTTAAAATAGTTAAAATCAAAGTTTAATAAGTAAATCATTTTTAATATGGGGTTATACATAAGATAAATTCGATTGTAAATATTCATTAGAAAGCTAAAAAGATTTCCTACATGATGGTATTTTATTTGTAATTTTTAGACATCAAATAAGTTAATTTATTTATGACACAACGATGATGCAGTAATTATCTTATTAATGAAATATTGACATAATTGATGTTATAAACACCAAAATAAATGTAATTTGAGATTTTTTATGAATTCCACTAATTTTCTAGGTTACTATGATATATTAATGTTGATTTAATCAACTTGTTTAGAACATATAATTCTGTTATGACTTTCACAAAAATCATATATCAAATAGTGTCAAAATTGACACAAAATAGTTTTTAAATCAAATATTATATTATTAATTGTTATTTTATTCCTAAAAATCTAAGGTTCGGCCAAATGACTTAGATAAGGATATATATATTAATAATAAACAATTTTTGGTTCGTTTGGCATGTTATAATAAGTTTATTAACCATATAGTGAAAGAAAACAAAAAGACACGGTAAAAGTTAAATTATTTAACTTAGAGTTAAATATAATTGATAAGGTTTAAAATAATATCCAAACATGTCTAAATTTGATTGGTTGATGCGATTACAACCATATCTCATCTAATCTTAGAATATGAGTCATTTTTGGAGGTTTTTAAGTGGGGTTAGATTTATTATAAATTAATATTTTTAAGAATTCCTAAGGTGCCCCTCTCCTCCCTTATAAAAGGGCACCTCCTCCCCCTCCTCCTCACACCAATTTTGAGCACTCAAGCTCGGCCAACCCCTGCCATTTTCTCCTCTCCACTTTCCTAGAATAATCCTAGAGGTTCTGGTCTTCTACAAAGACCAATCTTAGTTCCTTAAGTGGAGGATTCAAAGAGGCGTTCCAAAGAAGAGGTAATATCCATTACCAATCTTTTCAATTTCTTTCTTCTTCAACTTCTTCTTCTTTAGTTGTTTCATGATAAAGTAATAACATCAGTATTACTTACATACTGATATGTTATTATAAATATGAAACAACCCTAATTCACCTTCTATCCATCCTACGGAAAAATGAAATCACCGCGCGTGCGTACGTACGGAATACCGTCTCCACGCCGTGGTGTAATCTATTTTCCACCATCACCTTACAAGGATGGGTATAATGGTGTAATGAGTAACTACATATTATTATTATGAATTAATATTGATACTGAAATAATATATATATACTCCAATACAATTCCACGATCATAGGAACGATATCATCACTCGTGCGTACGTACGGAATACCGTCTCCACGATGTGATGCGACTCGTTCTACATGATCTTCATTTCATAATGATTATATAAATGAATTTAATGAATGAATATGGTATATACTACACTAATACCATTCTGTAAATGAATTATCTATAACCTAAAGATAAGAATAAGAATTTATTCGACAAAACACGCATAAGAACAAAAAGTTATAAAGACCCGAGTAACAAGTAACAATGAAATATTACTAACAAGAAGCTAATAATATGACCATATATGATATCATATCAATATGTATGATTCTGGAATAAGTCAATAACATTATTTAAACCATTATACAGGAGCTTCGGACACGTACAAAGCTAATCGGACCTAAGGTAAGGGAAATATCACAATCTCATTTTTATCCGAGATTGTTTATTCGTAAGTATTTACTGGGGTGTATTTTATCATCCACATCCATGTTCCCTCAATATGAAATATTGTTTCCATCCACTTGCAATAGTTTAAATCCAATTTTACCCTTAGGTGAGTTTTTAGTAAAGAATATGAAAGGAATATTTTGTCGTTTTTTCCGTACGAGGTACTTTTTGACTTTTCCGACAAAAGTACGAAGAATGTTTTTTTTAACTTATACGGCATGAATGGATTTTTAAAACATTGTTTCCAAGAAGCTTCCTTTACAAGTTTTCAAGTTTATTTTTAATCAACTTCTTTTATTTTAAAGTTGTATGACATGTTATGAAAGGAAAAATGTTTTTGAAGAAGAAAGGATATTTTCCTCAAGAATGGAGTTCAAGTGATTTTCAAAATTATTTTCCATCTAAGATAATAAAGGGTTCTGTTATTATCCCTATTATTACATTGATTTGATCATGTTGTGATGGAATTATTTTTATGAATTCATTTATCTTATATGAATTGATTTATGATGTCATGATGTTTCAAGAATCCCATTTTTGTTTCATGTGTTATGCGATGATGTATGTTTTATGATTATGTGGCACACATAAGAAAGGATTCATTATAAGATGGGTGGGACCTATATCTCCCTCCAATGCATTGGGTAAAGATTTTATATCTCATGAGATAGACATGGCTGGAACGGAAGGTTATTTCGGTTCAGTGATACAGGACTGAAACGAGGAGTGAACTCGGTTCAGAAAGGGACTTTGTCCACTAAGATAGTCTTGGCAATGAGTCTTGACTAACAAGAAATGATTCTCTATGATTATGTGTGTATGCCACAATGAGTAATGTTTTAAGTTATGATTTCATTTCACTACTATGATTTATCCCATGTTATGAAATTATGCTCTCTTTTGCAGGTTAAGATTTCCAAAAATGTTATGTTCTTATGAAAATTATGTGATTGATATTTCCTTTGTTTACCCTTACTGAGCATTTGAGCTCACCCTTTTATGTTTTCTTTTCCCCAGGATATAAAGAAAGGTTTTAGGTAGAAAAAAGGGATGACCTTTATGGGAGATATTGAAGAACTTTCACCACGATTAGAAGATTACGTTCCGAGTTTCCAAAGACACTAAACTATTACGATCCTTTAGTGTGTGTTTTTGTTATATACTAAGTATTCCGCAAATGTAATGTAATGTCCATGTACGTCAAGATACGGGTCTCTACAAACCATGTGTGAATGGCCCATTTAATCAGCCTAAACTATGACAAACTTTGTAGGATAAATTCTTCCCCTAAAAGGATATGAGCTCTTACCTTTCAAATGAATCCATTCCCTCTGATTCAATTCCATTATACTCAAACTCATTCTAGGCACCAAGAAGAATATAGTCACCTAGGTAGGCTGGCCACAAATCATCCACTTTTCCTCTTTTCATTTTTTACTTTTCTTTATTTTATTATTATTTTTAATTTTAATTTAAATTTTAGTTTTATTAATCCATGAATTTGTTTTTCTCCTTCCATCCCACATCTCTTCTTCCATCAATATTATTATTTTAATAATAAGTAATATTTTCATTTTTATTAGTATTAATAATAATAATAATAATATTATTATTATTATTATTATCATTATAACGTTTTTATATTAAAATAGTTTTATTTATCCGTCTCTAATTTTTAAAAAATTATATTTTTAATAATAATAATATTATTATTAAATAATATTATTATTAAAATATTAACAGTCATTGTAATTTTTTTTTCATTATCTCTCCCTCTACTCTCATCCATCGACTAGTGTGACCACTTACTCTTAGAAATTAGAGACTAACACCGAGGTTTGGCCTGATTGGTGGTCAAGGAGTACATTAGTGTTCTCTAATGTTAATTTTAAGATTGTGGTATATGTGTGTATCTTTCATGGGTCAATCGAATTCCCCAAAAGTAATGATATCCCAAATGAAATTTAAATTGAATATTTCTATATTTTAAAAAATAGTGATTCAAACGTGAGATTTCATGTATGGATTTTTAAACTTAAATCAAAATGTAAAATAAGATAATAGTTGATCCTAAGACTGAACACCAAAAACTTATAATTTCATCGTCAACTCATTCTGGTTTCATTGCATGATTGTTTATATTTATAAATAATAAGAAATCCAAAATTGAAATTTTCCATTCATTCATTAGATTATAAAAAACAAAAAGATATAGATTAGTTGATATAGATATAGTAGGTGAAAAAATTGAATTGCTCCTTAAAAAATATGACCCTTGTCAGCCAAATTTTTGCATTAGGAAAACTATAATTTCTTTTTTCCACGTCCCGGTATTGGTCGGCATCACGAAGCAATAACGACCGGTGGATTTTGGAGGTGGGATAGGGTACTAGGAATAATATTGTGTAACAGTTAAATAGATATATTTTTTTGAATGTGAGTATTGGGGAGCAATATGTGATATAATTTTATATTTGAATAGATGGGAACTTTTGGAATCACCCTTAATAGTTTCGGATAATGTGATGAATGTATTCGAAGGTGAATTTATCCAAAATAGAATTTTGAAAAGAGGAAGGTGGGTTGGGGTCTCTAATAAAAAAACCTGTATTTATCAGTGTTTATTAGCACTTCTAAAGGTTCTTTATTATCAGTGCATTATTTTTATCACTAATAAATGTTTCCCTTTATTAGTTCTTTATTCTCAACACTGATAATATATATCCTTAAACAATGATTTATTTTTACAGCTAAAAAAGGGTACCCTTTATCAGTTATATATTTTTAGCGATCATAAATAAGTCCTTTAGTATCATTTTTGTTGCACTAATAAAGGTACGAATAAATAAATTAATAATTAATAATTAAATACTAAAAATTTAAAAATGAATTTATTAAAATGATATTAAATTTTATATTAATTAAAAATTATGCATAAAAATTAATAAATAGATTATACTATATATAATTTATTAATACTAATAAATAGTTTGTATTAGATATTTAGAAATGAAAAAATAAAATTATAAAAAATTAAAACTTATAATAAGTACATTGAGAAAAATATTAAACATTTTATTAATTAGATGATTCTTGATAATGTTAATAAATAGTATTTATTAACTATATAGACAAATATTAAGGTATATAAATATTATTTATATATTAACAAATACTTATGAGCAATATAATAAATAGTCAAATAATTATTGATTAATGGTTTATTATTAAAAATTATTATGAAAAATAAATACTGACTAATTGCATAGAGTTATCGATTTATAATTGACTGATGTTTGACTTTTCAATATAACATTGTTCAATTGAGTTTTATAATGATTTCACATATACATAATTAATTCAATTTTATATATAATTCACACACACAAAACATATCCATTTTTTAAATATTATTAAATTGAACTTATTTTTAATTTATACAGTTTCACTCCTTTATAACACGCATGCATTAAAAATAAGATATTCATTAATAATGTGAAGAAATAATATGTAATAAAATAGTCGGGGTAAGATATTTATAAATACACATATTCATAGATAAATATATTTAAAAATTTACATACTATATTTATAAAACTATATATTTAACATTATATATAAATTAATGTATTTTTTAAAATAATTAAATAGTTTTAAATTTTTCTTATATTTATATAATTATTAAATTTATAATAAATTTATATAATCAATTAATATATTTACTATATTCATATTAATATTATATATATATATTTAAAATATATAATGATATAAATATTTTCTTATAAATATTTAAATAATATTAAATAAATTATTATATATTTAAATAATTATAAAATTATAATTAATATATTTAAATAATGAATATATTTAATATATGTATATTTATTTATATTTATTTAGTATATATATTTAGATTTTTTTATAATTATAATTATAAATACTTTTTGAGTACTTTCATTAGAGTTGACAAAGATGACGCTTTATCGGCACTTGAATAAATATCGTTGATAAAAATAATCTTTATAAACACTTCAATTAAAGTGTTGATAAAAATTTCCTGATCTAATTAAAAAACCATACTTGTTGAGAAATCATCATGATATCAGAATCTTTTCATGGAGCCACCGATTACAAGTGCACCTCCTTAGTGAATCATTGCTCAAATCAGAAAACCCCACTCAAATCACACAAACCCACTACCTCCATTTTCTCACACATCATCTAACATCCAAGGTTCAGTTATAGTTAGGGTTTCAGAAGAAAACATCGATGTCTGGATCTGAGGTTTCCAAACATTCTTCAACCTAGAATGGTAGGCATATGTGTTCCATTGTAGGTTTATCTTTTCTCTCTATATTTTTCATTTCGTAATCTGGATCTAAGGGTTTCTAATTTTCCTTTATTAGTTTTTATTTTCATTCTGTATTTGTGCTCTGGTTGTTGTATTCTATTTTTCTATTGTTTATGTTATGATTTTTTCTTAACTACTGTATTAAATATCCTATTTTGTTCATTTTAATTTTTTTTGTAAATCAATTTAATATATTATCTACATCTATACCCCAACATTCTTCTATATATTGAATCAATTTCCATTATAGGTTCTGAGACAATTGATTTAGAAACCCAACCCCTAGATAGATGATGGTGTGAAGCAGCAACCAAAGCTGATTTTATAAAATCCATTTAAGGGAATGTTTTTATTTAATTTATTGTTTAATAATTATATATTGGTTTTTTTCCATAAAAAATTATTTTCTCCGAATTGTGTTGTTTTATTTAAAGGGAATTCATTGTATGGGTTATAATATATTTAATTATTTTCAATGGACCTGTATTTTCAAAATTAGCATTGTGTTGTATTTATTTTACTATGTTGTGATATTCTTCTGTAAGGGTTACATATATTATTGTCAATTTATGTTTATATATATATATATATATATTCTGTATATATTATGTATATATATGTCAATATATATCTTTCAATAAATTTATATATGTTTTCAAAACATATAATTTAAGTGTGATTTTATAATTATTTATTAACGAAATATTTTTTTTATTTAGAAATTAGGATTGGATTATATTTATTTTTATTAATATTTTTAAAAAAAAATTCATTTGTTAAAAAATCATATGTATTAAAAATTAAATTGTGTGTGTGTGTGTGTCTAAATGTGTATGGGATAGACGTTGTAAGGGTTGGTGTGTTTTCTCCTTTTTTCTGATATATCTTGATAATGAGTATTATTTCATTATGCCAACTTCATTATGGGCCTCCCTTGAATATCAATGATGGGTCCATGAGTATTAGATAGCCTCCAAATAATCCTTAGGATTCAATATCATTTTTTTGAAAAAAATAGAATGGATATTGTCAAATTTTATATATTTGAAATTATTTTTATGTATTCATCAATGTGTGTGTTTCCAGTTTATGATGACATTTAAAGAAACATGTCACGTATTCAATGCCAATAAAATGTTTTCATATTGAATTTATACTTTAGTACCAGGATCCATCTGTCATTTCAGACATGTTTAAATCATCAGTACCTTAATCTGATGCACAATGTAACCTTTATGACTCTTAGTGCATTTTCTTAGTGAAAATGACATAAATTTTTATAAAAAGAAAAAAACCTGCTGAAAACAGAGAAAAAATATTCCTATTGTTTTTATATATTTGGGTTATAATTCATAAGTAATGTTTTATATTAAATAATCAACCACACCTTAATCCCTCTCACGGTTTTCCTGACATGACGCAATTTGATCGTTATTAGTTTAAAATTGACAGTTTAGTTCATAGATAGGTCACCCACTAAAAATAAATAAAACACACCCATATTTTCTTGAAAATTTATAGATTTTATTAAAAATTAATTTATGTTGTGTAGGTATTAGTCTCAGGTAAAACTGATACCTGATGTGACTGTTATGAGTCAAAGTGTATTTTTCCAGTTTAAAATTATATTTTTGTAAAAAAGATAAGTGACGTATTAAAACCCAATTAATCAGATAATATTGTTTTGATACCATATGAAAATTATCAATAATTCTTTTATGATTTCTAATAATTAACCACACCTCAATCAGACACACGGTGAGATAAATATGACTTAAATTTCATCGTTATATATAAACTTTTCATCATATTTAGTAAAAATAACAACTCAACTACTCAAAACATAGAAAAAAATTAGAATGTTCTGATACTTTTGGAAAATTATACATAAGTCATTTGTGATTCATAGGAATCATAAGCACCTCAATCCAGTGTAGAGTGTCACCGGCATGGATCTGAGATCATTTTTTCAATATATAATTATCATTTTTTTAAAATGCACATTACATCACCAAAACCAAGAAAATGATCCTAGATTGTTTTCTCTTCATTTAAATTTAGAATTCAATCCAGGATGGCCCATTAATTAGGAAATCATATTCAGTTCATCTTGGATTCTATTTAGATAATGTCTTGTACATTATAATGGACTACAAAGAGGGGATTTGGATTCTCGATAGAGGACCAAAATCCTTGAAACATTTATAAAAATAATGATAGTTCAATGAGAAGGTAATAATGTATTTTAATATATTATTTTTTATCATAATATTATATATTATCTTCTATATTATCATAATATAAATTTAATGTTTGACTTATCATTAAGTAAATTTTTTCGACACTTAATGATGTTACGAATCCCTCAGAATAACAGACTATACCTAAGGAAATTCATTGGAATGATGTAAAAGTAATGCTATAATAATTTTTCAGTTTTACCAAAAAATTATATAATTAAACATTGATTTAATATTCATTATTTTATAGAGAGTTCATTTATTTTAGAAGAAATATATCCATGTTTTATACATAATAAGAGTAACAACATTATCTCTGCTTAATCACATTGAAAATTTTGATGTTTTCATAGTAAAATAATTCTCTATTGTGTTAATATTTTTTTCATATTTAGGTTTAATTTATTTCTTTTTAGTATTACACACATAATAATTGTTATCTTATATAAGTGTATTTTTTCTAGTTGGGAGGTATCTCTATCCTTCATGCGTTTCTGCACAAAAACATCCACAATCATCTTTTCCTCAAAACATATTCACCCCTATAGTGGTACATTTATCAGTTTTTTTCGAGTTACCTCAACTGACTTTGTAGAATGGGAAATGATGTAGACTCTATTCAATTACAAGGGTAATTATTATTATTTTAAAGTAAAATAATTTTCCATATAATTAAAAGAATGTTTTATATTTATGATTAATTTATATATTTTTAGTGTTTCTTACTTAGTAATTATTTTCATATAGAGGTGGATTCTTTTGTTCAAGTTTGGGAGGTACATCCACCATTCATTCCTCTCTGCACCAAAAAATCCATATAATTCATCTCCCTAAAACCATTTTTCACATTTAGTGGCGCTTTTATCTCATTATTTCATGATACCTCCACTTCCTTTTCAAGAACAGCAACAACACCACCCTTACACAATTACAGATGTAATATTGATGTTTTCATAGTAAAATCAGTGTCTAGATAATTAATTTCTATATTCATATTCATGTCTAATTTATTTCATTTTATTATTACTCACATAATATTTTTTATATAGGTGAATTATTTTATACATGTTCGGGTGATGTTTCCATTATTCATGGGTTTCTAAACCAAAACATCAATGTACTTATTCTCTAAAAAAACATTTTCACCCCTACAATGGTGCATTTATCACTTTAATTCATGTTACCTCCACTCCATTTTCATGTAGTAAAATGGGGAAAAATCTACACAATTAAATAAGTACTCTTGATGTTTCCACTGTAAAATCATTGTCCAAAGAATTAATGTATTGTTTCATATTTATGTTTAATATTATTCATTTTAGTATTAATAATATAATTATTCTCTTATTATAAAAGAAGATTATTTTCTTTTCAAGTTGGGTTGATCTGTACTTCTTTCATGCCTTTCTGCACCAAAATTTCCACAGAATTCTTCTCCCTCAAAACCTTATCACCCATTTAATGTGGCATTTATCACTTTCTTAAAAGTTACATTAACTGCCTTTGAAGGAAGAGAAACTAAGATGCCTTTGTTCAATTACAATGGTAATCATTATTTTTGAACCGTAAAATAATTGTCTATAGAATTAATGTATAATTTCATATTTATGATTAATTTATTTCCTTTTAGTACTACCCATATAATAATAGTTTTTTGTTTAGGTGGATTGTTTTTATAAAATTTATACGCTCTTTCCATCTTTCTTGCGTTTTGGCCCAAAATATTCCATATACTTCTCCCCCCACAAAACCATTCACCACTATTGTATTGACATTTATCACGTTCCTTAAATTTTTCTCCACTTTTCAATCCCATTGGTAATCATGATATTTTCACAATAGAATCATTTTACATAGATTTATTTTATTACTCCATATTCATGTTTCAATTATTTATTTGTTTTATTACCAATAATAAATGTCCTGCTATACTATAGGATTTATATTTTTGAGAGGATGTGGTTTATTTGAAGATACTCTAGTGATGTCGGTTGCATGACAAAGAAGGTCAATGTAAATCATGGTAACTATGACTATTTAGAATGTTTTGAGACTTTTGGAAGTGTAGGAATTAGACACAACTAAATAAGAAATGTGACGTGACCAGTATAACTCCATGTACTTATTTATATTTAAAATTAACATTAATTGTAGTAAAAAATAAAACTGATTCAATGTGTTTGTTATCGATTTAAAATCAATATTTCAGTTCAAAAAATGTCACTCTTTGAAAACCTGATCAAACACACTCATATTTTTTTAATAATTTTGGGATATTATTCATAATTAATTTGTGACATGTAGAAATCCTTTTCACATCAATATCATACATGTTTTGATCAGAATGAGTCAAAAGTGTATGTTTAATGTTTAAAATGACATTTTAGAAAAAAAACAAAAGTAATGTACTCAAAACCTAGAGAAGACATTAATATTTTTTTGATACATTAACAAAAATATACATATATAATTTATAACATGTAGAAAAAAACTACACATAAATATGGGACATGGTGTGACCAGTATGACTCAATGTGAGTCAATATTTAAAATTGAAATCAATTTTTGAATAAAAATAGAATGACCTACTCCAAACTGAACAAAAACATTCATATTTTTCTGATATATTAGTAAAATTATCTTATATGGTTTGAGATTTGAATGAATCAACTTCACCTAAATCTGGAACACAGTGTGAGAGATATAAATCCAAGTGCGGGTTTTCATTTAAAATTTACATCACTTTTAGTAAAACACCAACTTTTCGACTAAAAACCAAAGAAATGAATTCAAATGTTTTAAATACATTTGTAAAAATATCCATAAGTCACTTGGGTTGTGTAGGAATAAACCACACCTCAAAATGATGTAGAATATGATCAGTATGAGTGAAAGTGCAGGTTTTAATTTTAAAATGTAGTTTTAGTAAAAAAAATAAAACAAACATATCCAAAAAATTGAAAACATGTTTGTTATGTTTTTATATTTAAAAAATATCCACATGTAATTTTGGACATGTTGGAATCAACTGCACTTCTATTTGACACACATAGTCATCGGTATGACTAAAATAACATCTTTTTATTTAAAATTGTTATCAATTTTGGTATAATGGAAAATTGACCAACTCAAACCAATTAAAACACATTGGTATTGTTTTGGTAATTTATAAAAACAATCCATACTTAATTTCTGATATGTAAGAATTAGACGCACCTCAAACCAATACACGATGTGCATGTTATGACTCATTGTGTCTATTATCAATTTAAAATCAATAATTTAGAAGAAAAAGTGTCACCTACTGAAAAATAATCAAACATGACAAGAAATTTCCTGAAAATTTATAAAACAATTCATAAGTTTTTGTTGACATGTAAAATTCCACTTCACATAAAATAGATTAATGATGTGATTGGAATCAGTTATTATTATGTCTTTCCAGATTAAAATGACATATTATTAAACAAGACAACTACCATTCTCAAAACTGAGTAGACCAATTCATATTTTTTTTAGACTTTATGAAATAAATTCTCCAGTCATTTGAGTCATTTTGGAATCAGAACCACCAAAATCTGATGCATTGTTTGACCAGTATGATTCACAATGCATCTATTTATTTAAAATTGACAACAGTTTAAGTAAAACTAACACTTTTTTAATTTAGTAAATTATATTATTACTAACATAAAAATTGTTTTCTTATATAGGTGCATTTTTTCTAATAGTGATGGTTTTTTCTTTTCTATCATGTGTTGGGTAAGGATTATATCAAAATGGATCATTGATGTCTTGTAATGTATGTAATAATATGTATTTATGTAATTATATAATGAAAGGTTTCAAACATTTATAAAATTTTATTTTTTTTCATTTTTTTTTTGTTATATAAATTTTATTTCATTTAAATTATTTATTGGGACTTATTATTGTTGATATCTTTTGTGTTTCTGGTGATGCGGTGAGATGTTATACCACAATACAATATGTCCCTTTATCTGTTCTTCTATGAACACTGATGAGAGGTTCTTTATTAGTGATTTTATAAGTGTCGATATGGTTACACTTTATCAACACATTTAAAATCACTGTCTAAAGAACCATTATCAACACTTTAATAAAAGTCAATAAATGGTTCCTTTAGCGGTGCTAAATTACATTATTGAGCAATTTTTCCTTTAATAGTGATTTTAAAAGAATTGATAATGGTCTCATTTATCAGTTCTTTTTTAGCACTCATAAAGGACCAATTTATCAATTATTTTTAGTGGTGATAAATGTCTTCGGATTTTAACCTCGATCATGTAGTGAGCGCTTTCATAGCACAAATAACAACCATTTGAAGTGCTGTTAATGGCCTATTTTGTAGATGTGGGTCTAAATTCACCTCAAAAACTCATTTTATGGACACAATTTAGGATTTTAATGATTTTAGTTTTACTTCAATTTTTTATACAAATTTTATTTCACATTTCAAATTATATTTTAACCATAGTAAATAATTATAATGGAAAATTTTAATATAAAACTTTTTAACTAAATTGAACCTTCTCTATTCAAATTTGGAAATTATTTTATCAAATTATATTTTTAAGTGTTTGAAGAGTTAAATTTTTTTATTAGAATTCGTAACATTTAAAACCATCAAAAAAATTATATGGTTTTATGCTTAAAATTTATGTGTAATAAAAATTAATTTATATTATAAAATACAATGAAATAAATTGGTTCATAATAAAAATAAAATATTTTATAAAGCCTTCTGGGATATCCAAAACTTTTTATCACACTAAAATACTTTATTAAAATACTAAATTAAAATAATTTTATTAAAATAACATTTAAATTTATTTGTAAAACTATTTGACATATTATTTATTTTCCCAAATAATATATTAAATGGGAAATATTTATTACTTAAATACATATATTGTTACAAAAATTGGTTCTAAACGTCTAGGATTCAATTAAATAATAAAATTGAAAAAAATATTTTTTATAGAAAATGTATTTTTCCAAAAAAACAATATTTTAAAATAATCCCCAATTTAAATCATAAGAAAATATAAATATTTTAAATCTATTTTTTTAAAAAATTTATTAAATCAAATTATAAATCTTAATATAGAATAATTTAATAAAAAAAATATAATGAATATATGTTTTTATTGGAAAATGACGTTCTTAAAAAAATAAATATTAATAATATTAATTCAAGTCATTTATTTAATAAATTTAAATGAACTAATTATGAATAAAAAATTTATCCTTATTAATTCTATATTTTTATTAAGAGGAATTTATATCATATAAAAAAATACTTTTCTAAATAATAAATTATGTTATTATTCATTTTAGCTATGCTAATAGAATTTAATTTAAATTTAATGTACCTTTTATTTTCATTGAAAATATCATTCAAAAAATGGTTATTCATATTCATTTTCACTAATTAAAAAATTAGATTTTAACAGTTATACATAAATATTTATATTTTATCTGAATATGTCATGGTATCATTTATGTTTGGTGTTAAATGATTAGAATGAAATCAGACAAATATAGTTATTTAAATTAAAACATAAATTATTATTTTATGGTGTTATACTTTATATTAAAATGGTTTGGGAATTGAAACAAGTAGAATTAATATTTTCCAAAGAGATACTAGGAAGAAAACTATTTCAATATAGAATAAAATAGAACGATGATCTTAATATAGTATATAAATAATAAAATACAATGTGTGAAGAAAAACATGAAATATGAGTTTATGATTAGATAGATATTTGTATGGGAAACTATCTAAAATTATAAATCCAAAGACATGGTTTCATTCAAATATTAATAGGAATTAGGATCCCAAACAAATTATTATTTGGATCCCTAAAATTTAAATAGCACCTACTATATTTGAACAAAACTAATTCTAGGTTACAATGACCGTAATTAGAAAAAATAATAATTAGAATTGAAGAACAATAATATTGGAGTCTGTTTGAATGATTTTCAATCACGTTACAAAAATAACCATCACCAAAACATGGATCAAATCTATTGAGCATCTAAATGGAAGACGATCATGAGTGGAGAGATAATTATTTGTGATCCAGAAAACAAATATTATTGTAAATAGAACCTAGGGATTTAAATTTCATTAATGGAAATATAAAAATTTCATAAAGTTTAACCTAACAAAATTCATCTCATGGAGTGAACCCTGGCCTCATGGGTAAACATTTCTCCTGAAGCATCCCTAGTGATAGTCTCTCCTAAGGAACATCCATGATGTATCCATAGTGAGATAATAATAACCCAATATTAATGAACATAATTATTACTTTATTTTTTGAGAATACTTAAATATTTTCACAAAGAGACTCCCAACTACAATATTAGTCTATTTCTTTTGGATACATGGAAATATAAATTATGATACACTAGTGATCTACATTATCCCCTACTATGATCATCATGACTAACACCTTTGTTTTAAACATAACACATAACCCATAGCTTCATAACCTGGGAAGGAAAATAAAAAAGGGGTAAGCTCAAATTCTCCGTAAATATAAATAAGGGATATATTTAGGAATACCATGAGCATATGGTTATGAGGATGTGATCATTTTATTATAATATCATACCTCGAATATCAAAGATCATTAATTTCAATCACGATATTTTGATTTGTAATTTGTAAGACATGAATCCAAATGGAAACAAGAGGATATACCATGAAAGGAGATCCACTATTATTTCTGTGTAAGGGATATAGTTTCCCAATCTTCCCATAGTGTATTACTTTTCCCCATCTTCCCGTAGTGGATCATGTTTCCCCATCTTCCAATAGATGATCTGGTTTCCCCATGTTCTATCAGTATGTTAACTACACCAAATGGGAAAGACACACCACGATCCCCAGTCATAGTCCTTTCCTTGTAGGGGATCTGGTTTCCCTATCTCCCATCTTTATGGTGACTATACCTACTGGGTGGAAGACACCATTATCTCGAGTTATAGCCCTTTCCTTGTAAGGGATCGAATTTCCCCATCATCCCATATTGAATCAAGCCCATCGACTTTATTCCAACCATTATCATCATTGATATTAGTCATTACCCAATTTATTAGCGGTATATAGAGTTCCCACCCTTTACATAATAAAATCATTCATACATGTTCCAAATGATAATATAAAATGAATCATAAATTAACCCATAAAAAAATATGGGTTTCATAATCATCATATCATAACCCACAAAATTAGATGGGTGGTCAAAACATTTAATCATATCATATCCTATTGGAAATATATTGGTTTATTAATAATTTTATCCTATAATAAAAATATATGGAAGTGGGGTTAATAAGAAAATAGGTTTTATAGGAGTTTATTATGGTATAACCCATTAACCGGAATCATGTTTGATAATAATTAATCATCATATAAGCCACTAAAGCTAAACAAGTTTCAGAAGAATTTATCATGGTATATCCCAATGAAGGGAAATGTGTTTCATAATCACTTATCTTGTTATAGCCCGTTATTATGAAATAGGGTTTTTAAAAAATTAACATGTTATTGAGAAACAAGTTTTTATAAAATTCATGCCATCAAAACAGAGTCCATTCAGACAAAAAATATGAATGGAACCATTGGATCATTTTCTAGAAGGGTGTGAGTATCATTAACATATGTCATCTTAGATGAAATATAGTTTGGAAATATATTTTAGACACATTATTGGAGGAAAAAATCCATTGTTCTTGGAAAATGGGATTTTAAAACATAAATCCTTTTCAAACCCATTTTCTTTTAAAATAATTTGAAAACATATAATGATGGAATGAAATAATTTTGAAAACTTTTTCCCATGAAAACATATATAAGAAACATGAAATCAATTTAAAAACTATTTTCCTTGAAAAAAATATAAAAGAATATTGGAAAAAAATTGAAACTTATTTTTCATTAAAACATTTATATGAATCATAAAACCATATTAAAAACTATATTCTATGAAAACATATAAAACAATCTTGAAAATATTTTGTACAAAATATCCTAGAAAATTTATACAATAATATTGAACACATTTTGAAAAAAAATTATTTTTAAATTTATAAAATAATCTTAAAATATTTTTTATTAAAATATAATCATCGAACATTTTTGAAAAAATTCTTATAAAACATGGTTCTGAAAGAATAATCAATTCTGACCGAAGAGAGTGTTAATGTTTGACTTCAGAAAAAGAACATTCTTAATTACCTTATTTGACAAACAATGGAATTTTTTTCCATTACTTGACTAAAAATGAATAAACATATGATAAGAAAATTTATGAATGTTTTTTTCAGATGGATCATATGATTTTATCAATGTAAGAATAATCATAAAAAATCTAGATAGATGATGATATTGTAGCAACAAACTACTACCACTATGAAAACATTGAATCAAAATAAAATGGAATGACTAAAATTAAATAAATCATAAATTAACCTGAAATGAATTATATTCATGATATAAAATTTAAAAGGATGTATATACACACCATTAAAAAATATAGGTTCCTAACATGGAATGTGTCTCAAATAAAGAATATTAAAAAAATTACATTACCAATTTGAATAATTTTTAATCATAACCCCCAGGAAGAAATTAAATAAAATTGAAATTTATATATCCATATATTTAGTTTTATGTAATATACAATGAATCCATGGTCATAGTACAATCCATATATAATAAATTTCATGTGAACATTTCATGTCCCTCATAGAAATTAAAATTGTGTCTAGAAAAAACTATATACTTGAGTAAAATTAAAATTGTGATCCCCATGACTTAATAACATCATTTATTGATTTTAATCAACTATTTTAAATTAAATTATTTATAAAAAAATCATAGGGTATTATATACACCATAATATGACAACTAATAACATATTTTGTTTTATTATGCCTTTATATTACCAACATATTAACCATTCCATGTTAAAGATTTTCTCCCGATAATATCCACATTGTTTTTTGTGTGTGTCTTAATTTGTTATATTTTTCCCTACTACAAATATTATGATCGAAAGAAAGTAAAACATAATATGAATATAATTTATATTATTTTTATATGTATTTTTCAAAATAATTATTATATAGAAATATGAAATGGAATACATTGTTCAAGGAGATGGTAGTCCATACGTACATAAGAACATTATTACTGTCTTTTTTATCATATTTAAAGAAAGTGGTAAATATATATATATATATAATTAAATTTAATTCTACGAGAATTATTATTTCATATATATCATATATGATTACAAAAGAATTATATAATATATTACATGTAATGTTTGAATGAGTCACATCACATTGAGGAGGCAGTAGTCCACACTTCCACAAATGAAGTTTTGATAATTAGAAGAAATGTAAATCATGAGGATATGTTTTATATAATAATTATCGATGGATAAATAAAGCATATTTGTCATATATTTCATATATTAAATTACTATCTATCATAATTACCTACTATTAGAGGTGGTGAAGAAAAAAAACAATATCATTTTTGAGGCAGTTGTTCGCTGGAAAAATAAAATGATAAGTCTCTTACCCTGCAAATCATTTTTTTGGATTATCTTATGGCCGGTTTGAGGGTATCCGGTTCCCATGAAACTGGTTTAAGGGTTGCCGGTACCCCTTACAGTCCACATCACCAGGAATTTGAAATTCAAACAAAATACATCCAAATTCAAAAACTCAGTCTTCAACGCCTCGAGCCGTGCCCCACCTCGGGTTTCGGAACATCACACAGACACCTCGGTCCGCACAACACTCTCGAACCACTCACACTTGCTGGATCACCACGCGCCCAGGCGGGGAACCATCGTCGGAGCCACTCAACACTTCACCTCGACGTTGCCGGAATCGCAACATCGAATAGGGACGATCCTCACTTCACCTCTCCATCGTTGTTCGCCTTGCAAGGTTCGAGCCATCACGAGTCCCAAAGTCGACTCCGTCCAGGCCACTGGGAAAACACACTGGACTGCCACTGTATTCACGGATCCTAGCATCCAACGACCATGAGGGAAAAGCCCAAACGGCGCAAGCCCAAACATCACCACCGTCGCAAACCATCCACTCAAACGAAAACAACATCCACAAAGGAAATCCAACCCATACTCGCGAAGAAGCATGAATATAAACCAAGACAGATCAAAACCCCTCATGATAACAAGAACAGAAGAAAAAAACCCCCAAAAACACGCCAAAAAGGAAAGCAGGAGATCCCGCCGCCGCCGACCAGATCACCCGCAAAAAGCACAAAAACCCTAACTCACCAGAGGAGAGGCGGACCACCAAACCACCGACGCTTGGGCACACCCTCAAACGGTAGGGAAACTCACCATAGGTCGTCAAAAAACTACCAAACCGAATCAGAAGCGCTCCGTAGAGTATGCCGATGACGATCCGGTCTTACACCCCCAGATCCGAAGCAACAACTGAAAAGCCTATGACGCATCACAACGGCGAAACCGCCTAACGCCACTACAGCGGTGCCTCCACCAAAACCTGCTGATCTCGAAGAGAGAAGACGCACCCTCCGCAGCGATGAGGAATGCGGCGGCGAGAGGAGAAAACCCTAGGAGGAGAGCCCCTTACGGGTGCATCTTTGATTCCATCTCTAAGAACCTAAGTCTCTTACCCATTAGATGGAATTGTGTGTATGTGATGGTTTAAAATTTATATTGAAAATTTATAAGTATATTCATGATATTTATATTATTTTATTATAATTTGATAATATTAATTTAAGTGGTGGATAATGAAAATAAAATAAAATAGTGTAAAGAATAAAGGTTTCTCTTCTTTGGGTAACTCCTCTTGGTTTCCACAAACTGGATCCTTGGATGGATAAAATCACAAATAAGTGATTCAAAGACTAAGTTAGGGATTTAGGGAAGTTAATTTATCATATAATGGATGAATATATATTATTTTTTAGGTGTGAATAAAGGGGGGGGGGGGGTGGTGGCCTTTTAAAAGAGATGGAGGGGACATAATCGGGATATTTTAAAACAAAATATATTTAACCACGTTTTTAACTAAATAAGTTTCATCGAAAACAAAAAAAATAAAGGAAATTTTATGGGAGAAAAGTTTCCATACAATGTGTTTTGGTAAAACGGGTAGATCATTTTTCACTTAATATTATGCTTTAGTCCCATGCGATGCTTAATTTTACATTAAGCATTGTAATCAATTGTAATCACTTTTAGTAATATTTTTCGATAACAATTAGGTTTATATTATTTTAATATAAATATAAGTTTTTTAAACTATTTATATCATTTTTTTCTAAATTAAATTCGCATATGTTGAATATTTTTGTTTAATGATAATCCGTAGGACCTTACGAGAAAGTGGGTTTTTAAAGTGAGAGTGTTCAAAATTTAATTATTCATTAATATCTAAATTCAAAATAAAAATATTCCAAATAAAGTAAATTGGATTAATATATTTATAATTGATCTTTTTTGAATTTAAAATTAACATAAGATATAATTTTACTACATATATAAATAAATCAAAAAATAATATTTTTTTAATAAAATTCATGATTTTTCTATATTCATATAAAAATAATGTTTTTGAGAACAATCAATAAAATTAACCCTTTAATGATTTTGATATTATAAATTCAAAAATAATGATTATTTTATCAAATTAAATTTCTATGTGTCTAAAATTGTTTTAATTATTGTTCACATAAGGACATAAAAGTAAGGTCATTTGAGAAAATAGTATTTTCAAACATATATAGATATTTCCAAAAATTGAATGTATTAATATTGATATAAATTATTTATATAAATTCATTATAAATAATTTTTAAAGTTTAGTTATCTATATTAATATTACTATGTTTAAGGGGTTGTTTATAATTATCATGTTTAAATAATTTTAATATGGATGTATTCATTTGAAAAATCTTAGTTTTTTATGTAACACAATCCATGTTGGGGTTGAATGTTGGGTAAGCATAACTTCATGTGGGGTATAACTCAAAAAAAACAATAGTTATTTTATATAAAAAATATATATATTATGGTTTGAAATGTAGAGTTTGAATATGATTAACATAATTTGAAGAAAATATTTCAAAAATTCTCATGTTGTTACAATATACACCCTTTAAATGGACATTTTTCCTTGAAATACGTTTTGGTTATTAATTGTTTAATATTTGATAGTACATTTCATGAAAACACATATAAAAACTGATAAATAAAATTATATTAATGATATAATGTTTGGATCATAACGGTTTTGAAAATTAATATATAATTTGGTTACCACATAAGGGAACATATCTTCGAAGAGAAAAAAATGACTTGGAGGAAAAGCATAAATAATTACAGGGACTAGTTTAAATCCTCAATCAAAAACAAGTTAATGATCTGTGGAAATTTGAGGGCCTAAAATTCAAAAATCTATAATGATTTAAAATTCAATCCATTCAACAAAAAATAAGGTATTAGGGAGAAATTTCATTTCTAGATAATTCTCCATAAGTTGAAAATATTTCATGAAAAGTTATAATTACTAGATTTAAGGACTACAATAATCATTGTTGGTCTTTGATCAAATTACAATTCATCTCTCATTCTGAGAAATTAATGTGAATTTTTCATTCGTGAGTGATTAGTATATCATGATTGTAACATCCCAAGTAAATAAAGAATACGAAATTTTCATATTTATTATTATTTTTTAATAAAATATTAATATTAATATAAAGGTAATTCATTGTTCGATGGCGTATCCAATACACAACAACAAGTTTCTTTGAAATCTTACGTTTCACACTAATAATATAATAATATTATTTTAAATGGTAGTTAATGACTAGTTTTTTTAATGGAGGGAATGAATAGAACTAACTACAAAATGATTATAAATGTTTGGTAAATATTTTAACAAGTACCCAATAAATTATAGAGGCTTAAAATGTGAATTAATCTAATTTTAAGCTTAAATATTCTAATATTTTTTAAAAGGTCGATTAACCACCTTTTGATGGAGAACCCTTTTTAAAACAACTTTTAGTCGATTTTATATGTTATATTTGACAAGAATGAAATCCTTCTTTAGAATATTGACATCAAAATTTACTTTCTGTTAATTTTTGTTATTTTTCTGATAAAGTTCATTTTTTAATCAATAGTGAAAAATGTTGTATTTTAATTTGAAACCTCTTTTTAAAATAATTTATTTATATGGTTAGATAATCTTTTTAAATGGTTTTAAGGTGTAGTTAAAATATATTTTTACCATTTAATCCAATGGTGGTAATTGGGATAAATTTCAAATTGAAATTCGACATAAGCAAGTGTTAATATTTTGATAGATATTGTTTCTTAAAAACATGCTATTTATTTTGACAGTGGGAATTAATTATAAAATTAATTAATGCAACTTATATGTTTTGAATTTGGTAAAATGGAAATAATTTTTTAATTTGGAATATCAAATTTACTTTGTATAAATTTTTGGTAGTTTTCTGACAAATGTTCATTTTTAATGAATAGTGAAAAATACTGCATTTTTCATTAAAACTGCTTTTTCATAAAATTTAATTATATGGTTAGAATGTCCTTTTTAATTGGTTTTAAAGTGTAATTGAATTAAATTATTATCACTAAATACAATTTTGTTCATTAGAAGTAATTTCACTTTTCAATTCGATGTAAAAACAAGTCAATCGTTTGATAAATTTTACTTCTTAAAAACCCGTCTTTGGTTGTGACAATGAGAATTATTTTAAATTAATTACTACAATTTATTTTTTTGTAATTTGGTAAAATGGATTCCATATTTTTATCAGATGGTACAAATTATTTAATTGATACTCTTTTTTTTGAACATTATGAATAATAACGACAATAATTATCTTTAATTATTTTGATTAATTAGTAATCGGCTAGTTAAGGGTAATGAAAAATATCATAATAAAATTAAATGACCCAAAAATATGTCTAAATCCTATCTTTTGAGTCATGGCTGACCATGGGAAGCTTTTTACCAAACATGAGGTCCCATGGAGTCACATGGGTGTAATAGTGACATTTATGACATTATTTTTATAAAAGAAGAGAAATATAACAAAGCTTTGTATATCCTAAGTAAAAAAAATTAACTTGGTTTACATAAATGATCTCTTAGACTCTAAATAGTCATTTGTAAGCTAAAAATATTTCCAACATCATGGTATTTTTTTTATAATTTTTAGACATTAAATAAAGAAATTTTTTTATGTCACCATGATGATGCAGTGATTAGCTCATTAATGAACAATTTAAATAAAATCGAAAGATAAGGTAAACTCTAAGCCTTAAACTTGTCGAAAACCTATTTTATGTGTGGAATTATAACCCTTATCATCTTATCCTAGAAATATATCATTTTTAGATCTTTAAAATCTGAAAACCATTTTATAATAAAGTAATATTTCAATACATTCCAAAAGTGACCCTCCTCCCCCTTATAAAAGGCCCCCACATCTACCCCTAACCCACACCTTTCAATCCCTTGGCTCATCTAAACTCTGGTAATATTACCTATCCACATCCATCTATTACACTTAGAAGACTCACTTTGGGCAGAAGTCTTTCCATGGAAGCCTTTTCCTCAAATCAAAAAGAGTTACCCGATTTAGTGGTAATGTATTCTCTCGAGTTTCTTTCTTTTATTTTCCTTCTTAACTCACCAATATCTTCTTATTATTTAATACCATAATAACACCAGTGTCCTCAATATACTAGGATATTGTTTTGAATGTAATTCCACCTATACTTACACACACCTCCGTCTATTGGTTAAAGAACATACTGTTTCTGTGGGTGGTGAATTACTGCCTCACGAAACGATGATTGTTCAATATTCTTTTAACACATTTCATTGTGTCCATTATGATGGAACTATAATTATATATGATATATATTATATTTTTTTCCTCTATATGCTTCTGTATTTTATATTTAAAACTTACCTTTATGCTTTGCATGTTGTGAAAATGCGATAATTTCATCTGATGAAGTGTGGACTACCACCCCCCTCAAATGATGTGACTCGTTCATACCAAACATGGAATTTATAAATAATGTAATTAATTAACTTATTTTACCTATATAAAATATATATTATACTGTAATTATAATATATCTATTTCTAATTTAGTTTTAATGTCCATTAATATGACAAATAAATGAAAATAGTGTTCATGCGTACGTACGGCCTATCATCTCCATGAATGGTGCATTTCATTTATCATCTCCAAAAACTGTGTAATATTATTAAATACATATATACTAGATATATATGATATTTAAATCATTAACACGATTCTGGAGATTATGTACTTATAACTACATGGACAATTCTCTTCAAACAAGTTTATTTTTGACTCATGTACCGAAAATCGACAAAACGTATGATATGAACTCATATAATTAACTAATTATTATAACATGATAATATGTGATATTAATTAAATAATAAACTTTAAAGGATTTCCTTAATCAATTATAAATTTACAAATGTTTATTATTCATGAATATAAAGAAATGAACAAGACAAGTCGGACTTGCGGTAAGGTGATTTCTTATGTCACTTTTAATTCCGTGAGATTTCTATTGTTCGCCAATTATTTATTTCATGTGGTGTATTGTGTAATTCCATTTGATATATATTATCCTAATTATATTTATATTCATGGTATTTTATGATTGATTTGGTTCTTATTATCTTTTTTTCGTAGGACTTGATTGATTACAACGAGGTAAGGGGTTTTTATCTCACTTTATATTCCCATGAGATTCATGTTATATTTGCCACTATCTCCTTTGAGTGTTGTATGTACAGACCATTATTCTACTCATTGTGTAATATACATTCGTTTATGGGTATTTACATCAACGTTGTATAGTCCTTCTTTCATGGGGTGTACGTTTCGAAAGTATCCAAATTGGTAAGGGAACCATTCACCCTCCTCTTTTTAAAAGTGTTCTTTTTTCTAGGTCTTTTAATTTACATCTTCTTATGTTGGGATACGTTCTTATGTATCATTATTGCTGCAAATTTTATGTCCAAGTGATGATATACCCTTTTTATCTCTCATCAACTCATTTTTTGAATTTTAAAGTGACGTCGTTAGGCTATTGAATTTCTGTAAGGGAACTTCTTTACCAAATTTCAAATATTTGGGTTAAACCTCTACTTCTTGATTATGTCATGATATGAATATTTGTGGATGACATATCATTTTTACACTTAATATCCTCTTATATTGAGCGTATTTATATTTTTCAGACATAATTATGTAATTGATTTATCCTTAATCTAAGGATATCGTCTTTGTACGGGACTTCGTCTCAATCTCCTTTAGATGAGGCATACTTTAATTTATATACGACCTTATTTTATTAGTTTTATAACAATCCCTTTTGACTTTTCATTTCATTCAAAAGTAATATTTTTACACGAAGCGTTTTACTAAACGATTAAAGGAATGTTTTTGCCTTACGTGTGCGGCGACAATTACTTCTCCGCCACCGTGACCATTATTTGAGTTTTAGCTTCCTCTATAAGACATAAATTTTTTTAAATGAAAAATAAATACCATTTTTTTACTTTTTTTGTATTGAAAATGGTTTTGATAATTTTTTTATTATATCAATGTGTTGTATTGATATCTTGTGATTGATGTCACGAACCAGCCCAGGACGAACCTGAACCGGTCACCCGAGTCGGCATGCAGCAAGTCCTGAGGGGCATTCCCGATACACCCGAGTTGGAAACTAGTGTCGGGCATCAATGTTAAAACATAGGGAACAATTTGGCCCCAAAAAAATAAATATATTAATAAGAATAAATAGAAAAAATTCACTAAACTCTAGAAACAGAATGAAATAAAACCAAAAAGCATATGTACCTCCATGTGACCTTTCGGTCACCTCCCAAACAAGGCCAACATTGCTCCCAAAATGAGAAACTCATCCAAGAATACTTGAAAAAGGGAAACCTATGAAGAAAATGATAAAAATAGGTGTGAGCATTAAAAATGATCAGTAGGGATGCCAAAGTATACCACAGAATCCAACCAAGACCACATTCTGGAAACAGTCTCAAAAAAACACTAGTTTTCACATACAAAGATAGAAAATAGGGTTTTCATATTTTAAAGGAAAAAGGATCCAGATTTACCATTACAAAAACCAACACACGCCACAACCCATTTTCCCCAAACAATGCATTTTTTTGAAAACTGAATTTCAAATCCATGTTTATCGCATTTTTGGAAAAGAAGAACATGTGATAAGTAAATGCTGGAAACAAAGTGAAAGTAAAAGTAAACAAGTAGATATAAGCAATAACCATGGGTGATCCTAAAGATCCCTAGAAAAACCCCGAGACGTCCTCAGCTTCAAGCTACCTACCGGCATGGTACTCCATAGTCAATAACCAACTGGACGCCCTAATAGCCAACTAGTGGCACGCCCCAAAAGGCCTTTCTACCAAGGGGGAACCAACACGTCTAATCGGGGCTGGCTAGAAACTGTCTCTCGATATTCTAAACGATGCCTAGGAAACCATGGTGATTTCGATAATACTATGTAAGTAGGAGTCCCTCGCATGCATGACTCATCTGACCGCACTTTCCAACCCCTTACATGGACACCACTACTCGACAACCCTCGAAGGGAAGTCCCCCTGTTGAGATGCCCACAAATATGTATATATTAAATTATTTTATATTCAACAAGGTGCCAACCGGGCCTTCACCGCATGTGTAGTTTCAAAACATTTCGTAAATGAGTTACGTTTCTAATCAGGCACACACAATTTTCCCAAAAGTCAGTAGAAACACCGCATTCAAAACCCAATACCAAATGAGCCTTCAAACTGAACAACCATTCAACTCACACCAAAGGCCAACTGGGCCAACTTCTTTTCATCCCTCTTGGAAATACCAAACCATTCCATCAAAAACCTATCATTAAGAAAATATAGTTTTTATGTGTCATTTTCATTTGGAGGCACATCTATGTGAGTACCTAGTGCTCCCATGGATGTGCCAACATCCAACGACACATCTAGTTTTCAGAAGAATCACCTTAGAAACCATTTTCATAAAAAACTTATCATTGAAACCAAACCCATTTCTTTCACAAAACTTTATAAAAGCAAATTGCATCTTTCAAACCAACCACCATTTCCAAAACATTTCTAAAAAAACCTATTGGTTCATCATTTTGTCAAAAGAGCACACCAAATCAAATCTTACATTTACAAAACACAATCACTATCAATTACACCCAAACACATCACAAGGCACTGAATTTAACTTTACCAAGAACCTATGCATTTCATATAAACCAACATCAAAATCCACTTTTAGAAATTTAAAACAACAATAAAACTATGTATGATACTTTTCATAAACACAACACAAATGCAACGATATAAAAGAATTAATTGAAATCATTCTAGTGCTGAAGGTTTGAATCATAAAGGTGAAATGGTTGGAAGAACCTACCTTGGTTAACCCATGTCCAAAATGCACACTCTTCCAGCAGAAACTATCTTCCCACGTCACACAGTCGTGTGCACGTGTCTTTGATGTGCATATATATATATACATACATATATACACCATACACCTATATACCGTAGGTATATATGTCCTGCAATGAAAAAAATGACACATTGCTAAATTAATAGTTCAGGTAAAGCCGACCTTGGACTAGATAAAGACCTCAAGGGTCCGCAACTAAATTTCACATATAAATTGGCATATTAAAATATAACAATGTATAAATATGTCCTTACCCAAAAAAAGATGGCGGCAAGGAAAAATGAGTTCATCCACCTTGACCTTGGTGGCAGATGCCAGAAAATAGACCAAAGGGTCCGAAAACATCAATTGGCCACACTAAACACCGTGCAAGCAATGTGAATCAAAAACCGTGATATCAAAGTTCAGTGAAAAATGAAGAATCAACAAAATTGGAATGAGATGAAAACCATGGATTGACGGAGAGGGGAAATGGGACTGCGCCTGAGAAGAGCGGAGGTGCTGCACATGGGTTTGGATCACGCCAGAACAAGGCGGAGGCGTTGCACAGGGGTTCGGGTCGCGCCAGAACATGGCGGAGGCGCTGCGTAGGGGTTCGGGTCGCCAGAATCACGCCGGGAAGGGGGTTTTGTTCGCCGGAATCGCACCGGGAAGGGGGTCGTGTTCGCCGGAATCATGCCGGGAAGGGGGAGGCCACACTGGACCAGGAAGGCACCAGAAGATAGTCAGAAGGCGGGGTCGAGTTCACTGAGAAAAAGGGAAGGAAAAGGGGGTTCGAGGCAGCCGTTCGCCGGAGTCGATTCTGACGGAGACAGCTGCAGCCGACCATAGGGACACTGACGAAGGGGACGGATACAACCAGAGGTGCGGGGGAAGGGAGATCCGGCGATTAGTCGAGGAGGAGAGCCGAAGAGGGGTACAGGAGCGGCGTCAAGGGGGTGCGACATTGTCAGCCGGCGAGAGCGGAGGGGGAGCCGGTGGGGTCCGGGAGCAGCGTCGAAGGGGGTGTGGCGCGGTCGTCCGGCGAGAGTGGAGGGGGAGCTGGCGGGGACGACGCGATATGGGGGGAGGAAAAACGGGGAGAGCACAGGAAGCAGGGGAAGGGGGAAAACTGGGTATTAGGGTTTCTATTTTTTTCTTATCTTAATAATAATAATAATAATAATAATAATAATAATAATAATTAGTTAATTTTAATAATACTAATTATTATAATCAAAACATTTATAATAATAAAACCAATTAAAATATATATATATATATAAACACACACACACACACACACATATATATATACATATATAGACATATATACCTATATATATAAACATATATAAACATATATATATATATATATTCACATATAAACATATATACACATATAAACACGTATATATACACATAACGTTAAACATAAACATAGATACACATATTTATTTATTTATTTATTCTCTCAACCAATTAATTTAATAACATTAAAAGTGGATGACCATGCGGTATTCGCGCACCGTACGGTACCTAAGCAGACTACAAGTACCTAAACGGAAAGCACGTGCCCAAGTGGAATGCACGTCTTAAACGTATGGTGTTTGCGTGCTATCCAAAACCATAAAGTCATCCAAACATTAAAAATTTAAACTGGGACTCGCCCGCACTTACACAAAATCACCCGATGCCAAGAGAAACGAAATAAATAAAATGACTAAAAAACGGGTGTGACAATTCTCTCCACCACAAACACATTCTCCCCCAAATGGTCACAAAGCCAACAGTTAGCATAACGCGAGTCTGTGCCCAGGAAAAAACAGAAGAAACTGAGAGGCTCAGGGTGACCATTACCAATAAAAGTCACACCTAGCCAACTCGAGTACAATAATTGTCTGAGGTTGAGGGGAGAACACTAGAGGGTTCTCCCCACCATAGAAATTTACTAACAATGAGACCTTGAAACCTAAACACGCCACCCCAGGGGGGGCAACACGGAAACTCCCCAACTAAACTCATCCTACCTTCTTAAAGCTGACAGAACAACTCCACCACCAGGATTAAAACTATTCTAAGAAGAAATCGGCACATCGAGACACTGGGAAGGAAGAATTCCCTACAAAACTCAACCACAATAAATGGAAAGTCACGGAGAGGCATCTAGCCTAATAAAGAGCCCATAAACGACACCCATTAATTTTTCATAGAACCAATCATCCCCCAAATGTACGCAACTGAGACCATACTCAAGATCAAAACTGGTTCGTTTAGTCACGGGCCCGACGCCTTTCAAAGAATATGAACGATTTAGAAAGCGTACCAAGAAAAAATGAGGCCACTTGTATTGCGGCAGAACAAACTCATCACGCAACCAAAAAAAGGATAATATTACAATGATGACAAGAATAGAACAAGAAAACTTTGGATATTTCCCTTCAAAAGGCTGAAAACATGGACCAGACCATGGTTCCACACACTCTCGACAATTCCTGACTGTGTATGAGCTTCACCCTGAGTCCTATGGTTGGGGATCTGATGGCTGAAGAATCTCATGCCTTACAGTCATCCATTTGCATCCTCCTATCCCCAACTTATTCTCCTCAATGATTCAAATTCCCACGACGGTGGCACGTTTTCAAAGGGATGCATGATGATGGCTTAGAATGCCCAAAGAGTCTACACTAGTGGCACATAAGAGAATAGCTCGACAACCTGGAAGTAGGCATCGACGAAGATGTTGTCTCGGTGACAGGTTCCTCCGGCATGCACTCCTTTCTATATGGCGAACCCCCACTAGAGACAATTACCATCAAAAACACCTCAAATATCAATGATGGCGAGACATTTCACCTTCACTAGTGCAAAACTGGACACTCAAATGAACCTAAGATGGTACGAACCCTAACAACCCTATGAGTTCCCAACAACCGGAAGACCCACTCTAATTCCACAACCACACAAATTCCCCTCACGGACATTGATTACAATGATCGATAGGCAACATGAAAAAAAGAACTGAAAACTGGGCATGACTCATTAGCAACCTTAGCAACCTTTCTAGGCGGCATACTCAGAACAACACGATAAACACAACTAAAAACAACATCTAGACAAAACTCAATCAATGCAACAACCCGATCCAAGGGAAACAAACTCGTAAGTTAAACATATACAAACCTGAGTAAAAAAATATTTTCCAAAAACCATCATTTCTTTTAAATTTTAAAACACGCCTATGGCCCCTTATGGACTGTCACATGTACGTTCATCCAATCCCAGCTACATCGCTCACGGACACGTGCTCTCACACACTCTCTACACATATCGATGCACATGTGATCCTCCATAAGGTATAACAAGGTGAGAACGCTTCCTTCCCTCATCAAATCCAAACACGAAGTCAAACATTCCAAATCGAAACACTCCCACTTTAAAAACCCAGTTCACCAATTTCAAAACAATTTAATGGAAACACTTTTCCATTTTAAACCCATTTTCATTTTTAACACACACTCACATCGACTGAGATCAAAATGAAACACAATTAGCAAAAAACCACCAGAATGAGGAACTAGTGCATATGCCTAAGTCAGCGACGTGGTGGTGAGCCATATCCCAAGTAAGGTATGTCACTAAAAGGACCTTGAACTGGACACTTGGACTCCACATGGGTCACCACTCAATGTGAGGCCACAACCTGAACTAGTTCTCCTTCATTACCATCCCTCAAACCAGAACAACCAAAGGAAAAAGACTCATAAACCATACTACCTCTGGTAACTCCGGTCTCGTCACGGGCGGTGGTGATCAAGCACCAACCCGTAACCTACCTCCTGAGTCCTGAAAAATTCTAATATCATTCTACCAGACATCCCAAATAACAAGGGCCTCCTGTGACACCATTTTTTCATGAACTAGCCCAGGGAAAACCTGAACCGGTCACCCGAGCCGGCTCGCGGCATGTCCCGGGGGGGGGGTTCTCGATCCCCCAGGGATGGCAACTAGTGCCGGGCATCAAAGTTAAAACACTCGGAATGATTTGGCCGAAATAAATAAATAATTAAATATGAATAAACAGAACAAAAGCACTAAAATCTAGCAGTAGAAATAAATAAAACCAAATAGCAGACGTACCTCCATGTGACCCTTCAGTCACCTCCCAACCAGGCCAACATTGCTAAAAAAATGAGCAACTCATCCATGTAAACTTGAACAAGGGAAACCTATGACTGAAATGATAAAAATAGGTGTGAGCATTTAAAATTCTCAGTAGGGATGCCAAATTAATCCACATATTCCAACCAAGATCTACTTCCTGATATAATCTCATAAAATACACTAGTTTGCAATTACAAAGATAGAAAATAGGGGTTTTCAAATTTTAAAGGAAAAAAGGATCCTAACTAACCATTTCAAAAACCAACACATGGTACAACCCATTTTCCCCAAACAATGCATTTCTTGAAAACTGAATTTCAAATCCATGTTTATCACATTTGTGCAAAAGAATAACAGGTGATAAGAAAATGATGGAAACCAAGTTCAAGTAAAAGTAAACAAGCAGATATAAGAAATAACCAGGGGTGATCTTAAACATCCCTAGAAAAACCCCTGGATGTACTCGGTTTCAGACTACCTGTTGGCATGGTACTCCATAGTCAATAACCAACAGCCCCCCCCCCTAATAGCCAACTAGTGGCACGCCCCACAAGGCCTATCTACCAAGGGGGAACCAACCCATCTAATCGGATATGGCTAGAAACCGTCTCTCGATATTATAAAGGATGCCCCGGAACCCATGGTGATTTTGATAATACTATGTAAGTAGGAGGTACTCGCACGCATGACTCATCTCACCACACTTACCAAACCCTTACACGGACACCACTACACGACAACCCTCGAAGGGAAGTCCCCCTGTAGAGATGTCCAAAAATATGTATATATGAAATTATTTCATATTCGAAAAGATTCCAACCAGGCCTTCACCACATGTGTAGTTTCAAAACATTTCGTAAATGAGTTAAGTTTCCAATCGGGCACACACAATTTTCCCAAAATTCATTACAAACACACCATTCAAAACCCAATACCGAACGGGCCTTCAAACCGAACAACCATTCAACTCACACCAAAGGCCATCCATGCCAACTTCTTTCCATCCATCTTTGAAATACCAATCCATTCCATCAAAAACCCTATCTTTAAGAAAATATAGTTTTTATGTGTCATTTTCATTTAGAGGCACTTCCATGTGAGCACCTAGTACTCCCATGGATGTGCCAACATCCAACGGCACATCTAGTTTTTAGAACAATCACATTAGAATCCATTTTCATAAAACACTTAGCATTGAAACCAAACCCTATTCTTTCACAACCCTTTATAAAAGAAAATTGCATCTTTCAAACGAACCACCATTTCCAAAAAATTTCTAAAACAACCTATTGTTTCATCATTTTTTCAAACAAACACACCAAAACAAATCTTACATTTCCAAAACACAATCACTATCAATTACAACCAAACACATCACAAGTCACTCAATTTAACTTTACCAAGAACCTATGCATTTCATATAAATGAACATCGAAAGTCACTTTTAGAAATTTAAAACAACAATACAACTATATCAGATGCTTTTCATAAACACAGCACAAATGAAACGATATAAAAGAATTAATTGAAAACATTCTAGTGCTCATGGTTTGAATCAAAAATGGGAGATGGTTGGAAACACCTACTTCGGTTAACCCATGTCCAAAATGCACGCTCATCCAGCAGTAACCATCTTCACACGTCACACAGTCGTGCGCACATGTCTTTGATGTGCATATATACATATATACACCATAAACCAATATACAATAGGTATATATGTCTTGCAATGCAAAAAGAGGGACATTGCTAAATTAATAATTCAGGTAAAGCCGACTCTGAACCAGATAAAGTCCTCAAAGTTCCGCAACTCAATTTCACATTTAAATTGGTGTAAGAATATATAACAATGTATAAAAATATCCTTACCCAAAAAAAGATGGTGGTAAGGAAAAATGAGTTCATCTGCCTCACCCTTGGCGGCGGATGGCAGAACCTAGACCAACGGGTCCCAAAACATCAATTGCCCACACTAAAAACCATGAAGACAATGTGAATCACAAACCGAGACATCAAAGTTCAATGAAAAATGAAGAAAAACCAAAATTAGACTGAGATGAAAATCATGGTTTGACGGCGAGGGGTAACGAGACCACGCCCGAGAAAAACGGAGGCGCTACGCAGGGGTTCGGGTCACACCGGAACAAGGAGGAGGCACTGCGCAGGGGTTCGGGTCGCGCCCGAACAAGGCGGAGGCGCTGCGCAGCGGTTCGGGTCACCGTAATCGCGCCGGGAAGGGGTTTGGGTTCACTGGAATCGCACCGAGAAGGGGGTGCGGTTTGCCAGAATCGCGCCGGGAAGGGGGAGGCCACATCGGACCGACAAGGTGTCGGAAGATAGTCAGATGGTGGGGTCGGGTTCACTGAAAAAAAGGACATGCAAAGGGGGTTCGAGGCAGCCGGTCGCTAGAGTCGGTTCTTCCGGAGACAGCTGCGGCCGGCCAGAGGGACGCTGGCGTAGGAGAGGGATACCGGTGGAGGTGCGGGGGAAGGGAGATCCGGGGAGCAGCCGACGAGGAGGGCCGACGCGATGTTTGGGAGCGGTGTTGAAGGGGTGCGGCGCGGTCGGCCGGCGAGAGCAGAGGGGGAGCCGGCGCTGTCCGGGAGCGGCATCGAGGGGGGTGTGGCGCATTCGGTCGGCGAGAGCGGAGGGGGAGCCGGCGGGGACTTACCGACAGTGGGAGAGGAAAAATGGGGAGTGCACGGGAAGCGGGGGGGACGGGGGAAAACTGGGTATTAGGGTTTCTATTTTTTATCATAATAATAATAAAAAAATAATAATAATTAGTTAATTTTAATAATAATTATTATCATAAAAACATTTATAATAATAAAACCATTTAAAAAATATATTTATATATATAAACACACACACACACATATATATATATATACAAATATATACATATATACATCTATATATAAACATATATAAACATATATATATTCACATATAAACATATATACACATATAAACATGTGTATATACACATAACGTTAAACATAAACAAATATAAACATATATAAACATATATAAACATATTTATTTATTTATTTATTCACTCAACCAACTAATTTAATAACATTAAAACTGGATGACCGTGCGGTATTTGTGCACCGTATGATACCCAAGCAGACTACAAGCGGGCTGCACGTACCCAACCAGAAAGCACGTGCCCAAGCGGACTGCTCATCTTAAACATATGGTGTTCGCGCACTATCCCAAACCATAAACTCATCCCAGCATTAAAAATTTAAAACGGGACTCACCCGCACATACGGAGAATCACCCCATCCCAAGAGAAATGAAATAAATAAAATGACTAAAAAAACGGGTGTGAAAATTGAAATGTGCAAATGTTATGTTTCCATTATGCATGTTTTATGTGATATGATTATGTTATGGTTCTTGGGAATTCTTTATGAAGACTTTTGAATCCATGATAAACTAAGGGTAGGTGAGCTCAAGATAGCTTTCCTATGCATTAGGTAACATGAAGGAGTTAAACGCTAAGTTTTCTCAAAAGATAATTAGGGAATATATTGTGATGGGTATTCCAAAAACAACCATGAGAATTACTCCATACGTAATAATGTTATGAGTGCCTCAAGTTTCCTTTATGTCTTATGATTTCAAGGATTTATTCAAAAATCTTATGATTTCATGAGGTATGTTAAAGTGCTTATGTTTTATGAGTAAAGTATTATTTCTTTGATTCTTATGTATACATGGACTAATGTATTTTTTCTGTATTTTTATATCCCTTACTAGGCTTTTTATGCTCATCCGAAGTATTTGAAATGTTTTTCACATGACAGAAGGTGGAATAGGGTCAAGGATGGGATTAAGGAAATGTCATGCTGTCTAAAACATGGAACTAGTCATGTTTCTTTTTTAAGAATTTTGATTTTGTGAAAAAAGTTGAAGCTGAGTAGATGTGTCTACTTTGTAATCATTGAGATGTAATAGTTATGTCCTATTTCTCTACAACTCTAAAGTTGAAAAGATCCTCAATTTTAATTATTCATTTAATTAACAATTATGTAATGTTTTATGGTTGGGGCTGTATAGTTGGTATCAGAGGTTAGTTTATATATCTTTAGAGGTTAGGGTATTCTTTAAGAATAAGTGAAATTACCATAATGGTTAGGATTTCAGAAAGAGTCATAGTTTATGATAACATGGATAATTATATCTTAGTATTATATGATGATTTTACTGATATACTCCCACTGACCTTTTTTGTTTTAGTAAATGGATGGATCTAGGAGGCACCAATGTAACAGTGGATATGAAGAAAACTATGACAGTTTTCTGAACAAGCAATTGAATGATACGGGAGGTACAATGGAAACACTTGTGGTTATTCTCAAACAACAATATAAACTCATGATTGACCACCTGAACCTTAGTTATTTTATAAGGAATCATATATGAGAGAAAAAAATTCCTACTGATGTTTAGGTAATAATCATAAAGGTAAGTGTGTTTAAAAACCTATGTGTCAAAGATGTGGAAAGAAACACCAAGGAAAATGTTTCAAAGGGACAGAAAGATGCTATATATATGGAAATGAAGGTCATAAAGCATGAACCTTCCATGGAAAAAGGAATCATATTGTTGACTCCAGTAAAGAGAATGAAGTGCTTTCCGAGGGATCAATTGAATGTTTTAAATGTGGTGTGCATGTTCATTATGAAAACACATGTCCTACGAAGATGTTTCAGGAATGGGATCAATAGAATCATACAAATATTTTTTTACCAATACCTAATGCCTTTCCAATTAAGGATGAAGAAACTGACAATGACCAATGAAATGTATGGTTTATTTCTTAACATATGTTTTCCTATTATTGAAATCATAGGATATGATGCATTATTTTTTTTGTAGGAAAGAAGTATTTCAGAATAAGTTGTAATGGAATGGTTAATGGATCATGAAGAATGTTGAAAGAGTAAGAAGTCGAAATTTAAGGGATTCAAGAGTTATGGTATATTTTAGGATGGTAAAAATCATAAAATTATTAAGGATCTTTTGATGATGGGATTACATTAGAAAACTTTTTATAGTATGTGTAACCCTAATGTTTGATATATGAAAATTCTATTCAAGGAATAACTATCTTTTCTTTTGTGGATATTGTTATAACGAAATATTTTGGTTTATATGATCCTTGACTTTGATGTAATTACAAGTTAATACATTTTGGGATGCAAAACAGAAGTAAAGAGATAACCTTTATAGTTAAAATATGTTATGGTGAATGAATCTCTATTTGGGAATGTTATAAAATTATATAGTTTTTTAAAAGGGACAACACAAAAACTTTGTGACAACCCGTCGCATCGGACGAAGATGCAGAAGTCAAACCCAGAACCAAAGTGCGACTATTATTTATCACCTACCACTGGGCGATGTGATGTCCCTGGTTAGTATGACTAATTATTTTTAGTTAGATGGTCTTATGAATCAGTAATAAGTTGATTTTGGGTTACTTATGGAATTGATTGACCTATCATGGAGGATATGTGATTAGGTTAATTACATTTCAGTATGATACTTTAAGATTAAATGACGTTGTTTGGAGATAAATGTTAATATGTACCTTGGAAGAATATGTGATTAAATCCTTTGATGATTTGGGTTTAAATCATTGTTTGGATTACATTGAATAATTTTATGGATATCTTTTTATTGAATGGTCTTTGGTGAAATTTGGGTTTTTTTGGACAAATTTTGGAGATTAAGAGTAGTATTTTTTTTATAAAGGATTATCCCTTTGTGGATTATCTAATCTTGTACTAACAATTTTGGTTTTGGTTAAGATCTAAAGACATGGGAAATATATAGTTCATCTTTTGTGGATTATGTGATTCCTAATAAGTTTATTATAGCAATATTAATGTGAAAAAGCCATCCTAAATACTCATGTTTTGGAGAAAAGATGAGTTTGTGTAAGAAATCTAGTAAGAGATGAATGTCTACATTAAAAGAAAGTTTGTTTCCTTATGATTTAGTTTAGCTCATAAATAAATTCCTCAATGAAAAGTAACATAAAACAAAATTTTTTTCTATTATCTTTTCCTAGGGAGAATCAAATACCATATAACCCATCATAAGTTTGAGACTTTCTGGTGGATAAATTTCTCCTAGGCATGTTTTCTATCACTCTCCATCAGATTATGACCCTTTTTTTATTATATTTCCATGTTTTCATGGAATCCAAGTATATGTTGTCTTGGGTGACCTTTTTACATTTCATTCTTTATTTTAAAGTGATATTTTAATTTACTTATTTTCCCATGTGGGGAATTCAATGATGCTTTCGACCATAATTTTAAAATTGCGAGGACACCATTCCCAATAGGGGGGATGGGTGTAAAATCCTAGGTAAATAAGGAATATGACATTTTCATATTTATTAATATTTTTGAATAAACTATTAATATTATTTTAAAGGGAGTTCTATGTTCGATGGTGTACCCATTATGCAACAACAAGCTTCTTTGAAATCTTATGTTGCACACTAATAAAATAATAATATTATATTAAATGGTAGTTAATGCCTAGATGTTGTAATGGCAGGAATGAGCAGAACTAACTAAAAAATGTATATATATGTTTGTTAAATATTTTAACAATTACCCAATAAATGATAGATGCTCAAAATGCGAATGAATCTAATTTTAAGCATAAATATTCTAATATTCATTAAATGGTCGATTAACCTCCTTCTGATGGAGAACCCTTTTTAAAACTACTTTTTTTCAATTTTATATTTTATATTTGATAGAATAGAATCATTCTTTATAATTGGGACATCAAAATTTACTTTATGTAAATTTTTGTTTTTCTTCCGATAAAGTTCATTTTTTAATGAATAGGAAAAAATGCGGTATTTTAATTTTAAACCTCCTTTTAATCACATTTATTTATGTGGTTAGATTATATTTTTAATTGGGTTTAAAGTTTAGTTAAAATATGTTTTTACAATTTAATACAATGTTGGTAATTTGAATTAATTTCACATTGAAATTTGATATAAACAAGTGTCAATCTTTTGATAGATATTGTTTCTTAAAAACAAGCTATTTGTTTTGAAAGTGGAAATTAATTATAAAATTAATTAATGAAACTTATATGTTTTGAATTTGGTAAAATGGAGATAATTTTTTAATTTGTAATATCATATTTACTTTGGGTAATTTTTTTGTATTTTTCTAGCAAATTTTCATTTTTAATGAATAGTGAAAAATACTGCATTTTTCCTCAAAACTTCTTTTTAATCTAATTTAATTATATAGTAAGATTGTCCTTTAAGTTGGTTTTGAAGTGTAATTGAATTATTTTTTTATCACTAAATACACTGTTGTTCATTGTATGTAATTTCACATTTCAATTGGATGTAAAAACAAGTCAATCTTTTGACAAATTTTACTTCTTAAAAACCCATCTTTGGTTGTGACAACGAGAATTATTTTTTAATTAATTACTACAATTCCTGTATTTGGAATTTGGTAAAATGGATTCTGTATTTATAATCAAAAGGTCCAAATTATGTAATTTATACTCTTGAATTTGAACTTTATGAATAGTAACGAAGGTAATTATCTTTAATTATCGTGATTAATTAGTAATTGGGTAGTTAAGGTTAATAAAATAATATCATCATAAAATAAAATGACCCCAAAATGTGTCCAAATACTCTTTCTTGAGTCATTTCCGACCATTGGAAGCTTTTTACCGAACTTGAGGGCCCATGGAGTCACATGGGTGTAATAGTTACATTTATGACATTATTTTTAAAAAAGAAGAGAAATATAACAAAGGTTTGTATATCTTAAGTAAAAATAATTTAATTTTGATTACATAAATGATATCTTAGACTATAAATATTAATTGGAAATCTAAAATGATTTCCTAAATTATGTTATTTTTTAAAAAAATTAGATATTAAATAAATAAATTTATTTATGACGCCATGATGAAGCAGTGATTACCTCATTAATGAACGACTTAAATAAAATGAAAAGATAATAAAAAATATAAGACCTACACTTGTCAAAAACCAATTGTATGGGTTGATTTCGAACCCTTATCACCTCATCCTAGAAATATATCATTATGGGGCCTTTAAAATCAAAAAAACCATTTTATAATAAAGTAACATTTCATGACATTCCAAAAGTGACCCTCCTCCCCCTTATAAAAGGCCCAAACCTCTACCCACATACCCACAACTATCAAGCCCTTGGATCATCTAACCTATGCTCATATTAACTCTCCACATCCCTCTATTACTCTGTGAAGCATCACTTTGGGATGATGTCATTCCAAGGAAGCTTTGGCTCAAATCAAAAAAGTTACCAGATTTAGAGGTATCATCTTCTCTCGAGTCTCTTTCTTTTATTTTCCTTCTTAACTCACCACTATCTTCTTATGATTTGATCCCAAAATAACACCATTATCATCAATATACTAGTATATTGTTATGAAAAGGATTCTACCTACATTTAAACACACCTCCATATAATGGTTAAAGAACATATTGTTTCTATGGGTGGAGAATTACTACCTCACAAAACGATGATTGTTCAAAATTATTTTAACACCTTTCATTGTGGACGTTATGATGTATATATATTTATATATGATATATAATTGATTTTTTTCCTCTCTAAGCTTCTGTAATTTATATTTAAAACTGCCCTTTATTCTTTTCATGTTGTGCAAATGCGATAATTTCATCTGAGGAAGTGTGGACTACCACCCCCTCATGTGATGTGACTCGTTCAAGACAAACATACAATTTGTAAATAATGTAATTAATGAACTTATTTTACATTTATAACATATATAATATACTGGACTTATAATATATTTAGGTCTAATTTAGTTTTAATGTCCATTAACATGAAAAAATGAAAGTAGCATTCATGCGTACGTACGACCTACCGTCTACATGAACGAAAAATTTCATTTAATTTCTCCAATCACTATGGAATATTATTAAATACATATATACTGGATATATATGATATTTAAATCATGAACACAAATCTGGAGTTTATGTACTTATAACGACATGGACAATTCTCTTCAAACAAGTTTATTTTTTACTCTTGTACAGAAAATCGACAAAACGTATGATATGAACTCACAAAATTAACTAATTATTATAACATGAAAATATGTGATATTAATTGAATAATAAAATTTAATGAATCTACTTAAGAACATATAAATTTACTAATGTTTATTATTCAGGAATATAAATAAATGAACAAAACAATTCAGACTTGAGGTATGAGGATTTCTTATCTCACTTTTAATTCCGTGATATTTCCATTGATCGACAATTATTTATTGCATGTGGTGTATTTTGTACTAATATTTGATATATATATCAAGATTCTATTTATATTCAAGGTATTATGTGATTCATTTGATTCTTTTTATATTTTGGTCATACGACTTGATTGATTACAACAAGGTAAGGGGTTTTTATCTCTCTTTTTATTCCTGTGAGATTCATGCTATATTTCCCACTATCTCCATTGAGTGGTGTATGTATTTCCCATTATTCTACTCTTTGTGTAATATAATTTAGTTTATGGGTATTTACATCAATTTTATATAGTCCTTCTTTCATGGGGTGTACGTTTCGAAAGTTACCCAAATCTGTAAGGGAACCTTTCACTATCCTCTTTTTAAATGACTTATTCTTTTTAGGTATTTCAATTTACATATTCTTATATTGGGATATGTTCTTATATATCCTTATTGATGTAAATTTTATTTCCAAGTGATGAGATACCCTTTTTATCTCCCTTAAACTCATTTTATTAATTTTAAAGTGACGTTGTTAGGCTATCAAATTTTTGTAAGGGAACTTCTTTACCCAATTTCAATTCATTGGGTCAAACCTATACTTCTTGATTATGTAATGCTATGAATATATGTGGATGACCTCTGATTTTTTTAAAATTAATATCCACTTATATTGAGGGTATTTATATTTTTCACACGTAATTATGTAATTGATTTATCCTTAATCTAAGGCTACTGTCTTTTAAGGGAGTTATTCTCAATCTCCTTTCATTGAGGCATACATCAATTAATATACGACCTTCTTTTATTAGTTGTATAGTAAACCCTTTTGACAGTTAATTTCATTAAAAAAATCTTTTTACACGAAACGTTTTACTAAACGACAAAAATAATGTTTTTGTCTTACATATACAACAACAACAATTTCTCCACTGCCGTGACCATTATTTGAGTTTCATCTTCCTCTACAAGCCATATATTTTTTAAATGAAAAAAATACCATGTTTTAATTTTTTTTATTTTGGTATTGAAAATGTTTTTGATAATTTTTATTATTATATCAATGTGTTGTATTGATATCATGCGATTGAAATTTGGAAATGTTATGTTTCATTTATTCAGGTTTTATGTGATACGATTATGTTATGGTTCTTAGGCATTGTTTATGTATATGGGTGGTTCCGTGATAAACTAAGGGAGGGTGAGCCCGAGATACCTCTCCAATGCATTAGGTTACATGAAGGAGTTAAACTCTAAGGTTTCTCGGAACAGACAATGGAATATACTGTTATGGGTATTCCAAATTTAACCATGAGGGTTACTCCCTACATAAGAATTTAGTGAATGCCTCAAGTTAACTTTATGTATTATGATTTCACTGAGTTATTAATAAATCTTATAGTTTAATGAGGTATGGAAAAGTGCTTATGTTTTATGAGTAAAGTATGATTTCATTTATTCTTATGTATACATGGACTAATGTTTTCTTTCCATATTTTTATATCCCTTACTGAGCTTTTTCTGCTCATCCCATGTTTTTGAAATATTTTTCACAGGACATAAGGTAGAATAGGGTCAATGATGGGATCAAAGAAATGTCATGCTGTCTAAAACATGGAACTAGTCATGTTTCTTTTTAAGAGTTTTTATTTAGTGAAAAAAGGGGAAGCTTAGTAGATGTGTCTTTATTTTAATCATTGAGATGTAATAGTTATGTCTTAATTTTCTAAAATTCTAAACATGAAAATATGCTCAATGTGAACTATTCATTTAATTCATGATTATGTAAGGTTTTAAGGCCAGGGCCTTATAATGATACTCATGAATAGAATTATAGGTGATTCCATTTACTTTTGTCGCAACAAAAAGATAGCACATGTTATACTTTATCAATAAATTCTCATAGGGTGAGATATTATATTAATATATAAAACCTTATTTAAATTTTAACACAATTCATTCCTCAAATGGATTTATTTATAACCCTTAAGGATGATTAGATTCTAAGACTCTAGTAATAAGGTCACTATATTTCTAAAAAATAGCTTATCATTGATTCCTCATATATAATATGGTATCTATTAACTGTCATATACCAAACATGTTAACAAATTTATTATTTATTCCATTTAAAATGGTAATATCATTAATTTCCACAATCCCTTATTGAAAAATATAGTTTTCCAAAAACCGAAGTAGAATGGATTTATTACCAGAATCCAAATGATGATGTAAACTTCATCAATTACAGCGTAAAAACTTACAACAACTATCTAATTAGTTCAAAAGTAATTAATACCACTAAATTTACGTATTTATATCCAATATATTTTATCCAAACAATATAATAATAAAATTATGAACATATTAATGTCCATATTCCCTTATTAAAAATGACACATTCCCATTAAATCAGTTTTCCAATCCTTTGGAAACATTCACTATAAACATATAAATCACAAGAAAAAAAAACATATAATGAAATATCTATGCATACTTACCATGAATATAACATATTTCATGAATCCAAAATCATCAAATATTATATTATTCCAAATTATCCAAAATTTATAAGATGTTTACCTCATAATATTACTTAATACCTATGTAAATTTACATTTCGCCTATAATATAATCATCATCAACCATATACCTGTTAATCATACCACCTTACAGATTCTATTATTTATCTTTCCACATAAGAATTATAATTGAATAATGACAATTCATTCCACACATAATACATTTGACCATTGATGATGTCTTAGGGGTGAGAAATATTTTCATCCATTTTTTTAACTAAACCCTTTATTTTTTTTCTCTGATGTTAGTTTCATTGTGTCCTTATTTTAAAAAATCAGAACTTATTCTTGTTCCTTTAAGACATTAACATGTGAAATTCATTTTACACTCATCGAACAAAGGGAACCGAATCGTAGTTCCTCAATGGTCTCTATTACCCCGAATCTTATTGAACTCCTTCTTGATCATCATTGGTTAATCTAAAAGCTGGTTTAGGTACAAGTTGTTAATCATGTAACATGAAAATTGACATGGAATGATCACAAAAACCTTTACACAAATGAACATTCTATTTGATTTCTCAACAAAAAAAATTCCATCACATAAAACATTAACACATTTCCTTTTATTTCCATCATTTTTTTGAAACAATAGTAAATTTATTACAAATAATTATTATATTAAGGAACCACAAAATAATGAAAAACACTTATAGGATGGATAAATTATAAAACCTTCTATAAGATATATCACATTAGGATTATCCTATGTTATCCATTTACATATTATTAATTTGTTGTAAATCCATTATGAATGTTCATGAAGAGTTTGGGAATTCCCAAAGCATATCCCATGAGATAGTCGAATGATTTCTACAACAAGGCTCGTTGTTGTGTAACATGTTATGCTCGTCTCTGTCCTTACACACAATGTAATAGTTGTTACCCACAGGGTTATCTACTTGATTTCCATATCCACTTGTAAAATCTACAAATATATGTAATGCTAGGAAAGCACTGACTCCATCCTTTTCAAAAAATAAAAGTCACATTCCAAAACATTTAGTCATCCACTATACAATCTGTAAAGGCACCCCTAGAAATATAATTAGAAATATCCATAGGGATCCCACTAAATTTTTCTCATCCTAGTTACCAACAGATGACTAATAATTCTCTCTAATACCATCTTTTGACACCGAGTCTTAATGTAAATAGGATTTTGTTCAATTTTTCTGGAATACATAACCATTTCATAAAGAGATTCAAAAGGACCATATTAGTCTAGTGCCTTTGGAAACATAGAAATATAAACAATTATACATAAGTGAGCAACATTATTACAAACAATGTTCTTATTAATTTTCAACGTACTTAGACACATCATAATAATTACATATCATCATAACATGGGGACAGAAACAAAAAAAATGGTGGGCATAGATTCTCAGTAATTGTTAACAAGATAGATATGTCTGTATAAACAAGAGCATAAGGGTAAGAGAATCTGATAATATCATAAGAATATCAATACAATTATAACATAGATCATTAAAATCATTCATAGAATAAATATTTTTTGTTTATTAGACATGAATCATAAAATAAACAAGAGAATATTCCTTGAAAGCATAAAATTGTAATGATACATGGAATGGTGAAATAAACATAAACATGTAATTTAATTTCATATAATTGAAGAAACATTTATAGATTATGTCAGGTAACATCATGGGGACTACCCATACTAGGTTGGAAACACCACTATCCTTAGTTTTCAATATTTAATTATACAGGATCGTGTTTCCAAATATTCCCATAGTGGTTTTGTTTTCCTAATAATCCAATAGTGGATTTGGTTTCCCCAATTTACAATTAGGAACCAGGTTTCCCCATTTTCTCTCTTTATGGTGACCGCACCAATGGAGTGGAACACAATACCATCCCTAGTCACAATCATTTCCTTATAATAAATCAGATTTCCTCATCATCGATATTTATGGTGACTTCACCTACTGGGAAGGAAAAACCACAATCTGTAGTCTCAATCCTTTCCTTTTAAGGGATCAAGATTCCCCATATTTCTATATTGTGTCAAGCCTTTAGACCGATTGAGATATAAATCATTACCAAATTCTTAGGAGGGTGATACAAGTTTCAAACACCACATAATAGAATAATACATTCATGTGTTCCAATTTAATTAAATATGCATTATAAAAAGCCCAATAAAGGGAAAAGTTTAATAAACATTGCATAATTTCCCAAGAAATGACATAGATAGAAAAACATAAATTATATAATAACATATAGAAAATATATAGTTTTCATAATCATTTCATCATAAAAATATCCCATAAAATGATGCAGGTTTCATAAGAAAACAAGTATTATAAGAATTTATCAAGGTATAACCCGTTAATGAGAAAATGGGTTCCCATATTTTTGTCATGTTACAACCTGCTGATGTGAAACATGTTTCATTAGAATTTATCAATGCAGAACCTCTTATTTAGAAATGTGTTTCATATAAATTTATCATTGTATATCCCATTTAAGAGAAAAACGTGTCATAAGAATATAACCTATGAAAGAGAAATGTGTTTTGATAAACATCATTCCATTAAAAGACAATTAATATAATGAATATGAATTGAAAATTGGGATCATTTCTCATAATTTCATGAGTAACATCAATAGATTCACCAATATTTGGAAAATATTTATGAAATATATATTAATTTAATATCTTTGGGAAAATATCCTTTATTATGTTAAAAATTATTTTTAAAAAACAAAACCTTTTTAAAACCATTTTCATTGAAAATACATGGAAAACATACAAAGAAGAAATGCAGTCATTTTGATAACAATGTTCTTTGGAATCATATAATCGATGATTGAAATCATTATGAAAATACTTTTCCTTGAAAACTTATAAAATGAAATTTTAATAATTTTGAAAAAAAAATCCTTGAAAACATAGAAGTGAATCTTCAAAAAATGTTGAAAACCATTTTCTCTTAAAACTTATAAAGTGTCTTGAGAACATTTTTAAAATAATTGTCTATGAAAAGTTATAAAATAACTTTGAAATTTTTTTGATCAAAGTTTTTTTAAAACATTTAAAATAATATTTAAAACATTTAAAACACTTTTTAGGCACAAAAAACATTTCAAAACATTTTATAAAACATGTTTTTGAAATAATAATGAATTCCGACCAAAGAGAGAGGTAAAATTAGAATTTCATACAGACAAATTAATTATTAAATTATAAAGAAAAGAGTGAATTTTTTACCATTACATGGTTATGACAAGAATAAACATATTTTATTAAAAATCACAAGAGTTCATGAAATATGGTTCATAATATTTGATAAATAGATGTACAGTCTTAAACAATCCCAATAAATGATTAAATTATAAAAATAAACCACTAACAATATGGTAACATTTATTTATAATAAAATTGATAGAATAAAATTGAAGGAATATTGAAATATCTTGGAAATAAATACACTCATGATATAACATTAGAATGTTAGTATATACACCTCAAAGAAAACTATTGGTGCCTAACAAGGCATGTGTCTCAAAGAAAGAAAATAGAGACAAAACTACATTACCAATTTGTTATAATTTGAAATATAAACCCCATGGAAGAAATAACATCAAATTGATATTTATATATCCAAAAATTTAAGTATAAGAATCATTTAATACATTCATGGGTGGATTAAATACCAAATATATGAAATAATATGTGAATATGTCTTGTGCCACATATAAATGAAATGTGAGACAAGAAAACACTTAATACAAGAGTAACATTTGAATAATGATTCACAAGAGAGAATAAAATATTTATAATATTTTAATATCAATATGAATGGAAATTAATGGTTTGAAATTTCATAGGTTGGTATAAACATCACACAAAAAAAAGATATTGGTGATTATTCCATGTATATTATGGAAAACAAATTTAGATGAAATGCTCATGCATTCTGTCTGTAATATCATTGTACTCATACAAACCCCCTATATAATATCTAGAAGTTTATTATAAACCATTAACCATAAGATATTATTATATATTAAAAAATATATATTGTTTTATTATAACCTTATATTAATCAGTTATTAATAATTCCATGTTAAGGATTCCATTTGGGTAATATCTGTATTCTCTTTTTCATGTGGCTTAATTGTTTTTATTTTTTTCCTCATAAAAATATCATGATTTTGAGAATTAAAAAAAATTAAAAATAACATTTATATTCATTATATATGTATTTGTAAAAAACTATAGTATATACAAAAAATGAAATGGAATACACTATTCATGGAGACGATGGGCCATACATACGAATGAACTATATTTCTATTTTTGACAAATTCACAGAAAGAAAGTAAATGAAAAAGATGAATATATATATATTAATATATTATCATTATAGTAGCATTATTATTTTATATATATCATATAAATTTATTAAATACATCCTTAATACATTCTATTTAATGTTTGATTGAATATCATCACTCTATGGAGGTGGTAGTCCACACTTCTACAATCTAAGTTATCATAGTTACAAAAATAAAAATCTTGAAGGTATGTTTTATATAATAATTATATAAGAATAAATAAATAATAAATATCATACATATATATAATATAAAACTATGTTTCCATCATTTTTAAAAACTATGTGATATCATAAAAGATAAATGAACAACATCTTTTTGAGAGGTGATATTTCGCTGTACACAAAAATGATAAGTACATTAACCATAAAATGAATGTTTGGGTATGTTTTTGTCAAACTCATATTATAAAAACAAATTATTATGATAATTATAATAATATTATTTTATAATCATGGAATTTAATTAATTGAGGTGCTGGTGAAAAAATAAAGGAAACCAGTTTGATGAAATATGTTACCTCTGCTTTGGGAAACTCCTTTTGGATAGCACAAAAGGGCTTCCATGGTTAGGTATATTAAAAAATGTAGGATTAAAAAGAGGAATTTAGGGATTTTTTTAAATTAATTGGGATGATAATATCGTATGTTATGTGTTTTGATATCTGTGAATAAGGAGTACTGGTGGGGGACTTTTATAAGGGAGGGAGAGGACATTCTTGGAATTTTTTATAAGAAGTTTTGAGAGCATTGGTTTTTTTCCTAAAAAAATTAATAAAACCCAAAAAAAAGAAATAATGGATTTTATATGGTGGAAATATTTCCATCCAATGGGTTTGGAAATGTGGTTAGGTCATTTTGGCATTTATGGTTAAGCTTTAGTCCCCTTTTAAGATTAAGTTTACCTTAACCGTCGTAACAAATTTTAATCACTTACACAAATATTTTTGGTCAATAATGAATGTAATATTTTTTAAATATAAATATTATAATTATTAATACAATTTTTTTAATTTTTTTAATTCAATTAATATATGAAGAAATATTATGTTTAATGGTAATCCCGTAGACATGGTGAGAATGCTTGTTTTTAAAGATAGAATATTTAAAAGGTCGATATGTTTTTATATCTAAAATAAATAGAAATTGATTGCAAAAAAATAAATTGGATTTATAAATGTATAACTTCTTTTACGTTAAAATAGTCTGAAAATATAAATTATTTATATAGATAAATTATACAAAAAACTTTTTTCAATTAAAATTTGGTATTTTTTACTATTCATGAATAAATGATATTTCACAGAAAAATACCTTAAATTAACCTTAATATAGTTTTGAAATTATGAAGTAAAAAAATATTTATATTTTAGAAAAATTATATTTCAAATAATGTTTAAAGTTAATTTTTTTATTATTCACAGAAGGACTTATACATCAGCAAATTTGAGAAAATTATATTTTAAAACATATAATGTATTTTCTAAAAATTTTATGTCTTATTATTTATAATTATTTTTATGAAAAATATATTATAAGAAATATTTTTAAATTAGCTATCAATAATAAACATTCTATGTTTAATGACTTCGTTATAACAATCTCATTTGAACAATTGTAATAACAAAGTGTTGTTTCAAAGAAACGCAATGTTGCATGTATGAAAAGCGAAGTTGATGTTTTTTATGACAAATCATAACATGGTGCTGCATATAACACAAGAAAACAATTTTTAATTAATTTGAAAATATATAATCACTTTTTCATGAAATTAAAAATATAAAATCTAATATATTAATTCAAAAAGATAATTAAAAAATTCTCATTGTGTTACGTTCTACCGCCCATTAGAATGAATTTCACCCTAGAAATTCATATGGGTAATTTAACTCTTAATACATTGAATTAAATTTCCTATAAAGCGACATATTATAAATTAATAGTAAGAATCCATTTAAAAAATTAAATATGAAAACATTATGGTTACCGAATGTAACAGAGATATATTTTTCCATATAAGAGGAAATAGGTGAGGAGTGAGAAGATTGACTTGGAGGAAAAGCATGAATAATTTTTGGGAGTGATTAATCTAATTAGTAAATAATACGTTAATGATCATTAGAATGTTATTTTCCTAAAATTCATAAGTCTATGATGATATAAAAGGGCACTGTTTTAACAAAAATTATGCTATTACGTCTAAATTTATTTATAAATCATTTTCCTATTGTGGAATAATTATCGTGAAAAGATATACTTACCAGATTTCAGGAAAACCATTCCTTGTGTTGTTCCAAGAAAAACATCCACCCCATCTCTAATTACCAAAAATAATGGTTAAATTTTCTATCTGGAAGAAGTTATTGATCATGAGATCCATGATTTTAATGTCAATTCATTCCAACTATTTTTTATCATAATACATTGTAAATACAGGTTATCCCATATTCATAAATCCCCATACAGGGAGATAATAATTTAATCTCTAAAACCATATATGGATTTTATTATATAACATTTTATAAATGGTTAATTTTTTACCCTTTTAGAATAAGAATGTCCAAGAATTCATAAACAAGGTTATTAAACATCTCATAAACTGTATAGCATTGATTCCCCATATATCATTAAATAGTTGTTGATTTTTTTATTCCAAACAAGTGAATACCATTATCATTTATTTAATTGAAACATGTTAATAACCTGAATCAAAACAATTCATATTGAAAATATGAAATATTCCTTATACCAAAGAATATTGGATATATTCCTTAAATCCAAAAAAATGTTGTAAACTTTATCAATGATAGCATAACCACTAGTCAATAAGATTTTAATTAGTTCAATGTTAATTAATACCATCGATTCTAATTATTCATATCCAATATATCATTATCCAAACAAAATTAACCTAACATAAGGAACATATTTGGGGTTATCTTCTCATAGTAAAACTATCACCTTCTATTAAATCACACTTCCAGTCCATTAATAACATTCAACAAAAACTATTGAATCATTAGCGAGAAAACCTAAACCAAAATCTATGTATATTTTAACATTCATATAACTTAATTCATAAATCCAATTAAATAAAAACTTCAGTTATTCCACTACAACCATAATTACTAAGAAATATTCCTCATATTATTACTTAATAACTCCTTTCATTCACATTTCATCTACATTATCAATATCATCGACAATATAACCATTACACATACAACCTTGTATAATCTCTTCTTAAGATTTCTACATGGGACATCGATTTTCATAATGGCCACTCATTCCAAATATAAAGAACACAACTATTTGTTATTTAATATGGAGGGATATATTCGCATCCATTTCATTAACCTAAACATTAATTTTTTCCTTTTAATTTACTTTCTGTTGGTCCTTATTTTCCATTGTAAAAACATATTATTGTTCCTCCAAGCTGATCACATGGGAGATTAGTTCAACATTCATGACACAAAGAGACCATAATCTTCTTTCAACATTGTTATCCATTACCCGAATTATCATTGATCTACTTCCATATATTATTTTTTGAGTTTGATAGTAGTTTAATATACAAATTTTTAATCATGTTCCTTGAAAAATGACTAGGCATGATCATTATACCCTTCAATCTAGTGAACATATCATTTTACTAATCCTGAGATAAATATCCATTACATTCAATGTTGACCAAGTAATTTCTAGATTCTACAATTGACTAAAATTATTAAGCATTGACTAAGAAAACATTATCACAGTGATGAACCACATAATCATGAATACCACATATAAGGTGTCAAAATTATGAATCCTTTCTTAACCTATGATACTGTAGGTTAATACTAGGGTTTTCATAGCTAAATTATATTTTTAAATCCTTCCCTATGGGTGTTAAAGAATATTTTAATCACCAAATAATATGCCCTGGGTGTCTCAAAACAGGTGATTAAAAAGGAATGTTATCTTGTACCAGGTTATTCTCATGTTAGGCTCGATGCACCTTGTTAGATCTTCTACCCTTGTTACGTCTGTTCCACATCCACAACCACATGTAGTATCGATATATAGATGTAATCCTCTTAATCTACTCACTTGATCCTTTACCAAAATTCCAGGATATTTTCCTAAACATTAACTCATCTGTATTGTTATCCTTAGAGTCACCCCTAGACTTATGGTTAATAATATCAAAATAGATGTCACAAAAGTTTTCTAATAATAGCTTCCAAAAGTTAACTAAAACCTTTCTAAGATACCAACAATAACAACTCAGTCTTATCATAATTAGACATTACATGATATTTTCAAATTAAGAAACATTAAAGAATGAGAAAAAAAATGATTGTTATTTTTTAGTGACATTGAAAATATTGAAACATAAATAAGGATTCATGAGTGAGATACATTATGTACAACTAGGTTCTTTGTGACCGTAAACTTTATTAGACAAATAATAATTAATATATATCTTCATAACCTAGGGAAGGAAACATAAATAGGTGTGAGGTCATTTTCTAAATACGGGTAAATAAGGTAGATATTAAGGAATAACCATGAGAATAATGGTATAAGGTTGTGATCATATCATTAGAAGATCATTCCATGGATATCAATGGTAAATATTTTTAATAATGGAATAATTATTAGACGTTCTTAAGAAATGAATCAAAATGGAAACAAGAGAATAAGACTTGAAATCAACCCATTGGAATATGTCATTTAATTAATTCATATACATAATCATTTAATATCATTCTCTATAAGTTAAGACTCATTTCAAGAACATATTAGGGAACTTCATGGGGACTACATATACTGGGTAAGACACACCAATATCCCCATTAATAGTAATTTCCATATAAGGGATCAGGTTTCCTTATCTTCCAATAGTATATTGGGTTTCCCCATATTCTCATAATGGATTATGATTCACTGATATCACATAGTGGATCTGGTTTCTCCATATTATATCTTAATGGTGACTACACCTACTATATGAGACACACAACCATCCCAAACCGTAGTACTTTCTTTGTAAGTGATCAGGTTTCCCCATCTTTTGTATTTATGTAGACATTACCTACTATGTGGGACACATCACCATCCCCAGTTTCAATCCTTTACTTATATGGGATCGAGTTTCCCCATCTTCCCATAGGGGATTTAGCCTATTGACCGAATTTCCATCATTATCTCATGAGATAAAAATATTTACCCAATAAAAAGGCGGGTGATATAGGACCCACCAATCACATAATAGAATCATACATATATGTTACATAATTTAATAAAACAGGCATCATAACATAGATAATATAATGATATGGGCTTTATGAACATTGTATCATATCCCAATAAATGATTTGGGTATGACAAAAATTTAATAATGTCATAACATATGGAAAATATAAATGTTTAATTACTATTTTATCATTTAATAACCCACTAATGGATCTTGGTTTCTTATAAAATTGGGTTTCATAAGCATTTATCATTGCATAACCCATTGATGAGAAATGGATTTTAAAAGAATTAATCACGGAATAACACATTGAAAAGAAACAAGTTTCTTATGAATTTATTGTGGTATGACCAATTTATGGGAAATGGGTTTCCTAAGAATTTATGTTGGTATAACCCATTGAATATAATTGGTTTTCATAACCACATACCTGGTGAAGGAGAAACTGGTTTTTATAAAGCTCATACCGTCAAAACATAATCATTTTAGAGAAATAATATGACTCAAAACCTGGGATCCTTTTTTTATAAGAATGATTAACATCATTATATGTATTAATTTAAGGAAAATAATTTTGAAATATCATTTAAAAAATTTATTCACATCATTATTCTTTGAAAAAGTATTCTTAAAACAAAAGAAAACATTTTTTCAAACATTTTTATTCAAAATACATTCAAAACATATAAAGATGGCTTGAAATAATTTTCAAACCCCTTATCCAACAAAAAATATAAAATAATATTCAAATAATTTTTAAAAATATTTTCTTAGAGAACTTATAAAAAATATTCTGAGCATATTGAAATCATTTTGGAAACCATTTCATTTAAATCATAAAAATCATTTTTAAAACATTTTCCAAACTGATTTATTTATAAACTTATAAAAATAATATTGAATGAAAATTCAATCCAAATGTATTTTAAAAAATTAAACGAGTATTTATTTCATTTAAAATGATTTTTAAGCATAATATTTTTTAAATACTTTTCATAAAATAGGTTTTGAATGAACAATGAATTCTGACTGAGGAAGGAAGTAATGTCATAATTTCTTAAAAATGCTTTTGAAGTTATCATATGTACCAAAGAGTGTAAAATGATATTATTAAATATTTATAATGTGAATAACCATATATATAAAATTTAATTATTGTTATTAACAGATGGATCATAAGATTACATAAATAGAGGCATTGTCATTAAGAATCTTTATAAATGAAGAGATTATAGAAATAAACTTTTACCAATATGGTTTCATTGAATCATAATAATAAAAAAATAATAACATTAAATTATTGAAAAAAATATCAAAAAAATATAAATATTATTATATAACATTTCAATGACTGTATATACACCTTATTGAAAAATATAGGTTTATAACCTGGCTTATGTATCAGAAAAGAAAAATTGAGAGAAAAATTAATTTACCAATTTGGTGTATTTTGAAAATCAAACCCAATAGAAGAAATTACATAAAATGATATTTATATATAAATAAATTAATTATATTAATCATAGAATACATCTATGAATGTTTACAAAAAATATATAAGAAATAGTATGTGAACATGGCTTGTGCCTCCTGAAAATTCTATGTGAGATGAGAAAAACAAAATACATGAGTAAGAATAAAATCAAAATACCCATGAGTGAATAGAATCATATAAAATTTTTAAAATCTTTAAATAATTTATGTTAATGGTATAAAATTTGATAGGAAAGTACATACACCACACAAAAGAGATGAGTAGTAATTCTGGCAAGTATTTCCCAGAAATAAAAAGTGATATGAAATCCCCTTACCTAATGCCTTGAATCTCTTCATAATCATAAAAAACACATTTATAAAAAATATAAGTGTATTATAAACATTTTAAATATTCATTTTCTTGTATATATTACCATATATGGTATTATTTTTACTTTATATTAAAAACCTATTAACAATTCTATGATGAGGATTCCCTTCGGGTAATATTTGCTTTGTTTTTTATGCACATATCTTAATTTATTATATTTTTTCTTCAAAATTATATAATTAATTATACAATTTAAAATATTTTATATTTATCTATTACATTCATTATATATATAATTTAAAAAATATATATTATATAGAAATGATAAATGTAATACACTATTCATGGAGGTGATAGGTCGTAGTACGCATGCTTGATGTTTCCGAATTTCTCACACATTGATATAATGAAATAAAGTTAAAAAAGGTTTATATATAATATCATTTCATTAGAATTTTTTTATCATATATATCATATGATTTTACTAAAACAATCATTAATACATTCTGTTTAATGTGTGAATGAATCCCATCACCTTGAGGAGGCGGTCGTCCACACTTCCACAAATGAAGTAATCATAGTTTCAGAAAATGGAATGCATGATGGTATGTGCCATTATATAATTAAATAAGAATAATAAAACATTATAAATGTAATATACATCATATAAAAATATATTTTTATCATAATTACCTTTCGTGAGTGGTTGTAATATAAAAAATCATCAATATCATTTTGTGAGGCTGTAGTTTATTGTAAAAAAATGACTTATTTGTTGCCCATTAGAAATAAGTATGTTTAAGTATAAGTTGAAACCGTATAATAAAATATTATCATTATATTTAGGACACGTTGGATATTTTATAATCTGTTTATAAGAGTAATTGTTATGGAGTAGAAAGAAAATAATGGAAAGGATCTTGAGGAATGATGTTACGTCTTCTTTGGTTAACTAATCATTGTTTTCACCAAAGGGGTTCTATTTTTTTGCATTTTTACCAAATAAAAAATTTAAATATTAATTGAGGGATTTTGGGAATTTAATTAGGAATATTTTTTATGAATTTTTGTGCTTTTAGAGGCTTTACAAAGGGTGATTATTGGTGGTCTTTTATGAGGGAGGGAGGAGACACACATGGCATTTTTAAAACAAGTGAGGTGTACCCATGTATTTAACATAAAAATGTCATTAAATCCCAAAAAAATAGTGTAAGTTTTACTGATATATTATTTCAATAAAATGTATTTTTTATATGTATCTACGTGATTTTGGCTCTTTATTCTAACATTTATTCCATTGTTGTGCTTAACTTTAGCTTAATTGGTGTAATTTATTTTAATCAATTTCATAATTTTTTTGATCAAAAATTTTGTTGATATTATTAGTGTATAAATAATATTCTAATGAAACCAATTTATTTGTATTCTTCTAATTTAAATTCAAAGTAGTGGTTAAATTAATATTAATACTAATCTTGTATCTCTGAAAAAAAGTGTTGATTTAATTTGACAATGTTTAAAAGTTCATTAATCATTTATATCTAAATTCCACATAAAAAATGATACTACGGACCTAGATTGGATTAATAAATGTAGAATTGATCTATTTTGATGCTAAAACCTACTTAAAAATTATTTAACTAAATAAATAAATTAGTAGAATAATCATTTTTATTTAAAATCCATTATTTTAACTATTCATCAAAAAATTAAGTTTCTCTAAAAAATCCATAAAATATCTCTTAATATTTATTTTAAATTATTAATTCAAAAATGAACATTATTTTATCAAATTCAGTTTTTATGACCATATATAATTAATTTTAGTGTTCTTCATAAATGGACCAAAAAAAGTAGTTCATTTTAGAAAATATTATTTACAAACATATAAAGACATTAAAAAAATTGGTCTCATTATCTATATGTTTTATTTATATAAAAAAATATTAATTTATATTTCAAAATTACTTATCACTATATATATTAATATTTTTAATGGCTAGTTTATAACTATCTCATTTTAATAATTATATTAATAAGTGGTTGTTTTCTAGGAACTCAGTGTTGCATGTAACGCAAAAAAAAATGTTTTCCGGTAGAGAAATCATAACTTTTTGTTTTGTATAATGAAAGAAAAAAATAGTGATTTCATATAGAAAACAATATTCAAAGTTACATGAAATAAAAAATATTAAAAGGAAAAAATCAATTTGTAAAAAAATATTTCACAGAATAGTGAAGTGTTACAGAAATGATGTATTAATTGGTCACTTTGAAAATTGATAAACATGGGATAAAAAAGTTGAAATTAATATTTAAAACATTTATGCATCCATAAAAAATAATTTTTAATAAAATCTTGATATACCCTTACAAGACACAGTAAGTCAACCTTTGTATACCATAGGGTGGTACTTTTCAAAATTTCATTATCGTTGAGAACCCATATTTATATTCAGAACAGAAATGTATTACAATTTGATTTTTAAACATTGATTAAAAGACCTAAAAATTTCAGTACCCTAATAGGGTAACCATTATTCATCATAGAGTTTCCAATACTTTACTACATTCTAACAACATATCAACCATTTTGTACCACATTAAAACTATTTCATAACCACATTCTAGGGGAGGATATGACCCTTATATACTATATCACTCACGAAGAAATAAATATTTTTGTAATGGGGGATAACATTACATTCTATATGGAAACCTCAAAACGTGAGTAATTTAATAGTTTTCTTTTTAGGGAGTACCCTTTCCAAGAAAACATATTATACTATGACTCAGAATATTTTACCTTAACAAACTAAAAATTTGTAAATGTAATTATCTTTTGAATGGATATAATCATTATTTGGTAATAAAGTTATTGGAAGCACCTTCCCAATTTTTTAAAACTTTAAGACCATTTCAAAATATGGTAAAAATTGTATGTCAAGTTTAATAGACTATTAATCACCATAATTATTGATAATATTGACATTCTATAGTGACAAGTAATAGTATAATATATTAGGTGTTGTAATAAGATCAAATTGATGTATAAAGAAGAAGATATGTCCTAGAGTAGAATGATCATTCCATTTGAATCCTCTTTACCATAGATTCCAAGGGATATTACACCACTTAGATTTTCCTTTGGAATATTACTAGGTTTTATTCAATAACCAAAACAAGAGAAAACTCGTCTATGGGGGAATGTCAAGCTCACAGAGACCACCATCCAAACAATGTTCACCGAACCTACCTAAGAAGGTACCACCATCACACAACATACCCATTGGATGTATGATGGTGTAATAAAGTATTATATAGATTGACCCTAGTAGTGTGATTTTTATATAATAATTGTCATAAAGTATTGAGTATATTAATCACTTTTCATTATTATTTTTATATATATTTAGTATGAGTTTGATAAAAATTGATTTTGATATGACAAAAGAATTGAATTTATGGAAAATATTTACATTTAGTTTAAGCACTCTTTTTGATATATTTAATAATTCTTAGTAAAAATTTATTTTAATTACATGGCCTTATAAAATAATTTTTATTTATGTAAAAATACTAATATAATTTTACAAAGACCTGTATAATTTTATAGGGGTCAAAATAATTTATTTTGTCAGGAAAAATAGTATATTTTTATAAATAAATATTTTCATTGAAAATTATAAATTACTATATATATATATATATATTTATTCTCTTAAAATAAATAACATTTCTAATATTAAGAGGTCAAATTTATCTAATAGTTAATTTTTTAAAATTTCTCGTGGAATTCATTTCTCTTGGTGAAAATTAAATATACTATAAATATATAGTATGTAATATAACATCATAATATACCAAAAGTGTGGTAATACATAATATTAAAGTCATCCATGGACAGAAATACATTTCCCCCTTAAAATTATGTGTTATAGAATTTATTTTATTAATTTTAGAAAACAATAATAATTATACAAAACATATATTATATTATATAGGTTTAAAAACAATTATTTATGGACTTGACCCACATCCACATCATCTATGGTATAATTTTAATGAGTTTGGTTCTTATCCAAAAAAAATTAAAAACCATTCCACTTTGATATAAACCATGGAAAAATCCATGGGGAGGAATGTGGTTTTTATTACATTATTACATGGAGTTCAAAAACATTATTTGATATTAATAAAGAATAACCATATCTTTTTATATAAACACCCACACAATATCCTATTCAACTTCACCCAAAACCCATTACGAATGAAGTTCCATTAAGTATACATCTTAAAATATCTCCTAAGGGGTTCCCTATATTATTAAAATATCATACCAAATGTTCATGTTGTTAACTACTTTTATACATCACTTTACTATCCTTTTGATGCCAAAATAATGAGAAATAACATTTCAGCCTCATTAAAACTATCCATGAATGTTTATGTACACCCATTATGCGGCAAAAATTATCTTTTTATTTTCCTTACGAAAATATTATGTTGTGAAGGACAACTATCATTTTCACTCAATGGTATGAAGAAAGATGTAACTATCCTTCATTGATTGGCGAATTTCATGTATGTTACCCACACTCTTTAATCATGGTATTAATAATGATGAAATGTTTTCCTATATTGTATGATCTATGTGGAACACAAATGAGCATACATGATATAAACATGATGGGTGGTCTATGAATTATTTTTCCCACCAATGCATTAGTTTATTCTTTTATCTCTTAAGATACCATACCTGGTTCACGGGATGCTGGCATCAATAAACTATGTTATGAAATTTAGATTTTTATCAAATACTTATTCATATGATGTCAGGTTATATATTGTTGAATAATTATTATGATTCCTTAATGTTATCATCTTATATCATTATTTAATGTCTGTAATTATGATTCTAACCCCTCTATTTCATTATGTTACACCTCTTATATCACAAGTACTCAATTACATTATTCTATTGTCTGATTATTCCCATACCGGTCTTTAAAACTCACCAATTTATTATGTAAATCCAAAGGTTAAATCCGGATACTTTTGTTGATCAATTGAAATTAAGGGTCATGTTATGGAGTTTTAAATTAATTGTTTTGTATCTTGGTTTCATGTTATTCTGTTATGTATCTAATTACCCCGATAAATAGGGTCACTCAATGTTTTAGATATGGGTTATAATTGTTTCTATTAGATAAAGGTATAGTTATTAATGGGTATTGTGGTTTGAATACCTTACTGAAATCATTATGCAGAACTTTAAACAAAGTAAAACATCCCCATTTTTTGTATAGAGTTACTGGTTTTCTGTAAAAATATATCCCTATCGGAATACTACAAAGTTGATGTGGCTATGGAATAGATGTAGTTTGGGGTAATAAAATTGTGTAACATCCCAATATGCTTTCCACATGGTATTTCCCAGATCTAGTACCTTACATAACCACATATTCACATCCCTATATTCTAGAGGCTTATAACGTAACACCCCAAGCTTCCATGGTACACTTCATTTTTAATAATACAGTAGTGTGTCATGCACGCAACTTCAAGTTCTAACACACACCACAACTAATCAAATTAGCCGGTATAAATAGTAATAACCACTTTTTGAAATTTTATAAATTTTATCTTTAAAAATGGACTTTATTTTTTGATTTGGAATATCGAAATTATCTTAGGGTGAATTTTTGGTATTTTTATGAAAACATTTAATTTTTGATGAATAGTAGAAAAACACTGATTTAAGTTTAAAACCGAATTTTTTTAAATAATTAGTTATTTTATTTTTAAGATCAAAATAGATATATAATACCTATATAAGTTCAATGTAATTCATTGGAATTAGTATAGAATAATTTTATATATATAATTTTTTTTGAACTTTTCACCGCCTTTTACCAACCTCCTAGGAGAATTTCGAAATTCACATAAAAAATAATTTTACCGCTTCTGTTAGTGGAATTTCAAAAATCTGAGAGACACAGATAATATCAAGGAGTAAAATGTGGTTCAATAAGATAAAAATAATTATTGGTGAATAGTAACTTTTTACTTTTATTTACCACGGTAAAAAGTAAATAGGGTAATTAAGGGTAAAAATGATATTAATATTACCCTAACACAAGTCCTAATTATATTTGGAAAGTGTATATCGACCAAAAATTACCTTAGGAATAAATTATTATCATTTAGGTCCACTTGTATTAGATTAGAACATTTATTAATATTTAATTCAAAAAAGAGTTAAAAGTGTTAAAATCAATGTTTAATAACTAAAACATTTATAATATAGGGTAATACATAAGATAAATTCGATTATAAATATTCATTAGAAATATAAAACGATTTACTACATAATGGTATTTTATTTATAATTATTATACACTAAATAATATAATTTATTTATGACACAATGGTGATGGAGTAATTACCTAATTAATGAAATATTAAAATAATTGATATTATAAATATCAAAATAAATGTAATTTGAGACTTCATATAAATTAAAATAAATTTTTTGGTTAATATGACATATTAGGACTGGTTATAGGAATTTTATTCGATGTAATAATGTTATGAAATTATAAAAAACAAAATACCCAATAGTGTCAAAATTGACATAAAAGAGTTTTTAAAACAAATATTATATTATTAATTGATATTATTTTCTTAAAAATATAAGGTTCTTCCAAAAAACTTATATAATGATAGGTGTATTATTAATGGACCACTTGGGGGTCGTTTGGAAGTTTATAGTATGTTTATTTACTATATAATATAAAAATACAAAGAGACAGTGTAAATATAAAACTATTTAACTAAGAGTTAAATCAAAAACATAAAGATCATATAGTAACCCAAACCTATCAAAAACCTATTGGTTGAGTGGTTTTCGACCTCTCCCCACCTTAATCTTTAAATAATTAACTTTGTGTCCAATATAAACTGAATATTAATTTATTAAAAAAACTATTTCTTGCTTTTCCAAAGGTACCCCTCAACCCTCTTATAAAAGGACACTCCCCCTTCACTATAATTCACAACGTCAAAGCCTTTTGGCTCGGCTATACCCTACCCAAATATTTATATAAGATCCCTCACTGCAACCTAGAGGCATTAGTTTTATCAGAAAGCCAACCTATGGATCCCTTTATATCAAATCAAAAAGAAAAACTCGAAGAAGCGGTAATGTTTTCACCACCCTCTTTCAAGTTCCTTTCTTCTTCAACTTCTTCTTTATTTGTTATTTTTATTCTAAAATAATAACTCCAGTATCTTATATATAATTTGATGTTATTATAAATATGGTACAACCATATTCATTATTCTATCCATCCTTGGGATGACATGTCACCATACGTGCATATGTATGGTTTACCATCTACACGTCGTGGTGTATTTGTTATTCAAAACATTATTATTTGGGTGGGTATGATAATGATGTGTTATTGATGTAAATGATAAATATAACACGATAATGATTCTTTATATATGATATACCATCCAATTATATATTATTTTAATATCAAAAGAATGATATTGTCATCTGTGCGTACGTATGGACTACCGTCTCCACAAACGCGATGAGATTAATTCCCCAGCATATCCATTCAATCCAAATTGTCATTTGATGATTAAAAATAATGTTTATGTACTTCATATCATTCTGTATATGAATATGATACAACCTATCCATAACAATCATGGATTACATAACAAAACATATAAAAGAAAACAAGTAAGTTAACACCCGAAACGACGATAATACTAAGATATTTTTTACAAAGGAATGTTAAAAGATAATATATGGTATCATATTAATGTATAGGATTCTTTTAAAATTTAATAAAAATTATATCACCATTATACAGTAGGTTAACCTACCTTTGACCAAGGAAAATTACATGGTAAGGTTTTATTTCACAATCACTTCATTATCTGAGGTTGTTTATACGTAATTATCTACTGGGACATCTTTATCATCCACAACCATGATTCTTAAAAATGTATTTCAAAAAATTATTACTATTTTACGGACTATGGGTTAAAGTCATTTATAACCTTTTTGACTTTTTATAAGATGTTTATAAAGGAATATTTCTATCATTTTCCAAACAAGGTCCTTTTTATCCTTTTCGACAGAATTAAGGTAAGATTGTTTTTTTAACTTCTACGGCGGGTGCGACTATTTTTCGTCATTATAAAATCATCAAAGCTTCCCTTATAGGATTATAAGAATATTTTCAAAGTAAATGTTTTATTTTATAATTTTGTGACTTTTAAATGATTTTAAGAAAAGGGATATTTCTCTCAAATAGTTTTGATTTCATCTATTTCGACATCCTTTGATAGATATTAAGATTATTTGATGTTTATTTATTATGATACAAAACTTCCATATTGTATTGAAGGTTTTGTGATATGTTTGACTATGGATGTATTTTTTTATACCAATAATGGTTTATGGATAAATTATTGACATTTGTTATGCTTGTTTTAATACGAATGTTAATGTTATGTTTAAACCAGTTCATATGAGGAATGCTTTGGACTTAATATGTGACAGGTGGAGACCGCTATAGCTCCTCGATGCATCGGTAGGTCTCATGTGACAAACTAGTGTCTTGGCACAAAGCCTTGACAAAATCTTATTTGTAGTCTTGGAATAGTGCCTTGACTATGTGGTTATGATAGTCTTTCATTATGCATTCCATCATTATGAAAGTGGTTATTGATATTGCATGTGATTATTCGACTAGTAGAATATCAATGTGAATAATTAAATGGAATTATTTCATTTTACCTTTTACATATTATGTTAAAGTTCAAGTTTAGAAGGATTTTGTTTTAGTTATACATTTCCTTAAATGTTTATGCTTATTTATGAAAGTTTCTGCTATATTGTTATCCGTACTATGATTCTGAGCTCACCCCTTTCTATGTTTTATTTTTCCTAGGATTTGAATAATTATTTTATGATTAACCTGTAGGGATAGTATAAGGGGATATGAATGAGGATACAAGATGTTGTTGTAGTTTTCACTTTATGATGTAATGTAAACTTTATGAATGTATCTAGTGATTCTAAGGCTACTAAACTAATCGGTCTTTTGAGACATGATCATTTGTGATCATGCCAATGTTATGTAATAATGCACCGACTCTGGGTAACTTGGTTCTGGGCGTTACATTTGGTATTAGTGGATGTATAGTAAAATCCTTGGAAACTAGATTTAGATAAACTCTAATTAGAGCACATAGACCTAAGATAGACTTTGAGGATTAGTATAGAAGAACTTCCTAGAATTTTGGTGTTGTAGAGATTTTGTGCGTTTCCCAAAAAATAAATCCCTATTTGGATACGAGAAGGTAGAGGCAGCTCTAGAACAGATTTAGCTAAGGGTAAAACTGAAAAACACCACTTTGAGCTAGACTCAAATGGGAACTGGGGCACGACAATAGGCCTATTTTCACCCTTGGATAGGACATTCCTGGGGGATATGCTTAGGATAATTATCATTTTTGATACAAACCATTATGATGGTTTATGAGTATATACTTCCTGAAATAAAACATTTTTATGATTATGGATTATATCCATAAACTATTCAATTTTGTGTAAGTGTTTTACAAGTTTGGATTTATGTATAGGGATTCATAAACTAGTATAGTGTATTCCATTGATTAGAAATAGAGTCTAGTGGAAGAAATGGAAACCGTATCAATGAACACACACCTTGTAGGAATTTCCCTCCTAGTTAAGATAAATATAGTGGAGTTGGGGATGTAACTGGTGCTGATCAGCTAATCACCATACTGGGACAACTCACCCCGGTTATGAATAATAACCTTACCCATATGGAGGACCCTGATCCGCAACATGGAGGATCAATGTTAGACCTCTTTGTGATGCAACAGCCACCAAAATTCAATTGGAGTACAAATCCATTGGTAGCTGAGCAATGGATAAGTTCTGCAGAGAAAATATTCCACGCCTTGGGGTGTATTGAAAGGGAAAAAGTTATCATAGCAGTTTACCGCCTCATTGGAGATGCTGATCAATGGTGGTCATTGATTCAAAACCCAATGGAAGATGGTGATGAATCAAATATGGAATGGAGGTACTTCAAAGATATTTTCTAAGAAAAATAATTCCCTCGATACCATCGAGGAGATATGGAAAGGAAATTTCTGAGTTTGAGAAAAAATGAGGATGAGAATGTCGCAAAGTATGAGGCTAACTTTACAATGTTAGCAAGGTATGTTAATGATTATATATGTAACCAAAAAAAGTAATACTGATCGTTTCTTTGATGGGTTAAAACCATTTCTTCATCGAGAATTAGTGTCCCAATCCCCCTCATCATACAAAGATTTTTCCTCATGTGAAATCAAGATAGAAAAATAATTCTCTATGTCTTACGATTTTAAAGCAAAGAAAGAGATGAAGAGATCTGCTGATCACTCTGGAAATGGAAATAAATGGATGACGAAAAACCCCTGGTACTTTCTTGAAAGGAATGGAAGTCTATTACAAGTGTGGTGAAAAAGCCAAAAAGCACATGATTGCAAGGGGAAGAAAGAAGCTATTGATGATCAATGCTACAAATGTAGGGAGATGGGAAATTATGAAAATGAATGTCCAAAGTGTTAGGGGGATCTTACCTTAGAAAAGGCCATGGGAACAAGGCCATACTTATGTTATCACTACTGCTCCGGTAGAAGCTCCGAAAGACAAGGTGGCAGGTAATTTAATGGTTTCCAAAAGATTAGAAAATTCCTTATTTGATTTGGGATCATCACATTGTTTCATATCTTCCAAGTTTGCTAAGAAAATTATTTATTTCGAATTTGATTTAACTAGGGAGTTTTTAGTCAAAAATCCTAAGGTATGTATCATTTCTACAAAGTTCTGTGGATCTGTTCCCATTAGGGAATATAAATGTTCTTTATCTACTGATTTCATCAACATCCCTTTGATTGAGTTTGATATAATCCTCAGTATCGATTGGATTTAGGACCACGATGCGAAGATTTATTGTATTAAGATATGGGTTAAAATTTTTATGATGATGATAAAGCACACCTTATCTTTAGAGCAGAATCCTCACCACCTGATTGTTATCTAGATCCAACCCCAGTAGCTCAACTAAATTCAATTATTGGGGAGGAAGAGAATGAAATAACACTAGGTATGGATAGGAATGTTCAAATATAGGATGTACATATTTTGAAATAATATGTAGATTTGTTTTTGAATTATTTACCTGGACATCCTCCAGAACAAGAAATTGAGTTTTCCATGGATTAAATTCCGGGTTCAGGTACCATATCAAAGACCCCTTATAGAATGGCCACTGTGGAATTAGTTGAACTAAAGAAACAGCTAGAGGAATTAAGTAATAAGGGATTTATCCTCCCTGGTGTTTCTCCATGGGGATCCCCCAAACTTTTTATTAAGAATAATGATGGATCTATTAGGTTATGTATCGACTAGAGGGAGATCAATGATATAATAATAAATAAAATGTTTCCCCTACCTCGAATTGATGATTTATTTAACCCACAGCATGGAGCTCAATACTTTTCAAATATTGAACTTTGATCTGGATACCATCAGTTTTGTTTGATGAAGTAAGACGTTCTGAAGAAATAATTTCTAACTAGGTAAGGGCATTACGAGTTTACAGTAATTCCTTTTGGATTGACTAATACCCCTTCTGTATTCATGGATCTAAAGAATAGATTTTTCAAGGAATATCTAGATGATTTTTTTGTGGTTTTTACTGATAATATCTTGGTATATTCCAAAACCTACGAAGATCATGAAAATCACTTGTGCATTATACTGAAGACTCTTAGAAGACATGAATTATATGGGATGTTTAGCAAGTGTGAATTCTAGGTTCATGAGATTTCTTTTCATGCCCATATTGTCTCCAAAGATGGAATCTCTTTTGATCCTTCTAAGACCAGGGCTATCCAAGAATGGCCAAAACCAATGAGTATAACTGAGGTACGTAGTTTTTTTGGTCTAGCAGGTTATTATAGGCGTTTCGTCTAGAATTTTTCCCGATTGGCTAACCCATAAACAAAGCTCACACGTAAAGGGGTTAAATTTGTTTGGACAAAAGTGTGTGAAAAATGTTTTGAAGAACTAAATAAAAGATTATTAAATGCTCCTATGTTGAATCTACCATCGTGGAATGATGGGTTTGTTATTTATAGCGATTCACTGAAGAAAGGACTTGGCTATGTCCTTATGAAGAATGATAGAGTAATTGCCTATGAATCACGACAGCTGAAAATTCATGAGAAAAACTGTCCTACTCGTGATCTTGAGTTAGCTGCTGTAATATTTTCATTGAAGATATGGAGACATTATATCTATGGTGAAAATTGTGAGATTTATACTGATCATAAGTGTTTGAAGTATATTTTCTCAAAGAAAGAACTCAAAATGAGGCAACAAATATGTCTTGAACTACTCAAGGATTATGATTTCATGATACACTACCACCCAGGGAAGGAAAATAAGGTAGTAGATTCTTTTAGTAGAAATGATCATGGATTTTTGAACTAGATGAGAATTTAGAGGGATCCTATTTTCATAGATCTAGTAAATATTGTTATGGGAATAAAAATGGAAGGTGAATCATCAATGATTTTTCAAATGGTTTCCAACCCATATTTAGTAAAAAAATTATGGAGTTCTCAAAACAATGATGAAGAGCTTCAAAAGAAGATTAAAGATGTGCATGATGGGAGATTGAGTGACTTTTTGTATGAAGACAGAATTTTAAAATTTTGGAGGAGACTTTGTGTTCCCGATATACCTGATCTGAAAAGGGAATTGTTGGACGATTCCCATAGTTCCAATTTCTCTACACACCCTGGGAGAACCAAAATTTATAGGTATTTGAGGGAACATATTTGGTGGGACAACATCAAGATGGATATTTCTAATTTTGTTTCAGGATGTATGGTTTTTCAACAAGTGAAAGATGGAATGCAACAACCTGGAAGAGTCATGCAACCTCTTTCCATACCTGAGTGGAAATGGGATAATATCACAATGGACTTTGTCATGGGACTACTAAAGACTCCTAGAAGGATCGATGCAATATGGGTCATTATTGATCATCGTTCCATGATAGCACATTTTCTTGATATAAGGGAAGATTTAACACTTGAACGTCTAGCAAGGATATATATTAATGAAGTTGTGAGACTTCATGGAGTACCCCTATCGATTGTTTCTGATTGTGATCCGAATTTTACTTCACGATTATGGAAGCGTCTTAAGAAGGCTTTGGATACTAAATTTCGTTTGAGCACTGCCTACCACCCTTAAACAGATGGACAATTAGAACGGACTATTGAAACCTTATAATACATGTTGAGATCATTCTCACTTGTCTTTCAGGGTATGTGGAATCAATATTTACCTCTGGTAGAATTTTCTTATAATAATAGCTTTTAATCAAGTATTTGGATGGCACCATATAAAGCGTTATACAGATGGAGATGCCTCACACCAACATATTGGGATGACGTTGGTGAAAGATAACTTGTAGGCCCAGAACAAGTGGAGGAAACGACGGAAAAGGTAATGGTAATACAAAACCACATCAAAGTAGCTCAAAGTAGAAAGAAGAGATATTTAGATAATCGAAGGAAGGATTTGGAATTTCAGGTAGGAGATCATGTTTTCTTGAAGTTATCTCCATGGAAGGGTGTTATACGTTTCAGTAAGAAGGGTAAATTTAGTCCCAGGTACATCAGACCCTTCGAAATTCTAGAATGAATTGGGGCTGTAGATTACCATTTCGCAATGCCACCAAGTCTCTCCAAAGTTCACGATGTGTTCCATGTATCACTGTTGAGAAAATAAATGCCTCACCCAACACATGTACTCACTTACGAGGAATTGTAACTGAAGCCCGATCTGTCTTATTGCGAAGATCTCGTTAGGAATCATGATACAAGGGAACAAGTGCTGAGATACCGGACGACTCATCTGGTAAAAGTTCTATGGAGAAAAAATAAGATGGAAGAGGAAATGTGGGAACCCGAAGAACTTATGATGAAGAACCACCCGAGTCTATTCAAGCAGTAGTATTATGGAAATTTCAAGGACGAAATTATTTGATGGAGGGGATAATGTAAAACCCCAAGCTTCCATGGTACCCCTCTCTTTGAATAATACAGTAGCGTGTGTTGCACGCCACTGCGAGTTCTAACACACAACACAACCAATCAAACTAGACGTTATGAATAGTAACAACCACTTTTGAAATTTTATAAATTTTATCTTTCAAAAACGAGTTCATTTTTGGATTTGGAATATCGAAATTAGCTTAGGGTGAATTTTTGGTATGTTTTTGAAAACATTCAATTTTTGATGAATATTGAAAAACACTGAGTTATAGTTTAAAACCAAATTTTTATTTAAATAATTATTTATTTTATTTTTAAGGTCAAAATAGATACATATTACCTATATAAGTTCAATGTAATCCATTGATGTTAGTTTAGAATAATTTTAGATATATATAAATTTTATTGAACTTTTCACCGTCTTTTACCCACCTCCTATGAGAATTTGTAAATTCACATAAACCATAATATTACCGCTTCTGTGAGTGGAATTTCAAAAATCTGAGAGACATGGTTAATATCAGGAGTAAAATGTGGTTCAATAAGATAAAAATAATATTTGGTGAATAGTAGCTTTTGTACTTTTATTTACCACGGTTAAAAGTAAATTGGGTAATTAAGGGTAACAATGATATTAATATTACCCTAACACATGTACTAATTCTCTTGGACAAGTGTATCTCGACTAGAAACAACCTTAGGAATAAAATATTATCATTTAGGTCCACTTGGATTAGATTAGGGAATATATTATTATTTAATTCAAAGAAGAGTTAAAAGAGATAAAATCAATGTTTAATAAATAAAAAAAAATTAATATAGGGTTATACATAAGATAAATTCGATTATAAATACTCATTTCAAATATAAAAACATTTTCTACATAATTTTATTTTATTTATAATTTTTAGACATTACATAATTTAATTTATTTATGACACAATGGTGATGCAGTAATTACCTAATTAATGAAATATTAAAATAATTGATATTATAAATATCAAAATAAATGTAGTTTGAGACTTTTTATTAATTATAATAATTTTCATGGTTAATATGACATATTAGGATTGGTTATATAAATTTTATTTGAAGTAATAATGCCGTTATAAAATTATCCAAAATAAAATACCCAATAGTGTAAAAATTGACATAAAAGAGTTTTTAAAACAAATATTATATTATTAATTGATATTATATTCCTAAAAATCTAATGTTCGGCCAAATGATTTATATAATGATATTTTTATTATTAATAGACCACTTGGGGGTCTCTTGGATGTTTATAGTATGTTTATTGTCTATATAATATAAAAATACAAAGAGACATGGTAAATGTCAAACTATTTAACTAAGAGTTAAATCAACAATTTAAAGTTAATATAGTGTCCCAAACCTGTCAAAAACCTATTGGTTGAGTGGTTTTTGACCTAGCCCCAACATAACCTTTACATAATCTATATTGAATCCATTAGAAACAAAATATTAATTTATTATAAAATAATATTTCTATCTTTTCCAAAGGTTCCTCTCACCCCTCTTATAAAAGAGAACTCACCATTCTCTCCAATTCACACCTTCAATGACTTTTGGCTTGGCCAACCCCTGCCCAAATATTCTCTCAACTTCTTTCAATTCGATTTAGAGGCCATATTTTGATTATAAATCCAACCTATAGATCCCTTTTGATCAAATAAAAAGGAAGAAACCGAAAAAGAGGTAATGTTTTCACCACCATCTTTCACGTTCCTTTCTTCTTCAACTTTTTCTTTCTTTGTTATTTTCATTCTAAAATAATTACTCTAGTATCTTCTATATACTTTGATGTTATTATAAATATGGTACAACCATATTCATTATTTTATCCATCTTTTGAATGACATGTCACCATACGTGCATACGTACGGCTTACCGTCTCCACGTCGTGGTGTAATTGTTATTCAAAACATTATTAATAGGATGTGTATGAAAATGATGTGTAATTGATGTAAATAATGAATATAACATTATAATGATTTTTTATATATGTTATACCATCCAATTATATATTATTTAAATATCAAAATAATGATGTTGTCGCTCATGCATACGTAGGTACTACCGTCTCCATGAACGCGATGGGATTCATTCCCCATCGTATCCAGTCAAGACTAATTGTCATTTGATGATTAAAAATAATGTTTAAGGACTTGATATATGTCAAGACCCCCTCCCCAGAAAGGTTACCCCTCCTGGGCCGACAATGTGAGAGGAGAGATAATGAACCCACAGTCCCACCTCCAGTAGGCCCTGGCATGGCGACTAGCACCGAGGGTATAATAAACACACAAATGGAAGACATTACCCTATAAGAGAACACATGTAGAAGAGAGAGATAGAATAGAATCCAACCAACTCCAACTCAGAACTGAAATATAAAAGAAAACCCATCTGCACATATGGAATGTCATGAAAAAGTACTACATCTAAAAGGGAAAACTAAAAGTACACAAAAGAAAGTAAAACGACAACAACCACATGCCCGAACAGCTCCTCCAACCATAAGCTAATTGTAACCAGCTTGATCTCCAGCCTGCTCCAAGTGATCTGAAAAAAAAACAGTTTATATATACATAGGGTGAGTATAACATTATACTCAGTAGGATCCTCTCCAAGCCTCTCGTGAAAAAGTAAAGAAAGCATGCTAAATCCTGGTGAACAACAAGTGAAACTAACTCCTCACCTAAACAGGTGTATTAAGTTCCCAGTGTCACCATGGCCACTCTCGCAAAATAACGCATTCAAGAATATAGCATATAATGAAATATATCAAGGGTAACCCACTACTACTTCCCCACTGGTTTTCCTCTTTTCCCCAACGACATAATTCATGTGCATCTCTCTCCAAAGGATTTACCGTAGACACCTGGGCTAAGCTCCACAATCTGCACCTCGTGCACCAAAAAGGCTTTCCCACAGACACCTGGGCGAAGCACCACACCATCCTCACAACAAAAAGTAACCAGGTATGTTCTGGGAGCCACCATATCCCGCATAACGTGCATCATACATCAGGTATTATTCCTCAAGCCATTATAGCCCATACACCGAGCAGGGATCCTCAAGCCATCACAGCCTATACACGTTACACCTATAGTAGCCCAAAGGATACTATATCTAGAATATATATGTGTGTGAAATAACCACAAGCCATTACAGCCCTCTAGACACATATATGGGGAAACAAACTGTTGTGCCTGTTGGAACATGTATCTGCCAAGAGAAGAGAGCGTGGCCAAAGAGGGTAGTCAGCCATTCGACCTCCCATCAGAATGTTGGGGAAAACACCCCCCCAGGGCTCAGAATACATGGGGTGTCATTTTCCCTTACCGACATGGTGGATTAGTGTATAGAAACACAAAAAGTACAAAATATATATATAACTCACATCCACACTATGGGCATTACCTATTCTTAGATACAACTGCAGCTAACATCTCTCAGAATCTAGGCTGCTACTTCTAAGACTAGGTGTCCTATAACCACACAAGAATTTTAAGAGCTTTATTAGATTACTCCATTCTCATTTTATCAGTTACAATGTATGTTAATTAATTCTTTAAACATTAATTAACCATGAATAATTTAACATTAAACTTCATTATCATCACACCCAAAGTCAACTTCTCCTTTTAGGATTCACGTCACCTTTAAATTCCAGTATCTCCTTCCCCATGGATTATCAACATTTAATCAAACTTTCATTACAGAATTACTTTTCCATATTCCAAGGCATTCTAGAAAGTCATCCTATGCTACTAAACAAAAAGGGGACTCAACACGGTGAGTAGATATAATACCCGTCGAGTCTCTGCCGCCTATAGCAAGAGCATATACCCATTCTCCCTTGAGAGTCTAAACATGGAAAAAACGTGGCATACCCCGCGTGTCTTCACCAATTTCGGAAGGAGGGTAAGCAATACCAGCTTCCTTGAGTAGTAGAGAAAAGTAATGCAGATAAACAACCAAATAAAACCACCAACATCCAGCCATCACATCCATCCCATACCATCATCCTTGGTGTCCTCCCCGACACCCACATGAAAAAGCTGATGCATCTCGCCACCCTAGGCGTCATCCACTGCCACAACCTCAAGTCCCCATGCCTCCACATATCACAACAGCCATCCAGGATCACATCACATCACAAGCTGCAAGAAAACACAACGTCACTTCAATGGGCTCTTGAACCTTTAACAATCAAGAGGGTAACTCAGAACCCTTTAAGAAATTCTCACACAATCTTTTCTTTAATCCATATTGAATTAGAAGATTTTTTATTTGTAGGTTACAATTATGGGAGACCTAATCAGTAAGCTATAAAAATTAAATAACCATGCTTACTTCCATAATTTTATTAACCTCAAATTAGAACAACTACAACGACAGCAACAACCAGATTCATTTACATGCCTCTTTATCTTTAGCCAATTAATTAATAATTAATTCCAGCATTGTGTTAATTATAAATTTCCATCAAGAACGAACAACTAATCAAAGAAACCATAGATATCACTCTATCTAGAAAATCATGAGGCAAACCGTTATCACGGTACAAAGCAACAACATGCGATCAACCAATTATTTTAATCCGGTTCAAGTATTTAGCTAGGTCAATTTCATTGTGATCCAAAGGGATAAATCAAGAAAATTCTACTATTTTACATATACAATTAGAGAAGCCACAAATCCCCTACCTCGAGAGTTCTTGATGTCCTTTATACACACAACGAGTCACAATCCTCCTCTCACGACAACTGCATCCACCAGAGGATGCCACGGTATGACAGTACCAACCAACCCCAAGAGAAACCCATTAGAATATTGGAAATTACATGGTATAATTTGGAGGGGAGAAACAGTAGAAGATGATCCCAATAGGAATGATGATAAAACATACCTTATTGGGATGATTGACCGATACAGCTCGGTTGCATCCAAAATAGAGCGGAACCAATCAAAGGATTAGGTTTTGATTGTGAAACTCCTACGGGAATGATTGAAAGGTTCTAGTGTCTCTTATCTGAGAAAAAAAGGGTAAGAAAAAGGGAGAATGATATCTGGTTCCTTTTTGAAGATTTATCGATGCGACGGTTTAAGATCCGTTTAATTCTCCATTTAAAACGGATCGCATTAACCCACATGGTTTGACCAAGTAAAAACATCCAGAGCTATAGGGATAATTAATATAGGATTTATTGAATTCGAATCGTCCCTAAGAGTCCTTAAAATAAGGCTATAAATGTATTTTACCTCAAAGGAAATGTCAAAGGGTCGAAACTGTAGGAAGCTGGAAACACTATTCAAGTCTACCGTTAGAAGGTCTCCATTAGAAGGTTACCGTTCTGGAAACACTATTCAAGTCTACCGTTATAAGGTCACTATTAGAAGGTTACCATTCTGGAAGCACTGTTCAAGTCTAGAGTTATAAGGTCACCGTTAGAAGGTTAACGTTCTGGAAACACTATTCATGTCTAGTGTTTTAATGTCACCGTTAGAAGGTTACCATTCTGGAAACACTTTTCATGTATACCGATAGAATTCCACCGATAGAAGCTCGTCGATAGAAATATTGTTCACTAATCCTCACCAATAGAAACACTGTTCACCTACCGTTACTGTTCATAAAACTGGAAACACTGTTCACAAAACTGGAAATTTGGCAAAGTGTTGGGGATAAGTCACCTTGACCTCCCAGAACACCTCCAACGCCACATTTTAACAAAGTAATGGACCATATAGGTCCGGGTCATTACATCAGATACCTCTCAAAACATTTTCATCCTTGAGAATTCAAAACCAACCTAAAGAGGAAAAAAATGAAACAGGGCCCGAACAACCACCCATCGAGATACCTCTCAAAAGAGAGCAAGCCACAAAAAGGAATAAAAGAAGATCATAAATAAAACATGAAAGGTATAACCACAAAGGAAACATCATTACATGAAAATAGTTAAACATTAAACAACTCTGGGTACTGAGCATGTATATGTGACTCACGCTCCTAGGTACTCTCCTCCATGCCACCGTGTTGCCAAAAGACAAGAACTAAGGGGATAGAACACCCACGCAACACCTTCTCCTTGCGGTCTTGGATCTCCACAGGTCGCTACTCGATGGTTGTGTCATCATCAACATCTATCTCTCCCCAATAGATAACATGAGATTCATCATGAATATAACAAATGAGCTGTGATACATGGAAAACATCATGTATCCAACTCATCTGAGGGGGAAGTGCTACTCGATATGCCATAGCTCCAACATGAGCTAACACCTCGAAAGGCCCAAAAAACGGGGAGAAACCTTACTTCCATGACAGAACTTCGCTACCCACGACGGAGAGTCACCTTCAGAAACACATGATCCCCAAAATTAATCTCTAAGGGTCTCCTTCTTTGATCAGCATATTATTTCTGATGATCTTGCGCTATCTTCATCCTCCCAAAAATCACCCGAATCATCTCTATTGTATTCTGCACTAGTTTAGGTCCAAGGATTCATGACTCTCCGACCCTGGTCCAGCAAAACCGAGAATGGAAAGGCTGACCATACAGGGCTTCAAACGACGCCATACCAGTGGTGGAGTGAACACTATTATTGTAAGAAAACTCCACCAAGGGTAGGTGCCTCATCCATGAACCTCCAAAGTCAAGAACACAAGACCACAACATTTCTTCAAGAGTCTGGATGGTTCACTCTATTTGACCATCCGTTTGAGGATGAAAAGCAGTGTTAAGGCATAACTGAGAACCAAAAGCATGTTGGAGACCCCTCCACACCCTGAAGGTAAAATGTGGATCTCGATCAGAAATGATCGTCATAGGGACTCCATGAAGTCTCACCACCTCCTCCAGATACTTCCTCAAAAAAACATCCACTGAGCTCGATTCCTTGATCATTATGAAGTGAGCCGATTTTGTTAAACGATCCACTACCACCCATATAGCATCATGTCTTCCCATAGCTCAAGGTAAACCTTAAACAAAGTCCATTGAGATGTCCTCCCACTTCCACTGAGGAATCTCTAATTGCTGGAGAAGACCACCAGGAACATGGTGTTCGACCTTCACCTTCTGGCAGACTAAACATCGAGACACACACTCTGCAACCGCACGCTTCAGCCTAGGCCACCAAAAATGAATCCTCAAAGATCGGTACATCTTTGTCACACCAGGATGTACTGCCAAAGGTGAACTATGGAACTCTCGGAGAACTGTTTTTCCCATCGCCAAGGGAACAAAAAGCCTGCCATGATACAACACTCGGTGTTGTTCATCCTCCGACCAACCATCATGGGCCTCACCACAAACAACTCTTTCTCTCCAAATGTCCACCTCTAGATCACCCAAAATAGACTCTTCCACCTTCTACATTAGGGATGACTGCACCGTCATCTGGAAAAGAAAACCTCTACCTCCAACCTCTTCCATATCAAGATGCAAAGCTGAAAGTTCCTCCATTACTCTCCAGGAATCACCATATTCATGAACAACATCATTACCTGACTTTCAGCTTAGTGCATCAGCTGGAAAATTCTCTTTTACAGGTGTATAAAATATTAAAAATTCGTATTCCTACAAGAACTCCATCCACTGACGCTGCCGCATGTTCAAGTCACATTGGGGGAAAACATACCTCAAACTCTTATGATCAGTGAAAACCACAAAGTGCTCACCAATGATGTAATGTCTCTACAACTTCTGAGAAAACACCCCAGCTACCAACTCAAGATCATGGGTGTCATAGTTGAGTTCATGGGGACGCAACAACCGAGACCCATAAGAAACAACTGACCTTTGCTGCATGAGAACACATCCTAGACCCAGATGTGAAGCATCACAGAAAACATCAAACTGGACTCCCTCCGCTGGAAGACAAAGGACTAGAGCACTTACCAACTTCACCTTTAGATAATCGAATGATTTCTGACACTGATCAGTCCATATGAACTCTTGATCTTTCTTGGTCAAAGTTGTCAGAGGAGTCGCAACTCAGGAAAAATTTGCTACAAACCTCCTATAATAGCCTGCGAGACCAAGGAAACTTCTCACCACTGACACGGTCTTGGGGGCTGCCCAAGACACCATTACTTCTATCTTCGACGGATCCACAGCTACTCCCTGTTGGGACAAAACATTCCGCAAGAAACAAACTTCTCAAGCCCAAAACACACACTTCGACAACTTCCCAAATAATTGATGTTGGTGAAGAACTCCCAAAACGGCACGTAGATGCTCTGCATGATCCTCTTTATATGTGAAGTACACAAGGATGTCGACGATGAAAACCACAATAATCATGTCCAGGAATTCATGGAACACAACATTCATCAACCCCATGATAACTACTGGAGCCTTCGTCACACCTAATCTAATTACAACAAACTCATAATGCCCATGACGACAACAGAAAGCAGTCTTCGGGATATGCTCATCCTTTACACGCATCTAATGATATCCTGACCGCAAGTAGATCTTTGAAAACCAACTTGCACCCTTCAGTTGATCGAATAAGTCATCAATCAGTGGGAGAGGATACCAGTTATTTATTGTCACTTTGTTTAATCGACGATAATCGACGCACAACCACATACTACCATTACCCTTCTTCGCAAACAAAACTGGTGCAACCCACTGTGACACACTTGGCCGAAAAAAACCGCACTAAAACATACCATAAAGCTGTATACGTAGCTCTCGTAACTCAGAAAGGGCCATCCTATATGGAGACATAGATATAGAAGATGCTCCTGGTTGTAGCTTGATCCCAAACTCGATCTCTCGTCGAGGGGGTAACGCTAAAACCTCTTCTGGAAAGACATCAGGGTACTCCTCTACAACCCTAGGAAACTCTAACTGTTGAACCTATGAAGAACACAGAATCATCTCATCCATGATGGTTGATAAGGATGGAACTCGTCTATGACCCATCTGAGGATCTCGCTCACCAAAAAACACCACTTTCTCTCCATATGCATCAATGAAAACGACCTTCTTCCTATAGCAATCCACAATAGCCTGTACCAAATACAACCAATCCATGCCGAGTATAACTTCATATGGTAGTATTCGTAAACATAAAAATACCCTCAAGAGCGGTGTTTCCCCAACACTAGCTCACAGTCTCTAAATACTTCAAACAAGTCGGCTCGACCTCCAACTGGTGTAGTCAATGCCAAGGGCATTGGAAGCCTCTCTACCCCAAGTCCCAAATCATGGAAAAGGGTAGGTGATATGAAGGACTGTGTTGATCCTGAATCAAACAAGGCATACACCAAGGTAGAAAACAAGCAAAGGGTACCTCGAATGATATCTCGCTTGACTGGGGCTGGTAACTCTAGAGCATGAAGCGGACCACGACCTCTTCGAAGGCCGCTCTGACTCTGATGATGACCACCACCACGGCCGCGCTCTGCTCTCTGAGGATGAGGAGCGTCATGGGGTTTTCCTCTGCCTGCTTCATCTACCCTCTGGTGATCTAAAGCAAGTGCAACCTGATGTTGCTTCCTCGGCTGGAACTGCCTCAATGGAGGAACCTGGAGTGGAGCGCCCGGTGCATGATGACTGCTCTCAAAAGTCAGGAACTCCCGCTGCTGATGAACACAACCACCACACGAAAAACAAGCGCATGATCCCTTAGCACAGGCCTGATAGTTGCTGCCTCTGGAGAAACGAGATGGGAAGGGCTGGGACCTACCCCCAGGTGAACGAAAACACTTATTCCCGGAAAACCGGGAACCCCGGACCACATATTTTCTTCGTGAGGAATAATGATGATTCCCCTCTAATGATGATATGGTTTTATCCAACGTCCTCTCAACAACCTATTCCCTTGCCAGAACCTCAAGATATGTCTTCAACATAAATGGGGTGACCTGGCGCTGGATCTTTGGATGCAAAGCCACCTCTAAATGACTCTCCTTGGCCTCCTCATCTGGTAAAAGGTCTGAAGTGTATTGTAGAAGGTTCCTGAAATGGATTCCAAACTCTCGAACACTAGAGATCTGCTGTCGAAGGGTAAGAAGCTCCTGGCAACTGGACACCTTTGAAGTTGATGAATGAAACTCAACTATAAACCTTTCTCGAAACTCCTACCATGAGATCGCTAACTCCTCACGATCCCCAAGGAACAAGAACCACCACTTCCTTGCTGCTCTATGAAACATCGTCACAACCAAGGACACCCATTGTTCCTTCCATGAATGAATCGAACTGAAACCTATCTCGACCACCTCCAACCAGTCTTCTAGGAATGCATCTGAAATGGAGTCCTCGTACTTCTATAGACTCTGGTGCTGAAACTCTCAGAGTGTCTTACTCCAAGTGTCATTGTCATCAACCTCCACCCGACGACAATCTACTGGAATAGCCTGCTAGACATCTTCTGCGCAAACCTGACGAGGACGTCGACCTGGAGCCATACCTGTAAAATAACAACTATTAGATATCCTCAGCCTAGAATATGAAATATTCAACATTAATAAATAATTTATTTTCTTTTATGGATTTTAGGTTAACCTATCCCAATGTCTACCCATTAAAACATAGGCGAAAAGAAGAATGATGCATGATCCTTTCCTAGGTCTCCACCCGGCAAACAATATCACATTGTTTAGTATCCATCGTAAACTTAAAGGTACGTGCAACAGATCATAGGGGGCCCTAAACGCCTATGTCTCTGCTGTTCTCCAATGATTACCCCCACTTGCTAAACATGAATGACACGGTTTCCCTACCATCCCATGCAACCTCACCTGCGCCTAACTCCAAACATTATCCTATCCCTCAACCAGACCTCTGATACCACTCTGTCACAACCCCCTCCCCACAAAGTGTACCCCTCCTGGGCTGACAATGTGAGGAGAGAGATAATGACCCCCAAGTACCGCCTCTAGTAGGCCCCGGGTTGGCGACTATCACCGAGGGTATAATAAACACACAAATGGGAGGCATTACCCTCTTAGAGAACACATGCAGAAGAGAGAGATAGAATAGATTCCAACCAAATCCAACTCAGAACTGAAATATAAAAGAAAACCCAAGTTCACATATGGAATGTCAGGAAAAAGTACTAAAGTTGAAAGGGAAAACTAAAAGTACCCAAAAGAAAGTAAAATGGCAATGACAACAAGCCCGAACTGCTCCTCCAACCACAAGCTAGTAGTAACTAGCTTGATCTCCAACCTGATCCAAGTGACCTAAAAAAACAGTTTATATTTACATAGGGTGAGTATAATAGTATATTCAGTAGGATCCTCCCCAAGCCTCTTTTGAAAATGTAATGAAGGCATGCTAAATCCTAGTGAACAACAAGTGAAACTAACTCGTCACCTAAACAGGTATACTAAGTTCCCAACCTCACCATGGCCACTCTCTCCAAGTAATGCATACAAGAATATAGCATATAATGAAAAATATAAAGGGTACCCCACTACTACTTACCCACTGGTTCTCCGCTTTTCCCCAACGACATACGTCCTGTGAATCTCTCTCCAAAGGCTTTCCCACAGACACCTCGGCTAAGATCCACAATCTGCACCTCGTGCACTAGAAAGGCTTGCCCGCAGACACCTCGGTGAAGCACCACACCATCCTCACAAACAAAAGTAAACAGGTATGTTTGGGGAGCCACCATAGCCCGCATAACAGGCATCATACATTGGGTATTATACCTCAAGCCATTATAGCCCACACACCGAGTCGGGATCCTCAAGCCATCACAGCCTATAAACGTTACACTTATAGTAGTCCAAAAGATACTATATCCAGAATATATGTGTGTGAAATAACCGCAAGCCATTACAACTCTGTACACACATATATGGGGAAACTAACTGTTGTGCCTGTTGGCACATGTATCTACCAAGAGAAGAGAGAGGGGCCAAAGGGGGTAGTCAGTCATTCGACCTCCCATCAGAATGTTAGGGAAAACACCCCCCAGGGCTCAGAATCCCTGTGGTGTCATTTTCCCTCACCGATAGGGTGGAGTAGCGTATAGAAAAACAAAAAGTACATAATATATATATAACTCACATCCACACTATGGGCATTACCTAGTCTTTTATACAACTATAGCAAACGTCTCTCAGACTCCATGCTGCTACTTCTAAGACTTGGTGTCCTATAAGCACACAATAATTTGAATAGCTTTATTATATTACTCCATTCTCATTTTATTAGTTACACTGTACGTTAATTAATTACATAAACATTAATTAACCATGAATAATTTAACATTAAACTTCATTAGCATCACACCCAAAATCAACTGCTCCTTTTAAGATTCACATCTCTTTTAAATTCCAGTATCTCCCTCCCCATGGATTTTCACCATTTAATAATACTTTAATTACAGAATTAATTTCCCTTATTCCACGACATTTTAGAAAGGCATCCTATGCTACTAAACACAAAGGGGGCTCAACACGGTGAGTAGATATACTACCCATAGAGTCTTCTACGCCTATAGAAAGAGCATAGACTCATTCTCCCTCGAGAGGCTAAACAATGAAAGCACATGGCATACCCCACGTGTCTTCGCTTCCTTTGGAAGAAGGGTAAGCAAGACCAGCTGCCTTGAACAGTGGGGAAAAGTAATGCAGATAAACAACCAAACAAAACCACCAACATCCAGCCATCACATCCATCCCATACCATCATCCTTCGTGTCCTCCCCGACACCCACATGCATAAGCTGATGCATCTCGCCACCATAGGCGTCATCCACTACCAAAACCACAAGTCCCCATGCCTCCACATATCACAAAAGCTGTACAGGCTCACATCACAAAACAAGCAGCAAGAAAACACAACATCAGATCAATGGGCTCTTCACTCTTTAGCAATCAAGAGGGTAACTCAGAACCCTTTAAGAAATTATCACACAATCTATTATTTAATCCATATTGAATTAGCAGATTTGTTATTTGTAGGTTCCAATTATGGGAGACTAACCAGTAAGCTATCACAATTAAATAACCATGCTTACTTCCCTAATTTGATTAACCTCAAATTAGAATAACTACAACAACAATAACAACCAGATTCATTTACATGCCTCTTTATCTTTATCCAATTAATTAACAATTTATTCTGGCATTACGCTCATTATAAATTTCCATTAAGAATGAACAACTAATCAGAGAAACCATAGATATCACTCTATCTTGCAAAACATGAGGCAAACCGTTATCATGGTACAAAGCAACAACATGCAATCAACCAATTATTTTAATCCGGTTCAAGTATTTAGGTAGGTAAATTTCATTGTGATCCAAAGGACCAAATCAAGAAAATTATAAGATTGCACATATACAATTAAAGAATCCACGAATCCCCTACCTCGAAGAGTTCTTGACGTCCATTATCCACACAACGGGTCACAATCCTCCTCTCACGACAACTGCATCCACCAGAGGATGCCACGGTACGACAGTACCAACCAACCCCAAGAAAAACCCATTAGAATCTTGGAAATTTCATGGTATAATTTGGAGGGGAGAAACAAGAGAATATGATCCCCAATGGAATGATGATAAAACATACCCTATTGGGAAGATTGACCGACACAGCTCGGTTGCATAAAAAATAGAGCAGAACCAATCAGAGGATTATGGTTTGATTGTGAAACTCATACAAGAATGATTGAAAGGTTCTTGTGTCACGTAGCTGAGAAAAAACGGGGAAGAACAAGGAAGAATGATATCTGGTTGCTTTTTGAAGATTTAACGAGATGACGGTTTAAGATCCGATTAATTCTCTATTAAAAACGGATCGCATTAACCCTTGCGTTTTGACCAAGTAAAAACATACCGAGCTATAGAGATAATTAATATATGATTTATGGAATTTGAATCATCCTTAAGAGTCCTTAATATAAGGCTTTATATGTATTTTACGTCAATGGAAATGTCAAAGGGGCGAAACTGTAGGAAGCTGGAAACACTGTTCAAGTCTACCATTAGAAGGTCACCGTTAGAAGGATGCCGTTTTGGAAACACTGTTCAAGTCTACTATTATAAGGTCACCATTAGAAGGTTACCGTTCTGGAAACGCTGTTCAATTCTACCTTTATAAGGTCACCGTTAGAAGGTTACCATTCTGGAAACACAGTTCAAGTATACCATTATAAGGTCACCGTTAGAATGTTACCGTTCTGAAAACACTGTTGAAGTCTACCAATAGAAGTACACTGATAGAATCTCACCGATAGAAACATTGTTCACTAATCCTCACCGATAGAAAAACTGTTCACCTACCGATACTATTCATAAAACTAGAAACACTGTTTACAGAACTGGAAATTTGGCAAAGTGTTGGGGATAAGTCACCTTGACCTCCTGGAACACCTCCAACACCACATTTTCACAAAGAAATGGACCAGAGAGGTCTGGGACATTAAAATATCATTCTATATATGAATAATATACAACCAATCCATAACCAACATGGCTTATGTGACAAAACATATAAAAGAAAACGAGTAAGTTAACACCCGAAACGATGATAATTCTAAGATATTATTTACAAAGGAATGTTAAAAGACCATATATGATATAATTTTAATGAATATGATTCTTGTATAATTTAATAACAATTATTTCACCATTATACAGGATGTTAACCTACCCTAGACCATGTAAAATTACAAGGTAAGGGTTTATTTCACAATCTCTTCCTTATCCGTGGTTGTTTATACGAAATTACCTACTGGGGTATCTTTATTATCCACATACATGTTTATTAAAAATGTATTTCAAATCGTTCTTACTATTTTATAGACTATGGGTTAAATTCATTTATACCCTTGTTTAAATTTTATAAGATGTTTATAAAATAATATTTCTGTCATTTTCCAAACAAGGTCCCTTTTAACCTTTTCGACAGAATTAAGGTAAGAATGTTTTTTTAACTTATACGACGGGTGCGGTTATTTTCCGCCATTATAAAATCATCAAATCATCCCTTACAATCTAATAAGAATATTTTAAAAGTAAATGATTTATTTTATACTTATGTGACTTTTAAAGGATTTCATGAAAAGAGGTATTTCTCTCAAAAAGTATTGATTTCATCTAGGTCAACATCCTTTGATGGATTTTAAGATTATTTGAAGATTATTTATTATGATACAGAACTTCCATATTGTATTGAAGGTTTTTTGATATGTTTGAATGTGGATGTGTTATTTTTATAGCATTCATGGTTTATGGAGAATGTATTGAAATTTAATATACTAGTTTTAATACAAATGATTATATTTATGTTTAAACATGATCATATGAGGAATGCATTGCACTTAATATGTAATGGGTGGATCCCGCTACTCCTCACTACATCGGTAGGTCTCATGAGACAAATTAGTTTCTTGGCACAACGCCTTGACAAAATCTTATTTGTAGTCTTGGCAGAAGGCCTTTACTACGTGGTTATGATAGTCTGGAAATATGCATTCCATCATTATGAATGTGGTTATTGATGTTTCTTGTGATTATTAGACTAGTTTAATATCCATGTGAATAATTAAATGGAATTATTTAATTTTATTGTTTCCATATTTTGCTTAAATTCAAGTTTAATAGTCTTTTCTTTTAGATATACATTTCATTAAATGTTTATTCTTATTTATGAATGTTTCTTCTATATTGTTATCCTTACTGGGCATCTGAGCTCACCCCTTTATATGTTTTATTTTTCCCAGGATGTGAAGAAGTATTTTATGAATGACTTACAGTGATAGTATAAGGGGATATGAGTGTGGAGACAAGATTTTGGTGTAGTTTTCACTTTATTATGTAATGTAAAATTTATGAATGTATTTAGTGATTCCAAGGCTACTAAACTAGTTGGTCTTTCGAGACTTGATCTTTTGTGATCATGCCAATGTTATGTAATAATGCACCGACTTTGGGTAACTGGGGTTGGGGCATTACATCTAACCATCCAAGAGGGTCTTATACAAAACTTGCGGAGACTATACCCTATTTACCAAAGCAACACAACAGTAGAAATCAATTTACAATATGTTAATTGACAATAAGAAATTATTATAGTAATCACATAATTAATAAAGACCATCGAAACAAGAATAATCCAAAACATGGTAATTTACTATAAACCAATATAGTAGGAATGTCATTCCATATAAATGTCATGTGTCTAATGAAAAACCAAAATAATGACACATTGAATTCTTCTATGAATTTCATGAAATAATGCATTATTCCCTAATCTGTTCTACATCATAAAATCCAACTAATAATCTAATATTAATAACATTTTTCTTATCATTTTCTAAAAAAATGATGTCAATTCAATTAAAAATTAGGAAGGGTATGTAATTTGTGATTATAACATGGTAGGCCACCACCAAAGGAATGTAATGAAATATATAGTCTTACATTTTATATAGGTTTCAAAATATATATTCTTCAATCAACCAAATCATACCTTTTGAGGCCCATACTAGTGTCTGAACTATATACCATATGAATATAACAATTCATTCTATCATGGTACTTAATTAATCATTTAATTCCCATTTCATTTTTACTACCTTAGAGCATCAATCCAGATATTAATATATCATTCATTTATAACATCAATACAATGAAAATATATTGGGGGATTAGAGAATTTTTCTAGGACCCCATGGATATTTGTATCATCAATCCCTATCCCAAAACACATATTTCAAATGCATGCACTGGGGTCATGGACAATCAGCTAGCCACACTAAGGGTATTTATAGAAAATGTCCCTAACTCACACCTCATTTATCAGTAAATCACTATTATCACATATAAGACATTCATTGCAGGAATCAACATTATTAGACTTATACAAAAAAATACCATCATAGTTAACCATTTGAATTATCGATCAAAAGCATGGTTCTTTATATTAATCACATGAAATAACAAGAAAATATCTTAGTTAATCAAATTTTCAATATTTAATCAAATAATTCATTGACCATTTTTGGTTAAGCCAACTAACTATCAAATTTACATTACAAACATGAATTATGTATTTAATTCAATTAAAATAACCAAATACTCCCCTTTTCACATTCAATAAATAATCTTATAGATAATATAGGAAAACATCATCTGTTTCAATTAAATATTATCATGTAATCTCCAATAATACCAATGAAATCCATGAAGGTATTACCAATTTCATAGAATTAAAAAAACTTGTTAATTTTAAAATAAATTAAACATCCTGGAAATCAAATGACCTAATTAGATACAAATGATAATAATCACTAATATAGAAATTTTAAATTTGACCACCTACCTCAAGATCATTGATGAATACTTTCCAAATCATAACCCTAAATCAATGTTGAATGATCGAAATTAGAAGGGGGAGGAATATATATGGTCAAAAAATAGTATCAAGTTCCCATGAAAGGATATCCAATAAAAACTTGATCTAAACCATAAATAAGAGTGTAAAATCATCCCTCTTAATTGGTAAATATAAAAGGGAGAGTAAAGAACCATAAACATAGAAGAGAATATCATAATGGAGAGAAAAATAACTTCCATAAGATCTTTTATTTTCCATGAATGAATTTCAAGGAGCCTTAGATACCTCTCTAGAGCATCCAAAAGTAATGAAAGCAATTTTAGGTTGAATGTGGATGATTAATTATAATAATTCAATGTTTATTAATTCTTAATATAATTTTTGGTGGTTTGAGATCCCTTGTTAATGGTTTCTATGGTGGTGAGCACAGTTTTCCAAAATGTGATCTTTAACAATGTGTCCCTACTTATAATGTGCACAATTACTCGAAGGTGGTTGAAAGGATTTCCCAAAAAAAACTCAAACTGTGAGAACCCACTCGGTCTGAGGGTGCATGTTTTGTGGAGGGAGGCTACACAGTTTGGTCTAACCATGCACATCTTCCTATTGATCAAAAATAGGGAACATAGTTTCATAGGTAAAACCACATGGTTTTCTCTATCTATACGCTAACCATGATCTTCCCCATAGTCTTACAAATTTCCCCAATTTTTTCTAATATAACCCTATGTAAAGACATGACCAACATATTAATAAAAACTTGTACAAGAATAAATTGAAATGAGTGTAAGGTTTCTTTATAATGGTGATGATCTTGCAATATCCCCACCTTATAATATCTTTTCCTTGAGTTGTACTCCCAAGAGTAATGACACATTTTAGGTAATAATATCGGGAGAATGTGACAAAAAATATTTATCCACCTCTCATGTTTCCCCCTAAACATGTCCATTCTATAATAACACTCAGAGTATCAGCATAGTCATTCCCCAAAACACATTATCAATACAGCCCACAATATAAATTGGATGAGCCTCACAGGATGTATCTTCCTCTCGCTTGACATCATCAACATCGATCAGGTGAGAATGGTTTGGGTGATATTTTTGTATTTATGATACATGATATAAAATATTTCATATCACTATACCTCTATGGAAGGTCCAATCAAAGTACCACTAGTCTGATTCAATCCACAATACCAAATAGTCAAACATACAGGGACTCCAATTTTTACATCTTATGAATCCCATGGTTAAAAAATCATGGAGACACCTGGAGAAACATACAATTAACCATTGTAAACTCATGGGGTATGCAACATTGAAAAATATATGAAATCTATGTACTCTGGGCCATAACTATAATTTTTTGAATCAATTTATCCTATTATGATGTCTCTTGTATGAATCATGGTCCAAAAAACTATGATTCACATACCTCCATACAATATTGAGGTGATCCATATGGCGTACTAGAAATCACCTCATATTGTTCCATCTAAATAGTCACATGATAACTATTTTTATAGGTTTTATCAATGAGCTCTATTTGATTCTACCACTACCCATCGAAATCATGGATGTAGGCTCTAAAAATTTCTTATAACTCAAAGAAAGTACACTCTGATTTCCCATCATTCTATGGGTGTAAATTTTAACTGGAAAACAGTATCATACTAAGTTCCTTCCACATGAATTTCTCATAGCATGTAGTAGAATGTGAATCATGATTTGAAAGTATTATTCATGGAACCCAAAAAACATATTATCTTTGAAACATACATATCATCCAACTAGTCAATAATGAATGATTCTTAAATTAGAATGAAATGGTCTACATTCATTAATCACATCAAAATTGCATGTATAGTGTCATTATTCAAAGGTAACCATTATGATCCACCAGGATGATCATTGTAATATCATCCCAATTCCATTTTTTAATGAGAAACAATTATAAAACCCCACTAGTTTATTAATTCTTAGTCCACCCATGATGATTAGTGTAACAACATGTCATGAATCCTATAATCTACCTTTTCATGTATATCTAACAATGATGTCAGTGTTGGTCATGGGTTATTTGGGTTAAACAAAAATTCACTTCCATCATTGAGTTAGGAAACTCATGCATCATATCCTCATGCATTCATATAAGAACCACAACACAGTTCAAGATATAGATGATATCATCCTCATCTACAGTATAATCATATGGTGACAGGATACCTTCATGGTTTTTCCTCTCATAAAATCAATCTAGATATTTATCCAACCTATCTTTGATCAATCATATAAGTGTGGACATTGTTGATATGTATATGAGGGTAAAATTCCCCTATTTCACATGAACCTCAACATACATCTCACTGAAAAAGTTCATCGTCTTCCATATATAACTCGACTCCAAGAATTCCTCAGTGTGTGTATTTTATCCAAAATCCTCAGATTAATTATTTCCCTTCACCGATGTATAGGTTTTCTCAAAATCAAACTGTTGTATATTATCTCCCCATCTCCACTACTGGATGATCAAATATCATTACAGAAATATGTATTTGAATCATTTGTGGTCATTATACATAGTAAAATTTTCACCTAGTAGGTAATGTTCCAAAACATAAATAATTATAAAATACCATGAAAAACATAGGATACTATGTATGATAATTTCATTCATGTGGCCTCAACTTTCGTGATCCATGTTCCACAACTCGATCCACCTACATCAACACTACTCCTAGTCTAACTCTTACTTCATAAAAAAACCCAGTATACTAATTCCTCGGCTCATGTAGGATCATGATTGGGACATTAGTCACACACATCTTCAAATCATGTAAACCATTACAAGATACTACAAACCACTATAACTAAATCCCCTTCTTAATAAATATTGAAATTTGTGCTTCTAAATGGAAAAAGTCTTCGATAAACAACTGATAATATCCCAACAACCCCAAAAGTTGAAGATAAAAAAATATTAGCCCTACCACATGAAAAAACTTCACAAACATTATCTGTGTCTAGTAACAAACCCTCCATATAGATCATGTGACCCATTAAAGTACCCATGTTGACCTAGAAATGATATTTATTTATTATAGAGTGTTGGTGATTCCAATTTAATGTATTGGAGATGATTTTATGAAGTCATGCATGATCACCATGTATCTTGGATAACACCAAGATGTCATCCAAAAAACCAGAAACTAATCTAGCTATGAGTTTAAGATTTAGTTCATCAATTCCATAAACATATCGGGAATGTTCATCAACACAAAAAGTATCATGAAGAACTCGTTTTGGCCATACCATCCTCAGAAATTAGTTTGTTGGATATCATAATTTATAAGTATATATTGAATTTACCAAAAAATCAATTAAATAATTGATGATATTTTTCCTCCTCTAAATTAGTTTAAGAGATCAACGATACATGAAGAACATACAAATTCAAAATATTTATCCTGTAATCTTCCTGTAATCGACGAAAAAGAACAATAATCCATTAAACTTCTTAAAAAAACAATAAAACTATAGGGAAAGATAAATGGATGGATAGAACCATTATCAATAAACTCTTCTATTTGAGTCTTAATATATTAATTCATTAATGGTTCCATTTGGTAAGGTTAAAGGGAAATCGATTAATCTTCTAGAATGATGTCAATTTTAAATGCAACCTATATATATGGGGAAACCCAAATAATTCAATAGGAAACATGTGCTAAAATAATCCCACTATGTGTGGAAGTGAATAATTCAATACACCCCCATCATCTGAAATAAGACATAAAACCTGAGAGGTCATATCTCCCAGTTTTTGATGAACTAGCTTTGTATGTCCTACCTAGATATCACATTATCCATGATGAACATAACCATTACCCTCCGGAGATGTAAAGTATAATATAAAATGGTAATAGATAATGAGGATTCATTACAATTCCATCCTTTCCAAAGAAACATTCTAGTCAAAACATGTAATGTCATGTATATATAGATCAAAAATAAAATGATACAAACAATCCTTAAGAGAAAAACTTTTACAAAAATAGTGTTCCCTCAATCATTCACTTAATAGGGTGTTGATTCTCATTAACCCACCCAAAAAAAACAATACTACCAGACACAGACCATTCACTAGTTGAGTAGATATATAATGCCTTGGAGATCAATTTTCACATAATGATATATAAATCGTAGAACTTACAATAATAGTATCTATAATTCACGAGGGTCCAACCTTTCTATCCACAAGTTAATGCTGGATGGAATGAAATAGAATTCTCCCTCTTCCACTTTTTATATCATGATTATACTATTCTATAATAAATTTATGATTTGGGTACTCATTCCCTAATGTACCACATCCACCTCCATGACCACCCCAACATGTAGAACTATAACCACCAAACTATTATGGTGTAGTATACCATATTCACATACTATAGTTTGGTCTAGATACTACATCATTAACCAAATTTCAGTTCATCTTATAGAACAAATTTAGATGTCCCATTCAAAGAGAAACATGTAACTCTATGTTGGTCAGGGAAATGTCTTATTATAGTGACCAGACCAACCACACCGATGGAAAAACACTTGAGTATTTTTCTGAGTAACTGATCCATCCCCATATACCCAATACATTCCACTACTATTCTCAAATTGTCATAGTGAATCTTCCTAAAATCAATATATTCACCTATGGGTTGGCCACTTGAAACAACATGTAATTCCCTATAATCCTCTTTCAGGTTTCCGTTAGAAATGAGAACCTAATTATCTATCTCATGAAACATATTTAGAAAAAATATTTTCATTAGAAATATAATCTCACATTTATGACCATCCTGAAAACATCTCAACACAGTTTCATCATATATTTCCACTTATAGAACAAATCACTAAAATATAGAAAATAGATCAGCATAGTCCATCATGAACATACTCCCTAGTGTAAACCATATAAAATCTTCTTCTACCTCCTTGGGAATATCAATGTAAAAGTGTTCTCCAGACTTCTCTTGGAAGTCTTCTCATTCCTTGTCCTAGAGTTTATAATCCTAATTCTGAATGCACCACTAGTATTTCAATGAACTATTCAACATATAAGAATCCAATATGACCCAAATATTAGAATGAGCCACTAATTTATCATTAATTCCATAGATATACTCAATCCCGTGTTCAACTACTTTAGGTTCCCCATCTCTGGTGAAGGTTAGAGGGTGCTGAAACTAGAATTGACGTTAAAGGATAGATATATTAAATAAGGGCCACTATAGTAATCTATCCAAGAACATCATAAAGAGAGAATATTTCTCACAAAACTGCTCTCATGGCCCATCACTCATAACAATCAGGGCTACTTGTGCCACTATAAGAGGTACATTTCTAGACATTTCCTCATGTTGTCAAATCAAAAACATCATCATAATGGAATTTCTTTAAAATTCCAAAAATCATGTCATAAGACACATTAAACATCATTATAACATTTATATAATATGGATTCACATAATTCTATAAAAAATCATCCCACATACTCCACCACAATGTGAATACTAAGGTACTGTCACTAACCTAAACCAACCCTCACATGGGACATGGAAATTAAAGTGTATAAACTAATACATCATATGTTACCCATTAGAAACCATTTTATAAATTTCAAATTACCTCATTTAGCACATTTTTAACCATTTAAATTCATAATAAGAAACCATTTATTTTTAATTACACAATTAAATATAATCATTTTCATTTCATTAACTCAACTAAATATTTCATTTCCCTTCATGCCTAAAATGATGCACATCACATGAAATCACTAGTTCCTAGAATGATACATGTATAGAAAACTACCATTCCATAATAAGAATTGATAAAAATCTAAATAAAATAATAACCTCACCAAAATATTATATTACTCATGTTGGAATGACATTTAACTATAATAGAAAACCTTAAAAAACTAATCATAGCATATATATATGGATTTCCTCCCCATATCTGTGTAAGATCCTAGAAATCATGGAGGTATTTTCCAGTTTAAATTCAGTTCCAATGTCATTTTTTTAATGAAAATCATCTTAAGAGTGTGAGGTTCCTTAAAGGTGATATGTGTTTCACAGAACCTAATGACTGAAAAATAGTCTAACCTATGCAAGGCACACGGTTCACTCGTGATTAAGTTAAATGTGTGATCATCCCAAGAAAACCATGAATCATTTTAAATTTAATATTTAATGGTTGGTGTTCAGTTTAAAAAACCACATTTCTTTCCCAGGTAATCATGTGACCTAACACACCATGGATAGTCACATGTTCATGGTTTGTGCAGGGTTTTGAAAAGCATACTGGTAAACCATGTGGCCCATTTAATGTTGGAAAATTTAATGTTTTTTTATAAGTGTATTACAAATTCTCACTCTATTTTATCCCCCTCTCTCCTACCTCATACTATATTGATGATATTGAACCCACCAGATCATCCATAGATCAATCTTCATCTTTTTCCTGTCAATTAAGAGTATCATCAGTTGCAAATCAAAGCTCTGAGTAGAGGCCTAAAGGGGTGTTTGAATCTTGATATAAGGATAATATTAGGATTGTGTTGGTCAAGAAATTTGATTTAAGTGGTCAACAAGTTATATCACATAATCATTGTGTTGATTTGTGCATGTTTTTTTGGATTCTTTTATGCCTCTTATTGTGGTTTGAATAAAATTGGTCAGATTTGGTAAAATGATCATCTAAATGAGGATTTAAACCCCTCACAATCAAAATGGGATGCATTGATGATGAATTGACCAATTTATGTCCATAGATGTTGTGCTTCGACCTTCTTGAACATGGTAAACCGAAATGTCAAATGAATAAGTAATTTGTGATTAGATATAACCCAATACAAATATAAAAAATGGTTAATTTGTTGATTAAAAAGGGATAATAAAAATTTTCCTAGAGGTGGTTGATGGATAAGGTATCATTTGGATGGACATAAAAATAGTTATATGGGATTAATATGAATTTGTTGATGTAATGTGTGTTGTACATGAAACGAATAATTTTTATAATGTGTGGTGAAGGATGAATAGTGTATGTGTATTAACATTTGAGAATTGTGAAATTTGTTGAATGGGAAAAATATAGGGGAACTAGTGAATATTCTTATTGAGTTAAGAATTAAAAATGGTAATTTTGATAAATTACTACGTACTGTAAATGAAAAGTGTGTGAATGATATATAGAATAATTTGAATTCTCATATTGATTATTATGGTCATGTTTCCACATGGTTTTGGTGATGGTGTTTGGTGGTGTGGTATATCTATAGTGAATGGATAAATAAGAATGTGAACATGGATTGGTAGAGTGGTATTTTTAAATGCGGTTCTATTCCCATGGTTCAAGTTATAAGGATTCTCCAAAATCCTCCCCAAAATGAACATGTTAGGGAAGGGGGAAGAGTTATCTTCCCCTAATGGTTTCATTTGATGAAATTACCTAGGATGAGAATTCAAGGTGAGTGTTTTTCATATGTGATGATGTGGTTACCCTAAGTGTGATTTGGAAAACGAAATTCTCCCCTTACACATTGGGATTGAGGAGTATTCTTATTCCATTAATCATGTGATGACATTAAATTATGTAATGAAGATGGTATAAAGATAGAAAGTTGAAATAATGATAGGAATAACCTTATTAAACATTGTTAACTAATTACACATGAACTATCAGTTATTTACTAGTCATTTGTTTTTTACTTGCATGCATGATATATTTCATAAATATTTCACAGACACCATTGGTGGTGGCATACTTACTTGAACTCATACCTTGTTTAGGCCACCATTATGTACCTGAGGGGACGTCTTCCATATAGTTTATGAATAGGGAAATAGACATATTCATGGGGGTTGAGTTGGGCATTGGATGTACACGGATGTGGTTCTAAACATGGGATTCGTATTTTTTTGTGGATTCCATTTTTTATCATTATTTTGGATTTTGTTCTCATGGAAGTATTTAGCATGACATGACATATTTACAATTGGATTGGTTTTTACCCATCTTTGGGAGAATTTTGTGTGCATGTTCATTGGTTATTATATATTGTTTCGAGTGTTTTATCTAATTTCTAGTATGTATTTCTCTGGTAAATAGGTTATTGTATCCCCACATAACCTTTTCATCTATTGTTTATTTCTTATAAACTTTGGATTTTGGGGAGGAATTCTTGAGGTCATGTGGCGACTTGGATCGGGGCACCATTTTTGTTGCCCAAGGGTCAAGGACATTAAAATGTTGTACAAGGGGATATCTTTTTTGTGGCTTATTACTAGTATAAGGTAGAGAAGCGATTAGATATTTTTTGTGAAATTATAATAAGCTCATTTTGGGGAGTAGTTATCCCTTGTATGAGGGAAAACCCGAGTCCCCTATGGTGGGAATTGTTATTCTTATTTTTCGTTGTTGTATTTGATGATTTTTCACCATTGAGTGATTCACTGGTTGTTTTATGTGATCATTTAATGTTATTTTTATCAGGGCCATAATTTATAGGGGATGTAAATTTATTAATCCTTATAGGAACCAAGGTATATATATGGCATGAATCATGATTTTCACACATGGGATGGGTGTGTGGAGAATGAAAGGTAGAATTCATTTTAATTCCAAGGAAACTGCAAGAATATGGTTCCTAGAGTAAGGTTTGTTATCATGTGACTTATATACCTTGTGTTAACCATGTCCCATGATAGGGATAGCCAAATGTAGTGTTTGGTAATTGGATGATGTCTCTTGGTATAATATATGTGAATGCATTTTTTATATATAGAAGAGAACCTTCTTTTATACAAACTGTGAGAGATATATCTTTTGTGTTATGAATCTCATGTTTTCCATTGTAGAGAAATTCCACCACAAATACATGTACAATTTGGGATAAAAGATGTTGTTTTCAATAATTTTCCCCCATTTGTGGAGAAAGAAGATCTGGAGATTTAGGGAAATAGAGAAGAGCAGTTCCATGAGTACTTTTCCTATTTCGTGGTGATGATGGAATGGGACCTAGGGCATGTTGTACCATGTATGGATCAGCTTACCAAATAATATTATCTATATCACCCTCAGAAAATTACCAGAGAGGGTGGAATAGTGGAAGGACACATCTAGATAGATCCAATCAAGATGATTTTGGAAAACATGGATACCACCTCTAAGATGTGAGTCATTTAAGTGGCATATATGTTGAGAGGTCAAGCAATGAATTGTTGGGATATCATAGTGTGGAACAAACTAGAAGAAGGAATGTTATAGAAATATTTACAAGAATTTTTTTGGGGGAATTATTATATAGATATATTGAGGTAGGATGAGGATATATATTTTATGTTTTTGATCTAATTGTTAATGTCATATATGGATAATTCTTTATGTTTCTTCATTTTATGATTCTTCGTTACAGTACTTGTAGAAGATGGGGAAGCTGTATTGAAATGTTTCCAAGATATTCTATGATGCGTGATAAGGTATAAGGTGAATATATTCCATTTTAATTGGTTTAAAAAGGTAGTGGATTAGGACGTTTTTTAAAAAGAGAACCTATAGGGGGCTTTAGGTAGCAGACTTGTGGTACTAGATTGATGAGAGAGTGGTGTGGATTTCAAGGGAAGGAAGTTTCAATTTTGGTATTTCCATTATTGTTGATGTTCATAGATTATTAATGGGTTAGTTTCAACCTCTCGTGGTGGATAACATGTGTTTTTCTGTCAATGTGGTAGGCTAGGACACATACAATATCATTGTCCCCAACCACTAATGGAGTACTGGTCATGTAGAAGAATGTGGAATGTACAAAGGTTCTGAAATAACCCTAGATAATTGAACATGGATGGAGGTCTGAGGAAGAAGATGAGTGTAGGATGTATATTAGTTACCCAATATCACGTAGGCAGTTTGAGTTCCATGGGCCATACAGATAGGTGTGTAGGGCATGGTACTCTATTCCGAGAGCATCCATGCTTGTTGGCCAGTGGATTGATGGGTACTCAGATTGAATCCCAAAGTAGAGGGGTATCTAATCTTCATAATGTTATGTAAAAATTGGGAGGTTGTGAAGCTGGACCATCAATATTTCGAGGTGTTATGCTTATATATTTCATTCATTCTAGTTCTTTAATTTACACATGAGCCACACATTCTTTTAAATATTCTTAGTTTGACGTGGTATCGGGATTAACAATTGAATGTGTGTGAGGGAATATGTATATTGAGACTATACATGGAGTTTGATATGAGGATATCAAAAAATGTTGGGGTTTTTCTTTGATGATTGGTGGGTACAATTTTTTTTGGACTTTTTCATCCATGAGATTTTGGGTTAGGACTTGACTTTGGGCTTGGATTGCATATTGTTGTACAATTTCCATGTCAATTTTTACCACTCATGGGTTACATTCACTTATATTTATGGAGAAAATAATTTCCTTTGTGGTGAGTGGGACATTCAAGAAGGCCTTTCATGGATAGATTACTAGAAATTAGGTGAAATCATATCCCAAGTGTCTTGTCTTATGTTAAAAGAAAGAATAGTTGAAAAAAAAAGTTTATTGCCATTTTAAATCAATTCCTAGATGTATTTAATGCATAATTTTTAGGCATACCACCAAAGATATATGTTTAGTTTATGATCAAGTACATTCTAGAGAAAGAACCAGTCTACATTCTTCCATATCAAATTGTATTAAATGAACTCTATTAACAAAAGGTTTAGCTAAAAGTATTAGATGGTAAGTGATTAGTCTATCCTAGTACATCACCTTGGGGGTATACTATGGTATTTACCAAGAAGTATGATGGATCACTATGGTTGTGTGTCGACAACATAAACTTGGATTAGATGAAATTTAATAATAGATAATCTCTTTCTGGAATTGATGCTTTTATTGACCATATGAGAGTTTCTTTAGTGTTTTCCATTATTGGTTTGATATCGGGATAACATCAATTGAGGGTGAGACCTTTTGATATACCACAAAAATATTTAGGAGAAGGAATAAATGTTATGAGTTTTTGGTCATGTAATTTGTGTTCACCAGTCCACTAGATGTGTTTGTGGATTTAATGAACAAAATGTTCATCCATATCTAGGTCATTTTGTAGTTTTCTTCATTGATGTCATCTTGGTGTAGTATTTAACTCATAATGATCTTTCCCGATATATTGAAATTTTCCTAAGTACACTAAGAGAGAATAAGCTATATTCCAAGATATTGAAATGTAATATCTATATTGATAATGTTCATTTATTGGTTCAAATCATCTATACGGATGGTGTATCTGTGGATATGGAGAAAGTGTAGCCTATTGTATCATGGGAGTATCCCAATAATGTCTCTAATGTTTGGATTTTTATAGGATTGGGCAGTTGTTAACGATTGTTCATTAATTAAATCTCACATTTTTGAAGGGAAATTTTAAGCTTAAACATGATGGATGTTAATTTTAAATAGTCTGAGGGTTGAGAGGGTGCTTTTACAAATTTGAAGAAGTTGTTGAAGACAACACCAATATTGAACTTCCCCAAACAAAGTAATAGGTATACATAATTTTGTGATGTGTTTGGTGTTAGACATGAGGTAGCGATGATGAAGAATAATCATGTTCTGGAATATGTGTAAATATAGTTGAGGCATCCAGGTATAAATTACCCTACTTATGATTTTGTTTTGGCTGTCGTGGTTTATACCTTAATGTGTTGAAGTAATTATTTGTTTGGAGTGATGTTCATGGTGTTTATCATTTATAAAATTCATAATTACATATTTTCCAAGGATAATTTGAATCTTCAACAGCTAATATAGGTTAAATAGATGATATATTTTGAATTTGAGATTCATGATACACAGGGACAAGGGAATAATATTGCAGATGCTCTGAGTTGAAAAACTCAAAATCAGGTGGTCCATAAATCCAACATTGAGTGGGGAATGATGTTCATGTTTTCTTACATTCACCAAGTGCTATAGGACAAGATGGTAAAGGCGACCCTTTCAACCATAGTATTTGAGTCTTCACTTATGAACCAGCTCAAGGAGAGTCTTCTAGAATATCAAGAGTGTTATGGACATGTAAGAAAGTATTAATGGTGGGGAGTTTCTTTTTGGTGGGACTGTTGCTCTTTATTGTATTTTTTTTCTCATGTAATCATTCTAGTGTGTATGCAAACCGATTTGATGTTGGAGGTCTAGGAATCAAACTGGGCAATGAATCCAGGTTTTACATAAATATACCATGGTTATCATAGGTTGTATTGTGGTTCGGGAATGGAGAAACAGTTTTTGGGTTTTATGGTGGGATGACTTACCTTTCAGCACGTGATGGATGAGAATCATCACCAAGGTGGTTTTTTTACAACAACTTACCATTCTTGAGAGGATGTGGGATGATGTAAAGATGGAATTTGCAGTGGGACATTTGATGAAACCTAGAGAAAATGATTCAATTTCAGTAGTTATGGATTGGTTGAAAATTATGTTCCATTTCATTCTAATCTAAGAGACATTCAATATTGATCAGTTGGGTATGTTATATATTCATGTGACATTGTTGTCTTATGGTGTGATGATAACTATTGTTTTGGATCATGAACCTCATTTAACAACACACATATAAAATGAATTATAGAAGGTTCTTGGTACCCTGGGGTTTTTGAGTATGGAATATCATCCACAGGTATATGGGCAATCAGAGCATATGATCCAGGTACTAAAGGATATGTTGAGAGACTGTGTTTTTTATTCCATTGGATCATGGAAAAAACAATTGTATCTTATTGATTTTTCCAAAAATAATTGTTTCTAGGATACTATTCAGATAGAATTACTTGACTTAATATATTGGAGACCATGTAGATCTTCATTGTTATGGTTTACAGTTAGAGATTCTAAGTAATTGGGAATGATTCATGTGCATGATACCACAAAAATGGTTTAGTTGACTCAGAAACACATGGAAATTGATTCTATTCGACAAAATTCATATGAATATTTGTAACATTGACCTCTTCAGTTTATGGAGGGTGATAGTGTGTTTCTTTGGGAGTAAAAAATTTTGGGTCACTATCGGAGTTGGAATCAAGTCATTTCATCACACTGTACTTGGGACCCATTGAGATTATGGAGAAGATAGGACCAGTGTATCATCGATTGTCACTTACACAATGGTATAATGGAATGCACAATGTTTTTCTTGTTTTTAATCTATCTCATGTGGTTACTATTAATGATGTAGAACATGTGGTTGGTGCATCCTTTGAGTAGAATATCGTAGTTACAATGGATTGTAGTGTGAATGTCTAGTGAGGTAAGACTATACCCTTAGTTCAAGTTTTAGGGAAACAACGAAATGTTCATAATGAAACATGGGAAAGGGATTCATATATGTTTTCCAAGGCGCATCATATATTCTCTTCAGAAAATCAATGATGATTGGGAGCGTGAATTTAGGATGAGATATTATAATGTGGGGAGGTTTTAAGATCCCATAATTGATGGAGTTATATCTATTTTTAAATATGTTGTTAAATAACTTTATTTTAGAAAATGAAATTATTATTGAGAGTATTAGGGGCCTCAAGGGTGTTCAAAGGATTTGGGGAATGAATGGAAGGAAAACTGACCAACTGTTTCAAGGCATACAGTTTGTGTGTTGTTATGTAAACTAGGCGGTTATCTAAACAAAACTATGAAACCATAGATAATGACATATATCATGTTTCATGCATGGTTTCAGAAAACGGGTGGCCTATCTTGGTAATCATGTGACACATCTCCTCATGGAATGTGTCTAGAACATGGTTTTGGCAATGTTTGAGATACAGTGTTGCTAAGTTGTGCCCCCTTTAAAAATAGTACATTTATAGTTTTTTAATTTCATAATTTTAAATCCTCATTCAATTTTCTCCCAAATTATCCTACCTCAAGCCCCAGTGATGAGGTAAAACCCTCATGATCTTCCAAAAGACAATAATAACTATTAATTGGTCATTTTATGTGCCATTTATTATGGCAAAATTATCCAGGTTGTAGCCTAAATGTTTTTTAAATCCACATATACGGCAAAAATTCAGATTTTGTTCATCAACAGATTCAAGGTATGTGGTATACAACTTATATCATATAGTCATTATGTTCATTTTTTCATGTTTGGATACATTAATTAGTGACTTTTTTCCCTTTGTCACAAACCAGGCTAGGTCTCCATCCGACACGGCGCCCGACCCAGTCCGCGACATGACCTGAAGGGAGTTACCGATCCCAATGGGATGACACAAGTGCCCGGGTGTCAAGAGTATCATGTGGGAATGGTTTACTCGAAATAAGATACATAAAACAACCAACAATAAAAATAATCTAACACTGAAGATCCATCAACCAAACAAGCCCTTAAACTAAGAAAATTCTTAATGGTCTACAACTCGATCCAAAAACTAAAAGGAAATGACAACAGTGAAGACTAAAAATCTAACTCTAACATCTTGGAAAAAGAGAGTCCACATCAACACCACTCTTCATGAGAAGACTAACTGCAACCTGAACCACCATTGTAGAGTTCAACTCTTCAACATGGAATACAAAATAAAAAAAACTACATACACCCAAAGTTGTATTTAGGGTGTTATCCAAAAGCCCAAAAGGATGTCTCCCAATAAAAGGTTGAACACATAATTATTAAATTCCAATATAGTTGAAATTTTAATTAAACCATGAAGTAAATTATTGAATAGTTTTAATTAAAATCAGATTAAGGAAAACCGTTTCAAATGAAAAAAAATAAATTAATACACCCATCTACACCCTTATTTTTTTAAAAAATTACCATTGTGTCACACTAATGTGCGTAATATAACCAATGAGAATCCAACCTAAGAGAGGCCTCATGGGTGTTAGGTAGCTTGGGTCCCTATATCTTCATGTCATGGTGAAACGTGTCTCAGAAGGCCACGATCCACAGAAATCGTGGCTTAGAAGCACACGACCCCCAAAAAATGTGGCTTAGAAGGCCACGACCATCAGAAAACATATGTTTAGTTTCTGTTGAAATTGACATAACAGCCAATGAAATCGGGCCGAGTCACCTCTTGAACAGTATCCCACAAGTCCAGTCCACCCTCCTAGCTACCCGGGCATCTTTCTTTATGCTCAAACAAGTTCCAAATTCATGTCAAACATCACACTTATGCATAAAATCCAGACAGGGTACATACACACACAGAACCACCATTTTCACACCCAAAACCCTCTTTTAAAACTACACACACATCAAAAAACATTTCAGAACATAGTCTTCTTAGGTTACATACTCAACTAAACCATATGCACAATTTAATGTCACGTATCATGAAACAAACCACCACTTACACACATAAATACCCATTTGAAATAAGACGCACACAAAAAAATTTCTTCAAACATGTATCCCACTAGTGACATAATTTAATAAACCATAAAAAATTATGAATCTAAAGTAAAATAATGTCACGTGGCTTAACTCACACTAATGTAACAATTTATACATTCAAATGAATTCCAATATCACACGCACTTGAATTAAATTTTAAAATGTGATATGCTCCACACAAATAGTTTCACGGAAAATCTTGCACCATATTTAAAACACATTTTGACAAACCACATAATTTAATAAGACAAAAGTAAAAGCTTATAAAACAATTTAAAATAATCACTTGGCATTACCCCCTACTCTCACGCAAAAACATCTTTTACTACTATATGCACCTAAACCCATGTCAAAAATACAGTTCTCACCATGTGTACACATTAATAAGGTAACGAGAAAGGTTAAAAATCACTAACAATGTTCTCAGCAAGAAACACACACATAATATAAATAATTTACTATACAATTTAAATGAAATTCATACTAAAGAAAAGAAAATCAACGTCACACTACCTGAATTAATTAAATAACCGGATAAACAAATTAAACTTGTAAATTATTTCAACAGATAATAATTTAACATGGAACCACCGAACTCGATGTCAAACCCAAAAAATTGTTGTGAAATTTTCAAATTCTTTCATGAAACCTCAATTTTGTTCCATTTTCACCGCAAGGAACCGAGTGCAAAATAAAACACATAAATTCATACCCAAAAACTTCAAATTAAAACCCCAAAATCAGAGCTCATACCCACTGATAAAAAAGGAAAAAACTCAAAAAACAGGAAGATGCAATTATCAAGAAGGGGTTCCTGATGCAGAAGGAGGGAAATGTGTCGATGGTGTTGCTAGGGATTTCTCCGGCCAGTAAGAGAAGTCCACGGCTGGAGGTTCGTGGGACGGATCTGTTGGCTGGAAAATAGGGTTGTGCGGGATTACCAAAGGGGGAGGGGAGCGGTTGTGCTAGGGCTGGCTGAGAGAGGGAGGGCCATTCACCGGAGAGGATTCATGTCATCAGGGGAAAAGGAAGGTCGTCCGTACCTACAATCGGGTGCATGTGCTCAACGGATAGAGGAAGGAGGGACGACACTAGGAGGTATATGGAGGCACGGACGGTGGTACCTCGCCAGAAGGGATGGAGCGGTGTGAGACAGTGGTCCGTCATGGGAGGGGGGCAGCGTGACAGGAAGATGGAGGAATAGGGAGGGGCGGGTGAAGTCGGGTAGCGGCCTGGGGAAGCAGGGAAGGGGGTTGTAACGAGATGGAGGGGAAAAAAGGAATACCTATAAACCCTAAGGAAAACATCTATAAAAAATTAAAAAAAAAAAGAAGATATAGTAATAATAACAATAATAATAATAATAATTGTAATTTTAATAATAATTTTAACAATAACTAATAACTTTATCAAAACATTAATAATAATAATAGTAGTAGTAGTAATAATTGTAATAATAATTTTAATAATGAATAATAACTTAATAACAACATTAATTATAATAATAATACTAATTTTATTAATAATTAATAGATTAATTAAAACATTAACAATTATAATATTAATAATAATTATAGTAATAGTAATAATAACTAATAAGATAATTAAAACATTAACCATATTAATAATAATAATAATATCATTAAATATTAAAAGAAACCATTAAATTTTTATCACATTTATTATTTTTGTTATTTTCATTTTATCCCTCTTTACATTTTTTTAATTATTAACAAATCCTATATTTAATTATTTGAACATCAGATAGGCGTGCAGGGAACCAAGTGAGACTACGTGGTGACCCAGGTGGGGGTGCACAGATTCGACCATAACACACTGAATGTTGTCAAGGACAAAATGCTCATTTTTTGGTGCAAAAGCACAAAACCCCAGTCGGGATCGGCCCACATTTCCTATAAAGAGAATAATAATAATTAGAAATAGATAAAATTATGAGATAAAAAAATTAGAAACATGATGTTGTGCAAAGTCCGAGTGTGACACCCATTGTATCTTTTTTATGATATTTGGTCAATTGAACACAAAAATGTGGATTTGAACCCCACACAATCTGCATAGTATGTGTTTGAGGATGAGTTCAACAATTTAGTGCATTCTATGTGGTGTGATGACCTTTACAAACATGGTTACAAAAATTATCAATGCGAATGTTTTTTGTAATTAGATATATACCATGAAATTCTAATAGAATGGTTAATTTGTTGATTAAAAAGGGAAAAGAGATAGTTTTTTATGTGTGTTTAATGACAAATGGATCATTTTGATTGATATGAAAATATTTAAAAGGGATTAATATTAATTTTTGGATGGATTGTTAAATGTAATTGAAAATCATAAGTGGGGTAATGCATGGGAAATGATGAATGGGTTAATTGAATTAACATGTGATAATTTTGAAATAAGTTAAATCAATCAATGTAGGGGAACTAGTTAATATAAATATTGATTTAGTCATAATAAATAATAACTTGGATAAATGACAATGTAATTTAAATGGACAGGGTGTTAATGGCTAATGGAATAATGTGAATTATAATGTTGATTTTTAGGGTTTGTGCATGCTCTTGGAATAGACTATGGTTGGTTGTAATGTGGTATGTGTATTGTGAATGGATAAATAATCATGTTAACATGGATTGGTAGAGTGGGATATTGAAAGTAGGTTCTACTACCATGGGCTAAGTTAAACTAAGATTCTAAATTCCACACCAAAATTCATGGATTAGGGAATTGGATGTAGTTCTATACCCTAAATGGTTACATTAGTTGAAAACACCAATAATAATGATTCAAGGATAATGTGTTATATCTATTATGATGTGGTTATCCCCAGTATGATAGGGATCATGACATTCTCTCCTTATTAATTTACATTAATGAATATGTGTAATATGTTAAACACATTATGAAAGAAAATTAATTTACAAAGGTTGTATAAGGATTGAAATTGGAAGTGAATATTTTTAACTAATCACACTCGAACAATTTTTTTTAATTTTCCTTTAATTAGAACATTCATGCACAATCTATTGACTATATATTTGGTAGGCACTATTGGTGGTGGACTATTGAGTTGTACCCACATGCTGCTCGAGACGCCTTTGGGTAACCGAGCATACGTCATGCTTGTAGTTCATGATTAGGGGAAATGCCACATGCTTGGGAGATGAGTAGGTATTATAATGTACAAGGTTGAGGTTAGGGACTTTGTGACTGGACAATGATGTGGATTCCAATATTGTTCTTTATTTTGGGTTTTGTTCACTTGGAACTATTTAGCCTGACATGACATATTTACAATGGGCTATGTTTTTTACCAACCCTTAGATGATTTTTATTTATAAATGTTCGTTGGTTATAATATATTATTTATAATATTTTATTTATTTTCTCCTATGGTGTATTATGGTAAAGATGGTATAGTCTCCCCATGTGGCCTTTTAGACCATCACAGTTAATCAGAAACCTCTGGCATATGGAGAGGTTCGACTGATGTCGGGTGGAGACACAACTATGGGAACCTGTTTTGTTTCTCATGGGATGGAGACATCAAAACGTGGGTCAGATACACCCATGCATGATCTATTGACCAAGGCATAAATCATCAGTTTCTTTTATATACCATTATAAAATAATAATAAAATTGATATTACAATAAAACTCCACATATAACACATTGTATCATCCAGACCCATGTGCCACATGTCAGTGCCTCGAGCTTGTTCATTACATGACCTTAAGTGCAACTCCCCATATTCCAAAGGATCCCAACTACCAAAATGGGGAAAATATATAACATGGGAATACTATACCATCATTATCAACGTTCCAAAAAAGTGGAATTGAATTAAAATTTTTCAAAATGAAATTAAATAAAAATTAGGGGAATTCCATAATAAATGAAGACTGATGTCACATAAATAATCCCAAATAAAGAAAATGACCATATACCAAAGTAGTAGACATGAAATACCACATAAGATTCAAATCTATAATGAAGAAAAATAATAAATACACACTACTACCATCCATTTGGTCTTGAAATCAGGCATGTTTCCCACATCCATGCTTCATATCAAATGCCCCATTCATGCTCTATACTGAATGAAAACATAGTAGGCCACTAAAAATTGAATTTAAAAGAAATTCTTAGTCTATAAGAGTGTTTGAATTTGAATAAATCATAAATCTAAAAAGGAAAAGTAAAAAGGATTCACAATTATTATTCTTTAATTAACCACATCTTAAAAACATCATCCCATGTCAAAATCTAATCGATATACCATATATTTTTCTCGATTCTTTCATTCATGGGTTTTCATTATTCATTTAATTGCAATTCAATTTCCAATACCTTGGAGAATCATTCCAGGTACCAATATATTAGGAACATGTTACATCAATCTAATTCCAATATTTTGGGGTAATAAAGCATTAGTCTGGATCCCTGTGGGAATTTGTAGAACCATTCCCTTTCCCACAAATCAAGATTAACTTGAAATCATTGAGGCCCTAGATCATCTCTCTGGAACACCATGTGTATTTGGACAAGTAGTCCCTGACCCCCACCTGATTTAAAAATAGATCGAAAATATAACACATATCATATTAATATTAAGGTTCAATATCATAAACCATCTATTCAAATATTGTAACCATGCTTCACCATTTATATTATCAGTCACAAAAAGGGTGTATTACGTTAATAAAGTGGTATTACCTGAACATTTCTCCATTAATCCAATTAAAAGCATTTAAACACAGAATTCATCAACCATTCATGGTTAATCCAAAAAATTAGTAAATTTACATTATCTACATGAATCATGGATTTAATTCGGTTACAATAAGCAATTATTTCCCTTTTAACCCCCAAAAAATCTTAGTTTCATGAATATTTATAGACTCTATTGGATTCCCTCAATTATGGCCTCATAAAATCCAATGTGATCCATGAGGGGATCCCCAATTTTATATAATTTAATTTACCTTTTACGTTTAAAATTAAATTACACAACATGGAAATCGAAATACATTGTTATATTTCACACAATAATAAATCAATACTACATAAATTATAAATTAGACACCTACCTTATGATCATGGTTGAACACTCACCAAATATTAACCTTCATTATGATGTATAATGATCAAAATCAGTATAGGGAAAGACATATGTGATCAAAACCTAGTATGAATATTTTATGTAATGACATCCATTATAACCAATATCCATACAATTGGATATAGAGGAAAATTAATCCTCTCAAAGGTGAGATGAAAATGGGAGAGAGATGATCATTAAAAAAGGAAGTGTATCTCTAAATAGAGTGAAGAAATGATTACATTGTATCATCAATTCACCAATAATGTTGTTCAATGAGAATTTTAATCACTTCATGAGACACTAAAAAGCAATGGAATTTGTTTTAGGTGTATCAAGGATGATTAAAGAAAATAAATAGTGGTTATACAAATTTTAATCAATTTTTTAGCATTAAAATATATCATAAACAATTTTCTGTTAAGGGGTCATGGTTTTTCATACCAAATTCCTTAACTGAAAACCCTAACTTATGGGGTGCATGATTACTACTAGGTGGGTGCATATTTTTTGAATCCATATAGCAACCATGAAAACCCATATTTTCATGGGTTCATTGTTTTGGGAGAGAGGATACATGTGTTGTCCAAACTATGCACCACCTTTAACGGATCAAAATAGGGAATAATTACCTTGGAAAAAATTAAACTTTTTCCGTAACAGTGAACAACCTGTGGAAATCACGATGGGATTTTAAATTTCTCCAATTTCATCAAAAACAACCACAAACAAAAATCAAATTTACATATGATCAAAAAAAGGGTAACTAAATACCTAAAAATTAGTACAATAAATTTTTGGAAAGGTTTGGATCTTGTACTCTAAAAGGGTCACTAGGTATTAACATAACATGCACCTAGTGCATGAAAAATAGTCCTAATACAATACACCAGTTCATACACTCCCATGGGAAATACTTGGATGAATACCTAGATTATTAAAATATATTATAAAGGAAAAAATTACCTATATATTTAATGTTAGTAAATATGTCATGGGTTACATAGATTGATACCCATCAATTCATAGGTTATGGAATAAATTTCATTTTTGACTTATATCATCAATATTAATATCTTTCTATTATATATTCATAGTAGTTTGAAAATTTTCATCTATGTATTTCCTTCCTTTTAGAAAATGTATGTCAATAGGATGAATCGAGTCAACAACCAATGTGATTGTTATTTTGGTAGTTTTCAAAAGGAGATATCCAACCCAATAGAAGGAGTCATGAAATTTCATGATAATAATTTATCAATTAACTCACGTTTAAAACAGAATCTCAAATCATGAGTAACTCCCACATCCCCATATGAGATATAAATCCACAACTAAGACATTTATGAGATAAAGGCCTCTCAAAATCACCTATTCTTATAATCTATTTGAAGAAAAAACATTGGTAATGAAAATTGAAAATATCATAATTTTACTTCAATGATCTATGCAAGATAATTTCATTCTATCAGTTTATCCCATAGAGAGAAATGTTGATAAATTGTGTATGTTGATCAAGAATATGAATCCCAAGGATGATATCAATGTGATATTGTGTAATTAATTAATTATGACTTTATTTATATATATTTTTCTTTCGAACTATGGCATAAAGTAGAGAGGGATTTCCGTTTCCTTAAAAAATAAAATGATGAATTCATTGAGGAATATGAGGAAAAATAACAATATATGTTATATACACCTCCATAATTTTTTATTTTCCCCAAAAGATAAGTTCACTACTTATCTAGTGGTCTAACGAAAACACTATGAAATTATTTTTTTGATTAAATATTTGAATGGTATGAATTAATTCCTTGTTGTACCCATAATGTTCAAATTGATATTAGTGAATCGCTTGGGTGTGATGTGCATGGAGATAGGATGTGCGTCATGGAACAATATTTTGGCTATGTGATTGTAAAATATCACATTGGAAACAAATTCCAACTTTCCAATTTAAAAATATGCGGGAAGAAGAATTAGAAAAACTTTCTGAAGGGTTAAAAAAAATTATTTTAGTGTGTGGATGAGAGTTAACAAAAGATTGAATATCTCCAAGGGAAAAACTCCAATGTTATGGAATAAATGAATGTTATAGTTGAGGCTAATCCAATTCTCCCATGTTTCAAATATAAGGAAGACAGTGTGTAATACAATTAACTATGCCAATGGATTCAAAGATAACTAGTTAAAAAACACTATTTCATTAGGAAAAATGGTGAGAATAACCACCACAATTGTTGTGGTCTAATGTGTAATAGATGTGAATATATGTACAATATTTATTGTTTAAAGGAAATAAAATGTAAAATTTAGTTCAATTTTTATGTATTTTTTTATATCATGTGTGTTTAATAGAAATATTAAGACACCAACACATAACATTGAAGTCAAGTTATCAGTGAAAATTGAAAAATTGTCAATTATTGAATCATATGAATATAACTTCTCCCCTTTCAATAATTTTGATCTAAATTTCCTAGTGAATCTTTTGATACTACCTCTAGAGTAATTTTATGCAATTCTATGTATAGATGGGATATCCTTGTATAGAGCCATCGTATATTGTAGGTGGATGGAAATCACTCTTCATGGTGAAAATATCCCTCTAATTCTATACATGTGAAATGAGGATATATCTCCATTGGAATCATTATCTCAAGCATGGATTTTTATTTAATATTAGAAATTAAATCAATCTAAAATTATTGATAATAAGTAAAAGATCCTCATTGATGATGTTACCTTTGTAAGAGAATATATTTATGTGTTTCTTGAATAAATGTGTATTCTTCCTAAAAATTGAGAGGTTGATTTTTCAATTGAACTTATATCTAGATCAGTACTAATGTTAAATAATACATATATAATGGAAATTAGTTAACATGATGATATTAAGAAGAAACTATTATAATGTTGGATAAAGGGTTTATTTAAAAAATTTCATCACCATTTGTCGTGATCGTCATTTTCACAAAGATGAAAGATGGGTTAATGTTCATCTACATTGCTTATCACAAGATCAAAAGGATCATGATGAAGAACTACTATCAAATTCATAGGATTAATGACTTATTCGATCAACTATGTGGATCCATGTACTTCTATGAGGTTGATATTGTGTTGGGATATTATATTGTAAAGGTAAAGAGGAATGATGTACCTAAATCTAAATTTCATAAAATGTATAAACAATAAGAGTTCATAGTGATTCCATATGGACTAACTAATTCTCAGCAATCATTATAGACTTGATGAATAGTGTCTTTAGGGATCACTGAATAAAATTTTTATAGTATTTATCGACAATATATTATTCTACTCTAAAATCAAGATTCAATGTTATGACCATTTAAAAATTATGTTGAAGAGCTTAAGAAAGGTAAATTTATTTGTGGCATAAAGTATATGTGATTTTTTGATGTAGTATCTAAAATTCATGGAGAAAGTTATCCAAAATAAAGGTAAATATTTAGATCATTTGTAGAAAATTGAAATAGAAGTATGTCCAAGGCCAAAATATAAGATAGATGCCCATTGTTTCTGTGGGATAGATAATTACTACTGTCAAATTAAGAGAAACATACCACTATTTGCAAATGCCATTACTAGGATAAATCGGGAGTGAATTTTGTAAAGATCGATTAATGTAAGGATATATTTAATGAGTTAAATAAGCGGCTAATCATTCTACATATACATAGATTACCCACCCATTGGGAATGATTAATTTTTTAAAGTATTAGTTGAGACAAGGCCTTTTTATAAATGATATAAAACCCTATATTTAAGAAGGATTATAGGAACCCCATGCCTGAAATCTAGTACTAGTTTCTTGATGGACCATTTAAATTTTATTGGATATGTGCCTTGAGGGCCTATTGTGATGACCAGGAGGACTAAGATGAGCATCCAAGCATTACATCGTGATCTAGTATTCATACTACGACACCCCCTTACCATCAGTTGTTTATTTGTGTGACCCCACCAAGAAGTCATGGAAGAGAAACCCTCATTAATCATTATCTAGTTAGTGGTCCATATGATAGGTTTCGCCAAACACATCTCTCTTTCAAGCTACTAACCTTGAAATACCTTCATGTATCCACACCATGATTCCTACCCAGATTCATTGCTTCACCAGTATAGTAATAAACATTCACATGATGTATTTCACCCTTTGTATGACCAATCATGTTTTGTTTCTCAGGTAAATTTTATAATAGAGAACCAATTTCCCCCAAGATGATAGAGAATATGATTATAGAATCCCATTCACCTATCACTCTTTTGAGCTTCCCTCTAGACCACGCTTCTTAGTTTCAAGGTGGACTATCTAAACGATGTGTTTCACTGATAGGTTTGTTATTCCAGGTCATATGCTGAAATTTGGTGTCCTAGAGTCCATATTCCCAGAATTCTAATGATATAAAAATGTAGTTTTGGCATGTATCCCCATTCATGGGGCAAGACTAAAATAATCACATGAATAGTTCAACCACAACCTTATATCTATTGTAATTCTATAGTACATAAATAATGTGATACAATATTATTCCCATCAATTAAATATCCCTAAGAAAATATAACTGACACATGATTTAGAATTCGATTTTATGATATTTTCATAAAATATTTGGTGGAATAATCTCAATATGGAGTAGTGTAAAATATATATGGATAATAAAATCACAAAGAATATAATCCCAAAAATGTTGCACATTTTTATCGAATGATAATGGTTAGAGACGATAATATATTATGAATATTCAACCCATTGAAATCATGGGAGGGGAAATAACATTGAATATTCTTTGAGTCGGATGGAATCTATAACCATTTCCATAATAAGTATTTATATGGATTTTGTGAATATTTCCAACACAATATACTTAGTAATAATCACATTTTTATTATGAAGTTCCATGGAGTACCCAATATAAAATCAACAATCATTACTTCTCATGTATCACCCATCAAGTCATGATTCCATTAGGCCACAACATGACTTGTAGGTAAACAAAATCAAGGACATAAATCCAAAAAAATTTATATAAATAAATTAATAACATATTTCATACAAGAATAATAGACTGATCTTTTGAAAATAATCCCCACCATAAAAAAATTATATCTTCGGACCATCTAATGTTGTTCCATAAGATAAAATATCATACTAAAAAATAAAAAAATATTACACTAGAAAATATCCCATAAATAATCATTTATTCATCAATCAAAATATAAAATATAGTTTGAATTTTCTTGACAATTAAAATAAATATTCGCTCGAATATAAAAAAACCTTTTATAAAGGAGTGAAATAAATAAAATCACTTTTGTTAAATATGTAATAAAAATAGAAAAATACATCCAAAAATACAAACTACTCATACAATCGAAATAAATCTTAAAAAAATAAGCATAAAATGTCACGACCCATCCTCGGGTCCATGCCATGACTACCCCAAACCCGCCTTCCATAGGCCAGGGGATGGCGACTAACACCAAGGCGTAATTCCAAGTAAAAAGGGAAGGAATTGCCTTTGTACAGTAAACAAACACCACAGAGGAAGCAAGCAGTAGATGTAAACACAAAGTAAAGATGGGAACAATAGTAAGTGCAAAAAAGTAAGTGGGCCAGTATACAAACCCAAACTGAAAGTAAAGTACAACTGGAAAGGGAATACAACATCTGAAAGTAAAGTCGCAGCCTCGAGCTCTCCACTGGAATTCCCAACTGAAGGGTGAGTACAGATAGACTCCATAGCTCCTCGGGTCCAGCCGTCCGCTACGAGTACTTCCCATCCAGTGGTCCACCTCTGGGTACCGACCTGCTCTGCAAGCCGCAACTGCGATCAGCGCTGTCCGTCGTCTGCAACCAGCACAACGAAGTGTGGGCATAGCCCATGTAGGGGTGAGTATATGCTACTCACCAGGGACCCCGAGACCCCCCGAAGGTCTCCCATAATCCAAAAATGATAATCCAAAAAGGAAGATACAATCACGAAGTAACATCCGTCACCACTTAGGTATATGAACATAAATATACTTAAGTCGTCAATTCTCATTCGACTGCAATATCCGAGCCCAATTACAACCCAGTCCACACAGTAAAACACAACCCATTCCACACAGAAATGAAAAAATTATCCAAACAGGATATCAAGTCAAACCTATCTAAGATAAGGATTGAAATTCAAGATTCAGCTCACACAGGTATACTTCGTCGTAAGATGATAGAGATGATCAGATATTGCCACTGATTCATCTAAGCTGTCGGACCCAAAAAGGATCAATAGGTACTAATTCCCGCAATGACCCACAAAGGATCGATAGGAAACTAACCCCCACAATGACCCACATAGGATCGATAGGTAATAACCCCCACAATGACCTACAATGGATCGATAGGTAACAAACCCCCGCCATGACCAACACAGGATTAGACCCACACAGGATCTATAGGCACTGGCCCACACAAGACCGCTGAGCGCTGACCCACACAGGATCGTACCCACACAGGATCGGTAGCACGGATCCACATAGGATCACTGAGTGCTGTAGTCGTCTCCGTCAAATCCATGGAGGATTCCTGCACAGTCGTCATGGTCGTCGTAGTCACAACAAGCTCTAGGGTTCCCGCACACAACAAGATCGTTTGGGAGGGTCTGCTCCATGAGCCGAGGGGCTGATACATCAACTGACGCTTAGTCCAAAGTTGATGTATCTAAAAGTTCAGTATCGTTAACGGGAACTCAAAGTCACAGACCGCGCGTCAATCTGACGCCCGGTCTGAGAGTTATTGGCTTTTTCGTCCTAGGGGCCCTGTTGGTTTTTAAGTCAAAACCAACCCAACCGTACTCCAACTGCATCCAAACCTCGATCAAAGTAATCCAAAAGATATATCTCACTTAGAGTAATCCAACAAAGTATAAGGCACGTCAATCTGACGTCCGGAACTCATGTTATAAGCGTTTCCGCTCCGACGGCCCGTTTGGTTTCGTGTACGACCCAATCCGGTCGAACCCAAAGTACTCCAAAACCTTGAGTGTAATATACCTAAATTACTATCTCGATCCAAGGATCGCATCGCAGCTGATGGTGCATCAATAAGAGTTACGCAACTTATGTTATGGGCAATAGACAGAAAGAGGTTCGGTATTAGGGGGTTCGGGCCCGGTCCGACCCGGCCCGATACCCTCTGGGTGGGCATGAAACGGGTCAACCCGTCCCAGGTCCGGGTCAAGTCCTCTTGGGTGCGGCCCAGCCCGGCTGGCGAGAACCATCCCGGCCCAGGCGTGGCCCAGTCCCGCGGACTGGCCAGGCCAGCCGGCCCGGCGCGCTGGCGCCAGCAGGTGGCTCGGCCATTTGGCCACGCGAATGGGGGGGGGGGGATACCCCCTGTGTGTAACCGCGACCCCATTATGGGGCCGCTCACATCTGGCCAGCCGGGGGTTTTGAACCCCGGACTCTTCCCTGTCCGGCCGCCCTGCTCCGGCCGGCCGGCTTCTGCCGCCACGGGACCAGTAAGGCCGGTCCCCCCTGCTCTGATACTGGAGGCCCGATTCCGGCCACCGGTTACCCTGCTCCTCCACAGCTTAAGCCGCGACATTGGTCCGTCCGGCATGCCTCAACGGCACCGTGCCCCTCTGCCGCGACCCCGCTCCAGTCGCAGTGTCTTTGGGTTTTTCCAGCACGGCACGACGGTGTCGCACCCCTCTGCCGCGGCCCCACTCCGGCCACGGTGTCTTTGGGTTTTTCCAGCACGGTGCGATGGCGTCGCGGCTTGGTTCAACATTCAAATGAGCGGTGCTATGGCACCACGCATTCTTGCCGCTTGTTCCCACGTGGTGTGACGGCACCACGCCACTTTCCTTCGAATCGAAACAACAAAAAAAATAAGGGAGGGGGGTCGACCATGTTTGTGCGGTCTGACCCCCTCCCGTTAAACAATATCCAGCGGTCCAAATGAAAGAGAATAGATGATGGAATAATTCACAAATAAAAACACATAAAACCCTACCTCGTCGAACACGTTGAGTGAGGATTCTTCGTGGAGATAACCATCGTGGGAATATACGTCGCAGAAGGAGGCATCCCGGATGGAGGCGTCGCGGAAGGAGACGTCGATCTCTGAGAAATCCGGCGTTCTTCGCGTTCTTTGCATTCTTCGTCTAAGATGAAGAAGTTCCTCAAGCTCTTTAACTTTTATCTCAAAGGCTCCCACATCCAGAATTCCGACCAAAATAAAATAAGTTCAACACTTATTTTATTAACATAACCTAAGCATTTGAATTTCAAACATTCACATTTAACTCACTTAATTAATTAACATAAGTTGTCATAAATTAATGGTGAGTTGAGGGGGTTAGAGAATATGAAGGGTTGGGGTTCGTGTGGGACCCACCGGCTTCATAACCTCTCATGGGAATTTGGGTGGTTACCCAACTTCCACCCAATGGTTAAACACTTAGGAAGATAAATAAAATTTGTCATTTAAATTTTATTTTAACTTCCACAAATTTTAACAACGTCACCCGTGAAAACGAAACTCCAGACAAGGTGTTCCTAAGAAATTACTGGCGATGCGGTTCCATCGATTCCCTCAGAATTTCATTCCGAGCAATGGTTCAATAGTTAGGAATTCCCACTCGTTCGTTCACTGAATGTACCCAAGCTAAACTTCGGATAGAAATTCCGGGCACACCAGGCCTCTGAATCAAGTACCGTCAGAAACCGCGTTCCTGTAAAATCCCAAAGAAAATTACGAAAAACAATTCTTTGAATTTTATGGGTCTTTACATTACTCCCACCTCAGAGCTTTACGTCCTCGTAAACATACATAAAAAACTAGGGAATAAAATGTGGGTACTGTGCATGCATCTGAGCCACCCGCTCACAAGTGCTCTCCTGGAGGATTTCATGCTTCCATCTGATGCGCACTAGTGGAATCGACCGTCCACATAGGACCCGCTCTTGCCGAACCTTGATCTCAACCAGAACCTCCAAAAAGTCTCCCCACCATCAATGTCCATCTCCCCATGGTCAATGATATGCGTCGGGTCGTGCACATATCTCCTCAGCTGAGATACGTGGAAGACGTCGTGCACTCGGTGCAACAGAGGTGGTAGAGCCAGGCGATAAGACACCTCGCCAATCCTGCTGAGGACCTAGAATGGTCCGATGAATCGTGGAGGCAACTTTCTGCCTTGGCCAAATCTTCATATACCACGTCGAGGTGAGACCCGCAAGAAGAGGTGGTCGCCATACTTGAACTCCAGTGGCATCCGCCTCCTGTCAGCATAAGACTTCTGTCGGCTCTGAGCTGTTCTTATCTGGTCCTGGATGACCTGGACCTTCTCTGTCGTGGCCTATACCATCTCTGGTCCCACAAGTGCTGACTCCCCAGGTTCTGTCCAGCACAGAGGTGACCAGCAAAGTCGGACATACAAAACCTAGTATGGTGCCATCCCGATGGTAGAGTGATAGCTATTGTTGTACGCGAATTCCACCAAGGGCAGGTGGTCCTCCTAGCTGCGACCAAAGTCGAGGATACATGCACGGAGCATGTCCCCGAGAGTCTGAATTGTCCTCTCCGTCTGTCCATCTGTCTGATGGTGAAAAGCGGTGCTCATACGTAGCTGCGTCCTGAATGCCTCCTACAACCCCTTCCAAATCTAGGAAGTAAAGTGAGCATCTCGGTCGGAGACGATAAAAGATGGTACACCATTAAGGCGTACAGTCTCCTGAACGCAGAGACGTCCCAAGCTCTCCACTGAGCCCTGCTATCTGATGGATAAGAAGTGAGCCGACTCGGTGAGTCGGTCGACAATCACCCAAATGGAGTCATGACCTCTAGAAGTGTGTGGAAGTCCAGTCACGAAGTCCATAGATATCCCGTCCCACTTCCACTCTGGGACCTCCAAGAGTTGTACCAAGTCTACTGGTACCTTGTGCTCTGCCTTCACCTACTAGCAGGTGAGGCATCGAGAAACAAACTCGGCCATATCCTTCTTCATGCCCGACCACCAGTGATGTCATCTGAGATCCTGGTACATATTCGCCACTCTAGGATGCACCGCCAATGGGGAAGTGTAAAACTCTCTCAGCACCTCCTCTCATAAAGAATCTAGTACCAAGGTATGTCCTCTGAAAAATACTTCGTGCTCTCCTCCCACAGAGAATCCATTAGGTGCATGTCCTGAGGATATCTGTGCGCACCGCGTCTCATAGTCGGCGTCCCCATGATGTGCCTCTCTGACCGACTGAAGTAGTGGATGAGTGACTATGTGTGACTGAAGGAAGGCTGCTCCATCTCTATCCACAATGGATATCCGAAAAGCGGCTAGCTGCTCTGTCGCCTCCCCAAGTAGCTGGATGCCCGTCCTCATGCTGAGAGCATCAGATACTACGTTCCCCTTCCCAGGAGTATAGACTATCTCAAAGTCATAGTCCTGGAGGAACTCGAGCCATCGGCGTTGTCTCAGGATACGGTCCTTCTACGAGAAGATTTACTTGATACTCTGATGGTCAGAATATACTGAAAAGCGCTCGCCCATCAGATAGTGTCGCCACATCTGCAGAGCGAAGAACACTGCTGCTAACTCCAGGTCATGGGTAGTGTAGTTCTACTCATGTGGCCTCAACTAACGTGATCCATAAGTGATCATGACCCGCTCCTGCATCAGGACACATCCGAGTCCTACCACTGATGCATCACAGTAAACTACGTACCCAAATCCCTCCTCCGGAAGCCTCAAGATAGGCGTGCAGGTCAATCTCTGTCTCAGCTCTTGCAAGCTCTGCTGACATCTATCTGACCACACAAAGGGTTTCCCCTTCTTCTTCAAAGTTGAGAGTGGTGCCGCAACTCTGGAGAAGTCTGGAACAAATCTTTGATAGTATCTAGCTAGTCCCAAGAAACTTTGCACCTCCGTCACACTCCTCGGTGGCTCCCAAGATAGCACTACCTTGATCTTCATAGGATCCACCGCAACTCCCACCTCAGAGATGACGTGTCCCAAGAAGTGGACCCCACGTATCCAGAACTGACACTTCGAGAGCTTGCCATAAATCTGCGGCTCACAGAGTGTGTCTAGTACAACCAGCAAGTGGTAGGCGTGCTCCTCCTTAGTCGTCGAGTATATCAAAATTTCATAGATGAAGACCACGACAAATCGATCGAGGTATGGCTGAAATATCATTTTCATGAGGGCCATGAAAACTGCTAGAGCATTGGTTACACCGAATGACATAACCAAGAACTCATAGTGGCCATACCGACATATGAAGGTTGTCTTCTGCACGTCCTCGTCCCGAACTCTGAGCTGATGATAGCCTGACCTGAGGTCTATCTTTGAGAACCACCATGCTCCCTTGAGCTGATCGAAGAGGTCATAAATCCTCGGTAGTGGATACATGTTCCTCACTGTGACTTGTTTCAGGCGACGATAGTCGACACAAAGTCGCAAGCTCCCGTCTGCCTTCTTGGCAAACAATATCGGGGAAGCCCAGGGTGAAACACTATGTCAGATGAATCCCTTGCCCTGCAAGTCCTCCAACTATACCCGTAGCTCTTGAAGCACAGCGGGGGCCATCCGATATGCTGGAGTGGATATCGGGGATGTCCTGGGGTACATGTCAATATAAAAGTCGTCCTCTTTACGAGGAGGTAGTCCCGGAACGTCATCAGGGAAAATGTCTGCATACTGATCCACCACTGCAAGAAAACCAGGAATCCGCATGTCAACTGCTCATAGGATGAGGCTAGAAAACTGATGAGTGATGGGTTGTCTTCTCCTCTTCGGGAGACCATCATGTGCTGCGAAGGCTCCCTTCTCGTAGGTGAAGGTGAACCTGCTCCCGTTGGTGCGTACACATCACACCTTGTTCCTAATACACTCAATCTAAGAATGGATTGTAGATAACCAATCCATGCCCAAGATGACTTCCTAAGGCCTCGACGCCGCTACAAGAAGATCCCATCCGAAGCTCTCCCCACCTAAAGTAAGCTCACACTGCCGGAACCAGTGCGTAATCGTCGAGTCTGCTCCCGTAGGAGTCTCTAGCTGAAGGATCGAGCCAACGGCTCCGTCGGAATCTCTGAGCTCTGAACAAGGGATGCAGGTATGAAATAATGACTCACTCCTGTGTCTATAAGAACTAAAGCAAGGGTGTAATAGACACAAATAGTACCACGAATCATCTCGGGCACGCCGTGGTCATAGGCCTCCGCTGCCTGAAGCTGTGCATGTCTCTGCCCGCCATCTCGCTGTGGTCAGGTTCGACCTCCTGGTGGTGGTGGTGGTGGTAGAGCCTCAAAGTGTCTCCCACCACTTGCTGCTCGGCCAGCTCTTCTACCTCATCTTCTTTCTCCCGGCGGACCCCTACGGTCGACCCTATGCCTCTTCCTGGGTGGTCCCTCAACCGTCTGCTACTCCTCTGCATGGCAGGTTGGGCAGTCACAAGCCATGTGACCCTGCCCGCCGCATACGTAGCACTGTCTGCCTCTCGAAAGATTGGCTTCACGCTGTGTGCCCCGCACTGCTGAGCCAGTGTCCTGAGGTCGTATGCCTAACGTTTTGGTCTGCCTGGACCCATGAGTCATCTATCAACTGCCTGCTATAAAAGACTTTTCTACGTGCCACCATGCGGTAGGTCTCACTGCTGATGTAGCCTCAGTAAGGAATCTCTCGATCAGAAGTGCTCGCTCCAATACTCCTGCCTATGTCGAAATGCTAAGGGAAATCAGCGATGCCCTGATCTCCTGCCTCAAACCCTGCTCGAAGGTCTGGGCTCGAAAGAATGGGTCCCATACCATGTCTGTCGAGTAGCACGAGAGATCGGTAAATCTCGCCGAGTACTGGGTGACCATCAAGCTGCCCTCCCGCAGCTGAAGAAGCTCCTGGATGTGCACCGCATGGAGGGTGTCTTGGAAGAACTCTGAGAAGAAGAGGCTCTCAATGTCCATCCATAGAATAGATACATCGTCGTGCACCTCGAGCATTAAGCACCACCATCTGCCTCCTGCCGCGTGCAGCAGGCTCACTGCGAGGATCACCATGAGGTCTGCTGGTGTCCTCACTAACCTGAAAACTCGTACAACTGTCTCCAGCCAATCCATGACTTCCTGAGGGTCCGTCTCCCCGCAGAACATGGGCAGTCACGGGTGCTAAAACTCGTTCAGTGCACTAAGGGGACATGCATTGTCAGCGGCTGGGGCTGGTATCATCGGTGGCTCTGCGGGTAGCGGTACCGCCGGTGCCTCTACTGTCAAAGGGCCCTGTACCGAGGCCCCATCGCTCGGTAGGCTATCATCACACATAACTCTCGAAAACCAAAAAGCAATACATCAACTCTACTTAGGTATATTCCCATACATATACCGAAGTTATCAAGATATACTCATCCAATACATGAGGAAAGAATACCACAAAGGTAACACCATGAAGGTAGATGTACCATACTAGTAGATGTACCACACAGGTAAAACACGAAGGTAAAAGTACACAACACAATCTTCTTACACCAGGTATCAATTTAGGTCATGTAAAGGAGGGTTATCACATCATTGAACTCCTCGGCTGCTGGAGAACGCCTCCTCGATCGAGTATAGTGGCCATTCTATGCCACACAAAGACACTCCCCACTAACCTTGAACTGTTTTGGTACCCATCCCTGATGGGTACCATGCGCATACAAGGTCATGCAGAGCCGCTTCCCACCATGGGCATTCCATGTCACACAGAGCCTCTTCCCACCATGGCCGAACAGGGGTAATCCTCCTATCGAGCATCGTTGGTCTTCTGAGTCACACGGAGCTTCTCCCCACTGTGGGCCTACTAGGACACACCGAGCCGCTTTCCACTAGGCCAATTGTCTAGAATTCTTCAAGTCTCAACGAACGACAGGGTCCAAAAATAATATCCTTGGGAGAACCACTCCTCAAGACACACACTGCATCTTGATATCCATGGAACACACCATAAGGTATATTATAGGGTAGTAACCATAGCACCATCGGTCAAAAACCTCAAACTCCTCAACTAGTGGAGAAATCCTCCTCCATCTAGTACAGTGGGCCGTCCTAGAGACACAGAGCTACTTCCCACTATCCTTGAACTGTTGTGGTACTCATCCCTAATGGGTACAGTGAGCATGCTGGGTCACACAGAGCCACTTCCCATCATGGGTCTGCTGGGTCACACAGAACGATTTCCCACTTGCAATCATCAAGCAGTCTTCTAGTCTCAGCCAACTGCAAGGTTACATACATAGTGCGCTTGCGAGAACCGCTCCTCAAGACATCAGTCATATAAAAACTTGTAGAAAGACTCACAAGGAAGTAAGCTGATGTTTCACCATGTCATAAGGGTTCCAAAACTATAGATAGTGCACCAATCGGACACCCAGTTTGTTCGTTATGGGTATTTCAGTGTCTGTGGCCTGGTAGGATTTGGGTGAAATCCAACCCCGCCATAATCAACATTTCACAAAAAAAATCATAGAGTAAATCAAAAGGATAATCTCACTCCATGGATCCCAACGCCATAGACGATTCGTCAAACAGACATCCAGTTCTCAAGATAAGGCCATTTTTGTGTTCCTGGGTGGTACTGGGCCCGAGTCCGTTCCGCCTTTGTTGGACATGCCCTACCCAGTTCGGTATTGGCCGATCTAGTTCAACCTAGGTCGACCCGATCCGACTTGTATCCAACCCGACTCAAGTAAAGATTTCCCTCTAGGTCAACCCTTACCCAACTTGGTCGCGGTTCAGGCCGCTTGGTCGCGGGTCGGCCTGCGGGTCAGCTTGCGGGTCTGTCGGTCGGCCCACTAAGCGGCGGGTTAGTCCACTGGACCGAACTAGTGGTGCCTCCAACCTAGTGGAGTGGGCAGCCAAGGACCCCGTTCTCGATGTGTCTGGGTAGGGCAGATGTGGCGATGTTCCACGTTAGGAGTTCAATCCCTCGATGGTTGACTCGTCGCTGCGCCACGTGGGGTCACAGGTCCTCCACGCCGCGACCGACGGGTTGTGGTTGCTCCACACTGGGGCCTACGAGCTATGGCTTCCTCCGCGCCTTGGCCTACGGGCCACTAGTTCCTCTGCCCCGTGGACGAGGGGTCGCGGTTTCCCTCGTGCCGTGGCTGACGGGCTGCGAGTTTCTCCACACTGTGACCTACGGGTCGCGGGACCTCTACCGGGCATGCCATTGGCTCGCACCCCATTCACTGGTCGCCGATTGCACCGGCAACCCCTTGCTCTTACCGCGACCATCATAGGTCAGGGCCCTGTTGCCGCATGGGCACCCCGCCAGGGGCGTGCTCATCATTTTCTTTGCTGTCAGCTGGGGCTGTCGCTAGTCTCCTGTCGTACATGCGTTGGGTTTCGCTGATGTGCAATTGTGTGCCACCGCAGGCACTGATACCTGTGACAGGGTGTTCATCGAGTTTCCGGTCGCACACAGGTGGCCCACATTTCTATCTCATTGAGGTTTCTAGTTTTCGGTAATCAATCTCATTGTCGGGGTGGGCCCTATTTTGGGTTTTCACCAACTTTCAAGAAAAACGCGCTCACAAATAACATACGAATGGTGGGCTCAGGCCTTCTTCGTGTCGGCCCGCATCCTCCACGTAGGGATAAACCCATGGGAGTTTAGGTAAAAAATATATCTAAAAATTCATTCCTTGGTTTTAATTCCCGACCCCAATGATAATTCACAACCTCCCTCATAAAAAAAATTAAATAAAACAACGGTTTAACTTGTTTGTGATTTGATCTGTTATTATATTTTATTTAGAGAGACAAGTGGGGAAAACCAAAATCAATGCAACCCCCTTCCTAAATATTCGTTGGAGGTGTCTTGAGGAAGAAGATGATGTCGATGAAGGGGACGTCAACATTTTTCGCTCCCGCAAGATGCTTCCAATGTTGGTTCCTTGTTCATAGTTCCCGCGACCGACTCCCAATGACGCCATTCACACACCGCCCATTGGTGGTTTGCTGTTTTCTATCACCTCCCTCTGGGTTGGGTTTTTCTACTAAGGGTCAGGCATCGCAGGGTTCCTTCAACAATTTGCTTCTTGGTGAAGCTCTCTAATACCCCTTCCCAAACTCCATATTTACAAGAGAGGGGTAACATAAGTAACGACGCATAGAGTTAATGGGGATCATTAATTAAGAAGCTTCCTAATTTCCCCCAATGTTCATGTTACTCAGATTGGAGGGTCAAGCCATATATTGGCTTCGAAAATCGCCGGTCCAACCTTACAACTTATCCATTGGAGGAATAAAATAAAATAAAATTAATAAATATATTTTATTTATTCTATTAAAAGGTTCCAAATACTAACTTTTTCTTATGACATAATACGATCGAAGTGAAGTATCCCTTAAGCGAATCTTGGTGCTACGGATATTTGGTGCCCTCATATTTTTAATCTGAGCAGCCATTCAAAATATAGAAAATATCGCTCATGCATTTACTGAACGTACCTGAAAAAAAGTCCGGAAAAATTATTAACAGTCACCCTCAACCCGCGTCAGTCGAGGTTAGGATCAACCTAAGTGAAACGAGCTCCAACGAATCCAATTTTACTCTCATATTTGCAATCTGAGAAACCATTTAAAAGTAATGTATTTTAAAATAAAATAATTTTCACTTAATTATATTATTTACGGCAAAAAAATAACTTTTTCTGGTGGCCCGCATCATCCAAAGTTATCATATAATTAAATAAAGCATACCCTCCTAAGTTCTGTGGTGGTGTCTTATTTTCAATATGATCTAATGTTTTTGAATTATAAGCTTTTGAAAAATAAAATTATTTATTTATTTATTTTATTTACACTTATGCCATTTTCAGGTTTTCTTATAGGAGGCCCGCGTTGACTAAACTTAAGTCACACATAGGGTAAACTAGTCATTCTGAACACAACGGTGCCCTAAAATTTCTGATCTGTGAAACCGTTGATGTTTTATTCCACTTTTTCAAGAAAACTTCTTATGTGTGCATTATTTATAGTTTAACAGAACTTCAACGGTTCATTCCAGGCAGTTTGGGCCTCATAATTTCACACCGTCAGATTTTACGGAGTCAAAATAATTCCATATAATAAAAAAAATTATATAGAAATTCCAGGACATTACATTCTCCCCACCTTAGAGATTTACATCCCTGAAAGCCACAACATAGACTATAGAAACAAAAGAGGGGTGCTGAACATGAAACTGAGTCTCTCACTCCCATGTGCTCTCCTGGAGGTTCTTGTGCTACCATAAAATGTGCAACAGAGATATCGACCACCCATGAAGGACCCACCCCTGTCGATCCTCAATCTCTACTAAAACCTCTGACAAAATATCTACAAACCTTGTCGAGGTGAGACCCATAAGAAGACATGATCTCCCTCCCCTAGTCAGCATAAGACTCATGCCGGCTCTGAGCAGTTTTCACTTGCTAACAAGCGAGGCATCATTATACAAACTCATCCACTACTTCCTTTGTCCCTGGTCATTAGTATTGACGCTGGATGTCTTCGTACATCTTCGCCACTCTAGGATGTACCATTAAAGGGGATGTATGGATCATACTGAAAAACATTTCCCAAATCTTCACTCGTATCATGATGTATCCTCTTAAAATGATGACATGCTCCCCACTATCAGAAAATCTTTCAAGAGATCGTCCTGAGTATATCTGAGCACGTCAGGCCTCGCAGTTAGTTTCTCCATGTGGTGCCTCCCTGACTCGTTAAAGGATTGGGGGATTCACTATCATAGACTAGAGGTATGCTTCTCCAACTCTATCCATGAAGGATATCTGCAACACGGAAAGCTGTATAGTCGTCTCACTTAACCACAGCAGACCAGACCTCCAATTGAGTGCATCTTCTACCTTGTTCACCTTTACAAGAGTATAGAATATCTCAATGTCATAGTCATGGAGGACCCCTAGTCATCACCACTGTCTATGGTAAAAATACATTAGAGAGATGATATACTTGAGAATAATGTTATCAGAGTAGACTATAAAATGTTCACCCATCAAGTAGTGTCGCCACATATTTAGCGCAAAGACCACTGATGTTATCTACAGGTCATGGGTAGTATTGTTCTACATGTAAGTGTCTATATCTTCTCCTGAAATCTCTGCTGACACTTCTATGCCCATAAGAAAGGATCCACCTATTCCATCAAAGCTGATAATGGTGCCGCTACCTGGAAAAATTAAAGTTCAAATCTCTGTTAGTACCTAGAAAAAAAGACTTCCCTCTCCCTTCAAGGATATAATATTGGAAACAGTTTTTTTTGAAAAGATGTCCCCATGCTCCTCCAATCTTGTTGAAAACTCAAAACTCCTGCTACCATGAGGGTAAGTCCTTCCGACTCAAGAGTGTTCATTTGCACCCTCATTTTCATGAGTATGTCATGTACTTCCTGGGTTTCCTTTCTCGCCGACCATGGAAAATCCCATTCCAATGTTGTAGGTAAACCACAATCCTTTTTCCTAATACAATCAATCTGAGTATGAACTCTGGATGCCCAATCCATACCCAAACTAATGTCTTAAGGCCTCGATCCTTCCACCAAGAGGTTCCAACCGAAACTGTAGCCTCAAGGGTCATATTGCACCGTCGGATTAAGTGTGATTATCGAGTCTCCTCCCAAAGGTATCTCATGACATGAGGTTCAAGTCATCGGTTTAACCAGAAACTCTAGGTCTAGGACAAGATTCATGGAAGGAAGGAATAATTGGTACCTAGGTCTAATGATACGATATCTAGTAGTAGACCCAGACTGTACATCAAATCTTTCTTAAAGACCTTGGTCCACACTCCTAGACCACATGCAGCTAATCCCTTACCATGTCCTCCAGTTCCCTAAGCCTGGGGGAGCACATAAGGGAGTGGTTGTAACATGTCAAAATGTACACCAACTCATGCCGCTCCCCTAGCTCTGCTTCTACTTTTGCTACCCAGTAGATTCATTACTCCTTAACACTTTCTCTTACCCAACCATTTTACACAACCATGTCTCTGAGACTGGCTCCAGTTTCCTACTTTCCAACTACTAGCATTAATAGGTTGTGTCTGCTCTGCCAAAAAACATTCAACTGCAATGGTTCCCTCTAGCACCCGAACCAAGGTAAGAATTCATATAGGAATAGTGTCATCTCGGATGTCTATAAACACACTGTGCTCATATGTCTGTGCCTTGAAGAACAGATCATATCGTATACATCGTGTACCCGGAATGATCGGTACGCCTCAATGAGTACTCAACAACTGACATGTCATCATGCCGAAGCTGTAGAAGCTATAGGAAACTCTCAGCCACCTCCTCAAGCCAGTCCTTGGCCACCTGTGAGTCAGGCACCCCATGGAACATGAGGGGTAAATGAGGATGAAACACGTGTAAGGAACTAAGACTACATGTGTCCTCTACCGATACCACCAATTGTAACCACTAACGAATGGGTAGTTATATATCTCTCACAGTACCCAAAGGTACTATCTTGGGTAGCATTCCACATACTGAAGCCTCATCACTATCTTCTCTACCGGTGTGTCAATTAGGCAAAAAACACTAGGCACATCCTCCAACCAGTCCTCATCTGCCAGGAAATATTTCATGCCTCACAACCATGGAGGCCTCTACCACTAGAGCTCGTGCAACACACTTAGTTGGCATGCACCATCTGCCATTGCAGCTGGTGGTAACTGCTTCTACATGGGTGGTGGAGCTGCAGGTACACCACAAGAAGGTGCCAACATATTAAGAGGGACCTACACTAGGTCATAATTTCTCAGTGAGCCATCATCATGTATTCCATCAGGAATCCTAGATGGCTATCTATGTGGTGGAATCCCGATACAGAACTTGTGTCCCAGGGTAATTAAGTTATATATGTTGAGCTGACTACAAATAATTCAAAATAAAAACTCTTAGAAAACAGACACAGTTTGTGTTTTATTGCGCTGGGTCAGAAATCAGAATTAAGGGTCCTGGTGTATGGATACATCGGCCCCCGTACCAACACTAGAGTCCCCAAACTGAAAACCACACTCATAACACTTAATAGTATTGCCACATAGAAAATACCAGAGTGCAAGTTATTCAGTAGAACCTAAGTCCTCTGATACCACATTTCCATGACCTGTTCCCCAGGGCCCGTTCCGGGACTACCCCAAGCTCGCCTTCCATAGGACAGGGATTGGAGAATAGCACTGAAAAGTGTATTCCCTAAAATTGGAAGGCATTGAATTTAACCTATAAAAACACATGGTATGATAACACAACAATAATAAATTATGAAGTAAACTGCTGTAGGTAAAAGTTTACTAAAAGTAAGGGGCTGGAATACAAGCCCAACTAGAAAAGTACAAGTGCATCTGAAAAGTAAAAAACGGATGAATGGTGAAAAGAATCTCCTAGATCATCCACCATGGATCCAACCAGAAGGGTAGGTACATATCCCCACCACAGTACTCCACATTCCCTCATCTCCTCTGCGTCACGTCATGACAAATGTCGACCTCCAAGAACCATCCAGTCCTTGCTCTGTCAACCTCGATCAAGGATGTACATCGTCTGCACTAGACACAACACGGTGTGGGAGAATCCCATGTAGGGTTGAGTATAATAATACTCAATAGGGACCCCAAGACCTCGTAGGTCTCCTAGGGTTCCATAATGGAAAACCACAAAGCAAGACATCAACTCTACGTAGGTATATTCCCATATATATAACTATGTTATCAAGATATACTCATATCATACATGAAGAAAGAATACCACAAAGGTAACACCACGAAGGAAGAAGTACCAAACATGTAGAAGTACCACACAAGTTCACCATGAAGGTAATAGTACGAAACACAAGTCAGCTCACACTAGGTATGACATTTGGTCAAGGATAGAAGGGTTATCACATAATCTAACTCCTCAGATGCTAGAGAACTCTTTCTCGATCGATTACAGTGGGACTTCTGGGTAACATAGAGAGGCTTCCACCTAACCTTTAACTGATGTAGTACCCATCCCTGATGGGTACCGTTGGCATGCTGGGTGACACAGAACCACTTCCCTCCGTGGGCATGTCGGGTCACACAGAGCTGCTTCCCACCCTGGTCGTACCAAGGTACCTCCCCAATTGAGCACCATGGGACATCCGGGTCACACAGATCCGCTCCCCACTGTGGGACTACTGGGTCACACAGATTTTCATCCCATTGGGCCAATTTTCATGAAGTGTTCAGGTCTTCACAAACCGTAGGGTTCCATACATAGTCTGCTTGGGAGAATTTATCCTCAAGCCACACGCTACATCTTGATATCCATGGAAGTCAACATAAGGTATATTATAGGATATTAAACATAGAATCTTCAATCACAATCCTCGAACTCCTCAATTACTGCAAAACTTCTCATCTATCAAGTACAGTGGGCCTACCAGGTAACATAGAGATGCTTCCAACTAACTTTGAACTATGGTGGTAATCATCCCTGATGGGTAACATGAGAATGTAGTGTCACACAAAGCTTCATCCCACCATTGGCCTATTGGGTCACACAGAGATTCTTTCCACTGGCCATCATGATGTAGTCTTCAGGTCTCAGCCAGCTGCATAGTTATGTACATAGAGCGCTTGGGGGAAACAATACTCAAGCCATTGGTTGTATAAAAATGGGTACATAGTCTCACAAGGAAGTAACCCAATGTTTGTCCACCTCATAATGTTTCCAACTCAATAGACGACGCATCAATCAAAATCCCCATCTGTGCGTTATTGGCATTTCTGTGTCGAGGGTCCTGTTGGATTAGGGTGCGATCCAACCCGGATGTACAAAAAATTTCTCAAAAAAAAACATATGGAGTAAATAAATGGACTCTCTTGATCCACGGCTCCCAAATTCACATGCATTTCATCAAACATATGCCTGGTTCTAATGATAATTCCCTTTTGACTTCTTGGGCGGTACTGGGTCCGGGTCAGGTCCGCCTCGGTCAGACTGGCCTAACCCGGTTCGGTATGCACCGATCCAGTTTGACCTAGGCAGACCCAGACTGACTCGGGTCTGACCCAACTCAGGTCAACCTAGCCCGTTGGGCCCAGCCCGACCTTGCTGAGCCACAGTTCTAATCGCTGGGTCATGGGATGACCTGCGGGTCAGCCCACGGGTCTGTGGGTCAGCCCGCTAGGCGGTGGGTTGGTCCGTTTGACCGAACAAGCAATGCCTCCCACTTGGTGGCATGGGTCACCTAGGACAACCGGAAGCGATGCGTCCAGGTATGGATAATGTGGTGTGGGGCCACGTTAGCGGGTCAAACCCTCTAGTTTTGACCCATCGTGGATCCACATGGTGTCGTATCTCCTCCACACCGTGATTAAATATCTTGAAACCTTTTCAAGGTGAGACCTGTAGGAAGACACGATCTCCATTCTTTTGTCTGCATAAGACTTCTGTCATCTCTGAGCAGTTTTTACTTGCTAACAATCAAGGAATCCTAATAAAAACTCTTCCTGTACTTCCTTTATCCAGGGTCATCAAAACTGATGCAGGAGGTCCTGGTACATCTTCGCCACTATAGGAAGTACCGTTAAATATGATGTATGGATCACCCTCAGCACCTCCTCCAGAAGAATCACTGATACTATGGTGTATCCTCTGAAAAGGATGACATGATCCCCACAAACAGAAAATCCATCAGAAGACAATCCTGAGGATATCTGAGCACGTCAGGCCTCATAGTTAGTGTCCCAAAGTTGCACCTCCCGGACTCTCTGATGGAGTGGGGGAGTGTCTGTCATAGAATAGAAGAATGATTCTCCATCTCTATCCATGAAGGATATCTGAAATGAGGCTAGATGCTCAGTCCTCTCACTCAGCAACTGCAAACCAGACCTCTTGTTGAGCGCATCTGCTACCATGTTCTCCTTCCCAAGACTATAGACTATCTCTAAGTAGTAGTCCAGGAGAAACTCAAGTAGTCACCATTGTCTAAGGTTCAGGTTATTTTGAGAGAATATGTAATTGAGAATCTTGTGATATGAGTAGACTATAAAACGATCACCCATCAACTAGTGTTGCCACATCTTTAGTGCATTTAACACTGTTGCTATCTCCAGGTTAGTGGTAGAATAGTTCCTCTTGTTAGTGTCTATCATAATTTCTGAAATCCAAGCCAACACTTCTCCATCCATAGGAAAGTCTCCCCCTATTATTTCAAAGCTTAAAAGGGTGCCACAACCCTGACCGCATGCAGCTACTCCCTTCCCCTGTCCTCCAGCTCCCTGATCCTGGAGGGCACCACATTGGGGGTGGTTGTAACATGTCGAAATATACACCACCTCATTCTAATTTCCTTTATCTGCTTCTACGTCTACTACCCTATATATTCATATGTCCTTAACACATCCACTTTCCAAAACATATTACACACCCATGTCTCTAAGACTAGGGCTACTTTCCTGCTTTCCCACTACTAGCATTCACTGGTTGTATCCTCTCTTCCAAAGAACATTCAACCGTAACGGTTCCCTCTAGCACCATAACATAGGTAGAAATGTATGTTGAGTCAAATGTTATCTTTTGACTTCTATATTTTGTTTTGGAAATCACAAATGTCTCTGTTAATCATATCTTACTGACTCTGTCAATCGTATCGTACTAAATCTGTCAATCGTATCGTACTGACTCTGTCAATCGTATCGTACTGACTCTGTCAATCGTATCTTACTGACTCTGTCAATCGTATCGTACTGACTCTGTCAATCGTATCGTACTGACCTTGTCAATCGTATCATACTGACTCTGTCAAATTTATCGTACTGACTCTGCTATTCATACATTCATTGCTTGTTTTGGTACTTTGTCAAAAAAACTTGTTTCATATGAATCGTACCATTACTTATCATAGACATATATCTTTTTTTAACCAATACGATGTCGTTGAGTTAGTTACAAACTAATCAAAACGATGTCGTGCTTTCTGTTTCAATATGACCGTTATGATGCTAGGTTTCCATGTCCCTCCGAGTTTTTCGGAGAAATATGACCGTTGGAGGCAACATGACCATTGGAACCCGAGGCCTATAAATAGGAGGTCATTTGAAGATGAGAAGTACAACTAATTAGACTTTGTGGAACAAATGTGATACTTTCCTTCAATCAAGATTCTAGAGAGAGATGCTGTAACTTCTCTCATCTTCTTTGTGCGTCCGATCATCGTATCGTGGGCTTTCAAGTAATTGAAAGGCAGACGTGCCGATTACCTAAAAAATCAAGGGCTGCCAGGGATTGGCAGACGGATGGACCGATCATCATATCGAGGGCTGCCGGGGATAGGCAGACAGACGTTCTGATCATCATATCGAGGGCTTCCGGGGATAGGTAGACAGATGTGTTGATCATCGTATCGAGGGCTGCCAGGGATAGGAAGACAGACAGTCCGATCATCTTATCGAGGGCTCTCCAAGTTGTTGGTGAGACAGACCTTTTATCCTAGGTGAATGGATAACCCTTCTCTTTGGGCTAAAAGAATTGTAATTCTTTTATATTTTTGATTCTATCTGTATTAGAAAGGAAATTGATTTTGTTTCCTTTTCTATTTCTTATACTTTTGTAATTGTTTCAATTACATCAATTCTATTACATATTGTATTGATTGATTCTATACGCTTTAAGTTAGAATCATTCATCTTTATATTACTATGATTATTTTATTCATCTTGAATATAATTGTTTTACATTTCATTAGTATTACATTACATCATAACTTTTATATTCAATACAATTGTGGGTGTTTGTATTTGTATTAGTTTAAGATCATTTAAACTAATCTCTTTAGTGTTAAAACTCAAAAGGTTTTTAAACCTACAATTCACCCCCCTCTTGTATTGTTCCATCTAATATACATACATATCTATATATTCGATCCAACAATTGGTATTAGAGGAGGTTTTCCACTGATTAGTATTAAAAGCTTTATTTCATTCATATTACTACTTACTACACTAATGTGTGGAGTGGAAAAGTTTTTTTTGTTGTATTAGATGGAAGGAATTAATATTGGGTCAATAGAAAATATGATTCCTTCTAGACCATCGATCTTTGATGGAAATGATTATGAGTATTGGAGAGATTGTATGAATACTTTTTGTAATCAACACTGGTGTAGAAAATTTTATTATGCCTACTAGAGGTTATAAAATTCGTGACAAAAAAGTCAGCACTTTCACTAACCAAGAGAAGCAAGAATATCAACTGAATTACAAGGTACACAATACTTTATTATGCTCTATGACCAGGAATATATACAGTCAGATATCTTCGTGTGAAGCATCCAATTGTATTTGGAAGAAATTGGAAGTCACTCACTTTGGAACAACCAAGGTTATAGAAACAAGGAGAGCAATGCTTCGTGCAAAGTATCATGGGTTTGTTTTTCCTTATGGAGAGCCAGTATGTAAAGTGAAACAAAGGTTTATGACAATTGTTAACAGCTTACAATCAATGGGAGAAAAAGGTCTTGATGATGAAGCTCTTGTTGTTATGATTTTAGATATAATTCCAAATGAATGGGAATAAAAAAGAACAGCTATTGATGAAAATAGAAAAGTTTCCTAGATTACTCTTGATGAACTCTTTGGAACTCTTCTACAAAACGAGACAATAATGAAGAGAGATACTGATTTCAACAAGAAGAAGAATGGGAATAGAAGTTTATCCTTTTCTTCTAAAGCTAAAACACCTGAAAGGATTACAAGGTCTAAAGCCAAGAAAGTTGTTATATCTGATTCAAGTGATTGTAATCTTTCGGATAATGAGTTAGCCAATCTTTCTCGAAGAATGAACAAGATTGTGGGAAAGAATGATTTCCAATATAGATTCAAAAGGAAAGATAGGAAGGATTAGAAAGATTCAGAAGTAACTTGTTATGAATGTAAGAAAGCAGGACATATAAGGCCTGATTATCCTTTACTGAAGAAGAAAGACAGAAAGGTGAAACACTATGAAAGAAACAAGAAATGGTTTTATAAGACAATGAAAGTATTGAAGGCAAATGATATGTGGAGTGTAAGTGGTAGTGATTCTTCAGATGATTCTTCAGAATATGAGTCCTCAGGACAGAGGAATATTGGACTTCTAGCCAGACTACCAATTGAAGATCAATGTCTCATGGCTAAGGTACACAATGCTGAAGATATTACGAATGTCTCTTTGAATGAAAATTATCTGATAATAGATATTATGAATCTTCAAATGATGAATCTTCATCATCAGAAGATGATACACTACCTTCTTTAGAAGAAGTATCTAGATTTTCTAAATTACTTGAAAACGAATATTCTAAACTCAAGAAGAAGCTTGAGAATGGAAATTCTAAAATTTCAATCTTGACTAAAGAAGTATCAGATCTTTCTAAGGATCTTGATGTGAAAACTTCTAATTTTGAAAATATTTTAAAAACCCTTGAGAAAGTGAAATCTGATAAGGATAAACTTTCTATGGATATTGAAAATGTAATTTCAAAGAAAAATATTTTAGAGCATAACTCTAGTTCAAATTCAAATGTTTTGGAAAATTAGAATTTAGTTTTAAAAATAAGTCAAAATTTTCTTCCCTGAAAAAATGTATGTCAAACTTTACTCATGGGAAGGAAAACTTTGACAGGATGTATTCTCAAATTAGACCTTTGAGAATTCGTTCTGGTCTTGGTTATACTTATTCCAAACCTGTTTTTAGTAATAACTATTTTGTTCCTCAAAAAGTCTCTTTTTGTTCTATGTGCCAATGTGGAGGACACTAGAGAAGAGATTGTTCTCTTAACAGAACTCAATCCTTAGGATTTCATAAAGCACATTTTGGAAAACAAATGTGGATTCCTGAAATTCTTTTATCTAACCCTTCTGGATCCAAACAAGTTTGGATTCTGAAAAACTAATTGTTTCTTTTTCAGGAAAATGAGAAGTGTACCAATAAGAACATTTGGTACATGGATAGTGGTTGTTCTCGACACATGACTGGAAATAAAGATCTCTTTGAAAAGTTTATCAAAACAAAATGTGGAAAAGTCACCTTCGGAGATAATGGTCAAGGAATGTTTGTTGGTATATGTAATATTGTTTTTCTTGGAATAGTTTTTATCTGAAATGTTTTATTTGTTAAAGGTCTTAGGCAAAATCTCGTCAGCATAAGTCAATTATGTGATGAAGGTTACCTTGTGAATTTTAGAAATGATAAGTGTCTAGTACACAATTCCAAGGATGAGTTCATTCTATCTGCCCATAGGCAAGAGAATGTTTACACTATTAACATAGAAGACCTTAGGAACCAAAACTTACCCTGCTTAAGTGCTATAGAAGAGCAATCATGGCTATGGCATAGGAGACTAGGACACTTTATTCTGAGAAACATTAGTAAACATTCAAAGAAAAGACTTGTTAAAGGACTATCGGATCTTAGAGATGATTCTTCAAAAGTCTGTGATCCTTGTCAATTTGGCAAGCAACATAAAACAAGCTTTAAATCAATTAATGAAGTTTCAACTTCTAATGCATTACAGCTAGTACATATGGATCTTTTTGGTCCTACACAATCTGGAAGCATTGGAGGAAAATACTTTGTATATGTTATAGTTGATGACTTTACAAGATTTACATGTGTCTAATTTCTCACAATGAAATCTGAAGCCTTTTCATATTTCAAAAGTTTTAGAGCCCAAGTTAAAAATGAGAAAAACCTACCATTGATAACTATTCATAGTGATCATGGTGGTGAATTTCAAAATTCATATTTTGAAACTTTTTGTAGTAAGAAAGGTACTACTCACAATTTATCAGCTCCAAGAACTCCTCAGCAAAATGGTGTTGTTGAAAGAAGAAATCGTATTCTTTAGGAAATGACTCGGACCATGTTGAGTGAATACTCAATTTCTAAGCACTTTGGGCTGAAGCTGTTAGTACTGCAAGTTATACTATAAATCATGTTTTAACTAGACCATTTCCTATTAAAACTCCCTATGAGTTATGGACTGGCCGAAACCCTAAAGTTTCATACTTCAATGTTTTTGGATGCAAAGTATTCATTCTGAATACAAAAGATAATCTACACAAATTTGCACCAAAATCTGATGAAGGAATATTTCTAGGTTACTCCACAACATCTAAGGCTTATAGAGTTTTCAATAAAAAAACTTGTATGTTGAGGAAATAGTGCATGTAAATTTTGATGAATCTGATCCTTTTGTTTTCAACCAACCCAATCCTACATCCTCGGATGTGTTTTCTAAAAATGTTTATCAACCGTTATTAGAAGATCACTCTGATAAGGAAAATGTTCAAGAATGTATTCATGAAACATTTACCATAGAATATTTTCTACCATATATTGATGAACAGGTTTTACAAAACCCAAATCAATTGTTTCTTAGGTATCATCCCAGTGATAACATCATTGGTGATGTAAATCAACCTATAAGGACCAGAAATTCCTTATGAAATGAAATAGAACATCTTGGTTTTCTTTCCCAATTTGAACCTAAAAGTCCAAGTGAGGCCTTAGGTGATGATGATTGGATCAAAGCAATGCAAGATGAACTAAATGAATTTGAATGGAATCAAGTCTGGACTTTAGTTGATAGACCTAAAGAAACAACTGTAATTGGTGTAAAATGGTTTTTCAGAAACAAATGTGATGAAAATGGAATCATTGTAAGAAATAAAGCAAGACTTGTTGCTAAAGGATATAATCAACAAGAGGGAATAGACTATGAAGAAAAATATGCTCCTATAGCTAGACTTGAATCTATTCGTATTCTACTAGCCTTCGCAGCACATTTCAATTTCAAACTATTTCAAATGGATGTAAAATGTGCTTTTCTAAATGGTTTTGTTCAAGAAGAAGTTTTTGTCGAACAACCTCTTGGTTTTCAAGAACCAAAACATCCTGACCATGTTTTCAAACTTACCAAGGCCTTATATGGTCTTAAGCAAGCCCCTAGAGCATGGTACGATAGACTTACATGATTTCTTTTACAAAACAATTATTCAAAAGGTACAACAGATCCAACCCTTTTTATAAAAACGGAAAACAAAAATGTTTTGATTGTTCAAATCTATGTTGATGACATCATATTTAGATCAACTCAGAAATCTTTAACTGATTATTTTGCAAATTTAATGAAATCTGAGTTTGAAATGAGTATGATGGGTGAGTTAACATTCTTTTTAGGTTTTCAAATTTCTCAAAAACTGGAAGGAACATATATATCTCAACATAAATATATAAAATATTTACTCAAAAAGTATGGATATGACAAAACTAAAAGTATTATCACTCCAATTGGTACCTCAAATACACTTGATCTTGATGAAACTGGGAAACCAGTAGATCAAACAATCTTTAGAGGTATGATAGGAAGTTTTCTATACTTAATAGCTAATCAACCAGACTTAATGTTTTATGTATGCTTATGTGTGAGATATCAATCTAATCCAAAAGAGTCTTATTTAGAAGCCGTAAAGAGAATCTTTTGGTATTTAAAAGGCACTATGGATTTAGATCTTTTTTATTCTTCTGGAAATGATTTTGTCTGAATTTTTTTTCAGATGCTAAATTTGGTGGTTATAGAATAGATAGAAAAAGTACAACTGGAACATGTCATTTCTTAAGAGATTATATGGTTTCTTGGTCCTGAAAGAAACAAAACTCAGTAGCACTATCCATTACTGAAGCTGAATATGTAGCAGCTGGAAGTTGTTGTGCCCAAGTATTGTGGATGCAGCACACACTCACTGACTATGGATTGAGTTTCCCCAAAACTCAAATTCTTTGTGATAATACAAGTTCCATAGATCTTAGTAAGAACCTAGCACACCACTCTCGTAAAAAACACATAGATGTTAGGCATCACATTCATAGAGATCAGACACAAAAAGGAGATATTATTCTACAATATATCAGAACACAAGAACAACTTGCTGACATTTTTACAAAACCTTTATCTTCCGATAGGTTTGAGTTTATAAAACAGAATCTAGGAATGATTACATTAAAATAATCATTTATATCATCTTAATGTTTTAAAATTCTCCTAACATTAAATAACTCCTTTTGAAAGGGGGAGGACATCTCTTACTATGTTTTGTTTGTTTCTTTTTATCTTATGATCTTTTACTCTACTGGTATGTGTTTTTTGTTTTTCTGTTTATCGTATTGACAGTTTTATCGTAATATATACCTATTTGTTTATCTTATTTACAGTTTTATTGTATTATATACTTCATCGCATCGACCGATGATGTTAATGAATTTCTTTTCCATCGTATCAACTGAGGATGGAAATGAATTTATTTTCCATCGTATCGACCGATGATGGTAATAATTTTCATTTCCATGGTATCGACCGATAATGGTAACGAATTTCTTTCCCATCTTATCAACCGATGATGGAAATAAATTTATTTTCCATCGTACTAACCGATGATGGTAATGATTTTCTTTTCCATCATATCGACTGATGATGGAAACGAATTTCTTTTCCATCGTATCGACCGATGATGGTAATAAATTTCATTTCCATCATATCGACCGATGATGGTAAAAAATTTCTTTTCCATCGTATCAACTGATGATGGTAATGAAATTCTTTTCCATCGTACTGTCTGATGATGGTAATCAATTTCTTTTCAATCATACTGTCAGATGATGGTAATGAATTTCTTTTCCATCGTATTGACTGATGATGGTAACAAGATTGTTTTACATCAGCATGTCAGTTCATGGTAACTAGATTGTTTCCCATCGGCATGTCAGTTCATGGTAATAAGACTGTTTCCCATCGGCTTTTCAGTTCATGGTAACAAGATTTTTTTTCCATCGGTTGTCAGTTCATTATAAAGATATTAATTTCCATCGTCTTGTCAGTTCATGGTAACGAATTTTTTTTCCATCAGTATGATGATTGATTGTTTTATTTTATTTCGTACGATTGTGTATTCTTTAATCCTAAAACAAAAAATTACCTAACGTTCTCCGGTAGGTACTTTCAATTTTTTTTTAATTTTTTCTCTTTCGTTTTTAATCCTAACCATTGATCTATTTTCATCTAATCTTGACCATAGAAGATCAACGGTCATCCCTTTTTCTCCTATAAATAGCCCCCTCCCCAAACCCACATTGGTTTTTCAGGTTTTGAGGCGAAGCTCTGCTCCACTATTTTTAAATCATCATACGATCTTTCATCGGCATCACCTTTATGTCTCAATCCTCTGCTAACACTCCCGCCGAAATGTCTTCAAAGACTTTTATAAAGAATGAATTTAAAAGAGAAAGGATAGTTTCTCGGGACTTTTTTGATTCGTATGATTCTACAATAAGAAGAATAATTCTGTTTCAAGGATGGGAACATTTGTGTGTTGAAAGACCTGTTTCTCAAGATTCGGTACTCTTTGATGATGTTTTTCAGTTTTATAAAACTGTATCTTTCGACAAAGATATGACTATCAATTTTGTTGTGTACGATAGAAAGCAATCCATGTCTGTGAAACAAGCGGCACATTTTCTGAATGTCCCAATAGAAGGAGATTCTTTCTGTCCATCCTATAAACTACCAGAGAAAGTTGGTACGTTTAATAGAGAATGTGCTGAAAAGTCTCTGTTTGTCATTAATGAAGAAAAGAGAAAAGTATCTCACCTTTCTCAGGACAATCAGTTTGTGGCCTTATGGATGCAAGGTTTTCTTATCCCAAGGAAAGGGGATAGAGAAACTCTGAAAGATTCCGTTATATTTATGCTTTACTATCTTGTAAATATGAGAAAAGTAAATCTCATGGGGTATGTTTTTGAAACCATTAAGAATGTCAAGACAGGAGGGATTAAGTCCCAAATGATTATGTATCCAGCCATCCTTACAAAGTTCAATCTCGAAAGTATGATGTTTTGTAACATTCCTTTGAAAGGAAACCTGATAGATTTGAAGCCCTCCTGGATTAGCAAAAGTACAATGATGAAGTTGAATGTTTGTTTTGATCAGAATTCAAAATTGTTTGTCAGAGATGTAGAAGCTGAATTGGCTCAGAATCAATCGGCACATATGCCAGCCAAAGACATTAAATCTACTGGTATTACTCAGAAGTCTGATCCTCAAACTAGTTCAAAGCCTAAGAAGAAGCAAAAGTATAGTAAGGAGGCTGTAGCCAAATGGAGAAAGGATAAGCAACAGAGAAAGGAAGGTGATCCAAAGTTTGGTCTTGACCCTGCTGAGGCTTTTGCAGAAAGTATAAGGGTAGAAGAAACCCTTAAGGCTGAAAAGAAAAAGAAAACTGTGTTGAAAAGAAAGGCTCAAACCATTGATATCTCGAAAGTATTGAAAATGGTTGAGGATGCTAGTGATCAACTGACAGAAGAAGTGCATCAAGAACCCATCGTACATAATCTTCCTGAGAAAGAAAAAGTAAAACAAATGATGCAAGAGATAGAAGAAGTGGAAGAGGAGGAAGGAGATTTTCATTTAGAATTCCTTCAATGTTCACTACAACAAACCCACCATTTAGTGGCGGTTTTGTAGCGGTGGTTCTAGGAACCGCCGCAAAACCTTCTTTTAAACAGGTTTCGGGGCGGTTTATAACAAACCGACGCCAAATTTTTTTTTTTAACCGGCCCCGACCCTTCCCCCACCCCGACTCCATTCTCACCCGCGCTCCCCCAGCCCCCCGCTTTCCCTATGACCTCAGCCCCCCGCGACACCGGCGACGCCGGCGACCCCGCAACTCCGGCGGCCCTGCATCCCCGGTGACCCCGCGACCTCGGCGACCCCAGCCCCCCGCGACCCCGACGACCCCACGACCCCGGCGACCCGGTTTCCCAAGTGACCTACACAAACCGTAGGGTTTGATTTCTAATTTTTTACTTGTTTTGATATTAGTTTTTTTATTATTGTTTCTTGAAGTGACATCGATGTTGTTCTAGATTTCCCTCCCTCAACATGTGATTTTTGATCTCATTGATCTTACAGATGAATCATACCAATGTGTATTTACTGTTCCAGCTTCATAAACCTTTAAAATTAATGATTAGCCGATGGTGATGACAAGTATGGTGAATTAGGATGTATGGGGCTCATCTATGTGGGTTAAGAATATAACAATTATACTCAACTTCCTTATTTAGTTGATTAGGAATTGTACCATTTTTATAGATGAAAAGTATTGGACATAGTGTTGGATGTAGTGGTGGGTTTAGATGTCTTACCATGTCTCATGTTTTGGAAACTAAATATATTTCATTTTAATTTATTAAATTACGTATTTATTTTCATGATTAGTAAAATGATTAGAAAAAATGAATACTATGCCTTCCCATATTTATGATAAATGTCATTTATGATAGCGCCTTTTATATCATAATAAGTATGATTTCGAAAAAGTTAGTTTAAATATACCTTGAACTTGTATTGTAATTGTAGCTATGAGATTATAAATTGTTTTTGGATGTAGTTTATTCATGTTAGTTGTTAGTGGTTTCACGTAATGAATTCTCACTTGAGTAAAGTCTCCAAATGTAGAGTGATTTTTGGCCGAACCACAAAATTTCTTGGAGGCTTATTCCTTGGATACAAAAGTGAATGGGTTGGTTGTCTATTATACTAGGATTACTCATGTGGAGTTTTTCAAAGTCATATAAATTTTACCTTTTCATGAAGCATTCATGTCCAATATGAATATTGTGAATTTGGATATGTATGAAAAAACATGGCTTTCATTTTTGGGTTAGTCAAAAATACTTATGGGTTGTTTAAAGAGTTACAAATTATTGTGGGGTCAATAAATTAATTTTTTCAGTTAATAAGAATTTTAAAAATTAAATCATTAGAATCATACATACACAAAAATAAATCAAAACTCATAATATAAATACTATATATGTTGTAATGGTTATGAAGTTAAAATGTATATGTCGTATATTAAATTTTTGAGTCCTTAAAATAAAACCCTTTTAATACTAATGGTGAAATTCCTTCTGAAAAGGCACTTATCAAGACCCCTCCAATCAACACATGGTTTAAAAGATCAACATGAGACCCCTATATTATATTATGTTAGGAAATAAATATATAAGTAACTCACACCGTCATGATTTTGTTTATGCTTTCACCTTTTACCAAATACGTATTGATGATTACAAGAGTCACTTCCCAGATTATGGAATATGAACCTGGCTTGATAAGACACACCTTCAGTTTCTCAAATGTGCTTCATAAGAACCGATTTAGTTTCCCAAATGTGCTTCATAAGAACCGATTTAGTTTCCCTTTTACTCATATATTTTGGAATCCCATATGTACATTCTGGGGTCTGGCTTCTAAGATATTTTATTTGATTTTTATAATATTGAGATACCCAATCATACATCTTCGAATCTGGCTCTTGAGATAATTGATTATGACGATTTGGCATAACATACCATGTTATTGGATGATCATGGATGATTATGCTCTCTTGAGTGATTGGGATTATTATGATATCCATGATCTGTCACATGGACATAGTGTTGGACATGGCAATCCACATCATTGATTGGAAATCATGGTTGATTACTCTCTCCTAAGGGAAGTGGTCAATTACCCTCTCCTTGATCAATTACATGATTGAGTTGGTAGACATGGTGAACATCACCATTGATGTGACATATACTCAACAGTTAATTATTCTCTACTTGAGTGATTCTGAGGATACTCTTTAGTGTTGGGTGGATGAAACATTACTATATATCCTAGACGTACTTCTTGATGATGTTGATATTGATCATTATTATGAATAGATTCTGAGCATGTACTTGTGTTTGGATAGAATTCCTTTTGTATATCACAATAGGGATAGCCCATTAGTGTTCATCTATGTTCCAATATAAGGACAGGCTATGGATCATGGCCTAGGTCTTAGACCTAAGAAAATATTTTCTTAATAGGATTTTCCATTAATATACATCATCCAAAATTATAGTTATTGGGGGAGAGTATATGGGAAGATAGTTCTAAGACCTGTATTCCCCTATAGTGATATGGCTTGCTCAAACATATTTATGGCACTGAATGGAGATGGTTTTGTCAATAAGGATTATAGACTTGAGGATTAACTAATTATGAATGGTTTGATTGGTATGACATCTAGATGGACAACCTTTTCTAAGGACATCCACATAATAATGATTACAGACCCAAGAATAGGCTCATACTGTTTCATGAAATTTTTCACCTAAATCGTATATATACATGTTTATGTGTATACATATACATTTATTGGAATATATATATTTTCCCACATATAAATATAAATATATATTTATAATTCCATAGTAGCTCACTGAATAGGATCGCGAAGCCAGGGGTTGATTGTGGTTTCACATTATTTATTTTATTTATTCATTTCTAGTTTTGTCTCAGCTAGACTGATCACATTCCTTGACCATACATTATATGAGTTTTTATTTTATCTTAATTCTAGAAGTTATTACTAGTATTACTGAAATTTTAATGAGTTTATCATATATACATAAACTATATATTAATGGATATTTGTTGGACTGTATTGGCGGTTCCGTACTGAGTATTGTAATCACAACCAGTTTGGGAATCAATTTCACTATGTTACTCGAGAAGAAGTTTTCTTGATTGAAAGACCAAGATAAGGTGCTGACCTAGAGTAATTGAATGGATGGATTAGATATGTATGTGGAGACCGTATAGGTTATATTCCATAGATATATTAGTGTAGATTTGTATTTCATTTCATTTTCCTTTATGTACTCCAACTTATATGTTCGTCCATGTGGATGACTGGTGTTATATGTATGACATGGTTGTTCATGCTTTTAAATATTTTCATTTGTTATTGTATCATGTTCTATTTCAATTTTTACTACTTCTGTACTCGATTTATTACATCTATGGATGATCTCTTTTCATTTCATCATTAGATACTCTAATATAAGGGTATAATATCCCCAATGTATCACATTTACACCCTCGCGCCTAGTAGTCAACGTATGGAGTACAGGGAAGCACACATATGGACTTATGGATAATTGGCTCGAGGGACCTATTTAGTGTCACCCAACATGGGATGTTGCAGTCATAAAATCTAATTCGAAAAAATTAAATTTTCTAAATAATACTATTATGAATATTTGATTTTGATATCATTAAAAATGGTGGTGCTAAATCTCAAATGAAATAACTCAAATAAAATATTTACTAATTATAAATTCACAATATAAAATTAGTAAAATAGAAATGATATTAAATAATTTTAAATAATATTAATTTGGATTTGATAAAATTGAATCTATAACTAGGAAGTGGTTCAGTAAAAATTTATGACAATTCATTGTCTATGGAAAAAAAATCAAAAAATATATCACCTTCTTCTTCATGATATATTAATAAATTATGTGTTAAAAATATGTGTTTCATCCTATAATGGTTTATCAATCTTTTTTGAAATGTTTATTGAAATTTTGTGTCTCATATTATTTAAACCTGATTAAAAATGAATCCAAAATTAGTTAGGGTGTGTTTCATTCATAACACCTATGCATAGAAACATACGGCTATAATATATTCAACTTTAGTATTAGATAGTTATATAATGTGTTTTCCATTACTATATCATGATACAATGTATTTAGCAAGAATTTTACTGGTTCCTGACATTATCATTCTATCCAGTCTACACCGAACAAAATATGTATCCAAATATAAATTTTAATTAAAATTAGAGGGTTTTGAAAAAATTAGATAAAGGAAAGTAGTTCATTTTAAATATCTCAAAATATTTTTAGCATCATTTAAATGAGATTCTATTGGATTAGATTTAAATATTTCACAAATAAATAATGAAAATATAAAGTACAAATTATTTATAATAGATTTATTCGATATGAGACTTTTATATGAAGACTCTATACAGAACTTAGGTTGGGGTTATTCCAAATTAACAATGTGTTTTGGTTTTCATGGTAAAGTATCTACCACATTGTTAGCACACTGTTTCTCTTTACCAAAGAAACTTCCGCTATCCCAAACACTAAGGGTTCATATCTAACTCAGGGGATCATCTTTATTATATTATGTTTCTGTAATCTTATACTATCGTATATACGAATCTCTTTCTATATTTAGTAGTAACTATGTGTTTTAATTTTTCTTATTATTTTGTAGGTACATTGTGATATACGTGGACAAAAGTTGGATCACATTACTGAGGAACACACCTCAGTATGTTAAGGGTTTGAATGAGTTTTTTGATTTTGCAATTTCTAATCGATCCGTTGAAGGGAGAATAAAATGTCCATGTCCTAAATGTAAATTTAGAACATGGTTGAAGAGGGATGAGGTTTATGAACATTTTATACTGAAGCAATTCCCTGATCAAAATTTGAGTTGGATTTGGCATGGAGAATCAAACGTTACAGAAAGATTGAGCACCGATGTTAATCTGCAGAATGAGGTCCCAAGTTCGTCAACAATGGAAAATGGAATGAAAAACCTAATAAATGATGAATTCAGCACTGCAAGGCACCACTACCATCATCAAAACATATCAGAACAACCAGAAGAGGGTGCTACAAATTGCAACGTGACAAGTGATGTTTTTGAGACTGCAACACAGGCAGATCAAGATTGTCACGTATCATTGGATCCTCCTCTTGATTCTATGGAGTCAAATGTAAGAGAACACTTCACTGAGGAAAATGCGTTTCATGATTTAGTTGACTATGGAAATCAAGAGTTGTATTGTGGGTGTTTGAAATATTCAAAACGTTAATTTCTGCTGACGTTGTATCACATCAAATGTCTATGTGGAATTAAAAATAAGGCAATGTCCATGATATTGGAATTGATACGTGATGCATTTCCTGAAGCAAAAATCCCAGAATCTTTTTATGATATGAAAAAAGTTTTTAACATGCTTGTTCTGAATTATACAAAAATATATGCGTGTCCCAATGATTATATGCTTTATTAGGGAGAGGATTCAAGTAGAAAAAATTGCAAGAAATGTTCTTCTTCTAGATGGAAGACAAAGAGTGATGTTGGAAGTCTGAATGAACATAATTTCATGGATAATATGAAGAAAAGGAGCACACCTGCAAAGGTTTTGGTTTACTTTCCTTTGAATCCTCGATTGCAAAGATTATTCATGTCATCGAAAACCGCTGAACACATGAAGTGGCATTCTGTATATAATAACAATGATGGGTTAATGAGACATCCACGAGATTCTCAATCGTGGAAAACATTTGATTCATTACATCTCGATTTCTCAGCAGATCCTAGGAATGTTCGATTGGGATTGGCTGTCGATGGATTCAACCCATTTGGGACTTTGAGTACCAATTATAGCATTTGGGAAGCTATTTTTATCCCTTATAATTTGCCTCCGTGGATGTGTATGCAACAAACATCTTTTATCCATTCGATGATTATTCCTAGAAAACAAATGCCTGGAAATGATATTGATGTATACTTGCAGCCTTTTATTGACGAATTGCAGGAGTTATGGAGCAACAGTGTTGAGACATTTGATGCTTCTTCTAAAACAATGTTCACAATGCATGCTGCTTTAATGTGGACCATTAGTGACTTCCCTGGGCTTGGGAATTTATCTGGTTGGAACACTTACATGGGTTTGGCTTGTCCCGTTTGTAACTTTGATTTTGAGCCCAAACGGCTACCTCACAGCAGTAAATGGTGCTCCTTGTGTCATCAAAGATTTCTCGATGCATCACATAGATTTCGGCTGAACAAATAAAAATTTAACGGTTCCATTGATCGTAGACCACCACCAAAGTTGTTAAATGGTTTTGAAATATTGAAACAGCTTGAAAATGTTGAAACAAAATTTGGGAAGGTCCATCATTTGAATGATAGCGTAAAACAGGTCCGAAGTGCATCGTCAAGCGAAACCAGAACGCAACAATGGAAGAAAAAAAGTATATTCTTCAAACTTCCATATTGGGAATTTAATTTGTTGCGGCATAATCTTGATGTGATGAATATTGAGAAAAATGTCTGTGAAAATTTGATTTTCACATGGCTTAATGAGCATGGAAATTCTAAGGATAATCTCAATGCTCGCAAAGACTTACAAGCAATGAACATAAAACGCGATCTCTGGCCAGATGAGAATGAAAAGTATCCTTCGGCAATTTTTGCAATGAAAAATAGGGATAAAGATACATTCCTACGAATGTTAAAGAATGTCAAGGTATCTGAGGGGTATTCGAGTAACATCTCGAGGTGTGTTGACTTGAAGAATCGTAAGTTACATGGATTGAAAAGGCATGATTCACATATTTTGTTACAACAGTTACTACCATTGGCATTGCGTACATTATTACCAGAAAAAATAATTGCTGTTGTACTGCAGTTCTACACATTTTTCAGACAATTATGTGAGAAACGTCTATATCCATTTCAGCTTGACAATCTGTAGAAGAGGTTTGTATTGACCCTTTGCGCAATGGAGATGATCTTTCCTCCATCCTTTTTTACTGTAATGATGCATTTAACTGTGTATTTGGTTGAGGAAGCAAAATTAGGAGGCCCCGTTCACTATCGATGGATGTATCCAATTGAGAGGTAATTTATTTATATGTTTTCTAGTTAAGTAAACAATTTTTGGTACTTAATTAAATTCATAATTATGTTTATTTTATTTCACAGATATCTTGGACATTTGAAATCATACGTGAGAAATAAAGCTCAACCAAAAGGCTCAATTGTTGAAGGCTATTTGGATGAGGAGTGTCTTACCTTTTTTTCTCGATACATGGATGATATTGAGACAGGATTTAATCGAGTTGGACATGTTGATGACACATTGACTCAATCTGAAATACATTAGAAATCCAAAATATTTCCTGCTATTGGCCGATCAGTTGGGAGGACCTCAAATGTGACACTGACTGAATTGGAATTATTACAGGCACATAGATATATGCTACTAAATAGTGACATTGCAGATCCGTTTAATGAAGAGTTGAGGATACAAACAAAGAGACGAATGAGAGGCCGAACACAAAATGAGAAAGATATAACGAAAGCTGTTAATAAAGAGCTTGTAGAATTGTTTGCACGACGTGTAAGTTCATAAATATTACAATAAATATGAATATTAGTTTGACACATACATTTTGTGAATCTAATAAAGTATATTTCTTTTTTCAGATCATGAATACTGATACTCGAGCAGAGGTATCAGAAGATTTGAAGTTTCTTACTAGAGGTCCTCTAAAAGAAGTTAGAATGATCAACGCTTATAATGTGAATGGATTTAGATTTCGTACAGTCGATCGAGAAGTGGGTTTGAAAACACAGAATAGTGGTATATTTACATTTGCTGAAGTGGAATACTATGGAAAGCTCTATGATATTATTGAATTAAACTACCACAGACATTTTTCGGCTGTTTAATTCAATTGAAAATCGGTCGATATTATCAGAGGTGTTAAAAGATATTCCTTGCAATTTACTTCTGTGAACTTCTCTCGCTTGATGGATGTTGGTGATCGTGAACTGCATGATCCATATATCTTAGCATCGAAAGCCAAAATGGTATATTATGTGAATGATGTTGCCGATAAAGGGTGGAGTGTAGTTTCTCATGTAATACAAATAGATTTGTATGATATGGGTGATGAAGTGGAAAATTTGACCTCTGAAATTGAATTTAATCATCAACAGGAAGCAGAATTAGTTGTCGATCATGATATTGAAAATATTAGTCTAGAAAGGATGAATGAAGTGGATGAAGCAATGGAGCAAGAAACCGACCTGATTGAAGGATAAAATGATTGTATGTACAGTTTTTTATTTATTCCACAACCACTTGTTTCATTTCTGCAATCATTCATTATCATTGTTATATATATTTTGTTTGTTAGTTCTGGGCATCTATTATCAGTTTTAATTTTTTTTTTGCATAATTTTTTTGAAATATATATTCTGAACTTAATTTTATTTGATTAAATGACAGGAATGCCAAGGTAGAAGAGGTATATTGTTTCATCTAGTTCCGCGATAGATGGTGATCCATTTGTCTCTCTCCCCACGACATCTGAGACGCTAGGTGACGACACCCCTGCACCATCCCCCCCTGCACCATCTCTCACACCTTCCGTGGATGTCCCAGTAGAGGGTGAGTCGTTGAATCCCCTTTCAGGAGGCTCAGCAGTGGGGCAGCGTCATGCCCCTTCCAGTTCATCCCGGACACACTGAAGTGTCACTATCATAGGTACAAATTTTAATTAAATAAATATATTGAATTTTGTTTATACTAATTGTTTGCTCATTGAAGATGACAAAAATTCAACCGTGATGAAAAATATAAAAAGTTCAGATGTTTGGAATCTGAATGGCGAGAAGATTTTTGTGCCATTTGATTCTTACGGGGTCCCTACAGATGATGTCGCGGGGTTACTTGGCCAGATTCTAGGCCAGCTGGCAGCAGAGCCCATTTCCCTTCCCATTTCATATGACGATTGGAGACATATGCCTTCAAGTTGGAAAAATGAAGTGTTTGATTCTCAAAAAAAGTTAAATTTATTACATTATGGTTCAATTGAATGTCATGTTACTAATATGTTCAAAATGAATTTCTGTATACAGATGTTCTTCCACTTTACCATTGCGGATGTGATTGCACGGAAGTGGTCGTTGAAAAATCTAGGTATGAAGTTGAAAGATTTCAAATGGAGATTAGGGTGTGATGTCAATGATACTTCGTTGACCACACATCAAATGTATGAGAAGCTACCCAGTGGGGTACCAAAAGAGCAGTGGAAAGTGTTTGTTGACAGAAATCGTGATCAGAAGCGGATTGTATTGAAATATATATTATTATATGATCCTAATTTTACATTTATACATGTATATGAAAATTACATGACATTAAATACATCAGTATTAAATTTCCTTTTATTTATTTCGGTATCTTTCAAGACAAAATGCATCAAACCGGGTAAAGCAAGTCATCCCACACACTGCAGGCTCAAAAAGTTTTTCTAGAAGCCGAACGACATTGGTAATCTTTTAATTAGTTTAAATATTTATAAGACAATATTATCTGTTTAATATATTGAATTGTTGATTTATCTTTGTTTAATGTTGTCACAGAGTTTAGGGCATGAAGCATCCAGGACTGAACTGTGGTTGGATGTTCATAAGAAATCAGATGGATGTTTTGTTAACGAGCCTGCGAAAGAAGTTGGGGTATGAAGTCAATTTTTTTATCATAATAACTTATTATCAGTTTTTACTATGTTAATATAATTTGATATTTGATTTATAGGTAAAAATTAAAGAGCTATGGGAAGCCAATCCTGCGCAGTCATACTCAGTCTCCCAGAATGACCCGGTTGCTCAGGTCCTTGGGAAGGAGCATGCTGGGAGAGTGCGCGGGATGGGTTTGGGACCCGTACCATCTGAGATTTTTAGCAGGCCATCGGGGATAGCAGCTGCATCTACTCCTGCCTTTAGTCAGCCCATACCCAGAGATGATAAGAGAGAGATTGTTTCTTTAAAAAGCACAGTTCACCAGCAGGGGGATCAGATATCTGCATTACAGAAAGAGTTGATTGAAATACGTCAGCAGCTGAGGAGATATGCCCCTGGTGGTAGTGCATCGACTGGTGGTATGCAGGTAAATCACAATGAATCAAAATCATTTAGTTTTATAACTTTCATTGGTTTAAAGTTCTAAAATAAATATGCAATCATATTTAATTTTCAATATAATGTTCTTACAGGTGACACCATAAAGTGGAGATGAAGGTGGAGAGGGTGATGATGCATCATCAGACCCTGAGTAGTTGTATTGTTGATTTGTAATATGAAAACAGTTAGTTTGTATATGTAACATTTGTGGCACATAGTTGCCACCACACATTTTGGACAAGCATGTGGGAATGAATTTTGGCTTTATTTCTATCTTTAGTGTATGGAGTTTCTTTGGGATTTATCATCTTATCACCCGATCTTGTTCTATAAAAAGGGTAATGCCTTCCACATAAATTTTGTGTGTATTGTATTGGTAATTAATAATTCAATTCTGGATGTATTCAATTCAGAATTTAATTACGAATTTTGTATTGCACAAGGTAATTGCCTTAAGAATTATGAATTTTATTCTAAATTCAATTATGTATGTATTTAATTACCTTCTGAATTATGTGTAATTCTTGTAGGTATTGAATTCTGAATTCAATTATGAATTCTATATGTATTTACTTGTAGGTATGACTTATGTCTTATACTTGTAGGTATGTATTCAATTATGAATTTTGAATTCAATTCTGAAATATGTATGTATTTACTTACAGGTATGAATTATTTGTTATAATACTTGCAAGTATGTATTCAATTCTGAATGAATGTATGAATTCAATTCTAAATTATGTATGTATTCTGAATTCAGGTATGTATTTAATTCTGTATGTATTATGAATGGAGGGAGGAATGGAGTCTCTAGTTTCAGGTATGTATTTACTTGCAGGTATGTATTCTGTATGTATGGATTCTCTAGTTGTAGGTATGTATGTGTTTTGTATGTATGTGTTCTGTATGTATGGAGTCTCTAGTTGGAGGTATGTATTTTGTATGTATTCTAAATTTAGTTATGTATTTAATTCATATGTATTCTGTATGTATTCTATCGTTGCTGGTATGCATTTTTTATGTATTCTAGTTGCAAGAATGGAGTCTCTAGTTGTAGGTATGTATTAAATTCTATTTGTATTATTTATGTATGGAGTCTCTAGTTTCAGGTATGTATGGAGTCTCTAGTTATAGGTATGTGTTCTATATGTATTTAATTTTGTATGTATTTACTTGTAGGTATGTATTTAATTATGTTTGTATTCATCAAAAAAACCACTTGCTAGACAATAATAAGCAACCAGATGTGGGTTTTTCTTTCTAAACTATAGTTTCTCCTGTAGGGACCCTTATTCCCTCTACTAGAATGTGCTTTTTGGGTTGGAGAGGTGATAAAATCTTTATCATTGGCTTCTTTATTTCCCCGTACACATTGGTTGGCCTGAATTAGAAAGCATGGTGGTATTTTAAGTCCGTGAATTTCCCAATACAAACTGTTTGGACTTTGATTCTATCATAAACTCCTATCATGCTTACATTTCATGTCCTATATATATCATACTACTTGTGTGTATCACTTATGTACATCATAGTTCATGACCAACTGAATTAGAACGCATGGTATATTACTTTTACTGAGTCTCTAGTTCAATGATCTTGGACTTAAATTCAATAGAGGGAGGAATATGGTATCTGTTTATTCATCAAAATCCACACATTGTCAAGGCAGGGTACTGCTCGTTGTGTGTTTTTTATTGTAGGTGGGATATTTTGTGTGGGAAGTGGAGTGCTGTGTGTGTTTGATTATAGGTGGGATGTGTGGGTAGTGGAGTGTTGTGGAGTGGGGAGATGGGGATGCTGCACTGGAGTGGGGGATGTTGCAGAGGAGTGTGGAGTGGTGGGATGTTGCAGTGGAGTGGGGAATACTGGGGGGATATAGCGTGGGCAGTGTGTATGATGCAGTATGTAGGATACATGGTGGGAAGTGTGTATGCTCCAGTTTGGGCAGTGTGTATGCTGTAGGTTAGGCAGTGTGTATGCTACAGGTTGGGCAGTTTGTATGCTGCAGGTTGGGCAGTGTGTATGCTGCAGGTTGGGCAGTGTGTATGCTGCAGGTTGGGCAGGGTGGGCAGTGTGTATGCTGAAGAATGAAGGATACAACATAGGAAGTGTTCTTATTACTCAACCGTGAGACCATAACTCATTCAATCTCAACACAATTCTCTTCAATTTAGATTCCTTCACTTAGTCAGATGCACCACCATTTCTTAGGCATGTGAACCAGTCACAATATTTCCTAGGATATACAATATTCCCATATCATGGAAATGTGCATGGTGGATTTGGGAAAAATAAATTTGGGTGTCCCAGATCCCTATACTGATACACTATAGTGATCCTCTTCCATTAGAATCCTAAGATGACACCTCAAAAAATTTCCTATGGAGGTGCTTATACTTCATCTTATAACTTCTAAATGATGTATTCCCTCATCAAGAACGAGGATGTAAAGAAATCCCCATCCATGTTCATGCAAAATCTATATTTTTCAAAGACATCATACTAAACACAAATATATAGGTGGGAAAAATCAGAAGACTGGTCCATGATCACATCATTAGTCATAGCTTCATTACAAATATTGATGCCTTAAGCCTTATATTAATCATATGATTTGACATATACTTACCAGCTCAGTAAATGTTGATTCATATTCAACCACTAACAATTTTTCCTACTGAATATTTAAGAGATCTCAAGATCTCTTAGTTAAGCTCATATAGGAAGTTTCCGTCATTGAAGATCAGATGGAATCACTTTTAATAATGTTTTCATCCTTCCATTCCATTTTTTAGACCATGGGAGGGACCTACATGGAACCCATCCATCATAAGATAGGACCATGTCAACTTCTAATTGATCTTTCATTATGTAGTTATCCCTATCATAGGTCGTGGCTCAAAATTGCTGATACCAAGGCATGACACATCCCATTATCGAAATATTCCATCCCAACATATTATAGGGATCCTTATCAGGAACTCAGTGTGGTTATCTATTAACTACATCCATTCACTTCCTAAACCATAAACCAAATTTCACTATCTATAGTAGGCACACACCACCTTAAGAATTTTTTATCAACTAAATATTTTGAATTTAATAATGGAGAGGACGTGCCTTTATAAATTGGGATTAGAAACCCATATAATCAAACCATTACATATAAAGTTGTTATATTCTAAAATAAAAGGTAAAAACCTGGGTGCAGCTACATGAATGAAATTTTAAAATTATAGAGGAAAATACCTTTATAACATGGGAATGGTAATTAATCTTATTAAAATATGATGAATATATACATTGAATTATTATAATAAATTTTCATGGAATTTTTTTTGATTTAATAAATTCAAACCATTGCTTATGGATATCGGTTAATTAAAATTCCAATTAAAACCTAAAGAGGGTATTCCTCTCTATAATCGGATAGAAAGTTTATTTAACAAAGCCCAATTGTGAGAAATATATGTATAAATAAGATGGGTAAAAATAATTTATAAGATAAACTGTATAAATTATGAAAGGATATCATCTAAATAAAAAAATCTTGAAAGGAATTTTGATATTACTTTCCTATGATACCTTATAGAGTTAGCTAAATAAAGTACCAATTAAAGTATTCTTTTTTTAACTAAATCATGAAATTTTTTAATACTTATGCTTTGAAATTTCCACAAAACAATCAAATTTGAACTAATTTAATGGATTAAATGAAACCATGATATTATGTTTTTATTTTTCAACCTCATGTAAGACTAGTTTAATTCTCTCCCTAGGTTTAGCATTGGACGGGAACAAAAAAATTTCACATCAGTCTATATTGAACATTCTAATTTATAGTAATATTTAAGGTTAGGTCAGTAATCCAAGTGACCATTTTAGAATGACCTATTCATAGATTCAATGTATTATACCTTATTAAGAAGGGGATGACCTGGAGTAGGTAGAGCCCTCATAATTAAAAACTTGATAAATGATTATGAGGTATTTTATATCTAAGGTGTTGCTTATATCATGGTTTTACAATATCAGATTATCTATGATGAAACAACACCCCTAGGTTGATGAGTCATTATTCGGTAATGTTTCCCATATATGGGATTTGGTTTTCAAATAATTCTCTTTTTTAGTGGGGTATACATGCCTAGGGCATCATCAGCTGCCTAGTTGGTCATGTGACCCTTCTTCTTCTTTAATTACAGGTGAATCAAGATGTCTTTAGCTGTGTCAAAAGTGATATGGAATAATAAAAATTGGGGATAAATCATTTGTATGGACCATAAAATACTGGGATTCATAGGTCTAATTTACCTATGGATAACATCAGATGATGCGTCATTTTTCTAGTGAAATATGAAGGATGTACACATTTATACATGTGACACCCATCGAGTTGTTGGAATAGTGTAGTAAACTGTATGAGTTTTGTGGAAATCATTAAATAAATATGATATCATTCAACATTCATCAGTCATATTTAATGTGGATAAATTAGTTATTATATAAAAATATAGTACTCCTAGTGCTAGGGATGATGTTACCAAAGTATCCGGTTTTAGAACACTACTGATCAGTTTAGATTTTTCTTATATATATGATAATAATGACGTGCATGAGAACATATTGGGAGAGAATCATGTCTACCACAAGGAAAATTATAATATATTGATCTTTTTGGTGGCTTGTTTTACCCTTTGTTCAGTAGGCACTTGGTAAGAATGTGTTGGTCACATCTATAACTACTGTTTTGTTATGGATGAAGCATATTTCTTAGGATGAGATCCCATTCTCATTAAATGATGATTAGCAAACTCCTAAGGTGGGTAGCATCACATAAAACATATAGTAGCATATCCTTATAATTATGGAGAATGTGACCTTAAATGACAGATTTCAAATGGTCAAAATGGTACCTAAAATCCAATGAATTTTTAAAAGTGAGATTTCTAGATTATATTGCGATTGATAGTTTTAAAACATTATTCTGAGCTTGAACTAATATTCGTTGCTATATTCTTTATTGGGAGGAATAAGTGAACTTATAGTTTGATGGGGCGGTAATGAATATGTATTTTATAGTTTTCTATATTCTGTTGTATGTGTTTTTGGTTTGGTTTTCAGGCTCGGGGGCAGCAGAATCAGGGATTTTTTTTTCTGGGCAACTTTTTAGCCGCGATTTTAACCACCGCTACATGAATGTTGGCAGATATTTAGCGGCGGTTTAAACCGCTGCTAAATTCAAAATACAATATACATTTAGCGGTGGTTATAACCACCGCTAAATAGCCGCACCGTGGCAGCCTCATATCACGGTGGTTCTAATGGATTTAGCGGCGGTTTTACGGTGGTGGATTTGACTTTAATCGCGGCGGTTATAATCGCCGCTAAAACCGCCGTGAAATGAGGCAGCTACGACGCTTCCCTAAAACCGCCTCTAAACGAACATAATCGCCGTTAAAAGTTATCTGAAGCCATATTAGGTGGCGGTTATAACCTCCACTAAACGATATAAAAACCACCGCTATATGCCTAATTTGCTGTAGTGGTTTGAAGAAGAGTAGGGAGGAATCGGTTCAAAAGATGAGTGAAGTTGTTCAACAAACTCCTCATGCTGATCAAGCACGAACTCCGGATAGAATTTCATCTCAATAAAAGCAAGGTGCTCAATCCTCTCACACTGATAAAGTTGTTTTCATTAGTGATAAAGTGGAAGAAGAAAGAAGGAAGAAATAAAATGAAAAAGGAAATTAACCAGTTGTTGACTCAAGCCGATTGAATAAATTGGCTTTGTTTGATGAGGATACTAATTCAGACCATACAATCTCTCTCAAGAAGAGTGATTACATTGTCCATATTTTGAGAATGGTAGATTAGACAATTCCATATTTCCCTAGGCTGGAAGGGAAGATTGAATTTATGACTGAAAATCAGAAGAAGAAGTTTGGCTCTGTAAAAGAATTAAGAAAGAATGTTTTGTCAGTTGAAGACGATTTGAAAGTTCTTTCAGAAAGATCAGTTGCTCATAAGAAGGCCTGTAACAGGATGACCAAGTGGTCATACAAAATAGATAGCTCAATCAATGATCATGATATAGCTATTGAAGATATAAGAAGGTTTTCAAATGAGCTTGCAATTTCTTTCAATAAGGTTGACATAGAAACAGTTGAAAGGATGAATCTTTTGTCTTCTCAAAGAGCCGATGTTCCTTCCGTGAAAGACTTGTAGGAGAGAATGAATTCCTTTTAGGTTGAGTTTTTGAAAGTTTCATCTTTCAAATATGAAATAGTTCTCTTGAAGAAACAGAACTCGGCATTATCAAAAGATTACAATAATCTGCAAGACAAAATTGATACCCTTGAAGAAGTAATTCGTGTCCAGGAAGAGACTATCAAGAATCAATATCAGATTCTTGTGGACCAACAAGAACTTCTCAGAACTCAGGGTGAAACAATTTCTAAATACAATAAAGAAATCAAAAAGATGAAAGTTGTGCTTCATGAGCTCATAAAGAAGAAGAAGGAAAGAGAAAACAAATGACTGCTGCATTTGTTTTCCCTTGAAAGATGTCTTTGTTTTGTAATAACTTTTATGATTCTTTTCTTTTGTCCTGCAATTCTTCTCTCTAACCCTTGAAGCAACCCAAAGTTACCCCATTCTTTTTGTATACCACAAAGGGGGAGAATGTTTTATAAAGGGGGAAAATTTTTTACAAAGGAGACTGGTTTAATCAAATTTTTCGAAACCAAGGAAAATCTGAATAAAATCCTTAGGAAAATTTACACCTAAGGGGGAGTTAGTTGTATTAAATTTCTTATTCAGAAGAGTTTCCAATAACTCAGTGGGATATAAGTATTTCTTGTTATATTTACTTGGTGTGTTGTGATTTCCAAAAAGGGGGAGATTGTTCAGTCAAATGTTATCTTTTGACTTCTATATTTTGTTTTGGAAATCACAAATGTCTCTGTTAATCGTATCGTACTGACTCTGTCACTCGTATCATACTATCTCTATCAATCGTATCGTACTGACTCTGTCAATCGTATCGTACTGACTCTGTCAATCGTATCGTACTGACTCCTTCAATCATATCTTACTGACTCTGTCAATCGTATCGTACTGACTTTTTCAATCATATCCTACTGACTCTGTCAAATGTATCGTACTGACTCTGCTATTCATACATTCATTACTTGTTTTGGAACTTTGTCAAAAACACTTGTTTCATATGAATCGTACCATTACTTATCATAGACATATATCTTGTTTTAACCAATACGATTTCGTTGAGTTAGTTACAAACTAATCAAAACGATGTCGTTCTTTCTGTTTCAATATGACCGTTATGATGCCAGGTGTCCAAGTCCCTCCGAGTTTTTTCGGAGAAATATGACTGTTGGAGGCAACATGACCGTTGGAACCCGAGGCCTATAAATAGGAAGTCATTTGAAGATGAAAAGTACAACAAATGAGACTTTAAGGAACAACTGTGATACTTTGCTTCAATCAAGATTCTAGAGAGAGATGTTGTAACTTCTCTCATCTTCTTGGTGTGTCCGATCATTGTATCGAGGGCATTCAAGTAATTGAAAGACAGAGGTGCCAATTACGTAAAAAATCGAGGGCTTCCAGGGATAGGCAGGCGGACAGACCGATCATCGTATCGAGGGCTGTCAGGGATAGGCAGACAGACGTTCTGATCATCATATCGAGGGTTGCCGGGGATAGGCAGACAAACATTCCGATCATCATATCGAGGGCTGCCCAGGATAGGCAGACAGATAGTCTGAACATCGTATCGAGGGCTCACCAAGGTGTTGGTGAGACAGACCTTTTATCCTAGGTGAAAGTATAACCCTTCTCTTTGGGTTAAAAGAATTGTAATTCTTTTATATTTCCGCTGCTATCTGTATTAGAAAGGAACTTGTTTTTGTTTCCTTTTCTATTTCTTATACTTTTGTAATTGTTTCAATTACATCCATTCTATTACATATTGTATTGATTGATTCTATACGCTTTAAGGTCGAATCATTCATCTTTATATTACTATTATTATTGTATTCATCTTGAATACAATTGTTTTACATTTCATTAGTATTACATTACATCATATCTTTTATATTCAATACAATTGTGGGTGCTTGTATTTGTATTAGTTTAAGATCATTTAAACTAATCTTTTCAGTTTTAAAACTCAAATGATTTTTAAACCTACAATTCACCCCCCCCCCTCTGGTATTGTTCTATCTAATAGACATACATATCTATATATTCGATCCAACAATGTATAGAGGAATAGTGATGGATCTGACATCCATAAACACACAGTGCTCAAAATTTTAAGCCTCGAAGCGCTGATCGTATCATATTCATCGAGTACCAGTAATGGTAGGTATTCTTTGATGAATACTCAGCTACCGAAATGTCATCCTGTTGGAGCTATATAATCTCTTGGGAACTATTATCCTCCTCCCCAAGCTAATCCTTAGACGCCTATGAGTCTGGCTAACCTCGGAACCTGAGGGGTATCAGATGTTGAAACACATGTAAGGCACTAAGCCTACATGTGTCCTCTACCAGTACCGCCTGTTGTAACCGTTGAACAATAGAACGTGATATAGCTATCACACTACTCGAAGGTACTATCTTGGGAAATGGTCCACGCACCGAAGCCTCATCACTATCTTCTCTACTGGTATGTCAACTTGGTAGAAAACTCTAGACACATCCTCCAGCCAGATCTCAGCTGCCTGGGAATCTCACTTGCCTTAAATCAATCCAGGAATTTTCTGCTGGAACTAGTGCAACGCACACAGTCAGCGGGCACCGTCCTCCAGTGTGGTAGGTGGTAACTGCTGACCAATGGGTGGTGGTGCTGTTGGTACACCACTTGAAGGAACCAACATATTAAGAGAGACCTGCACCATATCCTCATTGCTTGGTGGGCTGTCATCATGTACTCTCTCAGGAATCCTAGCTGGCTATCTATGTTGAGGCATCCTGATAATGAACAGGTGTTCCATAGTCATTATGTTATACCAGGTGAGCTGACTCCACAGAATTCAAAATATTTTTTTTTAAAAACACACGCAATCAGTGTTTTTGTGCACTGAGTCAGAAATCAGAATTTGGGGTCCTAGTGAATGGATACGTCGACCACTGCACCAACACTGGAATCCATAAACTAAAAATCACACTCATAACACATAACAATATTTCCACATAGAAAATATCAGAGTCCTAGTTGTTCAGTAGAACTGAACTCCTCTAATACCAGATTATCATGACATATCCCCCATGGGCTAGTGCTATGACTACCCCAAGCCTGACTTCCATAGGCTAGGAGCTGGCGACTAGCACCGAAAGGCATATTCCATAAAATGTGAAGGAATTATATTTAACCAGTACAAACACATGGTCTGAGAACACAACAAGAAGAAAATTTGTTGTAAACTGCCGTATGTAAAAGTGTACAAAAAGTTAGGGACCGGAATACAAGCCCAAATAGAAAATTATAAGTACAACTGAAAAGTAAAAATAAATATGAAAGGTTAAAAGAATCTCCTGGATCGTCCATAGTGGATCCAACCTAAAGGGTAGGTATATATTTCCTCCATAGTAATCCACATCTCCTCGTCTCTTCCTTATCACATCATTCCAAATGTCCACCTCTGAGCACCATCTTGTCCTGGTCAGTCAGCCTCAATCAATGTTGTATGTCGTCCGCACCAGACACAAGAAGGTGAGGGAGATGCCTGTGAAGAGTTGAGTATAACAATACTCAGTAGGGACCCCGAGAACCCGTAGGTCTCCTATAGTTCCACAAAGGATAACTACAAAGCAAGAAATCAAATTTACATAGGTATATGACCATACATATAACTAAGTTATCAAGATATACTAATCTCATACCCGAGGAAATAATACCACAATGGAATCACCACGAAGGTAGAAGTACCAAACAGATAGAAGTACCACACAGGTACACTATGAAAGTAAATGTACAAAACACAAGTCATCACACACCAGGTATTACTTTAGGTCATGGAAGGAATGGTTATCACATCATCTTACTCCTCGGATACTAGATAACTTCTCTTCGATCGAGTATAGTGGGACTTCCGAGTCACATATAGCCACTTCCCACTAACCTTGAAATACTGTGGTACCCAACCCTGATGCGTATTGTGGGCATGCTAGGCCATAAAGAGCCACATTGCACCGTGGGAATACTGGGTCACACAGAGCCTCTTACCACCTTGGTTGAACTGAGATACTTCCCCTGTCAAGTATAGGGGGTCTTCCGGGACACACATAGCCCCTTCCCATTGGACCAATTTTCAACCAGTCTTAAGGTCTCAACCAACCGCTGGCTTCTACACATAGTCTGCTTGGGAGAACTGCTCCTCAAGTGACACACTGCATATTGATATCCATTGAATTAACTATAAGATATATTATATGGTCGTAACCATATCATCATCTGTCACAAATCTTGAACTCCTATGCTTCTTGAGAACTCCTCCTCTATCGAGTAGAGTGGGTCTGCCAGGTCACACAAAGCCGCTTCCCACTTACTATGAACTGTTTTGGTACTCATCCCAATGTGTACCATGGGCATGATGGGTCACATAGTGCTACTTCCCACCGTGGTCCTACTTGTTCATATAGATCAGCTTCCCATTGGCCATCGTCAAGCAGTCTTCAGGTCTTCGCCAGCTGTAGGGTTCCGTATGTAGCGTGCCCGGGAGAACCGATCCTCAAGAAATTGTTCATATAACAAATGGTAAAAAGTCTCACAAGGAATTAATCCGATGTTTCTCCATGTCAAAAGGGATCCAATGCAACAGATGACGCGTCAATCAGACCCCCAGCCTGTGCGTTATTTTCATTTGAGTGTCAAGGGCCTGGTTGGATTCAGGTGAGATCCAACCCGACCATACTCCAAATTTCAAAAAATAAGTCATTGTGTAAATCAAAAGGACTGTCTCACTCCAAGGATCCCCATGCCGTAGAAGGTTCATCAAACATACGTCTGGTTCTCATGATAATTCACGTTTAGTTTTCTTGGGTTGTATGGTGTCCGGGTCCGATCCGCCTCAATCGGACCGGCTCAACCCGGTTTGGTATGTGCCGTTCCTATTCGAACTGGGTATACCCGGTCTGACTCGGGTCTGACATGACTCATGTAAAGTGAGACTGATAGGCCTAGACCGACCCGGTTGGTCCGTGGGTCAGCCTGCTAGGTCGCGGGTCGACCTGCGGGTCTGTGGGTCAGCCCCCTAGGTGGTGGGTCGGTCCCCTGGAGCGACCCAGCGGTGCCTCCCACCTTGCAGAAAGGGCCACTAGGGACACTCGGACATGATTCATCTGGGTAGGGATGATGAGCTGTGGGGCCACGTCAGCAGGACAAACCCTTGGGAGTCGACTCGGAGTGGCACCATGTGGCCCCGCGCGTCCTCCACACCACGGCCGATGGGCTGCTGTTCCTCCATGCCGCGGTCAATGAGTTGCGGGTTCCTCTGCGCCGCAGCCGAAGGGTCACGGGTTCCTCCGCACCACGGATGACGGGCTGCGGGTTCCTCTGCACCGCAGCCGACGAGGCGCGGGTTCCTCCGCAGCGTGGCCAACGGGCCGCAAGTTCCTCTACACCATGGCCGATGGGTCGTGGGACCTACACCAGGTGTGCCATTGGCCAACGCCCCATCCTCCAACCATCGGTTGTACCGAAAACCCATTGCTCATGCTGGGACCATCATCAGTTTCAGCCCTGCTACTATGTGGTTGCGCCTTCGGGGGTGCACCCTTCCTGTGCTCTACCACAGCCCGGGGGGGCAGCCTGTCTTCCACCGTAAACATGGCTGGTGTCGCTGCTGTGCCATTGTGCACCACCGCTGGCACGGATGCCTATGGTAGGGTGTTCGTCTGGCCACCGGTCGTGCACCGGTGGCCCGATTTCCTGCTCCATCTGCGTTTCCGTTTTAATGGGATCACACTCTTTGATATGGTAGGCCCTACTTCAGGTAATCACCAACATTCCAGATAAAAGAGATCAAAAATAACACATGAATGGTGATCTCAAGACTATTTCATGTTTGCTCGCACCCTCTACGTTAGAATTAAACCGAGGGGAGTTTCGTGGAAACTTTTAACTAAAAATTCAGGCCTCGGTTTCAATTCCCAACCCGAACAATAAAGTACAACCTTTCACATATGAAAAATAAAATAAAACAACGGTTCAACTTGTTTGTTAGTTGATATGTTCTTATATTTTATTTAGAGAGAGAAGTGGGGAAAACCAAATTCTACGCAACCCCTACCTTGACCTTCGTTGGAGGTGTTAAGAGGAAAAAGACGAACTCGATAAAGGGGACTTCGACGTTCGTTTCTCCCACAAGATGCTTCTAAAGACGATTCTTTGTTCTTAGTTTCCATGACCGACTACCGAAGACACCACTCGGTCATCGCCCATTGGTGGTTCAGGGTCGTCGTTCTCCTCCCGCTGGGTTGGCTTCATCTTCTAATGGTCCGGTGTCGCGGTGTTCCTTTAGCAATTCATTTTTTGGTGAAGCTCTCTAATACCCCTTCCGTAGCTCCATATTTTTAGGAGTCGGGAGGGTAAGTAACAACGTTTAGAGTTAATGGGGATCATTAATTAGGAAGCTTTCTAATTTCCTCCAACAATTATGTCACTCATATTTGAGGGGAAAGCCATTCATTGGCTTGACACATCACTGGTCCCACCTTACCGCTTGTCTGTTGGAGCAATAGTATTCAAATAAAATAATAAAGTTATTTTATTTATTCTATTAAAATTTTTCAAAAACATACTTTTTCCCTGGACCTACTACGTTTGAAGTGAAGTCTACTTTAATCAAATCTCGGCGATGTGGACTCTAAAATTCCCTCATATTTTAAATCCAATCAACGGTTCAAAAGATAGAAAATATTGCTCACGCTTTTACTGAATGTACCAGAAAAAGAGTTCAGAAAAATTATTAACAGTCGCCCTCTACCTGCACCGGCCAATGTTAGGCTCTAACTAAGTGAAACATTCCCCAAAGAATCCTATTCTACTCTCATATTTTCAATCCGAGTTACTATTTAAAAGTTATGGATTTTACAATAAAATAATTGTAAAAAATTATTTTATTTACAACTAAAATCTAACTTTCACTGGTGGCTCATGCCAGCTAATGTTAGCAACTATGTAAATAAATCATACCTTCATGAGTTCAGCGGTGGTCTCCGATTTTCAATCCGAGCACCCGTTTGTGAGTTATATGCATATGAAAATTAAATTATTTATTAAATTATTTTATTTACGGTAATTCCATTTTTGGGATTTCTCATAGGAGGCCCGCACCGACTAAGCTTAAGTCACGCCTAGGGTAAACTCTCCATTCTGAATGCAACAGTGCTCTTAGATTTCTGATCTGGGTAACTGTTTAAGAGTTATTCCACTTTTTCTGGAAAACTGCTTACGTGCACATTATTTATTGTTTATCAAAACTTCGACGATTCATTCGAGGAACTCCAGGACTCAGAATCATGCGCTGTCAGTTTTCGTGGTCTGGAAATAATTATATATAATTAAAAAATTATACATAAATTTTAGGACATTAAAAAACTTGTAATCCCTTATATAATATTAAATTCAATATTTTCTCAACTACATTATCCAAACACACTATCTATTTTTAGAAGAAAAATATGTGATGTGTTGTACAATTGATATATAAATTTATTTTAGAAACCAACTCAAAAAAATTTTAATCATGAATGAATAAAATAATGACGAACCATTTTCCAAAAAAAAATGTATAAATTTCCATCTATATGGTTATTTATCACTTAAAATACTAAAATAGAATTCCAGAAAACACAAATTTTGAAAATTTCATTGTTCTAATTGAATAGATAAGCATTATAGTTGATTTAATGAAACTATGATGTAGAAAAATTCAAAACATATCATAACCCATGTATGATATAGAAATTAGATAATCATGATTAAAGCACACTAACCCATAAAATAAACCAATATGAACACTCCATTATTTCTCACATAGTGAAGTCATTTATCCTACTCTATGATATTAATTTAGTGATAATTTAATATATGAACATTCTAGTACATTGTTTAGCCCCACAATATAAAGAAAAATGATGAAAAAAATGAAAACTAGTATGATTTACACATTATAATACATGTCAAAGAGGAAAATGATCATTTATAATAATGACATATAAAAAATCATTTGATGTGAAATAAGAAATATCATAAATAATTTTTATTTTAAATAAGAAAAAATATACACCACATGAAATGTTTTTACATCTCAAAACACATTATCATATAAATTAATGTCTAATGATTTCAAAACATATAGATATTCCCAAAAACACCCTACTGAAATATTTGTAAATTATATAAATGTGAAGAATGTTTAATGTCAAATTCCTTTCACCTTGAGATTAGTTTTTTTAAATATACCATCTTCTTGTCAAATACATATCATGCATAGTTAAACTACCAAATCAAAACCAACATATGACTAAATTATTAGTATCCATATTACTAAACATAATTAATGAGGTGATAATAAAAATATCTTTTAAAAAAATTTTATATTTTGATTAGAATGTACTATATAAAAAATGATAAAACACCATCAATCACTATAATTTTACCATTATATTCATTTGAACTGTTTTGAACATTACCTAAAAATTCCTTCAAATGGATTATCAACATTTAAATATAAATATTACCCTACATATATGTTAATAATATATATATATATATATATATAAGTGTGAAAGTATTATAAAAAACATTTTATGATTTAGAAGTTGATGTTTTGAAAAGAATAAAACAAGGGTCAAGCCATAATGAATTATAGTCAACCTATATGATTGATAACAAAACATCAAGGAAATAATATTTACTCATCTTAAATTTATAGTAATGTCTAGAAAATGACATTATTTCTTATTTAAACATCATATATAAAAATGATAATCAAATAATAAGGTTTATTGGAAACATGTAAAATTATAAAATAAGAATGATACAAAAAAACCACACCATTTCATGTTGACTAGTTTGGGTGCATAGTCATCAGGATGCTCACCCCAATGATAATAGTCATTGTTTCTGATTCCCAATTCACTAATATATTGAATTCAACAAAAAAAGATAATAATAATAAAAAATTATATGGAAATTAAATATCTCTAATATCGCATTGTATCCCATGGATTTATACTAAAATTCATGGATAAACACACCTTCATACATGAATACGTTGTTTCAATAATCGTGCATATTTCCAACATTTAATACAAAAGAATCATAATATAAAATAGATCACCATTAACATCTTTTCATGAATCAAATAAAATTTATCCCAATATGGGAAACAAATAAATCAAATGAAATTCTCAAAATACCATTCCACATCATGATGAGCAAGAAACACATTCAAAGGATTCAATTGTAGCATTTGAAAATACTGCATTTTCTTGTTTTTTTGGTAGGTCTAGATTTTTCCTTCAATGGTGGATCCCCTTATACACAATGTCTCATTTTTTTTTCACTTTTTTGGTTCTCACTTAACCAAAAATTGTTTCTAAAATTTAGAAAAATGAATTTTCAGCCAAAAATGAATATGAATAAAAACATAACTCATCTATTAGAATTTAGAACTGAGAACATACTATGACCATTACAACATGATAACAAGGTTATACAATATATTGAAAGTTGAAATTCATGATAAAAATTTATATAATACATATGAAAAATATATAAAATTAAATCATATTCCCATCAATATGTGTCGATAAAATATTTAACATTATTGAACTAACACCATACACAAACAATAAATCATAGAATCAACTACTTAATCCAATAGGATCCTATAGTTATCCTAATATTATATATAATATATAAATGTGTGACAAAACACACATTATGTTTCCCTCATGCAAAACCATTAAAATTAATCATATTTTATTACTTCATTAAATTCAATAATTAAGGAAATTATTTTGATTAAATTTGATAAAAACCAACGTACAAGTATTTTTATAAAAATAAAAATAACATCTCTATATTCCAAAAAACATTATCATTATTTAATGTGAAGTTATTTTCTAATCTAAAGGAGGGGTATTTGGGTATGATTTTTTTTGAAATAATACCACTGTTTATTCTAAGATTAGATGGAAAATATCTAATGAGATAAATGATATAAAAATCATCATGAAATAATTTATAGATGGAAATCGTGAAAATAACCATAAATTGTCTATCAATGGAGTGGTTGAATATTAGATATCATAAAAAAAACCTATGAAAATTTTCAACAATTTACATTGGAATAATGATGATCCATAATAAAAATATGTAATAAAAAATGAAGGAATTTATTAAATTTTTTACTAATAAAATTAGACTACATAACACTCAGATTTACCACCTCTTCCTTGATAGATAGGTGAATATTTCAAAGAAATTAGATGTCCACAATATAGTCCCTAGTTAGAGAGTAGTTTATAACATAGGTGATAATATTACCGGGATTTCTTAAAAAGAAATTATTTGTTTTCCATTAAACTAAATTTATGTGAGAAATCATCATAAATTAAACCATATTAATATATACACGAATGAATATAGTCATAACTCATATTAACCTTGGAGAAAACATTAAAAAAGAATCCATTTTACCTTATAATTGCATAAAAAATAACTAACCACTGTTCAAGAAAGATTTATCAATTTTATATAACATCATCATCATCTTTATCTTTTTAAAAATAAAATGATGGGAATCACATTACAGATTATCATATTTCTTGAGATACATGTTTATAATGTTCTAAATTGTCCTTGGAATTATCAATGGATAAACCAAGTTGTAAAATTATTATTTTTAACCCAAATCATGAAATCTTCTTTTAAAAGTCCCTTTAAAAATAGCAATTCTGTAAAAATATCACTAAAAATTCGATCAAGTCCTAATATTTATCAAATATTATCAAAACATCTTGAAAATATCTTGATCGATAATAAAACCTATTAGAGAATTCAAAAACTATTTATTTTAAACTAAATTATTTAAAATCATGAGATACACCCTTTAAAGTATTATGATAATTTATACCTCCCATTTTAATCTAATATTAATTTGAAAAATTCATGTCATGCAAGTTTTACAAATTTGTGTGTGTATACATTAATTGAAATTGTGTTTTGTTCTTAGAAACTATAACACACCAAGGGTTTAAAAAATTGAATTAATATGCGTGAAACGTTTTTGTATGTATATAGTTATAACTGGATCGTAAACATATTTTTTCTGCTTCTACGATTTGAATTTTAAAAAAAGGCCATCTACGGTTGTGATCAATAAACTATTTGGAGTTTTATAGAGCCAACATGTTTTTTGGTTAATAGTGACACACCTTTATAAATAGTAAGATGAATAGTAATATAAACCTTATGAATAGAAAATAATAATATTATTTTATTATCATAATATTATAAGATAATGAGATGTTGAATAATTTTCCAAGGTGTTAAAAATTGAGATATGGATTTAAAATTGTTATTTTTGAATAAATTATTATTTTATTAAAAAAATTAATTTACAAATATTCAGAATAATATTTCAAAAAAATTAATTTCATTTTTGAAATTTACTAATCGAAAAATGTTTAGGGAATTTTTTTGAATGTTTTAAAAAATTCATGATTTTTTTTGATTAATAGTGAAATATCGTAATGTATCGTATATTCATATTATACTTTAAATACACTTGTCTTGCCACCATGGATGATGTAAGAACACTTGTTTTGAAATCACATGCTCTCATTACTATTTTGATCAAAGAATGAAGTATATTTATTATCTTGGAAAGATTTATCAAAATAATGATTAAAATAACGTAAAATCTCTCCCCTCCCACTTATTCTTAATATAATAACACCACTTGTGAAATGTTTATTTTCTAAAATCATTGACAATGTGTATGAAATTTCCATTATATCCTTAAAAATGATCTTAAAAACATTTTAATGGTTGAAAAAAAATGTAATGTGTATAAGATATTTTATGTTTGGGACATTACTTCTATGCAAGACATAAAATTATACCACGAAACAATTTCATGATTATCAAGGTACTTTAATAAATGATCTAAAAAAATATCATAAATGATTTATCTAATGATCCATCATCAGGAATGATAAAAAATGATATATGGAATCATTATATATACTTGAAACATATTAATAACATTTTATTCCTCTTCTCATATCTCAATTCCATAATAAAATAAAATCAAATACAAGCTGGTCCTCAAAATAATGCAAAGAAGCCACATGAAATAATGGAAGAAACAAAATATTGACAATTAAAGTGTGAATTGATTTAATGAAATGATTTTATATGGTATTATAAACTTAAATATTCTAGTCTAATATATTAATAATACTCATTTTTACCTTTATACCTACGGTTTAAACATTTTTTAAGTAAGAAACCCCCGATGTAACCAAATTATTAGCCCAATTTTCATTCGTTGGGTTAACCATGTAATTAATTATTTATATTTTATAAAAATTATTTATATGACCAATGTTTTTATATAATTTTTATTTATAGTTTATATACATATTACATACCCTATATTAAGTCCCAGATGAAATATATGATATTTTGAAGGGGTTTTCTTTTAATATCCACTTTTAAAATTATATTTTACAAAATTCAAAAGTAATGTTTTTATGAAATTATTCATATTGTATTATTACTTTCTGATTCTTAGGAATTACTAATGATTAATTATGGGACCTATATATCCCTCAAGTGCATTGGGTATTTGTATGTTGTAGTTTGGACGTATAGTTACTCTAACTGTAACAACGATGATTACACAATAAGGTAAGAGTGTGGGTTACATTGTAAGGTAGCCGTGAGGGATACAAATCATAAGGTAGACATGCTGGTTACAATACTAAGTACTTATTTCCCCAATAATACCTTTATTTTTCTATTTATGTTCTTTATGTTTTATGTAAATCTCTTGGAAATATCAAGTTTAAAAAATTTTGCTTATATGGATGACAAGTATGCCTTTTGAAAAAAAAATCACATGTTTACAAGTACTCAAAGTTTAATAATTTATGTTTCCTTATTTTTATATACCGTACTAAGGTTTGTGTGCTCATTCATTATTTTTATGTTATTTTCATAGGTTATAAGGATGTGCAAGACAATGAAGGTAGAAAAGATAAGTGTTATGAAGATTTTTTAATGGAATCATGTTTAATTTGAAGTGTTTTTTATTTTAGAAGAAATTGATGCAATTTTAATGGTTTCTACTCTATATGAATGTGTAATGTTATGTATGTATTATATCCCAAATATCAAAAACATTCAAATTTAAATGATCCTCGATACGAAAGGAAGTGATTTCTTGACTAAATTTCACGATTATGAAATGTAATAAGGTTGTGTCCTTATAGTTGATATCAAAGGATGGTTTAGAAAAACATTAGGGGTTAAGATGATGTTAATAGAATACCATAATCTTTTGTACTCTATCATTAATTTTAAATTATAGATAATTTAATGATTACCATGTTTCTTTGACTAAGATATGTTTGTTCATAATGATTTTCCGCAAATGAAATAGGGAAACATAAGTGGAGATCCACTGAGAGAATGCTAACCTTCTAAATTTTTATCCTGAAATGGTAGGGATTGGAAGCAAACAGTATTTAATAGTAGTGGATCAGATAACACATGAAATAAATTGTAGTGTAATCCATGTAGGTGAACAACCATAGATACAACAATGGAACATGACAATAGTGCAACATTTTATGAAGCAACACCCTACTACTTTAAGAGGGTCTTCTAATCTAGTAGCGTATGATGGATGTATTACAACCCTTCAATATATATTATATGTTATGAGATATTTTAATAATCAAAAGGTATGTCTTTCAATTAATAATTTTGAAGGTGAAGATGATCAGTGGTGGTCAATGTTAAAAAATATCAGGGATTGAGAAAAGATTTATTCCTTAGAGTGGGATGAATTTAAAAGTATTTTCATAGATAAATATTTTTTGAATGTGGTGTGACATAGGATAGAAAAGAAATTATTTTTATTGATGAAAATGGAGGAATATTTATTGGCTATGTATAAAAAAACTTCACGTGACTGGTGAGGTATGCTCCAAATCTTATTTTGTTTCCTGATAGAAAAATCAAAATCTCTTACTCAAGATTAAAGATAAGGTTTCAAAGGGCATTGGCCTCCTATTAATTAAAAATTAAGAGAAATATTTATGAAGTGATGAGAGGGTAGAGATGTATTTTTGTGTTGATCACTTGCACTCTGATAGTATGGAGAAAGTGAGGTCCAAATGACATGCAATGGTAAGGATCAATGAAAGAAATCTGATGGTAAGAAATTACAGTTTCTAGTTTGTGAAAAGTGTTGAAAAAACACCATGGGAAATGCCATAACAAAAATTGGAACTGTTTTCGGTGTGGTAGGTTTGGGCTTGAGAATGTGTTTAAAATGATGCTAAGACTAATCCTGATAAGAAAACCGTAATGTTTTTAAATTTTTTTGAGATGGTTCATTATGCAAATGTATTCCCAAAGAGAGACTCAAATGATGCAATGGAGACAATCTATAATAAAAAAGGTGTTGTGTGATCCTTTGTGACTACATAAGAAGACATCAATCCATCTGATGAATTTTTATAAGGTTCCCAATTTGTTTAATAATATTTTGTTAAATTATTGTTTGATACAGGGTATACAAATTCTTTTATTTATGAGTAATTTTCTGGTAAATTGGTTCTATCACCTCAAAAAATGAGATAATAATTGATTATTAATACACAAGTAGGAAATATAATAGAAAAAAGTCATTTTAAGAATCATATTATTTTTATCCATGGAACAAAATTACAAGAAAACCATGTTTTTTTGGCCTTAGTATACTTTGATATCATTCTAGGGAAGGATTGGATTTATGTTTATCATGAAAATATTGACAATAGAGCTAAAAAGGTTTTTTTTTCAGAAATAGTTTCTTTTTCTATACCAGAACGAACCCAAACTATTGATAACATATCCGGAAGATAAAAAACTATTGAAATATTAAAATAAAAGTTATCTTGACCATATTATTGAAAACAATAGAACTGTTTAGTTCAGTTATGTGCTTGTGGTAAGTGAATACCTAAATGTTTTTCTGGATGTGTTATCCGATGTCATACATGATCGGGAATTTGAATTCAAAATTTACTCAGTTCCTAATGTGTTGCTAATTTTAAAATCCCTATATCAAATGGACAAAATGGATCTAATTGAATTGAAAAATCAATTATAGGAGTTTCTTTGTAAAATATTCATTTGACCTATAACATCATCATGGGGTGCTCTTATTTTGTTCATTAAAAGAAACATGGATCCATGATATGTAGCATTGATTATAGAGCCATAAATAACAAAATTGTTAAAAACATGTATCATTTGCCTCATATAAATGACTTTTTTATTGGAATCATAGATATAATCACTTTTCTATGAATTACATGAGATTAGGTTACCATCAGCTGAAGGTGTAGGAGGATTACATCCAAAAAACAACTTTTCATACTCGATCGGGGAATTTTGTATTTTTTGTTATGTCATTTTGTTTAACTAATGCACCTTCTATATCAATAGATATTATGAATATATTATTAACTGAGTTCTTATTTATATTTTTGGTTGTGTTTATTAATGACATTATGTGGTTTTATAAGATTAAATTGGAGTATTAAAAGTATCTGAGGGTTGTTTTCCAAACAATATAGGAAACGAAACTATATGGAAAATTCATCATGTGTGATTTTTGGTTGAAAAATATTTATTTTAATGGGAACATTGTCAATAATGATGGAATAAACATTTATCTTTCCAAAAAAAAGTTTTTGATGAATGGCCAAGTCTGACAAATGTAACAAAAATTCATAGTTTTCTTTGATTTGCAGGTTATTACAGACTGTTTGACAAAACATTTACATTTTTACGTACCCCTCTAACTAAATAAAAACTAAAGGGGGTAAAATTTTATTGGGATAAAGAATGTGGGGTTTGTTTTCAGTAACTAATGAGGTGATTGGTTAATGCTCTAGTATTTTATTTGCCTTCCCGCAATGGTGATTTTGTCATCAACGTTGATTATTTAATGAGGGGATTTGATTTTTTTATGAATAATGATCAGGTAATTGTGTATGCTTTAAGATAAATAAAACCTCATGGGTTATATTATACCACACATGATTTGAAACTGGAAGGTGTGTTTATTTTCTTTTAAAATTTGGAGGCATCATTTAAACATATCCAAATGTCAAATGTATACTAACCATAAATTTATAAATTATATATTCACTCAAAAAGAATTAACCATGAGGCGGGGAAGATGGATTGAATTGATAATTTATTATTATATCCTGATAAATTTCTATCCATGAAAAGAAAAAAAAGTTGAGGATTCCAGAAGTCAAAAATATCACACTTCATTATCCAGGTTACATTTGGAACATGATCCCTTGATTGACAATTTGATGTAATTTGGCATTGAAGTTTTTGGTGTAGGAAATACATCTATTTTATTTTAGTTTTCCATGCCAACATCATTATCAGACAGAATTATGCAAGTCCATAAGAGAGATTGTGAGCTATTGAAAATGATATAATTTCTGAAAATGTTTATATTCCTAAAATTTAAATGTGATAAAGATAGTTTTTCTACATTTTGATGATGATTGTGTGTGCATTATAATTACCAGACGAAGAACAATTTATTGTGTAAAAATCATAGTTCTCCATTTTCTGTTTATCATTGAAGTACTATGACAATAAAAGTCCATTGGGAGTATTATTAGTTGGATTGAATGAAAATAGGTATTGCAGATTTTACTATGAAATGTTTGACATGTCAACAGGTTAATGTGGTGTGGCGGTTACTGTAGGTGATGCTTCAGCCACTGCCACTGCCATATTAGAAAATATTGAGAATATATCCAGCAAATTTTTGGTGTTAATACTTTAGAAAACTCAAGGTAAAAATGAAATTTGGATTATTGGTGACCAAAAAACTAAATATTTATATTTTATATCAATTAAAGATATAATTTATTTAGATCATATTTCTCGATTGTACCTCAAAATTTTAGTTAGGTTACACGAAGTTCCTCTTTCATTTGATTCTAAATGAGATCCCAAGTTCACTTCTAACTCTGGGAAGGGCATTTAGATGTAATTTGGAAAATAATTAAATTTCAGTATATATTTTCATCCCCAATCATATGGGTAGTAAAAATAAACATTTAAGTCATTTGATGATATGCTTAGATCTTGTTCAATGGACTACCAGGGTTGTTGGGATCAACGCCTTTCTTTAGATGATATTTCATATAATTTTTTTTCATTCCAGTATATATATGGCACATTTTGTGGTATTATATAGGAAGAAATGTCGAAATAAATATTTTAGGGATGAAGTCATGGAAAAGAAGTTAATGGGACAATAATTAGTAAAGAAAGTGGCTGAGAAAGTGAAGATGATCCAACAACACATGGGGACAGCTCAGGGAAGGCAAAAAAGTTAAACAGACTATAAGAGGAAAGACTTTTATATTGAGGTAGGTGATTATGTTTTTCATAGAATCTCACAATGGAAATGTGTTACTCATTTTGGTAAGAAATGAATGCTATGTACACAGTTCATTGGACCTTATGAAATCATAGTGAATGTTAGACCAGTTTCCTACCGAGTAGCTTTGACATATAGTTTATATAAGGTTCATAATGTTTTCAAAGTTTCAATTTTGATAACTTATGTTCCAGATTCATCTCATATTTTAAGCCTAGTGACAATTAAACTGGATTAGAATGTTTCTTATGAAGAGAAACTACATCAGATTCTTGATCGAAGGGAATAATTTTTACGAAATAAGGTATTCCACTTGGTAATGTTTTTTGGAGAAACAACATCGGTGAAAAAATATATTTTATTATGAAAATGATATGAGGGAAAGGTACCCTCACTTGTTTAATAATTTAATAAAATTATGAGGATGCAATTTCCAGAAGGTGGGGAAAATGTAACACCCCAAGATTTTTAAAAAAATTGAAATGCATGAAACATTATTTTATATATATAGTTATAATTTTTTATTAAACATCATTTTTTCACTTATATGATATGAATTTTAAAAAACATTTATCTACGGTTGTGATCAGTAAGCTATATGTGGTTTGATAGAACCACCATGTTTTTTTTGTGAATAGTAACATACCCTTATGAATAGTAAAAATGAACAGAAAAATGAAACTTATAAATAGTAAATCATATTATTTATTTATGTTATTTTGGTAATAAGATATTGAGATATTGATTAATTTTTCTAGGTGTTAAAAAATTCGTTATAGGTTTAAATGTTTTATGTTTTAACAAATTATTATTATATTTGAAAATTGAATTAAAAATATTTTGAAAATTATTTACAAAAAATGGATTCATTTTGGAATTCTACCAGTAAAAATATTTTGAGGGTGAATTTTTTGTATTATTCTGAAATTCATGTATTTTTTATGAATAGTTAATTATGTTAAAATACCGTATATTCAAATTTCCAGTTAAATGAACTGTTTTTACACCATGGCTCATGTAAGCACACATGATTCGAAAATACATTATCTCTTTACTATTTTAATCACAATAACAAATATTATTCATTTTGTTGGAAAACAAAATTAAAATAATGATTAAAATAATAAAAAATCATTAAAATTTCCCTTATTCTAAATATAAAAACATCGTCTGGGATATGCTGATTTTCCAAAATCGTGGAAGATGTGATGGAAATATACATTAATTACATAAAATATGATCATAAAACACTTTTAATGGTTGAAAGAGAATGTAAGATGTATATAATATATTATGTTTGATAAAGAACATATATGCATGATATTTAATTATAAAATGATTCAAGTTCATGATTATCAAAGAATCACTAAAAATGATCTAAACAAATATTATTAATGTTTTATGTAATTATCGTTCAACATGTATGTTAAAAAAATTTGGTATCATTATATATTCTAGAATAATTTTAATATCATTTTTTCAACTTTTAAGAACTCATTTGCATATGAAATGAAAATCAAACTCTAACCATCCATTGAAATCATGTAAAGAATGCACACACAAAAATGGAATGAAGAAAATGTTTAAAATTAAAGAGTGAAATTTTGTCATCAAATGATAATATAATGTATTATAAACATGAATATGTTTCTGTACGATATGAATAACACTCTTGTGACCATTATACATAATTTTTAAACTTGTTGGAAGTAAGACAAACCTTAGGTAGGGAAATTCGCAACCCAATTTCCATTCTTTTGGTTAACAATATACTTCATTATATATGTGGTATTAAAATTGATTATGTGTTAAATTTTTCATATATTATGATTATTTATAGAGTATATAAATATTCCATCAATTATATTAGGTCTCCCTTCAAATATATGATATTTTTAAGGGCATTTTTATTTAATAACAACTTTTAAAATTCTGTTTTACAAAATTCAAAGGTAATGTTTTGATGAAATTTTTCATGTTGTATGATTTTGTTCTGGTTATTGATAATTGTTTATGATGAAGGGTGGGTATTATATCTCCCTCAAACTCAGTTGGTATCTTTATGATGGAGGTCGGTCATATTGTTACTCCAATTGTAACTATGAGGCTTAGACAATAAAGTAGATGTGAGGGTTACATTGTAACGTAGTTGTGAGGGTTACAAATCATAAGGTTTCCATGATGGATACCAAACTAAGTATGTAATAACCCAATAATACATTTATGGTTCTTTTTTATGTTCTTTATGTTTTATGTAAATCTCATGGAAATATAAGGTTTTATAAAAGATGTTTATATGGGTTACAATTATGACTTTTTTAAAATGTTTTCATAAGTTTACAAGTATTCATGGACTAATTATTTCTTTTTCCATTTTTTGGTATCCCATACTGACATATTTGTGGTCATCTTATGTTTTTAAATTATTTTAATAGTTTATAAGGATGTTGAATACAAAAAATGAGTCCATGTTAAATGTTATGATGATTTGTCAAAGAAATCATGGTTATTAAGAAAAAATTTATACTTTTGGATGAAATGGATACTGTGTTTCTGGTATCTTCTTATATTAATATGGAATGTTATGTATTTATTATTTAAAAATTCTGTAAAACTCCAAACTAGAAAATATCATCAATATCAAAGGAAGTATGTTCTAGAATAAAATTGTAGATTATGTAATGTTATAAGAATGGGTTCTTATATTCGGTATTTGATTATGGTTTCGATAAAAATTAGGGGATATGATGTTGTTAACAAAATACCATAATTGATATTTTAATATACTTTTAATTTGAAATGATATATCCTTTAAATATTACCATGTTTTTTTGACCAAGATATGTTTATTCAGAATGGGTTTTTGTAGAAGAAACAAGGAAGCTGAAGTGGAGAGGCAATGACAAAATGATATCCTTTTGAATTTTTAGCCCGAAATGGTAGTGATTGGAACTGAGAAGTTTGTTACAGTAATGGATCAGCTATCACAGGAAATAAATGGAAGTGAAATCTATGAAATAGATCAATCATTACTACCACAATGAAACATGATGATAGTGGAACATTTTATGAGGAAACACCCTACTGCTTTCAGTGGATCTTCCGACCTAATAGTGTCTACAGGATGGCTTAAAGCCCTTGAAAAATATTCTATGTTATGGGATGATCTTATAATCAGATGTTATGTCTTTCTATATATCTTTTTGAAGTATAATATGATCAATGAAGTTTAATTTTCAAAAATATCAAGGATAAACATGATATTTATTCTATAGAGTGGGTTGAATTTTAAAGTATTTTCCTTGGAAAATATTTTCCTATGGTGGTGCAACTTAGGATAGAGATGAAATTAAATTAATTGAAGAACAAAGTGGAAGATTCAGTGATAGTGTATGAAAAAAACTTCACCTGACTGGTGAGGTATTCTACATGTCTTGTTCTAGATCTTGATAGACAAATAAACTGCTTTTACTCACGATTAGAGGCAAGGTATTGAAGGTCATTTGCCTTCCATGAATTCCAAACTTATGAGAAATTTTTTCATGAGATGAGAGGGTATAGATGGAGGTTTATGAGCATGTGAACATTGATAATAAGGATAATAATAGGTTAATATGGCTTGCAATGGTTAATGATTAATCAAATAAATATGATGGTAAGAGAATATATTTTATAGTTTCTGAAAAGTGGGGAAAAAGCACCCTGGAGAATGACATACCAACTATTGGAAATGTTTTCAATGTGGTATGTTTGGACGTATAGCCTAAGATTCTAATTAAAATTATCTTAAGACTAAGCCTGGTAATGAAACTATAATGTTTTTTAAATGTGGTGAGATGGTTCATTATTGAAATTTCTTCCCAAAGAGAGATCTGAATGATGCAGAGAAGCCATATTATAAGAAGAAACATGTAGTGAGATACATTGTGACTACATTATCAGATGTCGGTCCATCCATTGATGTTTTATCAGGTGCCTAGTTTATTAACTCAGTTTTTTCTATTATTTTGTTTGATACATGTTCTAGACATTCCTTTATTTTTGAGAAATTTTCTTGTAAATTGTAAATATCACCTCACGAAATAATACAAGAACATATACTTAAAACATAAAGAGGAAATGTTATTGAAAAATTTATTTTTTTGAAACATCATTATATTATTCGTCGAAATACATTACCTGCAAACCTAGTTGTTTTGGACTATGTAGATTTTGATATAAATTTGGGGTTGGATTGGATTCCTATTTATCATGATAATACTGAATTTAGAGCTAAAGATGTTATTTTTAAGAAATAGTTTAGTTTTTTATATGAGAACTAACCCATATAATTGATAACATATTAGGAAGATTAGAAACTCTTGAAAGAGGGAAATTAATGTTATCTTGTCCATATTGTTGAAAAAAAGGGAACTGTTCAGGTTAATGATGTGCCAATGGTAAATCAATAACTTGATGTCTTTCCTGATGAGTTACCTAGTGTTATACCTGAATGGGAAGATTAATTCACAATTGACTTATTTCAGGATGATAATCTAATTTCAATACCCCTATATTGAATGGATCATGTGAAACATACATAATAAAAAAAATCAGTTGTAGGGTTTTCTTGATGATGGATTCATTCAATCAAGCACTTCAACATGTGGTGATCCTATTTTTACATTAAAAAAAGTTAGTTTTATGAGACATTTCACTAATTATAGTGCATTGAATAACATCATTGTTAAAAAAAATTTGATTTTCCTCATATTGATGAATTATTTAATATGATCTTGGGATCTCATCACTTTTTCAAGATTGACATGAGATCCAAATAACATCAGCTGGAAGTGAAGTAGGATGACATCTTGAAAATATATTTTCATACTAGATATATTCATTATGAATTTTTAGTTATGAAATTTTGATTAACTAATGAACCTATTGTATTCATAGATCTTATAAATAGAATCTTTTATGATTTTTGGATATGTTTTTGGTTGTTTTTTTATAGACAAACAAGTATTTTCTATATGTTAATTAGATCATAAGAAACATTTATGGGTTGTTTTGAAAACTATAAAGTAAAATAAACTGTATGGAATATTTCAAAACTATGATTTTTAGTTGAAAAAAAAATTATTTGGAAAATTTTAAATAATGATGGAATAATAGTTGATCCTGATAAAAAATGTGGTTGATGAAGGGTGAGGACATACAAAAGATACAAAAAATTGTAGTTCTCTAGGATTAGAAGGTTATTATCGATGGGTTGTTAAAAATAGTGCACAGTTCTCTAGATTCCACACTTAATTAACACGAAAAGGGATTAAATTTGTTTGGAATGAAGAGTGTGATGTTTTTTGAACCGAATAAGTGATTAGTGAATACGCTAGTTCTATCCTTGTCTTCATGAATTAGTGAATTTTCCATCTACCATGATGCTTACTTGAGGGGACATAGTTTTTTTATTGTAGAAAGATCAGGTAATTTCTTATGCTTCAAGACAACTAAAACATAATGCGTTAAATTATCCCACACATGATTTGGAATTGGAAGCTGTCATTTTTTTTTATAAAAATTTGGAGGCATCTTTTAAATAGATTAAAATGTACAATATATTGTGACCATTGAAGTCTGAATTATATATTCACTCTGAAATAATTTTACAAGAGTTATAAAATATGGATTGAATTGGTAAAAAATTATGATTTCACTATAAATTACAATATATGAAAAGAAAACAAATCAACTGATTCCTTGAGTCGAAATTATTAGGTATTATTTATGATGTTATTTTTGGAACACCATCCCTTGATTAATGATTTGATGAATTTTGGCTTAGAATTTGATGGTGTAGGAAATACATAAATTCTAATTCCGGTTTTAGTGATTTCATTATTAATAGATAGAATTTAGCAAGCATGGAAGGAAGATTGTGAGCTTTCGAAAATGGTAGAATTCTATAAAATGTGTAAGTATGAAGAATTTAAGCATAATAAAGATTGTGTTTTGAGATTTAGAAAAAGATTTTGTGTCCCTTTTGATTTCTATTTAAAGATTTGTTATGAAAAAGCTCATATTTATCTATTTTTTGATCATTCTACAATTATTAAGATGTAAAGATGCATTTAGGTGTATTACTGTGCGATGGAATGAAAAGAGATATTGTAGATTTTACGATGAACAGTTTGATATGTCAATAGGTTAAAATAGAGCAGTAATTACCTAAATGGATTCTTCATCCACTTCCAGTTCTAGAGTGGAAATGGGAGAATATATCCATGGACTTCTAGGTGGGAATACCCAAGACATCTTGAGGTAACAATGAGATTTGGGTTAGTGTTGATCGGCTGATTTTTTTTTACATTTTGTCCCTATTCGATTTATAATGTATTTTGATCATCATTCTTGAATTAACCATTAATAGATTGTCAGGTCACATTGAGTGCCTCTATACATTGAATTTATCTAGGATCCCATGTTCACTTATAACAATTGGAAGGGTATTCAAAATACCTCGGACATAGAATTAAATTTTATTTTAACTTTACATCCTTATTCAGAAGGGTAATAATAATAAATGATTACAACATGGGAGGATATGAATCGATCTTGTTAAATGGACTAAAAGGGAATTTGGGATCAACATATTTAATTAGTTGAGTGTTTTTATAATAACTTTTTTCTTCTAAATATTCAGATGGCTCCTTTTGAGGAATTGTATGTAAAGAGGTTTAAAACACTATATTTTGGGATAAAGATGGGGAACCGAAGTTGGTGGGACCAAAATTAGTAGAGGAAGTGGCTGAGAGAAGAATAATGAACCAAAAACACATGAGGAAAGCTCACCGTGGACAAAAACGTTATGTAGACAATAGGAGAAAAGACATTTCTTCTTTGGTAGGTGATCAAGTATTTCATATAATCTCATAATGGAAATGTTTTATTCATTTTTGTAAGAATGAAAACCTAAGTCCATGATACATTAGAACATATGAAATCATGTAGAAATTCAAACATGTCACCTACCTAGTAGCATTTCCTCCATGTTTATCTTAGGTAAATAATTTTTTCCATGTTTTGATGTTGAGAAAGTATAGGACAAATTCATCTCATGTTTTGAGTCCAATGGTAGTTCAGCTGGAAGAGGACCTTTCTTATAAAGAGAAACCAGTTTCGATTATAAATTGAAGGGAACACGTATTTCAGAATAAGGTAAGCAATATGGTAATAGATTTTTTGGAGGAAAAACATGGTGGACGATGCAACATGGGATTCAGAAAATGAAATGAGGGAAATATACCCTCATTTGTTTAATTAGTAAATAAAATTAAGACGATGCAATTTCTAGATGGTTTGGAAAATCTAACACCCCACATTTTATAATAAATTGAAATCCATAAATATCTATTTTAAGTAAATACTTATCAGATGCCTTTATGAATAATTTATCAACAACTATCATTTTAATTTCAAATAACGGTCATCTACAGCTGTGATCAATAAGCTATTTGGAGTTTGATAGAACCAACTTGTTTTTTGGAAATGTCAACATACACTTATAAATAGTGATATAAATAGTAACATATCCTTTAAGAATATAAAATCATATTATTATTTTATTTTATTATGTTTTTAACATAATGATATTTTGGTTATTTTTTCAAGGTCTTAGAAAATGATTTATAGATTTAAAATTGTTATTTTTGAAAAATAATCAATTTATATATAAATTAATTTAATAATATTTAAAAATATAATTTCAAAAAAATTACTTCATTTATTTTATTATACATGTAGAAAAATTTATTGGGTGAATTTTTGGTATTTTTTGAAATTCATAAATTTTTTATGAATAGTGAAATATAGTAAAATATTTCATATTCTAATAATCAGTTAAATATAGTAATTTTTAGGTAATGTCTATTGTAGTCCCATTTGTTTAAAACACAAATGATATATTTACTATTTTTATAAAAAAAAGAATATTCTTTATGGACTTGAAAAAATATTAAAATAATGATAAAAGTAATGTAAAATCCCTCCTCTCATAGTAATTATAATAATAAAAATGTCATCAATGATGTGTCCATATTCTACAATCATGGAAAATGTGAATGTAAATTCTCTTACATACCATAATTACGATCATAAAACTCTTTTAATGGTTGAAATATAATGTTACGTTTATAACCTATTTAATGTTCTGGAAAGAATTTTAATACTTCACATTAAATTATAAAATGAAATAAGTTCATTAATATCAAGGAACCACACAAAATGATCTAAAAAATATCAGTAATGTTTTATCAAGTGATACATAATAATGTGTGATAATAAAATCAAATATTGTATTATTATATATTCTAGATAAATATGAATACCATTTCATTCCACTTATGGAATCTCATTTACATATGATAAAAAATCAAATAAAAACTGGCTCTGGAAATCATTTAAAGAATGCACAAAAAACAATGGAAGTAACAAACTATTTACCATTAACAGGTGAAATGATGTAATGAAATGATCATATGAGGTACTATAAACATGAATATATTTCTATAAAAATTTTATAACACTCTTTAAACCATTATACAGAAGGTTTAAACATGTTTTCCGTTAGTCAAACCCATGATAAGGTAATTCTTAACCCAATTTACATTCTATGGGTTAACATTCTACTTCATTATTTATATGATATTAAAATTTTTTTGGGAGGAATTTTGTTTATAATATATGTATTTAGAGTTTATATACATATTCTATCAACTATATTAAGTATCAATTCAATTATACGATATTTATAGGGGGATCTTCTTTTAATATCCTTTTTTAAAATACTATTTTACAAAATTTTAATGTTATTTTTTTATGAAATTATTCACGTTGTATGATTAATTTTTGGATAATGGGAATATTTTATGATGAAGTGTGGGACCTATATCACCCTAAAATTCATTGGGTATGTGTGAGTCGGATGTCATCTATATGGTTACTCTAAATGAAACTATGATGGTTACACAATAAGGCAGTAATGAGGGTTAAATTTTGTAAGGTATCCATGAGGGTTACAAATAAAAAGGTATAAATGATGGTTACAAAACAATGTAATTAATTCCCCGAATAATTCCATTATGTTTCTATATAGTTTCATTATGTATTATAAAAATCATTTAAAAATATCAAGTTTCACAAATTTAGTTTAAATGGGTGATAATCATGTCTTTTTTAAAATGATTTCATACGTTTACAAGTATTCATTGACTAATTATTCCTTTTTTCAATCTTTTAATATCCATTAGTGAGATTTTGTTCTCATCCAATGTTTTTAAATGAATTTGATTGGTTATAAATATTGGTAAGACAAAGAATAAATCCAAGATAGCAATTGTGAACTTTTATCAAGGAAATCATGTTTTATGGGAAACGTTTTATATTTTGGAAGAAATGTATCTCGTTTTTGTGGTATCTTATCTATATATATGTTTAATATTAAGTATGTTTTGTATCCCAATTCTATAAAACTATAAAATTTAAATTATCATCAATATGAATGGAAGTGAGTGCTTGACTAAAATTCAATTCTATGTAATGTAATAAGGACCAATCTTCATTGAAATATGCGGGATACCTCTTTTTGTAAACAAACAAAGAGGGAAACTACTTTCACTTCATAATGTATTTTATAAATAATTTCTAGCATTAAAAAATGATCCAAATATTCATTATATTTATATAGGTAGTTATAAGTTTTAATTTACTGAGTTATTCATAGAGTAACCCAGATCAATCAATGAGTGCACATGGTCATTTTTTATTCAACTATTAAGAGGAAAGAATACCCCCTAATGAATTATTAAAACCCAAATATTAGAAAACAACATGATAAATTAACACAACAGCAAACTTATGTAATCATGGAAATATTAGGGGAATATTAACACAAGAAATGACATAGAATAATAAAATAATTTTTTTAATGATTTTAGATCTCTTTTATAAAAACAATAAACAATAATTCATAGAGGAAATAAATGGGGGAATAAATGAGGAAAAGAGTATTATAAGGGAGTTGATGTGGGTTTTTTTTAAATTTACTTGGAGGACTAAGGTAACCCAAATATTTTTATTTCATTTAAGGGTGATATATTATTTTTAAGAATTCTGACTAGAAATAATTTTTTTGTGTGTGACATTATCGTACACTACTTGATAATCTTTCTGAAGAAGAACTAGTGGAACTACCTCTTGAAATCAATCTATGGTCAATCAATGGTTCCCCAATATAAAAATTATTCTCACAAAAAATCAAAGAAAGTTCCAGTTCACCCTCACACATCAAAATGTGTTGCAACTATAAAATAACATTTATCATAATGTTTGGGTCAACTGTTTGGAAATTTACATAATAAAATATTACATACAATTGGTTTGTTAGTAATTTTTCAAAATTTTCTTCGCTAGGGAACCCTTCAGACTCCCTATAACCTATAAAAAAGACAATTTAACACTTATTCCCTTACGTCATATACCTACCCATTTCCAAAAAACATCATTCATAACCATTATATATAATAGGATTCGAAAGGCATTACCATTTTTTATAACCCATTAATGTTTAACTTACCCATTAGTTTTCGTTAGTTTACCAAATTTTATAAGAGGAGATCTCTGCAATGTACTATACTTCAACCAAGACATTACCATTTTTTAATAAAATAAGCTCACTCATTCATACTATATGAAAATCTCTAAATAATTTTACTTTTCTTTATTTAAAACTAAAGAGAACCATTTCAAAAATATATCGTTACCAAATAGACTTAGCTACATTCATAATAAAATTATTCCCTTATTCACGATGACATAGAAAATTTATATAACCCCCATCTTCGCAATACCCATCAATTTGTGGTGGCTTGTGGCCCTAATATGACTTCATATAAACTCGCATGTTCAAAACTCAAAATCTTATGAATATCCTAGGCTACAGCTTGAATAAAAATCTTCCTATAATCTATTCTTCATGTGTATTACCCATCACATTTTTAGGGATATTCTCTAAAAAAATGATCTATAGATTACAGAAAACCATATTATGACCAATACCATAGATACTCTAAGCATGATTATAGAAAAAATATTCAATTATATTTAAATTAAGAATACAAATAATTAAAAAAACAGGCCCATGACATCACCCTAGACATGATTTATAGCCTAGACTGATATGATGATACCTTGAAAGGGTCCAAATATACATAGTCGACCCAAAACTAACAAATATATAGGAAATTTATTATAAATAACTTAATAATTGAATTAATACTATAAATTAACCCTGTGGGTGTGACACTTTATAGTAAAATTAATTTTTAACAATAAATGCAAAAATCATTTAGGATATAATATTATTTTTATATATAATTTAAAAAATTTAATGATTTAGTTGTTACAATTATTAATACTTATTCATCAGACATACTATAAAAATCCTCTTATAAATTATTTTGTCCTTAATAAATTTTTCTAAAACAATAATACAATTTTATTAGGAAACCAAACTTATTCCATTTTAGAAATTTTATTTTAAAAAATTCATTACAACAAATATTACATGAAATTATATGTGTCTGAATAACTATTTTGATAATAATATTTAATTTTATAATATATTTTCACTATGGGATAGAGATAAATTTTATAATAATGTTATAATAAATATATAAGATAAAATAAAAATATCAATGAAAAAAATATTTCTATGATTTGTTTATTTGAAATATTTTATCAATTTTGATTAATAAAAAATAATGTACTTACAAAAATAATCTTATATCCTTCATAAAAATATTATATTAATAACATATCTTACACACAATAGAAAACAATATAAAAAACCAATCCTTAATTTAGATAAATTTTAAATTTTAATTAATAAATTGAAACATTAACCATTATATTGAAACCCTTTGTTTAATCACTTGTATTATTACATTGAGTTATATATAAAAATTAAATATCAATTTTAATCATCCATGAATATTCACAGTTTTTTTATAATTTTGTTAATATTATATACCATTACAGAAATTAATGTTTTTAAATAACATTAATATCTTTCATGGTTGCACCATGTAGCTTCTTGAACCTCTTTATATTTTTAGAAAATTTTATCCCTTTGTTATTGGTTTACCTAAATTATATTTTTTTACATCATTATAATATCCATTCATATATTTCATAAAGTTTGGTGTGGACTATAAACTATATCATTTTCCTTCTAATAGAAATTTTGTCCCTTTATTTTTTTCATTCAGGTCAATGTATCCTAAAGGTTTCATTTCCAACTCTTTAATTCTCAACATATGCTAGTTAATAAGAAATATTTTTTGAATATATTTATTTTTCAATTTATATAAAAAAATCATTAACATTATGGTAGTTATTTTTTGAAGAATTATGTGATGATATCACAAAAAGGGTATGTCACCACCCCCTCTATGAAATTGAATGACCCAATCACATGAATTTGATGAGTTAATACTAAATATTCATCATTCATATTAATATCAAAAGGTTGTTTAAAAAAATATATCTCTATAATGTGTAACTTTTATTCATAAATAATCTTCACATTTATACTATTCCAAATTAATTCATATTTATATGTTTCATTTATATTAATAAATTAATATAAATAGGACTGGAGAATGACATATCGTGAAATAATTATTTATGATTACTAAAAGTTTCTTTCCCTATTCTACTGGATTCATCAATAGAAGTCATTTGAATAAATTTTTTCTTTTCTATATAGAACAAACCTTATTTATTGATAAATATTCCTATGTTTATTAAAAATATATGATGGTTTTACTGTTAATATTTTTCAATCAGGGAGTTGTTATAAAAATTAAATTCTATGATGATACATTTATTATCAACAAAATTTTTTTATGATATAACTATTATTTTTTGAAATATTTTTATCATGAGTTTTATTACATTTTCACCCATAAGAATAATTTAATATTTTAGTATACATCATATCCATTAGTAAGTCGTCATATATAAAATCACAAGGATTTGAGTCAACTTTTACAGATACCCATGCGTAAGATAAATTGATATTACCAAGTTTTAGATGAATATTAGGAACATTAAAAAAGTATATTCTAATGTACAGTAATAGTTCTGTGTCTCTTGAAACATGGAAAAAAAATCTTATATCCTAGTGAAAAATCTTCAACATATCTGATTAAGATCTCCATTTTTAGTAATTATACCTAAAAACTTTCTTTATAGCTTAGGAAAAGGAAACATAAGAAAATTGATGAATTAGATTCTTAGTAAGGGTAAATAAATGAAATGTGTAACAATTACATGAACAAATAATATGGAATATGATCATAACATTTGATGATCTGTCCCACCATATTAGTGACCATAATAATGATTGGTAATTCATAAGACAAAGATCAGAAAAGAATTAAGAGCATATTTTATGAAATCATAACATAGGAATAAGTCATGAAAAATATGGTATTCACACTAGTTTATAACATTGTGAACATGTATATGTAAAAATAGGATCACTGATTTAGTTAGGAACATGAAATTAGCCCCCCACATTAACTTATACACATGTAACTTGGTCCATGTATACCATTGTAAATAAGCAATATGGTTCACACATAACCTTATGAGAATAAAACTAGATCCATTCATAATATTGTGAAAATTTTATCATGTTCACACATAATATTGTGAAAATGTAATCAGGTTCACACATAAACATATGGACATGCATCTAGGTCTATGTATAAAATTATGAACATGTAATAAGGTTCAATCATAAATTTGCAAACATATAATTAGTCTCAAAAATAAACTTATAGATATGAAACTAGGTCAATGTGTAACAGTGTGAAAATTTAACCTAGTTCACATGTAACAATGTGAAAATGAAATTAGATTCTTGCATAACATATATACTCATGATTATTCCATCATTACCCAATGCATTGAAGGGAGATATAAATAAAACCCAAGACATAAAATAATTATATATACAAGTGAAACATGTATATAACAAATAATTATATAGTAACCCATTAAATTATATATGAATCATGAACATTTAATATTATCATTTCATATGAATAATAGGTAGGTCTCATAATCCCCACCTGTGAAAAGAAGCGGATTTACGAAGCATATAACCCATTAAAGTGAAACATGTTTTATAAATATCATATCACTAAAACATTAACCATTAATATAAAGTATATGAATGTTCACAAAGAATAATTTCCCCCAAAAGGAATTTGTAACAACAATGGATGTTATGTTATATGGAAAATAATTTGGATTGGTCTTCTTAAAACAATTATTGGGGAAAATAGCCTTTATTCATGAAAAGATATTTATTAACCACATAAATCCATTTGAGAACTATTTTACATTAAAACTTATAAATCACGAATCAATTTGTTTTTAAAATTCATTCATTCAGGATTATTTTATAACTTATAAATAAAGTTTAAAAATATTTTGAAAACATTTTACTTGAAATCTTAAGAAAATGTTTTAAAAAATACTAAAAAACATTTTATTTGAAAATAATTAGAAAAAATATAAATATTTCATGAAAAAATGAAACATTTTTAAAATCCATTTTCCTTGAATATTATCTCATGTATCCTTTCAAAACATGTTTGTGTTTTTTTGAAATCATTGTTATTGAAATAAAATAGCTTTACAACTGAAGAGGGTAATAGAATCAAATTTTATTTAAAAAATTTTCGTAATTACATAATGTACCAATGAATGTAAAAATAGTGCTAATAAATTTAAATATCATGAATACACTATGTACAAGAGAAATTATTAGTGTTATTGAGATATGGATCATAATATTACTTCAAATAATCAAAATTATTAATAATCTCAAAAACCGATTGAATTGATTCAATGAACACTTTGAACTTAGTTACTTCAGATAATACTCTATATATAAGAAAATTAAATTAAATAAATGTTAAAATACCATGAAAATAAATATATTCATTATATAAAACATAAAAATTATTTATATACAACTTCAAAAAAATTTATGTGTAACCAAACTTGAGTATCAAAGAAGGAAAATTGAGAAAAAACTATTTTAAAGATTTGTTAACTTTAAAAAATTAAAACACATGAAAGAAATATCATAAAAATGATATTTAAATATTAATAAACATAATTATAAGATAGATTCAATTAATTAATGGGAATTAAAAACACCACAAAAAAATATGCAAGTGGTGAATAAGGCATTTATCTCTCAAAAATAAAAGTGAGATGAAATTCCATTACCTTGACCTTCCTTTTTGTGTGTGGTATTTTTCCTCAAATATTATGGTTTCAAATATGTTACTAAATTATACCATAATAATAATATTGTTTAAAATATTACATATTATCTTTTTATGAGGTCTTATTTTCCATTTGTTAATAATCTTTTATTATTTTCACTATTTCTGTTGTAAATTGCATAGTTTTTTCAAGAATGTTTTGAAATTTTTATTTGATTATACTATTATGTAGATCATTATTTCATAATCTCCACAATTTAAACTAGGATTAAATATCTTATATATTCATTACACATGTATTTAGAATAATCTGTAATGTTTAGAAATATGAAATGAAATGCCACAACAATGGAGATGGAATGCCATTGGTACACATGAACACTACTTTCATTTTATTGGTGTATTAACGGAATTCAATGTAAATATTATAATTGTATTATTATTATATTATAATATATATTTTACATAAGTCACATTTTTTTACTAATTTATCCATTTTTACCTCCAATGTTTGGCATGAACGGGTCAGATTGCTTTGTTGGAGTGGAAGTCAACACTTTATCAAAAAAAATATCATATTTACAAAAGATGGAAAGCATAATGGTATGTTATAATTACTAATTGAAGAAACAGAATTAAATTATCAATATAAAATATATAATTTATAAATTAATTTCCCATCATAATTTCCACTGAGTGGTGGTAAAAGAAAAAAAATGAAAAATCCTCATTGGTGAGGCAATAATATTTCATACAAAGCAAGAATATATTCGTTATCCATTAGATAGAGTTGTGTGTATGTAAAGGTAAAAATGATATCCTATAAAGATCAAATTATATTTATTATAATGATTATTTATGTAATAATAAAATATGAAATGTATAGGGAGTACAGAAGAAAATGAAAGATTAGTGGTCTATGTAAAATGATTCGTTAAAATCAGGTAACTCCTTTTAGATTAAACCAAAGGGATTCCATGGAAATAAATAATTACCAAAGCGAGGCTTAAAGGTAAATGTTTGGGATTTTGGGAATATTTTGGGAGAGATAATTTCTGATCCATAGTGTCATGAATGGTTTTAGTACGTGGGATAAAGGGTGTCCTTTTATAGTGGAGGAGTGGTGGCACTCTTGTAATATTTTGATAGTGGAATTACATACATGTGTTTCACATTACAGGTTGAACAAATAATGGACCCAATTAAAGACAATGGATTACGGGTTTTGACTCTGGATATAAAATTGCTCTTGGATAAGTATATATGTCATTTTGGGCCTTAATGATACATTTTAGTCCTTTATTATGAATAATTTAACCTTAATCATCGTAATACTTTTTAATAACGTTCTCTATGATATTTGTAAATAAAATTGGTATTATTATAAATTATAATATATTTTTATTCTAAACATGTAATCCAATTTTTTAAATTCATGTCACAAAATTGTTAGTAATTAATTTAAAACTCATCATGTTGACTAGATGGAATGTGGGGTTTTAATGTAAAAATGTTCAAATGATTACTACGTTTTTATGGTCAATTTAATATTGAAATTGACTCTACTTATTTATATTGGATTAACTGGTAAAAATATCATCTAAATAATTTTTTAAACAAATATATAACATACTTTATCATTATGAATAAATTAAATGATAAATCAGTGTTGGACTAAAATTTAGTATTTTTAACTATTCATTAAAAAATAAATCTTCCCAAAAAAATACCAAAAATTAACCCTAAGAAAATTTTTGTGATTAAATTCCAAATATGAATTTTATTTTTAAATATAAAATTTATAAAAGTTTCGTAAGTTGGATGAAAATGTCTTGTCAATTAAATAGTGGTACATTTTCCATTAGAAAAATATTGGATTTTTATGTGTGTAATTTTGTTTGTTCTTATATTATTCTTGTCACACCTAATGGATGAACATAAAAAATATTTTATTGAATATGTAAAATATATATTGCGTTAAAGTTTCCCTATAATTATGATTAATTATTTTTACAAATACAAACCTATTTTTGAAGAATAAAAATAAATATAATAATAATAATAATAATTTTTTTTATTCATTGGATTCATAGATTCATTTAAAATTAATTGTTAAACAATGATTTTATTTTATATATTATAAAACATATATTTTCATATGTTAGTTAATAATATTCAATACGTCAGATTTAATGACTAGTTAATATCTTATTATATTAAATAATAATGTTTAAATATTAAATCATTATTTTGTAATATTCAGTATTGCATGTAGTGTATGCAATCAATGAAAGTCACTCTTTAATTAAAATAAATATAACTAGGTGTGGTTTTCATTACAGGACATATAATATAACATATTTATTTAAGATATTAAATATATTATAATGTATTGGGTTATTATTTTCTCTTTTAGACATGGTGTTGTGTTTAATAGATGACATATTTGGGTTTCGTGTAATGAAAGCCAAGTAGGTGTCATGTAGAACATGCCATTTTGGTTTCATATGAACGGAATTTTTCACATAGTGCAATAAAATACCTATATAAAAAATAATTTATTAAAGAAAGCACACAATAACATGAGATGTTACTTTTTACCTCTGTAAAATTAATTCATCCCAAAAATTTATGTGGGTTACCAAAGGATATATATTTAAATTTTCCTTGAATAGGATCCCACATCATAAAAATTAATTATGAAAATTAATTTTAAAAATAAATATTGGAAACATAATGTTTACTCAATGTAATAGGTAACTAGGTTTCCATATTGGGGAACGTTGGTTGAATGTGAAAACATTGCTATCAAGTAGAAATATAACTGTGTAGTTTTTACAGAGAGTGATATAGTACATTGTTTGGATAATGTAAACATTCACTAAGAATAACCCAAAGGGGACTAAAACTAGTAATTCATATCATCAAAATCATGATAACGTGAAAAAAAATTTATTTTCATGATATTTTTGAAAACAATACATGAGATTATATAATTATGTGATCTTAGCACTATAAAACCATATTTATTTCAATGATAAATTTCACCTTAATATCTAATTCCATGAAATAATGGTTAATTTTATATTCCTATTGCATAATTGCATCATATTATTTATAATAAGTCATCCCATGTACCTTCATTTATCAACATAACACAGTGGTGAGAACCGGTTATCCAATACGCATAAATCCTAATAAGGTGATATTATACCCTAATATCTAAAAACCCATCTATGCTTTTTATATATCTCATTCCATAAATAGTAAACCTTATAACCCTTTTAAAATATAATTCACTCTTTAAGAACTTAACTTATTCCAAAATCACTTTTATTGGATACTTCGGTTCATCCTTTCACCAATAAGACATTAAAGTGGATTTTTTATTCTAAAATACATGTAGAGGTATATAATCTCATGAAATATCACTAAAGGATAATAAATAATGAATCTATAGGCTTTATTCATAAAAAATCTAACATGATTTTTTATTACTAAGGGGGAAATGTATATGTTTTTCTTAACTATCAAGATTCACATCAGTCATTTCGATTAAAAAAGATTTACCTTTTTCCATTGTCTGTAGAGGTTGATAGGTCTTATCATCCATATTAGCCATTGTATTGAAGCATTTATTTGTATATTGGTTAAAATCCATACACTTGAAACACTAATGTGTGAATTGTGAATTCTATTGATATATATCACTGTTAATAACATTTAATTTCCATTTTCCATCAATTATACATTCTTTTATGAAATTTTCAGGCTTCCCACCCATGAAACACCATATTATTATTTTTAGTAACTCATCCATATTCTCTTTTCCATTGTTTTGGAAAGTAGGCATTTGAATATTTCTCTTCTCTCAATTTCAAATATCATTTGGTTTTCCATGTAACCCCAATTTATTTTTCATTTCACCAATACCAATAAGGTTTCCATATTCCATTTCCATTTTTAGTGCACATGGAACAATTTATTCATAGCATTCAATGTCTCTTAAGGCTAACACCCTTTAGAGAGTTGGTTTCAAGCCCCTAAAAAATCTGTCAATCTTACATTCAGTATAAAAAATAATATGAGAATTGTACCTTGAATTTATTGTAAAATGGGCTTCATAAAGACCAATATATACATCATACCTCTTATTAATCTCTAGGAATTCATTATCCATGTTCATATAAATAATAAAAGGGAATTACATATTGAAAATTATATTATTGAAATCATCCAAATTCATGGAGTCAATTTCATCTAGTTTCCTTGTATTCTTGATAATATTCCACCATTTATCTGCCTCACCTTCTAGATGGTAGAAAACCAACATGACCTTTTCATGATATGAAATTTAAAGAATATAAAATATCTTTTTAATAGTAGTGATCAATTTTTTAGAAACTAACGAATCAATGGAACCACTAAATGAAATAGGGTTGTGCCTCATGAAGGAATCAATGGAGAGTTTCTCCCTCTTCTTCTCGATTTGAAAATCACCATGATTTGCATCTTTAAAAAGAATCATAATGATTTTTATTATTTCATAATACATAACATTACGTTTCTCAGGGGGACAAAAATTTCATTTTACATTTTATTCCTCAATGACATGGCTCCCTCAGGTCCATCCATTGATTAAACCCAAAAAGAAAAATTTCAGAAACACATAACATAGATAGAAACCATATAAATCATAAATATTTTATTATAAGAATTATAATAGATGACACCTAATTTTTATCCTATGATAACTTAGATTTATCTTGGATTATTCAGTGAAAACCCCTATTTAAAACATTCAAAATGGTTTATGATGATTTTATGAGTTCGCAAAGCATATACCCCAAGGAGTGTCCTACCAGGTGTATAACAAGGCCTATTGTATCATACCAGATTACCCCGAGTTAGGTCCAAAACATCTTTTCATGGTTGTTAATCCTAGTTATATAAATGAAAGATCTATATACACTGTTAGTATCAATATAGGTATGTATTTCTAAGAAACCTCCTATTATATCCTTTACCAATATTATAGAATATTTTACTATATGTTTCCTTATCCATATACTTACCCTTAGAAAAATCCCTTGACATATTCTAAGAAATACCCTTAGGTATCTCACTAAGAGTTCCTAATCCTTGTTTCCAAAGGTTTAATAAACCATTATTTTAATACCAACTATAGAGACCAAGGCATAGCGTACATGGACATAAAATCATATTAGAATAATATTAAGTACATCAGAAAAAAACTTCCCTCAAGACTGTAATATTTTATTGTATTTATAAACATGGGAAAAAGACATCTATAATGGTGAAATATCATAAGTATCTCTAATAAAGATCTCCAACCATAGTACTTCGACCTAAAACATTTCATCATATCCTAGGGAATGAAATATAAGAAAGGGGTGAGCTTAGATGATCAGTAATGGTATATAAAGAAATTGTGCATGCCTAACATTTTATGATCATAGACTTCAAATTATATATAATAATAATGATTGTAAGTTCATATGACATGGATCATAAGATAAATACGAGAATAAGTCATGAAATCATAATAGAGGAATAAGACATGGAATTTTTGGCATGCACATTTATTTATATCATTTTGAATATGTATAAGTAGAAACAGGCTCACTCATTATGTTAAGGACATGAAATCAAGCCCCCCAAATAAACTTATGTACACGCGTCTATGTCCATACATAACATTGTGAACGTGAAATCATGATCATGCCTAAACTTATAGACATGAAACGAGGTTTGTGCATAAATGTTTCAAAATATAATCATGTTCATGTATAACATTGTGAACATGTAATCAAGTTCACAGATAAATTTATCGAAATGAAACATGATAAATTCCTAACATTGTGAACACACAATAAGTATCACCCATAATATTGCGAACATATAATCATGTTCATACATATAATTATGGAAATGAAACTAGGTCCATGCATAATATTTTTAACATTTAATTATGTTAACACATAGCATTATGAATATGAAATGAGGTTCACACATAACATGTATACTCATGAGTCCAATATCATTACCCAATGCATCAGAGGTTGATATTGATCCAATAAATGACATAAAAAATCATACATACGAGTTCCAAAAGATTATAAACAATAAAAACACTATAACCCATGAAATGAGAGAGGAATAATGTATTTTTAATCATATCATTACGTATAGAAAAGTGTTAGGTCTCATAATCACCACCTATGAAAAGAAGCAGTTTTTAATAGAATATAACATATGAAAGAGAAATGTGTTTCATAATCCGCTTGAAATAAAAAAATTAACCATTAAAAAGTATAATTAGAATCATTTATTAATTTACACAAAAATTCATGAGTAACACTAATGGATTTTATGTTATATAGAAAATAATTTTTAAATATATTTGAAAAACACATCATAAAATATATATCCTTTCTTCTTGAATTTTTTTTATAAAACATAATAGGGTTTGAAAAAATCTTTCCTTTGAAACTTATAATACAACATTGAAAACATTTCTAAAATCTATTTCATTGAAAATACTTTTAAACATATAAATATATCTTGATTTTTTTTAAAACCAATTTCTTGAAAACATATAAAAGGTTATTGAAAACATTTTAAAATCCAATTTAAATGATTATATTTTTAAAAACTATAAATAACTCAAGAAAAAATAAAAAAATATCCTTTTTCATTGAATGTTGTCTTTAAGTATGATTGGAAAACATTTTTTGAAAACATGGTTTTAATGTAAATCCCATTTTTGACCGAAGAGTGAACCACATTCAGATTTTATTAGAGAAAATTCATATCTATATTAAGTTCCAATGAGTTGAAAAGTAGTAATAATACATGGATTCATATTTAATAAATAGAGGATATGGAAATTATTTATTTTTCCTACGATTTGGATCATAATATTTTATCCAATAAGTATAATCATTAATAATCATGAAAATTGATGATATTGTTTCAATAAACTCTTACTACAAGGTTACATGGGATCAAACACTACATGTTAGGAAAATAAAATTACATGAATTTAAAAATATAATGAAAATAATATTAATCCTAACATAACATGTAAAATCTAATCATAAACACATTGAAAAATAATTTAGGTTCATAACCAAATATGAATCTGAAAAATGTAAAATTTAGACAACAATATTTTACAGATTTGGGAACTTTTGAAACATCAACCACATGAAATGATGACAATAAAGTTGATATGTATATTACCATATACTAAAATAAAAGATAATTATAATACATTAATTGGAATTACACACACCACACAAAATAATTGAGTGGATAATAAGCCATATATCTCACGGAAATTAAAGTGTGATTAAATTCCTTTACCTTAATCTTTCTTTTGTTGTGTGATCTTTAACCTCGCTTATAGTGGGTAAAAATATTTTAATAACTTATACCATAACCAAAATCATTTTTTAATATAATATATCATCTTCTTATATTTCATTATTATACTTTTGTTAGCATCCATTCATTAGTTTCATATTTCTAGTGTTAATTACCTAGTTTTCTCATGTTTTTTTAACTTATTATTTTCTTATCTTATTACATAGATAATGATTTAACCATTTAAAAAATTTAAAACATGAATTAATTATCTTATATATTAATTAAATATTAATATTTAATATTCTATATGGCATAGAGTTATCAAATGAAATTCATAGTTCATGGAGACGACATGTCATACGTACACATGAAGGCTATAATCATTTATTTTTGTATTATATGAATTAAAAATAAATTATATATTAATATTATAATTTCCATTATCATACCTATTTTATATATTTTACATGTTTTTATTATGACTATCCTTTTCACATAACACAAGTTTCATGAATGAGTCATATCGCTTTAATGGGGATATAGTTCCCACATCCTCAAATGAAATTATCATATTTACACAAGAAGGAATGAATTATTTTATGTTATAAATAAAAATTTAATAATACTAACAGAATTATAAATATCATATATATATATATATCATATATTGAAAAAAAATTCATCATAATATTAACTATGAGATGTAGTAAAGTAAAAAATGAACAATCCTCATTTCGTGAGGCCTGAGTAAACCGTACACAGAAATTATATGTTTATTAACCATCAGATGTAGTAGTGTGTATGTTTAGGTATAAATAATAACATAAAAGACATTGTAGTATTTTTTTTATTTTTGTTATATAATAATAGATTATGATTAATGTAGGGAGTGTATAAAAATGAAAGAAAATGGATTATTTGAAAACATTGCCTTAAAATCGAGTAACTTCTTTTTGTTTATACCAATGGGGTCTATTGAAAGGACTTCATCCAAAGGGTGGATTCAAGATAAAGGGGATGGATTTTGGGATGATATTTGATTATATCTTGGATGATCCTATGTCATTTGAGAATTGTGAGGAAGTGGATGAAATTGTGGCCTTTTATAGTGGAGGAGTGGCACTATTTTAATAACATGTCAAAGGAATTACATTCACGTTTTTCAAATTGTAAGTTGCAAAAATAATTGACCCAATTCGTTATGAGAGTGGATATGGTAGAAATATGGATATCTAAATTCTTTTTAACTATTTTATTTGTCATTTTGACCCTTAATGTTATGGTTTAGTCTATTATTATGCTAAACATAACCTTATAGTTTTCCTTAATTTTAATCACTTTCACTATTATGATTCATGAAAAAACTATATTATCATAAATTATAAATTATTCTTATTAAAAATATAAAATCCATTTTTCCATATTCAAATCACATAAGTTTCATAAATTAATTTAAAATTCATCCTACGTGTTGGATTACAATGCATGGTATTAAAATAAAAAAATTATAAACAGTTTGATATTATTATAGTTAATTAAAAATTTAAATTTATTTCAATGATATAAATTGTATTAATTGATAAAAATATGATCATATAAAATGTCTAAACCAATATAAAATATAATATATAATTATAAATAAACTAGATGAAAAATAAATTTTGAACTAAAATTCAATATTATTAGCATTCATTCAAAATTAATTGTCACAGAAAAATACCGAAAAATCACCCTAAGTTAATTTTTATGGTTTAATTTGAAATATTATGTTTATATTGACATAATAAATTTATAATTGGATAAATATTTTTATTTAAAATGATTTCACCATTAAAAGACGGAAAAATTTACTTTATGGTTTTTATGAGTGAAATTTGATTTCCTCTTCTCTTATGCCAGTCAAACCAAATGGATGATTATAAAAAATTTAATTCAATATGTAACATATATATTTATTTCAAATTACTCACTAATTGTGATTGATTTATTTTTACAATAATGAACACATTTGAAAGCATGATAGTAATAATAATAATAATTTTTCTTTTTCTATTCAATTAGTTCTTAAATTCATTTATAATTAATTAGTAAGCAATAAATTAATTTTATATTTATATATTCTATAAATAATCATATGTTTGTTAATAATATTAATAAAATATAATTTAATGGGTATGTTATATCTTATTATATTAAATAATAATTTTTTAATAACATGTCATTGTCTTCAAATATCCTGTCTTACATGTAGTGTAAGCTATCAAAGAACGTATGTCTTGTGTGTAATAAAAGATTAATATGAATAGTTCTAATTATGATTTAAAAAATATTTTATATTAATTTATGTTATTAAATTTATTGTAATGTATCTGATTATTATATTATCTATTACACATGGTGTTGTATGTAACAGATGCCATGTCGGGGTTGTGTGTAAGACATTCCCGGTTAGTGTCGTGTAGCACATGCTAAGTTGAATTCATGTGAAAGGAATGTTTGACTTAGTGCCATAAAATACATCAATGAATGTTAATTCATTTCAGAAAAACATGTAACCAAAACTCGGTGTGTTATATCTTTAGTGTATATCTCAAGGAATAGTTTTGTTGTTATACCATCTTGTTAATCATATCATATATGACTCATGTATAGTTTTAAAAACATATACCTAATACAATCTCATATATAGTGTATCCCATTTAAAATAAAATACTATCTTAAAATTTATAGATTATCAATTAATTATAATAGAAATTTCAAAATATGATCTAGTATCCTAACATTAATGGTTAAGTACATCCCCCATGCCTTAAATAAAATAATCCATGGGAAATTATCTATTGCAAGAAACCACCCATTTTAATGATTTTCTAATACATGTTCACTGAATAATGAAAAATAAAATTTAAAATTTTATTTTTTTTAACATCTAATTTTCCTATGTAATGTTTTATATCTATGTGTACTTGCTTATAATGAGTAAATATAATATCATATACCTTAAACATAATTTATATTTTAAAAATATATTTAATATATTAAATTTTACAAATTCCAAAATATTTCTAGTTACCTAGAAATAAAATCCATTTATAGTTTCACGTATTAGAATACATCCCATGTATAAGTTATATGATTACCTTTAATTTTAGGTTTTCAAATTAAAATTAACCAAAACCAAAACTAGATTAAATTTTGTGTGATTGGTTGCTAACAAATACTTTTCATGACATTTAAAAATATACTTATGTTGTGTTAATCTTAAAAAAATGTCGTTTTACATTAACTAATAATCATGACTGAATTTAATATTAATATAATATTAACAAACCTTTTTCTAAAATAGAAAAAAGAATCCAAAAATTGATATTTTTATTTATTAAATGAGTGATCACCTAATTATTTTAAGGATCATGTGGTGGTGTAATGTTTTTTTCATGACATGGTGTGACAATATAAGTGTTTTTGGGCATTATCAATAGCGGTCTATTAATTAGATCTACCATTATGGTGGGGCTACTGTTAGTAAAAAAATTTGTGATCAAATAATGATCTGTAGACTCTGTGGGAAATGAATATCTTCAATAATTCATTCATTGAGCTCCACTACAATAATACGATTACAAAAAGTCTGTTAGAGATATTGTAATTTGAGAATAAAACTAGTGAGACAGGCCTTACCATGTCGCTTGATGAGTTAGGGAACCCAAAACATATTGTAGTGTGACAAATGATTAATTAAGACTAAGTTGAAGATTATGATGGGTTACTAATGTAATATTTGAAAGCGTGATCAATTGATTTGAAAAATTAAAAATTTTATTATTGTGATCAACAACATAATTTGTTATAATATATATATATATATATATATATATAATATTTTAATTATTTTATTGAAGTGAAATTCAATTAGAAAAATTATGAAATATTTTATAAGTTCATAAATAATGCTGATGGATCCTTGAATATTCCTAATGAGTGAATTGAACATTTTCATAAAGGATACATGAACCATATAAATTATTAATGGGAATGTAGGAGGATCTATTTGATGATAAAGGGAATTGGAAGCACAAAAAATATGGTGTAGTTTCCCTATGCTAACCATGTCATGGAAAATAACATCCATATGTAGAAGAATCTCACTAGATTTCCAGTAGAAGAGCATAGTACTATTGGTGAATATAGAAAGTAAATGTTCATGATGTTTTTTTACTGCCCATATTTTGGGATATGATCTAACATCCGGTGAACCCAATAGGTTCGTAAACTACATAATTAGAACAATCAAATACTCAACGGAGGCTAATAGGTAGCTTGTGGCATGAATACATTACTTTTGAGGCTACATCAAATGATAGTTAAATAAATAAATTTCTATGTCCTTTATACTTAAATCAGCAGTCTTCTCTTAATTTAATTTCTTATAACCCTCATATTATTTCTTGTTCTATCCTAGTATTTCTTTATTTTATTTTTATATAATAAAAACAATACTAAAAATATATTTCATTTAAGGAATCACTTATCTTCCTCTTTCATCAACTACCATTGTTCACCACCATTAATTCAAGGGACTCTAGTTTTCATTCCACAATCATTAAATGGTATGGGACTATACCCTTTATGGTTACTAGCTATAGCAATTTAAACCCTGGAATCATTTTTTTTTCATATTTATTCAAAAAACATAACTAGAAAAAGTGTTTTTGAATCTTGAATACTAATAAATACAATAGACTATTACATTAAATCATCATGAAATTGAGAAGTTTGACATAGGGTATCACCTCAATATATTATAGAACACACTTACTGAATTAAATTCTCCATTTACTTTCTAAATTTTTCATGTTATTAATATTTTTTCATTGGATAAATTTTTCTATCCTTCAATGCTCTTATTCATTTATGTTATAAAAACATTTTTGTTTTATTCTTCATATTTAATAAATATTAATAATAATATCATAGTTCATAAAAAATTGATTCATTTTTTTAAATGTTTATATTAGATTATTTATATTCAATCATTAAATAATATGTTTTTAGTATTTAATTATTTTGGTAATTCTATTGAATTTTCAATGACAGATACCCCCATCTTAAAAATTTACACCAATCGAACATTATTTTAGTATCATAGGATTTGTAATTTCATTATATATTTGTTTTCATAATCATTAAAATATATTTTGGAAACTAATTATCCGATATTTCAATAATGAATCATTTATAAAATTAAATTCTTAAATATATCTCATGAAGTGCACTTTATGGGTCATGATCTTTTTTGTGATAATAATATTGGTTATTGGAAAATATTCATATTTACAATACCTAAATCTATTGGAAGTATCATATAAAAAATGTTATTCATATTTATTTCAATACTACTAAAAAGGACAAAAAAGGACAATCTATGAAATTTATTAAGATGAATTAGATGGTATGTAATGAAATTTATTTCAATATGGTTTACATGAAAATTTATTTAATCTAATTTTTATATAAAGAATAAATCTTCAAATTTTGAAACTTGTATAAGTAACTCATGAATGAATAAAAAAATTCAATAATAGATGTTTATATTTTTTTTTTCAGGAATACTAATATCTCAATATAAACCCTAGAGAATATATTTCTGACCTATTTACTCAATTCACAGATATATGTAATTATATAAAGGGAAGTAGTTACTCATTTTGTATAGTTACAATGTTGTATAAAATCTGTTAGGTTAAAAGTTAAATTGTAGAAACCAAATTCACCATGATCCATGATATTAATTACATATAGAAAATTATTGTTAAAGACATCATCAGTTATCTCAAAAAATATTATATAACTGTGACAATAATAACCTAAAAGGTTGAAATAGAGGTCAATGTAACTAAAATGTCAATCAAATTAAAATAAATAAAAAACTATTCATCTAAAATTGATTATAAGATTTATAAAATTTAAAAAAGTGTAAAAAACATCATGATTGGAAAATTATGTACTCATCACTTAGAAATGGAAAATGAATAAATTAATTTTAAATTCATTGGTTACACAAATAATGGAACCATTAAGAAATAATATCCCTTGAAAAATAGGGATGTAATGTAATAAATTCCCTAAATTAATTACTTGGTGTTCTTGTAAATATTATATTTTAACATATTAATAAACTGATGAAATTTCTATGTGAATCATGAAAAACAATGAGGTATGTGATGAACTAAATTATGAATGTTCTAGTTTTCAATATTTTTCCCCTAGAACCCATTATTTATGTTATCAAGGTATTCAAAATTTTATAGTTCAACATAAATATAGATTTTATGAAAATATTTAAAACATGATTTTTTTTACAATAACTAAAATTTATTAGTTTTATTTAGTGATATACTATAAAAATGAAACATATTATTTTGTCATAAAATAAAATGAAATCTCATAATTTAAAAATATTGAAATTCAAAATATTGATCGTAAAATACAATTACTTCTTTTACACAATTTTATGAATACATGAATATTATTTTGGGTCTCTAAATGTTTTTAATATATATCTAGGATTGGTTTTTCAAAACAATCTAGTATCAAAATCATTTCATTGAAGTAACATTTTTTAATGGATATTTCCAATTTAATATTAGTTATTATTAAAATAAATATGGTAATTTTGTTTGAAATAAATTGAATTATAAAAATGATAATTTATATTAAATTGAATTATTATCTTAAACTATATTTCTAATGTAAAATTTTCTCCTATTTTTTTTGTTTTAAAAATCACTATTGGATAACTCATATTGAACTAAGTTATGAGTATGAAAATAATTTTTAACAACCTCACCTCCAATAAACAAGAGTCTATGTCTACTATATTGGACTCTAGTACGATAAAATGAATCAAATCACTAAAAATTGATCAACATATTATTCTATAATAACCAAAACTATACAGTATTAGCTTTTTTCATTTGATTTAAAATATATAAAATAAAATAATAAAATATTCTACATTCTCAAAACTCATTCAATGATATCTTCCTAATATATTGGGTAAAAGAAAAAAAATAACATGGTCATCCAAAACAACATAAGGGGTTTATAGAGATGAATATATCACAGGTAAATAATACATAATCAATATGTAGTGGTAAATAATTGGAAAGACCTTCCATTTAATGAATAACTATATCAAGGATTCTATCTATGGGTAATATCAATGTAATAATCTTGTGGATAATAATAAATATGTTACCAATTAAGGAAACATATATTATTCTATTTCATCATCTAAAAAATAATGATATATTTACCATTTATTCCTTCTTTGAAGAATAATTACAAAATTGTGGGTGTTCAATAAAATCCCAATTTATCTACTTGTTTGTATCTTGAGACAAGTTGATGCATTGTGAGGAAATATAATTATAGAAAACACATATCTATTAATGTCCAGTGCATTACTAATATATTTATTAATCAATTTAACTGGAAAAAAACGTTTTTTATCAATAAATGACCATATTGAATGAACAATAAAAAATATCAAAACATCCCCAGTCAATCAATTACATTCATAGTAAGACACCATTTATAAGAAGGGTTAGTACATCATACAATCAATATGGTAATAAAAAGATAAATTTATATTCCAACGAAAAATGATAAAAAAATTACTAATATAATTTTAATTACCACTAAACAAATAAAATATATAAATGATCATCAATTCATTATAAAAAACGGTTTTATAGTAAAATAATGACTTTTGTACAATATAATAAAATATTAACAAAAAATTAATATTATGTTTTGCATGAAAAATATTTATTTTAAAATATTATAAAACTTCTAGAATAATAAAAAATTCATAAAAGGGTACCAAACATCAACAAAATTTGTTAACACCATATACATTAAGAAGCTATATTCCCTTTGACTTTTAATAATGAATATAAAAAATGTTTCATTAGGAAAATATTACAGAGACTTCTTAAAATCCTTATAAAAATTAAATTCTATTATAAAATTTGACTAGTAAATCATTTGATTTAATAAAAAGTACTCTTAAAGAAGTTATACATAGATGAAAATTATACCTGATCAAAAAGAGAAATATGGAGAGTTTATTTTTTTCATAATTAATTTTTTAAAGAGATAAAAATATTCAATTAAACAAGTAAAGACCTTAAATATACATAATGTATTAAAATACATGAATTTTATGGTGGTTTTATTTTAGCATTTCATCAATGAAATATATAAGTCATCCTAAAAATTTAAATTTTAACACAAACACTTTCCTTGAAAATAACATTTAAATTTAACCCATTTTATGATTAAACATTTTTTGATATGCTAATATTAATAAATAAATAAAATTTTTTATTATATACTTATAATTTTCACTATATACCCTACACAAAATATAACAGGTGTATAGTACAAAATATGTCTTATTAGGGGGGAATATAGAAGAAATATCTGGCATAGACCATATCTTTAATGTGATATTTGATCAATGATGTTATTAGGTGCAAAAAAATTAAATCTGTAAAAATTAGAAATAGAATATAATACAATTATTAATCATTCACTATATATTATAGTAAGAAAATTTCTAATAAAGTAGAAGTGGAACCCTAATGAATAATATTGTGTTAAGAAACCTCGTAGCTTATAGTACCACTTAGTTGAACATTATTTGACCACATGTATAATATATATATATATATATATATATTATATTTACATAATAGAACCGTATAAATATCTATAATATCATATATGATGTAATTATAGAATCTTATAACTCATTTTTAACAACCATTAATTATTATTTTTGTGTCATGTGTAAATGACTTCTTTTTCCAATACTATTTTAATTCAGCAGTTATATTCTCTAGGTATTGATCATTGTATATAATATAAATAAAATTAATAATTATATTAATATATTACATAATAATTATATAAATATTTTTAAAAACCTATATTAAAATACAAAATCAAAAATCAATCACATCACATCACGGACGGGTAGTCCAAACATAAAAATGGAATATGTTATCATTTTTTAATGGAAAGAACCATAAGGATGTTGATGATATATTATATTTTCATATTTCTAACTATATAATAATTATTATATATACATATATATATTAATATAATTATTATGAATATCCATGGAAGGTTGTGTTGAAAAAAATTACATCGGTTCACGATACAGATGATTTTCATACACACATTTGACAGTATTGATTCATATTTAATAAAGATGAATATGTAAACATTTACTTGAATTAACATAATAAAATATCATTATATGGGATATTCTAGTGTAATATTATTTAAATATCAAGGAAAAAGTTTTTGATTGTAAAAAATGATTAAAAAGGAATGTCTTCGGTGAAGATGATTAACTATTATTTGAAGGAGCTTCTTTAGATCTCATAATAAGGAAACAATGGTTAGTAGTTTGGAATGAAGAAGTCCCCTAAAATACCAAAAATTATGTATAAATAATTTTTTAGGTTTTTTTGATAATTGGCTCAATGTTGTGTAAATAATATTGGAGGGGTGGCATGTTTTCATCGTGATGGAAATGACAAATAGTGAATTTATAAAGAGATTTAAATATTATAAATTATATTTCATGTGAAAGTGTAACAAAGTGGCCTGGATTTAGAAGATAATATAGAATTTCGTTGAAATACATTTTACAAAAAATATTTATACATGTTTATGTTGAATTTAACGCATTACCATTTGCTTGAAACCCATTGAAAAAATCTTTTAACATTAATTGGGTTAATGAATTTATCAATTTTAAAGGGTTATATATTTACTTGTAAGGTAACCATTGGTTAATAAATGGATATTGGATAAACTTTTAGTCCATTTTGGAAACTAATTATCATATTTCAATATTTTAATGTCATAAATAATAGTAAAAATAATTAATAATACACCAATAATGTCATTTTTGACGCTATTTAGTTAATTTGACATTAAATCCATGATAATACTAATGGAATTAGAATATGAACATATAATGCTTTACTAATATGTGAAATTTATCAAAAAAAATAATTTTACTCCATTATTTTTCAAATTTATACTACTTTTGATGTTTTTAAATGATTTACTTCTTTCAACTACTTACACATTCATAGTTTCAGTGTTGTACAAGTTGTTAAGGAAGTTATATTACATCTAAAAGTGATAAAATAACATCATAATATTAATTTAATCATGATAAAAATAATATATAATATTCAATAAAAAATAATCAATATTGATATTTTAAAAATTAATCCAAATTTAAGATCAAGAGAGTGACCTTTTTTATTTTTCCCGCCTTAATATATTATAAAGGCCCTAATCAAAGAGAAATGAGAAACAAATAAAAATTCCAAAAATTATAATATTATCAAAAAATTAAACTCATCCAATTAAATTAGTGAATTTTTTTTAAAAAATTTTAAGCTTTACCACATTAGTTTTATCCATAATAAATCCATTTTTCCAAGATCATTTAAAAAATATTTATTATAGTAACTATTCATAATGAAAAAATTGAAATGGTAGCATTTAAAAAATTTGAACATACTAAAACTAGATAAATAATCCATTTTATCAAATTATATTATTATAAGTTATATGAATTAATTTAATAATAAACCCAACAAATCAAGAAGAAAACTGTTTTCCTAAAAAATCTATATAAAAAAGTTTCCTCATCTAATTAAAGTATAACATATATTTTAGTTACCTTAATTGAATTATTTTAAATCATATGGAACTAATTAAAATTATAAAATAATTAAATACCACACTTATCGTTTAAAATATATAAAAATAAAATTTAGTGTCTGATAGAATCAGTATTTTTCACCATTATCTGAAAAATCTATCTGTTTTGAAGAATAAAAAGAATTTATAATGATATTTTTACGAAGATGATTTAAAAAATAATATTATTGTTTTGACAAAAAAATATACAATTTTTCTAATTGAATATATATTATAAGTCCACATCTGTTAATAATTTGTTCCATAAATTAGTTTTCGGAAATATAAAAAGAAATTAATAAAAAATTGACCGATTATATCCTATTATTTAGAAAATAAATTAATATAAAGTGGGATATATATATATCATAATTATTTTTCTAATATTCATAAATTATTATTCAATAATGATTTTATAATGAGCATTTATAAATAATATTATATCAAATTCTATTTCAGATTAGTGTTTTTTATTCTACATGCTATAGAATATACTGGTCTTAAGTGAATTTATACTAAAATCATGTGTTATTACATTCTCCCCTACTTATATAGTTTTGAATCATAAAATTAATTCTTTTACTTTATAGAAAATATAATATAGAAATAATAACCGATATAGATTTTAACATTAACATTAATTTCTATTTTATGACCAGGTAAACTGTTATCAATGTATCTATATAAAACCTTAATATATTTTAAAAAAATGATAATAATTGAAGGTCACATTACACAATATGACCCTATAAATTTATCTTCTATTTTAATATGTTTAAAACATTATGTTACAATAATGAGGAAGTATGATAAAATATATTTATATAATTTCATCTCATTTTATCCAATTTATATTATCCTTTAATGTGGATCATAATGATGATTTTTTCAATCTTCAATCACTTAAACAAAATTTTCATTGAAAATAATATCATACAAATGATGAACAGTTATTCATCAAGTGTAACTGCGATATGGTTTGTATAATATAATATACTCAATATGAATAAACTTATTTTGGAAAATTTATCTAAAAGATTTAAATATTAAAAAATAAATATCCACCCAATCATTTCAACAAATTTTGAAACTCCAATACTCCTCAATATATTTTTAATTAGAATATAAAACCAAAAAAATTAAAATATATCACAAAATATCCGAAATAAACATAGAATTAGTAACTAAACAATATGTAGTAGAACTAAATTTCAAAAGAATTATGTGAATACATTGATCCTATATTCATATAAAACAAGATAATAACCTAAATCATAAAAAAACACGATGAAAACAAATATAGTTACAATATATAAATATATATATTTTCCTACAAAAATTACATACGAACCAACATATTTCATAAATCCAAATATGTAATAACATCCCAAATCACTCTATTATCAAATGACATAGAAAATATTGGTTACCAATATGATCCAATTTTAATCAACAACATTAGTCATCTATCTTCTCCAAATAAACATTATTATATCAACATCATGAGTATATTATGGTTTATCAATCCATTAATCATTTGGATTTCAGAAATTTCACCCTACCACTTAATCAAATTTTTTTAAGTTTATCAATCTTTTTATATATATTAAATTATATAATTTAATAAAAAATATTATAGAAGAATTCTATTATGATCAATGATTTTTATAACCTAAATATCATAGATAATATAACTCTGCAAAATATTTCTCTTACCCAAATACATAAACACTTTATTCATTACAATTCAATAATTGGGATATTCATGGTCTATCCTTGGCCTAGGACTTATCTCTCGTATTAGATAATTTTCTTGGATAATTACCACATTTCCTACACATATTACACTAAACTATAAGTAGAACATTATGATGAAATTTATTTCCATTCATTTGTCTTGTCATTTTATCATGGAAATTATTTTCCCTATCTTATTTTTTTCAACACAGAAATCATATTCATATTCTTTTGGGTCATTTCCCTGAGTGTTTCTTTTCACATTCAAATCATGTAAGAATTTTATTCTCATTTTTTATATAGTCTTCATGAACCCTTATTTTTTTTAAATTTTCAATTGATTTGTAATGTAAACATTGATAATGGTATTAATTATATATTAAATTATATAGTTAGGTATTACCATTACTTATCATATTCTATCACCCTTAATATACTCTTTATCAAGAGGAAAATCATTGAATTTTTCATCACATTTAATGTTAAATAAGTACCACTACATTCCACCTATTGACTAAAACCAAAAATCATTGTATTAGAAATAATTATCATATTTTGAGATCATGTAATCATGAAAACACTTTTTAGGATGTCTATATATTGAATAATGTATTTAAATTTACGACATCATAGGTTTATCAATGTCCATCCATGGTCATTATCTATTCAAAATTTTGATAATTGTTTATAATGAATGAGTAAAATAATAAAAGAATATCCTTTTAGAAGTTCAAACCAAGTGAGGAATAATTGACCATTCACCATGCCCTAGAAATATGGTCAAGATATAAATGAAAAATTCTTTTTAGGGTTGTTACCATTCGATGTTTCTATGTAAAAACCATGTCCACATATAGTATTTATAGAGGGATTCCTCACTAGGAAAAAATATTCTATAGCATAATTTTTTTAAAAAAATATTACCAAAAAATTAGATATATCCTTAAAAAATATTATATAGTTATATTCCAAAATAAATATTTTCCTTTATCTAATTTAAAAGGTGTACACTAATCATGCTCATATACTAACTATAAGAATCGAAACTCTAGTTTCCTAGATATAGTGTCTTCTTTATTAAGGTGGAACAATATAAAAGGGTTCACATATCTATGTATTGATCTTTTTAGAAGTACCAATAAACCAATTTTTACATGGTTCAAATTTATATTGGAAATAAAATATTGATCATAAAAAATCACATGTTTTGTATAAATTAAATTCATCTAACAAATTCTTCCACATATCCTTATGATAGTTAAAAAGCATGTCTGTTCTCAAAACTTTCCTAATATTTATTTATAGTGGATGATATTATGTATAAATAAGTTATATTATATTTTAAAAGGTACATAATTGAAAATAATTTCTATTTAATAAATTACATAATCACAAAATGAATTCACGTGTAATATCAATGTAAAAATATCATGGATAAGAATAAAATTATTATAAATAAAAAGAAATGAATAATATTATATATAATGATCTTGAACATCAAGATATATTTACTATCAATGACTTAATTTAGATAGTATAAATTAAGGGTAGCAGTACACTAAAAATCCCATTTTTATAAGTCTAGAAAACTTGTTTTTTCCCATGAGACCTATCGTTGCATTGATGGGATATCTAAATATAGGAACTATACATCACATCATGTCCAATGAATTTATGAATTATTAAATGATAAATTTAATTCCAAGACAATATTCCATATCAATAATATGGAAAATCAATAGTTCCCCAGTCAATCAAAGAACTACCACAGTGAAAACTGTTACGAAAAAATGGAATATAGTTTAGGTAATAATTATATCCATTTTCTAAATAATATAGATATGGAAGATAAATTTAATTTCCATTGGATTAAGATAATGATAAATTTAATATTTCAATATAATGTTAGAGAATAAAAAATTACTATGTGATAAAAATGTGCATCAATTCATCATAAAAGTATATTTTGTAGTAACATCATGTATTTTAGATAATGTAGCGCTACTGTAGTAGATGAGATACTATTGAAACGACGGCACTATAGCGGCGGCAGGGGTACTGTAGCGGCGGCAGGGGCAATGTAGCACTGGCGGGTACTGTAGCAGTGCGTGTACTGTAGTAGTACTATTCACATAAAAAGCTTTGGGCCAAAATTTTGGGCCTATAGGCTAAGTAATGGGCTAAATGACCACTGGGCCTTCAGGCTATGTAATGGGTCTCCCTCTGCCCATTTAAAGAGGTATTTTCTTTGTTTCAATAATAAAAATGAGGCTTCGGCCCCAACCTTTAAAAAAAATCATGTATTTTAGAGAATAGAATACAATGAATTTGAATGAATTAAAATAATTATCCACCAACTATTTTTCATTATAAACCCATATAAAACATGTGAAAGATGCTAAATATCATTAAACAGTTTTAACAACTGGAAAATCTATTAACAAAGTATTATATAAAATGTAAAATTCATTTTCCCTTATTTTAAGGAATGTAACAAATGAAACTTTCCTAAAAACTTAAAAGGATTCATTTTAACCATGTAAAAAGTAATGGATGACTTAAAATGTTCTTAGTATATTACTTCAGTAAATAGTTAGGTCTCTTTAAAAACATTTTTAGTAAATACTGGCATAGAGGAATAATATACTCAATGAAAAGGTGAAATTTGATAACATATTATTTTAAAATGTTTTTTTTCATGAAACAAGTGACAAATAGGGTAAACATTGTGAAAAAATGAAATTATTAAATATCTATATGATAATAAAATAGAATTATTTTATTATGTATATATTATATTATTATATTAATGAAAAATAAATCAAATCCCAAAAAAATGTCTTTATTATATAAATTAATTTATATTTTGTGCCTTTGGAATTGAAACCCATTAGATGTGTAAAAATGAGTTTAACATTAATAACAATAACTAGATATATATTCATCATAAATAAATCAAATGGGTTGTATATACACCACATAAATGATAATAATTGGATAATAATAAATATATCTCAGTAGAGTAAAAAATGAGAAAATCCTTTACAATGATCATATCATTAAAGTGATAGTTTATCATTGATTTGATAGTGGGTAGAAAATTTAAATCAGAAAAAAAGTGGAAATAAATTATAATATAATCATAAGTCATTTAATTCATAATAATGGAATAACACAGTTAATTTAGTAGTAGTATAATTTAATGAATGGAAATGCAGTTTAGAAACCCCTTACCTCACACTTCAACAAAGATGAATGTACTATACAATAATGTATGACAATTTTATATTTATTGTAATTATACAAATACAACCATATTAATATCATTATTGTCTTATATGTCCCACCAATAACAAATTTTCACCTGTTTATTAACAATTATTTGTTATTATCATTTTTACAAGGGTTTAATGCACTATATTTCATATGTATTTTAATTTAGGGATTATGGTCCATGTATATTGTTATTGGTTATACTTATCAGTAAATTTATCATGTTTAAAAATCCCAAATATACATTATTGAATCATCTATTAAAAGAGGCCACTAATAATGAATCATATCACTTCATGGAGGTGGTAGTCTACAAGTATGAATGATTGACAGTATCAAATTTAGAAGGGTGTCAGAATAATGAAGAGGATGAAATATTAGATTTAAATAATAATAATAAATTCATATTTATCATATATATTTATTATTTTTAGCCTTATAAAAATTCATGTCAGTTAGTAAAATAAATAAAATAAATCATTTCATGAGGTAGTAGTCTATCGGAAACATGGATTGTGGTTTTGTTTTCCATTTGATGAGGAAGAAGATGAATAAATAATAAAAATATAATATAATATCTTATTAGTATATATGGGATATTATTGTTATTATATTGGAATGGTCAGTATATAATTGATGATTTTATAAGAATATGAAAAAAGAAAGTGTTCGGTGAATAAAAATTTCTATTCTCTTTATGAGAACTTTTAGATCTCAAGTAAACATTTCTAGGTATGGTATTATGGGAATAATGGGACCATTAGATTGTGCATAATAATGTTTAGAAGTTATTTTTGTAGGTAATTTTACTCCAAGAATTTCATTTTGGATTTAAAGAATTATGGAGTTGTGGTATCCTTTTATAGTGATGTAAATGAGACAATCCAAATTAAAAAATATTTAAATATAAAAACATTAGCTTCATGTGAATGTGGCCCATATTCGAATGTATGAGTATATAAGGTCTTTCATGAGATAGGAGTTGAATTTTAGTTTGAAAATTTTAAACTAATTAAACAAACAATCATCTTATGTATAAAATGATCAGACTCACACTTCATCTTATCATTAGTGTATTATAATCATTTTCACAAACTCCCTTTTTAAACGAAAGTATGTTTTTTCAAGTATCATGGTCACACCAAAAAATGGTTTGTTTGAAATATATGTAATGATTATAAAATTTCAATAAATGTATATATTAATAATAGATCTTCTAAAATCATGAAATACACAATATATAAAAAAATGAAATACTTACAAGCTATATTTATTGATATAACTCTTTTATCCTTAAGAATAAATGTAGTCAGAAACCGTAAAAAGGTTTCCATAGTTTGATTCCTCATTTAATGTTTTACCTTTCTATACTAGGAAATTCATTAACTTTATGTGGGAATAATATTTTTTCTATTACATGGATGAAGTAGACATGATGATAAACACTTATCTTCTGAGCCCTTGAAGACTCAATCTGATGGATCAGATTCATCATCTACCTATACCTATAATCCCTAAATCATTAAAATTATTGGAAATAGAACTCAAAAGAAAATTTTCTAAAGGAATCCACCCTAAAAAGGATTCATTAAAATGACAAGTCTCTAAATTTTTATAGATACTATAAATGATAAGTTCATTCTATAAAATATATTGAAGACTTGGGTTGTGAAATTTATCATCTCCCTACTCTTAAAATGTCCTCTTATTTAAGGGTTAATCTCTATCGGTCATTTTTTATAGTTAGTTTCAAAATCCTCAAACAACATGAACTTCAATGATTATATGTAACTAATTTCCTAATGTGGTTTTGTTTAGCACCATAGTAATTCTAATAAGTATTCATTGTGATATAAACAAGTCTAAATATTTTAATTATAAACATATGTTATTATGATGACTTTTTTTATTTTTTGTATAAATGATAAACCAAATAAGTTTTATTCCAATGTATCAGAACCATTATCAATAAAATGTTCATGGCTTCTTTTAGTATGATAGAAAAAGAAAAAAACAAAAAACATGTAAAAATAAGGTGAGTTGGTTGAAACAAATACAACATTTATCTGATAGAACATACCTAGTAATGATAATATTTTATTAAAAATGAAAAATAATTCTTTCTACATCAGGTAAAAATTAATGTTTTCTAAAAAACATACTAAAACACTCTGGAATACAAATTAAGTAAACAGTGTTTTCAGAGATTGGGTTTTATTTACAAATCTAATGGAATTGGAAAGTAAAAAAAATTAAAACTTCCGACAAAAAAAATCACCCCCATTTTGAAATCAAAAAATTAAATACATAAATGAAAATAAATACCTTTAAATAAATGGAATCCTTTCACTATTTTAAAACATTTATGTTATAGTTCATAATTCCGCATCAGTTTATAACCCATTTATGATATGATAGAATGTATTAATATTTCAACCCCTAAAAACAATATCTTCCCTTTATTTGAAAACTCCAACATAAATATATCCATAAAATTTTTCTAAAAGATCCACTTAAACACATATCCATATAAATTTTCTCAAATTTTATTTTCTTTCCCATTTGTTGTGCTTCATAAGAAATATCACCCATTCTAATTTTCTAAATGAATGGGAATGCAAGCATTGTTTCCAAAAATGTTAATTAGGGAGAAAATAAAAAATAGTTTTCACATGAAATAATCAATAATAGTATAAATAAATCAATGAGAAAACATCCAATAGATATTAGAAGACAATAATTAATATAATATATGATGAATATTCAATTAAAGATGTAAACTATTAATTTATTTTAAAAATATACATCGAAAATATAAATATGTTCATTATTTTTATATGGATCTTTATATTTTCCTTCATCTTTTTAAACTCATATTGATCATTATAATGATTGATGATTATCTCTTTGATGACTTATTACTTCCTGAATTCATTTTAATCCCTAATAAAGATCAATTCATTTTCACATGATCTCAGTCTTTTATATTCCAACTATAAAACATAAATTTTTACTTTAAAAACATATAATTGCTTTATCCAATCATCAATTTTATCTATGGATACTTCTATAAACATCACCTGATCAGAAACATCTGAAGACAACATATTAAAATATTTTTCCATTTATAAAAAAACATTCATCACTTCAAAAACTAATATTTATGATCCCTTATATCTCCGTACACATTATTATAGTACTTAATAATATTATTATATGATCTTTTCTATGTTTGATATTTTTTTGGAAAAGTTTTATACTTCATATACATCTAGATAACTGATTTAGTGAGAAATATAAACGAATTTGTTGTCTTATTGAGACTATAATAAATGATTTTACACCTCACCACATGTTTTAGAAAATATGTTATAGTATCAGATAATTGTATTACTTTTTGGAATATATAGATAGATCCATTATAAAAAGTTTTTTCCTCTATATATGATGAGCAAGGTTATGGTTTTGGAGTTTTTGTTTTGGAAACTTCTGCACCAACTTTTGATGCATCCATATAAATATATTTTCCATTCCTTGAAACATTATTTTCATCAAAAACTACAAAAAAACACAGTCATATATAACTCAATATTTCTAGAATCTTTTGTTTTTGATTTTTGACCTCGATCTTTATTGTCCTTTATTGATGGCCTTTCATTATGTCTCATTGATGAATTTTGGTCCACTTCTGATCACTTTTCTTATTAAGACCCTAAAATGTTTCAATGATTATTATAATATGTAGTATAAAGATATCATGTTGAATTTTATGATTTATTTTCTTTAGAGCCTATATCAGTCATTTATTTTTCATTATCTTTATCATCAACTTAATTTCTCATTGTTCCTATTCAATTAATTCATTTAATTATTATTCTATTTCATTCTCTTATTTTTCATCTTCTTATTTTTCTATGAATTCTTAATCCTGTTATTGTTTTCATCTTCTTTTTAATCATCTTCAAGTTATGTATGTAATTGTCTTGTTATTTTAAAACCACCCTTTCTAACTAATTTCAAAAATGATTATTTTTCTGATACCAATTATACTTTAAGACCATTCTCTTTTCCCTTATCACTAACTATAGAGACCATGATAAGAATATGGTATGTTTCCAAAAATTCAATTCCAGTATCATGATTCATTTATCGATATAGAAAACTGGTAAAATATGATTCTCAAATACAATTTCAACACGTTTTTTAAAAATAACAAAAATATTTTCATATTTGAATATAAAATATTAGTTAATTTTCTTCACATTATTCTTCAAAATCTCCTTTAGTAAGAAGTTTCAAGGCTAGGACATGAGCATTTTTTAATCCAAACTTATTATCTTTGGGTTTCTTTTGATCGTTATGTGCCATGTGTTCTTCAAATTCATCATCTAAAATTTTATTTTCATTATTTCATTTCTTATATGAATGGTATGAATTAGGGTATATTTTTTCATGACATCCTAATCTATATTGAATGGATGAACCTATGACTAAATGCCATCATCATTATCAACTATTTTTTTATTTAGATAAAAAACATGTTTCACTGTTAAGATTTTGAATTCAAAAATAAAATAAATATTCTCTCAGATCAAGTATGTCTTATTCTTAATATTGATATTTTTATAATACTCGCAAATAAATTGTTAATGAATGATGGAAAAAAATGTTATTTTACATCATGGAAAAAAAATTTATTTCTCTACGAAAAAGGAAAAAAATAACTATCTTCATTTTCATCATGTTAACCATGAAATTCAAAATTTATATTAGATTCCATAAGTGTTCATGTATCACCTTTTCTTTTTTTCTAATATCATTAGATTAATAATTTTAATACTCAATTTTCTAGTGAAATATGATTTACTTTATTGACCTTCTCATTACTTGAGAATATGTAATCTTTTGCAACTATTTTCACAAAATAACTATGCTTATCTGATAATTTGTGTGATAGTAAATAATCATCTCCACCATTATGAACACCATAAAAATGAACTAGTATTTTATAAAAAAAATTATATTTATTTTCAAATAGATTGAAAGAGATATTTTCTTTATAACCTTTATTTAAAAACATAGTGTAGGCATAAAAATCTTTAATAATATCAGGATAGTAAAAAATCCTTATCAGGTTTCTCTATAAAAAAAATTTGTCATCCTTGTAACAAAATTATTATTTTGTTATTATAATCATACTTATAAATTCCAGATATCTCCATAATTCATTCTATAAAAATCTATATTTTAGTGTAATCATCTCTAGTTATCATTGTAACAAGTATTGAATTGAATATTAGATGAAATCAAGAACAAGTGTACTGTTGTGTTTAACATTTGATGAGAGTCATTAAAAAATAACTGAAGGACTGATATGGTTTAATGGAGTAACCCACCTTTATATATTTGTAGAGAGGTTGTGGTTTGGATTCTAAAATAAGCAATTGTTGATATTATAACACTAACGGATTCAGCCACCGTTATTCAATGCTGAAATTTTGACGTGTATATTTCATGTTTTAATGCTTATAAAAATATTTATTAGAGTGATAATTTTTGCAATTAAAAAAAAATTATGAAAATAAAAAAAGTCAAATAATGAAACTAATATTAGAAGTAATAAATAACTTTTTAAACTGTAGTAATTTATTAGTGAAAAACATAATAAAAGAAAATATTTCTTTTTTAGAGTAGATCATTTCAACTTTATGAATAACCTATTCATCATAGATTTTTTAAAATTTATATATTATGATAATTTTATAATTAAAATATATTTCTGATAGTTCTACAATGAAATATTTTATTTTATTATAATAATGAAAATAGATTAACATGGTTTTATAATAAAAACTCATTATTATAGATTCATAATTAAAACTAATAAAGATGAATGTATGATTAAAATATTTTTTTTGGAAAAGTTTGTAATAGTTTTTTATTTTGGAATAATTATAACATAGAAAACATTTTTATAAAAAATGAAATTTTCTTAAATTTGTTTCTGGAAAATTCATTATAATAAAAAACATGTATAAAAATTTAAAATTTTTAGGAAAACATTTTAAAAAAAATGAAAATATATAATCCCCTAATAAAGATGAGTTTTTAAATGTATGGATATTGTTAGAAATGAAAAATATATTAATTATAACATATCATTTATCATTCCAAACATTTGTTTAATGTATTCAAATATATTGGAAGTATGGTTTCTTGTAAAATTATCAGCATATTGTACTTGTGTTCTGATGAAATATAAAATTATATATCCTCTAAGTGTGTGATCCTAAAATAATGGATATATTATATCTATATTCATAGGACATGAGAGATTTGATTGGTTTTTTCTTAATGAAATGGAACTTGTTTTGTTCCAAAGTATATGAGATTTAGTAAAACTCAAGTAATAATGTATTAGAGTGTGTTACATTCATGACACTTGATCACAACCACATCTAACTAACCTAAATTCATATTCAGTAATTAAAATCTGTTCTATGTATTGTTTCATGCAAAAATATGAATGTAAATATTCTCCTATAAATTTAAAAGTTCTTGATGTAATTTTCTTATCCATTCTACATCCACCAAAGACAGCATCATAAGAAAAATTTAATTCAAAATTATTTCTAGAAGAATATTATAATACAAAATCCATTACTCCATTGAGGTAACGAAATATTTTTACAACATAAACATGAAGTTATTTTGGATTTTCATGATATTTTAAATACAAGAATTATAAAAACAATACATCTACATGACAAGATGTAAAGGAATTTATTCTTCCAATAATAAATTTATATTGTATATAATGAACTGGTTTTCTGGCATCATTATAATCTAAACTATTGGATTTACCAATGGGAGAACTAGTAATTTTAGTTTTCTCATATCCAAATTTCTTATGAAAATATTGAAATACTTATGTTTTGATATAAAATTACTACCCAATTTTTGTTATATTTAAATGTCAATACAATATGTTAACTCACTCATCATAGTAAATTCAATCTTAGATATCACAAGATCACAAAATGATATGTTAATGATTTTTGAGTTGACTCAAATATAATTCAATGAATATATACTTGTACAATCAAAATGTTTTTTTTAGAACTACTATTGGATCTAATGATCCCATACTAATTTTTTTTATAAAAAAAATCTTTTTTACCTATCATTCTAATCTTTAAAAGGCATTTTTAAGTCAATAATGTTCAATGGTGAGTTTATAAACATGATATTAATATTTTTTTCAACAAATTGTGGTTTATTAACATAAAATTCCTCCAAAACATGTCTATTACAAAAAAAACACTTGTCTTCCTTTAGAAAAACATTGAAATTAATGAATGTTTAAATAAATATAAGTAGTTAAATAGCTTAAAGCCTCCCTACAAATGGATATATTTATTCATAGACTATTTTTATGGAGTTTTATAACCCATTGAATCTATTATATATTTATTTTGAATTATTGTACCATTTTCATCACATTTATTTTGAATCCTTGTTTTAAACAAATTATAGAAGTTTCGTTTGGTCATTCAAAAAAAAACTGGACTTTTTTTCATTCAATCTCATTTACTTATCCATGAATATATTTTATCGAATCTTGACCCAGAAAATCCTTATCAGGATTTTTAGGTTCATATTGAGATAAGAAAGCTATATGTTCTACTATATTTTACATGTAACATCTTATCCTAACTTGTTGATCTATATCACCAATGATATAATAACTAGGTTGATTCATATAAAATAACTAACTTCATGGATTATGAAAAGTCTGTTTTTCAATAATAATTTTATCATTTTCATGAAGAATAACATTCGAAAAATATTATTGAGTTATTTCTATAGGATAATTATATTCAAATATATGTTACAAATCATTATTAGAAATAACAACTGAGCATGAAAGTTAGATTAGTCTAAAAACAAGGGGTTCAGTTTCATCAATCATATCATTCACCATTTCCTCAACAATACAATAATTTATAATAAAATCTATATATGAATTAGTAATAGTGGAATAACATAAATAATTACATCGTTGGATTTGGGTGAAATCTTATGTAAATTATCTTTAGTATTCATAACGAATACCTTTCAACCACAAACCTTGAAAAATGAAACAGTTTTATTTTATTCTTGTATACAACCCATAAATATTTCTATTAATGAAATGTATAATTAATACATGTTTTATAGTAGAACATGTTGAACAAACTACATCGGCCAAAAAAAATTAGCAATTGAATATTCACTCATCAAGGTTCTAGTAATCTCTGTAAGAAAAACATTTATTCTTTTAAAAACTGCCTTTTTTGTACTGTTTTATTTTCTAAAAATTTCAGTATAATTCCATTCATAGTATAAAAATATTGAATACCATTATTACCAAATTCTCTATCATGATAACTACAAATATTTTTTAATGAGAGTTCAATCTCATCTTTAACACTTGTTATTATTTTTAAAACTACTAAAGGCATTAGATTTTCTTATTTGAAAGTGGACAAATATAAATTTGTTGTATTCATCAACTAAAATATATACATAGTATTTGAAACTAATAATTCTAGTTTTGGTAGAACTAAATAAATACATGTGCATTAGCAATTATTATTTAGTAGTTGAGATTTCTCTAATATATTTAAGTATTGACATATATTGTTTACTATATTTATATGGATCAAAAAGAATTGATTAATGAAACCCATGTTTTTTAAAATTTTTAAAAAGTCCTTTCATTGTCAACTTATCAAATTTTATTAGGCTACAGTGTCTTAAGCATTGATTCAATAACCACGATTGGTCTTCTATTTCTCTAAGTTATGGCATTTCATGGATCCTAAGGACTTCTAAAATTAGTGTGTAGACATTATCATGCTGATCTAAATAAATAAAAAATTTATTGTTTGAACTATGAACAATAAACTTATCATTCATAAAGTTCACTAGATAACCTTCATCACATTATTTACTTATTCCTATATGGGTATTCTTAAGACCTATAATAACTAAAAAAATTTAATTTTTTGTTTCTACTAAGAAATAAAATTAGACATATACAAATTATTTCTCTTTGAGCGTTATCTCTGAATGTTACCCTTCCACCTACCAACTCGATAATATTCCTAAAGAAACCCTTTTTTCAGTATTGTTTACACAGTAACCAGTAACCATGTTCGAATTTTCTTGTTGTTTTTACTTCATATATTTTCCCAAAAATAGAAAGATTAGTTTTTTGGAACCCACACCTTCATGGGTTTGGTAATATTAGAAATAATGATTTTTTGTAACCAGAATTGACCTTTTCTTTGGGAAATATATCAATTACATATAAAAATAATCTTTTTAAAAACCAAAAGAATAAACAATATTCAATGATAATATTTTCTTCCAATGTAAACCACAATGATACATATTGAAAAAATGTGGCAATATTAATAAAAAATAGTATTAACTAAATAATGATTTTTTATTTCTAAAATCTATTCTCTAATTATTACAATAAGGTGAAATTATTTTTTTCTTTTTTTTTCAAAATTTCTTTATCTGTGGAAAATATAGTAATATGTTTATTAAAATTAGATATTATAATTTTATTCCAAAAAAAAATTAGTACAAATTAAAAATAATAATATAACAATTTATTACATTCAAATCATTTTTATTTGAAATATATTTTTTGAGTTCTATATTGAAATTTTATTTTTAAAAATTATACATATCAAGCTCTTTAGGGAGATATAACATTTCATTAGTTATGAATTTTATTCTATAATTTTCATTTTTCTGTTTATCTTTCTCATCATAATTTTTAGTACGAACAATGAAATTTTCATTTTATAAATTTTTTGAAAACCATGACACTTCCCCACAACAATGTTATGTATTGCTTCTATTAGGTAATGAATATTCATGATTATAAAATTTAATTTTTTTATTATATCATTCAGGATTTTTAGGACATAAGTATAAATAGTTAAATGATACATTAGAGTGTACCTTTTTTATTAGACGTTAATTTTCTAGCAGAACTTTATCAAAAGGCCAATGATCCTCTATCTGGAAATATTTTTGTCAAAATATCAATTTGAAGAACTATCTCCATGACAGGTAGTACATGTGTTAGAATATTTCATATCAATGATTCATTTATTCTTATGATTCTTGATATAATTTCTATTTGAATTTATTTCCTTCCTATCACTGATTTTGATATTTGGAAAATCATTTATGATATTTCCTTCCTTTTCCATTCATAACTTGTATCCTAGGAATCATTTTTTTGACTCTTATCATTAAAAATATTTTTATATCTACTTTGTAAATAATTCATTCCAACTATCTTTTTCATCCTTATATTAATATTTTCCCATTCATCTTATTTTTTCTGATCAACTAGAATTTGGTAAACAAACAACATTCATTTTTTGGATTCAAAAAATTCTTTTTTGACTAATCATTTTCTGGTATAGTAAATGTTGTAGAAAAATTATCTTTAATGTTTTATTTCTATTCTTATTTAATCTATCATTAATATTCATTATTATATCATGAGGGTACTACTATTTTTATCAATTGTTGGGTTGATAATCTTCCTTTTGTCATCCATATCAGTTCTGTTATATTCCTACTTACTTGAAATTATATGTATAATATTTTAAACCAACATGTTTTCCTCAAGACCTCTCTATCCAAGAGACATTAAACTGTTTATAGTAGTCAAATACCTTTCGTGTATCTTATAAACTATCTCACTATGTTCAAAATCAATTACATGGTAATCAAAAAATAGCATAGTAGTCTTGCATCAATGACTTTCTAATTAACAAAATTATTAGAATATATCTTCTTCTAAATATTGTTAATATCTTCAAAAGATGAAATCTGAATGTATGTACTACTTTTCATGTAACGTAAAAGAATATTTCTCACTATTTTGTTCAACTGATTCTCTTGTTTCTCTTGGTTTGTGAATGTAGTAAAATATTTATCACATAGCTTTTAATTTCTAGTAAGAATGAGAAAAATACCCATATCGAGAGTTAATAACAATACATATCATCATATCTCTCCATAATTCATTGTCATAACCATCAAAAATAGGTGGCCAACATGGTCTGAGATTATCAGGGGTTGCAATATTAATACATTCCATCTAAAAAATAGGAACTATGTTTTACACATACATATTAGTGTATGATAGTTTATGAACAATTTGTTTAAAAATTTATATTAAAAATTGAGTTGATATAATGAGTAAAAACTCATCTTTTATAAGCTGTAAAAACCTTATTTGATACCGATTTTTGGATTACAATACTATATGATGGATTATAATATTGGGTGGGTTAATTGTAGTATAGAAAGCCTAAAATAAACCAATAGACAATGGTCTTATTAATATATTGATCTAACAGAGTCATATTTTGATGAATATAGAATTATAATAAACTTAAAATATTATTCCCTTAAATCAAATTATGTTTCATCATTATCACAATTGCAACTATTAAAAGGTTTTTTTGAAAGCTAAGTATCAACACTAACTTTCTAATACATGAACAGTGAAAAATAGATCCATTAAAAATAATAACTACAAACCATATAGAATTAATAAATAATTAAAAGATATATTAATACATATCAATATTTTAACATAAAGAGCATAGATAGTTAGAATCCATAACAAAAGGATTGAACATTTTTAAACCTCCTATAATGGTTTGTATTTCCCTATAAGGAATTCCCATAATATGATGATCCAATCAATCTATGTCTTCTTATATTATGAATCCCTTGATATGATGATTAATATCAATCTTCTTAGACCTAGAATCCCTCAATCTATTGGATCATATTCAATATTATCATATCCATATAATCCCATGACCATTACAATGATAAGACTCATAATAGAAAACAAAATGTTCTAAAGGAAAAAACACCTAGAAGGATTCAACAGAATGAAAAATCACTAAATTATTGGAATGACTATGAATGAGATGTTAACAAAATGAAATGTTTAGAAGACATATCATGTAAGATGTGTCATGTCCCAACTCATCAAAGACATCCTATTTATAGAAAATCCTTCAATAGTAGTATTTTAGAGTTTTTTGTAACAACCTCATATAACATTTTCTTGACGGACAATCTATAAATTAATACTCGAAAATTTTAAGATCCATTATAATGATAATAATATTATATACTATAGAATCATTTCTATATATTCTGATTATAATCTTATGATAGTCTGATAGACATACTTATTTTTTTCAATTTGATAATCATTATAAGGATCATTCAGATGTATTGGTACCATTATCAGTGTGATGGTCATCACTTTTGTATGTTTGATAGAGAAGAAAAAATATCACTAACATCGAGAATAAAATTCATCTCGATGAATCAGGCCTATCATTGATATGATAGATCATTTTCTTGAATGAATAATTCATAATCATAATAAATTAGAATTATTTCCACATTTAGTTAAAAGTAATTTTGTCAATAAAAACATATTAAAACACTTTCAACATAAAAATTTAGAAACCAATTTATTTAGAGCGTGTCCTTGATTTAAAAAACTAATGGATTAAAAATTTAATATGGAATTATTCTGACTCAACATAACCATAAGTCTATAATTTCAATTATTAGATTGGAAATTCTATAAATCTCTTCAAAAAATAAATAAATAATGGTTAGGTTTCTGTTTTATTTTAAACCATATCATTTTAAGTGACATCATTGTTCTAAAATTTTAACCTTCACTATAGTAATGACTTTGGAAATATTAAAGAGATTTCATTTTATATTGCATCTACCAATGGGGAAACAAATTTATATTTTAGGAAATTTTATTCCATTTATCATCCAACTTTTTCACTTTTAGGATTCTTCTAATTTAAGAATTCTTTAAAAATGATTTCTTTTCATAAAACATCATTAATGTCATTTTTTAAAATATTCATTTAATTTTTATTTAGAGATATGAATACCGTAATATAATTGAAATATAACCATTTTAATAAATTAATATAATTTTATATTTATCTAAAAATTTAATTAACTAAATAAGTTATTCATATTATATTAATTTTTACTTTTTAAAATTATTTCAAAGGATTTTTGAACTACCAGCAAAAGCGTTTTGTCAAAATTTTATAATCATTTATGCTAATAACATAATAATTAAATATTTAAAATAAAAAAAATTATAAAAATAAATCTCTATTCTAACACATTTTTTTTATACCTACTTAAACATTAATGATGCATTTTAATTAAATAAATTGACATCTTTATTTTTTAACATAAAATATTACAATGGTTGTAAGAAAATATAAGTTTAAAAATGTTCACATAGTACATTTTTGGAATATTATTGATGAAGTATAAACAAAAACTGAAATACAAGATTTTTTTTAATTAAAATTATTTATTATCAAAGTATTTTTGAACATAATAATCCCATCGAACATTTACCATGGTAACAAATATTTACTAAGGTAAATATTTATAATTTCAAAAAATAAGAGTGATATTTTAACCAAATTCTAACCACTAGATTTGAAATATGAGATATATTTTATCGAATTGAATTCCTACATGTGGAATAAATTACAAAAAAAAATATACCAAGGAAAGGAATGAAAAATTGTTTTCTATAGAAAAGTATTTTTATCTGTCAATTTTTTTACTTTTCAAGTAAATATAAATTCTAGTTTAAATAAAATACAATAGATTGAGATTAACCATATAGAATTAATTAAATTTTATAAATAAAATCCAGTAAAATGGTAACTATTAATAAATTTAAATGAAAATACAATATTCATTAAAATTATTATTTACACTATTCACTAAAAATCATACTTTTTTGAAAAATACAATAAAATTAACCTAATTATTGTTTTTCATTGTTGATTTAAAAAATTATATCCACTTTATGCTATATAATATCAAAAAATTTAATAAATAAATTTAAAAAAAATAATTAAAATTTTAATCTTTTTAAGCATATTTTATCATTTAAGAATATAATGACTTCATTAAAAAGCTGAGTGCCTATTTATTAAAAAATAATAATTACATTAATATCTTGTATGAACATTATATATTTATTACATTAATAGGTTACCCATATTATTACATTCCACTTCCCTAACTATATTATAATGTGCATATATAAATAATTTTATTTCAATGATTGTTTAAGCTCGGTGTTTTTTATTCAACACTCTATTGAATATATATTTTTAGTTATAATATAAAATAAAATATAGGGGTTTTATATTATCTTCTAATTAAATAAATATTTCCCTCAAAATTTGTATTCAATTTTCCTAAATTATATATAAAATAACATTAAAAAAATATTTTTTTTTTGTGAACATTAATTTCAATATTAGGACATGGAAAAAGATATTCATGTATCTCTATAATACTTGATTTAATTTATAAAATCATGCCATCGTAGTCAAGTGTTAATTTCTATATGAGATTGAATGGATTTATATTCACTTTTCATAAGTTTAAAGAAATTCATTTTGTAACGCCCCGACCCCAGCTACCTAGAGTCGGTGCATTACTTCGTAACATTGGCATGATCACAAAAGATCAAGTCTCGAAATACCAATTAGTTTAGTAGCCTTGGAAACACTAGATAAATTCATAAACATTACATTACATCATAAAGTAAAAAACTACAATAACAAAGTCTCTATAGTCCACACTCATATCCTCTTCTGACAATCCCTGCAGGTCATTCATAAAATACTACTTCACATCCTGGAAAATATTAAAACATTGAAAGGGGTGAGCTCAGATGCTCAGTAAGGATAACAATATTGCGGAAGCTTTCATAAATAAACATTAACATTTAAGGCAATGTATAACTAAAACAAAAGCCTTTTTAAACTTGAAATTCAGCATAATATGGCAAAAATAAAATTAAATAATGCCATTTACTTACTCACATGGATATTCTACTAGTCGAATAATCACATGCAATATCAATAACCACTTTCATAATGAGGGAATGTATAATGCCAGACATTCTGAAACATTTTGTCAAGGCCTCAGCCAAGACGTCTAAAATGATTAAGGCCTCAGCCAAAACCATAAATCAAATTGGGAAAGGGCCTCGGCCAATTCCACGTCTAGTTGTCTGATGAGTCCTACCGATGCAATTTTTTTAGAAGATACTTATGTTTAAAATTTCTCAAATATAATCCAGTGTTTTTATGAAAATATTATGCAAGCTTCTGAAAACAAAATAACTAATTCTGAGACTTCTCGACTAATTACAGGCCATGACTGGTCTACGCCCAATCCCTTCCTGTCTACCACACTCGAGAGTCGGGTTTTCGGAAAACATTTTTAAGCTTGCGTTAAATACGTATACATTTTCACTGGATTTTCATATATTTGATAGAAATATCTCTTTTTTTAAATTATTTAAAAATCACATAATTATAAAATAATACTTTTTGAATAAACGTAAAAGTCAAAGGGGTTTTTACACCCAATAAAAGAAAGTTGTGTATAAAACAAAATATGCCTCAATGAAAGGAGATTGAGACGAAGTCTTTACCAAGATCATTTTTTTAAATAAAATAGGTCTATTATGTGTATTCAATATAAGTACACATAAATAAAGTAAAAATACAATATAGGACATAATAATATCATAACATAATTTGAAAGTAGGAGATTAACCCAAAGAATGGAAATTGGGTTAAAAAATTCCATTACAATGATCATTTTTAAAATAAAATAAATCTATTATGTGTATTGACTATAAGTACACATAAAGAAAGTACAAATAAAATATAAGACATAATAATATCATGACATAATTTGAAAGTAGGAGATTAACCCAAATAATGGAAATTGGGTTAAGAAATTCCCTTACCTCGTGTAAGACTTGACTCAACCGTTCTTTAACCTCCTCAAAATCGGGTAACTCTTTTTGATTTGAGCCAAAGGCTTCCTTGGTCAAGGTTCTGCCCAAAGTGAGGCTTCTATGAGAAATATGGGGAAGTTGGGAGAGTATTTGGGAAGAGTTTGGCCGAGCCAAATGTCTTGAAAGTTTAAATGAGGTGGTAGAGGTGGGGGCCTTTTATAAGTGGAGAGGAGGGTCACTCTTGGAAAGTAAGGAAATGTTACATTATTACACAATGATTTTAGGATTCCAAAGGTCCCACACTCATATAATTAGAGGATAAGGATATAACGGTTCTAAATCTACCCATCCAATAGTCTTTGGACAAGTGTAAGCCTTGGATTGTACATTACCTTTTCATTTTATAAAAATCGTTAAATAATGAGGTCACCACTGCATCATAATGATGTCATAAATAATTTAATTTGTTTAATGTTTAAAAATTATACAAAAATACTATGATGTAGGAAATCTTTTTATCTTTCCAATGAATATTTATAGTCAAAAATATGACTTGTATAACCCCATGTAAAAATTGTTTTAGTAAAACATTTCATGTTTGTGTCATTTTTTACTTTAACATTAAATAAAAGGTATTTATGTCATTTTCCAACTAAAGTGGCTCCATGGGGTCCCCAAGTTGACCCATGGATTGTCTTGGTCGGCCATGGAACATCCAATGAGGGTAGGACTTGTGTCAACCTCATCTCATATTATTAAAACATTATTTTTACCTTAAACTACACTAATTACCTCTAATCACGATTAAGAACTTAAAAGTTACTATTCACCAAAAAATTATTTTAATATCATTGAACCACATTTTACTTCTTAATGTCAACCATGTATGTCGTATTTTTGAAAATCAAATCATAGAAGTGGTAATATTTCATTTAAACGAAAAATCAGTTATTTAACTACCACTTAGTGGTTTCACTATTCATCAAAAATTGAAGTTTTTCAGAACAATGCCAAAATTTCACCCTAAGCTATAATTGATATTCCAAATTAAAAAATGATGTCTATTTTACAAAATTCCAAACATATAAGTTTCATTAATTAATTTTATAATTAATTCCCGCTATCACAACAAATAGCGTGTTTTTAAGAAACAATTTATATTAAAAGATTGGAAATTTTTTATGTCCAATTTCAATTTTAAATTAATTCTAATGACCACCATTGGATAAAATGGTAAAAATATATTCTAATTATAATTTAAAATCACTAAATGGTATAATTTATCACTATAAATTATTTTGATTAAAAAATTTGTTTTTAAGTATTTTTCACTATTCATAAAAAATTAGAAGTTCCCAGAAAAATACCAAAAAATCAACATAGGCTAATTTCGATATTCTGAATCCAAAAATGAAGTCCGTTTTGAAATATAAAATTTCTATAATTTTAAAAGGTACTTATTACTATTTATAACGGCTACTTTGATTAGTCGCGGTGTGTTAGAACTCGAAGTTGCGTACAATGCAATCTATTGCATTATTGAATGAGAAGCGTATCATAGAAGATCAGGGTGTTACATTCTCCCCTCCTTCAGTAAATTGAGTCCTCGCAATTTGAAATTTTTTTCTTTGAAAATAAAAGGGTGAAAATAGAAAATACCTTTGTGGAAACCCCACATCGGAAATAAGGTTAATAAAAATATAACTTTAAAATATAGAAAGATAAGTACAAAGGTCACCCGAGATAGACCATACTAGGATTCTATGAAAATATGGATATGGAAGAAAAACAAACCATCAAGGTCTGATGGAGAGTTGTAGAAAACAAGATTAAGAGAAAGTTAACCACAAGAAAATCAGAAACGTGTGATTGGTTAAATGACCATTGAATCCCCAGTTGGAAAAGTTAACCAGCAACGTTTTTGTTTGAAGTTACCTTTTATAAAGTTGAGGAATTTATTAAGAGATTTAATAAGAACATAAGGGAATATACATACTGGTCATCTAGACTTTAATTCTTTAAAAAAAAATTACCACAAACCCATCTTTCACTCTAAAAGGTAATAGAACTCAAAAATATTCTATTTCTCCTAATTGTATAAGGTTCTAAATATTAACACATACCATTTAGATTAGTAAAACTATTTTTTAATAACCAGGGACTTCCTGTAGGCTAGTGGTAGGTAATAAAGGCATGTCGCACTATGATTGTGGGTTCGATTCCTGCAGCTTTGTCCGACGCGACGGGTTATGCCCCACCCATGCATGTTGTCATTTTCCTAAAACTATAGTATTATAATATTACAAAAATAATCTTCATAAATTTTTTAACCTTAAACAATACTATCCAAAGATCAACTTAATCCACTCCAACCTTTATAGTTATCCAAAATACCTCTGTCCAGACTTTCTCTAAAAGGTCTCTTAATTCCAAAATCAATTTTTCAGATTCCCCAAACAAAGTAAAGTTTCTCTAAAAATATAATTAACTTCATCATATTAAAACCTTACTGAAATCAACAAGTACTTCAGTACAATCCTTATATATATATCACATTATTCTAATAACCAGAATATAATCTATGAGTCCAAAAGCACCAATACATTAGTTATTCTGCTTCAACTGTAGTAACAGCATAAGATTGTCCTTGATCCCTTGGCCTTTTCTAAGGTAAGTTTCCCTAACGCTTAGGACATTCATTTGCATAATGACCCATTTATCTACAATTGTAGCATTCAACATTGATAGCCTCTTTCGTTCCCTTGCAATCACGAGCCTGGTGACCCTTTTCTCCACATTTATAACAAACTCTCATTCCTTTTATGCAAGTACCAGGGTGATTCCTCCCACAATTATCACATAATGGGAAATCCTTCTTTCCCTTTTTCCCTTTATATGTCTCTTGTTCCACCGTTCTCTTCTTCTCTTGCTTTACTTTGTTGTCATAAGACATAGAGAATTCCTTTTCTGTCTCGATAGCACACGAGACAATATCTTCGTATGATGAGTAGGATTGTGATACTAAAGCTCGACGGAGAAATGGTTTTAACCCATCAATGAAATGATCAATCTTACTCCTTGGGTTACGTATATAATCAACAGCATGCCTCGCTAACCTTGTAAAGTTAGCCTCATACTTTGCGACATTCTCATCCTCCTTTTGTCTCAGACTCAGAAATTGCCTTTCCATATCTGCTCGATGGTCATGAGGAAAGTATTTTTCTAAGAAAAATCTCTTTGTACTCCCTCCATTCCATATTCGATACGTCATCATCTTCCTTTGTGTTTTGAATCAGCGACCACCACTGATCGACATCTCCAGTGAGGTGGTAAACTGCCATGACAACCTTCTCCTTTTCGCTACTCCCCAAGGCATGGAATATTTTCTCTAAGTAGTTTATCCATTGCTCATCTACTAACGGATTTGTACCCCCATTAAATGTTGGTGGTTGTTGCCTCATGATGTGGTCTAACATTGATCCTCCACGTTGTGGATCAGGGTGATCCATACGAGTAAGGTTATTATTCATAACTTGAGTGAGTTGTCCCAGTATGGTAATAAGTTGACCAACACCAGTTGTATCTCCAGATCCACAATAATTATCTTGAGCTGGAGGGAAATCCCTACACGGAGTGCGTGCATTGATACGGTTTCCATTCCTTCCACTAGGCGCCATTTCTAAACAATGGCATAAACTAGATTAGTTTATGAATCAAAATACATAGTTCCATACTTGTAAAATACTTAACATAAATTGGACTATTTATGGATATAATCCATAATCATAAAAAGGTTTTATTTCAGGAAGTATATACTCATAACCGTTCATAGTGGTTTGTAAAAAAATGAGAATTATCCTAAGCATCTCCCCTGGGAGTGTCATAACCAAAAGTGCAGCAAGGCCCATTGTCGTGCACCAGTTCCCATTAGAGTCTAGCTCAAAGCAGTGTTTTCAGGTTTTACCCCTAGGTACATTTGTGCCAGAGCCGCCTCTACCTGCTCATATCCAGACAGGGATGTATTGCTCGAAAAACTCACAAAATCTCTACAATAAAAAAATTCTAGGAATTTCATCTATACTAATCCTCAAAGTCTATCATTGGGCTATGTGCTCTAACCAGGGTTTATCTAAATCTAGCTTCCAAGGTTAGTAATAAACTGTCTCTGATACCAACTGTAACGCCCCGACCCCAGCTACCCAGAGTCGGTGCATTACTTCGTAACATTGGCATGATCACAAAATATCAAGTCTCGAAAGACCGATTAGTTTAGTAGCCTTGGAAACACTAGATACATTCATAAAAATTACATTACATCATAAAGTAAAAAACTACAATAACAAAGTCTCCATAGTCCACACTCATATCCTCTTCTCACAATCCCTGCAGGTCATTCATAAAATACTACTTCACATCCTGGAAAATATTAAAACATTGAAAGGGGTGAGCTCAGATGCTCAGTAAGGATAACAATATTGCGGAAGCTTTTATAAATAAACATGAACATTTAAGGCAATGTATAACTAAAACAAAGGCCTTTTTAAACTTTAACATCAGCATAATATGGAAAAAATAAAATTAAATAATGCCATTTACTTACTCACATGGATATTTTACTAGTCGAATAATCACATGCAATATCGATAACCACTTTCATAATGAGGGAATGTATAATGCCAGACATTCTGAAACATTTTGTCAAGGCCTCGGCCAAGACGTCTAAAATGATTAAGGCCTCGGCCAAAACCATAAATCAAATTGGGAAAGGTCCTCGGCCAATTCCACGTCTAGTTGTCTCATGAGACCTACCGTTGCAATTTTTTTAGAAGATACTTATGTATAAAATTGCTCAAATATAATCCAGTGTTTTTGTGAAAACATTATGCAAGCTTCTGAAAACAAAATAACTAATTCTGAGACTGCTTGACTAATTACAGTCCATGACGGGTCTACGCCCAATCCCTTCCTGTCTACCACACTCGAGAGTCGGGTTTTCTAAAAACATTTTTAAGCTTGCGTTAAATACGTATACATTTTCACTGGATTTTCATATATTTGAGAGAAATATATCTTTTTTTAAATCATTTAAAAATCACAAAATTAAAAAATAAAACTTTTTGAATAAACGTAAAAGTCAAAGGGGTTTATACACCCTATAAAAAAAAGTTGTGTATAAAACAAAATATGCCTCAATGAAAGGAGATTGAGACGAAGTCTTTACCAAGATCATTTTTAAATAAAATAGATCTATTATGTGTATTCAATATAAGTACACATAAATAAAGTACAAATACAATATAGGACATAATAATATCATAACATAATTTGAAAGTAGGAGATTAACCCAAAGAATGGAAATTGGGTTAAAAAATTCCCTTACAATGATCATTTTTAAAATAAAATAAATCTATTATGTGTATTCACTATATGTACACATAAAGAAAGTACAAATACAATATAGGAAATAATAATATCATGACATAATTTTAAAGTAGGAGATTAACCCAAAGAATGTAAATTGGGTTAAGAAATTCCCTTACCTCGTGTCCGACTTGACTCAACCGTTCTTTAACATCCTCAAAATCGGGTAACTCTTTTTGATTTGAGCCAAAGGCTTCCTTGAGAAGAGTTCTGCCCAAAGTGAGGCTTCTATGAGTAAGAGGGGGAAGTTGGGAGAGTATTTGGGCAGAGGTTGGCCGAGCCAAATGGCTTGAATGTGTAAATAAGGTGGTAGAAGTGGGGGCCTTTTATAAGTGGAGAGGAGGGGCACTCTTGGAAAGTAAGGAAACGTTACATTATTATACAATGATTTTCGGATTCCAAAAGTCCCACACTCATATAATTCGAGGATAAGGTGATATGGGTTCGAAATTCACCCATCCAATAGTCTTTGGACAAGTGTAAGCCTTGGATTGTACATTATCTTTTCATTTTATTAAAATCGTTAAATAATGAGGTCATCGCTGCATCATAATGATGTCATAAATAATTTAATTTATTTAATGTTTAAAAATTATAAAAAAATACTATGATGTAGTAAATCTTTTTAGCTTTCCAATTAATATTTATAGTCAAAAATATGACTTGTATAACCCCATGTAAAAATTGTTTTAGTAAAACATTTCATGTTTGTGTCATTTTTTACTTTAACATTAAATAAAAGGTATTTATGTCATTTTCCAACTAAAGTGGCTCCATGGGGTCCCCAAGTTGACCCATGGATTGTCTTGGTTGGCCATGGCACATCCAATGAGGGTAGGACATGTGTAAATCTCATCTCATGTTATTAAAACATTATTTTTACCTTAAACTACACTAATTACCTCTAATCGCGATTAAGAACTTAAAAGTTACTATTCACCAAAAAATTATTTTAATCTTATTGAACCACATTTTACTTCTTAATGACAACCATGTATGTCGGATTTTTGAAAATCAAATCACATAAGTGGTAATATTTCATTTAAACGAAAAATCAGTTATTTAACTACCACTTAGTGGTTTCACTATTCATCAAAATTTGAAGTTTTTCAGAACAATGCCAAAATTTCACCCTAAGCTATAATTGATATTCCGAATTCAAAAATGATGTCTATTTTAAAAAATTCCAAACATATAAGTTGCATTAATTAATTTTATAATTAATTCCCACTGTCACAACAAATAGCGTGTTTTTAAGAAACAATTTATATCAAAAGATTGGCAATTGTTTATGTCCAATTTCAATGTTAAATTAATTATAATGACCACCATTGGATAAAATCGTAAAAATATATTCTAGTTATACTTTAAAATCACTAAATATTATAATTTATCACTATAAATTATTTTGATTAAAAAAGTTGTTTTCAAGTATTTTTCACTATTCATAAAAAATTAGAAGTTCCCAGAAAAATACTAAAAATTCAACATAGGCTAATTTCGATATTCCGAATCCAAAAATGAAGTCCATTTTGAAATATAAAATATCTATAATTTTAAAAAGTGGTTATTACTATTCATAACGGCTACTTTGATTAGTCGCGGTGTGTTAGAACTCGAAGTTGCGTACGATGCAAGCTATTGCATTATTGAATGAGAAGCGTATCGTGGAAGCTCGAGGTGTTACACATTTACCATTAGGATAGAAAATATGATAAAATTTCTTTATATGATTTCATAATATTCCATAGAAAATAATTCATCATTTGATGTGCATCATCATGATGAATTTTTTAGGCTAATACCACTTAAATACCCTTTCAATTTACTATATGATCCAAATAATGATGAAAATTTATTCTTTTCATCAAAAATCAAAATGGTTAGTATATAATAAGATAAATAATATTAAAAAACGTATTTGTAATGAATAAAAATATTTATTTCAATAAAAACTCCATAAGATCTAATTAATTGTTTCCAAAAGAATGATAATTATAAAACCCTAAAATTTAATCTTAATTTGTACTCCGGATGAATTTTTTTTTGAAAGACCCCACAAAATTTAAAAAATAAACATCACATTATTCCCCAAAAAATATAATTTTTCTCTTATTTTCACTTTCCAATCATGTTAATACCTCGATATAATATTTTACTATAACATTCTAATAACATTGGTAATCATAAAACCAAATTAAAAAATATATTAGATTCCAAAACATAACAAGCTCCTTTTTATTAAATAAAATGAGAGGTTATCAAATATATTTCAAAAATCTAAAAATGTAATGACATTATGAATCAATATATCATCATATCACTTATCCCATAAGGTTCATAAACAAAATCCAATAATGTTAATAATTATCTATAAACTCTTTACCCAACTGAAAATTATTATGTCAATCTTGGATACATATTAAGAGTTAAAAATCTCTTAATAACGTGTTTTAAAAACTTATCACCTTACCACTAAATTAAATATTTTTAGGTTATCGGTATCATATAAAATATTCTTGAAAATAGATAAATGAGAGTATATGTGAAAAAATACAATGTTATTTCCTATGTCTTATAACAATAATTGCATAGATAAAATACATCTATAACATAATTGATAAATAATATTACATAAAAATTTCAATAATTCCACTACAAAAAAATTCATATCTTATTCTATTCCTTCGATTAATAGTTATCCCTCGTATATTGTTTATGGATTTTATATTGCCTAGTTTACCCAAAGTAAGTCATTAAACTATAATGTGAACATTAGGTTAACATTTTTTATGTCCACTAATCCAAACATTTCCCAAAACAATTATTTTCTATATGACCTTGTTTTTTACAAATGAAAATCCTTACCATTACATTTAGTTATTTCCACAGTTTTTCAACCCACAATCTCATTATTTAGGAAACCAAATATTCCTTCATCTATGGCCTTCTGTAAAATCAATTTTACTCTTATTTGGAACTGTTTGAATCCAACCTATTTTCAGGGTGTTAATTATATATCGACACATATGGATAGATATAATCACATGATTTCACATTATATCACCCACAAAATTTGGATTATTAGGTGGAAAATAAGTGCATTGCTTGTCATATTCCGTTCTAAACGTTTAATCAAGGGTTTATACATTTTTTGAAATAATAAATCAAGATATGTGAAATAATAATCATATTGGGAAATCATATAATCAATTTAATATTTTACAATATGTGTAAATTTTGAAACCTTATTCTCAATATAGGACCCATTTTGTTTATCTTAGGTCACCAATCGCTATTATCAACTCAAATAATTCATTATTTTACCTAAAAATAATGAAAATTAACCCAATTCAATACCACCGGATTGTCAAACGATGTGTGTAGTAGGGTCCCATTATATATCACAAGAATATTGTCTATGATATACTTGACCAAATCTTTTCTAGGTTATTACCCCAATATTAATCTTTTTCAACACCACATCAACATAGAGTATATTGACTAGGATGTTTTTTGGGAAACTTCATAATCATTAAATTATTAAAGATTTATTATACTATCCTATAACTATATATAGTCTATAATTATTTTATATTATTATATTCCCTAATCTATTTATTTTTTAAATCTATCTCCCAATGATTCTACTAAACATGCTCTAATAGTAACCATGATAATCCCAATTCTGATAACATAGAGTCAGTGTACACATTATTATATAAGAATAATATATAAGGAATCATTTGTCATATTATTTATTAGTATAGTTTAGTTGATGATCCTAACAAATATATTATTCCCATTTAAAATTTAAATTAATGATAAAACATAAAGAAATTAATTTTATTTATCCAAGATGAACATTCAAGGATTTCATATTCATGTCTATAGGAAAGGAAACAATATTTCGGTGAGAAAAAAGGAACAATAATAGTTACATACAATAGAATATAGCAATATTTAATTAGAAAAAATCAATATATATAAGAAAATAACTATAAACACGTGCCATTTAATCAATATCATGATAAAACACATCCATGGAATATATCAATGAAATAATATAACAGATAGGAATAACTGTATTCTTAATTAGTGAAATTCATAAAATTATATTCCATGATCCCAAAAATCATGATAAATTTAACTTTAAGGCCTTAAAAGAATAATATTTAAATCGTTAGTAGGTGTATCCAAAAGACATATTAAAAAAGTAAGGAAAATTTGTTTCTCCCAAAAGGCATGTTAATGAAATGAAAAGTTATATTATTCTGAGACACACCTATCAATATATGTCCAATTCATTCCTCATGTATTGAATAATAAATTTTATAAAAATATTAATCATTTTTAAAAATAGTTATATTGATTCAATATTATTGAATATAAACATTTCACTAGTCAAAAAAATAACAATCATTATGAAACCTTATATGTAGAATTTCTATATGGGGTATGAAATGAAAATATCCATGATACATTGAATATGGATACCGAAGAGAGATTTAATTTATAATAAAATAATTTCATAAGAAATTTAGATTTTTAATAGAATTTTAATTTATACTAAATTGGTAATGGATAATAGATGGCCACCAATTGATCATAAAAGATGATTTATTAGTAAATCATGTATTGTAGAGAATAGTAGAAAATTGAACAATAATATTTAAATTAATCATTTTTTAAAGTTTATTATTTGTAAAACCATATAATTATTATAGGCGATGATATGTAGTATAAAAAATTACATTTGTGGGAAAATATATTAATCTCATATATGTTTAAAAAACATTTATTTGTTTCTTTTAATAAATAATTTTTAAAAGAACCTTTCTGAATTTTTTTGGAAAGTTATATTAAATCTATAAAATAATTCATGGATAATATGAAATTTCATTAATTAATCATTTGAATAATTAAAAGGACAATTGTAAAACAATTTTGGGACAATGGATCAAGGATGAACAATATACCAAATAATTTTTTTTTAATTTTAGACATTTCACTTGTTGATTAAAGTTCTCAATAAACCAAAATTTTGATGGAAAATGGAATATTCATAGAAAAATAGAGGATAAGAATATATATGTATTTTATAAAGGATTTATTAATTCATTCCATCAATAGAAAATATAACAAATCCCAAAATAACGAGATTCATAAAAACTCAAAACTCCCTAGTAAAATTTAAATTTTTACCCCTGGATGATTCAGGTTGTTTTAATTCTTTAATAATTATATATATATATATATATATATATTCTTATTAAATACATAAAGGTTCATTATATACACTACACAATTGAAAATATATCCATAATTTCAAAAATATTTCAATGGAGAGGAAACTGAGGCAAAAATCCCATACAATGATCATATCATTGATTAGCTAGTTAATCAATGACATGATTGTGAGGATAAAATTAAATCCATAATGAAGTGTATATCAAATATATGATAATCATATTTTATTTCCTGTATTATCTTGACATTTCATATTAAATGAAGTAAATGTATATCGAATTAATATAAATTGTGTTAAGAAAACCATTAAATAATCATACTAATTAGTTTAATGTTATTTAAAATAAACCATAAAAATATCTATAATATCATATGCGATCCAATTATAACAACTTATCATCCATTTTTTAACTAACTTTCACTATTTTCATTATTTGATGTGTTAACTGCTTCCTTTTTCAAGTATATATTCTTTCAGAAGTTATGATCGTGATTCTTTATTATAGTTATGCCATATCTTTAATTATAATGATGATATAAACTTAAATAATATAAATTATATATATTTTTGAAATCATTTAGGAATAGAGGATGTGGAAAATGAATCACATCACTTCGTTGACATGGTAGTCCACATAAAGACACTAGTTAAGTTATAAATTTTCATATTAGTAGAAGGTTTGTTAAGTAGATTATATCTTATATTTAAATAAATTTTATTATTTCATTACTATATTCTATAATCTTTAGGTTAATTGTTGTTACAATATAGGTAAGGAGGTGATGGAAAAAGTATTCCATCGGTTTCCTAGGATCCAGTACACCGTACACACAAGCGACGATTTTTTTATATTGATAAATATTATGTAATCAATATAATAAAATAATTTTATATGGTATATTTTTTTTTTCATATTATAATGGTTAAGAAGTAATTTAATGTGGAAAAGGACAAAGAAAAATGAAAGTGTTCCATGATGATAGTTACATCATATTTGAAAGAGCTCTATTAGATCTATGATAATGTACCATAATGATTTTAATTAAGAAGAACAAAAACCTAATGAACATATATAAGATTTTTAGAGGTTTTTTCATGTTATGGTCTAGATAATTAGATCATGATACTATAATTAATATAGGAGAGTTGGTATCATTTTAATGTGATGGAAAGGACAGAAATGAGATTAATAAAAAAAATACATATAATAAAATAATTTTCATGTGAAAGTGGAACCATGGGGTCATAATTTAGAATATAACATAGGATATGTATAAATTACCTTCAACCAAAAAAATTTTATATCAATACATTATATTTTAAATATTAACATTTTTATCCACATTGTTTACTAATTTTAACCTTAATAGCATTAATAAAATTTAAATTCATAAAATGTAATAGTTTTCTTTATAACGAAAATATTGGATCATAAATCTATATGGACACAATTTTTGATAATTTCTAATCATAATTTTCCACTTTTATGGTTTTTATTATTTTTTAAAAAATTTAATAAACTAATTTTTTATCATAAAATAACATTAATGTTATGTTTGACACCATTCAATTAAATTGACATTAATGATAAAAAAATTGTAATGAAATTATAATATAAAACTGTTACATAATACTAATATTTTTATTTATATTCTTCTTTTTGGAAATCAATAAATCATCCAACTTATATTAATTTTAATGTTTCTAAAAACCTTTACATAATTTCCCAACTACTTGTATAACAATAATGTTGATGTTATATATGAATTTAAAGAAACTAAAAAATAACTACATGTTAGAAATAAATTAACAACATTAAAATATATTCATTATTCTAAAAAGAAACTTTATTATTCACTAAAAACATTTTTCATCCTTATGTAAACATATAAGTGAAATTTAAAATCAAGATAATGAAATTTTATATTTTTCATTACATAAAATATTATAGAGCTGCTAATCATAGATAAATGAAAAAACAAAAATATTTTAAAATTATTTATTATTATGGGAGAAATATTAACAAAATATGAATAATATGATATGTTTTAAAAACATATTGACACATATTACATTTTTTTAAACCATAATAAACACATTTTACCTTTAATGTGGTAAGAAATATTTATTAGGATTACTATTCTTAATGAACAATTAAAAAATAAATATATTTTAGAAAATTATAAAAATAGATTCAATACATAGAAATCATTATAAAATATCATATTCTTATTTTTTTGTAAAAAATAATATAAACATAATCCTTCAAATTGAGGTGAAACATAGTTTTATAGAAAATAGTATTAATTTATTTACAAATATTTTTATTTTAAAGTTATTTTGTTTTAAAATTAACATATATTTCATTTTAATGAAATTAATTGAATTATTTTTAATTATATTGAAATAATTAAATTTAATGAAAATTAAAAAAAATGTATCATTATATGTACTTAAAAATAAAAGGTAGTTTTTAATAAAATTGTAATTTTTCACTATTAACTAAATTTTTTTTATAAAAAATCAAGAAAACACACCATGTGAAAAATTTTACATGTATTTTTTTATTTTAGTAAAACTAATCTTAAAAAATTGATAGAAATTAATTTATAATATTTGTGCATAAAATTCAATAATACACTTTTTTAATGAATAAGTATTTTCGATATATAAAATGACATTAATAAAAGACAGCGTTTATTTCCAATGAAATAAACAATAAATATTAATTCATTATGGAATATATATATATATATATATCATAATTAGGTTACTTCTATCAAGTCTTTAGATTAAACAAGTAGGTTATAGTGGAAATATATAAATAATTTGATTTCATAAGTGCTTTTGTGCAATTTTTTGTGTGCTACAGGCTATCAAACTTATTGATTTTAAGATAATATAAAATAAAATTGTGTGGTATTAAATATTTATTCTCATAATATTTATTTATGAAAATGGTGTTTTGATCAAAAATTGAGAAGATGCAGAGTTTATGGATATAAGTTACTCCAAGTATATATATGGTGATCCTTCCAATTTCAATCATCTCAAGGAAATTAATGGATGAGAAATCACTTATGGATATTATTCAAATGTTAAAATTACTAGTATATGTATGATTGGATTCAAATGTTCTACTATAGTTAATGATTTTTTATTATTCAAATGATTAAATCATAATTTAATATGTATTATTAAATTGGATAATAATGGTTCCGAAATTATTTTTAATATTATTTTTATAATTTTTTAAATTTTAATGGGAATCATTTATTTAATGCATCTAGTTTTTAAACTATTTATAATATATATTAATAATCTCTTAAAAGATTAAATGTAATGTTTTTAATTGTACAAGAAAATGATTCTTCCATTAATAATCATTTCCTTTGTCAATTTATTATTCACTCTATTTTTAGGATGATCATTAAAAAACATGAATCAGATATACTAAAATTAACATTAAAATATAAATTAGTTTTTAACATTTTTTACATGGAATAAAGAACCAATCCTTTTTAAAATAAAAATGGGGATTTCCCTCTTCTAAAAAAATTTAAGTAGTCAAATTTTATAAGCATGTTACCATAAAAAATTACATAATCTTCATTATATAATTATGAATTAATTTTATTATATTTATAGGTTCTATAATATGTGGAGTTTTATATAATTAATATGTAACTCCAACATAAAATTGCATGATTTTAAAAGTATAAACTTATACTCAATATCCATTTTTCACACAATATGAAACATTAAAATACCATTCATTTTATTCTCATGACAGTAACAAACCAAACTCTAGTAATCTACAGTTTGTGGTCACTTTATTACATTGGAATAGATAAATTGGTTGTAATATTAATGGAAATATCAATTTAAAAATCTTGTATAACAAAAAACATACATGTCACCAATTTACATTGGGTACATAATATCAATGGTAAAAAAATAAAAAGGCCAGCACTATTGAAACTCATTATAAAAATGAATCTTCATTTTATATGAAACTGATTAAAAAATGGTATGTAAAAGTACAAATCAAGGATTAATTATAATCCATTTTATCTTCAGTAAATAAGGTTAATTAATATAGAAAAGTAAATAACTAAAAAACAATAATTTTAATAAATAACATGGTCCCAAAATGCATCCATCAACACCATCAATTAAATAATATCATATATAATAATGATCAAATTTTCAATGAAATAAATTATTAATGTGGGACATCATGATCTCATAGATCATTATTTATATACCATAAATACCTTATTAATTTAAAATTTAATCTATTAATTGGTAAAAACCAAAAAAACATTTAATTTGTCAAAATAATTCTTATCATAAGACATATGATGCATCCACGTGATGTCTATATCTGATCCCCCTTTAGTATTTATATTTCCAATTAATTCATTGTATATTAAATGATAAATTCAATTTATATAAAATATAACTAATCCTTTAATATTGATATTGAGTAAAGAAGTTGGATTTATCAAGATATCCTTTATTCCATAAAATAACATTCATAGTATTTAACCATATTTATAAATGGTTTATAGTTTATGATATAATAATATCCATGATATATATAATATGGGTATTTATCTTACATGTAATATATATTGATCAAAAGAAAGTGAATTTTTCTACTAGAAGTTGACAACAAAAAAATTAATAATATATTAGAGATGACCATATAGAATTAAAAATAAAATCATTTCCATGAGATAAATAATTCTAATTGAAGAGAAATATAAAAAAAGGATTTCGTTTTTGTAATTTTAAAACAAATCCAAAAAATTTGAATAAGATAAATTTCATAAAATTATTATATTGTCAAGAAAGTATGTCAATCCCATACATGATAAAGAAACATTCTTTTTGAATTCATACATTAAATTTACATTTTTTAAACCATATAATCATTAATTTAAATCCATTGAACATAAAAATAATATCTATAAATTTCATTAATACGTTATCTAAATAATAAAAATGTATTTGTAAAATAAATTAAAAAAATATGGACATGGAAGGTAAATATTGTAACTCTTCGACCCCAATTACCCAGAGATGGTGCATTATTACATAACATTGGCATGATAAAAAGAATCATGTCCCGAAAAACTAACTAGTTTAGTAACCTTGGAAGTGCTAGATGCATTCATAATTTTTACATTACGTCATGAAATAAAAACATCAACAACATTTCTTCCCCTTGTAACACAATTATATATTTAACCTATCAATGAAGGTCAACCACGTAATACTTCATCAACTCTAGGGGAAAATGAAACATAGAAAGGGGTTATCTTAGATGCTCAGTAAGTATAAAAATATAGTGGAAACATTAATAAATAAGCATAATAATTTAAGGCAATGTATATGACTAAAAAATTATTTTTAAACATAAACATCATAATAATATAGCAAAGATAAAATCAAATAATGTCATTTACTTATTCACATGGATACTCTACTAGTTGAAAAATCACATGCAATTTCAATATCCAATTTCAAAATGATGGAATTCATAATGCCATACTAAATAACCACATAGTCAAGGACATGTGCCCAGACTACAAATACGATTTTTCCAAGTGATTATGACAAGACAATAGTTTCTCTCATGATACCAACCAAGGCATCAAGGATCTATAGTGGGCTTCACCTGTCACTTACTATGTCCACTGCAGTCGAAATATGAAAAGGTTTAAAGATAACATAAACATTAATATTAAAACTATCATAAAAATGTCAATACATTATCTATAAAACATGAACGGTATAAATATAACACATCCACATTAAAAATATCTAAAAAAACTTTAACAAAATACGGAACATTTTTATCATAATAAATCATCATCAAACAAGCTTAAAATACATCAAAAGGATGTTAGCATAGAAGATATCAAAACTTTTTTTTTCGAGAAATATCTCCTTCTATTTTGAATCAAATAAAAGAAAATATAATTATAAAATAAAACATTCATTTTGAAAATATTCTTATAATCTTGTAAGGGAAGCTTCGACGATGTTATAATGGTGGAAAATAGTTGCACCCTCTGTATAAGTTAAAAAAACATTTTTACCATTATTTTGACCAAAGGTCATAAATTACCTTGTTTGGAAAACGATGGAATGAATCATTTAAAAACATATAATGATGAATAAGGGAATAAATGACTTTTACCCATTGTCTAGTAATAATAAAAATGTTTTGAAATTTGTTTTTAATAAAACACAGATGTCAGTGATAAACAGGTCTCAATAGATACTTACGTAAAAATATCATTGGATAATAAAGAGATTATGTAATTTACCCTTACAATGTACATTTCCTTGGTCGAGGGTATGTTAAAATCCAGTTTAATTATTAAATAATTGTTATTAAAGTATAAAAGAACCATATACGTAAATATGATATCATATATGATCTTCTAATATTTCATTGTAAATAATATTTTTGTAGTATCGTTGTTTTGGGAGTTACCTGATTTGATTTCTTTATATACATGGTTATGTAAGAAATGTTAATTATAAATATGACTTATTTGATTCATATAAATAATTATATTATATTCAAAAAAAATATTTTGAATCATAAATGAAAAATTATTCTTGAATGATTACAATGGGGAATGAATATCATCCCATTCGTGGAGACAGTAATCCGTACGTATGCACGAGTGAAAATGTCATTATATTGATGGAGAAATCGTATGTAATTGGATGGTATATCATATATACAGAATCATTAACATGTTATATTTATTATTTAAATCAGCTATACTATTTATTATACCCATCTAAATAATGATGTTTTTGAACAACAAACTACACCATGACGTGGAGACGGTAAGCCGTACATACGCACGTATGTTGACATTGTCATTTATAGGATGGATAGAATAATGAATATTGTTGTAAAATATTTATAATAACTTCACAATATGAATAAGGTACATGATTTGTTATTTTTGTTGGGAAAAAACAATGAAATAGAAAGTGGAATAAGAAAAAGAACTTGAAAGAGGGTGGTGAAACTATTACCTCTACTTCGGTTGTTTAATTTTTGAGTTGATAAAAAGGGCTCCATAGGTTGGTTTTCTAACCAAATGAAGGCCTTGAGGATGAAAGTATGATACTTAGGAGGATATTTTGGAATGGGTTGGCCTTGCCAAATGGATTTGGATGTATGAAATTAATATAAGGGGAAGTGCCCTATTATAAGACAGGTGAGGGTTATATTAGGAAAATCTTGAAATATTCTTTTATAATAAAATCATTTTTGGTTTCAATGGATAAAAATAATTTAATTAGAGGATAAGGTGGGGATGGGTTGAAAACCTCTCAACCAGTAGGTTCTAGATAGGTTTAGGTCATCATATTAATCCTATCATTTAGATTTAACCCTTAGTTAAATATTTTTTCATTTACCATGTATCTTTGTATTTTTTTTATTATATGGTTAATAAACAAACAATAAAAATCCATGAGAACCCCCAGTGGTTCAAAATTTATATATATAACCTTATTTATGTTCTTTGGCCAAACCATAGTATAACGCTCCGACCCCAGTTACCCAGAGTCTGTGCATTATTACATAACATTAGCATGATCACAAAATATCAAGTCTCGAAAGACCAATTAGTTTAGTACCCTTGGAAACACTAGATACATTCGTAAATGATACATTTCATCATAAAGTGAAAAACTAAAATAACATGGTCTCCATAGTCCACACTCATATCCCCTTCATTCTATCCATGTAGGTCAGTCATAAAATATTTCTTCACATCTTGGGAAAATAAAACATAGAAAGGGTTGAGCTCAGATGCTCAGTAAGGATAACAATATAGCGGAAACTTTCATAAATAAACATAAACATTTAAGGCAATGTATAACTAAAACAAAATCCTTTTAAACATTATATTCACCATAATATGGGAAAAATAAAATGAATTAATTCCATTTACTTATTCACATTGATATTCTAATAGTCTAATAATCACATGCAATATCAATAACCACTTTCATAAAGATGGAATGCATAATCCCAGACTATCTTAACCGTGTAGCCAAGGCCTCGTTCCAAGACAAAAAATATAAATTTATCAAGGCCTTGTGCCAAGACACTAGTTTGTCTCATGATACCTACTAATGCATCGAGGAGCTATAGCGGGATCCACCCGTCACTTATTAAGTCCAATTCATTCCTTATATGAAAAGGTTTAAACATATCATAAACCATAACATAATTATATCACATAAAACATTCGTAAAGGAAACATAACATTTCCACATTTCAATAAAAAGATATGAATACAACACATTGATATAATAAAACCATTTTCAATACCAAAATAAAAGAAAAGTAAAACTAGGTATTTATTTTTCATTTAATAAAAGTTATGGCTTGTAGAAGAAGCCAAAAATCAAATAATGGTCACGGCGGCGGAGAAGTCATTTTTACTGCATACATAAGACAAAATATTCCTTTTTTTGTTTAGTAAAAATGCTTCGTATGTAATATTCCTTTTGAATAAACGTAAAAATAAAAGGGGTTTACACACCGTATAAAAGAAATTTGTGTATAAAACGAAATATGCCTCAATGAAAGGAGATTGAGACGAAGTCCCTTACCTCAAGTCTGACTCGACTTGATCATTCTTTAATCTACTGAATAATTAATTATAGTTAATTTATACATTATTAATAACATTTTTCATGTTCATTATTCATTTTATATAACTTATTACCATGTTATGAACATTATGTAGTCATTTAAGTTAATAACGGTCGTTTTGTCAATCTTTAGTACTTCAGTCAACAATAAACTTCTTATAATTACAAGTTATTCATTTGATAAAATATCCATTATGTCAAGAATTATATTCATGATCTAGATATAATATATATCATATATATCATATATATCCTATAGATTCATGCATTTATAATATAACATAACATTTAAAGGTAAGAAATGAAATGCACCGTTCATGGAGACGGTAAGCCGTACGTACGCATGAATGCTACTTTCATTTATATTTTGTATTTAATGGAATGAAATTATAATTATATAAAGGTATATTATAATAATATCATATATAATATTACTTACTCCATACTTTATATGTCCCACATATGGCATTAATGATTCAAATCACATTGAGGGGGCGGTAGTCCGCACTTCCTAAAATGAAATTATCGCGTTCACCCATAATGGAAATCATAAAGGTATGCCATATATGAATAATACAGAAGGATAATAAAAAAATAAAAATAATAAAAATAATATATAAATATAGTGACATCTTAATGTCCACCATGAGAGGTGTTAAAATAAGATTGAACAATCATCATTTCGTGAGGGAGTAATTCGCCACCCACAGAAACAGTATGTTGTTTAACCATTAGACGAAGGTGTGTGTATGTTTAAATCTAATTATTCTCATAAAAACATCCTAGTATATGGAATACACTATTTTTGTTACAAAATAAATGAATAAAAATTGTTTAAGGGGTTAGAGACGCAAAATAAAACAAAAGAACATAAGAGAAGACATTGCCTTAAAATCGGGTAACTATTTTTGATTTCAGCCAAAGGCTTCCTTGGTATGATTTCTGCCCAATGTGAGGATTCTAGGAGTAAGAGAGGGAAGTTGGGAGGGTATTGGGGCAGATTTTGGCCCATACAAATTGCTTTGATGGTGTCAATAAGGCGATAGAGGGGGGGGTCCTTTTATTAGAGGAGAGGAGGGGAACTTTTTGGAAAGTCATTAAATGTTACTTTATTAGGAAATGATTTTCGGATTTTAAAGTCCCAAAATGATATATTTCAAGGATAAGGTGATAAATTTTCAAAATATACCCGTAAAATAGGTTTTAGACAAGTGTAAGTCTTACATTTTACCTTATATTTTCATTTTATTTAAATTGTTCATTAATGAGGTAATCACTACATCATCATGGTGTAATAAATAAATTTATTTTAATAATGTTTTCAAATTATAAAAAAATTACCATGAAGTAGGAAATCATTTTATATTTCCAATTAATATTTATATTTTAATAGTTAACATGTATAACCCCAGGTAATAATTGTTTTAGTAAAACAACAAATGTTTGTGACAATTTTATTTTTACATTAAATAAAAAGTTATTAATGTCATTTTCGTACCCAAGTGGCTCCATGGGGTCCCCAAGATGACCCATGGATTGTATTGGTAGGCCATGACTCATCTAGTATGGGTAGGACAAGTGTAAAGGTAATTTCATATTATTATACCATTATATTAACTTTAAATTACACTAATTACCTTTAATCGCGATTAATAAAACTTAAAAGTTACTATTCACCAAAAACTATTTTCATCCCATTGAACCACATTTTTCTTACTAATGACAACCATGTATGTCAGATTTTTTAAAATTAATTAATAGAAGTGGTAAAGTTTCATTTAAACGAAAAATTAGTTTTTTAACTACCACTTAGTCGTTTCACTATAAATCAAAAATTGATGTTTTTCTGAAAAAAATCAAAAATTATACTTAGGATAATTTCGATATTATGAATTCCAAAATGAAGTCCATTTTGAAATATAAAATTTATATAATTTCAAAAAGTGGGTATTACTATTCATAATGGCTACTTTGATTGGTCGCGGTGTGTTAGAACTCGAGGTTGTGTACAACACATGCTGCTCTATTATTCAAAGACAAGTGTACCACGGAATCTTGGGGTGTCACATTCTCTCCGATGTCAAATAATTTCATCCTTGAAATTTCTAGAATATTACTAAATAAAAAGACTTTGGTGGTTATCCATCATATGTTCCTTGGGTTCCCATGTTTCCTCTTCCATCTTATGGTTCCACCATAGAACTTTTACCAGACGAGTCGTCTGGTTTCTCAAAACTTGTTCTCTCGTATCCAGAATCCTGACAGGATCCTCGCAATAAGACATATCGGATTCTAGTTCGTATTATTCATAGTTGAGTACATGCGTTGGTTAAGGCATGTATTTTCTCAACATTTATACATGGAACACATCGTGAACTTTAGAGAGACTTGTAGGCATTGCCAAACGGTAAGCTACAGCCCCAATTCATTCTAGAATTTCGAATGGTCTGATGTACTTGGGACTTAATTTTCTCTTCTTACCAGATCGTATTACTCCCTCTCATGGAGATACCTTCAAGAAAATATGATCTCCTACATGAAATTCCAAATCCTTCCTTCGGTTATCGACATAGCTCTTCTGCCTACTTTGAGCTTCTTTGATGAGGTTTTGTATTACCTTCACCTTTTCCATCATTTCCTCAACACGTTCTGGGCCTATAAGTTTTCTTTCACCAACATCATCCCAACAGGTTGGTGTGCGATACCTATTTCTGTATAATGCTTCATATGGTGCCATATGAATACTTGAATGGAAGGTATTGTTATATTAAAATTCTACCAGAGGTAAATATTTATACCACATACCCTGAAAGTCAAATGAGCATGATCTCAACCTGTCTTCTAAGGTTTTAATAGTCTGTTCTGATTGTCCATCTGTTTGAGGGTGGTAAGCAGTGCTCAAACAAAGTTCAGTGTCCAGAGCTTTCTGAAGACTTTTCCAGAATCTTGATGCAAAACAGGGATCACGATCCGAAACAATCGACAGGGGTACTCCATGAGGTCTTACAACTTCTTTAATATACAGTCTTACTAAACATTCAAGCGATAAATCTTCTCTTATAACAAGAAAATGTGTTGACTTGGTAAGATGATCAACAATTACCCATATTGCATCATTTTTTCTAGGAGTCTTTGGTATTCTCATAACAGATTACATCATAATATTATTCCATTTGCACGCAGGTATGGGAAGAGGTTTCATAACTACTCTAGGAAGTTGCCTCTCAGCTTTCACTTATTGACAAACCATGCATCTTGACAAAAAATCAGCAATCTCCCACATCATGTTGTCCCACCAAAAATGTTCCTTCGAATCTCTATACATATTAGTGCTACCAGGGTGTATAGAGAAATTGAAACTATGAGCATAATCCAATAATTCCTCTTTTAGACAAGCTATATCAGGAACACAAAGACTCTTCCCAAATTTGAAAATTCCATCTTCATACACAAAGTCACTCAATATCCCATCTTTCACAGGTTTAATCTTCTTTTGAAACCCTGCATCATCGGTCTGAGAACACTTAATCCTTTCTAGTAAACATGGTTTGGAAACCATTTGAAAAAGAATTGATGTTTCACCATCCATAGTTATTCCCATGTCCATCTTCACGAGATCCATGAAAATAGGATCCCTTTCAATTCTCATATTGTTACAAACTCCATGATCATTTCTTCTCAAATCATCTGCCACCTTATTTTCCTTCCTCGGGTGGTAGTGTATCATGCAATCATAATCCTTGAGTAATTAAAACCATATCCTTTTCCTCATGTTGAGTTCTTTTTTTTAGAAAATATACTTCAAACTATTGTGATCAGTATAAATCTCATATTTTTCACCATAGAGGTAGTTTCTCCATATCTTCAAAGCAAGGATCACAACTTCTAACTCGAGATCATGAGTAGGATAGTTTTTGTCATGAATTTTCAACTGTCGTGATGCATAGGCAATAACCTTATCATTCTGTATGAGGACAAAAACAAGTCGTTTCTTTGACACATCACTATAAATATTGAACCCATCATTCCCCGATGGTAGATTCAATATAGGAGAATTGACCAATATTCTATTTAGTTCTTTGAAACATTCTTCACACTCTTTTGTCCAAACAAATTTAACCCCTTTATGTGTCAGCTTCATTAATGGGTTAGCCAATCGGGCAAAATTCTAGACAAAATGTCGATAATAACCTGATAAACCAATAAAAACATGTACCTTAGTTATACTTGTCGGTGATGACCATTCACGGATCACTCTTGTCGTAGAAGGATCAACATAGATTCCATACTTAGAGAAAATATGGCCAAGAAAAGAAATCACATGATGCCAGAATTCACACTTTCTAAACTTCCCATATAATTCATGTCTTCTAAGAGTCTTTATAATAATGCGCAATTGACTTTCATGATCTTCATAGCTTTTGGAGTATACCAAGATATCATCAATAAATACCACTACAAATTCATCAGTATATTTCGTGAAAACTCTGTTCATTAGATCCATGAAAATAGAGGGTTCATTAGTCATCCCAAAAGAAATTACTGTAAACTCATAATGCCCATACCTAGTTCAAAATGCTGTCTTCGGAATGTCTTCCTTCTTCACACAAAACTGATGATATCCAGATCAAAGGTCAATCATTGAAAAGTATTTATATCTATGCAGGTGTTCAAATAAATCATCAATGCGAGGTATGGGATACTTGTTCTTTATTGTTATAGCATTGATTTCCCCGTAGTCGATATATAACCTCATAGATCCATCTTTCTTTTTAACAAAAAGAACAGGGCTCTCCATGGAGAAACACTAGTGCGAATAAATCCCTTATTACTCAATTCCTATATTTGTTTCATAAGTTCAACTAATTCCAAAGTGTCCATTCTATATGGGGTCTACGATATGGGCCTTCAACCATAAATTAGGTCAATAGAATACTCAACTTCTCATTCTAGAGGATGCCCAGGTAAATCATCTGGAAGCAAATCAACATATTCTCTCACAATAGGTACATCATCTATTTGAACATTCTCTTCCTCGCCCACAGTTATTTCATTCTCTTCGTCCGCAATAAGTGAATTTAGTTGAGCTACTGTGGGTGGATCTAGATAAGAATTTGGTGGTGATGATTCTGATCTAATGATAAGGCGACACTTATCATCATCATCAAAAATCATAACCTCCTTCTTCTTACAATAAATCTTTACATCATGTTACAAAAGACAATCCATACTGAGGATTATATCAAATTCAATCATGGGTATGAAGATGAGATCAGCAGATAAAGAACATTTATGTTCTCTAATGGGAACTGATTCACAAAACATTGTTGCAATGATATTTCCCTTAGGAGTTTTGACTGACAACTCCGTTGTTAAATCAAATTGGAAATATTTAATTTTCATAGAAAACTGGGATGATATGAAACAGTGCGATGATACAGAATCAAATAATGCATTTCTAAACATGAGGAAACCATTAAATTACCTTCCACCACATATTTCAGAGCTTCTACCTTAGTAGTAGTGATATCATAAGTTTTTCCTTGATACCTTGGACTTTTTTGTGGTAATTTCCCTTGACACTTAGGATATCCATTTACATAATGTCCCATCTCCCTACAATTGAAAAAGTGAACATCAGTAGCTTCTTTATTCCCCTTGTAATCATGAGCATGGTGTCCTTTTTCACCACACTTGTAACAGACTCTCATTCCTTTTAAGAAAGTACAGGGGTGTTGCATCCCACATTTACTATGGGATGGATAATAAAATTTTTCATTCTTTCCCTTATATCCATTTCTAGAGTGCTCATCAGTTCTCTTCTTCACTTTCTTTTCTTTAAATTCACATGACTTAGAGAATTCCTTTTCGTCTAAATAGCACATGAGACAATGTCTTCGTATAATGAGAAGTATTGGGAGACCAATTCTTGATGGAGAAACAGTTTTATCCCATCCAAGAAATGATCAATCTTACTTCTTGGGTTATGTATATAATCTGCCGCATACCTCAATAACCCTATAAATTTGGCCTCATACATTGCAACATTCTCATCCTCCTTTTGTATCAGACTCAGAAATTTCCTTTCCATATCTATTCGATGGTCACGAGGAAAGAATTTTTCTATGAAAATCTATTTGAACTCCCTCCATTCCATATTTTATACTTCATCGTCTTCCTTTTTATTTTGAATCAATGACCACAATTGATCAGCATCTCCCGTGAGGCGGTAAACTTCCATGATAACCTTTTCCCTTTCACTACTCCCCAAGGCATGGAATATTTTCTCTAAGAAATATATCCATTGATCAGCTACTAAGGAATTTGTACTCCAATTGAATGTTGGCTGTTGTTTCCTCATTAAGAGATCTTACATTAACCTTCTACACTGCAGATCAGGGTGCTCCATACGGGTAAGGTTATTATTCATTACCTGAGTGAGTTGTCCCAGTATGGTGATAAGATGATCTGCACCAGTTTTATCACCAAATCCATTATAATTATCTTGAGCAGGAGGGAATTCTCTACATGGAGTGCGTGCATTGATAAGGTTTCCATTTCTTCCACTAGGCGCCATTTCTATACAATGGCATAAACTAGATCAGTTTATGAATCAAAATACTTAATTTTATACTTGTAAAAAACTTAACATAAATTGAACAGTTTATAGATATAATCAATAATAATAATAAAAATTCGTTGATGAAGTATATAGTCATAAATCCTTCATAATGGTTTTTAAATAAAATGAAAATTATCCTAATCATATCCCCCGGGAGTGTCGTAACCAATAGTGCAGAAAGGCCCATTTTTGTGCACCATTTTACATTTGAGTCTTGCTCAAAGTAGTGTTTTCAGGTTTTACCAATAGGTACATCTGTGCCAGAGCTGCATCTACCTGCTCATATCCAGATATGGATGTATTGCTCAGAGAACTCACCAAATCTCTATAATACCAAAATTCTATGAAGTTCTTTTATACTAGTCTACAAAGTATATCTTAGGGCTATGTGCTCTAACAGAGTTTTTCTAAATCTAGCTTCCATGTTTATTAATAATCAGAATCTGATACCAACTGTAATGCCCTGACCCCAGTTACCCAGAGTCGGTGCATTATTACATAACATTGGAATGATCACAAAATATCATGTCTCGAAGGACCGATTAGTTTAGTATCCTTAGAAACACTAGATACATTCGTAAATGTTACATTACATCAAAAAGTGAAAAACTACAATAACATGGTCTCCATAGTCTACACTCATATCCCCTTAAAACTATCTCTGTAGGTCATTCATAAAATATTTCTTCACATCCTGGGAAAATAAAACATAGAAAGGGGTGAGCTCAGATGCTCAGTAAGGATAACAATATAGCATAAACTTTCATAAATAAACATAAACATTTAAGTCAATGTATAACTAAAAAAAGCCTTTGAAACTTGAACTTCAGCATAATATAGCAAAAATAAAATGAAGTAATGCCATTTACATATTCACATAGATATTCTACTGGTCGAATAATCAAATGCAATATCAATAACCACTTTCATAATGATGGAATGCATAATGCCATACTATAATAACCAAGTAGCCAAGGCCTCGTGCCAAGACTAAAAATAAGATTTTGTAAAGGCCTTGTGCCAAGACACTAGTTTGTCTCATCAGACCTACCGATGCATCGAGAATTTATAGTGGGCTCCACCCATCACATATTTAGTCTAATGCATTCATTATATGAAAGGGTTTAAACATATCATAAATCATAACATAATCGTATCACATAAAACCTGCATAAAGGAACCATAACATTTCCACATTTCAAACACATGATATCAATACAACACATTGATATAATAAAACCATTTTCAATACCAAAATAAAAGAAAAGTAAAACTTGGTATTTATTTTTCATTTAACAAAATGTTATGGCTTTTAGAGGAAGCTGAAACTCAAATAATGGTCACGGCGGCAGAGAAGTCTTTGTCACAACGTACATAAGACAAAAAAATTCATTTTTTCATTTAGTGAAAACGCTTCGTATAAAAGATTACTTTTGAATAATAGTAAATGTCAAAGGGATTTATACACCATATGAAAAAGAGTTGTGTATAAATAAAATACGCCTCAATGAAAGGAGATTGAGACAAAGTCCCTTACCTCGTGTCCGACTCGACTCGGTCGTTCTTTAATCACCTGAATAATAAACTAGAGTTAATTTATACTTGATTAATAAAATTTCTCAAGTTCATTATTATTTTTTTATCACTTATTACCATGTTATGAACATTATGTAGTCATTTAAGTTAATAACGGTCATTTTTTCGATCTTTGGTACTTGAGTCAGCAATAAAATTCTTATAATTACAAGTTGTCCGTGTCATAAAATATCAATTATCTCCAGAATTATATTCATGATCTAGATATAATATATATAATATATATATAGAATATGCATTCATTTATAATATTACATAACATTCAGAGGTAAGAAATGAAATGCACCATTCATGGAGACGGTAAGACGTACGTACGCATGAACGCTACTTTCATTTCTATTTCATATTTATTGGAATGAAATCGTAATTATATAAGGGTATATTATAATATTATTTACTCCATCCTTTATATGTCCCACATATGGAATTAACGATTCAACTCACTTTGAGGGGGCAGTAGTCCGCACTTCCAAAAATGAAATTATCGAGTTTACCCATAATGGAAATCATAAAGGTATGCCATAAATGAAAAATAAAGAAGAATAAGATAAAAATAAACATAATATATATCATATAAAAATATAGTGACATATTAATGGCGATCATGAGAGGTGTTAAAAGAATATTGAACAACTATCGTTTCGTGAGGTAGTAATTCACCACCCACAGAAACAGTATTTTCATTAACCATTAGACGAAGGTGTGTGTAAGTGTAAATCAAATAATTCTCATAAAAATATCCTAGTATGTTTAAGACACTGGTGTTTTTAGAAAAAAAGGAATAAAAAGATTTTAAGGGGTTGGAGAAGAAAAATAAAACAAAAGAACATAAGATAAGACATTACCTTAAAATCGGGTACCTCTTTTTGATTTGAGACAAAGGCTTCCTTGGGAAGACTTCTGCCCAAAGTGAGGCTTCTAGGAGTAAGAGAGGGACGTTTAGAGAGTATTTGGGCAGAGTTTGGCAGAGCCAAATGGCAATGAAGGTGTGAATAAGGAGGTATAGGTGGGGGCCTTTTATAAGAGGACAGGAGGGGCACTTTTGGAAAGTAATGAAATGTTACCTTATTATGAATTGTTTTTCAGATTTTAAAGGACCCACAATGATATATTTCTAGGATAAGGTTATAAGGGTTCTAAATATATCTATAAAGTAAATTTTATAAAAATGTATGTCTTATATGTTACCTTATATATTTATTTTATTCAAATTGTTCAATAATGAGGTAATCGCTACATTATAATGGTGTCATAAATAAATTTATTTATTTAAGGTCTAAAAATTATAAAAAAATTACCATGATATAGGAAATATTTTTATATTTCCAATGAATATTTATTTTTGAAAAGATAACTTATATAACCCCGTTTAATAATTGTTTTAGTAAAACAACACATGTTTGTGACAATTTTATTTTTACATTAAATAAAAAGTTATCAATGTCATTTTCTTACCCATGTGGAACCATGGGGACCCCAAGTTGACCCATGGATTTTCTTGGTCGGCCATGACTCATACAATAAGGGTAGGACATGTTTAAAGGTAATTTCATATTATTATAACATTATATTTACCTTAAATTTCACTAATTACCTTTAATCACGATTGATAAAACTTAATAGTTACTATTCACCAAAAATTATTTTCATCCCATTGAACCACATTTTACTTACAAATGACAACCATGTATGTTGAATTTTTGAAATTCAACTCACAGAAGTGTTAAAGTTTCATTTAACCAAAGAATTAGTTTTTTAACAACAACTTAGTGGTTTCACTATTCATCAAAAATTGAAGTTTTTTAGAAAAATACCAAAAAATTCAACTTTGGATAATTTTGATATTCCTAACACAAAAATGAAGTCCATTTTGAAATATAGAATTTATATAATTTCAAAAAGTGGGTATTACTATTCATAATGGATACTTTGATTAGTCGCGGTGTGTTATAACTCGAGGTTTTGTACAACACATGCTGCTCTATTATTAAAAGAGAAGCATACCATGGAAGTTTGGGGTGTTACACTAAGATTTTTAGGAATATTATATCAATTCATAATATAGTACTTTAAAAAAAACTCAATTATGTCATGCTTGACACTATTTAGTATTTGGTTTTTGTGAAAATCATAACATCATGATTACAACAACAAAAATTATTTAATCAATAATAAATTGACATATTATCCTAGAAAATTAGTGGAATTTATCAAAAGTATCAAATCACATTTATTTGGATTTTTATAATATCAATTATTTTAATCATTCATTAATAAGGTAATCACTACATAATCATTGTGTCACAGATAAATAAAATTATTGAATATTTAAAAATTATAAATAAAATAATATTATGTAGGAAATCATTTTATATTTCTGATGAATATTTATAGTCATATTTATATTATGTTTAACACTATATTAAAATTTCTTTAGTTATTAGACAATGAATTAAACAATTTTAACTATTCTTTAAATAAAATAATAATAAATGTCCTAATCTAATCCAAGTGGACCAAAGGGGGTTATATTTCATTCGTAAGTTGTTTTTTATCGAATTACACATATCCAATAGAATTAGGACATGTGTTAGGGTAATTATGAAATCATTTTTACCCTTAATTACACTATTTAATTTTAACTGTGGTAATTAAAATTCAAATGTTACTATTCAACAAATAATATTTTCATCTTTTTTAACCACATTTTACTTACTAATATTAACTGTATCTCTCATATTTTTGAAATTAAACTCCCAGAAGCCATACAATTACGTTTTATACAAATTTTTAAATTCTCCTAAGAGGTTGGTAAAAGATAGTAAAATGTTTAATAATATTTTCATATACCTAAACTTATTATAAAATGACCCCAATGAATTACATTGAACTTATATTGGTATTGTGTATCTATTTTGACCTAAAATTACTTTAAATAAAATAAATAATTATTTATATAAAAAATTCTGTTTTAACCTATAACATAGTGTTTTTCACTATTCATCAAATAATGAATGCTTTCAGAAAAATACAAAACATTCACCCTAAGATAATTTCGATATTAAAAATTAAAAAATGATGTTGATTTTGAAAAATAAAATTTAAAAAAATTCAAAAATTTGGTATCAATATTCATCAAATCTTTGTTGGGTCACGGAGTGTTAGAATATTGATATTGCGTACAATGTACGCTACTGCATTATTCAAAGGGAAAAGTATCGTGGATGCTCGGGGTGTTACATTCTTACCACCTTTAAATATTTTCTCCCTGGAAATTTCTAGAATTTTACTGCATAAATAGATTTGGATGGTTCATTGTCTTAAGTTCCTAGGGCTCCCACGTTAAATCTTCTATCTTATAGTTTCTGCATAGAACTTTCACCAGACTGGTTGACCGGTTTCTTATAACATGTTCTATTGTATCAAAAATTTTCATATCCTCGTGACAATAATATAGACTAGGTTACAGTTCAATTTACTCATAGGTGTGTACATGTGTTGGGTCAGGCATGTATTTTCTCAACAGTGATATGTGGAACATATCATGAACATTGGAGAGACTTGGAGGGATTTCTAAATGATAAGCTACAACTCTAATTTGTTTGAGAATTTTGAAAGGTCTGATGTACCTAGGACATAATATACCCTCCTTCTCAAATCATATAACTCCCTTCTATGGATATATCGTCAAGAATAAATGATCTCCAACCTGAAATTCCAAATACTTCCTTTGGTTATCAAAATAGCTCTTCTACCTCCTTGGAGTTTCTTTCATGTGTGTTAGGATACTCTTCGCTTTTTCATTGTTTTCATAACAAGTCTTGGTCCTACGAGATTTCTTTCACCAACATTATCCCAACAAGTTGGTGTGCAACATCTATTTGTGCATAATTCTTCATATGGTCCCATCTGAATACTTGAATAGAAGCTATTTTTATAAGAAAATTCTACCATCGGTAATTATTGATTCCAAATTCCTTTTATGTAAATTGTGAAAGATCTCAAAAATCCTTCTATGGTTTGAATAGTTAGTTTTGATTGTCCATTAATTTTAGGTTGGTAGGAAGTGCTCAAATGAAGTTCAATATCTAGGTCCTTCTAAATACTTTTCTTGAATCTTGATGTAAAATGGGGATCAAGATTAGAAACAATCTATAGGGGTACTCCAAGAAGTCTTACGACATCACTAATATAGTCATTCCAGACCTTGAAGTGGTTAATATTCTCTTATAGTAAGAAAATGTACTGACTTGGTAAGACGATCATCAATGAACCATATTGCATAATTTATTCTAGGAGTCTTTGGTAGCCCCATGACAAAATTCATCATAATATAATCTCTTTTCCACTCAGGTATGGGAAGAGGTTGCATGAATGCTCCAGGTGGTTGCCTTCTATCTTTCACTTTTTGTCAAAAAATACATCTTGACACATAATCAGCAATCTCCTTCTTCATGTTGTCCCACCAAATATGTTCTTTCAAATCTCTATACATCTTGGTGCTCCTATGGTGTATAGGGAAATTGGAGCTTTGATAATCATCCAACAATTATCTTTTTAGATCTGGACTATTAGGAACACAACGTATCTTCCCAAATTTCATGATTCCATCATCATATATGAACCCACTCAATATCCCATCATTCATATCATTAATCTTATTTTTAAACTCCTCATCACCATTCTAAGAACTCTTTATATTTTCTAGTAATGTTTATTTGGAAACCATTTGAAAAAGTATTGATGTTTCACCTTCCATGGTTATACTGATATCCATCATTACTAGATCAATGAAAAAAGGATCCCTTTCAACTCTCATCTTGTTCAGAACTCCATGATCCTTTCTACTAAAAGAATCTTTTACCTTATTTTCCTTCCCCAGATGGCAGTGTATAGTGCAATCATAATCCTTTTAGTAGTTCAATCCATCGTCTTTTCCCCAGGTTGAGTTCTTTCTCTGAGAAAATATTCATTAATCTCTAGTGATCAGTATAAATCCCACATTTTTAACCAAATAGATTGTGTCTCCATATTTATAGAGCAAATATAACAACTAAAAACACCATGTAATGAGTATAATAGATTTTCACGTGAAGTTTTAGCTGTCGTGATTCATAAGAAATAACTCTATCATTATTCATAAGGAAATAACCAAGTCCTCTCTTTGAAGCATCACAATAAATAACAAACCCATTATTCCCCAAAGGTAGATTTAATATAGAATCATTGACTATTTTTCTCTTCAGTTCTTCGAACCATTATTCACAGACTTTTTTAAAAACAAATTTAACCCCTTTACGTGTGAGCATAGTAAATGGGTTTTCTAATCGAGCAAAATTCTCAACAAAGCACCGATATTAACCTGGTAAACAAATAAAACTGTGTACCACAGTTATACTAGTCAGTGTTGGCCATTCATTGACTGCCTTTGTCATAGAAGGATCAACAGAGATTCCATCCTTAGAGACAATATTTTCCAAAAAAATCTCATGAATCCGGAATTTAAACATGCTAAGGTTCCCATATAATTCATTTCTTCTAAGAGTCTTTAGGATAATGTGAAAATGATTTTCATGATCTTCATATCTTTTTGAGTTTACAAAAATATCATCAATAAATAACACTAAAAAGTCATCATTACATTATTTGAAAAATCTTGTCATTAGATCCATGAATATAAAGGGTACATTAGTCAATCCAAAAGGCATTATTGTAAACTTGTAATGACCATACCTAGTTCAAAATGCTATTTTCAGAATTTATTCCTTCTACACACAAAACTGGTGATATCCAGATCAATGTTCAATCTTTGAAAAATATTGATCATCGTGAATTTGATCAAAAAAATCATCAATGCGAGGTAGGGAATCATGTTCTTTATTTTTATAAGATTTATCCCCCTTTAGTCAATTCACAACCTCATAGATTCATCATTCTTCTTAACAAAAATAACAGGGCCTCCCCATGGTGAAACAGTAGGGTGAATAAATCCATTATCAATCAATTCCTCTAGTTATTTCTTTAGTTCCACTAATTCCACAATGGCCATTCTATAATGGGTATTCACTATGGTCCTTGAACCAGGAATTAAATTAATGGAAAACAAAATTTCTCAATCTAGATGATGTCGAGTTAAATCCTCTAGAAGCACATGAAAATATTCTGAAACAATAGGTACAACCCCTATTTGATCATTCCTTTCATCAGTCATAGTTATTTCATTATCTTCCTACCCAATAATTGAATTTAATAGAGCTACCGGGGGTAGATCTAGATAAGAATATGGTGGTTATTTTTCTCCTCTAATGATAAGGTACTTCTTATCATCATCAGGAATTGTAACCTACTTTTTCTTACAATAATTTTTCGCAACATGTTACGAAAGAAAATCCATAACAAAGATTATATCAAAATCAATCAAGTGTATGCCAATGAGATCATCATATAAAAAACATTTATATTCCCTAATCAGAACTGATTCACAAAAAATTGTTGCAATGATACTTACCTTAATAGTTTTGACTGAAAACTCCATTGTTAAATAAAATGTGAAATATATAATTTTCATAGCAAACTGGGAAGATATGAAACAATGCGACGATCTGGAATCAAATTATGATTTTTCTAAACATGATGAAACCATTAAATTACCGACCACCATGTCTTTCGAAGCGTCAACCTCACCAGTGGTGATCACAAAATCTTAGCCATGCTACCTTTCCTTTTTCTAGGGTAAGATTACTTGGTGCTTAGGAAATTCGTCTACATAATGCCCATTTTCTCTACAATTGCATTATTCAATATTGACAACCTCTTTCTTCCCCTTGTAATCACAAGCCTGGTGGAATTTTTTCACCACACTTGTTTCAGACTTCCATTCCCTTCAGGAAAGTACCTGGGTGTTTATTCCCACAAATACCGTAGGATGGATATCCAATTTTTCCCTTCTTCCCCTTATTTTCATTTCCATAGTGTTTATCAGATCTCTTCTTCTCCTACTTTCCATTAAATTCATAATTTTTAGAGAATTATTTTTCTGTATTGATAGTACATGAGACAAAATCATCATATGATAAGATGTATTGTGAGACTAATGCTCACCAGGGAAAAGGATTTAACCCATCAAAGAATCGATCAATCTTAATAAATGGGTTACGTATATAATCTGCATCATGCCTTTCGATCCTTGTAATGTTAGCCTCATATTTTTCGACATTCTCATCCTCCATTTATCTCAGACTCAAAAATTTCCTTTCCATATACACTCGATGGTCATGAGGAAAATATTTTTCTAAAAAAATTTCTTTACACTCAATCTGTTCCATATTTGACAATTCATCATCTTCATTTGTGGTTTGAATCTATAACCACCATTGATATGCATCTCCCATGAGGCAATAAACATCCATGATAAATTTTGTCCCCTTAGTTACTCCCCAAAATGTGAAATATTTTATCTGAGGAACATATCCATTGCTCAGCTACAAATGGATTTGTAGTCCCCTTGAATTTTGGTGGTTTTTCCCTCTTGAATTGTTCTAACATTGATCCTCCACATTGTGGATCAGGGTGCTCTAAATGGGTAAGGTTATTATTCATAACCCCAATGAGTTGTTCCAATATGGTGATAAGATGATCAACACAAGTTGCATCACTAGCTCCACTATAATTATCTTGTGTAAGATGGAAATCCCTACATGGATTACGTGTGTTGATACGATTTCCATTCCTTCCACTAGGCGTCATTTCTAAACAATGGAATATAGTATATTAGTTTATGAACCATAATACATAATTCAAAACTTGTAAAACACTTAACATAAATTGGGAAGTTGAAGGATATAATCCATAATCATAAAAATGTTTCCATTTATGAAGTATATACTTATAAATCATACATAATGGTTTTTAATGGAAATGTGAATTATCCTAAGAATATACTCTAGGAGTGTTTTAACTAAGAGTGTGGCAATTCCCATTGTCATGCACCAGTTCCCATTAGAGTATAGCAGAAAGCGATGTTTTCGTGTTTTTCTCCTATGTAAATCTATGCAAGAGCTGTCATTACCTGCTCGTATTTAGACAGAGATGTAGATCATGGAAAACTCACAAAATATTTATAGTACCAAAATGCTAGGAAGTTATTATATACTAATCCTCAATGTTATTCTTTTGGTGGTGTTCTCTAATCAGTGTTTTTCTAGATCTATTTTCCTTGTTTTTTACTAAACATCCTCTGATAGCAACTGTAACACCCCAACCCCTGTTACCCCAAGATGGTTCATTATTACATATCATTGGCATGATAGAAGGATTCATTTCCCGAAATTGTGATTAGTTTAGTATCTTTGAAAGTATTAGATACATTCATAACTTTTACATTACATCATGATATAAAAACATCGACAAAATTTTGTCCCCTTTTAAAACACTTTTATTCTTGGCCTATCCCTAAAAGTCAAACATAAAATACATCTTCACCTCCAAGGAAAAATAAAACAGAGAAAGGGGTGAGCTCAGATGCTCAGTAAGGATATCAATATAGAGTATACTTTCATAAATAAACATAAACATTTAAGGAAATATATAAGACTGAACAAAAAGCCTTTTAAATATAAACTTCAGTATAATATGGAAAATATAAAATCAGATAATGAAATTTTCTTATTCCCATGGATATTCTACTAGTCGAATAATCACATGAAATTTCAATATCCAATTTCATAATAATGGAATGCATAATGCCAGATATAATAACCACATAGTCCAGGCCTTGTTCCAAGACTACAATTAAGATATTTCCTGGTCCTTGTGCCAAGACACTAGTTTGTCTCATGAGACCTACCGATGCATTGATGAGCAATAGTGGGCCCCACCCATCACATACCATGTCTAATGCATTCCTCAAATGAAATGGTTTAAACATAACATAAACATTCGTATTAAAACTGGCTTACAAAATTCCAATACCTTATCCATAAACCATGAATGGAATAAAAATAACACATCCATATTCAAACATATAAAAAAACCTTCAATACATTATGGAAGATTTGTATCATAATAAATGAACTTCAAACAAGCATAAAATCTATCAAAATGATATTGACATAGATGAAATCAAATCTTTTTTTAGAGGAATATCCATCTCTATTTTGAAATCATTTAAAATTCATTTAATTATAAAAGAGAAAATTTAATTTGAAATTATTTTTATAATCTTTAAATAGAGGTTTAGACGATGTTATAATGGAAGAAAATAGTTGCACATGGCGTATATGTTAAAAAATCATTCTTACCTTATTTTTTTCAAAAAGGTCATAAAGTACCTTGTTTGGAAAATGATAGAAAGATTCCATTCAAACCATATAGGATCATATAAGGGTATAAGTTATTTTAACCCATTTTTTAGTATATTGTAAAAATTATTTGAAAAACATTTTTAAGAAAACATGGATGGTGATGATGATGAGGTCTTAGTAGATTCTTACTTAAAAATAACCTCGGATAATAACGAGATTGTGAAATTAACCCTGACCTTGTACTTTTCATTAGTTGAGGGTTCATTAACCTCCTTTATAATAGTTAAATCATTGTTATTAAATTATACAAGAACTATATACATAAATATTATATCATATATGATCTTCTAATATTGATTTGTTAATAATATTTTTGTAGTATCATTGTTTGGGGTGTTAACTGATTCGTTTTCCTTTATATTCTTGGTTACATAATACATTTTTCTATGAATATGATATATTTTATTCATATATAGAGTGATATTATTTTTATAAAAATTATTTTGAATCATAAAATGAATATTATTCTCGAATGATTACTATGGGGAATAAATCTCATCGCGTTTGTGGAGAGGGTAATCTGTACGTACACACGAGTGAAAATAGAATTATATTGATGGAGAAATCATATGTAATTGGTTGGTATATCATATATAAAGAATCATTAAAATTTTATATTTATTATTTACATCAGTTATACCCATTATTTTACCCATCCAAGAAATTATGTTTTTGAATAACAAACTACAACACAACGTGGAGACGCTAAACCAAACATACGCATGTATGGTGACTTTGTCATTTGTATGATGGATAGAATAATGAATATGGTTTTAACATATATATAATACCATAAATGTATGTAGAAGGTACATAATTTATAATTTTGGTTTGGAAACAACAATGAAATAAGATGTGGAAGAAGAAAAAAATTTTAAAGAGGGTGTTAAAATTATTACATCTACTTCGGGTGTTTCCTTTTTAGTTGATCACAAGGGCTCCATAGGATGGCTTTATGACCAAAGGAAGGACTCTATGATTAAGGGAGGATATTTGGGAGGATATTTCGGCTGGGGTTTGTCGAGCCAAATGGCTTTGTAGGTGTGAAATTAAGAGAAGGGGAAGTGCCCTTTTATAAAGAGTTGAAGGTCACTTTAGGAAAAGCTTGAAATATTATTTTATAATAAAATAAATATCGTTTTATAATGGCTAAAAAATGTTTTATATATAGGATAAGGTAGATATGGGTTGAAAAACTCTCAAAAATAAGTTTTAGACAGGGTTAGGTCACCATATTGACCTTATATTTAAGATTCAACACTTAGTTAAATAGTTTCTGTTTTAACATGTCTCTTTGTATTTTTATATAATATGTTTCATAAACATACTATAACTAGCCAAGAGAAACCCATGTTGTTATTTATTAATACATATAACCTTATCTATGTCCTTTGTCCAACCGTCGATTTTTAGTAATATTATATTAATTAATAATATAATATTAGTTTTAAAAACTCAATTATGTCAAGTTTGACACTATTTAGTATTTGGATTTTGTGAAAATCATAATATCATGATTATTTTGAAAAAAAAGTTTAATCAACCCTAAAATGTCATATTAACCTAGAAAAATAGTGTAATTCATCAAAAGTCTCAAATTACATTAATTTGGATATTTATAATATCAATTATTTTAATCATTCATTAATAAGGTAATTACTGCAACATCATTGTGTCATAAATAAATTAAATTATTGAATGTATAAAAATAATCAATAAAAAACCATTATGTAGGATATAGTTTTATCATTCTAATGAATATTTATAGTCGAATTTATATTATCTGTAACCCTATATTAAAAATGGTTTAGTTATTAAACTTTAAATTTAACTCTTTTTACTCTTCTTTGAATAAAATAAAAATAAATGCCCTCATCTAATTCAAGTGGAACAAAATGGATCATATTTTACTCCTAAGGTTGTTTATGGTCGAATAACAAATATCCAATAGAATTATGACATGTGTTAGGGTAATTATAATATCATTTTTACACTTAATTAAACCATTTAATTTTAACCATGGTAAATAAAAGTCAAAATTCACTATTCACCAAAAAATATATTCATGTTATTGAAAAAAAATTACTTACTAATATTAACTGTGTCTCATATATTTTTGAAATTCAACTCACCGAAGTGGCAAAATTATGTTTTATGAAAATTTTCAAATTCTCTTAGGAGGTGGGTAAAAGGCGTTTAAAAGTTAAATAAAATTTATATATATTTAAATATAAACTTATTAAAAAATTACACAAATAAATTACATTGAACTTATTATAAGAACTCTGACTATCTTTTCATGTTTTATTTTCCTTTTCTTGTCATTTTTGAGGAAAAACAAAATTCTGGATTTTTCTATGTACACACCCTGTACTTTATGAGTACACGCCGTGTACTTCCTTGCTACAGGAGGTCGTGTTCTAGCCGGGTAGTAGCCACACACACAGCCTTGTGGGAGTGACTTGGAGGCCGCTTAAAGTGGAGTATATAAAAGGTGAGTACAGGGTGTGTACAATATATGTACATGCCGTGTAATTTCTTTTTTTTCATTAAACACGCTGGGGTCACGTCTAATCCCCAGAATACTCATCTTTTAGGTCTCGTTCGACCGAGAGAACCCATACAGCCGCCTATCATTGAAAAACCCCCAATCCTCCATTCGTCCTTCGAATCAAACATAGTTGATAGTGTTGTAATCACATTGGTGATATCTCTCTTCGGCTTGAGACTTGTTTCGTGATTTCTCTTCTCTCGTGAGATATCATGGGTTGAAAATTTTAGACTTTTTGGAGATCTACGACGTTGTATGGTGATTCATGCTTCGAGGATCAAGTATAGTGTAATCCTAATGTCGAGGTAGGTGGTTTGTGACTTTTCATTCAAAGTGTTTGAGTATTTTGTGAAAATCCCACAAATACCCGTGGATGGGGTATTACGTGTTTACCATTTTACCCATGTGGTTTTCATGCCATTCTTTTATTCTTTTGTAGAGGCAATTTGTATATGTATAGGGTTGATTACTATGCTTTGGATGTATTTCCCTTTCATGTTATGTTTACGACTGTTTGGTTATGTTTAGCCAGTTTGGCTGCCTTGCGTATTTTCCATGCCTATTGTTGTAGGATGGAGAGTTTTTATTCTAACATGATTTTTATGCAGTAGACTATTTAGATAAATAGTTATAGAGGTTTACATGGCCATATTACACTACTATGCTCATTGACCTACACAGGGCCTTGAGAACCTGGTGTAGTAGACTATAAGGGGAATTGACCGGGTGAGCTTCCTCAGAGAGTATGTGATCACTTTTCGCTGTAAGGTGTATTGACTGAGTGATCATCCTCAGAGATCCTAAAACCACATAAGGATATAATGGGAATTGACTGAGAAATGTTCCTTATATAGACTTTGATTGCTTTAGACTATAAGGGGATTGACCGCGTGAGCTTTCTCAGAAAGTCTTTGTTTTAAATGATCAACCTGGGCTATAAGAGGGACTTGACCATGTGAGATTTCTTAGAGAGTCCTTGACTACATTAGACTATATGGGGAATTGACTGTGTGAGTTTCATCAGAGAGACTTGATTTACCTTTGACTATAAGGGGAATTTACTGTGAGTGCTTCCTTAGGGAGTCTTATTACAATCCTATGACTGAACCAGAGGGGTTAAACTGATTGCACTGCCTAGAGGGTTTCTTTTACTACCTAGGTAGGACCATGGGGTATGGATGTGAGTACATCCCAGAGGGTTACATGTTTGAGGTTTAGATATTTTATTCATAGTTTCTTGATATTGAAACTGTGGATTGTTTACTGCAGATCACTTTTCGGTTTACTATTTTCTATACTTTTACATGCCATATATTCACTGACTGTTAAGCACAGATCTTCAGGTGGTTGCCTACTAATATTTAGTCACACACCATGTATGGGACATGTTTTTTGGCACAAATAGATTATACTGTTGCAGTTATAGATAAGGGGCAGTGCCCTTCTACTTCAAGTACTTGATTTGCTCTGGAGGTCGAGATCATGGGACCAGGCTATGGATTCCGATACTGAGGAGATTATCTACTTTATTTTGAACTTTGCTTTAGCATTGTGATGTTCCAGCATTGTGACTTGTTTGTTTGTCTCCTAGACATATGTATCATGCATCATTTTATAAATGTTCTCCAGTTTATGCTTTCAGTTTTCAGTTGTTTCTGTTGTATATCATTATTAATAATTCCACTCTTGTATGAATTTTTTTACTTATACTATGTACACTACCAATGAGGGAATAGTGTCCCCACTATCAGACCGAAGGCCCTCATTACTAGTCGGTAGCCTCTGGCGTTCGGGGAAAGGAACTTGAGGCCATGTGACCAACTGGGTACATGGTGCCTCTGGGTGGCTTCTAGAACTGGGATGTTACAATGTGGTATCAGAGACATTCTTTTCTCTTGATTTACTATTTGGAGCCTTTAGGTGGGGATGGGAAGGAATAGGTAATTGGTAATAAGAAGTTCCCGAGAGTTGCTAACCCGTGTATAGGGAATAGCCAATCTACCTCGTTAATAGCAATGTTTCTGGTTTTGTAATTATTACAGTTGATTTGATTTCACCTTGATTGATTCACATGATTTGTGCTATTGTTGTTGATATTATTTAGATTCTATTTATGTTTCCACCCGATGAGATGAGGGTATGCCATCTAATGCATCATATAGGAACATGCTATAAATCACATGTCATGCATTTTTGCTATGCCATATAGGATGCATTAGTGATTGCATGTTGTTGTTATAGTTGTTGGGTAAAATATGCATGTTGTTGTGATAGTTGCCTTGATAAAATACCGACTGTTTGATAGGTTATTTTTTTGTGTATTGTTTTTCTTGATATTACACCAAACTATGGTTCTTTAGTTGTTCTAGGTCTCATGTACCGAAATTTTGTGGATCATTGCCTATTTTTCCTTGTTATAATGTGTAAAAGGTGCCAAATATTGATTCTTGGGGAGTATGGGACCTCATGGATAGTAATTTGGCACATATGTTTTCATTTTAGTGTTTTCCGGGATCTGGGGTAGTTTCTGAGACTTACTATCTAGAAAAACCTAGAAGACACATCTTGTAGTGTTAAGTACATTCCAAGTGTTCTTCTGTTCGGGAAGAAACTATTTTTCTTAAGTACATGTCTTGTACATTATGAACATGTCGTGTAGTCTCTAACTCTATTGTAGGCTATGTGGGTAGAGACAAGGGATGGGGAAAGTCCGGTGGGAACACACTGTGTACCAGAAAAACATGCAGTGTAGTGCCGACCCTATGTCCGCCCATATAAACAACAACACGGACGGATAAGACCGTAATCTATACACATCGTGTCCAATCTAAGCTCGACGTGTAGTCGGACCCAGGTACCCGGCCGTGTCACAAACAACACTGGTTGGTGTTAACCTTTCACGTACACATCGTTTCAACCTTAAACATTCCATGTAGTCTATCCTAGGTAAATGCCCATGTCACGAACAACGCAGGTCGGTGTTATCCTTTCACAAACTAGTTGTGTCTGTTTGGAATATACCATGTAGTGCGAGCTATGTGTTAGGTCGTTTCACTAAGAACACGGGCCTGGTGAAGCTTTTCTAGTACACACTGTGTCTATCTTTCACATGTCGTGTAGCCTTGTTTTAGGAACGCCGTGTGGATTAACCATGTACATGGACTCGGGAAGGGGAACAGGATTCATGGACACACTGTGTGTTATGAATAAATGCCATGTGTTTCGGGTGTTACATGACTAGTTTAGGCAGTAGTACATGCCCATGTAAATGACTTAAGGGAATACACCATCTATGAAGAGTACAGGCCATGTAGTCATATTTTTTAAAACTTGAGTTCTTTCATTCTCATGTTTCCTTCTTGCACTCCTTGTTTTCTGTCTGTGATAATCTTGATCTAAGGTGTGTGCTTGACCTTGAAAATTAATTCCACCAAGACGTCCTCCGATGGTGCGCCAGTTTCCAGATGGTGATCAGAAACCAGAAATGGATGATCAGGGACTACCTACAGATCCTCCCACTATTCCAGCCTTGGCACCAGCCGTTGTACCCAACATAGGTGTGGATGCATAGTTCAGGGATCACTTTCTGAGGATGATGCATAACTTTTAGGGAGTTCCGCCTCCTTCCCTGTTGATGGCTGATTTGACGTGGTTCTTTCAGTAACAGCATCCTCCCTGTAGAGACCCAAAGAATGACGTACATGAAAATTACATTAATTTTGTGGAATACTTAGTACATAACAAAAATAGATACACAAGGACCGTAATAGTTTAGTGTCTTTGGAAACTCGGAATATAATCTTCTAATCGTGGTGAAAGATCTTCAACATCTCCCATAAAGATCATCCCTTTTTTTCTTACCAAAACCCTTTATTTATATCCTGGGGAAATGAAAACATAAAAGGGGTGATCTCAAATGCTCAGTAAGGGTAAACAAAAGAAATATCAATCACATCATATTCATAAGAACATAACATTTTGGAAATCTTACCATGCAAAAGAGATCATAATTTCATAACATGGGATAAATCATGGTAGTGAAATGTAATCAACATAATCATAACATAAAACATGAAGCTTTGTGGCATTCAAACATAATCCTAGAGAATCATTTCTCATTAGTCAATACTCATTTCCAAGACTATCTTAGTGGACAAAGTCCATTTCTGAACCGAGATCATTCCTCGTTATAGTCCGGTTTCACTGAACTGGTTTAACCTGCCGTTCCAGCCATGTCTATCTCATGAGATATAAAATATTTACCCAATTCATTGGAGGGAGATATAGGTCCCACCCATCTCATAATGATACCATTCTTATGTGTGCCACAAAATCATAAACCATACATCATAGCATAACCCATGTAATAAAAATGGGAATCTTAGACATCGTGACATCATAAAACAATTCATATAAGATAAAGGAATTCATAAAATTATTTCCATCACAACATAATAAAATCAATGTAATAATAGGGATATAAATAGAACCCTTTATTATCTTAGATGGAAATAATGTTGGTAAAACACTTGAACTCCATTCTTGAGGAAAATATCATTTCTACGCCAAAAACACTTTTCCATTCTTAACATGTCATACAATTATAAACTAAAAGAAGTTGATTAAAAATAAACTTGAAAACTTGAAAAGGAAGAATCTTGGAAATAATGTTTTAAAAATCCATTCATTCCATATAAGTTAAAAAAAACATTATTCTCGTACTTTTGTCGGAAAGGTCAAAAGGTAACTCGTACGAAAAACGACAAAATATTCCTTTCATATCTTTTACTAAAAACTCACCAAAGGGTAAAATTGGATTTAAAAAATTTTAGGTGGATGGAAATAATAATAAATATTTAGGAAACATGGATGTGGATGATAAAATACACCCCAGTAAATTCCAAAGAATAAACAATCTTGGTTAAAAATGAGATTGTGATATTTCCCTTACCTTAGGTCCGATTTGCTTTGTAAGTGTCTGAACCTCCTGTATAATGATTTAAATAATGTCATTGACTTATTCCAGAATCATACTCATTGTTATGATATCATATATGGTCATATTATTAGCTTATTATTAGTAATATTTCATTTCTACTTGTTATTCGGGTATTTATTACTTTTTGTTCTTATGCGTGTTTTGTCTAATAAATTCTTATTCATTTTTTAGGTCATAGATACCTAATTTACATAATGGTATTAGTGTAATATATATCATATTTATTCACTCAATTCATTTATGTAATAATTATGCAATGAAAAGCATGTAGAACAAGTTGCATCACATCGTGGAGACGGTATTCCGTACATACACACGAGCGATGATATCGTTCCCATGATCGTGGAATTGTATTGGAGTGTATGTATAATATTTAAGAATCAATAAAACTATAAAATAATAATATATATTCATTATTTACACCATTATACCCATCCAAGTAAGGTGGTGGTGGAAAATAGATTACACCACAGCATGGAGACGGTATTTCGTATGTACGCAAGCGTGGTGATTTCGTTTTCCGTAGGATGGATAGATGGGGAAATAGGGTGGTTTCATAATTATAAAAAAATATCAGTATATGAGTGATACTTATGTTATTAATTCATAATGAAACAACTAATTAATAATAAGTGGAAGGAGAAATAAAGTTGAAAGAATCAGTAACAGACATTACCTCTTCTTTGAAGCGCCTCTTTGAGACCTCCTTTTTGGGAACTAAAATTGGTCTTTAAAGAAGAACAATACCTCTAGGATATTTCTAGGGAAGTGGAGAGGAGAACATGGCAGGTTTTTTCCGAGCTTGAAGGCTCAAAGTGGTGTGAGGAAGAGAGGGAGGAGGTTCCCTTTTATAAAGGAGGAGAGAGGCACCTTGGAAAAAATAAAAATATTATTTTATTATAAAGCCATATTCGGTTTTAAATAGCTTCAAATTAATTTATTTCGAATCTAAGGTTGGGATGGGTCGAAATCTTCTAATCCAATATAATTTGGTCAAGTTTAGTTTACTATTTTAATCTTATCATTTAGATTTAACTTTAAGTTAGATAATTTTACTTTTACCGCGTCTTTTTGTGTTCTTACACTATAAGGATAATAAAATTACTATAACAATACAAAAGAACCCCAAGTTGTTTATTATTAATATATACAACCTTATCTAGGTCATTTTTACGAACCATATTTTTGAGGAATAAAATAACAATTAATAATATAATATTTGTTTTAAAAACTATTTTATGTCAATTTTGACACTATTTAGTAATTGATTTTTTTTGAAAATCATAACTGAATTATTAGTTCGAAAAAAGTTAATTAAATCAATAATAAAATGTCTTAGTAACCTATAAAATTATTGTAATTCATAAAAAGTCTCAAATTACATTTATTTATGTATTTATAACATCAATTATGACTATATTTCATTAATAAGATAATTACTGCATCATATTTGTGTCATAAATAAATTAAATTATTTAATGATTAAAAATTATAAATAAAATAAAATTATGTAGTAATCTTTTTAGCTTTCTAATGAATATTTATAGTAGAATTTATCTTATGTATAATCCTGTATTAAAAATTATTTACTTATTAAACTTTGATTTTAACTATTTTAACCCATCTTTATATAAATTAATAATAAATGTCCTAATCTAATACATGTAGGCCTAAATGGTCATATATTATTCCTTAGGTTGTTTTTGGTCGAATTACACTTATAAAATAGAATTAGGACATGTGTTAGGGTATTAATAATATAATTTTTACCCTTAATTACCCTATTTACTTTTGACCGTGGTAAATAAAAGTAAAAAAGTTACTATTCACAAAAAATTATTTTCATCTCATTGAACCACATTTTATATACTAACATCAACCGTGTCTCTTTTATTTTTGAAAATTCCATTCACATAAGCGGTAAAATTATGTTTTATGTAAATTTGCAAATTCTCCTCGGAGGTCGGTAAAAGACGGTGAAAAGTTCAATAAAAGTTTTATATATATTAAATTATTATAAAATGACTCCAATGAATTACTTTGAACTTATATAGGTATTATGTATCAATTTTGACCTAAAATGAAATTAAATAAAATAAATAATTATTTAAATAAAAAGTCGGTTTTTAAATAGTAACCTAGTGTTTTCACTATTCATCATAAATTGAAAGTTTTCAGAAAAATACCAAAATTTCACCCTAGGATAATTTCGATATTCCGATTCCAAAAATGAAGTCCATTTTAAAAAATAAAATTTTCAAAATTTCAAAAATTGGGTATTACTATTCATAACGGCTAGTTCTAATAATATTTTAATAATATATCGTTGTTTAGTAAAACCCAGTATTGAGTACAACACACTCTATCGAGGAAGGTTGTGATTGCGTGTAATGCAAGACAAGTCAGCGTTGCGTGTTGTGCAAGACTCCTTTGTTGTTTAATTATAACAAAATACAACCATTTTTCATTTATACATTGAATATATATATATATATATACTCAATGTTGCGTAAAATGACTATTATCAAATGAACATGAAATTGTGTGTAACACAATCTAAGAATAGTGTTGTGTATACTTCAAGATAATGCAGTGTTTCATATAGGACAAGATAATCTTGGTGTATCGTACAACATAAGATATGAATGAAATTAAAACGGAGATATCTTATAAAATCTCAGGTTTTTACATTCAACCCCCCTTAAAATGAATTTCACCCTCGAAATTCGTCAGGGTTATAAATCTTTTACTATTCATAGAAACCCACATCGTAAAATGAAATACCAAAAATTAACTTTAAAAACTAATGTATGAAATGTAACGGTTACCCAAATTAACTCATCACTGGGTTTCCACGTCGGAGAACATAGGTGAAAATATGGATATAGAAGAGAAATCTAACCATCATGTTCTGATGGAGAGTGGTAGAGAACATGGCTTTGAAAACACCAACAATCACAAAGCCATAAATTTTTGATGATCTAAGGTAGAATCTAATTAATCAGATATAAGGGCACTAGGACAACATTTTTGGTTTTCAAGATCATTTCTCTAAGAATTTTAATTAGAAGAAATACTTAATTTATTTTGATATAATATCACCGTTGTTCGTGCCTTGAACAATTTCCACTTCATCACTTAATGAAGTGAAGTTGAATTTGTCATTCGTGAAGTGTTAGCAGATCATGTGATAGAATGATGGGTCATTCCATCTGTCTTAATCAAAAGGTTAGAAATAGTTATATACATAAGTCTATCTATTGTATATCATTCCAAAAATGGACTTATACTTCATCTATCATACCACTTAATAAAATAAAACTAGTTTATTCTAACCAGAGACTTCCTGTAGGCAAGTGGTAGGCGATAAAGTCTAGTCGCACTTCAATTGTGGGTTCGATTCCCACACCCTTGTCCGACGAGATGGGATGTCGCCCGTCATGCAGGTTTTCCTTTTTCTAAAACTACATTACTATAACATCCCAACAATAATATCGAAGAAAGTTCTATCCCTAAACAATACTAACTTATGTCCAACTAATCCATTCTAATATTTCGGCTTATCTAAAATACTTCGGTCCAAGCTCATTGTTTAAAGAAAATGATTACATGAAATGTCATATAACAATCACGTGAATGCCATCATTTATCCCACATATATCATAAGATATATCTTGTTGGTCAAATTAAAAACATGTGAATACCTCCATCATGTATTCTCTTGAAGAATGAATACCCATTGAACCTTAGTGAAAACATGAATGCAGTTAAAAGTTAACACTTTACACATACCAAAATCCTCAAAATTCTATATACTCAAACCATGATATCACTAAGTCCTTATATCAATAATTAGCTCATGAATACAATCAAACATCTCATTATATTCTTATCCCATCATTACGCGCATATCATCTACTTTCAAAAAATATCTGAATTACCTATCATGGTTACCGGTACAATTCAACATATACTTTCAAATACATTAGGAAAAAAATAGTGTAACAATCCTTAGATGATTCATTATTCCATAGTACCATTAACTATACAACATAACTCTTGAAAAACATACAATCATTCCACTACCTTCTTAAATAATTGACTGAGCTTCAACACTTCTTTCATCTCATATATCATTTGTAGTCTTCTCATCATCATCCACATAAATACTACCCATATGACCATGATGATTCTCTTCATGAGATTTTTACTTAGGGAATTGGTTTGCATAATGTCCGTACATTCCACAATTAAAACATCTAATCATTGTTGATTTCGTAGAAATACCATTATCCATGTCCATGGTGTTAACTGAACCTTAAACTTTGCACTTACTGGCTTTGTGTCCTTTTCCACACCCAAAGCATCTTCCAGTTCCTTTGAAACAATCTCCCCAGTGCCTCTTCCCACATGATTTACATGAGGGAAATTGAACTTTCTTTCCTCTATGATTATCATGAAACTCTATCATTCTCTTATTAATGAGTCGGGAAACTTACCAAAAGTGAGATTATTGATCATATTATGAGATTGCTGATTAGGAATAATAAGGTTGTTTGGTCTTCCAAATCCCATTTCATTTGTTTGTTCATGAATAATATCATTCCATTGTCCGTCATATCTTTATTTATCATGAATCTTCCTGTTTCAAGCCATTTTCTAAAACCCAAAAAGAATAGTGTGAGGGTCAAAAATCATGATAGGAAAAAAAACATAGTAAAGGTGGAGTACCATTAATATCTAACATCTTAGGTTAAATTCTATGATCGTTACCATAGTTCTAGGACTATATCCTATATGTATACTTATCTTTAGGGACATCCCTATACATACCTTAGAAATTTCAATAGGGATCTCCCTAACTTTTTCGCATCCTAGTTTCCAAAGGTTGACAAAACCTTTTCTCTGATACCAACTATAACGGTCTGGAATTACTTCCAGTGTACTATAATTGATACCTATCAGGGCACTCCATGGGAGGCTACACCCCCTGGGTGGGACAAACCACCATCCCCAGTGGCAGCCATTTCCTCATGAAGCCTCTTGAGCGGAGAGCCATGCTTCGTCCAATGCTCAAATGTGAGAGTTCCCAAGAATCGGATACATTCCTCCCTCCTTTGCCTCTAATACCAACTGTAGAGACCCAAAGCTTGACGTACATGAAAATTACATTACTTTTGCGAAATATGTAGTATATAACAAAAATAGACACACAAGGACCATAATAGTTTAGTGTCTTTAGAGACTCGGAATATAATCTTCTAATCGTGGTGAAGGATCTTCAACATCTCCCATAAAGATCTTCCCTTTTTTTATTACCTAAAACCCGTCTTTATATCCTGGGGAAAAGAAAACATAAAAGGGGTGAGCTCAAATGCTCAGTAAGGGTAAACAAAAGAAATATCAATCACATCATATTCATAAGAACATAACATTTTGGAAATCTTACCCTGCAAAAGAGATCATAATTTCATAACATGGGATAAATTATGGTAGTGAAATTTAATCACAATAATCATAATGTAAAACATGAAGCTTTGTGGCATACACACATAATCAGAGAGAATCATTTCTTATTAGTCAATACTCATTTCCAAGACTATCTTAGTGGACAAAGTCCATTTCTGAACCGAGTTCATTCCACGTTTCAGTCTTGTTTCACTGAATCGGTTTAACCTGCCATTCCATCCATGTCTATCTCATGGGATATAAAATGATTACCCAATTCATTGGAGGGAGATATAGTTCCCACCCATCACATAATGATACCATTATTATGTGTGCCACAAAATCAGAAACCATACATCATAGCATAACCCATGTAATAAAAATTGGAATCTTAAACATCGTGACATCATAAAACAGTTAATATAAGATAAAGGAATTCATAAAAATATTTCGATCACACCATAATAAAATAAATGTAATAATAGGGATAGAAACAAAACCCTTTATTATCATATATGGAAATAATTTTGATAAAACACATGAACTCCATTCTTGAAGAAAATATCCTTTCTACTTCAAAAACAATTTTCCTTTCTTAACATGTCATACAATTCTGAACTAAAAGATGTTGATTAAAAATAAACTCAAAAACTTGTAAAGGATTCTTCTTGGAAATAATGTTTTAAAAAATCCATTCATGTAGTGTACGTTAAAAAAACATTCTTCTCATACTTTTTTCTGAAAAGACAAAAAGTACCTCGTACGAAAAATGACAAAATATTCCTTTCATATATTTTACTAAAAACTCACCGAAGGGTAAAATTGGATTTAAACAATTATAGGTGGATGGAAATAGTTTTACATATTGAGGAAACATGGATGTGGATGATAAAATACACCCTAGAAAATTCCAAATTATAAACAATCTCGGATAAAAATGAGATTGTGATATTTCCCTTACCTTAGGCCCAATTTGCTTTGTAAGTGTCCGAACCTTTTGTATAATGATTTATATATTGTCATAGACTTATTCCAGAATCATAATCATTGTTATGATATCCTATATGGTCATATTCTTAGCTTATTATTAGTAATATTTCATTGATACTTGTTATTCAGGTGTTTATTACTTTTTGTTCTTATGCGTGTTTTGTCGAATAAATTCATATTCATCTTTTTAGTTTATTGTTACCTCATTTCCAGAATGGTATTAGTGTAATATATATCATATTTATTCACTCAATTCATTTATGTAATCATTATGAAATGAAAATCATGTATAACGAATCACATCACATCGTGGAGACGGTATTCCGTACCTATGCAGGAGCGATGATATCGTTCCCATGATCGTGGAATTGTATTGGAGTGTTTGTATAATATTTCAGAATCAATATCACTTTACAATAATCATATATATTCCTTCATTACAATATTATACCAATCCATATAAGGTGGCGGTGGAAAATAGATTACACCACGGCGTTGAGACGATATTCTGTACGTACGCACGCGCGGTGATTTCGTTTTCCGTAGGATGGATAGATGGTGAAATAGGGTTGTTTCATACTCACAATAACATATCAGTATATGAGTGATACTGATGTTATTAATTTATAATGAAACAACTAATGAAGAAGAAGTGTAAGAAGAAATAAAGTTGAATGAATCGGTAACGGACATTACCTCTTCTTTGAAGCGCCTCTTTGAGACCACCTTTTAGGGCACTAAAATTGGTCTTTGAAAAAGACCAAGACCTCTAGGATGTTTCTATGGAAGTGGAGAGGATATATTGGCTGGGGTTGGCTGAGCTTGAAGGCTCAAAGTTGTGTGAGGAAGGGAGGGAGGAGGTGCCCTTTTATAAGGGAGGAGAGGGGCACCTTTTGAAAAACTAAAAAATTATTTTATTATAAAGCCATATTCGGTTTTTAATAGCTCTAAATTAATTTATTTCGAAGCTAAGGTGGGGATGGGTCGAAAACCTCTCATCCAATACAATTTGGACAGGGGTATTTTACTATTTTTACCTTATAATTTAGATTTAACTTTAAGTTAGATAAATTTACTTTTACCGTGTCTTTTTTTTGTTCTTACACTATAAGGTTAATAAACTTACTATAACAAGCCAAACGAACACCAAGTTTTTTATTTTTAATATATATAACCTTATCTAAGTTATTTGGCCGAACCATAGATTTTTAGGAATAAAATAACAATTAATAATATAATATTTGTTTTAAAAACTATTTTATGTCAATTTTGACCCTATTTAGTAATTGATTTTTGTGAAAATCATAACTGAATGATTAGTTCTAAAAAAGTTAATTACATCAATACTAACATGTCATATTAAACTATAAAATTATTTTTATTCATAAAAATTCTCAAATTACATTTATTTGGGTATTTATAACATCAATTATGTCAATATTTCATTAATAAGATAATTACTGCATCATCTTTGTGTCATAAATAAATTAAATTATTTAATGTCTAAAAATTACAAATAAAATACCATTATGTAGGAAATATTTTATCTTCTTAATTAATATTTATAGTCGAATTTATCTTATGTATAATCCTATATTAAAAATTATTTACTTATTAAACATTGATTTTAACTATTTTAACCTTTCTTTATATAAATTAATAATAAATGTCCTAATCTAATTCATGTGGGCCTAAAGGATCATATTTTATTCCTAAGGTTGTTTTTGGTCGAATTACACTTATCCAATAGAATTAGGAAATTTTTTAGCGTAATAATAGTATAATTTTTACCCGTAATTACCCTATTTACTTTTAACCATGCTAAATAAAAGTAAAAAGTTACTATTCACCAAAAATTATTTTCATCTCATTGAACCACATTTTACTTACCAACATCAACCGTGTCTCTCGGATTTTTAAAATTCCATTCATAGAAGCGGTAAAATTATGTTTTATGTAAATTTGAAAATTCTCCTAGGAGGTGGGTAAAAGACGGTGAAAAGTTCAATAAAATTTTTATATATCTAAAATTATTATAAAGTGACTCCAGTGAATTAATTTGAACTTATATAGGTATTATGTATCAATTTTTACCAAAAAAAGTTAAATAAAATAAATAATTATTTAAATAAAAAGTCAGTTTTTAAATAGTAACCCAGTGTTTTCACTATTAATCAAAAATTGAAAGTTTTTAGAAAAATACAAAAATTTCACCCAAGGATAACTTCGATATTCTGAATCCAAAAATGAAGTCCATTTTGAAAAATAAAATTTACAAAATTTCAAAAAGTGGGTATTACTATTCATAACGGTTAGTTCTAATAATATTTTCATAATAAAACATTTTTTAGTAAAACCCAGTATTTCGTACAGCACACTCTATCATGGAAGGTCGTGATTGCGTGTAATGCAAGCCAGGTCAGGGTTGCGTGTTGTGAAAGACTCCTTCGTTGTTTCGTTATAGCAGAATCCAACCATTTTTCATTTATACATTGAATATATATATATATATATATACTCAATGTTGCATAAAATGACTATTATCAAACGAACATGAAATTGTGTGTGACACAATATAAGAATAGTGTTGTGTATACTGCAAGCTAATGCGGTGTTGCGTATAGCGCAAGATAATCTTGGTGTATCGTACAACAGAAGATATGAAAGAAATTAAAATGAATATATCTTATAAAATCTCGGGTTGTTACACTCCTACATTCTTAGGGGATGGAGGACCCCAGTCTATAGAGTCATGGATAGATGCCACACTGATGATTTTCGAACATCTGGAGATACCTTCAGAGAAGTGGGTGAAGCTAGCTACCTACATGCTCCGCGACTCCACCAAGTGGTGGTGGGATGTGATCTCACAAATGGGAATGCTAACAGAATATGGAATGGGATGAGTTTTGGTGCATCTTCTATGATTACTTCTATCCAAAGACCTTGAGGGATGATCAAGCGCGAGAGTTTTTGAGTTTGGGGCTGGGTACTATTACTTATATGGATTATTCCTCTCGCTTCACAGAGCTGCATCATTTCACGCAGATCCCAGGTGGTGATGAGTAGTTCCTTGCACAGAAGTTTGAGGATGGTCTGAGGTAGGACATTCGATCTTAGGTGAACACGTTTAGGATGACTTCGTTATCTTCTATCGTCAACCAGGCGGTGATCACAGATGTCAATCTGAGGGATTCTGGAGCTATGAGCTAGGGTGGTTCGACATACAGAATTAGTGCTCTGCCAGTTGATAGCAGGAACCGCCATAGAGAGGCTGCATGAGGAGATCAGAGTAGGTGGGATGCATCTGCTAGTTGCTAGTTTATGTTATATTAGTGTGGGAGAAGTGGTCATACGAGGCCATGTTCCTCGAGAGACCTAGGGGAGTGCCGATCATGCAGCAAGATGGGTCACCATCTGTGATTTTGTTAGTTCTTCTCACCAGCAGCTGGTGATAGGGGTTCATCTATGACTCCTCATTTAGGAGCAACGCCACCTGTATCTCACCAGTCTAGGAAATTGAGTTCTTCTGGCCCTTCAGGCCGAGGTGGAGGTCGTAGTCATGGTAGCTAGTCACACAGTTTTCCACATCATTAGGGACGATCCGCTCAGAGTGGTCAAGCAGGGTCACAGGGTCATGGCATGGGCTATAATTTTACAGTGGAGTAGACCCAGTAGAACCAGGATCCCAGACATTCTACCGTTCGAGGAACGATCTTAGTAGCCTCAGTTTTAGCTTCTAATCTATTTGATATAGGGGCTTAGCATAGCATTATATATTTTTCTATTGTGGAGAGCCTTGCGCTTTGCATCATTTCTTCTACAATTAATTTGAGGCTAGACACTACGTTGGGGACTAAAACAACTAGTGTACGTTAGTGTAGTGAGTTCCCTCTACAGGTTAGTGGCTGTTACTTTCTGTGGGATCTCTATGTCCTAGTGAGGACAGGCTATGATTTCATTCTCAGATTGGACTTGCTAGTTCCCTTCCTGGTAGTCATCGACTGTTATCATTGTATTGTAATCTTCATATCATCAGAGGGTGGATCTTTTCTTCATAGGGGCAAATGGGATGTCCAATGGAGCAGAGCGGATCTAGATCATCATGGGTTTGGAGGAGTTACAACCCAGATTGCTAGTCTATATCTGGATGACTAGGGTAATTCACAGTTAGAATTTACTCTAGTGGTGGATTTTTTAGAGATTTCTTTCCAGAGGTCTTTTAAGGTTTTCCTCCAGAGCATGAGTTATACTTTTCTATTGATATTGTCCCATGAGAGGCACTAGTGTCCATTTCTCCTTATATAATGTCTACATCTGAGTTACAGGAACTTAATAAATAGTTGGAGGAGTTGTAGGAAAAGGGTTTCATCCGATGAAGTACTTCTCTTTGGGGTTCACTTATCCTGTTTGCGAAGAAGGCAGAAAGCACCCTCTGGCATTGTGTGGACTATCGGAAGATGAACCCGTTGACTATCAAGAACCGATATCCCTTTCCTTGGATTGATGATCTCTTTGATCAGCTTCGAGGAGCCTGGGTGTTCTCGAAGATTTACTTGAGGTCTAGTTATCATCAGTTGCACGTTATATCATCATATAAACCTCTTACATTCTTCTGGAGTATGTATGGTCTATACTATTTCTTGGTCATGTCGTTCGGTCTCACGAACGTGTCTGCAGTTTTCATGGCACTGATGAAATGAGTGTTCCATCCATACTTTTATTCATTTTTTTTTGTTTTTGTGGTCGATATCTTGATGTACTGTCACACTCGAGAAGACCAAGCTACCCATTTTTATATCGTTTTGAGTACACTATGATAGCATTAGTTATATGTTAAGCTCTCAATGTGTCACGTTTGGATGGATCAGATTCACATCATGGGTCATTTTAACTCAGAGGCAGGAGTATCACTAGACCTAGAAAAGGTGAGAACTGTAGTTTCCTATGAGAATACAAAGAAAATCATTGATATTCGACGTTTTCTTGGGCTAGATGGATACTATATGAATTTCATACAGGAATTTTCACACTTAGTAGCACTGCTGACAGGTCAGACTAAGAAGGATGAGAAGTTGTTATAGTCAAATTCTTGTGTGTCAGCCTTTTAGGAGCTGAAAGGGAGGCTTACTTAATTACTAATACTAGACTTTCTAGAGTCAGTCAAGAGCTATAATGTTTACTGTAATGCATCAAGGTATTGGGTGGGGAGCTTTACTTATGGAGGGATATGGAGTCGTTGCATACGGGTCTCGGTGGTCAAGGCCACATGAGAGGAATTAACGAGTGTAAGATCTGGAGTTGGAAGCTGTTTTTCATGCCTTTCATTTTTTGAGACATTATCTTCTATGAGAGCACTTTGTGGTTTTCACCGACCACAGGAGTCTTAAGAAAAATTTCACTCTGCGTGTTTTGAATTTGAGACAACGCAAGTGGGTTGAGTACCTATGGTCCTTTCACATTGTTCTTGCCTACATGCCTGGGAAAGGCAACCTATTGGTTGATGTGTTGGGTAAGAGGAAATAAATACAAGTAGTACAGGAGGCTAGTAGTGAGTGGTAGCTTATGGCTATGTTTCTTAAGATGCATTTGGATGTCTATGACAAACAGGGGAAAAATTTTCTATCATCCATAGTTGTTACCTCTACTCTTCTAGATCGAGTTCGAATGAGGCATATAACATATTCTGATGGCCTGGTCCTAAGAGAGATTGTGTCAGGAGAGGAACCAATTATTTAAAGGACCATAAGCAAGAATGAGATCTTGCGTTTCTTAGGGTACGTATGGGTGCGAGCAGATATACATGAGGAATTGATAAGGGTTTTTCATTCCTCAATTTGGGAAGCTCATCCTGGTGTCACTATGATGTATCATGATCTACACCATCTGTTTTGGGGGCTAGGTATGAAGAGTGACATTTTTGGTTATGTCATAATATGTTCCACTTGTCAGCAGTTGAAGGTAGAGCATCAATGACCAACATGGATTTTGCAGCAGCAACCCATTCTTGAGTGGAAGTGGAATGATGTCACGATGCACTTCATGACTTTTTTTTCGAGGTCGCCTCGAAGGAATGATGTTGTTTTGGTTTTCATTGATAGACCTATGAAGGTATCTCTCTTCCTTCTAATCACGGAGACATTTAGTGTTGATGATCTGGGATGGTTGTACATCTAAGAGATTATACATCTACATGGATTTCAACACTCTACTATTTCAGATAGGGATTCATGTTTTACTTCTTGGGTCCAGCAGGGGCTTTAGAAAGATTTGGGTATACAGGTAATTTTGAGTACAGTTTACCATCCCCGGATAGATGGCTAGTCTGAGCGTACTATTCAGGTGATTGAGGAAATTCTGTAAGCATGCATTCTAGATTTTGGAGGTTCTTGGGATAATCATATACCTCTTGTGGGGTTTTCTTACAACAGTAGCTTTCAAGAAACTATTCAGATGGAACCTTATGAGGTATTGTATGATAGTCCATTTTGATCAACCATATCTTGGCTGAAGGCAGGAGAGGAAGCTTTTCTAGGACCTCGTCTTGTTCAAGAGACCACAAAGCAGATAGACTTGATTCGGAATAGGATGGCTACTACAGAGTATCGACAAAAGCCTTATGCAGATCAGTGGAGATGACCTCTAGAGTTTGAGGCTGGGGATTAGGTTTTCCTGCATGTCACACTGAGTTTGGGACACAAGAGGATTAAGATATAGGGTAAGCTTTCATCGAGGTTCGTCGAGCTGTTTGAGGTGTTGGAGAGAGTTGTGCCAGTTTTCTATCAGTTGCAGTTATCTCAGAGGTACCGACTTATACATGACGTCTTCCATATTTTTCAGCTTCGATGTTATTTCTATGACCCATCTCATGTCTTTCAGCCCAAGGAGGTTGAGATCTATGTGGATGTGTCATTTGAGGAGCATCCAACCTAGATTTTGGTGTAGATCATGATACACGTGTGCTTTGGTAGCACGGGCGGGTGTAGGAAAAGACTTAGGAGAGGGAGGCTGATGTATGAGCTCAGTGGCTGGAACTGTTTGGGGTTTCTTCTTTTACGCCACACTAGAGAAATTTGGGGATGAATTTCATTAGGTGGGGAAGTTGGTAAGATCTCGGATCTTCTTTTTAGGGATGTTTTTATTTTTCTGGTTGTTTTGGAGGAAAAAGGAAATTCTAGAATTTTTCTATGTACACGCCCTGTACTTTATGTGTACAGGCCTAGTAGATCCTTGCGGCAGGAGGCCGTGTGCTGGACATGTAGTAGCCACACACATGGCCGGGTGGGAGTGACTTGGAAGCCACTTAAAGCGAATTATGGAAAATGCAAGTACACAACATGTGCTTCAAAAGTACACATAGTGTACATTAGTTTTTTCATTAAACACACTGTGGTCTCGTCTAATCACCAAAAGACTCTTCTATTAGGTCTCGTTTGACCAAGAGAACCTATACGACTGCCGATCATCGAAAAACTCCCGACCCTCCATCTGCCCTCCGAGTCAAACACCATTGGTTGTGTTGGAATCACATCGGCGAGCTCTCTCTTCTGCTTGAGCTTCGATTCGTGATTTTTGTTCTCTCGTGAGATATCGTTGGTTGAATGTTTTATAAATTTTTATAGATCTATGATTTTCCAAGGCGATCCAGACCTCGAGGTTCAATTATAGAAATCTCATAACGTCAAGGTAGCTGTTTTGTGATGTTTCTTTCAATGCCTTCGAGTATTATGTGCAAGTTCCACCAATACCATTGGACGGGGTATTCTGTGTTTACCGTTTTACCCCTGTTGTTTCCATGCCATGCTTGTATGATTGTGTGGGGGTAATTTTGATATGAATAAGGTTTATTTATATGATTTGTATGTATTTACCTTGCATGTTTTGTTTATGATCGTTTGGTCCTGTTTAGACAGTTTGGCTGCCTTGCCTGTTTTCCATGCCTATTGCTGTAGGATGGATAGTTTGTATTTTGACATACTTGTCATGCTATAGTCTATTTATACTCATAGTTCTATAGGTTTACTTGGCCATATTACACTTCTATTCTCGTTGAACTACACAAGTCCGTGAGAACCTGGTGTAGTAGACTATAAGAGGAATTGAAAGGGTGAGCTTCCTCAGAGAATCTTTGAGAAGTTTTGGCTATAAGGGGGATTGAACGAGTGAGCATCCTCGGAGATCCTAGAAACACATGGGGATACAAGGGGAATTTTCCAAGTGATCTTACTTAGAGAGTCCTTGATTGCTTTAGAAATTAAGGGGATTGAACATGTGGGCTTCCTCAGAGAGTCTTTGTTCGAATTGAACGACCTGGGCTATAAGGGGAATTGGTCGTGTGAGCTTCCTCAGGGAGTCCTAGACCATGGCACTGTAAGGGGAATTGACCATGTGAGATTCCTCAGAAAGTTCTTGACTGCCTTAGACTATATGGGGAATTGAATGTGTGAGCTTCCTCATAGAGTATTGCATTACATTTGACTATAAGGGTAATTGACTGTGTGCACTTCCTCCAAGATTCTTATTATAATCTTATGACTGAACCAGAGGGGTTAGGCTGAGTTCAATATCCATAGAGTTTCTTGTACATCCTAGGTAGGACTAGAGGGTATGGCTGTGAGAACTTCCCAGAGGGTTACCTTTTTAAGGTTTAGTTGTTTGTTTCACTGTTTCCTGATATTGAAATTGTGGATTGTTTACTACTGGGCACTTGCCTTTTTATTGTGACTTGTTTGGCTGTCTCCTAGACATATGCATCATACATAATTATATATATGTTCTCCAGTATATATATTTAGTTTTCTACTATTTCTGTTGTATGTCATTATTACTGCTTTCGCCCTTGTATGTTTTTGTTTACTTCTGATGTGTACTCTTTCAATGAGGGCACAGTTTTCCCACTATCACAACCAAGGCCCTCGCTGCTAGTCGGTAGCCTCTAGCATTCGAGAAAATGCGCTTGAGGTCATGTGACCAATTGGGTACGGGGCACCTCTGGGTGGCTACCGGAACCGGGACGTTACACTTATATATGTATTATTTATCTATTTTAACCTAAAATAAATTTAAATAAAATAAAAAACACTTTAAATAAAAAAAATACGTTTTTAACCAATAATGCATGGTTTTTCACTATACATCAAAAATTAAATATTTTTAGAAAAATACAAAAAATTAAACCTAAGTTAATTTCAAAAATCCAAATTCAAAAACAAAGTCCATTTTGAAAAATAATATTCATAAAATTTCCAAAAGTGGGTATTACTATTCATAACGGCTAGTTTGATTGGTCATGGTGTGTAAGAATATCAAAGTTGCATACAATGACAGTTGTTTCGTTATTTTAAGGGAAACGTACCGTGGAATCTTGGGGAGTTACAATATAACCGATTAAATGAGAAATATTTTTTTCTTCAAAAAAATTCATTTCATGAATCCATTGAATGAGGGGGTAATTTTGGTAAGAATCTATGAGAATTTGTTATATATATATATAATAAGAGAGAGTTATTAGAGCTTATTAAGCATTAATGATAAAATTCCTTCAAAGAAAATGTATGAAATTCCAAAAATGATATATTGTAAAATAAAATCATAGATAAGTGTAAAATTATGACCTGTAACCCAATGAAATAATAATCATAAATTAACAATTCCTAATCATAAATAAATATGTATTCATGTTACATATATTAATGGGGTATAATATACACCACATAAATGTGAATATGTTCATATTAACAAATGTGTCTCAATGGGATGGAAATTGAGAGGAAATCATGTTCCTCAAGTGTTTCTTTACATAAACATGATTTAATATAATTTTCAATGTGTTTGAACATTTTATTAAACAAAAATATAACAATAATAATTTCTATAGTTTACTAAATGATCATATATATAATCTTATCAACTGTTCATTAACAATTATTTATAATTACTATTATTTTCACTTTTAATTTAATTGGTTTCTCATGCATGGTTTTTCATGGAAGATCCAGTTCTTCTATATAGGGTAATGTTCGATAATATATAAAATTTTAATATTTTAATTAATATTATATTTACAATATATATAAATTTTTATAGTCATTCCGGAAATAGATTCTTGTAAAATGAATCGAATCACTTTGTGGAGACGATTCATCATACGTACACACGAGTGATGTTACCATTTCATTAATGGGTGAAAGGATAATGAAGTGGATGATATATTAAATTAAAAAAAATTAATATATTTTTATTTTTATCATATATATAAATAAGTTTAATCATTGTGAATATCCATGTGATTCGAATATGGAAAACAATTTGCATCCGTTCAAGAGGTGGCAGTCCAGCATACACACAAGATGTGGTTTTGTTTCCCATTTTCAGTAGAAGTAGATAAAAAATATTATTCCATAAAAAATAAAATATATCTATATTTTATATACTCATTTTATTATATATTAAGTTTTAATACATAATTTATGTTTCTAAAATAATAATTAATAGGCCTTTAGTTTATACAATTAACTTTTCTTAGAATATCCTCCTTTGGATATCTAATTAAGGACCTTATGGTTGGAATTTTTGAAAGTCAATATCCAAAACAATGTCTCTAAGAATGTTGGGGATAATTTTTTTGTCTTTTATAGAGATAATGTATTTATATTTGTGATGAAGGGAGGGAAAGAGGATCAAATTTATAATTGAGTTAATAATAACAGTTTCCATTTTCAATGTTTTTCAATAATTTCCTATCACTTTCTTGGAAATATGACTAACAAATCAATCATATTTTAAGGTAGAAAAAATAACAAAATAAAACCAAATTTTATATTTACAACAAGTTTTTATGTCATTTTACCCATATAGTTTTAGATTAACCCCCATTGAATATATTTTTACATTAACCGTGATAATTATATTTTATAACCTTTGTTATACATATATGAAAAAATTATTTTCAAATTATTATATAATATTAAATATTTTGATCAATAATGTGGAATCCATTTTACCAAATTCTATAATATTAAATATTTTGATAAATAATGTGGAATCCATTTTGCCAAATTCTATTTATATAAGTGGAATAATTTAATTTCAATATAATCATTTAAACTTGTCATATAACGACTTTTCCAAAATTTAAATTTTCAAGCATAATATGATATTAAATTAACTATACGAGTAATAATAATAATTATGTAGATTTCAATTCATATAGAATGGTATGTAATTTATAATTTTAGATTAAATAATTCATATTTAAATATTATTTTAATTGTTTCATGTGGATTGACATTACACCATTTAAAAAAAATAGTTTTCTAAAAAAATGTTGTTCTCCAAAAAATATCATTTTAAGCACATGAAGTTATTATCATTATTGATATCAAATTTATAGTAAATAAATTTTTAATTATTTATTAAATTAAATTTTAATTTAAATAAAACTATAAACTATAAAATCTATATTTCCAATTATTTATAAAATCATATATCTAAGGGAAAATTTCAAATTATCTTTCTATGAATATTTTGACCAGGTATTTTCAAAATAGATATTGATCATATAAAATTAAAATTATATTCCATGAAATATTTAAATATACATTATATTATAGTTTTAATAAAAATTTATTTTTACGTTCTCTAATTGATGATCAGGTGTTATATTCATCCCTCCTACAAAAATTTATTCCGCTAAAATTTCATGGATATTAAATTGTAATCAAGTAAATGTGATTATTCTTCAAAACATCTTCTATTTTCCACATTACATCATCAAAATTATGATTTAACTGATGTAACTTTATCAATAGAATCATCCAAATCCCCTTTTATGTATCCCTAGAATCAATAATCTTTATGGTACATTAATTATAATATAGATTAAGTTTAAATTATATTTCACGAGAGGTTAGTGAATTCATTGGGTCTGGAATGTACTTCCTTAATAGTGATATATAATACACATCGTGTAATTTATAGAGTCTTGGATTCATTTCCAATTGATAATCTACATATCAAATTCATTCCATAATTTTAAAAGTTATGATGTACTTTTGTGTCATCTTACAATTTTTACCACACCATATTACACCCTTTCATTGAGATACATTCATGAAAACCAGATCCCCCACATGAAATTCCAAATCATTCCTCCGATCATCGACATAATTTTTTTCAACCATATGATGCAATAATATAAGAATTAGAATTGTTTACATTTTTAATTTTATCCTCATCATATTCTATTCAAATAAGTTTCCTCTCCCTGACTCCATCCCAATAATTTTGAGAATGAGATATATTGCAATATAATGATACATATAACAACATTTGACTACATGAATGGAAATATTTATTATTGGTAAACCATACTGAAGGTTAACACTACTCACACATACCTTCAATGTCATTTTATAAATACTCTAACAGGACTGATAATGTTTGTATAGTCCATTAATAATATCCACACGATTGGGGATGTAATTTGGTTTTCACAAGAAGATCAATATTGAGGGCCTTCTGAATAATCATCCATAATAATAATGTAGATCATGTTTCAAAGTCTGACACAATTGAAATTGGTGAACCATAAATTACTCTAACATGAATAATATAGAGACTCCATGTTTTTCAAGTGTAAAATAATCTTTTATTATGATCAATTTTTCATGTTTTTTAGTAGACAATAAATAACCCATATTAGATCATTATTTCGAAGAGTATTCAGTTTTCATATGTAAATGTTAGCAGAAATTTCATCCCATTTACATTTTGGAATAGTTAAAGGATGCATGTATTCTATATTATATTTTCTCTCTTTCTTCACCAGTTTATAAACCAATAATCACGATACATAATCATTAACATCCGTCCTCATGTCATCCTAGAAATTTTTTCCCTCAAATCCCTATGAATCATGATACTACTAAAATTTATAGAAAAAAACAAGAAATAACAATTATACAACAATTCCATTTTTATCTTACGTATTGTTATAAAAAATAACAAATTTATAAATTTTTTAATACCATCATCCCAAAAAAAAATCCATAGACTTCCTTTCAATCATGGTATTAATTTTCAACTGAAAATTATCATCAGCGGATTAGGAACTCATTTTCTTCTCTAGTAAATTCGATTTAAAAAATATGGGAAATTTTTTTGATGTAACACATCCTTAATAAATTACATATCTATTTTTACATGATCCATGATCATAAAACCTCTATCAATCCCCATTTGGGATAAAACTCCTTGATCATTCATTCTCAATGCATCTGCTGCCTTATTTTCTATACATGAGTGGAATGATATTGATAAATGATAATCCATTAGTACTTTTGTCCATCAACATTTCCCCATATTGATATCATTCTATGAAAATAAATATTTTAGGATCTTATGGTTTTTGTATACATCATATCATTAACACAGATATAATTTCTCAATGTCTTCCAATAAATGATTAATGCTTTCAACAGAAGATCATGAGATAGACTATACTACTCATGAGTATATCTTCATGGATAAATATAAAATAAAATTATCATTATGCATAAGTAACCTACCATTTCCCTTCTTCGATGCAACAATATATATCCAAAATCCATTATTTATGCTTTTAGATTAAAAAATGGATTACTGTCCAATCTCTAATTCTATTCTTCAGAATAATATTTTCATTTCATTATACATATTATTATAAAACGTTTATATATATTATAGGTAAATATTGTATCCAATATGTAATTTATTTTCAAAAAACATCTCATAGTAACCTTCCATTCCAATGAAACTGCATACCTCCATTAGCTAAATTTGGGTAGGCCATTATTTTACAATCATTTTCATCACAAAATAAACTCACATTTCATCCATATAGATAATATTGGTAATGTAAGAAAATTATTGTGGGAATAATTCATCTTTCATAAATTTACCATCTAACTCTTTCCCATTATTATTCTTGGGAGTTATCTTCAATTGGGTCTTGGGGTCCTCATAGATATTAGAAAAAAACAATATAACATCAATGAAGACCACATTGAAATTGAAAATACAGTACATGAATACTGGGTTAATTAGATCCATATAAAATAGTTAATTATTTAAAACAAATTGAATTATTATAATTTCTTATTTTTGAAAACTCATTCAAAATACTATATTAAGAATTTGATACTTATTTATTCAAAACTTATTATAAACAGAATTGAGATCAATATTTGAAAAATATTATTCTCAATGTTGTTAATCAAATAAGTCATAAATTGATGGTAGAGGGTATTTATCATTAATCAAAATATCATTTATTTTACAATAATAATTGAAAAGGTTTGGGGATCTATCCTTTTTTCTTAACAAAAAGAATAGGGGATCCACAAGGTCAAAAATTAGGGATAATAGATCCCTCAACAATCAACTCCTCTAGTTGTTCCTTCAGCTAAATTAAATCCATTGTGTAAATATGATATGGAGTCATTGATATAAGAAATTCATAAGGGATTAATTTTATGGAAACTATGACTTCATGATAAGGTTTATGTCTAATTAAATCCTCACAAAATATATTAGTGTATCCATATACAATAGGCACATATTCAATTTCATTATTACCTTTAAAATTTTTATATTATGTTTCCTCTTATTCCATAATAATTTTATTTATAAGAGCCACATGGGGTGGAATTGGAAATGTCCTATATGATAAAGAATTCTCCTTAAAGAAAAATAATTCTATATCTCTCTCAAAAAGGATAATTTTCATCTCTATGTAATAAATTTTTGATTCATATTTTGAAATACAATCTATACCATGAATTATTTAAAAATGAATAATATGTAAAATAATAAATTCCAAAAAGGGAACCATTATGTGTCATAATGGAAATTTTTTATGGAATCATTTTCATAGTCATATTTCCACTCTGAGTTTTTACTAAAAACTCCTTTCTAATTGTAATGGTTAAATATCTAATAATCTACGAAAAAATGGAAGATATAAAAGTCTATGAGTATATAGATTAAAATAAATATTATGTTCAACATTATAGTGGTATTTTTTATTCACTTAAATTCATGAACAAGAATACCATTTTTTGAAATTTCTAACGTATTATCATTCCCCTGAGAAAATTTATGGATATTTATTTCCACAATTTTTACATGATGTAACTTGTTTAATTTTCATATTATTATTCAAAATGTTCCCTTTTTTATGGGGTTTAGATGACCACACATTATTTTGATTCCCCTTGAATATATAGTGTATATAAAACTGTTTCCTTATTTTGGTGGAATAAAAAAATATATTTCATTATATGATGAAAAAAATTGAGAAACAAGATCCCTTTAGGAGACTTGATTTATGCCCTTCAAAAAATGATAGATTTTACATGATGTATTGTATATGTAATCATTAAAATAATATTCTAGTTTTGGAAAGGAATCCTCATACTACGAAGAACTATATTTTATTAATTTATTTATACAGATAATATTTCTATAAATTTTATTTCATTTATTGTTAAGGAAATATGTATCAAAACAATTTCTTTAAAAGGCCTTCATTCCATGTGTTATCATTCAAATTCTAACCCCATATTTTAGATCAATGGACACCATTGATCAAAAAATTACATGATACAATATAATTATTGTTTAAACATTTCCATTTCATCACATTTTAATACCTTAAATAAATTTTCATGGGATATAATCCATTGCTCGCCTAACAATGGATTAGTAGTCCCACTAAATGATAGAGAGCTCTATCGCATTAAGTGATCCATCATAAAACTATAACAATACTGAATAAAAATTTTCTCTATTCAAGTAATGTTATTTTTTATAACCTAGGTAAAAATACCTAATATATCCATAATTTAATTAGTTACAACATCAATTATATGATCTTTCTTAGTAAAGAAATTTTTAAACTGGCCAAGAGTGTTGGTACAATTCCAAATTCCACCTTCCATATCTAATCATTGGCATATACTAAATTAGAATATAAAATTATGAGTTTGGAATTATAATATAAAATTATGAATCTGATTTTACACATTACATAAATATATAATTTATTATGTTTAAATCATTGAATCATAATCTTGGTTTCAATGGTAATTTTAAAATATTATTAAATCCATTATAATTATTTGTAATGAAAATTAAAATTAACTAAACAATATTTTCTAAGGGTTTCAAACAAGGTTCATTGTAAGTCCTGTTTTCATATACCACATGTTGGTTGAGTTAAATCCCAATTCACCCTTATTGGATTTATTACCCCTATGTATAAATCTTAAAATTTCACATCCACATGTAATATCTAGACATTGATGTATTTATAGGGTAGCCCACATAATATCTACCTTAAAAAGAATATTTTATATCAAAACATTACATATCATCAAATTCCATCATAGCCTTCAATTTTCTAATCAATTGTTTCTTAAATCTTGTTCCAATGTATTCTACTAATCCTTAATAGTTGAAAATTACATCAAGTATGATGCTAGAAACTCAGTTATGATGGTATATTTTTAACATTGGGATAGATATATGTGTTATAATAACAAATTTATAGTAGGTTTCTTACTCTTTGTGAAACATATAAAAACATGATTCTAATTTTATAGTATGAAAAGAATATAAAACAATACTAATGAAAAATTTAATCATCCTTAAAAATAATTCAAATAATTGATATTAATATCCCTGGGAAAGGAGAATGAATATTGGTGACCTAGAATGATTATTATGTGATATATACAAGCAAATATAGAATAATAAAATATGTAATAATAAATATTTCATGGTGAATAATTTAAAACGCATTCCATTTAATTAATGATATGATCCAAGAATTCATCCATGGATAATATCTTTGAAACAATCTAATGGGAAATAATAAATATATTATTAATTAAGTAAATTCTAGATATTAAACTTTATTGTACTATAAATAATGTAAATTGTATTATAAATATATTTCAGCAAGAAAATATAATATATGGGCAGATATACTAAAAAATAGTAGTTAATTTGGCCATATATTAATCACATTATTCTACCAATGTATCGTATATGATCCCTTACATTATAGAGGTATTTATTCATTAAAATAATCGATTTAATCTCTTGTTTTTTGGTCAATGATTTTTTTCAGATATATGAGGAGGTTTAAGATTTTTTGGGGTTCTGGACAAGAAATAAAAGGGTATCAAGTCATTCTATACAAGTCGCATGACTTCTACACAATTCTGGATAACTATGTGAGGGGTGAACCAAACTATGGGGTTTGAGAAATCAGTATTCTAAATAGTTGGTACATGTGTTGTAAAATTGTGGGGGCCTCCCCTGGTATGGAATTATTGAATTAATCAATCAGAAAAAAGTGAACAATCATTGGAAAAATGATGGCCCTAAAGCAATAAATGTATAATTATTTAAAAAACCATTGTTTCACAAATATATAACATTAATTACTGTTTTTTATATTCTTTTCTTATAGTTTATAAATATTTTCATTCTTTAATAATTTGTGGGAATATAATTAATTGATATTTATCTATAAACATAATCCCATCCTTTGGATTATAAATAGAAAATTTATATTTTATATAAAAATTGAATCATAGGGTTATGTTATACATTATCCTCTAAAACTATTTCCAAATATCAACTTAAACCATTTCACAAATTGTCAGATTTTCCAAAATGAACTTTTCATCAATCTGTCCACAATATAAATTATATATTACTTTTCACATTACAAACACATTAATACCATCACCATTTATTCTCTTGAATCACTGTAACGACCATAAAACATTATTAAAATATTAAATGCTTACATATTCTTCAAATAGAACATAGATTAATGTATATACTTCTTAAATCAAAAAAAGATGTCAAATATATTAATGATGGAATAAACAACTCTTTCAAAAAACCATTAATAATTTAAAAGGTAGTTTTTACTTTATCCAACTCAATCATATCTTTATTATGAGATTATTATCTCCATATCAGGTTCTTATTAGGGGTTTATATTTCCTAGAACCAATGGTTCCAAAAATTATAGCTTTCAATGTAATCTCTTTTCATAGTACCATTCACCATAAAATATACAATCCTTAATGAAGTAGTTCTACAATACAATCCATATATATCCTATCACTCTTATAACAGGAATAACATAGAAATATTATTCAATTAAAAATGTCAAATGCATTAATTATTCCACTTCTACTATAGAAAACCATATTATTGACCTCGATCCAATTGATTTTTCTAAACTATACTTCCTTAATTCTTGGGGAAATCCTTTTTGTTGTTCAAAAACTCATTATAGTTTAAGAATTAAAAATTCACATCATCTTTAGTTCCCTTAAAAATATGATCCATGAAACATTTCTCTCCACACTAAAACAAACTATCATTCCCATCAGGCAAGTAATCGGGTGTTTATAAACACAAATATCACATGTGGGAAAATACTTCCTTTAATTTTATACTTTTATCCATCTCTTGCTAAATAGTTATCTTATTATATTTAGTTTATATAATGGAATAATACATAGATAATTTTTTCTATGACTTGTTAAAACGTGGGACTACGTCTTCATGCGATGAGATTTTTTGGGACACCAATTCATTTCTGAGAAATTTTTTTAACTCAATAATGAAATGATCAGTCATACTCCTTGGTTTATGTATATATTATTTATATTTAAATTCTAACCTTATAAAGATTTATTCATACATCACCCCATTTTCATCCTCATATTTCCTCAGAAATAGAATTTTCCCTTCATATCAGCAATATAACTTTGAGGGAAATATTTTTCCCTAAAAATTTCAATAAGCTCCTTCCATTTAATGTTTTCAATTTCATCCCCCTTCTTTGTGTTTTTTATAAGTGACCACCTTTGATCCAAATCTCCTAAGACATGATAAATCTATGGAAAACCTTCTCCCATTCATTACTTCCCATGGAAATAAATATCTTCTCTATGTAACTTATCCATTTCATAGCTATAAATGTATTTTTATTACTATTGAATAATAGAGGATGTTTTCTCATGAAGTGGTGTAACATTATTCCTCCAAGTTTTGGATCAGTGTACTCTATGTAGGTATGGTTCTTTTTCATAAACTGATTCAGCTTTACCTATATAGTTATAAGATTTTCATCACTAGTTGTAGCCCTAGATCTAATATCATTATCATTCCTATGAGGGATGTAGAGAACCAAAATTGACGTACATAGACATTATATTAATTTTGAAGAATACATAATACATAACAAAAATAGACACCCAAATATCATATTAGTTTACTGTCTTTGGAAACTCAGAATATAATCTTCTAATCGTGGTGAATAATCTTTCACATTTTCCATAATGATCATCCCGTTTTTTTCTTTACTAAAAATTTTATTTATATCTTGTGGAAAAGAAAACATAAAAATGGTGATCTGAAATTCTCAATAAGGGTAAAAATGGAGAACTTTAAAATATTCCATAAACATTTGAATGTAAAAACATGAAATAAAACATCAAAATCTTGAACAATGACATAAATCTGTGCAGTACATATGGCACAGATCATAAATGAACTTTAATCACGATAAAATAGCATGGGAATAAAACATGTAATTGTTGGAAACTATTAATAACTTGTTATTATTTCCATATTATCCAAGGCATTGTTTCCAATACCATCATAGTGGACAAAGTCTATCACTAAACTGGGTTTACTTGTCGTTCTAGCCCTGTATTACTGAACTGAATTCACATGTCATTCCAACCTTTTCTATCTCATGAAATATAAATCTTTACACAATGAATTGGAGGGAGATATAGGTCCCACCCATCTCATATTTAAGTCATTATTACATGTACCACAAAAAAATCATAAATCATTCATCATAACCAAATGAATAAAATGGGTTTCATAAACATCATCCATTCCTGACATAATCCATATAAAACAAATGGATATCATTTCAACATAATAAAAATAAAACCATGTAAATAATAGAGACATTATACTTGAAGAAAAAACATGATAAATTATGTCTTCTTAGATGGAAAATAGTTTTGATAAAACACTGGAAATGAATTTTTGAGGAAAATATCCTTTATTCATCAAAATCAATTTCTTTTCACAAAATGCCACAGGATTTTAAAAGACAATGATTTTATTGAAAATAATCATGAAATATTGTAATGTATATTTCATGAAGAAAAGGTGTTATGAAACCATAAAAATCTGTTCATGCCATATAAGTTAAAAAACATTCTCCTCATACGTTTACCGAAAAAGTCAAAAAGTACCTCGAATGGATAAAAAAAGAAAACTTCCCTACATACCATGTAGTAAAAGTCAAAAAAGGGTTTACATGACTTCAAACATACATGTATGAATATTAAACATTTTATGAATTCATTTTTAGAAAACAATGGCATGGATGATAAACGTAACCCCAGTAAATACTGACGAATAATTAATCTCATATAAGAATGAGATTGGAATAATTAACCCTTACCTTATGTCCAATTTCTTCCATATGGTTCCAAGACTCCTGTATAGTGGGTTTAAAAATTTTATTAACTTATTACAGAACCAAAATAATATTTATTATATCATATATGATTCACTTTAGACTTTATATAACCCGTTCATTGGTCATTTCCATGTTAAAGCGGCTTTTTGTGTAAAATTGTTTCATTTATCATCAGTGTTTTGACTTTTAATTCTTCATATGATAACGTAGATCATTTTTTAATTACTTACAAAATGAAAAACATGATTTATATATAATATATATTTATAATATACATATATATAATAGATGGATAAATGGAAGGAAATACACCATTCATGGATACGGTAGGTCGTACGTACACATGAACGCTGTTTTCGTTTCGTTATTGAATTGAATGGAATTAAGTAAATGAAAAATATATGTAAATAAATATGGTATAATTATTATTTCATATATTTAATTATTATATATTATATATACATTATAATCATACTTGAATGGTTAATCATGGAGAATGAATCTCATCGGGTCGTGGAGACGGTAATCTGTACGTACGCACGAGCGATGATATCATTCTCAAAATTATTGATGGGAATTGGAGTGGATGGTATGATTTTTCATAATTGGTATGATATTTTAATAATCATGTATAGTTATTATTTCTTTCATTATACCCATCCATGTAAGTTGGTGGTGGAAAACAGATTACACCACAACGTGGAGATGGTATTCCGTATGTACGCACGCACGGTGATTTCTTTTTACATAGGTTGGATTGAAGGTTAAATAGGGTTGTTTCATATTTATAATAACATATCAGAATATTAGTGATACTGATGTTATTACTTTATATTGAAAAAAAAGAAATAAGAGGAAGTAGATGAAGAAATGAACATGAAAGAATCCATAAAGCATATTACCTCTTCTTCGACGCGCCTCTTCTAAACCGACTCATAGGGCACTAAAGTTGGTATTTAAAGAAGATGAGGACCTATATTATGTTTCCAGGAAAGTGGATAATAGAAATGGGCTGGGTTGGGCCGATCATGAAGGCTCAATGTGGTGTCAGGGGGAGAGGGAAAAGCTGCCATTTTATAAGAGAGGAGAGGGGCACTTTTGGAAACCTCTAAAATATTAATTTAGAGTAAACAAAATCCAACATAAAAACCAGAACAAATGACTCAAATATGAATATAAGATGATATAGGGTTGTAATATCATAAACCCATATGATTTATACATGTTTATAATTTATTTTAAACCTTATCAACTTGATTTATCCTTATTTAATCTATTTAATTTTATTTGTGGTGATAATATTCTAAATTTTAAATTATTATAAATAATTACATATGTGTTGTGAATTGTCAATAATTGGATACATAATGACATTTTAGACCATATAAATTTCAATTTATAATTTTTAAATATTTTTGTCATTTTTAAACAATTTTATAAAATTTTATTTTTATAAAATAACAATAGTTTCAATTTTGACAATATTCATTTATTTGAATTTAAATAAAATACACACAAAGGATATATTCGAACCAAAATGTTTAATAGACTCATAAAATGTAATATTCATCTAGAAATTTTTTGGAGAACATTAATTAGTTCATATAATATTTATTTTAATATTAATAAAACCATTTATTTGATATTTATCTTAATAAAACAATTACTACATTATTTTTATATAACCATTTAATATACGTATTAGTTGCATAAAAATTAAAAATAAAATACTTTGATAATTAAAAAACTATTATATTTCAAATTAATACTTTTACTCAATTTTATCATCTTAAAATCAAAACATGTATTTTGTTATATTTATTAAATTATGAAGGTTTCAACTTTGACATCAATTAAAATAAAATAATATAAGTGCCATAATCCTTTTTATAAAGCTCCAAATGGTCCTCAATTCAGCCATTGGATGATTATGGATCAGGTATATACGACCAATAAGTTTGTTTCAGGATTATGAACTTTTAATGGGAATTATTATTTTAATAAAAACAATATTACTAATTTTTCACTAAATAAATAATTTCTGCATCATTAATGTATAAGATATTAAGGTAATGAAATATCATTTAAAAATTAAAAATAAATTAACATAACAAATAAAAACATTTATTATTTACAATGAGTATTTATAATATAATTTATATTCTTTATAACCTTATATTATAAATATTTTAATTATTAAAGTTTGAGTGAGACATATTTCACTTTCTTTAAAATAAAATAAATTAAAGATCTTAATCACATCCAAGTGGGTTCCAATGGATTCTCTTTTGACCCAAATATTCCTTAGGAAGAAATATAATCATCCAATTATATTATGGAATGTGTTAGCGTAATTTTATAATATTATATTTACCATTAATCACCTGATTTACCTTTAACTATGGCAAATAAAATTTAACGTAGTTACTATTCATAGTGCCCAAAAATAAAAAGTAGCATATTAACATGATTTGAACCTACTGATTCCAAATATGGAATATATTTTTTCTAATTGAAATAACAGATGTTGTAGAAATTAATTTAAAATTAATCCCGTTGTTAAGAAAATGAGTTTTTAAAAGTTAAAACATTACAAAAGATTGAAATGATTTTACCTATGAATTCTTTATAAAATCAATGATAATTAGATAAATTATATTAAATGGTAAAAATATATTCTATTTATACTTTAAAACCATTATATATTATAATTTAACCATATAAATTATTACGATGAATAAAGTTGTTTTTAATTAAAATATAGCGTGCTTTCACTTTTCATCAAAATATGAAAGTTATCAGAATAATATGAAGAATTCATACAATGTAATTTTGTATATAATTATTCCCAAGAAAAATTTTATTTTTTCAAATTGAACTTATAAAAATGTCAAAAAACTAGATTTATTGTGGGTGCGCCATCAAATGGCGGCAAAACTGTATTTTTTGAAAAATACATATTTTACCCGAAAAAAACTTATTTTGTTCTCATGCCATGTTCTAGAAAATTTTTAAGATGAATAATAATGTAATAAAATTCAAATTTTAGTTAATAATATTCATAATGTCTAGTTCATAATAATATTATAACAATATATCGTTATTTAGTGAAACCCGATATTACGTACTACACACGCTATCGAGGAAGGTCACGTTTGCTTGTAATGCAAGACAAGTTAGGGTTGCATGTAGTGAAAGCTCCCATTGGTTTTGTGTATAACATTATCAAAACTAGTTTCATTTATATGTTAAACAAAATATATACTAAATGTTGCGTAGAATAATTTCTACAAAACGAACTTGGAATTGGGAGTAACACGAGCCAAGAATAGTGTTGCGTATACTGCAAGATAATATGGTGTTGCATATAGTACAAGATAATCTTGGAATAGTGTAAAATAGAATACATAAAAAAAAATTAAAAATAATATATCTCGTAAAATATTGGGGTGTTACATTCTACCCCCCTTAAAATGAATTTCGCCCTCAAAATTCTTCGGGGTTATAAATCGTTTACTACTTGAAAGTTTCTTTCAATGAAACCCACATCATAAAAAAGAATAATAAAACTTAATATTAAAAATTTAAGTAAGAAACATAATGGATACCCAAATTAACACATTACAAGGTTTCCACAAAGGAGAACATAGGTGAAAATATGTATATGGAAGAGAATTATAACCATAAACTTTTTATGAAGAGTGGTAGAGGACATGGCTATGAAAAATCCAACAATCTCAAAGCCATAAATTTGTGTTGATCTTAGGTACCATCTGATTTATTAGATATTAGGGCACTGGGACAACATTTTTGGATTTCAATATGATTTCCCAAATTTTGAATAAATTTTGAATTAAAAGAAATACTTACTTGATTTTGGTACAATATTACCACTGTTTTTGCCTTGAAACAATTTCCACTTCATCTGTTAAAGAATGAAGTTTAATTTGTCTTTTGCGAAGTGCTAGCAAATCATGTGATAGAATGATATTTCATTCAATCTGTCTCAAATATAAGGTTATCAAGAGTTATATACATAAGTCCATCTATGGTGAGATTAATCTTATATGGTTCCAAAAATGGAATTATACTTCATATATCATCCTCCTTAATAAAAGGAAACTGGTTTCTGCTAACCAAGGACTTCATATAGGCCAGTGGTAGGCGATAATGGTCTGTTCAACTTCGGTTGTGGGTTCGATTCCCGCAACCTTGTCCGACATGATGGGTTGTTGCCCGTCCTATAGGTTGTCATTTTTCTAAAACTACACTATTATTACATTATTGAAATAATATCAAAACAAAGTTGTATCCTTAAACAATAATATCTAATGTCCCATATAATCCATTCCAATCTTTAGGCTTATCCAAAATAATTTTTTCCAATCTCATAGTATAAAGAAAATAATTACATGAAAAGTCACATAAAAAGCACATGAATACCATCATTAATCCCCCATATATCATAAGATATATCTTGTTGGTCACATTCCAAACAAGTGAATACCTTAATCATGTATTCTTTTGAAACATGAATTACCATAGAACCTTAGTGAAAACATGAATGTTGTCAAAAGATAACTGTTTCCACATACCCCAATCCCAAAATTTCTATACACTCAAACCATGATTTCACATTGTCCTTATATCAGTCATGAGCTCATTAATAATATGAAACATTTCATTTTCTCCTTATCCCTTCATTATGCGCATATAATCTATTTTCCAATAATATTTCAATCACTTTTCATGGTTACCAGTACCATAAAATCATTCAAATCCACAATAGACCAATACTTAAATATTCCAATATTCCATGATACTATATACAACATTATTTTGAAATCCCATTACATAAACACTTAATCATTCCACCACATCGTTGTCATAATAAACATCGCCAATAGTGATCTCATGTGACTTCCTTTTGTCCTTTTCCTTAAGAGGATGTTGATGTTGACCATCATTTACCCTTGGATTAGGGCATTGATTAGCATAATTCCTCATTTCCTTCCACTTGTAGCATGGAAGTTTTGGTGGTGCGTTCTCTGTAGGGTTTTCACTATTCAAATCATTATCTACCGGCTTCCATTAATTTGACACCCAGCTACTCGATGTCCTTCTTTTCTACACTTAAATAATTTTCTAGTCCCTATAAGACAATCTCCACTGTGCTTATTTCCACAATTTAAGCATAAAGAAACATTCTTCTTCTTTTCACCATTATTTTGAATGTTTTCCTTGAAATCCATCTTTCATTTCTTGTCAAAACCATGAGATGGATTTGGAACCCCAACTTTCAGTTCTACCTTGATAGTACAATGCACAATTTATTCATATCTACAGAAGTCCCTTATAGATAATTCCCTTCAAAGACTTGGTTTTCAGACACTGAAGAATCGATCAACATTACATTCAGGTTGGATGATAAATCCAGATGCATACCTTACAACCCTTGTAAAATATTCCACTTATATACCAAAAGATTCTTGATCATTTTTCTTAAGATCAAGGAACTCCTTTTCCATCTTTGTTCGATGAATACTAGGTATGTACTTATTGAAAAAAATGTTCTTGAACTCATCCCATTCCATGGATTCAATTTCACCTTGGGGCCTTGTATTCTTAATTAGAGTCCCCCACTGGTCTGCTTCACCTTCTAAATGGTAAAAAACCATAATGAATTTTTCATATTATGAATATCAAATTATGGAAAATATATTTTCAATGAGACTAATCAATTGTTCAGCAACAAGTGGATCAGAAGACCAACTGAAAGAAGGTGGATGTTTCCTCATGAAGGACTCAATATATTATTTTTCCCTTCCATGCTTATTCAGAAGTCCATAATGATTCATAAATTGTGTAAATATAGGAATATGATTTTTCACTCCATCACACATAACATTGGTTTGTTCAGAAGGACAATCATTGTGTTTCCCATTAAATTGATCAACACAGTTCCTTTGGGTTCTAGCCATTGTCTAAAACCCAAAAATAATAGTGTAAGATGCGAAAATAATGCTTGGAAAATAACATAATAAAGGGGGAGTACTTTAAATATATAACATCTTAGGTTTAATTCTATAAGCTTTAATGTTATCCTAGGAATATAAATTATACTTATACTTAACCTTAGGGGAATCCCTATACGTACCATAGAAATATCTCTAGGGATCTCACTAAAGTTTTTGCATCCCAGTTTCCAAAGGATGACTACACTTTTGCTCTGATACCAACTGTAGAGACCCAAACGTGACATATATAGACATTACATTACTTTTTCATAACACATAATACATAAAAAAACAAACCCCTATAGACCATATTAGTTTAGTGTCTTTGGAAACTCGGAACATAATCTTCTAATCGTGGTGATAGATCTTCAACATCTCCCATAATGATCATCGCCATTTTTTCATAAATAAAAATTTTCTTTATATCCTGGGGAAAAGAATACCTAAAAAGGGTGAGCTCAAATTCTCAATAACGGTTAACATAGAGAACTTATTAACAATCCAGAAACATTTGAACATAAATACATGAACAAAATAATCAAAATCATGAGCAGTGACATAAATTTGGGAAGTACATAAGGCATAGATCATAAAGGAACATTAATAATGATAAAATAGAATGGGAATAAAACATGTAATTGTAGAAACCATTATTCACATGTTATGATTTCTATAGTATCCAAGGAATTGTTTCCAAGACCATCATAGTGGAAAAGGTCCATTACTAAACAGGGTTAACTTGATTTTCCAGCCCTGTATTACTGAACCCGATTCACTTTCCTTTCTAGCCATATCTGTGCCATGAGATATAAATATTTACCCAATGCTTTGTAGGGAAATATAGGTCCCACTCATCTCATAATTAAATCATTCTTAAGTGTGCCACAAAACAATCATAAATCATTCATCATAACTCAATGAATAAAATGGGTTTCATAAACATCATCCCATCGTGACATAATCCATTTAAAACAAATGGATATCGTTTCAACATAATAAAAATAGAACAATGTAAATAATAGAGATATAATAAATTACACATAAATATTCTAAATAATTTCATATTATATGGAAAATAGTTTTGATAAAACACTTCAAATCATTTCTTGAGGAAAATATCATTTCTTCTTCAAAATCATTTTCTTTTCACAAAATTCTACGTGATTTTAAAAGAAAAGGATTTTATTGAAAATAATAATGAAATATTTTAGTGTAAGTTTCATGAAGAAAAGGAATTATGAAACCGTAAGAACCTGTTCATGCCTTATAATTTAAAAAATACCATCTCCTCGTAATTTTACCGAAAAAGTCAAAAAGTACCTCATATGAAAAAAAAGAATGATTCCCAAAATACCATGTAGTAAAATTCAAAAAAAGGGTATACATGAATTTAAACATACATGTAAGAATAGTAAACATTTTATGAAAGCACTTTTAGAAAACATGGGCATGGATGATAATCGTAACCCCAGTAAATACTTACGAATAAACAATCCAGATAAGAACGAGATTCAAATAATTATCCCTTACCTTATGTCCAATTTCTTCCATATGTGTTTGAGAATCATGTATTGTGGTTTTAAAAATATTATTAACTTGTAAAATAACCATAGTAATATTTATGATATCATATATGATTCACTTAAGTCTTTATATTACCCGTTCATTTGCCAATTCCATGTTAAAGCAGCGTTTTGGGTAAAATCATTTCATTTTTCTTCCGTTTTTTGACTTGTAATTATTCATATGATTACATAGATCATGATTACATACATCTAGAATGAAATCAATAATTTATATATAATATATATTTACAATATACATATATATAATAGATCGATAAATGGAAAAAAATACACCGTTCATGGAGACGGTAGGTCGTACGTACGCATGAACGCTGTTTTTCATTCCTTATTGAAATGAATGGAATTAAGTAAATGAGAAACATATGTAAATAAATACAATATCATTATTATTTCATATATTTCATGATTATTTATTATATATACTTTATAATCATACTTGAATGGTTAATCATGGAAAATGAATCTCATCATGCCATGGAGACAGTAATCCGTACGTACGCATGAGCGATGATATCATTCCCATAATTATTGAATGGAATTGGAGAGGATGATATGATTTGTCAGAATTAGTATGATTTTTTAATAATCATGTATAGTTATTATTTCTACTATTATACCCATCCACGTAAGGTGGTGGTGGAAAAACGATTACACCGTGGCGTGGAGACGATATTCCGTACGTACGCATGCGCGGTGATTCCATTTTCTATAGGATTGATAGAAGGTGAAATAGGGTTGTTTTATATTTATAATAACATATCAGTATATAATAGTGATACTGATGATATTACTTTATAATGAAACAAATAATGAACATGAATTAGAAGAAGAAATTAACTTTAAAGAATCCGTAAAGGATATTACCTCTTCTTCGACACGCCTCTTCTAACCCTCCTCTTAGGGCACTAAAGTTGGTTTTAAATGAATACCAAGCCCTATAGTATGTTTATAGGAAAGTGGATAAGAGAAATGTCTAGTTTTTGGCCTAGCATTAAGGCTCAATGTGGTGTGAGGATGGGAGGGAGGAGCTGCGCTTTTATAAGAGAGGAGAGGGCCACTTTTGGAAACCTCAAAAATATTAATTTATAATAAACTCAAAACACACATAAAAACCTCCAAAAACGACTCAAATACGAACATTAAATGATATAGTGTTGTAAAATAATAAACTAATAAGATTTAGAAATGTTGGTAATTTATTTTAAACCATATCTACTCGATTTATCCTTATTTAATCTATTTAATTTTATTTGTGGTAATAATATTGTAAACATTAAATTTTAATAAATAATTACTTTTGTGTTGTGAATTTTCAATAATTGGATGATTTATGACATTTTGGACCATATAAATTTCAATTTATAATTTCTAAATATTTCTATGATTTTTAAACAATTTTATAATATGTTATTTTTATAAAATAATAATAGTGTCAATTTTGACACAAATAATTAATTTGAACTTACATAAAATCCAAACAGAGGATATATTTGATCAATAATATTTAATAGACTCCTAACATTTCATATTCATCTAGAAAATTTGTGAAGAACATGAATTAGTTCATATAATATTTATTTTAATATTTATAAAACCATTAATTTGATATTTCGCTTAATAAAAAAATTAATACATCATTGTTGTATAATCATTTAATATTGTTATTTGTTTCATAAAAATTAAAAATAAAATAATATTGATGATAATAAACCTAATATATTTCAAAATAATACTTTCACTCGAATTTATCATCTTAAAATCACAACATGTAAATTATTATATTTATTAAATTATGAAGGTGGCAACATTGACATCATTTAAAATAAAATAATATAAGTGTCATAATCAATTTTATAAAGCTCCAAATGCTCAAAAATTCGACCATCGGATGGTTATGGTTTAGATATATACGACCACTAAGTTTTGGTCAGGTTTTTTCCCTTTTAATGGGTATTATTATTTTAATAACAACTATATTACTAATTTTTCACTATATAAATAATTTCTGCATCATTAACGTATGATCTATTAAGGTAATTAAATATCTTTTAAAAACTACATATAAATTACCATTACAAAGAAAAACATTTTTTCTTTCGAATGTGTATTTCTAATCAAATTTATATTATATTAATATTTATATCAAATATAATTTAATTATTAATGTTTGAGTGAGACATATTTCACTTTTTTTAAAATAAAATAAATTAATGGTCTTAATCACATCCAAGTGGGTTTTAATGGAATCCATTTTGACCCAAATATGATTTAGGACAAAATATAATCTTCTAATTATATTAGGAAAAATTTTAGGGTAATTTTATAATATTATATTTACCCTTAATTACCCGATATTCATTTAACTATGGAAAATAAAATTTACCGTAATTACTATTCATAGTGCCCAAAAATAAAAAGTAGCCTATTTAAATAATTTTGACCTACTGATTCAAAATATGGTGTAAAGACCCATAAAGTTCAAGGAAATTTTTTTCTTATATTATTTGGGATTTTACGAGCATGCATTTTCTAATGGCACTTGATTACGAGGCCCCATGTGCCCGGAATCATTTACCGAAGTTTATCTCGGGTAAGTTCAGTGAACGAACGAGGGGGTTTTTCTAACTTTTGTAACGGTGCTTGAAATTGAAATCCAAGGGCACCGATGGAACCATATCACCTATAATTTCTTAAGAGGACCTTTATCGTAGGTGTGTTTTCTTTGGAGGAGTAGAAAAAAAGTGGATTAAATGAAAAGTAAAATAAAATTGTGTTACAATTTTATTTCTTTTTCTAAAGTGGTTTTAATTTACATGGGGAAGTTGGGGTGGGACCCAGAAGTTTCTAACTACTCATGTTGGGATATTTGTGAGGTGGGTCCCACATGAGCCCCAACCATTCACATTCTCTATCCCCCTAACTCTTCCCATTTAAACTTGTTAAACCCCCTTGTAATTAATTGGGTGACTTCTCCTCTCCCCACTATCCCCACATTAAATCATGCCAACACACTTAATCAATTAAGGGGGTTATGTGTTTGAATTTTTAAAATTTATATGCGTGGAATGAATTAGTAAAATAATATGACACTTATTTTATTTTGGGGTTAGCTTATTATGTTAAGAATTGGGGAGAGAGCTCTAGTTTCTTCCACGAAGAACGTTACGCTTCGACGAAGAATGTCATCACCATAAGGAGAGACGACGTTCCATTCCTTCGTCTCTTCGAAGCTATTGTGAGACGTCGTCCCCTCCTTGGACGCACACCAACGCCGTCTTCGAAACTTCACCCTGAAATGCCATCTTCTGTGTCGCCAGCAAATGTCATCGTTTATCTAGTTAAGGGATATTTTCTTTCATGTTTAATTAATCATTCTTCATTGATTAATTTAGCTAAATGTTATCAACGTAACGGGAGGAGATTAGATTGCACAAACATGACTAATTTCTCCTCCCCGCTTTCTTGTTGAACAATGTTGACGAGTTGGGGAGAAGGTGGCGCGGTGTCATTGCACCGCGCGGGAACAGAGACAACCGCGGACGGAGTGGGCCGCGGTATTACTGTGCGGCGCCGTCGCGCCGTGTCGGTGAGGCTGAAGGAACTGTGGCCGGAGCAGGCCACGGCAGTGGTGCGTGGTACCGGAGAACCCGAGGGAGGCCGCTGTCAGAACGGACCGCGGCGGAGGGGCGCGAAACCATCGCGTCGCGCCAATCAAATTGGAGTCGCGGCCTAAGGTCGCGGCGGTCACCAGCAGGGGGCCGAGCTTGGCCGGTCGCCTACACTCCAGGAGGCGAGACCCCCGCGGGTCCCGCGATAGATAACACCGGCTGACCATTATGGCCGGCCGTTTCCGATGAAACCGGGGGGCGTAACACCCCAGATCTTCCTATGGCGGACCCCACTAGGGGGGCTCCGTTTCCGAATGAAAGGGGGCCATGCCCCCTTCGTACCCCCGCTTGGTCGTGAGCTGCGCCACGGGCGGGGCCGCACCCGGCCGCGGGTCGGGCCGCGCCCAGGTGGGCCAGGCAGTGCCCCGCCGGCCCGACCGCGCCCAAATGGGTGGGATCTGGACCCAAGTCGGTTCGACCTGGTTTGGCCGACCCAGGGTGTATTGGGTCGGGTCGGACCGGGCCCAAACCCCCTAGTTTCAGACCAAGATCGTTCAAACACCTATATACTGGGATACAGACCTCCGATTGATGCACCGTAAGTTGGATTGGGATCCTTGGATCAATATGGTCGTTTCGGTATATTAAACTCGAGTTTTTGGTGAAGTTTTCGTATGGCTGGGTTGGTTCGAACCCAAAACCAACAGGGCCCTTGGAGAGGAAACGCTTATAACTTAACGACCGAACGTTTGAATGACGTGCCATCAATTATGTTGAATTCCTCTTAGTGAGAAGGTTCTTTTGGCTTACTACACTTGAGGTTTGGATGCAGTTGGAGAACATTCAGGTTGGTTTTAGCTTAAAAACCAACTATGCCCCTGGGACGAAAAAACCAATAACTCTCAGACCGGGCATCTGATTGAGGCGCTGTCTGTCACGTTGAGTTACTATTGACAAGACGGAACATTGTGATACATAATCTCGGGACTTCATGATAGTTGATTTATTGACCCCTTGGATCGTGGAGCGGACCCTCCTGAAATCGATTGTGCTGTGTGCGGGAACCCTAGAGCTGGATGTGACTGTGACGACAATGGCGACTGTACTTGGATCCTATGTGGGTTCGACAGCAAGGAAGACTGTACTTGGATCCTCCGTGGGTTTGGAAATGATGAAGATTGTACATGGATCCTACCTGGGTTCGGCAGAGATGGTAACAGAACTTGGATCCTACGTGGGTTCGGCAGCGATGACTTCTGTAACTTGGATCCTACGTGGGTTCGACAGAGGAGTTGATTCAGAGGCTACATCTAATCATCTCTACCCCTCTTCATGAGTAGTATACCTATGTGAGCTGAGTCTTGGCTTTCAATCATTATCTTCGATATGATTTTCTTGGTTTCCTGTGTGGACTGAGTTGTACTTTTCCTCTGTGGACTGAGTTGTACTATCCTGTGTGGACAGGGTTGAACATGGGCTCAGGAGTTGGAGCCGATCTGGAATTGATGACTTAGGTATATGTAAGGGAATATACCTAAGTAGTGTTGGTTGATACTTCGTGTTTGTCTTATTTATTTGTTTATTATTCTTTTGTGGATTTTTGGAGACCTTCGAGATTCTTAGGGTCCCTACTGAGTATCATAAAGTCACCCCTGCACTGGCTATACCCGCAATACGTTGTGTTGGATGCAGACGACGGACATCATTGATCGTGGTTGAGACTTGAGGATCGGGATGGTATACGGAGGTAGACTATCAGGTGGGACGTACACTGAGTGGACGACCAGACCTGAGGAGCTGATGAGACTATCTGTACCCACCCATCAGGTGGGAGTTCTAGAGGACGTCTTGGTGGTTGCTGCTTACTTTTCAACCGTTGTACTTTCTTATCTCAGTTGTACTGTACTTTCAGTTGGGTTTTTATTCTGGCCCATTTACTTTCTGACACTTACTTTTGTACTCAGTTTAATTAGTGTTTACTTCAGCTTGCATACTCTGTGGTGTTTGTTTTCTTATATAAAGGCAATACCTTCTCTTTTATGGGGATTTATGCCTTTGGTACTAGTTTCCAGCCCCTGGCCAATGGATGGCGGGATTGGGGTAGTCACGGCATGGGCCCCGAGGACGGGTCGTGACAAATTGGTATCAGAGGAGTCGGTTCTACAACAGAACTCAGGACTCTGAAAATTTCTTCTATGTGAAGTAATAGTTCTAAGGATATTGAGTGTGGTTATCAGTCCAGGTAATCTAGTGTTGGTGCGGCGGTTGATGTATTCTTACACTAGGACCCTGACTTCTGATTTTCGACTCAGTGCAAGAAAACATTGATTGCATGTGTGTTTCAAAAGTTTTCTTTGTGATTACTTTGTGTCAGCTCACCAGGTATATTGTATTAACTGTGGAACACCAATTTCTTTTTAGGATGGCACCACGATAGTACCCAGCTAGGGTTCTGAGCATTGTGTGAGATGGAAGCCCACCGAGCGACGAGGCCTCGGTGCAGGACCCCATTATAGCAGAGGCACCTAGCGGTACCACTACCCACTGAGCCACCGATGACACCAACCCCAACAGCTGAGAGTGCACGTCGCCTGAGTGCACTGGATGAGTTTCAGTGTCAGAGACCACCCTGGTTCCATGGGGAGATGGACCCTCATGCAGCAATGGATTGGCTGGAGGCTGTTTTTCGAGTTTTCAGATTAGTAGGGACAGAAGCTGACCTCATGGTGATCCATGCGGCGAGTCTACTACACGCTGAAGTAGGTAGACGGTGGAGCCTGATGCTCCAGGTGTACGACCAGGCATCACTACTTTAGATGGATTTCAAGATCCTCTTCTGCTCAAAGTTATTTCCAGCTACCCTCCGTGCGATGCTCATCCAGGAGTTACAATAGCTGCAGCAGGACAGCATGACAGTTTCCCAGTAGTTAGCAAGATTTACCGACCTCCCATGTTATTCAATGGACATGGTACGGGACCCATTCTTTTAGTCCCGGACCTTCGAGAAGGGACTGAGGCATGAGATTGGGGCTTTGATGATCTCCCTCAACATTCCGATGTAGGCAGGAGTACTGGAGCGATCCACTCTTGTGGAGAGCTTTCTTGCAGAGCCTACACCAGCAGCAAGGCCTACCGCAGGGAGACACGCAGTGGAGTCTTCTGCAGATGGTAGTAGAAAGACATCGTAGAGGTCCAAGTGGACCAGATCATCAGGTGGGAGACCTCACGATATTGGTTCAGAGGTGTGAGGCACATGCAGCAGAGCCAGTCATACGAGAGGTAGAGAGTTCTATGAATGTGGCAGGCAGGGCCACATGGCTCATGACTCTATGACTCTCCATGCAGAGGAGCAGCAGACGGTTGAGAGACCACCCAGGAAGAGGCAGAGGTTTGACCGTGGTGGTCTGCAGGGAGAAGACAGATGAGGTATAGGAGCTGGCCGAGCATCTGGGGGTGGAAGACGATTCATGGCTCTACCACCACCACCTCCAGGAGGTTCACCCCGACCACAGGGAGCTGGAGGACAGAGGTAGGCTCAACTTTAGACAGTGGAGGCCTACGACCACGGTGAACCTGATATGATTTGAGGTACTATCTGTGTCTACTCCACCCTTGTTGCAGTTCTTATAGATATAGGATCGAGTCATTATTTCATTGTCGCTTCCCTTTTTCAGATCTCGGAGATTCTGACGGTGCCGTTGGATTGATCCTTACGGCTAGAGACTCTTACGAGAGTAGACTCGACAATTACGCACTAGTTCTGGCAGTGTGAGCTTACTCTAGGAGGCGAGAGATTCGGCTGGGATCATCCTGTAGTGGCGTCGAGGCATTACGACGTCATCTTGGGCATGGATTGGTTATCTATGGTCCATGCTCAGATCGACTGTTTTAGGTGCAAAGTGCGGTGTGTCCGCACATATGGGAGCAAGTTCACCTTCACCAGCGATAAGGGATCCTTTGTAGTGCGGGATGGACTCACACAGAGGATAGGATAGTCGATCACTCCTCAGTTGTCTAGTCTCATCCAATGAGCAGTTGATGTGCGGAGTCTGAGTTTTCCTGTTGTGGTGGATCAGAATGCGGATGTTTTTCCTAACGAATTTCCAGGACTGCCTCCTCATAGAGATGTATACTTCTATATTGACCTGCACCCCGGGACAGCCCCAATATCTACTCAAGCATATCGGAGGGCTCCCGCTGAGCATTGAGTGCTACAGTTACAGCTGGAGGACTTGCAGGGCAAGGGATTCATCCGACCCAGTGTTTCACCCGGGGCTTCCACGATTTTTGTTCACGAAGAAGGAAGACGGGAGCTTGCGACTGTGTGTCGACTACCGATGCCTGAATTAGGTGACTGTGAAGAACAAGTATCCACTTCTGAGTATTTAATACCTCTTTGATCAGATCAAGAGAGCATAATTGTTCTTGAAGATAGACCTCAGGTTGGCCTATCATCATCTCAGAGTTCGAGATGAGGAAGTGCAGAAGACGACCTTCAGGTGTCGGTATGGACACTATGAGTTCTTGGCTATGCCTTTCGGCATAACCCACGCTCCAGCAGTGTTCATGAGCCTCATGAACAGGATCTTCCATCCTTACCTCGATCGATTTGTCGTAGTCTTCATGGACGACATATTGATTTACTCGAATACTAGGGAGGAGCTCTCATACCACTTGTGGGTTGCACTTGATACAATCTGAGAGCACTATCTTAATGGTAGGATGTCGAAGATTCCGTTCTGAATTCGAGAGTTCCACTTCTTGGGGAACATCATCTTTGAGGCGGGAGTTTCGGTGCATCCTGCGTAGATCGAGGCAGTGATAGCCTGGGAGCCTCCCAGGTGCGTGACAGAAGTGCGAAGTTTCCTAGGTCTGGTTGGGTACTATCGGAGATTTGTGCCAGATTTCACTAGAGCTTCAGCACCGCTTTTAGCTTTGACGAAGAAGGGGAAGCCCTTCGTGTGGTCAGATAGATGTCAACAGAGCTTTCAGGATTTGAGACAATGATTGACAAGTGAAACAATCGTGAGTCTACCGGAGGAGGGAGTAGGGTATGTAGTTCACTGCGATGCATCCGGGACTGGACTCGGGTGTGTCCGGATATAGGATTGGGTAGTGATCACCTATGGATCACGAATGTTGGGGCAGCATGAGCAGAACTACACTACCCAACACCTGGTGTTTGTATCAGTGGTCTTCGCCTTGAAGATCCACTACTGGAAAATTGGGAAATAGCCACAGTAAAAAATCATAGCTATATGGGTCAAAACCGTGGCTATAAACTATAGCCACGGTTCCAGCTAGCCATGGCACCTATTGGTGTGGCTATAGATAAAATCTATAGCCATGATTTAATTGGAATATAGCCATGGTTTAAAACCGCGGCTATATCCTTATTGCCACGGTTTCACTAAACCATGGCTATAACCCCCATATCTGTCCACTATGGTAGTTGGGCTATAGCCATAGTTGTCCCCCGTGGAAACAGGGTTATAGACACGGTTTATAACTGTAGCTATAACCAAATAAAACTGTGGCTATAGCCCAACATTAATTTTTTCCCATCGAGATTCGACCTCTGTACCTTTGCTATGTAGACCAAACACCTTCCCACTACTCCATAGACGTCTTTGAGGATATATATATATATATTGTTAAATATATTACTAAAAACTGTGGCTATAGCATGTAAACCGTGGCTATAAACCTTCCTGCCATTTTTTCGCGGGTTAATTTTTTTCCCGCGCAAGGGCAGGAGATCTATAGCCACGGTTTCGATGAACCGTGGATATAGTTCATGAAAAAAATACACTATTTCCACTCTTTAACCAAAACCGTGGCTATAGACCAACCCTATAGCCATGGTTTAACCAAACACTGGCAATAAACCTTTGAAAAAGACCCTATAGCCATGGTTTCACCCAAACTATGGCTATAACCCTTTGAAAAATACCCTATAGCCACGGTTTGGGTGAAACTGTGGATATAGATTTCGAAAAAAACATATAGCCATGGGTTTACTAAACCGTGGCTATAGCCTTTGAAATTAAACCATATAGCCATGGTTTTGTTTAAAACCATGCCTATAACCTCGTTTTCTAGTAGTGTTGTGGTGGCACTATCTGATGGGTGATCGCTTTACAGTCTATTCTGGCCACCAGAGTCTTAGGTACATATTATCACAGAAGGACCTGAAAATAAGATAACAGCGATGGCTCGAGTTCCTCTGGGACTATGAATTTGAGACATTCTATACTCCTGGGAAGGGGAACGTAGTAGCCGATGCTCTCAGCAGGAGGTTAGGCATTCAACTACTTGGAGAGGGGACAGATCAGCAGGCCGCATTGCAGATATCCATTGTGGATAGAGATGGGGAAGCTTTTCTATAGTCGCTCACATTCACTCCTCCAATACATCAGTGGGTCAGAGAGGTACAACGTGGGGACATTGACTGTGAGGCGCGACGTGCACAGATAGCCACAGGACATGCACCTGATGGATTTTCAATAGGAGGAGAGCACGTCATCCTTTTCAGAAAACGTACCATGGTACCAGTTACATTAATGGAGGAGGTGCCGAGAGAGTTTCACACTTCCCCATTGCCGATACATCCAGGAGTAGTGAAGATGTACAAGGATCTCAGACTACAGCACCCATGGCAATGTATGATGAAGGATGTGGCAGAGTTCATTTCACGATGCCTCACCTGCCACCAGGTGAAGGTGGAGCAATAGGTACCAGCAGGCTTGCTACATCCCTTAGAGGTCCTGGAGTAGAAGTGGGATAGGATATCTATGGATTTCATGACAGGGCTTCCACATACTTCCAGAGGACACGACTCCATCTGGGTGATCGTAGACTAACTCACCAAGTCGGCCCACTTCTTACCTATCAGAGAGCAGTGCTCAGTAGAGAGCTTGGGATGCCTCTATATTCTGTAGATCGTATGGCTTCATGGTTTGCCATCATCTATCATCTCTGATTGAGACGCTCTATTTTCTTCATAGCTTTGGAAGGGGTTGTAGGATGCATTTGGGATGCAGCTACGCCTGGGCAACGCCTTTCAAACTCAGACGGATGACCAGACGGAAAGGACCATTCAGACTCTCGAGGACATGCTAAGTGCATGTGTCCTCGACTTTGGTCGAATATGGGAGGATCACCTACCTTTGGTGGAGTTTGCGTACAACAACAGCTACAACTCCACCATTGGGATGGAACCATACTAGGCATTGTACGACTGACCTTGCAAATAACCTTTGTGCTGGAAAGACCCTGGGGAGTCAGCACTTGTAGGACCGGAGATGGTCCGTGCCACGATGGAGAAGGTACGGATCATCCAGGAGTGGATGGGGACTGATCAGAGCCGATAGAAGTCCTATGCTGACAGTAGGCGGAGACCACTAGAGTTCAAGGATGGCGACTATTCTTTTCTTACGGGTCTCACCTCGGTGTGGATTACAGAGATTTGGTCGGGACGACAAGTTATCTCCGCGCTTCATCGGACCATTCCAGGTTCATAGCAGGATAGGCGACGTGTCTTATTTCCTAGATCTTCCACCTCATTTGCACCAGGTGCACAACATATTCCACTTATCTCACTTGAGGAGATACAAGCAATATTCGACGCATATCATTCACCATGGGGAGATGATCATCGATAACAGGGATACTTTTTCGGAGGTCTCGGTGGAGATCAAGGATCGATAGGAGTGGGTCCTACGTGGATGGTCGATTCTTCTAGTGTGCATCAGGTGGCAGCACGGGAAACTCCAGGAGAGCACATGGGAGCGGGAGGCTCAGATGCCTGCATAGTACCCTCATTTGTTTCCCTAGTTTGTGATGTATCTTTACGGGGAAATAAAGCCCTGAGGTGGGAGTAATGTAAAGACACATATATTTCAAGGGAAATTTTTTCTTAAATTATTTGTGATTTTACGAGTACTCAATTTCTGACGGCACTTGATTCCAAGGCCCAGTGTGCCCGGAATCAATTTCTGAAGTTTAGCCTGGGTACATTCAGGGAACGAACAAGCGGGTTTTATTATCTTTTGAACCGGTGCTCGGAATTGAAACCTGAGGGCACCGATGGAACTGCAGCACTGATAATTTCTTTAGAGGAGCTTTACTGAAGGTGCGTTTTCTTGGGAGGAGTTGGAAAAAATGTGGATTAAATGAAAAGTAAAATAAAATTGTGTTACAATTTTATTTTATTTTCTAAAGTGGTTTTAATCTACATGGGGAAGTTGGGTGGGTACCGACAAGTTTCTAACTACTCATGTTAGGATATTTGTGAGGTGGGGCCCACATGAGCCCAAACCATTCACATTCCCTAACCCCTAACTCTTCCCATTTAGAATTGTTAAACCCCCTTGTAATTAAGTGGGTGAATTCTCCTCTCCCCACCTTCCCCACATTAAATCATGCCAACACACTTAATCAATTAAGACAGTTATGTGTTTGAATTTTTAAAATTTAAATCTGTGGAATGAATTAATAAAATAAGATGAGACTTTATTTATTTTGGGGTTAGCTTGTTGTGTTATGAATTGGGGAGAGAGCTCTAGTTTCTTCCGTGAATAACATCACCCTTCGATGAAAACACCATCACCACAAGGAGAGATGACGTTCCATTCATTCATCTCCTCACAGCTAGTGTGAGACGCCATCCCCTCCTTGGACACACGCCAACGCAATCTTAGAAACCTCACCCCACGATGCCATCATCTGCGTCACCAAAAATTGTCATCGTTTATCGAGGTAGGGGTTATTTTCGTTCATGTTTAATTTAACATTCTTCGTTGATTAATTTGGATGAATGTTAACAACGTAACGGGAGGAGATCAGACCGCACAAACACGGCCGATTTCTCCTCCCCACTTTCTTGTTGAACAATTTTGACGATTTGTGGTGAAGTCGGTGAGGTGTCATTGCACTGCACAGGAATGAAGAGAACCACGACCGGAGCGGGCCGCAGCGGTCAACAGCAGGGGCGGCCGGGCTCAGCCAGCCGCCGACGCTCCAGGAGGCAGGAACCCCGCGGGTCCCACGGCAGCTCACACCGGCCAGCCATTATGGACGTTCGTTTCTGATGAAACCGGGTGGAATAACCCCCTAGATTTTCCTAGGGCAGACCCCACCAGGGGGACCGCTGTTTCCGAAACAAAGGGGGTCGTGCCCCCTTCGCACCCCGCTCGGCCGCGAGCTGAGCCGTGGCCGACTTCTGAGTCGGGCCGCAGGCCACGCCCAGCCGGGCCGCTCCATTCCTAACCGAGCTGGGCTGCTCCCAAATGGGCCGGACCCAGACTCGAGTCGGGTCGACCCGGTTCAGCCGACCCAGGGGGTATTGGGCCCGGTCCGACCGGGCCCAAACCCCCTTGTTTCGGACCAAGTTCGTTCAAAAACCTATATCATGGGCTACTGACCTTCTAACGATGCACCGTCAGTTGTGTTGGGATCCTTGGATCGAGACGGTTGTTTTGGTATATTAAAATTGATTTTTCAGCGAATTTTGTGTATGTTGGGGTTGGTTCGAACCAGAAACCAACCGGGCCCTTGTAGCCGAAATGCTTATAACATAACGACCGGACGTCTGAATGACGTGCCGTCAGTTACGTTGAATTCCTCTTAGTTAGAAAGTTCTTTTGGATTACTCAACTCGAGGTTTGGATGCAGGTGGTGTACTGTCGGGATGGTTTTAGATTAAAAACCAACCGGGCCCCTAGGACGAAAAAGCCAATAACTCTTAGACCAGGTGTTCGATTAACGCACCGTCTATCGCGTTGAGTACCTATTGGCGAGACAAAAAATTGTGATACATAAACTCTGGACATCATGACAGATTATGTATCATTCCCTTGGCTTGTGGAGTGGACCCTCCTGGAATCGAATGTGCTGTGTGCGGGAACCCTAGAGCTGGCTGCGACTGTGACAACGGTGGCGACTGTACTTGGATCCTCTGTGGGTTCAGCAGCAAGGACGACTGTACTTGGATCCTCCGTGGGTTCGGCAGCGCTGATGATTTTACTTGGATCCTACGTGGTTTCGATAGTGATGGTTACTGTACTTGGTTCCTATGTGGGTTTGGTAGCGACGACTTCTGTACATAGAGCCTATGTGGGTTCGGATGAGGAGATGATTCAGTGGCTACATCTATTCATCTCCACCCCTCTTCATGAGTAGTATACCTCTGTCAGTATAGTATTCACTTTCAATCATTATCTTTGATATGATTGTCTTACTTTCCTATGTGGAATGAGTTGTACTTTTCCTGTGTGGACTGAGTTGTACTATCCTGTGTGGACTGGGTTGAACTTTGGCTCGGGAGTTGGAGCCGATCTGGAACTGATGACTTAGGTATATGTAAGAGCATATACCTAAGTAGTGTTAGTTGATACTTCGTGTTTGTCTTATTTATTTGTTTATTATTCCTTTGTGGATTTTTGGAGACCTTCGAGATTCTTAGGGTCCCTACTGAGTATCATATACTCACCCCTGCACGGGCTATGCCCGCACTACGTTGTGTTGGATACAGACGACATACATCATTGATCGTGGCTGAGACTTGAGGAGCGGGATGGTATACGGAGGTGGACTATCAGGTGGGACGTACACGGAGTGGACGGCCAGACCCGAGGAGCTGACAAGACTATCTGTACCCACCCATCAGGTGGGAGTTCCGGAGGACGTCTTGGTGGTTGTTTCTTACTTTTCAGCTGTTGTACTTTCTTATCTTAGTTGTACTGTACTTTCAGTTGGGTTTTTATTCTGGCCCATTTAATTTCCAGCACTTACTTCTGTACTCAGTTTACTTAATGTTTACTTCAGCTTGCGTACTCTGTGGAGTTTGTTTTCTTATATAATGGCAATGCCTTCCCTTTTATCGGAATTTACGCCTTTGGTGCTAGTCGCTAGCCCCTGGCCTATGGAAGACGAGCTTGGGGTAGTCACGACACGGGCCCCATGGACGGGTCATGAGATATGGTATCTATGTTTTCAAATTCAAATCACAGAAGTTGCATGAATTAATTTAAAATTAATCTCTTTGTTAAGAAAACGAGTTTTTAAATGATAAAACATTGGAAAAGATTGAAATGATTTTATCTATGAATTCAATGTAAAATCAATTCAAATTTCATACATTATATTAAATGGTAAAAAAATATTCTATTTATACTATAAACGTATTCAATATTATAATTTGTCAATATTAATTATTACAACAATAAATGTTGTTTTTAATTAAAATATAGCGTGTTTTTACTATTCGTTAAAAGATGAAAGTTATTAGAATAATATGAAAAATATATCCAAAGTAAATTTCTATTTCCTGATTACTAATAATAATTCTATTTTTTCAAACTGAACTTATAAACATGTCAAAAACTAGATTTAAAGTCGGTGCACCATCAAATGGACTCAAAAATGCATTTTTTTTAAAATAATTATTTTACCTGAATTTTTTTTCTCATGCCATGTTCTTGAAAATGTCTAAGATGAATAATAATGTTATAAAATTAAAAATATAGTTATTTGTATTCATAACGGCTAGTTCATAATAATATTATAACAATATATCTTTTTTTAGTGAAACCCGGTATTGCGTACAACACACACTATCGAGGAAAGTCGTGATTGTGTGTAATGCAAGCCAAGTTAGGGCCGCGTGTAGTGAAAGCTCCCTTTGGTGTTGTGTATAACATAATCAAAAAATATTTCATTTATACATTAATCAAAATATATACTTAATGTTGTGTAGAATAAGTTCTATAAAAAGAACTTGAAATTGGGTGTAACATGAGCGAAGAATATTGTTGCGTATACTGTAAGATAATACGGTGTTGCGTATAGTATAAGCTAATCTTGGTGTAGTGTACAATAGAAGACATCAATGAAATTAAAAAATATATATCTCATAAAATCTCAGGGTGTTACAAGGGAAATCCCTACATGGATCACGTACTTTGAAACGATTTTTATTTCTCACACAACACACCATTTCTATATAATGGAGTACACTTTAATAGGATATAAATTGTAATGCATAATTTTAAACTATTAAAACACTTAACATAAATTTGAATTTTTTTCATATATAACCTCTTTATAATAATTTTTTTATTTGGGACATATTTACTTTTAAATCTTCTATAATTTTTTAAAAAATATGAATTATCCTATGTATAACCCCATGTATGTCAATCTAGGTGTGAAATAGGGCCTATTGTCATATAGAATGTTATACTGAGTATGGTCTAACGAGCCTAGTTGATGTTTTGACACCTAGGTACATCTATGGAAGGAAAACAAACATTTTTAGTATATAGATAGGGATGTACTGGTAGAAATATGCACATAATCTATAGCTTATGAAAATTCATGGATGTTCTTTTATGTTTATCCCCAATGTCTATCATATGGTTGTGTTCCATAATTTTTGTTTTCTAAGTCTAGTTTCTAAGGATTCTATTAAACATTCCGTGATATCAACTACAATGAACCCAACCTCATTAGCCTATATTCAGTGCCATTCAATATTACATTGGCATAGGAACAATACTCGAATCCCAAAGGACGGTTCAGTTTAGCAGTCTTAGAAGTTAGATTACAGACATAAACATTAAAAATAAATAAAAAAAGAAAATAAAACATAAAAAATAATTTGATAATTCCAATCCCCTCATCGATTAACTATTATTATCAGCGATAATACACGTCATTTCATCTAAGGAAAAAATAAAACATAATAATGCAGTGAGCTGAGATTCTATTGAGGGTAAGCATATAGTGTAAGCTATTATGAATAAAAAATCGTAATCATTAAGGAATTATATATAACTAAAACCATTACCATTAAACATAATCATCATCATAATATAGAATGAATAAATAATACCATATAAAATAATCACATGATCAAGATAAGATAACCATAGATATTCTAGTAGTCTAATAATAACATGGAATATCAGTAAATAATATCATAATGAGGGAATTCATACTGTCAAACATCATAATCATACCATTAAAGATTCTTCAAAGATATCATATATAAATGAGTAAAACCTCAAACTAATTTGTCTTATTATATCCATTTAGGTTTGCTAAGGGATATAGAGGGCCTCTCCCATCACATAATATTTCCAAGGCATTCCTCACTTGAAATGGTCAAACCTAACAAATGAAAATATTTATATTAAATCTAGTACATCAAATGTTTATTCAATAACCATAAACCCTGAACAGTTTCAAAATAGGACAACCACATTCAAACATATCATAAATCGTTCTGTATAATATGGAAGAGTTTATCATAATAAATCAATCTCAATTGTGCATAAAATCCAACAAAAGATATTGGCATAGATGAAAACATTCTAAAAATCATTAAACGTTCCTTGAGAGATGTACCCCATTTATATTGATATTATTTTAAAAAGGGGAACATTTTTTAATATAAAAAATATTTAAAGAAAATATTCTTGTAATCTTGTAAATGGTGTTTTTCTCTTGCTGTGTAAGTTAAATAACGGATATTCTATCTGTATTTTATCGAAAAGGGAATAAGGTACCAGATTTTGAAATTGATAAAAAGATTCCTTTCAAAACATTTTATAAAAATTCAATCAATTATAACACTGAATTAAAACAATTTCTGATGAATTGAATGAATACATTTTAATAAATATTTTTATAATAACGGAAATGGATGAAAATATGTCCTAATAAATACTTATGTATAAAAAATCTTGTATAATAATGAGATTGAAAAGTTAACCTTACCTTCTACTTTTCATTTTATAAGGGTGCTTTAACAACTTATACAATGTTTAAATCATATTATTATATTATTCCAAAACTATATCTATATTTATGTCATCATATGTTATCTTCTTATATCATATTTCTATTAATATTTCATTATTACCATTTTTGTGTGTTAACTTATTTATTCTCCTATGTTTGTTTAGTTGTGTAAGTCTTGTTTCATAGACATAGGGTATATTTTACTTGTATCTATAGTGATATTAATTTAATAAAAATTACACTCACTCATCTTATGCATTTTTATAATCATTCCTGAATCGTAAAAGTGGAGAATAAATCTCATTGCATCATTGAGAGTGTTGGTGGTATATAGGCACGAGCGATAGTATCATTACATTAATGGTAAGGTGGAAAAGAATTGGATGGTATATTAATTATACTAAATCAATATCATGCAATGTTTATTATTTATATCTATTTTATTTATCATTTTACCCATACAAAAAATGTTTTTATGGAAAAACAAATTTAACCGTATTGTGAAGATGGTAAGTCGTACGTACACACACATAGTTATAATACTTTTCCTAGAATAGATAAAAGTTGGAATATTTATATCCCATAATCATAATAAAATTTTATCATATTGATGATTATTGATTTATTAATATATTGTGAAAACAACATAGTAATAGTAAGTATAAAATGAAATTAACATAAATGAATTTCTAAAACAATTTCTTTTTTTTCGGTGGACATCCTATTAATCTACTCTTAGGGAAACTGGGGATGGAATTTTTAGATGAAAGAGATCTCTAAAAAAATTAAAAATGTTGGGAGGAGAAATTTTAAGAGGGTGGTCTAGATACAAGGATCAATGTGGTGTGAGGAATTAATGGAGGAGGTTCCTTTTTATAGTAGAGGGGTGGGGAACTCTTGAAATACATTTAAATAATTATACAATATAAATTTATTTTCAATTTAAAATAGCTCAAAAATGAATAATTATGATTATTGGATGAATATGGGTAAAAAAAAAATCAAAAAAATATTTTAAGTCCTTTTTATGTTAAAATTGTAACTTTATCTTTTGGCAATAACCCTTAGTTAAACCCTTTAACTCTTTCTATGTTAACATGGATTTTAACTCATTAGGGTTAAAAAAGTTGCCATAAAATGCCAAAATAACCCAAAATGGACCATTGATGAAATTTGTAAAGTTATTTTAGTAAATTTCATGAATTTTATATTTTTATGAATTTCATATAATTTAATAAAATATTATTTATTTTGATGAATCATTTTTGTCAATTTTGATACTATTAATTATTTTTCTTTTTAGAAATATCATAACAGCAAGATATCATTGACAAAAAATATCTAATATATCACTAAAATTATTAATTTATATATTATAATATTTTATTTCATTAATTTTCTCAAATTATATTTTTTAAAATATTTTCAATATCATTAGTTGATATTTCCATTTGTCAAACCATTTTTTCCTCATTATTATAGAAGACTTAAACTAACTTTTTTACACTCTAAAAATTAAAAATAAATAATTTCTATGAATATAAATTATTTATATTTAAAATTAATATTTTTTTTCATATTTTAATTTTGTATAACCATGTATTAAATTTTTTTTACTTATTAAAAACATGAGTATGAAATTTTTTAACTTATGTTTATATAAAAAATTATAAAAGTTATATTCTAAACCAATTATCTTAGAAATGTTATAATTTCTCCGTAAGGTTTTTTTCATCCAAAAAACAACACATCCAATAATATTCGAAAATGTTTTAGGGTAACATTATAATAATATAATTTTTTTAACTTTAATTACTAGAATAACATTAAACAGTTGTAAATATAAATTTACTAATGTTATTATTCATAATGTCAAAAAAATTATTGTTGACCCTAATAAAATATAAATATCATAATGATTTGAACATAGTATGTAGTTTTTCTAAATTAAATTCATAGATATGGTTAATTAATTTTAACACTAATCTCGTAGATGTGACGAGAAGAAGGTTTATGTTAAATATTCCATATTTCAATATGGTTTTTATCTAATTTCAATAGAAAGATGATTAAAATAATCTATGTTTGATTAATATATGTATTATTGATCTATTGTGTTCTTTAAAATAAATCCAATGTATAACAATTATTTAAATAAAGAATCAATTTTTAAACTACAATGAAGTATTTTTCACTATTCAGCAAAAAATGAATTTTCTCAGGCAAATTTGCAATATTCATCTTAAGATAATTTTTATATTAAAAATTTATAAGTGAAGTATATGTTGAAAAATAAAATTTATGAAATTTCAAATATTTATCTTTAAAATTTGTGTGCCTTGATATGGTGGTAAGTTCTTCTTTAAAAATATATTTTTTATTCATAAAATTGGACATGTTTTTATATAATTGTCTATGAAACACATTAGATAAATTGAATATACATAAGTTTTATTATTTGGCTAATACTATTCATAACCAATACATTAACAACTATGTAATATCTTATAATATTAAATAATATTATTTTAATAATATATTATTGTTTGTAAATCTCTACCATGCTTGTAACACAAGCTATCAAGGAAAGTTACTCCCATGTGTTATTTAAAGATGATCTGCGTAGCATTCATTGCATGGTTTAGAATAAAATTATTTTATTTTAAAAATAAAATATTTTAAACTCTTAGGGTGTTACATGTAGTCTTTATAAACATGATATGTACCTTAAATTCAAATTATAATTGAAAAAATAGATTTTTTTAATTTTATAACACCATTATCCCTCATTGAGTAAAAATTTATATCAATAAAAACATCATGGTATCTAGGGAATATTAAAACATAAGAAAGGAGAGATTACATTTGCTCAATATTGGTAAACATAAAATAGAATCAATCATGAATAAATAAGAATAATCAATGTGTCATTGTAAATAACTGAAACAATATCCACTTGATTAATAAATAAAGAATAATATGCAAAAATTAAATAATAATCAAATAAATCCATATAAATGATCTCATAGGATTGAATATTTTCAAGGATTATTCTAAAAATTCAATTAACCACATAAAAATAATTGGTAGTTTAATGAGGTAAGGCATAATATCAGACATCAAAAACAAATTATCATGTCCTTTCAGAGTAAAGTTTAAATATGTTGGTAAAAACATATATCCTTTGTCTTAGGATTAATGGAGACATATTATGGGGCTATTAATAACTTGGAAATAATAGAAACATAATAAGTCCAATGTCTTTCTCATATGAAAGTGGTCAAAAATAAAAAATATAATCATTTGTATTGAAAAGTAACATATGAATTGTTTATACAAGCCCCAATAAAATGAACATCATCACAAACAATATAGAATAATATAGAGAATGGTAATAAAATAGAACATTATTAGTAAAACTAAATATAAACTATCAAAATACCTAATATAGATGATATCAATAAAAATTATCCCCATTGGGTCATAAATAAAATAAATAGTAGATGCAATTTATGAATATAAATATAATAAAAATGTCTTTAATAACAATCTTGAGGAAAATAAATTTTTTACTTTGAAAATCAAATTTTATAACAATATGTTCCCAAAATATTTTAGATTACTTTTCTTTGAAAATATCCTTTCAATTATATTCAAATACTCTTGAAAACATTTATTGGTCATGATAGTACAAAATAATTATCATGTCATACACTTAAAATAAAATATTCCATTAACATTATTGATATAATACAATGGTGCCTTGTTTTTTAATGATATACGGATGCAATAAATAATTGTAAAATTTCAAAATTGGTGAAAATTTATTTAAAAATTCTTTTTTAGAATGTGAAAAAAAATTTAAAACAATTTTATAGGACTTGGATTTTGATAATAAATGATTTTTAGCCGAAGAGAGATATAATGTTAGATTTTATATAAAACATTTTATTAATATTTTTAATTACCAAAATGTTGGAAAATTGTAATATAAAAATTATAAATTTAATTACTAACTATGTTTGAATAAAATAGATCTAGTTTTATATATAAATGTCGAATAATTACTTAAAGTGAGACCTTCATCAAGACAGTATCGAATAATGATGTGATTATGAAATAAAACCATGCCTATTTGTAAATTGTCCATAATTAGAACTTAGAATAGAATAAAATAAAACATTAAATAACTTGTAGTGAAATATATTCTTGATATAAAATATCAAAAATATCGTGCATAGACCATTGAATGGAATTAGTTGTTAATATGCATTTTTTCCATGGAAGTAAAAGTGACATTAGAATCCTTTACTTTAGGTTTTACATCCCTCATATGTGTCTAAACCACATTTATATTATAATTTGGTTTATTATACATATATTAACGAACCATACTCATATATCTAACGTCATAAAGTATTTACATATATTATTCATAGTCGTTTTATTAATAATTCAATGTCAAAATATCTATGTTGAGTGATACTTGATTCATTTTTCATATATGCATTAGTTTAGTAATTTTGGTTTATTTAATTTTATCATGGTTAAATAATATATAAAATTGTAAACATGATATAAATATAAAATAAAATCATTATAGATTTATTTCTATTAATCTTTATAACCAGGAGATATAAATTACATTAGGTCAGCCAAAGAGATGGATGGTCATACGTATGGATAAACATTATTTCCATTTTTGTTGATGGAAGGAATGAAAAGGAAAATAAATATTTATTTCCATATAAAAATCATTATTATTTCATATATATCATTTTTATTAACAATTACACCCTAATTTTCATCCATGTAAAAAACATATGATAAACATTTCACATTTCTACATTGAGGTGGTAGTCCACACGTTCCAACAAGTGACGTTATTATTTTCAAATAGATTGGAAGGTAAGAAGTTAGATGGGATATTTTTTTTCAATAAAAAAATTTACATATTAAATATTATCAAAATGCATTAAATTTAACCATACTACCATTCCTGAAAAAATTATGTGAAAACCGAATCAAATTGTTTTGTGAGGCGGAAGTCCACTATACACACGAGCAATGTTATATTATCACCCTTGGACGGGGAGGTAATAATGTATATGTGGTATCATAATTATAGAATTAAAACGAATTCATATATATTATATAAATATAGTTAATCATTTTTTTATAAATCCTTAAAGGTGGTGAAGAAAAAATAATTACACTAGTTCATGAAGGGATTGTCTTCCATACACATGATCCGCGATTTCATTTCCTATTTGATGGAAGTGGAGAAGGGTATGATTTTTAATAACAAAAATATAATCTTATTTTATATTACATATTTCTATTATTATATTAATATATATATTTAATTTTTTATTGATTTGTAAGATAAAATAAATCAAATAAACAGGTTTATGAATTTTACCTCTACTTGAGAGAGCATCATTTTATTTATAACTAGTGCATTCATAAGAGTGGTTAAGAATAATATTATCGACTCTAGGATTTATGGATGTTATAATTAAGGGTATTTATTTAGTTAATATCCTATCCAAAGGGTTTCTGATTTTCAAATAGGTGTATAGGAGGGGGTTCCCTTTTATATGTGAGGGAGAGCACACACTTGGAATATTTTAAAAGTCAATGTAATACCCATGTTTTTTTCCAAGTTAAAATCCAAAAATTGGTTCTTCGGAAATAGTAGATTTTATATTTCCTAAATATTACATCAAATGTTGTTTTGGAAATATTATATGCCCTTTAGAACCCTTATCTTTTCTGTTTAATCCCTAATAAATCCATGTTTACATCAATTATGGTATTTTATTTTTAATATCCATTCAATTAATAAGAGTAAAAAATTATGTTGAAAATATTAGAGAATAGATTTTTTTTTATTTCAATTTTGTTATCCATTATCCCATATTCAATTCACATAAGAGGCATACTTCTATTTAAAAATAAATAGTAAATGTTAAAAACATTATTGGGTCTCCCAAGAGAAAATTCACATATATGTTGAATATTATATTCGAGTCATTTGATATCAAATTTATTATGATGAATATATTAGTAAAACTATCATATAAATTAATATATTTTCATTTATAAAAACCTTAAAATATAATTGAACTTTTTAAATAATTTAATCAAAATGACAGTTTTCAATTAAAATAATAATTTTTTAAAATTTGCCAAAAATTTATTATAATTAGAAAAATAGAAAAACATCAACCAAATATATATTTTACTTATAAATTTTAAAAGCTAAGATCATTTTTTAAATAATTTTTCAATAAAAAGTAAAAATTTATATTATATTATGTGACTAAATATTGAATTAACACTTATTATAAAAATATATTTTTTTCAAAAATAATTCCTACATTATTCAAATGATTAAATTTATATTTATAATAAATATATTACCATTTAATCAATTTTACACACATTTAAAAAAATATAATTTTCATACTATAGTTATTAATATTCATACCCATCATCTTAACAAATTGGTTATAATGGTTATGCTTGAATAATAATATTTCAATGGATTATATCATTTCATTTAAACTCATTTTTGTCTATGTTATAAGATATGAAAGTGATTTAATTTATCTAAAATGAAATATATCAGAAATTATTTGGGCGTTTTATTCTTTTTTTATTATTTTTCTCCATGTCATACACACTCCCAAAAATTATATTCCTCTTTTAAAATAAATGGGTGTCACTAACGTCCACTACGGTACAATGATATTGATGTATCTATTTACATGCTTGTTTGAAGCCAAAAAAAATTATTACCTGGAGAAAATGATAAATAGTTACATGGGTGTTTAAACGTATACTTATAATTTATTTCCACACAAATAAAACATGGGCATATTTAATGAATTTAATATACTAATATAATTATTTGGTGTTCACAATCATTTTGATTACTAATATTCATGAATTTTTATTGGGCCCAAATTTGTTTTCTCAAACTCACAAAAAGTTGTTAAAATTAAATTCTCAATGGGGTTTTTAGAATTAATAATATCATATTCATTTAGATCGATGGATGTTAAGGATTTTTTCATCTCAGCAATAAGTGAAATATTCATGGAATTAGAACCATATTTTTAATGAGGTTTCATTTTAGTGATTAATAGTTGACATATGGGCCTAGTTGATACTAAATAAAAAATGATTGTGGGAAAAAACATTGTTATTTTGGTTCATATTTTTATAATTTTAAATATCCTTTATTATTTCTACTTATTATCTCTTTGTCAGACATTCTAATTTATATGCATAATGATATAATCAACATATATGGGACATATATAGTGACACACAAATTCTCTCATGGATGAGAGTAATTTAAAAAGACTTTATATTTTTCCTCAATTTTTCAAAATAGTGTTCAAGGGGTATTTTCCCAAGTCAAATGGTTTTAGATAATACCCATGTTTAGATATTTGTTTCTTTAATTAAACTAATAGAGAGTTGTAAACTCCTTTAAATTCGATTTTAGGGGCCAATAGGGGTAGATGGAATTTTATTTGGGGATATCACCTATATTAAATTCATATTATTAGACTTATCTCCCTCCCTCATTCACTTATCAATGTTTATTTAATATTTTCACATGAATCAAGGTACAATATTTCAATCTGGATAAATAATATTTGTCCCAAAAATATTATTTTTGAAATTTTGTTGCAGAAGGACAGAATAGATGAATGGAAATATAACTTGGTCCTACCCCGAAAGGTATTAAATTTTATATCATGGATAAAACCATAAGCATTAAATATAGTGGTCTCCAAGTTATGTGTTTAAATTTATTTTCCCAACAGAATTTTGATTACTATTTTTATATCTAGGAAATATAAAAAAATATAAAACAATTTTTTTCATTTATCTGGTATGGGATGATCATTATTTTGATGATATTTATCCACGAGTCTCTATCTCCCAATTATAGAAGAATAATCACTACATTGATATTACCATAAATATATATGGGCCTAATAACAAATTCTAATCAAGATCTTTGATATGACTCTATGAATGAGAAATGAACATTGAATTATGAATATTATCTTTACCATTTTGGGCCTTAGAGGAAGAAACATTGGTTTTGAAATCACAATGGTTTCTCAATGGATTGATTGGGGATTATATGACATCCTTTGATAATTAAAGGGAATATTTTAGTAATTTAAAATTCCTAAAATCATCATATTTTTTGGTATAGTGGTTTTGGTCACGTAATTTGATCCCATACATTGTTTTGAGGTATTGGAGTTTAAGGTGATCATGAGAATAATTCCCATGGACATTGATGTAATGGATGAAATCTTATTTCTGGTAGTGAAAACTATGAAAAATAAATACAGTGGTTTAACTAGATAGAATAACATTGGTTTTTTCATATCATAATTAGGATTATATAATGTTCAGCATTCGAGGGCTCTAAGACACACATACACTCCTATTATGCGCTTTTAATTACCTTTATTATTTTTTCAATTACATAATTATTATATTATTAATGGATCAATATATCCTTTATATCCCATGGGTATGTGTTTGTTTTCCTTTAACTGCTCTACTAGAGTAATTTATTGATCCTTACTCATAAAAAAACACCTGATCAGACCACGTTTTTATCCATAAAATTAAATTTATTTTGGAAAATATAGGTTATTTATAATAGAAGAATCTCATTTTTAAAGATTATTATATAAAATATAAGTTTATAAGCATGATTAAAAATGATATAGACTTTTTTTATGATCATTGGGATTCCACTATTTAATCATTTCAAATTTCATGCTTATTTACCTAATTTTTAAGAGGTTGTGAATTAGAGATTATATTGTATACTATATTTATATTACTATGATTTTATTTATATTATTGATATCATAGAGTTCATATATCATGAAAATAATTTATTTTGGTGTTAGGGATAGAGACATAGCTTGATTGTCTATGAAGGTGGCATCTTTCACATTCATAGGGATACTTTTTGTTAGGTTGTGTATTTTGAGTTATCATTCTTGTTTAACTTATGGATTAATTTCTATGTTGTTCCATTTAATAGAAAATATAGAACACATTTGTATTTTTATATGTTAATAGAATTCAAGACATATTTACTTACATGTTCCCACACTATTTGTAATAAAACCTCATTAGGAAGTCATAATAGTTAGGAATATTCCCATCCCATCAATTTGGTGATAAAATCAAAAAAAATATTTTATTTTTATTTTTAGACAGGTTATGAATTATTTATTCCAATGCAATAACATTAACTGTAAAAGTAATAGTCAATGGAGATCATCCAATGAATCAAGAAGCAATCTGAGGAATAGAGGGATAGATGCTATATTGGGTCACCAATACTGTTGAAGCATAAAATAGTACGATAATTGAAATTTGGAATCATTAGGGTCAAGTACCTCCACTAATAATATTGATTCCTCTTGGGATATAATAGAATGTATCAATAATTGATGAGATGTTATTTTGTAGTGGTGGAATTTTGTTTCTCAACATGTGACTACATTTTGTGCCTCTATACATGTATTATACGGTTTTATAATACATAAACCTTGTTACGTCCTAGTTCCAAGAGCGGCCCCAAGGTGCCCCATACCCAGTTGGTCATATGGACTTAAGGGCATTTCCCCAAATGTGAGAGGTTTTTGACAAGCAGTGAGGGCATTGGGTTTCATAGTGTGAATACTATTCCCTCGTTCGTAGACTAATGTAGCAGAAATAAACATATAATAATAACAGAACAAGTAATAACAAGAAATTAGTAAACAACGGAATACTGAAAGTAATAAACAACTGGAGAAAACATATATAAATTAAGCATGATACATATGTCTAGAAAAGCATCTAAACAAGCCAAAATTCCAGAATACATTACAAAAACAAATTATAATGCAAACAAATAAACTCCAGCAGCATCGCAAGCCTTAGCATGGTCCCATACTCTCTAGCTCTACAACAATCAAGTACCTGAAGTAGAAGGGTTCTTTCCCTTATCTATATGTGCATCAATATAATCTATTTGGGCCCAAAAGAAAGACTCATGAATGGTGTGAGATGAATCCTAGAAGGCAACCTCCCAAATATCAGTGCCTAACCGTTAGTGAAAAGATATGGAAGGAAATATGAAAAAGAATCAGTAAACAAGGAATTACTCGAAGTAAAAAATCTTTCAGTTTTAGTTACATTCATTTAAATATATCAGGTAAGTAGATAACCAAACACAAGAAACCCTATAATAAGTACTCACAACATAACCCCTCTAGTTTAACTAAACAAACAAAAGAAACTCTATGGAAATTACTCATAGTCTAGCCCCTCTATTTAACTTTAGAAAAGAATCTTTGAGGAAGCACACACCTTCAATTCCCCATGTGTTCTTCTTTCGGTAAACTCTAGGCACTATAGGGATACACTCATTATCAAATTCCCCCTATAGTATCACAACATTGATCTACAAATAGTATAAGGGAGAACTCATGTCCATCCCTCCTATGGTCTCACAACATGAAATGTAAATAGACACTTTGGGGAATCCCTTAGCGTCCATTCCCTCTATTTTCTACGACACCAAGTTCCCATAGCCCTGTGTAAGTCAATCATTCACAGCGATGTTCTACAGCCAATGTAACCCTTAGGATATACATTTCTAATAGCTTTCTAGAACTACTTGTCTAAACATATTTAATAATATAACAACATCAGATAATATCCCACCATCCCAACAACAATAGGCATGTATAAAAAGCAGCCTAACAGGAAAGGCTAGACGAAATAGTCAATACGAAAACAAAAGAAACTCATCCATAGTTTGGAAAATAGACCTATTAAAAAACAAAATTCCTTTACATAGGCACAAAATTTATAGCGGGCATTAACAACACTGAAATCCTTAAACATGCAATACCCTATTCTAGGATATTGGGAACTTTTTCACATAATATTCAACGACTAAATATAAAAACTCACAAACCACCTGCCTCAGCTTTGTAAGATTTATATACTCCGGTGTCGGCCATTAAATCAGCGTATAATTATTTATATCTACAAAAACATCTAAAACGTTCATCCAAGGATATCTCACAAATGAAGAGAAATCAAGACATGAGGCTCTAGAAGATGGAAGAACCCACCATTGTGATTCAAATTCAATCGATGGTAGTTGAATTAGAGAACAGATAGTGGGTGGGAGGCTCAGAGAAGAATCGTCAGCTTCGGGTGCTCCTGGACAAGATAGGAAGAGAAGAATGTTTTTTTGTGAATGAGGAATGACATCGTTCTGATATAACAAATAAAAAGAAATGTTCATGACATGTTAATTAAAATTACATGACGTGTACTTGCCTTAATCAACCTCCATTATAGGTGGTCTCCAGCTCACCCCACACGACCATGTACTCGTCTATTACATGACCAGTACATGATCACCTGTGACAATCGGGTACATGGTGTATACATCAAATTACATGATGTGATCTTCTATTTTCAGAAACATCTCATTTTCAAAAAACACCAGAAAAATAGTATATATTCTTGAAAACAAGATATATGTTCTTAGAAACTTTCCCCCTTAATGAAATTCATCCCCAAATTTCCTTATCAAGGTAGAAAAGAAGAACAATCCCCAAACAACTCTAGCCACTACGATCATATGTTAGACTCCCTCTCCCATGTCTCTTCCTTCACATGCTCATGTATCCATAGCACTCGTACCAGAGGAACAGACCGGCCACAGAGAAGTACCTATGTACCTAAAGCCCTTTGTAGTCCCTACCAGACCCGAGATGTAAAACATGCATCCCTGTCTGAAACAATGGAGTGCAGAAATCCAGGTAAACGTACAATCTCTCGGTTGTACTTCCTTCCCATCTCATTAAGACTAAAGGTCTTCGTGATCGGTAAGAACTGTGCAACCTTCAATAGTCTTTCAATGACTACCCAAACTGCCTAATTATGTCGAGGTAAACTTGGTAATCCTACCATGAAGTCCATTGGGACATAATTCCACTACCACTCAGGAATGGGTAAGTACTTCAAAATCGCTATTGGTCGCTGATGCTCTGCCTTCACCTGCTGATAGGTGGAACACCACATGAAGAGACCAAAAACATATCTCTTCATTCCTGGAAACCAATACTGCCAATGTAGATACCAATACATATTGCTGACACAAGGATGAACTGCCCGAATTGAAGAATGAAAATCATGTATCAGCTCCTCTTTTATGTCTGCTAGCACCCATACTCGCCCATGAAAACACAAGATCTCATCCTTACCTATGGTCCATACAAAAATAGAGTCCTCTAATGACACACTCTCCCATAGTATTAAACCTTCATCATTTGATAGATGCCTCATTTTCCAATGATCTAATAGGGTATATGTAACAACTAAAGAAGAAGGAAATGTCTTCCCCTGCCTATCGTGCACCTCCAAATTCCTCTTAGAGAACATATACATATGCTACCACTCGCTGTTAGACTCTTCAACTTCTTATTTCTAAGTCATCATGCCCAACGCATCAACCTCAAATTTTCCTTTCCCATGTGTATAGGAAAGCACAGAATCAAAAGACTGAAGGTACTCATCCTTGCATCATTTCATATGTTCAAAAAACTATGTGTGAAAATGTAAAAGAGACTTTTGTGGTAGGTGAAAACCACAAAAATATATCCCATAAGATAATTTATCCATTAGTGTAGAGCATAAACAACTACATCCAACTCATGATCGTGTGTCGGGTAATTTCTCTCATGGGGCCTCAACTACCAACACTTTTATGTAACGACATCTTCCCCTGCCTATCGTGCACCTCCAAATTCCTCTTAGAGAACATATACATATGCTACCACTCGCTGTTAGACTCTTCAACTTCTTATTTCTAAGTCATCATGCCCAACGCATCAACCTCAAATTTTCCTTTCCCATGTGTATAGGAAAGCACAGAATCAAAAGACTGAAGGTACTCATCCTTGCATCATTTCATATGTTCAAAAAACTATGTGTGAAAATGTAAAAGAGACTTTTGTGGTAGGTGAAAACCACAAAAATATATCCCATAAGATAATTTATCCATTAGTGTAGAGCATAAACAACTACATCCAACTCATGATCGTGTGTCGGGTAATTTCTCTCATGGGGCCTCAACTACCAACACTTTTATGTAACGACATCTTCTCCTTGAATAAGCAGTGCTCCAAGCACATTACCTAATGCATCACAATACATAGTATAACTCTTTCCCGGATCAGGAAATACTTGTATCGGTGCTAATTCAACCTCTCTTTCACCTCCTGAATGGTTGACTCACAAAAATCAGTCCATAGTTATTTTTCACATTTTGAAGTCAGGTCGGTCAGTGGTGCTACTAAGAATGAGAAGTCATGTATAACATGTATGTAGTATCCTTCTAGCAAAAGAATTTTTTTTACCTCAATGGAATTATTTGGTTTCTCCCAGGAAACTACTTATCTCACATTATCTAGGTTACCTGATACTCACGTCTCTTTGATAACCTAACCCAAGATGTGATTTTGGTCCATCCAAAAGTGGCATTTTGAGAGCATATCATTTAAATGATGCTATCTCAGTTATCTAAAAACGATCTCAAGATGTGTGGCATGGTCATGTCGAGTGTGATAGTACTCAAAGATGTCATCCATGAGGACTACTACGAATGAATCTATAAATGAATGGAATACTCGTTTCATTAGTGATATGAAAACTGTAGTCACATTAATGGGACCGAATAACATAGCCACATACTTGTATAGACCATACCTGCTTCGAAAGGCTTTAAGAGGTATATCAGATGGTCTAATGAACAAATGATGATACCCAGATCCCAAGTCAATCATCAAGAACACTAAGTCTCCTAGAAGTTTATCAAAGAGACCATCAATCCTTTGAAAGGGATAACAGTTCATGACTGTAAACTGGTTCAGCTTTAGATAATCCACACAAAGTCTGAGGGTATCATCAGCCTTCTTCCCAAATAGGATATTCAAACCCCAAGGAGAATTAATGGTTCAAATGAAACCCTTATCCAGTAACTCCTATATCTAATCCTTTATCTCCTGTAACTCTGGTGTAGCCATCCTATATGGAGTAATGGACACCTATGTAGCTCTAGGAATATGATAAATTGAAAATTCCACCTCTCATTCAGGAGGAAAACCAGAAAATTCTTCTGGAAAGCCATCTCTGAAACAATCAACCACTAGAAGAAAGTCTAACTTTGAAGTCCCATGGTCATCTAGATATAGACTGTAAATATGGGTTGTAACTCCTCCAAACCCATGATGCTCGGGTCTGTCTCTACATTCCAAAACATCCCATTCACCATTATGTAAAAATGATCCTCCCTCTAGTGATATAAAATCACCCTGTGGTGACAGTAATCAACAACTACATAAAATAGAACTAACCAGTCCATTTTGAGAATGAAATAAATGAATTTCATCTCTAATACATAAAGGTCCCATAAGAAGTGACACCCACCAACCTCAATAGGGCACTCCTTGAACTGACATACACTAGTCATTCTAGTCTTCAATAGAGTATCCAGCGTCAAGACATTAGTAGAAGAATGATATAGATTCTAAGGCTCTATAAAAAAACAACATATATGAAACGATAGGATTACCCTATATATAAAACATCATAAGATGAAAATTAAGAAATAGAATCATTCCTCGAATTGTAGAGGGTGTGAGATACTTCTCTTGTTGGGTCTGCTCCACTACAAAAATCTGGCCTGCACTGCGGCCCTATCACACTACCCGACCACAATTAGCTGATCCACATTGATGTCGTTGAATGTCTGGAAACTAAATACCGTGAACATGACCTCCTCCTCAGCATGAGTGTCTAGATGAACTCCAGTTACAAAACTGATGAGAAACTGGTTGTCTTTCTCTTGAATGAGGAGTCATTGAAGAATCTTTATCACCAGTTTCTGATGAGAAAAACATACTGAAACGTTGAATATGTCCAATCTTACTGCATGGTCAGCACTTAACTAGATTATCGGGAAATGTGGACTCATAAGACCACTATTCCAGTACTGGTCGCATAGAACCTAGACACCAGAGGAAGTATTCCTCATACTCGAATCTCCATGCATAGTCTCCCTAAGGCACTTCCTACTATCATCTAGAGGGGAACCAACTCCGGATACCAAGACACCCTGGCTCAGAGCTTCATATTTCCTCATATTTTGCTTTGTGATCTATTCCTGGTTGACTATAGAGGTGATGGATGTCAACCTGGACATGTTCACATGAGATTGGATGTCAAACCTAAGACCATCCACTATATTACTCACTAGGAATAACTAATCACATCGAGGAATGGGTGTGAAGTGTTGCAGCTTTGTGAAGCGAGAATAATACTCCATAACTGAGAATGTACCCTGATATAAACTCATAAACTCTCAGGCTCGATCAATATAACCCAAACGTTTCACCTAGAGAATGAATACACGATGTGTTTGTGCCTGACATGGCATGTACTAGAAAGAACTTCACTGACCTATGTTGTAAGTCACACGACCGGATACAAGACTGACTCTACTCAACATTTTTTGGCCAGACACGATGGGTATGAACTACCCATAATCCAACTTTTCCATTAGTCACACATCCAGTCACATGGCTCCCAAGACATAGTGTGCACATTGGTTACACATCATATCCACCAAAATTTCACATCCCCTGTCTCTTCTCACACAGCCACTGACACAGTTTGAAACTGAAAGGCGTGTACATATAATACATGGTGTGTACATAAGAAAAATATTTCCTTCTAAAATTTAAGGACACATTGATTTTATTCTACAATACACACCATGTATTACGGGGTTTTCAAGATAGTAATCCATAGTAACCAGTCTGAATGCCCATAAAACACTGAAACAAACATCACAATGCCTAATTCTAATCCGTGGGGGCCTATAATCCACACAAATCAAATCTTGGCATCATACTCATGGCATATAAATGGATTAACAAATAAATTATCCACAAAAATCTGATCCATGAGGGCCCATAAAACCTCAGGATCCTATGTTTGGTGCTAATTCAAACGAAACCTCACATATTTGCAATAACCTAGGAAATAAAAGATATTCTATCAAGGAATATATCACAACAACATGCATATCTAGAAAAACATCTATCAAAACAATATGCAATAATGAATTCTCCCTAAATGGATTGGAAATAATGCATGACATGTGATATATAGAAAGTAATAATATGATTCATGAGATGGAATACCCTCATCTCATCAAGTTGAAAAAGAAATAGAACCTGAACAATTTAAATAATAATAGCAGAAAACATTTGAATCACCCAACGCTGAAATCTAATAAACCATAATAATTGAAAAACTAGAAAAAACACAATATACAAGGTAAAAGTGTTTATCCCCATTCATGGGTTAGCTAATACCGGGCACATATTATTGTCAAGTACCTATTCCTTCCTATCCATGTCTATATGCTCAAAATAGTATGTCATGAAGGAAAGAATCTCTCTGAAACGTCTTTTCAATGTGCCTATTTCGGGAGATGCCCAGAGGTTCCCCTTACCTAGTTGGTGACATGGGCTCAAGCGCATTTCCCCAAAATCCAGAGGTTGACGACTTGAAGCGAGGGCCTTAGATGTGATAGTGGGGAAACTATGCCCTCATTGGAATATTATTGTGGAAGAAATAAATATATAACAATAGAAGAAGTAGTAATTATATTCAATAAGTAAACAACAGAAGACTGGAAGTAATAAATAACTGGATCACACATATATAAATGATGGATGATAAATTAGTCAAGGAAAGCATTCAAAACTGTCACAATGCTAGAATATAGTACTATACCAATGTAAAATGAAAACAAATAAACTCTCGCATCATCACAAGCCTCATCTTGGTCCCATGCTTTTCAGTGCCACATCAATCAATTACCTAAATTATAATGGTGCTTTCCGTTATCTATAACTGTAGAAATATAATCTGTTTGGGACCAAAATCATGACCCATTTAGGGTGTGAGATGAATCCTAGTAGAAAAACACCCAAAGATCTATACCTAACTATTACTGAATAGATATGAAATGCAATAATCAAAAGAAGAAGTTAACAGGGAATTACTCAATATAAACAGTCCTACAGTTTTAGTTACATCCATTTACATATATCAAGTATTTCAATAACCAAACACGAGCAATCTTCTAGGAAGTACTCATATCCTATCCAATATGGTTCAAAAAAAACAATCACAAGCAACCATCTTTGAAGTACTCATAGTATATCCCCTCTAGTTCACCTTTAGAAAAGACTCTCTGAGGAAGTACTCAGCCTCAATTCTTCCTATGGTTTTTTATCGGTAATCTATAGACACTGTAGGGAAGCACTAAATGTACAATTCCCTATGTGTCCTCACAAAGTGTATCTACAGACACTCCAAGGGAGAATTCATGTCCATTCCCCCTATGTTCTCACAACGTGGAATGTAAACAGACACTCTGGGGAAGCCCTCAGAGTCCATTCCCCATATGGTCTACTACACTACGTTCCCACAACCCTGTGTAAGTGAATCTTGCACAAATATGTTCATTATCCAAAGTGAACCTTATGAACTACATGTATAACAAATTTAAAGAACTACTAGGCTAAATAGCTACAATTATATAATAGCACCAGATAATATCACTCCATCCTAACAACACTAGGCATGTATAACAAGCAACCTAACTGGCAAGGCAAGAAAAAACAGTCCATTCAAAACAAACTTGGGTATCACATACATATCATTTAAAATAAACATATTCACAAACAAAAAACCTCTACTCAAACACACAAGGAATATAAGGCATTAACATGGATAAATTCCCTAAACAGGCAATACCCTATTCTACGGTATTGGGCACTTTTGCACATCATATTTAAAGACTGACTACAAAAAGGCACGAAGCACCTTAATCGGAATTGTACAGTCAATATACTCGGGAGTCAGCCCTAGAATTAGCCCATAACGACATAGATCAACAAAAAAACTACAAAATTAAACCATTGACATCTCATGAAAAAGGATAAATCAAGCGATGAGTCTCTAGATAAAGGATAAACTCATCATGGAAATTCCAATGCACTCGACGACAATTGATTTGGAGAACAGACTGCGGGTTGGGGGATCAGGTAAGTATCATCTTTTTTAGTTGCTCCTGCATGAGACATTCCCAGACGGAGGGTTTTCTGTGAATGAGACTTGACCTTAGTCTGATATAACAAATAAAAAGAAAAGTGCATTGTGTGTTCTCTAAAATTACACGGTGTGTACTTTCCATAACCAGCCTCCACTTTAGACGGTCTCCAAATCACCCCACACGGCCATGTACTCATCCATTACATGGCTATTACATGGTCACCCGTGGAAATCAGGTATATGAAATGTACTTCAATGTACACCACATGCACTCTTTAAATTTTCAGAAATATCGCTTTTTCACAAAACACCATAAAAACAAGATCCATTACTGAAAAGAAGATCCAGGTTCTTACAAAACTATATGTTTTTTAATAGTCTTCAAGAATGTGACTTCTATATAAAACCAACAGGGTTGATCTCATTTTGATATTGGAGCTAGTCCATCCCATTACACATGTCATGTTCCCAATCAACATGATCTATACACTAGCACAAAAGGCATAACAATAAATGTGGGGATGATTTCACCAACAATATTTATCATAAAAATAAGTAATTTTATCATAAAGAAACTAAATATATTACAAAATAAATTAGACAAGGAAAATAAATAACATAAATAATATACATAAATAATACATGACAAATATAAAATACATGACTCTAACAAAAATAGAAAGAGACACCCGGTAATATCCTCATGGTACATAGACTCCCTGTATGCCACAAAGTCTATTGCATTATAGTTGAGATAATTTTATGATACATATGGATGGAAGGTATACTACCATCACCAAAAAATTAGATCCATGAATTCCATCTTCATACACTAAGGGTAAGATATTGGGAGTTATTGAATTTTTTTAGAAGGATTCCACCACATGATCGGTGTATATTACTTATATAGAATATGAAAACCTAGAAATTTAAATTACAAATATGAATTTAAACATAAGATATTTTAAAATGTATCATCTAAAAAGATGTTATAACATTTAATATTTTTAATTAATGAATAAACTTTGTGAAAATTATAGTAAAAGATCAATGGGTGAACCAAGGTACTTATTAAAAATATATTTTCAATTGATACAATGAATAAAAAATCATGAGAGTGATTAATTGTTCTAATTAAATGATATCCTAGGATCCTAGTACCATTATTAAAATTGATATTAATATCCTTAAATACATATAACTACATAAATACAACTATCGTGAGAATAATATATAACTAGTGGTAGTTCCCATAGTTGATTTAGATATAATAGAATACAAAACTAGTCTACGATAAATAGAGTGGGTCACTAAGTGTGATTTAGTAAAAATTTATAGAGTTGAATCATTCCTGAGAAATTTTCATTTCCATGATCCCCCTTAAATAAAATTATTTTTCCCATTAAATTTCATAATTTATAATTATAGTTAAAGTGTTAAACTATCACCATAGAATCAATCATCTAATGTAAACCATCATGCATAATTAAAAAAACACTCACCCATACTTGAAAAGGTCCAAATTAATTTAACTAAAAAAACATTACATTAATTATATTAATCAATATAATTACCCATTTATCCCTTTGAAATAACAAAAAACCCATTTACACATTCATTATAAATTATTTCCTACTATTACACTATTATTATTTCATAAATCCATTAAAAAAGTTAGTATTTAAGAAACAAATTTGGGTGTTTTGGTTTTATAAAGAATAATTTTACTACATTATAACAATATGTTAATCAACACTAAAGTAATTAAAGATCCTATAATATTAAATTTATAACATAATAGGAAATATATTTCATATATATCTAATATCAATAAAAAGATTGTTCAAAATGAATTTCTTATTCATGATACCATTAATTAAGGAAATAAAATATATCTAAAAACATCATAGGGAAATTTATTAATTTATTTAATAATTAATCAAATAATATGAATTTTCTGGCCTACAGGACCTCTGAAAAATAATTTGAAACACAATATAATAATAATTAAACACTCTATTAGGACCTTTGATTTTGTAAAACAAATAGTTGAGTTATAAGATGTAACCACAACCATAAATTGAGTAAATATGTACCATAAATGAGTTATCATGAGATATATGGTGTATAAACAATGTATTCATGGTGTTTCACCTTTACAAGTTGAGGCCACAAAATCCAACAACCTTGTATTTACAAAACATTGAAAAGGAAATAGTCAAAAGAAGAGGAATAATAGAAATTGTGGAAGAAAAACTATATGATATTGTAATAACTCCATTAATAAATGTAAATGGGGGATTATAAGGGACTAAAATGTTTTGGATGGTGAGTTCAACCCTCTATTAGTTCTGATCACATTATAATAACGGTGGGATGAGGGATTATCTCTATTATAAAAAAACAATAAATAATGATATCATTGTTATTATTGAATTATAAAATTAAATTATAGAAATAAAATTTAAATGAATAATATTAATTACCAACCAATATTTAACTAATAAAACTATTAATTATAACATTATAATACATGATAAAATAAAAAATATAAATGAATAGTTATGTAATAATTATAATTAAATATACTATACATGAAACATTCAATACGTGTATTTTAAAATGAATCCTAAGTAAATTATTTATAAAACCATCAAATTAAAGGAATGCACTAAAAACATAAAAAATGAAATAAAAAACCACATGATAACAATAAAATATCTCTGTAATTTTGGACATGAAATGTAAAGGCTCTCGTATCATTCAAGAAATAACATAATTTAAAAATATGTTTACATTTAATATAAATATAGAAATGTTGTTAAAATTATCCCCACTACAATGAACATGCCCCCTAAAAAGTTTCACGTTAGTATTAATTAGAAAAATTTAATTTAGCACCATATTTTAAATTTCGAAGGATTTATTATAGATTAAAAAATTTTACTATATGATAAATACTTTTTTAAAATATCATTTGAAAATATCATAATATAGATTTATCCAAATAAAATTTATCAATCCATGGGGGTAATCCCCAGAATATTCATTTGTACAATCAATATTGTTGATGAAATTCCTAACATACCCTCATAGAATACATTTCACATTATAAAAATTTAAATAGATTTTTTCATGAAGAATACATATACATCAACTATTCAATATTGGATTAAAAGAAAAACTAATTTTTAGAAAACTAAAATTGATTTTAATAAAATTATTTAATAACCAAACTCATGTATTATATAATAATATTTAACAATACAAAATCATATTCCAGAATAATCAATAAAAAATTATTTTCAAGCATGGAAAATTACACACTTTAATGTATGACCGGATTTCATAGTCCTTTATGACCAATTTAACTAATAAAGATATCATTTAACAAAAAACACGATATTAGGTCATCCATATTCACAATAGAACATATCTCATTACAAGTAACAATTAGGTAGATTTTTAAGATGACATAGATATTAGGAATAGAAAATGTATGATATTATAATGTTAGTAATCAATTTCAAACTTCTATATATATCATTTAAAATTTCCAATGATTTTACAAGGTTATAAGATATTAAAAAATCATTTTCTTACAATGTTTCACATTATATAGGAATTTGGAATTGTCCTTGAGTGAACCATAAAATTCATAAAACACACTATCCCTGACTCGGTTCATTGTTTGAACATTCATGGTTAACACATACAACCATGAATATTACCCTTAAAACACAATTAATTTCTAAAAAACCTTTATACATACCTATCAAAGTAAAGAACACATGTTCACTCTTCCCCAGAAGCACACATGTTCATACAAAAAAAGCCTAGGTTTCACCCATTTATCATTTTTTCATTATTGAACATTGTCGTTATATATTAAAATTGAAATTACGCCATGTTAATAAATATTTCCCCTTCCATATAAAATCATAGGTTTTTATCAACTGAACACTTTTTTTTCACTAAAAATCATAAATATCATTTTATTTCATTCAATAAGTTTATTTTTTTAAATTACCAACTAAACTAAATTAAATCCATTAACATTATAACAATTACAGCTTTATATAAATTAAAATAATAATAATAATAAAATTTTAATATATTTCAAAATAAAGAAAATGAATTTAGAAAAAAATTATAAAATCATTGAATTAATAAAATTTAAAAAATATATCTATCCAACAAACAAGTAAAACAATTTATTTGAAAACAATTTCAAAGGATTTCGTCGAAAATAGTTTCATATCAAATCAATTTATCCTAAAAAATATACAATTTTAAACAAACCAATAAGAAGCCAATTTTCAAATTTAAATAATATAATTTATCAAAAAATAAATAATTTTTTACGGAAAATTTATCATAATTCAATTGATGTATAAAATTACTATAAACTAAAATTTACAAATATGAATTCATATTAGGGAAACAAATATTTTACCTTCAATATTTTCTACAATTATTTCTCACATATATCTAATCACTTAATCATTTCAAGAAAACATTACTCTAAATATTTATAAAAATTTTATCATGTAATCTATGAGTACACTATTTTTTTAATAATGTTTTTTTGAAAAATGTGATAGAATCTAAGCCTATGTCTCTACAATGGTACTTTAAACTAGGTTCCATAAGAGCTCAATCTTTACAACCAATACACAAATACTTTCTAACTTGTATAGAGGTCCTAAAATATCCATGAGAAGACTATTCCCTCAAATTTAATTCCCATAAATCATTCATTAATATAAATAAACAATTAGAAAAAATATACATATGATGAGAAACCCCAAACCTATAGGAACATATCTTAGTGAATATAAGGCTCTCATAATCAAGAATATAGAAAACATTATTCCTATACATATGGATACACAACCAAAAAATAGAATTTGAACGTACACACATGATAGATATCCAAGATAATTAATGGGGTTAATATAAAACAAGACTATATAGATGTTATAGAGGAATAAGAAGATAATATTGGAATTTAGAACAACTAATATTAATCACATACTAAAAAATTTTCCTCTAATATCCCACCAGATCTAAACCACATGCGCACATTCATTCTAATTCATGTTCCTAGAATATGACGTGACTTTATAAACACAATCATCAAAAAAAATATGGTGTTTATCAAGAAATTGGGAGTATCCAATTACCAACGAAGGATTACTCACCTTACATAAAAATCATAGGGAATCATTTTCCCAATGTATTTAAGTGAGAAATGTAGAGGATTGGATGTTATTAGGAATCACACCAACCATGAAGTGTGACATATGACACACATATAAGTATATGTGTTTTTTCTTCATGTGTAAACCAATCCAAAATGATATACGAGCCTTCAAACCTATTATACATCATGCTAATGGAATAATATCACAATATAATCCATCACATACCTTATCACTCATGGATTTTCTTACAAATTAGTCTTGACCATTATCCCCTCAGTCAATATAGGGACACATAAAAAGTCCTTATATCATATCTCATATCTTAGTGTTGATCTATCATTAGGTGTTTGGAATCAAAATACATTCTTTACCACATACCATATCTCCACCCCCTTAGTTATGTTATGTTCTCAAACCATATATGATAACACATCATATACTTTTATCCATCAAATCAGTGTGAGATCTCATACTATGCCTCATTTTATATCTCTCAACATGTCACATAGTTTAATCCTCCCATATTTTTAGAGTAATTATAAAAATAAAATTATCATATCATAGCACATAAAACACTATTTCTTTCTCAATTTGCGAACTAAAACCATGTCACTCATGGTGTGGATGAACCACTGCAACACATAACACACATCACACCACATCACATGCACTATATCTCTTACTCAGTAATTTAATAGAATCTCTACCATTTATTATAATTAACAACTAATAAATCCCAACACATCACACTATTATAATGTCACACTCCCACCCTCTCACTTGGCGTATGATCATATACCACATCAAATAAAAATGACATAATTATCCAATATCAAATGGTTAATCATTACCAAAATTGAGCATTCCAGGAATGAGGATATGACAATGATAACAAATCATCTTCTAAAGTACCGACCACTAAGGGTTAACAACAGTAAAAAAATTCATGCACTTAAATACTTAATAAAATACGGTATTCATTATATATATCGAATAACAAAAACAAAATTTCATCCAATATTTTGGAGATCGAGAAAAACATAATGTATTACTAATTTAAATAAGATTATTTTTTTAACTATATCCTTTGAACTAGGTTATTTTTAATTGCAACATATCCATTTGAACTATAATAACTCCCAATGGCGAGTATCAAATGAAATTATACCCACCAATTCACATTAATATAATATTTATAACAATATAGGGTCAAACCACACACCCATAAGAATGATAGGTCATATAACAAAATATAATTGTAAAAACATAATTTCAAGTTATTATATGATCATGAATAATCAAGAAATAGAAATAAATAAAATTTATTTAAATGAGAAAAATACTTTGAAAATAGGGTGTTACTTATATTTCATTAGGAAGAAAAAAATATTTTAATAGTATCCCTTCTAGATATTCCTTTCAAACAATTTTAAGAACTCTTTAAAATCCATTTAGAAATGGGAATCACAGTCCTTCATTACTCATAAAATTACCATTACCAACATCCTAGTTAAAATCCATTGGAATTCCTAAAATAGTTTTTATGTTCCATTTTATAAAAATGATAAATTAATATCAATTATTTTACCTTGAAATGTCATTTTAAACCATATCCTTTATAAAACCTTTCTATTATTGATAATTACATTTAAAAAGGAAAATATATCTATCATTGAAATCCAAACCTTACCACTAAATAATAAAAACAATAATGACAGTATAACTTGTTTTAATATCATTCCACTAGAAATTACTTTAGCAAGATATACAATAATTTTACAAAATGAGACCAACATTAAATTATCATAGTTTAAAGATGAGATCGTACAGAGTCTTGAAACAAGACAATAAAAATAAAAATGATCATAAAACCCATAGATAAATAAAAATTATAATGAGAATCAGTAAAAAAATAATACTTACCTCATCTGGTAACCAATAAATGTATTTTGAGATCATAAAAAGAAATAATAAGAACTCAAGAACCAATATCAATTAAATACCATAACAAATTAATAAAATAATCATTTAAAATTATATTCCAAACTTTTATTTTCGACCCCCAACTCCAAATGTCGGTTAGATATTAAAAAACACTCACCAAAGTTTGTGTGAATCTTCCAATGCATCCTAAAACATAAGCCACACAAAATCACTTATTTTTAAACCCAAATAAATTTTCCATAAAACCCAATGTTTTTTAAAACCCCATTTTATTTAATTGAGAAACATTCCTAATTGTAAAAAATATAAAATAGTAGGAAAACCCATTTATGGGACATAAATTCCATAAAGGAAACATTTATCATGAACAATAATTTTATTAATCCAAATTAAATAGGTCACGGAGAATATTATTGTGAAAACGAATAAATAAATCACCTCTAATTTTAGTTATAAAAATATCATTTATTTTCATTATTGGAAATATCATCAATGGTTTTTAAATTATGTATATTATGGGAGATGCTATCAAACAAAATCTTATATTGTGCCTCTAGATTTGGATGTGATTATAATACGCTATAATAGAAGATCCTAACCGAAAAAAGAAAGTTGAAATTGCTAATTAATTTTGGAATATAGGAGAAGAAGAGGAAATGATATGTATTGCAACTCTCTTTAAAGGATTAAAAAACTCAACTTTCAACCATATTTTTTAGAGAATTATAGGTTTATGGTTGGGGGAGTAGTGGGGGACATGCTGGAAAAAATACCCTCTCTAAAACCAATAAATATTCCAAAATGAGGTGGTTAGACTGTCAAATAATAATGTTTCCCCTATAACCAAGGGTTTGGTACCCATATGGTACTTAGAATACCCTGACATGTTACACAGTGAATACATCATAAAAGATGTACGATACACTACAAACACAGTGAACCCAATCATAAGAATAGTCCAACAACCAAGGAAATTAGCTAGAAAATTCTCAAAAAATCATAAAATAGTTTCTTAGTACAACCACTAGACTGACAGTTTTCTCCAATTGAACCCATGATCAAAAGACGTGTGTTTCTTCAATAGACAATCACTCTTAAAAAAGTACCATAATTCACTGTATTGTTGATGTAATCCCACCTAAATATATCTAGAAATCAAATATTCAAATGGAAAATATGAAATGTATCTTGATTCATGAACAATATAATATTGAGTTCATTAAAAATTCCCCATCCTAAAAATTATATTTTATATGAAGACACATGTATGATTAAACCAAAAAACCAAAACATCCATGGTCTCTATGTCATCACTTCTATATAGTATTCTGTATATAAACCTCAATTTTGTGCATGATTAATGACTCCTAATGAAGAGTTCTATATATACATATATAAAACTACACATCTCCTTTACGAATACTTCAACAAATAAAGTAAATATCTATATAATCTTAATTGGTTAAATTCACTCCAACCAGTCCGTTGATGCTCTCAAAACCAAAAACAACACTCACCCAAGAACCCAGAAGACAACCAATAAAACTACACTATGATGGTTCCAATATTATCTTTCCCATCATAAAGTATCAATGAAAAACAACCAAAAACCCAAAGGACAAAAATATAAAAAATGCCCATCTTTTGCCTTATGGTTCTTCCCATAATACGGACTTACTACCAAGTCCACATCTAATCTCATTATAAGCATAGATGTCCTATACCAAAATGAAAATAAATTTTTTATTCGATGATTCCATCAAATTTATATATAGTTATGTTATATCATAACCAAACATCCATTTCATGTGAATGAAAAAATTATATCTTTCAAAAAAATAATAGATTACCTATAAAATATACAATTACAGTCATCTAGATCACTCAATTCCCACCAATAAACATTTACACTACCATGTCACACACAATGATTCCATAGTTTAAGGGCAACATAAATCATGAAAATAATATACCATATAAAAAATACTAGTTTAATGCATTAAAAACAATAAAGACCCCATACTCACACTAGAAAAATTCTCAACTATTATATCACTACTTGGTATCCAAGGGTTTTCTATAAAACAATGATGTAATAAACATTTGGACTAATCATCCAATAATCTACACAAAAATCATATATATTGTCAAAATAAATTCAACACCCCAATTACAAAATCCATTATAAATTCATATAGATAATTATTTTTTCAAATTCTATGAAAACCTAAAAACATAATCCATTTAATTTTTACTTGATTAATGATCATCTTTATGTTTTTGAAACATATAAAACAATTCTACACAATCCCCATTGCAAAATACATTATTTCATTCTAAATATGTTTTTATCAATAAGACATTTAAAAACTACATTCCCTATGGAACCTAATAAAAAACAAGCACACTCAACCAAACAAGCCTCTTTAATCAATATGGTGACCAAGATGTTTTAAAAATAGACATCACATCCATTTATATGAATATTCATTACATAAAATAGTGATCCACAAATTAATATTATAGATATATTAAATATTAAAAAATGTATAGATGGAAAAATGGTTCATAAAATGTCAACATCATATTTCATTAGGTTCTTCATAAGTAGAACATATAATACACATATCATACAAATTACGTTTCTTAATAACTTAGGGGTGACCTAAGATTATCAGTAAGGGTATGAACGGGAGATTAATATGATCACTTGATCGTAACATGAACATAATGGTATGAGAATATGATCTTAAATTTTTTATTTAAATGACATGTATATCATAGAGCATAATCATGAGTCATGGAACGATCACTAGAAATTAATAATACTTGAATCATAATGGAATAAAAAAGAACATAATCCATGAGAGTATAAAATTAAAAAAAAGAATATATTTATTGGAGACAATTAATCATAGAAATTCATTTAATCAGAAGTAAAGGCTCACTACCAAGACTGTTATAGTAGAATTGGTTCACATTGTAATCCATTATTGTAGTCAAGGTTCACTCCCAATATTATCATAGTAGATATGGTTCACTCCCCCAAACAATCTTAGTAGTTATAGATAACAACTATGAAAATCATTGAGAAAAATTACCTTATTAAATGGGGTTAACTATTTATTCTAGCCCACTTTATCTCTTTAGATATCAATTTTTACACAATGCATTTGGAGGGTGATTTTTTCCACCCATCCATTATTACAACATGACCAACGTCCTTTCTTATAATGTAACCATCATCATTGGTTAACCGATGTCCTTACTTATAATGTAATAACCCTCATTGTATAACCATAATCATTTTGTAAAATTTAACAAGTATAACATAATGAAAACCATATATCTATGTGAAAAAATATCATAAAAGATTCCTCAAATTAGAACCGATAAAAATAAATGAGTCACATAAATATTTAATCATAACATAACTTATGGAATGAAATTAATTTCATAAAAAATTCTGTCATTTTTTTAATGTATAACCCATGGAAAAAGAATAAGTTTAAATGAATTTTTTTATCATAAACGTAATACATATATAGAAATAATAATATTTGCTTTTTTATACCATATCCCAAGTGAATTATAAGTCAAATCAAGGGTTGTTTTCATTGGTGAATAAAAATAAAATAAAAAGATCATTGAAATCATTCCTGAGGAAAATATCCATTCTATTTTCAAATCATTTTGCTAATATATATATTTATAATATATAATAGAATTTTTTTTCAAATAATTGAAATAGTAACATTTAATGAAATATTAAATTAATTGAGTTCCCATGATAGAGGGAAATCCTATTCAAGTAATATATGTTAAAAGAAAAAAAATTAAATTTTTTAAATGTACCTCATTTGAAAAAAATAGGAAGAGTCAATTTAATACTTTGAATAAAAGTAAAACATTCATAAAATTTAATATGAACACTAATTTGATAATATTAATAAACTATTTTATTATTTTTACTAAATCATAGATATTAGTTAAAATTGTTTCTATCCAAAGTAAGAAATCAAGTTGATTTTCCTTAAAACATATTTTTTATATATTTTGTGGTTAATATGTAGAAAATAAATTGAAAAAATATAATTTCATGAAATAAAAAATGTATAGAAAAATTTCACAAGTTTTATTAGAGATAGATCATAATATTTCATGATCATATTTTAATCATAAAATATCCAAATATGTAATTAGATGATAACATTAAACCATTATCCCTTTGGAATCATTTGAATTGAAATTCTCTGAAATGAATAATCCTAATTAGGAAATATAAATCCTGAGAAAATTCCTAAGAAGAATCATAAAATATATTCATTTGTAGTATTTATACTACACAGAAGAAAAAAGTGGTGTATTAAGCATGTTTCCCACTGAAATAAATGTGAGACGTTAGTCTTATACCATAGGTGTCCCTACTTTCGTACGTTTTGGAACCATTTACTTTAATTACTAGATTCATATCTCCACATAAGGGCACTAGGGTTGTCATTTTTGGAATAAAAGTACCTGTAATATAAGTCCATAAGAGTTTGGAATAAAATTTGAATGATTTTATTTTAGCAAGAAGGATGGATGTTGTATAATGGATAGAAAGGATGTGTGACCTTCTATATTAGAGGGAATTGGATCTATTAGAATTTTATAAAATATTAATTTAATATAAAACAATTTTTATTTCAAAATTGATATAAATTGATAAAATTATAAGATATTATAATTATGAGATAAAAAATTCACATCTAATACAATTTGGAAAATTTTGGATGACATATATACCATTATCTTCTTATCTTAACACTTCATTAAAAAATTGAAAATTCTAACAGTATTAATGTTTTTATCCCTTTACGGGTTATTTTTATTTCAATAAAATTTAAAAATCCCAGTAAATAGACCATGAATTATATATAAAATAATATCCAATTCATTGTGATAAATCATATTTTTTTATGAAATTTATATCATTTAAAAAAATATTATTTCTGATAAAATATGCTTCAGGTCATTTTGAAAATTATTCATTTAATATGAGTCTAAATAATTCCCGATAAAGGTTGAATTATAATATAATACATCCCAAACCCTATATAATTTCTTATAGATATATAAAATTAGTGGGACATAATAAATTAATAAAACTATACCACTTTTAAAATTTTAAAAATCATTTATTTTAATTTTTTTAATTTAATCAAAATTGTATTAGTGATTCGTATGAAATTAAGGTTATTATATAATTTATAAAAATTACAAATAAATTTATACTAAGAATAAAAAATTACTCAATATTAATAGAGATAATTATATTCATTTGTAAAAATATTATTTACTTTTTGTGGAAAATTATATGTATCTAAATCTAAGAGAGTTATGTTTGGTGAATTCATTTGATTTATATATTTATATTGGTCATTGTTTAGGAAAAAAATCAACTAAACAAATTCAGTTTTAGCCTAAGGTGATAACTGTAGAATTACTTTCATCCAATATAAATTAAGAAGATAAAATATAGCCTTATCTTAATGTTGTAACCTATATTATCAAGATTTATCATTTATCAAGGTAATAAATTTTACCAGGGTTACTATTCATAATGATCAAAAATAAAATTTCAAAAATTTCCAAATATTAAAATAAATAATATAAATATATAATCTATTTTATAAAATTAAATACCTATAAGTGGTATAAATTAGTTTTTAAATACATTTTCATAATTTAATGAAAACCACTTTTTTGAAAAATACAATTTTAAGCATAAAATCAAATTTATTCATATCTAATTCATAGGAAAATATTATAAGAATGTTAAAAAATTATATCAAGTATATAATATAATAAATTCATTAAAATTATTCACTAATAACGATCAATTTAATTTAATAATATAAAAATACATTATGTGCATAAAAACGTTTTCCAAGAAAATTCAGGTTTACCAGTGAAAATCATTTCAAACTATGTTAAAAAAAAATTGATTCCAAATGACATATTGGGTTTATTTAAAACATATAGAAAAATTTCTATTTCAATCCATTTTAATAAAATGCAATATTGTAGATATAGTTATCAGTTAAAGCATTATTTTCATACTATTCATTGAAAGATCAATCTTTTTTGAAAAATATCAAAAATTGAGCCTACAATAATATTAATATTATTATAACAAAAATGATGACAAATTTTTAAAATAAAATTTCTAAATACTATTGAAATTAACCATAAAATTTTGACAAAAATTAAAAAAAAAGTTGGGAAAATCATATTTTTGAAGAATTAAATAAATTTAATAAAACTTTATTAATTTTTACCAATAATTTATCTTTAAATATATATTTAGTAATAAATACATATATATATATCATAAATTTGTTAATAAAATTACTTCTATCCAATTTAATGGCAAAGATATACATTTCATAAATAATAATATTGTAATAGTATATTGTGATTTTTTGAAACATGATGTTTTCTCTAATATAGGATTTTGAAGAAATTAAATTATTTAGAGATAAATAATTTCTATAATATATGGGTTTCATTTTCCCCCATAATTTATAAATTTATTATATTAATTTTTAACCTATAAGAAGTAATAAATGGTGTGATATTTATAAAGTCATTAATTGAAATAACAATATTATAAAAATATTAAATAACACATACCCTTAAAAATAAGGATTTTGAAGTTTGTAGGTCAGAAAAAAAAAACAATGTTTAAAAATAGATTAACATTATTGGGATGTGAAAATATGGACATTGAATAAAAAAATATTTCCCAATGGCTAATATAGAGTGATAGAGAAAATTTTCTAGAGAGAGTTAGAAACAACAAAACCATGAATCTGTTAAGGGTTAATAGGGTATCGATTCACTAGAATTAAATATTGAAGGATAATTTTTCCCCACGATCCTTTTATACAGTTTAGTAATACCAATACCATATATAATATGATGATTAGGAAATATAATAACATTTAATGATGAATTTACTCCATTAATCAATTTCCACTATAATATAATATTTTGTAATGAATGATGAGTACTAATGCTGAATTATTTTTCTCTAAAGCAATAAAATCAACTTCTAATGATAGAGAAATTATATAAAAGTATTTATTATATATTTAGGACTTCACCAAAAATAAAAAATGTCTTGCATAAGATAATTATCACAATAAATAAACCATCAAATAATGAAATACAACATTAATATCCAAAACCGTAATTACCTAAATTAGCTCACCATTAAAAAATGATTTAATCGCAGAGGATATGTTATAATAATTAAATTTGATCATTAAAAAATTTATTTTCATTATTCTAAAATAATATTTCTTGTTAAATCAATTTTTAATCCCAAGGCTATCATATACCTAAACCTAATGAAACAAATCTAAAATATAATTATTCACCTACCTAAATTACTATATTAAACAATCGTGATGTGGACTAAAAAATCAGGAATTTAATTTAGATACAAGCCTAAAGGGATATATTTATGTTGGACATAACTATCTATAAATATATAACTCTTTCTATTAATCAAATTTAAACCATAAACATTATATATTATTCACTAAATAAAAGTCTATAATTAACTTATCAATAAATCATATATGAATCTAAGTGGGTACGAAAACATCACTAGGTATCAAAATATAATCACATGAGGCTTCAAAATGGGGGGAATAATGTCTTTGAACATTGGATAATCCTTAAACATATAAACCCATGACGATAACCACAACTTTATGTTAACCTTACAATAAAACATATATTCTTTCACAATTAGAACAATAATTACAAAATAAATAACTTAACAAGTAGTGAATTACTCCCATAAACCTAAAAATGAATTAAATGAAATAAAAGGTTACTAACAACACGCATTTCACAGGTTGTGGAAAAATACATTTTTATCCCCCCTATGGGTGTAATATTAAAAGTAAATAAAATTTCCTCTAGATAGAAGTTTTCTAATATTGTTTTAATGAGTAAAAATGTAAAAAAAATATCAATATATCAATGAATATAAATTTAAGAAAATTGGTTCTGATATTTATATGAGAGAAATGAAATTGGATTTAGTTTATATATTACATATTGTATTTCCACCATTGTCCTTAAAATATTACGAGTATTTTGGTTATTACAATTGATTAAATCAATAATGCTATGTTCATTTCCATTCTATTCACACATGATTCATATTTATCAATGTTTGAATGTCAGAGTATGACATTCTTTAAATTTTAATGAAATACCAAAAATGGTATTAAATTCACCAAATACTAAAGTCAGTTCTTTATTTATTTCTCACATGTTTATAAATCACTAAACAATTATTAACATGATTTCAGATCAACCCAATCTGGTATATCCTAAACCATAATATGGGAGGATAAATTTCATTATCATTTAAATAAAAAATCAGAATAATATAAAAACATAATCATTTTTTACTTAAATTCAAAATTTTATGAAATTGACAATAGTTTAATTAAATAATTTTTTATTTTTAATGTAATTATAACCCATTCATTTCAAAAGGGTCCCCTTCCATTCAATAATCATCAAGGGAATTAAACCCTATATTTAAAGGGTGGGGGATAATTGAAGCAAGTGAAGAATAAGACATGGTTAGGAAAAAATTAAATAGAAGAACGACGCAAATCAAGGATTGGAAGCACTCTACCACCTTGGTAGCGAGTTCTCTCTAGCCATGGTTGTCTAATTCTTCTATAGAGAAAATATCTAGTGGGTATTATGTAGCACCCCTGGTTTGAGGTATGTAGCCTTTGTTTATTATTTTTTATGTGTTTAAATTTCTTGGGATGAGTTGGGGAGAGGTTGGGAGAGTTTGGAATGGTTTTGGATGTGTTTGGAGGCTTTTAAAGGGGTGCAAGGTTTGAGCACGGTTAGTTGAAACCATGCGGGTTCTCCATGAAACCGTGCAGGGGAGACAGTAGACTTCCCATGGCTGGCGCACTGTTTTCCAAACCTTGAAAGGAAACTGTGCAGACCCATGCTCCCGAGGCAGTACTGCGTGCACAGTTAGCGCACGGTTTTCCAAATCGTGCAGGCTAACCGTGCGGCCACTTAAAAATAGGGTTATAAGTCCCGGGATCCCTTAGGCTTAACCTATTTCACTCCAATTTTCCTACCACTCGATTCTCACTCGGGATTTTGGATTATCACGTTTTAAGTGTGCTCTCGCACTCGATTTGAAAGCATTTCAAAGGGATTTTAAGGCGGTTTGAAGGTGGTTTCTCCTGGGTAAGTCTCTCCTCTTGTTTATATTGTTTTTTCCTCTAGATCTATATCCTTCTCTTTCATGTTTTTCTAGATATACACTTTTTTTGTAGATCTATGGTTGTGGTTGCCTTCGATGTTAAAATTAAGGCTTGTGGAAGTTAGTAAAAGGGATCTAGAGAGGTTTCGTTGGTGCGTTTTCCGGATTTGAGGTGTGGTTGTTCATGGGTCGATTTCTTGGGAACCCTAAAGGAAGGTGGCATCTCTCTTGACTCCAATTGGTTAGAGCTAATGGTATTGGTTAAAATTAATTTTTTCTGCTTGAAATTAACTGTGTTTAATGTGTGAAATTGGTTGAAATCCCTTGGGTTAAGTTTTGGGGATTTTTTTGTGAAAAAGAGGGTTTTGTGGTGAAATACTATTGTTGTGGATTTTAAAATCGACATTTTAACTGCGATGCTATGGTTTATTTGTGAAAATTATTGATGGAAATGGTTTTCAATAAAATGGTAGTTTTATTGAAATGTTTCTTGGCATGGAAAATGGTTTTCAATAAATGGGTTATTTATTGAAGTGGATTGATAGGCAATGGAATTGGTTGATTGCATGTAGTTGTGACCATGGTGGGTTATAGGCTTGGATTTGGTATGTTTGAATATTTTTTGGAACTGGAAAGAAGTACCACTATAAAATGGGATGGATAGTGCATGAAAGGGACACCATCAATGGTAAGTGGATGGGAAGTTCCGATTAGTGTGAATGGGGGAAACGGGTTGGATGAAAGCTCCACCATTTGGTTGTTTGGTTGTTTTGGTGTTTTGTTATTTTGTTGTTCATTTCCTTGCAAGATGGAAGTTATTGTGATAACGTGTAAATTATGAGATGGCTTGTGGCATGTTTGGTTGGATTTCCCTTGGTTGCTTGGTTTGGGTGTCATGGCTTGGTAAGGGCATGTTTGGCATACAAAATTGGTTGCACTTGTGATTCAATTTATAAAAACGGTTTTATAAAAATGTGCTAAGGGTTATATCTTAGTGGCATGTGTAGGGAAGTCATTTGGGGAAAACCTGTTTAGTTTTAGTACTTACCCATTGCTTTGGAATGTTTTTGTCATTGCAGATGTTGTGTATCATGACGTGGGCAATGGTAAGGAATCTCCCTCCTTTAGTGGAGCTTTTTGATCCCATGTGGAGCTTGGTGCTTGGAGCTTGGTGTGGAGTTGTCGTGGTGTCATGGCTGGTGGTGTTTGGTTATTTAGTTTCCGTAGTGTACTATGATGTTTTTTGGACATGTCGGGTTGTATTGATCTTGATTTGTATTATGGAACAACTTAGTTGTTTTTTGGGAATGCATGGTTTGGAAATTTATTTGACATGCATCAAATAGTGTCTGCAAGTGGATGGTATGGTTGGTTTTGTCTTTTTGGAAAATTGTTCCATCTTGAAGCCCTCGGCATTTATTTCCAGCCTTTGGCATCATGGGAACTTCGCTTAATGCCATGTAGCCCTCACCAACACATCAATCCAATGAGGTAGGGGTGGGGTGTTACAAGTGGTGTCAGTTTGTTCGTTCCTTTAGAGTTGATTCTCAGATTTTGTGTTGACATTCGTTGTGGTATACTCCTTTAGTCGGGATGGTAGGAAAGTGTAGGTTTGTCAGAACATAGAATGTATAGCATAAAAGGACATAGCTAACCCTTTTATGCTGAAATTCAAGTTACCGGGTTGTTGGGTACATAAGTGTTTTGGAAAAACATACAGGCATTAGATATCTCATTGTAGTGGGTGTAGCCATTGAGATGAGCATGAAATGCATGGTAGAAATGACTTCCCCCAAGGATGCATATTTCATTGGGGTATTATGATCTATAGGGATGAATTGAGAAATGGATTTTGGGTGAAACTATAACGTGAATAAATTTGATATTTTGAAAATTGTATGATTTTTAAAATGTTGAATAATAGGAAATTTGAACTTCTAGAAAGCCTTGTTGTGAATTTATAGTGTAATGTGATTTGAAATGGGATTTTGTGATGTCTACGGATGTGATACCCATGGTTGTTTGTTTTCTATTTATAGAAATGGTACTAGGTAGTCGTTATATGGACCAACTGGAGGAGGCTGCTGAGAATGTGGTAGCACCTGAGCCTCAGATGAACTAGCAGCTAGTGCAAAGTATAGTTCAAGCTTTCCATGCTGTGGAAAGTGGAAACAAAGTGGATGAATCAAGGCATGTGGATCATGCAGTTTTGTTTCAAAATAAGAATCAACCCATATTCAGGGGTGATTCAGAGCCAGAGAGGGCAGAATCATGGTTGAATAGAATGATCAAGATCATTGAGTTCTTGGGAATTCTGACAGAGCTGAAAGTGAATTTGGCCACATATATGATGGAGGATCTTTGACTTTAGTGGTGGGAGTTGGTTGTACAAGTGGGTATGGACCATGTAATGATGTGGGAAGGATTTGAGGAATTTTTTAATAAACAAATCTACCCACATACGTTTAGAATTCAGCGTATGACTTATTTCTTCAGTTTGAAGCAAGAGCTTATGTCAGGGGTAGAGTATGCAGCTATGTTTCTGATCTTAGTGCGGTTTTCTCCCGAGGTGGTGGGTAGAATGTCTTTGAAGGCAATGATCATTGAATCAGGATTAAGGCACAAAATCCATTCAAAGATAGTGCTGATGTGTATAGCTGATTAAACAGAGATGGTGAATAGAGCATCAGTGGCTGAGTGGGATCTGTTGGGAGCTCTGGGTGGGGGAAGTCTGGTGGTACCCATTGGGAATAGTGGGAACCCTAATGCTGGGTTCAAGCGAAGGAGGGACACTTATTCCCAGGGTGGGAATATGGTATATAATTCGGCGACCGGACCAGTAAATCTTCCTCTGATGTCCTAGAGCAAGACGAGATGTTTTTAGACTAGTTCTATGAGCCACATAAAATAGGATTGAATGGAAAAACCTCAATCATGTCATAATTGTAAGTAGATGGGGGATCTGCAGCATTATTATCAGAATGATCCTAGGTCAGGTGCATGTGACACTCCTCAGGGATCGTAGACATTGTATGCTTCGATGGGATGGGGACAATAGCATACCTCTCTTCAGCAGACTAATGTGGGTGATGGTGATTCTATGAATACGACGACGCCTAAGCAGAGCCATAAAGAGTAGAGTGTGCCAAGAAATCATGTGTTTGGAGCTGAGTAGGTTATGAAGGATGATCAATCGGGACCATCCACAGTGTAAGGTACTATTATTTAATATTCTACCTTGATGCAAGTGTTGTTTGATATGGGTGATTCACACTCTTTTATTGCCACACATGTGGTTGATTTGCTGGGTTTAAGGGTAGAAATGATTCCCTCGGTTTTGAAACTTCAAACTTGTCTAGGTCGAAGAGAGCGTAGAGCCTTCTTATAGTGAGAATTTTGTATCATTGTGGGAGAGGTTGAGATAGATTGGAATTTCTCAATGCTTGGGATGAATGAGTGTGATGTTATCGTGCGAATGGATTGGTTGGTGGCATTTAAGGACCACATCGATTGTGATTCACAAATAGTGGCTTTTATGACACATGATGGCGTTAGACGTCTCTTTAGAGGAGAGAAGCATGAATGACAGGGTACAAAGAGTTTGTTGGCACCAGCAGTGCGGACGTTATCATATCAGTTGGCGGTTTTGTCATCAGGATCATTAGAGGGTGTTGTGAAGAGTGTTCCTCCTGTAGTAGTGGATCAGTTCATGGATTTTTTCCTGAAGAATTCTTGAGGTTACCTCCTATAAGAGAAGTAGATTTTATGATTGATCTCCTTAAATTGACAAGTCCTATCTCAATTCCGTCTTACCAGATGGCACCATTTAAAATGTGGGAATTGAATGTCCAGTTGGAAGAGCTAGAAATCAAAGGGTTTATCCGGCCTAGCACGTCTCTGTGGGAAGTTCCAGTGTTGTTTGTGAAAAAAGTGGATGGAACATTGAGGATATGTGTTAATTATCATAGACTTAACCAAGTTACGATAAAGAATAGATATCCACTTCCATGAATTGATGATTTGTTCGACCAATTGAGGGGAGCCCAGTGGTTCTCCAAGATTGACCTGAGGTCGGGTACCATCAATTGTGGGTGAGGAAGCAAGATATTTCAAAAATAGCTTTCAGAAGTAGATATGGCCATTATGAATATGTTGTTATTCCCTTTGGTCTGTCGAATTATCCATCAGTGTTTATGGCATTGATGAATGAGATATTTTAGAGATATATGGATTCATTTGTGGTGGTGTTTGTAGACGATATTCAAGTGTATTCAAAGACAAGGGTGGAACATGAGAATCACTTGGTGACAGTGATGGGGATCATGGGGGATCATCGGTTGTATGAAAAATTGTCAAAGTGTGAATTTTGGATACAGGAAGATCATTTTCTTGGCCATGTGATTCTTGAAAGGGCTGTTTCAGTGGATCCAGAAAAGAAAGAGGATATTATCTCATGGCAACCGCCAAAGAATAAGTTGGAGATACGGAGTTTTCTTTGTCTAGCTAGGTATTATCAGCATTTTGTTCGTGATTTTTCACATTTGGCTTCGTCGATGATAGCTTTGACGTGAATGAATGTTCCATTCCAATGGAATGAATAGTGTCAGTAGTGTTTCGAAGAGTTAAATGGTCATCTTACATCAGCACCAATCTTGGTTTTTCTAGAATCAGGAAAAGGGTATGTGGTGTATTGCGATGCATCGGGATCAGTGTTAGGGTGCGTTCTCATGCAAGGGAATCATTTGGCTACATATGGCCTATGGTAGTTGAGAGTGCATGAGAAGAACAACCCAAATCATGATTTGGAGTTGGCAGTAGTTGTCCATGCTTTGAAAGTGTGGCGTCATTATCTCTTCGGTGATAAATTTACGGTATATATAGATCATAAGATCTTGAATAAAATTTTCTCACAAAGGGATTTGAACATGAGGCAAAGGAGATGGATGTAATATCATCAGATGTTTGATTTTGACTTAATGTACTCACCGAGTAAGGGAAATTTGGTGGAGGATGCATTAAGTATAAAATCATATGCTCAGGTGGTAAAACAGGCATCAGACCAGTGGTAGTTGATGTTTTTTATAGCTGATAAGCGGTTGGAATGTAAGGAACATGGTGATAGGGTAGTTTTCTTTCATGTTTTGTTGATTCCTGACTGGGTTGTCCTGGTTAGAGATGAACAGATATTTGATTCCGACTGTGTGACCATGGGGTCGAGACTCAATGGTGGGGAGACCATTGAGGGTTGGCAACTGAATGGAGATTCAATTTTGTGTTTTCTGAATCGGATGGTTGTACCAGTTTCTTGTTAGGAGGATCTTCTCAAGGTGTATCATCATTCCAGGTGGGCTTTTCAGCCTAGAATTTAGAAAATGTATTATGCGTTGAAACCGCAGTTCTGGTGGGCTGTTATGAAAAAAAGTGTGGCTGAGTTTGTTTCGAGATGCTTGAATTGTCAGCAGGTCAAGGCAGAGCATTAGAGGCCTGTAGGAATGTTGCAGTCTTTACCAATCCCTATTTGGAAGTGGGAGAAGATAATGATGGATTTTGTCACAGGTCTCCCAAGAACGGTTAGAAATAACGATGCCATTTGGGTGTTAGTGGATCGGCTAACGAATTTGGCCCATTTCATCCCGATTTGTGAATCTCATACGGTGGAGGATCTCTCCAAAATCTATATCTAGGAGATGGTAAAGAGGCATGGTGTTCATGTTTCGATTGTATCAGATAAAGATATTATGTTTACATCTCGTTTCTGTAAATCCTTGTAGAAAGGCCTAGGGACACAGTTGACGATGAGTACAGAGTATCACTCTCAGAACTATGGTCAATCCGAGAGGATGATACAAACTCTGGAGGATATGTTGTGGGCTTGCGTTATGGATGTTGTTGGTTCATGAGAGGATCACTTGTCATTAGTTGAGTTCTATTACAACAACAATTATCAGGCATCCATTCAGATGGCTCTGTTTGAAGTATTTTATGGGTGGCCATGTCGTTCTATACTATGTTGGGTGGAAACGGGTGAGTCCTTGATGGTTGGACCGAGCCTTGTCCAGGAGACTACATAGAAGATCAAGTTGATAAATAAAAGAATGGAGATGGCTCAGAGTTGTCAGAAATTTTATGCATATCATTGTCGACGGTTGTTTTAATTCGAGGTGAGTGATCATGTGTTCTTGAGGATCTCTCCATGGTTGGGACATCGTTGTTTTGGGAAGCAGGGAATGTTTTATCTGAGGTATATTGGACCTTTTTAGATTCTTGAGTGGGTTGGTGAGGTGGATTATCTTTTGGATTTTCCACCTAGGTTCAATGTGGTGCACAATCTATTTCTTGTGTCACATTGAAAAGTATCATCCGGATCGTGACCATGTGATTCGATGGGATCATGTTGAACTAGAACCAGATGCTTCGTTGGTGCACGTGCCAGTGCGGATTGTGGATAGGCACAAGAAAGTCTTGTGTGGTAAAATCATTGGTTTAGTTCGTGTTCTATGGAATCATGGTTTGATTAAATAGGAGACTAGGGAGCGGGAGAAATAGATGGTCAAGCAGTGGCCCGAGCTCTTTCGTCAAAAGGCGGGTTCACTACTTTTCGAGGATGGAAAGTCCAATGGTGGGGAGAATGTAGAACCACCATTTTAAGGTATGTGGCCTTTTATTATAATTTTTTATGTGATTAAATTTCATGGAATTAGTTGGGAAGAGTTTGGGATAGTTTGGAACGGTTTTGGATGAGTTTGGAGGATTTTAAAGGGGTGCACAGTTTGAGCACGGTTAGTGGAAACCATGCAGGTTCTCCAGGAAACCGTGCCAGAAAGATAGTAGACATCGCACGATTGGTGCACGGTTTTCCAAACCATGTGAGGTATCCATGTGGACCCTTGGTCTCATGGAATTAGTGTGCGCACGGTTAGTGCACGGTTTTCCAAACCGTGTGGGCTAACCGTGCGACCAGTTAAAAATAGAGTTATAAGTTTCAGGCTCCCTCAGGCTTAACCTATTTCACTCTAATCTTCCTCCCACTTGATCCTCACTTGGTATTTTGGATTCTCAGGGGTTACTGGTGCTCTCCCACTCGATTTGGAAGTGTTTCAAAGGGATTTCATGGCGGTTTGAAGGTGGTTTCTCATGTGTAAGTCTCTCCTCTTGTTTCTCTTGGGTTTTCCTGTAGGTTTACATCCTTCTATTTTGTGGTTTTCTAGATCTAAACTTGTTGTGTGTAGATCTAGGGTTTTGGATTCCGTGGATTTTAATATTCAGGCTTTTGGATGTTAGGGAAAGAGATCTTGAGAGGTTTCGGTGGTGCATTCGCCGGATTTGAGGCGTGGTTGTTCGTGGGTCGATTTATCGGGAACCATAAAAGTAGGTGGCCTCTCTCTTTACTTCACTTGGTTAGATATAATGGTTTTTGTTACAAGAAATTTTTTGCGCTTGAAATTAATTGTATTTGATGTGTGAAATTGGTTAGAAATGCCTAGGGTTATGTTTTGGGAATTTTTTTAGGAAAAAGATGTTTTTGTGGTGAAATGCTATTGTTTTGGACTTTAAAATGGGATGTTTTGGTTGATATGTGAAAATGATTTATGGAAATTGTTTTCAATAAAAGGGTTGTTTTATTGAAATTTTTGTAGGCAAGGAAAATGGTTTTCAATAAATGGGTGGTTTATTGAAGTGATTGATAGGAAATGGAATTGGATGATTTCATGTGGTTGTGATCTTGGTGGGTTATATACATGGCTTCGGATTGTTTGAATATTGTGTGGAAGTGGCGAGAGGTACCACTATAAAAAGGGGATGGATAGTTGACAGATGGGCCACCATCAATGTTATGTGGATGGGAAGTGCTGCTTAGTGTGAATAGGGGAAACAGGTTGGATAGAAGCTCCATCGTTTGGTTGTTCAGGTGTTTGGTTGTTTGGTAGTTTTGTTGTGCAATTATTTGCAACATGGAAGTTGTTGTGCTAACGTGTAAATGATGACATGGATTGTGCCTTGTTTGGTTGTCTTTCCCTTGGTTTCTTGGTTTGGGTGTGACATCTTGGTAAGGGTATGTTTGGCTTATGAAATTGGTTTCACTTGTGATTCAATTTATATAAACTTTTTTTTATAAATGTGCGAACGGTTTTATCATAGTGGTGTATGTAGGGAAGTCATTTGAGGATAACCTACTAAGTTTTAGTACTCACCCCCTGCTTCAGCACGTTGGTGTCTTTGCAGATGTTGTGTATCATAATGTGGGAAAAGTTGAGGCATCTCCCTCCTTTAGGGGAGATTTTTCATCCCTTGGTGGAGCTTGGATCTCGGAGCTTGGTGTGGAGCTGTGGTGGTCTCATGGCAGGAGGTGTTTGGTTGTTTAGTTTCCACAGTGTACCCTAATGTTTTGTAGACATGTCGGGTTGTATTGATCTTTAGTTGTGTTGTGGAACAATTTAGTTGTCTTTTGGGAATTCATGTTTTGGATATTTATTTGACATGCATCATATAGTGGCTGCTCGTTGATGGTTTGGTTGGTTTTGCCTTAAGGAAAAATCGTTCCCCAACATGATCTTGAAGCCCTTTGCATTTATTGCCAACCTTTGGCATCTTGAGAACATCTCTTAAGGCCAAGTATCCATCACTGCCTCTTCAAGACAACGAGGTAGGGGCGGGGTGTTACATATTATCTTCTTTCAACATCTTGTTCTAATTTTCCTCCATGTCATGGGCCCCCTACCACTAAGTATACCTCATCAATAAACGTATTGAGGTAACCTCATTAAACTCTATTTATTTTATGTATCCTAAATAATATTATATTCATTAAAATTTAAAAACATAGGATATCTCCCCCAAGACCCTATTTGTTCATCTTCTGTAAGGCAAACACCCATATACATTGGGTAATAAAAATAATACCATCTGTAGTAGATTTGGTATTGCCTATATTCTCGTTCATGGGCCTTGTATTGGCTGATTTTTGTTTCATGTAGATCATGGAACTTCTTTAGTGGGTTGTGTTGTTGAGAGTTTGGTTATGTTGATAGAGGCAGCAATGGGATCTCTCTATTTATATGTCCTTCAATGTGTCTAGACGAATCCTAGAAAAAAATGCCTCAAGGAGTTTGGATTAGCCTTCTTATATGGTCTATGGAATTCAGTATCATTGGTAGGGTATAAGAAACTCGAGCTGGGAAATACGATGGTTGGACAAGGCAGTTCTCCGGTTAACAATATTTTTGTAGGCATCAAGTAGTTTTATTATGTGATAGAGCACAGTGGATATGTTATGTCTGATAAGCGTGAGAAAAAATGGTGGGACATCAATGAGTTTTTATAGGATTGAACTATATTGAGGATTATTCCTAACACATAAAACGAGATATATGAGGAGGCTCTAGTTTATTATCCAATTCATGGGATACATTAATCAAATGCATGTTGAGGGGATATACTCCCACGTCTACATGAAGACAAAGAAAAATAGGTTGCGTGCACTATGTGACCTGAGAAGGCCTCAGAGAAAGCTATTCATGTGTTGTTCCACATGCTCACATGCCACACATGCCCAATTCCTCCATCAAACCTCACAACCTACCATTCCATGTTGGATCACCCTAGGGACTACTTTTCCATATTTTATTTTAATGGGGTGTGATATGTGGTTGGGGATTAATGATTGAAGGAATCTTATCTTGGACCTTATTTTTACCTAAAAAATATGAACATATGTAAATTGAAAATAAATTATATATTCCAATAAAAATTAATAAATAAAATTAAAATCATAAAATATACTCTATATTTTTTAATTCATCACCTCTTCTATTTATTTAGTTATAATTTATAGTATTTGATTAAAACATTGAAATATTTAGAAGAATTCATTAAAAATAATTTTTTTCTCATGAATGAAATCTCAAAATTGAAAATTATATGGAAGCAATTTTATCATTATTGAAATATCAGTTTAATAAAATAAAATGTTTTCAATGTTAAATAAAAAATTTAAATTCCTCATAAAATTTTGATTTAAATTCTCATCTTTTGAATAAACAATCAACTAAATAAATTTTCTTTTTCTAATTTAAAATAATGGAACTTATATTCAACTTCATTCATGTCCCATAATTCATTAATATTATACATTCCTAATCATGATATAACAAAAATTTGATTTAGTTCCCTTATTACCCATGATACTATTCAACTAGATTTATTCTCATATCTAGACAACATTCCTCTAATCCAAATTATTATAAAGGAACTCTTTTCCACACTTCATAAATATTAAAGGGGCATTAAATCATTGTGAATTTTTATCAATTAATATATGACTCTATGGATTAATATGTGTAGAAATTTATGTTTAATAATTTCAGCTGAATAAGGATGATTATCACTTAATGTATAAAGGTTTATGTCAAAATTAAAATCTCAATAAAATTATCTCCTTAAAAAAGGAACTCCCACTTCCCCTAAAACTCAAAGTAAAGGTTATGATAAAAATAATGCTTGACGGATGAATTCTTCACCCTCTTGAATTTTTTATCCCATGTTTGTAGTTTTTTTCAAATACATTTTACTCATAATTTTTCATTTTAAAATGTTACTTTTAGAACTAACCACTCACCCACCCCTAAAAAATAAAATAAATAATCATAGTCTATTTTTGGTGATTTTTTACTATACTAAGCCATAACCCATCCCTCTTTTCTCCATTTTCAATGTGTGAAAAAAATTCAATGAATGATTCAAATTCCATTCTCAATAACCACACTAAGAATGATGATTTTTTAAATATACAATATTTCTTCCCTTAGTCCATGAGATTCCTAACCCCAAAACTTAGACTATTAATTATTAGGAAAACACTAAGAGGAGTGTATGAATGGAAAAATATTTCCTGAATTATGGATATTCCCCGACATTGTAATTCATGGTCATTATTGAATAACCAAAAATTGATGTAATGGTGATCATGTGGACATGTTCATATAATTAAAAACTAATCCATCGTTTTAAATTTTTTTAAATAGTAATTTTATTGAAAGGTTTTAATAAAACTTATTGTTGATGAAATGTTTGATGACAACTCGTGAAATAAGAAAAAAAAGGGATGTAGATGTTAAATAAATTCTCTTGTTAATGGAACGTATGATTTTGGAAAATCACATATAGTGTGACTTATAATAATAAATCAATTCACATAAATTTTATAAATTCAATTCTTGAAAAAATATAGGAAAATTTAATCTACATGAATCACTAATTCCTTCAAATCAGGGGTCATCTTGTTAATATCCATGCTTCCCTTCAATTATTATACTCTCCATTTAAAATAATCAATCAGATTTTCACTGAAATATAAATTATTGAGTCATTGGATTCATTAGTAACTCATGTCTCCTATATAATTCATTTAAATAAAAAATTCATGTGTGGGATTTAAATTATCAATTTAACTCTCAAAATGGTTTTAGAAAAAAAATTTGGAGTTTAAGACATAGACATTGAATGTGAAATAGATTTTTCAAATGAAACATTAGTTTTCTTCCTCCACTTATTATGGCTTCCTTGTGGCTTCCTTCAATGATGGTTTTATAAAATCAAAACAACTCATACATGTTTATGATCCATTCCATTTAATATCAATAAAGTGAAGGGAGAGGTAACTAAATCCAAAAAAACATAATTCATAAGAAAATATTAAATCACATGTTGCCTCATAGAATCCCTTCTCAGATCGAACGTTAAGAAGTGTTGATGAAGAGGGTCTAGTTATGGTTTATGGTTTGCATAAGTTGAGGAATCATTAATTGAACTACCCTATTCATTATTATTAGATATTTTTACTGGTTTATGACTTTTAATATTGGTTTCATTACCTATTTGGTGAAAATTTTACTATTTATGATGATAACAAGATATTAAAGTATAACTTTCCCCAAAAGAAATTTAATCTCTAAAACTGTAGGTGTGTTATGTGTATATAGTAATTTTAAACTGATATTGAATATAAGCATGGTAAGGTATATTGTTTTTTTCTTTGAGTATGAAATCACTTCCTCAGGATAATCAAGAGTCTAGTTTTGAATAGAAGATGATGACCTTGCTGGATGAGAAGGCGTATTGTTGTTTTGGAGGGATAGAGGAGATGACCCTTTTATCCTTATCTATTGTTTCCACACATGTCAAATGAAAAAAGATTATTATGTATGAGTTTCCATGGTTTTTAGGCTTAATGTAAATTCTTGAATGTGGGGAGTCACCTCCAAATTCAATTGTAGATAAGTATGAGATCCTTTATTTTTTTTAAAATTATTTGTACCTATGAGTATGTGAGAAGATATGATGTGTGAGATTCATTCCTCAAAGTCAAATATGAATCCTAGTTTGACCAAAATCTATTGTGACATGCATAAATGGTAATGGTGATTGGGAATAAAAATAAAGAACATATGTTTTGTTACATGATGATACACCTGTCAACATGTGGAGAATGAATATCAATCACCTGTTGTTTTTTACAATCGATCCCCATTCTGGAATGGATGTGTGATGAAGTGACCATGTATGTAGTGGTGGTTCTTTTGTGAATAAATAAAATAAATTGGTCACTGTGGGCCTGTTAGAAAACACTCTCATTTCATTCCTATTCGAAAGAATTTTATAGTGGATCGGTTGGGATATATGTATGTTATAGGGATATTACTTTTTAAATGGGGTACCATAATGTATTGTTTCAGACCATAATCTAAAAATTAATTCTTATTTATAGCATTTTGATATATATTGTGTTGGGAACCCATGTTTTTCGAGGTTCTAATTTCCACCCGTGGATAGATTGGTTGTTGGAATATACAATATGGATGTTGGAATCCATGCTAAGAGAATGAGTTCATGATTTTGGTGAAACATGGGAGAATACCTTTGCGCTCATTGATTTCACCTATATACAAATTTATCATGAGATCAAACCATATAGAAATAAATACTTTAGTATATTTTGATAAAAATATATAAACCTAAGTATTTTATTGCCACATTAAATAAAATAAAATATATTATCACAATTTAAAACACCCATATTCATGTAGATTGTCCATGCATGACATTCCTAATATTAATCATGTAGTCCAAGGGGAAAATAAAACATAAGAAACTGGCGAGTTTTTACTCTCAATAAGGAAAGAATTCAAAAGAAGATAAATAAACATAAACAATATGGAATGTGGAATAACTATAAACACATTAACATAAAACATAATATTCATCATAATAAGGAAGGAATAAATGATAATCCAATAATTGATTATAAATAATAACATGAGAATGAAACCTAACCAGGGATATTGTACTTAAAAAATTTTCAAATTTATTAGCATTAACATATCTCATAGGAGATGAGAGTTGTATTTTTTGATTATTTTACTCATTTTTTTATTATTTTAGATCAATACTATAAATAGTGTTAATTACGAAAATAAAAAAATGTAGGTAGATCATGTGAGTTTGAACCAATAAGGAATTAACTCATCCATACATCATTCCGGACAAAATAATTCATTTATTTATATATAATGTCATATATAATAAATTATTGCATTTCACTATTCTCCAAAAATTAAACTTTTTTTCAAATAATCACAAACATTCAAACTAATAATTTTGGGCTTGTAGATTTCAAAAATGGACTCCATTTTAAGTAAATAATTTTTGAAATATGGGTAATTTAATTTTTATTTAAAATAATAATTAATTATAAAAATACTAATTTTAATATTATAACTGATTTTACGACACCTTAAATAATTAATTATAGCCTCATAGAAATGTTGAATTATTATAATAAAAATTATATTCCTTTATTATTATATTTTTTGAAAATAAATTTTATTTTTAAATACGTTTATTATTTATAAAATTATGAAAAAAAAGTTATTATTTCATGAAAATAAAAATACATAATTAATCATTATTGATACATTTATTTACCTATTCCATGATACCAATATGTAAAATTTTATTAATGAGATACCAAAATTTAATTAATACTTTCATATGTGGGGTTATTGTTTTAAATTAAATGATGAATATTCAAGATTAATTTTTATACGAGAAGAAATTTTATCTAATTATCGATAATTAATTCCATTGGATTTTAAATATTTAACAAAAAAATGTTCAGAACATTATAACCAATATAATGAATCATACTTTAATAAATTTTAAACAAAATCCATTTCATAAATAGTTACCATAACACGTATTCAATATATATTTTTTCCAATTCAATGTCTAAAAATTTAGAAGGAAGGTCGTTGTATTTCCAAAATCAACTTAACATTTATTTTGAAAAAATAATGTAGCTCTTGTTTTCACAAAACAATTATATGAATACCTTAATATACATTAAATTTTTATGAAACATGAATGCTTCCAAGAGTAAACTATCATGTTTTGGAATATAATCCTTAAATCCCAACATCTAATAATATCATCATAACATAAACCATCAAATCACTAACCACATTCATGGTCACCCATACTATCCCAAAAACATATATTTACTATTAAATAAACATCTAGTACATATTTAGGGTTATATTTCCCATGTCATGTGTTTATAATAAGATCAACTTACAAAAAAATCATCTCTCTTGATTTATACTTTTATTTATCACATGCTTAAAATTACTTAATGAAGATGTATTATAGTACATTACTCTTATATCTAATGATTCTTAAAACCATATCATTATTGATAAAATACTAAAATAATATATTTCTATATTCCATACATAGTAATATTAATCATTCATTTTTATTTGAGGTAGTAGCATAATCTTGACTGTGGTCCATTATCCTCTTTTGGGTATATTCCTTTTATTTGTGAGACAATTGTTTTTTTGTGTCATATTTCCTAGTAGTTTATTAATTGTATATCAAAATAATTTTTATTACGCTTTAAGTCACAGGATTGTTGACTTTACTCTCTTCATTTGTAGCAAACACCCATTAATTTTAACAAACTATCAAGGTTTTTCATTCAATAATTATCACATATAAAAATATATTTCATTATATTATTTCCTTTATCAAAATTTTTTCAAGATTTATTCTTGTTATATTTCGTCCCCTTAAATCCATAATACATAGATAATTCTATTTTTTCTCATTATCTTATGATAAAATTTCCTTATATGATGAAAGTGTTTGAGAGACATGTTTCTTCTAAATATTGTCATTATACCATAAAATATATAACTATTAATAATCTAAGTATAATATTCATTTATTTAGTTTGCCTTTTTTATTCATGGTTCTATTTCTAAAGGAATAAATACACTAGATTAGGTCATTTCTCTATGTATAATCTCAAAAATAGTGAAATACATAACATAAATTTAAAATATTAGGTGTAAATAACCTTATAAAAATGTTTTTCTTAGGGTTTTCGTTTGTAGTTATCCTCAAGATATATATTAGGGTTATGTTACTTAATGTAGGATTTCATAAATATAGTTAACACGGTCTCTACTAAAATTCCTCCATAACAAACTACATTGGCCCCGACCCCTGTAACCCAAAGATAGTGCCTCACTTCATTACATTGGTACTGTGTATAAGAGATCACATCATAATGAACCAAATAGGGTTATATATTTGGACAACCATATAAAAATAGTAGTATTACATTACAAATTTAATGGAAATAAAACTTATTAACACCATTGGAAACAACCCTATTCTTGTAGATTATCCATACATGTTAGTCGTAATATATATATTGGAATCCTAAGGATAAATAAAACATAATAATGGGGTGAGATCATTTCCCCCATATGGATAATACTAAAATATAAGATAAATAAACATAAACAATAAGTCATGGTGAATTACTAAAAACACATTCTATTAAAACATAATCAGGAACATAGTATGGGAGGAAGAAAAGATAATTAAATAATTCAATATAAATAATCACATGAGAATGAAATATAACTATAGATTTATACTAGTCATATAATTACATCTATTATTAATAATATATCACATAAAAAGGTAATGCAAAATGCATGATGTCTAAAATATACCATCAAGGAATTAACCATGAAATCTATAAAAATTGGTAAGGCATAGACCAATACATAGTCTATGTTGTCTCATAAGATCAACCGGTGGATCAAGGGGAGATAGTGGGACCTTAGAAATAACATACTATATATAATAAATTCTGCTAATTTAATTAGTGAAACATTGTAAAGACATAAATTCATATTGAAACCAGTATATGAAATTTTTGTAACATTCACCAAACAATAGCATAATCACAAACCATAAATTGTAATATTATAAATTCTCTCAAAATTTCACATCCACATCCAGACAAATAATAATAAATTATATAAATTATGGTATATGGTATCATAATAAATAAACATAAATTAATCATATGATACAATAATGGGTGTTTACATAGATGAAAATAACCTAATAAAATCACTGAGAAAATGCATTAGAGAAATACCACTTTACATTACAATCATTAATTTAAAAAAGTTATCCAATTATAAAAGAAAAAATTACCTTTCATAAGAATATTTTAATCTTATAAAGGATTCATCAAGAAAGTAAGGCCTAGATAAATTTGTAAAATCCTCTCTTGTCTTATAATTAAAAAATACATTCCTTTTAATTGTTCTTAAAAAACATTTATAATATTATATTTCAATGAATGTGTGATATTTAATTAAATTAATTGATTTTCTATGATAGATATGAATATAAATAAATCAAGTTGAAATAATAAATAATATAATCAAAAATAAATTCACATATAATCATATCATAACATAATCAATGGCATATATTTTTAACGCAATGAATGAGAATTGGATTAAGAATTATCTTACAACATTGTAATCAGTCAAAACTTATACCCCATTAATTTAATGATCTCCCAATGAAACATTGAATCACATGATTAAAAATAAATTAATGATATTATATAATAAAAGGTAAGTATGTACCCCACCCACATTGTATATGGTTTGAATTAGGAAAATATGTCACAGAAGATATAGTGAGATGAAAAACCCTTACAACATTGTAATCGGTTGAAATGTATTCCCAAATGTAATAATTATCAAATGAAGCATTAAATAATATGATGATAATTAGATTTTGATATTATATATCAAAGTTATGTATATAAACAACAAAAAATAAATTAGTGGTGAAGAAGACATATTTATCATAGAAATAAAAAGATAGGGGAGAAACCCTTACCACATTGTAATAAGTCAAATAATGTGACCTATAAAAGAAATAATTATCAAATGAAACATTGAATATTATGAAGATAACTATAATACATATATAATTTATCATTTTGAATTATACATACCCAAAAAATTAAGTGGTGAATAAGGAATATCTCACTGAAATAAAAGTGATATCAGAAACACCAAACATTATGTCTAAAAGTGTTTTTCACCTGTACTTAGTGTCCTAGATAATCAAATTATATATATTAATTAATATATTTAAAACCTTATTATACATATATTTTGTTAATTATAAATTTTTTATGTACATTTATGGCCATTTCAATGAGAAATAAATTTTAATTTCATTATTCAGGGTTTGTCCCTTAAATGGTTTTATTACTGGATCCCTTGAATATAAAATTTTGGAGTTCTTTTCAAATAATATCATCTTCACAAGAAATTAAATTATTCTGTATTAATGAAAAAATATTTGTTAAATTTTCTCATATACCATATTTTTATCTATTATGTGTATGATTCATTAGATTAAATGTTGATAAAAATGTCTTAATTTATTTTCCTGGGTTGTACATCCATTACAAACTTGTGCCATTTTATTTAATATTACTTTTATATATCTATTTCTAAAAATTAAATAACATATAATATGTGTATTAAAATAATATTCCACCATAGTAATGGTTTTATGACCATACTTGATTGAGTTAATGGAAAAATATAAGAACTTCGACACTAATGTGGTGAATCGAAACATCATAGATGATGTTTTCCATTTTAAAAATAAAATGAGTGGAGAAGGGATTTGATGATGGATAAAAAATTAAAAAATAATATTATAATATATATTTGATACGAGAGTTACCATTACACTCTTTGTAGGGTTTGTGAGGAGACCATAATAAAATAAGATAAATTAAAATAGAAATATGGAGGATTTCACTCTCGAATACAATCTCCTTGGGAAGATCCATAAGACACTAGGATTTGGACTATTAGTAGGATCAGTTTGTCCTGAAAATAGGGAATATGGTTGATAATACAATTAGAATAAATTTATACAACATTAATGACTTATAATTTTTGAGTAAAATTGGTGGTGCGGGGTGGTATTTATTTGGGAGGAGTGGTCTGTTATATAAATAGTTTATTCATTTTTTTATTATTTTAGCTCCAGATTTTCAATAATGAGGATTCCCATGACATAATACAGTTAATAGAGCATGTGATCTTGAACCAATGGGTTCTTAATTCATTAAAAATTCCTCCATGGTAAATAATTCCTTCATTTTTAAATAAAGTTACACACAAAAAATTATGATATTTTACTATTCACTAAAAATTTAACTATTTTATAAAAATCCAAAAATAATCACCCTAATAATTTTATGATGAGTATATTTTAAACATGGATTTCATTTTAGGAAAATAATTTCATAAAAATGAAAATTTTAATTTTTAAATAATATCATATTTTTTTATAATAATACTGATTTTAATATTATAACTAATTTTACGAAATATTGAAAAATTAATTATGGTCTCATAAAATTAAATTAAAATTATAGGAAAACAAAATATTAATTTATGAATATATTTTAGGATTATAATTTTTTTAAAATTATATTAATTATATATTTTTAAACATAATTTTTCATTTCAAAAAAATACCAACACTTAATTTATCATTTTTTTAATATATATTTACTTATTTTATGATATAAATATATAATATTTTAATTTATTAGTTACATAGTTTTTTTATACATTCATATGTGTGGTTATTTTTATATGGCTAGATTTTTATTCTTTACAATTACATTACAATCCCATTTTCCATTTTAATATTTAATAGTTTATCATGGTTCATTTAAGATCGGTGTGAAACATAAGCCATCGAATAAATTGAATCCATTTAAGAAGATATATACCATAAAATATTAGGTTTATATAGGGAGACTATTAAAATAGATCAATATGATCCAATTTATAGTTTCCCATGTAGATCACCTCTATACAACATTGATGTATGTGAATCTGAGTGTTTTGGATAACATCACAAAAAAGAGGAATCAGAGAAGGTCTATTTGATCTAGAAATATATGGCCACATATTAATTTTTTAGAATTTGTGTTTTTATTGACATATAATTACCATTTAATTTACTATGGGGTATCATGTATTCCTTTTTGTGTTGAAGAGATTTGGTCACCAGAGTATTTTGTATTAGGGAAATATGGCGCATAGTTTTGTTGGAAATTATGATATTGCGGAGAGAATCAGGGTAGTGGCATACTGATTGGATATTCCAAATAGGTATAGTTCTATTCATGATGTTTTACAACTGTCACAACTTCCCAAGTATCACATCGACCCTTCTCACGTGATCGATGTAAATAATGTTGAGATTGAGGCCAATTAGTCCTTTAAGAGGAATCTAATTCATATTTTGGATCATTATAAGAAATATTTTTGGGGAAAGACAGTTCCTATTGCCTATGGGTTTTAGAAACATGTATGTGTTGTGGAGAAAACATGGATGAGAGAAATAGATATATAGGCTCAGTGGCCCAATCGTTTAACCATTGAATCTGAGATTTTGTTAGCAGAACAGATCAATGATGATCTTTTGTAATGTTACTCAATTATAAGATCTAAAATTTTTTTAAGAATCATTATTTCCATTTTTGGAACTATTATAACATTATTTTGTTTATTCATGTTAGGTTTTTGGTTTTTGGTTGTATCGGGAGAAATTGTGGAATCACGGGAGCCTGTGAGGTTATGCATGGTTGGTGAATAGTTTGGAAAAAACATGGGGTTTCCTTGAGGAAATAATGTGTCCCTTTTTGGAGCCACATGACATGGGACATTGTTGGTTCATGGTTTGTCTAAATCATGAGGCCTACTGCCCCAAACCATACACCCTCAAATAGAGGTAATTTTCATGGTGAGTGCACAATATATCAAATATGTTTCCACATTGGAGAAACATTTCACCCCAATAGTATTAGATCATGGCTAGGGAACATGATTTGGATAATTATGCACCTCTGTCTAAGAAATTGTGAATGTTAGATTTAAACACCCTAAATTTTTTTATTAAACATCCCAGACCCTTTTTTTATTCATAATCCTTCTAGATCGAACTAATATTATTTCAATTTATCTTGGAGGCTCCCTTAAGGATTATCATGTTTTATGAACCACTTATATTTTAAATAAATGATCTGTTACAAAGATTATACCCCTCTTTTAGTATGTGACATATTCCTAGTGGGAATCCTATATCTCTCCATTATTTGTCTCTTCTTTTGGAGGGATGAATTACTCTACATGAATTGGGTTTAAATATTGGTTTCATGGATGTGTTTTGGGATCTTGGAACTAGGTTTAGATAATATATGTCTTTTATTATTGTGTAGATGACTGTTTAACCCAAAATTGATGTTTGTGTTCTGGAGAAATATCATCGATGAAAATTATGAAAGAGGTATAACATTCAATTCCAAATTCCTTGATTATAAATGTGTTTTTAGTGATTGTTCAATCACAACATCCATTTTGGGATTATTTTTTATTTAAATTTAATTCATTATTTCATTCCATTGAGATTATAAAAACCCTTGTGGATCTCATTGGAACCATTGATGATTTTGAAATAATACATGATGGAAATCCATGGGGTGAGTCGATATAATTCAAATAATGAATTAATTATTATCAATGGATGATAAATGGGATTATGATTGAGGCTGACAAAACGAATTACAAAATAGGTTGAATAATGTATTATGGAAATGTTTTGTAAATTTTTTGTCAATGTAGTACCATGAAATATGATAATTTTTAATGATTTGTGGTTAAAGGACTACTGATAAAAATACCCACAGGGCTTCCAAAATACCTTTCTTGGATCCTACGAGATATATATATTTATTTCTTGTGATCAATGATTTATGGGACAAGGACATTTTCTCATAATACACATGTGGTACCAGACTGTGGCTCTAAGCCCTCAATTATTGAAAGTAAAATTGAAAAATAAATGATTAATGGTATCCAATTGTAGAATAAATTTTTCAACCCATCGGTGGTATGATAAAATTATGGAACAATTCGAAGAATAATTCATTGGTTCATGTATCATAGTGAACCTGTAGGACTATGTTGGTAATTATATAATAATTTAAATGTTAAAATTATTTTATTTATCATTTTATTTCATTCATTATAAAACTTCATATAATATTCTATATAGGATATTATTTTACACGTCATTTTTGGGGGTCCTATGTATTTTTAACCACTCCCCACTAATTTTTTTATTAATACCTAGATAGACATTATGTTTTCATGAAAACATAAGGGAAAGAGTCCTTTGTTAGATGTTTGAGTTGGGATTTAGGGATTTAAAATGGATGAGAGAACTGGAAATGATTTAAGGGCCCAACTAGGAGTGTATATTGTGTATTTATTTTTTTTGGTTTTCATTTTACACTTGACACTTTTTTTACGTGGAATATTTACTTCTTTGGATTATGTTCTAATATTCATGTTTGGAAATAATAATTTGTTAATGAGTGATTGTGGAATATGGAATTTTCATTGTTTTAATTTATTTTCATATGTGTGATGTTTATTTATTTTCATTATTATCGTGATTTTTATAGAGGTTATAGACTCCTGAGGTTACATATAAGACCCTTGTTGCTAGTCAGTAGACTTTGGCATATGGTGAGACACACCATAGGTCACATGATGAACCAGATCTGGAAACCATCATGGGAAACCCATGTCATGACATTGAAATACCTATAAATTTGGTGTTATTAAGGTAGGGTGAGGTAAATATTAATATAGGCATCTCATTAAAGTGGGAGTATCTATTTTGTGATGTGGAATTTATTAAAATAATCTTTGTTTTTAGAATGTGCATATGGATTTACACAAATGATTTTCGGTTTAGAATGAGTTATTTTGGATCGAATGACTCTAGGTGAGATTGGATAAGTATTTCATGGGTTCTGGTATTGAATTAATTTGTGAAGGGACCCTGGAAATAATGGATGAGGGTCATGTTCCAAGGGTGAATATAGTGAAATATGATTTGTAAAATGAAATCTGAAGGTGGAACATCGGTTTGAAAAGATCTAGAATGTCATGGAAAATTGTTATGGGGGTTTTGGTGGTGAATTCCATTACAACTATCAATTGAACTAGTGCGATAGAGTTTTTTCTTTGAGGTATATGCGTTAGAGTATTGGTTTGGGTAAACATTCTTGCAAAAAGACAATGGGGATCATGATGATTTTGGATGACTTTAGTATGTGTCTTAGGGGATTGTGTGATGTTTTACTTTTCCTAACGTATGTTTTTTTGATGACTATGAGCAAGGAGGTTTTATTTTATGGTGATGATAATCATTGGGAGTGATAAATTTTGATATGATTAGGATGGTGTGTTTCTCATTGCACTTTTTATTAATTCACTTGTTTATGTAGGTACATTTTTTCATCTAAGAACCCTCTAGATATAAAGGTTTGTATATTGGGCCTCAAAAGATAATTTGGGATGGGGTGGTGGTTAGGCCTCCCAAGAACAATTAGGATGGTCAAATTTACATTTTAGGACCCCAAATAACATTTCTTTAAGGGTTTGTTGTTAAGCCTCCAAAGAAGCAATCAAATAATCTAGTTAGATGTTTGGGCCTCCCAAGAACCTTCAGGATGTGTCAGAATATAGGCCTCCTAGGAATACTATGGAAATGTTATTGTGATAATTTACCACCCTGACAACTTGTGGATGGATTGAGGTACTTAAAACGGTTATGATGTATTATTAGGAAGGATCGGAAGGTTATAAGTACTTATGGATTCTGGAAAATTCCCTATACTAGAACAGTCTAATGCATGTAGAGTTGGGATTTATAGTGGACTGGTTGCAAATGATGATCTTGTGGGTTGTTTATATACTTATGTATGCATTTTCCATCAACTCATGAACTTCTATATAATAATATACACCCATAATAAGTATGAAATGGGGGTTTCTTACTAGGTATGTAATCATACATTACATGGGAAGAATGGTGAGAATCAAACCTTTGTTTTTTAGGTATTTAGACTAGGGTTAGGATCATGTTTAGGGAAGTTATATTGGTGGTGTATGATAGTTTATGATAAATTGGGTCAAAAACTAGGTTCATTGTAGAGATATTTTTCCATTACTAATTTTTATCAAACCTACCATATGTGGGGGTTTCTATTGACTATTGTATATGGGTCTTGTATTCCATTTATTATAGAGTAGGTGAATGTAATTATTATTTTAAAATTATTTTTACTAATTAATTTTCAAATAATTAAATGATAATATAAAGTAATATTAGTGATCTGTTACTAAGAAAATAGTCTCCCTATGTTCCCATATAATTGTTCTCTACTAGTCAGTATCTAGTTTTTTATATGGAGTTATGCATGTTGACATTTACCACCCTAGCCCAGGCCAGGTGATTCAAGCTGTCAGGTTGTTAAAAATAGTATTTAGAGTTTGTTGTTATTTTTCTTATCTCTTAGGAAAGGTAAATAACAGATAAGATGTTGCAGATACTTAGTGTTGAACTTTTTCCTGAGAGTAGCTTGCAAACATATAAGTGTGATGAAACATTTCCATGGATGGGACCAATTTTATTATTGTTCACTATTACTATTTAGGGATTTCACCTTGATTAAATCATTTTATTTTTGTCCATGTTGATTTTATTGTTCATGATTTATAGAATTATCACATATCCTATTTTTTATAGTGGGTGAACTCATGCGTCATCCTTATGAACATAGTTTCACATGTCATGTTCATAGTATCATGTGATTTATAGGGGTTCAAAATAGTTAAATTATTGTTAAAATATATTCATTATTTTTGGAAAAATATGCATGGTGTCATTTATTTAATTTAGCCTAAGATTATTTTTTTACCTGACAATGACTAACATGAATTTTTGGATAATATGGACTTAGGTCATGAGTGTGTTTTTGAATAACTGTGTATTTACTCTCCTATAATAATTACTATTGGAGTTTTCATATTTTTTTATAACATTAAATTATGTTTGATTTAGATGCTTTCAAATGAATAATAGATGATGTGGTTGTGAAAGTGGATTTTGAATTCAAAGAATTTGTGGTAAATTTTCATTGTATTTTTTAAATGTATTTTGGTATTCTAAAATTGTGTTGGCATGGTTGAGACATGACCAGGGTAAAATTCTAATTATTATGAAATGACTCTTAGTGTTATTTTTTCTTATTTCTCATATTTTTTTGAAAAAAGGAAAATGTAATTAAATTTAATATGTTTTGAAATTGAAGATAAAATTTGTCAAAAAAAAATATTTGATACGTTTTTTAAATGTAATTTCAAAATATGGAAACCATTTGGCTTATCAAGACATGATTTCTAGTGAGAACCACATATAACTTTTGAACTAAGTTATATGATGTGTGTATGAGAACCCTTGGGGCCCCTTACATTTCATAAATGATGTGGATTGGGGACTAATGGATAGCCTATTTTAATGTTCTTGGTCTGACTAATGGTGTTCCATATGCATGGTTCAATGAAAATCCACCCTAAGGGGATTGATTTAAATGTTTGGGACGTTTTTGGCCTGATGGAATTGGTTTGTGATTTACCCATGGAAGTGTCAGTTCGGATTGACATTTTTTATGTGACAATTTTGTGTCTCTCTCCAGAATGATATGAGAAGATTTTGAAAAAAATTAATTTTGATGGCATTGAGTTAAATGAATTTCTGTGGGATTTTAACTATTTTAATTGAGTTGTGGCTCAAGGTGTGAGTGTTGGGAATGTACCGACGTGTGCCCATTACCATTCGTGGAGGACATAGAATTTTTAAATGTTTGTGGGATGTATTGTTTCATAGGTCCAAATAAGATTGTGAGTGGGTTGTTCTACTTATCAAGGGTCAAAAGTGAGTTGGGTGTTGAGAACCTCATTGTATAATGTTACATACTGTAGGATGTGGAGACATTTTTTTGATGATTCTTTATCGATGTGGGATTATGTTTATGGTTTCATCAAGTTATGATTCAATTATATGGTTTTTGAGTTTTGTAATAATTCCATTCCCTTGGGATTATCTAATATGTGGTTTATTAGAAATTAGGGAGGCCACCATTAGAGATGCTTCTATATGTAGCTGTTAATTGTTAAATCATGGGGCCCAAACCATGGAATGGAATATGGATGGATGCTTAAGGGGGTTGGAATATTATGTAAAGAGGATTTTATTATGGATAATATTAGGAACCAACATTGAACCCAAGTGTAAGGTGATTTTATTTAATTAACCTAGATTTATAGAAACCATGTGTGACATTATGGTATAAAACATTTATAAGAGGTGTTGTTCTTGGTGACGCATATGAATATGCCTTTCGGGATTGGGTTTAAATAATTTGGGAACCTTGGTTATTCTGAATGGTCCATCAAATATTTTTTATTGATTGTTCAGTGTATATGTGAAATACTAGTAAGAAGTGGGTTTGATAATGTTGGTTGCAGTTGAACATGTATTTAACGGGTATTTCCTTTTTGATCTACCAAGAAATGGCATATCATGAATTATAAATCATATCAATGGTGTGATAAAACAGATACCTATTCTAGTGGAAAACTGTTTGTTATTTTTTGTGGTGAATGTTGTCGTTAAAGGTTTTGGGGATGCTAGAGGAGAAGCAATTGATTCTAATTATGGGATGATTTCGGGAGAGTCCTGGTGGGTTTTTATCTTCAGTAGATAGTTTGAAATTATGTGTTCCTTGATTTTAATATTTTTATACTCAATTAAATGAGCATGTGCAAGAAGTATTAGCCGTGAATGTGGAGACATAGTGGTGAGATATATTTTCTGCCTTATGGTGATAGAGTTTCATGATTCACATCAAGAGACAGAATAATAATTTCTTTATATTTTTAAACTAGAGGTTGTGGTTAGTGGTTAAAGCTCAAATCACTTGGTGGGACCAAATAAGAGAATTGATAGTGTCTTTGAGGCTTGTAAATGTGGGTGAATCCCCTATATGGTGTTGTTATAAAATTTTGTATTCTATGTAGGGAATCTATTACGAGTGGATATCTAATACATATGGAGGAATATAAATTAGAAATATGGTATAAGTAAAGCATGCAAATTTTTTCTGTTGTTCTGATCATGTAGACATCTTTGAGAAGCGTGTTGGGAATAAGACATCAATGTTGGGCCAAGAATATGGGTTATTCGGGGGAGAATTTTATAAATTCTTCTCTAGGAGAGGATGATTCTTGCAGGTGTGTTTATAATGTCCACAATAACTTAATGTTAGTAAATTACTTATGCAATTTTAGAGTTTTTTGTAGTATGATCCATTTTGAATACAAAGGCTCGGTCTGGGGGTTCGATCTTTTGGACATCAAGAAGGGTAATATTTGTATTGGAATTAGGGAAAATGTGGAATATTGATACATCTAGTGAACCATAAGAATCAGTGAAATCCTCTTGATGGTCATCTCACTGGACGGGGCACACTTCTAGGACACACCTGCTAGGAGATGGTGTTGGTGGCTAGTATTTGGGGTTCCTAGGTAGATATTATAATTACGGGAAATTATTGTAGTTTTTGAAAACCCCTTATTTCTCCTACTATTTTCTACAAAAATACTTGAACAATATAGGCAATAATGGGGATCACTCCCTAGTGAGTGTGGTTCCACCATGCTCATTTATATCATGTTTCATGTATCTTCATTGTAGTTGATTCCCACAAATAATTGTAACCTAGTAATTTCTTTAAACCCATATTTCTTCTGTTTTTATTTCTCTACAACCCTAACCCAAAAAATTATGTTCTATTGACATGTTACCGGTGTGTATGAATTGTTCAATTAGATATTATTAGAAATTAGGATACGTTATGATCGAAATATGAGGTCCTTATAATTTTATAAAAATTTTATAAAAATTTATACATTGACATGCATGAGTATGTGTGATTATCCATGAAAGACCCATTCTTTTGGTGATAGTGTGAATGGGTGATGTTATTATAGATATACAAGGTTCATGTAAGGGAGGATATCTATGTAGGGGATTGGAATTGTTGAAAATAAACATTGTAATGGGAATTTTTGCATGTTGGTCATCAATTAATTTTGGGATTGGAACATGAAGTTTATACTCGGTTGTGAATTTTCTTGCTTGGATATGTGTCAGAGGGGTTTCAGTATTGAATCCCCCTATGTAGGTTCTTTCGAAAAATAGAAAGTTAAAATATACAAGTGATGATGATGGGATTAACATCTTGATTACATTAACCTGAAGGTGTTGTTTCAGTTTGATATGAGCTTTTATGACTTTTTCAATGGACATGGGGGTTTGGGTAGTGAATTATCATAGACTAGTTACTTGAACTAGTGAGTAAAATTATTTCCTAGGTATATGGATCCATTTTCTGTTTGGGTAACATGGTTCTTAAAGAGTGGTTGGGGCTTGAGATGAGATGGATAGACTTCTATAAGAGGCATGGGTGATTATTTGATATTTTACCTTTCTTAACATATGTTGGGAGGATTACTATGAGTGATACTATTTTATCAAGTTGTAATTATGGACATAATGCATCCAAAAAATGGATGGGGTTATGATGGGGTTTTCCTTTTTCATTTTTTTGTTAATTATATTTTGTGTGCCTATATGACTGGCCAATGATGAACCCTAGAGATGGTTTGATGTGTATGTTGGGAATCCCTATAAATTTTATGATGGAATAATGGTAGGGAATCCACCGAAACATTAAGATGGGTGGGAGTGAATGATGGTCCTCCAAGGAACCATCAGGATGTGATGATGGTTTGGCCCTTCAATAACCATTAGGATAGATTGGTGAGATGATTGGGACTACCAAGAACCATTCATATGGGCTAGTAGTTGAGCCTAATAAGAACCCTTGGGATGAGCCTATGTGATGACTGACATCACTGTCCAAAGAGGGATCAGTTGGGGTAATGGATGAAATCATGAAATATAAATAAATATGTTCCATGGGTAACATGTACATATGAATTATAATAGGTATTCCTTCTTGATATGATCTTATGCATTAAGATATAGGGTTTGTGGGGGCCTAGTTAACATCAGATGACCCGACATATTATATGATTATTTAGGTATTTATTTTCCATTTTCTCACAAACATTTATTTAACGAGCTACATTTATACTAAGGATGAATTATATGTCTTCAGCAAGGATTATACGTGCACCCTACACAATAATTTTAGTGTGTGTTTATCCATTTTTGGTCAGGTATTTAGATGAGGGTTGGGACACTATTAAGGTCAGTTATAAGAGGAGTATGATGTCTGCGGAAACATTTTTTAAGACTACAACAACATTATAGAGATATCAATTATTTTGTTTTTCTGTTATTTTTTTATATAGACCTAGCACATGTGGTAGGTAATATCTCTTGATAGTTTCAGTGGATCTACTATTCCATAAATTATAGCATGGATTATTGTTATTATTATTTATGCACTTTCTTTTTACAAATCACACTGATTATTATTTTGTGAATGCATGCTCTAATATTGGTTATCAATTACATATGGAATAGTATCACCACATTTCCACTTTATCCCTCACAACTATTTTGTTGCATCCTAAATAGAGGGAAGTGAATATGAGGTCATATACCACACATGGAATGGACTGGGAGATTCATGTAGTCGAGGGATACACTGATAAGGAAAATTGGCTTAAAAAGAGATGATATATTTATAGGAGGAGAAAAATTCCAAAAATTTTAGAATGGATTTTACGGAAAATGTATATAATTATGGGGTGGAAGTGTCCCATCTAATTTGTGAAGAAAATTGATCTTCTGAGAACATACCATAATTTTCAATGATATCTTTACACTTTTCAAGGATCAAAGACAAAAGAAATTAGAAACAATGTAGTTTGGGATGGGATTTGGTCTAGAAATCCTCAACAAATTATTTCCACCCATATTCTAAACCTGATGGAAGTAACATATTATTATGTTTTTGTTGCTTTTTTTTTAAATGGGAACAACCTTTTTACAATGTAATTTATGTTCACTTAAAAATATATAAGAACCGAAATTTATAATATTTTTGTGAGATGAACCTAAATATAATATCCATTAAATATAATTAAATTTATATATAATAGAAATTAAGAAAAACATAATTTATCATCTCAATAATTATTAATATAAAACGAAATTTATCATTATTAATAATGTCTTTCTTGAAAAAGAAATTTAAGTATCATAAAAAATACAATTTTGTGAGAAATATTTTTTAAATATTAAACAGTCTTAATAGCCATATTAGGAAAACTAATTGAATTTCATTCATATTAAATGTAATTCTAATTTTATGTTTATGTTTATTTCAAAACTTTCTGACACATGTTAATTTATTTTACTTAATCATATAGTTTTTAATGGTAACACTTAATGTATATATTTTTAACTAAATATATCTTAATTTTGATTATGTTTGGTTTTGTGTGTACAATTAGCTACCAAAAAATTGACTTATATTATGGAAGTCATATATTAAAATTACTACATGATACATTTTAACCCTTAACGAAATTGAATCCTCCAAATTTTAATTGTTACTCATGGAAGAATTTAGGTGAGGGTATTCTTAACATATTCATCATTCATATTGTTTCCTCTAATGAAATCTACCATGAACTCTTAGGGTATATCAAGTTATATATCATTCTTCAAAAAAACCAATTTATATAATCATATACTAATGTGTTTTTTATCCTAACCATATACACTATATAATAAAACTATCTCCAAACCATTTGATTCTCGAGGTTAATAAACAAAAAAAAGTTATATATTCCACTTCAAATTATCTCTATATTTAACCATCAAATGGTATATTCCTCTAGTTCATAATATCATGCACTAGTCAGTATATATAATAATCACAAAATTGTAATTAACTCCTTAGAATGTATCATTATCCAATTATGTATCCCAAAGATACGAACACTAACTATGTTATTTATTCAAAATACAACAAACCTTTAATATTTCAACATCTGTAACATATTAATCCTCTAAGTTATACATACCACTATCATGTGTTATGAAATATTAATCCAAAAAAATATAACCATTTCATAAAATAATTTTTCATGGTTATTAATACCATTAAATATGTGTTTCTAAACCTAATAATTAAAACTATTGAAGAATAAACACTACATATTTCAGATAATCCTCATAAATTATAAGATATAATAGAATATCATTGATAAATATTAATTCATAATTAAAATTGTTAGGATATTATTGAATTTTATTTTATTAAGGCACAAATCTCACTACCGTAGGAAATACATGGAAAATGAAAATTTTTAGAATAATAGGAAAATTATAATATTAATAACTATTTACGTAGTAATCCTTATTCATTTAAAATAAATATTTGCGTCATGATACATACTATCCACAGCATCGTCCGTGTTATCCTTTTTCAACCAAATAATAAAACACATAATTGTTTACAACAAAATTAATATAAAATATCAATAAAATATTAGAACACAATACTATTAATTCATTTATAATAACATCAAATTTTCACACATTGATATTTTAATTTCAATGTATATTTATTTATTCTATATTTTATTATATTTCATAACCTAACTCCTGAGCAGTATAATTCATTCTTAATGGAATGTATTTTTTATTAACCAAATCATATCCCATTTGTGTGTCAAACTATGTGTGAAACTAGGAATATGTTTCGAGCAACAATTCATGATCAAGTTAATGCCTATTATGTATATTTACTAGGTTGTTACCTGTGGGTATATTTATTACTAACCTTGTATCCACTTTTTTTATCCAAAATTGGACTTAATTTTTATGTGAATCAAAAAATATCTCTATTTCCAAAAGTACATAATGTTATCCCATATATATAACTACTGATTATTCTTATCCGTAATGATTTCATTAATGTTATATAATCCTAATTCCCAAATAAATTCTGAATTGTTACCATAACATTGAATAAAATTCTATTATAAATGTTTATCAATTCCATTAATGTATTATTATACAGAACATACGTATCATGTCCCTTCCTAGTGGGGCCTATGTTGTGACGCCCTAAGCTCGTCACTGATATTCTAAGGGCCAGTGACTAGAAAAGGGTGGGAATATCACTAACATTGAAGGCATTGACTATGAAACATTACACATGAATGAATATGAAATCCTAGAAATGATAAAATTTAAAAAAATCACTAAGAAACAAATGCATGCATACCACTATCCCAAAAAATATAGTACGACATGAAAGTATAGTGCAGTAGAGAAAACCGACATAGAATACAATCCCACCAAAGAAAAGAGTATATAAACTACAAATTACAACATGTAAACCAAATAGTTACTAGGAAAGATGCTTGATGTCGTAGGAACACTTCGGACTGCTGGAACTCACAAAGATCTTTCTAGTCCTAGTCCACCCTAGACTCCATCAAAAGGGTACTTGTATACACAAGGGATGACAGGTGTGGGAAAAGACTGTATAGGTGAGAGTATTAGAATACTCAGTAGGACACCCCAAAACAATAAACAAAAAATATTAAAAGAGATACATTAAGATTAGCATAGTATATTCCTACAACACATATAACAAGAATATCCAGATATACTAGAACCAAGACATGGAGTCTAGAGGTATGTCAAAACTACCATATACCAACACAATGGATTTACCATGAAGATTATAGGAAGCACTCATCTGGGAGAATACACTCCTGAGAGTAATAGCTCTGATGATGTCTGTCCGAGAAATATTGTTCATCTGAAACCGTCATGATAGAGATACATTGATAGATCTAAAATGATATACGATACTACATATGATGATAACTACCTCATATATGGGGTGATAAAAACAACTCCATCAGGATTAACCTGCCATATAGAGGATTGACGCCATGTGAAGCTGGCCTCATCAATACCATGGACTATACATAGGAACTAATGAATGAATAGAGGATCCTACTCTAGGCCTCTGAGAGGGGATTTCCCGATAACTCTATCCAAAAAATCCTACTGAAGGGATCTTACTATTATGAGTAGGAAATAATACCCTCCAAACTTTAGGTAAATAATCAAGGGTAGTAACATTAATGAATCCCGTCCATGATACGGTGGATATGAGATTGAATTCATTTTGAAATATTTACACTGCAGATCATAGGGTCATAGGTTGTGTTCCTTGAACTCGGGTGCTACCTTTCTACAATGACCTATGTTGTTAAAATATTTCATGTAAAAACAAATTACACAATATGTAGAAAGACGTACACACCATTCTCTTCCTTTCGAGTTCCACCTGTGTACACTTTTTGTGATCTAGTATGTTGTTTAAACCCTTGTAGCTCTTCTTGTGTACCTCTAGATGGGGAAATCTATGTAAATGGTTCAGCCAAACCATGTGTGGGAGTACACACAATGTCGGAAGCCCGGGTATTCCACCTACTGTTTGTGAATCTCAGATGATACAAGACGAGTCTCAGGGAAGGCACCACATGCAGGGTGATGGGTGTCACATATCGTGTGATAGTTTACTACTTCCCGAACCCCCAGCCAACACTCATCGGGGCCCACATGCCCTATATTCTGAATTACACACTGTGTTCCAAATGATTTTCAAAAAAAGCTATCTCAAACTATGTCATATTCCTCGTCGCTCTAGACACAGATCCTGGTTGAACATGATACTCAAACTATATATTTGAGGTTTTCTATTCATGCATTCACTGAATTTGTATGATTAGAGCCTAGAATCAACTCTGAAGGCAATATAATCATCCTTCTTCAATTTCGACGAAAAAACTATAAATTGGAACTCACCTTCAATCGATCTGTTACCATAACCTACATGGAACCTCCTTCAATTCATAATGATATTGGATATTCAATCTTTATTCTTTGTACAGTTAAACAGAGGAGTAATGATCATTTGGTCATAAACAAAGAAAAATGTGAAGAACACGACGAATATCCAGGGACAAAAAGAACACGAAAACCCCAAGAAACAAACCATTCACATTTTTCAATCTGGCCTCGATACATTCCATAATAATGATCAAGAAAATATAATAATGTATCAATAATGAAAACCCCAATAAATATCCACAATCATAGCCCATCCCACAAGAAAAAAAGAAAAACAGACCAACCAATCTTTTTGTTGGCCCGTATTAATAATTTTATATATGAACACGGAAATAGAAATCAAATCAACATGCCCTGCCATTGGGTTTAATTGATCACTAAAGTGGATCGATCTTCACATCAATGTCGTTGGAGAAATCCATCAAAAATAGCGTTAGTAAATCTCTGATCCAAGCTTCATCATTTTTGGCCACCAAGATAAAATTCACAGTTCTACTCTAAATAATATAGGGAATTATCTAGGGTTATGAATTCTATCCATGGTTCCAAAACGATATACCTAAAATAAAACACATCACTTCATTACAGTGAAATCATGCAATAAATTAAATCTAAAATTTTTAAATATTCTTTAAAAATTCAAAAAACCTATAATGCACAGCCATCCCATGCCAACCAATGTATGGTCTTTCCTAGGGTATACTCACTTCATTAATTTCAACAGATCCATTGGATTACAGATTCGAGCACCTGTTTAGAATTTATTCCACTTTTCTATGAAAACTACACATTTATGCTATTTAGTATATTTAATATTTTTAAAAATTATTTCGGACATACCCAACCTCAGATCCACACAATGATTAACACCCAGTCTCAATTTAAATACTTATAATATTTTTCAAATTTATACACAAAAAAATACATGGCATGAAATAATTAACCATTATATTATCATGAACAAATATTTTATTCTCCACTGTTTTCAAAACCCTACTCTAATACAAACAATGATTCCTAGGATTTATGCTAAAATATTTGGTGCCTAAAAACATACATTACATATAGGATTTGATACCAACTATAGATTCTTGAACAAAATGTTTAATGGATTCATGAATTAAAATATTTCATTATATATATTCTCTTGAAAATTTAAGTTTATTAATGTAGAGAATTATGAAAAAATAAACCAAAAAACCCTTTTTTTTAATTGACCAATATGTTTTCCATCATATAAAGAACAACATAATCCATAATAAGCCTTCAAGATCTCCCAAAAATTCCCCACACTATCTTTTATATGAGAAATATAATGTGTAATATTTTTATTTAAATCATGTGTAAATGAAAACATAATAATGGGTGAGCTAAAACTCTTAATAATGGAATACATGAAACAGAGGTAATCATGGAATAATCCTAGAATAAATATTTTTGGAATGAATATGTAATAATCATGCATATAAAATCAACTAAAACTAATATAAAAATATATTTTCGGAATATAATAAAAATAGATAGATTATGAGGATAATAATAACATGTTCTTTATCAATTAAACACACAATTTTGGATAATAAATTAAATATAATTAGTCCTGACATCATGGTCTTAGAAATGAAGATCATACCATCATATAAATATCCAGTTTTTTGTAGGAATACACAGAAAGACCTTCTAATGTTTTTCTATGGATACCTACTAATTCATTAACAGGTGATATAATTTTTGGCCCCACACAAGACCTATTTATGTTCAATACCTTAATTATAAGAGATATTTATTCAACAATACATAATCAACATGTCTAATTATCATCCATATTGAAATAACTTCTTATGGAATATCTATAAATTTCCCTATGTTAATAAATTGGATAACATGATCATAATATATCTGAAAAAAGAATGTGTTTGGAAAAACAAATATGTAATCAAAATTCCAATAAAGATCCATATTATAATATATACATTGGGAATGATGATACCTTTCTATATTCCATTAAACAAGATCAAAAGATCATAATCCATCCTGAGGAAGAATGTTTATAGTCAAAAAATACATAATTATTAGTCCTATAATAATTTGTATTTGAGTAAATATATATGAAACACCAATACTATTTTCCATATCACTAGGATAACATCATTCTTGGTGAACATTATCCTATCAAAATTACGTTATATTTAATATTCGCATCGAATAGAGAAATTATTATGCAACTAAGGCAACAATAGAATAACATTATTATATTCCATACAAATAAATAAGATCGAAGGATTCAAAATAACATATCCAAATAGTAAAAACATAAAACTATATTGATGATTAAATTTATCTAAAATATCATTAAAAAAAATATTTTTACTATATTAGTAAAATGGTATCAAGAATTAAATTGTTTGATACCAAAAATTAAGACCCCCAAAAGATAAAAATATAACAGAGGATAAATCCTGAATCTTATTCCCCATAAGGGTAAATAATTTGAACATGATATGGAAAATGAAATTGAAATCATAAGAGTGTTTTTATAAACTACTTATAACGTTGATGTAAAAGAAGAAGTTACTGGTCCCTTGCCAAATTATTTTCCCAAAATTGAATTGAAAACACTTAGAAAACCATTTTTTTTAAAAAATAATATTAAATAATGGGTCCTTGAAAAGGCATTGGATTTACCTAGGAAAATGGGTAGAGGAATACTAAACATATAAAAGTGTAATGAAATCCCTTTTTAATACTTTAAAAAATACCTTTGTTCAAAACATACAATGTAAAAATTGACACAAAACATTATGTTGAACAAAATATATCTTCCACCATTGTGGTAGATAAATTAATAAACAATAAAAACAATTTGGAAGAACTCAGGCATATAAGAAATAATTTTATGAAGAAACCATATAACTTATGAAAATGGTACTTGAGTTATCAATATTTCTTCTGATCAACCTAATTATTTATATAAGATATATATAAAAAATTATATTATGTGGTATAAATAATAATTGATAGAAAAAACTTTATACCACATTTCATAATAAAATTATAAAATAAATAAAAATTCTACATCCAAGAGGATGACAATAACTTAATGAATGAAAATTGGGTTAATAAAAGATTTACAATAGGGGTAATAATTTAGTAAAATACATTTGATTAAAAAGAAAATATTTATATTTATATTTCACATTAAAAATATGAAAATGATAAATTCATGGTAATTTAATATAGTATTAAATGGAAAACATGAGGCATTACATAAACATGTCTATATTAATTAATGTTTGAGAAAAAATAAACCATTCAGATTGTGTAACATTTTGATCAAAACTTATTGAAATATTGGCCTTGTATTTTGACATAAAATAACTTTATTCTATGATAAATCATTATCTGTTATCTAAAATAGTGACTATATTTTCCAATTAAATTTTATTAGGATTATACTACCAAAAATCTCATAAAGAGATGAATTTGTGAGGAAAAACATTACCTTGTTCCAGATTCATTTTCTATAGACACATATAATCCTCAATAATAAAACATGTGTTTAATAGGTTCTCCATTATAAACAATAATCTGTCCTTTTAATTTAATATATACCATGTCTTATCATATTTTTTTATTTATTATATTGTTTTTATTAATATTTCATTAAAATTGAATTATTATCATCTTATTTTTGTAATTATATCAATCAGATATGAAATTTCAATAATAAGTTAAATAATTAATTAACAAACTAATAAATAAATACCATTATTTTATTTACATAATTAATTATAATTATATTTATACTAGTGTTACCATAGGCATCCATGATAGAGGTTTTATATCATTGTTCATGTTCATGGTCAAACCAACCCTAAATCTAAACACACGAAATTTTATGTTGTGGGTATGGGTAATGATGTTTATAATATTATTATTAAAATATAAATAACTACATTATTTTCATTTTTTTAATTTGTTATTCATATTTGAATTTTTTTAGAAATAAATAAAATAATTATGAGAAATGAAAAACATTACTTAATGGTGGAGGTAGTCAACACAACACCCAATTAACAATGTTTTTATTTTTTATAAGGATGAAAATGAATAAATAAAGGATGTTCCCTAAAAATAACAACAGATATATATAGTAATAATATTGAGGTTATAATATATATTTTTAAGCATATTTTAATAAATGAGTGATTAATTGGAAAATTTTATGTACTAAATAATTCTTTCATTGATACATTATACATTTTCATGAATGTTTACTAGGAAATAAAGAGATTAATATAACTTATAATGTACATGGGATTATGAACATGATGTAGGACTAAAAGAGGAATCAAATGTCATTTTTTCATAAATTCATTCAGAGGATTGTTCTTGGAATGATTGGGAGGAAGTATACATATTTATAAGTTAATTAATGTCACTTTTGATTACACCCAATACCTTTCATTGATGACATTACACTATTCAAGTGAGAAGACTCTATTAATTTGATATAATTGAGTGTCTGTTGATATTGGATTTATGAATTCACATCCAATTATTTACAAATTTACTTGTTCTAAGGGTTTTACATTACCTTTTTTTTGTTTTTACTTTAGTAACTAGATTTTAACTAAGTAAATTATGTTCTAATAAAAATATTAAATAACACCTCCAACCAAATTTGGACGTAATGCACCAAAATTTAGTCTTTATAAAATCTAATTCAATTTCTGAATGATAATAACATTAAATTTAAATTATCATATTTTATATAAAAAGGTTTGATTTGTAGTATATTCATGTTTTGACCATTATTTGTTCTAAATCATATTTACATTTAATTATAAATTATATATGTGTTAATATAATTATATTTGTGTCTAAATCCATGATATTTTATAATATGAATAGAATATATCAAATAATATATAAAATGTAACACTAAATGAAAAGGTAACACACTGAGCCTTTGTGATAAGTTTTTTTGAATTAATATCAATCCCATCAGTAGCTTATGTTGTATGCAACACCATGTTTTCATAAAACATGATACTTTATTAAAACATTACCATTATAACCTAGCCATCTAAATGGAATTTGTTAATAGGACTAACAAAATTTTGATAATTATATAATTTACACATGTATAATATAAATTTACAATTTCTGTATTTATTAGAAATAAAATAATAATTATTTGAATAGAAAAAAATGTTTTCGTAAAAACAATAATTCTATAAGAGTAGTTTATTCTAAATTTCTACATCAAATTTAAAATTATGTTTAAAAATTCACAATTTTGTTTTGAAAAATAATATTCACTTTTTATATCCTCAATCCAAAATTATCTTCAGCCGAATTTTTTGGGTTTTTATTAAATGTTTAATTTTTTAATAAGTAGTGAAAAATAATTTTTTTATTAAAAACTAGATTTTTATTATTTTCATTAAATGGATAAAATATATTATAAATATATTATAAAATAATTTTTTTTAAATTATATAACAATTTAAATAATGAATTTCTTTGGAATTAATTTCATATTTATTTATGATATAAAAACATTTAAAACATTATAATTTATATGAAACATAATTTTCCTACATGAACACAATTTATCATTAAATTTAATTCCAAAAAATATATATATTGAATTTGAAAATATGGATTAAAATTTCATAATAAACAGAAGTTATATAATAAAATAAGGTCAACTTAATTTTGACCATAAATAATAGTGCAAATAGTTAAAATTAATTACAGTGATTATGGTAAAAGTGGGTTTATTATGGTTTAATATAATTAGATAAATTTATTAAATGAAATGAAACATATAAAAAACAAACTTTTATACTTATTTATACATCACCACATCTATGATTCTAGAATGAACTAATTCAGAGGCGTATAGTACGACCCAAACACGTGTATCAATTTAACTTTTCAATGATTTCATGTGTGTCCTCTCCCCCAATTATAAAAGGCCACCCTTCACCACCAATATCCCCACATAAAAAACACTTTGGTCCATAAATAAATACACAAATATTTTCCTTAATTCTACACCCACGTCCTAAAGGCCTTATTTTGATTATTAATCTCTCACATGGAGGCTTTACGAGAAAACCTATTGAGGCTCTCCAAAGAAGTGGTAAAAATCATAAATGTGAGTATTTGTATAATTCTATATTCCACATTATGAAAATAGTTTTTAAAATTATAATATAAAACTTAATTATCACATATATAGTAATATGTTATTCTGTTAATGTTCTAACCCATAACCATTTCATCTTTCATCAAATGGTAAAAAAAATTGTCGACCGACTGTCCCACATATTATTTCCTCTTGGAGAGATGTTATATGTTTTCCATCATCACCTTTCAATGCCAGATACAATGAATGATTTAACTCAATAATATAATATTAATAAAATTATATTAATTTTTTAATTATTATATCACATATAGCTTCATACTTAAAATTTTGTGTTGGATACGATAATGTTGGTCTTGCACAAGGTAGACTACCACCTCGCGAAGTGATGTGAGTTGTTTCCTTGTGATTTACATGAAACATATTATCGATTCAGTTAATGAATATATTTTATATTTGTTATCTAAATATTCTTATAAAAATATGATATAATATTTAACTTCATTCATTCCAATTTATTTAAAATTAATAACGTCACTCGTTTGTATGTGTGAACTACCACCTCCATGTAGTGATGTGGAATTTTTTTAATTTTATTTCTAGGTTGATGCAAATAAGTGTTTGTTTTATTAATAATAATATATATATATATAAAGTTATAATTATTCTAAAATAGTGAATTAATTTTTTTTTGTTTTATTTATTGTTGTCGATTAAAATGGAAACAGAGTTCATCTGCACATACCCACCTACCGTCTCTATGAATAGTGTCATCCATGTCCTATATCTAAAATTAACATATTAAAATAAATCCATATATAAATAATTTATATGATATTTATATCATTTTTATCATTAACTACTTTTTTCACCCATAATTAATAAAAAATAACTAAATTTACTAATCCAGCATGCATGGAAATCAAAGCAATGATCTCCCAAAACAATGATTTTACCAAATAATTCGAAAAATACTATCAGAAAATAGTATATAGAAATAAAAATATGATTATTTTTCTATAATATATTTATAATAACCTTGTATCTGTTATAACTTTTTTTTCAAACATGAATGAAGGTAATCAGATCTAAGGTAATAGGTTCCCTTCTCACTCTTACTTATGTGAGAGGTATTCCATATTCAGTACTTAGTTATTTTTTGTTGTTTATATAATTAATCTTTTAAATGTTATTTAATTAATAAATTTTTCTAAAGTATATTTAATTTTTTTAGTAGTTATATACTTCACAGGTATTCTTATTCAAACCCTACAAAAGTTATGCTTGTTTATTTTAAAATCAAATACTTTATCTGAATTATTTATGAATAAAATTATTTTTGAGAAATGCTATTATCATTCACTAAATAATCTCATGAATTTTCATATCCCATGGTTATATTTTATTTCTTCAATTAATATTACAATATTCCTCTCTTTTATAATTAGTATTATTTTGAATTATTTTTAATAAAATTTTAATTCATTTTTATCTTCGATCAAAAATCATTTTTCATCAAAAAACATTTTTTCATAAAATAATTCATAAATTATTTTTAATGAATTTTATTTTTAGAAAAAAAAATATAAATAGTTCTAAACGTAATATTCCTAACGTTTTCTAAAAAAGGATCATTTTTGTTTTACCAAAAATTTGAATAGAATATTTTATTAATGTGTATTGAATGTAAATAAATTTCCCTATGTCATGGGAACTCAATGTTTTAAAGATTCCTTAAAAATATTCCAATATTATTTTAATATAAATTTATTTTCAATCCATTTTGGGAAAATTGACTTTTAAATAAATTTTCAAAGTGAAAATTATATTTTCCTCAAGAATTTGATTAATGGTATTTGTATGGTATTTCTAGTCATCTACAACATCAGCACTTTATTATACATAAGTTCCATTTGTAATATATTTTATTGATTACATACATATAGTTTCGTTTTATGGTTTATGATCAGTACATTGAGATTAATTTCTTTGATACCATTCTCCATATTACTCTGAATGGTTTATAATTATATTTATTGATTAGGTAAAGTATTAACATTTCCTCTGATAGTTTTTCCAATAAAAATGATGATGATTATTTTGATTCCACCCATTCATATCAATAATGTATTAGGATTATTTAGTTATGGGTGGGGATTAGATATACATATCCCCGAGATTCATCAATAGGTCTCATTAGAAAAATCACTTTTCCAAATTAAATGGGATTTTACAAAATGATTTTAAAAAATATTCTGAATGATTTTAATAGTATGTTTCAGATGTCTTACATTTAGAATTCTCTCATTATGGGATTAATTTATTATTTTCCTTGTGATTATTCAATTAGTTGTAAAACCCTTGTTCATGTTTTGAAATCATTTTATTATTTACAGTTTATTATTTGATCATCAGTTATTCATGTATATTAGTATTCTTTTTCAAATTATTGATTAAATGGAGTGGGTTTTAGTACATTATATTTTAATATAGATTATATCTTATATATTCATATTAACATTAGTTTTACGTATGAATATTCTAAGAATTATGTCTCACCCCATTCTTATGTTTTGTTCCCCCAAAAGTGAGTATGTTATTTAAAATTGATATACATGGATATGATAGAGGTAAAAATGATGATCTCGGTGATGACCCATTAAATTATGACTAATATTACCCATTATTATTCAATAAAATGTATAATGGTTACAAAAAACACATTCACTTCATTTATTTTGTTATTCCAATTAAATTTAAATGACCATTAAGTATCATTACCATGGATAATATAGCCATTGAATAGTGGTACCATGACTAGGATAAATAAAGGATTTTTGACAAATCCTTTTACCAGATACAAAAGAGTAGATGGAATCAACTAGTAGGATTGAACCCTATGAATCCCATTTATCAGAGATTTTGAGGAAGTTATCATTTCTGGGCATCTTCAAAGACCAATCCCAAGCCTAGATACAACAACTTAAAAATGATTGACTTGTTTATGGGGGAATATAATATTCATCAAGATTGCAGCACAAACCATGTTCGCCTAATGGCCCCATGAATTCTCCAACATCACAAACCTTACATTTAGATAGTATACAAGTGTATTAAAGGTAAATGTATAAAAAACCTAGAAATATGAATATGTATAGTATTTTAAATAAAATACTGATTATATATTCTATTATTATAACATTTTAAATGATATTTAAATCAGGAATTGTATTTTTGGTTAATATTAAAATAAATTTATTAAATTTATTAAATTATGGATTTTGAGAATAAATATTTTTTCACTAAAATATTATTATTAAATAAATTTTATTAAAAATAAATCATCATATAATTTTTATAAAGTCAAATGCAATTTTTTGGGATCAAAAAATATATATAAAAACCCATCAATTTTGAATAAATTTGGTTTCTTATTTTTAAAATGAAATTTCAAATATTTATATTATTATTTAGAAACAATGAATATTCATTTTTTGAAATCAGGGCTTCAAAATTATCGAATGTTTTTTTTCATAATTTTATTGAGACAATCGAATTTTTAGGTCAAAAATAAATACAGTATAAATATACATTTGATATAATTCCATTAAAATGAGAAAAAAGTGATAAAATAAGTAACATAAATAGAATATATGACCAAATATATTTTTTACATTTAAATTAATGTCATTTTATGTTTGGATTATTTTTTTAATGCCACTATTAATCCTCTAAGCCTTATAATATCTTTTCGGATTTTAAAATCATTTCATTAAGAGTGTGACACAACTCCACATCTCCAAGGTTTATATTTTAATAAGATACCTTTATATTATAATATAATATAATCCACTCCCATTTTTTAAAAAACATAGGAAAAATTCAGGGGTTGGTTTCTGGTTCTGAATATTTTATTATGTAGAGACCGTAAACAAAAAAATAACAAATCAACCCCACATTGTTCCTATATAAACTGAGCCCAGATCCCATTTTTCATTAATAAAAATATTTGTATAATATCCTAACTCTACCCTCCACTCCCATGAATCCTCTTAAGGCACCCATAAATTTCATGAATCCCCTCCCAAACCATTGAAATCACACATTCAATTTAGGGAGGCTTATATTCCACTCTATCTTTTATCAAGCTCTTATTTTAATGTAATGCCTTTTAATTTACATTTCCATATATTGGGATATTATATTTAATATCCCCATTGCATTAAGTTTTATTTATAATTGAGGATACACATTGTACACTCATTTATCCCTATGATAAACCATTATTTATATGTGTTAGCTTCCTTAAATTTTGAAAGGGGTTTTCCAATTATCCTCTTTTTTCATGATTCTTTATTATATTACACCTTCTATTTGAAATTACTTATGTTGGGACAAGAATTTAAATTTCCAAATCATTTTACATTTAAAATATAAATTATGATAAACCACTTTCTCTTTAATCAATATATTTTAGTAATTTTTATATGGATTTGTTATGTTGTTGAAATTACACAACGATTTCCATTCCTAAACAATAGTGTAGTGAATACCATGCCCATTTTATATCATGGTAATTCATCATCATTCACATATAATAATTTTATTTTTTACTCAAATGTATTTATTCCATAATCCAGGATCATTTAATAAAATATGATGATAAATGAATCATTCGTGATTGATCTATTTGGAAAACATAAGTATGGTAATGAAACGAAAGTGACAAGAGCGCTCAGAATTATATAGTGCTCCATTGAATTGGGTAATGGGTAGTATCTTTATACATCACATTGGGATAATGGGTTTACCTATTTCTATAATTTTAATTTTTCCACCATGATTTCATGGTTTTTATATCCTTGACATATGTTTATAATTAAATTTTTTTATATGTTGACACATTTCCCATTTTATTGTTATCATTCTATATCATGCCTTGTAATATTTTTCCTTTAATCCTTAATTGATATGAATATTTTCTAATATGTATTGTCTTCTTCATGTTGTTCCATGTTTATTTATTTATTGGGATTTATAGCTCAACCCTATATTATGTATGTCCTATGGTTATCCCACGCTGTGTTAAGTATGAAGGAACGTTTTGGTATTGTCTAAGATGTTTTCAATAAAGATATCACTTTTTTTGTTTTATATTTTTATGTAATGACCCTAATATAAAAAATACACTAGACCTATCAATGTTATATGTTTTTGTATGTGAAAATTTTTGTAATAAATAATGTTTAAATGTGAAATAATTTGTACAGTTCCATATTTTGTATTAGAAGATGGGATTAGTTTTTTTTGGGATTAAGATGAGAAAACTCCAATGAGAACCATAGGATTATAGAAATCTATAGAAATAAATACAGATATGACTATTTTAAAGAAAGCACCCCTATATTTTTGTATTTATATAGTAAGTGTATTATCGTGAAATACATCATTGTTTTTACACTAAAAAGGGACGTGGTTCTAGCACAAATCTTCATAGGTGTAATAACTCCATCCAGGTTTTTTGGTCCTGACTTGGGTTAACATGGAAGACAATAATGGGCCTCACTACACACCTAGTAGAAAAATCTCAGAAGATATTCTTTAGTAAATTCATAATATCATTATCAACCATTATTTAAGGTAATAAAAAACTCTAATAATAATATATGTTAGGGGATAGATCGTGGATAACATAGACTGAATACTATAAAGTAATAAGTTAATGAGATATATATAATTATATGTTATTAAATTATTGACATCAAACCCCGCATTATGTGATTAATAGTTTAAAATAATCATCCTTCATTTTACTTTTATTCTAGTCGATGGCCGGTAATATGCGGAATCATGTTAACAACTAATGTGAAGGGAAATATGTTGACTACTCCAATGAGATGCACAAACCGATTGGTGTGGGAATCAGAAACACATTCCCAATATTCTTTTAGCTAACTTATTATCTGAATAGAAATCATGATCAGAAGGAGTGGCCACCCCCCCCCCCCCCAAGGAGAGAACAATTAGTAATCATGTGCTTTGTGTGATAATGGAATCTTTATTTCAATGGATCTTCTGATCCCTTAATCACATAATAATGGATAAAATACAATGAGAAAATCTAATAAATAATGTAATGACCCAGAAAAGATAAGGTTCTTATAATTTTTTATCATATTGAATTAGAATCTAATCGTTGGAGAAAATTGACAAAGAATACAAATCCTAAGGAAGAGATAAAAACAATGGAGTGGACAGAATTCTATAAAATGTTTTTGGGTGAATATTTTTCACTCACTCTACATCTTAAAAGGGAAAGGAATTTCTTTTTCCTAAAAAATAATGATATTTATACTACTAGAGAATATGAGGAAAACTTTACAACACATATACGATACACATCTCGTTATGTGGTTACCATCAAATTCAGTCTTGACAGCTTCTTTAGGGGGATAAATCAAATATAAGAAAAGCCTTACGGATCTATGACATTGATAACTATGAAGAAATTATCCGATGTGCCCTCAAAGTTGAAATGGATATTAGATAATCCCAATGTTATTATGGGGATAATAAGTTGAATATAGAGAAAAAATCATTACTAGCATATGGATAAATCTAATGGTGCATACAAATTTCAGTATCCTGGTTATCAAAGGTATATAAAGAAGAAACCAAATAATTTCCTAATGGAAATAATTAAATGATTTATGTGTGTAATAGAATAGAGCTTAGACATTTTTTACTGATTGGAGAAAACTACCAACGTTATAGTGGAAAGGAATGGTCCGGTCATGCCTCAATGCACCATTCATAGCTTCTGCTGTACATATCCAAGGCACTCAGTGAACCAATTCACTATGTCTAGGGGTTTGGATCCAACCAACAACCTCTAAGGCTGCAAGGGTGAGATTTTTTCATCCCTACCACTAAAGTTAATCCTGAAAATGAAGAGGGGATTGGTGCCCTAGTTATTTCTTCAATAATATAGATCATACTATTTGATTCTCATTCTACAAAATCATTCATATCATAAATATTTTCCATATATATCCAAACACCACAATAAAAATGTATGTATATATTTAAGTGAAAATAGAATTTGGGTCAATTATTGCAACGCAAATATTTAACTACTCCCATAACAATGATTCTCGATAGAACTTCCCAATGAACTATGTCAAACATCATTATCTAGAATTTGATGCAATTATGGGCACAAATTATCTTTCCCATTATAGAGACAACATAAATTTCCATGGGAAGGGAATCAATTTCCGTATGGTAAATTGAAACCCAATTCTATACAAGTTGAAGAAGAATGTTGAATCTTCTATAACACCATCATCTCAAACATGAATATTATTTCCCAATGTGAAAGAGTATCTTGTTCAAATGATTGAGTCTATGGAATGGATTGTAACACCCCGAGATTATATGAAAAATATTCTTTTAATTTCATTAATGTCTTGTGTTGTATTCTACACCAAGATTACCTTGTCCTATACACAACACCGTATTAGCTTGCAGTATATGTAACACTATTCTTGGATCGTGCTACACACATTTTTGATAATAGTTATTCTACGCAACATTGATTATATATATATATATATATTCAATGTATAAATGAAATATGGTTGGATTATGTTATATGAAACAACAAAGGATTCTTGCACAGTAGGCAACCCTAACTTGGCTTGCATTACACGCAATCACGACCTTCCTCGATAGAGTGTGTTGCACGCAATACCGAGTTTTACTAAACAATGATGTATTATTATAATATTATTATGAACTAGCCATTATGAATAGTATTAACTAAATTTTGAATCTTATAACATTATTATTCATCTTACACATTTTCTAAAACATGGTATAAGAACAAAATAAATTTTTCGGGTAAAATAAGTATTTTTCAAAAAATGCAGTTTTGTCGCCTTTTGATGGCGCACCCACTTTAAATATATTTTTTGACATTTTTATAAGTTCAATTTGACAAAATAAAATTCTTCTTTGAAATAATGAAATAAAAATTTACTTTGGATAAATTTTTCATATTATTCTGGTAACTTTCATATTTTGATGAATAGTAAAAACACGCTATATTTTAATTAAAAACAAATTTTTTCATCGCAATAATTTATATGATTAAATTATAATTTTTTATGGTTTAAAAGTATAAATAGAATATATTTTTAACATTTAATATAATTTATTTCATTAGAATTGATTCTACCTTGAATTCGTAGGATAAATCAATTCAATCTTTTGCAATGTTTTAAAGAAAAACTCGTTTTCTTTCGACAACAGGATTAATTTTAATGTAATTTCTGCAACTTTTGTGTATTTAATTTGGAAAAATGGATTCCATATTTGTAATCAGTGGATCCAAATTATGTTAATAAGCTACTTTTTATTTTTGGGAATTATGAATAGATACTAAGGTAAATTTTATTTACCCTAGTTAAAGGTAAATCTGGTAATTAAGGGTAAATATAATATTATAAAATTACCCTAACACATGTCAAAATCCTATTGGATGACTAAAATTAGACCCATATCACCTAAGGATACAATTATATTCATTTAATGGACTTTTTTCCATGAACATAATTTAATTATTATTAAAACCAAAGAATGTGACAACATGTCACTTTCTTAAATCTTATAAGTATAATAATTTTAATTTAGTGATATACTTCATGAAACTTAAAACCTTAATAGTTTAGAGAAATATAATAAAATTATATAAATCATAGAAATTTATTTAAAATTTTTAGGGATTAAATAATTATAATTTTTTATGACACAAAGATGATGCAATAATTGTCTTATTAATGAAATATTGATATAATTGATGTTATAAATATCCAAATAAATGTAATTTAAGCCTTTTTATGTAATAAAATAATTTTATAGGTTAATATGACATGTTAGTATTAATTTAATTAACTTTTTTTGAACTAATAATTCTGTTATGATTTTCAAAAAAATCAATTACTAAATAGTGTCAAAATTGACATAAAATAGTTTTTTAAAAAAATATTATATTATTAATTTTATTTTATTCATAAAAATATAAGGATCGGCCAAATGACTTATATAAGGTTATATATATTAATAATAAACAACTTGGGGTTCGTTTGGCACTTTATAGTAAGTTTATTAACCTTATAGTATTAGAACACAATAAGACACGGTAAAAGTAAAATTATTTAACTTAATGTTAAATCTAAATGATAAGGTTAAAATAAGAACCTAAACTTGACTAAATTATATTTGATGAGAGGATTTAGACCCAACCCCACCTTAGCTTTGAAATGAATCAATTTGGAGCTATTTAAAACCGAAATTAACTTTATAATAAAATAATATTTTTAGTTTTTTCAAAGGAGCCCCTCTCCTCCCTTATAAAAGGGCACCTCCTCCCTCTCCTCCTCACACCAATTTGAGCCTTCAAGCTCGGCCAAACCCTTCCCATTTCACTTAACCACTTCCCTAGAATCATACTATAGGTTCTTCTCTTCTTCAATGACCAACCCTAGTGCCCTAAGAGGAGGTTAAGAAGAGGCGCTTCAAAGAAGAGGTAATGTCTGTTACCGATTCTTTCATCTTTATTTCTTCTTCCACTTCTTATTCTTTAGTTGTTTCATTATGAAGTGATAACATCAGTATCAATAATATTCTGATATTTTATTATAAGTATTAAAAAACATTATTTCACCTTCTATCCATCCTACGGAAAAAGAAATCACCGCGCGTGCGTACGTATGGAATATCGTCTCCACGCCGTGGTGTAATCTATTTTCCACCACCACCTTAATTGGATGGGTATAATGGTGTAAATAATGACTATATATGACTATTATAACCTGATATGGATTCTTAAATAGTATACATACAATCAAATACAATTCCACGATCATAGGAACGATATCATCACTCGTGCGTACGTACGGAATACCGTCTCCACGATGTGATGTGACTCATTCTACATGATCTTCATTGCATAATGATTATATAAATGAATTGAATGAATGAATATGATATATATTACACTAATACCATTTTGGAAATGAGGTATCTATAACCTAAATAGAATAATAAGAATTTATTCGACAAAACACGCTTAAGAACAAAAAGTAATAAACACCCGAATAACAAGTAGTAATGAAATATTACTATTAAGAATCTAAGAATATGACCATATATGATATCATAGAAATATTTATTATTATTTAATAAGTCAATAACATTATTTAAATCATTATACAGGAGGTTCGGAAACTTACGATGAAAATCAGATCTAAGGTAACGGAAATACCACAATCTCATTTTTATCCGAGATTGTTTATACTTTGGTATTTACTGGGGTTTATTTTATCATCCACTTCCATGTTTCCTCAATATGTAATATTTATATCTGTCTACAATAGTTTATATCCAATTTTACCCTTCAGTGAGTTTTTAGTAAAAGATATGAAAGGAATCTTTTGTCGTTTTTCGTACCATGTAATTTTTGACTTTTCCGACAAAAGTACGAGAAAAATGTTTTTTGAACCTATACGGCATGAATGGATTTTTAAAAAAATATTTCCAAGAATCTTACTTTACAAGTTTTCAAGTTTATTTTTAATAAACATCTTTTAGTTTAAAATTGTATTACATGTTAAGAAAAGAAAATGATTTTGAAGTAGAAAGGATATTTTCCTCAAGAATGGAGTTCAAATGTTTTATTAAAATTATTTTCCATATAACATAATATAGGGTTCTATTTCTATCCCTATTCTTACATTAATTTGATTGTGTTGTGATGGAATTATTTTTATGAATTCCTTTATCTTATATGAATTGTTTTATGATGTCATGATGTTTAAGAATCCCATTTTTATTAAATGGGTTATGAAATGATGTATGATTTATGATTTTGTGGAACACATAAGAATGGTATCATTATGAGATGGGTGAGACCTATATATCCCTCCAATTCATTGGGTAAAGATTTTATATATCATGAGATAAACATGGCTGGAACGGCACATTAAACCGGTTCAGTGAAACAGGACTGAAATGAGAAGTGAACTCGGTTCAGAAATGGACTTTTTACACTAAGATAGTCTTGGGAATGAGTCTTGAATAACAATAAATGATTATCTATGATTATGTGTGTATGCCACAAAGTTTAATGTTTTATGTTATGATTATTGGGATTTCATTTCACTACTATAATTTATCCAATGTTATGAAATTATGATCTCTTTTGCAGGTTAAGATTTCAAAAATGTTACGTTTTTATGAATATGATGTGATTGATATTTATTTTCTTTACCCTTACTGAGCATTTGAGCTCACCCTTTTATGTTTTATTTTTCCTAGGATATAAATAAAGGTTTTAGGTTAAATAAAAAGGGAAGATCTTTATGGGAGATGTTGAAGATCTTTCACCACGATTAGAAGATTATATTCTGAGTTTCCAAAGACACTAAACTATTACGATACTTGTGTGTGTGTTTTTGATATGTACTATGTATTCCGCAAAATTAATGTAATGTCCATGTACGTTAAGCTTCAGATATCTACAGTTGGTATCAAAGGAAAGGTTTAGTCAACCTTTGGAAACTAGGATGCGAGAACTTTAGTGAGATCCTTATAGATATTTCTAAGGTATGTATAGGGATGTTCCTAAGGTTAAGTATATGTATAGGTTATAGAAATAGAATTATGGTAATCTAAGAGGTTAGGTATTGATTTTACTCCCCCTTTATTATATTGTTTTCCCTAGCGTAATTTTTTCCTCTCACACTATTCTTTTTGGGTTTTAGACGATGGATGGAACCCGAAGGAACCGTGTTGATCAATGTAATGGAAAATGCAATGATTTTCCTCCTGAACAAACAAATGTTATGGGAGATGGAGTGAAAAATCTTATTACTATACTTACACAAGCTATGAATCATTCTGGACTTCCAAATGAGCAGAGAAGGGAACAACATTCTATTGAGTCCTTCATGAGGCAACGTCCACCTTCTTTTAGTGGGTCTTCTGATCCACTTGTTGCTTAACAATGGACCAGTACCACTAAAAAGATATTTTCAGTTATTCAATGTTCTGATCATGATAAAGTCATCTTAGCAGTATATCATTTGGAAGGTGTAGCTGATCAATGGTGGAATCTTATCATGAATACGAGGCAAAGAGATGAAATTGAGTCCATCGAATGGGACGAGTTCAAGAACTTATTTTTAAATAAGTACTTCCCTCGTATTCATCGAACAATGATGGATAAGGAGTTTCTTGAACTAAAGCAAATGGATGACGAATTTGTTGGTGTATACGAAGCGAATTTCAGAAGGCTCTCAAGGTATGCATCTGGATTTATCATCCAACCTGAAAGTAAAGTTGATCGATTCTTCAGTGGCTTAAAACCAAATCTTCGAAGGGAATTATCGATAAGAGACTTCAGTAGCTATGAAGAAATTGTACGTTGTGCTATCAAGGTAGAAATGGAAGTTGGTGTTACTTATCCATCTCATAGTTTTGACAAGAAATGAAAGATGTAGTTCAAGGAGAAATCTCAGAATAATGGTGAAAATAAGATGAATGTTTCCTTATGCTCAATGTGTGGAAAGAAGCATGGTGGAGATTGTCTTAAAGGGGCAAGTAAATGATTCAAATGTGGAAAGGATGCTCATCAGGCATTTGAATGCCGCAATGATGGTAAGAAGATGCCTAATGATGCAAACAAAGGAAGGGATACACAGAATGAACCTACTACACTTCAGTGCTTCAAGTGGAAGGAAATGGGGCATTATGCTAATAAATACCATAATCCAAGGGTTAGTGATGATCCACATGAGCAACCACTTGAGTCAAAGGACAAAGGGAAGTCACATGCGATCACCATTGGCGATGTTGAATATGACAACAATGTGGTGGAATGATTAAGTGTTTATGTCATGGGATTCCAGAATAATGTTGTATATAGTATCGTGGAATATTGGAATATTTATGTTTTGGTCTATTGTGGTTTTCAATAATTTTATGGCGTCGGTAACCATGAAAAGTGATTGAAATATTTTTGGAAAGCAGATGATACGCACACAATGAAGGGATAAAGAGAATCTAATATGTTTGATAGTATTCATGAGCCCATGATTGATATAAGGACTAAGTGATATCATGGTTTGAGTATATATAATTTTGAGGATCTTGGTATGTGGAAATTGTTAACTTTTAACTGCATTCATGTTTTCACTAAGGTTTAGTGGGTATTCATTTTTCAATAGAATACATGATTAAGGTATTCCCATGTTTGTAATTTGACCAACAAGATATATCTTATGATATATGGGGGATAAATGATGGCATTCACGTGAAAATTTTCTTTATACTATGAGCTTGGACCGAAGTATTTTAGATAAGCCTAAAGATTGGAATAGATTATGTTGGACATTAGTTAGTATTGTTTAAGGATAAAACTTTTTTTTGATATTTTTTGATGGGATGTTATAGTAATATAGGTTTAGAAAAAGGACAACCTGTAGGACGGGTGACAACCCATCACGTCGGACAAGGCTGTGGGAATCGAACCCACAACCGAAGTGCGACTGGCCTTTATTGCCTACCACTGGCCTACATGAAGTCCCTGTTTAGTTGAAACTAGTTTTATTATATTAAGCAGTATAATATAATAAGTATAAGTCCATTTTAAGAACCATATATGATTAATCTCACTATAGATGGACTTACGTGTTTTTTTTGATAACTTTTCTTACCTTTTGTTTGAGACAGATGGAATGACCCCTCATTCTATCACATTATCTTCTAACACATCACGAATGACAAATTCAAATTCATTTCTTTAATATATGAAGTGTAAATTGTCCAAAGAACAACTAACGATGAGACTATACCAAAATCACGAAAGTATTTCTTCTAATTCCAATTTCATCAACTTTAGGGAAATGATCTTGAAAACCAAAAATTTATTCCAAGTTCCCTTATATCCGATGAATCAGATGGTACCTTAGATCATCACAAATCAATAGATTTGTGATTATTGGATTTTTCATAGCCATGTTCTCTACCACTCTCCATCAGAACTTGATGGTTATATTTTTCTTCCATATCCATATTTTCACCTATGTTCTCCTATGTGGAAACCCGGTGATGAGTTAATTTGGGTAACCATTACATTTCATACATTAGTTTTTAAAGCCATGTTTTGGTATTTCTTTTTACGATGTGGGTTTCTATTAAACAAACTTTCGAGTAGTAAACCATTTATAACACTGATGAACATCGAGGGAGAAATTCATTTTAAGGGGGGTTGAATATAACACCCCGAGATTTTATGAAAAATATTCTTTTAATTTCATTAACATCTTATGTTGTATGCTACACCACGATTACCATTCTCTATACGCAACACCATATTATCTTGTAGTATACGCAACACTATTCTTGGATCGTGTTACACACAATTTTGATAATAGTTATTCTACGCAACATTGAGTATATATATATATATTCAATGTATAAATGAAATATGGTTGTATTATGTTATATGAAACAATGAAGGATTCTTGCACAGCACGCAACCCTGACTTGGCTTGCATTACATGCAATCGCGACCTTCCTCGATAACGTGAGTTGTACGCAATACCGGGTTTTACTAAACAACGATGTATTATTATAATATTATTTTGAATTAGCCGTTATGAATAGTATTAACTAAATTTTGAATCTTATAAAATTATTATTCCTCTTACACATTTTCGAAAACATGGTATAAGAACAAAATAAATTTTTTGGGTAAAATAAGTATTTTTTTAAAAATGCAATTTTGTCGCCTTTTGATGGCGCACCAACTTTAAATCTAGTTTTTGACATGTTTATAAGCTCAATTTGGAAAAAAAAAATCTTATTTGGAATCATGAAATATAAATTTACATCGGATAATTTTTTCATATTATTCTGGTAACTTTCATATTTTGATGAATAGTAAAAACACGCTATATTTTAATAAAAAACAACTTATTTCCTCGTAATAATTTAGATGGATAAATTATAATATTTAATGGTTTAAAAGTATAAATAGAATATATTTTTACCATTTAATATAATTTATGTCATTAGCATTGATTCTTCCTTGAATTCGTAGGATAAATCAATTCAATCTTTTGCAATGTTTTAAAGAACAACCCGTTTTCTTTCGATAACGGGATTAATTTTAATTTAATATCTGCAACTTTTGTGTATTGAATTTGGAAAAATGGATTCCATATTTGGAATCAGTGGATCCAATTATGTTAATAAGCTACTTTTTATTTTTGGGAATTATGAATAGTAACTACGGTAAATTTTATTTACCATAGTTAAAGGTAAATCGGGTAATTAAGGGTAAATATAATATTATAAAATTACCCTAACACATGTCAAAATCCTATTGGATGACTAAAAGTCGACCCATATCACCTCACATTCGTATTAGATTCATTTAATGTACTTTTTTCCCTGACAATAATTTAATTATTATTAAAACCAAAGAATGTGACAACATGTCACTTTCTTAAATCTTATAAGTATAATAATTTCAATTTAGTGATAAACTTCATGAAACATAGAACAGGAATATTCTACATAAATCTAATACAATTATATACATCATAGGAATTTATTTAGAATTTTTAGGGATTAAATAATTATCATTTATTATGTCAAAAAGATGATGCAGTAAATGCCTTATCAATGAAATAATGACATAATTGATGTTATAAATACCCAAATAAATGTAATTTAAGACTTTTTATGAATTAAACTAATTTTATAGGTTAATATGACATGTTTGTATTGATTTAATTAACTTTTTTTGAACTAATAATTCTGTTATGATTTTTACAAAAATCAATTACTAAATAGTTTCAAAATTGACATAAAATAGTTTTTAAAACAAATATTATATTATTAATTGTTATTTTATTCTTAAAATTCTATGGTTCGGCCAAATTACATAGATATGGTTATATATATTAATAATAAACAACTTGGGGTTCTTTTGGCTTCTTATAGTAAGTTTATTAACCTTATTGTATAAGAACACAAGAAGACATAGTTAAAGTAAAATTATTTAACTTAACGTTAAATCTAAATGATAAGGTTAAAATAGGAACCTAAACTTGTCTAAATTCTCTTGGATGAGTGTATTTAGACCCAGACCCACCTTAGCATTGAAATAAATAAATTTGGAGCTATTTGAAACCGAACTTGACATTATAATAAAATAATATTTTTAGTTTTTCCAAAGGAGCCCCTCTCATCCCTTATAAAAGGGCACCTCCTACCTCTCATTCTCACACCAATTTGAGCCTTCAATCTAGGACAAAACCTTACCATTTCACTTCCCCACATCCCTAAAATCATCCTAGAGGTTATGGTCTTCTTCAAATACCAACCCTAGTTCCCTAAGAAGAGGTTAAGAAGAGGCACTTCAAAGAAGAGGTAATGTTTGTTACCGATTCTTTCATCTTTATTTCTTCTTCCACATCTTCTTATTTAGTTTTTTTCATTATGAAGTAATAACATCAGTATCACTCATATAATGATATGTTATTATAATTATGAAACAACCCTATTTCACCATCTATCCATCCTACGGAAAAAGAAATCACCGCGCGTGCGTACGTACGGAATACCGTCTCCACCACGTGGTGTAATCTAATTTCCACCACCACCTTACTTGGATGGGTATAATGGTGTAAATAATGACTATATATGACTATAACAACGTGACCTTGATTCTGAAATAGTATACATACAATCCAATACGATTCCAAGATCATAGGAACGATATCATCACTCGTGCGTACGTACGGAATACCGTCTCCACGATGTGATGCGACTCGTTCTACATGATCTTCATTGCATAATGATTATATAAATGAATTGAATGAATTAATATGATATATATTACACTAATACCATTCTGGAAATGAGTTATCTATAACCTAAAGAGAAGAATAAGAATTTATAAGACAAAACACACATAAGAACAAAAAGTAATAAACACCCGAATAACAAGTAGTAATGAAATATTACTAATAATAAGCTAAGAATATGACCATATATGATATCATAACAATAATTATGATTCCAGAATAAGTCAATAACATTATTTAAATCACTATACAGGAGTTTCGGACACTTACAAAGCAAATCGGACCTAAGGTAAGGGAAATATCACAATCTCATTTTTATCCGAGATTGTTTATACTTTGGTATTTACTGGGGTGTATTTTATCATCCACATCCATTTTTCCTCAATATGTAATATTTATATCCTTTTAAAATAGTTTATATCCAATTTTACCCTTCGGTGAGTTTTTAGTAAAAGATATGAAAGGAATCTTTTGTCGTTTTTCGTACGAGGTACCTTTTGACTTTTCCAACAAAAGTACGAGAAGAATGTTTTTTTAACTTATACGGCATGAATGGATTTTTAAAACATTATTTCCAAGAAGCATACTTTACAAGTTTTCAAGTTTATTTTTAATAAACTTCTTTATGTTTAAAATTGTATGACATGTTAAGAAAAGAAAATGTTTTTGAAGTAGAAAGGATATTTTCTTCGAGAATGGTGTTCAAGTGTTTTATCAAAATTATTTTCCATCTAGGATAATATAGGGTTCTGTTTCTATCCCTATTATTACATTGATTTGATTATGTTGTGATGGAATTATTTTTATGATTTCCTTTATCTTATATGAATTGTTTTATGATGTCATGTTGTTTAAGAATCCCATTTTTATTACATGGGTTATGAAATGATGTATGATTTATGATTTTTTGGAACACATAAGAATGGTATCATTATGAGATGGGTGGGATATATATCTCCCTACAATGCATTGGGTAATGATTCTATATCTCATGAGATAGACATGGCTGGAACGGCAGGTTAAACCGGTTCAGTGAAACAGGACTTAAACGAGGAGTGAACTCGGTTCAGAAATGGACTTTGTCCACTAAGATAGTCGTGGAAATGATTCTTGACTAACAAGAAATGATTCTCTATGATTATGTGTGTATGCCACAAAGTTTAATGTTTAAAGTTATGATTATTGGGATTTCATTTCACTACATTGATTTATCCCATGTTATGAAATTATAATCTCTTTTGCAGGTTAAGATTTCCAAAATGTTATGTTCTTATGAATATGATGTGATTGATTTTTTTTTACACTTACTGAGCATTTGAGCCCACCCTTTTATGTTTTCTTTTCCCCAGGATATAAAGAAAGATTTTAGGTATAAAAAAGGGAAGATATTTATGGGATATTTTGATGATCTTTCACCATGATTAGAGGATTATATTCCGAGTTTCCAAAGACACTAAACTATTACGATCCTTGTGTGTGTGTTTTTGTTATGTACTAAGTATTCCGCAAAAGTAATGTAATGTCCATGTAAGTTAAGCTTCAGGTATCTAAATGGATCATCTTTGATGATATACCTATTGTGAGGGAATTTTTTATGTGTTTCTAGATGAATTTTCTATTCTTCCTCCTATCTGAGAGGTCAAATTTTTAATTGATCATATACATCACGTGTTGTTAATTTCCAAGACTCAATACATTGTCAAATTTATGGAACATGTAAAACTCAATAAAAAAGTATAGGATAATATGGATAAAGGATTCATACACCAAATATTATCACCATGGGGTGCACTTATCCTCTTCTTCAAGAAAAAGGATGGTCCAATGAGCCTTTGCATTTATTTTCTGGATCTCAACAAGATCACCATAAAGGGAAAGTGTCCTTTTCCATGTACTGACGACTTATTGAATCATCTATTTGGATCACAATACATATCCATTGACGGGTATATTATCAATATATTATCTTGTTAGGGTGAAGATTGAGGATATCCCCATTACTACTTTTTATACGAGCTATGTGAACAATGAGTTCATAGTGATTATATTAGGACACACCAATGATCTATTAATATTCATGTTATTGATTAACATATTATTTAGAGATTACCTAAACAAATTTTTGGTATTCAATATATAGGATATTAAAATATATTGAAAACCATAGGAGGTCCATGAAGAGAATTTTCAAACTATGCCACACACCTTACGGAATGAGATATTCTATTCCTTGCATAGTATGTGTGAGTTTTGGTTAAAGGAAGTATCTTAATTGGGGCATATCATCAGAAGAAATGGGAAATCTATGGATCATTCGATGAAAAAATCAAATTATGGATGGATGAGGCCAACATATACGGTAGATATTTATAGCTTTGTATAGTTATCTTGATATTATCTCTGATTTGTGCAAAATTTCACCTGATTTCCAATCCCTCATTCCCAGATTACTCAGAAGGTAGTCAATTTTTTTAGAATGATGAATGTTAAGAATGCTTCATAGACATGAAAATAATTCCTCTCACTTATACTGTGTAAACACTATCCACAATTCAGGAACTCTTCATAATTTTTATTGATAATTCAATGAATTAATTGTGTTGTTTGTTGATGAAAAATTAAAAATTCATAGCCTATGATTCAAGGAAGATTAAAAATCATGATAAATACTATCTCATGCATTATCTAGAGTTGGAAGATGTGATCTTATCTTTCAAATCTTGTTGGATTTATCTCTTTGTGGAGAATATTAAAATATATACGGATAAAAAATTCATAAATATATATATTCTAATAGAAAGACATGAATATTTACTAATAAATATTGTTAGACCTCATTACGGATTATGAATTTTCAATACACTACCATCTAGGGAAAGAGATAAGATTGAAGGATCTTTTAAGTATAAAGGATCCATCAATTTTAACATCGATAATAATTGATAAGGATCTAATGTTTGTATATTTAAAGAGGATGTTTATAGGGATAAAAATGAAGGAAACATCATCAATCCTTTCACAAATTATTTCTCAATTGTCTCTTATATCAAGTATAAATGATACTCAAAATAATATGTGGGGATTCATAAGAATGTAGACACTATACAAAAATGGAAATCCTTGTAGTTCAATATTAATGAAGATGGAATTGTGATATTTGGTTCAAGTATATGTGTTTAGTAAAATCCTAATTTGAATATGGAACTATTGGATGATGCATGTTGTTCAACTTTTTTTATTCACCCATGTAATAGAATGAAGTATTAAAAACACCTAGAAAACAATTAGTGGGATTCAATGAAGAAGGAGATCACTAATTATACATCAATGTGCCTGGTATTTCATAAAGTCAAGGATGAAAGGTGAAAGTATAAGGTAATGATGAAACCATTACCCAATCCAAAATAGAAAATAGGAATACATCACCATGTTATTTTTCACTAAACATACAATGACATCTAAGGGATACAATGCTATCTGGGTTGTTTTATATCATCTTAATGTGACTACACACATTGTTGAAATTCAAGAGGATCTATAACTATATCAAATTAAATAGATATACATCAAAAAACTAGGAAGGATTCATGGAGTAACATTATAAAGTATTTCTAATTGAGATCCATGTTTCACCTCTATGATATTAGAAATGTGTCCATTATGCTCTAATAACTAAGATAAACTTTAGTTAGAATTATGACCCTCAAATTTATCAAAAATTGGAGTTTACTATCAAAAAACAAGAGTAAATGGATAGATAATTCTCAATTGACATAAAAGGAAGATGGTACCAACATTTCTTTTCAGTTCAGCTATCTAAAAATAATAGTTTCCACTCAAGAATCTAAATGGATTTATATGAATCCTTATATGGGAAGTGGTGAAGAACACGGTAATGCTAGGATGAAGTTGGGGGATGAAATATTCTAGGACATGAAATGTTTTGTAACATTTAGGATAAGGTTATAACCATTTAGTATATCATCAAAATTGATCAGAGTCGGAAAATGATCTATGCTAGAAATTGTCGATATGGTGTTGATTTTGATGTTGGAGTCATTTTATTACTACACATATCTCAATGGAAGATATTGATAATAGTTTGGAAGAGGATAAATCTTATTCCATGGTACATGGGACCTTTTGAGATTCTTGATCACATCAGAGTAGTGGCATATCAACTATTACTCTCACCAAACCAATATCAAGTATATGATGTACTCCAGGTAACCCTCGCAAGAATGTAAAACTAGACCCATTACGAGTACTCAATCCAGAGGTGGTACCATTATAGAAAGTATTTTAATATGATGAGAATATAGTGAATATATTTGATCATAAATAAACGGTACAACAAAATAAGACAATTCGCCTAGTGAAAATATTTTATGGAAACCAAGAATTTGAAGATTTACTATAGAAAATAGAGTAAGCGATGAATTTCAGTTACCCTCAACTATTTTAGTGTTGGAAAAGGAAATTTTGAGGGAAAATCTCTAATGAGGGAAGATTATAAAGACACAAAATATTATAATTAAAATTCAATGTTTTGATTTAATTAATTTTTATATGGTTATAGAAAACACGAGCACTTATTACATTTTATTATATCCAATTGGATTTAAATAACATTTAATTATCATGAACATTGATAACATAGTTTTTGAACAGTGATCACATGCCTAGTATAAATATAGGGTTTTTAATAATGCATTTTTTCAAGGATATAGGAAGTGACGACCTCAACTAGTGGGGTCATACCCTATGAAGACCATTTAACAAATATTTTTCAAGAGATATCATTTCTAGGATTTTTCTTAGATCGATCCCAAGATGAGTTACAATTACATAAGCATGGTCGAATCCTTTTAAGGGAGAAGATCAATCTTATCGAGACCATAACCCAAGCCATATTCACCGAATGACCCTATGGAAGCTCTTCCACCATTCAACATACTCTTATAAAATATTTTTTTTGTATTAATGTTATATGTATCAAGACCCTTGAAATATGAATACGTACTTTATTTTGAATAAAATAATTAATGCATATTACTATTGTTTCTTTGTAAATTAGTTTTAAATAATGAATTGAATTCTTAGTTAATATTGATAATAAATTAATTAATTTATGAAATAATAGACATTTTATGTAAATATTATTTTAACAAAATATTAAAATAAAAATACTTTTATTAAATCTAAATTATTATATATTTTTTGAATTAAAAAATAAAATTTTTATGGTCAGAAAACTCTTATTGTAAAAAACCCAAAATAAATCAATAAATGTTGTGATTTTTTTTATTAATAAAAATTATTATATTGTGAAAAATTATTTTAAATAAAATTAATATTATTTTTTAATCAGGATTTTGAAATTATCCAATGATGAAATATTCATAGTTTTCAGAGACAAATGACTTTTCGGGTAAAAATTAAATACCGTATAAATATAATTTCTGTTTCATGAAATTAAAATGACTCAAAAGTGATGTAATAAGAAATATAAATGGGATAAAAGAAAAAATATGTGTTTTAAATATAAAAAAAATATTTTATGTTTATTTGGTAAATTTAGTAAACCATTATGAATCCTCCATGACTTGTAATATATTTTATGATTTTAAAATCATTTTAATATGAGTGTGACAAAACTACACATCATCAATGGTAATATTTTAATAATTCCAAAACATTAAATTGTAAAATATTTTAAAACATTTATGTTTAAATAAACCATGGGAAAATAGGGAATGGTCTATGTATTTGAATATTTTATTATGTAGAGTCCAAAATCCAAATAATATATAAATACCCACGTTTTATTATATAATACCTCTCAGGGTAAAATTACACGTCACTAAAAATACAAGTATAATATCTACACTCTTCCCGAAAATCCCATGAGTCATCCCGTGGTTCCCCTAAGATCTCCTAAATCCCATCCAAAACAATTTGTGTCACACATTCAATTAAGGGAACCTCATCTTTCACTACTCTTTTATCAAGCACTCTTTTCAATGTTATACCATTTTAATTTCAATTTTATTATGTTGGGATATGTTATTAAATATCCCTATTACATTATATTTTATGTATAAATAATGATAACCCCTTTCACTCTCATTTATTCCCCCTATTAACCTTTATGCACATCGGTTACCATGCTTAACTTTTTCAGGTGTTCTTTCCTTTCCCCCCTTTTTTAGAGAGTCTTTAATATGTTATGCCTTATTTTTTTAATTCCCTATGTTGGGACACAAAATTATATGGACATATTACTGTAAAATTCATATCTAAATTTTTAGAGACCCATTTTTCTCTCATCAACTCATTTTAATAATGATTAAGTGATGTCGTTATGAAGATAAAAATGTCTAACGATTTTCCGTTCCAAAACATTTGTGTAGTGAGTACCATGAAGATTTTTTATCATTGTATTAACCTTAATACACGTATAATACATTTATTTGAGACATAAATTTATTTATTCCACACTCCTTGATCATTGAAATATTGTGTGATGATGAATGAATCCATGTTCATTAATCTATGTGGGACCCTTAATCATTAGAGTGAAATGAAAGTGATAGGTGCACTCATAATTAATTTGAGATCCAATGTATTGTGTAATGGTTATTATCATGATACATCAAGTTTATATTTGGGGTTCACCTTATTACATTATGGTACTCTTCCCATCATAATGTATTGGTGGGTTTATCCTCAACTAATGTTTACAATTTAGTAATTTAAGTTGTTTCCACATTTATCATGTTATAAATATCATGCTATATCAGGATTTATTATCCATGATCCTTTTATGTTCCATTTTTATAAATATTGTCTAAAATTTATATATCTATTAATGTTATTCCCTCTTAGTTTCCTTACATAGATTTGTATCCCACCTTTTCTTGTTAATGTCCCCAGGTTATCCAATGCAGTGATAAGTACAAAGGATATTTTTTATTTTGTTAAATAATTTTTCAATAAAGATATTTCTTTTAATAGTTTATATTATTATATAATGTACATAATATACACAAAAAACTACCTATTAATCTTATCGGTTTTATTAAGTGTAATTTTATGTGATAAATAATGTTTAAATGTGAAATAAAGGCCAACGTTGTAATAATATCTATGAAAATACATTGTTGACTGTTATGTTTCCAAATATATGTGAAAATCAATTACTTATCCAGTTAAAAGAAGCTAACACGATATTATTTTATTAAATTGACCTTCATTGTACCTTATCCTACTTTATTAAATTAACCTCCAACTCTGAGGTACCAGTGTTGAGATAGTTACTATTGCATAAGAAGAACTCTAGTATAAACCTTGGAAATTGGCATTGTGAAAACATTGATTTGGGAACATAAACCTCTGATATACGTAGAGAATAATTGTAGGATAACATTTTAAATTTTTTATAATTTTGATATTATTTTTTTATTGAGATATATCCATTTATTGAGACTAAAAGTGTATTTTCGTTCAGAAAAATATGTACCTAGGACCAAAAAAATAAAAAAAGGTATGTCGGGGTCACTCAAGAATTACTGGGTACACCTACAAAGACATACTGGGCATCTAGTTTGAAATGAATTAGGGATATTCATAATATATTCTATATTTCCCTTTAAAAAAATATAATGATCGGAAAATATTTTTATGATTAGAATAAATTCTCAACAAAACAAGGTTTATGGTTATCAAATAAGCCATAAATAATTTTTCTGATTTATGTTAAGTTGTTCTCTTTTTTGGTATTATACATTTAGTTTCTTTAAGGTTCTGATCAAATATATTTTATTAAATAGTTTATTAATGGAATATAGTGGATTTAATGGGAACTATATCAATTCTCCTAATCAAAAGTGTAAGAATTGTAATTTTATTGATGGGCATAAATAAATCATTAGAAGGGAATTACTATTTCAAAAATTCCAATCATAAAAGGATAAAATATATTATGACATCAATATAGAGAAATAATTCCCAATGAATTATCTATTTAAATTGAAGAAAATGGAGAATAGAATGGAAGATAAATAATTTATAAATGGAATAGGGAAAACAAGAATTTTCCCACATGTACTAATTTTTTATAGATTCGTCTTGTTACCTTCTTGAAGGGAAAGAAATATTTATGCAAGTGTTTAGAGAAAGGCCACCATTATCATGATTGTAAGGACCTTAAAGAATCTAAATATGTCAACTGGTTAATGAGTGAAAATATGGGGCACAACACAAATGAATTCCTCAATCATCAATGGAATATATCCCAAAAGAAGTTATGGTGTCAATGTAAAGAATATTCTATTACTATGATCAAAGTGGAATAATGTAATTGTATTTGGATTTAAGAATTATGTTGAATAAGTATGTAATCAACGATATTACCATTATATGAATTATAATATCTATATATATTTTCCTTTATTACTATTTTTTTGTGGATTTAATAGAATATGTTTAATAATTCAAATGACCAAGAAAAGTGATTCAGTATTAATTTGATATTTTTTGGAAAACACATGACTATTGTAAGATTACCATTTATACGTTCTTGATGTTTATATAACAATGATAAATATATTTGTATTGGATATTATTGGAAACCATTAAATCGGTAGGTGATTTGATGGTTTATGTTATCTTTCCTAGAGTTTTCCGCATGTCTATGTTTATTGGTTATATTCAACATTCTGATTATTTATTTTTTGTAAGAATGATTGTTTTCATTAGGGTTTTATATGATAATGGTATTCACATATTTAAAATTAGATATTATGTGAAATTTTATATTTTCAGGGTGATTATTATTATAATTTATTGACCTTCCTTATAATATTTTGGACATTGAGCTTTATCAGACAAATTTTGGTCAAGCCATAAGGGTAACCATTTAATAAATGTATTTACATGAATCTTGGTAGTCACAATTGATTATGGGACCTGAGATTGTCCATGTGGTTTTTTAAAATATATGGAAATATTGATAGTCCACGATGATTAACGACGTGTGATTCTGAGGCCTGGTGTTCCCAGAAAAAATTTATGAACTTTCTTTTCGAGTACGTTCTGTAAAAGAATGATTGGTATTTTTTATCTTTTGAACCGGTGCTCGTAATTGAAATCAGAGGACACTGTTTAACTCATATCTTTCATATTATTTTAAGAAGACCATTACCTCAACTCCAGTGGGTCAAGGGTGGAAGTTAGTTTTCTAGATATTTGTGGGAGAGTTAAAAAAACAAAACAACAACTTTTGTTTTATTTTATTTTTAAATCCAACCATTTTGAATCATAAAGGTGGGGAACACACAAGGGTTGTCTAGCATTTGAAAATAGGCATTAAATTCCTGAATACACAAAATGTTTAAACAATTTCCTCTTTAATTAATAGTCATCATTAATTTTTAATTATAGACCCAACTTGTTAATGAACAGTTATTTTATTTACTCTTCTTGAGGGATGTATTCTCGTGGGAGAAATGGAGAGGTGTCCTAGGCTAGAGAATCCTCCAATGAAGAACCACCCCCAACGAATAATGAGGACGACGCACAAGCCCGTATTGGAAACATGTTGCGGGAGTGATGAACACAGACATCCCCTTCAATGATATCATATTCCTCCTCACAACATCTCAAATGGACAATTGAGGTTGGGGTTTCATTAAGATTGTTTATTTTCAATTTCATGATTGAAACATTCTCTTCAAGACGCATGCTACCAGACTAATTATAAGGGTACGGGCCAAACAAATGTGGCCTAATCCCTCTATATCTTCAACAATGATGTGTTCTTTGCGGTAATGGAGGATGGTGACCGACGCCGGTGAGGCACAAGGCTGCGGATGGCACTCCGGCCAATCGTAATGGAGGCAGCAGTGTTGTTGCACTGCCGAAGGAGGAAGTGTCCTGTCAGCCACGGCGGGGGAGCACAATGGCTGACATGTCATGCGGCCACATGAATGTAGGGTGGCACATGTCTACACTAACGGTAGATGGGATGGCCATAGCCCGTCAACCACAGTGGTGCATAAAGCCGCCCAGCAACCAGCTGACTAAGGGGGGGACTGGCGTGTGTCCACTCTGCTAGAAGGGAGGGCCAGCTAATTCAGCTGGCCGAATAACAATGAGGAGGAACTGCTATGGCTGGTCCCGTATCCCAGCAAGCGGCTCAACATTGCACCACTGGGTTGGCAGAGCATAATGTTCCAGTGGACCGTTCGGAAAACCAGGGGCACCACCCCCTTCGGGTGTTAGATAGGGTAGACCCACCATGGTGGCCAACCTGACTATGTGCTGCACCACGGGTCGTGCCCAACGGGTTGGGTCTGGCCGATCCCATCATGGGTCAGGTCAGACCATGGCCCAATAGTCCAGGACCACCATGGCCTAGGCCAACCAGGCTGGACACCGACCGGGTCGGGTCGGGTCGATCGAGACCGAGATGCGCCAGGTCGAACCGGACCCAGGCCCATCTAGACCTAGATACACCTTTGTGGCCATATCTTGAGAACCTGGCGTATGTTTGAAGAACCTTTTATAGTGCGAGAATCCTTGGATTGAGACTTTTCTTTTGGTATAACTCACATATGTTAAGAATAAAGATGGAGTATAGCCGGGTCGGATCGAACCAGAATCTAACTGGGTCCTCGGAGTAGAAATTCTAATAACATACAGACCACGCATCTGATTGACACATTTTCTATTGAATTGGGTTCATTATGACATGACAGACCATTGGGATACTTCTTCATGGATCTTCGTGGTAGTTTAAGTAAATCTAATGTCTTGAAGAGTGGTTCATTAAACATGCTATTAGCGCGAATCCAGTGGGTGGTAGTGAGGTGGAGGTTGGAGACTGATCATATGGAGGTTAGTACTGAGTGATCCTGTGTGGGATAGCACCAATTCTATGTGTGCCAGATCCTATGTGGATCAACTCTCAGTGATCATATGTGGGTCAGTGCATACCAATCCTGTGTGGGTCTGATACTGTGTGGGTCAGAGCTTAGTGATCTTGTGTGGGTCAATGCATACCGATCCATTGTGGGTCAGATTCTATGTGGGTCATTGCGGGGGTTAGTACCTTTCAATCTTGAGTGGTTCAAACATTGTATGGTTAGCATCAGTACCTCTTGATTTCATACAATGATATGGCTTTGTGACTGAGCATATTTATTTCTATACATCATTAATACCTTTGTGCGGTGAGTCTATTACCTTTGTGGTGTACATGTGTGGTAATTCTACCTTTGTGGTGTACTTATGTAGTATTTCTACCTTCTTTGTGATATCTATGTAGTACTTCTACCTTCTTGGTGTCACCTTTGTGGTAATTCTATCATCGTGGTGTACATGTGTGGTACTTCTACATACACAGTGTTTTCTGCGTGGTACTTCTACCTTTGTGGTGTTATCTTTGTGGTATTCTTCCCTCTTGTTTGAGATGAGTGTATCCTGATTACTTAGGTATATGTGTGGGAATATACCTAAGAGTTGTTGATATCCATTTCTTTGTGCTTTGTTTTTTTTCTTTTGTACAACTCTAGGGGACCTACGAGGGACTCGGGGTCCCTACTGAGTATTATAATACTCACCCACGCACGAGCTACGCCCATATCTTGTTGTGTCTTGAATAGATGATGGAAATCACAGATCAGGGCCGAGGATATCATACTGGAGGCTTATCGAAGGTAGAAATTATACGAGAAGATCTGCAAGGATGGCCGTTCGAGAGCTGTACCTACCCATCAGGTAGGGTCCTTGGAGAGTGTTCATAAGAGTTGTTCTCTTTCTATTTTACTTGTAATTATCAGTTGTTCAAGTATTCTGGCACAATTACTTAATGTACACACCCTGTTTACTATATATTTTACCTCGTTCATGTATCTTATTATGTTCTTGGTTTGTGTGAATTTACAGGTTTAGAGGCAATGCCTTCCCGATTTTAGGGATATGCCATTCTAGTGCTAGTCACCAGCCCCTGGACTACGGAAGGCGGGCATGGGGTAGTAACCACACGGGCACTGTGGGACGATTTGTGAAAAATTGGTATTAGAGGTGTTAAGTTATTCTGATGTACTAGGACTCTGTTCTTTTCTGTGTGGAAATAGTGTTAAGTGTGATGAATGTGGTTTTTATTTTGGAGAATCCAGTGTTGTTGTGGTGGCTGATGTATCCATACAACATGACCCAAAACCATATTTTTTTACTCTATGCATGATAACACTGATTGTGTATGTGTATTTGAAAAGTTTTCTTTGTGATCTCTTTGAGTCATCTTACCAGGTATAACTTAATGAATGTGGAGCACTTATTTCTTTTCAGGATTCCTCCATATAGACAGCCATCTAGGGTTTAAGGTAGAGTATGTGATGACAGCCCACCAAGCGATGAGGCTTCTATGTAGGTCCCCCTTACAGATGTTGTAACATCGGTTGGTGTTCTAGCAGCACCACTACCCGTTAGGTAATTGATTCCACCAGCTCTATTAGGAGAGGTTTCTCAACGCATGAGCACATTGTACGAGTTCCTGTGCCATAGACCACCAAGGATCTAGGGTGAGACAGATCCATAGGCGGTTGAGGATGGGTTGGAGGGTGTGGTTACTGTTTTTCGACTGGTAGGGACACTAGTCAAACACATGGTGATCCTGGCTGCAAGTCTTCTTCAAGTAGTAGTGGGAAGATTTCGGAGCCTAATGATCAAGGTTCACAACGAGTTGACTCTCATATGGGTGGACTCCGAGAGCCTTTTCAAGGAAGATTTTTTCCTAGAGACCTTATGATCATTGCATATATTAGAGCTTCTCCACTTGCATTAGGGTTTCATGATCGTGGCTCAGTATTCTACAAGATTCACCGACCTCTCATGCAAATCCACTAACATGGTGCAAGACCCATTCTACAAGGCTTGGACCATCGAATAGGGGATGAAATAAGAGATTAGATCATTGATGGATTCTATCATCATCCCAACACATGTGAGGGTGTTAGAGTGAGCACTTTTAGTGGAGATATTCCTTGCTGAGTAGTCACCAACAGAAAGACCCACCCCCGGATGACACGTAGAAGAGTAATCGGCAGCTGGAAACAGACAGATGACACAGAGGTCCAAGTGGACCAGACCTACTGGTGGATGACCATAGAATATTGGGTTGGTGGTACGGGGCTCTCGAGACAGAGCAGTACATGCGGGGATCAGGCATTGTTACTCGTGCCGTGGGCAGGGTCATATGGCTCGCGACTGCCTGACCGACCATACGGACGACCAGCAGACAGTCGAAGGTCCTGCTGGTAAGAGGCGATGAATCGATCGAGGAGGTCCGCTGGAAGGAGGAGGAAGTGGTGGAGGATCGGGTCGTGTAACTGGTGGTGGATGGCGATGCAAGGTTCTACCGCCACCATAACTAGGAAGTCCACCCTTACCATATGGAGTATGTGGACAGGGACGAGTTCAGCTCCATGCAGCTGGGGCCAATGACCACGACGCTCCCTAGATGATACGAGGTATGATCTATGTCTATAACACCCTAGCTGTAGTACATATATACACATGTTCTAATCACTTTTTTATTTCCATAGCACTCGTTCGAAGCTCAGTGTTTCTAGTGGATCCATTGGCTCCATCCTTATGGCTAGGGACTCCTACGAGAGAGGATTCAATGATTACACACAGGTTCCGACAGTGTGAGCTTACTCTAGGTTGAAAGAGATTTGGCTTGGATCTTCTAGTAGTGTCATCGAGGCCTTACGACTTCATCTTATGTTTGGACTGGTTATCCACAATCCTTGCTCATATTGACTATATTAGGTAAAATGTGTGGGGTATTTTCTTGGATGGGACCAGGTTTTCCTTCACCAGTGAGAAGGGAACCTTTATAGTGTTGGATGGACTTACCCAGAGTAGGGTGCAACCGATCAGACATCAGTTGGCTAGCTTACCCTCAGAGTGTTTGATGTTGAGAGTCTGAGCTATCCTGTAGTGATCGACTAGTACACTGATTTTTTCATTGATGATGTTTCGAGACTACTCATTCACAGATAGGTGGTCTTATACATCGACTTATACCTCGGAAAAACACTGATATCTACTCCAGCATATCAGATGGCTCCCACAGAGCTTCAAGAGCTATGGGTACAGCTGGAGGACTTGCAGGGCATGGGGTACATTAGGCCCAGTGTTCCTCCTTGGGCAGCCTTGATTTTGTTTGCGAAGAAGGCATATGGTATTTTGAGACTCTGTGTGGACTATCGGCACCTAAACCAAGTGACCATGAGGAACATGTACCCACTAACGAGGATTGATGATTTCTTTGACCATATGAAGGGAGAACTGTGGTTTTTAAAGATAGATCTTAGTTCACTCTATCACTAGCTCAGGGTACGAGATGCAGATGTGCAGAAGATGGCCTTCAGATGTCGGTATGACCATTACGTGTTCATGGTTATGCCATTCTATGTGACCAATTCCCCAAAAGTGTTCATGGGAATCATGAAGAAGATCTTCCTGGAATACCTCAATCACTTTGGGGTAGTCTTCATCGATGACATAATGATTTACTCAACTATGGAGGAGGAGCATGCCTATCATCTGCAGATAGTTCTGGACACAGTCTAAGATCACCAGGTTATGGTAATCTCTCGAAGTTCTAGTTATGGATCCGAGAGGTAAAGTTACTAGGACAAGTAATCTCAATGAAGGGAGTTGTGGTAGATCCAGCAAAGATTGAGGTTGTTCTTTCTTGGGAGCCACCTAGGAGTGTGACGAAGGTGTGTGGTTTTTTGGGTTTGGATGGTTACTACCAGAGGTTTGTGCCAAAATTTTCTAGAGTTTGGTCACCCTTATCAGTGTTGATGAATAATGGGAAACCCATCATGTTGTCGGTGTGATTCCAGCTGAGTTTCTAGGAGCTGAGGTAGAAACTGAAGAGTTCCCCCATCTTGAGTCTACCAGAGGAGGGACTTGGGTACATCATTTATGGTGATGCATCAAGGATCAGACTTGTATGTGTCCTGATGTAAGAGCGAGCATGGATCATGTATGGTTCTTGACAACTAAGACAACATGAGAAGAACTACGCTATTAATGACCTTGAGTTAGAAGTAGTGATCTTTGCCTTGATGATTTGGCGACATTACTTGATGGGAAAATGTTTTACAGTCTACTCTGATAACTAGAGTCTCAGGTATATCTTCACTTAGAAGGACATGAACCTGATATAGTGTCATAGCATTGAGTTCTACAATGACTATGACTTTGAGCAGTCAATACTCCTAGGATGTTAAACGTTGTAGCAAATTCACTCAGTAGGAAATCTGGTATACAGTTGTTGAGTGAGGCGACAGAGCAGCTAACTGCTTTGAGGATATCAAATGTCAATCGAGATGGAGAATCTAATCTTCAGTATCTGACAGTCACTCCCCCACTCCTTCATCGAATTAGGGAGGTGTAGCTTGGGTACACTGACTGCAAGACACGATGTGCTTAAGTATCCACAGGACATGCATGTGATGGATTTTCTATTGGTGGGGATCACATCATCATCTTTAGAGGGAGTAATGTGGTTCCTGCGGTGCTTACAGATAAAGTTTTGAGGGAATTTCATATATTCCCTCTAGTGGTACATCTAGGAGTGGAAAAGATATACCAGGACCATCGACGTCAGTACTAGTGTCCAGGAATGAAGAAAGCAGTGGCAGAGTTTGTCTCATAGTTCCTCACATGTCAGCAAGTGAAGGTTGAGCATCAACTTCTTGGGGATTATTATAGCCATTAGAGGTTCTAGAGTGGAAGTGGGATGGGGTTTCCATGGACTTCGTGACAGGAATTCCACGCACAACAAGGGGTCATGATTCTATCTAGGTGACCATTGACCGAATCACCAAGTTGACCCACTTCCTACCTATCATAGAGAAATGAACTATAGATAACTTTGGACTCCTCTCTTGAATGATATTTTACAGCTTCATGGAGTTCCATATATGATTGTCTCCGATCGTGCTGCACGTTTCACTTCCCAGAGATGGAAGGGGTTGCAGGAGGCATTCGGGACACAACTTCAAATGACCACCTCCTTCAATCCTCAGATGGATGGTCAGATAGAGCGGACCATTCATACCCTTGAAGGCATGATACATTCTTACATCCTAGATTTCGGCCACAGCAGGGACGATCATTTTCCTTTTGTGGAGTTCACGTACAATAGCCACTACCATTCCACTATCGAAATGGCACCATTAGAGGAATTGTACATTGGACCTTGCAGATCATCTCTGAGCCGGACTGGCCCAGGGGAATCAACACTCTTGGGACCCAATATGGTATGGGCTACCACGAAGATAGTGTAGATCATTCAGCACCAAATGAAGACTGCACAGAGATGGAAGAAGTCATATTCTGACAGGAGACAAAGACCTCTTGATTTTGAGGATGGTGACTATTTCATTCTCCGTGTCTCACCCCGACGATGTTTACGATGACATGGATGGGGAGAAAATTTATCTCTGACGTTAATTAAACACTTTCATTTCCTTGGTAGAGTGGGAGAGTTGGCTTACCACTTAGCTCTTCCACCTCAGTTACATTAGGTGCATGACATTTTCCATGTATCCCATCACAAGAGATATGTGCACTACCCGTCTCACGTTATCAACGACAGTGATATGAACTAAAATGATGTGGCGACATTTTTGGAGGTTCTAGTTGAGATTCAGGATTAACAGGAAAGAGGCATATGTTTTTTATTGATACCTCTGGTTCATGTTCGTTGGTAGGACGAGAACCTCCTAGAGAGCACATGGGAGTATGAGGCTTAGATTCGAGCTAATTACCCCCACTTGTTTCCCTAGTTTGTGTTGTGGCTTTCGGGGATACAATGATTGAGGTGGGGAGAATGTAAAGACCCAGGATTTTCAATGTGATTTTCCTAAATATATGAAAATAATGTATGTCCGGAAAAATTGATGGCGCCTGGTTCCGAGGCCAATGGTTCCCAAAATGAATTTATGGAATTTTTTCATGTACATTCAGTAAATGTGAGAGTGAAATTTTGTAACACTTGAACCAGTGCATAGAATTGAAATCAAAGGACATCGATGAACTCGAAGCACCAATATTCACTTAAGGAGACCTTCACCTTGACCATAGTGGGTCGAGGATGGAAGTTAGTTTTCCAAATTTTTGGGGGAGATTTAAAAGAATAAAAAGAATAAAATTTAACATCAACTTTTATTTTATTTTATTTTTAAAGCCTCCCATTTTGAATCATAAAGGTGGGGACCACATGTGGGTGGTCGGGTATTTAATGATGGTCATTAAATGCTCAGTTACACAAATTTTGTAATTAATTTTGACTTTCATTATTGTTATACATTAATCATGAATTAATGACCCAAATTATTAATGATGATTTATTTTATTTACTATTCTTGAGGGTTGTATTCCCATTGGTGAAAGAGAGAGGAGGTGTGGTCAAGATAATCCTCCAATGAAGAACCACCCCAAAAGAAGAATGTGGATGACACACGAGCCCGGTTCTAAAATGTGTTTGTGGGAGAGACGAATGCCGACAACCCCTTCAATGATCACATCTTTCTCATCACGACATCTCCAATAGATGATTAAGGTAGGAGTTTGTTTAATATTGTTCATTATCAATTTAATGAATGGAACATTCTCTTCAATTTGCGTGCTAATGGACTAACATAGAGGGTACAGGCTAAAAAAACATGGCATGATCCCTCCACATCTTCAATATTGATATCTTCTTTGTGGAAAAGGAGGATGAAGACTGATGCCGGTGAGCCACAAGCTAGCGGCCGGAACTCTAGGCTGTCGTGATGGAGGAAGCAGTGCAACCACGCCGCCGAATGAGTCCACGACCCATCGGCTGCGGCGGGGGAGCACGGTGGCTGACATGCTGGTCGACCGTGTGAAGGCAGGGCAGTGCGCATCCATGCCGCCGGGGTGATTGGAAGGTTACAGCCTGTCACCTGGGGCGGCGCACCAAGGCGGCCATTCGTGGGAGTAGTGGAGTGCGTCTATGCCACTGTAAGGGAGTGCCGCCCATTCTGGCTGGCCACGTCGCATCGAGATGGACCGTCTCTAGTGGGTCCCGCATTCTACTGGTGGCACCACATGGAGCCTCTAGGTCAGCTATGACAAACAGTCCAACGAACAGTTTGGAAATCCCGGGGGGCTCCCTCTGGGTGTTAGCTAGGGAGGATCAGCCACGGTGGGCCGCCCAGCTGGCAAAGGTCGGGTCGGACCATGACCAAACAGGTCGGGCCCGCCGTGGCCTAGGCCATCTACGTAGGACTTGGACCGGTTTGGGTCGACCCCAACCGGGTCAGGTCGACCCCAACTGAGTCAGGTCGGCCTAGGCCAGGATGGGTCATGTCAATCCGACCGGGTCAGACCGATCCTTGGTCTATCTAAACCCAAATACGCCATTATGGTCATATCTTGAGAACCGAGCATCCATTTGTCCAATAGTCTACGAAGCAAAAATCCATGGATCGAGATGGTTCTTTTGGTAGACTCCACATGGGATTTGGATAATGTTGGAGTACATCCGGGTTTGATCGATCTCGAATCCAATCAGGCCCTCGGAGCGGAACTGCTACGAACTTACTGACCAAGCATCCAATTGACTCGTCTTCTATTGTGTGGGGTTTCTTATGACATGAGAGACCTTTGGTATACTTCTTCATGGAACTTCCTGGTAGTTTAGGTACAACCAATGGCTTGAGCATCAGTTCTTCCCAACATGGTATTAGCAGGAATCCAGTCGCTTGCAGTGAGGCAGTGGTTGGATATAGATCATGTGGAGGTTATTACCGAATGATCTTGTGTGGGTTAAAACTGATCATGTGTGTTTCAGATCCTATGTGGGTCAGCGCTCAGTCATCCTATGTGAGTATGTGCATACTAATCTTATGTGGGTCAATTCCTCTGTGGGCCAACGCTCAGCGATCCTGTGTGGGTTAGCTCATACCGATCCTGTATAAGTCATTGTGGGGGTTAGTACCTATTGATCCAATGTGAGTCAGACTTGGTATGGTCAGAAGTAGGGCCTCTAGATAGAATACGATGATCTAGCTTCGCGACTGATCATATATATTTCTATAAATCACTAATACCCATGTCAGTTGAGTCTGTTACCTTCATGGGGTATATGTCCGGTACTTATACCATTATGATGTACCTGTGCGGTATTTCTACCATCTTGGTGTTACCTGTGTGGTACGTCTAGCTTCGTGGTGTTACCTATGTGGTACTTCTACCTTCGGGTTGTTCCTGTGTGATACTTCTACCTTCGTGGTGTTACCTGTGTGGTACTTCTACCTTCATGGTGTTACCTTTGTGGAATTCATCCCTCTTGTTTGAGATGAGTATTTCGTGATAACTTAGGTATATGTATGGGCATAAACCTAAGTTGATTTTATGTCCATTGCTTTGTGCTTTGTAGTTTTTCGTTTGTAGAACTCTAGGAGACCTATGAGGGTCTCAGAGTCCCTATAGAGTATCATTATACTCACCGCTGCATGGGCTATGCATGCACCTTGTTATGTCTTGTGCAGATGATGGACAACACTGAATTAGTTCAACGATACCAGAATGGAGGTAGATTGGAGGTGGAAAATAGACGAGATGATCCACAGGGATGACCGCTCAAGTGTTGTACCAACCCTTCAGGTAGGGTCCTGGGCGGGTGTTCATAGGAGCTATTATTTTTCAGTTTAGCTTGTACATTTTAGTAAGGCTTTTATTTTGGCCCCTTTATATTCTATACAAAACCTATTTACTATATATTTTACCTAATTCCAGTATCATATTATCTTGTTGGTTTGTGTGAGTTTACATGTTTATAGGAAATGCCTTCGTGGTTTTAGAGATATGCTTTTCCGGTGCTTGTCGTTAGCCCCGAGCCTATGGCAGGAGGGCTTCGGGAAGTCACAACATGGGCCCCAGGGGATGAGTCTTGAAAATTTAGGTTTTAGATGATAAAATATTATATTTTATAACTATTTTTAACAATTTTTTTTTTAGTGTAGAGAGGATGAATAAATATTTACTCTTAGATAGAACATACGGTCAATTGAGAGTCAAATTTACTACATTAGAAATAAAAAAGATTCATTTATGAATATTCATTTAATGGAGTAAGAGATGATGTGTAATTTGATAAAATCTGAAGCTAATGATTAAATTATAATTATGATGTATAAATATGTCATATATTTTTTATTATATTCTTATATAGTAAATGAAATCACCAAATTTAGGTAATGGATATTGAAACAAAAATGTTACCATATTACCCACATATTATTTGAATCAAAATATATTTTAAATCATATAATAACTATTGGATTTAGGTCATTATTATTCTATTGATCATTAACAATTTTATGATAAATAATCATTCTCACCCTCTCTAATTATTTACTATTTTCTTCCATTTTCATATCATCACTTCCCAATAATGTTATCAGATATTGAATTATGGTTACTGGTTATTTAAGAAGGCCTTTGTACTTACCATTCTCTCTAATAGATAATATATTTTAGAAATCCTTTTACAATGTTTTTTTTGAACAATGCTATTATTAAATTTAAATACTTTGATTACCAACATCCATTTTAAATTATAATGATAGTATTTATTGAATATAGGGTGAATTTAATGGAATGTGATTTCTGAAGTGGAACAACGTATTCGACTGAATATATGAAATTCATTAAAAATATTATAATATAATGTAAGAAAATGATGCATTAAAATTTTTCCATGAATTTAGTCCCTTGGATAGCTTATGATGCACCCAACATCAGGAATAAATAGCACCTGATACTCTATAACCATGTTATTTTATAAATATAGCCATTAAAAAGAAGTTGTTATATTTGTTGGTATGAAACAAATAAACTAAATTACAAACAATTTATGGTTTTAATATTAATAAACTAAATTATAGAGTTCAATTTTTATTATAAACAAAATATGAATCATTCTTAATGAATGGAAAAATTTCAAGAACAACTTTATTTTTCTAAAATGTGGTTATGTCTCGCATTGTGAACATAATATAAAATTAATTTTTCTCCCTGATGTGGAAATTATTTTTCCAAAATAAAAATATTTTTTAAAATATACAAGTCAAAATATTAGTTGTGTTATTTTTTGGTATTTTTTCAAAAGATGATTTTTTTATGAATAGTTAAATATATAGGTTTTTAGGGAAAACTACATTTTCCATTAAATTATTTACAAGGTAAATTTATATTTTAATTATTTGTTTCAAGTAAAATTTGATCAATAATATTTCAATTTCACTATTTTATATAATTTTAATAAATTTTATATTTAATTATGTTATAAAAACTCTTAAATGTTTTGAATGCATTTCTTTGTAAAAAAACATTTTTTTGATGCCTTTATGAGTTAAATTTTGAATAGAATTCTTCTAGTTATATGGATTAAATTTGGAAAAATTTACTTTATATTTGTAATTAGAACAATTTTAAATTTATAATGTGTTTAAACTAATTTTTAACAATTACTAATATTGAAAAAATAATATTTATTCAATATTATAATGGAATAAATTATTTTTCCAAGCGGTTAAACTAAAGAAGAAAAGTGTTAAAAATATCTTAAAGATTTACCAAAACCAAATTTTTAGACATATTTCGAAATTGAGGCATATAAGATTCTATAATTAACCATTATTTAGGCTTGATTTATGATCAAAATTTGGGTATCACTTTATCTTTTAAAAAATTGCATATATATTCTCTTCCGAACTTTTGAAAGGCCACACCCTCTTCTCCACTTTTCAAACATCCAAAACCCTTATTTTTGGGCAATTAAAAACCAATAAATACTATCTAATTTCCTCCCCATATACTACACGAATTATTTTTGTTTTGATTATCTCCTAACAAGTATTTCGGTATAATCTTAAAGAGGATCTATGAATATGTGGTAAAATTATGAAACATGCATATTTGTTTTATTTAATCATCTGCCTCATCAAAAATATGTTGAAATGTCAATATAAAATCAAAATAATATCCCTGGAATACTGATATGTTTTTATGGTAATGGAAAAACATAGATCTATCTCCACTTTAACTGGGAAACAAAACTGTCGATCATGTGTATGGTGGACTAATGCCTCATGAACCAATCTAATTTTTATTCAATAAACACCATTACAGGATTAATATAATGATGGATTTAGAATTTAAATATTATATTTAATCAATTATAATAATTAATAAAATATTATATCAAATATGCCATCTAAATTTCTATTCTATTGGAGAAACGATTGTGTCACTCATTTATACTGAGGAATACCACCTCGCTAATTGATGTAATTAATTTTTTAGTTAGGATTTATATTTGATGTTGTAAATGATATGATGAGTTAATATATTTGGTATATATTAAATAAAAACATATTTATTAAAACATAATATCACAAATAACTCCCAACATTCCCATCTTTTGGAAAATAATAATTTCTCTTATGCGTACATGTGGACTACCACCTATATCGGGTGATGTGAAATGTTTTTCATTTTATTTTTAACTGGATGTTAATTAGAATTAATTGGTTTAAAAAATTACATATATTAAATAATAGTGATTATGTTATTATTAATTAATATTAATATTAATTTCATTCCATTCTTCAAGAAAAAATGGATACAACATTTAACCTCCCATACAACATACCATCTCCTTGAATGGTATAATCCATTTTCTGTCACTAAATTATATAGATTAAAATAAATAAATTTATAATGTATATATAATATATTTATATATTGGTTAAAATTCGAGAGATTATTTATCCAGGATCAATATAAAGGTCTAAAATTACTGAACCAATACATATATGAAAAACATCCACCATCGCCCGAAAAAAGTGATTTTAATAGAGAATACATAAAATTTTATAGGTTTTTAAAATATATTTTATGATATATATGAGTATGTATATACAATATATTTATATTATACCTATATTTATTTTATAATATTTCCAAACACATATGATGGTAATTGGACTAATGGTAAGAGTATCTCGTCTCACTTTAACTTCCATGATATATATGTATATTCATCTTTTATTAAATTGGTTTATTATATATATTTCCAATTTCATATTTTATATCATTAATAAATTAATCTTTATGGTATTTAATTTTAAATTTTATGTTATTTCTTTTTTGGGTATTATGATTCTAAAGCTAAAAAAGATGTAATGGTTTATTTTATAATATCATCCTTTATTAGGAAAGTTAATGATTAAATTTAGATGATAAAATATTGTAATCAATCACAAAATAAAATAAATATTCTTCATCCTCATTTTTTATTCACGAATTTTACATGTAATTTTAATATATTCCTTTTTTACTTAAAATTATTGAGGAATGTTTTAATAAAATATGACTTCGTTAATCTCACTGATCAAAAATCAATTCTCTTCCAAAACCATTTTTCTAAAATAGTTGAAAAAATTGAATTCTTCAAATGAATTAAAAAATAAATTTCTTCCATGTTTTATAATTTACAAAAAAATATATAAATAATATTAATATTTCTCAAACTAGGCCCCTTTGTGTGTTTTTAAAAATACAAAATGAATTTTTTATAGTATATTCCATGTATAAAATTTCATTGTTTCATGAACACTAAATCTTTTAAGGAATCATTTATAAGACTCAAAAATTATTTTAAGGGAAAATTATTTTAAATTTTTTTTATTATTTTCAAGGAAAATTACTTTTAGGGAAAATTTCATAGATTTAATGAACACTCAATAGAATTTCAACAAGTTTTTGTTATTTTCAATAAGTTTTTTTATTTTCATAGATTAAATATTTTTAATTTTCATAGACTCATTTTACATTGATTTATTCCTTTGCTATTATTCACTTTATTAATATGAATGATTTATGATTATGTCTATTTATTGGGGAAAAAAACAAATTATTCAAGTTTTTCCATTACTAATGACTATGTTAATTTTGTTTCACCCATTTCATATAAGGAATGAATTAGACTTATTAATGATAGGTGGTTCAAATTTTTACGAATCCCCACAATACATTGACAGGTCCCACGAGACAAATCATTTGGCCAAATTAAATGAGGTTTTTCCACTGATTTAAATTATCATTAGAATGGTATTCAAAATGTATATTTAATGTTTAAAATAATTCATTCCCCTATTCTAATATTATTATTTTTTCAATGTTATTATTCTATTATTAATAAAATCAATGGTTATGTTTCAGGATCATGTTATTATTAATATTGAATTTTTCTATCATCATTTATTCTTTCCATGTTATTCTTAAAGTTATAATTAATTATTAAATGGAACAAATTTTAATCATATAACATTACATACTAATTATTTTTTAGGAATTAATTATATATTTATCTAATTGTAAACCCTTATTTAGAATTAGATGTCACCTATTTCTTATGTTTTTCTTCTCATGGATGCCACGAAGTGTTTTATAATTATATTTCAAGGATACGCTAAAGGAAATAAAGATGATCTTGAAGAGAATACATTTTTTATAATATGATTTTTGTAACTTTCCTGAACCTAGATTCCACTCAACAATGCCCTGAGACTTGTTGGCTACAAATCCTCAATTCATCTCCCCCAAGTTTAGAGGATGAGGACAAGAAGTGAGGGCATAAGTTTGTTAGTGGGGATACAATTACCTCATTACCAGAGTATATCACAGTATAAATCAACATCATACAAATATAAGAGTTAGTGAAATAAGCAGTAAAATAAAAAGACAATTGTTATATACCATGAATAGATAGCTATCTCAAAAGAAAAATCATATAAAATTATTCAAATGATACATGTAAATAGAAAACATCCAAAATTGGTACATTTGAATACTATACAATACAAGTATCCAAAATGATAAAAAGGCCAAACATTGGACATATCATCATAAGCCTCACCTTAGTCCCATTCTCCACTAGCACCAAACCAATGATAAAAAACTAGTACTAGGGCACTGTCCCCTACCATCACCTACCACCATATCATTGCTTGGATCCCAAAGGGACCCAAATAAGGTGTGATATAAACAACAAAGTAGGTTTCCACAAATTTTTCTATATAGTTCTAAGTAGAAAAATTCAATAATCTAAACATGTGTATGTATAATGTAGTGTATGTATGAATAATGTGGCGTACATCTAATAGAACTTTTAATACCCAAAATACATTTTAGGTTCCCTAAAATAAGTGTTATCACCTAACAAGTAATATACAAGCAATACGAACAGAAAACACATCCACTCAATACACCAACCCATATCTTCTCCACATGGTCTTTCTATATAAAGAATCCATATAAAAACCCATGGCCTTACCATATATCCAAATTCATATATCCCATGGTCATTCTTTATAATGAACTGTATCACCATTTTCATGTCCTTGCTTTATAAGGATATGTAGACCTAGAAGGGCTGGATCCAAGGTGTTGAAGATCCCAGTTATCCTTGTTGAGTCCTAGGATCATCTTGATGGAAACCTGGTATAGGCACTGCTTAGATACAGGGGAAAATATGTAACGACATTATCTATATGAGTCCATGAAAGACAGATCTATAGCGTAGTAAGACCTAAATATTCCCATGGATTCAAAACCCTAGGATCACACACTATCCAGGGAATCCAGTACCACATTCTAAATACAAACAGATATTTCCAAGGAATCTATTAAAACAATCATGAATTCATAACATTTTACAATTTAAAACAATATGAGTCTACAAAATCATATAATCCATTTTATTTAAATTAATCTACAAGTTTAAACCAACCAATTTATCCCCATTATCCATTCAACACATCACATGTGTATACCCACCCATTAATCATGAAAATCCAGTTAATAAATACAAAAACAAGCAATGAGTAGACCCACCTATTTAAAAAATTCCATTTTAACATTTAATCAATTTATGGAATTGTATAATGTGTTAAAATAAGTAAAGTAAGAAATAAATCTTCTAATAATGTAAAACAACATCATTAATTACAACTATGCTTCCTTTATCTAGACACGCTCTATAACACACCCCTTGGGTTAGTCATTAATGATCAAAACTAGAGAAAATGCATAGTGAACTCCATGGGTATCCTCTTGTTGGGGGAAACCACAAACATATCTCAAGGATACTAATGTCATCCCTAACAGATCTCACTACATCTATTTCAGATTAACATATCAAGATTGGGTCGGTGTTGTAATGTTGGTGGGTAAAATAAAGGATGATAAATCTATAAATAATGAATAGTCGAAAGAAAATTATATACCAGTTACCTTATCACTATAATAGGGTTCAAATCCATTATCAGGTCTTGATTCACCTTGGTTTAGGAGAAATCCAAATTACAGATGATGAACAAGAAATTAGGGCATATGATCCTAATTACAAATAGCACAACTATTGTTATGAATAACTAGTAATGGAAAAAATAGAATCAAGATCATACCAGCATGGTTCCAATGAGACCGACAATGGAATAAATGGAGTCTGATTGACTTCTATATCATTATAACTAGGTAATAGTGTTTTTAGGCATCAAAGGAGTGGAAACAAAAATTTTCAACGAAAAATTGAGGACCCTGCCACTATTTTTTAAAAAACATATTCGAGAAATTACACGATGTGTAATTTTCATAAATGATTTGTAACTTCCGTACACAACAATTAATTCCTTGATTTCCCTTTCTAATAAAAAAATCCTACACATCTTGAAATGTCAATGAATGAACCTGAAAAGTCTTGAAATTGGATTATATGACATGTATCTTAATTACACGTCATATAATTATCTTGTAGCCTATACTCAACCCTTGGACCTCTTCATTCATAATACAACCCATCCAGACCATGTCCTAACAGAGGTTCAAAGAAAAAAAATTAAATTTATCAACCATTGGATAGAAATAAGGGATCCACCCCTTTAGGAAACCACAATAGCATTCAAACTTCTCCAATTAATGTAATTCTTCTATATGTATCCCTCTTCAAGGGTGGTCAATATTCGTAAAAAAAATTGGACACTGAGCACGTATGTTGGTCTCCCATTCCCAAGTCTCATTCTGTAAATGTTCATGTTGTAATATCACCCATACTAGAGGAACTTACTTGGATCGGAAAACATTTGTGTTCCTATCAATGATATGAATCATATCTTCCTTAAAGAATGCATCAACCTACTACTGAACCTTCTGTAGTGAAAAGAGTGAAACTATTACAAATTATAGTGGGGTAACTAAGATACATGGAATATGTTTTGAATGTATTCATATATTAAAGGAACATACAATAGATTGGTTACTAATATAACTCTCTCCAGAATATAAAATGGCCTAACATATTGTGTTGAATTTTTACCCTATCACCTAATCTATATGTGTCCCCGTCTCAATAAAACACCCAAAAAACCCAATCCTAAACTTTTAGCTCTAGAGGTCATCTATGATGACCTGTGTAAGATTTATAATGAGAATATTAAATATCCATCCACTTCATAATCAACAGGACCTACTCAAAATTCTCCTATATGGGATATGGTCCATGTAAAGTTACTTAACCTTTCTTTTCTCAACACATGAATGATCCAAATGTTCTATACTATTAATCCTCATTACATTACATCATGGTTTTCTTTTAATATCTGTTATTGTAGGATAACTCAACTATGGGAATGTGCCCCTCCCAAGAGACCCTAAAATCCTAGATGCATGATTACAACTTGTCCTCCAGTACCTATTTCATTTTCTCTAACTAGATATTATTTTAAGGATAGAATGTTGTTCTCTAAACCACCTATATACAAAACTCCCTATGATAAATTTTCAATATATGTGAAGTAATGTGAGAAAACCTATCTAAAACGAATGTCTAATAGGTCCTATGAAGTCATTTTATCTCATAGATGTACAATTTTTTATGATCATCCACACTGAATGTATCCATAATTGGAAAAAAATGAGCAACATTCATGACTCTATCAACAACAACCCCCACTGTATCATTACATTAAGGTATCCTAGGTATACTATTCATGAAATCCATCATGACATCATCCCATTTCAACTCTGGAATATGTAATTTATGTAAAATCCCAGATGGTGACTGATGTCCTTCCTTCACCTACTTCTAAGTGGAACAACATGTAACAATACTATATTCTTACCACTTTATACCCATATACCAATACTGATGTCGCAAGTCTTAGTTCATCTTTGTGACTCTAGGGTGTACTATATAAGATAAGCCTGAAACAACAACATCATCACCTCACAGGTATCCACTAAAACACAAATGCATACTGGGATGTGAATGATCTTATCTTTTCTGATGGTCCAGCTGGGTGGTGGGTCCTCACCAAACACACACTCCCATAGGACTAGACTCTTAGAATCTAACAACTGCCTTAGTCTCACTCTGAATAATAGGTCAGAGATAATAGCTAAGGATGATAGAAACATCTTCCCTTGAATATTGTGTATCACCAAGTGCATATTATAAAATAACTTCATAAGCTTCTTCTCTCTTCTGGCCTACCGCACTGCATATATTTGAGTCCTCCACCTCATTCCATCAGCCACTACATTTCCCTTACCATGCGTGTAGGCAAGCTCAAAGTCAATGGACTATAGTTACACCTCCCACTTCCACTGCCTCAAATTAAATCACATTTTTTAAAAATATACTTGAGGTGGTTGTGGTCCTTGTACACCACTGGAATATCTCCTAGTAAATAATGTCCCAAAAAGAACAATGTGTGAATAGCTACAAGTATATTGAGATCGTGCATCAAGTAATTCCTCTTATATGTCCTCATATGAAGATATCCATATGCTATGACTCTATCCTCCTGTATTAGCACTACCCCCATCATGATACCTAATATGTCATAATACATACTGTAACACTTCCTTTTCTTTATTAGTATATGGACTTGTGCTGATGTCAACCATTAATTCCACTCATGAAAGTATATCTTATAAGAATCTAACCATATAGACTTCACACCCTTCTTAGTCAAGTTCGTTAGTGCTTCTGCTAAGTGTGAGAAGTCCTTTATGAAATTAATTTAGTAACTAGCTAGCCATATGAAATCACGTATTACAAAAAACGTCGATGTGATGTTCTTAGGAAACTATAGCTATCACCTTCTCTGGGTCCACTAATTCTCATGTCTCTGAAAATTTGTGACCAAAAAATAGAAACAGATCCTTCCAAATGTGTCGCTTTGTGAGATTAGTATATTTATGACACTCCCTCAATGTATACGAAATGATCTCATGATGGTTGGAATGGTTTTCATGATTTAAAAAATACTCCATGATATTTTATAAGAAAACCACCCCAAACAATTCAAGTAAGAATAAAAAACATGGTTAATCCAAGCCATTAAAACAGGTATATTATTCATGAGACTAAATGGTATGACTGGATACTCATATAGAATATACCTTATATAAATGCATATGTGATGTATGTATGTGTTATTAACATAAAGCTGATGATATATGGACCATAAATTGAGTATTGAGAACACTGGGTAACCTCAAAGATGATAATATAGATCATCTATCATTTGAAATGGATATTTGTTTTTAAACAATAATTGGGCTAGTTTTCTATAGTCCACGCATAGCCTATGTGTTATGTCTGCCTTTTTATCAAAAAGGAATGCAAAAAACCCATTGGTAATTACTTGATTGAATAAAAGCCTTCAAATATAAATCCTTTGGATACCTCTTGAGCTCCTTCAATTCTATCATAGCCATCCTATAAGGAGAAATGGGTACCGATGCAGCTCTTGACACAAGTTTGATGGAGAACTCTGCTTCTCTCTTAGGTTGTATCCTAGAAAAGTCATCAGGAAAGACATCCCTCAAGCACTCACCACATGTTGACTGTAAATCTAAATCACACCCTAATCATCAAAAACAGACTAGCAATCTGGGCTATCATCCCACCCATCCCGCAATGATCTGGTCCATATTTTCTTCCATATACATCTCATTCACCTTTTTGAGTAAACAGTTCACCATTTGGTGGTGTGATGGTCACCTTCTGGCGATATCAATCAACATAATCTTGATAATATACCAAACAATCCATCTTGAGAATGAAGTCAAACACTATCATCTCAAGGATATGAAGATCCCAGATGACGTGACACCCACAAAACTCAATGGGGAACTTTATGAACAGGAACAAATCACTTATTCAGATTACCAATCATGTTACTTTTGTAAAAAATCCCTCCTGAAACCACATAACAAGCCCATGGATGTTCACCATAGGTACACATATGAAACTATATGAACCCCCTTTATCAAAAAATGAGGATTCAATTTTAGAGGCTATTAAGATCGAAGCTCTCACCATGTATAGTTTGATACCCTGCTCCTCAGGTGTAGGCTGTACAGAATTTAAATGGCCCTCCCCACGTCCATGTTGCACAACATCACTACCCAAATTTTGTCCATGTTGATGTCTAGATGTAACTAGAATCTGGATACCTATGCCATGTCCACCACTACCTTAGAATTATTTTCCCACACTACTCCAACACCCTTTCTGATGTGGAGATAACGAACCTTATCCCAAACATGGTGTTAGAGATGACCCCCTACAACTGGTAGTTAGAGGGAAGGTTCTACAAAACACCTACATGTGTCCAATTATTCCACAAGCGTGATATATTATTGGGTCATGGTCACAATGACTATTCATATGGATTCTCTTACTACACTGGTTAGAAAACATTGAGCTGGCAATTCTCACAACCTTATTGGTGCTAATCACAAAGGTATCCTTAAAAGATTCTTCTTTCCTAAAATAGTACATCCACTGGGTTAAGAAACACCACGTCACTTCTTTATACCCCAAGCGTCCATCAGGTTTAACTATGTAATTTTAATATGATTCACAATTTTAGTGATTGAGGTCAACTTGAACACATTAATGTTATATATTATAGAATGTCTATGACCTTCCTCGAAGCTCTCTCACTAGACAGCTCATGTATAGGATACATTTACAAAAAACACTACAACTCTATAAGGTGTTATTTGTACCCCATAACTATCTTCACACCATGATCCAGTCAGATGAACACACTATTTCTCTCTTTCCATAGTGTCGTGAGAAAACAAAGTGGTATAAGTTGGCCTAGAAATCAATGCAACACAAATCTCAAAGCCCTTTAGCCTGGTTCATTACATTTCCACAGCACTTTGCTTCTCCCCATAGCATGTATGTAGAAATCTTAAACCTCCTCTCAAGTGGTGTCTCTATATGTGTAAAGATAACTGTAATAGTATCATCTCACATATTAGTAACCTATAGACCACCATCCTCAAAACTTTTGGGAGGTTGTTTCCCCTTGAAAACTCATACAAGCTCAGTCATAGTAAAGTTGCACCTAAGAAGTCTATATATATCAATAGAATCTCTCACGGAAAAATGCTCAACACTTTGGTCCAGAACAACCCCTGGTTCCGCAGCTAGCACGTAAGTAGGATGAACTATTATCCCATGTCTTACTGCCTCCGAAGTGTGGTTGGCACCTCCAATGTGGCTTGACCCTTAAGGTCTTCATGGTGGCATGTTTCTATAATTCAAAACCCAAACCTCTTAAAATATTGATATCTAATCTAAAACTTAAAATTGTATAAAAGGTAAAACCCTTGATAGAAACATGTCATAACCCATAGATTGCTCCTAAAATTCATGATTATATAAAGAAGAACCACCAAAATCACTAGAAACATTGTCTCTCTCCCACTGAAAATATGAGTCTAGGTCAATTATCTATTTTTTATTTTATAAAATGTCATTTAACAATCTCATTTTCATAATATATGACACAAGGTCCACCAATTTCTGATCCATGAGTGACCATAATAATTCATGAATCAATATTTACTTCCCGTATAATGCATACTTATGAAATTCACGTAATAATAGAATTTTAAACCAGTAAAGCATTTCCCGGTCCATACGAACCCGTAAACCTTATTAATTGAAATATGACATCACTTTTTTATCCACTGCATATGATATAAAACTATTGTAGGAACAACTTTCCTGGAACCGGTCACAACAAAATGCGTAAGATAATTCATCCATAATGGCACGACATAATGCATGACATGTGATTTATAACATGTGCCTATATGATGAATGGGAAGGTAGACCCTCACTCATCCAGTTCCAGTGGATACAAAACCCAATCATATCAATAGTTACAACAAAAATGATGTGTGCGACCCAACAGTTAAATAAAATAAAATATAATTATCAAAATATAGAAAATCAATAATCGATTTGAGGCAATTTATCTTTTCCATATATGTGGGTCGGCTACTCCTGAGCATAGCCCATTTCCAAATTATATTTCCTACCTATCCTAGTCTAATTTCTCCAAATACTAAATCAATAAAAAACCACCTCTTTTTCCACTTTTTATTATCCCAAAGTCAGATTCCACTCAGTAGTGCCCTAAGCATGGTTGGCTACATGGCCTCAAGCAAATCTCCCCAAATTCTAGAGTCTATTGACTAGTAGTGAGGGAATAGGTTTGTCAATGGTGTTCATATTCCATCATAACTATAGTATATCATAGTGTTAGTCTGCAACATATGGAGAGATGAAGCATTAGAACCAAAAGACAACTAATACATAGCATGAATAGACAAAAATATAAAAATATGGCTCATAATAAATGATGGAATTGTAAATTTATCAGGAAAAAAACAAAATAGGTATATGTAAATACAATACAATACATGTATACAATATTAACAAAACAAAAAAATGCTCCCATAGCATCGCAAGCCTCAGCGTGGTCCCATGACCCCCTTCTCCAAAGCAATGATCATTTACTAGTAATAGGGTGCTCTCCCTAACCATAACCTGCAACCAAATAATCTATTTGAGTCCCCAAATAGTCCAAAACCAGTTGTGAGATAAACATAATAGTAGGATTCAACCCAATCATCAATATAATTCTATGAACCAAAATGAAATAAGATGAACTTATGTAAGTTATCAACAATGTAAGTGTGAGTTCCCATGGCATATGTCTACTACAAAATGTAATTTCAAACATCCTATCATGTTTCTATGAAATAAGTATTATCTTATAACAAGGAATATAACTGTAATATAAAAAAAATACATAGGAATTCTATACATCCATCCATATATTTTCAACACCGAAATGTCTTATATATAATCCATATCAAAAACTAAGATCCATGTTGTACAACCAAAGTCATTTATCCCACAGTTTTGTCATAAATTGAAGTGTATCAAAATTTACACATCCTTAATGTATAATGATGTGTATACCATGAAGGTTCATATCCATGGTGTTGAAGACCAAGTCATCCTCATCGAGTCCCAGGAGCATATAGATGGAAGCACAATATAATGATTGGTTGGAGTCCTAAGAGCATGTTTATTTACATTTACTCTGTGAGTGCAAGTAAGCCGGATCCAAGGGGCAGTGAGACCTAATGAATCCCATCAAATCAAGACCCTGGGAGTATAGTCTATCCAAGGATTGTACTACCACATTCCAAATTAATGGAGATCCATCCATGGAATATCTTTAAACTATCATAATTACATATAATTTTTCAATTCAAAACCAAATGAGTCTACTCACTATTGTAATCCATTTTATTTAAATCAATTCCACATGTGTATACCCATAGATTTATCACCATTATACATTAAACACATCCCATTCTTATGATGACCCATTAATCATGGAAATAAATTTAGGGAATCTATAAACAACCAATGAGTATACCCACCCATATAAAAAATTCATTGTATATTTTAATCAACATAGGCATGGTATAATATGATAACATAAGGAAAAAAATAGTAAATCTCCTAAGATTGTAAAACAAAATCATTAATTACAAATGAGATTACTTAAACTAGGAAAACCCAAGAACACACCTCTTGGGTTCCCCATCAAATGAAAATCTAATGAAATGCATGGTGAAACCCTTGGGTGGCCTCCGATTTTGGAGAACATTTACCAAATCATCTAAATGAACCTATGGGAATCCCTAACAGGTCGTACTACATCTATATTATATTGACATGTAAAAGCCATGATTTTGTTAAAAATGCAGGTGGATAAAAAAAGGAGTATAAAACTATAATGAATCAAAATCCAAAAGAAAAATTTAAACCACCCCCCTTAGCTCTGCGGTGGAGTTCTCATCAAGTATCGAGTCCTAATTCAAAAAAAATTCGGAGATATCTGAGGGAGAGATGAATAAAGATAAATAAAGGGAATATGAACTTATAACCAAATAGTGCAGGAATTGTTCCGAAGAATCAGGTCCAGCTGAAAATCAATCAAGATCTTATCTATGTGTACCCATAGGATCAATGGAAGAGGAAATGGAGTTCAGATGACTATTAGATCTGAAAAACTATATAATAGTGTTTTCAATCTTCAAATGAGAGATAAAAAAATTATTTTTTGAAAAAATAATGGCCATTTCCTCATTTTGAATAAACATAGAATGGATATTACATGATGTGTAATTTCCTAACATGGGGTGTAATGGCCTATTTTCCCTTTCTGAAAAAGATAACCTACACATCATGAAGGTTCATGGCCTGACCATAACACATTGTGAAATTGGATTACACGATGTGTATCCCAATTACATGTTGTGTAATTGGTCTGCTACCAGCACACAGCCCTCCAACCTATTCTTTCCCAATACAACCACACTATCCCATGGACCGGCATAAAGTCTAGTCCAAAAATGGAAATTTAACAACCATAAACCTAAAATTGAATATCCATACGTTAATGAAAACCTAGGATCTTACATTTCTAAATGTCTGTAAATTTCATGTATGTATCTTGTTTACCAGGAATACTAAATTATTTGGTCCTTCGGGATGTGATTACTTGTATCTTATCCTAATGGATTAATATAACCATCGGATATAGTCTATTAGTTATAGGATGTTTACAATGTGAATAAAAATAATATGAGATTCAAAATTTAAAATAAATTAATTTAATTGATTTCATAAAAATTACACTATATTATAAAACAAATTTATTAAAAATAACAATTTTACCATTACCCTAATCATTAGAATTAATATTGACAATCAGAATTTTATGCCCATGATTGAAATTTTCAATATTAAATAACATTATAATTTATTTTCAAAAATATTAAATATATTTTGATAGAATTAATTCCAACTATTGTAGATAATTAATTTTAAATATGAGATGATGAAAAAAATGTAGATTAATTTTTTTTTTCAAATGATATACATAGATTTCATATAAATAACATAGAAACATTAATTGACTTATATTTATTGTAAATATATATTATATATAATGTAATTGAAAACAATTTTTTTTCATTTTTTTATAATTTTATAAAACTGATTATTTTCAATGAAATCTATATGTTTCATTATTCACCTAAAACAGATTATTTCACATACATCCCAAAAATTCCACTTAAGATTGTATTTTAATTATAAATCCAAAAATGATATAATTTTTTTCAAATTAAAACACTATAATTTTAATATTTAACTTTAAAAATACAATGAAATATTATTTTTCTATACGTAAATAGTTTATTAGAGTACTAACCAATCTAATTTCTTGTTTCTTACCATTAACTAAATAATTTTGGGTTAAAATATTATTAATATCCAATATAATGTAACATAACTAATAATAAATTTCTTTAAATATAAATTTATATCAAATAATTTTTTAATATAAAAAAAATACATTTCTATGCATTACATGATGTTATTCTCCATTTTATGTTAACTAATAGGATTTCATTCATATTAAATATACCCTTTAATATTTATATATATTTTATAAAATGTTTATTTATATTCAATCTTTTTAATTCATGTTCTATATTTTAAGGTCATATATAATATTTATAATTTCACATAATTATAATTTTTCTTTATTTGAGTTCCATGTTTTGTAAGATGATGGATAACAAACACATTGAATTATTTATTGTAATTAATTAATTAAAATCTAGTCATTCTACATTAACAAAAACTTTTAGAACCAATAAATGTTCTCATACCACTTTATAAAGACTTGGACCTATCATCTCGAATGAAATACTTGCATGGAATATTATAAAACCACCATTGTAGAATCAAATATTCCATAGGAAAATAACTAGTGGTATGTGGCTAAAATTGGTGTGATAACTATTCCATCAAATGTAATTCTGTAGGGTCTCACATAAATCTACTGAATTATTTGCATAAAAATTCTATTTGACACACACAAAATCTATAAACAAATAATATGGAGGAAATAGGGCCTACACAATAAAAAATATAATAATAGTAATCATATAATTGGTGTATAATAAATTAACAAGGTATCCAACTAATAGATATATGTGACACAAATCCCATACAATAAATAAACATTATAGTATAGTTTCTTATATATGTATTATTATAGATTTTAAGGCATATGTTATTTCTTTCAACTAAAATAATATCATTACAAAATATGATTCTATATTATTGAAACTAGACTAGACAATTAATTATATAAAATGTGATTCAAATTAAAAATATTTTATTAACTTGGAATGGATAATAACATGAAATGTACAAGAATCTATGTATTTTATATAGTGGATTACTACATACCATTTACTATTATATCCCTTTAAAACATAAAAATTAAAATGGGAGAACTAATAGAAAATTATAATGCGTCTAGAAATAGTAAATCCCCTCAATAATCTTTCTACTAGAAAATTATCATTAGTACAAATAAACATATAATGAAAAAACATTGATAAATGAGAAATAAAATTTTAAAATCCAAAATGAAATATATAAAAATTAGAAGTGTTCTTTGTGAAGATAGAATGTGAAGAATTTATCATTTGTAATAAGAGATATATAACCATTATATGACCTTTATAAAAAGTTATAGGGCTAGTATATATAATATTATTAAATATCTATTGATATTAGAATTACCTATATGTAGTTAGTATGCATAAATCTTATTTAGATTTTAAAAAATATATATTTTATTTAGAAATGTAATATTTTCTATAAAAAATTATATTTTAGAACAAGTTAAAAATTAATAATACATTTTCAAAAATAATTTTTATTCTAGTGTCATTTTTTCTATAAAATTTGAATTTGTGATAAAATTATTTCTTATAATAACCATTTATAATAACGAGTATTTAAAAAATCCATTTATGATTAGAAAACTAAATAAATAACACTTGTAGAATAATAAATCAATTTTAAGGGATTCTAATTTAATCAATCATTACTAAATATGATTTATTTAGATTCATTTTTATAAAATATTATATCTTTCAATTTTAATGACGAATTTATAATATTTGGATTATGTAATTTGACCAAACATATTGGATTTATTATAAAATTATTAATCATTAATTCATTTATTATAAAATATTTAGTAAAATGGTAAAATTATTTAATGGTAAAAATCCATATTTTTTAAAGAAGTCTTTTGTAATTTTAGAGTATTTTTATCTAAATAAATTATATTGATTACTATTAAAGTAGTTAGGTTATAATAATGCAATGATAACACTAGAGGAGGGGTGAATTTTGTGTTTTTGAGAATCATGACCGGACCCAGCATGTAAATCTATTTGCGATTTATATAGATATGAACTATTCATTTCTTAATGAAATATAAGGAGATGATAAACATATAGAATGAACACATCGATTTTATAGTGTATTGGGATATAAGGATCCTCTAGTCCACACCCACCAATTCTCTCTCTATGAGTATAGTGAATTTCACTAGAAAGTTCCTCATATAACTTGTCCTTCAAATCCAAAACAGATTAAAGGAATTTGTAACCATTACAATCAAGAATAAATAAGTCCTTCTAATTATTTTGCAGGAAACTAGTTATCCACATCTTGGAACATTAAGTTGAGACTCCACCATGACTAGTTATGAGGAGTCCAAACTCTAATAAATCTATAGATTATGATTTGTGTATGGTTTGGGTTAAACATAAAAATTACACCAGAAGTGGCTAATAAATTGATCTTCATCATCATAAATGAAATGTATTTCTGAAATAATAAATATGAATTGAACCTGGTTGAAAATTATATTATATTTTAATATAACATAATAACAATAGTACTCTAACAGCAATATGAGATTGAAATATCTATTAATTTCAAATTGTAGCGTCTTCAGAAAATAACAGAGTCAATTGCATTATGCAGTTGTAAATAAAAATATATTCTCAAGAATACAGTAGAGTATGTGAGTGTATAAATTTATTTTTCTAAATAACTTTTTGTATATTATATATAGTAGGCTACATTCTTTGGTATTCCACATCCAAGAAAACCTCATGATAAAAAACAGATATTCATGTATGAAATTAACATGGGATTCATTACATCCCTTAAAAATAAGAGGTATTTCCCACAATTAATTAGGATTATTTAATCAATCATAATGATTATTGAATAGTAAATTAAACCGATTTAATCACACCTTTAAATCAATCAAGATTATTGTAGAAATATCATATATATTCACAGATTTGAACTTATGATGTTTAATGGTCTAATGTAGGGTTACTTCATAAAAAGAAAAAAATACCAATTTAGGGTTCAAATCTATATAATTAATTCTTCAAACGTAAGGTTGAAAACATACGGTTGATCATAAAATGAATTTTTATGAACCATATATTTGTTTCTTAAATGTAGGGTTCCTTAACATGTAGCGATTTTAACCTTGATTTCTCGTCTTAACAAACTTAATAATTCATATAAATGTATGGTTAAATATTCATTATTTTTTTGAAAACATAGGGTTGATGATATATAGATAAATTTCTTAATGTTGGGTCTATTCCTTATGTTTAGTTTAATAATATAGGGTATGAATAATGATTCCAAAAACATAAAAACAGCTTCCAAATACTCTTGTAATTATTCCTTGTGAATTAAAATCGTGAATATAATTCCAGCATAATATTGTAATGAATTTTGATTTCCTAAAATACACATAATGTAATATCATTCAAAAAAAAACAAGGGAATTTTTCATCATCAAGATTTTTTAGTTTTATGGAGTTTTGTTGAGACAAAATATGCCGAATAATCTCCCCCTTTTAATGATCTCAAAATCCATAAAATAATTTAGAAACATTTTTAAACACTAGATAAATAATATTTTGTATTATCAAGGAAATATTTGGATTTCAAATATCAATTTTAATTTTAAAAAAATTATTTTGAATTTCAATGTTTTTTTACCCAATTATCTACCCCGTTTTTTTTTATAAAAAATAATTTTTTTACAAAAGGTGATTTTTTTAATTGTTCACAGAATAATAATTGAATTTCAATATTTCACTATTTTGATAAATAAGAAATTAATTTAGGTAATAGATATAAACATAAAATAAAATATTTAGTAGAAGCACAAAATATAAAATTGAAAACTGAAATTTTATTATAAAAACTGTAAAAATACATTTGAGTGTTGTCCATTGAGGAAAGGGTTTAAAAAATATATCAGGATGAAGGTGAATTATTTTTATCATGATCATTTTTTTGTGCTTGTTCAGGTGAAGGCTATGTCACTATAAATTTTCATTTTAATTCAAAAATATTATCTTGTAACCTTTCTAATAGAATTTCTACAAACCTCATTATCAAAAATAATATCTTTTGAAAAATATTTAGCTTTTCAGCCAAAAATAATTTAAAAAATTCTTGAAAATACTCTACTATCTGAAAAATGAGATACATTATCACTGATCCTATTAAGTATTAGCCTGATGTAGAGTTCATGTGGTGTCATTTTATCAAAAAGTTATATATTTTTATTCAATAGAACTGACAGGGGTGCACTATTACACAAAATATTATGATGCCTTTTATTAATATAGGTCGTTAATTATGTGATGGATTGATATATCCTGATTATATCTAGTGATGTTATAGGTGTAGATGAAAAAGATGATAACTAACTAAAATCTTTTTTATTTGATGAAAATTTATTTCATAGATACCATTTCAAAATTGAATTTTTTTAGAAATAGTTTCATATTTCATCATCCCACAATAGTCAAATAAATCTATTTTAAAAAAATAAAAATCCTTTTTTGAAATAATTGTTTTTTGAGATCTTGATGTTGGGTATAAATAGATTATAATTCATTCCTTAAAAACAAATTATTTTCTCAAATCATATAGTTATTTCATATATTCTTTAAATTCTTTTCAAAGACGTTATTTATCCACCTCGAACTTTTTAATCTTTATAACATGTTATTCTATCTGATTTGAAAGGGTATTACATTTTTCATTAATTTTAATTATATAATTGAGAAGAAACGTCAATAATAGGTAATGATTTATCAACAAGATTTTAAATAAAAAATTTGAAACCATCAAGGACCTCTATCCTTTCAATATAACCATATTAATTTAGTTCTATGGATTGACCAATGGTGGAGATAGCCTCAATTTAGAAAATCTCATTTGTCTTAGTTATGGAATTATATATGTGGAAATTTTATTGAGTGGTTTCTTTGTATTGATTTGGTTGATAGATAACCCAAAGTTCATTATCTTGAATTTATTCTTGTTGACATGTTGTCTAATATAGTTCATCAAAATGAACTTAACGAGTTTCATATCCAGATCCCAAAACATGTAATTTAGAATATGGTTTTTCTCTAATCAAAGATCTTAAGACAAGTTCCTCATGATTTCATTCTTATAAATATTATTCTGTATAATCTCTGTCATCATATCGAATTATTATTTTGGTATGTTGAGTGTTACATTCAATTATAGATTCTCCAACAACAACATTTCATAAATACTTTATGTTCATTTTCTCCCCCTAGGACAAAGATCCATATTTTTGTTTCCCATATGCACTATAAGGCATTAGCTTACCATTTACTATACTGTAAAAGAAACTAATGTTTCTTATAGTAGAAGAATTCATGACATTGTTGGGATAAAATTTTAATCCAGAATCAAAAATAATAATCAAATTTTACTAAAAATGAGAGATAAAGTATCCATCTATAATCATAGAATTAAATCCATGTCTATGAATGGAAAAAATAACTCCGATATAATATCATATATCAATGAATGTAAAAAATGATGTCACTAAGGGACAAAAACATGATATACTAGTCTAGGAATAAAATCATCTACATATCTGATACCCTTTAAGTAATAGAATATTGAATAATCATTGCCTCTTCGGTGGTGGCGAAGTGGTGTAGGGCCGAGGGCCATAGCAATGGTGTTCGATGAGGTATAGGTTTTGATTCAAGGGAGACCTCTCTTAGTGTAATTTTCACCTACCATGTATCACTCATCTTTTCGGGTCATCTGGTGTCTCATGAAGTGGGCAGAATGGGTGCACTTCACCTGGATGATAGATTTCTATCTCGAACCATCGCTAGTTGAGGTGTTACCTATGGGACGCTATGTCATCTCAGCGAGAAATGATTTCACCAAGGTTTGGGCATCTCTGGATGACCTCTTCATGGGAAGGGGGGTTCTTGTGTGTAGATGGTCTGAAAAGGCCACTCTTGGGGAATCCCTTTTAATAGAAAAAAATTACATGAATAAACATTTCGAAGACCTTCTGGTCGGCCTCATGATCCATTAAAAACATTTTCATAATATTTCTATATTTAAATTGGATTGAAATAATATATTAAAATTTATGATATTGATTTCCAATTGACTGAAGATCAAAATGGAATACACATTCAAGAGAGAATTTCAAAATCTATAAAATGTATTCTAAATAGATCGATAACTCGTTATATTCTATTAAAGAAGATATCATATCATTAGTTTCACTAAAGCTAAATTGATAATAACTATAAAAATAATTCAGTACTACTTCATAATGTAAATCTATATTCTCCACAAAAAATATAAACTGTAAACCTTGAAACTCAAGATATTTCTGGAGTAGAAGGTTTGTCTCATAAAGGCATTAAAAATCTATGACATTTCCTTGAAGAATTTTTTTATAATGGGACTATATGATACTAAAAGATCACTCGGTTATCATTCATCTATTTACATGGTTTTCATTATTTCTATGTATCTAAAGGTTTTCTGGTTTTTTGATTCTATGGTTTTGAATAAAGAGTAAGGATTTGGGAAGTCAAAGAGTTTAAAAATCATTGGGTAAGGAAAGTTGATGGTTATTCTTATTGATGATGACGTGGTTTGGTTTAACTTGCGGATTATGTTGTTTATTCATTAAATTTGTAGTTATTGAAAACCCATGATTTAAAAATAAATATGGGAAAAATTTATTTATGAAAATAAATGAAATATTATCATTACTATGAAATTAAAGTAAATTCAAATCAAATAATGACAAAAAAACAAATTTAACCCAAATAAATTAATAAATACTTATATAAAATTAAATAATAATGTCTCCTTATGAATAAAATCAATTCTTCTAGTAGGAAGTGGTTTAGTAAAAATATCAGCTAATTGATATTCAGTATTTTCATATTCTAATGTTATATCCTTTTTATGAACAAGACCCCTTATAAAATAAAGCGTTATTTTTAATATTATTAGTCTTATAATGACATATATGATTTATTTGAAATAATTATATCACATGTATTATCACCAAAAATATTTATATTATTAATATATATACCAAAATTCGTTCGGGTGTATTTCATCAATAAAAATTGTGCACAAAAAATACTAGCAGAATCATAATCTAATTCTTCCAATTTCATCATATGAATATGAAACTAATTTAAAATCAAATGATATTGGGAAAACAATAGATTAAAAAATGTACATTTTAAATATCTAAAAAATTATTTTAAGAACACTAAGATGGTATTCTATTCGATTTGATTAAATCTCTTCACATAAACATACACAATAATAATGTCTGGTCATCAGGTAGTAGGACATAATAAACTATGAATCGTACCTCTATGTAACTTTTTGTCAAAAGGATATGTAGATTCTTCCAAATCATGTTGTATATTGGTACACTTATGAGGGGTATATATCTTACTAATTTCAAGTAAAATCTTTTTCAATAAATCAATAATATATTGAAATTGATTTAAAACATTCCCATTATATTTTTAATTAATCTGAAATCCTAATAATAAATCTATGTCTCTAATCATACACATTTCAAATTAGTTTTTCATTAGATTTGAAAAATCATTACAAATATTATTATTTGATGAAACTAAGATACCATCATCAACATATATTTTTACTAATAAAATATGAGAATAAACAGTTTTATTAAAAAGGGTAGGATCTAGTAATCTTAAATAAAATCAATTTTCTAATAAAAAAGAGTGCAGTCTTTCTTACCAAGATCTATGTGATTTTTTATACCCATTATGATATTTGATATATTTAAAAATTGCATTAGGTTTATGAGGGTTTTAAAAAACATAGGGTTGTTCAACGTAAACATTCTCTATTAAATATCAATTTCAAATGGAAAATTAAACATTCATATGATATAATTTAATATTAATATGAGAAGTATAAGTAAAAAGGATTATAATGAATTCTAATCTAGCTAAAGTTATATGGGTTTCAAAATAAACTAAAATTTCTTTTTAATTATATCATTTTAATAATAATCTTTTTTTTGTTTTTTACTATGATCCCTTTATGATCTAGTTAATTTCAAAAGAAACACTTAGATTCTATTACTAGAAAATCTAATGGTAAATCTACTAAATCCCAAACATCATTTCTTCAAAAGTGGTTGAGATAATCTTGTATTTCTCACAGCCAAATCTCATCTTAAAAGGATTCTTCAATAGATTAAGACTCTAACTGAAATGTAAAGAAAAAAAATCAACTAGGATTCTAACATTTCTTATAGTTCTTGTACATGTATCATGGTATCCTATAACATTTTCTAAGGTATGGTTCATTATGGATCTAGACTATATCAGAAATACAGTTCTTGGTTCTTCTATTTCTTGTTCTTTTGAACTGGAATGAATTTTATTTATACCATTTTCAAAATTAGATTTAGGGGTTTCAAGCCTCGGGTAGTCTAATGAATTAATAATTTCAACCTTTTCATCTTTCTTTTTAATAAAAGTGTAAATTTCATCAAACTTCAAATGAACTATTTCTTCAACAATCCTTGAGTATTTATTAAACACTCTATAGGCCATAGAACAAGTACAAAATCCTAAAAATATAATTTCATTATCATCTAGATTGAAATTACCAATTTTTCCAATAGAATTAATGAAATACACCTTTCATCCAAATACTTTAAAGTATTTTACATAAGATTTTATATTATTCCAAGGTTCATATGTTTTTTTAATAATAGGTATTATTAAAACTCTATAAACGATATAGAAGTTTGTTCTTATGGATTCTTCCCATAAGTAGGTTAGAATAATTTATTCATTTAGAATATTCCTTCCAATTTTATGAATATATATTTTTCTTATTACAATATTTCCATTTTATTGAGGTGTTCTTGCTACTAAAAATGTGTGTTTTACACCCATGTATGGGGAAAGAGAATTAATTTCTTGAAATTAATATTGTTCACCATGATGAATTCTCAATGAAATTATTTTAAAATATTTTTCATTTTGATTAATTTTTCACCAAATTTCAAAAAAATTGAATACTTCACTTTTCAGTTTTAGAATGAAAACCCAAGAAAATATTGGAAAATCATCAACTAAAACATAAATAAATAGTTTACCAGACAAAAATTATATTATATATAGACCAAAAAAATCTATATGGATAAGTTCTTAAGGTTTATATGAATAAATATTGTTAATATATTTTAAATAAAATTTAATATATTTATAAAAAATTCATGCATTGAAGAATTTATAATGACAAAACATAGTAATAGGAAAATTAGAAATGACATGTTTCTTATAAAATGTATGAAATTTATATATAATAAAATAACCAGGTCTTCAATTCCAAATAAATTTCTAATTTTTCTTAGTATTTAAGAAATTTAATTTATTTTATACATAACAAATTTAAGTCCAATGTATAATCATTTTCAGTTCTTAGTGCCCTAAATTTATGGATTTTATCAATGAGAAATGGGAAGGATTTGAATAAATAATCATGTAGAAATAAATCATCACAAAGTGGATAAATAATTATTAATTTGGTCTTAAACCCCTGTACATACTACAATTTTTTGATTGAGATAAACATTGGATTTACAACCATTTCAACTCTAATGATCTTTCCTTTTTCATTTATTCCAAAAGTGACCAAGTCATTTTTATTTGATTAATTTTATAATAATTGGATGAGTCTCCACACACATGTCAAAAAAAAGCCACAGTCCACATACGATAATTTTTTGTTCATTCTTCCATTTTCCTTTAAAATGATAAAAAAAAAATTTGGTAACCATTTTTTTAGGTACAATAGTTTCTACATCCAATGAACTAGGAATCCAGATCAGCAAAATGTTTCCATAATCTAAATTATAAGTATCTTTAGATATATTTTTTGGAAATAAATGATTTTTTAATACCACTAATTTTAGTATTTCTCAAATAACATTTTTTAGAGTAATGATATTTTATTCCTCTAAAAAAATTGAAAAATTATTTGAATTAGACAAAAAAATAATATTTTTTAAATTTTGAAATTTCATCCAGACATCCTTTTCAATATTTTATTCTTTTAATAAAATTTTTCAATGAATCCCATTCCTAGTCATTTATTCCATTGTAAAAACAAGAAAACTCTTTTTTATTATTATAATTTATCTTATAGTTAATTTATCCTTTTTCCATGATAAATACATTGTGTTGTGTGTGAGTTAAATTTTTCAATTAGATCTTGATTTTATTTAAATTAGTGTCTCTTTAATGTAAAATAGAATAATAAACATTTTATTGATTTATTATTCCTTATTAATGAATCATATTTATCTTCTATCATAGAACAATAATCATCCAATTAACTATATTAAAAACTTCAAGAGTTAGAGGTAGATGAATAATAATTTTGTACGTCTTCTTCTTATGTAGCCTTAATTTACATATTGGATTTGATATTTGGTGGATCTTAATCTAAATCATATTTTGAGGATATGATGATGTTTTCAACTACACTTCACATAGTATTCATGGATCTTTTTTTATATTCACAATAAATTTTTCATTGATATTTTATTTGTGTGCTATTTGTTCATCATTCAATTGTGGGTATTTAGGTCTAATGTGACACATTTTTTTGTATTCATGGATTCTTAATTCATGATGTTACATTTCATTATTCTTGTATTATTTTCTAAAGAGTCTTTTCTTCTTATATATTTTTCTAATCATTCTATCTAGCTGATCCAATTATATTTTAGAATTTAAAGTGTCTGCTTTTTTTATGTATTGAATTTTTGTTTTGATTTTTTATTATGCATCCAAGATTTCACATTGTAAGCAGTATTATCCCCTTTTTACTATAATCTTGTGTTATTCAGCTTCATATTTCATTTATTCCCCATAAACCATAATTTTTTCAATAATTTCCATCTTTTTTAAATTCTTGATATCTGATGATAGACATATTTCCATAGTTATATCATTCTATCTAGAGTGTAATACTCTTAGAACATTCAATGCATTATCATATCGACTGATAAGAACTCTAAAAATACTAAAATTGTTTATTACCTCTATTAACTATCCATCAATATATTTTATGATTTCACCATAAATAACTCTAAATGAATTCAACAACTTTTTAGAAGTATCATCTCTTATTTTTCTCATGTTATTTTTTCATTCAGAATAAGTTAAAATAGTTTTCCAAATATATTTTTCAGTTGGGAATTGTGATACTCAATTGAATTCATTAGGTCTATGGCCATAGATAATAGTATTCATTTCCTTAGAGTTGATGTCATATTCAGCCTCTATTTTAGTAGAATAATTGTTTGCTTTTTCAAGAATCACATATGGAGTGATGATATTTGAATAAACTATGAAGACCATATTATTTAGATACCTGATCATATGTGATTTCTAGAATCCATAGTTTTAAAATTAAAGTATAAAGATCTGGCCATATAAATTCCTTCTTTCGGATCATCCATTTCCATCTCATTTTTATAGACCATACTCAATTTAAACATTATTTATATTTATCCCAAAATTTCACCTTTGAAACCCATTGATTGGTCGAAATAATACAAAGATAACACAAGAGTGGGTGAATATTGTCTTTTAAAAAATCTTGATAATTTCTTGCTGGTAAATTTATTTTCAATTTATGAAGATATTTAGGGTTCTTTTAATTAAAAAATATAAGAAGAAGTAAAATTTAAAGAATTAAAACAACAATTTTATTGTGGTTTATGAAACATGGATCCCCTAGTCCACTCTTCCAGAACACTCTCTGCGGGGTTGGTGAATTTCACTAGAATATTTCTCTTATCATTATAACTTTAAATCCAAAAATGTGTGTCGATAGTTGACATCATCAAAATAATGGATAAAAAATCTTTATGGTTGTTTTACAGAGAACTAATTACCCACAGCTTAATACTAGAAGATGATACTCCACCTCAACTGAGTCCGAGCAGTCAAAATACCAATAAATCAAAATAATATGAATTTTTGATCGTTCTAGTTGAACTTCCCAATTAAAGTAGAAATTGATTATAAATGTATATGATTCTTAAAAATTAAATTCCTCTATGAATGAATAACCATGAAGCGATCTTGGTTGAAAATGATCTTCAATTTGAAAGGATGAAAATAGCAGTAGTATTCTAATAGTCATACGAGGTGGAAATATGAAGAACTCACTATGTTAAGACTCTTTATAAAATTACAGATTCGATCACACGATGAAGTGGTACTGTAAAATAAATTCACAATAATAGATTCAAATATATTAGTGTGTACCTATATTTTTCAAAATAAATTATGAGAGAATATGTAAAGTAGAATAATGGCATTGGTATCCTAGATGCGAGAAAATATCAAGATAGAATGCATCTATTCATGTATGAATTAAATAGGGGAGTCATAACATCCCTTAAACATAAAAGTATTATTCTATTATGAATACGGTTCATTGAATCAATCATAATGAGAATTGAATCAGTCATTGATAATATTTTATCAAATCATTAAATTTTGTAGACCATTATTGAAATCAGGGATAGAATCAATGATTCAAACTTACGGAATTGAATATTCAAACATAGATTCCCTTCATAAAGAAAAAAATACCAAATGTTGGGTTCAACATTGTAGCACTGATTCTCCGAATGTAAGACTGACATGGTAAGGTTGATCATAAAAGTGTGTTTGAGGAACCATATGTTTGTTTCTAAAAAATAGTGTTCCTTACTTACATTGGGTTTCATAACTATACAATCTCCTCTTAATAAACCTATGGTTCCATATAAACGTAAGGTTATTCTGCCATACTATTCTATAAATGTATGGTTGATGCTAAATAATTAATATTTTGAATCTAGTCTTCACTTCTTATGTTATGTTTTACAATGTTGGGAAAGACAAATGTATCTAGAAAACCAAAAATCATTTCAAAAAACATAAATGAATATACAGTGTTAATTAAAATCTTGAATATATATCTAGAATAAATATTTCAATGAATATTAATTTCCTACAATATACTTAATGTGATATAATTTAATAAAAACAAGGGTATATGTCAGCATCAAAATCAACATGTTTCATAGAGTATTTTTGAGAAACTTCATTCCCAATAAAATATTCATTATTATATAATTTTTTAATATTTGAAAGATATATTAAAATTAAGTTATTAATAATTGATATAAAATAATATTAAGAGTGCATAAATTTTAAAATGTATATTTTATATAAAAAAGAATTAATTATATTTTATAATCTCTTTTAAATGATTAATTTCACATATTTAAACATAGAATTAGATTACATAGAGTTTAAATATATAATATCTGTATAAAATTTAGGTATCAAGGTTAATTTATTTTTCAATTATGTTTATATGTTAATGAGGTATAAGTTATGTTAAAATGGGAATGGTGAAATTTGGTAAAAATGGGTCAAACAAAGTGGGAAATATATTAAATATCCAAAAAAACAAATTCATAAATTTTTTATATTAGGGGATTACAAAATCACCTCCCATATGATTCCACCTTCCTTCCACATTCACTTTAAAATGACATCATTACACAATAGAAAATGAATATTTTTGTAAATACCACTCTATACTCACCTATAAAAGGACTCATTCTCTACAAATCCAAAAACATTAATTACATAAAATTGTCTCTAGATTACCAAAACAATTTAAATCTCTAAAACATTCAAAAAATTTAGTTATATTCTATATCTATGAATTGGGTTTTAATATATCATTCTAAAGGAACCCTTGTTAAGAAAGTGGGAATTCATTAAAGAGTCTGCCCCGATCTTCACCATACTTCTCACTTACCATATCATATATAATGTTTTTAAATATAATTCCCAATAAAAATTTTATTATCTTAGAATATTTATACTTTAAAAAAATTAGTCTAATATTATATAAATCTATTCTCTTACTCATTCACCAATATATCATGTTCTTGTTTTGGTTGTTTTAACCCCCTTCATGAACAATTTTATACCCACCTCATCATTTTTGAAGTTAATATGTATAAATAAATTAATATTAGTTTGTATATTTTATTAAAAAGTATTGGTTTTATTTAGTATGGTTCATTATGTGTTAAAAATATTAAATTTCATTATAATTTACCTAGTTCTTATCAATAAATTACAATAAACATACTCACCATATATTCCATTATTGGAAACCATACAGATACATTCAATAAAAAAAAGGGATATAATAAATCCGTAAATTATAATTATACCACTATATAAAATAATATGGGAACTAATAATTTTATATAAATAAAAACGGATCTACATTTCATTTATAAAACTTATTAAAAAAAAAAATATTTATCCAATGATGATAATAAAAAATTACCAACAAAAATATGTGTAAAAAATTATTTTATTTTGTGTGAATAAATGGTAAGGGATATTAAAAATGACATTAGATAAGTTAACAAGATGGTTATTTACATTACACTAGTTTTTAATCTTCCTTCATGGTAATTTAGACTATAGGTGAGGGATTCATTTACAATTTTCCATTTATTAATAAATTACTTATATTCAAAACATATTTTCCATTTTGTTGTGTATAGAATACACAATGAATATATTTTTATAAAAATTAAAATGAATGTCATTGGTTTTTTAAATCCATATTCGGATCTATCCTTTATGTTCTTTTGAATCAAAATATACCATAGCAATAAGAATTTATTTTCCAAGGCCAATATGAAATCTATATTGACTTTGTTTAAATTCCAATAAGTTAATTTTTTTTTATTCTATAAAATATCATTTATTAATTTATCCACCATTTATTTATCGATATTTACATGACATCATACAATTTTACTTTAATTTTTTTATAAGGAAAGTGACTTAATTCCTAGAAGTGGAAGCTACGTTACATCTTATTTTGGTTGATAATCATTCTCTGCCACATCCATATTCCCTATATTATCTTCTGGATGTTCATATAAATATATACACGAAAACATAAGTTAATTTAAAATGAACTTTTACATTTATTTATTAAAATTAATGGAATATTTTTAAATATATGTTAGAGAATAAATTATCTATTAATTATACACTATTTAGAAAATATTTAAAGGAATATTTCTTTTGCATCTCCTTCATGACCACATTTTCCTACATCCATATATAATTTTCATTAAAAATATTCCAATCTATATTTTCTGTTCTTTTTCAATTAAATTATTTCACCATGGTTTTATAAATAATTTTCTCTATAAATATAAGTTTCAAAAAGTTAAATGGAATTTTATTTTATTTATCAATATAATGTTTAAATACCCATACATAATGTTCTTTTAACTATTTCATTATACTAAAATGTTTCTTATAATTCACATATGATATACTCAAATGATTTAATATATCTTATTTCATTGCATGAATTATGTTATAAATTATAAAAATACTCATGAATCACATTTATTTTTGTTGGGTAAATTATTAAATAATGTAATTAAGTATGTATTCATAAATAATTAGCCCATATATTAATGATTTAACATTTTGTGATGGGTGACCCTAAAATTATATAACCCTTTGATTTTATGGATAAATTATAATATCCCCTAGAATGACTAGTAATGGAGAGGGAATTGAATTATTAGAGGCATTATATCAACTAATTGACGGGTTATGCTGGAATTTCAATGCCATTTATTGCATTGGAAAAATCCTTATATCTCATTTGAATCGATATCTGATATTGAGATGTAACCCCAATAAAAAAATTTAATCTATCCTATGTGTGATGATGGTTTTGGTTATTTTCATTCCCATAATAAATTATTTCATATGCTTCTATATATTCCACATTCTTATGTAATTTTTTTTCATTGATCATTATTCTAAACACAAGTTTCCCAACACCTATTACTCAAATCTTGTGTTATTCCAAAATATTTATTTATGGAATGTTTATTTTTTATATAGGTGTTATTGGATACGATTTTCTTCTATTATTTTTATGCACATTATTTATGTTATTATGTTTTAATGTATATATTAATCTTAATTATGGTCTTCCATTGTTTTCATTCATAGTTACCCTTACTTAGAATTTATGATCAATTATTCTAGTGATTACATTTCTTATGTTATGCAATTGAATATTCAGTACGATATGTATAAATGGGTATGATTAATGACATTATTTTTAAGAGATATTGAGGATTATCTAAAATAGAATGGATGTTTATCTAATCTCAAAAGACAAGTAACATATAGTTACAATTGTGTGATTTATTATAATATATAATGAATAATAAAAAAATGACGTGTTTTATATGTATTATTTTATTGAGATTAAATAGTTAGTACAAAATTGGTGGCTAGATATTTTTTGGTGTTAGGATGTGGATAATAAGGGGATAAAACTTAAAATTATCCTCTACTAATCAAAAGTGGTGTGGGTTTAACCAAAAATGATAGGTTGAAATTATTGTGTCATACATTGGGAAATATTATGATTTATTTTGTATATAATATGATTTTACACTTTTATTATTATTTATTGATAATCAAACAATCATTTTTGTTTTTTTCACTTGATGGAACTGGGATAAATCGAGATAAGAACAAGTGGAATGAACAATGTGATGTTTTTTCCAATGAGAAAAAATGGAAATTTGATGAATTAAAAAATTTCATAGGGATAATAAATAGACATTATCATGTTATGATGAGTGCCAAAAATAGATTCCAACTACTAAAACATTCATATAAGGAACCAAAATTCATGAAGTCCTTCATACAGTAATGACCACACCCCTTTAATTGTTCTTTCGGTCAAGTAATTTATGTGATGTCGAATAAATAGCTAAATAAAGTTTTTCAATTAATCAATTCTCATGTAATGAAATGTTTTTTTAGCCATTTACCATTTGTAACGTGACATAAATAAATACAAGACCATATTTTACAATATTAGGTAGAGTTAAAAAACGACTTTATTGAGTGGGAGATGATAGGGAAACAATTTTCAATAAATATTTTCTCTAAAATATTCACAGTAGTATGTATAAATAATTCCATGAAAAAAAGATAAAAGGATGATTAATAAATTAATATATAGGAATAATGCATTACAACATGGGATATGTGTTCTTATTATGTTATCAATAACCATGAAAGAAACATTGGTCATTAATTTAGTGGATTGGAACCATGTAATCAAAAAACTTTAGTTATAATTTAATATTTTATCTATGAATATCTTATTATATTTTCAATAAAATCAAAAAAATATGAGACTCCCATTTTTCATATTTTTGGGGGATAAGAAGAGAAAATGGGGTTTTAGAGAAACTAAACTGGTAAAACATATAATGGGATGAATATTAATCTCCTTGAATTCAAAAATCATGGGATGAATCATATTGTAAAGTTATAAAAATTGATTAGTAATGTATTTAAGTGTGGAAGATGAGAACACAGAAAATAAGGATACAAATGAATATAATAATTCCAAAAATTAAACTATATGGAAATAAATATCCTCATAATTCACCACTCATAGTAAAATTATTTTATTTTATAGATAATAGAAATTATTCCCACAACTGCACCAACCCAAGTGGGAATAGTGAGTACAAAATTAAAAAACCTACTCAAACATGGTACAAAGTAAAAAACTCATAAATTAATACAATTTGAATGGTTAATTAAAATCAATAAGTTTAATATAAACACAACATCTAATCAAGAACAAAAAATTTCATCTTTGATTATACATTTACTAAGTCTTTCATGATAGGAATATTTTCAAATGAAAGAAATCACGACCCCAATAATTAGATAATGAATTCTCCGTGAAAAATCCTAGGTTTATAACAATTTCATCTTAGGATTATATAAATTTTCCAATTGAATCACATAGGGATATGCTTACTAAAAAATCCCAGTATTCTGCCTTTAGTTGAATTTGATGTGATTTTTTAAATGGGTTTTTTATCTCTAAAAATATTTTATATCAATTACTTGAATTAAGATATCACAATTTAAAGGGAAAATCACCAGATTATTATTTATTAATGAAATTAGGTCTAAAAGATATATAATATAATTAATTAGAATTTATGGGTCTTAATAATCAATCATGAGGGGTGATTACCTCAAATGATTTGGCAAAAAATATTTTAGGATGATATAACTATTATGAGAGAAAATATGTGTTTCATAGTATTACCAATGAAAATGAATTTTATATCCCTATATAAATTATTTCATAAGTCACTTATATCACATGGATACCCTAAACTATTTTCATTGGGGAGAGATAATTAAAATTAATTGGATGAAATTTATTCAACTATGGGAGATTGTAACACCCCTTTTTTAGGAATTAGTTTGTTTCATTAAAATATATTTCCAACATTTATTTACTTTTTTAATATTATTGAAACATGTTATTAAACAATTTATACAATAACTAAATCAAATAAAACAAAATTCATTAACTACTAATAAAGAATTACAATAAATGTAAATGAAACTATGAATAATAACACTATATTATAAATGAAATTGATCATTACATCAACAAAATGTTCAAAAATTTAAATTGGGATATAATTATATTACAATAATTATTTTAATAGGAAATATCATACATTATATTCACTTTTTATAATTTCCATTGGTATAATGAAACATTTAATGATAGAAGACATCCTGAAATGAGAATGTATGTTTTAAGAACATAGAACAAAATATTAAAATTTGAATTTTGATTTGAAAATCTTGAATGGGGTGAATTTAGATGATTCATTGGGTAAAATATATCTATTTAATGACTTTTATAAAATTTGATATAGACATCAGTTATATGTACAATCCAGTGATTTTAAAATATGAACGACTTATTATATAGTTTGTATGACCCATAACAACATGATAAGAATTAAATATAACATGATGAGAATTTATGATATATTAATTTATAAATAAAATAATACTCATAAATATCATGAATTACACATAACATTTTATTTATTTGGTGATATAGTCACTATTGAGATTAGCATTCATTACATACAACAAATAGTTTAAATGAAACACGATATATTTTTAAAATATTATTATTTATGGAAATGGTTATCAATTATATATATAAAAAGTAAGGAATTAATAGAATTGATTATATTTATAATAAATATATTTTAAAAAAATAGTTTTTGATTTACTGATTTTAAATTAAATAATAATAATTTAAAATAAAATGAAATGTTTTCTCATAAAACTTGTTTTTTTTGAAAGACGGTTTAATAACACTATGTGAACCTAATTTAAAAATATTTTGTACCAATTTTAGAAAATAAATTTGGATAAATAATATTATTTATTTAATTATTAATAATATAATTATATTATGGTGATTTATTTTATTTTTTTAAGAATATTAATTGAGTTTTGAATAGTAAAAAATACTGAATTATAATTGAATAATGCGTTTTCACTAAAATTATTTATAATGAAAAAATATAATTAAAATTGGTTTCAATGTAACATGAGTTAAATTTTATTTTTATTAATCCATTATAGTTTATTATAATTATTTTATATTGATTTTTTTTAATAAAAACATTGAAAAAAATTTATATTTTTTTAAACACCATATTCTCAAGAAATCTATATGATTAATATTAAATATTATTTTTTCAACATCTTTGAATTGAATTTTGAAAAATAAATACCATTTTTTTAATAATTATTATTTATAACTTATAATAAGTTCAATTTAATTTTTTAAAAAATAATAATATTGAATGCAATAGAAATTCATATCTCCGATTAAACTAAAAATGTATTTACTAGTGTTTAAACTATGTAGATAAGGGTAACAAATTACTGAATCACTTTTCGAAAACCCATTTAACATCTATATTTCCATATTATCTATTATATTATCAATAATTGGAAATTTGGGATTCTATATCCAAAATTAAAACATGATTATGATTCAGTATTTTCAAAACGTAAAAGTGGGAAACTCTAAAAATTTAAAAAAGGTCATCCCCTCTTCTCTCTTCTTCACACCATAAAATGAATTTCTTCAGCCATAACCAACCTAAATAACATATAAAAATACCACCAATAATTCTATAATGCTTATTATATGGTCAAATCCCTCATATATAGTATTGCGTTACAATACTAAGGAGAGATCCCCAAGAACATGTAATATTCTGCAATGAGCTATTTTATTTTATTTCATTCTCCACCTCGTTCAATTATTATTAAACAAATATTAAATAATATAATAATTATCTTATATATAAATTTATGTCTTTATAATAATTAAATGACTTAAAATCATCTCCTCTTCCATCAGCTGGGTTATGAAATTATTGTACCTATGAATGGTGGACTACCGCATCGTGAAACGATGTTATTCATTTTTCTATTACTACATATCCTGGTTTGTTATGATGATGGATATAGTGTATATATATGATAATTATAATATTATTAAACCTCTTTCCTCATTATTTTCAATATACATTTTTTAATTTCCATCCAGTATGGGATACTGTGATGTTGAACATTTTTTTGGAGGACAACCACCTCGCGAAGCCAATGTGATTTGTTTTCATTAACTCGTTGCATGGAAATTGATACAGAGGAATTTAATGATAATATGATATATTTGTTACATAATTAAGAAATTATTTAAATATTTATAATTATGAAAATATAATATATATCATTTCCATTCAAATCATTTCACTTAATGAAATATGATAACATCATCTGTGTACATGAGGACTACTTCCTTAACAAAACCTTGTTACTCTATTTCATCACCACACCCCATGGATGGTAGATAGAAGTATATTTAAATAAATAATACTATACTATGATCATTTTTGGAATATAAAATAATACAACATCATTTCAAATATGCTATTAAATAATGGAAATGTTAGTCATACATATGTACAACATACCGTCCCCATGATCATAGAGCACATAATTTCTCAAAACTATCATACATGAGATATTTGAAAGTATAATTGACTTATAAATATGATAATTATTTCATTTTTATTATTATTTATATTATTTAACTATATAATATTTTCAACTACTTGAACATTCATGATAACATTAAAACGATAAAACAATGCAATTGTAACATGAACAAAATGAAAATAATCAAAAAAATTAATGCATGAGTTATAAGATGTTAAAAAGGATGACATATGATATTATAAATATTAATATTGTTTTGGTATAATATTACACATCTTCTAAACAACTATTATGTAGGTTTAATAATGTTCAACCAAAATTAAATATTAGGTAGGGTATTTTTTCTCAATTTACATTTCGTTGACAATTGTTTGTTATTATACACCAATTCAGATTTCTATGGTTTATATAATTACCCATTGATACGAAGTACCATTATTTATTAATAATTGGGGGTATTTTAAATTTTATTTTTTATTTATTTTATCCAATGATATTTGACATAAAATTTTAAATGTACTAAAAGTTATTGTGAAATCTCACATTCTATTATGATTTTTATCATTCTTTAGAAATAATCAATTTATTATAATCCATTTTTATTGGACATTACATTTATATCAATTATTCATATTATTTTGTTACAGAAATTATTATTACCTAAACCATATACAATTTTATGATATAGTTTGTTTGTTGAATGTTAATTTATTATCTAGGGAAGTATTAATTGATCAGTTTTATTTTCTTAATGCATATTTTGAATGATGAGGCTTGTTGATTCAGGAATTAAATACATTATTTTATATATAAGAAATGCTATGGACATGTAGCGATGGGTGGAGAAAAATTTTTCTATATCCCCTTAATACATTAATAGGTATTATGAGACAAATATATTGGCCAAATTAAAAGGGACTCTACCTGCAGTATAAAACAATCTCATGAATGGTCTTTAGGGTTGAGGTATAATGATGCTTGAGATAATTAAATCAAATAAATTAGAATTTAATTAATTTATTATTTTATTATAATTAAAATATATGAGTTTTTTACAATGATATCATCAATGGATTTATTTTATTATCAACTTATTGATTGAATGAAATGTTTTCTCTCATTTACCATTGAAAATTTATTATGACTTATCTAATCATATTGTCATGTTATATTCATGGAATGTGTGTTCAGTTTTTTTACCTTTCAATAGATTTTATTCCTTACTGATTCATTGTAGATTCCATTGTACATAACCCTTATTTGACGTTTGATATCACCCTTATTTTTTCCCCATTTTTCATGTTATGAAGATGAACCCATGGATTAAATTTTCATGTATGCTAAGAATTTTAATTAGTCATATTATATGTTTTATTTTAAATTCCCAATGTAAAATTGGTATCATTTATGAATATGGTTCTCTAACACTAGGAAACTGATTGATCCTTTGGTATTTTATCTTTTCTATCAATACCATTTTAATAAAGGAGGTAGGACCTCAAAGCTACTGGTTTTGGGGTCATCAAAATTTGTATTGATGAATTTTTTTTAAAAACCCATGGAAATATATTTGGGAAAAATAGATTGGTGATCATTACCCTATAATAAAATTTGAGAATAATTATAGAAAAATAAATAATTGTTCTGGTGAGGTATATATTTCATATTTTTCTTTAGAATACATACCATTCTATAAACTATATGTGGATGTGGTTCATTCACATATATATTTATTGGTAATACTTATGAAGTAAGAATATTGGGAATCAACTGATCCTCAACTGATGCTTGAAAAACAGCATTTATGAACACTTGGTATAACAATACCATGGGATATGCTTTGTATAATTCATAATTTTCATGGAAAACGATTATGAAATAATTGAAATATAGAAATACCTAATTAAGTTTTGATTATGATTTTGAGGTGATCTATGCTTGTGTTATTGAATTTATGATATGTACTTCATTAGATAATAAAACATGTTTTGTAATTAAATGATATGATCTACTATATACCATCATCTAAAAATTGTTCCTAATAGAAGGAATGGAAACCTCGTCAATTAAAAAATCCAATGCGAAATAAATATTGTTTCTTTGATAAACATAACCAATTCTCTCAATAGGTAATTTTTTCCCAAACCCTCACATTATATGACTACATAGTATCATTTTTAGACAATAGGGTGAAGCAATTCACTAAAAAGTACTGATTTGAAGGGAAGGAAGAAAAGAATATTATGTTAGAGAAAATTAAGGATAATGGAAAGGATGGAAAAAGGTATTTTAAAATATCTAAAAATTATATAATAAAATACTATAGTGTATTCATAAAAGGAATTGGAGTTTTCAATAAATTTGCAGAGAAAGGCCACCAATTATGCAATTTCATGGGTATGAAATTTTTTTCCAGTGTACATTGATTAAAATATAAGGATATTAGGAATTATGAAATTTAATTCCCTAAGAATTAAATGAATATATCTCAAAATTTATAATGGGTCATTGTAATGCTTACGATATTTACATAGATGAAGTGGAATGGTTAAATTTATTGTTCATTGGTTCAAAAATTATTTAATTTGGTTGTTATATCAATGATATCTGAGTTATATTAATTTTTAAATGTATAAGGATTTTACTAATGAAAGTTTTCTTTAATGATTTAAAATTTATATGTTTAATAGTATGAATGACAAATAAAAATAATTTAATGGAATGCTGAACATCTTGGAAAACACCAGTTTGAAGAAAATATAAACCCTAATTTGTTCTTGATGTTGGGATAATGATTTCTGGATAAATAGATGATTGATATTGATTAATTAATTTTGATAGTGTTGAATTACCTACAGCTGATTAATTATTTGTTTATAAAGTGGTTTATACAGTTATTTACAGAGTATACAAAATCATTGTATTTGAGAAATATAGCCTATAATATATGTTTTACCTAAGGAATAAGGAGAAACACATATTTTACATATGGTTTTATTTTGATTCATGTTATTACCATATATCAATAAAATATATTATGTAGGTATTCATATTTTTGGTAATATATTGTTCAAATATACATCATGTTTTTTTGGGGATCAACGATACATTCATTTTTGAAATATAGAGACCTTATTTATAAAGTTATGGATCATAGCATTTGGAAAGGTCTAAAAGGTTAACCAATTATGAAATGGTTTAATATTTACATTGGATACAGTTTTAGAGATTAATTTCATAACAAGAATTATACTAATTTATTCATATTGGATAAAATTTTCTAACCATATTAGTTTTGGAAAATATTTTTTGATAGAAACAATAATTTTCACTACTTTATGGATCTTATGATCCATTAAATGGGAATTTTAGTGCTTTAAGAATTAAAAACTCATCCATGGATTTTAATTTATTAGAGTATGTGATGAATCATAAATTTATTAAAGCATAACCAAAAGATTAAATAAATATTATTCAATATAAACACATCATGTAATTTAATTTCCAGATTTTCCAAGTGAGAGATATTTTTCCCCAAATCAAGGGAAAGTGTTTTTAAAAAAAACCATTTATCATGGTATTAGTGATCTTTTCCACACCCCTAGACTATGTCTTTGTGGATGATAATATTATCCTAGCCATGTTGTTTATCATTATCCATCATTATTTAGGTTTTATTTTTCTCCAATTTGTCCATGTTTTTACTTCCCATAAATATTTTACTATGTTGAAACCAATTATATTTCTTCCAAATGACCAATATACTTCCATATCACATTTATTAACTGGATTTTTTATTAACCCCTACCATGATGATTCATTTCAATTAGTGTAATTTCAATTGAAATACACTTAACATCTAAGACGAAGAAAGAATTGTGAGGAAAAAATATATTTAATGTGGGAATAATTTAACACCAAAACATTTTAAAATAGGAAAATCTTATTTGACAGTATGTATGAAATGAAACACCAAGATAATAAGAAAAAATAACCCCCAATACATTATGATAATATTTTTTTTAGATAACTTCTATAACATCAAATTAATTTTATGCAATAAAAATTATTTAATCATATGTCACATTAAATACTGGGTTTTTCTTGGGTTACATGCAACACTATGTTTAGAAGGAATTTGAGATCTTATTAAAATATTAATATTTAATGTGATAGTCATTAAATAGTAAATAGAAATTATGGTAACAATATAATTTACAAATTTATGAAAATATATAGTTAACACACATTCGTTTTTTTATTTATTAATTATAAATAAAATTATAATCATATAATAAAAAAATTTCTATAAAATACTATTTTTCTAAATGGTTGTGTAATAATGCTCTGTGAACATAATAAATATGAAATTTATACAATCTAAGAAATTTTATTTGGAAAAATATTCTTCATTTTTTGAATCATTATACAAATATTAGTTTATGGTAAATTTTTCATATTTTTTAAGTGTTTTATTTTTCGATGAATATTGAAAATAATGAATTTTAATTAAAAACACCCTTTTCATTTAAATTATTTATAAAGATAAATATATATATATATATATTAATAAAATTAGTTCAAAATTATATCAATAAATCCAAATAAATTTATTTATTCATTTTCATATATAATTATTATGTAAAAATGTTGTAATCTTTTGAATATTTATTCATTAAAACTAGGCTTTCTCACGACATCTATGAGATTAATTTTAAATGAATTATTGAAACTTATGTGAATTTAATTTGAAAAATGTTATCCATATTTGGAATAAAAAAATTACAATTTCTATGAAGGTAAACAAATTTTTTTACCTAAATGAAGAGTAAAAATAGTAAAAATTAATTTCCATCGTTAAGGTAATAATAGATTTACCAGGTGTTAAACTAAGAAGATAAGTGTTAAAAAGAACTAAAACCATTTTTTTATCATCTAAGACCCTTGATAATCATATCCCATATTAACTTTCATCATATGAGAAGCATTATTTTTTGAGTAAATCCATCCTAGGAAGGCTTTCGATGCAATCATAAAGAGGATACCTGAAAAAGAGGCAACATTCATTTACTTGTTTTATTATTTAATTTATTTCTCCATGTCCTTAAATTATTATTCGATAATTATTATATAAGTACATAATTATATTATGTATAATTGTATTTTTTATATATATTTAATTACCTACAACCAGATTCATTTCCATTATAGGGGTTATCAAATCATCATTAATGTGTATATAGGACTATCACCTCGTGAATGGATGTTAGAAATTTTTCATTTTCCAAAACACACGGTTGTTTATGATGATGGATATAAATTATATATATGATAATTATAATATAATTAAACCAATGAAGTAATTATATCATTTATAAATTTGTTTGTTTCCATGACCTGGGGGATATGATGACGTCGCTCATGTATATGATGTACTACTGCCTCACAAAGCGATGTGATTTGTTTTTCACTCATGCACTTCATTGAAAGTGATAATGAAAATTTAGTAATTTTATGTTATATAAATTACATAACTATGATATTCATTAAATATTTATCATTCTTAATAGATAATATATACATTTAAAATCTTATATGTTTACTCAATGAAAGATGATATTGTTGTTCGTGTACATGTGGACTACCACCATCACAAAATGATGTGACTCTTTTTTCATGATCACACAACATGGATTGTATATATAAGTATATTCTAAGAAATTATAAGATATTATTATCATTATATAATGTTAAAATATTAATTATCACATTTCAATAATGATTGTTGGACAATGGAAACATTAATCATTAGTACCCATGGAATACTGTCTCTATGATCATATCCTAATTCGTTTCTCAAAACCATATTTAATGATTGGTTTTAAAAGTATACCTTATATATAAATATAATTATTATGTTATTATTGTCATTTTATAGATTACTAAACTATATAATATAAAAAGAATTATTACTTTCAATTCAAATCAAGAATGAGAGTGAAATGCAATAAACACAAAAAATAATGAAAATAACGAAAAATGTTTACTGGATGAGTGATAAGATTTTCTGAAAGGATCAAATAGAATACTATAAATATTAAAATTGGGTTTTATAATTTTGTAACATGTCTATTAACATTATATAGGATAATAAAAATCACTCATCCAAATGTAAGTTGAGGAAATAAATTTCATCTGAATTTTCATTTCATTGAGTGGCATTTTATATTATTCACCAATACACACTATTGAGTTTTATATACTACCTCATATACATGTAACATAATGATTCATTAATAATTCATAGTATTCTAAGATTAAATTTCTATTATTTCATCAACGTTCATATGAATTGTTAAAAACCATGTGTTAAATGTTATTATCCAATCACAATTTTCATTTTCAACTGTTAACATTCTTTTGAAACAGTCACATTCATTTTTTCATTCATTATTGAATTCTACATTTATATTAAAAATAAGTTTTCTGGTGTGATTAATATTAGATATTTATGGAATGAATTGAAATTGTAATTATAGGCATGGGAAAAAATTTATACATCCCCATGATGAATCGATTGGACTCTTGAGGAAAATATGTTAGAAAAACTAAAGGGGGTTCTAAATGTATTTTTGATCCTTCTTCTGAAAGGTCTTAAAGGTAGATGCATCATGATTCCTGATATCATTAAATCTAATAATTAAAAATTTATTTAATTTATAATTTATTTATTCTAATTATCTATGATATTTTTTATAATTATATGTTCTCAAGATGAATTAATTTTTTTTGCATACTGATTAAATCCCATGGGTTTAGTAATTTTCCTTTCTATATTGATTATGCATTATCTATTTGTGCATTAATGTTATTTACATGAAATGTGTGTTCAGTTATTTACCTAGATATATTTATTTTTATTTCTGTATTCATGATAGATTCCCCTTTTTATAACCATTAATGTTCATTTTAGATCACCATTATTTTTTTTGGATATTATGAAGATGAATTATTTGATTGATTAATCAAGGATGTTATGAAATTTATTTTGTTACAAACTATGATTTATTTTTAATTACCAATGTAAAAATAGTTTCATGTATGGATATTGTTCTCTAAATCTACTAATGTGATCTTTCCTTTGTAATTTGACACTTTATATCAATGTCAATGTAATAAATACCACAGATGAAACATGTTATGAGATTCAGTGTCATTATGGTATAATACTATTAAAAATCCTACATGTTCACAATTATATATATAAATTTACTATGCATAATATCTCTTTAGATGTTTAATATATATATTGTAAAAATAAATACTTTTTTTAAATAAATTAAATTATTTCCATTGAAAATAAAAAGATACAAATCAGTTCTTAAAATACATATCATTCTGTTGAATTATTTTTATAAAATATGCATTTTTGATAATCAAATATCATATAATAAATAGATTTAATACAATGGATAAATTAAAATAAAAATATGTTTATTATATTAAATTAATAACATCGAGGAAATTATAAAGTAACTATAAGGAATATTGATAAAATTATTAACGGATAAACCAAAATGATTTGTTTAAATAAATTTTTTTTATTCTATGTTAATTCTTTATTTAAAAGTTAATTTTCTCATATTTGGAATTTTTTTTTAAAATTTATTATTTATTAAAAATTTGAAAATCATTTATTAATTTATTAGTAAATAGTTAATAATTAGGATAGAATTATTTAATGATAAATATAGTTAGTTTTTAATGAATTGCTTTAAGGAACATGTATTTCTATATTAAATAAACTAAATTGGCCAATTTTAAAAAATTGTTCAAATATAATGAATGAATTTATAAAATATTAAATTAAAACTTATATAATTAGTAATTTATATGTAATGGGATTAATAACACCTAATTTTTAAATAGTAACTTTTTTATATATAAATTTTCAATATATATTATATTATCACATAAAATTAAATATAAAATACATAGATATTCAATTAAATAAAATGAAGCCCAAATTTCTTATTGAAAAATTGACATTAAATATGAAGGTAAATTAAAATTTTATCCCGAAAATCATTTTAATGATCTTAAAAATGAGTTACCATCGAAAAGGCACAATATTTTTACAGTGTTTAAATCAAGAATAAATTATATAAAATGTCGTGAAGAATTTTCTAAAAAAATTTTATTGGGAGTTTTAGGTCCAATGTATATTATTTTTCATCTTTTAATTAATTTTTTTATTGAAAATTACAATCTTAAACCATAAAGAATTAGTCATTTTAAAAATAATACAAAATACACACTTATAAATGGAACCCTATTTTACAATTTAATACCAACTTTTTAAAATTATTTTTAGCTTCAATTTTCCACATTATTTTCACTCATAAATATATATTATATATAAGGTATCATTTGGTTCAAATAATTATTCTTATATCCTTCATCAGAAGGAACCTATGCTAAGGAGTGAATTCGTCAAATTCAATAACTAGTTCTTCAACATCTTTTTCAACAGCCTTATCATATCAATGTTTTCTAAACCTGATTATGTAAAATAATTATTTTAAATTTCCAATATTATATTTTTTAGAAAATTATAATACTTTCATATATAGAACAACTCTCACTCATTCACTTGTATTACATGTTCTTGTTTGGTCCATTTCAAAAAACTATATGATCATTGTCATAAGAAAACATAATTTTCAACATAAAGAAATTTTAATGATAGTAATTATTGTAATATATCTTATCAAATAATAACATTTTATGGGAAAACGGTTCACATTGTACGAGAAAAAATAATGTTCATTATAATGAAATTTTTTGTAATTGATGAATTACAAGAACATGATCATCAGAGATTTCATTATCTCAAACTATAACATTAAATTCCCTAAAATAAAAATGGGAATGAATAAATAATTATAAGATGAATATTAAAAAACATGAACATGTTTAGAATTAAGTTAATTTCATAATAGAATGAGTATCTACATCACCATTACAAAATAATCAAAATAACTAACATCTAACGATGAAAACAAACTATAACTAACTAAAATATTTGAAATAAATGATTATCATTAATGATTATATAATATAATATATATTATTAAGGTTATAAAATTTTTTATTTATATTTATCGCTTATTATAACAATTTTTAAAACTGCATTACGTAAATTGGGTGTTTGGTTTGGGGTTTCTCATCTAGATTTTCTATTTATTGAAATGTGTACCAACTTCTCCACATGTTTTTTTATTTGTGTTTTATATATGTACCCAAAAATTTATTTTTTAATAATCCTAATGAAAATAATTTGACTTATAAATCCATTTTAGGTGCTCTCTATAATTGTATTTTGATTCTAAAGTTACAATATTCATTTGGGGGTTTTTGCAGTATTCCATTAAAAATGAGAAAGACTATGTTTAAATTGTTATAAAAGGAAATTATATTATATTTATATTTATAAAAAATATATATTTTTATAATAGGGTAATTTATGTGTAATTATGTTTTTTAATACCATATCACCTCCCTTTAGTTGCAATTTCGTCTAAATGTTTTATTGTATGTGGTATCGACCTTCTATCTCCTTTTGGTTGGGAATCTCTCTCATCTGCATCTATATTCTCTATATAGTTTTACGAATGACCATAACTATACATATATTATTTATTAAGGTAATGTTATATTAATTTTTAATATATGTACCAATTTTTGAGAGGAATCCTTTTTTAATTCTATCCTCATGGGCCATTTTATAGTGACGTGAATTTCATTAGGAATGTGTGAAAGGAATATTTCATTTTCATTTCTAATCCATGAATTCATTTTACAATCGTCTTCTTTAATTATCAATAAAAATAATCCCAACTATTCTTTTCATGTTTTCAAAATGTAATTAAAATATATATAAGTACATATATATATATTTGAAAATAAATTTTATCATAATATATAGATGGTATTTCTACTTATTTCTCAATGTAATTTTATAATACTCTATTAAAGTGTTCATTTATCTATTTAATGTTCAATTAATTTTTCTTATTCTTGACATGGGATAATATATAATGATACCATCCCTATAATTTCTCATAATGAGTTGTTATTATTTCTTATTGAAATATTTATTGATTTTGTTCCATTATCATAGGTTCAATATGTTATGAATGATTTAAGAATATTTTATTATTTATTTGGCACACATATGTGTTATTTTTTATTTTAGGATTGGTTAGATAGGAATTAGATATAAATTTAATTAATTGTGTAAATAATTATGTATAATGATATGTCTAAGAATCTATAGTGAAACAAAACCCCTAAAGGATATTTTTACATAACTTATGTGTGTGAATGGAATTATATTTACCTCTATTGTATTGGTTAATGATTTATATCTAAATTGGTGAAATGACTGGGAATGTGGGGTAAAACATACACATTAATAGACTCTATACATTATGTGATTATGGTGTTGTTAGTGATCTTATACCTAAATAATGAACTGATATGCATATTTATATGTCAGATTATTATTCATAACTTATTCTACCATGTATTAAGATTATTGACTCATGTATTTAAACTCCAATCACTCATGACTTCTAAAATCACAAATGATTTACTCCATTACTCACTATTTGTGAATAATATTTTATTTTTTATGCTTCTATTGTGTTTTTTACGTGAAACTTGAATATGTTCTCATACACACATTCACATATTATCTTTATTATAATCATTGATTATATTTTATCATGTCCACCTTTAATAAAAATCTTAACTCATCCATTTTTTTGTTTCATTTACCTTGTTATGAATTATAATATTTTGTATGGTATTTATAAAATTAAATCCATTGAGAATACTATTTGAGAGTGATTATTATAATGTTGTAAAATTAGTTGTGTATGTATATAATCTCTATATACACCAATCATATAGTTAATGGGGTGTGATTTACTATATAATATATTGAATAACCATGTAAAATGAATTTTGTTTTACATATGATGTGTTATGGAGGTATTTATTTATTTCATAGCTGTATTTAGTTATTTAGGGTGTTTAGGGAATGAAAAAAGGGGTCTCACTTAAAACTTATATTAATCACAAATACTTGTTGGATGGGCCTAAAATGTCATATGTTGAAATGAATGTGTCATAATTTAGGATATATTTTGATTTAGTTTCATTATATCGCTTTTGATTATTTTTCGTGATAGTTGTAGTGACTGTTTTATTTTTATTCAATGGATGGAGATAGTAGAAATCAAGGTAACAATGAGTACAATGAAAAATGTGACGATTATATCAATAAAAAACAATATAAGGTGGGTTCTAGCATACAAAATATCATTATGGTTGTAACCCAGCTATTTCAATATATATATACAGTAACATAAAGTATATCGTAATCTAAGACATTTCATATATGAAATAAATATATATTTAGTCTTTCATTTGGATATGGCCACCCTCCTTTAGTGGGTCTTCTAGTCCTTCCATTGTCGATATTTTGATTAGCAATTAAAAATTATATTACCCATTATCGAGTTTAGGGCGAATGAAAATGTTGATCATGTAGTTTTTTTATTCAGATAGTAAAATAGATCAATGGTGTACCTTAATCACGAAAAAATTGAAAGAGGAATAAATCAAAATTGTTTAGGGGGTGAGTTCGAGAAGGTATTTTTTGAATAATATTTTCTATTCACTTGATGCACTATAATAGAGAAAAAATTCATTAAGATGATGAAGAATGATGATGATTAAAGTGGTACCTATGAGGTAAAAACTGATGTGTTTCAAGGTACGCTTTTGGTTTCCTCATTTTACATATAAGATTGATAGTATGTGCCTTTAGATTCTTGAAAACATGTATCTAAAAAGTGTTATATATAATTTTCATTGGTATTTATGAAAAAATTGTTTGTTGTTATCTCAATGTGGAAATGGAAATTGGTGACTCCCATTATTCTCATTGATTTGGGACAATATAGGGAAATTGTAGTTTCCTAGGAACTCAACAAATAAAACTTATATTGGTAATAATATTCATTATATTTATTTTAAAAATTGTAGGAAGATGCATGGATGAAAATGCATTTAATGGGATGAAAAATGAGTTTGGTTGGGAAGGTATGACCATCAATATTATGAATATTGATGATTTATATGGTGGGTTACTAATGAATTTGTTGGATAGAAAGATAAACATACTAAACCCCCAATACATAGAAGCTGTAATTTATATAATTAAGTAAATTGCACCAACATGATCACAAATCAAATGGTTAATGATAATAATAAACATCTATAACATTTAAATACAAGGGATAAAGTGAAATATTATGAAATCACAACTATTATAGTTGGCCATAAAAATGAAATGGTTTAATATATACTCATTGTCTAATCTGAAAATGAAAATTTACATTAAGATTTTGGTTCATCCCACTACATTATATTTGGAAAGATTTCAAATAGAATTCAATCCACCACAGTAATGATTTATTAACTAATAGTTCTGGAAAACTAATAGTGCTATGATGATTACATCTCATATATGTATCTCTTATATTATTGAATGAAAATGGAATATTATTCTTGAATGTCTTATTATTATATAATATTTTAATTACATTTCATATCCAAAATCATCATATGATAAATTATTAGTGAAAGGATTAATACAAATTCCATGTGGACTTTGGTTCAATGATATGGGTTTAATATCCAATCATGTGGTTGTTCATCTTAAATTACACATTTTTAAATTATAAAATTTAACAAAGTAAATTGTTTGTACTAAAATAATTATAAACTTACATACATTAATTACAAAGTATTAAGTAAGATATATAAAATAATTTAATGTTTAAAAGGAAATTTTTTCAATGAAATTTTTATGATAGTTGTTTATTTAAATCTTAATATATTAAAAAGGTATCTTCAAAATTACCATTATAGTCAAAATTTTTATTACACACTAAAAAATTTAACTCTAAATTAATTAGAAATTGATATAAAATTTGATTAAGAATTGTTAATGATAGAAAATCAGAATTCTATAAAAACACTTTTCTCTATATATTCTTCATTTTCATATAAATGTTTAGTTTCTCATAATTAGAATTATTATTATATTTAATGGTTGTTAAATTTTTCATCATAAATTTAAAAGTTTCTAAGACGATAATTTTTTTTGGCATAAACATATGATATCTTTTTATTAATTTATTTAGCATAGTTAATGTAAAATTATGTCAAAAGGGTATATATAAGCAAGAAAGAACAAAAATATCATGGAACCATATCTTAAAATTATGATTATGATGATATTTATTACCCATATCCATTTTATTACTTTTTTATCCACATTGCTTCTTAAATAACACCATTAAACCATTGGAAATGTGTATTTTTAAAAATAACACTAAAAATATCGTATAAAATGTACCATACTCTACCCCTCATAAAAATTAATTATCAATAGATATTTCTTTACTTCGTAGTGATATTCCCTCACACAAATAATTATAATATTTTTTTGATATTTTTGTTCAAATAAATATGTATAGATAACTCATATTGAAGAAACCAGTGTTGAGAAGGAGTTAAATAATCAATTTATATACATGTTTCTTCAAAATATATTACAATTACCTTATCATAGACATTATTTATAAATATGATTTTCCATTTTCACTCTATTATATTAATTTTACTACTGTTTTTATAAAATGATGATATTATTATATATCTTTTAATTCCAGAATATGGTATTTTAATTTTTACACAAAAATATTAATGGTCATTATACATTAATAATTTCTTATCTCTAAATAAAAAAAAAATTCTTGTTATGGATTACATTTTCAAAAACCATACCTATAATTTCCATTAATTGAGCATTAAGACTAAATAAATCAAAAAAAAATTATTCATCTATATAAAATAATATTGGAATGGATAACTGGTTATCAATGAATATGGATCAACATTTACATTATGGAACTTATATGAAATAATCAAAATTACTCACTTAATCAAAATTATATATTTTATTATATTGAATTCCTTTTATGAAAATATTCATTTGGTAATTAAATTATGTTTCCCTAAAGAATAACCTTTTAAAATTGTAATGAATTTCATGTAATTAACACAATATCAAATAAACAATTGGAGTATTATCTATCTATCCAATTGTATGCAATATTGAATGTAGCTTTGTTTCTGTCCCATGAAGTTTGTCTAATTTAAACGTAGTTATCAAAATTAATAACATTTGAGGATGAAAATGCACATTAAATAACTATCATTTTTGTAATAAATGATTAAAATTTTATTAAATAAAAGTTAATATAAATTAATAATCTTCATAAATAAGTGATTAACATGGTTTGGTGTCATATACTGATGGTTAAAATTATTTCATTAAAAAATAGAGTAAGGTTGTTGGTTTCCTATCTTAATATTCAATTAATTGAGATATTTCCAATATTCACTTTATTTTTTTCATTTTTATTATATTAATAATTCCCCAATACACTATTTTTTCATGAAACCCATTAACGTTTTTGGATTTAGAAATCTATCTTAGTTTATCTCTTTCAAGATAATTAGATTCAGAAATTATCAAAATCAAAAGTGTTTTTTCCAATCTCAATTTCCATTTTTAAATAATATTTAAATTCATATTCATGTAATTTTATGTCATTTTAAACTAATATATCATATATTGTCTTATATATCATTTAGTTATTTTGTTTTATACATTTTATTACTATTTCAACTCCCTCTAGTTCATTATTTAATAGACAATATACCAATAAGTTTAACTGAACTTATCTTTTCTTTCTATCAGGAATCCCTCTCCTCCACATAAATATTTTAAATATTATTTTATGTAATTCCATATTTATACATATATGATTTCTTAAGTTCATTTTCAATTAATTTTGTTATTTCAATAAAAAATATTTGGAGGAATAATTATCAATGCTTTTGTTAAGGATCACATTTTAATGCGATTAGATTATTTATAAAAGTTTGAAAAATAATAATTTTTAAAATCGTTCGCATGATGTATTTTACCAACATATTATGATATTTTATTTAATATTATTTATATAAATTTTTTCATTTCTTTCTAATGTATTTTCTCTTTATATTTGTTATAAAGACTTTTCTTTTTGAAATAAAAGATACTAAAATTTTCAAGGGAATTTCTTCTTATTCCATAGAGTAAATTTTTACTACTCTTATAATGTGATTTTATATTTTTAAATATCATCTAAATCTTCTAATACTTCTCTTACATCATTCTCTACATCACATTTGATTTTTTCCTGTGGAAATATTCCTGACCCCGCTTCTATTTTAATAGGTTAATTAATTTATGATGGAATTAAGAATGTTTCTATTTCCAACTGTTCATCATATGTATGGTTTTTCATTATGTGATTTGTGTTCTCAAAATTATATATCTTATCTATAAATATTGTATTGTTTTATATCTCATGATATTATAGAGAATTGTGGTGAACCCAAACCATTAAGGGACTCTATCCACTATGGGATGGGTGGTCCTAGAATTAAAAATACATATAATTAATTGGATAAATCCATATATCTCAAGAGAAATCTTATTAGGGATTGGGGAGAAAACCCAGTAAATTAGTTGAATATATCCACTACGACAGGTCGATCAAGGTACTGAATGTTGACATAATAATTATTATTCAAGGATTATATATATGACACATTGTTATACATATGTTATAATTGTTGGTATCCATATTTTTTATTCATGTTTAGATATTTTTATTACTTATGTCTTATGACATTCAAAATCTTTATCCCCTGACTCTTGATTTATGTATCATAAATTATGATTCTCTTATGATATGTCCATGAACCTATATTACATTCTGATACCCATATTCTCTTTTTCTGATTGATGATTATCTTTAGTTTTTTCTCTATGATGTTTACCCTTACTTAGTATATGAGTTAACACATTCCCATGTTACCCTCACGGAGGTCATAAAGAATAATAATAATTATGATATGTCTAAATTATTATCATGTGGGAATATTGTATTGGGAAGGCATTGAAGATGCCTTGTAATAATATAGTTATGTATCTATGTCATGATCCAAAACCACCATTGTCGGACCCATGACTACTATAATCATACCTCCAATAGTATAGGGGATGTTAACCATCGCCTATAAGGGATATCCCAAAAATGAGTGGAATTTCCAAAAATTAAAACAACCATGAACTTAATTTGACAATAATAAATGATTTATTACATAAAATTAAACTGAATACAATAAAAAAGATAAATAAATATACTATCTTTGGGGATTATATACATGGAATAACATCATGAAAATTGGATATAACCCAAATAATAGAATCTTCCCGAACATGCTTCTAAAATTCAACTACATTAAAAACTAAATAGGATAACCTGGTGAAAAACATATGAAATGGGTGATATATAAATCCAATTAAAGGAATAAATATGTCATAACATGAATGAAGAAAATACATGTCATAAAATTAGAATATCATGGGGCATAAAATGTGTTGGAATCCGAAAATAACATGAAATTGATAAACGAAAAGGGAAATATGGAAACAATATAAAATAATAAATAATAAAAAGAAGTCAAGGATAAACCTTCCAAGACATCATGGTGGAAAATTACCATAAAGGAATCAATTCCACTCCCTATAACAATTTTACGTATCATGATATTAAAAATTACCCAATATATTGAAGTGCTATCTATGGGTGCCCATCATAATCATTTCATTCTCATGCATAAGTGTAAGAAACCAGTTATTATTTTTGAGGTAAGGGTATCCTCGTATTCCCTTTACTAAAGTGTTTTTTAGAAGATGGGGAAAATGGGGAAAACCCCCCACATTTTGTGGGTACACGTCGTGTGCTTTTCCACACACAGTGTACTTTGGCCATGTGGGATGAGTACATAGGGTGTTTAGGCATGTTAGCAATAAAGTGTGTAAAAACTAACTACATGTCGTGTACTTTGTATTTACACACCGTGTAATCAGCCAGAAGGTGAATAGTAAGGCGGCTAAGGAATATGCCAGATGAGCAACAGTACACATTGTGTATTCAGGAATACACATCGTGTACTCATGTTGATAGATGAATAGTGTCATGGTGGAAAGAGGTCGCTAGGGGAGAAGTTAAAAAAATGAATAGTACACATTGTGTACTTGAATTTACAGACCGTTTAGTCATGAATTGTTTCTTAAAACAGGCAGTAGCCTCCTCATTCGAGAGAGGAGGTAGAACTGCCTTTTGGAGCTCAGGAGGACGGTCAAACATTGGAGGATCACACGATTGTGCACCGGAAATCTGATTCCACCTCCGTCGATCACACTGGGACCGTAAGGGTAAGAACTCCCCTCTCCTTGCACTGTTCTTACCAATTCTTCCTATGAGGTAAGTTATTTATGTTTGAATTTGAATTCATTTATCCCAAGTCTATGTCATTCACGGGCGGTTCTGGAGGCGTCACTCACATATACCGATCAGAGACAATAATGGTAGGTGGCCTGATGTTCTTTTCAACTGTTGTGTTGAAATTGTGTACCATTGTGTTACACACCCATGGATGGGGTGTAATATGGCTGAGGAATTTTCTAAAAAGATATCTATAATTGCATAGATAATATATTGATATGTTTAAACGGATGTTTGGGATCACTGCTTGGATCTAGGACCACCTAGGGGGTGCGTTCCTCTGTTTAGCCGTTTGGTCAGGATACCCGAGGGTATGCCATGATTATATTGTGCACTACATTTTCTTGAGATAAATTTTATTTAAATTTTTTTATGCTTTCGGCTTGGCCCGATTACTTTATCCTGAGGGAAGCATTCTATTAGTCTGTGGGTAGTGTTTCACATAGCCTGTAGGCTGTGTTTGGTTAGCCTGAGGGTAACCTTTGTTTATGCCTGAGGGGAAGTGTTTTGTTTATCTTGATGGATACTTTTCTTATGCCTGTGGGAAGTTGATTTTGTGCCTTAGGGAATTATCACATATGCCTGAGGGAAACGATCGTTATTCTTGAGGGCAATCACCTGCGGGTGTTTGATTCTGTTACCTGAGGGTAAGGATATTATGTCTGAGGACACGACTATTTGGAATATTCAATGTAGAGATCTTCTATATTTTACCTCTCAAGCCGAAGCACATGTTTGGAGTTGATAATTAATAATTTAAATGGCAATTAAAATGGTATTGCTAGTTACTTTTGAGTAATTACTAATTTATTCAATTTACATTTACACACTGTTGTTGCACATATTCACCAGTAGTTGGGGACCAGCCTTTGGTGGGTGCCTACTGGGATTTATTTCTCATACCCTGTTTGGGTCCTGTATTCATCCCAAACAGACTATATTTCTACTTCGTATACAGGAGAAAGGGTCCCTATATTGGTACATTATTGTAGAAGGGGAGTATGAGAGCATGGGGCTGAGCTTAGTCTTGCGATGCTGCTACATTTTTTTTAATATGATTTGTTTTTTTTGTCATACCTTGTACTTTGAGTTGTATTTTATTGTATTGCAGTGTATCTTGTTCTGGCTTCTTTCATAAAAATAGTGACATGCTTCATTTTTGTATATAAATGTCAGTTATCTTATACTACATTGGTTCATTTTTATTTCATATTGTTTACTACTTAAACTGTTGTATGTTATTAATCTTTTCTGTTGCGGTACACTTTGACAAATGAGGGCATAGTTTAAACACTAATAGACTTGGGCCCTCGTTGCTAGTCGACAACCTCTATAGTTTGGGGAAATGCTCTTGAGGTCATGTGACCAACCAGGTTCGGGGAACCCGTTGTGTGGCTTCCATATCCCTCACATTACAAAGTGGTATCAGAGGCCATTCTTTTCTTTGAATTGTTGTTTAGAGCATAATTCAGGGATTGGATGGACATGGTAGTTGGTATGAAGTTGTTCCCAGGAGTAGTTAACACATGTACAGGGAAAATCCAATCTACCTCATTATTGTAATTTTTACTGGTTTTTCAATTTTACATGGGATTTGATTTTCACCGTTGGGTGGCACACTTGTGATTGTGTCGTTTTTATATTATTAAAGGGTTCTATTTAGTTGCAACCCGATGATATGAGGGTATTCCTTCTCATGAATCATTTACGCACATTATATAAATCACATTTCAGGCATTCATTCCATGCCATGTATGCGCATTAGAAATTGCATTTTGTTATGGTAGTTGTTGTGCTAGAAAAGCGTACTATCATGGTAGCTTATTTGATAAATTCCTGCTATTTGATAGGGTATTATTGTGTGAGGTTTTGATATAAATAATTCTGAACTTTTGTTCTTGAAGAGTGTGTGCCCTCAATGACTAGAATTTGGTGGATCATTAACATGTTTTTTCATTTTATAACATGTATAAGATGCCAAGCTTTGATTCATTGGGAGTATGGTCCCTCATAGATCAGAATTTGGCACTTAGGTGCTAGTTCCATGTTTTTTTCTCAGTTCCGGAGTAGTTTCTAAGGTTTACTGTCTGGAAAACCCCAGCATACATGCCGTGTAGTTCTATGGACACACACCGTGTGTTCTTCTGTTTGGGATGAAATGAAAACATTTTAAGTACATGTTGTGTACCCTTAGTACACACCGTATAGTCTCATCCTATGACATAGGATGTGTAGGCGGGGACACGAGGTAAGGAATGGCTTGTAAGAACATGTCGTGTATCGGTTGTACACACCGTGTAGTGAAAACCCGGCGTCTGCCCGTGTAACTAACAACACTGATGGAGGAAACCTTAAGACATACTCACTGTGTCGAACTTGAACATTCCTTGTAGTCTGACCCAGGTACCCGGTCGTGTCACAAACAACACAGTGCAATGAAAGCTTGTAGATTACATGTTGTGTGACCTATGAACATTCCATGTAGTCTTATTTTAGAGAGCCGTGTGGCTTATGCTGTGTAGAAGGACTTGGGCAGGTAAGAAGGATTCAAGTACACTCTGTGTGTTAGAACAACACGCAATGTGTTTGGGGTGTTACATGACCGGTTTTAGCTAGAGTACACGCCCATGCAGATGGCCTATGAGAACACTCCATGTAGTTAATATACACACCGTGTAGTTTTATTTTGTAAAACGTGAATGATTTTCTTCTCTTATTCCCTTCATGGACACCTATTTTTTTGGTCTCTGGTAATCTTGGTCTAAGTCGTGTGTTTGACCTTGTAGATTCATGTCGCTGAGACGACCTCAAGTTGTTCTCTAGGAGAGAGTCAAGGAGTATAATCTAGAGATGGTGGTCCATGGGCTACAAGTGGGTCCTCCATCAGTGCCAGATGTGCCACGAGCCTTTATACCTGACACCGGCACAGATGAAATGTTCCATGAAGGCTTCATATGGTACATGCAGACCTTCCAGGGAGCACCGCAGGCTACCACATTTATGGCAGAGCTGACACATATCTTCCAGCAACAGCATCCACCTATGTTTTCAGGGGATAGAATACCAGAGGCTACGGAGTCATTGCTGGATTTGATCTAGAAGATATTCGAGCATCTGGAGACGCCTACTGGAAGGAGGGTCAAGCTCGCTACATAAATTGTTCATGATACCATTAAGAGGTTGTGGGATGTTACCACCCAGTCTGAGCATCACCGAGACATGTCATGGTATAATTTTTAAGCACCCTTCTATGACTTCTTATTCATGGAGATGCTGTGGGAAGATCAACCTTGAGAGTTCATGAATCTGCAGTAGGGTGCCATGTTAGTGGTGGATTATTCAGCCTGATTCACTGAGCTAAAACATTTTGCACCTGTTCGGGTGGGTGATGAGACATTGAGGGCTAGACACTTTGAGGATGGTATTCAGTGTGACATCCAAGCCCTGGTAAATGTTTTCAGGTGGCCTATAGTGCATGCTATTGTGAAGCATGCACTAATAACTGAGCAGCACCCATGGGAAGCTAGTGGTGTGGGCCAGGGCAGTTCGACACCAGTTTATGGTACTATTCTTTCTGTTAAGCAGAATAGGTAGATGAATTTCTATCACGGTGTCAGTACTAGGAAAAAGAATACTTCAGATGGCCAAGTCTTTTGTTACCATTGTGGTAGAGAGGGGCACAAGAGACTTCAGTGTCCATGAGACCAAGTGCAGTGCTGAGCTTATGGCAAGGTGGGTCATCTCCAGTGTTATTTCTTGGAGTTTCTACTAGAGGCTGTTAAGAGGGGTTATGTGCATACTCGGCATGCGGGAGTAGGACTAGAAGATTTTTACTAGTCGGGAAATTGGGGTATGACAGGGCGTGCATGCAGAGATGGTGGTCGTGGCCATGGTAGCAAGACACCTGGATCTCAGAGGCAGTAGGGAGGGATAGCTCAAGGTATCCAGGCTGTGTCATAAGGCCACGACACTAGGTAGGCATATTTAGTGCAGTAGACCCAATAAAAGTAAGATCCCAGACCTTCTACTATCAGAAGTACTATTCTAATAGCTTCTATTTTATCTTCAGTACTTTCTGATATGAGTGCTACACATATCTTTGTATATGTGCCCATTGTGGTGATCCTTGTGCTCTGTGTTTCTTCTTCTTATGATGTTATGATGCTATACACTCCGTGGAGGAATAGAATGACATTGTGCATCAGTGCAGCGAGTGCCCCCTAGAGGTTGGTGGGTGTCACTTTCTGTGGGACCTCAATGTCTTAGATATGAAGACCTATGATGTCATTCTCAGGATGGACTCGTTGGTACCTTTTCATTCCTTTTTTGATTTCTTTCATCGCATGGTGAGTTTCACATCACCATAGGGTAACGAGTTTCTATTCAAAGGCGAGTGGGATGTCCAGGCGAGCCGAGCTGGACCTGAGCATTTTGGGCAAGGTGGAGTGACAGCCCAAATAGAGAGTTTATATATGGATGATTGGGGGACATTTTAGAATTATTTCCCTCTTGTAGTTGATTGTTTTGGCGATGTCTTCCCAGATAACTTTTCAGGTCTTCCTTCGGAGTGAGGGGTGGATTTCTCTATTGAACTCGTTTCGGGAGCAGCATCGGTGTCCATTCCTCTTTATATGATGGAAACATTAGAGTTGCGGGAGCACAAGAGGCATTTAGAGGAGTTACAGGAATATGGTTTCATCATACCCAGTACTTCTCCATGGGATTCACCGGTCCTCTTTGTGAAGAAGGCAGACGGTACCCTCAAACTCTTTGTAGATTATTGGAAGCTAAACCAGCTGGCGGTCAAGAACTGGTATCCCTTACAAATTATTGATAAACTTTTTGATCAACTTTGAGGAGCACAAGTGTTCTCAAAGATTTAATTGAGATCCAAATATCATCAGTTACGTGTTAGGCCATCAGACATACCACTTACATCTTTTCAGAGAAGATATGGTCTTTACAAGTATATGGTTATATCGTATGGACTCACGAACGTGACAACAGTTTTCATGGCTCTGATGAATCATGTGTTCCACCCTTGTCGATATTCTTTTGTGGTAGTCATGGTGTATGATATCTTGGTGTACTATCACACTCGACACAACCATGACACCCATCTTGATATCATTTTGAGTACACTGAGAGAGCATCAACTATATGTTATGATATCAAAATGCCACTTATGGATAGACTAGATTAACTTCCTAGGTCATATTATCATAGAGGTAGGAGTTGTAGTAGACCCAGAGAATGTGAGAGCAGTAGTTTCCTAGGAGCAGCCTAAGAACATATTTGAAATATAAAGTTTTCTGGGACTAGCAGGTTACTATAGGAGCTTTATACAGGACCTCTCCTACTTACCAGTGCCGTTGACGGGTTTGAAAAAGAAGGATGTGAAGTTTTTTTGGGTCAAAAGCTTGTGAGACAACCTTTCAGGAGCTGAAGGGTAAGTTGAAATCAGCACCAATCCTGATACTTCCAAAGCATGGGGAGAGCTATATAGTGTACCATGACGCAGCGGGTATTGGGTTTGATGTAGTGTTGATGGAGGGCGATCAAGGTGTTGCATATGGGTCTTAGCAGTTGAGGCCACAAGAGAGGAATTACCCGATGCATGACCTCAAGATGGCTATAGTGGTTCATGAGTTGCACTTTTGGAGACATTAACAAAAGGGGGAGAATTTTGTTGTTTTCACCGACCACAAAAGTCTCCAATACATCTTTACTCAGCATGACATGAACCAAAGATAGCGAAGTTGGGTCAAATACCATCAGTCCTTTGACTTTGAGCTTTCCTATACACCTGGAAAGGGTAATGTAGTAGCTGATGCAATGAGTAGGAACACTCCGACACATGCAGTGCATAAGGCTAGTGGTGAGTGTGAGCTCATGGATTTTTCTCTAAGATGAATTTAGAGGTGCACAATAGTTATATTTCATCCTTAGTTGTGATTTCTACCCTCCTGGATAGAGTAAGAATGAGACAACCGTTAGATTAAGAAGGCCTAGTTCTATAGGAGTCGGTGGCATGTGATGACCCTCCTCCTGGATGGACAATAGACAATGATGAGGTAATGTGTGTCCATGGATGAGTGTGGGTTCCAGGGGATATATATGAGTAGTTGATGTGGGAGTTTTAGGCTTCAACATGGGTATTGCATCTCAGAGTTACCAAAATTTACCATGTCTTTTAATGTCAGTATTGGTGGTTGGGTATGAAATGAGAAGTAGCTATTTTTTATGAGATGTTCCACCTATCAGTAGTTGAAGGATGATCATCAGAGGCCAGATGGACAGTTAAATCAGTTACCCATTCCAGAGTGGAAATGGGATGATGTTTTGATGGATTTTGAAACCGGGTTTCCGAGGCCACCTAGAGGCAGTGATGTCATGTGGGTTGTTGTGGACAGAATTACGATGGTAGCTCAATTTTTTCCAATCAAGGAGACCTACGTTATCGATGAGATAGAGAAGTTGTATATCAGAGAGGTAGTACTCCTTCATTGGTTACCTTGTTCTATCATTTCAGATAGGGACGCCCGCTTTATGTCTTGTTTCTAGAAACTTTTTCAGAGGTCAATGGGTACACAGGTGCTTCTGAGCACAACTTACCACCCTCAGACTGATGGCCAGTCAGAGTGTATGATACAGGTGCTTGAGGGCATGTTGCGGGCATTTTTCTTATCCTTTGGGGGATCTTGAGATAAGAACATACCCCTGGTCATGTTTTCCTATAATAATAGTTTCCAGGAAACTATTGAGACTGAACCTTACGAGGATTTATATAGTAGGCCATGCCGATCTCCTCTATGCTATATGGAGGCTGGTGAGGCAGCTTCACTGGGACCACCTCTCGTGCAAGAGATTTCAGAGCAGGTCCAGTTGATTCAGAAGCATATGGCTACTGCACTGTCTCGTCCGAAATCTTATACTGATCACCGCAGAAGACCCTTGGAGTTCGTGGCCAAGGATCAGGTTTTCTTAGGATTTTCTCCGAGGTAGGGTCACATGCAGATTAGGAGATACAGTAAACATTCATCGAGGTATGTGAGGCTTCTTGAGATTCTGGAGAGAGTCGGGCCAGATGCCTATCGGTTGTAGTTACCAAAGAGGTATCGAGCCATTCATGACGTCTTCCATGTATCTTAGCTGCACCGTTATCACTCAGACTCATCTCATGTCTTGCAGCCCTAGAAGGTTGAACTTCAGGAAGATGCATCCTTTGACGAGCATCTAATTCGTATTGTTGATAGGAGCACGAAGGTTATCTGAGGCCGGTCAGTTTCTCTTGAACATGTGTCATTGCAGCATGGCTGAGTGCAGGATGAAACCTGGGAGCGAGAGACTGATGTACATGCTTAGTGGCTATAGTTGTTAACAATTGTACCCTCACCACCCTTTTAAGGGAAATTAGAGGAAGAATTTCTTAAAGGGGGAAGTTTGTAATAACCCGATTCTTATTTATGAGGTACATGTCTCTTCTTTTTCCTTTTCCTTATGTGTTTTTGAGAAAATAAGGAAAATGGGGGGAAAATCCAATATTTTGAGGATACATGCCGTGTAATTTTACACACACCGTGTACTTTGGCTGTGGGGGATGAGTACACAGGGCTTGTAGGCCTATCGACAATGAAGAGTGTAAAAACTGACTACATGCCATGTACTTTGTATTTACACGCCATGTAATCAGTCAGTAAGATAACAGTAAGGCAGTGGAGGCTACATCTAGCCGAGCGACAGTACATGCCATGTATTCAATAATACACGCCATGTACTCATGTCGATAGATGAATAATGTCATGGTGGAAAGAAGCCTCCATGTAAACAGTTAAAAAAAATTAAATGTACATATCGTGTTCAAGAGAGTAAAAGGTGTGTAGTCATGAATTTTCTCTTAAAATAGGCAGTAGTATCCTCATTCGAGAGAGGAGGCAGAACCATCCATTGAAGCTCAGGAGGATGCCTGAACCATGGAGGATCACCCGATCACGCAACGGGAATCTGATTCCACCTCCGTCGATCACGTTGGGACCGTATGGTTAAGACCTCAACTCTCATTGTGTTTTTCTTAGCAATTTTTCCTATAAAATAATACTTTTACCTTTGAACACGAATTTGTTTATCCCATATCTACATCATTCACTGGTGTTATGGGAGGTTTCGTTCACGTATACCGATCAGAGATGATCAATGTAGGTGGTCTGATGTTCCTTTCAACTATTGTATTGAAATTGTGTACCAATGTGATATGCGCCCATGTATGGGGTGTCGTATGGATAAGACCTTTTCTGAAACGAAATCTATAGTTGCGAAGAAAATCTATTGATAATGTTAAACTACTATTTGGGATCACTACTAGGATCCAGGACCACCTCGGGGGTGCGTTCCTCTTTTTAGCCATTTGGCCAGGATACCTGAGGTTATTCCATGATTATATTGTGCACTGCATTTTATTGAGATAATGTTTTTGTAAATTGTTGTTTAATATTTGGGATCAGCTTGGTTCCTTTTGCCCGAGGGAAGCGTTCTATTAGCCTGTGGGCATTTTTTTACTTAGCCTATGGGCATTGTTTGGTTAGCCTAAGGGTAACCTTTGTTTATGCTTAAGGCCAAGTGTTTTGTTTAGCCTGAGGGCAACATTTCTTTATGCCTTTGGGAAGTTTCTACTATCCCTGCGGGAACTATCATGTATGCTTGAAGGCAATGATCGTTATGCCTGAGGAAAATCACCTACATGTCGTTGATTCTGTTACTAGAGGGTAACGATAGTATGTCTGAGGACACTGCTATTTAGAATATTCACGGTGGTGATTTTCTATGTTGTACCTACCAAGTCGAAGCTCAATCTTAGAGGAGATAAGTAATAATTAAAATGGGAATTAAACTATTAGTGATATTTACTTTTGAGTACTTACTAGTTTACTAGATTTACTTTGGCACACTATTATTGCACATTTTCACCGACAGTTGGGCACGAGCCTTTGGTGGGTTCCTACTGGGATTTATTTCTCACACCCTGTTTGGGTCATGTCTTCTGCCCAAATAGACTATATTGCTGCAGGTGTCGATAGGGGAACGAGACCCTATATATGTACATTATTGTAGCAGGGGAGTAGGAGAGCATGGGACCGAGCTTAGGCTAGCAATGCTGCTGCGTTCTATTTAGTCTCTTTTGTTTTGTTTTGTTTTACCTTGTACATTGAGTTGTATTGTATTGTATTGTTGTGTATCCTATTCTGGCTGCTTTCATAGAAATAGTGACATGCTTAATTTTTGTATATAACTATCGGTTATCTTTTACTGCAGTTGTTCGTTTCAAATTCATATTGTATACTTCTTCCGCTATTGTATGTTAATAATCTTTTCTGTTGGGCTACACTTTGAAAAATGAGGGAATAGTTTCCACACTAACAGACCTAGGCACTCGCTACAAGTCAGTAGCCTCTGGCATTTGGGAAAATGTTCTTGAGGTAATGTGACCAACTGGGTTCAGGGCACCCGTTGTGTGTCTTCCAGATCCAGGGCATTACATTAAGTCTTCCACAAAAATTATACAACATTGATCCATTCATCATCATTATTTACATCATCATTAAGGAGTGTGGAATTCATATATTTATGTCCCAAATCAAAAATTATATGTTTATAAATGTGAACACTCTGGATAAGAAATGGGTATGGTATTCACTAAACAATTTTTTTGGCATGGAGAGTTATGTTGAATTTTTGGTATCATAATGACATCACATAAAGATTCATAAAATTTGGTTGATGAGAGAGAAAAGGATCTCCCATCACATACACAAAAAATATGATGTAATAGGTACATGAAAAATTATATCCTAACATTATTAATTAGGAAAAATAAAATTATAATGTAATGAATAAATCTGAATAAATATAAGAATCATAAGTGTATTTCAACATGGAAATTGTTTTTCATAAATAATCAAGGGAAGCTTAATGAGAGTGAAATGGGGTATCATAATTTATACATAAAATTTATAGTAATGGAATTATTTATGATAATAATCCAATATATGTAAAATCAATTTATGATATATGTAAGAACCCGGTTCTTCTCTTTGAGGTACAAGCTTCTACTTTTCTCTTTTACTTAAGATTTTTAATAAAAATATGGAAAATGGGGAAAAATTATAAATTTTGTAACTACATGCCGTGTACTTTTCCACACGTCATGTACTTCTGGCTGTGTAGGGATGAGTACATGGGGTGTGTAGCCATTCCGGTGACAAAGGGTGTTGTAATTGACTACACACCGTGTAGTGGTCCTTTACACGCCATGTAGTCAGTCAACAGGCCAAAATAGTATGGCGGTGGAGCAGCCGCCAGCTGGGCGACACTACACGCTGTGTACTTAGGAGTACATGCCGTGTAATCTTGTCGGCAGGTGAACAGTGCCATGCTGGCGGGAAGCCGCCAGGTGAATAGTTAAATGAAGGGAGTACAGACCGTGTACTTTGTTTTTTGGCATAAAATTGGCAGTAGCCTCCTCATTTGGAAGAGGAGGCATTTGAGCCGTTTTGGAGCCAAAGGAGGAGTCCAGACCTTTGAAGATCTGCCAGGTGTTCGTCTGGAATTTGATTCCGCTTTGAACGACCATGCTGGAACCGCACAGGTAAGCCCTCTCTTCTCCTAGCGTATTGCTTACCAATTATTCTCCTAACGTATGTTATTTACGTTTTAATGGGTTCTGTTCTTCGTCAGATATACACCGATCTTGGGCATTTCTGGAGTCGGCGTTCGAGAATAACGTTTGTTGGCATATAATGTAGTTGGCTTGGTGTTTAGTTTTCCAACTGTCGTGTATTTTGTGAATTTTTGTGCAACGAACCCATGTTGGGGTGTCGTGTGGCTCAGGTCGTGGCTATATTAACTACCTAGATTTGTAAAGGTAATTGAATAATTTGTAAAACTGTTGTTTGGGATCGTTTCATTGATCTGGGACCACCCTAGAGGGTGAGTTCCACTGTTTAGCCATTTGGCCAGAATTCCCAAGAATATGCCCTTAAAGTATTAATTCTAGAATTTCCTCGTGAGGAATTTCTTGTTTACTGCTTGTTTACATGTTGGGCATGGCCCGGTTACCTGTTTGGACTGAGGGCGTTGTTGTGATTAGCCTGTGGACACTGCACTTTTTAGCCCAAGAGCTGTAGTTATTTCGCCTGAGGGTAACCTTTCATGCCTGAGGGCTTGACTTATGTGCCTGAGGGCAACACTACCTACGCCTGAGGGAAAACTCTGTTATTCTTGAGGGATGATTCTTGTGTTGGATACTCTTTACCTGAGGGTATGAGTTTACATGTCTGAGGACATTAGCTGGTTAATTAGAACATTCATTGTGGTGGTCTTTTAAAATTGAAGGATTAAATGGATAATAAAATGGAAATAGAATGAGTAATTAGTTACTTTTGAGTGCTTCTTACTTTATTTCATTTTACTACTACACACTATTGATGCATGCTTACATGCAGTTGGGAACGGGCCTTTGGTGGGTGCCTACTGAGATATATTTCTCACACCCTGGTTGATTCACTCTTTTTGGCCCAAATAGATTTTGTTTATATAGGAGTGGATAGGTGCAAGAGTCCCTATAAAGGTACATGATTGCTGCTGAGGAGTAGGAGGGCATGGGATCAGGCTTAGGCTCGCGATGCCACTACCAGCTGTTTTACTCTGTATTGCTGTACTCTTCCTTTTGTTGTACTATATTGATGTATAACATGTTCTGGCTGTTTTCTTAGAACTTAATACATGTAGCATCGTCATTTAAATAGTATTGGTCATATTCACTGTTGTTGGTTATTTCAGTTGTGTATGCTTCCCTGCTTCCGCTGTTGATGTATGTTTTATTCTATATTCCGATGCGCTACACTTTGACCAATGAGGGCATAGTTTCCCCACTATCAGACATGAGCCCTTGCAGCTTGTCGGAAGCCTCTGGCGTTTGGGGAAATGTGCTCGACGTCATGTGGAAAACTGGGATCGGGGCACCCGTTGAGTGGCACCCGAAACCGGGACATTACAAAGTGGTATCAGAGCGGTTCTTTTCTTTGACTTACTATTTGGAGCCGTAGTCAGGGATAGGATGGACCGGTAGTTGGTAATAAGCTGTGCTCGGGCATAGATAAACCTTTTACAGGGAAAATCCAATTTACCACGTACTTCAATTTTATGGTTTTGCAAACATTACAATTGAAATGTTTTCACCGTTGGGTGACGCACTTGAGATTGTGCTGTTATAATTTATTTGTGGGTTCTATTTAGTTGCAACCCGATGAGATGAGGGTATGCCATCACGTGCATCATTTAGGCACATGCTAGAGTCACATGCCACACATCGTTTCCATGACATGTTGGAGAATTAGAAAATTTCATGTTGTTGTGATAGTTTTTGTGCTAGAAAAGCTTGCTGTTTTGAGAACTGCACTGATAAAATACCTACTATTTGATAGGGTACTTTTTGTGTGATTTGTTCATATAATGGATGCCAAAAATTGTTTTTTGGGGAGTATGGGCCCCCATTGATCAGAATTTGGTGAATCATTGAATGTTTATTAGTTATATCACAGATAAGATGTCAAAATTTGATTCGTCATGGGTATGGGACCTCACGGGACGAAATTTGACACTTAGGTTTAGTTTTTCGGCATTTTCTGGGTTCTGGGGAAGTTTTGGAGGAATACTGTCTGGAAACCCAATATACACACAGTGTAGTATTTTTGCACATGCCGTGTATGGTCTTCTGTTTGGGAAGAAAAATGAACTTTTTTAAGTACACGCCGTGTACTATGAGTACACGCCGGGTAGTCTCTTCCCGTGTCATAAACCGTGTGGGCAGTGACACGGGGTAGGGAAGTGCTTGAGTAAAACACGTCGTGTACCAGATATACACACCGTGTAGTTTTGACCCGGAGTTCGGTCATGTAACCAACAACACGGGTCGGTGAACTCCTATACAGAACACGTCGTGTCAATACTGAACACGCCATGTAGTGTGACCTAGGACTCGGTCGTGTAACTAAAAACATGGGTCGATGCCACCGTTCCTTGAACATGCCGTGTTCCTTTGAGGACACGCCGTGTAGTCTTGTCCGAGGATAGACCGTTTGGATTAAGCCAGGTGGTTGGAGAAACGGGGTGATGTACACAACGTGTACGGGTGTAACACGCCATGTAGTTTCAATCCGATTAGTCGGCTGTGTCACATCAACATGGGGAGTTGGAAAATAACACCATACACGCCGTGTAGATTAAATAGACATCATATAGTTTTGTTTAACGGGAGCCATGTGGCTTATCCGTGTTGAAGGACACAAGAAGGGGAAGGGAAGTCAAGTACACACCGTGTAGTCAGTATACATGTCGTGCAGTCTTTTTTTTCGAATTTTGAGATGCCTTCTTCCTCTTGTTCCCTTTGAGGCTTCTTCGTTGCAGCCTTAATAATCTTGAATCTAAGGCATACTTTTGGCCTTGTAGTGTCATGCCGCCTAGACGACCGCACGTTGTTCGCAAGGTTAGCTACGACAATTTTACTCCAGAGATGGTGGGCCATGGGCTACCAGTTGATCCTCCAGTAGGGCCAGATGTGGCACCAGCTGCTATACCGGACTCAGGTGCAGAGGCGCAGTTCCATGAAGGCTTATTGCGGTTCATGCAAAAATTTCAGGGAGCACCGCAGGATGCCACATCTATGTCCGAGCTGACACGTATCTTCCAGCAATAGCCTCCACCTACATTCTCAAGGGATGGCGGACCACAGGCTGCGGAGTCTTGGCTGGGGTCGATGCAAACTATTTTCGAGCATCTTGAGACCCCTCCAGGGCGGAGGGTCAAGCTCGCGACATACATGCAGCGTGATTCTGCCAATATGTAGTGGGATGTTACCACCCATTCAGAGCATCACAGGGACATGGCGTGGGAAGACTTTCAGGAAGTCTTCTATGAATTTTTCTACCTAGATATGCTGAGGGCAGATAGAGCTCGAGAGTTCATGAATCTGCAGAAGGGGCGCTACGTCAGTAATGGACTATTTTACTCGTTTTATAGAGATTCAACACTTTGCACCCATGCTGGTGGGTGATGAGACGCTGAGAGCCAGAAATTTTCAGGATGGCCTTCGGTATGACATCCAAGCACTGGTGAATGTCTTCAGGTTTCCTACTGTACATGCCATCGTGAACCAAACACTGATTACAGAGAGGAACCTGTTGTAATATAATGGTGTGGTCTAGGGCGGTTCAAAACTAGTTATTGGTACTTTATCTGCTGGAAAGAAGAAAAGATATGCGGACGTCTCCTAGGGAGACAATACCAGCCAGACAGTTTCTTCAGGTGGGCCGGTCAGGTGCTACCAGTGTGGTAGAGAGGGGCTCAAGAGACCGCAGTGTCCACGAGACCCAATGGAGTGTCGAGCTTGCAGACAGATGGGTCATCTGCAGCTCTTTTGTAGGGCATTTCCACCGATGGATAGTGAGAGGGGTTCTGTACAGACTCCACGTGTGGGAGCAGGACCAGTGGCTTCTTATCAGTCGGGGAACTGGAATACGTTAGGGAAAGATGGTAGAGATGGTGGTCATGGCCGTGGTAGCCAGACACCAGGATCTTAGAGGCAGCAGGGCGGGACAGCTCAGGGTAGCCAGGCTGTGTTGCAGGGCTGCGACACTGGGCAGGCATATGCAGTGCAACCGACCCAGCGGGAGCAGGATCCCGGACCTTCTATAGTCATAGGTACTATTCTAGTAGCTTATGTCTAATCTACAATACTTTTCAATATGGTTTCTACACATAGTTTAATATCTGTACCCGTTGTGGAGAGCCTTGGGCTCTGTGTTTCTTCTTCTTCTGTTATTATGACGCTAGACACTACGTTGGCGACTAGGATGGCTGGTATGCGTCAGTGCAAGGAGTTCCCCCTTGAGATTGGTGGGTGTCACTTCCTTTGGGACCTTTAGGTCCTAGAGATGACAAGTTATGACGTCATTCTCGGGATGGACTAGTTGGTTTCCTTTTGAGCCTTTGTAGACTGCTATCATCGCATGGTGTGTTTCACGTCACCAGAGGGTGGGGAGTTTTTATACAATGGAGAATGGGATGTTCAGGTGTGTCGAGCTGGACTAGAGCATCGTGGGCGAGGTGGAGTCATGACCCAGATTGCGAGCTTATATCTGGATGACCATGGGACTTGTTAGACAGATTTCCCTCCTTTTGTTGATCGTTTCAGGGATGTCTTCCCAGATGACTTTTCAGGACTTCCTCTGGAAAGAGAGGTGGATTTCTCTACTGAGCTTTTTCCAGGAGAAGCACCGGTGTCCATTCCCCCTTATAGGATGGCTACACCTGAGTTGCAGGAGCTCAAGAGGAAGTTAGAGGAGTTACAGGCAAAGGGATTTATTCGACCCAGTACTACTTCGTGGGGATCACTGGTCCTTTTTGCAAAAAAGGCGGACGGTGCCCTCAGACTTTGTGTGGATTATCGGAAGGTGAACCAGTTAACGGTTAAGAACCAATGACCCTTATTGGGGATCGATGATCTTTTTGATCATCTTCATGGAGCACAAGTTTTGTTGAAGATTTACCTGAGATCAGGATATCATAAACTGCGCGTTAGACCATCTGATATACCTCTCACAGCTTTTAGGAGTATGTATGGTCTATATGAGTATACGGTTATGCTGTTTGGACTCACGAACACGCCAGCAATTTTCATGGCCCTGATGAATCTTGTGTTCCATCCATACTTGGATTCTTTTGTGGTAGTATTAATGGGTGACATCTTGGTGTACTCTCACACTCGACATGACCATGCCACCCATCTTGATATTGTATTGGGTACACTGAGGGAGAATCGGCTGTATTTTATGATCTCAATGTGCCACTTTTGGATGGACCATATTCACTTCCTGGGTCATATCATCTCAGAGGTAGGAGTTTCAGTGGACCTGGAGAAGGTGAGAGAAGTTGTTTCCTAGGAGCATCCTATGAACGTCTTTGAGATATGGAGTTTCTTAGGGCTGTATGGTTACTACATTCATTTTATAGAGGACTTCTCCTGCTTAGCATCATCGTTGATGGGCTTTACTAAGATGGGTGTGATGTTCGTTGGTTGGAAACTTGCGAGGTAGACTTTCAGGATCTAAAAGGAAGGTTGACATCATCACTGATCGTGATACTTCCAGAGAAGGGGAAGAGCTATACATTTTACTGTGATGCATCGGGCATTGGGCTGGGAGCAGTGTTGATATAGGGTGACTGAGTTGTGGCGTACAGGTCTCGGCAGTTGAGGCCACATGAGAGGAATTAACCGACGCATGATTTCGAGTCGGCAGCAGTTGTACATGCGTTGCGCTGTTGGAGACATTATCTATTGGGGGATCCTTTAGTGGTTTTCACGGACCACAAAAGCCTCAAGTATATCTTTACACAGCATGACTTGAATCTGAGGTAGCGAAGGTGGGTCAAATACCTACGGTCCTTCGATTTTGAGCTTGGCTATACACCTGGTAATTGTAATGCAGTAGCTAATTCACTGAGCAGGAAGACCCAGATACAGGCAGTGCAAGAGGCCAGTGGCGAGTGGAAGCTCAAGGCTTTGTTCTCTGAGATGCATCTAGAGGTGCACGACAGGCAGGGGCAGACTTATCTTTCATCTTTAGCTGTGAATTCTACCCTCCTGGATAGAGTGAGGATGAGATAGCTATCTGATTCAGAAGGACTTGTTCTATGGCAGTCGGTGGCAAGTGAGGACCCTCCTCCTGAGTGGACGATAGGAGATGATGAAGTTTTGCATTTCCATGCAAGATTATGGGTTCCAGTGGATATACGCGAGGAGGTAATGTGAGAGTTTCATGCTTTTGCTTGGTCAGTTCATCCCGGGGTTACCAAGATGTACCACGACTTCAGACGTCCGTACTGGTGGCTGGGTATGAAGAGAAATGTAGCTGGTTTTATTACGAGGTGTTCCACCTGTCAGCAGGGGAAGGTGGAGCATGAGAGACCAGCTGGGCTATTATAGCAGTTACACATTCCAGAGTGGAAATGGGATGATGTCACGATGGTTTTCATGACTGGTTTTTTGAGGTCACCTCGTTGCAATGATGTTGTAAGGGTCATTGTGGATAGACTCGCGAAGGTATCACACTTCTTTCCGATCAAGGAGACCTTCGGTGTTGACGATCTCGGATGACTATATATCTGAGAGATCGTACGTATTCATGGGGTCCCTCATTCTATCGTTTCAGATAGGGATGCCCGCTTTACGTCTTGTTTCTGGTAGAGTTTTCAGAGGGCACTGGGTACACAATTACTTCTGAGCACATCTTACCACCCTCAGACCGATGGCCAGTTAGAGCGTACGATATAGGTGATAGAGGAAATGCTGTTTCCATGCGTCCTAGACTTTGGGGGCTCTTCGGAGAAGCATATAACCTTAGTCAAGTTTTCCTATAACTATAGATTTCAGGAGACTATTGAGATGGCACCATATGAGGCTTTATACGGTAGGCCGTTCCAATCACCGTTGTTCTGGTTAGAGGCAGGTGAGGTAGCTTTACTAGGGCCACAGCTCGTGGAGGAGACATCTTAGCAAGTCCAGTTGATTCAGAAGCAGATGGCTACCACACAGTCCCGTTAGAAGTCATGTTTTGATCGCCACAGTTGACCTTTGAAGTTCATGGTCGGGGATCAGGTTTTTCTACGTGTTTTGCTGAGGCTGGGACACAAGCGGATCAGGAGACATGGTAAAATTTCACCTCGGTATGTGGGACCATATGAGATTCTGGAGAGATTCGAGATGGTTGCATATCGATTGTGGTTACCGCAGTAATACTGAGCCATGCATTACGTCTTCCACGTATCTCAGTTGCGACGCTATCATTCAGGCCTATCTCACATCTTTCAGCCGAGGAGGTTGAGCTGGTGGTAGATGCGTCCTTTGAGGAGCATCTAATTCGTATTGTTGACAGGATCTCAAAGGTTCTCTGAGGCCGGTCAGTTCCTCTCGTATGGGTGTTATGGCAGCATGGATGAGTGCAGGATGAGACCTGGGAGCAGGAGGCCGACGTATGTTCTCAGTGGCCGGAGTTGTTTACAGCTATCTCTTCTCCACCCTTGGAAGGGAAATTCAGGGACAGATTGCTATAAGGGGAGAAGTTTGTAAGAACTCGGTTCTTCTTTTTGAGGTACAAGCTTCTTCATTTCTCTTTTCCTTAAGAGTTTTAATAAAAATATGGAAAATTGGGAAATATCCTAAATTTTGGAACTACATGCCCTGTACTTTTCCACACGCTGTGTACTTCTGGCCGTGTAAGGATGAGTACATGGGGCGTGTAGCCTTATCAGTGATAGAGGGTGTATGAACCAACTACGCACCATGTAGTGGTCCTTTAAATGCTGTGTAGTCAGTCAGCAGGACAAAATAGTAAGGCGGTGGAGCAGCCGCCAGCTGGGCGACAGTGCACGCCGTGTACTTAGGAGTACATTTTGTGTACTCTTGTCGGCAGGTGAATGGTTCCATGCCAGCGGGAAGCCTCCATGTGAACAGTTAAATGAAGGGTGTACACGTCATGTACTTTGGATGTACATGCTGTGTAATTTGTTTTTTCAGCTTAAATTAGGCAGTAGCCTCCTCATTTGGCAGAGGAGGCATTTGAGCCATTTTGGAGCCAAAGGAGGAGGCCGAAACTTTGATGATCCGCAAGGTGTTCGTCTGGAATCTGATTTCGCTTCGAACAATCAAATTGGAACTGCACTGGTAACCCCTCTTTTCTCATAGCATGTTGCTTACCAATTCTTCTCCAAACGTATGTTATTTACATTTGAATGGGTTCTGTTCTTCATCAGATATACACCGATCTTGGGCGTTTCTGGAGTCGGTGTTTGGGTATAACATTTGTTGGCATATAAGGTAGGTGGCTTGGAGTTTAGTTTTACAACTGTCGTGTGTATTGTGTGTTTTTGTGCCATGAACCCATGTTGGGGTGTCGTGTGGTTGAGGATCTGGCTATATTGACTACCTAGAACTGTAAAGGTAATTGAATAATTTTTAAAACTACTATTTGGGATCGTTGCTTGGATCCAAGACCACCCCGGATGGAGAGTTCCACTATTTAGTCGTTTGGTCTGGATACCCGAGGGTATGCCTTTAAAGTAGTAATTTTTGAATTGACTCAAGAAGAATTGCTTGTTTACTACTTGTTTACATGTTGGGCATGGCCCGATTACCTGTTTGGCCCAAGGGCGTTGTTGTGATTAGCCTTTGGGCACTGTACTATTTAGCCTGAGGGCTGTAGTTATTTCGCCTGAGTGCAACCTTTCGTTCCTGAGGGCTTGACTTCTATTCCTGATGGAAACACTACCTAAGCCTGAGGGAAAACTCTATTATGCCTGATGGAAGATTCTTGTGTTGGATACTCTTTACCTGAGGGTAAGAGTTTACATGTCTGAGGACATTAGCTGGTTATTTAGAGTATTCACTATGGTGGTATTTTAAAATTACAGGATTAAATGGATAATAAAATGGCAATACAACTGGTAATTAGTTACTTTTGAGTTCTTCATACTTTATTGAATTTTACTACTGCACATTATTGATGCATGCTTATACGTAGTTGGGCACGAGCCTTTGGTGGGTGCCTACTGAGATATATTTCTCACACCTTGTTTGGGTCACGCTTTTCAGCCCAAAAAGATTATGTTTCTGCAGGAGTGGATAGGGGAAAGAGTCCCTATACAGGTACATGATTGCTTCTGAGGAGTAGGAGGGCATGGGACCGGGCCTAGGCTCGTGATGCCGCTGCCAGCTGTTTTACTCTGTTTTGTTGTACTCTGCCTCTTGTTGTACTGTATTTATATATAACATGTTCTGGCTGTTTTGTTAGAACTTGAGACATGTAGCATCATCATTTACATACTGTTGGTTATATTCACTATTGTTGGTTATTTCAGTTGTGTATGGTTTTCTTCTTCCGCTGTTGATGTATGTTTTATTCTGTATTCTGCTACGCTACACTTTGACAAATTAGGGCATAGTTTCCCAACTATCAGACCTGGGCCCTCACAGCTAGTCGGCAGCCTCTTGCATTTGGGGAAATGCGCTTGAGGTCATGTGGCGAACCGGGTTTCGAGAACCCGTTTTGTGGAACCCAAAACCGGGACGTTACCAAATATAACACAAAATAAGCACATTAATGGAAATTAGAAGAGAGAAATCCTTTATGAAATTTCTGCATGGTAATTGGTTTACACAAAGGATAATGGGAAGATTAATAAGAGTTAAAGGGTTAGATAAAAATTTATAAATCAAAAGGATATTATTTGGGACATTTAATAACAAATCCCAACTGGAAAAAATGGAAATTGAGAAGCATAAAAAATAAGCTCTTGAATAAAAACGAATGTTGACGATCTCGTACAAAATTCCGGCACAATAATGTCTTGGGTAAGGTTAAAATGTGAGAGAATGTATCATATAAATTTCATTAAATATCTATAGGATAGTAATGGAAATATTATAAATGAATTACAATATAATAAATTGAAATTAAGAGGAATAATTTCAAATAATGTTCTTGAATTGAAAGGAGGAGAATAAGGTGATGATCCCTTACTTGAGTGTGTGACTACAAATGCTTTAGAGGGTCTTCTTGAGAGAATAGTGAAACATTGTTAGGACTCTATAATGTTTAGGGAATTTAATTTTTGTGCTCCAAGCAGTTTTAGTGAAGATAAATTAGATCACTGGTGGGGTTATTTTAGAAAAGAGGGGTATTTCATTATTATTTATGCTTTGGAATCTGCACAATAAAATATTCTAAACCACAAACTGTACACGGGGTTTCCAGTTTCTCTACCAAATTGGAGTGTATTTTATTATTTTATAAATCAATGGTACAAATTTTTTAAAAACATCCACTTTCTTATGTTGAGGTGAGTCTCACTCTTAAATTAATGTTTTTAAAACGATAAAAAATATTTTTTTATTGGATGATTCGTAATGTCTTGAAAAAATAAATAAAATAAACATAATATCAAAATATTTTAAAGTTAAAATATTTATTTATTTATGGTTGCACATAATCGTATTTATTACATCACTTTTAGATCATTGTGATGTCATAATATAATAAAGTTATTTATAAAATATGTAATTTTCAATAAAAAAGATGACTCTAAAATAAATATTAAATATTATATATTATATATTTATGATTTTATGATTTATAAAATGATATTCTTTTTATCAATTTTTTTTTCCAAATATGTGAAATTTCACTTTTTTTAATGTTCGAAATTTATTATGAAATAACGGGTTAAAAACATCTTCCAAGTCCTTTTAAAAATTAAATTGGACGTTACAAAAATTATATGATATTTTTTATTTTAAAAAAATTATTAAAATATTATTTATATAAAAATCCATTAGTTCATGATTTAAATAACTAAATTTGAGTATTAACCAAATATAAAATTTTATCATTATTGTCTAAAAATAAAAATAATTTACACAGTAACAGTGATGGGATTAAAATATAATCATTATTTTAAATAAAATAATGTATATATTCAAATTTCTCAGTTATTGATACATATACCTTTAATACACCATTAAAGTCCCCGAGAGTATGGAGGGAAATGGATGGAAATCCATGGTGTGGTTTGCGGAACAAGGTTTGGTTCATGATCTTAATGAGCTTGAACATCTCCCATCAACTATTTTGCTCATTCTTTAGATGTTGGAAATCATATTTTTCTTGATCATTGACAAATCCCACAAATGATATCATCCTTGACCTCTCTGATAAATCAACTTTATAATGTAAATCCTACTTGTTGAGGTTATCACTTCCTTTGACTATGTCAGTTAAATTTTTTTAAAACCCTATATGTATACTAATCATGTGATCACTGTTCAATGACTATATTACCAACAATATAGATACATACTAAAATTTTAAATATAATTTTTATACAATAAAATAAAATAAGTACATGTTTTTTCTATATTTTATATAATATAATAAAAAAATAAATTAAATCAAATGGGAAATTATTATTTATAACAGGATGGGTCATTACTTTCTTCCCCCATTAATAAATTTTTCCTAGATAATTTATTTTCACACACAAAATAAATATGAGGGAGAATTTGTTTCATCACCTCCTCTTGTTCCCATATTAGATCATCAAACATGTAATTTATCCAAAACACTTTGAAATTTGGTAGTGTCGTATTTCATTGATATATTTCTATACGATCAATGATCTTTACTAGATGATCCTCATAGGAAAGGTGATTTTGCAATGGTAATATATATTGATTGATAACATGGGAGGGGCTTGGTATTTTCTTTCTTGATAGGGATACATTAAATACATCATGTACATGAGATAGGTTTTATAGATGTGCTAGTTGGATGGACACCACTCTCATATGATCAAGGACATAAAATGGGCCGATGAATCATGGAATAATGTATCCCTTCTTCTAAAATCTCATTATTTTCTTACGTGGATATATTTGAAAGAATTCCATGTCTCCAACATCAATATATACATCTCATCAATGATTTTCTTCATATCACTTTTTTCTACTCTAAAAAGCCTTGATTCGTTGTTGAATGGTCATATGCTTTTCCACTATTTCCTTTACCATTTTATAACATATTATTTTTTATTCCCTAACTCCATCCAAACACGAAGCTGTTATACACATCTTCTAATAATGTTCATCATAAGGATCCGTTTGGATACTGAAGAGGAAATATTGGTTATAAGATAACTCGACCAGAGAAAGATGTTGGTCTCATCCTCTTTTGAATTCAATATATCATGATCTCAATATTTCGTCAAGTGTCTTTATAATCTAATTAGATCAGAAATCAGTTTAAGTGGGATAATATTTTCTCATGTTTAAATAAGTATTAAATTTTTTTGGAGGCTCCTCCATTACAATGATGTGAATATTGAATATCAATTGTATTCAATATATTGTGGCACTTCATTTAGCCTTACCACTTCTAGGATGTATATGTGTCCAAGTTGATCTAGTGAGAAATATTATTGAATTGTTGTAAAGAGAGCATTATTTGTATAATGGACCACATGAAAAAATATATAATTATTTCTAATGGATATCTTCATAAGTCCAGTGTTAAATTCCATGGTGATTTTCTCCCATTTCCATGTTCGTATCGATGATGATTGTATCATCCCCTTGGATTCTTCATTTTCACTTTCACTTATAGCATACACGGAATCATGATCTATACTCCATAGTATCCTTCATCATATAGTCCCACCATTAGATTTCGCAAATATCTTTATACATATTTGTGCTTCAAGTGTGGTTGGAGTTGGTTGACCTATGTGCATCATCCAAAAACATCTTCTTTTACTGAGGATTTGATGGTATACATTATATTGACCAAAAACTCCCAAACCCTTCAATATTGACATTGAATTATAAGGATTTACATTTTTATTAATGTTTATTATTTCTTTTGATTCTGAAATCATCACTTTGATGATCTTATAACGTCTATAGAATGGATTGTTAAACAATCATTTTTGGAAGGATTTATGACATTCCTTATTTTATGAATCTAAGGTCCATCATTCCTAAATATAAAAATTTTGGATCCCTCTTAATTCTCATTAGTGATATATTTGTTTGATCCTTTATACTTAAATAATTGACAACCCTATTTGCAGTACTAGAAATGTAGTTGATTGAGAAGTTGTAGTCCTTCATCATATCTAACCATATATGTTGGAACATATTAATATCATTAAGTGTGAATATATCATTGGGGATTTTCTAATCTGTATTTATTTCACACATCTCCCCAAAGAGATAATGCTGCCATATTTTCAATTCAAATTTCAGTGCTACCTACTCTAGATCATGTATTGGGTAGTTATATTTATAAACATTCAACGTCCTAGAATAACATTCTATTACATTGTCGTTCTAAATTAATACATAGCCCAATCCCATATTTAAATCATTGTTGAATACCACTAAAGGATCTTCACTTATTGGTAGTATGAGAATAGGTGTAGTGATAATCTTCCCATATAATTTCATGAATCTCTCTTCACATTAAAAATTCCAAACAAACATTACTCCCTTATATGTTAACTTGGTCAGAGTGTTTGAAAATTATGATAAATTTGTCAAAAATCTATAATAGTACCCAGCTAATCTATCGAAAATATAGTAAACTATCATAGATGATGGAGCCAACAAACTCCGAATTCCTTATGTGCTCGAGCATATGTTGAACACGGTAAAGACCAGAGAGTTTAGTTGTAAGGAAAAATGCATGGCTCCGTCCAATCATATTTGATCAATAGACACATCTGGCACTTCTGAAACAATGAGGATTCTTTGGTTATGATTAAAGTGGGTGACCAATTTATAACCTCAAAAGTCACCATTGTAATGGAGAGCTTCTATGTTTCATTTGTATATGGTAGTTGTGATGTTGTTGTTCAATAGAGGTTGTGGAATGAGCATAACTTATTTGATATGCAGGAACCCTCGTTGTTTGTGGCAGGGGACTTCATTATGATCTTTGACCTAGGGGAGAAGAAATAGAGAAGGGCCTTCCCCCAACAAGAAAGTGTAGAGTTTTCACCCTTCGTGTCTGTTAAGGGTATTCATGATATGGTGTACTCGGGAGCCTTTTTTAAAGTGTGAATCTATCAGGGGCATGGAAGTCGGAGCTGGAGAAGACTCGATCGGTGTTGGGCCAACTAAACTTGCACATTTAAAAATTCCAAGGTCACTCAACTTTCAGGAGGTATATCCGATCACTCTCCCATACTAGTTTCTCTCTCTCTATGGTTGGATTATCATGTGTCCCTCAAGTTTTACAACAAGTGGCCTCGAAGTCCTCGAGATCATCATCTTGTTAGGAAACTATGGGGAGAGCCTACTTGTGGGCATACCTGGGGGGCCCTCCAAAACAATATTCACTGGATGAATTTTGGGATTCAATAATGGTCCAGATGGATTCCTCTATTCGAAGACGATATGGAAAACATGAATAAGAGTATTTATAACCTTGAATCTGGTCTCGAGGAGATTTTGAGCAACTCGGGGTATTAAGATTTTGCGAGCAAGAAAGCATACGGGGTGGAGGTTATTCTTAAACACAAGTGTATGGATCGTGAGAGATCTCAGGTGAAATGGCTGCAAGACGGTGACAAAATCATAGTTTGTTTTTGTGACTGCATCAATTAAAGGTGACGAACGAATAAAACTAACAAACTTATTGATGATGTGATGTAAACATAGGATGGAGAGATTTTTGGGGGCATGGATCATAGTTTCTTTTGGGACCTTCTAGTTAGTCCTACCCCGAGGATTCCCAATGGTTATCCCAATTACCATGCAAATTTTTGGAAGGATATTCCCATGGTGGTGTCTCACCTGGATAATGATAGCATGGAGGCGATCCTATACAAGGATGAAATTTAAAAGGAAATGATGAATATGAACCCCAGGAGTGCACTTAATCCGGATTGTTTTCTTGGATCATTTTACAAAGGGGATTTGGGTGTGGTTAAGTGGGATATCTTGGTAGTCATTCAGTACAATTTCCACGTAGGGATCTTTCCTTGGGTTGCAAGTGCTACCACCATGTTCCTCATTCTAAAGATAAAGAACCATTTCTCTTGGTCACACTAAAGGCTGCTGAGTTTATGCAACTTCCCATATAATATTATAGCAAAGTGTAATTAACCAGTGATTGTCTAATATCCTACCCCGGTGTATCTCCATTGAGAAATAGGTTTTTTTAGGGTCCGCTCCGTAGCAGGAGATATTGAAATATTGCAGGACGTGATGAAGGACATCAACTTCTAGAATCATGGATTTAATTTGGTGATATAATTGGATATGAACAAAGCTAATGATTGGATTGAATGGAGTTTTATCAACAAAGCTTTAGCAGATATAGGGTTCACTGTCAATGTTGTGAACCTCATTTTCAGAAGTTTAAGCTTGTCCTGGTTGACCGTATCATATTTGGGGAAGTATCATGGATTCTTTAAAGTGGCGAGGGGCCTTCGACCAGGAAAACTGATCACTCCCAGTATCATCATTATGGTGCAGGACATTCGCAATCATATTATCTATCATGGCATCTCAACTGGAGACATCCGGCCTTATAGAGAGAAAATAGTTCTCCCACCGATAACCCACCTAATGTTTCAGGACAACACGATCATCATCATGAATATATGAATGGACTTTATTCAAGGCATCGAGAACATCCGGGACGCCAACTTATACTGGAGCGGGCATGTTATTGGTAATACTGAAAGTAATATTTTCATCTCTCATAGGTGTGCTCCCATCCGGATTTCGTCCATGTGTAATCACCTCAACATGAAATGTAGCTCCTTTCCCATGGAGTACATGGTCACACCCATATCCTCAAGAAGGCTTCATTTTCACCACATCAATCATATAGTACTCAAGATAACAATCCACGTCCTCAACTAGAAGAACTATTTCTTCTCGCTCGGGGGTCGTATTGCTATGGTTAACAACGTTTCGTCTTCCATTCATATACATGCTTTGGATTCCACCTATGTTCCATGAGGATTTGTAAAAAAAAATTAGAATGTTCTCTTGAGTTACATATGGGATGCTATTTAATATGGAAAGATGCACTGGGGTTATTAGTATAGTCTGGCAAGACCCATTTTGGATGAAGGGACCAATGTTGGGAGTCTATAGAGTGAGCTTCACTGCATGCACGCGAAGATCACCTAAGATGTAACATCCCAAGTAAATAATGAATAATAGATATTTTTAACTATGTCTATTAATGAATTAGATAGTGTTTTAGAGGCCTAAAATGAGAATAAATCCAATCTTAAGCATGGAATACACTAATATTTATAAAAGATTGTTTTACTACTTTTTGATGAAAACCCATTTTTAAATATATCTTTTGAAAATTTTATAAGCTATATTTGTCAAAATAAACTTATTCTTTATTATTGGGACATTTAAATTTCATTTGGATAAATTTCTGGTATTTTTCTGATAATGTTTTTTTAATGAATATTGAAAAATGTTGTATTTTAATTCAAAAACTCTTTTTAATCTAATTTATTTATATGATTAGATTACCTTTTGAATTGGTTTTAAAGTTCAATTAGAATATATTTTTACCATTTAATCCAATAGTGGTCGTTGGAATTAATTTCACTTTGAAATTGGACTTAAACTAGTGTCAATCTTTTGATACTTATTGTTTCATAAAAACATGCTATTTGCTCTGACAGCGAGAATTAATTATTAAATTAATTAATTTAACTTATATGTTTTGAATTTTGTAAAATAGACATCATTTTTGATTTTGGATTATCAAATATTGCTTAGGGTGAAGTTTTGGTATGTTTCTGAAAAACGTCAATTATTGATGAATAGTGAAACCACTATGTGGTACTTAAAAACTGATTTTTCATTTAAATGAAATTTTACCACCTCTGTGTTTTTAATTTCAAAAATCTGACATACATGGTTGTCATTAAGAAGTAAAATGTGGTTCAATGGGATTAAAATAGTTTTTTGGTAAAGAGTAAATTTTATGTTTATTAATCGTGATTAGAGATAATTAGTGCAATTTAAGGAAAAAATGATATTATAATAAAATGAAAATACCTAGACACATGTCCTACCATTATTGGATGTGTCATGGCCGACCAAGAAAACTCATGGGTCAATTTTTGGGACCCCATGGAGCCACTTGGGTAAGATAAAGACATTAATGCATTTTATTTAAAGTAAAAGTAAAAATTACACAAACATGAGTTGTTTTAATAAAAAAAAATTTAAATGGGGTTATACAAGTCATATATTTTACTATAAATATTCATTATAAAGATAAAAAGATTTCCTAAATCATAGTAATTTTTTTATAATTTTTAGTTACTATATAAATTAAATTATTTATGACACCATGATGATGCAGCGATGAACTCATTATTTAGCGATTTAAATAAAATGAAAATAAAATGTCAAATATAAGACCTACACTTCTCAAAAAACTATTGGATGGGTGGATTTAGAAACCTTATAACCTTATCCTCTAAATTTATAATTGTGGGACCTTTTTTTATCCGAAAATCATTTTATAAAAAAGTATCTTTTATAACTTTCCAAGAGTACCCCTCCTTTCCTCTTATAAAAGGCCCCCACTTATACCACCTTACCGACACTTCCAAAGCCTTTGGCACAGCCAAACCCTGACCATTTTTTCTCTTCACATCCCTCTCTAACTATTAGAAGTGTCACATTGGGCAGAAGTCTTCCCAAGGATGTCTTTGAGCTCAAATCAAAAAGAGTTACCAGATTTAAAGGTAGTGTCTTCTCTTGTGTTCTTATGTTTAATTTTGCTTCTCCAACCCTCTAAAATCTTTTTATTCCTTTATTTTGTAACAAAACCAGTATCTTAAATATACTATAATGTTGTTATAAGTAGGATTCGAGCTACACTTACACACACCTACATATAATGGTTAAAGAACATACTGTTTCTTTGGATGGCGAATTTCTGCCTCACGAAACGATGATTGTTCAACACTCATATAACAGCTTCAAAGGTGGCCATTATAATGTCACTATATTTATATATGATATATAATATGTTTAATTTTTTACTTAATCTTATGTATTTTTCATTTATGGTATACCTTTATGGTTTCCATTATGGGAAAACGCGATATCTTCATTTTAGGAAATGCGGACTACCGCCCCCTCAAAGTAATTTGATTCATTAATACCATATGTGGTATGTATAAAGGATAGATTGAATGATATTATATATGATACAATACTGGAATTATAATACTATTATGTATCATTATGTTTTAATTCCATTAAATATGAAATAGAAATGGAAGTAGCGTTCATGCGTAGGCACGGCTTACCGTCTCCATGAACGGTGCATTTCATTTCGTACCTCTAAATATTATGTAATATTATAAATGCATGTATATAATGGATATATATGATATATATGATATATAAATAATGAGTATAACTCTATATATAATGGATACATGAACAACATGTAATTATAAAGAGCATATTTTTGACTCAAGTACTAAGGAGCGTTAAAACAACCGTTATTAACATAAATAATTACATAGTGTTCATGACATGGTAATAAGTGATATAAAAGGAATAATGAACTTGAAAAAGGTTCTTAAGAATGTAGAAATTAACTCAAGTTTATTATTCAGGACGTTAAAGAATGATCGAGTCAGGTCAGACCCGAGGTTTGGGACTTCGTCTCAATCTCCTTTCATTGAAGCATATTTTGTTTTATACCCAACTTTTTTTATACGGTGTATACAACCCTTTGACATTTATGTTTATCCAAATGGAATATTATTTATACAAATCGTTTTACTAAATGACGAAAGGGAATGTTTTTGTCGTACGTATACGGCGACAATGACTTCTCCGCCACCATGACCATTATTTGAGTTTCGACTTCCTCTACAAGCCATACCTTTTTTTAAAAGAAAAATAAATACCATGTTTTACTTTTATTTTATTTTGTTATTGAAAATGGTTTTCATAATGTTTTTATATCAATGTGTTGTATTGATATCTTGTGATTGAAAATTCGAAATGTTATGTTTCCTTTATGCATGTTTTATGTGATACGATTATGTTATGGTTCTTGGGCATTGTTATGAAGACGGGTGGTTCCGTGATAAACTAAGGGCGGGTGAGCCCTATATAGCTCTCCAATGCATTGGGTAATGCTAAAGAGTTAAACGTTAAGTTTTCTCTGAAGAGATTTAGGGAATATACTGTGATGGGTATTCCAAACGTAACCAAGAGGGTTACTACCTACGTAAGAATGTTATGAATGCCTCAAGTTACCTTTATGTCTTATGATTTATATGATTTATTCATGGTTTAAAGAGGTATGTTAATGTTCTTATGTTTAATTAGTATAGTATGATTTCATTGATTATTGTGTATACATGTACTCATGTTTCCTTTCCATATTTTTATATCCCTTACTGAGCTTTTTATGCTCATCCCAAGTTGTTGAAATGTTATTCAGAGGTCAAGGGAAAGGTACAGGATATGTTGATAGTGTCAAGGAATTGTTAAAAAAGAATCCATGTTTTATATTAAATATGCTTCCATTGATAAGAAAAATGAATACTGTCTTTTATGTATCCACTTTGTTTAAATGTGGAATGTAATGCATGTTTTATGATATAATTCTCCAAAACTCTAAACTTGAAAAGATCCTCAACTTGTATTCTTGTAATAACCCAAGATTAAGTAAGGTTTAAGGCCGGGGACTTATAGTTGGTATCAGAGGTCGGTTTAGATAACTTTAAGAGTTAGAATTCTATTAAATTATTGTCCAAAAATATATTTTTATGGTATTATAGAAATGATATATCATTTAACGATTACCATGTGGTTTCGCCTAATATATTTCTGTGTTAAGAATGGTTTTTCATAGAGGAAATTGAACAACTTTTTTGGGAAGGCATACAGACGGAAATGACCTTTCAAATCAGTATCCGGAGATGGTCAGAATCAGAACTAAACAGTTTGTTGCAGTGATGGCTCAGTTGACTCAGGTGAAAAAGATTGGTTGTTTTTATTGATGATATTTTGGTGTTTTCTAAAAGTAAATAGGAGCATGAAAGGCATTTAAGGGTTATTTTGCAAAACTTAAAAGAAAAGAAATTGTATGGGAAATTCAGCAAGTGTGAGTTTTGGTTGCAACAAATTTCTTTCCTTTGTCACATTGTTTCTAATGATTGGATTACTGTTGATCCTACAAAAACAAAGGTTGTTGAAGAATAGCCAAGACCCACAAATGTAACTGAGATTCGTAGCATCCTTGGTTTTGCCGGATATTACCGAAGGTTTGTTAAACTTTTCACAGTTATCTAGTCCAATGACTAAGCTAACTCGGAATGGTGTTAAGTTTATCTGGACAAAAGAATGTGATGATTGTTTTCAGGAACTCAAAATAAGATTGGTGAAGGCTCCATTTTTGGCACTACCTTTCAGGAATGGTGATTTTTTAATCTACGGTGATGCTTCATTGAATGGACTTGGTTGTGTCCTAATGCAGAATGATCAGGTAATTGCTTATGCTTCACGTCAGTTGAAAACTCATGAGGTAAATTATCCTACACAGGATTTGGAATTAGCTGCTGTTGTTTTTTCTTTAAAAATTTGGAGGCATCATTTGTATGGAGTAAAGTGTGAAATATATATCGATCACAAAAGTTTAAAGTATATATTCACTCAGAAAGAATTGAACATGAGACATAGGAGATGGCTAGAATTAATCAAGGATTATGATTGTAAAATTCATTACCATTCGGGAAAATCAAATAAAGTGGCTGAGGCTTTGAGTAGAAAAAGTAATGCTTCATTAGCGATGTTGCATTTGGAGAATGATCCTTTGGTTAAGGATTTGATGTACTTTGGCAGAGAAGTTGTTGGTGTAGGATTTCCTTCTGTTTTGTTTCAGGTATCAGTGAAATATTCTCTATCAGACAGAATCAGGCAAGCACAGAAGCAAGACAATAAGTTTCAGAAAAAGGTAGAGCTGGTTCAGAAGGATAAGATGTCTGAATTCAACATTGATAATGATTGTGTTTTGAGATTTGGGAAGAGATTGTGTGTGTTGTGTGATTCACAGTTGAAGAATGATTTTTTATGTGAAGCTCATAGTTCTCTGTTTTCAGTTCATCTAGGCAGTACTAAGATGTACAGAGATCTGTGGGAGTATTGCTGGTGGGATGGAATGAAAAGAGATATTACGGATTTTACAGTGAAGTGTTTGACTTGTCAACAGGTTAAAGTAGAGTGAAAGTTACCAAAAGGGATTCTTCAGCCTTTACCAGTACCAGAGTTGAAATGGGAAAATATATCCATGGACTTCGTTGTGGGATTGCTGAAGACACCTCAAGGTAATTATGCAATCTGGGTTATTGTTGATCGCTTGACTAAATCTGCTCATTTCCTTGCTATACGAGATAATTTTAACCTAGATCTACTTTCTCGGTTGTATCTTAAAGAGATAGTTAGGTTGCATGGAGTTCCCCTCTCCATTGTATCTGATCATGATCCCAGGTTTACGTCTAACTTTTGGAAAGGCCTTCAGAAGTCGTTGGGTACTGAATTAAATTTTATTACAGCTTTCCATCCTCAATCAGATGGGTAGTTAGAACAAACAATTCAGACATTGGAAGATATTCTACGTGCTTGTTCGATGAATTATCATGGTAGTTGGGACCAACATCTTTCTTTGGTTGAGTTTTCATATAATAATATTTTTCATTCCAGTATACGGATGGCACCATTTGAGGCATTATATGGGAAGCGGTGTCGAACTCCAGATTTTTGGGATGAAGTGGGTGAAAGGAAGTTGATGGGACCGGAATTGGTAGAAGAGTTGGTAGAAAAAGTTCATCTGATACAAAACACAAGAGAACAACACAGAGTAGGTAGAAGAGTTATGCGGATAACTGGAGGAAGGATCTATCTGTTGAGGTAGGTGATGATGTTTTTCTCAAAGTCTCGCCATGGAAAAGTGTGATGCGATTTGGTAAGAAAGGAAAGTTGAGTCCAAGGTTCATTGGAACATACGAAATTTGGGAGAAAGATGGATCAGTTGCATACCGAGTGGCTTTACCTCCGAGTTTATCTCAGGAACACAATGTTTTTCATGTTTCAATGTTAAGAAAGTACATGGAAGATCCATCTCATGTTTTGAGTCCAGCGGTAGTTCAGCTGGAAGAGAACCTATCTTACGAGGAACAACCGGTCCAGATTCATGACCACAAGGAGCAAGTGTTACGGAATAAGGTGATTCATCATGTAAATGTTTTGTGGAAAAACCACATGATTGAAGAGGCAACATGAGAATCTGAAAATGAAATGAGGGCTAAATACCCCCACTTATTCGATAAGTATATAAATTGCGGGGAAGCAATTTTCAAAAGGGGGGGAGGATGTAACATCCCAAGTAAGTAATTAATAATATATATTTTTATCTATGTCTATTAATGAATTAGATAGTGTTTTAGAGGCTTAAAATAAGAATAAATCCAATCTTAAGCATGGAATACACTAATAATTTTAAAAGATTGTTTTACTTCCTTTTGATGGAAAACCATTTTTAAATATATCTTTTGACAATTTTATAAGCATTATTTTTCAAAATAAACTTATTCTTTATGATTGGGACATTGAAATTTACTTTGGATAAATTTCTGGTATTTTTCTGATAATGTTTTTTTAATGAATAGTGAAAAATGTTGTATTTTAATTCAAAACCTCTTTTTAATATAATTTATTTATATGATTAGATTATCTTTCGAATTGGTTTTAAAGTTCAATTAGAATATATTTTTACCATTTAATCCAATAGTGGTCATTGGAATTAATTTCACTTTGAAATTGGACATAAACTAGTGTCAATCTTTTCTTATTTATTGTTTCATAAAAACACCCAATTTTCTCTGACAGCGGGAATTAATTATTATATTAATTAATTTAACTTATATGTTTTGAAATTTTTAAAATAGACATAAGTTTTTAATTCATAATATCAAATATACCTTAGGGTGATGTTTTTGTATTTTTCTAAAAAACATCAATTTTTGATGAATAGTGAAACCACTAATTGGTACTGAAAAACTGATTTTCCGTTTAAATGAAAATTCACCACATCTGTGTTTAGAATTTAAAAAATCCAACATACATGGTTTTCATTAAGAAGTAAAATTTGGTTCAATGGGATTAAAATAATTTTTTTGTGAATAGTAACTTTTACGTTTATTAATCGCGATTAGAGGTAATTTGTGCAATTTAAGGAAAAAATGATATTATAATAAAATGAAAATACCTGGACACATGTCCTACCATTATTGGAGGTGTCATGGCCGACCAAGAAAACCCATGAGTATATTTTTGGGACCCCATGGAGCCACTTGGGTAAGATAAAGACATTAATGCCTTTTATTTAAAGTAAAAGTAAAAATTACACAAACATGAGTTGTTTTAATAAAACAATTTTTTAAATGGGGTTATACAAGTCATATTTTTTACTATAAATATTCATTAGAAATATAAAAATATTTCCTACATCATATTATTTTTTTATAATTTTTAGATGTTATATAAATTAAATTATTTATGACACCATGATGATGCACCGATTACCTCATTATTTAACGATTTAAATAAAATAAAAATATAATGTAATATCTAAGACCTACACTTTTCAAAAACCTTTTTTATGGGTGGATTTAGAACCCTTATCACCTTATCCTCGAAATTTATAAGTTTGGGACCTTTTTTATCCGAAAATCATTTTATAACAAAGTATCTTTTATAACATTCAACGAGTGCCCCTCCTCTCCTCGTATAAAAGCCCCTCGCCTCTACCACCTTACCCACACTTCCAAAGCCTTTGGATCAGCCAACCCCAGACCATTTTGTCTCTCCACATCCCTCTATAACTCTTAAAATCCTCACTTTGGGAAGAAGTCTTCCCAACGAAGCCTTTGAGATCAAATCAAAAAAAGTTACCCGATTTAAAGGTAGTGTCTTCTCTTGTGTTCTTATGTTTTATTTTTCTTCTCCAACCCTCTAAACTCTTTTTATTCCTTTATTTTGTAACAACAACATTTTATTAAATATGCTAGGATGTTGTTATAAGAAGTATTCTAGCTACACTTCCACACACCTAAATCTAATGGTTAAAGTACATACTGTTTCTGTGGATGGAGAATTTCTGCCTCACGAAACGATGATTGTTCAACACTCATATAACACCTTCAATGGTGGCAATTAATTTGTCACTATATTTATATATGATATATAATATGTTTATGTTTTACTTAAGCTTATTTATTTTTCATTTATGGAATATCTTTATGGTTTCCATTATGGGTAAACATGATATCTTCATTTTATGAAATGCGGACTACCGCCCCCTCAAAGTGATTTGATTCGTTAATACCATATGTGGTACGTATAAAGGATAGATTTATTGATATTATATATGATACAATAATGGAATTATAATACTATTATGTATCATTATCTCTTAATTCCATTAAATATGAAATAGAAATGGAAGTAGCGTTCATGCGTACGTACGACTTACCGTCTCCATGAACGGTGCATTTAATTTCTTACCTCTAAATGTTATGTAATATTATAAATGCATGTATATACTAGATATATATGATATATATGATATATACATCATGAGTATAACTCTGGATATAATGGATACATGAACAACTTGTAATTATAAAGAGCATATTTTTGACTCAAGTACCAATGATCGTTAAAACGACCGCAATTAACTTAAATAATTACATAGTGTTCATGACATGGTAATAAGTGATATAAAAGGAATAATGAACTTGAAAAAGGTTATTAAGAAAGTATAAATTAGCTCAATTTTATTATTCAGGATGTTAAAGAATGATCGAGTCAAGTCGGACCCGAGGTATGGGACTTCATCTTAATCTCTTTTCATTGAGACATATTTTGTTTTAGACACAATTTTTTTTTATATGGTGTATACAACCATTTGACTTTTACGTTTATCCAAAAGGAATATTTTTTATATGAATCATTTTACTAAATGACAAAAGGGAATGTTTTTGTCGTACGTATGTTGCGACAACGACTTCTCCATCACCGGGACCATTATTTGAGTTTCGGCTTCCTCTACAAGCCATACAATTTTTTTAAAAGAAAAATAAATACCATGTTTTACTTTTATTTTATTTTGGTATTGAAAATGGTTTTCATAATGTTTTTATATCAATGTGTTGTATTGATAGCTTGTGATTGAAAAGTGGAAATGTTATGTTTCCATTATGCATGTTTTATGTGATACGATTATGTTATGGTTCTTGGGCATTATTTTGAAGACAGGTGGTTCCGTGATAAACTAAGGGCGGGTGAGCCTGATATAGCTCTCCAATGCATTGGGTAACGTGAAAGAGTTAAACGTTAAGGTTTCTATGAAGAGATTTAAGGAATATATTTTGATGGGTATTCCAAACGTAACCAAGAGGGTTACTCTCTACGTAAGAATGTTATGAATGCCTCAAGTTACCTTTATGTCTTATGATTTCTATGATTTATTCACGATTTGATGAGGTATGTAAAAGTACTTATGTTTAATGGGTAGAGAATGATTTCATAGATTCTTTTGTATACATGTAGTCATGTTTCCTTTCCATATTTTTATATCCCTTAATGAGATTTTTATGATCATCCCAAGTTTTTTAAATCTTTTTCACTGGTCAAGGGAAAGGTACATGATATGATGATAGTGTCAAGGAACTGTCAAGAAAGATTCCATGTTTTATATTAAATATGTTTCCGTTGATGGGAAAAATGGATACTATCTTTTATGTATCCACTTTGTTTAAATGTGGAATGTAATGCATGTTTTAAGATCTAATTCTCTAAAACTCTAATCCTGAAAAGATCCTCAACGTGTATTCTTGAAATAACTCAAGATTAAGAAAGGTTTAAGTCTTGGGCCTTATATAATATATTCTTGAGGAAAAAATCTTTAGGGTAGGTCTATGTATTTTTTATTAGGATAAATACGGATGTCATCCATGGCCATGTCTCTCCCTAAAGGTCGCTCATCTATCCTATTTTTTAGTCTCGTCAATAGGGCTCTATTTGGCTGGTTGGCATGGGGGACATTATTTTTTAGAACTACAACTATACTTGCTCAATTATTGGTTTCCATCGATGGAATGCACCTCTAATATCGATAAGGGAAGATATCATTTATCATAGTTTTACTAAATTTTTTCAGGTTGTGGTGAAAAATGACCTCCTCGAGTTCAACATGTTCAATTTTGATCCAGATAAATCTATATTTACTCCCTCTCCCTCAGGTGATTTCACTACCAGGGACTTCCGTAGGATGGTTTCAGCTCATGATACTCATGGGATCTAGAATGAGGTGTTCTGGTGTAATAAGAATCTAGTAAAGTATAATTCTTTGTCCCGACACAATAGGAACCAAGCCAAAGCCATAGACGAATATATTAAGAATCTTGGAATAAGTATGGTGTCATGATTCCATTATTATATAAAACGGAAGGACTAGATTTCTCATCATCTTTTCCATGAAGGGTAATGGGCACTGGTAGTGTGGTTCACATTTGGAGGCCTAACAACCCTCTCTTCTTGGGATTATAGGGATTCTCCATTCTAGGACAGATGGTTCCAAGGATCACTGGATTTAGGTTGGGAATGGATGGCTTATGCAGGGATCTATAATTCTAGGCGATGGAGTCTTTGGAATGTGAGGAACCATGACATATTCTATGGTAAAATCCATCCGTTGAGTTCCATCATTGTAGGGATTTATTTCATTTGGGAGGAAATGGTCTATGTCATCTCTGATTTGAAGGGTGCTCCCTCTTTGTGGCTTCTTTAGGTTAGGACCCAATTTCAGCTTCTTTGCTTTGACCAGACACATGGTAATTGGGTTTGTTGGCACCCTCCTTGAACAGGTTTAGAATTGTATTCGGATGGGTCATATGTTATGGGTTCTATGAGAGGTGGGGGTGTGGTTTGAGGCCCTGGGGGACGTTTGTTGTGGACTATTCTTCATTCTATGGAAATGAAACCTCACTTTACGCTGAGTCCAAAGTGATGCTCACCGGCCTCACCATTTGCATGCAAGAGAACCTAAAAATCTCCCAGGTGGAAAATGATTCTATGGTTATCTATGATTCCTTGAGCGAGAAAGGTTTTTCTCATTGCTCCATACTCTATACAATTTTTAAGTGTAGAGGGATTCTTGGAAACAACATCTGCCTCACCCATAGTTGGCAAGAGGGCAATAATGTCGCAGATCATTAGGCCTCTTTGGCATACCTGTGTTTCATTAGTACTCATATCATCTCCATTAACTGTTCGAATCTTGAGGGTGTGAAGTTGGTCAGATGGGATGCCCTCAGCCTATATTATTTCAGGCCCCCTTAGTTTGGGGTTTTTTGTCCTCTCTATTTGAAATAATAATTGAATTTGGATGGAAAGACTATAATATATAAAGACAACCACATATATTTTGTGGGTAATCTCTAATTATTATCTTAATCAAGTCCATAATGATTACTGAAGGATTACTGAACCCAAAAGGATCACTATGAACACATAATGTCCATACAATGTATGAAAAGAAGTCTAGGGGATATCTTCCTTCTTCACCATAACATGGTAATATACCGACCACAAATCCTCTTTGGAGAATTATTGTGCTCCATGTAACTGAAAGTAAATTTCATCAATCATTTTCATATTATAACTATTCTTAATCATGATCTTATATAGCTCATGATAATCAACACAAAGATGCATTGAACTATCCTTCATCTTGATGAAGAGGGATGATGCACCCCATAGTGAATCACTTATATTGTATGAAACCTTCAACCAGATCCTCCTAGAGTTTTTTCTTTTTCTACTGAAGTTCCACTAAATAAATTCTATACAGAGTCTGGGATATTGATAACACCCCAGGTATAATCTCATTTGAAAAGTCTTCCATTCAGCTTGAAATAAGATGAAAAATTTCATTGGGAAACACCACATTGTATTCCCTCACATTGGGCACGTATTTTAAGATAATTCATTACATGTAATCAATCATTTGGGATAGATACTTTTTTTCATAGGGTAATAAAATCCATGCATGAGATGTTATGGATAAAAAAGATTCATCTTCCTCTATTATATTGAATGGAATTAGGGGTCTATTTTCAATGCAGAGAGTGATTAACTTCTCATTGTAATTTATGTAGGCTCTATATAGGGAATGAAAATCCATCCCTATAATTGCATAAAATTTCATCAAAGAAATAATTACTTGGTTTGCTAGTAGGTTCATCCCACAAATTGCGATAGGGGAGTATTTATATACATGGGAGGAAATAATTGACCCATTTTCATTTTCATTGATATCTATACCTCCATGCTTTGTGGTGGTGTTTGAATAGTTCTACTAAACATTCATTAAATTAAGAAATTCGTATAACTAGTATCAAAAAGTATATTCACTTTTTTTAAATTAATAACAATTATACCTATCACCGCCTTATTATCCGGATCCACCCCAACAATAGTGATGGATAAAGCATTACCTTACTATGTAGGAGGTTGTTTTTTGTCTCATAAATCCACATTATTGGGGAATTGGATTGAAAAGACCCTAGAATACTTGTAGTTTAACAAATGAATAATGAAATGAGGGTTTACTGGAGCATTCCATTCCTCTGTCATGTTAGTGGGTTTCTCCTATCAGAAATTTCTAACCATGTTTCCATTCATCATATACAGAAGTAATTTATTCGTTCCACTTAGTCTATTTCTACGATGGTTCTTCCTACGCTGTTGGGAAGTGAAATGTTGAAATTTGATGGAACCATTAGATTTTTCTATTTCATATAATGAATTAAACTCCACTATCATCTTCTGATCCACTTGATACCCTTGGGATTCATTGATCTCCATTATTAATTTTAGGACACATAAGTATATTTATTCATTGCTATCAATGTCACAGATCGTCAGAGCTTTCCATTTACTAGGTTTTGTCCCACTAAAGAAGCAGTATAACTTTCACTCAGGGGTAATGATAAATTTGAAGGAGTGTCATAAATGTATTCTGATGTATTCCATGTACATATCGATATATTCATCATCTATTTTATTGAGGGGTTAGGAAATACCTTTCGATTTTAAGATGGAGAGTGCGAGGAAAATATTTATCGAAACATATTTTCTAAAATTCCTTCCACTCTACCTCTTCGATCTCATCCTATTGAATCAAATTCATTATCAATATCCATTATGGATAATCTTTTCCCTCCATTTGAAAAACTATCAGTAGAACCTTATCATTTTTGGAACATAAAAGGATGTAACTGATTTTCTCAATGGAGTTGTTCTATTCTTTGGTGATTACCATATCAGATGATCAATTGAAGGTCATAGGCCTTTGTTTTAGAGGGCTCTCAATCACAGTTTGTTCAATCATAGAAGATTTTGTATACTCCTCCTAATTCAATTTACTATTCAAACCTATGTAATATGAGAGAGAATATTTTTAATGTTAGTGATTCTAGATCCCATCAGGTTTGTCATTTCATTGGTAAAGTCATCATATTGCATGTCACATTGATTTTCTTACATATTCCTCCTATTTGTAGACATTGACCAGAATAGAGTTTAACCTAGGGATGATTATTCTATGTTTTGAAAAACGTAAAGGTAAAATCCAATGAAATTAATGGGATAACATATAAATTACATTTTTTTCATAACTTATGAATTTTAAGAATTCAATCTATGATATCCATGGAATGTTATATAAAATATTTTATTATGGTTATTTAATTTTGTTCCCCTAACAAGGGTTCATAATGATATTATGAATTTACCAAATAATATCCCCCAGGAGTGTCAAACTAGGTGTGAAGTAAAATCTATAATCATTTACCAAGTCACACTGTGCTTGGCCCGTAACACCTTGTTGGAGTTGTTACCCCTGGTACATCTATCCAAGAACCACGTCAAATTATAGTTTCTAGAAAGGGATGTAATTTATTGATAAACCACATAGTATATACATTCAAAAACTTAAAGATATTGTACAATACTTTGTCGTATCCCTAAGGCCTTCACTAGTGTTTTGTAATCTTATTCCTAAAAATAAATAAAATTTTCATATGATTCCAACTATAACGACCCTTCTCTTTATTTCACATAAATACACGATTTATTACATATAATTATAATATATTCATCCCAAAAAGATCTATATGTTAATTGTATTTTTGAGTTAGGTACATGAAATGACATCTTGACCATTGGATACAATAATATTATTAGAATCTTCTTTAACATCTATCAATAATTCCAAGGCATTTAAAATTGCATGGGATAACCAGGAAAAACATAAGAAATGGGTGATATATAATTCCTAGAAAAGAATTATACTCATAATAACATGAATAAGATGATATATATTAGACAATTAGAATATCAATTTGTAAAAAACTATAGGAAACATTAAATAGAATGATAATCATAAAGAAAACATGGAAAATTCGGTAACAGTATAAAACAATGAATCTTAATCATAGGTCACTGATAAACCCACAAAGACATCATGCTGGTCATTGTCTCATAAAGTAATTAGGTTCATTATTATCGCAATTTGATGTATCATGATACTAAACATTAACCAATGTATCGGAGATCCATCCATGCACACCCATCATAATCATTTCTTTCTCATTCTTAAGTGTGCCTGATATATCATAAAATGTGAATTAATTCATTATAATAATTTATTCCTTGATTAATTAGTGTGGAATAAACATATTAATGTCTTTAATAAAAAATTATATGTGCATAAATTTGAACACCCTTGATAGTAAATGGGTATGGTATTCAATACAGAATTATTTTGGCAATAAACTAACAGTGAAAATTTGGTAACATGATTGTGTCTCATTAAGATTCATAAAAATAGGATGATAAGGGAAAAGGGGGGTATAATCACATATAAATAAAATGGGAAGTAATTGGGGAAATTAAAATCAAATCCAATCATTTAAAATTACACAATATAATGAATAAGGTAATGAAGAAACTTATATAAGGAAAATAAATCTAATTATATTTTGGCACGAAAACAGATGTGCATAACAGATCATGAGGGGCTTAATGAGATTGAAATGGGATCTCATGATATTTAAATTAAATGTAATGTGGGTTGAATATGGATAAACATATTTCAACATAAGAAACGTAATTTATGATATGTAACATAAAATAAGTGATAAAATGGAAATGACAAGAGATAAATCCCATACAAAATTTCAGCACGGTAACAGGTGTACATAAGGGATCATGGGAGGATTAATGAGGGTTAAAGGGGTATCTCATCATGTAGAAATAAAAATGAAAATAATTGGGTTATGTAATAACATATACTAACATAAAAAACTGAAATTATTAAGGATAACATAAAATAAGTGCTTGAATAAAAAGGAGAGTGAATTATCCATTACAAAATTGCTGCATCGTAACAGCCTAGGTAAGGTCAAAACGATAGGGGGTAAATGACCTAATATTTATATAAAATAAAAGAAAATTAAATTGTTATATTTGAATTAAAATATAAAAAATTGAAATTAATATGACTAATGTTAACAAATGTAATATAATTATGAGGGGTAGAGGAAGTTAAGGATCTGTATATGAGTTTGTGATTCCAAATAATTGGGATGGGCTCCTTGAGAGTTATTGGGCATGTATGGAGGACTATTGAGAGTGGATGGAAGATTATGGGCGTCCTCCAGAGAGTTTTATTGAAGTAAAATGGGATCTTGGGTGGGTTAATTAATAAAGGAGTAGGACTGATTGATTATTTTGGTTTCATATAGCATCCCAGACTTTTATTACATTACTATTACATCGTTTTAAAGGAATGAAACATAATAGTATTACACATAGAATATCCAACGGTTTAGTTTCATGGGAAAACTAGGACCATACATAGAAATTACAACATCAAACATAAACATTTATTTAATTTCTTCTTCTCTAGCTTCTTATTTTCAGTTGTCCTCTCCTTAGTATATGTAGCCGCCTAAGGATATAAACTAAAAAGGGGTGATCTAAAAGCCCAGTATGAGTATAGATAAGAAGAATATAGCATGGGTTGAGTATAATCATGACATCGGTAAAGAAATCTTGAACATGATAGGAACATAAATAAAAGACTTGGAATGTGGAAATGCATAAAAATAAAACATCATGTTTTAGTGGTTAACTACAACACATACTTGTGAACCAAGATGGAAACTTTTTCACACATAATTTCGCATTTACTCATGAGATTAATCACTTTACCCAATTAATTGGAGTGCTGAATAATTCCGGGTGCACCCATCACTTTGAAACATTCATAATGCGCTACATAATTCCGAGAGGACACGTCACATCATAACATTATCATTATCATGATTTCCACATGGAACTCATATAAAAAGTGAACATAACTAACCCATGTAAAGGAATATTTTTCATCACGCCAGAATAAATTCATAATCTACGGGTTCTCAAAAGGAAGAGGGAACAACATACTTGATATAAGAACCATCAACCATCAATGAGAGGAAAAATTTAGGTTCTTAAAAGAAGAGTTCTTTTGGAAAACAATTGGTTTGAAATAAACATCATTAGAAAACATTTATATCCTAGAAAAGGTATGATAATTATGAATAAATGATCTTTATGAAGTAACCAAATCAAAATAGGGTGAAAGAGGGAGAACCTGAGGGAAGAAAATTGGGTTCGAGATTTCCCCTTACCTTGTATCAGAATGCTTCCTTCCATTTAATGTGATGTATAATGAAATTATATTCATTAATTAGAAATAAATAACCTTGTGTACATTAATATGGTTCATTATGTTTCAATTAAGTGATTTTATGTGTCTTTGGATGAGTTATAGATTTAAAAACATTGTTTGGGAATGTTTGTTTTTGTTGTTTTCTTGAGTGGTTCACTTGTATTCTTAAATTGATGTTTCGGTAGAACATGGTAAACATTCAGAAATGAGATTACATGTTATTAATGAGATTACTGTATTATTATTTATCTTATAATTAATCATATTATATCCATGTGGATGAATCATTAGATAAGAATTAAATGATGCGTGTTTGGGTTAATTTGGGCGGTTTTCGATCACAATGAACTTGTTTTAATTAATCACTTAGTAATATGTTAATAAGTCAGTTCCAAAACATTAAATAGGAAATAATACATATAACATAATCTGGTTCAACCATAAAAATGGTTTCATGACCAGATCTGAAGGTAGAAATGGAAGAAGAAAGCATGTCATTCTTGAAGGTGATAAATTAACACCTCACGAACAACGTTCTCTTTAATAAAAAAATGAAGAGGGAAAGGGGGTTGGATGATATAATATCCCATTAGAATCATTTAATTACAGTATATGTATAATAATGGGGTCAAAATAAAATTTTTATGAAGATGGGTGGGGAGAGATCAAGAAATGAACTTGAACATGAAAGGAAATTAAAGGAGATGAGGGAGAGAAATTACCTCTTGAATCCTTCTATGGAGAACCTCCTTAAGGGCCTAAGAATGGTCTTTGGATGAGACCAAAATCTCTTGGACGTGGGGTAGGGGCTAGGGAGGATGTTTGGGCAGAGTATAGAGAAGTATTGGAGCTTGAGAGGTGTGATGGAATGAGGGTGTGAAGGGTGGTTTTTATATTGGAGGGGAGGGGTAAATTTTGAATATTTAATTCATTTTTTATTATATCCCTCATGACAACAATTATCACTGTTTCATGTGACCCCTAATAGTAATAAGTTCATTTGAGTTCTAACAAAGTGTCCTTTCATCACTTTTGTTGTCATGAATAGTGTATTTAACTGTTAAATTGTATATACGGTATTTTACCGTTTTTCACTATTCATTAAAAATTCGAGTTTTTTAGAAAAATACCATAAAATTACCCAAACCATTTTTTTTATGTGTAGAATTCAAAAATGAATTCCATTTTTCAAAGTTAATTTTTAAAATATTATTAATTTAATTTTTAAATAAAGATATAGTTAATTCGAAAAATAACATTCTTAATGGTCCACTTGGTTTTATTTCTCATTGAAAAATTAAGTAAGATCTCATTTTCTTATTGCCTTAAGAAAATAAAATAATAATATTATTTACTATTCATATGGGTCATATTACTATTCATTTTACTATTCATAATGGTATGTTACTATTCACCAAAAAACAAGTTTGTTCTATCAGACTCCAAAAATCATCTTGAACATAACCATATATGTCGGATTTTCAAAATTCCAAACACAGAAGTGAAAAACTTATGATTAAAGGTCACTTATCACTTAGTAGTTCATTATGTTGTGCATTCATGTGATTTAATGACATAATTTTAAGAAGGTAATTTTTATTGAAAAAATTTGGATCGTTAAATTCTTCCCCCCTTAAGAAATTTCTCCCTCAGAATTTCGTTTTACATAAACAGGTTTGGGTACTTCTCCTTTATCACCTCTTCCAGTTCCCATGTTGCTTCCACAAACTTATGGTTCCTCCACAACACTTTGACAAGGTGGGTTGTCTTGTTGTGAATAACTTTATCACTTCGGTCCTGAAATATTATTTGCTAGTCTTCAATGAAGATACCATCTTCCAGCTACACCACCTCTGAGTTTAGTACATGTGACGGATCAGGTATGTACTTCCTCAGGAGTGATGCGTGAAAAAAATCATGAACTTGATCCATATTTGGTGGAAGTGCAAGCCGATAAGACAGGACTCCTATGCGGTTAATGATTTCAATGGGGCCAATATACCTTGGGCTTAGCTTCCCTTTCTTCCCGAATCACATGACTCTCTTCCATGGAGATATTCGAAGAAAGACTTTACCACCAACGTCGAACTCCAAGTCCCATCGACAGTTGTCAACATAGATCTTTTTCCAACTTTGAGCAGCATTGATGTGTTCTTGGATGAATTGAACCTTCTCAATCATCTCTTGAACAGGATTAGGTCCAAGTAGATTTCTTTCTCCAAATTCATCCCAACAGATTAGAGTTCTACATTGCTTTCCATACAGAGCTCATATGGAGCCATCTGAATACTCGAGTGGAATCTATTGTTATATTAGAACTCAACCAATGGGAGATGCTGATCCCATCCACCTTCAAATTATAGAGAGTAGACTCTAAACATATCATTAAGCATCTGAACATTCTTTTCCGATTAGCCATCAGTTTGGGGGTTTTAGGTCGTGATGAAATTTAATTCAGTACTCAATGCATGTTGAAGGATCCTGCATAATTTAGATGTGAACCTCAGATCACGACCATAGACAATTGATAGTGGAACACCGTTCAGTCTCACCACTTGCTTCACATATATCTTTGCATTTTTTCAAGCAATATATCTTCTTAAATAGTGATAAAATGGGCTGTCTTGGTGAGTCGGTCAACCAAAACCCATATCGCATTATTTCCCTTTGACATCTTCGGGAGACCCATGACAAAGTCCATAGTAACATTTTCCCATTTCTACATCTGTATAGGCAATGGATACATCATACCTTTGGACTTTTTTCGCTTTGATTTGACTTGCTGACATACCATGCACATTGATATATATTCCACAATCTCCTTGTTCATGTTATCCCACCAGATTTCTTCCCAGAGATCACGGTACATCGTGGTACTCCCAGGATGGATAGAGAAAGTTGGGCTATGTTCATTTTCCAAGATATCCTTCTTTATCCCGAGTTATGAAGGCACACAAAGCCATATTCCAAACCGAATCACACCATCATTGTCGATGTGGAACTCTTGCATCATCCCTTCCTTTAATGCATTCACCCTCTTTCCTATCTCCACATCATCCCTTTGTGCTTCCTTAATCTTCTCCTAGATGGATGGTTTCACAATCATTTGGGAAAGGTAGGAAGTATCCCCTACCCATATGATTTCAAAATCCATTCTTTGCATATCCATGAAGATAGGGTCTTTCTCAATCTGCAACATGGATAGAGTAGCGGGTTTTTTTTGCTTAGAGCATCATCTACCTTGTTCACCATTCCAGGATGACAGTGAATAGAGCAATTGTAATCCTTGATTATCTCTAACCATCTCCGTTGATGTATGTTGAGCTCCTTTTGTGTGAATATATACATTAGGCTCTTGTGGTCTGTGTATATGTCACACTTCTCACCATAATGGTAGTGCCGCCAGATTTTAAAGACAAAAATCATGGCTTCCAGCTCCAGATCATACGTTGGGTAGTTCTGATCATGGATATTAAACTTCCATGAGGTGTAGTCTATCACTTTTTCATTTTGCACGAGGACACAACCCATGCCTTTTCTTGAAGCATCACTATATATCACAAAAAGTTCTCCATATTTCGGTAGTGTGAGTACAGGTGCTGTGATCAGCCTTCTCTTTAGCTCCTTGATGCTTCCCTCACATTCTTCCGTCCAGACATACTATACCCCTTTCCATGTTAACATAGTTAGCAGGAATGAAAATCGTGAGATGTTTCTCACAAAACGTCTGTAGTACCCAACTAATCCATGAAAACTACAGATTTCTATGACACTAGAGGGCCTGGTCCATTCCTCAATCACCTTAGTCTTTGAAGGATCCACAGATATTCCCTCACTTTCGATCACATGTCCCATGAACGTGACATGCTTTATCTAAAAGTCACACTTTCTGAACTTGGCGTACAACTTCTCATTTCTCAATGTCTCCAACACAAGTCTTAGATGTTCTTCATGTTCCTCCTTTCTCTTGGAGTAGATGATAATATCATCAATAAACACTCCCAAATTTTTTCAAATTAATGTATAAAGACTCTATTCATCAAATACATGAATATTGTATGGGAATTAGTAAGTATAAAGGGCATCACCAATAACTCATAGTGACCATACCTTATACAGAAGGCAGTCTTCTGAATATCTTCCTTCTTCACCATTACCTGATGATATCCAGAATGAAGATCCACCTTTGAGAAGTACTGATCTCCTTTTAACTGGTTGAACAAGTCATCAATCCTTGGGACATGATACTTGTTCTTTATAGTGATATGTTTGAGTTCCCGATAATCGATACCCAGCCACATTGTTCCACCCTTATTCTTCACAAAATGCATTGGTGCACCCCAAGGTGATACACTAGGGCTTAAGATCCCTTTGTCCAGATGCTCTTGCAGCTGCTTCTTTAACTCCTCCAGTTCGATAGGAACTCTCACGAAATGAATCTGGTCACCGCCAAAACCGGCACCTGACCGGACCCATGGAAAGTCCAGAAGGGAATTCCTGATCCCTATGGGCTGACATATGTACCTGGGTATCAAAAACTGAAAATTGGGAATGACTTACCCAAGTTTGTATACTTAAAAAAACAAATGAATCCAAGAAATAGAATCTTGATTTTTCAAACCAAAACATCTTTTACTAAAATTCAGAACTGAATTACACAATTTTAAACATTGTTTTAAGACCATTAAAAAGGTACAATCTCATGAAATGACAGCCCAAAAAACTCCACATGGATTGAGGCGCCACCCTCAAACCATCTCAATGACACTGCATCACGATGGACCGCTAAAACCCCAAACCAATGGCATAAAACCTGTACCCAAACCTCTGAAACAAAATAAGAAAGTATACATACACCCAATGGTGTATGTAGGATGTGAGACAAAGCCCAGTAGGATACCACCACTAATAGATTCCATATGATAAACATTTAAAGACGAAAATCATGCAAGTTTTTAAAAACATGAAAAGCTAGTTACAATTACCAAAAGATGCAACATTGGATAAGAACAGTTTTCATGTAGGATATTTTAAAGGATTAACAATTTTGAAATAAACACCAAAGCTACGGAATATTCCAGACAAATGTACCTTATGCAGACGGTAAGTATAAAGTAACTAATGAGCACAAGTAATAGGAAATAACCCCTAGGTAGTAGCTAGCTGTGGGTCCGAGGTGCCTCATATCTCGGTGATAGTAACCATCACAAATATCCACTCCCGTGCATGAGCCACTAGTATGGAACATACCCATAACCTAGTGGTACTCAATCATTATCATCATAGTTTAGTTAGAGTTGTAAGCGTCAATCTTTCTAAGTGAAACTGAGGCCAAACCCCATGGATTCACTAGCATAATTGTACATGTCCACCCACCTAGATACCCAGGTTTTCCACTTGTGCTCAAACAAGTTAAACAAGTCATGAAATATAAATTGATGATGAAAATATCATTTCCACATCACAAATTCACCCAATATCCCATATGTATACCACACATTTCACAAAAGTCCATTTTTCTTTCAAAATGATTTTGATATCCGACTCACACCAAAATAACCCACAACACATTTTACATTTCCTCAAAACTTCCACAAAACCATTAAACAATCTTATAAAACAATTTTAAGATATTGAATCATACATAACAGCACACACACATGGCACATAACACTCCTTTCATAATAAAAATTACAATTTTTCACATCAAACTCACACAAAGCAGTCCACATCACATTCACATCACTTTAACACCTCAATATCTCCTTCAAACAATTTAATAAAATATTTACAAGATGATAAATATGAAATAACAGCCTTTAAAAAAATGAAATGGACCTTTTAAAAATATACTCCTACCAAAACAGTTTGCTGTTATAGTTTCACCACTTACACAACTCAATAAACCATTCAATACTGTCATAAAAGAATTATAAGGAGTATACCCAAGCTTTGCACAAAAAACCCATTTAAAAAACCTCTTTTTAAGCCAAAAGCACACCAATCCCCTACCAAAATAGAATTGTAATCCCAATAAACATGTAATAATCTACTTTCAAATGTTATATAATCACCTTGAAAAATATTACAAAAGATACCCATGAGAACACAGAAATCCTTAAAACACTTTCAAGGAGTATAACAAGGCTATACACATAAAACCCAATCAAAGACTCCCCCTTTTTATGCCCACATGACACTATATCATTACCCAACCAAAATTTTAATCCCCTTTCAACAACTAATAAATCACTTCCACATTTTACAACACTACCACAAGAGATAACACATGAAATACATTTGAAAAATACACACTTCAAACAAAAATGTATCTTTAATTCCAAATGCTTTACTATTGCTACCATAGATGGTATTTGCATAATTCAAAACATATAAGGAACTTGAAAAATTACTTAATCAAGAAAACTAACTCATCATTAAATGGTTACCCATGGAATCACCTACCGAAATTGTCGAATCTCTCAAAAGATGGTGCGAAACATCAACCACACCAACCCGGCACCACAAGGATGATAAATCCATCCCTATACCACAAATGTTCACCAAAAAGACTCATGGTTAAACCCTAGGTACGAAACCTAGGTTTTTTGACACTTTGGGACATCTAGAAAGAGGGATGAAACCCTAAGAAGAAAGGAGAAATCTAATAGGGAAATACTTACTTGCAGAAATATTGAAGTGTTCGCCCTACACCCACCAAACTATGAATCTAAAAATACCCAAAAATGGTATGGAGGTTCTATGGAGTCATATTAGGTCATTTGGGGACTAAAATGGGGGGAAAAGGATGAAAATTGAAGGAGTTATGAAAGATTAATTTTACCTCATCAAATTTGGTCGATTTGAGAAATAGTATAAAAGATTCACCTAATTTTCGGTCCACCTTAGCTTCAAAATTTTAAAAACGATAATGGGGGTGATCCTTTGGATATTCGATTCTAGAGGTAGGTTGAATCACGGGAAAAAATTAACACATGAATGAGATATGGAAACTTTAAAAAAATATTTTAAAGTAGGAAATGGGCTTACGGGCAGGCCCATTACCTTAATCAAAAACCCAAATCCATCATGATTTTGGATTTTTATGTTGTCCAATGGGATATTGTGAATTTAATATATCTGGTTATTCCAATGGGGAAGTGTAATTGTTATAAAATAGTAAAAATTGAAGGAGTTATAGAAGAAATGAAATTTGTTTTTAAATCTGCAATTGGGCTCACGGTTTGGCCCAAATTTTCAAAATCCACCATTTTCACCAAAATGAGTGGTAAACCCCCAAAAAAATCAGGAATGGAAATTAAATGAATAAGGAATTTAAAAACATTTCATGGGTGTGATAGTTCTCCCCATCATAAATCTTTCCTCCCATGGAAATCCACATCAAAGACAAAGCAAAAAAACCAAACCCAACCGAAAGTCCAAAATGTACTCCTTTGCTAAACATCACCCCCAAAGGCCAAAACACCCCCAGTGATCAATTAATGAAGGAATAATTCACAACATAAACAAATACCTATTTACATAAATGATCAATCACATTCAGGATTTATCCTAAATGAAAACTCATCAAACACTATCTGAACAAGGCTTAAGCAATTTACCAAAACAAATAAGGATATCGAACAAGGTTACACATTTCTTAATATAACTAAACCATTGGGAACTCTCCAATCCCATCTTTTACCCAAGGAAGATGTAGGTGGTTATATATCCCCAAACGATACTACCCACTTCCAAGCCAAGACCAAGTACAAAAGTGAGTTTCTGGTAGAAGGATACACAAATGGGCTACACAACCATAAGAGACAACTTATATACTTTTTCGAGACAGAATCAAGACACTAACAGGGGATCCTAGAACAAACTCCCCAGTACAAGGGGTAGAATCCCATTAGGAATTTTAAAAACAATATAAAGGAGACTAATATTGGGTGTCCCCACCATAATAACCAACCATCTTAACTGACCAATATGGGTCGGCACAGTTTGTGAAACTGTGCGCAAACCATGTAAATCCTTATACCTACATGGTTTTCTAGGGAATGTGTACTACTAAATGTTAAATCAACAAGTCTAGACAAATCTAAAACCTTTCCCATGAACCTAAAGGAAACCAATTGGGAAAATAAAGTCATTGGGAGATAACATGCGGATGAGGCCCTCCACCTCTTTCCACAGAACGGGAAAAAAAGAAGCAAGATGACAACACCAAATATTTAAACTACTCCCATCTATCACACTGAGAATAGTTATTTGTACAAAGTTAAAAACTACACTAGGATTTCCTCAGACTACTTTCCAGCTTCTCTCTGGGACTTATGGCTGGAGTTGGAATTATTGAAGCATCTTCGGCCTCATAGTTAGGATTTGGAAACCCCCAAATATAATTTCTTCTTTCGATGCTACAAAAAAATTCATGCAATCCCAGATGGGTTCACTAAGAAAAAACACACTCTAGAACTCACTTTTCCCTAACATGGAATTTCACTGAAATAAGGGTTTAGAGGATGCACTCACATCACACCTTGTTTCTTCGTGTGAGAATCAACAGAAATAAAGGACATATAAAAAAACCTTCCTCTAAGACATAGGATGTCGAGATCTCCCAAATGGAGAAACACTTTGGAAAAAAACGACTCACAAAATATTGTACAATTTCACCTTTAAATTAAAATGAGCACGCGGCATCACAACACGTCACTAAACATGACCAAAGTGACTCATAAAAATAATACAAGGAGGGGGCCTTATACAACATCCCCAAATATGACAACATTCTAGAAAGTGTCCATAACAGCCTATTGTGGCTAGATTTCCCACACGGGTGGTCTAACAGAAACAACTTCTTCGAAGAGACTACGAAGGTCCCAGAGGCCCTCTTAAACACTATCCATACTGACAACCCCAGACAACTTCCACCTTTGACGAATCAGGTATCTTATGAAACTATGGTCTCTTTCAACCATCCATGAGAACTCTTCCGCAAAACGAGGATCTGAAAAAACCAATAATGTAAATGGTTTAGACTCATTATACAAAGCTCAATATAAGATTCCTTACATTGATCAACTGGAGGATTTTCCAACGGAAAAACAATCTGTGTTTCACTTCATTTGTGCACTAACCCTTAATGGGGGCACACCCTATCCAATGGGAGAACCAAAGGACCCAACCAAGCTAGTCCATTGGTAAAGAAATTCCACAAAACAGATCCAAACACATTAATGGAACCTCATTAATGGTGTCCGAAAACATATCTCATAGGAGACTACTAACCGGTCCTTCTACCCAGCTTATCGACCAAACACAATCCCAAAACACAGTTCGAACAGGAAGGGTTCTTGGACTCAAAACATCCCACAACATAAACATTATCCAAAAACACACAATATTCACAATCCCAAAAAATTCATCAAGACATCATGTTTTTCTTTTAAAACATTTCTTTGAAAACCAACAGTTCAGTGGTTAGCGTATCCACCAATGGTACCCCATGTGCCTCAGACATGCATGTTTTTGTGCCACACTGGGAACCCTGATCATATTCGTCCTATCACTCATCCAATCATGCCATCAACCATCCATAATCCCATATAACCCCATGCAAGTGGTATCTCATTGAAATACCAAATGATAAAACTAAAAATTCTTTCCACTTTTCAAAAACAAAACGGTCAACCAACCCATCCTTTTTCTCAAAACCCTTAACAATGAGATCAAAATCCCAATTCACATCTTGCAAAACATTTCATAAGGACACAACCATTTAGAAAATAACTCAGTATAAATTTATTCAAATCCATTTTAAAACATCTCATCCCATTAAAAACCCTTTCATTTTTTAGAAAACTATATTTGAAACCCTTTTGAAAACCAACTTCAATATGGTTCCTGATTTCAAAAGAGGTGTAAGCACACAATTTTCCATTACAAAAAAATTATGAAAATTCAGTTCCACTATTTCATAAATCAACCCATTCCCTCTTTATTTGAAAATCATTTCACAAAATCTTTATGCTTCGTAAAACCATGTCACTTTAAAACCAATGTTCTATGATTTCAAAACGAAAGCACAAAACAATGCGAGAGGAAAATAGTTTCAGTGGGTGACTTGGACATATGGTTGGAAGCCATATTCCAATCACTTCACCATCACACGGAGTGTTCTAGGTAATATCCCTAGCTCCACATGGCATTCCAGACCCAGCAAGCTCACTGAGACCAGTAACCCAACTCTCTTTTCATTTCCCCTAATCATCATTAGACTAAGAAAACCAAAAGACATAGATAAATCCCAACTTCCCTTGGTGACTTGAATCCCGACATGAGGTGTGGTGATCATGAACACTACCCATAACTGGAATTTCACATCTCGAAAATCATAACTCAAGACTGTCCCAGCTATTTCCCAAATAACATGACTCAAATAGAGCGATCCTCTTTTGATACAATTTTGTCACGAACCAAATCTGGTCGCCGCCAAAACCATCACCTGGACCAACCCATGGAAACTCGCGAAGGGTGTTCCAGATCCCCATGGGCTGGCACAAGTTTCTTGGTTTCAAAAACTGAAAATTGGGAATGATTTACCCGAGTTTGTATACTTAAAACAACAAATGAATCCACGAAATCAAGTCTGGAATTTTCAAACCAAAACATCTTTTACTAAAATTCAGAACTGAATTACAAAATTTTAAGCAATGAATGAAGACCATTAAAAAGGTACAAACTCGTGAAATGATATCCCAAGATCCTCCACATGTAAAGATGCACCACCCTCAAGCCATCTCCACAACACTGCATCACGATGGACCGCAAAAAACTCAAACCAATGGCATAAAACCTATACCCAAACCTGTGACACAAAATAAGAAAGTCTACATAAACCCAATGGTGTAAGTAGGGTGTGAGCCAAAGCCCAGTAGGATACCACCACTATGTGATTCCATATGATAAAAATTTAAATATTAAAATCATGCAAGTTTTCAAAAACATGAAAAGCTAGTTACAATTTCTAAAAGTTGCAACTTTGAATAAGAACCGTTTTCAAGTGGGATATTTTAAAAGATTAACACTTTTAAAATAAACACAAAAGCTAATGAATTTTCCAGGAAAATGTACCATATGTCGACAGTAAGTATAATGTAACTAATGGGCAAATGAAATAGGAAATAACCCCTAGGCACTAGCTTGTTGTGGGTCCCAGGTACCTCGTATCTCGGTGAGAGTAACCATAAAAAATATCCATTCCCATGCACGAGCCACTAGTAGGGAACATACCCATAAAATAGTGGTACCCAATCATCATCATCATAGTTTAGTTAGAGTTGTAAGCATCAATCTTGCTAAGTGAAACTGAGGCCAAAACCCACAGATTCACTAGCATACTAGTACACGTCCACCCACCTAGATACCCAGGTTTTACCCTTGTGCTCAAAAAAGTTCAACAAGTCAAGAAATATAAATTGAAGATGAAAATATCATTTCCACATCAAAAATTCACCAAGCAGCCCATATGTATACCACACAAGTCAAAAAATTCCATTTTCCATTCAAAATGATTTTGAAATCCGACTCACACCAAAATAACCCACAACACATTTCACATTTCCTCAACACTTCCACAAAACCATTAAAAAATTTTATAAAACAATTATCGGTTATTGAAAATCATATAAAATCCCACACACATGGCACATAACTCTACTTTCATAATAAAAATTTCAATTTTTCACATCAAACTCACACAAAGCAGTCCACATCACATTCACATCACATTAATACCTCAATATCTCCTTCAAACAATTTAATAAAATATTTACAAGATGATACATATGACATAACGGCCTTTTCCAAAAGTAAATGGACCGTTTAAAAATATAAGCCTACCAAAATAGTTTTCTGATATAGTTTAACCACTTACACAACTCAATAAACCATTCAAAACATTCATAAAACAATTATAAGGAGTATACCCAATATTTTCACATAAAACCCATTTCAAAAACAACTTTTCATGCCAAAAGAACACCAAGCCCCTACAAAAATATAATTTTCATCCCAACAAACATGTATTAATCTACTTAAAAATGTTATATAATAACCTTGAACAATATTACAAAAGATACCCATAAGATCACAGAAATCCTTAAAACACTTTCAAGGAGTATAACTAGGTTATACATATAAAACCCATTCAAAGACCCCCCCCCCCTTTAGGCCCACATGACACTATATCATTACCCAAAAAAATTGGTATCCCCTTTCAACAACTAATAAATCACTTCCACATTTTACAAAACTACCACAAGTGATAACACATGAAATACATTTTAAAAATAAACACTTGAAACAAAAATGTAGCTGTAATACAAAATGCTTTACTATTGATAACAAAAATAATTTTTTCATAATTCAAAACATATAAGGAACATGGAAGATTATTTAATCAAGAAAAATAACTTATCATTAAATGTTTACCCACAGACTCACCTACCGAAATTGTCGAATCCCTCCAAACATGGTGTGAAACATCAACCGTACCATCTCAGCACCACAAGGATGATAACTCCAGTCCTAAACAACAAATGTTCTCTAAAAATGTTCACAGTGAACAATATGTACTAACCCTTGGTTTTAGACACTTTGGAACATCAAAAAAGAGGGATGAAACCCTAATAAAAGAGGAGAAATCGAATATAGAAATACTTACTTGGATAAATATTGAAGAGTTCTCCCCAAATCCACCGAAATATAAATCTCCAAATACCCAAAACTGGTATGTAGGTTAGAAGGAGTCATATTACGTCATGTGGCGACTGAAATGGGGGAAATGGACGAAAATTGAAGGACTTATGAAAGATTCATTTTACCTCATCAAATCTGGTCTATTTGAGAAATAGTATGAAAGATCTCCCTAATTCTCAGTTCACCTTAGCTCTAATGTTTCGAAAAAGATAATGGGGGTGATACTAGAGATATTGGATTTGAGAGGGAGGTGGAATAATAGAAAAATAGTAAAAAATTAATGAGATATGGAAAATTTAAAAAAATACTTTAAAGCAAGAAATAGTCTTACGGGTTGGCCCATTACCTTAATCAAAAACACAAATCCATCATGATTTTGGAATTCTTTGTGGTCCAAAGGGTTATGTTAATTTTAATATATCATGTTATTCCAATTGGGAAGTGGAATGGGTATAAAATAGTAAAAATTGAAGGAGTTAAAGAAGAAACAAACTTTGTTTTTAAATCTTGAATTGGGCTCACGGTTTGGCCCAAATTTTCAAAACCCACCACTTTCACCAAAATGAGTGGTAAACCCCCAAAACAAATCAGGAATGGAAATTAAATTAATAAAGAATTTAAAAAAAGGTCTTGGGCGTGACAGGATCCATCCTATAGGGGCACTTCGATATGGGAGTAGTTCTGGGTATGAGTTCAATTGAGAACTCTACCTCACAATCCAGGGGAATTCTGGGTATCTCTTTGGGAAATACATCATTGTATTCCCTCATGATGGGAATTACCTCAAGGTTGGTTCTTTACTTCAACTCAACCATTTGTGTGAGGTATTATTCTTCATAGGGAATCAACACCCACACCATTGAAGGATTTTTGAAAGGAGATTCATGATTTTCCTTGCATTTGTAGTGGAGCATGGGATGTTTCAGAATACGAAAAGATATTTTATTTTCCCAACAGTTGATATGTACTCTATATAACTAGTGCCAATCCATTCCCATTATAGTGTCGAATTCCACCAAGGTATGTTTTACAATATTTTCCGGAAGAATCTTCCCACATACGCCAATAGGAGAAGAGTCAAACACTTCGGTTGAAATGATTGCACCACGTAGTGTTTTTACAGATATCTCTACATCAAGGTTCTGGGGCTCTGATTCTATAGTTAAAGCAAACTTTCAAGATATAATGGAATGCATAGAACTAGAATCAAATAATTCTTTTCAATTCTTGAGTGAATAGGAAGTGTACCTTGTAAAAATTCATTATCATGCTTCAACTCCATAGTAGTGATGGCATAGGCCTTCACTGGTTTCTTTGGCATTGGTGGTTGCGGACATTGATTACCCTCAAGAACTCCGGGTTTGGTGCACTGGTTTTCATAGTGCCCTAGCTCCCAATAGTTGTTGCATTGAACCATGAGTGGTTATCTCCTTTCATTGGCTACATTATGATTCCTTTTTTTCTTTTCATCATTCATGGGCATGGTTTCCTTCTTTCCCACACATGAAGCATTTCCCCGTCCCTTTGAGGAAGTTCCCATGGGGCAATTTCCCACATTTTTGGCATGTGGGTCATTGATTTTTCTTCCCACATTTGTCAGTAGATCCAACATCTTGAAACTCCATCTTTCTTTTCTTATCACTAGACCATTCTTCAATCCCCATCTCCACTTTGAGAGCACATCGAATAACTTATTCATAACTCCAAAAGTCTTGAATTTCAAGAGCCTTTCGAAGGTGTGGTTTTAATCCACTAAATAATTTATCAATTTTGTTAACATTGTTGATAACAAATCCTGAAGCGTACATTACATGCCTATTGAAATTCGCTTCATAGGTTGTGACAGATTCTCCTTCTTTTTTCTTGAGCTCTATAAATTCTTTCACTATCTTTGTATGAAGGGTTCATCAGAAATACTTATTAATAAACATTATCTTAAAGTCTTCCCATTTCATCTCTTCAATTTCCTCCCTTTTCTTAGTGTTCTTTATCAAAGCCCACCATTGATCAGCTTCTCCTTCTTGATGATAAAAAGCTAGGGTAACCTTCTCCATCTCAGGACATTGAAGAATAGAAAAATCTTCTCCATGGAGTAAACCCACTATTCTAAAACTAGTGGATCGGAAGATCCACTAACCGTTGGTGGTCATTCCCGCATAAAACTTTTGATAGACAGTTGCTCCCTCTTTGGTGAAGGAGGACGTTCCCCATTATTATGGTTATTGATTATAAACTGAGATAATTGGGTAAGAATGGACATGACGTTCTGAACTCCACCTCCCAAATCATTGGGGATGTCATTCGGGCAATCGTTGCATGGACCCTAGCACGAGTTGTTAGACTTGTTTCTCCTGGTTCCCAACACTTTCTAAAATAGATAACGTTATAACAAAAAATAAGTAAAAATGTTATGAAGAACTTATTTCTGTAAACAATTTATACCAAAAACATAACATATGGGATCCCTGTGTATATTTTCTTTTTTTCATACTTGTACTTAGTCTCATGCTAGAGGGTTTATCTAGGTTTCACTAATACAAATTCCCAAATTAACTAAACCATTCCTTTGATACCAATTATATAATCTCGGACTTTCCTACATTACTATTACATCATTTTAAAGGTAAACAGCATAATATAATTACACATAGAGGATCCAACAGTTTAGTGTATTGGGAAAACTAGGACCATACATAGCAATTACAACATCAAGCATATACATTTATTTGATTTCTTCTTCTCTAGATTATTATTTTCACTTGTCATATCCTTAGTATATATAGCCACATGAGGATATACATTAAAAAGGGTGAGCTAAAAGCCCAGTAAGAGGATTGATAAGAAGAATATAGCATGGGGTGAGCATAATCATGACATATGTAAAGAAATCATGAACATGAGAGGAACATAAATAAAAGACTTGAAATGTGACAATGCAAAAAAATGAAACATCATGTTTTAGTGGATAACTACCCCACATACTTGTGAACCTATATAGAGTCTTGTTCACACATAATTTCACATTTACTCATGAGATTCATCACTTTACCCAATGCATTGGAGGGCTGTATAATTCTAGGCGCACCCGTCACTTTGAAACATTCATATTGTGCTATAGAATTCTGGGCGAACTCGTCACATAATAACATTATCATTATCATGATTGCCACATAGAGCTCATATAAAAAGTGAAAATAACTATCCCTTGTAATGGAATGGGTTTTATCACATAAGAATACCTTCATAAACATTGGGTTCCCAAAAGAAATAGGGAACAACATACTTCATACAAGAACCATCAACCATGAATGAGAGATAAACGTTTAGTTCTTAAAAGAAGATATATTTTGGAAAACAATTGGTCTTACATAAACATCATCATTTATAACCAAAAGAAGGTATGATAATTAGGAATAAATGATATTTATGAAGTAACTATATCAAAATTGAGTGAAAGAGGGAGAACCCGAAGGAAGAAAATTGGGTTCGAGATTTCCCATTACCTTGTATCCTAATGCTTCCTTCCCTTTAATGTCTTGTATAATGAAATTATATTTATTTATTAGAAATAAATAACCTTATGTACATTAATATGGTTCATTATGTTTCAATTATGTTATTTTATGTGTCTTTGGATGAGAAATAGAGTTTAAAAACGTTGTCCGACAATGTTTGTTTTTGTGGTTTTCTTGACTGGTTCACTTGTATTCTTAAATTGATGTTTGGGTAGAACATGGGTAAATATCCAGAACTGATATTACAAGTTATTAATGAGATTAAAGGATTTTTTTTTATCTTATAATGAATCATATTATATCAATGTGAATGAATCATTAGATTAGAATTAAATGATGATTGTTTGTGTTAATTTGGGCTGTTTTTCAATCACAATGAACTTGTTTTAATTTATCACATAGTAATATGTTCATAAGTCAGTTTAAGAACATTAAATAGGACATAATAAATATAAAATATTCTTTTTCAACTATAAAAATGGTTTCACGACCAGATCTGAAGGTAGAAATGGATGAAGAAAGCTTGTCATTCTTGAAGGTGATAAATTAACACCTCAAAACAACATTCTATTTGATAAAAAGGGAAGAGGGAAAGGGGGTTGGATGATAAAATATCCCATTAGAATCATAAAATTAAAATATATTTATAATAATTGAGTTAAAATATCATTTGGATGAAGTTAATTGGTGAGAGATCAGGAAATGAAATTGAACTTGAAAGGAAATTAAAGGAGAAGAGGGAGAGAAATTACCTCAAGAATCTCTCTTGAGAACCTCATTTAGGGCCTAATATTGGTCTTCTGATTTGACCCGCAGCTCTTAGATGTAGGGGAGGGTCTAGGGAACATTTTTGGGCAGAGTTTAGTGAAGGATTGGAGCTTTAGAGGTGTGAGGGAATGAGGGTGTGAAGGGTCGTTTTTATAGTGGAGGGGGGGGGGGGTAAATTTTGAATATTTAATTCATTATTTTATTATATCCCTCAAGAAAACCAATAGTATTGTTTCATGTGATCCCTAATAGTAATAATTTCATGTGAGTTCTAAACAAGTGGCCTTTCATAACTTGGGATGTCATGAATAGTGTATTTAACTGTTAAATTGTATATACGATATTTTACCGTATTTCATTATTCATCAAAAATTTGAGTTTTTCGTATAAATACCAAAAATTTACCCAAACCACTTTTCAATGTGTAGAATTAGAAAATGAATTTCATTTTTCAAAATTAATTTTCTATATATTATTAATTTAATTTTTAAATAAATTCATAGTTAATTTGATAAATAACAATCATAAAGGTGCACATAGTTTTATTTCTCATTGAAATTTTAATTAAGATCTCATTATATTATTTCCTTAAGAAAATAAAATAATATTATTATTTACTATTCATAAGGGTCATATTACTATTCATTTTACTATTCATAGGGGTATGTTACTTTTTACTAAAAAACATGTTTGTTCTATCAGACTCCAAAAATAATCTTGAACACAACCATGTATGTCGGATTTTCAAAATGCTAAACACAGAAGCGATACACTTTTGTTTAATGGTCACCTATCACTTAGTAGTTCATTATGTTGTGCATTCATGTGATTTTATGACATAATTTTAAGAAAGGAATTTTTATTGAAAAACATTTTATAGTTACATTTGGGACTCTATATAATATAATAAAAAAAACCAAAAACCATCCCATGATTTCTAAAAAAGGGTGTTATTTTTATTATTTTATAATTCCAAGGGACAATCATATTAAAATAATTCACTTTTTTATTTGGGTGTGAGTCACACTCTTAATGAAATGGTTTTCAAAACATAAAATATACTATAGGGTTCAAAATATGCAGAATGACTTTGAAAAATAAACAATATAAACATAAAATAACATTATCTTAAAGAGAAAAGATTTACTTGGTGGTGGATAAACATTATCATATTTATTAAATATCTTTCGAGTCATTATGATGTCATAATACATAATGTATATTGATTTGGTATTTAATTTTTATCCGAAAATTCGAATTTCTCCAAAAATTATTAAATATTATCCATTGTAGAATTTTAAAATTTTGATTTAAAACATATTAATTTTATAAAAAAAATTAATAAATTTGAGAATTTTCAAATTGAAAATGAAATCGGCATTTATTACAAAATGTAAGGTTTTTTTCTAATAACTTTTTTTGAACCCTTATAAAAATTAAATTTTACTTCATAAAATGATATGATTTATTATATTTGATAAATATTATTAAAATCTTATGTATTTTAAAAATCAATTAATTCATAAATTCACTAATTTACTATGAATATTATACAAAAATATAGTTTCTGCTTTATTGTATCAAAATAAAAATCATTTTCAAAGTAATAATAATTGGATAAAAATGCATTCATTATTCTATACTATATTATGTAAATATTCATACTGATGGGTTATTAATACATATCCCATTAATACACTGAAAAACTCTATAAGAGTAATGTGCACGATAGTGGGACTTTCATGGTGGGGTTTGTTGCACATGGTTTGGGCCATGATCTCAATTATTATGAACTTATCTCATAAAAGGTTCCGCTCATTCTAAAGTTATTGGATATCATCGTGGGATTGGTCTTGGGAAAATCCCAAAAATGTTGAATCCCTCTGAATCTCTGATAAATGGGATTCATAGGGTATAATCATACTTGTTGATGCCATCACATCCCTTTTCTCTGTCAATAGGGTTTGTTAAAACCCTATATTTATAAAAATAATTTGATTATTCATCATTTATAATCAATGGTAATGATAGGAAATTTTCCTTTAAATCCAATTGTATATGATAAAATAAAATAACTACATGTGTTTTATATAACCATATTACTCAATAAGACATTTAATTGAATAAAATGTAAATTTTATATATATAAAAGTTTGGGTTGTTACATAATGTTACTATGCATATACACTCCTATCTCAGACCACACATTTTTAAATTATAATCAAACAGAAAGAAATACATGCATACATCTATAATAACACAACTAGAGTGTTAAAATAAAGTAATAAAAGTTGTAAAGGGGATAAATACAAGACAAACCAAAAACTCTAAAGTGTCCAACATTCTCCGAGGTTGAGGGATAAGAAGGAATGAAAAATCAATGAAAACATTGTAGTTCATCTCACTCATCCTACACTTACCATGTTCTATGTCCTATTTGGAATCCATCAAAAGGGTTTTCATCATTATAAGATAGGACACATGTGGGAAGAACCCATGGATGGGTCAGTATGACAATACGTAGTAGGATACCCCGAAAACACAAAACATTTATCACATGGTATATTTTTTTTTTCAATAAAAGATATAACAATAACTACATATGAGAAAACACCTTGATCTATTTAGGAAGTAAACTATACCACCATGTAGTCAAATCCAACTACTATCAAAATTATTCTTCATTAAGCAATGTTTATTATAGGAGAATCCACTAAAAGATCCATGCTATTACCAAAGAAACTCAATCAAGAGGTCAAAGTCATTGGGGCCCACCAAATAAAGTTCATTGGTCTCAAAAGACACTAATACTTTGATAGGGGGTCACACCCAGAATTGTTGGGGGCACCACAAACCCATTCTAGATCAACACGCAATATTGGGGATCATATGCCATCGATACCATGAACCCTACTGAAATGTCCTACTTGATGGATGGTCAACACCCAGATCAAGGAGTTCATATTGATTCCAGAAACCCCACCTAGGTTATAATGATGATAGAGGATCATTATATATTCTCACAGAGGGATTCTGTGGACTCTATTTGATTCTCATCATAAAAAGGGGATCACAATCTTGGGATGTGGATGTATTGACACATTGTACCCTTGAGAGAATTTTCCAAGGGTACACACTCAACCATTAGTAGTCTAGAATAATGAAATCAATGGATATAAAGACTTGTAAATGGGGTACACATTGTGTACTAGGGGTACATGGTGTATCATTTTATCCCTTATTTTTCCACTATGGTAATGTCTCACACATCCAATAAACATCAACATTAATGGTGGGTGATTGAGACACATTATGTATAGAGGTCTCCAGAAACCTACCCATCCTATCTGGAAAATTACATATATCTTCAACTATATATGTGTACCCACCCATGTAAACTGAGACCTATCCCTATATAATTACATGTTCCGTCACTATCTCTGTACATCTGTATATGTCCATGTACTTTGAGGAGTACACACCAATCCACCATGAAAGGTTCACATGTCATGCGACCATGTAACATGGAATGCAATATTTATCTTCATCCAAAAAACAAGAATCAAAGACACAGGGTCCCATAGGATATATATTCCTAAAATAAACTTCTTCTTGATCAAGAATATTCAGATCTGTTGGATCCTCCCCAATGTCATCCTACACATCATTGAAGCCTCCACCCTAACTAGAAACTATAGATTAGGGGTCAACTAAACCTCTATTCATTAGTAATAAAGTTAATGGGCTTAAAATCCATATGGAAAATAGTACATAGATACAACAGTAGATATATCATCAAACCCATGATGAATGGATACTGAAAATCCCTTTTGATCCACCTCTGATCATCCTCTAACACCATAACACCTCAACCACGCCATCAATCACAAACCACTCCATGTTTATTGATTAGTTGGGCTGAATAAAAGTTCTGAAATAATCAAATAACATGTATTAATTAATAAATAGTATAAAACACCCTCCTTTTATGTACTTCTGAAAAATGGGGAAGGAAATCAAAAATCAAAAAAAAATAATAGAAATGAACCTCCTCAGTTGTCCACTCACCCTCGATCCATTTTCAGAGAAATAGAAAATCAAAGAGTAATAAACACAAAGAAAAAAATTAATTCCCTAAATTTTTATCTTACAATGATGCATGTATCAATTATTTTCATTAAATTTGACTACTTTCTTCTGGATTTAAAAAATTCGAGTGAAAAAATGAATCAATATCTTACCTATGGATTGGATGAATCGTTGAAAAAGAACGATTTTGTGTTATTGTCATTGATTATATCCAAAAACATATTTGGTTCAACTATTCACAAACATGTCAAAATATATCATCATTCATCATGAATTCTCTCCTACAATGGTGTCTAGTTTTCTAGGGTTTAGCATCGAGCCCTGAGATAGAATTGGCAACTCTTTATTTAAAGAGGAATCACGTCATTGTGTGAAATTGAAAAAAAAATAAATTTACTTGTTTTAATAATTTATACTCATGAAAATGTCATGTCAAATGCCTCACAGTGGTAAATATTTTTCCGTTCCGTGGGTATATCATGTGTTCTGAACTCAGTGGTTCCTTTTGAATCATGATCCTATGCCCATTAGGGAGTAATTCCACATTTCCTTAAAACTATGTGCCTGTGTTATTTATTATATTTAGAGTATTTCTAAAATTTATTTTTGGAACACTGTCCCATGAAATAAATTTTAATATTAGTGATTAATATTTAAAATAATCCACATAATAACCCAAAATAAACAAAAAAAAGTCCTTACATTCTCCCCCCATATGATTTTTATCTTGATAATAGAAAAACCTACTTAAAAAAGAGTGTGTACTGGGCTCACATCTTCGTATCCCACTCTCAGGTTCTCTAATGAAGATTCTCATCCTACCACTAGATAGGCACAAGTGGAATCAGTCACCCATAAAGGATCATCTCATGCAGATCCTGGATCTCCATCGGTTACTCTGCAAGGGTGGCCCCGAAATTGATTTCCACCTCAATCCAATCAATAATATTTGATGTGTCATGCACATACCTCCTCAGCGAAGACGCGTGAACGATGTCTCGTATATAGACTAACTACAACATTATTTCTATGTGGTATTCCTCTTCTACAAATATACTCAGTATAAGGAAAGGACTAGTGATTCTTAGAAACAACTTATCACCCTTACCAAATATCTACAATTTATATTGATGTGACACCCTTATAAACACATAGTCTACATCCTCATACTCTCGATGTCCCCATATCCTGTATTTGTAAGACATCTACCAATTATGTGCATTCCTCATATGATTCTATTTGATCTTCAACATACATGTAGTGTCTCACACTAACTCTCAGCCCAAGACTGCTCACTATCCTATATTATTCAAGAAATATTTTGACCTACATTATTACCCATAAAAATCCATGAATTGTTCCATACCAATAGTGTAATGGTATTTTTTATTGTATAAAACTCATATAAGGGTATATGATCCTCCCAACTACGGACAAAATCCAAAATTCAAGCTCACAACATGTCCTTAAAAACATAAATGTTTTGATCTATCTGTTCATATGTCTTGATGGGAATCATTATGCATAAACATAAATGTGTTCTGAAGGAATCATGAAATCATATCAAACATTGTGATGTGAAGGATACTTCCTGATTTAAAAAAATCACTGAGGGAACTCCATGAAATAAAACTATCTTCTGCATGTAGTTGAATAATAAGCTATATACAATACTATGATTTCTAATAGCTTGGGGGTGGGATGACTTTGTGAGTTGATCTACGATCACTCATATGGAATAATGTCCCCTATATGTAGGTGGTAATAATGTAATGAAGCCCATGGATATTCCATGCCACTTCCACTCTGGCACCACATAGAATTTATCTAAACCCATTTGAACCTAGTGAAAAACATTCAATTTCAATCATTTAAATCATTGAGGGAAAATGTATAAAATTTCATCATTGTTGTTTTCAACCAAAACTAACATTGGAGGTCCTAGATTATTTTTTCACACCCAGACGCACATCTAAATGGGATTTGTGAAACTCTTAAATTACCTCCCCTAGAAAAATTAGAGGTACCATCATCCATCCTATAAAAATTATAAAATGTTCATTTCCTTCATAATATTCATCAGTGGAATGTTTTTTGGGTATCTACGTTCAAAACGTCTCATAGTCGGTATCTCCACACTAAGGATCTGTGACAAGATATAAAATTAGTGGTGGTAAAATCATTAACTGAATACATGAAGACACATCCTTTTCCAAAATGGAAAACTACATTGAGGATAACTATTTTTATGCCTTGGGAAACAATGTAGTTAAATATCACCTTTTTAGAGTGTCCATCTTTTTGTTCCCTTTCCCAAGAGAATAGAAAATCTCAAAATTATAATCTTTGTAGAACTCTACACATAACCTCTATCTCATGTTATTATCCTTCTAAAAGAAATTATATTTGAGACTCTTGTGGTTAGAGTATTTGACAAACCACTCGCACATAATATAGTGTTCCCACATCTTCTATGAAATGACCATCACTACAAGATCAATATCAGAGTTCACATTGTTCTTCTAATGAAGTTATAACTAATGTGGGTTATAAGAAGTGATTTCCATCCTCTAACTTGATAAAACCCATGTTTGGTCTTTGATACATCATAGAACACAATGTATTTGTCACCCTCCTCTAGATATATATTGATAGGATCCCTTCCCAACATCTACTTCAACTCCAAAAATCAATTCTGGCACATTTTTATCAACACAAAACACATCTCCATTTGGTTCAAAGCTATTTAGGTTTCTTCTACTCTGGGGAAATCAGTTAAAATCATCCCATAGTACCCAAATAACCTAATGAAACTATGTACATTGGAAAGAAAATAGGGTTTCTCCCATGAAAGTAGTACCTCATCTTTGCTGAGGTCCACTTCCACTCATTTATTTGAGATTCAAATAGCATCCAAAACTCATAAAGGTGTCCTATGATCCTTGTTAGTGCAAAAAATATTCATCCTAATCACCTGTTTCAAGTGTCGATAATCTACACATTACCTAAATCTCTTTTCCTCCCTCAACGAAAACAACACATGGGATTCCCGAGGGGAAACACACGGTAACATAAAGCATTTCTTCTACAAGTCCAATAACATCACCCTAATATCAAAAATTATTATGGGATCTATAAGATATGGTGGTGAGGGTTTTAATGTCATCCTGGTGTGTGAGTCAATGAAAATCTCTATCTATCGATAGTGATGTAAGTTTTCTATGTCCTGAGGAATGATTTCCTCGTACTATTCCCCCACTGCAAGAAACTAAAATCCAATAGCATCCACATCTCATAGATTCGTTATAATGATCTTATGAGTAATAGGTTGGAATATCTTATATTAGAGCATGTCTTACTCTACCATAATTTCCTTTTTAATCAAAGAGGAATCCCTTTTTCTATCACTGTGGATATAATACATACTCAACATAAAATAGTCATTATTTGAATGAATTGTGGATAGCCAGCCCATTCATAATATGTCGTTGTAAGGCCTCATCGATTCTATAATGATATGAAATATAAAACTCTTACCCCCAAGTGTCATATCTCAATATCATCTCATGTTTGAAATCACTGATTCATTGAAAAATGGAGTCTCCATCCACAAGTTATAAGAAAAAGGCTCAAGAAAATCTCTAAGACGCGAACTGGATAAGTGTAAAAGAATGAATGTCTCACATATTTGTATATTAATACTGATAATAAATTTTAACAGACACATATCTTACATCATCTCATTCATAGAGACTCTGGGTCATTGTCCTCCATAGCCTATAGTTTTTCTCATCGCTGACCACCAACACCTTGATCCCTACATAGATATCCTATGGGTATTGTTCAAAATAGGTCAAACCATTGACCAACACCAATAGATATTCTGGCCCCTATTCTATGTTTTCTTCCCTAAAAACACCCTACTCCTACCACTACCTCTTTCTTAGATATATATATTTACAACCTCTCAATCATCTCAATGATATGTAAGATAATCTTGAGGTAGCTTTCCCCGACCATCATCAGTGAAACACTACATATTCCATAGATGATTCAACCCATCGTGGGAATCTGCACCTCTAACCTTGTGTCTCATGATCCCCAATGGATGTATCTAACATGCTTGAATCCATATGTCTGTAGTTTTCTACTTTCTATCAAGGTATCCACTCCTGGTTCCCACTACCAACTCACACTGTCAGTGCCTACTCTTCTTAAAATCTCTCTACTACCATGGATATATAAAAAACCCCAGTATAAGTATGAATGAAAATGGATACTATTGATTCCTTGAGGGCCTAACATAATCAATGATCAAATTTTTATCTCTAAAAAATGAATCCCAAACTATATCTATAGAGTAACGCAAGAGAAGTGTAAACCTCTCTGAATACTTTACCACTTTCAAACTATCCTACTATTAATGAAACAGATATTGTGTTCACACTAATAACATCAAGGATGGATAGAACTATTCCATGAATAGATTCATAAAGTATGACAATGTTAGAGTTGTATCGTTATCTGACCGTGTCCCTAAACCCCATGATATCAAACAAATTATTTAATGAATACTCACTTCGAGGAACACCATCTTCTATTCATGCATCTTTAAAAGGAGAAAAACTATAGAGACTATATATATCAATTCCTCAACCACTAGGGGTATGATTAACCCTTAATCTTAGGGGATCAATTATTATAAACACATGTATCACACTAATCATTCATGCATCCTCTACCGGCACCTCCAATTATAGCTACTACTCAATAGATGGTGGTTCTGGTAGTAAACTTCTTGAAAGATCTGTTTCTCTTGTACATGACTAAGTAATAATGCCCCATCACTCGGTAGATAATCCTCCTTATCATGTAGTGGAATCCTAGCTAGCTAACTATGGGGAGGAATCCTGATATAAAATAAGTTGTTCCATAGTCCTAACAATATATCTGGGGAGCTAAATCAAGAAGGTTATGTAAAAATCATCCCATTCCAATATGATCCATGTACCAATGTTTTCATTGCAACCTATACCTACATGACACAAGTTAAAAGGAAGGTCCTTAGAGTCCTCATGTATGGATACGTCAGATACCACACCAACATTGGAATCCCTAGCCTGATAGATGAACTTGAAACACTAATAAATATTTTCCCAAATAAATATTATCAAATCTAGTCCTATGGTAGAACATACTCTTATGATACAACACTTTCATAACCAAACCCACCTTTGTCTGACCCATGACTTCCCCAAGATTGCCATAAATATGGTCAGGTATGAAATCTAATGGTGAGTAGGAATATACAACAAATGATAGGAATTATCCTAAGGAATCTGTAAACAAGCACACATCTCCCAGACTAAGAAATAGAGAATATAAAGAAACTGAAAACAATACATTCATACTTAAATAATAACAAAACCATAGTAAGATAGTAAATTAATTTTTGTGAAAAAGGGTCCAAATACTGGTCCTTCCAAAAACTGTAAATAGTCCAAGCTACATCATGGGAAATTACTATGATCAAATGAAAAATAATTTAATACCCCTCAGCCTATCTAAAATAATCTATGCCCCACTAAGTATATGTTCTCCCAGGAAGCAGAAAAGAGTATCATTTTCATTACAAGACATGACATGGGAGGGTATATCCAAAGAGGGTATGAGTATAGTAATACATAGTAGGACACCCCGAAAACACTAAACATCAATAAGAATGTATAATAATCTCAATACATGATATAAAAATCAAATTATAATAATAAAATCTTATTTATACCAAGATGGACACAGCTCCACCTAGAAATCATAAGAAACTACAGGCCATCGTTCTCTACTTGAAGTAATGTTCATTTTTAGAAAAAATATCAAAGATCCAGGATATCAACTGAGACATGATATAAAGAGATCATGATCATTGGGCCCCACCTATGAAATCTCACTGGACTCAGAAGACCATGAATCTCATTTATGGGGTTGTGCATAGAACTGTTAGAGGACACAACAACCGGAGCATGGATTAGCATACTATATAGGGGATCTTATTCAAATAATATAAAAAAACCTTCTGATATGACCAATTATATAGAGGGTCAACCACCTATTCAAGTTTTTCCAAAAGATTTCAAAATCCCTTCCTAGTTTATTATGGTGACAGAGGATTACTCTATACTCTCATGGAGGGACACTAAAAACTCTGTCTTCAAATCATCCTCTATTAATGATCTGAATCTTATGATGTGTGTGTATTATCACGTTGTACCCACAAAAAAATGGACAATGTGTACACACTCAACCAAAATATGTTCATACTAAATAAATGAATGTCATCCAATATCCCTAAATGGTGTACAAGAAATGTAATGGGGGTACACAGTAGGTCCATCTATCTCTATGAATTACTGTGTGGAAACTCCTCAACCGACAAGTAATCCTAAAAAAACATAGACTGTGAGTGATGTACATAACCTATAGAGGTTTACTGAAACCTTCCCATTCTATTAGGTCATGTCAGTGTATCTTTGATCTGGAAAATGTTCTATTTCATATACACCTAGCTATGTCTGTGTCTACATACATGATATGCCACTATCCTTGTACAACTTTTTGATTGCATGTACTTTCCAACTTACAAGAAAAGCCACCCTGAAGAGTCGCATGGAATGTGGCCATGTCAGATTGTGTGATATATTTAACGTCATCCAAAACCCTATCACTGCATTTAAGTTGTCCCACATAGAGTGTAATCCTACATTACATGTTTTTTTATCATGATTTCTCCAATACATCTGATCCTCCAATAAATCACCCTATATGTCGGTGGATTTACCACACTTTTTTGAACCTATAGATCAGGTGTTATTATAGAATCTTTTCATCACAAATAAGTATTTTGGGATTCAAATCCACTCATAATATGCCACATCAAGCAATTTGTATCCCCCTTATCAAAAAAATATTGAACTAACACCGCAAAAACCATTCTGATCCTCCTTTGATTATTGAAAACCATCATTCCACCTTGATCGCCCCATCAAACAAGAGCCACACCCACAGTATTGATCTTTTGCAACAAAGAATGGTCACACAACAAAAAATACTGATTATTCATTGAACCATGGTCCAAAACAAACTCATGAGATTAACATGTGAATAATTGGTGAAGGTATCCAAAATAATAAAAAATTAGGAGTGAACCTAATCTATTTTTCATTTGGTCTTGATCTATTAAAGTAAATAAATAAAATATAAGATAAATAAAAAAAATATAATACCTAAATTTGAATATAATGGCGATGTGGATATCAATTTTTCCATTGAATTTATTCCTGTTAATACAAGATTTTGAAATGAAATGGAAAATGAAAATCAACATCCAACCTTGGTTAAGGATCACTCATTTGTGGAGAACTATTTTTTGTTTCCACCGTTTTTTGAGATTCATGAACTTCATTGGCACAACAATTCATGAACTTGTCACAATCCATAATTTTTTCCCTGAACGTTATCCTACAATTATCTATGGGTCTCAAGAATTTAGTTGAAAACCCTGAGACATAAGATAAAATCATTATTATTAACAGTAAGTATGTTCTTATGTCAAAAATAAATAATTTTTTTTATTCATTTGTTCCCACGACAACGTTTTCAAAAATACCTTGCAACAAAAAAGTTTATGTCATGGCTATGGTAAAACCATCATTAGGAAATTAAATTTTCACCTAGATTTATGATCTAGGTTCATGTTTATGTGTAATTCCAATTTTTCTTGAGAACTATGCTTGCATGTTATTTAATATATTTAATATATTCAAAACATTTATTCTAGTCACGCTGAACCTCATAATCTTATGTCTAATCAGTTCATGGTCTAAAAAATAACCCATATAATATCCAAAAATAATACACCGAATATCTATGTATATAAAATATAATATTTAAATACACTAAACCTCTAGGAATTAGGTTTCGAATTAGTATGAGATGTAAAGACTAACTTGTATTATTATGTCATATATATGTATGATACACTTTTTTAATCTCAATAAAGATGTTGTACACCAATTGAGATGGTGGAGGTATGTTACATTGTATGATATGTGGAGTGAGACATGGTATGTGACTTCGTCCAAAGTAAGAGGGTGCGGGAATGTGATACCAAACATGGTGCATAACTTATAGGGGGAACCCATAATACAGAGACCACAAGTCGAGGAGTAAATTCCACTCCTGAAGAAACGTTGTACCTAAGTCACAAAAAATCCAAAATTTATAAACAAAAATCATTGGGTAATTGAAGTTAATTTATCCAAAAACCCATTTTTAAATTCATTAGTATTTATACCTCCTGATAAATGATATCAAATTGAATTCTGTCACCATTTATTGGCCTTCTCTATTCAACACACGGGAAATTCCAAGATAAGGATGTCAATCCACCATGATCAATTTCAATACCCAAACAAATGGCCTATATTCATACAATGATTTAAGAGAATTGGAAAATAGGAGAAGGGGGAAGTATAAGTATTTTACATCCAATTAATAATATGAACAAATTATATATCAACTCTATTAATGTGAGAATCTATGGGATCAATGATTGGGAAGAAGAGGGGGATATTGATGCCAAAGTAGTCGCTCATAACCCAATCCCTATTTGATTTCATTAATTAGGGGAATAATTATACAATCATTGTTATTACCCCAATAAAAAACTATATAAAATACCAATAACATACCCAGGATTCACCCACCATGTATATAATGACTCTACTGAGTTGTAGTTAAGTGACAACAACCACTGAGTTCCCCAATGTTTAGGGGAATCCTATATTCCCATTCCATTGTGTACCTAATAATATGAAACCTTGACTCTTGTTTCTTAATATAGCCACGTAAAACCATCCAATTTTCTTATACCATCACATGTGATCTCAGGATAGTTTTTTATTAAACCCACCCCCATCTCAGAAATTACATTAAAAATGATATGATATCCATTTTTAATCCAAAATGATAATTCAAATTCCCTCAATGAAAAAAAACCTTAATACAAATTATTTCATGATTGATTATATAAATTCATATATAGTTAAATCTATAAGATCATAAGGATTACTGTATTTTATAAATTAGGTACATATTATAACAGCATACATCATAATTATAATGACATTATTGAAATAATCCTTAACATACTCTTAAAATTACATCATTTTGAAAGAAACATCACAATATAAAATAGCGACGTACATAAGAAAGGGTTGAGATATAATGTCCAATGAGGTAATAATTTTATTTACTATATGTAAAATCAGTTTATGATAGCCAAGAATATTTTCAAGGTACCATTAATGGACTAAGAATCATTATCTTGAATAACGAGGCATTATAAATCATGATAGTAGTATTGAAATATGGGCTTCTGAAAACAAAATAAAAATTCCATCATAATCATAGGTCAAGGAGAAACCAGAAGAACTCACAAATTTTTTTTTAGTATAAAATATTTTTCACCCTAAATGGACTTTCATGAAATTAAAACACTACCCAATTAATTGTAGGGCTATAAAATTTGGTGCCCACCCATCATATCCATATCATGTACACACATAAGTGTGCCCCATAGATCATTCAACAAAGGATAATATTTTATTAAATTGAATCACACAATTATAGAAGGTGGTATACATACATGGATTTCTTCAATAAATAATTTATTGGTATATCTAGTTGAATACAATTAAATGGGAAGGGTGATGAGCATTCAAAACCAAAATATTAGGCAATGAAAATCTTATGATCTTTTTGGATGCATAAAGGGAATATTTAAATATTTATTTGTGTGATTAATGAGAGTCAAATGGTTAACTAATAACTTATAAATAATAAGGTAAGTATTAGGTATGTATTAAAACGTATCCTAATATGAATAGGTGGAGAAAAGACCCAATATAAATGAGGTTCTTGATTAAAGAGTAGAAGGATATAATCTCCTACCATTAGGGGATGCTTCAATAATCTTGGAAGGGGACTACTAATATAATTAGGGAACCATGGGCAGAAAATAGAGGTTGAATGAATATTTATTTCATGATATATGTGTTTTTAGTAATGATTAATGGTACTTAATGTGGTTGATTATAGTAAAAGAAAGGATAATCAAGTATGGACTTCCAAACAGAGGCTTTAAACACTATATGTTAAAGTAATAAAAATAACAAACCTTCACAATGTTGTTCACCTAGTTTCTCTAAAATAAGAGTGGTTATCATTTTTTAAAAAGGATATGAACTAAAAAATTTATAAATAATTTCCATATTGATGAGGTATTAGGTCATGTTTATAAATAATTGTTTTTAAAATCTTAAAATATTATATAGGTTTTGAAGGATTTATATAAGAATTAAAAAATTAATTATATAACATAAGAAACAAATTAATATAAATAATAAATATATATTTCTTCATGGGTACCTTTTATGGGTTATTATGTGGTTTTAATACTTAAAAATGTTATACTATGTTAAATTCTTACAAAAAAATAGGATACCTGTTGAAATTTTGAAAAAAAATAATTATTGAATAATTACTACTTTATGGTTTAAAAAATAATATTTTTTTTTATAAAAATTATTCTTTTAAAAAATAAACTTTTGTCTTTTAAATGAACATATCAATTTTTGATAAATAATGGTTATTATGGCAATAATTGTTGTTTAACCCTTATAACAATTACATTTGACTACATAAAATAGTGTAATAATTTATATTTATTTAATATTTTTTTATAAAAATATTTTATTAAAATATATTTTATTAAAATAATACTTAAATTTTTCAAAAATTGTGTCTCTATTGAATCTAAATATTTCACAAAAACACTATTTGTGTTTCATTTTATCAAAATCAAATTTTTATCAAACTCAATATTTTTTAAATTAAAAAATAGTATTTAAATTTTTTTAATATAATATTTTTTACATCAAAATATAAAATATAAGAAAACATACTATTGGGATCTAGATACATCACCCTTTATTATGGATGTTAAAACCCTAATGGTATGTGGTGTGATGTTAATATATTCATGTGGTGGTTCGACAAACATTTTTTAGGTTATGTTCTTTCAATGGTTTTTTTTCATTATTTAATTGTATAATGAAGGCCTATTTATGGTCCAGGGAAAATCCATATTGTGTTATCTTCCCTAAATTCTCTGATAAATGGAAATCTTAGGGTAAAATACTCTTGGTTAACACTATAACTTCCATTTTTTGTGACAAGTGGACTTTATCGTGTCCTTTAACACAGTAATATTAATAGTCACTATTGAATTACTATATAATCAAAAATTAAGATTTTTAATTTTATTTTATGTTTTAAAGACCATATAATTGTCCATGATAATTAATATACTGCATGTGATTTATATAAATTCATGTTATAACAAGGTATTAACTCATTTTAAATGGTAAATTCCACCCACCAATGTTTAGTTCATTACATTACTAACCCCTTAAAAAATTTCCCAATTGAAATTTTCATTTCAAACACTAATATTATTGAGGGTACTTCTATTTCATCACCTCTTTTGGTTTCAAAATTTCTTCCCCAAAATTATGGTTCTACCACCACACATGAAATCTGTGGGTTTTCATATTTTCTATTACTTTATACGTATGATCATATATATTCATTAAATTATCCTCAAATGAAAGATCATTATCCAATTGTACCACCTCTATATTTTTTACATTTTAGGTGATTGGAATGTACTTCCACTAGAGGGATACATGGAACATGTCATGTTATTTTGATAGGTTAGGTGGGAGTTTCATTGGATATTTTATAAGAATTATGTGATTAACGATCTCAAACAAGATGATGTATCTTGGATTAATATTATCCATCATAAAAAACAACATGATTTTCATCCATAGTGGTATTAAAATAAATTTATTATCTTCAACCTAAAACTCCATGTCTCTTAGATCATTGTATTTGTTGATTTATTTTAATATTTTTATGGATTTCATGTCAAACTGAATGGTTTGTAAATTCAATGTCATCTCCTAGAAATGTTCAGGACCCATCATATTTCTATCTCGAACTTCATACCATCATGTTGGATTCTGACACCACTACACATATATTGCCTCATAATGTTCTATTTGAATATTATAATGAAAAATTTTGTTATATGAGAACTCATATAGGGGAATGTGTGGGTCCTAAAATACTTTTGAATCTATTAAACATGGTCTCAATGTATTCTCTATTGTATGATTGTGTCTTTTAGTCTCACCATCTATTTGAGGGAGATAAGAATTAATGAATCTTAGTTCTATATGAAATTATTACTGAATGATTCTCTATAATATTTAGTGAAAACGTAGATCTTGATAGGATAAAAAAGATAGGGTATCCCTATATAGTGTTTCCATATACTATATCTATATCATGGAGAGTTATTTGTTATGGAAAACTTCCTTGATATAAATAAAAAGAACCTAATTTGTAAATTGATCAACCACCACCCAAAAGAGTTATTTTATATAGGTGTCTTAGGGTGTCCTATGAAAAATTACATGGTTATCATTTCCAATTTTCATAATGGTGTGGGAATTGGATGTATCATACCCATACACTAATATCATTCTACCTTGTTTTATTTTCATACCAAGAATCAAGAAAAATCTGTATAATATCCCTTTCCACTTTATCCCAACGATTATTGTCTTTATATTTCTATAAATTTTAGTGTTTCCTTATTGAACAAGGACCGATGATCTTGGTGCATTATCAATATGTTACTTCCTCAGATTTTATTCTTAAAGGATGTATATCATGATTCTAATCATTTTAACCACATATAAAGTAATACGGAACTCTATAATAATCACTACATTCTTCTGATGAAACTCATCAAATTTATGGGCCTCCTTAATCCTCTCAAGAATAAATGGATAAGTAATTAATTTAGCAGGGTGGGATAAAGATACTTTAATTATTCCCATATACATTTTTAAAATTCCATGTAGATTGTATCCCATTTAATACTATTCATGGATATTTTTTCCGATTCCTTTCTACATAGAGAATAATCCACATTGTTTACCTTCTAGTGATAGTAATTGTTTGAACAACCATAATACATGATCAACATGATCCACCTTAGTTGGCTCATGTTAATAACTTTTTTAATATATAATTTAGTATTTTATGTTTTTATATATTTAAAACTTCTCCCATATATATAATGTCAACAAATCTTCAATGTGAAGATCAATGTTTCCAATTATAATATCATGGGTTAGATACTTCTACTCATTTATATTTAATTTATGGGAGTAATAGAATACCACTTATTCATATTGGTTGATAAAAAAACCCATTCCGTTTTGGGATGCATCATTGTATATCACAAATACTTATACACTAGTGGATAATGTGAGCACATGTGCAATGAGTGGCCACTTCATTGGCTATTTAATACTTTCTTTGCATTAATCAGTCTATAAAAATTTCAATCCCTTTTGATTAAACATGGATAGTGGACAAGAAAATCAGGATATATTTCTCAAAAATAAATGATAATAACTAATTAATCCATTGAGACTATGGATTTACATATTTTTTTATTGTCTTGGCCATAATTTAAAAGCCTTTTTTATGGATCCCCATATATCTTCTTTCTAATATAACAATCCCCAAGAAATTTTCATCCCCCTACCAAAACTCGCATTAAATTTACCTTGAATAATAATTTTAGTTCCACAAGATCTGCCATAAAATATTCAAATTCCCCTAATATGTCTCCTTTATATTGGAGTAAATTATAATATCATTTATAAATACTATATGTAATTTTCTTAGGTAATCCATAAAAACTCTATTCAATAAGTCCAAAAAAAATTCATAGTATTAGGGACTTCAAATTGAAACACTATGAACTCATAGTGCATATACATTGTATGAGAAGTACTCTTGGAATTATCCAACTTTACATAGTAATACCAATACAGAAGATCCATCTTGTGGAATTATTAGACTCTATGTAGTTGATCGAAAATGTTATAAATCTATGGAAGAGGATAAATTTTCATTAACAACGTATTTTGGAGCTCATGATATTAATAAATTTGTGCATAGACTAAACCTTCTTATTTATGATGAGGCAATTTCACCCCACGTTGAAGAACATGGGTGTATAAACCATTTATCAGGATTATCATGTAATTATTTATTCATCTCCTCATGTTCAACAATGTCCATTCTATATGGATTATTGGATATAATAAAATATCAAGGTAAGAGATAAATTGACAAATCAACCTCACTTCTTAGAGGAAGACAATTAAATTCTATGGTGAATAAATCACTAAAATCCCATACAATAGCAATGTTATAAAAAATTCTCTTTTATTTAGTCTCAATCATTCTATAATGATAATGTTTTCAAAAATGAAAATAATATAAATGCTTGATATGTTGGTACCCATCAGTATTAATTCTCCTCAATGATATTGTACAGAATCAGTGGGTAATTGTTTTTATAATGGGTGATTTCCATCTCTCAGCAGTATATGTTGGATCTCTATAGGTAAAATCAATCCATTTATAGAATATAATCAAAGTACACCAAGGGTAGTATCATGATTTCTTATGTGAAATTAAGACTAAAATTTTTGATAGTGGTTATGTTATGTACTTTGATGATAATATTGTCCCAATTACTAAATTCCCTGATATCTCTAAATCTATATTTTTAGGTGGTGTTTGAATAGTTCTACTAATATAAAGTGATTTTAATGATTGTATAGAATCATAATCAAATATTACACACATTTTCCTTGAATAAATAACTATTTTACTTGAAACGAATTCATTTTTGGGGCCCACCAACCTATGTATGGGAGTATATGCTCACCCTTTATCTCTTGGACTTATTGGACGTTTTCCTAAGTTATTTTCTATAAACTTTGGGTTAGGGAATTTATTAAAATAATTTTAATAGTAAATACAGTTTAAATAAAAGACTATTTTCTTAGGGTTTAATGGTGCATTCGATTTAACCATCACATAGGTGGGTTACACTAGTTTGAAATTGATATCTAGTTTGTATTCCTTACCACAAATGATGCATTTTCTCAAAACCCTACATAAATTCTCTAGATTTTTCTCCCCACGTTGTTTATAGGTGGTTTTTTGTAATTTCATACCTCCATTAAATTTATCCCTTATACAAAAATATTTGAACTCTATTTTCTTATTCCAATCCCTTAAAGAACATTGACCTTTTCTTATCTAAATTTCAACTTTCAGGCCACATTGGATAATTTCCTAAAAGTTTTCAAAGTCCCAAATGGATAATGATATTTATAAACGTGGATTGATCCCACCAAAGATGTGGTCAAAATTATATTTAAAGGTAATGATAATTCCATAGGATTATCCTGTAAATCTTGTGATTTTTTCTAAAACACCATGATGGATTCTCCATGCACTTGATTGAGGTTATTTAAATATCAAAATGTTTTACATTATAGCTTGAGAGGAAAAAATTTATTGATTTTCTTCTCTATCCCCTTAACCTCCATCTATTTGATCCCATCCTAAGTATATATATTTTTGAACAATAGCCACGATTGATCAAATTATCCATCTATATGATAAAAATCAATCACACCCTTCTCTTTGTAAGGGAATTGGAGATTGATAATATCTTTTCAATATTGTTGACCAATTTCACGATGATAAATGGATCATATGATCAACTTAAATGTAGAAGCCATTATGACATAATTGTCTTAATAGAAACATGATTTTTTTTGGGGGATATCATCATTCCTTTTAATTTAGGATTATATTCATATCATGATTCAATTGAGAATGCGTCATCATAATGTTTATGATTCCAACTCATGTAGGGTTGTCAATATCATTTATGTTTTCACCATAATATCACTCACCTTATTTGTTGACATATATACTCTATAGTGATTTTTAATTTTCATAAATATATATCACATCTAAATTGATGAATATTCATTAGATAAAAAATCTACCCATTCAAGAATCATATTGGCCTTTTATATTTTGAAACGTTGAAATTTAAAAAGGTGGTTAATAAAAGATATGCATCATCACACACTTAGATATTAATAACTATAACCATTCTTATAAATATCATTTTTAATACCTTTTCTCATCACCAAGGGAAATTAAATAGATAAAATGGTGACCTAAAAAGATCAGTAAAGCGGAAAAAGGGTGATACTATTGATCAAAAGTACATATCGTAAAAAAAATGGTCTAACAATATGAGAATAACATTAAAACATAATACCATTCAAATCATAAATCATAATAAGTAGCCATTTAATAAATCGTGGAGTATCACATGACATGAATCATATAGGAATTAAAGATCTTGATCCTTGAGAGCATAACATATTCAAAAGAAATAATTTAGTGGCATAATCATAAGCATAGAAAATAATTTTCTAAATAGTGAAGGATAACATCTAATACTATCAGATTGGAATAGGTCCACTCCCCAAACCATGAAAGTAGTTAAGGATCACTCCTATGACTATCATGGTGGAAAAAGTCTCTTACTAAACTGAGTTCACTACCCCTTAATGTTTTATTTATCTCATTAGATATTAGTCATTATCACATGTATTGGAGGGAGATATAGGTCCCACACATCACATAAATAAAATCATACATATGCGTTCCAAAATATCATAATATATTTATAATATTATAATCCTTGATAATGCATGGATTTTATAGATATTTCATCATTGAAAAACTTATAGTAAATAAATGGGTTTCATTAACATTTCATCATTTCACCACGGCTTTACCATTGAAAATAAATAGGATTCATGAAAATTTATTCATATTATTGAAAAACAATATATGGAAAGAATAATGATTTTATACTTATATCATATCCCCAAAAAATCATATTTGAAATCATGGTTGTTATATTTGGGGAATTTAAATAACTATAAAATATTAATAAAATACTGTTCAGGAAAATAAAATATGAACATTGAAATCACTTATTTAAAAATAAATAATGAAATATATAAGGAGATATTTAATTAGAAATTATTATTTTAAAATTTTAAGGTAATCCTGAATGATAAAATTATCTATGATGGTGGGAAATATTTTCCATTATGTATATTTAAAAAAATTAACTTTATACTCTTATCTAAAAAGCCACAACAAAAATCATTCAAAAACTAGAAAAATGATTCCATCCAAAATTCTTTGTAAAAAAAACCCACGGTTAAAATTTTAATTGAAGAATAATTAGATAATATTCAAAAATATTTAAACTATTTTTGGAAAACATGGATATGGAATAAAATGTTTTTTTGAACAAAGAGAGAAATAAAGTCATTTTTCATTAAATACTATTTTCATATTCCTAAGTACATAATATGTCAAAAAAGGAAAGTAAAACATGTGTTTGAATGAAATAAATATAGGATAAATAATTAATATTATTTATGATAGGTAGATTACAATATTTAATTACTATAAACAAAATCATAAACAATCATGATAGACAACCACATTGGAACATAAAACCCTTACTAGTTAGGTAACGTTGGAATCATAAGCCCCAGGAAAGAAATAACATTTTTTATATATGTAAATAACTATGAAATTGATAAGAATAATTATAAAATAAATTAAATGGTAATATATACAAAATAAAAAATAAATAATAGGTAAATATGGCATGTGTCCCACATGTGTAATAGTGAGATGAAAATCCATTAACTTAGGTCAGACTTCCATCGTACATGTTGGATCTCCTGGTATGATAAATATATATTTACTATAATTATATTATAAAACCAAATTAATATATATCACACCATAAATTATATACTTATATCCTTTAATCCCCTTTTTATTTAAAATTCTATATTAATATCACTATTTTGGGATATATCTCCGTCATTTTTCGTGTAGGTTTTAATTCAGTAGTTTTAGAAATAATATTGCGACCATGGTTCCATACTCTCAATAAATTGAATAATTAAATAAATATAATATATATTCATTAAACACATAATTTTAACAACTCGTAATAGATGATATAGAAAAATAAAATACACCATTCATCGAGACAACAGGTTGTATATATGTATAAATATAGATTCAATTTATAGAAATGTGGATGGAAATAATGGTAAATAATAACTAAAAACTTAAGATTTATTTTTATACCATATAAATCATATATATAAATTAAATATATCCTTATTTTCATTCAGTAAAAGGAGAAAAAAACGAATCACATCACTTCATGGAAGTGGTACTCTACAAGTACACACAATTGACGTTATCTTTTTCCAATTTATTTGAAGGTAAGAAAGTGGATTAGATATATTAATTAGAGAGGTCTAATTTCATCATAAATATAATCTAAAAAAATTAAATCAGTAATAATACCCATTTACAATATATTGCGACGTAAAATAAATTGTTATGATGTGTGGATATATTATGTTTTACATACACATGAATGATACATTCACTTCTCATTAAATGGGTATGAAAGTATATTATGGTTTTTTCATGAGCCTGGTAATATTTTATAATATTTAGGATACTTGAGTTATTATTTTATGTTAAATATCATATATTTACATTATATAAAGAAGATTAGAGAATATAGTGATCATTTACGGTGATTACCTCTTCTTTAAAACTAATCCATTTGATCTCCTCTATAGGGTTCTATGGTTGGAATTTTGAGAATCCCAAATCATATTGATTGTGGATATGAATGTTTATAATACAAATTTCTAATTTTATTGGTAATATAAGTGTTATTGTGATTTAAATAATTGGGGGATAAGTTTTTGTTTTATAATTGGGGAGAGGGGTGGTTTTGGAAGTTCTCAAATGATTAAATAATGATAAATTTATTCACAAAACAATGCATCAAAATAATGAGGTGTTCTATGAAATTTTATTTTCATGTTTTAATACCTTAAGAAAATAGAATTTAGATATGTTTCTATGTCATTTTATATAATACCATTTTGGATTAACCCTTAATTAATCGAGTTGAATTATATCTAATATTATAAATTTATCAACTGTAAAGTGTTGTAATTTTTTATTTTATATTGAAAATTGGAAGATAAATTTTCATGTTATGACTCATTATATGATTCTACATCAACCACATCATATTTCAATATTTTTATTATTTTTAACATATTTAATAAAATATTATTTTCATAAAATATCATTATTTTTTATTTTACCTCTATTAATTAAAATAGATATAAAATACATAAATATTTTTTTATAATTATAATATAGTGTCATAAAATATAAATAATATTTAATATAAATCATTAAATTCATGAAAATCTATAAATTAATAAAATTATACAACTTTTAAAATTTTTAAAATTATATATTTCATTTTTTCCATTTATTGAATAATGTTTTTTTCATTGTTTAAGAACTTAAGAAAATTATATAATATATAAAAATAATAAAAATTTTATCATAATATTAATAATTTAATAATTCACAAAATTAATATTATTATTCATTTATATGTTGATTTTGTCCATATGTGATCACCTAAATGCTATATGAAATTATGAGAGTGATATTTTCTATATTTCGCTGATTTAAAGAATATTTTAGATATTTTCAGGAAACATATTCCATTAAACCACTAAATTAAGAGACAATGTTGACAAGGATATAATTAAATATTTGAAATAATTACAATTAGGTAAAATGAAACCCTTATCGCTTATTTTCAATGTATATTGACCCAACTTGTTATTTACCAAGGGAATAAATTTTTCCATGGTTTCATTTTATAATGACAAAAAATAAATAATTACAATTTAAGGAATTCGAACAAACTAATTGAAAATATTTAATCCATTTTATGAATATCAATAAATATAAGTGCAAGATATATTTTTTGAAATAATTTCACAAAATGCGATGAATTCAAATTTTTTAGAAAAATAAATTATTTGAGAATAGAACCGAATTTATTTTCATCGCTTTCTTGGAAATATATTAGAAGAATATGAAAACATTTTATTAGGTATATAATATGTAAATACCACTAAAAAAATTCACCAATAATGATCAATTTAATTTATTTTGTTAAAATAAATTGGGTGCACTAAATTAGTTTTTCAAGAAACTTGCTTTTTACGTATATAAATATCATTTTAACAAAAAAAACAAAATATTAATTACATTAGGAATAATTTGATTATATAAAATATTAAATATATAAATTTACTTTGAAACCATTTGAAAACATAATTCATCTTTTTATATAAAATTTTGAATAAAATATTTTTTTTCTATTGACTAGAAAGTCAATCATTTTAAGAAATTATCAAAATATAATACTATATTAATTTTAAAGTACTGATTTCAAATATAAAATACAATTTATGATATAAAATTTTAAAAAGTTAAATAAATTAGTCAAAATATTATATAACAAAAATCTATAAATTTTTTAGAAGTTATATTTTTGGAGAATAAAATGAATCTAATTAATTTGGATTTAATATTTACTTTTAGTTTATAAATATATTTATATTGAGTAAGAAATTTCAATATAACTCATAAATTATTTAGTCCTGATCATTGCCACAAATTTTACAAATACGATTTAACTATCTAAAATAATTATATTTTTTATTTATAGCATGGTTTATTTAAATTTAGAGTTTAATGTAATTAAAGATATTAAAGATATTATATTTTTTAAAGAGAAATATTTTTCAAAAACATTAGGGTTTGACATTATCCTTCCATATTAATAAATTACATCCTCACAATTTAATATTTTTCCTAGTAATCAAAGGTTTATTTTTTGAAAATTCCATTTATAAAAACCCACAAAATAAAAAACATTTCGAAACAAAACCCTTAAATGTGGTAAAGTTAACTATGTTGGTAATAAAAAAATGAGAGAATTTCATATTGTATAATATCAGAGGGAATGGATGATAATGAAATAGAAGGGAAAAATAACACCCAATTATTAACACATAGTGATAAAAATGTGGTAAAGATAATGTTTACAACTACAAAACTATTAACATATGAGTGTTTAAAAAACCATGAATTCATTATAGTTTAATTTTATAGACTTTATTTATATTAAGATAATTTTTATATATTTTAGGAATTCATTTACCATCTTTAGATATAAAATAAGGAAATATTCATACATGAAAAGTATAATTTCATTATCTAATAATTTTTCCATCGTAATATTATATTTTTCTCTAAAAAATGAATATCTAATACATGAAGCACTAAGACCAAATTATAACATGTAAAAAATGATATAATGTTACTAATCCTGTAGTTAGGAAATAAAAAAAACCAAATTTTTTTATCAAAAGGTCAATCAATTCCCAAAATGAATAATCCATTAAATAATATATATAATTAATAAATTTTCTAGAATTATAATAAATGTTCAAATTAAATCATTTCATAAATAATTTTACAACATAAAGAACATTTATACTATCAATATTAAATAATTTCTTAATATCAACGGTGATTTCATACCTTTTAGCATACATCAAAAAAAGTTGAATTCTATTCATCCAAAATAATTTTTTTTATTTAATGTGACCTGTTATACCTCGAATTTACATTTTCCAAATCCAAATGAAACATCTCTTAAATTTAATTAATGAACATGATGAAATACAATATATTCCTATAACATTGTGAACATACCCAGAATATCATGAATGAAAATTTGATATTATCCTTAATATTAATCCTTAAAATGATAATGAATATCTCTAAAATTGGCAAATATTCATTGATTAACTTTTCAACCATTAATACTATATATATACCACTAACCAACTATCCAAAATTTTCTTATCATAAAATCACATAACACCCATAAAGGGTTTTAAAATTCAATATAGTGTCAAAATCACCATCCAAAAAACATTAAAAGTGTGTGTTTATTCTATTTAACTTAAGATCAACCAAAACATATGAAACCATAATGATATAAAAAACATTTAAGTTGATATCACATGAAAACATATATACTTTTAAAATTAAAACAATACATACTAATTAACTATGTCTTCAACTATTGAATATATTTCATAAACAAAAAACTTTAATAAACATAATCTAAGATAATTGAATCACTTTTTTATTAAATCACCAACCAATTTCTGTTTTACCAATAGTATTAAATTATTTAATCTCTTTAAATCATCTAAAAATTATTAATTCAACATTAGACACATGTTTTATTTTGATTATTCCTTAAATCATTAATTTTAGAAAAATATATTTTTAAAAATAATTCAATTTTCTTTGCTCTTAATAACATTAAAAAATATGTTTCTAAATCCTTAATGAAGAATAATTGTTGAAAAATATATAAATATTAATTATTTTATAAATATAATATGATTAATATTACACTCATAAAAAATCTTCAAATAAAATACATAAACTCTTCAAGAATCACACATCATTCAGAAACAATTAACTTGGCCTTGTCATCTTATTCCCCAATACTTAATTCCGACAATATGAAATATGAATCATTTCTTAAGATTATAAAACATAAATTTAACTGTGACTCTAACATTTGACATATTAAATAATTCTAAAAAATATTATACCCTTCATACGTCACTTATAGTCTCTTCATCATCATTGGTAAAACCATTACACATACAACACTGATGATACATTTCATTAGCTTACCCCCTAGGAAATTTAATTTTATAATTACAATATAATAGGTTCATAAAAAATTCCACTACCAAGGATAACTTAGTGAGAAAATTATTTTTTTCCATTGTCTCAAAATTTATATCAGATAAGGATGTGTTTACCAATAGCACAAATCTTGTTCAAGTGAGCTATTTTTTCTCCATTTTTTCAATCATTTTTTCATTATTTTCTCAATAATTGAATTATTTGATTCTTAATTTTCCTAATTCATGATTTATTTAAATTCATATACGATATTAACTTCAGTGATTCATCCCAAATTCAATACATGTTATAAGAAATATCTACTTTCCTCCATGGAATTTATGAAATTACATATTTATCTTATTAAGTGTGTCAGGAAGCACACCCAAGATGACAATTTTAATCATATAATGAGATATATCATCAGTGAAAATAATAATTTTTCACATTCCATCTGTTATTTCATTTGGATACTCATGTGAAAAATCATTCCATGGTCTATCTATGTTAACTGGAATCCTCTTGGTTCTATCCATCAAAGAAAACCAAATGTAATAATTTGATAAAAAATAGTCATAGTGAAGAATCATGAAAATTTATTTATAGAAAGTATAAAAAATTAAACATCCTCTTATATTTTTGGGTCATTTTCTTTATCCAAGCTCATCAATGTTCATTATAAAAACATTTTGACACTTTCCAATAAAAATAATTATCTCTTTGGGTTCTCTATAATGATTTCTCATTCTAGTTTCCAATATTTAATTGAATTTTTATATGAAACAAACAATAGAAGACCATATATTTAATAAATATATTTACCTATAAAAAGATAAATATACATTACCTAAAAAATCACACTTGTTAGACATTTTATATTTAATACAAATCATCATAACCTATGAAAATGATACATAATATATGGATGATCTCAGATAATTATTTAGAGTAAATAATGAAATTTTCAATGATTACACAAGCTTATGATAAGAATATGTATAATAGAAAATCAAAATAACATTTGAAATTCATAAATTACATAACATAAATAATAATGCTTATTAATGGTAAAATCATAGAATATCATATGACATTAATCATAAAAGAATTAAATAACATGAGACATGAGATAATAACATTTTCATAATAAAAGTGTTTGTGGAATACACATAAGCATAGAAAACAATTACCTTAGTAGTAATGAATCATTTATATGACCATCATAGTGTAAAAAGTTCACTTCGCAAACCATTATGTAGTTAACAATAACATAGAATACTATCCATGTAGAAAATTTCACCTTCTAACCAAGGTTCACTCCCTAATCTAGTCATGTTTATCCCATGCGATATTAATCCTTACCCAATAAATTGGATGGGAAAACAGGTACAACCCATCAAATAATGAAAATAATACTTATGTGTTCCACATGATCATAAATTAATCATATCGGAAACCATGAAAAGAAATGAGTTTCATAAAAATTACATCATCCCATCACAAGAAATACTATGGAAAATAATCGGTTTCATAAAAAAATATTTTATGATATTCACAATAAAAGAGAAATAATAAGGATGGTATCCTTGGGTCATATCGGTAGTAATGAAAATTTTAAATAAATTTATTTTTTTCATCTAGGAATTGAAATACCATTAAAATATCATTAACACATTCATTATTAAAATAAAATTTAAATTTTAAAATCACATAACTAGAAAAGATGTGAAAATAAAATGAAAAAAATTATCTTTTTAAATAACCTTTTAAAGGATGCCCTATTGAAAATATTATTCTTAGTAGGGAACGAAGTCATAAAATCTATATAAGTTAAAATGACTCATCTCTTCAATTCCATTATAAAAAATTTCATAATGAAACTCTTTCAAAAAATGACCAAATGATACCTATAAAACTATTTTGTAAAAACATGTTTCTAAAAATTACAATAAATAAAAACTTTATAATTCATTAATAATCGCTTAAAATATTTTTACAAAACGTGGATATATAATTATATGGGGTTTCAATCAGAGAGATAAATAAAGTCTTTCTTCCTCAAAAAATATATTTTTTATTTTTTTAATACATAAGATGATAAAAAATGGAAGAAGAAATATATTTTATAGAAATAACTAGAGTACAAATAAATTAATATGTTGTTTGAGAGGTAGATCATAATATTTTATCCATTAAAAAATAATCATTAATAATATCCACAAACTTGGAGATTGTATCATAAACAATTACCGATTTGGTATGAACTGAATCTTAATACCCATAAATGAAATAATAGTAGATCGACATTTAAATCCACATAAAATTAATAATAAGATTCATTATATAAATTCATGTTCAGTATATATAATATATAAAACAAATAAGTGCTGAATATGAAATGTGTCCTAGGGGAATTACAGGGAGATGAAAATCACTAACCTTTTTTCTGACTTCCAACATATGTGTCGGAACCTCCTATAAAATAAAAAATAATTTATTATGAATATATTAAATAACTATAATCGTATCTATAATTCTATAAATGATATAATCATAACCTTTTATTTTGTATTATTTAACAATTCTTTATTAAAATCATTGTTTTGTGTGATATAAGCTTCATATTTTGTTTTAGTAGTTTTGTACGTGTATTTTGAACACAGTTCCATCATCTCCAGAATTTTAATCATAATATAAATGTAATATATATTCAATATATTCCTGATTATATCAATTTAAAGAATTTGGTGATAGAAATATGAATTACACTATTCATGGGGATTGTAGCGCATACGTACACATTAATGGTATTTCCATTTTTCGACAGACAGATCAACAAAAAGGTAAACCATAATTAACAATTCCATGTTAAATACTATAATATATATATATATATATATTCCCTAAATAAATACATGTTATGATCCAAGTAAAACAGAAATGAAAAATGAATCACATCACTTTGTGGGTGTGGAAGTCCACATATTTTCGCAATCAACATTACGGTTTCACAACAGATTTAAAGGTAATAGGGTAGATGTGATAATATATTTATATATTTAAAATTATTTCATAAATATAATATATTACCATTAAACCTATCATAATACTCATACATAAAATTGTGATGACTGTTTTTTGTATTGTAACGTAGAGACAATAAGTCGTACGTATACAAGAGCGATAATTTCAAACCTTATTTAATGGGAATGGGGGTGTATAATGATGTTTTAATTATAAATATAAAATATAAGAATATTTAGGTTACTATTATTTATTTCATGATAAATAACATCTATTTATCAGAGTTTGTGAAGAGTTAAAATTAAAGTGATCAGTTAAGGCGACTACTTCTTCCTCTTAATATCTTTATTAAATCTAATCTAAATGGATCTTGGTTTATACTTTTGGGAGAAATAAAGAATATGTAATGTGGGTATGACTATTTAGAAGATAAATTGTTTGTTATTGTTGATTTATATTGATAAATGTTGTGTAATGGTTTGAGGGAGGATGTTCCCTATTATAATTGTTGTGAGGGGCACTTTTTGAATTTCCCCAAATATTAAACTATAACATATTCATTATCATTTAAAATCCTTCCAAATTACCAGGGATTAGAATAAAAGGTATTATATATTTGTAACACAATAAAAAATAGTATTTTTATTTGTTTTGGTGTGATTTTTAACCTTATCATATTTATAAACCATTAGTTAATCTATTGTAATTTTTACAAGGACAACAACTTTTTAAATAGAAAAAGGTTGTATTTTTTACATATAAGTTAAAACATTTCCCATATAAGTCGAATTTATGAACATCTAGACCATAAAATATCTAATTTTATTTATTTAATTATTATTTTGGTTTTTAAATAATGGAATAAAATATTATATTGGTAAAATATCGTTATAGTAGATTTTGACATGACTCATTTTTTTGACTTAATATATAGAAATTCAACATTTTAATTCAAATATAAAACATTAAGACATCAATAATATTTCATATAAACCTATAAAAAATATGTAACATAATTATTCACTCATAGAATATTTATAGTAATATTTTTAAAATCATTTTTCTTTTTCATTAATTGAATAAAAATTGTTGTGGCATTGTGTAAAAATTAATGGTAACTATATAATACCTAAATATTATAAATATGTTATTATCATGAATATAATTTTCTTATGAAAAATATTACTATTAATATTCCTCCATAAATATTTTCAATCCCTATGTGAACATATAATGTTTATATAAAACTAGAAGGGTTATATTTTATTACATTATTTCATTTAAATACTTTCTAATTAATTTTCATGGACAAGTGTCCACCAAACAACTCATTTGAGAGAATAATGTGATACATATAGAAATAAATTTATCTAATAAGAATTTATAGGATAAATTATGGTATTATCAATATGTTATTTCCTATATTAATCTAATTTACTATTTACCGATATGATAATTATCACTACGGTTACTATTTATATAGATCAAAAATAAAAAGAGTTTGTTTACCAATTTTAACCACTTTTTCCAAAATATGGAATATTTTTTGTCAATTTAAACACCCATATATGGATGAAATTAATTTTAAAACTATTTTGAGAAAATTGGAAAAAATTACATTTTAGAAGAATATTATTTTAATGAAAATTGTGATTTTTTATTATCCCATGATTAGAAAAATATAAGAATAATGTAAAAAAATTTATTCATTACATAATATACACATTTATTTATAATAATTCAACATTACTAATAAATTTAATTTATTAATTTATAATCACATTGCGCACATACAAACAATTTTTCCAAAAACATCTTTTTTATGAATATAAATGTTTCTAAACAAAATTAAATCACAAAATTGATTCAAAAGGACAAAACAGTATTGTTTAAAATATAATAAAAATAACATTAATTTTATAAAAATTATAAATAAAATGGAACAGTTAACATATAGTTTTTAATAAAATCATTATATTTTCATATTTACTAGAAAGTCAATTTTTTCATAAAATTCCCCGAAATTCATTCTATAATAATATTAATAAGATGATTTTAAAAATGATTTTAATAATATAAAATAAAATATATATAGTTTCTAGAAATTAATAATATAATTTTTTCAATAATAAGAATTTTTTTGGGAATCTTATTTCTAAATAATAAAATTGATTTAGTAAAAATGAGTGATTATTTACTAATCATTTGTTAACATATTTATATTGAGCAAAAAAATTTATATATTTCCTAAATTATTTAATCATAACCATAACTTTAAATTTATTAACTTCATTATAACTATTAAAAATAATAATATTTTAATAGAATATCATGGTTCATTTGAACATAGTTTTATGTATAATTAAATCTATCAAGGAAATAAAATTATTTCTAGAGAAATATATTATAAAATCAAGGGGTGTTAAAACCTTATTTTTTATACTATTTACTAGAAGTAAAGGGTAAATTAGGGGTGACTATCTTTAAACAATTAAACCCATAGAAAAAACATTTATATTAAAGAGAAAATCACAAAATAAATATACAATTTAACCTATGAATTTGTAGGAATCAATATACATTATCCATGAATTATTTGAAAACATAAAATATTACTGTAATTTTGTTCATTAATATTAATTTTCATTATGTTATTGTAAAATTTATAAATAATATCCCTTGGGTGTGTAATACTATGTATGCAGCAAGGCATATTGTCTTACACTATGTGTTTATTGAATCTAGATAAATGTGCTATTTTCAGTGTTATTACAACTAGGTACATCTGTTCTAGATCCACATATAATTTCAATATATTGATATGGGGTAATTTTCTTGCAAACCATTTAGTCATGTACATTACCAATATATAGGGATTTTTATTTCTATTTGTAGTGTTATCCATAGAAAATTTATTATAGTTTTTAATCAAAATCCCAAAAATAACTAGACATCCCTCTAATACCAACTATGATAACCCTTATTATTAATGCACATTATTTAATTATTTATTACATAAAATAAAAATTATTATATTCAAAAAGATCATGATTCCATGATTCCTTTGGAAATATGAAACATAGAATAAAAAATTTCATTATAAGTGCAATGATATTATTTTAATCATCTTTAAAATGCTCCTAAAATACCATAATTCTCTTAAAACTACAATTATAGACTGGGGATTTATATAAGAAATGGGTTAGATATAGATCCTATTAATGGAATAAATAAAAAATATATAAAGGCGATGCATTAAATGTTAGAAAATAGTCTTATCAAGGTACCATAAATGGGGTTAGAATCATAATTTCAAATAATGGGGACTGATACAACATGATAGTATAATTGAAACACTGCATAATGAAAACAACATAAAACATTACCTCATAATCATAAGTCAAGGCTCATCTCTATGAAAAAATAACATAACATCATTAGTATAACATCTAATTCCCCATGAATGAAATATTATAATATTATAATACTATCCATTTCATTAGAGATCTATATAATTATATGCTCACCCATCACGATCTTGTCATTTCCATTCATAAGTGTTCCATATAAATCATTCTGTATAGGAAAATATTTCATAAAATTTAATTCCATGACTAAATATTGTAGGATATATACATGTAATTAACCATTCAATGATTTCTAGATACATATAATGGAAAACCATTTAGTGTAAATGGGGTGAGTTTTCACAACAGAAATGTTTCAAATGAAAAATCTGGTGATCATTTTTTCAGCATAACGATGAAAACTAAAGTATGATGGGAGGGATTTACGAGACAAAAATGTGTATATAATAACTATTAAATCATATATTAATTAATAAGGATGTTTGAAAACATATATCCACATGAAATAATGTAAAATAAATGGCATAATTTAAAGGATGTTCTTGAATATGTATGAGAAGGAGATGATATCTTACCTTGAGAGGAAACATAAAAATGATCTTGGAGGGATTGTTACTAGTTTCGGGGCACCTTGGGAGGACTATAGAGAGATAAATGTGGATTAATTTCATTATTTATGGGTTCTTAGTGATTTTTTATGGGATTATGGGTGGTTTAATAGAGTATAATAGAGTATAATTCTGTATTAATTTTCATTGATACGTTCTGATCATTATAAGGTAATGTAATCAAAACCAAAGAATCAACAAATTTTTTTCCCATTTATTATTCAAAAGTGGAGTTTATTTTATTATTTTTAATTTATACGAACCAAACAAATAAATAAAAATTTCTTGATTATGTGATAGTGTGTTGGGTATAGGTTAATCGAATTTTAAAAACAAAAAATATAATAGAGGTTTTGGAGGATTCATTAAGGTTTTTTAAAATTAATCCAAGAACATGAAAAATGATTTAATTTCGAGGGAAAAATGTATTTGATCTTATATACCTTTATGGAATATATTACATCACTTTTGGTTTATTATGATTTCATAATATGTATCGTCTATTTATATAATAATTAATTTTTTTTCAAAAAAATTGAATATCTTAGAAAATTTTGAAAAATTTAAATTGGATAATTTTATGTGATGAATTGGAGATTATTATTTATTTTATCAAGATAATTATCTAAATATGGTAATTATAAATTTTTAATATAAATTCTTAGTTATTTAAAAACTATTATTTTATTATAATTATTTGACCAAATAACATTGTAACCATTATATAAATTATATTTGACAGAACACTATAATTTTTAATGGTTTTGGAAACACACATAACATAACACATAATAGGTACATAATGGAGGTATAAAGTAGTGGAGGTCCAAATCATTGTGAAAAAAATAATTATTCCACCAGGAGGAAAGGATCCTAAATTAAGGAAGAGGGCTACATTTTGGTATGGGGAATCCTAAGTTGCCAATAAGTTTTCAACTTTATTCCCCTCACACTATATGTGTGTATTCCCCATTTGGGAACACATAATATGTTTTCACTTGCAGATATAATATTCTAAGCTCCATGGACAACATGCTCATGCTTTCTAAAATTCTACTTTTATTTATATTTATTTATTAATATTTAATAATAATATTTCATTAAAATATCATATATTTAAAAAAAATTATTAAACATGTCAAAAAGAGTTTCTTAATTGGAACATTATATATCTAAAAATTTAAATTTGTTTTCAAATATATTAAAATATAATTTTTTTCAAAGTCATTAATTTATCATATAAAAATAATGTAAAAAATAAATTAACATAATAATTATGTAATTAAAAATAAAATATAAAAATTCAAACAATTTTGATCTAGATACATAGACCTTTTTTACATGAAAAATTTCTCTAAGGGTAAGGTGTGTGATTGTGAGAATTTCATTTGTTGGTTCGTTGAACGTGTTTTGGTTCATGATCTTGGTAATATTGAAATTCTTTTTCCAATGTTTACATTGGTGCTTATGTTTTTGAATCTCGTCTTTAGATTGGACAAGGTAAAATCATAGTGAAGTTATCTAGAATGGAAGATTGGATAAATTTGTTTTATTGGATATGATCCAACTAGTCAAGGCTATAAAATTTATTTTATGTGACATGTGGAATTTATCTTCACCCTTAATATACTAATCTTAATGGTTAATATACAATGCCTATGTTATCAATTGTTATAATGAATAAAATTATTAAAAATTTGGAAGACCATATAACTATCCCAAAATAACAATGTAGTTCATGATTTTTCTGTAAATTTTTTTCATAATAAATCTATAATTTATTGAAAGTAAAATTTGCATCATTGAAATTTAGGTTTTTTACACACTTACTCGCTGATATGCTGAACGTTTTTCTTACAACCTAATTCATTGAACCAAAAATTCCCATGAAACCATAGAATAAAATATATATTTACATTATAATATTTAACAATCTACAACACAATTCTTATTGTTAAAAATTTAAACCACATAATATTTGAAGATTATTAGAAAACATTTTGTTCTAATAGATAAAATTATTTTACTCTATGAAACATCACTCTAAATCATTTTTCTACGTCATAAGTATTTATAGAAAAAAACCAACTAGAAATTAATTAAATAATAAATATGTTAATAATATTCCTTTTATTAATAAAATTTTTTATTTTAAAACATATATTTTTTCTAAATTGAAATAAATTGAATTTTAAATTACTCATTATGAAATAATTAATAAATTTCTAAAAAACTCACAAAAAAATATAAATTACAAAAAATAAATTTTAAAAATTAAGGTTATTGAATATGATATCTAAAATCCTACTAAAAAATTTGGTTATAGGATATAAATCCCCAAAATCATAGAAAATACATTAAAATTTATTTTATATTATAAATTCTCATACAAGGAACTAAAAACAATAACATTTATTTTAATACATTAATGATACGTAAACCCATTTATGTTTAGGGCATGCTCAATGATTAATTATAATAAACTAAATCCAAGAAAAACATTCACCACCCTTATAATTATTAATATTTATGCATTAAAACACCCAGTCACTTGAAAATAATTTTAAATTATAAGTACATAATATTACAAACTATAATTGAATAATTATTTATCAAATACCCAACCCACCAAATTTTATTTATAGTGAATGGATTAACTTATAATTATCATATTCATTTCTTTTTTACATAAATCACACAAATCCATAAAATGAATCGAAAACCCCTTTCAAAATAGGTCAACACTGAAATAATTCACTTAATAGTTGTTATGTCACACATTTAGAGACATTTAAATTTACATAAACATTAATATATTCAATTTATTCATAATGAGAACTAAAAATGATGTAATAAAATTTGTCTAATAAAACATACATATATAAGTGTTAAAATGGTTCAATTAAAATTAAACATTGAAATTCATAACTAAAAACCATTCAATAGTTTTGAACATTCAATAAGCATCCCCAATTATAAAAAAGATAGTTTTCTTTTTATACATAAATATAAAACCAATAAATTTTATATTTTAAATTCAGACCATAATCTATATGTTAATAATTTTTAATAAGGATAAAATCATACCATTCATCGCTATAATTTTGTTTCATGTTATTTGAAATCCATATAACATTTTGAAGATGGAAAAATATATACTCTTTTAAATTATATGAAAAAACGTATATATGAATTTATATTCCAATGAACCCCAATTAAAAAATCACTAATTTGACATAATATCTATATAAAATAATGTCTAACTAATCAATAATAGAAACATCATAAATAAATAATTAAATACTCAAACATATATAATTGAACAATCAAGGGACCCATGTCAAAAGATATTAATAAATAGGTGTTATATCAAATATCTATCAATAAAAATCTTGGGAATAGTGAATGATTTTTAGATATCACTCATGTGTTATATAACCATTTACGATGTATGGAATGAATTATGAAATATCATCATTAACATTATTCTTAGGTGGTCTGGAAACATCTCAATAAAAAAATTATGTATAGGTAACTCAATAAAGGGGTGGGGGATTACACTTCGTCCTATAAATCCTTGTTAACTTGAAATTATTCTCTATAAAGGGTTATGATTACTGTTTATGATTTATTTTTTATATTTTTATGATCCTAATACCACCAACCACTAGCCCAACTTATTTATTATCATCTAATAACATGTTATATCAATCCAAACATGATCATCCCATCCTGATACCAAATATAAACATTAAAAATGTCTAGGGGACATTCATATTCAACTAATTTAGGAAACAAATTTCATGAAAATCAACCATAATATGTGGGAATGCTTCCACACCCGAAATATATAATGAAATTCTAAAAACATATAATGAATCAACAAAAAATATTTTAAAATCAGTAAAAATGGGTACATTATTTATATATAACTATATATATAAATAATAAATGAAAATAAAACCTAATAAACTAAAAAGGTAATTGATAATATACATGCAGTTATATTCTCATGGAATGAATACACTACGTATTCCATTACATCCATTTCTATGCAACCGAGTTGATAGTCCTATCTCTATTAAATGAAAAGAAAATTTTTCCACTAGAAACCCAAAAACAAAATGATCATATACACACACCTTGGGTATATGTAGGGTATGAGAAAATAGATAAATTAAAATTAAAATTCATTATTTACAATTAAAAATTTTCAAAATAAACAATAATCCACTATTTTGAAATAAATATATGTTGAGGCAACATTTCAATTTTAAATAAAACCATGCACTTTTGTTCTCCAATTCAAAACATATGAATAAAAATTAATTTAGTTAAACAAGTTTACTGAAACATAATTCAGTTCATTGTGGTATAATTAAATACATGGTTGTTGTTAAATAAGGAAAATAAAGAAGAATCAGGAAAAGGATCTTATTATTCTATTGTAATATGAAATAATGATCCTTATACAACATCATAAACATACAAAAATACTTTTCAAAATCTAACTGTATGAAGACCAATAGGAAGAGTGGAATTCAAAACTACTTCAAGTGTCTATTGTCCAACTCACCATAGTAGAATATTAAACTTGTAAACAATTTCATTAAATGAATAATTTTCTATAATGGGAAATACTATGTATATAGGAATCATTTACATGAAAGGTAAATTCCAATGTTTCCCCCTAAGAACCCGAGTTATAATATAATGTTTCTAAATGTTATAATAGATGTAGGGGGTTTGACTACCATCCATAGAATGAGTCCATTTTTAAAAACCATCACAATTTAAAAATAAATAAATCATGAGTGATGAGAGGAAATTTGATTTAAGTAAAATACACAATTATTGATAATCATTAATTAATCCGAATACTCATTTCCTCAGTGAATCCACCATAAAAAATATCACTATTTATTATACAATATAGTTAACCATTCCATTAAATAATTTATTGATAATTAATTTAAAAGACAATATTTTATTAAATGAAACGCTTTGGGTTTTAAAATTTATAAAATAAAATATTTTCACCATTAAAACCATGTCTTAATCAGATCAAATATCATGAAAGAACCTATATTCATAATTTATTCATATAATTAAAAAAATACATACAATTAATATCAATAATTACAATTTATTAGTGATAAATGTTATTATGATTATAAAAAAAGGTTACATCTTTCAACCTTCCATTTAGGATCGTTTAATATTTTTAGTAGTTATTTATCACATTGTACCCTTTATTTTATCATAAATGAAATTTGTAATTTAATTTAAAAATGAAAAAAAATAATCAATTTATATTGACCATGATGTTAAAGACATACCCGTGATGTATATGATAAATATGAAACCTCAAACTAGCATGGATAAATCATGAAGGAATTGTCTTATGACATTTAGTGGAATACTGATAGATTCTTGACGTTTGACATTAACTTTGTGAATCCCTAAATTCCAGAGACCCTATATTCAGAGGATTTCTAAGGTAAAATAGATAAAATATGAGTAATAATATAAATATACAAATAAGGATATTATAGGGAGTAAAAAACAAGGTTTTCTAATGACGTGATCAAAAATTTATGTTCCATGGATACAGTTGTTACATGGGTTTAGGTGAAACTACCAATATTCCAAAATAATATGATTAGTGACTAGGACCTAATCAATATATTGTGAATCTTTGACATAGAATTTAAGAGAAAATATATATGAAATAAAAAAACAATATCTACAAAAATCATTATACAACACATAAATAAATATTCAAAAATTATATTATATAAGTAAATACAATACATATACACATTATCACCTAACACATGCACTAGTCTCCAACTAGGTCATTCTGATATACAAATTAAATATTATAAAATAATAGACACATTATACTTACTCTAATCTCCTGGACTCAACAAACATGTATCAAAAAACCCATTGAGTTACTCTATCCAAATCCTAATATTGTTTTATGTTATGACCATAAATCATACAACTACATTGTATGTGAACATGGGTTCCAATGCAGGGTGTGATCATATAAATTAGAATAGTCATTATAAAAACACCTAACATTCACTATCTTATTAATTTTTATCCCAAAGGAAATAACCATAGAAGTGTGACCTTGGTCATCTTTTCAACTAGTCTCTTAACAAATAAAACCCTCCAATCATGATGGTTATATACCCATGAACAATCAAAAGATCTTAACCATAGAAGTGTCTTTATCATCACCTCAAAGAACAAAAATCATCATTATTTATTTCTCATTCACTATTTGTCTCTTAAAAAAATATTGAACACACTTAGATAACAAATACGCATGTGCCAATATGAAACACTAATGACCACCAGCCCTCAGCCAATGTGGAATACAAACCTTGTAGTTAAAGAATCCATATAAAATTAGTATCAAGAACTTTGATATCTATTTTTGTAATCCCCATTGTATTTATTTCCTCACACCAATATTCAATATTTTTCCCAACCATGTCCCACAATCATAGTTCTATGAAAATTATTTTCTCGTCACTCACATCGGTTGACAAGAGAATAGAACCCATATCTACATTTAACTTCACTTCTTACCATTGAGGGGAATCTCCCATATCGTAGATCCTCAGTCCATCATGAGTTAAAGCCTTTCAAAACCAAGATAAAAAATCTGTATTGTTTCAATTCATCTACCACAAGAAAAATTATCATTTGATTAACACATAGAACATTGCCAAATCCATAACAGAAATGGTCACTGAGTGTACCAAACTAAAACATACCCTCTAAAGTGGATATTTTTAACACAAATCCTTAATAAAAATCTCTTTTTTCTTCTAAATGTATAGTAATTTTCTATGAACCTATTCAAATATTCATTCCCTAGATAGACCTTATTCTTACCCAAACCAAATTTCTACATTCTTTCATACAACCCAATCAGTCAACGTTAATACTGTTCATATGAGTCGCATCACACCCAAACAAGGCTCATACACCAAAAACACAATCAATTCCCATATTCAATTCAATATTACCCTAAATAATCCTATCGAATCACACTCATTTTATGTCTAAATGCACTACCATTTAACATATAGGTGTCCATCCAATACCATGTGCATCATCACATGCTCCCAGTACAACACAGAAGACACACCCTAAACCATCGAGGCTAGGAATCCAATAGATCTGCCTACTCAAAACCCAACATCGCAACCCAGAAAACCTCAAAAACTATAAACCACAACCATAATGAATTTATCATCTGAATCTTCACAACCCCTTAAGTATTTTATGACCACCTAATTTAGTTATGTATAAGTCAACTGATAAGAAATGTAGGAAAATAAAAAAAATATTGCTGCCAATTTATGAAACAAAAATATATATCCAAAGGAAACATGTAAATCATATTGGATAATTTATCATTAATTAGAATTGTTACAAAAAAATATTTAGGGTTACTGTACATCCCTTTCACATGGGACCATATAACTGCCACAAGATAAAATCACAAACCAGGATACACATAACTTGAAATGAATGAAAATATCATAGATTTTGATAGTATATTTCCACAAAAATGTTATATTATAAAATTAATTATATGTTATTATTTACACTTTTAAAAATTGAACTCTTTATATCATAACTAAATCACATAGAATCAAGTGTCTGAACTCAAAATTTTATATATAAAACACGATTCCCATGTATATGCCTCTTGAAAATAGGCTAAGAGACAAAACTATCACAACCCATCCACCGGGGCCCCTGTCCTGATGACTCGAAGCCTGCCTCCCAATGTCCAGAGGCTGGCGACTAGAACAAAAGTCATTATCCCTTTAGTGGGATTCATTTTCATGAATATTTTTATGCATGTACACACACACAACCATATATTAAATTGTTGGAAAGGAAAACATGCATGACACTAAACAACCACTCAGTAAAGGTATATGCTATAAATCAAATGGGCCATAATACAAACCCAATAAAAGGAAAACTGAAACCATGAAGGTACAAAATATCTCTTTACGACGTCCATAGAAGACCTCACATGAAGGGTAGTTTAAGATTGTATGTCAAGGGATTTGGAAGTATGTCCCTTCTATTGTATCTCACTAGGAACCGCCTGGTCCCGGGACACCGAGGTCTCTATCAAAGTGCCTATCGTATACACTAGACACAATGCATGTGCAAAAATCCCATGAAGGGGTGAGGAAAATAATACTCAGTTGGGATCCTAAAACACTAGGGAAGACCACAATGTAACATATAAAATAGATACCATCAACTCACGCTGGTATAGTCTAAAGTATGTAATGAAAATCATTCAGTCGTACACTGAACTCGTTGTATTTTTAGGTACTAATCCTTGTTATGTACTACGGGTCTATTGGGTAACCTAGAGCCACTCCCCACTATGGGACTACTAGTTCATATAAATACATATCCACCTAGGAATTCATATCTTGTCCACACATAGAAACTTGTAGCTGATCCACCCATGATCGCATGTAGCTAGTTCACATAGAGCCACTTCTAGGTGATTCACACAAAGCCACTTAACTTCTTGGCCTTTATAATCACATATACCCACAGGCCAGCAATATCTGGTTCTCATCTAGCCACAAGAATCCTTCACGTAGTGCATCAGATTCTATTATAATCCACTCCTAAAGCCATTCATCATATTTCAACTTCCATTAAAATGTTTTTATAGATTTCCAAAAGAACAATCTGATCACAAGGGTTCCAATTCCTCAAACAACTAACCAATCATACACTCAGTCTGAAAGATATGGGGGTTTTAGTAAATTGAGGCTAGTTATGTCTGGGCCCGGTTTGACCTAGTTAAATAGACCAGACCAACCTGACCTGGGGGTACTACACAAACTAGCCGAGTTAGACTGACCTTGCCTGATTCGGGTCTTGGATGGCCGAGGCACTAGGCTCGGGCCATTGGGCTATGCTAGCCTCGACCCAATTCGGTAGTGGGTCCATCCCACTAGATCACCCAGTGACATAGTTCTATCCTACCCGACCCACATAAGAGGGATGGATTGAGTTCTATTCCAGGACATACAGTGCCCCAATTCGCGGCCCTTGGTCTATCCTGCAAGGAAGTTTGGTCTCATCCAACCCAAAAAAACTGATGGGCATCCAGTTCATGTGTGACACAGCTGACTGAAGTTGGCCCCACATTTTCTCACACATATTCCTCGATGGCCCAAGTGACATGGCACAACAGTCCACATGGTGCTGGTCACTCCACAGATGTAGATGGGATGCCATGTCTTCCCCCTCCAGCCACCATACCGCGGACTCCACAGATGCAGCTGGGAGGCCATGTCTTCCCCCTTTTACACTATTGAGGCTCAAGCCAGCCGTGTACTCCACCTCGGTGTGCCATCATGGAACACCGCTGCCCACCCATGAATGGCATGGACAATGCCTTCCACATACCATTGGGTATGCTCTGGTGGTATGTTCCTCTAAAAATTTGTTTCTCTAGCCTCTTTAGGGTGGCATATTCCATATTATGGCCTTGAAAATGCATTGTCTTCAATTAGGAGGTGTGATCACCAAAAACCAATGAATGCCCAAAGACATAGGAATTATGGCCTTGTTCGTGTCCACCTAATTCATCTATGTTATAATCATTGTAACATGGGAAGGGAAGATTATGCTTCTAGACCTAATATTACACACAAAAAAGACCTAGAGATTAATTACCCTCACACAAGAACATGTTACCCGCATATCAACATGTCCGTGGGTTAATCTGTGTAAGTTGATTTCGAATGAGGAATGGGGCATTAAAAATTTTATAAAACAATCCCTTACCTTGTTGAGACTCTATCGATGGGAAGGCTTGTTGCTGTTGGTGATCCATCTGTGAGGATTCATGATCCGTTTGAATCCATTGGTTTTCATCATTATTTGGTCCAAGATCCGTTCATTAATGTGCCATTGCCACTTTTTTTATTCTTCAACATTCATGTTTGGATAGAATTATTCTTTCATTCATCAGAATAATTACATATCTAAATCTGTCTCTCCAACCACATCATCCCATTAAAATAAAAAACCATCACATAATTTCTATTACACTTATTCATCACATTGTTACACTTTTTCATTTATTAAAAAAAAATTGTTACACTTTAGTTAATGAGTCACTAAGCTATTTCATTTTTGGAAGGAAATAGGTGGTTCATCGCTGCGTTGCGGTAAAACAGTTTTATTGAATGGAATAATATTTCTATGCTTATTTTATTTTTCAAAAGATGTCTTAAAAATAAAATTTCCCTTAACCCGCACCAGTCAAGATTAGGTGTATTCATAGTTATTTTCATCATTCCAGATGCAAGAATGCCATCATATTTTTAATATGGATACCTATTTAGATGTTTCCAAAATCCTACAAGCGTGCTATTTTTTAATGTTAAAAATTATCCAAACACTATCTTTCACCCTCGACTCACACCAGTCAATGTTAAGCTACGCCTACGGGAAACACACCCTCTCGAGCTCAATGGAACTCTCAAATTTCCAATCTGAGTTACCTATTATGAGTTATATGGTTTTGAAAATATAATAATTGCTACAAAATTATTTTATTTATGACCAAAAACTAAATTCCACTTTTGGTCACACCATCTAATGTTAGGCCCTTTTAGGAAAATCCGGACACTCTGAGTTCAATGGTGCCCTTAGATTTTTTTGATCGAGGCACCGATTTAAATGTTCGAATACTCACTCGTACGATTATTTAATGATCCTAAAAATATTTAATAATATATTCCAGACACTCCATCCTCAAAATTAAATTCTATATTAAATTCTACTATCTAAATAATCCCAATTAATTTACAAAACAAAATAATGCAATTTAGGGGTATTACATACCCCCCACCCCCATTATGGCTTTATGTCCTCATTTAAAAAAAAATAAGGGCTAATAAAATAAGAAGGGGTGTTGAGCCTAAATCTGATCCTCCCAATCCCACGTTCTCTCTTAGAGATTTCGGTGTTGCCAACGAACAATCAGTTGAAGAATTGACCTCCCACAAAGGACAGGCTCATATTTATTTTCTATCTCCACTAGGTAATCCAAAAACGTCACCCCATCATCGATGTCCTACTATCCCCAGTCGATGATGTGCAATGTATCATGAAAATACCTCCTCAGCTGTGACACATGGAAAATATTGTGCACCCAGTGCATGTGTGGGGAATAGCTTGGTAGTAGGCCACATTGCCAACTATGCTCAGAATCAGGAAATGATTGATGAACCTCTGAGATAACTTTTCACCCCAGCCAAATCACAATATACCTCATCGAGGAGAGGCATGTTGGAATACGTTGTCCCCCTCCATGATCTTCAAGGGTATCTTTTTTTATCAGCATAGGACTTTTTTCGGCTCTGTGCAGTCTTCATCCGCTCTCGGATAACCTACACCTTCTCAGTGGCAGCCTGTACCATCTCTATAACTATGAGTGCTGACTCCCCTAATTCTTTACAACATCATTTCCACCATCATGGTCATCTATACACCTCCTCGTATTGTTCCATATTGATGTGGAGTGGTAGTTGTTATTGTATGAAAAGTCCACAAGTGGTAAGTGGTCCTCCCAACTGTGACCCAAATCATTGAGCAAGTACGAGAAATTTCCTCCACGGTCTATATAGTCTTCTATATATGACCATCATTCTGGGGATAAAAATCCATGGTCCAGCATATCAGAGTCCCAAAATACTCCTATGATCACTTCCACAACTGGGATGTATAACGAGCATCACGGTGTGAGGCGACCATCAAAGGAACCACATAAATTTGCACTATCTCTTGAATTAAGAGGCATCTCATTCCCTCTACTAATACTTTCTCCCACATGGAGGGGATGTGAGACACCATTATGAGCTGGTTTATGATCATTTAGATAGTATCGTGTCCCTGGATGTGTGTAGTAAACCCATCAGGAAGTCCATCGAGATACCATCCCACTTCCACATTTTTTCCTCAATTGGATGGGACAATCCTTCTAGAACCTGATGCTCACCCTTCACTTGTTGATAAGTGATGCACTGTGAAACGAACTCTACAAATGGTTTCTTCATTCCTAGACACTATTACTAACATCAGTGATCCTTGTACATATTTTCCACTCTCTAATGAACTGCTAAGGGGGGGTTATGGAACTCCCCAAAAATCTTCTCTCACAACTCCATTGCTATTGCTGGGCATCCTCTGAAAATGATGACAAACTACCCTCAGATCGATAATCCATTTGGATCATTTCAAGAGGATAACTGAGCACGTCGGGCCTCACAATTATCATCCACATGTTTTACCTCCCTAAATCAATTTAATATTATTGAGTGATAGTTATTGAGGGAAGGTAAGATGTTCCCTATTCATCCACTAATGATATATGCATCGTGGCTATCTGCTCCATTGCCTCACTCAGCACTGGAAAATTGGACCTCCTGTTGAGCGCATCTGCCAACATGTTTCACATTCTAGAAGTATAGACTATCACAAATTTATAGTCATAGGGTTACTATATCCATCACTTCTACCTCATGTTCAGGTCTTTCAAGGAGAATATATACATGATACTTTGTCGTCGGTGTAGACACAAAAACACTCACCCATCATGTAGTGTTGCCAAATACTTATAGCAAAAACCACTACTGCTTGCTCTATGGCATGGGTTATGTAGTTTTACTCAGGTTTCCTCAACTACTTCTAACTAAAGGTGATCACTACTCACTCATGAATTAGAAAACAACCCAATCTGGTCCCTAATGCATCATAGAAATCAACATACCCAATTCCCTCCTCTAGTGGCATAAACATAGAAGAAACCATCAGTCCAAGGATTAACTCTTGGAAACTCTCCTGGAACATATATGTGAACTCAAATGGATATTCCTTTTCAATAAAATATTGTAATGGTGCGCCACCATGGAAAAGCCAGGCACGAATCTCCGGTAGTAACATGCCTAACCCAATAATCTCTATACCTCCACTACACTCCTTGTTCGATCCCCTGGAATCATCACCTCTATCATTATTAGATCAACTATACTCTCCAGCCTCCAAATTATCACATCATAGAAAGTGGACCTCCAATATCCATAACTCACAGTTTAAGAGCATACCATAAATATAGAGCTCTCCGCATGAATCCAGGACTATCAGTAGGTGTGTAGCATGCTCCTCCTCAAACACCGAGTAAACCAAGACATCATCATTGAAGACCGCCCTCAAAAATCAAGATAACACGAGAAGATACTTTTCATGAGTCCCATGAAAACTCCTAACTCATTGTCCACACCGCCAGTCATCACCAAGAACACATAGTGTCTATATCATAATTTAAAGGCTACCTTCGGTACATCCTCATCATGCACACGACGCTGGTGATATATTAACCGTAGGACAATATTCGAGAACCATCTCTATCCCTTCAGATGATCGAAGTGTTCATCAGCCCTCAGTAAGGGATACTTATTCTTCATGGTCACCTGGCTCAGGTGCTAGATGTCCACACACAACCTTAAACTCCTCTATTTCTTCTGGGCAATAAAAATTGGGGATGCCTTAGTGAAACACTGGGTCTCATGAAGCCCTTCCCTTGTAATTCTTCCACATGTACCCTCAAATCAAAAATCCCATAAGGATCCATCTGATATGTTATTGTGGATAATTGTGCCTTTCTGGGGTACATATCAATGAACAATTCTACCTCCCTTTAAGGATGTAGTCCCGAAATTTCCTAAAAAATGACATCTTTATTCGTGTCCACTACTATATGGATGTGAGGAATCCACTCATCCACCACAGTAAGGGAGAGGATAGAAAACTGGGGAGTGATCAGTGACTCCCCCTTCCAAGAACGTCCATCATGTACTGCATGAGATCCCTTCTCACCAATGATAGAAATACTAGTCCCATTCTCATGGACAAACTGCACACTATGCGTAAAATAGTCAATACGAGCATGGATTGTGGATAACCATTCGATACCCAAGATGACATTATAAGCCCTCGATGCCACTACTAGGAGATCCCCGAGGAAGCTCTCACCTCCTATAGTAAGCTCAAACTATTGGCACAAGTGTTTAATCCTCAAATCCCATCCAATATGATTCTCTAACCGTAAGGATCGATCCAACAGCTCCACCTAAATCTCTAAGGCTTGAATTAGGTCCATGGAAAATAAATATTGAATGGAACCTATGCCAATAAGAACTATATATATCTTGTAGAAGAAAAAATTATTACCTCTAATCATCTCTGGAGCACCGTGTTTGTAGGCCTCTATCACTTGAAGCAGAGCCCACCCATGTCCATCGACTCGTTGGGCCCATGGAAGACCACCTGGGGGTAGTGGTGGTAGTAAATCAAACCTCTCCCAACACCTTCTACTTAGGCTTCTCCTTTGCCACATATTCCACCATATGGACCTCCAAGGTCAAAACTCTCCCTCAATGGTCCATTGAATATCTTCTAATCATCTACATGGCTTTTTATGTAATCACAAACCATGTGTCACTACCCGCCGCATGAGAAGAACATCCTGGCCACCTGCTAACTGCCACTACTCTGGGAGACCAACACAACTGACCTTATGTCTTGGGGTCATCCTCTAAAAGGCCTGGCCCACATGGGTCACCACGTCTAATTCTCATATACTACATCTGAAAACTCTAACTCCTTGTGTCTATTGGAGGCTCCGGCTATCAACTCCCACTCTTGAAGGAAGATATCAACAAGTAGGGCTTGGTCCAATACCCCATCATGAGTGGGGAGGCTGAGAGACACCATGGATGCCTGGATCCCATGGCTTTGTCCTTTCTCAAAGGATCCATACCTAATGAATGGGTCTCGCACTGTGTCTGTAGAGTGGATAGAATGCTTGTTGAACCTCGCTGAGTACACTTCTATTTTCATGTTACCCTGCCATAGTTGTAGTATCTCTTGTATCTACACATACTGCAGCATCGTTGGGAAGAGCTCATCCATGTAGAGGCACTCAAACTCTATCCAGTTGAGGGTCACCGCATCACATTTTTGAATCCTTATGTTCTTCCATCACTCTGATGAGTCTTGAAGATTGATAATAACTATAATCTCCATCTATTCGAGAGGCATCCTCACAAGATGGAAGACTCGTGTGACCACCAGAATCCAATCCTTGGCCACATGGGGGTTAGTCTCACCCAAAAACCTGAGAGGGTATCTGGCTCTAGAACTCATGCATGGTGCTGAGCCATCATGATTCCTCTACTTGTAACACATGTAGTAACTACAAATCAATATGTGGTGGTAAAACTAGTGCACCACGCGGTGGAGAAATCTCTAGCATTGTTCCCTAAATTGACACCTCATCGCTAGGTGGGCTGTCGTCATGATCACGTATCAGAATCCTGGTCATCTAGCTACATGGAGGAATCCTGAAACAGATCAAGATGTACAACATTAAATTGATTATACCTGGTAAGTTGAATAAAATTCTAAAAGAAATAGAAGGAAACACTCAATTCTTATGTGATGCATGCAACCAGTGGTTTCAATTAATGAGACAAAAAGTAGAATTTTGGGTCTTGTTGTATGGATATATCAGATACTGCACCAACACTAGACTCCCTCAACCTGAAAGTCAAACTTGAAACATTTAACACTCTTTCTCAAAAAATAGACTCATGATAATTAAGGAAGAAACGACCAACTATAATTCTAATTTTTCACTACTCGTCCCCCAAGGCCCATGACATAACTACCCAAAACCCGCATCCCAAATCTTAGGGATGATAACTAGAACTAAGAAAATTATCCCATGAGTGGGAGGAATTTGACTAATTTTCGGTATGCACATCCAGACACATAACCACATCCCAAATAGCTGTACAAGAAACATGCATACCAGTAAATATCATATGAGTTAAGGTAAAACCTGTAAGTCAAATATTTCAGAATACAAACACAACCAAGTGAAAACTAAAAACAGAAAAGTAAAAAAGATCTCTGAAAGAGGTCTTCCAAAGAACCCACCTAAATGGTTGTCAAGGAGTTATTTTTGAAAGCTGTTGAAGAAATTCATGCCTGTCATATCTCACCATCACTTCCTTGTCACGGGCCACCGAGGCCTCTATCAATGCGCATATCATCTGCAAAAGACACAATTGGTTCGAGTGAAGGCTGTGCATGGTTTAGAAACAAGATGCTAAGTAGGGATCCTAAAATACAAGGGATGTACCCCAAAATAATGGATACAGAAGGTACAGTTAGCTCAAGAATGAAGACACTAATTTATGTAAATAAAAACAATATGTCAAACACAGAACACCAGGGAATGTATAGGTTCTCATTCTTGATGAGTATCATGGGCTTTCTGGGTCACACAAAGACACTCCCCACTGTGGGCATGCCACGTCACACATAGCCAAATACCACTTAATCCATCATATATGGTCCAAACATGGCCGCTTGTAGCTAATCCACACAGGTTGCTTGTAATGGATCCACACAAGTATGCTTATAGATGGATCACACAGAGCAACTTATAGCTTGTTCATATAGATCCTTTTATCATGAAGGCCTTTAGGGTCATATAGACCTACTCGTCAACAGTCATTGGGTCTCATCCATCCACATAATTCCCACACATAGTGCCCCTGATTTTTGGAGAATCCACTATTTAAGTCGTTCATCATATTTCAATATCTAATAAAGCCTCTTTACAGTATGAAAAAGAACCGTCTCATCACAAGGGTTTTAAAACCAGAAATGGTTCACCAATTGGGCTCTCGGGATAATTAAAATGGGAACTTTAGTAAACATGGTCCAGTTGTGTTTAGTGATGGTCCAACATGGTCAGACTGACCCAACCAACCAAGCATGAGGGTCCCGCATGACCCATTCTAGTTCGAGCAACTCAACTTGACCAGGCTCGGTTATAGTCTAGCCCAGTATAGCCTAGCCACTAGCCTAGGAACATTGGGAATTCATGGACTCGGCCCAGTTGGGTCGTCGGTCCAGTCCACTAGGTCGCCCAGCCTACAACCAAAAAGCTGGTTCCTTCCCAGCTCGAGCCGCCCAGTGTCCTGGTTTTATCCCATTAGCTTGGCCTACAAGAGAAGGTTGGCTTATGTTCCATCTCGGGCCACCTAACAGCTTGGTTCATGACCCCTGTCTCAGACTGTATTGTTGGCTGGTGTCCTCCCGTAAAGACTCCCTCTGGGTGTCTAGTTTGATCATGAAGCAGATAGATGAATTAGGCCAACCCTTGTCTCTCATGTAGTTCCAACTGGACCTCGTGCTGGCGCACTGAGCCCACACAGTGTGGGCCGCTCCACAAACGTGTCTGGCTGGCCGCATCTGCCTCTGTTAGCTGCCAGCCCACTGCTGGAGGCCCCCTACTATACCACTGTAGCCTGATCTGGCTATGATCTCTGCCTCAACATATTGCCACTCGCCTGGGGCGCCAACATGGGCCCCACCATCCCTGCCGGTGGTAATATCTTTGGACCACTGGGTCCACTCTGGTGGTTCGTTCCCCAAACCATATACGCCTCCATCCTCTTTGGAGTGTCGTCTTTACTATTTCATCCATGAGGTTTCATTTTTTTCTCATTGGATGTACAATCCTGAAGAACACATGAATGCATGAAGACAGAGGAATGGCATCATTAATCCTATTGGCATGATTCCTACATGTAAGATATTTTGAAACATGGGAAGGGAATATAGTGTTTCTATCAATAATATAACCCTAATGTAGAAACCATGAGATAAAATACCCACCTACGAGAACAAGTTTCAAGCATATCAACTTGTTCGTGGGTTCATCCGCGTTCGTTGTTTTATAATCAATAAACTGGCATTCAAAATTTTAAAACACAAACGCTCACCTAGAGAATCATTGATCAGAGGGAAGGCTTTTCACTGATGGTGATCCGCCCACGAGGATTCATGATTCATGTGAAGCCATTGGCATTCATCATTCGTTGGTCCGAAATCCATTCTCCCAGGAGTCATCACCACTTTTCTGATGCTCTGACATTCATTGTTGGAGTGAATTCCCTCACTGTTCATCAAATGAATTATAAATCTAAATATGTTTCTCCAACTACATCATCACATTAAAATAGAAACACACCATACTATTTATATTATGCTTAGTCGTCGTGTCATTACACAGTTTCCTTTGTGAAATAGAATTTCTATGACCCTTTTATTAAATATTTTCTACTATATTTCATTAATTGAATGAAATAGTTAGCTCATCTTTATGCTGCAGTGAAACAATTTTCATGAATACAATAATAATAATATTATTATTTTATTTTTCATTAAACGTCTGACAAATAAATTTTTCGCAAGACTCGCGCTAATCAAGGTTATATCCATTCTTAGGTAATGTCTTCATTCCAGACGCAACAGTGCCATCATATATTCAATCAGGGCACCCATTTAGAAGTTTCCAAAACCACACACATGCACCACTTTAATTTTTTTTAAAGGTACCAATGTTATATTTCACCCTCGAACCACATCACTCAAGGTTAAGCTCCACCTAAGAAAAAACACCATCATAATCTCAATGGTACACTCGGATTAAATAACTGATTTACCATTTAAGAGTTATAATTATTTGAAAATAAAAAAATTGTTACTTATGTATTTTAGTTATGTCAAAAAACTAACATCAACTTTTGGCCTACACTGACCAATGTTAGGCCCTTGCATGGTGAATCACGATGCTCTATGTTCAATGATTCCCATGTATTTTTTATCTAGTCACCAGTTTAAAAATTAGAAAAACCCACTCATATGATTAAATAATGAACCTCAAAAAAGTACAAAATACATTCGATCCACTTTAGGCCCTAGATTTATGTTTTGTCTCAGAGCATGGTCTTGAAATAATCCTATTTAATTTAAAAAATAAATTCATGTAATTTCAATGGTTTACCAATACAATAAATATTTTCCACCAAGAATTTATCATCTTTAAAAAACATAATAATAAAAATACATACCATGAATAAAAATCATTTTCCCATGGTAACAAGGATAACCCACCTGAAATCAGTTTATGAGTCCCAAATATATGGCCTATCACTAGCTGTAACACATTCCTAGACCACATTTATAATATCTCTCCAAATACTAATACTATTATAAATTCATTGATTCCATTTTATAAGTCCTATGTCATGTAAAACATTGTTAGTACCCAAGGCTGAGGATGATAAAAGGCCTAAGGAATGCCTACATAAATGAATTAGGCTATAGAACAACAACTAGGGCCCTATATAAACATGGTGATATTAGGACTTTGAATCTTATCTTTATGCTTGTAAAAACAAATGATTAGTATCTTGGTAAATGATCTGGGTAAACATAAAATAATAAATAAAAATGTATAATAAAATGAAATGAAAAAAGAAGAATATTGGCCATGAAAAACATGAACGGATCACCCACTAATCTAATCCTATATATAAAAGAGTAAAAAGAAACTAAATATACACATATGTGCTATTTCCATCCCTATACCACAAAATCCATATCTACCCAAACCCCTCGAACTGATCAATACTAATCCATGAGACTTCCTATGATTGGACATGAATGAAGACATATGGTCCACACACTCAACTTAATTCTTGTACAAGGTGTGACAATTGTACTCTTTTGGGTATCCAAAAGAATCCCCCATATAAAATTTCATATAAATGTGTATTAATTTGGAAGGTAATTAAATAATGTAAATATGCTTTCTAAATTTTCCGGTGATAATTTGGAAACCATGAACCTCTTTGAGGTAAACACACCTGTCTTGCCATCATGCACTGAATAGGCCATTATGATGCCCTGCCACATCTTCATTTGTTCCAAGATAGAATATTTGTTATCTAATTCCATCAAATATGATTTCCATACTATACAAAAATACTCAATGTAGATTATATATTAATATGATGGCCCACTACCCAACATAATATGGAATAATCAATTGTCCATATCCTAACCAATTTTTTATCACTCAAGTAATTGTCCTATACGCACGTCTAATAGAATACCTTAAATCATCCCCTCTAACTTGAGGTGTTCCATTATCATACTTCATATATTATAACAAAATTCACGGTCTGATACCATATCCCAAGGATCCCTTGAATAGGCCCACAACATGCACATAATTACTCCATCTCACTGACTATGGTCCTACCAATGTCGTCCCACTCATGGTTTGGTAGGCCTTAAGATCCTACCCCCCATTAATTATATATCCTATTAAAATCACATGAGAAAAAATAAATAGGGGTTCAAACGCATCACATAGATCACCATCTCTTCACTTAGACTCTAGTCACTGGAACCACGTCCTAGACCTTGAAACACATCTATTTTCACACATCTGGGTATCGTATATGGTGCTTATGACTCATACAGGTATCTTCATAATGGAGTTATCTCACACACATCCCCACATGGGGGAACGACACCAAAGAAGCTTCTCAAAACCGAATCCCATGGTCTAGTGAAGCCTCATTGAAAACCCTTCAACACCCCAGGCACCATTTCCTAGTTTCTATCCCAAGATAACATTCTCTACCAAACTCTGACCTCAATATGTTAATAAATTCCAATCCAAACCCCACTGAGAATGCCAATTACATGATAATAGGAATCTTATGTGACTTGTAGCTTAACATCATCGCATTGGGAATGATGAAAATCTATTTTCTAATGAAATGGATGAATCTTCTCTACATTCTATATTCCATGGCTTGGAGGGATCTTCTTATTCTCCTAACACACCAATACTCTCCTATTAACTCAAGAGGGACTTCTTAGTCTCTTATAAGGCATATAGCTATCATAATCATCATAGATCAAACTAAAGCCTCTAATTCCTGAAAAGTATCCATAAGACCCTAACCATGGATATCCCTCCATGAAATCAAACCAAGATATTAACCCAAGTCATCATGTCATTATAAAGAACACTCTCACTAGGAAATTCCAACCCACTTCATCGAAAAAAATCATATATTCAAAGTATAGGTGGCCTAGTAATATCCTACCCTTTCATTCTAGGTCAAAATCCATCCATTATCCCAAAAAATTACATATTTTTATGCATACATGTAAACACTTTTATTAATAGACATATAAAAAAATAATATAATCTTTTCCATCAATGAAAATAGATGTAAACACATGCCAATATCAGGGAACCACCACAACGAAAATATCCCATGCCTCTGGAGACATTCTCAATTATATATTATAAAAAATTAACTATAACGAGTCATATTAAATTATAATATATTAAAATTAATAAATATTCGTCAAAAAACTAACTATGCATCATCAACACAATGTAACTACTCTCCGAGGTGTTCAAAATAACTCCTAGGGCCTTATCAATTTAACCCACATAAAAGTACCATAAATTGAAGGCAATTTTATAATGATTCAATGAAATCATTATGAAAAACCAAACCCTAATTCACAAAAAAAAAGTTTAAATCAATGTAAGAAAGAATATATGATGGCATATGAGAACATACCTTCAATTTGGAGCTAAAATTCCCAAAAACTCATCTCCAACCATAGGGGAATGAAGGGATGAAAAGAGAGAGAGAGTTGAGATGAATTATTGGATCTCTCTATATGTGTAAATTCATCCAAATAAAACAGGGGAAGTGGAAAAAATTACAAGGTGACTGTAAGTATAAAAACCCACTCGAGCATCATTTACAGCAGTATTTGTAGGGCCACAGTGGGAATTACACCTTCATTGGAAAAATCGGAATTGGTATCATGGTTTGTGAGTAACCAACCAAGGTAAATAACATTTCCATTTTCAAGACTCTATCATGGTGTGGCTTATGGTCATTCCAAGATTCCCTAAAATGGAAAGGACCTCCCAAATTCCGCCACCCATTAGGATGTGGACTCTCACACCCCATGGTTTAACCTCAAGCTGCACTATTTTTTCAAAGTGACCCCCATGCCTTCCCTCAACGCCCTCTTAGAGAACCCAAAAAACAATCCAAGCCTCATTCCAATATGAAAAAAATTTTATTGATATATTTTAATGCACGTATTATCAATTTTAACCCTAGTACATAGAAGTATTCCCACTCTGTAATAACAAATAAAAATTATCTAAAATTTTAAAACATATAAGAATTTTGTTCGTTGTTGGTTTCTCATCCGGAATGGTGGAGAAGAAGAACATGGAAGGTGAGAAAGTAGCTATATCAACCCCTTAGTGTTTTTATTATGATATTGAGGGCTGGTGGAGGGATTATCCATTTTTTAAAACAAACAAACAATCATTATTATTATTAATTTTATTTTCATAACATTTAATAATATTTTAGTATCATATTTTAAATTAATATTGTTAATTAATAATCCAAAAATAATTTAAATAATTATTAAAAATATAATTGTTATCCATTGGTAATATTAAAAAATTGGATAAATAGTTAAGTAGTAATAAAAAAAAGATAATATAAATAAAACCAAAAGAACAATCATTTTATAAAGAAATGTATAATGATGATTTAAAAAATAATAAATTAATTAAATAAATTCATTAAACATCCAAAAATTATATAATGATAACCTAATTGATTTCAAAAAAATGTCGTAGGCTGTTATAAAATCACATTTGAAGAAACATGTATAATTAATGATGTGATATAATTAATTAGTCTATGAATATTTAATATATTATAGTTGAGGGGTTTCAATTCTCCCAGCCATAACTCTTTTAACCATTGCAATTCCACCCAAATGAAATATCATTCAAAATACCTATTAATTTCAAAATTTGTTACATAATAATGCATTTTAAATTTATGAAAATAATTATTTTCAAAACAATACAACTAGAAACTACCACAAAATCGATTTATTCATGAAAATAGCCAATTCCACGGGGTTACACCCCACTATACTGATTTACCATATAACCCATCCAAACAATGTTTCAGATGCCATACCAATTTTACCATCACCAATTTTTATCAAATGATAATAATTATAACACATTTCTCTTGTTTTTATCATTTGACTAAAATGGCTTGTTTTAGTAATTAAACATATTTAGATAAAATACTTATTTTCATTATTTCAATTTTCAAAATAAAAATGCATCATTGGAATAAAAATATATTATATTAATATAATTTCATTTCTCGTAGAAATATATCAAAATTCCCCCACATCATTGGAAAATCCATAATTTTACATAAAATTCAATTTTATAGGCATTCGAGAAAAAAAATTTACTGAGAAAAAATAGGGTAATGGGTTCCCGCTTAAATAAGACATCATGAATATAATCACATGATTCTATCTAACATATTTTAAACATAAAATATATATACTGATCATATTTAATGGCTTTCCATGTTTAGAATCCATCTCTATCATCCATGTATTCCATATGAAATATTTGATGTCCATAATTGAAGAATATAAGAGTTTATATGGTCAAAGGATGGTAAAAATAATGAAGATACCCATGATACACAATTCCACTAGAGAAAATATCAAACTAAAATGATTAAATAATAATAGAAAAGGAATAATAAGGCACATATAAATACATGAACAATTTGATTTACATAAATAACCATATGAGAAACATAAATTTTATTAGGGAAACCACATAATAATAAATATTTAATTTTTTAATAAACTGACAACTGGTTACATTTTCAATTAACACATATGTTTAGAATACATTTATATGAAAAAATAGTAAAATCATGGGACTGAAAATAATGTGTTGAATGCGACCACTCCATTCAATAATTTCATAGTAACTGGGGTTTCCACCAGAAAGAGGTTGATTTTGACTATTTGTGGATTATAACTCTTGTTAACACGATCCTACTACAAAATTTTATTAACCCTACTCCTCATTCCTACTCTGATACAATTTTTAATGAACCATCATTGTCCATCCAATATCAATTAAAAATTGAGTCTTCTAGAGTGAGTGCGGTGTGTTCTCAAATTTCAAAGCCTATTAATAATTATTATGTTACTTAACAACAAATATCGTGAATAATCCCCCAAAAGTAGATAAAATAAAATAATAAAAAACATAAAAAAATATTGTACAAATATGATGAAAACAATCATATGAGGTACAATATGTATCTCAAGTTGTAAATATAAATAATAAATGAAAATTAAATCAAACTCCTTGGTAACTGTAAATAGATAGAGACACCCAATAATAACTTCATGGAACACAATCTCATTGAATGGGACAATCTCAATTACTCTTAAAATTATCTAATTTTATGATCTATATATATGGAATAGATACCATCTAGACGATAAAAAATATACAAATACAAACTACATAAACATGGGATGTATATGGTGTTTTAAATAGAATTTCCAATAGAATTACATTAAATTATATATATACTACTATTCTTAAATTACTATAGACCACTAGTTTGAACTTATAATACGAATGAACACTTTTTTGTTTTTAATGAAAATCATGTAGCATGACATTTTCACATTCAAAATATTGATTAATACATAATCCAATTTAGTATGTTTAGTGATATACGATTGGATATTCCAAACTGCTTATAAATTGAAGACATCTGCTAAATAAATAAATAACTAGGAGTCATGGGTGGAAACCTATGGTAATATGTCTAGGGAAAAAAGATATTTTTTACCAATATCATATAAATATTAATTTCGACAAAAACATAAAAATATATATAGACCATTAGTAAATAAAAAACCTAAACAAATGGTCATGGCTATAGAATAACTATTTATAGGGGAAACCTAGACATTTCAATACAATCCAAAGTGAAATTCAATTCTAGAATTTGAATGATTGGGTTGAAAACAATTATTCTCCAAAAATCTATTTTTTCAGGGATCCACTGAAGTATATATATCTTTTCATGATGATTATTAATGATTCATAGGATATAAAGGGTCTAAGTACCATCTATCAGTTCAATCATTTATTGTGAACCACCATGCTTTATAATAACAAAGTAACTAATACATGAAGAGATAGAAATTCATTTATGTGAAATATAAATTGTATCAAATTAATTAATTAATATAAATGCCCCTTAACCTTTTTAAACCACCCATAATACAATTTCAACTTTCATTATAAATCTCGACCAACAAATTTTCTGAATATTTTTATAAAAAATCATTGAAAATTTTACATGATATTAATGAAAACAACAAGGTTGAGTTACTTTATATGAGAATAATTTTACACCACTACAAACATGAATTGATCAACTCAAATAAAATTATATAACCTATAATTAAATATTTATAACTAAATTAGAATGATATTTTATATTTATTTCGAACCATACAATTGAATGTTTAAAATGACAATGAAAATATTGGTTCCTATAAATTAAGAATAGTACATTGATCCATTACCTCTAAGGGCCTATTTAATAACATAAAGGGATATTAATCACATAATAATAATTATTTTACCTAATGTGCAATTAAAATTAAATTAAAATTCAAAATCAAAAGAATTAATCAATCTACTGGGAATATAAATGTGTGAACACTTACCCGAAATTAGTATGATAAAACAGTCCCTCAAATTGGATGTGGATGAACCATTCAAGACATATATTTACATATCCAGGTAATGTGCATAGTGTTTTTAGTGGTTCAACTAACATTGATAAATCCTAAAATACAGGAACTCTATTTTTATGAAAATATTGATAAAATGATATTAGAAAATAGGTTGAATTAAAATACATGAAAAAAAGTTAGTAGAGAATCCGACATAATTTTCATATAGTAATTGGTGTAGAAGAACAACTTATAATGTGAGGGGTGATATTCTAACCCAAATTTGATGTGTATTTTCTGATTATAAGGGGGAGAGGATGGATTCCCCAACTATTAGAAAACAAAGTAATATATATTATTATTCTTATTATCATAATATTAAATTAAAATATATAGTTTTCTATTAAATAAATTGTGATCATTCCCAATCCATATTTATTTTACTAATCTAACAATTCAATTTTCATAATCCCATTATAATATAAAAATTGAGATATAAATTATTTGACAACAATAAATAAAACATTAACACGGTACAGAAAATTGAAATTTCAAGAGCACCTTTAATTAATCAAAATTCTATTTTTCACATTAAAACATCCAATAATAATATTTCTAGTTTCATTATAAGTCATATCAAACAAATCCATTGATCCCTTCTTTCAAAATTCAATTATGATTCATGTTTCATTTTAAAAAAACAATTGTGGGTTTTTATACAAGAATAATCTTATACCTTTTTTCATGTCTTTATCAACTCAAAGTCATAATGAATCCTATAATCAAATATATATCAGGAATTTGACAATGATATTATATATATATTTAATATTAATAAAACTATTAATTAAAATAAGAAATAAAATAATGGTTCCAAAAATTGTGGAAGGTGTATAGAGCCACCTAACATTTTGGTTCAAAAAAATAATTTCAATATATATTACTCCGATAATAATCATCCATTAGAATAAATATACCATTATGATTGAATAGTAATGCAACAAATTAAATGAATTAGATAATATATAGGTGTAGTGGATGTGATAACACTTACTAATGAATTCTAAAATTAAAAAAAACCTCAGACGGGGCAAGGATTCAATATATAAGACTTATTTTAGGATATTTGGTTAAATTACCATGAATTAGGGTTGTTTTACACGAAATTGATAAATGTTCAAATCAATGAAATTGATATTTATGGAATGATTTATTAAAAGTGGAGAGGAAGATGTGAAATAGTGAAAGGAGAAGTCTAGAGGTAGGGACATATCATGGTCTACCATAATAAATGGTGAAGAAGAAGAGCAAAAATGGTGAGGGGGTGCTTCTTCCCATCCCCTGGTTCATGTCACATGAGAATTAGGTTTAGGGGAAGGATTCACCTTATTTTACAAAACCAATAAAATTGTATTCCATGATAATATAAATAATAGATATAAATAGTAATGTAATAGTAGTAATTAAAGATAATACACATGTCACCATAAATAAATGAATTTTGTAAAGAAACATGATCTATATATTTTTAATTCCACAAATAAAATAATTGAATTCACTAAATATCCATAAATAATATAAGAAAAACATTATATATAACTAAAACTTGGATCAATATGTTTTTAAATGAAATTTTAACTCTTGACTACATTCAGGATGTTACATAATTAATAAATACTTGTATATTTAATATATTAAAGTTTAAGGTATTGAAACTGGGGAGTAATTTAACAAAATAGTCTTATGTTTACTTAGAAATTTAAATCGGTTAGGTTCATAAATATCAAGTTGGGTAGTTATTTCATTTTAGAACAAATCAACTATGATAAATGGTTCCTCATCAAAAAAATCATCATTGGTAATGTTATCTCTATATAACTCAACTTTACTCCATAGAGGCTCTAAATTAATTATTTTCCTTAGAAATAAGATCCTTATTATAAAATTATATAGAAACATTATAGGGCTAATTGAGTAGGATTTGGAAATTTCGTTCCTATTTTCCTCTAACGGTTGTTTGGCATGTAAGTATTGGTAGTGTGAATAATATTCCTTGTTATTTATCAAACATATATAATTTTCTCTATATACACTCATAAATTATTTCAACTTGAGGAGTGTCTCTAATTTAATTCTCATTCCTATATTTTATTAATGTTACCCCATGATCACATTCATTTCTCAATTCTATTATAATGGTGTTCATATTTACATTTTCCATAAAAACAAAATCATCATTCATATCAAGGAAATATTTTGAATCATCAAGCTATGAATATTAATATAGGGAGTAATCATGATAACAAATTGATGTTCATATTTTGAAGAGAGATATCAATTTTTGGAAAATTCAGTGTTTCACATTTTCATCCAAATTTTATACCTAGGCTAAACAATTGGGATCTTTATAGTGAGATACTTTCAGAGAGTTTCCCAAAATTTATATATAACATGAATTGGGAGTCTAAATTCAATCCATATATGTAGTAGGTGAGTCCCTCTATTTATGAATCCATATTTGCTTGTACGAATAATTATAATGAGTTAATTTTTATTCACGATGATTTATGGTGTGGTAGGTGTTGAATTCTTAAAAAAATACAAGCCTCAAGGCATGGAGTTATACCGTACAGGTTACCGTGGTAGTCATGTCTCTAATAGCTCTTCAGGTCATATTCTAAAACGAATAAAAATTGAGAATATTTCATTATAATTACCCCTTGATGTATTATATTGGATGGGTGTATTATTATAGGGGAGACATATCTTATGATGTTTCTAAATTTTTTATATTTGGTTTCCCCTTCGCTAAAAGATAATATTTATGAATAATTATGTTAATTTTTATATAAATATATGAAAATATTTTGTATAATTTGGAGATAGTGTAGTCTTGATGAAAAAATGAATTAACATCAACACATCTCGTAATTGAGTAACTCCCAAAGGTAATTCTATTTCATGAATCCTATGAGGATCATTTCAATGAAGTATTCATATTCAAGACCATTGGATATCCTTAAAGATAAACTAATGAGATAATTATTTCATATCACATTTTCCCCATACCAAAATTAATATATAGGAATTTTTTCATCATTGAGTTTTCATATTTCCCATCGGTTATCTTTATAAGGGAATTGGAGACACACATGTTGTCAATGTAACTTAGATTTGTATTCTATAGGGTTGTAATAATGTGAATCCTTGAAATATACCTCATTGAGTATGTTGAGGTGTTCTATATATTAAATTTATATCATTTAATATCAAAAAATAGTGATTTGTCATTAACCATATCTTATGATCTGGGAATGTCATTCAATACTCATTGATGATCTTGAGTATGAAATAATGATGGGTGATGGGAGGTTAGTGTAGGATAATAATAATTTTTAAAACTAAACCCACCACCATATCTTCCGTTTTATATTAATATATTATATAATTTTATTTGGAATACTCTAACAATAAGAGTCATATAAAATCAATGTTGTCATGTGAGGGTATCCATTTTAATGAAACTTAAACTTCATCATGGTTTAATATATCATGTGTGTATATTATTGAAGTCTATTTTTTCTAATTAATCCATAATATGATATAGGTTTCAGCTAATGCATGTGAACCACACATATTCAAAGAAAACACAAAAATAGTTGAATGGTAAGGAAAAAAAGGATCACCAAAGGAAGGGAGGTGGCTTGTCAGAGGGCCTCGGCCAGCGGTGGTTGCACAGTAGGGAGGGGGGATCGGCGAGTGGAGTCGGCTTGGTTGGTTGGGAGATAGGGACCGGAGACAGTAGGGCGGTGTGAGGTCTTGGAGGAGCACGAATGGGTGAGGCGGCTGAACGGAGGCATGGCGTGGTAGGAGTGGTAGAAGGTTGGGCTCCGGGTGCGCGCATGTGAATGAAGGGGAGGAGGGGGGGATGTCCAGGTAGAATAGGTTTTGGCCTATTTTCTATATGTAATAATAATAATAATAATAATAATAATAACAATAATAATAATACTAATAATAATAATAATATTATTAAATCATATTATTGTTGTTGTTATTATTATAAATTTTATAAAAATCAGTTTAATTAAATTTAACCTAATTTGTTCTACATATTAACTTTTCACATTTACCATTTAAATTGAATCATTTATTTATTTTGAATACTGAGATAGTTGCATTTCTAGAATGCAGTTAGATGCATGGTTGAGAAAACAACACCCGAACCGTGCTGCCTGGTACTACTCACTTGCCAGGTCAAGTCATCTGCTTGCCGCATGGTTCTATAAACTTCACGCGAGTCATGCGACATAACTCTGACACACCCGGGAGTCCGTGTAGGCACCGCATAATTCCTCTTAATTGGATGGGATTACCATGGAATTGTGGGGAAAAAATTGCCTGAAACCCTAAATAATAATTAAAGTAATTAAAATAATAAATCAGTCAGGTCGGTGTGTGACAATTCTCCCCAGCACAGACACTTTCTACAAACCGAAAGTCACGAAGCCGTAAAATGGTCAAAAAATGAGTCCCTGACTAAAAAGAAGCAGACAAACTAAAGAAAACTGTGAATCACAAGATGTCGTTACTTTACAAATGTAACACCCGACCGATTTAAGAGAAAACTGAATCCCAAGGTTGGGGGGAGAACACGAATGGTTTCTCCCCTCCACAAGAACTCAACTAGGGATATATATATATATATATAAAACACCCAAACATAACACCCTGAGAAGGGGGCGACATGGAAACTCTCAAACAATCCAAACAATCTTTTATAGCATAAGCGAACAACACCTCAGCTGAAACATGGAACGCCTGACCCAAACCGAAAACTCCAAACACTAGGAGAAAAACTTCCATGATTTACAGCATCCCAAAAAGTGAATTTGAGCATAAACACAAGCCTTGATGCCACCACAGGCACATACAAATCCAACAAAAACAACTAAACTGAGATCAACCCATATAATGGCCAGACACACTATTATGAACAACACAAGATTTAGAAAACCATGATTAGACAAACAAAACTATTTGGATTACAATAGAACAAGTTCATAAAAACCTCATGACAAAACTATAAACTCAAAATAATGTAAAAACTTCTACAATGGAAAAATTAGAATGAAAAGACTTTAAATGTTCCACTTCCAACACGGAACACAATACCTGAACCAAGGCTTCACACCCCCGACAACTTCTAAATATGAACGAGATTCACCCCAAGACCTATGGCTGGGGATCTGATGGCTGATGCATCCCCTGCCTCATAGTCAGGAACTAGAATTTCTTCAGTCACAACATCGTCTTCATGCGATGCTTCCTCCAGAACATCTCTAAGAGACCCAAATAGCCACACCGATGACAGGCCTTCAGAGGATAATGACCAGTCGACTTAAAGTACCCTAACCGGCCACACTCGAAGCAAACCGGAGTGTGGCCTGAAGAATAGAGGATGAAATTGAAAAGAAAACTTGTATGAGAGAGGTTTCTCTGGTTCGCTCTCATCACCAGGTGGGGAACCTTCTCAAAAAAAATAATCGGTCCTAGAACCCTGGACGAAGTCCCTACAAAAGAGAATCTTTAATGGGTCCCACGATGCTACCTTCAGATAAAAGGGAATGTACCCCTCGAAATGCCCGACATAAGATGTTACTATATATTGGCCTTGTTGGACACTCATGATCTCTACAAATTTCCTCACCTTCACTTCCTTAGCTATAAACCATCAGAGAGAAGTGGTCTTAAATACCTTCCAAAACATCTCATCATGCAATGATGCTAGGATTCTCTCCCAAACCAATCCAAAGTTGGTCCCTCAAATGAACTCGACCCAGAATGGACTCTTATTTAATTGGGAGTTTCCAATAACCTAAAAGCACCAATGATTTCACCAAGTCAGTGTGCTACCTTCGATAGATCACGATCACCACAGAATATTGACAACAACAAAAAAGTAGTCAATTCCACAATTTAGCTAAGAGTCAGGGTAGAACCAAAAACTAGATTAGACTCACTAGAACCCTCTAGGAATTTTCTGGGTAGCATACTATAAAAAAAGATGCCCAAATTCATATCAAAATTCATCATAAATCAAAATTCAACACCTCAATCACAAATAAAATCTCAAACACAAATCACTATTCCAACCACCATTCTATATGCCAAAATCCAGGAGCCCATGGAAAAGAATTACAAACATGAAAAGAGAAGACTAAAAAATTACTTACCTTTCAAAACGATTAAATTATCTTTTTGAAAACAATCTTCCAGAAAACAAAACAGCTTAATTACCAACAATTGGTATCCCATGTAGTATCGCCTATACAAATAACATTGTGTTAGCTCATGCACTCATCCATACATACCACCAATTATCCATGATCCACAGGCTCACCTCTATATATGTGATCCCTCATATTAATACCAAGGTTCAATTCTAGACACTTCTCATTTCCAAAACAGACCATTCAGCATAAAGAAAAAATCCCCAACCAATTTGGAAAAGCCACTTATCATTAATGCAACATGTTTCAAAATTCTAAAATGTTTTTCGTTTCAAATAACATTTTCCCAGTCCAAAAACCGTATTCCATTTTAAAAACCCCTTTAAATAAAATCCATTTTCTTTTTTGAGATCCACTCACACCATCCAAAAAAAATGTCAAATATAAATCACATCAAAATTTACAAAATGAGGATCTTGGGGCCATTCCAACCTGACACATGGCTTAGCAGTCCATGATCCAAGCGAGCATCTGCCACGAGAAGCTTCTTGAAACCTACACTCAGGTTTTACAAGGGTCTCTACTACATGAAAGTCTGCTACGTAACACTGACTCAATTCATTTGTCATCCCTCTTTCACACAGACTAAGAAAAAAGAAAACTCAAATCTGAGACTACCCCAGGAAAATCGAGTCTTGGGATGGTATAGGGTTCATGACTTCATACATGCACCTACCTATCGATTCCTAACATACTTAATCACCAAGCTACCTGACACCCCAAATAATAAGGGCCTGCCCTGATACCATTTTTGTCACAAACCAGGCCAGGTCGACCCTGAACTGGTCTCCTGATCCAGTCTACAACATGGCCTGAAGGGCGTTCTTGATCCCCCTGGCTGGGAACTAGTGCTGGACATCAAAATAAACTAGTTCAGAAATATTTTTCCCATAAAAATGATAAATAATCATATTCTTTACATGCACATAAATAAAAGGAAAATAAATTAAACAACTTGATAGTGAAAAAAATAATAATAAATGAAGCCACTTGACATACCTTAGGTGACCCTGTGGGCCACCACAAAACATAATCTACAGTCGCCCCAAAAAGCCGTCCAAGACTGAAGCCTACAATAGGAAATTAAAGTGGGTGTGAGAACCAATATTCTCAGTTGGAATGCCAAAATAAAACCACATCCTATACCTCTACCTTTTGTAAGAAATCTAATCATGCCAATTTTAAAATAAGATATAAAAATATAATGTTTTCTCTTCTTTTCCAAATCAAGTAACGAGTTTTCATTTTCATGTAAATCATTTCACTCCCACTAAATTTTTTAAATTGGTTCCAAGAATGCATTTACGTTTCAAAATGAACAAAAAAACAGTTTGTATTGAAATATTTTTTTAAAAAATAAGACATCAAATATGAACAAACTGAAATGAAAATTAAATCACAAGAAGAATTTCACAAATGATAACCATGGGTAATCCCTATAGGTAGTTATCACAAATGGGAAACTTGATACATCATACCTTGGTGAAATGTGGGTTTGAAACCACGAACCTCAGAAAATGCGGTTTAAAAGACCATGAACCTTAGAAAACATGGCTTAGAAGACCACAACCCTCAGAAATTCAATGTTTAGTTAGTGTTGTTGCGTCAATACTGCTATATGAACCAAGACGAACCCTAGCCGTGTCATCTAGTATAGTAGTCCTGGTCACCCAATTAGATACCCTGGTATCCCATTGTGCCCTATTTCATTTGGTGGGGAGTTTTCTTTATCAAGAAAACATGTATGTAAAAAACACTTTTCCTTTTCAAAAACCCAATCAACCTCTCCCAACTGTTCTCCCTCCTTAAGATAATTCCCACTCTTCCATGCCACAAAATGCATAAGCATTGAATTTGGCACATAATAACACATTCATCATAAAAATAATTTTTTCTAAAACCAAAGGGGGAATGCATCCGGAGATGTTTCTCTATTTTAAAATTAACTAACCAAAAGGTCAAACACCATTGAAAATACACATTTCTAATTAAAACCCACTTAGAAAACCGATTTTCATGAAAAGTACACTTTAGACCGATGGAATTAGAAATACATTTCAATTTCCAAAACAAATGCAAAATATTTTCAATCAACTGAAACCAAATATCATAGCATGTGTATATAGAATAAATGAAAACCTTACATTAAAAAAACAGGCAATTAGGATATTCAAATTAAAGGAAAAGTAATAGGGGACACACCTCAAACTTGTCTCCATTTGTCGACGACCATTTCATGACCCGTCCCCCAGGACCTGTTCCGTGACAACCCCAATCCCACCTTCTATAGGCTAGAGGCCGGCGTCTAGCACCGAAGGTGTATTACTTAAAAATAGTAAGGCATTTCTTTTATAACATGAAAAACACACAACCATGCCCACAACAAGATACGAACTCAAGTAAAATGAATAGTAAACAGAGTGAGTTCAGTAAGAAAAAAAGGGGCCAGAATACAAGCCCAACTGGAAAGTACACAAAAATTGGAAAGTACAAAACAACTGATAGGTGGAATGAAACTCCTGGATCATCCACAAGGGATCCTACATAAAGGGTAGGTACAAATCACAAACGACCATCTCTATGAATTGTCTCATCTAATGTCCTCCTCTGAGATACCTCCAATCCTCATACCCTCGTCCTCAGTCAACGTTCTCCATCTTCTGCACCAAACACAATAAGGTGTGGGCATAACGCATGCAGGGGTGAGTATAATGATACTCAGTATGGACCACGATACCCTCAATATCTCACAAAATCAAAAAAGGGTAAACCACACGACATGAAATCAACTGACAACCCCACTTAGGTATATGCCCATACATATACCTAAATTATCAAGTATACCCATCTAAATCGTGATGAAACAAACTTCCAACCCCAAATCCGAAAGCTAAACTCTTCTATAAAGGAAAAAATACCAAGAAGATAAGTACCACACATGTACGCCACACAGAAGAATACCACCAAGGTATTACCACAATGGTAAGTACCACACAGGTATGGACCCATCTCAAACCAGGTATATCGTAGTTACAGTAGTAGAGATGATAAGATGTAACTACTGAATCATCTTACTCAATTAATAGGCTATGTTGCTAACCCACATAGGATGGCTCGGTGCGGACCAACATAGGATCGCTCGGTTTTGACCCACAATGGATCACTTGGTGCTGACCGACACAGAATCGCTCAGTGCTGACCCACACATGATCATTAGGTGGTGACCCACACATGATTGCTCGGTGAGGACCCACACTGGATCGCTAGGTGTTAAGCCATGGAGGATTGATCAGTGTTGACCCACATTGGATCTCAATGTGATGACCCAAACTGGATCACTCGGTGCTAACCCACAAAAGATCACTCTTCATTCTTCACGTCACAGCCAGCAACAGGGTTCCCGCACTATGCTCACTTTTCTAGGGGGGATCCATGACACTGGCCACTGTCCGATTCTCAATATACCATGAAGTCCCACATAGTAGTATCACAAAGGACCGGCACATTATAGGAGTCTCAACGCAATAGATAGTGTGTCAATCGGACACCAGGTCTGTATGTTATTAGCCTTTTAGTCCCAAGGGCCCACGTTGGGAAACCTGGCCAGCTGGACGGTCCGTCAGGCCGCGAGGGACCTAGGAGGCCGCGTGAGGCTACGAGGGGACCCTAAGGCCATGGGTGGTCAAAATACCATGGTGGGATGTTGATATCCATGAGTTCGTGGGGCAGCGTGGTGAGACTGCGGGTGCCTCGGGGGGGGGGGGGGGTGTGATGCTGCGGTCGCTGCGGGGCGGCGTGTAAGTGTGGCGGAATAGAGGCCCACAGGGTGGCGATGGCCACTGGTGGCAGAGGATGTGGTGGCACGAAGGCTGTGGGGCTCCAGAGGTTGGGCCGACAGAGGCCACGAGGTGGCGGAGGCCGTGGGGCAGCACCATTGTGTCGACACCTTCATTGCGGTCAGCGGTGGTCTCGATCACCATTCTCGTGTTCCACCGGTGCCAACCTCCGGTACCAGTCGTCTTCACCATCGAAAAGAACATGCCAATGAAGAATAAGGACCGAGGGGTCGGCCCATGCTTTTTTGTCTTCCACTCTCTGTGTTATGGTTGGTGCATGCGGCTCAAGAAAATCATAATTCAAGAACGTCCAACTCTAAAATTTCATACGAATCATGAATCAACTAATTTTGGTTTATCCTCATTCCCCATGTTTTTCATGAACGGGGAATTTAATCGAGAAAATTCATGAATTCAATAACAACCCCTACCTTGGAGGATTTTTGGTGGAGATCGTGAGATACAAATGGTGAAGACAAAGAGAGTGCCAACAATCTTCACTTTCATGGTCATGCTTTCGAAGTCGGTTCGAACTTCATCCATGTTCTTAAATTCTAGAGTGTGTTCTTCTTTGGAGAGTTTTCTCCCTAGTTCTCCCCCTTCTCTTTAGCCAACCAAAAATCCCCACCCACAAAAAGATGTGACAGCATAATAAAATATGTCTGTCCAATTTTAAATTTTTGTCACAAATTAAGTTAGATCAATTAATTAAATGAGAGTTGGCCTAATTAATTAATGTTGGGAATTGAGAGGTTTTCCCCCATAATGAGGGGTTCAGGTGGTCCCCACCACCATGCTTTGAATTGGGGGTTTTACTAGCTCAGCTTGTCCCCACCACCGAGCATTCAAGTTGGAGATTTTAACCCCTCGTGGTCCTCACCTCTATACCCTTCACATGGGAGGTTTATTAGAAATAAAATTAATGTTTATTTATTTTGTTTTTCATTCCCATGAAAACCCCAAAAACTATCATTCTCAATCGAACTACTACAGTCGAGGTGAAGGTCTTCATAAAGAAATACCGATATCGTGAGTTCTATGTTGCCCTCAGATCTCAATTCCAAACACTAGTTCAAAAGTTACAAAAACCTTCTTGTACGTTAACTGAACATTCCAAAAAAAGTTCATAAATTCATTCCAGGCACATCGGGCCTCAGAATCACACGCCGTTTGATTTTGAAGTCTCATAAAATTCCCATTTATTAAAAAGAATATTTACATTGATATTCCGGGTCTTTATAGACCACTCTAACTGACACATTGGGCATACACGCACATGAATTTATATATATATACACCCACCCCTAGTTGCATTGCACATATTCCCTCCGCAATGAGGGAATATATACAAAGAGGGAATATATATATATATATATATGCCCTACCCTATGCATGTACATGTAAGATACCTCGACACCTGCTGCTCAATCCATCCTAGAAATGTCCACACACTACACAAATAATTTAACAAAAAAATTAAATTATTATCTAATCTATAAAACGTTTCAAAATAACACATCAAGGAGTTTCACCAGTGACACACCACTTACATAACTCATAAAACCCATTTACAATATTATAAAAAGCACCTAATAAATTTAACCATTTCTAAAGGCCCTTTCAAATCGTCACATAAATCAGAAACAATTCCAAAACATGCATTCCATTGTTTAAACCATTTAAAATTTACATTAAAAAATACATGAAAACTCAAACCTGACATATTATGTATTTCCCTTAAAAAACTACACCGAAACACATTTACATAATCAAACCCACCATTGAAGACATACGCACACAAATTTTTTTTTCCAAAAATGTTTCACACAATTTATAAGATTTAATAAATATCTCAATAATTTTATAAATCTACTCCAATCGGTATCACGAGAATTTGAAGACAAGCGACAACTCAAAAACTTCCTATAAGGCCAAAAGAACACCAATAACATGAGAAAACAGAATTATTATCCCTTGTGAGATATTTTAAACCATCAATAATGTTTATAAGACACAATGAAAGGCTCAACATGGGTTTTCAGAACATCAAAATATTCATATCAAATAAACACGATACTAAACACCTAAAAATCACATTAAAACTCATGTAAATCTATATTGGAACCCAGAAAACTAATAAATGAGTATGCTAAATTAATTAAATTAGAAAATTAATACATAAAAAAATTCTTATATGTGGAAACACTTACCTTCGGTGGCCAAAAATCAAATTCCAACGCAAAAACATTGATCGTGTGCCAATCACACCACAAGAAACAACAATTTTTCCCTAATTAAAGCATTAGATCCAAAAACAAAAATATCGAACCAAAATAGAGACCCTTGAAATAACATTAGGGTTCGGCTAAGGCATGTACCCCGTAGATAATCAAAGACAACACCAAAATAGTGGAATTGGAAGGGAAAAAGGCTCACTAAAGGAATGGAGGTGGCTCTCCAGACGTCCTTAGCCGATGGTGGTCGTGCAATAGGGAGGGGGGATTAGTGAGTGGAGTTGGCTGGGCTAGCAGGGTAGTGGGGACCAGAGACGGTAGGGCTGTGCGAGGTCCCAGACGACCATGGAGGTGTGAGGTGGCTGGCCAGAGGCGCGGCATGGCTGGAGCCGGAGAAGGTTGGGGCTCTGGGTGCGCACTGGCGATCTAAGGGGAGGAAGGAGGGGGCTCGAAACGGGGAAAGGGAAATGGGGGGGGGGGGGGGTTGGCCGGGTATAATAGGTTTTGGACTTTTATTCTATGTAATATTAATAATAATAAGAATAATAATAATAATAATAATAATAATAATATTTTTATTATTATTATTATTAAACCATATTATTGTTGATATTATTATTAAACATTTTATAAAATAATGTATAATTTAATTTAACCTAATTTTTTTATTTATTCATTTTTCTCATTTACCATTAAAATTGAATCATTTATTTGTTTCGAATTACGAGACAGTTGCATTGCACGCCCATATTTGGATGCACTATTGAGCAATCTGCACCTAAATCGTGATGCCCAGTACTACCCATGTGTCGGGTCAAGTCGTGTGATTGTCACGTGGTTCTATAAACTCCGAGTGAGTCGCATCCCATAACTCTGACACACTAGGGAATTCGTGCGGGCACCATGTAGGTTCTCCTAACCACCCTGGATGACCGTGCAGTAGTGGAATTTTTTTTTCCAAAAAAACAAAAAATTAACTAAAGTAATTAAAATAATAAATCAGTCTGGTTGGGGTGTGACATGAGCTCCAATAGACACATATTCAGAGTCCAATTCATCATCTCTAGAGAAACATGGAGTGAAAATTAGTATCATAACACCCATGAACATGTACTTATGTTAGGTATTTAGGATTTTATTCAATTTATATTACTCTAGTATGAATAACCCCATCATTCTTGGAATCAACTCCAAATTCATAGGTACTGTGATTCCTAGATACCAATATGATTTCCAATGGTCCAATATTTATTGAGATGTGTTGAATTAGTAATTTATTTTCTTTTACATCCCACTATAAATATACCTCTATCAACTATATAATTAATTAAAATAATTTCAATTTTCTCCTTCATCCCACGTCTAGAAACATATACATGGGGGGATAATGAATATAAATTTATCAGATTTCAAAATTAATATATATATATATATTTTGTATGATCCATAAAATCTATGAAAACCATATCTACTACTCGTAATGGATAAAAATGAGAAGGGTTTATCCTTGAAATGATGTTACAAATAAAATTCCTACCAACTAATGTAACTTTCTCCCATATAATAAAATAATGATCTTAAAATATATATTAAAATAAATCCCATAACTATATTAATATACCTATTTTTTTATTATAACACATTAAACATCAAATTTTCACACATTGATCTTGTTCTCCAATTATGAGTGATCACAATCTTTGAAAACCTAACATCTTCCTCACTTCATCCAAAAGATATTTTGATGAAATGGAAAATATTTGAATACAAATAAAAAATAATGTTAACTAGACATCACTAGATAAATTAATTTATCATTTATTATATTGATCAGTATCCCGAAACATCACATAATAGTTTTCCTACTTTAATAGAATATATTTTTCAAGACCCTTTTCACTTCTACTTCATGGGTGTCATATTATTCCTCTTCCACTATTACTCAAAATAACAAATTCATGAAACTCTTTTATTAATTTTTTACTTTATTTTCTCTTATATTTCACATAGTCTTATTCTTATTTTTTTAAAATTAAATTAAAAATTCCTAAATAATGGTTCCACATCCTTTTTTCAACTTATCATAATTTTCCCCAATCCATTATATAACTTCTGACTATCTGGCCACCCATTATTGGTTTTGGGGCCCTCAAAGAAAGAGTTAATGTATAATTTGATTCATTCAAGTGGACATAATATCAATAAATATTTCAAATTGATTTTATCACCAATTCTAAAATGAACATTTAAATTGTTATTTGTTTTCTAAAATCATGGCACAACTACATATCTGACATTTCAACCATGAAATTACCAAACTGGTTTTCACACATCACATAAAAGCTACCATGATAAATGTATAATGACCAAAACCATTATGTTGTATACTTTTAAAAGCAATAAAAAAAGAATAGTAATATTTATTTATAGCCTCTCTAATTTTGATGTGGAATTTGTCTTTATTGTGTTACATCATGCTTCATTGTGCAACATCTTCTTATTTATCCCAAAAAATTATTTAACAAAGTATATATTTTGAATGGATTAATAAATTAATGATTTCATTAGTTCCTTCATCATGGAATTGACTTTAACCACAGTGAAAACCTATCCATTCATTGAAACAAAATAATCGTGAAAAATTATGGGCACACGATTACATTGTGGTCTTCATATCTTAAAGGACCAACTAATCCAAGAAGATATTTTTTTAGGAACATTATTTCCACACATGGTCTTTCCATCAAACATTAATAAGGTGTTGGTTGTCCTGTTATGGGATGATATGTGGAACAATTTAATGATATAATGATTCCATAGTCTAGAAGGATACTATAATAGGTCCACTCAGGATTTCATGAATTTCGTATCAACACTGACTATGTTCCATTGGGATGAAAAATTTTAGAGTTCCTTTGACGATTAGAGTTGAATTTTGAAATAAAATTTTATTTTGATGTAAATTAATCATTTTGAGGGATACATAGTTTATTATGATTCATCTGGTGCTTGTCTAGGTTGTGTACTTATAACAACACTGCAAATTATTTCAGACATTAACATAATTTGTTACATAAAATATTCACTTTATTGAATGTAGAATATCTAGAGGTATAATGTCTTTGGGGATTAGAAACATTATGTAACAACTTATAACATGAAATACACATCTTTATTGACAACTTATTTTACATTACCACACACATTATTTCGTACCTTGCATTGCATGAGATAACCTAAGGACATGTATAAGAAAAGTGTGAGCTATAAATCTCATTAAGGGAGTAAACAAAGAATAACATGAATAATATAGTAAATTTTAGGAAATAGTTATATATATAGATCATAATAGAAACATGAACATAAAGGCATGATATAACATGATTATAATAACATGGAAATGTGGAAAAAAATTAATCATGATATTTGCATGCTCCAAGGATCCATGAACACGAAGCATGATTAAACTCTCACTCCACATGAATTAGTGTGAGTAATACATAATTTCACTTGACTTATCATGATTCTAATCTTTACCCAATGCATTGGAGCACTATCCGGGTGCACCCTTCTTAATAATTTCATTTCATGCATAAGTGTTCCATTTGGATAATATATCATGGATTCACTAAAAATCATCATTTATTAAGTGATAAAGGAATGTGGAATTCATACCATAAACTGTATACTTAATATGTAAATTTCCATAGAGTTGGATTCCCTTTTTAGTAAAATGGGCATGGTATTCACTACACAATGATTTTGGATTGGAAAATATCGGTGCAATTTCAATTGCATAATGGTGTGACATAAGAATTCATAAAAATGTTTTATGAGAGAGAAATGGGTGTATCAAAATATTTAAATGATATTTATAGTAAGAGGGTCATAAATATACATTTCACAACCTATGTAATGTAATTTACGTTCATAATACAAGATAATTGTTGACTGTAAATGTGAAGAGAGAAATTCCTTACAAAATTTTGGCTTGGTAACAGGTGTATATGGGATTAATTAAAGTTTAAAAAAGATGTATATAATCCTTAAAACATAAGGAGGTAATTTTGGGGGATTTTTGAAATCATACACCAATATTTGTAATTGGAAACAAAATGGTATAACAACATAATAAAATTTAGACAAAATGGGAAGGGAAGAAATCCTTACAATGAAGTTTGATCCAAAGGCTTGGTAGAGGCATAAGAGAGGCATCATGGGATTTTGGGACGCCTTGGTAGGATACTAGATAGAGGAGGGAAGAGTAGGGAAGTGATCCAAGGGTTTTGAGTGAATAAATTTGGGATCTTGGGTGGGTTAATATAAGGAATGAGTGGAAATTCGTTATTATTTAGGATTTGGACACTAGAAAATAAACTTTAAAAAAACAAAAGAACCAAAGAGTTTTTCCAAATGAGATTGGAAAACATTATTTTATAAGGACTATTTACAAACATGTTAGAAAATTTGGCTTTCTTATGTAGAGGTGAACCATACTGTCATGGAAATCATTTTAAAAGTTAAAATGTTTTATATGCCATTGAGGGTCCACTAAGGCACCATAAAATAAATAAAAAAACTAAAATCACACTATTTTATAAGAAAAATAATATTGGATGAAAAACTACTTTAAAATATTTTATTAAATTTTTATTGAGTCATTATGTTGTCATGAAATATATTATCTATTTAAAAAGATTTTAATTTTAACAGAAAAATCGACTGCCTCAAAAAATTATGAAAATTTCACCATTGGATAATTTTGATGCCAAGATTCCGAAAATAATATTCATTTTATCTAAATTATTTTCTAAATATGGGAATTTTTTACTTTTAGAATAAAAACCTGCATTTATTGAAAATTCACATGTTTTGAAAAAAAAAATTGTTTTCAAACCATTACAGAAATTACAATTGTATACATAAAAATTATATGATCATTTATATTTCATAAATTTAAAATTTATTAATACAGATATTTTATTAAAATATTATTCAATTCCAAAAATACATTATTTCTTCAAAATAGATTTCGTAATTGAATGTTAAATAAAAATACTATTTTTCATTTAAAACCCATTCAACAGGTAACAATAAAGTAATGAATGTATATTCATTATACAAAAAAGAACAGAATCATTGTTTCTACGGACTTTTTACATAACCAATTATAACACCAGCATAAGATCTAAGGTTATGGTGCATGATGTTGACCGACTTTTGGGGGTGTCTCAGATAACATCGCTCGGGTTGTAATATCTATTAGCATCCACTTCTCTCAAGGGCTGTTCCATTCAAGATTAACGTGTTGATGATCAGAGTGGGATTGGTCAAGCGAAAATCCAAGTGAATCCCCCTCCTTTCTATACTCCGAAAAATGGGCTTTGTATGGAGAAATTGCACAAGATGAAGCCATGGCTTCCTTTTTCAATGTAAATTGGATTTGTTAAAGCCCTATATTTATATTAATTATTTGATCATTGTTCAATTTATATATTGTCAATGGTAATAATAATTAACATTATTTTGAAATCCAAAAAACATAAAACCAGAGAAGTGAATATACATTATTTAACCATTTTACACAATAAATCCATTAATTCAATCATGAGGAATTTATGTTAATAAAAGTTTGGGTTGTCACTATCATCCCCCAATAAGAAATTTCTCACTCGAAATTTCCTTTTCCGACACTAAAATAGAATCGAGTGACTCTGCTTCATCACTTCCTCTGATTTACACATTGCCTCTTCAAAATTTTAGTTTTACTAAATCTCCTTGCTGAGGGGCATTGTCTTATATTGTAGAACTTTTCCCCACGATCTATGATCTTCACTGGATTCCCTTAATAGGGGTGGTAATTTTCAAATGATACCAACTCTAGATTGAGTACATGTGATGGGTCAGGTATGTACTTCCTCATGAGTGATACATGTAATAAATTATGTACTTGAGATAGGTTCGGTGGGAGTGACAGTCAATATGCCACTTCTCCAAAGCGGTCTAGGATCTCAAAATGGCTGATGTACCTTGGACTAATCGTTACCTTATTCCCAAATCTCATAAATCTCTTCCACATTAATATGTGTATGAATACCATGGCTCTAGAATCAAACTATAGGACTCGTCAAGGATTATCAATATAGATATTTTGTCAACTCTGAGCAGCTTTAATGTGCCTCTAGATTGTCTTAACATTCTCCACCATTTCTTCGGCCATTCCAGGTGATAGGATTTTTTTCTCCCCATCATCATGCAAACATGATGGAGTTCATCACATCTTCCCATAAAGGGCTTCAAAAGGATCCATTTGGTTGATTGAGTAGAAACTGTTGTTGTAAGAGAACTCAACCAGAGTAATATGTTGATCCAATCCTCCTTTTAAGTCCACTTAGAATTCTCTCAACATGTCCTCATGTGTTTGAATAGTCTTCTTATATTGGCCATCAGTTTGAGGATGATAATTCATACTTATGATTATGGAAATATTCAGAGCATGTTGAAGAATATTCCAAAACATAGAGGTGAATCATGGATCTCGATCAGATACAATAGAGAGTGGTACTCAATGCAGCTTTACCACATCTCTAATATATATTCGTGGCATTTGATCCAATGAGAAATCCCCTTGAATTGAAACGAAGTGTGAACCTTTTTAAGATGATCCAAATCAACCTAGAGAGCATTGTTTCCTTTGTATGTCTTCAGATGTATGGTGATAATGTCCATGGTGTTTTTCTCCCATTTCCATGATTTTATTGGTAATGTTTTCATCGCCTCTTTAGACTTCTTCCACTCTTCCTTCACTTGATGACATACATAGCACATTGATGTATACTCAGTGATCTACTTATTCATGTCATCCCACCAATAATGCTCTCTCAGATCTCTAAACATATTTGTGTTTATTTGGTGAATGGAGAAATTTGAACAATGGGAATCATCCAAAAGATCATTCTTTAAATCCAGATTTCATGGAACATGTAGTGTTGTCCCAAATCTCAAAATTCCTTCTTCATTAACAATTAACTCTAAGGATTTCCATTTTTTGATATCTTCAACTTTCTTTTGAATTTCCACATCATCCTTTTGATCATTATTTAACTATTCAAAAAAGAGATAGTTGAGAAATTATTTGTGATATAATTGATGATGTTCCCTTCTTTATGATTCCTATGTCTTTATTCATCAAATATAAAAGATTTGATCCTTTTAAATTCTCATCAATGATATAATTTCTGGTTCATTTCGCCTTACAGAATACAACACCTTGTTCTATTTCCCATGGTGGTAATGGATTGAGCAGTCATAGTCTATGATCAGATCTAACCATTCTCATTGGCGCATAATCAACTATTTCTGGGTGAATATATACATGAGGCTTTGGTGATCCGTATAAATTTCATACATCTCCCCAAAGAGGTAATTCCACTATAATTTTAAAGTGAATATTATTATAGCCAACTCCAGATCATGTGTTGGATATTTTTACTCATGAAATTTTACATTCCCTAAATCATTGTCAATAAAATTGTAATTTTTAATCAATACAATACCCATTCCCTACTTGAAAAAAAACTAAATACAATAAAAAGTTCTCCACATGTGGGTAGTGTGATAACGAGCACAATGACAAACCTTTTTTTCAACTCCTTGAATCTCTCTTTGAATTCATCACTCCATGAAAAACATTAATCTCTTCCCAATTATATTAGAAAGTGCCTTGGACAATTGTGGGAAATTTCTCAAAAATCTCCGATAATATTCAGCTTACCCTAAGAAGGTACAGATATCCATGACTGATGTTGGCCTTTTCCTTCCCTCAATTGTACCTATCTTTGAAGGATTCATAGATATCCCATTTCTTTGTGATTATATGATCTAATAATGATACTTCCTTCCACCAGAACTCACATTTGATTTACATTACATAGAGATTATACTTTCGAAAGGTCTTTAGTATTGTTCTTAGATGCTCCTCATGCTCCTCCTTGGTTTTGTAGTATATTTCAACATCATCTATAAATAATACAAAGAACATGTGTATGTAATATATAAAGACTCTTTTAATCAAATCCACGAAGATTGTTTGAGCATTAGTGAGCCTGAAAGGCATTACTATGAATTCATTGTGCCTACACCTTGTACGAAAGATAGCCTTGGGAATATCCACTTTTTTCACCCATACATGGTAATAACCTGACCATAGATCCTCCATATATACATATTGTTCCCCACATAGCTTATCGAAGAAGTCATCGATTCATGGAAGAGGATACTTGTTCTTTATCATGATTTTGTTGAGCTTACGATCATCAATGAAAAGGCACTTTAACCCATCCTTCTTCTTAACAAAGAGGATTGGTGCACCCAATGGTGAAACACTTGGGCATATGAACCCTTTATTGAGAGTCTGCTATAGATGTTTCTTCATATCCTCAAGCTCCACAACAGCTATTCCATACAGAGTCTTGGATATTGGCAACTCCCCAGGAATAAGATCAATTTCTAATTCAACCTCTCTTATAGGAGGAAGACCAATAAATTCTTCAAGAAACACTTTAGAAAATTCCCTCACAATGGAAAAGTCTTCAAGGATGGTCTTTTCATTAGACTCAATCATCCTAGAAAGATAAATGTCCTCATAGTGCAGTAATATCCATTTATAAGAAGACGGTTCTAAAAAATATTAATCCTTCTCATTGCACTTGTATGAAATCCGGGGTCGATTCTCTATATGGAGAGCGATTTTCTTCACATGGAAATTTATATTGGCTATATATATGTAAAGGAAATCCATCGTAATAATTTTATGAAATTCCCCCATAGGGAGCATGAATATGTTCACTAGTATTTTCAAACAATAAAATGTGATATGATACAAGTTATATTCATGGGATGTAATGATTTCCCCATTTGTCATTATCACCAACAAGAAAACGTCAATTATTTTTGGTGATGTTTGTATTGTTATACTAATCATTTGGGATATGAATGAATGTGCAAAAACCTAATCAAAATGTACGTTCAATATTATTTAATTAATAACTACTGTACCTATCACCACTTCATTTTTGGGGATCTCTTTAGCATTAGTTATGAAAATATATCTCTGTTTCTTCCTTTGAGGTTATTGTTTTCCTCCTAAATCCCTTGTCTTAGGGAAATAGTTTTCAAAGTGCTCTGGTTCTTTGCAGTTAAAAAATGAATAGTGCGTTGTTGGTTTAATTGACTGTTACTCTCCTCTATTGCAGTCGTGGGTTTTTCTTATCAACAGTTAATGGCCAAGTTCCCTTCTCTTCATCACCTAAAGCAGTTCCATTCCCCCTTCAGGAAATTTTTGTGGTGCTTCTTTCTAAACCATTGGCATGTGGGGTGCTGTAAATTCATATCACCATTGGATTTATCCATCAGACAGCGAGTATTAAATTTCAAATTATGTTTGTTATCCCCATGAAACCCCAGAGATTTGTTGATCTCTATTTCGACTTTGAGGGCACATTAGACAATTTCCTCATAGCTCATAAAGTCACAGATCACTTCGTCTTTCTGTGGGCTAGGTTTTAGCCCACAAAAGAAGAAATAAAACATGCATTCATCGGTAGTGACAACGCAATAGGAATAACATGCATGCCTTGTAATTTTTTCATCATACATTGTGATGGATTCTTGGTGTTTTTCTGTGTGGGTAAGAAAGTCGCTTTTAAATTTAATTCTGAGGGTGTGAGGAAAAAATTAATCGATTTTTTTTTTCAGGAAATCCTTCCATTCCAACGCCTCAATATTTCCTTCAAGATTCTTATTTTTTATAAATTTCCACCATTGATCAGCTTCACCCACAATACAATAAGTTATAATAAGATTCTTCTCTTATTCAGAACAGTGATTGGAGGAGAAGATCTTTTCAATGGAGTTGATCCACTGTTCTGATGTTGAGGGATCATGTGATCAATTAAAAGTAAGAGAAATTTTTCTCAATAAGATCTCCATAGTGACTTGATATTTCATAAGGGATTTGAACATTCCTATTGACCGATTTTTCTATTCAAAATTCGACTTTACTAATTGAGTACATTGACAAAGTTTGTGATTACTGTTCTCAACGGATTGGGCATCTCATTAGAATAGTCGTCACATTGATCTTCACATCATATGTTAGCATGAGTCCTCCTATTAACAACCATTATCTCGTCTAAAAAGATACATAGAGGTAACCCATAAAGGGTAATCTACAGTCATAATGGGATAAATTATAAATTACTTTTTTTCCTTAAATTATGAATTTATATGCTTTAATCTATGTTATTCATAATCAAATTTCCAACATATATTCCTAGGGGAATTTATTTATTCCCTTTACAGTGGTTCATACTATGCACATTAATTTACAAAAGCATATCCCCCAAGAGTGTCATAAAAACGTTTGCAGCAAGGCCCGTTGTCGTGCACTGGTTCCCGTTCGAGTCAAGCTCAAAGTTGTGTTTCTAGGTTTTACCCATAGATACATATGTTCCAGAGCTACCTCTACCTCCTCATATCCATACAAGGATGTATTTTATTGATAAACCATATACTCAATATTCACCAAAATTTTAGGATTATTTTTTTTATATTTAGTATTATCCATAAGACATTCACTAGGGGCTTCTAATACTAATCCAAAAAATTACTAAATATATCCTCTCAGACCAACTATAACAACCCTTCACTTTACTTCACAATTAAACATTATTTATTACAAAAAATACTCACTTGATAAAACATAGAATATTGAGAGGTATAGTGTCTTGGGGGATTCAGATGATTATATATGAACTTAAAACATGAAATACACATCTTTATTGAAAATACATTTTTCATTACCACACACATTATTTCGCAGTTAACATTGCATGGGATAACCTGAGGACATGTGTAAGAAAAGTGTAAGGACCCTGATTCCCAGGTTCCCATGGGGCATGATGTACTAAAAATTTATTACAAATATTTACAATAATACATCATGTCCCATTACTACAGAAGATCATGAGGCTCATGATTCTTGGAAACCAGCTGCTTCTGAAAAACTTCTTTAGTACAAATTCATGCCTGAAAATTTTAAAACAAAAATGTAGGGTGAGAAAAATATGCCCAGTAAGGGGTTTTAAAACGTTTAAAGAAAATTATTTCTCAAAGAAGTCATTTTGAAGATGATAAAAAACTTCATTAAAATCAATGCATTATCTTTTTCTTAAAACATGTAAATCCAACATTCTTGAAAACCACTTACACATAAAAGAAGTAATTTTATAAAATAAACTTCAAAGAAGACATAAATCAGAGATCACAAGCATGTGAAAAATAAAGGATGCATAATTTACAACCCAATTACTTTAGTTCTAAAAGATTGTGTGTAATCAGGGAAAACATTCATATCATGATTCATTGGCCCATAAAGTTCTTATAACAATATACCACATGTGTTAAAGTTCATATATCATAATCTCATTCTCATAGTCGAGGGAAATTTTCAACTAGAGGTTGTCCTATTAGTTGAACTATCCCCTAGTTGACCATTTATCATCACATGCGGATGGAATGTATAATGCCAGACTTTGTCAAGACCTTACGTCATGACCATAAAACATAACTTAATACGGTTCAAGGCTAACCACCTACCCCGTTTCCATGGTAGCACAAGCCAAGTCTAACCGCCAAGACCGTCGCACATAACGTCTCATGAGACTCATCCTTTACCCAATGCATTGGAGCACTGTATAATTCCGGGCACACCCGTCCATAATAATTTAAGTCCAATAAATCCCTCACATATTTGACGTGGTCTTACATTCATAGGGTTTCATTCTTACATTCATTAAATATCATACCTTTTCATATGCATATTTCCTAGTCAGTGAAGAACTGTACCAACATTAATAAAACTAAGACATGGGTAATAAAAACATGTTCACATTAGACATTAACATAACAATTGAAAACTTGGACTTAAAGGAAAGCTTCAAATGAACATATACACTTTAATACTTCATACATCGCAACCCAGAGTAGAAACAAGGTCATTCATATTTAGAACATATGCTGATAAATGGGTGTAGTGGTAGTTTATTTAATATTGTGAGCATACCCTTATATTTACACAGTAAAGCTTACATGGTGTTTTTATCAGTTTAGCTTGGGTAGTAAAGTATGTATAAATATGAATATATATACAAACTGTAAAAATGTATACATGGTTATTGAAAAATCCATTTGCACACTAAATAAAGATCATCTTAAGACATTTCTTTAATGAATTTTGGGTTTGAAGAAAACATATTGATGCGAGGTTGTATATACCAATATATGTATATGTTTAAATGTATATACATATATGCATAGGTAACCAAATTAAACTATATTAAAAGAAAAAGAATGTTTCTCCAGATATACTTACTTTAAACATGATTACAGTTTGGTAAGACCAAGTGGGGTTTTTACACATGAAATATAATTGTCAAAGTGGTTTCCACAATACCCAGGTAAAATCACCATTTCATAAAAACAAAATATTTGACAAACATGATGATAAATGATACTTGTCCTTTGGAAAACTATTTTTTTATTGGAAACACATTTTAAACCTTACGTATTATATGTACTTACATAATTTAATATCGCACTTGACAGAACAAATTTTAAGAGTAGATTGCAACTTGGTCGGATCATCATGTTATATAGTGATAAATTTTAAAGAAAATAATCATGATCGTCCTTATGTTCCCACATAAATGTACATATACATCTATGTATTCATATGTACATATATAATACATGTACTTGTATTTTTTTCACGTTCATAGGAATTACCCGAAATCCCCATTTTTCATTGGGTGGAATAAAACAAGGGTTATAAAAATATAAAAGAAATATGTATACTTTCATATATCATCTTATATATATGTATATAAATATATATACACAAGGTATATATAGGTATATTCAAATACCAGAACCGAAATAAATCAAATCCCCAGAGTTTCCCTTACCCCGATTTGGGTTCTCAATACAGAAGAAAATATAAAAGGTTCTCAAAGCCATGAATATGTGTATACACAAGGTTTATATACATATAGGTTTATATATAAACATATATATATATATATATATATATATATATATATATTCTGAAGCTAAAAAAACAATGCAAGACTTGTCCGCTTACCTTCGCTTGGAGAGGAGGTAAAGGATTTGTAGGAGACGTCGACGAGGTGGTCGATGGTGCAAGGAAACAGAGTGCAAAAACAACCTCTCTTCGGTGAGAACCGAGGTTTAAAAACAGGGAGTTCCTCCTTGCATGGAGATATTGATGGGGCATCCGAGGGCCGAGGTGGTGCCTAACATGTGGAAAGAAGGGGAGAAACCGGGTCCACCGCAATCCTAGATGAAGAAAAAAAAGGACATCATATTCCACTGGTTATCACGCGCGAGAAAGAAGAAGACACGCGGGGAAACATAGATCCGAAAAAAAGGGAACGTCCAAGATTAAACAAGATTTGATCGGACGACCCTGATGCGTTGCGGTGTAAAAAAAACCAACGGCCATGACGATGCGATGCTCTAAAAAAAGCGAGGGCCTCACCGGTTGTAAAAAAATTTATATATATACCAATACATGCATTAACAGGACCCATGGGTCATTGCACATAGAGAATACATTAAATGTTAGGCAATAGAAATATTTATGGAGCATAATATAAATATGAACATAAGATCCTCATATTTCACGATTACCAAAACATGAAATTGTGGCAACAACATTTGACATGATATTAATAGGACCCATGGGTCATTGCACATAGAGAATGAGTAAAACCTCATTGAACCTAAATTAACATGATTAAACCATCATTTCACTTGACATATCATGAAACTGATATTTACCCAATACATTAGAGCACTATCAGGACGCACCCTTCTTAATCATTTCTTTTCATGCATAATTGTGCCACATGGATCATAAAACATGGATTCCATAAACATCATCATTTTTTCCCAGATAATGGAATGTTGAATTAATATATCAAACCATATAATAATCATGTGAATTTTTATAATGTTGAATACCCTTGATAGAGAAATGGGCATTTTATTTATTACCCAATGACTTTGTCTCGGAAAGCTTGATGAAATTTCTACAGCATAACGGCGCGACAAAAGAATTCATAAAAATGGTTTATGAGAGGGAAAGGGGTGACTCATCATATTTAAATGAAATAGAATGTAAGGGGGATATATTGGTACATTTACAAACATATTTAATGGAATTTTGGTTCAAAATACAGATGAATGTCTTGATTGTAAATGAAAAACAAAAAATTCCTTACGGAATTTCGGGATGGTAACAGGTGTACATGGTAGGAATTAATGAGAGAGAAAGAGGTATCTAATCATTAAAAAATAAATAGGTTAGTAGGGGGGAGGTACAAAATAATACTCGAATATTGATAATTTAAAAAAAAATTATAACAAAAAATTGATAATTGAACAAAAAATGAAAAGGGAATAAATCCCTTACTCCGAATTGTGATCCAAAGGCTTGGGAGAAGATTGATTGGGGATAATTTGGAGATTGGGTCACCTTGTGAGGATTCTAGAGAAAGGTTGGTAGAGTAGGGACGTGTGTCAAGGGTTTTTAGTGATGGTAAGTAAGTTCCTGGGTGGATTTATATTGGAAAAGAGTGGTAATTCGTTATTATTTAGGTTTTGGACACAACACCATAAACTAATAAAAACCACAAAAAAACATGGTTTTATCCCATGGGTTTTTTAAATGAGAGTTGAAAAATTTATATAATAAATCCAATTTCGAGAAATCTTAAAATATTAGGATTTCTTATGTGGAGGTGAGTCACACTCTCAAGAAAATCATTTTAAAAGATAAAATCTTTTGTAAGACTTTGATGGTCCACTAAGGCACCAAGAAATTAATCAGAAAAACCTAAAATCAAATTATTTTAATGTTCAAACATATATAGGCCTAATATATACTTAATAGTATTTTATTACATCACTAGTGGAACATTATGATGTCCTAAAAAACAATATATTATTTAAAGGTATTAAATTTTTACCCAAAAAATCGACTGTCTTAGATAATTATAAAAATTCACCATTGGATAAATATCAACAACCTCATTCCAAAATTAATAATGATTTAACTAAATAATTTTCCAAATAAGTTAATTTTTACTTTTCAAACCAAAACCGGTATTTATTGAAAATTCATGGGTTTGGAAAAATAGTTTTCAAACCATAAAAAATTACAATTGTATTCATAAAATTTATACAATCATTTATATTTAAAAAACACTTTAGTAATAATATTATTTTATTAAAATATTATTTAATTCCAAATAAATCATTACTTTTTAAAAATAGATTTCTTAATTGAATAATTACTAAAAATACTATTTGTGATTTAAAATCCACTTACAAAGTAACAATAATTAAATGAATGTATGTTCTTTATGAAAAAATAATTCCCATAATCATTGTGCAGGGGAATTATTACATAACCCCTTATAACACCCACATAAGACTTAAGGGTATGGTGTGTGATGGTGGAAGACTGTTGGGGTGGCCCGGATAACATCTCTCGGGTGCTAATCTCTACAAACTTCTACTTCTCTCATAGGTGGTTCTGTTTAAGATTAACATGTTGAATGTCGGCCATGGAATGGTCAATAGTGAAGTCCAATGATGCCACCTCCATTAGGAGCTCTAAAAAATGGACTTCATATGGATATATTCTACTCGATGAGGCCATTCCTTCCTTTTTCCGAGTAAATTGGATTTGTTAATGCCCTTTATTTACAATAATATTGTGATTATTGTTCAATGGATCTATTAGAATTTGTAACAATTCTTAAATGTATTCTGAAATCCAATGACCTAAGACCATATCAGTGAATATGTTTTATATGACCATTTTATATAATAAGACATTTAATTAGATTAAGATGAATTTCATTTAAAACAATTTTGGTTATTATAGTACTTTAAAAAATTTATCATGTTTTTAGCTATGTATCTCTTCATTTTGGGTCACATGATAAATATTACCCCCCTCACGATTTTGATCTTACTATAAATATTCTTGTTCTTATAATTTGGTGGCCTTTTATTTTTTAGGGATACAATCACATTTTTTCAAATCATATGAGTTTAATCTAAATAAATAATTAGGACTTGAGCCTCTAATAGATATCGTGGATGGAATACCTCCATAAATTGAACATCGATATTTCGGATACCATAGGGAAGAGGATTTATGTTTCTACTATTATTTATTCTATTTTAAAGTCTATGTAAGTGTTATACCTTATAAGGATATTTAATTAGTAGAATCTTGACATATAATAGTGTGTTCCAGGTTTGATTTGCATAAGTGTTATGTTATTATATTCTATAAATTAATATTTTCAGTACGATCAGGAAAAAATTATTATATTAGAGGAATCAAGGAATAAATAAATGGATGAAGAGGTGATGACTTATAACTCATTGATTTGGGCCTCAGGGCAGCCTATCTTTTGTTTCTCATAGATCTAGGTTTCCTTTAGTGGCACTCTAGTGGGGGATGCATGCATACCACTTCTCTAGCATTGTCTCCGCCTCCCCTCTTTCCTTCCTTTCTCCCCTCCCCTTTGTCCCACTCTTCATCTTCCTCCCTTTTCTTTATTCTAAAATTCTCTAAATCCTCTATATTCGTTCATAACTACCTATTGAATCCCATTAGTTTTTCCTCTGCTCACCCCTTTTAGTTACCGCATTTCTGACTACACTATAGTCTACTGTGCTGGTTTTATCATGGAGGTTTGGGATGTGTAGGTTGAATCGTGTCAGTGTCCCAGGAACACGAAAACATTCACGGTGGAATCGATAGTCGTGGTTGGCAGTTCTAGGAAAGGAAGAGATTCTTCGTGGTGACCCACCACCTCATACACTGCTCTAGCTTGTTTCTCCTTCGTCACTCTACCTTTCGGTCTGTTACGGTGGCTTCTAGAGGCATTGGGATGTGTGGTTTTTTGGTCGATGGTTTTTTAGGAGGCACACCCCTTATCATTTTCGATCAATGTTGTAGTTATTTCACAAGATTGATTGTAGTTCATATCGATGGTATGGGTTTGTTCAATGCTAGAGGTTCAGGTTCTTGAATTTCGTTATAGTTCGAAGGAGATTTCATGATTTGATGATGGTTAGTTTATTCAGTTTCACTTTACTTTTCTATTCAGATTTGGTCCTCTACGTCGATGACTCTAACACTGCTAATGTTGGTTAAGATGAACTCGTTCTGTGTTTCTATCAATGAGGTTTCTCTGATCTCAAAACTTTCTGGTGTGGTGCTGGATTGGGTAAAAGAGGATTGTGCAGGTGTAATCTTCAGTGGGGTTTTTTTCCAGTGTGGTGACCAAGGAGTCGATGGATCAATTTTTGGTGTGGACGGACACAGTGTGGTGATGATAATGGTGTTTTAAGGATGTGATGATGCACATTTCATGGGTGGCAGCGTGATATGTAGAATTTGCCTATTTTCGAATTTCAAAAATGGGACCTTCTTTGAATATTGAATATCTATGGTGTGATCGGTATTGTATGGATCCAACATTTCCGTGAAATTGTGTCTTCATGAAAATAACAAAAAAAATATTTCTAGGATGGAATCCATAAATGATAGGGTGACCATTTATGGTTGGTCTATCTCTTATATTGGTATTATACTCATGAAGGATATTTTTTTGCACTCCATGAACCGTGAAGAATTCAATATTATGAGATTTCTATATTTTTTCATGGTTTATTCATCTTGAATGTATAATTAGATATTATTATATTATATAATAATTTTGGTGGTTGGGTATATGTTTGACATTATTAATTATATTTTCCATTATTTCTCATGTAAGGAGATAATGGTAAAACACCGAAAGCCTTATGGTATTCTCAATCCACTTCTAGTTTGATTTGGGAAATTGGATTAGGTATCCATGGACCAGGTAGTTGAGTAACGATTGAATACATGTGTTAATAATGTTGTAAAGGTGGGGATTGTTCGGCAGAAAAAATTGGATCATTTCATTCCTATCTGGGATGCCACTAAAAATGACAATCTGGGTAATCTATATATGTATGATATTTTTATTAAACAAAGGGTTTATTCTTCATTTGTTTCAAATAGGGATCCATTATATACCAATGAATTATGGAAGAGTATATTTGAGAAAATGGGGACTCGTGTTATGTTGGGTATAGCTTATAACCCACTTATAAATGGTCAAACAATGATTTCAATTCAAATTGGGGAGGGTATTCTCCATACCTATGTCTTTGATTTGGGTGTTCCATGTGACAACCATCTTGGATACGTTGTGTTGGTGCATAACAATAATTACCAAACATCGATCAGACTGGATCAATTGAAGGATTTATATGTTCACCAATCCAAGTCACTCCTATGTTGGTAAACTATGTGTGGGGACTCTCTTGATACACCAAATATTATTTTGGTGAATTTTTTTGGGATTCAGGACATACATAGATGATTACATACATCATAGAGTTTGTTGAAATTACTTGTGGGTCAGGGGTATTGTTATCTAGGTTTTTTCCATGGTGACCATGTCTTCATGAATGTTTTCCCCTGATTGGTTCACTACTAACCCTGAAAATATGGAAATATGGCTCTGAGATATTTTGTTTCAGGTCACAAAGATACATATCCAATTTTATTATATATTTTAATTTATAGACTATTTGATGTGTGTTCATGATATTTTTCACATATCACATCTTAGGAAGTATAATCATGGCATAGGAACTACCTCAATGACACATTCACTCCATGAATTTGATTTTTGATGTGAACTTATTATTAGGATAATCCTTAAATTCTATTAAAATTATTAAAAAAATTCATTACATGAATTACATGAACGTATTTAGATCATTTCTTTGCAATTTTTTTAACTTGTGATTGTTTTTAGAGTATATTCAATTCATGAGATTAATTCCATGAATATGGGACTCATGATATGAATAATTCCGGAATAGTATTTATTTATGGAATATAATATTGAGTAAAAATTAATTAATATAAAAACCTACACCCTCAACCATTAGGTCTCTTATAGGTTATCTTTGGTGATTCCCTTCCCTCTATATTTCCTTATTTCTCTTAATGATCTTTAGTAGGGTTGGTTTCCCCTAATTTGGTAAGTGTTTCATTTTCCTTTAAAAATAATAATTATTCTTATGATGAAGTAGTGTGGGGTTGTTTTTGTGGGTATTTGTGATTATATGATGACACTTATTTGATCCCTTTTAGATCCATTACATATCTATGTTTCATTTCTTTTTTTCTTATGGTTTATTGATCCTGTAGTGTTCGATGTGTGACATGAGATTGATGAAGGGGATTTTATCTCTATCCTAGGATGAATTACTAATAATTTATCATGGATTATTTTCTTCATTAATAAATTAGAATGAATTATTTTTGTTGAAAAATGGGTCTTTGAGAAAATATGGTTTTCTTTTATTTTGGTTAAATAATTGTTTTTCCAAATCATTATGAAATGGATTTTGAAAAATTGGTTTCAATGAATATTTTTATGGAAGGGTTGTTTGGAATTTTATTGTGAAATATGAAAAGACATTTTAAAATTAGTTGATGAATATAACACATCTAAATCATTGGGTACTTATGTGGAAGATGTAGTAATGGGACTTGTCTTCATATCTTGTTGATAGATTCACTCATGGGTTGGTTATCTAACCCTGAAGCCATGTTTCATATCGACCTGACCATTAAATTATTGAAACGTTCACTCTTTTGGTGTTTTTATTTCACTTAGTCCCTATGTACTAGTGATTAGAGTGTGAAGAATTTTTTGTCATGTTATGAGTTATATATCTTGATTAAACTATTTTTATCTGAGGCATGGTTATCATTACACCTTGATTTTTAATATTTTGGATTTTATATGAAATTTTATATGCCATTATAATTTTTTATTGAATTTATGATTTGTACTATTTTAACATTGATTATATATGAATTATGGAATAATTAGATCTATTTACCATGCTTTTATATATTGACTACATAACTATTTATCACTATTTGTTTTTAAGGTAGATAACATAAGGGATATTGTATAGAGACATGATATGAATCACCTGGGGGATACCCCACTAAGATAATTTTGCTTACACACTGTTCATTCCATTGATAATGTTAAACCTCACATTTTATTTGGATATATTAGAAGCCAAGTCACCATGGAAAGGAGATGAGTTCTAGGTCATCCAATTATGGATAGCTAATGGTGAGATGGTGGGACATTTCCCACATATTATGTGGATTAGTAATTTTTTATTTTCATTTTTCATTATGGTTTTTATACTTGAACATTGGAGTTTTTTCATTTTTCTAAATTGTATCCATATCATTATTTCCCTATGTTTATGGAATATAAATTTCAATATATTCATCTCACTATTTCATTCTACTATGTATATATTCAATTAATCTAAATATAAGATGGGGGAAATCCTTCCCATGGGTTATTTTGATTTCCGATGCCTAGTTTACATCCCATGGGACCTTGGAACGACATCCATGGAAATAAAGGATTGGGTCTGGAATTCATATAAGAGGTTATCCTGATACATTTCATTATATTTATGATTCTAGAAATATAATTAATTCCTTATCCATGTGTCTGTGTAGACTACTACATCCATGAAGTGATGGCATTGATTTCTAATTGGTACCTTATATAGATTATTTTAATATATTATATAATAAATATATAATATATTTTTATAACTATTTATTATTTTGAACGATGTGTAATGTGAATTTTTTGCGAATCATAACACCAAAAAATATGTGAAGAATAGAAATTTTGGCACCAATATATTGAATTTAATAAAGAATTGATAACAAATGTGTAATTGGAAATTAGAACAGAATAATACAAATATAAATATTAATATGGTTCTTTTATAGATCTATAACAAGATTAAATCTTCAAACGAGCCTATACCCTAGTAGTACATGCTTATACTTGGAATCATAAAGACCCACCATCAAATCTGGGCAAGGACTAATTTTTGGGTACTGTATCTACACTATAGCAATGACGGAACATTAGCGGCGATGACACTATAACATGAACTGTAGCGATGGCAGTACTGTAGCAGGTACTGTAGCATCCCGGGTACTATAGTAGTACTATTCACCAACGGACCCATTGGGCCATGAAAATGGGCTTTCAAGCTTAGTATTCAGGCCACATAGCCTTAGGTATTCGAGCTATGTTATAGGTCTCCATCTACCCAGTATAAATAGGTCTCAGATATAAATAATAAAATGAGGCTTTTTCCTTAACCTTTTAAAAACAATTTAATTTCATATATATGGGGTTTTATTGTGTATAATGAAATTTGGGACCCGATGTAATGTTTTATGTTATAATATCATTATTATCAAGATTATTTATATTTCAATTTATATTGATGGAAACTATATGATCTTTTATTATTAAATCCCAAATATTTTCTCCCCATATTTTAATTTATTATTATATTTATGTATTCTTTATATCTTACTGTTATTTTTTACTATAGAAGAGAAAATGACTTTTTTATGAAATCCAAAGTTATTAATCTATTTATAATCATTAAATATTTTCATCGATGAAAATGGTCATTGAAATGATTTTGTAATGTTATTAACTATAGTCAAATATTTTGGTAAATTTATTTTCAAATATATCTAAATTTATTTTTGATGTTTAAAAAATAAATATTTTCTATGATTTCTTTCCAGGTTATATTTTACTTTATACAAATGTGTAATTCCCTAAACATATAAAGTAAGAACATTGTATTTGATAGTGCGTCAGAGAAACTACATCGAGCCGTAAGAGAATATAATATTATGATACTTTAAAATATATTTACTATTTTAAATAAATTTAAACTATGATATAGCTTGTAATGTGCATGATACCATGTTTTCTTGCATCTCACATAAAAACAATTTTTTTGAAATCTTTTATTACACGCAAGACTTTGTCTTAATGAATAACAATATATTATTATTTAATATAATAATATATAAACTCACCTTCAAATTTGTTTAAATGAATAGTATTAACCAAATTAGAAATATTTATATATTATATATTTAGTCAAATGTTATTACATTCATCAAAACGATTTTACAGTTATAAAAAAGAATGAATCCAATTTTCCACATTAAAAGGGTATATTTTTTAGATATGATTTAGCACCTTTTATTTTCACTCTTATATTAAATAAATTTTTTAGATACCTTATCAAATAAATATTCGAAATTAAACTTCTTATTTGAATGTTGAATATATAAATTTTATTTGTTTAAATTTTTTGTATTTTTTTATAAGATTCATGTTTCAATGAATGGTGAAAAATATACTGAATATTAATTGAAAATTCATTTTTTTATAAATAAATTATAATGTGAAATTATATATTTGATTTTTTTTAAATTACAATAATATAATATTTTATCATTTAATATAATATATGAAAATGAAATCAATTTAATATTGAATTTGGAAATAAAAACATTTCAATCTTTAATAAAATATCAATTTAAAAACTTGTTTTTCTGTTCCATCAACATGATGAATTTAGAATTAATAACTAAAACATTCATGTTCATAATTTTAAAAAATAGATTATATATTTTTAATCAGTTGACCCAAATTATTTAAATAGGTTCCTTTTATTTGTATACATTATGGATAGTAACTTTATTAAATTCTTTTATTAACATGGTTAAAGTTAAATAGAGTAATTAAGGGTAAAAAATTAATATTATAAATATTTGATAATTTACCTAGCACTGGTACTAATTTTATTGGATGGGTGGTTCTCAAATAAAATCATCCATAGGTATATTTTATGTCTTCTTAGAGACAATTTTCTTAATTTAATCATTTTTTGTATTTTGTTTTAAAGAAAGTCTAATATGCTATTCTCATTTTTTTGATAATGTTTACATTTTCTATATTTCATAATTCACAATATATATTCTACTATAATTAGTATATTAAAATATATAATATTCATCCTCATAATTATAATTTATTTTTAACATTATGGAAATAAATCATTACATTAATGTCTTACAAAATAATGTGGTTGTAAATTATTAATTAATATGAATATAAATTAAATGATATTAACTATAATAAAATAAATTTAATTTTAGATATTTAATTTCATTAAATAATTTTATAGTTGTCCAAGATGTATTGGGGATATATTGATGGTTTTTGTTTGAACATATAATTTTGTTATAATATTCTATAAAATTTGAGTAATGAATAAATTATATTTAATTATATGTATAAAATTAAAGAAAATATAAAAATAGGAAACCATTTTTCTATATGTTTAAATTTTTCACTAATGATCTATTTATTTTTCTTTTAGTGTTTTATTGTAATTATATTAACCATTATGTAATAAAACCCCATATTGTCATGGACATTTTTTAAGAGATTAAATAATGGTTAATGATAGAAGATGAGGGTACTAATATGTCCTAAAATTGTCTAAAATAATTTGGATGAATGTTTTTAGATTCATACTCCTAATATAATCCTATTAAATCACATTTTGTTCTTTTTTAATCTAAAAATTAACTTATATTATTTTAATATTTTGAATGTTTACAAAAGTGCCCCTAACCTCAATTATGATAGGGGACCTCCTCTCTCTCCTCCTTACACCACTTTTATCTTCATATATTATCCAAAATATAAAAAATTAATCTCCCAAATTACCTAACCTCATCTGGAACACCTCTAATTCAGAGGAAATCTAACCAAAGAAGTCATTTGGAATTAACCAAAAGAAGTTACCAAAATAAGAGATATCATTCTTCAATGGTCACATTGGTTTCATTTATATCTCCACCCATTTAATTATTTTCTAACATTATTATATAATAATCTAAGAATAATAAAAATAATTATATGATTATATGCTAATATATTGACATACATATTCACACACATCCATCACATGGGATACACAATCGTCATTCATATGTATGGTGGACCACAACCTGACAAACTGATCTCATTCGTTCTTCCATTTACCACATTCAAGGTAGGGATAATGATGGATTCATAGTTTATATATGATATATAAATACTATTTATAATTTATTTATTAATATTTAATTCTCATATAAAATACACTGTTATGCACTCAATTTGTGGGAATACGATAGCATCGTTTATGGTGGTCTGGACTACCTTCTCTTGAAAGTGTTGTGATTTGTTCATGTTGTACAAGGTATTTATGAAGGTTTATTTATATAAAAATTTGTGAACTATATAAAGTAAATGTGATACTATAATTATAATATTCATCCGTTTATTTTCATTATTTTAATATGGAAAATAAATAGATGTAGAGTACTTGCATACGTACAACATATATTATCCCCAAACGGTGCATTTCATTTAATATCTCCAATTTTTATATAAATATATTTATACTAAATTTATTCGATAATTGAATCCTGTTTTTTAGTATGAATATAATGAAATAATGATCTAATTAATAGTACTAACAAGTAATAAGTCAAATAAAACTCGAAAGATTAGTCAATTTACACCCAGAATTGTGAAAATAATGAATGATTACTAACAAACGTGTAATAAGATTTTATAAGAAGATCATATATGATATTATAAATATGATTATGGATATGATATAAGTTAGTGAAATTTAAAAAAAAATTATACATGAGTTTACAGGACGTTCACCATAAAGGAAACACAAGGTAAGATAATACATATCAGTTTCATTTCATTGAGGAATATTGTAATGTTACATAACTAGTTTCTCTTACATGGTTTATATAATATCATTTGACATGTTATATCATGGATACAAATATTCTCATGTTATTATATGTTTAATTCAATTTTATTCCTTCCTCTAAATTATGATGCAAATGTTTCAAAATTGTATGGGACACTTTGCAAAGATTAATAATTATATTCCTTAAGAACGTGTTAATGATATTTCAATAGAATTTTCATTCATCTATGACAAAAAACCCCATTGTTACTTATCATAAATTTAAAAATTATTTATAAATTCAAATTATTTTCTAAATATTTATATTTGATGATAAGTCACATTATTTGTAAATTAAATGTATTATTCAATATATGTGGAATGCTTTTAACTGACAAACATGGGTGGGGTCCGTTTATAAATATCCATATGATGAATAGATTGGTTCTCATGGGGAAAATTAAGTTTCATATATTATATACTTTTATGCATGTAGTTTTGATCCTTTTTATGAATTTTCTTTAAGGTATACATTTTTATGTTCCCCAGACATGATGTTCAATAATTAAGCATTTACTTCATTCAAAATTTGTTTGTTATTATTATTTATCCATGCGATATATTCTCTTGAATTATCTTTGGATGCATTTTATTCACATAATATTTATTAAATGGAGTATGTTTTAGTTAATTAACTTTCCATATTGATTATTCCTTATCAAATTATTTTAATGTAATTTTTTATCAGTTATTTAACATTCCATGTTCATTTATTCACATTATTTTTATTACTTCTTCCACTTTAATTTTAATTAATATGTGTTTCATATCACCCTTAATTTTTTTAACTACCCCAAGATTCCAAGATATTTACTAGGAACGTTATACAAATATAATCTATATTGAAAAAAAAGATATCCAAGAAAAAAAATATGGTGTAGTTAGTGTATTAATTTGTAATATAAGGTTCATGTATGTGTCTTGTTTATCGATAATACTAAACTGATCACTCATTTGGATGTATTTCCTTCTAATAATTCCAATATAATGGTATTAAAAACTTTCTTTGGGATTATTGGGGTCATACCACTACTACTGGTAATAGAGAGTGTTTTCTGGAATCCTTGGAAACTTGTTTTTGGAAAACATATAGTAGATAACATAGCCCTATAGAAAAATTTGAGGACATGTATAGAATGACAAAAAAAAATTCATTTATATATAGATTATTTGGTTTTCCTATATGTTTATGACTATCAAGATATTACAAGAGTACATGGTTCAAGAACAGGTGTACCTTGGGGTAAAATCTCGGTAAAGGAATATCGATCCCAACTCGAGTGTAAGAAGGTATATGACCAAGGGATTTATTTCACATTAAGTCAAACACTCTCAAGGGATATTCTTTTCATTATTCAAATTATCAATATAAAAATTTATGAATTATTTTAATATATAATGAATATTAATAACCTAGGAATGGTTTTCTAAATAGAATATAAGGTGTCATTAAATTATATAAGTAATTATATTTTCATCTAATGTGACTGTTGTTAGTCACACTATGATTTCTAGTTTTATTTAATGGATGGAACCAAAACGATTGATATAAAAATTGAACATGGGGGAAAAGTTATCAAAATGTGATACCATATAGTATGATTATAGGAGTGAACAATATTTTGTTCATTCCTAATCAGGTTTCCCAAACTATGAATAACAACATATTACCTAACAAACCCATGAACTATCCAATGAAGAGAAGGATATAGTTTTCTAAGGGATTACAATGGTAGATACCATGTAGTAATGATGTATTAATTTCATTCATGTATGAAATGTAGAAGGAGACACCGAATAAAGTGTTTCAACAAAACGAGGAAATGATTTATTTTTGGGAAATGAAGAAATAAATCAAAGAATTTTTGACTAAAAATGATGTATACAGTAGATGGATATAAAAATAATTCTAAAAATCCATTTGTAATTAATTTATTTTAATGTGGAGAACTTGGGCGTTACCTGAATCAGTTACATATTCTATCGGATAAACACTAGACTATGGAAGGGCTTATATGAAAATAAAAGGATGAATTATTTATTTATGGGGGTTTTATTGAAAACCATAATTTAAATGAAATATATTAATTAACCTAATTTCAAGTATGTACATCATATTTTATTTTATGTTCTACTAATCTTGTTTTATATAATGAAAAACATGTATACCGGGTGATAACTCATTGGGTTTGGTCAGGTTGTGGGATTTAAAAACACAACTGAAGGGTGACAACGGGACATCTCCTTGAACTATCCTACAAAAGTACTAGTTATCATGACCTTTTTTCAATAAAACTAGTTAATGGATAAATGATATTTTAAATTTTGGGTGAATTTTTTATCATATTGATTACATTGGGATTGGAAAATTATTTAGAGATTATATTTTTTAAAAGTTAATTTTTTTGGTATGATGAATTATGAGTGATTGATGTTATTTACCAAACTATTGGATAAAATTATTTTTATTTTTGGGTTTCAATCATAGTCTACAATATTCTTTAGGAAGTATAGTTATTTTATGAATGGTCTATGCCAAAAATTTGGTATTTATCTTGTGTTTTTTATATTAATGATTTTTTCTATCCTATAAATGTTAATTATATATGAGGAGTTATCTTAACTTATCTTAACCATATTGGTTTTTGGTAATTTATAAACATCGGAGGAATAAATAGTTATACTTTTGGGGGTTTTTGATCGTTAGATGTTGATTTGAATTCTTCAGTTATTACAACATCATCTTAAATACACATAGTTTCATTAAAATTATGACTTTTTGTGTAAATTGATTACACGATAGAAATATACTTTTCTATTAAGGTTGATTCCATATGTTAATATTTTATGAAGAATAATATCTCTAAACCCCCCAAAAAAAAATTGAACCAAAACATTATCTTCTTACGTTTCATTATGAGAAATCAAATTTATATTAACCAATAAAAAATTTATGGACTTTTATTATTAACTTTATAATGACCATGTTCTCTATCAATAACCATTATATCTTGATTTTTTATCTCTTCCATGACCATGATTTCCTACATGGAACTGCATTATGTGTAATCTCAATTTACCTTCATACTTCCCATTCGTTAATTTAATGTGGATGTTTCATTAAAACATCTTATGATGGGGGGTTTTAAAAACACTATTATCAAATACCAGAACCTATATTTTCAAAATTATGTTTAAAATTCAAGGAAGAAATTTCATTTAGGTGGAAATAATGTAACGACCTGGAATTATAAAGCAAGAACATTGTATTTGATAGCATGTATGACATAAAACACCAAACATATAAGAGAATATAATAACCCCAGACATCCAAAGATATTTACATTTTAAAATAAATTCAATCTATAATATAACTTGAAATTTATATGACCCTGAGTTATAATGAATCATATGCAATAGTGACTTTCTTCAATAGCTAAAATTACAAACAAGACTATCTTTAACCAAATAATGATATATTATTAATAAATTTTGATTTGATATAATAAGACATAACTAGGTCATTAAATTGATGGGAATCAATTGTAATTTTTTTAAAAAAATATATAATATATAATTTTTTTTCATTCATAAAAATAATTTTATATTCTTAAGAGAAGAATTAATATAATTTTTTTCTTAAAAAACTATTTTTTTTCGACATGCGGTTTTACATCCCTTTGAGGGAAAAATAATTTTTAATATATTATTTAATACATTGATATATTTTATTTGAAAAAATAAACTTATTATTTGAAATCAGAATATTAAAATCTAATTTTAATTAAATTATAGTTTTATTGTGATAAATTTCATGTTATGATTAATAGTGAACAAAATATTGAATTTTAGTTGAAAAAAATAAATTTCCTTTTTTAATTAATAGTGTTATATAATTATTTTTATTTATATTTAAGTGTAATTAGATAATGTTTTCATCATTTAAATCAATTGAGGTTTTCTGAATCAATTTCACTTTGAATTTTTATATAAAAACATTTCATTCTTTTGATCATTTTCACATTAAACCCACGCTTTATTGTTATGTATACGAGATCAATTTTAAATTAATTATGAAAATTTTTATATTAAATTTTAAAAAATAAATTTCATATTTTGAAACATTTTTTATATATAATGGAATTAGTTCATTTTATTTTTAGACATGATTAATTGTAAATTTTAAATTGTTTTAGTAGTTTAGTTGTAGATAAATTAATTAATTAAAGATAAAAAATATATGATAAATATTATAAAATTAACCTAACACTTATACTAATTTTATTGTATTACTGGTTGTTTAAAAAAAATCTGTGAGCCTATTTTGTTGACTCTTGGAGCTCGTTGGACGTATTAATGCATTTTTATTATTTTAATTAAATGAATGTCTAATATGTTATACTCATGTTTTTAATAATTATTACATTTTTGTTATGTGATTATTATGAATATATGATAGAATTTAAATATTAATTTTAAATATAAAATGTTTATATTTTTCATGGTAATTTATTTTAAATTTTTATAAAATAAATGGTTGCAGTAAAATCTTACACAATGATGTAGAAATTATTGTTTAATTAATGGAAATATCAAATAAATGATATTAAAAATATTAAAATAAATATAATTTTAGATAATTAATTTCATCCAATAATTTTATAGATTATCTAGACATATTTTAAATGTGTTAACAGTTTTTTGATGATATCATGTTGTTATGATATTTAAAAAAAGTTATGTAATTATTATTATCTAAATTGACAGCAATAATATTTTATAATAATAGATTTTTTATATAGTGACATAAAATTAATAAAAATATAATATTTTGTAATCTGATTTTTATAATGATTATTATTTCATCAATGATCCATTTATGGTTCTTTTGGAATTATAGAGTAATAAGGATTACCCATAAAGAATAAAAACACATGTTACCATAATAAGAGTTGAAGGGGTAAAATAAGTCTTAATGCCAAAAGATAATGGTACAAATATGACAAAAAATTGTCCGTAAATAATTATATGATATTATTTTAACTCATTATCATCATAAATTTTAAATAACTCACTATGGAGTCTTTTTTCTCTATGCATTGATATATATTATTTTAATATTTTGAGAGTTTCCAAAAGCGTCTCTTGAATAAATTATAAAAGGGAACCTCCCCCTCACATCCTCATACCACATTGAGCATTATATATTGTCAAAAATACCTACTCAAATACCCTACCAACTTCCCTCCCCTAATCCATGACTGTTCAATTTTGTAATAAATCCAACCAATGAAGTAGTTTGGTTTAAACCAAAAGGTGTAACTTGAATGCGATGTAACATTCTTCAACGATCACTTTAGTTTCATTTAAATCTCTTCCAAATCGATTATTTTATATCATGATTATATAATTACCATATAATATTAAATATATTGATATTTTTTTTATAATACCTTTACCAAAAAATTCACACAATTCCATCAAATAGGATATGTAATCATTATTCGTGTGTATGGTGGACTACCACTTCATGAACCAATTTCATTCATTATTCCATTTACAACCCTTCAAATATGGGATAATGATGGATTAAAAATTTATATATTTTAAATATAGAATTTATAATTTAATTATTCCTCTTTAATATTTATATAACAAAAACCTTTATGCACTCTATTTTTGGGAAAATGATAACATCATTTGTGGACGGCTAGACTATGGGCTCCTCAAAGTGGTGTGATTCATTCATGCTAGACATGGATTGTATTAAAGAAGAGATTAATTAAATTATGTGATGTATATAAAATAAATATTATACTTTAATTGTAATATACATCAATTAATTTTAATAAATTTAAAATGATAAAGAAATTTGAGTAGTTTTCATGCATTCGTACGACCTACCGTCTCAATGAATCATGCATTTCATTTTATATGTACAAATTGTATGGAAATATGAATATAAATAATATATATTATATTTAAATCTTGATGCAAATTCATTATATGATGAAATAATGATCCCAAAAACAAGAATAAGAGTTAATGTGTCTAAACATACTTAAAAAACTAGGTACATAACTCCCAAAATAGTGAAATTAGTCAAGCAACTTTAACAAAAAAGAAATAATATATTATAAGAAGATCATATATGATATTATAAATATGATTATGGTACTTATATAAGTTATTGACTTTTTAATGAAATTTAATGTTAGTTTAAATTATGTTCACTTGAAATGAAACCCTAGGCAATGGATTTTGTATCAATATCATTTCTATGAGGCATGTTGTATTGTTATAAACATATTTTCTTTTATATGGTGTATATAAAAGAATTTAAAATGTTATATATTTAATATTATTATCCTAATGATATTATTAATTTTATTTATTATGTTTCCTTCATGGGGATTATGATTTGAATGTTTCAAAGTGGTATGGTACACTTTGTTATGTTTAAAAATTATTTTTCTCAAGAATGATTTAATAAACATTTAGTGGTATTTCCATCCATCAACAACAACAAAACTCATTGTTCATTGTCCTACATTTAATAATTAATAATAAATATGTACTATTTATTAAATATTTATATTTTATGATAAGGAACATTCTATATTAATTTTATCGATTATTCGATATACGAGGAATGATTTGGAATGGAAGACATGTATGGTGCATGGTTTTAAATAACCCTATAATTAATTTATTGGTTATCATGAGAAAAATTTGTTATAAATATTAAAAAAATATTATACATTTTCTTCCAAAAGATCTTGTGAAAGGTCTTCATGTTATTGGTTTTCTTTTCCCTCATACATGACTTCTAATAATTAAGCATTGCCTTCATTAAAAATTCATTTAATAATAATAATATTATTACATATTCATGATAGATTTTCATTAACATTGTCTATTTATTACTTTCATTATTATCATGTTGATTAAATGGAATGTGTGTCAATTAATTACCTATACATATTTATTATTCCATGTCATGTTATTTGAATGGAATTTTATGATTTATTTACCATTCCATCATCATTTATTCTCATTAATTCATTGTTTCTTACAATTTACTTACACTTATAGTGACGTTGATCTCACCCATAATTTTTTCTTTCTGTTAGAATCTAATAATATTACTAGGAATGATTATCATTGATATAATATATGGTATAAACTTATCATAGATTAAAAATATTTTGTTGTAATTAGTGTATTTATATGTAAGAAAAGACCCATGTTTGTATCCAGTTTACCAAGTCAACTAAATTGATAAGTCTTTGAATCTTCATTTATTTATAATCATTCTACTATAAATGTAGTAGACACTAGCTCAAGTATTAATGGGGGAAGGTCCCTAAAAAAGTGTGAAAAGAGTTATTTTTAACATTTACTATTTGAAATTATTTTAATTCCAATGTGTTAGTTATTTTGTAAAAATTATATATTAAACGACTCTATGGTTTAAAAAATTAATATCATATTCCCATTTTCAGGGTACTATAGGTTTTTAAAAATTACTTATAAAAAATATGTTTTCGATTGTTTTTAAATGAATATTTATAATTTTATTTAATATTTTTTTAATCTTTGTAAATTTCTTTATTGATTTTAATGCTTCTATAGGGATATGATATTATAATACCTCTAACTTTTTTGCATTATATTTCTTATAATAATGATATTTTTATAATTCATTCCAAAAACTGTTTATTTTCCATGGATTAATTATTATATGATTAATGGTAAATGGTTGTATGTCCATACGGTAATCCAATGAATTGATTTTATTATGTGATTATTGGGAAATAAATATATATCCCTCAAATGAATTCAGTAAATTTTCATGTCTTAAGTAATTGTTTGAAATGGATTCTGTAGTGAACCTAATCAACAATGTATCTTTTTCTAATAAGTTTATTGGAATGTGTAGTGAACTCAATAAACTATGGGAATAAGTGTATTATGATATTCTAATCAGTGATCCCAAAATATGGATATGATTTTCTATGCATATGTGTATATCAAAATATTATTTCATATATATATGATAAGATATCTTAGATGTAGATTGAATACTAATGATTATATACTCTTATAAATAATGTATTTTTGTATAATTATGCTTTATTCCATATCTCATGATATATGGTCTTTGAATTATGGGGAATTATTTAGTTTGATATTATGTTTATCTTATAATCCTCACTTATGTTCATTGATTTCTATCTTCCATGTAACACCCACATACTTTAAAATTATCTACATTTTAGAATGAACTATATTTTTTCTAAATTTTTTTATACGAAACACCATGTTAAGCCTACGTTACACACAACATAGAGTTAGTTTGTGTTACTAGCAATACAAATTCATTAAACCTTTTAATGTTAAACCTAATTTAAAATACATTTTGTCACTTTTTAACTTCTTTATTTCAATATAAGCTTCATTTTTTAATTTATAATGTTAAAATTAACATATGGTGATATTTTGTGATTTTTCCAAGAAGTTTCATTTTTTTGGGTGAGTACTGAAAAATACCACATTTTAGTTTAAATATTTCATTCCATTTAAATAATTATTAATGTAAAATGAAAATTTTAATTTTTTTAATGTATGAATAGTTAAAATATATATATATTAATTGAATTTGGTTTTGTGGACTCATTTATATATTGGAATTGGAAATAAAGACATACTGGATATTTGAACATATTTACATTATAACATTCTTTTCCCACCATGTGTGTGGGATTAGAATTAATCATAATTTTTCTACTTCGGTAAATTAAATTTGAAAAAATAGAAATATATTGTTATAATCATTTTGATATTAGTTTTCAAATAAAACAATCATTGTTTTTTTACCAAAACAATTACTAAACCAAATTAATATTAATTATATATATTAAAGATAAATTAAGATTCACATTGGGATAAAAATAATATTAAGGGCCAAAATGACCTAAAATATAGTAACTCAGTATTAATGTACAACTATATTATATCAATTAATCAAAAAATAAAACATTATAAAAACTAAGTCCCAAATACCATATTATATTAGTGGCATTGGGAACATGAAAACATAAACACCAGTACATAAGTTAGCTAAATTATCACCCACTAGGTCCTTCATATCTAGAACTGATCAAAGAAAAATCACACTTAATACATTTCGTCATAACCTGGGAAATAAAACGTAAAAATGGGTGTATTTGGGGACTCAGTATGGGTAAACAAGGGAGACATGTATCCCTAAACATGAGAATATGGGTGTGAGAATGTGATCATAACATTAGAAGATAATACCCTATATATTATAAGATCATAACAATGAATCTTGGAATAAATCATAGATGTTTATAACACATAAAACATAATGGGAATATGATCATAATCCATGAAATCATATCATTGGAATATGACATGGAATTGTAGAATACTATAAACATGTAATATCATTTCATATAAGTCATGATGAATTTCAACAACATGGTATGGAACTGCATGGGGATTACACCTACTCGTTGGGGCACACATCCATCCCCAATCACAGTCCTTTTCTTATAAGGGATCAAGATTCCACAACTTCCCACTAGGGATATAGTTCCCCAAAATTCACATAATGGATTTAGTTTCCCCATCTTATATCTGCATGGTGATGACACTTACTAGGTGGGATAGTCCTCTATCCCCCATCATAATCTTTTAATTATAATAGAACATGGTTTCTCCATCTTACCATAGTGGATCAAGAAAATTTACATGATTCCCATATTTATATCATGAGATATAAATCATTACCCAATGAATTTGAGGGAGAAATAGGTCCCACCCATCTCATAATAAAATAATTCATACATGTATTATATGATAATAAAATATTCATCATATGGTCACCCATAAAATGAGGTAGGTTTCCTAAACATCATGTGAAAACCCTTGAAATGAAATTGGTGTCATAAATATTTATTTGTATCATAATATGTTGAAAAAGTCAGGTTTCATAATTTTTAATCAAGGTATAACTAGTGAAAATAATAATGTTTGATAAGAATATAACCCATGAAATAGAAATAAGTTTCATAAATATATTACCCGTGAAAGATAAATGGGTTTCACAGACATCATTTCATGAAAAATAAACCATTTAAAGAATGAATATGAATGAAACATAAGATTATTTCTTGTAAAGTCATAATAAATAAAAAATGTTGACATCGTAGAAGTAGTTTTTTTGGAAATATCCTTTTATAAAAATTATTGAGGATTATATAATTTCTTATTTAAAAACATATTTTCAATCATTAATAATTTTTTAAAACCATTTTCATTGAAAAAATATTAAAAATATAGAAATAATGATTGGAATCATTTTGAAAACCTTTTTCCCATGAAAATAATCCTGAAAACATTTTTAAAACCTTTGTGTTTCTAATTATTTTAAATCATATAAATATATTCTTTGAGATCATTTAAAACATTATCATTGAAAGAAAACGTTTTAATGCATATAAAAAAATCTTTAAATATCTTTTAAAACTAATTTTAAACATAAAATAATATTTGAAAACACTTTTTCATTGAAAATCATTTGCAAATAAATAAATTTACAGAATATTAAGAATATATTTTTTAAAAAATATATAAACTTATAGAATTACAAAGTAAGAATCATGTAAACATTGGTCATAACAGTGGGTATGTTCTTACTTACCGCACATTCCTTTTATAACATAGAATCCTAGAAAAGATCCTTGATCAAAAAAATATAAGAAGATACATTTTATACTTGTTTTTTAAAAATAATAATACATGGGTTAATTTCCATTATATATCATAAAATAATATTAAAATATTAATGATTGATATTTTTAGAAATCATGTTTTTTAAAAGACATATATTTTGATCAGAAAGTAAAAATAAATTCATGTTTTCATAAATAAATTCTAAAAAATCTTTAGTACCCAATCGTGAAAAAATGGAACCATTACTTGTATATAACATTCACATCCATAGTGTGATTAAATGTATGAGTTTTATTGTGATATTGATCATAATATTTCATTTAGAGAAGTGTAGTCATAAACATTCTCGATAAATGATGATATTGAAGATATAAACCATTACAACATTAGTAATATTAAATCATAATACAATGGAATGAATAAAATTACATAAAGCTCAACCTATCATAAAAATAATTATATTCTTTATATAACATGTAAAATGGTAGTATAAAATCCTCATTGAAAAATATGGGTGCATGAAATAGTATGTGTCCTAAGAACTAAAATTGAGAAAAAAATTATTTTCCGATATGGAAACTTTTGAAAAATAACCCCATGAAATAAAGAAAATGAAATAGATTTTTAATTACCAATAAATTAATTATAACAATCATATAATATATCCATGAGAATTATATGCACCACAAAAATTAAATGAGTGGTGAATAAGTCATGCATTCCATTGAAACAAAAAGTTAGACAAAATACCATTACCTTAGGTCTTGACTTTCTTTTTATATATTAAAACCTCAGGTATAATAAATATATGTTTATTAAAAATATAAAAAATAAAAATTTTATTATATCTAATGTTATATTTGATTCACTTATGACTTTTCATTACCAATTTGATAAAAATTCCAAGATTAATTAATATTTCATGTAATAATTACTTTTTTTATCAGAGATGTTTTGACTTGTTATTATTGATCTTCTTACACAGATCGTGATTTACATATTTATATAATTTATAAATGATTCATATATGTTATATTTTTATTATATTAATATATATAGTGACCTGTAATATATGCTAATATTTGAAAAACACATCGTTCATGGAGACGGTTGGTCTTACGTACGCATGAATTCTGAGTTCGTTTTATTGTCATTTCAAAATAATGCAAGTAAGAAAAATATATGTATTTAAATATAAAATATCATTCTAATAGAATTATTATTTCATATATACCATATATTTTATCTAAATCTATAATTTATTAATTCCATGTAATTTTTTAATGAATCACAAAGCTTTGAGGATGTGATAGTCAACACTTCCACAAATGAAGTAATCATATTATCTCATAATAGAAAGCAAAAATTAAGGATCTATATTATAAAAAATGAAGTATAAATACATACTAAATATCATATATATCATATTAAAATATATTTTTGATCATAATTTACAATCATTATTGGTGGTATAATTAAAAGGAACAACATTACTTTGTGAGGTAGTATTTCACCATACACAAGAAAAGTATATTTGTTACCCATTAGATGGATGGGTTTGTAAGTGTAGATTTAACGCATATAATAAATATATATAAGTATATTTAGGATTAATATTTTAATATATTATTTTTTAATAAGAATAATTTATGTGGGGTAGAAAGGAAAGAAAATAATAGTTCTTGAGGAAGGATATTACCTGTTCTTTGAAAAATAAATTTTGGTTTTCCTAAAAGGGATTCCTTTTTTAGATATATACATGGTGGGAGGCTTGAAATAGGAATTTGGGATATTAATTTTTTTGATATATACTAATCCTAAGTAGATTGAAGGGTTTTAATAAGTGGGGTAGGTGGTTTCCTTTTATAATGGAGGGAGGGGACACACTTGGCATTTTTGAAAAAACAGATTGGAGTACCAACATTTCAAACTAAAAAATTCACCAAAACACAAAAAAATCCACAATGGAAGGATTATGGCCCAAAATATCTTCAAAATGTGTTTTTTTACAAGCTTTAGGTCATATTAGAACTTTATATTAAGGTTTAGTCCCTCATTATGATTAATTTTACCTTAATAACTATAACTAATTTATATCACCTTCAATAATATTTTTGGTAATAAAATTAAGATGAATATATAAGACTATGAATAATATAATTATTAGGAATTTGTATGTCTATTTTTGAAATACTATTCTTATAAGTAGATTTTTTTTTGCTTAATTCCAATCCCATAGAAGTGTACAGAAAGCCGTTTTTAATGTTAGATTGTTCAAATGGTATTTAAGATTTTATATCTAAATTCAGTATAAAAGTAATTAGAATTACCTAAATTGGATTAATATATGTATAATTTATCTGGTTTTTCTTTAAAACCAACATAAAATATAACATATCTATATAAAAAAATAAGGGGAAACTGTTTTGAATTAAAATTATGTGTTTGTCACTATTCATCAAAAAATGATGTTTCTTAGTAAAATCATAAAAAATAAAATAATAAAATATTAATATTGTGAACTAAAAATTATGTTAGTTTCATATAAACATTTTTAAAACATTTTTAAAAATTAATATTATTATATTTCACTAAAGGACATAAAAAACGAATTATTTTAAAAATATAGTATTTTCAAATATATGATGACTATACTAACACAATTGTTTGTATTATTATAAATATGATTTATATAAATTTTAACAGTCCAAATAACTTTTAAAAAAAAGTTATCTATATTTATAGTAATTTTTTTAATTTCTATGTTATAATTATCCCATTTAAATAATTAAAATAATATAATATTATTTCATAGAAATTTAATGTTACGTGTAACGCAATCCATGATGGTGTAATTTGTAGCAGAAGATAAAATTTATGTTTCATGTAATTTTAAATTAAATTTGTTTTGTATATAACTCAATACTAAAATTTTTCTTTTATATATAAAAATTATATTAAGTTTTACATGACTAAAAAACATTAAAAAGACTAAATTAGTTCAAAATAAATATTTCACAATATCCTAGGGTGTAACATTCTACATCCCATAAAATGAATTTCCCCATGGAAATATGTATGGGTTATTAAATGTTTAATACATCAATGTTCATTTCATATAAACCTGTATCATAAAATTTAAAACTAACACAACCATAGATGAAGGAATGTTTGAAACATGGTGGTTACCCAAAGTAAAATACAACGAGGTTTCCACATATGAGAACATAGGTAGGAAGTGAAAATATAGAATAGAAGGAAAATAATATATATTTATATAGAGTTATTGAGGTACCTATTAAAAAACTAGTGAATTGTCGATGGAATGTTGAGGGTGTCAAAGTAAAAAAATTGATGATTTAAATGGAAATCGTTTACAAAAAAATGTATTATGATAATTTTTTTAAAAATATTCCTACGATGGAGTTATTGTTTCATTTACAAATAATATTGGGAAACATGGTTACATAATATATTTATGTAAACACAATTTCATTATTTGGTGATGTTTTGATCAATTTATAATTCATCCATTACCTCATGAATTGGATATCCACAAACTAAAATTGATTCCTAAAGCACTAAAATAAATGTTTACCATATACTTAGACCCATAATAGATTGAAAAGTCTAACTATTTGTCTCTATTTAATATCCAAGGTTATTATGGTTAATTCATTATTCTCTACAGCTAAAAATTAACAATTTTTTATCTTCGTTAATGTTTTTTCCACAACATTACTAACAATATAATATTAATTACACATTAACACAAACATCATGTAGGTCATTGGTAGGTGTGAAACCATTATCTTTATTCAGTCATGGGTTCAAGACCCACAGACTTACTAGACTTGATTTTTTGTCACCCAATATACATCATTTCCTATTTTTAAACCATTTAAATATAATTTCAATAATAAATATGATGACAATCCTTGAAATATAGTTATTCACTAAATATTCTTTTAACTATTGTCTTCAATAAAATGTCAACACATAAGTTCTTTATATAATTTTTAACTTAAACATTACAAAAACGGTCAACCATATAACCATTCTAAATGATTAATGTCCAAAACATTATAATTAAATTTAGGGAATTAGATTAACATTTATCCTAAAAATATCAAAATTTATCTCTTGGATGTCATATTCCAAACATGTGAATACACTCATCACATATTCTCTTAAAAATTCGTAAAAACCTAAATTACCATAAATCATTTTTGAAAACAAGAATGATACCTTATTCTAATGATTACTTGATATATTTCGTAAATCCAATAATATGTTAATGACATCCATGATAACATAGAACTAATTTTCATAAATAAAACCTTATCAGTTCTAATGTCATAAATAAAATCCAATTCAAATAAATCATCTCAAAATTGTCTCAACATTTGGAACACATCAACGTCTAACTTTACTTATTTCAAAATATCATTTTTTCTGTTAATAATGATACTATTTTATTAGAACCGTTAAATATATTCTTGAAAATCCATATCAAAAACATAAACTGATCAATCCTTATGTCTCTCACCATTCAAAATTCTAGAATATAAATAAATAAATACTTAAATCCTTCAACTTTTATGATTGGAATGTATTAGGTCCTTTATTGTTTTAGAATTGAATTATTATGTCATGGCACTGAGTTGGGTAATTTTAGTGTACTCGACAGGCAATATGTTAAACATAATGAAAATTCTTATCTCTTTAACCCTTTTTACCTTATAGAAACATCTTCCCCTATATTTGATATATTATTCAATGTTCTTAATCAATTTTTTTGACATGGAGGAACCCAAATCTTTTTTCCCTTATATTCCGTAGAATGTGAGAATTTATGAAAGACCATTTCCTCCTAATTTTTGTGTTAAGAATATCTCCAATGGTAGCATTGTTAATCATATATCATGATATATGATTAAATATAACAAAAATATATTTTTCTCCAATTGTCATGACATTTGAGTTATCATCAGAATATTTTCAATCACATTAATTATTAACCTAGTTCCTTCTATTTCAATCCATTGATTAAAACTAGAAATCATAATGTGAGCAACACTTATCATGGTGAAAAACCACAAAATCAAGAAGATTTACTTATATGATGCCTAACATAGGACACGTACATTAATATATGACACTTTAGGTTTATCCATGGTTATTCATTGCTAACTTCCATTTAAATACTTCATTATGGTTCATAATGAACTTCTGAACTTCAAATCACATCCCCCTAGAGTGTCAAACCAGGTCAGTAAGGCATGTTGTCATGTAATAAGTTACATAGAGTTAATCTTGACACACCTTGTTAGAGTTTTTACTTTTAGGATGATTTTTATCAGAACCACATCCACGTGTAGTATCCATAATGGGATGTATTTTAGGAAACCATTCACTATATCCTTTACTAAAATGCCATGAAATTTATTCTAAACATTAAATCATCCTTATACATATCCTTAAAGGCATACATAGTCATATCCTTAGTCAATTACCTATGTTTTACAGTAAATTTTCTCATCCTAGTTCCAAATGGCTAACTAAACCTTAAATAGGATACCAACTATATCAAACCAGTTATAATATACACAGACATTACATCACTTTATTATAGAAAATATAAAACATTATAGAAACATACACCTATAGACCATATTAGTTTAGTGCCTTTGGAATCATATAAACATAAACACTTGTATATAAGTGATCTACATTATCTCCCACTATGATTTTAATGAATAGAACCCTTCTTAGACACTTAAACCATAATTAATTTCTTAATAACCTTGTATAGTAAACAGAAAATTGGGTGAGATCAATATCTAATTAATTGTAAACAAAGGAGTGATGTTAGCATAAACATGATCATGGGGTAGGACAATTTCATCATGACATTAAAAGATAATACCTTTTATATCATAATATAATAAACATGAATCATGGAATGAATATTGGTAGTTCATAAGACATGAATTCTAAGGGAAACAAGATCATAATCCAAGAAATCATTACATATGAATAATGCATGGAATTGTGTTTCACACACTAACATGTAATATAATTCCCTATAAGTCAATATTTATTTCAAGAAATTATTATGAAACTTCATAGGAACAGCACCTGTTGGGCGAGACAAACGACCATCCAAAGACGTAGCATTCCTCTATAAGGTTCCATATTTCTGCATCATCCCATAGTAGATCATTTTCCCTGTATTCCCGTATTCAATTTAATTTTTTTCATATTCCATCTTTGTGGTGACTAAACAAAATGGTCGAGACACCCCACTATCCATAATCACAATCATTACCTTATAAGGGATCAATTGTTCAATATCATCCCATAGTTGACCAAGCATGTTGAATTGATTCCCATTATAATTTCATGAGAGATTAATATTTCCCCAATGCATTGGAGGGATATAGAGGTCCCACATATCTCATAATAAAATCCTTCATACATGTGACACTGGATAATAAATCTCTCATTATATGATGGAACATAAAAATAGATTGGTTATATTAACACAACATAAAAAAATAATAAAATGGGTGTTATAAGCATGTAATAATATCCTAAATTATGGAAAAGACAGGTTTCATGATCATTTCATCAAAGAATACCCCATGAAAAGAAGTGTGCTGCATAAGAATATAACATGTGAATGAGAAATTGGTTTCATAAACATCTAACCCATGAAATAGAAATTGGATTCGTAATCTCCATTACAAAAAAACAAAAACCATCCAATGAATTATTATTGCTAGATCTTTTAGATCATTTCCTATAATGGCATGAGTAACAACAATTGGTTCTATTTTAGAGGGAAAAATAATTTTGAATGATCCTTTTACAAATAATTTTGGAAGAAAATATCCTTTCTTCTTAAAAAATTATTTCAATACATAGATCCTTTGGAAAATAATTTTCTTTGAAAATAATTTAATAATAAATAAATAAGTATTGACATCATTCTGAAGTTCTTTTTCCATTTAATATAAGTTTGAAAAAATATTGAGGGACTGTTTCTAGAAGTTGTTTTAGAAAAATTATAAAATATTATTTGAGATCAATTAATACGTTCTCTAGGAGACCATCCTTTTGAAAACATATAAAGTAATATTTGGAAATCTTTTAAAACAAATTTTAAACATAATTATTTTTGATAATTTTCATTAAAACACACTTTTAATTCAAAAATATTCTATAATATTAGGAAAAACATTTTCATAACAAAAAATAAGATTGTAAACATTAGAAGTAAATTTCATGGAAATTATGGTCATGATTTTGGGTATGATCATAAATTCCAAACATTAATTTTGTAAATTAATTTTTTTAAAAAGTGCGTTAATCATAAAAATAATTGAATATTTAATTAAAAAATTAAAAAATAATACATGGGTTAAAATTGCCTTTAAAAATAATTGGATAATATTAAGAAAAGGAATTTTTTTTGAAAATACGGTTTTTAATGGAAAATTATTTTAAGATTAATTCAACTAATGGGGTGAGAAAACGGTATTTAAAGTTAGAATTTTCATTTTTTTATTAAGATTTTATATCAAAATAAAATATAGAAATGATTACAATGAACTATATTAAATTATTAAATTTATAATTGATATATTATGATGTTAAATCCAAACGAAATATAATTTTACTATAAAAATAAAATATCTAAAAAATCAGTTATGGATTAAAATTTAGTATTATTTATAATTCATCAAAAAATCTATTTTCATAAAAAAATCACAAAAAATTAATGTTAAGAAATATTTTCAATTATGAATTCAAAAATGAATTTGATCATTCCATATTTAATTTATAAAAAAAGTGAATAATTACTTTTATTATTGTTCACCAAAGAACATAAAAAAATCATTTAAGAATATAGTATTTTTCACCAAAAACAACTTCAAAAACACTATTTTATTTCTTATTATCAAGATTATTTTTCTATAAAATACCATTATGAATAATTTTTAAAAATTATTTATCATAATTTATATTACAATTTTTAATGTCTATGTTATAACTTTCGGATTTATATAACTAAAATAATAAAATTTTATATTATAGAAATTTAGTGTTGCGTGTAACGCAATCCTTGTTGTTGGTATGTGTATCACAACCTAAATATTATTTTGACATGACAGTATTATTAACATTTTTTTGTTTATATAAATAAATACTAAAAATTTTATTTTATATTAAAAACAACATTCAGGGTTAAATGAATTGAAAAGTATCAAAAATATTAAATTAATTAGAAATAAATAATTCATAAAATCTCAAGGTGTTACATAGACACTTTTCCAATGGACATTGACAGCCAATAGGTCGACCATATCCCTTATTTTTTTTATAATTTTGTGATTTATTGGGACACATGTTCATGACATTTCGATATATGATATGTTATGTATGAAGAAGATGATAAATGAACCTTCATATCTTTAACATATAGAAAATAATGATATGTAAGAAAAACATCATATTTGCGATCTTAAATATTATTTAAAAATAATATTGGGTTAATTTTGTCAAAATATATCATCATTAATTTATAGATTTCAATTTTTTAATTAAATTTCATAAGAAATAGCAACACATTAATTATTTAGTTAATAATTAATTAAAATTAATTATAACATAAATATCAATGTTATTTAATTGAATTGTTGTCTTTATTTATTTTTCATATGAACATACTTTTTCAATGATATGTTAAATTAGTAGACTTTCAATCCAATATTTTTTTATACTTTATTTTTAAAATTAAAATAATAATGTCAAATTTGATAGTAAAGTCATTTTTCAATATATTATATTTAATTAAATTATTTGAGATTAATAAAAATACAATAATCTAAAAACTGATTTATAATTGTTAATAAATACTAATTATGTTTTATTAATGGACCAATTTTTTTATAATACATATATTGTGGAAACATTATTATCACACTCCAAGTTAATGTAGTTTTTTGGCGCGTTACATGAGCTGTTTTAAAAATAATTTCCAACCCACATTGGTGTTTTTATTTATAAAATTATATATCATATTTATAATATATAGGGCCGGTATTTTATTATAGATAAAAATCTATATTTTTATTAATTGTTAAATTACTAAGGTTGGAAAACTAGATACTTTAAAAGTACAAAATAATATAATTGAGGAATCATAGAAGTTAAGGAAAAAATATTAAAAATGAAATTATTTTTGTTCGGTGGATGTATATATAAACTAATAATCTTTTTTAATCCATTAGTTGTGAATTTTTTAAGAACATGGGTAAAAGATATCTCCCATTAATTCATTCATTTTTCTATTTATATGAATGAGGCTATTCCTCCACAATAAAAAGACAAGCCCCATTCAACTTCCCTACACATCTCAAAATAATTTCGTTCAAAATATATATAATAAAATATCTCCTAAAAAAGTCTCTCCTTATATGACATATCCCGAAACATTTTCATTAATCCCCCATTGGACGACCTTTGGTGAAAAATAAAAGGAGTTACTTGAATAATATGTTACATCCTTCCTCAAGATCTTTAGTTTTATTTCTCTTCCCACTCTTTCAATTATCCATATTCCATTCTAATATATAAACACCAATATCCAATGTATAATGATATATTACTTATTTTTTTGTTTATACTATCACTTACACACAATTTCAACTAATGGGTAATGAACTTACCATTCTTGAGTATAGTGAACTACCACCTCGTGCAACAATGTTGTTACCTTTTTTCCTTAACCACATTCCATGGTTTTTCGTTTTTATTAAAAAACTATTTATATATGATATATATAACCCTTATTATGTATTTATAATTCTTAAAATATTTCGTGCAAATGTTATGACTTTGTTTGTGGATGTGCGGACTACCACCTCCTCAAAGCGATGTGATAAGTTCACTCACTACGTGGAACATACTAATGATGGTATTAATTAAAAATATGTGAAATAAATGACATTTATATTAACTTTTTACATAATTATCTTTCTAAAAATATAATGAATCATTTTCTTTATTACCATTTACATACATTAAAGTGATAACTTCCATTGTGGACATTTGGACTACCACCTTCCAAATGTGATGAGAACTCATTTTCATCAACAAATTCTACATATAGGAATTTATGATTAGTTAACATCATATTTATGAAATAACGATCATTATTAAAATATATAATTTCACATACCCTCTTTCCATAATGATGATTGAAAAATTGGAATGTTAATCATGCGTGAGTATTTCCTACTATCATCATGATTGTAATGCTGTCTCATTTTTTATAACAGTATTTCATTATTGGTTATAAAAGTATAACTAATATTTATATATAATTATTATTCCTTATAAGTTTATAAAATTACCTATTTGACTGCAATTGACCCACCAATGTTGTTTTGGACATATATAATGAATTTGGTCAATACATTCGATGTAAACATAATTGTTTAATTTATTATTTACATGATTTTAATATGTGAAGTAAATGTAATAATAAATGTGAAGATTGTTACAAATAAATTATGTAATTAAGATAATTTTATTATTCATGAATATAAAGACACACGTGACTCTTCAGACTCTTGGTAATTTATTTTTTCTCAATTTACATTCAATTAAGTCATAATTTTTTTTATACAAAAATTCTCTTTTATATGATATATAAAATTTCAATTAAAAGTTATATCATGAATCCCATTATTCTCATGAAATTAGAAGTTTCATATAATTTTATTCCATCATGGAGATTATGATTCAAATGTTTCAATGTTGTATGAGATACTTTGGAATGTTTAATGAGGGGTTTTCTCAAAAAAAATTTATTTATCTTTAAATTGTATTTCCATTAAACAAAATCAACAAAAATTGTTGTTACTTATCCTACAATATTTAATTATTGATAAATATATATTATTTATCAAATATGGATATTTTTTGGAAAGGAACATTTTTTATTTATTAAAAATATTATTTTACATTTTAGGAATGCAATTTATTTCATATGTGATGGGAGGGGACCACTATAGCCCCTCGATTCATCAGTTGGTTTCATGGGACAAACTATATGTGGTTTAGGCCAAGTATATACATTTTTATTAGATTCATAGAATTATTACTTGATAGTTTTATATTCCTTCCATAAATCCTTGAAGGCATTATATTCATGGCATGAATCCTCAACAATATGTTTTAGATATCGATCACTATAAAATCCATCATTATATATTCAACTATTTTTTTTCCATTTAATTTAACAATAAGATATTTTATCCATGTTTACATATCATTCTCAAATTACTGATTAGATGGAACATTTTTCAGTAATCCACCTTACTATATTGATTATTCTATATCTAATTAGATGAATGGAAGTTGTTATCAGTTTTTTAAATTTCTACGATGATTTATTCTCATTGATTAATTTTTAATTGGGATTTAATTACCCATACCAAGAATTGATATCACCCATATTATATTTCTTTTTCCCAAGGATATGAATATGAATCTTTTGAATGAGTTTAAATGATGTTTTTTATTTCATTTTAGTATATATCAAGTTTGTATTTTCTATTTCCCAACGTATTATGGGCATCGATATGTAATCTGCTTTTCCCCAAACTATGGAACTATTAACTCCTTTTGGATTTTATTCTCTATAATCTTGCCAATGTAATGAAATAATTCACCATCTCTAGTCTTTTGGGGTCTGGTCATTACTGATGGTATCATCATTGGTTTAGTGGTAACCTTAGAAGATGGATTCAAAAAGCTTATATTTGGGAGAAAAACCCTAAGAATGAAATTGAAGATACGTATACAAGAAAAGTCACGAGTTTTGGTAAGAAATGGAATATTGGGGTATTCCTGGCAATAAATCCCTATATGGATACAATAGGTTGGCATGGTTCTGGAATAAATGTATATAGGTGTAACAACTCTAATATTGTGTGCTAGGCCTGACTCGATGCAACCTAATGCACAACAATTAGCCTTTCTGCTCACATGGTTTGACACTGCCAAGGTATGCACATATGTAAATTCATTTTTTATTCACCAACAATTATTATGGAACTAAATATATCCCTAATTAAATCTTGTAAAAGATTTTGATATTTATAAGTCCCCAACCTTATACATTACATAATCTTGAATTTATTTAATAATTCACATTTACGATATCTTTAGGTTTAGAGATTTAGAGAATTAGGTCATTACTTATACATAAATACATGAATATTATAAGTACACACTTTTATTCACTGTCCATTTTTCATTATAAAAAAACTGTTAAAAACATGTATAGTTCCATGTTTTAGACATCATGACTTTTCCTTCATCCCATCTGTGGCCATACTCAATTTTATGTCTTGAAAAAATCATTTCAAAACATGGGATGAGCATAATAATCTCAGTAAGGGATACATAAAGAGGAAAACTGTAAGTTTTTACAAACAACATGTAATCCATGAATACATTATCATAATGTAATACTTTTCACTATAAAAGTAGAAAAAACACTTCACCTAATATAAGCACATTTCTAACACATTTTAAAACCAAAGTATTACCATAAATCCCATAGAAAGAATTATATAGCATATAAAGATAACTTGGGACATAAACATACTTATATAGAATTACCATACAATCTAGTTCCACACATATCACTAGTTGGAATAGTTATATGGATGAATTCTATAACCATTTCATTAGAGTTTACAACCTAACAACCCATCCTTGTTTTATCATATAACCATCCATCATTTGGTTAATCAGATAACCATCTCTCATTGGATTATCATGAAACCACCCGTCAGTCTTCCAAGTACCATTACATAATCATATCACATTTAATATTCCAAATATCAACATTTCATTAATGACATTTAATTTTCAATAACAAGATATACCTTAATGATATTTAAATACTCAATCCATTTCAAAAACCATTTTCAATACCAAAACTAAAAAAAATGGAATAATAGATTTCTTTTCCTTTTAATAATAATAAGTTTTTTAGAGGGATCCAAATAACTATTACAGCATCGAAGAGGTAATTGTCTCCAAATACATTAAAAACTATCCTTTTTTCATTCAGTAAAACACATCATAGAAAAAATATTCCCTTTGAAAGAATGAAAAATTAAAAGGGTTTTATTAAACATTGTATAAAATAAAGTGGTTTATATTATCAAAATACACCTCAATGAAAGGAGATTGAGATGAAGTCCCTTACCTCAAGTCTGACTTGACTTATTCGTTCATTAATTTCCTAAATAATAAAATTATTTAAATTTATACTTTATTATGAACATTTTTCAAGTTTATTATTCCTTTTATATCAGTTATAACCACATTATAAAAATTACAATATTATTTATGTTAATATCGATCATTCTGTCGATATTGGGTACTTGAGTCGAAAATGATCTTATTATAATTAAAATTTTTCCATGTGGTTAAAAGTATGTTATCTCTAAAATATTATTCATATATATATATCATATATATATATATATGCATTATATATTTATTTATTATATTACATAAAATTTGTAGATAAAAAATGAAATGCACCGTTTATGGAGACGGTATGCCATATAAAAGCATGAATGTTACTTTCATTTCTATTTCATATTAAATGGAATGATAACTTAATGATAAATAGGTATATTATAATTTCTGTATCATACCATATTTTATACATTATACATATGTTTATTAACTCCATCCTTTATACGTTCCATGTATGGCATGAACGATTCATACCACATTATGGGGTTGGTAGTTTGCAGTTTCTAAAATAAAATTATCGTGTTAACACATATGAAAATCACAAAGGTGTGTTGCAAATAAAAATTAAAGAAGCATAAATAAAATATAAATTTTTTTTATATCATATTCATATAGTTCCATCATACTGGCCACCATGATAGGTGGTAGGATATAATTGTACAATCATCGTTTCATCAGGAAGTAGTTCGTTGTCGCCAGAAACAGTATGATCAGAATCCATTAGACAGAGGTGTGTGTAAGTGTAGTTAGAATATTTGTCACAAAAACATCCTATTATATTCTGGATACTTGTTTTGTTATGTAATGAATGAATAATAATAAAATAGTGAGAGAATATGTAAAATATTGGAAAGGAACTTTAGAGAAGACGCAACCTCTTAAAATTGGTAACACCCTTTGATTTGAGCCAAAGGGCTTCATTGAATTACCTTATGCATAAGGTATGGTTTTTAAAAGTAATATAGGGTTGTTGGGATCATATTTTATTAGAGTTTTGAAGTGAAAGGGGTTTTGAGAGGTATAAGTAAGGGGTAAGAGTTAGTGGCATTTTATAAGAGGGGGGGGGGTACTTTAGGAATTTCTTGAAAGATTATTTTATTATAAAATGAATTTGGATCTCCAAAAGGTCAAAATATAATTTAACTCAATTATAAGATGTAGATTTTACGAAATTATCTCAAATAATAGGTTACAGAAACTAATAGGTTTCAAATTTAACCTTTTCATTTTGTTGTAAACCTTAGTTATCAAATTTAACTATTACCGTGTCTTCTAGTATATTCCTACTATATGGTTAATATAGTTACAATAAAATGACAATATAAACTCAAGTAGATCATTAATGACATTTAAAACATTATCTATTTCATTTATCCTAATATTATATTTTAGGACTATTATATCATTTAATAAAATAGTATTTGTTTTTAAAAATCATTTATGTAATGTTTTAAGCTATTCGGGTCATGAATTTTATAAAAATCCATAATAACATGATTATTTCAAGATTTTTTTAAATAAAAATATAAAAATTATTAATCTTCCCTAAATTTAGTGTATTGAATAAAATTATTCAAAAAAAATATTTTAGTATTAATAATCTCATTTGTTTAAATGTTTCAATTAATCTCTACATCACAATTGTGTTGTAAATATATTTATTTATTTAACGTCTAAAAATTAAAAATAAAATAACATGAGGGATGAAATAATTTCTGCATAATAATGACTATTTATAATATAAAATATAATTTCTATACACCTATATAAAAATTATTTTATTAACAGATATTTGTTTCAGTTAAATTTTCCTCATCATTAAATTAGAAGTAATTAAATGTCATTTTCACGCACTCGTGGTTCCATGATGACCTAAAATAGATCCAAAAGTTTATATGGTAGTAATGATCTCATTTCATAGGGTTAGGACATTTTTAAAGTAATAAAATATTATTTTAATATTTTTTATCCTTATTTACTAGATTTACCCTTTATCCATGATAAATAAAATATTTAATGAAGTTAGTTTTTAAAATTTCTAAAAAAAGATACATATTTACCGAATTTTTACACCCATATTCCTAATATAGAATCCATTTTTCTATATTGAAAAATCAGAAGTTACAAAAATTAATTTAAAATTAATTCTTGTTGTTAAAACCAAAAAATGTGTTTTTAAGAAGTAAAACTACCAAAACATTGACATGCATTTATCTCCAATTTCAAAGTGAAATTACTTTCAATGAAAAAATTGTATTAAATGATAAAAATATAATTCAATTTAGATTTAAAACAAATTAAAAGAAAAATATATTTAAATAAATAAATTATATTAAAATCTAGTGTTAAATTAAAATGTAGTATTTTTCACTATTCATTAAAAAACGAACATTATCCAAAAAAATCAAAATTTTATCCAATGAAAATTTTGATGTTACAATTATAAAGAAGAAGGTTATTTTGTTAAATAAAACATATAAATGTGACAAAAATATATTTAAAAATGGTTCTCCATTAAAAGGTGGTAAAATTGTATTTTTAGAAAAATATATCATTTATCTGAAAAAAGGGAATTCATTATTATATCTTATCTAGAAAACATATAAGATGAATTTAAAACATTACATTAAATATATATCATATTTTTTTAATTAAATGAAAATCCTAAAGTTTTATATGAATACACAATTATTCTCTTTTAAATAGGTTTTCATTAAAACACATCAATGAAATTAAATTGGGTTTAATTTCTATTTCACATAAATTTGGTAATCAATGATTCATAATTTAAACATGTGTAATCCATATTTCAAAATTCAGTTGATACTATTATTTCCCAAAATTATAATAGTTTGGCATTAAATACCATTTAAAATAATAATTTAATTATTGTATTATTTTTCAATATAACTCAATGATGTGTGAAATGTATACTTTTGAAGAAGAAATTTGTTTCTTGTCAAGTATGCTATTCGAAAAAGCATCCCATTTTACTTAAAATTATTATCTTATTCCTATGAATTAATATAAATGAAAAGGTATTATTCTATAAATACCTGGGTTGTTACATCCTTCCCCCTTTTGTAAATTGCGTCATCACAATTTTAATATTGCGCCTGAAAACATCATTGAATGTACTACATCAGAAAAAGTGACAATGGAACTATAACATTAACAGAAATAAAGAGAAGTTTAAAGGTCACCTCAGATAACACATAAAAGGATTCCCTGAAAACATGGATATGGAAGAGAAAACTAACCATCAAGTTCTGATAGAGAGTGATAGAAAACATGATCAAGAGAAAGTTAACCACCCAAAAAAAGAGAACATATGATATGTTAAATAGTATTTGATTACCTATTAAGAAAAATGAACGGAATTTTATTTTGTTTTAAGTTCCCTTTCATAAATTTGGAGAATTTATTTATGAGATTGACTATGTACAAAAGGAAATATATTTACTTTTCATTTAGGTTTTCATCCCTCAATAAGTTTATAGCCAAAACAAATTTTTCTCCGAATGATTAGAATTCAAGATGACTTGGTGACACCTGAATCACTAGAGTCAACTTATAGAGAATAACAATGTCCAAAAAAGTTGAACCACATATTACACCTATCTTTATCCATTAAAAAAATCAAAATGGTTAGAGCAAGATCATGTAATCCCAAAAAAAATCTATTATAAAAGGAAATACTACTCTTAATCACCATAATGGAACAAACAATACCCAAATCTCAAAAAAGACTATTCAATTCAAAATTATCCTTAAAATCATTCAAAATAATCCAAACTATGTTTAAGACTAAACATTCAATGGTATTATATCAAATAGTCTACCACAAAAATCTTATCATTTATCTCCAAATAATATCGACTACACTTAAAGTCTCATACTGAAAAGTAATTAACCAAATCACATATTCACTATGATTTGATAATCATTTCCATAAATAACCCAAATATCAATATATCCACAATAAAACATAGATTCTTCTATAATAAAATTCCACCCTTACTCCTCAATTTAAATCCCAATGTATTCTATTTTACAAAGTCAAATAGTGTTCCTAAAAGGGAAAATGTCTTCCAAAATTACCTTTATCACTTAATCACCAAATCATTTTCCTATACTATGGATATTCATTTGAATAAACATAAGATCAAAAATCAACTTATTCATGACCAATAAAATCATTGGACTAAAAAAAGTCATACTAACAAGGAACATCACGTAGGCTAGTGGTAGGTGATGTGAACTTGTCGCCATTAAGTTCTGGGTTTCATTCCCTTGGCCTTGCCGGACGCAACATGTTTTCACCCAACATGCGGGTTGTACTATTTATAAAACAAAATAATTCATATAAAATGATCAAAAATAAGACAATTTCCTCAAAAATAACAATATCCTATTTTTCCCTCAAAACATATCGAAAACCTTTTATTTTACTTCCCAAAATGAAATAACCATTTATCACCTAAAAAAGATCATATGAACCCCTAAGGTTATCCATAATGTCGACCCAAGAAAATGTAATTCTTACTAGAAAAACATTTTCACATTCAAACATCACGGATACACATACTAGAAAAAGTATTCCAAAGTAATCCCCTCATCAAAAGAGACTTACTACTTCTGAGCATTTTTTCATCCTAAAATCAACCCTAAATCATGAATCCCTTTTTTGTAGACTTCTTAACTTCTTCATGATCCATTAAACATTCCTTTCCTACTTATTCTGTAGGATTTCATTCATGTTAAAAAATCATGAATCATATCATAAGATTCATCTTTGTCAAAACAGCAGCTATGAAATAATTCATACCTTTCATTGTTCATTGTTAGATTTCTCATCCTCAGTTGGAATAGATTTAGGTATTGGTAAACATATATTTGTAGGTTCATGCTGATCCCATTCCTGAACCATCTTCGTAGGTCATTTATTTGTGAAATAACCATGCACACAACATTTAAAACATTCAATTGATCCTTTGGAAATAACTTCATTCTCTTTCTTGGACTCAACTGGATGCTTCCTTTTTCAATGGATGTTTATTGATTTATGATCTTCGTTACTACATCTAAAACATCTTCTTGTCCTTCTAAAGAATTTTAATAGGTGTTTCTCTCCACATCTGTGACATATAGTTTTTTGAATATACATACCTCTTTGGTTATTAACTGAACAACCGTAGGAATTCATTTATTGAATATATGATTCCATAGAATAATAACCAATCTTTAAGTGGTCAATAATGACTTGAGATATTTTATTGAGAATAACCACAAGATTTTTCATTGAAGCTTCCATTTCATTCGGTTTATTATCCATAAAACATTCACCATTTTCTTCACATCCATTGCTACATTGGTACCCGGTAAATCCATCCATTTACTAAAACCAAAAATATTAGTGTGATTATATCAGTACAATCATCATACAGTATCTTATAAGGAGGGTAAACACTACGATATACATATTCATGTTATCTAAAACTCATTAAATTTATCTAAAATAACTATGACTGTTTATAATATGCTAAAAATTATGGTTATGTAAATTATTTATAAATAACACCATGACCTAAAAAGTTTTCTAAACTAACCTATAATACCAACTATAAGGCCCTGGCATTAAACACTACATAATATTTAATTAAGATAATAATTTACATTGATAATATTTTTAGGTTTAGATCTGTTTAGAATTATGTAATAATTTATACATAACAACTTGGATATTACAAGTGGACACTTATAATCACTATTTTGTTTCATAAAACAAAAAATATTAAAAAAAGTAAACATGTCTAGTTCCATGTTTTAGACAGCATAACATTTCATTAATCCCATCCTAGACCATATTAATCTATATGTCATGTGAAAAACATTTCAAAACAAGGGATGAGCATAAATATATCAATAAGGGATATATAAAGAAGGAAATTTGTTAGTTCTTTAAAACAACATTTAACCATGAATACTTTATCATAAATTAACACTATTCACTTTAAAAAACTATATAAAACACTTTACTGAATATCATCTCATTACATACCATTTTTGTAACAAAAAGTTTTGAATAAATTCAATGACAAAATGTATAGGATATAAAGATAACTTGGTACATAAACATACATAAATTGAATAACCATAAAATGGACTTCCATACATATCCCTAAATAGAAAAGCCATATTGCTTACTTCCATATCCAATTCATTGGATTATCACGTAACCACACGTCATTTGGTATACCATGTAACCACTCGGCATGGGTTTATCATGTAACCCCCCCGTAAAAATGACCAAGTACCATTATATAATTATATCACATAAAATATTGTAAATAACAACATTTCAGTAATAAAATTTAATTTTAAATCGCACGATATGATTTCAAGGTATTTAACTACTAAATCCATTTCAAAAACCATTTTTAATACCAAAACAAACAAAAAGTTAATAAATTATTTCTTTTCCTTTTAAAAGCATGAAAGATTATAGGGAAATCCAAAAAATTATTACGGTGTCAGAGAGGTCATTATCACTACATACATAAATATAAATCATTTTGATGTTTTGTAAAACGATTCGTAGAAAAAAGGACCCATTTGAATGAATGTAAAATTTAAAGTGTTTTATAAAACGCAATCTAAAAGAAATATGTGTATATTATCAAAATAGTCCTCAATAAAAGGTTATTGAGACGAAATCCCTTACCAAGTTTCTAACTTGACTTGTTCATTATTTAATTTCCTAAATAATAAAATAATGTTAATTTATACATGCTTCAGAACCATATTTAATTTTATTATTCCTGTTATATCACTAAATACCACATTATAAAGACTACATAATTATTTAAGTTAATATCAGTCGTTTTTTCGATTTTGGTTACATGAGTCGAAAATGATCTTGTTATAATTAAAATTTTCCGATGTGGTCAAATGTCGATTTTCTCCAAAATATTATTCATATATATATATATACATATATCTATTATATATGTATTTATAATATTCCATAATATTTTGAGATAATAAATGAAATGCACAGTTCATGGAGACTGTAAGCCGTATGTATGCATGAACACGACATTCATTTCTATTTCATATTTAATGGAATAAAAACCTAATGATGCATAGATATATTATAATTCCTATATAATATCATATTTTATATATGTTACACTTTTTCACTACATCCATCCTTTATATGTTCCATTTATGGAATTAATGAGTCATATCACTTTGAGGGGGCGGTAGTCTGCACTTCCTCAAATTAAATTTTCATGTTTACACATTATGAAAATATAAAATGTGTGTTTTAAATAAACAATATGGATTAATAAAGAAAGTATATACATAATATATATCATATAGAAACATTTCCTTCATAATGGCCACCATAAGCGGTAGTAGGATATAATTGAATTATCATTGCTTCGTGAGGTAGTAGTTCGCTATCCACAGAAACAGTATGTTCTAAATCTAATAGATGAAGGTTTGAGTAAGTGTAGTTATAATACATCTCATAAATACATCCTAGTATATTTTGGTTACATCTTTTGTTATGAAATCAAATAACATTTATATAATGGGGTGTGAGGAAGTAGAATATTAGAAAAGATCTTCAAAAAAGACTCTACCTCTTAAAATGAGTAACTCCCATTTATTTGAGCACAATGGCTTTCTTGAATTGCCTTATAACTACAGTAATTATTCAAGGAGGAAGTGAGGGATGTTATGAGATTATTAGGGAAGAGGTTGGATGAGAATATGGGTTTGATAGGTTTTATTAACTGGTTATAGGTGGTGGCCTTTTATAAGAGGAAGGATGGGTACATTAGGAATGTCTTGAAATATTATTTTATTATAAACTAAATTTAGATTTTAGAAAGGTCAAAAATTAATTTAATTAAAAGATAATATGGGGATTGTTATAAATACACTCAACCAATAGGTTTTAGAAAATTTTGGGTTTCAAATTTAACCTTCCCATTTAGCTTTAGCACTTAGTTAACAAATTTAACTATTACAATTTCTTTTTTGTATATTCTTAATATATGATAAATATAGTCACCATAAAAGGCCAACAAAACATAAAGTGGTTCATTAATGACATTAACAAAATTATATAAATAATTTTTCTGAATATTATATTTTTAGGACTGTTATATCATTTAATAAAATAGTATTTTTTTTAAAATCATTTATGTAAATTTTTATACGATTCATATGATGACATTTTTAAAAATCAATTTAAACCTGATTATATCAATGAATAAATCATAAATTAAAATATTACAATTCCAAATAGTCCCTAAAATTCATTGAAGGAATAACAAATTTCAAAATAAATTTATTTTAGATTTATAATCTCATTTATTTAAATTCTTTAATAATATTGTAATCACTACATCATCATTGTGTCATAAATCTATTTATTTATTTGGTGTCTAAAAATAAAAAATAAAATAAAATGATTAAGGAAATATTTTTATATTTCTAATTATTATTTATAGTTGAAATTATAGCTTCTGAATGCATATAAATATTATTTTACTAAAATATACATGTTTAGGTAATATTTTCCTTAACTTTAAATTAAAATTATTCAAATCTTATTTTCACAAAAAAAGTGTCTCCTTTGAGTCCCAAAATTGCCCCAAGGATTCCCATTGTCTAGAATATCTCATATTATTAGGGTTAGGGTAGGTTTCATGGTAATTTAAAATTATTATAATACTATTTTTTACCTTTATTTACCAGATTTACCTTTAAACCTTTGTAAATAAAATATTTACTAAACTTACTATTCAGATAGTCTAAAATTAAAGGTTACATATTTAAAGAATTTTTAACTCCTAATTACAAGTAGGAAATCCATTTTTCTATATTCAAAACATAGAAGTTGGAGAAATTAACTTAAAATTAATTCCCATTTTCAAAACAGAAAGCATGTTTTTAAGATGTAAAACCCTCTAAAAGATCGACATGCATTTATGTCGAATTTCAAAATAAAATTACCTCAAAATGACTAAAATTGGATTAAATGGTAAAAATATGGACAATTTTACTTTAAAATAAATAAATAAAAAAATATGATGATATATAAATAAATTAGATTAAAAGGCTGTTTTGAATTAAAATGCACTATTTTTCACAATTCATTAAAAAATGAACTTTAGGAGGAAAATACAAAAATTGAATCCAAAGTAAATGTTGATGTTTCTCTTCTATATAAGAAGTTTATTTTGTAAAATTAAACATATAATGGTGTCAAAAAATAGAATTAAAAATTGTTCCCCATCAAAAGGATGTAAAATTGTATTTTTAGAAAAATATATCTTATATACGAGAAAATAAATTTATTCTTATATAATATCTAGAAAACATATAATATGAATTTAAAACCTTTTATGGAATATATTTCATGTATTTTAAATTAAATAAATATCCATACAGAGTGATATGGAAGCATAATTATTTTTATTAAATAAGTTTTTAGAAAAACACATTCATTATATTCAATTGGATTTTATTTCAATTTCTAATAAATTTAGAAATCAATGATTCCAAATTTATACATGTGTAAACCATATTTAGAAATTAATTTTATACTATTCATTCACTTTATTTCAATATCTATTAATTAACTACCATTTAGTATAGTAAATATATTATTTTATTATTTTTCTGCATAACTCAATGTTGTGTGCAATGTAAGATTTCATAGAAGAACATTGTTCAATATCGAGTATTCTATTAAAAAATGTGTCTCTTTTTGCTTAAAATTAATATCTTATTAAAATGTGTTAATATAAATCCAAATGTATTACATTATAAGTACCTGGGTCGTTATAATATTAGTTTCGCATAAGTTTTCCAAATTATGTTTTGTGATACCAAATATTTAGAATTATTCAACATTTATAATTTAATGTGAGGTCCATTAACTATAAATAAACGCTTACTGGTAGAATATTAAAAACCCTCATGGAAATGTAGTGGTTAAGTTATAGAAAAATTAAATATATCTAGTATTAAATTTTAGAATGTTATAAATATATTATTGAAGCTTAATCACGTTATGACGCGTAACCTTTTCTGGATGCCGAAAACTAGTCCACAAAGAGAAAATCCTATGTTGGATATATTTATATGAAAAAGGAAACAAAGATTTAGTTACATTACTATTCTAATTGTATTGGAAATATGGATTAATTTATTTTAGAAGATATTTGTAGCATCGAGATTTGGTGAATAGGAAATGGTTACACTTGTAGAGAATTGTCTCAGAGATGGTGAGGATCAATGGTGGTCATTGATCCAATATACTATAGAAGAATAGGATATAGTACTCATGTAATGGAATGATACTAAGGATAAATTCTTCAACATAAACATCCCTCATGGGAAAACTTTTAATGTAGATAGAGTCCTTAGTTTAATGAAAATGGAGGAAGATAGTGTTTTGGAATATGAACTACCTTTTAAGGTTATTACGGTATACTATTAACTTAAAAAAAATGGAATGCATGATAGACCATTTCTTTAGAAGTCTAAATACAAGTGACTAAAGGGAAGTTATGTCTCAAATATTCACCTCATACGATAAAATAGTTTTATGTTCTATCCAGATGAAAAAATAAATCTCTGTGTTTTATGGCATTGAACGGAACTAAAAGAAGAAGAGGAAAATATATAAAAATGTGGATAAACATAAAAAGGGAAAATTTATTTTCTAACATGTGATACTTTTGAAAGTAAACACCTTGGTATATTCTTAAATGTGAACGTAGTGTTATTCACTGGTGGGGAAAAAGTCCAGCGTGATTAGGATTTCATGGGAAAGAAATAATATTCAAATGTTCAATGCTACAAATATAAGGATATATAGCCCTATGAAAATGAATTCCTCAAGATCTATAATTTTATAACCCAGAAGAAGTTAAGGGATCATGTTTAAGAATAGGATATTGACACAACTAAGGTGGAATAATTACTATAATTCGGTATTTCATTCTAATATAAATTTTTTAAGCAATGTTTTATTAATGATTCTCTTATCATATGATATTTAAAATATTTATGGATGATATTATGGTGATTTTTCCTTAATGATTTGCGATCAAATTTGGAATTTTACCAAGAAAATTGATTCTGTAAAAATTTAAAATATTTTTAAAAACACATAGCTAAGGGAAATAAAAACCGTGATATGTTGCTGATCTTGAGACAATAATGTTTAGATAAAGAGATGATTGATATAGATAAAGTACATTGGACACTAATAAGTACAATGGAAATGATTAAATTTTTTATGATCGTGATATTTTGGAATGGTTAACCATTTATGAAATGGTTTAGGTTAAACATTGGATGTGGTTTTAGAGGTAAATGTTTTACATGACCATATGGTGAAACCTGTGCTAAGAGATGAAGTATAAATATTTCAAGGCATAATAAAATGAGTTCATTGTTTTCATAGAATCAAATATTTACTTATATACTTTGAGAGTAAAATTATATATCTGCTCTTTGATAAAGGGTTTTCAATTATCATCATTTTTATGTTTTTATTGACTTTATTAACACTTAGGGTTTATAGTTTTTTCGACTACAATGTGCACCTGAATGTATTATCTATCACCATCCATAATGAAAATATGGCTAGATTTATCTTTCATATTTTGGTTTTCACTAATTCTATCCAATTAAAAACACTAGTTCTCTGTGATTTTCACATTTAATTTTTCCTCTCATTAAGAATATTTTTTATTAATCCTAGATATGATTTGGATCTTTCAAAAATAGCAATTCAAAATATCAATCTCTTGATTACTGTGATAATTTTTGAATTGTGAGACTGTAATTTATTTAATATGAGGAGAATGTAACACTCTAAATCTTTAAAATATTTTAATTTTATAACAAATAATTTTTTCTACATCTCTTTATATGCATTAATTTGTCAATCTTATGTTATACACAACACTTTGTTAGCTTGCATTACCTGAAAGACCATGTTTTGAGACTTTTTAATCGCACAACTATTATAAAAATAAAATTTGAATCTTTAATAACATTTATTTTTAAAAAAACATTTTTAATAAATATTTTCAAAATTATAATAGGTTTAATTTTTGGTATTTTTCAAAGAAGTTTCATTTTTGATGAATAGTGAAAAATACTTCATTTAATTTAAATAATTATTAATGTTAATTTTTATTTTAAATTTGTTCTAAAAGTAAGAATAAATCAATTATACATACATTAATCAGATTTATGTCATAGGAATCATTTTTATTTTTAAATTGGATATAAAGACTTATTGAACATTTGAATATTTTTTCTATAAAACCTCATTTTCTTTCCATGTATGTGGGATTAAAATAAATGTGAATTTTTTCACTTCTATAAATTGAATTTGGAAAAATGGACATAAAAAGTTTTAATAAGTCTGATATTTTTTGTCTAAAAAGATTAACATATATTTACACCAAAAATATAAGAAAAAATAATTTAAATTATTTACAACGATTAATTAATAAGGGACTAAATAGTAAACTTAAGGTATCAAATGACCTAAACACATTTACAAAGGAAATTTTCTTCCAATATTTCAACCATGTACCATTTTTTCTAATATTATAAGTTATTGGTACATATGTTTAGGTAAGTTCCCTATATGATATGTTCTGTTAGGAAAAAAGGTGAAAAGGGATCCTTCCAAACCATTAACATTTATAAAACACTGAGATGTGGAAGAAATAATATTTTAGGTTACATATATCTCTTAGAAATATAAAAGGATTATTTTAATCATAATTATTTATCATTATTTTTTATAGATGAATTAGTTTCGTAAAACACTTATAAAAAACCAATTCATTGATTATTTAGTTTTTAGTTAACTAAAATAAATGATCTTATAAATATAAAAAGTAATGTAAATTAATAGAATTATTATATTAAATTATATTTCAGATAAATATATCATGTTACATATATGTGAAATTAAATTATTTTAAATACAATAATTTTTTTAAAAAATTTAAATAAAATAAATAATGTCATAATTGACTATAATGATATGTTATAAAAAATGATATTTTCTTAAATGATTTAAAATTAATAAAAATAATATAGTATTCCAAGATATTTTAATGGTTTAATAAATATTTATTATTTCCTATTAATGAACCAATTGATCTTTTATAATTAACATAATGACCCATAGATTGTAAAAACAATGTTAGTATGGTTGAAGTTGAAGTAGTGTTTTTGCGTGTTACATGTGCTTTTTAAAAAATTAATTTTAAACAGTGATGGTATTTTTATGTAGTAAATTATATATCATAATTATAAAAATGTTGGTCTATATTTTCTAATAAATCTCACATTAATTTTTTCTTAATGGTTAAATTACATAAGATAAAAAACTAGATAAATTTATAAAAACCAAAATGATAAAATTGGAAAATTATATTTGGTAAGGAGCAAAATTATTAAAATTGACTTATATCTGTGTGATATATGTTTTTTTATATCATTATTACCTTTTACTACTTTTCTATTTTAGAAGAACATTTGGTAATAGTTACCTGTTATTAGTGATAACAATTTTGTATTTAAAATAATGTCACTCCTCCTCCACTTCAAAAAATTAAACCACTATTTATCTTCATTACACTTATCAAAACCCATGGATTTCCCAAGAAACTCCCAAATAGCTCATAAAAATCACAAAAAATATCCTAAAATCCACATCTTAGAAATAAGGCCATCCAAGGAAGCCCTTTGGGTAAATCCAAAGGAGTTACCTAAATAAGAGGTAATAGACTTCCTCAAGATCATTAGTTTTTTTTTCTATTTGACCTCTATTAATTATTAATTTTTCAACTATATTATAAAAAAATACTATGATTAATATATTTAAATGTTTTAATTTTATGGTTTCTCTATGAAATTAGACACACTTCTATATAATGTGTAATGAACATACCTTTCTTGAGTACGTTGAACTACCACCACAAAAAATGAATATAAAGACCCTTAAATTTCAAGGGAATTTTTTTCTTAAATTCTTTGAGATTTTACGAGTACGCAGTTTCCAACAGCACCTGATCTTGAGGCTCGGTGTGCCCGGAATCAATTTCTGATGTTTATCTAGGGTACATTCGGTGAACAAATGAGGGGGATTTTATATTTCTTGAACCGGTGTTCAAAATTGAAATCTGAGGGCACCGATGAAACCACAGCATCAGTAATTGCTTAAGAGGACCTTTACCGAAGATGTGCTTACTCAGGAGGAGTTGATAAAAATTGTGGATTAATAAAGAATTGAATTAAAATTTTGGAATAATTTGTATTCTTTATCCAAGTAGTTATATCCAACATGGGGTAGATGGGGTGGGACACACAAGCCCCTAACTACCCATGTGAGGATATTTGTGAGGTGGGTCCCACACGAACCCCACCCATTCACATTCCTTAAAACTCCTCTAACCCCCTCTTAATTTTTGAAACTCTACTTAACTTGTGAAACATATCCTCTTACTCTCTTCTCTCTCCCTCATTAAACTTCCCTACATATCACTTAATTAATTATACAACTTATGGGTTAATTAATTAAGTGATTTGGATTTGAATTCTGTTATTTGAATTGCATGGCATGGATTAATAAAATAAGGAGAAGACTTATATTATTTTGTTTGGGTGAGAATGTTGTGTTGAGAGAAAGGGAAGAGAGCTCTTGACATTGAAGATCTTCATCTCCTTTGTTGAATAACGCCAAGACTCCGGTGAAGAACATCGACTTGGTAACCCCGGATTCTTCTTCCTTTTCCTCCTCCATGGCAAGGAAGGAAACAACGACGCGGGAATTATCCAACAACGTCATGCTTTGTTTTATTCTCTCCATGATAAAAGGAGGAGACACCGCTTCCTCCTCGGATTCTCTCCGTCGACGTCTATGAAACCTCACAACGTGACGTCATCAACCGCGACACCAACGTCCATCATCGTTTGCTGAGGTAGGGGTTAAGTTCAATTTTAATGAATTAAAATTGTGATTTGTTTGTCATTGAAGTATCGTGTTTACCTTGGCTGAATATTATCGACGTAATGGGAGGATATCAAACCGCACAAACACGGCTGATCCTCCTCCCCTTTTTGTTGATCTTCGTCGATGATTGTGGTGAAGGCGGCGTGGTGTCGTTGCACCGCGCGGAAACGAAGAGGACCGCAGTCGGAGCGAGCCGCGGTGGTGGTGCGTGGTGCCATTGCACCACACCGGTGACAACAAAAGGGATCGCGACCTGAGCGGGCCGTGGTGGTGGTGCGTGGCGTCATCGCTCCACGCCGATCGAGGAAGATCCGTGACAGTCCAGCAGGGGGCGGCCGACCAAGCAGGCCGCCGGCGCTCCAGGAGGCGGGACCCTCGCTGGTCCTGCGGGGACTCACAACCGGTCGGCCTTAATGGCTGGTCGTTACCCGAAGCAGGGGGGTGTTCAACCCCCCCCCCCCTGACCTGCCTAGGGTAGACCCCACCTAGGGGCCGCTGTCTCTGAAACAAAGGGGGTCGCGCCCCCATCGCACCCCGCTCAGCCAATAGCCGAGCCGCTGCCGGCTTCAGAGCCGGCCCGTAGGCTGCGCTGGGCCGCCATTGCCGATCCGGGCCATGCCACGCCAGGCGGGCCGGGCCGCGCCCAATTGGGCCGGACCCGGGTCAGGTCCACCCCGTTCAGGCTGACCCAGGCGGTATTGGGCCGGGTCGGACCCGGCCCAAACCCCCTGTTTTTGGACCCGATTCATTCAAACACCCATATCTTATGATACAGACCTCTGATCGACGCACCGTCAGTTTCATAGGGATTCTTGGATCGAGATGGTTTTTCTGTTTATTGTTCTGACCCTATCTATCGTATTGACTTTGTCTATCATTCTAGCTCATTCAATCATACAAACTCAATAAATCATTAAGACTATGTTTATCATACACACTTTGTTCAGTGTACCCACTCTATTTATCATACTCATATTATGCATTGTATTAACATTGAATCATATTAATATTTTTCAATAAATTTATAATAACAAGTAACATTAATCGTACTCATGTTACACTTTTATAACATTCATTTTTTCATTATTTTATCAAAACATATGTTTTTTATCAATTGTACTCATGTTATCATTTTCATATATATATTTTTTTAAACAAAATGATGTCATGGTCTTAGTTATAAACAAATCCAAACGATGTCATGTTTTCTATTTGAATATGACTGTTACAATGCCAGGTGTCCAAGTCCCTCCGAGTTTTCTTGAGAAATATGATCGTTGGAGAAAATATGACAATAGGAACCTAAGGCCTATAAATATGAGGTCATTTGAAGAGACAAAGACTCTTTAACTTCATCAAATACTTCCATGTTCTAGAGAGAGGTTGTGTGACTTCACACTTCTTTGTTAGAAACCCATGAAATTAAAAAATGTGAATATCTTGTTCTTATTATTTTTCAATAAGTGATTGGTTTTGTTTTTTGAGTCTAATATGGTTATAACAATCTAGAGCTTCTGGGGTTTGGAAGGCGGTGCAACTGATCATTATATCAAGGTCTTTCAAGTGATTCAAAGACATATTATCCCATTACCAGTAAAATTGAGGGCTTATGGGGATAGGAAGAGCGACGTGATGATCATTGTATCGAGGGAATACTAGTGTTGGTGAGGCATACCGATTATCCTAAGTGAGAGGATAACCTACTCTTTGGGATACCAGAATTGTAAAACCTTTTACTTTTCAACAAATTATTATAATATAAATATAATCCTTCTATTTTTTCATTATATTTTTGTTATTTTGAATTTATTTTAATTAATACTTATACTTTTAGTATTAATTCTATACGTTATATGGTAGAATAACTTACACTTTATATTAATATAATATTTTAATTACATCTAAATAAAATTGTTTCATAACCTACGGCATCATTACAATATCATCATAACGAGAGTCAGTCCAATCATTTGTTTCCCATTATAAGAGTCTTTTTGAATTATTGAAGTTTTTTATAAGAACCTTCCTTGAAGGTTTTAATAGAAATTTTATTAATATACAATTCTCCCCACCCCTATCTTATATTTTCCGTACCTCATACCCATTTCGATATATCAATTGGATTTAGAGAATAAAATCCACTACTTTGTATATTTTCAATTAAATTGATTAGTAAATACACTAACATAAATTTTTGGAAAGGGGATTTTGTTTCATTGTGATGAAATGAATGACGAATTTCAATTCAATTGATATTATCAACCCTAAAAGACCACCTATTTATTCTGGCATTGATTTTGAATATTTTAGAGATTAGATAAAGATTTTTATCATGAATACAACTTTAAATAACATTTTTATTCTCACTAATGATTATATGATTATCAAGAAATAAGTTAAGAATTTTATTGTTCAAGAAAAACATCAATAACAACTAAACTATAAGTTATGAAATACTTTGTTTTGTTCTATGACCATGAACATGTATTGTCATATATCTTCATGTGAGTCCACAAATAGTATATGGATGACATTGGATATTACACATTTCGGAACTTCCAATGTTATAGAAACCAGAAGAACTATGCTAATAGCTGATTATAAATCTTTTGAATTTTGTTATAGTGAACATTTAGTTAAGGTTAAACAATGTTTTATGACAATTTTTAATAGTCTTGAATACATGGGAGAGAATAATTTTGAATATGAAGTTATCATTGAAATGATAAAAAGGAAATATATTTAGAGAACAAAAAGAAGAAATATTGGATGTACAAGGGAAATAATATCTTGAATGTAAATGACTCTTGGAGTGGCAGTAGAGGTGATTATTCTTAAGACTCTTCTGATAGTGATACCTCAAATCATATTAATGCTATTCTCTTTTCCAAAACTACTTATCATTGCATTATAGTGATAGTATATAGTTCTGAATCTCATACTAATATGTCTTTGAGTAATAATTATCTTAATAAATATTATTCTTATATTGAAGAAACATCCTCATTAGTGAATGATAATTCTAAACCTTCTAGTGAAGTGATTTCCAAATTTTCTAAATTTCTAAAAAATTAAAGAAGTAATGTTTCTCGAAAACATGAAAAAGAAAATAATAGGATTGATATTTTAATAAGAGAAGTATCAGATCACTCTAAATATCTTTATTTTAAAAATCTTATGATTGAATATTTTTCTATACCCCTTGAAAATGTAAATTTGGAAAAGAAAAAACATTCTTATGAGTTTGGTAATATAATTTCTATAAAAACCATTTTCGAAGAAAAACGCAACTATAAAGACTTATACAAAGGTGGATAAGAATATGCTCATCAGACTATAATATTAATTTTTTTCTCTAATGAAAATTTTTAAAAATTCAAAACATGAAGAAAAAAGAGTTTGATTAAATGTATTCTCAAATTCTTACATAAACGAATAGATTTGTTTTTGTTTATTTTAATTCAAAATTGGTTTTTAGTAATAACTATTTTGTTCCCAAAAGTGCTTTATTATGCAAAAGATGTCATTGTGGTGGAAATAGAGAAAGAAATTGTTCATTAAACAAAACATAATATTTGGGTTCCTAAAAATCTCACTTGTCAAAACAAATGTGGATTCCCAAATTTTTCTCTCTAATATTTCTGGACCCAAACAGGTTTGGCTTCCAAAATATTATATTGTTTTTTGTTTTAGTTAAACAAAACATGAAACATTAACAATACATGGTATATTGATATTGGATGTTCCAGGAATATGAAAATAAACATAAACTTCTTGTAAAAATTTGTCATGTTGAATAGAGGAAATGAAACATTTGGAGAAAGTGCTCAATGGAATATTTTTGGAATGGGAAATGTTGTTTTCCTTGGAATTTTTTTATTTATAATGTTTTGTTTGTTTATGATCTTAAGCACAACTTTATTAGAATAACTAATTTATATAAGGAAGGTTACCTTGTAAATTTTAGGAATGATAAGTGCATAGTTCAAAATTCCAATGATTAGTTCATTGTATCTAGTAAAACGCTTGAGAATGTTTACACCTTAAACTTAGAAGACCTTACGAGCTAAGACCCTCCTTCTTGAGGTGCAATGGAAGAAAAATCATGGTTATGTAATAGATTACTAGGACAATGTAATATTATAAATTTATATATACTCTCTAAGAAATGAATTGTTAAATATTTACAGGATATTATGTTTCATTCTTCTAATATCTTAGATCCTTTTCAATATGGGAAAAAACATAAGTCAACCTTTAAATCAATAAGGGAGGTCACAAGTACTGATACATTATAGTTAGGGCACATGGATGTTTTTTTACAACATAATCTAGATGTATTAAAGGCAATTCCTATGTATTCTTCATAGTTGATGATTATTCTAGATTTACATGGGAATATTTTCTCGTAAAAATCAGAACATTTTTTTCATTAAAACAATTTTTCTATAGTTAAAAATGAGAAAAAACGATGTTTGATAAACTTTTGGAAGTGATCATGGTAGAGAATTTTTAAATTTTGATATTTAAAATTTTTGACGAAAAATAGTTATTATTCACAATGTTTTTACTCCAAGTACACCTTCGAAAAATTTTGTTGTTGAAAGACAAAATATAATTCATTAAGAGATAATAAAAACCAAGTTTATTGAATACTCAATTGAAAACCATTTCTAATTATTTGTTGTTAGTACGTATTGTTATACTATAAATGGAGATTTCATTCAACATTTTCCTAACAAAACTCATTATGAGTTGTGGATAGGGTGAAAACAAAAATTTTACTACTTCAATGTTTTTGGTTTCAAAGTATTTTTTTCTATACAAAAGATAACATACATATTATTTCTCCCAAAAATAATAAAGGAATATTTTTAGTTTATTCCCCATCATCTAAGTCTTATTATGTTTTTAACCAAAACACTTGGGTTTTTAAAGAAACAAAATATTTTATGTTTGATGAAAAAAGATCCCTTTACTCTAAAAAAACTCAAAATATTTTTTGTGATGTGTTTTCCTAAACTGATTATTATCCTTAGATAGAAGATTATTAAAATGCAGTAAATACTCAAGAAATTGTTTCTAAGACATTTAAACTGGAAGACATTATACCTTATGATTATGAAAAGGTTTTCTAAAATCCAATTAAGTTATCTCCTAGGAATCATCCCAGTGATGACATCATTGGTGATATAAATCAAATAGTAATGACCATAAACTCTTTATGAAATGAAATAGAACATCTTGATTTTATATCCCAATTTGAACCCAAAGTTACATGTGAGGACATAGGGGATGAGGATTGGATTAAGGGAGTTCATGATGAACTAAATGAATTAAAATGAAATAAAGTCTGGAACATGGTTGAAAAACCAATGATATATCTGTTATTAGAGTAAAATGGATTTTTAGAAACAATTGGGATGAAAATTGTATCATTTTATAAAAGAAATATAGACTTGATGATAATGGATAAAATCAACAAGAAGGTGTAAACTATGAATAAACTTATTCTCCATTAGGAAGACTCAAATCCATTAGAATTGTATTATCCTTTAGAACATTCATTAATTTCAAACTCTTTCAAATGAAAGTCAAGTTTCCTTTCCATAATGGATATGTTAAGGAAGATGTATATGTACACCAACCCCCTAGTTTTGAAGATACAAAACATCCTGAATATATTTGAAATATTACTATGGCCCATTATAGAGTTAAACAGCCCCTTGATCTCAATGTGATTGGTTAACATGATTTTTGTTACAAAACAATTACATTAAGGAAACAACTGATCCACCTCATTCTATAAAGATAAAAAACAAGAATGCTATGATTGTTCAAATTTAAGTAGATGACATAATTTTTTGATCAAATCAAAAGTATTTTACATATTCATTTGTGAATCTAATGATGTCTGAGTATAGATTGAGCCAGATGGTTGAATTAACATTCTTTCTTGGTTTTAAAATTTTTTAAAAACCAGAAAGTACTTATATATATCAACATAAGTACACCAAGGACTAAATAAAAAATTATGGGTATGAAAATACTAAAAGTAATAGTACATTCATTGGAGCCTCAAACACTCTTGATCTTAATAAAGTTGGGAAAATAGTTGTTCAAACTACTTTTAGAGGTTTGATTGGAAGCCTAATATACATAACAAATAATCATACAAGTTTAATGATTTAGGTATTATTATGTTCTATATATCATGGAAATCCAATAAAATACCATTTAAAAAATGTGAAAATGAATTTATGGTATTTAAAAAGAAGTTTGGATTTATGCCTTTTTTATTCTTCTAGAAATTATTTTATTTTAATTAAATTTTTTCAGATGTAGACATTGGTGGTCATAGAATTGATAGAAAGTGTACATCTATAACTTTTCATTTTCTTGGAGATTCTATAGTTTCCTGGCCTTGAAAAACCCAATAGTCAATTTCAAACTCCACTATTGAAGATGAATATGTAGTAACTAAAGGTTTTTTCGGTCAAGTGTTGTTGATGCAACACACACTCACAGACTATGGTTTGAGTTATACAAAAACTCAAATATTTTGTGATAACCCAAGCTTCATTTCTCTGAGTTAAAACCATGCACAACTCTCTCATGAAAAACACAAAGATATTAGGCATTATTTTCTTAGGGATCCCCCATTGAAAGGATATATCATTTTACAATTCATTGTAACACAAGAAAAACTTTCTGTTATTTTTACTAAAAAATTTCTTTTTTATAGATTTTAATTTATTAAAAATACGTTTTGAAGGATTACACTAATATAATTATTCACATCAATGTTTTGATTTTTACAATTGTATTTACATTAATACACTCATTATTGTTGGGGGTAATTTATCTTTTTTTTATTGTTTTATCTATTTTTCCTTCTTGTTTAATTTTATTTTATTACAATAATATATTTTGTATCTTACATTAATTATTTAGGATTATAGTTATATTTTTTCATTATTAGTTATATTTTTTGTTATGTCACTCAGCCTCCTCTTTGTTAGTTTGTAGTATCTACCTATCGGCATAAAACTCAAACGATTAGTTGGAAAACCTATGGTAATGGCTTTTTTTCCACTTGTTTGACAACCATTGTTAATGAAATTGTTTTCTATCATCTTGACAGCTTATGGTAATGACATTGTTTTCCATCGACATGATAACCTATTATAATGAATTTTATTTCCATCACCTTGAAAACATATGTTAATGACTTTTTTTCCATTGGATTGACAACCAATGGTAATGAATTAGTTTTTCATAATCTTGAAATACTATAGGGTTGACATTTCATTCCACCAATTTGATAACCGAGTGTACTCACATTATTTTCCACCGGTTTTATGTTTGATTGTATTCTCATTTCATTATTCAAACTATTTATTTTCTATATTGTATTATGTTTTTACATTTATAATACTATGAAACCAACAACATACATGAAATCTCAGATAGGTATATTCTCTTTTCATTTTATATTTCATTTCTTTGGTGTTATTATTTCACTTTTTTAATCTTTTTATTTTTTTTACAAAAAATACTATTTTTTTTTTGAGAATAAATTATCCTTTATTCCCCACCATTGGATTATTTATCTTGTAATCTCAAACATAGAATAGAAATGGTCAAAAAAAAAATTCCGATAAATATTTTACTCCCCTCCTTGAACCCACACCAGTTCTTATGATTTTTTGGTGAAACTGTGATCCCCTTAGTAAGAATCAATAAAATCATTTCTTTTTCCAATGAAAATTATTTCCTAGTCTCCTACCAATACTACTAATGATATGTCTTCAAATACTTTATTAGAAATGGGTATCATCGGTGAATGGTTAATCTCTCAAGATTTATCTGTTAGTTATGACTCAATAATAAAAAGAATTATTTTATTCCATGGTTGGGAACACATTTGTGTTGAGAAACCATATCTCCATATCTGATTCTTGTTGCAGATGTTAGAAAATTTTAAAATATTGAGTCTTTTGATATGGATATGTGGATTAATATTTTTATGTGCAATATAATGTTTTCTATGTCAGTAAAACAAGAAGAACATTTTCTGAATGTCCCTACTTAAGGAGACTCATTTATCCTTTTCATAAGCTACATGATCCTGTTGATACGTTTAATAAGGAAATATATGAAAAGTCACTATTTCTTATCAATGAGGATAATATAATAGAATCCCATATCTCTGTAGACAACAGGTTTATTTTCCGTTGGATGAAAGGATTTCTAATTCTAATGAAAGGGGATAGAGAAACTCTTAATGTAACTAAAATCATTATGTTATATAATCTGGTTAATATGATAATGGTAAATATCATGAGTTACATTTTCAAAATAATCATTAATGGAATCTCTGGATCAATTAAGTATCATTTTATCATGTATCCAACTATTTTCACAAATTTTATTCTTGAATATTTGATGTTTTGTAATATTCTAGTGAAAGGAGAATTGAAATATCTAAACTATTCTTGGATAAGAAATAACACGATAAAGAAATTGAATGTTTGTGGTGATGAAAAATAAAAACTCTTTCAAACATGAGGAAGAATTAGAACAAAATCAATCATCACAAATTCTAATAGAATCTTCTCTAAAAGTTGTATCTTCCCAAAAGTAAGATCGAAAAATCTATACAAGTACTATGAAGAAAACAAATATAGTAAAGATGTTGTATCCAAGTGGATAAAGGAGAAAGAAAAAAAGAAAATAAGGTTGACCTCAATTAGGTTTTGATCTAACTAAATATCTAGCCAAGAAGATGATAATTGGATATTTTCTATAGGCTAAGAAGCAGAATATTTTAAAAATAAAAGCCCAAGATTTTGATATTTCCAAAATTCTAAAAAGTGTTGAGTTAGCACGTTCACAACTGAAAGAAGAAGTTCAACAAGAACAGATCTTACATTCTTTTTCAGGGAAAGAAAAAGGGAAAGAAATAGTGCAAGAATTTATTCAATTGGATTCACAACTGGACTGTGAAGAAGAGGAATATGAATTTCATATGGAATAACTTCGTAATTCTTTGAAAAGTGGGGAATATTCTTCTCATAGAAAAACAGTGATGGAATTCAACAACAAAATCCTCATGTCGATTCACCACTAGTTCACTCTATAGAAACTCAATCAGAAAGGGTTTCTTATCCGGTAAAGCATGAAGCTCAAAGTTCTCATGCCAAGAGAACTGTTTTCATTAGTGACAAAATTAAAGAATAATGTGTTTAAAAATAAGAATAATGGGTTGAAAAGGAAAAAGTGAAAGGAAAAAAAGAAAACATTTTGATGAAGGCCCAAAATTATCAAATGAGCATGAATCGTATGATTAAGATACTGATTCAGAACAAACAATTTATTTGAATAAAAGTGATTACATTAATCATGTTTTATGAATTAATTGAGAATATTATTCCCTAATTTCTAGAATATTATGAAATATTAATTTCATTGTAGGAAATCAAAGGAAGAAATTTGGTTCAGTAAGAGATCATAAAAAGATAGTAAAGTTAATAATAGTATATCTAAAATTTTCGGGTGATAGATCTATTTCTCACAAGAAGTCTTGAAAAAAGATAACCAAATGGTCACACAAAATAGTAATCTCAGTTAATAAACATGAGGAAACAATTGAAGAATTTTGGTGGCTTCCCAATGATCTTTCCATTGCATTCAATAAGCTTAATAAGGAAACAATTGAAAGGTTGAATCAGACCCCAGAATTCCTTTGGGTTGATGCTCATTCATTGAAAGAGTTCCAAGAAAGGTTCACTTCATTCTAGTCATAATTTTTGAAGGTTTTATCTTTAGAAGATATACTAGTTTTGGTATAGAAACAAAACTCTTTGTTGGATGAAGAAAATCAGAATATTGAAGATATAATTGAAACTCTTCAAGAAGTGATCAGAATTCCAGAAGAGACCATCAAAACCTAGGACCAAATTATTGCAGACCAATAAGAGATTATCAGAACTCATGGTGTTTCTATCATGGAATACAAGAAAAAAAATAAATAAGATGAAGTTTGTTATCCATGAGTTGATCAAAAAAATAAAAATAAAGAGAAAAAATGAATTTTTTTGTATCTTTCTTTATTGATTTTCATTTAAAATTAAATAAACATTTGAAAATTAAATGAGGTTTATGTTTTAATTTACATTGTTTTCCATTTTTTTTCTATCAATCCTTTTTAGTAAAATCAACATTACCCTATGATTTTTTTAAATCATAAAGGGGGTAATGTTTTATAAAATAGTTAGAAAAATTTTACAAAGGGATAAAATTGTTAATGTTTTACTCAATTGTAATACATCAAAATCAAGGAAAAACGTTGAATATAATCCTTATGAAAGTTTATACCTATGGGGGAGTTATTTGTATTCAATTTCATGTTCAATAGAGTTTGTATAACTAATGGGTAGATAAGAATTTATTTTTAGTTTAAATTTGTGTTTTTTTTCAAAAAGGGAGATATGGATATGTCAAATGTTCTATTTTTTACTTTTATGTATTTTATTTTGGAAATCACTAATCTTTTTATACTCATTTTTAAAATAAAGGACTTACTTTGAATAGGGTTTTTCTGTCTATCTTACTGAACGAGTCTATCATATTGACTCTATCTATCATAATGCATCCATCTATTATACTTACTATGCCTATCATATTGAATATGTTCATTGTACTCACTTTGTTCATTATACCAACTCGGTTTATTGTACTCACATTATTCATTGTATTCACTATGTATCTTATCAATATTTTTCATTATATTCGTACAAACAAGTAACAACTATTGTTCTCATGATACCCTCTTATCACATGCATGTATTCATTATTTTATCAAGAAACACGTTTTATATCTATTTTACTCATGTTATCATTTTCATATATCTTTGTTTTGAACTAAAAAATGTCATGGAGTTTTTCATTAACTAATCAAAATTATATTGTGTTTTCGGTTTCAATATGATCATTATAAAACACGGTCTCTAATAACCTTTGATTTTTCCTGAGAAATATGACTTTTGAGGACTTTTGAGGAAGGGAAAAACTATTGAACTTCTTTAGCTACTTCCAAGTTCTAGAGAGAGATATTTTGTGACTTCTCTCTACTTCATGTGAAATACATGGAATTATAAAATGTGAACGGTGCATTCTTTTTTTTTTTGTATAAAAATAATTGCTTTATTTTGATTTGTGTGTTCGATCTAGAGATAAGGATCAAGAGCTATCATGGTTAGGCAGATTGTGAAACCGATCATTATATTGAGGGCTTTCAAGTGATTGAAAGATAGAGGTTTTGATTAACTGTAAAATAGAGGGCTTGTGGGGATAACAATATGGATGTTCTGATCATCATATTGAGGGACTATCAGTGTTAGTGAGATAGACCTATTGTCCTAGGTGAAAGGATACCCTAATCTTTGGGATCAAATAATAATAATACCATTTTCTTTTCTTATACTTATAATAATAGAATTAGAATATATTTATTTATTCTTTATTTTTATTTTTTTTATTTTTTTAATTACATATTATAATTTTAGTATGGTTTCTATACACTATAAAGTAGAAACATTTACAATTTATATTACTCTGATATTTTTATTCAATTCGAATACAATTGTTTCATAACCTGTTGTATCATTACAATATCATCAGATTGAGAGTCAGTCTGATCATTTGATTCCTTTTATAAGGGTCTTTCTAAATTGTTTTAGTTTATGTTATGAACATTCTTTAATGTTTTCAAAATAAATTTTTTAAATATACAATTCACCCCCAATTTTATTTTCCCATCTCATATCCATTTCGATCCAATATTAGATTACTGGAATTAATTGTTGATGGAGTTATATTCTGGGAAAGAACCCTTGAATGTATTAGATCTAGGGAATGAAGCCTCGATAATATGTTTTAGATTTCCTTTATTATTAATTCCATAATTATTTATTCAGTTATTTTTTATCATTGAGGTTTTTCAAATATTTATAATATACATGGTTAACATTAACTCTTATATTATTGATCACAGTAAATAAATTTCAAATAGCCACCTTTACATATTGATTATTTCTTATCTTATTATTATAATTACATGTGTTGTCAGTTATTTAGATTTCCATAATGATTTTTTCTCACTGATTCATTATTAATTCGACATTACTTACCTTTTCTATGAATTGATCTCACTGTTATTAGGTTTCATTACCCTAAGATATGAAGTAGAATTCTCTAAATGAGTTCATAGAATGTTTTTCATTTTATTTTATTATGTGTCATTTTTTTCTTTTCTATTTTACAATGTATTATGGGTTTAGTGTATGTAATCCAGAACTCCAAAATGACTCAACTGGTCATTGCTTCAGTATTTAATAGATTTTAATCATAATAATGTAATAAAATAATTCACTGGCCATGGGCTTCTGGGTTGGGATCATTACAGTTGGTATTAGAGGAAGTTTAGAAGAAATCTTTGAATCTATATTTATAAAACAAAGACAAGGATGAAAACCAAAAAAAAGAGACATTGGGGATAAGTACACAAGAATATTATAGAATTTTAATAAGGTGGAGAATATGTGGGTATTCCTAGAAATATATCTATGTGTGGATACTACCATTGGAAGTGGTTCCTCAAAAAATATTCCTAGGACTAACAACTCTGACAATGTGTGTTGGTTTAGAATCAGCATAACCAGGTACTTCCAAATGAGCATTTTTTACCTGGTTTCACACCCCAAGGGATACACATAAGATAATTCATATTTTTGTTAAAAATAATTATTTAGGATTTAAATATATCCCTAAAAACATGTTTATTATTATGATCTTAGTTATTCATTCATTTTTTATTATATGTTATGTGAAAGGACATATTTAGAAGTATACAAATTTCATAATTTTATGATCTAACCTTATATATTCAATTGTCTAGAATTTTTTCCAGAAAAGAATAACTATATAAACCCTCATGTTTAATATAAATGTTTCCCTACTGATAAATACAATATATCTAGTACTGTAATGGAATAAATTTTGGATATATTAGGGTAGCTTAATCAGGCTATGACATGAAACCTCTCCCGGACAAAGAAACATGTTCCATAATGAGACTCTCCTATGTTAGATCTCATTATGAAACATAGGCACACATCCCATAGTGGGATTACTGATCCAAATACATACAATAAATGTATTATGACTTTGGAGAAGATATTTACAAAGTTGGGATTATATGAAAAGGAAATGTTTACACTTGATGTGTATTGTCTTGGAGATGATGTCGATCAGTGGTGGTAGATGATCCAAAATAATATGGAATAAGTGGAGATATAACTCATGGAATGAAATTATTTTAAGGAGATATTCTTTGATAAATACATCCCTTATGATCACAAATTGTGATTAATAGGAATTTCATTAGGTTAAATCTCGGGGGGGGGGGGGGAAGAAAGTGTTTTGGATTATGAATCTACCTATAGAAGGGTAATAATGTATGGTACTAATTTCATACCGAACATAGAATGAAAGATTGGGATTTATGTTTTGATCATAAGCCAAGTCTCTGAAGAGGACTACTGTCTAAAACATATTCTGCTTATGATGAAATAGTTTAATGATATATCTAGACATTGAATGAAGTATCCACCTATTATAGATTTGATGATATGAAATAAAAGAAGAAGATAATATAGAAAAAATATTAAAAATGGAAAAGTGGAATGATGGACTCTTCAATATGTGATATATATTGAAGGATACACCATGGAAAATGCTTAAAGGGAAATAATATTTCTTCAAGAGTGAAGAAAAAGACCACCATGCTAAAAATTTCAAGGGAAAGAAATAATTTCCTAATTTTCAATGATTCAATTTTAAGGATATGGGGAACTTTATAAATGAATTAGCCATGATCCATGAGAATATTCCTTATAATAAGCAGTGGGATGATGTTCAACCATAAGTTATAGGCACAACTGATATTAAATGATTAATGTACTAGTATATTCTGATCTATGAAATATATTGTAAAATTATTTTGTTGATGATGTTATCATCATATGATTTTTGAAATATATATGGATGGTAATACAATACTTTTTCATTAAAGATATGATATCACATGATCAATGGTACAAGGAAAATCGATTTAGTACCATGTTAATATTTTTTTGGAAATTTCATGGGGGAGGGTTAGATAAAACATGATATTTTTCTAATGTAGATAAAATAATGTTAGGATAATGTTATGATTGATATTAGAAAATTAAATTGTCACATACAAACTATAATCGAAATTGTTCTAGCATGTTTGATCATGATATTTTTGGAATGTCTATCCATTTAGGAAATTGTATTTTTTGAACATTGGATGTGGTTTTAGAGAGTAATGTATTTATTCACCATACAATTAAACCAATGCTAAGGGATAAAGTATAAATAGTTCAATGTGAAATCAAAGGATAAAATTCTGTTTATAGAGATATATATATATTATATATCCTTAGAGAGTAAAATAATATCTCAAATCTTGAGAAAAGATACACAAATGAGAAAAATACAACTGTCATCATTTTTATGATATCAATGAACTTTATTCACACATATGGTCTATGGTTTTGTTGTCAACCACTTTCAGCAGAACATGATCTCCATCACTCTCCATGAGAACTTAATGGTCATATTTCCCTTCCATGTCCAGGTTTTAACTAATGTTATCCTATTAAAAATCCTTTTTTTGAACTTCAGATTTCAATGTTTCCTCTTGTTATAAACGTTTTTTGTAGATTCTATTTTTGATTGGGGACTTTCAACAAAAGTTTTTCCACATACCAATCCATTATTTACTGAGATGAAGTTTTAATTATGAGGGTGAATTTCTTTTAAGGTTGGGAGAATGTAAAAACCAAGGAATTTAGAGAATTTTCATTTTATAATTAACATTATTTTATTTATATATATTATTATACAAAACACCATGTTATGTTTACGCTATATACAAAACTGATTTAGCTTATGTTGCACACAAGATCGTGTTTTAACGCGTTTTAATGGAATGATTATTTCAAAAATTTTATTTTTTTATCTTTTAATAATTTTATATTTCAAAATAAACATAATTTTTTAATTTTGAATAACAAAGTTAGATTAGGGTGAATATTTGGCTTCTTTCTAAGAAGTTTCATTTTTTGATAAATAGTGATGAAAACTGCATTTTCATTAAAAAAATTCCTTTTGGATAAGTAATTATTATTGTAACATTATATATTAATTTGGTTGTTAAAATCAAAAAAGATAATGAATTAATTTGTTAATCCAATATAGTTCATTGGAATCATTTTATTAATGAAATTTCTTGTAAGGACTTATTGAACTTCTAGATGTCTTTACATTAAATATATACTTTCTCATCATGTCTACATGTCTATCAAAAAAAAATTAGGTACATCAATAAATTTAATATGACAAAATTGGAATTCACATTTTAATAATTTTGATATTTGTAGTCTATTAATATCAACATATTTTAAGGAAAAAATTATATATAAAATTAATTGAAATTAGTTACAATGATTAAGGTAAAAGTGTTCATAAAAAGGGAATAATCCATAAAATTAATGTCCAAAATGACCTAGAAACTGGTCAAAAGGCCAATGGATGTGAATAGTTCAACCATATAATGTGTTTTTTTTAATTTTATTTTCTACAGGGACACATGTTCATGAACATACTCTATATGATATGTTAGGAAAGGAAAAATATGTAAAATGTTACTTCCTTACCTTTAATATTTATAAAACATAATGATAGGTAAAATACAGAATATTATTGATTATAAATATCCATTAGAAATATTAACGGGTTATTATTATAATAACAGTTTATCATTATTTTTTATATTTGAATTAGTAACAGAAAATTCTAATGAAACAACAACTTAATTATTATTTAGTTAATAAATTTACAAAAAACAATTATACTATAAACATTAAAAGTAAAGTAATTTAACTGAATTGTTGTCTTTAATAAATTTTATTATGAATATATCATGATACATGGGTCATAAATTAATAAATTTTAAATCAAATATTTTTTTATATTTTTAAATTAAGATTCAATAATTAACATCAATATTGACAATAATGTTCTTTTATAATAAAAGATATTTTGTTAAATAAATAAAAATTAATAAAAATCCTATAGTTTTCATTGTTATTTTTAAGTGTTACTAAATATAAAATATTATCTATTAATTTAGAAACTGAGATTTTATAATTTACATATTAACCCATATATTATAAAAAAATTGTTATCATATTCTATTATAAATCATTGTTTTACGCCTTACTTCTTCTTATTTTGAAATTAATTTCAAAAAAACATTGGATTTTTATTTTTAAAATAGTTATTATAATTATATTATATTTTTTTGTATTTTAAATTATATATAACATTAAATTTTTCCTAATGGTTTAATTATTTTTTTAGAAAACTATATACTTTCATAATTATCAAAATTGTAAAATTGGGGAATTGTAGATATGGAAGAAAAAAATAGTAAAAATGGAATATTTTTTTTGTGTGGTGGAGGTATTTTTATACCATTATTCCCCATTAATCAATTATTCTTCGATTTTGGAATCACATGTTGTAAGGGATATCACTCATTCATGCTTATATTCTAGTATTTTCAAGAGTGTCACCCCTCATCCATTATAAAAAGAAAACCACTCTTTGACTTAATCACACATCTCCATATACTCTTTATTGACCAATATATGCCGAAATAAATCATAAATAATTCTTCCCTAACCCTAGAATCATCTCCTTGATACAAAACAAATACATGGAATCTTGTTGGTGAAAATCAAAATGAGTTACCTGAATAAGAGGTAATATCCTTCCTCAAGATATTTAATTTTCTTTATCTTTATTCCCATTAAATAATCATTATTCCATACATATATTACAAAAAAGTATCATAAATCTACTATTATGTATTTATGTTAACATTTAGGCCTATACATACACACATTTCCATATAATGCATAAATAACTTACGGTTCCTGTGTATGAAGAACTATCACCTAACGAAATGGTGTTTCCTATTTTTCATTTACCACAATTCAATTTTGGGTATTATGAAAAAATTACATTTATATATGATATGTAGGATAATTATTATTTATTTATTCCTTTTAATTTATTTTATAAAACATAGCCATATACTTTCGATTTTCTATAAATATGATGACATCATTTGTTGATGTGCAGGCTACCGCCTCCTCAAAGAGATGGGATACGTTCAAACACTACATGGAAATTAATTAGGATAGTATTTGTTGGTCGGAGTAGTTAACTCAAGAGGGGAGGGTTGAATTGAGTTACTATAAAAATTTCTATTTAAAATATATTAGTTTTACCAATAATGATTTCCCCAAAAATAGATATAGCCCAGTTAGTCAAGGTTATACCCTTATAAGAGTTTGACTTTTTAAACAACTTATTAAAAGATTGATTAATTATTAGTAATCCAAAATGTTATTATTAAAATTACTTTTGAAGTTATCCTACTAAGACAAATCAGATATAACTTCTTTCTAAGACTAGCTGTCAAAGTGAATTTTGTGTTTTTTTATTATGTAGTAAAGCAGTAAAAGAGAGTAGACTAAATTTAAATTTCACAGTGGATATAAAACAAGTGGTTCAATCTCATGCTAAGACATAATCCAGTCCACTTGGTGATCACCTGCCACCATAATGTTTATATAAATAAACTCTGATCCACACCCTTGATAGGGGTTAACAAGAGTACATAGACTGTCCAGGACACACAGGGACCTATTCAACAGTTTTCGTGGATAAAAAAATTATTGACCAGGCCACAGAAGGACCTCTTCCATAGTTTTCGTGGGTAAACAAGGGTAAATAATATGGTGTGAGGATTTTACAATCCTCCAGTTCAGCACAAGAGATAGTGTGTGTGTAAAATATACAGAGTACACACACTGCTCGAAAGTAAATAAAAGAATCAGTAAGAGAGAGTAAATGTGATTTTAGAATTCTCTAGTGACTAGCAGTGTAGCTTTGGACTCCATGAATAAGACAAAAATTCTTTTGAGTCCTTCTCTAGTTTGTTGTGTTGAAAAAAAGAGTGTCGTGGCTCATCTTGTGTTCTTCCCGATAGAAGATAGTCTCTTGATCCTAGTACTTCCTATGTTCTTCAGTAGATTTGGATTGCATGCATGAGACAATTTCATCCTTGACGATCTTGGGATGTGTTCTTCGTGGTCATGTTCACTGGCATGTGTACCGTGCTCTGTAGTGTGTGTTATTCTTCTTGGGCACACTTCTCTTTATCTTCAAAAATGTATGATATTTAGCCGACAGGCTCCATATGGTTCGTACCTTGTACCTCGTACTATTTATATAAAGAAACATTAAATATGTCAGTTCATTAAAGGTGTTAAATATGACCGTTAAAAAGTAAAATAGAAAAACTACAAAATAGTTAGAAAACGGTGACACATTAGTTATGCAAACAGTGTCTTCCTCACGGTGTCTCCTTCACGGTGTCTCCTTCATGGTGTCTCGCTTATGGTTTTTGGCTTCCGGTGCCTTGCTCATAGTTTCTTGATTCATGGTACATTGATGATTGTGTCTTGCTAGATATGTCTGGAACTTTGGAAAACAGAGTGTCTGGCTTACGGTGTCTGTTCTTAGTGTCTTTCTTCACAGTGTCAGGATTACTGTGTCATGTTTTCTTGTGGTCACGGTTCATGTGTCTTGCTCATAGTGTCTAACTTACTGTGTCAATAGACATGGTTGTGGATGCTAAGGTAGTAGTGAATGTAGGTAAACCAGGTCTGAGAGGAGCAGCCGTTGGAGCACCAATTACTATGCTTGGAAAATGGAGATTAGGCCGTAGAAGCTTGATGAAGTCTGTGACTATCTCCCCTCCATACTGCATAGCCTTTTCAAAATCATCTTTATTTTCCATGAACATGTCCAATAATCTGGAAAACTTAATGAGATTCTGAACTTGTGCTTTATAAGCCTGAATCACAGAAGGTATTATCGTATTCTCAACAAGATACTTAAAGTGATTTTTCATATCAGTTTTAGAGAATATCCGGTTGAAATAGATGTACAATTTCTTAGATATCTCCTGCTGATCATCATTGGAAATCTTTGAGTGAATTTTCACCAGTTCTAGCACTCTATTACTCTTCTTAACCATTTTAGATAAAGGAGCCTCATAAAATCCACTAATGGACTTCTGAATTTTTTCTTTGACTATAGATTTGAGTAGAGAACTATCCAAAGAAGGAGTAGTGGTTTGACCAGAGGAAGTAGATGTTTTGACAGATATGGTTAGAGACTTGAGCTGTTTCAGGACCTTTTGAAGACAACCAGTATATTCATCTGTGATATTATTCAGGTTCTCCACATGATCTCTCATGCAGTGCAACATCTGTGTGTGCCTTTCCCCAATCTTTTCATCAAAATACAAGAGGTATGGATGAATTTGAGAAAAAAATATCTCTATAAATGTTGGAAATAGTAGGTTTCGGAGAAGCAGCAGTAGGAGCAGGAGTAGGCTCTGATCTAGAATGCAGTTCTTTCTGTACGTTATCAACCATACTTTTCAGGGTTGCAACATCAGCTCTGAGAAACTTGTTTTCAACTCTGACTTCCTGAATTTCATTGATAATCTTTGGTTGAATATGCCATATAATCATTTCTAAAAGCAGTTATGCATCTGCCTGACTCAAATGGGTCAAAAGACAAGGTTGATAGTACAAGAGTTTCTCACCTCTAGATATGACAGTGTCACCAAAGACTTTCCGATAATACTTGCTTACAGAAGATTGTTGTTCAGGTTAAGGGGTAGGTGCAGGAAGTGGTACAGGGGTAGATTCAGGGTTTGGTTGATGTTCAGGTTCAGTTTCAGGGTGTGTGACTGACTTCAATTGAAATAGAGAAGAAAGATCAATACGAGTTGCAGTTACTTATTGAGATTCAGTCACATCATAGAAGCTAGGTAATTTATACTTAGTGTATACAGAGTATGACTGAGTTGATTGAGATGCTTCAACAGACTCAGCTACACCAGTCTCAGCTTAATTTGTCTCATGATTTTGGGGTTCCTCCCCCTCAAACTATGCTTCCATTTCATGACCTTGAGGCTTAAATACTTGGTTTAAATCCACTGGTTCATCTCTGATTTCCTCAAGTATCTCCTTTCTTGCCAACTGAAATTCTATCTCCAACCTCACTTCAGTAGAGGGTATTATCTTAGGAACTGATTTCTCTTCAGGGAGTTATTCTTGATTTTCATCTTCCATAATAGGGATTTATTCTAGATTAGGTTCTTCCATAATAGAGAGGTATTCTTGATTTGTTTCTTGCACAGTAGGGGGTTCTCTTACTACAACTTATTCCATGAAAGGGTGTTGTTCTAGATTTGTTTCTTCCATCACATGGTGCTCAGGTTCTCGAATAACTAAATCTCTTGCTGCCTCAGGTCGGTTTTCTAGATTTACATCATCTCTTGGGACAGGAGGTTCTTCTTCAAGAACAACAGGAGGAGTAACTAGCCTTTATTCCTCAATAACAACTTCTTCCCTTTGAGGTACTTCAGATGCCTCTTACTCTTCTTCTTCATCCTCTGGATACTCATCAATATCATCTGGTTTCAAACCAGGATCAGAAATGTCCTTTGGCCTTGTTGGATAGTCTATATTATTGAACTTCTCATAGAGATTATCATTATATTGAACCCATTCCATCTTCCAGGGGTTTCATTTTATTTTCATCTCCTGATGGTAGGTTTAGATAAGAAATAATCACAGTTCATCAGTACTTCTTCATTCGGTCCAACTGCTCCTTTTGCAATATGCATTGCGGAAATCAGCGTAGAGTAAAACAGAGATGTGGATTTGGATGTCACTTTGATCAATTCACACATATGGTGAATGATGTATTTGCACAAATTAATCATATATACATTCTTCATAAGATGAATCATAAAAACATCCTGATATTTCATGACAACAATGTCACCTTTCCATGGGATAATGAAAATCTGAACAAACATAAACAAAAGCCTTGTCTCCCCATCCAGTTCAGCAGTTATGGCCCTTCTCTTGGTGCTATTTCCCGTTAAGGTTTCTAGAAAATTTTCCAATTCAATGATATCTATTGTAGAAGGGTGATCTCGCTGATAATCATCAAATATCCCTTCGTTAGGAATCCTAAGGAAAGATGCCCATAACCTCGACGAGAAAGAGCATCTTTGTTCATTGATCCAGCTTCTTACAACAAAACATTCACCAACATCAAAATAAAATTGAACATATTGATAGAACTGAGATACCAACCTCAGGTAAATTGGATTATCCTTTCTAGAAAACCATTCAAACAAGACATATTCTTTCAAAACCTTCATAACCAAATATTTTCTAGATAATAGTAACTCATGGAAAACATCATTTTTAGGAACTATAATGCGGTTTACAAGGATTGGATTCAGGGGTCCTTCGGGTGCCAGCTTCGGTGCTCTATTCTGTTTCTTCAATCAGCGCTTCTCATATGAGGATAAAGATGGACGCTTCATCCTTGGAATCTACTGACAGTCGAGAGAGAGAGGGAGAGAGAGAGAGTTTCTAGGTTGAAAGTGTTTAGAAGGAGTCAGTGGGAGAAGGCTCGGGTGAATAATCGAGTGAAACCTTTGTGTTTAATCATTTGGGAATGTCAAACGTCACCAAAATAAAAACACAGGAATGTAAAAAAGCGGTAAAAATAAATATTATCATGATACTGGTTAAAGGAAAAGCAAAAATAGATTTTCATGGTGATACCGTGAATGGTCGTTAAGGTGTGATGGTAAATGGTTGTCACAGTGAGACAGTCTATAGTCATCACAGTGAGACAGTGAATGGTCTGTTCAGTCATGGTGAGACAGTGAGTCAACTGTTCAGTCACGGTGAGATAGTCAGTGAACTATTCAATCACGGTGAGACAGTGAGTGTCAGACCATGAACACTAAGTACTAACTGTGAGACCGTATACAAGAGACAGTAACTGAGAAACTGTGAACATGAAACATTAAGGTAAAAAAGTAGTAAAGTATTAAACAGTAAGACTAGCAAGATATCTATTTGTGATTGATCATTCCAAGATCATGTATGATGTAGTATATTATCTCAGAATTTAATGTTTTTGTGAATATATCAGCAATTTGATATTCAATGCCAATGAATTCCAAGGTGATATCACCTTTTTGATAATGATCCCTTAAAAATGGATGTCTTACATCAATATATTTTGTCCTAGAATGTGAAACATGATTTTTTTGAAATTTTAATAAGACTTGTGATGTCACAATTTATTAGTACATTCCTGAATTGATATCTATAATCTATTAATGTGGGTTTCATCCAAAAAAATTGTGCACAACAACTTCTAGTAGCTATGTATTCAGCTTCTGTAGTAGATAATGAGAAAATTAATTTTTCTTATACATCATGATACTAATGACTTGCCTAAAAGGTGACATGTTCCAGAGGTGCTCTTTCTATCTAACTTATATCCACCGAAGTCAGCATTATAATTTCTAACTAGTTCAAATTATTTGTCTTTAGGATTGAACTGTCCTAAATTGGGTGTATGCTTGAGATATTTGAATCTTCTCTTTACAACATTTAAATGAGATTATTTAAAATTTTCTTGAAAGCGAGCACACATACACACACTAAACATAATATCAGGACAGCTAGCAGTTAAGTAGAGTAGACTTCCAATCATTCCTCTATAACTGGTTTGATCAACATATTTTTCGTCTTCATCAAGATCCAACTTACAGGTGGTACTCATGGTAGTGTCACTACTTTTTGTGATATCCAATCCAAAATGTTTTAGAATATCTCGAGTGTATTAAAATTGATTTAAAATAATTCCATCATTATGTTGAAATATTTATAATCCAAGAAAGAATTTTAGCTCACCCATTTAACTCATTTCAAATTATTTTTGCATCATTTTAGAAAAATCAATACATAATGAATTTTTTGAAGATCGAAAAATAATATCATCTACATAAATTTTAACAACTAAAATATCACTAGATATTCTTTTTATAAAGAGAGTAGGATCAGCTAATCCTTTTGTAAAGCCTTTGGAAATAAGAAAAGTACTTAATCTGTCATACCAAGCTCTTGGAGCTTTCTTTAAACCATATAAATCTTTTGATAGTTTAAAAATATGATTTGCAAAATGAGGGTTTGTAAATAAAGGGTTTTTTCAACAAAAACATCCTCAACTATATACCCATTTAAAAATGCACTCTTGACATCCATTTGATATAGTTTGAAATTCAGATGTGCATCATTAGCAAGCAGAATTATAATGGCTTCAAGTTTGTCTACTGGAGAAAAAGTCTCCTCATAGTCAATTCCTTCTTATTGACTATAGAATTATGCAACTACTATAGCCTTATTTCTAACTATATTTCCCACTTCATGTTCTATATTTCTAAACACCTATTTAGTGCCTGTGACAAAAGTGTCCATTGGTCTTTCAACAAGTTTCCAAACATTATTTAATTCAAACTGATTGAGTTCTTCTTGCATAGAAATTTACCAAAATTCATCACCGATAGCATCATCAATGTTTTTAGGTTCAAGTTGTGACAATAAAGCTTTATGTTCAACCTGATTTCTAATAAGATCTCTAGTTTGTGTTCCTTTCTATAATTCTATTACAACAGCATATAAGGGATGGTTTTTAAGGGTTCTAACCATTCTAGAAAAAGAGGGACTAGAGATTTCAGGTCCATCAACAGATTCAGGTTCGTTATGACTTGATTGAACAGAATTTGCAGAATTAGAAGTTTTCGCAGATTCATTCCCAGAGGTATTTGAGGATTTTGAGTTGATGTTCAAATTTGATACATCATATTCCATATTTTCTAGGATGGTTCTAGGATCATGTGGATCTGTTTCATAAATCTAGATATGGACAAATTCTTCCACACATTTAGTTCTCTTAAGGAATAATCTATAAGCTTTTCTTGAAATTGAATAACCTAAGAAAATTCCTTCATCACTTTTGGATGAAAATTTGTCCAGATTATCCTTAGTGTTGAGAATAAAGACTTTGCCACCAAAAACTATAAAATAATTAACCTTAGGATTTCTATTGTTCCATAGTTCATATGGGGTCTTCTTGAGAATCAGTCTAATCAATATTCTATTTATTATGTAGCATGTTGTGTTAACAGCTTCAGCCCAAAAGTAAATAGGTAGGTCATATTCATTAAGAATTTTTCTAGAAATTTCTTGCAAGGTTCTATTTCTTATTTCAACAACACCATTCTACTGAGGTGTTCTAGGGGCAGATAAATTGTGAATATTACCATTTTGTGAGAAAAAGGATTCAAACTATTGATTTTCAAACTCACGACCAAGATCACTTCTTAAAGATTTAATTTTAAGGCCACTATGATTTTCTGCAGACATGGCATACTTAGTAAAATATGAGAAAGCATAACTTATGTGAGCCATGAAGTAGGTCCAGGAATATCTAGAGAAATCATCTACTAGAAAATAAACATAGTGCTTCCCATTTAACTAGAAACCCTAGATGGTCAAAACAAGTCCATGTAAACCAATTCGAGAGGTTGATAAGTAGAAACTTCTTTCATTTTTTTGAATGAGATTTTGTGTTGTTTTCCCTTTTAAATGGGATTACACACTCTGTCATTTGGAAACTCATGTTTGGGTAAGTATTTAACTAGGCCCTTTCTAGTTAGCTTTCTAAGGGAGTGAACATTACAGTCTCCTAGTCTTTTATGCCAAATCCAAGATTCTTTATGAAATTCACTTAAGAATAAAACATTTTGAGAAGTTAAGGAATCTAAATTAATAGAATAAACATTCCCATTCCTTGATACAGAAAATACTAATTCATCTTTAGAATTAAAGACATTACAGACAACATTTTCAAATTTAAGATGATATCCATCATCACATAAATGTGAGATATTAGGAAAATTATATTTTAGACTATTAAAAAATAGTACTGTAGATATTAGAATTGAATCATAGTTACAAATCTGGCCTAAGCCAATGATCTTACCCTTTGCATTGTCACCAAATGTGACATGTCCTCCATCTACTTTTACCAGATTCTTAAAGCATGAGTAGTCTCCAGTCATGTTCCTTGAACACCCACTGTCCATGTACCACAGATTTGTGCAGAAGATCTTCATGAATCTTTCCTAAAACATGATCAAGAAAAGATAGATTTTGGTACCAATACTTGTTTGGGTCCAGTAACATTAGTAATAAATTCTTTAGGAACCCATATTTGATTCATTGGTTTCCTATAGGCATTATGTAAAGTATTTGAAAAATAGACCCTATTTGGTCCATAAAAACTTGAAATAGTTTAATATGCATCATGATTCATGCTAGTTGAGCTATGTCTAGAACTGGGAACAAAATTATATTTCCTAGACATTGAAACAAAATTTTTTCTACCATGGTTTCATTTACCAGGTTGATAACCATTGCCAGTATTATATGTAAGAGAAATTTGTTTTCATAGCATTTGGGTAAGGGTATTTTTACCATTAGTAAAAAAAATTTATGTCACTTTTTAATTTCTCATTAGACATTTTTAGTTCATTTTTTCTTTGAGAAGTTGAGAATTTTTCAGCTTTTCAGTAGTAAGTCAGATTTAATAGTTACACTGAGAGCATGTTCTTTCTTCAATGATTTATATTTATCCATTATTTAATTTCATGTATCTTCACGAATGTTGCAATATTCAAACATGTTTTCATTGGTCATATTTGTAGAGTCACTTTCCTCTTCAGAATAGTATGAATAATGCATAGAAGAGATTAGTGTTACCTCGGATGTGATTTTCATAAAACACATATTGGCTTTGTTATCCTGTTTATCATGTGATGTGTCTGGGTCACTTGAACTATCCTCAGAGCCACACCAGGTTTCCTTCATGGCCTTTTTTCACTTCTTGTCCTTATCCTCATATTTCTTATTATATTTGAGGTTTGGACAGTCATCCTTTATATGTCCTTTGAGATTAATTTCATAGCATACAATCTCATCTGTTTTGTCATTTCTCTTCCAGTCCTTTTTTCAGTGTCCTTTTGGATCATACTTTCCCTTACAGTTAGGATTTCAGAAAAAAAAATTCTTATAAAACTATTTGAATCTTCTAGACAGATAAGCCATCTCCTCGTCACTGTCTGTTGATGATAGTTCAGTAGTGGTACATTTTATTGAAGCGTCAAGTTTTCCCTTGAATTTGTGCTTTGAGAGGGAGGTCTTGAATGCAATAGATTTCCTCTTTGGTTCATCCTCCTCTTCATTGTAGACTTTCAGCTCTTCCTAATACATCATTGTTTTCCCAATGACTTCCTTTACAGGTAGCATTCTAATGTCGCATGACTCTCTAATTGAAACCGAGGTTCCCCTCCATCTGTTAGGTAGACATTTGAGAATCCTCATGATCTGCTCTTTGGCAGTGACTTCTCTTCCTAGAGAAATCATTGTGTTGGTGATTTCATTGAACCTAAGATATATATTAAAAATATGATCATCGAGTTTCTTCTTAAAATTATCATATTTTATAGTATATGTATTAAGTATCATTTCCTTTACACTAGATGTACATTCATGTGAGATAGTCGAGGTATCACAAATTTCATGGGCAATTTTACATGTAGAAATCCTATTAAATTCGTCATCTCCTAAGGAACAGTATAAAGCATTCATGGATTTTCAATTATTATTATAAGAAAGTTTGGTAGGTTCAACCCATGTAATTCTATCAGTTATAGGAAGTTTTTATTCATCTATAATGGATGACCAGATTTCAAAAATCATACTCTCTAGATGCATTTTCATTTTAACTTTCCATTGAGCATAGATTGTTCCATTAATGAATGGGGGCCTGTTAGTTGCATAACCTTCCAGTATATTGTCCATACTATAAAATTACATTAAAAGGGCTAGAAATTTATAATTGACATAAATTTATAGATCTTTAAAATACAACTACAATCACAGTTGAATAAGATTACAAAGATTTCAAATAAAGCAACCTCTGATACCTAATATTGGTTGGAGTAGTTAAATCAATAGGGTAGGGGTGAATTGAGTTAATATAATAAATTTTGTTTAAAAGAAATTAGTTTTACAAATAAATATTTCCACAAAAATAGATACAGCCTAGTTAATAAAGGTTATACTGTTATAAGAGTTTGACTATTTAACCAACTTCTTAGATGATTGATTTATTCACTGTAATATTAATTCGTATTATTAAAATTACTTTTGATGTTATCCCACTAAGAAAAATCAGATATAAATTCTTTCCAAGACTAACTATAAAAGTGAATTTAGTGTTTTTATTGATTATGCAGAAAATAAGCAAAACAGAGTAGACTAAATTTAAATGGCATAGCGGATTTAAAATAAGTGGTTTAGTCTCAAGCCAAGACATAATCCACTCCACTTGGTGATCACCTGCCACCAAGAAGTTTATATAAATAAACTGTAATCCACAACTTGGATTGTGGTTAACAATAGTACATGGACTGTCCAGACCACACATGGACCTCTTTTATAGTTTTCGTGGGTAAACAAAATAATGACCCGGCTACACAAGGACCTCTTCCACAGTTTTCGTGTGTAAACAAGGGTAAAGAATATGGTGTGAGGATTTTAGAATCCTCCAGTTCAGAACAGGAGATAGTGTGTAGTAAAATATACAGAGTACACACACTGCTCGAATGTAAATAAAAGAATCACTAAGAGAGAGTAAATGTGAGTTTAGAATGCTCTAGTGATTAGCAGTGCAGCTCTGAACTCCTTGAATAAGACAGAAATTCTTCTGAGTCCTTATTTGGGTTTTATGTTGAAAAACAGAGTGTCATGGTTCAGCTTGTGTTCTTCTTGAGTGAAGATGGTCTCTTGATCCCAGTACTTCATGTGTTCTTTAGTGGAGTTGGATTTCATGAATGTGACAATTACTTCCTTAAATATCTTGCAATGTGTTCTTCGTGGTCGTGCTCACTGGCCTATGTACCATGCTCTGTAGTGTGTGTTTTTCATCTTGGGAACACTTCTATTTATCTTTGAAAATGTATGAGATTTGGCCAAAAGGATCCACATGGGTCGTACCTCATACCTCGTACTATGTCTATAAAGAAACATTAAATATGTCAGTGCATTAAAGGAGTCAAATATGGCCGTTAAAAAGAAAAATAGAAGAATGAAAAAATAGCCAGGAAACGGTGTCACAGTAGTGATGCAAACGGTGTCTCCTTCACGGTGTCTCCTCCACGGTGTCTCCTTCACGGTTTCTCCTTCACAATGTCTCGTTTACGGTTTCTAGATTTTGGTGCCTTGCTCATAGTTTCTTGATTCACGGTGCTTTGATGACCATGTCTTACTAACTGTGCCTAGAACTTAAGCAAATAGAGTGTCTGGATTATGGTGGTTGTACTTAGTGTCTTCCTTCATGGTGTCAGGCTTACTGTGTCATGCTGCCTCTTGGTCACGGTGTCTCATGGTCACAGTGTCTCACTGGTCACGGTGCATGTGTCCTGCTCACAGTGTCTGACTTGGTGTGTCAAGCTTCACGGTGTCTTGTACTTAGGAAAATAACTGTATTCATAATTAAACAGTAATATTCATAAAATGAATTTATCTTTACCATTATGAGGTATGTGATAACTTTAAACATTAATACACATGATTAATAAGATTTTTGAGATTTTTGATCACTAAAACATGATTAATACATGAGGATTCCGACAATATTTGTTAAAAATAATTGAAATAAATGATGTATATATTATATTAATAACATTATTATCTTTATTGAAATATAATACATCATTTTCATTATTACCCATTTCACACAATAAAAGTGGATAACATCGTTCGTACACTTGTCAACTACAGCATCCCCGATGTGATATGATTCCATTTAAATTAAAAGAATAATATATATTAGTATATATTATTAAATAAAATGTTATTGATGATATTATTAACATTATAAATATATATAATGTTACAAACCTTGTTTTTATAATGATAATTGAAAAATTGGAATGTCCATCATTGGTATGTTCGACCTACCGTCCCTGTGATTGTAACATCTGATTTTGTTTCGTAAATATATTTAATAATTGGATTTAAAATTTTAATGGATATATATATATTATAATTAATTCATGATTATTATTCTTTATATGTTTATATAATGACCCCTTGGAACATTTTAGACCTACCAAATTTGTTTTTGACACATAAACCGAATTTGGCCGAAGCACACGAGATAAACATAATTTTTTAAGTTCTCCTCTAAATCATTCAAATAAGTCATGTGAAATTATTAATAAACATGTAAATGGTTTTTAAAAAAGTAAATAGTTAACATAATTCTATTAGTCAATATTATAATGGAAATTTTTTGAAGTCAGTCTCATGGAAAATGAATTCATAAAGATTTGCATTCCATTGAGGCTTATTTTTCTTATGCACTAATTCGCGATTACATTGTGTATATACTACAATTATAATTCTATATCATGAATATAATGAATATAATGATATTATATGCCTTATTTAATGTTATTCCTTCGTGGGTTTTATTATTCAAATTGTTTGAACTGGTATTGGATAATTTACAATGTCTCATTATTATTTCCCTCAAGATTGTTTTAGTGAAATTCAAATGGTACTTACCTTAACAAACATCAATTACAATTGTTTTTACCTATCCTCCTCTATGTAAATATTGATAAAAATATATCATTTATTCAGTATGGATATTTCAGGGTAAGGAACATTTTTAATAATTTTTTACATTATTCTACAAATGAGGAATTCATTGGATTTCATATATGATATTGGACACTATTATAGCCCCTCAATGCATCACTATAATTATTGGGAAAACTATATAATTTTTGGCTGATGGTTTAAATATTTATTATATTCTTATCGTGAAGCCTTGATAGTACAATATTTTTTTTCATAATTCCCTAAAAGTATAAGTTTCTTGGTATGATTCCAAAAAAAATTCTTTTATATATCAATCATTATGAATTCCACCATTATGTATTTAGTTGTTGATATTAAATATCTTTATTAAATTATTGATAATATAAATGGGTAATTTTTTTCACATACTATTGATTAAATGGAGTGTGTTTAAGTTATCAACCTTTTTGTATTGATTATTCATAATCTTGTTATTTGAATGGAACATGTTATTCAGTATTTACCTTACCATGTTGATTGTTTCTCATTGAATAATTATTTATTCCTCTTTACTTACCCTAATTGAGCATTTTTCTCACCCTTAATATGTTTAATGTCCCTGGGTTATAAAGAGGAATCCTTTAAATGAGTTTCAAGATTGTGTTTTAGTTCATTTTATTATATATCTTGTTTTTATTTAATATTTTCCAATGTATTATGGGTATCCTATATGCAATTTGGATTTCCAAAATAGATTATCTGATTGTTCTATTATGATTTCATACCTTATAATCATGCCATGGTAATAAATTAATTCACCAGCTCTACGATTTTCAGACAAATCATCACATTCCATATTTTCTCATTCTAAGCATATGAGACCACCATTTCTTTATTTTATTTTTTCTAGTTTATGAATAGAGTTTTAAATTCGGATATGTTATGCGATGGAACTATATAAGAATAAATTCATTGGATGTTTTGAATATCAATGATTAAATAATTTTTTAGTTATCCAATATCGAAAGACACTAAACCATAAATGATTATGGGTATGTAGTAATGTGAGACATATTGAATATTCATATAAATGATGTAATATTTATGTATGTGGTTTTGGGTCATTATAATTGATATAAAATATTGTTTTAATAATTTTCCAAGATTAGTCGTTTAAAACTCTTGTGAGAACTCTAGGAATATGTCTATGAATAAGATACCATCCAGATATTTTAGTAGAGTGGATATTGTGTACTTTCATATAATTTAAATACATTTCTTAAAAAATGTAAGATGAAAATTTATTTGGAATATATACACTTATAGGTAATAACTCTATAATGTCTTATTGTGTATTAACATTATCTTCTCCTGGTTCATGATAAAAATTCCAAACTACACACATGGATTGACAATTTTGGGGGATATGGTTTAATAAATCATAATTATATTTATAAAACGTCATGAAGGATTTTATTATTACCATAGCTAACATAGATTAAAACATTGTTTTTCATGGATTAATAAGAATGTGTAAAAAATTTGGACATCATAGAAATTATTTATATTATTATTTTCTTTCAGACTCTAATGCTTGATGGATGATTCTCACCAAATGTATTTTAATTTTTTTAATGGCAGGAACTATGATGAAATTTTTTAATAATTTATGAGAAGGAAAATTCAATTATTTTTCCTATGATACACCAAATGGGATAATTGATCAACTGAAAAAACATATGGCAATGCTCATTAAAAATTCTAAATATTTCAATAATCATGTGAAAGATGTTGAGCTCCAAAAAAACACTAAGTAGGAAGAAATATTCTATCGACTCCTTTTGGAAAAATCAACCACCATCCTTTGGTGTGTCCTCAGATCCACTTATTTTTGAGTAAATGATCATTAAAATGGTGAAAATATTTTCTTCCCTATGGTGTTCCAACCATTAGAATGTGGTTTTTGTTGTTTATCATTTTTTAGATGAATCTAATTAATTGCGAACTCTAATAAAAATATTTTGAAGAGGAATAAATTTACTCCATGATGTGGTAATAGTTTATGCAGATATATTAAAATATATATATCCCTCCAACACTTAAAACTAATATTGAGATTGATTTTTGAGACTTAAAGTAAAATTATGAGGAATCAATTAGTACTTAGGAGGTAAATTTCAAATGAATTGAAAGGAATGATTAATGATTTATATTCTTCCTTAAAATTATAATTGATCGATTCTTTAGTTGGTTATGACTAAGTCTCCAAAAAGAATTATCTATATGATAAAACAATTTATATAATGAAATAATTAATTTTTCCCTCATTATATATATGGATATTTGAAACTATCATTAACTTCATTTTTGGGGGAATAAGAAGAGAGACATATAATTTTAATGAAATTAAAATACTGAAACCCACATAGTAGAGTAATTTAATCTAAATTTATTTCAAAAATTTGGAATGAATCATGGGGGAAATTGAATTATTTGAATAGTTAAATTCTTCATGTGAGAAAATATGTTTATTTAAAAGATTACTGTCTTAGGGAAAAGATAATATAGGCCAACAATTAAGATAAACATCATCAAATACGCTACCCGAAATTTAATACGTTAATTTTGTGGAGTATAGAAATTAAAAAAATCAGAATATAGATCCAAGGGTTATTGATGAAAATTAATTTCTAAAACCACATAAGAGAGAGAATAAGGGAAATATTATAAAATCTCAACTATTGAAGTGTTTTATGAGAATGATATGTTGAAAGACACACATATTATCTACTATACACAAAAAAAATCATTATTTGATTCAGGTTCTACCAACCCTTTAATATATAATGAATTAGTTATGATTATCACAACACCACCTCAATGGTTAGATTTTCATTTAATGGTTAAATATCATTATAAAACATTAATTTAATCTCAAGCCTTCAGCTCCCCTCTCGTTGAAATTCATGGGAATGTGATTTCAAAAAAAATATCATTATCCAAAAAGGAGAATTTGATATGATATTAGTCATGGATTAGATCTATCTATGTAGACCTGATATCAATTAAAAAGGACAGGATGTCCAATTTAATATTATTGGTCAACCTATGATTATCTATCAGTGCAAGGTTGAATATGAATTTAGAATGGAGATTCCAATGATTATATAGCCCATAATACTTATTTCTTTGGTTTATTTTTCTCAAATGGGTGATAAGAAACAATAATGTTTATTTTACTATTTTTTGGGAATATTCTAATGTAATTCATGAAAATATCACTAGTCTCCAAAAATTTTTAATTTAGAGTTTTCAATAAATCACAAACCTGGTGCTATATCTATTTCCAAATTCATTATAGAAGTTACCTAATTGAGTTATAGGAACTAACAAAGATTCTCTTGAAGATTATAAAATTGGTATTTATATACCTAAGTGAATAAGTAGGGTATGTGCATATTTTATTCAAGAGTAATTAAAAATCAATATATATTTTCATTAATTATCTAATACATATCAAGATCACTATTGAAAACTAGTATCTTCTACCTCATATAGAATACTTTTTTGATCAAATCTACAGTGCTCAAAAAAATTTCCAAAATAGATTTTGGATTTTAGAATCATCAATTATTCGTCAAAAGGGTGGGTATACCCAATATATCCTTTAGTACAATGTTAGAAAACTATGGATTTATTGTTATTCGATTTTGTGTTTCCAATTCCTCCACCATCTTCATGGGAATAAGGAATAATATATTTATAAAATACACTAATTATTCTATGGTAGACATTATTGATGATATAATCATATATTCTTTGAAAAATGATTAATAAGATGAATTTTTTATGATTGGTTGAAGACCTTTTGAAATGGGATTCATTATGTAAAATTTACTAACCATTAATTTGGTCTATAAAGAATTTCATTATTGGGTCATGTAATTGTAATAGAGGGAAAAAGTGGATGATTCACAAATAGTAGTTATTGACTAATGGTCCATACCAACCATAATGATACATAACCATAATTTTCGAGGATTTTATATAAATTATATATAAATTGTGAGAAGTTTCTCATGGATATAAAATAAATTAAAAATTTTTACTTGAATTGAACAAATTTTATTTTGAAAAGAAATGCGAAAAAAATCAAGGAACAAAAATAATATCGGTCAGTGTACATGTTCTCAGACCACCCTAAAAGGGATAATGTTTTGGAATGTATATCAATTCTTCAATGAAGGTATTGGTTTGTGTTCTCATGTATTATTACATAGTATTTTCATATACCTCATTCCAATGGATGGTCCATGAGAATAATTACTTAACTTGTGATTGGTGAAAACTATAGTTATTTATTATCTGAAAATATTGATTAATTATCATTATAGAGAAATGTGGGATATATATAAAAATTATAAAAGATGGAATTATATAATCACATAAAATGATTTGAATATACACTAAAGGATATTGTAAAAATAGATTAAATATTATGACTACTAAATACATTGTCACCTTGGGAAGGTTAACCTAGTGGTTGATTGAATAATTTATAAGGATAATCCTATATTTACCATAGTAGTGATTGGAAAAAAGATACAATACATATTTAATTTTAGTGTTTGAACCATTAATTTATTAGGAAAGGGTACATTTCCAATCATATTAAAAAAATGAACATTGATCCATCCATGTAATGATTAAGGAGGAATTAAAGGATGAAGTGGATATGTATAAGAAGGTATTTATTTTTATATAATTAATCATTTTCCATTATGGAATGATATGATTCGGTAATCTAATATAATTTCCTTCAATATTAGAACCTATGATGGAGCTATTTGATGAAACATATAGCTGTTAAATATTTATCCTTCCATTAACTATAAAAATTAATATATATCACAAAGAGAATATCTTGTGTGACAACATGAAAATGGAAAATGGAGACATTGTATCTTTTTATCTAAATAGGAGGAGGAAACACCCCCCTTAATTAATTATTAAATAATAAATCCTCTTTTGAATAATGGGAAAAGAGGAAAACCATTATAAATAATGTGTCAAAACTTCCATAAAACGAAATACCCAAAGTGATGAAAAATTACCATTTCATTAATGGAATGAAATATCAATATAAGAGAGGTAAAAATTTACCTCACACCCTAAAATATAATGATGTAGTGACATTTTTCAAAGAGAAAGTGTTTCACCCACCCTCCATGGAGTTACATCATTAAGTAAATACAAAAAGGTAGAGAACCTCTCCCATGAAAATTGAATTGTGGAGGGATAACTATACGATAGATTCCAGCACATCTATCTCTCATTCGAGCCACCCACCCAACAATACATGTGAACAATTCATTGTATGAAAACCTAATGGAACTCAACTATACACCCACATAAATTCACATAATCAGAACATGGCACCAATCCATCCTAAAACAATGAATGATGGTTGGATTATGGGTGTCAGCACAACTATCCCTCTTTCGAGGTAGTCCACCGTGTAGTATGAGAAAGAAGTCCGACTACCAATCAATTACGATGAAACAAAATCAAAATCCCATAGAGACATAGGCTACCCATCAAATAACATGTTCAATATAAAACTTTCAAAAACAAAAAAAACAAAAAAGTATCAAATTAATGTCTATACCCCCTCATGAATCATCATGAATCAACATAATTATCTGTTATCCAAATCCAAATCATCTTAGAAATAAGAAATTCCATATACCATCCTAGATCTACCATAAGTTCCTTCTGTAGAGGCACCCAAAAATGATGATTGAACCCATAAAACACATCAATGACCTTTGGATATGACAATAGTAATGATACATAACCACTCCCTGGTCTTCAATATCCACCGCCATAGAGTGATTCCAAACGAACACCTTACATCAAGATGTCCAGCACATAATGATCAAATCATTTTTGCATGAAGACACACTCACTCTTAATTTTATGAGGTACCACACTCAATAGTATATGATCAATATCTAATGTTTTCCTTTAATTCATGGAGAATACATTAATAAAAATTGAATATAATGTAGAACATTAACACTATATATCAAAATTAGATAGACAATTGTTTCTAGCGATATAATCTAAAATATAAGATATATTGGTTTCCTTTACTATATATTTCATTGTTGGTTGTGATAAAAACCATTATATGGTAGATTTTTTTAAAAAATATTTTTAATCAAGAATTCAAAGAGCTCCATATGATGTCCTATATAGAGATAATTGAAAAACTCATACATGTTAGATTGAAGTTAGAGAATGAATGTTTTTGGTACAAGAGTTTTCTATGGATGTTTAAGAGAATGTTATATTCATTCAAAAAAACCTATGATTGTATCAAAGTATATAGAAGAGTAATGTAGATAATCTACCAAGAGATATAGAGTTCAATATTTTTTAAAATGCATTATTATGAATATATCCTTCTTTGAATGTTATGAGATATGGAAGGAAGGTGAATTTAAGCTTATATTATATTGATCACTATCATATTCTCCATTATATCATTATATATCTTATCACATGGAAAGATCAATAAACGTCTTCTATGATTAGGATGTGTTCTATGTATCTCTTTAGAGAAAATAAATACATTATCCTTTACATGTACTAAACTCATAGGTTTTCTCAGTGCAACATGAATTTTTTTGAAGAACAATTGATGGAGATTCCATTTTTAATATATTAATTACACCATAACAATACAACACACCTAGTTAAACAATTTTTCTAGAACTATAAATATGAAGAAGCTATATGGAAACCATATCATGTAATGAGGTAGAAGTGTCCTCATTTGTTTTCTTCATACTAGTGGATTATTTTTTGTGAAATTATTATTATTGTTAGAACATAAAAACATTATATTTCAGAATATATATGTATTTAATAAACTCAATGAATTTGATATCTTCTGATTCCTAAAACACAAGACCTTAGTGAATTATAATTTATTAAAATAGTGTATGAGAGATATTAAAATATAATTAAATAAAAATTATTTTTTAAAATTAATTTAGTATTTATAATATTTATTTCATTAATTATACTTTTCAAACCACAAAGTTATTGTTTATAATAATTTTTTATAATATATAATTTCCTTAAGAGTTAATTTATTTTTTTGATAGTGTTAATACTAGAAATGTTTTTTCTTATTCATGTATAAAATGAATAATATTTCATAAATTAATTATCAAACATTTCAAATGATAAAAGATTCATTTTTTTCTAAAGGAAAATATTTCAAAGAAATTAAATATTTATTACCATAACATATTTTTATCTAAATATGTTATATTAATTGATTTTGAAGAATGATTTTAATGTACTATTTATATTTTATACTAAATAAGATAAAATAATATTCATTTAGAGGATATCACTAGAAAATGAGTGAGCCAAAATTTATTTTGATGCATAGAAATATATTTTTTTCAAAAAATGGTTTTACACATTTTCTGCACAGATAAGAGAATTAATTTATTAAAAATATATTAATTGAATATTGTAAAATATATTATATATTTATAATCCAAATAATAAATATTATTTAACATTTTTATCTTAATTATTGGAAATACATAATAGTTATCATTGAAAAAATCATGTCATCGCTATAAGGAATAAAAAAATTAACGAGTGTGTTAAACTAAATTTCTGATTTCAAATATCAAAAAAAAATATGAATTTGATTTAGTGTTTTTTTTACATTAACATATCTTATCATTGAAATTTGTTCTTCTTTTCACCATTCCCATGAATGTAACTTTATATTATTTTAACTTTATGGTTATTTACAATGGTTCCACTCCCCTCGCATATAAAAGGGATCCTCCTCTTCACAATTTTCATAAAAACATGATATTGTTAAATAAATTTATCACATTCAAAATAACTTTAAAACAAATCCTAATCCTTTAAAAAAATTATTCCCAAAATACAATTCCAATATTACTTATATATTTTTCAACAATTATTATCCATTGAATTCGAACATGTTTCTATTGATATTTTTTAAGTATCTTTCCACCTAAACTCTACAAAATATTCAACAGCCCCATTTATATAACTATACAATTGTCATTAAAATAATAAATTTTTAATGGTTAATGAAATGTCTTTCTCTTTTTTATCTAATTGTAATTATATATTTTGTTATTTTGTATATGCATACTAACGCATCGATAAAAAATAATTTTTATTTTTCATTACCATAACCATTATATAATTTTATAAATTCTTTTAATGAACGCATATTATGATTTCTATAATATATTTATTATTTAACAATGAAAAATTATTTTTTAAGTTACTGTCATTATATTAATTGAAAAAGGAAACATTTCCAATGTGTACGGGCATGCTACCTCCTCCATGAAGTATTGTAATTCTTTATTTATGACCACCGTATACGGATCAAAATAAAAGTGTGTAAAATAAATTTAAATTTAATTTATAACATCACTAATATTTAAGAACATTCGAAAATTTGTTAGTATTTGAATATCTAAGTTGAAACATGCAAGGAAAAATAAAGAGTTAACATCTAAATTTTGATTTTAATGAAGAATTTTTATTTATTGGGTAATTTGAAATTATAAGGGAATTATAAATAAATAAACTCTAGTATTTTTTGGGTATATATTTTTAAAAATAATAAATATATTATACACTAATTTTTAGTGCCTATGATGAAATTGGAGTGTTACTGTAATAGTTTATATAATAGTCTCACTTTAATTAGGATTTTCTTTTTTTTAATAATTTGTTAAATTATTTGTTATTTATTTATTGACACCAAGATATTTTTTCATCTTCTGGATGTTATATTTTTTTATGAATTAATAATATTTTATCTCTCTTTACTACACAAAATACTGAAATAATTATTTTATTAAAAATAGATATTATATATTCTTTCTGGTCTTGAATCTGTATCTTTCATGTACAAGTTTTTTAAAATTTTCTAGAATGATATTTCTTATACTAAAATTAATCGCTGAAGTCATTTAAAAAATAGTTTTCTTCAGAATTAATGGTTTCAAATTTAATATTTATAATTTATTCTATGTGGGTCATATTTTTATTTCTTTATTTTCATGAAATTTTTATATGCTCATAGAATGATATTTTTTTCCTAAAATAATTTTTCACCTTTATGAAAAGGATTATATTTAATTATTACATTGTTTTTATATTTAAAATAAAATTTCCGTCACTCTATAATTTTTTATTTTTAAAAATATACCAAATAGAAATCATTTTTTCTCTTTTATTTTCAAAGCATATTTCTAATTCCTTTATGAATGTTTTTTCATCAATATAAACAACCATTGAATATTATAATCATTTACTAGGGATATAATAATATGATATTGTTCTATTTTTTATATGGATGTGTTTTGATGACAATCTATTAGAAATGATGTTATGAAACTCCTTTATTTACCATGCTTTAATTAAGATATTATGATCCTTGATTTTTTTAAGATATTATGGCACACATTGGTATGGATTTCATTCTGTGATAGTTTGGCACAATATTATTTACACCTCCATGCATTGCCTAAATCTTGATATCTCATAATATAATATTAACAGTTATGTGGGTGAAACTAATCCATACTTGGAATTTGTCCCCTTATTTTATTTGAATGGGGAGTTAACTCAATCGATCATGGTTCTGTTTCCACTACAATTGTATTAGTATTGATCCATAACATAGAATTTTTATTTTCATATACGTATTCCAACAAATTATTTCTAATTCTTTTTTCTATGATGTCACATTTCATGATTGATTGTTGATAATTCATCACTCTTAGGAATCATATATTTTTTTTATTAATAATTCATATCGCATGGAATGTAATTTACGGTTCATCAATTATTTGTTATGTTTTTATAAGTGATGATATTTTTCTCATTATATTATTCTTATTTTATATTCAAATATTATCATAAATAAATATATCTTATGTTTACCATTTCCTAGAATATATGCCCATAATTTATTATGGTTCCTTTCCAAGGTTTTGATGGATGGTTTTTAAATATGAAATTTTTAACAATAGTACTATATATGAAGAAATTTATTAGAGATGATGAATATATTTAAGGAAATAAGTTGATTATGTATATATTCTCCAATTATAATAAAACGTTATGGTTTTTATGAAATTATTCTTGTGATATTTATTGAATATTAATCTAAATTGATGTTATATTTATATAAATGATACCAAAGTCATTATATACAAGGAAGAGGTTGGAAGTTTAAATACCACTTCAATAAAAAAATAAATGGAATTAATGTGGATGGTGGAACCTATATGGGTATTAGGATATGGGTCAAATCACAAGGCACATTTAGAAAAAAAATTCTAAAAATTCTAAAAAAAATATAATTTTAAAAAAATAATTAAACCCCTGGCAAATAATTATTAATATTAATTTTCCTTAAAAAAATTTGATAATAGATTATCTTTGTAAAAAGTTAAGAATAACTCTAAAAAAATTAATGAAAAATGATCCACAATGGCCTTTTGAAGGTGAATCAAAATAATATTTAACATAGGGATTCACATTGGTCATTCAATTCGACAACAAATCACTTAAAAGTGTTTTAATCCACCGCAACATGCCAAAAACCACTAATATATTATTATTTTTTCATTTTTTGAAATATTAATATAGATATTATCCACTAGGGTGTCATGTATCCAAATTTAAACAATTATATTACACTTCATAACCCATAATAAAAAATATTCTTTTACTTTTTCAAAACAAACATTTTCCACAAAAACATAAGCAACACATTAGAGTGGATCTAAAATTTCGATAATGCACACATAACACAGAATTGAAATAATCACGCTATTGAAAAATCCATAACAAAATATATTTTTAAACATAAATAATAACAAATACTGTTATTTCCCATTTAATAATAAAAATACTATGCTCTGATGAAATCGTTGTAGACATATTCCCGACCCTTGAGTAGAATGAGGTTGAACTCAACGGTGGAATCTAACTCCAATATTTTAGAGGGTGACCAAAAAGATAATCAATGTATACCACTGGATATAGTATATTATATTCTGATGTCATATTTAACCATTGTTCATGGAATGATGGTTATCCAATTTTAGGGAAGATTATTTAGCGACTAACATTCTCTCTTGCAATAGAAGTCCAAATGAGAGTCTTCTTATTTATCATCATAATGGTTGTCTTCATCTTGAATGCATGTCTATAATATAGGTATATGTTACCATAATATATCATTATCATCCCCCATGATTTTTAGGGTTGTTGAATAAAATGATAATATTAAATGATTATCACTTCCCCCATGTAATGGAAACTACCAATCATTCATGACTGTGATACCCTGAACCCATGTTGTATTATAGAACGAATGACATTTTGTTTTAATTTAAATTATTATTTTGGTGAAAATAATTAAACTAAAATAAAACTAATTAAAGAAAAATGGAATGAATAGAGAATCTTTTATTTCATAAAACATTGAAACGTTACTTTTTAATATGTTTTTCAATTGTCCATTGTATTTAATAAGACCATTGGTTTTGGTGATGGTCATAATATTGTATAACCATTAAATATATTAATTATATTATGTACTATATATATTTAAGTATATTAATAATTTCAAATGATATAATTTTTTAAAATTTATTAATGTTTTATCATCAGTTAAATGAAAATATGGTTTCAGATTGAAGATGTATTTCATATTTGGATTTTAAAAATAAAACCCTAATAACCTTGGTGTTTCTTTAAAAGGAGTTTAGAAGGAATATAAATGTATGAAATGTTTTAATTGAAGTTGTTTTTATATTTTGATTTTGAAATTTAATGTTTTAAAACTACAAATAAATACAACAATATAAAAATAATGGCATGTAGAATGAGAAAGAATATATAAATATTCATCAAAAAATATGATTTGTTTTTAAAAGATTATTTTGTTTAAAAATTATTTTTGAAAAAACAATTTCGGGTGAGTACTCACCCAACTGAGGGAATCCATGAAGGAAAAGCCATCAATGTTTGGTGGGAGTATCATAGACGTATCCAAATCCATTTAGAGAGCATACATTGCACTTACAAAGTCACGCTACGGGACTGTGTGAAGGTCCTAGTCAGGCACGCTCAGGGGGTGTGGCTAGTTGAGCATAGACACAGTGAGGGTGGGCCAAGGCATACGATTAGGGTGTCTCATATGCAAGGACCCCATAGCATGTTCTGTGATATTGGAATATGGATGTGGTGTCGATGTATATAAGGATGTCTTAAAACCGCTTCAGTTTCGATGTGGGATGTATATTATTAGAAGAGATCTAATCTGATTCATTCGATGTCACCACATGATATCTCAACTATCTGATCCAGTATTGACTTCAAACTCCAACACCCGCATCTTATTGCCACATTTTCTCATTAACCGTCTGATCAAGAAGTGGTTGATCTCATCCACTCATCCTTTTTTAAAACTTGCAGTTTTCCGATGACTGTATGATCAAAGACAAAATGATCTTGATCGTTTAACAGTTTCTAAAACTGTGGATATCCCCTAAGATGTTCGATAAACCCACACCTAATCCAGACCTACAATCATTTTCCACATCTCTATATCTTCTTCTTCTTCATCCTCCCACCACACCAGTAGTTTTATATATTCCTCTCCCATGTTTCTTCCTCTCACGTGAGTCATTATATCCCTCTCTATGACCTGGTTGTCCACTTTCTTTATTCCACAACTCATCACGGGTTCTTTATTTTAATACAAACTCGAACTATGTCCATAAAATTTTTTCCATGATATATATATATTATTAGACAACTGATTCATTTAATATTAGAGTTGATTACGATTTATATTTTTTCGTAATAGTTGGATAAGGTTTTCCATGGAATATTTGTTTTTTTAGGATTGAACTATTCTATATAAAAAATTATATATATATATATATATCCAATTTTTATAAACCATTTATATAAACCTCCATTTTCACCTTAACCCAAAGTGTTTTCTTCCTCCACACACTTCTTCAAATTCATCTCTTTTAAACATCACCTTGGAGTTAGGTAAGGGCCTATTTAGTTTTGTGTTTGATTTGATTATCCCATATATAAATATAAGTGTATATACATTTATATATATAACAGTCCTTTTTTATTTTATATTTTTTGAATAATGCATGTTTTTTTTAAATGATGTTCTTTATTCTTGTAATTCATGTAAGAATTTTATTTTTAGTTGTGTGTCTAATTAACCCACATATACATAAATATATGTTTGTATATATATATATATCTAACCGATTCTGTATTATGTTTTCTCGAATGATGAAAATTGGTATTTTAATGATGTTATATATTAATATGATTCAAGTAAGGGATATTTTAGCTTCGTTTTTTGGTATAAAAAACCCATGTATACACATTGTGTATATTCGATTATATATATATATATTTAAATTCTAAACTGATTTGTGTATTCATAAAACTGATTTTTGTTATTAAATAATGTGTTTGATGTGTATGATACATATAGGTATTTTTTTAAACCTTGTTTTGGCCTTTGTATACAATTTATATATAGATATTATTTTATATAATCTTCAAAACCTAATATATTTTGGGATTTTGAAGAGATAATTATCTAAAAAATAACTGATGTTTTATGAATATATTACATGCAAAAGGGTTTACTAGGAGTGGTTTTGATTTTTTAAACTAATACAAATATGTATATGAATATATATGTTTTTATAATTTTTTAATCCAAACCCGATTAGTTTTCATTCTTTTTAAGATAAGAAATTATTTCTAAAAGGTGATTCATATCATTATACTTATTCTTTTAATTACGTTTTCAATCCCACTTTTATATATATTTCTATAAGTATGAAAAATATAATTTGATATTGGAAAACAATAAAAGAACTTTGTTTTGTTACTGTGTGTCTAAATGTTTATAAAGAAGTCAAAACCTCATTATTTTAATTGACAATACATGCATCTCAATTTATACTTTTAGGATAAATAGTTGGATGTTTCTTTTTTGTAATTGACAATCCATACATCGTGAATTATGATTTTAAGTAAATAGTTGGAATTATATTTTTTTAATACTTAAACGTATACATTCATAAACACATATAGTGGAGTGTGTTTCTTTTTTTATGCATCTATCTCCCACATGAAATAAATTTCATACATTTAAAAACATTATATTTTATTTTATGATTTATGTACAAAAATTAATACAATTAATTATTTAAGTTTATGATTTAATCTATTTGACAATTTTATTAATCATTTTATTTTTTGAAAATGAATAATAACTATATTAAATTTAAAAAAATGTATTTTTGTATATAAAATGCTAAATTTCATGAAACATTGGTTTTGAATTTATGTTTTATTATTTTAGATGACTAACCCAAAAAATCTATTTTTTTTATGTTCACCGGTTAACATCACATTTACAAATGTATTTCTTTGTGTCCATGCATTTTAATGATAAATTTTCCATAACTAACAATTCATGTAGTCTTTAGATTAATGTTTATAGTTAATGCATGATTCATATTATTATTTAAAATAGACATAAGTGAAAAATTAAATTTAACTCTTTTGATAACTTATGGATTAAGAATTTAATGATTCAAACTGGTATGAGACACATAAAATAAAAAGACGTGATTTGATTATTCAATGTGGTATTGGACACATTTAATAAAATACATAATTTAATTATTCAATGTGGTATAAGACAGAGTGAATAAAATACATAATTTAATCAATCAATGTTGTATGGGAAATTTGATTTAAAGACTTCCTAAATTTATGAGGAATGAATTTTATTTATTATGTGATTGGTGATGCCCACTATATCCTCTCGATTCATTGGTAGATATCAGGATACAAACTATGGTCTCGGAATGAGGCCTTGAAATATTGATTAAGTATAGTCTTGGCACGAGGCCTTGAGAAAATGTTTATAATTTCCTAACTTTATGCATTTCTTCAATATGTGATTAATATTTTACCAACCATGTGATTATTCTACTAGTATAATATCCTTTGTTAAGAATACTTTATATAAGATAATGGAAATAACCACATATGGAATAATAATGTATATACTAGGAAGTCATTTGTAAAGAAAGTGTAGAATCTATTTTTTGAACATTGATACAGAATATAGTAATACATCTTTCATTTTATGAATAACATTTTATGTTTTAGGTGAATCCAGATATTGTTACTTATGAAATTCTAATAATTATTATTTCATGTTCTAATTTGTAACTCTATCGTTACATGTCAACCATAAATTAGTTGGATCAAATCTTGACTTATATGGAATATTCCATGATTTTTGAACAAGTATGTGTACTCCAAAAAAAAATTTATGTATATAATTTAAATAAATATATAAATTACTGTGTAAGAAGTTTCACTAAAAATTATTTCTAGTAACCTTGGTAAAATATTGATGGCGTGCTACATGAAATGTTTCTTCTATTAAGAAAGGGATTGATAATTGTTTCAAAAGGATGTTTTTTAAAAGTAATTTCATTAATTGGATTCAAAAACCCCTTAATAAGCATTTTAAATGAAATCCCAATATTTTTAATTTATTATTATAGGATTAGTAGATTTTTCATATTAGTGTTCAACAATGTGGTGGCAGCATTATGATGCATATCTCATTCAGTTTTTACGATATGTATCAACTGTATTTTGTATTCCAGAATCTAAACTGAGAAGATTCTCTAGGAATGAATGTGATGTATAATTTTTTCATCATATATTTATAAAAGAAATACACACCATGTTTTACGCACTGACTCTGGGATTCTGGGGTTGTATCATCACATTGAACTCATGAAGTTGTTTTCTTATCCACATCAACTGAGCGGTTACTTGAGTTATAAAAATTTATTCTTCTCATAGTAATCTTAATGTAATAGTTTTTTTTATTTTTATTTTTGTTCCATTACATACACATATATATCATGACGACAAATCCAACAATTATTTACTTCATTTGACCAAAACATTCATGATAATCTCTATTAAGAATACAATATGTTTCTATATTTCATTTTTTTAATATAAAATAAAAAAATTAATTTCACTATTGATTTACATAATTATTCTCTCTACTATAATGATATACGTCAGTTTTGGTACACTTTTATATCATGGATATATTAAAACAGCACCAAATATGTACAATATTAGAGATCACATTTAAATTAAACATCTAATCTTATCTTTCAACACTTTTATTTCACTTATTTTTTTTGATAATCCTTAAATTTAATTTTACCACTCATATAAGATTAAAAATTTCTTTTTTTCCTTCCCCATTATGAAATTATTCTATAGTTATTTAGAACATATCACCCAGAAAATAATATGTGATCTTTGTCTAGGGAAGTGTTATGTCTCCAGAAGAATTTCATTTATCCTTTAAATAACTCCATTGGATCACACTACTACACAAACCATGACGTGTGGAGTTGCACTATGACTCACTTTGGTCACACTATTGTGGATCTCTATACTATTTTTCAAATGGTTTCAAAACCTATTATTAAAAAACCTTCACCACTCATTATTTTAATAAAAATTATGGCTTAATAGAGGTCAATTTACCCAGTCCCTCTTCTCTTCCTTCATCAATTGATCCCCATAACATGCACATATTTTGAATATTTTTATATGAAAATTAGATATATAAACTAATTATTCCCACACTATTATTATTATTAATTATATCCTATTAGTATATTATTATGATTTTAGATCGGGATTTCAGTGATCATTCTACTAGAGTATGGTGGAATCATCCTGAACCATGTGGCTTTTACATATAGTGGATAGAGTATGTATTGTTATGATGAACACAAAAGTCTTAGGTTGATGGACATAGATAAATATTCATTCACTTGGTTATCGTATTTTTTCCAAATAAATTTTTTATGTATCCAAATTTAAATGGATTATATTTGTTTTTTTATTGGGGCTTACTGATGGGGTTTTTTTTTTCTACAGAGTATATGGGTGTGTGGTGGACCTTCTAAATGCATTTAAATTTTTTCTATTATGTATCATTATATAATGACTTACTAAAAATTATAAATTAGTTGATTAATTTATTGGTATATTAAATTTGTTTATAGACTATTATAAATCCTCTTTTATGAGTTAAAGTCTCATGGATAGTTATTTTGAATAGTGATATCTCGACAGTGAATAGATTAAAACTGCTTGAGTTGGTAACTACATTGATTGATGTAGATGGTCTTTAATTATTTCATTATTCCTTATAGTTTCCTTTACTAATAATTTTACATGTGGTCATGAAAATCATGACTACCTTTCTGAAAGTAAATTGAAAGGTATTTCATTCACTGTTGGGAGTGGGGTGACATTCTTGGGACCATGTATTGTTTCCCATGTAATCATACAAGAATCCAGGAAAACTTTATCTCATTGCATTTTTTAACTTAAGGATTGTTGTGGTGAATGAATAATAAAGGAGTCGCCTTGGTAAAATAATAAATTATACCCCAGATAGGTTCCCATATCCTCCTCTAAGAATATGATCTGATCAATTAATGGTGTTAATCATAAGTATTAGCCTATGTAGAACCATTTGTTCCATTAGTAGCTCTTGGATAATTTTAAGGGTAATGGGTTGAGTATTACTCCCTCTAGATCATGATTTTTTGAGTTGATATACCATGGTCAAAATTACAACAATAAGTTTTAGTTCGGATAAGAAAACATGCATAGACCAATGGTTATATTAAATGTTATGAAAACCCACAGTTGAGCTATTATTACTGTGTTGTTTTGGTTTTCATCATATAATTGACTGGTTGGGATTTTTTATGGGATGTAATATTAGGTTTTTATGAAACATTATGTTTCAATTAAGACAATGGTATATTTTCTAATATTTTTTTCACTCCTGATATGAAAATATTATAATTCCAAGAATATAGATCCATGGATAAATGTGATTTTGGGATATGGAATGTACTTACCTGGTAATCCTAAGGATGATTTATATATGTATTGGATAATTTTCCAACCCATTTTTCCTTGTGATATATGTGATCCAATAAGAAATAATAAATTTATCATATATTTAATTATGAAATAAAAAATATTTCATGTACTTCATTATAAAATGGCGATAATGTAACTTTTTTTAAATTTCACTTATTGTTTTTACTATTTGTGTGGGTTTTTAAAAGGATTTCAAAATTTAGGTTGTGTTCCACTCTAGTCATGAATGTGGGAGATATCATGGACCATGTTTTGTGTGATATTTTTTACATTATTCTAAATATCAATTTAATTTTTACTGGTTAGCTTATTTTGAGAACCATGGATGTGGGTGGCCGATGAGTTGAGAACCATGAAAAATGCCTCTATTTGGTGGTACCATGGTTGGGCTCCATTAAAACACATCATTCCTAAAGAAGTTATATGGTGTTAGGTTTTGATTTAATTAAAACCTCTTGGTGTTGATTATATGATATGGTATAGGGTAGATCCATTATGGTCCCTATGTATTCATTTTATTGGATGGTACTGGGGTGGGTTCCATTTGGATTCTTGGATACTGATGAAATGGGATTGTACTAGGGGTGGGTAAAATTTTAACCCATTTTTATTGGTTAGATGTGATGGTATAAAGGTTAGAAATATTTATTATCTCTTTTTATTTATGATGTGATATATTATTAAGGTGGCTTCCAATTTGAACTATCAATTTTGAGAAATTGATGTGTTTCTGGGGAAAGATGTCCTTAAAACCCATGTTATTGATGATTTGATATGTTATCGGGGGAAATAGTCATTATATCCATTTATATTTCTTAATGGTTGGTCTAGATTCTATGTATTTTTATGTTATTATTATTAATCTCTCTTCTAAACCTTGTAATTGATACATTACAGATTCATACTCGACCTTATTACTATTCAAACCATGTTTCGTCTACCCCAGGTGGCATGAGTAGAACATGTGGTCCTGATAGTATTAGTGAGTATAATTGTTTGTATACTTATTCTAATAAAATTATATTATTTATTTAATAATATATATAATCTAAATTTTAGTGACACCATTTGTGGTGTCCTTCTATATAGTTTACCCACTCTGCTTAAGAGACCCTGGAACATTGTTACCCTAAAATATCTCTTGATCATAGGAACTCATATGGTAGAGGCTTGATGTTTAAAGTTTGATCTCGGTAGATTTATATTATTAAAAATAGTTTATATGGTTGGGACACTAAATCATTTTGGGGTTATATGTATTCATTCTCAATTTTTTCTATATTTTATGTTCTTACAACTAGAGATCATATTTATGTGTTTGAGGATCTTGTGATATTAGATAGTTCATTATTTTTATATTAAATTTTTTTATTTATGTATGAAAATATACTAATATTATAGGGTATTTTATCTTGTTCATTTATCAATAACTAATTTATTTTTACATATACTATGTTTTATGGTTTTTTCTACAATTTGGTATAGTCATCCTAATAATTCATTATATACCATTTTGTTAGTCTAAATCCTCAAGAATCCAGGGAGAATTTCTTGAGCTCACATGGTTTTATAGTATTATTAATATTGTGTCATTTTTTTCTAGGAAGTTAGATTCATGTTATCCCCTCCCATGGGTATTGTTACTCTAACATGTTTTTCATTCCAGGGGCCTCAGTACTTCGTAAGATTTGTGATTATTTTCTCCAACATCCATGGAATAATACATCATATAATAAAAAAAGCACACCATTATTTTATCTATACTAGAAGGATATATCTCACAAATCCTCAACACATATCTATATATATACTAAGGATTACCAAGTCACTTGGAAAACTACACAAAAACCTGGGTAAAGAAAATAATAAAAAACACTAAGACTAACTCCCACCTAAACCGGTGTGGAAGAATATAAAATATCTCCCACTATGAATAAATGAATCCAAAACATTATAAATAATTCCATGAACTTCATAAATTTCAATAGTGAACAATTCCCCCCCCCCCCCCACTCATTTAATATCGACTTCCCAAGATATTGAAAAACTATCATGATGTTACTATGGACATATGCCAATAGAAAACATAATTATCAAAATGAAATAATCTCATAAAACCATAACCCCATAAAATTATACTACTATGGTTTTTATGGTTTCATGAATAACCATTAAATAGTATATAAAGTTCTTGGAAACCCTAAAATAGAATAAAATTCAGGCACCCAACGAACAAAACAAATCATTTTCCTAGAAAGGTCAAATGGCCCAAATCATTTCTCAAAACATGACTGTATATCCATTATTTAAAATATAATCGAAGTATTAATTACAACTATTTATAATATCGGTATAAAATTAAAACATTTCCCATGTACTTATTGTTTCCAAATTAACATTTCAATTCACTTTATAAAATTCCAGCACTATTTTAAAAGATCGTTTGGAACCCAATTCATTAAATATCTACTTTATTTTGTAATTCCACTTTAATATAAAACACAATTTATATAAAATATAAATATAATATTGCATAACCATATGAAATTCATATAACATCAAATAAACAAACCATATAATTTATAATGACCCATGTTTTACCATCACACCTCCAATGAATTATTTTGAATGATATATGATCCATATTGACTATTAGGATTATATAAGGAAGTTAAAAAATCCAAAGATCACATTGTGTCCTTAATTTATTAAAACATTATCCATACTAATATAATGTTAATTTAAATCCAATAAATTATTAATAAACTCAGTAATTAAAATCTCATCTAGATCAACCATGTTGAGTCATATTCCTAAAATAGATTTTTTGAAATATCATTTTTTTTTTCATAACCAAATACAACATATAACATATGTTATGTTTAAGTTTTTTTTAAAAATGTTTTATCTTCATAAATACATGATTTATACTAATTCATTACCGTACATGAATATAAGGATCAGATAAATTGTGTGGTAATATTACATTGTATAAACAGTAAGATTCATGATACTTTTGTTGTTGTAATGATGATTGGTGGTGAAGCATAGTGATCTAAAAATTATGGATATTAAACTATGAAATCCAAGATTAAATATGGAGATGTATTAAAAACCATTAGTTTAGGAGTGAAAATATAAAATATTTGAAATACATCATTTTCTTTGTGATTCTATTTTTTTATATTTTTCAGTGTGTTCTTCAAGAATATAATTCTTAGAATTTCATATTATATTTATTTCATACTAATACCATGATATCCAAGGGTTTGAGTGATAGGAACTATGTATTTTAAACTTTTTCATTTTATGAATTCTTAGAGATAATGACTTGTCATATTCCTCTCTTAATATAAATGAATATCGCATGGTTGAGTTTTTTTAGTTTTCAAACATTGTTTGATGAGGTTTTAAGATATGATATATTATTTATTATATCAATGAATAATTATGTAATAATATTATGGAACCAGTTATTTCACATAAAATTTATATTCTAGAACATGGTTCCTCCAGATCTATGTATCGATCCTTCCACCTCATTGGATCAATTGAGATGAGTTTTAGGAATGGGAGCTATCATGTCCTTAAAAATAGTTATAATATTCTAAATTATTATTTAGAAAATTATTATTTATTTATTATTATATTTTTAAAATATCTTATTTCTAGTATTATATTTTTTATATAATTTACACATTTTAAATAAAAAAATCTATTTAACCATTTGTTTATTATTTTTCTTATTCAATTACTTTAGATCATCTATCCTCTAAACACAAAATTTCATGTAGGGGGAAATATTATAAATATTGTAAGAACATCATTTCACCACCACTTTTTATGCTGTAATATAGGGTAAAAAATATTGATCAATAATATAATCTAATCACATTTTAGCCTCCACCAGTCAATTGAGAACATATCTATATCATAAAAACCATTAAGTTTATACAAAAACAAATTAATAAAGAAAACCTAAGAAGAAATTAAAGGTGTTAAACTCCCCACGAAAATACATTATGTCAAAACTATGTGACACAATGTTTGGTCGACAACCAACATACACCTTTGACTAATCCACTATAAATTACCAATTCAACAACCAAAAACTGTTTTAAATTTCATCATATTCCATCATAACCCTTTAATGATTCTATAGAGAAATTTATATCAACTAAAATGATGAAAAATCATTTCATTCAAATATTTTTAGGACTTATCAAATAATTTCACATAAATTACCATTTTTATTGTGGTTAGTCAATTTTTTTAATTGTTTTCAAAAAAAACTAAACAATACAAACCAAAATCAAGTAAAATTTGACAGAGAATATTATAGGAGGATGAGAGGTGACCGATGACCTCAAATTGATACACGAAAGGACTCTAAAGCAATATAGATCCCTAGAGGGGTGAAAGAGTGAGAATGAAACATTCTACTTGTCGAAATGTATTAATCACAAATATAATTCCCTATTATATTGATATTTAACGAGTAATACCCTGATAATATTAATGAACACTATGCTCAATAGGGCACATGACTTGTAACCCTATTCATTAATGTCCATGAAATATTATAATCTAAATATGACCATTGAAACCTAGTCAATTAATTAGAGAATATGAATATTAGTCACCACATTATTTGATAAACATATATGATGTTTCTAACAAAAAAATTATTGATGAGTACTTAGTTAAAGTGCACATATTATTTAGTAGTCATTTTATGCATCCAAAAATCATTTTCATCAAAATTGATTTTTATTGGAATTTTTGAGTAAATATTAAAGGTAATTTATTATAATATATGAAAAATTATTTTATAAAATGGATATAAATTTTTAAAAAACAATATGTCAAAAATCTTATGGCTCATTTTTTATTTTTCAATGATTATTTCTTCCGAAAAATAGTAAAAAATAAACTTTTTTTAAAAAATATCTCATCTTTCATGTAAATAAAATATCCCATTTTGGGATTTATTTTTTTATATATTCAATTAGTTTCATTTGACTAACCATAATCCAATTAAATCTTTTCTAGTCAACATTATGCTCGATTTTTGTATTAAATCATTATAATACTTAAATTTTCATTTTTAGAAAACCCTTTTCCACTATGTTCTGAAGGTTTATTTTAAATGTAAATTTGTCTACTAAAAAATATTTAATTTGATTAAATTGAAACTATATTTGAAAACATGAGTTACAATTTTTTTAAATATAACCCTTTTATTTTATGTCATTATGAATAGTAACCTTGGTAAACTTTTATCACCTTAGTAAAGCGTGAAATTAGATAAGTAAGGATTAAATTATTGAATAAGGCATTAAAATAATCTACACAGTTGAGTATAATTCATTTTATGAGATAAATTATAGTATACCCCTTATATATTGAATGAATATGGTGTTTTTGTTCCATTATTCTTTGATAATTACTTTTAAATTATTTTAAGTAAAGAATAATTCGATAATTACACATTAAATATTTTAATATCTCAAATATGTTTTCATAACGATAAGAAAATTATAAGTGTTTATAAAATTATAATTTGAATAAAAATAAATTTTAGCTACAATGGTAATTTCTTTTAAAATTTTGAAGGTAAAATAATTACCATAAAATATTACATCATATCAATACAATGCTGGTGAAAGTAATAAAAAAGGAAATATATGATTTTGAAATATATTAAATAAAATTTATTGGTGATATATATTGACCAAATAATTTTTAAGAAGACATTATTCTTTTACTGATGTGATAAATGTTTAAATGTTAATTTCCTTACTATCATTATATTTTTTATATGTGAACTTATTTGATTTGTATGGAAAGTGGATTCAATGGTATTTTGTATTAAATAGTATTTTATTAAATGTGTTAAAATTTATAAAAAATATATTTATAAAAATTATTGGGATACTGTCTCCAATAAAATACATTTTCCATTTATGGGTCACTTAATCATTTATAGTAACATTCCAGACCCCTAAAAATGAAAAACATTATCACAGTAATTGTTAAACGGGTTAATAAGAGGTTAAAACTAATAGAAAATTATAATAAACACAAAAAATTGACAAAATATTATTTTATTATAGTATTTATAATTACATTTTCCATATATTCAATATATTTTATTTTTTATACTTCAATATTAAATGAAAATTACATTAATTTAATACATTGTGTAATTCCTAGAGCGCCTCAGTCCTCTCTTATATAAGGAATCCACCCCTACACTCTTCCTCACACTTCATGAGCCATGTATATTAACAGAAAAATAACAAAAAATTCTTTATAAATTTCTTATATACATTTAAATGTTCAATATTTCTTAAAATATCATTCATGAGGACCTTGATGATATATCTTAATGAGATTCTTCAATGAGTAGGCAATCGTTTCAACTGATAGTTATCAATATAATTCTTCTTCTACCCCCATTAAATTGTATAAAAACCCTAAAAATATAATTTAATAATTATTTATAATAAACTGAGATGTTAATATGTAAATCTATTAACCATATTCAGGTCAATTTTCATTAAATGTAAAATTAAACCACCCTCCATATGTACGTATAGATTACCGCCTCTCCAACCGATGTAATTAAACTTCCATCACTGCTTTTCAAGGAATAATATGATTATAATTATATATATATATATTCCCATGATGAAACTATTATTCTATAAATGTAAAAAATCTTATTTATTTATATTTTTATAATCATTACTTATGGAATCATCATACATGCATACGTACAGACATCCATCTCTACATAGTGATGATCTTTGTTTTTCAAAAAATAAATATTATTGAAGGTAATGAGGATATATTTAATAAATTTATATTAAATTTATAAAATAATAATTAATTTACAATGAAAAATAACACTTTCTTTACCTTGTGATTGGTTCAAAAATGGAAACATTACTCATACGTACATACGGACTGTCGAATACATATTGTAATGTGATTCATTTTTTCGTAAACACCTATCATATTTTGATATAAAATTATAGTTAATTTATAAATAATTATTATTATATAATGGTTATAATTTTTTAGGTGATGGAATAATCTCTTCATTCACGACTGCAAACATGCCAAGGTCATTTTGAAAATTGTGAATTGAACATCTTGAAAACCCCCAATGTGGACTTAACATATTAAGTAGTTGAATATTTCATTTTAATAAATAGAATAATTTTTTTAATGATATGGTATTAATCCATGAAATGTTATTTTAGAGTGTAACCAGTTAATATATTCTTATTATAATAGAGTTAATGAAGATAGGTGAAAATATGGACTCGAGGTAATATATTTCAAGTCTCAATTTCCTTTTATTGTGACATAAGTTATTTTCACCACATGTTTTCATTTATGCAGTTTAGAAACAAAATTATTGATTTATTTTCAAATTATTATATAAAAATAACCATCAATAAAAATCTATTTTGAGTACTTTCCTTCATTATTTCATTGGTTCAATTTTTATCAAATTATAAGTGATATTGTATCTCAAAAAATATTTTAAATATGTTTTGAATATTAATTTATATTATTCTTCCATGTTTATTTTTTTATGGATAATGAAATTATTAAATATATGATTTAAAAACATCATTTTTCTTCTCTTTTTAATTTCATACAAGGTTATTGAATATCACTCTTCTTCTAGATTTTATATGGAATGTTTGGCATTAATTACAAAGTATAAAAGGAATATTTTTTAGCATATAAAACATTAATGTAATTTATAACTATCTTTAATTATATTATATATAAATATTTCTCATCATTTTTTCATGGTTCTATAAAATAATATACTACTTTCAAATCATTTAAGAATTTTTATATAAATATTTTTAAAGGAAAACGACTTTTATCCTTACATTCATGTAAAGACCAAAAGTGATTCTATATGTCACGACCCGTCCTCGGGGCCGGTGCCGTGACTACCCCAAGCCCGCCTTCCATAGGCCAGGGGCTGGCGACTAGCACCAAAGGCGTAAATCCCGATAACTGGGAAGGCATTGCCTTTATAAAAGAAAACAAGCACCACAGAGTAAGGAAGCGGAAAAAAGTAAAGACAAAGTACAAGAGAAGTGATGAAAAGTAAATGGGCCAGAATACAAACCCAAAAGAAAGTACAACTGCAACTGAACAAGTACAACATAAAAGATAACAACTGGAAGGACGAAAGCGGCTCCTGGGTTGTCCTCCTCGGATCCTACCTGAAGGGTAGGTACAGATGGTGCAACTCCTGGTCATCCACCACGGATCCTACCTGAAGGGTAGGTACAGATAGCCTCCTCCACGCTCTCGCCCGTCAACCTCCTCTGTGTGTTGTCTCGTCGTGTAGTCCACTTCCAGGTACTGACTCGTCATGTAGTCCACCTCCGGGTACTGACTCATCATGTAGTCCAGCTCCGGGTACCGTCCAGTCCTCGAACACTCAGCCTCTGTCAGCACTGCACGTCGTCTGCAACCAACACAACGAGATGCGGGCATAGCCCGTGCAGGGGTGCGTATAACGATACTCAGTAGAGACCCCGAGACCCTCAAGGTCTCACTAAACAAACAAGGATAACCAAAATGAAGATCTCAATAGATAACCTCTAATAAGGTATATGCCCATACATATACCTAAGTTATCAAATAACCCATCTCAATCATGAGGAAACACAAGGATTGTGAAATCAATGGATAACCACTACCCAGGTATATGCCCATACATATACCTATGTTATCAAGTGACCCATCTCAATCATGAGATAACACAAAGGTCAAAAGATTCAGCTCAAACCAGGATTTTCATTAAAGAAACTGTAACTGCTGAAGAGCTCCGTCTCTGGAGTGTACAGTGGTCTTGTCACGACTCTGAGGTACTGCTCACTAACCTAAGACTGATGAAGTACTCTTCCTGTCGAGTCCCGAGGGTCTGCGGCCAACTACCGGGCGCTCCGTCCGCTGAGGGTCTGTCGCCAAATACCGGGCGCTCTCCCTAATACCCTATAGAGGTACTCCTCCGTTCAAGTACCGCAGGTCTGCTGCCAACTACCAGGCGCTCCATCCGTCGTGGTTCTGCCGCCAAATACTGGGCGCTCCATCCACTGGGCTAGTCGACTCACTCCAAGTCGAGTCGGTCAGGCAGTCGTCAGGTCTCAGTCGTCTACACGGTCTCTGTACTCCGCTCGCTCGTCTCTGGGAGGGTCCGCTCCACGAGCTACAGGTCGATACTCCAAGTATCTCAAAGTCTCACGATGAAGTATCTCAAAGGACCACCTCATCATAGGGGTCTCAACGCAACAGTCGGCGCGTCAAACAGAGGCCCGGTCTGTGAGTTATTGGCCTTTTCGTCCCCGGGGCCCGGTTGGTTTCGTGTGCAAACCAGTCAAGCCGTAACTCAACTATAACCCAAACACTCGTAAGGTATACTCATAGGGACCGTTTCTCAACGTGATCACCAATGTCGCAGACAGTTCATCAAATGGACTTCTGGTCTGAAAGATATCATCTTTCTCCGCTCCAGGGGCCCGGTTGGATTTCGGGTTAAAACCAACCTGACTGTACTCCAACTACGTCCAAACCTCGAGCGGAGTAAACCAAAAGATCCGTCTCCCTTAGAGTGATCCATCAAAGTCGAAGGCACGTCAATCGGACGTCCGTAGCTCAAGATATGAGTGTTTCCACTCCGAGGGCCCGGTTGGTTTCGTGTACGAACCAACCCGGCCAAACCCAAAGTAATCCGAAACCTTGAATGCGATATACCAAAACGACCATCTCGATCCAAGGATTGTGTTGCCCCTGACAGCGCATCGCTCGGAGGCCCATAGCTCATGTTATGGGCAAAAGACCGAATATGGTCCGAAGACGGGGGGTCCGGGCCGAGGCCGACCCGGCCCGACCCACCCTGGGTGGGCCGAACCTGGTCGACCCGACCCAGTCCAACCCGGCCTGGCCGGTCGGACCGGCCTGGCTCGGCTCGGCCACGCGGCCGAGCAGCTCGGGTGCCGTGGGGCACTGCCCCCGCGGGTTGGAGGTGACGCGGCCCCGCGTGGGGCCGCACTGATTCAGCGGACGCGGCATGTCGTCGCGGCTTCAACCGCGGAGGCCCTGTCCGGCGGCACGCCGGGGCGCCGCCGCCTCCAGTGGTCCGTTTTCCTTCCCGTCTGCGTCGTTTCCCCTCCTGGGTTCCGTTCTTCACTGCGAGATCATCAAAATGCCCTTGCGTCACGTTTTGTCGTCGCCCGCCAAATCCGCACAACCACGAAGAACGGTGGAGGGTTGTCGGGCCATGTTCATTTGGCCTGCACCCTCCACATTAGAATAATAACAACGGGAGAATTATGCAACACATGAAACAACAATTTTTAATAAATTAAAATTGTTCATATGAATCCGGTTCTTTAATTTCTAAAGAAACGTTCATGGGAATAAAAAATAATTATTCAAAACAACCCCTACCTCGTCAAGTCGTCGCACGCGGGTTCTTCACGGATTTGATCGCCGTGGAAGGAGGTGATCGTCACGTCGCGGAAGGTGTCATGTCGTCACAGAAGGGCGTCGCGTCGTCGCGGAATACGATGCACGTCGACGAACTCCGAGGTTCAAGAACAACAGATTTAATTTTAATAATTAAATCCGTGCATTGTTAAAAACCACAAAGGAGTTTAAAAAGAAACCTGAAATCTCTTACCTCAAACAGAAGATCGAAGATTTCATTGCGGACGAAGGAACGTCACAGAAGAACGTCGCAGAAGAGGAAACGTCGGTGTCGCGGCACACGGCGTCGCATCGTCGATTTTCGAGGTTCGGCGTTCTTTGTCGGAGGCCGGCGTTCTTCGCGTTCTTCTTGTTCTTCGTGAGGAAGGGTGAAGGCATAAGAGTTCTGTCAAAAGCCTCCCTACGTGTAATCCTCAAGATGTGGCGTTGTCCTTATTTTATTACTACGCCAACGGATTTCAAACCAGTTGAGAAATGAAAAACAGATAAGTAACGACCCATTAATTCGTAGAATTAATTCAACCAAATAAACTGCCCAATTAATTCAATGAAGAAAACCGCCCAATTAATTGGTGCATTAAGAAATTAAGAAAACGCGTTAGTTGACATTCATAATGACAGGTTTTCGCAGGTGCGTTACATAACAGAAAAGAAACGGTGGGGCTAGTATAAGGACGTTATGGTCATCCTCGAACTCTAGAGGCCTCCAAGTCATGTCAGCATAAGGCTTCTATCGGCCATGGGCCGTCCTCATCCGCTCTTGTGTTACTAGAGAAGGCCCAGGTCATCCAAGAGCTGATGAGGACAGATCAAGGCCGATAGAAGCCTTATGCTGACATGACTTGGAGGCCTCTAGAGTTCGAGGATGAACATCACGTCCTTATACGAGCCCCACCGTTTCTTTTCCACTAAGTAACGCACCCGCAAAAACCCGTCATTATGAAAGTCAACTGACGCATTTTCTTAATTTCTTAACGCACCAATTAATTGGGCGGTTTTCTTCGTTGAATTAATTGGGCGGTTTATTTCGTTGAATTAATTCTACGAATTAAGGGGTCGTTACTTATCTCTTTTTTGTTTCTTAACCGGTTTGAAATCCGTTGGCGTAGTAATAAAATAAGACCAACGCCACATCTTGAGGAATACGCGTAGGGAGGCTTTTGACAGAACTCTTGTTCCTTCACCCTTCTTCGCGAAGAACACGAAGAATGCGAAGAACGCCGGCCTCCGATGAAGAACGCCGAACCGCGGAAATCAACGACGCGACGCCGTGTGCCTCGATGCCGACGTTTCCTCTTCCGTGATGTTCTTCTGAGACGTTCCTTCATCCGCAACGAAATCTTCGATCTTCTGTTTGAGTTAGGAGATTTCGGGTTTCTTTTTAAACTCCTTTAAGGTTTTTAACAATGAATGGATTTAATTATTAAAATTAAATCTATTGTTCTTGAACCTCGGAGTTCGTCGACGTGCACTATATTCCATGACGATGCGACGCCCTTCCGCGACGACGCGACGCCTTCCGCGACGCGACGATAACCTCCTTCTGTGTCGATCAAATCCACGAAGAACCCGCGTGCGACGACTTGACGATGTAGGGGCTGTTGTGAATAATTCTTTTATATTCCCGTGAACGTTTCTTTAAAAATTTAAGAACCGGATTCATATGAACAATTTTAATTTATTAAAAATTTTTGTTTCATGTGTTGCATAATTCTCTCGTTGTTATTATTCTAAGGCGGAGGGTGCGGGCCAAACGAACACGGCCCGACAACCCTCCGTCGTTCTTCGTGGTTGTGCGGATTTGGCGGGTGACGACAAAACGTGACGCAAGGGAATTTTGATGCCCCCGCATTGAAGAATGGAACCCAGGAGGGGCAACGGCGTAGGCAGGATGGAAAATAGACCATCGGAGCAACTCTGGTGGCCCGCGGAAGCTGCCGGCGGCGCGGGTCGCCTGCGTGGCGGCACCGGAGGCAGCGGCGCCCCGGCCCACCGCCGGACAGGGCCATCGCGGCTGAAGCCGCAGCGGTGGCGGCCAGCGGACCCACGGCCGCGCGGGTCCGGATCGCACGCACGGTACGCGGCGACATGTCACGTCCGCTAAATTAGCGCGGCCCCACGCGGGGCTGCGTCACATCCAACCCGCGGGGGCAGTGCCCCGCGGCACCCGAGCTGCTCGGCCGCTCGGCCGAGCCGAGCCTAGCCGGTCCAACCGGTCGGGCCATGCCCAGGCCGGACCGGACGGGGTCCGGCCAGGTTGGACCGGGGTGGGTTGACAAGATTCGGCCGACCAAGGGGGGTCGTGCCGGGTCGGCCCGGGCCCGGACCCCCCGTCATTGGACCATATTCGTTCATTTGCCTGTAACATGAGCTACAGGCCTCCGAACGACACGCCGTCAGCGGAAACGTGATCCTTGGATCGAGACGGTCGTTTCGGTATATCGCACTCAAGGTTTCGGATTACTTTGGGTTCGGCAGGGTTGGTTCGTACACGAAACCAACCGGGCCCTCGGAGCAGAAACACTCATATCTTGAGCTACGGATGTCCGATTGACGTGACGTAGACTTTGATGGATTTCTCTAAGGGAGACAGATATTTTGGCTTACTCCACTCGAGGTTATTACACAGTTGGAGTACAGTCGGGTTGGTTTTAACCCAAAATCCAACCGGGCCCGTAGAACGGAGAAAGATAATATCTTTCAGACCAGACGTCCGTTTGACGAACTGTCAGTGGCATTGGTGATCACATTGAGAAACAATCTCTATGAGTACACCCTATGAGTGTTCGTGGTATAGTTGAGTTATGGCTTGACTGGTTCGCACATGAAACAAACCGGGCCCTGGGGACGAAAAAGCTAATAACTCACAGACCGGGCGTCCGTTTGACGCGCCGACTGTTGCGTTGAGACCCCTATAACGAGGCGGTCCCTTGAGATACTTCTTCGTGGGACTTTGAGATACTTGAAGTATCGACCTGTAGCTCGTGGAGAGGACCCTCCCAGAGACGAGCGAGCGGAGTACGGAGATTGTGTAGACGACTGAGACCTGACGACTGCCTAACCGACTCGACTTGGAGTTAGTCGACTAGCCCAGTGGACGGAGCGCCCGGTATTTGGAAGCAGACCCATGGCGGACGGAGCACCTGGTAGTTGACAGCAGACCCGCGGTACTCAACCGGAGGAGTACCTCTGTAGGCTATTAGGGGGAGTGCCTGGTATTTGGCGACAGACCCTCAGCAGACGGAGTGCCCGGTAGTTGGCCGCAAACCCGCGGGACTCGACAGGAGGAGTACTTCAGCAGTCTTAGGTTAGTGAGCAGTACCTCGGAGTCGTGACAGGACCACTGTACACTCCAAAGACGGATCTCTTCAGCAGTTACGGTTTCGTTAATGAAAATCATGGTTTGAGCTGAATCTTTTGACCTTTGTGCTTACATCATGATTGAGATGGGTCACTTGATAACTTAGGTATATGTATGGGCATATACCTGGGTAGTGGTTATCCGTTCATTTCACAATCCTTGTGTTTCCTCATGATTGAGATGGGTTATTTGATAACATAGGTATATGTATGGGCGTATACCTAAGTAGAGGTTATCTGTTGAGATCTTCTTTGTGGTTATCCTTGTTGGTTTAGTAAGACCTTGAGTGTCTCGGGGTCCCTACTGAGTATTTTTATACTCACCCCTGCACGGGCTATGCCCGCACCTCGTTGTGTTGGTTGCAGACGACGGCCAGTGCTGACGGAGGCCGAGTGTTTGAGGACTGGTCGGTACCTGGAGGTGGACTACACGGCAAGTCTGTACCTGGAGGTGGACTAAACGACGAGTTAGTACCCGGAGGTGGACTACACGACGAGATGACACACAGAGGAGGTTGACGGGGGAGGGCGTGGAGGAGGATATCTGTACCTACCCTTCATGTAGGATCTGTGGTGGACGACTATGAGTTGCGCCATCTGTACCTACCCTTCAGGTAGGATCCGAGGAGGACGACACATGAGCCGCTTCCGTCCTTCCAGCTGTTATCTTTTCTGTTGTACTTGTTATGTTGTAGTTGTAATTTCTTTTGGGATTGTATTCTGGCCCATTTACTTTTCCGCACTTCTCTTGTACTTAGTGTTTACTTTTTTCCGCTTGCTTAATCTGTGGTGCTTTTTTTCTTTTATAAAGGTAATACCTTCCCGGTTATCAGGATTTACGCCTTTGGTACTAGTGGCCATCCCCTAGCCTATGGAAGGCGGGCTTGGGGTAGTCATGGCACGGGCCCCGAGGATGGGTTGTGACACTATATATCTTTTATAATTAACAATGATGAGGTTTCAAGCTTTAAATTAAATATTTTATGTGTGTTATATATGCTATTTTCCATTAAAAACATAATGATGATTTTTAAACCTAATATAGTTCCCTAATTCATTAGTTGATGATTATGTTCTTTGGAGAGTTATGTTTGAATTAATTTACTATGTTATTAAATTTATATAGGTTATTTTTATATTTTTAAGAAGTTTATTTCCCTATGAACCAACATGAAGTTTATATGAATTCACATCACTTGTCAAAAAAAATAATTGTGTATGGCTATATGAAGATCTATTGTTCAAAGGAATTAATATTTCTATAATGGGTTAAAAGTATGTTTTTAATAAAATTATTTTCATGAATTATAATGTTTTATATGAAACATTCATGATTATTATTTTCCTTTATGGCTTCATAAAACGTTTTTCATGAAAAAATAATCGAAAATAAAGCTAATTTCAATTGTATATAAATGACTATTTGAGCTCAATGTTTATTATGTTAACAGAAAGCACCCTTATATAATCTCATGACTTTAAAATGGATTAAAAAGATTATTTTATTATTTTCATATGTCTTTTACTAGTCCTTTGTTATTTCATCCAACATTTCCAAAAATTCACAGGGTTTATAGATGAGTTGGTAAAATCAGAAAAACATAATATGTGTAAATAGAAATTCTGTACAGTCGTAGAAATGATCACTCAAAGACATAGGTATTATAATGAAAAGGTTTTTCCAAATTCCTTTAATCTCAATAACTAAATGATTGTTTTTGTATGTAAGTTGTCAAATATATATTTTTTATGTTTAATATTTTGGGTTCCTAATATTGGGTCACATTTATAGATATGAAAGCCAAAAATGTAAATACTAAATTTTCAACACTGGCCTCGATAGTCTGGATTTTCGGATGTTATAGTCGTTATCATAGAAGGTTTCATATAAAATGGAATGTTAGGTTGTTTCATGTGAGATTAAATTAAATGATATGGAAAATCTTGGGTTTTTAAATATATGGGTGATTATAAAATTAAAGTCATGGATACACCATTTTTGGTTTTATATGTGGTATTTACCAATGATTTATAATATTGTTTGAGACGTTTCATGTAATATAACCCATGGGTTATATATGTACTTTACTAGAAGGGTTATTTTATGAATAGTGATTTTATATTTTATAGACATTAGTTAAAATACATTGACTACATTAGGGTTTTTATGTTATTTTATTTTGATGTAATCACTATTAATTTGGAGAAAAGTGTTCTTACATGTTGGGATAATTTGATTTATCCTACAAGAAACCATGGGATTAAAAATTTATTTGGTGAATACATGATTAAGGTTACTTTGGAGAAATATAAATATTTTGGGAACATTATATGGTTATGTTTATTACAAATACATTTGGACGAGATGGGTTGTTATTTTATAGAATATGAGTTGGATTGTCTTCTGGAATTTTATATTATATTAAATTGGAATTATGGTGAATTTTGAATATTTAAAGAATTTGTTTTTATATTTTTGAGATTTTATTATTAGTGGATGTAAATTTTTTGGTATGTTATTTTAGGTGTGATTGATGTTTTTTTGAGATAAATTATATTTTTCTCTATGAAGAATATGTGATAAAATCAATATGATTTTTGGTTGTTGATCATCATAATGATTAATTCGATTAATTTAAATGTTATTTATTTATTGATACATTTATGTTTAAACTGGGGTTTTATTTTTTAGTATATGGATATTAATGTTATATTTCTTCATATTAACATTTATACATGTTGGATTTTATCTTACCATGTGCTAGCCATTATTCTTTAGGTTAATGTAAAATCACATGGGGAATAATATATTATCCTTTTATGGATCTTGTGATGATTTAGAAGTTTATTTTCATAACTATGTCATGATGAATTAGTTTGTAAATATTAATTTCATGTTCAATGAGATTATATTGAAGTGAAAATAAGCTTGAAAACAACCAGAGGAAGAAAACATTCTTATGAAATGAAAGGAAAAAATGTTATAGATTTTCTATGGATCTCTATCTTTATGTTTAATTAGTCATTAAACTCTAGGAAATGATTTTTAAAAAACAGTATTATCAGTTAATTTAATTTATGATGAATTAATGGACTTTTTTGGTGCTAATTATTAGTCATTATCTTTATTGTCATCAAATTCTATATCATACTCCATCATTATTTGGACCTTAATTTTCACCTCCACGTTAATAATTTCTCATTCTAATAATTTTCTTCTATAAATATACATTGTTCTGTATTATTAGTAATGAAATTCATATTTCCCTTTTCATATTTTCAAAATGGTGTTTTGTAATCTCATTTTACGATTTGGGCTTTCACTAATGGTACTTTTATATATTATAATGGTTTTAAACTTTTGTGATCTAGTGTTTTATCTTGTTCTCCCTGGAATAGATTATCAAAAAAAGCAACCAACTTTTTCATGAATGATATAAAGTCTAAGGAATAAAATTACTATAAGGATGAAATAATTTTATAAACACGTATTTAAAAATAACACTATGTTCAGTAGCATACATGACATTAAATTATGATATTTAAGGATAAAAAATGTTATCATTTAAATATTATCTTCATAACTAAACTATTTAATTGGTCGGAATGAATAAGAATAATAACATTTCTAAATATATATTTAATGATCCTACTCAATCAAAATTTATTTATTAAAACATGGGAAATAAGAACTCAATTTTTGGTAAAGTCATTTTATTGTTTCAAAGATATTCTTTATGAAAAAATGGTTTTATAAATTTTTTAGTGGATATTAATAGCAATTGTTGACATTTTTATTAATTTTATTTAGTAATTTTATTTCAATTTTCAAATTATAATATAAAAATTATCATAGGGAGAAAATTTTTTATTTTTTAGGGAATATTTAATTTTAAATTAGTTATAAAAAATTTAAATTTTCTAGAATAATTTTTTATTGTGATAATTTAAAGAGTATTATTTTTTTGAATTGGTTTTAAATTTTGTTGCATTAAATTTTTATTAAAAATTACTCAATTAATTTCATTATAATTTATATTTGGATTGATTTATTATACAAATTTTTTTATACCTAAAAATGAATTTTTTGGTAAAACCAATTTAATCCAATTTTTTCGGATTACATTAAGTGAAATTCGTTCATATTTTAGAGGTTGAAATTTGTAAAATTTATAATGTATTTTAATTTTATAATTTTCAAGGATGATAAATGTGGCCCATTTTTATGTTCATTTTTAATAGTATACGTGGTAAATATTTATCACCTCAGTAATGGTTATCATGTGATAAACAATGTCAAAACTAAGGATGAAGGCTCAATAAGAAGACATACAGTTGAGTATATTTTCGTATGAGATTAGTTATACCAATCCCTAAATATATGTTAAAATATATCACTATATCCCTTTTTTTCTTTTATATATGCCTCAATATTATTTTAAGTAATGAATAGTTCCAAAATACCGCTTTCATGATTTTTATAACAATAATATGTTTTTTCAAGGATAAAAATTTATCAAAATCAATAAAAGTTTTTTTTTGTATATTAATTATATTTTTATCAATAAAATTTATTTTAAAATTTTAATTAGGAAATAATTTCCATATATTCTTAGGTAATTTCGACACAATGCTTGTCTAAGGAGTTGAAATATCAAGTAAAATATATTAAAAAACTAATTTTAATGTTTTTGGTTGAGTTATTACATTAGTAATTTTTTGGATAAATATAATATTTCATTTATATGGAAAAATATTTTATTCAAATTACATTATTATCATGACTTTTTAAAAGAAAAATTGTTTGAATATTCCCAAAAATGACATTTATATTATTTTTTTGTTAAATAATAATTTATTGTCTAATTTAAAATTCCAAAAAATATTATATTTGACCAAATTAATTTTATATGTTTGATGAAATCAAAAAAATTTCCATTAATTCATAAAATTACCTTTTTTTATAAAAATCATGACCAAAAAATATTAAAAAAACATTATTAACATTGTAATCAGTAAAAAGTTTAACTAGAGGTCAAAACTAAGAGATACAAGTTTGAACATCGCATAAACTTATCATACAATTATATTAATGAGATTTTTTAAACATATTTTTTTTCATATATTAGAAATATATAATTTTCCCATATAAACATGAAAATTAATATATATTAATATATTAATTTAAATAATTCAATGGGTTCCCCACTCCTCTTTTATTTAAGGGTGCCAAACCACCTCAATTACTCAGACTTAATTTTCCATGTAGTTAAACTAAAACATTAAAAAACCTATTATTAACATTATGAAATAAATTTTAGTTGTTATTGATTTCTAAAAATATCATCATTCGGTTCTTTAAGAAGATATCCCAAGGGAGTACTTCAAAGTATAGTTAATCATCTCAATATACAGTTTTCATTTTACTTCTTATTTTCTGCCATAAATTATTTTTTCACTATTAAAATTAAAGGTAATTAGTATAGTAGGGGATTATTTTGGGATATACCTAACACTAAGGGGTTGAATTAGTGTTGGGGAATTTTTATTCCAATTTCATATTTTGATCCTTTTATACCTTAGACCTGTTATGATCTTGATTCAATTATTCTCTTTTACTAATTGCATGAAAGTATATTATAGTAATAAAGATAAAATACAATATTTTTATAAGGTTCCTTACTCCACATGAGAATGTACATCCTAGGCATGGTGGTAAATAATCCTGACCACCCAACCTCTGGAAAACTATCCCTTGTTTGTAGTCACATCGAGTTTGATATACCTTTACACTCATGTTGAACTGTGAAAATAATCCAAAAGCATGTGTTTTAAAACTCTTGGTAGGATCATTATAATTCCTCTCAAGATAGAATTTTCCATATAGATAAGGGTTTTCAATTCTAATAACATCTCCATTTGGATACCTATAAGAATTCATAGCACTGTTTTGTTCTACCAAAACCATCTACTTCACTTGGTTACTTGCACAATAGTTGGTAATCGACTCTTATTAGTTATTCCCTACAACAAACATGATAGAATTACTATGTTCATATTCTATATTTCATTATAATATTACTATAGTATACTAATGAACTATATTATCTCTGCCCCAAATGATGATCATATAATATCTACTTGTTAATTCACTTCTTCTTATCTTCAATTTCTCCTTCGGTGAAAAACTAACTATAGTGATATCTCTTTTTATTTTTATTGAAAACACAAAAAACCATTAGGATTATTAATCAATTAAGACTATATCAACATATCATCATCATTATTGATATGGATTGATTAGCTAAATATTTATTAAACACTTGGTTTTTTATTAATTGACATAGAATAATATCGAATTATATAGTGTTGTCTTGGTCTCCCTTTCTTCCTCACTTTCCTACCTAGAAGCTGGTAAGAACTTCTAGCACAACTCACAACTTGTATTCCACACACTACTTGTATGATACTCAATACATTCACACAACATTCAGCATTCGTGCAATTCAGAATATTCAACTTGTTAATTCAGTGAAACTATGTGCGTGAGTGCCATTTTCGGCGTGCGCAAAAGTCACTTCTTATACGCCACTCACTACTTACACACCACTCGTGAGTGAAACAAAAAACATATATTCCACTTCTTCTTTTGTAGAAATTCCTACTACTCATGTGACATATATCATGGATTTTTTCTTTAGTGTTGAGCCAAAAAAATAAGGAGGGTAGACGCATATTGAAAGGCATCTCACCCATTGCCCCACTTCTTTCTTTCAAGAAACATACTACCCATGTTCCACGTAATACATTCACACAACTACCTAAAATTTTATTCAATTCGTTCCATTGTCATATTTTTATGTGGAAATCGTGAAATATAACTTTCACATAACATTCCAATCCTCTTTAACACATGCTGGTACCTTCCTTTTGTAAAAAAAAATTATTTCCATTCTCCAATTATTAGACCCACAATTTTGGAAAACACTTTGAAATGGCACCACCATAAAATCTACTTCAGCAAGCCCAAAAATACTAATTCATAGTCATATTTCATTTCTAATTAACTCCTTTTATAATTATATTTAACCGTATATTGATCACCTTTAGCATTATCATATTTTTTAAGGAAAGAATTGTATCTTCCCTATCTTCTAGCACCAGACTTTTTTCCAATCAAATATGAATATGATTGTTATCACCTTTTCTCCTAAAATCAATTATAAGGCCTGAATAACAAGTTATCCAAACAACTTATGATATTATATTAAAAAAATCATCTAATTATTATCATATTATCTTGTGAAATTATTCAACTATAGAATCTAGTGTCATCAAATTAATCCATAACAATTCTCCAGGCATCACCATGAAACTCAAATTCTTCAAAAAATTCACAAGTTTTCTTGGAATATCGATACTTGAGGACTTCATTCAATATCCATCATCATTGGAAATACTTCATCAAATTGAGAAAAATGATATCATAATATCTCATTGAACACCATTGAAAACCAAAGAAAATCAGTTGACAGAAAATACAATCCATACACTAAGTGAAAACAATAATATATCCAATATTTTTATAAATTTTTATTTTAATTAAAAAATATTATTCATGAAAATTTTCATCAAATGGGAAACAATAGCATAGTTCATGTGTAAGTGCATACTAATTCCTCAAGAACTGATGTAATTTGATTTCCATCACCGACTTCCATGGACAGTTATTATGATAGATTTATAGAATATGTATTATGTTAATGAAATAATAATTATTTTTTAAATTTAATATGTCATCTATCATTATTCAATTCCAATATTTAAAAATGGAATCATCGCATGTTCGTATATACAGACAATTATATCTAGATAACGATGTATAATGTTTTTCCATTAAAACCATTCATCGATGATCATAGAGATTTATTTAAAGATAATATGTTATATTCAAAAAATGATGACGATTTTAGAATTATAAAATAGTGTTTAAATTATTTACGTCTTTATTTATTGGAAAATTGAAATAACACATGTGAATATATATGGACTATCACCTTTAAGTTGTAACACAGATCAATTTTTATACCCTCCATACATTGTTGGTTTTAAAATAATAATTAATGTATAAACATTCACATTATGTTACTATTATTAATATAATTCTAAATATTATATTATTATGACAACATAGAACAAGTTCAAGAAGCCAAATTTATTTTGATGACTATGAAATAAGAATCCTCAATACACATGATGTTGAATTAACATATTCAGTTGTTAAACATATTAATAAAATAAATTAAATATCTTGTTCAATGATTAATTATTATGAATATAAAATTTATTAAGAAACTAAATGATTTATATTAATTTTTTATAGATTAATTAATGAATTCATTTGATAAGTTTGACTCAATATAAGAGGCATCTAGTTTCAATTTCATTCCATGGCACTTTAGCTATTTTCACCACATTCTTTATTTGATATGTGGTATAAAATACCTTATAGGCGTATTTTATCATAATTTTATAGTATAAATTATTTTAAAAACACTTGATTTTCTCTCTCCCAATCACTCTTATTTGAAATGTTATCAATTTATAAGGGATATTCAATCTTATAGCGTAGTTTTAAATTTTTTTTTGAAAATGTCATCATAATATTTTTCCTCCATCTCATTTTTTTATGGATGTTTTAATTTTTAATTAAACTAATTACCTATATTTTTACTTTATTGTAATTCTATTTTATGGGATAAATCATTCATATTTCATATAGAATATTTGAAATTAGTTAAAAACTATAAATAGAATTTTTAACCTATATTTTATGAGAATAATTTCCACTATCATGACTATTATTCTTAAGGATTATAACTCCTAATGTTTTCATGGTTTTTCAAACTAATATAATATTTCATAATGTTAGTGGTATTTTTTTAAAATAATTATTAATTAAAAAATATTTTTATAAATATTTTTTCATGATGCCAGAATGTGTTTCCATGAATATGTTAAACGGAATAATATATGAAATGTTTTTATGGAAATGCATGATTTTAAGTGTTTTGTGCATATTATCATCCCTAGATGTTTTATATGATGGAGAACAATCCTGATATATATCTCCAGTGAGTTGGGTAATTATTATGTTTTCTAGATAATTATTTAATAATTAACCGAGTATGTTATTCAAATTGTAAGGGTTTTTATAAAGGCTCTATAAACGTGATTTCCCAAGTTTCCATGAGGTATTTTATAATATTTCAAATGAATTTTATTGGAAATATTTTTATTTAAAAAAGGTAAAGTAATGATCTCTTTATAAGAAATTATTTTTCACTTTATGTGTGAAAGGTATGATAATAAAAAAAATTACTGGGTCCCATGTTTTATAGACACCATAATTCTAATGATTTGAACATTATGTTTTTTATATTGTTTTTTATGAAAATATTTTTTCATGAAATATAATTCCATGTGAAACTAAATGATTATCTAACATTAAAGTTAATTCTATAAAATTATAATTCTATTATGTGCTATAATCATTTTTGAACTGTATTACAGAGTTTCATTTATTTTTTGTATATTCTCGATACCAAATTTTTTTTGCTCATACCACCTTTAAAAATGTATTTAAAGGGTTTAAAAATGACTAGAAAAAATGATAATGACATAAAATTGTAAAGGTATGTGTATAGTGGGAAATGATTACTTAATGATGTGGGTATTGTTACGTATAAGTTTTCTCCAATTCCTTAATCCTGAAAAACTAGATGTTCCAAGTGTTTGTATGTGATCCAATATTTTATTTTTTATTTTTTATGTTTTTGAGGGATAAAATTGAGGGATGTTTTTCAGAATCAGATAAGAAATGTAAATTCTCTGTTTTTAATACTAGGCCTGCAAGTCTGATTTCAAAAAATTTATAGAAATTGATATTAAACAATGTTACTTTCTATATTTTAAAAAGATTCATAACGTCATTAAAGCCCCATTATATCACCACTTGTTACCAAGTGACTCTATCATGTACTGGATATAGGAAACCAACCATCTGAGGGACCACCTAGGGGTCCCCCACAACCTAGAAAATCCCTAAGATCCTAGTCCCATCCAATCTGTTACATAGTGGCCAACAGCTACAACCCCCTCCCATTTTCTATCAACAAACACCCAATAACATAAAAAATATTTATTTTTCTCAAAACTTCCACCTCAAAAAAAAATCTTTAAATAAAATCCAATATAATCCAAAACATTATATCTTCAAACAAAATTATAAATAAAATGTTTTACTTTCCCAAAAATGAAGCGAGTATAATTATTCATATAGATCACTCATTCATAAATTTGTATGTCATTAGATTAAGATAATTCAACTTAAATAAATGTTGACATACTCTTAAGTCAATATATTAATGGGAAAACAAACCTCTAATGTCTTTGCATCAATTAGGTGATTCGTTTTATCATAGATAAAGATGTTAGAATACTCCCAATAAAACCTCCATCTATGTCCCCCATCCTAAATATTTTAGGTAAAATATTCATTGATATTTTTAGGATTAGTTTGGGATATAAATTACTGGTGATGATAATAGTGAATGGGTTCCCTGGTTAGAAGCACCCATGGGGACACTCAAACGAATGTTAAATCATTATTTTAATCCTAAGTTATTATATGTGTGTCACTGTCTCACTTTAGGGAAAGGATCTTGAGGTTGTCGGAAGTAATCATGGGGGCATCTAACCTATTGTGTTCCTTTAAAATGGTACAAGATTCTGTAGTCTTATTTCCTATATTTCATCTTATACAACAACGTCAATTGATATGAGGACCTCCTATATATATTCACAAACATTCATATTATCCATTTAGAAATACCAACATTCAATTTTACATATGGGGAATTGGCACCCAATATCATAGTTAGTTTAAATAGAAGTGGTGACATAATCATATGGAATTTTTTATGGGGATTTTGGGTTTCTAGGAATCAGTGAACCTTGAAATTTTCACATAAAATAAGGAATGACAGCACACCATCATTCTATAAAATAATACATTGTTTGTATTTATTAGGATCACAAAAATAAAGAAACAACCAAACTAGCATCATTAGTAAATATATATGGTTATTGAATCCCTTTCAATGTCATGAAATTTTATAACGATTACACCTTTTGAATCCATCATTTATCTGAACTACCATTTTAAGATAGAGTCGGTGCATATTTATCATTTCTGTGGATAAGAATATATCATATCATATAATGGAAGTTATTTTTTATCTAAAAGATTTTTAGATTTTATATATGCTCATTAGGTCGTAAATAATTAAAATACCAGTTTCCCTTGGTGAAAGGATCTTTTACCAACATATTCATTTCAAATAACACCACATAAAAATAAATTATTTCATATTTAGTAAACATGTAATACCAATACTATTTTATATTAAGTGGTGGTTATGTAGTAGTTAAAATCTATATTTTATGTCACTCTAAATTTGAACAAAGTACTTGAAATCCTAGAATGATAAAATATAATTTAATGATTTCTACATTTATTTAAAGGTCGTGATAAATTTTATCATCACCTAGGAATACATAGTTGTGTAGTAAAATATAATTCTATTTAAGAGGGATTAAGGGTGATGATCGAACATGTTCTATTTCATGAGCTATTTGGATGTTTTTTAATTCATGGGGATATTTTTTAGACAATATGCTCCCCATATAAATATGTATTTTCCTAGAAAAGAGTGAATACGAAGCATTATTTAATATATTCATTGTTTTAGGATTTTAATATCAATTAGTAAATCTTTTACCAAATCACATAGTTAATTTATATTATGTGAGGTGAGGTACTAGTGGATGTTTAGAATTAATTTTAAGTGTTGAAAATTTTAAGTGACCATTAAGATAACATTAATTATTTAGAGTTCATATCTAGCATTATGGTTAAGTCCAATAATCTTTGTAAGGTTAGAAAAATATTATGTAATCTTTAGATAATCTCATGGGTTTTTAAAATTCTATCGGCATGTTCATTATATATTTTTTTTTGGGAGGTTCTAGCTAACGTTGATGTTGTGTACTCATAAGTTTGAGACATACTATCATATAGTTGACTAGAGAACTGTGTTTGGATACAAAAAATTCCACATAAGGATTCAGTGATGTTCATAAGGTACCATTTTAGGGAATATGTATATCACCATATATTTTAGAGGATATCCATGGAGTTCCTTTTATAAGGTATAATAAATCCTATAAATGTATAATATATGTATATTTATTTGAGAAAAATATAAAAAATACATATTTTTTATATCAAATAAATAAATATCCTACATTATTATCAAGTTATATATTACACTTTTTTACATACAAAATTTTATTTTGGTTCCATAAAATGGGAGAATAAGGTTCCCATGATGATGGTGGTGTCTGTTTTGAAGGAAATGAAGCAATTACTATTGTAAAATCATGGTCATATTGAAATCAGTGTCCTACCTCCATGATAAACCAGGGAAAATATCAAAAAAGAATAAAAAGTGGTGGAATAAGAACAAGATTGGTGTTTGTATCATCAAATTGAAATATAGTTGTAAGGAAGCATAGATAAAAATTATTTCTTCTATATATAAGTACTATTTATAATTATGATGTAGTGTATAATATCAAGAATAGTTCTGTTTTAAAATAAAAGTGAATTAGAATATGGTAAATTTATGAGAGGATGATAATACATTTAACTAGTTCATGTAGAATAAAAATAAGAGAATGATCACAAATGATTGAATATGTGAACATCACAATTGATTCATGGGGTGAATAAGTATAATATAAATTTGGAAATTTTTTGATAACATTAATTTTTTGTTAGAAAATCATTAAAGGATTCAGATAAATCAGACATCAATAATACTATTCTAAAATGATACAAGGTTGGTCAATGTGGAAACCATTTAATCATATGTGCGGTGGGAAAATTATCTATTATATTATAAAATTGAGTACATTTATTTTCATGGACATTTTCAATTCATATATTGATATTAGTGGTTGGTATGGTCTTCGAAAAATATAGATAATTCCATGTATTTGAAATTAAATTTTGGGAGGTGAACCATATATATCGAGTGCCTCAATTTATTATTTTCTTCATTGTGTGTTAGTTATTATTTATATCGAACACAACAAAAATTATTGTTGTTTGATATCGATATAAGTTAAAAAAGGAACTAACACTAATATTTTCACTAACCTCCCATTCCCTAAGGGGTCATATCAGGCCAAGGGAAACATCCATTGGTGTCATAGAACCTTAGTATAACCTCTATAAATCACAAACTTTGGAATTCATAACACTGAATAATATTTTTAATATTTTTTATTTTTTTTATTTTAAAAATATTTCTATATGCTAGAAGTACAGATAACTGAATTTACGGTATTTTAATGGATAACATGGATTCAATGAAATATAATTTTATGCCCCAAAAATTATGGGATGAAATAAATCTTTTAGAATTATCATATCCTTCCTTATTTGTTATCCAGTATTTTAAATTTTATAATTGATTCCACTGAAGGATTTATAAGTCACACTGATGGAACTACTATGAAAAGTGTAGATAAAAAGAATTTCGAAAATTAATTACATACTTCAAATTTTATATTTTCATCCTCGTTATAATTTTTTTGAATATTAATGGATTCATGATAGAAAATGCAATTTGGAATATGTTTTAAAATTTTCATTAAGTTAGCTCAAATTTTATTAAAGCAATGATAGTAGTTTCAAGATTGAGATATAAAAATCACAGCATAAAAACCTAAGAAACAATTTATGATTTCTTTACAAGAGTAGATTGTAATGTCAAAACAATTATATTTTTTGGTGAAAATCTGAAAGATAAATTATATGTAAAGATATTATATGAATTCTATTTTATAGGTTTGCTTTTAAAGTTTATGAACTCAAAGATGGAGAGATATATCTAGATAGAAATCCATTATATTATCTTCAAAGAATTCTAATTTTCAATGAAATAAATAATATATGTGATTTCAAGTAGAAGAGAAATATTTTTAATGAATTATTCTTAAAAGAATTGAAAAATGTATAGGGGGTTAAAAATTAAATTTTTTATGAACCGTATTCTCATTTCGATTAAAGTGTTCATTTTATATATTATAAAATAGTGTATTTCAGTTCAATATTTATGAAATAAATTAAAAGGTATATTTTATGGGACATCACCTCTAAAGAGTTTCAACTATCATATTATTAGTAATTTATCCACCAATTGTCATAGATTTTAAGATAATAAATATAATGACAGTGAATAATAATAATAATATGTGAATCCAAAAAAATATGTGAATAATAATATGATAGTTAAAACAATAATAATATGTGAATAATAAAGGGATAATAATATGATAGTTGAAACAATGATAATTTGATAGTTGAAACAATAATAATATGTGAATAATAATATGATAGTTGAAACAATAATAATATGTGAATAATAATATGATAGTTGAAACAATAATAATATTATTATTCACAATAATAATATGTGAATAATAATATGTGTATCCAAAAAAATTCATGAACATGAATGAACAAAATGAATTCTATAAAGGGAAACAATAAATTTTTTCTATTATTTTAAAAGAAAAACTATCATATCTATGCTTGATAATAGTGAAAGTTGTTAAGAACTGTAAGATAAAAAACATTACTTGAATAATGTGGGAGGTAATTTTTTTCAAAGGTTAATGAATAAGGGATAAAAGGTGATTATATAAATTCTGTTTACATTGAAAATGATATAGAGATGTTGTTCTTGCTGAAAAGGTAAAAAAAAAGTGGTCCTTTTAAGATTGTATCAATTGGAAATAAAAATTAAATGTTTTAATAATGTTTATTTACCATGTAAATATAATCTAAGACCTCATTCCTAAAAGGAATTAATGTTAATTTAAGATATTAAAATATTGATCCGGTTTTTCGATAAAGAGACGGAGATTAATATTTTCATGAATATAATATTTAATGAGAAGGAAATGAAAATTGTGACTATCCAAAACAAATATCAAGGAAGAAAAAGAAGTAGAGCAGTTAAAATCTAGTTATCAAAATTTTATTCTTAAAATTTGACAAATATAAACAAGGGTAAATATGAATGATTATTAGTGGAACAATAATGATCAAAGTCAATGATTTAAAATGGTCTTGAAAATTTTTGTATGGATATTATTTATACATCAAAATTGAAAAGTGATAATATAGTTAAAAAATTAAATCATTATTAGAAATCAATAAACCCGTTCAAAATTATATTTATTTAAAAATATGATAAAAATAGTTATTCAAGAAGGATATAATTATTTTAATTTTAAATTGGATTACATTTAGAGTTTATTACAATTTTGTTTCATAAAAATAATCGAAGAGTTATGGTAAGTGATTTGATATAGATATAGTGTGTTACAACCCCATCCTACTAATGCTACCCCTCCTGGTCCATCAATGAAGAAAGAGAGACAATGGCCATTGAGTTAGTAGTTCAGTGAGCCTTGGGTTGGTGAATAACGTTTTGGGTATAAAATTCATACATATGGGAGTAATTAACCCAAAATAAAAAATATAGGATGATGAGATTGAATAATTAACCACAATGATAATCCATAAAATAATATAAAAAATGTTTGAAAAATTATCACTCAAAGTATGAAATATTTTAAAAAAAATATAATTAAACGTCTCTAAATAAATTCATTGAATTTCCTATGGGATAAATTTGACAACATCTCATCCTCCATATCCATCCTAAAAACCCAAAAAAATAGATTATATGCATTTAAGTTTATATGAAAATGTATAATCAATAGGATCATAAAAAATAAATCTCATGAAATTATGAGTAGACCATATGAATTGTTCAGTGAAAAAATTATAGAATCAACAAGAACCTATTATGTCACCTATTTTCTGATGTGACCAAGGTTTACTCACCTGATAATTCATCCAAATATAATAGTGTAAGAATAAGTATATCGATAAATGGTGACACTATACCACATCACCACTAATTTTCCAATATAATTCCCCAACATCATATTTCATAGATCTCACATCCATTTTTTATCATTGAGCCTCATGTTGTCCCATGCCACATCACAATGGGAAAGCCTCATATGTCAACCTATTCCAATCACTAGATCATAAACACACCATTATTATAGTACATGATACAACCATCACATCACCATATTTCAATATCCTCATCCATAAACATAAATAAAACAGTATTATGAACATAAAGGACATAAAATTCATTCACTCCACCTATCATGTATTACCCCCTATACGAACCACATCATCCTCAGAATAATAATATCCTCTAGTATACTATATCTATAATCAATCATAGTTCATTTATAAAAACGTTGAATATAATATAATATGGGTAATAGGGTGTATCTAGACATTCGTCATCACAAACATGGGTGTACTGGGAAAACACTCAAAACCTAAATCCTTTGGTCGTCAGTGTAAACATGCGTCTCAATAGGGGTGCGTATAGAAATCACAAGGAAAATATAATGTATAATTTTTATTCATGATCCAATTTTTTTGTTCCCCAAAACTAGACAACTCAATTACTACCAACTGTAAATCATCATGATCACACAAAAACCTCATTTTCTTAAAAAAACTATTCTAGTCTCACTTATCAGGCACATAACTGCACTACAACTTCACAGTGCTCATTTTTCTCCATTAACAAAAAATAGTATAAACATTCATTTATAATCATTCTAAATTGAAATTAAACATATTTAACACATTTTCAATTAAATTATTTCCATATTCAACCCTGTTAATTCAACCAATGATCATTTAATTTAGAACTTCCCACTTTTTAGGCATTTAATAACTATCGGGAAACCACTAAGAGAAAGAAAGTCATATCCCACCATTCTGGTATCAACACCATGTTTCCATAACACGCGGCATAAAAAATAACCCAAATACCAAGAAACCACATTGTTTGTCATAAAAAAATAAACACATGTCCAACTTTGTATGAAATCACACATCATAGCCACCACAAATAAAAAACAAATATTTATATGAAAGGGTAGCGCAATGACTTATTGTTAACACACAACCATTAAATTTACTATACTCCCAATATTCATCAATTATGAATGTGGTATCACAATAGGCCTTGAAAGATTAGAACCAAAAGGTACCATAACGGTTAATAAAATATCACACTATAAAGTAAATAACCAATGGTAACATATATTTCATTCGATTAAGAAATCCTAATATATAATTTAAATTTCTAAAACATAAAATATCGATTACCATCATCATGTGATAATTCAAATTTTAATTCACTAAAACTAAATATTATGGATTAAATATATTTAATAATTATTATTTAGTTTAATAAGATGATATTCAATAATTTTTTAACAAAAATAATAATTATACAATGGAATATTATTATCAATTTCTCCCTCTTAAATAATTTTCAAATCATCAAATCCAATATAGAATGTGACAAAAACATTTTTTCTTGAAAATAAATATTAATTTTAAAATGAAAGAATAATTCAACATCAATTATTTAATTTATATAAAATTATATTATAACAATTTTTGAAATTCCAATTTTTTTTAAAAAAAATATAAAAAATACTAATTATCATCTTGTGATAATAATTTTCAATTTCCATAAAAATATAAATATTTTCAATATTTATAAATCTTTTGATTAGAATAATAATGATTTTATTATGTGATTCTATTTTCTAGGGATTAAATTATACCCAATATAACAAAATAACGAAAATTATAACAAAAATACCCATTCCCATAAATTTTATTATGTGTGATTGATTGTCATTATGGAGTTGAATATTTCCATCCTTTTAGAGGGAATCAAGAGAATGTTATTTTAAAATATGTAAGCAAAATAAAGAGTTTACTTAAATCTTCTAACTATAGAAGAAGAGTTGGACACATTGTACACCAAACACAGGAAAGATAAAGGGTGTTCATATTGGAATGAATTTAGACAAGAATCCTCAAATGATTTAAAAAAGACTCATATAACATAAATTATAGGGTTTTGGAAAAAAAAGTATTTTAGAGAAGAAAATGAGAAATAATAATAAGGATAAAAATTGTTCTTATAAATATTAGTGTACTATTAGATGAATCCTAGGATAATCACTAGAAATCCCTTTATAATTAAAAATTAACATTTCCTCTTTCAAATTTATTCCCCACATAATCCATTTAGAAAATTCTAAAATTAGAGTACATAAGAATATAGATTTCATAACTCTTAGATATTGATACATTCTTGATTCCCTTTGTTAAATACCTCTAATTACATTAGAAAAACATTATATATCCAATGTGTAAGGAAAAAAGATGGTTCCATACACAAAAATCCATCCTCATTAAAGAAACATCCACTAATTATGTGTAACATGGTTTTTCCATTGCATAAATGGATAACATAATAAAAGGATTGAAAAAATAACCTGACCGTTACATAGATTCAGAAATATCCTTGATTGAGCTTAATAATTAAGTGGTTACCCTTAAATGAGTCAAACGTTAACATATTAAAATAGAGAAAACAAGGTCTAACCCTTACGTGACTTCCCCCTCCTATATAGACCCTCTAAATGTTCTTTAAGAAATATCATTTACTCTTACACCAGTCAGAAAATACCTTTATAGAGCTGTAGAGGTTCCTTAGAATAGTAAATACTATATCTAACAAAACATTACATAGATTTTTAAAATAATATCTTACCCCTAAAAATTCTTTAGAAAATAATTGTTACCATTTTATAAGCATAAGGCCATGCGTAACGGTGAAAATAGTTTTAAAAGTTTTCATTTCTACTTAAATAAAATTACAATTAACAATGATAAGAATTTATTTTTATTTTAAAAATCCTAAAAACTAAAAAATTAATATAATAACTTTTGAACATTAAAAGAACTTTTAAAAATATGAAATTAATTTCATATTTTACAAAGAAAAGTTAACATAAAAAATTTTTGGAAAAAAAAATATTATATGAACCACTTTGTAATTTAAAAAATTATTTTCAAATAACATTTAAATTTTATAATAGAATTTTTAAACTACTTAAAACCCCTCGGAAGACAATAAAAGGATATAGAAGAATTTATAAATTTATATTAGCTATTTATTAATAATTCAAATCCATCTGAATTTAAAAAAATAAAATGGGACAATAAATAATGGGTTAAACAACCAACTCATGATATATCTCTTAAAGGTATTTAAAAATAGAACATATGATATCAACATCCAGAAAAAATAATTCATTAGAGTTAATTCTCAAAAAACTAAAATGGGAAAGAAGATCATGACCCCAATATTTCACACAAATTACATAAACATTCAATAAATAGGTATATGTTTAAACATCTCATACAAACAAAGGAAACAATGAACGTAACCCAAATAGATTTTAAAGGAGGAAAATTGGCTTCAATAGTTCATATGAAATGAATAACCCAACATATAAAATAATTTTACCCACTAATATTTCACAATATATTTCTTTTTTAAAATTAAATCTCTATTATAGTGTTTGATTCTTGCAACAACAAGTTTAAATAGAACACAATACTCTATTAAAATAAAATTTATTAAAACATTATCATTATAACCTTTCCATTATGTCAGTGTGTACATATTTGGACAACTAAATTATATAAAATTTATGGTTTAAAAATTTATGATCAAATTCATGTGTTATCTATTCATTATAAAAACATAAAAATCATTTGGGAGAAAAATAAATGCCTTCTGAAAAAAATGTAATAATTGTTTAGACAAGCCATGCACACAATATTTAAAATTTATATTTAATAATTTTAAAAAAAATAAGTGAAAAATATAAATATTTTCTAAATCAATTTTTCTAAATGGTCCTAGGGATAATTTTTTAGAATTTAATGATAATATTAATTATTTGATGAATAGTGAAAATAATGATTTTTTATTAAAAAAGTTTATGGTTTAAATTATATAAAAAGATAAATTATATTTTAAATTAGATTTAAGGTATAATTTGTTCAATTATATTAAAATTTAACAAGTTTTGGTCTATGTAATCAATATCTTATTGAATTATGATATAAATACATTTTAATCATTTGACTATTTTTCTTTGGAAAATTGGGGTTTTGACATATCATTAGAATTAAAATAAATTCACTTCAACAAATTTTGTGGATTGAACTTGAAAAAATGGGATCCATATTTTGAATAATTATTATTTATATTATTTATATATATAATCTTTATTTTTTGAATACAATGAATAGTAAAAATAGAAAAATTAATTATCACATTTAAGGTGAAAACAGATTTACTAATAGTTAAACTAAGAAGATAAGGGTTAAAAAATGACCTCAACCATTTTAAAACCCCACATTATGGAAATATGTATAAATTATGTCATATAATGTTATTATAATTGACCATTTTGGATCATTGAGTCACATGAAAAACAAGGACACGCTTTATTATTTTCAAAAAATTTATATGTATCCTCTCCCCCTACTTGAAAAAGGTATCTCCCTCCCTTCACTTATTTACACTAATAAACCATTTTTATTATCCAAAACGTAAAATAATCTATTAAAAAAAATCCTTAAACACATTTTATATCTTTTGTTATTCCAGAAAGGCCAACTGTATGGTCCTTGATAGTAGATCCAAATGAGGTTTCTCTAAGAGATGGTAATTGCCTTAATGAAGATCAATCATTTTCGTTATTCTTTATCCTCATTAAATTGTCACACAAAACTAAAAATATAAGAAAATTATAAAATACTATTATATGTCATTTTATTTATTTAATAACATTTATCCATCTAATCTTCTATCAAATGGTAAGCTAAACTGTCAATCCTGTGTAGGGTGGACTACCATCTTGCGAGGATTTTTATCTCGTTCTACATCAACACATCTATTGATTTTATATAATTGTGGATTTAACGACTAAATATAATATTTGTTATATTTTTAATTTTTTTATTATAAAATCTTATATTCCTCCTAAATTTACCTTAATCATAAAAATATAATAACATCTCTCATGTGTACTGAGGACTACCGTCTCATGATGTGATGTGATATTTTCCTCACTTATGTTTCACATGGAAGGAAATAAGGATAAAAATATTAAATATATGCAATATATATTACATTATACTGATTACAAAAAATTAAAATTCAATCTACTTCCTTTCCCATTAACTCCTTAAGGGATTGATATCATTACTCATGCATACGTATAACACACCTTCTCTTGGAAGCAATATGATTCAATTTCCTTATAAAATGTTAAACAGTGATTATAAAATTGTATCTAATTAAAATTTATTATTTTTATAACATTATTATATTTATTTCTATCATGTACCTATATACCATACAAAATAACCACAAAGTTATTAATAAAACTTGTATTAGAATATACGGAAATTAACAGCCGAATCTATGAAAATAGTGCATCATTATTAATAAGAAGATGATAAAATTTTATAAGAAGACCATAAATGATATTGTAAATATTAATATGGTTTTTTTATTAATTAATAAATTTCATAAAACTAATTTATATTATTTTTAATCGCTTTCAATCAAAAGGAATCTTGTGGTAAGGTACTTCTTCCTGATTTATCTACATTTAAGCATATTGTGATGTATTGCACCTAATTTATTTTAAATGATGTATATACATCCTTTATGACATTTAATATCATGATTAATTAATATTAATTATTGTTATAATATTCTATTTGAATCATATCATCCCAGGGTATATGAATTTAAAATTACCATGTGGTAAAAAATTTCATCACTCGATTTATTGTAAATTCATATTATTTTACATTATTTTATTATGTGGGTATTTTAATTGCAACATCTTATTTTTTATATCTACTTATTTTTCTCAAAATTAAAATTTTATTCACATGATTTATTCATTGGTTAATTCACATATTAACATAATGATATTTGTGAGGGTTTATTTTACAATCACATTTTAATCAGGATTCTTTATGCATGAATTTCAAATGAAGAAACTTAATTAATAATTTTCTAATAAATCCCTTAAATCTTATTCTCCAAATTTTATTCATGTAATTATGTAGTAATATTAAAAAATTTCCACTCTTTGGTCAGTAAACTTACTTTTCCAATGTTTTTTAACTAAATCAGAATTCATTTCTCTCTTAGGTAGAATTTATTTTTCTTTCAAAAACATTATTTAAAATAAATTATTTCAAAAATATTTTTATAATAATTAATATGATTTATTCTAGTCATTTTAATCCATTTTTCATTTTTTTAAAAATATTAATGAAATATTTGTATCATTTTCCAAACAATTCTAGTTTGGATTTTACTAAAAATGTGAAAGGATTCATTATTTTATTGATTATAATATGTATGGAATTTCCCACAATCATGGCCCAAATTGATTTAAATTATTCATTAAAAATATTATTTGTTATTTTAAAATAAAATAATTTTTAAGAAATTATTATCTTTTTGTTTTAAAAATGTTCAAATACAAGATTATATATTCCCCAAGAATGTTTCCGAATCTCTTTTTATTGTATTTCTATTCATCAGAAAAAATAACCCTTTATTTCACTTACACTTTATTGGGGATATGATATATTTATACCATCCTTATTTCATCCATTGATGGTTTATAATATTTTTAAATATTGAAATTATTGACATTAACTTTATTGATTCATTATTCTAATCTTTTACTTTCCCTTGAAATATTCACTTTTTTATATTTGGACATTAAATTTCCACAAAATATCCATATTATTTTTCATGGATATACATATTATATAATCCATACATCATTTTTAAATATGTTGTTTTACTTTTAATATTATATGATTGACTGGGGATATTACTATTAATCAATATTCTGTACACAGTATAGAGATTTTTTGATTATGCTTATTGTTCTTGAATTAAATTTATCATTCGATATATGATGAATGTGTTAGAAATATAGATATGGGTGGGACCTAACTATTTATATCCTCTCAAATCCTTGAAAATCTCATTAGATTAATCAATAGGATAACCTTATTTAAATTGGTTTATATTGTATACCAACAAATTAGTTTTAAACGGTCATGTGAACGGTATTGATAATAGAGGTATCATGACGCATGAAATCAAGATGTCTAATAATTAATAATTTCTTCATTACAAATTAAAGTTTTAATATTCATAGGATTTTCTCAATGGTATTATCTCTAGAAGAATTTATTTCACAGTTAATTGATTAAATGGAATATTTCTTAAGTTATTTTCGTGCTCATATTGATTAATCCTTGTCTAATCATGATAGTCTAATTTTTTAAATTGATCGTGTTCATAGTAATTTACCATGAGATGTTGATTATAATTATTGATTTGCAATAGAATCCACTTTATGTAACTCATATTGAGAATATATGTTTACCATTATTTTCATTCCAATCCTATAAATCTTGGGAGTGCCCTATGAATGATATGAAAATATATTATAGAGGGAATAAAGATAATAATGAAAAATTATGTTGTAATTTTAATTTTCAAATGTAACACAAGACTCAAGTATGTATCTGGATTTCTAAGATATATAAACTATTCATTCCTTCATGATATGATCACTTGTATCTTATGAAAAATTATTAAAGTAACTATTTTCTATGGGTTACTAGGGTCAAAGTCATTATAGTTGGTTTTAGAGGAGGTTTAGAAGAAACCCTATGAACATGACTTAAGAAAACATAGAGTAAAAACCATGAGACTATGAATTATTGTGAGGATAATAACAGTACAACATCCTACTATTTTTATAATGTAGATAATATATCATTTTTCAAGAAATTCATCCATGTATGGATAATAAAAGTGGATATAGTAGTATCACATTTTTACCTCGGGGTAATAACTTAGAAAAAGGAACATCGATCTTGACTCTAGATTTACCTATTATATGACATCATGCTTATTGGGCAGCTATTTAGAAACTCTTAATGGATATTAAATGAATAATTTATATTTTATTTATAAACTATTAGGAAATAATTGAATAGATGATAAAAAATAATAACAAAGGTTTAACCTAAGTTATATTATAATGAAGTTAATGATTCGTGATTTACATATACGATAAATGAGTATATATTTTCCTGTTATGGTTATTATTTCTCAAACTATTATTCAAGGTTTTAGTCAATAGATTGAACACGATGTAAAATTGCTGACATTTTACATGAAGGACAATATGATTACTATAGAAAACAAATAAGATTATGAACGGAGTGAAAGATGTCATGATTCTACCAAATAATTTATCAAGATATATGATTAACAATATACACCTTAACCAAATCCCTGAATCAAAAAATAAAAGTAAGATGGAGTTTCCTTATAGTTCATGTGGCGGAGACTAGAAATGAAACAAGGATCAATTTCATTCATGTTAGAAATGATGAAAGACTTACCTAAGAAGGTATATCAATTGAATAGTAAATTGTTTAATATGATGAAATGCATGACATGATGAAAAGAATTTCTTTAGAAAAATGAAGTGTATGATTAAAGGAAATAAATATCATCCTAGGGATCTATTTATAGTCACAACAAAAAATATGTTAATTAGCAACATTTATAAAAGTTGCTAAATAATTTACCGACATTTCTGAACAACATCACTAAATGTGGTATCTCTAATTTAGCGATTCTTATAAGTATCTCTAAATTAGTAACGTTTATAAATGTCAATATTTTGTGAAACCTCATATGTGGACATTTTGTAGAAATTTCATAAAATAAAAATCACTAATTTAGTGACATTTATAAACATCTCTATTTAGTGGAACCTCGTTTACCAACTTTTTATGGAAACAATGTTCAATACACATCTTCAAATGATGCCTCATTAACTAGAGTTTTCAAAAATTGTTTGAAATTTTATATTTTGAAATTCTTAGTTTTTAATTTTTTTTAATTTATAATTTAATTCTTTTAGTTTAATATTACTTTTAAAAATAAAAAATCATAGTTTATCCCATAAACATAACAAATCACATCCCATTACCACTTACCACAATCTCAAATACACCCCACACATGGGCTCACCCTACCTATAGTCATATTCTTCTCTAGTACATTTCCCGTCTCCCTAAAATGAAAAAATCCTTAGTCTGACCCATACACAAAAGCCCTTTTATCTCATTAACCCTTACCCTATTCTCTAGTGCACCCCATACATGGGCTCTCCTGATCTCTTGTCTTGTTCCTCTCTTATAAATCGCATGTATCCAGGTAACTACCATTACTCCCCTTAAATTGATAATTTCAGTTTTTATAGTTTATTAATATTTTTTTAAAATGAAAATTCCTAGTCTGAACCATACATAGGACCCCTCTCATCATGTTAACCCATACCCCTTTTTTCAGCACACCGCACATGTGACCCCACCCTAACTATAGTAAGGTTATTCTCTAGTACAACATTTGTATCTAGTTCACTTCCTTTACCACCCTTTAAATGATAGTTTTATTTTTTTATTTAATAATATTTTTTTTTGAAATGAAAAACTCTAGTTTGGCACTTACACCCTACTCCTCTCATCTCATTACCCCTCACCCCTTTCTCCATTACACCCCTTACATAGGTCCTCTCCAGTACGATACATGTCTCCATTTTACTACATTTACCACCCATCTAACACACATGAAACCAACTTACACCTCCACAAACCATGTGTGCATGGTAAATATACCTTCTTGCATGATTTGAACATCAGACCCCCTTAATGTTGACCCGATGAACAAACCAACTTGCTCAAATTTATTTTTAATATTTTATTGTAATATATTCCACTTATATATATATATTTATTCATTTTAATTTATAAAAATAATTACATTATATATATATTAGTAGGTAAATATATATATTTTTTAATATTTAATATTTTATATTTTATATTAATACTATATTATATATATATTTTTAAATTTTATGTTTTTTAATATGTTTATATTTTATTTTTATTTATACATTTATATTATATATATGTGTGTGATTATATTATATATATGTGCATACATAAATATATACATGCATATAGACAACTATTAAAATATATATTTATATTTTTGTTTATATAAAATTAGCCATGTTTTAATACACTAATAAAAATTTCACTATTATAGCCATGTTTTCATAAATAAGTGACTAAATTTAAAAAATATATTTGTATTTATATATAAATATATTTTTGTATTTGTGAATATATTTATATATGTGTCTGTTAGTTTATATATATATATATTTTCTTAAATATAGTAATATAAATTTTCTTATCTGTGTGATTGTGTGTTTATATATATTTATATATATGTGATAATATTCTAAAAATCAATAATATATATATAATTTTATATATTAAAATATTTATATAAGTTTCTATCAGTGTATATATATATATGTGTGTGTATATATGTGTATATTTAAAATGTCAGGTATATATATGTTTATATTTAATGTTTATATATATATGTTTATATTTATGTCTGTGTGTCTGTTTATATTTTTTTTGATTATATGTTTATGTTAATGTGGGTGTGTGTGTGGGTGTGTTTATATTATCTATATTGGTGGTTATATGTGTGTGTGATTGTATATATATATATATACTTATTTAATTATATATAAGTGTGTGTGTGTGTACAAATATATTGTTGAATGTATACATATATATAATTATAATTATATTATATATTAATAAATATATATATCCATGTTTTAAAACACTAGAACAAATTGCGCCAAAGTTTCCACGTTTTCATAAAAAAATGACTAAATTTAAAATATATTTGTGTATTTACATATATATATATAAATATATATTTGTTTATTTGTTTATATATTTATATATGTAAGTGTGTGTGTTTATATATATATAAATACATATGATTTTATATATATGTTTATATATGTGTGTATGTGTAAATATATTTTAATTTATATATATATAAATATATGTTTACGTCGATGTTGGAAAATGATATATTTTAATATATATGTTTCTAGAAAATTTATCGTGAAAAATGATGCTAATTTAGTGACGTTTCCCGAAAAATATTATTAAATAAGAAATGATTCTTTTCAAAATGTCGATAATTTAGCAACATTTTTCACAAAATGTCACCAAATTACCCAATTTTCTTGTTAGAATTGCTTAATTATAGATGTTTTGAAAAAACATAACTACATTAAAATTTTGTAGTGAGTTCATTGTTTTAAATGTGTGGATCCTAGGATTTATTGGAATAAATTTTATCTTGTAAATATTAACCCCTAAACTAAGGAAGGACATATGTTGATACAAAACAGTTCAAGTATCTATGTATTTGGATTCAAGAATTAAATATTATAATTATTTTTACCAATGGTATTTTGGTTATATTAATTATGAAACATCTATGTATTATGTTAAATTTTAGAATCATAAAAGACTTCATTTACATAATTGTAATTTATTCCATCCAGGGTTTTTGAGTTTAAGAATGATTATATTTTCAGTGTCATATAAATCCCTATTTTAGTTTGTTATTATTCGATTCTACTAATATTAACGATATTTTGGGCATCATATATAGGAATACAAACAATTGTATTAGTATATTAAAACAAATATTTTAATAATTATTCCCTTAGTTTTAGTGGGCATAGGTTTGATGTTATTAGTTCTATTTTGGTTTTATCTTATATTTGATGTTGAAGAAATTATAGGTTATTACAATTTGGTAATTTTATAAGAATTGGATTGAAATTATTTTAGAAAAAGTACAAACCACATGTCAGGTGACAATACAATGTATAAGGCAAAGACACATGGATTGATCCCATAAGTGATGGGTGATAAACATGCTAAAGGTATCATTATCTGATGTGATGTTCTTATCAATGTAGTATTGTTTTTACTTCTACTATTTTATGGATAAATATTAATGTCGAAGAAGTGGTGTTACAACTGAGTGTTAGATATTAATGCATTACATTGGATAACTTTTGAAACCCATATCTGTTGTGAAAAATATTTTGATATGGATGCAAGGTCATTGTTTTTCATTTATAGATTTTATGATCTATTGAACGTTAATTTTAGTTCTTCAAGACTAAAATATTCATTTTTAGATATTAATTACATGGAGTAACAGATGGAAATTTAATTGATCAATGAAAAAAATGATTAAAATATTCTTAAAAATTAGTAAGATATCATGTATCTTTATTTACTTATGTTCAAATCCATGATGGTAAAGGAATTCCACAGTATTTGGAGAAAGGTTCTTGAAACAAAACATTAATCTCATTACAGTCATATCTGTAGAATAAAATTTTATTTTAAATCATCATATATTTAAGTTTTTTATGTCCTTAGTATTACATTGATCATTAAGTTTCTTGTGAAATAATCCCTCTATCACCCGTCATCATTATTTGGGTCTTATGATTTTTTTCAATGTCCATATCTTAAATTTCCATCAATGTTCTCCTGCTTAAAAAAATATATTGGTGTTATTAAGATGACCTTTGTTCTTACCTTTCCTTTAATTAGGGATGATTTTTTATTAACCATTTTTAATATTTAATTTACAATAATTGTACCTTCAAATGTAAGAACACTGATTGAAGAGATCAGGATTAAATTGCGAGGACACAATTTATTTAAGGGGTTACAATGTAATAACTCTAGATTTTAAAAACTCATATTTGGTTTGGTATAATATATGACATGAATCAATGATATTAGACAATAATAAATGAACCTGAGAAATTAGGGTATATTTATTTTTTAAATTTCAATCTCTTAGATTGTTTCTTATGCACATAACAATGTATTTAATTGAAACACATTACTCAGTTGAAATATTATTATTTAAAACTTGATAGTTATAACATAGTCGTTATGCTGGTGGGAATGAAATGTACTAACTAAATTACTAAAATTATTTGTTTTACACATTTATAGATAAATTAATTATTTATCTATTTATTATATATAAAATAAGAATCATTTGAAAGAAGAAGAAATGTTTTCTAAAAAATATATATTTCTAAAAGGTGGTTTAGTCACTCTTTACAAAAATAATTTACAATCAATTGATACCAATTTTATAAAACTTATTTTAGGAAATAAACCTAAATTTTTAATTATACGTGTCAAAATTATTCTTGGGTGAATTTTTTAGAATTTTAGGAAAATTGTATTTATTTTCACGAATAGTGAAAAATACATATTTTTGTTGAAAGAAGCCTTTTAGTTTAAGTTAATTGCATAGTTAATTTTATAAAAAATGTGTTTTAAATTATTATTAGTTTAATTATATTACCATTTATTTAATTATTTCAATTTTAATAAAGTTAAAATTTAATATTGATATAAAAACCAATTAAACTTTTAAAAGTTTTTCTTATCAAAACCTATTTCTTTTTACAAGTATGAGGGTTTAATTTTAAATCCAATTCATAAAAACATATGAATATAATATAAAATAATAGATTGAATATTTTGAATCATAATTATTTATATTATCTTTTATTTCAACATATATTTTGAAAATAATAAAAAATAATAAAAATAAAAATTAATTATTGTGTTTATGGTGAAAACGAGTTTACCAGGGGTTATACTAATAAGAGAAATGTTAAAATGATCTAAAACAAGTCCAAACCCAATTTTATAGACATATATTGACCTTATATCCTATAAGAATCCAGAATGACCCATTTTGGAGACTGTTGGAATGTGAAAAACATTATATATATTATAATTTTCAAAAAATCCATGTACGTCCTCTCCTATACAAATGAAAAGAAACTCTCTCTTTTCAGTTATTCACAACTCTCAGGAAATATTTATCAACCAAAAACTAAACAAATAAATTCCCATAATCATTTTAACCTATCTAGATCTATTGTTCTTCCAAAAATACTTACTCTTATATCATTGAGAGGATATCCAAATAAAGTTTATCTAAGAGAATGTAATTGTCTTAATAACGCTCATACATTTTATTTCTTCGTTTTCAACATATATTTGGTTCTTAAAACATACAATATAATAACCTAATTATTTCCCATATACTGATATCTTTTATGTTAATTTCATAATATTTATTTATCTTCTCCTCCATAAAATGTGAAATGAAATAGTTGGTCATGTGTGTGGTTTACCACATCCTTCCAATCCGATGTAACATGTTTTCCATTTACACTTCTCATACTTTTAAAAAATGATTAATTAAATTTATGCATATATTATTTATAATGTTATTATAATTTTTAAACTATAATATAACATATACAACATTATTTCCCATGTTGTTTAAAAATACGATAATGTCGCTCGTGTATATGGTGGACTACCAACTTACGAAGTGATGTGATGATTTATTCACATAACCAGTACATGGTACGTAATAATGATATATATAGTAAATATATTTTATATATATAACATTATATTGATTATTTAAAATTAATATAAAATCCACTTCTTTACCCTTTAACTAATTAAAGAAATAATATCATCGCTCGTTCGTATGTACGACATACCATCTATGTGTAGCGTTGTGATTCATTTTCAATAGAAACCCTTCACTAATATCATTCTAAAGAAGATGAATATATATACGATACACAATTTTGAGAAATTTCACGACAAAAACATATGAAAAATTAAGGCAATTAATAACCAAAAAAATTAATATATTGAAATATTATTATCAAATTTGTGGTAAAATGTTTTAAGAATATACAATATGGTATTAAAAATATAAATATGTTTCTTCTATTAATTAATATCATTCTTTAAAAATTTATATAGAATTATAAATTGTGTTCAACCAAAATTTAACCAAGAGATTCGGGACTTTGTCTCAATTTCCCTTCATTGAGGGACATTGTAATGTTATGCACCTAATAAATTTTATATGGTGTATATGATGGAAAATTTATATATAATATAATAATTATTTAATAATTTATTTTATTTTAACATTCACAATGAATTATACCACCAAATGGAATTTGGCATGAAAATTACCAGGTGGTAAAGTATTTAATAACTTAATTTTTTCATCATGTTATATTATTTCATCATTGTATATATTTTTATATGATTATGTGTGTATTAAATTTTGACTATATTATGTTTTATATAAACTTATTTTCTGTGGATTTAAATTTACTACACTTAATGGATTCTTTGGATAATTCTCACATCATTGATGTGATCGTCGTATGGGTTTATTTCACAATCACATTTTAATCAAGATTTTTTATGCTTGAATTTATATTGAAGGAAAATATTTAAAACATTTATATTAAACCAATTTAATTTTCTTATTATTTGTTTATTTAATAATTTTTTAGCTATTTTTTTCATTTTTTCACTCCTTGTTAATTAAAATTATTTTTATAAAATCAAACTTTATTTCCCTCATTGGTCGAAAATCATTTTTATTCTAAAAACTTGTTTTCTAAAAAAATAATATATTTTTATTATAAAAATGATTTATTGGGAAAATATTTAACAATTTTGGGATTTTTAAGGAATTTTTTGAAATGAATCTCTATGTATTATTCCAAAAGAAGTTCTTTTTCAAACTTTAACAAAATTGTGAAAGGAGTATTTGTTTTAACATGTATAGAATGAAGAGAATTTCCCACCATCATGAAAAAATCAATGTTCTAATGATTTCATTATAGTTTTCAAATATTGTCATAAAATAAAATAATTGTAAAAATAATTTATAAACATTTACTTTAAAAAATATTTTCAATGTTAAAAATATATCTTTCTGAAAAGCATTTATAAATATTATTTTATATTATTAATATTCACCAAAAAACAAAAAACCTCTATTTTGTTTATAATCCACTATGGATATGATATATTTATATCAGCCTCATTCTTTATATAGATGTTTTAATATCATTTTACCAGTGGAATATATTTATATTCAATTTCCTTATTCACTTTTGCCTTCATCAAAATTCCTAAAAAATATTATCATTCTGATGACCATTGGATATTAAATTTCCCTAAAGTATCTAAATTAATTATCATTGATATACTTATTACATTAACCACATATCATTTATACATATTCTATTTTCTGATTTTAGTTATATTATTCTCTATATTAAATATCATCAATCTGTATTATTTACTCGATACCGAAATTTTTTGATATGGGCTAATATTCATGAATTAAGTCGAAATATTTTTGTATAAGGAATATGTTGGACACATGGATATAGGTGTCTCTAAGTTATAGATTTCCACTAAATACATCCATAACTCCATAGATGAATTAGCTTTATATCCATTGTTAAATAGGTTTTTGGTTTGTACATAAACATCAGTTTTAAACTGCCTTCTGAAATGTCTTGATTGCAGTGGTATCATGATGCATAGGATCATGATGAAAAATACTCATTAATTCCCTTCTTCAAGAATCCAATTATTATTTTCTATGATATTTTCATAATGATAGTTTTTAGGGATGCATTTCTTTCTTATTTTATTGATTCAATGTCTTGTTTATTCAGTTATTTAAAATGATTTTTTGATTAAACTAGATCTAATCATGATTGTTAAATTATTTAAATGGAATGTGTGTTCAGTAATTTACATTTATAGGTTAATAGTTATTACTGATACATAAAATATTTTCTTTTATAAAACTCTTACTATGAATCTGATCTCACCCTTATTTTCTTTTCTTTCCCAAGAATATATTAAATTTATTATTAATTATATGAAAGTATATTTTAGAGGGATTAATGATATTAATGGAAACAAATTTTTAGATTTTGTTTTCAAATGTCTTGTAGGACTCAAGTATGTGTCTATTTTACTAAGGCAACAAAACTATTTAGTTCATCAGGATTTGATCACATATTTCTTATTTGATTTTTGTAAAGTTACCATAGCCTCTAGGCTACTAGTATCTGTGTCTTTATAGATAATAAAAAAATCATATTTTATGTAAATATAATATTGAATTCTAGAATTAACACCATATAAAAATCATTAACCAGGAACTGAACATTTAAACAAAAAGCATAGAACTCCCAGGCACAAATATTACATGGAAATACACACTATATTATTCATCATTTATCATGACTAATTGTAATTCAAAAAAATTCAAAAAAAAACTCATTACATCATTGAGATCATTAACAAAAAATTATATCGACCCCCACACTTATCCCTCTTTAAATTCATTTGTGTGAAATATTTACATTGGAAACATCCAAAATTATACTAAGGTATTATTTTAAAAAAATTAACTCATGTTTTAACCCCATGTCTCATTATACATATTTATTATCCATTAAAAATTATACCATAGAGATAACAGGCTTCCATATTAAATCCTGATCATTTCTAAAAAATTCTTCTAGAAACATTCTACAATAATTTTAACAAACTCAATTACTCATTAATTTATCCAGTTTATGTTATCATAAATATTATGTTATTAAATATTTTATTTATCAATATGTAAATGAATTGATCATTCTTTGATAATTATTCTCCCATTCAACTGACGTAGCTCTATCATTCCCTTTATCAAGTTATATTTTATTATAAAAATTTTCAAAACTAGATAACACATTCCATGATTTTTAAAATTTTAATTTTGAATATCAGTAGTATTCATTAATTCACAATAATTCAATTGAAATATTTTGAAATTAATTACATTTTTTATATAATCTTAATTGTACATTAATATAATCTCTTTATTAAGTCACACAAGCTAATAAACATGAATTCATAAGTTCCAACAGACCTACTAATTAAATTAATTAAATATGCAACTTAAATATAATCCAAATAAATTTAGAATATCTCTTAGAATAAAATATCAAATAAATATTTATAAATATACATCATGTTGGTTAAAAATATCCCTTAAAAATCAATTATTTACATTGATGTAATATTTCATCAAGAAAAAAATTAAAAAAATTTTTCCAAGGAAACTATTATATTTTAATCTGTCTTATTTATTAATGAAACACATTAACATAAAACTCTTTTAAGTTTTATATAATAATTTTAAATTAAAAAAAATTTATGTTTTAATATTCTAAAACTAAAATTGTATTTTAATAAATGAAACAATGCATCAAATAATTTAAATATTTGTAGGGAATCTGATTTTTAATTGTATAGTTCATTTTTAAACTATATGTTTCATAATTTGGTGTCTAAATCATTTGAATTAATTTAACATAAATTAAAACTATATTTATATTGACAATTTAAATTAAAAATATATATATGAAAATGATTATGAAATCCATCATGGAAATATAAGTTCTCCTATCAAATCTTAAACAAATGGTATGCTGAAGAAAATTTTTCTTTGAGACACATGCATTAAAACATTACAAGAAATCTATAAAAATTTAATCATATCATTTCAATAATATTCAGAAAAATAATCATGTAAACTAGTCAAAAGACCAATAATAAAATTATCAAATATATTATTAAATAAAACCAAATACTTTTTGGAAAATAAGGCACATCATGAATACAATGACTTGTATTTTAAACTATGGTACAGATTATTATTTTTTAAATTTGATTACATTAAATTTCCCTAATAAACATGTTTAATCAATAAAATGATGATGTTGGACTGTATGGGGTTCATTCAAAGACGAGACCACCAAAAGGTGAAAACATATAGGGTTGTGTGGTTTGTCTGCACCCGTTTGACCTAGAGCATAGGGTTGTGTGACTGGTTGTAGATATTGGATAGATCCATTCTATACAGCCTATACATGGTTAGTCAAATATATTTCCTAAACATGTGGGTGCCCCTTATCTATAAAAAACCATGCATGCTAAGAGCGAGGTCAGAAAACAATGTGCGTAAACCGTGCACTTTTATATTTTGGTGTGAATTTACATATTTCTTCACTTTTAAGTTATATTATTATTTCATATTTCCCATTGGGACTCCAATGGACATACCCTCTTCTACTTCCTCTATGATCTCAGAAACACCTAAGGATAGGTATTAAATAAGATTCTCTATCTGGTGTCCAATCTTATATCTATGAGAAGCATTGGATCTGTCTCGGTAATCTCCCCAAGTCTCTAAAATCCTATCTAATTTACGAATGGAATATGTAGAGATACTTAGGTGTAGTTAATATTCAATATTTCTAGGAAAATTTACCGTTTCTCATATCTCGTCCAAAATAATCTAAACATGAGGCCAATATTGAGCGAAGATTCATCTATGTCTTTGATGTTGTTGGTCTTGCTATTTTCCCCATAACAGTTTTGAGGTTTGGTGATTATGTCTTCGTTCCACATGTTGGTATTTACTAATCATAAAATATATATCGATTAATTCATGTATAATTGATCATTGAATCATTTTATATATCTAATAATACATGTTTGGTGGTTTGTAGGTTTTATATGCCTTATATGGTCACCCTGTGGTGTGACAAGTGAAATTGGCCATTTTTGGTCATTTTTTAAATGTGGTCAAAACTCCTTTTTCTATCCAGACTACTTTTTAAATGTAATTTACATTATAAAATTAGTTTAGAATATACCCCAAGGATCCTCATAGGTTCCTAGACCACATAGATTTCCCCATGTGGGAAATTGTCACAATGATCATATCTTCTTTTAAATGACCCATTGATCTTATAAATAGTTTTCCCCTCATGATTCCCAATGTTTTAGGATACTAAGGACATATTAAGTGGTTTTCATATCAAGCTATGGGAATTAGATATGTTGGATTTTCCCACATGACTATGCTAATTTAAATTCTTAATGAGCATCATGAAGAGAATTTCCATATTATAATGAATCAAATAGAATATTGATATGTAATTTCTTATACAAGATGTTTTACTCCAGAATGGGTAATGATATGTAGGTAATTAACCCATCCATAGTGTCACCCCCTTTGTGCCTCCTTTGGTATTATAAAATTAATTACCAGGATTACATTATATGAATGGAATAAATCTATTCATTGGACATGGATATCATTATTCATGTTTGGTATTGCCTCAATCCTATATTATATTATGAATGATTATTCCTATTATATATATGGGCTATATGAATGAAATTGATTAAAGGTAATTCCCCATACCAGTTGTATAGGTAATATGCCTCTACATGGGATGTGATATGATGGTGAGGGACCATTGAGAATGGAAATATCATGTTCCAATACATTGGGTGATGAGCATGATGTCCTGCACCAATGATAATATATGGGCATTGGGAATTACATTCTACGTTCTATGATTATGGTGTTTCCATGACCACTCACTCATTATACTGAGAATATATGCATGGCATCTCTCACCTTAATTGGATATAGGTTATGTACCCTATTTCCTTGGAATATATGATCTTTATACTGGTAATGGATATCTGAGTTACACCTTGGTCCATCCAGCACAAGTTCTCAATGTTCATGGACACATAGGTGCACATTTAATTGGTTCATATAGGTGAATGAAATATATATTAATATATTGTATGTATATATTATTACTATATATATAGTGATTATTCAGACATTCCTTCGGGAAATGATCTGAAGCTTTTTGACACGATATGTGTCTGTTGGGTACCTGAGCGGGCAGGTAATGTATTTATTTTGCATTGCATTACATATTTTGTTATACCTAAACACCATTTAGTTATGGCCACAACATAGATTACATGTAGACACTATTGGTGGTGGTATACTAAGATTTTATCACACACCCCACTCTAGAATCCTCTGGTACACGAGAAGATTATTTTTCTATAGGTATTCATAAGGGAAAGTTCCCAGCTTTTGGATATTGATTTTCTTATTTTTAGATATATCCTAGGAGAAAAGAATCATTCATAGGCTCCATATTGTTAGAGATATTATGTCTCTTTGTCCTATTGTATTATTTCATAGATTACTTGTATATTATTTTTTACTTTTTTTATTTTAGAATTCCATGGATTCATGTTTCTAAAAATACAATAGAGGATTTTGATATTATTATTAGTGGATCAGATGCAATTTTCCTTCATTGCATACTTGTTCAGGTAGTTATTTGTGATTTCGTAGTTTATTTATTTGTTTTATATATATATTCTTCAACTAATATTTTTTATATAAGTTTATTTGTTGTGGTACTCTAACATGAGTGCATATTCTCCCCATTGTACCACCTTTACTCCCACACTGCTAGATGTTAGATTCTGCGGTATTGAGTGGTGAACATGAGACTATGTGACCCACCATCTCAAGGCATTGATTATATGGAACCTGGGATGGGATTTTACAAAGTGGTTTCAGAGAGGTTCCTTTTATTTCATTCTATTTTTATAAAATATATTGGTGATTCGGAATTCTTGGAACATGGGCATAAGTCACGATTGGTGAAAGAAAACTCATGATTGAGGTAAAGGTAGAGTTTTCTGAATTATATTTATTGTTCTTCTTATTCCAATTAGTGTTGATATCAATTCACCATTGGTTTATGGACATGTACTATTTTAGTTATTAATATTGTTATTATTGGGGATTTATTTCTTCTTTGGCCTGATCAGATGAGTTAATGGATAATTGATACATGCATCGTAATTAAGCACACTAGGAATAATATTACATGAATGATTAACTATCAAATTTATTTTTAGTGTGACTTTTTTCAATCACATATTATTATGTCATTGAATATATTAAATTATGAGGAAAATTTTTATAGGGATCATAGAACAAAATTGATACTTAATGTTCCTTCCTTAACCAAATAGTTTTTTCTTTAATATGTTAAAGAAGAAATGTTAAGATAGAAAGTGTGGACCATTGAGATATAGTCTATTGGTTTCATGATCTAGAGAATGTTATGGTGTAGGTATGCTTGATTTAATATTTTGATTCGTATGATATATTGTCACATATTGATCAGACAATTGTAGACCATTTGATTCAACCATTCTATGTGATTTCAATGTCTAAACAAGCACTAATACAAAATAAAAATTATTTCTAAATTAAAATCACTCTCCCAATATATGTTATACATAGAGAAATGGACCTAATCTCAAACATAGTTGGGTTATTTGGTATATCATAGGGTTTTAGGGATTGTTATGGTCTCTTTCTATCATCTAGACCCAGTTTTTGATGCACACATAGAATAATGGTCATTACTATAGGAAGGATTTATAGCTATCATAGTTCCTTAAATAAAATATTCTAATTTGATTAAATATATTCTAAGTCCTTTTTTTCATGTTAGTGTCATGTCTCCATGATGTCCTCCTCTCGTATTCCCTATAGGTGGTGAAGACAATGATCCAGAGGTGGCGTGACCTAAGCCGCCAATGATCTCTCTTGAAATGCAACTTGTGGCACTTCTTCCTGTTCTTGATATGGGTTTAGACACCCAATTCCCTAAGGGTTTATTATGTATGTTACAGTTGATGGAAGGTAAAGTTTTACCTTCCATGAAAATTAATGATTAGACTCATGAATTTCATCAACAATATACTCCATACATCTTGGGGGATGGAATACCACATGCTGCTGAATCATGGATCAAGGATATATTATCTACATTTTAGAATATTTAAATATCTGAACAGTGAAGGGTTAATCTAGATGCATATATTAATTGATATCTATCAAAAATTTTATGGGATTTTATCACCCAATAGGATCGGCATCATGACATGGTCTTGGATGATTTTATGACCATATTTTATGAATACTTATTTTTTTATTCTTATTACTGATAAGGAAAGGAAATTCATGAACTTGTACTATAGAAGAATGTCTGTCAGGGATTATTCTACTCATTGTACAAAGATACATTGGTTCACTCATTATCTAGCTACTGATGATCTTATCACCACCAATAGATTCAATTATGGGTTGGTATACACCATTATATTGTGATTTAATGTGTTTATGTACACTACAATTTCTAAAATGATCAACCAAACCCTTATTACAGAGAATAACATGAGGGGATTTATAGGTAAATGTCTGGGAAGTCTAGAACCTAGAGCTATCAGTGGCTCAAATTTTGGGTGAAAGAGTTTCTTCAAGAATTCCAATGGAGGTATAAGTAGTCAGGCTCCTCACATAGATATATTGGTGTTTTGTCTCCAATATGGGAATCCCAAGCACAAAAAAAACTACAATTCCATCATGATCCAATAGAGCGAAGATGATCTAGAGGGATGTTCCATATTCATCATTTTTCTATAATTTTACTCCATTGTCCAGCGAGTGAGGTTCTACACATACGTCTCGGTCAAGAGCTGGACCATTAGGATCACACTAGGTAGGCAACTGGAATATTTTTGTTTAATTAGGCCAATGTGGTAGTTGAGGTAGACTTAGCTAGACATAGAATTCCCAATTCCAGTTAAGTGGGATTTCTCATGTAAAGTATGTAGTGACTCAGGGTTGCGATGCAAGCTAATTATGTATAGTCTAGCCTCTACGATAGAAGCATAGCACCAGACCTTATAATTTAAAACGTACCATTGTAGTTACCTCATTATTAGATTCTTCTTCATTTTACCTAGGCACATCTCACTCATTTATATCTGAGACTATTTTGGGATGTATGAGTTTTAATAATGAGAAAGTTCATGGGATTATGATGATAGACCAACCATTAGGTATCCTTTGAGTTGGAATTAATTATTTTTTGAGACAATCCCCTTGAGATTGGAAGATACATTTTTGTGTGGAATCTATACATCCTCGACATAATAGGGTTTTTCATAATCATTAGAATGGAACAGTTATTTGTATATTAATACCATACTGAATTTTATAATCATAGGGTGATGTTTACATCACCAAAGGTTGATAGGCATGTGCATAAGGGTGAATGGGATGTCAGTGCAAATATAGTAGGACTCGAGCAGTAGAGGTTGGGTAGTTTGACAGCTCAGATTGCTAAAGTTTTCCTTGATAACCAGGTGTTATGAGCCATTGTTTTTCCTCTTGTAGTGGATAGTGTCATATATTTATTTCATGTTGAATTATCTGATCTACCTCTTATGTGAGAGGTGTATTTTACTATTGACATTGTTCTAGGAGAAACACAAGTTACCATTCCTCCTTATGGGATGGAACATAAGTAACTTCTTGAGTTCCAAAATATATTAATGGATTTATAGACTAATGGATTTATATGACCCAAAAATTCTCATTGGGGTTCACTAATATTTTTTGCAATAATAAGGATGGTTTCCTCGTTCTTTCTGTGGATTACCATCATTTGATTTGGATCATTGTAAATAATAAGTATCAACTGCCAAAAATAAAAGACCTCGTTGATCATCTCTATGGATCAAAAGTGTTTTCAAAGACAGAACTGACATTGGTCTATCCTCCAGTGATTTTCATGACTTCAAACATACCTTGAAAATCATTCATGTGATGGTATGTTCTATATGAATTCCTGGTCATTTTGTTTGGACTCACAAACACATGTGTAGTTTTCATTGCTCATATGAATCGGGACTTCCATCAGTATCAAGATTCATTTGGGATTATTATTTTTTGATAACATAGTATATTCATTCTCCATACATGACCATGAAACTCAACTAGAAATCATTCTGAATATGCTAACTGAGAAAAAGCTCTTTTCTAAACATATTATATTGGACTTTCGAATCAATAATGTCAACTTCTTGTGTCACATATCTTAATGTTAGGATTTTTAGTAGACCTAGATAATGTTAGAGATCATTTTTTCTAAGAGAATCCCAAGAACATATTTTATATTTAGTGTTTCTTGGGGCTTGTTGGATATTATTGAGTCAATAGGGTTTCCTTATGAATTTTTCATTCCTCTATGTTTTAAAAATCACAAACACTCTAAAGAAAATTATAATTTCCCTAATAAATATCTTAATATAGAAAAATTTCCATTCTATGAGGACATTTTATCCTTACGTTGGTTTTCATTGTTCATTTTATAGTCTCTCTACATCTAACTCGTTTTTAAGTCTAAAATTCAGTTTTACCTCTTAAACCATAGAATTTTATAAATCCATTGTTATAAAGTATTATATTGTTAGGATCCTTATTATATAAAATTCTAACTCCATATTCTATGAAATTTAGATTCAGAATTACCTAAAATTTAGACACCAATTTCTCTGAAATTCAGATTTTGAATTTTCTAAAATTCAGCCTCCAAATTCTCTATAATTCAGATTCCAAATTCTCTGAAAATTATACTCCAAATTCTATGATATTCAAATTCTGAATTCTATTAAATTTGGATTCCAAATTCTCTAAAATTAGGAGTCTAATTTCCACAAAATTTAGTATCCAAATTCTCTATAATTCGGACTCCGAATTACTTTGAATTTCGACTCCGAATTGCTCAGAATTTAGACTTCAAATTACTTAGAATTCAGAATTCGAATTCCTCATAATTCTGAATCTGAATCTCTCAGAATTCAGACATGCATTCCTCATAAATCAAACTCCAAATTTCCTATAATCCATAATCTCAATCCCTCATAATTAAGATTCCAAATTCATTGGAATTTATACATTGAAATAAATATAATTCAGATTATATATTCTGTGGAAAACAAAATCCAAAAATCCATGTATCATTGAATTTGAATGCTTATTTAGTTAGACTACGAACAATATTTTTCCTATACTCCAAAAAATTAATTTGGTCAAACAACATCATTTTCCTTATATGTTTTATGAAATGATGTCGTACAATCTGTTTCTAACTAACCATTTATTGAGGGACACATGTACAGGTACCATCAAGATTCAAGTGAAAATATTACCATTGGATGGCATAGTCCACCATTAGAGATGTTCCTATGAATAAGATCTCATTTTAATGAGCTCAGAACTAAAAAAACGGTTCCATAACTCTAGAGATTGCATGCTACTAAAGTGATTTTTTAGGGAGAGATACTCTCTGGACTTCTGCATACTAAACATCTTATTCATCTTGATTCCTGTGACTCTAATTGTTGTTGTGTTCAATAAAGGGCTTAGAGGGATAGGAAGACAGAGGTCTTGACTAACTTAATGTTTGATGGCATGCGGGGATAGAAAGATAGATTCTGATATTTCTATCGATGGATTACCCTGGTGTGGGTAAGACATACTTTCTTGAATGTATAAATCAAGGGACCTTTATCCATGGTGGTTTGATACCCTACTCTTGGGGATAAAATATTTATTACTTGTTACATTATTGTTTCATGTTTATTTCCACTAGATTTCGATAAAAGAATAAATTATAATCTTCTTATACAATATTTTACTTTTTTAAACTCTGATATGTAAGATTCTATAGTCAATAAGGAAGAATATTTTCCCATTAAAAATTCCCTATGTTTCATTTCTGAAGCCATATTTCCAGAAACTAGCATGATGGTAGAACTAAAAGTGTTCTTGTTAATTTACAGTGTTTAACTTTGTTAAACATAGGTTTTACTTATGGATAAAATGGAATGTTTTTAAACATACAATTAACCCCACCCCCTAATAAATTGAGCATCTACATCATTATTTAAATCCTAAAGTTGTTATCTGAGGTGGTTTATGAAATACTAATATTAACATATAAGTTTCCTTGCCTAAGTTTTCATTGTTCTAAAATTATCCTTTCTTAGGAATTTTTATCTATTTTACAAACTTTTACTATTAACAAGTTTTTGTGGAATGATATTTCATCTATAATTTCAGGAATGAATGTAGGTTCGTTTGACTATCTAAATCAAACTAAACCACCTATATTTTATAGGAATGATTATGAGTACTAGGGAGATTGAATGAATACTTTTTTTATTAATAGTGGAGTGGAAATTTTTTTTCATGCTTACAAGTGATTAAAAGAATCGTGACAAGGAAGTCAAAACTATTACCAATCAAGAGAAGTTAGAATATCAACTGAACTACAAGGAACATATGACATTCTTGTGTTCCATGAATATGAATATATATAGTTATATTTCTTCATGTAAAGATACTAACAGTATATGGATGAAATTGGAAGTTTCACATTTTGGTACATCAAAAGTTATAGAAACTATAAGATCAATTCTTAGAGTAGAATATCATAGATTTTTATTTCCTTTTGGAGAACCAGTATGCAATGTCTAACAATGGTTTATCACTATTATTAACACCATACAATCTATGGGTGAGAATAGTTTAGATGTTGATGAATTTTTGGAAAAGATTATAGATATCATTCCTAATGAGTGGGAATAAAATAGAACAGTATTTGATGGGAATAGAAAAGTATCTCAAATTACCCTTGATTAGATTTTTGGAACTCTTCTTCAAAATGAGACAAGGAAAAAAAAGAGGTGTTGATATGAGTAAGAAGAAAAATGGAAATGGAACTGTACCCTTTACTACTACTGATGTCAAGACTCTTAAAAGGGTTATAATATCTAAATCAATGAAATTCACTTTTTTATCTTAATCTAGTAAAAGTGAACATTGATAGAATGAGATAGAAAATATTTCTCGATGGATGAACAAGATATTATAAATGAATTACTTTTTATATAGATATTAGAATAATGAAAGAAAAGGAAAGAAATATTTGGAAGTCACTTGTTTTGAATGAAAAAGAGTAGGGTATATCAAGCCAGATTGTCCTGTGGTTATGAAAAAGTATAGAAACAAAAATCATTCTAAAAAGAATCAAAATAAGTAAAACAAGGCTAATGCTAAGAAGTTTTTGAAATGCAATGACACCTGGACTACCAGTGGTGGAGATTTTTCGGATCAATCCTCATAGTATGAGTCTTCTTATCAGAAGAATCGTACACTACATGTTAGGCTGCCCATTGAAAATTATTTTTAAATGGAAAAGGTACACAATGCTGAATTTATAACTAATTTATAATTGAAATCCAGTTATAATGATAATAAATACTACAAGTCATCAGATGAAGAATGTTGTTTTGATTAAGATAATGCATTAACTTCATATGAATAAGTGTCTAGGTTTTCCAAACCTCTTGAGAATGATAATTCTAAACTAAATAAAAATATTGATAAGGAAAACTATATAGAATTTCTATTTTTACTAAATATGTATCATATCTTTCTAAAGAACATGATAAGAAAATTTATGATTTTAAATGTATTTCTAAAAACCTTGAGGAATTTAATTCTAAGATGGATAAACTATCTAAGTATCTTGAAAATGTGATTTCTAAAAAAAATATTTTATACACTAACTCTATTTCTAATGCTAATGATTTTTAGGATAATAACATGGTCATAAAACTAAAGTCAGAAATATTTTCCTTAAGGAAGTGTTGGTCAAACATTACATCTAGAAAGGAAAATTATGACAAGATATATTCCCAGATTCGGCCGTAAAGAAATAGATCTCAATTTGGTTATACTCATTGTAAACTAGTTTCTAGTAGTGACTATTTTGTTCCTCAAATTGCTCCATTCTACACTAAATGTCTCTGTGGGGGACATTTGGAAAAAAATTGCTCTTTAAACAAATCTCAATATTTAGGTTTTCTTAAAGATTATTTTTCTTTGACATATGGATACCTAAAATCTTTCTTTCTAAAATATTTGGAAACAAGAATATTTTTATTTTGAATGTTTAACAATATTATTTTCTAGAAATCAAAGAAATTATCAACAGCAATACATGGTACACGAATAGTTTATGTTCCTAGAATATGACTAGTAATAAAAACTTCTTTGAAAGGATTATCAAGTCCATAGGAGGAAAATTAACTTTTGGAGATAATTCTCAGGAAGAAATTATTTTTATATGTGACATTTTTATTCTTGGAAAAACATTGATTTCAAATGTATTATTTTTTTAAGGTCATAAGAAAAACCTCTTTGGCATAATTTAATTATATGATGAAGGTTAAATTGCTAATTCTAATAATCAAAGACCAATCATGGTTATGTCATCGAAGGTTAGGACATTGTAAACATAGGAACCAATGTAAACTCTCAAAGGAAAGACTAGTTAAGGATATACAGGTTCTTATATTTGATTCTTCAAAATATTGTGATTGTTTTAAATATGAAAAGAAACATAAATCATGTTTTAAATCAATCAGTGAAGTTTCAACTACTAATGCATTACAATTAGTGCATAAGGACCTTTTTGGACCAACTCAAAAAAGAAGAATTGGAATAAAATATAATGTATTTTCCATAGCTAATTATTACTCTAGATTTACATGGGTCTATTTTCTAACAAATAAAGTTGAAGCTTTCTCCTATTTCAAAATTTTTAGACCCCAAGATAAAAATGTGAAAATCCTTCCATTGTTAAATATTCATATTGATGATGGAGGATAATTTCAAATTTTTTATTTTGAAACTTTTAAAAGTAAAAAATTTCATTAATCATAACTTCTCTTCACCAAAAAATTAACAAAATGGTGTTATTGAAAGAAGAAATTAAATTCTTCAAGATATAACTAGGGCCATATTTAGTGAATATTCTATAGCTAATCATTTTTGGGCTAAAGATGTTAATACTAATTATAATACTTTAAATTTAATCCTAATAACACCTTTTCATAACGAAACTCCTTAGGAATGATGGAATAGTAGAAAACCTAGACCATTCTACTACATGGTATTTGGTTGTAAATTATTAATTCTGAATACTAAAGATAATTTACATAACTCTTCTCCCAAATATTGTGAAGGAATTTTCTTTGGTTACAACATAACTCTTGAGGCTTATAGATTTTTTATTAAAATACATTTAATGTGGAAGAAATAGTGCAAGTTAAATTTGATGAAACTGATCCCTTTGTTTTTAAAAAACCTCAACCTACATATTCAGATGTGATTTCAAGAACTAATTATCAACCCTTGATAGAAGATCCTTAAAATATGGAAAATATTAAGGAAAATATTTTAGAAGAATTTACCCTAGAAGAGTTCCTACCATATATTGATGAATAGTATTTACAAAACCCATATCTGTTGTTTCTTAAAATCATCCCAGTGATAGTATCATTGGTGATGTAAATCAACCTATGTGGACTTTAAGTTCCTTAAGAAATGAAGTAGAACATTAATCATTCTGTTACATATTATAACCAAAAAAGAATTGATGAAGTATTAGGTAATGATGATGGGATTAAATCCATGCAAGATGAACCAAATGAATTAGAAAGAAATAATGTCTAGACCTTGGGTGAAAGACCCAAGGAAAAATCTATTATTGGAGAAAAATGGGTCCATAGAAATAAGTGTAGTGAAAATTTAATCATTATAAGATGTAAGGATAGATTATTTTATATGGATATAATCAACAAAAAGGAATAGACTATGAAGTAACCTATGTTCCTGTCGCAATAGTTGAATCTATTCGTATTTTACTTTCTTTTACAGCATTCTTTAATTTCAAAATTTTTCAAATAGATGTTAAATGTGCTTTCCGTAATAGATATGTTCAAGAGGACTTTTTTTGATCAATTTCTTTTTTTTTTGAAATAAAAAATCATCATGAACATGTTTTCAAACATACCAATTCATTTTATGAACGTAAAAATCCCCTAGAGCTTGGTTTGATAGAGTTATATGATTTTTTCATACAAAACAATTATGTTAAGGAAAATGATGATCGTACTAATTTTACAAATAATGATATGAAAAATTTTTTGATTATAAAAATCTATATTGATGACATTATATTTGGTTCAAATCAGAAATCTTTAACCATTTAGTTTGCAAATATAATTAACTCTTAGTTTGAAATGAGTATAATGCGCGAGTTAACATTTTTACTAGGTTTAAAAATTTCTAAAAAACCATAAAGAACATATATATCTGAACATAAGTATATTAAATATCTTCTTAATAATAATGGATTTGGAAACACTAAGATTATATGTACTCCCATTGGCACCTCAAATTCTATTGATTTTGATGAAGCGGGGAAACCAGTAGATCAAACATCATTTTGAGGTTAGATAAGTAGTTTACTATACATCACATCTAGTCATCCAAATATAATATTTTTAGTAGGATTATGTGAAATATAACAATACAATCCTAATCAATACCATTTAAAAGCATTTAAATGATTTTTGTGCTATTTTAATGGAACCATGGATTTAAGACATTTTTGTACTTCTGGAAATGATTTTTTTTAAAGTTTTTTTTTTCAAATGCTGACTTTGGAGGGTGTAGAATCGATAAGAAATGTACATCCGAAACTTTTTATTTCTTATTAGATTCATTAGGTTCTTGGTCATGCAAAAAACATCACTCAGTATCACTTTTCACTGCTGAAGCTGAATATGTAGTAGCTAGAAGTTTCTGTTCCAAGAGTTGTTGATGAAACACACACTCACAGACTATGGTATTAGTTTTAAAAAACCCCAAATATTGTTATATAACACTAGTGAAATTTCCCTAGGTGAAAAACCTATAGATAACTCTCATGAAAAACACATAGATATTCGGCATTAATTTATTAGCGATCACACACAAAAAGGATATATCATTCTTCAATTTATCAGAATGAAACATCAACAATATAATATTTTCACAAAATCCTTACCCTCTAATAGATTTCAATATATAAAATAGAAGTTAGGAATGATAACGGTAAGGTAATATTCCATATTAAATTATCATTGAAACCTATCTCCTTACAGTAAGAAACTTCTTTTCATAGGGGGATTACATTATCTGGACAAGTCAAAATTTCATAGTCAAGTTTTCCTTAATAAAATTTTCCTAGACATAATTTCCTTAATCAATACTATCTTATACAAAATTTTCTTAATAAAAATATTTGTAATCACAATTTTCATAATCAAAATTTTCTTAATCATTTATTTTCGAGGTATAAAAACACTGAATTTCAAAATTATTCCTCACTAATGAAAAATTTCCGAAATCTAAAGTTCGTCAAGAAAAATTTACTTTATTATTAATAATTTTCATATCATTCAAGAATTTATGCTTCCTTTCTTGTATATTCATAATCCATTTTTTGACGTGTTGATATTTTTATCTAGTTTAACAAAATTATTCAGATTCACTTTTCCATAAATATGATTTTTTTTAAAAAACCTCAAAAGATTAGAACCTACCAAATTCCTTTTTCGGCTATCATCTCAACCATCAAATCTGATCAAGCATACTTCCACAATTTGATCTTTTTTGGAAGATGAACTTGCTCCTCAAAAGCTTATATAAATTCCCCTCGAAGGTTGTCCCACATCAGTTTCCAATGCATTGGCGTGATGAAACCATGTTGCACTACTTAAGACCCATTCTAATTTTCCTGGTTTTCTAAATTCAGAATATCATTAGAAGCTTCTCCTAAGAAACAAATTTCATCCATCAAAGAAATATCTAAATGAAATATCTACATATAATGGTTAGTAGATCAGATGTTCTTATCCAAATATTATTCTCTTATTTCAAATAACATCATGTTTAATGGAAGGGAGAGTTAGTGTGTTTTCAAACTGAAGGCACATGATCCGGTTTACCCAGAAGTTTTTGTAGAGTTTTATTTGTCTCTAATCATTTTAAATGAAGGTGGAAGAGACACATTATCCTTTAAATTTTATGGTAAACCCTATTCCATTTTCTATAGTATGGAAACCCACATATAAGGAATTCATTTTGAGGGAAAAGATGAGTTCTTCACTCACAAGCTGCCAGATGTTTCAGTTTCATATGATAAGGAAAAATGCACATAATTCCTTTGTCATTCAGGGGTTAATACTCTGAATATACATCGTCTTTCTAAAAATTTTCAGATCGTAGAGTTATGGGTCTACGGATTTCTCAATCTGAGAAAAGGTGATAAGTATACACTGAAGAAGAGTGATATTTTTTCATTGGACTTTCTGGTGAATCTCAGAAAGAAAAATATGGTGAAGTATGTCTTACATAAAATCATGAATATCAAAAATTGGACTCTCAAATCGAAAATAATCATGTATCCGGTTATTATCTCCAAGATTGTAGTTCATTGTATAGATTCATTCCAAATAAATTATAGTTCTAAGCCAAGGAATTTCTAGGTCATGTTGTTTAGTGATGACACCCTCAGAAGGATGAAGGTTGGCTTCAATAGTGCATCCAAATATTTTAATAATTTGCTTGATGCCGGAATAGAACCCTAATTAAAGAAACTGGAAGTGGATAAGACTTCTAAGAATGTTGATAATAAGAGAATGATGAAGGAACCAAAAAATAAATAAAAATCTCTTGCAGTTCAGAAAACACAATCTATAACTCTGAAACCATTGAAGAAAAAGACTTATCTGAATGAAGTGGTTTCAAAGTGGACATAAGAAAAAAAGAATAACAAATAAGGGGTTCTTATTTTTGGATTATATCCTGATGAGGAAAGGTCTCTAAATTTGAAGGTTGTAGAGGATCTTAAGAATAATGAAAAAAATGAAGCAAAAGAAGAAAATATATGATGTTGAGACTCTTGAATCTCATATCAATACTATTGAAAAAACGTCTGAACTAGTCCATGTATCAAAATAATTTTAGCAAGAATCACTCCCAGAATCTCTGGGAAAGAAAATTGTGATCATGAAACCAAAATAATAAGAATAAATAGTTCAAGAAGAGTATGTTGATGAAGAAGAAAAAGAAAAAGGAAGTGATGATATAGATTACATGATAAGACAAGTAGAACAATATCATGAGAAGGAGAGTGCTTCTAAAAATTTCTCAATCTGAACTTCTCAAGAAGATCAACTAATATACCTTCACAAGGAAAAGAGGATAAAGATCAACAAAAAGTAAATAAACGATCTGATGATGAATATAGAAACCATGCCTTCATTTAGCAATAGGATCTAGTGGCAGATGCTGAAAAAGAAAAATATGGGGATAATAAGATAATTCAACTATTAGATAGTGAACATGAATCACCAAAAGAAGTAGATAGAATTCCGAAAGATGATAAGGGAAAACAGGTGTTGGTTAATACACATAGGAAATCCATAGTGACAAAAGAATGATATTGGAGGTTAGTTGAGGAGAAAAGATGATGAAATAGAATAATAATACTCACCGACCAAAATTTTTTATTCCAAATCGTCCTCTCTTGAACATGACTTTGTAGTCTAATAATTGGAGAAGCTAGTTGATACCATTCCCTTTTTTCTGAGTATAACCTCAAGGTTCCATATTCATCAGCACTCTTTTAATTAGAAATCAGAATCAGTTTCCATGATTATGGATAAGTTTTTCAGGGATGAGGCCAATTTCAAATCCTTCTTCATTGGATATGTAGCTCACAAAAGATCATGCATGGAAATCACAATATGGTCAAGGAAAACAATCAACGAGATGATAATCGTAGTTGACTTTCAATAATGTGTGAAGGATGGTTTTGAAACCGAATATTAAAGTTCAAATATCTTACTGAATGTTTTTAGGAAAATCTATGTCTCGACCAAAAAACCCATAAGGAGGAAGTGAAACATCTGATTGGTATTCTTAACTCGGTTGCTTTGAATTGGAAAACAGAAAATGATTTATGAATTAAGTTCGATGAAAATCATAGTAATCAAGAATATATTCTAAAGGATCAAATATATATTCTTAAGGCTCAGGAAGAAAAGATGAAAGCCATAGAGAAGAAAAATAAAGATCAAGATCAGCTGTTTAAGCGCTTTGAAGAAGACCCCAATGACCTTAAAAGGCAGAAAACCATCGTGAATAAGTTAATAATGAAGGATAATTTTTTCCAATCCAATATTTTGTAGTATTTCCTTCTTTGTACAAATTCTTTCAAAAATAATAATATTATGGTAGTTCTTCTTATATATTATAGTATAGTACAAATATTTTAAGAACCATATTTTTTCCATTCCCTTTATTCCTTTTTGAAAATTACAAAGGTGTAGAAAGGAATGATAAAAGGAATACTAAGTTAATAAGATAATTCCCTATATAATGGGGAGTCAATCTAAGGTGGATTTTTTATCTAAGAAGATTTTATTATGTAAGAAAAAGAAAAATATATTTAAGGAAGTCAAGAAGACGATCCATTGGGATTTCAAATCCTAAGGGGGATTTAGTCATATTCACCATGATTCATAAGTAATGGGATATATGTTTTTATTTCCATGTTCATAAATTATTATTTTTATGTCCTTATAATCATTTTCGTAAGGATATTTGTTCATTTCAAAAAGGGGGATATTTTTTGTGTCAATAAGGTTTCTTTATGAGTTTTCCATTCCTTCATGTTTTGAAAAATCACAAACACTTTAAGAAAAATTATATTTTCCTTAAGAATTATCTTAATTAGGATAATTTTATTTCTTTAAGGTAGTATTATCATTACCTACACTACTACAAAAATGTGAAAAAACAATGTAATGCTCAGCACTAATAAATTATCTTCGTGGTGTAACATAAAATTCTGCAGCAACACACCCGAACCAGACCTATAAACAAATCGACATATCAACATGTATACCCATACAAAATTAACACATAATTCCCAAGGTAATTACGTCATGTATACACATACAAAACGTATACCCATACAACCCATAAAACAAGTATACTCATACAAAATTAACATATAATTCTTGAATTAATTAAATACATAAAGAATTCAATTCAGAATTCAGGGGGTTTGGGACTGGTCAGGGGTTTAGGTGGCTATCCAAGGGGGTAGGGGTGTCTAGGGGTCGGGTTGTTCATGGGGTCGGGGTGTCCAGGGGTGGGGTTGTCCAGGGTGGGGGTGGGTTATCCATCGTTGTGTCCAGGGGGTGGGGTAGTGTCCAAGGGGATGGGGGCATTCCAGGGGGTGTGGATGTCTAGGGGAAGGGGGCAGTCTCGGAGGTTGGTGGGTTGTCCAAGGTGGGTGGGGTGGTGTCCAGGGGGTGGGGTGGCTATCCATGGGGGTGGGGGTGTCTAGGGGGTGGGGGTGTCCCGGTGGTGGGGTGGTGTCTAGGAGGGGTGGGGGCCATGAAGGGGTAGCCTCCATCCAGGGGGTGGGGGATGTCTTGGGTGGTGGGGGGATGTCCATGGGGGTGTCCAGGGGGTGGGGTAGTGTCCAGGGAGGGTGTGGTGGGTTTCAGGGGGTGGCGGGATTTAATTGTTTTAATGGAATGAATTTCATGGATTTTATGATCATTGGTATTTTTAAAATGGATTGGAATATTGTTTATTAAAATAGTATGTGTTTCTTTACGAAAATATGAATGATTTTGGTGTGTATTGTAGGAAGGGGTTTTTCGTAAGGCAATTATTCTTTTCACTTAAAATATATTCCATTTAAAACAAAAGGGAGACACTTTGAGTGATACCAGCCTCACTGTACCTCGGATTGAGGAGGGTTTGACTCATAAATCTCACATAGGACCTATTGATCGTTACCCAAAAGCATCAACACAATATTAATGCATTTGATGGGACTTCCGTACATCAGTCGTTGTTTTCAGTTAAAATTCTATCCATTTTAAACAAAGGAGAGACACTTTGAGTGATACAGGCCACACTGTGCCTCGTATTGAGGAAGGGTTTACTAGTACATGTCACACATGACCCATGGATCATTCTCTTAAAGTATCAACACAATATGAATGTGTTAGGTCATATTTCCATATATCAGTTGTTGTTTTCACTTAAAATTCAGTCCATTTTAAATAAAAGACAGACACTTTGACTGATACCGGCCACACCGTGCCTCTTATTGAGGCAGGGTTGACTTGTACACATCACACATGACCCACGGATCATTATCCGAATGTATCAACACAATATGAATGTGTTTGGTTGGATTTTTGTACGTCAGTTGTTGTTTTCACATAAAATTTTGTCCATTTCACACAAAAGAGAGACACTTTGAGTGATACCGACCACACCATGCCACGAATTGAGGTGGGGTTGACTCATACATGTCACACATGACCCATGTATCATTTTCCTAATGTATCAACACAATCCAGATGCATTTGGTCGGATTTCTGTATGTCAGTTGTTGTTTTCACTTAAAATTCAAACCATTTTAAATAAAAGAGAGTCACTTTGAGTGATAATAGTTACACTGGGCCTTGGATTGAGGTGGGGATGACTTGTACACGTCGCACATGACCTATTGATCGTTCACATAAAGTATCAACACAATCCGAATGTGTTTGGTTGATTTTTCGTATGCCAATTTTTGTTTTCACTTAAAATTCTCTCCATTTTAAACAAATGATAGACACTTTGAGTGATACTGGCCACAATATGCCTCATATTGAAGCGAGGTTGACTCTTAAATGGCACATATCACCCATGGATTTTACTCCTTACGTATCAACATGACCCAAATGCATTTGATCATTTTTCTATACGTTATTAGTTGTTTTCACTTAAAATTCTATCCATTTTTAACAAGAGATGCACTTGGAGTGATACCGGCCACACCATGCCGCATATTGAGGTGGGGGTGACTCATACAAATCACACATAAACCATGTATCATTCTCCTAATCAATCAACACAATCCGAATTCTTTTGTTTGGATATGAATTAATTTTGGAGATTTTACTAGTTTTTCTTATCCAATGACCAAAGAATAGTCACTCATCATTTTTTCATGTTTCTGGTGCATTTCATCTATTAAAATGGACTAATTACTCATTGTATAAAGGTTTTTTTATTTAATAACAATTAAAAGTTCCCTATGAATATTTACATAAAACAATTTTTCATCTTTTGATCTCCTTAACCCCTCTCAAAAATGGTCAGAAATTGTACACATCCCCCAGTCAAATTATAATTCTATTTCTATACAATATTCCATTAGGTATGTAGCCCAATCATTTATTTACAAATCTATATATTCATGTGAGTATAAGGCATGTTCTGATGGTTGTTGGACCTCAATAGTTGGGGTAGCGACATGTTCAAAAACTTGCTGTTGCTCTGAACTATGAGCAGAATAAGTACCAGTAACATTAGCTAGAGAGACTTGTTCATCCTCATGGATAAAAGCACCTGAATGTTCGAAATTCTTTATCTGCAAAAGTGGTTGAACAATTAATTTTTGTTACATAAATTCTTTAATGATTAGATAATAACATGAGATAACAAGATCTATATTACAAACATAAAATAACTTTTTTATTTAACTATATTTCTTTTTTTTCTATGGTTGAAGGGATTTGACACCTCTATCGATTATCCAAATCCCTTCATTGTTGTCTACTCTAACATTCAAAACATCGTCTACATTGGGACTGCATCGAAATAATGGTGACGCACCACAGAAAGTATCGTCCATAACGTAATTTTTATCGGACCCTTAAGTAGTTTTGGTCTATAACAGTACAATATACCACTTTCATTTTGCGGGATATGGAACATAAAATACATGTACTGCTTGTTATTCCATTATAAATTGTTCGTCATTGTACCATGCTTTAATAAAATAAACTTTTCCAAATACCAATTCATCTATTTTAACACCACTATTATTATCAACCAATTTGCATTAAAAAATAGGCAATTGGAATGTTGTTTAATCTAACTCCCATATTTGTTTGATAATGACAAAGTATGACATATTCACATAAATTGGATTTGTTTCTTTATTACCAGAAACATGCATCACTTCAGCCACATGTGTAACTCCACTATTTTTAATGGTACCATCATCATCATGCTCATGTATATAGAATGTATAACCATTAATTACATAACCATTGTAATAAAATACATACACACTTGGTCATGTGGCTAACCATCAATGTCATTTTAAAATTGAATTTGGATTTTCAGCTAACTCATTAAAAATATGGTCCTGAAACCATCCTTTAAACGGGTGACTATGTGTATTTGATATCCATTTTTCAGCCCTTGATGGATTCAACTGCATAAGATTTTCTTTGTGGGATTCAATATAAGGAGAAAGCTCCTAACTGTTATGCAAAACATAAATGTGGGCCAACTCTTGATCTATTATATTGATTGTCACAACATCTTTTCCAGAAATTTTGCCACCCTTAATGCATCCAGTGTGACGAGATTTCAGGAGACCAATGATTTCCACATTAGATAAGTAATAGTTATATAATTCAATGGCTTCCTCAACAATATATACTTCCTAATACAAAACTCTGGCTAACATCTATTTTTGACATACCCTTTCAAAATCTTCATATACCGTTCAATGGGGTACATCCATCTATAGTACACAGGACTACAAAGATAAATCTATATCACCAAGTGAACCATCAAATGAACCATCATATCAAAGAAGGATGGCAGGAAGAATATTTCTAATTCCCATAATATGATGACAATTTCTCTTTTCATAGCTGGCAATTTCGTCGTGTCTAAAACTTTTTGTCATAGAGGTTTGAAAAAGAAACATGTTTTGGTTAATGTATGATGAACATTCTTGGGGAAAATGAAACATAAAGCTATTAGAATTAAATCTTTCATCAAAACAAGATATTCATGTGATTTCAAACCTTTTAACATCAAATAATTCATTGAAACAATGTTCTTAATATTTTATAAATACCCCTCTAGAACCATTACATCATTGAAGAAGTTGAAAAACTGATATCTATCCTCCCAAGAAAGAGTATAAGCAGCTGGAGGAAGAAACATTCAATTTTCATTCATCATGGGAGAAAAATCTTCCCATATTCCCATGTCAACCATGTCTAACCTTACCTTAATTCCATCATTTGTTTTTCCTGGGGAATTTATAAACATTCCAATAACACTATCACATATATATTTTTCCACATGAATCACATTAAGAAAATATCTGACGTACATACAATTCCAGTATGGTAATTCCAAAAAAAACTGATATATTATTCTAACTGATTTTCGGACGGATTTTCAAAATTGGTTTACAAAAGAGAGTGTTCATTTCTTTTACATTCTCAAATAGCTGATCACCTATTAGTGGAGGCATTTTTGTACATTTTTTTGAACTTCCATTGAATGATGTCGTCCAAGATCAGTACTTATGACGACAATATAAATACATATGATGTCCTAAAAACACATATTTTGATGAATATTTCATCCTAATTGATTCTGTATATTCTTCGCCCATAGGACCCCCTTGAGTTACTTTAATCCCATAGCCTAAAAATTTTCCATATACTGGGAAATCATTTATCCTTCCATTCAACATCGCTCTCTACATGAATTATTCACTTTTATATGCATCATACAACATAACACCTGAATCCAAGAATAACTATAAATCCTTTATCAAATTATCCATATAAACATCTTTCTCATTACCTGGTTTTTTGTTCCAGATATAATCGTAGATAACATGACGAATTTCTGTTTCATGCATAACGAGGGTGGGATGTTATAAATTACCAACATAACTGGCTCTATAATCTGAGTGCTATTTTGAAAAACAAAAATATTCAATCCATCTGTAAATAAAGAAAGAAACTGTTTTCTTGACTCATTTCCAAATTTAGGATACTTGTGATGAATTCTTTTCCATTGAGGAGAGTCGTTTGGGTGACATAATTTCCCATATTTATTTCTTTTCTCTGCATTCAACGACAATTTTCATGCAGTTTATTCAATTCCATATAGACACCTAAACCTTGGAATGATGGAATGTACCATACAACATTCATAGGACTGGATTCATCTTTCATGTATCAGGAAGCACCATACATTGGGAATTCTTTAAGTGATTTTTCTCATTGAAAAAATATCCAGTCTTTCATCAAGGCATGTATTCTTTTTTAAATCATACTCATCGATCGTAGAATTTGTTGAGCTCCATATGTCTGGCATGGGAGCTCATTATCTTCCAAGAGAATTTCCATAAAGAGAGCAATTAGTTCCATAAAACTGAAATCACTTAATTAGATTCCTGCTTTCAATTTATACAACTTCAGTACAAGTGACAATGCTGAATATTTGGTGCAACCAACATATAATGGCATCTTTGCACAACTCTTTCACTTCTCAAACAATTTTGGGAAATCCCAGAGTCCATCTTCAACTATCCTTGTCATTTCCTCAATATGTTATTTATCATCATTGACATGTGTAATCACATCCTCCATGTGGTCTTCTTCATTATCCATATTCTTAATCATTAATGATCCACAAAATGTAGTTTTATCCCATCCAGTTGCTACATTCTCTTTTCCTCCATGTTTATTCCAAAATTTATAACTCTGATCTATTTTGCGACATATGAAATGTTCTTCCTAATCCATAAAAGTAATTAGTTTAGAAAAAACAACAACATAAACATGGAAAATGGATTTTAGAAGGATCCATTGTGTGATCCTTTGCAAAATTGATGAATTCTTTCACTCCATTCTCATAATCTATTGTCAAATGATTATTATTCATCCAATTGTTATTCATATCCATCCTATTTGAATCTGAAATATTATTATTTATGATTAAAATACACAAACAAAGACTTCCAAATATAGTATAATAGAACCACTTATTTAAATATAGATTAACAGAGCCTAACCATTTCCAATAATTATTCTAAAATCACTCGAACCTGGATAGAACCCCCATCAAAATCAACACACTTTCCATCCCCCTTACCATTTGTTGTATCACCCACCACCTTTTTAGGAAAATATTAAACACACTTTTAACCCTTCCTACCATCCACCTCATGCATAATTAAATAATCACATTAAACAACCCAAAACGAGTGACCAAACTCAAATAAAATGAAAACAAGGATACAATGTTTATGAGATAACTAATATAGTAGATAAATTTCTATACACATGTCCATTAGATTAGAAAATTTCACATCAATTTAGGTAAAATAGAAATATGCTTCATATTTTTCTTATGAGTAATTAAATTTGGAGAAACACACTAACCAACTAAATAGAATTCTTATTTTCACAGGAATTTTCCGGTAAAGAGGGATAAATAATTCCATTGAAAATAATTCAACTGAACCATTTGGTATCAATTTATAGAGGTTATTGTTTAATAAAGGGTTGAGGTCAATAACTCAGGATATAGTCATGCTTAGAATATCAAACCAAACTCATCACATCCCAAAATTTTATCCACAAATATAGGACCATCCGACTAAATAAAACTAAACCATATTAAATATTAGAATAAGAAAAAAAGTAAATAGACCGGTATGAGTGGATAAATCACCAAATATCAAATATGGGAAGATTAGAATCTAACATCGTTGAAAGGAATCTCCAATACAGGAAGTAGGGTTCGTGGGGAGTAGGGTCTAGTGGGGAGGAATGGAAGTAGGGTTCTCAGGGAGGGGGATCTGTAGAAGGGGTTTAAGTGGGGGGATAAGGAGTAGGGATAATAGGGACAGAGTAGGGAAGTGGTGGAAGTGTAGGGCTAGTAGTGGAGGAGTATAGAAGCGATGGTAGAGAGGAAACAACTGTCAAGTGGTAGTGACAGCATATTGAAAGTGGCAAAGAGAAGATCGGGGGCGATAGGGGAGTCGTCACAGGGGTAGAATCCCATGAGAACTTAAGGGAATGATAAACAGAGGGCACTGTGAACCCTATTTTATAAAATGGTACTATGGTTTTATCAGTGCTAGTAAAGCGTTGATAAATGACCCCTTTATCATCACAAAAAATATAGCGTTGATAAATGGTTTCTTTATCAACGCTTTTATAATGATGATAAAGTGTGCTCATTATCAGTGCTATAAAGGCACCGATAAGGATAACCGTTTATTAGTGATTGAATTTTAGCACATAAAATGTGGCCCTTTATCAGTGTTTTCAATTATAAATGATAAAGAGTTACCTTTATCGGAGCTTTTTTTGCTTAACACTGATAAAAGGTTGAACTTTCCTTTCTTGTTTTTGTAGTAGTGCTATGTTTTCACTATTCACTTTGTAGTATCTCTAAATATAAATAATTTTTTAGTATAAGTTTTGGTTTCACGTCTATAACCTTGGAATCCTATAAATCCTTGGTTATAGAGTATTCTTTTTTAAGGATCCAAATTCTCTAAAATAGAGACTCCAAATTCATTGAAATTTAGATTCCAATTTTTCTGAAATTTAGACTCTGAATTCTCTGAAATTTAGAATACATATTCTATGAAAATTAGACTCTAAATAATCTATAATACAGATTGTTAATTCTCTGAAATTTAGACTCTGAATTCCCCAAAATTCAGATTCTGAATTGTCTTTTATTTAAAATCTGAATTCTCTGACATTTGGATTCCAAATTCATGTAAATCAATATTCCTAATTCTCTGAAATTCCATGCCTAAATTTATCATAATTCTAAGTTAGAATTCCTTAGAATTCGGACTTCGAATTATTTCAAATTTGGACTCTGAATTCCTCATAATTTGGACTCTGAATTATTTTGAATTCTGTATCTAAATTTATTATAATTCAGAATCCGAATTCATTGGAATTCAGACTCTAAAATCTATAGAAATCGAGTTCTGAATTCCATGGAAATCAAGATCTGAATATCCATGACATATAGAATCTGAAGGTTTATTGGTTAGGATCCAAAAATTATTTTTCCTAGACTCCAAAAAATAAATTTGGTCAAGCAAATTCATTTTCCTTACATGTATTGTGAAATAATGTCATACAATCTTTTTCCAACTAACCATTTTTTAGTGACACGTGTACATGTACCTATGATATTTTTGAAAAATTATGACTATTGGAGGAGGGAGTTGACTATTGGAGAAGTTCATATAAATAGAAGCTTGTTTGAAAGGGCTCAGAACTACGAAAAATTATTCTATCACACTAGAGATCGCATGCTACTGAAGTGATTTCTAGAGGGAGTGACTCTCATTGTGTGTGCATACTGAAAATATTATTTAGATTGATTTGTGCAACTCTAACTGTTATTTTAGACAATCGAGGGCTTCCAGGGATAGAAAGATAGACATGGGAAAAACCTAAATGTTCATGCGCTTGTGGGGATTGCCTGAAAAATTCTGATATTCCTATTGAGGGCTTACCCTAGTGTGGGTAAGACAGACTTTCTGGAAAGTATAAATCAAGGGTCCGTTATCAATGGTTGTCGGATACCCTACTCTATGGGTTAAAAGATTTCATACCTATTACTAGTATTGTTTCAAGTTTATTTCCATTGTTTATTGGTAAATGAAAAATGTATAACCTTCTTATAAATTCTGATACATTTTTATACTATGATAGGTAAGATTCTATATTCTTTAAGGTAGAATATTTTCCTTGTAAAAATTCATTATTTTTAATTTCCAGAACCATATTTTCGGAAACTAGCATGTTTGTAGAACTAAAAGTGGTCTTGTGAATTTACCTTGTTTAACATTTTTAATCATAGTTTTTCCGTATATTTAAAAACAAATGTTTTAAAACATACAGTTCAACGCCCCCCCCCCCCCCGCCAACCTATTAATTGAGCATTTACATCATTATTTTGATCCTTCAGATATTAAATATTCTTCATCCAAGATTTATCACACAATACAACACCACGTACAGGAATGAAAAATAAGAGTGTGAAATTTGATTATTCAGAAGAATGTGATGTATCTTTTCAGTTGTTTAAGGGAAGAATGAATTCCCCACAGATATGGATTCTTCCAAATCCATGTAGAAGCTATATTGAATACTATTATGTATGAGGCATTAGGACTGGAAGAGTTTTGTTGTTGGATGACTGAGTCGTCATGTACGTCCCTCTTAGTTGAGGCCTCATGAGTGGTACTACCCCACAGACATCCTCTTGCTCGCTTCTATTTCGAGTGCCTTATGTTGTTGTAGACATCGTATCCTAAGAGAGTATCTTATGGTATACAGTGATCACTAAATCCTCAAATATTTCTACATACATAATCATCTAAATCTCATACAACACAGGTAAGTTGGGTTCCTATAGACATTTTATTTTTATCTTTCCTACAAGCTTGGAAAGAGGGATTCAGTTGTAGGTTAATTGATCCAAAAAAATTAGACATAGGTAGTTCTGAAATCCAATTATGAATAGAATTTTGTGTCCTTATTATTAGATATAAACGTTGAGGTTCTGGAGGGCCCTGACCAAACTATCCTCTCAGCCTTAGTGGTGAATTATACTCTTATAGAACATGTATGAATGAGGCAGTAATATAATCATGATGTCCTTTCCCATAGGGAAAACATTTTTGATGATAATACATCTTCACGTTGGAGCATGGAAGGGGATGATACCTTATTATTCCATGGGTGTTTTTGGGTCCCAAAAAATATCAAATAGAATATGGGTCAAATTTTCCACACCTTGACATGGTCCGTTCACCCAGATGAAACAACAATGTATTAGGATATTCAGATCTAGTATTGGTTTCTGGGGATGAAATGTGATATTGAAGGCTTCCTCACTAGTTATTCCACCTATCAGTTGGTGGAGGTGAAACATTAGTGGCCGATAGAGATTCTGCTACCATTATCTAGACCTGAGTGGAAATTGGGATGATGTATCAATGGATTTGATGACCATTTTACCCATATACCCTTGTGGAAAAGATATAGTGTGTGCTTTTACTCATCATTTGATGATGGTTTCACATGTTTTACCTATACAGGAGACCATCATGGTAGAAAATCTTGAAATTGCTTTGTCATAGAGGATTTATTTCATCATGGTGCTCCTCATTCTATCATTTCTGAAAAATGCTAATTTCATGTCATATATCATGAAGTGGTCATATAAGGAATTGGGTACACAGTTAATTCTAATCTTCGTCTATCAACCACACACTGATGGATAGATGGAGCATAAAATATGGGTACTAGAGAACATGATCTATTACTCTTTCCCGGTCATAGGATGTTATTTAGATAAGTACATTCCTACTGTGGTTTTTTCTTATAATAACAGCTTTCATGATACAATCATGATGGATAATTATGAATCTTTAAATAGTATGCTTTAATTATCACCTCCATGCTGAATATATGATGGGGAAGTAGCTATTCTTCAACCATGTCTCGTGCAAGAGAATATAAAGCATGTCCGGTTAATCAAAAAGTGCATTTTCACATCTCAGCCCAAACAACATTCTTCTTCCAATAAATACCATTTTACTCTTGAGTTCAATGTTGGATAGTGGGTTCCCTTGCTAGTCTCCCATAGGTTTTTTCATAGACATATCTTACTACAAGGTAATATCTTGTAGAGGTTCGTTAGACCCTTCAAGATTGTGAAACAAATTGAACCAGTTCTTTACTAGTTATAAATTATTCCGATATATCAGTCTATTCATGATGAATTTTTTGTATCTTAACATGGATAATACTATCCATACATGACACCTTTATTTCATCATAATGATGTTGAATTGGATATGTATGCTTCCTTTAATGAGTATTCATATCGTATTGTGTATTGGAGTGTAAAGACACTCTGAGGCAAGTTAGTTCCTCTAGTATGGGTGATATTGAACAACAGTTGAGTATAGAACAAGGCATGGGGGTGGGAGTATCATTTTTTTCTCATTGGATAGAACTCCTTACTTATGATACCTCTTTACACTCATACGACCGACTCAGGTATGAGAATATTTAAGGAAGGGAGGTTGTAACAACCATATTTCTAATGAATGTATCGATCATTAGTTTTTCAATTTTAATACCTTAAATTGACCTAATAATGATGTATAATCATGAAAAGGGGGTCACGATAGCATCCATGGATTGTTTGGAACCAGAATCTCTGAAATGGAAAAACATACTAGGCCGCAAAGTTTGTCTGCAACTACAAGACCCTGGGCACATGGCTGTGCAGCTATTTACAGATTCGGTATAGAGCCTTTTAACATGGTCTTCACATAGTAATTAAAACATTTCCCCTAATTATATGGGGTTACCCTTATCTACATACAACCTTTAACAGTTGGCACGTGGATTGGAAGCCATACGCCTAAACTCTGTGCTTTGATATTCTGTGGTGAATTTAATTTTTCCACGCTTTTATGTTATAAGTTTATTTCTTCATTCCGCTTGGTTATCCAATATCCATGACCTCTTATTATTCTTCTTTGATCTCAAAAATAACAACATCATGGAATAAAAGAATCTTCTAGGTATGGTGTCTTCTCTTCAATCCAGTGAAAGCATTGGATCCATCTCATTAATCTCCCCAGGACTCTCAACTCCTGTAAATTTTTCCTAGAATATGTTTCACTATTTTAGTGTAGGATCATAAGCCATATTTTCATGTAATTTTACCATTTCATTTATATAATCTCTCCTCCTCCAAATCTGAAGCTGATATTGAGCAAAGAGTCATCTACGACATTGAGGTAGATGGTCACATTGTTTTCCCTTTGAGTATTGAATATTTTTTAATTACGCTGTCATGCCATATAGATACATTTGTTAAGAATCCTATATATATCAATTAATTCATGTCTAATTGATCCATAAATCGTGTTATATGCCTACTGAAATAGTTTTATGGTTCATAGATAGTATTTACCTCATATAGTCACCACATGGGTGTTCCATGATAAATTGGCAATTTTTGGTAATTTTTTCAAACTACCTGGAACTCTGGGTTCCTTTTGGTTAATATTTAAATTCAATTTCCCATGGAATATGAGTGTTAAATGAAACCAATATTATTTATTTTGGTCTTGTACCTCTAATAGTAGTAATTGTTTAAGTGGAAAATTTCCTTAATGGTTATGTCATCGTTTAAATGACATGTTGTGCTTATAATTGGTATTCCATCATGTATTCATGTGTTTAATGATCTAAAACACCCCTTTAGTGTTTATAATATCTAGCTAAGGGAATTACCAATGCACGCTTTTCCCCACTTGACTACGGCCCCATTAAATTCCTAATGAGCCTCATGAGGCGAATTTCATTATTATTATGAATCAAATGGATTATTTATATGCAATAGCTTATGTATGTTGGATTTATTTGTAATGTTAATTGGCCTCCTATGTAATTTCACCATCTATTTTGGACCCCCCCAATGCCTCTATGATTCTTATAACATTAGTCATCATTGTTTGTTTAGTTGAATGGAATTAATGGATTCATTGAACTGGGATATCGAAATTAATGTGATTTAATGAATCATGCCTATATTATATTATGAAAGTCTATGAAACTTATATGTATATGGGATATATGAATGAAATGGAAAAAATGTAAATACCCTGAATTCCCATGGAAAATTATTATTTTTTAAATACATGGGAATTTTACAAGTGTGAATAATTTGACGGTGCTTGATTATGAGTCCTAGTGTGCCTGGAATCAATTTCAGAAGTTTTTCTCTGGTATGTTCAGTAAACGTGTGAGCGGGATTTTATAACTCTTGAACCAGTGCTCGAAATCGAATTCCAAGGGAATTGTTGAACTCGTAGCTTCGGTTACTTCTTAGTAAGACCTTCACCACATTTTTGTTTTAATGTTTTTGGAAGATTAATTTTTTGGATTCATTAATAACGTTAAAGAAATAAGGTGATAGAATTTTTTATTTCATGGTGGTTATATGCTCCAAGAGGAGGTTAGTGTTGGGGGCCTCACACCATAACCTCCCATGAGAGGTTATGGAGGTGGGGCCGACCCACACATAACCTCTATTGGGAGGATATTTTTCATGGGGACCACAGGGGCTTTAACCCCTTGCAACTCTCTATAAAGGGGGGGAAGGAACCCTTGAACATCCCCCACTTATTAGATGTGCCAACCCACGTATAATTAATTGAACCCCTTTGTTTAATTAATTCAACTCTTCAATTCTTTTTAATTCAATCCAATGATTAAATAATAGAAAAAGCTATTATTTCATTAGGTTGGAAATTCATTTGGGTGGGATTTGAGAGAGAACTTCATTCTCTCAATGATGAATGTGAAGAACACTCCTTCCACAGAAGATCAACGAACACCATCTTCATCCTTATTCTACCAGGGAATGAAAGGGAAGTGTCACCAACAATGAAAGCGGATGCCATCCTTGGATTGTTCTTTCTCGATGACAAAGAAACGACATCACCTTTTTCCCGCAACTTCGTCAACGAACAATCATCAAGAAAGGTAGAGGGATTTGAGTTCTTTTTTCCCGTTCTAAATCATTAATATATTGGTATTCATTATACAGAATGTTATCAACATAACATGTGGGGGGGTTCGGACCAAACCAACATGGACGACCTTTCCCCCTTTGGTTGATCTTGTTTGTTGATGATGGAGGAACATACCGTGGAAAAAAATGGCGGTTGGCTACGGGCCGACCGTGAAAGAAACTGGTAGCGCAAAGGCCGTCGGGATTCCAAGAGGGCACGACACCGCCTCGCAAGGCAGAGGAGAGCCGCGACCTCGAAGGTCCATGGTAGAGGGTCACGGCGCCGCCAGGCTGTGCGGAGGAAAGCAGGAGGCCGTGACAAAAGTGGGTCGCGGCAAAGGGGTGTGGCATCGTTGCGCCATGCCAGTGGTGTTGGACCACAACCAAAGCTTGCCGCGGTGGGAGAGTAGGTGCGTAGATTCGTAGCACCATGTTGGAGAAGACCCGTAGCCTAAGGCCATGGTGGACATGGGAGGGCAGCCGGCAGAGCCGGCCGACAGTGCAGGCTACACAAGTAGGACCCTTCGGGTCCCACAGTTACACGGGCCAGCGCCATGTGCTGGATGTTACGAACCAGGGGCCACCCCCGGCATGGACAGCTAGGCAAGGCCATGCGGATCGTTGGGCCGGACCACAGAGCCATCCGGGCCAGCCCGCTTTTGGGTTGGGTAGCCTTCGGGTCGGGTCAGACCCACAAAACGGGTCAGACCCTAGTCCGGACAGATCTCGGGTTGGGTCAGGTCGGTTCAACAGCGTCTGACCGGACCCGAACCCATCAGACCCGATTACACCTAATCGCCCCTAACTTGGGCTACGAGTGTCCGATCGACGAACCATTTGTGAAAATGGAAATTTTGGAACGAGATGATTCATTTGGCATATCCCACTTTTTTTGGACATGGTTGGAGTACGGTCAGGTTGGTTTGAATGTAAAAACCAACTGGGCCCCTGGGACAGAAATTCCAATAACTCACAGACCGGGCGTCAGATTGACATGCCTCCCATTGAATTGAGACCCCTATGAGGTGGAGGTCCTTTGAGATACTTCCACATGATACATTGTGACATTTGGAGTATTGAACAGTAGCTCATGGAGCGGAACCTCCCTGAAACGAGCTTACAGAGTGTGGAGACCTAGTATCTGACAGACCTGATGATTGCTGGACCGATTCGACACTGATTGATTTGACTAGCACAGTGGGGAGCGCCTTGTAGTTTGAGGCAGACCCATGGTGGAGGAGCACCCAATATTTGGGGGAAGACCCACGGTACACGACAGGAGGAGTAAATCTGCAGGCTATTAGGGGGAGTGCCTGGTATTTTGCGGTAGACCCACAGCGGACGGAGAGCCTGGTAGTTGGCAGTAGACCTGCGGTACTCGATAGGAGGAGTACCTCAGTAGTAAGAGTCTACTGAAAATCACCTCGGTGTCACGATAAGCCCACTATACTCAATAAAGGAATAGTTCCCCAGCAATTGTTGTTTCGATAATGAAAGACTGGGTTTGAGCTGAGTCAATGACCATTGTGTTTTCCACATGATTGAGATGTGATACTTGATAACATAGGTATATGTATTGGCATAAACCAAAGAAATTGTTATCCGTTGATTTCAAACTTTTTGGTTCATCCTTTTTGGATTTTGTGAGACCATGAGGGTCTTGGGGTCCCTACTGAGTATCATTATACTCACCCCTGCACAGGCTATGGCCGCATGTTGTTGTGTTGGATGCAGACGATGGACAACGCTGACAGAGGCCGTGAGCTCAAGGACAGGATGGTACTCGGAGGAGGACCTTATGATGTATCAATTCAAGGAGGATTCTAACAGATGTGGAGTGTTGTGGATGCCATATGTACCTAACCTTCATGTAGGAACACCGGAGGACGATCCAAGAGCTGCTTTCAACTTTCATCTGTTTGTCCCTTTTTTAGTTGTACTTTCTTTCAGTTGTATTTTTACTTTATAGTTGGGCTTGTATTCTGGACCCCTTTACTTTCAGCACACTTGTTATACAGATTTTACTTAGTGTAATCTTCCTCTTGTACTCTGGTTGTGTGTGTTTATGATTTATAAAGGCAATTCCTTCCCAGTTTTAGGGAATTACGCCTTTGGGGCTAGTCGTTATCCCTTAGCCTATAGAAGGCAGGCTTGGTTTAGTCATGATATGGGCACAGTGGGATGGGTTGTGACAAATTAGTATCAGAGGAAGTCGGTTCTACCATAGAATTTAGGACTCTGATAATTCTTTCTGTGAAGAAATAGTGTTAAGGGTACTAAGTGTGGTTTTCAGTTCAGGGAGTTCAGTGTTTGTCCGGGTGGTCGACATATCAATACACCAGGACCCTGACTTCTGATTTCTGACTAAGATCATGAAAACACTCATTTCAATTGTGTTTTCAAATTTTTTTATTTTAGTCAACTAAACCAGGTCAGCTCTCCAGGTACAGTCTTTTGACTGTGTCACATCTGTTTCTTTCAAAATGCCTCCCTACAGAAGCCCAGCTAGATCCCTGAGATTCGTACGTACTAACAGCCCACCAAGCGACAAGGCCTAAGTACATGGCCCACTTTCAATTGGGACAACAGCGGTACTACTCTCCATTGGGCCACCGATGCCACCAGCCCCAGCAGCAGAGAGTGCACGCCGCTTGAGCACGCTGCACGAGTTCCAACGCCAGAGGCCACCAAGGTTCAGGGGAGAGACGGACCCGCAGGTGGCAGAGGATTGGTTGGAGGCTGTGGTGAGAGTCATCATATGGGTAGGGACACTAGCCGACTTCATGGTGATCCATGTTGCCAGCCTCCTTCCGGCAGTAGTAGGCAGATGGTGGAGCATGATGCTCTAGATGAATGATGAGGCATCACTTCAATGGGCAGACTTCAAGAGCCTATTCTGGGCAGAGTTTGTACCAGCCACCCTTCAAGTGGTGTGAATACAGGCGCTACTTCATCTGCAGCAGGGCAGCATGAGTGTAGCTCAGTACTCAGTGAGGGTCAGTGACCTCTCACACTACTCCACTGATATGGTTTGAGGCCCATTTTTCAGGTTCTTGATCTTTGATAAGGGACTCAGGTGAGAGATCAGAGCATCAATTATCTCCCACAGCATCCCGACGCAGACAGGGGTGTTGGAGCGAGCCCTCCTAGTGGTGAGTTTCCTTGCTGATCATTCTCCAACAGTGAGACCCACCACTAGTCAACATGCAGCAGAGTCTTCTGTAGCTGGTAGTAGATAGATGAAATGGTGTTCCAAGAGGACCATACCTATAGGTGGTCGACCGCACAACTCAGGATCGGTTGTATAGGGCACCTAGAGTGTAGACAGAACAAGTCATTCCAGGAGCAGATAGTGTTACACCTATGGCAGGATTGGACACATGGATCGTGACTATCCGACCCACTGCTCTGATGATCAGCATATTGTTGAGGGACCTCCTAGGCAAAGTCATAAGTTCGATCGAGGTGGTTCGTAGGGTGAAAGAAGACCTGGAAGAGAAGCTGGTCATGCAGCTAGCGGTAGATGACATTACGAGGTGCAACTTCCACCACCACCAAGAGGCCCACCTCAACCACAGTAAGTGGGTGGAAGGTTAGAGCTTAGCTTCAGGCAGCAGATGCTTATAATCATGGTGCTACAAAGATGATATGAGGTACTATTTGTGTCTATTCCACCATTGCTGCAATTCTTATAGACACAGGTTCCAGTCACTCTTTCATTGCCACTGCCCTCGTTCGGAGCTTGGAGATTCCGATGGAGCCGTTAGCTTGATCCTTACGACTAAATACTCATACAAGAGAGGACTCGATGATTACGCACTGGTGCCGGTAGTGTGAGCTTACACTAGGAGGCAAGAGCTTTAGCTGGGATCTTCTCATAGAAACATCGAGGGCCTAACGACGTCATCTTGGGTATGGACTGGTTATCTACAGTCCATGCTCATATTGACTGTATTAGGCGCAAAGTGTTGTGTGTCTATAGGGATGGGACTAGGTCCACCTTCACCGGCGACAAGGGAAGCATTATAGTACAGGACGGACTTACTCGAAGGAGGGTGCAGTAGGATCACTCACCCGTTGGCTTGACTTACCCTCAGAGTAGTAAATGTGGAGAGTCCAACATATCCTATAGTAGTGGACCAGTACTCGGATGTTTTCCCTAATGATGTTCCAGTACTACCTCCATGCAGAGAGGTGGGAATATACATTGACTTGTACCCCAAGAAGACACTGATATCTACTCCTACATATCAGAAGGATCCCGCCAAGCATCGTGAGCTGTGGGTACAGAAGGAGGACTTGTAGGAGAAGGGATTCATCTGGCCCAGTGTTTCTCCCTGGGCAGCCCCGATTCTATTCGCCAAGAAGGAGGATGGGATTTTGAGGCTCTGTGTCGACTATCGTCGACTAAACTACGTGACCATGATGAACAAGTACCCACTCACTAAGATTGATGGCCTCTATGATCAGATCAAGGGAGCACGATGGTTCTCGAAGATAGACCTCAGATCAGGCTTTCACCGGCTCATAGTTTGGGATGAGGATGTGTAAAAGATGGCCTTCAGGTGTCGATACATCCACTATGAGTTCTTGGTTATGCCCTTTGGTGTAACCAAATCTCTAGAAGTGTTCTTGTGTCTCATGAATAGGATCTCCCAACCATACATTGACCACTTTTTCGTGGTCTTCATCGATGTCATTTTGATCTACTCGACTACTAATGATGAGCATGCCTACCATTTTGCAGGTAGTAATGGACACACTCTGGGAGCACCAGCATTATGGTAAGATCTCAATGGGCCAATTTTGGATTCAAGAAGTTCACTTCATGGGACACTTCATCTATGAGGCTGGAGTTGTATTTGATCCAGCGATGATTGAAGCGGTACTTTCTTGGGAGCCACCCAGATGTGTGACAATGGTACGATGTTTCTTGGGCTTGGCTAGATAATATCGGAGATTCGTGCTAGACTCTTCTACAGTTGTAGCACAACTTTCATCCTTAAAGAAGTGGGGGAAAGCGTTTGTGTGGTTGGAGAGATGCCAGTAGAGATTTCAGGAGCTGAGGAAGAGGCTGGCTAGTGCACACATCTTGAGGCTTCCAGAGGAAGGCATAGGTTATGTAGTCTACTGTGATGCATCAGGGACCAGACTCGGGTGTGTCATGATACAGGAACAGTCAGTGATCGTGTATGGTTCTCAGCAGCTGAGACAACATGAGCAGAACTACACTACCCATGACCTGGAGTTAGCAGCAGTGGTCTTCGCCTTGAATATGTGGCCACACTATCTTATGGGAAAACGTTCTACCATGTAATATGATCTCAAGAGTCTCAGTTATATCTTCTCTCATAAGGACATGAACCTGACACAGTGGTTTTGGCTTGAGTTCTTCCAGAACTATGACTTCGAGATAGTTTATACTCCTGGGAAGGGGAACGTTGTTGCTGATGCACTCAGCTAGAGGTCTAGTATACAACTCATAGGAGAGGAGATAGAGTAGTTGGACACTTTAAATATATCCTTTGTGGATAGGGATGGATCATCCTATCTATATTCTCTCACATTCACTCCCCCACTTCTTCATTGAGTTATAGACGTGCATCATGGGGACGCTGACTGTGAGATAGGATGTACTCAGATATACCTAGGGTAACCACATTATATATTTTCTGAAGGTGGGGAGCACGTCATCCTCTTCAAAGGACGTACAATGGTACCAGTTTCACTTCGGGAGGAAGGGTTGAGTGAGTTTCACACTTCCCCACTAGCGGTACATCTTGGGGTGGCAAAGATGTACGAGGACCATCGAGGACAGCATTGGTGGCCGGGTATGAAGAAGGGTGTAACAGAGTTTGTCTCACGATGCCTCACATGTTAGCAACTGAAGGTGGAGAACTAGGGACCAGCAGGCTTGGTTCAGCCCTTATAGGTCCCGCAGTGGATGTGGGATGTGATAGCCATGGAATTCATGATGGGTCTTCCACGTAAATCCAGGGGTCACGACTCTATTTTGGTGATCGTTGACCAACTCACCAAGTCAGCCCACTTCCTAACGATTAGAGAGAAAGGCTTAGTAGAGAGCTTGGGATGCCTCTACATGCATAATATTGCTCATTTTCATGGAGTACCTACTTATATTGTCTCCGACTGTGACACCCGATTTACTTCCCAGCTATGGAAGGTGTTGTAGGAAGCTTTCGGGACACAACTTCTCTTGAGAACCACCTTCTATCCTCAGATGGATAGTCAGACCAAGAGAACCAAAAAAACCCTTGAGCACATGCTTCGTACAAGTTTCCTCAACTTCGGTCGTAGCTGGGATGATGACCTACCTTTGTTGGAGTTTGCATACAACAACAGATATCACTCCACCTTCGGTATGACACATTTTTAGGCCTTGTATGAATGACCTTGCAAATATCCACTGTACTAGACATGCCCAGGGGAGTCAGTACTAGTGGGACTAGAGATGGTACGAGCTTCCACAAAGAAGGATCAGATCATTCAGGATAGGATAAAAACTGCACAGAGCAGACATAAGTCGTATGCTAATAGGAGATGGAGACCTCTGGAGTTCGAGGATGGCGACCACATCTTATTACGGGTCTCACCACGACGAGGCCTACATAGATTTGGCTGATGCGACAATCTATCTCAAAGATTCATCAGACCATTCCAGGTCCTCTGTAGTGTAGGTAAGGTGGCTTACCACTTGAATCTTCCACCTCAGTTGCACCGGGTGCATGACATCTTCCACGTATCTCAACTGAGGAGATATGTGCATGACCCATCCCACATCATCAACCACGGGGAGCTGGACATTGATGACTGGGCGACATTCATAGAGGTTCCAGTGGAGATTGAGGATCAATAGGAGTGAGTCCTACGTGGATGGTCGATACCTCTGGTGTGCGTACCTTGGCAGCACGGGAACCTCCAAGAGATTACATGGGAGAGGGAGGCTTAGATGCGTGCTCAGTACCATCATTTGTTCCCTTAGTTCAAGTTGTATATTATGGGGACGTAAAGCACTAATGTGAGGATAATGTAAAAACCTAGAATTCCTGTGGAATTTTTTTAAATTCATGGGAAATTTATGAGTCCGTGAGATTTGACGGTGCTTGATTCTGAAGCCCAGTGTGCCCGTAATCAATTTCCGAAGTTTTTCTCAGGTACATTCAGTAAATTTCCGAGTGGGATTTTTTAACTCTAGAACTGGTGCTCGGAATCGAATTCCAAGGGCACTGTTTAACTAGCAGCATTAGTGATTTCTTAGTAATACCTTTACCGCAGTTTTGTTTTAACATTTTTGGAAGATAGATATTTGGGATTCATTAACAATGTTAAATAAAAATAAAGTGATAGATTTTTTTATTTCATGGTGGTTATATGCTCCAAGAAGAGGTTAGTGGTGGGGGCCACCACACCATAACTTCCAATGAGAGGTTATGGAGGTGGGGACCGCACGCACATAGCCTCTCTTGGGAGGATATTTAACATTTGGACCAAACATGCTATAACCCCTTGTAACTCTCCATAAAGTGGGGGTGGAACCCTTGAACTTCCCCCACTAATTAAATGTGCCAACCCACATAGAATTAATTGAACCCCCAAATTTAATTAATTATACTCTTGAATTATTTTGAATTCGAGACAATGAATAAATAATAGAAAAAGCTATTATTTCATTTGGTTAAAAATTCCTTTGGGTGGGACTTGGGAGAGAAATTCATCCTCTCAACGAAGAACACGAAGAACGATCCTTCTACCGAAGATTGGCAAACACCATCTTCTTCCTTCTTTGACCATGGAAAGAAAGGGAATCATCACCGACGAAGAACGTTGATGCAATCCTCGACTTCTTCTTTCCCGGCATCAATGAAACGACACCACCTTTTTCCCTTGAATTCATCAATGAACAATTGTCAAGTAATGTAGGGGATTTGAGTTGTTTTGTTTCCCGTTCTACGTCGTTAATATTTTAGTATTCGTTATGCCGAATGTTATCAACATAACATGGGGGTTAGGACTGCACCAACATCGGGGACCCTTCCCCCTTTGGTTGATCTTGTTTGTTGATGACGGAGGAATGGACTGAAGTGAACAACGACAGCCAGCGACGGGCAGGTCGTGAAATAAACTGGCGGCCCAAAGGCCGCTGGGTCACCAAGAGGGCGTTGCACCGCCTCGCTACGTGGAGGAATTTCATGACCATGATGGGACGTGGAGGAGGTGAGCGGCGTTATCGCGCCACGTGGAGGGAAGTAGGAGGCCACGACCAAGGTGGGATGCAGTGGAGGGGCATGGCACAGTCGCGCTGCACCGGTGGTGTAGGACCGCGGCCAGGGTGGGTCGTAACAGGAGAGCAGGGGTGTGGCATTGTCGTGCTGTGCCAATGAAGACACGCGGCCTAAGGCCTCAATGGACAGCGGGGGGCAGCCGACTAAGCTAGCTGTCGGTGTGCACCACACAGGTGGGACCCTTTGGGTCCCTTGTTTACAGGGGATGGTGCCATGCACCAGCTGTTATGAACAAAGGGGGTGCGACTCCCCCCCCCATGGCGTGGCTATACAGGCCACGCGGCCAGCCGACCAAGCCCCACGGCCAACCATCGAGCCCCAAAGCTATCTAGGCTAGGCCATGAAGCTATCTGGGCCGGCCTCGCGGCCCGCCAGGCAGGGAGACATGTCCCGTCGGGCCAAGCCGCACGACTCGATGGGTCGGGCCCCACGGCCCGCCAGGCCGGGCCACCTTCATTCTGGGAAGCCCCTTTGGGTCGGGTAAAACCCATGTACCGAGTCAGACCCCAGTCTGGACCTAGGTCGAGTTGAGTCGGGTCAGTCCACAGGGTCGGACCAGACCTGAACCCGTCAGACCCGATTACACGTAATTGACCATAACTCGGGCTGTAGGTGTCCGATTGACGAACCGTCTATGGCGATAGAAAGTCTGGAACGAGATGATTCTTTGGGAATATCCGACTTGAGTTTTAGACACGGTTAGAGTATAGTCAAGTTGGTTTGAACCTAAATATCATCTGTGCCCCTAGGATGGAAATGCCAATAACTCACAGACCGGGCGTCCGATTGACGCGGTATCTATTGCGTTGAGACCCCTATGACGTGGAGGTCATTTGAGAGGCTTCCACTTGAGACTTCAGGAAATTTGGAGTATCGACCACTAGCTCGTGGAGCGGATCCTCCCGTAAACGAGAGTACAGAGTGTTGAGACCTAATAGCTAACAGACCTAACAACTGCTTGACCAATTCGTCTCTGAGTGATTCAAATAGCCCTATGGGGAGCGCCTGGTAATTGGCGGTAGACCCATTGTGGAGGATCTCCCGGTATTTGGCGGTAGTCCAATAGTAATCGATAGGAAGAGTACCTCTACAGGCTATTAGGGGGAGCACCTGGTATTTGGCGGCAGACCCACAGTAGATGGAGCGCTTGGTAGTTGGCAGAAGACCTACGGTACTCAACAGGATGAGTACCTCAACTGTCCAAGGTTAGAGAGAAGCACCTCAGTGTCATGACTAGACCACTATACTCGACAATGAAGGAGTTATCCAATATCTGTGTTTTTGATAATGAAAATCCTGGTTTGAGCTAAGTCAATGACATTTGTGCTTTCCTCATGATTGAGATGGGTAACTTGATATCTTAGGTATATGTATGGTCACATACCTATGTAATGGTTATCCGTTGATTTCATACTTTTTGGTTCATCCTTGTTGGATTTTCTGAGACCTTGAGGGTCTCGGGGTCCCTACTGAGTATCATTATTCTCACCCCTACACAGGCTACGCCTGCAAATCGTTGTGTTGGATGAAGACAACGGACAGTGTAGACGAAGGCCGAGAGAACCAGGACTGGACGGTACCCGGAGGAGGACCATACGACGTATTGGTACACAGTGGAGTCTAACGGACGTGGAGTGTTGTGGAGGTCATCTGTGGCTACCCTTCAGGTAGGAACCCCGGAGGATGATCCAGGAGCTTCTTTCACCTTTCAGCTACTTGTCCGTTTTTTAGTTTTACTTGCTTTATGTTGTATTTGTACTTTACAGTTGGGCATGTATTCTGGCCCCCCCTTTACATTCAGTACACTTTTTATATAGATTTTACTTAGTGTTTGCTTCCGCTTGTACTCTGGTTGTGACTGTTTATGATTTATAAAGTCAATGCCTTCCCAGTTTTAGGGAATTACGCCTTTGGTGCTAGTCTCCATCCCCTGGCCTATAGAAGGCGGGCTTGGGGTAGTCACGATACGGGCCTCGGTGGCGTGGTCCTGAAAAAGAAGATATTTTCCCATTCTATTTATACTTGTATAATGCCATTATGTAGGCTTTAATATGACGGTAAGGGACTGTTGTGCATGGAGATATCATGCTTTCTTACATTGGGTGTTGATAATGACATCTTGAAAAATTGATAATATATAGGAATTGGGTATTATGCTCCATGTTCCATGATTAGAGTGTTTCCATGATGTCTCACTCTCTATCCTGATTATTGTTGAATGGAATCTCTCACTCTATTAGGATGTAGGCCATGTACCATATTTTATGAGCCTCTAAGCTCATTAGACTTGTAATGGATGTATGAGTTACACCTCGATCAAGCAAGAACTAGAATTCCAGGTATATGTCCACTTACATATGGAAGTACTTGTTTCATATTTTTGGATTTAATATATATATTTAAATATAAATATAAATATACTATATGTTTATATATTACAACTATATATATAGTGACTATTGAAACATTCCATCCGGCAATGAGCTGAAGAAAGTTAACCTCCAGGTGTATGTTAGAAACTTGAGTAGGTTGGTCATTTATTTATTCATTATGTCTTTACATATTCTATTATACCTACACACTGTTTAGTTATGACCACTTCTTCTAATACACAAAGACAATGTTTTTTATGGCCTTCAAGTATATTATCTCACACATTACTCGAGCTAACTCTAGTACTTGAGAAGACTATTTTTTCTATTAGTATGTATAAGGGAAAGAACCCCACATCAATATATTGAGTTTCATACTTTTATATAGAGCTTAAGATAAGAGGATCATCCATAGGCTTAATATTCTTGGAGATATTTTGTCTCTTTTTTCCTTTATGTACTATTGTGTAGCATGCTTATATATCACATTATTATATGTATATTATTGAATTATATTCATTCATATATCAGAAACATCCATATAGTCTTTTGATATTCTTATAAGTAGTTCTGTAATGTTTTCCTTCCACTTATTACTTGTTCAGTTTTATATTTACACTTCCAATGTTTATTAATTCTCTCTGTTCATATATGATCCCACTACTATTGAACCTATCATATTGTATCTATTGTGATAATCTAACTTGAGGGTATAGTCTTCTCATTGTACCACCTTTACACCCTCACTTCTATTTGGTAGCCACTAGAATATGTGGAGGCTCGATTAAGGCCTTCTGACCAACCGGCATGAGGAATGAGCAAAGTGTACCCATGTTCTGGCTGTTACAATGATTTAATCAAATTCAAACTTCTATTAATAAATACTTCAATTAACAACATCAAAACATTATATGATTATTATTTTTGTAATGTTAGTATCAATGAGCATAAAATTAGAACTATATAATCAAAATCAGCACATTATAGGCTATAAATAACATGGGGATAAAATAGTTTAATTTACCCTATTTAATGATCCAATAGGTTTTTCACTTGCAAATAATTTCTAGAAGCACATTAAAATACACACTCCAAAATAAATACTTCAAATATCCATTTATCAAAGGTCAATATCATTACATTCTTAGAAATCTAGGTCAACACAAAATTATATTCCTCAAATAATACAAGAACCAACATCAGCATAAACATGGCTACTAGATACACAACTACATCTCTAACACCGTAGTTTGAAATTACCATATTACCCTCTACATCCCTCTTGAAACCCAAACAAATAGTGTATATATAGGGTGAATAAAACATTTTTAATAAGTAGGATCGTACCCAAATACACTCATGAAAATCTAAGAAGATCATCTTAATTCTCAAGTGAGAAAACAACAGAATCATAAAACACTAATCAGGTAAACTAGTTTACATCATCATAAAGGATAACTCACCAAATAAAACATATAAATATATAAATATAATAACAATATTGATAATATATGGACACCCAAAACTGCTACAAACTAATTTTCCTCTCTCATGCATTAACATTGTATGACCTGGTGCTCCCATCACTTCTGTATCCAATAGCCTCATGACATAACAAGCCTCATCGCAACTGGAAATCCACATATCTCATTCTATACTAATCACTTAATCAGAACCTCATTACAATGATAACATATTCCACCAACATAAAATCCTCATCATTCCACTACCACTTCCATGTAGTAAAATAGCTGGGTATCATGAACATGATAGAAATCAACCACATTCTCCCAAATTACCATTCACAACCCTCATAATGAACCAAATCATCCTCTCATAAATTATACCATATAGTGAAATATATCATGAAGATGTCATATTCCATGTGTAACATCCTCACCAACAACAGATAGTGTTGAATATAGGGTAGTTAACCGTCCCTCTCAACAACTTGGATGTTTGGGGAAAGAATTAAGAACTTAAAACCATTGGAGTTATGGTAAATACAGGAATTGAGTACGGTTCAACAAAAATTACAAGGAAAATAAAATGCATAATGGTTACATAAAATCCTGACAAATGGTTCCAAACACACAAAACACACATCTACTACCACCCCTGCATCACCATAATTGCACACCACCCATTTTAAAATAACATAACTAACTCATTAATTCCCACTTTAAATGTATACAACCACTCATAAATTTCATTTCACTTAATTAGCCACATCAATTACCAACCATATTTAGGTTTATTTATCATATTTTCATATTCTAATTAAACATAAATAACACATTTTCCATTTAGTTATTTACATCCCCAAACCGTTAGTCCAACTCAAGTTAATTTTATTTTGAACATAGTGTTAGAGTTGATATTCAAGAACAAAATATTTATACTTTTATTATATGTATATTTGAGTATTTTATTTTCAATAAAACATATTATTACATAATGTTTAATATTTTTATGAATTTAATAAAATAAAGTAAAAAAATGTAATTCACACATTGATAAGGTTGTATTAGTTCCTTGTTATGCTGAGAATATGGAATTGACCTTACAATATTCTAAAAATGGTATGTGGTTAGATACCATTTTATAATGGGGAACATGGTATATTGAATATATAGTTTGTTACCTAATAAGAATATGACAAAACATCTCATAAAGTTCACAAAGGGTAATATCCAAGCGGGAGATTATGAGAACGGGCCCATGAGTTGGAATTCTACTTACTTTGGTTCATCAGATATTCCTATTTATGAGCATGTGTAATAGTCAATAACCTATATTATTATTATTAATTCAAATTATGACATGAAAAATAGATTTATTTATAATATATTGATGATTCAATTCATGGTGATGTTGGATATGTTGGGTTTGCCTTGGGTGATGTGTTATTAATGAAAAGGTACATAAAGGATTAACCATTCAATCTATATTGAAGATTATATATCTACCCATTTATAGGAAGATAAAACTGATATTAAATTCAATGTCCATGATGTAATGAAATACCAATTTTTAATAATCTAATAATGGGGAATTAAGAGTATATGTTGGTCACACAGATTTGAAACCTTTTCAAGAGATATTGTGAAAAATTGATTATATTACAAAACAAGCATTCAAATGTGGTTTTTCATTTCAATGCATAATGTTATTTCTCCTAGTTTTCAGGTCCCATTGTTACATAATAATCATTTAAATTAGATAATTTCATCAAATTCAAATTATAATGAATGCTAGAGGGTCACAAACTATGTGTTCCTAATGATCTTCAATAAATTGTGTTTGAATTTAATTAATTGAATAAATATTATTGTCTTGAAAGAGGAATAATTTTATTATTATTTTATCGATATCAAATATTTATTTATAAATAAATAGATAAATAAATATTTCACTCTGTATTAAATAAATTCTGCAGGATCTAAATAGACCAATATCATTTATAGTGATATATATTAATTTGAATTCTGATAAAAAAATATTTATCACTATAGCAGTTAACCGATGTCATTAAAATAGTTACATTATTATTATATATAAAAAGGAAAAGAATGGCTTCTTTTAATATTTAAGGGCCCTTATACAATTAAAAAATATTTAAACCTAAACCCTGACTCTATAATTATCTGGGTATTTCTATTGTGTGGTGTTAATCAATAATAAATAATCGCTACACACAACATTCTTCTCTTTGAAATTAATACTTCCCTCATCCCTTCAATTACAAGAATAAAAAAATGTAATTTTTTAAGAGTATTGGATCTAGATTGATCAAGATTGAAGGATATAGATTGATCAAGCTGAATAGAAAAGATTATATATTATCCTCACCAGCACCTGACATTCAATAGGTGTTTCTCTAAGACCAAATGATCACATTAGGATTCACCCACAAAAAACGAAAATGATTAGAAATTGATTATAGTGGGGGTTATGGATAACCCGCTCTATATTAATTTTACACGGGTTTTGTACAACCCCCATTAATCACTGAATTCCGAGAGTGTTCATGAACTGCTATTATTCTATTTTATATAAGGGGGTTTTAACCATCTCTAAATTTTTATTTATTTTTTAAAATAAATTTCATACAAATATAATTATTATTATATATATTTTTTTTGTGAACATGTCTGCATATATGGATACATATATTAAAGAAACGAATTATATAAACTGTTATAAATTCATTATTAACATATATATATAATGAAATTATAAAAATACTATAAATAGATAAATATACATATACGAAATAATTTATACAAATATAAATATTGTTATACATAATATAAATGTAATTATAAATATATTTATTCAAATATAAAAAACTAATATATGGTTTTATAAATACTAAACATTTTTTATGATTAATATTATAAATATGTAATATTAAATAATTTTTTATAGTATATTTATATATAAATTAATTTATATTATATTAAGTATACAAATATCTAAAATGTATAAAAAATTAAATTAAATATATATATCATATATTTATTATATATAAATTTAAATAAACTATGTCATTATATTATATATATATTATTATACCATATTAATTATAAATTAATATTGTAAATATATATATCATTTAGTTATACTATATATATTACCAATTATATTAATTGATTTAATTTTGTGTTCATATGTATATGTGTATACAGGATATAATATAAATGTATAAAATTAAAAATGTAAATATATAATACAAAAATATATAATATAATATCTTTAAAATATAAATCATAAAACATATAAATGTATAGTATTTATATAACCAACATTTAATTTATTTTTAGTTTAAAAAATATCAGTAATAATAATAAAAATAATTAACAATATTATTGTTACACACAGACAGATATATATATATATAATTATATAAAAATATTATATATATATATATATATTATAATTATATTAAATTTATAAATATTCTATAAATACATAAATCCACACACACAGACACAAATATAGATTTGAATTTATTTATAAATATATATATATATATATATTTATTTATATTTGTAAATATAATTTTTTATATATATTTCCTATAGACATATAAAATATATATATATATATATTACACATAAATATAAAGAATAGATAAATATTATAAAATATATATATTATATATTATATAAAAAATATTATAAATTCACAAATATATTATATTATTTATATTTATATACACTAATATATATATTTAATCTGAAATTAATGTATCTTAATGAATAAAATTTATTTTATAAATTAATCAAAATTTTATCAGCTTGAGTGGTGAAGGCGTGAGGCTCTTTCCTTCTGCTCCGTTGTTTGATTCCCATTAGAGATTATTTTTATTCATGTAGCACTGGTGCCAATCTGGTTATGCACAATGGGGGTGGGCCTAAAGAGATTTGTTCCCTGGAGGAGGGGGTTGGTCATGGGCCTGAGTAGTTGGTCCTTGGTGGGTTTGCCCGGTGAGGTTGTGGTGGGTTTTTAGGGGTTTTCGGGCCTAGTATGGGGCATCTTGGTTATCCATGGGGTGTGGGGGAGTGAATTCTGGTGGGGTGGGGTGTCCCAGTGGGTTATGGGGTTTTGTTGGGGGTTATAAAGGGGGTGTGGGGGTGTGTCACATGGTTATCCTTGGGGTGGGTGGGTGTGTTCGTGTGGAGGGTGGGGTGTTTCATGGGGTTGTCTAGACATGGTTGGTGAAATATGTTTTATTCCGGGGTCTTGGGGTCCTAGGTGGGAAAATTATAAAAAGGGCAGTTTAGGGGTGGTTATATAAAAACCACCACAAAATATGGGATTTGGAATATCATTTTGGGGTAGTTATAACAACCCCTAAACTGATAATTATATTAGGGGTTGTTAAAACAACCCTTAATTGAGTTGATTACAATTTATTTAGGGTGAAATTATAGCGGATTAAAATCCCTTATAATCAAATATCCACTAAATACAAGCTCACCCTACCAGTGTTTTCCTAGGATAGCCTTTAATCAGAGTTGTTGGCCAGTATAGTGGTGGTTATTGGTAACTGACATTATTGTATTTAAAGGTGGTTATAACACCCTCTAAATGGAAAATAACCACTTCAAATCACTCTATTATTTTTTACTTACCATTAAATAAATTTTACTGTTGTATCCTCTATATGAAACAATTATAATCTAAAAAATGGTTTTGTATGATCTGTATAAGAATCGAATAAAGATCTTCATATCAGGTATTATTTTTTAGATATAATATATATTATTTATAAATTTAACAAGTAAATATCCTCTCTTGATTCTGTTTTTTATTATGTAAATATTTAATGTAAAATATATGTCTGTCATTTATTTTACTTCACGCACAATTTTAGAATTATCCATCGAATCTCAAAAAAATGTTATGTTTATTCAACTACCAAGTTCATCCACTATGCCAATAGCATTAAATTGGTTTTGGTGGGGTCACGTTTTAAAATTATAATTACTTATTTTCTAATTGATCGTTTATGTTAAATATATAGAGTACACACCATGTACACAAGTGAACTATATATGGATGTGTTGTTGGATACATGATGCATCGAGATGTAACTACACATGGTGAATTTATTTCATTCCATGTATATACTGGACTAAAATGGAACACAAAGTATCATATTAAATTTCATGTAAATGGATTACATATCATGTAATCTACACAATTTAATGGTGAAGGTCATTCTAATTGTGTGGCCAAATACACGGTTCGACACCACATGATACTAGAAGCCTAGAATATTAATGAAATATGTGACATCTAGTTATTGTACATGATTTTTAGTTCATTAATTCATACTTATAAAATATGATACTATACTTTTTGCCTATTATGGAGACACACATCTAGAGGAACACATAATATATTTCTAGAATACACATTGTGTAATCCCTCTTTTGAATGGAACTTTTCTTCATTCAACAGGTTTTGGTGAAACATGGAAGGCCTAATAGAAATTTCAATGCTAATTAGTACACTACATCTAGTCCCTCTAAGGTACTCTTCTAAGAACCATCTGTTTATTTTTGTTACACAGTATTCGAGGAACATGACATGTAGCATGTATGAACACATCAGATTGTCAACTAATAAAGGACATAATTAAATGACATTACACAATTTAATTTATCATTATAACCATATTACATTGATTGGGACCAGATGTTTTTAAAAATTAATTAATGATTCTAAAATATATAAAATTATCAATTAATTTATTTTAATTGTCTATAATTACTAGTTACGTGAATTATATTTCATTAATTCATTTAATGTAGATATTTATCAGATAATTTGTATGTTCATTATGATAAAATAAAATTAATTAATTAATGTAATATCATTTCTACTAATAAAAAAATTAATATATATAAATTTTATCCAGTGTACTTTTGTGTAACTACTGCTTGTGTATGAATATTCAGATTCATGATATATAACTGTTTATTTATTAACATTATGTAATTTAATTTGTTGCAATCTTTTTTAGTTATTAATTATTAGGTCAAATATGATGGCCTATGATTCATCCCACTCTCTTTTATTTTTTTTGTACATGAAAGTCCATGGATATTAATGTAATTCCCCTTAACCAATTATTATTTCCCCCTCCCCTCCATATGAGTTATAAATATATATTTTAAATGTATTATTACAAGGTTTATGAATGAGGTTTAAGAGAGAACTAGGGAAATACCAACCCTGGTGATACACATTTTTACAGGTGGAATAATGAAACTCATGACAAGACTAGAAGAATTAGTTTTTACCCATGGTCATTAGTTAATTTAATTTATTTTCAACAAATTATGTTTTATATCTTCTCATGATCAGTTCATTTATTTATTTATTTGATTTTTATTATGAATTAATTATTTTTTTGATGTAAAATTACTGTCACATAAATAAATGGACAATTATAAAAACATGGAATTTTATGAAATTAATTATGCATAAATTTTTTATCAAATAACGCTTAATTAGTTAAGTAAAATCCACTTATTATTAACAGGACATGTAAAGGTTAAATAATAAACCTACATGTATAACAAAAAAATCCCTCAAGTAAATATTAATTTATTAGGCCTTATATTGACTCAATTATGAAGAACTTTTAGTTGAGGTGTCCATTTGGTCTACCTTGGGGAATATTTAATTATCAGGGAGACTAAACTATGATAGGTGGTAAACCTGGCCAAATATATGTTGGGTTTAAGGGCTTCAATCTATTCAATAAAAATTTGGAGGTATGTATAGTGTAATTACTATTTACTTTTTTCTAGATTTGGGAGTCTACTTAATTTATCATAGAGCTACTTGTTTTTTTTGGAAAGATATCATACATATATATTTTTCTATAATTTTCATGCCCAATGTTTAATTTATAAGAATGAAAAATTGGATTCCTAGCACAATAATTTCTATCAGGATAGGGCATTCAATTTTTCATGGTGAGGGATATTGGGGTGTGATATTATTGATGTATACATAATAAAATAAATTCATGATGTCTCACATAAATTTTAACAATGTGATGTACAAAAAATTAAATCATTTAGGATTTTATAAAACTACAATGTTCGCCATCCACAAAATCCATATGAGGAATATTTGAGAAATAACATCTCCTAACTAGATGTATCATTCAATAATGGTAAAAATTCATTCATGTTGTGTTTCATCATTAATATAAATACTAGGTTCTAGAAGCGTCATTACTCAACCCTCATTTAAAGGATATTATTGATAAATACTTCATTTTATAGGATAAAAAATTGATAAATGTGATCCATATTCAGTGTCTAATTCTATTACCCATGTCTTGTAAACTCAAAAAAGTATGATGAATATTTGTGTTCTTATAAAATGGTCGAGAATATTCATGTAATATATAAGGAGAGTGATAAATAGGAACACTTTTATAAATAAATGACACACTTTCGAAGTAATCGTGGAGAGGTTGTGATATCTGGACCACACATTGTCAAGCTCTTTGGCTGCATTGAGTGTCTAGAGGTTCTCGGGTTTAAATAACATAAATAACTAAGAACTGAACTTATTCTTGCCTCAAACCCGTATATATTCTCTATCATTGTTATATATTTTAAAATTTAAAATATTGAGAATCCACTCTATGATCTAATCACTATTATTTTCCAATATGATATGTATATGATGGATAAAAATAATTTTGTCCATATTTAAAAAAAATGAATGGCGAAGTGGACAGATCTATGTCTAATGATTCATCACAGTTCCCTTTTATGATGATAATAATAATGGAAAAAAGAAAGAAAGAAATGTGTTTTCTATTTCACATGTTTTCAGAAGAGGCATAGGGAAATAAATTATACCTATTAAAGGGACCAAGGGGAGGATTTAGATGTTTTTTACTGAGTTTGGTATAACTATCTTCACAAATATGTTATTATATTTTCCTTATGGTTCCCACATATGTATTCAACTATAATAATGATGTATATTTAGAAATATTTACCGTTGTGAGGTTGATCTATGAGAATCCAATAGAGCTAAAAAAAATTTGAGGCTATCAAAGAGCTCAACCACACATTTTTTTTGGGAACGATAGTGGTTTTGAAAGGTTCATATTATGGGAAATTTATTAACAAAAATTTTATCACATAATCTAAATTTTATATATATGAATTTAATTCATATTTGGGAAAACAGTGTATCTTTTTTCATAAAGAAAACATTTTAATTTTACGACACATTTAAATAATAGATATTATGTGTTGGATTACAATAACAAATTAATGGAGATTGATAATGAAATTTGTTCACATGAATAATACCACACCCTACAATGGAATCACCAGTAAGGTCATGTATATGGAATGCATTTGGCTAAATTTTACCACGATATTCATTGATATTGCTTTCAACTAAAATAAATGTGTGCATGTTATTCATGTTTACAAGGAAATAAAAAAAGGCCATGTTTAGTGGAAAAGGTAAAAGGGGCAATGATATTCGTTAATTATTTCATATTGTTGCTTGTTAAACATTTAAAGTATAAACAAGGGTTGGGTACTTATGTATCAAAAAATATTTTTCTAATTTATATAGATATGGACATGTCAACATAATGATGTATCAGTAGGATTCCTTTGAAAAAAATCAGGGAATACAATAAAAATTTGAGAAACATCATGGTATAAAGATTAAAAATATTTAATCAGACAATATTAGAGAATATCTTAATTAGAAAATAATTTATTATTAATAAATGTTTCTAATTCTATCTCAAAACACTCCTCTAAATACACCATAGTGGAAGAATGCAAGTGAAAGTAGGAATTTCACCTTGTTAGACATGGTAAGAACAAGGATGAGTGTTGTGATTCTTCCATTATCATTTTGGGGATACCAATTACAAACCACAATATATATTCTAAATTGAGTGCCAACTAATGTGGAATATGGTATTTCATACGAATTAGAGAGAGAAATGAAACCTGTGTTGGCATAGTTACAAGGGGTGTATGTGAAGTGTTTCTAAAGGTCTATTCATGTGAAAAAAATTATCACTAAGGAAAAACATTAATATTTTCCATATAACCGAAAGAAAATGGAAATAATACCTATAAAAACCTTCATCAAAAACATATATCATTGAAAAATATCCCACATTCCATGAGAAGGATCATATCTCTAAAAGACATTGTGGGAGGGAGATAAACATTAATAAACTCTGGGCACAAGATACAAAAGAGTTGCGGCTAGAAAAAATTCCACAAAGCCCCATAGAATAAGTTTCAGATATACATGTACTCCTTAGTATAACAATAGTGGTTTGAGAACTAGAAAAATATCGATATCTAGTAACCAATGATGGCGAGTCATTATTATTTGATAGTAATGGTAATGTGATCTACAAGGAAGTAGTAAATGGAACTTATTTTTCCAATTCATGAAAATACATGAATTCTAAAATAGATTACATTTACCAAAACCACGTCTGGATTTTGGTAGACCCTACAGTGGATGTAAATCATATTTCATGTAAATGGGTATTGTATAAGAAACATGACATTGATGGGAAATTTAATACTTATAAGTAATGACTATTTATAAATGGTTTCCTATTATATCAATTAATAAACTATAACATAAACCGATTAATAATTTTAATGATAAAATCCAATATGTTTCTGCATTAGATTGACATATTCCATGACTATGAGATTTGAATATTGGACACAAAAATTTATTTCATTAATGGTAACCTTCTGAAAGATTTATATATGAGTCAACGTGAAGGTTTTTTGACTCCAATGTATTCCAACAAGGTTTGAAAATTGTAATGATCTATTAATTAATCAATGAAAGCATCCATGTCATGAATCCATTGGTGTGATGAAGAAATAATAGAATTTTTTCTCGAAAACAATGAATGGACGATTTTTATATATAAGAATTTTACATTGTGTCTAGTTTTTATCTTAATAGTATAGGATGATGAAATATTATAAACTAGAAATGAAATATTATTCATATAGTCTGTTAAATCTTGGTTAATTATTCCTCCCTGAGAAGGAGCAAGGTAAAGAAACATATTTTCTTAGGATCGTGTTACATCCTCATAGATTCAGAAGGCTACTCATCCAAATTCATGGTGTATACATTTATTAGATACTAAAGAGACTCTGTGAGGAACAATTCAAGATTATATAGTTTCCAAAATTACATGGAATTAATCTTTACATGAAAATATTTCCTTAGATTCATGAAGAATGGAAAATGATTGAAAGGATTACATTTTCATCGTTGATTGCGTCATTCATATATGTTAGGTTATCTACTAGGATACATTTCATTTATTCCTTGTGTTTTTTGAGGAAGATGTGAATCTTACCTAGTAGAAATCCATTAGGTGGAATTAATTACTATTCTTAAGTATCTGATGTGTAACAAAGATACATTCCACGTCTATATAAGAGATGATTCACTATTCATTATAGGTTATGCAGATGCTATTTTATAAACATATTAACATTATATGATAGAATGGATGGGATATATATTCACTCTAAATATAGACTCTATGATCTAGAATATCAAAATAAATGCTTTGTTTACATATTCTATTGAAATTTATAAATATATTACAATTAAAGGGGCACTTCATTCTCGTGGTTGGGTATTCACCATCAAGAAACAGATTGAAATGACACATAAAATTAATTACTCTAGCACACTCAATTTTGAAAATGATTTAGTGGTTTATAATTTTATGAAGAAAAATTAGAATTAGTGGGTAAATCATATACTTCAGAAGTATTATCTCTTGATGGAGTCTTCACAAAGTGGTGTGGTTGCAAAGATTAGAATACACATAGACAAAAATGCGGATTACCCCTAGACTACTTATTCGACCCGTAAAAAACATCATAATCATTTTATTTATAGTAGAATTAATGTAATACCTATTCTTATCTACTCAAAATTAGAGTTTTTTGGATTTTCTGTTATTGAACAAACTATTTTTACATTCATTACCTATATATTCACATATTTGAATATTAATATAACATCTTATAATATATTTTTCATTGTTATTCATAAATTTTATGTATTAATTTCCTTGAGTATCTCTCACATTGATATAGTCAAAGAAGCCCTCTTTATTATGAGGACATTTAAAATTCATGATGATATTATTAAATATTGTTTATGGTCATATAACAGTATTTGACTACGAACATAGTATGTTGACCATTCGGTGTAAATACTTGTAATAAGTTGAGACTTTATCTCATTAAGTTAATTCATAGTAACCACTAATATGGAATATTTTGAAAAAAGACCCACCAATATTAATTCTGTATATTTAGATTCTTAGAATATTCTAATCATCAAGCATGTGTAATATTCCTTAGCCTCCAAATCAATTTTTTACATTTTCAAAAATCCACATTAATGATTATCAAGAAACCATATATTCATTGAAAAATGATGCGTCATAGTCCACAAAATTAAAATTCAAATTAGAACATTCAAAAAAAATCACCCATCTCGGTTCCCATGAATCTCGAGTCACCCACCTACCTCGAGTCACACACCTATCACATCGAACATCTTATTCTTTTTCCTCCCCATCATCACAGCACCAGTAAGAACCACTAGAATCCCCATCGACATCTTCACCATTATCTGATGGAGTAATGTGTTATCATCATCCCTGAAATTGACACTGATCTAGTTACAATATCATCATCACCATCCCAACCCCATAATATTCAACCATAGAATTTTGTAGTTCACTAAGTCAATATGAAACATAGATAATTACCTACACCTATCATCAGTAAACCAGATAAATTAGTAGTGTGAAACCATCATGAATAACAACGATAGTGACCAAAAAAAACCACACCCATCATCAAAAGGGAAACCTAAAATAACACAGTAACTAAAGAGTTCAAATACCTTTCATGTCACTCATGAACTCTTACCACTTCTATGTCATATCCCAAAATACCTAGGTTTCTGATTCATCTAACCGACCTAGAAGGAAGTAAGGGATCATGTAGCTAGAGTAGGGGAGTATCAGAGAAGGGGAAAGGAAAAAATATAATCCTTCATGTAACAAGAGAAATAAACACTAGTATTATTACCATAAGGTAAAAAAGAAATTGATATAGATATCCATAAGAAACATGATCGAAGAAGATTGAACTATTATTGAATCCCTAAAAATAAGTTAGGATTGAAAACTGAATTAGAAACCCTAAATATATGGAGATAAATCAAGGGAATGATTCATCAATATAGATAATATCGTGTTACCCTTACAACCATTGGCATTGTCCCAAACAAATTTGAAATCCAAAGACACCCAACAAATATGGTGTAGTGTGTGTTGGGACAAATCGGTAGAGCATTTATGTAGGAGGGGAAAAGGGGATAGCTCTATGGAACTCAAAAGGGAAAAACATGAGAAGAGGAATCCTGAAGAATCTAATGAAAGGGAAAGGACCCAATTCCTCAAAGGAGATAGTCAAAATATTAAGAATCCCATAGAGGATGAAATGTTCATCACTTTGGGGAGAATCAGAACACTGGGATAAATTGAACTATGTCGGGAGCTGAAGCTGGAGCCAAGAGTGTATCCACAAGACTGAGGAAAAATTTTCCCCTAAGGATTTTAAGAGTGTAATAGTCCTTATAGTTTATTATAATTATTAATTCATATGCTGGATTGAAAACATATTTTTTTTGTAAACCATCACTGTATTGTTAATTGGAATGTTTGATATGTTGAGTGTGCCATGAGTGATGTGTTATTAATTAATTAGTCGAAGAAGTTTTTTTTAACTACCATATTTATGGAAGATGATAGCTTGGAACTATAATTATAAAAAAAATATAACATTAAATTTCATGTCCATGGTGTAACAACAAGTTTATTTTAGGTTGTTAACGAAATATGGATCATTCATAAACATTGACAACAGATATTTGAAACCATCATTACGAGATATAACAGAAATGGAATTATAGTACATAGATAGTATTTATATGTGGTTCTCAATGTTGTGACATTATGTACTTTCTCTTGGGTTCCATGACCGATTACTAGATAGTAATATTAGACATTAGGTACATCTGCCTATGGCCGATGATATATGATCTTTGATAATTAAACACTAAGTGTTTTAATTAATCTAAATTAAATTATATTTTAACTTATTTAATAGAATAAATATTATTATAAACACTGATAAATAATTTTATTCTTGTTTTATCAATCGGAAATATTTATTTATGAATACATATTAAAATAAATGTTTTTCATGAACTATATAAATAATGAAGAATCCAAATGAACCAAGATCATGTCATGTGATAAATATTAATTTGCAAGCCTGTAAAATAATAATTATCATCACACCTATTAGAACATGACATTAAAATAGTAATATTATCATTATTATATTATAATATTGGTTTAATAATCTTTTGTTATATTATTTAATGGTTGGTGAGATATTAAATAAGACATTTACTAAAACTCTATCTCTATAAATATGAGAATATATCTATTGTGTAGAGTTAAAAAATAATTAATAATAATTGTTGAAAACTGACTTCTCTCTCGTATTCTTCCTTTTATCCTTATCTCAACAATGATAATAGTAGTAGAAAATCCTTCAAGCTCTAAATATCAAGAAGTGATTAGTAATAACAACACAGGATGTCATATTCTTTACGGAAGAACTCAACATTCTGTCAATGTTTTTCTGAGAAAAATGGAGTGCAGATTGATCATATATAAGAGGGTTCTATATTGGCTCTCCTCTACTAAATGAAGGTAATTTTTAAAAAAAAATCTGTTGATTAGAATCTTCATCATAGAAATATTCCCAAAAAAATTTTCTTTCATTCAATATAATATAAATTAAATACGAATTTAGCATTCAAAGATCAACTTTGGGTTCTGGGGTTTCTTATATCAATATTTGAGGGAAATATATCATTATCCAATCATTTCTTGTAATGAACATTTTTTAATGACCCATAAGATTAAACATTATTATTTACAGTTATTTACTCACTTGAAAATTATATTATTCCTAAAACTATCACGTACCAATTTTCAAGCATTCCATAACCACTAGAAATCGACTAATACAGGGCACAACACCATTAGCCATTCACATACATACTCTGCTATTCCTTTCCACATGTCTTCACCATGGTTACTACTACCAATCAACCACATTTAATGTCATTGGGACTTCCTCACGTGTAAAACTGTGAATGAAACCACATATAATTTTCGGAAATACATCAACAAACATGAAAGGTAAGGGGAAACATAAGGATTTTTTATTTATATACAACCATTTCAATTACCATATTTATATTATTAACCAATTATGAATGAGTGATCACAATCTGGCTTACAAGAATATAAAAAACAACTATTATAATATCTTATAAAATAAAACATTATCTAATAAATATTAATAGGAAATATATAACGCATGTGATTATAAATTCCCTAATAATATTTATTATTTTATTAAATTAAAATATTTATTACCATATACATGGGATAATTCTCATATCAATTCACTAAAACTCTAAATTATAGAATTATTTTAACCATATTTCATTAATTTTTTTTAAGACTATAGGATACTATTATTTAACTATAACACATAATAATTATCCAATGCCGAGTTATTTTTTATTTCCCCCCCTATGATACTTATTTCACCACCAAATTATATATAGCATTTGATAAAAAACACATTCATGAATATTAATATTAATATAAGTATGAAAGTATAATTTCACCGTAATTATAGTATTTTTTTAATCATCAAATTATGGAGTATCATAAAATTTAGTATTTTTAGTTAAAATAAATGAAAAAATAATTATTATTATATTCATTTGATAATCAATTTTCCTTTCATTAAAAATTTCTGGATTATCAAAATTTGTAGATTTTTTTATAACAAGATTAAAATTTTAACCTGAGGTAATATTTTAATGGGTATTAATTATCTAGAACATGAAAAATTCAGAAAATTATATTCAACCCCTACCACCCCACCATTTACATCAATTTCAATCAGTTCAATTAATTACCTCTATTATTTTGACTCTTGCAATCTACAAAAAAAGAATCAAAAGCCTGATATTATCAAATATTTATTTAAAATAGGGGGAGAGCATGAGTTCCTTCTTGGTGAAGAATAATTACCCAATATTCCCCCCAAACCAAAGAAAGTGTAAGGTTATTCATAATTTCTATATTTTATAGGAGAATACTGAAGCAATTTTCTTATGTCTCATAAAACACGAATGATTGGGTTTTGTATCACCAAAATTTGATATATAGACTAGAGAATAAATCATAGGGATTATACTATTTTATGAAATAATAGGCCATTCTTAATGGAATCATGGTATACGAAACAAGAGTAGGCCTAGAAAAGGATTCATAGAAAGTATCAACCACCAGAGAAGATCTCTCCTTATTAGATGAATGAGAGTGTATGGCAACTACAAACAGTACTAGGCACCATGCATCTCTTCATTGGGAAATGCTGGAGTATCAGAAATGCGATGTGGAGAGGTAAGGACCTTCAAAGATAAAGATTCTAAGTAATGGGAGATCTCATATTGTTTGTTTGGTTTTTGGAAATGTATTAGGAATTATTCTTCTGGGCCTTCGGGTTATATAATAGGACTTGTGCCATTGGGCATATGGGTCATGTAAGGGTTCCCTCTCAACCTAGTTACAAATGGGATTATCCAAAATAAATAAAAAAATCAAGACCTTTATCAGGAATGGGAAAATCAATGTAAATCCCCATTTATTCACAATTATAATTTATATTATCAATTTATAACTCCATCAAACCCATTTAAAACATGAAAAATTAAGGTAAGTCATAAAATTGGATCTAAAACACTTAAAGGATGAAAATCCATATATTTACCTAATTAAATAACATTATTTGACTTATAAATTCATTACAGGTAGAATTATATGGGAAAAAAGGGTTTTTGGATAAAAATAAACACATACAAAAGGTGTGTGTGATATATAAGGGTAAAACAGTTTTACACATAAAGGGATGGTCACCCTTACATTAGGATTGCAAATTTTAACTTACTATTACACATGTTTGATATGTACCATATTGAAGATTAATAAGTAGGTGGTTACCCTTAAAAAAGATACACATTAGCCTTACACAACTGGGAAAAATGTGTTGACCCTTGGGTGACTCCACCTTCACGTGATGAAATTTACACAACCTTGTGAAAATGGACTTCACCCTTACACCACATGAATACTACCCCTTAATATCCTCAGAGGTAATTTGATATAGTGAATACAGTATCTATCTTACCATTATTAATAATTGGGAAACCATATAAGACTATTAATAATACTTTAAAATCAATCATTTTTGTAACATAGAGTTATCGACATGTGTATGGGTAATAATAAATTTAAAAATATTTCATTTTCACATATATAAACTTAATATTATTCATGTTAATGATTTTTTATTATTTTAAAAATATAAAAATACATTAAATTTTTTGAATCACATTACAAAATCTAATAATAATTTTACAAAGAATAAATTATTTTCATAATTTGAAAACACATTTTAACATTCAAATAACCTTTAAATAAATAAATTCTCAAAAAAAATTAATAAATTGAAAATGAATTTAAAAACAAAATAAAAATATATTAATAAATATTAATGAAATTAAAGATATAACATAATGTAAATGGAAGATTCAAGTATATTTCATACCATTAAAAAGTTCTAGAATCTGGACAACAATATATTTTCATATGTAAGTATACATTTTATGGATATTTTTTACCACTATCAAGGATATGCGAACTTTTAAAAAGGTTTTTTTTAATTACCAATATTATTTCTATTCAATAAGGTATCTATGGTGGAAATTTTTTTATTTAAATTACACTAAAAGAAGAAAATTTTATATGCATGATTAAAATTCTGGAGAAAAATATTAGAACAAGTTTGTGGATATAGAATATTTTTTTGGACGATATGGTGAACCCATTCATCAAGTAAATTATTACCTCATACTCCTATCAGGCTAGGGAAAAAAAGTTAAAAACATAATAACCTCAAAATAATAAGAACAAAGGTATGGATAATTATTTGATTATCACTGTTTCATAAATAGTATCAAGAAAATATTTTCCTTGGATCGTGAATTGTATATGATCCTTATATATGAATGGATATATAATGCTCTTAAGGAATTTTCTACTGTTCAATAGGACATTTAAGAAGTTTGATAATGTGGTATCAATCAAAATCAGAGGTATTTGTTCATCAATAATTGAATATGGAATGATGAAATTGTAGCACACATTAATTTTGAGGAATAAAAACATAATTAATAATTTTTCTTAACACAATGATTAATTCCATGAAAATTTCTTTACAAGAAAAAATATATTGTGATTATGTCTACATATAGAAGTTATATGAAGAGAGGTAAGCATATTAAATGTTTCCTATAATTTTTTTGTTTCAATGAGTAAAATGATGTCTTTAATAAATAAAAAAGAAATATTTTAAGATAATTTTTAAGAATTTTGATCCCAAAGAATTTTTTACTATATTTTTTACTAAAATATAACAGTTAAGTAGTGAAAATCAATTATATTTGTCCTATATATGTTGAAAAGATTCCCATGTAATACTTCATCAGATTTGATTCAAATATTATCATCCCTAAATTTTTGGAAATTATAAAATGAATTCATAAGATTATGAAAGAGGCCATAGTGCCGGTAGAAACCATGGAAAAGAAAAAATGATCATTTCATATAGAATATTTAGTGGAATCCATTGAAAAGTATCACCACATTGTCATGGTGAGTGTTTAGAATGGGATAAAATCACCACATCATGGTTCTTGTGTAATACAATGTTCAGTAGGCCATAAATGGTAAAGGAAGGAATTATGGGTTGAATGTTCCTGGAATTTTTTTATAGACTAAAATTCCATGTTATGGTTTTGTGTCACATGTCAAGGTGATGGGGAAGACTATATATGTGTCCTCCAAATATAAAATCAGAGTTCTAGAAGATCATGACTAACTGTATAGAATTTAAGATAATATTGGAGTTGAGTACTAAACCATTTATGTTAAAGAATAATTCTCAGCCTTCATTAATAAAGAGATAAAGAATAAAAATTTTAGACCCCTTATAGTGACCCATGTATTTCATACATAGATATTACATATTATTAGATTAAAATTTTTACATGATATATAAATCTATGATAGAATCATGTTAGTCTAGTCTCTTTGAGACCATTTATACATAAACAACTAGTTCTTATGTGAACTACATCACCACCTCCCAATAACTTCATAACTAGAACCCATCATAGACATATCAAATATAACACCTTTCTTCATTACATGGGGATGGGAAACATGATATTGTGTTAGTTCAGACACAAAGTAAGGTTAAAAAAGGGAGATATCAATATAACATGAGGATAAGGGTATTAGAACATGAGGATAACATTTGAAAAAATATACCCTTCATATCACAGATCATATTAATGAATCATTGAATAAATTGTTGAAGTTCATAAGACATGAATCATAATCTAATCATAGAACATGATCCATGATAACATAACATTTTCATAAGAAATAAGTTTATGAAATACACATAAGAATAAAAAATAATTCCATTATTATTTAAGGATCACATATTATACTATACTAATGTATTTTGTTAACACAAAAAACTATCATTGTAATGAATGTTCACTCCTAAGACTATCATAGTTGACTGATTCCCTTGCTAAACTGGGTTTAGTCCACATTTGGGTACTTCTAATCTCCATATATATCCATAATTACCCAATACTCTTATGGGATATATAATTTTGGGCACACCCATCACTTAATTAAAATCATATATATGTGTTCCACCAGATCATAAATCTTTCATCATATCGTGACCTATGAAAAAGAAATGGATTTCATAAATATTTACACATAGTATTACAAATGGAAATAAAATAGGTTTCAAAAACACCTTTTCATTATAATAATAATCCATCTAAATAAATAATCATGATTGAATAAATGAATTATATACCCATTTAAAATTTGGAAACATCAATGTATGTCATCTTAGATAGAGAATTATTTTAAATATCACTTTTAAAATTTCATGTGGAAAAAACATTAAATTACAAATAACATATTTAAAATATAAAAATTTAACTAATATTAATGAAAAATATTCTTTAAAATTATCCCTTGAAATGTGTAAAGGAAACTTTAAACAATTTTGCAATCAGGATGACATGAAATTCTATTCATGTCATATATGATAAAACCAAAATTCTATTAACACATTTTGTAAAACTAAATAAGTACCTCATTCAGGAATGATAAGAAGATTTATGTTAAAAAAATTCAAACTTAAATATTATTTAAAAAATTATTTTAAACAATCATTTTAGAAGAGAAAAAATATTCTTCAATGTTGTTTTATAAAACATATATATAGAAGTGAAAGGGGGTTTGACCGAAGATAAAAATAATGTAATTTTATCTTAACAACATTAATTTAGAATCTTGAGTTGTTAAAGGGAGTAAAATGAATGAAACACATGTATTCTCTAGAAATAATTATAGTAAAATAATATTCAGCAGATTCGTGAAAGGTAGAATGTGAAATTTCCTCATCAAAAATATAATAAAAAACAATCTTGATAAACAATGAGATTTTAAAATTATATCCTTACCACTATAGTAACAATCAATCATAAACCTAAAGAAATATAGAAAATTAGATTGATATGTTTATTAACCTAATATTAAAGAATATAATATTGTAATAAAATCATGGGAAATATATACATCATATAAAAAATGTCCTGAATATGGCATGTGTCTCATATTAGTAAAATAGTGACAATAATATCTTCCTCAGGTTACACCTTATACAAAAGTTATTTAACAGCCTATATAATAAATGTAAATATATTGTAATTATATACCATAGTAATTATCATACTTATATTATCATAAATTATCCACTTATAATATTTAAATACTCATTTTTTCAAATCTTCCTTACTGAAATCATCAATTACGGGGGTTGCCTATTTTATTTTTCAGGAAACTTTTGATTTATTAGTTCTCATTCTTGTGCTTTAATCAATGATCTATAATCAACAGAATGTTAATAATTATATATATGTGATATATATTAATTATATATATATATATATTGAGTCATCTATAAAGGATAGAGACAGAATAATGAATTACATCATTCAAAGAGGCAGTACGTCGTACATATTCTTGTAAATTGATTTCACTTTTTGATGGATTGAATTAAATAATGATAAATAGTAATAAATAATTAAAAAATTATTATATCATGTATTTGAATTATATATATAATTCATTCCATTCATGTATAATGGAATCGAAAAATTAATCGCATCGCCTTATGAATGTGGTATTCCACACATACGCATGGGCATCATTATCATTTTTCATATAGATTGGAAGGTAGGAAAGTAGATGTGATATTATGATTAAAAAAGTAAAATCATTTCATCAATATCCGATATATACATTTAGTCCATCATTATATCCATCCATGGGATTCGGATATGGTAAATCAATTAAAATAATTATAGAGGCAATAATCCCTTGTATACACGATCAATGGTTTTTTAAACCATTTGATGGAAGAGTAGGTGGATACAGGTTATTACCTAAACATAATTAAAAAAAATTATATGTAAGATACCAGATTTATTATACTCCAATTATTAAGACACAATTTATGGTGTTAATATAATAAGTAAAATTAAAAATCATGGTAAAGGGAATTACATTTTCTTATAAAATTGTCTTTTTGATCTCTTATAGAGACCCTAGGGGTTTTTTGGAAATAATACTACATCTAGAAATAGAATAAGGATATTGGGGGATATCATTCTTGGTTTTGGTCAAGACAAATGGAATAATATGTTTGAATAGTGGTGGGGAGGAGGTTCCATTTCATAATTTCATTTGGGTGGAACACATGTTATTATCAATGTTTTAAAATAATAACAATTTATTTTCTTCAAAAAATGTCTACAAAATAAATCATAATTTTTAGTTTATGTTAGAAATAAAACAAACCAATATGTTTTTACATTGTAGTTATATCATTTTTATCCTTTTTTATTCATATTAACAACCGAAATTGATATTTTCACCATTACCATTGAAAAATATATTTATTGTTATTATTATTAAGTATGAAAAAATAAAACCTAACCATATATAATAATATTAATTATTATTATTTAAAAATATAAAATCCATTCAATTTTTTTTATAAAAGTGGTAGAATTTAATTTAAAATTAATCCTGAAAACAAAATGAAAAGTGATTTTCTAAAGAAAAAGATTACTTAAGTAGAAATTATTTATATAAAAATATAAAACATAAAAATGATTAAAAAACGTAAATTGTAATAATAATAATAATAAATTTCAATAATTATTACTTTTAATGGTATTTTTAATCAAAACACAACATTTTAAATTCTCTAAATTACAAGTTAATGTTTATTGAAAATTTGTATTTTAACTATTCATTAAAAATTATCCTTTTCTGAAAATACTAAAAAATTACTATAAGTAAACCTGGACATTTTGATTTCAAATTGTATGGTAATTTATGAACAAAAGATTTCTAAAATTTGATAAATTAATTTTAAAATAAGTGCAAAAAACATGATGAAATTACTTTTTATAATGTTTTTAGAGTAAAATGGGATTTATTAGTATCCAATACCTTAGAAGAAATTAATAGAATGAAGGATAAAATATTATATTGAATATATAATAAATAAATTTCATTAAAATAAGTCAATAATAGATATTAATTTAATTTATAAATATAAAAACACATTGGGTTTTTAATAATATTTTTTCCCACCAAATATTATATTACCTTATCATGAATTTTATTTTAATTTATAATCAATTGATTACAAATTAATGTATTTTAGATAAGTGTAAAACATATAATTTTGATAATTTATATATTATTATTCTTATCCACCAATATAACATCTAAATTACAACAATATAATATTTCCCAATTTGTTTAAACTTGTTGTTGCGTGAATCATAAGCTATTAAAAAAAGTGTTTGAAAAAAAAATTATAATATATCAAGGTATTAAACTATACCCCCCCTATAAATTGAACATATCAATCAAAAGTACATCACATTGATACATGAAAATGAGTATATCTCAATTTTAATATATCCTCACATTCCAATGTCACTTAATTGAATTTCTAATTCCTCTAGGGAACATTAACTTGGTGTGTTATAATATTCCACAGATGTTTATCTATGGAATTCAGGATTTTTATTATTTATTATTAATAGGAATGATCAATATAATTTTTTTTCAACTCTTTTTTGGGATATGTGAATGATCGGCTATGTAACTTATGAGGAGAGAAACATATAAAACTTTGTGAATCTGACAGGGGTTTGGTAGAATAACTAAGATTTATGCTACTTCCTCTACTCGATCAATAATCTTGAAAGTAAATATATATAGGGATATATATTCCCTTATATTTCAATATCATAAACTTCATTTATGAATACATATCTATTAAAATATTCAAATATACTTCAAATACTAGAACATAAAGATAATTTTCCATATAAATTTTCAGTCAACTCTGAGCTTCTATGATATGAAATTGAATGGATCTCACATTATATGGAAATTCAAATGTTATGTTAGTTATTAATATATTTATTTATCCATAATTACTTTATCACATTGTATTTTTACACATACTTATATATAGTTATTAATAAGTTGAAATCTACTACACGAGTGACGGTTGCTGTTTTATGACAACTCAACTCAAAGAAGGAACTGATCCCAACAACATTTAAATACATGGAATAATAAATGAGCTCATAATACATAGTTTTAATGGTTTTCTCAGGATTACCATCATTCCTAGGATAGTATGAAGTACTAAAAACAACTCTATAACTAGAGATGATTGCAGAATTCAGAAGAAATTTTTGATAGACCATGCTTCTTGATCAAATACCACAGTATATGGAACTCCATTAAAACATAACATATCCATAATGTATATCCCACCAATATGATCTAGAGATAAATATTATATAAGAAAAATTAAGTATGGTAACATTATAAGGTGATCAGATACAACCAAATTAAAAAAATCCTTTTGATATTTTGGAAGTATGGAGACAAATTTAATTATGACATTTTACCGTTTCCATTATAGAATAGGTAATTATTGTAACATCCCCATATATTTATCTCTCTGGTTTAACATTTTTACATTTCATTCTTCTAGATACAAACTCTATAATATATATCTTCTTGCTGTCCCACAATAAATAATATTTCATATCTCTATACATATTTTTTAATTCCAATATTACATGAGAATGATTAACTAGGATCCTCATCAAATAACTCCTTAATTAAATTTGGTAATATGAAAAAAATACAACATTACTAAACTTTATCACACCATAAAAAACGAGGTTGAAATCTGGAAAATTCGTAACCATATTCTATAGTTTTACATTATCCTTTTTAACCTCATTAATTATCAAATTTATTTATTATTAAACATTAATTTTTGAAATATAATATTTTACAAATTCATTCAATATTTATTATCCATTTTCTAAAATATTTAAATAGTGGAACTTTTTTATGATTATTAGAGATAAGAAATGATTATATTTTTGACACAAAGCATTGAAAACCTAATTCTCTTTCCTATAATAGTAATGTATTGGGAGGTTATATTCATTAATCAACTCCAATCATCTTATTTGGAACATATTTATCTCTTTTTTGAGTAAATATATAAATTAAACAATTATGATAAGTATGTATATCACATATTTCGTTATAAAGATGATACCTACATTTGTTTAATGGAAAAAATTTTGTATCAACTCTGAATTAGGGATTGGGTATTTTATCTTATGAACCATAACTTTTAATGAGGAATATGTTATATCCTCACCATTATATATGTGGACAAATCCTAGACTCCTATTTTATGCATCACCACAGATTAAAAATATTTCATCACAAGAGTTTAATGTAAAAGAGGTTTATTGATGAACATTTTCTTTAGTTCCTTGAAATTTTCTTCACATTCATCTCTCCAAATAAACATGGATCTATTATAAATTAACAAAGTGAGTGTCATTTATAGTTTTGATAAACTCTCCATAGTAAAAAAAATAATATCCATGAAAACAAATATTACATTGAATCTTAGTCATAGTGATTGGATTAAACAAATTTCCAATAACTTCTTTTTAGGACGTATCCGCTGATAGACCCTCTCTTGAGATTATATTTCATAAAAATGAAATTTTTTTAATCTTAAATTTACACGTTTTAAAATTTTCATATATATTATTAAACATTATGGATTTTAGTACAATCTTAATGTGATATTTATTTTCTTTTATGATATTATAATATATACTAATATTATATATATAAGAAAATAATATATAATGTCTTTGAAAAACTAATCAAGGTAATTCTTAAAGGTTATATTCATTAAATCTATGAAGTTTGTGAGGTATTTTGAAGACAAATAGAATCCCAATATATTAATATTTTCCATACCTCATATGGAATTATGTATAGGGTATATTCTGCTTCTTGACCCTTAATTTTTGATAATCTTAATGGAGTTCAATCTTGGAAAATTATTGTCCTCTTTAAAGTTGAACAAACAAGTTACCAATATTGAGTATAGGAAAATATTTCTTGATAGTGATCTTATTCAGATCTTGTTAATCAATGTAGAGTGACATAGATAAATCTTTCTTATTAAAAAAAGACCATGTGTACCACATGATGACATGATTTCCTGAACAAAACCCCATTTCAATATTCTCAGGAGTTTCTTTTTAAATTTTTTAACTAAATCACATTAATTATATAGGGAGTCGTTAAAATATTTATACCACCAGGTAAGATTACTTTTGAGAAATCAACATCATTATTCCATGAAAGAAAAAAACTATATAGAAAATAAATTAAAAAACTCACATATAGTGGAAATATCAACAATGTTTAGTTACCCCCTAACATACAAGAAAAAAATATTGAATTAGAATCCAGACCTATAAAATAGATTTTATTTCCATGTGAATATAATAATTTTCTTTACGTTGATATAAGAAATATAATTTGGGTCAAAATATAAAATTTAACTTCTATTCCTTAAAAATTGCTTTCGAATTTATATAGATAAAGAAAATCAATGTCAAAGATAAAATTAAATTCAACCATAGGAAGAATAACAATATTTATAGGTAACACATTCTCAAAAAGTAAATTCAGAGAAGAATCATAGACTATATATGATATCATCTACCAATAGAGGTTTTCACTTCTAATTAAATATCAAATCACTATGGTGTAACTTTGATACCCTTGTAAAATTATTTAGAAATAAAATAGTGGGTAGATCCAATGTAAATATAGAAATCATAAGTTATACAATGTATGGTAAGAGTAATTTTCACCAATATCCTTGTTTTATTGCTCATCAGAAATAGTTATTTCATGATATTTACCGTTCTCTATTGGATTAAGGGGTTTCTAATGCCGATCATTGTCTTTAAACTTTATACTTGAGAAATGGATAAAATAATTCCAATACTCCATTTATTTAAATCATTAGAGTTTTATTGGTGCATTATATGTAGATTTCTCTCTATTCACCTCATTATATAACTTATTCCCCTCTATTTGGAATTCATCTACTCAATTTTATTCTTTTAAACACTAATTATTTACAAGTACCATTAAGAAAATTTAATCTATGTTTCCTTGCAGTCTTTGAACATAAATGAAGGCTCAACTTATGTTCTCCATGTTTTGTAAAATTTCATTTTAATTCTATCTTTCTATTCTAATCAAATCCATGAGATTGAGAGGTAAAGACAGTCTATATATTCACCTTGATATAAAATTGAATGATTTTATCATAGATGCTAATGTACATTATGGATAATACACTATTATTATTTTTCTTAAGTCAATAATGAATCTATCACCCTTACATTCTGGTTAGATAATATTACTAGAATCATACCTCATAGGACATTTAGAATTCTCCTCATATATATCAATGCATTTATCATCTTACTATTTTTTATAAAAGAATTCCTTCTCCATTTTCGGATATAAAATATGTGAGAATCACTTTTTTGGAAATGAGATTTTAAAAACATCAAACCTTATGGAATCAATTTATTCCTATTACATTGTTTTCTTGATAATATTCCTACATTTATATTATTTTCCTTTTAAATTATACATAGATAAAATAACATTTTCATGTTCTAAGATATGGATAATTAAAAAAATCAACGATTCAACTCCATTACATAGTGAATTTTGGATTAGTGAACCCACTAATTGAGGGTATAATTATCCTGAGAAATGACGCATAATAATATTTTTACCTAATTTTATCATATAAAATGTCATCATGATTCATAGATTGAATATGTTTTGTAAGAATACAAATAGTATTTTTAATTACATCTCCCATATAATTTGGTTTCTCAACTTTCCAATCATTACATTTACAATGACCTTCATCGTTAACATGATTGCATTAGGTTCCCATCTTTTACTAAAGCTCAAAAACATAGTGTGAGAAATACTAATCATAGTTGGAAACCACATAATCAAGATAAATCATCTCTGTTGATGACACCCTTATTTTAATCATTGATGCATTTGGTTTAATCTCTATAATTTGTGGTATTAATTTATTCAAATCCTATATAATGTATCATTAAAAAAATATGGATTAACCCATGAATATCATAACAGGAGTGTCAAACAAGATATGAAAAACTGGCATACTCACCATTTACCAGGATTATGGATGATATATACATGACCAACATTTTTTTTAATTTATTCCCCTAGATGCATTTATGCTAAAAGAACTTTCAATTTCATTATTTGTATAAAGATTGTTATAAGGGAAAATGATAATCCTTTCATTACCAAAACATATTTTGTTCCCCAATAAATAGGGTTATACTAAGGGATCTCACAAAATATTTATCATCCATGTTTTTAATGGATAAATAAACATGGATCTAATATCTAATACAGTTCCCCATACTGTTCTTGTATAGATATCACATCATATTATATGAATATTCACTAAATAAAATAACAATAGACACCAAAGTCATATAGGTCTAGTAAATTTATAAACCTAAATATATAAATAACTAGTTCATATTTGAACTACATTATCACCCCATAATTTCTTCTAAACGAACACCTTGGTTAAAAATATCATACATAATACCTCTCTTTATAACATGGGAAAAGGAATCATAAGGACTGTTTAGATGATATTCTATGTATGGTTAAAAAGGTATATATCGATAAAAAATGAGCACGAGGGTATGAAAAAATGAAAATGAATATTGAAAAACCACACCCTACATATCATATATCATAATCATGAACCATGTAATAAAGAACAGAAGTATATATGATAAGTGTCATAAAAGATTCAATGAACACAGTTTTTTAGAGCATAAAATGATTGTTAGACATAATTTTGAGGCATTTATATAAGAATAAACAATAATTTCATAAATAATTAATGTTCACTAAAAACACTATCACAGTGGATTGAGTTTTCACTACAAACCATTATAGATATCAATGTTCATTTTTAATATTATCAGTGGATATAGTACCTTACAAAACATGGTTTACTCCCTATTCCATTTATTTTTATCTCATGATATATCCATATTTATCCAGTTTTGTAGAGGTAAATATAATGGTAAGACAACCAAAATATAGTGAAAATCATTCATATGTATTCTATAAGATCAATAATAATTCAAGATATCCTTATCCATTAAATTAAAATGGGTTTCATAAAAATTTCATCATGTAATAACCAATTAAAAAATTTGTTTTTGAAACATATTCTTATTGTAAACATAAACCATCTATGTAACGAATAATAATGTCACAATTGAATCATATCCAGAGTAAATATTAGAAAAAATAAATGGTTTTTATCTTAGATGGAAAATTCTTTTAATGATCACTCATAGCATTTTATGAGAAAGTATCATTTCAAAATTTAAATAAATAATCCATATTATAAAACATTCCCAAATATTAAAGAAAAAAATTAATTGAAAATATACTTTGAAATTTTTAAATTACTCTTAGAATCATAGATCAAACATGATGTCAAGAAATTATGGTTAGGCTATATACATTAAAAATAGATTCTTTTCACACTTTTAGTAAACTGTTAACAGTACCTCGTTCAAAAAAAATAAATAATAATCCTTTCAAACCATTTTTGTAATATATAAATTTAGTTGAAATTATTTTAAAAAAAATCATTGGATAATAGAATTAATAATATTCAAATAATTTTTAAAAATATTTACTTGCAAAATAATGGACTTTCTTCTGATTAGAGAAATAAATTCGATTTTCCATAAAAACATTCATTTGATCTATTGAGTACATTATGAGAGAAAAATGTAAGGAAATAATGAATTCTATATAAATAACTATATTACAATAAAATTAATGATATTATTGAGAGGTATACCGTAAAAGTTCATCTTTTAAATGACTATCATAAACAATATCAACAAACAACGAGATTGTAGAATGAATCCCCAACCACTTTGTTAACTATATAAATAAAACCTCCAGAAATAGAAAAAAAATATGTATATGTATATACACATATATTTCATGAGTTTAATCAAAAAATAAGTTCATAAGAATTATATAAATCACATTAAATAAACTATTTGTGAATTTGGCATGTGTCTCACAGACGTAAATGTGAGACAAAAATCCCATACCTCATGTTCTCCTTACATCAAAAGTTGTTTGACCTCATGTATAAAAAATAATTATTTATTATTATTTAATTTTATTATAATATACATGCATATAATTTCATAAATAATCCACTTATTATATTTAAACACCCATTTATTAATAATTAATTTTTTAAATTGTTATTTTAGGTTGTTAATTTCATAAATATTGGTTTTACTTTTTGATGGACAGAATTAAAGAATAATAAATATTAAATCACCATTATATAATAATTATAAAATCATATATATAATATAAATTGATTATAAATATCCTTATAAAAATCTGTGTAAAGTGTAATTGAAAGACAAATCATTTCATTTTTTAGGGGTTGTTGTCTGTACGTCTGCATGAGGGACAACATCATGTTCTATTGGATTTGAAAGAAAGAATGTAGATGATTAATTATAATTAAAAAATTATATTTATTTATTAAATAACATTAATATATATACATTTCACCCATCATCATATCCATCAATGAGGTCCGGTGATGGAAAACAAATTATGTTAGTTCTTGGGGTGGTAGTCGAAAAACATATGATCAAAATATTCATTTCCCATTTGTTGGAAGAGAATGTGAATATTATTTATCCAGTAAATATAATTGAAAATCATAATAGTATTTTTTTTATTTTATAATTATTATTACATAATTGAGGCTGGGAAAATTAGAGGTGAAAAAATTAAATAGCTTTAGGAAGACAGTTAACATGTCATAGAAAAACAACCTTCTGATATCTTATTAAGGACCCATAGTAGATATGTTTATAAGAATAATTGATCTAAAATGTGTATAAGGATTTTTGGGAGATATTTTTGTAGGTTTTTTTGAGTTACATGTCAAATGTCGTTTAAATTAGTGAGGTGAAGAGGTCCAATTTATATTTGAGGTGAGTGGGATACTGAAACTTTTAAAAGATTAACAATAATATCAAAACAAATTCTTGTAAAATGGTTAAAAAAATATCTCATATCATAAATTTGTAATATTAAGTCTATAATAAAATCCACCAATGGGGTTCAATAATGTTTTTAATCCTTTTTAACCAATATCCTTACCATTTACCATAGTATGATATTTTTTATTTATTTACTATTCATCATGATAAAAAATGAATTTAAACTTATTAACATATGTTAATTACTCTGAATTAAAACATTAAATCCATTTTCTTATATTATTCTCAAATAAGTGTTTGAATTTATTTAAAAATTAACACACAAACTCAAAAAAAATAGATTTTACAAAAAATGGTTTCTTAAGTATAAAATGTTTTTATATCAAAATTAATCATAAAATTGATTTCAATGACCTAATTTTATTAATTATAATATAAATGAACATATTTTACGAAAACATTTTTAAAAAATTGTACTTTTTATATTATTTAAATGAAAATACAATTTTTAAAAAAAATTTGCATTTGTACTATTCATCATAAAATTAGTCTTTTCAAGAAAATATAAAAACATCACTGTAATATATTTTTTATATTTTTATTTAAAAATATTTTTCATTTAGTAAATTAAAATTTTCTATGAGTGGGAATAATTAAATTAAAAATATGTGTCAATATTTCTACAAAACTACATTATATAAAAATACAATTGTTAAGAATAAAACAGTATTTTTCTCATAAAGTCTCTAATTTTTTTATTTAATAGATAAAAAAATAATTCAATATATAATATATATATTTTATTAAAATAAGTCAAAATTAGTGAATAATTTAATTTATTGGGATCAATAAATACTACTCACATAAAATTATCTTTCCAAAGAACATTATTTTTATTTCAAATTATTTTCATGTTTATTTATAATCATTTTGTCAAAAATAATTTATTTTAGACATATTTATTTATTCATATTCAAACTAACCAATTTATCGTCCAATTTATAACAATATACTACATTGCGGTTCTTTTCGACTTAAGGGTGCTTGTATCGAATGCTATTAAAAACTTTAATTCGAAATGAAATATATCATAAACTATTTTTGTGTAATCCACACCATAATATTATTCTTTATATTTTTTTTCAATTCTTGGGGCTTAGAAAATGATAATATCAGTATGTTTTCACTTTATGTTTTTACATTGGAGGAGTGATGCAAATTTAGAATGAATCCTTTGATATTTTTTTCCAAATATAGGAGGGATATATTTTTAGGGGGAATATACTTAGAGAGAGTTATTAAAATGGAAATGTTTTGAGGGAAAAATTCTTTGTGCATAATTATATGTTTTAATTCATTAAGTGTTTCTTAAATTTCATTATATAATTTTTGTATTAATAGTTTTCTTAGAATATTTTTTCATGTTTAATGTATATTCAATGTTTTGAAGAATTTTTGAATCTCACGTGGTACCAAAAATTAGAGCAAAGTTAAAAATTATTCAAATAGTGATCAAGAGTATCAAAAATGTTAAATATGTTTGAATTTATGAAACTTAATAATAATATCATAGTATTATTATTCAATGTTATTTTTTCATACACTAATTTTTCTCATAGAGAAGCTGAATTGTTTAATAATGACTTATATCTAATTGATTTGAGTTTGAATGTTATTTATATTGATTGATTTTTAATAAATTACAAGGGAATATATTTTTGAGAAAAATAGATGTTTATACATTTTTTAGTACATAGTTATATTATTTTGAAGACAAGTTCCCTTTGGTGTATATAATTTTTCTAGATTTAATGGTGTTATAAGGGTTGTTTTAAATATTTTTTTCTGTTTTATTTTTTATTTAATGAATAATTAATTTTCAAACTCACATTTATTAAACAATATAATGTGAGGTGAATTCATAGATGATTTTTGTAAATTATTAATTTTTTTGGAATAATTTTTAATTCCACTAGAATAAAATCTGTAAGTTGAATTTTATATCTGGAGAAATAGTAATCATCTTTTTTCTTCATAAGGGTTTTCATTTATATTTATGATAAGAAAAATTATTGTGAGGATAATATCATATGTAATTGTCTAATTTAAGTATCACAAAAACTCTCGTATATTTTGGATAGTATGTCCTAAGGTTTATATGAATCCTTGAAATGTTAATACATACACTCATAAGATTTTTCAATCTATTGTGTCTAGTTTATACACTTTCCCCATAATTATTCCACTAAGTTATTAGAGTATCTTTTTAGGTTACATGAAAATAAATATATGGTATATTGAACCTTTTTAGGGTCCCTCCATTAAGGTATATTTTGGATAATTAATGTACAATTGTTGGCCAATATTTTGAGAAAAAATGAAAATTATTAAATCACTTATTTCAAATAAAGAAATATTCCATATAATTATCAACCAATTTATTAATATTTTAAACATATAATTATGTTATTTTTTATTTATATGAATGGATAATATTTGACACTTCTTAAATATGGTTGTTGTATTGAAGGAGAAGAATTGTTCACTATATGATATACTTCATATTACAAAAACTAGTCTTGTAAGTATATGATTATATCTAAAAGTTTTCATAATAAAATAATAATAAGTTGGAATAAGTAGAATATGTTAAAACATAGTCGAGGGAAGTTATTAGTTTGAATTTTAACTTGAAAATAAAATTCAGAACATGTTTTTAGGTAAAAATTGAATTGGGTCTTGAATGATGTTTATATGTTTTTTAAATGATTATTCCTTAGTCAAAATACCACAGAAAAAAATATAATTATAAGAGAAAAAATTACAGAAGTCTAAAAGTGGAAAATTTATTACAATCATTTTCATGTAAACGGATGTGATCTGCTCGGAGTTCATCTTTCTATGTAATTTTTCTACGAAATCAGTTATTGAAAATACAATCAACAAATTTGTTCACATCCTGATAATAATGAGTGATAATATGATTGAGCTCTACCAGATGTTAAAGGAAAATCATCCATGTTACAGTGAGTGGCCAGGCCTAGAGAACCACTCCATATTGATGCACATAAGTGATATTAGTGGAGGCACTTTCCTGCCATACATTATTGCATCATTTTTCCTGGATTTGGTTGATAGCAATAATAATTTTGTTCATCTCAGCTTCAAAGAAGAATGAAAACCCACACATACCATAGTAGAATCCCAAATTTTCCCATAGATATTTTTGAACACTATACCATAACCTCCAGGGAATAGGTTTCCTTTTATGGAACCATCCATATTTATTTTGATATAGGTAGGGAGATGGGGATTCCAAAAGACTTCTATCCTACATTTTTGCTGGCATAAATTTTTTTTGATACCAATATAATGAATAATTCTATTATTCTTGAAAAATTTGTGGAAGGTACTTGTTTTCATCATTCCATATTCCATGATCGCAATGATAATCCTCACTTGATCTTCCTGAAAATTAAATGTATTATTGCTGTGAATTATAGAATTTATTTCTTACTAGATGACGTGAATCAGATCAGCTACAAATGCAATGAATATTCATTCTATTTAATCACTGTCATCCATAGTAATAAATTTTAAAATATGATGCTGAATGAAGTCCAAACCTATCCATTTGATATCAAAAAATTTAAATATGTATTTACAAAATGTAAAGGTTGTAGCACAAGTTAATACCTAGTGGTCAGCATCCTAGATGATCTTATTATAGGTATGAAATTTAGAAAACTGTTGAATACCAAATAATTTAAGACAATAATCAGTGGGAACACTATTGTGACCTATTCTCTAGACCACTGTGTATTTAGAGATTCTAACCCATTTCCTGTTAAATTTTTTCATACAGGGAAAATAGTGGAATTTCTTCAGATATTAAGATTTGTGTATAGTTTATAGTTTAAAACACCATTATAATCTTTTCCTAAAAATATAAAATCATAAATGTTGATAAAAGGGTAGTTGGAAATAATATATTTTATCTCATTTTGAATGTCCAAATATAAATATCAGATGAAATTGTTAATAGATGTGTTAATATGAGTAGATAAATACATTTTAATAGTCATAGTGATAATAGGATAGCTATTGCAGTTATCCAACCAAAATTTAAACAAAGATTATTTAGTAACAATTCATCTAGATTGAGAGATAATTTTAGAAAATGACTACTTAAAGAAATTCTAAAAATAGGAGTAACGTATAATAAATTATTTTTTCTAAGAATATTATTAAATCTATATCTGAGGAAATCAAAGGCCAAGGATTTATTTTTTATAAGGATTCACATTAGTTTAGATTAATGTTAATTATTAAAGAGAAATATATTTTAAATATGAAGGCCACCATTGTCTATGGGTTTGAAACAATTATTCCATAGAATAGTGAAAAGTTTTTTTAAGGGATCCTCCACTCCTAACAAAACCATTATTCAACTATTATGATTTTTGATTAAATTAATAGGACATTTATAAACCATCATGGAATATATAATTTAATAAATTATGATGTGTTTGACAAGACAAATCTATCCTGCAACAGATAATGGTTTTCCTTTCCTCATGGAGAGTTGATTATTAATCAAGACAAAATTATTGGAGATCTATGTTTTTTTAGTATTTTCTGTGAAGGTAAAAACACCATGATACATGATGTGTAGGGATTAATTTTTTATACCATAAACAATTATAATTATTTCATATGTGTTTATAGGAAATGTTTTGCGAAAGAAAATGAATGATTTGTTCCATTTTATGGATTTCCTAAACACATCTTCATAGTGAGAGAGTGATTCTTTTAGATTTTGGATGTTTCTTTTATCCCTATATAGGAATAAAATAATATCGTCCATATACAATAGACGAGAGGGAACAACCATGTTTCTATATGAAATTATGGGCTTAATTTCAACTTGGTTAACCAAATTTGTGATAACTCTGGTATGCTATTCCTCAGGAATGACCAAAAGGGTAGAAGAAAGGTGTTATCCCTATCGAACATCCTTAGTGTAATTGAAATAGTCTTTGGAGTACAATTAATTGAAAATTAAATATGATGAGAACCAAAAATATATTTAATCTTGGTAAAAAGAATTCAAATAAATAAAAAATTGATGATGACATTGAAAATGAAGATCTAGATCAAAGTATAGATATATTTTCTAATGTATAAATTAATGGTAGTGCATCATCCTCAATTTTTAACAAATTTGTAATTTCATAGGAATGGAAAATATATTATTGGTTGTTTCATTCTCTACGGAAGCCAAATTGGATACAAGATATAGTTTTGTTAGTAATAGGAGCATTTAGATTGACTATATGTTTGTAGATGATTTTATTAATAATGTTAATGAGAGAAATGGGTCTAAATAGACGAATTTCCAAATCATTCTTCATTTTGGGAATAAGTGAATGGAATTAAACATTTTTACTATAACGAAGGTATCCAGTAGAGAAAAAATGATTTGACCAGTTTAGAAACATAATGTTGGATAATATCCCTATAGTTTTGGAAAAGGAAATGGTGAACCATCGTGACTAGGGGAACTATCATTTTTTAAGCTAAAAACTGAATCTTTAATCTCATGTTCTATATGAACATTATTTAGGAGAGTTTAATCTGTTTCAACCACTAAGAAAGGAATTATATTTGGCGTTATGTACTTATTAAGATCAGAACCACTAATGATATTTCTAATGTAGGCGACAACATTATTAACCAAACCTTCCTCATTGTCAATGATTCTATCCCCATATTTATGTAATGTAATGGTTATTCAAGTTATCTACTCCCTTTTTAGAGCATTGTGGAATTTAGAGTTTATGACACCATCATTAAGCTAGTTAATTTTAAATGTTTTGTTTTTTCAAATTATCTTTTAAATTGAGAACTTGGTTTAATTTAGTGAAAATATAAATTTTTTGGTTTGGGTTATTAGAAAAGTCATTGTTCGTAGTTTCAACCTAAATTAGATTGGTGGTGTTTTTTTGGGAAGAAATTTTATTGTATGTCTGATTCACTCTTTCTTTTCACCATGAAATTATATTTTTCTTGAGAAGATTTAATATTATAATATATGAAAAAATCATCATTGTTAATGTTTGTATAATTCAAGGTTTCATTAACAATCTTTTCATAATCATTAACAGAGGTCCAAACATTATTAAATATAAAAGGAATCATAGGTTTCCAATATCTAGTATTGAGAGTAACTAAAATTGGGTGGTGATATGAGTAGAGTCTAGGCACTGTGATGATGTAAATACTATCCGAGTTATAAAGGGCTTAGAAGTTTGTGGGGGCCCTATCAATTTTAGGAGACATAACCCATTTATAATGTCTTCTATGAAAAATATAATTAGATCATATGAGGATTATCTCAACTACATAGTTTTACTCGATATAATTTTGTAATTATTTATAAGAAACATTAGAGTGAGAATCACATATTCTTCACTAGGCCCATGAATATCATTGAATTATCTAGATATGATCCACAGAGCTCGGATCATGGTGATTAATAAATAAAATTTTCTCTATGGATATATGCTATCATGGTACCAATTATTATAATAAACAAACATTCAAAAAAGTTTGAGTTTTGGAATGTTAGATCACTAGTGATATCTTGAGAGTCAATATTGAAAACATGAAAATTTATTAGTAAAGAGTGAGTGAAGATCAAAAGAGAATCCACAGAACTATTATTACAAGTAATACAAATAAAATGGTAGCTAAATTTATCAAATCCAATAAAGGAAGAATAAGAATACATTTCAGGCCCATAGATAGAAACAAATATATGGATTATGCTTAAATAAGAATATTTTAATGGTTTTTATAGTGTTAGGATTAAGAATTCCCAAAAATTCCAATAGATAATATTCATTTTGATCTGCATTTGGGGATGCGCGCCCATTTATTTTTACCTCCACGGTTCTTGTTCCTTGTGGATTTCATGGGGGTTTGAAAGATGTATCCCTTATATATGGCGAGTATATTTCTCTATTGATCAAGAAATTATTAGGATAAATAATATAATTATGATTAAATATGATGTATTTCATTTGTATCTTTAGTTCATCACCCCCTTCTTGTTGATAATATTAGTTTGTTTCTTATTGAGATGAAATCGTGTTGGAAGTGAGGATATAATAATAAAAATGTTAAATATATCGATAGTGGATAGTGGTGTCAATGATTATATATTGAATATCCAAAATGATATGTTTTAGAATACTTCTCTTTGTGTAGTTCATTTCGCATAGCGAACGAGTAGTTGAATAAGATAAATAGGGAAGAGGAAGAGAGTCTATATAGACTTTGCAGATGTAATAAAATGAACAGAAATAACCAATTTGTGTCTATGTTTGACCAAAAAAATAGTGATCTATGGTAAATAAAAATAAAATCAAGTTGTACCTCTTCTAACAACAAATAAAAAGTATGGGGCACTTTAAAATTTTGTGAAACAATCAAAAGGGGTTTAAGATAATTTCTAAAACAACCCTACAAGATAGTTGTGAAATAGGGTTGATCATGGTGGAGACCCATACATATTGTATCAAGAAACAAAAATTTCTTATTATCCTAGGAGAATTATTATATTTAAGATACCTACATTTTATAATCCATATGTTTATACTATAAGATTTTATGGTATCAGTAAAATTTGTATCATCCCACACATTTTCTATCTCATTATCAGAGGGGATCACTATACATTGATTATAGGCATTTTTTTCTTTTCTTAGTGTGGGATTATTTCAATCAGATCGTTCACTTTAACAAGTTTTATAGGTAGATTACATAATAAATCAGATAATTAAGGAAGGATGATTTAATTCACTGATTCACTCCCCTTCTATAATTAAACCTATAATACCTATTAGTTTTTACTATATAGAAATACTAATGGATTGATTCTAGTTTATTCCTACCTACGAATGTAAAAGGACAACTTTTAGTTTTTTTCCTTGTAACACATAATTAGTATGATAATGTTAATAATTTAAGAAAAAAAATAAAAGAGTATATTGGACATTATGTATATCCCAAAAAACAATAGGATTACTCTAGAGTTTTTTATATATATAAGGTGGATGGGTTTTATACAATATTTCCATGTAAACTAGGTGTATTAATTCATTTATAGTATAGTTTAATGATATCTTGGAAGGTTTAAGGAAAATTCTTAATTTTTTGTTAATGGTTCAATCATTCTTTTCTCTCTTTGTTGTTTTGGTTTCATTACTATTTTCATTCTTTGGTTATTAATGTTTACAGCTAGGAGGAGGACCTTGGATTTAAATTTTAATGTGGTAGTTTTTTATATTTTTTTTCATTATTTATATTTTTTTTGGTTATTAGTCTTCCTCGTATTTGATTATTTTTTTTAATATTTCATTATTTTTACCTGGTACTTAATTTTCTATTGGTCTGTCTACACTAATAATTTTGATCATTGGATTTAGAGATGTGGTATTTTTCAAGGATTTTCAATTAATGTAATATTAAACTATAGTAATGCAAGAACCTCAATTTGTTTTTTTTCTTTGATTATTATTACCATTATTAATGAAGTTCAGAATTTCCAATCCTAGTTTAACTTGTAGATTTTATCCTGTGATTTTATATGGTTAATGTGGTATTAATTATGGGTTTTTTCTAACTTATATTTTATGTTTGTGAAAGGTTCCCACTAATCCTAAACTTGGTGATTGGAAAACCTAAAAAATGCATTAATTAGATAAGGTTATTGAATGATATACAAAATATGATGGGGGATTCCCTTGTTTTGTGGATGATCCTATATAAGGCTTCCAACCTAATCTTTGTAGGGGAAATAAAATACCAAATAGTTCAAGACTACATTTTAAAGACACATGACTGAGTGACCAAATATTCATTGATTAAAATGATTATGATTTTACTCTATGAATTATGGTGAAACATCAAATTTAATCCTTCTGAATAGATCTTGAAAATCATCATTATTAGTGAGTATTACAATTTATACCCACAAAAGCGGGTATACCATGCATCTTCTTTTCACAATTGATGAACCACTTTAATTTTCTTTTATTGTATTATTACAAAGAACAAATGAATTTTATTTTATAGATACATTCCAATGAATATATTCATTTTATTTTAAAATACTAGCATAATATGTAAACAATTTTATGGTCATTATATTATGAACTATTTTAGATGGGTTCCTATGGAATGAATGATCATGATACTTTCATGTGAGTATCATTCAATGAGGAGGCTCTCAAATGGATTAGAAGGAAATGTATGGAGTTTCACAAAGACATATATGTAGGGAACATATGTTCACATAACTATTTTGGGTTTTTTATAAAGGATTTCTATAGTGAATAAAATTTTCCATATAAAGTAGTGTCTATAAGGGGTGATGAGGGAATTTTTTAAAATTATCCATAAATGGATCCTAAGGATTATTTTTGTGAGTTAATAGGTCATACAATTTTAAATTCTACATTGATATAGGATATAGTTTTACATAATTTGAATGGGTCTTGTACATAAAATACCCAGGGTACATAATAGATTAAGAAAAATTATACAATTGACAACTAGTAAAATATGGGATGTATATAATATGTGTTTGTATTATGTATAATAATACTAGTGTATCAAGGCCCATTGAAAACTTGAAAGATTGTGATGTCCTTACAAAAGGAAAACATGGTTAATTATTGATCTGTTAGAGATATAAAATAGTATATGAAACCCTATAGATGGGACACTATGAAAGGGAAAATATATCTTCATATAGGATCCTTCCAAAATGTGGGAAATTTGGGACTTACCCAAGAGAACCCCAAAATTGTCAACACTTCTTTACATAAACCTCATTAAAAATTAAACCTATTTATGAGAATCATGGGTTCTTTGATTTAGGGTTCTTGTGTGTGTAAACATATATCATTTCCATGAATCATCCTGTTATATGTATTACATGAGTATATGTGTCACATAATCCCCCAAGGCCATAGATTTGTATATTAACATAATTTTTATATTTAAACTAACATGAGGGTATATAAAGTATTCTTCCAGATTTTTGATACTTATAAAAGGCTCACCCTAATAGAAATATCTTCATTCATTATTTATGTTATGCACCAGTTGGTGTTTCATTTGAGTCAATGTAATATGCAATAAAAATTGTCAAAAGTAAGAGGTTTTATAGATTCCATGGTTTCTATTTCTTCTCCCAACAACTCAATATTAATTCTACACATTAATTATGGTATTCTAAAATTTTAACATGTCAAATATCATGGAATATTTTTAATTCTATTAGATCCCTATATTTGTGGATGCATAATCGATTAGGGGACTAAAATCAGGGATGTTCCACCCCCGTGAAGAACTATGTTACATCAATAATGACTATAACCATATAAATTATAGAAATGAGAATGAATATTCTAAAATAATAATGTTTAAAGAGTTATATCAGGATTGACATATATATATATCATTCACTTATATGGTTTTTTACGATCTCAGAACGTAAAGAATGTTCCTACGACAATTGTTCTTGATGATTTATCTAACCCAATGAATTTATGACATGTGGGTTTTCTGATTATTGGATTTTCTGTTATGGTGGTTCATTTTCAACATTTGGAAATTAATATTTTTTGGTAGGCATATTCCATAAATTCATACCTTTTATAAAATTTCAATGAAGGTGTTTTGAATCTAATTGATTTTTCAATATTGATCTCAACCTACTTAATGCACCAAATTTATTAATTAATTTTTCTTCATAAATTTTTTATTAATATCAATTTAAAATTAAATATAGAAAATAATTTGGTTTTTTAATGAGGTTTTTGAAATGGAGCCTATATTTTACATTGAAATCATAGCCTCACATCATTACTATCATGCAAAAGTTTTAGAGTCTCATTCATAATATCTTTATTAAAATTGAATTATTTTCAAATACTAGTTTTATTAGTGAAAAAAATAAATTGGATTCAACCACCAATAATTTATCATGAATATATGTTGCTCCCATTTTTTTAAATTTCAATTTTTCAAAATATTTACATTCTTTTATTTCAAATTCCGGACAGGACTCGGGTTTCATGTTGATTGATACCTTTAAAAATCATTAACTATTTTTAAAGGGATTCTTATAATTTGACATTTTAATGAATAAAAAACTCTAACTAAACCATTTATCCCTAATCCTCCAACTAATAGAGTTATCAAGGAGGATAAAGGAACCAAAATAAAACTAATTATGTCATCACAGATAAGGGTTACTGATTTACATTAAGGATTGATAATAATACTACTCGAGGAACCACTAATATCATTGATTTTGCAGCACTCTCCATAAATGAATTTAATAATACTTAGATCCCCTATCAACATAGTGTTAGGATATTATACTTAGTTTTTATATTTAGTCAACACTGATTATCTAACATGTAATTCCCAAGATACTAAATGATAGGTAATGTAGCTATCAATGAATAATATGTATATATGAAAGTTTTTAATGTTGATAAACCTCTCCAAATGAAAAAATCTTTTGAGGGAGATCATTTGAAATAGTGTGATAAAATATTAAATATGTCATTTTATGATTCACATGCATTCATCACCTTGTATACAAGTTAATCGATCATCATAAATTCTATTAAAATAAAGATATGATAGTTGTAACACGATCCCCAAGACCTTGTCTTACGTAGAATAAGGACACTAAAATGTTGAAGAATTAATAAGTCCCTTCAATGGTGGGGGAAACATAGAATAATCCATAGATTCAAGTGATAACGAAGGTGAAGATATCATTAAACCAAAAAATGACTGAGTTGTTAAGGATGGTAATGAGGATAATATATATATTGGATTTAGGATCATGATATAATAGTGTGTCGGAAATATAAAGTCATGGATAAAATTTTGGATGAGTACATCCATACATGGGAATGGCTCATCAATAAAATTGAGCTATAGTTTGAATTTTATTCCAAATTGATTTTCATTTATTCCCTATGGGAATGAAATTAATTTTTTTCCCTCATGTAAGAGAATTATCTCAGTTTCTATTTGTTTTCACTTTTATGAAAAGAAAATTCTGAATTTCAATTACACCATCAACAGTAGATAATTTTTTAGAAAATTAAAAAAAATATTTGAAGGATTGTATTTTAATCTTTTTAAACCATTATAAAAGGAAAATTTTTATAACATTAGATGGTATACACGTTGATTATTTTCTAGTTAGTGTCATGGGATTCTAATACTGTGCATATTCTAAATGCTCAATTATTTAAGATTCTTCCTTGCTTATTTTATTCTATGTAGTAATGTTAGCTAGAAAGGTACTATTAAAGGGTTTTTAATATTTAATTATGGTTTCTATTTTTAGTTCATGACATTGATACCTTTTTTGGAAAATATGATTTATTGATAATCCAGTTTTAATGTGGAACACAAAAATGATGTTGTCCGTTATGATGATCCAAGTGTGTATTTATTGTTTTTTACTAATATGAATGATGTTCTTAACCTTTCATATTATCTCATTGTTTTTATATTGATTATTAGAATGAATTTTTTCATTTTCAAATAATATTCTTGTTGAATATTTATTTTAATTTAACATCATTTCTATGATTTTTTTTAAATTATTGTATTTAAAAATATACATTAATTATTTATGGGTTATGGGAAAATTATAGATTTTCAAAAAAATGATAGGTAATTTGATTGTATATGATTATAGAAATTTATTTTTAGATCAATAAAATTATAATTATACTTCTAACTATTATGGATTTTACTATTCCACAATAAACAATGGTAATCATTTAAATCGTGATGTTTTGATAGTTTTATCAATGTATGGCCTTTATTTATAATGTTTTGTAGATTTATAATGTAGCGAATAGTGAAAATTAGTTGATTCTTAATTTATTGGTAAGAGGATATTCTTGGTGTATATTTTATTCAAAATTAAAACATTATTATTTATTATTTATGATTAGTTTATCTATTAAAATGTTGAATTTATTTTATTTTATTTTATGGTGTAAACACATTGCACCTCTTATTAATAAAAATATCATGTATATTACAATATATCCCCTAATTTTACAAAAATAATATTTTCAGAACTAAATATCCTAGAATGTATAAAAAATTAATTTTTTGTGGCATTTTCATGTTAAATAACTTAAAAACATATAAACATTAATGAAACTTATCATCAAAATTTCAATAATCACTCAACATCAAAATAAATGGACATATAACCATAATTTATAATTGAATCATGATCTATATGAATATAGTATAATGTTAAATACTATGTCTCATGCATGTATTTTTCTTCATTATTCTCAATAAAGGCACTCTTGGTAATTTGGACACCAATGCAAGACCACTTCTCAAACATAAAAATGATTGTCATGATCACTTATTTATTTTATTTTTTTATTTCATCATTATCACATATACATAATTACATTGTATATAATTATTAATATCCTGGTTTACTATATTTCCCAATATAATTCATTATGTACACTTTTGATATTTTTTATTTTTTATCCTAGGTAGAAATATGACTCGTGATCTTTTTTCTTATAACCAAGTCCATGGATCATTAATATTATGACTTAAAAAAATCATATCCAAATGTTTATAATAGTTTTACCTTTATTGTATAGTCTCTTTATATTTTATAAATCTCTTTTAGTTAAATTGTATATGAACATTTATCTTTTCTAACATAGAATAATTTTGGAAAGTGAATTTTATTTATTATAAATATATCAATTTGAATGACTTTGATGTTGTGTTTATATGAGAATAGCATTATTTCATGAAGAAAAAATTATTTATTCAATAAAAAATGATGTGTATAATAATATATTTCCTCTTATTTCACATTGATAAAATAATTTTCTAAATGAAAAAAAATCTAATCCAAAATACAACTAGTATATTGAGAGATTATAAATATTATTTTAATGTGTTTGAAAAAATAAAAAAAATAAAAATTGTCATTATATATTTATAATCTAATTTCTCATCTCGTATCAAAAAATATTTATTATCCACTATATTATCTCTCCATTAACAATGTCTTTCATCTCAACACCAAATAAATTTTTGAATGACCATTTTTGAAAACATTGATTATAGGCATATAATATGATTTATCAAAACAAAATTTAATATATTCACTTCAAATATATCATTTATTTCATTATTATAACATCACACTGTTCTAAATATATATATATATATATATATATAATTTTTGAACATTTCACACCCCTTCATAAAATTTAACTCTATACTTAGAGATATATCGATTTGTTCTCTAATACTCCATATGTTCAATATAAATTCATTTATTATCAAAAATATCACCCCAAGGTCAGTAAACACAATTATTTTTAAAAAACTCGCACAACATTATAAATTAATGGGTAGAAAAGTGGTCTATGAAATTTGTAAAAAATGTACCCTATTAAACATTATTTAAAATTATCATAGTGGTAGACCAATAATCTATTCTATACATTAGACTACATAGTCTCATGGCATATTTTCAGTGAGTTAATTATATTTTTTAATGAAAAAACTTCCAATGCTAAAATAATGGAAAAAAAAATATTTCTTTGGTAGAACTATAACTAAAGGAATTTCATAATGAAAAATAATTTTAACAAATACCATTAATCGTGATTAAAATTATATATTATTTTTAGGAATTGATTTGATAATATTTTATACATTAAAATTCTCAAGTGTATTCTTATTATTTTGATTCTAAATAGGGTTAATTATTTTATCCAAATAATAATTAAGAATTAATATATCAATTATGATATAATATTTCCAATGAATTATTTAAAAATCATAAATTAATTTATTAAATATAATTAAGGATAGATTAAGGACCATGTAATGTTTTCTAATTATAGTGGGTATATAATTAATTATTCTATATTTTTTTTAAAATAGGAATGGTTATTTAAATATAATGATAAATAGTTTTTCGCATTATAAATAAAAATATTACATCTTTCTGGTATTAATAATAAAAAACACATTAAGGAAATTAATTCTAATTCATTTTCATTGAACACCTATTGGATATGGAATATAAAACCATTTTAGAGTGTTCATATTTTGGAAAATTAAGTCATGTGGATATGAAAATGGATTTAAGATCAAAAAAAATTTAACTCCCTATGTGACCTCATGAAGTTGGAGTATATGAATTTTCAAAAATGATGAGGGGAACATGTTGAGCCAATTGTAAAAGTTAATAGTTTACCAAAATATAATAATTTCAATAATAATGTTAAATCATTTAAGGTGACTGATCATAATAAAAAGGTAATGATGGTTGATGAAAGGCTGCAAGAAGTCACTGCCTAGATGAATATATATTTGTTGGACATAGAATGGACTAATAAATCCATAATACTGGTATAAAATACATCTAATAATTCATTATTAATTTGAAACTATTATAGTTTATTTATGGGAATGATGCGATATATGTGTTGAATATAAAATAAAAATAATAAGACCCAATTAAAATAAGTACATTTGAAGAAAAATTGAAAAATAGTATCTATTAAATGATTATTATTTTTTATGAATATTAAGGATATAAATACCTGAAACAAACATCATTAGTAAAAAGAGATGTTCCCTGATATTCCTATAAAAATTCTCAATTATTGGAATCATCATCATTATGTTTGAATACAAATAAAACGTTATATACTTTGAATATGTGGTTGATCCAATGGATTCCTGGGTGAACTTTATGATTCATCACTAATTGAGTTTATTCATAGGAAATATATCAAGAAATAAAATGTTGAGAATTGTAATTTAGTTATAATTACTTTAAAAGAAATATACCATCCATAGTATAGATCCTATACAGATATGTACATTTTATATTCTTCAAAAACAATTATTTTAATGGGTATCATATACAAAAAAATATGATGTTGTTGGTTTTTGATAAAATGAAGGCTTCATTATCAGTTTTTTGGTAAGGCCAAAATTGGTGGAAATGAAATGATGTGGATTAAGGGATTATTAGTCAAATGTAATAGTCTTAATTTTCTATCTGTTAGTCAATTCCTTTTTTCAAGTAAAGAATTCAATTACAACATGAAGGAATTCAATATCAATGGAATATATGGAATAATTTGGAATCATGGAATGAAATCAACGTTGAAAATATACCTCATTCATAGAGATGAAGGCATGTATTTTCAAACCATGAAAATTAAAATTGAGTTGTGTAAAAAAAGGCTTGTCCACATGATCCAAAAATTCGAGGAACATTTTAATATAATGAAGTATATTTTTTTACCCTTGAACACTACCTTTATCACACTCACTTGCCTAATAATTTTTTAAAAGTTAAAAAATTAACTATGTCTTACAAGTAGACGGAAAATAAGTTTAAAAATATTCTTAAGTTAGTAATGATAGATGTGTGTGGGAAAGTATGTCTTGAATCCATAGATATAATATGTACTATTTTCTTTCAATTTATTATTATTACAGTATGATGAAATTTATAATGGTGATCTCTCAACTAGAGTAATACCTCAAACATATAACTGTTAAGAATGAAGAACTCATTTTTAGAGTTATCTACAGCAAAGGATGACATGTTGAACAAAAAAAATATTTATAAATCAATGAAATATTTGGGAAAGAGGAATATACCAACTACCATTTAACATGGATTACTCATACATATATGATCAAGATTTAATTTCCGATGAAATGAGAGAAATCAAAGAAACAAACATCTATCCAAAAAATATATATAATTATCTCGCACCAAAATCAAAAAATAGATAAGAAGGGAAACTGACATAGGAAGTAAGAGGAGATGAGATCTTACCTCAATATATCTATTTCTTATAATGTTGTTCAAATTGAAGTCTGCATCCCTGAGATATCAAGATCCCCAGAAGTAAGAGTTTTTAAGAACCATGAGAGGAGAAATGTAGGTGTTTTCCCATCAAATATAAAGTACTAAAGTGAAGGGGGGTGTAAAACATTTTGGGAGAAATTGGAAATTAACCAAAAAAATTTGTCTCATGTTTTATGCACACTATTTTGGAAAATATATGCAATCCATGTACTTTTCTTTTACCAAAAAACTGCTTTAAACCACATGGTTTTGTGGCCCCTACCACATGGTTAGATCAAACACTATGGCACCTCCTTCCATAGTTGTAAATTTTGCACAATTCGTTTCTAGGCAGCGTGATATAATACAAACTGTGTTCCCTATCGACATCTTCTATAAAAAGACTTTTAGTCCTTGATGCTCTCGGAACACAACAGAACACTTGAGGGACCTACTAATACTTTAACCAGGTCTAAAAAACACTTCTGATTGTTCCAAATCTTACAATTTTGTTACAAATCTCACTTCAAAGAATGGATTTCCCACCAAATTCCTTAAAATCATATTCCCTTGGAATTTTACCATGTCTCAAAATAAGGGTCATTGCAACCTCCCCACCATAGAACTTATTATCCCTATGAATCCTTGGTGGGAAATGAAAACATCACATGACCTTCATGGTTCTTGTATTCTAATTAAAATGGTCATCTTTCATTCCCAAATTCCCAATGTACCTCTAAGAATTACTTAAGTTTATGGAACCTAACATTTCAAAACCCAATCCAATTCTCATTTATTAGGTGGAAGACCAAAATGGTACTTACATATGCTCATAAATCCAGAGACAAAATCATGTCAAAGTCTCCTTAAATATATATCCAATGATTCTCTCCCCAAAAGCTTTTAAGATAAAAAAGTGTCCAATATTTTGTCACGGTACGTCCACAATTGGATTTTCATTCAGATAACACCCTATGTGGTAAAACATTTCTTCTAGCATGATTTTGAACTGGTTAAATGGTTGATTCCCCACCAATCAAATTTTTCGAGGTTGAGATTGAATTTCATCAAATCTCCAACCAAAACACATTGCACTCATCTACACAAAAATTATGTTCTCAAAAAAGGTTCTCCACTAATTTTATTCCCAATAGAAAATGGTAAAAAGTAATACCTCTTTCATCTAACCATTCTCACAATGCTCTTCTTATATGTTTGAAGTATTACAAACTAAATTGAAATGCCTTATTCCAAGGTATCTCATGTTTATTAGGATAATGTTCATTGAAGTTCATTCATGATTTCCATTGATGTCGCCTAATCAAATCATCACATATCCATTTAATCTAGCATTCATCATCATAAACAAGTTTGTAACCAAATCCATCCCACTAAAATCACCACCCATTAAACAACACCTCAGAGTCTGACAACAAGTATGGGATAATATCAGATTCATTAAAATCGCTTCCAAAGAACACACCCAATGTATTCTATACTACATGTTTACATGTGAGATTATGGTACAATGAAAAGATATCAATGTCATATTATTTCCCAAGCTAATATCAACATCAACCTGGTGGGTAATTTATAGGTAAATAGATGTTATCCATGAATTTTTCTATGGAATTCCTACTTGGGTACCCATGTACAACTCGGGACTAATCTTGCCTCGATAAAACCACACTTCCATCATGAAACTATAAAAATACCTACTGATTTAAAAAGAATGTATTTTGAAACATTTATCTAAGTGTACAACTACCACTCACCTAGTGCATCGAGGATGAAGTCATATTTTTATGCATTCTCATCGCTATGAAGTTGTACACTAAGAGGATAGAAAAAATTAGAAAAAGTCATAATACACCTCTATTATATCCAAGAAGAAGTGGTTGGAACAGTTTACAACGAACCATACCCATCTATTAGAAAGAAGAGTTGTTGAACAACTACTGCTCGACTTCATGGACGAATATTCGTTTAACTAGCTAATGCATGATCATTAACTAATCATAATGGCTTTATGACCCGAGGTCTCCAGTGATCACTCAATAATAGCCACCGAATTCTATACATGACCAACAATGTTTCTCAAGGTTTTAATACACATATAACCACATCAACATCATGTTTCCGATAAATCACTAACAATTTATAAGACTCACTAGCCTCATAGGTATTCAAAAACCACATTAACCATTTTTATATGGTCTTCTTTAATTATTTCCTTTATACCCATAAGGGTGAATATTTACTAGATTTTATGTAATTTTTCCCTCATTAGGAGTGTCCAAATTTTGAAAATGTGATATAGACTAGTTGCTCATGAGCTTGATAGGTCAGATTCACCTTACAAGAATTCATAACACTTATCTGAATCATGATCACAGACATCATAACATTTGGAATGAAACCCAGAACCAACCAAATCTGCGTGTGAAAACACATGATCCTCCTGGAACATTATTCGGAGCATTAGGATGAATTTAATTCCTTTAATTCACAGGTCACTCTACTCTAAAGATGACCTGAGAACACACTCAATATCTCAAGGAAGAATTATTCCACTAAAATTAACTGGTTTATTATATCATTAAGTAACACGATGAGTACCATGTTTTTTAATGCACAATACCCTGTGGTTTTATAAGAAAGAATGTACATACTCGATAGCATCAAGAGTTTCTCTGACCTATGCATCCAAGAATTATATGTTCTATACAAGATATTTAACCAAGAGTAATATTTAAACATATGGCCACTAAAAAATATGATGATGTACCATGTCTTCAGTCATTGGGGAATAAGATAAGGTCACAAAACCTAATATATGGATGACAATTCCTCAGAAATCTCTAACCTATAGAAACTGAGCATTATATGATGCTCTCACTCATAACAGGGGTCATGGATTCCGTGACCACCCATACCAAAAATGATTCAATTTATAATCTATGAATCCTATTATGGGCAACGACACCCAAACAATACCATTGGTTAGAAATCTCACAACATTTTGCACTGAATTTACGCTCTAAGGGTGAAACCAACCTCTATATATCCCCTTACAAAGTCATAACTGTCAACCCTATAACATGTCCACATTATATAGGTTTCACTATTCCATATTCCTACCATAAAATCCCTTTCTAAAAAAATGACCTATTGAAAATTACCATGGTTTCATTCTATGGAAACTCGATGGGATGTTGAAACTATCCTTACATGAGAGTTGAAATTAATGATACAACTTATAATTCAATTTTAATTCATTACATTGATTTACATTCAATATTTAATCATTTAAAATATTTAACTCAGAATATCATATACCAATTATAAGATAAAATCACCTAGTACATGGTTTAAAAAAACCATAAGGAAAAATAATTAAGCCTTATCAAACATCCTTTAAAAAAATTAATCATTTATTTATATCCCTTCACAATTAGAAAATTTATCACATAAATTTCATTATGATTTAATTGATGAGGTGGAATATAAGGGTCCTATTAAGAAGAACCAATTTCATTATAATAAAACCCCACAAGACTTTCTTAATTTATAAGGATTCAAAAATACCCATAGTTTGTTATCACATTAGAAATATTCCCCAACTGACCTACATTATACCAACTGTGCATTTTAGAAAATAATCATATGTATATTCATACGAGTGTGATATAGTAAATAGTATTTATAGGTGAAAACATCAAAATCATAAAAGTTTAAATTATTCTTAATTAGGTTTACCTGATAAGATTAAATACCCTAATTGACATACTTGGGTTGAGTCCCCCAAGAGGTCCATAAGCAGCCAATTAATTTTGAGAAAAATTAGTCAAATTTTTCTATAATAACTAACACAAAATATATTATGTTCGTATATAATTTTTCAAGTATATGTATCTTCATCACCCATTCAATAAAGAACTCATAAACTTAATAGATTACAATATTTCTCCCACCAATCATGATCAATTCACTTTTAAATTATCACATTATAATATTATAAATTTTAACAATGGTATCTTGATATATAAAAATATCAAAATCTATTTTTGGTACACTTGTTACCTTTTCAAAATTTATAAGTTACTCATACAGCCTATAATTAAAAAACAACTCCAAATTAATCACAACCATAGATGTTTGGTTGGTCAAATAGGATTTCACCATCAAGCCATGTAGGAAAACATGAATTATGCTGATGGAGAAATTTTATTTGTAAACAATTTATCTAAACTTCAACAAGGCATGATATTAAAAAAGTATAAGCATGTAAGTATGCAAATAATCACATAATCATGATACATAGAAAAGAAATAATAAATAATTAGTTTGTGTGGAATATTATCACCTAATCATGGTTGTATATAAACATGCTAAAAAAATCACCCAATCAGGTTTTAAAAATACATATGGGAATGAAATAGCTAAATATGATAAAAAATAAGGATATCACTAAAATAACTGACATGGTATCTAACATCCAATCTAATAAACACACAAGTTCATGATCACAATTAGAAGGAAGCCTACAAATGAAACTAAATGGAATGGAATATGCATGAACTGTGATCATATATGTTCCAATAATGAGGCATGTAATAATACATCCATTACATACAAGTTCATCGAAATAATAATATCAATTTTTAAAATCAATAAGTAGTGGAAGGTACACTAATCACTCAAGGTGAAATAATAATCAACTGTAATGTTGAACATCATGGATAAAAAACATATCCCCGGCCCCATTGACTTTTCCCCATGGGTGTATAGATCACTGCCAGATGTGGCTTTTTAACAAGCACTGAAACATTCACCCCCTCGTGTCTACAAGCCACAAAAATTAAGGCAAATGAAAAAAAACCTCTAATACAACATTGTAACATATTTCATGACTTCTTATAAAACCAGTAGTCGGACTCGTCACCACATAGCCTCATGCATTCCTACACAGATGATAGAGGATTCTAATTAGTAGTGAGGGTATTCTGACCGTACAGAGGGGAGATTATACCCTCAATATTAGATTAGAAAATTTTATAAAAATTAATATACAATAGTGAAAGTGTAAATAAATGAAAGAGAGAGTGATGGAAGAAGAGACTAAACTAAACATAATAGATGGACAACACAAATATAAACCAATCCATGCATGTCCAAATGATGGTACATAATATAGAAAATTAGAAACACAATAGGAAACATGATACAGTAAAGTACATGAATAATGAAAATAAATAAAATCCATGAGGGATAACTCCATGAGAATCTAAATCTCCAACTCAGTCATGTGCTCATAACTCCTAGGTATAAGAAATTCAGCTTAAGAAAAATTCAATGCTTCTACAAAAATGAGATATCAACATGTACCCTAGTACAAAATTATCATAGGTAGAGTGTGAGATACACTCATTATTCCATCACCAACAGTGTCTAAAACTAAATCAATTCGGTGAATAAAAGGTATAACATTTTGTAGGAACAAATATAATAATCGATGCTAAATTAATAAATATTAGATGACTCGGGTACGAAAAAAACACAATGCTGACTTTACTTGCTTCAGTATAAACCAGAATGATTGCATAATTATTAATTATATATATTAATAATATATATATATACTTATATAGTATACATATTTACTTCATCAACCAACATGTTCTATGTATGTGCTAATATATGTAGCCATATACTAATAATACTAGGTGCTAGTAAGACCGGGGCGTAACTTTGGAATCCATAACAAGCATAAGTGAGCCAATATGTTTAGGAAAATGGTACAAGCCCTACATATCATAATTAATGATGGAAATCATGCTTCGCATTCGAGATGGTGGGTGTTATGTCATGATAGAACCTGAAACATGGGACATGGTATGTGATTCCCACTCTCCAAATAGTTTCAATGATTTGATATGTCATTCTCAACACCTGATATAAGGGAGAGTGAAATTTCATGATCAATAAGTCTCTTAACCATACTATCATAGCCAATATCAATAGTTTATTAATATAAAAAGTAACTAATTACCTCTTAATAAAATATATAATCCCAATAAAATAAATGAATTCATATTTGTTACAATTAACAAAAGACGTGATTATTTAAATATAAAATGATCTATGGTTTTAAAACAAGATTTAATTACATTTTATTTAAACCATTAAATTTAAATATTCAATTTTATTAATTAAATTATAGATTTATATAATAAATTCATGCTATCCTTCTTAGAAGGTGGTTGATTCTTAAAACAATTAGTCACAAGGAAGCAAAATATCTTTTATTAAATAAATTTAATATTATAAATAAATGGAATTCACTAAGAATTCCATATATCATGGAAAAAACATAATTTCATTGGAATAAAAAATTCCAAAAATTCAAAAACTATTTAAAACAATAATATATACTTTTTAGATGAGAGGAAAACACACCACAATCGAGGTATTTTATTATAAAACAAGACATTGTAAACAAACAATTAATTTATCTCAACCAAGAATCAAATTTTAGAGGAATAAATCAATTAACTAAAAAGGAACATTTTAGAAAGCCCCCAAAACATATAAAATTAATTTCAAAAATCATTGAAGAACATAGATGGTTCTATTATAAATTAGGAAACTACCATCAGGGGAAATTGCATTCAAAATCTAAGCCAAAAGCTTATGATATGTTCTTGGAATTAAATCAATTAAATTTAAAAAGGCATATCATACATGCACATACAAAGGATTTTCTTGAATTGATTTTGACATTCTATAATTACATATAATGTCTTAATGGGGGTAATACATCATATATATAACTATTAGAAATGAGAAACTCTTTTTTAGTGTAATGTGTGAAAAAAGATGGCACTTGGAAACAAAATATATTTATAAATCAATGGAAACTTTAGAAAAAATCTAAAGAACACCTACCTTATACCATGGGTAACTCATATATAAAGTATCAATCTTTGTTTGGTCCATTTCGAGAGAAGTTTAATAAATGGAAATCTTCCCCAAGAATTGGGTGATTGAGATTGCACAAAAATATTATAATAGATGATAAGATAAACTTAGATAGAGAGTAAGAGTATTATACAACATATATCTAGTTGTTCATGTATTCTTATAGATATTGAATCAGAGTCTAGATCCTTGATATATCAAGATCCCAATAAGGATGACTTGAGGGAGCCATGGGAGGATAAACATATGTTGTTTCTATTAGGGAGAAAAAGAAAAAGTGGAGTGGGTTAAAAATATTTCAAGTGAAAATTGTTAATTTTCCCTAAAAAATTATGAGATATGGTTTATTTATACGATTCAAGAAACTCAAGTTCTAATCATGTGATTTCCCTCTACCAAAACCTAGAGCAAACCGCATAGTTGTCGTGCCCATCCCATAGGGTTTGATCAAACCGTGTGGCGCATCCTGCTCCACTAGACATGGACACATGGTTTCCTATAATGGTTGAATCATTTCATACAAATCATGTGCCCTTCCTTTTTTCTTTCTTAAATTATACTTTACGCCATGGTGCTCCTGAAATATGATGGAACACCCGTGGGACCTCCCAAAATGTCAACCAAGTATAAAAAAAACCGTTTGACTGTTCCAAATCTTATAATTGAGTTCAAAAAAATAGTTTAAAAAATTATCCATGCATTATATTCCAAACCATGTATCAAAACATCTTTAATTGCAATTTTGAGTTTTTATTTCTTGTTTATCAATTATTTTGTATTAGAATAATTTTTCGGGTAATAATTGATTTTTTTTATATATTAATTTATTTGGAATTTTTTACCTTTAAATTGATCAAGGTTCCACGTTTTCTTTAATATAAACCATATTATAAATAAAATTTATATTAATTATATATGTATTTATAGTAGACTATTATTGTTATATATAAAAATTAGTTACACCATTCCTGGAGTCGGGAAGCCATTTGTACATAAGAATGTTGTTTCCATTTTCCTGATCAATTGAATGAAAGGATGGAAAATGGTATATCACCTATCCAAAGACATTATACTGTAATATATATCCTATATATTAATTTAATTTATCATTATAACCTTCCTTATAACGTATTAGTGAAAAATGATTCACATCAATTCGCAAGGGAGTAGTCAATCTTACCCATGATCGATGATTTCATTTTCCATTTGCGGGATGAGGAGAAATATATAGGCCATTATATCAACATAATAAAATATAATTATATGGAATATATGAAGGTTATTATTTATCATGGTAAAATAAAATTTCAATGACGTGGGTAAGAAATAAAACAAAAACACCTTTTTTATAATTTTACCACTAATTCAGAGAGCTTTGTCAGGATTAGATCAAAACCCTTATTGTGAGGTTTAAATATTAAAATTAAGGCCACTGGAATGAATTTAGGGAATAAAAAAATGTAATTGGTCATTTGTTGGCTGAAAACAGGGTTTTTGAACTGTTAAGAGGAGATGATATGGGGTATCCTTTTATAAGTGGGGAAGAGGATACACATAGAGTTTTTGAAAAGTATAAAGGTTCCACACATATTTAACATTCCAATATGTACAAAATGGGTAATTATATAACCTTAGAGGTTATAATGTCAAAATATATCCATATAATATGTCTAAACTAGTTTATTTGTCATTTTACAACTTCTCATTTTTTAACTCCCAACCCCTCTTAAGCAAGATTTAACCATATCTACGATACATAATTTCTAATTTTCCCTATTCATTATGCTGAAAAAATAATTTTAAATTATTATATAAAATTATATGTGATAATTAATAAAATATAATCCATTTTTCAAAATCCAATTCAACGAAATTTGATAATTTAATTTAAAACAAATCCCACAGATATGATGAAAAGGTGGTATTCCAAAGTGAAAATTTTAAAAATTATTACAAAGATTTTGTACAAAAATTCAACATGAAATTGAATCCAATGAACTATATTTGTTTCAGCATAATTTAATTTGAACTAATTATTCTTTTACAACAATTATTTAAATTAATTTTCTTTAAATTTTCTTTAAAAAAAAGTCATTTTTCAATGTATATGAAAAAATTTCAGTAGTCATCAGAAAAATTAATATTTTTAGAAAAATAAACCTAAGATAATTTTGAGAAGATTATTTCAAAAAATAAATTCATTTTATTTAAAAAAATTTATAAAATTATGTACAGAAATTTTTAGTATTTATTCAAAAAAAGTAATAAAAGGATTTTTCTATAAAATAGTATTTTTAAAACAAAGAATGACTTCACGAAAAACTATGTACTTTTTTGTCAGTATGATTTATTTATATAAATAACTTATACATAAAATTTAAAATTATTTTATTCCTACTTATGACAACTTATTTAATTAAAAGTTCAGAATAACCTTGTTGAATTGTTATATAAATTGTATACTGCAGTTCATTAAATCTTGGCGATGCATGTAGTGCATACTATCAATGAAATTAAATTTATTGTAAAAATCATAATATATCAGCGTGTTCTATTATACCCCCCTTAAAAAGAATTTTGACCTTTAAATTTGTCATTATAGTACAAAAAAATATAGATACATCTTTCACATTACATGCTCAGGTTCCCATATAACATCTTTAAGTTAGTGGGTTTTCCCCAGAACATTAACCAGGGGAGGGGCATTTTTATAGAACATTGTTTGAATGATATTGAAATTATATAAGTTTTTCCCGGTAAGATATATCGTACTTAAGTGGAATGATACATGAGTTTAGTACATGTGAATGGTTAGGTATGTACTTCCTCATAAGAGATAAGTTAACACATCATGTAATTGAGAGAGGATTAGTGGAATCTCAAATCAAGTGTCTACCATCCTATTTAAATCAATAATTTCAAAGGTAATGATATAACAATGTCTTAATTTTCCCGAATTTCCCTACATTATTACCTTCATCCATTGAGAAATTCAATGAAACACCTTTTGACCAACATTAAATTATATATCACATCAACAATTATCAGTATAAATTTTCTGTAAACCTAGTGTTTCCCTTATATAATATTGAATGTCTCTAACCTTACTCTTCCATTTTCTAATCTATTTTAGGTACTAATAGATCTTATTCTCCTAAATCATCCTTATATATTGGAGCTCTACATTTCATTATGTATAAGTCTTATTAAGTATCCATATGAATACTCATTAGAATGATATTATTGTATCAAAACTCAACAAGAAGAATTTGTTGATCACTACCACATTTGAAATCTAAATAATAGGATATCAATATAACATATAGGGTTTGAATTGGTCTATTAGACATACCATATATCATATGATGATAGAATATGTTTTAACACAACTATATATCATGATCTTGATGAAAAATTCTCTAGAACATTAAGGTAAAATTATAATCCTAATTAGAAATAATGGAATGTTGTGCTCTATATAACCATAACACTTCTTTAATGTATATTTGTAGAATATAATCCAAATAGAAATGTTCTATAATACTGATGACATGTGCTAACATTGTAATTTGATTGACTAAAATCTATATAGTGTTATTCCCTTTTGAGTTTTTGGGGAGTATGATGAAAGAATCCATGGTTGTGTTTCCCCATTTCAATTCTACTATGGATAAATGATCATTATACTTTCATTTCCTAGAATTAAATTACTGACATAAAATCCATCGAGATAATAACTCTTTGATATCACTATTCATTTCATCACCCCAAAAATACCCTTTAAAATCACAATACATTTTCATTATTTGAGGATAAATAGAGAAAGAATATATATTAGTGTCCTATAACAAATCCATTAAATCTATTATGTATAGAACACATACATTATTCATGAATGTTATTATTTCATCAAAACAAATGCTAAAATCTGGATGATTTTTCACCTTAATCTATAGCTCAATATCACCCTTCTCGGCCTTTTAATACTCACATGAATAGATGGTTGAAGTCTAATTTGAAAATTTAAAATGGATCTCATCCCTTTAGTATTTCGAGATCCATATTTGGAAAATGAAAAAATATTGGGTCTTTTGGGGTCCTCGTCATTAATTATTTAGTATGGTCCTTTTGACACAAAAATCATCTTCCATCTTGTTCACTTTCCTTTGGTGGTAATGTAATGGGGTATCACAATACTGAATCCTTTATCACCATCTCAATTGGATCATGTTTGAGTCCTGCTATTTGAAAATAAACTTTAAAAATGATCATTATAAATATCTCATGTTTTTAATTAAATATAAAACCTCAAAATATTTAATGCAAAAATTACTATAGCTAACTAAAATTCATGATTTGGGAAATTTCTCTCAGGAACCACTATTTATCATGAGGCGTCAGTTATAACCATTTAATTTTTTTAATGATTTATATAAATTCTATCATGGATGCATCACTAAATACTACAAACCCTGCACCCATGCCGTGTAATGTAAGAATTGTTGTGTGAAACACTCCTCAAACCATCGATTATACCATTCCAACCCAATAAAACATAAGATCTCAGTCACTATGGTTGGTTTTATCCAACACTCATTACCATTTCTCTTTGATGGATCCACTCATATACCCTCAAATGATATTATATAACTCAAAAATGAAACATTTTGTAGAAAAAATTAAATCTTTATAAATTTTTCGTACAACATATCCATCTCTAAGGACTTTTAGTGTAGTTATCATGTAATCTTCATGCTCTTCCTTTTTCATACTGTATATTGGTATTTCATCTATAAAGAATACAACACACTAATCAAGGTAATCTATAACGACTCGGTTTATAAAATCAATATTGATAGTAGTGGGATTAGTTAGTCCAAATGGATTCACTATATAATCATAGTATAAATAATTATTTTGAATTATATCTTGGGAACATTATCTTTTTAACACTTAATTTATGAAATCCACAACAATGTTCAATCATAGAAAAGTATTTATATTTCCAAATTTTGGAAAACAAGTCTTCAATACGAGTTATATTACACATATTCTTGATTTTGATCTTGGTAATATCTATATAATCGAAAAAAGTCACATTATTTCAACATTATTTTTGAAAAACAGGAAGGGTGAACCATAAGGTGACACACATGGATCAATGAATCCCTTTTCTATATTCTACTATAGTTTCTTCTAAAAAAATTGGAACTAAATTTGGTACATTTTATATAGAGTCATTCAAATTGATGTTGCATTAGGAATGAGTTATATTGAAAATACAACATCACTATTTGGTGGAAGAATAGGAAACGATTATTGAAAAACATCAAAAAACTCTGTAATAATAGACATATCATCAATTTTGAGTTTCTACCCAACCATTTGAGATAAATTCTCACCTTATTATGAATAAAAATTATACAATGGACATGATTTCCCTCATAAGTTCATATTTATTATCACATTTATCGATGATCATAGTTTTTATTAGAATATCAAACATAACTTCCCTTCCTCATACTTTGATGTGGGTTTTTTTTAGAGAAAAATAATACATGAATAAGATAACATCAAATTCAACTAGAAGAAGAATGAAAATATTTCCAAGATGGAAATTACCAAAGAAATTAACATAGGAATAATATTATACTAAGGATAAAATTATCATAAAATTTGGGGTTTTCACTACAAATTATACATATAACCAAGGGGGATGAATATTAAAACCATGATAAAATTCATCAGATATAACATAATTTGGAGTCAAATAAGACATTAGAGGTTCTATAGTGGAATTTACGTGTACCTTTCAACACGTCGTTATTTCAACCCTCATAATAAATACTAATCACATAATATTTCCACTTATACATTAGCTTAAGTGGTTGCCTACATGAATTATCATTATTTTCCTTCATATTTGGGTACTTGTTATAATAGTTCCAAAATTCATTTTATTTATCACATTGGAGGGTGGGTGGTGCATTATGTGGCAATTTATCTCAATTTGAATTATTATTTTACATGTTTTCATCAGTTCAAAATTCAATTTTCCAATGACCATCCCTATCAAAATTAAAACATTTACTAGTCCACTTAAGACAGATTCCTCCTTGTTTCCTACCATACGTAAAGTATAATGGGAAACTCAATTTCTTCTATAAATGGTTCTTAGTGTTTCTCTTGAACTCCATCAGTATTTTATTATCAAAACATTGTGATTCATGTGTAACTCTAATATCCATTTCCACCTTGATATCACATGGAATTATTTTTTCACAGTTACTCAAGTCCATTTTTTGTAACACCCTTTGATGACTTGGTTTCGATAATTAGATGAATCAATAAAACATACAAAAAGGTTAGATGATAATTATAGAAGAATTACATGATAGTCTTTGTAAATTTATACTCATTGGTTCCAACATATTCATAATCCTTCTTTTTTAGATCAATGATTTCCATCTCCATTATCAAATGAATAATGTGAGGAAAGTACATATTGAAAAATATTCTCTTAAACTCATCCAACTACATGGAGTAAATTAAATGTTTTTCATTGTATTGTTGATGACATTCGACCATTGATGTACATATACTTATAAACAATATATATACAAAATGAATATTTCTAGTTATAAACACAAGAGAGTAGAAAATATCATTTGAATAGTACTGATCCATTACATAAAAAGTAGAAGATTGTTTGAACCACTAATAGATGGTGGATATTTACTCATTAATGATGAATAGTATTTTCCCCCTTTTTTTCACATTTATAATTTCATCATGAATCATTTCTTAAGAAATTTTTGAGAGGACTAAAATGTTATTTTTTCACCCTAACTCCCATATGATTTTTTATTGAGGAAAATAACTTCCATTTTCAATATATTCAACATTAATATGGTTCCTTCTAGTTATAAACATTGAATAAAAAAATAGTGTGAACAAAAATAATCATAATGTGTCAATAAATATTAATGAAAAAATATTTATATGATATTTAAATCAAGAAACATTCATTCAAATCCCTAAAATATAATGGTTAAAGTAAGGTTTTCAAGGTTAATATCTTTTCAAATCCTTTACTATGGTTTATATAGAATAAGTAAATTGACCAATCAATATGATCTAGTGGTATCAAAATAGACATGTAGTAATGGCCATTTTTTATGTACTAGGTAATTCTCAAGTGAAGCCTCACACGTCTTTTTTGATTTTATTACCCCTAGTTAAATCTTTTCTAGAACCATGTCCACATGCAGTATCCGAACATGTATATATTTCTTAGAAAACCATGTAATCTCTTCTATAACAAAACATTAGGATATTACATTATACTTATTTCTATCCCAAGGGTTCTCAATAATTTTTCTCATCCTAGTTTCCAAGTGATAACTAAATATATCTGCTGGTAGAAATTATAACGACCCCTCGATTATCATACAATGATATTGTGTATTTTTTTGAATATTAATTACATTACAAAAACACATTCCATATGATCATAATTTTATAATTCCTTTGGAAACATGGAATCATAAAAAATTGTTTAATAAGAGAACTACAACATCCCCCACAAAGTCTTTATAACTAGTACCCTTGTTAGACATATCATATGTAATTCATTTCTTCATAACATGGGGAAAAGAAACATAATTATGGTTGATCTCAGACCATAAATGTGACAATAATAACATTTTCCCATAAAAATGTATTTTTAAACAATTGATTAATTTTTAACCCCTATCTTCGTAGTTAAACCCTCTGGTATACCCGTTTTCACCTTAAATGTGTTAATTAATTTTTACTACTTTTACTATTCATAGTGGTTGAAATTTTTTTGACCTTATAAGATATTAGAAATCATTATGATTCTAAATAGGGATTCAATTCTTTCAAATTCAATTAATATTATTAGAAGAAATCAATTTAAAATTAAACCTTCGTACACATTGAGGAAACCGGTTTTCCAAATAAAATTTTTCAAAATATGAAAACCTTTTTATATTGGAATTCAATATATAATTGATTAAAAAGACAAAAATTAGTTAAATTTTAATATCTTTGAACCATTTTTACTACAATAAAAATTAAATATATAATTTATCATTTCAAATAATTCAATTAAAAATTAAATTTTCAATATAATTCTACAATTTTCATTATTCATTAATGAAATTAATGTTTTCAAAAAATACCAAAAATTAAACAAAAGGTATGTTTTAAATTTATATTTATAAAATAATGTTTATTTTGTCAAAAACATTTTCTAAAAGTTATAACTATTATTTATAAATTATGCGATCAAACCGTGACTAAATCTTCTTTATGAAAATAACAATTTTCAGAAAAAACATTCATTTTCATTCGAGTGGTTCATATTTTATTTGTAATCAATAGATAACATTTCAATTTATTCAGTACAAATGTAAACCATATATAACATTCTTATTCTTTGTTGATTTTTTTGAATTAATTTAATCTTTTTGATATTTTTATTTTCAAAGAACACTAAATATTGTTTTCTTATAAAAATAAACTAATTTTGGATTTCAATATATAAAATACCAAGTTAATAGTACACAACACCAATCATAAATTTTTATCTGTGATATAAGAAATATCGACTTTGGTTGTGTTAAAAGAAACATTAAATTTATAGGAAGTAACATTTTATAATTTAAATAGGACAGTTAAAACAAACTTTTTAAACATAGTAATATGAATATTTATACATAATTTTTAAAGATTATTTATAATGTATTTTTATTAAAAATGATCTTCATAACGAGACATACAATTTTGTTAGTAAAGTCATTATATGATTGAAAACATTATTTTTCTAAAATTAATTTCTTTTTATGTTTTTTTGTAAAAAATAATAAAATTAATTTTTGGAACTTTTATAAATATAATCCTTTAAAATAAATATAGTTTTTTAAATCAAAATTTAAAAATTATCTTATGGTGATTTCTGGGGATTTTTCTGAGAAACATGATTATAGAATTAGTAGTAAAACAATAATGAAATTTAATTCAAAACATCATTTTCATATAATTTATTTGTACAATTAATTTATATTTTAGGTTTGTTTTAAATTAAAAATAGATCAATAATACATATATTAATTATAATTTTGTTAAATAGATTCATTTTTATATTGAATTTAGATTTATAATATTAATGAACTTTTGAACATTCTAACATGAAAAACCCTCTTTCTTGCCATATCTATAGGATCAGCATTAAACAGAATTGTGTGGATTTTATTTGTTGAATTTAAAAATATGGAAATAATTGTAATTAATAATAATAATATTTATATGATAATATTATCAACTTAATTTTTGTCCTAATTTATTAGTGAATGTGATTAAATTTAATTATAAATATTTTGGAAAAAATAATCATAATAGAGGACTAAACATTAATCATGACATCCAAAATGACCTAGATGCTTTTTCAAAACCCATTTTCTAGACATATTTTGGCCATAAACCTTAAATTTATGAGTTTTGTTTGTTTTTTATTTTATTTTTTATTAGGATAAAACATGGGTACTCATAACTCATTTTCAAAAATTCTACGTGTATCCCCTCCCTCATCTATAAAAGGCCACCAACTCTCTTACTTCTTTACACCTCTAAATCCACTATGTTTCGACCATGATATAATCAATTCACCTCCCATTGTCCCTCCATTACTCCATAATCCTTCATTTTGGTTTAAATCTAACCAAGGAATCCCTTCTAAGGAAAACAAAAGGAGTTACACAAATAAGTGGTAACATCCTTCCTCAAGATCCTTTCCTATATTTTCTTTATCCACCATCTCAACTATTCTAATTACATAATTACATAGTTACCTAAGTATCCTAAATATACTGATATGTTTTTATTTAAATTTTTTTACCAAATCATACGCACACTTCCATTTAGTGGGTAACAGACTTACGATTCGTGTATAGTGAACTACAGCCTCATGATACGAGGATTGTTTTTTACATTTCCACCTCTAATTATTGGGAATTATGATTGAAAATCTATTTATATATAATATATGTGATATTTATAATGTATTTATGCTTCTTTAATTTTTAAATAAAACATACCTTTATGATTTCCATTTTTTGTAACTATAATAACTTAGTTTGTGGAAGTGTGGAGTACCGCCTCCCAATGTAATGTGATTCGATCACACTTTACATAGAACTTTTTAAGAATGTGTTTACTGAAAATATATGATATATACGAAATAATAAATTTACTTTATGAATAATATATATATATATATATATATATATTCACACATGTACTTCATTTACTTTCATTCATTCAATTTTACAATGAAAATGGAAATAATGTCCATTCCCATATAAGGTCAACTGTCTCCATTAACAGTGTATTCCATTTAATATTTATATATTTCATATATTATTTTGAATTAATATATATTAAATATAAACGATATTTGTATCATGGTTCACATTTTTGAAATCCTGATATACGTATAAGGACAAAAAATATAACAAATTAAGACACATTTGAAAAACAAAGCGGATATTACCTGAACCAAAACCGTACCAAGGAATTGTTAATAAGAAAGTAATATAAAGTCATAATAAAACCATATATGTTATTATATATAATAATATGGTTATTTAAAATATTTATTATAATTTTATATTTATTATATTGGAGGTTTTTATCAGTACAACGTTATTTAAAACATAATGTAAGGGAATTTAATCTCAATTATTATTTCTATGAGATACATGTCTTATTGACCACTCATTTTTTTTGGTGTATATACATATCAGGTATGTATTATATAATTTGTATAATTTAATTAGTGTGAATTTATATATCTATTTTATGTTATATATTTCATTCTTTTATGTCTCAAAATTAACCAACTCGGTAACGTAATCTTGTCTCAATTTTCCTTCTTTGAGACATATGCCATATTATGAACCTATATCTTTCTAGGAGGTTTATATACCTAATTTTGACATATTATATCAAGAATATGATCATTTTAATTATAGTTTTAGATTACATTAATGTTATTATTTCAATTTTATTATTATTTAATGTTATCAAAGTGGTAATGTTTTATAGCTTCAATCCCATCGATTATCAAGATTATTTACGATTTTTCTTCCATTCATTAGATATTATGATCCATATCAAAATAATAGTAATGAAATTAATTATCCTAAGGATATGGATATTGTTTCCAATAATTTGTACCATTTTTCTCTTCTTTGGTACATAATATAATTATGAAAAAAAATATGAAAATCTAATATTATTTCTACTTTTGTTTAGAAATTTATGTTCTTTCACAATTTTAATTTCAATAACATTTTTAAAAAGTTATTTAATATTATCATATGATATATAATGTAAATTTTTAACCATGTATTACATTTTAAAAAAATGGTTTTTAAATAGATCTTCATGTCATTTTCTGATGAGTACACTTTTCTGAAATTTTAATGAAAAAAGGAAAGTTTGGAATATATAGACATACCAAAAGTTATGACTATCATTACCTTGATTATTACATTGTATTTTTATAACGATGTTTTTAAATAAATTTTTTACCTAATATTATTTATATTTGTATATTTTAAGATATTTTCTAAAGAAAAAGTTATTTCAAAAAAAATTATGCTGAAAATTTGTTTCGAATGTTTTTTAAATCATCAATTCTATTTTTTCAAAACGATGTTTTCAAGGAATACAATTTAAATGAACTCAAAATTTATTTAATATGTTTTAAAATTATTTTCAAAAATTTTTTTTCAAAATAATATATGTTTTAAATGAATCTTTTTTAATGAATATTGGAAACTTTCTTCATGAAATATTTTTATAAAATATTTGAAAATAATTTAATATCTATGATGATGTCTATTGATATTACTAAATACATTTTTATTAATGATCCAAATGTTAAATTACAATAATTTTTCTAAATAGTTTGTGTTTTTATATAATGATGTTAATGAGAACTCATTTCTCTTTTCAATTGGTTATATGTTTATGAAACTCATTCGTCTTCCACTAGTTAACGGCTTATAAAACCTGTTTCTATTCAAGGGTTTATTCAATGATAAATGCTTATGAAAACCATTTCACTACAATGGGTTATACCATTATATATTATTATAGAACCTATTTCGTTTTAATGTTTTATACCATGATAAATTCTTTTTAATCATATTTATCTTCAATGGGTTATAACATGATAAATTCTTATCAAACTCGTTTTTATTCAATAAGTTATGCAATGAAAAATGCATATGATACCTGCTTATTTTAAAAAGTTACTATTGGATTAAATTACTATTAAACCAAAATATTTTTTATATGTTATGATAAAATTAATATTTTATGATACCCTTCTCATTTTATGGGTTATGATATGATGTTTATGAATCCCACCACTTTTTATGGGTCCGGATATGATGAATATTTTATTATCTTTTTTCAAATTTTTGTTTGATTTCATTATGAGATGGGTGAGACATATATCTCCTTCAAATTAATTGTTTAATATTTCAAATATCATGAGATAATTATAGGGATCAAGTCTAATATCTTGATCCCCTATTGGGAAATAGTGAAACCTGATCCCTTACCCATAAAGGATTGTGATTGGGGTGGTGGTTTGTCCCACCCAATATGTGTTGTCACCATGAAGATGGAAGATGTTGGAAACATGATCCACTATGGAAAGATAGGGGAACCTGATCCATTATTGGAATATGGGGAATCTCGGTCCACTATGGGAAAATGGGAAAACTCGGTCCATTACAAGGAAAAGAATAAGACTGGGGATGGTCGTTTGTCCCTCCCATTAGGGGAAGTCCCCATTCTATTTCCTGATAATTTTTAGAAATTTGTCTTCTCTTACAGGTAATGATATTACATGTTCATGTGCATGTCACAATTCCATGTCTTCTTCTTATGTTATGCATTGATGTATTAATATCTTGTTTACCTTATTATTCATGTCTTATGAACTCTTAATATTTATTCCACAATATATGATTATTATTTTTTATATAAATGGTATGATATTATAATGTTATGATCACATTATCATTCACTTATTCTCATATTTATACTTACATATCTCCATTTTTTACCCTTACACGTCATTTGAGATCACCCTTTTTCCATTGGGTATGAATATACATATTAAATATGATGTTCCTAATACAAGTGTTATTCATGAAGAACCTAGTGGGAGATAAAGTATATCACTTGCGTACCTGTGTTTTTTTTCCATGATTACAAAGGAAGTAATCTAATATGGTATTTGGGCATCTATTTGTGAAATTTTTTAATTATTCCTCACAAATGATTTAATATATATTCACATTAATAATGGGTAATTATAGTTTTTATCGGAGCGAAGTATTTTTACAAATCTTGAAACTTGTTTGAGAAAACATTAGTGATATTCCTAGGTACATTTATAAGGATATTTTTAGGGATGTCTTGAATGATAAGTTTAAATATGGGTTAATGTTTAGGAAAATGTCATGAAATGTTGGTAAATTGTATAAAGAGTTTATTTGTAGATATAAATCCATATCTAGATAATATAATTGGAAATCATTCTAAAATAGATTTACCTTGGTGTAACGACTCTAATAGGGTGCATCGGTCCCAACTCGGGTGTTACTTAATACATGCGAATGGTTCTTACTGTCCACCAAGATTGAAACTCCCATGAGATATGATATGAAAAATTCACAAACTCTTCATGAACCATCTTGAAGTATTTAAAATTATTTTTTGTATGAATAACCTAGGATAATGATAAGCTATTTTATATTAGATAATGTGTCATTATTTAGACATTCTATAAGTTTTTTTGCATAATTATGTCAATTTCCATTATACTACATGTTTATCACATTATTGTTTCTGGTTATAGTAAATGTTTGAAACTAGAATGATCTATAATAAATTTTAATGAATTTAATATTAATGTTATGGGAATTATAGAAATATATTTCTATAGTGTAAATCTCATTTAGAGAATCAATAAGGTGGTGCGAGCATTGGTTATACCGCTATAAATAAAGAGACTAAAAATGATATTTGAAAGGTATGGTATGTTCTTCCAATATTTTTTACATTAAGCCTGTTAATCATAATTATATTGAAGGTGGATATCCATAATACATGATTTATACTTCATATTCTAGGAAATAGGTATGAAGGAACCAGTTAATAAATCTTATGTAATGGTTTAATAATAATTTTTTATGAATGAATTATTTAGGTTTTAGAATTCAAATATTTTTTAAATTAATCATGAAGTATATCAGTATTTTTAGCATATGATTTCATTAATTATTTAAAAGGATATTTTGAATGGTGATTAATACATAGAGATGTTATTTAATTGAAATTTAATATTTTGATTAATGGTAGTTTATCCTTAAGGTGTCCAAGTTATAGATAAAATTCTGTCTAACTTCGATAAAGAGATAATTATTATGGATAAATAAATTTGTTATTATTAATGAACGTATAAACAAGTATGGATTTTTTTAAAATTAGTCTATGTCAATATGGATGAAGTTTATAATGTCTTGTATTTTAGAAATATATCCAGTAATCTTTAGAATATGGGATTATACATGTCTTCTAAGTGTATTTATGGTAATTCATGTTATTACAATGTTTAAATAATATATTATGAGGGTATTCACATTTTTGAAATGTGAAAACAAATATATGATTTTTAATATATAGGGGATAAATTTTATAATTATTTTGTGAAATTATTTCAAATATTATGTATTTTAATCGTTCATATAGTTTATAAGGGTATCCATTTATGGAAATATTTTGTTATGATTTGGATGAATGAATACTTAATAATGTTTTTAACCACATTATGTTGATTCTTACTGACGGAATATGGTTTGGAGTATCATGGATTTTAAGATATATTAATGCTTCAAGAATATAAATTTCACCATCCTTTTTTGGAGAAAGAGGTAAAGTGAATCATAGAACAACAAAGTATAATATTTTCCTAAAATCATTTAGTTATGTCTTTTCATAAAAACTCTTCAACATTAGGTAAATAATCTAGATATAATATTTTTTATAATATCTTACTTTTTATTGAATCTATGGCCTTTTAAATAATCAGAGATTTAGGATTTTGGGACCCATAACTTTTCATTGATCATTCACTTATTTGTTATTTCTTACAAAAATCACTCCCAATAAATATTTACACTTTCCTTCAATGTCCCATAATTACTCCCAACCTATCTTCTCCTACATCTAAACCCAGTTATACATTACATTGGTGAACATTTATGTTTCAAAATTATTTTTCTAATTATTTTTTAGTATTCATTTTTACGATGTGGGTTTATAAGAAATGTACTTTATCATATTCAACCATTAAAAACCTAGATGAATTTTGATGGTGACATTTACATTATGGGGAGTATAATGTAATTCCTAGATAATTTGAGAATAATTTTTTCCTAATAATTTAATATTTTTAGTAGTTATTTATTCAAACAACACTGAATATTGTTTTTTATATAAAATATAGTAATTGTTTTTATACCCAACACCATGTTGATCATACACTACATGGAATATAATTTTTTAATAGTTCTACATGAATCGATGGATTGTCTTGCATTACACATAATGCTAAATTTCTATGAAACAACATGTAATTATTTAAACAGTATAGTTATAACACAACTGTTAGGATATGTAATTTAATTATTGATAAGAAATTTCAAAATATTAATTATAAATTTTTTATATTGAGAAATCATATTAATAATTAGATATACAATTATGTTGGAAAAAGTGTTATATGTTTGAAAATACTATTTTCATAAATGAACAAAATTTTTGTCCTTATCTGAAAAAAAAATATTTTTAGAACCTTATGAAATTTAATTTGATAAAATAAACTTATTTTATTGGATTCATAATGTCACTATTATATTAGAGTTACTTTTGGGAATTTTTTTGAGATAATTCATAAATGTATGAAGAACTAAAAAATACTAAATTTTAAAATAAAACATGTTTTTCCTCTAATTTATTTTTATAGTTTAATTTTATTATAAGTTGGTTTTAAATTAAATATATATCAATTATAAATCCCTTCATATAATTTACGTTATTGAACTATTTTTTATATATAAATTAGATATAAATTCTTAATGATCTTTTCAATATTCTCAAATTAAAATACCCATTCTCACCATGTCTATGGAATAAGAAATAAATATAATTTTTTTGTCTCTAAATTGAATTTATAAAAATATAAGCCAATATTTTGAATAAGTATAATATTTGTATTATAATAATATGAACTTACTTTTTCACTAAAAATATTAGTGAATTTGATTAAATTTTATTACAGCAATTAAGGAAAATTATGCATTAAAAGGGACTAGACCATAAAAATAATTGACATAGTGACCTATACAACTGTTAAAAACCCATTTTCTAGAAATATTTTATTCTTAAAGCTTCCATTATGGTTTTTTCTCCTTTTATAGGTAAAAATGTAGTGAAACCTAACTTCTTTTAAAAAGTTCCAAATGTACCCCCTCGGTCACCTATAATAGGTCACCACCTATCCCCCTTCTTCATGCCTATAATACCAATTTGGTTCTACCAGGATCTACTCAAATAACTTCCCAAATCCCTATCTTCATCCTTGAATCCTCCATTTTGTAATAAATATGACCAAGTAATCCCATTTTCTGGAAACCAAAAGGAGTTACCCAAAAAAGAGGTAACATCCTTTCTCATGCTCCTTTCAATTATTTCATTTCACCACCACCTCTATTATTATTCTTAAATGATTAAATATTAACATAATTGTATTAATTATTATTAGATTTTGTTATATTGAGGGTTTTCCAACAATCACACACACTTCCATCTAATTGGTAACGAACATACTTTTTGTGTATTGTAAACTACCACCTCACAAAGCAATGATTGTTTGTTTTTCAATTACCACCTTTCCAGGTTGGTAATTATTATGGGTAAACTATTTATCTTTGATATATGTTATATTTATAATTTATTTATTATTATCTAATTTTTATATAGAACATCCCTTTATGATTTCAATTTTATGTGACTATTAGTATATTTTTTGAGTAAGTGTAGACTACCACCTTCTCAAAGCAATGTGATTTATGCACACATTACATGGAATGTATTAAGGATGTGTTTTGTAAAATTGTTTGATATATATTACATAATAATTATAATATAATGATGTTATAAATATATGAAAATTCTTCATTTACATTCTTTCTTTCAATATTACAATGAATAACGGAAAAAACATTCATGCATACATACATCCTACCGTCTCCATAAATGGTGTATTCTATTTTATATTTCCATATTCTATAGTATATTATTAATACATATATAATGAATATAAATGATATTTAAACCATTTTTTACATTCTATAACCCATTATATATGTATGAGGAACCAAAATGTAAAAAATTAAGAAACATTGGAACAACAAAGCGGATATTACCCATTATGAACCCTTAACATTGAATTTCTAAAAATAAGGTAATATAAAGTCTTAATAAAACCATATATTATATTATATAAAAGAATAAATTTCTGTAAAATATTTATAATAAACTTATATTTAATATACAAGATATTTTAATGTGTACAAAGAGAGTCAATATATAAGGAAAGGATTTTTATCTCAATATTTATTTCATTGAGACACATGTCTTATTAACAAATAATTTCTTTTGTGTCATATATATAATGACTATGGATGTATTATTTTATTCATATCATTAAAATTATTTGTATTTACATATCAAATTTATGATATTTTATTCATGGTTTTAAATTTTAAATGATACTAAATCGGTAAAGTAATCTTGTCTCTATTTTCCTTCTTTGAGGAACATAACATGTTATGAACCTATTTTTTCTATGAGGTGTATATACATCCGTTGGAAAAGTTATATCATGAATATATTTATTTTCATGATAATTTTATCTTCATGTAATGTAATCATTTCCATTTTGTTATGATTTATTGTTACCAAAGTTTTACTGGTTTATAGCTTCAATCCCATTATTTATCGAGAAAATTTCTTATTATGCTTACATTGATGTTAAATTATCATCCATATCTCAATAACTCTCACAAATATTCCTATAAAATTAATATTAATGTTAAATACTAGTAATGGAACCATTTTCAAAATCATTGGTAATTAAGATAATTTATAAAATGTTTTTATAAAAATATAACATTATTTATCCATTCGTTCAAAATCCACTTTCCTTCACAACCATATTTTCTAAAAAAGTATAATTTTTTTTAATATTATCATATTATTTTTGAATGAAATTTGTACCCATGTATTACCTTTCAGAAAAATGTTTTTTAAATGAATATTCTTATTATTTTAAAATTTGGGGACTTTTTTAGACATTTAATGTGTAAAATTAATTAATTACATGTATGGACCTACTTGCCATCATGACCATAATTTCCTTGATGATTCCTTTGTGTGTTTACAAGGATATTTTTTTAAATTATATTCCTCCTGAATACTCAAGAAATATGTTTATTTTATGATTTTTTTCAATTAAATATAGATTTCAAAAATTCTTTTATGTTAAGAAAATATTTTATATGATTTTTTATGATTATATTATATAGTTTCAAATGGAATTTTTCAAGGAAATTTATTTCAATAATCTCAATGATTATTTAATATGTTTTAAAATTGTTTTAATTTAAAATTTTTTTAAAATTATTTTGTGCTCTAAATAAAAAAATTTAAAGAAGAAAGTATATTTTCCTCAATAAATGTTGTTGAAAGATACTTCAAAAATATTTTCCATCTATGATGACATTAATGGATGTTACTAATTACCATATGGGAAATTATCTAAAGGTTTGATTCATTTTCATTAATACACGGTTTATGTTTTGAGGGAAGGATGTTTACAAAAACATATATCTCTTTTCAAGGTTGATATGTTTATAAAAAAAATTCCTCATCCATGGGTTATACGATTATGAAACTAGTTTCTCTTAAATAGGTTATGCCAGGATAAATTCTTATTAAACCCATTTATATTCTATGGGATATTCCGAGAAAAATTCATATAAGAGATATCTTAATTGAATGGTTTATACCATGATAAATTTTTATGAATCCTATTTCTCTTCTACCAATTATGAAATGATAAATGCTTATGAAACCCGCTTCTTTTCACAAGTTATTCTAGGATAAAATCATTATGAAACCTATATATTTTATCATAATTTAAGATATGATTAAATGATTATGTTACCCATATAATTTCATGGGTTAAGATATCATTTTTATGAAACCCACCTCTTTTATTGTAACATCCCAGGTAAATAAAAAATATGTCATTTTAAATTTTATTAAAATTTGTGAATAAAATATTAATTTTACATTAAATGGGATGATATGTTAGAAGACGTACTCGACACTCAACACTGGGTTTCTCCAAAGTCTTACAACATTGAGTTATACTGAAAAATATCAATATAATATTAATATTTTAAATGGTAGTTAACGCCTTGACGTTGTATTGGTGGAAATGAATAGAACTAACTACAATATGATTATATATGTTTGTTAAATGTTTTTAATTTTATCTAATAAATTTAAGCAGCTTAAAATAAGAAACATTTTGATTTTAAGTGTAAATAGTCTAATATTATTTAAAAGGACTTTTACCGCCATTTGATAGAGAACCCTTATTTAATCTATTATTTGTTACTTTTATATGATCTGTTTGACAAAATATAATTTATATTTATAATTTGGACATCAAATTTTACTTTGGATAAAATTTTTGTATTTTTCTAATAAAGTTCATTTTTTTATGAATAGTGAAATATACACTATATTAATTCAAAAAGTATTTTAATATAATTTATTTATATTGTTTGATTAATTTAATAAATGATTTTAATGGTAAATTAGATTATATTTTTACAATTCAATACTATGTTGGTCATTGTAAATAATTTCACTTTGAAATTGGACATAAACTAGTGTCAATCTTATGATAGTTATTATTTCTTAAAAACATGCTTTTTTTTGACAGTGGGAATTATTTCTAAATTAATTTATGCCACTTCTATGTTTTGAATTTGGTAAAATGGATTATATATTTGTAATCCATATTTTGAAATTGTTAAAATATGTAAATTTTATTTTTAGACATTATAAATATTTACTTAAGTAAAACAAATTACCATGGTCAAAGGGTAAATCTGTTAAATAAGGGTAAAAAAATATTATTATAATAATATAAACATACCTTACCATGTACCCTAATCCAATCGGTTAGTAGATTTATGACCATGTACATCTTTCAATCTATTTGGGCACCCCAAGGAGCCACATGGGGGTGATAATTACAGTTTATATTAATTGATTTAAAGTAAAGACAGAAATGACATAAAAGTATATATTTTAGTAAATAAATATTTACATTGGGTTATATAAGTTAAAATTAGGCTATAAATATTAATTTAAATTCAAAAAATATTTCCTACATCATGGTATTTTTTTATAATTTTTAGACATCAAATAAATAAAATTATTTATGACACAATATTGATGCAAGGTTTACCTCATTAATGAATTATTTAGAAAAATAATATTGTAAAGATTAAATAAATCTACAAACCCGATCCAATTATTATTGGATGATTTTATTTAGAACATTATTCTACTTATCTTCGACTTTAATAAGTTTTGGACCTTTAGAAACCGAAAATCATTATATAATAAAATAATATTTTTTAAACATTCCTAAAGAGCCCCTCCACCCCCTTATAAAAATCCCTCACTTCTAACCCATTACTCACACTTCTCAATCCCCATAGCTTGTCCAACCACTTCCCAATTAATCACTTTTCATCCCTCTCCACCTACTTGAAGCCTTACCCAATGTAGAAGTAAATTCGTGTAATCTTTTTTCTTCAAACGAAAGGGTGATACCCGATTTAAAGGTGATCTATTCTCTTAAGTTCATTGGTTTTATTTTACTTTTCCAACCCCATAAACTTTTTTCTTTATATTATAACAAACATAGTGTCCTAAATAAACTAGGTTGTTTTAATTAGAATTATTTTAACAACACTTACAGACACCAACATCTAATTGGTAAAAAAACATATTGTTTCTGTGGATGGAAAACTACTGCCTCACGAAACGATGATTGTTCAATCTTCTTCTACCACATCTCATGGTGACCATTATGATGGAACAATATTTATACATGATATTTATTATGTTTCTGTTTTTATACACTTCTGTAATTTTTATTTATAAACATACCATTATTCTTTCCAATATTTGTAAATACAATAATTTCATTTGAGGAAGTACGGAATACCGCCCCCTCAAGGTGATATGTTTCGTTCATGACATACATGGACCATATAATGGATGCAGTTAATGGAATTATTCAAAATATATATATAATATGATATTATAATGTAATTTACTATATACCTATGTATCATTATGTTTTCATTCCATTAAATAAGAAATAGAAATGAATGTAGCGTTCATGCGTTCATACGGCATACCGTCTCCAAAAACAGTGCATTTTATTTCTAATCACCAAATGATATCTAATATTATAAATACATAAATATAATTCATATATATGATATATATGATTTATAAATCATTAATATCATTTTGGTGATAACACACTTTTTACCACATGAACAACTTGAAATTATAAGAAGTTCATTTTTTGACTCAAGTACCAAATATCGACAAAATGAATATTATTAACTTAAATGATTCCATAATCATTGTAACAAGGAAATAAGTGATGCATAATGAATAATAAACTTTAAAAATATTCTTTACAAATTATAAACTAACATAATTTTGTCATTTAGGAATAATATGGAACAAACGAGTCTAGTCAGACACAAGGTAAGGGGTTTCTTATCACACATTTAATTTCATGAGCTTTCCATGGTTCACAACTTATTTATTTAATGTGGTGTATTGTGTACATACATTTGATATATATAATAATTATTCTCTTTATATTTATGGTATTCTATGATTAATTTTGTGGTTATTAACATTTGTTCATATGACTCGATTGATTATAACGTGGTAAGGGGTTTCCATATAACTTTCTATTCATGTGACATTCATGCTATATTTGCCATTGTTTCCTTTTATGTTGTATATGTACTAACCATGATTTTATTATTTTTATAATATAATTTAATTTATGGTTACTTCCAAATTTATTGAATTATCCTTTTTTCATGGTTTGTATGTTTCATATGTTACCAAATCGCTAAGGGAACCTTTCCCCCACCTCATTTTAAAAGACTTCTTTTTGTAATGTCTTTTAATTTACATCTTATTATGTTGGGATATGTTCATCTATATCCTTATTTCAATAAATTTTATTTCCAACTGATGTGATACCTTTTATCTCTCCTTAATTCATTTTATGAATTTTAAAGTGATGTCATTAGGCTGTCAAATTTATGTAAGAGAACTTTTTCACCCAATTTCAATTCTTTGGGTTAAACTTCTACAAGTTGATTATGTCGTTATATGAATATATGTGAATGACCTCGGATTGTTTTAAACTAAATATCAAATCATATTTAGTGTATTAATTTTTTTCACATATAATTATGTAGTTGATTTGTCCATAATATAAGGACACCATTTTTATAAGGGATCTCGTCTTAATTTACATTCCATTGAGACATCATTGTTATTATGCACAAATTCACTCTTATATTGTGTATATATTATCTTTTTACATATTATATCATGAATATCCTTATTATCATTATATTATAAGCATTGGTTAATGTTATTCCTAAATATTTTGTATTCAAGTGTCTCTCATTTGGTTAGGAACTCTTCAACTAAAATATCGTTTAAAATGGTTTAACTATTTATTATTATAAATGTTTCTAATAAATTTCCATGTTTTAAAAATGTTTTTTAAGTATTTATTTATATAGAAATTAATATTTAAAATGTTAATTCCTTTAAAATCTTCAAAGTGGTATGGGCCACTTTGATTCAAAAATATATTTATTAAATGTTATAAATGGTTTCGAAAATGGTTTGATAATGCATGGATTATGTAAATATATTGATATGATATATTGTGATTGAAATGTGGAAATGTTATATTTCCTTTATATTTGTTTTATTTGTTATGAATAGGTTATGGTTTTTAAGAATTATGACGTATAGAGGTTGTTCCATGATAATCCTAGGGCGGGTAAGCCCGAGATAGCTCTCTAATGATTTGGGTAACGTGACAGAGGTAAATGTTAATTTTTATCCTAATAGATTTAGGGAATATATTGTGATATGTATTACAATGTAACTCCCTATGTATTAGTGACAGCTACAATGTAATTATGTCATGTCTTCCACAAGTTACCTTTATTATTTATGACTTCTATGTGTTATTCATAAATCTTATGATTGCATGTGGTATGGTATGATTGAAAAGTATGGTTTCATTTATTTTTATTGATGGGATAATGTTTTTTTCCTTCTTTTATAACCCTTACTGAGCTTTTTAATCTCATTCCATGTTTTTGAAATGTTTTCCACAAGGCATAAAGATGAATATGGTTAATGATGGTATCAAGGAAAATTCATGCTGAATAAAAATTGATTCTAGACATACTTCTTTTTTATGTGTTTTTATTTTATGAAAAAAATGGATACTGAGTAGTAGTGTCTATATGTAATTTTCAAGTATATATGTAGTATTAATGGGATAATTATCTTAAAATATAAACCTAAAAAGATCATCATTGTGAATTATTCATTTAATTCAAGATTATGTAATGTTTTAAGGTCAGGTCCTTATAATTGGTATCAAAGGGAGGTTTAGACAACATAAGGGATTAAGAGATTTTGTTAAACACATGATTCGTCCCTATGTCTATTATTTTAGTTAAATCATTGTTTTATAACTTTTTCATATCATTGAATATTGATTACAAATGGAAGGAGAAGGATCTCAAACAACATTCCTTTCTCTTCTTGATGACAAGCTTGAAATAATTATTTAATAGTCATGTCCAGATGATTTTGAACCTTTTTCTAGATTACAACTCACTTAAAAGTAGTTTTTTGATATATCAAACACCTCAACTATACCTCAATATCATTGTGGATTAGGGGTAATATTTAATATAATCCTATTTTCACTATATTTTAATATTTTCAAGAAAGTTAAATATTTTCAAGTAATTTTTAAATATTTTAACTTATCTCAAGATTTTGAAGCATATTATGATTTTGAAAAAGTTTCCAAATAAGGAGACACTTACGCAACCTATTAAAATATTCCTTTACAATATAGTCTCTCAGGACATTATTATTGTATTTTAAAAGGAATAATATTAGAACGTTTCAACTCAAATTTGGCCTGACTATTTTATAAAAGTCATGTTTAGTTAGATGTTTTGAAATTCTAATCCATACTAGACTATTTTACAAAACGATTTTTCTGCAAACACCCATATGACCCAGGTTTTACATGGTGTATTTAGATGAAGGAAGAAAATGCTTTTGAGGGATCTCTAAATCATTGTTGCAATGCATGGACCGTATACCTATGTGAACAAGATGATGATGAAACCATATTGACACCATGATTAAGGTATATTATTATTTCTATTAGGAATAGTTTGATTTTATCATATGGAGGTGGAATAAAAAAAGGCTAATATATATAAGTCTTCATGAATTTAGATGTTGAGGTCATAATGTATTTGGATGAAAATGAATGGTATAATGAAACCTTTGAGGTTAAAACATTTTAGGGTTATTTTTTGGTTTTATAAAAAGGAAACCCCATAAGTTGGGTGTCAAACTGTCACGTTGGGTAAGGCCACGAGAATTGATCCCACAACTGAAGGGAGACAAGGGAACATCACCTAACACTAGCCTAAGTAAAGTCCTTGGTTTATATGACTTATTATTTTTTGTTAAATGATTTTATGGATCAAGAATAATTTTATTTGGGAACTTATGTTTTTCAAATTAATATCCGTAATATAGGAAGATGATTTGATGATTAAGTGATATAGTTTATTTTGGAAGATGTTCTCCATTTTCGGGAAACGTTATATGCCTATGGAAAATAGAAATTTTTAATATTTCAATGAAGGAGTAATGGTGGAATTTAATTTTGGAGGAATCTATGTTTTTATTTTGGAATTATAAGAATTTTGGGTTATTTAAGTTAATAATTATCCTATCATAGAGAATAAGAGATTAGGTTAATTACATTTTAGTATGAGACATTAAGAGTAGTCAGTGTTATTTGGAGATAAATTTTAAGATTAACTATAGAAGACTATGTGATTAAATACTTCTGATTATTGGGTTTTAATCATAGTTTGTATTATATGGAATAATTATATGAAATGTTTGTTACTGAATGGTCTTTGTTGAATTTTGGGAATTATTTGTTGAATTTTGGATATTAAGTGTAGTATTTCTTTTTATAAAGTATTATCCTTTTTGGGATTATCTGATCTCGTACTAACCATTTTGGTTTTGGTTGATGTTTAAAGGTAGGAGGAAAATACAGTTCATATTTTGTTGATTATTTGAAACTCTAGAAGTTTATTCTATCACTTTTAATGTGAACAATTTTGTTTGCATACACATATTTTGGAGAAAATATGAGTTTTTAGAAGAATATTAGTAAAGTATGAAAGTGTACATGAAAAGTAAGTATGTTTCCTTTTGTTTTTAGTTACACTCATAAACAAATTCATCAAAATTTTTTAATGTAACATAAAACGAAAATGTTTTATGTTAAATTTTTCTACTGGGGAATCAAAGAATATTTATCCCATCACTTGTTTGTGATTTTCTAGTAGTTAACTTTCTCCTAATCATGTTTTTTTATCACTCTTCATCATAACTTCATGGTTGGTTTTCTCCTCCATATCCATGTTTTCATTGATTCCTAGAATATATTAACTCAGGTAACTATTTTCCTTATCTTCCTTTATTATTAAATTGATAGATTTTTTGACTCTTTTTCAGATTTCGGACTTTTAATGAAGTTTCTAATCCCTATTTATAAATTGTGAGGATACAGTTCCCAAAAGGAGGGAAGGATGTAACATTCCCTGTAAATAAGGAATATAAAATTTTCAAATTTATTTATATTTTTTAATTAAATATTAATTTTACTTTAAAGGTAATTCTATGTCATATGGCATACCCAACACGCAACAATGGGTTTCTCTTAAGTCTTACAATTTTGATTTATACTGAAAAATAATAATATAACAATATTATTTTAAATGGTAGTTAACGCATAGCCATTGTATTGGTAGGAATGAATATAACTAACTAATATTTAATTATATATATTTCTTGAACGTTTTTACTTTTATCCAATGAATTTCAGAGCCTTAAATTATGAATGAATTGGATTTTCAGCATAATTACTCTAATATTATTCAAAAGGTTGTTTTACCACCTTTTGATGAAGAACCCTTGATAAATATAGTTTTTTTACTTTTATATGTTCTATTTGAAAATATATTATTCTTCTTTATAATAGGGACATAAAAATTTAATTTAGATTAAATTTTGGTATTTTTCTGACCAAGATTAATTTTTATTAATAGTGAAAATGTTGTATTTAAATTCCAACTACCTTTTAATATAATTTATTTATATGGTTAGATTATTTTTCTACATTTTTTAAAATTTTAAATAGATTATTTTCTTACCATTTAATATTATTTTGGTCATTGTAAGTAATTTCACTTTGAAATTGGACTCTAACTAGTGTCAATCTTTTGATAGTTATTTTTTCCTAAAAACATGCTTTTTGTTATGACAGCGGGAATTAATATTAACATTATTTATACCACTTCTTTGATTTGAATTTGAAAAAATGTTTTTCTTATTTGGAATCAGGATATAATTTATGTGTAAATAGGTAACTTTTATTTTTATACATTTTGAATATTTACTTCAGTTAAAAAAACTTTTACCAAGGTTAAAGGGTAAATCTGTTAAATAAGGTTAACAAAATATTATTATTATAATATAAATTTTCCCTAACATGTGTCCTAATCCTATTTGATAATACATTACCAAACATGAAAATCATTGGGTCTATTATTTTACTCCATGTATCCACTTAGTATTGATAATGACACTTTATAATAATTGATTTAAATTAAAGACAAAAATGATTTAAAATTTTATCTTTTAGTAAATCAATTTTTACATAGGGTTATTTAAGTTACCACATAGACTATAAATATTCAATGGAAATATAAAAATATATCCTAGATAATGGTATTTGTTTTATAATTTTTATACATAAAATAATTAAAATTATTTATGACACAATAGTGATGCAGTGTTTACCTCATTAATGATTGATTTAAATAAATAAGATTATAAAGATTAAAAAAATATCCAAAACCAATAAAATTCATATTTTATTATTTTATTTATAAAATTACTCGCATTATCTTCGACTTTATTATGTTTTGGACGTTTAGAAACCGAAAATTATTATATAATAAAATAATATTTTTAAAGGTTCTTAAAGTGGCCCTCCTCCACCTTATAAAAAGAACTCACTTCTAACCAATTCCTCTAACTTCTCAAGACCCTTGCCTCATCCAGACTCTTAAAAATTAAGCTCACTACATCAATCTCCTCTTAATATAATCCTTATCTTAGGAAAAATGCAATTCATGTAAACGTTTTTGTTAAAACAAGGGGAGATACCCGATTTAATGGTAACATCTTCGCTTAAGTTCTTTTGTTTCATTTTATTTCTCCAGCCCCATTAACTATTTTTATTCCTTTATTTTATTAAAAAACTAGTATCATAAATATACTAGGTTATTTTTATGAGAATTATTCTAACTAATCTTTCACACACCACCATCTAATTGGTAATGAAATTATTGTTTTTGTGGATGGAAAACTACTACCTCACGAAACGATGATTGTTTAATCTTCTCCTACCACCTCTCATGGTAGCCATTAAGATGAAAATGTATTTATATAATATATATATTATTTTTAAGTTTTTTATATACTTTTCTAATTATTATTTACAAATATACATTTATTCTTTCCAATATGTGTAAATATGACAACTTCATTAGAGGAAGTGGTGACTACCGCCCCCTCAAGGTGATATGATTTGTTCATGACATACATGGAACAAATAAAAGATGGTGTTAATGAAATTATGTAAAATATATATATATAATATTATATTATACTGTAATTATTATATACCTATGTATCATTATGTTTTCATTCCATTAAATATTTAATTGAAATTAAAGTAGTGTTCATGCTCACGTACGACTTACCGTCTCCATGAACTGTGTATTTCATTTCTTATCTCCACATGTTATGTAATATTATAAATACATAAATATACTAGATATGTATTTTATATATGATATCTAAATCCTGATTATAATTCTGTAGATAATTTACTTTTTGCCGCAGGAACAAATTCTAATTATAAGAAGTTCATTTTTGACTCAAGTACCAAGTATCAACAAAATGACGATTATTAACAAAAATAAATACATAATGTTTATAACATTGTAATAAGTGATATAAAAGGAATAAATTTTCTTTAAAAGGTTCTTAAAAAGTATAAATTAACTTACGTTTATTATTCAGGAAGAAACAGGGAAAAATGTGTCAAGTCAGACACATGGTATGGGGTTTCTTATCTCACTTTTAATTCTGTTAGCTTTCCATTATTCACCACTTATTTATTCCATGTGGTGTATTGTGTACTTACATTTTTTATATATTATCAATATTATCCTCATATTCATGGTGTTCTGTGATTCATTGGGTTGTTGTTAACTTTTGGTCATATGACTCGATTGATTACAACTTGGTAAGGGGTTTTCATCTCGCTTTTTATTCCTGTGAGATTCATGCTATATTTCCAAATATTTCCTTTTGTGTGGTGGATAAATTTCCCATGATTATATTATTTGTGTAATATAATTCAATTTATGGGTATTTACATCTACATTTAATTATCCTTCTTTCGTGGGTTGTATGTTTCGTATGTTACCAAATCGGTAAGGAAACCTTTCACCCTCTTCTTTTTAAAAGACTTATTTTTTATATGTTTTTAAAAAACATTTTATAATGCCGGGATATGTTATTATATATAATTATTTTTGTAAATTTTATGTTTAGGTGATGAGATACCAATTTCTATCTCTTCAAATCATTTCTTGATTTTTAACATGACGTCGTTAGGCTGTCGAATTTCTATAAGGGTAATTCTTCACCATATTTCAATTCTTTGTGTTCAACTTCTACATGATGATTATGTTGTGATATGAATTTTTGTGAATTAACTCTGATTTTTTTACACTAAATATCAAATCATATTGAGTATATATATATTTTTCACACATTATTATATAATTCAATTATCTTTAATCTAAGGATACCATTTTTAAAAGTGATTTCGTCTCAATTTACATTCAATTGAGGCTTCATTATTGTTATGCACCAATTTACTATTAGATAATGTATATACTATCCTTTGACATATTATATCATGAATCTTCTTATTATCATTATATTATAAGCTGTGATTAATTTTATTTCTCAATTATTTTTATTCAAGTGTCTCTCATTTGGTTAAAGAACTCTTTAATTAAAATGTCATTTTAAATATTTTAACGATTTAATTTTTTAAATCTTCATCTTTAAGTTCTATTTTTTAAAAGAGGATTTAAGGATTTATATATATGGACATTAATGTTTTAAAAGGTTTATTTCTTTTAAAATCTTTAATGTGTGATGAGATACTTTGATTCAAAAATATATTTATTGAATATTTTAAATGGTTTTGAAAACGGTTTGATAAAGCATTGATTATGTCAATATATTTAAATGATATATTGTGATTAAAATGTGGAAATGTCATATTTCCATTATATTTGTTTTATGTGTTATGAATATGTTATGATTTCTTGGGCATTGTTATGTATATGGGTGGTTCTGTGATAAACATAGGGTGGGTGAGCCCAAGATAGCTCTCCAATGCATTGGGTAACATGATGGAGGTAAATTTTAATGTTTATCCTAAGAGATTTAGGGAATATAGTGTGATGGGTATTACAACATAACATCCTATATATTTTTGATAGTGATAATGTAAGTATGTTTTGTATTCCATAATTTACCATTATGATTTATGACTTCAATGTGTTATTCATAAATATTATGATTTCATAAGGTATGATATGATGGAAAAGTATGGTTTTGCTGATTTGTATTGATGGGATAATGTTTTTTTCCTTATTCTATAAACCATAATGAGCTTTTTATGCTCATCCCAAGTTTTTGAAATTTGTTCCACCGAACATAATGATTAATAGGGTCAAGGATGGGATCAAGGAAAATTAATGTTTTATAAAACTTGGACCTAGACATGTTTCTTTTTAAGAGAATTTATTTTATGAAAAAAATTGATATGAAGTATAGTTTCTTCATGTAATTTTCAAGTTGATATGTAATAGTTATGGCCTAATTATCTAAAACTCTAAACTTGAAAATATCCTCAATGGGAATTATTCATTTAATTCATGATTATGTATTAAGGTTGGGTCCATGTATTTATGGATCCAAATATGAAGCATGTTTTATTATCTTGTGTAACATGTATATATTATTTCATTATGAGATGGGTAGAACCTATATCTTCCTCCTATTAATTTGGTATTTATTTAAATCTCATGAGATAATGATGGGAATCAAGTAGTAAGGCTTGATCCACAATGTAAAGATGGGGAAACATGATCCCTTGCATTGAAATGATTTCGACTGGGGATTGTGGTGTGTCCCATCCAGTTGGTGAATTCACCATGAATATGGAAGATGAGGAAACACATTCCATTACAGGAATATGGGGAATCCCAATCAACTATGGTAGAATGGTGAAACAATATCCATTAAATGGAATGGACTAAAAATGGCGATGGAGGTTGGTCACTTCCATTAGGTGTAGTCCCCATTAAATTTCATCATAAGGTTCAGCAGTGCGTCTTGATTTCATTGTAATGACATTACATATTTATGTTTATTCCAAAGTTCTTGAATTATTACTTAGTCATTATTTCATGGATTAGGATCGTGTTTCCCTTATTATTCATTTCATATGATCTTCTAATATTTATTCCATGACATGCGTTTAAGAACATCAATATATAGGGTATGATATTCTACTGTTTTGTTCACAAAATCACACCCTTTTTCTCATGTTTAAGATTATATATCTCCCTTTTTACCATCACTGAGCATCTGAGGTCACCACTTTTTATGTTTTTGTCCCCATGAAATGATGATATTTATTAATTAAAATGTTTCAAAGAATGTTTCTTATCTTTAAAACCCTATGTGGGATAATTTATATCACATATTCACCAGTTTTTATGTTTCCAATTTCACTAAACAAATATGGTATTTGGGCGTTGGTTTGAGTAAATTTTTATTTATTGTATAAAAAATATGTAATATCTATTTAAATTAATGATGGTTCTCTATACCATATTATTTTAAAATTTTATTTATGCATATTCATACCTATCAACATGATGGATGTATTATAATGATCATGGTTAAATGATAATATTTTCATAATGTATCGTGTATCATTTAATCCTAGTCATGTATGCATCACAATATATCGAAGAGATTGAATTTATTCAAAAATAATTATATTATAAGGTATAGAGTTGTTACATTCTCTTAAAATCTTGGTGTTGTGTGCCATTACACTATCAAGAATGATTTCTTCTTCTAAAATCTCCTAGAGTTATATTATACCCCCTTAAATAAATTATTTCCCAATAATTAAATCAACATCATATAAATTAGGGGTGTGAAATTTTAATACACCTTTTGCTGAAAATCCAACTATGTAAAATAGTTTAAAAAACATGAACTTCGTAATATATAAAGGTAAAGATGAAGGATATATGGAATAAAACCTAACTAGGATTAAAAATTGGATAAAATTTGAGGGAAGTTAATATATAGACATGGAAGAAAAAAATATGTAATTATAGAGAGGGATAGATATAATTGATCATAATAAATCGGGTGACCCAGGAAAGGTTAGAATACACACATCCATAAATAATTAAAGGGACAATAGTCCATAAGTTCATCATATTTCAAGGTATTATGATATCATTTTCATTCAAGACCATTTTTCTCGAGTTTAGTAACTTTTTAATATAAAAATATACGGAAAAATCGTAATTTATATATTTATATTTCATAAAATATATCTCCTTTGGTTGGGCTCTAATCAATTTTTTCTATATCACTTAATCCTTGAAATGAATATCCAGAAAAAAAATTTACTGAAGCAGTAAAAGTAATATTTAATATATCATAATATCAATAAAAGAATGACAGTTCATTCCTCCTACCTTTACTAAAACTAAAATGGTTTAAATAAATCCATTAAATATAATACATTAAACACTAATACATCAATATTAGCAATAAAAATTAAACAAAATCCATTTCATACATGTTTAATTTTAACACGTTTCAGAATATGCCTTTCCAAATTCATGTTCCAAAAAATTTAGTAGGAATTTCACTAAATTTCCAACATCATATTGACATTAGATTCCCCAAAAAAAAAATTGTAGATCTTACTATCTCAAGTGAAATATGTGAATACCTTGATCCCATTTAAAGATAAATGAAAACATGCATGCACCGATATTCCTTAAATAAAACCATATATTATTTAATATATCCCATAAATCCAATATGTATATAAAATCTATCAATGATAACATAAAAACGTTTTCATCAAATAATAAAGGAGTTCAAAGTCCATGAATAATATTTTATTTCTTTTATCCATATTTTTGATCTCATTATCCAAACTAAACTCTATCAATTCTACATAAAGAACATATTAACAATTATCTTCCATTAATGGTGTATTTTGGAAAAAGATTAACTTTTTATTGAATTGCTTTTCATTGTACCCTTCAATGTATGCTTCCAAAACATTAATGAAATAATACCAGAGTATAATAATATTATGATTCTTAAATTGATAATATCATTGATAATATTATTATAAAACATAATTTATGAATCTAAATACCCAATTCCATTAACCATTCCCCATCATCTGTAGTAATATAAAAATCATGACCATGATCCATTATATTCTTCTGAGGTATATTCTCATGTTTCTTGAAAAATTCAATTACATTGTTCCCTATATATTTATTGTTTAATTATTGAAAAATGGTGGTTTCTTTCTTTCTCATATAATCATGAGGAGGGTGAAATTTATCTCCATAGTTTTGTAAAACTCTAATTCCCTTTAATAAAGTACCATGGATATTACATCCAAAATAATAACATGTTCTAAAATACATGTTTCCTTAATTCCCCTTATCTAGGTTTTACTATTTTTTCCTATTCTTCCATTTGTTTATTTCAAAGTCGTGTGTCATGAAAAATTAATTCTCTATCCAGATACCAAATAATATTATGTACTTAAATGATTGGAATGATTGGTATACTAGTTCTCATCAAACATTTTTCTTATTCACATCCAAAAAATGTCAAATATTTTTCATTGGATTATGTATGCATTTTTTATCATGACTTGATAACCTAGTAATGTTGGATTCAAAATTCAAAAAAAATTTAAATTTTCATTTTTCTTTGATTATGTATTTTTATCCATATCTTCTCATTTCTCAGGAGTAAAGTACGTTTACAAGAATAGTGAATTGAATTCTTCAATCCATGTTATTTATTTTTTATTCATACTTAGTGTTTTGAATCAATAAACCCCATTTTTTCCCACCTCCTAAGATATGATAAACATCGAAGACATATTTTTCACTTACATTTCTTCTTAAAGAGATAAATATATTCTCTAAGAAACATATCCATTTTTTCATCTACAATTGGATTTATAGGCCCATTAAATGATGGTGTGTTCTGATGCATAAAGCGGTATAATTTTATTACACCTCGGAGTTCATCTATAGGTTGTTCTATACTCAATAGGTTATCTCGTTAAACATGATTCAGTTTCCCCAATATTGTTCTAATTTTATAAATTCATGATATTCATTCATCTTCATTATCTTTCCAATGAAGGAAATTTTATACATGGTGTATGTGAATTGATACAGTTTAAATTCCTTCTTCTTGGATCTATTCTAAACACCAATATATGCTATATTAGATCATCAAATTATGAATCATAAAATATAATACCAAAACTAGGGAAAATAGACATTAATTGAAAGTAATATGCATTGATAATTACATAATAATAATATCATTTCTTTTGAAATTTTCTCAAATCATAAAATAATTTTCAAATCCTTTATAATTAATTTTAAAGATAAGTTAAATTATCATTGCTATATCCCATATGAGTTTCAAACTAGGTGACAAGTACAACCCATTGTCTTATACCGTGTAATGTTTGAAATATTACTGATATGACTTTTTTGGAGTTATTTCCCCAACGTACGTCAGTTCCAGAACCACATCAACATTAGTGTCCATAAGGGGTTGTATTCCTTAGAGAAATATATAATCTAATCCTCAACAAAACATTAAGATTATATTATATATATATATATCATAAATATTTATTATTAGGTTATGATCTTTAATCTATGTTTTCTAAATTCATGTTTTACGTGTTTATTCTAAACATTTGTTGATAATGACTGTAAATAACAATAACCTAGTATCCAAGAGGTGGTGGTTATATTAATAAATTTCCATAAGATAATGGGAATAAAATACCAAAGGAACATATAGTTTAGTAATCATGTAAAACTAGAAACATACATTAAATTCACATTATAATTGGGAATATAAAATATACATAATGTTTTAATTGAGAATTCCATATTTCCTTTTAGAATACCCATGTATGTCAATTATAAAACACTTCCTAGAATTCTCTAGAAAATAAAAACTAAGAAAGGGGATATCTTAGATGCTCAGAAAGAGTATGTATATTAAGAAATCTATCATAAATATATAATATTAATCAACATGGATGGTAAATAAGGAAAACACATGTTATTTAATCAATTACTTGAGCTTCATATTGAAATAATAAACAATAAAAAATAATTATAAATAAATAATCACATAATCCTGAAAGATAACCATAGATATTCTCACAAGCTGAATAATCACATGGAAATAAATAACTAATATCATAATTACAGACTGTAAAATGTTTGATATCTAATTCATACTGTTAATACCTTCCACAACATTGATTATAATTATAAAAAAATCCCATTTAATTTGGCTAAATAATTTTTCTAATGAGACCTACCGATACATTATAGGGATAAGTAATTCCCAACCCCACCCATAACATAATAATTAAATGAATTCCTCATATAAAACTAGTGATGTATAATTAAAAAAAATATTAGAAATACTAACATATGAAATATTTATACTTTCCCCTGTTAATAAATGTAATCCTAAACCATTCATAGTAATTTAAAGAATGGTAAAAATAATAGTATATCCCAATTAGTTAATAATTAACCATATAATTAAATAAAATATATTTAATCATTAAAGTATATTCTCAATACAATATAAGTCAAAATTAGTATTGTTTCCATTGATGAACAAAAATAAAATAAAAATTCATTTAAAAACATTTGTGTGGAAAATATCAATTTCATTTTGAAATGAATATTATAAAACTAAATGATAACGAATTTTTTGAAATATAATTCTCATTTATAATTACCTATAAAACTTTTAAAATATTATTTAAAACATTTATTGTTTATTAAGGTATAAATTTGTTTTCATTTCTAATACATCAAAACAAATATTCAATTCATATTTCGGTAAAATCCAAATGGTCATTGTTCGGAAAATACATGGAGATTTATTTAAAAATATATTTTAAATTTTCAATCATCATTAAAAAAATTCAATAAATAAATTTAATAATATTAAAAAATATATTTACATAAATAATAGAATTTTTTTAATAATAAAATTTATTTTAAACTGAAGAGAGAAAAATAGTTAGATTCTTAAAAACATTTTGGAAATCATTTTTAGTACCAATGAGTGGAAAATGATACTATTACATTAAAATTTATTGAATCAAAAATGTATAAGAAAATTAATTAGGAAATTTTTTAATAGAACATAATATTTCCTCATCAGAAAATTGATGTTACCCAATCCATATAAATGCTATGATTATAAAATAAACCATTATATCTGTGGTAACTTTTGAATCATAAACCCCATTAAAGAAATAACATAAAATGAAACATTAAAAACCCATGATATAAAGTAATTTATTATATAACATATCAATGTGTCAAAATATACACCAATCAACTAGACTAAGTGGGGAATATGGCATACATCTCACAAAAGTAAAAGAGATATGAGAAAATCAAACATCTGATCAAATTTCCATCATACTTGTATTGAAAATCTATATAATATATATATACATACTTTAAATATATTATAGAATAATTATAATATATCTCATACCATATATAATTTACTTATAGTCTTGTAGGAAACATTCTTAACAATTCTTTATTGAAATCATTGTCTAGGTTGATATTTTCTTTGTTTTTCATGTACATTTTGGTTCATTCATATTGGTACATTGATATTGAAAATTGTTATATAGTCACAAAAAGGTATAACATGTTACATGTATCATATAAATGTATTGTTTTTTATTTATATTAATCAATAAATGTTAATTTTAGAAAATTTATTACATCATTCATGGACATTATAGTTTTTACATATGCATGAATGTAGTGTCAATTTTCTCGATAGATAGAATGAATGGAAACATAAATTTATTCATATTTCATAAATAATTATAATATAATATAAATAACTTATATTTAGAAAACATATTATTTTTACCATTCATTTAAATATGAAATTAAAAACATTTCACATCACTATGTGGATGTGGTAGTCCACACATACGCACGAGCGATATTATTATTTTCCAATGGATTGGTAGGTATGATGTTTGATGTGATCTTATATTTGATGATGTTTCATTGATTATAAATATCATATATATTCATTAAATGTATCCTTACCACTTCTCATTTAAAATTAAAAGTGAAAAACAAATCACATTTCATCATGAGGAAGTAGTCAATCCTACACACGAGCAATGTTATGTATCTCCTACAGAATAAAATATAAGGAGGCTTATGTGATATAAAAATTAAAATGGGTAATAAATTCATAAATATCATAAAAATATATTAAATACATCATTAAATAAAGTCATTAAAGTGGAACATGAATTGTATCGGTATTCAAGGTGGTCGTTCTCCTTACACATGATAAAAAATTTTGTTTCTCAATTGATCAAAGGGGATCTCGGTATGTGTTATGTCATTAGAATAATAACATATTAGTTTATCGAGGATATTATTGTGGTTTTTTTATAATATTTTAATATTATTTGTGGGATGTGGTAGAAGATATAAACCCAATACACATTTTTAAGAATTTTACCCCTTCCTCTGAGAGACTTTTTAGGTTTATACATAAATCCTTCACATGAGGGATTAATAATAAATATAAGCCATGTAAGATGTTAGGAGGGAGGTAATGAAGGGAAAATAATCTATATTCTCCTTTAATCTGTTGTTGTATTTATCACTACTTAATAAAGTCCTTAAAAATGGCCCACATTATAAGTTCTAGAAAAAACTGATATTGGGGGCCTTTATCAATGCCAAAAAGACACTAATAGATAAAGTATTTATTAGTTCTAAAAAATGATGATAATGGAATCACATTTAGTAGTGATATTAAGAAATATCTTGTATAAAGGGGGGCATTTGATCGATGTTATAAAAAAGAACTGGTAATTGGTATATTTGACAAAATAATTAAAATAAAATATTAATATATAAAATATTTAAATTTAAATAAATACAAAAAAATATTTATCAATTTTTTTAGATAAGGAATCAAAGGAATGTATACGTAATATATTGGATCCATACTGAAAGTGGAAATTAATATTATGAAAAGATATTATAATGATATGATTTTTTATACATATTGAGTAATAGTCATTTAATAATAGTTTAAGAAATATGGAGACTGATCCCCTTTTACTAAAATCATGTAAAACAAAATAACCAAAAAGATTATGGGAAAAAAATTCAAAACCCAAAGAAAAATCTACTTGTTTATCTTTTCTAGCAATATTGCAATTAGCATCCTTTCTTCTTCTCAAATTGAATCCTCGTGGACCCTTCCAAGATCTCTCCCCCAACCTCTCAATCTATCCCTACATAAAGGGAGATATTGAAGCCTTTTGTAAAGAGGCCCAGCATCAGTGCTTTCAAAATCAGATCTATCCTTTATTCATTGCTTACCTTTGATAGGAGAAGTACCTATTACTAACACCATCATTCTTTCAACCTCCCTTACTTTAGTGGGATCCAAAGTATCACTATAAATAGACTAATCATTCCCAGCACTCGATTGCACTGCCACCACTAGAGTGAAAACTGGGGAATTTGACTTCTTGTAAGAGACAAGTTGAAATCCCTAAATATCCACAATAGTCTTTGATGAAGCCTGTATATTTTTGGAAATGACAAAAGAGTCAGGGTATAAAGTTTTATTAACCTTACGATCACCAGAAGTTTTAATCCTTTCCTATGATAGTTTAGTTTCCTTAGGTGTAACATGTCTAGCTATAAAGAAAACATAATAGATTTCAATAGTGGAACATGATTGAGGTTTTTGAAGAAAAACACCTTTATCCTTGTTAGAGGAATAATTATTATGAGCATTTCCCTCATCAGAAAAGATTTCTACCCAATACCTCTTCCTCTTAGAGTTGAGGTGATGATCATATTTCCTATCAACTTTTGTTGAAACACCATGCACCTCATTGATCTGGTCAACATTAATAGAGGTAATTTCCAGTCCATCATCACACTTTTGATGAATTTTTCTATCATCATGTTGATTAGATTGAGGAACATCAGCTTTCAGATAGGGAGCAGTTTTGTTATTTTTGAGACACTTTCTCACGTCATGCCCGCACAAGGAACAGATGGTGAAAACTATGGAGCATCTTCAAGTTGATTATTAATGACCAAAAACATTACATTCCTTTTATAACATAGGAATTTTTTTCATAAGTGTTATATAGATTAATAATTTCATCATTACTGTCAAGCATTACTTCTTCAAGAAGAGTCACTGAATTTCAAACATAACCAAGAACATGACATAGTGCCCAAAATTAGCTGCTTATATTTTATTGTCAATTTTGATCATGATTTCGATGAAAAAGAAAATATTCTACAATATTTTAGATATTAAAATTTTCAGAAATGGGATATGTAAGCCCTAATAAAGTGGCGTTGGGGCATGAAAAATTAATATTTTTCTAATTTTTTATTGTGATTTTACATCATTATAAAAGGAACCCGTTAACAGTGATAAAAAATTGTTGTTAAAATAACCCCTTAATATCACTAAAAATTTATTTTTATTGGGTTACTTTATTCGTTTTTTTTCAGCAATATTAAAGGGTTCCTTTAATAGTGATTTTTTAGTGTAGTTAAATGTTAGATTTTAACATTTCTCGCTTTATCAGTTCTTTTGAAGTACATATAAAACCCTTTTACAAGTGATGATAAACTATTATTTTCAGTAGTGATACATGGTTAGGTATTCCTTTAACAAAAAGGATGTGTATCATTGAAGAGGAGAGTGGATGGGTGACCTTTTATAAGTGGAGGAGAGGACACCGATGGAATTTTAGAAATGATTAGGTGATATTGGAATGTTTATAATATCAAAAGACTCTAAAATAGATCATTATTGATAATTTGTGTTTATACGGTATGAATACAACCAAAAAGTGGGGTTTTCAAAAAATTTATGTCATTTTTATGCTTATAGTATATGTTTAACTATCCAATAAACTCGTTTTCACCTAATCCATGATAATTAATTTTCATTTCTTTTATTATTAATAATGGTAAATAAATATTTTGACCATATTATATAATATAAATTTATCATATTTCAAATAAGGAATCTGTTTTTTTGAATTTAGTTCAAAAAATTTGTAGAATTCAATTAAAAATTAATCTTATAGACGCATCGAAAAAATGGTTTCCCAAAATAAAAACATTCATATGTTTTTATATATTAATTAAATAAGATATTTAATATACTTACCTAAACTAGTTAAATTGTCATATTGTTAAACTAGATTTATTATAAAAGTAATTAAAAATATAATTTAAGTATGTAAATAATTTACTAGAATAAAAAGTTTTCAAAAAAATTAGACTTTTCATTATTCATCAAAAAATAAAATTATTATAAAAACCCAAAAAATAACCTGATGACAAATTTAAAATATGGACATAAAAATGAATTTTATTTTTTCAAATAAAATTTCTAAGAGTTATAAAAATTAAATTAACAATATCTGTAAAAATCGCGACTAAACTGTCATTTAGAAAATTTCTTTTTTTCCAAAAGAGTTTTTTTTCTACCTAATTGTTCTTATTTTAATTATAATAAATAAATAAAAACTGAAAATATTTTTTACCTATATAAACCGTATAATTTTTATAATTTAGTTAGTCATATTCATACCATCCAACTTAATGAATAGGTTAAAAGGTTCATATTTATGGAATAAGATTTTAATAGAGTATCATGTTTTGTTAAAATCTGTTGTTGTGTGAAACTCTAGATATCAAATATATTGAATTTATTTCAAGAGAAATAAATCATAAGTTATTTAGAAATTAAATTATCTAATAATATTTGTTTTTTGTGTATTATACACTATTGAAGATGGTTTTTCTCTTAAAAAATATTATGGTTTTACATATTTAGTTAAAAATGTAAACCAATCTAAGTATCTCACGATGATCGATAGAAAATAATGGAATGAAAAAACCACCTCAATGGAGTGTTGATGGGAAGAATGTTTTTATTATAAAAAGAACAAGACACAAAATAACTGACAAGACACCTTATCATTAGCATTAACAATATTTTTATACCAAAACCTCACTTATGTTTATACCTCCATGAACCCTAGATATAAGAATAATGAGAAACAAAAGTGGAAGAATAATATTAGAAAAATAATTTATTACCCCATAAGAAATCTCAAAAAATAATAGGATAAGGATTAAAAATGATAGGGGAATCATTGGAGACCCACCACAGGGACTCTATTTAGTACACCAAATAAGTGGGGATAGAAGAGGTTGTATTGGGTTTCAGTTTTAGGAGGAGTTGTGTAAGAAATTCAAAATAATAGGAATTCAAGACATGCTTCATGGTATAGCCACACAATTTTTCTAAATTTGTTCCAACTATGTTCCTCCTACAAGACTCACCTATATACTATGTAGTTTATCATAGTAGTTTGGAAAAACATTATTCAACTATGAGAAATGGATCTGCTAAACTAAAGATATAAGACGCATGACGTCCATAAAGTTCCTTCAGATCATGAAGAAGTCATGCACTATTAACTTTTCACAAAATGTTCATCATTAGATTACCATCTATATATTTTGGAGGATAACCAAGACATTAATCATATTCCTTCCCAAATCAACACTCATGATTCTCATCAGTATATTTCTGTGGTATGAAAAAAGTAGATCAATATTCAAACTCCCATCAACACTCTGAATTTTATTTAGAATAGTCTATTGTATTCTAAATATAATGACCATATTTATATTCTAATCAATACATAAAAATCCCACCAACATGTATATTAAGTAACCCAAATATATGAAAATACTATTGTTCCACTAAAATTATTTGTGTTTTTTGTCAAATTCTTGTGGTATCTCATTATTAGAAGTATATTACTACTCTCATAACCTATCAAAAAGATAATCAAAAAATTTTATGAATAAGAGATGGGTAGGAATATATTTTTTCTACCACTAACATAAAAAAATCAATATTATATCCTATTTGAAACATAGTAGAAGCCCTTTATTTCTTCCCATATTAACTATAAGGTAGTATATTGGATTGTTTTGATAGAAACTCATAAGAAGATCCATTTTAAAGATTTTACCATCACTCATATTGTTCCTAAAAAAATTCATCAGTATAATAGGAATAGTCTCAAATCCCTACCCTTTTGGACATCAATGGATTTTTTATCATATTATAGTATCATTAGATGATCAATCCTGTATTTATTCCCCAATCAACCCCTATAAACCCCATTAAAATATTCAAAATGATACCTAAGACACTTACATGATGTTCTCAATTAATTATGTTCAGTTAAAAAACTACTCAACCATGATTACAATAAATTTTTGTACCATAGTTTTCTAGAAAAGAACATACAATCAGTGTACTGACCAGGGAAAATCTACAATATAGGAGCATCCCTTTGGCCCTGGGTAGATTGCAATCCATGATTTCTGATTGAATATTATAAAAATATCTCAATGATTTTATAGTTCTTATTCAATAGAAGAGAATCTATAACTATAAATTGTAACCCTATAATACTATTACTAATGAATCTAATGTTCCTCCTTAGTGGTCTTCTCACAAAGGTCCTCCACGTGAAATTGGGCATATAAATGATAGATATTGTCCAAATAGCTCTCATTGTGAAGGATCTATTCTAATTGAATTACATTCTGGACACAGTGGTATTCCATTTGTGAAATTTGGTAATATTTTTCCCTCATATTGAGAGGAACTAAACAAATTCAGTCTTGTTACAATAGTCTCATCACCATAAATCAGTGATATCTCATCCCAACAGAAGAGTAGTTCGAGGAAGAAATATTCATTTGAATAACCCCATTATATTGTTTCCATGTTATCTAGGGTATTCTAAATGATTTTACTTACAATGAAAAAGTACTTGAGAAGTTACATTATGGTCAGATCAGGTTAAAGTAAACCTTATTTATGACATAGAGAACTCACCTGTCAAGTGTGAATAATTGATCGAGAATATTACATTTACTAATTTCTTTCCCAAGAACACTCCTAGATAAGAAATTACAGAGGAATTGGAAGATAAAATCATATTTCATATTCATTTTAACTTATATTTGATCCTTCATAGCCTTAAAACAAGATATACGTCTAAAAATATGAATTTTAATCATTAGAAGACATTGAATTTAATTAACACTAAGTCAAAAGGCATTTCTCTTTAGTAATGTGGAAACCTAAGTAGGTGAAATAATGAAATTTCACCCAGCTTTCCTACCTAATCAGTATTAATTCACTGTACTATATAACAACTAATACCCCACAGGAAATGTGTATCAAAGAGTAGGGTAAATATGAAGATCTTCACCTTAGTCTGACTACTAGATAACATGCATAATCAATAAAGAATATTGTAAAATAATCATTTCAAGACAAATTTCAATTCCAAAATCAAAATATTCAAGTTGGGTTTTTCAATGAAATGTCATCATCCCTAACTCTGCAAAGTAGTGTACTAATAAGAAATAATCCATAGATATACTACTAAATTAGTTTACCAAGAGGGTAAAATAGACCTCTTGTTTGTGGAATATGTATCCTACAATCATATAATGTTATCTATGGTGATCACATCTTACAAAGAAAAGGATCTCTATTTATCTTATACATGAAAAAACTCGGAAATGATAAAAAGGATATGAATGTGTATCCAATAGAATTGCAAAAGAATCCTTATCCCATATAATTGGGGAAATTTTTAACACCACCACCACCCACCAACCATTAACATTATATAGATGTTATTATGTGATGATAATAGATCCATGTCCACTCCAACCTATTGGGATTGAGAAATTTTTACCTCCAACTCCTCTAAGGAATGTAGTCTTCATAGAGTGAGAGAATATTCAATATACACTGCCTAGTTATTTCATATACTTCTCAATTTTTCACTCTTATCAAACCCATTTTCTATGAAATCCATTAGGGACTCTCTTAGAATCATCTTCCATAAACTAATTTTGGTGCTTCATTGAGGGGAGAAAGTGAAATATTTATAGGGATGTAAATCAAAAAAAGTATCAAGAAGAAAAATATCATGGAGTATTATTATATTTCCCTCAAAGGTAAATCAATGGTTAAAAATAACCTTACTACTCTAGCATAGTTGAGGATTTGTTTTTTTAACCTGATTTACATCAGTGAAACTCACTAGAATTAGATCCATAGACAAGATGAAGCATCACACTAAAATTTATGACTCTATAAAGGAACATCCATTAAAAATGTGGTTTTTAAAAAATTCTATAAATAATGTGTATGAACTCACCATTAGGGTCATACTCAAGATTAAGGAGATCACACGAATATTTAGATTTCATACACAAGGGGAGTATTAGCTTATGATAAAGGTAATTTTTTTTCTATATCTATAGATCCTCCACCAAATAATAATTTTATGATATTTCCTCATACAATAGTATTGTTGATTTGAAGAATATTTGGAAACAGTGAAGTGACACAACACTGAATTTATCAGATGCAGTATACCAACTCACTGAAACTCCCATGACGATGACATTATATCCCATCCGATGAATCTCCCTCTACTAGAGGGGACCTAATGACCAGAAATAGTATAACCTTTTCATATAACCTATTTGAGTTCAATAATTATAGTTTATCTTACCCTCATAACCATCGAATATCAAAAATTTCCACCACTAGGGTAGAAAATACACAATTCCAAGTGAGCTAAACTAGGAATACTAAATATGCATATCAATAGCTAGTATAATAAACTTAACCATGATATTCTTCTCACATGTTCTCAACTCTATGATTGGAATAGGTGATACCCCATCTATAAATCAATGTCATCATTGAGTCCCATTATTCTGGAATAGAATCTGTGGAGGGGACAAGTGCACAAGTGCATTTGGACAGAATGTTGAATCCCAAATGGGTAGACTTGAATCCATATCTGCACTACTATTATATAACATATTCCTAATATATATTGATATTTTATATCCATAATAACATCATAGGAACATTAAATATTTATTCGCCTATATAATGGGAATACTCGAGTAGGAGTTAGAAAAATGAAGATCTATTGTGTAAACCCTGGAAGGACTAGCTTGCAATTGGTAAAGTGAATTACTAGTTGTTTCCATCACCATATAGAAAGAAATTTAATGGGAGTTACTTTACCATTTAATCCCAAGACTATATAATATTGTAGTTCTCTACCTCTCGAATAGAAAAATAATGAAACAAGGAGGTTTTTGGATTTCATCGCTAGTTGTAAAGGTTTATCCTTTTAACTAAATATGGAGCTTCCTAATGATAAATTATTAGAGAAATGAATATAAAATATATAAAAAAATTTAAACACTTCTTACCCATCTAAAATATAATAGCGAGTTATAAGAGTTTATTGTGGTATCATAGTGGATGAATGATTTTATGTAGTACTCTAAAGACAAATCTCATCGGACATCAATAACATAATGAAATCATTCTTCTAATGTAATTACAATGATAATTATTCTCAAACCAGCACTAGTGCAAGATCTATTGAAATTAAGGGACGCCTAGACCAAACTATGCAGTACTTTTGATAATCATATCTAGTGTACAATTAATTATACTTGATTTTATCTTACAATTGTAGTGTAGACTTTTCTTCATCCACTATATTATGTTAATGTTCAAAGATTAAATTTCCTATTGATAGGATATAGCATATCCCAGTCTATTATAAGAACCTTGAGATACAATGACATTAATCTTAAATATATGTTCTATAGTCTAGATATACATCTTACTGATTAGACATAGTATAGGTTTTACTATTAGGTTATGGGGGCCCATAAGCATTGATAAATCTATACATGAACTTCTCACTTGGTGATCTCTAGTATTGAGATCCCGAGAATAGACGTGCTAATAAGAACACCACATTTGTCTGTGTAATTGGTTGTTCCTATCTATGTACATGTGTACCGGTCTCTAGGATTGAGACCATTACCAATGTGTATCATATGATTGCGTAATTTTATGCAAGGAAAAACCATGGAATTGAAATCATGGTGAGGCAGATTATTTTGGATGCCTCGTTGGTGGTAAGGCATTGGTTGAATGCTTAAGAAGGATTTTTCACATCTAGGTTTTGGTTGTTTTATATCTCAGGCCTAATTGATCAGGATGATGCTGCCTTCATAAATATTTTTCCAAAGAAGTCGAATGGAAAACCCATATGGATAGATTATTAAATAATAAAGCATTAAAAGGATGATGAGACAAGTGTGCATCCTATTTCATGAGATATTATAATGACAAATAGATTATAGTACACAGTTAGTGTTTATTGAATTGTTGGTGTTTCTTTGAAAATACTTATATGTTTTGGGGCCAAGATGGGTTGTGAGACTCATCTCTTGGTCTTGTGATTTTATTCACTACTATAGAGATTAAGACCAAGAGGGTCACACATAACAGTGAACTAGAGAATCCTCTCTATTCAGTTGAATACGTATATATACATAATGGGACCCACCATGGGGTTTAATTGTTTTCCAAGTTTTCTATAGCCAAAAGGATTAAATAAATTCAATTATATCCAAGTTATAAATACTTCGAATTGAATTTATTTGATTTATTTAAATGTTTAGTAAATATGAGATAATATTAATCAAACAAATTTTATTTTAATATTCAAGGTTCATTTAATTTTAGTGCGATAGAGAGTCAATTTAAATGGCTAGATGCGATGATCATGGGGATGTTGAATACACCTTTTGATCACTCCGCTAGAACCCGGAATTCGATGACCGATGTTCTAGTATATATTTTAGGTGCATGTGGATGATGTAGAGGGGCCTTACTATGGATTCTTCAAACAACGATCTCTAGGGATGAGATGAAAACAAGTGTTCATTCGGATTTGGAATGGGATGCCTTCAATTTAATTTTGTGATCTTAATAATTTATGCCAGATCATTATTCCTTACTAGGGCGCTAATCATCGGCTTTGATAAGTTCTGTCAACCAATCGATAAAAAAATTTAAAATCCCCAACTGACAGGCTTCCAATGTAGGCCCTAGAACCTTTCATTAGTATCAAAGGTATCACATATATTTTAAGAGCCTAGAAAATTAAATTTTAATCTCAATTAATTTGAGGGTTCAAAGATGGTCCCAATGGTACAAACCCTGCATCGATCCAATGGTAAATGACCCTGTTATGGCCAGTTTAACTTTTCAGATTTGATCGAATATGCAGTCTGATCTTGGGTTCTTAAATTTTATTTCGTCCTCTTAAACTGATCAAGATTTGTTAGGTTCATTTGAAATATTCTTAATTGTTCAAATAATAATTTTTCAATTTAATAATTTTAATAACAACTATATTTTTATAATAATATTTATTGTATTATTATTATAATATAATAATAATAAACTATTATTTTATTATAATAATGTTGTTATTATTGAATTAAAAGGACATTAAGTAGCCTTCAGATATTATGGTTGTGGAACATTTTTTAAATGGTTATGGGATAAATTGACTTGGAAAAAAGGGAGAAAAGATGGGAGTAGGACTTCAAAAGAAGTAATAAATATTTAAAAAACCATATAGAAATGGGGGGAGAATGAAGCAGCAAAAAAAATGGATTGTTTTTTAATAATAGGGGGTCCGCTCAAACCCCCATTCTCCCTTACAAAGCACGTAGCAGGATGCCACCCCCAGAGCTGCCTACCTCCTGGACGTACAGGATGTTGGTGCACCCTACTTCTGGTCTCCACCAATCTCGCCCTTGTCCCTCCCATGTGGCTTCCCACTCCCTACGTGGTGCACACAAAAACACAGCTGGCCTACCTAGTGACCCAAGGTAGCACCCCCCCCCCCCCCGACCTCCACTCTGGAAAGCTCCTGGCCACCAGCTCTAGCTGTTGGCTATCTCGGGCTCCTCCAATAGCTGGGATCCTCCCAACTGGCTCCCATATAGCTCTTACCTAGCGCTACTGACCAGTTCTCCACACAGTCGCCTCGCCGCCCAACTCCCAGAACACTCATTATGAGATTTTTTGTCCCCTTCCCCATCGGCACATGACCTAGCCACCACCACTTCTTTCCATAGTAGCCACACAATAGGTGACCCATAGGAGCTTTGTAACACCCCAAGATTAAATTTTATGTTACCCTTTGAATAGTTACATAGCATGCATTGTATGCATCTTTGAGATTCTAACACACCACGACCAATCAATCTAGTCGTTATGAATAGTAATACCCAATTTTTTAAATTTTTTAAATTTTACCTTTCAAAATTTACTTCATTTTTTGGATTCGAAATATTGAAATCAGCTTTGGGTGAATTTTGGTATTTTTCTGAAAACATCCAATTCTTATTGAATACTGAAAAAACACTACGTTTTTTGGTTAAAACCGACTTATTATTTTATTAATTAGTTATATTATTTTAATTTATTTTAGGTCAAAATATATTCATAATACATATATATTTTCAACATAATTCATTCTAGTCATTTTATAATATGTTTAGATAAATAAAATATTATCGAACTATTTACTATCTTTTACCCACCTTCTAGAAGCATTTTCAAATTTGTATGAAACATAACTTTTTTGCTTCTGTAAGTTGAATTAAAAAAATCTGAGAGACATCGTTAAAATTAGTATGTAAAATTTGGTTCAATAAAATGAAAATAATTTTTTGAGAATATTAACATTTTACTTTTATTTACAACGGTTAAAAGTAAATAGGGTATTTAAGGGTAAAAATGATATCATAGTTACCCTAACACATGCCCTAATTCTATTTGATAAGTTTAATTCGACCAAAAACAAACTTAGGAATAAAATATTATCCCCTTTGGTCCAGATGGATTATATTAGGATGTTTATTATTATTTTATTTAAAGAAGATTTAAAAGTGTTAAAATCAATGTTTAATAACTAAACCATTTTTAATATAGGGTTATACATAAGATAAATTAGACTATAAATAATCATTATAAATATGGAAATATTTCCTAAAAATGGTATTTTATTTATAATTTTTTGACTGTAAATAATTAAATTTATTTATGACACAACGATGATGCAGTAATTACCTTATTAATGAATGATTAAAATAATTGATATTATAAATATTCAAATAAATAAAATTTTATACTTTTAATGAATTAAATTAATTTTCTTTGTTAATATGACATTTTATGGTTTATTAGAGGAATTTATTCAAAGTATTAATGTTGTTTTGAATTTTACAAAAACAAAATACCAAATAGTGTCAAAACTGGCATAAAATACTTTAAAAAAAATATTATATTATTAATTGGTATTCTATCCCTTAAAATCTACAGTTTGGAAAAAGGGCATAAATAATATTATATATGTCATTAATTAACCAATTGAGGTCTCTTGAAACTTTTTAGCAAGTTTATTAACCATATAATATAAAAATACAAAAAGACATGGTAAATGTCACACTATTTAACGAAGAGCTAAATCTAAAAGATAAGGTTAATATGATGACCTACACCAGTATAAAACCTATTGGTTGAAAGGTTTTAGACCCATCACGAACTTAGACTTTAATTAATTCAATTTGGAGCCATTAGAAATTGAAATTGATTTTATTATATAAAAATATTTCACGATTTCCCTAAAGTGACCGTCACCTCTTATAGAAGGGGACCTCCCCTTCCCTCAAATTCAAATCTTCAAAGCCATTGTGCTCAGCCAACTCTAGATAAAATATCCTCCCAAATGTCCTACCTTTGACATAGAGGCCTTTATTTAGTCATAAAATCATCATATGAAGCCCTTTTTATCGAATCAAAAGGAATAACCCGAAGAAAGACTAAATATTTCATCACCACTTTCAAGTTCTTTTCATATTCCACATTCTATTTATTTGTTGTTTCCATTCTAAAATAACAAATCAGGTATATTCTATATAATTTGATGTTATTATAAAAATGGTACAACGATATTCATTATTCTATCCATCCTATAAATGATAAAGTCCACATATATGTGTACGTACAGATTACCATCTCCATGTCGTGGTGTAGTTTGTTTTTCGAACACTTCATCATTTTTATGGGTATAATAATGTTTATAAATGTTGTAAATAATAAATATAACTTGATAATTATTCTTTTTATATGATATAAAATCCATTTATATATGATTTTAATATCAATATAATTATTTTTCCACTCGTGCGTACGTCCGGATTACCCTCTCCACGAACGCGATGAGATTAATTCCCCATCATAATCATTCATGAATAATTTTCATTTTATGATTAAAAATAATGTTTATGAACATAGTATCATTCTGTATATCAATCAAATGCATCCTATCCATGACAAACATGGCTTAGTTAACCAAGCATATAAAGTAAAATGAATCAGTTAACACCTGAAACGATGAAAATACTGAAATATCATTATCAAAGTAATCTTAGAAGATCTAATATGATATAATATTAATGTATATGGTTATTTTATAATTTAATAAAATTTATTTCACCATTAGATAAGAGATTAACCTACCCTTGACCATGTAAAAGTACAAGGTAATGGTGAATTTCACAATCTCTTTATTATCCAAGGTTGTTTTTACGTTAATATCTACTGGGACCTCTTTATCATCCACATCCATGTTTCTTAAAAATGTATTCCAAAACATTGTTAATATTTTCTAGAATATGGGTTAAAATCATTTATAACCATGTTTTACTTTTTATAAAATGTTTTTAAAGGAATTTTTTCGTCATTTTATCAAACAAGGTACCTTATGACCTTTTCTACAAAATTAAGGAAAGAATTGTTTTGAACATAAATAGCGGGTGCAACTATTTTCCATCGTTGGATTTTCTCTTACAATCTTATAAGAATATTTTCACAATAAATGTTTTCCATTATAATTATATGACTTTTAATATATTTCAAAATAGAAATAGATATTTCTCTAAAAAAAGTTCGGATTTCATCTATGTCTACATACTTTGATAGATTGTAAGATTATTTGAAGATTATTTATTATGATATAAAACTTCCATATTGTGTTGAAGGTTTTCTGATATGCTTGAATGTGGATATGATATTTTGACACCATTCATGGATTATTGATAATGTTTTGACTTTTTGTATGCTAGTTTTAATACGAATGTTTCTATTATGTTTAAACCTTTTCATGTGAGGAATGCATTGGAATTAGTAAGTGATGGGTGGAGCCCGCTATAGTTCCTCGATGCATCGGTAGGCCTCATGAGAAAAAATAGTGTCTTGGTACAAGGCCTTGACAAAATCTTATTTTTAGTCATGGAACAAGGCCTTGACTACGTGGTTATATATTCTAGAATTATGAATTCCATCATTATGAAAGGGGTTATTGATATTGTATGTGATTATTCGACTAGTAGAATATCCATGTGAATAAGTAAATGGAATTTTTTTATTTTATCTTTTCTATATTATTATGAAGTTCATGTTTAAATGGATTTTGTTTTAGATTTACATTTCCTTAAAATTTTAGGATTATTTATGAATGTTTCTGCTATATTGTTATCCTTACAGATCATCTGATCTCACCCCATTCAATATTTTATTTTTCCCAGGATGTAGAGAAGTATATTAGGGTTGACCTGTAGGGATAGTATAAGTGATATGATTATGGCCTGTGGAGACTATGTTGTTGTACTTTTCCATTTTATAATGTAATGTAAAACTTAAGAATGAATCTAGTATTTCCAAGGATACTAAACTAATCTTTATTTGAAGACTTGATATTTTTTTATCTTGTCAATGTTTTGTAATAATGCACTGGCTCTGGGTAACTACGGGAAGGGAATTGCAATTGGTCATAGAAGATGTTTAGTACAAACCTTGGAAGCTAGTTTTAGAAAACTCGAATTATAGAACATTACCCTAAGATAGACATTGAGGATTAGTACAGAAGAACATCATAGAATTTTGGTACTATAAAGATTTTGTGAGTTTTCCAAGAAATACATCCATGTCTAGATACGGGTAGGTAGAGGCACCTCAGGCATAGATGTAACTAAGGGTAAAACCCAAAAATAATGCTTTGAGCTAGAATCTATTGGGAACTGGTGCACGACAATGGGACTTGTTGGACTTTTGGTTATGACACACCTAGGGAATATGCTAATGATAATTCCCATTTTATTTATAAACCATTATGAAGGGTTTATGAGTATATACTTCCTCAAAAAAAATTATTATTATGGATTATATTCATAAACTATTCAACTTATGTTAAATGTTTTAAATGTTTGGAGTTATGTATTGCGATTCATAAACTAATATAGTGTATGTAATTATTTAGAATGGATCCTAGTGGAAGGAATGGAAATCGTATCAATGCAAATAATCCATATAGGGATTTCCCTCCTATTGAAGAAAATTTTAGCGGAGCTAGTGAAGCAACTGGTGCTGATCAACTTATCACCATACTAGGAAAACTCACTCGGGATATGAATAATAACCTTACCTCTATGCAGCACCCTGATCCACAACGCGGAGGATCAATGTTATACCGCTTCATGAGGCAAAAACCAACAACACTCAATGGGAGTAAAAATCCATTAATAACTGTGCAATGGATAAATTCCTTGGAGAAAATATTTCATTATTTGGGGAGTAGCGAAAGCGAGAAAGATGTCATGGCAGTTACCCGAATCACGAGAGATGCAGATTAATGATGGTCATTGATTCAAAACTAAAAGGAATATAGAGAAGTATCAAATATGAAATGGAGGGAGTCTAAAGATCTTTTCCTAGAAAAATAATTTCCGTGTGACCATCCAGCAGATATGGAAGGAAAATTTCTGATTCTGTGGCATAAAGAGGATGAGAATGTTGGGGAATATGAGGTTAACATTAGAAGGTATCTAGGAATGTAGTAGATTATATACGTAACCGAATGAGTAATATTGATCAATTCTTTGATGGGTTAAAACCATTTCTTTATCGATCTTTAGACTTGTAATCCTTCTTATCATATGATGATATTGTCTAATTTTCTATCGAGATAGAAAAAGAATTATCTAAGTCTTACGAAGTTAAAGAAAAGTAGGAGAAGAAGAGATCTGTTGAACCCTCTGGAAATGGAAATTTGGGGAAGATGGGAAATGATGAATTTCTATCCTGCGGTAAATAGGGGATGAAACACCTCGGTACTTTCTAGAAGAAATTAGGAGTCTGTTACAAGTGTGGTGAAAAAGGCCACAAAGCTCGTTATTGCAAGGGGAAGAAAGAGTCTATCAATGTTGAATGCCACAATTATAGAGAATAGGGGAATTATGAAAATGAACATCTTAAGAGCCAATAGAAATTACCTTAGGAAAGGACAAGGGAGAATGGCCAAGCATAAGCGATGACTAGTGCTGCTGTTAAAGCTCTAAAAGGCGTGGTGGTAGGTAATTTAATGGTTTCTTCATGTTTATCCAATGCTTTATTTGAATATGGATCATATTATTCTTTAATATCTTATGAGTTTTCTAAGAAGATTAAATATTTTCAGTTTGACTTAACAATGGAATTGTTAGATGATGCTCATAGTTCCAATTTCTCTATGCACCATGGTAGCACCAAGCTATATAGTTATTTGAAGGAAAATTTATGGTGAGACAACATGATGAGGGATATTTCTGATTTTGTATCGTGATGTATGGTTTTTCAATAAGTGAAAGCTGGAAGGAAACAACCTAGAGGAGTCATGAAACCTTTTACCATACCTGAGTGTAAATGATATTATATTACGATGGACTTTGTCATGGGGCTACCAAAGACTCCTAGAAGGAATGATCTAATATCGGTCATTGTTGATCGTATTACCAAGTCATCACATTTTCTTTAAATAAGAGAAGATTTATCACTTGAACTTCTAGCAAGACTACATATAAATGAAGTTGTAAGACTTCATGGAGTACCCTTCTTTATTGTTTTTGATCGTGATCCCTATTTTTATCAAGAATCAAGAAAAGACTTTAGAATTACATGGATACTAAACTTCATTTGAGAACTACCTACAACCCTCAAACTGATGGAAAATCAAAACAGACTATTCAAACCATAAAAGGCATGTTGATATCTTGCTCACTTGACTTTTAAGGTATGTGGGATCAATATTTACCTCTGGTAGAATTTTCCTAAAACAATAGATTCTATTAAAGAATTCAGATGGCACCATATGAAGAGTTATATGGAAAGAAATGTCACACACCAACTTGTTCAGATGATTTTGGTGAAAGAATACTCGTAGGCCTAGTACTTGTTGAGGAAACAATGGAAAAGGAGAATGTTATCCAAACCCACATCAACGCAGCCCAAAGTAGGAAAAAGTGATATGCCGGTAACTGAAGGAAGTATTTGTAATTTCATGTAGGAGGCCATGTTTTCTTGATGGTATCTTCATGGAAGGGTGTTATACAGTTCGGTAAGAAGGGTAAATTGAGTCCCCGGTACATCGGGCCATTAGAAATTATAGAACTAATTGCAGTTTTAGCTAATCATTTGGCAACACTTCTATGTCTCTAAAAAGTTCATTATGTGTTCCACGTATCACTATTGAGAAAATAAATATATGACCCAATGCATGTACTCAACTATGAGGAAATTGAACTGGAACCTAATCAGTCTTATTGTGAAGAGTCTGTTAAAATTCATGATACCAGAAAACATGTGTTGAGAAACCAGACGACTCGTTTGGAAAAAGTTCTTTGGAGAAACTATAAGATTGAAAAGGAAACATGGGAACCCGAGGAACTTATGATGAAGAACCACCCGAATGATTTAATGCCGTAGAATTATATAAATTTTTACAACGAAATTATTTGAAGGAGGGAAGAATGTATCACCCCAAGCTTCAATGGTATGTTTCCCTTTCAATAATGCAATAGCTTGCATTGTACGCAACTTCAAGATTCTAGAATACTACGACCAATCGAACTAGTTGCTATGAATAGTAATACACACTATTTGAAATATTATCAATTTTATCTTTCAAAATGGACTCTATTTTTGGATTTTTAAAGTCGAAATTATCTTAGGGTTAATTTTTGGTATTTTGCTAAAAACATTCAATTTTTGTGGAATAGTTAAAAACACTGCGTTATTGGTTAAAACCGACTTTTTATTTAAATAATTTTTTTATGTTATTTATTTTATTTTCGGTCAAAATTGATAAATAATACATATATATGTTCAATGTAATTCATTGGAGTCATTTTATAATAATTTTAGATATATAAATCTTTTTTGAACTATTTACCATCTTTTAACCACCTCTAGGAGCATTTGCAAATTTGTATAAAACATAATTTTACCACTTCTGTGAGTTGAATTTCAAAAATCTGAAAGAAATGGTTAATATCTGTAATTATAATATGGTTTAATAAGATGAAAATAATTTTTAGGGAATAGTACCTTTTTACTTTTATTAACCGCGGTTAAAAGTAAATAAGGTAATTAAGGGTAAAAATGATATCATAATTACCATAACAGAAGTCCTAATTCTATTGTATATGTGTAATTAGACCAAAAAAAACATTATTAATTAAATATGATACCCTTTGGTCCATATGGATTAGATTATTTCATTTAATATTATTATATTTAATGAAGAGTTAAAAGAGTTAAAATCAATGTTTAATAAATAACCATTTTTAATATAGGGATACACGTAAGATAATTTTGAATATAAATATTCATTAAAAATATAAAAATATTTCCTACATAATGGTATTTTATTTATAAATTTTAGACATTAAATAATTAAATTTATTTAAGACACAACAATGATACATTAATTACCTTATTAATGAATGATTAAAGTAATTGATATTATAAATACTTTAATAAATCCAATTTGAGAAATTAATGTTTTACATTAATTTTATAGGTTAATTTGACGTGTTAGGGTTGATTAAATGTATTTTTTTAGAAGTAATATTGCTGTTATAAATTTAACAAAAACAAAATACCAAATAGTGTCAAAATTGACATAATAGGGTTTTTAAATGAAATATTATATTATTAATTGGTATTCTATTCCTAAAAATATAAGGTTCTACCAAAGGTCTTAAATAATATTATATATGTCATTAATGAACCACATGAGGTTATCATGGATGTTTATAGTATGTTTATTAACCATATAATATGAATCTACAAAGAGACAAGGTAAATGTAAAACTATTTAACTAAGAGTTAAATCTAAATTATAATGTTAATATGATGACCTAAGCCTATCTAAAACCTATTGGTTGAGAGGTTTTAGACCCATCCCTACCATATCCTTTAAATAATTTATTTCGGAGCCATTATAAACTGAATATCATCTAATTATAACATTATATTTCAGGCGTTTCCTAAAGTGACCCTCACCTCTCTTATAAAAGGCCACCTCACCTTTTCTAAAATTCACACCTTAAAATCCATTTTGATCTTCCAAACCCTACCTTAGTATCCTTTAAATTGTCCTCCCGTAATCCTAGTGGCCTTAATTTAGCCATTAAACTAACCTATAGAGCCCTTTTGATCATATCAAAAGGAAGAACCTGAAGAAGAGGTAAATATTTCATCACCTCTTTCAAGTTCATTCCTTCTTCCACTTTCACTTTCTTTGTTGTTTCCATTTTAAAATAATAACTCTAGTATATTATATATAATGTGATGTTATTATAAAGATTTCACACCCATATAGAATGTTCTATCCATCCTGTAAATGACAAAGTCACCATACTTGTGTACGTACGGATTACCATCTCCACGTCATGGTGTAGTTTGTCATTCAAACACTTCATCATTTGGATGGGTATAATAATGAATATAAATGATGTAAATATTAAATATAACATCATAATGATTCTGTATATATGATATACCATCCATTTATATACGATTTGAATATCAAAAGAATGATATTGTCGCTCGTGTGTATGTCCGAATTACCATCTCCACGAACGCGATGAGATTCTTTCCCCATTATAATCATCCAAGAATAATTTTCATTTTATGATTAAAATAATTTTTATGAACATAATATAATTCAGTATATGAATCAAATACATCATATCCAATACAAACATGGCTTATGTAGACATGGATATAAAAGAAAATGAATCAGTTAACAACAGAAATGATGATACTACTGGAATATCCTTAAAAAAGAAATTCTAGAAGATCATATATGATATCATATTAATTTATATGGTTCTTTTATAATTTAATAACTTTTATTTAACCTTTATACAGGTGTTTAACCTACACTCGACCAAGTAAAATTACAAGGTAAGGGTTAATTTCACAATCTCTTTATTATCCGAGGTTGTTTTTATATAAGTATGTACAAGGACCTCTTTATCATCCACATACATGTTTCATAAAAATTTATTCCAAAACATTTTTACTATTTACTAGAAGATGGGTTAAATTCCTTTATACCCTTTTATGAATTTTTATAAGATGGTTTGACTGAAATCATTTCGTCGTTTTCCAAACAAGGTTTCTTATGACCTTTTCAACAACATTAAGGTAATAATGTTTGTTTCACTTATATGGTGGGAGAGGATATTTTCCGCCATTATAACATCGTTGAAGTTATCCTTACAACCATATATGAATATTTTCAAGATAAATGTTTTCTATTATAATTATATTTATTTTAAATGATTTCCAAATATAAATAGATATCTCTCTAAAAAAGTTTTTATTCCATCTTTTTAAACATTCTTTGATGGATTGTGTGCTTATTTGATGTTGATTTATTATGATACAAAACTTCAATATTGTATTGAAGGTTTTGTGATTTGTTTAACTGTGGTTGTATTATTTTTATAACATTCATGGTTTATGGACAATATATCAAAAAAAATTATGCTAGTTTTAATAAGAATGTTTATGTTATGTTTAAACCTTTTCATATGAGGAATGGATTGGACTTAGTATATGACGGGGGGAGCCTGCTATAGTTCCTCAATCTATCTGTAGGTCTCTTGAGAAAAACTAGTGTCTTGGCACAAGGCCTTGAAAAAATATTGTTTTTAGTCTTGGCACAATGCCTTGACTATGTGGTTATGTAGTCTGGCATTATGCATTCCATCATTATGAAAGTGGCTAATGATAATGCATGTGAGTATTCGACTAGTAGAATATCCATGTGAATAAGTAAATGAAATTATTTTATTTTATCTTTGCCATATTATGATGCAGTTCATGTTTAAAAGGATTTTTTAGTCTTTCATTGGCTTAAACGTTTATCCTTATTTATGGATGTTTCCACTATATTGGTATCCTTAGTGTGCATCTGAGCTCACCCCTTTCTATGTATTATTATTTCCCAGATGTGAAAAAGTATATTATGAATGACATGCAGGGGTAGTATAAGAGATATGGGTGTGGCCTATGGAGGCGATATTGTTGTAGTTTTTTATTTTATAATGTCATGCAAAACATATGAATGTATCTAGTATTTCAAAGGCTACTAAACTAATTTGTCTTTTGAGACATGATCTTTTGTGATCGTGCCAATGTTATGTAATTATGTACCAACTCTGGGTAACTAGGGTCAGGTCCTTACAAGCTCCCCGTCATCCCGCCTTCTTGGAGACATCACTATGGCTGCAACCACTAGGTGCCCTCACTTGGCACTCGGTCGTTGTCAGACTATGGCATCTCACTCCTTCCTGCGCTACAAGCCGCCTTCAACTACACCCAGGAGGTACATTTATTTTCCCTCTAAGTCATTCTGCAAGTAAAATTGTCCCTGAAATAGTCTCGGCGGATCTTCCCAACCCAAAATGTGTTTGGACGGATCGACCAGAACATGTTTGTCCCTATAAGACCTTGTAGGGCCTTGCATGGGTTTCCCCCGACCCACACAGGCCCTGCAGTGTTGTTTTGGGGACTAACAAATATAAAATTTATCAAAATAAATTAATATAATTAATTTAGTTTTATTGTCTAAATTAAATTAATTAATATTAATTTTTGTTAAGTATTTTAATACATAGATATATAAATTAATTTCAATTTTCAATGAAATTAAATTAATTATTTAATTTATGTTTAGAATAAAAATTAAATTAATTAAAGGACTATTAATTAATAAAAATTTTAATTTAATAATTCATTTAATTACATTTCTAACCCTTGTTCTTTTTTAATTCATTATAATTTTATCGCTCATTATTTACCTGCCTACACATATTGACTACTGACTCATGTATAATTCAGTTATTTAATTTATTATTTTACTATGTGCGATAATTGAAATTATTTAAATGACAGTATTCGCATCGTCATTGTTTTCAATTAAAATGCATAATGACCTGCGCGTCCAATTTACCTTATGTACATTTATCCCATGATTCCCCCTCTACTATGCATGAGTATCTTTGTACTTCGGATAAAGACAATGAACAACGTGGACCCCGCCATGATGAGGTAGTGTTCTCCATCAATGAAGATGAAAGATTACATGTGGACCACACCAAGAGGAGGTCGTACTCTAAGAAGTGATGTGGACCCCACAAAGGTGATCTGATACTCCATAAAAGAAGCAAACATACCAGACTAAGGCCAGATGTATTTTGAGTCAACAATTGACCCAGGTATGCCTCCCTTAGGTCATTTAGATTATCAAGACCAGTCAGGTAGTAGTTTATATTTATGATTTTATTTATTATTTTATGCATTTAAAATATCGGGAGAAATACATAAAATAATAGATAATAAAACGACTTAAAAAGCGGCGTATGTTTTTCTGTTAATGATAAGTTTTGTGCACAACAACATAGATGAAAAAATTTAATAGAAATAGATTACATCCATCCAAATAAAGAAACAAAACCCTCAAAGAAATATTAAGTCACCACATCCTCCAATCATTCATGTCTGAAAAAAACTGGGTGTTTGGGGTGTCGGTCATGCCATAGAAAAGGGTGACTCTTACTACTGGGGAGTTCGTATTCGGTTTATGGGTTGAAATAACTAAAATTTAAATGAATAAATATCCATATCTTGATTTTTTTTCTTTTAGAGGCGATCATTGAGTAGATAAAAAATGATTTTTGAAGCTGGGACTTCACTCAGCAAATCAAGTAACCATGAGTTAAAGCGGTTGGCCAGCAAAAAGGCAACCATATACACTCTAAGTAGTGGTGTGGCCTTAGAATGTAGAATATGATAGAGTATCAAGGACCATTTCCACTAGAATAATCTAATGATAGAGTATTCTGATTTTTTTACAGAGGTTTCCATGAATTCAAAAAAAAATTAAGAGACATTTAATTATTAAACTAATCGGTAATGTCACATAAATTAATCAACATAAAAGTTACTAATCTGATAAAGTTTATTTGGAAAAATGGAAATTAAATCCACAATAAAACCTGCACTAAATAATGGAAAATGTTAATTTCCAAACAAGCCCAAAATTCCAAGTGTATTATAGACACTTGTTCCCATTATTACTACAACAATGGAAATTCAAGGTGCTTGTGTCCCAAACTATTATTCCACCATCGAAGCAAGAGTGTAAAATTGCCTATGGGATACTCTTTAATCAAGGATATAATGGTTCTATCATAAGTATATCATCAGTTTTTGAGGTTATTTGCGGTCACTACAACATGATATGGATGATGTTACATGTAGTCTCATCTCAAAGAAGATTTCAAGGAGAAAGTGAAGCATTATTTGATTGCAATGATTACACTTGGTTTTTGTAAAGTGAAAGACAGTTCACAATCTTTCATAATATCCCATTATTATACCGTTTACACCAAATTGCTCTTGTTTTGTTTAAGGATATAAATAAACTGTATAGAGTAAGTGCTTCATTACTTTTAAGGTAACATTCACCAAGTAAAAAAATATTAAAGAAAGTTCCATCTATTATTCTTATGAAGAATAAATTGAATGAAAAGGTGAGGAGGACAGTGGAATGATATTCCAATGTAACCTTCATTCTGTCCATCATTTAAAAATAGTTGGTTATTTAACAAGAGGTTATTTTCATCAAAAAATTTGGAATAAATTTATCAAAGTTTAAAAAAGCAATAGACTGAAATACTTGAAACAAATATATGCTTGTCATTTTGGTATATTCATCAATATAAATTAATGTTTCTAACATACTTCATGGGTATTTAATACAATATTAAAATAAAATATTTGTATTTAAATACAATAACAAATTATGTATAGGAACATTATAAGAAGTAAAGTGTCTTCTCAATGAAAATGAGAAAGGGTGATTCCTAAGCCACCAGTAAGAAATACATAACATCTAAATCCCTAGTAAATGATTTCACTTGAACATGTTGTTGGTTAAAACAAAAAAATTATCTCATATTCCCTTTGGACACAATTATAAATTATTCCATGTTTTATAATGTATATTTTTGTGGTAACAAACTCAACAAATTGTTCATACATTCTGAAATCAATGGAAATACATGATGAATATAAAAGGTAAGACTTCCCTAGTTGCGTCAGTATTACTCATTGTAAATTAAAAATAAATGTGGATGTAAATAATTAATATATTATATTATTTAGGGTCATCACATCTAAAAACATGTGGTATTACTAGCGCCTTTAGTTTAGACAAAGAAACCACTAGAAATAAAGGTATCCCACAAATCATTTGGGGTTAGTTCAACAAGAGAGTGTGAACTATTCCAAAAGAAAGATAGAGGTAAAGATACATCATAATATTCTGTTATGCTTTTATGAAATGTAAAAGTAAAGTATATGCATTTCCAGAAGATATTAGTTGCTTCAGATGGGCTTGTCGAAGAATATCATAACCAAACATTCGACGATCATGGTATTGTGGTGTGGATTAATTTTTAAACTCATGTTTATTTATCTACATCACAATATTTATTTTCATAAGGAGGATTGATGATGAGTCCTAGATATTAACATTGATAAATGTAATACAGTGTGGAGAAATTCTTAAACACACATTTTATAAATCAATTTAATGATATAAGTTGTATCAATGTTACAACCTGTAGTGACATCCACTATATTTCAAGATGTGATTCAAAAAAATGGCATAAACGAATAACCAATATGCTAACTAATAAATGGGAAAATGATATCATAAGAGTTATTGTATGATGAATATCCATTATGTAATAGATAATGTGTTAGGATGAAATGATTTTGTTAAGATATAAACAAATTTTCATGAAGCCAAACACAATGTGGACATATGTAAATATCCTAAAAGTAGATTAGGATATTACGTAAATCACTAAGATAGAAATGATGTAGTCATGTATTAGACTACATTTCTATACAAGGGTTCACATATCAATTATTTATTGTGGGAGATAAATTGACTTGGATGTAGTCAATGTTCAATATGCACAAATGGTTGGAATAAGATCAATTTCCACATGTACAAGTAGAATATGAACATTCTAGAGATAGATACTGCAAAGGAAGAATGAAACCATGGTGATGGTTTTAAGTCCACCATGGTCGGTAATACATTATTCATTAAGAATAATAATTCCAACAAGTAAAATGTATATAAAAATTATCCAAGATTGACAAGATCAATTAAAATTCAATAACGGATTCCATGTATCAAAATGAAAAGGGGATTATAAATGGAATACTTTGGTGGGTATTCGAATGAGATGATACATGGATGGTACAATAATTTTTCCAATAAGGTTCTATTGGTTATAAGAAGTAAGTATGCCTAAATCAATTAGAATTTTACTTGTCATAGATAAACTTATAAGATCATTAAATTGGTCATTGGATGTCATGATCATCTTTCATGGAAGGTGTATATATGACGCAACCATTAATGGATGATGACACCATAAAATGCCAATAATGGTTGCAAGTTATTCAAATCCAGTTCTGGAATATAGTAAGAAACAAGATCATAGAGAATTAATTACAAATGAATCTTTTCTTTGTGTCTAAAAATGGTTTGTGGGAGTGCCAATTTTTTACAAGAGAAATATGGCCATCAATATAAGGAAAAAATTAATTGGCCTTACTATAAGATAAGATCAGGTTAAAAGTAATTATCCAGTGATTGACATAATGTTGAATCCTAAGTTCTAGAGAACTGGATCTATAAAATTATATTTAATGATTGCTTGGACCTATTAAATCATACATATAGAGACATTGTATTGAAAAATACATGTTGGTACAATTCAAGTTCAGAATTGTTTCCAATGTCACATTGTTTAATCTCATCCAGGTTAACATGTTCAGAGCATGGAAAGAGAATAATGTTGTGAATTGGGTTCTATACGCTTCAGCGATACATCAGCCATGTATTCCATAATTTGTAAAAGTATTGATAATTCCATAATATAAATTATTATTGGTATATATATACTGTATCCAGTAGCACTACAATTGATGCAGTCAAAATTATCATCTTGTACTATGAATAGTACAAAAGATCTATAAAAGGTATATGGAGAAGAAGTTATACTAGTTATTTGTGGGACACAAACTATTAATCCTCAGATCAACTGGATCTAGTATCGTAGTTAGTTTATGGCGATGAGGAAGTCAGGCTCATAAAATTCCGTGGTAGCCATACCTATAAATACTAAGTATGTTTTATTTTCTATGGCAGCTAAGAAGTAGTTAAATCCAGCGATTGGTTCCGATTCTTGGAATTGAACCTATTGAGAAATGTATTATGATAATTTAAATTATGATATCATTACTAGACATGTTTTAAAGTTATGAAAATGCAAAAAAATCATATAATCATGGATACATTATCATGAGAAGGATTACTCAATGAGAAGAGGTCGCATACAGTATATATGCCATACGACAAAAACATGGCAGGCCCAGTAATTAAATCTATTACTTAGTAGAGAAATGATCTTTATCATGTGAGTAGCTCACAAGTTTGGTTAGCAAGTTGGATCTAGTTCTTGTGGGAGGGTTGAAATTGTGGGTTCCCTTGACCAAACTATGCAGTTCCGTTTAATACCATATCATGTGTATTGTTAGTTATACATGATGTCATCTTACCATTATAGTGTGGACTTTTTTGAATCCACTATATAATGGTAATATCCAAAGACTATTTGTCGTATCGAGATGTTATAGAAGATCCCAGACTATAATGATAACCTTGAGATACTAAGGCAATAATCTTAGATATATGTTATATGGTCTAGATACATCTTAATTACAAGAAATAGCAGATGTTTGACTATTAAGTGTTGGGGATTAGAAGAATAGAGACTTCTTCTCATGAAGTTCACAGTAGGTGATCTAGAGTAGTGACATCCTGAGGACAGACTTCCCAATAAGAACAACACATGTTTTAGGTGTCATTAGATGTTCCTATATACTGACATGTGTATTGGTCTCCTAACATGAGACCTTTATCAATGGGTATCATTTGATGTTGTACATAGATGCATGGAAAAAACCATGGTATTTAAATCATGGTGAAATATCTTGTGTTGGATGCGTCGTAAGTGGTCTGATATCGGTTCAATTTTTAAGAAAGTATTTGTTTCATTCAATATTAAGAAGTTGTATATCTCAGGTCTGGTTGATCTGGATGGTTCTTCATTAATATGTATTTCGAAAAAGTAGTCGAAATGTGAATACATATGGACAGATCAACAATTAATAAATCATGAAAAGGCCGATGACACAACTATGCATCATTCTTTATGAGATATTTAATGACAAAGATATTATAGTACACAGTTAACTTTAGTAGTTTGGGTACCATTTCTATGACAAACCATATCTCTTTGGGGGTCATGATGGGTGGCTAGACACTGTTCTTATTCTATGGATTTTATTCACTACTATCGAGATAAGGGTATAGAGGGTCACATACAATAACATATTCTTGAACCCTCCCTATTCAGTTGAACAGGTATATGGATCTAGTGGGCCCGAACATGTGTTCCAAGTGTTTTCCAAGTTATCGATCACCAAATGTATTAAATAAATTTATTAATATTACAGTTATGATTATTCGGGAATGAATTTATTTATTGTACTTGAACATTTATTAAATATGAGATAATATTAATCGAAAAAAATATTATTTTAATATTCAATGTTCATTTAATATTTAGCAGGATAGTGGGTCATTTTAAATGGCTCGGTTTTTTATCACGTAATATATTTTATGTATATTATAAGTATGTGAAAAAATAATAAATTGTTTTGGTGTAGTTTAGTTCATCATTATTATTTATTTAGTGGGTGTTGAAATAAACAGGGGCCGGAGAACCCAACCAGGTATTCTGGAATGCCACTACAAATAAATGGGGTGGATCTCTCTCTTTTGTGGATATTCACTATTCAATCAATTTCATGGAATGAAAATTGAGAGCCTCTCTCTCCTCCCACTTCCTAGATAGAGAAGAAGTTGATACAAGAGCAAGGATCAAGATCTCTCTCCAGCATCAATGGGATCTCGATGCGGTGATCATCAGGACGTCGAGGACAACATTGGATCATTGCACTAGCACCCCAAATTCAACGATCAACGTTCCAGTGGATTTTGGAAGCACGTCTCGATGATCTAGTGGGATCTTGCTATGGGTTTTTCAAGAACCGATCTCCAGCATCGAGTTGTATTCATGTGAACCTTTGGATCCAGAATGGGATTTTTTTAGTTTAATTTGGTTCTCTTAACAATTTATGTGAGATCATCATACCTTACTGGGGAGCGGATCGTCGATGTCGACAAGTTTTGTTGACTCTTCAATGAAAAAATTTAAAATCCCTAGCCCACCCGATTCTCTTGTGGGCCCTCGAACATTTCAAGATCTAGCTCCTCGGATCACCCAATATCATGTGGTGCCTCTTTATAAATAATAGAACTGTGAATAACTTCATATATAGGATGGAAAAAAAGTGGAAACCCACATGATCTTTATGAACATGAAGAAAGGGGTTAATTATTTCTAAATAGATAAGGTTCTTTGGGTTTTCCAAGGATTTCATGAATGGAAATATTATTCAATTTTATAGGATCAAGAGATCCAAGGAAATTGTATTATATGATTTCACTTATTACAACCCATTATATTAGATATTAGTATATAACATAAATGATTTCATTTCCTTCTGGGACACACTTAAGATGTTGATTGACTCAGATTAGGTGAAATTTGGTTAACCCCCATCAAAGGTAACCTATGACTCTACTACATAACCAAAAGATTATGGGGAGTGATAAGAATCCATATGTATAGGATAATTGATGTTTTATGAATGCACAGATTTTAAAAAAGATATTTTTGTGTTGCAAATGATAATATAAATTATGAATAAGCTATTTATTAAGACATCTCCTCCTATTATTCCAATGGTAAAATATTTTTTGTCATAGTCTTATATGAATCTATATAACTGTCATCAACAAAAAAAATGCATAGCCTGATAGACTCTACACATACGAAAATCAATCCAATCACACCAAGATTTCATACTAGTATTATTTGAACGTTGAGCTCTACCTCCCCCCCCCCAATATGACCCTCATATTAAGAGGAGTCAAAATATGGACCTCATAACACCATCCACTCAAAAAACCCATTAAAAATAAGGAGTAGGAATTTGAACCTAAATCCACCAAGTAAAATTGGGGAGGAAAATTCTGAGTTAAAGGAATGAGAGGTCAAAATAAAACCTAGTGGTTAATTATTTTTTCCATAGATTCTAAATATATATCAGAGACCTAAATATGGGATCTTCAACAATAATAGTAGGAAGATGAAATTGATCATAAATCATATTGGTCTTAATCTACCATAATTATATAGGTAGTCTAGTTATCAGGTAAAAAGTCATTTGTTCAACACCAAGGTAATATAAATTCAGGGAAACCTTGCTCATGTTTCCCATCATAGTTAGGTTGATCCCTAGTTCCTAAATTCATAAGGTAGTCCAAATTTTTCATGTAGATTACCTTAATAAATTGTTAAACATACAAATACCACATAAAGACCAAGGAATGTATCTCAATCGTGGATTCCATTCATATTTCAAATTATCTCAATGAATTCATTTTTTGATAATTAAATTTCATAAGAGTTTGAGATAAGAATAAAGATAGTATATATATACCACATAATGACTAGATCCACTAAATTCCATAGATTCATTTCTATCATAAATAAATCAGGAATCTACCTTATATGGACACTTAATTCCATTTTTCATATCAAAAAATTATAATGATAATGATATAATTTAAACCCTAGTTAATAACGGTTTCAAGATCAACCTCATCTAGATCCAAAACCATCAATGTTTTTAACATTTTGATGTTAAATTCTCTCCCCAGCTGAAAAATTCAAGGGTGTAATAATAGTTAGAACATGTAATTTGGGATAATAAAGATAAGAACCTAATTCAGAAATCCCATTTTAGACCCCATTTTAATGTATGTTCAATAATACATGGATTTCAATATTCTTCATGGAAATCCATAGAACTATATATTGGTTTATTTTTCAATATTATATTTTTTTTAAAACTCGATTAATGGGAATGTCAGGATATCAAATGATGATAAATCCCCTTGAGATCTTTGTTAATCTCAATATATACATACCTAAATGGAATGAAGGCCTTTTTTTTATTGATTTTTGGTAACCCTCCTTTCAAGGGATGAGGGGGAACCCCTACAAGGCCCGTAGGATCAGAGATTACATGGCCTGTAGGCTTAGGAGATTACATGACCCGAAGGTCATAGGGAATTCAACTAGACTATCTACAAGGAACTGCCCCTCCCTAGTATATGCATCCTGATAGTAGCACTCCACCATTACATGACCGTCTGACTAGGCATCATATGAAAGTACAAGCTGGTACCAATGGTAAAGCCATACCCTCTCATTCTGACAATCCATTTGGCTCTGCTCTGGTGAGTGCACCTTCTCTGAATCCTCTTCCGAGGCTGCTCCTTTTTTGTAGTGTTCCTGGGGCCTGCATTCATTTGGCCCGAAGGCCTTGGATGGCACTAAGGCCTCATGTTGGTCTGAAGGCCTTGATAATCAACTGTATCGAAGGCCTTGGGTGGCCCGAAAGCCTTCCAGGACCCGAGGACGAAAATGGTGGCCCAAACGCCCAGATTGATGAATAGTTCCGGCTGCAACAGTACCGAACTGTGCCTACTATAGTACCGAATAGTTCTTGCTACAGTACCTCAGATTTTAACACCCCAAGCTTCTACGGTACGCTTCACTTTGAATAATGTGATAGCGTGTGTTGTACGCAACACTGAGTTCTAACACACCATAACTAATCAAACTAGCCGTTATGAATAGTAATAACTACTTTTTGAAATTATATATATTTTATATTTTAAAATGGACTTCATTTATGGATTCGGAATATCGAATTTATCCTAAGGTGAAATTTTGGTACTTTTCGGATAACTTTCATATTTTGATGAATAGTGAAAATTACTAAATTTTAATCAAAAACAACTTTTTTAATCAAAATAATTAATAGTGATAAATTATGAATTTGAGTGATTTTAAAGTATATTTGGAATATATTTTTACCATTTAATATAATGTTTTTCATTGGACATAATTTTGCAATTAAACCAAACATAAACAAGTGTCAATCTTTTGATAGTTTTTATCTCTTAAAAACACGCTTTTTGTTTTGACAGCGGGAATTAATTTTAAATTAATTTCTTCCACTTCTGTGTTTTGAATTTAGAAAAATGGATTACATATTTGGAATCAGGATGTTTAAATTGTGTAAATAGGAAACTTTTATTTTTAGACATTTTGAATAATTACTGCGGTAAATATTTTATTTACCATGGTTAAGGGTAAATCCGGTAAATAAGGGTTAAAAAATAATATTATAATAATATTAAATTACCCTAAAACGTGTCCTATCCTTATTGGTTGATAATTTTTCGACCATAGGCATCTTTGGGTCGACTTTGGGACCCCATGGTGCCACTTGTAGGTGATAGGGACACTTTATTTTAATTAAGTTAAAATGAATACAAAAATGACACAAGCATATATCTTTTAGAAAAAACAATTATTACGTAGGGTTATATATGTTGGATTTTAGATTATAAATATTCATTAGAAAGATAAAAAGATTTACTACATAATTATATTTTATTTATAATTTTTATACATTAAATAATTTATATTATTTATGACACAATGATGATGCAGTAATTACTAAAATAGTGAAAAATTAAATTAATTGATATTATAAATACCGAAATAAATATAATATGAAACTTTTAATGAATTAAACTAATTTTTTAGGATAATATGATATATTAGGATTGATGTAATTTACTTTGTTCGAGGTAATCAATCTGTTATGAGTTTCAAAAAAATCAACTATTGAATAGTGTCAAAATTGACATAAAAGAGTTCTTAAAACAAATATTATATTATTAATTGATATTAAATTCCTAAAAATCTAATGTTCGGACAGGAGACTTATATCATGATATTTTCATCATTAATGGACCACTTGGGGGTCTCTTGGATGTATATAGTATGTTTATTAACCATATTATATTAAAATACAAAGAGACATTGTAAAAGTGAAACTAATTAACTTAGAGTTGATACTTAAAGATAAGGTTAATATAAGTACCCAAAACTGTCTAAATTATATTGGTTGAGTTTTTTTCGACCCATCCCCACTTTAACCTTTGAATAGTCAACTTTGGAGCCATTGGAAACCGAATATGAATTTATTATAAACTAATATCTCTAGCTTTTCCAAAGGTGCCCCTCACCCCTCTTATAAAAGGGCACTCCTCCTTCTCATTTCTTCACAACTTAAAAGCCTTTTGGTTCGGCCAAACTCTACCCAAATACTCTCCCAACTTCCCTCAATACAACCTAGAGTCCTTATTTTGATCAGAAAGCCAACCTAAGAAGCCCTTTTGATCAAATCAAAAGGAAGAACCCGAAGAAGAGGTAATGATTTCACCACCCTTTTTCCAAGTTCATTACTTCTTCCACTTCTTCTTCCTTTGTTGTTACCATTCTAAAATAATAACTCCAGTATCATATATATACTGTGATGTTATTATAAATATGGTACAACCATATTCAGCATTCAATCTGAAGTGCCCAGATCAGTGTGAATCACTGAGAGGGGGAGGGGGTGAATCAGTGATCCCTTAAAACTTTTTACTAATTGATTTGTTATCAATTAAACCTCTATGGCTGGTTAAAGTCTTGATCCACTCTTCTTGTATCTCTCACCTTTCCACGAATGATGCAGTAAATGTAAAGGCACTGGACACAAGGATTTACAAGGTTCGGCACCAAAGGCCTACATCCTTGTCATCCTCTCCCAGCATGGATTCTCCCATTATAACTTGTTAGAATTACAATGGTCGATACAGCTTCCCACCGTATCTCTCCTGAGTCCCACAGGAGGGTCTTTATACTGCTTCACATAGTGTTACCAGAGTCCCACTGGCCTGCTCCAGAATCCCACTGAAGACTTCCTCCACCCTGAGTCTCACAGGGGGCTTCTCCTGGCTCCTCGAGTCGCACGAGTAGCTCTTCTTCTTGTTCAGTTCTTCAAGTATCTTCAGCAGTCTGGGATAAAGACTGCTGGCCTTGCTCTGTACCTCTGATCACTTGTGATGATCAGGTCTTCTCGTCTTGCTCAGGATTTATCTCCTTCTTATAAGGATGACCTGGCTTCTCTCTTCAACTACTGAATACTCAGACAACTGATATCTTTAACTTCAGTCTGGTCCAGTCTCACTTCACTTCGACTTCATGCACTGAGTGCATGGCAACTCTGCATCTTCATGCACTGATTGCATGGACTTCTCAATTCTCTTCAAGATCTTCAAGTCTTGGACAACTCAAATGCACACAAGCAGATTTAGCTTTGTTCACGTGCGCACGTGCATGCATATAAGCATGCACTCCCCTTTCTTTCTTCTTGTTGCAATAAACCCACAAAGGGTGTAATCACTTCAAGCACACACCTTCTCACTTGAACTTCACACTTTTGTTCAATGTGTTTACACACTTAAATGTGTGTTATACTTTGTGTGAGTCTTCTTCTTCTTCCAAGTGTGTCTATTCCACTTAGAGCACACACATAGGTTCGGCCACTTCACTTTGTTGTTTTGCACACACAACTTTGTTCTTTGCTTTGCACACACACAATGAGGGTGTATTTGGCCTCCACTATTTTTGCACACACCCAAGCTATCCTCGGCCTTCTTTTCAAATGCACACACACACAAAGTGTGGTGGTCTTCTTTGTTTGCACAAGGCTACGACCTTTCTCTTCTTTTTGCACACAAGGCACAAAGGCCTCGGGTTCTCCTCAACTTTGCACACCTACTGCCCGAGGTGCTCTTCCTTCACTTGGCACACAAGCAAAAGGGTCTCGGGCTCCACTTGTCTTCAACAGCCACGCAAGGCTTGGGTGCACAAGGTAAGGGCCGCGCAAGGTGCATGAGCACCGCAGGCACGGAAGGGTTGGTGCGGCCTCTCTTCCTCAACACTGCCGTGCAAGCCTCAACAAAGGACAAGGCGCGCAGGTCTCAACAAACCACGAGGGTGCGCAATGTGCTTGCGGCCTCGCGTCTTCCTGCAGCGCAAAGGGAAGGCGCGCAAGGGACACCTTCCTTTCTTCTTTCGTTCAAGAAGTGCGCAAAAAGAACCTCACAGAGCAAGGGGTGCTCCGGGCTTCACTGCCGCGCAAGTGGTGCACGCAGGCTGTTCTTCGCTAAGCACCGAGGCTTCGCGGGACTTCAGATCTTCAACAAAGATTCAGCAAGCAGCACAGAGGGATCGGCCTCATTTTTATAGGCAGAGACGGTGCCAATCATCCGCGTGATCCAACTCAAAATCCCGAGATCTTCGGATCTTCAAAAATATTTCCAAATCTTGATTTTTATTCTCGGTTTCACGCGGGCTTCCTTTTCTTTTCCTTCTTCATGTTTATGCGTTTTTGAACGCGTGCATGCCTCTGTTTAGGCTCATGCATGCAAAGCATGCTCTCCACGTGGCCTCGGCATTATATTTTGCCTCGGCCGAACTCGAAATCCTCATCACCCTGCATGCATGCTTATTTTATTGCATGGTTGTGTTCGGTGTGGAGAGACGAGCTCAATGGAGCCTTCGACTTCGGCAATGGTGGCTGGGAACTCGAAATCCGTCGTCGGGGTGGCCTCTGGTTCGACGGAGGCGTCGGAGGAGGCTTCGGTCGAGCTCAACGAAGGAGACGACGCTGGGAGCCGTCGGATCAGGCAATCAATTATCCTCGGACGGCCTGGATCAAATAATCTCGCCGTGGATCAGATGTGCGGCTCGGATCTGACGCACGATCGATCGTGCGGCTGCGATTCGCTCCCGGTGAAATTTCCGCGTCCCACATCGAAACGGGCCGTGATTTTTCCACGCTTTATCACCCTGGCGCTCTCCACAGCTCGGCAACTGAACTTCCAACCCTCTCGGTGCCGCCCCGCACCGAGTTCTCCCTGCGGGCGCGCTCTGCGCCCACTCTGCTCCCTGCGGGCGTGCTACTGGCGCCCACTATGCACACTCAGGTGCGCGGGCTTCACCACCGCGTGCCCTCGGGGCTAATACACGGCCCCTGCCGCGCTCCTCCGGGCGTGCCCCAGGCGCCCATGAGGTGTCCTAGGTGTGCGCCCTGCCGCCCTGGCTCGCCCCACGGGTTCCCCCGGGCGTGGTGCCCTAGTGCCCATGGCCTTGGGGTTGAACCCTCAAGGTGCCTTGGCTGGCCATATTTTTTGGCAAAGGGACAGAATAATACTTTGTATAAAAACAAAGTACTCCCAAGTGAAATATGCCAAATGCCACTTAAGCCATTTCCTCTTCATTTATTCTCATCTTCTTCTTAAGAATTCCATTACTTCTCCTCATATGATCTTCACTTAGGATATGGAATTCAAAAGGTTTCTTCTTAATCTTCTTCATCTCCTCTTCCATATGTGTTCAATACTTAGGAGGGACTTCTTCAACTGAATCTCATAAATCACACATGTTCTTCAACATTCTTCATTGATCTAATCAGAGATCAATTGGATCTTCTTCTGATTCACATGCACTAAGAGTTAGTACATGGACTTATTTAATCCACTTCATCCACTTCATCCACTTAGAAGTTGTGGATGGATCTCTTGCTTCTCCACATGCATTGTCAATACAATGCATGGTCTTCTAACATTGTTGTGACTTTGTATCATCAGGATACAAGTTATATGAACTTAAAGATCAGCTCAACAATCGTCTGATATTACTAGAGAATGTTTCAACCACATCTCCTATGCCACTTATTGAATCTCCTAAGTGACATGCATCTTAGTACCATGGCCATTCTCCTTCACCACCAACACCATCACAACCTTTGGCAGTCACATCATGACAATTCTTGACATCCATTCATTCCAAGACAACTTCATGCCTCATTGACAACAAATGCAACACAGTGCACTTCAATCTCCCCCTTTGTATTTGTTGTCAATACACCACTTCAGCACATATGAATGGGTCAATATGTGTGCCAATCTTTTCTCCCCCTTATTGGAAATCAAATGAAAATGTGTGGTGTGGTTCTCTTACAAAAATATCTCTTCCTCCCTTCGAATAGAATCTTCTTGAAAAGCACTAAGAGAGGGATGATGTCACATGTTCTCTTTAGCAAAGAACCTTTAGTAAATCATCTCTAAGTCTACTTGGGCTAACCCGGTGTAGAAAACAAGAGTGATGTAACCAAGGAACTCAATGTTGTCCAAAATTCACTATATATGTGAGATCATGCTTCAGGGGTTTGAAATTTTTCAGATGTATCAATGAATTGCTAAATCCTGCACAACTTCACAAAACTCATTTGAAAGTTCAGGTGCAAAGATAAAGCTCCCCCTTTCAACCATTTGTCTTCAATCAATACTCCCCCTTAATTGTCATGATGAATACAATTAAGAAACAAGGGATGAAAGTACGATTGGAATACCTTCACTTTTCTTCAAGATGGTATTAATCTAAGAATCCCATCTTCTTCAGATTGGCTCCCCCTCAAGGGGTGCACTCCATTCTGTCCAAACCATCCTCCAGTTGAGAATGATCATCATCTTCAATTCCCTGCAATGTCAGCACATGTAAATACCAATAGTATAAGAGAATAAGATGGAACCTCCTTGGTTCATCAATGTGAACAACAAGGTTGAGAAGATTCTCTCAACCGAGATGTCCCATTTTCACCATTCTTCACACTTGCACATCTGATCTTCTTTGATGTTTGTGCTGGTGTGGATCTCAACACATCTTCATTTGAAATATTCTTCTTCCCTTTTGCCTTAGCAATTGCCAGAACTTTATCTTCATCTTTTTGCAGATCTTTGGCAAGTTGCAACTGATTTGGCCATATGACTAGTAAATCATTTGGAAGAGTGGCCTCAGTTTTGGAAATTCCACATGGTTCTTTTGATGCTGTTAAGCTACCTTTCTTAGGCAGCTTATTTCCAATCAATCCCTTCTTCTTCTTCTGGATTGATTGTCTTTTTGAGTCCAGTCTGCTTCTATTTAATTTCATGGCTTCTTTACAAAGATCCATGATATGTCCTTTCTTTCCACAGTAGAAGCATTTCTTGGTGGTCCTTCTGGATGCATCACCCTTCTTGGATTTAGACTCCAAGGACTTATTTTCCTCTTTCAAAACCTTCTTGGAAGCATCTTCAACTTTCTTCTTGCTTCCCAAGGAATCTTTTTGAGCCAGGTTCTATGATCTTTTCTTATTTTGAGCTCTGGATACAGTTGGAGACTGACATGTATCTTTTTGACCACTTTTGCAATCATCCCAGATGTTGTCAAGTAATCCAAATCTATTTACAGTAAACAGATGTCTCTGGACCTGTGGATGCTGCTTCTTTTCCTCTGGCTTGCTCCCCCTAGGCATGGGCTTCCTCTATGCTTTGGCATTCAGTGGATTGTACCAACAATCCTTTGCACAATGCCCATACTTGTTACAACACCAACACTGACCCACAAATCTAGAACTCTTCAGTATTTTTGATTGTTGGGTACTTTTCTTGACTTGCTGTGTTGTTTCAGGAGAGCTCTGCTTCTTCATTTTCTTCATCCATACTTGTTTGGAATTATTTTTCCATCCTGCAATTTTTGTGGAAACACAATTAGAAGCATCAGTACAAGATGGTATGGATGGTACCTTCTTTCTAGAAGATGTTGCCCTTTTATTAGAGGATGTCTTTCTTTTAGAATCATCCTTCTCAAAGCTCACTTGAGTAGCATCATTTCTTCTTTCAGCTGACTGGGAGGATTCAGCTTCAGGTGATTGCTGATTTTTGAATATCACCTCTAGTTCTTAGTATTTTATGTTGAGGGAGTTCTTGTCATCCTCAACAGTTCTTAGCTTTCCTTCCCAATTTTCTTCCAGATGTTTCATCTGATCTTCATGCACCTTCTTCATTTCTAGCAATGAATTGTCAAGCTCATTCACCATTTTGACTTTGTCTTCGAGTTGAGCATCTCTGACATTCATTGACACTTTGTGCAACTTCTCCAGTGCATGGAAAACTTCTTTGATCATTATAATAAAGATTTCTTTCTCAGAAAGACTTCTTTGCAATTCTTCAGTAGTGTCTTCATATCTTTCATTGCAAAGAGATACAGTTTCATCTTTAGCCTTCACAAGCTTTCTGAGAGTGTTGGTTATGCCAACCCTTTTTGCCAATTGATCTTCCTTTGCATTGGCTTCTTCTTCTAACTGTGATTTTTCTTCATGAAGATCATGGATGCCCGTAGCTATACACTTTTCCACTTCCATGGGAACTGTCTTCTGAAGATATTTGAGTGCACTCTGAAGATCATTCAATATTTCAACTTCATCACAGCTAGGACAGGCTTTCTTCATCTTCTTGGCCTGTTTCTTCTTTCTATTTTTTTGAGTCTTGGCAGATATCTCCATTTGAGGCTGGTCGCTCGTTTCCTCAAATCTGCACTTCATAAAGACTCCCTTGGATCTTTTAGAGGGAACCTCCCTCTAATACCAATTGAAGTGCCCAGATCAGTGTGAATCACTGAGAGGGGGAGGGGGTGAATCAGTGATCCCTTAAAACTTTTTACTAATTGATTCTTTATCAATTAAACCTCTATGGCTGGTTAAAGCCTCGATCCACTCTTCTTGTATCTCTCACCTTTCCACGAATGATGCAGTAAATGTAAAGGCACTGGACACAAGGATTTACAAGGTTCAGCACCAAAGGCCCACATCCTTGCCATGCTCTCCCAGCATGGATTCTCCCATTATAACTTGTTAGAATTACAATGGTCGATACAGCTTCCCACCGTATCTCTCCTGAGTCCCACAGGAGGGTCTTTATACTGCTTCACACAGTGTTACCAGAGTCCCACTGGCCTGCTCCAGAATCCCACTGAAGACTTCCTCCACCCTGAGTCTCACAGGGGGTTTCTCCTGGCTCCTCGAGTCGCACGAGTAGCTCTTCTTCTTGTTCAGTTCTTCAAGTATCTTCAGCAGTCTGGGATAAATACTGTTGGCCTTGCTCTGTACCTCTGATCACTTGTGATGATCAGGTCTTCTCGTCTTGCTCAGGATTTATCTCCTTCTTCTAAGGATGACCTGGCTTCTCTCTTCAACTACTGAATACTCAGACAACTGATATCTTTAACTTCAGTCTGGTCCAGTCTCACTTCACTTCGACTTCATGCACTGAGTGCATGGCAACTCTGCATCTTCATGCACTGATTGTATGGCCTTCTCAATTCTCTTCAAGATCTTCAAGTCTTGGACAACTCAAATGCACACAAGCAGATTTAGCTTTGTTCATGTGCGCACGTGCATGCATGTAAGCATGAACTCCCCTTTCTTTCTTCTTGGTGCAATAAACCCACAAAGGGTGTAATCACTTCAAGCACACACTGTAACACCCCGAGATTTCATGAAAAATATTATTTTAATTTCATTAATGTCTTATGTTGTATTCTACACCAAGATTACCTTGCGCTATACGCAACACCGTATTAGCTTGCAGTATACGCAACACTATTCTTGGACTGTGTTACACATAATTTTGATAATAGTTATTCTACGCAACATTGAGTATATATATATATATATACTAAATGTATAAATGAAATATGGTTGGATTCTGTTATACGAAACAATGAAGTATTCTTTCACAACACGCAACCCTGACTTGGCTTGCATTACACGCAATCGCGACCTTCCTCGATAGCGTGTGTTGTACGCAATACCGGGTTTTAATAAACAATGTTATATTATTATAATATTTTCATGAACTAGCCGTTATGAATAGTATTAACTAAATTTTGAATTTTATAACATTATTATTCATCTTACACATTTCTAGAACATGGTATAAGAACAAAATAAATTTTTCGGGTAAAATAAGTATTTTTCAAAAAAATGCAGTTTTGCCGCCTTTGGATGGCGCACCCACTTTAAATATGGTTTTTGACATGTTTATATGTTCAATTTGACAAAATAATATTCTTCTTATGAATCAGGATATTAAAATTTACATTAGATAAAGTTTTTATATTTTTCCGATAACTTTCATATTTTAATGAATAGTAAAAACACGCTATATTTTAATTAAAAACATCTTTTTTCATCGTAATATCTTTTGTTGTTAAATTATATTATTGAATGGTTTTAAAGTATAAATAGAATATATTTTTACCATTTAATATAATGTATGTCATTAGCATTGATTTTACCTTGAATTCGTAGGTTAAATCAATTCAATCTTTTGCAATGTTTTAAAGAAAAACCCGTTTTCTTTCGACAACGGGATTAATTTTAATTTAATTTCTGCATCTTTTTTGTATTGAATTTGGAAAAATGGATTCCATATTTAGAATCAGTGAGTCCAAATTATGTTAATAAGCTACTTTTTATTTTTGGGAATTATGAATAGTGACTACGATAAATTTTATTTACCATAGTTAAAGGTAAATCGGGTAATTAAGGGTAAATATAATATTCTAAAATTACCCTAACAAATGTCAAAATCCGATTGGATGACTAAAAGTCGACCCATATCACCTAAGGGTCGAATTAGAATCATTTAATGGACATTTGTCTATGAAAATAACTTAATTATTATTAAAACCAAAGAAAGTGACAACATGTCACTCTCTTAAATCTTATAAGTATATTAATTTTAATTTAGTGATAAACTTCATGAAACTTAGAACATGAATAGTCTCCAGAAAGATAATTAAATTATCTACATCATATAAATTTATTTATAATTTTTAGGGATTAAATAATTATCATTAATTATGAAACAATAGTGATGCAGAAATTGTTTATCTAGTGAAAAATCAAGAATATTGTCTTTATTAAACTAATAGTGACCATAAAATGCACAAATACCTAACAAAAACTTATTGGCCATGTAAATGTAAACCATAATCATCCAATGGTCGAATATTTGACCATTTGGAGCCTTATAAAAGCGATTATGACCCTTATATTATTTTATTTTAAATGATGCCAAAGTTGTCACCTACATAATTTAATAAATATAACAATTTAAGTATTGCGATTTTAAGATGATAAATTCTAGTAAAATTATTATTGTGAAAGCTAATATATTTATCTTCATCATAGAATTTTATTTTAAATTTTTATACAACAAATTAGTATATTAAATAATTATACAAAAATGATGTAGTGATTATTTTATTAAGAGATAAACCAAATAAATGGTTTTAAAAATAATAAAATAAATATTATATGAACTATTTAATGTGATACACTAATTTTATAGATACATATGAACTTTTATTAATATATTAAAGCTTTTAGTTCGAACATATCTTCTGTATATATTTTATTTAAATTCAAATAAATGAATAGTGTCAAAATTCACACTATTGTTATTTTACAAAAATAACATATTATAAAATTGTTTAAAAATCAAAAAAATATTTAAAAATTATAAATTTATATTTATATGGTCTATAATGTTATAAAGTAAACAATTATGGAAAATTCACAACAAATAAGTAATTATTTGTTATAATTTAAAATTTAGAATTTTATTACCACAAATAAACTTAAATAGATTAAATAAGGATAAATCAAAATGATAAGGTTTTAAATAAGATCCAAACATGTCTAAATTTGATTGGTTGATGAGATTACAACACTATCTCATCTAAGCTTCGAATATGAGTCATTTTTGGAGGTTTTTAAGTGGGGTTAGATTTATTATAAATTAATATTTTTAAGAATTCCTAAGGTGCCCCTCTCCTCCCTTATAAAAGGACACCTCCTCCGCCTCCTCCTCACACCAATTTGAGCACTCAAGCTCGGACAAACCCTGCCAAAATCTCTTCTCCACTTCCCTAGAAACATCCTAGAGGTTCTGGTCTTCCTCAAAGACCAATTTTAGTGCCCTAAGAGGAGGTCTCAAAGAGACGCTTCAAAGAAGAGGTAATTACCGTTACCAATTCTTTCATCTTTATTTCTTCTTCCACTTCTTCTTATTAGGTTGTTTCATTATGAAGTAATAAAATCAGTATCACTCATATACTGATATGTTATTATAAGTATGAAAAAACCTTATTTCACCATCTATCCATCCTACGGAAAATGAAATCACCGCGCGTGCGTACGTACGGAATACCGTCTCCACGCCGTGGTGTAATCTATTTTCCACCACCACCTTACATGGATGGGTATAATGGTGTAAAGAATAACTATAGATAGTTATTACAACATCATATTGATTCTGATATATTGTATAATCCACTCCAATTCAGTTCAATATTTTTGGAAATGATATCATCGCTCGTGCGTACGTACGGACTACCGTCTCCACGACGTGATGAGATTCATTCTCCATGTTAACCATTTAAGAATGATTATAAAGTATATATAAGAAATAATAATGAAATATATGACATTATAAAGCTACTGGATTTATTTATATATATACATATGTATGTCATCTACTTACTTCCATTTCAAGACAATAAGGAAAGTAAAACAGCGTTCATGCGTAGGTACGGACTACCGTCTCCATGAACGGTGTTTTTCATTTTATTTATCTATCTATTATATATATATATATACTGAATATATATGATATATAAATCATATTTTATATTCTGGAAGTATGTAAATCATGATATAAGTAATAATGATGTCAAGAACAACAAGTCAAAACACCTACGATAAATGAAACGATTTTACCCAAAACGCTTCTTTAACATGGAATTTACAAAAGAACGGGTAATATAATGTCATAAGTGAACCATATATGATATCATAACAATGAATATGATTCTGTAATAAGTCAATAACATGATTTAAATCATTATACAGGAGGTTCGGACACTTACAAAGCAAGTCGGACCTAAGGTAAGGGAAATATCACAATCTCATTTTTATCCGAGATTGTTTGTACTTTGGTATTTACTGGGGTGTATTTTATCATCCACATCCATGTTTCCTCAATATGTCATATTATTTCCATCCTCCTACAATTTTTTTAAATCCAATTTTACCCTTCGGTGAGTTTTTAGTAAAAGATATGAAAGGAATCATTTGTCGTTTTTCGTACGAGGTACTTTTTGACTTTCCGACAAAAGTACGAGAAGAATGTTTTTTTTAACGGCACGAACAGATTTTTACGGTTTTATAAAGCCTTATTTTCATGAAGCTTCCTCCAAAAGATTTCATGACTATTTTTAATAAAATCTCTTTCTTTTAAAATTGCATGATGTTTTGTGAAAAGAAATTGATTTTGAAGAAGAAAGGATATTTTCCTCAAGAAATCATTTCAAGTGTTTTATCAAAATTATTATCCATATAAGATAATAAAGGGTTCTGTTTCTATCCAAATTTTTACATTGATTTGACTATGTTGTGATGGAATTATGTTTATGAATTACTTTATCTTATATGAATGGTTTTATGATGTCATGTTGTTTAAGAATCCCATTTTTATTACATGGGTTATGCTATGATGTATGGTTTATGATTTTGTGGCACACATAAGAATGGTTTCATTATGTGATGGGTGGGACCTATATCTCCCTCCAATGCATTGGGTAAAGATTTTATATCTCATGATATAGACATGGCTGGAATGGTAGGTTATACCGATTCAGTGAAACAGGACTGAAACGAGGGTTACTCGATTCAGAAAGGGACTTTGTCCACTAAGATAGTCTTGGCAATGAGTCATGACTAACAAGAAATGATTATCTATGATTATGTGTGAATGCCACAAAGTTTCATGTTTTATGTTATGATTATTGTGATTACATTTCACTACCATGATTTATCCCATGTTATGAAATTATGCTCTCTTTTGTAGGTTATGATTTCCAAAACGTTCTGTTCTTATGAATATGATGTGATTGATATTTCTTTTGTTTACCCTTACTGAGCATTTGAGCTCACCCTTTTATGTTTTCTTTTCCCCAGGATATAAAGAAAGGTTTTAGGTTAAAAAAAAAGAATATCTTTATGGGAGATGTTGAAGATCTTTCACCACGATTAGAAGATTATAGTCCGAGTTTCCAAAGACACTAAACTATTACGGTCCTTGTGTGTGTGTTTTTTGTAATGTACTAAGTATTCTGCAAAAGTAATGTAATGTCAATGTACGTCAAGCTACGGGTTTCTACAGTTGGTATCAGAGGAAAGGTTTTGTCAACCTTTGGAAACTAGGATGCGAAAACGTTAGTGAGATCCCTAGAGATATTTCTAAGGTATGTCTAGGGATGTCCCTAAGGTTAAGTATACGTATAGGTTATAGTACTAGAATTACGCTAACGATCATAGAATTAAACCTAAGATGTTAGATATTGAAGGTACTCCCCCTTTATATATGTTGTTTTCCCTAGCATGATTTTTGCCTCTCACACTATTTTTTTTTGGGTTTTAGAAAATGGCTGGAAATAAGATGATTTACGATAATGGAGGATATGATGGACAATGGAATGATATTCTTCATAATGAAATGGGATTTGGAAGTCCAAACATCATTATTATGCCGAATCAGCAATCTCATAATATGATCAATAAAGTAAAATTTGGTAAGTTTCCGGACTCCACTAATAAGAGATAGATGGAGTTTCATGATGATCATAGAGGAAAGAAAGTTCAATTTCCCCTATGTAAATCATGTGGGAAGAGGCATCAAGGGGAATGTTTCAAGGGAATTGGAAGATGCTTTGGGTGTGGAAAAGAAGGACACAAAGAAAGTAAGTGCAAAGGAAAAGGGTCAGTTAACACCATGGATGAGGATAATGGTATTGCTACGACATCAAAAATGGTTAAGTGTTTTAAATGTGGAATGTATGGGCATTATGAAAACAAATGCCCTAAGGGAAAGACTAATGAAGAGAATCAGTATGGTCATATGGGTAGTTTTTATGTGGATGATGATGAAGAGACAACAAATGATATGTGAGATGAAAGAATTTTTGAAGCTCGGTCAATGGTTTAAGAATGTAGTGGAATGATTACATGTTTATCATGTATAATTTTGTATATGTAATCTCATGCTACTATGGAATAAAGAGACATCTATGGATTGTTACACTGTTGTCTTTCCTTGAGTTTTGAAAGTGTATGATTAATGTTACCATTATCTTTAAAAGGTTATTCATATATTTTTGGAATGTAGATGATATGCGCATAATGAAGGGATAAGGATAAAATTAAATGTTTGATAGTATTCATGAGTTCATGACTGATATAAGGAGAAGGTTATATCATGGTTTGAGTATATAGAATTTTTGGATTTTGGTATGTGGAAAGTGTTAACATTTAACTGCATTCATGTTTTCACTAAGGTTCAATGGGTATTCAAGAGAATACATGATTAAGGACTTTGAATGTTTAGAATGTGACCAACAAGACATATCTTATGGGTATGAACGATGGTATTAAATCTCTGGTAGTTGTTTTCACAATATTATGAGAGTGGACTACAGTATTATGGGTAAGCCTAAAGATTGGAAGGGATTATGTTGGAATAAGTTAGTATTGTTTAAGGATAGAAGTTTTTTTCGATATTATTGATGGGATGTTATAGTAATATAGTTTTAGAAAAAGGACAACCTGCAGGACGGGCGACAACCCATCGCTTCGGACAAGGTTGTGGGAATCGAACCCACAACCGAAGTGCGACTGGCCTTTATCGCCTACCACTGGCCTACAGGAAGTCCTTGTTTAGTAGAAACTAGTTTTATTATATTAAGCAGTGTGATATATGAAATATAAGTCCATTTTGGGAACCATATATGATTAATCTCACTATAGATCGACTTTTGTATATAATTTTTGCTAACCTTTTGTTTGAGACAGATGGAATGATCCGTCATTCTATCACATGATCTGACAACACTGCACGAATAACAAATTCAACTTCATTTATTTAAGAGATGAAGTGGAAATTGTTCAAGGCACGAACAATAGTGTGACTGTACCAAAATAAAGTAAATATTTATTCTAATTCAAATTCTTCAACTTTAGGGAAATGATCTTGAAAACCAAAAAATGTTGTCCTAGTGATCTTATACCTGATGAATCGGATGGTACCTTAGATCGTCACAAATTTATGGATTTGTGATTGTTGGCTTTTCCATAGCCATGTTCTCTACCACTCTCCATCAGAACATGATGGTTAGATTTCTCTTCCATATACATATTTTCACCTATGTAGAAACCCAGTGATTAGTTTATTTGGGTAACCGTTACATTTCATACTTTTGTTTTTAAAGATTGGTTTTGGTATTCCTTTTTACGATGTGGGTTTCTATCAAAGAAACTTTCAAATAGTAAACCATTTATAACCCCGACGAATTTCGAGGGCGAAATTCATTTTAAGGGGGGTAGAATGTAACACCCCGAGATTTCATGAAAAATATTATTTTAATTTCATTAATGTCTTATGTTGTATTCTACACCAAGATTACCTTGCGCTATACGCAACACCGTATTAGCTTGCAGTATACGCAACACTATTCTTGGACCGTGTTACACATAATTTTGATAATAGTTATTCTACGCAACATTGAGTATATATATATATATATATACTAAATGTATAAATGAAATAGGGTTGGATTCTGTTATACGAAACAATGAAGGATTCTTTCACAACACGCAACCCTGACTTGGCTTGCATTACACGCAATCGCGACCTTCCTCGATAATGTGTGTTGTACGCAATACCGAGTTTTAATAAACAATGTTATATTATTATAATATTGTCATGAACTAGCCGTTATGAATAGTATTAACTAAATTTTGAATTTTATAACATTATTATTCATCTTACACATTTCTAGAACTTGGTATAAGAACAAAATAAAGTTTTCGGGTAAAATAAGTATTTTTCAAAAAAATGCATTTTTGCCGCCTTTGGATGGCGCACCCACTTTAAATCTGGTTTTTGACATGTTTATATGTTCAATTTGACAAAATAATATTCTTCTTCTGAATAAGGATATTAAAATTTACATTAGATAAAGTTTTTATATTTTTCCGATAACTTTCATATTTTAATGAATAGTAAAAACACGCTATATTTTAATTAAAAACAACTTTTTTCATCGTAATATCTTTTGTGGTTATATTATATTATTGAATGGTTTTAAAGTATAAATAGAATATATTTTTACCATTTAATATAATGTATGTCATTAGCATTGATTTTACCTTGAATTCGTAGGTTAAATCAATTCAATCTTTTGCAATGTTTTAAAGAAAAACCCGTTTTCTTTCGACAACGGGATTAATTTTAATTTAATTTCTGAATCTTTTTTGTATTGAATTTGGAAAAATGGATTCCATATTTGGAATCAGTGGGTACAAATTATGTTAATAAGCTACTTTTTATTTTTGGGAATTATGAATAGTAACTACGGTAAATTTTATTTACCATAGTTAAAGGTAAATCGGGTAAATAGGGGTAAATATAATATTCTAAAATTACCCTAACAAATGTCAAAATCCTATTGGATGACTAAAAGTCTACCCATATCACCTAAGGGTCGAATTAGAATCATTTAATGGACATTTGTCTATGAAAATAACTTAATTATTATTAAAACCAAAGAAGGTGACAACATGTCACTCTCTTAAATCTTATAAGTATATTAATTTTAATTTAGTGATAAACTTCATGAAACTTCGAACATGAATAGTCTCCAGAAATATAATTAAATTATCTACATCATATAAATTTATTTATAATTTTTAGGGATTAAATAATTATCATTAATTATGAAACAATAGTGATGCAGAAATTGTTTATCTAGTGAAAAATCAAGAATATTGTCTTTATTAAACTAATAGTGACCATAAAATGCACAAATACCTAACCAAAACTTATTGGCCATGTAAATGTAAACCATAATCATCCAATGGTCGAATATTTGACCATTTGGAGCCTTATAAAAGCGATTTTGACCCTTATATTATATTATTTTAAATGATGCCAAAGTTGTCACCTTCATAATTTAATAAATATAACAATTTAAATATTGTGATTTTAAGATGATAAATTCGAGTAAAAGTATTATTGTGAAAGTTAATATATTTATCTTCATCATAGGATTTTATTTTAAATTTTTATACAACAAATTAGTATGTTAAATAATTATACAAAAATGATGTAGTAATTATTTTATTAAGAGATAAACCAAATAAATGGTTTTAAAAATAATAAAATAAATATTATATGAACTATTTAATGTGATACACTAATTTTATAGATACATATGAACTTTTATTAATATATTATAGCTTTTAGTTCGAACATATCTTCTGTATATATTTTATTTAAATTCAAATAAATGAATAGTGTCAAAATTGACACTATTGTTATTTTACAAAAATAACATATTATAAAATTGTTTAAAAATCACAAAAATATTTAAAAATTATAAATTTATATTTATATGGTCTATAATGTTATAAAGTAAACAATTATGGAAAATTCACAACAAATAAGTAATTATTTGTTATAATTTAAAATTTAGAATTTTATTACCACAAATAAACATAAATAGATTAAATAAGGATAAATCAAAATGATAAGGTTTAAAATAAGATCCAAACATGTCTAAATTTGATTGTTTGATGAGATTAAAACACTATCGCATCTAATCTTCGAATATGAGTCATTTTTGGAGGTTTTTAAGTGGGGTTAGATTTATTATAAATTAATATTTTTAAAAATTCCTAAGGTGCCCCTCTCCTCCCTTATAAAAGGACACCTCCTCCCCCTCCTCCTAACACCAGTTTGAGAACTCAAGCTCGGCCAACCCCTGCCCAAATCTCTTCTCCACTTCCCTAGAAACATCCTATAGGTCTTGGTCTTCCTCAAAGACCAATGTTAGTGCCCTAAGAGGAGGTCTCAAAGAGGCGCTTCAAAGAAGAGGTAATTACCGTTACCAATTATTTCATCTTTATTTCTTCTTCCACTTCTTCTTATTAGGTTGTTTCATTATGAAGTAATAACATCAGTATCACTCATATACTGATATGTTATTATAAGTATTAAACAACCTTATTTCACCATCTATCCATCCTACGGAAAAAGAAATCACCGCGCGTGCGTACGTACGGAATACCGTCTCCACGCCGTGGTGTAATCTATTTTCCACCACCACCTTACATGGATGGGTATAATGGTGTAAAGAATAACTATACATAGTTATTACAACATCATATTGATTCTGATATATTGTATAATCCACTCCAATTCAGTTCAATATTTATGGAAATGATATCATCGCTCGTGCGTACGTACGGACTACCGTCTCCACGACGCGATGAGATTCATTCTCCATGTTAACCATTTAAGAATGATTATAAAGTATATATAAGAAATAATAATGAAAAATATGAAATTATAAAGCTACTGGATTTATGTATATATATACATATGTATGTCATCTACTTACTTCCATTTCAAGACAATAAGGAAAGTAAAACAGCGTTCATGCGTACGTACGGACTACCGTCTCCATGAACGGTGTTTTTCATTTTATTTATCTATCTATTATATATATATATATACTGAATATATATGATATATAAATCATATTTTATATTCTGGAAGTAAGTAAATCATGTTATAAGTAATAATGATATCAAGAACAACAAGTCAAAACACCTACGATAAATGAAACGATTTTACCCAAAACGCTTTTTTAACATGGAATTTACAAAAGAACGTGTAATATAATGTCATAAGTGAACCATATATGATATCATAACAATGAATATGATTCTGTAATAAGTCAATAACATGATTTAAATCATTATACAGGAGGTTCGGACACTTACAAAGCAAGTCGGACCTAAGGTAAGGGAAATATCACAATCTCATTTTTATCCGAGATTGTTTGTACTTTGGTATTTACTGGGGTGTATTTTATCATCCACATCCATGTTTCATCAATATGTCATATTATTTCCATCCTCCTACAATTTTTTTAAATCCAATTTTACCCTTCGGTGAGTTTTTAGTAAAAGATATGAAAGGAATCTTTTGTCGTTTTTCGTACGAGGTACTTTTTGACTTTCCGACAAAAGTACGAGAAGAATGTTTTTTTTAACGGCACGAACGGATTTTTACGGTTTTATAAAGCCTTATTTTCATGAAGATTCCTCCAAAAGATTTCATGACTATTTTTAATAAAATCTCTTTCTTTTAAAATTGCATGATGTTTTGTGAAAAGAAATTGATTTTGAAGAAGAAAGGATATTTTCCTCAAGAAATCATTTCAAGTGTTTTATCAAAATTATTATCCATATAAGATAATAAAGGGTTCTGTTTCTATCCAAATTTTTACATTGATTTGACTATGTTGTGATGGAATTATGTTTATGAATTACTTTATCTTATATGAATGGTTTTATGATGTCATGTTGTTTAAGAATCCCATTTTTATTACATGGGTTATGCTATGATGTATGGTTTATGATTTTGTGGCACACATAAGAATGGTTTCATTATGAGATGGGTGGGACCTATATCTCCCTCCAATGCATTGGGTAAAGATTTTATATCTCATGAGATAGACATGGCTGGAATGGTAGGTTATACCGGTTCAGTGAAACAGGACTGAAATGAGGGTTACTCGATTCAGAAAGGGACTTTGTCCACTAAGATAGTCTTGGCAATGAGTCATGACTAACAAGAAATGATTATCTATGATTATGTGTGAATGCCACAAAGTTTCATGTTTTAAGTTATGATTATTGTGATTACATTTCACTACCATGATTTATCCCATGTTATGAAATTATGCTCTCTTTTGTAGGTTATGATTTCCAAAACGTTCTGTTCTTATGAATATGATGTGATTGATATTTATTTTGTTTACCCTTACTGAGCATTTGAGCTCACCCTTTTATGTTTTCTTTTCCCCAGGATATAAAGAAAGGTTTTAGGTAAAAAAAAAGAAGATCTTTATGGGAGATGTTGAAGATCTTTCACCACGATTAGAAGATTATAGTCCGAGTTTCCAAAGACACTAAACTATTACGGTCCTTGTGTGTGTGTTTTTTGTAATGTACTAAGTATTCTGAAAAAGTAATGTAATGTCAATGTACGTCAAGCTACGGGTTTCTACAGTTGGTATTAGAGGAAAGGTTTAGTCAACCTTTGAAACTAGGATGCGAAAACGTTAGTGAGATCCCTAGAGATATTTATAAGGTATGTCTAGGGATGTCCCTAAGGTTAAGTATACGTATAGGTTATAGTACTAGAATTACGCTAACGATCATAGAATTAAACCTAAGATGTTATATATTGAAGGTACTCCCCCTTTATATATGTTGTTTTCCCTAGCATGATTTTTTCCTCTCACACTATTTTTTTTGGGTTTTAGAAAATGGCTGGAAATAAGATGATTTACGATAATGGAGGATATGATGGACAATGGAATGGTATTCTTCATAATGAAATGGGATTTGGATGTCCAAACATCATTATTATGCCGAATCAGCAATCTCATAATATGATCAATAAAGTAAAATTTTGTAAGTTTCCTGACTCGACTAATAAGAGAAAGATGGAGTTTCATGATGATCATAGTGGAAAGAAAGTTCAATTTCCCCTATGTAAATCATGTGGGAAGAGGCATCAAGGGGAATGTTTCAAGGGAACTGGAAGATGCTTTGGGTGTGGAAAAGAAGGACACAAAGCAAGTAAGTGCAAAGGAAAAGGGTCAGTTAACACCATGGATGAGGATAATGGTATTGCTACGACATCAAAAATGGTTAAGTGTTTTAAATGTGGAATGTATGGGCATTATGCAAACAAATTCCCTAAGGGAAAGACTAATGAAGAGAATCAGTATGGTCATATGGGTAGTATTTATGTGGATGATGATGAAGAGACAACAAATGATAAGTGAGATGAAAGAATTTTTGAAGCTCGGTCAATGGTTTAATAATGTAGTGGAATGATTACATGTTTATCATGTGTAATTTTGTATAATTAATCTCATGCTACTATGGAATAAAGAGACATCTATGGATTGTTACACTGTTGTCTTTCCTTGAGTTTTGAAAGTGTATGATTAATGTTACCAGTATCTTTAAAAGGTTATTCATATATTTTTGGAATGTAGATGATATGCGCATAATGAAAGGATAAGGAGAAAATTAAATGTTTGATAGTATTCATTAGTTCATGACTGATATAAGGAGAAGGTTATATCATTGTTTGATTATATAGAATTTTTGGATTTTGGTATGTGGAAAGTGTTAACATTTAACTGCATTCATGTTTTCACTAAGGTTCTAATGGGTATTCAAGAGAATACATGATTAAGGACTTTGAATGTTTAGAATGTGATCAACAAGACATATCTTATGGGTATGAACGATGGTATTAAATCTCTGGTAGTTGTTTTCAATATATTATGAGAGTGGACTGCAGTATTATGGGTAAGCCTAAAGATTGGAAGGGATTATGTTGGAATAAGTTAGTATTGTTTAAGGATAGAAGTTTTTTTCGATATTATTGATGGGATGTTATAGTAATGTAGTTTTAGAAAAAGGACAACCTGCAGGACGGGCGACAACCCATCTCTTCGGACAAGGTTGTGGGAATCGAACCCACAACCGAAGTGCGACTGGCCTTTATCGCCTACCACTGGCCTACAGGAAGTCCCTGTTTAGTAGAAACTAGTTTTATTACATTAAGCAGTATGATATATGAAATATAAGTCCATTTTAGGAACCATATATGATTAATCTCACTATAGATCGACTTATGTATATAATTTTTGTTAACCATTTGTTTGAGATAGATGGAATGATCCGTCATTCTATCACATGATCTGATAACACTGCATGAATAACAAATTCAACTTCATTTATTTAAGAGATGAAGTGGAAATTGTTCAAGGCACGAACAACAGTGTGACTGTACCAAAATAAAGTAAGTATTTATTCTAATTCAAATTCTTCAACTTTAGGGAAATGATCTTGAAAACCAAAAATGTTGTCCTAGTGATCTTATACCTGATGAATCGGATGGTACCTTAGATCGTCACAAATTTATGGATTTGTGATTGTTGGCTTTTCCATAGCCATGTTCTCTACCACTCTCCATCAGAACATGATGGTTAGATTTCTCTTCCATATACATATTTTCACCTATGTAGAAACCCAGTAATTAGTTTATGTGGGTAACCGTTACGTTTCATACTTTTGTTTTTAAAGATTGGTTTTGGTATTCCTTTTTACGATGTGGGTTTCTATGAAAGAAACTTTCAAATAGTAAACCATTTATAACCCCGACGAATTTCGCGGGAGAAATTAATTTTAAGGGGGGTAGAATGTAACACCCCGAGATTTCATGAAAAATATTATTTTAATTTCATTAATGTCTTATGTTGTATTCTACACCAAGATTACCTTGCGCTATACGCAACACCGTATTAGCTTGCAGTATACGCAACACTCTTCTTGGACCGTGTTACACATAATTTTGATAATAGGTATTCTACGCAACATTGAGTATATATATATATATATATACTAAATGTATAAATGAAATATGGTTGGATTCTGTTATACGAAACAATGAAGGATTCATTCACAACACGCAACCCTGACTTGGCTTGCATTACACGCAATCGCGACCTTCCTCGATAGCGTGTGTTGTACGCAATACCGGGTTTTAATAAACAATGTTATATTATTATAATATTGTTATGAACTAGCCGTTATGAATAATATTAACTAAATTTTGAATTTTATAACATTATTATTCATCTTACACATTTCTAGAACATGGTATAAGAACAAAATAAATTTTTCGGGTAAAATAAGTATTTTTCAAAAAAATGCCGTTTTGCCGCTTTTGGATGGCGCACCCACTTTAAATCTGGTTTTTGACATGTTTATATGTTCAATTTGACAAAATAATATTCTTCTTCTGAATCAGGATATTAAAATTTACATTAGATAAAGTTTTTATATTTTTCCGATAACTTTCATATTTTAATGAATAGTAAAAACACGCTATATTTTAATTAAAAACAACTTTTTTCATCATAATATCTTTTGTGGTTAAATTATATTATTGAATGGTTTTAAAGTATAAATAGAATATATTTTTACCATTTAATATAATGTATGTCATTAGCATTGATTTTACCTTGAATTCGTAGGTTAAATCAATTCAATCTTTTGCAATGTTTTAAAGAAAAACCCGTTTTCTTTCGACAACGGGATTAATTTTAATTTAATTTCTGCATCTTTTTTGTATTGAATTTGGAAAAATGGATTCCATATTTGGAATCAGTGGGTCCAAATTATGTTAATAAGCTACTTTTTATTTTTGGGAATTATGAATAGTAACTACGGTAAATTTTATTTACCATAGTTAAAGGTAAATCCGGTAATTAAGGGTAAATATAATATTCTAAAATTACCCTAACAAATGTCAAAATCCTATTGGATGACTAAAAGTCGACCCATATCACCTAAGGGTCGAATTAGAATCATTTAATGGACATTTTTCTATGAAAATAACTTAATTATTATTAAAACCAAAGAAAGTGACAACATGGTACTCTCTTAAATTTTATAAGTATATTAATTTTAATTTAGTGATAAACTTCATGAAACTTCGAACATGAATAGTGTCCAGAAAGATAATTAAATTATCTACATCATATAAATTTATTTATAATTTTTAAGGATTAAATAATTATCATTAATTATGAAACAATAGTGATGCAGAAATTGTTTATCTAGTGAAAAATCAAGAATATTGTATTTATTAAACTAATAGTGACCATAAAATGCACAAATACCTAACCAAAACTTATTGGACATGTAAATGTAAACCATAATCATCCAATGGTCGAATATTTGACCATTTGGAGCCTTATAAAAGCGATTATGACCCTTATATTATTTTATTTTAAATGATGCCAAAGTTGTCACCTTCATAATTTAATAAATATAATAATTTAAATATTGTGATTTTAAGATAATAAATTCGAGTAAAAGTATTATTGTGAAAGGTAATATATTTATCTTCATCATAGGAATTTATTTTAAATTTTTATACAACAAATTAGTATATTAAATAATTATACAAAAATGATGTAGTAATTATTTTATTAAGAGATAAACCAAATAAATGGTTTTAAAAATAATAAAATAATTATTATATGAACTATTTAATGTGATACACTAATTTTATAGATACATATGAACTTTTATTAATATATTAAAGCTTTTAGTTCGAACATATCTTCTGTATATATTTTATTTAAATTCAAATAAATGAATAGTGTCAAAATTGACACTATTGTTATTTTACAAAAATAACATATTATAAAATTGTTTAAAAATCAAAAAAATATTTAAAAATTATATATTTATATTTATATGGTCTATAATTTTATAAAGTGAACAATTATGGAAAATTCACAACAAATAAGTAATTATTTGTTATAATTTAAAATTTAGAATTTTATTACCACAAATAAACTTAAATAGATTAAATAAGGATAAATCAAAATGATAAGGTTTAAAATAAGATCCAAACATGTCTAAATTTGACTGGTTGATGAAATTACAACACTATCTCATCTAATCTTCGAATATGAGTCATTTTTGGAGGTTTTTAAGTGGGGTTAGATTTATTATAAATTAATATTTTTTAGAATTCCTAAGGTGCCCCTCTCCTCCCTTATAAAAGGACACCTCCTCCCCCTCCTCCTCACACCAATTTGAGCACTCAAGCTCGTCCAACCCCTGCCCAAATCTCTTCTCCACTTCCCTAGCAACATCCTAGAGGTTCTGGTCTTCCTCAAAGACCAATTTTAGTTCCCTAAGAGGAGGTCTCAAAGAGGCGCTTCAAAGAAGAGGTAATTACCGTTACCAATTCTTTCATCTTTATTTCTTCTTCCACTTCTTCTTATTAGGTTGTTTCATTATGAAGTAATAACATCAGTATCACTAATATACTGATATGTTATTATAAGTATGAAACAACCTTATTTCACCATCTATCCATCCTACGGAAAAAGAAATCACCGCGCGTGCGTACGTACGGAATACCGTCTCCACGCCGTGGTGTAATCTATTTTCCACCACCACCTTACATGGATGGGTATAATGGTGTAAATAATAACTACACATAGTTATTACAACATCATATTGATTCTGATATATTGTATAATCCACTCCAATTCAGTTCAATATTTATGGAAATGATATCATCGCTCGTGCGTACGTACGGACTACCGTCTCCACGACGCGATGAGATTCATTCTCCATGTTAACCATTTAAGAATGATTATAAAGTATATATAAGAAATAATAATGAAATATATGAAATTATAAAGCTACTGGATTTATGTATATATATAAATATGTATGTCATCTACTTACTTCCATTTCAAGACAATAAGGAAAGTAAAACAGCGTTCATGCGTATGTACGGACTACCGTCTCCATGAACGGTGTTTTTCATTTTATTTATCTATCTATTATATATATATATATACTGAATATATATGATATATAAATCATATTTTATATTCTGGAAGTAAGTAAATCATGATATAAGTAATAATGATGTCAAGAACAACAAGTCAAAACACCTACGATAAATGAAACGATTTTACCCAAAACGCTTCTTTAACATGGAATTTACAAAAGAACGGGTAATATAATGTCATAAGTGAACCATATATGATATCATAACAATGAATATGATTCTGTAATAAGTCAATAACATGATTTAAATCATTATACAGGAGGTTCGGACACTTACAAAGCAAGTCGGACCTATGGTAAGGGAAATATCACAATCTCATTTTTATCTGAGATTGTTTGTACTTTGGTATTTACTGGGGTGTATTTTATCATCCACATCCATGTTTCCTCAATATGTAATATTATTTCCATCCTCCTACAATTTTTTTAAATCCAATTTTACCCGTCGGTGAGTTTTTAGTAAAAGATATGAAAGGAATCTTTTGTCATTTTTCGTACGAGGTACTTTTTGACTTTCCGACAAAAGTACGAGAAGAATGTTTTTTTTAACGGCACGAACGGATTTTTATGGTTTTATAAAGCCTTATTTTCATGAAGCTTCCTCCAAAAGATTTCATGACTATTTTTAATAAAATCTCTTTCTTTTAAAATTGCATGATGTTTTGTGAAAAGAAATTGATTTTGAAGAAGAAAGGATATTTTCCTCAAGAAATCATTTCAAGTGTTTTATCAAAATTATTATCCATATAAGATAATAAAGGGTTCTGTTTCTATCCAAATTTTTACATTGATTTGACTATGTTGTGATGGAATTATGTTTATGAATTACTTTATCTTATATGAATGGTTTTATGATGTCATGTTGTTTAAGAATCCCATTTTTATTACATGGGTTATGCTATGATGTATGGTTTATGATTTTGTGGAACACATAAGAATGGTTTCATTATGAGATGGGTGGGACCTATATCTCCCTCCAATGCATTGGGTAAAGATTTTATATCTCATGAGATAGACATGGCTGGAATGGTAGGTTATACCGGTTCAGTGAAACAGGACTGAAACGAGGGTTACTCGATTCAGAAAGGGACTTTGTCCACTAAGATAGTCTTGGCAATGAGTCATGACTAACAAGAAATGATTATCTATGATTATGTGTGAATGCCACAATGTTTCATGTTTTAAGTTATGATTATTGTGATTACATTTCACTACCATGATTTATCCCATGTTATGAAATTATGCTCTCTTTTGTAGGTTATGATTTCCAAAACGTTCTGTTCTTATGAATATGATGTGATTGATATTTCTTTTGTTTACCCTTACTGAGCATTTGAGCTCACCCTTTTATGTTTTATTTTCCCCAGGATATAAAGAAAGGTTTTAGGTAAAAAAAAGAAGATATTTATGGGAGATGTTGAAGATCTTTCACCACGATTAGAAGATTATAGTCCGAGTTTCCAAAGACACTAAACTATTACGGTCCTTGTGTGTGTGTTTTTTGTAATGTACTAAGTATTCTGCAAAAGTAATGTAATGTCAATGTACGTCAAGCTACGGGTTTCTACAGTTGGTATCAGAGGAAAGGTTTAGTCAACCTTTGGAAACTAGGATGCCAAAACGTTAGTGAGATCCCTAGAGATATTTCTAAGGTATGTCTAGGGATGTCCCTAAGGTTAAGTATACGTATAGGTTATAGTACTAGAATTACGCTAACGATCATAGAATTAAACCTAAGATGTTAGATATTGAAGGTACTCCCCCTTTATATATGTTGTTTTCCCTAACATGATTTTTGCCTCTCACACTATTTTTTTTGGGTTTTAGAAAATGGCTGGAAATAAGATGATTTACGATAATAGAGGATATGATGGACAATGGAATGATATTCTTCATAATGAAATGGTATTTGGAAGTCCAAACATCATTATTATGCCGAATCAGCAATCTCATAATATGATCAATAAAGTAAAATTTGGTAAGTTTCCTGACTCGACTAATAAGAGAAAGATGGAGTTTCATGATGATCATAGAGGAAAGAAAGTTCAATTTCCCCTATGTAAATCATGTGGGAAGAGGCATCAAGGGGAATGTTTCAAGGGAACTGGAAGATGCTTTGGGTGTGGAAAAGAAGGACACAAAGCAAGTAAGTGCAAAGGAAAAGGGTCAGTTAACACCATGGATGAGGATAATGGTATTGCTACGACATCAAAAATGGTTAAGTGTTTTAAATTTGGAATGTATGGGCATTATAAAAACAAATTCCCTAAGGGAAAGACTAATAAAGAGAATCAGTATGGTCATATGGGTAGTATTTATGTGGATGATGATGAAGAGACAACATATGATATGTGAGATGAATGAATTTTTGAAGCTCGGTCAATGGTTTAAGAATGTAGTGGAATGATTACATGTTTATCATGTGTAATTTTGTATAAGTAATCTCATGCTACTATGGAATAAAGAGACATCTATGGATTGTTACACTGTTGTCTTTCCTTGAGTTTTGAAGGTGTATGATTAATGTTACCAGTATCTTTAAAAGGTTATTCATATATTTTTGGAATGTAGATGATATGCGCATAATGAAGGGATAAGGAGAAAATTAAATGTTTGATAGTATTCATGAGTTCATGACTGATATTAGGAGAAGGTTATATCATGGTTTGAGTATATAGAATTTTTGGATTTTGGTATGTGGAAAGTGTTAACATTTAACTGCATTCATGTTTTCACTAAGGTTTAATGGTTATTCAAGAGAATACATGATTAAGTACTTTGAATGTTTAGAATGTGACCAACAAGACATATCTTATGGGTATGAACGATGGTATTAAATCTCTGGTAGTTGTTTTCACTATATTATGAGAGTGGACTGCAGTATTATGGGTAAGCCTAAAGATTGGAAGGGATTATGTTGGAATAAGTTAGTATTGTTTAAGGATAGAAGTTTTTTTCGATATTATTGATGGGATGTTATAGTAATATAGTTTTAGAAAAAGGACAACCTGCAGGACGGGCGACAACCCATCGCTTCGGACAAGGCTGTGGGAATCGAACCCACAACCGAAGTGCGACTGGCCTTTATCGCCTACCACTGGCCTACAGGAAGTCCCTGTTTAGTAGAAACTAGTTTTATTATATTAAGCAGTATGATATATGAAATATAAGTCCATTTTAGGAACCATATATGATTAATCTCACTATAGATCGACTTATGTATATAATTTTTGCTAACCTTTTGTTTGAGACAGATGGAATGATCCGTCATTCTATCACATGATCTGATAACACTGCACGAATAACAAATTCAACTTCATTTATTTAAGAGATGAAGTGGAAATTGTTCAAGGCACGAACAATAGTGTGACTGTACCAAAATAAAGTAAGTATTTATTCTAATTCAAATTCTTCAACTTTAGGGAAATGATCTTGAAAACCAAAAATGTTGTCCTAGTGATCTTATACCTGATGAATCGGATGGTACCTTAGATCGTCACAAATTTATAGATTTGTGATTGTTGGCTTTTCCATAGCCATGTTCTCTACCACTCTCCATCAGAACATGATGGTTAGATTTCTCTTCCATATACATATTTTCACCTATGTAGAAACCCAGTGATTAGTTTATTTGGGTAACCTTTACGTTTCATACTTTTGTTTTTAAATATTGGTTTTGGTATTCCTTTTTACGATGTGGGTTTCTATCAAGGAAACTTTCAAATAGTAAACCATTTATAACCCCGACGAATTTCGAGGGCGAAATTCATTTTAAGGGGGGTAGAATGTAACACCCCGAGATTTCATGAAAAATATTATTTTAATTTCATTAATGTCTTATGTTGTATTCTACACCAAGATTACCTTGCGCTATACGCAACACCGTATTAGCTTGCAGTATACGCAACACTATTCTTGGACCGTGTTACACATAATTTTGATAATAGTTATTCTACGCAACATTGAGTATATATATATATATATACTAAATGTATAAATGAAATATGGTTGGATTATGTTATACGAAACAATGAAGGATTCTTTCACAACACGCAACCCTGACTTGGCTTGCATTACACGCAATCGCGACCTTCCTCGATAGCGTGTGTTGTACGCAATACCGGGTTTTAATAAACAATGTTATATTATTATAATATTGTCATGAACTAGCCGTTATGAATAGTATTAACTAAATTTTGAATTTTATAACATTATTATTCATCTTACACATTTCTAGAACATGGTATAAGAACAAAATAAATTTATCGGGTAAAATAAGTATTTTTCAAAAAAATGCAGTTTTGCCGCCTTTGGATGGCGCACCCACTTTAAATCTGGTTTTTGACATGTTTATATGTTCAATTTGACAAAATAATATTCTTCTTCTGAATCAGGTTATTAAAATTTACATTAGATAAAGTTTTTATATTTTTCCGATAACTTTCATATTTTAATGAATAGTAAAAACACGCTATAATTTAATTAAAAACAACTTTTTTCATCGTAATATATTTTGTGGTTAAATTATATTATTGAATGGTTTTAAAGTATAAATAGAATATATTTTTACCATTTAATATAATGTATGTCATTAGCATTGATTTTACCTTGAATTCGTAGGTTAAATCAATTCAATCTTTTGCAATGTTTTAAAGAAAAACCCGTTTTCTTTCGACAACGGGATTAATTTTAATTTGTTTTCTGCATATTTTTTGTATTGAATTTGGAAAAATGGATTCCATATTTGGAGTCAGTGGGTGCAAATTATGTTAATAAGCTACTTTTTATTTTTGGGAATTATGAATAGTAACTACGGTAAATTTTATTTACCATAGTTAAAGGTAAATCGGGTAATTAAGGGTAAATATAATATTCTAAAATTACCCTAAAAAATGTCAAAATCCTATTGGATAACTAAAAGTCGACCCATATCACCTAAGGGTCGAATTAGAATCATTTAATGGACATTTTTCTATGAAAATAACTTAATTATTATTAAAACCAAAGAAAGTGACAACATGTCACTCTCTTAAATCTTATAAGTATATTAATTTTAATTTAGTGATAAACATCATGAAACTTCGAACATGAATAGTCTCCAGAAATATAATTAAATTATCTACATCATATACATTTATTTATAATTTTTAGGGATTAAATAATTATCATTAATTATGAAACAATAGTGATGAAGAAATTGTTTATCTAGTGAAAAATCAAGAATATTGTCTTTATTAAACTAATAGTGACCATAAAATGCACAAATACCTAACCAAAACTTATTGGCCATGTAAATGTAAACCATAATCATCCAATGGTCGAATAGTTGACCATTTGGAGCCTTATAAAAGTGATTATGACCCTTATATTATTTTATTTTAAATGATGCCAAAGTTGTCACCTTCATAATTTAATAAATATAACAATTTAAATATTGTGATTTTAAGATGATAAATTCGAGTAAAAGTATTATTCTGAAAGGTAATATATTTATCTTCATCATAGGATTTTATTTTAAATTTTTATACAACAAATTAGTATGTTAAATAATTATACAAAAATGATGTAGTAATTATTTTATTAAGAGATAAACCAAATAAATGGTTTTAAAAATAATAAAATAAATATTATATGAACTATTTAATGTGATACACTAATTTTATAGATACATATGAACTTTTATTAATATATTAATGCTTTTAGTTCGAACATATCTTCTGTATATATTTTATTTAAATTCAAATAAATGAATAGTGTCAAAATTGACACTATTGTTATTTTACAAAAATAACATATTATAAAATTGTTTAAAAATCACAAATATATTTAAAAATTATAAATTTATATTTATATGGTCTATAATGTTATAAAGTAAACAATTATGGAAAATTTACAACAAATAAGTAATTATTTGTTATAATTTAAAATTTAGAATTTTATTACCACAAATAAACTTAAATAGATTAAATAAGGATAAATCAAAATGATAAGGTTTAAAATAAGATCCAAACATGTCTAAATTTTATTGGTTGATGAGATTACAACACTATCTCATCTAATCTTCGAATATGAGTCATTTTTGGAGGTTTTTAAGTGGGGTTAGATTTATTATAAATTAATATTTTTATGAATTCCTAAGGTGCCCCTCTCCTCCCTTATAAAAGGACACCTCCTCCCCCTCCTCCTCACACAAATTTGAGCACTCAAGCTCGGCCAAACCCTGCCAAAATCTCTTCTCCACTTCCCTAGAAACATCCTAGAGGTTCTGGTCTTCCTCAAAGACCAATTTTAGTGCCCTAAGAGGAGGTCTCAAAGAGGCGCTTCAAAGAAGAGGCAATTACCGTTACCAATTCTTTCATCTTTATTTCTTCTTCCACTTCTTCTTATTAGGTTGTTTCATTATGAAGTAATAACATCAGTATCACTCATATACTGATATGTTATTATATGTATGAAACAACCTTATTTCACCATCTATCCATCCTACGGAAAAAGAAATCACCGCGCGTGCGTACGTACGGAATACCGTCTCCACGCCGTGGTGTAATCTATTTTCCACCACCACCTTACATGGATGGGTATAATGGTGTAAAGAATAACTATACATAGTTATTAAAACATCATATTGATTCTGATATATTGTATAATCCACTCCAATTCAGTTCAATATTTATGGAAATGATATCATCGCTCGTGCGTACGTACGGACTACCGTCTCCACGACGCGATGAGATTCATTCTCCATGTTAACCATTTAAGAATGATTATAAAGTATATATAAGAAATAATAATGAAATATATGAAATTATAAAGCTACTGGATTTATGTATATATATACATATGTATGTCATCTACTTACTTCCATTTCAAGACAATAAGGAAAGTAAAACAGTGTTCATGCGTACGTACGGACTACCGTCTCCATGAACGGTGTTTTTCATTTTATTTATCTATCTATTATATATATATATATATACTGAATATATATGATATATAAATCATATTTTATATTCTGGAAATAAGTAAATCATGATATAAGTAATAATGATGTCAAGAACAACAAGTCAAAACACCTACGATAAATGAAACGATTTTACCCAAAACGCTTCTTTAACATGGAATTTACAAAAGAACGGGTAATATAATGTCATAAGTGAACCATATATGATATCATAACAATGAATATGATTCTGTAATAAGTAAATAACATGATTTAAATCATTATACAGGAGGTTCGGACACTTACAAAGCAAGTCGGACCTAAGGTAAGGGAAATATCACAATCTCATTTTTATCCGAGATTGTTTGTACTTTGGTATTTACTGGGGTGTATTTTATCATCCACATCCATGTTTCCTCAATATGTCATATTATTTCCATCCTCCTATAATTTTTTTAAATCCAATTTTACCCTTCGGTGAGTTTTTAGTAAAAGATATGAAAGGAATCTTTTGTCGTTTTTCGTACGAGGTACTTTTTGACTTTCCGACAAAAGTACGAGAAGAATGTTTTTTTAATGGCACAAACGGATTTTTACGGTTTTATAAAGCCTTATTTTCATGAAGCTTCCTCCAAAATATTTCATGACTATTTTTAAAAAAATCTCTTTCTTTTAAAATTGCATGATGTTTTGTGAAAAGAAATTGATTTTGAAGAAGAAAGGATATTTTCCTCAAGAAATCATTTCAAGTGTTTTATCAAAATTATTATCCATATAAGATAATAAAGGGTTCTGTTTCTATCCAAATTTTTACATTTATTTGACTATGTTGTGATGGAATTATGTTTATGAATTACTTTATCTTATATGAATGGTTTTATGATGTCATGTTGTTTAAGAATCCCATTTTTATTACATGGGTTATGCTATGATGTATGGTTTATGATTTTGTGGCACACATAAGAATGGTTTCATTATGAGATGGGTGGGACCTATATCTCCCTCCAATGCATTGGGTAAAGATTTTATATCTCATGAGATAGACATGGCTGGAATGGTAGGTTATACCGGTTCAGTGAAACAGGACTGAAACGAGGGTTACTCGATTCAGAAAGGGACTTTGTCCACTAAGATAGTCTTGGCAATGAGTCATGACTAAAAAGAAATGATTATCTATGATTATGTGTGAATGCCACAAAGTTTCATGTTTTAAGTTATGATTATTGTGATTACATTTCACTACCATGATTTATCCCATGTTATGAAATTATGCTCTCTTTTGTAGGTTATGATTTCCAAAACGTTCTGTTCTTATGAATATGATGTGATTGATATTTCTTTTGTTTACCCTTACTGAGCATTTGAGCTCACCCTTTTATGTTTTCTTTTCCCCAGGATATAAAGAAAGGTTTTAGGTAAAAAAAAAGAAGATCTTTATGGGAGATGTTGAAGATCTTTCACCACGATTAGAAGATTATAGTCCGAGTTTCCAAAGACACTAAACTATTACGGTCCTTGTGTGTGTGTTTTTTGTAATGTACTAAGTATTCTGCAAAAGTAATGTAATGTCAATGTACATCAAGCTACGGGTTTCTACAGTTGGTATCAGAGGAAAGGTTTAGTCAACCTTTGGAAACTAGGATGCGAAAACGTTAGTGAGATCCCTAGAGATATTTCTAAGGTATGTCTTGGGATGTCCCTAAGGTTAAGTATACGTATAGGTTATAGTACTAGAATTACGCTAACGATCATAGAATTAAACCTAAGATGTTAGATATTGAAGGTACTACCCCTTTATATATGTTGTTTTCCCTAGCATGATTTTTGCCTCTCAAACTATTTTTTTTTTTGGGTTTTAGAAAATGGCTGGAAATAAGATGATTTACGATAATGGAGGATATGATGGACAATGGAATGATATTCTTCATAATGAAATGGGATTTGGAAGTCCAAACATCATTATTATGCCGAATCAGCAATCCCATAATATGATCAATAAAGTAAAATTTGGTAAGCTTCCTGACTCGACTAATAAGAGAAAGATGGAGTTTCATGATGATCATAGAGGAAAGAAAGTTCAATTTCCCCTATGTAAATCATGTGGGAAGAGGCATCAAGGGGAATGTTTCAAGGGAACTGGAAGATGCTTTGGGTGTGGAAAAGAAGGACACAAATCAAGTAAGTGCAAAGGAAAAGGGTCAGTTAACACCATGGATGAGGATAATGGTATTGCTACGACATCAAAAATGATTAAGTGTTTTAAATGTGGAATGTATAAGCATTATGAAAACAAATGCCCTAAGGTAAAGACTAATGAAGAGAATCAGTATGGTCATATGGGTAGTATTTATGTGGATGATGATGAAGAGACAACAAATGATATGTGAGATGAAAGAATTTTTGAAGCTCGGTCAATGGTTTAAGAATGTAGTGGAATGATTACATGTTTATCATGTGTAATTTTGTATAAGTAATCTCATGCTACTATGGAATAAAGAGACATCTATGGATTGTTACACTGTTGTCTTTCCTTGAGTTTTGAAGGTGTATGATTAATGTTACCAGTATCTTTAAAAGGTTATTCATATATTTTTGGAATGTAGATGATATGCGCATAATGAAGGGATAAGGAGAAAATTAAATGTTTGATAGTATTCATGAGTTCATGACAGATATTAGGAGAAGGTTATATCATGGTTTGAGTATATAGAATTTTTGGATTTTGGTATGTGGAAAGTGTTAACATTTAACTGCATTCATGTTTTCACTAAGGTTTAATGGGTATTCAAGAGAATACATGATTAAGTACTTTGAATGTTTAGAATGTGACCAACAAGACATATCTTATGGGTATGAACGATGGTATTAAATCTCTGGTAGTTGTTTTCACTATATTATGAGAGTGGACTGCAGTATTATGGGTAAGCCTAAAGATTGGAAGGGATTATGTTGGAATAAGTTAGTATTGTTTAAGGATAGAAGTTTTTTTCGATATTATTGATGGGATGTTATAGTAATATAGTTTTAGAAAAAGGACAACCTGCAGGACGGGCGACAACCCATCGCTTCGGACAAGGCTGTGGGAATCGAACCCACAACCGAAGTGCGACTGGCCTTTATCGCCTACCACTGGCCTACAGGAAGTCCCTGTTTAGTAGAAACTAGTTTTATTATATTAAGCAGTATGATATATGAAATATAAGTCCATTTTAGGAACCATATATGATTAATCTCACTATAGATCGACTTATGTATATAATTTTTGCTAACCTTTTGTTTGAGACAGATGGAATGATCCGTCATTCTATCACATGATCTGATAACACTGCACGAATAACAAATTCAACTTCATTTATTTAAGAGATGAAGTGGAAATTGTTCAAGGCACGAACAATAGTGTGACTGTACCAAAATAAAGTAAGTATTTTTTCTAATTCAAATTCTTCAACTTTAGGGAAATGATCTTGAAAACCAAAAATGTTGTCCTAGTGATCTTATACCTGATGAATCGGATGGTACCTTAGATCGTCACAAATTTAGAGATTTGTGATTGTTGGCTTTTCCATAGCCATGTTCTCTACCACTCTCCATCAGAACATGATGGTTAGATTTCTCTTACATATACATATTTTCACCTATGTAGAAACCCAGTGATTAGTTTATTTGGGTAACCGTTACGTTTCATACTTTTGTTTTTAAATATTGGTTTTGGTATTCCTTTTTACGATGTGGGTTTCTATCAAGGAAACTTTCAAATAGTAAACCATTTATAACCCCGACGAATTTCGAGGGCGAAATTCATTTTAAGGGGGGTAGAATGTAACACCCCGAGATTTCATGAAAAATATTATTTTAATTTCATTAATGTCTTATGTTGTATTCTACACCAAGATTACCTTGCGCTATACACAACACCGTATTAGCTTGCAGTATACGCAACACTATTCTTGGACCGTGTTACACATAATTTTGATAATAGTTATTCTACGCAACATTGAGTATATATATATATATATATACTAAATGTATAAATGAAATATGGTTGGATTATGTCATACGAAACAATGAAGGATTCTTTCACAACACGCAACCCTGACTTGGCTTGCATTACACGCAATCGCGACCTTCCTCGATAGCGTGTGTTGTACGCAATACCGGGTTTTAATAAACAATGTTATATTATTATAATATTGTCATGAACTAGCCGTTATGAATAGTATTAACTAAATTTTGAATTTTATAACATTATTATTCATCTTACACATTTCTAGAACATGGTATAAGAACAAAATAAATTTATCGGGTAAAATAAGTATTTTTCAAAAAAATGCAGTTTTGCCGCCTTTGGATGGCGCACCCACTTTAAATCTGGTTTTTGACATGTTTATATGTTCAATTTGACAAAATAATATTCTTCTTCTGAATCAGGTTATTAAAATTTACATTAGATAAAGTTTTTATATTTTTCCGATAACTTTCATATTTTAATGAATAGTAAAAACACGCTATAATTTAATTAAAAACAACTTTTTTCATCGTAATATATTTTGTGGTTAAATTATATTATTGAATGGTTTTAAAGTATAAATAGAATATATTTTTACCATTTAATATAATGTATGTCATTAGCATTGATTTTACCTTGAATTCGTAGGTTAAATCAATTCAATCTTTTGCAATGTTTTAAAGAAAAACCCGTTTTCTTTCGACAACGGGATTAATTTTAATTTGTTTTCTGCATATTTTTTGTATTGAATTTGGAAAAATGGATTCCATATTTGGAGTCAGTGGGTGCAAATTATGTTAATAAGCTACTTTTTATTTTTGGGAATTATGAATAGTAACTACGGTAAATTTTATTTACCATAGTTAAAGGTAAATCGGGTAATTAAGGGTAAATATAATATTCTAAAATTACCCTAAAAAATGTCAAAATCCTATTGGATAACTAAAAGTCGACCCATATCACCTAAGGGTCGAATTAGAATCATTTAATGGACATTTTTCTATGAAAATAACTTAATTATTATTAAAACCAAAGAAAGTGACAACATGTCACTCTCTTAAATCTTATAAGTATATTAATTTTAATTTAGTGATAAACATCATGAAACTTCGAACATGAATAGTCTCCAGAAATATAATTAAATTATCTACATCATATACATTTATTTATAATTTTTAGGGATTAAATAATTATCATTAATTATGAAACAATAGTGATGAAGAAATTGTTTATCTAGTGAAAAATCAAGAATATTGTCTTTATTAAACTAATAGTGACCATAAAATGCACAAATACCTAACCAAAACTTATTGGCCATGTAAATGTAAACCATAATCATCCAATGGTCGAATAGTTGACCATTTGGAGCCTTATAAAAGTGATTATGACCCTTATATTATTTTATTTTAAATGATGCCAAAGTTGTCACCTTCATAATTTAATAAATATAACAATTTAAATATTGTGATTTTAAGATGATAAATTCGAGTAAAAGTATTATTCTGAAAGGTAATATATTTATCTTCATCATAGGATTTTATTTTAAATTTTTATACAACAAATTAGTATGTTAAATAATTATACAAAAATGATGTAGTAATTATTTTATTAAGAGATAAACCAAATAAATGGTTTTAAAAATAATAAAATAAATATTATATGAACTATTTAATGTGATACACTAATTTTATAGATACATATGAACTTTTATTAATATATTAATGCTTTTATTTCGAACATATCTTCTGTATATATTTTATTTAAATTCAAATAAATGAATAGTGTCAAAATTGACACTATTGTTATTTTACAAAAATAACATATTATAAAATTGTTTAAAAATCACAAATATATTTAAAAATTATAAATTTATATTTATATGGTCTATAATGTTATAAAGTAAACAATTATGGAAAATTTACAACAAATAAGTAATTATTTGTTATAATTTAAAATTTAGAATTTTATTACCACAAATAAACTTAAATAGATTAAATAAGGATAAATCAAAATGATAAGGTTTAAAATAAGATCCAAACATGTCTAAATTTGATTGGTTGATGAGATTACAACACTATCTCATCTAATCTTCGAATATGAGTCATTTTTGGAGGTTTTTAAGTGGGGTTAGATTTATTATAAATTAATATTTTTATGAATTCCTAAGGTGCCCCTCTCCTCCCTTATAAAAGGACACCTCCTCCCCCTCCTCCTCACACAAATTTGAGCACTCAAGCTCGGCCAAACCCTGCCAAAATCTCTTCTCCACTTCCCTAGAAACATCCTAGAGGTTCTGGTCTTCCTCAAAGACCAATTTTAGTGCCCTAAGAGGAGGTCTCAAAGAGGCGCTTCAAAGAAGAGGCAATTACTGTTACCAATTCTTTCATCTTTATTTCTTCTTCCACTTCTTCTTATTAGGTTGTTTCATTATGAAGTAATAACATCAGTATCACTCATATACTGATATGTTATTATAAGTATGAAACAACCTTATTTCACCATCTATCCATCCTACGGAAAAAGAAATCACCGCGCGTGCGTACGTACGGAATACCGTCTCCACGCCGTGGTGTAATCTATTTTCCACCACCACCTTACATGGATGGGTATAATGGTGTAAAGAATAACTATACATAGTTATTAAAACATCATATTGATTCTGATATATTGTATAATCCACTCCAATTCAGTTCAATATTTATGGAAATGATATCATCGCTCGTGCGTACGTACGGACTACCGTCTCCACGACGCGATGAGATTCATTCTCCATGTTAACCATTTTAGAATGATTATAAAGTATATATAAGAAATAATAATGAAATATATGAAATTATAAAGCTACTGAATTTATGTATATATATACATATGTATGTCATCTACTTACTTCCATTTCAAGATAATAAGGAAAGTAAAACAGTGTTCATGCGTACGTACGGACTACCGTCTCCATGAACGGTGTTTTTCATTTTATTTATCTATATATTATATATATATATATATACTGAATATATATGATATATAAATCATATTTTATATTCTGGAAGTAAGTAAATCATGATATAAGTAATAATGATGTCAAGAACAACAAGTCAAAACACCTACGATAAATGAAACGATTTTACCCAAAACGCTTCTTTAACATGGAATTTACAAAAGAACGGGTAATATAATGTCATAAGTGAACCATATATGATATCATAACAATGAATATGATTCTGTAATAAGTAAATAACATGATTTAAATCATTATACAGGAGGTTCGGACACTTACAAAGCAAGTCGGACCTAAGGTAAGGGAAATATCACAATCTCATTTTTATCCGAGATTGTTTGTACTTTGGTATTTACTGGGGTGTATTTTATCATCCACATCCATGTTTCCTCAATATGTCATATTATTTCCATCCTCCTATAATTTTTTTAAATCCAATTTTACCCTTCGGTGAGTTTTTAGTAAAAGATATGAACGGAATCTTTTGTCGTTTTTCGTACGAGGTACTTTTTGACTTTCCGACAAAAGTACGAGAAGAATGTTTTTTTAATGGCACAAACGGATTTTTACGGTTTTATAAAGCCTTATTTTCATGAAGCTTCCTCCAAAATATTTCATGACTATTTTTAAAAAAATCTCTTTCTTTTAAAATTGCATGATGTTTTGTGAAAAGAAATTGATTTTGAAGAAGAAAGGATATTTTCCTCAAGAAATCATTTCAAGTGTTTTATCAAAATTATTATCCATATAAGATAATAAAGGGTTCTGTTTCTATCCAAATTTTTACATTTATTTGACTATGTTGTGATGGAATTATGTTTATGAATTACTTTATCTTATATGAATGGTTTTATGATGTCATGTTGTTTAAGAATCCCATTTTTATTACATGGGTTATGCTATGATGTATGGATTATGATTTTGTGGCACACATAAGAATGGTTTCATTATGAGATGGGTGGGACCTATATCTCCCTCCAATGCATTGGGTAAAGATTTTATATCTCATGAGATAGACATGGCTGGAATGGTAGGTTATACCGGTTCAGTGAAACAGGACTGAAACGAGGGTTACTCGATTCAGAAAGGGACTTTGTCCACTAAGATAGTCTTGGCAATGAGTCATGACTAAAAAGAAATGATTATCTATGATTATGTGTGAATGCCACAAAGTTTCATGTTTTAAGTTATGATTATTGTGATTACATTTCACTACCATGATTTATCCCATGTTATGAAATTATGCTCTCTTTTGTAGGTTATGATTTCCAAAACGTTCTGTTCTTATGAATATGATGTGATTGATATTTCTTTTGTTTACCCTTACTGAGCATTTGAGCTCACCCTTTAATGTTTTCTTTTCCCCAGGATATAAAGAAAGGTTTTAGGTAAAAAAAAAGAAGATCTTTATGGGAGATGTTGAAGATCTTTCACCACGATTAGAAGATTATAGTCCGAGTTTCCAAAGACACTAAACTATTACGGTCCTTGTGTGTGTGTTTTTTGTAATGTACTAAGTATTCTGCAAAAGTAATGTAATGTCAATGTACATCAAGCTACGGGTTTCTACAGTTGGTATCAGAGGAAAGGTTTAGTCAACCTTTGGAAACTAGGATGCGAAAACGTTAGTGAGATCCCTAGAGATATTTCTAAGGTATGTCTTGGGATGTCCCTAAGGTTAAGTATACGTATAGGTTATAGTACTAGAATTACGCTAACGATCATAGAATTAAACCTAAGATGTTAGATATTGAAGGTACTACCCCTTTATATATGTTGTTTTCCCTAGCATGATTTTTGCCTCTCAAACTATTTTTTTTTTGGGTTTTAGAAAATGGCTGGAAATAAGATGATTTATGATAATGGAGGATATGATGGACAATGGAATGATATTCTTCATAATGAAATGGGATTTGGAAGTCCAAACATCATTATTATGCCGAATCAGCAATCCCATAATATGATCAATAAAGTAAAATTTGGTAAGCTTCCTGACTCGACTAATAAGAGAAAGATGGAGTTTCATGATGATCATAGAGGAAAGAAAGTTCAATTTCCCCTATGTAAATCATGTGGGAAGAGGCATCAAGGGGAATGTTTCAAGGGAACTGGAAGATGCTTTGGGTGTGGAAAAGAAGGACACAAATCAAGTAAGTGCAAAGGAAAAGGGTCAGTTAACACCATGGATGAGGATAATGGTATTGCTACGACATCAAAAATGATTAAGTGTTTTAAATGTGGAATGTATAAGCATTATGCAAACAAATGCCCTAAGGTAAAGACTAATGAAGAGAATCAGTATGGTCATATGGGTAGTATTTATGTGGATGATGATGAAGAGACAACAAATGATATGTGAGATGAAAGAATTTTTGAAGCTCGGTCAATGGTTTAAGAATGTAGTGGAATGATTACATGTTTATCATGTGTAATTTTGTATAAGTAATCTCATGCTACTATGGAATAAAGAGACATCTATGGATTGTTACACTGTTGTCTTTCCTTGAGTTTTGAAAGTGTATGATTAATGTTACCAGTATCTTTAAAAGGTTATTCATATATTTTTGGAATGTAGATGATATGTGCATAATGAAGGGATAAAGACAAAATTAAATGTTTGATAGTATTCATGAGTTCATGACTGATATAAGGAGAAGGTTATATCATGGTTTGAGTATATAGAATTTTTGGATTTTGGTATGTGGAAAGTGTTAACATTTAACTGCATTCATGTTTTCACTAAGGTTCAATGGGTATTCAAGAGAATACATGATTAAGGACTTTGAATGTTTAGAATGTGACCAACAAGACATATCTTATGGGTATGAACGATGGTATTAAATCTCTGGTAGTTGTTTTCACTATATTATGAGAGTGGACTGCAGTATTATGGGTAAGCCTAAAGATTGGAAGGGATTATGTTGGAATAAGTTAGTATTGTTTAAGGATAATAGTTTTTTTCGATATTATTGATGGGATGTTATAGTAATATAGTTTTAGAAAAAGGACAACCTGCAGGACGGGCAACAACCCATCGCTTCAGACAAGGCTGTGGGAATCGAACCCACAACCGAAGTGCGACTGGCCTTTATCGCCTACCACTGGCCTACAGGAAGTCCCTGTTTAGTAGAAACTAGTTTTATTATATTAAGCAGTATGATATATGAAATATAAGTCCATTTTAGGAACCATATATGATTAATCTCACTATAGATCGACTTATGTATATAATTTTTGCTAACCTTTTGTTTGAGACAGATGGAATGATCCGTCATTCTATCACATGATCTGATAACACTGCACGAATAACAAATTCAACTTTATTTATTTAAGAGATGAAGTGGAAATTGTTCAAGGCACGAACAATAGTGCGACTGTACCAAAATAAAGTAAGTATTTATTCTAATTCAAATTCTTCATCTTTAGGGAAATGATATTGAAAACCAAAAATGTTGTCCTAGTGATCTTATACCTGATGAATCGGATGGTACCTTAGATCGTCACAAATTTATGGATTTTTGATTGTTGGCTTTTCCATAGCCATGTTCTCTACCACTCTCCATCAGAACATGATGGTTAGATTTCTCTTCCATATACATATTTTCACCTATGTAGAAACCCAGTGATTAGTTTATTTGGGTAACCGTTACGTTTCATACTTTTGTTTTTAAAGATTGGTTTTGGTATTCCTTTTTACGATGTGGGTTTCTATCAAAGAAACTTTCAAATAGTAAACCATTTATAACCCCGACAAATTTCGAGGGCGAAATTCATTTTAAGGGGGGTAGAATGTAACACCCCGAGATTTCATGAAAAATATTATTTTAATTTCATTAATGTCTTATGTTGTATTCTACACCAAGATTACCTTGCGCTATACGCAACACCGTATTAGCTTGCAGTATACGCAACACTATTCTTGGACCGTGTTACACATAATTTTGATAATAGTTATTCTACGCAACATTGAGTATATATATATATATATATACTAAATGTATAAATGAAATATGGTTGGATTCTATTATATGAAACAATGAAGGATTCTTTCACAACACGCAACCCTGACTTGGCTTGCATTACACGCAATCGCGACCTTCCTCGATAGCGTGTGTTGTACGCAATACCGGGTTTTAATAAACAATGTTATATTATTATAATATTGTCATGAACTAGCCGTTATGAATAGTATTAACTAAATTTTGAATTTTATAACATTATTATTCATCTTACACGTTTCTAGAACATGGTATAAGAACAAAATAAATTTTTCGGGTAAAATAAGTATTTTTCAAAAAAATGCAGTTTTGCCGCCTTTGGATGGCGCACCCACTTTAAATCTGGTTTTTGACATGTTTATATGTTCAATTTGACAAAATAATATTCTTCTTCTGAATCAGGATATTAAAATTTACATTAGATAAAGTTTTTATATTTTTCCGAAAACTTTCATATTTTAATGAATAGTAAAAACACGCTATATTTTAATTAAAAACAACTTTTTTCATCGTAATATCTTTTGTGGTTAAATTATATTATTGAATGGTTTTAAAGTATAAATAGAATATATTTTTACCATTTAATATAATGTATGTCATTAGCATTGATTTTACCTTGAATTCGTAGGTTAAATCAATTCAATCTTTTGCAATGTTTTAAAGAAAAACCCGTTTTCTTTCGACAACAGGATTAATTTTAATTTAATTTCTGCATCTTTTTTGTATTGAATTTGGAAAAATGGATTCCATATTTGGAATCAGTGGGTCCAAATTATGTTAATAAGCTACTTTTTATTTTTGGGAATTATGAATAGTAACTACGGTAAATTTTATTTACCATAGTTAAAGGTAAATTGGGTAATTAAGGGTAAATATAATATTCTAAAATTACCCTAACAAATGTCAAAATCCTATTGGATGACTAAAAGTCGACCCATATCACCTAAGGGTCGAATTAGAATCATTTAATGGACATTTTTCTATGAAAATAACTTAATTATTATTAAAACCAAAGAAAGTGACAACATGTCACTCTCTTAAATCTTATAAGTATATTAATTTTAATTTAGTGATAAACTTCATGAAACTTCGAACATGAATAGTCTCCAGAAATATAATTAAATTATCTACATCATATAAATTTATTTATAATTTTTAGGGATTAAATAATTATCATTAATTATGAAACAATAGTGATGCAGAAATTGTTTATCTAGTGAAAAATCAAGAATATTGTCTTTATTAAACTAATAGTGACAATAAAATGCACAAATACCTAACCAAAACTTATTGGCCATGTAAATGTAAACCATAATCATACAATGGTCGAATATTTGACCATTTGGAGCCTTATAAAAGCGATTATGACCCTTATATTATTTTATTTTAAATGATGCCAAAGTTGTCACCTTCATAATTTAATAAATATAACAATTTAAATATTGTGATTTTAAGATGATAAATTCGAGTAAAAGTATTATTGTGAAAGGTAATATATTTATCTTAATCATAGGATTTTATTTTAAATTTTTATACAACAAATTATTATATTAAATAATTATACAAAAATAATGTAGTAATTATTTTATTAAGAGATAAACCAAATAAATGGTTTTTAAAATAATAAAATAAATATTATATGAACTATTTAATGTGATAAACTAATTTTATAGATACATATGAACTTTTATTAATATATTAAAGCTTTTAGTTCGAACATATCTTCTGTATATATTTTATTTAAATTCAAATAAATGAATAGTGTCAAAATTGACACTATTGTTATTTTACAAAAATAACATATTATAAAATTGTTTAAAAATCACAAAAATATTTAAAAATTATAATTTTATATTTATATGGTCTATAATGTTATAAAGTAAACAATTATGGAAAATTCACAACAAATAAGTAATTATTTGTTATAATTTAAAATTTAGAATTTTATTACCACAAATAAACTTAAATAGATTAAATAAGGATAAATCAAAATGATAAGGTTTAAAATAAGATCCAAACATGTCTAAATTTGATTGGTTGATGAGTTTACAACACTATCTCATCTAAGCTTCGAATATGAGTCATTTTTGGAGGTTTTTAAGTGGGGTTAGATTTATTATAAATTAATATTTTTATGAATTCCTAAGGTGCCCCTCTCCTCCCTTATAAAAGGACACCTCCTCCCCCTCCTCCTCACACAAATTTGAGCACTCAAGCTCGGCCAAACCCTGACAAAATCTCTTCTCCACTTCCCTAGAAACATCCTACAGGTTCTGGTCTTCCTCAAAGACCAATTTTAGTGCCCTAAGAGGAGGTCTCAAAGAGGCGCTTCAAAGAAGAGGCAATTACCGTTACCAATTCTTTCATCTTTATTTCTTCTTCCACTTCTTCTTATTAGGTTGTTTCATTATGAAGTAATAACATCAGTATCACTCATATACTGATATGTTATTATAATTATGAAACAACCTTATTTCACCATCTATCCATCCTACGGAAAAAGAAATCACCGCGCGTGCGTACGTACGGAATACCGTCTCCACGCCGTGGTGTAACCTATTTTCCACCACCACCTTACATGGATGGGTATAATGGTGTAAAGAATAACTATACATAGTTATTAAAACATCATATTGATTCTGATATATTGTATAATCCACTCCAATTCAGTTCAATATTTATGGAAATGATATCATCGCTCGTGCGTACGTACGGACTACCGTCTCCACGACGCGATGAGATTCATTCTCCATGCTAACCATTTAAGAATGATTATAAAGTATATATAAGAAATAATAATGAAATATATGACATTATAAAGCTACTGGATTTATGTATATATATACATATGTATGTCATCTACTTACTTCCATTTCAAGACTATAAGGAAAGTAAAACAGCGTTCATGCGTACGTACGGACTACCGTCTCCATGAACGGTGTTTTTCATTTTATTTATCTATCTATTATATATATATATATATACTGAATATATATGATATATAAATCATATTTTATATTCTGGAAGAAAATAAATCATGATATAAGTAATAATGATGTCAAGAACAACAAGTCAAAACACCTACGATAAATGAAACGATTTTACCCAAAACGCTTCTTTAACATGGAATTTACAAAAGAACGGGTAATATAATGTCATAAGTGAACCATATATGATATCATAACAATGAATATGATTCTGTAATAAGTAAATAACATGATTTAAATCATTATACAGGAGGTTCGGACACTTACAAAGCAAGTCGGACCTAAGGTAAGGGAAATATCACAATCTCATTTTTATCCGAGATTGTTTGTACTTTGGTATTTACTGGGGTGTATTTTATCATCCACATCCATGTTTCCTCAATATGTCATATTATTTCCATCCTCCTACAATTTTTTTAAATCCAATTTTACCCTTCGGTGAGTTTTTAGTAAAAGATATGAAAGGAATCTTTTGTCGTTTTTCGTACGAGGTACTTTTTGACTTTCCGACAAAAGTACGAGAAGAATGTTTTTTTAATGGCACAAACGGATTTTTACGGTTTTATAAAGCCTTATTTTCATGAAGCTTCCTCCAAAATATTTCATGACTATTTTTAATAAAATCTCTTTCTTTTAAAATTGCATGATGTTTTGTGAAAAGAAATTGATTTTGAGGAAGAAAGGATATTTTCCTCAAGAAATCATTTCAAGTGTTTTATCAAAATTATTATCCATATAAGATAATAAAGGGTTCTGTTTCTATCCAAATTTTTACATTTATTTGACTATGTTGTGATGGAATTATGTTTATGAATTACTTTATCTTATATGAATGGTTTTATGATGTCATGTTGTCTAAGAATCCCATTTTTATTACATGGGTTATGCTATGATGTATGGTTTATGATTTTGTGGCACACATAAGAATGGTTTCATTATGAGATGGGTGGGACCTATATCTCTCTCCAATGCATTGGGTAAAGATTTTATATCTCATGAGATAGACATGGCTGGAATGGTAGGTTATACCGGTTCAGTGAAACAGGACTGAAACGAGGGTTACTCGATTCAGAAAGGGACTTTGTCCACTAAGATAGTCTTGGCAATGAGTCATGACTAAAAAGAAATGATTATCTATGATTATGTGTGAATGCCACAAAGTTTCATGTTTTAAGTTATGATTATTGTGATTACATTTCACTACCATGATTTATCCCATGTTATGAAATTATTCTCTCTTTTGTAGGTTATGATTTCCAAAACGTTCTGTTCTTATGAATATGATGTGATTGATATTTCTTTTGTTTACCCTTACTGAGCATTTGAGCTCACCCTTTTATGTTTTCTTTTCCCCAGGATATAAAGAAAGGTTTTAGGTAAAAAAAAGAAGATCTTTATGGGAGATGTTGAAGATCTTTCACCACGATTAGAAGATTATAGTCCGAGTTTCCAAAGACACTAAACTATTACGGTCCTTGTGTGAGTGTTTTTTGTAATGTACTAAGTATTCTGCAAAAGTAATGTAATGTCAATGTACATCAAGCTACGGGTTTCTACAGTTGGTATCAGAGAAAAGGTTTAGTCAACCTTTGGAAACTAGGATGCGAAAACGTTAGTGAGATCCCTAGAGATATTTCTAAGGTATGTCTAGGGATGTCCCTAAGGTTAAGTATACGTATAGGTTATAGTACTAGAATTACGCTAACGATCATAGAATTAAACCTAAGATGTTAGATATTGAAGGTACTACCCATTTATATATGTTGTTTTCCCTAGCATGATTTTTGCCTCTCACACTATTTTTTTTGGGTTTTAGAAAATGGCTGGAAATAAGATGATTTATGATAATGGAGGATATGATGGACAATGGAATGATATTCTTCATAATGAAATGGGATTTGGAAGTCCAAAAATCATTTTTATGCCGAATCAGCAATCTCATAATATGATCAATAAAGTAAAATTTGGTAAGTTTCCTGACTCGACTAATAAGAGAAAGATGGAGTTTCATGATGATCATAGAGGAAAGAAAGTTCAATTTCCCCTATGTAAATCATGTGGGAAGAGGCATAAAGGGGAATGTTTCAAGGGAACTGGAAGATGCTTTGGGTGTGGAAATGAAGGACACAAATCAAGTAAGTGCAAAGGAAAAGGGTCAGTTAACACCATGGATGAGGATAATGGTATTGCTACGACATCAAAAATGGTTAAGTGATTTAAATGTGGAATGTATGGGCATTATGCAAACAAATGCCCTAAGGTAAAGACTAATGAAGAGAATCATTATGGTCATATGGGTAGTATTTATGTGGATGATGATGAAGAGACAACAAATGATATGTGAGATGAAAGAATTTTTGAAGCTCGGTCAATGGTTTAAGAATGTAGTGGAATGATTACATGTTTATCATGTGTAATTTTGTATAAGTAATCTCATGCTACTATGGAATAAAGAGACATCTATGGATTGTTACACTGTTGTCTTTCCTTGAGTTTTGAAAGTGTATGATTAATGTTACCAGTATCTTTAAAAGGTTATTCATATATTTTTGGAATGTAGATGATATGTGCATAATGAAGGGATAAAGAGAAAATTAAATGTTTGATAGTATTCATGAGTTCATGACTGATATAAGGAGAAGGTTATATCATGGTTTGAGTATATTGAATTTTTGGATTTTGGTATGTGGAAAGTGTTAACATTTAACTGCATTCATGTTTTCACTAAGGTTCAATGGGTATTCAAGAGAATACATGATTAAGGACTTTGAATGTTTAGAATGTGACCAACAAGACATATCTTATGGGTATGAACGATGGTATTAAATCTCTGGTAGTTGTTTTCACTATATTATGAGAGTGGACTGCAGTATTATGGGTAAGCCTAAAGATTGGAAGGGATTATGTTGGAATAAGTTAGTATTGTTTAAGGATAGAAGTTTTTTTCGATATTATTGATGGGATGTTATAGTAATATAGTTTTAGAAAAAGGACAACCTGCAGGACGGGCAACAACCCATCGCTTCGGACAAGGCTGTGGGAATCAAACCCACAACCGAAGTGCGACTGGCCTTTATCGCCTACCACTGGCCTACAGGAAGTCCCTGTTTAGTAGAAACTAGTTTTATTATATTAAGCAGTATGATATATGAAATATAAGTCCATTTTAGGAACCATATATGATTAATCTCACTATAGATCGACTTATGTATATAATTTTTGCTAACCTTTTGTTTGAGACAGATGGAATGATCCGTCATTCTATCACATGATCTGATAACACTGCACGAATAACAAATTCAACTTCATTTATTTAAGAGATGAAGTGGAAATTGTTCAAGGCACGAACAATAGTGCGACTGTACCAAAATAAAGTAAGTATTTATTCTAATTCAAATTCTTCATCTTTAGGGAAATGATATTGAAAACCAAAAATGTTGTCCTAGTGATCTTATACCTGATGAATCGGATGGTACCTTAGATCGTCACAAATTTATGGATTTTTGATTGTTGGCTTTTCCATAGCCATGTTCTCTACCACTCTCCATCAGAACATGATGGTTAGATTTCTCTTCCATATACATATTTTCATCTATGTAGAAACCCAGTGATTAGTTTATTTGGGTAACCGTTACGTTTCATACTTTTGTTTTTAAAGATTGGTTTTGGTATTCCTTTTTATGATGTGGGTTTCTATCAAAGAAACTTTCAAATAGTAAACCATTTATAACCCCGACAAATTTCGAGGGCAAAATTCATTTTAAGGGGGGTAGAATGTAACACCCCGAGATTTCATGAAAAATATTATTTTAATTTCATTAATGTCTTATGTTGTATTCTACACCAAGATTACCTTGCGCTATATGCAACACCGTATTAGCTTGCAGTATACGCAACACTATTCTTGGACCGTGTTACACATAATTTTGATAATAGTTATTCTACGCAACATTGAGTATATATATATATATATACTAAATGTATAAATGAAATATGGTTGGATTCTATTATATGAAACAATGAAGGATTCTTTCACAACACGCAACCCTGACTTGGCTTGCATTACACGCAATCGCGACCTTCCTCGATAGCGTGTGTTGTACGCAATACCGGGTTTTAATAAACAATGTTTATTATTATAATATTGTCATGAACTAGCCGTTATGAATAGTATTAACTAAATTTTGAATTTTATAACATTATTATTCATCTTACACGTTTCTAGAACATGGTATAAGAACAAAATAAATTTTTCGGGTAAAATAAGTATTTTTCAAAAAAATGCAGTTTTGCCGCCTTTGGATGGCGCACCCACTTTAAATCTGGTTTTTGACATGTTTATATGTTCAATTTGACAAAATAATATTCTTCTTCTGAATCAGGATATTAAAATTTACATTAGATAAAGTTTTTATATTTTTCCGATAACTTTCATATTTTAATGAATAGTAAAAACACGCTATATTTTAATTAAAAACAACTTTTTTCATCGTAATATCTTTTGTGGTTAAATTATATTATTGAATGGTTTTAAAGTATAAATAGAATATATTTTTACCATTTAATATAATGTATGTCATTAGCATTGATTTTACCTTGATTTCGTAGGTTAAATCAATTCAATCTTTTGCAATGTTTTAAAGAAAAACCCGTTTTCTTTCGACAACGGGATTAATTTTAATTTAATTTCTGCATCTTTTTTGTATTGAATTTGGAAAAATGGATTCCATATTTGGAATCAGTGGGTCCAAATTATGTTAATAAGCTACTTTTTATTTTTGGGAATTATGAATAGTAACTACGGTAAATTTTATTTACCATAGTTAAAGGTAAATTGGGTAATTAAGGGTAAATATAATATTCTAAAATTACCCTAACAAATGTAAAAATCCTATTGGATGACTAAAAGTCGACCCATATCACCTAAGGGTTGAATTAGAATCATTTAATGGACATTTTTCTATGAAAATAACTTAATTATTATTAAAACCAAAGAAAGTGACAACATGTCACTCTCTTAAATCTTATAAGTATATTAATTTTAATTTAGTGATAAACTTCATGAAACTTCGAACATGAATAGTCTCCAGAAATATAATTAAATTATCTACATCATATAAATTTATTTATAATTTTTAGGGATTAAATAATTATCATTAATTATGAAACAATAGTGATGCAGAAATTGTTTATCTAGTGAAAAATCAAGAATATTGTCTTTATTAAACTAATAGTGACCATAAAATGCACAAATACCTAACCAAAACTTATTGGCCATGTAAATGTAAACCATAATCATACAATGGTAGAATATTTGACCATTTGGAGCCTTATAAAAGCGATTATGACCCTTATATTATTTTATTTTAAATGATGCCAAAGTTGTCACCTTCATAATTTAATAAATATAACAATTTAAATATTGTGATTTTAAGATGATAAATTCGAGTAAAAGTATTATTGTGAAAGGTAATATATTTATCTTCATCATAGGATTTTATTTTAAATTTTTATACAACAAAGTAGTATATTAAATAATTATACAAAAATAATGTAGTAATTATTTTATTAAGAGATAAACCAAATAAATGGTTTTTAAGATAATAAAATAAATATTATATGAACTATTTAATGTGATAAACTAATTTTATAGATACATATGAACTTTTATTAATATATTAAAGCTTTTAGTTCGAACATATCTTCTGTATATATTTTATTTAAATTCAAATAAATGAATAGTGTCAAAATTGACACTATTGTTATTTTACAAAAATAACATATTATAAAATTGTTTAAAAATCACAAAAATATTTAAAAATTATAATTTTATATTTATATGGTCTATAATGTTATAAAGTAAACAATTATGGAAAATTCACAACAAATAAGTAATTATTTTTTATAATTTAAAATTTAGAATTTTATTACCACAACTAAACTTAAATAGATTAAATAAGGATAAATCAAAATGATAAGGTTTAAAATAAGATCCAAACATGTCTAAATTTGATTGGTTGATGAGATTACAACACTATATCATATAATCATCGAATATGAGTCATTTTGGGAGGTTTTTAAGTGGGGTTAGATTTATTATAAATTAATACTTTTAAGAATTCCTAAGGTGCCCCTCTCCTCCCTTATAAAAGGACACCTCCTCCCCCTCCTCCTCACACCAATTTGAGCACTCAAGCTCATCCAACCCCTGCCAAAATCTCTTCTCCACTTCCCTAGAAACATCCTAGAGGTTCTGGTCTTTCTCAAAGACCAATTTTAGTGCCCTAAGAGGAGGTCTCAAAGAGGCGCTTCAAAGAAGAGGTAATTACCGTTACCAATTCTTTCATCATTATTTCTTCTTCCACTTCTTCTTCTTAGGTTGTTTCATTATGAAGTAATAACATCATTATCACTCATATACTGATATGTTATTATAATTATGAAATAATCTTATTTCACCATCTATCCATCCTACGGAAAAAGAAATCACCGCGCGTGCGTACGTACGGAATACCGTCTCCACGCCGTGGTGTAATCTATTTTCCACCACCACCTTACATGGATGGGTATAATGTTGTAAAGAATAACTATACATAGTTATTACAACATCATATTGATTCTGATATATTGTATAATCCACTCCAATTCAGTTCAATATTTATGGAAATGATATCATCGCTCGTGCGTACGTACGGACTACCGTCTCCACGACGCGATGAGATTCTTTCTCCATGTTAACCATTTAAGAATGATTATAAAGTATATATAAGAAATAATAATGAAATATATGACATTATAAAGCTACTGGATTTATGTATATATATACATATGTATGTCATCTACTTACATCCATTTCAAGACAATAAGGAAAGTAAAACAGCGTTCATGCGTACGTACGGACTACCGTCTCCATGAACGGTGTTTTTCATTTTATTTATCTATCTATTATATATATATATACTGAATATATATGATATATAAATCATATTTTATATTCTGAAAGTAAGTAAATCATGATATAAGTAATAATTATGTCAAGAACAACAAGTCAAAACACCTACGATAAATGAAACGATTTTACCCAAAATGCTTCTTTAACATGGAATTTACAAAAGAACGTGTAATATAATGTCATAAGTGAACCATATATGATATCATAACAATGAATATGATTCTGTAATAAGTCAATAACATGATTTAAATCATTATACAGGAGGTTCGGACACTTACAAAGCAAGTCGGACCTAAGGTAAGGGAAATATCACAATCTCATTTTTATCCGAGATTGTTTGTACTTTGGTATTTACTGGGGTGTATTTTATCATCCACATCCATGTTTCCTCAATATGTCATATTATTTCCATCCTCCTACAATTTTTTTAAATCCAATTTTACCCTTCGGTGAGTTTTTAGTAAAAGATATGAAAGGAATCTTTTGTCGTTTTTCGTACGAGGTACTTTTTGACTTTCCGACAAAAGTACGTGAAGAATGTTTTTTTAACGGCACGAACGGATTTTTACGGTTTTATAAAGCCTTATTTTCATGAAGCTTTCTCCAAAATATTTCATGACTATTTTTAATAAAATCTCTTTCTTTTAAAATTGCATGATGTTTTGTGAAAACAAATTGATTTTGAAGAAGAAAGGATATTTTCCTCAAGAAATCATTTCAAGTGTTTTATCAAAATTATTATCCATATATGATAATAAAGGGTTCTGTTTCTATCCAAATTTTTACATTGATTTGACTATGTTGTGATGGAATTATGTTTATGAATTACTTTATCTTATATGAATGGTTTTATGATGTCATGTTGTTTAAGAATCCCATTTTTATTACATGGGTTATGCTATGATGTATGGTTTATGATTTTGTGGAACACATAATAATGGTTTCATTATGAGATGGGTGGGACCTATATCTCCCTCCAATGCATTGGGTAAAGATTTTATATCTCATGAGATAGACATGGCTGGAATGGTAGGTTATACCGGTTCAGTGAAACAGGACTGAAACGAGGGTTACTCGATTCAGAAAGGGACTTTGTCCACTAAGATAGTCTTGGCAATGAGTCATGACTAACAAGAAATGATTATCTATGATTATGTGTGAATGCCACAAAGTTTCATGTTTTAAGTTATGATTATTGTGATTACATTTCACTACCATGATTTATCCCATGTTATGAAATTATGCTCTCTTTTGTAGGTTATGATTTCCAAAACGTTCTGTTCTTATGAATATGATGTGATTGATATTTCTTTTGTTTACCCTTACTGAGCATTTGAGCTCACCCTTTTATGTTTTCTTTTCCCCAGGATATAAAGAATGGTTTTAGGTAAAAAAAATAAGATCTTTATGGGAGATGTTGAAGATATTTCACCACGATTAGAAGATTATAGTCCGAGTTTCCAAAGACACTAAACTATTACGGTCCTTGTGTGTGTGTTTTTTGTAATGTACTAAGTATTCTGCAAAAGTAATGTAATGTCAATGTACGTCAAGCTACGGGTTTCTACACACACCTTCTCACTTGAACTTCACACTTTTGTTCAATGTGTTTACACACTTAAATGTGTGTTATACTTTGTGTGAGTCTTCTTCTTCTTCCAAGTGTGTCTATTCCACTTAGAGCACACACATAGGTTCGGCCACTTCACTTTGTTGTTTTGCACACACAACTTTGTTCTTTGCTTTCCACACACACAATGAGTGTGTACTTGGCCTCCACTATTTTTTCACACACCCAAGCTATCCTCAGCCTTCTTTTCAAATGCACACACACACAAAGTGTGGTGGTCTTCTTTGTTTGCACAAGGCTACGGCCTTTCTCTTCTTTTTGCACACAAGGCACAAAGGCCTCGGGTTCTCCTCAACTTTGCACACCTACTGCCCGAGGTGCTCTTCTTTCACTTGGCACACAAGAAAAAGGGTCTCGGGCTCCACTTGTCTTCAACAGCCACGCAAGGCTTGGGTGCACAAGGTAAGGGCCGCACAAGGTGCATGAGCACCACAGGCACGGAAGGCTTGGTGCGGCCTCTCTTCCTCAACACTGCCGCGCAAGCCTCAACAAAGGACAAGGCGCGCAGGTCTCAACAAACCACAAGGGCGCGCAATGTGCTTGCGGCCTCACGTCTTCCTACAGCGCAAAGGGAAGGCACGCAAGGGACACCTTCCTTTCTTCTTTCACGCAAGAAGTGTGCAAAAGGAACCTCACGGAGCAAGGGGTGCTCCGGGCTTCACTGCCGCGCAAGTGGTGCGTGCAGGCTGTTCTTCGCTAAGCACCGAGGCTTCGCGGGACTTCAGATCTTCAACAAAGATTCAGCAAGCAGCACAGAGGGCTCGACCTCATTTTTATAGGCAGAGACGGTGCCAGTCATCCGTGTGATCCAACTCAAAATCCCGAGATCTTCGGATCTTCAAAAATATTTCCAAATCTTGATTTTTATTCTCGGTTTCACGCAGGCTTCCTTTTCTTTTCCTTCTTCACGTTTATGCGTTTTTGAACGTGTGCATGCCTCTGTTTAGGCTCATGCATGCAAAGCATGCTCTCCACGTGGCCTCGGCATTATATTTTTCCTCGGCCGAACTCGAAATCCTCATCACCCTGCATGCATGCTTATTTTATTGCATGGTCGTGTTCGGTGTGGAGAGACGAGCTCAATGGAGCCTTCGAATTCGGCAATGGTGGCCGGGAACTCGAAATCCGTCGTCGGGGTGGCCTCTGGTTCGACGGAGGCGTCGGAGGAGGCTTCAGTCGAGCTCAACGAAGGAGACGACGCTGGGAGCCGTCGGATCAGGCGATCAATTTTCCTCGGACGTCCTGGATCAAATCATCTCGCCGCGGATCAGATGTGCGGCTCGGATCTGGCGCGCGATCGATCGTGCGGCTGGGATTCGCTCCCGGTGAAATTTCCGCGTCCCACATCGAAACGGGCCGCGATTTATTCACGCTTTATCACCCTGGCGCTCTCCACAGCTCGGCAATTGAACTTCCAACCCTCTCGGTGCCGCCCCGCACCGAGTTCTCCCTGCGGGCGCGCTCTGCGCCCACTCTGCTCCCTGCGGGCGCGCTACTGGCACCCACTATACACACTCGGGTGCGCGGGCTTCACCACCGCGTGCCCTCGGGGCAAATACACGGCCTCTGCCGCGCTCCTCCGGGCGTGCCCCAGGCGCCCATGCGGTGTCCTAGGTGTGCGCCCTGTCGCCCTGGCTCACCCCACGGGTTCCCCCGGGCGTGGTGCCCTAGTGCCCATGGCCTTGGGGTTGAACCCTCAAGGTGCCTTGGTTGGCCATATTTTTTGGCAAAGGGACAGAATAATACTTTTTATAAAAACAAAGTACTCCCAAGTGAAATATGCCAAATGCCACTTAAGCCATCTTCCTCTTCATTTATTCTCATCTTCTTCTTAAGAATTCCATTACTTCTCCTCATATGATCTTCACTTAGGATATGGAATTCAAAAGGTTTCTTCTTAATCTTCCTCATCTCCTCTTCCATATGTGTTCAATACTTAGGAGGGACTTCTTCAACTGAATCTCATAAGTCACACATGTTCTTCAACATTCTTCATTGATCTAATCAGAGATCAATTGGATCTTCTTCTGATTCACATGCACTAAGAGTTAGTACATGGACTTCTTTAATCCACTTCATCCACTTCATCCACTTAGAAGTTGTGGATGGATCTCTTGCTTCTCCTCATGCATTGTCAATACAATGCATGGTCTTCTAACCTTTTTGTGACTTTGTATCATCAGGATACAAGTACTATGAACTTAAAGATCAGCTCAACAATCGTCTAATATTACTAGAGAATGTTTCAACCACATCTCCTATGCCACTTAGTGAATCTCCTAAGTGTCATGCATCTTAGTACCATGGCCATTCTCCTTCACCACCAACACCATCACAACCTTTGGCATTCACATCATGACAATTCTTGACATCCATTCATTCCAAGACAACTTCATGCCTCATTGACAACAAATGCAACACAGTGCACTTCACTATCCACCCTTTGAATAACATGTCACCATACGTGCGTACGTACGGCTTACCGTCTCCATGTCGTGGAGAAATTGTTATTAAATATAATATTATTTGGATGGGTATAATAATGATGTGTAACTCATGTAAATAACAAATATATCATGTTAATGATTCATTATATATGATATACCGTCCATTTATATATTATTTTAATATCAAAAGAATGATATTGTCGCTCGTGTGTACGTACGGACTACCGTCTCCACGAACGCGATGAGATTCATTCTCCATCGTATCCATTAAAGTATAATTATCATTTGATGATTTAAAAAATGATGTTTAAGGACTTGATATCATTCTGGATATGAATAATATACAACCTATCCTTTACAAACATGTCTTACGTAACAAAACATATAAAAGAAAACAAGTAAGTTAACACCCGAAACAATGATAATACTAAGATATTATTATCAAATCAATATTAAAAGATCATATATGATATCATATTAATGTATATGATTCTTGTATAATTTAATAACAATTATTTCACCATTATACAGGAGGTTAACCTACCCCAACCAAGGAAAAGTACAAGGTAAGGGGTTTTCATCTCACTCCTTATTCCCGTGAGATTCATGCCATATTGCCACAATCACCTTTTGTGTGGTGTATGTACTGCCCATAATTATATTCTTTGTGTAATACACTCTAATTTATGTGTATTTACATATTCATTGTATGATACCTTTTTCATGGGTTGTATTTTTCATAAGTTACCAAATTGGTAAGGGGTATTTCACAATCTCTTCATTATCCGAGGTTGTTTATATGTAATAATCTACTGGGATCTCTTTATCATCCACATTCATGTTTCCTCAAAATGTATTTCAAAACATTTTTATTATTTACAAGAATATGGGTTAACGTCATTTATACCCTTTTTTGACTTTTTATAAGAGGAATATTTCCATCGTTGTCAAAACAAGGTCCTTTTTAACGTTTTCGACAGAATTAAGGTAAGAATGTTTTTTTAACTTATACGGCGAGTGCGGTTATTTTCTGCCGTTATAAAATCTTCAAAGTTTTCCTTACAAGCTTATAAGAATATTTTCAAGAAAATGTTTTATTTTATATGGCTCTTAAATGATTTCAAAAATAGAAAGAGATATTTCTCTAAAAAGTGTTTTGATTTCATCTATGTCAACATCCTTTAATGGATTTTACGCTTATTTGAAGTTGATTTATTATTGACATTTCGTATGCTATTTTTAATACGAATGTTTATGTTATGTTTAAACCTTTTCATATGGGAATGCATTGGACTTAATATGTGACGGGTGGAGCCCGCTATAGCTCCTCGATGCATCGGTAGGTCTCATGAGACAAACTAGTGTCTTGGCACAAGGCCTTGGCAAAATATTATTTGTAGTCTTGGCACGAGGCCTTGGATATGTGGTTATGATAGTCTGGCATTATGCATTCCAACATTATGAAAGTCGTTATTGATATTGCATGTGATTATTTGATTAGTAGAATATCCATGTGAACAAGTAAATGGCATTATTTCATTTTACTTTTTCCATACTATGTTGAAGTTCAAGTTTAAAAGGCTTTTGTTTTAGTTATACATAGCCTTAAATGTTTATTCTTATTTATGAAAGTTTCCGGTATATTGTTATCCTTACTGGGCATTTGAGCTCACCCCTTTTCTATGTTTTATTTTTCCCAGGAAGTGAAGAAGTAAATAATGAATGACCTGCATGGATATTATGTGGGGATATGAGTGTGGTTTATGGAGACAATAAGTTGTAGTAGTAGTTTTTCATTTTATGATGTAATGTAAGACTTATGAATATATCTAGTGTTTCCAAGGCTACTAAACCAATCGGTCTTTTGAGATTTGATCTTTCTTGTGATCATGCCAATGTTATATAATAATGCACCGACTCTGGGTAACTAGGTTCAGGGCGTTACAGTTGGTATCAAAGGAAGTTTAGTACAAACCGTGGAAGCTAGATTTAGATAAACTCTAATTAGATCACGTAGACCTAAGATGAACTTTGAGGATTAGTATAGAAGAACTTCCTATAATTTTGGTATTGTAGTGATTTTGTGAGTTTTCCGAGCAATACATCCCTGTCTGGATACGAGCAGGTAGAGGCGGCTCTGGCACAGATGTACCTAGGGGTAAAACCCGAAAACACCACTTTGAGCTAGACTCGAATGGGAATTGGTGCACGAAAACGGGCCTTGCTGCACTCTTGGTTACGACACTCCCAGGGGATATACTTAGGATAACTCTCATTTTCTTTACAAATCATTATGAAGGGTTTATGAGTATATACTTCCTCAAAGAAAACATTTTTATGATTATGGATTATATCCATAAATAGTTCAATTTATGTTAAGTGTTTTATAAGTATGGGATTATGTATTTTGATTCATAAACTGATCTAGTTTATGCCATTGTTTAGAAATGGCACCTAGTGGAAGAAATGGAAACTGTATCAATGCATGCACTCCATGTAGGGATTTCCCTCCTGCTCAAGATAATTATAGTGGAGCTGGTGAGAAACTGGTGTCGATCAGCTAATTACCATACTGGGACAACTTACTCAGGTTATGAATAATAACCTTACCCATATGGAGCACCCTGATCCACAGTGTGGAGGATCAACGTTAGATCAATTCATGAGGCAACAACCACCAACGTTCAATGGGAGTACAAATCCCTTAGTAGCTGAGCAATGGATAAATTCCCTAGAGAAAATATTTCAGGCTTTGGGGAGCAGTGAAAGGGAAAAAGTTATCATGGCAGTTTACCGACTCACTGGAGATGCTGATCAATGGTGGTCATTAATTAAAAATATGAAGGAAGATGATGAAGTATCAAATATGGAATGGAGGGAGTTCAAAGATCTGTTTTTAGAAAAATACTTTCCTCGCGACCATCGAGCAGATATGGAAAGACAATTTCGAAGTCTGAGACAGAAGGAGGATGAGAATGTCACAAAGTATGAGGCTAACTTTACAAGGTTATCAAGGTATGCTGGTGATTATATACGTAACCCAAGAAGTAAAATTGATAGTTTCTTTGATGGGTTACAACCATTTCTCCGTCGAGCATTAGTCTCACAATCATTTTCGTCGTACGAAGACATTGTCTCATGTGCTATCAAGAACGAAAAGGAATTCTCTAAGTCTTATGACTTTAAAGCAAAGCAAGAGAAGAAGAGACCTGCTGATCAATCTGGGAATGGAAATAAGGGGAAGAAGGGAAAGGTTGAATATCCATCTTGTGGTAAATGCGGGAAGAAACAACCTGGTACTTGCTTGAAGGGAATGGGAGTCTATTACAAGTGTGGTGGAAAAGGTCACCAAGCTCGTGATTGCAAGGGGAAGAAGGAAGCTACCAATGTTCAGTGATACAATTGCAGGGAGATGGGGCATTATGCAAATTCATTTCCTAAGCGTCATAAGAACATACCTCAGAAAAGGCCAAGGGATCAAGGCCAGGCTTATGCTATCACTACTGCTGAGGTAGAAGCTCCGAAAGATGTGGTGGCAGGTAATTTAATGGTTTCCTCAAGTTTAGCAAATACATTATTTGACTCTGGAACATCGCATTGTTTCATATCTTCCTAGTTTTCTAAGAAAATTAGATATTTCCAATTTGATTTAATAAGGGAATTGTCAGTTAAAACTCCTAAGGGAAGTATCATTGCAACAAAGTTTTCTGAATCAGTCCCCATTAGAGCACATAAATGTTCTTTATCTGCTGATCTCGTCGTCATACCTATGATTGAGTTTGATATAATCCTCGGTATGGACTGGCTTTCGAACTATGGTGTGAAGATTTATTGTAAGAAGAAAGTGGTTACGATTCTTGATCATAATGATAAGGAACGCCTTATATTTAGAGCAGAATCGTCACCACCTAATTCTTATTTAGATCCACCCCCAGTAGCTCAACTTAATTCAATTATTGGGGAGGAAGAGAATGAAAGAACTGTCGGTGAGGAAAGGAATGTTCAAATAGAGGATGTACCTGTTGTGAAAGAATTTGTAGATGTATTTCTAGAAGATTTACCTGGACATCCTCCAGAACGAGAAGTTGAGTTTTCCATTGATTTGATTCCTGGATCAAGGCCTATATCAAAGACCCCTTATAGAATGGCCACTGTAGAATCAGTGAAACTAAAGAAACAACTAGAGGAATTGAGTAATAAGGGATTTATTCGCCCTAGTGTTTCTCCATGGGGAGCCCCTGTTCTTTTTGTTAAAAAGAAAGATGGATCTATGAGGTTATGTATCGACTACAGGGAGATCAATGCTATAACGATAAAGAACAAGTATCCCCTACCTCGTATTGATGATTTATTTGACCAACTACATGGAGCTCAATACTTTTCAAAGATTGACCTTCGATCTGGATACCATCAGTTGTGTGTGAAGAAAGAAGACATTTCGAAGACAGCATTTCGAACCAGGTACGGGCATTACGAGTTTACCATAATGCCATTTGGATTGACTAATGCACCATCTGTATTCATGGATCTTATGAATAGAGTTTTCAAGGAGTATCTCGATGAATTTGTGGTGGTATTTATTGATGATATCTTGGTATACTCTAAAACCTACGAAGATCATGAAAATCACTTGCACATTATCTTGAAGACTCTGAGGAGGCATGAATTATATGGGAAGTTTAGCAAGTGTGAATTCTGGCTTCAGGAGATTTCTTTTCTTGGCCATATTGTCTCTAAAGATGGAATCTCTGTTGATCCTTCTATGACCAAGGCAATCCAAGAATGGCCAGCACCTACGAGTATAACTGAGGTACGTAGTTTTATTGGTTTGGCAGGTTATTATCAACGTTTCGTCCAGAATTTTGCCCGATTGGCTAACCCATTAACGAAGCTCACGCGTAAAGGGGTTAAATTTGTTTGGAAAAATGAGTGTGAAGAATGTTTTGAAGAACTGAAGAGAAGATTAGTCAATGCTCCTATATTGACTCTACCATCGGGGAATGATGGGTTTGTTATTTATAGTGATGCATCAATGAAAGGACTTTGTTGTGTCCTTATGCAGAATGATAGAGTTATTGCCTATGCATCATGACAGTTCAAAATTCATGAACAAAACTATCCTACTCATGATCTCGAGTTAGCATCTGTGATCTTTGCTTTGAAGATATGGAGCCACTACCTCTATGGTGAAAATTGTGAGATTTATACTGATCACAAGAGTTTGAAGTATATTTTCTCACAAAAAGAACTCAACATGAGGCAAAAGAGATGGCTTGAATTACTCAAGGATTATGATTGCACGATACACTACCACCCAGGGAAAGCAAACAAGGTGGCAGATGCTTTGAGTAGAAAAGACCATGGAGTTTTGAACAATATGAGAATTGAAAGGGATCCAATTTTCATGGATCTAGTGAAGATGGACATGGGAATAACCAGGGAAGGTGAAACGTCAATAATTTTTCAAATGGTTGCCAAACCATATTTACTAGAAAGGATTAAGAGTTCTCAGACCGATGATGAAGAATTTCAAAAGAAGATTAAAGCTGTGAATGATGGGAGATTGAGAGACTTTGTGTATGAAGATGGAATTTTGAAATTCGGGAAGAGACATTGTGTTCCCGATTTACCTGATCTAAAAAGGGAATTGTTGGATGATGCTCATAGTTAAAATTTCTCTATACACCCTGGGAGCACGAAAATGTATAGAGATTTGAAGGAACATTTTTGGTGGGACAACATGAAGAGGGAGATTGCTGATTTTGTGTCAAGATGTATGGTTTTTCAACAAGTGAAATCTGGAAGGCAACAGCCTGAAGGAGTCAAGCAACCTCTTCCCATACCGAAGTGGAAATGGGACAATATTACGATGGACTTTGTCATGAGGCCACCAAAGACTCCTAGAAGGAATGATACAATATGGGTTATTGTTGATCGTTTTACCAAGTCAGCACATTTTCTTGCTATAAGAGAAGATCTACCCCTGGAACGTCTAGCAAGACTATATATTATTGAAGTTGTGAGACTTCATGGAGTACACCTATCAATTTTTTCTGATCGTGATCCCCGTTTTACTTCAATATTTTGGAAAAGTCTTTAGAAATCCCTGGATACTGAACTTCATTTGAGCACTGCTTACCACCCTCAGACAGATGGACAATCAGAACGGACTATTCAGACCTTAGAAGACATGTTGAGATCTTGCTCACTTGACTTTCAGGGTATGTGGGATCAATATTTACCACTGGTAGAATTTTCCTATAACAATAGCTTCCATTCGAGTATTCAGATGGCACCATATAAAGCGTTATACGGAAAGAGATGTCGTACACCAACCTGTTGGGATGATGTTGGTGAAAGAAAACTTGTAGGCCCAGAACTGGTGGAGGAAATGGTGGAAAAGGTGAAGGTAATCCAAAATCACATCAAAGTAGCTCAAAGTAGGCAGAAGAGCTATGCCGATAATCAAAGGAAGGATTTGGAATTTCAAGTCGGTGATCATGTTTTCCTGAAGGTATCTCCATGGAAGGGAGTCATACATTTTGGTAAGAAAGGTAAATTGAGTCCCAGGTACATCGGACCCTTCGAAGTTCTAGAACGAATTGGGGCTATAGCTTACCGATTGGCAATGCCGCCAAGTCTCTCCAAAGTTCACGATGTGTTCCACGTATCTCTGTTGAGGAAATACATGCCTGACCCAACGCATGTAATCACCTATGAGGAATTAGAACTGGAACCCGATTTGTCTTATTAGTAAGACCCTGTCAGGATTCTTGATACAAGAGAACAAGTACTGAGAAACCGGACGACGCGTCTGGTAAAAGTTTTGTGGAGAAACCATAAGATGGAAGAGGAAATGTGGGAACCCGAGGAACTTATGATGAAGAACCACCCAATTCTTTTCATGCGGTAGTATTCTAGAAATGTCGAGGATGAAATTATTTGAAGGATGGGAGAATGTAACACCCCAAGCTTCTACGGTACACTTCTCTTTGAATAATGTGATAGTGTGTGTTGTACGCAACACTGAGTTCTAACACACCATAACTAATCAAACTAGCCTTTATGAATAGTAATAACTACTTTTTGAAATTATATATATTTTATATTTTAAAATGGACTTCATTTCTGGATTTGGAATATCGAATTTAGCCTAAGGTGAAATTTTGTTACTTTTTGGATAACTTTCATATTTTGATGAATAGTGAAAATTACTAACTTTTAATCAAAAACAACTTTTTTAATCAAAATAATTAATAGTGATAAATTATGAATTTGAGTGGTTTTAAAGTATATTTAGAATATATTTTTACCATTTAATATAATGTTTTTCATTGGACATAATTTTTCAATTAAACCGAACATAAACAAATGTCAATCTTTTGATAGTTATTATCTCTTAAAAACACGCTTTTTATTTTGACTGCGGGAATTAATTTTAAATTAATTTCTGCCACTTCTGTGTTTTGAATTTATAAAAATGGATTCCATATTTGGAATCCGGATGTTCAAATTGTGTAAATAGGTAACTTTTATTTTTAATCATTTTGAATAATTACTGCGGTAAATATTTTATTTACCATGGTTAAGGGTAAATCCGGTAAATAAGGGTTAAAAAATAATTTTATAATAATACTAAATTACCCTAAAATATGTCATAGCCTTATTGGTTGATAATTTTTCGACCATAGGAATCTTTGGTCGACTTTGGGACCCCATGGTGCCACTTGTAGGTGATAGGGACACTTTATTTTAATTAAGTTAAAATGAATACAAAAATGACACAAGCATATATCTTTTAGAAAAACAATTATTACATAGGGTTATATATGTTGGATTTTAGATTATAAATATTAATTAGAAAGATAAAACTATTTCCTACATAATGATATTTTATTTATAATTTTTAGACATTAAATAAATTATTTTATTTATGACACAATGATGATGCAGTAATTACTAAAATAGTGAAAAATTAAATTAATCGATATTATAAATACCCAAATAAATATAATATGAAACTTTTAATGAATTAAACTAATTTTATAGGATAATATGATATATTAGGATTTATGTAATTTACTTTGTTTGAAGTAATCAATCTATTATGAGTTTCAAAAAAATCAACTATTGAATAGTGTCAAAATTGACATAAAAGAGTTCTTAAAACAAATATTATATTATTAATTGATATTAAATTCCTAAAAATCTAATGTTCGGCCAAGAGACTTATATCATGATAGTTACATCATTAATGGACCACTTGGGGGGTCTCTTGGATTTATATAGTAAGTTTATTAACCATATTATATAAAAATACAAAGAGACATTGTAAAAGTGAAACTAATTAACTTAGAGTTAATACTTAATGGTAAGGTTAATATAAGTACCCAAACGTGTCTAAATCCTATTGGTTGAGTTGTTTTCGAGCCATCCCCACCTTAACCTTTGAATATTCAACTTTGGAGCCATTGGAAACAGAATATGAATTTATTATAAACTAATATCTCTAGCTTTTCCAAAGGTGCCCCTCACCCCTCTTATAAAAGGGCACTCCTCCTTATCATTTATTCACACCTTCAAAGCCTTTTGGTTCGGCCAAACTCTGCCCAAATACTCTCCCAACTTCCCTCAATACAACCTAGAGGCCTTATTTTGATCAGAAAGACAACCTAAGAAGCCATTTTGATCAAATTAAAAGGAAGAACCCGAAGAAGAGGTAATGATTTCACCACCCTTTTTCCAAGTTCATTACTTCTCCACTTATTCTTCCTTTGTTGTTACCATTCTAAAATAATAACTCCAGTATCATATATATACTGTGATGTTATTATAAATATGGTACAACCATATTCAGTATTCTATCAACCTTTTGAATTACATGTCACCATACGTGCGTACGTACGACTTACCGTCTCCACATCGTTGTGTAATTGTTATTCAATATAATATTATTTGGATGGGTATAATAATGATGTGTAACTCATGTAAATAATAAATATAACATGTTAATGATTCAGTATATATGATATACCATCCATTTATATATTATTTTAATATCAAAAGAATGATATTGTCACTCGTGCGTACGTACGGACTACCGTCTCCACGAACGCGATGAGATTCATTCTCCATCGTATCCATTCAAGTATAATTATCATTTGATGATTTAAAAAATGATGTTTAAGGACTTGATATCATTCTGGATATGAATAATATACAACCTATCCTTTACAAACATGTCTTTCGTAACAAAACATATAAAATAAAACAAGTAAGTTAACACCCGAAATAATGATAATACTAAGATATTATTATCAAATCAATATTAAAAGATCATATATGATATCATATTAATGTATATGATTATTGTATAATTTAATAACAATTATTTCACCATTATACAGGAGGTTAACCTACCCCAACCAAGGAAAAGTACAAGTTAAGGGGTTTTCACCTCACTCCTTATTCCCGTGAGATTCATGCCATTTTGCCACCATCACCTTTTGTGTGGTGTATGTACTGCCCATAATTATATTCTTTGTGTAATACACTCTAATTTATGTGTATTTACATATTCATTGTATGATACCTATTTCATGGGTTGTATGTTTCATAATTTACCAAATTGGTAAGGGTTATTTCACAATCTCTTCATTATCTGAGGTTGTTTATATGTAATAATCTACTGGGATCTCTTTATCATCCACATCCATGTTTCTTCAAAATGTATTTCAAAATATTTTTATTATTTACAATAATATGGGTTAAAGTCATTTATACCCTTGTTTGACTTTTTATAAGAGGAATCTTTCCGTCGTTGTCAAAACAAGGTCCTTTTTAACCGTTTCGACAGAATTAACGTAAGAATGTTTTTTTAACTTATACGGCGAGTGCGGTTATTTTCTGCCATTATAAAATCTTCAAAGTTTTCCTTAAAAGCTTATAAGAATATTTTCAAGAAAATGTTTTATTTTATATGGCTCTTAAATGATTTCAAAAATAGAAAGAGATATTTCTCTGAAAAGTGTTTTTATTTCATCTATGTCAACATCCTTTGATGGATTTTACGCTTATTTGAAGTTGATTTATTATGATACAAAACTCCTATACTGTATTGAAGGTTTTGTGATATGTTTGACCGTGGATGTGCTATTTTTATACCATTCATAGTTTATGGTGAAATTTTTGACATTTCGTATGCTATTTTTAATACAAATGATTATGTTATGTTTAAACCTTTTCATATGGGAATGCATTGGACTGAATATGTGACGGGTGGAGCCCGCTATAGCTCCTCGATGCATCGGTAGGTCTCATGAGACAAACTAGTGTCTTGTCACATGGCCTTGGCAAAATCTTATTTGTAGTCTTGGCACGAGGCCTTGGCTATGTGGTTATGATAGTCTGGCATTATGCATTCCAACATTATGAAAGTGGTTATTAATATTGCATGTGATTATTCGATTAGTAGAATATCCATGTGAACAAGTAAATGGAATTATTTCATTTTACTTTTGCAATACTATGTTGAAGTTCAAGTTTAAAAGGCTTTTGTTTTAGTTATACATAGCCTTAAATGTTTATTCTTATTTATGAAAGTTTCCGGTACATTGTTATCCTTACTGGGCATTTGAGCTCACCCCTTTTCTATGTTTTATTTTTCCCAGGAAGTGAAGAAGTGAATTATGAATGACCTGCAGGGATATTATGTGGGGATATAAGTGTGGTTTATGGAGACAATATGTTGTTGTAGTAGTTTTTAATTTTATGATGTAATGTAAGACTTATGAGTATTTCTAGTGTTTCCAAGGCTACTAAACCAATCGGTCTTTCGAGATTTTATCTTTCTTGTGATCATGCCAATGTTATGTAATAATGCACCGACTCTGGGTAACTGGGGTCGGGGCGTTACACAGATAGTTGAATATATATGTGAGGATGATTTATGGAATAAATTTAGTAAAACAGTCATAAATCTTTATGAACATGACAAATAAATCATTTTATTGATGAATCTTCGAGATGTAATTTCGCTGAATTTCCATGAAATGTATGGATTGGATCCATTGGTATACACCCATAATTTGGGTTTACTAGACAACCACAATAGCTATAAGTATGATACTAAGAGAATGTATTCAAACCATGGTTCCAAGTTATATTTTAATGTTGATAATGTAATCAAGGCCAACTCCATCTAGAATGTTCAAAACCCAATGTACCTCTCTAACATCATTTCAATAATGAAAGTAAAGGGTTAGTTCCTCATTTTAATTGAATTTAGGGATCTCAACTGACATTTTCTAAAGGATGATTTTCTCAGGTCAATAAACAAAATATCAATCAATGATAAAACATTCTCTCATGCAGTAACACCAGAGACATTTATGTTATATAAATCATCAAAGGAATATTTTTCTACACAACACTTGCTTGGCTTGCTTTACACGCAATCGCAACCTTCCTCGATAGCTTGCGTTGTACGCAATACCGAGTTTCACTAAACAACAATATGCTATTAAAACTAGCCATTATGAATAGTAATAACCACTTTTTGAAATATTATGAATTTTATTTTTCAAAATGGACTTCATTTTTGGAGTCAGAATATCGAAATTAGCCTAGGGTGAAATGTTGGTATTTTTCTGAAAACTTTCAATTTTTGATGAATAGTGAAACCACTAAGTGGTAGGTTAAAAACTGAATTTTGCATAAAACATAATTTTACCGCTTCTGTGAATGGAATTTCAAAAATCCGAAAGACACGGTTGATATCAGTAAGTAAAATGTGGTTCAATGAGATAAAAATAATTTTTGGTGAATAGTAACTTTTTACTTTTTTTTACCGCGGTTAATAGTTAATAGGGTAACTAAGGGTAAAAATGATATTACTATTACCCTAACACATGTCCTAATTCTATTGGATAAGTTTAATTCGACCAAAAACAAACTTAGGAAGAGAAATATGACCATTTAGGCCCACTTGGGTTAGATTAGGACAATTATTATTAATTTATTTAAAGAAGGGTTAAAATAGTTAAAATCAAAGTTTAATAAGTAAATCATTTCTAATATGGGGTTATACATAAGATAAATTCGACTATAAATATTAATTAGAAAGATAAAACGATTTCCTACATAATGGTATTTTATTTGGAATTTTTAAACATTAAATAATTTAATTTATTTATGACACAATGATGATGCAGTAATTATCTTATTAATGAAATATTGACATTATTGATGTTATAAACACCAAAATAAATGTAATTTGAGACTTTTTATGAATTCCACTAATTTTCTAGGTTACTATGATATATTAATGTTGATTTAATCAACTTTGTTCGAACATATAATTCTGTTATGACTTTCACAAAAATCATATATCAAATAGTGTCAAAATTGACACAAAATAGTTCTTAAATCAAATATTATATTATTAATTGTTATTTTATTCCTAAAAATCTGAGGTTCGGCCAAATGACTTAGATAAGGATATATATATTAATAATAAACAATTTGGGGTTCGTTTGGCATGTTATAGTAAGTGTATTAACCATATAGTGACAGAAAACAAAAAGACACGGTAAAAGTTAAATTATTTAACTTAGAGTTAAATATAATTGACAAGGTTAAAATATTACCCTAAACTTGTCTAAATCCTATTGGTTGATAGGATTTCGACCCATCCCCACTTTAGCTTCGAAATAAGACCCTTTGGAACCATTATAAACCGATTTTGACTTTAATATAAAATAATATTTTGAGATATTCCTAAGGTGCCCCTCTCCTCCCTTATAAAAGGGCACCTCCTCCCCCTCCTCCTCCTCACACCAATTTGAGCACTCAAGCTCGTCCAACCACTGCCATTTTCTCCTCTCCACTTCCCTAGAATAATCCTAGAGGTCCTTGTCTTCTTCAATGACCAATCTTAGATCCCTAAGTGGAGGATTCAAAGAGGCGTTCCAAAGAAGAGGTAATATCCATTACCGATCTTTTCAATTTCTTTCTTCTTCAACTTCTTCTTCTTTAGTTGTTTCATGATAAAGAAATAACATCAGTATTACTTACATACTTATATGTTATTATAAATATGAAACAACCCTAATTCACCTTCTATCCATCCCACGGAAAAATGAAATCACCGCGCGTGCGTACGTACGGAATACCGTCTCCACGCCGTGGTGTAATCTATTTCCCACCATCACCTTACAAGGATGGGTATAATGGTGTAATGAGTAACTATTTATGATTATTATAAATTAATATTGATACTGAAATAATATATATATACTCCAATATAGTTCCACGATCATAGGAACGATATCATCACTCGTGCGTACGTACGGAATACCGTCTCCACGATGTGATGCGACTCCTTCTACATGATCATCATTACATAGTAATTATATAAATGAATTGAATGAATAAATATGATATATGTTACACTAATAACATTCTGGATATAAGGTATCTATAACCTTAAAATAAGAATAAGAATGTATTCGGCAAAAACACGCATAAGAACAAAAGGCAATAAAGACCCGAGTAACAAGTAACAATGAAATATTACTAACAAGAAGCTAAGAATATGACCATATATGATATCATATCAATATGTATGATTCAGGAATAAGTCAATAACATTATTTATACCATTATACAGGAGCTTTGGACACGTACAAAGCAAATCGGACCTAAGGTAAGGGAAATATCACAATCTCATTTTTATCCGAGATTGTTTATACTTTGGTATTTACTGGGGTGTATTTTATCATCCACATCCATGTTTACTCAATATGTAATATTGTTTCCATCCACCTACAATTTTTTAAATCCAATTTTACCCTTCGGTGAGTTTTTAGTAAAAGATATGAAAGGAATATTTTGTCGTTTTTCGTACGAGGTACTTTTTGACTTTTCCGAAAAAAAGTACGAAGAATGTTTTTTTAACTTATACGGCATGAATGGATTTTTAAAACATTACTTCCAAGAAGATTCCTTTACAAGTTTTCAAGTTTATTTTTAATCAAATTCTTTTAGTTTAGAATTTTATGACATTTTAAGAAAGGAAAAGTGTTTTTGAAGTAGAAAGGATATTTTCCTCAAGAATGGAGTTCAAATGTTTTATCAAAATTATTTTCCATCTAAGATAATATAGAGTTCTGTTTTTATCCCTATTATTACTTTTATTTGATTATGTTGTGAGGGAATTATTTTTATGAAGTCATTTACCTTATATGGTTTGTTTTATGATGTCATGATGTTTCAAGAATCCCATTTTTGTTACATGTGTTATGCGATGATGTATGATTTATGATTATGTGGAACACATAAGAAAGGATTCATTATAAGATGGGTGGGACCTATATCTCCCTCCAATGCATTGGGTAAAGATTTTATATCTCATGAGATAGACATGGCTGGAATGGTAGGTTATACCGGTTCAGTGAAACAGGACTGGAACGAGGGTGACTCGGTTCAGAAAGGGACTTTGTCCACTAAGATAGTCTTGGCAATGAGTCATGACTAACAAGAAATGATTTTCCATGATTATGTGTGCATGCCACCAAGTTTCAAGTTTCATGTTATGATTATGGTGATCTCATTTTCACTTCTATGATTTATTCAATGTTAAGATATTATGATCTCTTTTGCAGGTTATGATTTTCAAAAAGATATGATATGATTTTTATTTCCTTTATTTGCCCTTGCTGAGCATTTGTGCTCACCCTTTTATGTTTTTTCCCCAGGTCAGGAAGATGGATATTAAGTAGAATATGCTAAAAGGGACATTAGATATGATGAAATAAATGGGAGACACTGTAGAAGATTTATGAACCATTTGTTTATGTTTCCCAGTTTCTAAAGACACTATACCTATACGGTCCTTTGTGGTTTTGTCATATGTTGTAATAAGTGTGCTTAAATTTTGAAGTATTAACAATGTATGTAAAGTACGGGTCGTTATACATACCCTTTAATCCGTGCATACATTTTCAAAATAAAAAAATCATAATATCCATAAAAAATTAGGATACCACTTAATTAATGAAACCTAAGTGTGAATAATGATACAAATTAATTCCGTTCTACTTGATGAACCCTGGTGATAAATATAAATATACCAAAAACTAAATGGTTATGTGATTTCTGGAGAAAATCATGGACTGCTACATGGATGATCTAGTCATCAAATCTCAATGAAATTGTGATCATATTGACCATCACGATCGATATTCATCATGTTTTACTAAAAAAAATTAATAAAAACTCTCCTAAAATGAAATGCTGATATTGCATTAAATAAAATCTTCATCTTCATGGTATTTCACAACAATAAGGAGTTCGAGTCAAAGAAGACCAAAGTGATACTTGATATTTCCCCTCCTTGAAACCACAATGATTTGAGAGGGCTCCTCGGACAACATACTTATATTATATGATTTATAACTAACCTCATCACTATGTTACTTCCCTTTATTAATTTTATAAATAAATGGTTTAATTACCACTAAAATAAATATTATTATAAATACATCGATAATCTAAATAAATGTTTTCTATACTAACTGATTTTGTCTTTTTCGTTCAATGTAAAGCCTCTTGTACCCTTTACAGAAACCATATAATAATTACTCAATAACCACCATGACTACAAAAATGATGTAGAAAAATAGAATAGTCAGTATTATCTCAATTGAATATTTTTAACTGTTGGAATATGATATTTTAATAACATGAATAACTACTATGAATTTATTTTGACCCAACATAAATTCAGACACTATTTACCACACCATAAGGTCCCCCTATTATAACATGTTGATCCTCTCAAATAAATCCTTAGTTTTTTATTTTAATAAGACTCCTCACAATATATGAAATTATTCTAAAACAACATAAAATTTATTTTATTTACCTTAAGGTGATCTGGGTGAAATCATTATAGATTTACCCATTGTAAAACTCATCCAATAAAAGTCATCCTTAGAAATATAACTCTAAAATGAAGTGGAATTCCCAATCTATAAAACATTCCAAACATGGGAAATGGATATTAACGGTGCCTCCATAATTTTAATAGGAATAAGTATGGACATGTGATGCTAAATTGGGTTGTCAGGTTGTTTTTTCTCATCTCTCCTTAGAAAATGGTACTACATTAATCCTTGATATTTGAAGGGTGTTCCAATAATTTGGAATAATATCAAGCCCACATTATATGTTCGAATAGGATTTTAAATTAATAATATCAAAATTAAATATTAAAATCAATTCAAATTTGGTGGCCTAGAAAATCAATGGATTCAACTCCATTATGAATGAGTAATTGATTTTATTTCTTGATTGGGTAAAAGGATTGATGGTTAAATTATCTTTATATAAAAACATATCAAAACTTACATTCAATGAATGCCTAATTAGACTCACTTGATAATATAAAAGAAATCCTTTTTATAGTTATACTATGATGAGATGGTCATTTTTACCCCCACATCATTGGGTGGTCTCTATATTTATCTATAATGACACAGAAAATATTAATGAAGTTACACGACCCTTGATCATAATGATTTTTATCCTAACAAAATTATTCAACAATGGGATAAACATAATATACTACCACCAAAATATAATTCTCCCGCTAGATTAATCCAATGAACATGACTACATTTAGGTATCAAATTGTATCCATTATGGTGGCCCAAGTTCCTAATTAGTTTTTTATAAGATTGGATTTTATGGATTCCTCCTAAACTGCATTGAAGGAAGATAACCCCTCACCATTATGTAGGATATCTATTTATGCACTGTCAGATTTTAGGATATATTTATCTTTAATAAATTGTTATGTATTTCACAGTTTTCTTTAAACTAAACATCATGATTAAACGAACTATGATATACTATTGAAAAATTATTATTTGATGTGATAGTTATCACATGGACATTGTATCAACGAATATGAATAGGGAAAAATAATTTAAGAAGAAAAAAATAATCACCTTCAAAATTAAGTTAATGGTTATCATTTGGTCAAAATGAAAATAATAACATTTCAAGGATGAGATATATGTGTTTCTGAATAAACTATTTTTGAATGCTCAAATTGTTTTAATTACATAAATTAAATTAATATATATATTGATCAATTATTTTAATTTAATTTTTACCCAATATATTAAAACAATTATTTTATTATCATCTAAGTGTTTTACAAGGCACAAAATAAGAATAAATTCATTTTAAAGTTTAAAATTCATTTTTCTAAAAATGGGTTTTGTTTGCATTTTACAATCTTCTTTTAAAATTAATTTATATAACTAAATGAAATTAAATTTTTTAATATCAATTAATAATTTGGAATATTCATAATTAATATAATAAACTATATTCAAAATAATAATAGAAAATAATGAATAATTATCAAGTTAAAAATCTTATTACCATGGTAAATGTTTAAAGGGTTAAAAGAGGGGTTATCCTATGAGATAATGTTTAAAATATGAAAAACATTCTTCATTTAATTTGGTTGGTTGATGATATTTCAATATTATATTTATTATTATTGAATATTTTTCATTGGGGAGACAATTTACCTATGTAATACACATATTATATAATAATGTTTCATGTATTTACATTCTATCCACCCACCTTGCTTATAAAAGGCGACCTCCACTCTGCTCTAATATACACCACTATAGTCCCCTATATAGAAAAATATATACCAAAATAATCTCCCAGAAACCTTATTCATGAATATGAGGTTATTCATCTTCCAATAGACACGTCCAAAAATCATTAATATTCACTTCAAATGATGATACACAAAGAAGAGGTATATGTTCTTTCAAAATATTTTTTATGTTTTCTTTTATTAATCCTCCAAAGGAATTTATACAAATTGAATAATTTGATGGAATGAATATGATCACTATAATGTGATATTTTTATTTTTATTATATATCCATTTTCAATCTACTTCTCGTCTTTTGTAAAATAATAATCTTGTTCATACAAACATATGGACTACCATGCAAACAAAGTGATGTGATTCTAATTCCAATTTATCATTCCATGGATGACAATAATAATAACATATTTAATGAATATGTATGATATTTATAATTTAGTATTGATATTTGAAATTTTAATTATTATATACATTTTTTATTTCCATAAATGAAATAGTGAAAACACCACTCAAGCATATGCCTGGACTACCACCTCTACGAAAAGATGTAATTCATTTTCCATCATTATCTTAAATTAATTTTTATAAAATTGTATATAATTAAAAAATATGTAATTTTTTTACTTATAAATATTCTTTATATGATTGGAAGATAAAAAATGTGCAGGTTAAAAAATTATCAAACAACAATATGATTGTAAAGTTGATAATTTTTCACCTGAATTTTCGTTTTAATTAATAAATTTCTAATAACATGAAAATTAGAAATTGTGTAGGAATGATGCATTGTAAGTTATTAATGAAAATAGTTATATAATATATTTATAATGAATATATATTACTTATATTTTATGTTTTATCAACTACTAAAAAATACAAGACTTTAGGTAAGGGTTTCTGTCAAAATATCATTTCTTTTTAGGGATGTCTACACTAATTTGTTTTGATTGAAAATTTATATAACCTCTATTTTAAACCCAATATATTATATTAAAATATTGTTATTAAATTACCTTTAAATTAATAGTATCATTTTCCTCTCTTTGGAACTTCAAATTTTTAATCACATGCTTTTATGAAAAACCAACCTTATATCCTCTTTGACCGAAAAAAATTCACTAATGTCCATGTTCTAAAACTATCAAGAATTTTATCTTATACGATAAAATTATTGTTTGAAATAATATTCTACAAAAGTTTAATTTATTTATTTAGTTTTAAAAATTAAATTTTATAGTATTTTTCAAACTGTTTATTTACCTTTTTTGAAAATTTGAGAATGTAATCTTTATATTAATGGTTTCCATACAAACTACTTTTCTGTACAGTCAATACAATTATTTCTGTTGAATATAACATTACAAGTTGACATGGTTTTTTTCAATGAAGTAGGTTTTCAAAATATTATAGTAGATTTTATTATTTAATTAAAATTAAATAAAAGTGTATTTTCACTATTTTAAAATAAATGTTCAAATGAACTCTTAGAGGTATTTTTCACCTATGAAAATAACTTTTAAAGAATGTCATGCATCACTATGGACACGATCTTATGATATAATGAACACCAATTTAAATGACTATATGGATCATTAGTTATCCATTTTTGTAACGCCCCGACCCCAGTTACCTAGAGTCAGTGCATTATTACATAACATTGGCATGATCACAAGTAAGATGAAATCTTGAAAGACCGATTGGTTTAGTATCCATGGAAACACTAGATATATTCATAATTCTTACATTACATCATAAAGTGAAAAACTACTAAAACAACATATTGTCTCCATATTCCACACTCATATCCCCACATAATATCCCAGCAGGTCATTCATAATTTACTTCTTCAATTCCTGGGAAAAATAAAACATAGAAAAGGGGTGAGCTCAAATGCCCAGTAAGGATAAAAATATAGCAGAAACATTCATAAATAAGAATAAACATTTAAGGAATTCTATAACTAAAACAAAAGCCTTTTAAACTTGAACTTCAACATAGTATGGAAAAAGTAAAATGAAATAATTCCTTTTACTTATTCACATGGATATTCTACTAATCGAATAATCACCTGCAATATCAATAACCACTTTCATAACGATGGAATGCATAATGCCAGACTATCATAACCACGTAGCCAAGGCCTCGTGCCAAGGCTACAAATAAGATTTTGCCAAGGCCTTGTGCTAAGACACTAGTTTGTCTCATGAGACCTACCGATTCATCGAGGATCTATAGCGGGCTCCACCCCTCACATACTAAGTCCAATTCATTCCCATATGAAAAGGTTTAAACATAACATAAACATTCATATTAAAACTATCATACGAAATGTAAATAATTTCTTCATAAACCATGAATGGTATAAAAATAACACATCCACAGTAAAACATATCACAAAACCTTCAATAGAATAAAAATGTTTTTTATCATAATAAATCAACTTGAAATAATCTTAAAATCCAACAAGGATGTTGACATAGCTGAAATCAAAACCATTTGAGAGGAATATCGCTTTTCTCGAAATCATCGAAAAGTCACCAATTTATAAAGGAAGTAATTTAAAAGAGATTTTTGAATCAAAGTGTCCCATACCACTTTGAAACTTTTGAAATGAAATGTCATTTCAAAACATTCAAGTCCATATAAATAAATCCTTAAAATAATTATTAAAACAAGGATATTAATTAAAAATATTTAGAAAGATAAATCTTTAAAACAATTAAAATTCCGATTTTGATAAAGAGTACCTTTCATAAATTCTAAAAATATTCATTTTGAAATCATTTAAAAGTCACATAATTATAAAAGAAAACATTTACTTTGAAAATATCCTTCTAAGCTTTTAAGGGAATCTTTGACGATTTTATAATGGCGATAAATAGCCGCACCCGCCGTATAAGTTAAAAAAACATTCTTACCTTAAATTTGTCGAAAAGGTTAAAAGTGCCTTGTTTGGAAAATGACGGAAATATTCCTTTCAAAACACATAAGGGTATAAATGAATTTAACCCATTGTCTAGTAAATAGTAAAAATGTTTTTAAATACATTTTTAAGGAACATGGATGTCAATGATAAAGAGATCCCAGTTGATATTTACGTATAAACAACCTCATATAATGAAGACATTGTGAAATAAACCATTAACTTGTACTTTTCCTTGGTTGGGGAAGTTTAAACTCCTGTATAATAGTGAAATAATTGTTATTAAATTAAAAAAAATCATATATATTCATATGATATCATATATGATCATTTAACATTGCTTTGTTAATAATATCTTAGTATTATCGTCATTTCGGGTGTTAACTTACTCATTTTATTTTATATGTTTTGTTACATAAGCCATGTTTTTAATTGATAGGATTTATATTATTCATACACAAAATGATATCAAGTCCATAAACATTATTTTTAAATCATCAAATGATAATTATACTTTAATGGATACGATGGAGAATTAATCTCATCGCGTTCGTGGAGACGGTAGTCCGTACGTACGCACGAGCCAAAATATCATTCCTTTGATATTAAAATAATATATAAATGGATGGTATATCATATATACAGAATCATTAACATTTTATATTTATTAGTTACATGAGTTATACATCATTATTATACCCATCCAAATAATAATATATTGAATAACAATTACACCACGACGTGGAGACGGTAAGCCGTACGTACGCACGTATGGTGACATGTTATTCAAAGGGTGGATAGAATACTGAATATGGTTGTACAATATTTATAATAACATCAAAGTATATATATGATACTGGATTTATTATTTTATAATGGTGATAACAAAGGAAGAATAAGTGGAAGAAGAAAGGAACTTGGAAAAGGGTGGGGAAATCATTACCACTTCTTCGGGTTCTTCCTTTTGATTTGATCAAAAGGGCTCCTTAGGTTGGCTTTCTGAACAAACTAAGGACTATAGGTTGTAGTGAGGGAATTTTGGAGAGTATTTTTGTAGATTTTGGCCGAACCAAAAGGCTTTGAAGGTGTGAAGAAATGACAAGGAGGAGTGCCCTTTTATAAGAGGGGTGAGGGGAACCTTCGGAAAAGCTAGAAATATTAATTTATAATAAATTCATATTCGGTATCTAATGGCTCCAAAGTTGATTATTCAAAGTTTAAAGTGGTTATAGGTAGAAAACCATTCAAAAAAATAGAATTTATACAGGTTTGGGTTACTATATTAACCTTATATTTTAGTTTTAACTCCTAGTTAATTAGATTGACATTTACCATGTCACTTTGTATTTTTATATTATATAGTTAATAAACTTACTATATACATCTAAGAGACCCCCAAGTGGTCCATTAATGATACCACTATCATGATATAAGTCTCTTGGCCGATCCTTAGATTTTTATCAATTTAATATTAATTAATAATATAATATTTGTTTTAAAAACTCTTTTATGTCAATTTTGACACTCTTCAATATTTGATTTTTGTGAAACTAATAACAGAATGATTACTTCGAAAAAAGTTTACTACATAAATCCTAATATTTCATATTATCCTAGAAAATTATTTTAATTCAAAAAAAGTCTAAAATTATATTTATTTGGGTATTTATAATATCAATTATTTTAACTTTTCACTATTATGGTAATTACTTCATCATCATTGTGTCATAAAAAAATTAACTTATTTAATCTCTAAAAAATATGAATAAAATATCATTATGTAGGAATTGTTTTTATCTTTATAATGAATATTTATAGTCGAAAATACAACATATATAACTCTATGTAAAAATTGTTTTTCTAAATGATATATGCTTGTGTCATTTTTGTATTCATTTTAACTTAATTAAAATAAAGTGTCCCTATCAACTACATGTGGCTCCATGGGGTCCCAAAATCGACCCAAATATGCCTATGGTCGAACATGTATCAACAAATAAGGCTAGGACACGTTTTAGGGTAATTTATTATTATTATAATATTATTTTTTAACCCATATTTACCGGATTTACCCTTAACCAAGGTAAATAAAATATTTACCGAAGTAATTATTCAAAATGTCTAAAAAAAAAGTTACCTATTTACACAATTTGAACATCCTAATTCCAAATATGGAATCCATTTTTCCAAATTCAAAAAACATAAGTGGCAGAAATTAATTTAAAATTAATTTCCCGTTGTTAAAACAAAAAGCGTGTTTTTAAGAGATAATAACTATCAAAAGATTGACACTTGTTTATGTCTGGTTTAATTGTAAAATTAAGTCTAATGACAAAAATTATATTAAATGGTAAAAACATATTATAAATATACTCTAAAACCACTCAAATTCATAATTTATCACTATTAATTATTTTGATTAAAAAAGTTGTTTTTAATTAAAATTTTTGTAATTTTCACTGTTCATCAAAATATTAATGTAATCCGAAAAGTACCGAAATTTCACCCTAAGATAATTCTGATATTACAAATCCAAAAATGAAATCCATCTTGAGAGATATAATTTATAAAATTTAAAAAGGTAAGTATTACTATTCATAACGGCTAGTTTGGTAAGTCATGGTGCGCTTTAACTCGGTGTTGTGTGTAGTGCAAGTTACTGAATTATTTTGAAGAAATAACACACTATGAAATCTTGGGGTGTTACATTATCCCCTCCTTCAATAAATTGCGTCCTCACAATTTGAAATTGTTCTTCAAAAATAAAAGGATGAAAAATAAATATCTTTGTGGGAAAACCCACATCGGAAATTGGGTTACTAAAATTTAGTCTTAATATGAGGAAAAGAGAAATGAAAGGGTCACCAACAAATTATGATCTCAATTAGGAGAAAATTGGTGGCAATTAGAGACATATAATTGGAGGAAAAACATAAATATTTATAGGTAGTGATTGAGGTCATCAATCACAAACAAGTGTAAAATCGAGGTCCTTAAATTCATCAATCTATGATGATTTGAAATACCATTGGTTCAACAAAACATAGGGTATTAGGATAACACATTTTTAGTTTTAGGATTCCCTAAATAAAGTATAAGAATTAATTTCTTCATAGAATAATATAATAAGAAAAATATATTCTTGACAAGTAGAGTTCTATCCTTTAACTAATTTCTACCATAGACTCATCTTTCACTCTAAAAGATAATAGAACTTAAAAATAATATTCTATTTATCCTATTCGTATAGGGTTAAAAAATGAATTTATAATTCATCTAGCAGAACCATTAAAAATGAAATTATTTAATCCAGGACATCACGTGGGTCAGTGGTAGGTGATACACCCTCATCGCCCTTCAGTTGTGGGTTCAAGTCTCGCGGCCTTGCCGGACGCGACAGGTTGCCGCCCGACCTCTGGGTTGTCCTTTTATGGAAATCCAAAATAATCCAAACTAGAACTATCCAAAATACTTCAGTCCAAAATTTATAAGGAAGGTAAACATAATAAAGATCCTTTTTTCCGCGTAATAATATGTGAACACCTTCATCATGTATTCTTTTAAAACACTGCAACATCCTGAATTACCATAAAACCTTATTGATTACATTCATGATCGCTCATTCCTTAAAGAATACTAGATATACTTATTCAATCCAAAAATGTTGTAAACACCAACAATGATGGAATCTACAAATCATTAATCAGTTTCAAGGTAGTCATGAATATCCAATATAATTTATCCAAATCAATCATGTATTATTCCAAAATCACTACCTCTGTATCAGAACTATATTATGGTTTACCATTCTCTCAACCATATATTTTCAAAAAATTTATACTCCATAATTATTATGAAAAGTACATTGTTGATACAACACTCAAATGACATAATAAACATAGGAACTCTAATCGTTCCTCTTCATCTGTGGTAGTATCATAACTTGATTATTATCCAATAGCATCATTTGCGGCATAGTCTGATGACTGGGACATAGGTTCGCGTAGTGTCCAAACTCCTTGAAAATGAAGAATTGTACATTTGAAACCATTTTCTTAACCTTGCAGTCACGTACTTTGTGCCCTTTTCCTCCACGCTTATAAAAAACTCTCATTCCTTTTAGGCAAGTACCAGGGTGTTTCTTCCCACAGTTATCACATATGGGAAAATTCTGCTTTTCCCTCTTCCCTTTATCCATCTTTCTCTCTTCCATCCTTTTCTTCTCTTTCTTCCCTACAAAGCCATAGTACTCAGTAAACTCTTTACTTATCTTATCAACACATGATATTATTTCTTCGTATGATGATAATACATGGGAGACTATTTCTCTTATAAATTCAGGATTAAGAACATTAATGATATGATCCTTCTTTCTCTTTGGATCATGTGTATTGCTGGAGTTCTTATTCCTTCTACTGGGCATTATTTCTATACAATGGCATAAACAAGATCAGTTTATGAATCAAAATACATTATCCCATACTTACAAAACACTTAACATAAATTGAACTATTTATGGATATAATCCATAATCATAAGAATGTTTTCTTTGAGGAAGTATATACTCATAAACCCTTCATAATGATTTGTAATGAAAATGAGAGTTATCCTAAGCATATCCCCCGGGAGTGTCATAACCAAGAGTTCAGCAAGGCTCGTTGTCGTGCACTAGTTCTCATTCGAGTCTAGCTCAAAGCGGTGTTTTAGGGTTTTACCCCTAGGTACATCTGTACCAGAGCCGCCTCTACCTGCTCGTATCCAATCAAGGATGTATTGCTCAGAAAACTCACAACATCTCAACAATACAAAAATTCTAGGAAGTTCTTCTATACTAATAGTCAAAGTCCATCTTAAATATATGTGCTCTAATCAGAGTTTATCTAAATCTAGCATCGAAGGTTTGTACTAAACATCCTCTGATACCAACTGTAACGCCCCGACCACAGTTACCTAGAGTCGGTGCATTATTACATAACATTGGCATGATCACAAGAAAGATCAAATCTCGAAAGACCGATTGGTTTAGTAGCCTTGCAAACACTAGATATATTCATAAGTCTTACATTACATCATAAAGTGAAAAACTACTACAACAACATATTGCCTCCATATTCCACACTCATATCCCCACATAATACCCCAGCAGGTCTTTCATAATTTACTTCTTAACTTCTTGGTAAAAATAAAACATAGAAAAGGGGTGAGCTCAAATGCCTAGTAAGGATAACAATATAGCGGAAACTTTCATAAATAAGAATAAACGTTTATGGCAACGTATAACTAAAACAAAAGCCTTTTAAATATGAACTTCAATAAAGTATGGCAAAAGTAAAATGAAATAATTCCATTTACTTATTCACATGGATATTCTACTAATCGAATAATCACATGCAATATCAATAATCACTTTCATAATGATGTAATGCATAATTCCAGACTATCATAACCACATAGCCAAGGCCTCGTGCAAAGACTAGAAATAAGATTTTTACAAGGCCTTGTCCCATGACACTAGTTTTTCATATGAGACCTACCAATTCAATGAGGAGCTATAGAGGGCTCCACCCATCACTTACTAAGTCCAATGCATTCCCATATGAAAGGCTTTAAACATAACATAAACATTCGTATTAAAACTAGCATACGAAATGTAAATACTTTCTTCATAAACCATGAATGGTATAAAAATAACACATCCATAGTAAAACATATCACAAAACCTTCAATAGAATAAAAAGGTTTTGTATCATAATAAACCAACTTCAAATAATCTTAAACTCCAACAAGGATGTTGACAAAGATGAAATCAAAACCATTTGAGAGGAATATCTCTTTTCTCAAAATCATTGAAAAGTCACCCATTTATAAAGGGAGTAATTTAAAAGAGATTTTTGAATCAAAGTGTCCCATACCACTTTGAAACTTTTGAAATGAAATGTCATTTAAAAACATTAATTTCCATATAAATAAATCCTTAAAATCATTTTGAAAACAATGATATTAATTAAAAAGATTTAGAAAGATAAATCTTTAAAACATTTAAAATTATGATTTTGATAAAGAGTACCTTTCACAAAATCTTAAAATATTCATTTTGAAATCATTTAAAAGTCATATAATTATAAAATAAATCATTTACTTTGAAAATATCCTTCTAATATTGTAAGGGATTCTTTGACAATTTTATAACGGCAGTAAATAGCCGCACCCGCTGTATATGTTAAAAAAACATTCTTACCTTAAATTTGTCGAAAATGATAAAAGTGCCTTGTTTGGAAAACGACAGAAAGATTCCTTTCAAAACACATAAGGGTAAAAATGACTTTAACCCATTGTCTAGTAAATAGTAAAAAAAAAATTTAAATACATTTTTAAGGAAAATGGATGTCGATGATAAAGAGATCCAAGTAGATAATTACGTATAAACAACCTCGGATAATGAAGAGATTGTGAAATAAACCCTTACCTTGAACTTTTCCTTGGTTGGGGTAGGCTAACCTCTTGTATAATAGTGAAATAATTGTTATTAAATTATACATGAATCATATATATTCATATGATATCAAATATGATATTTTATCATTGCTTTGTTAATAATATCTTAGTATTATCGTCGTTTCGGGTGTTAACTTACTCGTTTTCTTTTATATGTTTCGTTACATAAGACATGTTTTGCATGGGTAGGTTGTATATTATTCATATACAGAATGATATCAAGTCCGTAAACATTATTTTTATATCATAAAATGAAAATTATACTTGAATGGATACGATGGAGAATGAATCTAATCGCGTTCGTGGAGACGGTAGTCCGTACGTACGCACGAGCGAAAATATCATTCTATTAATATTAAAATAATATATAAATGGATGGTATATCATATATACAGAATCATTAACATGATATATTTATTATTTACATGAGTTACACAACATTATTATACCCATCCAAATAATAATATATTGAATAACAATTAGACCAGGACGTGGAGAGGGTAAGTCGTACGTACGCACATATGGTGACATGTTATTCAAAGGGTGGATAGAATACTGAATATGGTTGTACCATATTTATAATAACATCACAGTATATATATGATACTGGATTTATTATTTTAGAATGGTAATAAAAAAGGAAGAAGAAGTGGAAGAAGAAAGGAACTTGGAAAAGGGTGGTGAAATCATTACCTCTTCTTCGGGTTCTTCCTTTTGATTTGATCAAAAGGGATCCGTAGGTTGGATTTCTGAACAAACTAAGGCCTCTAGGTTGTAGTGCGGGAAGTTGGGAGAGTATTTGGGCAGAGTTTGGCCGAACCAAAAGGCTTTTAAGTTGTGAAGATATGAGAAGGTGGAGTTCCCTTTTATAAGAGGGGTGAGGGGCACCTTTGGAAAAGATAGAAATATTAATTTATAATAAATTCATATTCGGTTTCTAATGGCTCCATAGTTGATTATTCAAAAGTTAATGTGGGGATAGGTCTAAAAAAGTTCAACCAATAGAATTTAGACAGGTTTGGGTTACTGTATTAACCTTATCTTTTAGTTTTAACTCTTAGTTAATTAGATTGACATTTACCATGTCACATTGTATTTTTATATTATATAGTTAATAAACTTACTATATACATACAAGAGACCCCCCAAGTGGTCCATTAATGATACCAATATCATTATATAAGTCTCTTGGACAAACCTTAGATTTTTAGCAATTTAATATCAATTAATAATAGAATATTGGTTTTAAAAACTCTTTTATGTCAATTTTGACACTATTCAATAGTTGATTTCTTTGAAACTCATAACAGAATGATTAATTAGAAAAAAGTTAATTAAATCAATCCTAATATTTCATATTATCCTAGAAAATTGTTTTAGTTCATAAAAAGTCTCAAATTATATTTATTTGGGTATTTATAATATCAATTATTTTACCTTTTAACTATTATGGTAATTACTTCATCATCATTGTGTCATAACTAAATTAAATTATGTAATCTCTAAAAATTATAAATAAAATATCATTATGTAGGAATTCGTTTTATATTTCTAATGAATATTTATAGTCGAAATTCCAACTTATATAACCCTATGTAAAAATTGTTTTTCTAAAAGATATATGCTTGTGTCATTTTTGTATTCATTTTAACTTAGTTAAAATAAAGTGTCCCTATCACCTAAAAGTAGCTCCATGGGGTCCCAGAATCAACCCAAAGATTCCTATGGTCGAACATGTATCAACATATAAGGCTAGGACACATTTTAGGGTAATTAAATATTATTATAATATTATTTTGTAACCCTTATTTACCGGATTTACCCTTAACCGTGGTAAATAAAATATTTACTGAAGTAATTATTCAAAATGTCTAAAAATAAAAGTTACCTATTTACACAATTTGAACATCCTGAATCCAATTATGGAATCCATTTTTCCAAATTCAAAACACATAAGTGGCAGAAATTAATTTAAAATTAATTCCCATTGTTAAAACAAAAAGCGTGTTTTTAAGAGATAATAACTATCAAAAGATTGACACTTGTTTATGTCCTGTTTAATCATAAAATTATGTCCAATGACCAACATTATATTAAGTGGTAAAAATATATTATAAATATACTCTAAAACCACTCAAATTCATAATTTATCACAATTAATTATTTTGATTAAAAAAGTTGTTTTTAATTAAAATTTAGTAATTTTCACTATTCATCAAAATATTAAAGTTATCCGAAAAGTACCAAAATTTCACACTAGGATAATTTTGATATTACGAATCCAAAAATGAAGTCCATTTTTAGGGATAGAATTTATAAAATTTCAAAAAGTAGGTATTACTATTCATAACGGCTTGTTTGGTAAGTCATGGTGCGTTTTAACTCAGTGTTGCGTGTAGTGCAAGTTATTGAATTATTTTGAAGAAATAACACACCATGAAATCTTGGGGTGTTACAATTTTAAATTCCTTAACTTTTCATACTAACAATGGATAATCAAAATGCGGAGTTCATGGGAGCATCTTGGCCTTCTTTTGAGCCCAAAGCTCCAAAATGGGTAATGAAGACTAGGTTGCATGGTTTTTCTGCAACTGTGAGTCCCAAAATTCCCTACTATGTGGCTGGCTAATAACATGGAAGAGATCCCAATTTCATAATTTGTGCACTTAACCATGTGGTGTTCCTTAGACATACAGTGAACTAAGCAGACTTAGCGCATGTCTTGGCCAAACCGTGTGCCTTGATATTTTGGGGTGGAATAACCAATTATCCCCTATTTTAACAATTGATATTTTTTCCTTTCTCATTATTCCTCCATTGGTGATCCATGGATTTTCCTCTTCTTTTATCTCATGAAAACCTTAATCCTCATCTTTGCATTAGTTCCTTCATCTAGTGTCTATTATTCAATACATCAGAAGCGACAATTTTGTCTCAATAATCTCTCATAATGTCTCACCTCCTATAAAATTTTATCATTGCATCTACTATTAAATTGAAATGTATTCTCATATTCCATATTATCTGGGTGTTATACTATTTCTAATATCACTTTAGACATACTACAAATATGTGGCCAATTTTAAGTGAGCGGTAATCTATGACTATGAGGTAGTTGGTAATGTAGATTTAACGTTTAGTGTGTTCAATTCGTAATTATATCATCATGCCATATATAGTAATTTTTAACGAGTCTCTATAATATTGTTTTATTCATGTGTAACTAACCAATTCACCTAGATACATGTAATTTGAGTATTTTTTTGGTGGGTTAGAGATTTTATATACCTCATACAATCACCACATTCGTGTTCCATATTGAATTGGTCATTTGAGCCAATTGGTTCATTTCCCCCAAAATTTGATCCAACTTTTAGCTTGGTTAATAATTCAATTTTTCATTTTTATATTTTCATTAATCATGACCCAAGGCACCTATTACTTTTTTGGCCCATCCATGGTTTAAATTTCCTAAGTGGGATATTTGTTTAATGGACATGTCTTTTCCAAAATGACCATGAACAAAATTTATTGAGTTTCAATATCTTAATGAGTTAGATGAATTGGATAGGGTGAATGGATTTATATATTGTGTCTTATGCTAAATGGTTTCGTCCTTTATATTAAATGAACATGACACATTTCCTTGAAACTTGAGCCAAAATAATGAAATTGTCATGTTTTGGTAAAATTAAAGGCTTGAATTGAATGGGTTGTGTAAATGAATTGGAAAATGATTGATGGTATGGTATGATTATTCCCGTGATTATACATATATAAATACACTTGATAATGTAAATTATTTAAATGTAGTTGAACTTATTTAATTGGAATGCATATAGGGTGTTGCCTTACATAATATGTTATCAATGTTCATGCCTCATCTATTTATATGGGATATATGAATGAGATGGATAGAAGGTAATTCCCTATTCCATTTATAATATAATACACATTTGTAGATGCTGAGACATGATGGTAAGGTACTCATTGAGCATGTTCATATCTTTCTCCCTTACATTGGGTGTCGATCATGGAATCTCACACAAGTCATACGATATTGGTGGTGAGATTTATGCACCGCATCCTAGGATATAGTGTTTCCATAGGGTCTCGCTCATCATCCTGATTGTTGTAGAATGATGTCTCTCACTCTTATTGGGTATATACAGATTGTAAAAGTTTTCATGATCATTTAGGCTAATTAGACAAGATATGGATGAATGATTTATTCACTGGTCCAATCCATCACATGTATTCTTGGTATTTGGCCATTACGTATCCTGATAAAATTGCTTCATATAGGGGGAAAAATATAGAACTAAACTATATATATTATAATTATTATTAATATGATAAATATAGTGACATGATCAAACACTTTACATCCATTGTAAGAAGAATGTAGACCCACCAGATTTCCATTTGGTACCTAAGTGGATAGTTATTTATTTATATGAAATTTCAAAACTTTCTTACTAATACCAATACACTTATTCGATGTGATTACTTCATAGATTAATCAAAGACACTGTTGTTGGTGGGCTACTGATATTTTTTCTCACACCAAACTCACGTTTCCTTTGGAACCCAAGAAGATTATATTTCTACAAGTAATGATAAGGGAATGAACCCTAATATAGGTTTTTGATTTTCATACCTATTGGAAGCTTTAGAGTTTTGGATCGGGCATAAGCTCTATATGCTTATGGAGCTGTTTTCTATATTTTTCTATTTATGTTCCATTAGAAAATATGATATGATCTTCATAATTATTTTAGTATTACTTCATTCCATGAGTCGTGTACTGAAATTTCCATCGAGGATTTTGAATTATTATCAGTTGAATCATTTCTCAGTTTCTTCCACTTATTACTCTTTTAGTTATATTTTTAGGCTTCTGTATTTTATTGATTATATTTGTTTATATTTTGATTCTGCTATTGATTTTATTTTTTATCTATTATGACACTCTAACATGATTGAATATTTTCCCCAAAGTACAACCTTTACACTCTTACTACTAGTCGATAGCATTTGGAATACGGGGAGGCGTGCTTGAGGCCATGGGACCCACTTACTTTGGGCAACGGTTAAGTGGTCCCTAGTTTAAGATATTAAAAAGGGGTATTAGGGTAGTTACTTTCATTGATTAATATTTGGGGACAATATATTGTATATTGGGAAATATTTGTACATGATAGTAAGTCATTCTTGGGAATCATGAACCCATTTTCAATGTAATGTCCATGTAGCCTTAACTATTACTATTGTTAGATTTTTTTCCAATTACTGTTGATATCATTTCATCATTGGGTGATTCACATGGGTTGTGATTTTATTATTATTGGTCTTATTGAAATTTTGATTTATTTACTATTTACTGATGTAATGAGGGTTTTAAATTACATCTGGAATCATTATAAATAGAGTATGATTAATTGGCCATGCATTTTTACACGCCTTCATTAGTTTTAAAATTAATTTTCTTGTTGCTTATAATAATTTCTTGAATCTATTGAACTATTCTAATGTTCTTGATCGGATTGGAAATGTGAATTGACAATTAAATTGATTTCTTTAACCTAATAGTGTTTTCTTGAGTAGGTTAAAATAAACACCTTAAGAATTATATTATCTAATTATGAGCTATTGACCATCATTCACATGAGATGGAATGTGTTATGTTGTGGGTTAAGTAGATTCCATGTTTTTTTTGTAAAGAGCACGGTCCCTTAAGGATTGAAAATTGAAAACCATTTAATTAAAAAATATAATGTGAGTGAATATTTGAAAATTACCAATTAAAAATGAAAATGACACCCAATTTGAAACATTAATCTTGTATATATCTTTCATAGATACTTCGACCTGATCCCAACCATAGTAATGGGTTGTGTATATCTACTATGTTCGTACGGGATATGATTTTCTATTCTACTATCTATACCATGCTTTTCAAGAAAGATTATAGGAGTATTTGTTTATATCTGAAGTATTTAGTACTATTCCTAGGATCATATATTTTGTTGTTATACCTATTTAAATATAATTTAATGAATTTATTTAGCTTTGTACTGTCATGAAACCACGACTTCCTCCATTCTCACACCATAGAGGTAGTGAAGACCACTTACCTAGAGTGGTATCCCTTGAACCTCAAGTGACACCCCATGTAGAGACAGCTATTATTCCTCTTCATGTACATTAGATGGTAATTGGTGCATAGTTTAGGTAGGGTTTTATTCATATGATTCAGACTATGAAATGTTTTTGCAGATTTATCCAGAGAATAGTATAGTTGACTCATGAGTTCCAACAGCAGCAGCATCCCACCTTTTTAGGGGAAGGCGGACCTCGTGTTGCATATTCATTTCTCAAGGTGATACTATATATATATTCATGTATCTAGATATGACTATCGAGTAGATGGTTAAGTTATAATCTTATATGCTTTTTGATTCATCTAAGAGGTGGGTGGATGTAATCACCTAGGTAGATCGACATCATGTTATGGTCTTGGGAGACTTTCAGTCCATTTTTTATGATTAATTATTTCCCTTTACTTTTAGCGATGAGAGAGCTATAAAACTTATGAGCATCTAATAGGGGGTCATGTCAATTATGGAATATTCTATCTATTTTATGGAGTTGATGTGGTTCACTCCCTCTCTAGATATTGATAATGTAATAAATTCTAGGAGATTTGAGAATGATATGGTATACACCATCTCTTCGTAGGTCAATGGGTTTAGATTGAAAAATATTTCATAAATATTTAAACATGCCCTAACTGTAGAGAGAATCTTGAAGAATATTGATGGTGTCTATAGGGGTGTTTCGACACCATGATCCTGAAGTGGTTCATCTTATAGAAGATTGATTTGTTTTGAGACTACTTATTGAGGTAGTAGCAGTCAGAATCCTTATGCAAAGACTTTTATTATTTTCCACCAGTGTGGAAAGTTGGGGAAAATATGGTCTTAGTGTGAAAAGGATCTAATTGAGTGAAAATATTTGTGGCAGGATGGTCCATCTTCATAATTTATGTAGTAATTTTCTTCTAGTGCCACGTGAGTTGTGATCTGTACCTACTCTTAATTGTGGAGTGGGGTTATCAGGATCATGATAGGTAAGAAATTAGAATACCTCTGGTTGACTAGGCTGAGGTGTAAATTAAGGAAGAAGAATTTAGTCTTATGATTCTATGTTCTAGTAGAGCAGTTTTTTCCAACGAAGTCATACAATGACTTAGGGACCCAATACAATCTAGTAAATTGTATTCCAACCTATGTCGTAAGACTAGAGCATCAAAGCGTTTGTAGTTTGAGGTATTATTATAGTTTCCCCTGATATAGTATCTACATTACTTTATATAAGCACATATCACTTGTTTATATCTAAGATTATAATGGGATGTATGGGCCTTTATGTATGATCAATTTTATGGCATTATGACACAATACATGCCATTAGGTATCCATTCATAGGGTGTTCACCATTTTACGGTCTTTCCACATGAGATAGGACTTGAGGAATACCTCACACTATTTTCTGGAAAACTTATGGTCTATATGACCACCGGGTTATGTCTATCGGACTTACAAATACACCTATAGCCTTCTTTGATTTATGAATCGGTTTTTTCCACCAGTATCTAGAATCATTTGTGGTTGTATTTTTTGATGATATCATGGTGTATTCGTGCTCTATACACAACCATGAAACCCATCATTTCATCTTTTTGAGTACACTAGAGAGAACTATCTATGTTCTATGCTCAGTAAATTCCACTTCTGGGTTGAAAATGTCAACTTTCTAGGTCACATTTTCTTAAATTGAGGAGTTCATGTAGACCTAGAAAAAGTGTGAGATATAGATTCTTAGGATCATCCCAATAATGTATTTGACATATATAGTTTATTGTGATTTAATAATATTACTGATGATCCATCTAGTATTTATTATGCCTTACAACATTGCTTTTGGGTATGATAAATAATTGTGGGAATTCATGTTTTCAGATGATTTGGAAGCATCCATTTAGTAGATGATGGGAATATTGGTGTAAGAAATAATACTAATTTATCCAAATAAAGGTATAATATATACCATGTAATGTGAAAAGTTATGTATCAGCCTTTGAAATGTTCTGATGAAGGGCAAGTGAGTCGTCTCATATGGGTTTCATCAGTTGAGGCCTCGATAACAGAATTACCTGACACATGACCTTTATCTTGCTTTTATAGTTCACACATTATATTTTTTGAGATTTTATTTATGTGGGGATCTTTTATGTTGTTAACTAATCACAAAATACTCAAAATAAATCATTACATCGTGGGATCTAAATCATAGGAGTCACTTGTTGGTTGATTACCTTTTGTCATTTTATTTTAAGCTTTCCTACACACCATGAAATGGAAATTTAGTAGTCGATGTTATGAGATGAAAGACTCAGACATAGGCAGTACAGGAATCCCATGGTGAATTGATGATTATTACCTTAGTCATAGATATGTACATTGACGTTTTGGAGGATCCTCGTCCAACTATCCTCTCATTCATATTAGTGACATCTACTCGTCTAGAACGGGTAAGAATGAGACTGTTATCTAGTTATGAAGGCCTTTCCCAAAGGGTAAGTATTTCATTAGATGATACATATTTAGGATGAACTATGGATGGGGATTATACCTTACTTTTTTATGTGAGTTTATGGGTCCCATAAGGCATCATAGAGGAGATGGTGTAGGAACTCCACATCTCAGCATGGGTTTTTTTTAAAGGTGGCGTAAGGCCCCAAATAATATTATTAAAAGAAAAAGTTCAGAGAGACATCACGAAGTACAAAAACAAAAGCAAAAAAAAGAACAAAGTTTTCAAGAACCCATTTTTGGGGGACCAATCTTCTTTCTGATTTTCTCCGCGGTGATCTTCTCCTTGCTCCACATCTCATGCCAGAGATCTATATTGACACACCCATTCCCACGCCCCCTCCCTCGCCCTCCATTGTATTTGGATTCTATTTCTGCATCTTTTTGTAGCAAGGTTTCTAAGTCCTCATCAGAGTTATCCTCTTGAGATGTCTCTCTTCTTTTCATTTCATCAATTCTTTTATCATTATTCTTTTGGCTTCTTGTTCTAACTGTCTGTTGTGCATCCTATTATACCTCCTCATTGGCATCTTTTCCATGATTTGACCACCTCACTTACATAGCTGGAGTGCTCATTCCCTGCACACTAACCACAACATGTTGATCATATGGAACTTCCAAGGATGTACTCACCTTCTTGTCAGCCGAAGCGGTAGTCTGAGAGTCCAGCTCCTGAATTTATGTTTGGCCAGCCTCCACTTCTGGTAAATCAGAATGTGTGTGAGAGTCCTTTCCTGCATTTCCATCCACTATTAGTGGTTCTGCAATTAAAGAAGGCAGCTCAGTTTTTCCAGAAGAACCAGGTGTAGTAGCCTCGGTGGTCAGCTTTGAGGGAGTGACCGAGGTAGAGACTTGCTGTATAACCGTTACTTCCTCATTTTGAGTCTCATCTTGAATAGACACCAAATCAACACCAGGAGGGACATGGGTTGCATCCTTGTTACCAGAACAAGCTTGAAATGTAGCTTGATCATCTCGTTGAACATCAGTGATAATCTGTGAAGCATAAGCAGGGTTAGACTCAACATCTTGAGCTGTATCAACATCCAAAATAGGACTTGTTTCTGCATTAACAGGATTAGAAATATACAAGGTAGGGGACTGTCCCTCTTCCACAACATCTGCCCATGATCTTTTAATTTTCCCAGGGGTCAAATTTTCACTGCCAGCCGCTGGAAATTTGTTAGCAGATTGTCCATTCACTATAGGATTATTCTCAGATAAATGCATCTTAGTTTGAACCTTCATAAAGCCAGGTTTCTCCATTTGAAGTTTGGGGCATGTTTTAGAATCATGCCCCCGAAGTGAGAAAATCTTGCAAGTCATATGCCTAATGAAATTAGTTTCATCATGTCCTATAACCTTGCAATCCAAACAGAATTTAGGTAAGCTTTCATACTCACTTTTCAGCACTAATTCCTCATCATCGGTGGATAACCATACTCTATTAATCAATGTGGAATAAATATCAACTTATACAAGGAATCTAGCAAAGTGACCATACCTGGCTACTTCATTCTCTCTATCCATCCTGACTGGAACACCAATAGCTAGGGTTATATCGTAGAGAATCCTAGGATGCCACAGTATCCAATTTAGGCCAAAAATTTTAATCCAAACCTGTGCTGTAGTGTTACCAATTTCAATTAGGTGGAATGTTCTATCCCATTCTCTAATGTGCAGAGCTCCGGGCTTGAAGGAAAGTGAGACGAAGCCCCATGTTCGTAGCTTGAGATCCTCCGAGGGGAAGAGCAAGTGGTAGAATCCCTTCCTGAGGGATATGCATTGCCAGGAGCTAAAACCCCCAATCTCTGAAAGCCTTTGTTCGAGGTAAACAATCTTCTATGGTTTTGAACCCTTCGGAAGAATCATCCTGGAAATTATTTAGTGAGCCCCCAACTCTAGTCTCTCAGCAACCGCATCTGAATCCGTTTTGACATGGGCCACCGAACCCTTCCTTCGGATTCCTAAAAACGAACCCTTAAAATGGGAAAAGGAAAATTTGTTATCACTAACCCCGCGTGACCTCTCCCAGGGGATTTCAGATTTCTTTGAATCTATACCATCTGAAGCGCTAAGAGCATTCTTGTGAGAGTTGAATTTATCTGGATTTAAGAAGAGATCTGCCATATTTTGGTGATTCAGCAGGCAAGGAAACCCTAGTATTCATTCTGCATCGTAAGCTCTAGCCGGTTGCTCGACATCCTCTCTATAATCTCAGCATGGGTGGTTCACCCTAATGTCACCAAAATGTATTGAGATCTTTGGAGACAGTATTGGTGGCCTGGCATGAAAAAAGAGATTTCTGGTTTCGTCACATAGTGTTCCACCTATAAGCAGGTGAATGAGGAACATTTGAGACTAGTAGGAATTCTATAGTTTTTCCATTATCAAGTGGAAATTGGATGATGTTTTGAATGACATTGTGACTTGTCTACCCAGATCACCTCATGGAAATTATATAGTGTGGGTAGTAATTGATTGCCTAAAAAAGATCACACGCTTCTTACCTATTCAATAAACATTCACGATAGACAAGACATGATGTATATACATCTTAGATTTTGTAGGTCCATATAGAGATCCTTGATTTATTATTTTTGATAGAGACACTTGTTTCACATCAATGTTTTGGATGGGGTTACAATACGCCTTGGGTATATAGATAAATATGTGTCGGACCAATCACCCATATAATGATGGAAAAATGACACATACTATCCCTATTATAGGGGATATAGTCCATGCATGTTTCCTTCACTTTTTGGTTTCTTGGGAGAAACACATTCCTCTCAATGAGTTTTCCTATAAAACAATTTATCATGAAACCCTCAAGATGGATCCCTTTGATGTCATGTATAGTAAGCCTTGCCTCTGTCCTTTTTCTTGGCTAGAGGTAGGGGAAGCAGTTCTGCCTAGACCATGTCTCACACAAGAGACAACAGAGCATGTCAATATAATCAAGAAGGGCATACTTATAGCTCAATCGAAACAATATTAATATGCCAATAAATTCTGGAGAAAACATGAGTTCATGGTTGGAGATGGGTTTATCTTGTAATTCATGACTAGGTTAGTGTATAGATGTATCATGATGAAGGGTAATATTTTACAATGGTTCGTTGGACCCTTTGAGGATTTGAATTGGATTAGACCACTAGATTACCAGTTGGAAGTTTCCGAGAGATATTATTCCATGCATGATTTAATTCATGTACCTAAAATTCACTAATTCTATCAAAACCCATCACATGTATTTCATCTTGATGAGGTTCAATTGGATGTTGATGCTTCCTTCTAGAAATATCTAGTGCATAGAGAGTATTGATGTGTAAATACACAATGATGCTAGTATGTTCCTCTTGTATGTGTGCTATAGAGGCATATAATAGTACAAGAAGATTCATGGGATAAAGAAGTTGATATTAAATACTAGTGTCCATAACTCTTTTCATGTAGTACCTTCTAACCATTAGATGGAAAACTCAAGCATGAGTTTCTTTAATGAGGGGATCTCATAACTAACCATCTTTTCAACAATGGTGAAGATCATTTTTTCAATTTTAATGAGTTAAACATCCCTAATAACTATATAATCTGTTTGATGAGGTCATAGGAGTGTCTGTGTCCCATTAAAATCTTCGTGCACTGAAATGGGAAAAAAAGTTATGTCGTAAGGTTTCTGTACAATCGTGGGACCCCGGTCGCACAGAGGTTTCATCGATTACATACATGGGACAGATCCCTTTTGCACGATCTATACATAGTTAGTTAAACTATACTCCTAACCATTTTGGTTGCTTCATAATTATTGTAAAATGAGCATGTTTGGTTCACTTATTGGCCAAACCATGATTAAAAATAATGCCCCATGATATTTTGAGGTGAAATTTCCAATTTTCCCCTCTTTTATATATTAAGACTTTTTCCATATTTTTCTTTCTTCTTCCAACATCCGGTAATGTATTATCCTAGTATTTGAGTTTATTAACACATCCATGTTGGGAAATGATGTAGGTCCTTTTTCCAATTTCTATATTTAAATCCACTGATATCTATGGGTTTGTCTCTATAATCTCCCATAGTCTCTCAAATCCTATCAATGTTTATCTTTCCATTTATACTACTATTTAGATTTAAGATTATATGTCATATTTTTTGGCATTGGATTTTCTATCATGTCACTTCATACTTACTCTAAATTTGGGGATGATATAGAAATAGAAGATGTAGATAAACTTCAGGTAGGTGGCCATTTAGTTTTTCTTTTGGGTTGTGGTTTTTTCATAATTATGTCAATGTTCCATGTGATAGCCTTTGTCAGGAATCACTATTATATTGATTTAATCATGAATAACTAACCATTTCACCTATATACGTGTTATTTGATTTTGGTTTTGTGGGTTTGATCTTTTATATACCTCATATGGTCCTCTCTTGGGTGTGCAACTTAGAACTGGTCTTTTTGGCCAATTGGTTCATTTTTCCCAAAACTCTATTTAACGTTTGTATTGGTTACTAATTTAATTTTACCATCTTATGTGGGTATTTTTAGTCACACATGGAACCTCATAACTAAATTTACCTTCAATGGTTGGAATTTACACATGGAAAATCGCCTTAATAAACATGTTTCCCTTTGATGGTGGGAATTTCCAAAGTGGATAATTGCCTTAATGAATATGTCATTTTCTAAAGGACCTTGAAATTTTGATTTGGGTTTCCATTTTTTAATGATTTAGAAAAAAAACATTAGGTTTAATCGATTTATATAAGCTGGATTATACTTTATGGGTTCATCCTTTAAATAAATTGACCATGACATCATTCCTTGACACTTGATCCTTATTAATGGAATTTCCATGTATATATAAAGTAATAGGTATGTGTTTAATGGGTTGTTAAGAAGAAATACTAAATTCATGATGGTATAGTACTAACATTTCATTGTGTATACTGATAAGAATTTTCATTGAGAATGAAAATTACTTTATTGTAATTGAACTTTTTTAATTGAAATGCATAAGAGGTGTTTCTTTATGTAAAATGTTATAAATGTATGTGCCTCATCTATGTATACAGGCTATATAAAAGAGATGGATGGTAGGTAATTCCCCATTCCAATTGAATCATAATATTGAGACACAATGGTAAGGGACTTATTGATCATTATTCTATCATGATCCATTACATTGGGTGTTTGGAATGTCATCTTGCACTAATGATACAATATGGGAAGTGGAATATATGCACCATGTTTAACGATAGAGTGTTTCCATGGAAACCCACTCTCAGTCTTGAGTTTTGTAGCATCACATCTCTCACACATCATGGGGATAAAGGGAATATAAACTTTTCATTAGATTTTAGTCTCTTTATAATGGATATGGATGTCTGAGTTACACCTCGGTCCAATCCAACACTAGTATTCTAGGTATATGACCATTACGTATACTTACTCACTTATTCCATATAGGTGTATTCAATATATAACTAAACTATATATATTTTATTATTATTATTAATATAATATATATAGTGAAATAATCATACACATTCCGGACATGGGATGAGGTTGGTAGACCTTCCAGGTGTCCTTTAGGAACCTGAGTGAGAAATTATTTATTTATTCATCATTTATTTATGTTCATGCTTATACCATCACACTACTTAGTTATGATTGATAATCTTATTTCACATAGACCCCATTGGTGGTGGCCTACTGTGCTTTTTGTCTCACACTCTTTTTGGAGGGCTTTGATACTCGAGAAGATTATCTATCGACATGAAATGATACGGAAAAGTTCCATGCTATATGTTGTTGATTTTCTTAGATATTTGGAGCATATGAGTAGAAAATCAGAAATATTATTGTGATTATTATGGAGATATTTCCTCATTTTTTTTCATCTGGTATAACTAGACAACATTTTCATCTCTAATAGTTTCTTTTAGTGTTACAGAATTCCTTTTATCATGTATTGACACCGCCACTAATGCTTTTATATTATTATCAGTTGTATAAGTTATCATTTTATTCTTTTCCATACTCTTTTATTTATCTATTTATGTATCAATGGTTTATTGATTCTCTCTGTTTATAGTATGATTATGTTATTTATCATATTTGTTTCAATCTATTTTTATACACTTACATGAGGGTATAGACTCTATAACATACCACCTTTACACCCTCACTATTATTCGATAGACTCTTGAAAAATGGAATGCACACTTGAGTCCCTATGCCCCACTGGCTCTCGGCATGGGTTATGTAGACCCTAAGTCGAGATGTTACATATGGAAGCTTCCAAATTCTTTATTTGGATATATTATGTTGATAATAAATTAAGTACTATTCAATGAAACCTATTTCTATCCATATTATAATTTATGATGAACTAATGGAATGTTTATGGATAATGTTTCCGTTTCATGGATTACGATATGATAAATTGATGAATGGTTCATTATCATATGAAACACATATGTATGTTTTCATTAAGTTTTGGGTGGACCAAAAATTATATATCCCTCCAATATAATAGTCTTGGATGTGAACCATGAGTGAAGAAATAATATAATGGGGAGTGAACCCAATCCACTCTAGATTTCTAAAAAGTGATAATTAACTAAGACAATTATTTTATATTATTTTTTTAATAGAAAAATCTATTCCTTATTCGTATGAAATTTTCTCAATGATTATGATTGATTATTAGTGGTTCTAAACACGTATAATTAATGTATTTTATTATGAAAAATCATTATGATCTGTAACCTGATTAAAGATATTTAAATGATTTGGTTTGAATTCCATAAAGGTTTATAGTGTTACCATAACATTATAAAACTCTTATGATCATTTATGATTATTTATTGACATAGCCAATGTTTACCCTTACTGAGATCAAAGAACATTATTTCTTATGTTACCTTTCCTTGGGTTATTATGAAATAATTTAAGTAGGGTATTCTAAATAAGTATACTATATTAGATGAACATTGTGGGTGATAATTATGATCATTAAATAAATAAGATGATTATGTATCTAGTATCCAACGATAATAAACCTCTATTGTTTTGGTATATTATGAATTTGATAAGTATTGGTTGTTTATATAAATTGATTTAACATCTTTTTATGGTATGCTTAGGTTACTTCCACTGGTATTAGATTGGGGTTTATTTATTTTTGAAGAGTATTACGACAAAACCTTGTTGAAAACCCTAGGGATATATCTAAGTGTTTGATAACATCCTAAATTTATAGTAGGTTAGAGATTTTGTGGTTTCCTATAAATGAAATCCCTATCTAAATAATATGAAGTGGATAAAGTTAGGGAAAAGAGGAACCTGGTTTTTAGCACTCAAAAAATTTTGGTTCAGTATCAATGTGATATTTTCTTATTTCATGATGAGTGACCCTAAGACTACACACTAGGATATAAAATCATCGGGGATATTCTTTGGATAATTCATATTCACTTTTCAAACCATTATCATGACTGAGAGGATATAACCGATGATAGCCAATGATAATCCATATGACATTGGATAAACATAATTTTTATGGGTTAATATAATGTTCCATAATTTAGGTTATCATAATAATGGTTTTCATAATCATATGATTATTTACTTTGATTATTTTTTTTACACTATGTTCTTTTGTTTAATAAATGTGTGAAACCATGAAGAATCATTTTAAAAATTAAGGAGACTTAAAATGAAATAACTGTCCCCATGAGAAACCATATGAAATGGAATTTGTATGTGAAATCTTTTGTATCATTTTATATAGATCTCTCAATCTATTAATGGTAACAAGACTCCTAATAAAAATCCTAATGACCAAAATATTAGAGAAATATATTTTTAGCTCATTTATGTAGAAATATCCTGATAAATTTTGTGGATTATTTGATATATTTATTACTGATAAAATGAATAGTTCTATATAAAATATATTCTATGTTCTCCAATTCATAGACCTAAATAATTTCATTATGGTTGTGTATTTTTTGTAAGGTGAAATTGATCAATGATGGACTCTAATCATAAACACTAATCATTAGAATGATATTTACTCCATATCATGGGAAGAGATTAAGAAGGTATTTTTCAATACTAATATTCATCAAAAATTTCACATGAAGACAGAGATGAGATTTATTTAATTAAATTAGAAGGATGAGGAATCCATTTTTAACTATAAGGAAAATTTCACAAAAGATATAAGTTATGTTTCTGGTTTTATTATTAAGAAGGAAAATTTGACTAACTATTTCATGTGTTGAGTCCAATTATCCAAATGATATTAACTATAACTAAAATTTCTAGGTATCAGGAAATCATTTCATGCACTCTAAATATTAAAATAAAATATTTATTATCTAATTATTCTCAATGTTTCTCGGACAAAAAGAAATATATTTATTTTTTAGGAAATTATAATAATAAAAACCACAGAGGAAACCAATTTAATCATAATTCATGTCAATGGTTGGGAAATAAGTATATAAAATATTTCATTATGGGTTTTGGTATAAGAATTATGTTTCGAAAAGTAATTAAGAAAGAAAGTTAATGTCTAATTAATTTCAAGATTCTAGTTATGTAAATGAATATAAGGACTACTTAGTTGAATGTTCTATGTACACTCCAATTTGAAAATTTATGAACTATGCAAATTAATCTAATATCTGTGTCAATATGACAGTAAATGATGACAATCTATGTAAGAAACTTCTTATGAAAAGATAAAAAAGTAAATATCATCTGATCAGAACTACTAATGTGGGTCATGAGTACAAGTGGTGAAAGGTACACTTACACTCTAATCTAGAAATGAAAATGTTTTATTTGATTATGGATCTAACTACTCTATTATATATATATATATAATTTTTTTTCATTATCACATCCCCAACTAATTTATTATATATATATTTTTCTATAAAAACATTAATTTGTTAGAAAATTACATCTTTGGTTTATAACTCGTATCCAATAGAAATTTGAGGGAATGTGCTTCTTACAAACTTGGTGATTTACCCTATTTCTGAATTTATTTCTTTTTTGGTGATAGATCATATTTACTTATATAGAGCATATCAATTTTTAAGGAAGGGTGGTAACATTTAAAATTACAAATCAACCAACGATAATCATTTAGTGTTGTGATGAATAGGAATATCAAATGGAAATTAATTTTTTTATTTTCATATTTCGTTCTATTCATGATGAATATTTTTCTCAAATGGTTAGTGGGATACTCAATATTAATGATATTCTTATTGTTTGAGAATATGTAACTTATTTTCTAATTATTTTATTAGTCTTCCCTCGAGTCATGAAGTTGATCTTCCAATATAGCTCATACCTAGTGATACACATATTTAAAATAAATTATATGAAATGTCCTAGATTGAATTATAGGAATAATAGAATATACTATAGTGGAATATGGATAAGGGTTTATAAACCCTATTGTCTCCCTATGGGGTAAACCTACTTTTTGTTAAGAAAAAATATGGATCAACGCCTCTTCGCATTAATTATTCACAAATTATCATGATTACTATCAAGAAAAAATATCTTATAACTAGTATTTATGACCTGTTTAATCTACTCTATAGAGAAAAATTCTTTTCAAAGATTGAAATTAGTTGTAAATATAATAAATTGTGGGTCCATAATGATGATATTCTTAAGAAATCCAACTACATGAGGTTTGGTCATTTTGAATTTAAATTTATTCCATTATGACTTACCAATACTATTGTTATTAGCTTGGATTTAATGAATGAACTATGTACAGATTACCTTGATTACATTGTTATAATATTTATATAGAATATATTTATATATTCTAAGAGAAAGAAAGATAATCATGACCATTTGAGTGTTTTTTATGACCTTGAGTAAGCATAATTTTTATTCCAAATTTTGAAAATTTTAAATTTATCAATAGAAAGTTTCATTCATCGGTCATATATTCATATGTGATGGTATATCAATGGATCCTTCAATTGTGAAATTTTTTGAGAAATTTATTTGAACAAATATGTTGTTTGAGATACATATTCTTTTTTGGTTGTATGGTTACCACTGAATCTTTGTGAGATATTTCTGAATGTTGTCTAATCCAATAACGATGTTGACTAAGAAGGGATCCATGTTTCATTAGATAGATGAATGCAATGAAAAATTCATGGAATTGAAGAGAAGTTTAATCAGTGAACCTATTTTTGAAATACCATAGAGTTGAGAAGTTTTTTTGAGTTATAGTGATTCAAAATATAAATTAAAAGGATGCATACCCAAGTTTAATTATATACTGATAGATTATTTCTCACATCAATTGAAAATCCAAGAGAATATTTACCCAACTTGTTATTTGGAGTTTGAAGTGGTAATTTTTTCATTAGAAATATGGAGACATTATATTTATTGTGAAAATGTAATATATATATATATATATTATATTTAGGTACAACATCAAATGGAAGCTCATCCATGCTAAAATGAAACTGCATGTAAATTTTCTTGGCCATGGACTTTACCCCATGACCATGCCCCAAACCCTAACCCACTAGTTTCACCCAAGCTGATTATAGTGAGAGTAGATATATATAATAGTCATAAACATTTTAATGGTATATTCATATAGAATTATTTTAATATAAATCAAATGAGATGTTTTGATTTTATTAATGATAACCATTTCTTAATATACTCAATCCCAATGAAGGCGAACTATGTGGTTGATGCTCTATATTTTAAATAACATGCTTGTTTTTACATGATGAAGATTGAAAGAGTTATAATACTTATATATTTGTAGAAGACAGATCTTGAAATCATTAGGAAAACAGATATATAATATCTTTTTTAGATTTATTTTCAAGAATCCATCCTTGATAGTATTATTGAGTTATATAAGGATGTTTCGATACAAAATAAAATAATGAGGAATTATCCTCAGTTCAAATAGGATTTTAATGGAATGATATGGTTCAGGAAATGATTATGTGTCCAAATGAAACCATATTAAATGGAACTATTATATGATGTTCCTAGTTCATCATTTTCTATTCATCTTGAAATTATGAAGATGTATACAAATTTGAAAAGTATTTTCTAGTGGGAAAACATGAAAATACATATTTTATAGTATGTATCTCATTATTTTGTTTATTAAAAACATTATGGATGAAATAGGTATGACAATAAGAATTTTAAAACTATTACCCATACATGAATGGAAATAAGAAATCATCACCATATATTTCATCATTGGACTCCTGAAAAAATCCAAAGGTCATAATGTTATTCAGATAAAAGTCACTCACATTATAAATCCAGATCATTTCATTAAAAATATAAAATATTTATCCCTCGATCATTTTTTTATGAAATAAATTATTTAAGTTAAATGTTTCTAAGTATTACCACAATTTATTTAATCTTATTAGGACACAAGGATTACATGGATGTTCATGAGAAGTCGTTAAAAAAATTGAATATGGGGTTTGACATCAGTATTGATTATCATAATTAAATGGATGGTTAATCTAAGAGGACAATTAAAACTCTAGACAATATCAGGATAGAATTTCTATGGATTTAAATTGGGGCAGTTATCAACACCTTACTATTATGGAGTTTTTTACATTAATTTCATTCACACAAGAATTCAGATGGATCCTTATAAAGCCCACTATGAAAAAAAGTGAGGAACTAAAATGTGAAGGGTTGAAGATTGGGAATGAAAGGTATTGGGATCAAAGATATTTGGGGAAATGGAAGAGACGATTATATCTTTTAATCCAAACATTAAGTAAGATATAAGTCAACCGAAAAGTTAATAATATAATCCTCAATGAGACATATAATTTGAACTTTATGAAAACATATTCATAAAAATATTACATTTGAATAACATTCCAATGTTAGTAAATAAGGAAAAAATGATACATATATATATTGGTCTCATTGAAATTCTTGATCATTTTTGGGTGGTTACTTATTGATTGGTGCTTCAACTACATCTCTCAAAAGTTCATGATAAAATATATGTATCCCTCAGGAGGGATTGCATACCCAAACTGCCACATATATTGAACTCAAAGGACATTCAACTTGGAAAAAAACTCTATTATGATGAAAAAATAATGGATATTAATTATTTCAGAGAGAACGCCTTTTAGATCAAGGTCACTCACCTGGATATTGATTTATGGTGAAATGATAAATTAGATAAGCCTAAGTGGAACTCGAAGATGTGATGAGGATAATGTATCCTAGATTACTTGTATTAGAGTGACACAATTTTAAGGTAAAAATTATTATATGCTATGTAAAATATAAAACCCCAATATTTTATTATATATTTCTATTTAAATTATTTTTATGTCTTCGATAATAAACTGTGATATACTATTGAAATATTATTATTTATGTGACAGTTATCTCTTAGACATTGGATTTAAATGTATGAATAAGACTAAATAAATTTTGAAAAAAAACTACACATGTAAAATAAATTAATTCAATGGTTATCAACTAGTTAAAATGAGATCAAAATAATTTGAATGAAAAAAAGGAGTTATTTTTCTGAAAATTCGTTCTTTTTATGGAATGTGTTGTTATATAATAAATAAAATTAAAATCAATGGATTAATGGTATTAATTAAATATTTATATGATATATTAAATATAATATTTTATCATTCATCTAATGGTTTTTACTAGACATGGTAAAACATTAAATTCATTTTTATACACTAAAATGTATTTCTCAAAAAATTGTTTTGGTTGCATTCTGCATATTTATATCAAAATGAATTTATATGAGTTTTATAAAATGAAAAATGTAAAATGGATTCTCTATTTTTTTTAAAAATAGTTAATAAAACCTAATAATATAAACTTCTGTTTATTATATAATGAATAATTACCATGTTAAACATCTTGTTATCATGTTAAGGGTTTAAAGGGATAAAAGATTTGTTAACCTACGAGATGAGGATTAAAATATCACAGAACACTTACTTTTACTTAATATATATATATATATATATTATTCTAATCTTATTCTTGTTATCTTATAATTTTCATCATGTATCACCTACATTACATTAGTTATAAATATATAATTTAATAAAGTGTCAAATTTTGGAACTTTTTCACCCACATCACATCTAAAAGAGAATCTCCTCTCATATAGTATGCACTCTATATGATCCATTAATCATAACTAATATCAGACCAAATATAATAATAAAATGAATATCCATGATCTTTAAGTACTTTTCTTCCAAAAATACCCTTCTAATAATGCATACGGTTCTCTCTAAAGGAGGATACCCGATGAATAGATATATGTTCTTACAGATCATTTTCAGGTTGCTTTCCAATTAAGCATGATCAAACTATTATAAAACCCTCCAAACCAGAAGTATTGAGTATCATAAATACACATATATGTGTTTATATTAACAATATATCTGTTTTTTTGGATCCTGTACATCTATTGGAAAATGGTGTGTATGTGTGGAGTACACCCTCCATGATGGGATGTTGTTTTTTTCAGTTAGTATTAACATGAAATATCATCAGGATATAATTAATGAGTAAATTTTTTATATATTTTATAAATATGATTCTTTTAAGGGGAATTTTTATATACCTTTATTTTATTCTATCCATCAAAAGGTGAAAACACCACTCATGTGTATGTGTGGACAACCACCTCTACAATGTGGTGTATTTAATTTTTTTAAAAGGTTGGGGTCGAAGTCTCAATTTATTATTTAAATAAAATAAATCCTTAGTGTGGGTGGAGGGAGACCCATTACATATCCTGAACGCCCAAGGCCAAGTGGCCTGAATACAAGGCTTGAAATCCCATATTACGGTCGAAAGGTCCCCTCGGTGAACTATACTACTAAAGTACCACACTGCTACAATACATACTAAGGTACCACCACCACTACAATACCTTCGCCGCTATAGTTCTTCCAATGGTAAAGCACCATACTTTAGTACCCGTAATTTGTTCCCTACCCCGATTTGATCCGGGGTCTTTTGGATTCCCAGCAGGAGCCTGTACCACTTGGGTACAAGCTCGTTGGCATGTGTATTTCATTTTTCATCACATAATTAACTTCATTATTATAAAATTGTATTTAATGAATTAATATGATTATTATTTCATGATTATGATTCTGGAGATGATTATACAATTTACATGTTTTCATTATAATAGCTATCAAATCGAAACATGAATAGAAAATGAACTAGTTTGCAACAGATTATTCATTTTAATGAAGCAATTGTTAATAAAATGATAAATGGAAATTATAAAGGAATGATAAATGGTAAGGTATATATGATTATGGTTCTATAATGTTTTTATAATAAATATATATTTATTATATTGTACTTGAATGTGTATAAATCAACATGGTACTTATGGAAAAGGTTTATGTTACAATATAAATTCCTTTCATGATTATCAATACGATATTTACATTAAAGTAAATTATATTAATCTTATTGTTTAAACCACATTTATTTTTTTCTCATATTTTTATTCCTCAATTTATAATTAATAAACTCATTTTACTCTCTCTAGTACCCCAATTTATTTAAGAACAATTTTCTAGAAAAAATGGACTTATTTATTCTTCTGTCAATGAAATTTTTATTCAATATTCATGTTCATTAAAATGATTTCATGGATATTTTTCTCTAATATTAAATGATTTAATAAAGTAATTATCAAATTTATTTGACATTATTTTCAATGTATTATAAGTGGAATTTTATATTGTTTTCTCAAATGGTTATTTTTTAGTTTTTATAAGAAGTTTTAGAGGAATCAATATTTATACATAAACAAAAATAAGGTTTTTACAATAGAAATAAATATTCATTTCATTAAATCCTCAATAAAAAAATTCTTATTTCTTCAAATGAAAATATTTTTATAATAACGCTGATAATATTAATATTTTTTTATATAGAATAAATTTTTATTTTATATATTTCCAAGGAAATGTTCAAATGGTCTGTAGAAGGTATTATTTATCTATGTCACCATCCTTTATGGATTTTTATTCTTCAATAAGGATATGATTTTATGATAAAATCCATGTAATTTGTATAGATATTTTATTATGATTGTGATTTAAGAAAGATTCTATGACACCCATTTCATTCCATGGGTTATGATACAATGAAATGATGGAATGTTCATAAAACCTATTTATTTTCAATGGGTTAGGATATGATTACATGATGAATATTTTTTTAACATTTTATAAACCTAAATATGTTTTTAATTGTGGGAATATTGGTTCCAAAATATTATATCACCCAAATTATTTGGGTAAATATTTATATCTTTTGAAATAATATAGACTGGAATTGGTAGTGAGTCCACTTTAGAAATGGATATTAACCAATACGATTGTCATGAGACTGAACATTAACTAATGAAACAATGAAATGGGGAGTGAACTAAATCTACTATGATAGTCCAATAGATGATACTTGAATAATTATATGATTTTTTATGACTAATTATTTGACAAAAACTGATGTCTTAAACGTATGATATGTTTTTTTGGATAATGGTTGATTATTTATGATTTAAAAATATTATGACTTATTTCTTTTATTATGATGTAAAATCGTTCCATGATTTACGATTAAAAATCTTGGACTTATTGGGAATATCTTCTAGAAGTTATGATAGTTTTATCATAACATTAATCATATCTTATTCTCATTTATGATCATGAATTGATACCTCCATTAGTTACCCTTAATGAGAATATAAGCTCACACTTTCTCTTGTTTCATTTCCTATAGTTATGAAGAAAGTATTTATGATGGGTATGATATTAACATTACTATTTAAGAAGAAAATTGTAAGGTATGTTGATGATCTATTATAAAATAAGAAGATTATTTATATAGTCCCCAACAATAAAAAAACGTTATTGTTCTAGTGTGTTTATTGTTATGTGATGTATTGAGTATTCATCTAAATGATATAATATTTATTTTTTTATTATAGGGTCACCTCATCCATGTTTCAGCATATAGTTATCATTATATAGGAACAAAGAAATCACAAAAAATCAATAGAATTTTATAATTCTATCAATGTAGGATATAAGACTGTGTAAAATTTATAGATAAATTCCCTTCCATGGAAATGGATGGAAATTTTTCCATTAACACACAATTCTATTAAACATTATCAAATATTATTCACTATAATCCTTATAAGGGAAATGTGTTGGGAGGATATATCCCCCATCCACATCCTAGCAGCTCAAGTTCATTCTATCAACCATCGATTTATTCACAATTGGGATAAAGAAATATTCCCCAAGGAAGAAAGAATAAAATATATTACTATGTTCATGATGTTTAATACCATTATCATATTTTTCGTACCCTATAGTATTCTGACGAACAAGGACACTAATTTTACTACATCTATGTTGATAAAACAATATCAATAGTATAACATCTTGTCTAACAATTTGTCTTATATATCAATTAGTGATGAATGGATAGATATAGGAAATTAAAAACTATATATTCTATTATTCAAAATATTGTAGATGAATAAATGAAGCATTAACCAAAAACACTCTTTCATGCACTATGAGATTATTTTAGAACAACAGGTAATGCAACAAAAGTGATCTTACGATCACTTATATAAGGGATAGATGTATCCATGACCATTATGGTTTAGTTTCCCTCACTTTTAATCACCATCTATGATGAACATAAAAAATAGAAGAAGTGTTTTGTCCATGATGATGAATTGATGAAACATGATGGGAAATTTTTATGCATTCCACATAACCTAGAAACAATAAAAATGAGTCATGAAATAATTAAATAAGCTTTTATTTCTCAACTCATTCGTCTAATGATAACCACAACTCTATTTTAAAATTATTATGGTAATTGAGAAGATGTAAATCCCCAAACCCACACTTCAAGATTCAAAAAATAAAAATACTCTATATTTTTATTAATGTAAAACAGAAAAATACATTAAACATTTTACATTCCATGACATTTTCAAGTCTAATATTTAGAGGACTAGATAAAAGCCTTACATTTTTTTCAGAATTATAAAGAAAATAATGTAAAATAAATAAATTTATTTTTGTTCAATAATTCATTAATTAAAGAAAATTTCATCCAAAAATTCCAGTAAACATTTGGTAAATTAATTGAAAACATAATGTGACCATCAAATTTCTTGGTTCGGTTTTCAAAAACAAGGATAATATACTTTTTAAATAATTTTAAAATACCATTGATAAAAAATTTATATCAAATAAAAAAATAATATAATTTATAATCTTTGTTTCTCATAAAAAATCATAATAAATATAATGGTCTGGAATTACTTCCAGTGGAATATAATTGATACCTATCAGGGCACCCCATGGGCGGTTACAACCCCTGGGCGGGACACACCACCATCCACAGTAGCAGCCATTTCCTCATGAAGCCCTTGGGCGGAGAGCCATGCTTCGTCCAACGCTCACATGTGAGATTTCCCAAGGATCAGATACATTCCTACCTCTTTTTCCTCTGATACCAACTCTAGAGACCCAAATCTTGACGTACATGAACATTACATTACTTTTTCGGAATACTTAGTACATAACAAAAAAGTACACCGAAGGACCGTAATAGTTTATTGTCTTTGGAAACTCAGAATATAATCTTCTAATCGTGGTGAAAGATCTTCAACATCTCCCATAAAGATCTTCCTTTTTTTTCTTACCTAAAATCATTCTTTATATCTTGGGGAAAAGAAAACATAAAAGGGGTGAGCTCAAATTCTCAGTAAGGGTAATCAAAAGAAATAGCAATCACATCATATTCATAAGAACATAACATTTTGGAAATCTTACCCTGGAAACGCGATCATAATTTCATAACATGGGATAAATCATGGTAGTGAAATGTAATCACAATAATCATAACATAAAACATGAAGCTTTGTGGCATACACACATAATCATAGAGAATCATTTCTTATTAGTCAAGACACATTGCCAAGACTATCTCAGTGGACAAAGTCCATTTCTAAACCAAGTTCATTCCTCGTTTCAGTCCTGTTTCACTGAACCGGTTTAACATGCCATTCCATCCATGTCTATCTCATGAGATATAAAATCTTTACCCAATTAATTGGAGGGAGATATAGGTCCCACCCATCTCATAATGTTATCATTCTTATGTCCGCTACAAACTCATAAACCATACATCATAGCATAACCCATGTAATAAAAATGGGAATCTCAAACATCGTGACATCATAAAAATATTTATATAAGATAAAGGAATTCATAAAATTATTCCCAACACAGCATAATCAAATCAATGTAATAATAGGGATAGAAACAGGACCCTTTATTATCTTAGATGGAAATAAATTTGATAAAACACATGAACTCCATTCTTGAGGCAAATATCCTTTCTACTTCAAAAACACATTACATTTCTTAACATTTCATACAATTCTAAACTAATAGAAGTTGATTAAAAATAAACTTGAAAACTTGTAAAGGAATATTCTTGGAAATAATGTTATAAAAATCCATTCATGTTGTATAAGTTAAAAAAACATTCTTCTCAGAATTTTGTCGGAAAAGTCAAAAAGTAACTTGTAGGGTAAATAAAAAAAAGATTCCTTCCATACCATGGGGTAAAAGTAAAATGGGTAAAAAGGAATTTAAACATACATGAATACACTTTTATAAAAAATGGACATGGTTGATAGCAATAACCCCAGTAAATACTTATGAATAACCAATCTCGGATAAAAATGATATTTGCACAATTTTCCCTTACCTTAGGTCTAATTTGCTTCGTAAGTGTCTGAACCTCCTGTATAATGACTTAAATAATGTTATTTACTTATTAAAGAATCATACCTATTTTTATGATATCATATATGGTCATATTATTAGCTTCTTATTAGTAATATTTCATTCTCACCTGTTATTCAGGTGTTTATTGCTTTTTGTTCTTATGCGTGTTTTGTCGAATAAATTCTTATTATTATTTTTAGGTTATAGAAACCTCATTTCCGGAATGGAATTAGTGTAATACATATCATATTTATTCAATCAATTCATTTACGTAATCATTATGCAGTGAAAATCATGTAGAACTAGTCGCATCACATTGTGGAGACGGTATTCCGTACGTACACACGAGCGATGATATCGTTCCCATGATCATGGAATTGTATTGGAGTGTATGTATACTATTTAAGAATAAATATAACTTTAAAATAATCATATATATTCATTCTTTACACCATTATACCCATCCAAGTAAGGTGGTGGTGGAAAATATATTACACTACAGCATGGAGACGGTATTCCATACGTACGCACGCGCGGTGATTTCGTTTTCTGTAGGATTGATAGATGGTGAAATAGGGTTGTTTCATAATTATAATAACATATAAGTATATGAGTGATACTGATGTTATTAATTCATAAATAAATATCTAAATAAGAAGAAGTGGAAGAAGAAATAAAGTTGAAATAATCGGTAATAGACATTACCTCTTCATTGAAGCGCTTCTTTGAGACCTCCTTTTAGGGCACTAAAATTGGTCTTTGAAAAATACCAGGACCTCTAAGATGTTTCTATGGAAGTGGAGAGGCTAAATTTCCAGTGGTTGGCCGAGATTGAAGGCTCAATGTGGTGTGAGGAAGAGAGGGAGGAGGTTCCCTTTTATGAGGGAGGAGAGGGGCACCTTTGGAAAAAACTAAAAATATTATTTTATTATAAAGTCATATTCGGTTTTAATAGTTCCAAATTGATTTATTTTGAATCTAAGGTGTGGAGGGGTCTCAATCCTCTCATACAATAGAATTTAGACAAGTTTAGGTCGTTATATTAACCTTATCTTTTAGTTTTAACTCTTAGTTAATTAGATTGACATTTACCATGTCACTTTGTATTTTTATATTATATAGTTAATAAAATTACCATATACATCCAAGAGACCCCCAAGTGTTCCATTAATGATACACCTATCATGATATAAATATCTTGGCCGAACCTTAGATTTTTAAAAATATAATAACAATTAATAATATAATATTTATTTTAAAAACTATTTTATGTCAATTTTGACACTATTTGGTAATTGATTTTTGTGAAAATCATAACAGAATGATTAGTAATAAAAAATTTAATTACATCAACACTAACATGTCCTATTAACATATAAAATAATTATAATTCATAAAAAGTCTAAATTACATTTATTTGGGTATTTATAACTTCAATTATGTCAATATTTCATTAATAAGATAATTACTGCATCATCATTGTGTCATAAATTAATTAAATTATTTAAAGTCTAAAAATTACAAATAAACTTTCATTATGTAGTAAATATTTTTATCTTTATATTGAATATTTATAGTCGAATTTATATTTTTTATAACCCTATATTAAAAATTATTTACTTAGTAAACTTTGATTTTAACTATTTTAACCCTTCTTTAAATAAATTAATAATAAATGTCCTAATCTAATACAAGTGGGCCTAAATGGTCATATTTTACTCCTAAGGTTGTTTTTGGTCGAATTACATTTATCCAATAGAATTAGGACATGGTTTAGGGTAATAATAATATCATTTTTACCCTTAATTACCCTATTTACTTTTAACCGTCGTAAAAAAGAGTAAAAAGTTACTATTCACCAAATATTATTTTCATCTCATTGAACCAAATTTTACTTACTAACATCAAACATGTCTCTATGATTTTTGAAATTCAATTCAAAAAAGTGGTAAAATTAATTTTTATGTAAATTTGCAAATTCTCCTAGAAGGTGGGTAAAAGATGGTGAAAAGTTCAATAAAATTTTTATATATCTAAAATTATTATAAAATTACTCCAATGAATTACATTGAACTTATATAGGAATTCTGTATCAATTTTGACCAAAAATAAATTTAAATAAATTAAATAATTATTTAAATAAAAAGTCGGCATAATGCCCCATTTCCTTGCACTTGTAACATTAAAGTGTAGGAGGTGCACTCTGTGTAGCATTTTAATTGTTCACATCACTAGACATCTTCTTCCCATCATTGCGGCATTCAAATGCCTGATGACCTTCCTTTCCACATTTGAAACATTTACTTGTCCCTTTATGACAACTCCCTCCATGTTTCTTTCCACACTTTGAGCATAAGGGAAAACTCATCTTCTTTTCGGTGTTCTCTTTATATTTTCCTTTGAATTCCATTTTCTTGTTCTTATCAAACCCATATGACTGATGGGTTACTCCAATATCCATCTCAAAATTGAGAGCACATTGAACGATTTCCTCGTAGCTATTGAAGTCCATTATGGGTAACGCCCTTCGAAGACTTGATTTTAAGTCACTAAAGAATCGATTGATCTTACTCCCAGGTTGGATAATAATACCATAAGCGTACCTTGCAAGTCTTGTAAAATTTTCTTCATAGGTACCAACAGATTCATCATCCTTTTTCTTTAGTTCAAGAAACTATTTCTCCATCTTTTTTCAGAGAATACGAGGGAAATTCTTATTGAAAAATAAGTTCTTGAACTCGCCCCATTCCTTGGACTCAATTTCATCCCTTTGACTCGTATTCTTAATAAGATTCCAGCATTGATCAGCATCTCCTTCCAAACAATGCACTGCTAAGATGACTTTATCATGTTCAGAACATTGATGAACTGAAAATATCTTTTCAGTAGTACTAATCCATCATTCAACAACTAATGGATTAGTAGACCCACTGAATGAATTTGGATGCTTCCTCATGAAGGATTCAACAGAATGTTTCTCCTACCTTTGCTCATTTGGAAGTCCTTCATGATTCATAGCATGAGAAAGTTGTGTGAGCATTGCTAAAAGATTTTGCATTCCAGCTCCCGTAATGTTTGGTTACTCAGGGGACAATCATTTCATTTCTCGTCGCATTCCGCATTAACACGGTTCCTTCGGGTTCCAGCCATTGAGTAAAACCAAGAAGAATAGTGTGAGAAACACTATTTATAATAGGAAAACCACATAATCATGAATAAAATTTCACACATAAGGTCTTATCCTAGGTTATTCATGGCCATTTCTAAAACACTAAGATTGTGTTCTATGATTATACTTATCCTTAGGATTCTTACTAAGGCTTTCACATCCTAGTTTCCAATGTTTGACTATACCATTCCTCTGATACCAACTATAACGGTCTGGAATTACTTCTAGTGGAAAATAATTGATACCTATCAGGGCACCCCATGGGAGGCTACACCCCCATGGCGGGACACACCACCATCCCCAGTGGCAGCCATTTCCTCATGAAGCCCTTGGGCGGAGAGCCATGCTTCGTCCAATGCTCACATGTGACAGTTCCCTAGGATCAGATACATTCCTACCTCCTTTGCCTCTGATACCAACTGTAGAGGCCCAAATCTTGATGTAAATGAACATTACATTACTTTTTCGTAATACTTACTACATAAAAATAATAGACACACAGGGACCGTAATAGTTTAGTGTCTTTGGAAACTCGGAATATAATCTTCTAATCGTGGTGAAAGATATTCAAAATATCCCATAAAGATCTTCCCTTTTTTGTACCTAAAACCTTTCTTTATATCCTGGGGAAAAGAAAACATAAAAGGGGTGAGCTCAAATGCTCAGTAAGGGTAAACACAAGAAATATCAATCACATCATACTCATAAGAACATAACATTTTGGAAATCTTACCCTGCAAAAGAGATCATAATTTCATAACATGGGATAAATCATGGTAGTGAAATGTAATCACAATAATCATAAATTAAAACATGAATCTTTATTGCATACACACATAATCATATAGAATCATTTCTTATTAGTCAAGACTCATTGCCAAGACTATCTTAGTGGACAAAGTCCATTTCTGAACCGAGTTCATACCTCGTTTCAGTCCTGTTTCACTGAACTGGTTTAACCTGCCATTCCAGCCATGTCTATCTCATGAGATATAAAATATTTACCCAATGCATTGGAGGGAGATATCGGTCCTAACCATATCATAATGATACCATTCTTATGTGTTCCACAGAATCATAAACCATACATCATAGCATTACCCATGTAATAAAAATGGGAATTTTAAACATCGTGACATCATAAAACAATTCATATAAGATAAAAGAATTCATAAAAATATTTCCATCACAACATAATCAAATCAATGTAATAACATGGATAGAAACAGATCTTTTTATTATCTTAGATGGAAATAATTTTTATAAAACACTTGAACTCCATTCTTGAATAAAATATCCATTATACTTCAAAAACACTTTTCCTTTCTTAACATATCATACAATTATAAACTAAAAGAAGTTGATTAAAAATAAACTTGAAAACTTGTAAAGGAAAATTCTTGGAAATAATGTTTTAAAAATCCATTCATGTCATATAAGTTAAAAACATTCTTCTCGTACTTTTGTCGAAAAAGTCAAAAAGTATCTTGTAGGGTAAATAAAAGAAAGATTCCTTCCATTCCATGGGGTAGAAGTCAAATGGGTAAAAATGAATTTAAAAATACATGATTACATATTTAGAAAACATGGACATGGATGATAGCAATAACCCCAGTAAACACTTACGAATAAGCAATCTCGGATAAAAATGATATTTGCACAATTTTCCCTTAACATGGTTCCAATTTGCTTCATAAGTGTCCAAACCTCATGTATAATGATTTAAATAATGTTATTGACTTATTCCAGAATCATAATTATTTTTATGATATCATATATGGTCGTATTCATATCTTCTTATTAGTAATATTTCATTGTCACTTGTTATTCAGGTGATTATTGCTTTTTGTTCTTATGCATGTTTTGTCGAATAAATTATTATTCTTTTTTTAGGTTATAGATAACTCATTTACTGAATATTATTAGTGTAATAAATATAATATTTATTCACTCAATGCATTTATGTAATCATTATTCAATGAAAATCATGTTGAACGAGTCACATCACATCGTGGAGACGGTATTCTGTACATACGCACGAGCGATGATATCGTACCCATGATCGTGGAATTGTATTGGAGTGAATTTATACTATTTCAGAATCAATATAACTTTATAATAATCCTATATATTCATTCTTTACACCATTATACCCATCCAAGTAAGGTGGTGGTGGAAAATAGATTACACCACGGCGTGGAGACGGTATTCCGTACATACGCACGCGCGGTGATTTCATTTTCTATAGGATGGATAGACGGTGAAATAGGGTTTTTTCATACTTATAATAACATATCAGTATATTAGTGATACTGATGTTATTAATTCATAATAAAACAACTAAATAAGAATAAGTGGAAGAAGAAATAAAGTTGAAAGAATCGATAATGGACATTACCTCTTCTTTGAAGCGCTTCTTTGAAACCTCCTTTAAGATCACTAAAATTGGTCTTTGAAGAAGACCAAGACCTCTAGGATGTTTCTAGGGAAGTGGAGAGGAGAAATTGGTGGGGGTTGTCCGATCTTGAAGGCTCAATTTGTTTTGAGGAAGAGAGGGAGGAGGTGCCCTTTTATAAGGGAGGAGAGGGGCACCTTTGGAAAAACTAAAAATATTATTTTATTATAAAGTCATATTCGGTTTTTAATAGATCCAAATTGATTTATTTTTAAGCTAAGGTTGGGATGGGTCTAACTACTTTCATCCAATAGAATTTAGACAAGATTAGTTCATTATAGTAACCTTATCTATTAGTTTTAACTCTTAGTTAATTAGATTGACATTTACCATGTCACTTTGTATTTTTATATTATATAGTTAATAAAATTACCATATACATCCAAGAAACCCCCAAGTGGTCAATTAATGATACAACTATCATGATATAAGTATCTTGGAAAAACCTTGTTTTTTAAGAATATAATAACAATTAATAATATTATATTTGTTTTAAAAACTATTTTATGTCAATTTTGACACTATTTGGTAATTGATTTTTGTAAAATTCATAACAGAATGATTAGTTCAAAAAACGTTAATTAAATCAACACTAACATGTCATATTAACATATAAAATTATTGTAATTCATAAAAAGCACCGAATTACATTTATTTGGGTATTTATAACATCAATTATGTCAATATTTAATTAATAAGATAATTACTGCATCATCATTGTGTCATAAATAAATTAAATTATTTAAAGTCTAAAAATTAAAAATAAAATAGTATTATTTAGGAAATCTTTTTATCTTTCTATTGAATATTTATAGTCGAATTTATCTTATGTATAAACCTATATTAAAAATGATTTACTTATTCAACATTGATTTTATCTATTTTAACCCTTCTTTAAATAAATTAATAATAGAAGTCCAAATCTAATCCAAGTGGGCCTAAATGGTCATATTTTATTCCTAAGGTTTTTTTGGTCGAATTAAACTTATCCAATAGAATTAGGATATGTGTTAGGGTAATAATAATATCATTTTTACTCTTAATTTCCCTATTTACTTTTAACCGTGGTAAAAAAAAGTAAAAAGTTACTATTCACCAAATATTATTTTCATCTCATTGAACCAAATTTTACTTACTGACATCAACTGTGTCCCTCGGATTTTTGAAATTCCATTCACAAAAGCGGTAAAATGAAGATTTATGTAAATTTTCAAATTCTCCTAGAAGGTGGGTAAAAGACGGTGAAAAGTTCAATAAAATTTTTATATATCTAAAATTATTATAAAATTACTACAATGAATTACATTGAACTTATATAGGTATTATGTATCATTTTTGACCTAAAATAAATTTAAATAAAAATAAATAATTATTTAAATAAAAAGTCTGTTTTTAAATAGTAACCTAGTGTTTTCACTATTCATCAAAAATTGAATGTTTCCAGAAAAATATCAAAATTTTACCCTATGCTAATTTCGATATTCCAAATCCAAAAACGAAGTCCATTTTGAAAAATAAAATTTAAAAAATATCAAAAAGTGGTTATTATTATCCATAACGGCTAGTTTTAATAATATTTTAATAGCATATCGTTGTTTAGTCAAACTCGATATTGCGTAGAACGCAAACTATCAAGGAAGGTCGCAATTGCATGTAAAGAAAGCCAAGCTAGTGTTGTGTGTAGTGAAAGATTCCTTTGATGATTTATATAAAATAAAAACAAAATATTTCTTATAAAAGTCTCGGGTGTTACAATAAAACACCATTCAAATCCAATAAAGTACTAATCGTTTGGAAACCTAATTTAAAATCCTCTATGAAAAACACTTAGATTTCTCTATAAAAGTCATTTCAAAATAACATTTTTTTGTTGATTAAAATGATACATGAAAGATATTATGAAAACCAAGTGGCCACATAGAATATAAAATATATTAAATCATACCCTTAAGTTTATGGTTTCATTCTCTATCCCAATTCATCTAATACAATATGCTAGTGCTGAATTTAATGAAAAATTTTAAAAGATGATACTTTTTCTTTTATAACCCTCTAAAAATATTTCATAACCTTCCATAAATTATTTTCATAGAAAAAGTATTTTTAATTATTTTTAGCATTAATAATAATCAATTTTATTAAAACTCAATATACTTGGGAGAAATACACCTTTCAAGATGAAATGCATACATTTAAGAAGGCATAAACATAAAAACATTGATATTAGAACAGATGTGGCATAAAAGTTCACGATACATATCAACCAATTATAGATGATGGCGATATCTAAATTCATGAATGAAAGTAAAATATTTTCCTTGAAAATATAAAATAATATTATAATAATAAATATTTTAAAATGATTACATTACCTTGTGTGTGACTTGTCACATATGTTTTTTATCTTTCTCTTCTTCATAAAATCCCTTTTCATATCTACTTATGGCACTAAGTATGGTGTTCTATCTAAACTATACCGTAATATTTTGTATAAGGATGAGGAGAGAAGAATTTTATAAAGTGTAACATCCTAGTTCTGGGTTCCACCCAGAGGTGCCACGTACCTGGTTGGTCACATTGACTCAAGAACATTTCCTCGAATGCTAGAGGTTGTAGACTAGTAGTGAAGGGATTCGGTGTGATTGTGGGGAAACTATGCCCTCATTGGAAGAGTAACACATAAAAAATAAACATATTATAGTAGCAGAAATAGTAATTCTATAAAATAATTATATTGTAGAATACTGAAAGTAAATAAAAAACTAATCATATATATATATCAATATGATGCATATCACAAGTATCTAGGAAAATGTACAAATAAGTCTTAATGCTAAAATATAGTACTAAACCAAAGTACACAGGAAAATCATGTAAAAATCTCCAACAACATCGCAAGCCTCATCTTGGTCCCATACTCTCCAGCTCCACAACAATCAAGTACCTTATGTAAAAGGGAATTTTTTATTTATACCTGATACAATATAATCTGTTTGGCCCTAAATGCATTACCCAAATAGGGTGTGAGACGAATCCCAGTAGGCAAGCACCCAAATATCTATGCTTAACTGTCAGTGAATATATATGGCACACAATATGAAAAAATTAAGAACTAAACAAGGAATTACTCAAAAGTGAAAAATCCTATAATTTCAACTACATTCAATTACATTTATTTTAAAAATGACCAAACAATCCCTAGAAACCCTATGGGAAGTTCTCATAGTATAACCCTGCTGGTTCACCTTAACAAAGACTCATTGAGGAAGCACTCACCATAAATTCCCCCTATAGTCTTATAATGGAAAATGGAAGACACTCTGGGTAGCAATAAATTTCCAATTCTCCCTGTGGTCTCCCAACGTGGAACTATAGACACTCTGAGGGAGCACTAATGTCCATCCCCCATATGGTCTCGCAATGTAAAAAGTATAACAGACACTCTGGGGAAGCCCTCAGAATCCATCCCCCCTATGGTCTAACTACACCAGGTTCCCACAGCCCTATGTTAGTCAATCATATAAAGACCCAAAAATTTCAAGGAATTTTTTTTCTTCAATACTTTTGAATTTTATGACTCTATGATTTTTGACGGCACTGGATTCCGAGGCCCGGTGTGGCCTGAATCAATTTTTTATGTTTTGTTTGGGTACGTTCAGTGAACGTATGTTCTAGTCTTTCTATCTTTTGAACTAGTACACGGAATTGAAAACCGAGGGCACCGATGAACTCACAGCACCGGTATTCGCTTAAGGGGACCTTTACCGCAGTTTCATTTTATGCGGGTTGAGGGTAAATTTTTGGGGATTTAGAATAAAATAAATAAAATTGTAGCACACAATTTTATTTAATGATTTTGGTTAATTCCTACAATGGGAAGTTAGGGGTGGGTCCCACACCCACATAACCTCCCATGAGAGTAATTAGTGTTGTGGGGCCCACACGAGCCCTAATCCTTTCATCTTTCTTTAACTCCCCATTAACACTCCCCTTTATTTAATTTTTGACAACCCACTTTAAACATTTGGACTTCCACTTAAATGTAGAGAATCTCCATCTCCCATCCATTATTGTTGGCACCTCTAAGGCCTTAATTAATTCAATTTACATTTTGAATTTATTTGAAAATACATGGAAGTGTTATATTATGGGAGGGCCTTATTATTGTATTGGTTGGACAATTTTTTGGGGAGAACTCTTGATAAATAAAAGAATTGGGTTCTTCTTTTGACGAAGAACTGTCGAAGAATACTGATAATCTCTTTCGATCTTCAGCCAAGCCAAAGGAGAAGGAGCCACCCGCAAGGAATGCCGACGACGCACCATCCTTGACTCCTTTTTCCCCGATGTCAACGAGTTGACGCCGTCTCCCCGCGACGCCGTTTTCCATGACGCCCGACTACCGCGAACCTTATTTTGAGGTAGGGGTTTCGTTATATTTATATGTGAATAAATTATCTCATTTTTGTTGAATTATTTGGAATAACATCATCAAATTGATATCGCATAACGCAGAGGGCACGGGCTGAACCAACACGGCCCGACAACCCTCCTATGTTTTCCTTATTTTTATTCGTGATAAAGGCGCGTTGGAAGAGATGGCGACGAATGAAGGCGTCACCCACGCACCTGTCGCGTGCGGAAGAACCGCAGCCAGAAAATACGGGCCGCTCGGCCGAAGAAGAACTGGCCGGCCGAAGCCAACCAGGTTGGTGGAACGGCGACATCCCATGGCGTCGCGCTGCGGAAGACCACGAACCGCGTTTTTCGGGCCGCTCGGCGGACGAACCATCCAGCAGGCGGCCGGCCGGGCTGGGAATACCTATGGTGCCCGGAGGGTGCCACACTGATGGAACCGCGGCCCACCCATGTGGGACAATCGCTCCTGGAAGAACGGTCGAAATTGGCCGCCCGGACAGGAGGGTGGCACCGCCGATTCGAGAGACCGGGGGGGGGGGGGGGGGGCGCACACCCCCCCCCCCCCCCCCCCCGCAGCACTATTCCAGTTGGGTCGAGATGCGGCCATCTGTGCTAGGACGTGCCTTCTCGAGCCAGGTCGTGCCCCCTCGGTCCGGTCCGCGTGATTCACTGGGCCGGACCAACCCACAATCCCATTGGGCTTGATGGGCCGGGCCCATTACACTTAAATGAGAATAACATAAAGACTGCACATCCGATCGACGCGCCGTCTGCGGAATTCGGACCCTCGTGATAAATTGGTTCTTTTGTGATACTATAATTGAGTTTTGGACAACTTTGGAAATCGGCCAGGTTTTGAAATGAGTGTATTTCCAGCCGGGCTCCTGGAACGGAAAATCCAATATCCATCAGACCGGGTGTCTGATTGACACACCGTCTATCGCGTTCGGTTCCTTATTATGAGACGAAACTTCAGGATACATCAAATATGGACTTTGTGATAGTTTATGTATCGACCCTTTGGCTCCAGGAGCGGAACCTCCTGGAATCAAGTGAGCTGTGTGAGGGAACCCTAAAGCTGGCTATGACTACAATGGAAACTGTACTGGAATCCTCCGTGGGTTCGGCAGTGACAACAACTGTACTGGAATCCTCTGTGGGTTCAGTAGCGACGAAAAATGTACTGGAATCCTCTGCGGGTTCGGCAGTGATGACAACTGTACTGGAATCCTCCGTGGGTATGGAAGTGATGAAAACTTTACTGGAATCCTCTTTGGGTTTGGCAGCTACGACAATTGTACTAGAATCCTCCCTGGGTTCGACAGCTTAGATGAATTAGTGACTACATCTGATCATCTCTGTCACTTTTAGAAAGATGTATACCTATGTGAGATGAGTCTTTACTTTCAGTCATTATCATCAAAGTGATTGACTTCATTCTTGTGTGGACTGGTTTGTGCTTGAGCTCGAGAGTTGGAGCCAAACAAGATTGAAGACTTAGGTATATGTATCGGCATATACATATGTAGGGTTGGATGATGCACCGTGTTTGGTATCTTACTTATTGTTTTTCCGTAGTGGATATTGTGAGACCTTGTGGGTCTCGGGGTCCCTACTTAGTATCGTTATACTCACCCCTGCACGGGCTATGCCCATACTACATTGTGTTGGATGCAGACGACGAACATCACTGATTGAGATAGAGACTTGTGGAGTTGGAAGGTACCCCGAGGTGGACCACTTGAAGATATGTACACGGAGCAGGCATAAGGACCCGAGGTGCTGAGGAGACCATCTGTACCCACCCTTCAGGTGGGATTCCTAAAGGAAGACTCATTAGTTTATTTTTTTCTTTACTGCAGTTGTATTATCTTTTTAGTTGTACTGTACTTTACAGTTGGGTATGTATGCTGGCTCATTTACATTTCAGCACTTAATTTTGTATACAGTTTTACTTGTGCTTACTTATGTTGCATACTCTATTGTGTTTGATTACTTCTATAAAGTCAATTCCTTCCCTTTTATCAGGATTTCTGCCTTTGGTGCTAGTCGCCAGCCCCTGACCTATGGGAGGTGGGCTTGGGGTAGTCATGGCACGGGCTCCGAGGACGGGTCTTGAAAAATTGGTATCAGGGGAGTCGGTTCTACCGCAGAACTCAGGACTCTGATCATTCCATTCTGTGAAGCAATAGTGTTAAGAGTATTGAGTGTGGTTTTCAGTCCAGGGAGTCTAGTGTTGGTGCGGAGCAGACGTATCCATACACCAAGAGCATGACCTCTGATTTACGACTCAATGCACGAAAACACTTATTTCGTGTGTGTTTCCTTTGAAATTTTTCTTTGTGATTACCTTGTGTCATCTCACTAGGTATATTGTTTGACTGTGGCGCACCTGCTTCTTTTCAGGACAACCCCACGAAGGCAACCTGCTGGGGTTCCCAGTCACATGTGAGATGGTAGCCCACCGAGCGATGAGGCCTCAGTGCAGGGCCCCATCATAGTGGAGGCACAAGCAGTACCACTGCCCACTAAGCCACTGATTCTACCATCCCCAGCAGCACATAGTGCATGCTTCCTGAGTGCAATGCACTATTTTCAGCGATAGAGGCCACCCAAGTTCAACGGAGAGACAGAACCACAGGCAGCTGAGGATTGGCTGGAGGTTGTCGTCAGAATTTTCAGATTATTAGGGACACAAGGTGATCTTATGGTGATCCTTTCTGCGAGTCCCTTGCACGCTACAGTAGGTAGATGGTGGATCTTGATGCTCCAGTTGCACAACGATGCATCTCTTCTTTGGACAGACTTCGAGAGACTCTTCCGCTCGATGTTTTTTTCTGCCACCCTTCGTGCGGTACGGATCCAGGAGTTACTTCATCTGCGACACTGCAGCATCACAGTATCCCAGTTTTCAGCGAGGTTTACTGACATCTCACGCTACTCCATGGATATGGTATGTGACACGTTCTTCAGGGACTGAACCTTTGATAAGGGACTGAGGCATGAGATCAGAGCTTTACCGATTCCCCTCAACATCCCGACACAGGTTGGGGTGCCGGAGCGAGCTCTTCTGGTGGATAGTTTTCTCACTGACCAGTCACTAGCGGTGAAACCCTCCATAGCGCGACACTTATCAGAGTCTTCAGCATCCAGAAATAGGCAGTTGACATAAAGGTCCAAGCAGACCAGGCCATCAGGTGGGTGACATTAGGATACGGGTTCGGTTGTGTGGGGAACACGAAACAGAGCCTATTATACGAGGAGAATACCGTGCAATGCATGCGGCAGGCAGGGCTACATGGCTCAAAACTTCCCAACCCACCATGTGGATGAGAATCATATAGTAGAGGGACCTCCCACATAGAGGTATAGGTTCGACCGTGGGGGTCCGTCGGGAGCAGGCAGATGAGGCAGAGGAGCTGGCCGAGCATCGGGTGGTGGACGAAGTTTCGAGCCTCTACCTCCACCACCACTAGGAGGTCTACCCTGACCACAGGGAGCTGGAAAGAAGAGGAAGGCTCAGATCAAGGCAGTTAAGGCCTATGACCATGGCGCACCGGAGATGATTCAAGGTACTATTTGTGTCTACTCCACCCCTGTTGCAGTACTTATATACACAAGTGCGAGTCATTATTTTATTGTTGATGCCCTTGTTCGGAGCTTAGAGATTCCGAAGGAGCCATTGGCTCTATCCTTACAGCTATAGACTCCTACAAGATCATACTCGATGATTAAAAAATGGTGCCGGTAGTGTGAGATTACTCTAAGAGGTGAGAGATTCAGCTGGGATCCTTTTTTATCGGCGTCGAGGCCTTACGACGTTATCTTGGGTATGGACTGGTTGTCTAAAGTCAATGATCAGATCAAATGTATTAGGTGCAATGTGTGGTGAGCCTGCAAGGATGCTACTAGGTTCACCTTCACCGGTGATAAGGGATCCTTTTCAGTGCATGATGGACTTTCACAGAGGAGAGGGAATTCGATCACACATCAGTTGGCTAGTCTCATCCTCAGATCGGTTGATGTGCGGAGTCTGAGTTTTCCTATTGTAGTGGATCAGTATGAGTACTTTTTTCCTGATGATGTTCCAGGACTACCTCCTCAGAGGGTGGTAGACTTCTACATTGACCTATACCCCGGGACATCACTGATATCTACTCCAGCAAATCGGAAGGATCCCGCTCACCTTCATGAGCTGCGGGTACAGTTGGAGGACTTACATGGGAAGGGATTCATTTGACCCAGTTTTTCACCCTGGGTTTCTTCCATTTTGTTAGCCAAGAAGGCGGATGGGAGCTTGCGACTCTGTGTCCACTACCGTTTCCTGAATCAGGTGACCATGAAGAATAAATACCCACTCCTGAGGATTGACGACCTCTTTGATCAGCTCAAGGGACCACGTTGGTTATCAAAGATAGAACTCAAGCAAGGCTATCCCCAACTCAGAGTTCAAGATGAGTATGTAAAAAAGATGGCCTTCATGTGTTGGTATAGCCACTATGAGTTCTTGGTTATGCCTTTCGGTGTAAACAACACTCCAGTGGTGTTCATTAGTCTCATGAATAGGATCTTCCAGCATTACCTCGATCGATTTTTTGTAGTTTTCATTGACGACATACTGATTTACTCAAATAATGAGGAGGATCACACATACCACTTGCTGGTTGTACTAAATACACTCCACGTGCACCAGCTTTATGGTAATCTCTCGAAGTTCTAGTTCTGGATTCGGGAGGTTTACCTCTTGGGACACATCATATCGGAGGCTGGAGTTGCAATGGATCCAGCGGAAATCAAGGTAGTACATGCTTGGGAGCCACCCTCGAGCATGACAGAGGTGCGGAGTTTCTGGGGTCTGACTGGATACTATCGGAGATTTGTGCTAGAATTCTCCAGTGTTACAACACCACTTTCAGCCTTGAAGAAGAAGGGGAAACCCTTCATGTGTTCATTGAGATTCCAGCAAAGCTTTCAGGAGCTAAGGCAGATACTGACCAGTGCGCCCATCTTGAGGCTACTATAGGAGGGCGTAAGGTACGTAGTTTACTGTGATGCATCCGAGACCGGACTCGGGTGTGTCCTGATGCAAGAGCGAGCAGTGATCGTGTATGGTTCACGACAGTTGATTCATCATGAGAAGAACTACGCTGCCCACAACCTAGAGTTAGCAGCAGTGGTTTTCACCTTGAAGATGTGGTGACACTATCTGATGGGCGAGAACATTACATTCTATTCTGACCACCAGAGTCTCAGGTACATCTTCTCGTAGAAGGACCTGAACCTGAGATAGTGACGATGGAATGAGTTCCTCCTAGACTACGACTTTGAGATAGTCTATACTCCTGTGAAGGGGAACGTTGTAGCCAATGCTCTCAGCAGGATATCGGGCATTTAGCAGCTAGGAGAGGCGACAAAGCAGCTAGCCATGTTACAGATATCTTTTGTGGATATAGATGGATCAACCATTCTTAAGTCTCTCACAGCCACTCCTCCACTACTTCAGCGAGTCAGGGGGCATAGCGTGGTGACGTTGACTATGAGATGTGACGTGCTCAGATATCCTCAGGGCAGGAACCTGATGGATTTTATGAAGGAGGGGAGCACGTAATCCTCTTCAAGGGATAAACCATGGTACCAGTACCACTACAGGTGGAAGTGCTGAGGGATTTTCACACTTCCCATCTAGCGGTACATCCAAGAGTGGCGAAGATGTATCGGGACCTCAGACGATAGCACTGGTGGCCTGGTATGAAGAAGGATGTAGCAGAGTTCATTTCACGATGCCTCATTTGTCAGCAAGTGAAGGTGGAGAACTAGGTACCAGCAGGCTTGGTACACCCCTTAGAGGTCCCAGAGTGGAAGTGGGATGGGATATCGAGGTATTTCGTAATGGGGCATCCACGTACATCCAGAGGGCACGACTCTATTTGGGTGATCATAGACTGACTCACCAAGTTGGCCCACTTATTACAGATCAGAGAGCAGGGCTCAGTAGAGAGCATGGGATGCCTCTACATTAAGGACATCATATCGCTTCATGGTGTGCCATCGTCTATCATTTCTGATCGTGATGCTCATTTCACTTCTCGGCTATGGAAGGGGTTATAAGAGGCTTTAGGGATGCGTCTATGTCTGAGCACCTCATTCCATCCTTAGATGGACGGTCAGACTGAGAGGACCATTCAGAATCTCAAGGACATGCTCCGTGCATGTTTCCTTGACTTTGGTTACAGCTGTGAGGATCATTTACCCATGGTGGAGTTTCCATACAACAACAGATACCACTACACCATCTAGATGGAACCTTAGGAGGCACCGTACGGCCGACCTTGCAGATCACCTCTGTGTTGGACTGACCTAGGGGAGTCTGCACTTGTAGGACCAGAGATGGTTCAGGCTACGACATAGAAGGTGCATATCATCCAGGAGCAGGTGAAGACTGCATAGAGCAGAAAGAAGTCCTATGTTGATAGGAGAAAAAGACCACTGGAGTTTGAGGATGGTGACCACGTTTTATTACAGGTCTCACCTCAACGATTTCTATAGAGAATTTGCTGGGGAGGCAAGTTATCTCCGTGCATAATTGGGAATTTCTAGGTCCTCAGCGGAGTTGGTGAGGTGGATTACCGCCTGGCCCTTCCACCTCATTTTCACCGGGTGCATGACGTCTTCCACGTATCTCAACTAAGGAGATATGTGCATGACCTCACCCACATCATTAATAATGGGGAGATGGAGATCGATGGTGGGGCGACATTTACGGAGTTCCTGGTGGAGATCAAGGATCAACAAGAGCGGTTCCTACGTGGATGGTCAATTCCTCTAGTGCGCATTCGCTGGCAGCATGGGAATCACCAGGAGAGCACTTGGGAGTGGGAGGCTCTGATGCATGTACTATACCCCCATTTTTTCCTAGTGTGTGTTGTAGCTTTATGGTGATGTAAATCCCTGAGGTGGGAGTAATGCAAAGACCAGTAAATTTCAAGGAAATTTTTTTTTCTTAAATTCTTTGGAATTTTAATAGTCTGCGTTTTCTAACAGCACTTGATTCTGAGGCCCAGTGTTCCAGGAATCAATTTATGATGTTTTTTTGAGGTACGTTCAGTAAACGTACGTACGGGTTTTTCTATATTTTGAACTGGTGCTTGGAATTGAAAACAGAGAACACTGATGGACTCGCAGCGTCGGTACCTTTACTGCAGTTGCGTTTTATACAGATTGAGAGATAATTTTAGGGGATTAAAGAATAAAATAAATAAAATTATAGCACACAATTTTATTTAAAGATGTTGGTTAATTCCTATAATGGGGAGTTAGGGGTGGGGCCTAGATCCACATAACCTCCCATGAGAGTAATTAGTGTGGTGGGTCCCACACGATCCCAAATCCTTTCATCTTCTGTTAACTCCCCATTAACATCTCAACTTATTTATCACATGTTCGAACCTACTTTTATTAGAATAATATATTTAGGATATATTATTAAGGACCCTAGTGCTGGTATTTTGGGAAGAGTATCTATAAAACATGAATAAGGATATTGGGAAGTGTTTTATGGAGGTTTTTTGCTGAACAAGATTTCTTGAGTGGTGTAAAAAAGTGAAGGGTGGTGTTCATCATTTATAAGTGGTGGATAGCAACCCACATGGAAAGTACATGGAATTTTCTATAGGAATCCAAAATAAAAAATAATTCCAAATAAAAAAGCATCCGAATGAAAATAGATGAAGAATTGGGAAGTATAAAATTGGTTCAAGTTTATAAAATTTAAATTTAACAATATTTTTAGTAATTTTGACCCGTATATTCTTTGTTTAACCCCCTAGTAACCCATTTTTACCTTTACCATGGTAATTAATTTGTTACAATTTCCACTTTTTAGTATAGAAAAAAATTATGTTTCCTTAATTATTTAATATTAGTTTTCCTTATTTTTAATATTGAGACAATTTTTTCACATTCTACTCATAGAATTGGAATAGGTTATCTTAAAATTAAAACCACAACTTTGATGAGAAAGTGTATTTTTATAGAGCAAATATTCAAAAGTTATAAAAAAATTAAAAATAATAATTCAATATGGAAATGATTAAAATTACTTTAATTCGATTAATATAAATATACATGAACTAATTATAATTTTAAAACCTTATTTAATTATTTTTTTATGTTTAAAAATTATTTCAAATAAATGATTATTATTAATAAAAACAAGTCTTCTTCACTGTTCATCAAAAAATTATATTTTCATATGATTCAATAAAATTAACTCAACGTTAATTTTTAAATTATTATTTAAAAATGAAGATTATTGAGTCAAATAAAGCTTCTAAAAGTGTAAAATTTTATTTCTAAAATAAGTGTGAAGAAGGAGACAAAATTTAATTTTAGAAAAATACAGTTTTTATGAATAATATCGAATTTATTGATATCTTTTTTCTCTAAGAAATTAAGATTAATTTTAAATATTTTTTTTAAAATATGATACAAATTTAATTAAATTAATCGAAACAAGTTATTTTTGTATTTTAATGATGTGAATCACATTTTTTGTGCATAAAATAGTTTTAAGAATAAGATTTAATTTATTTTAAAAATGAATTTAGTTTCATTTCTAATTAAGTGTTCACCAAATAATTCATTATATGTGTGTATGCATGTAAAAAATATTTTAAAATTTTGTTTATTCTAATTTATAGCCTCTATCCAAAAAGTAGGTGATAATATTTAAATTTCATAATAATATTTCAATGGTATGTTACGTTTCATTTAAGCTATATGTTTTTTGTGATGAAAAAAATCAAAGTGATTAAATTTATTTGAGAAATATATTTCATGAAATCTCTAAGTGTGACATTCTACCGCCATAAAAAAATTTACCCTCAAAATTTTTCAATCACAGCGAATACTTCTACCATGTTACATCCTCAGGTTCCCACGTAACATCCCAAATCTTTTGGTTTCACCAAACAAATTTGACTAGGTGAGTGGCCTAGATTCATATTAATTACTATATTTGATCCTGAATCTCAATAAATTATTCTTTATTGAAAATATCATGCTCTAATAGTATAACCACTGACTTCAATATATGTTATGGTGTAGGAATTTACTACCTCATGGGAGGTATATGGAACAAATCACAAACCTAAGATATGTTCGGTGGAAGTGCCACATGATAAGATATGGTCCCAATATGATCAAGAATTCCATATAGACTAATATTTATAGGGCTTAGTTTTTCTTTCATTCTTATATGGAAAATTTCCAAAAAACACATTCTTGCAAAATTTAAATTCAAAATCACGTTGGGTATCATTAGTATAATATTTATGTAAAATTTTATGTAAAATTTAAATTCAAAATCACATTGGGTTTCACTTACATGATAAATAATATATATAACCTTATCTACCGATTCATTATCTATCTTAGGTCCCAATACCATTATCTTTTTCACTTCATTCCAGTACATTGTTGTTTTACACTTCCTTCCATAAAAGGATTCATAAGGAGTCATCTGAATTATCTATTGAAATATATTATTTCAAGAAAACACAAGTAGGGGAACGTTTGATCCCAAACATCTTTTAAATCAATATAACAATATATTATCATGCCCAATAGGGTTAGAATTACTCTCTCAAACTAATCATTCATAATATAATACACTGAGCTTATACATAACATTATATCAAGAGCTTCCAAAAGACATCACCAATACATTGAGGTAAACATCAAATCCAGATAAAATAAAAATGTATTTCGGTACTCTATGTAACCTTACCACATCTTTAATGTATGTTGTAGAAACTAGAACTATAGGTAAACCTTATTTGATAGCAATGAAGTGCGCTGAATTCATATGGTGATCAATGTCAACAGATAATTACCATAACATATAAGATAAAATAAAAACTAAAGGAAACCAGTTCCTTTAATCATACATCCTCAAATTTTAAATCCATTCCTCATTATATAACATTTTCGTTAAAATATATATAAAACAAAATGGTTGTATTTCAGTAAATGTCCCTTAAAATATCTTTAATCCTGATAAACTCACACCACATTCAAACTGAAAAGGGATGTCAATGAATTTATATAGATGATAAAACATAAAATCATCAACCAATGAGGGTATCTATAACTGTTATGTTAATCTTATGTGGATATAATTACACTTCCTAATGTTACATCATGATTTCTTCCTTATATAAACACTCATCTTATACAGAAATCATTTCCATTGGAATCCCAAGATCAACCTTATACTAATATAATTTCATATTTGATTTTATTATTACAGGATCTATATAGATAGATATAATCACATGAAATTTTAGAAATGGAAAAACAATAAAATTTTCAAAGGGTTCATTCATAGAAAATCAAACAAGTAATTCTCAAATAAGAAAAGGTTATAAGGGTTCCCTAATTATAAATATTCACCTAATCCATTGTGATTGAATGATATTTCCCTTTATCCTTTATCTGTAGAGTTTTTTGAGTCTTATCATCCACATTATCAATTTTATTGGGGAAATGTTTCACATAAGCACCAAACTTCATGTACTTGAAACACAGGAGCATGGGTGTTGGTTTCTATTGAGCACCCTCTCCATTCATTTTATTTGTTGTCCTCTTCACATTACTTTTACATTATATTTCATATGGATTGTCTTACCATAATTATAACACCATCTTTATCCTTTCAGGACTTTACATGATTTATTCTTCCCACATTTCTTACATGTAGGTGACTAAAATTTCTTTACACCATGTAATTTATTAAAGTTCTCAAGATTCTCGATGTATATTTCATTATAAAAATAAATAAGAATGGTATGAATTTAAGATCCATGTTTATACCATTAGTGAACATAGAATGAATTCATTGTAGCTACTAATTTCTATTATATCCAACATCTTTTAAGGAATCAGTCTTATGCTACCCAAGAATCAAGAAATTTTTCTATTTGGACTGGTGATTAAACCAAAAGCTTACCATGAAAGTCTTATAACATTAGATTCACATGTACCAATAGATTAATCATCCTTCTATTTGAGATCAATAAATTCCTTCCTTCTCATTGTTCAAAGAATATGATGGATGTAAACACAAAAAAAATATTATATTATACTCACCCCATTCTAGGGAGTCAATTAACTCCTCCTAAATCAAATTCTTAGATTGATTAAACCATAGATCTGTTTCACCTTCCAAATGATTAAAATCCAAAATTACATTTTCTTGTTCCAAACACTTGAGAATGAAAAATATCCTTTAATTGGTACTAATCCATTTCTCAAAAACTAGTGGATCAATGGAACCACTAAAATAGGGTAGTTGTTCCCTCATTATTGGCTCAACAGAATGTATTTCCCTTCCTTTCACATTTTTACAATTATCATAAATCTAGTAATAAGAATGTTTTTTTAGAATAGTGGAAGTGTTTTTCATTCTATCTACCATAATTTTTGGTTTATGAGGAGTAAAATCATTAAATTGTTATCTTCAATTAGCATTAACATGGTTCTTTAGAGTTTCATCCATTGAATAAAAATCATAGTGTATAGTGTCAAAAACACTAATCATAATAGAATCCAAATATTCATGAAAAAACATTCAAAATATCTTCAAATCATAAAACCATGTATTAAATCTATGAATTCTAAGGCTTAACATAGGTCATTCATGGTCATAATTTGAATGCTTCATTATGGTTCGTAAAGTGTTTGTAAATTTCCAAAACATATCCCCTCTGTGTTTCCCAATATGTTTATTATAAGGATTGTTTTCATGCACACAGTAATGATCAAGTCCAACTCAGTTATCCATTTTTGGAGTTATTACTAGTAGGTACCTCTAATCTATATCCACATCCACTCGTAGTATCCAAACAGTGATTTAACATCATGGAAACCTATTTCTCTATCATTTACGAAAATTCCTAGTCATTTTATTATACACTGAATTGTCCTTTGACTAATTCTTAGATATTTACCTACAAATATACTTTTAAATATCCTCAGGGATATCACTAATTGATTCTCATTCTAGTTTCCAATGGATAACTAAACTTTTACTCATATACCAACTATAATAGAACCGGATACTCATAAATATATATTAATTATTTTTAGATAAATATTCATTACATTACACAATCACACACATTGGGATCGTAAAGGTATAATTTCTTATCATACTAGACACAAAATCATCTTATTTCTTAAAATAACTTACACATCTCCCATAAAAATATTTCCTTGTAGTACTCTTCATAGACAAACCTAACAAAAATCCTTTCTTCATAACCTAGGAAGAGTAAAACTAATAAGTGGTGATATCAGAATCTTAGTATGGGTAATAAATGGATATATTAATATAACATACATATATGGATCTGAGAACATGGTAATAACATTTTAAAACCATACCTCGTATATCCGTGATTATAAACATGAGTCATGGCATAAATCATGGTAGTTCATAATAGATGAATCATAATTGGAAAAAATAACATGATGCTTGATAGAATAATAATGTCTTTAGACATATATTTGTTTAATAAAAGTAATAACATATAATTTTTTATCTAGGCAATCTTTAAACTCATTCATAACATGTTAGGATATGGCTAATTGCATGTTTACTTACTTCAGGATTGGGATAACCACCTATGTACCCTCTTCTTTGGTATTGGAATAACCTCCCATGTACCCTATTATTTTGAGATTTTGATAACCTTCTATGTACCCTCATGTTTTAGTATTGGGATAACCTCCCTTTTACCCAGTTGATTCACTCATGGGATAACATATCATGTACCCTTTGAGCTTATAAAATATTAATTATTACCCAATGGATTTGATGGATATACATGACTCACCTAAAACATAATCCATAAATTTTTGGGTTACAATTTCATCGAACATTCATCGTATCCTAACCCATAAAAGTAAATATGTTTCATTAAACATTCCACCATAGAATATCCCCTATAAAACTAATGAGTTTTATAATAATTTCATAATTTCATCCAATCATAACCTATAAAATGATATAAGTTTCATAAAAATCTTGTCTTTAAAAACATAAACCATCTATATAAATAATAATAATTGTATCATTTGATCATATCCCTAATAAATTAAAATTAACACAAAAGGATATCATCTTATTTGAAAATTGATTTTAAAATAAAAATCACATGGAGTGTTTATTATGGAAAACAGTCGTTCCCTGTTGATTTTTTTGAAAAAATAAACCTTTTTAGCGTATTTTTCCTTTAAAAACCTTTGAAACATATAAAATAATATTTAAAACATTGTGTGACCATGATGGTAAAAACACCATTAATTCCTTAGGGTTAGAATAATGATTCCTTCATCATTTTTTATAAAATTAAAATGGGAATTGTTTTTGAAATTTCATTGAAGATTCATTTTAAAACATTTTTAAAAAAATGTAACATAAGAAAAAATTTCTTTAATAAATCCTTTTGGGATTTTCAAAACCCTTATGAAAAAAACTAGAAATGATGGATATAGAAGAAAAAGGGGCCTTGACCTAAGAGATAAATAGAGGCAATTTTATTTAAAAACATTATTTTTGAATCTTGAGTATATAAATAGGGTAAATCAATGGAGAACATGTATTCTCATGATATAACCACAATAAAATAATCATCATCAGTTTCAATAGAAATGGATAATAATATGTAATCATCGTAAGAATAAATAGAAACCATCAAGATAAATGATGAGATTGTACCAAAAAACTATTACATGTCTAGTAATATTGAATAATAATACCCATGAAAAAATAACATTAAATGAATCATAAATTATCATTATAATAAATAAATATGTGATAATAAATTTTAAAGCGGTTTTATATACACTTTATAAAATTATATAGTTGTATGACATAATATATTTCTCAAAGAATGTAAATTGAGAAAAAAATTGGTTACCACCTTAGTAATATTTTTAATCAGAGGCCCCAATAAAACATAACATAAAAAAAAGATTAAATTCCAATAAAAGAAGGATAGTCTTGATATAAATTTTCAATTAGGTATTATATACAATAAAAAAATAAATGAGTGGTGATTATTCATCTACAACTTAGTAATAATATAAATACTTTAAATCCTTTACCTTAACCCTCTACTTCATCAACACACATTTAAACATCCTTTACTTAGAAGAACATCATTTGGTTCTCTTAATGACTCTAGTATTGGTCATTTAGGTGGAGAATTACCTATAGAACATAGATAAGGATGTTGGGGAGGAATTTTGGTAGGTATTTGCTGAACTAGATGGATTCAGATGATTGAAGAAGTGAAGGGTGATTGTGGCCTTTTGTATATGGGGGGGGAACCCACATTGAAATTTCCTAAAGGACTGCAAAATAATAATGTAATTCTCAAGGAAAATTGCTTACAAATTACAATAGAATCAATCATAGTAATGATAATATTGACATATTTCCTTCCAATAGAAATTTATCAATTTTTATATTTATTTTAAAACTTATCTTCTTAGTTTAACCCCCTCCCATGGTAAACCCATTTTTTGGTTAATGATGGTAATTAATTTTTTAATTTTTTTCTCTATTTGCTATGGTAAAAATTCATGCAGAGAAAATTAGATAATATTAATTATTATCATTCCAAATATGGAATCCAATTTTTCAAATTCAATTCATACAATTTTAATAATATATTTTAAAATTAAACCCTCGTCTCTGATGAGAAAACTATTTTCTAAAGAGAAAATGTTCAAAGGTTTCAAACATTTTTAAATAATATTTCAATTTAAAATTTATTATAATGAAAAAAATTAGATTAATATATATGAAACTGAACTAATGTAAAATTTAAAACCACTTCTATAAAATTGTGATGTTTTTAAAAATCATAATAATAAATAATAATTCTTAATAAAAACCAATATTTATCATTATTCAAAAATTTATTAAGTTTTGCATAAAATTATCAAAAATTCACCCCAATTTAATTTTTACAGTATGATTTCAATCATGTATTTTATTTTCATCAAGAAAAAATTTTAAATTCCTAAAAATTAATTTTCATATATGGTCACTAATGTCGAAAAGATTTCTTTTTGGATAAATACTATTTTCAGGTGTAACATTTTATTCATTATTATATCTTGTATAGTAAACACATAAGATTAATGTTAAATATTTTATTGAATATATAATATAAAAATTATTTCAATTAATTATCTAAAGGTTATTTGGTTAAATTATTTATGTAACGGACATTTATGTGCCTAAAAATAATGTTTCATAAAAAAATTCTTTTAATTTAAAAATGTTTTCATTTTCATTTATAATTAATTTTTCACTAAATAATTCACTATATATGCTTGTGTAAACCATATTTTTATAACTTATTTAATACTATTCATATCCATTATCCCAACAGCGAGGTGAAAACTATTATATTAGACAATAATATATGAATAATATTTTATGTTTTGTTCTCAATCATTATTTCATCAACACAAAATATCGAATAATATAAATTTATTGTAAAAAAATACATTAAAAATACATGGGTGTTAAATAACTCTTAAATTTCATTACATCCATGAATTCATGTTTCTATTTCACTATAAGTACCACAAAATGGGAACCTTCGTAAAATACTATGATCTATAAAAGTGCATAATATGCCTTCGATTCATATCTAGAGGGGATAAATTCTAATTCTTACATGAATTATAATTCACATATGAGATTTTTTCTTATAGTTTGGGTGACTCATTAATTTAACCCATTATATACAAGGATCATAAATTTATAATGGATCCATTGTAACTTATTGTAACGACCCTCTATGAGATATTTCTATACTAACTTCCAAATTTCCTTCAACACATACTACAAAAATGTTCATAAAAAATTATTTTGTTCTTGATATAACTCAAATTAGCACATGGATACTATAGGTTGGGATATATATAGTTACTAATTCACACAAAAGTATCATATGTTCATTACCAAATGAGATCTTTTCTACAAGAATAACCTTAATCTCCATTAACTCTGATATATGAAGTGATAAGATGAATTATTCCTTGGATAGATCCTCGGTTTACAATAGAGTTACTATAAGGTATGTGGGGGTGTATGTATAATCTAGTCACTATTAAAGTTACACTAATGTATTATATATTCTCACCTACTCCTACTAGAGTATCTTCCTATTCAACAACGAAATCCCCCACTGATGGTGCAACCTAGAAAAAATAAATACATGTTTCTTATTCATTTTTGTTATGACCTGGAATTATTCAAGAATAACATCCACCATCTCATATAGTGGTATATGGATATCCATGTAATGAAAACCCTTCATTACTCCATCACTATTCACCTAAATAAAATCAATCAGTTCGATCCCCCCTGAATCTAAGGTTGTTAAACGCTACACCAGAAGAGGTGTGATTGTTCAGATATCCCACTAGTATATCATCCAGGTCATATATTTTATATAAAATGATATAAAATCTTATATTCTAATTTGGAATGTAATTTTGAAAGATAATTAATCATTTAGAATCAAAGACAATTCCAATACATCCATCTCCTAATTAATGTCACTGAATATTCTATAAATGAGATGATGGAATCACTATTAGGATATCCTCCTCTTTTATTAAGGCCTCACCATGTGTTTTGTTCACTTATATAATATAATTTACCTATTAATTAGGATGATATGAAACCCAATATTTATTCAAATTTTTTAAATTTTATCAATCCACACATACATTAGAGAAAATGATCATAGTTGTACTTTTCAATGTCCCATCTACCATAGACACTATTATTCCCTCAATGAAAGGTGAGAGTTAACCATTAGATTACCAATAGTCATATTTTTGGTATGAATCGTATCGATCCCTCTCAAAAGGTAGGAATATTTTTTCAGATAATGTGTGATGTCATCATCTGGATGATAAGATAGTGAATAAGCTTAAAGACTTGCGTTTTTTTACTGGTGAGGATGTTATTAGTTAGTATCTTGAATGTATGCTAGAACTTAACTTGTTTGGTGGAGATATTAAGCATAAAATATTCTTGAGTTAGTCCATGGACCATTACCACCACCTATAAAATTATTTTATAGCTATGAGATGGATTCCTTTCATATAGAGTGGATGACCACACTGTAGTGCCAACTGGTTTCCACCCATAGTATACTCGGGGAACATGGGAATTACTTCAGTATCGTCACAATCTATAAAGACAAATATAATTTTTATATAAAAATTGTAATCAAATTTTAAGATAATAACTTTTGAAAATTATTATATATCATTCAGGTTAGGTAAGTGATCCCACAACTCATTAATAGATTGTTTAATTTCCACATCTGTAGACACTAGATTCACCAAATCAAGTGCACATCTCAAAATGGGGATCCTAAGTTAGTCACATGTGCCATCATCTCCATCTCTCAACGTTAATTTCCTTCTTCATTTTTAGTTATTTCCTATTATGTTTATTTTTCAAACATTTTGTTTCTTAGTTGTAGAATATTAACACTGACATAATGATCAGTCCATAAATCTAAAAAATATGTTGTTAAAGGTTGGATTTCCCAAAAGTGAACTTCCTCAGTGAAAATATTATTTTATAATATTTAAATACACACCCCTTTAGGTATAAAAAATTTTTAGTTCCCTTTAATTTTATTTATTTTTTAATAATCCCAATCACCATCAACTAGGTCATCACTCTACTATCATCGATGAAACCATATTAGTTATATCACATTATATAATGGATCATCTATTTGAAATTGTGAAAAGTATTATTAGTGAGGTCAATATAGAGGCTTGGATTCATTTCTAAAAATGAGATTCTTATGAGATGTATAAGAATAATGTTTCCCTTTCCTCTAGACCAAAGTAGTAGTAACCATAGTAATTCCACTACGATGTATCCCATAGGGGTATGATGACATTCAAGAATGTGAATACTCAGGAATCCAACTAATTAATGATTTTAAAGAGGGTAGTATAATCTTAAATAAAGTATTATATAAGGTCATCATCATTTATTCTTATGATGAAACAACCAGATGATTCACCACCTGGATTCTATTAGATTTGTCCAATATTATTGCTGAAAGTACTAGAACTTATGTCAGAATCTGTATAGCGAATAGGCCACATAGACAATGTCACAGTCTACAAGAGTAGCTTATATGAAGTATCTTATGCATATGTTTTATGCATTTGATTCATAATCACTACACTCATAATCCAAAATTGTTTCACTAGGTACATTAACAAATTTATGAAATTAGAACTCAAAGAGAAAACTCAGGAACATCAAATTTATACCATCAACAAAAGATAATGGCTTGATTTTAAAAATAGTCTGGATAAATGGGATATATCAAAATATAATAATATTTACCTAACCATGGATCTCATCTGTGTTTTATTGTATTGTAATCTAGAAAAATAAAACTTAAGAAGATACCATGGTATATAATCTGGAATACCTATTTAAAATGTGATGTAGGAATTATTGAGTCATAGACAACATCAGTCCTTTAAAGATGGTGGGCCTCGCCTCTACCAACATAGCCAACACCAATATTTTTCTCATTGTAAACTTGTGTGTGAGTCACAAACCATAATTATATGCTTCTTGATCCATATGGTAATGGTTATGGCAAGATGAATATAAGAAAGAATCTATTACATGACATCAACCACACTCCCTATAATGAACTCTTTCTAGATCAAGATAGTAAGTTCTTAGGATAGAAATATTCTATATAGAGGGGAAACCCACTGATAATTTTTATGTTATCCCATTTCCAAATGGGATGTAAAACATACTCAACCATTTTTTTCATAGCTGAGGTCCATATATAGGGGGTTATTTATCATTAACATTGATGGATTCTATTAGTAATTCTGTATTTAATTACATAATTCACCTAGAATATACCTAGTAAAACATCAGGGGATGAAAATAATTATACAGTAACCCAAATATGGTTTATATAGATACTTAATATGTGTACCATTTACTTATTTACAATTATCTTTAAATATTATGAAATGTGTTCATTTGTTTTATCCAATGGATGACTAATTATAAAATAAGATTCACACACTTTTTTATAAAGGTCGTAGTGATATTAACATATTCATAGTCCATTTTCACCTTCTTCGTATTCTCAAACTCTTCACATGTGCATTTAAACCAATATTCCAACATCTATTCAACTCAATGAATACCGTTGGGTTATAGGCCCCAACCCATATTCAAATCAGAGTGTATTATACTTACTAAATAAAGGAAGATGAATTAATAACCGTTTTTTTTGTGAAAGCTAAATATGCATGGTTATATAGAACTTATTTGAAATTTCTTATTAGGTATGCATGGCTAGATTCAGCCTTATTTTTATATGATTCTCTTTATGAGATGTTAGATCTACCAAATTAGTGTATGTAGTGGAATATGAGTCTTCCATATTAAAATCTAGCCTTGTTATGTTGACATCAATTAGATGTTTGTGGCTATATAATGGGTGGAAGTCTTATTTTGGGAACCTCTAAAGATGTTCATTCATAACCTATGTGAGGGTCGATAGATGAGCCCCAAAACTCAGGGCTTGTATTTTCTCAATATCTTAATATAACTAGTTATGTTGGGAGAATTATGTAGTATCAAAGATAGTAATCAAATGATGATCCATTTTCTACCAAATAGAATTCAATAAGGTGCGTTATGAAAATAAAGATTTAATATTGGTTAGATTGAATACAATTTTTGTATGAAGACAACTAGGAAAAATTGACAAAGGAATTATTTCACCCATGTTTGTTCACTTAGTTACCTTCACCCAAATATTTTCACCCAACACCCTCATCCAGACGTCATCACCTTTGTAATAATATGTTATGAGAATACACAATAATCTAGGTGTTCTCAAGTAAAGGAACTCATCCATTTGAATAGATAACACCCCATTATATGGGTAGTGAATTAGAGGTGATGGTGCTCATACTCAATAAGTGTAGGGATCATAGTTTGAGTAAAAGTAGAGGGTGAGAGATTCAAATTTAACCCAACTAATGTTATGCATATATTAAAATATATCCCCCCATATTTTTCAATTTTATTCTCATTATTTTATGTTAATTTGAACCACATTATAAGAGCATCTAGATCATGTTACAAATTCCCTAACTTGAGTGTGACTTCTCTCCTTGAATTTACCTTCGTACTAGAGTCATGTTGACCTTGTGATTTTAACCTCCTTGTTCTAATAGTATCCATGTAATATTTTGATGATTTTTTTTCCATGTATGGAAACATTGACTGTATGAGTAAAATTATGTGTGAAAATGTGGTGCCTATTTACCTCTCATACACATCTTTTCTCTTTTCCTGGGCTATGTTATGCGACCGGCATAGTGAGTATGGCTTCTTTGTTTTCTCCTACATCCCACCTCACTCTATGATAAACCTGGGATATTAAGACTCTTTTTTGAAAAGTTTATTTGAACTCCACATTTCTTAATCTTATTACATGAGGTACTTTACATGCTATAGAACAAGGGTAGGTTTCCCATTTAGTCCAATTATCTAGTATCCTTTTTTCAATAAATAGACCTCATGAAACCCATTTTACATTCACTAGAATGAAATGAAATAATCTAAAATAATTGAGATCCAAAACCACCTCCACTAATGATAAATACCCCTTTTATCCTTCATGTTACAATTTTATATATAACCGAAGTGAAAGAATAAAATTTTGGGGGTGATTTTATTCATCAAAAGATGTTAGCATTCAAACAATGTGATTGACCAATTCTCCAAAAAAATTACTATTTTTAAGGACCCTATCATTGGATCCAATAATAGGGAGAAACATTGCCATGTCATCTAACTGATCCCATAAAAAGGTTCTATAGGCCAGGTCTATCCAAGAGACCTAATTTTGTGACAATTCACCTATATCATGCTACTGATCCTATATTATGTCTCCATATTCAATGATCATTCTAGTGATCGCCTAATAGGTAAAAACTTTACCAAGGTCATTATATAAGTATTAAACCTTAACTTAAACCCATAATAGGGGATCCACTTCACTATAGTACGTACTAGGTTCCACTTCTCCCTTCTCTCCATACCAAGGTGCCACTTTACCATAGGACCATAAAAAATGTTCGACATCACACAAGTCCCTATTTGGATCTAATTTTTCCCAAGCCTTTAAACATTTATCCATTTATCCCAAGTCCCAACTAGAGAAACATTTCACCCTAGTATATAACTGTGGAACCACTTCTACCTATTCCATAAATGGTTCCACCTTCTTCATAGTTCTTAATAGGGTTCCACTTTTCCCTAGTCTATAATAGGGATCCATATTCAACACTCTCCTATATTAATGTGCCATTTTTATTCAAATATTGCATCTTGGAATCATATTTTCCTTCATCACTTAACTAGTCTAAAATGTTCACTTATGTATTATAAATTTTATAAAATATTTTTTAAATAGACTTATCCAGCACTCAGTGGCCCAAACTAACACATTATGGTTCTACGTCTACCCAGGAATCATCCACAATATATAGTGATACATGAATGGTCTATTTATGATAGAGTTATCCACATTAATCTTGTATTCCTATAATAATGTGGATCAATATTCCTTTGTGATTTCATCTATTATTTTTCATCCCAAAATTATTGTACCCTCTGGGTGATAAAAATCATGTATTATTTTGATAATGGTGGTCTATGTCATTATATGGTTGATAGAACATACATTATATCATATTTATCATCTGGAATACCCCATATCAAGAATATTATTATCTTAATTAAGATTCAATTTCATATATTTTTGTATTACAATCTAATTCGTTCCTCAATATTTCCATAGTGGGTCATATTTCCTGTGGGTCCAGTATTCCTCCCTTATATAATTACAAAAAGAAAATATGTGGGTGTAAATGTTGTAGTCCTACTTATTTATTAAAAACCTAACCATGCAATCAATAATACTATTATCCCTATCATAAATTAGTTGTCCATACACAATTTTGTACTTCAATTGGGTGTTATCCTTATACATACCCTGTCTTGGGCCAACTGTTTGGCTATGCCCAAATGTTCCTCTCATGTGTATGTTCCTTGGAAACTGTAACTAGTAAAAATTTACCTAGTTTTCCATAAAGGTAATATTTATTTTCTAATGATATTAAAAGGTAATAAAAATATTATTAAGTTAAATTGAACTATGTGGGTTCTAAATCCCTTTATAAGGATATATAGGAAGACCCTTTCATGGCCCCGACTAAACTTCACAACACCAACCGCCTACCTAGATAGAGATATGTTCCAAAACACATAGTTCTCTTGATTTAAACAATAGTATAAAAATAATTATATGAAACATGGATAACCACTAATACAAGAAAAGGTTCACATCAGTACTGGATATCAACTATTCACATTCATATCCAACGTATCTAGTATTGTTTCTTGGAAACATACAATATAATTGTGAATGATTTAATGTACATGTATTAAATCTAAAAGAGTGCCCTATAATAATAAATATGACCTTATAATGGATATAACAACCTTCCATCCCCTTCCTCATTGTCAAATTAAAGGTGTTTCAAGTATGTTCTAGTGAACCCAATATTTTTACATCAAGCCTGCATCCAATACACAAAGAAATCATTAGCATAGAGCACGTATAGAACAATAACTACATGTACACTCATTTCTCATCATAAAAAATTTGATTTTCCGTTTGAAATTTCTCTCAATTATCCCCTACATTTTTTACCTTTATAATCTAAATGATTATTTAATGTTTAATGATTTTTCATTAAGAATAGAATAAAAAATTTATATATGTTTTCTCATTACTTCTCATTCATTATATATTTTAATTTAAAAATCCTATATAAATTTCATATTCATATTTCATTATTCATAAATATAAATTATAGTAATATTTATTTAACTTATTACACATAGTGTCTTTCGATTCCAATATATTTATTCCTATTCATGAGCCTCTAAAAATTCTTAAATAAAATAAAATAAAACAAAATAAAATATTCTTTTATGAGTTTATATTCCTAAAAATTCGATGAATTTTATGAAAAGTGTATATATAATTTTTTATTAGGGGGTGTATCAATAATATATATCTAGGTTAGACTTATCAAAATCCTACTAGGATGATCCTTGTAGTAGCACAACTAAACTGTTAGTTGAGATTTCATCAGAACTAGGAGTTCAATAATGGTGATATTTATATCCTTGATTTTAGTAAGATATATGGGTCATGTTCTCATAATTTTATAGGATAATTATTCAAAAATTATATAGTATTATTCTTTTAAAATTCCATAAATGTATGAATACAATCATATGATCACATTTTCTGAAGGTTTATTGAAATTAGAAATTATACAATTCCATATTAACTGATATATTTATATGATATAAATCCATTATTATCTTAATTTTTTATTCCCTTATAATTTAAGGTAAATATTAAATATATAATTATAAACTTTTATTGATAATTTCAATATATGAATAACTTTATATAATACTCATGGACCGCATTTGAAAATTTGCCTTATATAATGTGGTTTTTATGAAACTTACTCAAGTATGTATTTATTTTTAAACATGGTATTATTTTTACATGTAATTTGGTTTGTAAAATTTTATTAGAATATATATATATATATATATATTTGGGTTTTAATTATTAAAAAGGTGAAAAATTATGATAAAATATATTATTATATTATTCAGAAAACATAAGAAGAATATTCCAGAGTTTTTGAAATAGTTATATGTGTTTTAATTGATAAAAATACCACATTATGGTGAATTCCCAAAGTTTTTTCAAAGATATAAGTAGTAATTTTCCAAATACATTGCATACAAATATTTGGTACATGCCTTTAGTGAAATCTATAATTTAATAAACTGATTTCATTAATGGATTGACTTTGTTGTCCATGGTTTGTTAAATACTATTAACACCCCAAATATCCTCTATGAATGAATACCACACTCAATATTTATGTTGATTCATGGAGACACATTTGTATAATTCCATTTGGAAACTGAAAATGTAAATATAACATGATATAGCTAATAATTCATCAGATGTTTGATGGAAAAATAGTGATAGAAAAGAATAAAATATATCTTGTATTTATATTGTGGTGAAGGAAGAAGTTTTATGACATCCCAACCTATAAGGGGAGGTTCATGTGGAAATATGTGTGATCTCAGAAATGGTTTGAAATCATAAGATCCCAATAGATTTATAAAAAAACACCACACCAGAGAAGAGAGTACATTTTGTTATGGTGTATAAAAAACATGATTTTCAATTATTTGATATTTTATGGATTTTAAAGATAGAATATTTTACATGACAGGTTTTAATAAGTATGTTTTTAATTGATGGTATCATTATATGGGGACATGGGATAATGTCATGGTTTAGATTATTTTTGTTTAAAAAATAAATTTTATATATTAGCAAAAGGACTAAATTTTAGAGGCTTTATAAGATAGATTCACTTTTAATTTTATGAAATATATAAATGGTATTTAAATATATAAAATCAAAGAATAAATATATTAATTTATTAATAGAATTAGTTCATTATTTTAATAAATATATTTACTAAATATTTTAGAATCATGGAATTACCATGAGAGGAGTTTTTCTATAAAGGCGAATAAAGACATTAACATCCAATGACCAAAAATAAAAATTCAAAAGGAAGATTTAGTAACATGAATGACATTTATCAATGGTTTAAATATTATTTTTTTATAAGTGTTAGAATATTCAGTTATTTATAAGGGGTAGTAAAACAGTCATCTAAGAGAGATAGAGAGAATATGTCTTTCAAGTGTAGGTGTTGTAAACAATAATGGATATTAAATCGAGCCAAATTATTAATGTATTATATTGGTGATTTTAGTGCATTATTATGTTCTTGAGTGTATGTTCCTGTGATATTTCTCATGTTCATATAACCATATATATCTATTATTATATATTATTTACTTATTTAGATATTTATAGATAATTATCTTAACTAATAATAAGGATAATTTTGTTGAAGGGAAAAACATTATTTCATATATCTTGATTCACCCCTATATTAAGATACAATTACTTTGTGGATCCAAATATGTACTTCCATAGATATGGGTTACATAAAAACGTTTGTCTCCATTTTTGTGTTATGGTTGTGATCATCAATAAAAAATGAATTATAATCCTTGAAGGAAAAAAATTGAATAACATTATTTGATGAAACTCTACTTTTTATCTCTTGGAATTTTGTTTTCTTTGTTCTCATATAGGGAACTATGGGCAATATAGAAAGTGTAGGCTATATGGAGAATAATTGCAATGAGATAGATGTGGATAATAAAGGAATATGTTACCTAGGGGTCAATTTCTAATACTAATTACATAATGGTGGATATTTTTATATCTCTAAAGTGCTTGTGGAAGAAGCTATTTAATATCTATGTAAGTTATTCTAATGTCTTTAATGATATTCTTGATGTTATATAAAAATATTACAAATAGTTAAGGGTGAAATAAATAGAGTTTATTGATTTATTCATCAGTCAGGTGAATTTTTTATAGGTAGATATACTAGGTCTTGTTGTGGTTCTTTAAAATATGAATAGCATAATGTTTTTATTATCAAGTCATCCTCCCCATTTTAATATAATTGTTCCGGTGAGGAGTTAACAAGTCATTAAGAAGGTATCCATGTATGATTTTAAAATCATTCTCATTTTGTAAAAGTGGATAATTAATGAAAATAAATTTATATCGAAGGATACGTGAATAGAAATATATTTCATGCTAATAAATGTATCACCATATAACAAATTTTAGAAGATACATTGTATTATGAGGTTTTTTCACTCATTTCCTCTGATATCAAATCATGAAAAGGATAATTACATATTAAGATTCAACATTATTTTCTCTAATGTGGAAATTATGGATACCTTTCAACAAAGTTTCAATAATTATCTAGAGGATGAGAAGGATAATGTCGATGAATTGGAAAAAAATATTTTCATAGGGTATAGAAGAAAAAGATAGAGAAAATATTATTTTATTTAAGAATAAAAATTTATTACCATATGATTTTGATGGAATATAGGAATCATGAATTAAATTAAATATTATAATATCTTTTTTTGGGAAATAATAATATATTTCATTGAAAAATAGTTAAATAATATGCTTGGTGATGAAGGAAATTTTGATGTTAAAGGATTTTATAATGATTAAGTATAGTTGGAAGCTAATAAAAAAGGATTAAACATAATGATATTGTTAACTAAGAATTACAACTCAAAATTATATGACTCCATGTTGTACATGTAACAATAATACCAAGAAAATTAGGAGTTAATTTCTAATATAGAAGATCATAAATCTGTAATTTCATAAATCACAATTATAGTTATTTAAATTAATATAAAAACATAATAATAAGTAATGACATTTGATGGAATGTAAAACGTAATTAAGGGGAATTTAAAATGGATAATTTAAATCAAAAGAAATAAATTAGTGTAATTTTGATAATACATGATGATTCATATGGATTTAAAAAACCTGTAATGAAATATTTTGTGATGCTAAATTTTTGAACTATAGTAAATGAGAATGAAAAGTATTTGTTTAGTGACTCATAATGGAATATTTAGGAATTATAATGTGAGTTCATGGATTAAGAAAAAATCCTCCATTCTCATTTTTCCTAGACTTGGTGTTTTCGGGGATGATTTTGGATTTGTTCATGATGCTTGTTAAGTGTTCTAAACATTTAATGGTTCCCCATGATGTGGTGGTGGATATGGTGTCGGTTCATTTGACCTTGGGTGTTAGCGAGATAGTTGTGGGGACAATCATGTGGTGATTTGATGCAACATGTAAACTGAAATAGCCTAGTTTTCTTTGTTGTTGGGTGTGGTTTGTAGGATTTCACTCCCTATAAAATTGGTTGTATGAAATGCTCAGTTAGTCGTGTAGCACTGGGTGTGGTGTCTTGGGTGACCACCTTTGTAAAATATGTAGATTAAGCTCACCACTCCATGGTATTAGGTGTGATGAGGGGAAAATGGAACACCCTTTTTTGATCGTATTTAGTGGTCGGTCATGGTGGGAATCAGAGGTCCAAGACACCTTTGACCATGTCATGTTCATGGTATCAGTGACTGTAAAATATGTTTTTAAAATGTAAGGAATGGGGTGAAATAGAAATGAAATATTATTATTTCCTTTGAACTACATATCCCATGGGGTATCAGGATATCCCTATGTTGTTGTGAGGTCATTTGGTATTCCCCAATAAATAGAAGACCTGACATTCCTTTTTTTATTCCCCTTATTCTTCTCTGGGATTTGGTCTACTTTTTCCCCCTTTTCATCCATTGATCTTTTATTTTTTTGATTCTAACATCATGGATCATTTGGTCAATTTACATTAATATAAGGAATATTATATTTTCCTCCTCTACCATTCATATTGCTTTATCTTTCATTGAGGATTATTACGGTGAGTTACTTTATTCTGGAATGACTTTTATATATGGTTTGTAAAATCATTAATTCCGTAAATAGTGGGACATAAAATCAAATACAAAAAATATATATTCATTTTTTGTGGATTGGTTGTGTGTTGTGTTGAATTATCTTTGGTATTGGTTAGGGGTTAATGTTTTGATATGTTATTTTGATGTCATGAGATATGTTAGTCTTCTTATTATGAACCCATAAGTTGCATTGTTTGTCATCTACCCATATTGTATTTTTATTTTTCATTTTTATGCACCCCACCAGTGTCGACTACTATGTATAGACACCCAAATGTTATGACTGGTCATTTTCCCCAACATATAGATGGAGAGGGATGGATTGATGGTTATCCCCTCTTCCCCACCCTCTCTTCTTTGGAGGTTATTACACACGTTTTATGATGGATTTTGGATCTATTTCACCTATTGTAATGATTGAAGAGATTTACATATATGAACAGGTTCTCATGGCTAATGTATATAGTGAATATGATATTATAATTCTGGATATGATGAGGTGGTACATAGTGGTATCATTCCTGGTAAGAGGAGGGAAAGAGGTTGATTTCAATCATGTTCTTGATACCCTTATATTCTATTTATAAGGAAGTATTTTTAGGGGTATGAGGACTTGATGGTTGCGGCACATAACATGACTATGTTGTTGTGGAGATGTAGGGATTTTTATGTGTTGAGATCTTGGGCTTTCTCATTATGATGAGGCTTGTGAAAATATGAGACAGAATGATACAACAGGGATGAGAGTTTGAGGATGTATGATTTTGGGGTGAGAGATTCAAAAAAAGTGTATAAGAGGTGTGGGGTACTATTTGTCTATATTCTTCATATTACATTATTATACATGGATTCTCTATTTGGTTATAGTTTCATTGTGAGGTGGGGATTGGAAAGTTGGCTTTTTTAGGAGGAAGTTAGTTCTTTTGTGTGTTAACAATGGAATTATTATTCTATTTCCATATTCTCATGAGTAACCTTGGGTATGATATGGATTAGTATACATGTTATGACCACCATGTATATATCAACTATATTTCAGGTTTTTAGGAGGAATACTTATTTTATTCTAGAAATTACTGTCTATGATAATGGAGCGTTTTTTAAGTCATCATCCTTGGGGTTTTTCTTTTTCAAATCGAGCCTTGTATTATATTTTTTGATACAATACATGAATTTTTGATGGTTTTGTTTCTTATTTTAATGATATTTAATTTATTTACTTTTTTCTTATTCAATCAATATCATTATATTAAATTCATTATTTAGGGTAATTCCATCAATATGTTGAATTTTTATACCATCGATTCTATTTGATAAACTAGGGTAAAATAAAGGTCTTACTTGATGGTTATTATCCCTCATCCTTCATCTTTGTCCGAGGTGTGCTGCCTTTTGAGGTAGGGTTCATGAAATCCCAAAATAACAATATTCCCATTTTCAAGGGAAATCAATCATTTTATATTATAGATAAATAAAATGATATAAAATTTGTATGAAAGTAGAAAATTATTAATCTAAGATAAAAAATTTTATTATAGTAAGATTATTACTCATGATATGTATTTTTATTATAGAAACATAAACATTTATCATAATGTTTCATCCATGATAAATAGGATAATCATGTCACATGAGCGATGGAGAAAATAATGCAATTTGTACATTATTTATATGTTTTATACATATAGTGAATTATTATTATTTTATGAAGAGAATATTATTTATTTCTCATCATGTATTAAAAAAGTGTTCCCATGAGAATGAATATAAGTTCAAAGATACTTCTTAATGAATCATATAATAATGTGGGACCAAAAAATAGATTAATTAATTTTCAATATAAAGAAAATCCATTATATCCTAGAGAATAACATAATAATTATGTCTCTGCATATATAAATTATTGTCTATTAGTCAAGAATAAGAACATTTAGAATGAATTATTCATTGAAATTGTATTGAAAACATGTGATCAAGATGGTGTCATGTTTTTTTATAGGGAACTCACATCCCATGTGATGGAAAATAAAAATATGTTAAAGAATTTTATTTATGTCCCAGATAGAGTAATAAACTATGGAAATGATGAAGGATTAACAATTTTTAGATCTAGGAAGTCTAAAATTGGTATACAAGAGTGGAAGAAGATTATTATTTTTTTGTTGATGGAATTATTTGTGATTTACTTTGTGTTATAAAATTGTATGACTCACGACTTGGAATCAACATTATTAAGAACACATGTATGATAGAGGGAAAGATATAGAATGTTTTCTAGTTAGAGAAATGAATGGATGGAAATATAAATCATGTTATCAAGGAATATGACTTGGGTTTTCTCTTTAAATTAAATGTAAACATATTTTTATACATCAATCTTGGCTAAATGGGTCAATGTTCAATGGATTAATTAGGGATATATGAAGCCACCTAAGATGTTATCATTATGAAATAAAAATGAGGCCATATGTCTGGTATTATTTAAAAAGGAAATATTACATGAAATTTCAACAAAACAAAATGGGTATATGTTAATGAGATTGTTAGAGTTGATCCATGTTGATGTTTTTTTAAACCAATGCACTAAGTGTATGTACTTTAAAAATTTATTATGTATTATTTATTTTAAACAATATTAGTATGTAATGGATAACAGTAATCACTCAGGAACTGATGGTGATGATTATATAAAATTAAATTTTTTATTAATATAACAAAAAATCAAACAAAAAATCATAAATTTAAAGGTATAAATAATATAAAATTAGTGATTAAGTATTTAAATATTTAAATAAAACTACTCAATAGATAGTGAAAGAGTAACATTTTTCAAGGAAACCTATGATTATTGTGATTAAAGGGAACACCTATTCTCTTTTGGGGGTAGGGGCGATGTCACATCACAGACACCCGCACCTTAACAAGGTCATTGTGTCTTAGCCTACTCGGCACCATTAGGTGCACTTCAGACATCTGCCCCCTTCCAAGGGCTCACCCACATGACTGAATAGATCATCATACTAATGAATATCCCTATGGTCAAGTACATGTTCTTAATAGTGTTATTTTTCCTCACTCACATGTACCATGATAATAACTCAATTACTAGGGTAACTTTTTATATAAAAATATTTTTTATAAATATACATAATTATCAAACACAAAATTATAAAATTTAGAGCTATCCAAAACATAAAATTATTGAGTAATTTTATAAATATTTCAATAAAACTAGTCAACAGTAAGTGATGGAGTAATATTTTAAATGGGAACCATAGAGTTTTTTGTTGAAATGGAATTTGTCTTCTGCATTAGATGTAGGGGCTATTTTATAGTATATACATCCATATATACCATGGTCATCATGTCTTGGACCCCACGATACTATATGTTTCTCGGAGAACACATATTTCCCGACCTCGGGCCCACACACTTTCCTGAATGGGTTATCATACTAATGAATTTCCCCGAATTCCAGCAAATTTAATTTCTAGATTTCATTTTCCCCACTCACACACACCACAAGAAACATCCCATTAGGTCACCTATCCTTGTCACTACCTTAGACCAAGCATGATTAATTATGGAGTTATAAGGAGGTATTCTATGGGAAATAAAGTTTAACCTTATTTACATGAGTCTTATCATTTATTAATTTATTCCATAATTATTTTGGAGCGTTTCATCCCCCCCCCCGAGAGCCCAAAATTCTCATTGTGAACTCTACATATTAACCCCAGAAGTGCCATTGTCCCGTAGGCTATGTTCAACCTCTGATACCATATTATTAACTGGGCCCCACTAATAACACATACACCATGATATAATATGGTTCTCGGGTATTCTCCCTCCAGGTACCATATGATTTCGTACATATACATTGTCCCCTCCCAAGGGACTACCCATGTTCAAGAATGTTATATTAGATTAAGGAGTGTCCACAGAGTCCAACACATGTTCTTTATAGTGTGCTTCATCGTCACTCACTCACACCAGGGGAAACATACTAGGGGGTCAACCATCTTGATCACTACTCTAGTGAAAGAATTCTTAAATGTGGAGTTTCAACTAGGTAAGCTCCTAAAATGAGAGGTGAATATTTATTACATGAGTTATATAATCTAGTCATTTAACCCTCTATCATTCTAGGATATCATATAATTTATAGTTGACCAAATCTTATATATTATTATAATGGGAAGACAATGATTTGTATCACGTGAGATGAATTTATTCAAACATTAGTGTATCATAAATTAAAATTGATTACTAAATTTTATTATGTTTAACCTCTAGTAGATTTATCCAAGAATCACACTTGATTATCTTGGTTCCTTACTGGTCCATCTATAGTTTTAAATTTAGATCTAAGAAGAATCTAAATAAATCTTCATACCGAGAAATATTTCATATTTCCTTGGTGAAAAGTGTCCATTGTAATTAAAAGCATGACATTCATAACCCTTTATGGATAAATGATTTGAATAAATCTCATGATTCTAACTTCTCTAAATTATTTCTATACCTCCCATGTTTGATGATTCACTTCAAAAAAAATTCCATTGTTTAAGCTATCAGAAACCAATTAGTAATATTTCTAATAGATAGTGATTGAACATAGAAGCTGAAATTCCCCAACACTTAAAGATTTTTGTGATTTTGTATTTATCAGTTATATTAACTAAAGAATTGAATATCTTTACTGTAACAGATGATGAGATTTTTTTATCAAACAAATATCATACAAAGATATGGTTTTGTTCATTCTATATCTTTCAAAGAAATTTTATATAGAATTTCAATAAAAAATGAACACATCGTCATATATACTAGTAAAAAATGGTATTTGATGTTATATTTTTATATTTTGATCATAAAGATGGTTGTTAAAGGTCATCATAGAATACTTTTGACATTGGCTATTTAGTAACTGAAATTAAAATACCACTTTTATCATTGGATCTCAAAAAACTGATGTTAAAAGTGTAATTTTGACATTGTTTTCTCAAAAAAATAGCTGTCAAAAATATTTCCATGTTGTGTTAAATTTCACAATATTGGTTTTTACTAATCGTTGTGTTAATACAAAATAAAAGATAAAAATTTAAATTTGTTAAAAGTTTGACTTCTCGAAGAGAATTCACAATAATATCCAAATTTTGATGGCCATACCATTTTGTCTATATTCCCATTTTAGCTCTATGATTAGTAAAAAACAATGCTTGTGAAATGAAATAAAACCTGTTAAAAAAATTAATGGTATTTTTTGAAAAAAATGATAAAAATACTTTTAACATTGGTTTTAACTAAAATGACAATGAATGTCCCCATAAAAGTATTTTGATGCCATTTTGTTTTGAAACCCATGATTATAAAGTCTGTTTTAAGGTCTCTTTTAAAAAAACTAATGCCATAAATTTTTACCAAGTATTATTTCATTTCAAGGTATTTATTTTTACTGGTTTTGTAGCTTAAATAGTGTTACATATCCATTTCTTTAGTTATTAGAAGTTGGACTTCTCTAAGAGAATTCGTAGAGAATTACAAATGCATCTATAATAACCTTTAATCTATATGTATGATTTTCCTCCATGAGTGAAAAGTGATGTTGTAATATTTTAATAGATGTTTTATAAGATATTTATGTTAAAACCCAAAATATGAAATCATTTTTATATTCGGTTATAGATTTACCATATGATAAAAGTAAAATTTCAAATACATGGGTTTGGTATTTCAATTTTTCATAAAACACATTTCAATTTTTAAAATACTATAAAAATTTTAATAAATCACAAACAAAATTATATTCATTTACAAATATATAAATCTTCATTCTCATTAGTTCAAAATTTCATACCTCATTGATCTAATAAATCATTCAACACTTCTATATTTAATGAATTCAACATGGTATTTATTCTTATCATTTAATTTCATTATTATTTATTTCCTTCATAGAATTTTTTTTATAATTTTATTATGATTATTAAGAAATATTATAATTTATTTATGATGATAAACCTTCCACATGAGATTCAATAATTGCAGTGAAAAATTATATATTGAACACTATTTTCATTACAGAATGAGTTCTTCACTAGAAATAATTGAAATAATGAAAACAATATATCAATTCAAAGGAATGTTTCAAAAACATTGAAACTATGTTAAACCATTAATTTTATTCTTTTTCGTTCTCATTTTTTGGAAATTTTCAATTCATGTCTCTCAGGATTTCATTGAAGTGAGTGGTATCTATCAAAACAAATAGAGGTTCATCATTCAAACTCCATAACTTTTAATTCATAAGTCCATTTCATCTCTACGACTAGTAAAATTGAAATTTGGGAAATAACATTATACCCTAGTTTTCATAGTTTTAATTTTTTATGATTTAATTTTAGTAAAACTAATGTGAACTATATTTTTCATTTGACATTATTTTGTTTTTTCAAAAAATGTTCTTAAAAATCATGTGGAATCCTATTTTTGATGTTTTTCCAAGAAAATGATGTTAAAATGTATATATCGTACTTTTATGATGTCAGTTTAAAAAATATACATCAAAAGTTACTCTATAAATGAAGGTTAAAAATGATGATAAAATAGAAAAAACTGGTGTGAATATAACATTATCTACTAGTGATTGTAACTGTGAATAAATTTATTAAAAATCATGTGAATAATGATTGGGGATTGTGGTCCTAATAGTGGAAAAAATATAAGTTTTGTTTTTAATTATATAAATTTTTATTTATAGGGGATAGATGTTAAAATATTCGAGTTTCTTATGGATGATTAGACAAAGGTAAATATATTGGTAAAGCCAAAATTAGACATGATGATGAGAATCATTTAACTAAACCTTTAGTGTAGGGGTTCCTCATATTCTATTGCAATCTAAATGAGATTTATATTAATAATAACAAAATTGATCTATTTAATATTATTGAAAAATATAACACTCTGATATTTTATGAAATGTTTTTTAAAATAAATTTAATCCCATCGATATATTGTTCGATATAAAGCACTATGTTTATCTTGTGTTGCATGCACCAATGTGTTTATATTTCATTACAAAAATCAATGAGTAAATATTTCATTCCATGAAACAATGAGTTTAAATGAAACATGACATACTATTAAAATATTACTATTTAGTATGATAGTTCGATCCAATCCACTAGAATGGTGGATATGAATATGACTTATGAAATTACAAAAATATATGGTTTCCACATGTATATAATATTAATTCTTCAATGACCAGTTAATTAGAAATAAAAAACAACTTTAAAATATAGGAATCCATTACTTGAAAGAAATTTTTTTTACAAACAAAGACATTTTACATCCATGAATTAAATAAACTTCATTTTGTGAATGATTTTAATCAAAGTAAAATATTATATATTCAATTGAATTTTTAACATTCATTTTTTGTTTCTTCTAGATTATAGATAATAATAAGTCATATTTTATACATAAAAACTGTATTTTTATAAAAATTTGTTTTTCAACCATTTGTGCACTTCTTTTAAAAATATTTTTTGAAAATCGTAGAAAATTTCTTTTAAAAAAATAAGGTCTATTTTTTAATTCATTTTTAAAAATATATTTTAGGGTCAGTTTTTGATAATTTTATGAGTAGACAAATTGATTGATGAATAATGAAAAATACCTGTTTTAATATGAATTTTAATTTCTTTTAAACCATTTAAAAAGTATAAATTAATTTAGTAGGGTTTTAAATGTGAAATTAGTTCAATAATATATGTTTTAATTAAAATTATGTCAGTGTAATCATTATAATATTTTATTTTTATTTAAAAAAATTGTATATAATTGATTATTTTCTCTTTGAAAACTTGATTTCTCATCATGTGTGCATGATTAATTTTAAATTAAATTTTTTCTCTTTGATGATTTAAATTGGGAAAATGCATTACATATTTGTTTTAAAAATAAATTATATTTACTAATAACATGAACAGAATTTTTATCCATGGTCAATAGTAAACAATAACAATTATTTACCAAGATTATAGTAAAAATGTGTTTACCAAGGGTTAATCAAAGAAGATATGGGTTAAAATTGTAATAACAATTATCAAATTCTTATTTTATGGACATATTTATTCTTTATGATTACAAAGTTCATATATATGTTCATTTGGAATCTTATTTCTTGGGAATTAATTAATTATTTTTTATTTATATGGGAAATTTACTTATAGTTTTCGTGTGGGTTCCTTTCTCCCACTTATAAAATACCACCACCAACCTTTATTTTATAACACCTATCATTATATATTTTTCCCCCAAAACCTACTAAAATACATCCCTAACATACTTATTCATGTTATAAAGATTCTATTCCTCCCTAAAGGCCAACACTAGTGTCCTTAATAAAATATCCAAATGAGGTTCATCTAAGTGAAGTTAATTGTCTTCACTAAGCTCCTTATTATTCATTCTTCTTTTTACACCTTGAATTATTTATTAAAATTTACAATATGATAACACAAGAATTTTTTATATACATATATGTTATTATGTTAACATAATGACATATATTCACCTTCACTTGCATCGAATAGAAAAATAAACTGTCGATCAGGTGTACGGTGGACTACCACCTCACAAACCGAGGTAATTCATTTTCCATAATCATCGTTAAAGTGTTGATATATCTGTTGTATTTAAGATATTATATTATATTTTTAAAATTATTATACTTATATAATTATTATATAATATATACCTTCTTACTTTCTATTCACTACTGGATACAAAAATATCACTCGTGTGTATGGCAGACAAATGACTCACAAAGCGATGTGATTCGTTTTATCTTATGTTTTATAGGGATTGAATTACAGATTCATTTAAGGAATATAAATTATATATATCAAATAGTAGATATTATATTATATTAATATATTATTATCCTTTATTTCTATCAATCCTTTAAGAAAACGGAAACAATATTCAAGCTTCCATACGACCTAACATCTCAATGAATGGTGTATTTCATTTACTATCTCTAAATATTATCGATTAAAATAAAAAAAATTGATAATTAACATATATAATATTTATATAATGTTTATAATTATATATATTATGGAAACATGATCAATATAAGAGGACCAAAAATAAAAAATCTGAACATACATGAAAAATATAGCAGTTATTGCTTGAAAAGTGACATTAACAAGGAATTGTTTGTAAAGGGTTTATAAATGGTTATAAGTAAATAATATATGGAATAATTTATATATTTATATATATGTTTATGTTTGTTTGTATGTATGATTTTTTAATATATTTATATTTAAATTATATTTTTTATATAGGAGGTTTGAATGTGTGTGGAGGAATTCAAGACTTAAAGTAAGGGATTTTCATCTCATTTATATTTACTATGAGATACAAGCTTTATTGACCACAAGTTTCATTTATGTGGTTAAAATAACACATATAAATTTATTTTATGGTTCATATAATTAATGATATGGTGAATTACATATCCGTTTATGATCTCACTCTAATAGTGTTTATGGTTCAAAACATACCAAAGTAGTATGGGATATTTGTCTCAGTTTTCCTACTTTGAGACATATGTTATTGTATGAACCTATCATCCATTATGAGGTTTATATACTGACACTTTGAAATTTTATATCAATATTATTATCTTTGTCATGATATTAATTATTTTATTTTAGTTTATTTCTTTCATTTGGATTTCAAATCAATGTTACTCAAGTTGTAAGATTTTTATGTTATAGTCTAATTGTTTATCAGGATTATTTATGATTAAGCTTATAATGATTAAATAATATGATATATCTATTAATAAACTTGTGAATTTTGACATCCTATCTTAATTTCAAGATAATACATATTTTTTCTTCATTTTACTCTCTTTATATAATTAACATTTCAAAATAATGTTTTTATGAAAAATCAAATTCATATATCCCTTATGTCGAAAACCCTTTTTCTTCCAAAACCATTTTTTCAAAAAAAGTTTTTGTGGAAATATTTTTATCATACATAAAAAGATTATTAAATAATTATTTTCCCATTTTGAAATTATCCAATATATTATTAATGAAATAATAACTTTTTTAAAAAAAAATATTATTTACCTTTTAATAAAAATGTGGAAGAAATACTTTTTTTAATGTGTACGACATGAAAATACTTCCCCCACTATCTCCATTATTTTCATTGAATCATAAAATATAATTTTCAAGGTTATTTCCAAGGAAAAAAATATTTTTTTTAAAAAATTCAAATAGGAATTGATTTTTTCCATAAGAAATGTTTTAAATGATTTTTAATAATTCCTTTAAAAGTTTTAAAATAAATTTTCAAAAAAGTATTTTTAAAATGTTTACTATTTTAATTTTTTTTAAATAAAAAATGATATTTTTCTCAAGGAATTTTTTAAATTATTTATAAAGATTCATTTATATGTTTCAATGATTATTTTCAAATAAAAAGACTTCTAAAAACAATTATGATTTTTTATTTTTATAAAGTGACTTTCCAAAAAAAGTATTTTCCTAATTTTTTTTGCAATTATATTTTTAAATTAATTTTCTATCTAAGATGACATCCATTGATGTTAAATATTCTTTAATTTATAAATTATCCAAATAAATGATTTTATAACATCCCAACATGAGTTTCTCACACTGATGCCCCAAGATGGTTGGCCATACGACTTCGAGCATGACTCCCCATATTCTAGAGGCTTCCAACAACCAGTGAGGGTCTAAAGTCAGTAGTGGGGAGACTTTACTCTATTTATAAAACTATACCAACATTAGAAAAAATTATTAATAAAAAATTTATATAACATAACCCGAAAAATATCAAATCACAAAAAAACAAAAACTGAAAACACAATATCAAAAATGAACAGTAGAAATGTCATGCTAAAGTATGTGCCTAGTGTGAAATTGAATAGCCAAAATAAAAGATGTTGTTAACTCCCAAGAGGGTTCTTACCAACATTGGGTTCACTCATCCATGATTCTTCCAAAATCAACAACCTAATATTGGTAATTTTCACTTATCATGTCCTAAAAATATGAAGTGTATTCGAGTACTAATCAGAAAACCTGAGTAGAATGTGACTAAACATAGTTATCCACAACCAAGGGATTATAAAACAAATCATGAAAACAAAAATTGTATGTAGTTTCATAAAGAATAAAATAAAATAAATAATGTAAACAACTTACATTTAATCAATTACTTTTTTAGCCACATAAAACCCCTTGTTCCTAGGACACTAAAACCTCAATAACTACTTCGACCCATATCAGAGACTGAACTATCCCTATGGAATATCATATATCTAAATTACATTGTTTCTACTCATTATCTCATTCACATCACGATCAATTGGAACCACAGACCAATTAAAACTCATGGGAGTAGAACGTTTTCTCTAACACCCCATGGGTATTTGGTGCATGTATCCATTTCCCACACCTTAATATCACAGGGGTATTTGGATCCTCCATCTTTATCCTATACATTCAATATCTAATGTTTATTTGGAGACTTATTCCCTTTCCCACACACATTTGACCCACATATGGGTATTTGGAGCGTGAGTAGTTATCCCACACAATTTTAACACATATGGGTTTTTGGAACCTCAGTCCATGTCCCACACATGAATCTTACACATATATCTCAATCTCACATGTGTGGGAATATCAAATTAATAAATTTATCAATAAATTAATAAAACTCAACAATTTAATATTAGCATCAATCCATTAATTAGTTAAAAAATTTATTAATCACATCAATTACAGTAATTAATTAAACAATTCATTAATCATTTCTATTACATTAGTTAATTCAACAATTTTTTAATCACATCAACCCCATTAATTAATACAGAAATTAATAAATCATTTCAATAACACAATATCCCAATAAATATTTCAATAATTAATTACAAATTGAATGTCGGAATCTCAATATCTGATAAATTTCAGAAATCACACATTCCATTAATTAATCCAAAAATTAATTAACCTGATCTCCCATTCTATACCGCAATACCCTTACCACATTAATTAATTCAACAAGTAATAAATTTAATTACTCCATTCAACTTCCCCATTAACCTAAATCATTAATGCAAGTAAATAAAATCAATTCAAATAAATTATATATGAAACATCATAATAAAATAAAATGAAACTATAAATATTACATACACATAATTAAATGAAGTCTGTGGTATTAAAATTTATAATGATTACCTCAATTTGTTAACAAATTCTCACCAACCAAAAACCCCAATTTGAGTTGAATAATGATACATAATGTGATCTAGACAAAAATACTAATCCAAAATAATTGAATCAAGATCAAGAAAACAAGATCTAAATCCAAAATAATAGAGTATAACATCAATTAAATTTAAGATAATAATGGGAGAAGAATGGGAGAAGAATGGCAAACCAACTGTGATAAGGATCTCTTACCGAGAGACATTTGGATCTTGAATTCGGTATTTGAATCACAAATAATGGAGGTTAGAATGGATTATATTAAGTTTATAATCCTCCAAAATTAATAGAAAACCTTATAGGTCAAGTGGGGGTCGATTGGGGAGAATATGGTGGTTACAGTATTTTAAAAAATAATTTTCCTGTTTATTAAAACTGTGTGCATGATTTTCTGGGAAAGGGTGCATGATTATCCAAACCAAGTGCCTCTTCTTGGGTAGGGTTGAATGGTGTATCCTTTTTGGTCACATGGTTTGACAAACCATTCACCAACCATAAAATCCATGGAAATCCAGTTATCTACAGTTTCTTGGGCCATGGTGCACAGTTTGGGTAAATTTTAGCAGGGGCCCTCCACCTTCCATAATTCTCAATTTTCTCCAAAATATACCTCAAGTAAAAAACCCAAATAAAAAGTAATCTAACATAGCTAAAATTGTACCAATAAAAGAGTTGGATATGTCTCTAAAAATGTTTAGGATCTTACAATCTCCCCCCATTATAAAATCTCTCCCTCGAGTAGTACTTCCATGCATCTCTAAGATTTTAATTCAAAAATATTGGACCAAAAATCCATCATATCTTATTCTATTTCTTAGATTCCTCCTAAACGTGACCACATTTACACAACACACAAAAAATTTAATCATCTTCCCTCGAAACACATTCTCACTACTATCCAACAGACTTATCAGATACTCTTAAAAGGACACATCTATCTCAATCTATAAATCACAAACAAAGATCATGTGAGAAGGGTTGGGGTGATACTGCTAAATTTTTGACACATAGAAAACATCATGAATAGAAATGTATCTCTGTGGTATAAATAATCGATATTCCACTAGCCTAATTCTATATATAACCTCAAATGCTCCAATTAACCTCAGTACTAACAGGCCCCGCCTCTGCATCCTGAAGTGACCCAATTGAGCCAGCATATGAAGGAATACATGATCATCATCTATAAATTGTATGGATTTTTATGTCTTTCAACTTATGGGTAATATATACTCTGAGTTATATCCAAATGCTTCCATTTCAACTCATTCTTCTCTAATGTATCCCTCATGAGAGACAGCCCTAACAACTCGGAGTCACCTACCTCAATCTAGCATAAAGGTGATATGCACGGCCTTCTATAAAGATACATTGTATTCTTCCATCTAAATAGTTACCTAAAGTCTGTTATTATAAGAAAAATTCTCCAAATCTAGAGGCCTCTTCCAATATCCACAGAAAAAAACATTTACACTTGATCATAGAATATCCTAATGCAACTAAATTTTATTCTATGGTTATCCATCTATTTGTTGGTGGAATTTCATACTTAGTAAAACTTGTGCAACAAGAACCTTATGGAAGCCCTTTCAGAATAACGAAGTAAAATACGAGTCACGGTTTGAAATTATAGTTCATAGAACCCCATGATGATAGACTATTTATTGAACATAATATTCTCCTCACTTCTCCAATGATATTCTCTCCCATATTGAAAAGAAATATTCTACTTTTACCACTCGGTCCACAACCACCCAAATAGCATCATTCTTCTAAGGAGTCCTTAGTGTACTCCCCAAAAAATCCCTAGTAATGTCATCCCACTTCTATTCTAGAATGGATAGTGACTTTAGAAAACCAATGGTTCCTTTATTATTGTATTTCACCAGAAGATAGATGTAACATCTTATCACGAACTATGATATATCCTTTTTCAGACATGGCCTCCCAAAATATCATCCTAGTTCATGGTAAATATTGGTCACACATGGATGAACAACCTACTTTAGGGCATGAAAAGCATGAATCATCTTCTCACACATATTTTTAGGAACCACAACCTGATTCTTAACATAGATGATCTCATCCACATCTTTGCACAAAGAAAAAGGTGTTTCCACCCAATCAGGGCATTCCATCAAGGACAAAAAATTATGGATCCTCATACAATCTTTCTCTAATCTGGTTCAAAAGTGTAGACACCACTGAATATTATATGATATCCATTTCCTCAAGACTATACTGAACTAAAAAATGCATCCCCCACAATATGGTCATCATCTTCCACTCAGCACTAGACTCTTGAATTGCCCGAGTCTAATTATTCCTTCTCAAAGAATTAGCAACATAGTTCCCCTTACCGAGTGTATATGATATTTCATGGTCAAAAGACTACATATACTCAACCCACTTATTCTGTTGGATATTCAAATCTCACTAGAAGAATATATACATCAATCTCTTATGAGCTGAATACATAGTAAATTTATCTCCCAATGGATAATTCTTCCCACACATCAGAGCATAACCCACTATATATAACTCGGTTTATTGTGTATGATACTTTTATTTATGCAACCTCCGCTGATGAGACTCTTATTCTAAAAATAAATCTCATTGAATCACAACTACTCCAATCCCTACACTAGAATAATCAAAATACACAGAATACTCCTCACCTGGAATAGGTAGGATCATGATTTGTGTTGATGTAAAATACTTCTTCAACTCATGGAATTCATTCTCACATTCTTATGACCAGTCATAAATTATTCCTATTTATTAAAGCCCAAAATTGGCAAAACCAATCAGGAAAAGACTTGGATTAACAAATGATAATATCTAGTTTATCCTATAGAGATATGGATATCGAAAAATTTCTTAGGATACTCCTAAGATACAACTACATGTACCTTCTCTGTGTCCATAGACACACCTTCCTCTGATATGTTGTGACCTAAAAATTTTACCTGATAAATCCAAAACAAACACATATTTCTCTTGATGTAGAGATAATGTTATCTCAGTATACTCAAGATGATTTCAATATGTTGGGCATGATCATCATGAGTCTTTGAGTATAGAAATATTTAATCCACAAACCAAACCACAAACTGATCTAGGTACGGATGGAATATTTATTTCATTAGGGACATAAACACTAATAGTGAGTTCATCAACCAAAACAACACTATAATGAATTCATATAGGCAATAGATGCATCTAAAATTAGTCCCTGTTATATTTTAAGGTCTCACACTCCAATAATGATACCCTAATCTCAAATCTATAATCATGAAAATACAAGCTCCCATCAAATGTTCAAATAGATCATTGATTAGATGGATATGATAAACATTCCTCACAATCATCTTGTTCCACATTCGATAGAAAATGCAAAACCACATCATCATTCCAGCATTCCTTGTGAACCAAACTTGATAAACCCTTTGTGGTGTACTCATACATATAAGATAAAACCATTATCTATCAACTCTTCTTGACTATTCTTGAGATCTTGATGCTATATTGGTTCCATTCGGTATGGTGGAATAGAAATGGTCTCATCCCTGAACATGTATCAACAATAAATTCCACATCCATATCAAGTAGACACTCTAATAAATCTGTAGGAAAAAAGTCTAAAAAACATGTCCACTATTGGATGAAATATACCATGATCTTCCCCTTCTTCAATAAGAAAACACTACAAACCATTGTGTTAATCTCTCCCAATTGTTGATGCACCAAAACTTTAAAGCCCACTAAGAATTCCCATTCTCCAAGGTTAATATAATTTTCACCCTTAGGATATGTAAAATTCACTCTCCTCTGATAAAAATCAATATGAAAATGGTATACCCCTAAAGAGTTCATACCCAAATTTAGGTCAACGTCATACATTTCAATGATGTAGATATACCATAGAGAAAAATATTCTCTAGCCTCAAAAGAACACAACCTTAACAAGTAGTTGTCTCATGTACATACTCCAAATGGGGTATCATTCATCAATACTCCACTTATAAACTCCAGCTCAAGGAAAAAATCAATCAAAAGTTTTATAGATAAAAAAATAATGTGGGGCACTTTTGTCAAACAAGGAACTAGCTAATATATAAGCTACAAGAATAGCACATATCACTATCGATGGTCCAGCCTCGCTATTCAACTTTTCAGATTGAACTACGTGTAATTTTCCTACCCATTTTCCCTATGATGCAGTTAGAGATCCAAGACCTACACCCGTTTGTTGATGTGGGAACTCTTTCCTTGAAGTTACATGGCCACTGCCTCTACAATAAAGGCCAGTGGAACTATAACTTCCGAACATATATGGTACAGATTATCCCCATCTTGCAATCTAGTTCTATCTATAACCTCTGACATAGCCCATCTATCACGGGTTCATACAGAACCTCTATAGATGAAACATCAAACCACATGATCTATAATCTACTGTTGGTTGAGTACAATGTTTACGAAAGAGTGTTGGCCTACTGCACTAGTGGAAAATAACTCAGGTAAGATCATGAGTAATAGATCCTTCCCCCATGCCATTATTCCTATTATCCCCTAGCTAACATTCTCGTGATAATTCATACATCCCTCAAAAGGTGTACCTCCTAATTTTCTAGTAGCAACCATATTTCATTCCCAAGAATCCCCCATCAGGTTCCCCTAAGCTATGAGGGCCTAATCCAGTAACTCAGTAATCTTATTTATCTAATAAATGGTTTAAGTGGGGACATAATCTCACTTTTAATACCATCATTAAAATTCCATGTCATAGGGATCTCATCCCATAGCGGCACTGGAGTAAATAACTACATTTCTATAATGTGACTATCATAGTCCATCACGAACATGTTCCCATGGGTGAAACACATGAACATTGCTTATCTCTCATATCTCAACATCATTATAATAAAGCTGTTCTAGGAATTTCTCTAAAAGGCCTTCCAAGTCATCCCATATGTCGTCCTTGTCCAAACCTAAACAATCCACCAGTGCTTCTATGATCCTCACAATATGTGAGTACCCAACATGACACTTTTCTAAACATGAGTCTATAAATAGTAAAGTGTTGTACAGATGGACACAATCCATAACTATTCCACCTCAAGTCCACCCTCCCCAGAAAAAGTTGGAGGGTGTTCTAACTTAAACTCCCTCATCCGGCCAGATAGGCCGTTCACAACCTAGCATTGGTCTCTTTTCATAATCTACATGATTCTAGCAATGTTCTCTCAGAACATCACTATAACTTCTACATCAAACACTATTTATGCCTTAGGTTCCACTATTGGTACATCATCTCCTACCATATCCACATGTTGTCCAATCAAAATATGTTTTCATGGATTCATTTATATACAATTCTAATCAATCTATTTAGGAAAAATAACACAACATTTACACATTTACGTAAAAAACAATAAACCATAATAATCCATTTGTCCATTTCCCCACCATAGAGTCAGAATGGAGTCTCCACTACTATCTGTAACCATGAAAAATATAGTTCATGTTTAGGAAATGGTAACTTATTCTTATTATTCATTTCTCACATTAGAAACATACATTCCATTTCAATTTATCTCAACATGAATAATTTTTAATTTCAAGATCATATTTTCCCCCATTTTTATTTTGATTTCACAAGTAAGGAAAATAGTTGAAGTTCAACATCCTACCCAATAACTATTTTCCATGCATGCCTATGATAATTCATGTCACAAAATAATTTTGAGTGCCTTAAATAATTAATGAGAACTCATATCTCATGAAATTCTGAGCCACGAGTGAAACCTCCCAAATCATCGAAAAAATAATCACATCACAAAGTTCCTAATTTGAGGTGAAATAACATCAACTATAATAACACATATTAATGACAATAATACAACCCTAGATACATGGATTTTTCCCTCATACCTAGGGTGGATACTCTTGTGCATGCATTATTATACATGGCCCAACTCATAAAATTCTATTATATACCTTTCAAAAATAGTAAAATGAAAGAAAAAGATATGAAACTGCTTACAATACCACTTTAAAACATACTGGCAAAGGTGAAAAAAATTGGTTCCCTAAGTTCTTCAGTCACATGAGCTCAAGCATGACTCCCCATATGCCAGAGGTTTTCAACTAGAGGCATGGAACTATTATTGATAGTGTGGAGAATATACCCACATTGTCAAAGAATGTCCCAATAGAAAAAAATAAGAATAACCAATTGATATAACATAACCAAAAAAATTCCAGTATCACAAGATGTCCAAAACATGAAATAAAATATCAAAACTAAACAGTAGACATGCCATGATAAAGTACTATCCAAGTGTCAAAATACCACCCCAAAATTGAATACAATATCAAATCCCAAATGGGTCATAAACCACATCTGGTTACCTCATCCATGATCCATTCCATATGATCAATCTAATACTCGGCCATTACCCTAATGATGTCCTGAAAACATGATGTCTAATTGGGTACTGATCAGCCTGCTTGAGTAGGGTATGGTTACAACTTAGTAGGCCACCATGAATGAAATCTAATACAAATAAAATCAACTATAGTGTATATCTTTTTTTAAAGAATTAAATATAAAAATAATTAATTAGTCTATATTTATTCAACTACTCTTTATTTAACCACATAAACCCATGGTTTCCCAAGGTTACTTATACCTCAATACCTACTTCATCTCATTCTAGATTCTGAACTATCTCTGTGAAATAATTTAAATATGAATTCAATTATTTTCATTCATCATATCACTAACATCGTAGTCAATTAGAACCACAATACAATTCCAAGTCATGGGTATAAAACAATGTTTCTAACAACCCATGGGTATTTGGAGCCATTGTCCATATCCAAAACCTCTATATCAAATGGGTTATTGGAGCCATGGTCCCTAACCCATACATTCATTCTCATATGGGTATTTGGAGCCTCAGTCCATGTCCCAAACTCACTTAATACACATATGGGTATTTAGAGCCTCAGTCCCTATCCGACACACATTTAAGACATATATATATTTGGAGCCTCATTCCTTATCCTGCACTCACATTTAACAAAATATCCAAATAACAAAATTTCACACTTGTCGCAATACCACATTAATTAATTCATCAATTAATTAATCAATATTAAAAATTGAATATTCACATTAATCATTAATTTAATTCAACTATTAATTTATAAATTTAAATCCATTAATTAATTCAATAATTAATTAATAATTTCAATTCCATAAATAAATTAAATAAGTTATTAGTCACATCAATTCCATTAATTAATTCAATAATCATTTAATCATTTCAACAACATAATATCATAATAACTAATTCAAAAATTAATTATTCATTATATGAAACAATCTCAGAATCAAATGAATTTACAAAATCACACATTTCATTAATTAATTAACATAATTTTTTATTCAATTACAAAATCCTTAAACTAGATTAATTAATTAGAAAATTAATTAATTCCATTACACCATCCAATTTCACCAATTAACCTAAATTGTTAATGCAAGTAAATCAAAACAAATAAAATCAATCAGCGATGAAATTTCCGAATCATGGAAATTGAAATTCAAAAAATTACATATAAAAAATTAAATCAAGGCTCTAGGATTTGAATTTAGACAACATTCCTCAATTAGGTGAAAAACGATCACTGACAGAAATCCCCTTTTTTAGAATAACCGTGAATAGTTAGAGATAGAAAGGAAACCGACATCCAAAATCAATTAATCAAGATACAACATCCCAAGATCTGGATCCTTCAAAAATAGATCTCAATCCAAAAAATAGAGGATTAGACCCCTTTAATGATGATATAAGAACCAGATAAGAACGAGAATACAACTGGAATTACGATCTTTTATCAGGAGAGGTGTAGATCTTCAATATGAGCATCGAATCACCAAGAACAATTGTTTTATGGTCATAGAATTAGTAAGGGAGCCACAAAAATTTGGAAAATATGTTAGGGGTTATATTGGGGTCTCTTTGGTGTTATAATGGTGGTCATGGTATTTTAAAAACTAATATTTAGATAAATTGAAACCATATGTATGTTTTGATATGTTGGGGTGTACTATTATCCAAACTATTCACCTTAATCGTGAACCATAACCACAAAACTATTATAGTAGCAGTTCACAACTTCTCATTTTATCGTGCATGTTTTGAAAAATTTTGCACCAGCTATGCAATCCTATAATGTCCGTGGTTGTATAGTTTGATGGGAAGGGGCCCACGGATTGGGAACACTATACACCAACTGTGAACATGCCCACCTCAATCCAAAATTCTAAATTTTTATCCAAACTAAATCAAATGTAAAATCCAACTAAAATTTAATCAAACCTTTTCAAAGTAGTATCTATAAATGAGAATGAAACATGTCTAAAAATCATTGGGATATTACACATTATTATTATTTATATAAATGATTTTTATTTATAATGGAAAGATATTTATGAAACATATTCCTTTCCCCGATTTATACAATGAGGAAAGTATTATGAAACCTACTTCTTTTCATAGGTTATTCTCTGATGAAATGATAAAATGAATATAAAACATATTAATTTTCCAATGTTTATGATACAATGTAATGTTAATGAAACCCATTTCATTTAATGGGTTTCGATAGGATTAAGGTTTTATGACCTTGTGGAACATATATATATTATTTTCATTATGTGCTGGGTGGTACATATATCTAACTCCAATTCATTGGGTAATTATTAATATCCCATGATATAGACTGGACTGGAATGGAGAGTTAACCTAGTTCAGTTAGAGACTTTTTCTATTATGATGGTTTTGGCAGTGAACCATGATTATTGTGATGGTTTAGGGAGTGAACTCATTCCATTATGATACACTATAAAATGATACATGAATAATAAGTAAATGAATTTATATTCTCATTTCTATTCCATAATTCTATGTCTTATACCAATGTTATTCTATTACAGGTCGTGATTTTTTATTTCATTATGATTAATGTCTTATGAAATGTCAATCATTATTCCACGACTCAATATTATTATATTTGATATGATGGGTGGGGTTTTTATATATTATTATCACGTTCTTATACCATTCTCCTCATGTTATTCTTTTTTATCTACATTTCTTACAATTACTATACATCTGAGATCACCCTTTCATAGGTATCCTTTACCTAGGTTATGAAGAAATGTTTTAAGTAGGTATATAAAAGAAGTGTACAATATGGGAAGATCATTATGGGATATGTTTAACATCTTTCAATACATAAAAATGATTTTTTTCTTGTATCCAAAGGTCATATACCTACAAAATACTCAGGTATTTTTTTTGTAATAAATATTCATCTAAAATATTTAATATCTTTTTACAATAATTATGGGTTACTATTATTGGTATTGTGGGATAGTTTGTGTTAATATTTTGAATATAGGTTGTGAAAAAATTAGTAATATCACTTGGACATTTCTAGGTATATCTCTAATGATATGTATAAGGATGTGTATAAGTATAAGATATTGTCCTATAATTTTGGTAAAGGATGGAGAATGTGGTGTCCAAGAAATTACATCCCAATTTGTATAATAAAAGTGGATTTTTCTCTAGAATATTATTACCTAGGGTTAATAAATCCAAAAAGGGAACATTGATCTAGACTTTATTGTCACCTAGTGTTCGAAAACTGGTCTTTCTACACACCTGTTTTGACACTCCTATGGGATATGATTTGGAAATTAGCAAACTCTTTTTGATGTCTCATGAATGATTTATGTAGATGTTGATCAAGAATAACCTATGTTAAACCTAGGGTATCACATATTGAGATGTATATATCATTATCTAGATATCTTATTAATTATTTTTCATGATTATGTGGTTTCCAACTATGATGTTTAGTTCTCAGGTTATTCTTTTTGGTTATAGTTAATTGTTGTAACTAAAAGGAACTAGATTAACGTTAAATGTGACAGAAAAGGTGATGATGAACAACCAAATGGGATGATCACTAGTGTGAAGGATATTATGATTATACATGATAAATTATTATGATATCTGATTAACAACATTCATGTTAACCAACTCTATGAGTCATAAATAAGAGACAGATAAAGTTTATTTGGAGTTAGGGTGGTGATAACCATAGAGGAAAGAAAATTACATTCTCTACAGGTAAATAATGTGGAAAGAAACACTCTAGAGAATTTCTAAATGGAATAAGAATATAATTTTTTATGGAGAATAAGGATAGCGAGTAACCAATTTCTGAGTGAAAATTAATATTTTGGTTAACTCAACAGGTGAGAATAATGTTATGCCTAATATATCATTGAAGGTTGAATGTTTCAAATATGAAAAGTAAATTAATTATGAAAATTTATTTGTTAAGTATAAGGATAATCAAGACAATCAAGAAGTAGGATGAGTAATGGTTATAATGCAAATGATGGGGATAATACAAATGACATATGAAATCTATGGGATATTCTAGTAATTTTTTGAGTCGAACAAGTGAATTATGATTAAATTTATGATGATGAATTCTATCACATGATTTATATTTCCTATTTTTGGAAAGTTGTATTAAGGAAGTAGTTTATTAATCTTAAATGATGTTTTAATAAGAAAGTGGTATAGATGAAGTATTAATATATTAGAATTGGAATTATTTTATATAAATCATGTAATATATAAGGATTGTTTAGTATAAGTTTATATTTAAGGATATGGATTTATTTAATGAATGGTGATGATGAAAAATAAAAATGATTAAATTGAAAGTTATTATTTCATGAAAAATATAATATTAAGGGAATGAAAACCCTTAATGTTTTCCTGATGTTAAGAAAATGATGTTGGGTTAAAAAGGTGGTTGATGAGAATAATGTAAATTAGATATTGATGATTACATTTGAACTGATTAATAATACTTTGAAAAAGTTGTTTATGATATCATTGATTGAGTTTACATAATTTTTTGATATAAGGAATATATCAGATAATCTATGTTTTATAAAAGTAATAATAAATTATTCAACTTTTTGAGAAGCTTTAATGGTAATTCAGGTTAATAACATGTATCAAGAAAATACATGATGAACGTATTCATATATTTGGTATTTTAAAATTAAGATGTAGAAATTATTTTCTGAGGGATTAATGATAAGTTTATTTTGGAAATTTAGTGACCTTATTTATAAAGTTTTTGATTTCAATATTTTGGGATGGTCATAAGGTTTAACATTTATGATATTGTTTAAATTAAACTTTGGATGTGGCTTTATAAATTAATGTATTACTTTACTATAGGAATATTTACCCTTGTTGGATAACTAGTGATACCCAGTTTGTTATAACTATAGATAGAGGGAATGACTTATCATTCTATTATAGATCTTGTGATTTTTTAGTGATTCCGTAAAAAAATAATATTCACTTATTCTAGTAATATATGATGTGTAAATTGATCAAGACCAAACCAAAGAATGAAATTATGCTTACGAAACAATGGAATGTTAAGCCTTGTGTAGACTGCAGACCTTGAAATTATTGGTTGTATTGGGATGGTTTGCTATCGATTGCTTATCACACCAAACCTCTCTCACCACCATGTTGTGTTATATGTATTTGTTTTCATTAAGTACATACCCATTCTATCACATGTACAAAACTCATAGGTCATTCCATAAGAGCATTATATTTTGTATAATGAATATCAATTAGTTATTCTGGACAGAATAGAGCTGGTTCTATGAAATAATACCACTCAACTACTCAATGTTTTGTGGAAAAGCCACTAGTGTGAGATAGTTATATGGGAAGTTGAGGATTCAATGTCGTATAATTATCTTCAGTTTTTTGTAATAGTGTGATGAATATCAATGTCGAAAATCATTATAAGGTGGGTAGTATATAACACAAGAAGATTTTTGAAAGAAAAATTAAAATAAATTTATTCTCTTTGAATTTTTTATTGTACACAACACATATTTTAGCTTTTGTTACATGAAACATTTGGTTTATCTTTTATTACACACTACACTGAGTGTATCTTAAATTACTTTCAAAACCGTGTTTGAATGATACATGACATAATATTAATATATTATTTTTTAATAGAATAGTTATCACCTAGCCAGTAGTATGACAGGTACGAATACGATTAACTAAATTAAAAAAATTATAGTTTAAATTTTTAAATAAAATTAATTCTTTTCTAACCAATATAATATATATGAAAATAAAAATAATTTAAAAATAAATGAAATATTCTTCCAAGAAAACTATTTTTAATCAAACAAACATGTTTTCAACAATAAATTAGGAACTCATTTTAGAGAATTATTTTAATAAAATTTATATATTAAATGTTCAATAAAATGTGTAATGTTAATCATATGTGTTTCTAGATAAGAGATAAGAGTAAATCCTATTTTACTTTTGAAATTGTATAATTTTTAAAATAAGTTTTCCCAGATTTTGTGTACTTAATTTAAAAATATTTTTTTGACAATTTTAGAAAATTTATTTGAAATAATAATAATAATTTTTTAATAAATAATGATAAAATTATCAGTGGTATATTTTTTATAGTTTTCTATGAATATAAATTTTCTAATGAATAGAGAAAATACTTGTTTTAATTAACAATTATAATTTATTTTAAAGTCCTTAAAACATAAAAATAGTATTATGATGGTTTTAAAGGTAAAATAAGTTCAAAAATATATCTTTTAATTTAATGAAGGTCTTTTCAATAAATAAAATTTTGCCTTTTTATATAATCATTTTAAACCTTATTAACATTTTCTCATTAAAAACTCGCTTTCTCGTCGTGTTAGTGGGATTGATTTTAAATTATATTTCCCACTACTGTGAATAGAATTAGGAAAATTATATTCTATATTCGGAGTAATCATAAATTTATTTATATAATATGTTCAAATTAATTTTATTCTATAATTATGAGTAACAATAGTTAAAAATATTTCCCATTTTTAAGTTAATGATAGGTTTATCATGGGTTAAATGAATAATATACCAATTAAAATGACTTTTACACTTTTGAAATTACAATTTTTGTGAAATTTTTCTATCACACTCTTAATTTTTTTTCAATATATAGTTTTTTTCAATATTAGTTATTGGTAATTACTATTATTTTATATTCTATTAGGAAATTTTTAACTAGTTTCCAAGGGGTTTCCTTTCACCCACTTATAAAACCCCACAAACACCCTTCACATATTCACACAAATGAAGAAATATTGTACTTTCAAACCATTAAAATTTCACTCACAAATATCCTTATCCATATTATAAAGCTTTTAGTCCTCCAAAAAGACAAACACCATGGTTTTTAAAAAGTGATCTAAAGGATATGCTTCATAGAGAAGGTTATTGTCTTCTCTAAGCTCCTTCTATTTCATTCTTCTTTTTACAGCTTCAATTATGTAATCACACTTACAATATAACAGAAACATTATCTCTAATATGATTATATGTTATTATGATAATGTGATATCTGATATCTATATCCACTTCTATCAAATGGAAAATGAAATTATTGATCATGTGTACATTTTACTACCACTTCGTGAACCGATGTAGTTCAATTTCCATCACCAATTTTCAAGGCAGGATGTAATTATGGATTAAAAAATTAATATTATATTTTTAAAATTATTATAATTATTGAATTATGATATCATAGATTTCTTCTTACTATCCATTCTGTGGGGGAAGCGATAAAATTTCTCATGTGTACGGTGGACCACTGCCTCAGAAAGCGATGTGATTAATTATTCCGTACCATTTACATAGAAGGTAGTAAATATAATTTTATGGAATATAAATTCAATTTATGAAAAAATAATTACTTTTTAATTTTAAAATATTTTTTAAAATTCATTATTTCAATATTCATCAAAAAAGTAAATAGTGTTCATGCGTACGTACAACCTACCATCTCCATGAATGGTCTATTTAACTTTTTATATCAAAAACTTATGGATTTCCCTAAAACAATATCTAATGAATATATATATGAGATTTATAACATGTTTAAACAATTTTAGATTATAACATCATGATCAGAGTAATAGGATCCAAAATAACATACTAAAAAATAAATAAAATCCAAAGTAGTTCTTCTCTAAAATGTGACTTTAAAATGAAATTGTTAATAAGATCAATTATAATGTCATATGTAAATAATTAATGGTATGATATATATATATGTGTGTGCAGGTATATATTTCTTGGTAAAATATTTTTAATAGGAATATATTTATTATATAAGAGGTTCAAATGTTGACAAAGGAACACGAAACTTAAAGTAATGGATTTCAGTCTCAAATTTATTTTCTGTAAGAAACAAGCCATATTGACCACATTTTTATTTTATGTGGTTTATATACTACTAATGAATGGATTTTATGATTCCTATAATTCAATGTTTTAAATAAAATATCCATTTGAGTATTTTTATTTTATTTGGTTTATTATTTAATAGTTACCAAAGTAGTATGGAATTTTTTTCAAATTTTTTTTCTTGAGATATATGTTATGTTATTTGCATATCTTAATCTATGAGATGTATATACATTACTTTTTAAATTTTATATAATGAATCTACATAATTTCTTGATATTCTTTTATTTCATTTCCATTACAAATCAAAGTTACCAATGGGGTAATAGTTATATGTTATAATCTATTCACTTATTTCGATTGTTTATGATTATGCTTCCAATGACAAAATATTATTATCTACCTCTATGTAAACACATCTATTTTATTCTAATAAATTAAGATCAGGAGAATAAATTGTTTTCCTTTATTTTCCTATATTTATGTACTCAAGAGTTCAAAATAGTTGATTTTTTTTAAAAAAAAATCTTTATTTCTCTCTTCGTTTGAAATCCATTTCTCATCCGAACCAATATTTATCTTAAAAAATGCCAAAATGGTTTTATAATTATTAAAAGAAATTATTAATGAAATATTTAACCACATTTTAATTTTTATAAAACATTTTCAAAATAACCCTTAGTTCATTTTCATAAAATAACTATTTTTGATTTTACCAAAAATATTAAAAGAGTCTATTTTAACGTCTCCAGCATGTTCAAATATTATTTCTATCTTGAAAATTATTTTATTAAAATATTCCCTTACATTATTTCATTGTTATTTTCAAGAAAATTATTTTAAATATTTTTTTTTAAAATTTTTTTTTTCAAACCAAAAAATATATTTTTCTCAAGAAATGTTTTAAATTATTTTTAAAGAATATTTTACAAGTATTAAATGATATTCCAAAAAAGGACATTGAAAATATTTTAGGTTTTAAATTATTTTTTTTCAAAGAAGAAATGTTATTTTCCGGAATAAATTTTTTTAATTATACTAACATCATTTTTTATATGATTGAATGACTAGTTTCAAAATAAATCCAAAATTTTTTCTGAATTTTTTATTTTAAAAATTGGTTTTCAAAGAAAAGTTAATTTCATTATGAAATTTTTAAATTGTACTTTCAAAGTAATTTTCCATCTAATTTGGAATCTGTTGATGTTACCTATGACTTTTGTGGGATCGTGTCTAAGTATTCCATTCTTATTCTTTCTCTGAATCATTTTTGTTTATAATGTCATAATGTTTATGGAATTTGTTTCTCTTTAATGGGTTATACCATACAAAAATTCCTATTAATCCCACTTCTTTCAGTGGTATACTATAATGAAATGATGAAATTAATATGAAACCTATCTCATTTTCACAAGTTATAAAACATTAATTTTTAGTGAAATCCATTCTATTTCATTGGTTTTTATATGAGGAATTTTCTTTGATCTGGTGAAACAATTAAATATTGTCATTATATCAGTTGTGGGGCTTATATCTCTCTCCAATACATTGTGTGAAGATTTATATGTCATGAGATTGACATGAATAGAATGGGGATTGAACTCAGTTCAATAAGGGGTTTTTCTACTATGATGGTCTTGGGAGTGATCATATACAACTATGATTGTTTGGGGAGTGATCCCACTCCACCATGATACCCTTTTCTGTGATCCTTGACTACTATGAAAATGATTTTCTATGCTTATGTGTATTCCAAAATTATTTGTCGTGTGCCAATTTTATGGTCTCATGGCTCATGTTCTTTAATTTCCTTTTGATTTATTTCTTATAAACAACCATTATTTATGTAATGACTCAAGATTATGATATTTGATAAACATGTTCTGGTTTTTATATTTTATGCATGTATTCTCATACCCTACTACCCATGTTATGTTTACGTTTCTCCCTTATATACCATTACTGAGTATTTGATCACACACTTTCTTATGTTACCTTTCCCCAGGTTATAAAAAATGTATTAAGTAAGGTGTTTCTAGGAATATTACTATGTGGGAAGATATTTATGAGATATTTTGAGTATCTTTTAATAAATAAACAGATTATGTGTCTAGTCACGAAAGTCACTATAACATTAACATCCTTAGGTGTTTTTTTGTAATGTAATGATTATTAATTTAAAATATGTAATATATATGTATAAAAATCCTACAGTTCTATAATAAATCATTTAAATAAATTAATTTGTGTTAATATTATCAAATTGATTGCCCGGTGAAAATTTCCCAAGAATACAAGTAGGTTGAGGTTCCTAATATGGATTCTTATGATTTTAATCATACATTACATAGTGATAATATTTTTTAGATTATTGATAAGGATACTATTTATAATGAATAAAAATCAACTGGCCTTAAATTTATGTCTAAAATAAATGTCATTTTAATGGATACAATTCATCAACATAAGTTATTTTAGGTCTTTATCTTGATAGATGGTGGTCTTCATAAAGCATAAATTATGGATAAATAGGAAATAACCATTACTCTATTCTTATTAGTGTTAATTTTTCTTTCAATAATGATTCAATTTGTATTTTATGTGCTTAAAATTAAGTGATAATGCTTGGATAATTGTTGTGGATTTAAATGTTATCATTAGATATAATGGTTCACCAATTCTACTTGTCATTACAATGATTTATTAAACTAGTATTCAATTTCAAAGAAAAGTTTTTAGGATAAATAATTCAATAAAAGATGTTTAATACAATGAAAATATTTCTATTCCTAAATAATTAAAACATAACTATGAAGAATATTATTTTTCATGGGGAGTTGATAAAGGAATTGTTTTATGAATTCTATACTTCAAATTATTCGATGTATTTTATGTAGGCCATACATAAAACATATGGACATCCATGAAAACAACATAGAACAAATAATTCCCAAATATATGGTAAGAAACATCTACTACATGGTAGATTCATCCAATGAATATTTAAGGGCAACAGGGGGTTTTATTAAAATATATGGGCAGAACCTCAATCATTTTATCCCTTTTATATATTCCATTTTATCAAAATTCCATCATATTCATCCTCCATCACACTTTTATCCTTCTTGATGCTACTGGTTCTATGTAGTAAGCTATACCTGATGCATTTCTATCTCTATTGGTTGATACTAGCTCAGAAAACATATTGCATGAGTAATCACGATATCATGGGTGTAATATCCATCTTACTTCCATATGATCATCTATTTAAATTTATAATACTCATGATGATATTAATAAATAGTAATTAATTCATATTTTATGACTTTGAAGATATAAAAGGGTATCAACCTGATCATTATCACATGTAAGAGAGATGCTCACTATGAAGGAATAGGCTTCCATAATGAAGATTCTTCAAATCTTGATATATATTTGAGATCACTAGAATGACATAGTGGAATTATAATATTCCTTGAAAATGAATATTTCTCAAATCCAAGATATTTTTTTGAACAAATAGTTTGAGTCAGTGCATGGTAGACAAATTTTTCCAATAAATACTGATGTTTGTGGCAGAGAAAAAGTTACAACCTGTTTTTGATAGGCTCTGTTTTTTTCAAAGAAATATAGAGTTCTGAAAAGACTTTTATTTAATGAAGAAGAATCCCAATAATATTATTACTTGTGTTAATAGGAAATGTTCGAAAACCAATTTACATATGAATATATCACATAATTGTTTTTCAAAAAATCTAATATCTCAAGAAGTACGACTTTGCATGAAAATAGTTACCTTGTGATAAGAAAGGAATAACTACTTCAACATTAATATACTATAATGAGGAACTAATTTTTCCTCAACTATATTACATTAAAACAATGTACTGTAATTAATATAAAATCTTTCATGTATGAGGAGAATTCATTATGTAAGGTTGATAGTGGGTTTTGTGAAGAAGGCATTGCATGCATACAAGCACTCATGAATGCATAAACAATTGTGATACCCAAATATTATTCAATATAAGGAAATTATTATCTTGAAGTAAGATACTGAATATAAAACATAAAATAATAACAATGAAAACAAATGTAATGTTTTAAGGATTATAGGATGCACCAAGCTTGTATTCATGAACTGTAATTATTAATTTTGTATTGATAATTCAAGAAGATAATAGTTTGAGATTTTTCAAGTATTATTCATGCATAAAATAATTTATGGAGAAATTTTGTGTATCAAATTCACAAAATAATTGAGGTAATTTTATAGGTAAATGAGTAATTCTGATCCTATAGGATTATATATTAACTTCAAGAGATCATACTATATTGGATAAACCCTAATAAAGGGCGGAAGGCATTTAATTTGATCTAAAAGAATGCGAAGTCTCCAAGTTTAAGCTAAGAGAAGTCGAAGTATATCTTTCGGAGTTAGGTGTAGAATAAGTATTTCAATTGTATATGGAAGAATGAGGATACTCTATTGGGACTCTATATCTGGACAATGTGGATTCTGATAACACAATGTGATGTGGTATAAATATCTTCATGAGTGGATTCAAGAGTTAAGATACGATTTGGGTCTGTATAGACCATTATAATTGGTAAAAACATATAGTGGAGAATAAATATTGGGGTATATATGACTTGGAATGGCGTAAAACTTTCTATCAAACATTATACATATTGTGTTTTATACTCAATATTATCATTTATACATATCATTTGACACCATGAGAATCACTGAGTGGATATAGAACCCTAATATGTTCATGAGATTTAATTCATAAGTAATTAATTCATAAAAGAATACCACTAATTCCCCACCCTTTCAATGTTCAATTGGGAATGGGGCACTAGAAGTTGTATTATTACATAATTATCCTCTAAAGATCTATTAGAGTCTCCAGGAAGTGAAAATATTTGGATATAAGTGAGATAAATCATATGGATATTTATTCCAAGACTCAAAAGAATAAAAAGAATAGATATTTAAGAAATATGTAGAATAATATTTTAGTAATGTTAGATACACCACAAACTAAAGTTATTCAATGTTGTATATGTTACAATAATTCACTTGATTATGATTCTCCATATAAAGCCTTATCAAACTATGATCATAACAAATCCTATATAAATATTCATTCTTTATTAAAAGAAAAACTAAATAATGTCCCTAAAGAAGTGGAAAAAAGTATTTTTAGAGGCATCAAAGTTCTTCATGATGAAATATTATAGATGGAAGAAGAGGATAATGCTTTGGAAGAGGCATTGGATAAACTATTTGGCATATACAACACCCTCATAGAAATTTTTAATGAAAAACAAAAAACAATTTCCCTTTTGAGTAAAATATATGTTCAATATGTTGATTAAATATAAAAAATTGTTGTCAAGAAATATTTCATTTGTATTTTTAATGTAGAACCATTCCATGCATTTAAAATATTCTATAATGGTTGTATGGATTTCAAAACTAGTCAACAAAAGGATAAAGAAAACAAGGTCAAATATCTTAAAAATTAATTGCAAGAATCAATAAAATTTGTGAATAAAAAATGAATAAGTTGAACCATTATTAGGAGGAAAAGAATTTATTTTTTGAGAATGAGAAGAACTCAATTAACCTGAAGTGTTTAGATATAGTGCTGAAATTTAAGAATTTGGAATCTCCATAACATAGAATTTCCCAAATTGCTGGAATAAGAGATGTAGCCATGTAATTTATCCTTGAGGATCATGAATCCTAAAATATCATGAGATTGTCCTATAACCAAATGGAAAAATCCTCAAATATGAATTTATCCCATTACCTGTAGACTATTTTATATAACAATGTGGTTTCAATTACTTGTACTATTTTTAAACCTACATTTGGAAAATTATAGATTGTTAAAAATATTGATTATCCCACCATCTCAAAATTGGAAAAGAAAATATTTACCAAGATTTTTTTTCTTAAGGGGTTTTTATGTTAGTGGTGGTTCTACAAAAAATATTCCACAATCTGTGACATCTCGACAGAATGTACAAGATAGGAAGAAGATAAGATTCATAGGTAATTTTTGTTGGTGATGGTAGTATTAGATCAAGTCATTGGAATAGTTTAATAACATTAAAATTCATTAAAATAATAAAGGTACTTAATTTAGTGGTATGAAAACTTAATAAAATAAAATACATGCACCCGAGGAGAGAAATCCATAGAATATAAATTGGACTTTTAATACCATATTTTAAGGACATAAATATATCATTGAGTAATACATAAAATGTAATCTTTATTTTTATAATCGCAAGTATTTACCAATAATGAAAAAAATGTAATAATATTAAGATAATACCACAAAAAGGGGTTAAAGGTAAGAAATGAGGGGGAAATTATGTCTTGATACATAAACCAAAAGAGAATATTGTAAAAAAACTGTCACCAAACAGAAAAATGTCATGACCAAATAATCATCATATATTCCTATTCAAGAATATATATTAATTTTTAAAATAAGATTTCGAACATTAAAATATAAGAGTAACATATCTGATAAATTCATAAAAAAACATATGCATATTCACCACGATCTAAATGGGGATCAGCCTCAATAGAAAAATGGTGGCAAGTTATGTGAATATTATGAGAAGATATTAAATGTAAATAAATAATCCCAATTTGTTTGTAAAAATAAACCAACATTTGATAATAAATTTTCTAAATCTAAAAAAAATCTAAAAATAATGGAAAACAAGTGGCTGTTGAAATTATGGTGGAAAAAATATTACACACAAAGTTTAAGAGACATTGAATTAAATTGGGAGAAAAAATTTACCATGTTTAGGGGATGTTCTCAACATGAATGTTACTCTAGGAGAATAATTAGTTTACTTTTTATTCCCTATTTTCATATCTGAGTTTATAATAACATTTATGGAATTAATGTAGAATGATGAAACTCATGAGTAAATAATTGATGAGAGGATGTTATTAAATATTAACTACATAGAGAATGTGGATGTTTTGAACAAATTTATAAAATTTTATGATTGAATATGTCAATAAAAATTTCATCTATCATTCATAATTTTATTTGTCTTATCAATTAGTGGGGGTTCATGTTGGATGACAAAATGAGATAATGTGTGGTGCCCTATATTTTTCACCTATACTATTTGATGTGTTTGTTAATGTATGTATAGGATGTAACATTTTAATGAAAAGTATGATTACTTACTACCCCTAAACTAATAATTCAAAATTCCATAGAATTATTTCACATGCAGGGTAGTTTATTTACTATATTTACCACATTTTAAGTATATATCTTATTTTCTACCCTTGGTTATCCCATGTAGACTTAGATTTGATTAAATAAAGGATATTTTCTAAGAATATATTTTGATATCATCAATCTCTAAAAATCATAAATTAAATAACCATATAAGGGAAGAGATTCTATTTTGGGAAATTTATGGTGATGATAACCCCCCACCCACATACCCTATGTATTTGATTTATAATAATGGGGATAATGTTTTGAGCACACATGTGGACTTTTAAATATGTGATGATATATGGAAAAAAATGTGGTAGATCATTGGGCCTATTGATTAATTTTTTTTCAATAATTTTCCAACATGTGTTAGGTGAGTTTAATATTATTTTTTGGTTCTAAGATAATTATTATGCATTTTTAAAATTACATTGAATGTCATTCTTGAGTAATTCTTCTTGTAATTATGATGATTGACTGAACCGATCATTAATGTCAATGAGATGTTCTTAGTAGAACACATTTCATAAAACAAGTATAAGATCATGAAAACATTTTTTTTCATGAATAATAAAAATAAAACCATGAAAATATTATTTTTTCATTAGAATTAGAAAAAGGATTGGTTTTATCATTTATATAATTTAAATTATTCAATGTATTTTTTATTATCTTACATAAAAAATATGTCCAACCATGGATGACACACGGACAAACTCAATCCTTCACATATGGGATAAAATATCCAATACATGGGAGATTTAGTCCATTAATCCCATGCGGTGGCAGGGGGACTATCATTAAGGCTACAAGTAAGAGAAAGTGAGTGTGAACATGTGGTTGGGCTAAATGGGTAGGTGGAAAAGCATGTGGGGGCACATCCCGTGTCTGATTGAGTGTAATTAGTGTTGAGGGTTCGAAACACCACAATAGTATTGAGTGAAATGTTGCATGAATTGTATTATATGGTATATAAAGTCCAAAGATATCTTCAATGGGGGGAATAGAAATATTGCACACAATACCTCCATCATTAACAGATATAGACATAACCTCAACAAAATAATTCATTTGATCTGTGATATTTGATTGATCTTCCATAATCTTCAACCTCCACTAATCCTTTGGCCTCTCTAGTGCTACTGGTTCAATTCCGCATGCTACACATGGAATTCTACCATAATTAATAATCGATATTGTCTATGAAGATAGATATAATGAGTAATCCTGGTATAATGCATGAATGATTCTTATTACATGCATATGGTCATTTGATGAAATTCATACTATTTAGCATGATACGATGAAGAAGGAATCCATATCTCTAGGATGAATTCAATCATATAAAATAAGAACATGTTATAATCATCTCATGCATGTGAAATTCACACCATGAAAGAAGGAGTATACATCGGGAAGAAAAAATGTATACTATCATATAATTGAGATACCGATAAATACTCTAGTGAGTTACAATATGCCTCAAAATGAAATGTTTCTTCAATACCTATGGTTCCTTGAAACATAGTGGTTGTGATGGTACAATGATTATATTTTTTACTATAAATATCGAGTTTCTTAGTTGAGGAGAAGTTGATGTTGATTTTCAAGAGTTCAATTTTTTATGATGAATAAAAGATATCCATGAAGTATTCTGTTTTGTGATAAGAAATCCCATGAATCTTATATCTTGTGTGAATATGAAATATTTAGTAACCTCTAGACATGAAACTCTCACATTAAAAAGTACCATGAATAATCTTAGATCAAGTTCACCACTAGTTATTATGAAACACCTTTCATAATGAGAATAAGAGAAGCAATACTTCCTATTTAACAAACATTCAAGAAGAACACTTTTTTATGAAAATATATTACATAAGGATAGTGTTCATCATGGAATAAAATAACATGTGAGATGGTGGAGAGTACATGAGCAAAGAAAGATAATGGTCTATATGAAAAATTCAGTGCATGCATACATGCATTCATGAATGAAAAAACCTTTATGATACCAAAACATTCTTCACAGTAAGGAAGTAAGGATATTTAATTAAGAAAATAATTTTGGAACATAAAAATAATAATAAATATAAATAATGGGGTGTTATATGGGTTACAATATTGACAATCCAGGTATGAATGAAGTGAAAGTTTGAGTTTGTGTTGAGATTTCAGGAAGACAATAATTTCATATTTGGAGATTCTTATTCTTGCATAAAATAAATCATTAAAAAATATGTACAAAACCTGAACATTTTGTGTTAGTATGGTACATAAATGATAAAGAAAATTTTTCCAAACATATTTTCATGGAGGTAAATAATAAATTATTGATGATAATAATTATTTGGAAAGAATAGTTAAAGGTACTTGAATTGGTACACAAAAAATTCAGATCACGAGAGATTGTAGAGGAAGGTCAAGAGATAATCCTATAGTGTATTAAACCGAAATATGTGAGTAATTATTTTTGTTAGATATTGAATATGTAAAAGTCTCTGAGTTTGAGGTGAGATCAGTAGAATTATTTCACTTGGATTCTAGAGCATAATAAGTCTTTCAGTTGCAGTTGATGGCAGGATAACACTCTAGTGGGACTCTATAATAGTCCATTGTGGATTTTGGTAACATTTTGTGATTCATTATAAAGATCTTTGTTTGTTGATTCAGGAGCTAATATATGGTGTGATTCAATATCTACCATTTTTATTTAGGGAATATATTATAGGTGATAATCTACATTGGGAGGTATAAACTACATGGAAAGGATTGGTCGATTCAGTCCAACCGCGTAGATACAATGTGTTTTTCTCACATTAATCATTTCTTCATACAAGGTTGGAGTGAGAGAATCACTAAGTGGATCTATAACCATAATATATTAAAGAGTATTAATTTTAAAGAAAATAATTAATCAAATTAAATCACTGATTCACCCCCCCCCCCCTAATGGTCAATTCATCATAGGTATCTAAATGCTCAAGAGGTAGAAAATTATAGGATTATAACATTATATATAAAATAAAAATTAAGAATTAAAACATTCTATTACCTTGTATAGATAATGCTTTTTACATGATCTTTTATGATGGTGGAGGATAAATACTTTTAATCAAGAATCATGGGATAAATATCTATGTTTATATAGTAATAAATCCTAACAAAAACATATCAATAGATAGAAGTATCCTAAATATTAGTATCTTTTCTATAAAAATGTTGATTGGAAAATATTTATAGGATCAAATTTTTTAATAATTAATTATAGTAGTGGTATACATAATATAGTGAGCCATGTTATACCCTATATGATGGACTACCCCATATGATATATTTCATGGTAAAAGGTAACATGTAAATACTTCAAAATATTTCAAATTATTGTTTTATTATTAATGAGAAAGATATGAAAAATAATATTTAGAGAGTGGTTGGTGTTGGAATTTTTATTCACAACTCAGACAAATTAAAATCCTATAAATTAATCAATAAAATTATTTGGATTATACCATAAAGCAAGGATGTTATTATTATTTAAACCATTATTATTTCAAATAACGGTGTGATAGAAATAAAGAAATAATATAATGATTATGTGTACATGATTAAAGGTTAATTAGTTAATAGTGGGTATTTTTATTTTATAACTATATATAATTAAGATGATTTAAGATCATTATCTTCTAGAAAATTAAAAATAGGGGATAAAATTGATGAAAAAATATAGTTGGGAGGAAATTTACTTTCTCACAAACCTGAAGGAACATTATTTTATATTATATTACACCTATATATCTTTGAGGGAAAAATAACATAGTTGAAATTTCTCAATAAAATAGTTAAAGTAATGATAAAAATAAGTAAATCAATAAAAATGAGAAGATTCAGATATGGCAGGTCATTCCAATGATAAAAGATATAAATATTATCATAAACTAGTGTACATATTATAATTTTTTATTTTAATTGTAAATTGTAATTTAGAACATTGAAAAAATTCTATGAAAATCCTATTCACAAATTGAATTCATTAATTTGGATGAAACATTTTCCACAATAAAAAGGATATATAAATTCATTTTTAAAACAATTACATAATGAAACCATTTCAATGTATTTTAAATAGATATGAGATTGTATTTATCATTAAAGTACTTTAAGAGGAATTATATAAAGAACAACTATATGTATTTTTAATTAATAAATATTAGAAAGATGTTTTTAGATTGAATAAGGATTTATATGGGTTCAAAAATGATCATGATTAGTTTATTAATAGATAAATCCATTATTGAATAAGATTACATCTAAATTATTTGTATTTCATCACAACATTTATAAAAAGAATTATTGTGAAACAATTTTATCTTTCTTATCTATAGATTAGACAAAATCATTGGATGATTAAATGAAAAATGATGCAATTAATTCTCTAAATATTTGAATATCGAGTATAAATAGTAAATGACTAGTGAGTTAATATTTTGACTTAGTTTATAGGCCACTCAATGAATTCATTGAATACTTATTTCTCAAAATATGTTTAGAATGAAATAATTTAAAGGGTTTCATACAAGTTATGGGAGACGAATAGTGACACTCATTATAGCACAAATAAAATTGTTTTAAAAATTTTGTGAAAAGATATTAAATTATATAGGTTATAGGTAACTCATTAGATGACTACATTATTTGAAAAAAAATGATATATTGTATTCCAGATTCCAATATATGTGTTATCAAGGTGATCCTATGAGTATTTATTTGGATAAAATGACATTGATTAAAATGGTCTAGTGGATGATCATAAATCAACTTAAATTATTTATTTATGTCTTTGATGTTTTTTTATTTCTTATCTTATTATGAAAAAAATTTCATTTCATTGATAATGGAAGAGGTTGAATATAATTTCACATCTTAGGAATGAACTCATCACATATGGATGTAGAAATATCTTAAATACATTGGTGAAAATTATTTTATCACATTATTATTATGTGTGATAAATAAATTTATATATAATTAAGAAACAAATCCAGGAATCACTCAGAAAAACATTGAGATAAGGTTTCACTTTATCATGGATAAATTAGAATAATAAGGTCTAACATTTTTGTATATTTCAATTACATAATCAAATGAAATGGGCACTATTATAGGAAACTTCTTTGAATCATACCATGACTCTAGATATTTACTCTTTTCCATCCATTTAATGTTTTAGAGAAACTCCACTCGTGCAATTTTTTTAATTGAAGATAATTATGACATCATTAGTTTTTTATCTTTTAAAAAATTGATATATTGAATAATTTGATAATTTTCATTAGTTGATACCAAAAAAAACATTGATATGTTATGTTTATTATTTTGTAACATTTGGTTCATTGAGAAAATGGGGAAATTTAAAACTGATGGAGATGAAGATGAATGGAAATAAATATTATTTCCTTAAATTGGATAACTAAAAAGAATTAAAAATCACAATGTAATTGAATTAGAGATAAAAATGTTATGAAATTTGTAAAATTAAAATAATATTAATGTATGGGGATAAATTGAAGTTATTTGTCTTCTATCAAAATTTTTAATGTCATAAAATTGTAAATGGTGTTTCAAGCAACCCCAATGTCATTGATGGTTAGAAAAATTTCATGTACATGAATTTTTAGGAATGTTTTTATATAAATGAAGACAACATATTCTGAAATTAATCCCATTGATCTGGAGAAATATTCAAAAATATTTTTCCCTAAATTCATAGGAAGTTAGAGGTTCTTTAGTGGAGAAATGATAAACTATTTCACAAAAAGTGCCTCATGGATTTCGAAAAAATTAATGGATCACTTCAGAGAAAAAAATTTCAACCAAAATTGAGTATCTTTCCCTTGGTAAATCATATTAATATATGATTTTAATGAATAAATGTCTTGATTATGTTAACCATATATTTTTATATAATTTTGAGGCAATTATTATCTTCCAAGAAAACAAATTCTTGTGGTTTGTTCCCAAAATCCTTATAAAAATTAGGATTTCATGAACACAAAAGATTGATTAAAATTATTTAAATTTTGGATTTGAAAAAAATATTAATATAGATAAATTGTATCATGGATTCATATTGTGTTGATGGAAGACATTTTTACCATCCCTATTTGTAATGGTGTGTTATCATTGATCCAATCATGATGTTGTCCATGGTTGAGACGTTTTAGATCCTGATAGATGGATTACAAACTCCAAATCAGGGATGGGATATGTCCATGTCACAGATTATAATAAATATAAATTTTAAATTATAAAAATGAGAAATTTTTTTTGGAGATAATAAATTTTTCAGTTTTAATTTTTTGAATTCAACGCTTGAATAATTGTTCTACATAATATAGATATAAGACTATATGTGGTTTATATTTTTTGGATTTAAATATGAAAGTGTGTATCTCATGTAATGTAAATCTATTTAGAGACTTCTTGTAGTATTTTAACATGTATTTAATGAGTGATTTAATTGTTATTTGACCATCTAAAATAAACTAGTGAAGATATTGATTTTTAGGAAAAAAATTGTATTTTTTAATAGAAACATTAACTAAAGATCAAATAAATAATAAATTAAAAATGAAGTAATGTTTAAATAAAGGTGGATAATTTTTCTTTATCAATGAATGAAATATTCAAAGCAATAAGAATATATAAAAATATGCTAAATTTATTACAACGATCTAATTTATCATTGTCTTATGATAATGATTTTCATATTAATTTACTTTTAATTATAAGTATACTGATACTATGAGATAGGGTTGTGGTACATCATGTTTTAATATTATATACCTTGATTTTTTGTGAATCTAATCTTAATTTTAATTTGTTGGGAAATTTAATTTGGTTAACATCCACATTGCAGAGTTTATGATATATGGATAAATCCCGCTTTGGGTGAACAAAGTAAAAATAAATATCTGATTTTCATTATTTTTTATATTTATAAATATGAATTAGGATGTGATATAACTAATCATGATAAAAATATAACAAAATATATAATTTATCTTCATGAAATGGCTTTATCCCCCTAATGATATCTTTTTTGTATGTTTTTCTAAAACGTATTTATATATTCCACTAACATCACTAGAAAAAAATTAATAATTAACAATACTATGAATGGGATATGAATATAATGATTTGATATTGGCATGTACCCTTATTATAGGAACTCATTACGATACAATGATATTTTCATGTATCCTTATTATATAATGTCTTCAATATATTTTTAGTATGTTCGTATTTTATAAATTACGTATATGTCATTATTATTTTTATTCATTACCTTTTTTAATGATTATATCTTAATCTACACCATTTTAAATTAATACAACTTTTATAACACACAAATTTCAATTCATATAAATTAATTAATTAATTGAGAATATTTTAAATGGTATATATTTTATGGATTAGGGATATAATTTGAATATGATTTCTATAGAATTTTATGTATTATTTTCAAATGTATTATTCTCATATTTATCAGAGACACTTAATTTAGGATTCAATAAATTTAGTTAAAGTAATAATTTTTTATGTTTATCTGATAATATTGTTAATATGCTAAAATAATTTGAGGCCTAAGTCTTTGGAATAATGAAAAATTAATTTCTAAATTGCTTGATATAATTAACAAAAGTTAAATAATTAGTGGGTTGATCTAGTTAAATAATTATTCATTGCACCAATGAAGTTGAAGTACTACCTCACATTAAACACAATAAAAAGCACATGTAGAACATAATGAAAAAAATTTAATAATAATTTTAATGTGTTTTTTTGATGGATAGATTCTTTAAATTCTTGAACCAAATGACTATCCTAATTTATATTGTATGGTATAATATAATCACACTTTATTCTATGATTACCTATATCGTATGGTGTAACATTTGATATTTCACTACTTTATTATGAAACAAAAAATCTTAATTTATGATTTTAATGGGGATTAAATCTTCCATATTAGTGTGAAGAAATACATATCAATTAATAATTATATAAAAATATTACGGAGTTTTAGGAAAATTATTTTAACCCAATACGATCTATGATCTTAATGTTATAAATTTATTTTTAAGATAAATTTGTTACTAAAACAATTATGAAAATTTTGTGTGATTAGGTGAGAATATTCATTTATAATATATATGGACTATAAAATTGGATATGGGAGGTTTAGGATTTCTTGTTGGGATGATAGTTCCAAACAATAAAATACTAATATAGATGAATATTGGATGGTCAAAAAGTCATTCTTGGTCTTTCAATCCAAAATTAGGTTCTAAAAAGGAAAGTCAATGTTACATTGTGTCAGGTTTGTACATTAGAGATAAAACCAATTATAATACCTCATAAAGTGTAAAAATATTATAAAGAGTCCATGCAAATTATTATTATGCTAGAAATCATTTCATTAATTTTTAGGGTTATATGATTCTAATTTTATATTTTGTAATTATAGTAAATATATAAGACTAAAAAAATAAGAAAAATTTTATGGATGGAAATTTTAATGTTTAGATCAATTTTAGTAAAGAATGTGTATTGTATATCATTTTCATCATCATATCTAACAATTCATTGACTATAAACATAGAGTTTTTTTTAATATAATGTGATGTATTTTTTGAATTAAATCATTTATTATTCATCCAATTCTATATCAAGGTTTGGATGGAATGGATAAAAGGATTATAATATAATATTAGAGTGTTTTATGAACAATAGTTTTATAAATATAATATAAAATGTACATTCTTCCCATTAGAGTTTTATTTTAATAAATAAAGAGTTTCTTTTCATGTATAATATTGAAAACACATAAAAATCCATATTAAATAGGGTTGTTCATAAATTTATTATTAAATTTTATCATCAAAGGGAAATAATTTTCTGTTCTAAAAGAATAGAATTTTTTATTTAGAAAAGAAATGAAGAAAATATAACTTCTATTAGAATAGTGGGAAAATGGTTGAACATAGATTTTGTATGTGTAAAAACTATATTATTATACTGGTCTAATTTAAATTGAAAATCAATTTATACTCTAAACTAGTTATGGAATTGTAGGATAATAATGAAGTTTTTATAAATATTTTTATATTATTTTGTCAACAAGTAATCTAAAAGATAAATTTTAATGTAATTTTTTTAATATGATGATATTATAAGTCATAGGGTGAGTTATAAATATTTAATAATAAAATTTATTAACTTTTTAACGTTATATGTAATGCTAAAAATATGTTTGGATATAATGTTTATGTATTAAAAAAATGATTATAGATCAAAATATCTCTATTATTCGGAAAATATTTGTTCATATTTGATAATACATTAAGGGAATTTAGTGGTAGGATAAATTACAAAGTTATATTAACATTTGATTAGTAATATAATCATTTTTAATAAAAACATTAAAATTGAGGAAACATATTGTCTCCTTAGTGGTAAGCATATGAGGTATGATTAGACTTATGATTATATATAGTTGTTAATATTTTGTTAGAGTAGTATAATAACTTAATAATGTATTAACTTATACAAAATTAATCACTACTTTTTCATTACATCATATAATCTATATATAATGTATAAGCTGAAACAATAATTAGCCTCTAAAAGTATAATTGTCTGTTTTCCCGAATCGATTGTTATCTTGATCTTCTATAGGTTTTGATAACATTTGACAATTAGTGTCGTTTGAAATTTATATAGATATGTTGAATACTTTCATTATGTAAAAAATTATTTTCATTTATTGTTTTAACACCTAAGTATACTACATAGAATATCACATATTATGTATTTCTTATAATAGTGGTTTATATTTCATATGAGTCACTATTTATAATGGTTTGTAAGGGACCTTGGAATAGAACATTGATAGTTTTATAAAATTATTAAATTATCCCTAAGGATAATATAATCATGGTATAGTTATTCTCGTTTCTTATCTTTTCATCGGTTGAGTGAAATCAAGATTTAATTTCTCTTCTTGTATAATTGGTGTGATCATTGGTCCCTCAATTGTGATTGAATGAGTATGCTCATAATCAATATAATATATGTGACATGTGATGTTTTTATCTCTTTCTATATGGTGAATGTTATTTGATCATCAATCTTAGTGAATAGTATGTGATAAACTCATCTGTATTATAAGACTATTCACAAATAATTAAGAACCTATGAGTTTGATATATGATATTATCATAATCTATGTATCATGGTCACTCAATTATATTAACAAATGGATTCTACCATTATTTATATTTTATGAAATATTATTTGTGGTCATAGGTTTCAAGATATATGTGTTTAATGGATATCATTCTAGATCATATTATAACATGAGTATCAGTTAAGAATTCTAGAGTTCACTCTTAAATTAAAAATTTGGATTATAGTGTTTAGAGTTATTTAAAATGAAATAAATCCTAGTATGGTAACAAAAAGAAATTAAATAAATTAATATTATTTAATTTTAAAAAAAAAATCTAGGTCATTTATAAATGTGTTAAAGAGGTATAAAAAATGGGTTTAAGATGGATTTTCATAATTTATTACATATAATGTAAAATAAGGTTATTATTTATTATGGATTTTCTGAAAATAGATTTTTTTTAAATTAAAATCATTTTTATATAATTTCTCAAGTTAATTTATATGATGGAAACTAATTTAACTTTTAACATAATAATTATTCACAACCTATATTAAAAAAATATATGTGGTAGAGAAATATCTTTCAGAAAATGAAACAGTTGATGTTATTCAATAGTTTAATTATGGTTATTATGGGAAACATATAATTAATCACTCATGGTTTTAAAACTAATTTGATTCAAAATTACCTATGAAATTTTATACATCACAAAAAACTCAATATAATGGGATATGTTAATGAACTAGAGAAACTGATGGTTTCCCAAAAATTGTTCTCATATTATTGAATTCATTCTGAAGTCATCATCGTAAATATTAAGAAAATGTATATAGGTTCCAAAAAAGTACACCTGATGTTCTCAATACATTTAGAATAGAAAGACAATACACGTGATGTCTAGATTCTAGTTTTGTATCAATAGTACATGTTTGTAAAATTTTAAACCCCGAGAATAAAAAGTAGTTGAAATGTTCAACAATATTTCTATAAATGCATAAGTTAATTAATTCCTAATGGTGGAGTAAAGAATGAAGAAATTTCATTCAATGTATTGTAATAATTCAAAATATGTGAGTGTGTTTAGGTAACTACAGGTAAAGAACATATCTTCTATTAGGGTCATAGGACTAAATAATTCAATTTTATAAATTATATGCTTCGACTTTTTTACGTTAATTTTTTACCAATATTTATGATTTTAAAATCCAATAAATAATTGATGTATATTTTGGTTTTCATTTAAATGAATAGGTAAAGGGTTGTTTAATCATGGTTTGAATGAAAGGGAACATATCAAGCTCATATGGATATAAATAAAAGATATGTATACTTAACTCATTATTCTTATATGGTAAGAGAAATGTTTTCCTAAAAAACAGTTAATATTACCAATATTAGATGAAGGTTTTATAAATGAATATAATTAGATAAAATTGTAATATATTTTTGGGAATAATTTTATATAAAAAAATTGACTATGATAAAACATTTTGTCAAAGATATTCACTAAATTGTGACTAATTGATATTCTACCACCACTAGTGCCATATTTAAAAGACCAATATTTTATTATTTTTAAAATGTACGTAAAAACATGGAATACCATATAATATATTGTAAGAAATATATTATTTATTAAATATTACCACCCTATGGAAATAGGTTTTATTCCTTGAACAAAAAAACATCATCTTATCATGATATTCTAACGAAATATAGTTTCCAAGAGGCTAGTGGGATAGTTTTTTGGTAATATAGAATATTAGAAATATAAAATAAAATATTGTATCAATAAATATTAAAATTTAATATTACTTAATATACAAAATGACTTTAATGTAAAATGGTAAAGAGAAATGTATAGAGTTTCATATAGTTACAATACATAGGAGAATACAACTTTATATCCTAAAGGAGTTTGGGGTGTGCTGGTAATGAAAAAATATAATGAGTTAGAATAGTTACCAAATGATCTCAAGGAAAATATTGATGGAAATTTCCAATGATTGATAATGATGGTGAACATAAAAAGAGTATTAAGTCGATAATAGAAGTTATTTTCATTATAACATTTAATATTGTGGTGTAAGGGACATTGACTTTTTACTAAAGTAAATGAACATTAGGAATATTAATCCTACGAATAATAATTATTAAAACTATATTACATAATAGTTTTTACTCAAGAATTAGGTTTTATTGAATGATTTTATATGATTATTACATAGACATGTGGTATGAATTAAATATAGGTGTATTGAATTTAATAAATCCCTAAAACTGAAGCAAACATACAGCCTATTTGGTGATCTATCATATGAGATGTCATTTTATTGGTTATCAATAGTTTTTTAATGTTATTAATAGAATATTAAAATATAATATTTATCATTTTAAAACAAAATAGAGTCATTATTTTCTATATTAGATACCTAAAATACATAAATAAACTTCTTAATAGAAGGCACAGATTTATCGCATACAAATGTTCAACCTAAAGTATTATATTTTGTAAAGAAATGATAAGGTTATTTTAAGAAGGATTCTTACATCTAGATATGGAACAAAATCATCGGAAAAAATATTAGATTTTAATTTTGGATAACTCCATAATTATATACCATGTAAATTTAAACTAAGGGTTCATGTTTCATATTTGGATTTCTTCATACCTAAGGATGGAGAGATTCCATAAATAAGAATCATTATACTTTGATACCTTTCTTATATGAGTTTTTTTTGTCTTAACTACTGATGGTGTGGTTGGGTATATTGTTGGTCATGTATTTTGTTATATCTTAACAGAGCTAGGATTTTTCCTCTTGTATAAAAATTATGGAATCCAGAATATCAATTAGGATTGAATTAGGAAGTGTTTGTCCGTACCTTTATAAGATATGTGATGTTTTTATTTGTTGGATTACGGATATGTGATTTTGTCATCCATAATGGTGACTAATATGTGATATATTCATTAACCCCTTTGTTCTATATGCAATAAATCCTGAGCATTTGAGTATTTATAGTAGATTGACATTCTAGAGGTATTATGGTTACATATGCCTTAGGTAAATTGATCATATGTAAATTAATACTATCATATGATGCATCTAGTGGAGAAAGTTATATAGATACTTTAGTTTGATATACAGTAGGAAAAAATACTTTTTGACTTGATTAGTGTTGATTTTTTTCTAAAGGGAACTCCATGACTACATTTATGAATTTATAAATTCATAATTATTATCGGTGATTCGAAGTAATTTCAGTTCCCACGTTGTTGTTAATTCAATGAGGATCATGTTTATGAAACATTAATTGTTTTACTAAATGTTATTTGGAGAGAATCCAGAAGAAATTCAGGATGATCATTTACAAGGAATTACACATATATACATGGTGAATTGATAATAGATTACACATAAATAGTTTAGAAGATATATTAAATTTTATTTTGATATGGTTTTGTGAGTTTTTATATATGATGTGACAAAAGGTAAAAGTGCACTAGGTCTATTATTATTTATGTTCAACTGATATATTTAAAAATATGTGCACTAAAAGGATTACCATGGTTTGGTAGTTTAAACCATTCAATTTTCTAATCTTATGTGAACCCTAAAAGAGTGTGTGGCACAATAAAATTCTTTCATTGCAAGGGGACTACCATATTGTGTGACAATACTGGATTCAGATTCCATGTTTTACACCTATTATTATTTGGATTTACAACCGTCATGTGACGATGGTTATGAATAATTTAACAATATAACATGATTTTTTGAATATAAAACATTCATAATGAAAAACTAAATTGAATATTACAAAATATAAAAAATATTATTTTTTGAAACCCTCATTCAGTATATACAAAATAAAATTCATTATTGATTCATATATAAGTTAATATGATCTTTATAAGTAGCATTTAATTAAATAGTATTGAAGAAGTGTGTATAACTCCTTGAAAATCAAATTTCACTTAAAAAAAGATTCTCTTCTACCATTGATCATAAGGTTCTTAAAAAAATGTCTTGATAAAGGTCCTACCTAATAAATATATGATTCCAATGATATATAAATACCTTTGGATGAAGAAATATTTTTCATTTTTCAGTGATATTGATCAAATATATGTTTCATTTGTTGATAGGCCATATTAACAAGTTAAAGGGAAAACATTATTGTTCTTCATCTTATTGTACATTACAAAATTATAGAATGATTTTGGTTTTAATTGTTCATTGAATTATCTCTTATATTGAGTTTAGGATGTTAGGAATCCTTCTGAACAACATAAGATAGTGGCTGGAAACTAGAATAGTTTTTATGACTAAATATTATTTTGATTGAAAATCTTCTTTAAAAGGGTTTAATACTAATATTGAGAAACTATTAACCTACTTGATATTTTATTTTACTATTTTTATATATTAATTTATAAATATGTATTTGAGAGGTTTTTTTATGGAAATGATTTCATATGATATTTTGGTTTCTATAGACAAATGATTTGTGTGGTTTCATTTTTTGAGAAAAAATCAATTACTTGCAGTATGATTTTAGGAATAGTTTCATTGTGTATAAAATTGTTTTATGTTGTGGTTTTTCGGAAATAGATAGCATGGATCAATGTTTGATGATTTTTTGGTTTTTTTTAAATTAAGGAAAATTATTTTACAATTATATTTCAAAATAGATTTTATAGATTAGAATGTTTTCAAACAAATACTTTCTAGTTTTAGATTTTTGGTATTAAAAAACATATTGGGATAAAAACGGGTTTTTCAAAACATGGGTAGATTTTGGTATCCAAAAAGATATTTTGTTGGTTTTTAAAATAGGAAATCAGTTGTGTGTAACTAGGTTTTATAAAATTTAATGATGTTACTATGAGTGAATCAATTTATTAAATTATGTGTTCTGAATAAAAAAATTAAAAAGCATTCTTGAAAGGTGCTCCATGACTACTTTGAATGACCATTTTAATTGGGTTTTTGGGATGATCATTAAAATTATGTTTTTAGTAAACATTGATGAAAATTTATAGTATCATCGATTTTTCCACATGATGGGTGACTCTTATGTGCATGTTTGGGTTCACCATTATTTGTGATCTGGTTATAGTAATAGGTATTTGTGTTTTTAGTGACTTTAGGTATGGTACCGTTTGACCCCCAAAAAATTAGAAATATAAGGTTTGTCTATACACCATTTTATTTTTCTAGTACTAGGTATATGTAGTTTCCATAGATTATAAGAATTTTATTTCAAGGGCAAGAATGGATACCGTAGGGAAAAATTACTCCAGTAATGTGATAGATATAGTGTATGAATTTGATAGAATCACCGTGTTTGGGTGATGATATTATTTTGTAGAGGTGTACCGTGTGTTTAGATACATGTTGGAGAATCTTGATAGTAGAATTATCATATAACATTTTAATCTTGTGACAAATTGATGATTGGGATGGTTTGATATTTACAAACGCAAGATCTATGAGTCATTTTAGAGATGATAATTGTTTTTGTGGGGAGTATTTAATAACCCCTGTTGTTGGGTATCAATTAATTTATATAAGGGAGAGTATTTAGTTGGATTATAGTGTATTTTAATGTTAATTTTTGAATTCTCATTGTGAGGTAAATTACTATTGGTGATTTTGGTATTTTAAATGTATTTATTGGGCACTGTGAGGCTTAAATAATGGTTTTTATGTAAATTTTTGTCGTCGTGTGGTAGAAAAAAACTTGGTAGAAAATAGAATAAACCTACCAATACCAAAAAAGGAACCAATTGTGACTTTTTTGGGTTAATAATATAGATAATCTCACTTCCCCAACCACAAATAACATATTGGAAGCCCACTATGATCACATTGACCATCTAGACTGTCGGTGGGTGTTCACCAGGACCCTAGTGATGTCCCCCAACCACAACATTAACGTGATTATTTCTTATAATATTGGATAAGGTTTTCATTACACCATTGAAATTATTCTCCACTATTAGAGGTTATGGGGATCCCCTCTCACCTTTTTCGCCTCCCTTCCATCATCATCAATCGATATGATTTGAGTTCCTTTCCTTATATCGATTAGAGGTAATCTTACAAATTTATTCTAATCTCCTTCTCATCCCTATTAATTCTCAAATTTGGGTAGTTTTATTTATGTATTTATATGATGGATGGTATTATATCATTTTTAAATTTATCCAAAGCACGGGGATTTCATGTACATTTTCTAAAGGGTGTGGAAGTATATGGAACACACCTTATTTGTTAACACCACACTTGAGGTAGATTTATAGGACAATTATTATTGGGTTTTCATCAAATTAGGATTAAATTTATAGAGTAAGGTTTTTATAAACTAGATATTTTACTTATAAAAGGACCAAGATTCCATTTTAGATCATCCACTAGTATTTAATGGGATTTTGATGTTGGTATAATTTTTACGAATTTTTTTGTGGTGTAGTAACATTATTGAAAATTATTATGAATTTATTATTTATTATTTAATTGACACATTCATTGAGATAGAATTTTATTGTCATGGATAATGGTTGGTGCAATATTAAAGTTATAAATTTTTCTTCATAAGAGGTATGTGGCATTTACACGTTGATTATTTCAATAAAATTACTTTTTATGGATTACTTTGAAATAATTTTATACTCATGTATTTATATTATTTAAATGATAAATATTATATTACATATATTTCCATAAAAAGGGAGTGTTTAGGTGTTGGATTAATGATAAAATTTCCCTAAATAAACGTTTAGATTGGGGGTGTCTTAGTTGAATGAGTTATTCAAGTGCATTTCATGGATTTAATTTGGGTTTGAGTTGATGATTAAATTTTTTTGAAAAATAAAAAATGGTTTAAATATGAAAATTATATTTTAAATGTTAATAATTTTTTATTATAAATTCAAGTAAAAATATATGTAAAATGTTGATTTTTAATAGTGTTTCTATGAAAAATTTAAAGTAATTTTAAAATGTAGTTTTCACTAGATTTATTTAGGAACATTATGTTAGTAATTTATGAATAATATGGCTTTAAAATGTGTTCAAAGAGGTATTTCAATTATCACTAGTATAAGAAATAGTTTTAAAATTAGGGTTTTATCATTTTATATTAAATAAATGATTGCATAATGTATTTAATTTTGGATAAATAAATAATATACACTAAAACCCTTCATTGGAATAATTTTATTATCATTTTTTTAAATAAATGTAAAAACTCTTTCCAAAGGGTTTTAAAATTTCCTTTTTCAAAAATAGATAATAATAATTTACTTCTAAAAATTGGTTTTTAAAAATTAAATGATGTTAAAAAATTTAAAAATATATTTTTAGAGTCAATTTTTTAAATAGAATATAAATCTAATATTTCAAATCACACCGAAGGTATATTTAAATTTTTTGGAGCACACTTTTCAATATTTATATTTCCAACTAAAATTTATAATGACAATTTATAGTATTTAAAGTGTGATATATGTATATATCTATTCACAATCCACATTTCATCATTTTAGATCTTCTCGTTTGAGCTCTATATTTATTCCATTGGTTCTACATTTAGAAATTTTGGTATTGAAATTATATTTATTCTCCCATTGTCTAACAAATTTGAGATTAGTTTTCTTAAATAATATAGTTTTTCATGATTTCTTTTTTTATGATGATGAATAATTTTTATAATTAACATTAAAATATAATTATTATTCATGATATTTACAAGTTGGATTCTAAAATACCATATAAGTGACAACTTTGGTTTCCTAAACATTTCTTTTCTATGAGAAAAATTAAGTCAACAGAGAACATAAGAGGCATGGTTATTAAGTCAATAATTTGAATATCTTTTTCCTCATTTAATTTTTCTTATAAATTTTTTTATTTTATATATATTATATATTATTAAATTAAAATAATCAAATATAAAATATCTTTAAAAAATTAAGACACCTTTAACATCAGTTATAAAAAATGGACTTAAAACTATTTTAAAATAATTATTTTTTCATTGGTTTTAATATCTAACATTAAAAATATATTTTATATGTCATTTACATAAACATCAAATAAATATATACATTATAAATGCAAAAATAAAATGATATCGAATCCCCTTTTTGAATTATTTTATCTATTTAATTAGTGAAAGATATAGTAGATATTTTTAAAGAGTTTGCTAGGATTGTACTTTTATGGGTGATGAATATTTTCCAATCCTTTTGTGTTTGTGTATTCTATTTTATATGTAGGTTTCCTTGTATGGATTCCCAATATTCATGATAATATTGGATTATAGGTAAACCCTACACTATGGGGTCGAATTTTTCAACTAAGATGATACTTCTAGTAAGGTCTAATGGGAAGTTTGTTAGTATGACCCTGGGAATTACCCACTAAGAGGTGAAATACTCTATAACTTCCCTTACATATTTAAGCTAATAATAATAATACTGGAAATATATGTTAGAGATCACATAATTTCTTGGATCAATTCATGTTATTTCCATGTAATGGAATGAAATTCCTATTCGAGTTAGATGATGGTATATAATTTTATATTTAACCTTGAAAGAAGTGATTACCTTATTCAATGTTAAAACAAAAATTGTTTCAAATAATAGTTCATGTAGGAAATTTTTATAGTTCTCAAATTTTGATAATCCCTAAAAGGGAATGGGATCATCATTTAAGAGTATAATGATTTACCTACTAGTTTTATTTACCATTTTATAGTTTGAGATAGAGTTTCTAGAGTCTTGGACCTTACCTAGTCATATAACTAGTGGTTGGAAGATGATGGAGGTATTAGATTAGGGATTTCATAGAGTTCTATGGAGAGAAGAATGTTGTTTTTCTTCTTATGATATAAAAATAACATTTTGATAAGACCTATACCTTGGTTGAAGTTGTGGTCTTTCTTATGGAATGATAGGAGACCCCAATCATCATGCACATGGACATTACATTACTTTTTGTGGAATACCTAATACAAAACGAAAACAAACACCAAAGGACCGTTATAGTTTAGTGTATTTGGAAACATGGAACATAATCTTATAATCTTGGTGAAAGAGATTCAACATCTCCCATACAGATCTTCCCCTTTTTTTCTTACCTAAAAAGTTTCTTTATATCTTGGGGAAAAGAAAAAATATAAAGGGTGAGCTCAAATTCTCAGTAAGGGTAAGCACGGAGAAAATAAAACAAACCATATACATTTGAACTTAAAAACATGAACATAATGTTTAAACATCAAAATATTGAGCAATGAAATTAAACATGGCAGTGCATAAGGCATAGATCATAATGGAACATCAATCATGATAAAATAACATGGGAATAAAACATGTAATTGTTTCAACCATTAAGGACATGTTATGATTTCCATTGTATCCATGGTATTGTTTCCAAGACCATCTTAGGGGACGAATTCCCTTTTTGAATCAAGTTCACTCCTCATTCCAGTCCTGTATCACTGAACCAGATTAACTTTCCATTGCAGCCATATTTATCTCATTAGATATAAATCTTTACTCAATGCATTGGAGAGAGATTGTCACAACTCGACCCTACCGGTCCTGAGCCGCAACTACCTCAAGGCCACCTCCATAGGCTAGAGGCTGGAAACCAGCGCTGAAGGAATAACAATCTTAGGGAGGCCCTCGCATAAGTACATGTACTCATGCGCACACAACCCACAAGACGCAGTAGTGAAGAGTAAAAAGGAAACCAAAAGATAGGCAGCTATACCCCAACCACAGTCATGCATTAACAAATAAAAAGAGTAAGTAAAGTGCTGGAAGGACTGACAAGTAAACTGAAAAGTAAAAACGAAAAACATGCACCCAACCACAAAGATGCCACAACTCAGAAACAGGTAAACAAAAGAAGACAAATGGATAGACTCCCACGTGAATACTCTAGCACGATCGCGGTACGCAGCTCCAAATGCGGTGACCTCTACACTCCTCCGTAGTCACGACCGACCTATCTGTCGTCTGCAAGGGCACACCAGGTGTGGGAAAAGCCCAATCAGGGGTGAGTATAAATATAATCAGTAGGATACCACTAAATCTTGAGGGAGCAACAAAGGAGGAACTAAAGTGGTGAGAAACAGACTAAAAAGAACTGTAGACAATTTTAGTAAAGAGAGAGCAGCTCAACCTAACAGAAATAAGTAGGAATGGACCCTAGGGAGTGGGAACAAAAGTAGGGTCCAATTATATATATATATATATATATGTTCTCAAAGAGAAACCCAAATGAGTATGTAAGGGGATCTCCATCTCCGAGATCAGCCTAGGATAAGTCGCCATTTGTTCCAAGTGAATCCATCCTCACAGCCCAGCATCTCTTCTTGTCCACCTAGGAAGCCCAAGTCAGAGGGGTTCAATTACCGCACTTCAATACTATCTTCTTTGGGCATCACTGACTCACCCACACGGTTTTAGGTCGAGTCTCAAGGATGCATCTCAGTGGGGAAAGTACACCTCATCCTTGTGGGTCCTTAGGTAAAGTTAAAACTGTCAGACCACTGATCTATAGAATCAGGGTCCTGCTCCGGTAGTCACAACTAAAAAGTCACCGACTAGCCTCATAAGAAGGGATGAGTCAGAAGCATCAACGGGTGACCCACTGCACATCCCTGCTGGAGGGTAAACCCAAATACATCATCAGGCGAACCACTTCCTAGCCCTGATGGAGGGAAGACCTGGAATAAATCGACAGGTGACCCACTGCCCAGCCCTGCTGAAGGGTAAACCTAGAACATGTCGACAGGCGACCCACTGCCGAGCCCTGCTGGAGGGTAAACCCAAAACAAGATGACGGGTGACCCACTGCCCAGCCCTGCTGGAGGGTAAACCCAGAACACGTCGATAGGCAACCCACTGCCTAGCCCTGCTGGAGGGTAGACCTAGAACAAGACGACGGGTGACCCACTTCCCATCCCTACTTGAGGGTAGCCCCTAAAGTGTCATCGGTTGACCCAATGCTCAGCCCTGCTGGAGGGTAAACCCTAAATCATCCTGATAGCTCCGCACTGCTACTCACATCACGAGGTGTCAATAAGATCGCCACCATGTGTAGGTTCAGAGTGCGTTAAAAGAAGATCTCCATCCCACATTAACATTATCTCAAAGGAGGCTCTATATGCCCAAACGGGTTGCACTATTGCAATTCTCACAGAAAAACACGTGAGATAGACTACTTACTCACCTGAAATGGAAAACTGGTGAATATGGTACTATTTACCATAGCCAGACCTTGTGGGGCCCACACCCTAGATTTGATACTCGTCAGGAAAATTGTGCCATCATGATGCTCTCGGAAAAACACGCAGAAACGACTACTCGTACATGCCGAACAGATGTCTGGTGAAAAAGGCACAAAAACGCTGCACGCAGCTCAAAGACGGCCCATAGGGCCCACGTCTCAACTCTCACTTCAATGCACAAAACCACACTAGAAATCTCCGCCTCGACTCCAGGATCGCATCACAACTGACGGCACTCAAAACGGACATCGGATGTGTCCGCGCCAATCAAAACAAGAATCCTAGCGTGGCACTTAACGTGTGTGTCGCGCCACCGAGCTCCTTTCACGAGAATTATAGTCCCCGAAACCATCACAAAACCCTCTCCTTGAGTTGAGGATTATATTGCCATAGATGGCACGAAAATAAACACCCATAGTGAATGTTACGGGTGTCCAAAGCCGGAGGGGACGAAGCCCCGTGGCCTGGACCAGCCAAGCCGGCCGGTCCACCCGGCCGACCCGTCTCACTGCGCTGGCACACAGCTTTGCCGCACAGGCTGGCCACAGACCCGCGGTCCACACTCTAACCTGCCGATACCGGTCATCCCGTGTGAAGACCCATGGGTCGCGGGTCTTTTTCCCCCGTGGGGTCGCATGTCGCGACCTCGGTCCACCCTCGTGTTGTGGGTGTGTCCGCCGCCTGCTGCCTGAAGCGCGGTCGTCGCGCCGCCTGAAGCCCGGGCCCCCGCGCGGCCTTCACCCTAGACCACCACGCCGCCTGCACCCTAGAACTCTATGCTTCCAAAACCCTAGAGCACCGCCGCTTCCTGGAGCACGGACCACCACGCCGCCTGAATCCCAAACAGCTGCTGGAGTCACCAGAAAGCGGGAAAAGCGACCGGAAAACTTCACGCGGCCACTCCAGGCACCCCTGGACCCCAAAATTTGATCTGAAAGGATCGTTGTAAAGATAAAATCGAGCCCTATTAAAATGGGGGATTTTCTCTTTGATCGGACAACAATTCTATGAGACTAACTATATTGAAGAAGATTGCGAGAATGAAAAAGATAAAACACGAGCCTACCTCGAGGGGCGTTGCCCGTCGCTTCACGATTGGGATGCTGGAGCCGCAGTGCCTTGCCGAAGTGGTGGGTGAGATGTTCGATCCCTGTTGAGAGCCCTTGTGCCAGGGAAGAACGTCCAAAGAGGGGTGAACATGGTTGGTGTTGTTGTTAAATAGAAAAACACACCTAACCACCCACTCGTCGGCCCGTACACGAACTTTCGTCGGGGCCGAGATTAAGCCTCCCTTAAGGTAAATTCCATGCCCTAAGAACAATGGGTGCCTTGAAATTTTAATCCAATATTCTATTCAAAAGTTATAAAATTTGATGCCTGAGACCGCTAAATTATGAAAATTCCCCTGGGGCGTTTTTCACAGTTGGCTCGTGCCCGTGAAAATTATACCCCTCTTAGGATAAATGGCACATTCTGGATTCAACGTTGCCATAAGTTTTCACTTCCGGGATACCATTAAAGAGTTATTCTATTTATTTAGCCTGACCAGTGTAAACGCATGACAATATTAATTCCAGCCACACTAGGGATCAGAATCACACGCCATCAGAAAACCCTGCTCTGAAATAACATCAAGAAAATTTCAAAGTCTTAACGGCTCAAAACAGGGGTTCTTACATCATTTCCTCTTTCAAATTTTTCATCCCTGAAAAAAAACTACAATAAAAGCTCGGGGTACTGAGCTTGCATATACCTCTCCCACTCCCAGGTGCTCTCCTGTAGCCTCCCACATAGCCACAACACACGAACTAGAGGAATGGAATGTCCGCTCCTTGCAGTCCTCATTCGCCACCGGGTGCTCTACAATGGTCACTCCGTCCTCAATGTCCAGCTCTCCCCAGTTGATAACGTGCACATATTTCCTCATTTGTGACACGTGGAAGACAACATGCACTCTCTCCAGCTGTGGGGGTAGAACGAGAAGGTAGGTGACCTCACCAACCCAGCGCACGATCTCAAAAGGCCCAATGAACCATGGGGACAGCTTGCCTCCCCGCCCGAACCTCCGCGTTCCACGCTGTGGGGAGACTCTCAAAAAGACATGGTCTCCCTACTCAAACTCCAAGCGCCTACGACGTCAGTCTGCATAGGACTTTTGTCTACTCTAAGCCATCCTCATCTGCTCATGAATGACATGCACTTTCTCCGTCTTCATGTGCACTAACTCTGGGCCCACGAGGAAGGTCTCCCCAACCTCCGTCCAACACAAGGGTGACCTGCAGGGTCTCCCGTAGAGGGACTCAAAAGGGTCCATGCCAATAGTAGAGTGGTAACAGTTGTTATATGAAAACTCTACCAGGGTCAGGTGATCCTCCCAACTCTGGACAAAGTCTAACACGCACGCCCTGAGCATATCCTCCAACACCTGGATAGTGCTCTTGGTCTTCCCATCAGTCTGGGGGTGAAAATCTATACTCATCCGCAATTGAGTCTTGAATGCCTCCTACATGCCTCTCCATAACCGCGACGTAAAATGCGTGTCACGGTCGGAGACAGTCGTCAAGGGTACTCCATGAAGATGGATGACCTCCCGGACATATTACTATCCAAGACTCTCCACCGAGCTCTGCTCCCTGATACCAAAGAAGTGCTCCGACTTCGTGAGTTGGTCCACTATCACCCAAATGGATTCGTGGACCTTCGTTGTGCGTGGAATCCCAGTGACGAAATCCATAGATACACAATCCCACTTCCACTCTGGGATATCAAGGGGCTGCAACAACCCTATCGGAACATGGTGCTCTGCCTTCACCTACTGACAGGTAAGACACCGATAAACGAACTCGGCTATGCTATGCTTCATGCCAGACCACCAAAACTGCCACTGAAGGTCTCTATACATCTTCCCCATACTGGGATTTACGACCAAGGTAAAAGTGTGGAACTCCCACATCACCTCCTCAAGAATCTATACTTGTACTAAATCTATCCCCTGAAATAGGATCTCATGATTCCCTCCTTCAGAATACTCATCAGGTGCGTCGCCCGTGGATATCTGATCATGCAGTACCTCACTATCGACATCTCCAAGCTGTGACTCTCTCACACGCTCAAGGAGCGAAGGAGTCAACACCATCGACTGTAGAAAAGTTGTAACCTACTGCTCTACCTAGGTCAGCCGAAGGGAAGCCAACTGCTCTGAAGCTTCCCGCCCTAGATGAGACTGGGACATCCTGCTAAGGGCATCTGCTACTACGTTTCCCTTCCTTGAAGTGTAGACTATCTCGAAATAATAGTCCTGCAGAAACTCTTGCCAGAGCCTCTGCCTCGGGTTTAGATCTCTCTGAGTGAAGATATACTTGAGGCTCTGGTGATCTGAGTAGACCACAAAATGTTCACCCAAAAGGTAGTGGCTCCATAGCCTCAAGGAGAATATTATCGCTGCTAGATCCAAATCGTGAGTCTCATAATTATGCTCATGGGGCCTCAACTGCCTCGACCCATATGCAATAAATGCCTGTTGCTGCATCCACACCACCCGAGCCCAGCTCCTGAATCATTGCAATATACAAAAAACTCAACGGCCTCCTATGGAAGCCTCAACACCGGTGCACTAGACAGCCTCTGCCTCAAGTCCTTGAAGGGATTCTGGCACTGATCGGTCCATGTAAACGGTCACCCCTTCCGTTTCCATGTGGTCAAAGGGGTATCAATCCTAGAGAAGTACTCCACAAACCTCCTATAGTACCCTGCCAACCAAAGGAAACACTGCACCTCAGATGCATTCTTTGGTGGCTCCCAAGCAAGAGCTGCTTCTATCTTTGCGGTATCCACAGCTAAACCATGTTCCGTAATGACGTGCCCCAAAATTGTACCTCGTGAATCCAGAACTGGCACTTCGAGAGCTTCCCATACAGCTAGTTCTCTCAATGTAAGTCTAGGACCATCCTAAAATGCTCCATGTGATCCTCCTCTATCTCCGAGTAAATGAATATGTCGTCAATAAAGACAACCACAAACTGGTCCAAGTACGGCCGGAAAATTTTATTCATCAATGCCATGAAGATGGCGGGGGAATTTTTCACACCAAAGGGCATCACCAGAAACTCGTAGTGCCCATGTCGACAATGGAAGGCCGATTCAGGATGTCAAACTGACAAACCCACAACTGGTGGTAGCTAGATTAATGATCGATATTCGAGAACCACTTCGCACCTCGCAACTAGTCAAAGAGGTCGTCGATCCACAGAAAAGGGTACATGTTCTTTATCGTGTCCTGATTCAGGCGACGATAATCCACACAATGTTGAAGACTCCCATCTTCCATTTTCAAAAACAGAATTGGGGCTTCCCAGGGGGACACACTGGTCATGATGAATCCCTTCTCACGATGGTCATCCAACTAAATTTGTAGCTCTCAAAGCTCTATGAGTGCCATCCGATATGTTGCACAAGATATCAGAGCAGTCCCCGACTGCAAGTCAATGCAAAACTCCATATCTCGCCTTGGAGGTAGTCCCAGAACATCCTCAAGAAATATGTCCAGGTAGACCTCTACCACAGTAGGGATCCAGGTGCTTGTAGCGTCCACTTCTCCGAGAGCCATGCTCTCTAGCTAGTGAGAAAAAGGTTAGGGTCTCCTGCTCAGAGTACCCATCTGCTCCTCCACGAGGTCTCGTTCACCAAGGATGGTGAACCTCGTCCCATCAGAAAACTCACCTCTGAGTCGCCTATGATGACAGTCGATCTGATCGTGAACCTTATAAAGACAATCCATGCCCAGGATGACGTCATAAGGTTCCATCGTGATGACGAGCAGGTCCCACGTGAAACTCCCTCCCCTGAATGACAGTTCTCACTCTCTGCAGATAAAATTCACCAACGAGGCACTTCTTGTAGGAACCTCAAGGCTACGTCCAGGTGTCAGCGCCTCTACTGGAAGCTCCAACTCCCATACCAACATTAGTGATATAAAGGAATGGTTGGATCCCGTGTCTACTAGTATCGAAGCAAGTTTGGAGTAAACACAAAGTGTACCTTAGACCATCTCGTACGCTGGAGGATCTCGAACACCCACGACATGAAGCTGCCTGCGGCCCCTACTGCCTGCTCCATGAGCATGGCGTGGGCAGCCTGGTGGTGGTGGTGGGGGGATCTCGAAACACCGTCCCCCACCTCCTGGCCCTGCCGCTCTGCCTACGCCACCTCCCTGAGGACCGCCAGGTCCTCTCCTAGGTGACCCCTGGTCACGACACTGCCTCTGCCTTTATGGTGCACCCACTACCTACCACGTCTGATCTATACACCTGGTCGTGCAATCCTGTTCTAGGTGACCTAGTCCTTCACAAGCATAGCATCTTCTCTCTCATGTCTGCCCTGGCGTCCTACGGAGCTGCTGCGGTGTGTGACCCTGGACCTGGGTCTGCTCATGAAAGGGCCTCCTCGGCTAAGGCCCAGCTCTCTGTCATCTACCTGCTGAAGATTCCACTCTTAAATGGTCACTGCTTGGTCTTGCTATCTGGCGCCCCTTGGCCAGGAAGCTCTCAGTCACAAGCACCGGATCCAACACCCCGACGTAAGTGGGGATGCACAAGGGTACCACGCTAGCATTGATCTCCCTACGAAGACCCTACTCGAACTTCCGCGCTCGGATCTAACTGTCATGGATCATGTCCTGCGAGTAGCACGTCAGATCAGTGAACCAGGCTGAGTAATGGAACACGAACAAACCTCCCTGCTTCAGCTCTAGAAGCTCCTGGATCCGAACGGAGTGCTAACACAAGGGGGGGGGGGTACTCCTCCCGAAAAAGCTGCTGGAAGCCATCCTATGCGAGGGATGACTCATCATGGGTCTGTGTCACCAGATCCCACCATCGCCTGGTTGTCCTGAAGAAAATGACTGGAGTCTAGGGCCACCATCTGGTCTGAAGGGGTTTGTACCAACTTGAAGAGTCGTTCCACTGACTCAAACCAGTCCTCCACCACCTGGGGATTCGGGTCCCTGCAGAACCTCGGCTGCCTCTGATGCTGGAAGTCTCGAAGCATGCTGAGTGTGCGCGCAACCTCAGCCTGATCTGCCGGTACTAACTGCCACTGCTCAGGTGTAGGGGATACTACAGAAGCACTGGGAGGAAGGGGATCATGTGATGGTCCCTAAACGGATGCCTCGTAATTCATGAGATCATCGTCACGAGCTGGAGAGGTTAACCTGGTTGGCTGCTGTTGTGGGGGCATCCTGAAAATTATCAAGGGATACCACGATCAGATGAGCATATATATATACATAATAGTAATAACAAAGGGGATCTGCCTCAAACAAAGATATTCAATGACTCAATCCTACGGGATGCATATTTCAAAATTCCCTACAAAAATAGTCTCAGAATGCTGAGTCGAAAAGTGGGTTTTCAGGGTCCTAGTAAATGGATATGTCGGTCGCCCGTACCATTACTGGACTCCCTGGCCTGAGAGCCACTCTCGAGACACATCATCATCATTTCCCTAAATCCCAACCAATTCCTTTTTAGGGACGTCCAAAAAATGCCCCAAGGAATGAACAACCTCTGATACCACTTTGTCACGACCCAACCCTACCGATCCCGAGCCGCAACTACCTCTAGCCCGCCTCCATAGGCTAGAGGCTGGATACTAGCACCAAAGGCGTAACAATCTCGGGGAGGCCTTCACCTAAGTACCTGTACTAACTCACACACAACCCACACGACGCAATAGTGCAGAGTAAAAAGGAAACAAAAAGACCAGAAGCTATACCCCAACCACAGTCATGAATCAACAACTAAAAAGAGTAAGTAATGTGCTGGAAGTACTGACCAGTAAACTGAAAATTAAAAAGGGAAAACATGAGCCCAACCAAAAAGATTCCATAACCCGACAACAGGTAAGAAAAAGAAGACAACTGGATAAGCTCCCACCTGAATAAACTAGCACGACAGTGGTACGCTACTCCAACTAATGTGACCTCTATGCTCTATTGTAGTCACGATCGACCTGTCCGTCGTCTGCATGAGCACACCAGGTGTGGGCAAAGCCCAAGCAGGGGTGAGTATAAAGATACTCAGTAGGATGCCCCGAAAGCTTGAGGGAGCAACAAAAGAGGCACTAAAGTGGTGAGAAGTAGACTAATAAGAATAATTGAAAACTTTAGTAAAGAGAGAGCAGATCTACCCAACAGAAATAAGTAGGCACAGATCCCAGGGAGTGGGGATGAACATAGCGTCCAATTATATATTTATATTCTCACCAAGAAACCCAAACGAGTGTGTAAGGGGATCTCTATCTCCAAGATCAGCCTAGGATAAGTCACCATCAGTTCCAAGTGAATCCATCCTCACAGCCCAGCATCTCGTCTCGTCCACCTATGAAGCCCAAGTTAGAGGGGCTCAATCACAGCACTTCAATAATATCCACTTTGGGAGGCACTGACTCGTCCGCACGGTTTTAGGTCGTGTATCAAGGACGCATCTTAGTGGGTAAAGTACTCCTCTTCTTTATGGGTCCTTAGGTAACGTTAAAACTGTCACACCACTAATCTACAAAGTCAGGGTCCCGCTCCGGTATTCACAAAAAAAAAAGTCACTGACAAGCCTCATAACAAGGTCTGAGTTAGAAGCGTCAACGGGTGACCCACTACCCAGCCCTGCTGGAGGGTAAACCCTAATACATCATCTAGAGACCCACTGCCCAGCCCTTCTATAGGGTAGACATGGAATAAATCGATAGGTGACCCACTACCCAGCCCTACTGGAGGGTAAACCTAGAACACGTTGATAGGAAACCCACTGCCCATCCCTACTGGAGGGTAAACCCGAAACAAGGCTACGGGTGACCCACTGACCAGCCCTACTGGAGGGTAAACCCGGAACACATCGACAGGCGACCCACTGCCCAGCCCTGATGGAGGGTAGACCTGGAAAAAGACTACGGGTGACCCACTGTCCATCCCTACTGGAGGGTAGACCCTAAAGTGTCGTCGGGTGACCCACTGACCAGCCATGCTGGAGGGTAGACCCTGAATCATCCTGATAGCTACACACTGCTACTGACATCACCAGGTGTCACTAATAACACTGTCATCTGTTGGTTTGGAGTGTGTAAAAAGAAGATCTCCATCCAACATTAACATGATCTCAAAAGAGGCTCTACATGCCCAAACGGGTTGCACCATTGCAGTTCTCGCGGACAAACACATGAGATAGACTACTTACTCGCCCGAAACGGACAACCGTTGAATATGGGGCAATTCACCATATCCAGCCCGTGTGGGGCCCACACCATGGCTCTGATACTCCTCAGGCTAACTGCGACATCATGATGATCTCGGAAAAGCACACTGAAATGACTAATCATATGCCCCGAACGGACGTCTGGTAAAAAAGTCCCAAAAATGCTGCACGTAGCTCAAAGACGGCATGTAGGGCCCACGTCTCAACTCCCACTTCAACACCTCAAGACATACTGGAAATCTCCGCCTTAACACCAGGGTCACATCGCAGGTGACGACGCTCAAATCGGACATCAGATGTGTCGGAGCTAATCAAAACAAGAATCTCGGCATAGCACTTAACGCGCGTGTCACGCCACCGAGCTCCTATCCCAGAAAATATAATCCCTGAAACCATTTAAAAACCATCTTCTGGAGTCTAGGATTACACTTCCGCAAACATCATGCTAAACAGACACCCGTAGTGAATGTTATGGGTGTCTGAAGCCATAGGGGAAGAAGCCCTGTGGCTGGGACCGGCCTAGCCGGCCGGTCCACCCGACCCGGCTCGCTGCGCCGGCCCGCAGCTTTACCGCGTGGGCTGGACATGGACCCGCAGTCCACGCTTGGACCAGCCGAGGCCGGTCGTCCTGCATGAAGACCCGCAGGCCGTGGGTCTTGTTCCCTCGCGGGGTCGCATGTCGCGACCTCGGTCCACCCACGTGCCACGGGTGTGTCCACTGGATGTCGCCTGAAGCGTGGTCGCCGCACCGCCTGATGCCCGGGCCGCCGCGCCACCTGAACCCTGGACCTCCGTGCCTCCTGCACCCTGGACTGCCACGATGCCTGCACCATGGAGCGCCGCCGCTGCCTGGAGCGCGGACCACTGCGCCGGCTGAAGCCCAAACCGCCGATGGAGTCGCCAGAAAGCGGGAAATGCGGCTGGAAAATTTATCGGGGCCACCCCTGACACCTCGGGACCCCAAAATTTGATATGAAAGGATTTTTGTGAAGATAAAATTGAGACCTACGAAACCAGGGGCTTTTCTCGATGATCGGACAACAATTTTACATGACTTACTAAATTGAAGAAGATTATGAGAATGAAAAAGATAAAAAAACGTGCCTACCTCGAGGGGCTTTGCCCGTTGCTTCATAATTTGGATGTTGCAGCTGCTACTCCTTTCTAGAGTGGTGGGTTAGAGTATGGATCCCTGTTGAGAGCCATTTTTTCAGGTAAGAACATCCAAGGAGGGGTGAAGAGGGTGGGTGGTGTGTTTAAATTAAAAAACACACTTAACCACCCGCTTATCAGCCCGTACCTGAACATTCGTCAAGGCCGGGACTAAGCCTCCCTTAGGGTAAACACCATTCCCTAAGTGAAATGGAAGCCCTGGAATTTTAATCGGATCTTCCGTTCAAAAGTTATAAAATTCGACACCCAAGAACGCTAAATTATGAAAATGCCCCTGGGGGCGTTTTTCACAGTTGGCATGGGCCCGTGAAAATTATACCCCTCTTATTGTAAACAGCACATTCTGGACTCAACGGTACCCTCGGTTTTCCTGTCCGAGCTACCGTTCAGGAGTTATTCTGTTTATTTATCCCACCCAATGTGAACGCATGCCAAAATTAATTCCGACCACACTAGGGATCAGAATTGTACTCCGTCAGATCGCCCTGCTCTAAAATGAAATCAAGAGAATTTCAAAGTCTTACAGGCTCAAAACCGGGGTTCTTACAGAGATATAGGTTCCACCCATCTCATATTGAAATCATTCTTACTTGTTCCACAAAATAAATATAAATCATTCATCATAACCCAAAGAATAAAATGTGTTTCATAAACATCATCCCATCATAACATTATCCATATAAAACAAATGGATATCATTTTACCATAAGAATAATCAATCCATGTAAATAATAGAGACATTATACTTGAAACAGACACATATGAAATAATGTTTTCTTATATGGAAAATGGTTTTGATAAAACACTTGAAATGAATTATTTATAAAAATATCCATTCTTCTTCAAAATCATTTTCTTTCTACAAAATTCCATGAAATTTTAAAAGAAAAGGATTTTTCTGATAATATCCATTAAATCTTGTCGAGTATGATTCATTAAAATAAGTCGTTATAAATCCATAGAAATCTTTTCATGCCGTATAAGTTAAGAAAACATACTTCTCGTTCTTTTGCCCGAAAAGTCAAAAAGTACATCGTATGGAAAACAAAAAAAAGATTCCTTACATTCCATGTAGTAAAAATAAAAAATGGGTAAAAATGGATCTAAATATACAAGAAATCATTTTTACAAAACAGGGACATGGATGATAAATATAACTTTAGTAAATACTTACGAATAAACAATCTCGGATAAAAATGAGATTGGAAAAGTTATCCCTTACCTTAGGTCCGATATTCTTCGTACGTATCTGAACCTCCTATATAATTATTTAAATAATGTCATTGACTTATTACTAAATCATATTTATTGTTATTATATCATATTTGGTTCACTTATGACTTTATATTACCCGTTCTTTTGTAAATTCCATGTTAAAGCAGCGTTTTGGGTAAAATCGTTTTATTTATCGTATGTTTTTGGACTTGTTGTTCTTGATATTATTATTACTTATATCATTATTTACTTACTTCCATAATGTAAATAATTATTTATATATCATATATATTTAGTATATATATATATATATGGACAAATGAAATGAAATACACCATTCATGGAGACGGTAGGCCGTACGTACACATGAACGCTATTTTTATTTCCTTATTGACTTGAATGGGAGTAAGTATATGACATATATATATATATAAATAAATCCAATATCTTTTTAATGTCATATATTTCATTATTATTCATTATATGTACTTTATAATCATACTTGAATGGTTAACATGGAGAATGAATCTCATCGCGTCGTGGAGACGGTAATTCGTACGTACGTACGAGTGATGATATCGTTCCCTTAATTATTGAATTGAATTGGAGTGGATGATATAATATATAAGAATCAATATGATGTTATAATAACTATATATAGTTATTATTTACACCATTATACTCATCCAAGTAAAGTGGTGGTTGAAAACAGATTACACCACGGCGTGGACACGGTATTCTGTACGTACACACGCGCGGTGATTTCATATTTCATAGGATGGATAGAAGGTGAAATAGGGTTTATTAATATTTATAATAACATATTAGTATATGATTGATACTGATGCTATTAATTTACGATGAAAAAAATAAATAATAAGAAGTTAAAGAAGAAAGAAACTTGAATGAATTGGTAGAAGAGATTACATCTTCTTCGACGCACCCCTTTTAAGCTTCCTCTTGAGGCACTAGAGTTGGTATTTTGAGGATAAAAGAACCTCAATAATGTTTCTAGGGAAGTGGAGAAGAGATATTTTCAGGGGATTTCCGAGCTTTAAGGCTCATGGTTGTGTAAAGAGAAGAGGTAGGAGGTGCTCTTTTATAAGGGTGGAGAGGGGCACCTTTGGAAACCATTAAAATATTAATTTATAATAAATCAAAACCCAATTAAAAACCACCAAAAATGACACATATTAGAAGATTATATGATATAGGGTTGTAATCTCATCAAAAAATAAAATTTAGACATGTTGGAAATTTATTTTAAACATTATAAACTTGATTTATCCTTATTTAATCTATTTAATTTTATTTGGGGTAATAAGATTCTAAATTTTAAATTGTTATAACTAATTACTTATGTGTTTTTAATTATCCATAATTGGATACATTATGACATTTTAGACCATATAAATTTTAATTTATAATTTTTTAATATTTTTGTGATTTTTAAACAATTTTATATTATAACTTTTTTTTTAAAATAACAATAGTGTCAATTTTGACACTATTAAGTTATTTGAATTTAAATAAAATCCTCACCAAATATATGTTCAAACTAAAAGATTTAATAGATATATAACATGTCATTTTTGTCTATAAAATTAGTTGATCACATTAAATAGTTCATATAATATTTATTTTAACATTTTTAAACCATTAATTTGATATTTCAATCAATAAAATAATTTCTACATCACTATTGTGTCTCCATTAATGATAATTATATAATCCCTAAAAATTATAAATAAATTCACATTATGTAGATAATTTTATTATATTTCTGTATAATTTTCATGTTACAAGTTTCATGATGTAAATCACTAAATTAAAATTACTATACTAATAATATTTAAGAGAGTAACATGTTGTCACTTTCTTTGGTTTTAATAATAGTTAAATTATTTTCAAGGTCAAAAGTCCATAAAATTAACCTATTACGACCCTTAGGTGATATGGGTCTACTTATATTCATCTAATATAATTTTTTTTTCTGGTGTTAGGGTTATTTTATAATCTTATTTTTACCCTTAATTACCCAATGTACTTTTAACTGTAGTAAATAAAAATTACCGTAGTTACTATTCATAATATCAGATAAATATAGAAGATACCTATTAGACTAATTCGGACCCAATGAATTAAAATATGGAATATATTTTTTAAAATTTGAAACATAGAAGTTGTAGTAATTAATTTAAAATTAATCTCTTTGTTAAGAAAATGGGTTTTAAAAGTAAAACATTGCCAAAGATCGAAATGTTTTTACCTATGAATTCAATATAAAATTAATGGTAATGACATAAATTATATTAAATGAAAAAAATATATTCTATTTATACTTTTAAATAATTCAACATTATAATTTAACCATATAAATTATTGCGATGAAAAAAGTTGTTTTTTATTAAAATATAGCGTGTTTTTACTATTCATTAAAATATGAAAGTTATCAGAATAATATGAAAAAATTATCCAAAGTTAATTTTTATATTCTGATTCCAAATAAAAATATTATTCTGTCAAATTGAACTTATAAACATGACAAAAACTATATTTAAGGTGGGTGCGCCATCAAAAGGTGGCAAAACTGCATTTTTTTAAAAATACTAATTTTACCCGAAAAATTAATTTTGTTCACATACCATGTTATAGAAAATGTGTAAAATGAATAATAATTGTACAAGATTCAAAATTTAGTTAATACTATTTATAATGGCTAGTCCATAATTATATTATAATAATATATTGTTGTTTAGTGAAACCCGGTATTGCGTACTACACATGCTATCAAGAAAGGTCGTGATTGCATGTAATGCAAGCCAAGTAAGGGATGTGTGTAGTGAAATCTCCTTTTTGTGTAGTGTACAACACAACACATCAATTAAAAAGAATAATTCTCATAAAATCTCGGGTTGTTACATTCAACCCTTCTTCAAATGAATTTCTCCCTCGAAATTCTTCGGGGTTATAAATGGTTTACTACTTGAAATTTTCATTCATAGAATCCCACATTGTAAAAAGGAATAATAAAAAATAATTTTAAAAATTAAAGTAAGAAACATAACTGTTAACCATATTAACTCATTACTGGGTTTCCACATAACAGAACATAGGTGAAAATATGGATATAGAAGAGAAATATAACCATCAACTTCTGATGAAGAGTGGTAAAGGACGTGGCTATGAAAATGACAACAATCACAAAGCCATAAATTTTTGATGATCCACAGTACCATATAATTCATCAGTTATAAGGGAACTAGGACACCATTTTTAGTTTTCAAGATCATTCCCCTAAAGTTGAAGAAATTGGAATTAGAAGAAATAATTTCTTGATTTTGGTATAATCTCACTGTTGGTCATTCCTTAGACAATTTCCACTTTATCTCTTAAAGAAATGAAGTTGAATTTGTCATTCATGATGTGTTAGCAGATCATGTGATAAAATGATGGGTAAATCCATTTGTCTCAAACAGAAGGTTATAAAAAGTTATTAAATATACATAAGTCCATCTATAGTGAGATTAATCATATGTGGTTCCTAAAATGGAATTACACATCATATATCATACTGATAAACATAATAAAACTATTTTCTACTAACCAGGGACTTCTTGTAGGCCAGTGGTAGGCGATAAAGGCCTGTCGCACTTCAGTTGTGGGTTCGATTCCCGCAACCTTGTCTGACGCGACGGGTTGTCTCCCATCCTGCAGGTTGTCCCATTTTCTAAAACTGCACTACTATAACATTCTAGAAATAAAATCGAAAAAAAGTTATCTTTTTAAATAATACTCTCTGATGTTGAACATAATCCATTCCAATCTCTAGGCTTATCTAAAATACATCTGTCCAATCCCATAGTGTAAAGAAAACTATTACTTGAAAGGTCATATAACAAGCACGTGAATACCATCATTTATCCCCCATATATCATAAGATATATCTTGTTGGTCACATTCCAAATAGGTGAATACCTTAATCATGTATTACCATAGAACCTTAGTGAAAACATGAGTGCTGTAAAAAAGTTAACTCTTTACACATACCAAAATCCCAAAATTTCTATATACTCAAACCATTATATCACTTTCTCCTTATATCAGTCATGAGCTCGTGAATACTATCAAACATTTCATTTTCTCGTTATCCCTTCATTATGAACATATCATCTGCTTTCCAAAATATTTGAATCACTTTTCATGGTTACCGGTACCATATAATTATTGAAAACCACAATAAACCAATACATATATTTTCTAATATTCCACAATACTATAAATGAGATTCCACACCATTATTTTGGAATCCAGATACATAAACACATAATCATTCCACTACATCGTTTTCGTACACAACATCACCAATAGTGATCGTATGTGACTTCCCTTTTTCCTTTACCTTAAGATGTTATTGAGTTCGATCATCATTAAACATTGGATTAGGGAATTGGTTAGCATAATGCCCCATTTCCTTGCACTTGTAGCATTGAAGTGTTGGTGGAGCATTCTCTGTAGTATTTTCTCTATCCACGTCATTTGAAACCTTTTTACCATTACTTCATCACTCAGCTGCTCGATGACCTTCTTTTCTAAACTTGAAACATTTGTCTAGTACCTTTTAGATAATCTCGACCATGCTCCTTTCCACACATTGAACATAAAGAAACATTCTCCTTCTTTTCACCATTGTTCGGATAATTTTCCTTGAACTCCATCTTTTGTTTCTTGTCAAAACCTTGAGATGGATATGCAACACCAACTTCCAGTTCTACCTTGATAGCACAATGCACAATTTCTTCATAGGTACTGAAGTCTCTTATAGTTAATGCCCTTAGAATACTTGGTTTTAAGCCACTAAAGAATCGATCAACTTTGCTTCCAGGTTAGATGATAAAGCCAGATGCATACCTTTCAAGCCTTGTACAATTCTCTTCGTATATACCAACAGATTCATCATCCTTTTTCTTATGTTCAAGGAACTCATTTTCCATATTTTTTCAAAGAATACTAGGGAAGTACATATTGAAAAATAAGTTCTTGAACTCATCCCATTCCATGGATTCAATTTCATCTTGGGGCCTTTTATTCTTAATTAGATTCCACCACTAGTCTGCTTCACCTTCTAACCAGTAAACAGCCAAAATGTATTTTTCATGTTCTGAACAGTGAAGTATCGAAAATATATTTTCAATGGTACTAGTCCCTTGTTCAGAAACAAGTGGATGAGGAGACCCACTGAAAGAATGTGGACGTTTCCTCATGGAGGACTCAATAGAATATTGTTCTCTTCTCTGCTCATTTAGAAGTCCAGAATGATTCGTATATTTTATAAGTATATAAATAAGATATTTCACTCCATATCCCATAACATTGTATTGTTCAGGAGTACAATCATTACATTTTCCACTTCATTGATCAACACGGTTCCTTCGGGTTCCATCCATCGTCTAAAACACAAAAAGAATAGTGTGAGAGGAAAAAATCATGCTAGGGGAAAAACATAATAATGGGGGAGTACCTTAAATATCTAACATCTTAGATTTAATTCTAATATTGTTACCATAATTCTAGTACTATAACTTATACATATACATAACCTTAGGGACATCCCTAGACATACCAAATAAATATCTCTAGGGATCTCACAAAAGTTCTGACATCCTAATTTCCAAATGTTGACTAAACCTTTCCTCTGATACCAACTTAAGAGAACACAATCTTTACATACATGGACATTAAATTAATTTTGCGGAATACCTAATACATAAAAAAATAGACACCAAAGGAACATAAAAGTTTATTGTCTTTGAAACATGGAACATAATTTTCTAATCTTGGTGAAAGATCTTCAACATCTCCCGTAAAGATCTTCCCATTTTTTATCTTACCTAAAACATTTCGTTATATCCTGGGGAAAAGAAAACATATAAAGGGCGAGATCAAATTCTCAGTATGTGTAAGCATAGATAAAATAAAACAAACCATATTCATTTGAACTTTAAAACATGAACATAATGTTTAAACATCAAAATCTTGAGAAATGAAATAAAACATGGAAGTACGTAAGGCATAGATCATAATGGAACATCAATCATGATAAAATAGCATGGGAATAAAACATGTAATTGTGGAAACCATTAATCACATTTTATGATTTCCATAGTAGCCATGGCATTGCTTCCAAGACCATCTTAGTGGACAAAGTCCCTTTCTGATTCGTGTTCACTCCTCGTTCCAGTCCTGTATCACTGAACTGTATTAACTTGTCGTTCCATCCATGTCTATATCATGAGATATAAATATTTACCCAATTAATTGGAGGGAGATATAGGTCCCACCCATCTCATATTGAAATCATTCTTACTTGTGCCACAAAATAAACATAAATCATTCATCATAACCCAAAGAATAAAATGGGTTTCATAAACATCATCCCATCATAACGTAATCCATATAAAACAAATGGATATAATTTCATCATAAGAAGAATCAAACCATTTAAATAATAGATAAATTATACTTGAAACATAGAAATATGAAATAATGTCATCTTATATGGAAAATGGTTTTGATAAAACACTTGAAATGAATTATTGATGAAAATATCCTTTCATCATCAAAATCATTTTCTTTTCACAAAATACCATGCAATTTTAAAAAATGAATTTTTTTAAATATCCATGAAATATTTTAGAGTAATATTCATGATTATAAGTTTTTATAAAACCATAAAAATATTTTCATGCCGTATAAGTTAAAAAAATAATCTTCTCGTACTTTTGCCGGAAAAGTCAAAAAGTACCTTGTATGGTAAACAAAAGAAAGTTTCCTTACATAACATGTAGTAAAAGTAAAAAATTGGTAAAAATTACTTTAAACAAACGTGGAATAATTTTTAGAAAATAGGGACATGGATGATAAATATAACCCCAGTAAATACTTATGAATAAACAATCTCAGATAAAAATGAGATTGGGAAAGCTATCCCTTACCTTAGGTCTGATATGCTTTGTACGTATCTGAACCTCCTATATAATGATATAAATAAAGTCATTGACTTATTACAGAATCGTATTTATTGTTATTATATCATATATGGTTCGCTTATGACTTTATATTACCCGTTCTTTTGTAAATTCCATGTTAAAGCGGTATTTTGGGTAAAATCATTTTATTTATCGTATGTGTTTGGACTTGTTGTTCTTGATATTATTTTTATTTATATCATGATTTACATACTTCCAGAATGTAGATAATGAATTATATATCATATATATTCAGTATATATATATATAATCGATAGATAAATGATATGAAATACACTGTTAAAGGAGACGGTAGGTCATACGTACGCATGAACGTTGTTTTCCTTTCCTTATTGACTTGAAAGGAAGTAATTAGATGAAATATATATATATACATAAATCCAGTAGCTTTATAATGTCATATATTTCATTATTATTCATTATATATACTTTATAATCATTCTTGAATGGTTAACATGGAGAATGAATGTCATCGCGTCGTGGAGACGGTACTCTGTACGTACGTAGGAGCGATTATATCTTTCCCATAATTATTGAATTGAATTGGAGTGGATTATATAATATCTCAGAATCAGTATGATGTTATAATAACTATATATAGTTATTCTCTAAACCATTATACCAATCGAAGTAAGGTGGTGGTGGAAAACAGATCACACCACGGCGTGGAGACGGTATTCTGTACGTACGCACGCGCGGTGATTTCATTTTTCGTAGGATGGATAGAAGGTTAAATTGGTTTGTTTCATATTTATAAGAACATATCAGTATATTACTGATACAGATGTTATTAATTTATGATAAAACAAATATATAAGTAGAAATTGAAGAAGAAAGAAACTTAAAATAATCGGTAGAAGAGATTACCTCCTCTTCGACACACCCCTTTTAAGCTTCCTCTTAAGGCACTAGAGTTGGTCATTTGAGGAGACTAGAACCTCAAAAATGTTTCTAGGTAAGTGGAGAAGAGAAATTGGCAGGGGTTGGCCAAGCTTGAAGGATCAAGGTTGTGTTAAGAGAAGAGGTAGGAGGCTCCCTTTTATAAGGGAAGATAGGGGCACCTTTGGAAACCTCAAAAATATTAATTTATAATAAATCAAACCCTAATTAAAAACCTCCAAAAATGATTCATATTAGAATATAATATCAGATAGGGTTTTAATCTCATCAACCAATAAAATTTTGACATGTTGGAAATTTATTTTAAACATTATCAACTTGACTTATCCTTATTTAATCTATTTAATTTTATTTGTGTTAATAAGATTCTAAATTTTAAATTGTTATAAAAATTTACTTATGTGATGTGAATTATCCATAATTTTATAATTTATAAAATTTTAGACCATATAAATTTTAATTTATAAGTTTTTTATATTTTTTTGATTTTCCAACAATTTTATATTATGTTATTTTTATAAAATAACAATAGTGTCAATTTTGACACTATTTATTTATTTGAATTTAAATAAAATCCTCACAAAAGATATGTTTGAACTAAAAGCATTAATAGATTCATTACATGTCATATTTATCTAGAAAATTAGAGGAGAACATTAAATAGTTCATATAATATTTATTTTAATATTTTTAAAACCATGTATTTTATATTTCAATCAATAAAATAATTTCAACATCACTATTGTGCCACATTTAATGATTATTATTTAATACCTAAAAATTCTAAATAAAATCACATGATATATATAAATTTATTATATTTCTTGAGATTATTTAATTTTTAAGTTTCATTAAGTGTATCACTAAATTAATATTATTATACTTATAAGATTTAAGAGAGTGACATGTTGTCACTTCCTTTGGTTTTAATAATAATTAAATTATTTTCATGGTAAAAATTCCATAAAATGAACCTATTCTCACCCTTAGGTGATATGGGTATACATTTAGTCATCCCATAGAATTTTGGCAGGTGTTAGGGTAATTTTATAATCTTATTTTTACCCTTAATTACCTGATTTACCTTTGACTGTAGTAAATAAACATTACCGTAGTTACTATTCATAATATCAAAAAAAAAGTAACCCATTAGCGTAATTTGGACCCACTTAATTCAAATATAGAATCCAGTTTTCAAAATTCTTAACACAGAAGTTTCAGTAATTAATTTAAAATTATTCCCGTTGTTAAAAAAATGAGTTTCAAAAGCTAAAACATTTCCAAAGATTGAAATGTTTTTACCTATTAATTAAATGTAAAATCAATGGTAATGACATAAATTATATTAAATTGTAAAAATATATTATAATTATACTTTTAAACGATTCAATATTATAATTTATCCATTTAAATTATTGCAATGAAAAAATTTGTTTTTAATTAAAATATTGCGTGTTATTACTATTCATTAAAATATGAAAGTTATCAGAATAATATGAAAATTTTATCCAATGTAAATTTTTATATCTTGATTCCAAATAAGAATTTTATTTTTTCAAATTGAACTTATAAACATGTCAAAAATTATATTTCAAGTGGGTGCGCCATCAATGGCGACAAAACTGCATTTTTTGAAAAATACTTATTTTACCCGAAAAAATTATTTTGTTCTCATACCATGTTCTAAAAAATGTTTATGATGAATAATAATGTTATAAAATTCAAAATGTAGTTAATTCTATTAAAAACGGATTGTCCATAGAAATATGATAATAATATGTCGTTGTTTAGTGAAACTCGGTATTGCGTACTACACATGCTATCAAGGAAGTTCGTGATTGCGTGTAATGCAAGCCAAGTCAGGTATGCATGTAGTGAAAGCACCCATTGGTGTAGAGTACAACACAAGACATTAATTAAAAACAATAATTCTCATAAAATAACAATTTTTTAAAGAATGGTATGTTTTACTAGAACAATATATATATTTTTGCAGCTGTTTTAGTGCTTTTAATGTATTCTTTTTAGCGTATGTTAATTTAAGTGATGTAGTACATATATTTTGAACATCAAGTATTAAAACTCGCATTAATGAAATTATTTTCAAAGACTTTTAATATTAGTAACTAATTAATAGATGTTAGAAGTGTTTTATTTTTTAATATATTTAAATTTTGTTCAATCCCTTCTATGAAAATACATGATCTATAAATTTTAAAAATTGAAAAACTAAATGTAATAAAAAAAACACATATATTTTAATTATTATCCATACATGTTATGGTCTCTATTTACTTAATTTTCATGCCAGGAAAGAAAACGTTAGGCCACCAAAGCTAGGATTTATAGGGTATTTTAATCGTATTCTTGTAAATATTATAAAGAAGATCAATGTTTTTAAGTCAATATAAAAAATTATTCTACAACATGAAAAAAGAAACCCTGAACAGGTATATCAATTATGAAAATTAATCAGAAATAAAATTAACTAATGGGAGAATAATTATAAATATCATTGACACATTTATTTCGTGAATTTATATTATAGTGTTACAAACATTAATTATCCTAATATAAATTTTTTTCTTACAAATTTATCAAATTTTTCCCTTGTTTTGTGATATATGGTCATATAAAACCAATAATCAGAAAAGAAACAAAATGAAGGGAGTTTTAAAATAAAAAACACATCGCACAACGATACATCGTGGTGAGGCGTGACACTTGATATTTGACGCTACAAAGGGTCTAGGTAGCGTTGAAGAATCTAGAAAAAAATAGTTTTTACTACCTAAAATTAAATTCCATGATAACATAAGATAACAAATTACTCCGAGGGGATGAGAGTAATGAAACAATAAATTTCAGAGGTTTTAGCACTGGAAATTGAAGCTTCACATTGTGTAAATATTACACAACATGAAACATTACACAGAATGAATAGGGTAAAGACATTAAATAGAGGAAAATAATTTGGAGGATGGGTCTATACTTTCACATAACAGAATCAATATACAAGGCTTGAAAGTGTTAGACAGATAGAAAAATGATACATTGACCGGATCTGGTTCTATAGAAGAACTTTTTTCTACCCAAAAGACCATTTAATATATGAAGAGGAACCACTACACATAATGATCCAGATTAATAATGAATTAAATGAAACCCATACCCCCTAGAGTTCTATAAATTGTTGTCTATGCTTCTATATCGAAGAAGATCTGGAGATTAATGATTTTAGAAATAAGATGTGTTGTACAGAGCCCTCACTGGTTAAATATCATTCTTTAATTTATATTTTATTTTTTATTTCCTCTTTCATCCATAATCCCTCATTACAAGGAAGTGGAGGTAAATACCACTTTTCCAGAGGGTTATGTATCCAAAACTTGGATGTTTTTATTAGATATATTTATTATTCTTACTCATTTATTTGGCTTACAAGAATATATTTTTTAAATTCCACTTTATTTCATATTTTATTCTTTACTATTGGATCATTAATCTTGATTAAATATTTTAATTATAGCACTAGGTACTCTAAATTTAGATATGACCATTTTCACATTCAGGTATACCAATTATCAATGTAGTATTAAAAAAACATGATTCGGTAAAAATCTTAAATTAGTAAACCCAGGGAAATAAGGGATTTCTATGATAAACAGTGGATACCATGAACAATAGATCCCCTCCATCTTGAATCTTTTTCTAAATATTGATTAACAAATTAATTTTCTAAAATAAAATTTCACCCAAACCTTGAAACTACAAAACCCTAGCTGGATTTTCAAATATGATTTCAAACTAAAAAATATGCTATGATTTTATTTCTTCTTTCATTATCCGAAAACATTTTCATTGACCCAAACCACTTCTGTCTTTTCTTCTCCTCTTTCATTAACCTATATTAAAAAACATAATTATTTTTATACCTAATAAAACTAATTTCACCATCTATGTGGCTTCAACCTAATAATTTCCTATTAATATATTTTAATCAGGTAGAATATTTAGGTTTTTATAAATTTGTATTTGTATTATACCTAAGAGAAATAATTATGACATTTAGGCCCATCAACCACATCAAAATTTTTGAACTGATAAAAATTAGAATTAACAATGATATTGAATGAATTTATATTAAATAAATAAAGATAGGGTGGTAAAACATAAACATCATGCTTAAAATGTGTGGAAGGACATTATGAATTTTAAACAATAATTTAAAAATTAAAATCTTTGCGACTAAAAAATTGAAATATAACATTTTAGTGATTTGAAATTGGATTGTTAAATTTTTTTAAAATATATATATATAATAAAAATCTCATACACAATGTTTTAAATGATTTTTTTTAAATCTAATGTTAAAAACCTGATGTGAAAGCTATTTTTTTACCAGTTCCATTTTTTCTAGTTTGTGGATCTTTAATTTGAAATGATTATTTTGGGAAATTCATTGTCTTCATGATTAACTATATTGGATGGTAGGATATAGATATTTTAGTTAGAAATTCCTATTATTGAAATTAAACTAAAAAATAAGATGATTTTAAATGATTGTTCTAGTTTTTTTGGTGCACTATGACCATTTTAAATAGAATTATGTATTTTTGTAATGTCCTTGAGGATTGGTGGAATTGAAGAGGGATGTGAGTTTTATATTTTGGGGGGTTCATTACTATAGTTAGGATTTCAGGACAAAATTGTCATGGTCAAAATGATTATATCATGGTGAAGGTTAGCATTCTGTTTTTATTAAAATATTGTCACAATTTATAATGGTATTAATTAATATTGAAATACATTAAATTATGATATTTTTAAAGAAAACCCAATTATATTTTTCTGAAGGCCTCATTAGGTTATAGAGTGGATTAATAATTTTTTAGTATAAATATAACCCCTTGTTTCCCTTAATTTGTTTTGGATCATCGCAATCATTATCCATAATTTTTCACCCTTTTAGTGGTCTTTGGAAATGTCCTTATAGATATAAGGATCCTACTTTTTCAGATTGGTCCTATACAATCTAAGGTGACTCATTTCTATCTTCATCTATATTTTATTTCTATTTCAATAATTATTTTTATTTCCATGTATTATGGTTCTATTTGTGTAGATTCAATGGTATTGGGTGGGTGTGTTCATTTTAATGATTTTGCATTGATTTGGTAGGTTTTATGGGAAGATGTTGGGTGTTGGGTGATATTAGATCATTGTTTCTTCCTTCCTTTCCAGAAATATTTATTCAAGATATGGTTTTGGGAGGGGTTTCAATATCTCAATTCTTATATTTTGTGTCAAATGTTTAATTATCAGGATTATATTTTATGTGGTTAATGGTTATAATTAACCTAATTATGATAATAAACTTATTGATTTAATTCAAAAAGGATATGTGTTTCACAAGTTCTTTATGTAATTTATTTGTTGTTAATAATATATTATTGAATATTATTGATTAATAAGTGGTGTTGGGATATCCTTTATGTTATTCTAAATGTGTATCCTCAAATTCATAATTGGTTAATTCATTTCAATTGGGTAATGAAATAGGACATAAAAAATATGGAAATATATATTTTTATTCGACTATTAATTAATATTTTAATAAGTATAGAAGAATTTAAAATTATAAATAATTTTATTTTTTTTAGAAAAAGTGATGTTATTTTATGTTGTAATTATTTTATTGTCATTCCTTTCTATAGTTGGTGTAGTTTTAGAAATATTGTTCATTATTATTATGAAAGGGGTCAGATGTGTTATTGGTGGTTGGTGGCATGTTTTTTGGAGTTCTTGATTTGATGTTATTGATGATGGGATATTATATAAGATATTGAGAATAATTTTATAATTTATGCAAGTGAATTTTTCATGAGATAGTGTGATTTTCACTATTTTGATATAGTAGTGATGATGTTTTGTTAGCTGTTTTGGATAATGATGGAGTGATATTTAGAGGTTGATTTAGTTTTTTATTAGTTTTCTAGAATTATGGAATTGTAATAAATAAATTAAATGATTAATGGGAAATGAAATATGACTTTATAAATTGTTCATGTATAATTTGATAATTCAGTGAATTGATTATTTGATGGTTGAATGATATCTTGGTAATAATAAATGAAATAGATATTTAATAAAAGCTAAAAAATGTTATCATATTTTATTTGAGAATATAAATTTTGTATGTTTTTATATATAATTATAGTGGTCATAACCAGCTATTGCTTATAAGAGTAAAGTGGGTGGTAAAAATTAATATCAAAGCTAAAGAAAAATGTGAGTAATGAATGTGAGGAAAATAATTACTATTTATCTAATAAATGAAATGTGAGTTATGATTATTAAGTGATAGGTAATTGAATAATGGGAAATCGATAATGAAATTAGGCATGAGAATTATTATTATTGTTTTATGGATATTGTATGGAGTTGGTCTATGTTGTGGCTATAAATAATAATGATGTTGATGTGTGATAGTGGTAGTCATGGTTTAGGGATATGGGTAAATTTTTCACATTAGCTCAGTCCTGTGTGTTATTATATATCGAATAAATTTTCGGTATTTTCATAATCTCTACCACCCATTTCCCAATACATGATTAATTAATAATCATTTTAGTCTATAAAAGATCATCATTAAAATCTTTCTACTGAATAATATTATGAAATACAAAAAAAACTAAAATATCAATGGATTATATGAAAGAATAATAAAAATATATATATGGAAAATGTTTTCATAAAATCAAACCAAATGATTTTAACTGAAGAAGAAATGCTATTTGAAAATACTTAGTATTTTTATGATTTCTAGTTTTACCTTTAAGACTTAACGTCAAAAATTTACATCCTATTTTTTATAAAACTCCTTCGATTTGTTTGGAATATTTATAGCTCCTTAGTTTCCTCTATTATCCATCAAATTATTAGGATCCATATCATTAATATCTTTTAGTTTTAGAGAGGTTATTATGGTTCCTTCCTTTTATGGAGTAATTTCAAAACCCCATATATGTTATTTAGATTGGTTAAAACATAAAAAGATAGACATGATCCATTGATGTGGATTTAAATTTATGAAATATAAATCAAGCCACATCTTTTCATTTAGTGATCGGTTCCTTTTTCTTCTTTAGAACTACCAATTCTTATTAATAATGTCACGACCCGTCCTCGAGGCCCGTTCCGTGACTACCCCAAGCCTGCCTTCCATAGGTCAGGGGTTGGCAACTAGCACCAAAGGTGAATTCCAGATAAAAAGGGAAGGAATTGCCTTTATACCTGTAACACACACAATCTGAACACAAGAAGTAGAAGAAACAAGTACTAATATAGAAAAGGAAATTGTTCTAAAGGTAAGTGGTCCAGTATATAAACACAACTGAACAACAGGTAAAAGTACAAGTAAATAGGGAAAACAACTCCTAGATCATCCTTTAGGGAATCCTACCTAAATGATAGGTACAGAACACAAAAAACTTTTCCCTGAGGTATGAACCATCTAGTCCAGCTCTGATCAGCCTCTCGTCCATCACCCTCAGCCTTGATCACTGCTTACCGTCGTCTTCACAGAACACAACAAGGTGCGGGAGAAGCCCGTGCAGGGGTGAGTATAAAAATACTCAGTAAGGGACCCTGAGACCCCCGAAGGTCTCCCAAAATCCACCAAGGATAAACTAGAGAATAAATATACAATAAATAAGTATCAACCAACCCTATTTAGGTATGTCTCTATACATATACCTATGTTACCAATCACAGTCCGGCTCCCACTCATGTTCTCAAGAACAACCCATTACACAAAGGAAGTAACGTCAACCACAATGATGATAATGATTGAAATACAAGACTCCGCTCACACAGGTATTCAACTCATGTAGATAGGGGTAGATATGATTATTTGTAGCCACTAAATCATCTCATCAGTCGAACCCACGTAGGATCCTGGAATAGTATCAGTGTTGTCGAGCCCGCGGAGGATCCCATCATCTCAGTCCCAACCATCCATAGGGTTTCCGCACACAGCACGCTCGATTCCGAGAGGTTCCACTACTCGAGCCATTTGTCGATACCGAAACTACCATGAAGTCTCAATATGATGTATCCCATAGTTCTGTCTCATAATAAGTAACCCAATGCAACAGACGGTGCGACAATCAGACGCTCGGTCTGTGAGTTACTGGCATTTCTGTTCCTGGGGCCCGGCTGGTTTTTACATTCAAACCAACCTGGTAATATCCAAACTATTTCCAAACCTCAAGAGGAGTATTCCAAAAGAATCATCTCACTCTGATAATTCCATCACTACAGGTGGTTCATCAATCGGACACCTATAGCCCAAGAAGAGGGAGAAAATGTGTAAACTGGACAAACGGGTCTGGGTCCAGTATGGCCCAGTCGGACCGACCCGGCCCATCCCAGTCTATTTCGGGGTATGACCAGGTTCGTGATTCCAAATAGGTCTGAGGAAATGGCCTGATTCAGGGGGATGTCCCTACAAAAAGAGACGGCCCGGAACAATGGGCGGCCTGACCCGAGGTGGCCCGGCAGAAGGCGGCCCGACTGACGGCAGCTCGGCCGTGGGCAGCCCGGTCGAGGCGGGCCTGGACGAGGGTGGAGCAGCCGGCTGGCCGGCACGCGGGTCCGGTGGTTGGCCCATGTGGCTGGCGGCAGGCCCGCGTGGCCGACTGGCCACGCATGGGGGGTTACACCCCCTGACTTCTGAAACATCAGTTGCATGGTGTGTCTTCCTGGTAACTATGGGACCCAAAGGGCCCTGCCTTGTCCGGCTGACCGAGCGGCCAGCCGGTTCTAGGCTCCAGCACGGTGCGACGGCACCACGCCCCTCCTCCGCGGCCCAGCTGGCCACGACCCTCTACTGGCCTCTGCGCGGCGTGACGGCGCCGCACGCCTCCTCTACTTCCCGTCGTGGCCACGTCTCTCCTTCCACATGGCACGACGGTGCCACGCCCTCTTGGAGACCCAGTGGTCTTGCACCACAGGTTCGTCTTCGCAGTCCGTCTTCGTCTTCAACAAACAAGAATGTCCAAAGGGAGAGGGTCGGGCCATGTTCATTCGGTCTGAATCCTCCTCGTCATGGCGATATCATTTGGCATATATAATCCAAGGTTTGAACGACAAAGAAAAAGAAAAATAATTCTTCTCAAACCCCTACATCAATTCGATGAAAGTTGACAAATTCACGGGAAATGGGTGGATGTTGATTCGTTGACTTCGGAAAGCATCTGAGGAGGAAGTGTCATCGGCGTTCTTCATAGGCGGATTCTTCTCTTTTGTCTTGGTCGAAGATCAAGAATGGTGTTCGTTGTTCTTCAGAGATGAGGACTGTTCATTGTCGGGAGGATCATGTTCTCCAAAATCTCCCATGTCCTCTCCCATAGTCCATCCCAAATTAAAGTTGCCAACCAACCGATATAAAATAATAGATTTGTCTATTATTTTATTGTTGGCAAGAATTTAAAAAGATTTCAAAAAGATTAATTAATCAAAGAGCTCAATTAATTAATAATGGGAGTTGTTAATTTAATCAGAGAAGTTCAAAAGACTTCCCTCACTTAAAGAGAGTTACATGGGGATTTATACTCATGTGGGTCCCACATAAAAATATCCTCCCAATGGAGGTTATGGTGTGGTGGTCCCCACCTCATAACATCCTCCCAAGGGAGGTTAGGGTGTGGTGGGCCCCACCTTTAACCTCCACTTAGAGGTTTTAACCACCCAACAAATAAAAATAATGTAACACCTTTATTTTTATCTAATTTAATTAAATAACCCATAAACTAACTTTTATTCTCATTAGAACGCAACTGTAGTGAAGGTCATACTAAGAAATCATTGATGTTGCGAGTTCAATGGTGCCCTAATAATTCTATTCTGAGCATCAGTTCAAGATATTTAAAATATCTCTTGTACATTTATTGAACATGCCCGAACAAATCTTCAGAAATTAATTCCAGGCACACCGGGCTTCGGAATTAGGCTCCATCAGAAACTACGGACTCTTAAAATTCCCATGTATTAAATAAAATTTAAATGGAATTTATGGGTCTTAAGATTCTCCCCACCTCAGGGCTTTAAGTCCCCATAAGATACAACTCACACTAGGGAAACAAATGTGGGTACCGAGAACGCATTTGAGCCTCCCGTTCCCATGTGCTCACTTGGAGGTTCCCGTGCTGCCAACGAATGCGCACCAGAGGTATTAACCACCCACGTAGGACCTGCTCCTATAAATCCTCATGCTCCACTAGAATCTCCAGGAAAGTCACCCTATCATCGCTTTCCAGCTTCTCGTGGTCGATGATGGGGGACAGGTCGTGCACGTATCTCCTCAGCTGAGATACGTGGAAGACGTCGTGCACCCGGTGTAACTATGGTTGAAGGTTCAGGAGGTAAGCCATTCCACCTACTCTGCTGAGGACCTGGAAATGTCAAATGAATTGCGGAGAAAACATATCTCCTTGGCCAAATCTCAGTAGACCTTGTCGAGGTGAGACCCATAGAATGACATGGTCGCCAACCTCGAACTCCAATGGTCTCTATCTGCTATCAGCAAAGGACTTCTTCCTACTCTGTGCCATATTCATCAGATCCTAGATGATCTGCACCTTCTCCATCATAGCCTGCACCATCTCTGGTCCCATAAGTACTGACTCCCCTGGGTCAGTCCAGCACAATGGCAATCTGCAAGGTCGGCCGTAAAGTAGCTCGAAATGCGTCATCCTAATGGTGGAGTGGCATCTTTTGTTATACACAAACTCTACCACGGGTAAATGATTCTCCCAGCTGTGACGGAAGTCAAGTACACATCCACGGAGCATGTCCTCAAGAGTCTAAATGGTCCTCTCATTCTGAACATCAGTCTGAGGGTGGAAGGCGGTGCTCAAGTGAAGCTACGTCCCGGAACCCTCGTGAAACCCCTTCCTTAGCCGAGAAGTGAAATGAGCATCACAATCAGAGATGATCGTCGATGGCACCCCATGAAGTCATACGATCTCATGTATATAAAGGCATCCCAAGCTCTCTACTAAACCCTGCTCTCTGATTGGTATGAAGTGAGCTGACTTGGTGAGTCGGTCGACAAAAACCCATATAGAGTCATGTCCTCTGGATTTACATGGAAGTCCCATAACTAAATCCATTGATATCCCATCCCACTTCCACTCTAGGAACTCAAAAGGCTAAAATAAGCCTACTAGAACCTGTTGCTCCACCTTCACCTGCTGACAAATGAGGCATCGTGAGACAAACTCTGCTACTTTCTTCTTCATACCTGGCCACTAGTGTTGTCGTCAGAGGTCCTGATACATCTTCGCCACTCCAGGATGTACCTCTAAAGGAGATGTGTAGAAATCCATCAACACTTCCTCTTGAAGTGAAACTGGTACCATGGTACGTCTTATGAAGAGGATTACATGCTCCCCACCTTCAGAAAACCCATCAGGTGCCTGCCTTGTGGATATTTGACAATTTCGTGTCTCACAGTCAACGTCCCTACGTTGTGCCTCCCTGACTCGCTGAAGAAGTGAAGGAGTGACTATGAGAGACTTTAGAAAGGATTCTCCTTCTCTATCCACAAAGGATATCTGCAATGCAGCCAGCTGCTCAGTCGTCTCTCCATCAAGCTGAATTCCAGATCTCTTACAGAGAGAATCTTCTACCACATTCCCTTTTCCAGGAGTATAGACTATCTTAAAGTCATAGTGCTGGAGTAACTTAATCCATCGTCGTTGTCTCAGGTTGAGTTCCTTCTGCGAGAATATTTACCTGAGACTCTCGTAGTCTGAGTAGACTGTAAAATGCTCGCTCATCAGACAACATCGCCACATCATCTAGATGAATACCACTACTGCTAACTCCAATTCATGGGTAGCATAGTTCTTCTTGTGTTGTCTCAGATGCCGAGAACCATATGTGATCATAGCTCACTCCTGCATCAGGACATACTCGAGTCCTATCCCTGATGCATTATAGTAAACTACGTACCCAACTCCCTCCTCTTCTATCCTCAAGATGCGATCACTTGTCAACCTCTTTTTTAGTTCATGAAAGCTCTGCTAGAATCTCTCTAACCACGCAAGGGGTTTACCCTTCTTCGTCAATGCTGAAAGAAGAGCTGAAACTCTAGAGAAGTCTGGCAGAAATCCTTGATAGTACCCAGCAAATCCCAGAAAACTTCGTACCTCTGTCACACTCCTGGGTGGCTCCCAAACAAGTACTGCTTCGACCTTCGCTGGATCCACTGAATATCCAGCCTCCAAGATGATGTGTCCCAATAAGTGAACCTATCGAATTTAAAAATGGAACTTTGAGAGCATACCATAAAGATGGTTCTCTTAGAGTGTGTCCAGTACTACCTGCAAAAGGTAGGCATGCACCTCCTCAATAGTCGAGTGGATCAGTATTTTGTTGATGAATACTATGACAAAGAGATTGATGTAAGGGTAGAAGATCATGTTCATGAGACTCATGAACACTGTTGGAGCATTGGTTACGCCAAATGGCATAAGAAGAACTCTTAATTGCCATACCAACACCTGAAGGCTATCTTCTACACATCCCCGTCTCGAAATCTAAGATGGTGATAGCCTGACCTAAGGTCTATCTTCGAGAACCATCATGCTCCCTTAAGCTAATAAAAGAGGTTATCAATCCTAGAGAGTGGGTAATTATTTTTCATAGTCACGTGGTTCAGGTGCTGGTAATCAATACAGTGTTGCAAGCTCCCATACGCCTTCTTGTCGAACAAAATCGGGGATGCCCAGGATGAAACACTAGGTCAGATAAATCCTTTCCCCTGCAAGTCCTCCAAATGTTCCCCCAACTCACGAAGCTCGGCATGAGCCATCCGATATGCTGGAGTAGATATCGGAGACGTCATGTGTTATAGGTCAATGTAGAAGTCCACCTCCCTACGAGGAGGTCGTCCTGGTACGACATCAAGGAAAACATCTATGTAATGATCCACCACAAAAGGAAAACTCGGACTCCAGACATCTTTTCTCCTAGAATGAGGCTAGCCAACTGATGTGTGATCGGCTGCCCCCTCATCTGGGTATGTGCATCCTCCACTAAAAAGGATCCCTTCTTGCCAGTGAAGATAAACCTCATCCCATCCTCACGGACTCAACGAATGTTCCTCCAAATACAGTCAATATAAACATGAACTGATGATAACCAGTCCATACCCAAGATGACGTCCTAAGGCCTCGATGCCACTATGAGGAGATCCCAGTCGAAGCTCTCACCTCCTAGAGTAAGCTCACACTACCAGCACTAGTGCGTAATCATCAAGTCTACTCTTTTAGGAGTCTCTAGTCATAAGGATCATGAAAACAGCTCTGTCAGAATCCTTGAGCTCCAAACAAGGGAAGTGGAAATAAAAGAATGACTCGCACTTGTGTCTATAAGTACTACAACAAGGGTGGAGTAGACGTAGATAGTATCTCAAATCATCGCAGGTGCACCGTGGTCGTAGGCCTCAAATTCCTGGAGCTAAGCCCGTCCCTATCTTCCAACCACTTATGTTGGGCGTGAACCTCCTGGTGGGGGTGGTGGTAGGGCCTCGAAATGTCTTCAACCACCTGCTTCTCGGCTAGCTCTTCTGCCACATCCGCCTGCTTCTGGCGGACCACCACGGTCGAACCTCTTCCTCTGCCTGGAATATCCCTCTACTATATACTTCTCATCTGCATAGCTGGTCGAGTATTCATGATCAATATGACCATGCTCACCGCATGCACAGCACTGCCTACTCATCGTATGGCTGGATCTGTCTCGTGTGCCCTACACAACCGAACCTATATCCTGGGGTCGCCCACCTGATGGCCTGGTCCACTTGAACCTCTGTGACATGTGTCTAATACCGGCTACAGAAGGCTCCCCTACATGTTGACATGTGGTGGGTCTCGCTGCGGGTGACTACACTGCAAGAAAACTATCCACTCGAAGGGCTCGGTCCAGCAACCCCGCCTGCGTCAGGATGCTGAGGGAGATCATTGAATCCTTAATCTCATGCATGCGTCCCTGTTTGAAGGACTAAGACCTAAATAATGGGTCTTGTACCATATCCGTGGAGTAGCGTGAGAGTTTGGTGAACCTTGCTAAGTAATGATCTACCATTATGCTACCCTACTGTAGATATAGTAACTCCTGAATCCGCACCGCATGAAGGGTTTCTGAAACAAACTCTGACTAGAATAGACTCTTGAAGTTTGCCTAGAGTGGTGATGCCTCGTCAGACACCTAGAGCATCAGACTCCACCATATGCCTACTGCTGCATGCAGAAGACTCATAGAAAGGATCACCATGAGGTTGGCTGGTGTCCCTACCAATATGAAAACTCTCACAATAGCCTCCAGCTAATCCTCACGAGCCTGTGGGTTCGTCTCTCCCCTGAACCTGGGCGGCCTCTGGTGTTGGAACACGTGTAACACACTTAGTCAGCGTGCACACTCTGCTGTTGGAGCTGTGGGTATTGGTGGCCCAGCGGGTAATGTTACCGCTGGTACCACCGCGATGATGCGGCCTTGCACCGAGGCCTCGTCGCTCGGTGAGCTACCATCTCGTACGAAACTCGGAACCCTGGCTGGCTGCCTACGTGGGGCCATCCTAAAAAGAAAAAGGTGGACTAGGGTCAAAAAAATATACCTGGTGAGCTGACACAAAGTAATCAAGAATAAAACTATTAAAATAAACACACACACAGTCAGTTTTTTCATGCACTGAGTCAGAAATCAAATGTCAGAGTCCTAGTTTATGGATACGTCAGCTGCCGCACCAATACTGGTTTCCCTAAACTGATAACCACACCCAAAACACTTAACACTATTACCATTAAAATAATCAGAGTCCATGTTCTGTGGTTGAACTGACTCCACTAATAACAATTTGTCATGACCCATCCTCGAGGCTCGTGCTGTGACTACCCCAAGACCACCTTCCATAGGCCAGGGGCTGGCGACTATCACCAAAGGAAAACTTCCGATTAAAAGGGAAGGAATTTTCTATATACCTGTAACACACACAGTCTAAACACAAGTTGTAGAAGCAACTAGTACTAATATAGAAAAAGAAAGTGTGCTGAAAGTAAGTGGGCCATTATACAAACCCAACTGAACAACAGGTACAAGTTCAAGTCAAAATGGAAAACAGCTCTAGGATCGCCCACCGGGGTATCCTACCTAAAGGATAGGTACACAAAATGAACAACATGTTTCTAAGGTACACCCCGTCTAGTCCATCTCTGAGCAGCCTCCCATCCATCACCCTCACCCTCGATCATTGTTGACGTCGTCTGCACAGACCACAACAAGGTGCGGGCGAAGCCCGTGCATGGGTGAGTATAACAACACTCAGTAAGGGATCCCGAGACCCCTGAAGGTCTCCCAGAATCCCCCAATGATAAACCACAGAAGAAATATACAATCAGAAAGTAACAACCAACCCTACTTAGGTATATTCCATTACATATACCTAAGTTACTAGTCACAGTCTGTCTCCAACTCTCGAGCCCAAGCACAACCCATTCCACAAAGGATGTAAAGTCAATCACCATGATGATAATGATTGAAATACAAGACTCATCTCACATAGGTATACAACTCATATAGAGAGGGGGTAGAGATGATTTGTTGTATCCACTAAATCATCTCCTCTATCAAACCCACGTAGGATCCTGGAATAGTATCAGCATTGTCGAACCCACAGATGATCCCATCATCTCAGTCTCAGCCAGCCATAGGGTTTCCGCACAAAGCACGCTCGATTCCGGGAGGGTCTGCTCCTCGAGCCAAGTTTCAATACATCAACTACCATGAATTCTTGAGTTGATATATCCCATACTTTCATCTCATCATAAATAACCCAACGTGACAGACTGTGCGTCAATCAGACACTCAGTCTGTGAGTTATTGGCATTTCTATTCCAGGGGCCCAGTTGATTTTTACGTTCAAACCAGCCCGGCCATACCCCAACTAATTCCAAACCTCAAGTGGAGTATGAAAAAAATAATTGTCTCACACCAATAATTCCATCTCCACAGGCGGTTCGTCAATCGGACACCCGTAGCCCAAGAAGAGGGTGAAAAGGTGTAAACTGGCCAAACGGGTCCGGGTCCGGTCTGACCCAGTCGGACTGACCCAGCACAACCCAGTCTGTGATTCCGACTCGGTCTGAGGAAATGGCATGAGTCACGGGGACATCCCTGCCCGAGGCGGCTAGGATGAAGGCAGCCCGGCCGAGGGCGGCCGGGCCGGCTGGCGGCCCGCATTGGCGGCAGCGGCAGGCATGGTCGGGGCCGGCCCATGTGGCTGGCGGCAGGCCTTCGTGGCTGGTGACTGGCCCGCATGGTTGGCAGTTGGCCTGCATGGCTATCTGGCCACACATGGGGGGTTACACCCCCTGCCTTTCGAAATGGTCGGTGCATGGTGTGTCGGCCTAGTAACCACGGGACATGAAGGGTCCCGCCTTGTCTGGCTGACCGAGCGACCAACCGGTTATAGGCTCTGGTGCGGTGTGACGACACTGCTCCCATTCACTACGGCCCACCATGGCCACGCTTCTGCATCACCGGCATTACGCGACGGCGCCACACCCCTCTTTCCTAGCCCGGCTGGCTGCGGCCCTTTCCTGGCCACCGCACACCTCCTCCGCGCGGCGTGATGACACCACGCGCCTCCTCCACGGCCCGTCAGGGCCGCGACTCTCCTTCCACATGGCATGATGATGTCGCTCCCTCTTGGCGACCCGGCAGTCTTGCACCACCAGTTCATCTTCGCAGCCTGCCTTCGTCGTAAACAAACAAGAACAACCAAAGGGGGAGGGTCGGGCCGTGTTCGTGTGGTCTAAACCCTCCTCTTCATGGTGATATAATTCAGAAAAAATAATCTGAAGATTGAATTATGAAGAACAAGGATAATAATTCTACTCAAACCCCTACCTCAATTTGATGAAAGTTGTTGAAGTCGCGAGAAAAGGGAGGACGTCGATTATATGACTTTAGAAAGCATCCGAGGAAGAAGTGTCTTCAGCATTCTTTGCAGGCGACTCCTTCTCTTTTGGCTTAGTCGAAGATCGAGAACGGTGTTTGTCTCTTATCAGAGATGAGGAGTGCTCTTTGTCGAGATGATAGAGTTCTCCAAAATCTCCCAAGTCTTCTCTCAATGTCCTACCCAAATGAAAGCTCCCAACCAACCAAAATAAAATAATAGGTTTCTCGATTATTTTAATGTTGGAAAGAATTTCAAAAGATTTCAAAAAGATTAATTAATTGAAGGAACTCAATTAATTAATAATGGGTTATTGGTACTTTAATGATATAAGTTCAAAATCCTTCCACCACTTAAAGAGAGTTTCATGGGGGTTTATACTCATGTGGGTTCCACCTAAAAATATCCTCGCAAGGGAGGTTATGGTGTGGTGGGTCCCACCTCATAACATCCTCACATGGGAGGTTAGGGTCTGGTGGGCCCCACCTATAAACTTCACTTGGAGGTTCTAACCACCCAACAAATAAAAATAAAGTAACACCTTTATTTTTACCTAATTTAATTAAAAACCCCATAAACTAACTTTCATTATCATCAGAATGCAACTATAGTGAAGGTCTTACTAAGAAATCATCGATGCTGCTAGTTCAATAGTGCCCTCCGAATTCGATTTCGAGCACCGGTTCAGGAGATTTAAAATCTCTCTCGTACGTTTATTGAATGTATGCAAAAAAAACTTCAAAAATTGATTCCGGGTACACCGGGCCTCAGAATCAGGCACCTTAAAAAACTGTGGACTCGTAAAATTTCCATATATTAAAAAACATTTTCGACGGAATTTCAGGTTCTTTAAAAATAACTTTTTTTTTCACCTCAACATCATTTTCATATTCTTATTGTTACTATTATTCAAGTAAGAATAAGAGTTTGTAATATGCTCTAAATATTTTTGAAAAATAGTGACGCATGTAATGGTGATGTTTTTTATATTTATACACCAAATTTTTTACACTTTTATCATTATTTTAACTATTCTAATTTACAATATAACATAACCCCACCCATTGGATGACCACCTGGTCTAGCAGTAAGTCGATTATCCAACCCCAAGCATACCTCAAATAGTCCAAAGACTATACACATGCACTAAAATTTCATAACACCCATATGGGAAGATAAATCCTATAATATTATAAAGATGCACTTTTCTTCATAAATGTATATATAAAAATGAAAACCATATATGTTACCAACCATAGTAAAAAATGAATAAAAATCCTATTAAATATACATATAATGTAATAAATATAAATTTCATAAAATAAGTGAAATGTATAAGCCCCAATAACCCAAGATAAAAAACAGAGCTCGAAAAAAAAGAGAAATGTTCTTCACTTCACAATAACCCCAAAAAATAGAACTAGTAATGAACACCACCAGAATCATCTATTTTCTAACTCCACTATCATAACATCAACCAAAATCTCTATTTAACTACATGTCATCTACAAAAACATAACATGTGTGGGAACTGGGCCTATATATGAGATAACATAAATAGGCTCATTTTGACACTCCACGAATGGAAAAGAGATGTAGGATAAATAGTCACCTAAAATAGATAAAACACGTGTATGTTTTAGGAGAAAAAATTGAAAGAGTTTAAGAATAATCTTAGTATTCACTACTCATTATAAAATTCATACATATAAAGAGTATTTAATAACCCAAAGAACTTCCGAAAAAAATCACTCAAACTACCTCAGAAATGTGACCTCCATGTCATCCCTCTATAATAGTAGTAGGTGACACACACCCTAATGAAGTTTTATTGTTAGATATGGGGTGAAAAACACCTATAGAGGACAAATGAATCTTAGTTTCATGTATAAACTGGTTGTGGGGTTACCTACTATATATGGGAGGATCCATACCATAGAATTGATAAACTTCTAAAAGGTTTACCAACCTCATGTTAGCTCCAACCATCTCAATAACTTTCTATTGTCATCTCAATAAGGAAATGGAATGTTAATTGTTCAAACTCCTCAATGATATCCCATGTTGATTAATGGATCTAAACCAATTCACCCTACTTGAAAAAACACAATGAATTAACTACATATGAAACCAAAAATAAACTACCAGGTGAAAATATCTATAAAATAATAATAAATTTCCGAAAAAAGTTTACTTTAGAGTACATTGTATGTAAGTGTCAATATTAGCTCAGTACATGTCATCATGGATGATTTAATCTCTTATCAAATTAAATGTATATTCCTAATGTTACATATTCCCTCATTTGTTTAGAGTCAATCTAGACCTCCTTCCTAAAGGATAGAGGTCACTGGGACTTTACCAATGATGATCGCATTTGTATATTGGATGTGGGAATAAATGTTTGGGATCGTTTTACCCTATTAAGGGGTACATTTTTTCTAATTCAACATTATATTATCTGTTTATGAATTTTTCATTAATCTCTATAGGTACTAATATTACTATTGGTTACCATAATCCATGATATTTTTCAAAAATCAATCATATATAGGACCATTTGTATATATCTTATGTTTCCCATATTTCCTTTACATGGTGATTATGTAGTATATAAATCTGGACTGCTGGTTTCTCTAAGATTCATCACTATCCATGAAGGTGGTAGGTAATGTGATGCTAGGATCAAGACCATGATAAGGGATTATTATATATCCTTATGAAGTAATCAATACCCATGTAGTACACTAATACTTAATAGGTCACATTGTACTTTTTATGTCCATGTTATATAAACTATAGTGGTTCCTTTTATGTTTATGCATCAATTTCTACTTCTATTTTTAAAAGATAACTGTAGGGTACCTCTAGGTGAAAGGTGACAAAAGATATTGTTGTGAGACTTATGTATGAGTGGCCCTTTCTAGTTAATGATATCTATTGGTAACTAATGAATATAGGGCAAGATTAAATATTATACCTATTTGAAGGAACAATTATCTTCTTCTAATTATTCTATGAGATAATGATATGATCATCACATAATTAATAAGGAGATAGGTCATGTTGTGATCATCACATAAGGCATCTTATGCTTATCACATAAGGAATAATTTTTCATCCAATTATTTTCATAGAGGGAATCTTATTCTCACTACCTTAGAATGAATATGATATCATATCATTGTCATGTTGGGAATCATTAACTCATAAAATAAGAAGGCTTGTCATGTTTGGGATATACAACTTCTTGAGGAGGGATAATATGGGAGTGGTGATAGAATTTAACCATAGGGAAGCATCTTATATATCATATTGAAATAAGAATAAAAACTCATGTTGATTGAGTTTTATACTTTAATGTCATATGATTGTACAAGTCCATGTAGAAAAAAATCATGTGGTAAGAATGATGTTCTATGTTATTTAAAGTGTTATTGTCAGGACTAATTGGTGAACGAGTCCTAATAATGGTTTTAAGGGACTTATGATTGAAATTCCCATTTTGGTTGTTCGTATTTATTTGTAACTGAATAGAAGAAGGTATAATTTTTCCATACACCTAATTGGAGTAATTTATATGGATGATGACATCTTTTCTATTGTTAAAGAGGAAATGAAGGTAAATTGGAATGTATTGGGATTACGCCTAGGTGGAGGCACATAAATGAATTCCTACCTCATGTTTGTTAGTATCTTGATGGGGAAGGGAGAATAAAATGATTTTGGATTACACATAATAAGAATCCTATAGATGGATCTCCACCTCATATCTTTTCATAATAAGATAGGGAAGGGATTCTATAGTATTTTGGGTTTACATATAGTGTGATAACTGTATATAGATATCCACCTTATATATATTTGTAATTATATGTGTATGTAAGGCTATAATGTTATGGGTTTACAAGTAGTTTGAGTCTTATAGGGGCATCTCCACCTCATGATAGTTGGTAACTAGATAATGAAGGGAGACAAGAAGGTTTGGGGATTATGACTAATAGGATACCCATAGATGGATATCCACGTCTTAGTTTTTTAGCAACTAGATGAATAAGGGATGAAGGAATGTTTAAAGAATGTACTTAGTAGTATACACATTGTATTCCATTGAAGAATTGAGTAAAATAAATAGAACCACTAGCTTTTAGGTCTAACAGGTTTCTTTATATTGGTCGTCCATGTTGAGAATCTTGAACTAGGATATGTTTCATCAGTTTTATCATAAAAGGAACCCTCATTATCAAGGGAATACATGGGTGTTATTAATGTGAGTGTCCCATCACCTAGGGAGAAAATTTATGAAATTCCATTAATCAAAGAAATACAGGATTGAAGTGGGTATCTCAAGAATACATGGCCTAATTGTGTGTCTCAAGAGGCTATGGAGGAGGCCTTAATAGATGGGTGACTAGCATTCTTATAAAATGGGTTTGTTGTGTTTTTGACCTGGGTGTAAGAAGTGCCCATATAAGAGACCTTGGAAAAGTGGCTCCTAGATATGGGAACATGGGAGAATTGGCACCCTACTATAGATGGCATGGGTATAATGTGTTCATAGAAAGGAGTTATTGGAATTTTCTAGTTTTAATGCTAAAAAATCATTATTCATCAAGTTAAATTGTGTTTAATTATGTTTTATCATGTCTACATATAATCTTAATCTACTATGTTTTTATTTTATATCATAATATAGGTTATCAAAATAATAAAAAGGATGAGTCGTCATTAAGATGGATTCACTATTGGACATATCACTAATGAAAGGAAATCATCAATTTTTGAGTTGCCATTAAGGTAGGAACACTATTTTTATGCCCCACTGTCAAGTATCTCGCCGTCAGCAAAGATGTTGAAATCCGAAAAATGACAAAACACCATTATTCAACCCATAGTCAACAGCCCCTTATATTTTTGATAATGTTTGAGTCACCATCGCATCAAGACACTATCAAGATCAATCAATAATTTTCACAAAGTATTAGTTAACATTGGTATGGTCCACTGCTATGTCAACCTATAGTCTTATACAACTCACCATCATGTTTATATACCACTAGAGTGACCTACCACTATATAACTCACCATTCTTGTGTCACCGCCCTGAAGAGAGTCACAAGATAAGCCCAATACAATAATCCAATTCTCCATTAGACCAAGTTTCCTTTCAAAGACACTGTTTTACTAGGTCTCTATTGATAGTCATCGTCAATTCTCCATTTTTCATTTTTAATTCAAATTTCTTTCTAGTGGAAATTGTTGTAACATTTAATGCAACTGATTAAGTTGATAAAATTTAGTAGACAACATTAAAATCATTGTCAAAATTTAGTATGAGGTATGAGGTACCCTGATGAATTTGAGATCATTATCTATGGTGACTGAATTGTATAAAAAATACCTTATCAAAAAGGTATAAGGACAAGTCATGAAGTCATTTTATTGAGAAAAACAAATAAAATACCATCTTTAGATATAAGAATATAATAATAAGAACTAAAAGAGACGAACATTTTGTAGAAAAATACTAATAGAGGAGAATAACTCCTCACCAAAATCAATACCAAAATGGGAATAGAAGTCAGAAGCTCTCACAATGATATGTTTTTTGTATGTTTCTATAAGTCAACTTCATATGCACATCTAGATAGCTTATATGAGTCACAAGCTACATTGCCTGTTATATAGATCTTTCTATCTCTCTTCTTTATAACTTTATCTTCTTGTTCAGTATTTTTACAATAAGATTATTGTGTGTGTGTGTATCTTTTCTTTGAACACACACTAACTCATGTAAAAAACTAGAAGATATATATATATTCACAATCTATATTTTACAACTAACATTCCCACTTATAATAGTCGAAGAGGACCATGTGTGGCCTATTTGTTTTTTCACTCCCACAAGAACTGTGGAAGAGTATTTGGTGTCAAGTTTAGATGTGTATGATGTTTATTACCCTGATCCATTGTTGGGGCCAAATTTTATTCATATAAACTGCTTGGAAGCAAGTGATTTCTACGTGGAGAGGATTAAGTCTCAACATGATATGGGACATCATGTTGAAATTCGACTATGTTCTTTCAAGTTTAGTATTTTTAGTTTTTGTTTACATAAATTAGAAAACATAACATTGATTTTATAGTTAATTATAGATAGTTTTCATATTAAAATTTTATTTCATAGACCAATTTCAAAATATTGTGTAATAATTCATATTTTTTAATTGAGACATACCCACTCTTTGATAAATCCTTCAAATAACCAAATATTTTATAAATTGCTCCTTTAGTCAACTGAGACAATTTTATTTCAAATTTAGGACTTTTAAATAAATCATCTAGATATAAATTTGGATAAGAACTAAATCCACCCTCTCTTGAGTGTCCTACACCGACCAATATTTGGTATCAAAGGTTATTCCTTTTTGGGTTTTAATGTTGTACATGTTTTTAAATATTTTCAAATGAGATTTTAGATTTATTTTAAAGATATCAAAATTTCATAAAGATAGAAATTTGTAATTTGTTAAAACCTATTTTTATTCTTTAAAATTAAAAATAGATTGAAGGGTGATGCTACAAATAGACCTCCATTTTTCAATGGAAAAGGTAATGCTCAGGGGAAAATCAAAATGAAAATGCATTTGAAAATCATGGGTTTTGAAATTTGTTCATCATTTGTAGATGAATATAAGATCCTAGATACATCTAGAAGTACTTGGCATGGCCCAAATAAGGAATTATATAACAATAACAACAATTCATTGAATGCCTTATATTAGGATTTATGTGATAAAGGTTTCAATAAGATTTATTCATGTATAACAGGCTTTGATATTTGAGATACATTATCTATTTCACATGAAGGAACCACTAATGTTAACGAAATGAGGCTTAACACGTATACTATTATATATTATAACCTAAAAATGAAGCCTGAAAAATCTATCTCTGACATGTACCTCAGGTCCAAGAAGATTGTAACTATAATTAGTTCTTAGAGAAATCCAGTTGAAGCCAAGGAAAAAACATGCAGCTACACGGATTTTTACTATAAAGATGGAGAGGGACCTCAGTGTCAATAAGAGAATCTTTAGACATTAGTACTTTTCCTGTTATAGAATTAATAGGCAAACTGATAATGTATGAGGAAGAGTTTATGGTTAATTTAGAATAAGTCGATGAACCTAAAGGAAATCCAGTAGTTTTCAAAACCATTGGATCCAAACAAAAAGATAAAATTCATGTTCATATTGAAATTTCTAAGAATAAAAATTCTTAAACTGATAGTGATGAGTAAATTGATCATATATCCAAGAGATTCAAGATATAATAAAGAAATAAAACATTCTTTTGAAAGCTTAGATACACATAGAAATATGAAAATAAAGATAATCATAAAAAGTATTGGAAAAAAATGAGAAAAAGAAAGAGATAATACACTATGAATGAAATAGAAAAGGGGAAGTGAATGCAGACTATCCAAAATTGAAAGTTAATTAGAAATAAGAGTGTAATCAGAGAAAATAAAAGAAGGATATGAAGGATACATGGAGTGCTTATGAAGACTGATCTAGTGAATCTGAATCATCTCATGATGAAAATCTTGAGGAAGCCAACATGTGTTTAGAGGAAAACACATCTATGGTTACCGTAGTATCTTTTTCACAAAACTATAACTGTTATAGAGATGAACTTGAATATAACTGTTAAGAAATTTTGACCAATGAGGAAATGTCTAAATAGTTTAAAATTCTTGAGGATAATTTAAATGAGATAAAATATAAATATTAATATAAATATAAATCTCTCAAGAAACTACATGATATTCATACTACTATTAAATATAAACTCAATATAAGAAAGGAGAATAATTCTCAACTGCTCTATAAGAATACTAACCTTAAACTCTCTATTAAGAAATTATAGAGGGATCTAGAAAAAATTCAAATTGTAAAAATAACATGGTTAAAATGGTTCAAAAAAATTTTCTCGTAAATATATTGCTTGAATTTGTTACCAATCTGGGTGAGGAAGTTTTTTTAAATACAATTTTTTTTCCAATACAAGAAAATTTGGTTTTATGCCCATATCTGAAAAAAATGTATGTTCTAGTGATTTAATATATTTTACGGCTTCTAATTATTTTGGACCCAATATGTTTATTTTTCTAAAAAAATTAAAATTATTACTGGAAAACCATGAAACTAATGTGGGTGCCTAAATCCTTAATCAAAATTTTTAGTGGACCCCATAAAATCCATGTACCCATGTCTTGTGTTGTTTAAACTATTTTTTTTTTGAATTTTGTTTGAAGAATTCATGTAACAGCTTTTGGAACGTGGATAGTGGGTATTCAAGACATACAATTGGGGACTACTCCAGATTCAAGAAACTCATGAAAATTTAGGGTTTACTTTTCACCTTTGCTGGAAATACAAAAGGGGAAACTATAGACCTCAATCGAATTGGTATCAACAATCCATTTTTAATTTCTAGTGTTCTTTATGCTGACGGTCTAAAGTAAAATCTTCATTGCATTTCATAGTTATGTGATGATGGTTTTCTTGTTAAATTTTAAATTGATTCTTGCAATGTTTTCAATTATATGATTTTATCTTTTCTTATTTTAGAAAGGAAATTGTGAATGATGATAATATTAATTCCCTAGACTCATAGAATGTTTCTTATTTAAGTGTCTCTCATAATGAATCCTGGATCTAACATATGATCCTAGGCCATTGTAACATTAACTCTCTTAGAAACCATACTAGAAAAGGGTTAGTACAGAATCTACCTAAACTAGATTTTCCAAATGAAAACGTCTGTAAAACTTATCAAAAAGTAAAACTGCATAAAATATATTTTAAACCAAAGAAAGAAGTTTCAACTTCTCATCCTCTTGTGTTGGATCAATGGTTTTGATTGTGCATTCTAGATATTCAAGTTTAAATGGTATGAACTATGTTTAAGTTCCAGTATGTGACATTTAGAGGTATACTTGGACCTTTTTTTAGCTCATAAAAGTGAGTTTTATTATTATTTCACCAAGTATGCTTGATCAGTAAAAAACTTAATTGGACTTAGAATCACAAACCTTAAGACTTTACCCTAGACAAGAGATTGAAAACGTAGAATTTGAATTTTTCCCCCCAAATGGATATAGTCATAACTTTTCTACTTCTAAGACACCCCTATAATGTGGAGTTGTATAAAGGATAAATAGAACCATACAAGAGAGATCTCATAAAATGATTAGTGAATTTTATCTACCAATTCATTATTGGGATGAAGCTGTAAATAAAGTTTTCCATATAATAAATAGAGTTTAAATTTAACATATCCCAAATAAAACCCCCTATATGATTTGAAATAATAGAAAACCTAAGGTTATTGACTTCAAAGTTTTTCGTTGAAATGTATTTTTTATTAATTCAAAAAAAATCTTGAAATAGTTTCCTAAAAGTGTGATGAAGTAATTTTCCTAGGTCATTAAATCTCTATTAAAGACCATAGAGTCTTTAATAAAAGAAACAAATGTGTGTAAGAATATATGGATGTCAAATTTGATGAAAAAGTTACACATGAATCAAAAGCCTGCTTATAAAATATTGAGGATAATTTGTTGAATCCAAAAAAAAAATTTAAATCGTCTAATTTAGTTTCTAATCATACAAGAATATAATATAGTTCTAAAAAAATATCCTGATTCTAACCAAAAGAAACATGAACCTATAAAAGAACCTGAAGTGACCAGACCTTCCTTTTCTAGACCTCTTATAACTCAAAAAACAATCCTTTTAGATTTTTTAGTTAGAGACATTGAAAAAAGAACACATAATATAGATACTCTAAGAAACAATTATGAACTTCAAGCCTATTTTTCATATATTGAACATAATAACATCAATGATGTGATAAATAATGAATTATAGTATATGGATATACAAGAAGAATTAAATCAGTTTCAATGAAGCTAAGTATGGAATCTTTTTTATAGTCCTAAATACACCTTGACTATAGGAACTAAATAGGTTTTTATAAACAAATTGGATGAAGATGGAACTACAATATAATATTAGACCAGACAAGTTGCAAAAGTTTATAGTCAAGAAGAATAAATATAGTATGAATAAACCTTTTCACCAGTGGACTGCCTTAAACCCATTTGAGTACTACTAGCTTATGCAACAAATTTAAATTTCAAACCCTAGAAAATGGATTCCAAAAGTACATTCCCAAATGGCTACAGAGTTCATGACATTTTTTTGGAAAACCCCCTGGTTTTATAAATCATTATTTTCTAAATCATCTTTTCAAGTTAACAAAATCATTTTTTTTAAAACAAGTTCCTAGAATTTAGTATGATCGGATCATCAATTTTATTATTTCTAAAGGTTTTTCTAATTATATAGTTGATCTTACTCTTTTAATAGAAATAATCTCTAATAATTTTTTATTAGTCAAATCTATGTTGATGACATTTTTTTTATCTTCAAAAAAATAATTATGTATTGACTTTTTAAAAATGATGCCAAATCTGTTTCGAATGAGTTTAATGGGTGAACACAAATTCATTCTTGGATTTCAAATTTTTCAAAATAAGGATGGTATTATTTTAAATCATATTAAATATACAAAGGATATTTCAATACATTTTGGATTAGATATCACTAAAATCGGTTATACTCTTATGAGAACCACCTATAAATTTGATCTTGATTATGATTGAAAATGGGGGGATCAAACCAATTACATAGGTATGATTTGAATTCTTCTCTAATTAAATTCTATCCAAATACATATCATATTTAGTGTATGTATGTGTGATTATTTTCATGAAAATCATAAATAGTTACAACTTCTTTTAGTCAACAGAATTTTTAAATACCAAAAATATAATACCAACTTTAGGTTGTTCTACCCTATAGGACAATCATTTTACTTATTTAGTTATTCTGATGGTGATTGGGTCATTTCAAATTTGATATAAAAGGAATATTTGGAACATGTCACTTATAAGAAACTATATTGTTTCATGGTGTAGTATAAAACAAACTTTTGTTTCTTGTCTACTTATAAAGCTGAATATGTAGTTGCTGATATTTATTATGCCAATATTTTGTGGATTAAACACACATTACTATACTATGGTTATCGATTTTGGAATTCCCCTATAAACATTGACAACACAAGTTCTATTAACACTTCTAAGAACCTAGTTTCTCATTCTAAAATAAATGGTACAAATGTAAGAACTCAATTTTTGAGAGATCATTATCAAAAAAGTGATATAACTCTTGGATGCATTGAAAAAGAGTATCATCTTACTGATATTTCTATTAAGCAATTAAATTCAAAGAGAATGAGTTACATCAAAAATTTGTTGGGGATGATCAATTTTTTATGACGTGCCATTGGGACTCAATGTTGATGACTCGCTATTGGGACTCACCATTTATGACTCACCATTGGGACTCACTGTTGGGAATCACCATTTATGACTTTCCATTGGTAATCCCCGTTGATGACTCCCCGTTGGGACTCATCGTTGATGACTCACTGTTGCGACTCACCGTTGGGAAAAATGATAGATGACTCACCATTAAGACTCACCATTCTGTCTTACTATTATTTACCTTTTCATTTCTCTCACTCAAACATAAAAAGTCGCTTTTATTTATTTAACATTATTTTATTCTGAGTTTTTTATTTATGATATTTAAATCACTAAATGATAAAAATTTAATCGATCCAAATCACTTCTCACTTACAATTTCACTCTTTTCCCAATACCAAACCTTTATCTCAAAAACCTCAACATCCTTCTTCCTTCAACCCAAACCCTATGAATCTTTTAAAATATCTCAAGTAATGTCTTTCTTTTAGAAGACACCATATGAGTCTCATCATTTGAAGAAGAAAAAAATGTAACTCGAGTGATCCCAGATCCAATCCGATTATCCCTGAACACACAAACCGAATTGTCATTCTAGAAAATGAATTGTATTCCTACTGGATATTGTCAACTATATACCTTTTGAAGAAATTGTTCAAATAACAAGGTATATAGGAATGGTTCTCCAACAAAAATGACAGCTATATCTAAGGATATTTCATGAGTTTTATCAGTACGCAGATTTCACACTCATGGGAAAAAATGAATATCGAAAAAAGTTCAGAATATGAGGAAAAGGATTGAATTTTATTCTAGGTAATGAGTTGATTGTTTAAACATACCTCCTGAATGTATTTATGAAGAACATTAAGGTAGTGCTCCAACAATAAGTGAAATATTTCATTATGAATAATCCTTGTTGATCTAATCGAATATCAGATTACCAGAATACCCATAGCCGCTAAACATGATGGATAATTTAGATTGTTGTTTAAATTTCATCAACATAATATTTTTTCTAAGGAAGCATGGATTTTCCCCTTTAAAATATTAGGATGTTTATTTAATTTATATTATGATAGAAGGATAAAAAATCAACCTATAAAGATACCATATGGTTCAAATATGTGTTATGATAAATCCAAATTCAAATTCAAACTCCCTTTTCTATTCAGAGAAAATTTCTGCCATGTTGAAAGCTCTTGTACATTGAATGATGGTGGGAAATCTATCCCAGATTGTTATGAATTTTTCATTAACAAGGATATATTCAAAATAATGAAGATAAGAGGGAATTCTTGGAAGAAATAGTTGGTAGTATAAAATGAGAAATTATATCATGACTTTAATCCATTTCAACACCCCCGCAAAACCAAAGGATATAGTTAATCCTATTTTAGGACCAGATGAGGTTGTATGGTATTCAGATTAAGACGAAAAAAGAAGTTGAAGAAGATGTAGAAAAATAATCCTCTCTTGATGATAGAAGTAACCCTGAAATTTTATGACGTCCTAAAGGAATTACATTTGGATCACCTGGCCCTCCAAATGATCATCCAACCATAGAAAATATCTTAAGGCATGATGATGATTAATTGAGAGAATATGTTGATATTGAATATGATTGTGGAAGTGGAAGACAAGAACAAAAATTCAATAATGATAAAGATGAAGAGAATGAAGAAGAAGAATAATAGGATTATTAAGAAGGGTAAAAATAATATAGTGGTGAAACTGGTAACCGGTCATATCATCTTGATAGTGATCATGGTAATGATGCTGAAACTCAAAATCTTGCACAAACCGGTTTAGTGAAAAAGGATCCAATTCTGGAATCTCATAAGGATATAGACTCAGTTTTAGTTAATGATGAACTTTTTTTATGTTCAATTCCAAGATCATGTATATGTTTAGAAGGAAGAACCTATTGAGGTAGAGTGACACTATCATAATGTTAAAGTTAAAACTCTTACTCCTTTTGATATTTTATAGTGGATGAATGGGAAAGATTTCTTGGATAATTCACACTGGTCATGGACTATCTAGACATTGATGTTGAGGAATTTGATACTTGGTGATCCATGATTGAAGAATTGTATCTTTCTTAGAGATCTCAAGTTGGGATAGATCTACGATTAGATCCTACTCCTTAAGATGCACATTTTCCTATTGATTATTTGAGTCAGAATGATTTCAATGCTTTTAAATAATAATAGATATCAAATATGTAAAATATCTTTTTAAATCAACTAGGTCCAATATCAATTCTTAGTGAAAGCAATGCTACTTTCATTTTATAGAAATTTATATCACAGCTTCAATTACCAATGGTTTCTAATTTACAAGAAATAATAATTGAGAATAAAAGGATTAGTGATGAACCAGATAATCTCATTCCCGTAGTAGAAGGCATGACATATGAATATAGGGAATTGTTGGATAATTTTTTAAATAGAATTGGAGATACCTATATGGAGTCTTCTCAGGATGCTACACCTCATCCTTTAGTACTTGAATTGGTTCTTTTAAGATCAGTAATTAGTGATGAAGTAAAAGGTGCATCAACCTCAGTTAATCCTCCTTCGAAGACTCTTGACTTTAATATTCATAGATCAGGGGTGAAGAAAGAGCTTCCATAATTGATATGTGGTGTTATGTATCTGGACTTCAGTAAAATACAATTGAACAGTGGTCATGTGAATGGAATGGTAAGGAATTACATGATAGAGTCCAGAATAGATGAGGATCCCATCATAAAAAGGAGGATTATTACTTATCCAGGACATACACAAAACATCATCTCAATTATCATTTTAAATTATTCACTATGAATTTATGGATTCCTCTATAAACCAAGATTTCATGGAATAGGTTAGACAGATCAAGGAGATTACATATTCATTTCAAAAGATCATAGAAAAAAAGGATTACTTTATTATGGTAGTGGATAAATGTTAGAAGATTATATAGGATTTTATCAACCTCTTTAAGCCCTACTTTCATGTTCAGAGAACTTCCATTGTAGCTCTAGAGGCCTTCACAATTCTACTTGTCACTAAGAATTTTCTGCCATGTTCCATGTAATGGTCTATTGATCCTCAGTTCATATTTGCCTTCACTCGAGATCCTTTTATTACTTTTCCTCCAACCCTTCATCTTTTTCCCCTCTCTCCATCTCAGGAACATCGTCATCTATGGAAAATTATCTATTGAGAACAAAAATTCCCTCCTACTTATACTCGAAGTATTACCTCTATAGTGCCTTCTAGGGTGTCTATCCTTTCAACCCGCACCTAGAGAAAAATCCATCAACTATATACCTTGACCACTTTTGTCCCTCCTATTCATCTACCTAGATCTTCTGATATAGGAAATGTATCCATGAATTCTTCCTTTGTGAAAACTTGATTTTTTTAGATATTTCATTGATAGGGTTGTATTTTGAGCTTTTTAACATACAATGTGTTATCTTTTTGTCATCTAATATATTATCTCTTTCCGTCCATTCTATCATATTTTTCTCTTGTAATTTGTTAACTTTTTGATAATCCCAAAATGGGGAGAATGAGTATGGAATTTAACCGGAGAATAAGAATATGTATGGTATTTTTTATTCTCTGATTGTTTCTATCTTATAATTTAATCTCTCATGTTCTATATGACATGTTCCACAGAACAGTTTCTGTTTGTATTTTGATCATTATGAATGACATGTTGTGTTTTGTATAGTACCTTGATTTCTGAAAATCATTAAGGGGGATATTGTTGTAATCCTCTATTATTAATGATCATAAATCATGCTTCATCAAGTTAATTTTTGTTCAATTATGTTTGATCATGTTTATAAATAATAATATATTGTTATGTTAGTATTTACATTATAAGAGATGTTGGAATAATATGGAAAAGGATGAGTCCCCATTATGGGGGACTCACTGTTGGACATCTCACTGATGGAATAAATTTGGTTATGTATGATTTACCATTATAGCAGACTCTCTGTTGAGATATATCACAGTCAAGTATCTCACCATCGGCATATATGAGGAAATATGAAAATGGAGGAGAAACTATTATTCAACCCACAGTCAACAGCCACCCCAAATTTTTACAATGTATGAGTCACTATCATATCAAGCCATCGTCAGGCTCAATACAGAACATTCATAAAGTATGAGTTACTATTGGAATAAGCCACTTATAAGTCAATATAATGTCTGATACAAGTCACTATCAAGTCGACCTACAACCAAAGTGACTTACCACTATTTGACTCACAATTCCTAAGTCTCCTATCCAGATAGAGTTACAAGTTAACTCCAATACACTGTTCCAATTAACCATCATACCATGTCACCGTTCGTAGAAACCTTCAATTCTTCCTTTTTCATTTAAATTATATTTTTTTTATAATAGACATATTTGTAAAATTTACTACAACAAAATAAAATAATAATCTTTTTTTAGACGACATTAATATCATTTTTAGAATACAGTATGTATGAGGTACCAAGATATGACTATGATCCTTATCTATGTCTAATATAGTGAATAAAAAAAATATTTGATCAAAAAGGAAGAGGGACATGTCATAATGTTGTGAACTTGAGAAACACACTAATAAATATAACTTTGGAAATAAGAAGATACTTCCTAGAAATCAAAGTGAAGAAAATTTTGCATAAAAAACTAATAGTGGAGAAGAACTCTTCAATCAAATCAATACCTCATAGGAAATTGAAGGAAGAAGGTCTCAAGAGGCTTTTTGTCTATTTATAAAAGTCGTCTAATGCTGCAGTTCAAGATAACCTCCAGGAGTCTCAAGATGCATTGTTTATCACACAAAGTATTCTAACTCTCTTATCTCTAAATTTTTTTATTTTTCAATTTTTTACATTACAAGTAGTGTGTTTCAATATCTATTCTATGAAAATACACTGACTCCTATGAAATATTAGAAGACACATAGTTATCATCGCAATCTATCTCTTGCACATAACATTCTCCCAGATAATAGTGGAAGAGTTCCCTATTTGGTTTGTTTGTTTTTCCACTCCCAAATTTTTTTGGAAGAGTTAATATAGACAAAGAAAATTGTTTATGCTAATTTTACCTTGATCTGGGGTGTGGATCAATGTTTTTTAACATAAAATTCTTGGTAGTAGGTGATTGAAAACTGGATAGTATTAAGTATTATCATGAGACTAAACCTCTTGTTTAAATTCTTTTATGTCGTTTCTATTTTAGTTTTCCCTATTTGTGTTTATTTAAATTAGTAAACATCACATCACTTTGATAGTAAATTTTACATAGTTTCCATATTAGATTTTTCTTTTATAGATCGATCCCAAAAGTTAAAGTAATATTTCATACTATTTTAACTAGAACCTAATCAATCTTTGAGACATATTTTGAATAAAAAAATCATTCATAAATTTCTTATTTTGTTAACTGGGAAATTTTTTCTTTCAAATTGTGGACTTCTAAATAAATATTTTAGACTAAGATTGTTTTTGAAACTCAATTCACCCCCCCCCCCCCCCCTTGAGGGACTTACTCTGACCAATATGAGTAATTTTCAAAATGGTTCCCAAGTAATATATGTCATTTAGATCATCATAAAGAAGGGACCTAGAAAAATTTCACCCATGTATGATACATAGGTGAATTATCATGTAGTTGATTTGGTGGAATGGTTGAAAAATACAATGGTACAATTTCATCTAGGAGAATGGGAACCCAATTTTTGGTGACTTGGTGGTTGACACAGGTTGTTAGTGAACAAGTGGTATCTACCCATGTTAAGGAGTTCAAGTTGACTAAAACTAAAGGAATAAATTTTGTTAGAAAGTAATGGTCCTCATAATTCCTCTTCATTCTCCTTAGGATTTCATTTTTATTTTAACTTTTAGAGTTGACAGAAAATAAGGTGAAATGATACGATCTTCAAGCTCTAATTTTCTCTCAGTCCAGCTTCCCATGTCAATGCAATGTAAAAAAAAGGATTAATTTGGTCCCTTATATAGTAAAACCCTCTCATGGTCACATAAAAACCTCTTATTCCTTTTTATATGTTCTTAGTACATAGTTCTATATAATGGAACAAACATATTGGTTCAGCAGGGCATTTAGTAGTAGGGAATGTGGATGAGGTCTCCTTAAGAAAGGAATGTGAGGTAGGGTGATTGTCCAGTATGGAATGTAATGATAAGTGTGAAAGGATAAGTGTATTCTATGTGCATAGAAAAAGGTTCCCAAGTTCCCACAGATTAGGTTCTGGTGAAAACTTCCATGAATTTAACAAAAATACTACCTATAAAAAGACTTCTATAAAATTAGATAAAAAAGTGATTTTTCTCTACTAAAAGTTATATTAATGTTTTAGAAATGATATATGATGGAATCTATAGGTTTTCCCAATATTAGTTGTTTTTTAGTGAAACAATCCACTAAAAGACCTTTAATAATAGATTTTATTATTTTAAAAACCATTTACATCAGTAATGGGTGAAATACAAGGAATAATCCTGAGGGAAGGTTCTCAAAAACCACATCACTAGATCGGGAAATGTTTTTTAGAAATATTTATCTATTACTGTGTGAGTAGTCAAATGACACATTGAGATCCCATTTGTGTCTTCTTCATAAAAGAAAATATATATCTTCCCGAACATGACATGGGTTATCCAAGTGAGGAAGGTATCCTATAATTCATAGAAAAGTGTGTGCAATACATTTTATAATGCTAAAAAAATACTCATCCACCCCTAGAATTGGGTTTATTTATAGGGAAATATATCATATATTGAAATTATCTGGGGAAAGTTTTCATGTTTCTTGAATATCAGGTTGTCTCTTTTTGATTACTTTCCAATTTAATGATGTTTTCCAAGAGAATAATCTCAACTAAATATTTTTTTGGCACAATGAGTAGTGTGTACTGTCCATAAGTTTTTGTTTCTAGTTGGAATATTCATCTTCAGCCTTTTTGTCTAACAAAGTGGAATAATTTCCACATACCTTTTGAAATATTATAATAAGGTTAATAGAGAAAACCCCAACGAGAAATTATAGTCCAAAATTCTAGAATGGTTAGGGAAATAAAATTAAAGTATAATTAATAGAAGACTCTAAGATAGGTGATCAGGGCATTGCTTTGTATCCAGTGTGGATAAGAATCTAGATTCATATTATTCTAAAAAAGGGATCTCTAAGAAGATCAATATCATGTATATGAGAAAATATAATGGTTTTATAATATTAATGATTTATATGGAAACTCCCTTAATGAACTGGTAAACTCATAATCTAAGAACTATTTCATAGATTAGGATTATACTTAAAGGATTAAAGAAATATAAAATTGGCCACTCAATGTAATTTATGGTCTTGCAGTATATTACTCTTACCCACTTAATTTAAAGTCATGTGATTGCGACCTAATTCCCTCTAATAGATCATCTAAACCAATATAAATGAGGAAAATCAGGGTAAACTAACTTTTACATAAGTCAGTAGGTTAGGTTAGATAAGATAATTATTTTCAAGGTTCGATTGGTACTTCCAAAGAATATTATACATTTTAATATTTTCTCTCGAAATTTTCTAGATTCCATTTATCGATAGGCCTAGTGAATATGGAAATTGATTAAATCTCTAGAAAGTAATTGTGGGGTTTTTACCAGATTTCTTTTTCCTTTTCCCCTTTTTCAAATTCCAATGTTTTTCCTTGATTATAAAATGTGTAGGATTAGAAAATGAAAAATCAAACTTTTTCCATGATTCTAATTTTTGGTTTTAAACCTAAAAATTACAATGAATCATTCATATTGGAGATTTAATTTTTTGAAGACAGGATAGTAAATATTTTGTTTAACCTAGATATCTATGATAAAAATATAATTTGGTATATTTATAAACATTAGAGAAGAATACACATTTTAAATTTATAAATGTCTCGTGTAACTAATATATACACTTTTGATGAATAGTTAATATAGGTTAAGGTCATAGTGTTTGGTCCAAAGGGTTTTGATGTTTAGATCAAGCACTGTTGACCAAAGGGTAAGATAGTATATCCAGAAATGTTTAGACAATCCAATGTGAATGAAGATCCCAATTTTTTTATAAACCATCCCATGGATGGGTGAACTCAGTTTAAGGTTGTAGTGCATAGAGTAATGTTTCATATGGTTTAGGTTTTTACGACAAGGACAATATACCTGACAGTAATTTTTTAAATAGATACTCTCATACTAGGATTTTGTAATTTCTAGTTGATGTGCTTTAACTCATGACATTAGGGTATTTACATGAGATTCACAAAAAAATATGTAAGGATATATGAATAGGATTTCAAAATCATTATTTACAAAAATGGTGTAATTAATATATGTGTAACATCAAGGATATTTAAATCCCCAAGAATAATTTGGATATATAATGGATAAAATAATATCATTATATTTTCTAATTCAATGGAAAATATAGACAAATGGGAATACTCCCATCATTTTTAATTGTTGGGCCACCCTCACACTATATAAAAATAGTGCAACCATTTTAAGGGGTGCCTTTATTTTTGGAATAAAATATTTTCTAGGGGTTACATAGGGGATCATTGAAATTTTTTGTCACTATTTATTAGGGGTTATATTCAAATTTGTCGAGAAATGTATCACTCAATTCTATGGAATGATGGAATAAAGGATTATTCATGTTTATGTGTTTCCATGATCAGTGTCTCTACTCTTGGAATTGAGATGGTGGTTATTCAAAAATCAATGATATGATGTTGGTTTAGGGGTAAAATGATATTAAAAAAGGTTCTCAACACCACGAAGGTTAGGCCACTATGTATTGAACAGATTTCATGGGTTAAGGGAAATACAATGGAATTACATGAGCCCATATTCACTATAAAGTGTGGTATTCTCAATGTAAAGAGGTAGTCATTTTCAAAATAAAAATGTACCCATGACATCATTTAAGTTTGTGCACATGGGGAATAGAAGATTTGATCTAACTTTTTCCATGACTGGTGGGTATTAAAATATTATCTTTTCTTTTCCTATGTCTAATTTCTAGTACCTAAAATATTTGATCTTTTTAATTTTTTGTATCTAAAATTTTCCAAAACCATTAAAGAGAATGTATTTTTAAATAAATAATTGAACTTCTCATAGATTTCCCATTATGATGTTTCCCCAATATAAGACATTTTATCTCTTTGGATGTTTCTTATGCACCAAATTATTAATAATATAGGAAAATGTGTGAATTAGGGATAGAAGATTATATTTTTACTTTTACACCATTTATTGGTTTTCATCCTAACATGAATTTTTGTCTCTTTCAAATGAATTTTAAAGGTATTACAAAGTATTTCATAATTAGATTTCTGAGGTTTAAGTTCATACATCTTAGAGAATATTTTTGGCTGAAGTTTATAGTTGTACAACCCTAACTAGACATTGAGACATCATATATTGAAGTAAGTTAAAGGAACATCTGGTGTCAATAAGGCCTCTATTCCAAAATAGGTAACCTTAAGGATAGGTAAACAAGGTTTTAAGGTCATGATTCATGAATAAAATAATGTGGTTTATTTTTTTAGTTGGGAATATAATATGAGGCTTCTAGGTCACTGCATATTCTAGTTTTGTATGAATAATGGCACACAAATTTATGGTAAATATTTTTTAAATTATTTAGTTTATATTAAGAACACTAGAATTTTTTACACTTGGGGGGCATAGAACCTGATGAATATTTTAGCCTTATACCTGGATAGGATATTTGTGTCCCATAATAATTGGATACTTTTATCCTAGGATAAATTTATTGATATAATATGTCTTATATAAACCTTCTCATGTATTTGGATCTGATGTAATTAAGTCGAGTCATATTGTTCCAATCAGTATATATAGATTAAGGTCTTACAGGGTGGACTATATGTCGTGTTTTTCAACATCATGTGAAAATGATTAATATAAACTTAAATTTAGGTTAATTTGATGATGAACTATATTTGGGGTCTTTTAATAGATTTTGATCAAGAATAAAATTAAATAACTTCTTCTTGGTGCCAAGTAAGGGGGAAAACTCGATGTGAACAAATGAATGTTCAAACACCATGATGAAGAAGCTGTTTTATTGAAATTTATGGAATGACCTAGGTTATGTGATTAGTAATAACTAACATTCATGTGATAATAGGACTCATTCCACAAATAGTTCATAGAATTCATTTTCACAAATATTGTACATATATAGAGGAATAAGGGTAAAATGTATGGGTTCTCTTGTAAAATAAGGAATAATGAAACTCAAAAATAATTTGTAAAATACACATCACTAGGGTAGAATTTGGAATTGAAATATATGTTATAGTTGGTCCCATGATGTTGTATTTATATATCACTACTTATTTTAATGTTATCGGAATTGATTCATACAAAATTCTCATTAGGTGTTAATTTTAGTCTTAGGATAGGTTATCCATTACATTAGTGTTAGCTAGTAAAGAGATAAAAAATTAATCACCATATAAATAAAATAATCTTCTATATAGGATGAGATTTTAAATATATTGTGGGATTTCAATTTGATATCAAATAGAAGATATCTCCCCAAAAAGTTTAATGTCATGTGGTATGGACTACTCTGATTTATTTAAATTCCTATAGGATAGACATTATGTCATGCAGTTTAACATCATGTGATATTGAATACATATAGTTTATTATAATAAAATGTAGAATTAAATTTCATTTAGATTAATTACTTATGGTAAGGATTTTTTCAATGTAGTTTAATTTCATACAAATGGGAATTAGTTTCCTTTGAGGGGGTATGTCAAGAATTACATTCATTTGCGAGAGTGAGAAAGATACATGAACACATTTCAGGTATATTGTGATTCTCTTACTCAATATTTACTTATTCTTTCGTCTTATAGAGTTAAATTTTAATTGAAAATAATATTTCAGTTGTATGTCTCAAAAATATATAATATAGATAAAAAATTTGGATGATATTTCAAAAGTACATACATGGTTCTCTTGATCGTTAGAAGTAACAGAAGCTTGTTATCTATAAGAAATATGAAATATATATCCAAATGATCTAGCCTTATTAAATGGAACTTTATTCATATATCATAAAATGATTAATGACACTGATTGTTTTTTGTATTTTTTGTGTTCTGCTTAGGGTGCTTACATGGTTGAAGAAGACATTTCAATGCCATGGACTCTATTATACCATTTTATATTTTCTTCTATACACAATCCTTAATAATTAATAACATCTCAATTATATTCCTTAATTTTCAATGGTATGGTATTTAATTTACATGGTCTATTAAATATGCCTCTTGGGATTCATAATCATGGGCTTCAAGATCTTTGAAAATTTATTATTCATGGAATATGTGAAATATGTAGTAAAATAGTATAGTTTGAGGAATATAACTTCATTTTTATATCATTTAGATGTGAGTAACATCACTACTTCTCATGTTTTCTGCATATGCTTTTATCACGATATAAATATGGTTAAATTTAATATTTAGAAAATAGTTCCTTCATCTCAATCTATTAATATATTTTTATATGTTATTAATTACTAGGACATACATGGTTCCATATCTTGTTGTATAAGAGATTGTGTGGTGATCATCGGGGTTAAATGATGTCTCATGTTCTCTTGATGAAGGGGGTCAATAATATTTAAATAAACCCAAATCTATAGACTATGGTACTTGACTACAAATATGACCACTGTGAAAGGAATATGGAATTTAACAATATGAAAAATTAAAAAATTGAAAATATATTTATATTTATACATATTTTTATTTTCTCATAGTATGTAAGGGATTTATTCTTATAAAATTATGGTAATGATAGTTTTAGTGGGGTTATAGGAAGAATACATGATAACACCCTAACCCCTCAAGATGGAAATATGGGTGGCTAAAGATAGGAGTCTTGGTGTGGTCCCTGGTGACGAAATGTTCTACTGACATCAGTTCTATTCTATATTGACATTTAATTTAATATATCAATGGGGTTGAATACAACTTATTGGTTTCAAGTGAGTTATCTCTAAAATCTTCTTCATCAATGGAAATAGTAAAGGAAGAGAAAAAATATCTGGCCTCATACAATCATACTATTGTATGATCATACTTGTTAAGAGTTCACTCATCAATAATATGTAAAACTTCATAAGCCCTATTTAATACCATGATGATGGAAATAAAATATTCTATTTCATAAATATCCTTTTTCATAACATAATTGTTTATCAATAAAATGAAATTGAATGAGGGAAACAAATAAACCACATTAGAAATATATCTCATTTAGTGGGACAGTTCCCATTTTCCAATTTTGTGGGATGGATCCCATTATCTCAATATTTTAGTTATGAAGTCCATATGAGTCTAGATAAATTTTTGTATCCTAGGGGACCCATCTTTCTCTTTTTCATAATATACAAATAATGTTGGGTCATTAGAGGATGACTATTAGATGGTACTATAATTTAATATACTAAGGTAATTGGGGTTATGAATGGTAGATTATGTCATTCCATGATGATAACATGTGCTTGGTCCACATCCTTTTAGATCATCAGTTCATCATGTTCTTCTGAATCCCTCTATGAAGCATTTTTTTATTCTTCTTCTTCTTCTTTAGAGAGAATCAATGAATCATTATTCATTGGTACCTTTGAATTTCCCACTCACATTTGACCATAATCACCTATATTTTTTTATGGATCCATCAAGGTGAAGCATTCCAATATCATGGGACCCATCATAGGATGGAACGGTAATTATTTTGGCTAATAATTATTCCATGATTCACCTAGATTTTGGATCACTAGTAGTGCAAGAATAGTACTTATCAAGGATAAGAAGAAGTACTCAGAAATCATGAGGAATCCTAAGTATAATATGCATACATATTCCATTATTTTACACAAAAACATAACACATATGACAATAATACACACCCAATATCCATAAAGGTTTAGTGTCTTTAGATACTAGATACATAATCAACTTATTTTATGAAAAAAAACAATATATTCCACAAATTGTTTCGAAAAAGAACCCCTCTTATACATATCGTACTTATTACATTTTTCAATAACATGGGGAAAATAAATACATAAAAAGTGTGAATATTATATTATTGGTAAAGGAAAATTTTAGAGAAAATAGTTTAAGAACATAATTGGGCCTAAGACAAGAAAAATATTATGAAAATGGGACTATAATAATTAAAAATATACCCAATAAATCATAAAACATAAATTTGGATCCTTAAAATAATGATTTTTCATAAAACCAATGAGTCATAAGAATTTATAATCATCAATAATAAATCATAAATCATGATAAGGTATCATAATCAAAAAATATATGTTTGTGGAACATAAATAATCCAGGAAAAACACTTTTTTATTTAATTCTTACTATTATAACAATTATAACAAGGTTGACAAAGTCCTGTCATGGATTAGGTTCAATCCCCATTCCATTTAATATTATCTCATGAGATATCTTGAATTACCCAATCATTGGAGAGATATATAATTATAGTCCAAAACATCACATAATTAGAAACATATATGTGTTCCACGAGAACATAAAAAACTTCTCTATTCCCACAAAGTATAATTAACCCATGGAACAAAATGAGTTTCATAAAACCTTCTCAAAATTTTATCATAAACCATTGAAGGAATTAAGGTAGATGGTATAATCATAACATATCCCCAATTAATCATAAGAATTAATGAAATATTTTAATATAGATGAAAAAAATAGAAATCATTAGAAATATTCTTTGAAAAATGAGTTGAGATATCCTTTTCTATTTGTAAATTAAAAAAAATTAACAATGGGAATTTTATTTTCTTTAAAACACCCAAAAAATGTAAATGAATATTTGAAACTAATAACAAACATAAAGGAATACAATTTCCTTCATTTGGTATATGATAAAAACAATTTATTTAACAATGTTATAAAAATTAAAATATAACCTATATAGAAAATGTAGGATGGAAATATGAATGTATATGCTCAATATACAAGAGGGGGATGAATTGTATCCATTAAAAATTCCTTTTTTACTATTAATGTTGATATAAAATATTCTTTTTTAACCTAAAGAAAAACTAACTTTAAGAAAGTTAAACAAGGTAAATTCACAAAACCCCTTAGTTCTACAAACATGCTAGATTCTGAAAAAATGGTTTTGGAAATGAAATTTATGATAAGTTTACAAAGAAAAATATTATACCCCAAAGCGTATAGAATCTTAATAATCAAAGAATCCAAGTACAATAAAGTATATGATAGTTATAATTTCCTTATTAATCAAAATTTAGTGGGAATAAACATGAAACAACACAAGTAACAATTATGAAATATTTTGACACAAAGTGTTGGGTATCCAACAACCTTGTATAAAGGTCACTTAATTGATACTCTAAAAAAATTCTGTCTTACCCACCCCAGGGTAATCTATCGATAGGAATATTAGAATCTATCTTTCTATCCCCACAATCCCTCAAACTTCAAGGTAGTCGGCACCTCTATCTTTCTTATCAAAGACGTCCTCAAACTTTAAGGTAGTCGATAGCTACATCTTCCTATCCCTAGATTACCTTGATTGTACACAACAAAAATCGGATTTGTGCGAAGAAAGTTGAACAAGATGTTCAGTACGCACAAAGCATGAGATTCTCTCTCTCTCTAGAAATCACTTCAACAACATTCAATCTCTAGAGTGATCAACTGATTCATCAAATGTTTTGTGCTCGATCAAATGAGATCTAATATATAGACACTTTTCCAATGGAAGGATCCCTCCTCCAATGGTCATATTTTTACTTGAATCTTGTAGGGACTTGTACATGTGTCACTCAAACAACGGTTACATAGAAACAAATTGCACGACATCGTTTCCTAACTAAAACAAGGGTAATAAAATATGGTTGCTTAACCAAATTTATTTTTCAGAGTCTATGGGAAAATAATTCGGAGTGAAAAAAATAAACCATTGGAGAATATATTACATGAATATTAATATTCTGTTTTTAAATGAGTTTGGAACCTTAACTATATAGATTTTGGAGTCTGAATTCCAATGGATTCAGAATCTAGATTCTAAAACTTTTATAGACCGAATTCTAAGGAAATCGGAATAAGAATTCATAGGAATTTAGAGTTTGATTTATGAGGTATTCGGAGTATGAATTATGAGGAATTTTTAGTCTAAATTATAAGGAATTTGGAATCTAAATTCTGAGGAATTCAGAATCTTTGTTTTAGAGAATTTAGTATCTAAAATCGGAACCTGAAATCAGAATCTGGAAAAAAAATACTCAATATCTATGTATTAATATTATTCCAAGGTTTTAAATATGAAATTGAATTTTACACCTAGAAAAAAATGAGTTATATTTATAGAAACAATAACATAAACAACGAAAACACTAGTAAGGAGAAAATTTCCTTGAGGATGGAAAATTTATTTATCAAGATAAATCTTCAGGGAAATAAAATTTTCCTTGAGATATAGGTCTTGTGATTTTCTAAACATAAAGGAATGTAAAAGTCATAAGGAAACCTTATTGACACCATAATATCCCCCTTTTGAGAAAGCACAAACATCCTTATGAAAAATAATCTATGGACTTAGAAATTTTATAGACTTGAAAATAATTTTTTTTCTCCCTTCAGTTATGGATCGAGGTGAATATGATTAACTCCCCCATATGATTTGAAATCACTAAGGATCGTATTCTTGATTTCCTAAATAATATTTTTCATTTACATACATTTTAAAAACTTCATTGATAAGAACATTCTTCTAGATGAACTTCCCCTTACATAGGGAAATCACTTCATTACTTTGAATTTTTTTATCATTCCATTATACCCCTCTGTGATTTTCAAAAAGGAATAATGAGAATGGAAAATTGGTACCTGAAAAATTTTTACTAAACAACCAAATATATAAAAAACAAAAAAAAAATCCTTAATGTTAAATAAATTTGTATAAGGAAAAATACAAAAAAAAGATTGAAATGGAAAAACAATTATCCTTATTTCTCCTTCGGCATTTACTTCTTTATAATGGTTCTTAGTTTCTTGAGATTCTTTTGATATTATTCCATATTCTTAAGGAACTGATCATGATTTTCTAATTTCTTTTCCAAGGCTCTAATCTTTTTTCCTAAGCCTTAGGACATTCTGCTTAAGCTCTTAACACTTAATCGTTCTTGACCTTCTTCTCTTAAAATTCTATTATGATATCCCTTTCCCTCTTCCAATTAAAAGAGATAGAATTAAGATTTCTATTCAAATTATTAACTTATTTCTTTTTAAAAGTCTATTTAAGGTTATCTTATTCCCACAATTCTTATAAATATCACTAATCTTTCCATCTTCGATGTCAAATGAGTCTTGTTAATTTTCTTCAAATTCATCAAAAGCTATGAGGTCTTCGACTATCTACCATGAACAGATTGAAATAAAAATACATGATCTTTTATGAGCCTCATAACCAATGAGAAATTTTTTGAAATCTTATTCTATAATGACACATTTATCAAAAATTATTAATACTAAATCTGATTTTTGATTAAACGAATTTTGATGCATTTGGCATCATAAGTCTATACTTGGGAATAATGGAATAGTACCAACCAGAATTTTCAAAGACTGAACCACAAAATCATGTCCATGTGAAGATGCTTCTGAATCCGAGTGTTTTTTTAATGGGGATTCATTTTTTAACTCATTATATTTCCTCTTTGACAAACTTCCAACAACGATCTTTTTCACTAAAAATTTCTTAGGTGAATTGGAAATCACCTGCTTTACCATATCTACTTTCTGAATGTTCTCTTCTAGATTGGGAAATTCAAACTCACTATTAGATAATTGATCAATTTTATCTTCCTCCACTTCCCTTTCTCTGCATCAGCCGCTTGATCTTTCGGATGAATGAAGTCATGATAATTACATTCATCATTTGTTGGCTTATTCACTTCTTCATGACCCTTCTCTTCATTCCCTAGTTTAGCATGTTTTGGGGATTTTTCTTGGGATGTTTGGATTGATAATTTATCAGAGGGGATTTCCTTCTCATGGTAGTCATTGACTTTCTTTCTGATATCATAAGTTTCATTCCCTTCTTCTTCTTCTTCTTCATCTTCTTCTTCTTCTATTTCCTCTTCTGCTTCCTCAATAATTTCTTATTCTTGTTCTGGATCCGTAATCACCATCTTCATTCTCGGAGTCTCCAGAAGTGATTTTATCAAAAATGATTCTAGAACAGGGATTTCTTTAGATTCTTTCTCAGACTCCTTGAGAATTGATTGTATAATTTTGGCTTCAGACAACTTATTCCTTTGTTCCTTCTCTTTCTGTTTCTTCACAAGTTCATGAGCTCCCTTTATATTTAACTCTTCTACATCAATAGGGTAAAAGACAAATATATGCTCCCCTTACTTCATGTTATTTTTATCTTCTCTCCACTTAGTCACTACTTCATCAGGATAAGATTTTTTCTTCTTTGGATTCGGTGGTGCTCAATGAGATTCATTAGCCACATGAATTTTTTCTTTCTTTTTCAGCTCATTTGCCTTTCTCTTCCTTCCACCCTTTTTGGATGACTCAACCACTTCCAATTTCATTAAAATTTCTTTGATTTCAGATTCTAACAAATCATAAAGGAATCACTGGAAAAACTACCTTTCATTCTTTTTATAGTATCATAACTCTGCCACATCGCATTGAAATTCAGTGGATTTGAACTGCAAGAAGTTTTGAATGACTTTAGGTAAAGAAATATAATCTTTGAAAGAATGGTTGGATATATAATAATCTTAGACTTCATATTTCCATTTTTGATATTATCACATGTAAAAAATATATACTTGACCATCTCAATCTTCTTGTGGTTCACCAAGATGTTCAGAATATAGATATCACTTTTTCCAGGGTAACCTTATCCCTGTTTCTTGGAATGAAAATACCTTGGACCCATTGTATCCGAAGGATTCTGGAGAGATGAATAATTTTTGGATTCTTCACTTACTTCAAACCAAAAAAACTATATCCTTCTCCTTGTCAAAATATCCTAAAGCATCTCGTAATTTGTGAGTACAAAATTCTACTTCTCCTTAATAAGGAATTCTAATCAAACCAGCTACCTTGATATAAGAAAGAGAGTAAGTCTTCACATAGCTCTTGAATGAAAATTCATCTCTCCCTTCTTCTTTAAAAAATCTAACTATTTCATAGAACTCTACCATCAACTCCAGATACAACAAATCATGTGACTTTGGTTTTGAAATATAAAGGATCTCCCAACCATTCAACTTATTATTTTTAGAGAGGATAGAATCATATTTGTTGAAGAATTTCAGATCAAATAACCTTTCTTCATTTATCTTCCATTCAAATATTTCCTTAATAGTCGAAATATCTTTCAAAGGATAAGAATCAAGAGCCATTCGGAACTACGGTGACTTTAGAGATTTGGAATGGACTTAACTATAGAGACCAAGATTCAGTACGCAAAAGCATGAAAAACCAAAGTGGGACCACCATCAGGGGGCTTTATATAGGCAGTTGAGTTGACATTTCAACTTATTTGGTTGATCCAACATTTAAAAAAACTTCTTATCAAATATGAAGGTTGATATGATAGCTGAGGAAGGAATTTTTATAGGTTCTGATCATTTGAGGTTTTTAAAATGAACATTCGGATTTAAGGAAAAGTGAATTCGAAAATTTTAAAACAGAATGAAAATACCAAAAAAGTAAAATTTTATTATGAAAACATGGAAAAGGAAACATAACTTTAGGATTTCATAGGGGAAATTATTCGTAATTTTAAAAATTCATCTTCAAGAACTTTAGATTTCATAAAATTACTATGAAAATATTTTGACTACCAAAAATAGAGACTTACAAAATTTTAGGCAACAAAAAATTTTGACTACGAAAAATTTTCACTACAAAAAAACTAGACTATGAAAAAATTTAACTATGAAAAATTTGGATTACGAAAAATTTTGATCTTGAAAATAAATTTGACTAATAGGAAAATGTACTCCCCTATGAAAATGATATTCTTAATGTAATGAGATATGTTTCAACAAGAAGTTAATATAGAAGATTACCTCATTGTTATCATTCCTAACTTTTGTTTAGTTAATTCAAATCTATCAGATGGTAATGATTTTGTGAAAATATTTGCAAGTTGATCTTGTGTTCCGATAAATTGAAAAATGATATCTCATTTTTGTGTGTGATCCCTAAAAAAGTGATGCCTAATGTGTATATGTTTTTCAAGAGAGTGATGTGTAGGATTTTTACTTAAAGAAATGACACTAGTATTGCTACACATTATTTGGGTTTTGGTAAAACATATACCATGGTCTGTGAGTGTGTGTTGCATCCATAAAACTTGAGCACAATAACTTCCTGTTGCTATATATTCAGCATCAGCACTAGAAAGAGTAATAGATTGTTGCTTTTTGCATGACCACGAAACTAATGAATCTCCTAGGAAATAAAAATTTTGGGATTTACTTTTACTATCCATTCTACATCCACCAAAGTTAGTATATAAAAATCCTTTTAAAACAAAATCATTTCTAGAATTATAAAATGGTCCAAAATCTATTGTTCCCTTTATTTAGCGAAAAATCCTTTTCACTGCCTCTAAATGAGATTTCTTTGGATTGGATTGATACCTGGAACATAATCACACAGAAAACATTAAGTATGGATGACTAGGTGTCAAGTATAGAAGACTTACTATTATTCCTCTAAAGGATGTTTGATCTACTAGTTTCCCAGCTTCATCAAGATCAATTTAATTTGAGGTACCAATGGGAGTACTTATACTCTTAGTGTTGTCAAATCCACACTTTTTAAGAATATATTTAATATAATTATGTTGAAATACATAAATTCATTTAGGTTTTTGAGAAATTTGAAAACTAAGGAAAAATGTTAACACACCCATCACACTAATTTCTAACTCAGATTTCATTAGATTCGTAAACAAATCAGTTGAAGTTTACTGAGATGAACCAAGTATAATGTCATAAAAATAAATTGGAATAATCAAAACATTTTTCATATATTTATTTACAAAAATGGTTGGATCAAAATTTCCCTTAACATAATTTATTTGTAACAAAAATCTGGTAAGTCTATCATACCAGGCTCTAGGGGCTTGTTTATGCCTATATAAAGACTTGGTAAGTTTAAAAACATATTCGGGAGGGTTTATATCTTCAAAACTAGGATCTTGTTCAACGAAAACTTCCTCTTGAACATAACCATTACGGAAGGCACATTTGACATCCATTTGAAGAAGTTTTTTATTAAATAATGCTCCAAAATGAAAGTAGAATACGAATAGATTCATGACTACATACAGGAGAATAGGATTATTGAGAGTCTATTACTTCTTGTTGATTATATCCTTTAGAAACTAATCTACCTTTATTTCTTACTATGATTCCTTTTTCATCACACTTATTTCTCAGGACCCATTTTAATCCAATAATAAAATTTTCCTTTGGGGTTTTAACCAAGGGCCAGACTTTATTAATTTCAAATTCATTTAGCTCGTCCTTCATGGACATTACCAAATCAACATCACCTAAAGCTTCGGGAGTCATTTCAGGTTCTAATTGAAAAAAATCTTAGATGTTCTGCTTCATTTCTTAAGGAACATTTAGTTCTTGCCAGTTGATTAACATCACCAATGATGATATCACTGGGATGATCCTTGAGAAACAAATAATTTGGGTTTTCTAAAACTTTTTCTCAATACATGATAAGATATATTCTTGGGTAAATGATTAAAAAATATTTTCTTGGATATTTTTCATATCAAAAACATCTTCTATCAAAGGCTGATAATCCGTTTTTGAAAACACATCCATAGATTTAGTTTGAGGGGGTTTAAAAACAAAAGTAATAGTTTCATCAAATTTAACATGTATTATTTCTTCAATAATGCAGAGTGTTTTTTTTAAACACTATAATCCTTAGAATTTTTAGAGTAGCCTATGAAATCTCCTTCATTATATTTGGCTGTAAATTTATGTAAATTATATTTAGTATTCAGAGTGAATACTTTGCAACAAAATAACTTGATGTTGTAAAGTCTAGGTTTTCTACCATTCCATAACTCATAAGATGTTTTTTTAAAATGTTTAATCAAAACATGATTTATAGTATAACAAGTAGTACTTACGGGTTAAAACCAAAAAAATTTGGCTATCGAATATTCACCCAAAATGGTTAGAGTTATTTCATGAAGAGATCAATTTAATCTTTCAAAAACACAATTATGTTGAGGAGTTCTTGGTGCTGAGAAGTTATGAGTATTGCATTTTATAATAAAAAATGTTCCAAAATCTGAATTTTAAAATTCTTTTCCATGATCACTATGAATAGTTATCAAAGGAATGTTTTTATCATTTTTAACAGGGGCTCAAAAAATATTAAAATAAGAAAAATCTTCATATTTATTTGTCATAAAATAGACCCACCTAAATCTAGTGTAATCATCAACTAAGAAAAATATATAATATTTTCCTCCAATTCTTCATGTTTGTGTTGGAACAAAGAGATACTTATGCACCAAAAATAATGCATCAGTAGTTGAGACTTCAGTGACTGATTTAAAACTTGATTTATGTTGCTTTCCATATTGACAAGGATCACAATCTTTTGAATAATAAAATCTATGCTCTGGTAGATCTTAACAAGTCTTTTCTTAGAGATATTACATAGGTTCATAAGGTTACAGTTCCCTAAAATTATATTCCATAATCAAGAATGATCTTTCATTGCACTAAGACAAGGTGGGTTTTGGATCCTATGGTCTTCTATGTTTATTATGTACACATTCTCTTTCCTATAGGTATAAATAATAAACTCTTCCGTAGAATTCTGTACTAAACATTTATTATTTCTAAAATTCACCAGGTAACCTTTATCATATAACTAACTTATTCTAATAAGGTTTTCCGTAAGACCCTTAACAAATAAAACATTCGAAATCAACGTTTTTCTAAGAATAACAACGTTACATATACCAATAATTTCTCCCTAATAATTATCTCGTAATGTTACTTTTCTTCCTTTCATCTTGATAATATTTTAAATGATGTTTTTGTTACCATTTATGTTCCAGGAACATCCACTATACTTGTACCATGTATTGTTGTTGGTAGTATCTTTACTTTCCTGAAAATAAGAGTGTTTGCCTTTCGGAACCCATACATTCTTGTAATTGTAAACTTCATAATGGAATATTTTAGGCATCCACTATTTATTAGAAAAATAAGATTTATGAAAACCTAAAGACTTGGTTTTTTTAAGGAACAATTTTTTTCCCAATTCCCACCAAACTTACACTTAGTGCAGAATGGAGAACTTTGAGGAACAAAATAATTATTACTAAAAAATTATTTCGAATAATTATAAGAAAATCCATAATTATTCCTTAGAGGTCATATTTTGGAAAACATCTTATCAAAATTTTATTTACCTACGATAATGTTTGAAAAACACATCCTCCAGGAAAATATTTCAGACATTAGTTTCATAACAATGTTTTATCCTCAAAAACATTATTTTTTTCACAAGATATAGTCTCTAAAATATTTTTCATAGAAATTAATTTTTCTAGATCATTAGAATGTTTATCCTTCATAGAATTAACTTTCTCAATGGTTTTTTAAATACTTTTAAAATCATAAATTTTCTTATTAAGATCTTTAGAAAGATCTTATACTTCATTAGTAAGAATAGAAATTCTAGAATTTTCCTTATCAAGCTTTTTCTTGACATTCGAATTATCATTCTCAAAAAGATTATAAAATATAGAAACTTCTTCATAAGTAGGTAAAGTATTATCTCTATCAGAAGAATATTCTTCATTCGATGATTCATAATATTTCTTATCACTATAATTAGCATTCAAGGATATATTGGTTATAGATTTAGCATTGGGTACTTAGCCATTAGAAAATGATTTTCAATGGGTAACTTGGCAATTGAACCAAGATTATTCTTACCAGAAGATTCATACTCTGAGGATTAATCATAAGTGTTTCCACCATGGGCACTCCAGGTTTCAGGAGCTTTCAAAACATTCTTAGCTTTATCTTTTTAGTACATTGTTCTATTCTTCTGAGAATGATTTTCCATTCTATCCTTCCTCTTAATCATAGGACGATCTATCTTTATATACCCTTATCTTTTTCATTCATAACAAGTGACTTCAGAGTCTTTATGGTATTTTATTTCATTCCTCTTATATCTATAATGAAAGTATTCCTTCCCAACTACCTTGTGTATCTTTCGAGAAAGATTAGCTAGTTCATTCCCAGAATGTCCACTGTCACTAGATTCAGATAAAATAGTGAAGTTATTAGACTTGTATCATGTAACCCTGTCAGGAGTCTTTAATTTAGTAGTAGTAAAGGCTGCACTTCCATTGCCATTATTTTTTTATCCAAATTAGCATCTCTTTTCATCATTGCCTCATGTTGAAGAAGAGTTCCAAAATTCTCATCAAGAGTAATCTAAGATACTTTCCTATTCTCATCAATAGTTGTTCTCTTGGATTCCCATTCATTAGGCATGATATATATAATCGTGTCCAATAGTGCCTCATCATCTAAACCTTTATCACCCATGGATTGTAAACTGTTAACAATAATCATAAACCATTGTTGTACCTTGAATATCGGTTCTACATAAGGAAATAGAAATCCACGATATTCTACTCTAAGAATATCTCTTCTAGTTTTTATAACCATTGATGTACCAAAATGAGTAACCCCCAATTTCTTCCAAATTAAATTTTCATCTTTACAAGAATAAATACGACTATATATATTCCTGGTCATAGAACACAACAAAGTATTACGTACTTTGTAGTTTAGTTGATATTATAACTTTTCTTGATTAGTAAAAGTTCTGACATCTTTATTAGGAATCATGTAATCTCCAGTAAGCATAAAAAATTTGTCCACTCCATTATTAATAACAAAACACTTCAGAAAGTCGCACCAATATTCATAATCATTCCCATGAAATATAGGTCGTCTCGTAGGATTAAGGTTTCAAATTGAATAAACATTCATTCGAGCCATCCAATAGAAAATATCTATCCACAAAAACTTGTTAATAATAAATCTTTGTAAAAAAGGATAAAAATCCTAAGCAGGGAAAATATATTTAGAATAATGAAAACTGAGAAAGAAAACATATATGTGAATATAATAATTTTAGATACCTACTCTGATACCAATTGTAGGATCGAAATATGAATCTAGATGCACAATATAAAAGAGGGGGGTGAATTGTATCCTTTAAATATTCTTTTGGAACCTTTAATGTTGATATACAACTTTATCTTTTAGCATTAAGAAAAACTATGTTTAACAATGTTATACAAGGTAAATTCAAAAGACCTCTTAGTTCTACAAACATGCTAGATTTCAGAAATTTGGTTCTATAAAAGAAACATAAGAAAGGTTTACAAGGAAATAGATTATACCTTAAAGCATATAGAATCTATCTTATCAGATTTTACAAGTACAATAAATTATAAGATAGTTATACATTCTTTATTAATCAAAATGTAGCAGAAATAAACTTGAAACAACACAAGTAACAAGTATGAAATCATTTAACCCAAAGATTAGGGTATCCAACAACCTTGGATAAAGTTGTTTTTATTTTTACATTAAAGAAAGATTATATTACCCACACTAGGGAATGTTGTCGATTAGAATATCATAATCTGTCTTGCTATCCTCACAATCCCTCAAACTTCCAGGTAGTCGTCACATCTATCTTCTTTATCAAGTAATTCCTCAAACTTTAAGCTAGTTATCACCTCTATCTTTGTATCCTCCTAAGTCCTCAATTGTACACAGAAACAATCGGAGTCACACAAAGAAAACTGAACAAGATATTCAGTAAGAAAAAAACATGAGAGTCTCTCTCTAGAAATCACTTTAGCAGCATGCAATCTCTAGAGTGATCAACTAATTAATCAAAAGTTTTGAGCTCGTTCAAATGAGCTTCTATTTATAAGAACTTCTCCAATGGTCGACTCCCTCCTCCAACGGCCATATTTAACCTCGATTCTCAGAGGAAAATGTACACGTGTCACTCAAACAATGGTATGTTAGAAACAGATTGCACGACATTGTTTCCTAACAAAAAAAGGGTAAGAAAAATATGGTTTCTTAATGAAATCTATTTTTCAGAGTGTAGGGGAAAATATTTTGGAGTCAAAACAAACAAACACATGGAGAATATATTACATGAATATTCATATTCCCTTTTTCAATGAATTTGGAACCTGAATTATATAAATTTTGGAGTCTGATTTCCAATGGATTCCGAATCTGGATTCTAAGGAATTCGGAATCTGAATAATTAGGAATTTGGAGTCTGATTTCTGAGTGATTCAAAGTCTAAAATCGGAGGAATTCGGAGTCCGACTTCTAAAGAATTCAGAATCTGAATTCTGAGAAATTCAGAATAAGCATTTCAGAGAATTTAGAATCTGTGTTTCAGAGAAATCCGAATTTGACTTTTAGAGAATTCGAAATCTAAATTTCAAAGAATTTAGAATTTGAATTTCATAGAATTCGGAATCTGTATTTGGAAGCTGAAATCCTAATCCTGAAACTGAATACTTTATCTCTAAGGATTTATAGAAGAGGTTTTAGATATGAAATTTAATATTATAGTTAGTAATAAAATGAGTTAGATTAGGAGAAACTATAACATGAACAATAAAAACAAAGGTAAGGATGAAATTTCCTTGTGGAAGGAAAATTTCTTTAATAAGATAAATCTATGGGGAAATAAACAATTTCTTGAGATAGAGTGTTTCATATTTTCAAAACACAAAGGAATGGAAATGTCATAATAAAACAATATTAGCTCAATAGAAAATATTGAAAATATTTTTTTTGAACATTTGAAAAAATAAAATAAAATATGGTAAAAATTTACTATTAATAATAATTTTAATATAGTAAATAACATTCTTGAAATACTGATTTTTGTCCTAAAATGAGAAATAATGTCATATTTTATTAAAAATATCACATCATAATTTTTTAGTATGAATGATAGAGAAATTTGAATGAATACATTAAAACCTAAGAAAAAACACAGGATAATAAAATATATGTTTTTGGGAGATAAATAATTAACAATTTTTGACGATGTATTTTTAAATATAAACCATTTTGATAAAAAGTGATATGTTAGTAGAAACTCACACCTCAATTCCAAAAAATATTCATACATCATATAATCAAATGAATAATAAATTATATTTATTATAGATATATATGAATCATGTCTATATTTTTTATTATATGTATTATTTCCTTATAATTTCTAATTACCCAGTTATTAACAATTATTATTAAAATCGATATTTGGGTGTGATTTTTTTTATTTTAAATTCATGTTTTCCTTTTGAGATTGTTATTCTCAAACCTTGTTAAATGTTATATAATATTAATAACTCCATAAATATCATATATATTTATTATATACACTTTTAAAACTACCCATCTAAGGATGAGATAAAAAATGGGATAAGTAGTTCTAGGTGGTGGTAATTCATGCGTACATGAAAGTGACGACTCCATTATTCCAATAGATAAGAAGGGAAGAAATTTGATAATAGCTCATATTTATATAATAATAATTATGTAATATATATCATATTTTTTCATTAAAAATATATTTATAAAAATCCATGTATGTCTATGATGAAAAAGGGCATCAATCACTTTATAGTGGTGGTAGTTGACACATACGCATGAGAAACGTTTTCATTTTCCATTATATGGAATGAATGTAGATAGTAATTTTTCCATAAAAATAATAACATTTATTTATACAATTGATACTAAATCCATTATTATGATGTTTTTTTGTAAAAATTTTACATTTTTGGTGAATAAAGAAACATAAAATCATTCACTTATGATGATTACCTCTTAATTGAGTATCCTCCCTTGGATCTATCCATAAAAATTTATGTATGTCTTTTAGTGAGGCCATAACCTGTAGAACATTATGAGGGTATTTGGGAACTAATTTTTTAGATCATATTTGATTTATGGTTCTCAAAATGTGTAATGAAGTGAGAACAAGATGTTCCATTTTTATGTGAGATGAGTGGCACCCTTACAAATACACTTGACTTAAAAACAATATATAGTTATTTTCAATAGAAAATATGATAACATAATAAAAATTTAGAATATATGATGATTTAGGTTGAAATAAAATCTAATAGTCCAATTATTGATAATATCTAGTAATATTTCGAAGCTAAATCCCATTATTTGAAAACTTTTAATTCATTTAATCCTTCAAAGAGGTGACAATCTTTAAATCATGGTAACCAATTATTTTTTGACCAAAAAATACCATTAAAATTTTATATTATTATTCCAAATATATAATCCATGTTTCATAATTCAATTCCTATAGGATGTAATAAATATTTATATTATAAGAATTCAAAACACAATGATAAATAGTTTTTAGAAAAATTTCTTTTTTAGAAAAAAATTTCATTTACACCAAAGTCATCTTTTGATTTCATCCCCATGACATTATTTTATTATGTATAGAAACTAATATTTTTATTACATTAAAATAAATCCAAAACTAAATGGGTTATTTTTAATACTTAATTAAATGAAATGGACTAAAATTGATGTGTATTAGAATAAAATATAACTTAAATTCTAAAAAGTAATGAATGGGTTCAAAAATTCAACATAAATTTTTAAATATTTTATCTTACATCTTAAATATATATTTGGTTAATAAAATTATTTCATATAATTTTAAATCATTCTAATATCATAATAGACTGATAAAATTTACGGTGTTTAAAAAATGGAATTCATGATTATTCAACTTAAAATAACGGTTTTAAAAAAACCAAAAAATCATCATAGGTCATTTTTACATTTTAAATCCTAAAATGAAGATCATTTTATAAAAATAAAAAACCAAAATCTAGAAATTTTATTTTTAAATATAAGATATTTAATATTAATTAAAAATAATTTTTTAGACAACGCTTTTTTTAACCATGAATAATTAAATTAAAATTCCTTATATTGGTTTAATTATTCTATAAATGCTATTAATTTATTTTACTAAAATTTATTATTATTTAATCAATGAATATTCATGATATCATTTCCTCAAAAGTGATAAATTTATCAAATAATCTAACACATAATTATAGATTATATAAAAGTAATGACGTTTTTGTAATTAAAATAAATCCCTGTTTGTTTTAGAATGTCATATATATTTTAAATTAAATATTATTTAACAATCATGTATTGTATTTTTTTCTTATTTTATTAAATAATTATTCACTTATGTTGAGTGTTGCATGGATTACATGATATTGAACTTGTCAGATTTAATTAAAATGAAAATATATTCTAAAATCCTAATTTTTTAAATTCTACCCCTTATAAGAATTTTTTGAATTGAAAATTAATTACATTAATGAAAAAAATTAGAATACTTATCCTCAATTACATCATTTTGTTCGAATATATCATCCTTAAAACTTATGGTTTTTCTATAAAACTTTTAACAAGCTCATAGTTATATTCTTTAGCAATTGATGTCTTCGATCCAAAATATCCCATGATTATACCTCATTGGAAAGTTCATTCTAGTGAAGTAAAAAACTATGAGTTTAGTACATGTGAAGTATTCATTATGAACTTCTCCCAAAGAGATTCATTGAACATATCATAAACCAGGTATAGGTTTGGTGAAATTACCAAGTCATAACCATCCAACCTGATATGATCTTGAATATTGAAGTCCCAAATAGATCTATGGATCAGCTTCCAAATTTTTACAAATCTAATAACCTTATAAAAAGGAGATATTAGAAGGATACCTTATCAACAACATCAGTCTTTTGATTTATCATCATATATTTTATGTCAACTATGATCTTCCCCAATGTTCCCATAAATAGATCTAACAATATTTTCATTCTACTCAATTAGCTCAGGTCATCATATGTTTCTCCCTCGATTTCTAGTTAGTAATCATTTTTTGCTGATTTTTTTGAATAAGATGTATACGGGGAAATTTTGGGAGAGTTTGTATAGATTATTATATGTTATGGTAATTTTTTACAGGTTTACGATTAGTGCATGGTTTGTGAAAACTGTGAAACACCTATAGGAAATCATTCATAGTGAGATAGGTAAAAAAAGTGAGGGTGCATGATTAGTACACGATTTATCCATACCATGAATCTACCTAGTAGAAATAATGATATTTAAAAAATGTATTTGGCCTTTTTGACATTGTGGATTTGGTATGGTGGGCACATAGTTTGGAGACCATGCGATATAGTTGTGGGAGGATCGTCATTAAGGAAGTGTCTGGTGCATGGTTAGCACAAGGTTTTGCCTAAGTGTGTGACTAAACCATGCATATTTAAAAAATAAGACCCCAAAAAGTGGATCTACTTCTACCTTTGTTATTATATTTTTTCTTCCAAAATGGTCCAAACTCAATTTTTTCTCTCTAAAAGGTTGAGAAAGGTTCTCCCATCAATTCAGATGTGATCTGAGGGCATCCCATTGTGACTTGATGCTGATTTATCACGGTAAGTGACCATTCTTGATCATTCTTGATAATATTCAAATATCTACTTTTCCCTTTCTCTTTTTTTCATAGATCTACGCCTATAGTGGGTATATCTAATGTCATTGTTCCCAAATATATTTAGATTTGCATTGGATTATGATAGTGGATGATATCGAATAAATCTATCATGAATGATCACTTATTGTGAGGAATTGGCACCTAGTCACCAAGGGAAGCCTTTAGATTTCCTTCGAATTAAAGGAAGAACCTTACCTAAACTTTTTGGGAGAGGTATCCAGAGTTAGGGACATTTTGGAGAAAAATGATCTAATAAAACAAAATTATGACCTAGATTCACTTTTTTAGGATCATTTTTTTAATTTTTCACTGATTAGTTGTGAGGTTAGGCAACATGTGCTATAATCGTATGCTAACTGTGCACATGCCACTTCCATAAAGATAAACCTCGCACTACAGCCTCACACGACCTCCAAACCATCAAACCTCCATGCCCAAGCCACAAACTCAATAAGGTCAAATCCATTTTTCAAAGAACATAGTTTCTACTAGGCTGCTGCAGGGTTTGGAAAAATCATGCAATGACTGTGCACCTTCAATTTTTCCCCAATATCACTATCTATGGTTTCTTGTAACTATTTCTATAGTTTTCCCAAATTGTACACTTACCGTACACCTATAGAAAATCCACGAAAACAATTCTAATGTTATTTAAACTCTCCCAAACATCACCCACAATCCATTATACATAAGAATCATTAGGAAATGGGTATATTCCACAAACAAGGGGTGCTACATTTATTTAACCAAGTAGATTTTATATCTTGGTACATTATATTTCTAAGTCCCAAATTGAAATATTCAAACATGTAATTATTTTCATATATCTATAAAATAATATCTACACCTATTATTGTTGTAGATACATCACCATTATACATGGTATCAAATGAGTTTTTATAAAAAAAACCTTCTCCCATCCAAAAGGGCACTGTCAGCCCACAAATTTTTTGAAACCATGTGGCTGCCTAGTAGAAACCATGCGCTTTGAAAATGGATTAGGTCATTTTGAGGTAGTGGATTCTGCATGGTGGGAGCACAATTTAGAGATCGTGCAAGAAGACCATGTGGGGTTCATCCTTACGGAATTGGTATGTGCACAGTTAGCGAATGTTTTTCCTAAACATATAACTAAACCATGCACAGTAAAAAAACTAGATCCTAGAAAAGTGGATATACATCGAACTTTTTTTTATTAGCTCATTTTTTTCCAAAACTAACAAAACTCAGTATTTATCATTCTTAAAGGTCATGTGAGGTTCTCCAATCGATTTAGAGGTGATCTGAACACTTCCCTTTGTGACTAAAAGATGATTCATTATGGGAAGGGATTGTTCTAAAGAGTCTTATTAGATATGCTTCTCTATTTCTATCATTTTATTATATCAACACATGTTGTGGGTAGATCTAAGGTCATGGATGCAAACTATCATTAGATTTTGAATTTTTTCTTATAGTGTATAATATTTATTTCAGGTTTTATGATTTTTAAATCTAGTTTTTTGATGTTGTTTATACCATTTATCACTTCTACCAAAACTCTCGAAATTGTTCACCTCACTTTCGACTCCTCTTGCTACAACTTATTGAATTAGTTTCAAATTGGATTAATTTCATGATAATGATTGTGAAATTTTGGTGCAAATCTTGATATAAGTCCTCTTAAGTGATGATATATGGTTTTTGGTGAAATTGTGGAATCATATTTTTTGGTTGTGGAAAGTACCTCAGTTTCTTGATTTTAAAATGTTTATTTTAAAATATTAATTTTCTATATTTGAAAATAGTTGTCTAGAAAAAGGTCTTCAATAAAAATGGTGTGTATTGAAATGGTTTTTGCATTGTTTTTTAGCATACATGGTAGCATGTGTTCATATTTCATTATGATCCTTTGTTGAAATATAATATTTTGCTCGGTGCCAAAAGTGTAATGGAATATGGGATATAATAACCTTGTGATGACTTGGTAGATCGAGGAGAAACCTCTCCTGGGTATGGAACTGTAATAATTAATCATTTGTGGTTAATGCTGTGGATATAGATAATGGAATAGTCATTCAAGAAAAGAACATTTGAAATGGTTTGAATTATTATTCGGTAGTTACCATTAGAACTGGATGTTGATTTGAGAAAAATTAATCCATTGGCACTAATTTATATTAATTTATAGTCTACTTTAGAAATTTTTTTATACAAAATGTTTTTATATAAATTTTAATAACTTTTCTATCCTAGTGGAATGTGTTGGGAATCCATTGGGTAAAACCAACTATGTTTTAGTACTCACACCTACTTAGGGTCTTTGGTGATTATTTATATGTCATATAGTGGGACATGGGAAATGGTAAAGTATCACACATCTTTACCACTACCTCATGATACTCATGTTGTTTGGTGAAGTTGGAGCATGGAGCTCATGGAGCCTTAAATCCATAGATTTCTTTGAGTCTTTTTGGTTTATAGTCTTCTGATGCAAATTATATATTAGTTTTTCTTTATTTCATGGTATATGATTTTAGTTTGATTTTGAAAAATAAAATGTTTGATTTTTCATTAATTTTACCATGTATCATGTAGTTTTTTATATGGTTTATTTGGTTTGTTATTTTTTTCTTAAAGGGAAAATCATTCCCCATTTATATTGAATCCCATCAACACTTATTTACAGCCTTTGGATACTTGGATATGTCTCTTAAGGCCATGTAACTTCTCACTACCCTCTCAAGACAATGTTATGGGGTGGGATGTTTCACAATACCATCCATTCTTCAAATCCATCACATCATGTTGGTGTGATGTACTTCATTCCATTGTGGGATTTATAAGGATCCTCCTGAATAATAGATTGAAAATAGTTATTGTATGCAAATTAAACCATAAGATGTTATTGATCCTAACCGCCATTGAAATCCATAATGAAATATCTTAGAATATTTTTTGGTGTTTTAATGGGCCTATTATACTATAAATATATTTCAGGATGACATTTAATTTAACCTTTTAAATCTATAGTAAATTATTTTTAAATACTTCCCTAAAACATTTTGGTAGTCCTTGGATCATGATCAAATTTGATTGAGCGTGTTACTTCATGAAACTATACTAGTTCTTTAATAAATATTCAATAAATTTGATCAAGTGAAAAATATTATCTGATAAAAATGTTTTTACTCCATAAAATGATTTACTAGAATCCAAAATAGTTTTATGGCCTTTTATGTATTGGGAATTTCTATAATAAAATCCATAGCGATTTTCCCATTTTTCTATACATGTATGTGAAATGGTTGCTTCATCCATTTAGTATCATGGCATTCATACTCAACATACTAATATACTAGACAACAAGACACATACCCCACTATATCCATTTTCATAATGTATCAATATAAATTCTCTTTGAGAACATTATATATATTTTTCAATCTAATACGGATAGAGAGAAATGAGTTATGTGCTTCATCCAATAGTTCCTTCTTCAATTCATGTATTGAAGGAATATATATCCAGTTCATGAATCATACCATTACACGTGGGTCATGACTGAACACTGGGATAATAATTACATTCTTCTTTTAGTTCCAAATACTCTTTCTATTCCTCTTTATTTTTTACATCAATTGATGATTCAAAATTCATTTTATAAATATTAGATTTCTCCCCTTTCTTTATGATTTCATGTTTGATATATAGTTAATCCATATGTATTGGATATTTTTCAATCTATATCATATAAAATATAACATGATTCTGTGGACTCATTGAATCATACACCATGTTTTCTTCCCTAGGGTGCCAATATATTGATCATTAATATTATTTAATCAACACCAACCATCTAGTTTATTAGATATTAAACTCTATTCCCAATAATATAAAGTTCAATATTTTATGATTAGTATATATATCACTTTTTTAACTATAAATATAATACCTCCATATTAAAAATTACAAAATTATAACCTCTTGATCTAAATCTTGAGTCTAGAATCTATTCTCTTCAATCTCCATTTGGAACGTGACATATTCTACCACTATATAATTTTTTAAAAGAACACATCACAATACCTACTTCAATGAATCGTTATATATCACAAACCAGTCCCCCCTATTGGTTTATGTATGCATAAGTGATCTTACCAGCATTCTCTTTAGGTCTATGAAATTTTCATTATATTCATCTATATTAAGTAAATTCCCTCTCATACAAGTCTACATGGTTAGTGGATATGTTATTTATGATAACTTTATCAAAATTCATCGATTGTATCTAACCAATCATTGAAAACTATGGATCACATTCACTATTTTTGGAATGGCCCATTGTTCAGTAATCCATATATTTGATGTATCGACAAATATATCATATTTTTTAATTAGATAACATAATAATTATACTATGAATAGTCCTAATTTACATTTTTTTAATTTATCATAAATTATATCCTTCTACAAGCTATCCATCAAAACCTTAAATTATCTTCATGTTCTTCCCTCCTATTACAATATATCCGAGTTTTATATAAAGAATACTATGAACATATATATTTAATCTATAAAGCATATAATCATTATATCTATGAAGATAGTGGGTGAATTGGTAAGTCCAATTGTGATCACTATAAATTAACAACATCCATACCTCATATGAAAGTCTGTTATCATTATATCATTCTTTTTTACCCGTAATTGATGAAACATAGATCAAATTTACATATTTAAAAAATATTGAACTTCACATAGTTGATCAGACAATTCATCAATATGGGGACTGGAATAATTATACTTGATAGGTAATTTGATAAGTTATCAGTAATCAATGAAAAATTGCATTGAAATACAACTATTATTAAAAAAATGAAAATTTTACCCTATGGAGATGTTAGAGGTGTATGAATCAATTTTTTTAGATTTTGTGGGTTTTTATTTTTAAATCCGTAAAACTCAATATCATATTTTATATATGTATTATTTGAAATAATTGTTTCACTAGGTCTAAGTTCTATTGAAAACTCACCTTTTAGATTTGGGGGAATACTAGGAAACTCTTCAAGAAATACATCAGTATATTCTTACATAATATGTCTCTCTTCAATGTTGAGTTTCTCACAAACCATTGGTGCTTCATACCTCTCATGAGTAATTACTACTATATTTTTTTTCCATTCGGATATTTTATCCATCGTATAACCAATTGATAATCATAGGTTGATTCAGATATTAAATATGGCTTTCTTTCCCCAGAAATTGATATGGACTCTATATTGATAGATCTAATCCATTACCAAAATAACAAATAATATGACTATATGGATAACAATAAGACTTATAAGAAACAAATTCCCACAATTTTCTTTCAGGGAGATTATATATACTTGATATGTACTCATTATGCAATTTTTTATTTTAATCAATAGTTAAAAATCTAATTATTGAGGTGGTGATGTAATTCCCTTATAAAATTGTATAGATATAAATGAGTGGGTAGAATAGGAATCTAATATAACATTTTTTGTTTCAAAGGGGGTGTACATATACCTTTCACCACATCATTATCATGATCCACTTTAGTAGTTATGATTATATAGGATTTCCTTTATCCATTGTCTTATGACTTTTTTAATGATGAATTTCATCAATAACCCATGAGTTTGAGTACTATTTGGTGTAATTTCCATAATCCTTAAAATTATTTCCTTAAAGCGTGGTCGGTGCATTTTTTTTATTTTTATTTTAATCTTTTTGAACGATCATCCTTTCTGTGTCTATTGGATATTAATTTTCTATATATACATATATTCTATACATTAATCATGTACATTTTCCTTTAATAAAACATTCTTCATAATTATTTCCTTATTTTTTCATAAACTAATGTTATTTTTCTTTCCTCCATGGGGTTTATTAGTATAATATTTTCTAAAATCTATCTTTAATTTCTTGACCCCAAAAAACTAACAAAATGAGATTCTCAGCTCTCTATTTATACCTTTCGAGAACATTGAACTAATTTTCAATATCTATCTAATTATCTAATAGAGAATTCCTTTTGGTGACTTGGGTTTTGATATACTAAAAAATAAATAAAATTTTCTTTTAGGGACGATGATAAAACAAGATGAGTACCTTTCATTTTAGGTGATATTTACTCCTATGTACTAATAAATTCACTAACTTTCTACTTCACATTCAGGAATTACCTCCCCATTTTAATAAAAAGGGTTTGATTGAAATAATTATTGAAAAATTCCATTTTAAAATCATCCCATTTCATGATGCCAATTCTTTCATATTATCTCATATTTGGGATAAGTTCCCATAACGAGTCAATTTCACCTACAAAGGAATATATGAATAAGAAAATATTATAATAATATGATCATATGGGAACAAAATAATACTTTATGTATTCCATTAATCCATGACCCAAAAATTAGTGGGTTATAAGACTCATCAGTGTAGAGTGTATGTTTCATATAAACAAATCAATATAAAGTTTCTATTTCCTTATTGTGTTTGAAATCTTGAGAAGGTTCACATTATTATTCAAATCATGATAAAATTAGACAATAATTTACATAATTTTTTACATCCCAGCACTGATCCCATTTGGTTACGTATTGAGAAAATCGACAAATTATCCTTTACACCCGTTATTTACTAGCTTTCACCCGATTCCATCCCTTTAATTAAATAAAGTAAATTTAGTGATGAGAATACATATAAAATGAAAACTATTATCTTAGAAGAAATAACTCATAAATAATGTGTTTACCCTAGCTTATTAAGTTCTTGGTTTCATTCATAAGTTCTTCATGGTCATTCAGAATATGGATTTATAACCAAAATATATATGAATATTTCATAATAGTTTATAAATATAATTTAAATTAACAAAATCATATCCCCATGGATTTTCAAAACAATGATGCAATTATATTATTTTTTCATGCATCATGAAAAGATCTTGTTCAAACCCAACCAATCATTTTCAGGTTCATTGTCTCTAAGTTAATGTTTTCTAAACCCTAAATCCCATTATTTTTATCTAGATAGAGTTTTAATTTCTAGAAAACCCCTAACTCTATGATTTAACAAACATTAAGGATATTTATTACCTTTTTTTTAAGAGGTGGTGTCTCAGTCAAAGACCAAGGCACAATTTATTGATTAAAATAAAGGGAGCTACAAAAGTCTGAAGGACGGAATCATATTACAATCCTTGTGGAAGAAAGGGAGCGATTCGTCAGGAAAATCATCCAACTAGGTAAAAACCAGATTAACTCCCTAATTGGAAAGACTATCAGCAACTATGTTTGCTTATCGGAAGATATGAGTGTAAATATAGTTGAGATCCCAGAGCGAGTCAAGACATTTCATCCAACGAGAGGTAAGCAGCCAAGCAAGGTGAACCACCCCTTTCCATATAGCTTGGACAATAGTGGTTGAATCACATTCAATCCACAGGTTGCGCCAACCCTTTTGCTTGGCGAAATCAACCGCATGAATGACTCCTAGCATTTCGGCTTCCAAAGCCGAGGCTGTATCACATCCACCGAAGAAGCAACCAAGGCATTTTCCAAGAAAATCTCTGAAAATGGCACCACAGCCTGCTGGGCCCGGGTTTCCTCTAGAGGTGCCGTCAATATTCACTTTGATCCATCCCCGAATCGGGGCGTGCAAGAAGACCTCAAAGGTACGTCAGGGTATCCAATAAGAGACCGCAATTCGAAGCCGGCAGAGAATCTCAAAATCACCAACAGAGTTGTCACAATGATCCTTATGAAGAGAGGCAGCATCTTTGATGGCAATGAGAATACGTGCTTTACCTGCATTGAGATTTATAGAACAGTTATTATGAATTAAATTATTTCTATCATACCAGATCACATACAGGAGCTCTGCCACCGCAGCCAGAAAGAGATTCTTGATTTGCTTGGAAGCGTCCCAAATCACACAGTATTGATGTTGAGAGCTAATAGCAGCAAGAAGAGACCATCTACAACCAAAAATGTTAGAAATGTAATTCCAAAGAGCGGTAGCTATAGCATAAGACAAGAACAAATGATTTACATCTTCACGATGTTGGTTGCACATGTGACATCTATAACAAAGATAGATCCCAAAAGATTGAAGACACACATCGGTGGGGACCCTATCATGTGCAACACGCCAAATGAGAGAGCGACGTGAGGGCTTGATCCATGGCTTGCTAAAATCTTTTAACCAAAAAATTTTAGAATCATAGTTACCATTAAACTTATACATATTATGGTACCTAAAGTTCTATAATCTTAATCAAAAACAAAAAAATAATATAATCTCTAATTCCATCTGAGGTGACATGAGCATAACATACAAACATATATATTCCTCAATTTGAGAAAAAAACATAACAAATATTATAATGAAACGTATCTCATAACAATAAAGTTTTAGTTCCATAATATACTAGATACATAATCAAATTAATTTCTAAAATAAATTCAAAAACTCCTAAACATTTTTTTGTACAATTTCCATTCACAGACATGTCCAATTTAAAACTTTTTCATAATAACATAAGAATAGTGGAAACATAAAAATGGGTGAGCTTAATTGATCGGAAATGTTAAACAAGGAATATGATAATAAAATATTATATCATAGTATAATTTAATCATAATGGTTTGAGAACATGATCATAGCTTATGAAAACATACCAAAAAATTCAAAGACCATTATTCTTGAGTCAGGGTATTATTCTTTTTCTGAAAAAAAATTACATAAGTCATAAGACTTTTAAATCATCAATAATTAATCCTGATCCTTAAGATCATATGATAATCATAAAATATACGTTTTTTGTATACTTGTAATTATAAATAATAATTTGTTAATCGAGGCTAGCTTCCAAAACCATCATAACATTGTGGATAGATTCCTATAATGAATTGAAATCACTCTCTAGTCCCTTAAATATTAAATCATGAGATATAAATCATTAATTGAAGCATTTTAGGGATAAAAAAATTTGTTCACACGCATCAAATAATGAAAAAAATATACATTCCACATGATCACAAAAACATTCATTATTCCATCATATATAAGTAAACCCATCGGAAAACAACTAGATTCATACAGAATTATCAAAAAAATAATATTTTATCAATAGAAAGAAGGTTTATTCGATCATTAAATAATATTACCAACAAATTACAAGATTTAACAAAACATGTTGACAGAGATAAAAAAAATATTTTATAAAATATCGAGAAATATGCTTTGAAAAATGAGATGAAATATCACATTCTTTTGATAAATTGAAAAACAATTTATAAATTATTAGAATAATGGGAATTTTATTTTATTTGAAAAAAACCATGAAAATATAAAAAAGGAGGCTTTTTAATAAATTACTAAAAACATGGTGTTAAATTCCATACATTCAGTAAATGTTAAAAATTATTCCCTTTCACACATTTGAAAAAGGTAAAATATAAAACTAATTGAAAATATTGTAAATATTCTTCCTTAAACCTATATAATGAAATTAAAATGTAATTGATAATGAATTTACCTAATCATATGATTATTGGGAAGAACATCACTGATATAATTTAAAGAACATGGACATGGAAGAATAAGATTCTTAACCTAAAAGGAAAAACAAGATCCACTTTACTTAAAATTATTATTTTTGTTTGTGATTACAAAAATGGAAAAATGCAATGAATACTTTAAATTTTCATAAATAAATAGTTAAGAATAAAATAAATTGTGTTTATTAGAGAAATAATATTAAATTTCACATAATAAAAATTGATTCATAAATAATCTCAATGTAAATGTTAGATTATGACATAAACTCTTACCTCAAGCACCAAATTTCCATATAAAGACACTAACAAAATATATAATAAATAACATTTTTAAAAAATATACCTAAAAATATATCAATATTTATATTAACATATATCATTTCCTTATAAATTCTTATTTTCCATTTATTAATAATTCTTCAATAAAATCAATATTATGGAATCAACTGTTCTCTTTTCCACACATGTTTTAGTTTTGGATTATAATCTCAGAACCATGGTTCATGTTTTTTAATAATCGGATAAATCTCTCATTTATTTATTATATACACTTTTATAACCATGTATTTAATATAGTGGTAATAAATTGGAACATCGTTCCAGGAGGTGGTAGTATGCATGTGCACAATAAAGATAATTATTATTTAAGGAATAATAAATCATTAAAAAATAATTATTATTTAAGTGATATAAATTTTATTCACTAAATTCATTTGTACAAACATACTTATGAGGTGGTGACCAAAAAAAATTTATCGCTTCATGGAGGTGCTAGTCCAGCTTTACGCTTGAGCAAAGTGTAGATTTTTCATTAAATGGAATGAAGGTGGATAATGATTATTCTATAAACATAATACCATTGAAATATAATAATGTTATTGGTTCTATTATGTGGTGGCGGTAATAAAATATTTAGATTATGTGGAATAAGAAGGAAACATAAAATAATTTTTTTAAGACTATTTCCTCTTCCTTAGGTATCCCCCATTGGATCCCTCCTAAAGACTTATTTGGTAAATATTTTAGTGAGAAAAAACCACTAATACATTAGTATGATAGTTATTTAGTGGTTTAATTATATATTTTTGAATTTAAGGATCAAAAATTAAATTAAAAAGTGGTTAGATGGTGTTTCCTTTTTAAGTGAGAGGATTAGAACCCTTGTAAATACCATTAATATTAAAATAATATAAATCATTTTAATCTAAATGTGGATCTAAATATGAAAATTTCATTTTATAAGATTTGAAAGTAATAATAAATCCCCAAAAAAAATACATATGATACATTTTAGTGGTTTTTTAAGCCTTGTCCCTTTATTTTTACATGTTCAACTCATTTTAATTTTTATCTAAGTGATGACATTTTTAATAAGGTAACGTATTATTTTGACTAAAAATTTGAACTTATAAATTTTTTTTGGATATGATGATACCAAACATGGAACCAATGTTAAAATATTAAATTCATATATAGGTTCAAAATTAATTTTTGATACAATTAGGGAAAACACAATGTATAAGAATTTTCTAAAAAATGTCTTCTTAAGTATAATAATTTTATAACAGCTACAATTTCCCATGGTATTTGACATTCATCCCTACACTAATAGATGTTCATATTTTTATTTCAAATATCGAATATAACTTCCCTTATTTAGAAATAGTTATGTTCTCTATATGGAGAGAGCCAATTGATTCCCAAAATCTCATAAAAACATACTATAGGATGAAATATAAGACTTTTAGGAAATATATTTCCATAAATTTCTATCAGAGTTGAGTTATATATCAGAGATAAAATAATCATACAATTAAGAATTGCCTTATATAGTTCAATACCAATTCGTTGAATTGGTTATGTGATACCATTAGAAATTTATATAGCTATAAATTATTAGTTATAATCTAATTTAAACAAGACATTTATAGTTATATTGTATATAATAAGCATACCTTTCACCTATTCATTCTCATTAACCACTTTGGTAATTATTACTTCTTAAACCTTCTCTTTATCATTTGACTTAAATGGTTGTTGATGATGATTTCAGTCATTAACTCTTGGAATCATGTACTAGTTTGTATAATGTTCATACATCTTACCATTACAGTATTGTAGTGTGGGAGATGTTTTAGGATGATTGTTCTTTTCATACTTCTCAATGATCATTCTGTTAATGTATCTTCATCATTTATATTCTAGATATATTTTTTCCACAAAAGAATAATTTTCATATTCTCTTAGATAAATTTACTCCTTTCATGTTTCCACAATTGTTTTATAAAGGAATATTACTTTCCTTTCCACCATGTGTTTTATTAATATAATTTCTCCAAAACAGTATCTTTTTATTCTTATCCCCAAACCAATGTGTACAATAAAATACCACACATTACATTTCCACCTTGAGATAATATAAAATGATTTCTTCATATCTATCCAAGTATCTTATATACAATACATTTTGGAGGCTTGGTTTAATTCCAATAAAGAGTGGATCAGTTATTCATTCATGGATGATGATAAAACTAGAAGTGTTCCTTTTAATTCTAGTAAAATTAGATTTATATGTACTAATGGATTTATAATTCTATTACATTAGTTATCAGAATTACCTCTATTTTTTAATATAAATAATTTTAAGAGGCGCTTATTGAAAAATACCTTTTTAAACTCTTCCCATTAAATAAATTCAATTTCCTCTCCATGCAGGTATTCTTGATAATATTCTATAATTGATCAGATTCACCTTCTAAATTATAGACAACTTCAACAGAAAACTCAGGTTCATATCACTAGAGAACAAAAAATATTTTATCTTTTTAATTTTTCTATTTCTCAACCACTAGAGGGTTAAATGACTTGATATAAAATTTTTCATTCCTTGGTGAATTCGGAAGATAAACGTGGTTCAAATTTTTACTCCTATATTGAGAAAGTTTGGTGTTCATTTCCATGGGATTTTTCGCGATGTCTCTCATCCCAATTCATTTATAATTCATAAAATCATCACATATCCCTTCACACATATTATAAACACCTTTCCTCTTATTTGTTTCCATTTAATTAAATAAAGTAAAGTTAGAGGTATGAATAATAGTCAATGAAAATAAATATGAACATATAATATATAACTTAAAATTATTGTGTATACCCCAACTTATGAACCTCTAGGAATTAATAATATGCTTTCCATGGTATGTTCATACTAGGTTTTATTATAAAAATATATTCAAACCACTCATAATGGTTCCTCATGAGTATGTGAATTAACAAAATTATATCTCTATAGAGAGTTAAAATAAGTTTTCAGTGAGGTTTATTTGTCATGAACCAAGTGATGATCAAGTTAATGCCCAACTATCATTTTATGATTATTATCCTATGGTGAATCTTTACTAGTGACTTTATCCATTTTTATTCTATGATATTTATTTCTCTAATAGGAAACCATACACTCTATACTTAACCAAGATTTCATGATATTTCCTTCATTTAGATTTACACCACGAGTCGTCATTAAATATTTATTTATAAATCCAAAAAAATACTAAAACCTAATATAATACTTATGAATGTTACTGAATTATAATATACATATATATTCTGTCATTTTATATAAAAACATAATACGTTATACAATAATACACCCCCAGGAAACAAAAATGTTTTGGGACATTAGGGAGTAGATAATAATCAACATATTTTATGAATGATCTTAAATATCTCCTACAAACATATTATGAAAATGTCATGTATGGGTAATCATGGGAGATAATAATAGATGATAAAAATTGGGAATAATATAGGCATAGGAGTATGAAAAAAAATCACGTTATGAAAACATACATAACAACACATAATCCCAAATACCTAATTCCAGGCATAAGGATTTTTCATAAAAAAATACATGGGGAATAATATTGTACAATTATAAATAATAAATCATGATCTATGAGAGCATATAATAATAATAAGGTGTATTTTTTATACATATAAGAATAGAAAATCATTTCCTTAGTCAAGGAAAACATCGAGGACAATTATAACAGAGTACATAGAGTCCCTTAGTTAATTATATTTACTCCCCATTCCCTTTCATATTATCTCAAAAGATTTAAAAATTTATCCAATCCATTGGAAGGATATATAATTCTAGTCCCACATATTACATAATTAAAACCATACATATGTGTTCCAAGTGATCTATAAAACATTCATTACTCCATCATTTTTTAATTAACTTATAGGAAATAATTAAGTTACATAAAACATTATCAAAATTTCTTCAAAAATTAATCTAATGATTGTAGGTGTATAAAATTATTAGATAGTATCTATAATGAAACATAATAATCAATAAATAATGCTCACATTTTGTTAATATAATTTTGTAAAATAATTTAAATATTATTTATAAAATGGGAATAAATATCATTTTATTTTGGAAAATTTTTAAAACCTAACGTATCCCAAAAAATGGGAATATAAATTTTTAATAAAAAAACATTCATACATGTAAATTAATATTTTTAATAAATTATGTACATAATGATTAGAAAATTAGTTATGCCATCAAATATTAAAAATGTTTCTTTTCAAAAATTTATAAAAAGTAAAATATAACCCATATAGAAAATATTAAAATCATTCGATTGTATACCTTTTCAAAGAAATTAAAATATAAATTAAAATACCATTATATAATCATTTATGTATATAAAATGATGTTCTTGAAAAAAATTAAATAACATGGACATGGAAGAAAAATATTCCGAGCCTAAAAGGGGAAATATGTTTTACTTTACAATAAAACATTATTTCAATATTTTTTTATTATAACAGATAATGAAATGAAAATAATACATGAAAAACTTATAAATAGATTTATTTTATGAAATTATATGGGGTTTATAAGGGAAATTACATTCAATTTCTAACGGTGGAAATATAAACAAAAACATTCCAGCTAAACAGGGAGCTTGTAACCTAAACCCTTACTTTAAGTGTCGAATTTCACCATACACACTCAATAATTATATATACTAAATTATATTTATTATAAAATTATAAAAATAAATATATTCATACTTATATTACTATATATATTTCATTAATTTTAATGAACTGACTGGAATATCCCCTTAGACCGATGCCTGACCCGACCCATCACATACCTAAAGGGTGATCCCAATACCCATAGGATTGTGACAAGAACCTAGGAATAAAATAACAATCATATGGAAAGATTTATCCCAGCCTGAAGAAAAAAACCGGCACATATAGACAGTTGATAAAATATAAGAAATGATAAATATATCCCATAATTGAAAACCAACAAATGAAACAAAAAAACTCAAGAGTATTAACCATCTTCAAGTACCAGTCAAACCATAAAGGACTACCAACATAAGAAAACCAACTACACCATTTTATAGTGTCTGTTGAATCCTACCATCTCACCAACATCTACTCACCTTACTTTTAATAATATCATGCTTCCTCACTATGGCTTGTTTTCATTCCCTACATCAAAAGACATAACCAGGTCTATCCCCCGCTGAATGGATGTGTGGTGTGTGATCTAATAATATCAGTAGGTTCTCACCCAATTTTTCAATATCAAGTATCTAAAAAATATTCTATGTGTTCTCAACATTAAGTAAAACAATCCATCATAAAGGTTTAACATTTTTTATATCAAAATCATGGGAAAATATTCTAATTTCCCCCTTTTATGCAATTCCAAATAAATAAAGTAAATTTGTTTTAGATTATTATAAATCCATATATATCATTAGATATATCCATTCAAAACAAACCAAATAATTCATCAAATAGCCTATCCAATATATGGGAGTACCAAAAAAATAGTCAAAATCAAAATCAAACCAAATAGTCTATGAAGAACATGTAACACCATGCCAAGGATTTGTCACAAATAAACCTAGGTCAACCCCAAACCAATCACCCAAGATGGACCACGATAAATCTAGAGAGGTTTTCTCGGTCCTCCTAGTCTATAAAATAGTTTTGGGCATCAAAATAAAGTATTTAAGGATGATTTTTCCCACAATCTAAAGAAAAATAATCAAATATAAACATAAAAATATAAATATAAACACTATAAACAGAAATAAATAAAACTACCCATACCTCAATGTGACATTGTGGGTTACCACCGACCACCAAACTAACATCACCTAATGGAGACCAAATTTAAGCTAGAAGTAGCACCATAAGATCAATAAAATAAGAATCTATAGGCGTGAGTATTAAAAATCAGTAATCCTGTCAAACCAATCTATTAACATTGCATTTACTTTAAATAAATGATTCATTAATAACTAGTTTGAAATTAATAAGATATGAACATAGGTTTTATCCCATTACATTTAAAATAAATTTAAAAATCAATTACCCTAAAAAATTTAGAACACACATCCCATATAAGAGAACTTTTTCATTTGAGAGGAAAGTAGGAAATCCCAAATGAAAGTTATTCACTTAAAACAAGTAAAAGGGTGGAATTTCATTCTTCTAATAAATTCTTCTTTAAATTTTTTAAGTAAAACCTTTCATTCAAAATTTTCCAAGGAAAAACCCAAAACCATGATCAGATATTATACTCACACAATTATGGAAATGGGTTAATGGTGCTCAAGAAACCATACTAGGAAATGCACCAAAATCATCCTCCCTAGAAAATCTAATGCTGGGGAAAACATGTGAATAACTTGGATCACAATGGAAATCCCTGAACAAATTAAAAACTAACTCATCCTATAGGCATTAATAACACAATAACATCAATCTTCATGATTTCTCAGTTTTACCCTACCAAGCCTAATTGAGGAAAACAATTCCCAAATCAGAGATATTCCAAGAGTAAGGGTTAATTTCTAGTGTATAATATATACTAGGGAAGAAATAGTTCTTGGAAGTCCTCATATAAATACTAGGTTCCCACATCATGTTCTAAATGGGATGTTCTAAATAACGAAAATTAATAAACCATACATAAAAGCCATCATAGAAGTCATGCAGACAGGCACCACCCCGACCCCTCGTGGAATTGTCCATTTCCTTTAAACCATAATCATAGAAGGGAAGTTCCAAAATGAGGACACCCTCATCTCTTCGTCATCCAATATATTTAGGGACCCATTATAAAGAGGGTTTTCTAATAAAACCATTTTTATAATGCTTACTCGTCCTTAAAAACCATTCAAACAAATGATTTCTTGAAGAACCAATTACAAAACACTTTTAAAACCATAAATCCACTTAAAACTATTTATAGACATCCAACTAACCATTTATAACCCAAAAAATGTTATGAAAATCCAACCAAACATTCCATTATACACATGGCATGAAAAATATAGTCAAACCATTTCCTTAAATCTTGAAAACCAAGGGAAATCCACTTCATTTCATATAAATTTGTTTTAATAACAATTATATATCACTAATTTGTATAAAAATATATTAAAATGAAATAAATAAATGATTTCTTATATTTAAAGGAGAAATTCAAAGTAATACAACCACAAACATGCTAATTCTAGAAGATAACCACTAAAGTTGACCCATTATTCTTACACACACATGTAGTTACAAATATATGTATATATATAACCCTAGATTCAATGCACATATTCCCATGTCTATTAGGTAATATGTACACAAAGGGAATATATATAGTTTATTTAAAAATTAATAAACATATATGTTCTGTCATCTCTTGTGGCTCGAAACAACTTCAATGAGATCCAATACACTCTAGAAAAATTATAAGATCCCAAAAACCGTAAAATCCCTAATATAAAATTATTCCAAACCAAAGGTACCAAAAAACCCATTATTGAATTCGATGTGAAACCTTCTGCCTTTGATCGTCATGGTAATAATCCGCATCATCAGGAAAAATGAACCCAAAAACATCATCATGAAAAAAGGAGGAAGCCCAAAAAAATGTAAGGGTTTGACCGAGGAACACACACAAAAAAAGAGGGGTAAAAGCACAAAATAGATGGATAAGAAGGAATAGTATAATTACTAGATAATACCACACACCAGATTGGGGGCAGAAATAGTTGTCTAGGGAAGAGAGGTAGTGCACCAGATCCATCCTGGTGGGCTGGGTCACATAAGATAGGAAAGGGCGTGCATCATGCAAGGGGTAAGGGGGAACACCTTTGAGGGTTAAAAAACATAATAATAATAATTAATAATAATAATAATAATAACAATACTAGTAATAATATTAATAAAATTAATAATAATCATCTCATCATCATTTTATTATTATTATTATTAAAATATTTTTCTTTTTATAATAATTTTTTGAAATTTGGGTAGGCTGCCTGGTTTGTCCACACAGTCTTCCAGATTATGTGCCAACTGTGCACAACCTACAATAGAGAAATGACTCTTTCACAAGTCAAATGTAAGGGTTGACATACCATGCACAAACTTTTAAAAATAGCATTGTCAATTGATATAGTCTTTTTTCACATTTGTCTCACAGTTTCCTATAACCATATGATAGTCATACTTTTCCTAGATTAAGGTGCACGGTTACTACTACGCCTTTCATGGATTGATTCAAACCATGCTTAAACCATGCATTGGGCCAAAAACAACCCAATGACTTTGAAACTCAAAAATGGTCATCAAGAACTCGACCTCAACCTCGACCAAAATCTTCCACATCATGAAAAAGATAAAAATAATTAGAAACTTGGTTTTGGGTATCATAATTATCCCCACCACAAAATAATTTATGCACCAAAATGTCAACCAGTAGAATGAGGAAAAAAACTGGAACCTAGAACTCACATTTCCAAATAAAACCATGAACCATGGTGTGACCTTTCACCTACACAATTCACACTAGACCATCTCTAGAGAAACCAGCACAGAACGATACATAAAACCCAGAACTGACCAACCCAGGTACTCTCTAAGGAGACCAACACCCACTTTAAGGGTTCCTTAACGAGAGAAACTCTAAACCGAGTATCGAACCAAACCATGATTCCTCATTTCCTTAAGACACATGTATCTCCAAATCAAACTCCATAAATAACAAAACCAAACCACAAGTAAGAAAACTACATTCAATTAACATAAAAAATTAAATCAAAGAAATATATGAAAGAATGACTACCAATCCTTTTATAATAAATATAATCTTATAGGAGAAATGATATTACATCAAGGGAACTAAAAATATCTCAAACAAAATAGTGACAAAAGTTGGGCCAATGTTTTATACATCCCAATGATTCCTCACTACATGCAAGAATCACTATAGTGCTTAAATCATGAGACCCGATGTCTTAAGAATCCACTACCTCACATTCAGAATCTAGAATCCTCTAACCAAATCTTCTTCTTCTAATGATTCCAAATTTAGAACATCATCTAGTGACCCTAATAGACACACCGACAATAATATATTGAAGGATTATAACAAGACGATTTAGAGTACCCAACCCAACCACAATAAGAGAAAACCTATGAGTGGTCTGATGAAAAACATTGGAACTGGCATGGACTATCATAGTAAAAAAAATCTACTCTTTCACCATTCCCCTTCACTATTATTAGACCTTGTCAAGTGTCCATGAGCTCTAGAACATCTTATTCACTTCATCAAGAAGAAGATACTAGATTAAAGTGGTCTTGAAGATCACCCAAAACATAAAAACTCCCATCAAGAATGGAATAAAAACATTCCACCAATCCAATCATGGTCTCTCCAACAAACATAAAAAAAACTTGAACCCTCACCGCTTCAACAGTTCCCTAATACCTAAAAACACTTTTTTCTAACTTGAGCGACTCCATTTACTCTAAAAACCCTCGATCACCACAGAAAACCATCAACCTCTGAGAATAAATCAATTATACCACTCCACTAGGAGTCTGGGTAGAGCCAAAAACAGAAAAAAAATCTCTCTATAAACCTTAGGGGCCTTTCTAGGTAGCGTACTCTGAATAACAAAAGGATAAAAATCTGATTCCTCAACCAAACAAATATCAAGAAAAAAATATCTCAAACCATTACACCACACCCACAAACCAAACATTAAGAAAATATTAAATCCCTATTAAAAAACCACTATTTTTGTACCAAATTCCAAACCATTTTACACATGGAAACTTTTCAAAATTAAAAAAATAATTTTCAAATTCAGTTTAAACCCCAAAACTCAATTGATAAAAAAAACCATGTTCCCAAAAAACATTTTCCATTTGAAACCCTTTTTTCCAAACCCATTTTCCTTTCCAAAAACAACTTTGGATAAACAAAGTCAATCCTTTGATTTTAAATATTCACCCATGACATCCTATGAACTATCACATATGTGTGAATCAAACTTTTTCTTATATCATCCATACATATATGACAAGATGCACTATCCCTAAACACACACACATATATAAACTCCCTATAAAATACAAAGGCAATCCATTCCATTTTATCATAAATACTAATCATTTACGAATTTTCAAATTCAATTTTCCACCACATTTTCCAAAACATTTCAAATTTAGGAATCACTTCCTCATTTCAAACCCATTTTTTTTTAATTCAAAAAGAATTTTTAGAAATAATTTTCATTTAAAAAATAATTTTTTTCTCTCAAAAGACCATTTTTCCTTAAAAACCCTTTTTGGATTCCCAAAACCAAACCAAAAGCACCACTCACATAAAAACAACTTGATGAAGAACTCATGGACATGCCTAACCTGACTACATGCTATAGCACACTCTGCCCCAAGGAATACTTGACCACAATCAGTGTCTCAAACAATACACTATGCCTCTTCATGTGTCTCTACTCCCTATAAGCCCATCATTCAACACTGAATCACTCCCTTTTTCATCCTTATCAACACAAACTAAAACCAAATACTCAAATCCTATACCACACTTGGAAACTTGTATATCATAATGAGAAAGAGTTCATGACTCTATTCCCTCACCGACCTATGGATTCCTAGTAGTCCTATTTTTTATATACCTCAAAACCTAGATAAAAATTTCCTTATCTGATGTTTTTTTTTTCATAATCCATGCCAAACCAACCCCAAACAGGTCACCTGATCCAGCATGGGACAATGCACCAGAGGCATTCGAAATTCTCCCCAGATTGAAACTAGTATCAGGAATCAATATAAAGTAACAATGAATGATTTCCCCGTTAAAAAAAGACACATAATAAAATATAAGTTGAAAAATAAAAATAAAATCACTAGTAGTGGAAATCAATAAAACTGCACAAACCACTATTTGACCATGTGGGTTACCAAAAACTACTAATCCATCATGACTTCCTAGTGATCAAATCCAAGATAAGTGAAATAAAAAAAATAAAAAAAATATTGAACTATAGGTGTGATTATTAAAACTCAGTAGGTGTTCACTAAAAATCTATTTCCAATGCAATTACATTAAGTAAAATATTAATTAACATATAGTATGAAAAATAAGGATATGAACATAGTTACTTCAAAATTATATTTTTAAAAAATAGAAATCACATACATTTCACTAGAAAATTTATAACATACTTTTCAATAAATATATAATTTCACATCAAAGAGGAAAGAAGGAAAAACAAAAAGAATTTTTCTCAATTAAAAAGATGGAAAAGGGGGAATTACTTTCTTCTAAAATATTTTTATAGAAAAATTTTAATGAAAACCCAACATTAACTTTTTTCTATAGAAATTCCACAAACCAAGAGTAGATACAATAATTACATAACGGGGGAAATGGGATAGTGGGGCTCATGTAATCATACCAGTAATGGTATATAAATGATATAATATAGATAATATAGTGTAGAAGAAAACAAGATAATACCTAGGAACACTGAGAAAAATATCAAACACTATAACACCTAACTCCTCTCATAGGAATGCCTAACCTAATGACGTCAATCCAACCACATGATCAGTTTTTTCCAACATGGCATAAATAAAGTGAATAATTCCCAATGTATAGAAAAGTACATACAAAGGTCCATTATATTGTTCATTATCTAAACTAGTCCAATAATATTTCTCCAAAGTCCTTTTAGCAATGTAAGGTTTCCACAACATGTTCACAAGGGGAGTGCCCAAAAATTCTAATAAACGAATCGTACATACAAGAGATCACATAAGTCCAATAGACTGATACCACCCCAACCATATCATGGAATATTCCATTGACTTTAAACCATCATCACACTAGGGAATTCCCAAAATGAGGGAACTTTCATCTCCCTATCAATGAAAAATGTGGGGGACCCATTCAAAGGAGGTTTTACCAATGAATCCATTTTTAATGTGCCAAACCAGCTTCAGAAAACCATTAAAAAAAATTCATGTGTAACCAAACACACATAATTTTTAAAATCTTAAATCCACATAAAACCCTTTTTAGACATCAAAATCACAATTTAAAACAAAAAAATGTTGGAAATTCTAATTGGTCATTTCATCACACACATGGAATGATAAATATAATAAAATAATTTCACACAATCTTCATAACAAAGGGGAATCAACAAAATTTCATCCAAAACAATATTTCTAACAATTATATATCCCTAATTAGTATAAAAATTGGTTTGAAATGAATTTATTCACTGATTCAATAAATTTAATGGCCAAATTCAAAGGGATCCTACCTCAAACATGTCACTTTTTGATGACGACCACTCAAATTGACCCCTTGTGCTTAAATGAAAATGCATTTATACAAATATATATACCCCAATTTTAATTGCACATATTCCCATTTCCATGAGGGAATATGTAAAAACTGGGAATATATAATTGTATATATACCTTACCCATGTGTGCACATGTAATCGTCCTCGACTCTCGCAACTCGAAACCACTTCAACGGGAACCAACACACTCTAAATAAATTTTTGGAACTACAACAACCTATAATTTAAAATTGATCTAAAGAAAAGGAACTAAATAACCATAACCCAAATTTAATGTGAATCCTCCTACCTTTGATGTAAATGTTATCAATAAGCCTAAATGGGACCATCAAACTCTATACAACAAGAAGAAACCAGTGAGAAACCGAAAGAAGGGTTAGGGTTTAACCAAGGAACATGCACCACATGAAAGAGTGGAAAAACTACAAACTAGAGGGAGAATAAGGAATATGAGACATATAAGAGAGGGTTGATCACAGAATCAGGAGGATAAATGGTTTCCAATGGGAAGGTAGGTGGTGCGCTAGAGCCCTCTTAGTCAGTTGGTTCATGCGCGAGATAGAGGGGGAGCTTCTTGCAAGGAATAAGGGGGAAACCCTTTGAGGTTTGAAAAAATAATAATAATTAGTAATATTAATTTTAATAATAATAATATTATTATTATTATTATTATTCATAATAATAATAATATCATTATTATTATTAAAACATTTTTTTATTTTTTTTTTATTTTTTTTATTTTTTTCTACTTTAGGAAGGATGCACGATCAACCTGGTCGTGCACCAACCATGTGCATCCTACTTGATGTAAAGGACCCTCTCATGGGTTGTTCGTATGATTTGAGAAACATTGAAACTCATCTCTGTCATTTTATAGATCCATTTCTTTGGGTTTTCACAAGGTTTAATTTAACCATGTCAAAGATGTGCTCTACTAAGAGATGAGAGCATGGTCACTGCTAGGACTTTTATGGTTGGAGCCAAACTATGTTCAATCTAGAAATGGTTCAAAAAACAACCCAGTTATTTTGAAACTCAAAAAAAAACATCGGTAACTCGACCCGAACATCGACCAAAATACTAAAACATTAAGAAAAGGATAAAAATAAATAGAAACCATGGTTAGGGTGTTACAAGATCACTCTAGGTTAGGATAGATAATACATTCATATCAAAAATAGACAAATATGTATGCATCATGCCACTTGAGATATGAGTTGAGCATATAGATAAAAAAACACCCCAACAAGTGAACCTCTCAATAGGTCAAACAAGCTGCATGAAAAAATGCCTATGGAGTAGAGGAAATCCCTATGAGAAAATCCCATTAAAGTGGATGAGGTTGATTACTATACATTTAACCGATTTACCCAAGGCATACCAAATGCTATATTTTTCAAATCAATTCATTATACCATTTCCATCCAACCATTCTTTGAAAACCATTTCATAATGATTTGAAAACCATTTGAATTTACCAAAACTAGGGGAAAACTATATTTTTTAAATACCCTTTTCCACGAACTCAAAAAAAATTAGTTGTATCATTCCATTTCATTTAATTAAAAAATTAATCAAAAATAGGTGCAATTTAGTTCACCAATATGGGCCAGAGACTAAACCAAATACCACAAAACATAGGTCTTACATTCCCTTAATATAATCCACCACAAGGATGAATAAAAATGACAATATAGCAGCTATATTCAATATAAACATCTTAGAATTGATCTAATTCAACAAAAGGGTCAACGGATAAGAAGAAACAACACATACATCAAGAACGCACACCTGTTGCACCACATAAAATATGGATTTTCCCCCCAAAACAAGAGCGTATAGCGTATCTTGAGATAATCAAGAAAAAACATCTACACCGATTAGAAAAGGCAGTAGCGCGATAGAACAATGCTAATGTAATCAAAGGAGATGAAGACGAATTAACTATCTATTACCAAGAGTAGCGCAACACAACTACCCAAATGATCCATTGATGAACAAAACAATCTAGAATAGATAGAGACACTAAGAACCACTAGAGAAGATTCATTGGTTGATAGAATGGATGGATTCTAAAGAATTAATGAAATATACACCAATTATGCTCTCTAAAATCCCTTTCTGTGACATTTACATAGTTTGTAATCCATTTTCTCGTCGTTTAATCCAAAGGGATCACATACACAGAAAAACATATCACCTTTTAAAAAACTAATCATTTAACATTACACGTCATGTAACCATTACACATCATGTACTCCTTTCATGTTGTGTATGAGGTTCAAAACAACTACCCTATAAAACTTATGTGTCATGTAATCCCATTACACATTATGTATTTCTCATGCTAAATGAGAATCTATATATTATTTAAAAAACTAAAACAAATACATTCATACTCTAAACTAATGTAGAAACCTCAAAATCCATTAAATAATTTATACTATGACAACATTAATTCAAAAAATATATAAATACCCAAACATTAGTTTATTTTTTTCTAGAAATGTTTTACATCCTTGAGAGTACCTAGAAACACCCAATTTGAGAAGAAAACAAGAAAAGAGAAGAAAACATATTGGATTTAGGTAATAGGATGTTACAAACTCTTCCCCATAAGACGTTCCATCCCCCTGAAGTCATGTAGAATAACTAAGTCTAGTTAAGAGGTAAAGTAATTGATCCCTCATTTAGGACTCACACTCCCATGTATCATGGGAGTTTTATATGTGCCACCATAACACTCTGACCAATGGAATATACATATAATGAAATACTTTAACTAGATATTCAATGTTTAGAATTGCATACTCATCAAATGAAACACTAGATCTTAGTTAATATGTTCCAAAATCATCACATGAGAGGGATCATGATGGTACTTCCTATAATTTGATATGTGAATAAATCATGTATTTCATTTAATTGAACCGAAAATTCTTATTGATAGGAGACCTACTAAAGATGCTCACTGACCCAAAAGGGTTTAATATTTTTTATAAGAAACTTTCTTTATTTTTCAAAAAATTGGTGGTCTAACAGAGGAGAAACATTCATGAAAAAAATATCCACCTATAGAAAATAATGACATTTTTTTTATCCACATAATATTTTTTCCAACTCTATGTTGTAAACAGACACTGATGTATAACCTGAGTCTTTAGAGACATCTTTAGAACAAGATCTGGTCTAACAAGAGAGGCATTTGCCACCTCTTCCCAAAAAATTAGTGATATTCACAAGTTACCATTAAGACTATTGAAAGTATATTTTCTGATTGAGAATTGATAACTATTATTATAAGAAAACTAAATTAGTCCCAGATGGTTGTCACATGTTCTACCAAAATCTAAGTCATGGGCTTTAAAAATTTCCTTCAAAATCTGATTACAACACTCTTTCTGATCATCTGTTTACAGCTGACAAGTTATACATATTCTGATTTGAGTCCTCATCACCTCTTGGTGACTCCAATATAACCTAAAAGTAAACCTAGGATCCGTATCTAGAACCAAGGTATAAGGAACCCCAAGTTACCTCTCAATTTCCTACACTTGCATCTTACCCAAATCTTCAAATTTAACAGTGTATTTGATCACAATGAAATTTGATTTCTTTTTCAACCAATCAATCACAATCTAGATAAAATTCCTCCCTCATGGTGTCTGTGTTAATATAAAAAAATTCCATAGATAACTATTCCCATTAATAAATAGGCATCAAATGAGGATGGAGAAAACCATAAGGTTTCAAATGCACATCTATTTTCTACTGGTAGTTGTAACAGTGAAACACATAATCCGAAATGTAATTCTTCATACATGATAGAATTGTCATCTCATATCATAATACATATTCTTATTTCCTAGATGAATGGACCACAAATAACTATAAAAATCCAAAAAAATTGATATCCTTACAAATCCTAGGATGACAAACTAATCCCCAAAACTAAGAAAACCTTCTTAAGGGAGAGACCTACTAGAAACGATCTACCCACCATATATGATTTCTCAAATTCCTATCAAATATAAATCCTACTAGTGAATCTATTTAATATACTCAAGGAGATATGATGATAACTTAACATTATTAAGAACCATACATGAAACATCCTCTAGTTCATTCAGATGCAACTCGGAAAAAATACCCATAAGGTTCCACTCTTCCCTTGATTCTAAAATAGCATGTGGTGGTACATTACTACTTAGTAAATTTTTATTGACATTACCATTCCCAAAGGTATAGAAAACATCAATATAAAATTTATGAAGGTATTTCACCCATTGTATCTATATAATATTCAACTCTTTCTGAAAAAATATATATCTCAGACTCTTACGGTCAGAAAATACTATAATAATTTCCCAAAAAAAGATAATGTTTCCAAAAATTAATTTCATCCACAACTACAAAAATCACTAATTTATTAGTGGGGTAAGTCTTATCATGTAGTTGAAGTTGACAAGAGCCATAAGCTACCCTATAATCAACCATCATGAGAACACAACTCAAACTAGCACCAGAAGCATGACAGAAAAAAATATACCCATTATCGGGATCAGGTTACATCAGAATAGGAGTTGATGTTAGAATTCGTTTCAACTCATCCAAATAAGATATAAAATTCTCACCCCATATGAATTTCACCCCTTTTCGGGTAATAGATGTTAAACATGATGCTAACATATGGAAATCCTAGATGAACCATCAATAGTATACAATAAGAAAATGAAATATCTGAATCTCAATGATGTTTTGTGGCTCTTCCCAAGAAAATCGATTTCACCTTCTTACGATTAACTAATAATCCATGTTCATAAATGATGTTACACAAGAAATTATGTTCTAAAATCGATAAGATTAATTTGTAAATATTTCAATAAAAATGGTGACATCCCAATATTTACAAAACCAATATCATATGATGCATATGCATGTTCTTAGATCATGTGTCAACCAAAAATATCATCTATGAACACTACTACAAAAGTGTCATGATACTGATGGAATATATAATTCATCAAGGCCATAAAAAAATATATGAGTTTTAGTCAAGCCTAATGACTTCACAAGATATTTATAACAGAAATACCTTCTCCTGAATTCTATTATGTTATATCACACTCCCAACTCTATGATGAGGATAACCTGACCAAACATTAATCTTTTAAAATTATTTTTCCCATTTATCTTATCAAAAAAACATCCACATGAGTAAAAGTAAACTTTTTCTTAACCACCACAAGGTTAAAAATCTGATAGTACACACATAATTAAATTGAATCATGTGGCTTCATATCAAGGAGCACTAGGTCTTCCCATGTTGAAACACGAGGGAAAACAAAACCCTTTTCTACTAGATCATCTAATGAAATCTTGACCCCTTTCAGTTCCACTATTTATATATGATAAGAAGGTGTCGAAAACAGTTTCATACCTAGAATAAATTCAATCATAAACTCTACCTGCCTCTTTAGAGGAATAATAGAGAAATGATTGATAAAAACATCATGTATTTCCTAAATAAAAAATGGATAATAAAATCAAAACATATGTCCTTAATCACAACTACTACAAAAAAAATCTTAAACACTTTGAGGGATAGTCCTACACGAAAAGTCCTTATATCCCACTATCTATGAAAACAACCACGTCATCCCATAAACCATAATTATTGTGACTTGAGGATGATAATAAAAAACCTTAGTATGATGAGAAACAAGACAATCCATTCTAGTGATGACATCAAATAGATCGCGATTGAGAAGAAAAAAAGTCCCAGACTAAATCCACATCAGCTATCGATAGCACACAAGGACAATGAAACCTATTCTCTTTTATCATTCCAAGAGGTATCTCTAAACCCTTCACAATATATATGAGTTTTTTTTCAAGGTTGAGAATACCAAAAAAATATCTAGATATAAACATGTGGGGGTGAACTAGTATCAAATGAATAAACTTCTATCGAAGATGCAATAAAGATGGTACCTCTCACTGTCATTGGACCCACATATAACGCTAGTGGAAAATCAGCCTCTACATAAATGTGATTAATTTTTAAGGTCTATGGGTAAATCCCTAGAGACTTTGAATCACTAGAATGCCTCTTAATTGCCTTTTGAGTCGAAAATCCATGACCATATCGAGGTGTAGACATAACCTGATAGAATCATTGAAGATGAGAATATCATCCACAATTATTGCACATATTTTTAGATGATGGACATGAACTATGGTTGATTCTGACCTTTCAAGACTAATTATACCATGTGTCCTTTTTATTGCATAACATTTCATTACATTTTAAAATAAGCTGATCTTTAAAGTCTTGTGTCCTGGAAATCGGGAACATAATACATGAAAATAATATATTAAATTCTTATAATACACTTTTAAGGATTCCTTTTAGGTTAATACTAAGTACAATTATAGAATCTCATAACCTGGAGACAAAAATCAAAGGAAAGGGTGAGCAGAAGGCCCAGTAAGGGTAAAAAAGGGAATCAGTTTATTTGTGATATCAATAAGAACTTGAAAAAAATGCATAAAGACGTGAGCAATGGAAGAAGAGGAAAATAATAATAAAAATAAAATTAATCGTAACATGAATATATGGATACTATATTTCATTCATACATTCATGAACATATTACTAAGGTTCATCCCCAAGGTTTCATTAAAAAATTAACATGGTTATTCACTAATGTATCGTGAAATGGGTCATCTCTAGAGACTATATTATTTACCAAATGAATTGGAGCTCTATCCGGGAGCGCCCTTAATATTAATTTATTTTTATGTGATCCACATAGATCACAATCAATAATTTCATAAATAACCCATATAGAGTATAATTAATGGTTTTCACTTCAAAATCGTGACATTTTAATGGTGCTTAAAAACATGATCATTGTGTCCTTTATACCCCTTGGAAAAGGAATTAGGGTTTCTTGTATGTCAATTCCAGAATCAAATAGATCAATTTTATGTCTTGAATAATACCACTAAAAATAAAAATATATTTGGGTATTCACATAAATAAAACAAGAGAATTTCAGGGGAAAAAGAGAGATATTTTGAGACGAAATTTCTGTAGCATAACGACAATATAACATGGTTTTAGAAAATATTAAAATGAGATAGAAAAGGGTCTACCATTCATAAATAACTCTTGACACAGTATGGGGATTGAATGAAATTTAAATAATATCATGGTATTAATGTTTGAATGACATACCACAAAAAAAGAAACATGAAATAAAAGAGAAGATGTGATTTCTTTTACAAAAATCCACCAGCTTAACGACATCTCTTAAAAATTTCCAAAAACAAGTCAATGAGAGAGGAAAGGGTCTCTTATAAATTTAACATGAAATGGAATGTAGTATTGATATAGAAGAACAAACCACCACATAATAAATTGGAAACTAAAAGACATAACATAAAGGAAGTCATGACTTAAAATATGAGGTCGAAAGGTTCCCTTTCCTTAAAGAGTAACATCGAAAAATTAAAGGTTTGAACCATGGGGGGATTGAGGGAAACTTGGGAGTACTTATCTAGAGGTAGAAAGACCAGAGCTTTGTTGAGGAGGATTTTGGAATGAATGGAATGAGGTAATGGCTTGGTATTTATAGAAAAAGTGATGGAAATTTTTTTTAATTTCCAAGGGACACCACATCAGTGGTATTTGCAAAACAATGGGCTTTCCCACGGTATTTTACCATGGTATTGGCCATTTGGGACAACTCATAGAATATATTATTATTCCCAATTCCTTCATAATGATTACATCATTATTACATCATTAATGATGTCATTAAACACATCAAAACTCAAAACTCCATTTTTACTATTTAGCGATAAACCAAAAAATTTATAAAAATATCATAAATTCACCGAAACCTAATTTCTATGATCTAAATTTAATAATATACTCATTTATATGAAAATATTTTTTAAAATATTTTTTATTTAATTTTTACATAAAATCAATATTTATTCAACAAACAACACTAAAATTGTCACATGTTTTGTAACACCTTGAAAATGTAATAATGGTCCCATATTAATCATAAAACCATAACACAATAAATTATCAATTTATGATTAAATTTTATGAAAATAAATTTTCATTTTAAATTTTAAATTAGTTATAAAATTGTAAATAAAATAGTTATGACACACAAAAATACCAAAACATATACTATGATCGTTTTTTCTCTTTCAAGATGCCTAATTGTATTTATACATTCATGGGTGAAGTTTCTATTTTTTTATATGATATACTATTTATACTATTCATAAGGGTATGTTAATATTCATACTTTACTATTTTCTAAATATCACATTGACCTTATTAGACTCTAAATTTCATACTTATCACAACTGTAGAAGATCATTTTTAGAAAATCATTTCACATTATAAATTATTTAAAGTATACAAATATATTTTAAAATACACCTTTTTCCAAAATTCATCAATAATATGGAAATTCTATAATTTTATCCTATATTTAACTTGACATTTGAAATACAAAAATTTTACCAAAAGAATAAATAATAATTTTGTTTATACAAAAGGATCAAAAAAATTAACTAAGGCCTTGTTACATAGCCCCTTATAACACTTGAATAGGACCTAAGTGTAAGGTGTGCTATGGTGATAAAATCTTGGGGTGGCTCGACAAACATTACCTGAGTGGTGATTTCTATCAGCTTGAACTTATCCCCTAGGAAATTATGTTCAAGCTTCACATGTTGAAGCTCATCTTGGGCTTGGTCTGGAGGAAAGCCCAGAGATGCTACCTCCTTCCCAAGCTCTGATAGATGGGCTTCGTATGGCCCGAGTCTACTGAATGAGGTCGTCTACTCTTCTTTCTGTATATATTAATGAATATCACTTGTATTTATAAACAATAATTGTAACATTAATAATTTAGTTTCCAACGGTTATATTTACCAACCGTCATATAACATTCATAATCCAACTGTGTCATTTAATTGTACTCGCTTAATTAATTAAAGGATATAGTTTTGTTGAGTATAAGATAAAATAACACACAAATTTAGGAAACAAATATTATTATGAATTTCTGGTCATAACATTCTTCCCCCCTTAAAAAATTTTTCCACAAAAATTTAAATCATATCCTATAAAGTGAAAATCTGTGGGTACTTCTGCCTCATAGTCTCCTCTGGTCCCCCCTTGGTTTCTTCACATTTATGGTTCCTCTATAACACCTTAACAAGGTAGGTAGTCTTGTTGTGTAGAACCTTGTCTAAATGATCCAAGATCTCTACCGGCTTCCCCTTATAAGAGAGGTCATGTTTCAGTTGTACCACCTCTGGATTTAGTCCATGTGACGGGTTAGGTGTGTACTTCCTCAAGAAGGATATGTGGAATACATCATGTACTTGTTCTTGATTTGGAGGAAGTGAAAACGAATAGGCCACTGCTCTTACGCGATCAAAGATTTCATATGGGTAAATGTACATAGAGTTGAGCTTCCCTTTCTTCCCAAAACTCAAGACTCTTTTCCAAGGTGAAATTATAAGAATGAACTTGTCACCAACATTAAACTCCAACTCTCTTCACCGGTTGTCGTCATAGCTCTTTTGCTAACTCTAAGCAGCCTTAATGTGTTGTTGGATGGAATGGACATTTTAGGTCATATCTTACACAAGATCCGGCCTAAGAAACATTCTCTCAGCATATTTATTCCAACAATTAGGAGTTCTACATCGCATACAAAATAGAGCTTCAATGGGTGCCATTTGAATTCTTGATTGGAATCTGTTGTTGTAAGAGAACTGAACCAAAGGTAGATGTTGATCTCATACACCTTTAAATTACATTGATCGTGTTCTCAACATGTCCTTGAGTGTTGGAATAGTCTTAATAGATTGTCCATTAGTTTTGGGATGATAGGAAGTACTAAAATTCAATTCGGTACTCAGAGCATGTGGAATACATCTCTATAATTTTGATGTGAACCTTAGATCACGATTAGATACGAGAAAAAGTGGAACTCCGTGCAACCTTACCACTTTCGTCACATAAATCCTGGCAAGTTGATCTGGATATAAATCTTCCTGAATGGAGTTAAAATTGATGTCATGGTGAGACAGTCCACAATAACCCATATCACATTATTTCATTTTCATGTTCTTGGTAGACTAGTGACAACGTCCATTGTAATATTGTCTAAATTCCATAGTGGTATGGGTAGTGGTTGTAATTCCACTTTAGAAAGATGTTTCTCTACCTTGAATTTCTGATATACCAGGCACCTTGAAGTGTAGTCAACAATATCCCTTTTCATATTATCCCACCAATAATAATCACGAAGGTCTCTATACATTTTCTTGCATCCTGGATGTATAGTGAAAGTAGAGCTATGAGGTTCATCCATCAGCTCCCACTTTATTTCCATGATAGATGTAACAAATAGTCTTGTATGAAATTTCAGTACACCTTCTTGATCAATATTGACTCAAGAAACATCCTATCCTTCATATCCATTAACTTCTTCGGTAACGAAGGATCTTCTTTCTGATCATTCTTGTTCATCTCTAGTTATGACGGTTGAGAAAACATTTGGGTTAGGGTTGAAAATGTCCCTTACCTTATAATTCCCATGTCCATCTTTACTAGGCCATTGATCAAAGGATCTCTTGGAATCCTCATCATGGAAAGAATAATTGGTTCTTTCATGATTAATGCATCAGCGACTTTGTTTGCTCTTTTGGGATTATAATTAATTGAGCAATCGTGGTCTTTGAGAAGTTCCAACCCTTTATATACCTCATGTTCAATTAATTTTGTTTGAAAATATACTTCAAACTTTGATGGTCTGTGTATATATCACATTTATCCCAATAAAGATAGTTCCTCCATATCATCAGAGCAAAAATGACCAAAGCCATCTCCAGATCATGCATAGGATAGTTCTGCTCATGATTCTTCAACTGTTTAGATGCATAAGTAATATCATTTTCATTTTTCATGAGGATGCACCCAAGACCTTTCATATAAGAGTCACTAAAAATAATGAATCCTTCACCACTTGATAGAAGAGTTAACATGGTTTTAGTTATCAATATCTGCTTCCACTCTTGGAATTATTCCTCACACTCCTTTTTCTAGATGAACTGTACCCCTTTTCAAGTTAAATTGGTTAAATGGTTAGAATGTCGCGAAATGTTTTTCACAAACCACATATAATATCATGATAATCCAAGGAAACTAAGAATATTAGTTATTGTTGTAGTTTGTGGACACTCCTTTAAAAATTTGGTCTTTTTAGGGCCAGCTACAATTCATTTACTAGTAACATTGTTCCCCAAGAAAGAAACTTGTGGTAACCAAAATTCACATTTTTTGAACATTCCAAAAATCATCTCCTTCCATATTGTTGGATAAATAACCATTAGATGATCACCATGATCCTTGTGACTTCTGGTATATATCATAATATCATCAATAAAAACTACCACTAAGTTATCAAGGTAGTATTTAATGACTCTATTCATCAAATCCATAAAAATAGCAGGTGCATTTGTTTGTACAATGGGCATAACAACAAACTCATAATTATTATATCTTGACCGGAAGGAAGTTTTTGTAATATCTTCCTTCACCCCACTCAATTTATGATAACTAGATTAAAGATCAATCTTAGAGAAGAATTTATCCCCCCTATGTTGGTCAAATATGTCATCAATTCTTGGATCAGGGTATTTGTTCTTTACGGTGATCCAGTTTTTTTCTATTTAATCAATGGATAGCCACATTAATCCATCCTTATTTGTCTCAAAGATAATAGGTTCTCCCCAAGGAGAAACACTTGGTCTGATAAACCCCTTATTCAAAAGATCTTGGAGCTGTTTATTTAATTCCTCTAGATCCATGTTTTCCATTCTATAGAGGGTCTTCGATATAAGATGATATCCAAGTACAAGATCAATGGAGAACTCTACCTCTCTTTCCAAAATAGGTCTGGGTAACTCCTCAGGAAATAAATCAACATATTGTTGGATGATGGGGACATTCTCTATCCTTATACTCTCATTTCCTTCTTCTTTTTCACCGATAAACACCATAAAGAATGGTATATGTGGTTCTTCTAGACAAAGATCAGTTTGAGATATCATTCCATGGAAGAAAACTATAGGTTTTCTATTCAATACTACTAATATTTCCTTGCTTTTTCACTTGATATTAGCATTATACTTTGAGAGCCAGTCCATCCCTAAAATAATGTCGAATTCCAGCATGGGAATGACTAATAGATTTGCGATAAGATTGTGCTCACTAAAGAAAATACTATAGTTTCTAAACAATGATGATGCTTGGACAATCCCACAAAGAGTCTTGACTGTTAACTCTACTTTCAGAAAATCAGGGATTGATTCTAAATTATTTGCCAAATTTGAGGAAATAAAGGAATTCCTAGAACAAGAATCAAACAAAGTGCATTATACATTGAGATGAAAACAAGAGTACCTACCACCACATTATTTGTCACTTCAACATCAGCTGTAGTGATTGAAAAATTATGACCTTGTTCCCTTGGCCATTGCTAAGGCTAATGGTGATTCCCCTCCACTACCATTGGATTTGGACAGTGATTGGCCCAGTACCCAAGTTGTCCACACTTAAATCATTGGACATCAGGTAGGTCATGCACCATATTCCTCTTATTGATAGTGATGGTAAATTGAGGATTCAACTCAGTATGACAATTTCATGAAATATGGTCATCTCTTCCACACTTGTAGCACTTCCTTCTCCAGAGCAGGTAGTTCCCTAAATGCTTCTTCACAAATTTATTACATTTGGGAAAATGTACTTGATTGCCTCCTCTTCCCAGATCGAATCCCCTCCCAAATATTAACTCCATTGGTCTCTTCTATTCAGTGGATTTATGAGACCATTGTGTCTCACCAAACTCCAGTTCGACTTTCATCACAGCCCTCTTGATATCCACATGGTTATCATAGTCCCGGTTGGTAAGATTATTCTGCAGATGAGGTCTTAGTCCACCAATGAATCTATCAACCTTACCACTAGGATCCATGACAACGCTTGAGGTATAATGGGAAAGTCAGGTGAAGTTCATCTTGTAGCTTCCAATAGATTCATTATCCTTCTACTTCAGCTTGAGAAACTCCTTCCCCATTGTTGTTATCATGGAAGGAGGGAAATACTTACTGATGATGATTCCTCTGAACTCTTTAAACTCCATAGCTTCAACCTCCACTCTTCGCCTTGTGTTTTTAATCTGTTCCCACCACTGATAAGCTTCTCTTTCTAAGCGATAGACAGCCAGTGTGACCTTCTCTAGCTCTGAACAGTGGAGCACAGAAAAGATCTTCTCTATAGAGCTGATCCAGTGTTCATAAATCAATGGTTTGGTCGATCCACTAATGGTCAGAGGTCATTGATAAATAAATTATTCTACAAATTTTTTATGATCATGGTAAGATCATTCTCTCATCTTTATTCAAGTTATTTCCCATATCTTGAGTCAGTTTGTTCATCATTCGCATGAATGTTTCCATTCGTCTTCCACTGGAGGGACATTAGCGCATAGTTCATTGTGGTCACCATTTGCACAATTCCTCCTATTTCCACCCATTTTCATAAAGAATAATACCATATTCGGAAACTTACTACATTTATGAATCTTTTAACTATAAAGGATTTTATGTCTTAAAACTTCATGCTTAAGCAATTACATTTCCCTATAAATACTTTATAATGATTCATAAAAAGCGTATGATTAACCAAACATATCCCCCAGGAGTGTCAAACCCAGAGTGCAGCAAGGCCCATTGTCGTGTACCCAGATACCCCACGTCAAGACAAAAAATAATTGTTGGAGTTTTCCCTCCTAGGTACATCTGTGAGAGAGCCACGTCCAATTGTTCATATCCAAAAATAGATTTATTTGTTCGGAAACCACTTACCTAATATTTCACCAAGATACCAAGAATTTTTTCGATATTTAAACTTTTATATAGGGTTCTTATAAAATATTTCATAACCTAATTTCCATAAATAACTAAAAATTCCTTTCATACCAACTATGGAGTCCCTCCTTTTATTATATAACTTTTCATTACTTTATATGAAGAGAGGGTCTTTAAAGTCTAGTGTCTTCGAAATCATGACCATAAAACATGAAAACAAGATAAAAAAACTTATAATTAACTTGTATGGATTCATTATAGGTTAATCCTATGTATAAAAACGGAATCTCATAACCTAGATATATACATCAATGGACTGGTTGAGAAGAAGGCCGAGTAAGGGTAAACGAGGGAATCAGTTTACTTGTGATATAAATAAGAACATGATAAAAAAACATAAAAACGGGAGCAATGGAAGAAGAGGAAAATCATAATAAAAATAAAATGAATCATAACATCAATAAGTGGCTAAAACATTTCATTTAGACATTCATAAACAAATCACCAAGGTTCATCCCCAATGTGTCATAAAAATTACCAAGGTTATTCACCAAGTTATCGTGAAACTTATCATCTCAAGAGATTTAATTCATTACCCAATGCATTGGAGTGCTATCAGGGTGCACCCTTAATATTTATTTATTTTCATGTGAGCCACATATATAATAATCAAACATTTCATAAATATCCAATATAGAGTATAATAAATGGGTTTCACTTAAAAATTGTGACGTTTAAAAAAGTGCTTAAAAGAAAGACTGTTATGTCTTTTATAACCCTTGGAAAAGGAAAGAGGGTTTCTTGTATGTCAATTCTAAAATCAAATAGATCAATTTTATGTCTTAATGAATACCTTTATAAATGAAAATATATTTTGTTATTCACATAAATAAATAAAGATAATTTCTTGTGAAAGAGAGATTTAGAGATGAAATTTTTGCAGCATAATAGATATATAACATGGTTTTGGAAAACACTAAAAAGAGAGAGGAAAAGGGTAACCCACTCATAAATAAATCATGATAAAGTATAAGGACATAATATAATTTCAATTAGATCCTTGTATGGATGTTTTAATGGAAAACCATATAAAAAGGAAACACGAATGAAAAAGAGAAGATGTGATTTCTTTTACCAAAATTCAGCAGCCTAATGACGTCTCTTAAAAAATTAAGATAACAAGTCAATGAGAGCAGAAATGGTCTCTCATAAATTGATCACGAAATGTACAATAGTATTCATATATAAGAAAAAACCACCACATAATAAAATAAAATTTATAAGACATAACATAAAGGAAGTCGTGACTTTAAAGAGGAGCGTGAAAGGTTCCCTTACCTTGAAATGTAACATCGAAAACATGATGGTTGGGACCTTGGGGGCTTGAGGGAACCTTGGGAGGACTTCATGGGAGTTAAAAAGACTATATCTTTATTGAGAATGATTTTTGAATTAATGGAATGAGGGAATGGATTGGTATTTATAGAAAAAGTGAGGGAATGTTTTATTAATTTCCAAGGGTTACCTCATCGGTGGTATTTACAAAACCAGTGGCTTGCCCATGGTATTTTCCCTTGGTATTGGACACTTTGGAAACCTCCTAAAATATTTTAAAATTCACAAGTAGACAAGAAAGATTACCTAATTATTACATCATTAAAGATCTCATCAAACACAGCGAAACTATAAACTGTATGTTTACTATTCACTGAAAATCAAAACATTTTATAAAAATCTCATAAATTCACCCTAACCTAATGTTGATGCTATAAATTAAAAAATGAACATAACTTAATGAAAATAATTTTCTAATTATTTGTAATCTAATTTTTAAATAAAATCATTAGTTATTAAAAAAAACCACTTTAAAACTGTTACATGTTTAGTAACACCTTGAAAAAGTAATAAAGGTCCCATAAAATTATCATATAACCATAAGGTAGTAATGTAAAAATTTATGATTAAATTTTATAAAAATTCATTTTCATTTTAAATTATTAAATTAATTTTAAAATTGGAAAATAAAATATTCACAACATACAAAAATACGAAAACTTATACTATGATCGTTTTTTCACTTTTAAGATGTCTAAATTATATTTATACATTCAGGGGTGACATTTCTATTTTTTTTGCCGAATTACTATTCATTACTATTCATAAGGGTAGGTTACTATTCATACATTACTATTCACTAAAAATAAAGTTTCTCTTATTAGAATCTAAATTTCATACTGATCACAACTGTAGAAGACCATTTTTAGAAAATCAATTTACATTATTAATTATTTAAAGTATACAAAAATATTTTTAAATACCACTTTTTTCCAAAATTCATCAATAATATGGAACTTATATGAATTCATCTAATATTTATCCAGATGTTTGAAACACACAAATGTTACCATATGAATAAATAACAATATTATTTATACAAAATATTTATACAAAGTAACGAAGGCCTTCTATCATTGCCCCTTCTAACACCTGCATAGGACCTAAATGTAAGGTGTGCTATGCTGATAGAGTCTTCGGGCGGCTCGGATAACATTTATCAACTGGTGATTTTTATCACCCTAAACTTCTCCATTAGGATATGCTGTTCAAGCTTCACATGTTGAAGTTCAGCTTGGGTTTGGTCCAGAGCAATGCCCAGAGATGCTACCACCTTCCCAAGCTCTGGTAGATGGGCTTCGTACGACCCAAGTCTAGTATATCAGGCCATCAACTCTTTTTTCTTTATTCATTAACCAAGATCACTTGTATTTATATACAATAATTGTAATGTTAAGAGTTTAGTTTCAAATGGTCATATTGACCAACAGTCATATAATAGTTGAAACCCAATTGTATCATTTAGTTATACCCACTTCATTAATTAAAGGATGTTGTTTTGTTGAGTATAAGATAAAATAACACACAAATTTAAGAAAAAAATATTACTAAAATGTTCAAGCCGTTACACTAATAGTAAGTTAGACGTACACTAATAGATATAACATGGGGAGATGTGGAGGCCTACAGCTTATAACCACCTCCAACACTCCTATAATGCTACTGCAACTTTCTCTTTTTACCTAGTGCACCACCAAAGCTACCATTAGGTGGAAGAGAAGGGGCGTAATATCCAACATTGACATTCATATTAATTTATTCATTCATATCTCTATTTAATGTATCTATATATGTTTAACGATTCAATATAAATACATGTGATCTAATATACACCCACAAACCCTATATGTACTTCTGAGCTTTCAGCTGACCATTCTTCACAACCTCAAGTGAAAATAAACCAGAACAAAAAAACCAGTTAATGTATCACCACACTAAACACTCTCTATTCTGAAAAGAGAGGATCTGTATATAATTATCCATCATTAATGACTCAGGAACAAACTTCTCAAAGAATAGATTCTTGAAAACCCTCCAGTACAAGACTACATGCTTATTTGGTTTCTCCATATAATCCCACCACTGCTTCCTATGAACCTCAGGTCATAATATTGTGCACTTCACATAGATAATCTCATGTGTATCCATGAAGTTATAGATCTGATCAATCCTTTCAATCTTGTAATTTTTATCCTCATGTTCATTCACACATTAATATATGGTGGCTTCTCACGTGAGAACCCCCAAGATTGATCTCCTTCTCTGAAACTCTTGGTTGGACATCAAGGACTGCATTATGAACTTTGGGAATGTTCTGTTCAATATATTAAACTTTCCATAAGATAGTCTTGATAATATTATGATCCATCAATGGATTCCCGTGAAGATAATTAGTTGCACCATGTCGATGATGTCACAGAACATGTCTCTAAGTCATATTACTGCATATAGAAATTGAAGAAACGTTTAGAAAATAGAATATTCTAATCTAATATTAAACTAGAAAATTCCTATGTAAAACCCATATTAACATCAATAACTCCAAAAATGAGACACACATCCCAACATCCCATAATAACCGGAGTCTCATCATAGTAATAGTTATTCATGCACTAACCACAATATACCTCCAAAGTCCAGACAATATTTTCTCATATCTCTTAAATTTATTGAGAAATAAATCTTGAGGATAGACCACATTTTATAGAAAAATGTAATGAACTAACGCAAATACACTCTCATATTGATAATCGATTAGACCCATCACATACTCAAATGGTGTTCTTGATCCCCTTGAGTGGGAAACTAGCACATAGAAATAAAAAACACTCATAGGAAATGATTTCTCCCACTTAGAATAAACAATATAGAACATATAACTCATTAATAATTTAAAATTAAAATTTTATATTAATTATTTATTTATATTATTTATATTTTTAATTAAATATTTTCAATAAGAAATTATGAATTGAAGGTAAATAAAATAACAAGTAATCATATACAAAAATGTTTTAATGAAATCTATTGATATAATTTTTAAAAAATATTAATTTACATTATGTAATGTTTTAATTATTTTTTAAAAACTATAAAAATTTTATTTGTGTGAATTGTTAATTTATTAATATTAAATTAAATTAATATATTTTATTATACATGACCTATAATTTTGTTAGGAATATATTAGTATTATAATTATTTAAATTAAAAATTATATATTATTTATTTATTAAAAAAAAATTATTTATAATAAACATTTATATTATAGTTATATGTTTCAAAACATTGAAATAAGGATAAAGGGATGATAATTAAATATATTATAAGAGTAATCATTAGATGACATAAAAATGATAATTTAAAATTTTCAATTATAACAAGACAAAAATTAATGTCAAAAAATGAAATATAAATCAAATATGAAATCATCAGTTCACTAAAAAGTAACTATAAAGGAAATTTAAGAGGATAAAATGATATATGTTTTTTATAAGAAATTTGTGAAACGAGTCAAAACAAAGAGAATAAAATGATTTAAAAAATGATAATAATACTTAATAACAACCATATTAATGATATTCAAAAAATTAGGATAAAAGCAAAAAAAGGGAAACCCATGACATAAAAATATATATATAAACTAATTGAATAAAAATACACGACAAAATTCGAGAAAAAATTGAGGGGGACCAACTTTTTAATGTAAAAAAACAAACAAATGGGGATGGGCACCTGTAATTTTTTTGTGGGTATTTTTAAATATATGCGTCTCATGGAGAACACTTCCTCTATGATTTTAAGTCTGATACAGACCACTTTTATGGTTCAAGTTCTTAGGAATGTTTTAGAATTCATTTCCCCTTGAGTTTACAAAAATAGGTATGGTAACTCTCTCTTTAATTTCAAACATTGTTTAAAATAGTTTTGAATTAATGTTCAACCTGTTATATATATATAAGTATATACATATATATATATATATATATACTAGTATAATTTCATTTTTACATACATTATGGTGTTATTAGATGTATATCTAAGAAGATTCTGTTTTAAAACCTTTTTTTCAAACCCATGTTTTGAAACAGTACACTCAAATTTTCTCAATCTATATTGTGAACATATATATATATATATATATATATTGTATATATATAAATATCTATGAATAAAATCACTCAGTTTTCAATACATTATGTTTTTAGAAGTTATAAACTATGGGTTGTGATCTAGATCGAGCCTTTATAATGTTATTACAAAAGGGTTTGTAATATTTGTCTCAACACATGTGTTAATAAAATTGTATGTATATATATATATACATATATACATGTTCTAACAAAAATTTTAGTTTTTATAAAACATATTTTACAATCATCAACTAAATATTTGGAAATTTTTCAAAATATGCATCTCTTATTATCCCCTTTTTATTATTTTTCATATGAAGTTATTATCATTCTATGTGTAAACTATTATTTTATGTGTGATCTTTCATCTACATACCTTAACATTCTTTGAATTTATATATTTGGATAATATCTAACTCTTATGTGACATTCCATTAATTTTTGGATATTGCACACATTTAAATCCTTATTTCATGAAATAACAATTTTTCATATAATAGTGGGATTTTTTTCAAAGCATGGGATTCTCCCTAAAATGATTTTATTTTGTTTTTAAAAAAATTATTGATGAAATGAGAATGATTATTTTATTTTGAAGGAAATAATATTTTCTAAGTATTTCAGAAATTATTTTGGGTAAGAAATAATAATAGTGGGTCCATGGGAAAATGTTTTCAAAAATTGACTCTCCTTAAATGTGTGACGTTATAGGGAGTGAACCCGTAAGTCTTAGTGATGAAAAGTGGTCATACATAGGGATTTTAATATGGTATTCCAAGTAATATTAATGACCCATAGAAAATTAATGCTTTCATGGGAGAATTCCCAATGGATTTTCAAGTATAGTTACTTTGTTGAGCAATATTTTTCTACATATATATATTCAAGTGTAAGTTGAAATCCATTTTATGTATATATATTTATTTTCAACAAATGTTTTAAAAAAATCAGTTATTTTGAAACCCCTTATGGGGGAATTATTTCTCACCTATGTATTATAAACACTTTTATAGGTTTAATATAATTAGTTTTTTGAAACACTATTGTGGAAGAAACATGTTGAAGAACCATTAATTCAATTTGTATAGTTTTTTTGTGATTTATGTCATGTATCTAATTTTTTAAAACCTAGACTTGAAATGGTCCTCTATTGTTAAAAATGCCTTTTATTTATTCAAGATTCCTTCAAAAAAAATTACACAGTATTTGTAAGGGTTGAACCCTGGTTATGAGTTTGTGTCTTTATTATTGGTATAATTGGAATAGTGAAGATAATTTATAAAAATTAGAATGAAATTAATAATTTTAGATATGCCTTATATATAAAATTATTCTACATGTTTGTACAAATTAATTGTGAGGATGCAATTTTTTTTAGGGGATTAATGTAGCACCATATTAATTTCAAATAGAACTTTTATCTTAATTAGTTATTTATATTATTTATAATTTAAATAAAATATCATTAATAAAAAAGAATGAAAATGAAGGTTAATATAATAAAATCTAATGGTAGAAAAAAAATTTAAATAAAGTTATTACTATTATTTTTCAAAAAAATGTAATATACATTATGTGATGTTTTAATTATTTTAAATTTGTTTTATAAATTATTTATTTGTGTGAATTATTAAATTATTATTATTTAAATAAATTAAAATATTTTATTATACACAAACTATAATTTTTTAGGAATATATTAGTATTATAATTATTTATATTCATAATTTTAATTTGTTTATTATTATTTTCTTATGAAAAAAGAAATTTATATTATAATTTTATGTTTTAAAAAATTGAAATAAAGATAAAAGGGATGATAATTAAATATATTATAAGAGTAATCATTTCATTACATAATAATTGAAAATATAAAATTAGAAATTATGATATGGAAAAAAGTCAATAAATGTGAAATGTAAATCAAATATGAAATAATTAGTTCAAAATATAGTGACATTAAAAGTTATTTTAGAGAATAAAAATGTAGATTTTTTCATTATTTAAAAAAATGGTGAAATGAGTCAAAAAACGAAAATAAAATGATTTTGAAAAAAACATAATAATGTATTATAATAACTATATTGATGAAATTGAAAAAATAAGGATATGAATCAAAAATATGGAAACCTGTGGCATAAAAGGATAGTTATAATCTAATTTAATAAAAAACATAAGATAAATATGAGAAAAATTGGAGGGGTCAAACATGTTAAAGTAAATAAAACAAACGGGAATGACTACCCGTGATTTTTTTTTCGTTCTTTGTTAAAAAAATCTTATCTTCTATAAGAAGCTTGGGAAATATTTATTTTTTAAATATATGAGACACCTGGAGAACCTTTACTTTATTATTTTAAGTCCTGAACCAAAGCCCCTTTATGGTTATAATTATTATGAAATTTTTAAATTTTATTTCCCATTCGGTTTCCAAAAATATGTAAGGGAAATCTGTCTTTAATTTCAAACATAGTTTGAAAGAGTTTTAAATTAATTTCTCAACCTTTGATAAACACACACACACACACACATACAAACAGATATATATATATATATATAAGTTCAGTTTTACCTAAAATCAGGTGTTATTAGATTTATGACCAAGAAGATTATGTTTTAAAACATTGTTTTCATACCCATTATTTGAATGGGTTCTCAAAAATTTTCTCATTCTATGTTACACACACACACATATATTTTTATATGTATATATATACCTATATATATGAATATATGTGTATAAAATTATTCAATTTTCAAAACATGATCTTTTTAGAAGTGATAAACTAAATGTTGTGATTTAGATCGAACCTTTATAATGTTATTATAAATGTGTTTAAAATATTTGGTTTAATATATGCATTTATAAAACTATACTTATATATACAAATATATACTTGTGTATATAAATATATACATGTTCTACCCAAATTTTTAATAGGCATAAAACAAAATTTTCAATCCTCAACTAAATGTTAGAAAATTATTTTAATATGAATCACACATTGTCCCGCTTTTATTAATTTTCACAGGAAATTATTATCAGTATAATTGTATACTATTAATTTATTTGTGATTCTGCATTTGCATTCCCTGACATGCCATGCATAGGTAGATTTGGCCGTCATCTAACTCATGTGTGACATTCCAAGAATTATGTGATATTTCATGCATTTAAATCTTTATTACATGAAATTACAGTTTTTCACATAATAGTGAGTTTCTTCCAAGCTTGGGATTCTCCCTAAAATGATTATAATTTTTTTTTGAAAAATTTGTGATGACATAAGAATGATTGTTTTCTTTATAAGGAATAAATATTATATATGTGTTTTGGAAATGATTTTGGGTAGTAAATCAGGAAGGTGGGTCCTTAGAAAATGATTTCAAAAATTGTAATTGGTGAAGGGTTTCTAGTTACGGGGAGTAAACTCATAATTCAAAGTGATGACAACTGGTTGTAGGAATATATTTTAATACGGTCTTCCAAATATTATTAATGACCCATATAAAATTAATATTTTCAAGGGATAATTTTCAAAAGATTTTTATGTATAGTAACTTTTTAAACACAATTTTTCTATATATTTATATTTAAGTGTTTGTGGAAAACTGTTTTAAGTTTGTATAATTATTTTAAAAAAATAAAAAATTTCTTGGTTGTTTTGAATCCCCTTACTGGTCATTTTAAACTCACCATAAATATTATAAACTATTTTATATATTTATCATACTTGTGGCATTAGAACTCTATTTTGGAAGCAACACACAGAAGAATAATTGTTTTGAATTTGTTAAATTTTGATCTAATGTAAGTCATGTATCTAATTTTCGATAAACTAGACTAAAAAATATACTCTTCTGTAATAAATTTTGTGTATTTACTCAAGTTTATTTCATAATAAAAATTACATAACATTTGTAAGGTCTAAGCCTAGGTTTTTGATTCATGCCTTTATAAAACATATATATAACATATACAAATGTGGAAAAAATAAATGTATGCAATAACTAAGAAAGAGTGGAAACCAAAAAACTCAAGATTAATATCCACATCAAGGTATAATTCCAACAACGATGGACTTCAAAAATTGGGAAACCAACTACTCCAAGTGATAGCATGGGTAGACTCGCACCATATAAACACCAAACACTCAAGGAAACTGATTAAAAACCTTGTCACATCACTAGGGTTCCATGCCTTTCCATACATTGAAATACAAAACCTTTTCTGTGAACCATTTAATGGGTAGACATGGTTTGATCATGATCAACATTAAATGAAAAGGTCATGATAACAGTTTAACAATTTTTATATCAAAAGCATTGAAAAAAGTTTAATTTCCCCTTTTAAACATTTCCATATTAAGTAGGTAAATCAGTTTCAAAGTAATTAAAATACATATATCTCAGTAGATATATACTTTCAAAATTGACCAAATCATGAATCACATATAATATCATATCTATAATTATATAATCAAAATATTACAAACTAAAATCATCCCAAATTTTCCAAGAAACATATGTAACATCATGTGAAGGATCACTCTAGATCAGAATATCTAGGACACTCACACCTAAAATAGACAATAAAAAACACATCAATCCACTAAACGTACGATTCGAGTCTAGACAACATAGGAACACCCAAGTAAGTAAACCTCTAAGAAGGTCTAATAGAGACCTAGAACAATGATCCTAGGGAGAATAGGAATACCCAATGAGAAAAACCGCATCAGTGGATGAGACCTTTTAGTATACCGTACACCTAAGTACCTAGGGGTTCCCATGTGATCTATTTTCCAAATAAATTCATCAAACCATTTATATCAAACCATTATTTGAAACCTATTTCAAATAGACCATTTCACAATTCTTGAAAAACTACTTCCATTTACCAAACCCATGGGAAAATTATCTTTTAAAAACCCCATTTCCATACAGTCAAAACAAATTACTTATATCATTTCATTTAATTTAAAAAAAATTTCAAAAATTGAAGCAAAACATTTCACCAATATGGGATGGAGACACAACCACCTACCTAAAAACTAGTTTCTCACACACCTGCAATACAATATACCATAAGGATGAAACCAACAGCCACAACAGAGGACCTTGAATAAATCTAAACATAATAGAATTGATCCAATTCAACAAAAGTTTTGACTAAGAAGAGGTAAAAACAAGTACCTCAAGAATTCACACATGTTATACCACAACCAACAATGATTGGTCCCTGTAATAGAATCACCTAACAGATACATAGTTAATTAAGAATAAACATCACCATGGATCATTAAAACCAATAGTGAAACACAATAGAGATTCCATGATAAAAGTTAATGAATAAGTATAAAGTATATCTTATCTAGAAAGATTCAACACAACTACCCTGATGATCCAATGTCGGGTGAATAATCTAGATCAAATAGACATTCCCAAAATCATTGATGGGATTACCTAGGTCAAGAGAAAGGAGGGATGTTGACGATTGAAAGAAAAATCAACCTATGTATCACCCTAAAATCCATATTTTGGACATTTAAATGTCATGTAATCCATTTAAACATCGTGTAATCCTTTAGGATCACATAAACCTAAAAAATTGTCACCATTTTATAAAAAATTGATCTTTTAACATTACACATCATCTAACCATTATATGGTGTGTACTCCATTCATATTATGTACCATGTTTATTGTATATTCCCTACAGAACACACATGTTGTGTACCCCTATTACATGACATATTATTTTCCAATATATTGTAATAATTTATAATTCTTTACCAAAACCTCAAGCTGACTTAGATGTTCTCAGAACTCAGGGATAACCCTACAAATACATTAGCATATTTATACATTAACTCCACTAAATAAAAAAACATACATCCCTAAACTTTAGTTCATTATACTCCACAAAATTTCTCTATCATTTGGAGTCCCGCAACACACCCAATTATATAGGGAAAAATCATTGAGAAGGAAACTTCCAGAACGTGATTAAAAATATGATACACTTGTAATTTCCAATTAAACATTTATTGAAATTCAACATTAAAATCAATATTCATTTGTCAACTATTTCGTTTAAAATGAATTTTTGGATTTAAATATTATTTTCCTTACACCATAGTCATAGTTATATAATCCTAATCATTCCATAAATATTATTTTTATTTATTATATATTATTTTAAAACCATACATGTAAATTATTGATGAATAAATGGATTCATATTTCGTGGCACTAATAGTTTACATGCACAAATGAGCGATGTTTCCACCATCCAAAAAATTGGTGGGAAGGAAATTAGAAAATATTTCATATTTTGAAAATAATTATTATGTCTTATACAACATATTTATCCATGAAATCCATATTTATAACCATCATTGTCATTTGTTGATGAAAATTGAAATTCATCACTTCATGAATGTGGAAGGATGCATGTACAAAAGGGTGCTATTTTCATTTTCCAATAGATGGAAAGAAGATAAGTAATTTTTATTACATAAACATAATTATATTATAATATACTAATGAAAAACATTTATTATCTTTATGTGTTTATATAGGATTTAGGGGATATATAAGAAGAAATCAACATAAAATAATTTATTTAAGATGATTCCTTCTTCCTTGGGTATCATACTTTGGATCTTACTGTAAGAATTATTATGTTAGTATTTTAGTGAGACTAAAACCCCAATAAAATACGCAGGATATTTTAGAAGATACTTTGATATAGTATGATCATTTTAAGGTGATGAAGGTATCTGAAGATGTGTGGAGTAGAGGTTCCCTTTTATATGTAAGTGGAATGAAACCCTAATAAATACAATTTACTTTAATGTAATATAATGTAATTTACATGCGAAAGTGGTATGAAATAAAACCAAATAATATGATAATGTGGTGAAGGTAGAAATGAACTCAATAAATCAAATTAAAGATATGTTTTAGGGATGTTTTGAAGATAAAACATTTTATTTTAAACCATTTTACCCATTTAAACCTTCACTGAGGTGATAAATTTTTTAATAAGGCGTCTTTTTTACAACAAAACATAAAATTGGAATCATAAAAATATTGGGATATTTGAATTATAAATATGGAATTTTTTTTAAATGATTATGTTCCTTAATTTGGTAAAAATTACTTATAATTTAAGTATGTAAAATGCAATGAAAAGTAGTTTTTATAAAAATTTATTTTTATGTATAAAAATAAATTTAACTAAAAATAACAATTAGAAATAATCAACATGACATTTACTGGATTTAGGTAAACAATTAATAGTTTTTTAACTTTTAAATCAATCTAAAATTGAATTGATAATTTTTAATACTTATTCAAAGTAAATTGAAAAAAAATATTTGTATTCATATAAAATATAACATACATTCTAAAGAGTCAATCATGGAATTAAAAATTCAACATAATAGTTTTATGTTATATATTTTACACCTAAAATTGATATTTGTTCGACCAAATTTTTTTAATAATTGTTTACATCATTCTTATAACATAATGATGATATAAAAGTTATGTTATTTACTAAATAGATATTAGTAATCATTCAACTAAAAATTTTCCATTTATGAAAAAATTAAAAAAATACCCTCAGATAATTTTTTCATTCTGAATATAAATATGAATTTAATTTTATCAAACTATTGTATTATTATTTTGAAATCAATAATAGAAATAAATCATGTATAATATATAATTAAAACAATATTTTTAAACAAAACATTTTTGTTTAGATTTGAATAAATAAATTAACATTACTTATACTTTCTTAATCAATATGTGGATGTTATTAATTTATTTTACTTAGAATTATTGGAATTTTATCAATACATTATATAAATATAAATTTTTTAATTGTATAAAATTTATCAAAAATATGTAATTTATCAAAGTAGTTTCTCTAAAATTAATGGTATTTCCAATGTAAAATGGACCCAGTTAATTTTAACAAATAATTTATTTCCTAAATTATGATTCATAAAAATATCATATAATATCATTTATTTTTTAGTATAATAAATCATCATTCACTTAATTAATTTATTGTTTCTATTACAATCCATCGAACACATCAAAATTATTTTAATGGAAAATGTATTGTAAAATTATTGGGTGTCACATTATACCCCCTTATGAGAATTTTTAAAATGAAATTGAGATACCATGATGAAAAAATGGGGATAATTATTCCACATTACATCCTTAGGTTCCCACATATCTTCCTAAAACTTAGGGATTCACTATAAAACATTAACGGGGTGAGTGGTCTTATTCTACAACACTTTATCATATTTATCAAAAATCACCTCTAGTTGACCTGAAAAATAAAGATCATGCTTCAGGGGTGAAACTAATGAGTTTTGTAAATGTGAAGTCTCAGGTGTGAACTACCTTAGAAGATATACATATAATACATAATGATCGTGGGAGATATTTAGTGGATGTACCAATACATAATATATTATCATAAACTAAAAACTCTATATGTCACTATTAATTTCTAGCATAAATTATTAATTAACTCAGAGAAGCCGAAATGTTTTGATGAATGCCTCTAAACAAGTTTTTCATCTCCTTAACTTTCTTAGAACCGAATTGGTTTTCTTCTACAGCTACATCCTAATATGTCAGGGTTTTAAACTTCTTTAAACTTATTTATTTATAATGATCATACGATTTCTCTAGTGGAAAAATATTTTTGTATGAAAATTCAACTAGAGGAAGGTGTTGATTCCGACCACTATTTAAATTCACAATGAATTCTCCTAGTAATGATTCTAGTGTTTCAATGGTCCTCATAAAATAAATATCTATATAAAGATGACATGAAAATATAAAATTTAAACTCTACATTCAATTCCTATGGGAAACTTATCTATAATGTCTAGGTAAACCCTGGATATTAATCATATATGATTGAGATTGGTGCTCCATGAAACCAAACCACATAAATAATATATATCCTAGAAAGTTGATTTGGTGATAAATATTATCTAAAATCAACAAAAAATGATGATTCGTTATGAGATGAAGTAAATCTAAAATACTATTATGCCATGTAGATGTCTTGGGATTCTTATGAAAAATTTAATTGTGATGTTTTCCTATTTGCGTACAGGTATAGGTAGGTGGTGCATCATCCTCTTAGACTGTTAATAGTTAACCATAATTTTATATGATTCTAGGAATTCTGATACCAACTCTAAAATATCACATTTCTTGTTTCCCTGCTATAAATTCTTCCTAGGACCTCAATATATATGTTTCCTTCCTAAATAGATCATAAATTGTTATCTATGTTCCTTATACAGGGGTTACATATTCGATTTGATTATTAAATTGATATATATATAGTTTTTTAATCAAGATCCCATATCATATAATCTTCCACCTTTATTATCCTTTCCAATGACGTAATGTAATGATCATTCATAGTCCTTTATCAACTCCAACCATTACCTTTACTTCATGTTAAAATTTTCTATATGAATTCATACATCAAGATTTGATGATCATTAAATATATCACAGCATTCAACATAAAGTTGATGCATCCATATTTTCAAAATATATAATTACTACTACAAGCTCCAAATCATGATTCCAGAAATTTCTCTCATGGATCATCAATTAGCTTCTGGCATATGCTATTACCATGCCATTTTTCAGGAGAATACATCCCAATACTTTTTAAGGTATCATTATATATCCAAAATATATATACACCATAGGTTGGTGTTTTCATAGTTTCACAATCTTACATTCTGTCTATCTCCTTGAAATTTTATTCACATTTATCTTTTTAAAGTAACAACTGAATTATCTTGTTTTTTGGATTTCATATCCATGGTAAATATCTTGAAAAGTGTTCATAGTTTCATTACAACCTAATAAAACTACATATCACAGTTACCATGGCTGGTTTGGTCTATTTTACAATAACCTCCTACATAGAAAGATCCATATATGTACCCGCACTTTTAATTACATAACCCATGAATGACACTTTATATTGCAAGAATTTACATTTTATAAATTTTTTTCATGTAGAATATACTTCTCAAGGACATCTACATGATACTCAAATGTTCTTAATGCCCTTAATTTCATTAAAAATGAATAATATTATTATTTTTAAGAAATACCACAAATTGATATAGGTATTCTCTAAGGAGTTTTCCCCCTATATTCACGAAGATAGCAGGGGCCTTAGTATTTAAGAACAGAATAACTTAAAATTCATAGGATCCATACCTTATACGGATGTCTCTCTTTAGTATATCCATGCTTTTTATCCTTGATTGGTGAAATATAGATCGAAGCTAAATCTTTGAAAAGTATTGATCTCTAAAAAATTGATCAAACAAATCATCAATATGGGAAGAAGATGCCTATTTTTATAGTGGTCTTTTAATTTTCTAATAATCAATTAAAAGACACATTGGACCACCTTTATTATTAACAAAAAGAATAGGTGCACCCCATAATTATTCATTAGGGGGAATTAATTTTTTTTTTATTGTTGATTTTATTATTTGATTCCAATAACTCAATTTTGGTTATTCTATAATAAATTTTTTAAATAAGTGTAACACCAAGTAGAAGTTCTAATAAAACCAAATTTCTTAATCTATAGAAGAATTGGGAAAATTTTAAGAAAATAAATTTTCATAATACCTCACAATATTCATATCTTCAATGTTTTTTTTCTTTCTAAAAATTTGTGTTGGATATCTCCAATGAGTAGGCATTAAGACCCATATAATGGATATAATTTCCACTCAGAGTTCATATTCATCCTTACAATAGTATATGACCATAGGTTTATTTGGTATATAAAATGTTACATCCATTCTATATATATTAATTAGGGATTTGTATAGATAGATTAAAATCATACCAAAAAACACATCTTATATGAAAATAGGTGGGATAATAAAACTTGTATAAGACATATTTCCTTAAATTTATATCAAAGGGCAGTTATAACATTGAAATGGAATCAAAATTCCATTAGTAGTTTTCATTGATACATAAAAATCTAATTATTTTTGTAGTGGTATGATACCATTAAAATATTCTCATGATATAAAAGTGTGGGTAGAATCTGAATCAAATAATAAATTTATATTTCTATAGTAGATGATAAGTGAGCCATTCACCACTTCATTTTCAGGACACACTTCAATAATTAGGATTTAATAGGTTTTGTCTTTGTTCAATGTAATATATGGTTTTTGAAACATCTTTTGGTCATTAACCCTTGGAATCATGTATTGGTTTGTGTACGGTATGTAGATCTTGTAATTACCACATTGAAGGGTGGTTGGTTCATTATGTTGAAAAAAAATCAAAAATCTAATTGATTGGTCTCTTCATGTCTCCTCAAAAATTACTATCAATATGTCTTTATTTTATACACTAAAATAATTTACATCTTCCCTTGATGAAATTACCTCCTTACTTATTACCACATTTTTTGAATAAAATAATATTAAATTTCTATCTACACAATATTTTGTTATTATTATATCTCTTAACTACCTCTTTCTCTACTTTTTCCTAAAACAATGAGAATAAAAAGAGTATCCCCTATCCATTTCAACTATATGAGAAAATAAAATGATTTGTTGATATCTATAAAAGTATCTTATATTGAATTATTATTAAAGACCTTGATTTAATCCACTAAATAATATATAAATATTAATATTAGGGTTTGTGATAAAACTCACATAAAATGATTAATTTCTGGTGAAATTGTCCTCATAGGTACTAATGGATTTATCATCCTTTTTATTCAATTATCATAATTCCCTCTTCATTTTTATGTAAAGAGTATAAGGAAAATAATTATTTAAAAATACCTTATTATACTATTCATAAACCATGGTTTCAATTTATTCCACTTTGTTCATATTCATGATAATATTTCACCATTGATAAGACACACCATTCAAATGACAGAAAGCTAATATAACCTTCATGTTGTTTAAGAACTAGAGAGAAAAAACCCTTTATTATATTAATATAGTTCACTTCAATTAATAACTAGTGGATATTGTATCTCGAAGGACTCAATAGTATGTTTCCCTTACCATGGATAATTTGAGAGCTCAAAATGGTTCACATTATTATTAATAACTATAGAAAATTATGTAACAATTTCCATGATTATTTTTCCCATATCCCCCATCCCATTTGGTGACTGATTTGGGAAATCACTGTATTTCCCTTCACACACATTTTTAACTCGGTTGGTCCTACTTCCATCCATTTACATAATTAATGTAATGTAATGTATAAGAATACTTATAAAAGATTAACTGTTAACATATAATAAATAACCCATAAATAATGTTTATACCTTAACCTAAACACTTTTTTCATCAATATTAAATTTTCCATGGCCATATCATAAAAGGAATTATAATTGAAATATATTGAAATATATCATCATGGTTTATAAATATAATGTTAATTAACTTAATCATACCCATAAAGAGTGTCTAACCATGTGTGTCATTACACCTCTTTGTTATTAACCAAGTCCTAATCTATTAAATACCCAACCAACATTTTTCAAGGATATTACCACAATGTGCATCTATGTCAAAGCCAAAATCCATTTGTTTGTACATAAATAGGGATTTCCTCTCTAGAAAACCATTCAGACTATATTTTTTAAAACATTAAAATTATTTCCTATATTAAGGCATATCCTTAGGTTTGTAACTAAATTTTTCTTGTTTTAATCCCAAAAAATAAAAAATCCTACTTTGAAACCAATTAAAGTGACCCAAGAAAAATAAACATACATATTCCATCATTTGAGAGGAAAACATAATAAATCTCACAATAATACACACCCTATAACAGTAATCATTTTTTCATTTTTAATCCTTGATACATAATCAACATATCTCTTGAAATATATTCAACATATCCTGTAAATATTTTCTCAATAAGAACCCATCATGAAGATATATTTATTAATACCATTCTTAATAAACCATGGAAAATGGAAACATAAGATGGAGTGAGATGATATGCTCAGTAAGTTAAAATAAGGGAGATATAAATTAAACATCGTAAGTTATCATAAGATAAGAATAAGTGTATGAGAACATGATCAAAAAAATTAAAACATCCCAATAAATCATAGTCTATATATCCTATGTTATGGAATAAGTCCTGGTCATAACATAATTAATGAGTCATATTATTGTATAATCATCAATAATAAATCATGAGCCATGATATCATATCATTAGAATAATACAAATGATTTTTCCACACAAATAAGCATAGAAAATCATTTCCTCAGTCAAGGATAACTAAAAAGACCATCATACCAAAATGTACAAAGTCCCATAATAGATTTGGTTCACTCCCCATTCCCTTTAATATTATCCCATTAGATAACAGAATTTACCCAATTAATGGTAGGTATATGTATTTCAAGGCATACTCATCACATAATGAAAACCATACCTATGTGTGACACAAGATCATAAAAATATTTGTTATTCAATCAAACTAAATTAACCCATGATAAAGAAACTGGTTTTCAAAAGTATTATCAAAACATAATCATAATTCATCCAAATAAATAAGTTTGATAGTATCACAATATCATATATCAGGTGAAACATTAGATTCAACTATTTTAATTGACATGGATGAAAAATAATTTTCCAAAATCATTATAAATATTCATTACAAAGAATAATAAATATCCTTTTATTTTGATAACATTTTAAAAAACTAAAAAAATAATAGAACTATGGGAAAAGGATTATTATGAAAAATATTTCCATGGAATAATATATTGTAACATTTATAATAAATAATGAACATAATGTTGAAAAAATCTATTCATCTAGTAAATGATGAAAAGATATTCTTTTCACACTTTTTTAAAAAAGTAAAATATAACCCATATATAAAACAATGTAAGGATTAATTATTAATCCATTTCAATAGAGTTAAAATATATTTTAAAAAATACTTACGTATTCATTGTAGTGGAGAAATGAAAATTCGTGGAACATTTTGAGGAACATAAACATGTAAAAAAAGATTCCCTACCTAAAAGGAGAAATGTGAGCCGCTTGGATTTAAAACACTATTTTAGTATAAATGGGAGAAAAATTAAATAATTCTTGGAAAATGTGATATAATAATATGAAAATAAAATAGATGGGGTTTTAATGAAAAATAACACACAATTTTTTATAATGAAAATTGAAACATAACCAATCCTAATAAAGAGTGAGATAATAACAGGAACCCTTACCTCAAGCCTCAACATACTTTGTACATGATATAAAATACTTTATAATAAATTATATTTAAAATTCATATATAACTAACACATATATACACATAAATTTATTTATATATATGTAATGTATCCTCAAATTACCCATTTGTTAGAAATTCCTCATTAAAATCAAAATTTGAGTGTTGGTTGATTAGTTTTCCAGGCATCTTTCAGTTTTCCATTTATGATACTTACACCATGGTCATGTTACATAAATAGTAAAAATGTAATAAATATTAAATTTATTTATTATATTAAGAAATTTAACCATCCTTGTAAGCTGGAGATGAATATTGGAATATATCATTCATGGATGTGGTAGTATTCAAGTACACATCTGTTATAGTTCCATTTTCCAACAGATGGGAGGGAAATAAATTAGATAATAGTTTATCCTTATTTAATAATAATAATTTTATACGATGAGGGAATTTTATACTCATCATCTAAGGAAAATATATATGATTCATCTTATTATATTCATATAAGGAATATTATTATCATCCCATAAAGAATAAATTGTCACTATATAATAAACACATAAATAATTTTATTCTCATTACATAAGTAATAAAATGTATTCACATGATCATTACAAGGGTAATACTATACTCACACATTAGAAGGTTGGTCAAATTTTGTAGATATGTATTATTGAGGGGGAGGTGATATGGAAATGGTATTAGGATTAAACCTTAAGAAGGTATCTTATATAGACTATTGGAACCAAAATAAAAATATATGCACTTTTAGTTTCACATTTTAAGGTCATGTGACAATATTATTCCATAAATTTTAACAATATATGGTAAATATGACGTTCTATTATGTTTAATTTCATTTCATTAGGACAACTGGGTGAAAGGGGCCTAGAAATGTTTAGTGTGGGACTTAGGATTGAGCATACATTTCTAATTTAACTTTTTTATTGGTAATTAAACATTAGAGGGTATTATTGAGGATTAAACCCTATTGGAGTCCCTTATATGGATTTCTACCTCATATATGTTAGTTATTAGAAGAGGAAGGTAGAAATAAATGTTGGGAATTAAAATTAGTTGTTGGACAATAGATAGATTCAACCCTTCTATTTATTGGTAACAACATGATGTAGGGAGAATGGGGAAGTTTGTGTTATACACCTAGTAGGATACTCATAGATATATGTTCACCCAAAATAAATTGGTAACTAAATGGGGAAGGTATACATAGAATTTTGGGTCTAACACCAAGTTGGATGCCCTTCTACAGTTTTCCTCCTTCTATATATTTATAACTAGATTATTAAGGGATACTTAAAAGTCTAGTTCTAACTCCTAGTAAGAGGTCTTTTGATATATTTCTACCTCTTTTCTATTAGTATCTAGATAAATAAGGGAGACTGGAATTTTTGCAGCTTACACCTAGAAGAAGAAAGATAAATGTATGTGCACCACCAGTATATTATTAACTAGAAGTAGAAGGAACGCTAGAAATATTGTGGATTGAACCTAATAGGATCCCATAGTATTTATTTTTTATCATTATTTGAAATAATGTGTTCCATGCTGCTAAAGTCAACATGATACTTTATATAGGTTATCCAGGATGAGAATCATGTACTTGGAGAGAATTCCATCAAATCCTCACAATAAGAAACCTTGTTATCAAGGGAATAATTGGTCATTCTTACAATGAGGATCCCATTAGTTAGGGATGAAATCTTACCAAATAAATTTTATCAAAGAAAAGCTTTATAAAATGTGAGAACACGAGAAATCCTGGACCAATCCTGTATATTAAGAGGCCGTATAAGAGTATTAGATAGTATGGTGCACAGGTATCCCAAAAAATAGGGAAACTAGGTAAATGACCTAGGAATAAGGGGTTTCCATATATGGGACCTTGGAATAATGGTTCCCAAGTAAGGGGACTTGGGTAATTTACTACCCAACTATGGTTGTACATGGTTAATTGTGCACCCATGAAAGAAGCATGTGTTAAATAAAACACATGTATAACCCAAGAGAAGGATAAATTTAATGAGGTGGGTTATTAGAATTACCTCAAGAGCATGGAACCTTTGTGAATTGGCTGGCAGGTACTTTGGTTCCTGGACCAAACAACACCCATTAACATTGGCACCTTGCTGAATGGGTTCCAAAGTTTGGGAACTCATTTTTTTGGTTCCCAGGTGATTAATGCCCAAGTTTGGGTGCCCAATAGTCTCTACCCATATAAAAAATCAAATTATAAGGGGCTAGTAGAAGGCTTTTCATTCCCTTTTCCATCGATTTTTTTGATAAAATATCCTTTTAGAGTTGAAAAAAGACAACTATTCATATAGAGAATCCTCAAACACTCAAATTTTCTCATTATGGAATCCCAAAATGGTTCGATCAATAATATTAATAAAGGGGTCCTTTTATTGGAAACCCCAAGATTTGGTTCATAACCACCTCATTAACCTAGGTATGAGTTATGGGTGCATTTAGCTATATTCGGGTATGTGTGAGAAATTTTATCAAGTCCCTCAATAGTAGGGAATGTGGAGAACATAACTATAATAAAGTGTTGTGAGGCAGGGTGATCATAGATATAGGTGCATATATCTTAGTAATAAGGCTAGACATGTGTGTATTAACTTGAAAAGAAAGGCACACATGCATGTGTCAATTTCACCTGGGTGTAAACTAACAATAATTTATCAAAATAACTCCTATCATTAAATGAATATGTATTTGGATCTGTATGACTATATTAGATCCACGAGTAGTAACATCGATTCATGAAAAACAAAATACAACTCTAGTTATAGTGTTCCTCCATATATAGTGTTTTATGAGGCCAAAAAGTGGATACAATACCATTACAAATAAGTTTTATGGTTTTTACAGACCTTTGCCTCCTTAATTGGTGAGAAAAATATGTTAATCTCAATGGATGGTTATAACCATCACATCCTTAGATTGTTTACTATTTCTAAATAATATGCATCCCTCGATATGTGAGAAATGATAATGCAAATAGAGATCTCATATTTATATTCTTCATGAATGACGTTAATTTTTATTCAGTAATGGACATAGGCTTTCTGAGTGAGGTATGTATCATGGTTTCTGTGACAAAGTTCATGGAAAATATTTTTTGATGCCAACAATTCCATGTCCTAGGGGGTACAACATGGGTGGGACAGTCATAAAATATTGAAAATCACTATTATAAGAGTCTATATAATATATCCTAAGTACACTTCATGTTCTTAAATCCACATTTTATATGAAACACTCAGATGATGCAGGAATATACTAGAAAATTCAACCATGTGGGGTCACCAATATACATGGTGTATCGACTTAACCATAATGAATGTGTGTATGGAGTGTTAACCATACCTCATTTTATATACATTCCAAGACTCATAGTTTTGAGAAATAAAACACAATACCATAGGTCATAGACTATGTAATATTTATTAAAACACATAAACCCTAGTGTCATGGGGTTTTTCATTACATGTTGTGTGACTAGAAGTATAATGTTCCATTTAGTTTAATTTCTTGATCACAATAAAATACTATTTACATTTTAAACCATAACTTTCACCACATTCTCTGCCTCTAGTATCACCTTTGATTTCAACAAAGCCTAACATCCTCAGATCCTCTTTTTCGAATAACTGTCTCATTATTGTCCATCCATTACCATTATTCTATTTTTCTATTAGCCCCTCCATCGAAGACACAAACAAAACCTCATTGATATACCATCAGACCCAAAATTCCTTGTGAGAACCCATACTTCATTCCTTTCTCCAATAATAAATTTCATGACCATGAAATTGTAAAATTATAGGGAAGATAATAAAATAATCCAAGGATAGTGGTTGGTGGGATGTCTGACCACCAAAAATGGGTTATGCTCTCATTTTTTAGAGAACACATAGGATAGGAAGTGAAAGAATAATAGAAGGGTTAATAATTTCTTCATAAAATACCATTCATAGACATTCATAACCTAATAATTACGATTGAATAAAAATAATGATAGGTGTAATAATAATAATAATGTTATTATTAATCAATTTTTAACATAATAAATAACTAAAATAAACCCTCCAAAATTTTAATTAAATGTATAAAAATAAATAATCATTGAATGGTGTTTATCAAAATTATATCCACAAATAAAATATCCATGATAAAACTGAATTAAATTTTATAAATCATGTTATATATGACATAAATATTCTTTGTGTGTTATATCAACAAAACTCCACTAATATTTGAGGAAGACGGATGTAATGTAAGACTCTTAGAATTCACTACAAAATTTTAGAATTTCAAAAAACATAGAGAATGTATAAGTATGAGACTATGTTTAATGAATTTCCCTACATCATTGGTGCAATGTTAATTTGATGATAATTTTATCCCAACACATGATCATTGTTGTTACCACGTGGGGAATGCCACATAGATCATGGGGAATGGATTGAAACCTCCTCTAGTGTTATATTTTCAATTATTATACCTAGTTTAGAGACACAAATTAATATTGATGAGGTATAGGTGAAATGTGGTAAAATAAAATAATTCAAAAAAACACTAAAAATTCTTGATCACATTCTTATATCCCAAACACAAATAGTATATCATTCATAGGAAAACACACTACCTTTATAGACAATAATTGTGTTAGAATTTCCCCTCCTGACTCTATTTAAAAGATATTTTTTACTAATATATTTATGGATAAAAATAATATGTTATATATATTATATGATTTCCAAATTCCTGGAACACCTATAAAAAATCATCCATTCTACCACCTTTATAAATATTACTAAAATTATTCAAAGTCATTAATTTAAAAATATGGGTTGTTACATCCTCTACACCATCAAAGAAATTGTACAAAAAACATTAAACGTTTAAAGATGTGTGGGAACTATGTTAACATCTTATATTGCTGTGATTTCCCCTAAATATTCTCACTCTACCATAGAACATGAACCAAAGAATTACCCTAATTATAGATAAATTTTTTTAATCCATGACTAATACTTGTAATTTGATAAATAATGTTTTATCTATGAAATTTAGCTCACCCTAGTCAATAAGGTAAGATGGACCATGTATATACCTCCTTATTTGGAACACATTAGAGACATTATGCACCTAATCTATCTTGGAAGTGAAATTCATGTCATAAAAACCCTTTCATACCTTTCCCAAAATTAGAAATATCCTGATGAACTTCCAAAATAGTTTTTCCCATGACTAAACATTTCTATACTATTCCAAGGTGATACATTTAGGAAAATGTGATCTCCCTCCTCAAACTCCAAGGGGTCTATGTTTTATGAATATGAATTATAATTCATTTGGACTATCTATATAAACTCTTAGATCACTAGGACCTTATCCATTATTAAATATAGTAACTCATTCCCCATGATTGATGCCTCACTAATCACGATCCAACAAAGAGGAGACTATTATACTGGCCCATAAAAGTTCTTGAAAGGGTCACTATTAAAATAATATTGGTAGCTAATATTGTTGGAAAACTAAACTAATGGTTTGTGTCCAGTAAAAAATTGTACAAAAATCCAGCATGCATGCCCGCAATATATCATTGAGAACCTAAATAGTCCTCTAAATTTAATCATATTTCTAAGGGTATAATTTCATAATCAAATTAAACTGGGTCTCAAAAAACTTCGAAAAACTCTTTATAAAAATTCCTATACAAAATAGACATGAAATGAGAATCATGGTCAAAGGAAATAATATATAATAACCCCATAAAACAACACAATTTCATCTTTTTATAGAAATATCAAGCCTGTTAATAAACATTTCCACTAAATATAAAGGAAATGAGCTTTTTTATCTAGTTGATCAGTGATCACAAAGACAACATAATGTCCCTTCACTGATCATGGAATTGAAATCATGAAATCAGTTATTATGTTATCCAACATCCACTTTCGTACCTCCATTAGTTGGATAAAACAAATGATAACATGGTCCTCAACCTTCACTTTAAAATAAGTGAGGCACCATGATAAGAACTCTAAAAAACTTTTCTGTATGCCTAACCACATATTTTAATACTTAATATCTTGATACATTTCATCATGTTTGGATGCACCACGAGACAGAAGGTGTGAAACTCCATCAATACCTCCTTGTAATAATTTTGGAAGAACTATCTAGCCCTAAAAAAGGATCACATTCCCCCCACCATTAGAAAATATGTGTTGTACATTTTTTAATAAAATATGATGTTCTAGAATCGCATAGACAATATCTACATGTTGATCCTCCATAAGCAAGTGAAGAGGTGTAAAATCCACCACCATCGATCAAAAACAAGTTATAACTTCTTCTGTCACCATAACTAGTAGAATTAAGGCTAACTGGTCAAATGTATCCTTTATTAGTACAGCATGGGATTTATTACAAAGGTAATGAGGGAAAAATTCCCCTTCCATGGAGTTTAGACTATCTAAAAGTAATTTTCCAAAGGAATTTCCAAATATCATCAATACTATAAATTGAGTTCTCTCTATGAGAATATTTGGATCTATGATGAAAATAATATTCTCACTAAGAACACTATGTTATAATATCTTCAAGGAAAAGCCATTAATTGATATCTACAATTCATGGTTTGTATTGTTATTTTCATATTTCCTTAGCTTTCTAAACATGTAATCAATCATGTATCTTATTTTTATTAACATTTATCTAATAATATACTAGTAGGTATCACATTACACTTCATACTAACTCCCTCTTTATGAAACCATAAAACTATGGATTTGTTCAAAATCATCTTTAAATACATGACAGATTCTATAAAATGCATAAACTAGATGAATGGTTAACCATTTTAGGTATGGTATATCATAGTGTATACATTATATGATAAATAATCCACAAATATATATTAATATACCACAAAATCAAGGAAAATACACACCTCAAACACTATCTTGGGTGGATCACAAGCTGTTATAGCCTCAAACTTCGTGAGATCAACTATAAAAACACCATATGAAATCACATTCTCCAATAAATAAAGCCTAAAATCATGAAATTATACTTTGGGAACATTCTATATAGAGAATACTTATGAAGTAAGCCTTGGAAAATCTACAAATACTCAAAAATATCTTCGTCCGTTTGGGAATAAATTAGGATAATATTATTAAAAACCATCATGTAATAATCTAAATAAGGATAAAAGATCCAATTTATTAGTCTGATTAAAACAATTGGGGAATTATTCATGTTGAATGGCATCACTAAATATTTTTCGTAGATATAGTGACTTAGTAACACCATCATTGGGATATCCTCATCAAAATCTAGAAGTGAGGGATACCCAAAACTAATATCAATCATTATAAAACACTTCTCACATTTCCAAAATAATAATAATTAATTAATCCTTGTATGTTTTTATTTATTAGATATTTTAACAAGATTGAAGTTGTGTTAATCCTTATAAAGCATCAAATAGTCATACTCATTCTGGCATAATAGTACAAAAGTTGACCAATCAGACACACTGAGACTGATATTGTCATTCTATTGAAGATCCTCTAACTACACCTTCACTCCCTCATCATGTTTGGTGAAATTTGAAAAGTTTTTCAGGATATATCTGTGGTATAAGGGTGAAAATAAATTCCAAAATTGACCAATCAGAGAGTGTAAAACCTTGATAATTACACACGGAAAATTATATATAATCCTCAACAACTATTAGAGAAATACATTCCACTCCATCATTCATGCACCAAACCTAGCTCATTAGAAAATGGATACTCTGCTATAATCTCATAGAGTATTGAATTTATTATGTGATATGTGAAACCTACTCACCTGTGATGGTGAATTTTGACGTGACATCTTGATAATATATCATTATATGATGGTAGTAATATATCCAATCATGGAATACAGATAACCAATACATTAGAAGGATGACATTGTATGTCCTCATATCCATCGTGATGATATCCAAAAAATACCCCTTCAAAGAGTAATATCATGTTACTAGAAGATGGGTGTAGGACAATCATAACCACTAGTAGGAGTCTATAGATGGAATTTCAGAGATAGTGGTACTAATAGTATCTTTAGATATCAAATGAATGATGAAGTAAGAAAAGAATGATTCACACCAATATTAATGTGTATGAGTTATAGAGTAGAAAATATATAGATCATACCTAAAATAATTTCAAGTTTCACTTGCTCAAATCTCTTTATTACCTGCATATGAAATATTTCCTAACCTCATACACCATATACCTTTTATGGCCATCGTGAAGGTGGTTGTGGTGGAATTGGAACTAAGAATCATCGTAAAACCCTCAATTTTTTTGAAATATTTTATTCAAATAAATTAATTTTATTTTATAGCTTATGTTACATGGAACACCATTTTAATCTTTCACTACATAAAATATTGGGTTAGGTTTTGTTAAAAATGACACTAATTTTTAACAAAATGAAAACATATTATTAATACAGTTATTCAAGAGTGACCTTCATAACCTAGTCATAAAAAATAATAAGATGAGTATATATAATTAATTTCTTAATATTATTTAAAAGTGTATTATATAAAGAAAATAGATTGATAAAAAAGTTATTTATATTTTGTAATGTCATTATATGTTTTGAAAATATTATTTTCTCAAAAAATTGTTTTTTTATGAACATTAATAAAATTAGTTTATAAAAATTTTATAAAAATAATTGGATAAAATATACATAATTTTTAAAATCATAATTCCAAAAATATCTTAGGGTGAATTGTTTATATTTTAATTAAAGATTTCATTTTTAATGAATAGTGAAAAATAATGAATTTTAATTGAAAATTTCCTTTATGTTTAATTTATTTATTAAGTACAATTATTTATTAATTTTTTAATGTAAAAATATTTTATTTATGCAATAATTAATTCAATTTAGGTATTTTTAATTAATTTAATGTTGAATTTTGGTATAAAATTGCTGTAAACATTGGAATAGTTTTCTATCAAAACATAATATCTCATTGCATCTACGAGATTAAATTAAAATTTAATTTTGAAAATTATGTGAATGTATTTTTCAAAAATGATTTCCATATATTGAATTATTATAATATAAATTATCTATTAAGGTCAACGTACAATTTTTCCAAAACAAATAGTGAAAATTGTCCAAATTAATTACCACGGTTAAGGTAAATATTGGATTACTGAGGGGTTAAACTAAATAGATAAGGGTTAAAATGACCTATAAACTTATCTGAAAAACTATTTAATGGTCATATTTCAAACATTCACCTATAATATTATATAATGGATCATTATAGACCATTTTTACATGTGAAAAATGTAGGACCACTTAATTCGTTTAAAAAATACCAAGTGTGTCCTCTCCCCCTCTTATAAAAGGCCACATCCTATCCCATGTTTATTACACATTAAAACCATTTTAATTTGGAAAATAACTTCCAAAATAACTTTCCAAATTCATTAATATCAACCTATAATCCTTATTTTGGATATAAGTCCAACCAGTAGTGGATTTTGGTGCAAAACTGAGGACGACACCTAAAAAAGATGTAACATTCATCAACGAGTGTTTTTGTTTTATTTTTTACTCCACCTTATTAAATTGTTATTATACCATGAAAAAATAATAAAACAAAAATCTTACAAATACTAAGATGTTTTTATTTTGTGTTCCTAAACATCAACCATCTCCACTTCCATCAATTTGGATATGAAATCATTGTTATGGTACGACGAACTAAAGTCTCACGAACCGATGTAATTATTTTTCCACTAACACCTATCAAAGATGGTTATAAGGATAGATTAAATGACTATATATGATAATTATGAAATTAATATTATTTTTCAATTATTATATCTTAGATACCTTCATAATTTCCATTTTGGGAATACGATAACATCGCTCGTCAGTACGGAGGACTGCCACCTTACCAAGCGATGTGATTCATTCATAATTTACATGGAAGGTAATAAAGATGGATTCAATGAATATATGTGATATATAGGAAATAAAAAAGAGTTATTTAAGGATAATATATTATTTTATATCATTCTTTAAATCCAAATAGAGAATGGAAACATCGTTCTTGTGTACGTATAGTCTATCGTCTCCATGAATGGTGTAGTTCATTTTTTGTCACTAAATTTTATAGATTACTCTAAATATAAATATAATGAATATATATGAAATTTATATAATTTTTTAAATTATTTATATTAGGAAATCATGATAAATGTAGGAAGTCCAAAAATAAAAAATCCAAATATTTATTAAAAACATATAAATTATTTTTTAAAACATAAATTTTACATGGAATTGTTAACAAATGAGTAATAACATATAATAAGAAAATCATTTGTGGTATGATATATTTAAATACGGTTCATTATTTTGTTTATAATAAACATATAATTATTATACAATAATTTTGAACATGTATTAATAAATCCAATACTTAAGGTAATAGATTTCTAATCTCTCTATTATTTTTGGGAGATATATGTAAATTTACCACTCGTTTTTTTGTGGGGATTATATACTACACCTTTAACATGTTATATCATGAATACCATCTTATTAATGATATTTAATGTTTAATTTTCTTTTATTATTTATTTGTTATTATGATTCAAAATATTACTAATGTGGTAAGGCATTTTGGTCTCAATTTGACTTCTTTGAGATGTATATTATGTTTTCAAACAATATTCCTTCAAGAGGTGGATATAAAAACCCTTTCACATGTAATGTCATGAATTTATTTATCCTTGTGATATTTTAGTAGCCATTTTATTTTATTCCTTCATGGGTATTATGATTCATTGTTTCCAAAGTGGTAAAGATTTTATGTTACAATATAATCAATTTTTCAGGATTGTTTATTATTATTTTTTAAATGATAAAATATTATGATCCATCTCTCAGGAATCTATAAAATTATATAATCCCTTATTATTTATTATATTATCTAGTAATATTACCATTTACAACACCTTTTTACTTTAAAAATAGATATAATTGTTTAAAGAAAATATGACATTATTTCTCTCTTCAATCGAAAAAATAATTTTCTTCCAAAACCATGTTTTATAAACAAATGTTATAAAAAAAATTGTATTTTTATCCTATAAATTTTTAATTTAATTTTTACCAATTTTTAAATTTTATCAAAAATATTTGTAATGGGATCATAATTTTATTTTCCACATAATTCCTATTTGTATTTTACAAAAAAATCTAAATGCAATATTTGTTTTAATTTTTACAACATGAAAAAAAATTCCCCTCATCATGGACATGATTTTTGTGAATAATCCTTTATATGTTTTCAATTTTATATTCCAAATATAAAAAAATTATGGTTTAAACAATGTCTCACAAGTCAAAAAATATATTTTCCACAATAAAATGTTTTAAATAATTAATCAAATTTATTTTCCCTCTAAGATGAATCCACTTGATGTTATATATTCCTTGTGAGGGATATGATATAAGGATACCATTCTTAATATTTATATGAATATTTTATGAATATGGTGACATGATGTTAACAAATACCATTTCACTACCATGGGTTATAACATGATAAAATTATAATAAAATATGCCCCTTTTTTATTAGGTTATTCTATGATGAAATGATGAAATGGTCATCAAAACTATATGTTTTCTACAAGTTATGATGTGATGAAATTTTTATAAAACCCATTTCATTTTATGTATTGTGATATGATGAAATTTTTATGCTATTTTTAATTTATAAATATGGTATTCATTATGAGGTTGTTGGGACCTAAATATACCACCAATGCATTGGTTAATGATTTATATCACATTATATAGGCAATACTGGAATACATAGTGAACCTAGTTCAGTAATAGAATTTTTCTACTATGATAATTCTATGAGGGAACCTTTACTACTATGATAGTTTAATTATTAAACCCATTCGACTATGATATCCTTGGAAACGTACCTTGACTAATATGAAAAAATAATACATATGTTTATGCCACAAATCTATGTCTTGTGCGAATTTTTGGCTCTCATGGATCATGATTTATTATTACATTTAGATTCGTATCTTATAAACTACCAATATTCATTCCATGACTCAATATTACGATATTTGATATGTAGGGTATGATTTTAAAATGTTATAATCATGTTCTTACAGCCTTATTTTTATCTTATGATTATGTAACATCCTTGTTTACCCCTATTGTGTATCTGAGCTCACCATTTCTTATCATTTTGTTCCCCATGTTATGATGAAATTTGTTACATATTATATATATAAGAATTTTTCTTTTATGAAGATATTATTGGGAGATGATTTAGTTTACCTATGGACTAGTTTTGTATGTTACCAAATTTCCACAGACAATAAACTATTAGGGTCCCCATGCTTGAGTATGTGTAATGTAATGAATATTTATAAAAAATAATATAATATCATTGTAGGATAAGTTATTGACATTATAGATGGTAATATAGGATAAGATTAGTTTAATTTTAGAAACTAAGATGAGAAATACATAACAAGATATCAATGGACATGTCTAAGTCTTAGGATGAGTCAATGTATAGAAAAATGTCCATGAATTTTGGGGATGGATAAATTGAGTGGTTTCTAAGAAATTGCACTACGGGAAAAAAGGGCATTTGCGACGGGATTTATTCTCGTCGCAAATAGTCCCGTGAAAAACTTATTTGCGACGGGGTTATTTGCCCGTCGCAAATAAGTAGCCTTTTGCGACGGGACAGCTTTCCCCGTCGCAAAAGGACTGGCGCGGTTTGCGCGCCAAATCGCGGAAAACTTATTTGCGACGGGTGAATATTCCCGTCGCAAATAACCGGCGGCGGTAAAAGGTATTTGCGACGGGAATATTCCCCCGTCGCAAATAGTATGTCGGCAGGTGGTTATTTGCGACGGGACCCGTCGCAAATAACTATTTACCGGTTGACCGTAATGAATGTTGGCTAAGGTATTTGCGACGGGCACCGTCGCAAAAAATACTATTTGTGACGGGATACCCGTCGCAAATGGGCCCGTCGCAAATAATCTAACCTATAAATACCCCCATCTATTTTTTTCATTTCATTCTCATTCCTTATCTTCTCCTTCTCTCAAAATTTTATTTCTAGAGTTCAGTTTTTCTCCAGTTTAATTTTTTTCTCCGGAGCTGATATTAAAGTTTTGAAGAACGATCAGAGCAGATCAATTTTCAAGGTATTTATCTTCATTTTAATTTTTTATTTATTTTTAATTTTTTATTAGTTTCAATTATTATTAATTAGTTGTAATTTAATTATGTTTACATTGTTTTATTACTTAATAAATTTAAATTATTAGTATTGTTTATAGTTAATGGTAATTAGGAATAATTAGTAATAATATTTAATAATTAAGAATAAATATTAATAAATAGTAATAAATACCAATAATTAGGAATAATAACATTATTACATTATTAGTTTATTTTATTATTAATATTAAAATAATATAATTTTTTATATATATACAATTCTTTTTTCATCTGTGTGTTTGCTGTCTTCACATGTATTATTTGTATGTGGAGATAGAAAACGCACAAATGAAAGGAGAATTGTATATAAATTAGAAAATTATATTATTTTAATATTAATAATAAAATATATTAATAATGTTATTATTTGTAATTATTGGTAATTATTTCTAATTATTGATAATTATTCATTTAATTACTAATAATTAGGAACAATTATCAATAATTATCAATAATTAAGAATAATTAGTAATAATTAGTAATAATTACCAATAATTAGTAATAATTAGTAATAATTATCAATAATTAGTAATAATTACCAATAATTAGTAATAATTACTAATAAGTAGTAATAATTACCAATAATTAGTAATAATTACCAATAATTTGGAATAATTACCAATAATTAACAATAATTAGTAATAATTACCAATAATTACCAATAATTAATAATAATTAGTAATAATTAGGAATAATTAGGAATAATTAGGAATAATTTGTAATAATTAGGAATAATTAGTAATAATTAGTAATAATTAGTAATAATTAGTAATAATTAGTACTAATTAGGAATAATTATGAATAATTAGGAATAATTAGTAATAATTAGTAATAATTATGAATAATTGGGAATAATTAGGAATAATTAGGAATAATTAAGAATAATTAGGAATAATTAGGAATAATTAGGAATAATTAGGAATAATTAGGAATAATTAGGAATAATTAGGAATAATTAGGAATAATTAGGAGTAATTAAGAATAATTAGGAATAATTATGAATAATTAGGAATAATTACCAATAATTACCAATAATTACCAATAATTACCAATAATTACCAATAATTACCAATAATTACCAATAATTACCAATAATTACCAATAATTAGCAATAATTAGCAATAATTACAAATAATTAGCAATACTTAGCAATAATTAGCAATAATTAGTCATAAATACCAAAAATTAGGAAAAATTAGGAAAAATTAGGAAAAATTAGTAATAATTACCAATAATTAGTAACAATTACCAATAATTGGTAATAATTACCAATAATTGGTAATAATTACCAATAATTCGTAATAATTACCAATAATTAGTAATAATTACCAATAATTAGTATTAATTACCAATAATTAGTAATAATTACCAATAATTAGTAATAATTACCAATAATTCGTAATAATTACCAACAATTAGTATTAATTACCAATAATTAGTATTAATTACCAATAATTAGTATTAATTACCAATAATTAGTATTAATTAACAATAATTACGAATAATTAGTAATAATTACCAATAATTAGCAATAATTAACAATAATTACCAATAATTAGCAATAATTAACAATAATTAGCAATAATTACCAATAATTGCCAATAATTACCAATAACTGCCAATAATTACGAATAACTGCCAATAATTAGCAATAACTGCCAATAATTAGCAATAACTGCCAATAATTAGCAATAACTGCCAATAATTAGCAATAATTAGCAATAATTAGTAATAATTAGCAATAATTAGTAATAATTAGCAATAATTAGTAATAATTAGCAACAATTACCAATAATTAGCAATAATTACTAATAATTAGCAATAATTACCAATAATTAGCAATAATTAACAATAATTAGCAATAATTAGCAATAATTACCAATAATTAGCAATAATTATCAATAATTAGCAATAATTACCAATAATTACCAATAATTAGTAATAATTAGTAATAATTAGGAATAATTAGTATTAATTAGGAATAATTAGTACTAATTAGGAATAATTAGTATTAATTAGGAATAATTAGTAATAATTACCAATAATTAGTAATAATTATTATTAATTACCAATAATTAGTTTTTAATTACCAATAATTAGTATTAATTACCAATAATTAGTATTAATTACCAATAATTAGCAATAATTAGTAATAATTAGCAATAATTAGTAATAATTAGCAATAATTAGTAATAATTAGCAATAATTAGTAATAATTAGCAATAATTACTAATAATTACTAATAATTAGGAATAATTAGTAATAATTAGGAATAATTAGTAATAATTAGTAATAATTAGCAATAATTAGGAATAATTAGCAATAATTACCAATAATTAGTAATAATTACCAATAATTAGTAATAATTACCAATAATTAGTAATAATTACCAATAATTAATAATAATTAGTAATAATTAGTAATAATTAGTAATAATTAGGAATAATTAGGAATAATTATTATTTATTAAGAATAATTAGTATTAATTAGGAATAATTAGTATTAATTACCAATAATTAGTAATAATTATTATTAATTACCAATAATTAGTATTAATTACCAATAATTAGTATTAATTACCAATAATTACCAATAATTACCAATAATTACCAAGAGTTACCAATAATTACCAACAATTAGTAATAATTAGTAATAATTAACAATAATTAGTAATAATTATCAATAATTACCAATAATTAGTAATAATTATGAATAATTACCAATAATTAGTAATAATTAAGAATAATTACATTATTACATTATTTGTATATTTTATTATTAATATTAAAATAATATAATTTTCTATATTATATACAATTCTCTTTTTTTCTGTGTGTTTTCTGTCTCCACATGTAATATTGGCATTCTTTTTCAAAATTATCAACCTACTCGCCAATGGAGAGGTGAAAGTGAATGTCAATATTATATGTGGAGACAGAATGTTAAACACACAGATGAAAGGAGAATTGTATATAATATAGAAAATTATATTATTTTAATATTAATAATAAAATATACTAATAATGTAATAATGTTATTATTATATAATTAATATTTATGAAAAAATTATATTAGTATTATTAAAAAAATAAAAAATCAATATAATATTAAAATTATCAATATTTGTAACAAGTTTTGCTTTATTCTCAATATATTCAATCCTTGCTTGAGTGTTTTTTCTAAAAAATTATTCAAAATCAGTAATGCTTTTATATTTTATAGAAAAATATGGAACAACGAGGTCTTCAACAGTCATTATTAGATGACCGCATATGGATAAATCAACGTAGAAATCCAAATGGTTCTGGTTTAAATCTAGTATATATAGAGGGTGTGGAGATTTTTTTATCATTTGCGACATCAAATCCAGAATTTGTTTCAGAAGAAAAAATAAAATGCCCTTGTAGAAAATGTGCATTGAGAACGTTTGACACGTTTGACAAAGTGGGGGAACATCTCCTGCGTTTTGGTTTTCAAGAAGATTATGTTTTTTGGTATCAACACGGTGAACGTAGTTCTAGAGCAGGTGATACCAACTTGATTCCGGATCCATCCCAGTTTCAAGATTTAGTACATGATGTTTCAGGTTCATCTGTTCAACATACAGAAACTCCGGCTGATATAGATTCAAATCTTGAGTTGGTACCGTCTGAATTTTATGAGTTGTTGAAGTCTGCTGAGGATGCATTATATCCTGGCTGCAAGATGAGCAAATTAGAAGTAGTTGCAAAATTTATGGCTATCAAATCAGATAATGGAATGTCAAACACCTATTTTGACCAGATATTTTCTTTGCTGAAAACACTGTTACCCGAAGGAAATGTTTTACCTGCAAATTACTATGAAATTAAGAGGCTGGTTCGAAATTTGGGACTTACATGTCAGAAGATTCATGCATGTTCAAATGACTGCATTTTATATTCTGGGGAAAATGAGTCGTTGGATAATTGTCCCACATGTGGGAAACTGAGATATAAAGAAGGACAACACAGGAAGTCTGGTTTGATTCCTGTAAAACAGTTGAGATATTTTCCGCTTACATCCAGACTTCAGCGTTTATTCATGTCTAAGAATACAGCGACAATGATGTCATGGCATAAAGAGAATATTTCAACCGATAAAAGCTTGAATCATCCAGCTGATGGTGATTCATGGAAACATTTTGATAGAGTGCATCCATCCTTTGCTTTAGAAGCTAGAAATGTTTGACTGGGACTTTCCACTGATGGTTTCTGTCTGTTTGGATCTTATGGTAGTCAATATTCATGTTGGCCTATTTTTTTAACTCCGTACAATTTACCTCCATGGATTTTGATGAAGGAGCCATATATCTTTTTGACTTTACTAATTCCAGGACATCCGAAGAAAAATATTGATGTTTATTTGAAGCCATTGATTGATGAATTAAATTTATTGTGGAGTACTGGTGTCAGTACATATGATGTTGCAACGAAACAGAATTTCATACTGAGAGCAGCATTGATGTGGACAATAAGTGACTTCCCAGCATATGGGATGTTATCTGGCTGGAGTACACATGGTCAGAAATCATGTCCTTACTGTATGGGAGAGAACAAAGCATTTATGCTTATTCATGTAAAGAAACCTTGTTATTTTGACTGTCATCGTAGATTTCTTCTAGCTGATCATCCTTTTCGCAGAAACAGATCTCATTTCGGAAAAGGAATAGTTGAAATGGATGGACCTCCAAAAATGCTATCAGGTGCGGAGTTAAAATCAGTTGTATTTTCATTACCTCCCATCACTTTTGGTCCCACAAAAAACCAACAGAAAATTTCTAGATTTGGGAAAGAACACAATTGGATTAAACGTAGGATATTTTGGGGTTTGCCATATTGGTCTGATTTGTTGGTCCGCCACATGTTGGATGTCATGCATATTGAGAAGAACTGTTTTGATAATTTGTTTCATACAGTTTTGGATACGCCAGGAAAGAGCAAAGACAATGTAAATGCACGTTTAGATCTTGCCCAAATTTGCAGGCGTCCAGAATTGGAACTCTTTGAGAATGTCAGAAGAGAAAGGTTACTGAAACCAAAAGCAGCTTATATAATGTCTAAAGAAAACCGTTTATTATTTTGTCAGTGGATTGCAGATTTGAGACTTCCAGATGGATGTGCTTCCAATTTGGGTAGATGTGTAAAGAATGGTCATATTACTGGATTAAAAAGTCATGATTGTCTTGTTATAATGGAGAGACTTCTACCCATTGGATTAAGAGGTCTGTTGAATTCTGTGATTTGGGATTCCATATCTGACATGTCTCTTTTTTTTTCGGGAAATTTGTGCGGCAACGGCAGATTATGATGCTCTAGGCAAACTTGAAAAAGATGTTGTTGTAATTATATGTAAACTGGAAAAAAATATTTCCGCCGTCTTTCTTCGACTCAATGGAACATTTGATGTTACATTTTCCATATGAAGCCAAATGTGGAGGTCCAGTACAGTTTCGATGGATGTACCCATTTGAAAGATGCATGCAAAAATTGAAAAGAAAAGTACGTAACAAAGCATATGTTGAAGGATCTATTGCAGAAGCTTATTTGCAAGAGGAAATATCTTTTTTCTGCTCCCATTATTTTGAATCTGAGTATCCTTCAAAACACAACCAAATGGGACAGAACGAGAGGAATATTGATGAAATTGACAATCAATTATCTATTTTCAACCAGTCAGAGCTTGGTTTTGGTGGAGTTTATGAACGCTGGCTTTCAGATGATGAACATCAGAGAGCTCATACGTATGTTCTGCTCAACTGTGAAGAGATGACATCAGTTGTACTGTAAGTGTTTATATCACTTATTCTATCATTTATGTTACATTAAATAACTTTGGTTTTTATAGTTTGTATGATAATCATATCAAGAAACAAATTCCACAAATTACAGCAGCTGCTCTCGAAGAACGTCGATTGAAAAATTTCTCTCAGTGGTTTCAAAAACTGGTAACATAAATTCTTTATCTTTTAGCAACTCATTCAATGTATAGTTTACTATATTGATAATTATTTCAAAAAATTTCAGGTGTCTCGACATGCTGATAAAAATGACAAACGACTGTGTGTATTGAGTAACCCACCTTCCAAACTTGTTAAAACATATAATGCATATGTGGTGAATGGATTTCGATTCCACACACATGCATATGGGGAATCGAAAAAAACAATGAACAGTGGAGTTAGCTTGAGAGGATCTCATCATCGAGAAAATGAAGTTGACTTTTATGGCATACTTGATGAAATCATTGAACTCTGTTATCTTGGACAACATTACATAACCATGTTCAAATGTCAGTGGTTGGATACAAAGAGAGGCGTGTGTGTTCATCCGACTCATGGAATCATCCATATTAAATGTAAAAGTGTTCTCGCAGTAAATGAACCATTCTTATTGGCTCAACAGGCATATCAAGTTTATTACGTGAAGTACTGTGCAACATCAAGAGAATTTACTGATTGGTGGAGTGTAATAAAAATCAAAATTCGAGACAATCAGTTTAGTCTAAGTGAATGTGCTTTCACTGATGTGAAAAGAATTGAAGTTTTTCAAGAGAGTACTCAAAATCAATCTTTTTTACAAAGAGACATGAGTATCGATGACGAAACCCCACATTTAAGAGTCGGTGATGACGATGATGTTAATGATGTCACATATGAATTTGAAATGGTAAGAGATGAAGCAACTGTAACTCGAATGGATATCGATGATGTTGAGGAGGAATATGAAGATGACATTGACATATATGAAGATGATGATGAAGATGAACACTAATAGCATTCCATGGTATTTATATAAAATCATAATATGTATATATGTATATATAATATTAATTATCAATTATTTGCTAACATTAATATTTTTTGTTTCAGATGGACGACGCCACATTTCGTGAGTTGGCGGATGCTGACCTGACTTTCGATGCGGATGAGTTCCTGACAGATGACCCTCAGCCTGCAGGCACTCCAGGGAGTACGCGGAGGGGGTGCGGTCTTGCACGATTGATGATTCCTGACCCCGTCCCCGAGCAACGTCCACGTCTTGGCTTTGATCCACGCACACGGAGGTGTGATAACCTGTGTGATGACCTGTGAATTTGACTAAGATTTCATTAATCTATTCACATAATAAATGTTTATTATTTTTTCAGTTTTCCGCATATAGTAGTCGGACAGGGCAGCGCTATTTTGCGCAACTATTTCTCTAAACCGTGGACCACATGGGAGTAGATTCCCATTGATGTGCAGCAGGCCATGTTTGGCCATTGGTTGGTACGTACGTAAATAAATAATTTTTATTTTTAAAATTATTTCATTTCTAACTTGATATTTTGATTTATTTATAGGGTTTATGGTATCCGATCGAGGATACCATGCGTGACGCCATCCACGAGGCATGGGAGGTGGCCATTCGTGATCGCCTTCGTCAGTTTTTGAACAATTTAAGAAAACCTGCGATGAAGAAAGCATTAGTGTTAGATTTTGACGAGTCATGTAGAGCACACCGACCAGAGTACATTTCATCCCATGTATGGGATGGATTATGTGAGCACTGGTTGAGTGGTGCCTTTCAGAGGAGATCATCGGTGGGGAGGCAGAATCGGGGGAGACAGGAGGTGACTAATCGAGCTGGGAGTCATTCTTTCAGTACTCATAGACAGCATCTGGTACGTACATTATTTATAAATATTTTATATAACTGTAAATATTAAGAGTTTATTTTTTATTCTTATAGGCTGTCGAGCACCCCGATATTACAGATTACGACGTATATCGGAGGATGTACAGTGATCCTGCTACTGGGGAGCTCAGAGGTGATCATCAGCATCACATCGTGGTCAGTATTATTTGTTTTCAAGTTTAAAAATTAACTGCATATAATATATTCACAATTTTAATTTTAAATTGCAACTATAGGAGTCATATGAGGCCGCAGCATCACAGGACCGACCTAAGAGTCAGGCCGAGTCATCTGATCAGACCACTGCCTGTCAGTTTGATGAAGCGGCATGGATGCAGGCCACCCAGTATGCCTTCGAGAAGGGCCGGGTAGTTGGTATCGGCTCTCGACTGACTCCCGGAGATTATTATGGCAGTGCTGCGATGTCGGCGTCCAGATCGAGAGGAGCTCATGCATCTTGTTCTACTACACAGTATGAGGATCAGTTGCGATCTTAAACTACACAGATTGAGAGTCTCTGACAGGAGCAGGACCAGATGCATCAGCAGCATGAGGAGGAGCGTCGACGCCAGCAGCAGTTGTACAAGGAGCAGGCGAGTCAGTGGCAGCAGCAGCATCAGGAGCAGATGGAGTACATGCGCCGACTCACTCATGCTTTACGGATGGAGTTTCCTCCACCACCATCTGCAGATCCCCCACCTCCCCCTCCTTCCGATTAGAGATTGTATTTATGTTATAAAATTTGTGAAATCAAAATATTTTTTTTTCTATTCGTAGTTTCTGTCTCATTATAAAATATTAATAATATTATATTTTTAAATAACAATATTAATATGAATAATAATATTATTTATATTTTATAATATTAAATTTTATATATATATATATTAAAATTTTATAATATTATAATTTAATTATATTTTTTGTAATACTTGAATTATTTTAATATTTGAATGTAAAATAATTCTATTATTTTTATATTAATTAAAATAACTTATTAATATTTTTTTTTTGTGAATTATAATTCTAATATTATTATATTAATTAAATCATTTATTAATATTCTATTATTTTTTATTTTTGAATTATAATTCTATTATTATCATATTAATTATATTAATTAAATCATTTATTAATATTCTATTATTTTTTATTTTTGAATTATAATTCTATTATTATCATATTAATTAAAATAATTTATTAATAATTTATTATTTTTATTTGTGAATTATAATTCTATTATTATATTCATTAAAATAATTTATTAATAATAAAAAAAAATTTAGTATTTGCGACGGGATACTATGCCCGTCGCAAATACTAGTATTATTAATAGTTTTTTATTTTTTTTAAAAAAATTTTATTTGCGACGGGATACTATGCCCGTCGCAAATACTAGTATTATTAATAGTTATTTATTTTTTTAAAAAATATTTTTTGCGACGGCACCGTCGCAAAAGGTATTTGCGATGGGTCCCGTCGCAAAAACTATTTTAAAAGTTTTTTTACAAAAATACGGAATACTATTTGCGACGGGGAGAATGACCATCGCAAAAAAAAGGCTTTAGCGATGGGCCTGTCGCAAATAAGTGTAGTTGCGACGGCGTTTTCAGCAACGAGCTATTTGCGACGGGCCCCCGTCGCAACAAGCCATTTGCGACGGGATCCCGTCGCAAATACCCCGTCGCAAATAGCTGTTTTTCTAGTAGTGTTGCATCCCTATATATATACTAGATGTGGATGTTCCTCTAGTATAGAGGTATCTAGGTGTAATAACTCAGGAAAGGGACCATTGAGCTAGACTCAACCATCACTCAGTGCATGGCAATGGTCCTTGATGCACATCTAGTTTCAAACTCCAATGAAATATTATTTGGAAATTCATGAACTCTTTTCAAGACATCATGAAGTATTTAAATATATTATGACCCCGAATAAACTAGAATAAATCTATTGTTTCATTAATTAATGAATATTTCAAGATTTAGGAATCCTATTAGTGAATTTTTATTATTATGTGGTTCCCTGTCATGGTTATTGTTTGTTACACAATGATTCTTTTTCAATGTTTGGAACATGGAAGAACTATGTGAATGCTTAGTGTGATGGAAAATTAAATGATCGTATTCATGAGAATCCAAATATTCGGGGTCAATGAATAAAAAATATCACTGCTATTATCACATAACTTTCTCAATCTATGAATCATGATAGACTTCCAAATGAACAACAGGGAGAACAACAATTTGCTGATTACTTCATGAGGAAACATCCAGAATATTTATGAAGGCCCATTGATCCACTAGTTTCTAAAAAATATATCTAATCCACTGAAAATATATTTTACATTATACAGTGTTTCGATCCTAAAAATCATTATTTTTGAACTATTTGGAAGGTGGGGTCGATCAATGGTGAAATATTAACAAGAATGTGAGGAAATAGGATTAAAATAAATCCATTGATTGAGGAAAGTTCAAGAACGTAGTTTTTAATAATTAATTTCCTTGTATTCTCTATAAAAATATTGTGAAGGTATTTCATTTGCTAAAGAAAAAGGATGATGAATCTTTTGGAACATGTAAGGAAACATTTACAAGACTTGTTAGGTATTGTAACATCATAGGTAAATAAAGAATAATACATTTTCATATTTATTAATATTTGTGAATTAAATATTAATTTTACAATAAAGGGGTTGCAATGCTCAATAGCGTACCCGATACGCAACAACGAGTTTCTTTGAAATCTCACGCTGCACACTAATAATATAATAATATTATTTTAAATGGTAGTTAACATGTACCTGTTGTATTGGTGGGAATGAATATAAATAACTAAAATATTATTATATATGTTTGTTAAATGTTTTTACATTTATCCAATAAAATATAAAGGCTTAAAATAAGAAAAACATTCAATTTTAGGCATAGATACTCTAATATTCACTAAAAGGTCAATTTATCACTATTTGATGGCGAACTCTCTTTAAAAATAGTTTTGGAAACTATTATAAATTCTATTGGACAAAATAAAATCCTTCTTTGGAATCAGGACATCAAAATTTACTTCGTGTATGTTTTTTTTATTTTTACGATAAAGTTCATTTTTAATGAATAAGTGAAAAATGTTGTATTTTAATTCAAAACATCATTTCAATCTAATTTATTTATATGTTTATATTATCTTTTGAATTGAATTTAAAGTGAAATTAGAATATATTTTTACCATTTAACACAATGGTGGTCATTGGAATTAATTTCACTTTGAAATTGGACTTAAACTAGTATCAATATTTTGATATATATTGTTTCTTAAAACACGCTATTTGTTTTGACAACTAGAATTAATTATTAAATTAATTAATGCAACATATATTGTTTTAATGTTGTAAAATAGAAATAATTTTTGAATTTGGAATATCAAATATAGCTTAGGGTGAATTTTTGATATTTTTCTGAAAAACTTCAATTTTTTATGAATACTGAAACCACTACGTGGTAGTTAAAAAGCTGAATTTTTCATTTAAACGAAACTTTACCACATATTTTATTTGAATTTCAAAAATCCGATATACATGGTGATCATTATTAAGTAAAATTTGGTTCAATGGGATGAAAATAATTTTTTAGTGAATAGTAACTTTTAAGTTTTATTAACGTGATTACAGGTAATTAGTGTACTTTAAGGTAAAAATAATGTTATAATAATATGAAATCACCTTGAAACGTGTCCTACACTTATTGGATGAGTCATGGACGACCAAGAAAATCCATGGGTCAATTTATGGGACCCCATGTAGCCACTTGGGTAAGATAATGACATTAATACCTTTTATTTAAAGTAAAAATAAAAATGTCACAAACATGTATTGTTTTACTAAAACACTTTTTACATGGGGTTATACAAGTTATATTTTTTTATATAAATATTAATTATAAATATAAAAATATTTCCTAAAACATGGTAATTTTTTTATAATTTTTTGACATTAAATAAAGAAATTTATTTATGATACCATGATGATGCAGTGATTACCTCATTAATGAACGATTTAAATAAAATAAATAGATAATGTAAAATATAAGACATAAACTTGTCTAAAACCGATTGAATTGTTGTATTTAGAACCCTTATCACCTTATCGTTGAAATATATCATTGTGGGACCTTTAAAATCCGAAAAGAATTTCATAATAAAGTAAAATTTCATGACATTCCAAGAGTGCCCCTCCTCCCTCTTATAAAAGGCCCTCACCTATACCCCCTTACTCATAATTCTCAAGACCTTTGGATCTTCCAAACTCTACTGAAATAAGCTCCCAATTTCCATATATTAATTCTAGTAGCTTTACCTTAGGAATAATTCTCTTCAAGAAACCCTTTTGGTTCAAACCAAGAGGAGTTACCCGATTTAAAGGTAATGTCTTCTCTTATGTTCATTTGTTTTATTTTGCTTCTCCGACCCCCTAAACTATTTTTATTCCTTTATTTTGTAACAAAACCAGTATCGTAAATACACTAGGATGTTATTATGATAATTATTTGAGCTACACTTACACACACCTCCGTCTAATGGTTAAAGAACGTACTGTTTCTGCGGATGGTGAATTTCTGCCTCACGAAACGATGATTGTTCAATATTCTCTTAACACCTTTCATGGTGGCCATTAAAATGTAAATTTATTTATATATGATATATATTATTTTTAATTTTTCCTTATTATTCTATATTTTTCTTTTATGGCATATATTTATGGTTTCCATAATGGATAAATGCGATAATTTCATTTTTGGAAGTGCGGACTACCGCCCCCTCAAAGTGATTTGAATCGTTAATGCCATATTTCGGGCATATAAAGGATGGAGTTAATAATACTATATATGATATTATACTGGAATTATAATTTAACTTTATATCATTGTGATTTTATTCCATTAAATATGAATTAGAAATGAAAGTATCATTCATGTGTACGTATAGCTTACTATCTCCATGAATGGTGCATTTCATTTCATGCCTCTAAATGTTATGTACTATTATAAATACATGTATATTCTGGATATATATGATATATATGATATCCAAATCATGAATATAATTTTGGATATAATGAACCTTTGAGCGCATGAACAACATGTAATTTTAAGAAGTCCATTTTTGACTTAAGTACCAAATATCGACAAAACAAACATTATTAAATTAAATGATTAAATAATGTTTATAACATGGAAATAAGTGATATAAAATGAATAATAAACTTGAATAATGTTCTTAAGAAAGTAGAAATTAACTTTAGTTTATTATTCAGGAGATTAAAGAGCGATAGAGTCAAGTTGGACACGAGGTAATGGACTTCATCTCAATCTCCTTTCATTGAGGAATATTTGGTTTTAATAAAAGACATTCTTTTATATGCTGTATATACACCTTTTACTTTTTATTTCATTCAAAGGGAATCGTTTTCTATGATGAATTTTACTAAACAACAAAAGGAATGTTTCTTTTAACGTACGTGGTGACAATGACCTTTCTTCCGTCGTGAGGACTACTTGATCTTTGGCTTCCTTAACAAGACATAATGTTTTTAAAAGAAAATAAATATCCTATACTCTATTATGTATTTTGGTATTGAAAATGGTTTTGATAATGGATTTGTTATGTCATTATATTTAAGTAGTATATTGTGTTTGAAATGTGGAAATTTTATCTTTCCATTATATTTGTTTTATGATTTTATTATGGTACTTGGACATTTGACGGGTGGTTACATGATAACTCAAATGAAAGGTGGTTCCATGAATACTAGGACGGATGGTTATGTTATAACCTCCAATGCATTGGTATGGATGTCAGCCGTATGGCTATTCCAATTAGTGATATGTGTGGAAGTGAGCTGTATGGTTATTCCATTTATGTATGTTTATGTCCCAATTTACCTTTATATGTTATGTGTTCTTTACATAAGTTTTATGGTAATATTTTGGTTACAAAAGGTTAAGTAATGATCTTTTATTCATTGAAGAGTACTTACTACTTCATAAAGGCGAAAAGTATTACTTATGTTAAAGTATTCATGGTTTACTTGTTGTTTTGAAAAACTAACAGTTTTCATTCTTTGTGTATCCCTTACTGAGCTTTTTATGCTCACCCCATATTTTTTAAATATTTTTCATAGGAAATAATGTGGAATAGGTTCAAGGATGGGATCAAGGAAAATTCATGCTATCTTAAACATGGAACTTGACATTACTCTTTTTATCAAGAGTTCAAGTTTTGTAAAAAAAATGGAAACTGTGAAGAAGTCTCTACTTAGTAATATTTTGAGATGTAATAGTTATGTCCTAATTCTCAAAAACTATAATCCTAAAAAGACCCTCAATGTGAATTATTCATTTAATTCAAGATTAAGTGATTTTTTAAGGTTGGGTCCTTATATTTGGTATCATAGGTTAGTTTAGAGAACTTTAGGAGTTAGAAAATTGTAAAATTCATGTACGTAAATTAATTTATGGTATGATTGAAATGATAAAGCATTTAAAGATCATCATGTTTCTTCTCCTAAGATATTTCTATGTTCATAATGGTTTTCCGTAGAGTAATCAAGGTAGCGTTGTTGGGACAACATCAGGAGGGAGACAACTATCCAAATCAGCAACCTGAGAAGGTCGAAATCGGAACTGAACAGTTTTTTTCATGATGGATCAATTGAGTCGGGCTATAAATAGTTGTGGTATCCATGCACGAGTTCATCCAGATAAACCACAGAGGAACATGTCAATGGTAGAACATTTCATGAGGCAACATCCCCCATCATTTAGAGGATCATCCGACCCTATTCTAGTAGAAGGGTGGATTAAAGCACTGGAAAAGATTTTTTATGTCATGGGGAGTTCAAAAAATCAAAAGTTCAGTCTCGCTGTTTATTATTTTGAAGGTGAAGCCAATCAGTGGTGGTCGATGGTGAAAAATATCAAGGATAGTGAGGAGATTGATGATATTTATTGGGATGAATTCAAAAGATTGTTTCATGAGAAATATTTTCCTAATGTGGTTCGACTTAGGATGGAAAAACAATTCCTAGAATTGAGGTAGGAGGATAACTCAATGGCTGTTTATGAATAAATGTTCACTTGACTGGAAAGGTATGCTCCAAATTTCATACGTGATCTTGATAGTAAAATCAACTTTTTTTACTAAAGGATAAATCCATAGTATTGAAGGGATTTAGCTTCTCGTGAATTAAAAAGTTATGAAAAACTTGTTCGATGTGCGGAGAAGGTGGAAATGGAGTTTTCTGATGATCATGTGTTCTTTAAAAAACATCATACTAAGAGGTCCAGTTAGTAGGATAAGGTAAAGAATTCATCAAATAAGCCTGGAGGTATGAAAACCAAATATCCATCCTATGAGGTGTGTGGTAAAATGAATCCTGGAGAATGTTTATCCAGGTCTGTAAGGTTCTTTCAGTGTGGAAAGTCTAGTCATATTTCTCGTAACTGTATGGAAGATGATCAACCTGGCAATGAAAAGCAAGCGATAAGATGTTTTAGGTGTAATGAAATGGGTCATTATAAAAATGAGTTTCTAACGAAGAACTCAAATGAGGGAAAGAAGTCAGGCTACAAGCAGAAAGGGGTGGTGAAATCCTTTGCAACTACTTCAGCAGATGTTGGGCCATCGAATGAAGTAGTATCAGGTACACTGTTTGTTTGTTCAGATTATGCCAATGTGTTGTTTGATTCAGGGTCTACACATTCTTTCATTTCTGAGAAGTTTTCTAGTAAATTTGGACTTCCATCTCAAGATTTGAATCCTAAAACTTATGGTAAAAACACCCAGAGGAAATGTTGAGACAAAAAGAAATTATAAGAACCTTCCTATCCTTGTGTGTAGAAAGAATATACCTGAAAACCTTATTTTTTTCCTATAGTAGAGTTTGATATTATTTTGGGCATGGATTGGATTTCTATTTATCATGTTATGATTTACTGTAGAGCTAAAGAGGTTTTTTTTCAGAATGATTTTCAGTTTGTGTACAAGAATGAACCCTTACTTTTGATAACATATCAGGAAGTTGAGAAACATGTAAAAGATAGAAATGAATGTTACCTTGCAAATATTTTTGTAAACAAAAGAACTATTCAGATTAATTATGTATTGGTGGTAAATGAGTATCCTGATGTTTTTCTTGATGATTTTCCTAGTATTATTCATGATCGGGAAGTTGAATTTACTATTGACTTAGTTCCTGATTCTAATCTAATTTCAAACCCCCTTATCGAATGGCTCAAGTTGAACTATTAGAGTTAAAGAAGAAAATGAACGAGTTATTAGATAAAGGTTTCATTCGACCTATCACATCACCATGGGGTTCTCCTGTCTTGTTTGTTAAAAAGAAAGATGGTTCAATGAGACATTCCATTGATTAAAGAGCATTGAATAACATCACTATTAAGAAAAAGTATCCTTTTCCTCGTATCGATGATTTTTTTGATATAAAGACCCTTAAAATTCAAGGGAAATATTTTCTTAATTTTCTTTGGGATTTTACAAGAACACTGTTTCTTGACGGCACGTGATTCTGAGGCCTGGTGAGCCCGGAATAATTTTCCGAAGTTTAGCTCGGGTACATTCAGTGAACGAACGAGAGGGTTTTTCTAACTTTTGATATGGTGCTCAGAATTGAAATATGAGGGCATCGATGAAACCGCAGTGCTGGTAATTGCTTAAAATGGACTTTTCTAGAGATGCATTTTCTCGGGAATAGTTGTTTAGTTTTTTGGATAAAGACTTCCGAGAAATAAAATTTGTGCAACTAATTTTATTTCTTTAAAGTGGTTAAAACCTAAGGATGGAGGTTGGGTGAACCTAACTACCTAAGTGAGGTTAAATGTGAGGTGGGGTCCACACAGACCCCACCCCTTCACACTCCTTAAACTTACTCTAACTCCCCCATTAACTGGGTGACCTCTCATTTTCCTAAACTCTTTAACCCCCCTTTAATGTGAGACCACTCACCTCCTCTCTCACTTCTTAAATCATGACAACTCACTTAATTAATTAAGTGGTTTAATTAAATTTTTTAATTTCAAACTTAAGTCATGAGTAATAAAATAAGTGAAGCACTTATTTTATTTTTGGTTGGAGCTTGTTGTGTTGAGAGGGGATTGGGAGAAAAAGGGGAGTCTTGAAGTTCTTCTTCTTTGTCGAAGAACGTGAAGAACACAAAGAATGCGGAAAACGCGAAGAATTCGAATAACGCACCGATCTTCGACGAAGTACACCGAATCCTCGGAGATCGACTTCGCGATGCCCTGTACCGTGACACCAATGACCCTCTCCTTCCGCGACGCCTTCTTCCGTGATGATAAATTCCGCGACGAACCTTTGCTCAACGTATTCGACGAGGTATGGGATTTATTTTGTTCGTGAATTCTTCTGTCTTCATTCCTCGTTTCAATTTGACCGCTTGCTATCAATTAACGGGAGGGGGAAGGACCGCACAAACATGGCCGACCCTCCTCCCTTGATTTTGAAGATTAACCTTGTTGTGGTTTGGAACAGAGATGGTGCGCTGTCGTCACACCACACAGGATCATGCGGTAAGGATGTGTGGTGCTGTCGCGCCCCGCCATTGAAGTCGAACAAGGTCGCGGAACCGTCGCTCCGCGCCATATAATCACGAAAACACCGTGGCCAGAGCGGGGCCGCGGTGGAGGGGCGCGGCACCGGCGCTCCCCGCCAGACGGACCAAGGCCGTGGTTTTATGTATCGGCGGAGCAGGGACCGGCGGCCGACTTCCGGCCGCCGGCGTTGGAGCAGGGGGACGGGCCCGTGCCGGTCCTGTGGTGCAATAGCTGGCCAACCGAAGCGGGCCGGCCGGTCAGAGGAGGAACCGGGGGTTCATAACCCACGGCTGGTCGGACAACAGCGGCCCCCTCATGGGGGCCACGGTTACGAAACAGGGGGGCAGCGCCTCCCCCCCCCCAAACCACTGGCTCGTTTCGGCCGAGCCATTTGGCAGGCGGACCGCGCGGGCCACGCCAGCGCGCCGGGCCGGGCCGCCCAGGCCGGGCCGGGCCTTGTCCAGGCTGGTCTGGTCCACAGTGAGGCCGAGTTGGGCCACGCCCAAGCGGGAAGGACCCAAACCCAGGTCGTGTCGACCGGTTCTGGCTGACCCAGCGGGTATCGGGCCGTGTCAGACCAGGCCCGAACCCCCTATTCGCGGACCTCTTACAATCTTTTGCCCATATCTTGGGCTACGGACCTCCGATCAACTCACCATCAGATGTGATGCGATCCTTGGATCGAGACGGTCATTTCGGTATATTACACTCAAGGTTTCGGAGTACATTGTGTTCGGCCGGGTTGGTTCGAACACAAAACCAACAGGGCCCTCGGAGCAGAAACACTTATATATTGAGCTCCGAACGTCCGATTGACGTACCGTTGAATTTTTTGGATTCCTCTGGATGAGATGGAAATTTAGGAATAATTCTCCTGAGATTTGGACGCAGTTGGAGTATGGTCGGGTTGGATTGTTCCCGAAATCCAACCGGGCCCCTAAAACGGAAAAGATGACAACTTTCAGACCGGATGTCCATTTGACGAACTGTCAGCGGAATTAGTGATCGCGTTGATAAATAGTCCCTATGAGTATATGCTATGATATTGCAGGGTACAGTTGAGATACGGTCGGGTTGGTTCTCACACGAAACCAACCGGGCCCCTATGATGAAAAGGGCTAATAACTCACAGACAGGGCGTCTGATTGACGCGCCGTCTGTTGCGTTGAGACCCCTATGCTGAGGCGGTCCTTTGAGATAACTCTTAGTGGAACTCTGAGATACTTGGAGTATTGACATGTAGCTCGTGGAGCGGATCCTCCTGGAGATGAGCGTACAGAGTACGAAAACCGTGTAGTTGGCTGAGACCTGACGACTGTTTGACCTACTCGACTTGGAGAGAGTCGACTAGCCCAGTGGACGGAGCACTACTTTTTTTGGGTGCAGACCCATAGCGGACGGAGCACTACATTGTTTGGGTGCAGACCCACAGTACTCGTCCGGAGAGTACGTCTGCAAGCTATTAGGGGGGATGCACTACTGTGTTTGGGTGGCATACCCCGGTGGGTAGCACTACTGTGTTTGGGTGGCTGACCCGTGGTACTCGACAAGAGAAGTACCTCAACAGTCTTAGGTTAGTGAGTAGTACCTCAGAGTCGTGACAGGATCCCTGTACACTCCAGAGATGGGGCTCTTCACCAGTTACGGTTTGGATAATGAAAATCCTGGTTTGAGCTGAGTCTATGAACTTTGTGTTTACCTCATGATTGAGATGGGTCACTTGATAACTTAGGTATATGTATGGGCATATACCTGGGTAGTGGTTATCCGTTGAATTCATAATCTTTGTGTTTCCTCAGGATTGAGATGGGTTACTTGATAACTTAGGTATAAGTATGGGCTTATACCTAAAAAGGGTTGTCTCTTGTGATTCTGCATTGTGGTTATCCTTGTTGGATTTAGAGAGACCTTGAGGGTCTCAAGGTACCTACTGAGTATCGTTATACTCACCCATGCATGGGCTATGCCTGCACATCGTTGTGTTGGTTGCAGACGACGGGCAATGTTGACGGAGGCCGAGTATTCGAAGACTGGATGGTACCCGGAGGAGGACTTCACGATGAGTTAGTATCCAAATATGGACTTCACGTCGAGACGATACTCGGAGGAGGTTGATGGGAAAGAGCATTGTTGAGGCTATCTTTACCTACCCTTCAGGTAGGATCTGTGGTGGATGATCTAGGAGCTGTGCTATCTATACCTACCCTTTAGATAGGATCCGTGGTGGACGATCCAGGAGCAGCACTATTTTTACCTACCCTTCAGGTAGGATCCAAGGAGGACGACCCAGGAGCTGCTTCCTTTCTTCCAGCTATTGTATTTTTCTATTGTACTTTTGTTCAGTTGTAGCTTTACTTTCAATTGGTTTTTTATTCTGGCCCATTTAGTTTTCATCACTTCGTTTTGTACACAGCGTATTACTTCTGCTTGTACTCTGTGGTGTTTGTTTACTTTTATAAAGGTAATGTCTTCCCATTTATCGGGAATTACGCCTTTGGTGCTAGTCGCCAGCCCCTGGCCTATGGAAGGCGGGCTTGGGGAAGTCACAGCCCGGGCCCCGAGGATGGGTCGTGACAAATTTTTATCAAAGGAGTCGTTTCTACTGCAGAACTTGAGACTCTGCTATTTATTTTCTATGAAGAAATAGTGTTAAGGGTACCGAGTGTGGTTTTCAGTTTAGGGAGTACAGTGTTGGTGCGACGGCCGGCGTATCCATACACCAGGACCCTGACTTCTGATTTCCGACTTTGTGCACAAAAACACTGATTGCGTGTGTGTTTCCAAAAGTTTTAAAGTCAGCTCAAACCAGGTCATCTCACCAGGTATAAATTTTTGACCGTGTCGCATCTGTTCAGGATGTCTCCACGCAGACAGTCAGTTGGAGTTTCCGAGAGAGTACTCGATGACGGCTCACCAAGCGACGAGGCTCCAGTGCGGGGCCCTTTTTACTATGTTGGCACCATCGGGTGGTGTACCAGCAGCACCACCACCTATTGGGCAGCAGATTCCACCAGTCGTACTAGTGGACGGTGCACGCTGGCAGAGCGCGTTGCATGAGTTCTAGCAGCCGAGGCCTCCGAGGTTACGAGGCGAGACAGATTCCCAGACAGAAGAGGACTGGCTGGATGCGATTGCTAGAGTTTCCCACGTAGCTGAGACACCAGTGGAGTGGATGGTAGGCTTGGCTACTAGTTATTTCCAGTGAGTGACCATGAGGATGGTCCGCATAGTGATGAAGCTTCGGTACGTGGACTGATGCCTTAGATAGTTCCTTCGGGTAGTGTGTCAGTTATACATCACTACTTGTTGGTCAACAGTTACAACCGGCGGTACTGGTAGGTGACACATGTAGGCTTACTTCCTTACACGTGTTCCAATATCAGATACCCTCAAGTTCTGAGGTGAGCCCGACTCACAAGCGGCTGAGGACTGGCTTGAGGAAGTGGATGAGAGTTTTCTAGAGCTTTTACAACTTCGGTAGGATGACCTGTCGGTAGCTGAGAATTCATCGAGGCATACCGAACATTACAGGTACTCGATGAATACGATTAGATCAGTTCTATTGAGCTCGGACCTCTGAGTGTGGTGTGTTTAAGGATATTCATGCCATCACTTTTTCCTCTATGCATTCCTACTCACTTTAGGGTGCTAGAGTGAACCTTGAGGTTGAATGTTCTTTGGATCAATGAATATAGATAGAGAATGTTAGAAGTTGGAATGCAGCGAGCTGGTGCCAGTGTCAGATACTTGGGCGTGCGAATGCTTTAAGAAGAGGAAATGTTAAGGACAGATGAGTCTGCAAAGCAGCAGACGTGGAGGCAGAGCTAGGAGAGCAGCATGAGGTGGTGTACATCTTAACATGTTACACTCACCCGCATTTGTAGTCCACGCTAGGCTCAGGGAGCTGGAGGGCAGGGGAAGAGAGTAGCTATATGCGGTCATGGAGTGTGACCCAATGGCTTTAAGATTGATTCAAGGGATAGTCTATGTCCATTACTAGCTGTGTAATAGCAAACTTTGATATGAATCATTCTTTCCTTCCACGAATCTTGTCCCAGACCTAGAGTTTTTCATAAGCCGTAGACTTGACCCTAACGTCTGGAGATACCTTGGAAGGAGACTCAATAATCACACTTACGCCGATAGTGTGATCTGACCCACAAGGTGAGAGTTTTGGTTGGAATCTCTTGCTGGCAGCGTCGAGGCCTTACGACGTTTTTCTGAGTATGGATTGGATCCAGAGTTCATACACAAATTGACGGTATTAGCCAAACGTCGGGACGAGTTTTCCTTGGTCGGCGAAAAAGGAAACCTCAGGCAACACAGGATTAACTCTTGCATAGGAAGGTGTAGCTGGTCACTCTTGAATCGGACAACTTCACCCACGTGGTAGCCGGAGTTTTCAGTTTCAGTTCTAATCAGGAGCGGACTAGTTCCAGGCATAGAGGCATTTGATATTTGTGCTACCAGCTTCCTTGTTGTTGATGTTGTTGTTTGTGGTTGTTGTGTGTCTTGTACTACAAGCTGCAGTAATAAAAGAAACTTATCTTTGTGACATTTAATTACCTGCCCTTTTTGGTTTGATTGATACTAAGAGGTTCTGGTTAAAAACTGCTAACTTGACCCTAAATTTTGAGATACTTACTAGAGGAGACCCTATGACCACACATTGATGCCGACAGTGTGACTCAACCCTTGGCGGCGAGAGTAACTGTTGGATCTCTTGGTAGTAGCGCCGAAGCCTTACGATGTCATCCATGGCATGGATTAGTGCCATTCATGACAGGATTGACTATTTTAGGCAAATAACATGGTTCCTCTAGGGGATGATACCAGATTTCTCTAATCGGCAAAGAAGAAATCTTAGCAGCTCTTGTGGGACCAGAGATGGTCCAGGCCACGACAGAGATGGTCCAGGCCATGACAGATAAGGTCCAGGTCATCCAGGAGCGGATGAGGATAGCTCCGAGCCGACAGAAGTCTTATGTTGATAGGAGACAAAACCACTAGAATTTGAGGATGGAAACCACGTTTTCATACGGGTATCACCTCGACGAGGGCTATGGAGATGTGGCCAAGGCGGAAAGTAATCTCTGAGGTTCATCGGACCTTTTCAGGTCCTCAGTAGGGTAGGCGAGGTGGTTTACCACCTGACCCATCCACCTCAGTTGCACCAGGTGCACGACGACTTCCACGTATCTCAACTGAGTGGATACGTTCTTGACCTGACGCATGTCATCGACCATGGGGAACTGGACTTTGGTGATGGGGTGACTTTTTCGGGGTTCCAGTAGAGGTTGAGGATCGACAGGAGTGCTTCCTACGAGGACGGTCGATTCCTTGGGTGCATTTCACTGGCAGTACGGGAACCTCCAGGTGATCACATGGGAGCAGAAGGCTCAGGTGCGTTCTCAGTACCACTTTTGTTTCCCTAGTTTGTGTTAATGCTTTACGGGGACGTAAATCCCTGAGGTGGGAGTAATGTAAAGACCCTTAAAATTATAGTGAAATTTTTTCTTAATTTGCTTTGTGATTTTACAAGAACTCGGTTTCTAACGACACCTGATTCTGAGGCCCGGTGAGACCGAAATAATTTTTCGATGTTTATCTCGGGTACATTCAGTGAACGAACGAGTGGGTTTTTCTAACATTTGATCTGGTGCTCGGAATTGAAATCTGAGGGCACCGATGAAACTGAAGCGTTGATAATTGCTTAAAAAGGCCTTTTCCAGAGTTGCGTTTTCTCGGGAAGAGTTATTTAGTTTTTTGGATAAAGACTTCCGAGAAATAAAATTTGTGCAAATAATTTTATTTCTTTAAAGTAGTTAAAACCTAAGGATGGAGGTTGGGTGAACCTAACTACCTAAGTGAGGATAAATGTGAGGTGGGGCCCACACGGACCCCACCCCTTCACATTCCTTAAACATACTCTAACTCCCCAATTATATGGGTGACCTCTCATTTTCCTTAACTCCATAACCCCCTTTAATGTGAGACCACTCAGCTCCTCTCTCACTTCTTAAATCATGCCATCTCACTTAATTAATTAAGTGGTTTAATTCAATTTTTGAATTTCAATCTTAAGTAATGAGTAATAAAATAAGTGAATAATTTATTTTATTTTTGGATGGAGCTTGTTGTGTTGAGAGGGGATTGGGAGAAAAAGGGGAGTCTTGAAGTTCTTCTTCTTCATCGAAGAATGCGAAATACGCGAAGAACGCGAAGAACACGACGAACGTGAAAAATGCACCGATCTCCGACGAAGAACGCAGAATCCTCAGAGATCGACTATGCGACGCCGTGTACCATGACACCAACAACCCTCTCCTTCCGCGACGCCTTCTTCCGCGATTATAAATTCCATGACGAACCATCGCTCAACGAATTCGACGAGGTATGGGATTTATTATTTTTATTCGTGAATTATTTCGTCGTCTTTCCTCTTTTCAATTGCACCGCTTGCTATCAATTAACGGGAGCGGGCAGGACCGCACAAACAAGGCCAACCCTCCTCCCTTGATTCTGTTGATTAAACTTGTTGTGGATTGGAATGGAGATGGTGCGCTGTCGTCGCACCACGCGGGGTCATGCGGAAAGGATGTGCGGTGCCGTCGCGCCGCGCCGGATGGACCAAGGCCGCGGCTTTACGTTGCGACGGATTAGGGATCGGCGTCCAACTTCCGGTCACCGACGTCGGAGCAGGGGGACCGGCCCGTGCCGGTCCCGTGGTGCAGCAGCCGGCCGGCTGGAGCGGCCCATCCGGTCAGAGGAGGAACCGGGGGTTCGTAACCCCCGGTTGGCCGGACAGCAGCGACCCCCCACATGGGGGTCGCGGTTACGAAGCAGGGGGCAGCGCCTCCCCCCCAATACCACTCGGCCATTTCGGCCGACCCATCTGGTCAGCGGACCGTGCGGGCCGCACCAGCGCGCCGGGCTGGGCCGCGCCCAAGAAGGACGGACCCGGACCCGGGTCGGGTCGACCCGGTTTGGGCCAACCCAGGGGGTATCGGGCCGTGTCTGACCGGGCTCGAACCCCCTATTCTCGGACCTCTTACGATCTTTTGCCCGTATCTTGGGCTACGGACCTCCGATCAATGCACCATCAGCTGAGATGAGATCCTTGGATCGAGACGGTAATTTTGGTATATTACACTCAAGGTTTCGGAGTACTTTGTGTTCGACCGGGTCGGTTCGAACACGAACCTAACCGGGCCCTCGGAGCAGAAACACTTATATCTTGTGCTCCGGATGTCCGATTGACGTGTTGTCGGCTTTGTTGGATTCCTCTTGATGAGACAGAACATTTTGCATACTTCCCATGATATTTGGACGCAGTTGGAGTATGTCCAGGTTGGATTGTACCCAAAATCCAACCGGGCCCCTGGAACGGAAAAGCTGATAACTTTCAGGCGGGACGTCCGTTTGACGAACCATCATCGGCAATGGTGATCACGTTGAGAAACAGTCCCTATGAGTATACCCTATTAGAGTTTGGGGTATAGTTGAGATACGGCCGGGTTTGTTCGAACACGAAACCAACCGGGACCCTAGGACGAAAAGGGCTAATAACTCACAGACCGGGCGTCCAATTGACGCGTCGTTTGTTGTGTTGAGACCCCTATGATGAGACAGTCCTTTGAGATACTTATTAGTGTAACTTTGAGATACTTGTAGTATCGAACTGTATCTCGTAGATCTCACCCTCCCAGAGACGAGCGTATGGAGTACGGAGACCGTGTAGCCTACTGAGACCTGACGACTGCTTGACCGACTCGACTTGGAGTGAGTCGACTAGCCCAGTGGACGGAGCACTACTTTGTTTGGGTGCAGACCCATGGTGGACGGAGCACTACAGTGTTTGGGTGCATACTCGCGGTACTTGTCCGGAGAGTACCTCTACAGGATATTAGTGTAACAGCCCGACCCTAGTTACCTAGAGTCGGTGCATTATGACATAACATTGGAATGATCACAAGAAAGTTCAAATCTCGAAAGACATATTGGTTTAGCAGCCTTGGAAACACTAGATATATTCATAATGTTTTACAATACATCATAAATTAAAAAACTACTACAACAACATAGTCTTCATATCCCACACTCATATCCCCACATATTATCCCTACAGGTCATTCATAAATTATTTCTTCACATCCTGTGAAAAATAAAACATAGAAAATGGGTGAGCTCAAATGCCCAGTAAGGATAACAATATAGCGGAAATTTTCATAAATAAGAATAAACCTTTAAGGCAATGTATAACTTAAAACAAAAGCCTTTTAAACTTGAACATCAACATAGTATGGAAAAAATAAAATGAAATAATGTCATTTACTTATTCACATGGATATTCTACTAATCAAATAATAACATGCAATATCAATTACCACTTTCATAATGATGGAATGCATAATGCCAGTCTATCATATACACATAGCCAAGGCCTCATTCCAAGACTACAAATACGATTTTGTCAAGGCCTTGTGCCAAGACACTAGTTTGTCTCATGAGACTTGTCGATGCATAGAGGAGCTATAGAAGGCTCCACCCATCACATATTAAGTCCAATGAATTCCCATATGAAAAGGTTTAAACATAACATAAACATTCGTATTAAAACTAGCATACGAAATGTCAATACATTCACCATAAACTATGAACGGTATAAAAATAGCACATCCACAGTCAAACATATCACAAAACCTTCAATACAATATAGATGTTTTGTATCATAATAACTCAACTTCAAATAAGCGTAAAATCCATCAAAGGATGTTGACATAGATGAAATCAAAACTCTTTTTAGAGAAATATCTCTTTCTATTTTGAAATCATTTAAGAGTCATATATTTATGAAATAAAACATTTTCTTTGAAAATATTTTTATAAGCTTGTAAGGGAAGCTTCGACGATTTTATAACGGCGGAAAATAACCGCATTCTCCGTATAAGTTAAAAAAACATTCTTACCTTAATTCTGTCGAAAAGGTTAAAAAGCACCTTGTTTGGAAAATGACGGAAAGATTCCTTTATAAACCACTTATAAAAAGTCAAACAAGGGTATAAATGACTTTAACCCATATTCTTGTAAATAGTAAAAATGTTTTGAAATACATTTTTAAGAAACATGGATGTGGATGATAAAGAGATCCTAGTAGATTATTACGAATAAACAACCTCGGATAATGAAGAGATTGAGAAATAAACCCTTACCTTTTACTTTTCCTTGGTTGGGGTAGGTTAAAATCATGTGTAATGGTGAAATAATTGTTATTAAATTATATAAGAATCATATATATTAATATGATATCATATATGATCTTTTAACATTGCTTTGTTAATAATATCTTAGTATTATCGTCGTTTCATGTGTTAACTTACTCGTTTTATTTTATATGTTTTGTTATGTAAGCCATGTTTGTCATGGATAGGTTGTATCATATTCATATCCAGAATGATATCAAGTCCTTAAACATTATTTTTAAATCATCAAATGAGAATTATACTTGAATGGATACGATGGAGAATTAATCTCATCGCGTTCGTGGAGACGGTAGTCCGTACGTATGCACGAGCGACAATATAATTCTTTTGATATTAAAATAATATATAATTGGATGGTATATCATATATACAGAATAATTATCATGTTATATTTATTATTTACATGATTTATACATCATTATTATACCCATCCAAATAATAATTTATTGAATAACAATTACACCGCGACGTGGAGACGGTAAGCCGTACGTACGCACGTATGGTGACATGATATTCAAAGGATGGATAGAATAATGAATATGGTTGTACCATATTTATAATAACATAATAGTATATATATGATACTGGATTTATTATTTTCGAATGGCAATAACAAAGGAAGAAGAAGTGGAAGAATAAAGGAACTTGAAAAAGGGTGGTGAAATCATTACCTCTTCTTCGCGTTCTTCCTTTTGATTTGATCAAAAAGGATCCTTAGGTTAGACTTCTGATAAAACTAAGACCTCTAGGTTGTAGTGAGGAAAATTGGGAGAGTATTTGGGCATATTTTGGCCAACCAAAAGTCTTTGAAGGTGTGAAGTAATGAGAAGGGAGAGTGCCCTTTTATAAGAGGGGTGACGGGCACCTTTGGAAAAGCTAGAAATATTAATTTATAATAATTTCATATTCGGTTTCTAATGGATCAAAAGTTGATTATTCAAAGGTTAAGGTGGAGATAGGTCGAAAACCATTCAACCAATGGAATTTAGACAGTTTGGGTTACTATTATCTTTTAGTTTTAACTCTTAGTTAATTAGTTTGACATTTACCATGTCACTTTGTATTTTTATAATATATAGTCAATAAACTTACCATATACATCGAAGAGACCCCCAAGTGGTCAATTAATGATACACATATCATGATATTAGTCTCCTGGCAGAAACATAGATTTTTAGGAATTTAATATCAATTAATAATATAATATTTGTTTTAAAAACTCTTTTACGTCAATTTTGACACTATTCAATAGATGATTTTTGTGAAACTTATAACAAAATTATTACTTCAAACAAGGTCAATTAAATCAATACTAATATGTCATATTATCTTAGAAAATTAGTGTAATTCATTAAAAGTCTCAAATTATATTTATTTGGGTGTTTACAATATCAATTATTTTAATTTTTCACTATTATGGTAATTACCGCATCATCATTGTGTCATAAATAAATTAAATTATTTAATGTCTAAAAATTATAAATAAAATATAATTATGTAGGAAACCATTTTATATTTATAATTAATATTTATAGTCGAAAATCAAACATATATAACGCTATGTAAAAATTGATTTTATAAAAGATATATGCTTGTGTCATTTTTCTATTCCTTTTAACTTAACTAAAATATAGTGTCCCTATCACTTACAAGTGGCACCATGGGGTCCCAAAATCTACCCAAATATTCCTATGGTAGAACTTGTATCAGCCAATAAGGTTAGGACACGTTTCAGGGTAATTTTTTGTTATTATAATATTATTTTTTTAACCCTTATTTACCGGATTTACCCTTTAACCATGGTAAATAAAATATTTACCAAAGTAATTATTCAAAATGTCTAAAAATAAATGTCACCTATTTACACAATTTGAACATCCTGATTCCAAATATGGAATCCATTTTTCTAAAATCAAAACACAGAAGTGGCAGAAATTAATTTAAAATTAATTCCCGCTGTCAAAACAAAAAAGCGTGTTTTTAAGATATAATAACTATCAAAAGATTGATACTTGTTTATGTTCGGTTTAATTGTGAAATTATGTACAATGACCAAAATCGTATTAAATGGTAAAAATATATTCTAAATATACTTTAAAACCACTCAGATTCATTATTTATCAATATAAATTATTTTTATTAAAAAAGTTGTTTTTAATTAAAATTTAGTAATTTTCACTATTCATCAAAATATTTTAGTTATCCGAAAAGTACCAAAATTTCACCTTAGGCTAAATTCGATATTACGAATCCAAAAATGAAGTCCATTTTGAAATATAAAATATATATAATTTCAAAAAGTAGGTATTACTATTCATAACAGCTAGTTTGATTAGTTATGGTGTGTTAGAACTCGGTGTTGCGTACAACACACGCTGTCACATTATTCAAAGAGAAGCGTACCATAGAAGCTTGGGGTTTTACAATTAGGGGGGATGCACTACTGTGTTTGGGTGGCATACCCCTGCGGGTAGCACTACTGTGTTTTGGTGGCTGACCTGTGGTACTCGACAGGAGGAGTACCTCAGTAGTCTTAGGTTAGTGAGCAGTACCTCGGAGTGGTGACAAGATCACTGTACACTCCAGAGACGGGGCTCTTCAGCAGTTATGGTTTCGATAATTAAAATCCTAATTTGAGGTGAGTCTATGACCTTTGTTTTTACCTCATGATTGAGATGGGTCACTTGATAACTTAGGTATATGTATGGGCATATACCTGGGTAGTGGTAATCCGTTGAATTCATAATCATTGTGTTTCCTCATGATTGAGATTGATTACTTGATAACATAGGTATAAGTATGGGATTATACCTAAGAATGGTTATCTATTGTGTTTCTGCGTTGTGGTTATCCTTGTTTGATTTAGAGATACCTTGAGGGTCTCGGGGTCCCTACTGAGTATCTTTATACTCACCCCTATACGGGCTATGCCCACACCTCGTTGTGTTGGTTGCAGATGACGGGAAATGCTGACGGAGGCCAATTGTTTGAAGACTGGATGGTAGCCGGAGGTGGACCTCACGATGAGTCAGTATCCGGAGATGGACTTCACGGTGAGACGATACCCAAAGGAGGTTGACGGGAAAGAGCATTGTGGAGGCTATATGTACCTACCCTTCAGGTAGGATACGTGGTGGACGATCCAGGAGCTGCGCTATCTGTACCTACCCTTCAGGTAGGATCCAAGGAGGCTGACCTAGGAGCTGCTTCCTTTCTTCCAACTGTTGTCTTTTTCTGTTGTACTTTTGTTCAGTTGTAGCTGTACTTTCGATTGGGTTTGTATTCTGGCCCATTTAGTTATCTGCACTTCCTTTTGTACTTAGTGTATTACTTCCGCTTGTACTCTGTAGTGTTTTTTGACTTTTATAAAGGTAATGTCTTCCCAGTTATCAGGAATTACGCCTTTGGTGCTAGTCTCCAGCGCCTTGCCTATGGAATGCGGGCTTGGTGTAGTCATGACACGGGCCCCGAGGACAGGTCTTGACATTTGATCATCTCTAGGGAGCTCATTATTTTTCGAAGATTGACTTGAGGTTGGGGTACCATCAGTTTAAAGTAATAGAAGAAGACGTTCCGAAGACTACATTCTGTACTAGATATGACCATTATGAATTTATAGTTATGCCTTTTGGGTTAACAAAGGCACCTGTTGTATTCATGGATATAATGAATAGAGTTTTCCATGAGTTCTAGAATAAGTTTGGGGTTCTGTTCATTGATGATATTTTGGTGTTTTCTAAAAGTAAAGAGGAGAATGAATGTCATTTAAAGGTTATCTTGAAAACCTTAAAAGAAAAGAAACTGTATGGAAAATTCAGAAAGTGTGAGTTTTGGTTACAAAAAATTTCATTCCTTGGTCATATTGTTTCAAAAAATGGCATAACTGTTGATCCTTCTAAAACAAAAATTGTTGAATAATGGCCAAGACACATAAATATAACAGAGCTCCATAGTCTCTTGGTTTGTATGGTTATTACCGATGGTTTATTGAAAGGTTTTAACGGTTATCTTTTCCAATGACTAAGTTAACTCGAAAAGGTGTTAAGTTCATCTGGACAAAAGAATGTGATGATTGTTTTCAGGAATGGAAAAGAAGATTGGTGAATCCTCTAGTTTTTGAAATTCCTTCTAGAAATGGTGAGTTTGTTATCTACAGTGATACTTCATTGAAAGGACTTGGTTGTGTCCTTATGCAGAATGATCAAGTAATTTCTTATGATTCACGTCAGTTGAAAACTCATAAGTTAAATTACCCTACACATGATTTGGAATTAGCTGCTGTTGATTTTTTCTCTAAAAATTTGGAGGCATCATTTGTATGGAGTAAAGTGTGAAATATATACCAATCACAAAATTTTAAAGTATATATTCACTCAGAAATAATTGAACATGAGACAGAGGAGATGGCTGGAATTAATCAAGGATTACAATTGTACAATTCATTACCATCCGGGAAAATAAAATAAAATAGCCGATGCTTTGAGTTAAAAAAGTAATGATTCATTAACCATGCTATGTTTGGAACTAGATCCTTTGGTTTATGATTTGATGAACATTGGAAAAGAAGTTTTTGGTGCAGGAATTTATTCTGTTTTGTTTCAGGTGTTAGTGAGATCATCTCTATTAGATAGAACTAAGCAAGTGCAGAAGAAAGATAGTGGGTTGCAGAAAAAGGCAAAGCTGGTTCAGAAGGGTAAGTTTCCTGAATTTAACAATGATAATGATTGTTTTTTAGGTTTGGGAAGAGATTATGTGTGCCTTATGATTCACAATTGAAGAATGAGTTTTTATGTGAGGCCCATAGTTTCCCATTTTTAGTTCTTCCTGGCAGTACTAATATGTACAGAGATCTGTGGGAGTATTACTGGTGTGATGGAATGAAAAGAGATATTGCTGATTTTACTATGAAGTGTTTGACTTGTCAGCAGGTTAAAGTAGAGAGGCAGTTACCAAAAGGGATACTTCAGTTATTACCGGTGCCAGAGTGGAAATGGGAAAATATATCCATGGACTTTGTTGTGGTATTACCAAAGACATCTCAAGGTTATAATGAAATCTAGGTTATTGTTGATCAATTGATTAAATCTTCTCATTTCCTATATATTCGAGATAATTTCTCTCTAGATAAACTTTCTCGATTGTATCTTAAAAATATAGTAAGGTTTCATGGAGTTCCTCTCTCCATTGTATCTGATCGTGATCCCAGGTTTACTTCAATCTTTTGGAAATGCCTTCATAAGTCTTTGGGTACTGAATTAAATTTTAGTACATCTTTTCATCCGCAATCAAATGGGAAGTTAGAATGAACAATTCACACCTTGGAGGATATGTTACATGCTTTCATGATGGATTACAAGGGAAGTTGGGACCAGTATATTTCTTTGGTTGAAGTTTCTTATAATAATAGTTTTCATTCCAGTATACAGATGGTTCCATTTGAGGCATTATATAGTAAACGGTGTCAAACTCCAACCTTTTGGGATGAATTATGGGAATGGAAGCTGATGGGACCATAATTGGTAGAAGAGATGGCAGAAAAACTTTAGTTGATTTAGAAGCACATGAGAACAGCTCAGAGCAGGCAGAAAAGTTATGTGGATAACTAGAGGAAGGATCTATCTTTCGAGGTAGGTGATCATATTTTTCTCAAAGTTTCTCCATGGAAAAGTGTGATGTGGTTTGGAAAGAAAGTAAAGCTAAGTCCAAGGTTCATTGGACCTTAATAAATCTTGGAGAAATTTTGATCAGTTGCATACAGAGTGGATTTACCTCCACTTTTATCCCAGGTACACTATGTTTGTCATGTTTCGATGTTGAGAAAGTATATGCCAGATCCATCTGATTTTTGAGCCCAGAGGTAGTTCAATTGGAAGAGAATCTCTCTTATGAAGAACAACCAGTACAGATTATTGACCGAAGAGAGAAAGTGTTGCGAAATAAGGTAATTTATTAGGTGAAGGTTTTATGAAAAAACCATATGGTTGAAGAGGCAACATGGGAATCTTAAAATGCTATGAGGGATAAATACCCCCACTTATTTTGATAAGTGAATAAAATTGTGAGGACACAATTCCCAAAAGGGGGGAAGGATGTAATATATTAGGTAAATAAAGAATAATACATTTTCATATTTATTAATATTTGTGAATTAAATATTAATTTTACTTTAAAGGGGTTTCTATGTTTGATAGCGTGCCCAATATGCAACAACGAGTTTCTTTGAAGTCTTACGTTGTACACTAATAATATAATAATATTATTATAAATGGTAGTTAACACGTAGCCTTTGTATTGGCGGTAATGAATAGAAATAACTAAAATATGATTATAGATGTTTGTTAAATGTTTTTACATTTATCCAATAAAAGATAATGGCTTAAAATAAGAAATGAATTCAATTTTTGGCATAGATACTCTAATATTAAATAAAAGGTCGATTTATCACCTTTTGATGGAGAACCCTCTTTAAAAATAATTTAGGTCACTGTTATACATTCTATTGGACCAAATAAAATCCTTCTTTAGAATCAGGACATCAAAATATACTTTGTGTATGTTTTTGTTATTTTTCTAATAAAATGAATTTTTCTTGAATAAGTGAAAAATGTTGTATTTTAATTAAAAACCTCATTTTAATCTAATTTATATATATGATTCAATTATCTTTTTAATTGTTTTTATAGTGAAATTAGAATATATATATTTACCATTTAATCCAATGGTGGTCATTGGAATTAATTTTACATTGAAATTGGACTTAAACTAGTGCCAATCTTTTGATATATATTGTTTCTTAAAAACACTCTATTTGTTTTGAAAACATGAATTAATTATTAAATTAATTAATTCAACTTATATGTTTTGAATTTTTTAAAATAGACATAATTTTTTAGTTTGGAATATCAAATATAGCTTAGGGTGAATTTTTGGTATTTTTCTGAACAACCTCAATTTTTGATGAATAGTGAAACCACTAAGTGGTAGTTAAAAAATTGAATTTTTCATTTAAACGAATCCTTACCACATATGTGATTTAAATTTTAAAATTCCTACATAAATGGTCATCCTTAGTAAGTAAAATTTGGTTCAATGGGATGAAAATAATTTTTTGGTGAATAGTAACTTTTAAGTTTTATTAATCGCGATTAAAGGTAATTAGTGTACTTTAAGGTAAAAATAATGTTATAATAATATGAAATCACCTTGACACATGTTATACATTTATTTTATGAGTCATGGACGACCAAGAACATCCATGGGTAAATTTATGGGACCCCATGAAGCCACTTGGGTAAGATAATGACATTAATACCTTTTATTTAAAGTAAAAATATAAATTTCACAAACATGTATTGTTTTACTACAACAATTTTTACACGAGGTTATACAAGTTATATTTTTTAATATAAATATTCATTAGAAAGTTAAAAATATTTCATACAACATGGTAATTTCTTTATAATTTTTAGACATTAAATAAATAAGTTTATTTATGACACCATGGTGATGCAGTGATTACCTCATTAATGAACGATTTAAATAAGATGAAAAGATAATGTAAAATATAAGACGTCAACTTTTCTAAAACCTATTGGTTGGGTTTATTTCTAACCCTTATCACCATATCCTATACATATATCATTTTGGGACTTTTGAAATCCGAAAATCAATTCATAATAAAGTATCATTTCGTGACTTTCAAAGAGTGACCCTCCTCCCTCTTGTAAAATGCCCCCACCTCTACCCCTTTACTCACAATTATCAAGCCCTTTGGATCATCCAAAATCTACTAAAATAAGCTCCCAATATCCCACTTTGCATTATTTAAGCCTTACCTTAGGCATAATTCTCTTCAAGAAACCCTTTTGGTTCAAACCAAGAGGAGTTAAGCGATTTAAAGGTAATGTCTTCTCTTATGTTCTTTTGTTTTATTTTGCTTCACCAACCACCTAAACAATTTTTATTAATTTATTTTGTAACAACACCAGTATATTCAATATAATAGTATGTTTTTATGAGATTTATTGGAGATACACTTACACACACCTCCATTTAATGGTTAAAGAACATGCTCTTTCTATGGATGGCGAATTACTGTCTCACGAAACAATGATTGTTCAATATTCTATTAACACCTTTTATGGTGGCCATTAAGATTTCACTGTATTTATATATGACATATATTATGTTTATTTTTTCCTTAGGCTTTTGTATTTTTCATTTATGGCATACCTTTATGGTTTCCATAATGGATAAATGCGATAATTTCATTTTTGGAAGTGCGGACTACCGCCCCCCCAAAGTGATTTGAATCATTAATGCCGTATGTGGGACGTATAAAGGATATAGTTAATAATATTATATATTATATTATACTGGAATTATAATTTAACTTTATATCCTTGTGATTTCATTCCATTGAATATGAAATAGAAATGAAAGTAGTGTTCATGCGTACGTACAGCTTACCATCTCCATGAACGGTGCATTTCATTTATTACCTCTAAATGTTATGTACTATTATAAATACTTGTATATGATGGATATATATAATATATATGATATCCAAATCATGAATATCATTCTAGATATAATGAACTTTTGACAACATGAACAACATGTAATTGTAAGAAGTCGATTTGGGACTTAAGTACCAAATATTGACAAAACGAACATTATTAACCTAAATGATTACATAATGTATATAACATGGAAATAAGTGATATAAAAGGAATAATAAACTTGAATAATGTTCTTAAGCAAGTAGAAATTTACTTTAGTTTATTATTCAGGAGATTAAAGAGCGATAGAGTCAAGTTAGACATGAGGTAATGGACTTCATCTCAATCTCCTTTCATTGAGGCATATTTGGTTTTAATAAAAGAAATTCTTTTATATTCTGTATAAATACTTTTTACTTTTTATTTCATTCAAAGGGAATCGTTTTCTATGAAGAATTTTACTAAACAACAAAAAGGAATGTTTCTTTTAACGTACGCGGTGACAATGACCTTTCTTCTGCCGTGAGTACTACTTGATCTTTTGCTTCCTTAACAAGCCATATTTTTTTAAAAGAAAATAAATATCATATACTCTATTATGTATTTTGGTATTGAAAATGGTTTTGATAATGAATTTGTTATGTCATTATATTTAAGTGGTATATTTTGTTTGAAATGTGGAAATGTTATCTTTCCATTATATTTGTTTTATGATTTTATTATGGTACTTAGACATTTGACAGGTGGTTACATGATAACTCAAATGAAGGGTGGTTCCGTGAATACTAGGACGGGTGGTTACGTTATAACCTCCAATGCATTGGTATGGAAGTCAACCGTATGGCTATTCCAATTAGTGATATATGTGGAAGTCGGCTGTATGGTTATTCCATTTATGTATGTTTATGTCCCAATTTACCTTTATATGTTATGTGTTCTTGACATGGTTTTTATGGTAATATTTTGGTTACAAAAGGTTATGTAATGATCTTTTATTCAGTGAAGAGTATTTACTACTTAATAAAGGCGAAAACTATTGCTTATGTTAAAGTATTCATGGTTTACTTGTTGTTTTGAAAAACTATCAATTTTCCTTCTTTGTGTATCCCTTACTGAGCTTTTTATGCTCACCCCATGTTTTTTAAATATTTTTCATAGGATATAATGTGGAATGGGTTCAGGGATGGGATCAAGGAAAATTCATGATATCTTAAACATGGAACTTGACATTACTCTTTTTATCAAGAGTTCAAGTTTTGTAAAAAAAATGGAAACTGTACAGAGGTGTCTACTTAGTAATATTTTGAGATGTAATAGTTATGTCCTAATTCTCTAAAACTGTAATCCTAAAAATATCCTCAATGTGAATTAATCATTTAATTCTAGATTAAGTAATTTTTTAAGGTTGGGTCCTTATATTTGGTATTAGAGGTCAGTTTAGACAACTTTAGGAGTTAGAAAATTTTTAAATTCATGTACGTAAATTAATTTATGTTATGATTGAGATGATAAAGCATTTAAAGATCACCATGTTGCTTCTCCTAAGATATTTCTATGTTCATAATGGTTTTCTGCAGAGTAATCAAGGTAGCTTTGTTGGGACTACATCAGGAGGGAGACAACCATCCAAATCAGCAACCTGAGAAGGTCGAAATCGGAACTGAACAGTTTGTATCATGATGGAACAGTTGAGTCGGGCTATAAATAGTTGTGGTATCCATGCACGAGGTCATCTAGATAAACCACAGAGGAACATTTCAATGGTTGAACATTTCATGAGGCAACATCCCCCATCATTTAGAGGATCATCTGACCCTATTCTAGTAGAAGGGTGGATTAAAGAACTGGAGAAGATTTTTTATGTCATGGGGTGTTCAGAACATCAAAAGTTCAGTCTCGATGTTTATTATTTTGAAGTTGAAGCCAATCAGTGGTGGTCGATGGTGAAAAATATCAAGGATAGTGAGGAGATTGATGATATTCATTGGGATGAATTCAAAGGATTGTTTCCTGAGAAATATTTTCCTAATGTGGTTCGTCTTAGGATGGAAAAACCACTCTTAGAATTGAGCTAGGAGGATAACTCAGTGGCTGTTTATGAATAAATGTTCACTTGACTGGCAAGGTATGATCCAAATTTCATACGTGTTCTTGATAGTAAAATCAACTTTTATTACTCAAGGATAAATCCATACTATTGAAGGGATTTGGCATCTCGTGAATTAAAAAGTTATGAAAAACTTGTTCGATGTGCGGAAAAGGTGGAAATGGAGTTTTCCGATGATCAGGTGTTCTTTAAAAAACAACATATTAAGAGGTCTAGTTAGCAGGATAAGGGAATGAATTCATCAAATAATCCTGGAGGTAAGAAAACCAAATATCCATCCTATGAGGTGGGTGGTAAAATGAATCCTGGAAGATGTTTATCCAGGTCTGGAAGGTTCTTTCGGTGTGGAAAGTCTGGTCATATTTCTCGTAACTGTATGGAAGATGATCAAGCAGGCAATGGAAAGCTAGCGATAAGATGTTTTAAGTGTAATGAAATGGGTCATTATAAAAATGAGTTTCTAACGAAGAACTCAACTGATGGAAAGAAGTCAGACTACAAGCAGAAAGGAGTGGTGAAATCCTTTGCAACTACATCAGCAGATGTTGGGCCATCGAATGAAGTAGTATCATGTACACTTTTTGTTTTTTCAGATTATGCCAATGTGTTGTTTGATTCAGGGTCTACACATTCTTTCATTTCTGAGAAGTTTTCTAGTAAATTGGGACTTCCATCTCAAGATATGAATCCTGAACTTATGGTAAAAACACCCAGAGGAAATGTTGAGACAAAAAGAAATTATTAGAACCTTCCTATCCTTGTGTGTGGAAAGAATATACCTGCAAACCTTATTTTTTCCTATAGTAGAGTTTGATATTATTTTGGGCATGGATTGGATTTCTATTTATCATGCTATGATTTACTATAGAGCTAAAGAGGTTTCTTTTCAGAATGATTTTCAGTTTGTGTACAAGAATGAACCCTTACTTTTTATAACATATCAGGAAGTTGAGAAACATGTAAAAGATGGAAATGAATGTTACCTTTCACATATTGTTGTAAACAAAGGAACTATTCAGATTAATTACGTGCCAGGGGTAAATCAGTATCCTGGTGTTTTTCTCGATGATTTTCCTAGTATTATTCATGATCGGGAAGTTGAATTTACTATTGACTTAGATCCTGATTCTAAGCCAATTTCAAAACCCCCTTATCGAATTTCTCAAGTTGAACTTTTAGAGTTAAAGAAGAAAATGAAGGAGTTATTAGATAAAGGTTTCATTCGACCTAGCACATCACCATGGGGTGCTTCTGTCTTGTTTGTTAAAATTAAAGATGGTTCAATGAGACTTTGCATTGATTAAAGAGCATTGAATAACATCATTGTTAAGAAAAAGTATCATTTGCCTCGTATCGATGATTTTTTTGATATAAAGACCTATAAAATTCAAGGGAAATATTTTCTTAATTTTCTTTGGGATTTTACAAGAATGCAGTTTCTGACGGCACCTGATTCTGAGGCCTGGTGAGCCCTGAATAATTTTCCAAAGTTTAGCTCGGGTACGTTCAGTGAACAAACGAGAGGGTTTTTCTAACTTTTGATCTGGTGCTTAGAATTGAAATCTGAGGGAATCGATGAAGCCGCAACGCTGGTAATTGCTTAAAAATGCCTTTTCTAGAGATGTGTTTTCTCGGGAAGAGTTGTTTAGTTTTCTGGATAAAGACTTCCGAGAAATAAAATTTGTGCAACTAATTTTATTTCTTTAAAGTGGTTAAAACCAAAGGATGGAGGTTGGGTGAACCTAACTACCTAAGTGAGGTTAAATGTGAGGTGGGGTCCACACATACCCCACCCCTTCACATTCCTTAAACTTACTCTAACTCCCCCATTAACTGGGTGACCTCTCATTTTCCTTAACTCTTTAACCCCCCTTTAATGTGAGACCACTCACCTCCTCTCTCACTTCTTAAATCATTCCAACTCACTTAATTAATTAAGTGTTTTAATTCAATTTTTTAATTTCAAACTTAAGTCATGAGTAATATAATAAGTGAAGCACTTATTTTATTTTTGGTTGGATCTTGTTGTGTTGAGAGGGGATTGGGAGAAAAAGGGGAGTCTTGAAGTTATTCTTCTTCGTCGAAGAATGCGAAGAACGCAAAGAATGCAGAAATCACAAAGAATGCGAATAACGCACCGATCTCCGATGAAGAACACTGAATACTTGGAGATCGACTATGCGATGCCCTGTACCGTGACACCAGCAAACCTCTCCTTCCGCGGTGCCTTCTTCTGTGATGATAAATTCCGCGACGAACCTTCTCTCAACGAATTCGACGAGGTATGGGATTTATTATTATTTTTCATGAATTCTTCTGTCTTCATTCCTCGTTTCAATTTGACCGCTTGCTATCAATTAACGGGAGGAGGAAGGACCACAAAAACGCGGTCGACCCTCCTCCATTGATTCTGAAGATTAACCTTGTTGTGGTTTGGAACAGAGATGGTGCACTGCCATCGCCCCACACAGGATCATGCAGCACGGATGTGCGGCGCTGTCGCGCCCTGCCGTTGAAGTCGAACAAGGTCGCGACACCGTCGTGCCGCGCCATAGAATCACAAAAACACCGCGGCCAGAGCCGGGCCACGGTGGAGGGGTGCGGCGCCGGCGCGCCCTGCCGGACGGACTAAGGCCGTGCCTTTATGTCTCGGCGGAGCAGGGACCGGCGGCCAACTTCCGGCCACCGGCGTCGGAGCAGGGGGACAGGCCCGTGCCGGTCCCGTGGTGCAGCAGCCGGCCAACCGAAGCGGGCCAGCCGGTCAGAGGAGGAACTGGGGGTTCATAACCCCCGACTGGTCGGACAACAGAGGCCCCTGCATGGGGGCCACGGTTACGAAACAGGGGGGCATCGCCTCCCCCCCGAACCATTGGGCCGTTTTAGCCGAGCCATCTGGCAGGTGGAACGCGTGGGCCGCGCCAGCGCGCCAGGCCGGGCCGCCCAGGCCGGGCCAGGCCTTGTCCAGGCCGGTCCGGTCCACGCAGAGGCCGGGCTGGGCCGCGCCCAAGCGGGAAGTACCTAGACCCGGGTCGGGTCGACCGGTTCTGGCCGACCTAGGGGGTATCGGGCCGTGTCAGACCGGGCCCGAACCCCCTATTCGCGGACCTCTTACAATCTTTTGCCCATATCTTGGGCTAAGGACCTCCGATCAATGCACCATTAGCTGCGATGCGATCCTTGGATCGAGATGGTCATTTCGGTATATTACACTCAAGGTTTCGGAGTACATTGTGTTCGGCCGGGTTGGTTCGAACACAAAACCAACAGGGCCCTCAGAGCGGAAACGCTTATATCTTGAGCTCCAGACGTCTGATTGACGTGTCGTTGACTTTTTTGGATTCCTCTGGATGAGATGGAAATTTTAGAATACTTCTCCTGAGATTTGGATGCAGTTGGAGTATGGCCGGGTTGGATTGTACCCGAAATCCAACCGGGCCCCTAGAACGGAAAAGCTGATAACTTTCGGACCGGATGTCCATTTGACGAACTGTCAACGGCATTGGTGATCACGTTGAGAAACAGTACCTATGAGTATACCCTATGATATTTCGGGGTACAGTTGAGATACGGCCGGGTTGGTTCTCACATGAAACCAACCGGGCCCCTATGATGAAGAGGGCTAATAACTCACAGACCGGGCGTCCGATTGACGCGCCGTCTGTTGCATTGAGACTCCTATGCTGAGGTGGTACTTTGAGATACTTCTTCGTGGAAATTTGAGATAATTGGAGTATTGACTTGTAGCTCATGGAGCGGACCCTCCTGGAGACGAGCGTACGGAGTACGAAAACCGTGTAGCCGACTGAGACCTAACGACTGCTTGACCTACTCGACTTGAAGTGAGTCGACTAGCCCAGTGGACGGAGCACTACTTTTTTTCGGTGCAGACCCATGGCGGACGGAGCACTATAGTGTTTGGGTGCAGACCCGCAGTACTCGTCCGGAGAGTACCTCTGCAAGCTATTAGGGGGGATGCACTACTGTGTTTGGGTGGCATACCCCAGTGGGTAGCACTACTGTGTTTGGGTGGCTGACCCGCGGTACTCGACAAGAGAAGTACCTCAGTAGTCTTAGGATAGTGAGTAGTACCTCAGAGTCGTGACAGGATCCCTGTACACTCCAGAGATGGGGATCTTCACCAGTTACAGTTTGGATAATGAAAATCCTGGTTTGAGCTGAGTCTATGACCTTTGTGTTTACCTCAGGATTGATATGGGTCACTTGATAACGTAGGTATATGTATGGTCATATACCTGGGTAGTGGTTGTCCGTTGAATTCATAATCTTTGTGTTTCCTCAGGACTGAGATGGGTTACTTGATAACTTAGGTATAAGTATGGGATTATAACTAAAAAGGGTTATCTGTTGTGTTTCTACATTGTGGTTATCCTTGTTGGATTTAGAGAGACCTTGAGGGTCTCGAGATACCTACTGAGTATCGTTATACTCACCCCTGCACGGGCTATGTCCGCACACCATTTTGTTGGTTACAGACGACGAGCAATGCTGACGGAGGCCAAGTGTTTGAAGACTGGATGGTACCCAGAGGTGGACCTCACGAAAAGTTAGTATCCGGATACGGACTTCACGTCGAGACGATACTCGGAGGAGGTTGACGGGCAAGAGCATTGTCGAGTCTATCTGTACCTACCCTTTAGGTAGGATCCGTGGTGGACGATCCAAGAGCTGTGCTATCTGTACCTACCCTTCAGGTAGGATCCGTGGTGGACGATCCAAGAGCAGCGCTATCTGTACCTACCCATCAGGTAGGATCCGAGGAGGACGACCCAGGAGCTGCTTCCTTTCTTCCAGCTGTTTTATTTTTCTGTTGTACTTTTGTTCAGTTGTAGTTGTACTTTCAATTGGTTTTGTATTCTGGCCCATTTAGTTTTCAGCACTTTCTTTTGTACATAGCGTATTACTTCCGCTTGTACTTTGTGGTTTTTGTTTACTTTTATAAATGTAATGTCTTCCCAGTTATCGGGAATTACGCCTTTGGTGCTAGTCGCCAGCCCCTGGCCTATGGAAGGCGGGCTTGGGGTAGTCACGACACGGGCCCCGACGATGGGTTGTGACAAATTGGTATCATAGGAGTCATTTCTACTGCAGAACTTAAGACTCTTCTATTTTTTTCTGTGAAGAAATAGTGCTAAGGGTACCGAGTGTGGTTTTCAGTTTAGGGAGTCCAGTGTTGGTGCGACGGCCGGCGTATCCATACACTAGGACCCTGACTTCTGATTTCGGACTTTGTGCACAAAAGCACTGATTGCGTGTGTGTTTCCAAAAGTTTTAAAGTCAGCTCAAACCAGGTCATCTCACCAGGTACAAATTGTTGATTGTGTCGCATCTGTTCAGGATGTCTCCACGCAGACAGTCAGTTAGAGTTTCCGAGAGAGTACTCGATGATGGCTCACCAAGCGACGAGGCTCCAGTGTGGGGCCCTTTTTACTATGTTGGAACCCTCGGGTGGTGTACTAGAAACACCACCACCTATTGGGCAGAAGATGCCACTAGTCGTACTAGTGGACGGTGCACGCTGGCATAGCGCGTTTCATGAGTTCCAGCAGCAGAGGCCTCTGAGGTTACGAGGCGAGACAGATTCCCAGACAGCAGAGGACTGGCTGGATGTGATTGCTAGAGTTTTCCACCTACCTGAGACACCAGTGGAGTGGATGGTAGACTTGGATACAAGTGATTTCCAGTGAGTGACCATGAGGATGGTCCGCATAGTGATGAGGCTTTGGTACGTGGACCGATGCCTTAGATAGTTCCTTCGGGTAGTGTGTCAGTTATACATCACTACCTATTGGTCAACAGTTACAACCGGCGGTACCGGTAGGTGACACATGTAGTCTTACTGCCTTACACGTTTTCCAACATCAGATACCCTCAAGTTCTGAGGTGAGCCCGGCTCAGAGGCGGCTGAGGAATGGCTTGAGGAAGTGGATGAGAGTTTTCTAGAGCTTTTAAAACTTCGGCAGGATGACGTGTCGGTAGCTGAGAATTCATCGAGGCATACCGAACATTCCAGGTACTTGATGAATACGATTAGATCAGTTCTATAGAGCTCGGACCTCTGAGTGTGGTGTGTTTAAGGATATTCGAGCCATCACTTTTTCCTCTATGCATTCCTACTCACGTTAGGGTGCTAGAGAGAACCTTGAGGTTGAATGTTCTTTGGCCGAATGAATACAGCTAAAGAATGTTAGAAGTTGAAATGCAGCGAGCTGGTGCCAGTCTCAGAGACTTGGGCATGCGAATTCTTCAAGAAGAGTAAATGTTAAGGACATATGAGTCTGCAAAGCAGCAGACGTGGAGGCAGAGCTAGGAGAGCAGCATGAGGTGGTGTACATCTTAACATGTTACACTCACCCGCCTTTGTAGTCCACGCTAGGCTCAGGGAGCTGGAGGGCAAGGGAAGAGAGTAGCTGTATGCGGTCATGGAGTGTGACCCAATGGCTTTAATAATGATTCAAGGGACAGTCTGTGTCCATTACTAGCTGCGTAATAGCAAACTTTGATATGAATCATTCTGTCCTTCCACGAATCTTGTCCCAGACCTAGAGTTTTTTGTAATCCGTAGACTTGACCCTAACGTCTGGAGATACCTTGGAAGGAGACTCAATAATCACAATTATGCCGACAGTGTGATCTGACCCACAAGGCGAGAGTTTTGGATGGAATCTCTTGCTGGCAACGTTGAGGCCTTACGACGTTGGTCTGAGTATGGATTGGATCTAGAGTTCATACACAAATTGACGGTATTAGCCAAATGTCGGGATGGGTTTTCCTTGGTCGGTGAAAAAGGAAACCCCAGGAAACACATGATTAACTCTTGCATAGGAAGGTGTAGCCGATCACTCTTGAATCGGAAAACTTCACCCACGTGGTAGCCGGAGTTTTCAGTTTCAGTTCTAATCAGGAGTGGACTAGTTCCAGGCATAGAGGCCTTTGATATTTGTGCTACCAGATTCCTTGTTGTTGATTTTGTTGTTTGTGGTTGTTGTGTGTCTTGTACTATGAGCTGTAGAAATAAAAGAAACATATCTTTGTGACATTTACTTACCTGCCCTTTTTGGTTTGATTGATACTAAGAGGTTCTAGTTAAAAACTGCTAACTTGACCCTCAATTTTGAGATACTTGCTAGAGGAGACCCAATGACCACACACTGATGCCGACAGTGTGACTCAACCCTTGGAGGCGAGAGTAACTGTTGGATCTCTTTGTAGTAGCATCGAGGCCTTACGATGTCATCCATGGCATGGATTAGTGCCATTCATGACAGGATTGACTGTTTAAGGCAAATAACATGGTTCATCCGAGGGATGAGACCGGATTTCTCTTATCGGAAAAGAAGAAATCTTAGCAGCTCTTATGGGACCATAGATGGTCCAGGCCATGACAGAAATGGTCCAGGCCATGACAGAGAAGATCCAGGTCATCCAGGAGCGGATGAGGACAGCACCGAGCCGACTGAAGTCTTATGTTGATAGGAGACAAAACTACTATAATTTGAGGATGGAAACCACGTTTTCTTACGGGTCTCACCTTAACGAGGTCTATGGAGATGTGGCCAAGGCGGAAAGTAATATCTGAGGTTCAGCGGAACTTTTCAGGTCCTCAGCAGGGTAGGCGAGGTGGTTTACCACTTGACCCTTCTACCTCAATTCCACAGGGTGCATGACGACTTCCACGTATCTCAACTGAGGGGATACGTTCTTGACCCGACGCATGTCATCGACCATGGGGAACTGGACTTTGGTGATGGGGTGACTTTTGCGGGGTTCCAATAGATGTTGAGGATCGATAGGGGCAGATCCTATAAGGACAGTCGATTCCTTGGTTGCGTTTCACTGGCAGTACGGGAACCTCCAAGTGATCACATGGGAGCGGAATGCTCAGGTGCGTGCTCAGTACGACTTTTGTTTCCCTAGTTTTTGTTAAAGCTTTACGGGGACGTAAATCCCTGAGGTGGGTGTAATGTAAAGACCCGTAAAATTCTAGGTAAATTTTTTCTTAATTTGCTTTGGGATTTTACAAGAACTCGGTTTCTGACGGAACCTGATTCTGAGGCCCGGTGAGCCCGAAATAATTTTCCGAAGTTTATCTCAGGTATATTCAGTGAACGAACGAGTGGGTTTTTCTAACTTTTGATCCGGTGCTCGGAATTGAAATCTGAGGGCACCGATGAAACTGCAGCGCCGATAATTGCTTAAAAAAACCTTTTCCAGAGTTGCGTTTGCTCGGGAAGAGTTATTTAGTTTTTTGGATAAAGACTTACGAGAAATAAAATTTATGAATATAATTTTATTTCTTTAAAGAGGTTAAAACCTAAGGATGGAGGTTGGGTGAACCTAACTACCTAAGTGAGGATAAATGTGAGGTGGGTCCTACACGGACCCCACCCCTTCACATTCCTTAAACATACTCTAACTCCCCAATTAAGTGGGTGACCTCTCATTTTCCTTAACTCCTTAACCCCCCTTTAATGTGAGACCACTCACCTCCTCTCTCACATCTTAAATCATGCCAACTCACTTAATTAATTAAGTGGTTTAATTCAATTTTTGAATTTCAAACTTAAGTAATGAGTAATAAAATATGTGAAGAATTTATTTTATTTTTGGATGGAGCTTGTTGTGTTCAAAGGGGATTGGGAGATAAAGGGGAGTCTTGAAGTTCTTCTTCTTCATCGAAGAATGCGAAAAACGCGAAGAATGTGAAGAACACGACGAACGCGAAAAATGCACCGATCTCCGACGAAGAACGTGGAATCCTCAGAGAACGACTACGCGACGCCGTGTACCGTGACACCAACGACCCTCTCCTTCTGCGACGCCTTCTTCCGCGATGATAAATTCTGTGACGAACCTTTGCTCAACGAATTCAACGAGGTATGTGATTTATTATTTTTATTCGTGAATTCTTCCTTCGTCATTCCTCTTTTCAATTGGACCGCTTGCTGTTAATTAACGGGAGTGGGCAGGACCTCACAAACACATCCAACCCTCCTCCTTTGATTCTGTTAATTAAAATTGTTGTGGATTGGAATGGAGATGGTGCACTGTCATCGCACTGCGCGGGATCATGCGGCAAGGATGTGCGGCGCCGTCACGCCGTGCCGGATGGACCAAGGTCGCGGCTTTATGTCACGACGGATCAGGGACCAGCGGCCAACTTCCGCTCGCCGACGTCGGAGAAGGGGGAACAGCCCATTCCGATCTGGTGGTGCAACGGCCAGCCGGCTGGAGCGGGCCAGCCGGTCAGAGGAGAAATCGGGGGTTCGTAACCCCCGGCTGGCCGGACAGCGGCGGTCCCCCGCATGGGGGCCGTGGTTACGAAACAGGGGGCGGCGCCTCCCCCCAAAACCACTCGGCCGTTTCGGCCGAGCCATCTGGTCAGCGGACCGCGCAGACCACGCCAGCACGCCGGGCCGGGCCGCGCCCAAGAAGGCTGGACCCAGACTCAGGTCGGGTCGACCCGGTTTGGGCCGACCCAGGGGTATCAGGTTGTGTCAGACCGGGCCCGAACCCCCTATTCGCGGACCTTCTACGATCTTTTGCCCATAACTTGGGCTACAAACCTCCGATCGATGCACCGTCAGCTGAGATGTGATCCTTTGATCGAGACGGTAATTTCGGTATATTACACTAAAGGATTCGGAGTATTTTGTGATCGTCCGGGTTGGTTCGAACACGAAACTAACCGGGCCCTCGGAGCGGAAACACTTATATCATGAGCTCCGGACGTCCGATTGACGTGTCGTCGGCTTTGTTGGATTCCTCTTGATGAGATGGAACTTTTGGCATACTTATCCTGATATTTGGATGCAGTTGGAGTATGGACAGTTTGGATTGTACCCGAAATCCAACCGTGCCCCTAGAACGGAAAAACTGATAACTTTCTGACCGGACGTCCGTTTGACGAACCGTCAGCGGAAATGGTGATCACATTGAGAAACAGTCCCAATGAGTATACCCTATGAGAGTTTGGGGTACAGTTGAGATACGGACGGGTTGGTTCGAACACGAAACCAACCAGGACCCTAGAATGAAAAGGGCTAATAACTCACAGACCAGGCGTCTGATTGACGCGTCGTCTGTTGCGTTGAGACCCCTATGATGAGGTAGTCCTTTGAGATACTTATTAGTGTAAATTTGAGATACTTGGAGTATCGACCTATAGCTCGTAGAGCGCACCCACCTAGAGACGAGCGTACGGAGTACAGAGACCGTGTAGCTGGCTGAGACCTGACGACTGCTTGACCGACTCGACTTGGAGTGAGTCGACTAGCCCAGTGGACGGAGCACTACTTTGTTTGGGTGTAGACCCATGGCGGACGGAGCACTACAGTGTTTGGGTGCAGACCCGCGGTACTTGTCCGGAGAGTACCTCTGCAGGCTATTAGTGTAACACCCCAACCCCAGTTACCTAGAGTCGGTGCATTATTACATAACATTGGAATGATCATAAGAAAGTTCAAATCTCGAAAGACCGATTGGTTTAGAAGCCTTGGAAACACTAGATATGTTCATAAAGTTTTACAATACATCATAAAGTGAAAAACTACTACAACAACATAGTCTCCATATCCCACACTCATATCCCCACATACTATCCCTACAGGTCATTCATAAATTATTTCTTCACATCCTGGGAAAAATAAAACATAGAAAAGGGGTGAGCTCAAATGCCCAGTAAGGATAACAATATAGCGGAAACTTTCATATATAAGAATAAACATTTAAGGCAATGTATAACTTAAAACAAAAGACTATTAAACATGAACTTCAACATAGTATGGAAAAAATAAAATGAAATAATGTAATTTACTTATTCACATGGATATTCTACTAATCAAATAATAACATGCAATATCAATTACCACTTTCTTAATGATGGAATGCATAATGCCAGACTATCATAACCACATAGCCAAGGCCTCGTTCCAAGACTACAAATAAGATTTTGTCAAGGCCTTGTGCCAAGACACTAGTTTGTCTCATGAGACCTGCCGATGCATCGAGGAGCTATATCAGGCTCCACCCATCACATATTAAGTCCAATTCATTCCCATATGAAAAGGTTTAAACATATCATAAACATTCGTATTAAAACTAGCATACGAAATATCAATACATTCACCATAAACTATGAACGGTATAAAAATAGCACATCCACAGTCAAAAATATCACAAAACCTTCAATACAATATAGATGTTTTGTATCATAATAAATCAACTTCAAATAAGCGTAAAATCCATCAAAGTATGTTGACATAGATGAAATCAAAACTCTTTTTAGAGAAATATCTCATCCTATTTGGAAATCATTTAAGAGTCATATATTTATGAAATAAAACATTTTCTTTGAAAATATTCTTATAAAATTGTAAGGGAAGCTTCGACGATTTTATAACGGCGGAAAATAACCGCACCCGCCGTATAAGTTAAAAAAACATTCTTACCTTAATTCTGTCGAAAAGGTTAAAAAGCACCTTATTTGGAAAACGATGGAAAGATTCCTTTATAAACCACTTATAAAAATTCAAACAAGGGTATAAATGACATTAACCCATATTCTTGTAAATAGTAAAAATGTTTTGAAATACATTTTTAAGAAACATGGATGTGGATGATAAAGAGATCCCAGTAGATTATTACGTATAAACAACCTCTGGATAATGAAGAGATTGTGAAATAAACCATTACCTTTTACTTTTCCTTGGTTGGGGTAGGTTAACCTCTTGTATAATGGTGAAATAATTGTTATTAAATTATATAAGAATCATATATATTAATATGATATCATATATTATCTTTTAACATTGCTTTGTTACTAATATCTTAGTATTATCGTCGTTTCGGGTGGTAACTTACTCATTTTATTTTATATGTTTTGTTATGTAAGCCATGTTTTTCATGGATAGGTTGTATCTTATTCATATCTAGAATGATATCAAGTCCTTAAACATTATTTTTAAATCATCAAATGAGAATTATACTTGAATGGATACGATGGAGAATGAATCGCATCGCGTTCGTGGAGACGGTAGTCCGTACGTACGCACGAGCAACAATATCATTCTTTTGGTATTAAAATAATATATAATTGGATAGTATATCATATATACAGAATCATTATCATGTTATATTTATTATTTACATGATTTATACATCATTATTATACCCATCCAAATAATAATTTATTGAATAACAATTACACCACGACGTGGAGACGGTAAGCCGTACGTACGCACGTATGGTGACATGTTATTCAAAGGATGGATAGAATACTGAATATGGTTGTACCATATTTATAATAACATCACAGTATATATATGATACTGGAGTTATTATTTTAGAATGGTAATAACAAAGGAATAAGAAGTGGAAGAATAAAGGAACTTGAAAAAGGGTGGTGAAATCATTACCTCTTCTTTGGGTTCTTCCTTTTTATTTGATCAAAAAAGATCCTTAGGTTGGACTTCTGATCAAACTAAGACCTCTAGGTTGTAGTGAGAAAAATTGGGAGAGTATTTTGGCATAGTTTGGCCGAACCAAAATTCTTTGAAGGTGTGATGTAATGAGAAGGGGTAGTTCCCTTTTACTAAATGACTAAAAGGAATGTTTCTTTTAACGTACGCGGTTACAATGACCTTTCTTCTGTCGCGAGTACTACTTGATCTTTGGCTTCCTTAACAAGCCGTAAGTTTTTTAAAAGAAAATAAATATCATATACTCTTTTATGTATTTTGGAATTGAAAATAGTTTTGATAATGGATTTTTTATGTCAATATATTTAATTGATATATTGTGTTTTAAATGTGGAAATGTTCTCTTTCCATTATATTTGTTTTATGATATTATAATGGTACTTGGACATTTGACGGGTGGTTACGTGATAACCCAAATGACGGGTGGTGCCATGAATACTAGGATGGGTGGTTACGTTATAACATTCAATGAATTGGGTATGGAAGTTGGTCGTATGGCTATTCCAATTAGTGATATGTGTGTAAGTCAACTGTATGGTTATTCCATTTATGCATGTTTATGTCCCAAGATTCCTTTATATGTTATGCGTTCTTTACATAGTTTTTATGGTAATATTTTGGTTACAAAAGGGTATGTAATAATCTTTTATTCAATAAAGAGTATTTAATACTTCATAAAGGTGAAAAGTATTACTTATGTTAAAGTATTCATGGTTTACTTGTTGTTTTGAAAAACTAACAATTTTCATTCTTTTTGTATCCCTTACTGAGATTTTTATGATCAACCCAAGTTTTTTAATTGTTTTTTCACAGGAAATATTGTGGAATAGGGTCATGGATGGGATTAAGAAAAAGTCATGATGTCTTAAACATGGAACTTTACATGAGTCTTTTTATCAAGAGTTCATGTTGTGTAAAAAAATGGAAACTGTGTAAAAGTGTATATTTTGTAATCTTTTGAGATGTAATAGTTATGTCCTAATTCTCTAAAACTCTACAACTGAAAAGATCCTCAATGTGAATTATTCATTTAATTCAGGATTAAGTAATGTTTTTTGGCCGGGTCCTTATAGGTATGCTATGGGTATTATCATCCAACATAAAATAAGGTTCATAAATTATTCAGTTTCATAAAACAAGACACTAAATTGTGTTATCCAGAAGGGATATCAAAAGTTATGAAAATATTGTTTGATGTGCTATGATGGTGGAAATGTAGGTTGTAGTGATTTATCAATATCATAGATTTGATAAGAATAAAAAAATGGAAATCAAATGAAAATATAATAACCATGGTGAGAAGAATATGAACATTATATTATACTCAAATTATGGGATGAAGTATAGAGTAAATTGTCCTAAGAGAACTAGTAAATGTTTTAATTGTAAAATAGAAGTTCATTGGGAAATTTATATAGAATTTATGGGAAGATGTTAAACAATGGGGTGAATAGAGAGAATTGGGCACACAATGAACCAACCACACCCCAGTGTTTCAATCCAAGTGAGTATGGGAACTATTCTAACTAGTATACAAATATAATTGTTAATGGGGATGATAAACATCAGAAACCTCTTAAGCCTAGGAAATAATGGAAATATCTTATGATCATTATTTTTGATATGGGGTGTTCTAATTCAATTTTGAAAGGTACACATACTATCCAGTATAGAAATGATAATGACTTATTTGTCTCTGGATCTACCTAGTCTTTAATATTTAGAAAATTTTATAAGGGTATTAATATTCCAACCAAATTATTATATATAGAATTAAAATTTTAAACTACTAATGGTAAGCTGACCACATCCCAATTATATTATTCCTCTCCAGTTGATTTTGGTGGAAATATTCTTACTGAAAATCATTTAATTCTTCCACTGGTTGATTTTGATGTCATCCAAAGTATGGAATGGATTTATCATCTTAAATCCCTCATAAAATTTCAAGGAAGGGAATTCATGTTTGATATTCCAAATGAACCTTTGATTTTTTTATCAGTGGGACTATATGTAGAATTTTCTAAAGGAAATCACATCCATTATAGAGGTATTATTTTCCATTCTAAAGGGGTATTTGTCTCACATGGTGGGAAAGAAACTTTCAATCATTTATATGCCTATTGTGTGTGAATTTAATGATATATTTCCCAAGAAATATTATCCTTCTAGGAAAATCTAATTTTTAGCTCTCAATAGAACTCATATCAGGTTCTATAACAATTTCAAAAAGTACCTATAGAATGGACTTAATTGAGTTCTATGAATTGATGAAGCAACATAAGGAAAACATTTCCAAGGGATTCATTTAAACAAGTGTTACCTTGGGGTGAACCTATACTTTTTGTTAAAATGAAATTTGGATTAATGCAACATTTTTATTGGTTATTGGGAGCTAAACAAGTTCACAATGAATATTATGTATCATCTTCCCCCGATTGATTACTTTTTTGAACAACTTCCCAAAGCACGATAATTTTTGACGATTGACCTTTATTTAGGATATTCCCAATTGGGGGTCAAGTAGTAGAATATACCCAAGATATCATTCTGTAAAAGGCATGGACACTATGAATATTTAGTGATGTTATACATTCTTACTCATTCTCCTACTATCTTCATGGATTTAATGAATAGAGTATTTATAGATTACCTTCATCAGTTTTTGGTAGTCTTTATTGATGATATTATTTTCTATCCAAAGAGTAAGAATGAGAATGAAGACAACTAAATAATTTTCCTAAAGACCATAAGGAAGTAGAAGTTGTATATAAAATTTAAAATGTGGGTATTTTTTAGGCAACAAATTTCATTTTTTAAGTTATATAATCTCAAGATATGGTATATTAGTATATCGTTCAATGATAGAGGCTATTGAATGTTGAACTTGACCAACCACAATGACTATGATCCATAGTTTTCATGGTTTAACTGAATATTAATGACAGTTTTGGGAGAATTTATCATTACTATATAATCCTCAAATGATGTTAATTTGGAATGGATCCAAGTTCCTTAGGACAAATGAATGCGAGAAAAAATTCATGGAAATGATGAGAGTATTAGTCAGCGTACATGTTCTTATATTTCCCAATAGTGGAGAAGGGATTTTCATATATACTGATGCATACTATAAAATAATGGGATGTGTTATTATGTATAATGAAATGGGAATGATAAATTATACTCAACTCTTTATTTTGAGTAAACTATTGTAATTTTTTCCTTAAATATATGAACACATTGTCTTTATAAATAATAGTGTGATATAGAAAGTGATATTAAAATTTTAAAGTATATATTCACATAGATGGATTTGAACAATCACCAAAAAAGATTGTTAGATATGATTAATGATTATTACTAATCAATATATTACCACCCAAGAAAAATGAATAAGGTGGTTAATGCTTTGCGTAAAAAGGATCTTGTTATCTTATCCATGAAGAGGATTACAAAATATCCAAAATGCCTGGACTTACAAATGATGGATCTAGAAATCCTGAAGGAAGGGGGGAAATATTATTTCATTGACTAAATAAAAACTAAGTTTTTATTATTAAAAACACTTTTAAGGTGAATGCAAGAAACCACAAGGTTCACCCAGAATAAACACTAATATAAACCAATAAATAATTAATGGACAACATATGCCAACTCAAAGAAATCTCAATAAATAATTTTGATGGAAGAGTGGTTACCTGTATGACTAGATCATCCTTAATAATGTCTTCAAAGTGATATAATAGTTTTTCCCAAGTTAGAATGTACTCTTTTTTGTTGATATTCCCATCATTCCATCCTCTTTTTGGTTTAAGATCTTGTCTTTCTCAATTGAATTTTCAACCGTATATCCAAGTAAATATTAAAGAGCTATAGAAGGAAGATGTAGAGATGAAAAAGGTCAGAAATGTTCTATATTTTAACCACGATTATGATGATATGACAAGGTTCGAAAATAGTGTATTTTTTTATACATACCAGATTTTAATAAGGATTAGTTCTTCATTCTCTATTCTGTCAAAAAGTACAAAGTTGTATAGAGATTTGAAAGAGTACTTATGGTGGTATGGAATAAGGAGTGACATCATAGAGTTTTTATCTCAGTGTATGGTATGTCAAAATGTAATGGTTGAAAGGCCTAAATCTCCTAGGAATCTACATCCATTACCCATACCATAATGGAAATTGGAAAATATCACCATGGATTTTGTTGTTGGTCTCCCCAAAACTCATAAATGGTTTAATGATTAATGTGTTGTAGTTGGAACACACAAATACTTTAAAATATTTTAATTTTAGAATACACATTATTATTTTATAGATTTTATTAGATGAAAAACCATGTTAATATTAGGGTATACACAATAATGAGTTACCTTGTGTAACATGTAAGACCATGTTTTCCATCCATTTAATGGAACTACAATTTTAAAATAAAATTTTAGAAATTTTATAAGTATAATATTTCTAGATAAAATTTATTTTTTTAATTTAGAATTTTAAAGTTATCTTAGGTTGAATTTTTTGTATTTATTTGAAAAGTTTTATTTTTTGATGAATAGTGAACAATATTACATTTTAGTTTAAAAGTGGCTTTTCATTTAAAATATTATTAATGTTATATTATATTTTAAATTTGTTGTTAAAATAAAATAGATCAATTATACATATATTAATCCAATTTAGTTCGTTTGTATCATTTTTATATTGAAATTGGATATGATGGCTTATTGACCTTTTCAACATGTATACCTTAAAACCCTCTCTTTCTCCACTTCTGTGTTTTTAGCGTTACACATAATTTACCAACTTCAATAAATTGAATTTGAAAAAATAGAAAAACGTACTTTTAATAAGTATAATAATTTTAGTCTAATAATATAAAATTATTTTTTAACAAAAAAATATTAGTAAAAGTAAATAAAATTAATTGCAATGATTAAGGTAAAGTTAATATTAACAAGGGACTAAACCTTAAACTTATGGTCCAAAATGACCTATACACTTGTAAAAAGGCTACTGTATGCCAATATTTAGAAAATATACCCTCGTCTTTATAATATTATGAGTTATTAAGAAACATTTTAATGAAATTTCTTTATTTGATATGTTAAGTGATGAAAAGGAACAAAAAGGAACTTTCCTTACCTTTAATATTTATAAAACATTGAGATATGAAAAAAAACAACATATTTTTGGTTATACATATCCATTTTAAATATAAAGGAGTTATTTTTGTCATAATAATTTATCACTGATTTTTAGAGAAGAATTGGCTACATTAAATTCTTAAGAAACATTAACGTATTGATTATTTAGTAAATAATTATCTAAAATTAATGAAACTATACAATTTAAAAGTGAAATAAATTGATTTAACTATTGTATTTAATTATTTTTTTAGAAGAATATATAATATTAAATAGTTTATAACTCAATAAATATGAATTTTAATATTTTTTTGATATTTTTTAATTATAATTAAATAAATAATGTCAAAATTCGCATAAATATTATATTACAATAAATGATATTTTATTAAATAATTGAAAATTAAAAAATTTATTATATTATTCCAATTTATTTCCCAGTGTAAATAAATATGAAATATGGTCTATTAATGGACCAATTTATCTTTTATAATCGAAATATTGACCCATATATAGTAAAAACATTATTTCGCACAGTCTGGGTTAAAGAGGTGTTTTTACGCGTTACATGCGCTTGTTTTAAAATTAATTTCCAAAAGATATGAGATTTAAATTTTTTTAAATTATATATAATATTTATAATTTAGTGGGTATATATTTTCTAATAAATATAACCATAATTTAGTCTTAATTGTTAAATTACATGGGTTGGATAACAAGTTTCCTAATTGAAAAACCGAAATGAAAAATATAAAGAAAATTAAAGACAATAGAACAAAATTATTAAAATGTACTTATTTTTCTGTGAAGGATATTTTTATCAACCATAATGTAACATTAATCTATTATTTGACAATTTTTTAATCTTATTAGGTAATTGATGCCTCCCAATAGTGTTACCTTTTGGTAATTACAAGAATGTCACTCCCCCTTCATTATGAAAAGGCATTCACTCTTCTCCTTCCTCACACCTATCAGGCCACATTGGCTCCTAAAACCTATACCCCAATAGTATAAAAACCTACATACCCTCAACATAGAATCCTAAATTTCATAATATTTCCATTAAAGGATCCCTTTGTGAAAACCAAAAAAAGTTACCCAAATTAGAGGTAAAATTCTTCATCAAGAACCTCTGTTTTTTTCATTCTCCATCCCCTAAACAATTATTATTTCATGATTATATTGTAACATCACTATGAAATATGTAATGATTTTTTTCTATGATTTTTTTTAAACATACACTTATAAACACTTCCATCAAATGGGTAACAAAATTACCTTTTATGTGTATGATGAACTACAGCCTCATGAAATGATGATTGTTCATAGTTCTTTTACCACCTTTCATGGTTTGGAATTGTAATGGAAATACTATTTATATATGATATATATGAAACATTTTAAGTCTTTATTATTATTTAACTATTTTATAACGCATAATTTGATCTTTTCATTCAGTTTAAATATGATAACATCATTTGGGGAAGTGCATACTACCGTCTCTTCAAAGTGATGTGATTCATTCATGTTATACATTTAATGTATAAAGGAAGGTTTTAATTAAAAAATATATTGAATAAATTAAATATTTATGATATTCATGTGACAATTAACTATCTTTAAATTCAATATATCATTTTATTTATTATTCTTTTCACATACTAAACAAGTGACGACGTCGTTCGTGGACTTGTGGATATGGCCTCCCTGACGCGATGTGATTCCTTTTACATCATAATAATTATATATATAAGTATATATTATTAAATAAAATTGAATTTATTAAAAAATTATCATTTTATAATTATATTATTTTACTTACCTTCTTTCAATAATGATCATTTAAAAATGGGAGCATTACTCATGCGTACATATGGCCTACCATCTTAATGATTGTAATGTTGGTTCATTTTTCGTTACCTTCTTTCATGATTGGTTTTAAAAGTATAATTAATTTACTTATATGATAATTATTTCATTATTATTATTCTTTATATTTTCATACAATTACCTTGTTGACCATATCTGACCTACCAAATTCATTTTTGACACATTAACTGAATTTGATCAAGACACCTGATGTAAACATAAGTATTTAAGTAGTTGTATACAAGATGGTAATAATTGAAATAAATTCTTTAATAAACAACAGAAATTTTATTAATAAAGTAAATAATTAACATTTTTTTGAATATAAAGACACAGTTGACAAGTCGGACTCAAGGTAAGGGATTTCATGTCAATTTACATTCCATTGAGACTTATTTGTTCTTATACACCAATTCACTATTTTATGGTGTATATACTACTCTTTTACATGTTGTATCATAAATCTATTCATTCTAAAGATATTATAAGATTAATTTTATGTTAGTACCTCATGGTTATTATGATTCAAATCTTTCAATGTCATATGAGATGCTTTGGAATGTGTAATGATTATTTTTCTAATGAATGTTTTAATGATTCTTAAATGGTATTTCCATTCAAAACAATAAAAAAACCATGTTGTTAATTATCCTCCACTGGGGATTTATTGATAAAATTGTATTATTTTTTCAATATGTATATTTTATGATAAGGAATGTTGTATATTAACTAAATATATTATTTAACATAAAAGGAATGCATTTGATTTGGTATGTAATAGACGAGGACCATTATAGCCCCTCAATGCATCAATAAGTTTCATGGGACTAGTTAGATATGGTTTTTTCTGAGCCCTTACCCACTTATTATATTCTGGGAATAAATTTGTGATAATATTAGATTATTTTCATGAAGGATTGAAAATATTATATTCTTGTCATAAATCCTAAACAATAAGAGATTATCGGCATGATGTCTTGACGATATGTTTTAGATATCAATAGTTATGAATTACATCCTTATTTATTAATTTATTATTATTCAATGTCGTAATTAAATTAGTTATGATATCCTCGGTAAATTCTCATTCTCAGATTATTGATTAAATTTAATATGTTCTAGTTATCTACCATTCCATATATATTATTACTTATCAAATTATTGTAATGGCATATGATATCAGTTATTTTACATTCCATGTTGATTAACTCACATTGATTCATTATTTGTTTATAATTTATTTCCATATTTGAGAATATTAGCTCACCATTATTATGTTTCTTCACCCCATGTTTTGAATATGAATCATTTAAATTAGTTTCAAGGATTATGTTAATTTCATTTTATTGTTAACCATCTTTTTATTTTTGATTTCACAATATATTATGTTTATCATGTATATAATATAGATATTTAAACATTATAAACTAATCAGTCCTCCTAGATTTCATTACTTGTAATCATTCCAATGTAATAAATTATTGCACCGGCTCCTGGCTTCTAGGGTCAGGGCGTTATATTTGGTATCAAAGGAAGTTTTGTAGAAACCTTGAAACTGTATTTAGAAAAATTAGTTTACGGAATATAACCCTAAGATATACTTTTAGGATAATTATCAAATGATAGTCTAGAATTTTGGTAAGGTTGATTTTATGTGGTTCTTCCTAGCAATAAATCTCAGTCTAGATACTACAAGTGGATGTGGTTCTGGAATACATATTCCAAGGAGTAAAAACTCCAACAAGGTGCGTATAGCCAGACACGACATAACCTAGTACATTAAAACAGCCCTTACATTACACTTGATTTGACACTCCTGAGTTTTATGCTTAGGATAAATCACATTTTATTTTCAAACCATTATGAAGGATCCAAATTTTTCCCCAAAGAAATTATGTTTATGATTATTTTATTAGCTATGCATAAATGTTTTCAATTTATTTAAAGTGATATTCCATATTTATAATTATTCAATGTTCTTATTTTTATGATATAATATAGTATATTCTATTGTATAAAAATTTCACCTAGTATTAATAAATGAATCAACACTTGTGTTCATTTGAGAGGTTTCCCTACTAATAAATTCAATATAGCTGGTATGGGATTAGAGAAAGTTATGGATATATTGGGGCATCATACTAAATTTATTAAAAGTAAGAATTTCTAGATTGAAAAACTTATCCAAAAATTAGACACAATAATGTTGGGTAACTTTATGCGATAGAGGCCCCCTTTCATTAGAGGGAATATTATTCCAATTATAGCTGAGCAATGGATTAATTATTTGGAGAAGATATTGGTGGTGTTGGTTTGTATTGAAAATAAAAAGGTTACACTTGAATTTTATTTTCTTAGAGATTATGTAAATTTATGGTGGTCATTGATACAAAATACACAAGAAAAGAGGAGATATAACCTATTGAATGGAAATATTTTAAAGATAAAATCTTCTTTAAATACTTCCCTCATGATAAACAAATTGAGATCAATAGAAAGTTATTTACATTAAAGAAAAATGTGGAACAAAGGGTTGTGGAGTATGAAGTTACCATTACATGGTTATAAAGGTATGATAATGATTTCATAAATAAGATGGAATACTAGATTGAATATTTCGTTGAAGGTATTATGACAAGTTTCCCAAGGGGATTGTTGCCTCAAAAAATTCCCCATATGATGATATAGTTCTATATGCTATCAAGACTGATAAATAATTCTCCAATACTTATGGAATTAAATGGAGGAAGGAGAAGAATATTATTGTAATGAAAATTGTGGATAAAGATAAAAATGTACTGAAGGTTTTACCAGCATGTGATACTTTTGAAGGAAACACCTTTGTACATGCTTAAACGGGAATGGAGTTTCATTCAAGTATGGGGAAAAAGTACACCTTGCTCTAGATTGTAAGGGGAAGAAAGAATAATCTAATGTTTAATTATTCAACTATAATGACATAGGGAACTATAAAAATAAATTCCTAGAGTTCCAAGAGAGTATACCCTAGAAGAAGCTATGGAGACAAGGTCAATATTATGTTATATACACAACCGAAGTGGAATGATGGTTTTACTTCTGTATTGGAATTTATGAAATATATTCTAAAAGTATATTTTGATGATGTTCTTGACGTATGATTTATGAAATATATAGTGATTGTATTAAAGAACTTTTTTACTAATTTTTTCAGATCTTATGTTGAATGGTACAAAGAAAAGTTATTTGATGGAAAGTTAAACATTTTCGAAAACACATGGTTGAAAGAAAGATAAACCTTTATTTGTTTCTGATTATGGGATAACGATATGGGATAAACAGATGATTGATATAGATATAATTAATTATATACTACTTAATATAAGCGAAATGATTTTAAAGTGTTAGATCAAGATCTTTTGGAATATTTATCCATTTAAAAATATGTTTATGTTGATTTTGGATGAGGTCTTAGAGATTATTTTATTACATCACTATATGATGTATATTTTGATAAGAGATGAGGTAGAAATCGTTTATAGTACAATTGATGGAAAATATTGTGAAATAATTTCACCAATATAGAAAAAAGTGTCTTGAAACAAAAATGTTTCCCTGTTTTCACCGTTTTTTATGATATCAAGGACCTTTATTCACACATTTGGGTTATGTTTTTTTCTATAACTTTCACCTAAACATCTTCTGTCACTCTATATCAAAACTTGATTTTTAAATTTCTATTCTACATCCAAGTTTTCACTAATGTTCTTCTATTTGAAATCCTAGTTTTTTGGTGAAAATCACATTTCATTTTCCATCTTATTAATAATATGTATTACTGAGTAGATTTATGATGTATGACTTTCAAAAATAGTATTTTCAATCAATAATCCCTTGATTAATGAGATAAAGTTTTAATTGTGAGGATGAAATTTATTTAATGTGTGGAGAATGTAACAGCCCAAGGCTTTATAATATTATTATTTCATAATAAACATTAATCTGTTGATATATATTTTTATAAGAAACTCTATATTAATCTTTCACTACACAAAATAGTGATTGACACTACGTTACATGAAAGACTGAGTTTTATAACCTTTTAATGGTACACCTATTTTATAACTAAATTTTGGAAATTTTATTAATTTTATTTTTCAAAATGAACTTTAGTTTTTAATTCATAATTTCAAAATTATCTTTGGGTGAATTGTTTGTTTTTTTAAGTTGTTTCTTTTTTGGTTGAATAGGAAAAAGTATTTTATCTTAGATAAAAAATTACTTCGAGTTTAAATAATTATTAATCTTATATTATATTTTCATATAGTTATTAAAAAAAAGTAGATCAATTATACAAATATTAATATAATTTAGTTCTTTGGGATCATTTTTTTATTTAAATTGGATATAAAGAATTATTGAAATTTTGAACGTTTTCACTTTATAAAATCTTCTTTCTCTAAATGTTTGTGGTAATATTGTTAAAAATAATTTATCCAGTTATATAAATTAAATTTTGAAAAAAATACACATAATGTTTTAATAACTTTAATATATTTATTATAATAGTATAAATTTTTTTGACCAAAAATATTAGTAAAAGTAATTAAAATTAATTAATAAAATTATGGTATTATTAAGATAAGCATGGGACTAAACCTTAAAATTAGGGGCCCAAATAACCTAAATACTTTTAAAAATACCATTTACTCATAATGGTTCAATCTTTCTAATTTTATGAGTTATTGGGACACATGTTCATGAAATTGCCCTATATGATATGTTAAGTGAGGAAAAAAGAAAAAAAATAAACTTTCCTTTCATTTAACATTTCTAAAACAATGAGCTATAGAAAAAAAACATATTTCAAGTTATAAATATCATTTTGAAATATTAATGAGTAATTTGTATCATAATAATTTATAATTAATTTTATTGATTAATTAGATAAATTAAATTCATAAGAAATGAAAATGTAGTGATTATTTAGTTAAAAATTAACTAAAATAAATAATACTATAAATATTATAAATGAAGTAAATTGATTTAATTATTATATTTAATTACATTATTAGTTTAATATATCATGTAAAAAATCATTGAACTAACTGAATATGAATTCCATTATATTTTTGATACTTTTAAATTAAAATCAGACAAATAATTTCAAAATCGACATTATTGTAATTTTAAAACAAATGATATTTTATTAATTCATTTAAATTTTTAAAAAATAGTATATTCTTTCCAGTGATTTTTAAGTATCAATAAATATCAAATATGGTCTATTAATAAACCAATTTATCATTTATAGTTAATATATTTACCAATAGGTAGTAAAAACATTTTCTACACGGTGCTGGTTAAAGTAGTGTTTTTACGCGTTATATAAGCCTGTTTTAAAATTAATTTCAAAAAAACATGAAATTACATTTTTTAAATTATAAATAATATTAATAATTAATTGGTTATATATTTTCTAAAAAATATATCCTTAATTTAATCTTAATTGTTAAACTAATTGTGTTGGAAAATTAGTTACCTAAATGAAAAATCAAAATGAAAAATATAAGGAAACGTAAAGACTAAGGAATGAATTTATAAAAATTCACTTAATTTTGTGGGTTGGAAATTTGTATCTAACACACTTTCACTATAATCCATTATATTTCAATTTTTTAATCCCATTAGGTAAGTGAGAAAACCTAATAATGTTTCCTTTTGGTCATTACAAGAATGACACACCCTCCATTATAAAAAGGCATTCACTCTTCACCTTCCTCACACCTCTCAAGCCATTTTGGATCATAAAAAAATCGAACAAAGAGTCTCTCAGAATCCCTATAATAATCATATAATCATCAATTTTGTAAAAAACCATTCATGGAATCCCTTCGGTGCAAACCAAAAAGAGTTATCCAAATAACAGGTAGCATACTTCCTCAAGAAACATTGTTATATTTTCTTTCAACACCACCAAAAATATTCTTATAACTTGATTATTTAATATCAAATTTATAAAAATATACTAATTTATTATTTTGATAATTTTTTTACCTACACTTACACACACTTCAGTCTAACGTGTAACGAACTTACTGTTTATGTGCATGGTAAACTACAGCCTCACAAAATGATGATTGTTTGTTTTCCTTTACCCCATTTAATGGTTGGGAATTATGATGGAAACACTATTTATATATGATAATTATTATGTTTTTATTCTTTTTTTATTATTTTATAATACATACCTTTATACTTTTCATGAAGGTTTTAATGATATTTAAATGGTATTTCCATTCATTATCATCAACAACCCTTGTTGTAACTAGTCCTCTATTAGTGATTTATTAATAAAATAATATTATATATTCAATATATATTTTATGATAAGACACATTTTTAATAATTAAATCATTTATATAACATATGATGAATGAATTATAATTTGAATATGACAGGTGGGGAAAACTATAGCCCATCAAAGCGTCGGTAGGTTTCTTGAGACAATCTTGATATGGTTTTTACTATGTTCATAGCCACTTATTATATTCTTTCATGATGGCTTGATATTATTATATTCCTTGCATGGATCCTTGAATGTATTAAATTATTTTCATGAAACCTTGAGAGTATAAGATTCTTAGTATGAAGAATTGATTATATGTTTTATATATCCATCATCATGCATTCCACCATCCTGTATATATTTATTAATATACCATGTGATTATTCAATTAGTTATAATATCCATGTTTAAGTTTCATTCTCATATTATTTATTAAATGTAATGTGTTTTTGTTATCTACCTTTACATATTGATTATTACTTATCTAGTCATTTGAATGGGATGGGTTATCAATTATTCATCTTTCCACGGTGATTTATTTTCATTGATTCATTATTAATTCTTATTTACATTCCCTTGCCAAGCATTTAGTCTCACCCTTATTATATTTCATTTCCCATAGTTTTTAAAAGGAATCCTTTGGTTGGGTTTCTAGGATGTTGTTTATTTCATTTTATTAGGTATTATGTTTTTATTTTCTATTTCCCAATTTATTATCTTTATCATGTATGTAATATGGATTTAAAAAACTTCTATACTAATTGATCCTTAGGGATTTGATTCCATATAATCAATCCCATGTAATAATGTAATGAATCTGCATTGGTCTTCTGGGGTCGGCGCGTTACAGTAGTCGATCTCCTTATAAACACTTCACACTTTATCACCATCAGAGGAATCATGTATATAGATAATATTTCAAGGATGTGTATTAAAGAATTTATAAGGTTGAATTTAGTACCACATTTCATTTTTCCTTGTTGATATTTTATGCTTACATCAATGTTCTTGAAAAATATTTCACAAGATCTTGATACGGAGTTGAGTTTCATCATTGGGAATCATCCTTAAATAGATGTTTATACTGATAGAACAAATCCAAATCTATAGGATATGTTTTGATCTTGTTATATGGATATAAAAGGTGGTTTTATCAGCACCATTCTCCATTTTAGTTTTCTTACAAAAATATATTTCACTCTACCATTCAGATGGCTCCTCAGGCATCCCTCTATGGAAAGAAATTTATAACTATAATGTGCAGGAATGAAGATTGAGAAAGAATGATATTGGAACATGAGATAGTTTTAAAATGCAAGATAAGCACCATTAATTTTATCAACACATCATGGAATATCAGATTTGATATAAATTTTATGCTGATAATCCCTTGTGCGGTCTAGAATTTGAATTTGGAGATAGGGTGTTTCAAATAATTTCTTCATGTAAAAAGGTTGTGAGATTTAATAATAAATGTACATTGATCCCTATATATATCAGTACCTTTTAAATTCATTACCATATTGGGATGGTAGTATATCGGTTGTTACTTCCACCAATCATCTCTCAAGTACAAAATGTGTTGCACGTATCTCTTATGAGGAAGTACATACCTAACCCTTCTCATTTACTGAGCTCAGAGGTCACAACACTAGAGAAATATATTTCTTTTGAGGAAAAAACAATGGACATTGTTGATCACACAAATAAATTTCTCTGTAACATTACCACTCACCTTGTAATTATTTTGAGGTGAAACCATCCATTTGAGGACGCTATGTGGGAACTAAAAGAAATGATGAGATAGAAGCATCCTTATTTTTTGGATTTAGAGTGATGAATTTTTTAGGTGAAATTAATTTTATGGGGCGGTAGAATGTGCACCCCTAGTTTTTATGAATTATTATTTTTCGAATAAATTATATTTTTTGGGTCTATTGTATAGGATGAAACACCAATTTAAGCTTTCACTCCATGCAACATTAGGTTGTCTTTCATTGCACATGACACTATGATTTAACAAAATTATGATATATTATTGTTATAGTTATTCAAGTTTAATTGTTATAACATAGAAGTTAAACATTGTTTTATGAATATTAAAATCAAATTTTTTATTATTATACATAATGGTCTAATAAAAATTAAATATATTCATAAAAAGTATTTAATTTTCTGTAAAGACGTTATATGTTCCAAAAAGAATATTTTCTCAAAAAATATTTTTTTATTTTTTTTGTAAACATTAAAAAAATAAATTCTTGACACTTATATAAAACTAATTATATTAAAATAAACTTTATTTTGTGATATAATCATTTAAGAATTATTTTAGGTTGATTTTTTTGGGATATTTCTAAAAAGTTTCATTTTTTGATGAATAGAGAAAATATTGATTTTTTATTGAAAATTATCCTTTCACTTCATATATTTATAAGGTTAAATTATATTTTTAATATTATTAAAAGTAAAATAAGTTCATATATACATCAATTAATCCAATTTAGGTCATTAGAAAAAATTTCAATAAATAATTTTGATATAAAAACTTCATTAACATTTGAACATTTTCTCTTTAAAACCCCTATTTCTCATCACGCTAGTAGAATTAATTTTAAATTAAATTTTGACTCTTAGAGGGTCACCATGTCCACCTTAGGGTGATATCTAGTCATCATTTTGTCTATGACAGGGTATTCTATCCACAATTACATCGTATATATCCTTAGTTTCCCATATATTAGAATATACACCAGATATGTGTCCACTAACATCATAAGTACAGTGATATCTCTCTCATGGATGGGTGTAAGTAACAAGGGATCCCTAACATTCTTAATCCGATTCTGTGGTCATGAATTTAATAATATATAACAATTTGATAATATCTACAGTCTTCATTAATTTTTAATATACGACACTTTGTCAATAATAAGCTAATATTCTACTAGAAAACCATCAATCACCAAGGAATGCTCCAAAACTCAAACATAAGTGGGAATGAATAAGGGTATAATCCCTTCTCAAATCTCCCAATATAGTATGCTATTAAAATTTTGTGTTTAAAGATAAAAAATATTATTAAATTCTTGGAGTGCCTCATGAGGTTTCTGAACAACACAATATATTCATACAATGTCCTGATTTTTTATGGGAGATCTAGCATCTTCTAAATTTAAACTATTATCACCAACACTGGATATTATCCCTCTATGAGTATGTACTTATTCATTAACTAAGGTAAAGTAACATCATTATGATTTTTTTACAATCAATAACCACCATTTTTAATTATACCATGAATAAGACCCATATAATTAATCACTATTATATCTATGGGTGCCTAAAATAGATAGAAAATTTATGAAATGGACTATTGACAATCCTCTATATCATAAGGATCCAACACACCTCAAAACCTAGGAGGTGTATTTCTCAAAGACTTCTGAAAAACCTTTAACAAGTATGTAGTCTCATCATTGCATCCAATGGATACAATATTTTAATTGTGTGGTTTAACCCTCTACTTAGTTGATGCAGGATCAACCCTATGCTTCAATAGTGGGTGTACTATATTAATATATCATCCAAAAACTAAGGCTATGTTTCTCAAATGGTTAGAAATACAATATTGAATCATTGGAATGTGGTCATCATTTCTGTGTCTCTAGAGAAAATTCGGTTTTATATGGGGTAAAATAAAGTTTTTTCTAGAAAAACCCATAATCATTAAATCATATATGAAATATTTGACTTACAAAAACTTTGAATAAAAACACAACTAACATGATACATGATGGATGTACCTTCAGTTAAAATCATATAGTGGATTTATTAGCATACCATATTGACACATATTGTATTTTAATACCTATTGAAATTCTACATAAACTACCCATACTAGTCACTAAAATCTATGATCCCTTAACTTAACTAAATACCTATTAAAATGGTTACACTATGTATCCCAAATCAATCCTCATAAGGATGATAACTCTGAACTCTTACCTTAAGGATCAAAAAACTCTAATACCATTATGACATGGATTGGACCACTGAGACCCTTCCTTCGATATCAGTAAGTGTTCCACTACAATCCTATATCTAATATTATATGAGCTAGAGATATGCTCCAGGAAGATATAATGAACATATGCCAGGACTTAACCTATATAATTTTATAAAACAACATTTATCTAAATAAATATTTATAAAAATTAAAATCATGTTTGTAACCAAATATATTACAATGTGAATTCAACTAATCAAAAATATCTGAAAAAGTTAAATATACCAATTATAGTAAATAATGGAAATGTACAATTCTCAACTTAGCATTATAAAAACAAACCTCAAATAATTCGGATAGATTTACTCTACATCATAACATGACAGACTCAAACACTACCAGTAATAAACACCACTAATATTATCTATGAATTAGCTCCACTATCACCACATCCACCAAATATTACATTGAACTGGTTACTTTATACATGAAAACACCTGTGGGAATAGGGCCTGTGTAGGTGTGAGTATAAATATTCTCAGTTGGACACCCTAATTTTAGAACAGATAAACAGGATAACCATCCAGATAAAATATATATAACCTATAAAATATTTAAGAGAAAAAATATACCAAGGTAAATAAAGATATTAATATTCACATATCATCCCTAATGTTGTATGAAAATAGGATTCAAATCACATGAACCATGGCTAAGCTCAATGAACTCAAACAACATTTGCATTGTTACTTTAACATGATCCCTCTATTGTAGTTGAAGGGAACCCAAAACTCTCTTAATATTTCATTCCAAAAGAGGGGGAACCAACCCCTATGGAGGACCAACATATCATTATGTGGTGTGAGCATCGGTCAAGTGGGTTACCCACTCTAAATGTGTAGTACCTATAAACCATCACTAAGGAGGGTTACCTAGTATACGAATAACCAACACCATATAATCAAAATGATATCAATGGGATTATAACCCTTTTTTCAACCATATCTCATACTATTCGTCATCATATTCAAGAATATATAGAACAATAACTAATAAAATTTTCTAAAAAATATGCCTTAACTAATGAAAATCTATACACTATCTAATTAGTTGTAAAACATTCTCAGAAAGGAACGCGCATGCAACCAAAAAACCCCAAAGTGGAGAATATATAAAGAAAAATGATAGTTTTATTATACATGGAATATGATGTAGAATAAACATTATATAGTCCATATTATTTTTTTGTAACTGACACTATAGTTTAGTCTCTCTGGGAATATCATACACAATTTGTATCAGTGGGGAAGAGGTCATGTGAGACCTGCAAAAAAGTTAGAGACATATTTTTTACAGAGTTAATGTTGGGAATTCTAAGTATATTCCATGTAATATTTTTCCACATATTATGTAGAGTCTATATAAGACATAGGAATATAATAGTAGATCCACCTGAGTTGGTTCACTGAGTTTTAAGGTGTATCCACTAGACTACACAACATATGGGTCTAATACATTGACCAAGCATGTACTTGTGTACACACTAAGCCAATGGTCCCAAGATGCATTGTATGTGACCCGAGTTAACACCCTAGGTAATATTTATAGAAATTTATAATAATTAGTACCACTTGTTTTCAAGTTTCAAAGATCCTAATCTTCAAAACTCTACACAAAATAGTCACAATTTCCAAATCTACAACACATAGCTCGCAATATTTTTCACTGCCACTGCAATAATTTCCATTATTTTCTCCTCTAATTCTAATCAATATAAAAATCCTCAAAGACTCTATCACACATCATTGGAGAAATATTTTTCATTATTCATCATTTTATTCATAACCACTTGTAATGCCCAATGGTTTTTATAAATGGTTCACTTAAAATAATTTTATTTCTTTGATAGCTTGCATTGCATGCGACTCTGAGTTTAAATGAACTTTCATACATAATTAAAACATTATTATTTAATGTGATAGCTATAATATAGTTGTTAATATTTTGTTATTTAATATGATTAACTAATTTATTAAATATATATAAATTTCACACTCAATATAAAAGCATTGATAAATTCTTCGTAAATAATCATTCAATTTTTAGTAAAGTCATTCTATTCATAAAAAATATGTTACCTCAAAAAATAATATTTATGATGAGTAAATATTATAATTAATTTCTGAATTTTGTAGAAATTTTTTTGACAAGCAGAATTTTAATTTTCAATTCATCTTGTCGAAATTTACTTAGGATGATTTTTTAGAATTTTTCTAAAATATTAATTTTTCGGTGAATATTCAAAATACTAATTTTTATATTAAAAATTCTCTTTATGATTTTAATTTGATAAAAAATTAAATTAATTACTCTATAGTTATATATTTTATAATGAAATATATTTTAATCATACTTATCAATTTTATTATATTTGTACATTTTTCTTCTTAAAACACATTTTTTCAAGAAAAATATTTCTTATTGGGACTTGCGGGAATAGTTTTTATTTAATTTCTGAAACTTATGAGAGATGAATTTTGAAAATTGGATTCAATATTTGGAATCTATGGGTCCAAATTTTTTTAATATTTACCTTTAATTATTGATAATTAAGAATAGTAACTATTATGATTTTATCGCCACAATAACGGTAAATCAGGTAATTTTACTTAATAATAAAACTAAAAGGATTTTTAAAAACCCCCAAAACTGGACTAAATTTTACTTGATGAGTTATTTTCGTACATAATCATAAAATTTTCTTTTTTAAGATATTTTTTGGCCATTAGGATGATATTATGTCCTTTATTCTGTATTTTGAAGAAAAGTCAAACATGTCACACTCTTATTTTTAATAACAATAATATTTTAATGTGGGGTTGTCCAGAAGATATGTTTGACTATAAATATTATTTTGAAATATAAAATATTTATCTTAATCAATATGATTTATTTTTATTTTTAAGGAATGAAATAATTACCATAAATTCTTACACAACACTGGTGCTGAAGTTATTCAATTAATAAAAAATCCAAGAAATGATATTAAAAATAATAAAAGTAACATAATTTGATATATTTAAGGTGAACGAGGAATTATATAGATTAAAATTTAACTTTTATGTTTTAATTAAATTTTTTATTTTTATTTTAATAGTTGAATTAATGTTTTTAAATTCGATTTAATTAATAGTATCAAAACTGACAATAATAAAATTTTGTAGGATAAATATATTATTAAATTATTTAAAAATCATAAAAATATTAGACTATCACAAATAGGATAATATGAGGTCAAATATTCTATACCCTATTAATTTATATTCCATTTGGAATCATTTTCCCCTATAATAGTCATGATATATTATAATCTTTTGAGAAATTCCAAAAGTGCCCCGTGATTCAATTATAAAAGGACACCTCCTTCCTTACTTAATTACACTATTCTAGCCTTATATATCATCCCTAAAATACTAAATACCTTTCTAAAAATCCCTAGATACATTATTAAGGTGATGTTATTCCAAGAATACCACCCCTAGATCGCTTTAAAGGAGATCTAAAGGATTCATTTTGAAGAATAGGTAATCACTCAAACTAATTACTTTCTTTTCCTACTCTTATATACATTATCAAATTCTATGATATTATTAATTCAATAAAAAATTTTGTATCAAAAAAAATATTTTTAAATTCTATTATGATTATTATAACACCATTATATGCCCTCTATCTTATCAAATAAAATGTGAAGGTATCTCTCATGCGTACGTACGACTTACCATATCCACATAGTGATATAATTTATTTTTCATCCCCATATTTTATGGATGGGAATTATGATAGGTTTAATTTTTATATATGATACATATATAACATTATTATATTTCTATAATTATAATATAATTTCCACCTACTTATAATAAAATCTTTTAGAAATGATTATGTCACTCATTAGTACACATGGACTATCATCTCCACAATGCGATGAGACTTGTTTTTAAATTATATTTCACATGGATTGTAATAAGGATGAATACAATGAATATATATGATAAATATGATATAATGATAATTTTTTATTGGTGAATTATTATTTACCTTTCTTTCATTCTGTCAATCAAAAGAATGAAGCAATGTTGATTCATACATATAGCATATCATCTCTATGAAAGGTGTAATTCAATTTTATATAACTATTTGTTTTTTTGAATTATTACAAATATTAATATAATTAATATATATTATTTTTATACCATGACTAACATTATTAAAATTATGGGACTAAGATCATAGTATAAGGACCCGGACTGCCAAACCAAAACATGCTTGGAAAATGAGGCAGTTATCACCTAAAAAAATGATATTCATAATAAATTATTAATGAATGGGTGGTAAGATATTATATATAAATCATAAATTGAATTATTGGTATATGTTTATATAACACATGTATAATAAATATATATTTATTATTAAGGATGTATTAACATGAACAAGAAAAGGTGATACTTGAGGTGGGGTTTATTTCAAAATCTCATCAGTATTGAGGATTGTTTATGCTTAAGTCTCAATTGAGGTATATTTATCTTCCATTTCAATTTTATATAAAAAAATCAACATATTTTTTACTATTCAATTACAATTTTTCAAAATCATATTTACCAATTTTTGACATCTTACTAAACATATTATAAGGATTATTTTAGTTATTTTCCAAATTAAGTACTTTGTGACTATTCCAATAAAAATATAGAAGGAAAGTTATTATTTTAACATAAATAAAATGATAATATTTTCCTTCCATTTACTCGAGAAATTATTTATGTTCATATGGATCGAGGAATGTGAAAATAATTTCAAGGAGATAAAAAAAGGTTAGTCAGTTCACATGTGATCACACTACCTTATAGGGGAGAAAGTTTTGGGGTCTATAATAATGAATAAAATAAGGAATTAGGATGTGTTCTTATGAAAAATGAAATGGTGATATCTTTTCCCTCCCTCAAATTGAAGTTTCATGAGAAAATTACCGAACTCGTGATTCAGAGTTAACTGTAGTAATTTGTGCATTGAAGATTTTGAGGCATTATTTCAATAGAGAAAGGTGTGATATATATATATATTGATCACAATAGTAAAAATATATTTTTCACCCAAAAATATATGACCACGGGATGAAGAATATGGTTGGAGCTAATTAAATAGTATGAATACTCAATATATTACCACCACATTAAAGTGAAAAAGGTTGTAGATGATTTGATTTGAAAGGATAAGGCTATATAATTTGTTATTAAGATCACAAAAGAACCAATATTTTTAGATTTTAAGAATATGGATCTTGAAATATTAATGGAAGGGTGGAAATATTTTCTATCTCAAATGATAGTTCAACCATCTATCCAAGTAAAAAATAAAGAGGTGTAGAGGTGAGATATAGAGCTAAAAAATAATGTGATAAATGTTCCTAAGTTTATACTGGATTGTAATCGAATAATAAGGGTCAGTAACCATGTATATGTCCCTCTAATACCAAATTTGAAGAAGGATCTATTAGATGAGGCCCATAGTTCATAATTATCTATTCATACCGAAAGCACAAAGATTTATATATACTTGAAGGAGTATTTGTGGTGGGATGGCATGAACTGGGATATTGTAGATTATTTTTGTCGTTGATTGTTTTTTCTTCAAGTTAATGATAAGAAACATATGTATAAGGGGATGTTAAACCCATTAACCACGCCGATATAGAAATGGGAAAACATCTCCATGGATTTTATCATCTGACTCACCCAAAACATTTAAAGTCCACAATTCAATATGGTTTATTGTTGATTTTCTTATAAACTCATCACACATCATTTCTATTAGAGTATTTTTATATATTAATTAGTATAAAAGAATATATGTTATAGAATTGGTAATATTATATCAATTATCAGATTTCATTGTATCTGATTGGGATATGAGGTTTACCTCAAAGTTCTGGTGATGTCATCAGTAGGCTCTTGATACCTAGTTATGTTTAGCACTAATTATCATCCTCTTAAACACATTAAGTGTTAGAGGACCATTGAAACTCTATAATTCATGTTCAGATCTTTCTCTATGAATATAAAAGGTTTATAGGATCAAAATATCCCTTTGGTAGATTTTTCTAATAACTATAGATTCCACACCAGTGTTTATATGGATCCATATGAAGCCATCTAGGATAAGAAGTGAAGAGCTGAAACATGCTAGAAATAAGTTTGATAAAGAAATCTATTGGGACATAATCTACCCGAGGAGATAGAAGAAAAGGTTAGATCCATTCAATAATGCATAATATCAACTTAGTGTTGATAAAAAAATTGCATAAAATCATAGAAAATATGTAGAGTCTAATGTGGGTGAAAAGGAATTCCTCTAAATATCTCCCTAGAGGACAAGGATCATATTTAGAAATAATGTCAAGTTGACACCTATGAATCTCATTCCTTTTGAAATTTTTGATCATATGGAAATGGTATCTTATCAACTAGAGCTTCCCCAGAATCCCTCTAAAGTTATGATGTGTTCCATGTATCTTTCATAATGATGTACATAATTGATAATTCATATATAATAAACATAAAAGTCATACAACTAAAAGATGATCTTTAATATTAAGAATAGTTGGTAGAGATTCTGGGTAATAGAGGCAAAGTTCTATAAAATAGGGCAACTCGCTTGATTAATGATTTGTGGTAAAACCACCAATTTGAGAAATCTATGTGGGAACCTGAGGATGTAATTAGGTAGAGGTATCCTCATCTTTTTTCTTTAGAGTGACTAATGTGAATGGAAAATTTTTTTTAAGGTAGTACATTTTAACTCCTATATATTTCTATGAAATGATTCTCTTTAAATAATTTGACTTATTTGGGAGCTTATGTTGCACGCAACAACTAGTCTAAAGGAACTGCATAAAATTTTTAAAATATTTTGTGTTCGTTGTTTCATATATGTTAGATTAGTAGGTATGAATAGTAAAAACTAAATTATTAGAATTATATCTTATATATATTTATAAAATAAATTCATTATTATAAATAAATAATAATATTTTAAATTTATTGCGACTTTTTTCATAAAAAAACGTTTTAATCCTACAATGAATTTTTAATCAATATATAAATCCCTAGTAGTTAATTATTTTTAGAAAATTTTTTTATTATCTACATGATCAAATGTTTTAAACATTCAATAATTATTTCTCTTTATATAGGATAATAAAAAAATCCAGTTTTATGTCAAAAATGTATTTTTTCCTAAATTTTTTTTCACATTGTGTCCGCAATCATTAAAATTATTTTATTCGATTTATAAGTATTTAATTATATTATATGAATTAAATATTTATAATTAGGATATTAAATTTTTTTAATTAGGCCCATTTTATTTATGGTCAACATGAATAGTAACTATGGTAACATTTGTCTCCTCGGTAAAGGGAAAATATGGCTAATCTTGGTTAAAACTAAGTAATAACACCATAATTATTAAACTTAATTATAATTGGATAAATGAAAATTTTCCCCGAACACCTAATGTTATAAATATAGTTATTTATAGAAAATTATCCATGAAAATGAATTATATATAATTTAAATAAAAAGAAATGATAAAATGTCACTCTCTTAGTTTTAAGTTCCATTTATGTGTTAACATGTGGAAAAAACTGTTATTATTGAATATTTATAGTAATTTAGTTCCTAATTAAATTATATTCATGATGGTAATTTAAAAATAATTTTTAGTAATTATATAATTACTATAAATACTTACTCAACGTTGATTCTATAATTATTCAATTAGATGAAAAATCCAATAAATGATATTAATAATATTAAATGTAACATAATTTCACATATTTATAATGATATGAAAAATCTATATTTAAATATGACATTTTTAAGATACAATAAAATATTTTTTTCTAACTTTACTTGTATTTTTTATTTTTTAAAATTCAAAATAATGAATAGTATGAAAATTGAAAATAATTATATTCTAGGTGATTAATATTTTATTAAATTATTTAAAAAACATAAAAAGCATCAATAAGAAAAAAATGAGATAAGATATAGTAAAAAAATTTCATAACAAGTTCATTTATAGTCTACATGGAAATTTTTTTCTCTAGAATGGTCTTAATATTTTTTAATCCTTTGAAAAATTCCAAAATAGCTCCTCACCTCAATTATAAAAGTAAACATACTCCCTCAATTAATTGCTCCACTTTGAGCCCTCTATATTGACCATAATCTACCAAATTCTATTATAATATTAAATAGGATTATATTTTATTTTAATTATTAAAATATATATGTTCAGGTTTTGACCTATAAGATTTTGGAATATGTTTAAGAATGTTTCTGAAGCCAAGTGTTGAGTCGTTATAGGATTCCGAAGTCAAAAGAGCCTCAACGTAGTGATTTTAAAATATTAAATATATATATTCTCCCCTATGTAAACATTAGTTTAAAATTTGAATAAATCCTAAGAGGAGTAGCAGATCAACATTCGGAGTCCATGGTTGAGTTCAGAACATTGTGTTTACCCTTGTTGTGACATAAAGTTTTCTACAACGAGAGTTTTATTTGGAGGTGAGATGACGAGTCTTTTTATGGTGTAATAATTAATTAAATGGTAATTTAATTAATTAATAAACATAGAACTAATATAACCCCTTCACCTCCACATGTTTTGGAACACATGTAAGGATCCATTCCTCCCCCATATTCTTCTCCCTTCGATGACGATGAACCAATTCCAAATAAATGAAATGAGGGTCCACAGATCTTAGTTTTTAACATGTATCATCAACAGATTGAGAAGAACCATGATCTAGGTTTTGTTTTAAACCTGAAGCTATAGTGTATTTACCTTGAGGTAGTAAGTTCTAGTATTGGTCTTGATCCCCTTCATTATGATTTTCTCTAAGGTTCTAGATCCCAATTCCAATTTTTTTATCTCATCAAGGTATATTTTTGGGTTCTAGGTTGAAATAGGGAAACTTTTGAATTTTCACAGGTGACTCCCAACTTGAATTACCTTATACATAGCATGTTGTCTAGTGACATACATTTTATATCCATTACCATTTAAGGAAGATGAACATAGAGGAATATAGACCATGTGTCACGATTACACACCATTTAGTGACCCCAAACTATGTGACTATAGGACATGGATTCAGAATTCCTATGAAAACACATGGTCATGTATAACTACACATACCTGGGAAGTGAAACACAGACAAGGGAAGAACTACATGGTCAGGTGATAGTTGAAGAGGGACACGTCATGTACTAGTTGTACACATTTTGAACCCCTGCATGGGTTTGAAAATAGTGTAGAATGGATGAAAATCTAGGTGCTTGGGTTGGGTCACACAATGTGTGTTCCCAAATGTACGGTGTATAGTCCTACAGGGTCTCCTTGAGATCTTCCACATTCTTTATCTCCATCTCTAGGACATATATTATAGATTTTTAGTAACCTATAATGAGTGTTTTTTAACATGGAATTCAATGGTGGCCTCTGATTCAGCCTATGAGATACATGTTGGTTCATTTCAATCATGATGCTTGAGAAGCAGTGGAATATTATGGGCATTGATCAGGTTGTATCATTGGGTTGACTCCAGGGCTCATACAAATCCCCTTCACTTTAGGATTAGGGTCTCCTAGGCCCTATGGACTGGTAAGGGGGTACTCCCCTATTGCAATAAGGTGTGGGTTCCATAATTATGGAAGTTTTACATTAATAATTTTTATATGAGTGACTCTACTCTTAATGGAACTTGACTGATTCAAGATATCGCTTTGGTTCTTTAATACATAAGTTGAGACTAGTACTCCCATGCCATGTCAGGGTGTGGGATTCCCTTACCTCTCTTCTATGTTAGAGAAGGGGCTCCTTGCCTCATGGGCATGATTTATTTTACATTTTTTAAGTTATTCTGGGGTTGGTACTGCCCTGGTGGATTAGGGAGAGGGGTCCCTAAAACTATTCATATAGCTGGAAAGTGCTCCCCTACCATGCAAGGGTACGTGACGTCCATACTCGTTAGCTAGATAGATTAGTTATTCCCCTATAGGACAATGGAATGATACCTCTATCCATGGATTCAGTACTCCCCTACCATGTATGTGAATGGGTCTTCTACATGTGACAAACTATGTATATTTGGTACTCCCTATCCGAGTTAGGGTGTGGTTCCTTTATCCTTTGAGTTTGTAAGCCCCTATCAATCTAGGGTCTGGGTCCTCTATATGATTTTTTAATTAATAGTTGTTACTCCTCTATCACACTAAGGATTGGGTCCTCAAGCATGGGTTCCTCCCTCCCCTGTCATGTCAGGGTGCATGTCCACCATTGTAATCGAGATGGTGTAATAGTTCTCCACTATTAGATTAGGGTGTGGGACCTCTAGCCTTGGATTGGTACTCACCACGTTGTGGTTGTGGACCCACTATCCTTTGAATAGTACTCCCTTTTCATACTAGGGTGTGATACCTCCCATAGTTTTAGTCCTCCCATCAGTGAGTAGCAGTAGGGATTATGTACTCAATTGTAGTTGGAGCTCCCTTGGTTAATGATTATAGTTATGACGAGTTTCCCCTACACTAGTTATGTGTGACACCTAGATAGATGTTAGTACGCCCTAAATATATTGGGGTTCGGGACACTACATAAAGTATTGAAAAATGTTTCATGTTTTATGTATGAGCTAGTAATCCCTTGAAGGTAGGATAATGGAGACATATGGGTCCCTCTTTTCTCGTTTTAAGGGAAGATGCACGTGATGCATAATCTTGAGAATCCCTCCCAAAACTGTATTCAATGGTGAGGATCAATCCCTTCTGCGTGGGTTTGTTTAACACTACATGGAGCACAAGTCAGCAAATGGTAGGACCTCTAGTGTTGGTCTCTAGATCTAGACCTGGTAGGTTGTTCCTAGTAGTCCAGTTCTCTTAAACGTTCCATTTGGAATTTTCATATTGTTACCAATGATGTGAATCTCACGGATGGTTTCCATCTAGGATGGTTGTGCTCATGGAGTGTGTTATCTGATTTTTCTGTTACCATTAGATCCTTGAGTGAAATTCCTATCACTATCTATGAGGTGGGAACCTCATGAGACTTGGAGTCTGAGATGAGTGTATCTGGGGGATGTTTAGGGGCCCTTGTGGTGTTGCCCCATTCTTGGTTGACACACATTTAGAACCAAGTATACTTACTACTCTTATTCTCATACCCTAGTTTCAGTTTCTCTCTTTTCATGGGAGGTAAAGATTCATGGGGTATGCCACATGGTTTCCATGTTTAGATTCTCATGGTTAGATGAGGTCACTCTCCTACTAAGGGTGGCGAATTCTCGATGTGTAGTTTAGCTACTCACTGTGTTGATCACCATATTCATAGATGACGTTACTTTTTTCATGGTTGAGTTATGGGATGGGTTTTTTCTTTGGCTCTTCTAGGTTTCTTTGACTTAGTTTACTATAGATGTATAAATGAGGGTGGTTTGAGGAGGAAATTTTATCTGAATGCCGTTTCCCTCTAGCTAGGTCAAGTGAATTGTTGTCTTTAATTCCCTCTATTATCTTTAGGGTTTTGGGGCATCAACTGAGTCATTTTATACTCGCCCATGCATTGGATTTTCCCAAACATGTTGTGTCTTGTGTAGAACATAGTCCTTCTAACTAATTCCAGAGAAGACCTGAGGCATACAGAGCGTAGGGATTTATACCAACTAAGGTGTCTAATGGAATGGGATTGAGGAACTTTTCAAAAGTAACTTTTGATTGTGATCCCCACCTTCTGAGAAGGTTGGACACTTTTTCAGTTTTCTTTTGGTGGTAGTGTTTTTTTCCTTTTTAATTTCATTACTTCTATTGTACTTTGGTTTGGGAAAGATGTATTCATGGATTATATTTTCTAGTTTTTTTATCTCTAAACTATCGCATTAAGGTGTTTTGGGTGAATTTATATAGGTACATTTGGACAAGGCCTCCCCATGATTAGTTACTCCTTTGGCACTTATTTCCACCCCCTTGACTATTTAGGTATGCTTTGGGTTGTTGTGGATCGATCATGATTTGGTTCATGTCATGATAGATTAGTATCATAGGGGTTTTGTTTCTTGGGACTTTGTCCATACATTCCCTAAAAATTATTTTGTTGGGTTGCACAACGACATTGTTAGAGTGTTTCTAGTTTGGCTTTTTGGACTGAGGTTCTAGTGTTGGTGTAGTCACCAAAATATCCATTCACTAAGACTCTTAACACCTAATATATGACTCATTACATTAGGGCGATATTAGTGGGGAAATAATGGTGCATGTGTCATATAGGACTATGTTTTGGTTTTTACTTTTACTTCTGGAGCCATATCCCTAGATATATTTTTTGACATTGTCGCATCTAGAATTCTATTTTAGGAAGCCACCATGATTACGTCCAAATAGGGTTATATAGTGTGATTTTGATGAAAACTCACCCTATGATGAGGATTCAATGCAGGGGGCTAGTTTTAAGGTGTCACCTCTGGGTGGTCTGTTGGTTAAGCCACCACCCATTGAGAAGCTGGTTGTGCTAGTAGTTATGGTCAAGGAGGTGCATAGTCTGATTGCATAAAACAATTTCTTGAATTATATTCCTTTTATATATAGTTGTGATCTTTACCCCCAAGAATTTGATGACTGGATTGTGGTATTCACAATTGTTTTCCACCAATTGAGGGCTCCTCCTTATTATAGGGTCTTTCTAGTAGTGAGGCTTTGGCATGGTTTGGTCAGGCGATAGCGGTTTTTAGTCACACTATCCCATGATGAGGGGATTATCACTTGGGTAGAGTTTGATTTGATCTTCAACGAAGAGTTAAACACAACCACATTGAGATCAATTCATATCCAAAAGCTTATGTAGCTTTGGTAGGGTAGCATGACTGTGTGACAGAACATGAAAAGGTTTAAAAACCTATCACATTACTCCCTAGATATGGTTCAAGACCTATTATTAAAATCTATGGACTTTGATCAGGGTATTCATAGTTATTAAATGGAATGTGTGGAATTCTTGTGACTTCCCACATATGTGGGTGTACTGTAGTAAGATCTAATTTTATAGAGATTCCGGCATGAGGGATAGATGGTTGTGACTCGGAATGGTGGTCATGGGGCTGAGGAGCATTTGGTATCTGGCTGGTGATTGGTGATTGGATTGTCGTGCCTGGGGTATATCCATTCCCAAACATAGGAACATGGGCCCCCAACACAAGACCACAATTGTTGACTAGGTAAACAATAAGAATGGAAGTGTAATGAATGTGATGACTAGGGAAGTATTGTTTTTAATTGTCCAACCCTTCGTGATACTAAGAGGGAGTCGGTTGAAATACTACCTCGGAATAGGTATTGTTTGGAGTAAGGAGTTTCTCAAGTAGGTGGATGAGGTGGAAGAGTAGGCATAGGAGTGTGAGGTGCCATGCAGTTCGAGATGATTCCACCACCATCACAATGTAGTTCATACCAGCCTCAGGGTGTAGTGGATATGTGTGTGGATAGCTACAGGTTGTAGAGGCCTTTGACCCACAAGCTTCAAGGATGAATAGAGGTATGTTTTGTGCCATTTATATTTTCTAGAGTAGTAAATTGTAAGACATTGTAATGAGGAACTATTTTCTTTCTACCTCTTTCTCGATGTTTAACGTGAGTGATGCAAGGAATCTTTTGGACCATGTGTTAGTGTTTTTGGACATAGTTTCAAATTCATTAAGAATAGGGGTCCTTCCCCCACCAAGATAAATTTTTTTGACATGAGAAAAATCATGAGGGTGAGTCAATGTATCCCAAAAAGGATATTATCTAGGTGAAGTGGGTTATTTAACACCCCGAGATTCCACGATACACTTCTCTTTCAATAATGCAATAGCTTGCATTGTACGAAAGTTCGAGATTCTAACACACCGCGACAAATCAAAATGGCCACTATGAATAGTAATAAAAACTTTTTAAAATTATATATAATTTATATTTCAAAATGGGCTTCATTTTTGGATTTGGAATATCGAAATTAGCCTATGTTGAATTTTTGGTATTTTTCTGAGAACTTCCAATTTTTTATGAATAGTGGAAAATACTTAAAGATAACTTTTTTAATCAAAATAATTTATAGTGATAAATTATAATATTTAGTGGTTTTGAAGTGAAATTAGAATATATTTTTACCATTTTATCCCATGGGGGTCATTAGAATTATTTTCACTTTGAAATTGGACATAAACAATTGTCAATCTTTTGATATATATTGTTTCTTAAAAACACGCTATTTGTTGTGACAACGGGAATTAATTATAAAATTAATTAATGCAACTTATATTTTTGGAATTTTTTAAAATAGAAATCATTTTTGAATTCGGAATATCAATTATATCTTAGGGTGAAATTTTGGCATTGTTCTGAAAAACTTCTATTTTTGATGAATAGTGAAACCACTAAGTGGTAGTTCAAAAACTGATTTTTCGTTTAAATGAAACATTACCACTTCTGTGATTTGATTTTCAAAAATCCGACATACATGGTTGTCATTAGAAATTAAAATGTTGTTCAATGGGATTAAAATAATTTTTTGGTGAATAGTAACTTTTAAGTTTAATTAATCGCGATTAAAGGTAATTATTGTAATTTAAGGTAAAGATGAAGTTATTATAATATGAAATGAGCTTTACACTTGTCATACCCCTATTTTATGAGTCATGGCCGACCAAGAAAATCCATGGGTCAACTTGGGGACCCCATGGAGCCACTTTGGTGGGAAAATGACATTAAAAACTTTTTATTTAATGTTAAAATAAAAATGTCACAAACATGAGTTGTTTTACTAAAATGATTTTTAAATGGGGTTATACAAGTCATATTTTTTACTATAAATATTCATTAGAAATATAAAAATATTTTCTACATAATGATAGTTTTTTATAATTTTTAGACATTAAATAAATTAAATTATTTATGACACCATGATGATGAAGCGATTACCTCATTAATTAACGATTTTAATAAAATGGAAGGATAATGTAAAATATAAGAATTACACTTGTCCAAAGCCTATTGGACGAGCTTATTTCTAACCCTTATCACCTTATCCTATAAATATATAAGTGTGGGACCTTTAAAATCCGAAACTCGTTATATAATAAACTAACATTTCATTACCTTCCAAGAGTGCCCCTCCTCTCCTCTTATAAAAGGCCCCCACCACTACCACCTTATTTACACCTTCCAGTCCATTTGGCTCGGCCAACCTCTGCCCAAATACTCTCTAAACTTCCCTCTATTACTCCTATAAGACTCACTTTGGGCAGAAGTCTTCCCAAGGAAGCCTTTGAACTCAAATCAAAAAGAGTTACCCGTTTTAAAGGTAGTGTTTTCTCTTGTGTTCTTATGTTTTATTTTGCTTCTACAAACCCCTAAGCTCTTTTTATTCATTTATTTTGTAAAAAAACCAATATCCTCAATATACTAGGACTTTTTTATAAACATTATTCGAGATACACTTATACACACCTACATCTAATGGTCAAAGAACATACTGTTTCTGTGGATGGCGAATTTCTGCCTCGCGAAACGATCATTGTTCAACACTCTTATAACACCTTCAAAGGTGGCCATTAAGAAGTCAGTATATTTATATATGATATCTAATATGTTTATGTTTTACTTAAGATTCTGTATTTTTCATTTATGGCATACCTTTATGGTTTCCATTATGGGTAAACGCGATAATTTAATTTTAGGAAGTGTAGACTACCACCCCCTCAAAGTGATTTGAATCGTTAATGCCATATGTGGGATGTATAAAGGATGGAGTAAATGATATTATATATGATATTATAATGGAATTATATTGTACCTTTATATAATTATGATTTCATTCCATTAAATATTAAATAGAAATGAAAGTAGCGTTCATGCGTATGTACGGCATACCGTCTCCATGAAAGGTGCATTTCATTTCTTACCTCTAAATGTTATGTAATATTATGAATGAATGTATATAATAGATATATATCATATATATGATATCTACATCTTGAATATTATTCAGGATATAATGGATATTTCACCACATGAACAACTTGTAATTATACGAAGTTTATTTTTGACTCAAGTACCAAAGATTGACAAAATGACCGTTATTAACTTAAATAATTACATAATGTTCATAACATGGTAATAAGTGATATAAAAGGATTAATGAACATGAAAAAGGTTCTTAGGAAAATATAAATTAACTCTAGTTTATTATTAATGATATTAAAGGACGATCGAGTCAAGTCGGACACGAGGTAAGGGAATTTCATAACCCAATTTCCATTCTTTGGGTTAATATCCTACTTTCAAATTATGCCATGATATTATTACGTCCTATCTTGTATTTGTACTTTCTTTATGTTTACTTATAGTGAATACACAAAATAGATCTATTTTATTTTAAAAATGATCTTTGTATAGACTTCATCTCAATCTCCTTTCATTGAGGCATATTTGGTTTTATACAAAACTTTCATTTATACGGTGTATAAACCCCTTTAACTTTCACTTTTATTCAAAAGGAATCTTTTTACACAAAGCATTTTTACTAAATGACAAAAGGAATGATTTTTCTTACGTATGCGGTGACAACGACTTCTCTGCCGCCGTGACTATTACTTGAGTTTTGGCTTCCTCTATAAGACATAACTTTTTTTAAAAGAAAAATAAATACCATGTTTTACTTTTATTTTATTTTGGTATTGAAAATGGTTTTGATAAAGTTTTTATTATATCAATGTGTTGTATTGATATCTAGCGATTGAAGTGTGGAAATATTATGTTTCTTTTATGCATGTTTTATGTGATACAATTATGTTATGGTTTATGATATGTTTTAACATGTTAATATGAGGAATGCATTGGAATTAATAAGTGACGGGTGGAGCCTGTTATAGCTCCTCGATGCATCGGTAGGTCTCATGAGACAAAATAATGTCTTGGCACGAGGCCTTGACAAAATCTTATTTGTAGTCTTGGCACGAGGCCTGGTCTACGTGGTTATGATAGTCTGGCATTATGCATTGCATCATTATGAAAGTGGTTATTGATATTGCATGTGATTATTCGACAAGTAGAATATCCATGTGAGTAAGTAAATGGAATTATTTAATTTTATTTTTTACATATTATGCTGAAGTTCAAGTTTAAAAAGGCCTTTGTTTTAGTTATACATTTTCTTTAAATGTTAATGTTTATTTATGAAAGCTTCCGCAATATTGTTATCCTTACTGAGCATCTGAGCTCACCCCTTTCAATGTTTTAATTTATCCAGGATGTGAAGAAGTATTTTAGGAATGACCTGCAGGGATAGTATGAAGAGGATATGAGTGTGGAAAATGGAGACTATGTTATTGTAGTTTTTCACTTTATGATGTAATGTAACATTTATCAATGTATGTAGTGTTTCTAAGGATACTAAACTAATCGGTCTGATGAGACATGATCTTTTGTGATCATGCCAATGTTACGCAATAATGCACCAACACTGGGTAACTGGGGTCGAGGCGTTACAGGTTATTACCTCTTTATTGTCTATTTAGGGCCCAGTGTAATGTTGGGGTTCAATAGACATAAGGGTCGGTATGTCCAAATGGTAGCCTTTGTGAATCTCTTTATTATTCATTGAAACCCTCGTGAACTTAGTTCCAACTTTTTATGCAAGACCCTTGAAATGTATGTGATGTTCCTTGATGTAGATTTTGAATCAAGGGGAAAAGGTATGCTTCTTCCACCGAGACACAATTTTGTGACATGCTCAAAATAGTGCGGGTGAGTCTGTACCACCCAAAAAAGATAGTATCAAGGTGAGATTAATCATTTACATGGACTTGTGTGTTGAGGGAGAGGTTGAACAGTTGATAGTGTTTCCATGAATCATTCTGTAGCAGCAGAGTTAGATCCTATGACGTTTATACTGTATGGATTGGTTTCTTACCATTTATACTCAGTTGATATGATACTAGTGGGTGTGGTAGTGTTTCTTGTTTTCATTACCCTCCTTCCTAGATGGGTGAAGATGTGTGGGGTATGTCATGTGATTTCCATGTCAATCTTCTCTCGGTTAGATGATTTTTCCCTCCTCTCTTATGCATGGGTACCCTCATGTGCTCGACGTAAACCTTAAACACAAGATTCCTGATGAGGTCATGAAATGGATCAACCAGGTTTGGATGTGAAATGTGGGGTTATGTTGGCATCAAGGCTAGGTTAGCGAGGTGGAGAACTGTTATACCACATAACTACAGATGGACCATGGTGCCTTGAGAATTTTACACCTTTTTCAACTGAGGAGACATGTTCCCACTTATTGCACCAGATCAACCTATTTGAAAATAGTTGTAAGAGTGATTTGGACTTGTTGTTTACCCTGATTGTATGCTTGGATGTAGCATGGGAACACTTGGTGAGATCACTTGCATGGGAGTCCCAGTAGTCGATCTCAGTTTCTTTACCATGTGTATAGACTTTTGATTTTCTAGTTTTAAAATATTGGATGTTAGTAGTAATATAGAAACTCATGTTTCGATCTATAAGACAGTAACATTTTTAAGAATATTTTTGAAGCCAAGCGGTGAATCAACATAAGAATATGGAGTCTGGAGAGCCTCAACATGGTGATTTTAAAATATTAAATATATTTTTTATGTATGCTTATTTTCCCTTAAATCATGAATAAATCCTATGTACATACATGGATTGGAATTATGAGGTTGTCTTTGAGTTCAGAATGTCATTTTTAACATAGATGTGATATAAAGTTTTTCATGCTGGGAGTTTTAGTCAGATGCGAGATGACGGGTCATTTCATTGTGGAATAATCAATTAAATGTGAATTTAATTAATTAATTACCCTATAACTAACCTAAAACCTCCCCCTTTCCATTTTTTGACGCATGAATGGAGGGTAAATTCCACTTCCCCTAAACTATTCTCCATTTCGTGATGAATAACTGATGTCGAATCAACGAAATGAGGTATCGCTGATCTTAGTTTCTAACATGGACTGTTGTCAGATAGAGTAACAACATGATCTGGGCATCATTATACAACTGAATATTTAGTGTTTTCCCCTCATGGTATCCAGTTTGAGTTTTGGTCCTAATACCCTTTATTATTATTTTTTCTAAAGATCTAGATCCCATTTCAATTGATTTTTATCCCTTCTAGTCAGATCTATGGGTTTTCAATTGAACTGGGGTGAATCGAGTGTTTTTTCGGTGATTCCCAACTAGAATTACCATAAATATGTCCAGTAGTCCAGTGAAAAATATTGTGTAGCCCTTCCTATTCAGGGAATATGAATTTCAGGGTCTATACATTGCGTGTCAAGGTGACACTCCGTGTAGTGACCAAAAACCGTTTGACCATGGTACATGGATTTGGTTGGCCTGTGAAAACACATGGTCATGTACAACTACAGGACCAAATTACACATACATGGGGTCCAGTACATGAACATAGGTATAACTATGTGGATGGAGGTTAGTTGAATAGAGACACATCATGCATTGTCTATACACACCATTCACCACTACATGGGTTTGAAAAACGTGTATTCCAGATACACAGTCAGGTTCTCAGGTGGGATCAAACACCATCTGTTCCCTAGTTCTTGTTGTGTACTCTTTGGGGATCTCTTCAATATCTTCGTCCTTCTGCATCTCCACATTTAAAACTTTTATTTTGGATTTCAAGTAGTCTATCCTATGTTTTTTTATGTAGAACACGATGGTTGTATCTTATTTGACCTATTAGATACAAGGTGGTGCATTTTATGAATATTATTTTGTAGCGGTGCTAAATCTTTGGAAATGATCAGGGTGGATCACTGACTTGACATCAGGGGCAGTGTCCTTCCCCATCGCTTTAGGATGTGGGTCCCTTGGACCCTTTAGATGGTAAGGTGGTACTCCCCAATTTGGAAAATGGTGTGGACTCCTTAACCACAATAGTTTAACATTTACATGTTTTCTAAGCCTGATTATCCTCCTAGTAGGGCTTGATCAATTCTAGTGATCGGTTTGGTTCTTGAAGTGAGATGATAGGACTTGTACTCTCCTTCCATGTCAGGGTGTGGGTTTCCCTTAACTCAATTCTTTGTTAGAGAAGGGACTCTACACTTCATGCACACGTGTTATTTTACCATTGGGTAGTTCTTTCGGGGTTGGTACTCCCTTTGTGGATTAGGGCATGGATCCACCAAATTGTTCATATAGTTTGACAGTGCTCCCCTGCCATGCGGGGGTGTGGGTCCACCATACTCATTAGCTAAATATAGTGGGTACTCCTTTGTAGAACAAGGGTGTGGGTCCTCAATCCATGGAGTCGGGACTCCCCAATCGTGTCACGGTGTCGGACCTCCATATGGTCCGTACTATGTAGACTGGGTACTCCCCTACTAAGTTAAGGTGTGGTTCCCCTATCTTTGGATTCGATATTCCCATGTTGATCCAGGGTGATGGTTATTCATACATGTTATTCAAGAAGAGTTAGTACTCCCCTTCCACACAAGGAACAAGTCCTCTAGCTAGGGGTTGGAACTCCCCTACCGTGTCAGTGTGCGGGTCCCCCATAGTAATCAAGCTGGTATAGTAGTACTCTTCTATTGGATCAGGGTGTGGGACCTCCAGCCTTTTAGTATTGCACCCTTTTCGTACCAGGGTATGGGTCCTCACGGAGTTGTAGTCCCTCTTCTCTAAATAGTAGCTGAGAGTGGATCGTCTATTATACTTGGATCTCCTTCGTCTATTGAGAACCGTTATCAGGAGAGGGACCCTCAACTAGTTACGTGTGATAACTAGAATGGACATAGTTCTCCCTCGGTGGACTGGGGTGCGGACTACTCCATATAAGAGTGAAATAGGTTTTGTGGGTTATTTAGAATATAGTAGTCCCTCGACTCCAGGGAAGTGGTGACGTTCGGGTCCCTCTATAATCTCTCATCGAGGGGATTCATGTGATTCATATCCTATATCAGTTCTCCCTCAACTATGTGAATTTTTGAGAAGGGTTCCTATCCATGTGTGTTTCTTTAACTATGTGCATGGGGTCGGTTAGTGATGGTGGGACCTATGGTACTGAGCACTAGAGCTGGACCCAATAGGCTGTTCTCGATTGAGCATGTTCTCTCATGCCTAACATTAATAATGCTAGTGTTTTTTCCAATGAAGTGTATTTCCATGATGTGTGCTATCTGGGATGGATGAGCATCTGGAGTGTGTTCTCATAGTTGTTTTTACTTTTAGAGCATCGAGTGGAATCTCTCTCTCTGGCTATGAGGTCAAGACCTAGTGAGAGCTTGAGTTTTGGATGGGTATATCTGTGGGATGTTTAGGTTCCCTTGAAGTGTTTTCACTTTCTTGGTTAACACCCCATGTGGACGGGATCTACATTCTACTCCTATTCCCATACCCTAGTTTTGGTTTCTCTATTTTCATGAGACGTCAAGATGCGTTGGGTTATGCTAAATTATTTATGTGTTTAACCTGTCATGGTTAGATGAGGACGCTCTTCTACTAGGGGTGGAATATGATCTCCATGTAGTTAATCTACTAACCATGTTGATCCCCCTTTTCTTAGATGAGGTTACTTCTTGCTGGGTTGAGTTTCGGAATGGGGATTCCCCTTTCTTTGGTTCTTCATGATTTCATTGTCTTTGATGACTATTCATGTATAGACAATGATGGTTAGAAATGTAGTTCTCTACCAATGGGGTTTCTCTCTTTCATGGTCGAGTAGACTGTCTCCTTTTTTATCTCTCCTTTCTTTTGGAATTCTTTGGCTCCTACTAACTATTTCTATACTCCTGCCTCCACAGGATTTTCCTACATTTGTAATGTCTTGTCCAAACCGTAGTCCTTTTTAAGGAGACCACAGAGGACCTAAGGAAGGTAGATCTTTGTTTCCACACCCCAAGACATTGAAAATAAATTTAATATTGAATACATGAAACACTAATTCTCTTCAAAACACCAAATTGTTATAACCTAACTAGTAAATATAATTTTTTGACTTATATTATTTTAATTTTTAAAAAATAACATACACAATTGCATTCAATAAGATATTTTGAGTCTAATAGAATCAACATAGTTTTTGATGAATAGTAACATACCCTTATAAATAGTGACACACTCTTATGAATAGTATTGAAAAGTATATCAGACAAAAAAATATAAACATCCTTCATGAATGTATAAATAAATTTTTGACATCTTATAAGTGAAAATATGATCATAGTATAAGTATTGGTATTTTTCTATGTTACAAATATTTTAATTATAATTTTATGATTAATTAAATAACATAAAATGGAAATTTATTTTCATAAACTATAATCAGAAATTGTTATTTTATTATATTATGGTTATAAAATAATTTGTGTGAATTTTTTGGATTTTTCTGAAATACTTGAATTTTCACGAAGAGTGAAATTTGTTAATTTACCAAATATGATAAATAAGTGAATTTATACATCATGATGAAGTCATGGCTGCTGTAAACTACCATTTGTTTGAACTCACTTTCACATATTACAATTATTGGTCAGAAGAGGCAATATTATCTGTTATCTTTGGAAAACTAATAAAATAATGGGAAAAGTAATGAGAAAACCCTACTCTTCTCCAGTATAACCCCACACCCCCACTACCTCTTCTATTAATTCCTATAATCCATAAATATCTTTAATGTTCTTCCTAAATAACCTTCCCTAGTCACTCCCCACATCCAGGAGGTCTTTGTCTTTCCAAAAGGCCAAAAACCCTTCTCTTAAAGAGGTTCTCATCATCATCATCTTTATATTTTTATTCAAAAAAGAAAGAATAGATGAAAAAAATATAGGGGGATGGAAATAGAGCCTAGGATTATGGGGGTATGAATTAATAAAGCCCAAGGGACTCTCCTCAAATCAAATTAATCCCCTCATCCTTGAGTGAAGCAGCATTGGAAAGACTGAGTTTCGAAACTCAATTTTTTGGTTCCCAGGTGATTAATGCCAATGTTTGGGTGCCCAATAGTCTCTCCCAATAGACAAAATCAAATTATAAGGGGCCAGGAGAAGGATTTTCATTCCCTTTTCCATAGGATTATATGTTAAAATATCCTTTTAGAGTTGAAAAAAGACCAGTATGAAAATAGAGAATCCTCGTACACTAAACTTATCTCACTATGGAATCCCAAAATGGTTCTATCAATAATATTAATAAAGGGGTCCTTTTATAGGGAACCCGTAGCTTCGGTGCATAACCACCTCGTTCACCAAGTTATGATTTATGGGTGTATTTATCTATATTTGGATATGTGTGTGTAATTTTATCGAGTCCCACAATAGTAGGGCATGTGGAGAATAGAACTATAATAAGGTGATGTGAGGCAGGGTTCTCATATAGATGGGTGTATAGATATATGTAATAAGGCTAGACATGTGTGTATTAACATGAAAAGAAAGGCACACATGCATGTGTCAATTTCACCTGGGTGTGAACTAACAATAATTTATCAAAATAAATCCTAACATTAAATAAATATGTATTTTGATATGAATGGCTATCTTAAATGTGGGATTAGTCAAATAAATTCATGAAAAACAAAATACTACTCTAGCTGTAGTGTTCCTCCATAGATAGTGTTTTATGAGGCCAAAATGTGGATAGAATACCATATAAATAAGTTCTATGGTTTTTACAGCCCTTTGCCTCATTAATTGGTGAGAAAAATATGCTAATCCCAATGGATGGTTATAAACATCACATCCTTAGATTGTGTACTATTTCTAAATAACATGCATCCCTCAATATGTGATAAATCATAAAGCACATAGAGGACCCATATTTTTATTCTTCATGAACGATGTTAATTTTCATTCTTTAATGGACATAGGCTTTCTAGGTGAGGTATGTATCATGGTTTCTGTGACAATGTTCGTGGAACATATTTTTAGGTGCCAATAATGCCATGTCCTAGGGTGTACAACATGGGAGGGACCTTCATAAAATATTGAAATGCACTATTATAAGAGTCTATATAATATATCCTAAGTTCACTTCATGTTTTTAAATCCACAGTTCATATGGAACACTCATATGATGTAGGAATATTCTAGAAAATTCACCCAAGTGGGGTTACCATGATACATGGTGTATCGACTTAACCATAATGAATGTGGGTCTCGAGTGTTAACCATACCTCTTTTTATGTACATTCCAAGACTCATAGTTTTGAGATATAAAACACAATACCATAGATCATAGACTATGTACTATTTTTTAAAACACATAAACCCTAGTGTCATAGGGTTTTGAGTTACATGTTGTGTGACCTGAAGTATAATGTGCCATTTAGTTTCATTTCTAGAGCCCGACTGAAAAACTATTTACATTTTAAACCATGAATTTCACCACCTTCTCTACCTCCAGTGTCACCTTTTATTCCAACAAACCCCAACATCCTCAAATACTCTTTTTCAAATCACTATCTCATTATTGTCGATCCTTTACCATTATTCTATTTTTCTATTAGCCCCTCCAACAATGACACAAAAAACCTCATTGATATCCCATCACACCCAAAATTCCTTGTGAAAACCCATACATCCTTTATTTCTACACTAATTAATTTCTCAACCATGAACTAGTAAAATTATATGGAAGATACTGAAATAATACAAGGATAGTGGTTGGTGGGATTTATAACCACAAAAAATGGGTTATGCTTCCATTTTTCGGAGAACACATAGGATAGGAAGTGAAAGAATAATACAAGGATCAATAATTTTTTCTTTCATTACCATTCATAGACATTCATAACATGATAATTACAATTCAATAAATCTAATGATAGTTGTAATAATAATAATAATAATAATAATTTTATTATTAATCAATTTCTAACCTAAGAAATAACTAACATAAACCCTCCAAAATTTTATTAAATGTCTAAAAATAAATAATAATGGAATGGTGTTTATAAAAATTATATCCACAAATAAAATCTCTGTGATGAAACTGAACTAAATTTTATAAATCATGTTATACAGGTCAAAAATATTCATTGTGTGTTATATCGAAAAAACCCCACTAATATTTGAGGAAGAGGGATATAATGTAAGACTTTCAGAATTCACTACAAAATTTTAGAATTTTAAAAAAATTAGAGAATGTATAAGTATGGGAGTATGTTTAATGATTTTCTCTACATCATTGGTTCAATGTTAAGGCGAAGAAAATTTGATCTGAACACATGATCATTATTGTTACCATGTGGGGAATGCCACATATATCATGGGGAATAGATTGAAACCAACTCTAGTTTTACATTTTCAATTATTATACCTATAGTGGAGACACAAAATAATATTGGTGACATATAGGTGAAATGTGGTAAAATAAAATAATTTTAAACAACACTAAAAATTCTTGATCACGTTCTTATATCCCAAAAACAAATATAATACCATTCAAAAAAACACTACCTTTATAGACAAGCATTGTGTCAGAATTTTCCCTCGTGACTCTATTTAAAAGATATTTTTTACTAATATTTTTATGGATAAAAATAATATGTTATATATATTATATGTTTTTAAAATTTCTGGAACACCTATAAAAAATCATACATTATACCACCTCTATATATATTATTAAAAATATTCAAAGTCATTATTTTAAAAAGATGGGTTGTTACATCCTCAACACCATCAAAGAAATTGTACCAAAAAACTCTAAACGTGTAAAGATATGAGGGTACTATGTAAAAATATTATTCTTATATTCCTAGGATTTCTCATAAATATTTTCACTCTACCACAGAACATGAACCAATAAAATCCTCTGATTGTAGATAATGTTTTTTTGTCAATCCATGACTACTACCTTGTATTTGATAAATAATGTTTTATATATGAAATTTAGCTTACCCTAGTCAATAAAGTATGACAAACCATGTATATACCTCTTTAATTGGGACACATCAGAGACATTATGCACCTAGTCTAACTTGGCAGCGAAATCCAAGTCATAAGAACCCTTTCATACCTTTCCAAAAATCAGAAATAGCCTGATGAACTTCCAAAATAGTTTTTCCAATGACTAAACATTTGTATACTATTCCAAGGTGATACATTTAGAAAAACATGATCTCCCTCATCAAACTCCAAGGGTGTCTATGTTTTAGGAATATGAATTATAATGCATTTGTACTATCTGTATAAACTGTTAGATCACTAGGACCTTCTCTATTAATACATTTAATAGATCATTCCCCATGATTGATGACTCACCAATCACGATCCATCAAAGAGGAGACCATTATACTGAACCATAAAAGGTCTTAAAAGGGTTACTATTAAAATAATATTGGTAGCTAATATTGTTTGAAGACTCTACTAATTGTCGGTGTCTAGTAAGAAATCCTGCAAAAATCCAGCATGCATGCCTGCAATATATCCTTGAGAACCTGAATAGTCCTCTAAATATAATCATCTTTATAAGGGTATAATTTCATAATCAAATTAAACTAGGAGTCAAAAACCTTCGACAAACTCCTTATAAAAATTCCTCTACAAAATAGACATGAAATGAGAATCATGGTCAAAGACAATAATAGAGAATACCACCAAAAAAACAACACAATTTCATATTTGTATAGAAATTTAATGCCCTTATATAAACTTTTCCACTAAATAGAAAGGAAATGAGATTAGTTCTCTAGTTGATCAGTGATCACCAAGACAACATCATGTCCCTTCACTGATCATGGAATTCAAATAACGAAATAATTTATTATGTTATCCCACTTCCACTTTGATACCTTTATTAGTTGGATAAAACAAATGAGAACATGGTCCTCAACCTTAACTTTAAAATAAGTGAGGCACCTTGATATAAACTCTAAAAAACATTTATGTGCGCCTAACCACCATTTTTAATGCATAATATCTAGATACATTTCATCATGTTATGATGCACCACTAGACAGAAGGTGTGAAAGTCCTTCAACACCTCTTTGTAATAATTTTGGAACAACTATCTAGCCATAAAAAAGGATCACATTCCCCCCACCATTATAAAATCATTGTAGTAAATTTCTAAATAATATATGATGTTTTAGAATCACATAGAAAATATCTACATGTTGATCCTCCATTATCTAGTGAAGAAATGTAAAATCCACCACCATCGATCAAAAACAAGTTATAACTTTTTCTATCACCATAACTAGTTGAATTAAGGCTAACTGTTCAAATATATCCTTTATTAGTAGAGCATGGGATTTCCTACTAATGGAATTAGGAAAAAAATTTCCCTTCCATGGAGTTTAGACTATCTCAAAGAAATTTTCCTGAGGAATGTCCAAATATCATCAATACCAAAAATTGAGGTCTCTCTATGAGAATATTTACTTGAGAATATTTTGATCTATGCTGAAAATAATATTCTCACTAAGAACACTATGTTATCATATCTTCAAGGAAAACCCCTTAAATAGTATCTCCAATTCATGGTTTTTATTTTTCTTTTCACGTTTCCTTAGATTCTTAAACATGTAATCAATCATGTATCATATTTGTATTAACATTTATCTAATCCTATACTAGTAGGGATCACAATACACTTCATAATAACTCCCTATTTATGAAACCATAAAACTATGGATTTGTTCAACATCATATTTAAATACATGAATGATTCTACGAAATTCATAGAATAGATGAATGGTTAATAGTTTTAGGAATGTTATATCATAGTGTCTACATTATAAGATAAATATTCAACAAATCTATATTAATATACCACAAACCCAAAGAAAATAAACACCTCAAACAATATCTTGGGTGGATCACAAGACATTATAGCCTCAACCTTCGTGAGATCAACATTAAAACTACCAAATGAAATCACATTCCACAAAAATAAATCTTAAAAACCATGAAATTATACTTTGTGAAATTTCTATATAGACAATACTTATGAAGTAAGCCTTGGAAAATCTATAAATACTCAAAAATATCTTGGTCCTATTGGGAATAAATTAGGATAATATTATTAAAAACCATCATGTAATATTCTAAATAAGGATAAAAGATTCAATTTATTAGTCTCATGAAAAGTATTGGGGAATTATTCATGTTAAAAATCATCATTAAAGACTCGTAGTGGATATAGTGACATAGTAACATCATCTTTGTGATATCCTCCTCACAAGCTATAAGTGTGGGATACCCAAAACTAATATCAATCTTTATAAATCACTTCTCACATTTCTGAATCAATAATAAGTCATTAATCCCTATAAGATTTTATTTATTAGATATTTTCACATGGCTTAAGTGGTATTAATCCTTATAAATCATCAAATAGTCATACTCCATGGAAAATAGTATAAAAGTTGAACAATCCGACACATTGAGACTAATAAAGTATTTCTATAGAAGATCCTTTAACTACACCTTCACTCACTCAACATGTTTGGTGAAATTTGATAAGTTTTTCATGATATCGATGTGGTATAAGGGTGAAAATAAATTTCAAAATTGACCAACTGGTGAGTGTAAAACCTTTATAATTCCACTAGTAAAATTATATATACTCCTCAACCACTACTAGAGTAATACAATCCACTCCATCAGTCATGCACCAAACCTAGCTCATTAAAACTGGGTAATCATCTATAATCTCCTAGGGTATTAAATTTATTATATGATATGTGGAACCAACTCACCTGTGATGGTGAATCTTTACCTGACATCTTTATAACATATCATTATATGATGGTAGTAATATACCAATCGTGGAGTACGGATAACCAATCCATTAGAACAATGACATTGTATGTCCTCATATCCACCATGATGATATCCAAAAAAATATCCCTTCAATGAGTAATATCATGTTATTGGAATATGCTTGTAGGACAATCATAACCACTAGTAGGAGTCGATAGATGGAATTTTAGAGATAGTGGAACTAATAGTATCTCCAGATCTCAAATGAATGATAAAGAAAAGAATGATTCACACCAATATTAATGTGTATGAGTAATAGAGTAGAAAATATATAGATCATACCAAAAACAATTTCAAGTTTCACTTCCTCAAATAAAATTATTATGTTCATATGAAATATTTCCTAACCTCATACACCATATACCTTTTATGGCCATCCTGAAGGTGGTTATCGTGGAAGTGGAACAAAGCTTTATCGTAAAACCCTCAGTTTTTTTGAAATATTTTATTCAAATAAAGTAATTTTATTTTTATAGCTTTTGTTACATGGAACAACATTTTAATCTTTCACTACATGAAATACAAGGTTAGGTTTTGTTACACATGACACTGAGTTTTAACAAAACCATAATATATTATTAATACAGTTATTCAAGAGTGACCTCTATAACCCAGTCATAAAAAATAGTAAGATGAATATAAATAATTAATTTCGTAATATTATTTAAAATTGTATTATATAAAGAAAATAGATTGATAAAAAAGTGATTTATATTTGTTAATGTCATTACATGTTTTGAAAATATTATTTTCTCAAAAAATTGTTTTTTTAACATTAATAAAATTAGTTTATAAAACGTTTATAAAAATAATTGGATAAAATATAAAGAATTTTTAAAATCATAATTCCAAATATATCATAGGGTGAATTGTTTATATTTTTATGAAATGTTTCATTTTTGATGAACAGTGAAAAATAATGAATTTTATTTGAAAATTTCGTTTATGTTTAATTTATTTATTATGTTAAATTTTCAGTTAATTTTTTTAATGTAAAAAATATATTATTAATTCAATAATTAATACAATTTAGGTATTTTTAATTAATTTAATGTTGAATTTTGTTATCAAAACATTGTGAACTTTTGAATATTTTCTCTTTAAAAACATAATTTCTCATTGGGTCTACGGGATTAACTTAAAATTTAATTTGGAAAATTATGTGAATATAATTTTCAAAAATGAATTACATATATTTAATTATTATAATATAAATTACCTATTAAGTTCAGAATACATTTTTTATAAAACAAATAGTAAAAACAGTAAAAATTAATTACTACGGTTAAGGTAAAAATTGGTTTACTAAGGGGTTAAACTAAATAGATTAGGGTTAAAATTACATATAATGTTATCTAAAAAACTATTTAATGGCCATATTTCAAACATTCACCAATATTATTCTATAATGGATCATTATGAACTATTTTGACATGTAAAATATGTGGGACCACTTAATTCTTTTCAAAAATACCAAGTGTGTCCTATCCCCCTCTTATAAAAGGGCGCATTCTCTCCTCTATTAATTATACATTAAAACCATTTTAATTGGGAAAATAACTTCCAAAATAACTTTCCAAATTCCATAATCTCAACCTATAATCCTTATTTTGGATATAAATCTAACCAATAAAGGATTTTGGTGCAAACCTAAGGAGGACACCTAAAGAAGATATAACATTCATCAACGAGTGTTTTTGTTTTATTTCTTACACCACCTCATTAAAATGTTTTTATACCATGAATAAAAAATAAAACAAAAATATTACATATACTAAAATTTGTTTATGTTGTGTTCATGAACTTCAACCATCTCCACTTCCATCAATTTGGTTATGAAATCATTATTAGGGTACGGTGAACTAAAGTCTCCCGAACCGATGTCATTATTTTTTCACTAACACCTATCAAGGATGGTTATAAGGATAGATTAAATGACTATATATAAAAATTATGATATTAATATTCTTTCAGAATTATTATGTCTTAGATACCTTCATAATTTCCATTTTTGGGAATACGATAACATCGCTCGTGGGTACGACGGACTGCCACCTTGCCAAGCGATGTGATTCATTCATCATTTACATAGAAGTTAATAAGGATGGGTTAAATGAATATATGTGATATATAGGAAATAAAAAATAATTATTTAAGGTTAATATATCATTATATTTCATTCATTAAATACAAATAGATAATTGAAACATCATTCATGTGAATGTACATCCTACCATCTCTATGAACGATGTATTTAATTTTCTATAACTAAATTTTATAGATTACTCTAAATATAGATATAATGAATATATATAAAATTTATATAAATTATGAAATTATGGAGATAATGAAATCATGATCAAAATAGGAAGACCAAAAATCAAAAATCAAAATATATAATAAAAACAAATAAATTATTTCTTAAAACAGTACTTTTACATGGAATTGTTATCAAATGAGTAATAACATCTAATAAGAAAATCATAGGTGGTATGATATATCTAAATACAGTTCATTAATTTGTTTATAATAAACATATATTTATTATACAATAGTTTTGAACATGTATTAATAAATCCAATACTTAAGGTAATAGATTTCTAATCTCTCTTTTATTTTTGGGAGATATATGTAAATTCACCACTGGTTTCATTTGTGGGGTTTATATGCTAATCCTTTGGCATGTTATATAATAAATACCATTTTATTAATGATATTTAATGTTTAATTTTATTTTATTATTTATTTGTTATTATGATTCACAAGATTACTAATGTGGTAAGGTATTTTGGTCTCAATTTTACTTCTTTGAGATGTACATTATGTTTTATACCTGTATTCCTTCAAGAGGTGGATATACATACCCTTTGACATGTAATTTCATGAATTTATTTATCATTGTGTTATTTTAGTACCCATTTTATTTTATTCTATCATGGGTATTATGATTCATTGTTTCCAAAGTGGTAAAGATTTTATGTTACAATCTAGTCATTTTTTCAGGATTGTGTATGATTATTTCTTAGATGATAAAATATTATGATCCACTCTCAAGAAGTAACAAAATTTTACAATCCCTTATTATTTATGCTATTATATAGTAATATTACTATTTGACCACTCTTTGTTACTTTAAAAATAGATAAAATGTTTTTAAGAAAATATGCCTTTATTTCTCTCTTCAATCGAAAAATCATTTTCATCCAAAACCATGTTTTATAAAAAAAATGTTATAAAAAATGTTGTATTATTATCCTATGATTTTTTAAATTAAATTTTACCAATTTTTAAATTTTAAAAAAAATATTTTTAATGGGATCTTCATTTTATTTTCCAAATAATTCTTATTTGCATTTTACCAAAAAAATGTAAAAGAAATATTTGTTTTAATTTGTACATCATGGACAAAAATTCCCATCATCATGAACATTATTTTTTTGAATATTCCTTTATATGTTTTCAATTTTATTTTCAAAATATAAAAAAATTATGTTTTAAACAGTGTCTCACAAATCAAAAAAATATTTTCCACAATAAAATGTTTTAAATAATTAATCAAATTCATTTTCCATCTAGGATGAATCTCTTTGATGTTATATATTCTTTGTGGGGGACATGATCCAAGATACCATTCTTATTATTTATATGAATATTTTATCAATATGATGACATGAGGTTATCAAATACCATTTCACATCCATGGGTTATAACATGATAAAATTATAATAAAATATGCACATTTTTTATTAGGTTATTCTATAATGAAATGAATAAAAAACTCTATGTTTTCAACAAGTTATGATGTGATGAAATTTTTATGAAACCCATTTTGTTTTATGTATCGTGATATGATGCATTTTTATGCTATTTTTCACGTACGAATATGGTATTCATTATGAGATTGGTGGGACCTAAATTTACCCCCAATGCATTGGTTAAAGATTTATATCTCATTATATCGGGAATATTGGAATACAGTGTGAACCTAGTTCAGTAATGGAATTTTTATACTATGGTAATCCTATGAGGTAACCTTGACTACTATAATGGTTTAAGGATTAAACCCATTCCACTATGATATACTTGGAAATGTACCTTGACTAATATGGAAAAAATACATATGTTTATTCCAAAAATCGATGTCTTCTGCTAATGTTTGGCTCTCATGGATCATGATTTTTTTCCATTGTGATTCTTATATTATAAACTACCAATATTCATTCTATGACTCAATATTAAGATATTTGATATGTAGTGTATGGTTTTAAAATTTTATAATCATATTCTTATAGTCTTACTTTTATCTTATGATTATGCAACACCCTTGTTTACCCTTATTGTTTATCTGAGCTCACCATTTCTTATCATTTTGTTCCCCATGTTATGAAGAAATTTGTTACGTATGATATATATAAGAATGTTTCTTTTATGAAGGTAATATTGGTAGATGATTTATTTTACCTATGGACTAGTTTTTTATGTTACTAAATTTCCAAAGACACTAAAATATTAGGGTCCCTATGCATGTTTAGGTGTAATGTAGTGAATATTTATCAAAAATAATATAATACCATTGTATGATAAGTTATTGACACTATAGATGGAATTATAGGACAGGTTTTGTTTAACTTTAGAAACTAAGATGATAAATACATAACATGATATCTAAGGACATGTCTAAGTCTAAGGATGAGTCAAAGTATAGAAAAATGCCCAAGAATTTTGGGGATGGATAAAGTGAGTGGTTTCCAAGAAATTTCATCCCTGTATAGATACTAAATATGGATGTTCCTCTAGTATAAAGGTACCTAGGTGTAATAAATCGGAAAAGGGAATATTGAGCTAGACTCAATCATCACTCGGTACAAGACAAATGTCCTTGTTTCACATCTGGTTTGACACTCCAATGAAATATTCTTTGGAAATTCATAAACTCTTTACAAGCCATAATGAAGTATTTAAATAGATTATGACCCTGAATAAACTAGAATAAATTTAAGGTGTCATTAATTAATGATATTTCCAAGATTTAGGAATCCTATAAGTGATTTTTTATTATTATGTGGCTCTATGTCAAGCTTATTGTTTCTTATACTATGGTTTTTTTTGTTTTGTGAATGGTTGGAACATGAAATAACAATGTTATTGAATAGTGCGATGTAAAATTAAATAATTGTATTCATGAGCATCCAAATATTATGGGTCAATGAATAAAAAATATCACTATTATGATCACATAACTTTCTCAAGCTATGAATAATGATGTACTTCCAAATGAACAAAATAGGGAACAACATTCTGTTGATTCCTTCATGAGGAAACATCCACCATATTTATGTGGGCCCAATAATCCATTAGTTTCTAAAAAATATATCTAAGACACAAAAAATATATTTTCCATTATACAGTGATTGGATCCTAAAAAATCATTATTTTTCAACTATTTGGAAGGTGGTGTAGATAAATTGTGAAATCTTATCAAGAATTTGATGAAATAGGATTAAAATAAATCTATATAATGAGGTAAGTTCAAGAACATAATTTTTATTAAGTAATCTCCCTGTATTATCTATAAAAATATTAACAAGGTATTTCATTAGTTAAGAAAAAGATGATGAATTTTTTGGAACATATAAGAAAAATTTTACAAGACTTGTTAGGTATGGTTCGGGTTTTATCATCCATCATAATATAAGGTTAATAAATTATTCAGTTTCATAAAACCAAGTCTCTAAATAGTGTTATCCATAAGGGACATCAGTAGCTATGAAGATATTGTTTTATGTTCTATGATGGTGGAAATGTATGTTGTATTAATGTATCAATATCATGGATTTGATAAGAAGAAAAAACTAGAATTCAAATGAAAATATAATAACCATGGAGAGAAGAAGATGAAATTTCCAATATAATCAAATTATGGGAAGAAGTATATAGTTAGTTTTCTTAAGGGAACTAGTAAATGTTTAAATTGTAAAATAGAAGTTCATTGGGAAATTTTTAAATTATGGGAAGATGTTAAATAATGGGGTGAATAGAGAGAATTGTGCACACAATGAACCAACCACACCCTAATGATTCAAACGAAACAAGTATGGGTACTATTCTAACTAGTATGCAAATATAAAGGTTAATGTGGATGATCTACATCAGAAACCTCTTAATCCAAGAGAAAAATGAAAATATCTTATGATCACTATTTTTGATGTGGGGTATCCTAATGGAATTGTGAAAGGTATACTTACTATCTAGTATAGAAATGATAATGTATAATTTGTCTCTGGATATACCTTGTCTTTCATATCTATAAAATTTCATAAGTTTATTAAGATTCCAACCAAATGATTATATTTAGAATTGGCAATGAAAACTACTAATGGTAAGCTGACCACATCCCTAGTATATGATTCCTCTCCAGTTGATTTTGGTGGAAATATTCTTACTAAAAGTCATTTCATTCTTCCACAGGTTGATTTTGACGTCATCCAAAAGCATGGAATGGATTTCTCAACTTAAATCACTCATAAAATTTCATGGAAGTGAATTCATGTTTGATATTAAAAATAAAACTTTGATTTTTTATCAATGGGACTATAGGTACCAACTTCTGAAGGATATCACATCCATTATAGGGGTATTAATTTCCATTCTAAATGGGTATTTGTCTCACATGGTGGGAAATAAACTTTCCATTATTGATATTCCTATTGTGTGGGAATTTAATGATATCTTTCCCAAAAAATATTATCCTTCTATGAAAACCTAATGTTTATTTCTCAATAGAACTCATATCGGATTCTATAATAATTTCAAAAAAAAAATAACTATAGAATAGACCTAATTGAATTCTACAAATTGATGAAGCAACTTAAGGAAAACATTTCTAAGGGATTAATTTAAACAAGTGTCACCATGGGGTGAACCTATACTTTTTTTTAAAAGGAAATTTGGATCAATGAAACTTATGTGTTGATTGTTGGGAGATGAACAAGTTATCAAGGAATATTATGTATCATCTTCCCCCTATTGATTACTTGTTTGAACAAATTCCCAAAGCACGATAATTTTTTATGATTGAACTTCGTTTAGGATATCCTCAATTGGGGATCAAGAATAAGAATATACCCAAGTCATAATTATACAAAAGGTATGGACACTACAAATATATAGTGATGTTATCCATTCTTACTCATTCTCCTACAATCTTCATGGATTTAATGAGTAGAGTATTTATATATTACCTTCATCAGTTTTTGGTAGTCTTTATTGATGATATTGTTGTCTATTCAAAGAGTAAGAATGAGAATGAATACCACTATATAATTTTACTAAAGACCATAAGGAACTATAAGTTGTATGGAAAATTTACAATGTGGGTCTTTTTTCAGTAAAAAAATCATTTTTTAGGTTATATAATATCAAGAGATGGTATATCAATATATCGTTCAAATATTGAGGCTATTGAATGTTGACCATGACCGACCACAATAACTATGATCCATAGTTTTCTTGGTTTAACTGAATATTATTGACAGTTCTGGAAGAATTTATCATGACTATATTATCCTATAATGAAGTTAATTTGGAAGGGATCCATGATCCTTCGGACAAATGAATGTGAGAAAAAATTCTCGGAAATGAAGAGAGTATTAGTTAGAGAACATGTTATTATATTTACCTATAGCGGAGAAGTGGTTTTAATATATACTAATACATACAATAAAAAAATGGGATATGTTATTAATTTTAATTAAATGGGAATGATAAAAAATACTCAACTCATTATTTGGACTTAAATATGGCAATGTTTTCCTTAAATATAGTAATGATTTATCTTTATAATGAAAAGTGTGATATATAAACCAATCATAAAATTTTAAAGTGTATATTCTCATAGTTGTATTTTAAGATTCACCAAAGAATATTGTTAGATATGATCAATGATTATGACTAATCAATATATTACCACCCAAGGAAAACGAACAAGGTGGTTGATGCTTTGAGTCAAAAGGATCATTATAGCTTATCCATGATGAGGATTACAAAAATACAAAATGTCTGGACTTAAAAATGATGGATATAGAAATCTTGAAGGAAGGGGAAAAATATTATTTTACTATCTTAATAAATATTATCTTTTTATTATTAAAAACCTTTTTAAGGGGAAAGTGAGAAACAACAAGGTTCACCCAAAATAAACACTAAAATAAACCAATAATGAATTAATGGAAAACATAAGCGTACTCAAAGAAATCTCCCTAAATAATTTCAATGGAGGAGTGGTTACTTGTATGTCTAGATCATCTTTAATAAGGTCTTCAAAGTGATATAATAGTTTTTCCCATGTTAGAATGTACTCTGTTTTGTTGAGATTCGCATCATTCATTCCACTAATTGGTTTAAGATCTTTTCTTTCTCAATTGAATGTTCAACCGTATATCCAAGTAAATATTGAAGTTCTATAGAAGGAAGATGTAGAGATGAAGAACGTCAGAAATTTTCTATATTGTAACCATGATTATGATGATATTACAAGGTTTGAGAACAATGTTTTTTCTATACATACGAAATTTTAATAAGGATTAGTTCTTCATTCTCTATTCAGTCAACAAGTATAGAGTTGTATAGAGATTTGAAAGAGTACTTATGGAGGGATGGAATATGGAGTGAAATCGTAGAGTTTGTATCTCAGTGTATGGTATGTCAAAAGGTTATGTTTGAAAGGCCTAAATATCATAGGAATCTACATCCATTACCCACACCATAATAGAAATTGGAAAATATCAACATGGATTTTGTTGTTGGTCCCCCCAAAAAACATAAAGGGTATAATTATTAATGTGTTGTATTTGTGACACCCAAATACATTAAAATATTTTCATTTTAGAATGAACATTATTATTTTCTAGATTTCTTTAGATGAAACATAATGTTAATCATAGTGTATACACAACACTGAGTTACCTTCTGTAACATGCAACACTATGTTTTGCAAGCATTTAAAAGAACACCTATTTGAAAATAAATTTTTTGAAATTCTATAAATTTAATTTTACAAGATAAACTTCATTTTTTTGTAATTTAGAATTTTAACGTTATCTTAGGGTGATTTTATTGTATTGATTAGAAATGTTTTATTTTTTTATGAATAGTGAAAAATATTCCATTTTAGTTTAAAACTGGTTTTTCATTTAAAAATATTGTTAATGTTATATTATATATTAAATTGGTTATTAAAATAAAAATAGATTAATTAAACATATATTAATCCAATTTAGTTTGTTTGAATAGTTTTTATATTGAAATTTGATATGAATACTTATTGAACTTTTGAACATGTTTACCTTAAAACCCTCTCTTTCGCCACTTCTGTGGGATTAGCATTAACCATAATTTACCCCCAACTATAAATTCAATTTGAAAAAATTGAAAAACATACTTTTAATAAGTATAATAATTTTATTCTAATAATATCAACTTAGTTTTTATCAAAAAATATTAGAAAACTAAATAAAATGAATTTCAAATATGAAGGTAATGTTAATCTTAACAAGGGACTAAACAATAAACATAATGTCCAAAATAAATTATACACTTATAAAAAGGATATTGTATTCCAATATTTAGAAAATATACCCTTGTCTTTATAATTTTATCAGTTAGTGGGAAACATTTTAATGAAATTTACCTATTTGATAAGTTAAGTGAGGAAAAGGAACAAAAAGGTACTTTCCTTACCTTTAATATTGATAAAACATTGGGATATGAAAAAAAACATTTTTTTCGATTATAATTATCCATTTTAAATATAAAGGTGTTATTTTTATCAAAAAAAATTATCACTGATTTTTAGAGAAGAATTGGAAACATTAAATGCTTAAGAAACCATAACGTTGTGATTACTTAGAAAATAATTAACTAAAATAAATGAACCTATAAACATTAAAAGTGAAATAAATTTATTTAATTATTGTATTTAATTATTTTTTTAGAAGAATATATGATTTTAAATAGTTTTTAACTAAATAAATATGAATTTTAATATTTGTTTGATATTTTTTAATTAGAATTAAATAAATAATGTCAAAATTGCTTTAATATTATATTACAATAAATGATATTTTATTAAATAATTTAAAATTAAAAAATATTATATTATTCCAATTGATTTCCCAGTGTAAATAAATATTAAATATGGTATATTAATGGACCAATTTATCTTTTATAATTGACAAATTGACCCATATATAGTTGATACCTTATTTTCCATAGTCCGGGTTAAAGAGCTATTTTTGCATGTTACATGCACCTGTTTTAAAATTAATTTCCAAAAAATATGAGATTTAAATTTTGTAAATTATATATAATATTTATAATTTAGTGTGTATATAATTTCAAATGAATATAACCATAATTTAATCTTAATTTTTCAATTACATGGGTTGGATGGGGCCCATTATAGCCCCTCAATGAATTAGTAGGATTCATGGGACAAGATAGATATGGTTTTTTTGAGCCATTACCAACTTATTATATTCATGAAATAAATTCATGACAATATTAGATTATTTTCATGAAGGATTGAAAATATTATATTCTTTTCATAAAGCCTGGACAATAATAGATTATGGGCATGATGTCTTGACGATATGTTTTAGATATCAATATTTGTGAATTTTTTCCTTATGTATTCATTTATTATTATTCAATGTGGTAATTAAATTATTTATGATATCCTTGGTAAATTACCATTCTCAGATTATTGATTAAATTTCATATGTTCCAGTTATCTACCATTCCATATATATTATTCCTTATCAAATTATTATAATGCCATATGATATTAGTTATTTTACTTTCCATGTTGATTTACTAACATTGATTCATTATTTTTTTATAATTTATTACCCTTATTGAGAATTTGATCTCACCCTTATTATGTTTCCTTACCCCATGATTTGAAGAGGAATCCTTTAAATGAGTTTCAAGGATTATGTTCATTTCATTTTATTAGTAAACATGTTTTTATTTTTCATTTCTTGATATATTATGGTTATCATGTTTATAATATATATATTTAAACATTCTAAACTAATAAATCCTCCTAGATTTCATTACCTGAAATGATGCCAATGTAATAAATTATTTCACCAGATCCGAGCTTCTAGGGTCGGGGTATTACATTTGGTATCAAAGGAAGTTTTGTTGAAACCTTGAAACTGTATTTAGAAAAAATTAGATTACGGAAAATAACCCTAAGATATACTTTTAGGACAATTATCAAATGATAGTATAGAATTTTGGTGTGGTAGATATTATGTGGTTCTTCATAGCAATAAATCTCAGTCCACATACTACATGTGGATGTGGTTCTGGAATAGATATACCTAGGTGTAAAAACTCCAACAAGGTGTGTATGGCTAGACATGACATAACCTAGTACATGAAAACAGGCCTTACGTCACACTAGGTTAGACACTCTTGAGTTTTATGCTTAGGATAATTCAAATTTTATTTCCAAACCATTATGAAGGTTCAAAAGTTACCCCCAAATAAATTATGTTTACAATTATTTGATTAGATATGTATAATTTTTTTCAATTTATTTTTAGTGATATTCCATATTTATAATTATTCAATGTTCCTAATTTTATGAGATAATATATTCTATTCTATTGTATATAAATTTAACCTAGTAGTAATAAATGAATCAACACTTGTGTTCAATGGAGAGGTTTCCCTACTAATAAATTCAATATAGTTGGTATGGGAATTGATAATGTTATGGATATATTGGGGCATCTTAACCAAGTTATGACAGGTAACCATTTTTGGATTGAGAAACCTATCCAACAATTATACACTACTTTGTTGGGTCTCTTTATGTGATAGAGGACCCCTTTCATTAGAGGGAATACTATTCCAATTATAGTTGTGATATGGATTAATTCTTTGGAGAAGATATTGGTGGTGTTGATTTGTAGTGAAAAGAAAAAGGTTACACTTTAATTTATTTTAATAGATACGATCTAAATTTATGGTGGTCATTGATACAAAATACATAGGAAAAGAGGAGATTGTACCCATTGAATGGAAATATTTTAAGGATAAATTCTTTTTTAAATAATTCCTTCATGATAAACAAATTGAGATCAATATAAATTTACTTATATTAAAGAAAAAGGTGGAAGAAATTGTTGTGGATTATGAAGTTACAATTACATGGTTATAAAGGTAGGCTAATGATTTCATAAATAATATGGAATGCATTATTGAATATTTCTTTGAAGGTATTATTCTAAGTGTCCCAAGGCGATTGTTGCCTCAAAAAAATCCCCCTATGATGATATAGTTCTATATGCTATCAAGACTGATAAATAATTCTCCAATCCTTGTAGAATTAAATGGAAGAGGTAGATGAAGAGGATAGTAAAGAAAAATGTGTATAAAGATAAAAATGGACAGAAGGATTTACCGACATGTGATAATTTTTGAAGGAAACACCTTTGTACGTGATTAAAAGGGAATGGAGTTTCATTAAAGTGTGGAGAAAAGTCCACCATGCTCGAGATCGTAAGGGGAAGAAATAATCATATAATGTTTAATTATTCAACTATAATGACATAGGTAACTATAAAAATCAAGGCCTAGAGTTCCAAGAGAGTATACCCTAGAAGAAGCTAAGGAGTCAAGGACACGCTTATGTTATAGAAACAACCGAAGTGGAATGACGATTTTACTTCTATATTTGCATCTATGAAATATATTCTAAAAGTATATTTTGATGATTTTCATGAAGTATGATTTATGAAATATATAGGGATTGTATGGAAGAACTTTTTTACTATTTTTTCAGATCATATGTTGAATGATACAAAAAAAAGTGATTCGATGGAATGTTAAACATTTTCGAAAACACATGGATGATGGAAAGATAAACCTTTATTTTTTTCTGATTATAAGATAATGATTTGGGATAAAGAGATGGTTGATATAGATGTCATTAATTTTATACTACTTAATATAACGAAGATGATTATAAAGTGTTAGATCAATATCTTTATAAATATTTATCCATTTAAAAATTTGTTTATGTTGAATTTTGGATGAGGTTCTATAGATTATTTTATTACATCACTATATGATGTATCTTTTGATAAGAGATGAAGTAGAAACCGTTTATGGTTCAATTGATGGAAGATATTGTGAAATAATTTCACCAATCTAGAAAAAATTGTCATCAAACAAAAATGTTTCCCTATTGTGAACATTTTTTATGATATCAAGGACCTTTATTCACACATTTGGGTTATGGTTTTTTCTATAACTTTCACCTAAACATATTCTCTATCACTCTATATCGGAACATGATTATTAAATTTCTATTATACATCCAAATTTTCACTAATGTTCTTCTATTATAAATCCTTGTTTTGTGGTGAAAATCACATTTCATTTTCCATCTAATTAATAATATGTATTACTAACCTGATTAATGATGTGGGTCTTTCAACAATAGTATTTTCAATCATTAATCCCTTTATTACTGAGATAAAGTTTGAATTCTGAGGATGAAATTTATTTAATGTGTGGAGAATGTAACACCCCAAGGCTTTAAAAAATTATTATTTCATAATAAAAATTAATTTGTTGATATATTTCTTTATAAGAAACTCTATATTAATCTTTCGCTACACAAAACAGTGATTTACATTACGTTACATGAAAGACCGAGTTTTATAACCTTATAATGGTACACCTATTTTATAACTAAATTCTGGAAATTCTATAAATTTTATTTTTCAAAATGAAATTTAGTTTTTAATTCATTATTTCAAAATTATCTTTTGGTGAATTTTTTGTTTTTTAATTTGTTTCTTTTTTGTATGGATAGGGAAAAGTATTTTATCTTAGATAAAAAATTCCATTTAGTTTAAATAATTATTAATGTTAAATTATATTTTAAATTAGTACTTAAGATAAAATTAGATCAATTATATATATATTAATATCATTAAGTTATTTAGGATCATTTTTATATTTAAATTGGATATAAAGAGTTACTGAAATTTTGAACGTTTTCACTTTAAATAAATCTGATTTCTCATAATGTTTGTGGTATTAGTGTTGAACATAATTTAGCAACTCATATAAATTTAATTTTGAAAAAAAATACATATAATGTTTTAACAATTTTAATATTTTTATTCTAATAATATTAATTTTTTTCGACCAAAAAAATTAGTACAAATAATTAAAAGTAATTAAAGCAATTAAGGTAATATTCAGTTGAGCATGGGACTAAACCTTAAAATTAAGGGCCCAAATAACCTAGATAATTTTAAAAATACCATTTACTCCTAATAGTTCAATCATATTCTCTTTTTTTCAATTTTTATGAGTTATTGCGACAGATATTAATGAATGTTCCCTATATGATAAGTTAAGTGGGGAAAAAAGACAAAAAAAACTGAACTTTCCTTACATTTAACATTTCTAAAACAACGAGCTATAGAAAAAACATATTTCAAGTTATAAATATCATTTTGAAATATAAATGAGTAATTTGTATCATAATAATTTATAATTAATTTTTATTGATTAATAAGATACATTAAATTCATAATAAATAAAAAATGTAGTGATTATTTAATTAAAAATTAACTAAAATAAATAATACTATAAATATTATAAATGAAGTAAATTGATTAAATTATTATTTTTAATTATTTAATTATATTAATATATCATGTAAAAAATCTTTGAACAAATTGAATATAAATTCCATTATATTTTAAAAACTTTTAAATTAAAATCGAACAAATAATGTCAAAATTGACATTATTGTAATTTTACAACAAATGATATTTTATTAATTCGTTTAAAATTTTAAAAAATAATATATTATTCCCATTGATTTTTAAGTGTCAATAAATATCAAATATGGTCTATTAGTAGACCAATTTATCTTTTATAGTTAATATATTTACCAGCAGGTAGTAAAAACATTTTTTGTATGGTGTCAGTTAAAGTAGTGTTTTTACGCGTTATATACGCTTGTTTTAAAATAAATTTGAAAAAAATATCAGATTTATATTTTTTTTAATTATAAATAATATTTATAATTCATTGGGTGTATATTTTCTAAAAAATCTAACCTTAATTTACTCTTAATCTTTAAACTAATTGGGTTTGAAAATTAGTTACCTAACTGAAAAATCAAAATAAAAAATATAAGGAAACTTAAATACTAGGTAATGAATTTATAAAAATTCACTTCATTTTGTGGGTTGGAAATTTGGATCTAACACACTTTCACTTTAATCAATTATTTTTCCATTTTTTAATCCCATTAGGTAAGTGAGAACTACTAATAGTGTTTCCTTTGGGTTATTACAAGAATGAAACACACCCTCCATTAGAAAGAGGAATTCACTCTTCGCCTTCCTCACACCTATCAAGCCACTTTGTATCATAAAATATCTAACAAAGAGTCTCTAAAAATCCCACTAATAACCATATAATCATCAATTTGGTAAAAAATCATCCATGGAATCCCTTCGGTGAAAACCAAAAAGAGTTATCCAAATAACAGATAGCATACTTTCTCAAGAAACATTGTCATATTTTGTAACGCCCCGACCCCAGTTACCCAGAGTTGGTGCATTATTGTGTAACATTGGTATGATCACAAAGATTAAGTCTCTAAATACTGATTAGTTTAGTATCCTTGGAAACACTAGATACATTCATAAATGTTACATTACATCATAAAGTGAAAAACTACAATAACATAGTCTCCATAGTCCACACTCATATCTCCTTCAGACTTTCCCTGTAGGTCAGTCATAAAATATTTCTTTACATCCTGGGAAAAATAAAACATAGAAAGGGGTGAGCTCAAATGCTCAGTAAGGATAACAATATAGCGGAAGCTTTGATAAATAAACATCAACATTTAAGGAAATGTATAACTAAAACAAAGCCTTTTAAACTTGAACTTCAGCAAAATATGGAAAAAGTAAAATGAAATATTTCCATATACTTATTTACATGGATATTCTACAGGTCGAATAATCACATGCAATATCAATAACCACTTTCATAATAATGGAATTCATAATTCTAGACTATCATAACCGTGTAGCCATGGCCTCGTGCCAAGACTACAAATAAGATTTTGTCAAGGCCTCGTGCCAAGACACTAGTTTGTCTCATGAGACATTCCGATGCATCTAGGAGCTATAGGAGGCCCCACCCGTCACTTATTAACTCCAATGTATTCCTCATATGAACAGGTTTAAACATATCATAAACCATAACATAATCGTATCACATAAAACATGCATAAAGGAAACATAACATTTCCACATTTCAATCACAAGATATAAATACAACACATTGATATAATAAAAAAACACATTCAAAACCATTTTCAATACAAAAATAAAAGAAAATTAAAACTTTGTATTTATTTTTCATTTTAAAAAAATTTATGGCTTGTAGAGGAAGCCGAAACTCAAATAACGGTCATGACAGTGGAAAACTCGTTGTCACCACATACATACGACAAATAAAACATTCCTTTTTTTCATTTAGTAAAACGCTTCGTATAAAAATATTCCTTTTGAATAAATTTAAAAGTCAAAGGGGTTTATACACAGTATAAAAGAAAGTTGTGTATAAAACAAAATATGCCTCGATGAAAGGAGATTGAGACGAAGTCCCTACAAAGATCATTTTTTAAATAAAATAGATCTATTATGTGTATTCACTATAAGTACACATAAAGAAAGTACTAATACAAGATAGGACATAATAATATCATGAAAAAATTAGAAAGTACGAGATTAACCCAAAGAACAGAAATTTGGTTAAGAAGTTCCCTTACCTCGTGTCCGACTTGACTCGATCATTTTTTAACCTCCTAAATAATAAATTGGAGTTAATTTATACTTTCTTAAGAACCTTTTTCAAGTTCATTATTCCTTTTATATGACATATTACAATGTTATGAACATCATGTAATTATTTAAGTTAATAACGGTCATTTTGTCGATCTTTGGTACTTGAGTCAAAAATAAACTTCTTATAATTACAAGTTGTTCATGTGGTAAAATATCCATTATATAGACAATTATATTCATGATTTAGATATTATATATATCATATATATCCATTATATACATTCATTCATAATATTACGTAACATTTAGAGGTAAGAAATGAAATGCACCGTTCATGGAGACGGTAAGTCGTACGTACGCATGAACGCTACTTTCATTTCTATTTTGTATTTAATGGAATGTAATCATAATAGTATAACGGTGTATTATAATTATAGTATAATATCATATATAATATCATTTACTCCATCCTTTATACATCTCAGATATGGCATTAATGATTCAAATCACTTTGAGGGGGCAGTAGTCCGCACTTTCTAAAATGAAATTATCGTGTTTAACCATAATGGAAATAATAAAGGTATGCCATAAATGAGAAATACAGAAGAATAAGGAAAACATAAACATAATATATATCATATATATACATAGTTTCATTATAACGTCCACCATGAGAGTTGTCAAAAGAAGATTGAACAATCATCGTTTCGTGAGGCAGTAATTCACCACCCACAGAAACAGTATGTTCTTTAACCATTAGACGAAGGTGTGTGTAAGTTTAGCTAGAATAATTATCATAAAAACATCCTAGTATAATTAATATACTGTTTATGTTACAAAATAAAGGAATAAAAAGAGTTTAGGGGGTTGGAGAAGCAAAATAAAACAAAAGAACATAAAAGAAGACATTACCTTACAATCGGGTAACACTTTTTGATTTGAGCCAAGGCTTCCTTGGGAAGACTTCTGCCCAAAGTGAGGCTTCTAGGAGTAAGATAGGGAAGTTGAGAGAGTATTTGGGAAGAGTATGGCTGAGCCAAATGGCTTTGATGGTGTTAATAAGGTGGTAGAGGTGGGGGCCTTTTATAAGAGGAGAGGAGCTGCACTCTTGGAAGGTCGTGAAATGTTACATTATTATGAAGTGATATTCGGATTTAAAAGGTCCCACAATGATATATTTAGAGGATAAAGTGATAAGGTTTCGAAATATACCCATAAAATAGGTTTCAGACAAGTTTAAGTCCTATATTTTACATTATATTTTCATTTTATTTAAATCGTTAATTAATGAGGTAATCGCTACATCATCATGGTGTCATAAAAAAATTAAATTTATTTAATATCAAAAAATTATAAAGAAAATTACCATGATGTATGAAATATTTTTATCTTTCCAATTAATATTTATAGTCAAAATTTTAACTTATATAACCCTATGCAATAATTGTTTTAGTAAATTAACACATGTTTGTGACAATTTTATTTTTACTTTAAGTAAAAAGTTATTAATGTCATTTTCTTACCCAAGTGGATCTATGGGGTCCCCAAGTTGACCCATGGATTTTATTTGTCAGCCATGACTCATCCAATTAGGGTAGGACAAGTGTAATGTTAATTTCATATTTTTATAATATCATTTTTACCTTTAATTTCACTAATTACCTTTAATCGCGATTAATAAAACATAAAAGTTACTAGTCACCAATAATTATTTTAATCTCATTGAACCAAATTTTACATCCTAATGACAATTTTGTATGTTGGATTTTTTAAATTCAAATCACAGAGGTGGTAAAATTTCATAAAAATGAAAAATCATTTTTTTAACTACCACTTAGTGGTTTCACTATTCATCAAAAATCGATGTTCAGAAAAATACCAAAAATTCACCCTAAGTTATAATTTATATTCAGAATTCAAAAATTATTTCTAGTTTACAAAATTCCAAACATATAACTTGCATTAATTAATTTTATAATTAATTCCCGTTGTCAAAACAAATAGTGTGTTTTTAAGAAACAGTATATATCAAAAGATTGACACTCATTTATGTGCAATTTCAATGTGAAATTAATTATAATGGAAACCATTGGATAAAATAGTAAAAATATATTCTAATTATACTTTAAAACCACTCAATATTATAATTTATCACAATAAACGATTTTTATTAAAAAATTTGTTTTTAAGTATTTTTTTACTATTCATAGAAAATTGGAAGTTCTCAGAAAATTGGAAAAAATTAAACTTAGGATAATTTCGATATTCCGAATACAAAAATGAAGTCCATTTTGAAATATAAAATTTATATAACTTCAAAAATTTGGTATTACTATTTATAACGGCTACTTTGATTGGTCACAGTGTGTTAGAACTCGAGGTTGCGTACAACACATGTTGCTCTATTATTCAAAGAGAAGCGTACCATGGAAGCTTGGGGTGTTACATTCTCCCCTCCTTCAATAAATTGCGTCCTCGCAATTTGAAATTTTTCTTTGAATGTAAAAGGTTGAAAATAGAAAATACTTTTGTGGAAAACCCACATTGGAAATAAGTTTAAAAAATATAACATTAAAAGAAAGTGAGAGAAGTACAAAGGTCACCCGAGATAGAACATACTAGGATTATATAAAAATATGGATATGGGGGAGAAACAAACCATCAAGGTCTGATGGAGAGTTATAGAAAAAATGATTAGGAGAATGTTTAACTATAATAAAATCACAAACTTGTGATTGGTTAATCGATCATTGATTCCCCAGTAGGAAAAGTTAACCGAAAAAGTTTTTGTTTTAAGTTACCTTTCATATAGTTGAGGAATTTATTTAGGAGATTTAATAAGAACTTAGGAAATACACATACCTGTCATGTAGAATTTTATTCTTTAATAAATTTTTACCACAAACCCATCTTTTACTCAAGAAGATAATATAACTCAAAAATATTATATTTATCCTAATCGTACAAGGTTTCAAATATTAACAAATACCTTTTAAATTAGGAAAACTATTTTGTAATAACCAGGAAATTTTTGTAGGCTAGTGGTAGGTAATAAAGGCCTGTCGCACTATGGTTGTGGGTTCGATTCCAGTATCTTTGTCCGACGCGACGGGTTATCCCGCGACCTGCAGGTTTTCCTTTTCCTAAAACTATTGTATTATAATATTCAAAAAATATTCTTCAAAAAAATTTTAACCCTAAACAATACTATCCAAAGTTCAACTTAATCCATTTCAACCTTTATAGTTATCCAAAATACCTCTGTCCAGACTTTCTCTAAAATTTCTTTAAATTCCAAAATCAATTGTAACATTAGATTTCCCAAATAAATTAAAGTTTCTCTTATTTTCACATACTAAAAATATGATTACCTTCATTATATTAAAACCTTAATGAAAATAACATGTACTATAGTACAATCCTTATATATATTTCACATTATTCTAATAACCAGAATATAATCCTTGTGTCCAAAAGCAGCAATACATTAATTATTCCACTTCAACTGTAGTAACAGCATAAGATTGTCCTTGATCCCTTGGCCTTTTCTGAGGTATGTTTCCCTGATGCTTTGGAAATTCATTTGCATAATGCCCCATTTCCATACTATTGTTCATTCAACACTGATAGCCTCTTTCTTTCCCTTGCAATCATGAGCCTGGTGAAATTTTTCTCCATATTTATAACAAACTCCCATTCCTTTTAGGCAAGTACTATGGTGATTCTTCCCAAAATTATCACATAATAGAAAATCCTTCCTTCTATTTTTCCCTTTATCTGTCTCTTGTTCCACCGTTCTCTTCTTCTCTTGCTTTACTTTATTTTCATAAGATTTAGAGAATTCCTTTTCTGTCTTGATAGCACATGAGACAATATCTTCGTACGACGAGAAAGATTGTGAGACAAAGGCTCGACGGAGAAACGGTTTTAACCCATCAAAGAAATGATCATTCTTACTTCTAGGGTTACGTATATAATCTTCTTCATTCCTTGATTACCTTGTAAAGTTAGCCTCATTCTTTGTGACATTCTCATCCTCCTTTTGTCTCAGACTCAGAAATTACCTTTCCTTATCTGCTCAATGGTTACGAGGGAATTATTTTTCTAAGAAAAGCTCTTTGAACTCCCTCCATTCCATATTTTATACTTCATCATCTTCCTTCATGTTTTGAATCAGTGACCACCATTGATCGACATCTCCAGTGAGGTAGTAAACTGCCATGAAAACATTATCCCTTTCGCTACTCCCCAAGGCGTGAAATATTTTCTCTATGGAGTTTATCCATTTCTCAGCTCTAATGTATTTTTACCCCATTAAATGTTGGTGGTTGTTGCCTCATGAAACAATCTAACATTGATCCTCCATGTTGTGGATCAGGGTTCTTCATACGAGTAAGGTTATTATTCATAACCTGAGTGAATTGTCCCAGTATGGTGATATGTTGATCAGCACCAATTGTATCACTAGCTCCACTATAATTATCTTGAGCAGGGGGAAATCCCTACATGGAGTGCATGCATTGATATGGTTCCCATTCCTCCCACTAGGCTCCATTTATAAATAATGGAATAAACTAAATTAGTTTATGAATCAAAATACATAATTTCATTTTTGTAAAACACTTAACATAAATTGAACAGTTTATGGATATAATCCATAATCATAAAAAGGTTTTATTTGAGGAAGTATATACTCATAAACCCTTCATAATGGTTTGTAAAGAAAAGGATAATTATCCTAATCATATCCCCTAGGAGTGTCGTAACCAAGAGTGCATCAAGGCCCGTTGTCGTGCACCAGTTCCCATTCGAGTCTAGCTCAAAGCGGTATTTTCGGGCTTTACCCCTAGGTACATCTGTGCCAGAGCCGCCTCTACCTGCTCGTATCCAGACAGGGTTGTATTGCTCGGAAAACTCACAAAACCTCTATAATACTAAAATTCTAGGAAGTTATTCTATACTAATCGTCAAAGTCTATCTTTGGGCTACGTTCTCTAATCAGAGTTTATCTAAATCTAGCATCCAAGGTTAGTACTAAACTGCCTTTGATACCAACTGTAACGCCCCAACCCCAGTTACCCAGAGTCGGTGCATTATTGCATAAGATTTTCATGATCACAAGGATCAAGTCTCGAAAGACCTATTAGTTTAGTAGACTTGGAAACACTAGATACATTCATAAATGTTACATTACATCATAAAGTGAAAAACTACAATAAAATAGTCTCCATAGTCCACACTCATATCCTTTTCAGACTATCCTTGTATGTCAGTCATAAAATATTTATTCACATCCTGGGAAAAATAAAACATAGAAAGGGGTGAGCTCAGATGCTCAGTAAGGATAACAATATAGTGGAATCTTTAATAAATAAACATAAACATTTAAGGCAATGTATAACTAAAACAAAATCATTTTAAACAAGAACTTCAGCATAATGTGGAAAAAGTAAAATGAAATAATGCCATTTACTTATTCACATGGATATTCTACTGGTCAAATAATCACATGCAATATCAATAACCAATTTTATAATGATGTAATGCATAATGCCAGACTACCATAACCACGTAGCCAAGGCCTCGTGCCAAGACTAAAAATAAGATTTTGTCAAGGTCTCATGCCAAGACACTAGTTTGTCTCATGAGACCTACCGATGCATCGAGGAGCTATAGCAGACTCCACCCGTCACTTATTAAGTCCAATGGATTCCTCATATGAGCAGGTCTAAACATATCATAAACCATAACATAATCGTATCACATAAAACATGCATTAAAGAAACATAACATTTCCACATTTCAATCACAATATATCGATACAACACATTGATATAATAAAAAACACTTTCAAAACCATTTTCAATACCAAAATAAATTAAAATTAAAACTTTGTATTTATTTTTCATTTTAAGAAAAGTCATGGCTTGAAGAGGAAGCCGAAACTCAAATAATGGTCACAGCGGTAGAGAAGTCATTGTCGCCGCATACGTACGACAAAAAAATATTCCTTTTTGTCATTTAGTAAAACTCTTCGTATAAAAATATTCCTTTTGAAGAAATGTAAAAATCAAAGGGGTTTATACACATTGTAAAAGAAAGTTGTGAATAAATCAAAATATGCCTCAATGAAAGGAGATTGAGACGAAGTCCTTACAAAGATCTTTTTTTAAATAAAATAGATCTATTATGTTTATTCACCATATGTACTCATTAAGAAATTAAAAATACAAGATAGAACATAATAATATCAGGACATAATTGGAAAATATGAGATTAACCCAAAGAACGTAAATTGGGTTAAGAAGTTCCCTTACATCGTGTCCGACTTGACTCGATCATTCTTTAACCTCCAGAATAATAAACTAGAGTTAATTTATACTTTCTTATGAACCTTTTTCAAGTTCATTATTCCTTTATATGACATATTACCATGTTATGAACATCATGTAATTATTTAAGTTAATAACGGTTGTTTTTTCGATCTTTGGTACTTGAGTCAAAAATAAACAGAAGCATGGTTACTTTAATATGATCCCTCTATTGTAGTTGTAGGGAACCCAAAACACTCTTAATATTTCATTCCAAAAGAGGGGGAACCAACCCCTATGGAGGACCAACATCTCATTGTGTGGTGTGAGCATCAGTCAAGGGGGTTACCTACTCTAAATTTGTAGTACCTTTACACCATCACTATGGAGGGTTACCTAGTAAACGGATAACCAACACCATAGAATCAAAATGATATCAATGAGTTTATAACCCTATTTTCAACCATTTCTCATACAATCTGTCATCATATTCAAGAATATATAGAACAATAACCACTATAATTTCTCAAAAATAGGCCTTAACTAATGAAAATATAAACACTCTCTTGTTATTTGCAAAACATTCTCTTAAAGGAATGCTCATGCAACCAAAAAACCCCAAAGTAGAGAATATATAAAGAAACATGATAATTTTATTGTACATGGAATATGATGTAGAATACACATCATATAGGCCATATTATTAGTTGTGTAACTACCACTATAGTTTAGTCTCTCTAGGAATATCATACACAATGTGTATCAGTGGGGAAGAGGTCATGTGAGACCTACAAAAAAGTAAGATACATATTTTTTTTACGGAGATAATGCCGGGAATTCTAAGTAGATTCCATGTAATGTTTTCCACATATTATGTGGAGTCCATATAAGACTTAAGAATGTACATGTAGATCTACCTGATATGGTTCACTCAGATTTAAGGTGTATCCACTAGACCACACAACATATGGGTCTACTACATTGATGAAGCATGTACTTGTGTACACACTAAACCAATGGTCCCAAGATGCATGGAATGTGACCCTACTTAACACCCTATGTAATATTTATATAAATTTATAATCACTGGTACCACTTTCTTTTAAGTTTCATAGATCAAATTCCAAAAAATTGTTCACAAAATAGTCACAATTTCCAAATCTATAACACATAGCTCGCAACATTTTTCACCGACACTGCCATAATTTCCATTAGTTTCTCCTCTAATTCTAATCAATATCAAAATATTCAAATACTCTATCACACATAATTGGAGAAATATTTTTCATTATTCATCATTTAATTCATAACTACTTGTAATACCCAATTTTTTTATAAAGGGTTAACTTAAAATAATTTTATTTCTTTGAAAGCTTGCATTGCATGCAACTCTCAGTTTAAATGAACTTTCATAAACAATTAAAACATTATTATTTAATCAGATATCTATAATATAGTTGTTAATTTTTTGGGTTTTGATATGATTAACTTATTTATTAAATATATATAAATTTCATACGCAATAAAATAGTTTTGATAAATTCTTAAAAGTAATAATTCAATTTTTAGTAATGTCATTCTATTCACCCAAAATATGTTTCCTCCGAAACCAGTTTTTATGATGTGTATATATTATAATTAATTTTTATATTTTTTTGAAATTTTTTTGACAAACATAATTTCATTTTTGAATTCATCTTGTCAAAATTGACTTATGTCGATTTTTTAGAATTTTCCTAAAATATTAATTTGTTGGTGAATAGTGAAAATACTGATTTTTATATTAAAAAGTAACTTTATGATTTAAATTTGACTAAAAATTAACTTAATTACTCTATCGTTATGTATAGTATAATGAAATAAATTTTATTCATCCTTATACATTTTCTTATATAAGTACATTTTTCTTCTTAAAACACATTTTCTCAAGAAAACTAGTTCTCATTAGGACTTGCGGGATTAGTTTTTATATAATTTCTGAAACATATGAGAGTTGAATATTGAAAATTAGATTCAATATTTGGAATATGTGGGTCCAAATTTGTTCAATATGTCCCTTTAATTTTTGATAATTAAGAATAGTAACTATTAAAATTTTATTGCAACAATAATGGTAAATCAAGTAATTTTACTTAAAAATAAAAATATAAGGATATTTAAAAAATACCAAAACTTGAATAAATTTTATTTTATGAGTTTATTTCGTACATAATCATCAGTTTTTCGTTTTTAAGAGTTTTTTTCCATTAGTATGATATTATGTCCTTTACTCTATTTTTTCAAGAAAAGTCAAACAGGTCACACTCTTGTTTTTAATAACTATAATATTTTAATGTGGGGTTATCCAGAAGATATGTTTGAATATAAATATTATTTTTAAATATATTAAATTTATCTTAATCAATATGATTTATTTTTATGTTTTAGGAAAGAAATAATTATCTTCGATTCTTACACAACGCTGATGCTGAAATTATTCGATTAATAAAAAAATCCAAAAAATAATATTAAAAATAATAAAATTTACATAATTCAATATACTTAAGGTGATATAGGAATTATATAGATGAAAATTAAATGTTTATGATTTAATTAAATATTTTATTTTAATTTTAACAGTTGAATTGATGTTTTTAAAGTCGATGTAATTAAAAGTAACAAAATTGACAATAATGATATTTTGTAAGATAAATATTTTATTAAATTATTTAAAAATCATAAAAATATTAGATAAGCACAAATAGGATAATATGAGGTCAAATATTTCACACCATATTAATTTATATTCCATTTGGAATCATTTTTCCCTATAATAGTTTTGATATATTATAATCTTTTGAGAAATTCCAAAAGTGCCCCACGATTCAATTATAAAAGGACACCTCCTTCCTCACTTAATTACTATATTTTATCCTTATATATCATCCCTAAAATACTATATACTTTTCTAAACATCCCTAAATACATTCTAGAGGTGATTTTACTCCAAGAATACCACCTCTAGATCCCTTTAAAGGAGATCTAAAGGAGTCATTTTGAAGACTAGGTAATCACTCAAACAAATCACTTTCTTTTCCTACTCTTATCTACATGATCAAATTATATGATATTATTAATTAAATAATATATTTAGTATCAAAATATTTTTAAATTCTATTATGATTATTTAAACACTATTATATTCCATCTTTCTTATCAAATAAAAAGTGAAGGTATCGCTCATGCGTATGTACGACTTACCATATCCACATAGAAATATAATTTATTTTTCATACCCATATTTTATGGATGGAAATTATGATAGGTTTAATTTTTATATATGATACATATATAACATTATTATATTTATATAATTATAATATCATTTCCCCTACTTATAATAAAATATTTTGGAATGGATAATGTCACTCATGAGTACATATGGACTATCATCTTCACAGTGCGACGAGATTAGTTTTTCAATTATATTTCACATGCAGTGTAATAAGGATTAATTTAATGAATGTATATGATAAATATAATATAATGAAAATTTTTTAATGGTGAATTATTGTTTACCTTTCTTTTATTTCATTAATCAAAAGAAGTAAGCAATGTAGAGTCATACATAAGGCCTATCGTGTCTATGAGTGGTGTAATTCATTTTTATATATCAATTTTTTTTTGAATTATTATAAATATGAATATAATTAATATATATTATTTTTATACCATGATTAACATTATGAAATTTATGGGACTATGATCAAAGTATAAGGACTTAGACTGCCAAACCAAAACATGCTTGGAAAACGAGGTTGTTATCACCTAAAATAATGATATTCATAAAAAATTATTAAGGAATGGGTGGTATGATATTATATATAAATAATACATTGAATTATTGGTATATGGTTATATAATAAATGTATAATAAATATAGATTTATTATTAATGATGTTTTAACATGAACAAGAAAAGGTGATACTTGAGGTGGGGGTTTATTTCAAAATATCATCAGTATTGAGGATCGTTTATGTTTATGTCTCCATTATGGTATTTATATCTTCCATTTAAATGTTATATAAAAAAAATTCAACGTATTTTTTACTATTCAATTAAAATTTTTTGAATTCAAATTTTCCCATGTTTGACATCTTACAAAACTGATTATAATTAATCTTTTAATTATTTTCCAAATTAAGTAGTTTGTGACTTTTACAATAAAAATATAAAAGGAAATTTATTATTTTATCATATATAACATGATAATATTTTCCTTCCATTGACTCAAAAAATGATTTATGTTCATATAAATTGAGGAATGTGAAAATAATTTTAAGGAGACAAAAAAAGGTTAGTCAGTTCAAATGTGATCACACTACCTTATAGGGTAGAATGTTTTGTAATCTATAATATTTAAAACAAGAAGGAATTGGGATGTGTTTTTATGAAAAATAAAATAGTGATATCTTATCCCTCCCTCAAATTGATGGTTCGTGATAAATTTACCAAACTCATGATTCAGAGTTAATTGATGTAATTTATGCATTGAATATATTGTGGAATTATTTCTATAGATAAAGGTGTGACATATATACTAATCACAATAGTTGAAATATATTTTTCACTCAAAAATATATGACCACAGGATAAATAATATGGTTGGAGCTAATTAAATAGTATGGCTACACAACATATTACAACCACGGTAAAGTGAAGAACGTGGTAGATGATTTGAGTTGAAAGGATCATGCTAGATAATTTATTATTAAGATCACAAAAGAACACATTTTTTTGGATTTGAAGAATATGGATATATATATATAAATGTAAGGGAGGAAATATTGTCTATCTTAAATGATAGTTCAACCATCTATCCAAGTAAAAAATAAAGATTTGAAAAAGAATGTGATAAATGATCCTAAGTTCATATTGGATTGTAATTGAATAATAAGGTTCATTAACCATATATATGTCCCTACAATACCAAATTTTAAGAATGAGCTATTGGATGAGGCCCATAGTTTATAATTATCTATTGATACCAGAAGTACAAATATGTATAGATACTTGAAGGAGTATTTATGTTGGGATGGCATGAACTGAGATATTTCAGATTATTGTTCTTATTGATTGTCATTTCTTCAAGTTAATGATAAGAAACATATATCTAAGGGTATGTTAAACCCATTAACCATGCCGATATGAAAATGGGAAAACATCTCCATGGATTTTATCCTCAAACTCCCCCAAAACAATTTAAGTCCATAATGCTTATATGGGTTATTGTTGATTTCCTTATAAACTCAGCACACATCATTTCTATTTGAGTATATTTATATATTAATCAGCATACCAGAATATATGTTAAGGAATTGGTAATATTACATCAATTATCACATTTCATTATATCTGGTCAGGATCTGAGGTTTACCTCAAAGTTCTGGTGAAGTCATCAGTAGGCTCTAGATACATAGTTATGTTTTAGAAATAATTATCATCCTCTTATACAAATTAAGACTAAGAGGACCATTGAAACTCTAAAATTCATGTTCATAGCTTTCTCTATGAATATAAAAGGTGGATAGGATCAAAATATCCCATTGATAGATTTTTCTAATAACTATAGATTCTACACTAGTGTTTATATGGATCCTTATGAAGCCATCTATGATAAGAACTGAAGATCTAAAACAAGAAAGAATGAAGTTTGATAAAGAAAGGTATTGGGACATAATATACCTAGGGAATAGAATAAAAGGGTAGATCCATTCAATAACATGTAATATTAACTCAGTGTTGATAAAAAAATTCTAAAAATCATCGAAAAGATGTAGAGTTCGAATCGGATGAAAATGTATTCCTATAAATATATCCCTAAAGGACAAGGATCAGATTTAGAAATATGTTCAATTTAACACCAATGTATCTCATTCCCTTTGAAATTTCTGATCATATTGAAATATTATCTTTTCAACTAGAGCGTCCCCTGAATCCCTCTAAAGTTATGATGTGTTCCATGTATCTCTCATAAGGATTTACAAAATTGATAATTCATATATAACAAAATTAGTGGTCATACAGCTAGAAGAAGATCTTTAATATGAATAATAGTTTGTAGAGATTCTGGGTAATAGAGACAATGTTCTATAAAATGGGGAAACTCGCTTGATTAATGATTTGTGGAAAAACCACCAATTTGAGAAATCAACGTGGGAACCTAAGGATGTGATTATGTAGAGTTATACTCATATTTTTGCATTACAGTGACTAATTTTAATGGAAAAATTGTTTAAAGGTAGTAGAATGTTACACCCATATATTTCTATGAAATGATTCTCTTTAAATAAGTTGGCTTATTTGATAGCTTATGTTTCATGCAAAAACTAGTCTAAAGGAACTACATAACATTTTTAAAATATTTAGGGTCTTTTGTTTCATATATGTTATATTAGTAGGTATGAATAATAAAAACTAAATTATGAAAAATATATCTTATATATATTTATATAATAAACTCATTATTGTGAATAAATAATAATTTTTTAAAATTAATGTGACTTTTTCATCAAAAATATTTTAATCCTATAATGAATTTTTAATCAATATATTAATCCCTGTTATAGAATTATTTTAATAAAAATTTTATATTATTTACTTGATAAAATTTTTTAAACATACAATAATTATTTTTCTTTATATAGTATAATAATAAATCTTGTTTTATGCCAAAAATGTATTTTTTCCTAAAAAAACGTATTCCACATTGTGTCCGCTATCATTAAAATTATTTTATTTGATTTATAAGTATTTAGTTTTATAAAATGAATTAAATATTTATAATTAGGATATTCAAATTTTTTAATTAGGAACATTTTATTTTTTCTCAACGTAAACTATAACATTGTTAACATTTATCTCCTCGGTATCTGGTTAATCTTGGTTAAAACAAAGTGATAACACCATTTTTATTCAACATAATTATAATTGGATAAATGAAATTTTTCCCCCAACACAGAATGTAATAAATTCAGTTATTTATAGATAGTTATACATGAAATTGTCTTATATATTATTTAAATAAAAGGAATTGATAAAATGTCACTCTTAGTTTTAAGTTTCATTTATGTGTTAACCTATGGAAAAAATTGTTATGAATGAATATTAATAGTAATTTAGTTTATAATTAAATTATATTAATGATGGTAATTTAAAAATAATTTTTAGTAATTATATAATTACCATAAATACTTACTCAATGTTGACTCTATAATTATTCAATTATTTGAAAAATCCAATAAATGATATTAAAATTTTTAAAAGTAACATAATTTCATATATTTATGATGAAATAAAAAATCTATATTTAATCATGACATGTTTAGGATATAATAAAATATTTTTTTTCTAATTTTACTAGTTTATTTATGTTCTTAATGTCAAAATAATGAATAGTATCAAAATGGAAAATAAAGATATTCTATGTGATTAATGTTTTATTAAATTAATTAAAACACATAAAAATCATCTATAAGAAAAAATGAGACAAGATGTTGTAAAATAATATCATAACATGTTCATTTATAGTCTATTTGGAATAATTTTTCTCTAGAATGGTCCTAATATTTTTTAATCATTTGAGAAATTCCAAAATAGATCCTCACCTAAATTATAAAATGAAACATACTCCCTCACTTAATTTCACCACTTTTAGCCCTCTATATTGACCATAATCTACCAAATTCACTTATAAACTTTTATACCTGCGTTATATAAGTGATTTTCATCCCAAAATACTATCCCTATAACCCTATAAAGGGCATATAAAGGAGTTGTTTTTAAGAATAAGTTATTACTCTAACTGAACACATTATTTTTCTATACTTATTTACCTCTTATAAATCTACAATATTAATCATAAAATAATAAATACATTTTCCTAAATATAATTATATTTTATTTTAATTATTAAAATATAGATGCTCAGGTTTGGACCTATAAGACTTTGGAATATGTTTAAGAATTTTTCTGAAGCCAAGTGTGGAGTCGTCATAGGAATCTAAAGTCCAAAGAGTATTATCATAGTGATTTTAAAATATTAAATATATATTTTGTCCCCTAGGTAAAAATTAATTTAAAATGTGAATAAATCTTAAGAGGAGTCTCAAATCAAAATTCGGAGTCCATGATTGAGTTCAGAACGTCGTGCTTACCCTAGTGGTGACATAAAGTTTTCTATGACAAGAGTTTTAGTCGGAGGTGAGATAACGGGTCGTTTATGGTGGAATAATTAATTAAATGGTCATTTAATTAATTAATAAACCTAGAACTAACATAACCCCTTCACCTCATCATGTTTTGGAACACAACACAAGGAAGGATCCATTCCTCCCCCATACTCTTCTCCCTTCAATGATGATGAACCAATTCCAAATAAATGAAACGAGGTTCCACAAATCTTAGTTTTTGACACATATCATCATCAGATTGAGAAGAACCGTGATCTAGGTTTTGTTTTACACCTGAAGCTCTAGTGTCTTTCCCTTGAGGTAGTAAGTTCTAGTATTGTTCTTGATCCCCTTCGTTATGATTTTCTCTAAGGTTCTAGATCCCAATTACAATTTTTTTATCTCCTCTAGGTACATTTTTGGGTTCTAGGTTGAACTAGGGAAAATTATGAATTTCTACAGGTGATTTCCTACTGGAAATACCATATACATAGCATGTAGTATGGTGAAACACACCATATATCCCTTTCTATTTGGATAAGATGAACTTTGGGGAATACGGATCATGTGTCAGGGTTACACACCATGTAGTGACCCCAAACTCTGTGACCATAGGACATGGATTCAGAAGCCCTGTGAAAAAACATGGTCATGTATAACTACACGTACCTAGGAACCGATACACAGACATGGGCAGAACTACATGGTAAGGATCTAGTTGAAGAGGGACATGTCGTGTACTAGTTGTAAACATTTTGAACCCCTATATGGGTTTGAAAACAGTGTATAATGGCTGAAAATCTAGGTGCTTGGGTGGCACTAGTTCAGAAAACGTTATTTACGTTGGTTATTTTTCATTTTTACGTTGGTTTTTAGCCGACGTTAATACGGACGACATTATAAATAATGTTTTTTACGTCGGTTATTTAAAAACCGACATAACAAACATAACATCGTAGTGTTTATCACATCGGTTAATTAATAACTGACATGAAAAAACCCAGGGGGGTGGGGTTTATAACGTCAATTATTATATAACCGTCGTGAGAAACCGAGGGGTCATTATCACGTCGGTTATACAATAACCGAGGTTATAAACACGTGCGGGGGAGTTTATCGCGTCGGTTATTTAATAACCGACGTGATAAACTCTTGGGCGATGGTTTATCACATCGGTTATTAAATAACCAATGTGCTAAACCATTTCGGGTGTGCGGGTTTATCAGGTCGGTTAATCAATACCCGACGTGATAAAAGGCATGGGAAATGGTTTATCACGTCATTTAATTAATAACCAACATGATAAACTATTTCCCAGGGTGTTTATCACGTCGGTTATTGATTAACCGACGTGATAAATCATTTCCCATGTCCTTTATCACATCGTTTATTACATAACTGACATGATAAACCATGCCACATGTGTTTATCACGTTAGTTATGAAAAAAATCGATGTGATAAACCCTTCTCGATTTCTTTATCACATCAGTTATAAAATAACCGACGTGGAAGACAAATTTTTTTTAAAATAAAATCGACTGCAATCCTCTTCCTCCCCCAAAATCAACCAAAATCCAAATCAATAATTCATACCACAAAAATAGAAGGAGATAAAAACATGAACTAAAGAAAATTTAAGCATTTAAATTCATAAAATATAAAACTTACCCTACTTGATAGCCCCCACCCTCATGTATACCCCATGTACAACCATCCCCTACCCCATTAGAGCCCCCACCACACCCCTAGACTGCCCCTTGACCCCCTGGACAGCCCCTAACACCCCTTGACAACCACCACCCTCTTGAACAACACCCCCTCACACCACTTGACTTCCCCCACCACACCCCTGGACTGCCTCCGACCCCCTGGACAGCCCTAAACACCCCTCGACAACCCCCCCCCCCCCCCCCCACCCTCCTGAACAGCACCCCCTAACCCCCTCACCCCACATGATAGCCCCCACCACACCGTTGGACTACCCCCGACCCCCTGGCCAGCTCCAAACACCCCGGGACACCCCCCACCCTCATGTATACCCCCCACACCCTGGACATCCCTCCCCCTCCCCATTGGAGCCCCCCACCACACCCCTGGACTGCCCCCACCCTCCTGAATAGCACCCCCTCACCCCACTTGACAGCCCCCACCCCATTGGAGCCCCCACCACACCCCTGGACTGCCCCAGACCCCCTGGATAGCACCAAACACCCCTCTACAACCCCCCCCCCCCCCACCCTCTTGAACAGCACCCCTCACCCCACTTGACAGCCCCCACCACACCCCTGGACTGCCCCACGACCCCCTAGACAACTCCAAACACCCCGGGACAACCCCCCCCCCCACCCTCATGTATACCCCTCCACACCCTGGACAGCCCTCCCCCACCACACCCACGGACTTCCCCCCAACCCACTGGACATCCCCAAACACCCCTCGACAACCCCCACCCTCATGTATACCCCCCCCCCCCCCCACCGCACGAGACAGCTCTCCCAGACCCCTGGACACCCCTAACCCCACTGAACCCCCCCCCCCACCCCACCCTTGAAACCCCTCCCCCCAGACCAGAATTCATACTAGAAAAACCATCATAAGTAGACCAAAACAAGAAGTAGAGAAAAATTAAACATTCACATATATAAAATTCAAAACTTACACTGTCAACTTAAAAAAACTAAATCCAACCTAAACGACTACCAAATACACAATTACAACGATAATATTCAAAATTACATATTACATTACAGACAACTAAAATTTAATCAAACCTGTAAAATAATTTGACCACTCCACTTGTAAGTGTTTGATGTCTTCAGCATTATAGGGTTAAGGGTCATCAAAAAACTACAAATGAAAAGGATAGTAGTTAACGTGTATAATGAGTAAATCAAATTGAAATATTATGGCAAAGTTTAAGAGGAAATCTTACCAGGTCAAAATTCACAACTGTCCCACTTGTTATTATTTCATACATAAATCTTAACATATAATATATGCATTCGATGACGCCTTGTTGTTCATGACAATTCTGTTTGAATGAGTGTAAATTCAATATATTATTTTAATGTAATAAATCAAAAATTACAAATTATAAATGGATATTTACCTTCACATTTACATATTTGATCTTTTCATTCCTTTTCTTTGTGTTTTTTCGAAATTAGGCCCATGCCCTGTTAGAAAATAATACTAATGGGGTAAATTTAAATTTTTATTATAATATATAAAACTATTGAGAAATTGAAACTTACTTTTCCTCCATAGGCAAAAACATTCCCTCACATCATCATAGATAGAGCATATCCAATAAAGTGCTTTCTCCCTTGGGAAAAAACCCCTAACATCCAATGATCACTGATTAAAGGAAATTTAACGTTAGTGGGTTTTTATGTTAAAAGATAATTATCTCTTTGAGAGAGATGTGTCTCATACCTCTCACAAAAAGACATCATCCAACATTGTGTGACTATATTTTTTTCAAGTCTTTCAGCAATATAAAGCATTCTTTGTTCCTCATCCAATTCACAAGCTTCAGGGGAAATCAATTGCGGGTCCATGAATCCATATACATCTGTCAACTCATTCCCCTCACAAATTTTATAAAGATACCTAATACAAAACAGACATAAGTATACATTTTTAATAAATATAATGCAGGTAAAAGGTGTTAAGACATACATGCAAAAAACTTTCACCTCGTTGATGCCCAACTAATCTCTAGTAACAAGCTAAATGATATTAGTTTTCAAAATCCCCACATTTATTTCACTTCCACAAACATGATCTTCCATTGGAAACTCATAATGACCCGCCAACAAATTTGAATATCTTGACAATCTTTCAACACTACTACAATCTGTATCTGATGTCATAGCCATTTGTCTTTGTTATTGTCATACAATATTTCTTTACCTTTGAAGTATTCCTGTAAAAATAAATTGAAAAATATATTAGTTTTCAGATGATAAAACAACTTTAATAAAAAAAAGATATAACATTCATACCTCTATGGTAATGGGTCGATGAAGTCTGGATGGACAAATTAAAAAATGGACGATACTATGTCCAACTGTCGCAACATCATCTATAGGTAATGGTACCCGAGCTGATCTATCTATAATATCCTGTATAGTGACCCTCTTATTCTCTACCTCTAATTGTTGATGATGAACTGTATCTCCTATAAAAAATACCAACCCATATGCTACTATATGATGTTGATAATCATCAACATATAACTTGAAATAAGTAGGAAGCTGCGGCGGAGGAGTAGGATAAAAAATCGGGTCAGTAGGCTGAGGTGGGGGAGTGGGAGCTACTGGCGGAGGTGGAGGATAAATAATGGGGTCTGCAGGGGGAGGTGGAAGAGTGGGAGCTGCAGTCTAAGATTGTATTTGCTTGTCTGCAAACATAGACTGCACCGATGCTCTAATATTTTCCTCCATCGTTGCATTAATATTATGAACTTCAGCGTCCAAGGATTCTATTTTTTTATAAACCCCCTCAACGTCTGAAGTTGAAGAACGTGGCAACACTTTTCTTACCAATAAACCTGCCAGATATCCTCTTACACGAACAGGATGTTCGGGCCTTCCCAATGCTACAGATAAAATATCTTCCCTCCTAGTAGCTGTAAATGTCCCCTGTGAACTCTTCTCCTCAAGAGAGTCATGTATTAATTAATTGAACATTTCTATAATGATTGAAATTATATGAAGAAAATGGATAACATAAATAAATAAAATATATATCTTACAATCCTCTCAGCTATGATTCTCGATTCATCCGAAAGATATTTCCCTTTTTTGACCTTCCAAGCTCCCTTCCATTTTTCATGTCTAGATGGAGGGGATGGAGGGGCCACCTCTCTAGAGCTTGAAGACTCAGCTCTTAGTGGTAGAAATTTTTCCACCATCATTTGTTCTTCCAATAATTCATACACTCCCGGAGATAAATTATGAGGGTATACATTTTTAGATTGGATCTCGTGACGAGCTTTCCTTATTTTCTATAAATTAAGAATAATAAATGATTAAAAAAACAGTAATAAGATCATTTATATAAGAAATCTTATAAAAGCATACAATGCCCTTACCAAAAAATGACTCTTTTCTTCTACTTTCAAAATATGTTCTCCATGTGTCTTCATCTATAAAAGGATATATACGACATGTATTGTCATGACTCATATGACCATAAATGAATTTAGATGAGAGGGTTGATTTGAAATCCCTCCATCTCCTGGAATTCAACAATAAGCATTTCTTCCTGAATCCTCCAGTGTCAGGAATATCAAATGTCATCTGATAAAGAAGATGTTAAACATATTATATATACTATAAACATTTAAAGAATATTCAAACAATAGAAAAATATCTTACCAAAATCGTCTCCCATAATGGAGAGATTATCGCTTTATCCACACTTCTCCAGTCATCATACAGAATGCTTACTTTTCTCTTAGTCTGAGTTGCTACAAAACTCTTAAAATCTTTTGCATTTGGACCTCTAGGAATATCATCATCATCAAACTCAACGACTATCCTCTGATCCTGTGTACGGGCAACTGATAATTTTGGTAAACGTGTACACCCACGTTTACCAACCTTTGAACTCTTTGTCATAATAGGAGCATGTGAATGTTCCTCCCCAGAGGTATGACCAATATTCTCATCTCCAGAATCATGTGGTTTATCAACTGAATGATCTGTCATTATCCTTAAAATTAAAAAAACAAACGTTAGTTCAAAAATATACAAATTCAAATATTTTAATACTACTGTAATCAGAAAATGGAATAGTGTAATAAGTTATGTAATAGTAAACATTGGTAATATGGTAAGCATGTTAAACAATCGTAAAGATTGTAAAGATGGGCAAGATGGTAAACATGGTAAACCTGGTAAACATGGTAAAGTAATTGTCACTGAAAAAAATAATAGATATATAATTCATGTAATGGTAAACATGATAAAGTAAACTAAACAAACTTAAAAAAACAAAAAATTATACTTATTTTGTTTTAAAACATGTTTTAATAAATAATAAACTTACAAAATCTAACATTTATGAAAAAAATAATTGTAAAAAAGAAATAAACATATGTTACTTGTAATTTTAGGAATTTAAAAATGGATTATTTTCCCAAATTCCTTCATCGTGATTGTTCCTTATGCCACAAACCATGAATTCAACATGCTCATCATTATGTTTTGTTAATCTTTCCATGGAAGTAGGGATCTCACATAAATCAGCATCTTCATCAACTTCATCCTCACCAACATATATTTTTTCCCTTGTAAAACAATAGCCCACTGCATATCTGATGGATCTACTACATAGAAAATTTGTTTTTCATGTGTTTCCATTATAAAAGAATCAGTTGTGTCTTCCAACCTATTCAGATTAACAAGTGTCATTCCAAATTCATCGTGTCTGACACCATGTTTACCGATAAACAATTTATAGTTAAAAACATGAAATTTAATTTTAAAGCAATCAACCTCCCATATGTCTTCAATCACTCCATAATATGCACTTGATGCAGAAATTGGGTTTTGGTCCTTAGCACTCAAAAAATGCATTGCATCTGCAAAAACCAATACACCGCTATTCTGAACTGCACTTCTGTTGTCCTGAGCATTCGTATGAAATGTATAGCCATTAATGTCATAACCGGACCATGTTATCACATTTAAACATGGAATTCCCAATATCCATTTTAATGTCTCTGATACTTCTAATCTACCAAGAAATGTCTTTTCAATCCATGACAAAAAAATTTTTTGTGATCATTCAAAATCCACATTTCTTTCTTCTTTGGATGACATTTTTTCAACTCATTAATATTAAATGTGATATACGATTGAGCATCAGCTATGTTATTCAAGATGAATGATTCTAACTTCTTCGTCTATGCAGCTGACAATGATTTTAATTTCAATCCATGAATCCCCTTTCCCCCATTATTAACTCATTTATGGAGAGATGGAGGCAAACCTATGTGTTACACCGCAGCCATGTAGCTTGTACAAAACTCTGATACCTCCTCAGAAATATACTTTACAATAATGGAGGCTCCTGGTCGATATGGATTTTTAACATACCCCTTTAATATTTTCATATACCTTTCAAAAGTATACATCTAACGAATATATAATGTTCCACAAAGCTTTATTTATTGAACCAAATTAATCATTAAATGCACCATTATATCAAAAAAACTTGGAGGAAAATACATTTCCAATTGAAAAATTATAAAAATTGCAACCTTTTCCAAAATTTTCAAAGCATTCACATAAATCGACTTGTTACAAATTGAATTGAAAAAATAACACAGCTTCATCATATTCATTCTGACACAAATGGGCAATATTCCACACAATGAAACTTGTAGACTTTGTTGCATCATGATGTGACAATCATGTGATTTCATACCTATCAACTTCAAGTCCTTCAATGAGACAAAATATTTTACATTTGAAGAATAGCCTTGAGGAACATTGATATCATGAAGACACTGACAAAAGATAATTTTCTCCCTCTTCGATAATGTATGACAATATGGGGGAAGAAATGTTCATCTTCCTTTAGGAGTGGGAGCTAAATCCTAACGTATTCCCATTGATAGTAAGTCTAATCTTTCATTCAACCCATCTTTAGTCATTCCTTTAATATCGAACAATGTTCCAATAAAAAAATCACATATATTCTTCTCTATGTGCATGACATCAATATTATGTTTAACTTCATGATACCTCCAATATGGTAGCTCAAAAAATATTGACCTTTTCTTCCAAATATGTCTATCATTACCAGATTTGTGTGTCTTTCCCAATGTCACATCAAGGTTTTTCACCCTCTCAAAATACAGATCCGGGGATAAAGGTTTTGGAGCAGTATCAAATTCTTGTGAGCCATTGAATGCCTTTTTTAGTCTTCTATAAGGGTGATCTATCGGAAAAAACTTTCGATGACCCATGTACACTGTTTTCCTCCCATGATGCAATCGACAATATGATGTCTGTTGTTCGCAAATTGGACATTCTTTATTCCCTTTAACACATTATCCAGAAAAATTTCCATACGCTGGGAAGTCATTTATAGTGAACAGAAGCACTGCATGCAGTTGAAAATATTCCATTTTATAAGAATCATACACCCTAATACCATCATCCCATAACAGTTTCAAATCATCAATCAACGGTGAAAAGTAAACATCAATATCATTGTCGGGTTTCTTTGGACCAGAGATCATTATACTCAAGATGACATATTTGTGCTTCATAAAAACTTCAGGAGAGAGGTTGTAAATTTACAATAAAACAGGCCATGAACTATGTGTGCTACTGAGGGTTTGGTATGGATTCATTCCATCTGTGCACAACCCTAATCTGAGATTTCTTATTTCATTTCCAAATGTAGAATACTGAGCATCAATTTTCTTCCATTGTGGAAAATCAGCTGGATGACGTATTTTTCCATCACATACCCACTTATCATCATTCCATCTTAACCTTTTTGCATCATGTGAATTAGCAAAAAAACGTTTGAAACGATGAATTATAGGAAGAAACCAAAATACCTTTGAAGGGAGCTTTGTAATCTCTACATCAGCCTGTGATTTTTCTTTCACCTTATACCGCGATGTCCCACATTTAGGCTCTGATAGAAATTCATATTCCTTCCTATATATAATTCATTCATTCAGACAGACATGTATTTTCTTGTATCCCAATCCCATCGGGCATAATATTTTCTTGGCCTTGTAATGTGAATCTAGAAGATCGTTATATTTTGGAAGAATGTATTTCATCAATTATAGTAGCTCTGTAAAACTTCTATCACTCCATCTATGTTTTTCCTTTAGGTTAATCAATCTTAACACCGCCAAAAAAACTGTAAAATTTGTACAACCAGGATATAATGGGTTTTCATCATCACCATATAGACGCGAAACTATCGATTCTATCTCAATTTATTCTGCTACAATATCGTGAATCATTTCTTCAATTCTAGCAGAGTTACCATCTTGTGAATCATCATCATCAATGAAATTTCATCCAGTTTCACCATTCCAAATCCAAGTTCTGTAACTCAGATTAAAACCATGACATATCAGATGATCTTTTATCTCTCTACTTTTCAACATCTTCATACTCAAACATTTTAGGCATGGACAGAAAAAAATTTCACTACTTGGAACATTTCGTTTAGAAAATTCCAAAAAGGAATCAACACCTTCCTCATATTCATTTCTCATTCGATGTGTCGTAATCCAACATTGACTCATTATTACCTATAACAAATATCAAAAATATATATATTTCTATGATAAGACAAATATAAGTTTATATGAAAAAAATCATAATTTGAATGTAAAACAATTTTGAAATATAAAACAAATCTATGCATATTTAAAAAAATATGCTTGAATATTATTATTAAAACAAAATATAGTTAGATATAATAGTTTTAAATTCAATTGAATAAAATAAAACCATGGAGCCTACATGGTCGATAGAAAATTAGAGCGAATGGAGTAAACCTGAGAATCAAATCATATTTAAAATAAAAATTCTGATTGAGAAAATCTCAATGTAAATCCAATCATCACGACACAATCATCATGTCATAATCTCATAAACCACGATGCAGTATTCAATCCCCCTAGACACCCCCAACCCTCTGGACAGCCCCCACCCCCCGGACAACCCCCAAAACCCTCTGGACAGGCCCCACCCTCGTGGACAACCACCCACACCCACCCACCCCCTTGGACACCCCCCCCCCAGACACCCCCAACCCTCTGGATAGCCCCCACCCCTCTATACAGCACCCCCACCCCTCCTAGACACCACCCCCACCCCCTAACCCCTTGGACACCACCCCCCCGGACACCCCCCCCCCAAACCCTCTAGACAGCCCCACCACCAGGCAACCCCCAAAACCTTCTAGACAGGCCCCCACCCCCTTGGATAGCACCCCCACACACACCCACCCCCCTTGGACACCCCCCTAGACACCCCCTAACCCTCTGGACAGCCCTCACCCCCCAGCCAACCCCCAAAACCCTCTGGACAGGCCCCACCCCTTGGATAACCCCCCACACCCACCCACCCCCTTGGACACCCCCCTGGACACCACACAACCCTCTCGAAAGCCCCCAACCTCCTAGACAGCCTCCACCTATCTAGACAACACCCCCACCCCTCATGGACACCACCCCACCCCTACCCCCTTGGACACCCCGCTAGACACCCCCAACCCTTTGGACAGCCCCCCACCCCCTAGATAGCACCCCACCCCTCCAGACAACACCCCCTCCCCTCTTGGACACCACCCCCACCCCCGACCCCCTTGGACACCCCTGGAAACTCCCCAACCCTCTGGACAGTCCCCACCCCCCGATAGCCCCCAAAACCCTCTGGACAGGCCTCCACCCCCTTGGACAGCTCCCTACACCCACCCACCCCCTTGGACACCCCCCTGGACACCCCCCAACCCTCTAGAAAGCCCCCAACCCCCGGACAACCCCCCAAACAATGGTTTACATATAAAGACTAGGCATGGTGAACAACTAAAACACATGAATTTAATATATACTTCAGCATGAAATAGATGGAATTAAATATTATTAAATATGGTTACTTAAATGATCGTATGATAATTAAAAATAACCATTGATATTAAACCAGTCAAATGATCACAAGTTTTATCGATAACTAATATCACAATGAGGTAATGGATAATTCTAGAAATCATAAACATTTTGTCGAGGCCTTGGCCAAGGCCTCAAAAAATACTAGGGTAAGCCCTCAGCAGAACCCAATTTTATTTGGAATCATGAGACATAGCGATGCATCGAAGGGCCATAGAGGTCAACAGCCATTACATTATATGTCTAATAGATTATCATATAAAAGAAGATAAACATAAGAAGCAACAAAACATGAAATATCATTTCTGAATTCATACATTTAATCAATAACCATTCTATGCAGTAATATAGGTGAATGAGATCATTAGTTGTCAATGACAACAAAAATTACCATCAATGTCGGGAATTCGTGAAACAAAGACAAACTAAATAGAAGTAGTTGAGGCTTACATGAATATTTCTAGTATATCTAATAGATCTAGGGATGATAAATAATATGATGATGGAAAAAAGAGGTAATAGGGTTCGAAATCGAAGAATCTTACCTAGTTTAAACACAAAAATCGCAAAACATAAATAAATACTATCCGGGAAAAAAATGAACGAAATAAATTCGTGGAAGGATTACTTGAGTGATGCGAGATGAGATGATAGATTAGAGGAGATTAAATATGATAAATAATGAGGGAAAAAAGAGTTTAACACAGCGAGATCGACGAGTTGATTAGGGTTTACCGCGCGAGAGAGACGAGCCGCCGGACTGTCGATCGAAAAATCGTAAATGACAACTCACGGGGCTTGTTAATTTTTTAATTGTTTTATAACATCGTTTATTTAATAACCTATGTTATAAACTATTTTTTTCAATTTATAACGTCAGTTATTATAATAACTGACATTATAAATGTATCTGATACAGCTTTTTTTTACGTTAGTTATAAAATAACCGATGTAAAAAAATCCGCGTGTTGTTTTTTTACGTCAGTTATTCTATAACCGATGTAAAAAAGACATCAAAAATCACAGTTTTTTATGTCGGGTATTGTATAACCGATGTAAAAACATTCTTTGGGTTGTTTTGTTACATTGGTTATAAAATAACTGATGTCAAAAAGGCCTCAAAAGCCGTGTTTTTTACATCGGTTATTTTATAACCGACCTAAAAAACGAGTTATCTACGAGTTTTTTATGTCGGTTATAAAATAACCAAAATAAAAAACCCCCACTCTTTGGTTTTTTACGTCGGTTATCAAATAACCGATGTAAAAAACCCCCACACTTTTTTACGTCGGTTAATTTATAACCGATGTAAAAACCGAACATGCACGATTTGTAACGTCGGTTATTAAAGTAACTGACGTTAAAAATATACTCAACGCATTTGTTACGTCGGTTATAAAATAACCGACGTAAAAAACCACGTTTCACAGATTATCACGTCGGTTATATATAACCGACGTAAAAATGGTGACGTAAATAACATTTTCTGCAATTGTGTGGGGTCACATACTGTGTGTGCCACAATGTATGGTGTATAGTCATATGGGGTGTCCTTGAGATCTTCTACCTTCTATATCTCCTTCTCTAGGACATAGATTATAGATTTTTAGTAACCTATAATGAATGTTTTTTCACATAGAATACAATGGTGGCCTTTGATTTACCCTATGAGATACACGCTAGTTTATTTCAATCAAGATGCTTGAGAAGTAGTGGAATATCATGGGAATTGATCAGGTTGTATGAATGGGTTGACTTCAAGGCTCATATGCTTCCCCTTTACTTCAGGATTTGGGTCTCCTATACCCTTTACACTGGTAAGGGGTACTCCCCTATTTCAATAATGGGTGGGTTCCATAATTATGGTAGTTTTTCATTAAAAAGTTTTATATGAGTGACTCTACTCTTAATGGCACTTGACCGATTCTGGAGATCAGTTTGCTTCTTTAATACATATTTTGGGACTAGTACTCCCATGTCATGTCAGGTTGTGGTCTTCTGTTACCTCTTTTCTTTGTTGGATAAGGGATTCCAGGCCTCATGGGAATGAGTTATTTTACATTTTTGTAGTTATTCTAGGGTCGGTACTACCCTGGTGGATTAGGGAGTAGGGACCCTCAAACTATTCATATAGTTGAACAGTTCTCCCCTACCATGAAAGGGTACGAGACCTCCATTCTCATTAGCCAGATAGATTAGGTATTCCCATACAGGACAATGGAATGATACCTCTATCCATGGATTTAGTACTCCCCTTACCATTTAAGTTCATGGGTCCTCTATATGTGACAAACTATGTAGAGTTGGTACTCCCCAATAGAGTTAGGGTGTGGTTCCTATGTCTTTGGTGTTGGTAATCCCCTATCAATCCAGGGTGTGGGTCCTCCATATGTGTTTTAAATTTAGAGTTGGTACTCCCCTATCATACTAAGGATTGGGTCCTCTAGCCTAGGGTCGGCCCTCCCCTATCATGTCAGGGTGCAGGTCCCCCATTATAATCGAGCTAGTTTAGTAGTACTCCCCTTTTGGATTAAGGTGTGGTACCTCTATCCTCAGAGTGGTACTCACCACATTGTGGTTGTGGACCCTCTATCCTTTGAGCAGTACTACCTTGTCATACTAGGGTGTGATTCCTCTTATAGTTTTAGTCCTCCCATCAGTGAGTAGCAGCAGGGATTAGGTCCTCCATTGTAGTTGGAGCTCCCTTGGTTAATGATTATAGTTATGAGGAGTTTCCCCTACACTAGTTATGTGTAATACCTAGATAGATGTTTGCGCTCCCTAAATAGATTGGGGTGTGATCCACTATGTAAAGTTGTGAAAAATGTTTCATGTGCTATTTTTGATCTAGTAATCCCTCGAATGTAGGGTAATGGATTCATGTGGGTCCCTCTCATCTCGTTCGAAGGGAGGATGCAAGTGATGAATAATATAGAGCATCCCTCCCAAAATTGTGTGCAATGGTGAGGATTAATCCTCTCTGCATGTGTTTCTTTAACCCTACAGGGTGTAAAGGTTAGCAATTATAGGACCTCTAGTGTTGGGCTCTAGAGATAGACCTAGTAGGTAGTTCCTGATAGTGCAGTTCTCTTAAAAGTACCATTTGGAATTTTAGTATTATTACCAATGAACTGTATCTCGCAGATGGGTTCCATATGTGATAGTTGAGCTCATACAGTGTGTTTTATGATTTTTCTATTACCTTTAGATCCTTGAGTGGAATCCCTATAACTATATATGGGGTGGGAACCCCATGATACTTGGAGTCTGAGATGAGTGTATCTGGGGGATGTTTAGGGGCCCTTGTGGTATTTCCCCATTCTTGGTTGACACCCATTGAGAACCATGTATGCTTACTACTCTTGTTCTCATACCCTAGATTCAGTTTCTCTCTTTTCATTGGAGGTAAATATTCATGGGGTATTCCACATGGTTTCCATGTCTAGATTATCATGGTTAGATGAAGTCACTCTCCTACTTAGGGTGGTGAAGTCTCGATGTGTAGTTTATCTAGTCACTGTGTTGATCCCACTGTGCTTATGGGGTTACTTATTTCATGGTTGAGTTATGGGATGGGGTTTTTCTTTGGATCTTCTCGGTTTATTTGACTTAGTTTACTAGTGATGTATAACTAAGGGTGGTTTGAAGTGGGTTTTTTATCTCAATGGGATTTACCTATAGCTTGGTCGAGTGGATTGTTGTATTTAATTCCCTCCATTTTATTTAGGGTTTTTGGGGTGTCAAATGAGTCTTCTTATACATTCCCATGCATGGGATTTTCCCAAACATGTTGTGTCTTGTGTAGACCATAGGCCTTCTGACTAATTACATAGAGCACCCAAGGAATGCGGAGTGTAGGGATCTATACCAACTAAGGTGTCTAATGGAATGGGATTGACGATATTTTCAAAAGTCGCTTTTGATAGTGATCCCCACCTTCTGAGAAGGTTGGAAACTTTTTCATTTTTCTTTTGGTGGGAGTGTGTTTTTTCCTTTTTACTTTCAGTACATCTATTGTATTTTGGTTTCGGATAGATTCATTCATGGATTATAGTTTCTAATTTTTTATATCTCTAAACTATTGCATTATGTTTTTTTGGGTGAATTCATAAAGGTACGTTTGGAAAAGGCCTCCCCATGATTAGTTATGCCTTTGGTGCTTATTTCCACCCCCTTTTCTATGTAGGTATACTTTCGGTAGTTGTGGCTCGATCTCGATCTGAGTTCAGGACATGAGAGATTGGTATCAAATGTGTTTTATACCTTGGGACATTGTTAATACATTCCCTAAAAATTATTTGGTTGGATTTCACATCGACATTGTTAGAGTGTTTTGAGTTTGACTTTTAGGGCAGAGGTTCTAGTGTTGGTGCAGCAGCAAACATATCCATTCACTATGACTCTAAACACCTAATTTATGACTCATTACATTAGGGTGATGTTTGTGGGAAATAATGGTGCATGCATCATATAGTACTACATTTTGGTTTTTACTTATCCTTCAAGAGTCATCTCCCTAGATATACTACTTGACAGTGGTGCGTCTTGAATTCAATTTTATGATTCCACCATGATGACGTCCATATAGGGTTATATAGTTTGATTTTGACGACAATTATATCTATGATAAGAATTAAATGCAGGGCGCTGGTTTTAAGGTGTTACCTCTGGGCGGTCTGTTGGTTAAGCCACCACCCATTGAGAAGCTGGTTGTGCCAGTTGTTATAGTCAAGGATGTGCATAGGCTGATTTCATTACACAAGTTCTAGAATTATATGCCTTTGATATATAGGTGTGATTTTTACCCCCAAGAAGCTGATGACTGGATTGTGGTAGTCATGATTGTTTTCCACCAAGTCAGGACACCTCCTGATCATATGGTGTTCCTAGTTGTGAGGCTTTGGCATGGTTTGGTCGGGAGATGGCAGATTTTAGTCACACAGTCCCATGATGAGGGGATTATCACTTGGGTAGAGTTTGATTCCATCTTCAAGGAAGAGTTAAACCCAACCACATTGAGATCAATTCATATCCAAAAGCTTATGTAGCTTTGCCAGGGTAGCATGACTATGTGAGAGTACATGAAAAGGATTAAAAACCTATTACATTACTCCAAAGATATGGTTCATGACTGGTTATTAAAATATAGAGACTTTTAACAGGGGATTCAGAGTTATTTAATGGAATGCATGGTATTATTGTGCCTTACCACATATGTGGGGGTACTAGAGAAAGCTCTAATTGTATAGAGATTATGGGAGGAGGGACAGATGGTAGTGACCTGCAATGGTGGTCATGGGGCTAAGGAGTCTGTGGTGGATCGCTGATGATTGGTTATAGGATTGTAGTGGATGGGGTATATACATTCCCAAGCATAGGCACATGGGCCCCCAACACAGGAGCAGCATCGTGGACCAGGTAAACATTAATAATGGAAGTGTTATGCACGTGATGACCAGGGAAATATTGTTACTGATAGTCCAACCCATCGTGCTACTAAGAGGGAGTAAATTGACATACTACCTCAGAATATGTAGTGTTTTGAGTAAGGAGTTTCTCAAGTAGGTGGATGAGGTGGAGGAGTTGAGATAGCATTGTGAGGTGCCATGCAGTTCGAGATGTTTCCACCACCATCCCAATGTGGTTCATGCCAGGATTAGGGGGCGGAGGATATGTTTGAGGATATCGACAGGTCGTAGAGGCCTTTCACCCAAAAGCTTCTAGTATGAATAGAGGTATGTTCTCTGCCATTTTTATTTTCTATTGTAGTAAATTGTAAGGCACTTTAATGAGTCACTGTTTTCTTTCTACTTCATGATTTATGTTTAACAAGAGTGGTGCAAGGCATCTGTGGGACCATGTGTTACTGTTTTTGGATATAGGATCAAATTCATTAGGAATAGGGGTCCTTCCCCAACCAAGATAAATTTTTGTGACATAAGAAAAATCGTGAGGGTGAGTCAATGTCTTCCAAAAAGGATAGAATCGAGGTGTAGTGGGTTATTACCTCTTTATTGTCTATTTAGGGACTAGTGGAATGTTGGGGTTCAATAGACATAGGGGTTGGAAAGTCCCAATGGGAGCCTTTGGGCATCCCTTTATTATTCATTGTTACCCTTGGGAACTTAGTTCCAACTTTTTATGCAATACCATTGTAATTTACGTGATGTTCCATGATGTAGCTTTTGACTCATGAGGAAGAGGGATGCTTTCTACACAGAGATACATTTTTTTGACATGATCAAAATAGTGAGGGTGAGTCAGTACCACCCAAATAAGATAGTATCAAGGTGAGATGAATGATTTACATGGACTTGTGTGTTCAGGGAGAGGTTGAACAGTTGATAGTGTTTCTAAGAACTGTTCTAAAGTATTATAGTTAGATCCTGTGATTTTTATACCGTATGGATTGGTTTCTTACCATCTATACTTAGTTGATATTCCACTAGTTGGTGTGGCAGTGTTTCTAGTTTTCATTACTCTTCTTCCAAGATGGGTGAATATTTGTGGGGTATTTCATGTGCTTCCCATGTCTTTATTCTATTGGTTAGATTATTTTACCCTCCTCTCTTATCCATTGGTTCCCTCATGTGCTCAACGTAAACCATAAAAATAATATGATTGATGAGGTCATGAAATCTATCACCCAGGTTTGGATGTGAAATGTGGGGTTATGTGGGCATCAAGGTCAGGTTAGCAAGGTGGAGTACTATTATACCCCATAACTGCAGATGGACCATGGTGCCTTGAGAATTTCACACCTTTTAAAACTGAGGAGACATGTTCCCACTTATTACACCATGTCAAACTATTTGAAGATAGTCGCAAGAGGTATTTGGACTTGGTGTTTACCCTGATTGTATGCATGGATGTATCATGGTAACCCTTGGTGAGATCACTTGCATGGGAGTCCCAGTAGTTGATCTCAGTTCCTTTACCATGTGTATAAACTTTTTATTTTCAAGGTTGTAAATCTTGGAAGTTATTAGTAATATAGAAACTCATGTTTTGATCTATAAGATAGTAATATTTTTAAGAATATTTTTTTAATCTAAGCAATGAGTCAACATATGAATATGGAGTTTGGAGAGCCGCAACATGGTTATTTTAAAATATTAAATATATTTTTTCATGTATTCTTATTTTTCCTTAAATCACGAATAACTCTTATGTAAAGATTCGGATTGGAATTACGAGGCTGTGGTTGAGTTTAGAATGTAATTTTACCAGAGGTGTGATATAAAGTTGTTCATGCAGGGAATTTTAGTCAGAGGTGAGATGACGGGTCATTTCATGGTTGAACAATTAATTTAACGTGAGTTTAATTAATTAATTAACCTAGAACAAACCTAACCTATCCTCCTCACCATGTTTTGTCCCATTAATGGAGGGTCCATTCCTCTTACCCACTCCTCTTCTCCATTTCTTGATGAAGAACTGATGTCGAATCAATTAAATGAGGTATTGTCGATCTCAGTTTCTATCATGGAATATTATTAGATAGAGTAAAAGCATGATCTGGGAATCATTCTACAACGGAAGATTTAGTGTTTCCCCTCATGGTAGATAGTTTGAGTTTTGGTCATAATACCCTTTATTATTCCATTTTCTATGGTTCTAGAGCCCATTGCAATTGATGTTTATCACTTCTATCCAGATCTATGGGTTTTCAGTTGGACTGGGTGAATCAAGTGTTTTTCAGGTGATTCCCAACTAGAATTAACATAAATATGACCAGTAGTCCAGTGACACATGTCATGTAGCCCTTCCAGTTCAGGGAAGATGAATTTCAGTGACTACACATTGCGTGTCAGGGTGACACTATGTGTAGTGACCAAAAACTGTGTGACCATGGTACATGGATTGGGATGGAATATGAAAACACATGTTCATGTACAACTACAGGACCAAATTAAACAGATATGGGGTCCAGTACACAAACATAGACAGAACTATGTAGATAGGGGTCAGTTGAACAGAGACACATCATGTATTGTCTATACACACCATTCACCACTACATGGGTTTGAAAATCGTTTATTCTAGACACACGGTCAGGTTCTTAGGTGGGATCAAACTCCATGTGTTCCCTAGTGCTTTTTGTGTACTCATTGGGGATTTCTTCAATATCTTCCTCCTTCTGTGTCTCCCTCTCTAGGACTCGTATTTTTCATTTAAAGTAGACTATCCTAAGTTTTTAGCATGTAGAACATGATGGTGGTATCTTATTTGACCTATTATATACAAGGTGGATCATTTTATGAAGATTCTTGTGTAGCGGTGCTAAATCTTGGCCAGTGATCATGGTGGATCACTGAGTTGACATTGAGGGTAGTCCCCTTCCCCTTCACTTTAGGATGTGGGTACCCTAGATCATTCACATGGTATGGTGGTACTCCCCCATTTGGAAAGGATTGTGGGATCCTAACCACAATTGTTATACATTGACATGTTTTCTAAGCCTACCTATCCTCTTAGTGGAACATGATCAATTCTAGAGATCGGTGTGGTTCTTGAAGAGAGATGATGAGACTTGTACTCACCTTCCATGTCAGGGTGTGGGTATCCCATAACTCAATGATTTGGTAGAGAATGGACTCCACACTTCATGCACACATGTTATTTTACCATTGGGTAGTTCATTCGGGTTTGGTACTCCCTTGTTGGATTAGGGAATGGATCCCCCAAATTGTTCATATAGTTTGACAGTGCTCCCCTTCTATGATAGGGTGTGGGTCCACCATACTCATTAGCTATATAGAGTAGGTACTCCCCTGTAGAACTAGGGTGTGGGTCCTCTATCCATGGAGTCGGGACTCCCTGATCGTGTCATGGTTTAGGTCCTCCATATGTTCGATACTAGGTAGATTGGGTACTCCCCTACTATGTTAAGGTGTGGGTACTTTATCTTTGGATTTGGTTTTCCCATGTTGATCCGGGGTGGGGGTCATTCATACATGTTCTTCAATAAGAGTTATTACTCCCCTTCCACACTAGATAGAAGGTCCTATAGCTAGGGGTGGGTCCCCCATAGTAATCAATCTGGTAGAGTATTACTTCCCTATTGGATCATGGTGTGGGACCATTAACCTTTTAGTATTACTCCCTTTTTGTACCTGGGTGTGGGTCCTCACGGAGTTGTACTCCCTCTTCTCTGAGTAGTAGCTGAGAGTGGATCATCCATTAAATTTGGATCTCCCTCGACTATTGAGAACATCTATGAGGATAGGCGCCCTCGACTAGTTACGTGCGATACCTAGATTGGACATAGTTCTCCCTCGGTGGATTGGGGTGCGGACTACTCCATATAGGAGTGAAAAAGGTTTTGTGGGTTATTTAGAAGATAGTACTCCCTCTACTGTATGGAAGTGGTGACATGTGGGTCCCATTTTACTCTCTCATCGATGGGATTCATGTGATTCATAGCCTAGATCAGTTCTCCCTAAACTGTGTGCATTTTTGAGAAGGGTTCCTTTCCTTGTGTGTTTCTTTAACTTGTTCATGGGGTAAGTTAGTGACAGTGGGACCTGCGGTACTGAGCACTAGACATGTACCCAATAGGTTGTTCCTGATGGATCATGTTCTCTCATACCGAACATTACTAATGGTAGTGGTGTTCCCAATGGAGTGTATTTCCAGGATGTGTGCTATCTGGGATGGATGATCTGGTGGAGTGTGTTCTACATGTTTTTTTCCTTTAGATCCTCGAGTGGAATCTCTCTCTCTGGCTATAAGGTCAAAACCTTGTGAGAAATGGAGCTTGGAATGGGAAAATTTAGGGGATGTCTTGGTTCCCTTGAGGTTTTTTCACATTCTTGGTTAACACCCCATGAGGACTAGGTATACATTCTACTCCTATTACCGCACCCTAGTTTTGGTTTCTCTCTTTTCATGGGAGGTCAAGACACGTTGGGTTATGCTATATGATTTATGTGTTTAACTTGTCATGGTTTGATGAGGACACTCTTCTTCTAGGGGTGGAATAGGATCTCTATGTAGTTCATCTACTCACCATGTTGATCACCATTTTCATAGATGAGGTTACGTCATGCTGGGTTGAGTTACGGAATGGGGTTCCCCCTTTATTTGGTTCTTCATGATTTCATTATCTTAGGTGACTATTCATGTACAAATGAAGATGGTTAGAGATGCAGTTCTCTACCAATGGTGTTTCTATCTAGTAAGGTCAAGTGGACTATCTCTTTTTTTCTCTCTTCTCTTTTGGGCTTCTTTGGCTCCTACTGACTATTTTTATAATCATGCCTACACGGGCTTTTCCTACATCTATAACGTCTTTTCCAAACCATAGGACTTCTAAAGGAGACCACAGAGGACCTATGAAAAGTTGATCTTAGTTCCCACACCCAACGATTTTGAAAATAAATTTAATATTGAATACATGAAACACTGATTCTCTTCAAAACACCACTTTGTTATAACCTAGCTAGTACACATAGTTTTTTGACTTATATAATTTTAATTTTTAAAAACTAACATACACGATTGCATTCAGTAAGACATTTTGAGTCTAATAGAATCAACATAGTTTTTTATGAATAGTAACATACCCTTATGAATACTGAAACACCCTTATGAATAGTATTTAATAGTAAATTGAAAAAAAAATATAAAAATCCCCCATAAATGTATAAATAAATTTTACACATCTTATAAGTGAATATATGACCATAGTACAAGTATTGGTATTTTTCTATGTTACAAATATTTTAATTATAATTTTATGATTAATTTAATAACTAAAAACTGAGATTAATTTTCATAAACTATAATTATAAATTGTTATTTTATTATATTATTGTTATAAAATAAATAGTGTGAATTTTTTGGATTTTTCTGAAATACTTGAATTTTAGCGAAGAGGGAAATCTGATAATTTACAAAATATTCTAAATAAGTGAATTTCTACATCATGCTTGAGTCATGGCTGCTGTAAACTACAATTTGTTTGAACTCACATCCACATATTACTATTCTTAGACACAAGAGTCAATACTATTGGTTATCTTTGGAAAAATAATAAAATAATGGGAAAAACCTCCTCTTTTCCACTATATCCCCCCTCCCACTGTCTCTTCTCTTCACTCATATAAGCCTTGATTATCTTTAAATTTCTACCCAAATAACCTTCCCTAGTCACTACCCACATATATGAGGTATTTGTCTTTCCAAAAGACCAAAACCAATTCCCTTATGGAGGTTCTCCTCATCATCATCTTTTTATTTTTATTCAAAAAATAAAGAATATAGGGAAAAAAGAAAAATACAGGGGGAAGGAAATAGATTCTTGGATTATGAGGGTCTAGATTTATAAAGCTCGAGGAAATCACCTCAAATAAAATTAATCCCCACATACTTGAGTGAGTCAGCATTGGGGAGACAAGTCGCTTCGGATATCGGGACACCCATAGAGGCAGGATAATCAGCAACCTTGTTCCCCTCTCTCCATGTGTGGGTGATCTGAATCATGATTTCAAGGAGCTGTTTGAACTTCTAGATATTTTATGCAACTGTCCAAGTAGTGTGGTCTCTACCCATAAGATAATAATAAATAATCCTTGAGTGTGTTTCCACTTGGGATAGTGCAATGTTTTTCTATTTTCATAACATGAGCCATATGATGACTGCATTAGCCTCCACCTCAAGTGTGCTGCCAATGCCATTTTGTGTTGTGAAGGCCAGGAACACACATCCTCTTGGGTATTGGACCACTCTGTCACCTTGTATATCCCTCATGATGCAAGAACCATCTGTATTTAACTTAAAACCTTCTGTTGCTGGATCCCATTTAATCCAATGACCCCTCACTCTGTCTGATTGAGGAATGGATGAGGGAGATCGACCCTACATAATATGAATAGAGGGTGAGTCTCACCAATTGTCAACAAGGGTGACCATATTGATCAGAAACATACTAGTTATCATAATGATGGTCCAACCTATGAAGAGACACCCCTCAAATCAGGAATTATTACGAGCCTACCAGAGACACCAGCACCCAACATTGATAATAACGGACATCACCACCCTCTTAAGACCTTTGTTTATAGTTCCCTGGAACAACCTCTCCAAGAAATACGTGTCTTTTAGGTCTAGATATGAAATCTCCATTATGTCACCAAATAAATTCCATACCTCTTGATCTCGTGAACCTTCAATGAAGATGTGGATAGTTATTTCTTGCATCTTGTTGTTTCAAAACTAGAAGAATGAGGTAAGTTTGATACCTGTTTTCTTAATACCTTAATCAGAAGTCATCAAAGAGTTCATTAATCTCAAAAACATAAAGTAGTATTTGGTGGGGAGTTTTTTCACCATAGAAGATCATTCTTGCTTTCCTATTTCACTCTAGGAGTTGATATACACTGAAAGTCCTGTATATTAAACATTTGAGATGGGGAGGAGGGAATATGCAGTGGTCCAATTCCGAGTTGAGGAGGATGGAATTGAAGATTTATTTCTGGTTCTCATCAATAACTTCATTGATGAAATCTAGGTTAAATCTCATGTCCTTGAAGGAAATTGAAGGAGGTAGGAACTCTGGGAAGTCATGCACTGTTCCAACATAGTATTGTTTCCAGAATAAAATATTTTCTTCTCCCATGATCCACCGAGAGTGTTGTTGGAGGTTCAGAATGAGGGGACCAACCAATTTATGGAGAGAGGATACCTGCCATATTTCAATCTCCAAGTTACTGAATAAAATATGCCTCATTATCATCCCCAAGAGATTTAGCCCCACCATAATATGCCATGAAAGTTTGATGTCCATGCCCCTGAGAGTGTCCCTCAAACTCTTGACATTGATCCCCCCCATATGAATCGGCCAAGCCATCCTATCCCATGAAACCCATTTTTTTTCCTTCCGCTAGCGGATCCCATAAAAAACATTCCAAGACCTTGTGGATAGCTTTTATCATCCCCTTAGACACCGAAGTATCCATCTTATCATGCACTGGAATTGTGGTCAGCTCATTGTTAACCAGTGTTATTCTCCCACCGAAAGATAAGAAGTGACTCTTCCAGTTCAAGACATGACCCGTAATCATGCTAAACACTTGATCAAAGTCACTAATTTTCATTCTACCTGGCGTGGGAGGTGTATCAAGGTACTCCATTGGGGTGTTTCTAGGCTACATTTCAAGGAGGTTGTTTCATGATGTAAAGTATATTTCTTTTTCATATAGTTTCATTTCAACTTATCTACTTTTTGTATTCTATAATAAACTCCTCTATTAAATTGAATATTATAACACATGTATCATCTATATACTATAATTATACCATTTTAATTTAATAACCATTATCTATATTCTTGATTTCTTTCTCTCTCATTTTATAAATGAAATCATCATCCAAGAGGTTCCAATTTACAACCTTCATAGATGAAAACGTTTCTTTATTTAGTTTTTGCTTCATAATTGTTCATGAAACCATTTAAGTGGTTGAACCAGACAATAATATATTTATTATATCCTACTTAATATTCATGAACTAGTATATGTATATAGTATTAATTTATATGACAAAACTAGTTCATAATAATAAAAATACCACCAAATAATATAAGTGATTCTTATTAGTATTTCATATAATGATTCATTCTCATACCATGTAAAAATGATATATATAACCATTAACAATTCTTTATGTTCATTAATAATATATAATTTCTATTTCGTAGAATTACATCATTTCCACATGAACATCCATACTCATATACCAATATACTGATTGTGACAACAAAGGAATCGAACACTCTGGAACGACAGAATTCAATCTTATAACTTATCAATAAAGACAGAAATGAACTTAATAATATTATGAAAAATTAAATAAATGTCTAAGAGTTTCTTCATTATGTTATTAATAAGTATAATTTCATATTTTGAGACCTTTTGTTTAAGAGTGGAACACATTTGGTCTTAAGGTAAGGGTTTTCTACCCAATCTTCCACTTTCATTTGGGTTACTCTTATTGTCTACTAACCTGAATTAAATTCCAATTTATTCATTTTTACTCATCATATATTCGGTTATAATGTTCAATATATACGTACCAACCAGAATCCTACTTTCACTTATCGGTATTTATATGTTTTAAAAGGATCTTTCGAAAAATTCTTCCCATAATACAAGCCCAGTTAAAGGAAACTTCTCAAAATCATACATATTTTCTAGGGTAGTATATAATATATTTTTAGAAACCATTATCTTTATAAATAAATTCATTTTATTTTGAAAATAAAATCTTACTTGACTTCTAGTTTTATACAAATAATTTTCCAAAATAACTCTTCTTTTCAAAATAAAAGAGAATTTATCTCAATAATTACTCGATGATTTTATAAGAGTATCTTCATCTATTTCAAAACTACTTTGAATATTTTTTCTTAGTGGGATTATTAATTTATGATATCATATGAAATATTTAGTTGAATATTTTTGTGTTATTTTTACTGTGGATGTTCTATCTTAAATTCATTCACCAATTTACACTGAATGGTTAGTGTTTGTGCTTAATGTTTGGGGAAGGTTCTTTACATTTCATATGTTAGTTTCAATATGATTTTATATGTTGTTTATGTTTATCCCCATTAATATTAGGAATGAATTGGACTTATTAAGTGATGGGTGGGGACCTCTATGTCACCTCGATGCATTGGTATGTCACATTATACAAATAGATGTGCACTTAGTTGAGGCCTTACCCATTTTAAGATATGGTTTTGGCTGATGCCATAATAATTTTTAAATTGCTTGGAGTAGGCCTTGATGGTACATTTTAGAATGTATGGTATATGAATTTATCTCATTATAAAGCAATAAATTCATAGTTCATGTTGTTATTCAACTAATAGAATACCCATGATTATGTTTTATTGTGTAAAGTTTTACTAAACTCATGTTCCTTCCATAAGGTGTTCCTATTTATTATTTTCAAAGGCAAGTGTTTTCAATTATTCATCATGCCTAATCCTTATGTTTATGGTATCTTCCATTTTATTTATTATTTTTACTGATCATTTGAGCTTAACCCTTTCTAATGTTTCATTTTCTCTAGACTTGAAGAGGTATATTATGATTGACTTGATACGATAAACTTAGAGTGGTGGATATTCCCAGTGGAACTTGTTTGTTTTTTTTCATTTTAAGTTGTAATGTTGAACTTATTTATGTATATATCTTTCCAAATCTACTAAACTATTTTTTCCTTCAGGATACAACTTTCTTGTAATCATGCCAATGTAATGTAATAAGGCACCATCTCCGGGAAACTGGGGTAGGGTCTTTACAGGTGGTATAATATGATATTTAGTATAGAACATAGAAACTATATTTGGAGAACATTTATTAGGGAAAAATGACCGAAGTAGTCTATGTGGATAAAATAAGAAATAAAATACTATAATTTTTGTTATTAAATAGATTGTGTGGATCTTTTTAGAAAATACATCACTTTCTGAATACTACAAGTGGACGTGGTTATAGAAAATATGTACCTAGGAGTGAAAACTCTGATAAAAATATTTGAGCTTAACTCAGGGTATCCTTGTACACAACAATGGTCCTTATTTTCCACCTTGTTCGACACTCCCATGGGATATTCTTAGGATAATTTACATTTTTTTACAAGCCATTGTGAAGGATTTAAAAGAAAATTTTTCCTTAAAGAAAGCACGTTAATGATTATGAGATTAGATATATATAGAATTTCAATTTATGAAATTTATTTTTTAAATTGATATTTACATTATGATTCATAACCTAATGTAGAGTATTACATTATTTAGAAATGGTGCCTAGTGGAAGGAACATAAACCTCATGAACACTGGTATCCCATGTAGGGATTTCTCTCTTATGGATGATGATGATGTTGGATTTGGAGATACTACTAGTTCTGAGCAACTTATAACTATACTGGGAAAACTAACTTAGGTTATGAACAATAACATTACCGGTATTGAGCATCTTGATCCATAATATGAAAGAGATAAGTTGGATCTCTTTATGCGAAATAACCTCCATTATTCAATGGGTCTCTAAACCCATTTGTAGCTTAACAGTCGACAAGTTCCCTAGAGAAGATATGTCTTTCATTGGGATGTAACAAAAGATGGAAGGTTTTCATGGAAGTTTATATTCTATAATGATATTTGGATTAGTGGTGGTTGTTAATATAAAACACAAAGGAGTATGAATAAATAGAAGTGTTGGAGTGGAGGGATTTTAAGGAAATATTCGAAGAAAAATAATTCCCTCATGAACAGTGAGTAGATATGGAAAGGATGTTTCTAAATCTGAGGAAAAAGGAGGATGATAATGTTTCAAGGTATGAAGCTAACTTCAAAAGGTTATAAAGACATGTCACATACTACATACAAAATCTAAGGAGAAATATTTATTGGTTATTTTATGGTTTAAAACCATTCCCTTGAAGGGCCCTAATCTCCTAAAGTATCTAATCATATGAAGATGTAGGCTCAAGTTATATCCGGACAGAAAATGAATTCCTTAAGTCTTATGATTTTAAGTGAAATAAATTGAAGTATAAGGCTGCTGAAAACACTGGAGAAGGAAGTAAGGAAATAGGGAAGAAGGTAAGAGTTTACTTCCCACCCTGTGATAACGGTGGAAGGAAACCCCTGGTTCCTGATTAAAAGGAAAAGGGGTTTGCTAAAAGTGTGGATATAAATGATATCATGATAGTGTTTAAAAGTAGAATAAAGAATCCATTAATGATTAATGATATAATTACTGGGATAAGGGACAGTAGGCTAATGATTTTCTAAAGCATCTAGAAAATGTGCCTCAGAAATGGCCAAGGGAGCAGGGACAAGCTTATCTAATCACAAATGTGGATATTGATGTTCCAAATGATGTGGTAGAAGGTACTTTAATTATTTACTCAAAAATATACAATTCATTATTTGATTCTAGAAAGTAACATTCTTTCATTTCTTCCCAGTTTTTGAAAACAATATATATTTCAAATTTGATTTTGTAAGGGAGTTATCAGTGAAAACATCTATGGGAAGTATCATGGAAAAAATGTTGTGTCGGGAAATCCCCATTATGTAATATAAATGTGTTTTATCTATTGATGTTATTGTCAAACATATGATTGAATTTTGAACCGTGATGAGAAAATTTATTTCAAGAAGAAGGAGGTTACAATATTTTAGGACAAGGTGGAATCCCTTATCTTTAGAGAAGAATCATCACCATCTAAATCTCATTCGGATCCACCCCATGTAGCTCTACTGAATTCAATTTTTAGGGTGGAAGGGAATTCAATAACTATTGGTGTGGAAACGAATGTTCAAATAATGGATGTACCTATTATTCATGAATATTTGGATGTGATTCTAGAGGAGTTACATGGACATCCTCTAGAGTGGAAAATTGAGTTTTACATTTACATAATTCATGGTTTAAAGACTATATTAAATACGCCTTATAGAATGGCCATTATGTAAATAGTGGAACAAAAGAAACAAATATGTGAATTGAGTGATAAAGGATTTATTCTCCCTAGTGTTTCTCCATGGGGATCCCATGTTCTTTTTGTAATGAAGAATGATGGATCTATAAGTTTATGCAATGACTATAGGGACAACAATTCTATAACAATAAACAATAAGTATCCCCTTCCTTTTATTAATTATCTATTTGTTCATCGTCATGGATCTCAATGTTTTTCAAAGATTGGCCTATTAAATGGATATCATCAGTTGATTTTGAAGAAAGAAAACATTCCAAAAACAGTATTTCAAACCAGGTATGGGAATTATGAGTTTACAATAATGCCTTTTGGAGTAACTAATTCTACCTTTATTTTCATGGATTTAGTGAATAGAGTTTTTAAGGAATATATTGATGGATTTGTGGTGGTATTTATTGATGATATCTTGGTTTACTCTAAAATCTACGAGGTTCATGAAAATCAATTGAAAATTATTCTAAAGACTCTTAGAAGAAATGAATTATATAGGAATTTTAGAAAGTGTGATTTTTGGCATTAATCAGTTTACTTTCTATGCCACATTGTCTCTAAAGATGGAATATTTATTGATCCCGTGAATAAAAAGGATGTGCAAGAATGGCCTACTCTATCAAACATAACTAAGGTGTGTAGTTTTATTAGTTAAATAGGTTATTACCAGTGTTTCGTTTATAAATTCTCCAATATTTCCAACCTAATGAAAAAGAATACACGTAATGGTTTTAAGTTCATATCAATAAAAGAATGTGATGACTATTTTGAAGAATTGATGAGGAGATTAGTGAATTATCTGATCCAAACTCTACCATCGGAGAATAATGTGTTTGGGATCTATAGTGATGTATCAATGAAGGGAATTGGTTGTTTCCTGATGTAGAATTATATATTTATTAATCATGCATCAAGGCAGTTAAAATTTCATGTCCAAAACTATCTGACTAATAATCTTGAGTTAGCCACTATAATATTTTCTCTGAAGATATGGAGAAATTATCTCTATAGAGAAAATGTGATACACATATGGATCCCAAGAGTCTGAAGTATATCTTCTCACAAAAATAACTCAACATGAGTAAAAGGTGATGGCTCGAACTAGTCAAGGCTTATGATTTTTCTAAACACTACCAACCAGGAAAAGAGAACATGGTAGCTAGTGCATTGATAAAGAAGGATCATGGAGTTCTTAAACAATGAGGATTGAAAAGGATCCTTTGTATATTGATCTAGTAAGGATGGATATGAGAATTAACAATGAAGGTGAAACATCATTACTATTTCCAATTGGTTCCCCATCCATATTTTTTAGAATAGATTAAAATCTCTTGGCCTGATGTTGAGAACCTTCAAAAGAAAATTAATGCTGTGAAAGTTGGGAAGTTGGCCAATTTTGAATGTGAAGATTAAATTCTAAAATTTGGGAAGAGGATATGTGTTCCCTCTACACCCGAGCTGAAAAGAGAGTTATAGGATGATGCTAATAGCTCAAATTTTTCTATACACACTGGTATCACTAAAATGTATAAAGATTTGAACGAACATTTTTTATGGGATAAAATCAAGAGAAAAATTTCTGATTTTGTGTCAAGATATTTAGCCTTTCAATAAGTGAAGGTCAAATGACATCATCCTAGAGAAGTAATGAAACCTCTTCCTATTACTACATGGAAATGCTATGACATCCTTATTTATTTTTTCACTAGATTACCCAAAACTCCAAGAATGAATTATGCAATATGGGTAATTGTGGATCAACTTAAGAAATCTGAAAATTCCCTCTCTATAAGAAAGGATTTTCCACTGGATATCCTAGAATGACTCTATATCATTGAAGCTCTGAGACTTCATGGAGAACATCTCTAAATTTATTCTTATTGTGATCCATGATTTACATCAATGTTATGGAAATGTATTTAGAATTATTTTGACACTGAGCTTCGATTAAGTACTTCTTATCACCCACCAACTGATGAGAAATATTAAAGGATGGTTCAAACCTTAGAGGACATGTGGAGATCATGTTCACTTGACTTTCAAGTTATTTGGGATCAATATTTACCATTAGTGGAGTTTTGCTACAATTATAGTTTCTATTCATATAATCCATTATAACCATATGAAGCATTGTATAGAAAAAGACTTCATACACCAACATGTTAGGATGATGTTGGAGAAAGGAAGCTTGTGGGGCCAGAGCTTGTGGAGGAAACCCCAGTGAAGGTAAAGAATATTCAATTCAATATGAATGAACCTCCAAGAAAACAAAAAATCTATGTGGATAATCAATGGAAGGATTCGAAATTTTAGGTGGGAGATCATGTTTTCTTGAATGTATCTCCATGGAAGGGTGTTATAAGAATTGGGAAGAAAGGTATATTGATCACTATGTACATAGACTCTTTTGAAATTCTAGAGAGAATTGGATATGTTTCATATCGTTTGTCTATGCCACCTAGCCTATCTAAAGTACGCAATGTGTTTCATGTCTCATTGTTGAGGAAGTACATGTCAGACCCAACACATATCCTCACTTCTAATTGTATAGAAATGGAACCTGATGTATCTTAATATGAATATCCTATCCATATTTTGTACACTACGGAAAAAATTGTTGAGTAATTAAACGAATCTACTAGTTAAGATACATTGGAAAAATCCTAATATCGAAGAGGCAGCATGGGATCCTGAGTAGCTTATGATGAAAAACTACACAAATCATTTTCTTAGGTAATGATATGGTAATTTCAAGGATGAAATTTTTGTATATTGGGGATAATATAAAACCCCATGATTTTGAAAATAAATTTAATATTGAATGCTTTAAAAACTGAGTCTCTTCAAAACACAAGTTTTTTATAACCTTGCCAGTAAACCAAAATTTTCCACTTCTGTGAATTTAATTTTGAAAAACTAGCATACAAGGTTGCATTTAGTAATATATTTACACTCTGATATAATAAACATTTTTTTTGATGAATAGTAACATACCATTATGAATAGTAATATACCATTATGAATAGTAATGAATAGTAAATCAGACAATCAAATAGAAACATCATCCATGAATGTATAAATACAATTCAGACAACTTATAAGTGAAAACGATCATATTATAAGTATTGGTTTTTTGTATGTCATAAATATTTTAAGTACAGTGTTATGATTAATTTAATAATTGAAAATGGAAAATTATTTTTATTAAATTTAATCAAAAAATTTTATTTTATTATCTTATGGTTGTAGAATAATTTTATGGTAACTTCATTAATTTTTCCAGGTGTTTTAAAATTAGATATTGTTTTAATGTTGTTTTTTTCAAATAAATTGTGATTTTATTTAACAATTAAATAAAAAACGTTTAGAAAATTATTTTCCAAAAATGGTGTTCATTTTTTAATTTTACACATCAAAAAATGATTGGGGTGAATTTTCGGTATTTTTCTGAAATAATTGAATTTTTTATGAATATGTAAATTCGATAATTTACCCAATTTGCTAAATAAATGAATTTCTGCATATTTCTTGAGTCATGGATAATGTAAATGACCATTGGTTTGAACTCACATTCACATATTACCATTCTTGGTCACAAGAGTCATTTCTATCAGTTTTCTTTGGAATAATAATAAAATAAATAATCAAATAACAGGAAAACCCTCCTCTCCTCCACTATAACCCCCGACCCCCACCCCCCCCCCCACTCCCTCTTCTCTTCATTACTATAAGAAATGAAGCTCCTCAATGTTCTATTCAAATACCCTTACCTAGTCACTCCATGATTCTAGGAGCTCTTGGTATTTCCAAAATACCAAAACCCCTTCCCCTAAAGAGGTTCTAAAAGAGGTAATTTCAAAGGGAACTTCTCAAAATATTACTTATTTTTAAGGGAACTAAATAATCTTCTTTAGAATTCATTGTCTTTATAAAAACAGTAATTATATTTCAAAAACACTAACTTACTTTTATTCTATATTTATAAAAAGTATTTCTGAAAATAATTATTCTTTTCAAAACAAAAGTGTATTTATCTCAAAAGTACTCGATGATTTTATAAGAGTATCTTCATCTATTTCAACACTCTTATTAATTATTATATATTATTGGGATTAATATTTTATTATATCATATATCATATTTAATGGAATTTTTTATGAATATTTTTACTATGGATGTGATATCTTAAAACCATTCACTAATTTATTCGGAATAGTTAGTGTTTATGCTCCATGTTTGGGGAAAGTTATTTACATTTTATATGTTAGTTTCAATATGAATGTATATGTTTTTTATGTTTATCCCCATTACTATTAGGAATGCATTACACATATTATGTGATGGTTGGGGTGTGATATAGCCCATCGATGAATCTATAGGTCTCATGAGACAAATAGATATAGACTTGGACAGGGCCTTTCTCATTTTTAGATTGGGTTTTGGATGAGGCCTTATTAATTTTTAAATTTCTTGGCTGAGGCCTTAACATTATATTTTAAAAAGTCCATCATATGCATTTCCCTCATTATGAATCTATAAATTCGTATTTCATGTGGTTATTTGACTATTAGAATACTCATAATTATGTTTTATTGTGGCAATATTTACTCAGCTCATATTCTTGCCATAATGTGTCCAAGATTATTATTTTCAAATGCATGTATTTTTAATTATTCACCATGCCTAATGTTTATTTTTATGATATATTTCGCTGTATTTATTACTCTTACTAAGCATTTGATCTAATCCCTTTCTTATGTTTTATATTCTCAGGACATGAAGTGGTATATTAGGATTGACTGGTAGGTATAAACATAGAGTGGTGGATGTTTCCAATGGAACTTATTTGATATTTTTCAATTCAAGTTGTAATGTCAAACTTATGTATGTATCTGGATTTCCAAATATACTAAAATATTCCTTCCTTCGGGATAAAAATTTCTTGTATTAATGCCAATGTAATGTAAAAAGGCATTGGCTTCATGCAAATAGAGTTGGGTCTTTACATTAGTGGGCTAGACTAACCAAGGTGTTTATTTGTTGTGGATGCAGGAGAATTTTGAAAGGTACTTTTGATAGGGATACCATCATTATGAGTAGGTTGTATGATTTTTCATTTTTCTTTGGTTGGGAGCAAGTTTTTTCATTTTTTCATTCATAACTTCTACTGTACTCTAGTTTTGGATAGATTCATGCATTCATTATGGTTTCCATCTTTTTATATCGTTCTATTGTTGCATTGGGGTTTGTTTATGTGCATGCATACATGCACGTTAGGCAAAGGTCTCCTTGAGTTTAGTTTTGTATTTGGTGATTTTCGCCACCCCAAACATATAGAGGCAAGATTTAGATATTTTCTACTTGATCCACATATTGGGTTACTCCATGACATGAAACACCATTATAAACCACGTTTCCAATCCAATAATAAGTGAAGGTATCTCTTGAGCATGCGTATGACTTGTCTTCTCTACGTAGTGATACAATTCATTTTCAAGACCTATATTTTATGTATAGTAATTATGATTGATTTAATGTTTATATATGATATTTATAACATAATAATACTTTTAGAATGAAAATATCATTTCTATCGTCTATTTATCCAATCCTTGAAGAAACTATAACATTGCTCATATGTACGTATCGACAACCATCTTCGTGATGCGATGTTATTTTTTCATTTATATTTCACATGGATGTAAATATAGATGAATATTATGAATATATATATATATATATGATAAATATGATTTGATAAAAATTCAATAAAGGTTAATTATTATTTACCTTTTTTTCATTCCATCAATCAAAAAATTAAAATGGAATTCATTTTTACGCATGACCTACGGTCTCCATGAATAGTGTGATTCATTTTAATATCTATAATTTTTATGGATGATTATAAATATGTATATAATTAATATATATTATTTTTTTACACAATTATCATTCCATAAATTATGATACCATGATCAATGTATAAGGATCGGGACTACCAAACCAAATCATTCTTCGAAAATGAAGCAGTTACCACCAAAAATTGTGATTTTAATAAAAAATTCTCAATAAATAGGTGATAAGATGTTGTAAATAAATAATAATTGGTATTATTGATATATTTTTATGTAATAAATGTATAATAAATATATATTTACTGTACACGAGGTTGGAATGTTAAAAAGAAAATTCTATACTTGAGGTAAGGTGTTATTTCTAAATCTCGACATTATTCAGGATTGTTTATATTCAAGACTCCAATGGGGAATATTTCTCTCCCATGTACATGTTAAATAAAAATATTTTCAAAAAGGTTTTTACTATTTTCCTAAAATTTATTAAATACTTGTTTACCCATGTTTTACTTATTACTAAATAGTTTGAATGGATATTTTTCTTCATTTTCAAAACAGGGTACTTTTTGACTTTTCCAACATAAAATATTGAAGGAATGTTAATTGTTTAACTTATACGACTTGATAAAATTTTCCAACCAACATTATGCTTAAATTATTTTAATCATACTATAATTTTTTCTAGTTTTTTATTCAAAAAATATTTTTCATTTATAAGTTCATATATTTTTTTAAAAAGACGTGATTTCAAAGTGGAAAAGTTATTTCGTAAAATATTATCCCAAGAGATCATTCAAGATAATTTTTATATCCAACATAAAATAATTTTATGATACATTGGTTTTAATGTGGATATGATCCAAGTATACCTTACTTATTATTTTTCTGGATGCTTTTCATTTATGATGACAAGATGTTGATTAAAGCTATTCCCTTTTCTCCCGAGTTACACTTTGATGAAAATTTATTATTTTCATGAGTTCATAGATGATGAATGTTTTATGATTTTGTGGAACAAGTATGTATTATTTTATTTATGTGATGTTTGGGACCTATTTTTCTATCTAATTCATTGGTTAAATCTTAATATCTCATGAGATAACAATGGGAAACAATTGACTGGGCTTGATCCCACTTTGGGAAACAAGTGTGTCCTAATCCACTATGTGAAATAGGTGCATCATGATGTACTATGGGAAATAGGTGTATCTTGATCCTCTATGGGAAAAATGTGCATCCTGATCCACAATGGGAAATATGTGATATGTTTTGATCTACTATGTTGATGTTCTCAGTATTATACATTTAAATATGAATTTGGTTTCTATATTTATGGTGGTGCCTTACTTTTATGGTCTGAGATTATGGTTCATTATTGATTTATAATGATTTCACAATCTTATGTCCCATGTTTTAATAAATTATTATGTTTTATTCCCTGAATCATGTATATGATCTATGATAGGTTGGTTATGAACTTTTTAAGATATGTTTATGATCATAAACCCTTATTCTTATCTTTTTCTTCAATACGATCATAGAATGATATATCCTATATTTACCCTTATTGTGCCTATATGCCCCTCCTTTCTAATTTTTTCCTTACCTAGGAGGTGAATAAAGGTGTAGGTAATCATTTCTTAAGAGGGTTACTATGTGAGAACGTCTTTATGGGAAATGATTAAGATATTTTATAAAATAAGAATATTGTGTTTCTTGTTTCCAAATACACTAAACAATTATTGTTATTAAGTGTGTGTTTAGGAAATATATTGAATATTCATTTAAAATGATGTGATATTTATGTATGAAAGAACCGGGTCATTATGGTGGGTATTAAAGAAAAGGTTTAGTTATTATTTGTAGACTAGTATTAGAAAAACGACATTGAGATTCCCAAGGATACCCCTATGTATATTTCAAGGGATATATCTAGGGATTCTTCTTAGGATAAGTCTAAAGATAATTCTAAGTATTGGAAAATATGCTAGATGTTTTTTAAGGATGAAGCAAGGGGTTTTTAACCAATTACATCCCTATAGAGACACAATAAGTGGTTGTACCTATAGTACAGAGGCACCTAGGGTAAAAATATAGAAAATGGCACATTGAGCGTGACTCAATGTTCACATGGTTCACAAAAATAGACCTTTATGCACATGTGTTTTGATACTCTTGTAGATATGGTTTTAAAATTCATATACTCTTTACCAACCATCATAAAGGACTTGAATAAAGATGATGAATTTCCATGGTTAATCTTAAGGTTTTATTGATAAAAAATAATGTTTCATGATTTAGACATCCTATAAATGATTTTTCATGATTATGTGGTTTTCCAATATGATTAGAATTTCTCATTCTATAATTTATAGTTTTATTCAATGGATTTAACATAAACCAACCCGACTTATGTTGAGTATGGTGGACAGTGAAATGATTATCCTCCAGAAAAACCAAACATTATGGGAGTTGGAATACAAAATCTTACTCCTATGTTCTCAAAACATTCCTCGGATATAAATCATGTCTGGTTTATAAATGATCAAAGAAGGTAACTATATACTGTTGAATCTTTTATGAGTCAACATACACCTTTTTTAGATGATATCTTGATCTGATAGTGGATTTCTGATGGATCAACTCCATTGAGAAAATATTTTATGTTCTTTAATGCTCGAAACCTAAAAATTTATCCTAGATATTTATCAATTTGAAGGTGAAGCATATTAGTGGTTGAATTTTATTAAGAACACAAAAGAAAATAAATAAATTGAATCTATATAATGGGAAGAGATCTAGGGGATATTTCTTAGTAAGTACTTCTCTCATATACTACGAAAAATAAGGAAAAGTAATTCCTTGAGATTAATATAAAGTTTAATGAATCTACTGCTACCCATTAGGGTAATTTTACAAGGATTTCAAGGTATGATTCTATTTTAATCATCAAACCTAAAAGAAAAATTGATTGATTCTTTTTTAGACTAAAATATAGTCTTCGAAAGGCCATGGACATGAGAGACTTCAGTATCTATGAAGAATTCATTAAATATGAACTGAAGGTAAAAATAGAAATTGTTTATTATCTCCATTCCAATGGTTTTGATAAAAAAATAAAGTTCATGTTCATGAAAACCAAAATGGTGGAAAGAAATTCCATCCACATGCATTCCATTATTGTGGGAATAAGTATAAAGGTAATTAATTGAATATAACATGAATATTATTTAAATATAGAACGATGCTTCTTAAATCCTAGGGTTGTAGTAATTAGATTAATGGTGTAGTTAATAAAATGGAGGAGGAGAAGACTTCATATAATGAACCACCCATAATCTGGTGTTTTAAGTGAAAGGAGTTTGGGAATTATGTGAATTTATGCCCCACTATAAGATAATGTGGATGATAATCCAAAACAGCATCTGAAAAAAATAAGGCGTTTCTTACGAAATCAAAATGTATAATTTGAATCATGATCACTAGGGAATACATAACCTCCCAACCTTAGTTTGGAGTCTCATGTTTTATTTTGTATGACCATTCCATATGAAAATATTATCATTCATCCATTAGTGAGATTTTGGGTGATTAAATCCAACCACATGGATTCTATAATAATTAAATCAAATTTGATTTTCTATCTATTAAAGGATGAACACAAGTTTATAATGAATTTATTTTTTATAATATAAGATATTATATAAAGAATAATGGAAGAATTGACTTTTGGAAGTTTATATGTCTCTATTGACATAAGATTTACGGATACCATAATGGGTTTATGATTTTAAGGTTGATAAAAAGTTCAAATTCATTGACACCCCTTTTTATATTTTATGTTATGGGAGTTTATCAAGATTAGGGAAATTTTAAGAGACAGTTATAACAATATAGCCCTCTCCATTTTTATATGTTTTAGTGATAAAGTTATTTAATGAGGAATGTCTTTACAATTTCTTGATATATGATTAAAGGTAATTATAACCATTTTGTTTCTTCTTATCTTTGATGTTGAGGTAATTATGGGTTATAGTTTATCACATTATGATGTTAGCACAATTCATTTCCATCAGAGAATATTTTAATCTGGATCCCCTTTCAAGAATATACATCATTTAAATCGTAATGTTTCATGGGGTACCATATTCAATTGTATATAATTTGGATCTAAAGTCTACCTCCATGTTTTAACAAATTATTAAGTAATATCTTGATACAATGTTGGGTCTGAGTACTATATATTATCCTCAAAGAGATGATCAGAATGAGAGAACAATTCAAACCCAAGATGATATTAAAATATTTTTTTTGATGTATTTCACTGGTGGTTTGAATCAACACCTTCTTCAAGATGATTTTTCTTATAAAAACAGCATTCACACAAGAATTAAGATGGATCCTTATGAATTCATTTATTTAAAGAAGTGTATAACTATAATGTATCAGAATATAGTTCTAGAATGAATTCTATTTGAACCCGAGAAAGACGATGAGATAGAATATAAGGTTAGTGCCATTCTATAACATGTAAGGATAGAACAAACTTGATTGAAATGTTTTACTCATAATCATTGATTTGATCTAGAATTTGAAGTTGGTGATAAGTACTTTCTATAAATATTTTTATGGAAGAAATAATTAAAAACTAAGACCTAGGAATATTATTCCCATTTAAATACTTGATTGTATCAGGATAATAGCATATTATTTAGATATTATACTAAATTTATTGTAGGTTCACCATTTGTTCCATATATCACTCTTGAAAAAGTACATACCAAAACCTTCACATGTACTAATCTCATAGGTTGTACCATTGGAGAATGATATTTATCACGAATAAAAATAGGTAGATATTATATATAATGGTGAAAAAAATCATTGAAACCAAACCACTCTCCTTATTGATGTTTTTTTGTGAAACCACTTATTTGAGGAAGCTATGTGGGAACCTGAGGATGTGATGAGGGAGTGGTATCCGCATCAATTAGTATGTGAGTGATTAATTTTGATGTAAAACATGATTTTAAGGGTGGTAGAATGTAACATCCAGATATTTTTATGAAATATTTCACTTTAAATTATTTTATTTCTTTGATAGCTTGTGTTTCATTCTACAATATGTTTAAATGAATAGTGATATGATATTAAAATATTATTACTTAATATGACATTTATAGCCTATCCATTAATTTGGTGGGTATGAATATTATTAAATAATTTTTTAAATAAATATAAATTTTATACTCAATATAAATAAACTAATAAATTATTTGTAAATAATTATTCTATTTTTTGTAAATTCATTTTATTCGTTAAAAACATGTTTGCACAAAAAATTGTTTTTTTTTTGTGAGTTAATTTTATAATTAATTTCAAAAGGTATTAGAAAATTTTAATGATAAAATTAATTTAATTTTTTAATTCATTAGGTCAAAATTTTCGTAGGATGATTTCTTTGATAATTTTCTAAATATATTATTTTTCAATGAATAGTGTAAAATATCATTTTTATAGTAAAAAAGTAAATTTATGATTTGAATTTATCTAAAAGTAAATAAAGTTATATTTAATTAAATATAGTAAAATTAATAACATTTTAATCTTCCATATACCATATTTAGGTATTAGTATATTTTTTTCTTCAAAATTTTTTTTTCCACAAAACAATTTTTCATTATGTTTTGTTAGATTTATTTTTAATTAAATTTTTAAACTTTTGAGAGTTTAATCTTTGAAAATGTATTCTATATTTGTAATTTTTGGTTCCAAATTGTATAAATAATTCCCTTTTTTTTTATTAAAATTAGTAACTATAGTAATTTAATTACCACGGTAAGGGTAAATCAGATACTTCAGGTTAAAATTTAAATAATAATAACAATTAAATAACCAAAAAAAATTAATAAATTTTATTTTATATGTTAATATCATCCACAATAATCCAATTTTTTTCTTCATTAACTTTTTCTTTCATAAGGATGATAATATGACCATTGTAGTATTTGTTTACAATAAAATTAAAACATGTCATACTCTTGTTTTTAAAAACTATAATAATTTAATATGGGTTAATCCATAGGAAATGTTTGACTTTAAATATTTTTTCGTAATTTAACATATTTATCTTCCTCAAGGTAATTTATTTTTAATTTTTAGGTAATAAATAATTACCATAAATTCTTACACAATGCTAATGTTGTAATTATTCAATCCATGGAAAAATCAAATAAATGATATTAAAGATATAAAAATTAAAATAATCTGAAATATTTAAGGTGATAAAAAAATTATATATGTTACCATGAAATTTTGAGGATATAATAAAAAACAATATTACTTATTATCTAGAGATTTTTGAAGTCAAAGTAATAAATAGTGTGAAAATTGACAATAATGATATTTTATGGGGTTAATATAATATTAAGTTATTTTAAAATTCATAAAATCAATATATAAGAACAAAGGGGATAATATATTGTCAAACATTCCAACCGCTATGCATTTATTTTATATTTGGAGGCATTTTTCTCTATAATATTCTTAATAAATTTTAATCTTTTGGGAAATTCTAAAAGTGACCCTCACCTCAATTATAAAAAGACATCTCCTCCCTCACTTCATCACACCACTTTGATAGTTCTAACGCAACCATAATATGAAAAATTCTATTATAAAACTACCTATAAACATTAAATATGTGTTTTTATTACCAAAATACCATCCCTATTAAACTTTAGAGGAGATATAAATGAGACATTTTTAATAAATGGTAATCACTCTAACCGATCACTTTCTATTTCTACTCTTATTTATCACATTTCAATCAATGATATTCATCATAAAATAATAACATGTATCCCAAATATTCTCAAATTTTATTATTATTATTATTATTAAAAAATCATTATATAACCCATTTCCCAACAAATAAGAAAGGAAGGTATTGCTCGTGTGTACATACTACTAACCATCACAACGTAGAGATACAATTCATTTTTCATCACTATAATTTAGGGACGGAACTTATGAGGTTTTTAATGTTTATATATGATATTTATAACATTATTTTTTTTAGAAATGATATCATGTATAATGGCTTACCATCCAATATTTTGTGAAATAATAACATTACTCATGCATACATATGAACTATTATCTTTAGAATGTGATGTGATTTTTTTCATTTATATTTCACATTGATGATAATAAGTGTGAATTTTATGAATATATATGATATATAAGATATAATAGTAATTATTTAAAGCTGAATTATTATTTATAATTATTTCATTCTATCATTCAAAAAATGGAAACAATGTTCATGAGTATGTTCGGACTACCATCTCCATGAATAATATAATTCATTTTTCTACCTCTAATTTTTAGGAAATAGTATAAATATGTATATAATTAATATATATAATTTTTATATGATGACTATCATTCTATAAATTATTTCATTGTGATAAAAATATAAGGATCAGGACTTCCAATAAAAAAACAAGATTAGAAAATGAAGCAGTTATCAACCAGAATAGTGATTATAATGACAAATTATTATTAAATAAGTGATAACATGTTATAAATAAATCATAAATGGTATGATTGATATATGTTTATGGAATAATTTTATGATAAATCCATATTTATGATATATTATTTTTGAATGTGATCTATAAAATTGGGGACTTGATGTAAGTGTTCCTTTCACATTCTCATCATTATTTAGGATTGTTTTTTGTTTATATCTCCACTAGAAAATATTTGTCTTCTATATCCATGACATATAAAATTATATAAAAAAATATTTACTATTATCATAAAGTTTCATAAATCCATTTTTACCAATGTTTTAATTTTTACTAAAATATATTATAGTAATATTTTTTATGTTTTTTAAAATGAGATACTTTATGGTTTTTCTAACAAAAATATGGAAAGAATGTTTTTTTAACTTATATGGAATTAGTGGAGTTTCCCACTATCATGAATAATTAGTGATTTAAATCTTAATTTACCAATTTACAAGTATATTTTAAATGGAAATTTTTTTATTCATAAGTTCGCAACATTTTAAAAAAAATTATTTCAAAATGGAAAAGTTAATTTCTTTTAAAATTATTCCAAGTGATCTTTCAAAATAAATTTTTCATCCATGATAACATCCTTTAATAATACTTTAGTCTTATTTGGGATATGATCCATAGATACCATCATTGTTTTTTCTAGATGGATTATGTTTATGATGATAAGATGTTGATGAAACATGTTCCCTTTCTCATGGGTTATACTGTTATGAATTTTTTTTCTTTTCATGAGTTATAATATATTGAATGTTTTATCATCTTATGGGACACATATGTATTATTTGATTTATGTGAAAGTTTGGAACTCTATCTCCCTCCAATTAATTGGGTAAATCTTAATATCTCATGAGATAATAATGAGAAACATGTTTATGGGATTGATCCAATTATGGGAAACAAGTTCATCCTAATCCACTATGAGAAAAAGGAGTGTCCTAATATACTATGGGAAACTGGTGCATCCTAATCCACTACTGAAAATAGGTGTGCCCTATTACACAATGGTAAATGGGTGATAATTCCAGATATAATATGTTGATTTTATTGGTATTTAACCATGAAATATGTAACGCTTTTCTATATTTATGATTCGGTCACACATGTAATACATGAGCTTGTGGATCATGATCAGTTTAAAATTATTTATAATACTTATGGACCATGTTTTCTAAAATGGTTATGTTTTCTTTCATGAATCCTGTTTATTATCTATTATAGGTTATTTAACAGCCTTTTAAATTATTTTCATGATCCCATACCCTTATTCTTATATTATTCTTTCATAAGATCATAGATTGATTTCTCTTGTGTTTAGCCTTTGTGAGTTTCTTAGATCACACTTTCTTATATTCCATTCCCCATCTTATAAAGAAAGGATACGATAGGTTTTTCCTAATATTAGTACTATGTGAGAATGTCTTTTTGGGAAAGGTTTAAGTTCATTCACAAAAAAAATAATATTTTTTTATAGTCTCTAAATACACTAAACTACTATTGTCCTCATGTGTGTGTCTATGAAATGTATAGAATATTAATCTAAAAATATTTGATATTTATGTATTAGAATACTGTTTCATTACACTACTAATCATAACAATCAATGTCATAACTAAAACCTTATTTAAATCCCCTTGAATCATTGTTTCCTTTTCTAAAACCATACAACCCTTCTTTATCCACTATTTCAACACATAACCATGAACTAATCAATATGTGAAGAAGGGAATGATGGAAATGATTGATGGTGGTCAGTGGGATATATAACCACTTAAAATTGGTTTTATATATGTTTTTCAATGAATTCATAATATGAGAAAAAAAGAATAATTTAAGGATCAATATTTTTCCATTATTTTCCATCCAGCATCATTCATCATGCAAAAATTACAATTATATACAAATAATAATAGTGATAATGGTAATGAAAATATTATTATTAAATAATTTTTAACATAAAAGTGAACTAAATTGAACCTACAAAATTTATTAGTGAGAATCCATATGTAAATACCCAATGATAGTAATTCATCAAAAATTTATTAGTGAATAAATACACATGATAACAATGATTTTAATTTTATAAATCATTATTTCCTCCGTTTTATAATGTGATTTAATTTGGGGAACTGGAATTTTTTTGTGCATCACATATTTATAAAAATTACTATTTTTTCATATTTTTTTTCAAAGGAAGGTAATCACTGGGTTTTCCTATCAGTGATTCCTAACGATAAGTTTTATTCGACAGGATAAGAGTTTAGTCTCGTCTATACATATTAGGTAAAATTATTTTATACTATAAGAATCTATTATATATTTATGTCATATTCCAGAATCCATCCCAAATCCTAATATCGGACTGGTTACCCCTCATCATACCAACAAAAATAAATTTTGATCATATGTGAATATCTTCATGTATTAGAGGTTATCAAACTTTAGTTAACATATTAGTGGTGATTAATTTGGGTTGTTATTGTTTAAATCCACACATTTGGTTACTCTAGAGTATTATCATCACCTGAGGAGGCATTAAATATTAATGGATTCATGATTGATCACATGAAAAGGGATTCTTAGATATCATTCTAAAAGGAATCAAAATCAATATTTCTCATTTTTTTAATGGTATGTTTCATACCTTTTAAGGTCATGTGATAATGACCAATGTGGGCAGTTTTATTTCATACATTAATGAAGAATAATATACAGATACCACGCAATGATTGGTGTTGGAATTATGCATTATTAACCTTATCTCGTTAAACTTAAAGGAATATAGACAATTTTGTTGAGCTTATATTAAAAAAGGATGTGGATCTCTGAGGTGTGGAGTCTATTTGACTTGAAATAATATTTCCCCATTAATAGAATTAGTTTTTTTAAGGTCTATAGACTAATGAGCGTAAAATATTAATACTTGGAAGGATTATGGCCCCCTAAGTGGGTCCTGGATTCATCAAGAATATGACACAATGAGTATAGTTCCTAGAATCGATTTATTTATTGAATGGAAAACCTGATCTCACTGATATTATAGCTTGATAAGGATGGATATGAGTTCCTTCATGAGGAATATACCCCCATGGGGTTGGATATAAAGCATTGATGAGGTTTAGTTTGAACCTTTATAAGTTTTCCTATGTATACTTATTGAAAATAATCAAATACCAAGTAGTTCAATTTGTATAGTATAATATATTTTAGCATAACTCTACTATGTAGTTAAATTCTAAGGCGTATGGATATATATATATATATATTCATTTTTATGTCATGAAACTAGTGCATTGGACACACAATTTAATTCCATGATTTGGAGACATATTTTTGTTGAATGTTTTTCTAAAATAGGATTGAGTATTGATTATTTGTATAAATATACCATTTAATGACTAATATAATAATTTTATTAGGTAAAGGCAAAAAGAGTTATGGATTACTCCTAGTATGATTCCTATTATGTTAGCCTTGATCAATGAGGAGACGGAATAAATCATTGAGAATGATGTTGGTACTTACTCCTGAAGGAATCCCATTTGTGTGATTGCTATCCCAACTACTAATAGATAATAAATGGTATACAAATGATAGAAGGGATGTGGCATCCTATAAGAAATATTCAGAACATACCCTAGGTGGTATTCCCCAACTCATGGATTATTTATTGAGGTATTCTGGTTCCAAAAATGATACAAATATAGGGGCTCTTCATATGGAGCAGGAAAATAAATCATTGAGTAGTTCCCTTGGTATCCTAGTGATGGAAAACCTCTTCATCAAGGTAATAAAAGACCATGATTCCCTAAGGGTTCTGTCATTCTAGAGGGTAAACTTAGTGTATTTTTTTATCAAGGGAATACAATATTGAATTGTTGTACATGGGTGTTCAAGCCTTTATCACATATATCAATGGGTTTTGGATGAGATATTAAGTTTCTATTTTGGGTCTTCATCCTTTCAAAAAGTAATCTATAATGGTCATTAATATTTCCATCATTTGAATATGTGGCTGGGATGAAAGTGGTGACATGAACGAAGTCTACCTTCCCATTTTAGGGTATTTCATGAAACCATTGTGTTTTTGTTGGCCTTTACAAAATGTGTGATGTTCGTGAGTATTATATTACAAGAATAGTTCATCTTTCCAAATTTTTTATACAATTGGATCACGTATCATGTCTTTCTTAATCCCATCCATGTAATTCACATGGTTAATAATCATTCATCAGTATGGGTAGAGAGAGGCAGGTGTGGTGACCACGTGGTGAATTTATGTCAGGGTTAAGATCAACAATCTATATTCTCATTTTATAATTTTACAAGTAGACTTCTCCTTGTGAGGGTATCCTTGTAGAATTTTCCATGATAGGTTCACCTACTAATATTTTCTAGGTTTATTTTCTTTTCACTTGTTTAAGCATGAATATTACCTCTGAATCTCTCCCAAATTCCCATATAAATTATTCTTCACCATTGCATCACCATATTTTTCATTTTCCTCTCTATGTGACTTCTTGAAGGGATATTAGAAGTATTTATAGGCACGAGTGTGATATTTTTTCCCCGTAGTTTGCATATATTCCCTGTATTATATAATTTTTGTATAGTCTCCCGCCACAACACTCCTTAGAATGAATCCAATGTAGTTGGATAAGAAAGATATCTTAGTCCATTTTCCAAATATAATTATTTGATATGAATCATTGGAATGGAGGATCCCTTAAATGGTGAACATATGATCATATGATTGTATGGTTGATCATTTCAATGTTTCACATACATGGATCCAGACACCTGGTTGGTCAAATAAATATTTTTTGTATATATCTCATCATGTATATGGTGAGGTGATGTTCTGTCATAATCTAATTGATGACCCCTAATCCAGTAAATTATCTTACTATATAACCCAGAATGGGTCACTTGGTCTATTGGTGGTCTCATTGTAAGGGGGCAATCACCTAGTAGACTTTGTCACCGCTACACATACCTCAAACTAATCACATAACTCCTATGTCTACAAAAATTATGAATCCTCCTAGTTTTTAGGTTCCTAGAATTATTCCCTGCATGTTTTTGTTTAGATAATGTGTGTGGGGTTATGCCCCTTCCATTATTTCCTTTTCTAGCTTTTTGTTTTTTTTCTACATGTCAAGATCTAATAGGAATCACCAAATCCCCCCACACTTCAAAATCAAACCATGTTGGGATGAAGTGGGGAAATTTTGAGTTATTAATGGAAGATAAAAAAACTACCACACATTCCATTCAAGTGAGTTGGAATTTCCTTTAGTGATATTAAATTCCAGTGGTTATGTAACATCCAGAACCAGCTTAGCATCAAACCGGTAGCCAGACTGGTCACCCAATGACCTCAAGTGTGCCTCCACATACACATAAGGCTGCCGACTAGTAGAGAGGGTGTAAGGATAGTTAGTGGGGATATTATACCATCATATCATAGTTTGAACAGTATTATAACAATATATAAGTAGAAAAAGAAATCAAGAAAAGCAAGAACTAATGAATAGAAATTCAATTGTAATATCCTCTCAATGAACAAAATGGCCCACGCCAATTTATACAATGTCTTCATGCCATGGAGGTACATATTTGAAAGAAGTAAAAATTCAAAATGCTCTACATCACAGTACATAAAAAATTAAAAGGTCGAATTCCCCAAGGGTGATCTCTACGACCATCCCGAGATACTGCTCAGTTCATTTCTCTTAACTCCCAGGTACAAGAAAACATCAACAAGAATTGCCCACGGTCCTGTAAACAAGTAAAGTCTACTTGAGTACCCTAGTGAAATAATGGATTGAATATGGTGTGAGATATAAATCTCAGTAGGTCAAGACCACTAGTGTCTACCTTAATCTAGACAATGAGATAATATTAAATTGTTTCCAAGTATATCAAAGTAAAAATAGAATTGAAAAAATAACCAACAACCCGTCTAGGTTCCAATGGGACACCTAATAGAGATACATGTTTTGGATCATAGCTGGAATAAGAGTTTGACCGAGAACAATATATATATATATATAATGTATAATGAACTGTTTATCGCGTTATTTAATATTCTTTGTTAAAACACACACAATACTGAGCATGTTACCATATTTATATTTCAGCCATTTGAATGATGTTATCATTCTATTACTCACACACACTTGAATTTCCATGTTATTATTCCATGCTCACGCACTCATGAATATCCATGTTACCATTCCATACTCACGCACCCTTGAATTTCAATGTTACCATTTCATACTCATGCACCTTGAATGACTATGTTACCATTCCATACTCAGGCACCCATGAATTTCCATATAACCATTAGATACCCACACACCAAGAATGTCCATGATACAATTCCATACTCACACACCCATGAATTTTTATGTCACCATACCATACTCACACACCCATGAATGTTCATGCTATCATTCCATACTCATGCACCACTAATTTCAATGTTACCATTCCATACTTTACCACCCATGAATGTCCATGTTATCATTCCATACTCACGCACCCAGGAATTTCTATATTACCATTCCATACTCATGCACCCATGAATGTCCATTTTACTATTCAATTCTTCATAATATAATTAATTTATCAATTAATTATATTTATCAATCTCATTACTAATTTAGCAATTATTTAAACACAACAGGTCATTTAGTTTACTCAAAAATTACATATCACAAAAAATACTCTAGGTAATTCAACAATTCACTAGTCACAATTAAACTATGCTAATACCATTTTATTTATTCATAAAATAATTATCTCTAGGAAACCATCTTTATATCATGTAATTAATTCACAAATTAATTATCTCATCTTAGCCCGAAATCAAAATCTCAAAATTAATCCCTCGATTAACTATCTATATTAAAATATAATAACACCAAATTAATTCATAATTAATTATCTCAACTTAACCAGTTTAATATTTCATAATTATTTTTCTGATTAATTATCTTCTCAAATAACATAATTAATTTATAATTAATTGTCTCATGGAAACTATTTCTATATCACATAATTAATTTAAAAATTAATCATCTCTAATTCAACTATTTCAATATCAATTTATTAATTCACATATTAATTATCTCTAATGCAACCATTTCAATATCACATGACTAATTAAAAAATTAATTATCTCAAGGAAACTATTTCCAAATAACATAATTAATTCATTGATTAATTATCTAAATTACAATTTCAAAGATCACAATTAATTCACAATTAATTCTCTCAATATATTCCACTCATTAATTCATAATTAATTATCTCAACTTATCCCACCCGAAACACATAATTACCACATAACCCAAGTGCGTCAACATGTAAGGGAGGTAATGGAAAACACGAATCAGAAAGTTAAATGAACCTATCAGTCTAATCATTATGTTTTCTTCTTCAAGTATGCATACCTCTATTAGAGGGATTCTATTACAAAAAAAAAATGATTTTGAAATCTAAGAAATTATTTTATACCAATAAAAAATCAATTCACCATTTGAAGACATATTAATTAACAACTATAATTAAAAAACTACTATGTTTTATTCACTAGGAAATTTGAGGACCCTACCAAAAAAATAATTTGATGACCCAATTCATTTTATCTCGTACTGTATCCTGCTTGTATACACACACTAAAAAAGAGCACATGCGCATGGAATGTGTCTACACACTGTATTACAAAAACCAGCACCCAAAATTAGTGTGATGGGGACCAACACACACCCAACAATTAACCAAAACTCAAAACATCCATAAGTAACAAATTCAAGGAGTATGAAACCAATTATCCGATATATAGCCTTTCCCAGGTTTGACGATAGTGATGGAATCGAGCCGAACCTCCACGCCTTCAGAGGAGGTTGTCAAAAGGTAGACCAACAGGACTCAAGATATCTTTTGCACCACCTAGAACAAGAAAAATGGATGAAACTGAATCAATCCCTCAGTTAGGGTTTTGGCCGAATCAAATCAAAGTGAAGGAGAAGCCGAACAGCTGATATGAATAATAAAACACACAGAGATGAACTCACCAAGCTGAGACAAACTATTTCCTTGAAGTCTTCAGGAGGAACTGGCACATGGATAGGGTTTAGGGTTGAGGGGTGGTGCACCCCACCATGAGAGGAAGGGGGAGGTCACACCACACATTGGAGAAAAGTGGGGATGTGACTCCTTTTCTTCATCTCCCCCAAAAATAAAATAAAACCCAAAAATTGAATACAATAATTAATATAATAATTATAATTATAATTATAATAACCACCAATATTTTATTATTACTATCAATTAATTAAAACACCTATTTGATAAACCCCAAAACATCTACATAACCACAATTTTATTAAATTATTTCCAAACTAATTTAATTAATGAAATTATACATCTTACCTCATTTAACACAGAACTTAATTAAATTCACTTCAATGAATTTAATAAAATAAATACCCCAACATAGCATTGTTTAATTTAAATTTTTTCAACTGACAAAAAATTATACAAAACCCCCTATTTTGCATTAAATAATTCATTTCCTCTTATCCATGAAATTAATTAATTAAAAAACCCCTATTTTACATCTTATAATTAAATACATTTTTAACCTAGAATTTAATTAAATTAATTAACCTGAAACTCAAAACTGGGAAAGAAACATGGTTTGACTCGCACGGTCTGATTGAATGGGTGCAAATCAGGTGACCAGTACTGGACACCTGGTTTATTAGGAACGACTAACCTGAATGGTTTGACTAATCGTCCAAAGCCCGTGCGAATGACTCTGTTAGGTCTGGGTCTCCTGAAACCCATCCATCCACCCATGAAACTTCTCTAGCCTTTAATCATGCCTTATATCAACATGTTTAATTATACCAACTATAGAAACTTCTTTTTGAAGGTTGGTTTCAAAACATACTCATGCAGAAAATGAAACTCTTCAAAATTATTCGTGTTTTTAACCCAGTTAAAAAACAAGAGACTTTACAATCTACCCACCTTAAAAACTACTTGTCTTAGAGAATTCTTCAGGAACCACTACAACATTAACTTACCTAAGAAGCTCAATAAGCCTCATCTAAACTGTCACGTTTTGTTCCCAACGGCTAACGTATCTATTACCATTTCACAAGACCAATGGTTTAAGCCTTTAAAAACTAGTGCCAATGCTCAAAATCTGACCCCAAAACATTTAAATATCACATAACCAAGCCCACACAACTAGAGACATGATCCCTTAATCGTCTACTCAACCACCACCTCATTAGTACTTTTAACCAATGGTCTTAGAATTTTATGGTCAAACTCCAAAACCAAAACTCTTTCATTGAATGACATTTCCGACCCATAAATCTACACTCTACCTTAAACCGGTGTCATGCCATTAAAAGGATTCCATCACTAACCACACAGATACCAATGTCCCTACCAATCCTCCAGTGACCTTCCCAAGCCAAGCCATCACTAGGATATTTCAAAACATTAGCATGGCGTATGACCGATGAGTTTTAAAAGGTGTAACCCAAAGACCAACACATCCCACATACAACCCAGATAACAACCACTTAAGAATCCCACGAGTATTAAAACATTAGAATGGCATAATACCGACGCTATCTTAGTGACTCCAAGATGAGGTCAATATTGGAGACATGCTTGTCTTATTTTCAAGATCACGTGAACAGCAAATCCAGACCACTAAAAGATCAGTCAAACTATCACTGGTTAAATACTTACCAGAAGATCAGCTTCACCTACCGGTGTGTCACCAACCATAACCCGATGAATAAACCACCCTAGGCATCCAAATTATTTTAATGTTCACCACTAAAACTCTTCCAAAAAACTATTGGATCTTCCAATGGTTTTTGCACACTGCCAAACTTATCGAAATTGTGTTTCCAAGAAAGCACTGACATGTAACTCATAACTGATGTGAAACTACCCACCTTAAGAGTATCCATGTCATCGAAAGGAAGGACCATTTTCTCACAAGCGCACTAGTTCAAAAACATCTCAAATGCACATGTGATATTCCTTGAACAATGATCACCATGACAACATCTCACATGAAATCTGAAATTTAAACCATCTAGTCTGTCAAAACACTAGAGTCCCAAAAGTCCTCCTGAGAAATGGGATGAACTTACCTGAGCACCCCAAAACACTACTCAAAACATTACCCAAGGATGTATTTAAAATATTACCATGCTCACGGCATGTCTAACCAATTTAACCAAGCATTCCCCAATAATTATTTCCAAATCAAGAGTCAAGATATAGTGACCACACATCTGAAAAATGGTGTATTTTTTTAAACAAAAAATTTCTCATTAGAACAATGGAACCCAAATTGAACCAATGTAAAAAAGGACACAGTGGAAATAATACATCTCAGCTATAAGGGAGGTACCTACCACAGAATAGTCCCTTACAAAGCATACTCGTCGAAACTATCTCTAGGTCATGAAAAATAGAATTCACTAGGTTTAAAAGACCCTCTTTATTTTATCAATTTCATTAATTCCTTTCAACCATTTAAACATTTGAATAAATTTTTAACAAACCATCAAGTACTATCTCACAACAAGTTACTTTGTTTTCAATCAATTATCCTTGGGATAAAAAGCCAAGCTATAAACAATCACTCTTTAAAAATATAACATTCAATTTCATTTCATTTTAAACATTCCATTTAGTATCTAAATTACTTTTAATCCAAAGAAAAACTCTGAGGGTCCCATTTATTCAATCTATATTCTTCAAAAATGAACCCCACAAGTGATATGAGTGGCTATATACCAATCCATAAAACACCCATACACATTATAGGTGGAATTTGTCTCAAATTTAATCAATTAAATATCCATTTAATATTTTAACTTTATCATCCACTTACACATAAAAACATCTCTATCATGTAACCAAAAGGAGTAATACAAAATAATTCTATAACACGGAATCATAGAATAATAGAAAATCATGTTAATCACCAAGGAATAATAGAATATAGTTACCCAAACATGTTAAATCTATCACCAAACCATGATATCTAAATAGGCATGCAAAAGAAGATCAAAATGTGTCATTCCACCCAAGGAACACAATAAAAATGAGCATGTATCATACTAATGAAACTACTTGGCATGTTATATGAATTGAATGTAAATATATAAGTGCCTATAATTATTCATGTGATGAAACATACTTGCTATATCAATCCATGGAAAAAATTCAAAATTCTTAAAATCAATAAACACCAGAAAATACACCAGTCACTCAAGCTGAAATCATATCAACTGTAACCTTGAACACTATAAACATCAATTCCCATCCCTAGACACTTGCTCATTCCCCATACATGGGGTGATCAGTCCCATGAACAGCTATTATCAAAGCACTAAAACTTTTCTAGCCTCATATCTAACATCCCAAAAAAAAGACAAAGGAAAAATAAAGAACACCCCCCCCCCCGTTTAATACCAATTTATAACATCCTGACCAGGAATACCATCGAACCGATAACCAGAAAGGTCACCACGTGACCTCAAATTCCCCTCACCATACGCCACAGGCTGCAAACTAGACGAATGGTTAGTGGGGAGACTATAACCTCATATTAGATTTTGCACAGTAATTTGAAAATATATAAATAGATGACAACAATAAAAGTAGTATAAATAAATAACTAGTGTTGTAGAAGTCAATTGTAATATCAATTCAATAAATAAAATGGCCAATACTAGTTTATACAATGTTTGAATGTCATGTTGGTACATATCTAAAAGCATTAAACAAATCATCATGTTTTACATCTCAGTACAAAAAAAATCCCTAAGGGTGATCTCCACGAGCATCTCGAGCCATCGCTTAGTCCTTTTATTCTAACTCCCGGGTACAAGAAAACATCAATAAGTAATGTCCAAGGTCATGTAGACAAGTAGATTCTACTCATGTACCCCATTGCAATGGTAGACCGAATAGGGTGTGGGATATAAATATTTCTTGATTATGACCACCGGTGTGTAGCTCAATCAAGATAATGCAATAAAATTAAATAGCATGAAAGTATATTGAAGAAATAACAGAATTGAATAAACAACCAATAACCCATCTAGGTTCTAAAGGGACACCTGACTATGATAGCTACTTCAGCCCAGTGAAAGAATATGAGTCTTAAGAAGAACAATATATATATATATATATATAATGTTTAATGGACTGTTTATCACATTATTTAATATTCTTTTTTAACCCCACAAAATAATTGGCGTCTTACCATTCTTGTATTTCACCCATTTGAATAAGGTTATCATTCCATAATACACACACACACACTTGAATGTCCAAGTTATCATTCCATGTTCACGAACCCAAGAATGTCCATGTTACTATTCAATACTCACGAACCCATGAACTTCAATGTTACCACTCCATACTAACGCACCACAAATGTCCATGTTACTATTCCATACTCACTCTCGCATGAATGTCTATGTTTCCATTCTGTACTCATGCACCGTGAATGTCTATGTTACTATTCCATACTCATGCACCCATGAATGTCCATGTTACCATTCCATAATCGCGCACCCAAGAATGTCCATGTTACCATTACATACTCACACACCACGAATTTCTATGTTATCATTCTATACTCACGCACCCATGAATTTCTATGTTACCATTCCATACTCACGCACCCATCAATGTACATGTAACCATTCCATACTCATGCACCCACGACTATCCATGATACCATTCACCACATCATAATATAATTAATTCATCAATTAATTATCATCATAAACCCCATTACTAATTCAACAATTATTTAAACACAACAATTCATTTAGTTAACTCAACAATGAACTTATCACAACAATTACTCTAGTTAATTCAAAAATTAACTTGTCATAAGGAAACCATGTCAATAACACATTATTAATTAAAAAATTAATTATCTCTAGGAAACCATCTCTATATCATGTAATTAAATCAGAAATTAATTATTTCAGTTTGTCCGCAAATAAAAATCTCATAATTAATCCCTTCATTAATTATCTTTTTGAGAATCTAATAAAACAGAATTAATTCATAATTAATTATCTTAACTTAACGAATTTAATATTTCATAAATAATCTGTTGATTATTTATCATCTCAAATAACATAATTAATTCATAGTTATATCAAGGCAACCATTTCAATATCACAAAATTAATTCACAAATTAATTACCTCTAATGAAACAATTTCAATATCATATAATTAAATCATAAATTAGTTTTCATAATGCGGCCATTCTAAAATCACATAATTAATTCATCAATTAATTATCTAAATTACAATTTCGAATCTCATAATTAATTACCATTTAGTTGTATCAATATATTCCAATAAATAATTCATAATTAATTATCCCAACCTATCATGCCCAAAACTCATAATTACCACATAACCCAAGTGTGTTAACATGTAAGGGATGAAATAGAAAAATGAGTATAAGAAATCTAAATGAACATATCAGTCTGATAATTATGTTTTCAGCTTGATAGAAGTGCACCTCTGTTGGATGGGTTTTATTATAAAAAATGATTTTGTAATCTAACAAATCATTTTATACCAAAAATCAATCAATTCATAATTTCTAGAAAAATTTATTAGCAACCGCAATTAAAAAAATATAGAGTTTTATTAATCAAGAAAAGTTGAGGACCCTACAATAAAGGATTGGTTGAGACAATGCTTTCTAACTCATACTACAACCCGCTTGCATACACGCACCTCAATAAAAGTGCCCGCACAATTAGAATTTATCACCACACATTATAACAGCAACTGGAAACAAAAAATAGTGAAGTGAGGACAAACGCACACCCAACAATTAACTACAACTCAGAACAATAATAAGAAACTAATTCAAGTGGTGAGAAACCAATTATCGGGTATAAGGTCTTACCTGGGTTTCACAGTGGTGACCAAATCGAGTCAAACCAAGGCACCTTCAGTGGGGTATGTCCGAATGAGGACCCACATGTCTCAAGACATCCCTTACACAACCAATAACTAGAAGAAAAGAAGAAACCAAATCAATCCCCAGGTCAGGGTTTCAGCTAAACTGAATTGGAAGAAAGGAGAAGCCAAACAGCTGATGTGAATACTGAAATGCATGGAGACGGACTCACCTTGCTGACATGAATGATTTATGTAAAGACTTCGGGAGGAACAAGTGTGCCGATAGGGTTTAGGGTTGAGGGGTGGTCGCCTCACCATAGGATGAAGGGGGATTTTTCACCTCCTGTTGCAAAATAGAGGGGGTGTGCCTCCTTTATTTTTCTCTCCCCCAAAAATAAAATAAAACAAAAAAATTAACTTTGATATTATAATAATTTTAATATTAATAATAACCACCAATATATTATTATACTTATCAATTAATTAAACAACATCATTGAGAAACCCCAAAACGTTTCATTAAATACCATTTAATTAAATTGTTTTTAATTGAATCTAATTAATTAAATTCTCCATATTACATCATTTAATAAAATTCCATTAAATGAATTTAATTAAATTAAAACTCTAAACTATCATTATTTAATTTATATTTTCTCAACCAAAAACAGTTAACTAAAACCCATGTTTTGTATCAAATAATTAAGTTCCTCGTATCCTTGAATTTAATTAATTAAAACCCCCCTATTTCACAAATTTTAATTAAATCCCTTTTTAACCTAGAATTTTAAAAAAATTAACCTAAAACTCAAAAATGGGTAAGCTTAATGCTTTGAATCACATAGTCTGACTGACCATGCATAGATTTTGTGTCCGCTACAGGATACCTGATTTATCTTGCATGGCTGACCTACATAGTTTGACTATGTGCAGCATGTGCGAATGATTCTACTGGGTCCGGTGCTCCTGAAACTCATCCTCCCACCTAGGAAAATCCTCAATTCTTTTAATCATGCCTAATATCAACACGTTAAATGATACCTACTAGAGAAACATCATTCGGAATCATGGTTTTAAAATTGACTCATATAGTAAATGAAAATTTTCAAAAACATTTTTATTTTTAACTCAGTTCAAAAACATGATAATTTACAAATTAGATCTTATAAATGGTATTTTGATCCCTTTTGTTGACATCTATACATTAATTGTGATAAATATTTCTCTATAATATCCTCCATCTAGTATTTTTCATATAGTTAAAATAACTTACCCAACCACACACATTGAGGTTCATGTTATCATCAACCACACGGTTAACATTAATTGAGTTTGCATACTAAAACGTTGGCAGTAACTAATGTTACATGCCTAAAAATCCACCTAGTTGAATGCACATAATTCTGCATACTTGAGGGAATGTATATATTGGTTGAGACATTTTTCTTAGTGTTTGGGTGATTCTTATATTGATTTTATGTGGTCATTTGTTGTGAGTAAATTGAGACCATTTTTTACTATATTTTAATCCTTGTCCTTTGTATGAAGACAGGGAATCTAGATAATTTTCCATATGCTCTATTAGTATCTAAAATATGAACAAATATGATTGACATCATCAATTCTGGTCAATGCCTATGTATTATCTCAAATCGCCATCTCTTGATGAATATCATGGGAGTCATTCATTAAGACTGTACTTTATCAAATATGTTACCTCTATATGGGTGTGGGTTCTTGAGAAATTCTTTCATTGAAACACTATTAATGGGGAATCAACCACTTAACTAGACAAACAATCATCAGGAGGTGGATCATATGAATATCTAAGTATATAGAAACATGATTAAAGAAACATATCACTCTGAAGGATATGTGTTGGGAAATTCCATGCCATCCTTTGTGGATGAACATTATATAATTGAACTGTAAGTTCACAAATATAGATTCATCATGTAAAATTTAAGGGGTAACCAAAGTCTTTGAAGGTCTTTAATCTTGAATATAATACTTGTAGTTTCTATCAGCAAAGATTAGGGGGGACCATTTTGGGAGTAGACATTTTTTGAAGAATTTGATGAAAAACTAAGGTGGTGGACCTGTATGAATCAATATGGGTTTCTCTAAACCTTTATCAGAAGAAAATTATCTCATAAGAAATGTTTTCTGTAGAATGGGTAAGGATACAAACAATGTTCATTTATTAAATGGATAGATTGGACTAATACTTTGAGAAGTAGAAATGATAATATGAGCTCTCATTATTAGGGATATGGATGAAAATTTTCTTCCCCCAATTCCCACATATAAAAATTCTGAAATAACTCCATCGATAGAAAAGAAATTACACATTTTGGAATGTCATGTGATTGTAGAAGAACATTATCTAAATGTCAAAAAAATCATTGAATGGGCTGACCAATTCATCAATCTGACCAAGGAAGATCCATAACCATAAATGACTCAATATTTCAAGGGTTTTTGTAATATTAGCCTTTTTGACACTTACTAAACCAATCTAGAGGAGGGATAGTTTTTCGAATACGGTTAGGATGTTTCCTCTGAGAATGAATTATTGGTCTTCTTGGTGGGGATTTATAGAAATATAACTAATTAGTTTCATACTTCTTGTTTGGAAAAATGTTTCAGTAAGTATCCCAACCTTTTCATGGGATATATGGTCGAAAGTGGGAAAATCAACTTGGTTATGTCTATTTTAGCCAAGTTGAACCACCATTTAAGGAGTGTTTCTAAATAAAATTATCTATTCATAGTTTTCACCCCCTTAAATATTTTGTAGGGTTGGATAGTCACCCATATAGGTGAATTTCAGTTTATTAATTCTCTATAAATTCAATATTTCCATTTCAACCCCAACATAGATTATTATTAGAGTATAGAGTCATACTTTAAGCCAGATAGATTTCAAGAATCATCTAAATCAACCTTATATGTTTCTAAATCGGTCATATAGAAATTCCATGAGATCTATTATTCAAACTCAATTCCATATTCCCAAGGCATGCTTCAACATAATATCCATTTGATACGGAATTCTAGAGGGAAATAGATATGAATTTCCTATCCAAATTGTATTCACCCAGCTAATTCGGATAATTTTTTCATTTCATAAAAACAATTCCCTATAATTAATTTATGTGTACTCATAAAGAAACACCAAATTTTGGAAAACTAATTTCAGTTAATACTATCTTGGGAATAGAATATTATCAAGTAACCTCCCTCCACTCAATTTTTTCTTTAACTTCAAAGTCGACTATGCTTAGACCTATATTAAATCATACAATAGTGATCAATTAGCACATTTGGTTCTTTAGTTGAAAGGTCCACCATCCATGGGGGATGAAGAGGAACCCAATAATTTGATACAAACAACCAAACTGGCCAAGAGGTTACTCAGAAACCCATAAAAATAGAGGGAACTAGGAAAAGGATTGATTCGAAGGGGGAAACATCATCTCAAACACCAAAAAACAAGTGAAGTATATTGGCAGCTAAACTTCTAGAAGTGAGATATCCACCTTCCCTAAATCCATATTAATATAAAATTCAAGTAATATTGGAGGGAATTAGACTTTAGGAAGGAGAAAATGTCAACTACGTATGTTTAGAAGTAACTTCTATGGAAAAAGGGAATTCTAACAATGTTTAGCCAAATCATAGCCACTCTAAACATTTTATATGAAATCAAACCTCTTCAAGTGGATGGTTGGATTAAAGGCTATGATATTTTCATTGATTTACTAAAGGATGTGAAATTTTACTCATGATGAGTGTCAAAATTAATGGGGATATGATCAAATAGTGAAAGTGACAACTATTTTCAATATTTCACTCTAGAAAAGGTAAACGGAATGTTTTCAGTAGAGAATGATATTCTTTCATCAATTCCCATAAATTCATTAATTATTTTTTGAATTGTGTAGGATTTGGAAGGTATTAAATTGCCCATTTTTTCTGGTAATATGATTTTGAAAATGAATCAAATGGGTCATGTTACCATTCAGATATTGGAAGTGACATGGAACATAACTCTATGGATTTGATGAAGCACATATGTGAGGTTATTTTTTAATCCAGTTGATGTATTTCTAGTTCATACACTATAAATTCATCTAGTGGAATTAAATTTATAGTAAATACAAATGATATATTATCCATTAATGTTAGAACATCATCTTTTTTCATAACCTAGATGTAACCATTTCTAACAATTGTCTTGCTTTTATTTCTTTAAATTTAGCATGATATAGTTATCTGGTGTTAGTTCAAATCATTTTTTTTGAGATTTTTTCTCCCAAGGACATAAGATTCTTAAGCTTCCTTGAGGGAAATCCAAATATTCTATGATGGCTGAATACTAATTAGGACTCAGTTTGATCCTCGATATGAATGTGTTATCCATGATTATACTAGCTTAATTTTAATAGACAATATGAAGGATGTTGATACCTTGGTTGACCATCCTAAGTCTAATTTGACTAATTTAATTACATATTTCTAAGAAGGTATGGTATTTGAATACTTTTGTCTTTCCTTATTCATTGGAGGAAAATAAATCCCCTTTTTTATAGCCTTTCATGGAAATACCCAAAAAAACCCTGATTATAGAGGCCTATGAATCCCCTTATTCCATTGGAATAGGAAAGTTAGTGGCCCTAGATATATTGTAAGGAACTCCACACAAAAATCATTTTTTCATGTAGTGGGGAGACCATGGTTGAGGATATTCCTTCAATAGACTGAAATAATCATTCAAACATTTACATCAATAGACAATTTTAATAGTGTTACCTAAATAATATATTATTTATTGTGAATATCAATAGTATTGTCATGGGTCTAGGGAGTTAAAGATATATTCACTTCATATTCCCAACTAGAAGAGCTTAACGGGTAAATTTTGTATTGATTTAGTACTCACCAATAGTTATTAGGGTAAGATTCTACATCAATGATTTATTCCTAGAATATATATCACTATCTACAGTAACATTCAAATTATATCTAGAATATGAATCATTCCCTCAAATGCATAGAAAACAAGTGTGGAGAAATGTTTCTAGTCACATTTTTGAAACACCTCCTTATGAATAGAGTGGTAGAATAGTTTAACATACACAATAATTTATAAAAATAAACATAAATGAATATAATAAACACCAAACATATAATTTTGTGAATGATTTTGTTTAATGCTGAGAATAATATAAACAATCACATTAACTCCGATTTAGGGTGGGGGTACAATGGAACATACTGAAATTCTATGAGATATAGAACTTCAAAATGATTCATAGTACTCAGTGATTTAAGTAACATAATGGTGCATGTTTGATTATAAACCCATTGAAGTTGAGTTCCTTCATTGGTCATGGGATAGTTCTAAATAGAAAAAATTATAACACCAAATACAAATTGAAGAAGTTGAGACTAGAAAGAAAAAAAGTTGATGTTTAGGTAGAGAGTATTAATCCTGATGAGGAAACTGAAGTAATTAGGATTGATAAACATTACTATGTCGTTTACAAAGTCAAACCATCACTCAACTAACATTATTATTTCGTAAAAAGTATCACATAAGGATCTCACTATTTAGGAGTAAAGAAGGACACTCCAATCCTTTGAATTATCCTTTTCCCATCTTGATTTTGATCAATGAATAAAATCTATTTGGTTATCAATAATTTTTATCTATAAACATTTGTTCTTATTTTATTATCATCTCATCATAATCTATGAAACTCTAAAAATAATTAGTCATATAAATCAAAACCTTTTGGGATTTTAAATTTGAAATGAAAACATAAATAATGGTCCCCAAATTCTTGATCCTGAATAATCTCATCTAGGATGTTGTTCATGGACTGATATAGGCATAAATACCATAATTTTAACACAAGATATAGTCCATTTAGAAGAAATATCTTCTCTTAGTCATGGCACATAGATGGTTATGGGAAGAAATACCATCACTATAACAATGTAATTGAATATTTGGGTGAATTCTATAAATAAATATATGAGGATAAGGGTGGGGGATTAGGAATAATGATTACAATGTTTAAAATGGTTTGATTACCCATAAATATATGTCTTTATGTGTTTCACATAGTTCCTATAAATTGATAATACAATGATGAGAGAATGAATGAATGCAATAAATGTTTCCTAGGTTTTACATTCCTAGTGAGAACAATAATACATTTGTTGGGGTCATATTATGGACCCCATAATATTTATATCTTTTATTCAATCACAATGTACAATTCATATGGGAGAATCCTAGTAGGCATAAACTTGGATTTTTTTTATTCCTTCCCTTCATGGATTTGATAAAAGATATGTTTTGTGACCTTTTTCATTTTTAATGATCTATTACTTCTAGGTCATGCAATATTAATACTCAATGAGTGGAGAATCAACTTTTGTATATGATTTTGTTTACATGTTTTCCACATGATGACTTCTATGTGTATTTTCATTGTAATTTTAAGATCATAAAACATTAAAAAATAAGATTGGATGTTTAATTTCAAAAAAAATTATTGAATGGAGGGGGTGGTCTATTCAATACATGGTGGAAATAAATCTAAATGGAGTAGGGGTCCAGTATTGGTACAGACTATACCAAAAATAATGGGCATGCTATTTAAAGTTTAATAGCTTAAACCAATGTGTAATGTGATTTCGTGTTATATGATGAGGACCATAAAAGGTTCATGAATTAGATTTAATAACTTTTATTTGAAGATTAGTTTGATTCATGTGGATGTAACATCGAGGTATTGAATCAACATAAATAGTTGTATTGTGGGTTGGGTAAAAATTAATTCACGGAGTTCTAATCAGGGAGGATGAGATGGTAAATGTATAATCAGGGTGACTAATAACCACATTAAATTAATAGTTTGTATTTGGATAGTGTTAGGGTATACAAATATTAAAGGGTCCTCTCTTCATGATCAAAACAAGCATCTATTTGGAAAGCTATATTGGAGTGCATATATAGCACTATAAGAGGGGAATATATAAATATCCCAATAATATTCCTTTATATTTTAAAAAAATCATTAATGATAGCCATGGAAGACTTGTGGGGATTCAAAAAATTGAGAAATCATATAGGTTAATGAAAGATACGGAATTAAAGAAGGGTTTAGTTAACTTAAATGATTTGTAGTTTTGTATTGAACACATTATTTAGAAAAAACATATGTTGATTCATTGATTTAATATTTCTTGTAGACTATTCAATCTATATATCATGGCTATGATTTTTATAAGTTTATATGGGGGTCCATCAATCTATATAGATTTAATTATTTAATATCTATGTGTTTTCTAATCCTAGGTAGCAGGGTCTTAGTGAGTAGATACATGAAATTTTCACAGTTTTCCCTTATAGTATTTCAAACTAATAAATTTTCATCTCTTTATTTTGAAGTTCAAGTCCTCTTAATTTATAGAATCCAGATCATTTTTTTATGAACATACAACTTTGACCAAATGGAATTGATTTTAGGGATTTACAACATTGACCAAAAAAGAGAGGTGATCCATGTAGTTAGATAAAACTTACTATATGCTACTTTCAATTGTTTTTAAAATAGATCTATCCCTTTTAATATATTGATTCATAGAAAAATTAATGAAGGTTTAGTGAAATAGAATAGCCTAATTTGGGTCTTATAGGACAATGACACCCTAAATCCTTTTTGATAAAATAATGAAGATGATGTAAATTATGGATTGAGGTTTTTAAATTAGTGGTTATGAGATGGGACATGTATGTTAAGGATAATCACTCAGAATATTCTAATAATCAGTCCCATTGAAATCGTTTCAGGGTGTATAGTGATTAGAGAACTTTTTATAATGGTGATTATTCCTTTAATTTGCGGGGATGAATATGGAAGCACTGAGTATCATTAACAACTAGATGTTTCCATTGCAGTTTGATACACACATTACTGACTCCATGAAATCATTTTTGTAATTAGAGAGTCAATAAATGAGGTATACTTTATAGTAAGAGATATTAAAAAAAGAAGATGATGGAATTCCTAATATATATATACCATGGTTAAGATATTATGGATCTTTAAAAAGAAATGAAAATGGGTGATGGTTTATAGATTAATCTAGATTATAAAGTCTCTATTTCATTATGTATCTTGAGATAAAAATAATAAAAATTAATGTAGTTTTAAATATGATAGTATTTTATGGTCATGCATTATGGGTCATTTGATATGTAGTTTAACATCATGCATTTATGACTCAGCTTCCATTCGGTTTAATATCATGTGACTATGAATTAAGAATCATGTATTTTAAAATCAAGTGACTATGACTTAGAAAATATTCAATTTCACTTCATTAAATTCTTATTCAGATGTAACATATAATGGTATGAAAATTAAAAATTGGTATCCAAGTTTTGGATATATGATGTAGGAATCACTACGTATCTCATAAGTATGGGAATAAAGACATCATTAGTTCTTGTCAAGACCCTTTTTCATATATAAAACATTTATATTTGGGAAGAATATTGGCCTTCACCATAATTCAAAGTGACTGAGAAAACATAATGTGAAGGGAAAGCCTAATCACTAAAGAAAAAAGGGTTTATTTTATAAAATTCAAATTAGCCAAGGAAATAAGACTATAGTGTCACTGTGTATATTTTTAAAATATGAATCAAGACACACATGGTTCTTGGCCTATATTAAAAGGTCAATAAAAAGGATCAAACAAGGCCACAGTCAAGACATCTGAAAATATTATCGATGCTAAATGCCAATACATCAAAAAATAAATGGGTAAGGCCTCAGCCAAATCCCAATCTAGTTTATCTCATGAGAACTATAGATTCATATAGGATCTATAGTGGGACTTAACTATAATTTACTAATTACAATGAATTCCTCTTTTGAAATGTCTGAAGCAAAATCAATGTAAAGATTCATAGTGAAAAACTTGTATTAAAAATTTTAATACTTTCTCATAATCATAAACCAATAAGACTAATGTGGTGAATGGTATAAATAGTACATATAGAGTCGAAATGATCATAAACCATCCAAAAAGTATGGTATATGGTATCATAAAGGTATAACCTTAGTAAATAATAACATTCAATAATGGATATCGACATAAATGAAAATCCTATAAAATTTTGACTAGAAATATTCTTGAGAAAAATACCATTTTAAACATCAAATACAATTATTTAAAATCTAAAAATTTCCCAAATAATAAGGAAAATATTTTCTTTAAAAATAATATTGTAAAATTTAAATTTAAATTCAAAATAATGAGATTTCATTATGGGGTAAAATTATATTCATGTCATATAAGATAAAGGAACATTCTTATCATACTTTTCAAAAAAGACAAAATGTTCCTCATTTATAAAATGATTAGAATATTGAATTCAAAATGATTTTTTAAAAAGTAAAAAATGGTTCAAAATTAAATTAAAAAATAATTATAAAATTTGAAAAGATTCTTGAAAATATTTTTATAAAGCATGGAAATGGAATAGTAAAGATGTTTGACCGAAGAGAGAAACAAAGTTGGTTTTAATAAAATAATTATATTTTACTCTAAAGAAATTAAAGTAAATAAAAATAAAAGTAAAACATATATTTTATATAAATAACCATTGGGGAATAAAAAATAATGATTTTAATATATTAATATCTAATAATTCGTTCAATTGAGACTTAAATATAAAAAATCATGAATAATGATGAGATTGTGAAATAAACATTTACCTCATGTTTGAATATCATTATATGAATATGATCATCAAGGATAATAAAAATATATTATTTATAATTATATTCCCTAATCATAATCATATATTTCATACATTATATGATTCATTTATAACTATTTATCACCGATTTTTTAATAATTTTTTATTAAAATCACTCTTTCGGGTGGTAACTGCTTCATTTTCCATGTATGTTTTGGTTCATTAGTTTCATTACATATAATTTGATAATGGTAAATCATATAAATAATTTTATCCATTATATAAATATCATATATGTTAACTATATAAATATTTTTCGTTATCCATAAAATTTATAGATAGAAAAATTAATTACATCCTGTATAGAAATGGTAGATCGTACATACGCCAAAATATTATGTTCATTTTTCAATGGATGGAATGAAGGAAAGGAAAATATTAATTATCATTTAAACCATAATTTTTATATAATATAAAAAATATATTTTTATCAAATCCATCTTTATTACCATCCATGTAAAATGGAAATGAAAAACAAATCATATCTCTTCATGTAGGTGGTAGACCACACATACTCACGAGTGATGTTATTGTATCCCAATGGTTTGGAAGGTAATAAGGTAAAGGTAGTATTTCAATTAAAGGTTAATAATTATTTAATAATTATCATATATAAACATTAAACTCATCATAATAAAAATTTATTAAATATGCTGGTGGAAAATGAATTTTATCTCTATGTGGGGATGGTAAGTCGTACGTACGCCCGAGTGATACCTTCACTTATAATTTTATAGTAAAAAAGGTTTATAATTATGTTGAATTAGTCATAAAAACATTTTTTTTATCATAATTATACTAAATATATTATTTTATGATAAATAATGTATATTTATATTAGGCAAATAAGAATTGAAAAAAGAAAGTGATCGGTTAAGGAAGTTACCTCTCCTTTGAAATAACACATTTAAATCTCCACTTAAGGGTCATATGGTTGTTCTTTTGGGATGACCATAAACAATATAATGTGTAAAAATAAGTTTATAATCTATTTTGGTAGGGTTTTGTCAATATTCAAGGCTCAAAGTGTTGTAAATAAGTGAGGGAGTAGGATCCCTTTTATTATTGTGGTGAGGGTAACTTTTGGAATTTATTAAAAGATTAAATTATAATTTATTCATTCTCAATGAAAATTAATAAAAATTTATAGGTATTATAACATATGGTAATATATGGTTGAAATCGCATCAAAAAAATAAAATTTTAATATGCCATTTTAGTTATTAAAACCTTATCATTTTCTTGAACCCCTTAATTAACATATTTTAACATTAACCACGGTAGAGTATTTTTCACTCTTAAATGGTTATAAATGTAAATATAAGGTAACTATTAAAAAATAAATGGACAAGGGAAGAAATTTTATACCATATCCCCCCTCCCTTATCATATTTCAATATTTTTATTATTTTTAAATAATTTAATAAAATATTATATTGATAAATTATCATTAATGTCAATTTTGACATTATTAATTTAATTTGACTTCAAATACATCGAAAAAAGATGGATTTTTAATATTATAAATTTAAATAACAATATTATTTAATATTTATCTACAAAAATTCATGGAACACTATAAATCACTCATTTTATATGACTTTTCATATTTTTGTATCATTTATTTTATTTCTCTTTTAATTGAATAAATATTATATTATTGTTGTGCAAGAATTAAAGGTAAATATATTTATCACTAAAAATTATAAACAAATTATAATCATTAATATAATTTCATTTTTATGAAAACTGATTTTTACATTCATTCGTAACACGAATTATTCCCTGTGTGGATACATAATAGATATTTAAAACTAAGGGAGTGACATTTTTTATCTTTTCTTATTTAAATATAATATTGTTCAATTCAAGGACTAGTGTCCATTTAAATTATTAATTTCAATCATAAGGTTATATGGTTATAATTACAATCACTAAATAATAGTTAATAAGAATTATTTTGACCATGTCACTTTTTTTAACATTGATTAACATGATTTACCATTTACTGAGGATATAAATTGTACCATCATTATTAATAATAAAGCAAAAAAAAGTGTCATATTTACCAAATTTGAATGTAACAATTACAAATATAGATTCCATTTCATCACAATGAATTTATATATATGGATGAATTTAATTTAAACTGAAACCCTCAAAACACAATGAGAATAGTTTTTCATAAAAATTTCTTCTTAAGTACATAAAATGTTTTAATACTAATTTCATGTATAAAATTAATTTGAAAGTAAACAATGGGACTATTTTTAATATATTATAACTAATTTTATATTTAATCAATTTTAACCAAATTTAAATTTATAAATTCTTAAAATAAAAATAATTTTGTCAATACAAATTTTTATTTTTCACTATTCATTCAGAAGTAAAATTTTAAAACAAATCCAACAAATTCATCCATATATAACTTTAATATTATTATTTCAAAAATGATAATATTTTTATAAAATAAAATTTATAGAAGTTCTATAAAAGAATTCTGATATTTATCTATAAAAAGAAATAAAACTATCTATTGAATAAAACATATTTCTAAAGTATAAAATAACTTAGAGGAAATTAAGTATTTATTTAATAAGAATCTACCTATGAATTTTTATTGGGAATGTAATTTATGTATTTATATATATTATAATTCAGTTATTATTGTTCATACACAACAATTCAATGTCTTGGCTATAGGGGTCATATTTAAATATTAATATTTTGTGGTTTGTTTAGGCTTAGAGTTGTGTGTTGTATGGGATATAAAACATAGTGTTATTTTAAAATATCAAGGTTCTCTATTACACCGACTTAAATAAATAAAGTCATTGAAATTTCAAAAAGTTTTTGATAATCATGGTTTTTTCGTTTGAAAATTCTTTTTTGTAATACCCACAGCAAAAAAAGGGTCAATAAAACTTATTATAAAAGAAGAAGAAGGGTATCATGATGGTAACCCAGAAATTAGGATTCCGTTTAGGATAACTTCAGTTGGAAGTGAAAATATTGAAATAAAAGAGAGAACCCCCAAAGTATTAATAGAGAGTGATATAGAACATGGTCATGAAAAAGTTAACCATAACAAAACCATAATATTGTAATAGGTTAAAAGACCATTTATTTCTCAGTAAGAAAAATTAAATGGGTGATGTTTTTATTTCTAGGTAATTTTACTAATGTTGAGGGATTATTTTACTATGATGAAAAATAACTTTATATAATAAAATTAATTGATTTATTTTCATTTTAAAATAATAATCTCGGCATTTATTAATTCTTATATTAATTTCCACTTAATATCCTAAACTGAGAAATGGATATTAGAGATGAATTTTTTTATACTTAATGAACATTTAATGAGTAATCAGATCCATAGATCATTTGTTTAGCTTTTAAAATATTTACCAAACCCAAAATGGTTAGAAATAGTTATTTGATAATATAAAATGTTCAACTTAATCCATTCCATAAAAAATCACATTAAGTCTCATCCAAAATAAGTTTGACCAGATTCAAAAATTCAAAAATTTAGTAATAATGTCTCTAAATTATAAAAATAAAATTTTCCTTAATCCCCCATAAATTATATATTAATTACCTATGTAAATATATATATATATATATAATGGTAATTACTTGATTTACTATAAAATCGTAATGAAAAATTCCCTAATTCAAAAAATAAAATCTCATATTATCAAATATCTTTTATAAATCCAATATTGAATAAAATTCTATCATTATTTTTTCTATCATCAAATCACTAACCATTTTTGTAGTCACTAGTACTACCACATTTTTTTCAATGTTCATTTTATCTTTATAATAAATAGACATTTTTTTACTCAAAATATGGAAAATATTAGGGGATATATTTCCCTTATATAAGTATTATACAAAAATATAACCTTACTACTTACTCACTTTCAATCGATATCAGTACCTATTAACATATGCCTCCAGTTCACAATTATTAAAACTAGAATATAATTAATAAAATACTTCTACAACTTAATTCTAGAATCCAAATACATAATTAATTTAATCATTTCATTTCATCTATAGTAATATAATAATCTTGACCTTGATCTCTAAGATTATTCCGGTGTATATTCCCTTGATTCATTGGACATTTATTTTTATAGTGCCTCATATCCATACTGATGAAATAATTAATAATATATGTTCCTTTATTACACTTTAATTGAAATTACTGATGGAATTTCTCTCTACACTTGAAGAAAATAACATTCTATTTAATCAAGTACCATGGTTCTACTTTCTAAAATCATCACATATTGGAAAATACTTCATTCCCTCCCCCTCCCAATAAAATTTCTGAGCATTAATCCTTCTTTATTTACTCAGTGGTAATAATACATGGATAATTAATTCTCTTTTATGATAGAACATGATAATATATCCTCATATGTTGAGAATATTTGGGACACTAGTTTCCTTATAAGTATTGTCTTATACCCATCAAATAAAGAGTCAATATTCTTATTTGGATTATGTACATAGTTTGTATCATTATTTGATAACATTGTCAAGTTTTCTTTATACATAGAAACATTTTCATATTCCTTTTATCTCACACTCATTAATTTTCTCTCTATATCTACTCATTTATCATGTGAAAGATATTTTTTGAATAAAATTTCCTTAAAATTATTTTATTCCATGCTTGTTATTTCCTCATAATCCTTAGTATTTTTTATCAATGACCAAAATTTATCTTCATCCCTTGAGAGATGATAAAATACCATAAAAACCTTCTCCCTTTCATTACCTTAAAAAGAAAGAAATGTATTCTTTTAAAAAATTATCCTTTTCTCAATAATAAATGGAATTTTAGTTCCATTGAATGATGGATTTCAAGGAAACATTAAGCTATTTAGCATTGATACACTTAATTATGGATTAGTAAGATTCTATATATTGAAAATTTTATTAGTCATAACTAGGGTCAGTTTCCCTAATATTTTTCAATTTTTTTTAGTTCCCATTACAGCTTCAGATCCAACTTCACTGTCTTGTCTTTGAGGGAGATTCGAATATCGATTGTGTGCATTGATACGATTCACATTCCATCTTCTAGGATCAACTTTCAAACAATAGAATGTACTATATTAACTCATAACATAATTAATCATAGTGTATAATTTTAAAATTATTAAACACTTAAAATTGATTGAAAAATTATGTATAACTAATATCAAATTCATAAGTATGGTTTCGTTGGGAATATTTTCAAAGTCTATCATAGTGTATCATTATATAGTATATGTTTTCATAAATTAAGTTCCCAAAGTTTCTACTAAACATACTATGATACCAATTATAAATACCTTGACTCTAGTGTCCCAAATCAAATATTTACTTTATTACATTAACACTAGATACAAGTAATAATATCCCAAAAGACTGAATAGTTTAGTAATCTTGAAGAACTAAATAAAAAAATGATTGTCGTATTACATTAGAAAAATAAAATACAAAGCATAAAATAATTATATGAAAATAAATGTTATTCATAATAAAAATATTTATATCTTAGGGGAAAAATTAATAAAAGTGAGAGATTATATGTTCATTAATTTTATGTGTATATCAGAAACTAATAAGGCATGGATAATATAGAAAAAACAATGATGGTCAAAATAATTCAATATAAATAATAACATGAACTATAAATTCATCCTTGGATGTCATACCAAATAAAATAATCACATGGACATAAATAAATGATTTAATAATGATGGAATACATAATGTCATACATCTGAAACATACAATCAAGGATTTTTCCAAGACTTCTAAAAACATCATAGAGGCCTTATTCTAAGACACATGAAAATAAATGGGTAAGGCATCAGCCAAAACCCCATATATATTTTCTCATGAGACCTACTAATTCACCAAAGGGAAAAAGTAGAACGCATCAATAACATAATAATTCCAATGCGGACTTCATTTTAAATGGGTGAAACACAATCAATGTAAACTTTTATATTGAAAAAAATACAAAAAAGGTTAATACTTTCCTTTACTCATAAACCGTACAGAGTAATGTGGAGAATGGTATCAACATAATACAACACAAGTAAAAATGATCATAAAAAATTAAAATAAATACAATTTATGGTATCAAAAAGGTATAAAATTAGTAAAACATATTTTTTAACAAATTATAGTGACATAGAAGAAAAAAAAAGGTTCAGTGGAAAATTTATTTAGGATAATAAACTTTTTTAATTTGAAAAAACATATTTGAAAGCTAAAAATTTCCCAAAATTTAAGGAACAAATTTTATTTAAAAATAAAACTTTAAACATTTAATGAAGTAAACAAACAATTTATGATTCATAATTGTGGGAAATTATGTTCATGATGTATAAGTTAGAAACATTTTTTCATACTTTTCTAAAAATTCAAAACATACCTTATTCAGAAAACAATAAAAAAAATTTAAAATATATTTTTAAAAAATAAAATAATGGGTAGAAATGAATTTAAAATTTATTTTAGAATATTAAAAACATTCATGAAAATATATACATAGAATAAGAAGTATTTTCAGTTGAAGAGAGAGATAAAGTCAGTTTACCTTAATACATTATTTTGTGATATTGATAATTTAAATAGAATAACATTGAAACGAAATACATGTTATTTATTGAAATAAATATATTATAATAAGATCTTTTTATTTTAATATAGAAATATCAAATAATTCCTCTAGTAGAGATCTAAACATAAACAATCCATAATAATGATGAGATTGGAAAATAAACCCTTTCCTTAGGTTAAAATTACTTCATATGAATATGGACCTTGTATATAATAAATATAGATTTATAATACTTATATTAAATAATAGTACTCATATATATCATACCTTGTAAGATTTACTTGTAATATTTTATCACCTGTGTATTAATAGTTCTTTATTAAATTTGTTGTTTTGTGTGGTAACTGCTTTGTCATTCATGACTGTTTTGGTTCAGCAGTTTAGATCCGTATACATTGATCCCAATTCAATAATCTAAATAATGTTAATAAATATATTGACATCATATATATATATTGTATACATATTTAGAGTCATCTATAAAATTTATAGATTCAAAAATTTATAACATTGTCCACGGAGATGGTAGGTCGTACGTACACAAGAACATTGTTTTCATTTTTCGATGGATGGAAAGAAATAAATGTAAATAATAATTATAATTTCTAAAATAATTATTATATAATATAAATCATATTTACTCATCAATTAAATCCTTATTACCATCCAGGTAAAATGGAAATGAACAACAAATAATATCGCTTCATGCTTGTGGTAGTCCACATGTATGCACGAGCAACATTACTATATTCCATAAAATTGGAAGGTAAGGAGTTATATATAATATTATAATTTTAGGTGATTATTTAATTAATAATTATCATATATAAGCATTAAACCCATCATAAAAACCATCCATTAAATATATTGATGGAAGATTAATTGCATCGCTGCATAGAGACTCTTGGACATAGGTATGCACAAATGATACATTCACTCCCCTTCTTTTGGGAAATAGGGTGAATATTGGTGATTTAAAAATAATAATAACATTTTATTATATATAGGATAATATATTTATTATTTTCATGATAAATAACAGTTATTTAAAAGTGGTAACAAATAATTAAACAATGAAAGTGACTGGTTAATGCGATTACCTCTCATTTGAAAAAATCATTTATATCTCATATTAAGGGTCCCATGTTTAGTCTTTTAGGATGAACAGGTCCTCTATAATGACTATAAAAGTTTTACATGAAATTTTGGAATGGATTTTTTGAGATATAAGGCTCAATGTGGTGTAAATATGTATGGGGGAGGTGCACTTTTATAATTGATGTGAGGAGAACATGGGAATTTCTAAAAATATTAAATTATAATGAACAAATTATGAAGAAAAATTCATCCAAATGGATATTTATTTGAATCTAGGGTATGATACTATATAAATATAATCACTAAATTAAAAAAATATAGGTAAAATTGGTTTTTAAGTATTATATTTTTATTTATCACCTTAATTAATCTATTCTAACATTAATTGTGGTAACATGTCATTCACTTTTAAAGGGTTAAAATTTTACATATAAGGTTACTATTGAATCATAAAAGGAAATAGAATTACATTTTTCATCATATGTTACCATCCATATTCTATTTAAGTATTTTAGTGATTTTAAAATTATTTTATAATATATTATTTCGATAGATTATTTTAAATCTGCATTTTGAATCTATTAATTCAATTTGACTTCAAATACATCAAGAAAAAAGTTTTATTTCTATTATAATACATCTAAATATCACTAATATGTAATATTAATCAAAAAATCATTTAACATGATAAATAACTCAAATTATATCACTTTTAATATTATTAATATAATTTGATTTATTTTTCTATTAATTGAATATATATTATATGTGTGTTATATACGTTATCCAATATAGTGTCATTTTAAAATATAATGGTGTTATAATTAATCCAAAAAGATTTATTTCTTAAGGTTGTGGAAGGATGATAATTCCAAGTAATTAATATCCAATCCAATGAGGATGTTGGATATTCATTTTAACATTATGTGGGGTGGGTGATTGAACTAGTTTAGTTTGAACTCATGCATGGGAATAAACTTTGTAGTTTAACATTATACAGCTAGGAGATTGTGATTTTTAGTTTAAAATAACTACATGTTGTAATTTCATCCAACGTGAAAATTCTGCAAAATAATTTTTTAGGATCCTTGAATTTGACGTATGTGTGATATGCTCACTATCTATAGAGATGAGGTAGTAGAATTAATTAAAATAGACCTTATGTGTGGTTTCAGGACCTTCCCACTTTGGTAAATGTTTTTTTGGCTTCCTCCAATGTATAATTATATTTTTGAGGAACAATCCCATCGTTCCCTAAAGAAATTATTAAAGGAAAACCTTCTTATTGAAGACTCTCACAATCAAATTCTGATGGAATTCTAGGCTGTGTAGTATAAACAAACTTGTCTCATTGAACCAGTCTAACACATTGAGCCTATTTTAGGATTTTTCACCTTTTGAGAGATGACTATATATATTAATGTGGTGTTGTGGATGTTGAACCTAAATTGGAAACACCGCCTATAATTCATAGATAATAGAATATGGGGTCACCTATGTAGTAGTATGTGTTGTAGTGTGATAAGTTGTTAAGTCATGACAAATATTGTTTGCCTAGGACTAGGTATTCTTATCCACTTTCATTTGGAATATTTTTTAAATATTCATGTTAAAGTCACAAATCATTCAATTTACCACCTCATGGTTGTGGTATGAGTAATTAGATTGGTTTTTTATATACTAGATACAACCTCTCCAACGTGTAGGAACATAAATTGGTGATTTTTTCCATTAATATTTTTCAAGGGACACCAAATCTAGAGATAGTAATATATTTCATGAAGATAATGATATAATTTGGTTTTTAAATTCCTTGAGGTGTATATCTATGAACCATTTGGAAAATAATCCCATGATAGTAAGGATAAAGATAAACAACCTAGATATGCCTAGGTGATATAGCCCCTTTACATCCATTCTCAATATATAAAATAGCCCCGAATAACTGTTGACATGTAACAACTCTGTGGGATGATGGATGAGGAAATAATGTACTTGGTAAAAAAATTCTCTTTGTAAACTCCATGAAATATCATACCATCATCAGCCAAAAAAAGAAAATCCTCCTAATTTGATTGTAGAGCCTAGTCCATGACTGATGAGCATCACTGGAGCCTCAAAAATTTCATGTATAATAGTTTGGTTTTCCCTTATTTTGATTCATCTAAGTAGAACCCTATAAAACCTCTCTTAAAAAAGAAATTTTGTTTTTTCGGTTTATCATATAAGATGAGGTTTCTTTCCAATTGTTGGATATGTTCTTTCTTATCCTGATCTGATGGGAGAATCAAATTTCTTGATAGTAAATTATAAGGTAAATCCATACAATATTAGTATAACATGATGAGGATATTGTCTCATCATGATCTATGGTTGTGTTTACTTCATTTATGTCTCATATGTCTCTGAAGATGAAAGCGGAGACCAAATAGTAGTGTGCGATGTGGAACAATGTTTCGTCCTAGTCAAGATTGGCCAAGGTCATAGTTAAATTAGTTAATGCATCACCACAATCAATATTTAAGTGAGGGATATTATCCAATGTTGGATTGAAGGATAAGTCCTCCATCAGTCCCCTCACATAACCATGTAGGGGATCCAACTCTTTATACATAATGTAATATTTCATCATTAATCATCTTAATTATTAGTTCTAAGTCACCTTTAAATTTACAATGGGTTTTGTAGAGTCGTAGGGAAAACTCCAAGCCTTTGATGTTATCATAGTACTCTAACTCATTTTGGTGAATCCTTTAGATAGTAGTAAATAATAGGGTAGAACTTCCTTTTCTAGTGAATGAATGTAATCATCAAACCAACTCTATTGATCTTTAGATTTTATATAATTTTTTAGTTTGGGCTTCCGGAGGCACCATAATTGTATATCTTCCTTGTCTAGATAATTTCATGGATAGGGAAACCCCCTTCCTCTATGAGCTCAGTATTCACCTTTGTGATTTCTGGGATAGGCTGTTCTACAAGATAAAATGACTAGTTAATTCCCTTTTTTCCTTTTTTGATATAGATTATATATCAAATAGGTATCGGATAACTTCCTATCGAGCTATGTATCTAGTAATTATTGGATGATTGATGATTTTATTGAGAGAATCAATGAAAGAGTCCAAATAAACCATATGTTGTTGTAATTAGTGCTTCATAGTTTATACAATGAAAATAAAAATAGATCAATTATTATCAATGTTGGAATATCGAGTCATGGAATCTATCATTATCTTACTATGATAGTAGATACTATTTTCTCTCCCTGTATCAATTTTTCTGTGAGAAGGACATCAATCAATCACCCCATGGAATCCACATAGAGGACGAGTGACTTCCCTTACATTGGTGAAATTTGGAATAAGGGGAGAAAAATATATTTCTTGATATTTTTGAAATCGTATTGATAGTATTCATCCCACTATTTAGTGACCACCTGCTTCGTAGTCATTTTCTAGTATGATCGGCCATGAAAATTCTGATATATTTTAGGTGTCCCCGAATCTATCTCAACTATTTCAGGTTTCTTGAACATGAAATTTCATGTCTTATTCTATTATATTAATGTTCAACTTTGATTCCAGAGTTTTATACTATAAATCCAAGAAATTTTCCCAATGTCATAATGGAGGAATACTTTAAAGTGTTATTTTTCAAGTTATATTACCATGGTTTTCTAAAACATATATAAATATTGGTAATATGGTCCCAGTATTGTTGGTATTTAACTATGAGGTCTTTGATATATTGTGTTATTGACCAATAGTTGACTGAATATTTGGTGCATGGAATGTTGATAGGTGGTTCTATCACTCTTCAAACTGATGGGAATAACCAGATAATAAAATATTTCATGGGTCGTTTTGGAAATTAGTGTCTCCTTCATCACTAGGGTTTATTTTAATTTATTTTTTCCCTATGAATCCGTCTATAAAATAAATGGCATATAAGTCTGCAATTACATCGATTAAGAGTTCTCTGATTGGGACAGGGAAGTATTCTTATAATGATGTCGGTGTGATCTTTGAAATCAATATTTACTATGATCTACCTATTCTTTTTCTTAACACGAACAGGGATCATGATCCATTTTTGGTATTGGACTTAATAGATGTATTTTTTTAATAATATTAATAATTCTATATTTAATATTAGTATCACGGGACCCATTAATCCTATTGGTTTTTTATTGAAACCACAATTATCATCTGGCAGCCCCAAATGGTTGGTGTCAACATCATGATCAAGTCCAAACAATTATGTTTAATTATAGGGGAACACATCATTATGTTCTCTAAATAAAGCCAGAAAAAATTACTTCTATTCAAGTGGTGTGTCATAATTGATCAATGTGACCCATAATTCCTCCTTCATACCTAGACTTAATTTTTTGCGCTCATCAATTGTTTTAGAAACACCCTCCCCAATTGTTGGATGGGGTTTATAAGATTGTTTTTCCTAAAATTATTCTATCTCAGTATCATTGGAAGTAGGATTTTATGGAAATTTTTTATTTAAAGTGAGTTATAATGAAATTAATATGGGTTCCACAAAGGCAGGTTTGCTGGCCTCCTCACCTAGCGAATCCTAGAAAATTTATCCCTCTACCTCATTAGCATCAGGTGTGTTGGTTGTACAAACATCTGAGTATTTCGATAATTAATGGATGGAATTATTTTTTCTAAGAGATGATAAAGAATAATATTCTATCCACATGCAAGATGATGTGATGGAATCTCTGGAAAATAAAATAGGGTCATTTTTAACAAGGTATTTTTCATTATTGTCAAAAATTCACCTCTCTTTCATATGGAAACGTTCAACTAGAACATGTGATATCATGAGAACTGGGATAGAATGGGTACCCTAGTATCTCTAAATATATGGATTGAATACATTGCCCAGACTTATGGGAAATACATACTCCTTTTCAATATCTTTCAATTGGTTGGTAGTAGTAATTTATAAACTGTTGCGGATGGTAATCTGAGTATCATTACCTATCATTGTCTATTTCCCATCCCATTTATAGTTTCATGAATTAATATCCTGGGATATATGATATTTAAAAGGAATTTTATTACTAGACAGTACTCATTCATTTCTATTGAAAAATTACTTAGGGCACTAATAGTATGGGGAAGGCAACACAACGTGCAGATGAAGCCATAGTTTTCCGAATAGAGCATTAAAACTTATGCCTTGATGAAAGAGCCCAAATTCCATGTTAGATATTAGAACCCTAAACTAGGATATGAGCTTGATTTTTATTATGGTTTTATGATTTCTCTTATCAAGTCATTGGATCATCAAATTTTAGAGCCTCGTGGTAGCCCAAATATCAAATGGTTTGGGTCGGGATAAGTTTGATCGCAGAGCCATTATTAATGAGGGATTAATGTATGTTAGTGTCATCATGATTTCCAAAAATGTATATATATTTTATGTGCCCATATATGGTACTCTCTCTATCTTCCTATGTTATGTAGATAACTTCATGGCGATCTATGGGATCGATCTCTATTTTGAAGTCCTCTGTTGTTGTTATCTCATCTTAAAATTATTGAGTACCTAAGATGGGATCAATTAGTTATTTTAATATCTCCTAGTAAATTATAGGGGAATCCAATAATGAGAGATTATCTAGGATAACATCTAGATGCTTCAGGATATCATACATTTGGGCCAGGGCTATTAGTTTCAACTAGGCGTTGTTTCTCGGTCTGAGGATTATAATTTGATATGGGTGTACGACAACCCCTTTCATTGGATAATATTTTAATACATTCATGTTCTTCATGATTTAGTCTAATATAATCCTTTTGTAGTATTATGATTACATTATTAAGGTTCATTTCTAATTGGTCCTCTAAAATTATGGTATTTTTCTGATCAATGGAAAGTGCAGTGGTGATTTGGTTCACTTATTGTGCTCGTTATAGAGTTTGACTATGCATTTTTTCAGAATATCTATCTTTAGAAGAGACATCACCTGAATATGATTATTATTTTTTATATTCTTTATTTAACCCTTTATCCTAAATTTCCTGATCCTTTATAGTTTATTTCTTTCCATCCCCAATTTTTGATAGGGACTTTGGGTTCATATATTTGTTATTCAATAAAGAATCTGTCCACAAAGAATATGAAATTTACAGATTCATATAATAACATTTCCTTAGATGATAGATCCATTTAGAAAGGTAGTTCATGTGATTGAAACTCTAGAGAATGAATGACTAGGGGGTTCTGGACTATCATGGGAAATATTATGAGTTATTTCCCTTATGTTATTACCGACTTGTGTTAACTATAGTGACTCTAGGAAGACTATGATACTAAAGGGGATGATTTACCTATTAGAGGCATAATTGGGGTTTTAACATATTTTTTCACTTAGGCATTGAGTATTTTAGATTATCTATCAACTACTTTAATATTCATCCAGTCATTAAACTTCTACATATTCTTATTTGAGACTTGATTTCATTATCCTTGATCATTAGGTGAAATAGAAAAAAATGAGCTACATGTGCCAGGGGTTATCCCAATGTGTCTTTCTTAAAACCATCCATCCTCAAGATAATCACTTTAAATGAAAATAAATCCAAGATATTATTCCCTAACATCCTATAGAAGGGGAAGATGTTCATATGGTTAGTAAGACCAAACTCATTGGTTTTTCTTGGATTTATCAACTTGAGTGAATTATTTTCTAGCCCCAAAATTAAATTTGTTGAAACTTTTTCCATTAAAAAATAATATATATTATTTTTATAATCCTTGAATATTGGAAATCATTGGTCCATTTTATCATCTAAATAGAGATGTTTTTGTTTTTGTTGTCATTTATGGAGAGGTTTCACATGCAATTGTACAAGCGTAGTGGTTGATGTCAATTTTGGAAGTTATTTGAGTAGAACAATCATTTCTTATACTCTCATTGTACACAATCCATGAGATATTGTAAATAGTTTAGTTTTTTTCCTTGTTCATCATATATATTCCTCTATCCTTTATGAAACCATTTCTAACTCTCATAATCCATCGAGATATTCTAATAGGATCAGTGGTGTGTTCAACTCATCATAGAGTCCTTAACAAAAAACTCCTTTATTTTCTATTATTGGATCTATATATTAAGTGATTATATCATAACCGTACACATAGTGATGAATTTAGAGACTCTTTCATTCTCAAACTATTTTTATTTTTAGAGGTTGAAGACCATTGACTTTCTTATATTTGATCTAAATAAGAATATAAACTTTAAATGGAGGTCTTCACAATCATTGATGGACTTGATTTTCATATTTCTATAATAGAAAAATATTATCCCATCTTGACTCTATATGAAACAAATTAATTTATTATATTCTTATCGCTCAACCTTTCGTATCAAGAGTACTCATTGGGATGCAATATGGTATAGTTGTTTCTCTATATCGATAGTGCCATTAAAAATCATGAAGGTAGGGATCCTAAACTAGGTAGAGGGGAAGTAGAGTCTACACAGTTGTGATATGGATTCCTTCCCATATTTACAAGTTCCCAATTTAAATTCATGAACTATAATTTGGAAAATTATTAATTAAATGTATTCGAGTATTTCAAGCAAGATGTTCGGCAGGGAAAATACTTGAGAAGAGGTTATAGGTGGGGTTTGATGTGTTTTCTCCATACCTATCTACTATTGAGACCTTGCATGAGTTGTTTGGGATTAATTGACCTAACAAGGATCCAATTATTATACTAAAGGATAAAATTATTATAATTACTCGCATAAAATATTAATATAATTGGTTCCTTGATTCAAAACATGTTGGATGGTTAAGGTCCACTTACATTGGCTAAGAAACATTATTGTGTTAGAAGTGTACTGGAGGGAGAACATTGACTTACACTAAAGAGTTATACATTATAATAATATTAAATTTGAGTAAATATTTATTCAACTTTAATAGTATTTCTAGATCCTCATTATATTCATCAAACCATTCCTTAATGGTAATATCGTCGATCTCATTGGGTGGTGGATGGAAAATGGTTACACCCTTTCCCTTTTCTTTGGTCAAAGCTCCTCCCGGGGGTGGTAGTTTCATATATAGGGGAAAAAACAAATTGTATGTTTGCATCTGGTTCAAACTACACATAACATCATCAAATGTTATGATGTGGTTCTTATTATGAGTATTAGCTTCTTCATCATGGTCCTCTATGTTAAACTTTTCCTCTGATTAATCCTGATAGGAAACCTCAAATGAAATTTATTGAGGCATATGCCAAAGGAATCATGTCTTCATCTGAAGTATAAGGATATATTTCATCATCAATATATTTTTCCATGGACATGTTATATTATTCCTTTTTCAATCCTTTTTTATGGTCCTTCTTTCCATACAACCTTTATGGAGTATCACCTTTCCTATTTAGTGCTCTCTTACTAGTGATCTATGGATAGTAATTCTAATGGAGTACAAAAATATCCTTATTGATAATTCCTTGAGAGATATTGGTGTGTCACACATTATAAGTAACTGGGAGGTAGGTTCTTATGATGATTACCCCAACCTAGAGAAAATAGACTTCTTTGGTGGAGAAGGGTGTGAAGGTATAAGTGGACCTATCCCTATTGGATAGTGTTTTACTTATTTCACAATAACTATATATTGAATTCATTAGGGAACTAAAATCTCAAAGGGTGGAGATGGAGGAAAATGGATGAAATTTTCATTTGACTTGTGGGATGGGGATGTTTTTGTATTATTGCAGCAACAGATATTATAACTCTAATTATCATCATCCATAATTTGTCTATGTAATATGTAGATTCATGTCTTATTCTGGGTATAAATCTATTTTCATTGATGTATCCTCTATAGTTGTATGTTTTTTATTCTCATCAATGAGTCCTACTCCAACCTTTTCAAATCCTAGAGAAACAAATTCTCGATCACGATCTTATATTGGGTATATAGTTTTTGGGCTCTTGATGTAGTGGGATTACACTAAAGAGACTCGTTGATTAACACAAACCACAATCCTAAAACTTTTCCTGAGCTAATGGCATTTCATAACACCCTCCTATAACTCTAATGTATAGTGGGTTGAGTGAAATTCAATACCCCATACTCAATACATGCTATGATATTTACATAGGAAGGTGTTTCAGTGACTAGCTAGAACAGGGATTTCAAAGTTATAACAAATGTATATTGGAGGTATCTACGATGTCTTCCTCAAATAAAGATCTATTCCACTAAAAGGGAATCCAATTAAATATGATGTAAGACTTATCTAATTGTATTAAATTGGTTTATATACTCTCCATAAGACAAAAATATTACCATAAAAATGGAATAATTCATCCATAGATTCAAACAAAGATTGAATATGCATTATTTTACCGCAACATTCAAAATTTCATACCTAGAATTATCCATGAGCTAGAAACAAACTAGTATGTCATTCTAAACTAGTTTTTATAGTTCATAACAGGGTAAAATGGAATGAAGGAGGTCAATATCCCTTTAATAGTCAAAAGAAAAAATGAAATAAAGAAATGTTTTTTTAAAACAATAAAGATAATTAAAATCATATCAATACTTTTAAAGTGATAAAAATATAAAATTTTAAATCCCAATGATATAAATATATATGTTTATAGAATTATAAGAGTAATATAAAGAGTGATTCATAAATTAATTGACTAAACTTATTGCGGCAGTTGTCAATTAATTAATTGAACGAATGAAAGTGGTTAATAAATAAAAAAACATAATGTAAATAACGAAAAAAATCTGGTAAAGAAGTTTAGATATGGATCTAAAATATCCCCTATATCTTCCACCTTAATTACTTTAGGATTTAATGTGTTAGTCCCTAGATTTAATGACAAAGAAAATACCAAAACACCCTTTATTTTTTAGGTTGTAATGAGAAACCGTAATTACAATAGACACATTATTTTTAATGGGTATATCTAGAAATATAAATGACAAATTTGACCCTTACCAATATTAGTTATGGTAATAAAACTCAGTTCCCGAGATTTAAAGGTAATGAGAACTGATAATAAATGGAATGTGGAAAAGAGTGATTTTCATAGAAGAGATCACATTTCAATACAGTCTTGATTCTATCGGAATAATATTCATAGAAACTATGAGATAAAGAGAGAAAGGATGGAAGTGATGAGATTTTTATAATAAGCACATACTCTATATTTGAAAAGGAATAACCTTGGAAAATAGGTACCTTGAGATAAATTTGGTGATCGTAGCACATCAGCATTGCAGAAGGATTGAGAAGGTGTATTTCCATGGCCACCAATGGGTCTATTTATTTCATCAAAATGGTTTGGAAACTTTTATAATTATTTTGAAGTGTTGAGGAAATTAAATACTGCATTAATAGTATATTATAAAATAATAACATTTGTCTTGTAACTCTAGTATTGATTCCAACGATAACTCAATATCCTCAACTTGGTAGCTGGTGGACCACCTTGAACTCTATGCTCACTGTCTACTACTAACAGGTCGTCAGTGCTCCTCCACTAGTTGGTTGGTGGACACCTGAAACAGGCAGTGCTTCTACCCAACTATATTGGATATTAGAAACTTCTCTACTTGGCATCTATTCGAAATATTCTCAAGGAGGTTCATACATTCAACATAATATAGTCTTTGACAATGCACCAGCTATCCAGTGCTTCATACTAGTTTTCATCCACATCTATGCCCACCTACACTTCCTTCCATGCCTCCAAAATATTCAGCAAATTTTCTCTAATAGTTCACTTGGTCTATCAAGACTTATTTAAAAATCCTTCAAAGTTATTCAATATTATAATGTGATGTCATCAATTCTAAATTCTAAAAACATAAAAGAAATCATTAGAAAATTTAATGTGTTTTTGGTCATTAAAACTAAAAATGGTGAGAATCACAATAATATCCCCCTTCTATTGTCTTAAATTCTTGAATAATATGAATATAAAAATGTAAAATTTAATAATAGCACTCTTATTAGAGTAAAAAAAGAAAATGTTGACCAATAATATTTCTCCCCTATAATAGAAAACAAAATAACATAAATGAATTTAAAAAATATTTTTAAAATTACCATGATACTAAGATTTATCACCCTTTGAAAGACAAATAAACTCATCCCCCTTTTAGAATATAAAAACAGATTCATATATAGGGTTAGACAAAATAAAACAAATAATATTCATAACTATATTTATCTTCAATATTATTCTTTGGATAGTGACTAAAATAATTTTTTCAAACATTAAAAACATTAAAATTTAGAACGAAATACATTTAGTAACAAAAAATGTGAAAGAGGAAAAATATTTTTTATTTTAAAAAAACAATATAGGAATAAAACATTGAAAAGGTTTTCATAGAATATGTAGAGTAAAAATATAATTTTGGGAAAAAAGGAAAATGGGGTTTATTAAAGGACAATTTATATATTTACAATATTAGATTCCCCTCAAATATTGCACTAGATCACATTAAGTTACCATAGCCAGAAAAACTAAATAAAGAAAATATTAAAAATATATTTTAAAACCAAACCATGATTGAGATTTAGAAAATATTACGTTAATAAACCATATAAAATTCCCCATGAATGTTAAACCAAGTGTGTAGTAATGGTCTGCTACTCGTTTCCAAGGTAACGTTTGGATTAACAATCTAAAAATTAATTTTTAGGTAAGAACCTCTATATCCATATGTGATAGACCTAAATACACTTCTTTTTATCCATACATTAATGTTTTCATCGAGTATCACACACACATGTCTTGACCAAATTTATAAAAACTTGGAAAATATTTTTAAAAATAAATAAAATATTTTATTTTGAAAAAAAATTAAAAAATTATCAATATTTACAAGATTATGATTTAACTGTCATAATTTAATCATACATAACTCACCATTAATAAAGTTAATTAAATCAAGGGGAAGGGTTTTTGTGAAGATATAGGAAATCTAAAGGATGGTGCAAAAAATGTGAAGAAATATATCCCCTTTTTTAATGTGATCCTGAAGAAAATGTATTCATAGATCAATATGTTTAGCGCAAGAGTGTTGGATATGATATTTTAAAATAATGATCACACTAGTGTTCTCACACTTCAAAGTGACATGATAATAAGTAATTCCAAAGTCTAAGATAGTATTTTCTATCTATATTATTTGAGTTCAACAACTCTAGTGGGAATGTATTCTAATTAGTCTATAGAAAGAGAAATAGTGTTTTTTTCATACTACTTTGTGATACAATGGATTTTCTAGTAGATGGGATTTGTTACTAAATTTTTTTTATCTTGTTTCATCCTCCAAAATTATCATTTGAAAAACTAGTTATTAAAAAATTGTTTATATAAAACCATCCAACATTTCAAATTCATTTTAAAATATAAAAAATTATTTTGAGAATTTTTAAATGAAATTGCTTTGGATTAGATTCAAAAGGTGCACAAAGGAAAAAACATGATTTTTTTTTCAGGTCATAGTAAGTTAATGTATACATCTAATCATAATAATATAAACCTTATTATAAAATAAAGTTCTGACATCATCCAATGTTATCTTATGAGTTTTTTCCTACAATATTCTAATTTCCTTATCATAATTCATGCAAAATGTCTTTAGAATTTCAGTTTCCTGCACACATTACTTTAAAAATGTTCCATCAAATTTTTTGTAAACTTGATAAACTAGAAAGAATTTGATTTATCCTATAAAAATAAATTCAATATCATTATACATTAAATTAGAAAATTTATTAAAAATAGTTTTTTTAGTTTTCCTAAAAATAAAACAATTAACATAAATTTGATAATTTAATAAATCATTTAAAAATGTTTTTAAAAAAATATTGGAATCAGATTTTACTATTTTTAAAAAATTTGATAATATAAATTTAGTGAACACCTCATACCAATCCTGAGGGTCCTATTTTAAATCATAATGATCTATAGTTAACATGAGCATTATTTATAAATTGAACTTAGGAAAATGAGATTAAGATAGTTAAAATGCTTGATCGATGGATATCTCAAGGGATGAGACCAAGAATCTTTGACACAATCAAGCTTCAGGTTCTATGACAATGGAAATATGATGATTCTATGCTATAATACTTCTTATCTGTCATTGACTCATTCAATCCAGATTGGGAATGATCATTAAAAGAGATGGGCTTCAATTACCCAAAAAAAATTCCCTATAAGGAGATTGAAGTCTGGAAAATGCTATATTCAGATTCAAAGGTATCTCATTTTTAGAAGCACATAAATGTTTGGATCCCAAAATTAGAACCACATCTAAATTTCCTACTCTCAAAAAGAAGGATAACTGTGGTTTTGTAGTGGTTGCACATCATGAATCCCTTCATCCGAGATTAGAAATGTGAATTTTTTTCGTTCTTAGTCAAATCATATACTCTAAATTAGAAAATACATGGTCCTTCAATGATATCAAATATCAGATTTCACACTATTAGATATTTGGAAATTGGAATCTCATCCAGATCAAAAAAGGTTATTTTCACATTATCCTGGGGAAGAGGGAAGAACTAAGCACATCTTATATCTTAAGATGTCTACACCAAAAGATTAAAATCATTAGGATCTCATATTAGGAGATCAATTTCAAACTATTTTCTCAAAGAAATTACAAGGAATAGATGGGTATTAGATTATAAATATTTTACTAGACTTAATGGCACTAAAACATACTAAATAATATTTCCTCTTGTATTGGAATCCCACTAAAACTGTACCAATGCATTCTAAATAGAGAGATGGGTCTCTATTCTAGAATATTGGTTGAGAAAACATAGACTCCGAACTCTTGGATGTTGTTAAATTTATTTCCAATGATAAAAAAGTTAACATCATGGTTTAATATGAATATAAACCTCTTTTTGGTGATGTCTAGAAAAAAAAATTTCATTCCTTTCCTCATAGAAAAATTATCCAAAATCATGTGAAACCACCTCCGGATATAAATACATGGAAATAGGTAACTAGAAATAATAAGGTAAAGGAAATTTCAATTCATAAAGGGGAATCATGAAAGAATATTGATGTTCCTAAATGGGTAATGAAATAAGGGATTACTCAAAATGCTGAATCCAAGAATTCTTGGGCCACCCTTATTAAAGAATAAGAAAAGGAAGATGAATAGAAATCTTTAAATCTTGATCTTTCTCAATATATCTTAATTTTCGTCACAAAAAATAAACCTATCACAGACCCTAAAAACTCATATTGAAACAAGAATTTGAATGGATATGATACCTCTTTTGTGGTGTTGATACTAACAATAAAGCCAACATATTTACTGTTATGGGTACAGAATACACTTTCAAAGATGACCATCATTATTCTAGCTCCTTGATGGTGGCTTTTAATAATGAAACACTTGTGAACACACCACTAGAGAAGGATCCTACTGCACCTTGTGATAGAGGCATGATTGAAAATACATTCACTTGTAATATTCACCCTACTTTTGACAACAATTTAATGAGTGATACTCTTACTGTAGGATAATATTTAAGCCTATAAATTTAAAAATCCATTGACAAATCACAATGAAATTACTCTAATACAACTAAGTCATGATGTTCAACTGAAACTAGAAAATGCAGTAAAGAACTATCCACACCTATGGATTATACAGTAACTCCTGAAATTGGCTCCAAAAATCCTCAAGCAACCAAAAAATCCACCAGGAAGAAGAAATATAGAAAAAAGAAAAAACTGAATCCCCCCCCCCCCCAAAATAGATTCAAATGAATCTCTTTTATTGGAATTATCCAGGAATGGAAAACTCTCGTACGGTCATTTCCTTGCACATGTTTATTTAGGTTCATAAACCAAAACATAATGGTATTTTTGAACATAAAAGGTGTTATTCCCTTATATTTTAGGGTCTAGAAAGAAGAGGACATATTCTAATTAGAATCAATAGTGAATTTTTTAATGTTGACATTATATGAGTTTTTTCTCACAATTATATTACTATCTCGTTCCTTAATATTCGGAGAGGATCATTACTTGTGAAATATAAATCACTAATTCAATTTTTCTGCACCTTCATTTTTTCCAAGAATATATATCAAGAGAGGAATAGGCTATGGTAAAACATGGATCATAAAAACCATAGAATTCAATATTCGTGGATTATTATCAATGATTTCATTGACATCCTGTGTCCTAGTGAAAGGATGGGGCAGTTCATTCCACTATTTCTTTAAGGGAATTTAATAGTTGCATTGAAAGAAATAACTTGGTTGAAATTAACCCTATTAGAGAAAAATACACTTATTATGGAAGGAATGTCAATATAATGTTGGCAATAACACATGATATAGAATCCTAAAATGATCAATCCATGGAGAAATGGGATACAATCTCAAATATTTCCTCACCTGGGATAAATTCTGATCATCATCCAATTCTCATTAGTCCCATTACATAATATTTTATAACTCCTTTTTCTTTTAGATATAACAATGTATGGGAATGACATCCTAATTTTGTAAATTTGGTTCTGGATTTTTGGAAATCCAATCATGGTGGTAATTATTTTTTCTCATGTATCATGAAGCTTAATATTTTGAGCTATAATCTTAATGTAATGTCCAATTATAACTACAATAAGATGGAAAATGGTTTTTCCCCTTTCATAGAAAATCTTATATAAAAGAAACATGAGGCCACACTTTATAATTTAATGATGGATATTAAGAAATAAATTGAACATACCTATAAGATAAATTCCTTGGTCTCTATCAAAGATAAACTCTAAAAGTAAACATCCAAACTCAAATGGATTAAGGATGGGGACTGAAATACCAAATTTTACAATTATCTTCAAATATCTATAATGTCGTGTAAACCCCTCACCTAGTTGAAAGATGGTGATAGAATCATTCACAATTAAGATTCCCTTACATATCACATTATCACTTATTTTTCTAATCACATTAATGGAATTAAAATCAATAATGACCTGGATGATGGCATCATTCAAAATATAGTTAGTGATGAAATGAATAATTGGATCACTAGTATTCCCCTTGACTTTGCGAAACAAGAAGATGTTTTTATTCTTAACCCTGATGGTACCCTCGGTCCTGATGTATTTCCTAATTATTTCTTTCAGATTTTTCGGGATGTCATTCATTTGGATGTATACAGAGTGGTAAAATACTTCTTTACTACAGGTGTTATTCCACATGATCTTAATTCCAAATTTATTACCCTCATACCCGAGGTTGAAAATTCCTCTAAGATATATCTCTTTATAGTAATTCCTCTCATCAATAGTAGCTAAATAATTATTACCAAAATTCTTTCAAAAAAGTTTACCATAATTGAAAATAAATCTATCTAAAAGAATAAATTTGGTTTTGGTGAAATATATAACTTTCCACAATTGCATCATTATGTCCATCAACTATGTTAATATCATTAAAAAAACAAATAGAGGTATAAATATTACTCTCAAGTTTGAAAATAAGCTATATTTTGATAATATAGATGAGGGATCTATTTACAAAGCACATTGAAAATTTAGATTCAATGATATTTTTGTTAAATAGCTGAAAGAAATTTTTTCCCCTTAATATTTTATGTACATAAATGGATCTTCATAGGGGTGTTTTATTTTTTTCAAAGGGAGTTAGATAAGGTGATCCTATTTTTGTAATTCTCTTCTGCATTGTAGAGGATTATCTTATCAGGATCATCCCTCATATGGGGGTGAAAGGTAAGCTTAATCCCATTAATTCCTTAAGGAATATAGTTATTCCCACCCACATTATCTATTCTGATAACATGATAATTTTTCAATATGAGGTGAAATAAATATTAAAAATCTTAAAATGGCCTTATCTCACTATGAGAATATTTATGGGAAATCTATTAATTGGAAAAATATATTTTATCTATTTTGGAAAAGGAATTCTAGCTGCTATGAAATATAATCTATTTTTATAACTATGAATCAAAGAGGGATCCTTTCAAATTCAATACATTGATGTTACTTTATTTTGGGGGGAGATCGAGAACCAGTTAACATCTCAAAAGAGTTGATCAAGTCAAGAATCAACTTTCATACTGGAAAGGGGAAGTCTCTCAGAAAGTTTGGTATAATCTATATAGGAAAAAAATTGTATACAAATTGGTTTATAATTGTATGATCTATAAATGGACTACTTCGAATCTCAATCATCTTAATGTCTATTTCAATAACTTTTTCTAGAGTGGTATCATTCTCAAAAGAAAATTAGTCACCATTCCTTGGAGAAAATGTTGTAAACCGATATATAAGGGTATCCAACAAATTAAAAGCATTCAATTGTTTAATGAAGCACTTAAAGCTAGATTCGCATGGAACCTTATCAATAGTGACATGATGGCTCTCAGATTTCTTAGAAATAGACTTATTTAAAATATGAAATGGGGCTACACATATTACATGGATTCCTCAATTTCATTGGCCATAAAAGTTTACTCCAACATCAAAATGTATCATTATAGATGGATTTATTATATGGAGTCTTCTCTTAATTTTTTGATTGATAATTGGATGAGAACTCACCTAATTTCTTTCGTTGATGCCCAACACCTTCCTCTAGAGACTAAAACATCCAAACATGATTACCATGATAGAACCAAAATATTTCTGGCTAAAAATTGTCTTTCTCTACAAAATGATTGTGTTTTTTCTCCTCAAGGAGACACTTTGATCTAGGAGTGTGCCTATAATGAAATCATTGATTCTAATAATTTTTATCATGATAACTTTGGCTCAGATAATTATTTACATTAGATTATGTTTTTTGATAAGCCTTAGATTAGTCCATTAAGATTCACTTTAATTAGGATTATTTCTCACCAAAGAATCCCAACAGAATTTTTTTTGATCTTTTTCCATTATGTTGTGTTCTAGGTACAGGTGTTGAAATCAACACATTGATGATACAACTCACTTATTTTTATCCTCTGCCACTACCTCTATATTTAACAGCGTTCTACATGACATCTTTGATATTACTCTAAATTATTTCTATAGCCTTGGGGACACATTTCAACACCACATTTTTATACAACTCACCCCCCAACTCAAAAACTTATTCCTTACAGATGTTGTAGAATTACTTAATCTCGTATGGAGGGGCTAAAATTCCATCATACACAAGAAATAACCATTCTCCATGCAATATTTCATTTTTCATAAAACTAATTCAGCTCCTGAAACCAACTCAATTCAATTGGATCACTATTATAATGTCGTATATGATTTCATGGTTCTCTAAATGCTAGGTGCGGATGGTAATCAGAAACCACAAATAGAATTTTTTTAGGTATTCTAGAAATCTCCTCTTCTTGGATGTATAAAAATAAATCATGATGGGGTATCAAAAGGTAATCATTGTCTTATGGGATATGGTGACATTTTTAGGACTATAATAAAGGGTAACATGGATGTTTTTTAGATCCTATGGGATTTCCTCTTCATTTGTTACACCCAGATATTTTATGAAAAATATTCTTTTAATTTCATTAATGTCTTTTGATGTATGCTACACCAAGATTACCTTGCACTATACGCAACAATGTATTATCTTGCAGTATACGCAACATTATTCTTGCATCGTGTTACACACAATTTTGATAATAGTTATTCTACGCAACATTGAGTATAAATATATATATATATATATTCAATGTATAAATGAAATTTGGTTGGATTATGTTATACGAAACAACTAAGGATTCTTGCACAGCACACAACCCCGACTTGGCTTGCATTACACACAATCACGACCGTACTCGATAGCATGTGTTGTACGCAATACCAGGTTTTACTAAACAACGATGTATTATTATAATATTATTATGAACTAGCCGTTATGAATATTATTAACTAAATATTGAATCTTATAACATTATTATTTTTCTTACACATTTTCTAAAACATGGTATAAGAACAAAATACATTTTTCGGGTAAAATAAGTATTTTTCAAAAAATGCAGTTTTGCCGCCTTTTGATGGTGCACCCACTTTAAATCTAGTTTTTGACATTTTTATAAGTTCAACTTGAAAAAATAAATTTCTTCTTTGGAATCTTGAAATAAAAATTTACTTTGGATAAATGTTTCATATTATTTTGGTAACTTTCATATTTTGATGAATAGTAAAAACATGCTATATTTTAATTAAAAACAACTTTTTTCATCGCAATAATTTATATGGTTAAATTATAATATTGAAAGGTTTAAAAGTATAAATAGAATATATTTTTACCATTTAATATAATTTATGTCATTAGCATTGATTCTACCTTAAATTCGTAGGATAAATCATTTCAATCTTTTGCAATGTTTTAAAGAAAAACCTGTTTTCTTTCGACAATGGGATTTATTTTAATTTAATTTCTGAAACTTTTGTGTATTGAATTTGGAAAAATGGATTCCATATTTCGAATCAGTGGATCAAAATTATGTTAATAAGCTACTTTTTATTTTTGGGAATTATGAATAGTAAATACGGTAAATTTTATTTACCATAGTTAAAGGTAAATAGGGTAATTAAGGGTAAATATAATTTTATAAAATTACCCTAACACATGTCAAAATACAATTTGATAACTAAAAGTTGACCCGTATCACCTAAGAGTCAGATTAGATTCATTTAATGGACTTTTGTTCATGAAAATAATTTAATTATTATTAAAACCAAAGAATGTGACAACATGTCACTTTCTTAAATCTTATAAGTATAATAATTTTAATTTAGTGATAAACTTCATGAAACTTCAAACATGAATAGTCACCAGAAACTAATAAAATTATCTACATCATAGGAATTTATTTAGAATTTTTAGGGATTAAATAATTATCATTTATTAGGACACAAAGATGATGCAGTAATTGTCTTATTAATGAAATATTGACATAATTGATGTTATAAATACCTAAATAAATGTAATTTAAGACTTTTTATGAATTAAAATAATTTTATATGTTAATATGACATGTTAGTATTGATTTAATTAACTTTTATAGAACTAATAATTCTGTTATGATTTTCACAAAAATCAATTACTAAATAGTGTCCAAATTGACATAAAATAGTTTTTAAAACAAATATTATATTATTAATTGTTATTTTCTTCCTAAAAATCTAAGGTTCGGCAAAATGACTTAGATAAGGTTATATATATTAATAATAAACAACTTAGGGTTCGTTTGTCTTCTTATAGTAAGCTTATTAACCAATTCCTATAGAGCCCCTACCTGAATATCCACAAAACTCAGATGGTTCTGATTCAGACATCTCCTCGAGTGAAGTTGATGAAAATGACCCGGCATATAGAGATGCCTATCAGTATGATTATGATCTGGATTTTCCAAAGGAGCTTGACAGCTGGTTCGGGGAAAATGAAACATCTACATTTCGAAAGTATAAAAATGGTGAGATAACTGCTCAGGTTTACCTGGACATCAGAAAGAGGATGTTTATCAAAGTTGTTGAGTTATTAAATAAGGATCCAAACGTTGATTTCATGAGTATCCCAAGGCAATAATTTTGGATCTGGTTCACTATTTGCAAGACCTTTTGTCTTGTGGACTTCTGATGACCTTTGTTTCTTGTTCTGGTTTTAAAGGATTGATTTGGATTGATTGCACAACGCCAACAAGATTGCTCCCAGCATGTAGAAATAGTTTTCTGATGGATCAGTTGGTGTTTTACTGACTGCTGGGATTGAGGATCTCTGTCCTGATGCATTCTTCAACCTTGGGTCCTCCACCCTTTATGATATCATGAATGCTTGATGCTGATTTTCTGCATTTGGGAAGACCCAACATGGCTGCATAGATCTTGTACTGGATTTATGTGTGATACTACATGGTTTCTTTGGTTTTTGCTCATCGGTTTGGCTGGTCCTTGTGTTCTCAGTTTGTCATGAATTTTTTATGAATCAGTATCAATTTTCAACTGGTTTTCTGCTCTATTTGTTGGATGAACTGCTTATCTCACTCTGAAACAATTATTCAGTCTTGAACATCTGTTTGTTCTACTGGAATCCTTACTTTATGGAGTCCTGCATTCAATGTCTTTTCTGGATGGCTTGGTGATCTGTTTGGAGTTGGGAGGGCTGCTGGTTCTGATTTCTTGTTTATCTATGCTGTTTACGTGGTTTTTCTTCGCTTGGAGGTTCTATTTACTTCTGGTTGAGGGGCTGCTGCATATACTGGATTCTGCTTGGATTTTGCTCGTGTTTCTTGGGTTATCAATAGCTGCTATTCTGCATAAGAGATTATGTCAATTGGTTCTTTTGGTCTGTCTTCTCATCTACTCTGTCTGCCTTGGCTGGAGTCTGCTGATTATCACACTTGACAATCACTCTGAAGCCCTCTGAGGTTGTCTCTTGCTACAGTCTCTGATTTTGCTGGATTATTTGGCTGGAATACTCAACTTCATGGAAGGTGCTGTTATTTTCTCTCTTTTTCAACCTTTCAGTTTGAGGTGGTCTGTATGTATGACTTCTTTGTTTCCCCCCTTATTTTTCCTTGCTGGTGCAAGCACTTTGTACCTCGTGTTTGTAATATCAACTTTTTTTTTAATAAATTTCGTTGGGGCATGACTTGGGAAACCAATCCATGTCCCCACTTTCCCTAAAAAAAAATAGGAACCTAAACTTATCTAAATTCTATTGATGAGAGGATTTCGACCCATCCCCACCTTAGCTTCTAAATAAAGAAATTTGGAGCTATTTAAAATCGAACATGACTTTTGAATAAAATAATATGTTTAGTTTTTCCAAAGGAGCCCCTCTCCTCCCTTATAAAAGAGCACCTCCTCCCGCTCCTCCTCACACGAATTTGAGCCTTCAATATCGAACAAACCCTGCCCATTTCACTTCCACACTTCCCTAGAATCATCCTAGAGGTTCTGGTCTTCTTCAAAGACCAACCCTAGTGCCCTAAGAGGAGGTTAAGAAGAGGCGCTTCAAAGAAGAGGTAATGTCCGTTACCGATTCTTTCATCTTTATTTCTTCTTCCACTTCTTCTTATTTAGTTGTTTCATTATGATGTAATAACATCAGTATCACTCATATACTGATATGTTATTATAAGTATTAAACAACCCTATTTCACCATCTATCCATCCTACGGAAAAAGAAATCACCGCGCGTGCGTACGTACGGAATACCATCTCCACGCCGTGGTGTAATCTATTTTCCACCACCACCTTACTTGGATGGGTATAATGGTGTAAATAATGACTATATATTACTATTATAATTTTATATTGATTCTGAAATAGTATACATACACTCCAATACAATTCCACGATCATAGGAACGATATCATCACTCGTGCGTACGTACGGAATACCGTCTCCACGATGTGATGCGACTCGTTCTACATGATCTTCATTGCATAATGATTATATAAATGAATTGAATGAGTGAATATGATATATATTACACTAATACCATTATTTAAATGAGGTATCTATAACCTAAAGAGAAGAATAAGAATTTATTCGACAAAACACGCATAAGTACAAAAAGTAATAAACACCCGAATAACAAGTAGTAATTAAATATTACTAATATAGGGTTTTGTTTCTATCCCTATTCTTACATTGATTTGATTATGTTGTGATGGAATTATTTTTATGAATTCCTTTATCTTATATGAATTGTTTTATGATGTCATGATGTTTAAGAATCCCATTTTTATTACATAGGTTATGAAATGATGTATGATTTTTTATATTGTGGCACACATAAGAACGGTATCATTATGAGATGGGTGGGACCTATATCTCCCTCCAATGCATTGGGTAAAGATTTTATATCTCATGAGATAGACATGGATGGAATGGAAAGTTAAACCGGTTCAGTGAAACAGGACTGAAACAAGGAGTGAACTCGGTTCAGAAATGTACTTTGTCCACTAAGATAGTCTTGGAAATGAGTCTTGACTAACAAGAAATGATTATCTATGATTATGTGTGTATGAAACAAAGTTTCATGTTTTAAGTTATGACTATTGGGACTTCATTTCACTACTATGATTTATCCCATGTTATGAAATTATGCTCTCTTTTGCAGGTTAAGATTTCCAAAATGTTATGATCTTATGAATATGATGTGATTGATATTTCTTTTTTTTACCCTTACTGAGCATTTGAGCTCACCATTTTATGTTTTCTTTTCCCCAGGATATAAAGAATAGTTTTAGGTAAAAAAAGGGAAGATATTTATGGGAGATATTAAAGATATTTCACCACGATTAGGAGATTATATTCCGAGTTTCCAAAGACACTAAACTATTACGATCCTTGTGTGTGTGTTTTTGTTATGTACTAAGTATTCCGAAAAAGTAATGTAATGTCCATGTACGTTAAGCTACGGGTCTCTACAGTTGGTATCAGAGGAAAGGTTTAGTCAACCTTTGGAAACTAGGATGCGAGAAATTTAGTGAGATCCCTATAGATATTTCTAAGGTATGTATAGGGATGTCCCTAAGGTTAAGTATAAGTATATGTTATAGTACTAGAATTATGGTAATCTAAGATGTTAGATATTGAAGGTGCTCCCCCTTTATTATATTGTTTTCCCTAGCGTATTTTTTTCCTCTCACACTATTCTTTTTGGGTTTTAGACAATGGATGGAACCCGAAGGAACCGTGTTGATCAATGTAATGGACAATGCAATGATTGTCCTCCTGAACAAACAAATGTTATGGGAGATGGAGTGCAAAATCGTATTGCTATACTTACACAAGCTATGAATCATTCTGGACTTCCAAATGAGCAGAGAAGGGAACAACATTCTATTGAGTTTTTCATGAGGCAACGTCCACCTTCTTTCAGTGGGTCTTCTAATCCACTTGTTGCTGAACAATGGATCAGTACCACTGAAATGATATTTTCAGTTCTTCAATGTTCTGAACCTGATAAAGTCATCTTAGCAGTATATCATTTGGAAGGTGAAGCTGATCAATGGTGGAATCTTATCAAGAATACAGGGCAAAGAGATGAAATTGAGTCCATGGAATGGGAAGAGTTCAAGAACTTATTTTTCAATAAGTACTTCCCTCGTATTCTTCGAACAAAGATGGAGAAGGAGTTTCTTGAACTAAAGCAAAAGGATGATGAATCTGTTGGTATATATGAAGCGAATTTTACAAGGCTTGCAAGGTATGCATCTGTATTTATCATCCATCCTGAAATTAAAGTTGATCGATTCTTCAGTGGCTTAAAACCAAATCTTCGAAGGGCATTAACTATAAGAGACTTCAGTAGCTATGAAGAAATTGTACGTTGTGCTATCAAGGTATAAATGGAAGTTGGTGTTACTTATCCATTTCATAGTTTTGACAAGAAACAAAAGATGGAGTTCAAGGAGAAATCTCAGAATAATGGTGAAAAGAAGATGAATGTTTCCTTATGCTCAAATTGTGGAAAGAAGCATGGTGGAGATTGTCTTAATGGGACAAGTAAATGTTTCAAATGTGGAAAGGAAGGTCATAGGTCATTTAAATGCCTCAATGATGGGAAGAATATGCCTAATGATGCAAATAAAGAAAGGGATACACAGAATGAACCTACTACACTTCAATGCTTCAAGTGCAATGAAATGGGGCATTATGATAATAAATGCCCTAATCCAAGTGTTAGTGATGATCGACATGAGAAACCACTTAAGGAAAAGGACAAACTGAAGTCACATGTGATCACAATTGGCGATGTTGAATATGACAATGATGTGGTGGAATGATTAAGTGGTTATGTAATGGGATTCCGGAATAATGTTCTATATAGTATCATGGAATATTGGAATATTTATGTTTTGTTCTATTGTGGTTTTCAATAATTCTATGGCATCGGTAACCATGAAAAGTGATTGAAATATTTTTGGAAAGCAGATGATATGCACATAATGAAGGGATAAAGAGAATCTAATATGTTTGATAGTATTCATGAGCTCATGATTGATATAAGGTCTAAGTGATATCATGGTTTGAGTATATAGAATTTTGAGGATTTTGGTATGTGGAAAGTGTTAACTTTTAACTGTATTCATGTTTTCACTAAGGTTCATTGGGTATGCATTCTTTAAGAGAATACATGATTAAGTTATTCACATGTTTGTAATTTGACCAACAAGATATATCTTATGATATATGGGGGATAAATGATGGCATTCACGTGATCATTTTCTTTATACTATGAGCTTGGACCGAAGTATTTTAGATAAGCCTAAAGATTGGAATGGATTACGTTGGACATAAGTTAGTAATGTTTAAGGATAAAACTTTTTTTTGATATTGTTGATGGGATGTTATAGTAATATAGCTTTAGAAATAGGACAACCTGCAGGACGGGCGACAGCCCATCACGTCGGACAAGGCTGTGGGAATCGAACCCACAACCGAAGTGCGACTGGCCTTTATCACCTACCACTGGCCTACAGGAAGTCCCTGTTTAGTAGAAACTAGTTTTATTATATTAAGCAATATAATAAAAGAATTATAAGTCCATTTTAAGAACCATATATGATTAATCTCACTATAGATGGACTTACGTATTTTTTTTGATAACTTTTCTAACCTTTTGTTTGAGACAGATGGAATGACCCCTCATTCTATCACATGATCTGCTAACACATCACGAATGACAAAATTCAACTTCATCTCTATAAGAGATGAAGTGGAAATTGTCCAAAGAATGACTAACGGTGAGACTATACCAAAATTACAAAAGTATTTCTTCTAATTCCAATTTCATCAACTTTAGGGAAATGATCTTGAAAACCAAAAATGTTGTCCTAGTTCCCTTATATCCGATGAATCAGATGGTACCATAGATCATCAAAAATCAATAGCTTTGTGGTTATTGGATTTTTCATAGCCATGTTCTCTACCACTCTCCATTAGAACTTGATAGTTATATTTTTCTTCCATATCCATATTTTCACATATGTTCTCCTACGTGGAAACCCAATGATGAGTTAATTTGGGTAACCATTAAATTTCATACTTTAGGTCTTAAAGCCATGTTTTGGTATTTCTTTTTATGATGTGGGATTCTATTAACCAAACTTTCGAGTAGTAAACCATGTATAACCCCGACGAATATCGAGGGTGAAATTCATTTTAAGGGGGGTAGAATGTAACACCCCGAGATTTTATGAAAAAAATTCTTTTAATTTCATTAATGTCTTGTGTTGTATGCTACACCAAGATTACCTTGCGCTATACGCAACACCGTATTAGCTTGCAGTATACGCAACACTATTCTTGGATCGTGTTACACAAAATTTTGATAATAGTTATTCTTCGCAACATTGAGTATATATATATATATATATATTCAACGTATAAATGAAATATGGTTGGATTATGTTATACAAAACAATGAATGATTCTTGAACAGTATGCAACCCTGACTTGGCTTGCATTACACGCAATCGCGACCTTCCTCGATAGCGTGTGTTGTACGCAATACCGGGTTTTACTAAACAACGATGTATTATTATAATATTATTATGAACTAGCTGTTATGAATAGTACTAACTAAAATTTGAATCTTATAACATTATTATTCATCTTACACATTTTTTAAAACATGGTATAAGAACAAAATAAATTTTTCAGGTAAAATAAGTATTTTTAAAAAAATGCAGTTTTGCCGCCTTTTGATGGCGCACCCACATAAAATCTCATTTTTTACATGTTTATAAGTTCAATTTGAAAAAATAAAATTCTTCTTTGGAATCATGAAATAAAAATTTACTTTGGATAAATGTTTCATATTATTCTGGTAAATTTTATATTTTGATGAATAGTAAAAACACGGTATATTTTAATTAAAAACAACTTTTTTCATCACAATAATTTATATGGTTAAATTATAATATTGAATGGTTTAAAAGTATAAATATAATATATTTTTACCATTTAATATAATTTATGTCATTAGCATTTATTCTACCTTGAATTCGTAGGATAAATCAATTCAATCTTTTGCAATGTTTTAAAGAAAAACTCGTTTTCTTTCGACAACAGGATTAATTTTAATATAATTTCTCCAACTTTTGTGTATTGAATTTTGAAAAATGGATTCCATATTTGGAATAAGTGGCTCCAAATTATGTTAATAAGCTAATTTGTATTTTTGGGAATTATGAATAGTAACTACGGTAAATTTTATTTACCCTAGTTAAAGGTAAATCGGGTAATTAAGGGTAAATATAATATTATAAAATTACCCTAACACATGTACAAATCATATTGGATAACTAAAGGGGCGACCCATATCACCTAAGGGTCGGATTAGATTCATTTAAGGGACTTTTAGCCATGAAAATAATTTAATTATTATTAAAACCAAAGAATGTGACAACATGTCACTTTCTTAAATCTTATAAGTATAATGATTTTAATTTAGTGATACAATTCATGAAACTTCGAACATGAATAGTCTCCAGAAATATAATACCATTATCTACATCATAGTAATTTATTTAGAATTTTTATGGTTTAAATAATTATCATTTATTATGACACAAAGATGATACAGTAATTGCCTTATTAATGAAATATTGACATAATTGATGTTATAAATACCCAAATAAATGTAATTTAAGACTTTTTATGAATGAAAATAATTTTATAGGTTAATATGACATGTTATTATTGATTTAATTATCTTTTTTTAACTAATCATTCTGTTATGAGTTTCACAAAAATCAATTACTAAATAGTGTCAAAATTGACATAAAAAAGTTTTTAATACAAATATTATATTATTAATTTTTATTTTACTTCTAAAAATCTAAGGTTCCGCGAAAATACTTAGATAAGGTTATATATATTAATAATAAACAACTTGGGGTTCTTTTGGCTTCTTATAGAATGTTTATTAACCTTATAGTATAAGAACAGAAGAAGACACGGTAAAAGTAAAATTATTTAACTTAATGTTAAATCTAAATGATAAGGTTAAAATAGGAACCTAAACTTGTCTAAATTCTATTGGATGAGATTATTTTGACCCATACCCACCTCAGATTCTAAATAAATCAATTTGGAGCTATTTGAAACTGAACTTGACTTTATAATAAAATAATATTTTTAGTTTTTCCAATGGAGCCCCTCTCCTCCCTTATAAAAGGGCACCTTCTCCCTCTCCTCCTCACACCAATTTGAGCCTTCAAGCTCGGCCAAAACCTTCCCATTTCACTTCCCCACTTCCCTAGATTCATCCTAGAGGTTCTGGTCTTCTTCAAAGACCAACCCTAGTGCCCTAAGAGGAGGTTAAGAAGAGGCGCTTCAAAGAAGTGGTAATGTCCTATTTCTTTCATCATTATTTCTTCTTCCACTTCTTCTTATTTAGTTGCTTCATTATGATGTAATAACATCAGTATCACTAATATACTGATATTTTATTATAATTATGAAACAACCCTATTTCACCATCTATCCATCTTACAGAAAAAGAAATCACCGCGCGTGCGTACGTACGGAATACCGTCTCCATGCCGTGGTGTAACCTATTTTCCACCACCACCTTACTTGGATGGGTATAATGGTGTAAATAATGACTATATATGACTATTATAACGTGATATTGATTCTGAAATAGTATACATACACTCCAATACAATTCCACGATCATAGGAACGATATCATCACTCGTGCGTACGTACGGAATACCGTCTCCACGATGTGATGCGACTCATTCTACATGATCTTCATTGCATAATGATTATATAAACGAATTGAATGAATGAATATGATATATATTACACTAATACCATTCTTGAAATGAGGTATCTATAACCTAAAGAGAAAAATAAGAATTTATTCGACAAAACACGCATAAGAACAAAAAGTAATAAACACCCGAATAACAAGTAGTAATGAAATATTACTAATAAGAAGATAAGAATATTACCATATATGATATGAAAACAATAAGTATGATTCTGTAATAAGTCAATAACATTATTTAAATCATTATACAGGAGGTTCGGACACTTACGAAGCAAATCGGACCTAAGGTAAGGGAAATATCACAATCTCATTTTTATCTGAGATTGTTTATACTTTGGTATTTACTGGGGTGTATTTTATCATCCACATCCTTGTTTCCCCAATATGTAATATTTATATCCTTCTAAAATAGTTTATATCCAATTTTACCCTTCAGTGAGTTTTTAGTAAAAGATATGAAAGGAATCTTTTGTCGTTTTTCCTACGAGGTACTTTTTGACTTTTCCAACAAAAGTACGAGAAGAATGCTTTTTTAACTTATACGCCGTGAATGGATTTTTAAAACATTATTTCCAAGAATCTTACTTTACAAGTCTTCAAGTTATTTTTAAATAAACTTCTTTTAGTTTAAAATTGTATGACATGTTAAGAAAAGAAAATGTTTTTGAAGTAGAAAGGATATTTTCCTCAAGAATGGAGTTCAAGTGTTTTATCAAAATTATTTTCCATATAAGATAATATAGGGTTATGTTTCTAACCCTATTCTTACATTGATTTGATTATGTTGTGATGGAATTATTTTTATTAATTACTTTATCTTATATGAATTTTTTTATGATTTCATGATGTTTAAGAATCCCATTTTTATTACATGGGTTATGAAATGATGTATGATTTATGATTTTGTGGCACACATAAGAATGGTATCATTATGAGATGGGTGGGACCTATATCTACCTCCAATTCATTGGGTAAAGATTTTATATCTCATGAGATAGACATGGCTGGAACGGCAGGTTAAACCGGTTCAGTGAAACAGGACTGAAACAAGGAGTGAACTCGGTTTGGAAATGGACTTTTTCCACTAAGATAGTCTTGGCAATGAGTCTTGACTAACAAGAAATGATTCTCTATGATTATGTGTGTATTACACAAAGTCTCATGTTTTAACTTATGATTATTGGGATTTCATTTCACTACTATGATTTATCCCATGTTATGAAATTATGCTCTCTTTTGCAAGTTAAGATTTCCAAAATGTTATGTTCTTATGAATATGATGTGGTTGATATTTCTTTTGTTTACCCTTACTAAGCATTTGAGCTCACCCTTTTATGTCTTCTTTTCCCCATGATATAAATAAAGGTTTTAGGTAAAAAAAGGGAAGATCTTTATTGGAGATGTTGAAGATCTTTCACCATGATTAGAAGATTATATTTCGAGTTTCCAAAGACACTAAACTATTACAATCATTGTGTGTTAGTTTTTATTGTGTACTAAGTATTCCGCAAAAGTAATGTAATGTCCATGTACGTTATGCTTTGGGTCTCTACATCATTAGAGGATGAAATTCCAAGTGTTATTCAGATGGATAAATTTTAGAAACAAAAAATATGCAACAACCTTTTTCCTTAAAGTGACTCTACCAATATTTTTAAAGCTATACTGAATAGTGTGATTCATTTATCATAGAATCTCCCTGTGATATGGATGAAGTGTCTCTAATTCCAAAAGGATCTCTACTTCAACATCACAAATGTTCATAGAGAAGCTGACATGGTGGAGGATGGTGTCTCCAACAAAGTAATCAATAAATATCTCACTTGGTTGGATGAATTACCAAATGATCTACAACACTCCCTTAAAAAATATTGTGATAAAATTACTTCTTTTAGACACATGTAATCACATTATGATTTAAATAAATTTTTGTTGGAATTTTTTTCAAGTCACCCCCATCAAAAATTGAATTCAAAATTTATGATTTTCAAAATTTTATTGGTTGATCCATAAAAGTTTTTAGAAATAAATCCATTTAGAAAATCATGTTAACATCCTTCTGAAAAAAATTATAATATAAAATTATAATTAAATAACAATAAGAATATAATGTATTTTACCTATGTAATAGATGTAAAAGTTTCACCATAACCAATAACTTCAAGATTATATTCATTAACAATAAACCAAACCTTTTTATAGATGATAATGCCGTATTAGTCAAGTTTTTTTCAAAACCCCACTTTGTTTTTATAATTGGATGATTATTTGGTAATTTTATCAGAGTAAAAACCTTTTTCCTTTGAACATTGTTCGATTATATTTTTATGGTAATTATCCAATTCTAATCTTTAACCACATCATCAGGGGAATGGATTTTAGGGAGATAGATAAAGTATTATTTTTCAACATTATTTAAGACCAAATTTCTAGTGTCTGTTTCATATTCCAATACCCCAGTAAAATTCACAGGGGAAAGGTATTTGGATTTAACACATTAATTTAGTAATGGGGTGTGAGGGGGTATTAGAATATATTCAATTAATTAATATTATTGAAGTTTATGTAATATTAAACTTGGCTAGTCAACATCAATATCAAAATGAGGATGTGATATTGGAATATTCTCCTCAAATTTAATTGAATTGACACTTCTAAGGTCTTAGTCCTCTTATTGAACACATGGTAGGCTTACAAGAATTTGAGTACCCAAGAAATATAACTTCATCAGATTTGGGGAAAAATATCCCAATATTATCCTTTTTATTATGGATAACACATTTATAACTGAAAAATTTAATTAATATAACTTTAGAAAATTATCCTTTCCAAATTTCATAGGGTGTAATTCCTAATATAGGTGTATGTAGAACACATTTAAGGTTAAATCAATCAGTATTGACCAACATAGCCAAAAATAATTGTGTGAGGTGAATCTTATTTATAGGGTCCTAAAAATTTATTGTTGGGTTCTATTTCACCTTTCTATAACCCCATTTTGTTGAGGTGTTCTAGGATCAAAGAATGAATGGTGATATCCTACATAATCACAAAACACCTCAAAGTATTTTTTTCAAATTCTCTACCATGTTTACTTTTATGGTAAAATATTTTTTATTATTTTTCATTTTTTACTTTCTTTGAAATGTTAATAATGGAATTACAAGACTCTATTTTTTAAGTTTTAAAGAAAACCTATGTGAATCAAATATAGTTTTCAATAATTAAAAAGGGGTAAAATTTACCTATAATACTATCAACATGAGTTGGTCTAAATAGGAAACATTTTATGAGTTATAAGAATTTAGAAGTAAAAAAATTATTTTTATTTTTCAAATAGTATTTTTGCATTCCATGTAGGCAAGGTTCAAATAATAAGCTACCTTTGAATGATAATTTTGGAAAATCTTGCATTATTCAATTACAATTGAGTGTGAAAATATAGTGAATATTACAATGACCTTAGCCCTAATTCTATAGAAAATATTGATTATCTTGTGAACGTAAACACTTAACATTTTTACTTGTAGTAGATTTTAAATATATAATATAGACATTTTGAAAATGATATGTGCTAAATAAAAGTTTTCCTTTATAATTAAAAATATTACAAAAATCATTTTTAAAAGTGATGTTGAAAATGTGATCACATAATTTACTAATACTAAGTAAATTATACTTAAATACATTAACATATAAAAAATATTTAATTAATATAGATTTAGAGAAACCAATTCTACCAATATTATTAATTTTACCTTTTAAGTCATCTCCAAATGTGACATAACCCATGAAAATATTTTCAATATGGGTTAATTTAAAGGATCACCATACATTTGCCTTGATAACCCACTATACACATACCAAGTATCTTATTTGTGTTTCCTTTCAACACACATTTCCAATAAAATATTAAGAGACTAACGATTTTGGTACCCATATAGTGGTTTTAGTTATGTTATCCAATAATGACTTCTAAATCCAAACTTTTTTAGAAAAAAAAATTTTATTACAAAATGAGATAAGATGTGAATTCTCTTACGTATGTGATATATATAATCTTTATAATTTCATTCACCAATAATATTACAAATGATAAAAATATTTAAAAAAATATTTTAGTAAGTTCCATTAACAAATAAAATATTTTTATAATTTTTTGGAAAACATGATTGTTTTGAAAAAAAAATCCTAGAATTATTTTCAAGACATTGAGATATAAAATATTTAATAAAAATTTCTTAACCAAAGGTGAAATGAGAGAGATTATTTTTAAAATCATTAATTTCAAATTCCAAATTTTCAAAATTTTGTTGTCCTTTTATTTTTAAAACCAATTCATCTTTTTCTAATAAATTTTGACCTTTTTGAAAAACAACTAGATTTTAATAAATTTCAAGATCATTAAATTTTGAAACATCTTCACAAAAACTACCTTTCATTTGATCTATTTCCTAAAAAAGGTCATAATATCATAAAGAAGATGATGAAAAACTATTAGAGTAAGAACTATAACAATTTTAATTTAGTTATTTACCTGCCTTGAAATTGACCATTAGGTACTTAAAATATTTATCAATTGATTCATATGTTTAAATTTTTCCCTTATATAACTCCAAGTTAAAGCTTTTAGGGATTTTGTAACATGAATATAGTATTTATAATTTTTTAATGGATAATATGTCTAAATGTGACCCTTGTTTTTACAACAGAATCAAGTAACATACATTTCTTGATTTCCCTTTTTTATGTTTTGATTGTATCTTTTCGTGTTCATTTACATATTATCCCTCTTGGAAATACAATCTATATATAATTTTATTTCATATGTGCCATTTTTTATTTCCTTGAAAGAGATTTTATTTCCAGTTTATTTGACCTAATTTTCCTCCTTTTCATCTTGCCTTTTAATTATTATATTATATTTATAAGGTATTAAATGATCTCCCCAATCACCATATTGTTTATGTATTTAACTTATTCAATCACAGTGAATTTGTGTACCCAAATTCATGGTAAACCCCAAAGAATTTTTTTGAGTAAAGTGATTTTATAAATAGAATCACCATGATATTTTCTCCCATTATAAATATTACTAATTGTGTAAATATTTTAGTAATACTTTCTCTAGGATGCATAGAAAAATATTCAAAGCCTTGCGTAAACATATCTAATCTTATATCATTGACTATTTTTTCCTTCATTAATTACATATAAGAGATTATATATTTCATAATCCATTTTTCAGGTATAAATATGATTAAATTCTATTCGATCTAAAACATAATAAAAATAATTCATTGATTTTCCATCTAATTAGAATGTAGAAATATCATTGAGATTCCATTTATCTTCTTTTTTAGTATTTTGAGTTTAACCATACAAAAAAATCTCTCATATAGGATAATAAATAGATCTAAGAATCGTATGAATGCGAGTTTTCTAAAAACCATAATTTAAATCATCAAAAATTAGAGAAAAACCCATAGATTATCCCTTTGAAGAAACATTTTTATTTGTATGACAACCCAGACATATACATTACATAATCTAATAAATTTATACTATAAATATATTTAATATATATATAAGGATATTTAAGGTTTAACTTTTTAGATAATTAGGTTATAACTCAAATATAGAAAAACTATATTTTACGTAGTGTACACTCCTTATCAGTATCTATTTTTCACATATGGATCCATTACATTCTCTCTCGGTTTCTCTCCTCTCACTCTCGGCTCTACCTAGGGGTTCCTCCTAAAACCCGTCGCTTCGGGGTCGACGGCTGCTCTGTCCCTCTTAATTTTTCCCTTTCCTCCCCTCATTTTGCCTATCATCATGGATTCTCCGTGTTTCTTCCTCTTTGGTCCAAATTTCCGCTTTCTCTCCGGAGAAGGAGTTTTGGTCTCCCTCGAATCGACGATATCTTCTTCGGTCTCCCTCGAATTGACGGCATCTTCTTCAGTCTTCTTCGGTTCAACGGAATCTTCTCAGTCTCCCTAAAATTGATGGGTTCTTCTTCGGCCACCCTCGAATCGAAGACATCTTCTTCGATCTTCTTCGTATCGATGTCATATTTGTCCTGGGTTGCCCTTCTTTTGCTTTGATGGTTCCCGGTTTTTCTACCTCGTTGATGATGCCTTTGTTCCGAGCCCTTGGTCGCTTGAACCATTTATCTAACCCTATGTTCTGCTGCTCCTATCCTGGTCAAATCTGGAGTGGGGGTTACAACGGGGTTTTGGGATGTGTGGTTCGATGACCATTGATGTTCCAGGCATGAGCTCCTCGACGTTGGATTTGGTTTTTCAGTTTTCTTCCCCATGATATCAGTGAAGGTTTGTTTCATTTTTCCCAATGGTCAATCTTTTTCATGCTTGTTCAGTGGTATTACATTTTGTGGTTTGGATTTGTTTTTGTCTATGTTTGGTTATGGTGGCGGACTTCAGTGTTTCTCAAGATGGTTTTGTGCTGATGTTTCGTGATTTGCGATAAGGTGAGCTCAATCTGTTTCAGTGGATTCTTTTCTTCTGATTTGTTGGGTGATAATGACAGATTGTTGCGGTGTTCTACGGTGGATTTGATGGACTCTGATGTCTCCGGCGACTGGTGTGGTTTTTGGAAGGTGACTACAATGTCGTTATTCGAACGGAATTGATGGCAGTGGTGACTTGTGGTGAGTCATGTTGATGACGTGACCTTTGATGTTGGCGAAATGATTTTAGATGATTCAGGTTATCTTGGAATGCAATCTACTCGATGTCGTGTTTGCTTTGAATTTTGAATTTTGAATGGGCATTCTCTATTTTTGGTTCTTGTCTGTAGGTTACCACTCACCCTGAAATCTGGTTTTGAAAATCAAATAAAAATAAATTTTCAGTCACTATCTATTTTTACCATAGTCTAAAAAACTTAAAATGAAAAATATTTTTTCCATGAAAACTATTCTTGACTTTTTGAATTATTATTTTTTCTAACCCATACTTACAACCTGTGAGAAAAAATTTAAATTGTGGGATGATCAAAAAAATAGTGAGGTACAAAAAAAACAAAAAAATATTTTTTCCAGTGAAAAAATTTAAAACCCATAAAATATTTACCTTTTTCAAAATATTCTTTCAGTGTGTAAAATAAATCATTTCCACCTGAAAAAAAAACACACCTTTTTCTCGAAGATAACCATTAATCTCCATTGAAATAAAAAAAATTGTCTTTGGAAACATAGAGTAGTATATTCATAACACATGTCATAAATAATTGTAGCCTATTTAAATACATATGATAAACCACATTGATTAACTCCATATTTCTTACATATAATGAAAAGTAATATTACCTAATGCATTGGAGAACTATCTAGGTGCACCCATTGAATAATCTATATCAGGATCACTAATATTATAAGTTATATTAGGCTCACCCATTATATAATTCCTTCCAGTATCACACATAATAAATTATAATTATCATGTACAATATCAGAATAAATAAAATTTCTGGAAACTTTATCATAAAACACTTGAAATCACTTTTAAACTAATTTTTAAAACATTTTACAAATATTAAAATACAATTTCCTTTTAAAAATACATCTCAAAACCAAATAACCCAGAACAAAGGGTTTTTGTTTAATTAAATAATCTAATATTGTAATGAATTATAAATATAAAATAATTTTTTAGATGTGGTAAAATCTGTTGATGCCTTATACGTTAAAATAAAACATTCTTATAGACATTTATTAAAAAATTAAAAACATTTTGTAAAAATATTCCTTTTGAGAACCATTGAAATAAAGTCAAAAGATACTTAAAATTTCTGTTATTATTATTTTATTCCAAAAAAAATATATTAATAATGTATTTAAAAATATTCACATTGAATAAAAATAGATTTAATAGAAACATTAAAGGATTATTTCTAAAATAAAGTCTCATACCTAGAGTCTGGGTAATCATGTATGTCCTTTAGCTTCCTAAATAAAAACATATGTTAATTATTAATTTTCAAAAACCACATTTTCAAGTTCAATATTCTTTTTCATTATTTAATACCATGTTATATAGAATTACATGATGAATTATATTTATTTCTTATATTTTGATGATATTCGTCTCATATATCAAAAATGACATTGGTATGTTAACTATGGTCAAAGACGACATTGTTACACCATATATATAATAATAATTATGAAATAATTTTTCTTTTTATATATAAATTATATATTTAAAACCAACATTTAATGATGGTAACTAAAAATGAACTATATTACTAGCATGGAGACAATAGGTCATACGTATGCATGAGTAAAATTTTTATTTTTCAATGATCATGACGGAATGAAGGTAACTATTATTTTATATTTACATAATGATAATTATATATTTAATAACGAATTATTTCTAAAAATATTCATATATATATATATATATCATACATGTGATATGGGGATTAAATATAAATCTTATCACTTCATAGAGGATGTATTCCACACATATGCCTGAATGAAGTTTTCATTTTTTAGTGAATATAAAGGTTATAAAATAGATGACAAGTTACAAATAAATAGTGATAATTATTTCATAAATAATATCTATATATATGTATATTAAATCCTTCTTTATAAATAGATAAGAATAATAGTGATGGAAAATGAATTACATCGGTTCTTGAGGCATTACTCTTTTATACACACAAATAATGTTTTTGTTACCAATTTGATGAAAAAGGAGATGGATATAGATTATTACATTAATATAATAAGATCTTAACATATTTAATATATTAATTTTATTATTTTATAATGGTTAAATAATATTTTAAATAGTTACATGAATAAATTAAATGAAAATTCTTATTTATGGACTATACCTCATCGTTCAACCTCTTATGGTTTACACCAAAGGCATTCATAGGAGGGATTTATGATCAATAAAATTCCTTATGATGTAGGTAAGTATGTAATTATGTGATTTGGGTAGGACATTATTGAACCAAAAGGATTTGTAATTGTAAATAAAATATGATAAGAGGTACACTTTTATAAGTAAGGGGAGGAGAACTCTTGGAATTACCTCAAATATTAAATTAATATATATTAATTTTGATGTTCAAAAGTATCCAAATTGATATTATTTGAGTAAAATAAAAGTAATATTATAAATAATCTTATAAAAATAATTCTTAGTCAATTTTATGTTACTTTTTCACCATTATATTTTGTTTTTAAACCCTTATTAATCATTTTAATGATTATCACGATAAAAAGGTTTTTTAATAATTGGGATCCAATATTGTTACTATAATTGGAAAATTGGTCAATAAATGGACTTTTATTGATATTTTCAACCATATCTAAATATATTGGGAAATGATGGTATATATTTTGAATTTTAAGTTATTTAATAAACATAATTTATTATAAAAAATCATTAAAGGAAATTTTAGAATTAGTCATTTACTAAGACTTTAATAACATCAATATAGTAATTGAATTAAAATATAATAAATTAAAAAATCCATAAATTTTTTATTTATCTAAGAAATTCATGAAACACAATTTTTCATTAAAAATTATTTTTCTTTTAATATTTTAAAAATAATTTATTATATTTATCTATTAATTGAATAAATATTAAGATGGTGTTGTGTAAGAATTTAAGGTAACTAATTCATCAATAAATATTATAAATAAATTTCCATGATAAAAACAAAAATATATATATTTCCAATAACAATTTATAACAAAAAAATAATTTCTATTTATCCCAATTTTAAAAATTTAAAGATAACAAAACAAATAGAAAGATATTTTTGAGTATTCTATACAAAAAATCTTATAAAAATTCAAATTCAGGAAAAATGAAAAGAAAATATCATTTATTTTATGTTGGGATGATTATAGATTAAATATAGTCATAAAATAAAATTAAGGTAAGTATTTTGTTACATTTCATTTCTTATAATATTAGTTTTATTGTTAATTACTGTGTTTACCCTTATAGTGGTGACAAAAATTTACCAAGGTTAAAATTCGTAGAGAAAAAAATAAAGGGTAACTATTTAAAAAATTTGGACCTCAAAATTATAGATATGAAATTCATTTTTCAATATTCAATTAACATGTTTGATATAATTTAATTTAAAATTAAACCTGTAAAAAGTGACAAAGCATTTTTTTTCAAAAAAAATGCGTTTTAAGTATGAAAATGTGTTTATACCAAATTCATGAATAAAATTCATTCCAAAGAACATAATTGGATTTTTAATAATAAAAGGTATATATTTAAAATTTAAAATTAATCCAAAATATAATTTTATTTTTCAATACTTGAAAATAAATTATAGTTTCCAATAAAAATAAATATGTTTCACTATTTGTTTAAATATATAACATTTTTAGAAAATTCTCAAAAATTCTTCATAATATAAGTTCTGAAAACTAACATTAAAAATTAAGTTCATTTTTTCAAATTCAATTTGTATAATTTTTAGATAAAATTTTTAAATAAACAATATAATATATGAAAACCCAAATAGGTTAGAAATAATGTTTTTTCCTTTTGAATGAAAAATATCCAAATATTCTTATAATAAATATATATATAATCGAATGAATGAAAATATGGAAATGAGTATTACCTAATTCTATTATATTATCCACCTTTTTAAAAAAATCCTTGTAATTATATTCACTTATTAAAAAAAATCGATATCTTTCCCACGAAGCATTTTCAGATTCTCATGTTGTTTCTTCAACCATATAGTTTTTACACAAAACATAAATTAATGTATTACCTTATTTTGATACACTTTCTATATATACTCAAGAATATTTTTTGCTTTCTCCTCTTAATAAATTTTATCTTCTAACTCAACTAATCTAGCACTCAAATCATGAAATGAATCTGGAACATATTTTCTAAACATGAAAACATTAAATATGTTCTATACCTGGGTAAAACTCAAATTAAATGACACTCTATCAGAAAATTATTAATCTTTATCTAGGATTTAATATGGTCTAATGAACCATAGAATTACGTTCCCTTTTTTAAAAAATTAATAACTCTTTTCCAGTGATAGACTTTAAGGAAAACATGATCACCTACCTCGAAAGAAATATATTACTTCTAGTTATCTTCCTAAATTTTCTACATACTGGATCCATCTTCAAATGTTTCGGAATCATCTTCACCTTCTCAACCATTTTATCAACAAAATTTGGTCCCATCAACAGATTTTCTCCCACTTCATCCCAAAAAATTGGATTCTGAAACTTTTTTATATATAATGCTTCAAAAGGTTTCATCTGTATACTTAAATGAAAACTGTTATTATATGAAAACTCAGCCCATTAAAGATAATTTTTACAACCTCCATAGTCATCCATTGAACAAGTATGAAGAATGTCTTCAAGTATTTGAATACTTCTCTCAAACTTTTCATCAGATTTAGGATGAGATGTTATAATGAAATTAAATTTAACACCCAATAACTTTTGAATTACTTTCCAAAAATTAGAAGTGAATCTTGGACCATGGTTATATATAATAGAGAGAGTAATTCCAAGTAACTTGGATATCTCTATAGGTTGTATTTGATAAATTTGATCCAAATACATATTATCATCCATTAGAAGGAAATGTATAGATATAGTTAATAAATCAATAATAAACAAAATAACATTATTACCTCATGATGAATTTGGTAATCCCAGCATTAAATCTATGGATATACATTATCATTCCCACTCTGGTACTGGAAAAGGTTATAAAATCTACTTTGGTATTTTTCATTCTACCTTAACCAATAGAAATGTTAAACATTTCATGGTAAATTAATCAATATATGTTTTCATTCCATTACACTAGTAATTCTTATGAAGGTATCTATATATCTTTATACTTCCATGATTAATAGAAAATGGTGAAGTATTATATTCACTCAACAAATCATTCCTTAATTTGTAATCATAGAGCACACATAATTTTTTCCAAATTTGATAAATCCTATTCATCAACATTCAAATCTATAATTGTAACCTTCTTAATAAATTCTACCATTTTCTATAAATTTTGAACCAACTTCTGAGCTTTCTCAATTATTTTTAAGAGATATGATTATAATGACACCTAAAACCAAATAGAGTAAGTTCCTACAAGAATAATTTATAGGGAAAAATAATCCAATCAGTAACCAAAGGGTCATATTCCAAACATATCATGGATGATGCAGAATTATTTTCTAGACTCAAGACATCAGCTACTTTGTTTCCATTTCTAGGATGGTAATGAATTATACAGTTATAATCTTTCATCAGATCTATCCATCTTCTCTTCCACATGTTCAAATTTTATGAGTGAATATTTAAATCAAACTTTTATGATCAGCATATATATCACACGTTAATATATATTTATAATAATAATTAATCCATATTTTTAAATAAAAAAAGTCAAAAATCAATTCTAGATAATGTATAAGAAAATTTAACTCATGTGGTTAGAACTGATGTAAAACATGAGCAATTACATGATCATTCATAATGAGGACACAACCAAGTTACATTAATAAAGCATCTTTCCATATGAAAAACACATTATTTATATAAGGCTATTTTAAAAATGGACCATTTACCACTCTTCAATTTAGTTCCTGAAAACAATCATTATATTCATTTATCTAGATGAATTTAACTTATTTTTTAGTTAACATAATCAGTGGGCTAGAAAACCAAGCATTGTTTTCAAAAAAATTGTCATTAGTAACCCACTAATCCTAGAAAGCAATGAATATTTGTTTAATTTTAAGGTCTTGTAAATTTCTCAATAACTTTAGTTTTATTAGGGCTATAGTATTGTGACTTTTAGAGATAATGTGTCTGAGGAAAAATATTATTACCAAAATTAAAACTTATTAAATTTTCTATATAGATTATTTTCTTTCTAGGTTTTAAAAATTTTACTTATTTATCTTTCATGATACTAATTACTTTTATAATATAAAAAAATTTCATTAATAATCACAAAAAAATTATATAAATAGTCATGGAGGGCTCTATTCATAAGATCCAAGAATATAACTAGTGCCTTAGATACTCTAAGTGTATAACTTCTAACTCATAATGCTCATATCTTTTCTAAAACAGAGTCTTAGGAATACTATCCTCCTTCACCTTCAAATTATTTTACCCTAGCCTATGATAAATCTTTAAAAAATACTATACTCCTTGGATCTAATCAAACAAATATTTTATATGAGGAAAATAATACATAGTGGTAATATTGATGTTATTCAATGATCTATAATCAATTAAAAGTCTCATCAAACCATCTTTAAATTAAAAAAATAAAGAACTGTGACCATATGATAAAGTTCTATGAAGAATGAAACCTTTATATAGAATCTCCTATAACTTATTTTTAAATTTCAAAAGTTTTTCTTGAGACATTAAATATGTGGATTTGAAAATACAATTTGAATCAATCACCAATTCAACAGTAAACTCAACCTCCCAATTGGGAATAACATCACCGAAATCATCAAGAAATACATACAAATATTCATTTAATACTAGGACATCCTTATTTTAAATAGTTTATTTCTTTTTAATAACATGATATCAATAGATTTCACTATTATATCTAGTTAATGTATCGAAAATAAATGAATACAAAGATCAAGATTCAAATAGGTCATTGGAATAATTTCAGTAAACAAGTATCATACCTATCAATGCATCATTATATGGTCCAATATTAATGGTTATAGTGAAAAATGATTTTTCTTCATCCTTTTTCTTCTGATCTTGATGATTTCCACCCAAAGTAACTAACCTTGGACACATTTTATCAAAATAATATAATTCATTACAATTAAAACATATCATTATTGGATGGCTATTTATTAAACATTCTTTGATTATGAAGGTCTCTTTTCATTCCAGACATGATCCATTTAACACAGATGAAAAAACTGATATTACCTTTTAGAACATATCATGAATTCCCTAAAATAATTTTCATCACACTTAGAACATATTGGGGCTTACCTCCAAATTTTTTAGTTTACAACTTATCCCTCCCTTTCCACCATCACAGCTTATAACTCTTATCATCATAAGGAAAATGAGTATCAGTAAACTCCATCTCCACTTTCTCAGAAAAATGAACAACTTTCACATTAGTTTCAAATTATTGTGAGACCAAACCTCTTTATAAACATGGTTTCAATCATGATTATAATCTATTAATTTTACAATCAAGGTCCTAAATGAAATACAGTATGTACCTTGGAAATTTTTCAAATGATTCTTCATATGTAGTTATTTAATCTATATATTTTGCCAATATTCTAATAATTGTTTCTACATCCCGATTCAAAAAACCTTAGGGAAATATTTATCAAGGAAAATATCATTAAATGGTCGCATCCCATATTTTCCAGATCGTATTTCTCAATGGTATTACTAACCAAACACCTCCATCGATCAGTTTCACCATTAAAATGATTAATGTGAATGGTTACTGTAATATCCCAGGTAAATAAAGAATATGACATTTTCATATTTATTAATATTTTTTAATTGAATGTTAATATTACTTTAAAGGGGATGCTATGTTCTACGGAGTACCCAAAATTAAAAAATGGGTTTCTCTGAAATCTAATGTTGCACATAAGGCTAAGACATACTCAAAAAATAATAATATAATATTATTATATTAAATGGTAGATACGCCTAGATATTCAATGGTTAGGAATGAATAGAACTAACTATATTATTATTAAACATGTTTGTTAAATTTTTTTACATTTATTTGATAAAATTTTGAGGATTAAAATGAGAATGAATCCAATTTTAAGCATAAATAATCTAATATTTTTAAAAGGTAATTTTACAGCCCTTTAATGGATATCATTTTCTAAATCTAGTTTTTGTAACTTTTATATGTTCTATTTTATAAAATCATATTCTTACTTAGATGTGGGACATCAAAATTTACATTGTTTAATTTTTTTGTATTTTTTTTATAAAGCTCATTTTTTTTAATGAATAGTGAAATATACTGCATTTTAAGTCAAAATCGACTTTTCATCTAATTTATTTATCTAGTTAGATTATCTTTTTAATTATTTTTTCAGTGAAATTATATTATTATTATATAATTTAATCCAATTTTGGTCATTGGAAGTGATTTCACTTTTTAATTGGACATAAACACATGTCAATCTTTTGGAAGTTTTTACTTCTTAAGAACACGCTTTTGGTTTTTAAAATGAGAATTAATTTTAAATTAATTTATGCAATTTTTTTATTTTTAATTTCAAAAAATGGATTCCATATTTGGAATCCGAAGGTAAAAATTGTGTAAATAAGATCCTTTTATTTTTATACATTATTAATATTAACTTCTCTAAATATTTTATATACCATGGTTAAAGGGTAAATCTAGTAAATTAGGGTAAATAATAATAATATAATAATATTAAACTACCCTAACACATGTACTAATACTATTTTAAGAGATATTTCTTACCATGGTCATCCTTTTGTCTATTTGGGGACCCCATGGAGTCACATGGATGTGAAAATCACATTTTATAAGAATTAATTGGAAGTAAAGAAAAATATAACCTAAACATGTATCATTTAATAAAAAAACATATATTGGGATATATATAAGTGATATATTAAAATATAAATAATAATTATAAATATGAAAACAGTTCCAACATTATGGTATTTAATTTATAATTTTTAGGCATCAAATAAATATATATATTTATGACATAATGGTGATGTAGTGATTACCTTATTAATGATTGATTTAAATAATTCAGATTATAAAAATTAAAATAAATATATTTTCAATCTTTTTATTCTATACACAATTTTTATGGATGATTATGAATTGTTATATTTTAATTAATTATGTTTTTTTTATTGAATAATGTTGTTATGGATTTTTAAAAAGTCATGTTTTGAATAGTATAAAAATTGACATAAATGAGTTTTTAAATAAAATATTATTTTATTAAATTATATAATATTCCAAAAAAATATAAGATTATTTCAAATAACATAAATAATATTCCAAATTTCATTAATGAACCACTTTAGTTTATATTGTTATTTTATAGTAACTATATTAACCATATAGTATGAATATTGATGACGACATAGTAAGAGTTAAATTAGATAACTAATGATTAAAGCTAAAAGGAAAGGATACATTTGAGACCAAAAATTGTATAAAACCTATTTTTTGAAATTATTTATAACAATAATCAACTTATCTTCGAATTAAATGAGTTTTGGACCTTTTCAAAACCAAAATAATTTTATAATAACATAATATTTCAATTCCTTTCTAAAGTACCCATCCTCCCTCTTATAAAAGGGCATCACATCTAACCCCTTACTCACACCTCTCAACACTCTTGACTTGTCCAAAATCTACTCCAATAATCTCTCAATATCCCTCCCTTATTCATATATTCCTAAACATTTGAATAAGGCAATTCAATAAATCCTTTTACTTTAAATCAATAGAAGATATTCTATTTTTGGTAATGTATTCTCTCAAGCTTCTTTCATTAATTTTCCTTATCCAAACCCCTAAACTCTCTTTATTCAATTATTTTATAAAAAATAGTATATTAAATATACTAATATGTTTTTATTATAATTATTCAAGCTACACTTTTACACACCTCCATCAAATATATTTTGAACATACTGTTTCAGTGGAGGGTGAACTACCGCCTCATGAAATGATGATTTTTCAGTTATCTCCTACTGCCTCTCATGATGACCATTATGATGTAAATATATTTAAATTTGATATATATTATATTTATACTGTCTATATGCTTCTAAATTTTTCATTTATAGAGTACGTTTATTGTTTCCATAATGGGTAAATACGATAATTTCATTTGAAGAAGTGTGATCTATCGCCCCCTCAAAGTGATATGAATCGTTCATTCCATAAATGGAATGTATAAAGGATAGAGTTGATGAGATTATATATAATATTATACTATAATTATAATATATCTATGTATCATTTATTTTTCATTCCTTTAAATAAGAAAAAGAAATAAAAGTAGTGTCCATGCGTACGTATGTCTTACCATCTCCATGAACGGTGCTATTCATTTCTTATCTGCAAGTGTTATATACCAATATAAATATATATATATATATACAAGATTTATATTATATTTAAATAATAAATACAATTCTGGAGAGAATGTATTTTTTTCACATGGACAATTTCTAATTATAACAAGTTCATTTTTGTCTCAAGTATCGAATATTGCCAAAACTACAGATATTAAGTTAAATAATTATGCAATGTTTATAAAATTTTAATAAGTGATATAAAATGAATAATGAACTTGAAAAAGGTTCTGAATAAATTATAAATGAACTAATTTTTATTATTAAGGAAGAATAAGGAATATATGTGACGTGTTAGATTCAAGGTAAGGGATTGTGTCTCAATCTCCTTTCATTGAGGCATGTTTTGATTTATACCTGACATTATTTAATAAGGTGTATAAACCCCATCAAATTTTAATTTAATACAAATGGAATATTTTTTCTACGTATCGTTTTACTAACTGATAAAGGTAATGTATCTTTTTAACATTTTCAGTGACAACGCCCTTTCCGCCACCGCAATAATTATTTGATATTTGGATTCCCTAACAAGATGTAATGATTTTAAAATGTAAATAAATACCATATAGCCTATTTAAATATTTTGGTATTGAAAATGGTTTTGATAATATATTTGTTATGTAATTATTTTGAACTGATATCTTGTGATTGCAGAATGGAAATGTTATCTTTCCTTTATGCTTGTTCATGTGTTATGATTATGTGACGTTTCTTGGGAATTATTTACATATACGGGTGGTTCCGTGATAAACCTAAGGTGGGTGAACCCAAGATAGATCTCTAATTTATTAGTAAATGTGATGGAGGTAGATGTAAATGGTTCTCTAAATAGATTTAGGTAATATATTTTGAGGGGTATTCCAAACATAACTCCCAATATAGCTATGAAAGATACAATGTATATACGTTATGAATTTGACAAGTTACCATTATGATTTACCATTTATATGTGTTATTCAAAAATATTATGATTTCATGAGGTATGTTAAAGAACTTACGTTTTATTATTGAAAAGTATGTTTACAATGATTTGTATATATTAATGGATTAATTATTCTTTCCTTATTATATTTCCATTAATGATATTTTTGTGCTCATGCCCAGTTTATAAAATGTTTTTCACAGGGTATAAGGAAGGGTAAGAAAATAGAATATTTCCAGAGTAATTATATAAGGACCCGGAATTTACATGGAATTTTTTTTAATATATGGGAATTTTACGAGTCCACAAAATTTGACGGCACATGATTTCGAGGCCCAGTGTGCCCAGAATGGAGTTATGAACTTTTTTTGGGTACGTTCAACAAACGTGCGAGTGTATTTTTGTAACTTTTGAACCAATACTCAGATTTGAAATCTGAAGGCACCGTTGAACTCGTAGCACCAGTATTTGCTTAAGGGGACCTTCACCTCAACCGCAGTAGGTCGAGGGTGAAAGATAGAATTTGGGTTTTTTGTGAAAATAGAAATAAAATAAAACAAACATTTATTTTTTTTTATTTTTGTTGAAACCTCCCATGTAGAAGGTTTAGGATGTGGGGACAACCATAACTAAACCTCCCATGAAAGGTTTTGGAGGAGTGGTACAAAAGGGGTTAAAACCTCCCAACTTGAATGCTCGGGGGTGGGGACCCCCTAAGCTAGTAAAACCCCCACTTCAAAGCTTAGTGGTGGGGACCACATGAACCCCTCATTATGGGAGAAAATCATCTCATCTTCCAGCTTAAATTATGCCAACTCTCCTTTATTTAATTAAGCCAATTCTCTTTTAATTAATTAATGTAACTTTATTTGTGCCAACACATTAAAATTGGAAAAACATATTTTATTATGTTAGCAGCTCTTTTCTTGGGAGAGGATTTTTCTAGCAAAAGAGAAGGGGGAGAACATGGGAGAAAGCTCCCCAATTAAGAAAAAACTCTAGAATTGAAGAACATGGATGATGTTTGAACTGACTTCAGAAGCCCGACTGTGGAAGCGACGATCATTGGCACTCTCTTCGCCTTCACTGTTTCCATCTCACGATCTCCGTCAACGATCCACCAAGGTAGGGGTTTAGTTGAGTATGATTATATATTCCCATGTTCTTCCCCTATAAAAAAAGAATGCAAATAAACTCTCTAATTTGTTGATCCATGGATATTTTCTTTTGTGGGTTTGAGAATAATCATTGCAGGAGGTTGTAGGGTTTGACATTCTTCATTCAAAGTTTTGTTGAGTTACTTGATACCGCTCTAACACGGAGGGTGCAGGGAAACAAATCATGGCTCGTCCCCTCCATTGTTCTTATTTTTGGTGTGTTCTTGTTGAGGGAGGAGGAGGTCAAGTTATACTCAGTGGGGCACAAGAATGGTGGTCGACACCAGAACTAGCCGCGACGCAGGCGCTGACACTACCCCACGACCTCCGTCGCCCCGCGGCCACCACGCCGCTATGACCTCCGCTGCCCGCGACCTCCGCCACCCTGTGGCCACCGTGCCGTCGTGGCCTCCACTAACCGCGGCCTCCACCGCCCTATGGTTGTCACACTGCCGCGGCCTCCCCCCCCCCCCCCCCCCCCCGTGGGCTTCGCCACCACGCGGCCCTCTGCGCCTCCCAGTGGCCTCGCTGCCCCGCGGAACCCGCGGCCTCGTGCCGCCCTTGCAGCACCCGCGGCCTCACGCCACCCCACGACACCTATGACCTCGCACCTCCCACAGCACCCTCGGCCTCCACCACCCCGCGGAACCCACGGCCTCACGCCGCCCCGTGACTCCCGCGTCCACCTGCAACCTCTGCGGCTGCCCTACCACACTGCGGGCCACTACCCTGGCCTGGCCGCTAGGTTGGGCTACCTAGTGCGGGCTGGACTGCATTGCAGGACTGTCTAGACCTAGCGGGTTGGGATGTGTCTACCCAAACTGGGTCACCCCAGGCCGGGTTTTTCCGAGAAGACCCGACCCGTTCAGACCAGACCCTGACCCACTTTATTTCATTTACGCTCTTTCGGCCATAACTTTTTCACCAGGTGTCCATTTGAAAAACATTCAATATTTCTAGGAACCATGGAGGGTGATGGTCACTATGGTATACCCCACTATAGATTTAGATAAAGTTAGAGTACGCTCGGGTTAGATCGAGCATGAATCCCACAGGGCCCTCAGAACTAAAAGGCTAATAACTCATAGACTGGGCACCTGATTGACACATCGTCTATTGTGTTGAGACCCATATGAAGTGGTTGTCCTTTGAGATACTTATTCATGAGACTTCATGTATTTTGGAGTATCGACCAGTGGCTTGAAGAGTGGACCCTCTCGGTGATGAGCAAGACTAGTGCGAGAACCTAGTAGTTGGCTGTGACGTGAAGAATGAAGAGAGATCATGTGTGGCTCAGTACCTAGAGATCATGTGTGGGTAAGAATCGAGTGATCCAGTGTGGGTCAGCACCTAGAGATCCTATGTGGGTCAGCACTAAGCGATCATGTGAGGGTCAGCACCGAGCGACCCTGTATGGGTCAACACCAAGTGATCACGTGTGGGTTAGCAGCATAGAAAGAAGATTCAGTAGTTACATCTAATCATATCTACTAATGTACTTTAGTTATACCTAGTGTGAGCTAAGTCTTTACCAATGTGGTACTTTACTTCATGGTAATACCTTGGTGGTATTCTTTTGTGTGGCGTACCTGTGTGGTACATGCCTTCATGGTATTTATTTATTTGAGGAATAATTGAGCATGGGGCTTTGGAGTCAGACTCTGTGTTTTCCTCATGATTGAGATGGTTTTACATGATAACATAGGTATATGTATGGGCATATACCTAAGTAGGGTTATCAGTTGTTTCCTTTCTTTGTGGTTTATCCTTTGTAGATTTTGTGAGACATTGAGTGTCTCGGGGTCCCTATTGAGTATTGTTATACTCCCCCCAGCAAAGGCTATGCCCGCACTTCATTGTGTTTGGTAAAGAAGACAGACATCGATGACTGAGGAAGAGGGTACCAGGACTGGAGGTAGCTCTAAGGTGGACGATAGATGAGGAAAACCACAGAGATGTTTGTTCCTGAGATGTACATACCCTTCAGGTTGAATTAGTGGAGGACGATCCTGGAGCTGCTTTCCACCTATCAGTTCTCTTGTAATTTCTAGTTTTCCTTGTACTTTCTAGTTGGGCTTGTATTCTGGACCCATTTTTCTTACTATACTCAATGTGTTTACTATTCAGTTTACTTGAGTTCGTATCTTGTTGTGTGCTTGGTTGTGTGTGTTACAGGTTATAAAAGCAATGCATTCCCAGTTTTAGGGAATAGGCCTTTAGTTCCAGTCGCCAGCCCCTAGCCTATGGAAGGCGGGCTTGGGGTAGTCACTACAAGGGCCTCGGGGGACGATTCGTGACAATTTATATCAAGAAAATAATTATTGTATTATTTTATGGAGTTTTATTATTTTTTTAAATGGATAGAGTATAGGTTTCTACTTTGTAATATTTGCATTGTAATGTAATAGTTATGGCCTAATTATCTAAAACACTAAACTTGAAAAGATCCTCAATGTGAATTCTTAATGTAACTCAAGATTATGTAATGTTTAAGGTTGAGGCCTTATAGTTGGTATCAAAGGTCATTTTAGACAAATTTAGGAGTTTGGATAATTTTTAATTAATATATATAAATTATTTTTACTTTATGGTAAGATTGATATTATATATAATTTGAAGATTACCATGTTACTTCGCCTAAGATATTTTAATGTTTAGAAAGGTTTTCCTTGGAGGAAACTGGGAAGCTATGATGGGACGACATCAAGAGGAAAAAAATCCTTCCAAATTAGAATCCTGATATGGTCGAAATCAAAACTGAATAGTTTGTTGTAGTGATGGAACAGTTGACTCATTTAATGCCCTTCCCCCAAAATCCTGGAGCCGGTGCATTATATTAATACATTGGAATTATTACAAGGAATAAAATCACAAAGGACCTAGTAGTTTAGTAGTTTTGTAAATCTAGATACATACATAGGTTCAACATTATAACTTGAAATGAAATTACAACATTTTAGTTGTATTGGGAACATCCACCACTCTAAGATTATCCTTTTAGGTTAGTCATAAAAAAATCTTTATATCCTATGTAAATTAAACATAAGAAATGGGTGAGCTCAAATGCTCATTAATGGAAAGAAATATAACGGAAGATATATAAACATTTGGCAATTTGAATACCTAAAAACTTGTGCCTTTAACAAAAACATGAACACATTACGGCAGGAATAAGAGTTGAGTATGAAATGACATAATAAAAAATAATCTTGGGTATTCTACTACTGTAATAACAACATGAACCATAAATACTATTTTCATAATTAGGGAATGCATAATGAGGGACCTCATCACCATACTGTCCCAGCCTATTGCCAAGACCATAAATAAACATTTTATCAAGGCCTTGTGCCAAGACCGTATTTTGTATCATGAGACCAACTTATGCATCGGTGGGCTATAGAGGGCCCCAACCGACACTTACTACGACCAATTCATTCCTCATATGAATGGATATTAGCATAAATAACATACACATTCATATTGAAACTAATATATGAAATTTAAATAGATTTCCCTAAACATTATGCATAAGCACTAATCATTCGAAGTAAATTGGTGAATGGTTTTAAGAGAGTGCATCCATAGCCAAAATAATCATAAAACATTTAATTAAATATGGTAGATTATTCCATGAAATATTATTCCCAATAATACATAAGAATCAACAAGAGTGTTGAAATATATGAAGATACACTTATAAAATCTTTGAGTAATTCTTGAGATAAATACTCTTTTACATTGAAAATATGAGATCTTTGGTAAAAATATTTGAATAAAACTTTTAGTGTATTTGGATAGTATTTTGATAATAAAATGAGTGATTTTATAAAAATAATGTTTTCCAAAAATAGATTATATAGTGCCCTTAAAAATAGGTGTGAATTTGAGATCTTCCCTTGGATTGGGCTTGTATTTCAGAAACAATTTTGAAAGTTCCTTTTAAAACATGTACTTATCCATAAAATAAGGAAATATTCAACTGGGTGTACATAAATAGACCACTCAAAAATAATTCGTGAGGATTACAAAATAATACATAATAATTTCATTTAGGTAATTAGAAAATTAATGTAACCCGAATGAAAATGGAAGTTCAGGTGGAAAACCCTTACAACATTGTATTCAATAGATTCATATGCCCCAAAATTAATAATATTAAAATTATACATTTAATACCATGATAATAACTATATTCATGATATTTTACAACAATGGTCAGTATACATACACCATACACAAGTAATAGTAGTGATTACGGAATATCTCACAAAAATGGAAGTGAGATGGAGAAACCCCTTACCTTAAGTCAGAATGTGTTCCTCTCATGGGATTAAGGTCCTGGAATATGAAATTAGACTTATTAATAACTTATTTAATAACCTATTTGACATGTATTTAGTTTATCATAATTATTATTAGTTAATTTATTCCCTTATTGATAAGTTATTATATTGAATTTTGTAGTTCTAGGGTGTTGGTTTTCTTTATTTTCATAATCAGTTCACTTGTTCTTAAGTAATGGAGTTCATGTAAAATGGATTTAAATCTCCAGAATTTAAATTGACTATTATTTATGAACATCTAGAAGTTTCATGTGGCACATCATGGACGTTGATTTCGTTTATAAAATAAAAAGAGAGAGAGTAAGAATATTGATTATGTTTATTCCATTAACATGATATAATTCCAGTACATAGGTGATACAGGATTTATCATGGTCATTTGGATAGAGGATTTTGGGAGAGTATAAAAAAATAAGATAAATTAAAATGAAACTAAATGAAAACGAAGGGTTCTTTACCTCTTGAAAAAACCTCTTTGAGAACCTCCTTAAGAGAATGGGTTTTTGGTCTTTTGGAAAGACCAAGAGCATCTTGGACATGGGGAGTGACTAGGGAAGGTTAATTAGGAATAACATTGAAGATCTTCATGGATTAGAGGATTTAATATAATAGAGAGTGAGGGGGTTATAATGGAGGAGAGGAGGGTTTTCATAATTTTTTAAACATTAGTTTATTAATTTCCCTCAAGATGATAAATAGTTATAAATTCCTTAACAAGAATAGTAATAAATTCATCTGAGTTATAACTAAGTATTCTTACATCACTTGTGATGTAATAAATAGTGAATTTAACTGATAATTTGTATAAATGGTGTTTTACCATATTTCACTATTCATTGAAAATTTGTGTATTTTGAGAAAAATCCCAAATATTCACTCTAAGCATTTTTTGACATGTAGAATTAAAAAATGAACTCCATTTTTTGAAAATAATTTTCTAAATATTTTTAATTTAATTTTTAAATAAAATCATAATTTATTCCAAAAAAACAACTTTAAAACTATAACTCGTTTTATAACACTTTGAGGAATTAATCAAGGTCCTATAAAATTATCTTATAACCATAAGACAATAACATAAAAATTTATGATTACATTTTATGAAAATACATTTACATTTTAAATTATTAAATTAATGATAAATTTTAATTAAAATATTTATGACATACAAAAATACCAGTACTTATACTATGTTCATTTTTTACTTTTAAGATATCTAAATTTTATTTATACATTCATGGGAGAAGTTTCTCTTTTTTATTCATTACTATTAATTACTATTCATATGGCTATGTTATTATTCATAAGGGTATGTTACTATTCCCCAAAAATTATGTTTGGCTTATTAGACTAAATATCTTATTGAACACAACTGTGTATGCCAATTTTTTGAAATTCAAAACATAGAGGTTGAAAAATTATGTTTACATGGAGAGGTTATAACAAAATGTTGTTTGTAGAGACTCAGTGTTTCATTAATTCTATAATTAATCTATTTATAAATTCTTGTGCTTTTACATTATCCCCTCCTTACAAAAATTGCATCCTCAAAATTTGAAATTGAACTTAGAAAGATAATGGTTTATTCTCTAAAATTCCCTTATAAGAAACCCACTTCAAGAAGATGGTTAAAATATACTATTATTAAGAAGAAAGGTAAATTCATATGTTACTATAAAAAATGCATTCTAATTGGACAACATGGTCATGGAAGAATAATAAAACCATCATGTTGTGACATTAAACTCTAAAAAATGATAAAATGATCAACTTAAACCATTTTTAAATGGTTAAAAATTCCAAAATACAATTATTCAACACATTATAATTAAAGTATCTAAATTTCCTTGATGAACTTATCATTAACCCTTAATCAGCAAGAATCATACCTAAAATTCACATTCCAAACATGTGAATAACTTCTTCATCTATCCTCATGAAATATGTTAATAAGAAGAATTACCATAAAAACCATATTGGAAACATGCATTCTTCTATATTCTTTAAGTAATATACATGTTATCGGATGTATTCCATTAATCCAAAAGTGATGTAAACTCCATTGATGATAGCATCGACCACTTCTCGGAAAGTCCACCATCAGTTCAAAGGTATTCAGTACTTATCTAAATCAATAATTTCTTCATCATTATCTCAACATCACATATATATTAATGGTTGTATTTCCCTAAATTATATTTTTCTCTAAAAAGTTTAAATTTCTACTAAATAACTTTTCCTTTTTATCATTCATCGTACGACCTAAAATCCTTAATGAAACAGTATTTCTAGTACAATCCTTGTATATCTCATAATTCATATAACCAGTACATTACTAACACAATATTCAAAAGACATGATTCTTGACTAGTAATATTAATCATTCTACTTCATCTATGGTAGCATCATAACTTGATCAATATCCAAAATCATCATTTGGGGTATATTCCTTTGACATTTGGGACATTGATTCACACAATGTCCCATCTCCTTGTAGTTGAAGCATTAATCAATGTAAACCATTTTATTACCCTTGAAATCATGAACGTGGTGGCCTTTTTCTCCACACTTATAGAAAAATATCATTCCCTTCAAGAATTTACCACATTGATTCTTTTCACAGTTCTTACATGTGGGAAAACTCTTCTTTCCATTCTTCCATTTATCCCTATATTTATCCGTCATCCTTTTTTTCTTTTTCATCCTATCAAATCCATAGGACTCCTAAAAGTATTTACATACCTTTTTAACACATTATACTATTTTCTCATATGATGGAGATACTTGGAAGACAATCTTCATTTTAATTGATGGCTTAACATCATTAGATATATGATCCTTCTTACTCTTCGCATCATGTGAATTTGTGAAGTTATCAATCCTTCTATTAGAATCCACTTCTAATCAATTCCATATTATATATTATCTTATAAAATTATTAACTCTCTATAACTATAAACACGGTATAACACATAGCATAAATTTATGAATTGTAAATTCTAGAACCATATACTTTGGTTACTTTGGGGGCATATATTTTTCATAATTGTGTGTAAATAAAATGTGAATTATTATAAGAATATCCCTTGGGATTTTCAAGACCAAGAGTGCATCACGGCCTGTTTTTGTGTACCAGGATAACTCAGGTCAATCTCGAAACTCCTTGTCAAGGTTTTCACTCCTAGGTACATTTGTGCCAGAGCTACCTCTACCAGTTTGTATCAAGACAGAGATGTATTTTCCAGAAATATCTACATAATATATTCCTTCCCATGATTTCAGGATGTTATTGTATGTTTTTTCCACAAATACTACCATAGGGACTTGTTCCCTAAGCTATATTTTGTAATATAGTTTCCATGTTTTCTATTAAACATCCTATGATAAAAACTGTAATGCCCCGACCCAAGAAGCCTAGAGCTGGTGCATTATTTTAATACATTGGAATGATTACAAGGAATAAAAACCCAACGTACCGAGTAGTTTTTTAGTTTTGGAAAACCATATATATACATATGGTCAACATTAACACTTGAATATAAATTACAACATATATGTTTTATTGGGAACATTCACCACTCTAAGATTATCATTATAGTTCAATCATAAAAAACTCTTCATGTCCTGAGAAAATGTAACATAAGAAAGTGGTGAGCTCAAATACTCAATAAGGGTAAGCAATACAGTGGAAGATATATAAACATTAGTCAAGTTAAATATCTAAAACATGGTCCTTTAACAAAAACATGATCGAATTATGGAAGGAATAAGAGCTGAGTAAGTAATTCCATAATAAAATATAATCATGGGTATTCTACTAGTATAATAACCACATGAACCATAAATACTATTTTTATAATGAGGGAATGAATAATGGAAGACATCATCACCATACTTTTGAGGCCTCGTTCCAAGACCATAAATAATCATTTTGTCAAGGTCTTGTGCCAAGACCGTAGTTTGTCTCCTGAGACATACCGATGCACCAAAGGGATATATCAGGCCCCACCCAACACATACTATGTCCAATTAATTCCTCATATGAATGGGTATAAACATAAACAACATACACAATCATATTGAAATTAATATATGAAATGTAAATAGCTTTCCCCAAACATTAAGCATAAACACTAACCATTCATAGTAAATTGGTTAATGGTTTTAAGATACCACATCCATAGAAAAAAATAATCATAAACCATTAAATTAAATATGGTATACGATTCCATGAAATATTATTCCCAATAATACATAATAATAAACAAGATTGTTGAAATATATGAAGATACTCTTATAAAATCTTTGAATAATTCTTGAGATAAATTCTCTTTTACTTTGAAAATAAGAGTTATTATAGAGAAATCATTGTATATAACCAGAAGTGATGTAGGATATTTTTTTCATAATAAAATGAGTGATTTTATAAATATAATGGTTTCCAAAAATAGATTATAAATTTCCCTTGAATATAGGTAGGAATTTGAGAACTTCCCATGGATCAAGCTTGTATTTTATAAAAAAATTTGTAAGTTCCTTTTAAAACATGTAATATTACATAAAATAAGGAAATATTATGATGGGTGTAAATATATAGAACACTCAAAAATAATTCATGTTAAGTAAAAAATAATACATAATAATTTCATTTAGGTAATTAGAAAATGAAATTAACCAGAATGAAAATGGATGTTCAGGTGGAAGAAAACTTACAAGTTTGTAATCAATCAATTTGTATGCCCAAAAATTAATAATATTTAAATTATACATTGAATACCATTAAAATAATGATATTCAGGATATTTTTAATTGATGGTAAATATACATACACCAAAAATAAGTAATAGTAGTGATTACGGAATATCTCACAAGAAAGGAAGTGAGATGAAGAAACCCCTTACCTTATGTCCGAATTTGTTCCATTCATGAACATAAGGTCCTAGAATATGACATTAGAATTTTTAATAACTTATTTGAGAAACTATTAGACATTTAATTAGTTTATAATAATTTTTTTAGTTCATTTTTTACATTATTGATAATTTATTATATTGAATTTCGCCATTCTGAAGTGTTTGTTTTTCTAATTTTCATAATCGGTTCACTTATTCTTTAGTAATGCAGTTCTTGGGGAATGGATGTAAATCTACATAACTGAAATTGAATACTATTAATGAACATTCAGAAGTTTCAATGGTCATATATATCATTTGGTTACATGGAAAGTGTATGAATCATTAGATGAAATATTTATGACATTCACTTAGATTATTTTAGCAGTATTTTGATTATTTGGATCTAGTTTGATCATATGATTTGATAATATGTAAATATACTGGTTCTTGTATATTAAATAGGTTATAATACATATATTTCAGTCTTCGTAAACTATAAAAATGGTTTCATGGGAAGTAATTAAGGAAAAATGTAATAGAGAAACTTTTTCATCTACGAAGGTTATAAAGTGGAACCTCGTGGACATTGATTTCGTTTATAAAATAAAAAGGGGAAGAGTAAAAATATTGATGATGGTTCTTCCATTAACATGATAAAATTACATTATATATATGATACAGGATTTATCATGGTCATTTGGATAGAGAATGTGTGGATAGGATAACAAAAGAAGATAAATTAAAATGAAACAAAATGAAAAAGAAGGGTGTTTCACCTATTGAAATGACCACCATAAGAACCTCCATAAAGGAAGGGTTTTCGGTCTTTTGGAAATACCAAGATATTCATGGGCGTGGGGAGTGACTAGGGAAGGTTAATTGGTCATAATTTTGAGGATATTAAATTCTTATATGAGGGAAGAGGAGGGGGTGGGCGTTATAGTGGAGGAGAGGAGGGTTTTCATAGTTTTGTAATCATTAGTTTATTAATTTCCCTCAAGACCGGAAATTGTGATGATTCCATGGCCTAGAATAGAAATAACTTCATGTGAGTACTAAACAAGTGTTATTACATCACTTATGGTGTCATAAATAGTGAATTTGACTAATAATTTATATATACGACATTTTTCTATATTTCACTATTCATCAAAAATTCGAGTATTGCTGAAAAATCCCAAATTTTCACCCTAACCATTTTTCAACGTGTAGAATTAATAAATGAAGTCAATTTTCTGAAAATAATTTTATAAATATTTTTAATTTAGTTTTTAGATAAAATCATAATTTCTTCCAGAATAACAACTTTAAAACTATAACTTGTTTTACAACACCTTGAGGAATTAATCCAGGACCCATAAAATTATCTTATAACCATAAGAAAATAACATAAAGATTTTTTATTACATTTTATGTAAATAAATTTCCAATTTAAATTATTAAATTAATCCTAAAATTTTAAATAAAATATTTATGACATACAAAAATACCAATACTTATACAATGATCATTTTTTTACTTTTAAGATGTCCAAATTATATATATACCTTCATGGGAGAAGTTTATATTTTTTCCCAATTTGCTATTAATTACTATTCATTACTAGTTATATGCATATCTCACTATTCACCAAAAATTATGTTTGTCTTATCAAACTCTATATATCTTACCTAACACAACTGTGTATGTCAGTTTTTTGAAATTCAAAACACAGAGGTTGAAAGATTATGTTCACATGGCTAGGTTATAACAAAGTGGTGTTTGTAGACACTTAGTGTTTCATGAATTATATAATAAATCTATTTGTAAATTATTAGGGTGTTACATCTCAGGCTATAAATGGTAGTGGTATCCATGCATGAGATCATCTAGATCAACCACAGAAGAACATGTCAATAGTGGAGCATTTCATAAGGAAAGATCCCCAATCATTCATAGGATCAAATGACTTTGTGCAAGCTGATGGTTGGATTAAAGAACTGGAAAAGACTTTTTATTTAATGGGGTATTCATAACATAAAAGGGTTAGCCATTCTATTTATTATTTTGAAGGTGTAGCTGATCAGTGGTGTTCGATGGTTAACAATATTAGGCATGGTGAGGAGATTGATGATATTGTCTGGGATGAATTCAAAAGTATGTTTCTTGAGAAATATTTTCCTATGATGGTTCCCCTAAGGATGGAAAAATAATTATTATAATTGAGGTAGTATAATGACTTAGTGGCTTCTTGTGAAACAAAATTCACTCGACAGGAAAGGTATGATCTAAATTTCATACGGGATCTTCATACTAAAATCAATCATTTTTACTCGGGATTAATGAAAAGGTATCAAAGGGATTTAGATTCTCATGACTTAAAAAGTTATGAAACAATTTTTCGATGTTTGGAGAAGGTGGAAAATAAATTTTCTCATGATCAGGTGTTCTTTTACAAACCTCAGAATAAGAGGTTGAGGTGACATATGGAAAGGAAGAACTCTTCAAAAATGTTTGATGGTAAGAAACATAAGTTTACATTTTGTGAAAAATATGGTAAAAATCACACTGAGGAATGCCTTATGAATTCGGGTATGTGATATCAATGTGGTAAAATGGGGCATAAGGCTCCTAATTTCACTAAAAAGTTCTGGGTAATGGAAAGAAAAAATCTGATTTACAATCAGCAAAACATTTAAGTGGATAGAAATGGGTCATTATGCAAATGAGTGTCCAACGAATAAATCAAATGAATGAAAGAAGTCATACTACATGCAGAAAGGGGTGGTGAAATCCTTTTTAACTACTTTAGAAGATTTTGGGTCGTCAAATGAAGTAGTATCATGTACACTATTTGTTTATTCAGATTATTCCAATGTGTTTTTTGATTTAGGGTCTACACATTCTTTCATTTCTGAGAAATTTTCTAGTAGATTGAGAATTCCATCTAATTATATGAATCCCAACCTTGTGGTAAAAATATTTGGATGAAATTTTGAGACAAAAGGAAATTATAATAACCTTTATGTACTTGTGTGCAAAAATAATCTACCTAAAATCATTATTGTTTTTCCTCTAGTAGAGTTTGATGTTATTTTGGGTATGCATTCGCTTTCCGTTTGTCATGATAAGATTGAATGTAGAGATAAAGAGGTTTATTTTTAGAAAGAATATCAGTTTGTGTACAAGAATGAACCCCTACATTTGATAACATATTAAGAATCTGAGAAACTAATAAAATATGGAAATAAATTTTACCTTGCACATATTGTTCAAAAAAAATGAACTGTTCAATGAGACATTGCATTGATTATAGATCTTTGAATAAAATAACTATTAATAACAAGTATCCCTTTCCCCATATCGAATATTTGTTTGATCAACTATATGGAGCTCAATATTTTTCAAGGATGGACTTAAGGTCGAGGTACCATCAGTTGAAAGTAAAGGAAGAAAACATTATTAAGACTGCATTTCATACTAGATATGGACATTATGAATTTGCAGTTATGCCTTTTGGGTTAACCAATTCACCTGTTGTATTCAAGGATCTAATGAATAGAGTTTTCTATGAGTTCATGGATAAGTTTTTGGTTGTATTTATTTATGATATTTTGGTATTTTCTAAAATTAAATATGATCGTGAAATTCATTTTAAGGGTTTTCTTGAAAACCATAAAAGAAAAGAAACCATATGGTAAATTCATCATGTGTGAGTTTCTGTTACAAAAAATTTCATTCCTTGTTCACATTGTTTCTATAGTTGGTATAATTGTTGATCTTCTTAAAACAAAAGTTTTTAAAGAATGGCCAAGACCCACAAATATAATTGAGATTCTTATTTTTCATGAATTTTTAGGTTATTACCAGATGTTTATTGAAAAATTTTCATGGTTATTTAGCCCACAGACTAAGTTATCTCGAAAAGGTGTTAAGTTCATCTGGACAAAATAATGTGATGAATGTTTTAATTAATTGAAAAAAATATTGGTGAATATTTCAACTTAGGCACTACCTTACAAAAATGGGGAGTTTTTAGTCTATAGTGATGCTTTGTTGAAAAGACTTAGTTGTGTCCTTATGAATAATGATCAAGTAATTGCTTATGATTCATGTCAGTCGAATCCCCATGAGATAAATTACCCTACACATGATTTGGAATTAGGTGTTGTTGTTTTTGCATTAAAAATTTAGAGGAATCATCTGTATGGCATGACGAACGGAATATATACTGATCACAAAAGTTTGAAGTATATATTCACTTAAAAAGAATTAATCATGAGACAGAGGATATGGCTAGAATTAATCAAGGATTATGATTGCATGATCCCTTATCATCTAGGAATGGAAAATAAAGTGGATGATTCTTTGAGTCAAAAGAGTAATGCTACATTAACAATGCTACATTTGGAATAAGATCCACTAGTTTTTTATTTGATGAATTTTGGATTGGAAGTTGTTTGTGTAGGGAATTACTATGTTTTGTTTTATGTGGTATTAAATTCGTCACTAGTAGATAGAATAAATCAATCACAAAAATAAGTCATTGAGTTGTAGAAAAAGGGGAATTATTTAATAGGGGTAAGTTACCTAAATTTAACATTGATAAAGACTGTGTTTTAAAGTTCCGAAATATGTTATGTGTGCCTTGTGAATCCCATTTGATGAAAGAGATGTTATGTAAATCTCAACATTCTATGTTTTCAGTTCATATTGGTAGTACTAAAATGTATAGAGATATTCGAGAGTATTTCTGGTGGGATAGAATGAAAAGAGATATTGATGACTTTACTGTGAAGTGTTTAACATGTCAATAGGTTAAAGCAAATTGACAATTACTAAAATAGACTATTCATCCATTTACAATTCCAAAGTGGAAGTGGTAAAATGTATCCATGAATTTTATAGTCGGATTACGAAATAATTCTCAAGGTAACAATGCGTTCTGGGTTATTATTTATTGATGGACTAAATCTGCTCATTTTCTTCTTATTCGAGATACTCTATCTCTAGATCAAATATCTCGATTTTATATTGAATAGATAGTCATGTTACATGGAGTCACACTCTCCATTATATCTGATTATGATCCCATGTTCACTTTTAACTTTTGGAAGGGCCTTTAGAATCCGTTTTGTACTGAATTAATTTTTAGGGCAACTTTTCATTTGCAATCAGATGGGCAGTCAGAATGAACAATTCAAACCTTGGAAGATATGCTACGTGCTTATTCAATGTATTACCAGGGAAGTTGGGACCAACATATTTCTTTGGATGATTAATCTTATTATAACAATTTTCATTCCAGTGTACATATGGAACCATTTGAGGCATTATATGTTAAGTAGTGTCAAGCTCTAGCTTTTTCGAGTGAAGTAGGTGAAAGGAAGTTGATGGGACCACAATTAAAGGAAGATATGGAAGAAAAAGTTCACTTGATTTAGAAGCACATGAGAACATCTTAGAGTAGGAAGAAAGTAATTAGTATAACCATGGGAAGGATCTTTCTTTCCATTTAGGTGATCATTTCTTTCTCAAAATTTCTCCATGGAAAAGTGTGTTCTGTTTTCATAAAAAGGGAAAGCTGAGTATGAGGTTCATTGGACCCTATGAAATTTTGGAGAAAGTTAGATCAGTTTCCTATAGATTGGATTTACCTCCAATTTTATCCCAGGTACACAATGTTTTTCACGTATCAATATTGATAATGTATATTCCGGATCCATCTCATGTTTTGAGTCCAGAGGAAGTTCAGTTGGAAGAGAATATTTCTTATGAGCAATAACTACTCCAAATTCTTGACCAAAGAGAGAAAGTGTTGCAGAATATGGTTATTCATCATGTAAAGGTTTTATGAAATCGCCCATAAGGTTTAAGAGGCAACATGAGTATCTGAAAATGCTATGAGGGATAAATACCCCTACTTATTTGATAAGTGAATAAAATTGAGGGGACACATTTCCCAAAAGGGGGGAAGGATGTAACATCCTAGGTAAATAATGAATATCATATTTTCATATTTATTAATATTTGTGAATTAAATATTAATTTTACTTTAAAGGGGATTCTATGTTCGATGGCGTACCCGACACAAAATAATGGGTTTCTTTGAAATCTTATATTGCACACAAGGTTGAGGCCTAGTGGAAAAAAATATATTATTATTTTAAATGGTAGTCAAAGATTTGTCGATGTATTGTTGGGAATGAATATAACTAACCATATTATGATTAAACATGTTTGTTAAAAAAAATTACATTTATAAAATAAAATTTAGAGTTTTAAAATGAGAATAAATCCAATTTTAGGCATAAATACTCTCATATTTTTAAAATGTTGTTTTACCGCCTTTTGATGGTGAACCCTTTTTAAATACTGTTTTTGTCACTTTTATATACTCTATATGAAAAAATAAACTTATTATTTAGAATAGGGACATCAATATTTACTTTGGGTAAATTTTAGTTATTTTTCTAATAAAATCCATTTTTCATGGATAGTGAAAAATAGTGCATTTTTAGTCAAAATTGTCTTTTAATCTAATAAATTTATTTGGTCAGATTTTATTTTTAATTGATTTTAAAGTGTAATTATATTATTAGTTTATAATTTAATTCAGTTTTGGTCATTGGATGTGATTAAACTTTGAAATTGGATATAAACATATGGTAATCTTTGTTTTTTTTACTTCATAAAATAACGTAATTGGCTTTGACAACGGGAATTAATTTTAAATTAATTTCTCAAATTTATTTTTTTGAATCTTCAAAAATGGATTCCATATTTGGAATCAAGAATTCCAAATTGCCAAAATACTTTCCTTTTATTTTTAGACATTGTGAATAGTAACTTCAATAATTATTTTATTTTGCATGGTAAAAAGGTAAATCTAGTAAATAAGGGTAAAAGATAATATTATAATAATATTAAACTACCCTAACACGTGTCCTAATACTATTTTATGAGATATGTTCAACCATGGTCATCCTTGGGTTGATTTTGAGACCCCATGGAGCCACTTGGATGTGAAAATGATATTTTAAAAGAATTAATTTGAAGTAAAGAAAAATATAACCTAAACATATATCTTTTCCTAAAACAATTTTTATATGGGGTTATATAAGTGATCACTTAGACTATAAATTTTATATAGAAATATAAAAAAATATCCCACATCTTCGTATTGTATTTATTATTTTTATACATCAAATGAATAAATATATTTATGACACAATGGTGATGTAGTGACTACCGTATTAATGAATGATTTAAATAAATGAGATTATAAAAATTAAAATAAATTGATTTTCCAACTTTTTATGCCATAAATGAGTTTTATGGATTATTATGACTTGTTATATTTTAATTAATAATGTTTTTTTGAAATAATCATGTAGCTATGGATTATTAAAAAAATCATGAGATGAATAGTATGAGAAATTTACATAAATGAGTTTTTAAAACAAATACTATTTTTTTAAATTATATAATAGTCTGAGAAATATAATATTCAGAATAATGACTTAAATAGTGTTTAAAATGTCATTAATGAACCACTTTAGATTCTATTTTCATAATACAGTAACTATATTAACCATATAGTAAGAATATACAAGCAGACATGGTAAGAGTTAAATTTGTTAACTAAGGGTTAAAGCTAAAATATAAGGATAAATTTGGGACCAAACATTCTCTAAAACCTATTGGATGAGATTATGTAGAAAAATAATCTACTTATCTTCTAATTTAATGAGTTTTTTGACCTTTTGTAATCAAAAATAATTTTATAGTAAAATAATATTTCAATGCCTTCCAAAAGTACCCCTCCTCCTCTTATAAAAGGGCATCAACTCTAACCCCTTACTCACACCTCTCATGATTCTTGGATCATCCAACCTCTGCTACAATAATCTCCCAATATCCCTACCTTCTTCATATTAGCCATACCTGGGTCACAAGGAAATTGGAGAAAGCATTTTAGCTTTAATCAAAAGGAGTTACCCGATTTTAGATAATGTCTTCTATCGTGATTATTTTGTTTATTTTCCTTCTCCAAACCCCTAAACTCCTTTTATTCCATTATTTTTTAATAAAAAAATTATCTCCAATATACAATTATTTTCTTATGGGGAGTATTCAAACTACACTTCCACACACCTCCATCTAATAGATTTGAAACATTCTGTTTCTCGGGACGGAGAACTACTGCCTCACGAAATAATGATTGTTCAATTTTCTATTACCCCGTCTCATGGTGTCCATTATGATGTAAATGTATTTATATGTGATATATATTATATTTATATTGTCTCTATGCTTCTTTATTTTTCATTTATAGCATACCTTTAGTGTTTCCGTAATGGGTAAATATGATAATTTCATTTGAGAAAGTGTGAAATACCGCCCCCTAAGAGTGATATGACTCGTTCATGTCATACATGGAAGGAATAAAGGATAGATTTAATGAACTTATATAAGATATTATACTGTAATTATAATATACTTATTTGTCATTTAGTTTTTATTCCGTTAAATATTAAAAAGAAATGAAAGTATCGCTCATGTGTACGTACGTCTTACCATCTCCATAAACAGTGCATTTCATTTCATATATCCAAATGTTAGGTTATATTATAAAAATATATATATATTGTATATATATGATATTTAAATCATGAATACAATTTTGGAGATAATGGACTTTTGACCACATGGACAATATGTAATTATAACAGGTTCAGTTTTGAATCATGTATCGAATATCAACAAAACGACTGATATTAACATAAATAATTATGTATTGTTTATAAAATGGTAATAAGTAATATAAAAGGAATAATAAACATGAATATGGTTCTTAAGAAAGTATAAATTAACTTATGTTTATTATTCAGGAAGAACAAGGATTATACATGTCTAGTCTGATTCGAGGAAAGGGACGTCTTCTCAATCTTCTTTCATTGATGAATATTTTGATTTATACACAACATTCTTTTATACAGTGTATAAACACCTTTGACATTAAATTTCATTAAAATGGAATAATTTTTCTTTGTAGTGTTATACTAGACAATAAAGGGAATTTTTCTTTTTAATGTATGTGGTGACAATGACCTTTCCACTACTGCAAGTATTAAATGATAATTGGCTTCCTTAACAGGATGTAATGTTTTTAAAAGGAAAATAAATACCATATACATTTTTAGGTATTTTGGTATTTCAAATGGTGTTTATAATGGATTGATTATATCAATATCTTGAACTGATATAATGTGATTTCAATGTGGAAATGTTATCTTTCCATTTTTCTTGTTCATGTGTTATGATTAGGTTATGGTTCTTGGGAATTGTTTAAATATATGGGTGGTTCCTTGATAAACCTAGGGTGGATGAGCCTGAGATAACTCTCCAATTCATTGGGTAACATTATTGGAGTAAACTAAATGTTTCTCCTAAGAGATTTATGGAATATACTATGATGGGTATTCCAAAAATATCACCCTATGTAACTATGAATGCTACAATGTAAGTATGTTATGGATGCCACAAGTTACCTTTAGGACTTATGATTTATGTGTTTTATTCATAAATATTATGATTTCATGAGGTATGTGAAAGAAATATTATTTTATGATTGAAATGTATGGTTTCATTGGTTTGTCTGTATTAATGGACTAATTTATTTCTTTCCTTATTGTATAGCCCTTATGAATATTTTTATGATCCTCTCAATATTTGAAATGTTTTTCACGGGTCACAAGGAAGGTTAAGAGAAAAGAATAATTCAAGAAGATTTATGTCAAGAAAATAATTCTTTTTTATTTTAAGGAGTTTTATTTTTTTGAAAAAAATTGGATAGAGTAGAAGTGTCTACTTTGTAATAATTCAGATGTAATGTAATAGTTGTGGCATAATTCTCTAAAACTATAAACCTAAAAAGATCATCAGTTTGAACTCTTTAATTAACTCAATATTATTTAATGTTTAATTTTGGGGCCATATAGGTGGTATCATAGTTCGGTTTAGACAACATTAAGAGTTATGATATTGTTAAATTAATATTTATAAATTATTTTTACTTTATTTTAAGATTGAAATGATATATCATTTAAAGATTACCATGTTGATTCACCTAAGATATTTTCATGTTTAGAATGGATTTCCACAAAGGACATATGGAAACTATGATGGGATGACATCAAGAGGAATATAACCTTCCAAATCATCAACCTAAGATGGCGGGAATTAGAATTGAATAGTTTTTTGCAGTGATGGAACAATTGACTAAGGAAATAAACGGCCGTGGTATCCATACAGGAGATCATCCTGATCAACCACAGTGTAAAATGTTATTAGTGGAATAATTAATGTGGCAATATCCCCCATTATTTAGAGGATCATCTGACCATGTTCTATCTGAAGGGTTGATTAAATCACTGGAAAATATTTTCAATGTCATGCGGTGTTCAGGACATCAACACTTTAGTATTTCTTTTTATCATTTTGATAGATAATCTGATCAGTGGTGGTCAATGGTTAAAAATATTAGTGATAGTGAAGATATTGATGATATTTTTTAGGATAAAATCAATGGTATGTTTCTTGAGAAATATTTTACTATGGTAGTTCGACTTAGTATGGAAAAACAATTCTTGAAATTGAGGTAGAAGGATGACTCAGTGGAAGCTTATGAAGAAAAATTCACTCAACTCGCATGATATGATGAAAATTTAATAATGGATCTTAATACTAAAATCAATTTTTCTAACTCAAAATTAATGCCAAATTATCGAAGGAATTTATCTTCTCATGAATTCAAAAGTTATGAAAAACTTATTCAATGTGTAGATAAGGTGGAAATAGATTTTGTTGATGATCAGGTGTTCTTTGACAAACAACATAATAATAGGTCGAGATGGTAGATGAAAGGGAAAAATCTTTAAAATAGTTTGATGGTAAGAAACATAAGTTTATAGTTTGTAAAAAATGTGGTAAAAATTAAAATGAGGAATGAATTTTGAATTATCGTAAGTGTTACCAATGTGGCAAAATTGGGCATAAGGATCCTAGTTGCACTAAAGAAGATCCAGTTAATGGTAAGACAAAATATGATTTAAATTAAATAAAATGTTTAAGTTAAATGAAATGGGTTATTATGAAAATGAGTGTCCAATTAAGAACTCAAATAAAAGAAAGCAGCAAGCCTACAAACAGAAAGGGGTGGTGAAATCCTTTGCAACAACTTTAGTAGATATTGGTCTATCAAATGAATTAGTATCAGGTACACTATTTGTTTCATTAGATTTTTCCATTGTGTAGTTTGATTCAAGTTTTACACATCTTTCATTTCTAGGAAATTTTCTAGAAAATTAGTAATTCTATCTCATGATATGAATCCTGAAATTGTGGAAAAAATATATGGAGGAATTGTTGAGACAAAAAGAAATTATTATAACCTTTTTTTACTTGCGTGTGGAAATAATCTACCAACAAACCTTATTCTTTTTCCTCTAGTAGATTTTTATTTTATTTTGTGTACACATTGCATTCATGTTTATCATACAAAGTTTGACTGTAGATCTAAAGAGGTTTCTTTTTAGAAATAATTTTAGTTTTTTTACAAGAATGAACCCTTAATTTTGATAAAATATAATGAAGCTGAGAAACTAGTAAAATATGTAAATGAATGTTACCTTAGAAAAATTGTTGAAAACAATGGAACTACTCAGATTAATGTTGTTCCAGTGGTAAATGAGCAACTTGATGTTTTTCTTGAAGAGTTTCCTGGTATAATTCCTAATTGGAAAGTCGAATTTATTGTTGACTTAGTTCTTTATGATAAGCCAATTTCAAAAACCCCTTATCGAAAGGCTCAAATTGAACATTAATATTTTAAAAATAAATTGTAAGAGTTATTATATAAAGGTTTCATTTAACCTAACACATCACCATGGGGTTCTCCTGTCTTGTTTTTTAAAAATAAAGATGATTAAATGACACTTTTCATTGATTATAGAGCCTTGAATTTCATCACGATTAAGAACAAGTATTATTTACCTCATATTGATGATTTTTTTTACCATCTCTAGGGAGCTTAGTATTTTTAAAAGACTGACTTGAGGTTGGGGTACAATCAGTTGAAAGTAAAGGAAGAAAACATTATTAAGACCACATTTCTTACTTGATATGGCCATTATGAATTTGTAGTTATACCTTTTGGCATAACCAATTCACCTATTGTATTCATGTATCTTTTGAATAGAATTTTACGTGAGTTCTTGGATAAGTTTTGGGTTTTGTTTATTGATGATATTTTTTTATTTTCTAAATTAAATAGGAGCATGAAAGTCATTTATGGGTTCACTTGAAAACCATAAAAGAAAAGAAAGTGTATAGAAAATTTAGAAAGTGTGAGTTTTGGTTACAAAAAAATCATTTCATGGTCACATTATTTCTAAATATGGTATAATTGTTGATCCTTATAAAGTTGTTAAAGAATGTCCAAGACCCACAAATATAACTTAGATTCGTAATTTTCATAGTTTAGTAGGTTATTACCAAAGTTTTTTTGAACATGTTGCATGGTTATCCTTCCCACTGACTAAGTTAACTTGAATAGGTGTTACGTTTATCTAGACAAATGAATGTGATGAATGTTTCTAGGAAATGAAATGAGGATTATTAAATGAACTAGTTTTGGCACTTCCTTTTAGAAATGGTGAATTCGTTGTCTATAGTAATGCTTCATCGAAAGGAATTGACTGTTTCCTTATGTATAATGATCATGTAACTGCTTATGCTTCATGTCAGTTGAAACCACATGAGTTAAATTACCCTACACATGATTTGGAATTAGTTTTTGTTGTTTTTTTAATAAAAAATTAGTGGCATAATTTGTTTGGTGTAAAGTTTGAAATATATACTGATCAGAAAATTTTCAAGTAAATATTCACTCAGAAAGAATTAAACATGAGATAATGGAGATGGATATAATTAATCAAGGATTATAATTTCATGATCCATTAACATCTAGGAGATAAAAAATAAAGTGGTTGACGCTTTGAGTCGAAATAATAAAGCTGTATTAACCATGATATGTTTGGAATGAGATAATTTGGTTTTAGATTTGATGAAATTTGGGTTGGAAGTTGTTGGTGTAAGGAATACCTCTATTTTGTTTCAGGGGGCAGTAACATCATCTCTAGTAGATAGAATAAATAAAGCACAGAAAGAAGATAGTGAGTTATTGAAAAGGTAGAATTGTCATAAGGGTAAGTTACCTAAATTTATCATTAATAAAGAATGTGTTTTGAGGTTTGGAAAGAGGTTATTTGTGCTTGGTGATTCACAGTTGAAGAAAGAGTTTTTATGTGAAGCTCATAGTTCTCTATTTTCAGTTCATCTTGTATGTACTAAAATGTAAATAGATCTTCAGGAGTATAACTAGTGGGATGTAATGAAAAGATATATTGATGAATTTACCCTGAGGTGTATATGTTTTCAATAGGTTGAAGTAGAATAATAGTAACCAAAAGTGATTCTATTGCCTTTTCCATTTCCATTGTGGAAATGGGAAAATGTGTCCATGTATTACATAGTTAGATTACCAAAGACTTATTGAGGTAATAATGCAATCTGAGTTATTCTTGATCAACTGACAAAATCATCTTCTTTTATTCCTATTTTATATACTCTATATATTGATAAAATATCTCAATTATATATTAAATAGATATCTATGTTACATGGAGTTCCCATCTTTATTGTATCTGATCATAATCTCAAGTTCACTTCTAACTTTTAGAAGGGCCTTCATAAGTCATTGGGTAACGAATTAAATTTTAGTATATTTTTTTATCCACAATTATAAGGGTAGTCAGAACAAATAATTCAAACCTTGTAAGAAATGAATTGTGCTTGTTCAATTTATTGCAAGTAATTTTGGGACCAACATCTTTCCTTGGATGAGTTTTCTTATAATAACAGTTTTCATTCCAGTATACAAATGTCTCCATTTGAAGCATTATATATAAATCAGTGTTGAACTCTAGGTTTTTAGGATTAAGTAGGTGAAAAAAAGTTAATTTGACCATAATTGGTAGAATATCTGGAAGAAAAAGTTCATTTGATTCAAAGTCACAACAGAATAGGTCATAGTAGGCAGAAAAGTTATGCAGATAACCAGGGGAAGGATCTTTCTTTTGCAGTAGTTGATCATGTCTTTCTCAATGTTTCTCCATGGAAAAGGCTGTTGTGTTTTCATGAAAAGGGAAAACTGAGTCTGAGGTTCATTAGACCATATAAGATCCTAGAGAAAGGTGGATCAGTTTCCTGCAGAGTGGATATACCTCCAATTTTATTCCAAGTACACAATGTTTTTCAAGATTCAATGATGATAAAGTATATGTTGGATCCATCTCATGTTTTGAGTCCCGAGTTAGTTCAGTTGGAAGAGAATATTTCTTATGTGGAATAACTAGTCCATATTCTTGAACAAAGATAGAAGGTGTTGTGGAATAAATTAACACTCCAAGATTCCATGGTATGCTTCTCTTTGAATATTAAAATAGCGTCTGTTGTACGCAACTACGAGTTCTAACACACCACAACCAATCAAACTAGCTATTATGAATATTAATACCAACATTTTGAAATTTTATAAATTTTATCATTCAAAATGGACTTCAGTTTTGGATTCGGAGTATCGAAATTAGTTTAAGGTGAATTTTTGGTATTTTTTTGAAAACATTCAATTTTTGATGAATGGTGAAAAACATTGAGTTATAGTTTAAAACCAAATTTTTATTTAAATATTTATTTATTTTATTTAAATTTATTTTAGGTCAAAATAGATACATAATACCTACATAAGTTTAATGTAATTGATTGGAGTCAGTTTATAATAATTTTATATATATATATATAAATTTTATTGAACTTTTTACCGTGTTTTACACAACTCCTACGAGCATTTGAAAATTTACATAAAAGATACTTTTTTTCACTTCTATTAGTTAAATTTCAAAAATCCTAGATTCATGGTTGACATCGAGAAGTAAAATTTGGTTCCATAAGATGAAAATAATTTTTTTGTGAATAGTAGCTTTTTACTTTTATTTACCACGGTTAAAAGTAAATATGGTAATTATGGGTAAAAATGATGTTATTATTACCCTAACACATGTACTAATTCTATTAAAGAAGTTTAATTCGACCAAAAACAATATTATTAACAAAATAGGATCCTTTAGGTCCACTTGTATGAGATTAGGACATTTATTATTATTCTATTTAAAGAAGAGTTAAAAGAGTTAAAATCAAATTTTAATAACTAAAACATTTTAAATATATGGTTATACATAAGATAAATTAGACTATAAATATTTATAAGAAATATAAAATAATTTCCTACATAATGGTATTTTATTTATAAATTTTATACATTAAATAAATAAATTTATTTATGGCATAATGATGATGCAGTAATTACCTAATTAATTAAATATTAAAATAATTGATATTTTAAATATCAAAATAAATGTAATTTGAGGCTTTTTATGAACTAAAATAATTTCCTAGGTTAATAAGAAATATTATAGTTGGTTAGATTAATTTTTTTCTAAGTAATAATTCTGTTAAGAATTTTGAAAAAACAAAATACCAAATAATGTCAAAATTGACATAAAAGCATTTTTAAAAGAGTTTTCAAAACAAATATTATATTATTAATTGATATTCTATTCCTAAAAATCTAAGGTTCATCCAAAAGACATATATAATGACAGGTGTATCATTAAATAACCACTTGGGGGTATTTTGGAAGTATATAGTAAGTTTATTAACCATATAATATAAAAATACAAAGAGACATGGTAAATGTCAAACTATTTAACTAAGTGTTAAATCTAAATGATAAGGTCACTATAGTGACTCAAAACTGTCTAAAACCTATTGGTTGAGTAGTTTTCAACCCATACCCAACTTAGACTTTACATAATTCATTTTGGATCCAATAGAAACTGAAAATGATTTTATTATAAAATTATATTTATTGCTTTTCCTAAGGTTCCCATCACCCCTCTTATAAAAGGGAACTTCCCCTTCTCTCTAATTCACACCTTCAAATCCATTTGGCTTAGAAAAACCCATCCTAAATACCCTCTCAACTATCATCCCTTCATCCTAGAGGCATTTATTTTGTCATAAAACCACCCTAAGGAGCCCTTTTGATCAAATCAAAAGCAAGAACCCGAAGAAGAGGTAAATATTTCATCACCTCTTCCAAGTTCCTTTCTTCTTCCACTTCCTATTTCTTTATTGTTTCCATTATAAAATAATAACTCCAGTATCTTATATATACTATTATTTTATTATAAATATGGTACCACCATATTCATTATTCTATCCATCCTTTAAATGACATGTCACCATACGTGTTTACGTACGGCTTACCGTCTCCACGTCGTGGTGTAATTATTATTCAATACATTATTATTTGCATGGGTATAATAATGATGTGTAATAGATATAAATAATAAATATAACATGATAATGATATTCTATATATGATATACCATCCATTTATATATTATTTTAATATCAAAAGAATGATATTGTCGCTCGAGCGTACGTACAGATTACCGTCTCCATGAACGTGATGAGATTCATTCCACATTGTAATCCATTCAAGAGTAATTTTCATTAGATGATAAAAAATAATGTTTAAATACATAATATAATTATTAATATTAATAAGATACATCCTATCCATAAAAAACATTATTTACGTAATAATGCATATAAAGGAAGACGAATCGGTTAACACCCAAAACGACGATAAAACTAAAATATTATTAACAAAGAAATATTAAAAGAAAATATATGATATCATATTAATTTATATGATTCTTTTATAATTTAATAATAATTATTTCACCATTATACAGTAGTTTAACCTACACTCGACCAAGTAAAAGTAAAAGGTAAGGGTTAATTTCACATTCTCTTTATTATCCGAGGTTGTTTTAACATAAGTATCTATTGGGACAACATTATCATCCACATCCATTATTATTAAAAAGGTCTTTAAAAAAATTTGAAATTTACTAGACTATGGGTTAATGTAATTTATACCCTTATTTTACTTTTTATAAAATGGTTTTAAAGGGATCTTTCTATCATTTTCCAAACAAGGTACTTTATGACCTTTTCGACAAAATTAAGGTACGAATGTTTTTCTAACTTATACGGTGGGTGCGGCAATTGTCTGCCATTATAAAATTTTCGAATATTCCCTACCAATCTTATAAGAATATTTCCAAAATAAAATTTTTCTATTATAATTATATGACTTTTCAATGATTTCAAAATAGAAAGAGATATTTCACTAAAAAAATTTTGATTTCAACTAGGTCAACATCCTTTCATGGATTTTAAGTTTATTTGAAGTTGATTTGTTATGATAAAAAACTTCCATACTGTATTTAATGTTTTGTGATATGTTTGAATGTGGATGTGTTATTTTTATACCATATATGGTTTATGGATAAAGTATTGAAATTTCGTATACTAGTTTTAATACAAATGATTATGTTATGTTTAAACATTTTCATATGAGGAATGCATTGGACTTAGTAAGTGAAAGGTGGAGCTCACTATAGCTCCCTAATGCATAGGTAGGTCTCATGAGACAAACTAGTGTCTTGGAACAATGCCTTGACAAAATCTTATTTGTAGTCTTGGCACAAGGCCTTGACTATGTGCTTATGAAAGTCTGGTATTATGAATTCCATCATTATGAAAGTAGCTATTGATATTTAATGTAATTATTCGACTAGAAGAATATCCAAGTGAATAATTAAATGGAATTATTTGATTTTATATTTTACATATTATACTGAAGTTCAAGTTTAAAATTCTTTTTTTAGTCTTATACATTGCCTTAAATTTTTATGCTTATTTATGAATGTTTCCGCAATATTGTTATCCTTACTGAGCATCTGAGCTCACGCCTTTCTATATTTTATTTTATCCAGGATGCGAGAGAAGTATATTATGACTGACTATTTGGGATAGTATATGGGAACTCAGTGTTTTCTATGGAAACAATGTTGTTGTGGTCTTCCATTTTACGATGTAATGTAAGCTTTATGAATATATCTAGTACTTCAAAGGCCACTAAACTAATCAGTCCTTCAAGACTTGATCTTTTTTGATCATTCCAATGATACGTAATAATGCACTGACTCTGGGTAACTAGGGTCGGGGCATTATAGTTGGTATCAGAGAAAGTATAGTAAAAACATTGGAAACTAAATTTAGGTAAACTCTGATTGGAGAACATAGCCCTAAAATAAATTTTGAGGATTATTATAGAAGAACTTCCTAAAATTTTGGTATTGTATAGATTTTGTGAGTTTTCTAAGAAATACTTCCCTGACTGGATACGATCAGGTAGAGACAGATCTGGCACAAATGTACCTAGGGGTAAAACCCAAAAACAACGCTTTGTGCTAGACATTTACGAGAATTTGTGCATGATAACGGGCCATGATGTACTCTTGGTTACGACACTCCCAAATGATATGCTTAGGATAATTCTCATTTTCCTTACAAAACACTATGAAGGGTTAATGAGTATATACTTCCTCAAGGAAAACATTTTTTATGATTATAGATTATATCAATAAACTGTTCAATTTATGTTAAGTATTTTATAAGTTTGTAATTATGTATTTTGATTCACAAACTAATCTAGTTTATGCCATTTTTTAGAATTGTCACCTACTGGAAGGAATGGAAATCGTATCAATGCACACACTCCATATAGGGATTTACCTCTAGCTTAAGATAATTATAGTGGAGCTTGTGATATAACTGGTGCTGATTAGCTTATCACTATATTGGGACAACTCACACTGGTTATGAATAATAACCATACCTGAATGGATCACCCTGATCTGTAGCTTGGAGGATCAATGTTAGACTTCTTCATGAGGCAACAACCACCAAAATTCAATGGGAGTACAAATCCATTAGTATCTTAGCAATGGATAGATTCCTTAGAGAAAGTATTTCATGCTTTAGGGAGTAGCGAAAGGGAAAATGTTGTCATGGCAGTATATTGCCTCACGGGAGATGCAGATCAATGGTGGTCATTGATTCAAAACACAAAGGAATATGATGAAGTATAAAATATATAATGGAGGGAGTTTAAAGATATTTTCTTATAAAAATACTTTCCTCGCAACCATCGAGTAGATATGGAAAGGAAAATTCCGAGTCTGAGGCTAACTTTATATGGTTATCGAGGATTGCTGCAGATTATATATGTAACCCAAGAAGTAAGATTGATCATTTCTTTGATGGGTTAAAAACATTTCTCCATCGACCATTAGTCTCACAATCCTTCTCATCGTACGAAGAAATTGTCTCATGTGCTATCAAGACAGAAAAATAATTCTCTATGTCTTACAACATTAAAGCAAAGCAAGAGAAGAAGAGATCTGTTGAACACTCTAGAAATGAAAAAAGGGGAAGAAGGTAAAAGTTGAATATCCATCCTACAATAAAAGTGGGAAGAAACACCCTTCTACTTGCATGAAGGGAATGGGAGTCTATTAAAAGTGTAGTGAAAAAGGCCACCAAGCACATGATTACAAGGGGAAGAAAGAGTTTGTCGATGATGAATGCTACAATTGTAGAGAAAGGGGCATTATGTGAATAAATTTCCTAAGCATCAGGAGAAATTACCTCATAAAAGGACATGGGATCAAGGCCAAGCTTATTCTATAACTACTGCTAAGTTTGAAGCTCCGAAAGACGTAGTGGTGTGCAATTTAATGGTTTCCTCAAGTTTAGAAAATTCTTTATTTGATTTTGGATCATCACATTGTTTCATATCTTCACAATTTTATAAGAAAATTAGATATTTCCAATTTGATTTAACATGGGATTTGTCAGTAAAAACTCCTAAGGAAAGTATCATTGAAACAATTTTTTGTGAATCAGTCCCTATAAGTTCATATAAATGTTCTTTATCTGCTGATCTCTTTGTCATACCCATGATTGAATTTGATATAATCCTCGGTATGGATTTGATTTCAGACCATGATGCAAATAATTTATTGTAAGAATAAGGAGGTTCCTATTTTTGATGATGATGATAAAGAATGTTGTATCTTTAGAGTAGATTCATCACCACCTAATTATTATCTAGATCCAACCCCAGTAGATCAACTAAATTCAATTATGGGGGAGGAAGAGAATGAAATAATTGTGGGTGAGGAAAAGACTGTTCAAATACAAGATATACCTATTGTGAAAGAATAAGTTCATGTGTTTCTAGAATATTTACCTGGAAATACTTCAGAATGATAAATTGAGTTTTTCATTGATTTAATTCCAGGTTCAAGGCCCATATTGAAAACCCCTTATTGATTTTCCACTGTGAAATTAGTGGAACAAAAGAAAAAACTAGAGGAATTGTGTAACAAGGGATTTATTCGCCCTAGTGTTTCTCCATGGGTAGACACTGTCCTTTTTCTTAAGAAGAAATATGGATCGATGAGGTTGTGCATTGACTATAGGTAGATCAATGCTATAACAATAAAGAACATGTATCCCCTACCGCACATTGATGCTTTATTTGACCAACTTCATGGAACTCAATAATTTTCAAAGATTGACATTCGATTTTGATATCATCAGTTGTGTGTGAAGAAGGAAGACATTCCGAAGACAACATTTCGAACCAGGTACGGGAATTACGAGTTTACAGTAATGCCTTTTGGATTGACTAATCCACGCTCCATATTCATGGATCTAATGAATAGGGTTTTCAAAGAATATCTTGATTAATTTGTAGTGGTATTTATTGATGATATCTTGGTATAATCCAAAATCTACAAGATCATGAAAATCACATGCGGATTGTCCTGAAGAATCTTAGAGGACATGAATTATATGGGAAGTTTAGCAAGTGTGAATTCTGTCTTCCAGATATTTCTTTTCATGGCCATATCGTCTCTAAGGATCTAATCTCTATTGATCCTTCCAAGACAAGATCAATCGAAGAATGGCCAACACCGACAAGTATAACTGAGGTACACGGTTTTATTGGTTTAGCAGGTTATTATTTACATTTCGTCTAGAATTTTGCCCAATTGGATAACCCATTAACCAATATCACACGTAAAGAGGGGAAATTTGTTTGAAAAAAAAAGAATCTGAAGAATGGTTTGAATAATTTAAGAGAATATTATTCAACGCTCCTATATTGACTTTACCATCGGGGAATGATGGGATTGTTATTTATCGTGATGCTTTAAATAAAGGACATGGTTGTATCCTTGTGCAGAAAGATAGGGTTATTTCATATGCATCACAATAGCTAAAAATTCATGAGAAAAACTATCTTACTCATGATCTTGAGTTAGCAGCTATAATCTTTGCTTTGATAATTTGGAGACACTATCTCTATGGTGAAAAAATTTGAGATTTATACTAATCACAAGAGTTTGAAGTACATTTTCTCATATAAATAACTCAACATGATGCAATGGAGATGGCTTGAACTACTCAAGGATTATGATTGCACGATACACTACCACCTGGGGAAGGAAAATAAGGTGGCAGATGCTTTTAGTAGAAATGATCATGGAGTTCTGAACAAGATGAGAGTTGAAAGGGATCCTATTTTCATGGATCTGGTAAAGATGGATATGGGAATAACCCTGGAAGGTGAAACATTAATGCTTTTTCAAATGGTTTCCCAACCATGTTTGATAGAAAGGATAAAAAATTCTCAGGTTGATGATGAGGAGTTTCAAAAGAAGATTAAAGCTGTGAATGATGGGAGATTGAGTGACTTCATATATGAAGATAGAATTTTGAAATTTGGGAAGAGACTTTGTTTTCCTGATATACCTGATCTAAAAAGGTAATTTTTGGATGATTCTCATAGTTCCAATTTCTCTATACACCCTGGGAGCACCAAAATGTATTGAGATTTTAAGGAACATATTTGGTGGGATAACATGAAGAGGAAGATTGCTGATTTTCTGTCAAGATGTTTGGTTTGTCAACAAGTGAAAGCTGGAAGGCAGTATCCTGGAGGAGTCTTGTAACCTATTCCCATACCTGAGTGGAAATGGGATAATATTACGATGGGCTTTGTCATGGGACTACCAAATAATCCTAGAAGGAATTATGAAATATGGGTCATTGTTGATCATCTTACCAATTCAGCAAATTTTCTTGCTATAAGAGAAGATTTACCACTTGAATGTTTAGAAAAACTATATATTAATGAAGTTCTGAGACTTCATGGAGTACCCATGTCGATTGTTTCTGATCATGATCCACGTTTTACATCATGATTCTAGAAAAGTCTTCATAAAGTCCTTGATACTAAACTTCATTTGAGCACTGCCAAGCACCCCCAAACTGATGGAAAATCAGAACAGATTATTCAAACCTTATAATACATGTTGATATTAGGCTCACTTAACTTTCAAGGTATGTGGGATCAATATTTACCTATGGTATAATTTTCCTATAACAATAGCTTCCCTTAAAGTATTAATATGGAACCATATGAAGAGTTATATGGAAAGATATTTCGTACACCAACTTGTTGGGATGAAGTTGGTGAAAGAAAACTCATAGGAACAGAACTGGTGGAGGAAATTATGGAAAAGGTGAAGGTAATCCAAAACCACATCAATGTAACTCAAAGTAGGCAGAAGAGATATTCTGATAACCGAAGGAAGAATTTGGAATTTCAAGTAGGAGATCATGTTTTCTTCAATTTATCTCCATGGAAGGGTGTTATACATTTTGGTAATAAGGGAAAATTAAGTCCCAGGTAGATTGGACCTTTCGTAATTCTAGAACTAATTGGGTCTATAGCTTACCGTTTGGCAATGCCTCCAAGTCTCTCCAAAGTTCACGATGTATTCCATGTATCACAGTTGAGAAAATATATGCCTGACCCAATGCATATACTCACCTATGGGGAATTATAATTGGATCCTAACCTGTCTTATTATGAAAAGCCTTTGATGGTTCTTGATACAAGAGAACAAGTGCTGAGAAACCAGATGACTTTTCTTGTAAAAGTTCTATGGAGAAACCATAAGATGGAAGAGGCAATGTGGGAACGTGGGGAACTTATGACGAAGAACCACCCGATTATTTTTATACAGTGATATTCTAGAAATTTCGAGGATGATATTATTTGAATGATGGGAGAATTTAACACCCAAGCTTCCATGGTATGCTTCTCTTTGAATAATACAATAGCTTGTGTTGTACGCAACTTCGAGTTCTAACACCCCACAACCAGTCAAACTAGCCGTTATGAATATTAATACCCCTTTTTTGAAATTTTATAAATTTTATCTTTCAAAATGGACTTCATTTTTAGATTCATAGTATCAAAATTAGCTGAGGGTGAATTTTTTGTATTTTTCTAAAATCTTTCAATTTTTGATGAATAGTGAAAAACATTGAGTTATACTTTAAAACTGAATTTTTATTTAAATAGTTATTTATTTAATTTAAATTTATTTTAGGTAAAAATAGATACATAATACCTATATAAGTTCAATGTAATTAATTGGAGTCAGTTTATAATAATTTTAGAAATATAAAATTTTATTAAACTTTTTATCGTCTTTTACCCACCTCCTATGAGCATTTGCAAATTTACATACACCAAAATTTTTCCGCTTCTGTGAGTTGAATTTCAAAAATTTGAGAGACACAGTTGAGATCAGTAAATAAATGTGGTTCGATAAGATTAAAATATTTTCTGTGAATAGTAACTTCTTACTTTTATTTACCACGGTTAAAAGTAAATAGGGTAATTAAGGGTAAAAATGATATTATTATTACCCTGACACATGTCCTAATTCTATTGTATAAGTGTAATTGGTCCAAAAACATCATTAGAAATAAAATATTATCCTTTACTTCCACTTGGATTAGATTAGGACATTTATTATTATTTTATTTAAAGAAGAGTTAAAAGAGTTAAAATCAAAGTTTAATAACTAAAACCTTTTTAATATTGGGTTCTACATAAGATAAATTAGACTATAAATATTCATTAGAAAGATAAAATGTTTTAATATATAATGGTATTTTATTTATAACTTTTAAAAATTAAATAATTAAATTTATTTATTACACAATGAAGATGTAGTAAATACCTAATTAATGAAATATTAAAATAATTGATATTATAAATATCAAAATAAATGTAATCTGAGACTTTTTATGAATTACACAAATTTTATAGGTTAATATGACATATTATTATTGGTTAGATTAATGTTTTTCCAAGTAATAATGCTTTTATAAATTTATAAAATACAAAATACCAAATAGTGTCAAAATTGACATAAAAGAGTTTGTAAAACAAATATTATATTATTAGTTGATATTCTATTCCAAAAAATCTGATATTCGGCCAAAATGCTTATATAATGATAGGTTTATCATTAATGAACCACTTGGTCTTATCTTGGAAGTATATTGTATATTTATTAACCATATCATATAAAAATACAAAGACACATGGTAAATGTCAAACTTTTTAAGTAAGAGTTAAATCTAAAAGATAGGGTTAATATAGTGACCCAAACCTTTCTAAAACATATTGGTTGAGTGGTTTTCGACCCATCCCCACCTTAACGTTTAAATAATTCATTTTGGGGCCATTATAAAATAAAACTGATTTTATTATAAAATAATATTTCTAGCATTTCCTAAGGTTCCCATCACCCCTCTTATAAAAGGGCACTTCCCCTTGTCTCTAATTCACACCTTCAAAGACACATCACTTGGCCAAACCCTGCCCAAATAGCCTCTATAATGTCATACATTAATCCTATAGGCCTTAATTAAGTCATATTTCCAACCTAAAGATCCATTTTGTTCAAATCAAAAGGAAGAACCCGAAGAAGAGGTAAATATTTCATCACCTCTTCCAGGTTCCTTTCTTCTTCCACTTCCTCTTTCTTTGTTGTTTCCATTATAAAATAATAACTTTAGTATATTATATATACTATGATGTTATTATAAATATGGTACAATCATATTCATTATTCAGTCCATCTTTTGAATGAAATGTCACTATACGTGCGTATGTATGGCTTACAGTCTCCACATCGCGGTGTAATTGTTATTCAATACATTATTATTTGGATGGGTGTAATAATGATTTGTAATTGATTTAAATAATAAATATCATATGATAATGATTCTGTATATATGACATACCATCTAATTATATATATTTTTAACATCTAAAGAATGATATTGTCACTCGTGCATACGTACGGATTATCGTCTCCACGAACACGATGAGATTCATTCCCCATTGTAATCCATTCAAGACTAATTTTCATTATATGATTAAAAATAATGTTTAAATACTTAAAATAATTCTTAATATTAATAAGATACATCATATCCATAAAAAACAATACTTACTTAACAAAGCATATAAAGGAAAATGAATCAGTTACACCCGAAACGACAATAATACTAAAATATTATTAACAAAGCAATATTAAAAGATCCTATATGATATAATATTAAGGTATATAATTATTTTATAATTTAATAACAATAATTTCACCATTATACTAGATATTAACCTACCCTCGACCAAGAAAAAGTACAAGGTAAGGGTTAATTTCACAATCTATTTATTATCCAATGTTGTTTTTACAAAAGCATCTATTGGGACATCTTTATCATCCATATCCATGTTTCTTAAAAAGGCATTTAAAAACATCTTTACTATTTACTAGACTATCTTTTAAATTCACTTATACCCTTATTTGACTTTTTATAAATTTTTTTGAAAGGAATATTTCTGTCTTTTTTCAAACAAGGTACTTTATGACCTTTTCGACAAAATTAAGGTAAGAGTAATTTTTTTAACTTATATGGTGGGTGCTTCTATTTGTTGCCGCTATAACATCGTCGAAGATTACCTTACAAGATTAAAAGAATATTTCCAAAATAAATTTTTCTTTTATAATTATATGAATTTTCAATGATTTCAAAATAGCAAGAGATATTTCTCTAAAAAAGGTTTTGATATCATCTATGTCAAAATCCATTGATAGATTTTAAGTTTATGTAATGTTTATTTATTATGATACAAAAATTCAATATTGTATTGAAGTTTTTTTGATATGTTTGAATGTGGATGTGTTATTTTTATACCATTCATGGTTTATGGATAAAGTATTAAAATTTTGTATGCTTGTTTTAATATAAATGATTATGTTATGTTTAAACCTTTTCATATGAAGAATGCATTAGACATAGTAAGTGACAGGTGGAGCATGCTATAGCTCCTCAATGCATCGGTAGGTCTCATGAGAAAAACTAGTTTCTTGGCCCAAGGCCTTGAAAAAATATTATTTTTAGTCTTGGAACAAGGCCTTGACAATGTGGTTATGAAAGTCTAGCATTATTCTTTCCATCATTATGAAAGTGGCTATTGATATTGCATGTGATTATTTTACTTTTAAAATATCCATGTGAATAACTAAATGGAATTATTTGATTTTATATTTTCCATATTATATTGATGTTCAAGTTTAAATGGCTTTTGTTTTAGTCTTATACATTTCCTTAAATTTTTATGCTTATTTATAAAAGTTTCCACTATATTGTTATCCTAACTGAGCATCTGAGCTCACCCCTTTCTATGTTTTAATTTTCCCAGGATGCGAAGAATTATATTATGACTGACCTGTAGGGATATTCTATGGGATATCAGTGTTGTCTATAGAAACAATATTGTTTTAGTTTTCCATTTTACGATGTAATGTATACCTTATGAATGTATCTAGTATTTCTAAGGATACTAAACTAATCGGTCTTTTGAGACTTGATCTTTTTTTATCATGCTAATGATATGTAATAATGCACTGACTCTATGTAACTAGGGTCGAGGCGTTACAAATAATGTAATTCATTAGGTAATGGTTTTGTGTAAAAATCATAATGTTGAAGAAGAAACATGGGAATATGAAAATGCTATGAGGGATAAATACCCCCACTTATTTGATAAGTTAATAAAATTGTGAGGACACAATTCCCAAAAGGGGGGAAGTATGTAACATCCCAGGTAAATAAAATACATAAAATTTTCATATTTATTAATATTTCTGATTTAAATATTAATTTTAATTTAATGGGTATTTTATGTTTGATGGAATACATGACAAGCACTAATGGGTTTCTTCTAAATCTTATGTTGCACACAAGGCAGAGTCATACTGAAAAAATAATAATTATATAATATTATTATTTTAAATGGTAGTTAACGCGGAGTTGTTCTTTAGGTAGGATTTAATATAACTATCCATACAAGGATTAAACATGCTTTTAAATTTTTTACATTTATGCAAAAAAAAAATTAGAGGCTTCAAATGAGAATGAATCTAATTTGAAGCATAAATATTCTAATATTTTTAAAAGGTAGTTTTACCGCCTTTTGATGGTGAAACCTTTTTAAATACATTTTGTTTCAAATTTATATGTTCCATTTGACAAAATAAACTACTTCTTTAGAATAGAGGCATCAAAATTTACTTTGCGTAAATTTTTGTTATTTTTTGGATAAAGTTCATTTTTAATGAATAGTGAAAATTCTGCATTTTAAGTCAAAACTGTATTTTCATCTAATTTATATGATTATATTATGTTTTAATTGGTTTTAAAGTGTAATAAAATTATGGGTTTATCATTTAATCCAATTTTGGTAATTTTAAGTTATTTCACTTTTAAATTGGACATAAACACATGTCAATGTTTGGTAGTTTTTTACTTCATAAAAACACTCGTTTGGTTTCGACAACGGGAATTAATTTTAAATTAATTTTATCAATTTTATTATTTTCAATTTCGAAAAATGGATTCCAGATTTAGAATCTGGAGTTCCAAATTATGTAAATTGGTTACTTTTATTTTTTGACATTATGAATAGTTACTTCATTAAATATTGTAATTTCCATGGTTAAAAGATAAATATGGTAAATAAGCATAAAAATAACATTGTAATAATATTAAACTACCCTAAAATATGTACCGATACTATGGAATGAGATATCTCTGACCATGTACATCCTTGGGTCTATTTTGAGACCCCATGGAGCCACTTGGATTTGAAAATGACATTTTATAAAAATTAATTGGAAGAAAAGAAAAATATAACCTAAACATATATATTTTACTAAAAAAAATTATATGGGGTAATATAAGTGATCTCTTCGACTATAAATTTTAATTATAAAGTAAAAAATATTTACTACATCTTGGTATTTTATTTATAATTTTTAGACATCAAATAAATATATATATTTATGAAACAATGATGATGTAGTGATTACCTTATTAATGAATGATTTAAATAAATATTATTATAAAAATTAAAATAGATATATTTTTAAACTTCATATTCCATCCAAGAATTTTATGAAAGATTATGACTTTTTATATTTTAATTAATGATTTTTTTTAAAGAATAACATTGTTTTGGATTTTTAAAATGTCATGATATGAATAGTATAAAAATTGACATAAATGAGGTTTTAAAACAAATACAATTTTATTAAATATATAACAGTCTTAAAAACATAATATTCGGAAAATGACTTAAATAATGTTTAAAATGTCATTAATTAACCACTTTATGTTCGATTTTCATTTTATAGTGACTATATTAACCATATATTATGAATATGTAAGAAGATGTGGTAAGAGTTAAATTAGTTAACTAAGGGTTAAAGCTAAAAGATAAGGGCACACTTGAGACCCAAACTTATCTAAAACCTATTTTTGAGAGTTTTTAGAACAATAATCAACTTATATCTGAATTTAATGATTTTTCAAACTTTTGAAACCGAAAATAATTTTATAATAAAATAATATTTCAATGCCTTCCTAAAGTATCCCTCCTCCCTCTTATAAAAGGGAATCACTTCTTAGCCCCTTACTAAAACCTATCAAGCCCCTTGGATCATCCATCCTCTAGTCCAGTAAGCTACCAATATCCCTACCTTCCTCATATAATCCTTACCTTCGGAAGAAGGAAATTCAAGAAAGTATTTTAGCATAAATCAAACGGATTTACCTGATTTGAGGTAATGTCTTCTCTCAAGCTTCATTCATTTATGTTCCTTCTCCAACCCCCTAAACTTTCATTATTCCATTGTTTTATAAAAAACTGGTATCTTCAATATACTATTATGTTTTTATGAGATGTATTCAAACTACACTTTCATACACCTCCATCTAATGGATTTAGAACATACTGTTTTTGTGGATGGCGTACCACTACCTCATGAAACAGTGATGGTTTAATTATCTCATAATTCCTCTCAGGGTGTCAATTATGATTGAAATTTATTTATATGTGATATATATATATATATATATATATTATTTATATTTTCTCTATTCTTATTTATTTTTCATTTATATCATACCTTTAAAGTTTCCATAATAGGTAAATGCGATAATTTCATTTCAGGAAATGCGGACTACTACCCACTAAAAGTGATATGACTCGTTCATGTCATAGATGAAATGTATAAAGGATGGAATTAGTAATCTTCTATATGATATTATACTGGAATTATAAAATACATATGTATAATTTAGTTTTCATTATTTTAAGTATGAAAAAGGAAATAAAAGTAGTGTTCATGCATACATACAGCTTACCATCTTCATGAACGGTGCATTTCATTTATTTTCTCCAAATGTTATGTTTTGTTATAAATACGTATATATACTAGATTTATATGATATTTAAATCATGAATACAATTCCAGAGATAATTGAATCCTGACCACATGGACAATTTGTAATTATCAAAAGTTCATTTTTGACTCAAGTATCGAATGTCGACAAAACAACTGATATTAACTAAAATAATTATATACTGTCTATAACATGGTAACCAGTGATAAAAAAAGGATTAATAAACTTGAAAAATGGTTCTGAATAAACTATAAATTAACTTATATTTATTATTTAGGAAGAATAAGGAACATACGTGATGAGCTTGATTTAAGGTAAGGGACTTTATCTCAATCTCCTATCGTTGTGGCATATTTTGATTTGTACACGAATTTCTTTTATATGGATTATAAACCCATTATACTTTTCATTGCATTCAAAGGGAATCTTTTTTCTATGTATCATTTTGCAAAATGATTAAGTAAATGTTTCTTTTTAACGTACGTAGTGACAATGAAATTTCTGTCGCTACGACCATTATTTGATATTTGGATTCCTTAACAAGATGTACTGTTTTTAAAAGGAAAATAAATACCATATAGCCTTTTACATATTTTCGTATTGAAAATAGTTTTGATAATGGATTGATTATATCAATATCTTGAACTGATATCTTGTTATTACAATTTGAAAATGTCATCATTCCATTATGTGTATTCATGCCTTATGATTATGTTATGGTTCTTGGACATTGTTTACGTATACGGGTGGTTCCATGATAAACCTAGGGTGGGTGAGCCCGAGATAGATATCCAATGCATTGGGTAACATGACGAAGGTAGATGTAAATGTTTCTACTCAAAGATTTAGAAAATATACCGATATGGTAATTCCAAATGTAACTTTATATGTAGCTATGAAAGCTACATTGTAATTGTGTTATGGATGACACAAGATACCTTTATGATTTAGGATTTCTATGTGTTATTAATAAATATTATGATTTCATGTGTTATTTTAAATAACTTATGTTGTATGATTGAAAAGTATGGATTTATTTATTTGGGTGTATTGATGGAATAATTTTTTATTTCCTTATTTCATATCCCTTACGTTGCTTTTTATGCTCATCCAAATTTTTTAAAATGTTTTCAAAGGGTATAAGGAATTTTAAGATAAAGGAATAATTCAAAAAGATTTATATTAAGAAAAGAATTATTGTTTTATTTTAATAAGTTTTATTTTAGTGAAAAAATTGGATAGATTAGAAGTGTCTACTTTGTAATATTTTAGATTTAATGTTATAGTTATTCCCTATTTCTATAAAACTCTAAACCTAAAAATATCCCCAATGTGTGTTCCTGAATTGACACAATATTATGTGATGATTAAGGTTGGGTCCTTATCGTTGGTATCCGAGGTCAGTTTAGAAAAATTTAGGAGTTAAGGTATTGTTAAATTACATTTTATAAATTATTTCCACTTTATTGTAAGATTCAAATGATATAGAATTTGAATATTAACATGTTGCTTCGCCTAATATATTTCTGTGTTCGAAATGGTTTTTTGTAGAGGAAACAGGGAAACTATGATGGCATGACATCAAGAGGAATAAAACCTTCCAAATCAACAACCTGAGATTGTTGGAATCAGAACTGAATAGTTTGTTACAGTGATGGAATAATTGACTCAGGGTATAAATGGTGGTGGTATCCATGCATGAGATCATATAGATTAACCACATAGGAATATGTCAGCAGTGGAGAATTTCATGGGAAAATATTCCCCATAATTTAAAGGTTCATCTGACCATGTGCAAGCTAAAGGGTATATTAAAGTAGTGGAAAGATTTTTGAAGTCATGGGGTATTCAGAACATAAAAATTTCAGTCTTTCTATTTATCATTTTGCAGGTGAAGCCGATCAGTGGTGGTCGATGGTTAAAAATATTAGGGATAGTGAGGAGATAGATGCTCTTGTTTTGGATGAATTCAAAGGTATGTTTCTTGAGAAATATTTTCCTAAGACGGTTTGAATTAGGATGGAAAAACAATTCTTGGAATTTAGGCTGGAGGATGACTCAGTGGCTTCTTATGAAGAAATATTTACTTGAATGGCAAGGTATTCTCCAAATTTCATATAGAATCATGATAGTAAAATCAATCATTTTTACTCAGGATTAAATCCAAAGTATCGAATGGATTCAGCTTCTCAAGACTTAAAAAGTTATTAAAAACATGTTCAATGTGCAAAGGTGGAATTAGATTTTGCTGATGATTATGTGTTCTTTGAAAAACATCAAAATAAGTGGTTAATATGGAAGAAATAAAGGGAATAACTCTTCTGAAAAGTATGACAGTAAGAAACTTATGTTCACAGTTTTGGAAAATTGTGTTAAAAACACACTGAGGAATTCATTTTGAATTCTAGTAAGTGCTACTAATTTGGTAAAATGGGGCATAAGCCACAAAATTTCACTGAGAAAGATCAGGTTAATAGTAAGAAAAAATATGATTTATAGTTAGTGAACTTTTTTAAGTGCAATGAAATGGGTTATTATGAAAATGAGTGTCCAAAGAAGAACTAAAATCAAGGAAAGTTGTTAGGCTACAAGTAGAAAGGGGTGGTTAAATCCTTTGCAACTACTTCAGTAGATGTTGGGTCATCAAATTAAGTAGTATCTAATACACTCTTTTTATTAATATTATGAGAATGTGTTCTTTGATTTGGGGTCTACACATTCATTCATTTCTGTGAAATTTTCAAGTAAATTGGTAATTCAATCTCAAGATATGAATCATGAACTTTTGGTAAACACATCTAGAAGAAATGTTGAGATAAAAAGAAATGAAAAGAACCTTCTAATACTTGTGTGTATAAAGAATATACCTGAAAACCTTATTTTTTCTCTAGTAGGGTGTGATGTTATTTTGGGTATGCATTGGATTTCCGTTTATCATGCTAGGACTGACTGTCGAGCTAAAGAGGTTTTTTTATAAATAATTTCATTATGTGTACAAGAATGAACCCTTACTTTTTATAACATATCAAGAAGCTGAGAAACTATTAAAAGATGGAAATGAATGTTACCTTGCACATATTGTTAAAAACAAAGGAACAATTTAGATTAATGATGTAAAATGGTAAATGTGTATCCTCATGTTTTTCAGATGAGTGTCCTGGTATAATACCTGATTGAGAAGTTGAATTTACTGTTGACTTAGTTCCTGATGCTAATCCAATTTCAAACCCCCTTACCTAATGCCTCAAATTGAACTTTTTTATTCGAAGAAGCAATTGTAGGAGTTATTAGATAAAGGATTCATTCTACCTAACACATCACCATGGGGTGCTAAAGTCTTGTTTATTAAGAAGAAATATGGTTTAATGAAACTTTCAATTGAATATAGACCCTTGAATAACATCACCGTTAAGAATAAGTATATTTTTATTCATATCGATGATTTTTTTTATCTGCTCCAGGGAGTTCAGTATTTTTCAAAGATTGACTTGAGGTCAGGGTAGTATCAGTTGAAAGTAAAGGAAGAAGACATTCCAAATACCATGTTTCTTATTAAATATGGCCATTATGAATTTGTAGTTATGCCTTTTGTCTTAACAAATGAACCAGTTGTATTCATGGATCTTATAAATATATTTTTCCCTGATTTCTTGGATATGTTGTTGGTGGTGTTCATGGATGATATTTTTTTTATTTAATAAAAGTAAATTGTAGCATAAAAGTAATTTAAGGGTTGTCTTTCAAACCTTAAAAGAAAAAAAACTATATATGAAATTCAGAATTTATGAGTTTTGGTTACAACCAATTTCATTCAATGTTCACATTGTATCTCAATATAGTAAAACTGATGATCCTGATAAAACAAAAGTTTTTAATGAATGGACAAGACCCACAAATATAACCAATATTTGAATTTTTCTTTGTTTAGTATGTTATTACTGGAGGTTTTTTGTAAAATTTTCATAGTTATCTAGCCCACTGACTAAGTTAGCTTGAACAGGTCTTATGTTCATCTAGAAAAAATAATGTGATGAATGTTTTCAGGAATTAAAAATAATATTGGTGAATGCTCTGGTTTTGGAACTACCTTCCTGAAATGGTGAATTTTCTATCTATAGTGATGCTTCATTGAAAGGACGTGGTTTTTTCCTTATGATAAATGACCAGGAAATTGTTAATGTTTCATGTCAGTTGAAACCCCATGAGTTAAATTACCATTCACATTATTTAGAATTTTATGATGTTGTTTTTGCATTTAAAATTTGGAGGCATAATTTCTATGGGGTAAAGTGTGAAATATATACTGATCACAAAATTTTGAAGTATATATCCACTAAAAAAATTAAACATGAGATAGAGGGGATGGCTAGGATTAATAAAGGATTATGATTGCACAATCCATTACCTTCCAGTAAAGGAAAATATAGTGGATGACACTCTTAGTACAAACAATAATTCTACATTAACCATGCTGCGTTTGGAACGAGATCCTTTGGTTTTTCATTTGATGAATTTTGAATTTAAAGTTTCTGACATAAGAAATTCCTCTATTTTGATTCAAATTGATGTAAAATAGTCTCTAGAATACAAAATAAAGAAAGAAGAGAAGGAATATAGTGAGATGCAGAAAAAGGTAGAATTAGTTCATAAGAGTAAGTTACCTAAATTTAACACTGATAAAGACTGTGTTTTGAGGTTTAGAAAGAGGTTATCTGTGCCTGTTGATTCACAGTTGATGAAAGAGCTGTTATGTGAAGCTCATAGTTCTCTATTATTGTTTTATCCTGGAAGTACTAAAATGTACATAGATCTTCAGAAATATTTCTGGCGGGATGGAATGAAAATATATATTGCTGACTTTACTATGAAGTGTTTAAATTTACAACAGGTTAAAGGAGAATGACAGTTTTTGAAAGGGATGCTTCAGCCTTTTCCAATGCCACAGTGGAAAATGGAAAATGAGTCCATGTATTTCGTAGTCATATTACCAAATACTTCTCGAGGTAACAATTCAATCAGGGTTATTATTGATCGATTGACTAAATCTTCTCATTTTATTCCAATTAGTGATACTCTTTCTCTATATCAACTCTCTTGATTGTATATTAAAGGGACAGTCAGGTTACATAGAGTTCCCCTCTCTATTGTATCTAATCGTGATCCCAAGTTCACTTTTAAATTTTGGAAGGGCCTTCAGAAGTCATTGGGTACTAAATTAAATTTTAGTACAACTTTTCATCCAAAATTAGATGGGTAGTCAAAATGAAAAAAATCAGACCTTGGAAGATATGCTATGTGTTTTTTCAATGTATTACCAGAGAATTTGTGACCAAAATCTTTCGTCGGTTGAGTTTTCTTTTAATAATAGTTTTCATTCTAATATACAGATGGAACCATTTGAAGTATTATATAGAAATCAATGTTGAACTCCATCTTTTTTACATGAAGTAGGTGAAAGGAAGTTGATGGGACCATAATTGGTAGATGAGAAGGAAGAAAATTTTTAATTGATTCAGAAGAACATGAGAACAGATCATATTAGTAAGAAAATTTAAGAGGATACTCGGGGGAAGGATCTTTCTTATTAGATAGATGATAATGTCATTCTCAGAGTTTCTCTAGGAAAAAGCATGCTGCATTTTCGAAAAAAGGGAAAGTTGAGTCCAAGGTTCATTTGACCTTATGAAATATTTGAGAAAGATGGATTAGTTTTCTACATAATGGATTTAACTCCAATTTTATCACTGGAAAACAATTTTTTTTAGGATTCAATGTTGAGAAAGTATATTCTAGATCCATCACTTGTTTTGAGTCTAGAGGTAGTTCAGTTGAAAGATAATCTTTCTTATGAGAAACCACATGTCCAGCTTCCTGAATGAAGAGAGAAAGTGTTGAGGAATAAGGTAATTCGTCAGGTAAAGGTTTTATGGAAAAACTATAAGGTTGAAGATTCAATATAAGAATCTGAAAATGCTATAAGGGATAAATACCTCCCACTTATTTGATAAGTAAATAAAATTGTGAGGATGCAATTCCCAAAATGGGGGAATGATGTAACATCCCGGGTAAATAAAGAATATGACATTTTCATATTTATTAATATTTGGGAATTAAATATTAATTTCACTTTAAAGGGGATTCTATGTTCGATGGTGTACCCAACATGCAATAATGGGTTTCTCTGAAATCTTATGTTGCACCCAAGGCTGAGTCATACTAAAAAAATATTATATTATTATTTAAAAGTATAGATAACTCCTTCCCTTGTATTGGCAGGAATGAATAGAACTGACCATATTATGATTAAACATGTTTATTAAATTTTTTTACATTTATTCAATAAAATTTAGTGTTTTAAAATGACAGTGAATCCAATTTTAATCATAAATACTCTAATATTTTTAAAATGTAGTTTTACCGCCTTTTGATGGGGAACATTTTTTAAATCTATTTATTGCCAATTTTATTTGTTACATTTGAAAGAATTAGATTCTTATTTAGAATAGGGACATAAAAATTCACTATGGGAAATTTTTCTGTATTTTTCTCTTAAAATTAATTTTTAATGAATTGTGAAAATACTGCATTTTAGGTCAAAAATGTCTTTTCATCTAATTTATTTATAGGGTTAGATTATCTTTTTAATTGGTTTTAAATTGTAATTATATTATTTTTTTATCATTTAACCCAATTTTTTCATTGGAAGTGATTTCACTTTTAAATTGGATGTAAACACATGCCAATATTTTGGTAGTTTTTACTTCTTAAAAACACGCTTCTAGTTTTGACCGTAGGAATTAATTTTAAATTAATTTTTACAATTTATGTGATTTTATTTTGTAAAAAATTATTCCATATTTGGAATAATTAGGTTAAAATTGTGTAATATGTGCCTTTTATTAATAGACATTACGAATAGTAACTTTAGTAAATATTTTATTTACCATGGTTAAAGAGTAAATCTAGTAAATAAGGGTAAAAATAATATTATAAAAATATTAAACAATATTAACACATGTTCTAATACTATTGGATGATATATGTTAGACCACGGGCATCCTTGGGTCGATTTAGGGATCCCATGGAGCCACTTGGATGTGGAAATGACATTTTTTAAAAATTAATTTAAAATAAAGAAAAATATAACCTAAACATGTATCTTATATTAAAACAATTTTTATATGGGGTTATATAAATGATCTCTTCCACTATAAATATTCATTATAAATATAAAAGATTTTACTAAATCATGGAATTTTATTTAAAATTTTTAGACATCAAATAAATAAATATATTTATGACACAATGATGATGTAGTGATTACCATATTAGTGAATGATATAAATAAATGTTATTAAAAATATTAAAAAATATATTTTGAAACTTTTTATGCCGTCCACGAATTTTATGGAGGATTATGGATTTTTATATTTGAATTAATGAATTTTTTTCTAAAGAATCAAGTTGTTATGGATTTTAAAAAAGCCATGATATTAATAGTATAAAAATTGACATAAATGAGTTTATAAAACAAATACCATTTTATTAAATGATATAATAGTGATAAAAATATAATATTTTGAAAAATTATGTAAATAATGATTAAAATGTCATTAATTAACCACTTGAGGTTCGATTGACATTTTATTGTAACTATATTAACCATATAGTATAATATACACGAAGACATGGTAGGAGTTAAATTAGTTATCTAAGGGTTAAACTAAATGAGAAGGATAAATTTGGGACCAAAACTTGTCAAAAATCTATTGTTTGAGAGGTTTTGGAATAATAATAGTCCTATATTTGAATTAAATGAGTTTTGGACATTTTGAAACCGAGAATAATTTTATAATTAAAAAATATTGCAATTCCTTCCTAAAGTATCCATCCTCCCTCTTATAAAAGGGCATAACATCTAACCCATTAATCACACCTCTAAATCCCCTTGGCTCATCCATCCTCTACTCCAATAATATCCCAACATATCTCTCTTACTCATAGAATCCTTACCTTGGGAAAAAGGTAATTCAAGAAAGCTTTTTAACTTAAATCAAAATGAGTTACCTGATATGAGGGAATGTCTTCTCTCAAGCTTCTTTCATTTATTTTCCTTATACAACCCCATAAACTCTCTTCATTCCTTTATTTTATAACAAAAATAGTGTATTAAAAATAATATGATGTTTTTATTAGAATAATTTTAACTACACTTCCACACACCTCCATGTAATGAATTTAGAACTTACTGTTTCTGTGGATGGTGAACTACAACCTCACGAAACGATGATTGTTCAATTATCTCCTACCACATATCATGGTGTCCATTATTATAGAAATGTATTTATATGTGATATATATTATATTTATATTTTATCTATTCTAATTTATTTTTCAATTATAGCATACCTTTATGGTTTCCATAATTGGTAAATATGACAATTTTATTGGAGGAAGTGCAGACTATTACCCCCACAAAGTGAAATGACTCGTTCAGGACATAGAGGAAACTTATAAAAGAGGGAGTTAATGAACTTATATATTATATTATAATGGAATTATAATGTACCTATGTATCATTTAGTTTTCATTTATTTAAAAATGAAAAAGAAATGAAAGTAGTGTTCATGTGTACGTTCAACTTATCGTCTCCATGAATGATGAATTTCATTTCTTATCTCCAAATGTTATGTACTATTATAAATAAATATATATAATGTATTTATATGATATTTAAAAAATGAATACAATTCTGGAGATAATTTACTTTTGACCACATGCACAATTTTTAATTATAACATGTTCATTTTTTACTCAAGTATCTAATGTCGACAAAACAAGTGATATTAAATTAAAAAATTATGTATTATTTATAACATGGTAATAAGTGATATAAAATGAATAATAAACTTGAAAAATGATCAGAAGAAAATTGAAATTAACTTAAGATTATTATTCAAAAATAACAAGGAACATACATGTCAAGTGGGATTCAAGGTAAGGGACTTCCTCTCAATATCTTTTCATTGAGGCATATTTTGATTTATACACGACTTTATTTATAAGGTGTATAAACCCCTTTGACTTATAATTTCATTCAAATTGAATATTTTTTCAACGTAGTGTTTTACTAAATGACAAAGGGATTGTTTCTTTTTAACGTATGTGGTGACAACGACCTTTCCTCCACGATGAGTGTTATTTGATATTTGACTTCCTTAATAGGCCATAATATTTTTGAAGGGAAAATAAATACCATATACCCTTTATATATATATTGGTATTTAAAATGGTTTTGATAATGTATTTATTATGTCAATATATTGAAATGGTTTTTTGGGATTTCAATGTGGAAATTTTATCTTTCGTTTATGCTTGTTCATGTGTTATGATTATGTTATAGTTCTTGGGAATTGTTTATGTATACATGTGGTTTCCTGAAAAACCTATAGTGGTTGATCCTGAGATAGCTCTCTAATGAATTGGGGTACGTGAAGGAGGTAAAGGTAAATATTTCTCCTAATATATTTAGGGAATATATTTTGATTGGAATTCCAAATGTAACTCCCTATAAACCTATGAGTGCTATAATGTATGTATGTTATGTATGCCACAAGTTACCTTCATAATTTATTATTTATGTGTAGTATTCAAATATATTATGATTTTATGAGGTATTTTAAAGAATTTATATTTTATGATTGAAAAGTATGGTTTCATTGATTTGTATGTATTGATAGACTATTTTTTTCTTTCCTTATTTTATATCCCTTACTGAGATTTTAATTATCATCCCAAGTTTTTGAAATGTTTTTCACATGGTATATATAAAGCTAAGATAAATAAGGAATTCAAGAAGATTTATATCAAGAAATGAATTCTTGTTTTATTTAAAGAGTTTTATTTTTCTGAAACAATTTGGATCGATAGGAAGTGTCTACTTTGTAATATTTGAGATGTAATGTAATAGTTATGGCCTAATTCTCTAAAACTCAAAAACTAAATAGATCCTCAATTTTAATTCTTGACATAACATAATATTATGGAATGTTTGAGGTTGGGGCATTATAGTTACCTTTTGATATTCATAACACCCCATGACATTAAATATATTTTCAAGATCAATGATCCATCCTTAAGCTACCACTAGATCAAAATTTCCATCAAATGTTTAAGGGTGATATTTTATTAATTGATCAAATATAAACATGTTCCTTTGTGGTATGTCTTGTTTCTCTCAAACATCAATTCAGCTTCCATTTATAGACATTTCCAACTGAACCATCCTTATTACAAATTAACCAGCTTCAATTATAACTATTCTAGGATACTAATTTAAGAAGATATTTTCCACTTCATATGTTTACACATAATATTTCTTATTTCCACTATGGAAAAACATTATGAATATACACATATTGGAAAAATTTACCATGCAATCATTAAATTAATTATCATTTCAAATTAACCATAAAGTTTAATTTTTAAAATGTTTTCAATTAACATTATCCAAAAATCAAACTTTATCTAAAAAAATTATTTGATACCAACTATAAGGACCCTTCCTTGAACATTACAAATTATAGTGAATTTATACTAGAATTCTCTTTCTTACAGGCCTGAGGAGCTTTGTGGTTTATAGATTTAGAGAATTATGTCATTACTCATACATAGAAAACCAATATTTTATAAAGTGGAAACTTTTGATATTTTTACACATTCTTGAAAATATAAACCCTTTAAAGAGAAATATATTTTTTTAATAAAAAATTTTCATTAATTTTAAATTGAATTTGACTTCGCTCTTACCCATCCAAAAAAGTCATGAAAAATATTTTAAATTTTGATATGGGAAAAAACATCTATAAGGTACATAAAAAAGAAATAATATGTTAGTCTAGTGAAAAACATGAAAATACATAAAATGTTTACTTTTATATTAGTATTTGTTAATGGAATGAAATGAATCATTTCAATATGAAAAAATACTCACCTTTTTCACAAAAAAAACCATTAATATATATTATAAGAAAATAAAAAACTCATTTTTGAAACTTAGAGCATTATATGAATAATATATGTTATAAATAAACATAACATAGTTGAATCCATATAAGAAACCATGAAGGTAAACTTCCTCTTTCTTTCCTATAAATACGTAGAACATTATCTAATATAATGGAGATCTATATAGGAACACCCATCATATAAGATTTATCAAGCTCAGCCATCATATATGTTTTGTCATGATAACATGTTGGATAAGCGCTATCGGTATCACATACGATAATATATAATTGTAATGTACAATATCATGCATAAAGCATCTTCATGCATGTATCATTTATCATAAAACCATGGAAATCTATTTTAAAATCTTGTATAAAACATTTTTCAAATATCATAATACACTTTCCTTATACGAAAACATTTCAAAAATAAATAAACCAGAAAAAATATTTTAATTTGAAGAAAGAATATAATGTTATGATGGAATATAAACATTAAATAATGGTTATAGAAGTGGTAAAATCCATTTACTCCATAAACATTAAAATATAACATTATTTTTACCTTTTTATAAATAAAATAAAAACATTATAAAAATATATTACTTTGTAAATCCTTTAAATAAAGTTATAAGAGACCTAGATTTTAATTTATAGTTAATTTAACTCCATAAAAATACATTAACAATATATTTTTAAAAATATATACATGGAATAAAAATAGTTTAAAGGGAAACGTAAAAAGGATATTTTTAAATGAAAGTCTCTTACCTCGAGTCCAACCCATCACGTATGTTATTTATCTTAATAAATCACAAAAATATGTTAATTATTTACATTAGAAGGAATATTTTTCAATTTAATTTTTTATTTTATTTTATTTAAAACCATATTATATATAATCACTGAATCAATTATTTTTATATTATATGTTTTGATGATATTCATATCATATGTAAAATTGACTTTACTAGGTTTACTATGGTAAAAGAGGTTATTATTAAAACATATCTTGTATAATAATATTTAAATTATTATTATATTATATAAATTATACATTTAAAACCAAATATGAAAGATGGTTATGGAAAATTAACAATGTTACAATCATGGAGATGGTAGGTCGTATGTACGCATGAGTAATGTTTCCATTTTTAAAAGATATTTATGTGGAAAAAAATAAGTATTATTCTATCTTTACACAATTATAATTATGTAATTTATACCATATTATTACATTAAATATAATTATATAATTAATCCATGTGATTGGTTGATGACAGAAGAATCACATCTCTTTATGCAGGTGGTATCCCACACGCACATACAAATAACATTATCTTGTATCCGTGAATGTAAAGGTAAAAAATGGATGATATATTACTTATAAATAATGAAAATGTATCTTAGATAATATATATATATATATATATATATATATATTAAATTCATCATTATAATAATCTATGATAGGTGTGAGGGGAAATGAATTATATTGGTTCGCAAGGCATTAGTTCGTCATATACCTTAATGACGCTTTCATTTACCAAGTCATGGAATAGGATATGCATGTATATTTTTTCATTAATATAATAAAATATGTTTATATTAAATATAATGATGTTGTTATTTCATTATGTTTTGTTATTATTTGAAAGATATATAAGAATAAGAAAAATGAAAACATTTGGTTGAGGACTATACCTCTTCTTTGAACAACCTCTTAAGGTTTACATCAAAAAATTATAAGGATGGTTTTTTGATCAAAAAAAGGTTTCTGTGATTTGGGTAGTTATGTAATTATGGGATTTTGGTAGGCCTTTTATGAACCAAAAGGATTTTTGAGTGTTCAAAAGGAGGATAGGTTGTTTCCTTTTATAAGTGATAGGAGGGACACTCTTGGAATCACATAAAATATTAAATTAATTTAAATTTATATTAATGTCAAAAATGATAGAAATTGATATTATTTGATGTAAATATAATTATGAGTATAAATAATTTCATCCAATAAAAATTTGACAAGTTTTGGTGATACTTTCATCCTTTCCCTTAGGTTTTAAAGGCTAGTTAACCCATTTGATGATTACCATGATAACAAGGTTTTTTTCAATTTAGGGATCAAGATATTTAATATAAAAGGAAAATTTTCCAATAAATGGAACATGATTAATATTTCAAAACATATTAAAAAACTCTTGTATTATGTTAAAAAAATTAGGAATTTTAAATCATTTATTAAATTATTATTTATTATAAAATATCATTATTTACATTTATAGAACTATTCATTACATTGACGTTAATAACATCAATATAGGAAATTAATTCATTTATAATAAATTGAAATTTACCTAAAATTTTATATTCATATAAAAAATTCATGGAACACTTTAATTCATTCAAATTATATTAGTTTTAATATTTTTAATATCATTTATTTTATTTCTCTGTTAATTAAATAAATATTATGTTATTGTTGCATAAGTCTTTAAGGTAATTATTTCAACACAAAAATTATAAATAAATTACCAAAAAAATATCTTTCAAATAATCATTTACACCAAAAAAACCCTTCTTTTTATTCTTATTTCAAAAATTTAAAGATAACTAAATAAAAAGAACGACATGTTTTACTTTTTATTACGTAAAATATTATAAAGGTAAAAATCATTAAAAATAGTAAAAAGCATCATATATTATAATTTTTTATTATGGATGAAATATATTCATTTATTAAGATTAAAGAATGTTTTAGGGTTACTTTTTGGTCCTTATAACAATATTTTTACCCTTAATATCACGGTTTAACGATACTGTGTTAACAAAAATTTACTAAGGTTACTATTTGAAATGATAAAAAATAAAAGGAACCTATTTAATAAATTTAACTTCATAATTAAAAATATGGAATACAATTTTAAAGATTCAATTCAAAAAAAGTTTATTATTTAATTTAAAATTAAACCAGTAAAATGGGATGAAAACAATGGATATTCCATAGAGAATGATCATGTCATGCTTTGAATGCCTTCATATTACTAAGAAAGTTCAACTGGATGTCACTCATTCTTATATGGAGACTATCAAGATTGGGATGCTCTATTCAAAATATATATTTTGGAGGCCAACTCTAGATGGTCTTTTATTATTCCATATTTTTGGCACATCTCTTTTATTCAGATGTGCTTAGATTTATGCATTTCCGCTTATATAAACCAACTTATGATGCCACTTTATCTGTTTTAAAATAAATTTCTGAAGGAAAGGTATTTCATATCTCATTAACCTATTTTATTACAATTTAGAATAAAATTAATGAAAATATGAAAATAATTTATATTAATATTACCTCAGTTATTACAGTCTAAATAATTTATTTAGAAAAATACTGTTTCATGAAAAATAAGTAAAAGATTTTGAAAACAAAATAATCTGCGAAATAATTTAAAAAACCTAATATAACAATTCAATAGTCCTTTGATACCAAATGTAGTTCGAAGATGGAAAAAATAACAAGTAGTGGTGAATTTCCCTTCCACAATCAAAGGATAATTTAAATTAAAGAATGAAAAAAAATACAATTTGAAATATTTATGATAATTAAAACCTTATGAATACTTTTAAAGATATAAAAAAAGTTGAAATCAAAGTGATATAAATATAAAAATACAATAAAAATAATAGAATAAAGTGTGTCTTGTAAATTAAATTATTAAGAATGTTTATGGATTAAACAATTTATTAAAAAATTAATGAAAGAAATTGATAAATAAAGATATAAAAAGTAAATAGTGTACACAATTTTATAAAATGGTTAGGAAATAGCTCAAGTAGAACCCCAACATATACCACTGAAATTTCATGAGGTTTTAATTAATTAGTCCCTTTTATTTAACTGTAGATAGGATACCAAAACTCCCTTTATTTATAGGTTGTATAAGGAAACCATAATTATAATAGATGTGAGATTTTTATGGTTATACCTAGAAACATAAAAAAGAAATATTCTCTTTCATTTTAGTGGTGATGGAAAGAAACTTGAGCCCTCAGTTTAATGTTAATGAACACTAAAAATGGAATAAATTGGAAGAGATAGGATTTATTAGAACCAATCACGTTTTAGTATTGACTTTATTATCTCAAAATAATTTGAAAAACAACTGTGAGATAATGAGAAAAATTATGAGATTAAGATGATTTTATAATAATTCCAATATCTAGATAGAAAAAGGAATAAATTTTTAATATAGAAAACATGAGATTGATTTAGTGATCTTAGCAAGTTGGTGTTATAGAATGATTTATAAGGTATGATGATAAGGCCTCCAAGAGGTATACTTATATCCTCAAAATTATTTAGTAACATTCTATATTTCAATAGAGGAAATGAAGTCGTTGAATACCACATTAATAATCATTTTTTATAATAAATTATTACTTATAACTATTGTCTTGAGGCTAATAGTTACCTAGTATCATATAAAAGGTAGATATTGGACCACCAAGAACTCTATGCTTATTATTTTCTACCACCGGGTAGTAGGTTCTCCTCCACCAGATATCCAGTAGACAACAGAAACATACAATGCTTCATCCCATCACAATCAGATGGTTGGTTCACCTCAATCGGGTATTTGGCATACATCTGTTATAGGATGAGGATACTTCATTCACCACCATCTTATAGTGATCCTAATTTTTCATAAATGTCTATGACATCATTTTAAACATAAAAAACATTATATTCATACATTCAAGGATTAAAAAGATTATTATCTTGGGAAAATTACGATCATAAATCACTTATACATAATAAACATTTATTTAAAGCCTTGTTCATTATCCTTATTAAATATCATGTTCTAATTGGTACATATAGTTACTTGAGGATATATATCCAAGAAAAAAGTGAGGTAAAAGCCATGAAAATGTGGAATAAGAGACATGAATGAATATAACATGGGTGATCATATTCATCATCATCATATCATAAGAATGTTATCATCATCCTAATAAAAAGGGAAACACATGATAAAGTCATCGAACATAGTAATGCATAAAAATGAAACATTGTATTATAGTGGTTGAATACCACACATATTTGTTAACAATTCTTACATCATGTTCATGTCACGAACCAACCCGGGTCATCCCTGAACCGGTCACCCGAGCCAGCCTGCGACATGGCCCGAGAGGCGTTTCGGATCCTCCCAGACTGGCGACAAGCACCAGGGCATCAAAAGAGAGCAAGAGGGAACGATTTCTCCAGATAAAATAAATAAATCAGTGGAAGGAAAATAGAACGCAAAGTGAATAAACAAAACGAAAAGAAAGAACGACTAACAACAACAAACTAACCTAACCATGACTAAAACCCCTCATGATCTCAAGAATCACCCAACAAACCACAACCAACTCTCGCCCGCGGTGAGAAAACTCGAGTCAAACCTGCAACAAAAACTAAAAATTGGAAAACACTATAGGTGTGAGTATGAAAACTCAGTAGGTAGGCCCTACTAATTCTATTCCCAATGCAAATACCCTTAAATAAAGAATTTATCAATTCCAGGTTTGAACTAAATTATATAAAATATTGGTTTCTACACACACTTTCATTTCTAAAACAAGTAACAGTCCATTTCCCTTTTTAATTTAGTACAAGTTTAATGTTTAAAGAAACATGTCTATTGCATTTTAAAACATTTTTCAAACAATTTAGAAATCCAATATTTAGTTGTTAGTCAAAAGGAAAATCACACACAACAACCAACACACACTGAGGGCAATGGAAAAAGTGGCACACATGGGTCAGCAACCGAACTCGACCTCTAAATGGTCCTCCACATACAAATAAACACTAAAAGAAGCATGGGTCGAACCTAAGAGATCGTGAACAATCCAGGACATACCATAAATGTGACTCATCCTGAAAGCATGCTCTAACTCGATGATGTAATAACCCCCTAACACTCAGCAGAGCCCTACATGTCCTAATCGAGGGGCCCATTCCCCATAGTAGCAATAACTCAGTATTCCCCTGCTATGGGGCCACTAGCCAGTGCATGGTCTAAACTAGTGCAGCAATTGTTCTTAGAAGATTCACTCACTTGCAAGATTCCCATGTCAACACAAGAAATAAAAAGGGGATGCGTCCCCAATGTAAATTAATCAGTCACGATTCACAAACATCACATACTGCTTATGCAATCAACGCACACCACAGATCACCCCCCGAGTGGGTTTTTCAAAATAATATATTTTATTAAAGTACCAAACGGGCCTTCACCAATTTTAAAGAAAGACCTCATTTCTTGAGAAAACCCAAAACACTTGTTCAAGAGAAATCATTTATCTTTAAAACTACAACTACATTTGAAATTCCGTGAATTATTTTTAACGTCCAAACATGCATTCTTCCAATACTGGGTGTCCGTTTGTCAGGAAAATGTTTCAAGTGTCATGTATTAAATAAGCGGCCCTTTTACACCAAATAATCATTTAGAAATTAATTATCTTATATTATTTCTCATTCATTAAAAATTAATAAAACAACAAGCAATTAATAAATTCTAATTCTGAAAGTAAGTGCAGTGGGTGACCTACCATGACTCGCAGTCGAAACATGATGACGCAACACGCCTCGAGCGGGCGCACAAGCACGCGCAGGCTGACAACCGCAATTTCACGGAATTACCTCACCAATGCGCTACAACAAATGCACAACAACCAAAATACATAAACACTAACTTAAACCCCCCCCCCCCCAATTAATAAACAACACAAAAGATCCTCCTCGACATATTTTCAAAACACAACTCGCACCATCCACATAATTTACTAAACCACTTTAAAAAATATATAAATAAATTCCAATGAGACACCCACAACTTCACATAAACAAAACTGATTCAAAGAACACCTTTTTTATCAAATGCATACCTACACCCTACTAAAACAGAATACTCACCACTTGCGTGGTTAAATAATTTAATTGCACAATTTATAAAAAAAAATTAAACAACTCGGGAATAGTCTTCATAAAAACGCATCTTAATCCACCTGAGTATGCGATAAGATATAAAATGCAAACTCAGTTCATTTAAAAACTAAACTTCACACTGAACTAACTCACCACAAAACATGCCAAATCAATTAAGCAGATAAAATAATTATCCAAACAAGGTTTTTCGACCAAAAAATTATAATTTCTCCCAAAATAAATATTATAAAAATCAAAAATAATAAATTAATACCAATGAAGGAGAAAAATTAAAGCAATCAAAGTGTTTATAAATTAAGGGGGAAAAGCAAGGTGATCCAACCTTAATCATCGAAGAAACCTGGAACCCATTGTGAAACACCGATCACACAACAATTGCACCCGCAGGAAGATGAATCTGACCCAACGCACCAAAAATGCACTATGAGGAAATAAAATTTCACCCTAAAACAAAAATTTGATCAAAAAATCAAAATAGAACATTAAAACAACCTCTTACCCACTGAAATCCCAAAAACACAAAGGAAAAGAGGAGAGACCTTCTCGTAGGTCTCGCGCTGGTGGCCGCTAGTCATGTCCAGAGGTGGGATGCTGAAAGTTGGTCCCGTCAGAAGGGAGAGGACGACATGCAAGGTAGCTGGCCAGGAGGAAAAAGGGATGTGCGGATTTTGGGGGAGAAAGGGTCCAGCGAGGCAGTGGTCGCCGGATGGAGACCAATCGGGTAGGAAGTCGGAGTGACCAGGAGAGGGAGAAAGGAGAGGGTTTCTCGGGAGGTAAAAAGGTCTCCAAACAAAGAGGCCGAGGGGGGTGGTTCTCTACAGGAAATAGGAGGTTGGTGAGGGCTGTGTGACTTGGGAAGGGTTGACCTAAAGGGGTGGCACCGGCGATGCCACACCGTCCTGGAGTACGCGACGTCGAAGGTTGTAGAGGATGGTGGCAGTGGTGGGTCAACCGGCAAGGGTGAAGTGGGGGTTTTTGCGCCGAAATGGGGAATAATATGGGGTGAGACGGTGAGGTCCTAGCACTAGAAGAGGGTGATGGAATGAGGTGGACGACACTGGTATAGTGTGGGGTTGGAAAGAGGAGGGGCGGCTGGGAAGCGGCCGGAGGGTGGAATGGTAGTTGCTGGCTGAAGAAAACGGGAGGGAGGTCCCCAGGCGGTGGAGATGCTGCGCGGCCGGGGGGGAGGTCTTCGCGACAAGGAGAAAGAGAAAAAATAGGCGGGCGCCGCCTATACGGGACTTTGGTAACCCAAAAAAAACAACAACAAATAACAAAGATAAAAACATAAAAAAATAAAAATAAAACAAATTTATAATAACAATAAAAATAATAATAATAATAATAATAATAATAATAATAATAAAATATTAATAATAAGAATAAAACTTTGATAACAATAGTAATAGTAATGGTAAATCTTTAATAACATTAATAATTATTTGAAGACATTATTTATAATAATAATTATAATCAAACACTAATAAAAATAATAATAATAACAAATATTTATAATGCATTCACTGGTAATATATACCTATATATATATATATATTTATCCGCATTGTCACGTTTAATGGTTTCACTACATCATCGTCTAAACAACTAATTTAATAAACCTTATGGGTGAGCGGTTGTACGGTCGCCCCTCACGGCTCAGCCGACTGTGCGCGGGTCGTGCGGTGGCCCCTACTCAATTCATCAGTGACTGCACGGGTAATCATACTATTTGAATGACTTTTAGCAAGAAGAATAGTGTTTGTGCACCGGCCTAGAACCCGCAAACTTCTCCGAACATCAAAAATTTGGACTGGGACTCACTGGAACATTGAAAAAAACACCCGACACCAAGATAAATAATTGGAATAAAGTATTTTGAAAAGGTCGGGTGTGACAAATATATCCACCATAATGCTTTCCGCCCCCAAGAATCCATTACGAGATCTATACCCAAAGATAAAATTCCCTAAGTGTCACTCACCCCCAAAAGTTTAAACTCCTCCAGTTGATAAATCCAAACATACACTAAAAAACTCATGACACATAGATCATCATTAAAACAAGATCACCTTAATCGTTACCAAGCAGAGCCCAAACCATATGTTTCAACCAATGAACGAACGAACTAAAATCATATCCAAGACTCATGCCTATAATATTAGTCCAATGAAACCATTGGGTGTACTCCAATCTCAACGTTTACTTGAGAGAACGAATTCAGGATTAGGTGGTTCTTCCTGAGGCCACCTATCACCTAAACGATACATGAAAAGAAACTATGATACTAACACGGGGAGGCCTGAACGGACTCCCCACCATAAGTATTAGGCTAACTCTTAATTGTTTCAGGTGTAATTCTGTGAGACCCACTGTGGGTCTCCCCACCATAAGAACTGACGGGGTTAACCAAACATGAAAACTTTCTGCACGGATCAGAAACCCCATCACAAGGTTAGGGGTGGGAAGGGCCCAATTAATCGAACATCAAAACTACTGCAACCATTACCTCAATGACGTCACACCCTCATAAAAACACAAACCATGTCACACCAAAGACTAGGATTAAACCAAGACCCTTATTCACCATTGGGGTACTCCTAACTACGTGCCAACTTCACTCCGAGGCATATGGCTAGAGTACCGATGATTGAAACATCTTCTGCCTCGCAGTCAGGATTCTAAAATCCCCAAACATAACACAAAAACCCGAACTTCACCAAACACATTCCAATAAAATAAAATTTTTTAAAAGTTTCAACCACAACCATTCTTACAGTTGAAGAAAAAGAAACACTTCAAAACACTACGAATGACGATTACCACATCCAAGAAAACTACGATGAGGAAACCTCAAACTGATCCCAAAAATTACCCTACTCCTGCTGACGGGCTGAGGTGACCTTCGACGAGCCAATTCTAGCTTCAACGCGCTTCATGGAAACACCACAGTAGAATCACTGCAAGTGACCTAGACTTCCACAGGTGTGGCAGGGTCTTGGAGCACTCGCACATGTCGGCCTCTTGTGACCCTACCTACCACACTGGTGACAGATCATGAGATTGCGTTGTGGAGAAGATGACTGAATGTCTAAAGGACTCTTGATTCCTCTACCAGCACCACTAGCATCAGGTCGGTTCTCATTCTTCTTATCACTATCCCCTGTACTGCTTCCCAAAGCTGGAGGGTTCGCCACCTCAAGTCCTCCTGCTATCCCAGCTTCAGCCAAAATGGCTTGCCCCACAACATCCGAGAAGGTGGTTAGATTGAACTCTTCCACTTTCGATCGCAGCTCAGGTCGGTGTCCAGACTCAAATTGTCGATCCTTCTTGGGATCATTTGCAACAAAACACTGATCATATGGAACTAGGTCTATGAAACATCGATATAATTCTTGTACTGATTCAACACCCTGTTGAAGACAACAAAACTCCATCCTCTTCCTTATCTTCATCAACTCAGAGAAGTGTTTTTTGATGAACGATGACTTGAAAGACTCCCATGTCAGATCTTCATGAGGCTTGTTCCGATACATGGACTTCCACCATTTCTAGGTTGGGCCTTCAAGCATGAAGGTAGCCAAATTCACCTTTAATGACTCAGGTAGCCCAATAAAACTGAACTTCCTCTCAATCTTCTGCAACCACTCCTCTGCCTCAAGAGGCTCTGCTTGTCCATAAAAGAGAGTAGGGTTCAACTTATGAAACTCCAGAACAAAGTCGATGGGCTAATCAACTAAAGGATTCTCTAGGGGTGTACCACCTGAAGCCTCACCTTGGGCATGCATCAAAATGTCGTGGGGGAGAACACTAAGGAATAAATGAACAAAGAACATAGTCAAAACATGGTCATTTCCATTTCAATTTCAACATTTCACAATTTCCAAAATAAAATATTACAAAATGATTTTCAGAATGAAGGAAAACTCAAACGATTCACTAGGGGAAACTAGTGATGATGGGTGACTCGGACATATGGTTGGCGGCCATACACCAGTCACGACACCGTCACAAGGAGAAATCTAGGGTAATGTCTCCAGCTCCACATGGCCTGCCAGGCCCTGCGAGCTCACGGAGGGCACTTGCCCAGATCCCATTTCATTTCCCAATACAAAACAAACCATATGAAAAACCAAAAGACACCAATAACCCGAACATCCCATGGTAACCCGAGGTTCAAAACGATCGAGGGTTCAAGACATCCTTCTCGTTCGTACATCCCGAGTCCCAAAAATTCTACTTCTTATACCATGACAACCCCAAATAGCAATGGCCACTCTGAAAAACAAGGTCCGCTCAGGAGCCGAACCTCTTTGATACCATTTTTTCATGAACCAACCCAGGTCTTCCCTGAACCGATCACCCAATCCGGCCCGCGACATAGCCCGAGAGGTGTTCCCGATCCTCCCGGGCTGGCGACAAGCACCAGGGCATCAAAAGAGAGCAATAGGGAACGATTTCTCCCGATAAAATAAATAAAGTAGTGGAAGGAAAATAGAACACAAAGTAAATAAACAAAATAAAAATAAAGAACGGCCAACAACAACAAACTAACCTGACAATGACTAAAACCCCTTGCGATCTCGAGAGTCGCCTAACAAACCACAACCAACTCTCACCCACGACGAGCAATCTTGAGTCAAAACTGCAACAAAAACTAAAAACAGTAAAACACTATAGGCGTGACTATTAAAACTCAGTTGGTAGGCCCAACTAATTCTATTCCCAATGCACATACCCTTAAATAAATAATTTATCAATTCCAGGTTTGAACTAAATTATATAAAATATTGGTTTCTAAACACACTTTCATTTCTAAAACAAGTAACAGTCCATTGCCTCTTTTAATTTAGAACAATTTTAATGTTGAAATAAACAGGTGCATTTCATTTTAAAACATTTTGCAAAAAATTTATAAATCCAAACATTTGTTGTAAGTCAAAAGGAAAATCACACACAACACACACTAAGGGAAATGGAAAAAGTGTCACACAGGGGTAAACAACCGAACTCGACCTCTCAATGGTTCTCCACATACAAATAAACACTAAAAGAAACATGTGTCGAACCTAGAGGATCGTGAACAATAGAGAACATACCATCCATGGGACTCATCCTAAAATCATGCTCTAACTCGATGACTTCATAACGCCATAATGCCCGACATAGCCCTACATGGCCTAACCGAGGGGCCCAATCCCCATAGCATCAATAACACAGTATTCCCCTGCTATGGGGCCACTATCCAGTGCGTAGTCTAAACTAGTGCAGCAATCATTCTCAGAAGATTCACTCGCTATGCCAGATTCCCATGTCAACACAAGCAATAAAAAGGGGGTGTGTCCACAATGTAAATTAATCAGTCACGATGCACAAACATCACATACAGCTCACACAATCAAAGCACACCAAAGATCACCCCTGAGTGGGTTTTCCAAAATAATCTATTTTATTAAAGTACCAAATGGTCCTTCACCAATTTTAATGAAAGGCCTCATTTCTCGAGAAAACCCAAAACACTTGTTCAAAAGAAATCATTTATCATTAAAACTATAACTACATTTGAAATTCTGTGAATTATGTTTAGCGACCAAACAAGCATTATTTCAATACTAGGTGTTAGCTCATCAGGAAAATGTTTTAAGTGTTGTGTATAAAACAAGCGGCTCTTTTACACCAAATAATCATTTTGAAATTAAATATCTTATGTTATTTCTCATTCATTAAAAATTAATAAAACAACAAAAAATTAATAAATTTTAAATCTAAAAGTAAGTGTAGTGGGGGACCTACCTCAACTCGTAGTCGAAACATGATAACACGACATGCCTCGAGTGGGCGCACAAGCACGCACAGGCTTATGACCACAATTTCACAGAATTACCTCGCCAATGCACTACAACAAATGCACAACAACCAAAATACATAAACACTAACTTAAAACCACCCAACCGAATAAACAATACAAAAGAACCACCTCGACATATTTTCAAAACACAACTCACACCATCCACATAATTTACTAAACCACTTTAATATATATATATATATAATGAAATTCCAATGAGACACCCACAACTTCACATAAACAAAACTGATTCAACGAACACCTTTTTTATCAAATGCACACCTACTCCCTAATAAAACAGAATACGCACCACTTGCATGGTTAAATAATTTAATTTCATAATTTATAAAAAAATAATAATTAAAAAACTCAAGATTAGTTTTCATAAAAATGCATCTTAATCCAGATGAGTATGCGATAAGATATAAAATGCAAACTCAGTTCATTTAAAAACTAAACATTACACCGAACTAACTCACCACAAAATATTCCAAATCAATTAAGCAGATGAAATAATTATACAAAAAATGTTTTTCGACCAAAAATTAATAATTTCTCACAAATTTTTTTTCTAGAAATCAAAAATAATAAATTAATGCCAATGAAAGTGAAAAATTCAATCAATCAAAGTTTTTATATATTTAATGGGGTAAAGCAAGGTGATCCAAAATTAATCGTCGAAGAAACCTGGAACCCGGTGTGAAACACCGATCGCACAAAAATTTGACCTGTAGAAAGATGAATCTGTCCCAATGCACAAAAAACGCACTGCGAGGAAATCAAATTGCACACTAAAACAAGAATTTGAACTAAAAAAATCCAAACAAAACATTAAAAGAACCTCATACCCACCGAAAGCCCAAAAACTGAAAGTAAAAGACGAGAGACCTTCTCAGAGGTCTCGTGTCGGTGGTTGCTGCTCATGTCCTGAGGCGGGATCATGGAAGCAGGTCACGTCAGAAGGGAGAGGACGGCACACAGGGTGGCTGGCCGGGAGGAAAAAGGGATGTGCATATTTCTTGGGAGCAAGGGTGCAGCGAGGAAGTGGTCGCTGGACGGAGACCAATCAGCTGGGAAGTCGGTGCGACCAAGATAGGGAGACAGGAGAGGTTTGCTTGGGAGGTAAAAAGGTATCCATACAAGGAGGCCGAGGGGGGGGGGGTCGCTACTGGAAACTGGAGGTCGATTAGGGCTGCGTGACCGAGGAAGGGTTGACCGAAAGGGGGGGGGGGCGATGCCACACCGGCCTGGAGTAGGCGAATACCACGCATATTTGTTAACAATTCTTACATCATGTTCATGTCACAAACCAATCAGGGTCATTCCTGAACCGGTCACCCGAGTCGGCCCGCGACATGGCCCAAGAGGTGTTCCCGATCCTCCCGGGCTGGCGAAAAGCACCAGGTCATCAAAAGAGAGAAAGCGGGAACAATTTCTCCAGATAAAATAAATAAAGCAGTGAAAGGAAAATAGAACACAAAGTGAATAAAAAAATGACAAGAAAAAACGACTAACAACAAAAAACTAACCTAACCACGACTAAAACCCCTCACGATCTCGAGAATCTCCCAACAAACCACAACCAACTATTGCCCATGGAGAGCAAGCTCGAGTCAAACCTACAACAGAAACTAAAAATAGGAAAACACTATAGGCATGAGTATTAAAACTTAGTATGTAGGCTCGACTAATTCTATTCTCAATGCACATACACTTAAATAAAAAATTTATCAATTCTAGGTTTGAACTAAATTATATAAAATATTGGTTTCTACACACACATTCATTTCTAAAACAAGTAACAGTCTATTACCCTTTTTAATTTAGAACAACTTTAATGTTGAAAGAAACAGGTGCATTGAATTTTAAAACATTTTGCAAACAATTTAGAAATCCACACTTTAGTTGTTAGTCAAAAGGAAAATCACACACAACACACAAAACACACTGAGGGAAATGGAAAAAGTGGCACACAGGGGTCAGCAACCGAACTCGACCTCTAAATGGTCTGCCACATTGAAATAAACATTAAAAGAAACAATGATCGAACCTAGGATATCGTGAACAATCCATAACATACCATAAATGTTACTCATCCTGAGAGCATGCTCTAACTCGATGATGTCATAACACCCTAACGCCCGGCATAGCCCAACATGGACTAATCTAGGGGCCCAATCCCCATAGTAGCAATAACTCAGTATTCCCCTGCTATGGGGCCACTAGCTAGTGTGTAGTCCAAACTAGTGCGGCAATCTTTCTTAGAAGATTCACTCACTATGCCAAATTCCCATGTCAACACAAGAAATAAAAAGGGGGTGTGTCCACAATGTAAATTAATCAGTCACGATGCACAAACGTCACATACAGCTCACACAATCAACGCACACCAAAGATCACCCCGAGTGGGTTTTCCAAAATAATCTATTTTATTAAATTACCAAATGGGCCTTCACCAATTTTAAAGAATGACCTCATTTCTCGAGAAAACATAAAACACTTGTTCAAAAGAAATCATTTATCATTAAAACTAGAACTACATTTGAAATTTCATGAATTATGTTTAACGGGCATAGGGGCATTCTTTTAATACTGGGTGTCCGCTCGTCCGGAAAATGTTTGAAGTGTCGTGTATAAAATAAGCTGCTCTTTTACACCAAATAATCATTTAGAAATTAATTATCTTATATTATTTATCATTAATTAAAAATTAATAAAACAACATGAAATTAATAAATTCTAAATCTAAAAGTAAGTGAAGTGGGGGAGCTACCTTGACTCGTAGTCGAAGCACGATAACTAGATACACCTCGAGCGGGCGCACAAGCACGTGCAGGCTAACGACCACAATTTCGCGGAATTACCTCGCCAATGCGCTGCAACAAACGCACAACAACCAAAATACATAAACACTAACTTAAAACCACCCAACTGAATAAAAAACACAAAAGAACCACCTCGATATATTTTCAAAACACAACTCGCACCATCCACATAATTTACTAATCCACTTTAAAAATATATATAAAGAAATTCCAATGAGACACCCACAACTTCACATACACAAAACAGATAAAATGAACACATTTTTTTATCAAATACACAACTACATCCTACTAAAACAGAATACGCACCTCTTGCATGGTTAAATAATTTAATTTCATAATTTATAAAAAAAAATAACTAAACGACTCATGCTTAGTTTTCATAAAAACACATCTTAATCCACATGAGTATGCGATAAGATATAAAATTCAAACTAGTTCATTTAAACACTAAACTTCGCACCGAACTAACTCACCACAAAACATGCCAAATCAATTAAGCAGATAAAATAATTATCCAAACAACGTTTTTCGACCAAAAATTAATAATTTCTCCCAAAACAAATATTCTAGAAATCAAAAATAATAAATTAATACCAATGAAGGTGAAAAATTCAAGAAATCAAAGTGTTTATAAATTTAATTGGGCAAAGAAAGGTGATCCAACCTTAATCGTGGAAAAAACCTGGAACCCAGTGTGAATCACTGATCGCAAAACATTTGCACCCGCCGGAAGATGAATCTGACCCAACGCACCAAAAATGAACTATGAGGAAATCAAATTGCACCCTAAAACAAGAATTTGAACTAAAAAAATTCAAAACAGAACATTAAAAGAACCTCATACCCACTGAATGACCAAAAACTCAAAGTAAAAGAGGAGAGACCTTCTCAGAGGTCTCATGCCAGTGGTCACTGGTCATGTCCAGAGGTGGTTCGCTGGAAGCAGGTTGCGTCGGAAGGGAGAGGATGACACATAGGATGGCTGGCAGGGAGGAAAAAGGGTTGTGCGGATTTCAGTGGAGCAAGGGTTCAGTGAGGCAGTGGTCGCCAGATGAAGACCAATCGGATGGGAAGTGGGCGCGACCAGAAGAGGGAGAAAGTAGAGGGTTGCTCGGGAGGTAAAGAGGTCTCCAAACAAGGAGGCCGAGGGGGGGGGGGTGTTCGCTACTGGATATAGGAGGTCGATGAGGGCTGTGTGACCAGGGAAGGGTCAGCCGAAAGGGGGGGCACCGGCGATGCCACATCGGCCTGGAGTTGGCGACGTCGGAGGTTGCTGCAGATGGTGGCAGTGGCGGGTCGACCGGCAAGGGTCAGGGGGGGTTGTTGCACCAAAATGGGGAATAATATGGGGTGTGACGGTGAGTTCCTAGCATTGGAAGAGGGTGCTGGAATGAGGCAGACGACAGTGGTGTGTTGCGTGGTCTCCAGGCGGAGGGGAGGCCAAGAAGCGGCCGAAGGGTGGGAAGGTAGTTGTTGGCTGAAGGAAACAGGAGGGAGGTTGCCAGGTGGTGGAGATGCTGCGCGGCCGGGGTGGTAGGTGTTCGCGATGAGGAGATAGAGAGAAAAGAGGGGGGCGCTGCCTGTACGGGACTTTGGTAACCATAAAAAAACAACAACAAATAATAAAGATAAAAAAAATTAATAATAACAATAATAATAATAATAATAAGTATAATAAAATATTAATAATAAGAATAAAAATTTGATAACAATAATAATAGTAATGGTAAATCTTTAATAACCTTAACAATTATTTTAAGAGATTATTTATACTAATAATTATAATCAATCTTTAATAAAAATAATAATAATAACGAATATTTATAACGCATTCACTGGTAATATATACATATATATATAAATATATTTATCCACACTATCACATTTAATGGTTTCTCTACATCATCGCCTAACCAACTAATTTAATTAACCTTATGGGTGAGTGGTTGTGTGGTCTCCCCTCATGGCTTAGCCGACTGTGAGCGGGTCGTGCGGTGGCCCCTTCTCACTTCAGTAGTGATTTCACGGGTAATCAAACTATTTTCACGACTTCCACCAGGACGCACAGTGTTCGTGCACCAGCCTAGAACCCGCAAACTTCTCCAAAATTCAAAAATTTGGACTGGGACTCACTGGAACTTTGAAAAAAACACCCGACACCAAGATAAAAAATAGGAATAAAATCTTTTGAAAATTTCAGGTGTGACAGTTCATGCATGACATATGTGAATAATCATAACATCATCATTTTGAGAAAATATATCATCATTTTCACACATAATACACATTATCTCATGAGAAACATAACATTACACAATTCATTAGAGGGATATATAATTCCAATTCCACCCATAACATTATAATATTAACAAAATCATGTATGCGACATAAAATGTATAATAATTGTATTGATAAATAACTCATGGAAAGGAATGGATTTCCTAAATATTTCAAAAATAATATTATTTGAAAAAAATCCCTCAAGGTACCAATTCAATATTTTTAGGTTGATTGTGTTTGGTGACAAAGTAAGTGGATATGAAATTTTTGGGGATCCAAAATGATTATTTACACGGTATGTTTACAAAGATCGAATATAGAGGAATAGATACCAAAGAAGTGGTACAAATAAAATTGTATATATAATTTGGCATCATTTTTTCAATGTTTTCCAAATTTTTGGGGTCCAAAGATTGGAGTATAGATCAACCATCGAGAAATTTAGATTTCCATGAATGCTTTATAAAAATATGGTACAGTCATGAGTTTCTCAAAGAAAAGGTTTTTTAAGGGATATTCACTAAGGTTTGGAGCATCCTGAAGAAGAATTTAGAATGCGTGAAGGGTTTACGGTAAAGCCCTGGGAATATGAGAAGCTTTGTGAATAGGAAATTTCCCTAGTGCTTTGTAAAGACAGGGAGGTTCATGAAAATTTATGAATAGATTCTTGAAAAGGTGATGGTGAGCTTGGAAGATTTTGTAATGGGAAGAAAGTCCTATAAATAGGCCTCTACCCCCCCCCCCCCCCCCACCCCCACCCTACCATTTGAAGAGACAAAGCCTTAATGAAAATTAAATTGTTTTGAATTCAATAAGGTTACTCATAAAGATTGTTCTAGAGAAAACATTCACGAAGAAAGGAAGTTCACAAAGGCTATGAAATATGACCCAAAGATTTAATAATCTCAAAATTATTATAGTTTACAAAGGCTATAAAAATCTAACAAAAATTTGTGATCTTTGAGATGGATAACTGAACTCCATGAAAGTTCATGATATTTTTGAAAGGATATTTCTTCATGAAGGCTATTTCGGCTTCGTGAAATATATGAGATTCATGAAAGTTATGGTTTTTATGAAGGTATTTTGTACATAAACAAATTTTAATTTCATGTTATAATACCCTGGCCCTAGAAACCCAGAGTTAGTGCATTATTACATAACATTGGAATGATCACAAGATATCAATTCTTTAAATACTGATTAGTTTGTAGCCTTAGAATTACTATATACATACATAATTTTTACATTACATTATGAAATGAAAAACAAAAACATTTTTTCCTCTTTGAATACACTAATATGCCTTATCTTATCCCTTCAAGTCAGTAATAATATACTTCTTCACATCCTGGGAAAGATAAGACATAGAAAGGGGTGAGCTCAGATTCTCAGTAAGGATAACAATATAGAACAAACATTCATAAATAAAAATAAACATTTAAAGATATGTATAAGACTAAAACACAAGCTTTTTAAACATAAAAATTTGTCATAATATGGAAAAGATAAATTAAATAATTCCTTTTACTTATTCGCATGGATATTCTACTAGTTGAATAATCACATGTAATATCAATAGCTAATATCATAATGATGGAATGCATAATGTCGGACATCATAACCACATACTCAAGGCCTCATGCGAAGACTACAAATAATATTTTTTCAAGGCCTTGTGCCAAGATAATAGTTTGTCTCATGAGACCTACCAATTCATCAATGAGCTATAGCAGGCTCCACCCATCACTTACTAAATCCAATGTATTCCTCATATGATAATTTTGAAACATAACATAAACATTCGTATAAAAACAAGTATATGAAATGACAATACATCAATGATAAAACATGAATGGTATAAAAATAACACATCCATAGTAAAAAATATCAAAAAACATTCAATACAATAAAGAAGATTGTATAATAATAATTCAACTTCAAGCAAGTGTAAAATCCATCCATAGATGTTGACACAAATGAAATAAAAACTATTTAAGAGAAATATCTCTTTCTGTTTTGAAATAATTTTAAAGTCACATAATTATAAAATAAAACATTTATTGTGAAAATATTATTATAATTTTTAAGGGAAAATTAAAAGGTGTTATAACGGTGGAAAATAACTGCACTCGCCATATAAGTTAAAAAATATTCTTACCTTAATTTGTCAAAAAAGGCCATAAAGAACCTTTTTTGGAAAACGACAGAAATATTCCTTTCAAAAAAATTTATAAAAAGTAAAAAAAGGGTATAAATGACTTTAAAAAATATTCTAAAAAAAAAGAAAAAAAATTAAATACATTTTTAAGAAACATGGATGTGGATGATAAAGAATTCCCAATAGATACTTTTATAAAACCAATCTTAGATAATAAAGAGACTGTAAAATTAACCCTTACCTTTTACTTTTCCTTAGTAGAGGGTGTGTTATCCTCATGTAAAATAGTTAAATAATTTTTATTAAATTATAAAATAACCACATACATAAATATGATATCATTTATTATCTTCTAATACTTCTATTTTAATAATATTTCAGTAGTATCACTATTTTTTGTGTTAACAGATTCATTTTATTTTATATGTTTTGTTATGTAAGTCATGTTTGATATGGATAGGATGTATTTGATTCATATCAATAATTATATTAAGTTTTGAAACAATATTTTTAATCATAAAATGAAAATTATAATTGAATGGTTACGATGGGGAATGAATCTCATCACGTTCGTGGATACAGCAATCAGTACGTACGCATGAGCGAAAATATCATTATTTTGATGGTGGAATCATATGTAATTGGATGGTATATTAAAAATAAATAATCATTGACATGTTATATTTATTATTTACATCAATTATCCTCATTATTATTCTCATCAAAATAATGAAGCATTGAATAACAAACTACACCACGACGTGGAGACACTAATCCATACATATGCACATATGGTGACATTGTCATTCATAGAATGGATATAATAATGAATATGGTTGTGAAATATTTATAATAATATCATATTATGTATAAGGTACTGGAGTTATTATTTGGGTATGGAAACAAAAAATAAATTGGAAGTGGAAGAAGAAAAGAACTTTGAAAGAGGTGATGAAATTATTACCTCTTCTTCGGGAGCTTCCTTTTTTATTTGATCCAAATGGATCCTTGGATTGGCTTTATGGCCAAATTAAGGAATCTATCATGAATTTTAGGTAGTTTGGAATATAATTGAGTAGTTTTTGGCTGAGACAAGTAGCTTTGGATTGTGATTTTGAGAGAAGTAGAAGTACCTTTTTATAAGAGAGTCGAGGGTCACTTTAGGAAAAGCATGAAATATTAGATTATTATAAAATAATTTTAGGTTTATAATGGCTCAAAATGGATTTATTTAAATGATATGGTGGGGATTGATTGAAATGTTCTGAACAAATAGGTTTTATACATATTTCGGTCACCATATTAAACTTTTCTTTTAAATTTAACTTTTAGTAAAATAGTTTAACTTTTACCATGTCTTCTTGTATTTTTATATTACATGGTTAATAAACTTACTATAAAATGCCAGGAGAACCTCAAGTCATTCATTAGTGACATATCTATCATAATATAATTCCTTTCTGAAAATCTAATATTTTTACGACTATTATATAAGTTAATAAAATATTATTTGTTTTAAAAACTAACTTATGTCAATTTTGACACTATTTTGTATTTGGTATTTTTGAAAGTCATAAAAACATTATTACTTCAAAAAAAATATTTAATCAACCCTAAAATATATTATTTACCTATAATTTTCTTGTATAGAATCAAAACATTCTAATTATATTTATTTATATATATATAAAATCATTTATTTATTTCTTTCGTTAATAAATAAAATATTGCATCATCATTGTGTCATAAATAAATTTAATTATTTAATTTATAAAAATTATAAATAAAATACCATTATATATGGAATATTTTTAGCTTTCTAATGAATATTTATAGTCAAATTTATCTTTTGTATAACCTTATATTAAAAATATTTTAGTTATTAAAATTTTAATTTTACACTTTTAACTCTTATTTAAATATAATAATAATAAATGTCCCAATCTAATAAAGTTGATCAAATAGGGCCATATTTTATTACTAAAGTTGATTTTGGTCGATAAACACTTATACAATAGAATTAGGACATGTGTTAGGGTAATTATAATATCATTTTTACCTTTATTTACCCTATTTACTTTTAACCATGGAAAAAAAATTCCAAAGTTACTATTCACCATAAATTATTTTTATCCTATTGAACCACATTTTACTTATTGATGTCAACTGTGTCTCTTGAATTTTTAAAATTCAATTCATAGAAGTGGTAAAATTACGTTTTATGAAAATTTGCAAACATGCCAAGAAGTTGGGTAAAAGGCGTTAAATAGTTCAATAAAATTAAATATATATATTGTTATTATAAAATGACTAAAATAAATTAAATTGAATTAATATATGTATTATGTATCTATTTTGGCTATAATATCAATTTAAATAAAAATATTATTTATTTAAATAAAACTTTTTTTTAAATAATGACGCGGTGTTTTTCACTATTCATAAAAAATTGAATGTTTTCTGAATATACAAAAAATTCACCCTAAGATAATTTTGATATTCTGAATCCAAAAATGAAGTCCATTTTGAAAAATAAAATTTACAAAATTTTAAAAAGTGTGTATTTATATTCATAACTGATTTTTTACAGCTAGTTTGATTGGTCGTGGTTTGCTTGAACTCGAAGTATTGTATAACACAAGCTATTGTATTATTGAAAGAGAAATTTATCGTGGAGTCTTGGGGTGATAAAAATTCTCTTTTTAGTAACCTAGTTAGGGTGAACCAAATAAAATTATTATTCCTCATGCATGCTTCCACTTCTATTCACACATTATTATAGCAAAGGTAGATAATACTGGTTTGTTTGATGATGGAAAAATATCTAAAGGTGAACTTGTTTTAATACTTCATGCCCTAATTGACCCCCGATCATGTTATTTAACCTAGTTAGGATAACAAATGGTATCTAGGAATAGGTAAATTTTAGTGTTTCTCTCTAAAGAGTTTCAATGTAGGTTTTAAATCATGAATTGATTCTGATCTTTGATGGAATAAATTTTCAAGTATAGAATAATCAGATGTAGCACTAGTTCTAATATTTATGAATGGATTTATTTATAGGAGTGATGGATTTTATTTAGGCCAATGTGGATTTTGGTTCTTTATATAAAGCTAACCAAATAGAATGGGATGTTGATGGCAATTTAATCAATGATTTCAGGTGATCGCAATCCAATGAAGTATATATGAAGGTGATGTTGTGTAATTCATAGCATTCTATGTGGGAAAAGTTTCTTAATATTTATGAGGGAAACTAAAAATTCATATAAAAAACATTTTGGTTCTACGGAAGAAGTATGAGGATCTCAAAATACACCCTGATGAGTATATCGATGTATTATTTGAATGGTGGAAGTTTTTGTGTAAGAAATTCATAGTCTTAGAAAAATTATTGAAGAAGTAAATATTTTAGATCACATATAGATAAGTCTTTAACCTTTATAAAATCCTAATTATTATGTATTAGATGATAAATATCCAAAGGTGTTGACATTAGATAGATTTTATAGTACTCTAGTTTCATATGGGATAAGAAATGATGGTAATGAGTCTGTAGAAAATGATAGGTCCAAAGAGGTGGAATTCAAGGCCATGAATAATGTCACCATTGAATATGGACGAGAATAATAAGAAGAATATATGGATCATGTTAGGTCATTCCTTTCCTTAAATCTGAAAAGAGGAAAAGGAAAGTTCAAATGGAAACTCCCACATGCATGATTTTGATGTGCAAGAGTTGGACATCTTGTAGTAAGGTGACCCAAGAAGTTTCAGAAGATGACGAGGATTAAGATGAAATTCCATTGAAGAATTGTTTAGTCTATGTGAGAGTTAAGAAAATGTTAAAAATAAATTTATTCAAAAAGTATAATTTTCTTTCGCAAGAAAATGAAAGTTCAAAAAAATCTGAGGTTGAATATATTGAGAACTACAAATATCCTATAGGAAATGATATGGTGGAAATTGTCAATAACTCCCTGAAAATTGAATAAATCAAAAATGATGAAAAATAAGTTAAAGAAAAATTTGATCAGCAAGCTAAATTATAAGTTTCAATTGAGGGGATAGATGTTTGAAGACACAAAATGAAGAAATAAAAAAAAGTTTTTTGTGATGCCAAAAATTAAAATACAATAATGGGAAAAGAGAAGTCTCAGTACGATGGAAAAATTCAAAATCTTAAGTCATTAATTCTAGAGAACTCAAAAAAGGTCGGTGAGTACAACATTAAAGTTTAGGAGTTGAAAATTTTGATTGATGATTTTAATAACATAGTGAAATATAAAATAAAACATATTGAATAACTTGAAATGGAATCCATCAGCATGCGCCAAAAAGTTAAGAATCAATAAAAACTCTTGACTCCCAGTATGGAATTTGGAAATTAGATCACTCAAGTGACATAAATGATAGAAGTAGTGAATAGAGGAATAGGAGAAAAAAAGTAACAAAATATTCATATGACAATCCTGGTATGGGTCTTGATCTAAAATATAAAGTATTAATGGTTGAAGGTAGGATACAAACACCCACTCCAAGATTGAATATTGATTTGGGTACAAATAAGTACCAAAAGATTCATAAAAGCCATGGGAAAACTAGTTGTGCAAAAATGAGCCCAATTAATGCACCCTGTAATAGATTTTTGTGTAATGAAAAGATGAGCCACACACAAAATGTTTGTTCCATATTCAAGAAGTAACAAAGGGAGAAATACTGAGAGATTTATCCATATATATCTCAATATTCATGGATATCATTTGTTGGTCACTATTTCATGTGTGAAGGATTCAGACATTTGGAATGATATTTCTCAGGAAAAATGTATAGGAATGAACCAAAGAATAATTAATGTGTTCGTAAGAAGTTGTCCAATGTATCATCAAATGAGCTGAAAATGAAAAATATTTTTAAATCTATGCAAGATGGTTTTGGTCTATCACACTCCAAGGAAGATCAATATTATCAATCCATACCGGGTATGAAGTCAAAAACATGGATCAGAAGAAAAGAGTTGAGTAGGTAGTGGTTTCAGAGATTTCCCTAAAATCATTAGATTTTTTTAGTATATGGATCATTGATAGAATATGCACATTTCATATGATAGGTAAAAATGATCTTATTATAGAAAAACAATATGAAGAGGAATGTTTTGTTAAATTTGAAAATGATGAAGTCCTGAAGATTATTTTCATGGGAAAAGCCAAATTTGGAGAAAAAGAAATGAGATGGGATGATTTCATAGTTGTTGAAGGTATCAGTAATAACTTTCTTAGTTTCAATCAACTATGTGAATTTGGGCATTATATAATCTTTACAAAGAATATATGTTTCATCAAAGGATGAGATGGTTCATCTTTTCAATATGGAAAATAAAGAAAAGGGAATCCCTACCTTATAATTGGAGAATAAGATATGTGATTTTTATCTAGAGAGGAAGAAAAGTGGTTTTGAAATAAATGACATGGCCATCCATCACAACCATCCCTAGAAGATCTGGTCAAATTTGATGTAGCTGGAGTTCTCCCTAAGTTATCACATGATCATACTCATACATGGAATTCCTGTCAATAAGGTAATATTATTATAAATATATACATGTATAAAAACAAAAGATAACTAGAGCGCTTGAATTGGTGCATGCTAATATATGTGGACCTATCTCAAAAAGATATCTTTACAGGAAGTGGTATTAAAATATTTTCATCGATGATTTCAGTAGGATGGAATAGGTATTTTTCATTTCCCACAAGTATGATTTAGTTGGTTGCAAAAAAAAATATCATTAGGAATATGGAAGGATTATTGGATAGATGATTCTAAATCATTGTACTGATAATGGTATGAAATTCAAAAATATTCAAGTGGAATATTATCTTGAGAAATAAGTTATAAATAATCAAGTTTCATTTATAGGAACTCCTCAAAAAAATAAAGTGGTTTATAGGAGAAACAAGATCATAAAAAATGTCTAGAACAATTCTTATTAAAAATGACCTACCAGAGAAATTCTTGAAGGAAGTAGTCTTAATGTCAGTCTATATATAATAGGTCTCTGATACGTCTAAATAAATAAAATACTCTATATGAGTTATGGTATGGGAAGAATCCAACATTTAAATACTTTCCAATATTTGGAAGTAAATGTTTTATTATCAATATTGAGAAACATAGAAAATTTGAATCATATAGAGATGAAGGTATATTTATTGGATATTCAGTAAAAGAAAAATTATATAAATTTATAAACAAGTGTCTTATAACGACAGTTTAAAGTAATGATGTCACTATATTAGAAAATTAATAGAATCTTCAATAACATAGTGAATAGTTACCTGATTAATGTGATTAGGAGGTAAGAACCTCAAGGGCAGTTGAAGTAGAAATAACGATTCATAAGAAGATAATGATGATGAGAAGTAGTAATGAAAATATATATTTTCACGAAAACTATATATTTGAGTTGAAATTTCCATATAGAACATCATTGGTGATCATGCAGCACTAGTTCAAACATAAAGAATGAACTCATTACAGAAGGCATCCTTCCTATCTCAGGTAGAGCCTGAATGTTCTGATGAAGTAGATGAAAACTGGTTTCAAAATATTATTAAAGATATTGAAAAAATTGAGAAGAATCATACATAGGATATTATTTCAAGACTAATATATAAGCATTAAATTGGGGAAAATGCATCTTTCGCAATAAGATAAATGAATATGACACAGTGATTCAAAAAAAACATGATTAGTGTGAAAACAATACTCCCATATAGAGGGTATTAATATTGATTAAACATTTTTACCTGTGGAGAGGCTATAAAAAATATGATTATTATTTCCCATTATGATGCAACGAAGGTTCAAAGATTTCAAGATGGACATAAAGTCAATATTCATAAATGGGGTTCTATAATAATAATTTTATATTGAGAATCCATATAGTTTTCTCATTAATTAATATTAGAATATGGAATATTAGATTAATAATCACTATATGAGTTGAAGCAAGCACTGAGAGCATGGTAATCAAGGCTTGATCAGTTTTTGAAGAATATCATATTTTAGTGTGGTGGAGTTGATTACAATCACTTTTCCAATAATGATAATAATAAATGTATGATAGTTCCGATGTATGTTGAGGACATAATATTTGGTGGATCAGATGAAGGGTAGTGAAAATAGTTTACATAATTCATGAAAAGTGAGTTTGAATTTTCAATTATTAGTGATGTGGACTTTTTCATTACTTTACAGATGACATATTGAAGGAATGGAACATTTATTTCCAAGTCTAGATATTACAAGGAGATTTTTAGAAGATTTAAAATGGATAAATCCAAGGATATGATGTATTTGGGAGCTATCTAGATGAATCAATCTAGATATGATGAAGGCAATGCGGATTATGACACAAAAAATGGGCAGATCATTGGTAGTCTATTAGAATGATAGTGAAAAGAACATATATTTTCCTTACCACATTTAGAGTAGCATGGTATCAAAGTAATCCCAATGAAATACCTTTTCTTGAATTTAAAATATTACTTTGGTATATCAAGGTAATGATGGATTTCATTTTGTTGTATAATGAAAAATATCAACAAGAGATATTGGGATATACAGATGCAGATATGGATGGTTCAAGAGATGATAGAAAATCAATATCGGGTGGTGCATTCAATCTTATAGGATTTGGTATTTCATGGATAAAAAATAAAAAATGTTATAATTCATTTAGAAGTGAAGAATTTTAATATATTACAGACACTCAATCTTGCATGTAGTTATTGTGGATGAAGTAGTAGATTGATTATATGGGAATTAAAGTGTATCCTCTGATTGTTATCCACTGCAAAAAATCAATTTCTATAAATCACAGAAAAAATATAATACATCAACTAAGGAAAAAATCACAATTAAATAAAGTATCATTTTAAAAAGGAGAAGGTGGAGCATGGTCCTGTGAAGTTGGATTAAATACCTAAAGAACTATAGGTTGCAGACATTATGAAAATGGCCTTACACAAAGTTGCATTTGAGTGGAATCAATTATGTCTTTGATTTTATTCATCTCTCCACACATAAAAAAGTGTGTATGTGGGACCCCCTCTCCCTAAGGTATGGTGTTATTTTTTCAAAATGTTTATTTGTGTCATTTTCCCTATTATAGACCACAAACTAGTGAACTTTAGGTTCGTTGAACTAGGGGGAGAAATTGTGGTTATAAAAGGGTGAGAAATGTCTTATTCAAGATAGGGGAGAAGCTAATTGGGGGAGAAGTGAACTAGGGGTTTTCAAATATGATGATTATAAATATGATTAATCAAAGGTTATATGTCATGATATCTGGGGTTAATGGTAATAAAAGTTTGCTACTTTGGGAATGAAGTTATTCACTGATGAAATTTGCATGCTACCCTTATTTTGCATGCTGATCATGGATCATTTGGGCTTAAAGTGTTTGTTGAGTAAATAAATGATCACTATCTAGTTCTTAAGAAGTAAATTTTGGTAGAATATGGGAGAATATTCAATGAGGTATCAAAATGTGAAGCGTTTTCATCAAACCTAAAGGGGGTATTATTAGGAAAAAATCCCTCAAGGTGTCACTGTAATTATTTGAAAAAGTATGTGGGCACAGAAAATTGTGGAGTTCCAGTATGGTTTTGGACTAGGTATGTTGAAAATTTTCCAAGATATAGGAATTTATTCCCTTTAATATGTACATAAAATTATGTACCTATGGTGGTGTCTTTTTTCCAGAATTTCCCAAATCTTTGGGATCTAAAATTTCGAGGATGGCTCAATCATCAGGAAAATTGTTTTCCAAAGAATGCCACATAAAAATATCATAAAGGTATGATTATTTTAAATATTCGGTTTGGTGAAGGGAGATTCATGAAAGTGTGGAGCATTTAAAATGCCTGAAGGGTTGAAGGTAAAGCTCTGTGACTATGAGAAGCTTTATGATAGGGAAAATTTCCTGGTGCTTTTCCAAGTTAGGGAGTTCCACAAATAAGTATGAAGAGCTTTTCAAAAAGGTTGTGGTGATCATGGAAGCTTCTTTAATGGGATTTAATTCCTATAAATATCTTCTAATCACCTAATTTGAAAAGATAAAGCCTTAATAAAAATCCAAATGCCCTAAATTCACGAATGTGATTTGCGTAAGTTTTCTGTTGTGAAATTTTTTTTGAAGAAAGGAAGTTCAAAAATGGTATAAAAGTTGAATGAATGTTTTAATAATTGAAAAATTATTGAAGTTCTTGAAGGATATAAAATTTTGATTAAAAATTATGATCTTATTTAAGTCTATGGAATCTTTGGAAAAGTGTTTGAGCTTCAAGAAAAGATGTTTCTTTGCGAAGGTTTTTTGAGCTTCCTGAAAGATGTGATATTTGAGGAAATTGTGTTGTTCATGAAGGTAGTATACACTTATAAAAAATAGGGCAGTTTCATGATGGATATGTGATATTTTTTAATTCATTGAGATTCATAAAATTATTCAAAAAGTATTTCTAAGTAAATATATTGTAATGTGGTATTCATCAAGTGGACAAAATTGAACTTAATGATGCACCAAATGAGGTGTAAAACATATTGATCCAAGTTATCAAAAGAATAATAATATAAGGGTGTGGTGATAACACTTTAGTTAAGAGAGTGGTGATCTTTCAATTGTAAATGGATGTAAACTATGAGGGACAGTGTATCAGCTCTGAACATTACAAAGGTAGGGAGCCTGGGTATAGAAGTGATCCAACCCAAACCTTATTTTGGCAGTGAGACGTACAGTATTGGGAACATTAGAACATTGTCTTTGTATAATCAGTGTGTTTATCACAGTGAGGGATAACCATGTAAAATTTTTATTTTTCATTCGTGCATTCACTTCTATTCATACATTTCTAAAAGAAACGGGGATGAGAGGGGGTTGATTAATGATGAAAAAATATCTGAATGGGCGGTTAATTTTAATTTTTCATATGCTAATTCACCCCCAATCTCTATGTATTTAAATTATTTGGGATAAAAAATAATATCATGGAAAAAATTCTTGTTCCCAAATGAATGAGGTAAAATATATTTAGCATAAACTTCATAATTCATGAATGAAAACGAAACAACTCAATATGATAAAATAATATTTTTTGAAAGAAAATTATTTTGGGAAAATCAGTGAATTTGACTTATAAATCAAGGTGGAAAAATGAATTTACCCAAAATAAAAGTTAATAAATTTTCATGGATTTTTAATAAACCTTAGAAAAATATACACACTAAAAATGATGTTAAATAGGGATAACCCAAGAAAATGTGATGGGTTTTAGAATCCCTTTACCATTAATTCCTCTTTATTTCATCACTTTTCCACCTCCTAAATAATAAACATGTGTTTTTTAAAACATAGTTACAAAAGTGAATTGTGTTCATTTGTTCCACTATTTATCCTTTGTAATTATTTTATTCTAATTTATAATACTCTTTGTTAAATGTGAATTGTTGTTATATCATGTTTTCTTTAAATTTTCTAATATTTTTCGATGTTACTATTTTTGTTCAAAGAAATTTATACATTAGTTGAATTAATTATGGGATGTTAAAAATTATATTTATACCTATAAATATCATAAATACATTACTTAAACTAACCAGAGGGTTGGATATAAAAATTGGGAATGGTAATGACTTTATTGGAGATTAACTTATCATTGACGGGACATTGTCGAAATAGTGGGAATGAGAAGATTGAAATTTATATATGTTTAAATTATGATACATTCATTTGGTTAAAACTATTAATATAATAATAAAATACTACCTAATTAATTTTATAAGATGTTTTGGAAAGAAAATGATGAAAATTAAATAGAATAAGAAAAATATATATGAGTTGCTAGAAACTTACACTTTCCTCGGTATACATTCTATTGTATGAAAACAAAACTACCTTGATGTTTGGAGTTTAATTACAAAAAAATGACCCAAATTATTCTAATGAGATTGAGAGATATTATTTGGTAAGAACTCTATATTTTGAAAATGAGATAGGAGTGGTTTTCTAAGTGGAGGGGTGGGATTATTTATACTTGAGGAGATGGATATTTTTAGAATAAAATATCACATAAAATATTGTATCCATGGTAAAACATGTAATAGAGGATTTTTTAAAATATAAATCATATATAAATATAATTTTTTTTAAGAATTTAATCCATTTTATAATTTTAATTAATTATTTTATTAAAAAGGAAGGTGGAAAAGAAAGATAAATTGTTATTTTAAGGGTTTACTTTTGACTTCAGGTCTTGGAAAATGATTTTTAGGTTTTTAAATTATGTTTATTAAATTTTCATTACTCATTTATGAAATTAATTATATCATATTTAAACTATATGTTATAAAAATTATTATTTCATTATTACATAATGAATTGTGTAATTTAAGAAACATTAGTTATGTGAAAAAACTATATTTTTACTATTCACCTAAAAATTGAAGTATTTTAGAAAATTACAAAAAAATGACACTTAGAAATTTTCAACGTGATGATTTCAAAACATATATTCATTTTATCAAAATAAATTAATAACATATGTAATTTTAATTTTTAATATAAAATTTTTTATTTTCATAAAATATTTAAAATACCTGTTATTAAAAATGTGGTTTTATTTTCAATGAGTTTTTTTAATCTTCATATTTAATTTTCTGAATTGTAATTTTATATTTAATTATAATACTCACAATAAATATGATTGATAAAACATTGTTATTTTTAATTTTAAATTATAATTCAAAAGATCAGGTTACTATTCCCCATTGTCAGGTTACTGTTCTCAATGGTCAGGTTACTATTCTAATAGTCACATTACTATTCCAAAAGTTACATCACCTCTTATAAATAACATTGAATCATTTCACTCAATATTCAATAAAATTTCTCCCAAGGTTTAATATTTTAATTTTTTAAGATCTTGATTGGTTTATTAATAATTTATTTCATTTCTATAGTGTTGGTCGTGGGGGTGATGATTCTAGTTCATTGAGGCAATACATATTTTCCCATTTTATATTTCATATTTTATACTTTTTTCCAATTATAATGTCTAGAATTGTCATTGGTTTTGTGGATAAATAATGTAATGATATTCATTAATGAATTAAAGTGTTGTTGGTTTCTCTATGTTATTTATGCATATAATACTTATATAATATAATATAAAACAAATTTATTTGTGAAACAATTATCATTTAAATGTAATGGGTTATTACATTCCCCCTATATAAATTTCATCCCATAACTTTCAATTCATATTATCATTCTAGAATAGGTGGGGGTACTTCTGTTTCATTATTTCTAATGGTTCCTAGGTCACCACTTCGTACTTATGGTTCAGCAAAAGAACCATGACTGGGTGAGTTTTCCTGTTACATAAAACGTTGTCTCTAAGATCCAAGATCTTCGCTAGATTATCTTCATAAGAGAGGTTATTCTACAGTTGTACAACCTTCAATGTTTATGTGAGGTGTTGGGTTTTTACTTCCTCGGGAATGATATGTGGAATGTGTCATGAACTTAGGCCATATTTTGAGAAAGTGAAAGCCTATAGGCCACTAATCATATGCAATTAAGGATCCCAAAGGATCCAATGTACCTAGGGATAATATTCTCTTTCATTTAAAACTACATGAATCTCTTCCATAGTGATAGTTGAAGGAAAACATTGTCACAATATTCAAAATCCAAGTCCCATCGACGGTTGTCAATATAGCACTTTTGAGGGTGATAGATGATACTGAAATTCAATTCAATATTAAAATAATGTTGAAGAGTTCTCTAGAATTTAGATGTGAAACTTGGATCATGATCTAAGATGATTGATAGTGGTTCTACATACAGCCTCAAAAATTACATTACAAAATATCTTTACAAGTTATTTAAGTGAGAAATATTCTCAAATAGTGATGATGTGCGTGGTATTAAGGAGTCGATCCACCACTACCCATATCACATTGTTTCATTTGGATTTCTTCAGGACACCAGGGAGAAATTATATAGTGACATTATATCGTTTTCATGTGGTAAGATTCAATGGTTGCATCATCCATTTAGAATTCTATCAGTCTACTTTAACTTTCTAGCATGCTAAGAAACTTGAAATATAATCTGCAATCTCCTTATTCATGTTTTCCAAGCAGAAGTTATCTCAAATATCATGCTACATCTTCGTACTTACAGGATAGATAATAAAAGGTGAGATATGTGCATTATCCCAATGCTCCTTCTATATATCAGGTAAAAAAGGAACATAATGTCTAGTTCAGAATGAAATGACATCATCCTAATGAATGTATAACTCAAGTAGTTTCTATTCCTTTACATATTTAAACTTGTTTTGAATCACTGGATCATACCTTTATGCCTGCTTGATACTCTCTTGGATATATGGGTGGGAAATAATTTTGGAAAGGTATGATATATTCCATAAAATTATTATTTCCAGATCCATACCATGCATATCCATGAAGATAGGTTCTTTATCAATCCAGATAATGGATAAAGTATGAGTTTATTTTCTGCTAAAATCATCTGCAACCCTGTTTTCCTTTCCCAGATGGTGGTGAATGGAGAAATGAAAATCCTAAATTATCTATAATCACATTCTTGGACACGTTTTGATCTCATTCTATGTGAATATATACTTTTTACTCTTTTGATTAGTTTATATGTCTTACTTCTCACCATAGATGTTGTATTTCCATATTTTCTAGACAAATATCACCGACGCTAAATCTATATAATGTGTTGAGTAATTTTTCACATAAATATTCAAATTTCACGAGGAACATGATATCAATTTATCATTCTACATTAGTATAAAAACTAATCCTTTATTTTAACAATTGTTGTATATCAAAAAATAGTCTTTTGTTATTGGTAGTGTGAGTACAAGAACAGTGGTTAACCTCTTCTGGAGCTCCTTAAAGTGTTCCTCACATTCATCTATTAATACATATTTTACCCCTTGGTATTTTAACTTATTTATCAGGATATACAATCAAGAAAAATTTCTCACAAAATTTCATTAATACCCTACTAATCCAAGAAAAATATGTATTTCTGTGATACTAGTGGGTCTGGCACATCCCTAAATTTATTTTTTCTTTGATGGTTCTATAGAAATTTCCTAAACTATGATCACATTCCCCAATAGTGTGACTTGAAGCATCCAAAAGTCCCACATGATAAACATAACATTCATTTTATCCTTCATTAATATCACATGTACAATCCTGAGATACTCTTAATGTTCCTCCTAGAACTTGGAGTAAATTAAAATATTGTTGATAAACACAAACAAAAATTTGTTGAGGTGGTATCTAAAGAATCTATTCATTAAATCCATGAATATTTTAGGGTAATTAGTATGAATGAAGGGTATCACTATGAACTCATAAAGTCCATACCTTGTACAAAAATATGTATTCTATATATATTCAATCTTTACCTTTTGTTGATGATATCTAGAATGAAGATCCAACTTTTACAATTACTAAACTACACATAGTTGATCGAAAAATTCATTAATATTTGGTAAGGGATAACCTTTTATGGAGATATTTTGAATATTTTGGTATTAGATACACAAGATCATTGATCCATCCTTTTTCCCTATAAAGGGAACTAGTATACTACAAGGAGATGGACTATGGGCATATGAACCCTCTTTCAAAAAGTTATTGTAGATACTTCTTTAACTCCTCTAGTTAAATTGTGAAAATACTATATGTGAATTTTGATATAAGAGTAGAACTAGGTATAAGATATATTGAGAACTCTACCACATGATCTGGGGAAGTTCGGTTAATTATTTGGGAAATACATCAGTGTATTTCCTCACAATTGGAATTTCTTCTAGGGATAACTTCCATTGAATCAACCATTTGGGTAAGGTATTATTATTCATATATAATCAATACTTGCAAAATTGAGGAATTTTTCAAAGGATATTCATGATCTTCCTTGCATTTTTAGTGGATTATGGGATAGTTTTCAATATAAAAAGAGATATCCTACTCTCAGTGTTTTATGTGTTTTCTATATAACGAGAGCCAATCCATGCCCAGTATAACATTTAATTCCACCAAGGGAAGAATTAAGAGATTTTACGGAAGAATATTCCCACATATGCAAATAATATAATATTCCAACATGTGGGTTTCAATGATCACACCACTATGTGATTTTATATATATCTCCACTTCAAGGTATTAGGGATTAGATTCAATAGTTCTAGAAAACATATAGGATATTAAGGAATGAGTATAAATATAATCAATTACAAAAAATCACTAGTGAGTAAATAGGAAGTCTACATTTTATTAATTCATTTTCACGCTCCACATCAGTAGTAGTGATGGAATAATATTTCCTTTTCTCTTTTTGATTTGGTGGTTTCTGACACATATTACCATGAAGTACCCATGGTTTAGTGAACTATCTTACACATTTCCCCTGATCTATAGTGTAGAATCATTGAACCATGGGTGGTTCATTAGGAGGATCCTTCCTTTAGTCTGTCATATCGATAGTTTTCTTCATGTCTCTTCAAAATTAATGAGTTTGGTGGCCTTCTCTCCAATACATGAAGCATTTAGCAATCAATTTGAGCTGATTCCAATGATTTTTCTTCCCATATTACTGTCATGAGGGTGGTTTGATCCACATTCAAACTTGTTTATTATACCCACCATCTTCAAAATTTATTTTTCTCTTCATATCTTTATAAACATGGGACTATTCCTAAAACTCCATCTCCAACTTGAAAGAAAATCGATACACTTCTTTATAACTCTTGAAGCCTTGAATTTTTATGTCCATTTAAAGTGTGGTTTTAAACCACTGAAAGATCTATCTATTTTTCAATAATTTTTTATATCAAAACTTGGGGTGTATCTTTAGATCCTTGTGAATTTTTCCTCATAATCCATGACGGATTCCATTTCCTTTTTCGTCATCTATATGAATTATATATCCATATTTTTTTGAATATTTTGATGTAAATACTTATTAAGAAATTTTTCCTTAATGTCTTCCCACTCCATATCTTTCATTTTATCCTTCATCATGTTGTGATTTATCAACACCCACTATTGTTCAGCTTCTCCTTCAAAATGATAAAAGGAGTAAGTAACTTTCTACTTCTTAGAATAGTGGATTACATGAAATATCTTTCCCATTGAGTTAACCCACTATTCCGCAATAAGTGGATTAGAATATCTGCTAAGTGTTAGGGGTCATTACCACAAAAAAATATCTATTAAAAGTTTATACTTCTTTAAATAAGGGATATGTTCCATGTGGTTCTGGTTCTTGTTCTTATCCAGAGAGATCTAGGTAATAATTTCTAAAAAAAATTGAAATCCACCGCCCATATCATTGGGGATGTTGTTCATAAAATCATCGCATTGTCCCTCACATAGGTTTTTGGCTTCATTTATTCTGGTTTCTACAATTTTCTAGAATAGAATAGGTTTTAACAAATAATTCATTAAAAAATCAATATATAATTTATATTATATCTTAATTAACTCTAAATTTATATTTTATGGGATCGCTATATTTATCCTTTTTCTAAAAAAAATATTCCTCAATGTTTACATATACTTAAATATATATTATGTTTTTAATTATTGTTATCTAATCATAATTGAGTGGAGGTATGATTTTTTTGAGCCACACCACAATGGAAAAATAAAAAATATGTTTTAAACATTTTAATCATTAATTTCTAAGTTTCATTATTTTTACCATTTTGGGTTTTTACTATGATAAATAATCTTTTTAACCTGTTTACTTTATACATTAAATCAAAAATAAAATGACCCATATTCGATAATTTATACACACTAATAATAAATATTATATATTACTAATAATATATATATCCTATGTGTGTTGGAAATTAAATTTAACTCAAGCGCATGTAACATACAAAAACACTAGAATAACCATAACCGCGCTAACAGATCTTTCATTATTTCAGGGTCAATATATTCATTATAAAAGATCAATTATCCATAAATAAACTATATTTTTTATTTTTTTAACATTTTAATTTAACTTGGCTTTAGATAATATTTTTAGTAATTTTAAACAATTTAATAAAATATAATTCATCATAAAATAACATTATACTCAATTTTGACATTATTCACTTAAATTGAATTTTAAAATATAAATTCTCTGATGAAATTAGAATCTATTATGTTCACACATAGAAAACATGATATATTTTCATCAAATCACATGGCTGGTCAAGCATGATCGTGTAGGGACCTATATGTTGATCCAAAATCCAATGTGGTATGTGATTTTGAAATCTATTTTTAGTTTTTTAGTCCTTTTTAAATCTCTTAGATAATTTTCAATCACCTGGTGGAATTAATCACCACTATGGGTACCTCATCCTATTCACCTACTTCTCTGGCATGCTCACATGGTGCATCCACTAGGTCTCTAGTGTCTTGGAACATTTATCTCTTTTTGTTTCCCTAGAAGTCATTTCTGGGGATATTCTCCTTTTAGGATTTATTCTAATAATTATTTTATTTTGGTAGTATTCATGATCTCATCAGTATTAATAATCTAATTAGATAAGGAATTAAAACTCTCTGTGTGTTGTATTGATAAAATTCCAAAAAAATAAAGGAATAAAGACTTATTGTAATTCATAGAGAACTCATCACAAAAATATTATAATTATAATGAACATCAAAAATAAAATATGAGGTGAGGGAATTTAAATAATTTCCCATTATCATTGTGGTAATGTCTACGCTTTGAAAATTTGATCTGAATTTGTGATCATTGATCTATCTAGCACAAGGAATGTCACGTGGATCATAAAGAATTATTTGAGACCATTTATAGGGTTTCATTGTTAATGGATAACCCTGGATAGGACACATAATATTGTATTTGTAGAAAAGGTCATGGTTAAAGGGGTCAAAACATGGTAATTCAAATAAAATCCAAAAAAATTCTCAATCCAAGTCTTGAATCCTAAACATGAATATTAATTAATCCTTATAAAAAGATACATTCTAAACACAGTCATGGTCTAATAATTTCCATTCATGAATTCATTTATAAGATATTAAATATTTTAATATGCATTTATGAAAATAATATATTTTATATATTATATGTATTTCAAATTCCTGCAATTCAATAAAATGGAATTATCCCTATGACTATCTTTATAAATGTTATTAAAAATATTCAAATTTATTATTACAAAATTTGTGGTTCTTAAAATATTATTATTATTTTCACAACTAATATTTTGTATCTGTGCTTCCTTGATTTTGAAACATTACATAACACAATTGAATCATAGAATCCACCATCGAATAAGTGTCACCAAAAGTTTTAATTTTTTTTCTTCCACTTTTTTTGGATCTTCAGTAGTATCATTATTATTAAATGAGTAATTCATTATACTCTTCTAATTGTAGGCGAGTATCCCTATCACTCATGTCCCATTATCTTTTAGTAAAATGTTTTCTCCGTATTTCTCTTTCTTCCACTATCAATTATAGGAATCAACGAGTGTTCTATTCAAAATATTTTATTTGATCATACAATATTTTCTAACTCATAAACCCTTGGGTTTAGTATTCATTGGTTTTTTGGATGGTAATCACTCAAACTCTTCTCAACACCAATATACTTAGGGATTTCTCTCATTAAGGTGTCATTATTATGCCATTGTTTTATAACCATAATAATTTTACTTAAATTTTTATACATTAAAGTCTAGTTAGGAAATTATCCTTTTGAAATTTATTTCTTATTCTTCCTTTAAGATATACTTTTATTAAAATAAATCAATGTAGAATTTCATTTATTTCTTTTTACTTCATAGAAAAACTATTATTACAATATAAATAAAAAAAATTCTATTATCCATTAAAAACATAAATTCAAAATTCCTCCCATCATTATTTAATGATTTAGATTTCCACAAATATTAAATATCATATAAATATTTGATTAAACTCAACATAGACACATTTAGTAATTCCTATAATCCATTGATGATAAGTTGATTAATCATAAAATCTAATTTACAAGATGTTATATCCTCTTTAGTTTGTAATGCATATTTATTTGAGAATCAAACATTATAATGATCCAAAAAAGGTTTTATTTAAGAATTTTACTCTTAGTCTGCTATTTTTTTTATTAGTTTAAGATCTATGAACTTACTTTAATTTTCCAATCAATTTTTCAGAAATATAAATCAATTTTCTAAATTTATTTCCCCCTTATCTTTCTATATCTCAATGTATTATTATACATAGCCTCTACTATTCCATTTAGAAAATACTTAAAATATTATATTAAAAGATATTATAAATTTCACTTCATTTTGGAAGGACGAAAATAGAAAAATTCCTAGAATTATAGAGATATATATTAAAATCGGAAGAAAACATCAGTAATAGAATATTTTAAAAATAATAAAATACTAAATTTTTCTATTTTAAATTATTAACTCAACTTGGTGTAATTAATCAAGAAAATGGAGCTTGTATTCAATTAATTAAATAAAATAATATTCCAATAAAAAGATGAACCAATATATATAAAGAACTACTAATAAAATATATTTGCATGGTCTTAAAAAACTCAAGATCTATGTGAGCATACCTGGAACCATTACTCATATGTTTTATTTGATGCCAATTTTTATAGACATTCGATAGATACATTTACCATTGAGATCACTAAAAGTGGGAGAATTAGTGATTATTTTTTTATCACTAAATATTGGAACTTTTCCCATGATTCTGGTTAGTTTGGGGATGTCCAATAAATCCTGACATAATTATGAAAAATATAAGGGAAAATATATCATGATTGTAAGGAAGGAAAACATAATTGATTATAAGGTTCACAAAATTTAGCTTGAATGTGAATTAACATCATGTATAATGGTTTTTAGCATGTTATTAACTTATCCCAAAAATATAATTATATTTATCATATACTATATGGTCCTATTATAAAATCTTATCACCCATTTATTAATAATCATTCATTATTTTTATTTTTTCTTGTGTCAATTTCCTCATTTTCTCATTCCTTATTTGTCATGAATTTTCTAGTTCTTACACATAATATGTAGTTCTATCATCTACAAAATAATAATCAAGACATAATTATCATATTAATTATTTAATTATACTTATATATTATCTATTTTATGTGGTGATGAAATGAGAGTCAAATCGCTTTATGAAGGCAATGGTCCACATGTATATGAACGATGTTACCACCTTTGCGTCAGTGAAAAGAAAAGTCAGAAAATGTAATATATATATATATATATAATATTTACATAATGATATATATGTCATTAATATCATAATTATATCATTTATGTCACATATAGTTGTTAACTTTATCATTATCACCTTCTATATGAAGCATTAGTGAAAGATGAATCACATCGCTTCGCAAGGTGGTAATTGTTGTATACTAGAGAGACATTATCATATATCCTTTAAATAGAAGGTAATAATATATATATATATATATATGATATAATTAATCCATAGGTATAAATATGTTATAAAGATCATATATATATTTTATTTCCATCATCATATCCAATTGTGAAAGGTGGTAATTGAATAACGATCAACATCGGTTCGCAACACAGTATTCGTCCATACACATGAATTATAATTTCATTTCTCATTTGATGAAAATGTGTGAAGTTTTAGGTTATACCCTTAACATAATCACATATCAGTATATGGAATATACTAATGTTGTTATATCATCGTTGTTTTAAAATAACTGTTGGAGGTGGAGAATGAAATAAGATGAAGACACTTGTTGAAGAAGAGTACCTATTCTTTGGGTATACTACTTTGGTTTACACTAAATCTTTCTTAGGTTGGATTTATTTCAGAAATAAGGCTTCCAGGATGAGAGGAGGGAAGTTGGGAAGTGATTTCTATTGGGATTGTCTAAACCAAAGAGGTCTGATCGTGTGAAGAAGTAAGGGGAGTGTGTCAAAATATTCATTATTAGTACTTTGCCAAAATAGGCATTTAGTGGTGGGTTTTTTTATTTAGCGGTGGTTTAAACAATCGCTAAAATTTTTTGCGGCAGTTTTGGAAAATTGTCGCTAAATCATGTGTTGGCAATCAATTAGTGGTGTTTTTCAAAACCACTACAGAACTATTTGGTGACGGTTTTTTAAAATTAAGGTAATCATTTAGAGGCAGTTTTTTTGTTTTTCTATTTTTAAATTTTTTTTGGTATTATTATTTTTTCGCTTAATAGTGTTTTAAACCACAATTAAATCATTCTGCAATGGTTTTGGAAAACTGATGCTAAATCGTGTTTTGATAATTAATTAGCGGTGGTTTTTCAAAACCGTTGTAGAACGATTTTGTAGTGGTTTTTTAAAATCGGGGGAATCATTTAGCATGGGTTTATTTATTTTTTAATTTTATTTTTTTATCTAGTCTATTTTTTTATTTTTTATTTTTTTATTTATTTTTGTTTATTTTTGTTTATTTTTTTATTTTTTTATTATTTTTTTATTTTATTAATTTTTTTCAAATTTATTTATTGTTTATTATTTATTATTTGTTTATTGTTTATTATATTTATTATTTATTATTTACTATTTATTTTGTCTCTTAATTAATTAACTAATTAACTTATTTATTTATTTATTTATTTATTATCATGCACGCATGTACATGCCCATACCTCTTGCTTATTCTCCAAAGACTTTACCACTCTATTAGGCTCTTCATTTTGTGACTAAAAAGAATTTAATATACTTATATATATATATATATTGATGGAAAAAATAAATCGTGCATACCAAATAGATACAACCTAAATAATTATTAATCAATAATTATTTATTAATTATTAATTATTAATATTTAATAATTACTAATTAAAAATTAAAAATAAATAAATAAAATTAAAATCAATAGTATATATATATATTTTTTAATAAATAGTAAATAATATATTGTAAATAATAAATAGTAATCAACAAATAATAAATAATAAATGATAAATAACTTATATATAATATGTAATACATAATACATAATATATAATATATCACATATGATATATAATATATAAGTAACGTACAAATAATAAATTAATTTAAAAATAAATTTATATATGATAAATAAATAATAAATTAATAGACAATAGATAATAATTAATAAATAATGAATATATAACAAATAAATAATTGATTATATGTTAACAATAAATTAATAATATAATATTAAATTAATAATAAATTAATAATTTATGTATAAACAATAACGAAATACTGAATAAATAAATAGTAAACAAATAAATAAGAAATAAATAATAAAATAGTAATGAAAAATAAATAAGACGTTAATAGTAAATTAATAATAAATAATGGTAAATTAATAATAAAATAATAATAAATTACAAATAAATTAATATCTAATGTATTCACAATAACTAAATAATAAATAAATTATAAATAAATAAATAATAAAATAATAATGAAATATAAATAAATAATAGAAAAATAATACATAATTAATAAATATTACATCAATAAGAAATAAAAAACAAATGAATAATAAACAAATAAATAGTAAATAAATAAAAATATTTAAAAATATTTAATTAATTATTTAAATATTAATTATTTAAAAAATAATAATTAATAAATTATTAAACTACTAATGAATAATGAATAAATAAATAATAAATTATTAATTATTAATTATAAATAATAAATGTTAAATAATAAATGAATGATAATAAATTATAAATTATAAATTATAAATAACAATCAATAAATAGTAAATTATAAATGAATATTGAATATTTATTTAATAGTAATTTAATAATAATAAAATCAATAATAAATAAAAATTATACATAATACATAATACATAATAATTGAATAAATACAAAATAATAAATAATAAATAATAAATAATAAATGGTTATAAATATCTATAAATCTATATACATATAACAGAATTTATATAAATATATATAATCACATATTTATGTAACATAAATATTTTTAAATACACTATGATATATAATAGTATATTAATATAAATATAATTATATATATATATATAATCAGAAGTAAATATAAATATCTGTTTATATTTACACATATATGTTATAAAAATATGTAAAGATAAATATGTCTAAATATTTACCAATGTATATAAATATACACAAATATTCATAAATTCATATAAACATATATATATATAATTGATAATAAGTTACCATAAAGGGGAAAGCATGATAATTGCAACACCATCGAATCAATAGGAATGTAAATTAATAGAATAAAATCATAAACAACATAAAAATAATATGAAGACACTCTTAAATGAAGATGAAATCTCATCAAATTTGTATGGTATATATATACTTAAATTTATTTAAATATATTATATTTTATATAGTAATATTTCTTTACATATAATAGAATATAAATATAAATATAATTTTTTTTCAATACATAGGTGTGTGTATATATAAACATTATCTATATATGTGTATGTATATATATATTTATTCAAATAGTTTTACTATAACTTCATGTATATATTATATTTAATGATAAGGATATATTTATATAAATATACATTTGTATATGATTTATAGAAACAAAAATTGTCATATATATGTATTTACTTACATATATTAGAATATACGCATGAATATAAATTTTTTTATTGACACACGCATGTTTATATATAAAAATTATTTGTATGGGTATATATATACTTATTAATTCATTTTTGTAAGGTAAATGAAATCAATAATTATTTATTTTAAATTAAATGAATAATACATATTTATTTCAATATAGATTATATGTTTAAAAAAATATTTTTATGTAAATGTGTACTTATACAAGTGATTTATTATAAGTAAATATAATAAAATATGCATATATTTAACTATAAATAAAACAACATTGTGAAAAATGATAAAAATTCAAAACCATAATATCAATATGATTGTATATCCTGGGAATACATTTAGTCCCCACTGAAAATAACAAAATAAGACCACCTTAAAAGTGGTTAGAGTTCCATTGAATGTTAAAAAATTAAGATACCCCAACTAAAAACACAGTTTTTTAGGCCATTTGGCCTTTTGGCCTCGAAAATATTGTCTAGCGTTTCTATTAATCACCAGAGCATGGAGCTCAATGTAGCATTCAATTTGATATGTGATAGAGTCCAAACAGACACCAAAATCAAAATTTATTGTTTTTTGAAGTTCATGTTTGATTTACAACTTTTCTTGAAACTTTACTAAATTATATTCTTTTGATTATTAGAAAATTTAAATCTAATGTTGTTTTAATTAATTTAATAGACTTCGATTTGAATGGTTATGGGGCTAAAACTGACTCTCGGATCAAAAGTTATAGTCATTTGATGTCGAAGTCTAATTTATAACTTGTTCAAGATTGGTTTTATATTTCGAATGATCATTAAGTAAAAATTATAAATATTAATTTATTAAGACTTTATAATTAATTATAAGTATAAATAATAAACTTTATATCATAGTAAAAAATTATGAATATTTAATAATTACATTCTTTTATTTTTCCTTTAATTTAGCTCCAGTGGTTTTTAAATCAATGTTATTTCCAGAAGGTTTTTTTAAAAATAAATTGCTGCAAAAAATGAATTTAAATTTTTTTTGAAAAAAAATAAAAAGGAAATGAAAAAAATTAAAAACAATTAATTGGTTTTGAAAACCAATGTTAAATTGGTTTTCCCTATGGTGTGGAAGGTAAATATTACATAAAGTGGCTCCAAAATTTATAATTAAAACACTTAAACACATGATTAAAAAAATTAACATCAAATTTTCCTTATTTTTTGCCATTTTTTTCACTACGGTAACCAGTTTTCTAACATAGGTGATTTATCTATTAATATGAATTAAAATTATCCTTATTAGATAATTTAGAAATACTGATTCTAAATTTCAAATCTAATTTATCAAAGAAAAAATATATTTTTGTGGGAAATTTATTTTAACCCAAGTGTATATAACTTGCAAATACACTACTTTAACCTTAACCATGCTCATATAGTTTTTTCTAATTAGGGTTCAATATACTTATTATCAAAGAAAATTGGGTTCATTAGTGGACTATAGTTGATATTTATTATCATTTCTAAACAAATTGGCATAAAATTGGTTTTTTAGAAATTTTAAATCATTTAATAAAATATCATTTATTATAAAATACCATTAATGTCAATTTTGATATTATTCATTGAATTTTAACTTAAAAAAATCTAGTCAGTGATTGAATTTTAATATATTAAGTTAAAATATAGGTAATATTGTATATTTATCAAAAAATAATATAATATAATAATTCATTGAATTTAATTCACTTTTAGTGTATTTAATATCATTAATTTTACTTGATTTTTAACTAAATAATTACACTGTTGACATTTTAAGAGAATTTTAATTAATTATTTCATCTCTAAAAATTATAGATAAATTATTATGATAACAGAAACTCTATTATATTTCAAAATAATATGTATAACTAAACTAATTTTGTTTTTGTTCTTATCCCAAAGCATTAAAGATATTTAAAGGAAGAAACACATCTTTTTTGTCTTTTTCATTACTTAACTTATTATATGGGTCATATTCAAAGTATAGTGGAAATTAATTTCCATATTTTAGAGACTTTGATGTAAAGGGTCTAAATAAACTCATTAAATACAATTTATATAGTATTTTAATTCCTTTTCACTCTTATCATTCTAATTTAGCCCACGGGCAAACCTCTTTTTACCTTAAAAGTGATAATTAATTTTTACTGCATACACTATTCATTTTGGTCCAAAATTAAGTACACATCATTAAAAATTAAAAATTATTATTATTTTAAATATTTAATTAATTTTTCCAAATTCAATTCGAAGAAGTGGAAAATTTTAATTTAAAATTAATCATGCATGTGTGATGACAAAGCGGATTTTTAAAGTGAAAATGTTCAAACATTTGCAAATTTTTTATATATAAATTCGATATGAAAATGATTATAATGACCTAAATTAAATTAATTGACAAAAATGAATTAATTTTAATTTAAACACAATTCAAAATATAAATTAACATAATAATTTGTTTAAATAAAAAGGTAGTTTTTAATTAAAATTTAGTTTTTTCAATATTCATAAAAAAATGAAACATCTTAGAAAAATCAAAAAACAATTACCCTAATATAATTTTGGTATTCTGATTTTAAAAATAAATATTATTTTTTCAAATAAATTTTATTAAATTGTTAAAAAAATTAAATTATGTTCACAATGCGTGACTAATCCGTCTTTTAGAAAAATATGGTTTTTTAGAAAAAACTTTCTTTCTCATTTACATGATTATTATTATATTAATAATAAATTAATGGATAATAAAGGATAAAAAACTATATAATTTCATAATTTAGTTAATCCTATTCATACCTAATATTCTAATATATCTATGATAACTATCATATTAAATAATAATAGTAGTATATTGTTGTTCAGTAAAACTCAGTCCTGCATGTGACACATGCTATAGAAGAAACTCATTATTACATATAAAAAAGGATAAAATCTCTTCAACATGTAATTAAATATATTTATGAGATTAAATTTATTTGAAAATAAATATATTTTAAGGTCTTATGGTGTTATACTCCCTTTTTCACTTAGTGTTTCATTTTATACCAGCTATCAAATGCCATATACTTATTTTATATTTTTGGGATGTTACAAAAAATGATATGAAGATTCCTTTCAAAAAAATAGAAATTAAATATGGGATAAATTTTCTTTAATATATCATTTTGAAAAGGTTAAAAACATTTTTGAAACCTTTTTAGAATACATAGTTTTTTATGAAAAGATATTTTTGGCCAAAGATATAAATAAAGTCAGATTTTAATAAAAACATTTTTCTCAGTAATTTTAAGTACCAAATAGTGGTAAATGGTATTATTGTTAAATATTTTAATAAATAACTAGAGGTGAAAATAATATATTTAATTTAAGATATAAGTATCAAATAATTTCCCAAAGGGATATGTAAACATAAATAATCCAGAATAATGATGAGATTGTGAAATAAACTCTTACCACTTTGGTAAATTTAAATTTTAAGCGTCGTAAAAGAAATAACATCAATAAAAATTATTATTACTATGTATATAAATATATTCAGGATATAAAATATCAAAAGTGGAATTATATACACCTCATAAAAGAAATAAGTCATGAATATGGAATATGTCTCATGGAAGTAAAAGTGAGATGAGAAACTTTTACCTCAGGTCTTATTTCTTTTATACTAGTTGGTTAATTTTGGATAATAATTTTAATAATGTTATTAATTTATATTAGAATCATAATCATGTTTTTAATATAATATATAATCATATTTTAACATTTTACAACCCATTTCTTAATAATATTTCATAATTTTCATTGTTTTTTGTGCTAATTACTTTATTTTCTCATGCGCATTTTGTCATGAAAGTTCCAATTGTTATTAATATATATATATATAATATCCATAATTAAAATTAAGTTATTAATATCATATTTACTTATTCGATCCATTTTTATAACCATTTATGAATTTTTTACATGTAAAATGAATCACCTCGCTTCATGGAGACGGTAGGTCGTACGGATGCACGACCAAAGATATCATTCAATTAATGAGTAAAAGGGTATGAAATTAGTTGATATATTAATTTCAAATAATCAATATCATTTCATATATATTACTTATATTCATCAATTTTATCATTATTACATTCTATATAAAGTGTAAGTGAAAAAAGAATCACATCGCTTTGTGCGGTGGAAGTCCACCGTACACACGAGTGACATTATTGTATTTGAAATGGAAATGAATTTAAAAAGTTATATGTAATATTAAAGTTGAAGAAATATTAAAATACTATAAATATTATATACATGTGTTAAATCCATCATTATATACATCCTTGAAAGGTGGTGATGGAAAAGAAACTACATCAGTTAATGAGGCGGTAGTCCACCATACACACAATCGATGATTTTGTTTCTCATTTGATGGAATTGGAGATAGATAAATATTATTACATAAAAATAATAACATATAACAATATGTGATAAAATTGTTTTATTATATTTTAATAGATAATATGTAATTTAAGGTAAAAAAAGAAGAAAGAAAATGAAAAATCTCGGTTAAGATAATTACGTTCTCTGAGAGAAACCTCCTTTGGATCTCCTTTTAAGGACCCTAGGGATACAATTTTTGGGGAAAAAGAAGCTATATAATATGTATAAGGATTTGGGGGAGATATTTTTTTCATTTTTTTTGATCGAAATGGTTTGATCAATATTAATAAGGGAGGAGAGGGTGTGGCCTATTATATGTGGGGAAAGGGAACCCTCTTGGAAATTACATTGAAATTTCCCAAAAGAACCAAAATAATAAAGTTTTTCATGGGATAAAAATAATCTTCCAAATAACCTAAATTTATATTTTGGGATAACATATGGTGTAAATATTTCTGTCCAATAATATTTTTTAAAGTTCGTAGATCATTATAACTTTTTTCCTTGTATTTTAACCCCACTCTAAACCCATTTTTACCTAAACCGCTATAATTAATTTTTACTATTTTCACCATTCATTTTGGTCAAAAATTAAGTTAAAATTATTATTTATTATAATTATGATTATTAAAAATATTTAGTTCACTTTTTATAATTCATTTCAAAGAAGTGGAATTGTTCAATTTAATATTATACCCACAGACATGATGAAAAAGTCGGTTTTCGAAGTGAAAATTATCTAAAGTATTTAAAGTTTTAATATCAAAATTAAATAATAAATTTCTTTTAATGACAAAAATTAATTAAATTATAATATAATTGAACTAATTTTACTATTAACTAATTTAAAATATAATTTAACATTGTAAATAATTTAAATGAAAAGGAAACTTTCAATAAAAATCAGTATTTTTCACTATTCATAAAAAAATGGAACATTTAAGAAAAATTTCAAAATTCACCCTAACCTAATTTTTATTTTATAATTTTAAAAATTAATTTTATTTTTGTAAAATAACTTTTCTAAAATTAGTAAAAATTATTTGTAAGTTATGTGCTCAAATCATGAATAAATAGCCTTTTAGAAAAATATAGTTTTTCAAGAAACATTTCTTTTTCTTTCAAATGGTTATTATTTTATTCTAATAAATGAATATACATTTTATTTCTTTTATTTATTTTTAGACAATATAATTTTCATAATTTATTTATTAATACTCATACCCTCTAATTTTTCAATGTCCTGCCTGTAATGCCCCGACCCCAATTACCCAGAGTCGGTGCATTATTACATAACATTGGCATTATCATGAAAGATCATGTCTCAAAAGACCGATTAGTTTAGTATCATTGGAAACACTAGATACATTCATAAATGTTACATTACATCATAAAGTGAAAAATCACAATAACATAGTCTACATAGTTCACACTCATATCCCCTTCAGACAATCCCTGTAGGTCAGTCATAAAATATTTCTTCACAACCTCGGAAAATAAAACATAGAAAGGGGTGAGCTCAGATGCTCAATAAGGATAACAATATAGCGGAAACTCTCAAAAATAAACATAAAAATTTAATGCAATGTATAACTAAAATAAAATCCTTTTAAAATTGAACTTCAGCATAATATGGAAAAAAAATAAAATGAAGTAACACCATTTACTTATTCACATGGATATTCTACTAGTCGAATAATTACATGCAATATCAATAACAACTTTCATAATGATGGAATGCATAATTCCAGACTATCATAACCACGTATCCAAGGCCTCGTGCCAAGACTACAAATAAGATTTTTTCAATACCTTGTGCCAAGACACTAGTTTGTCTCATGAGACCTACCGATGCATCGAGGAGCTATAGCGGGCTCCACCCGTCACTAATTAAGTCCAATGTATTCCTTATATGAAAAGGTTTAAACATATCATAAACCATAACATAATCATATCACTTAAATCATGCATAAAGGAAACATAACATTACCACATTTCAATCACAATATATCAATACAACACATTGATATAATAAAACCATTTTCAATACCAAAATAAAAGTAAAGTAAAACTTGGTATTTATTTTTCATTTAATAAATGTTATGGCTTGTAGAGGAAGTCGAAACTCAAATAATGGTCACGGCGGTGGAGAAGTCGTTGTCTCCGCGTACGTAAGACAAAACATTCCTTTTGTTGTTTAGTAAAAATGCTTAGTATAAAATATTCCTTTTTAATAAACATAAACGTCAAAGGGGTTTATACACCGTATAAAAGAAAGTTGTGTATAAAACAAAATATGCCTCAATGAAAGGAGATTGAGACGAAGCCACTTACCTCGTGTCCGACTTGACTCGATCATTATTTAATCTCCAAAATAATAAACTAGAGTTAATATATACTTTATTAATAACATTTTTCAAGTTCATTATTCCTTTTATATCACTTATTAACATTTATGAACATTATTTAATTATTTAAGTTAATAACGGTCATTTTGTCGATCTTTGGTACTTGAGTAAAAAATAAACTTCTTATAATTACAAGTTGTTCATGTGGTAAAATATCCATTATATCCAAAATTATATTCATGATTTAGATATCATATATATCATATATATCCGGTATATACATGCATTTATAATATTACATAACATTTAGAGGTAAGAAATGAAATTCACCGTTCATGGAGACAGTAAGATGTACGTACACATGAACGCTACTTTCATTTCTATTTTTTATTTAATGGAATGAAATCATAATGCTATAAATTTATATTATAATTCCAGTATAATATCATATATAATATCATTTAGTCCATCCTTTATACATCCCACATATGGAATTAACGATTCAAATCACTTTGAGGGGGCGGTAGTCCACACTTCCTAAAATGAAATTATCGCGTTTACCCATAATGGAAATTATAAAGGTGTTCCATATATGAAAAATACAGAAGCATAAGGAAAACATAAACATAATATATATCATATATAAAAATATTATCATCATAATGGCCACCATGAGAGGTGTTAAAAGAAGATTGAACAATCACTGTTTCATGAGGCAGTAATTTTCCACCCACAGAAACAATATGTTCTTTAACCATTAGACGATGGTGTGTGTAAGTGTAAATAAAATACCTCTCATAAAAACATCCAATTGTATTGAGGATACTAGTGTTGTTACAAAAGAAAATAGTAAAAAGATTTTAGGGGGTTGAAGAAACAAAATAAAACAAAACAACATAAGAGAAGACATTACCTTTAAATCAGGTAACTCCCCTCGATTTGAACCAAAATGGTATCTTGATAAAATTTATGCCTAAGTTAAGGCTTCTAGGATGAAGGGAGGAATGTTGAGAGGTATTTGGGAAGAGGTTGGACGAGCCAAAAGGCTTTGAAGGTTTGAACACGGTGGTAGAGGTGGGGGCCTTTTATAAGAGGAGAAGAGGGGCTCTTTTGGACTGTCATGAAATGTTACTTTATTATGAAATGATTTTCAGATTTTAAAGGTCATACAATGATATATTTTGAGGATACAGTGATAAGGGTTCGAAATCCACCCATCCAATAGGTTTTAGACAAGTATAAGTCTTAGATTTTACATTATCTTTTCATTTTATTTAAATTGTTCATTGATGAGGTAATCACTGCATCATCATGGTGTCATGAATAATGTATTTATTTAATGTCTAAAAATTATAAAAAAATTAACATGATGTAGGAAATATTTTTATATTTCCAATGAATAATTATAGTTGAAAAGTTAACTTATATAACACCATGTAATAATAGTTTTAGTAAAACAACACATGTTTGTGACAATTATATTTTTACTTTAAATAAAAAGTTATTAATATCATTTTCTTACCCAAGTGACTCCATGGGGTCCCCAAGTTGACTCATGAATTTTATTAATCAGCCATGACTCATCCAATAAGGTTAGGACAAGTGTAAAGGTAATTTCATATTATTATAACATTATATTTACCTTAAATTACACTAATTACCTTTAATCGCGATTAATACAACTTAAAAGTCACTATTCACCAAAAATTATTTTCAACTCATTGAACCACATTTTACTTACTAATGAAAACCATGTATGTCGGATTTTTGAAATTAAATTCACAGAAGTGGTAAAGTTTCATTTAAATGAAAAATTAGTTTTTTAACTACCACTTAGTGGTTTCACTATTCATCAAAATTGAAGTTTTTTAGAAAAATACAAAAAATTAACCCTAATATATATTTGATATTCCTAATTCAAAAATGATGTCTATTTTAAAAAATTCCAAACATATAAGATGAATTAATTAATTTAATAATTAATTCCCGCGGTCACAACAAATAGCGTGTTTTTAAGAAACAATATATATCAAAAGATTGACAATTGTTTATGTTCAATTTCAAAGTGAAATTAATTATAATGAACAAAATTGGATGAAATGGTAAAAATATATACTCATTATACTTAAAAATCACTCAATAGTATAATTTATCACAATAAATTATTTTGATTAAAAAAGTAGTTTTTAAGTATTTTCTCTACTCATAGAAAATTGGAAGTTCTTAGAAAATTACAAAAAATTAAACTTAGGATAATTTCGATATTCTGAATACAAATATGAAGTCCATTTTGAAATATAAAATTTATATAATTTCAAAAAGTGGGTATTACAATTCATAACTGCTACTTTGATTGGTCGCGGTGTGTTGGAATCGCGAACTTGCATACAATGCAAGATATTGCATTATTGAAGGAGAACCATATCGTGGAAGCTTGGGGTGTTACACCACCCCTTCTAATTGCTTTAAGAGGGAGGTGAGACGTTACATGGCCTTAAGAGACATCCCCAAGATGCTAAAGACTGGAAATTAATTCTGAAGTGCTTTAATGCATGTGGGGAAGATTTTACCTATAAGAATGAAATAACTAACCAGACAATCCAAAACCAATAAAACCCTTATATGATGAATTAAAATAATGAAAGACAATTCAGTATTTCATTCATCAAAATTATAGTAAAATCATGTACCACAGTGGAAGACTACAGTATCAAAGTAATCAGCAAAGGACAGTCAAATAAAACTCCATGAAATCTACAAGACTCTAATCTCTAAAATCTTTATGCCCTAACTTCACCAAATAGCCCAAGTATCATAAATTAGTGAAAAAGACGTATGATAATTTTACTTTTACCATGTCCTAGTAGATAACATCTCCAAAAGAACCAAAGTGTTAAAGAAGGGGTGAGTACTAAAACTCAGTATGTTTTCGCCAATAAATTACCCACTTATGAAACTAGGATATAAAATATAGCAATATTTATATAAAACAGCTTATAAAAAATAATTTCTGAAACTATTTGTAACTAAATATTAAAAAGTTCCATATCAACCAATTTTTCAATAAAATCCATTTTCAAAGAACGAAACCAAACAATGCATTAAAACCATTTCACATATGCCATTTGGAATAACCATTCCGTTACACATATCCAAACATGAATTCATCGTTAAGACAAATCGATACTCATGAGTGGTATCTAGTCGATCATCCAAGTCAACATAAGGTAATTATATCCCATGTTCCATTACAGCTTTAGCATCGATCACATTGTCATATTTTAATCAAGTCCCATAAATGAAATATGAACACACGTGCCAAGTATGCCCAAAAATCATGCCAATCCAAACATACCAAAACCATTACAATAAAACAAGATTTTTATTGAAAACATTTTTCCAAAAATCCATTTCAAAAATCCAGAAAATCTATATTCTAAAATCAACATTTTAAAATCAAGAAAAAAAAGATATTTTCACAACAAATTACCACAATTTTACAGTTTAACCAAAAACCATGAATCATCACTAGATAGGATTTATATCCTGATTTTCACCAAAATTTCATAATCAATTAAATTATTTTAAGACTAAACCAATCAGTTCTATCAGGTGGATTTTAGAGTGAAGCCACCCACCATGACAGTTTTGGAGAAAACTATAAAAAATACAATAAACATCCCAAAATATGGTTGTAATCTCTATTAATTAGGCTTATATACTTTCCCCTATCATCAAAATTACTAGATATAAAACTATTTGTCATCCAAACCCTTATATCTACCCATAGTGATCGTATATCTAAGAAACCGAGAGATGGAATGAATTGTATATAATAAAAACATCATGAACAATGAAGAATGATCACATACTATGAGGAAGAGGCTTCTAATCACCAAGGGAAGCCTTTCAATCACCTTTAAATTGATGAGAGAACCTTCCTTTACCATTTAGAAAAAAAATGTCATGTTTGGACTACAAAGGAGGAAAAATGAGTGAGATCCACTTTTTAAGGAAGTAGTTTTTAATGCGCCTAGTTTAGTCACATGGTTAGAAAACCATCCTCTTACCATTCTCCATGTACTACCTTGAAGAAAACACTCTCACGGTCAACTTTCATGGTCTCTAAACCATATTCCAAGCATGTCGAATACACTTTTTCAAAAATACCAAATCCAAACTTCAAAGCACACAGTTTCTCCTAAGTGGACACACAGTTTGGAAAAACTATGTGTTTCCAATGTGGCTTATCTTTTATCCTTGTCTTACTATGAATGGTTTCTTGGAAGTGTTATATAGTTTCCACAAACCTTGAACTGCCAATGAACCTATAAAAATTCTAAAAAACACTCTCAAAATTTATCCAAACTCTCTCAAACCTTAACATTAAACATTATATACTTTAAAAGAATAAATAAAGGGGTATATACCAGAAATTGGGGGTTCTACATTCTCCCCACCATTGGTATTTCCATCCCCATAAAGTATAAAACCAATGTTGCATTGAAAGAGTTCTGGCCATTTCTCATTAATTTCCTACTCACATTCTAAATTATCTTCCTGAATCTGACCATGTTTCCACAAAACTCGCACTAGACCGATGCTTTTTCCATGAATAACATTATCATTCCTATCCAAAATCCACACCGATATATGTACCAATAAATCATCTAGCTCTATATTAATGGGATCACATTTAATAACCTGGTCAAGGGCGGGATAATATTTTTTCAACTGAGTTATGTGAAACACATTGTGTACCACATTGAACCATGGCGGTAATGAAAACTAGTATTCCACCTCTCAAAACAATTCCAATATCTCAAAAGGTTATATATATTGAGGAGATAACTTCCCCAACTTCCCAAATTGTTGATGTCAAAGCCTTGGAGAAATCCTCAAGAACACATGATCAATCACTACAAATGAAAATGGCTATTGATGATGATCTTCTTAATATTGTTGATGAAACTGAGTCATCTCTATCCTATTTTTGATCAACTGAAGCTTCTCTATTGTTTCTTGGACAAGACACATCCCAACTAGTGGTGTCTCACCTATTTCCACCTAACAAAGTGGAGAACAACAAGGATTCCAATATAATTCTTTGAAAGTCTCCATTTGTATCAAGACCTAGCAGTTGTTGTTCTATAAGAACTCCACAAATAGTGCGTGATTTCCCCATGATCCACAAAAATCCATTACAAAATCCAACATTAAGTCTTCAAGATTTTTTATAATTTTTTTAGATTGGTCATTTGTTTGAGGATGATATGTCGTACTCATAGTCAACTAGGTCCCAAGAGATTTTGGTAAGTATTTACCAAAACGAGACATAAACCAAGAATCTATTTATGATATAATAGAAACTAGTATACCATATCTCCTTACCAATTTTCATATATATATATTTTATATAGATCCTCCACCATATGAGTTTCATGAATAGGGATGAAATGGTCTCACTTCGTAATCCAATTCATTATCACCTATATGGCATCAAGATTCTGAACCATTCTAGGGAGACCTGTAACAAAATCAATAGATATCTACTCTCATTTCCAAACTGGAATAGGTAAATACATTTACATACCTGCTATTCAGTGATGTTCCTCCTGAACATTCTAATAAGTTAAGAATCTTGAAGCAAACTCATCCACCTTAATTTTTATGCCAATCCACAAAAATTTATCTTTCAACAGCTTATACATATTCCATGTTCCAAAATTAAAAGAACACCTTGAATGGTGGTAAGTATGAAAAATTTATTCCTAATAAAATATAGGTACAAACATCTAATTTCTAATCCACAACACTGAACTCCCATCCAGCTTCTATCCCTCAATGGTCTCCACACCATTGAGTTTTAACCTCATAGCCAAGCATTTTTTATCAGATGTCTATATCTCTTCAACCATCTATATGAAATCAGGAACAAGAACAACTATAAAGAAAATCTCAACATCACATCTGTATTATAATTCCAAATTCATATCAGTTACAACCAATATCAATTCCCCTTGTAATACACCACATACCCTTGTTTTAATTCTAGTAAAAACAAGATCAGTGTGGATTTAAGGAAAACCTCTAACTCTTGAAAAGTCATAAGGAATTATTTAAACCATTAAAATAAAACATTCTTCTTTTTCAAAGCTTTCAGGGGAGAATCTAGTCAGGAGAAGTCATGAAAAAAGTATCATTAATAACAAGTTTTTCCAAGAAAACATTAGATCTCAAATACATTCTTTGGTGGTTGATAACAGATAGTTGCTTCAATCTTCTCTAGATCCCCTGAAATCCCTATTTCAAATATTACATAGCCATTATATCATAAATATTGTATCCAAAAATTAAAATTTGATAGTTTTTCAGACAAAGGATGATCTCTCATGATTTTTAACAATCTCACCAAGTGTTGCACATGCTCAACCCTTGTCCTTGAATACACCAATATGTCATCCCCAAACACCATAAAAAAATAATCCAGATATCACTGAAATATCAAATTCATTAATTCCATAATGACTATTGGTTACTTCATATGACCGAAAGGCATTACTAAAAATTCTTAATAGCCATATCTTCTTATGAATGTTTTTTTTTTTTGAATATTCTCCTTCCGAACTCACAATTAGTGATATATTGAACGCAATTCAATCTTAGATAACCACTAAGATCCCCTCAACAAATAAAAAATTTCACCAATATATGAAAGTGGATATCTATTCTTTATCATACCTTGGTTACGCTTACTATAATCAACACAGGGTCGAAGAGTTCCATTTTATTTCATCACAAACAAGAACAGTGAAACCCACAGAGATGTGTGTGGCTGAATTAAACCATTACTTTCTAACTCTTCCAATAGCACTTTCAACTCCATTAATTATATTGGTGTTATTATATAAGACGGGAGTGAGATTGGACTGTTCCCGTGAGGGATATCAATCATAAATTCAACATCTCTTATAGGTGGAAACCCGAAGAAATTTTCATGAAACACATCCAAAAACTGATTCACAACTACTAGAGAACTACTATTCTAAATCTCTTTCATAGATTAAAAATTTAATGCCTCTAAATGGAAAGATATTGTTCCCACTGTTGGTTCTAACAAGATCATTGAACCTTTCTTCACATTCTTTTATCATATAATGACATGCTCGACGTCATTCTAAGTCTCGAAACTAATTATTCTTCTATAATAGTCGATTTGAGACTTGAACATTGTCAATTAATCCATACATAGTATTACATCATAGTCATCTATCCTCATCACGGATAAATTACATTTTATCTTAGCTCCATCAATAGTTATAGAACATGATATATACAAAAAGGCTCAACATTCTCTTTGACCAAGAGGAGTTTGATGTTTTATCACTGAAGGCATCATCTCAAGTTTTAAACTCAGAAAATTAATAAAATGTTAAGAAATAAGTAAATGTGATGCACTGGTATCAAACAACACTTGCACGAGGGTCTAATCTAAAAGAATATTAACTCTCACCATAGATGTTCTAGCCTGATTATCCATAATCACCCTTTCAGACCCAAATCATTTCTCTGTCACAGCATTTTTTTTATTTGTTTCCCTACTGGGATTTCCCTCGAAGAGGAGTCATGTTATTCCTAAAAGTACTATGTCCAGCTCTGTTCTAATGATGATATAGATTCTTCAATCCACAACCATTAGAAGCATATGATGCTTGCGATACCTGAGAAGTGTCTTTAGGACATGAACTCAAAGAAATGTAACAATAACACTTAAGAATCCCCATTTTTTGAAATTATGGAATGATCTTGGTGGTTATGTACACTCTCTCTTTATGTGGTAAAGAAAACCACATTGAAAACATCTCCCAATTGTTTTGGGTCTTGGGGGATTATTCCTTGATCCAGCCATTTGATTCCAATTCAAGCTCCCACAATAGAAATGTGTGTCCCTATTCCACTTTATCCCATCATTAGAGTTTTCATAGGTACTTATGGGTATCAATATACTTCCTCCTCTCATTTCTCCAGAGATGTCTTGTTCAAACACCATCCCTTTGTTCACTATCTCTGTATAATCCATAATACAAATCATATATATCTTTGAGCAGATATCCTACCTTAGTCCTCATTCAATGATGTGTTCCTTCAAGGATGGAATAGCCATAACCTCATGTGAAAAGCACACTAAATTCATAAGTTTAGCCACATAATTTTTGTCCAAGATATTTCCTTGCTTCAGGTTGAAGAATTTTTTCATCCTTTGAATCTTGAATGTGTGAGGATACAATTATTTGTTAAACAATTCCTCAAAATCCTACCAACCAAGACCTTCATCCACATTAGCCTACACCACTAGATCCTTCCACAAGCATGCAAGATACCCCTGCATATACATCACCAGCTTGACTTTGAGCTCCACAAGTGTGTTGATTAAATTGAAGATATGATTCATCTTGTTCATCCACACCTCTGCCCTTTTTGGTTCCAAATCACCCAGAACGATGGGTGGATTTAACATCTAGAACTGGACGTAATGAGCCACATGACTTGGATAATCCATTTGGTTCCCATTGTCCATGTTCTAAAATTATTAGACGATACTCTGAACTAGTTTTTGGTTCACCTGTGTCTTAGACACAACCACATTCTCCATAGCCTCTTCTAGTTTGTTTCTACAATTCCTCTAGGGTGTCATTTTTTATACGAACAAAAAATTCCATAAGTCTCACTCTCTAGAAACCGAAATGTTATCTTTTCAAATTATATCACATCAATTTTCACAACATTGCTTTCAAAAATGAAAATTTACCATGATAAACCAGTTTTGAAAACATTCAACTTGATTATGAAAATCAATCCATTTTTTAAAATACCACAACTGTGCTCTTTTTAAAATATTTCATTTAGAAATAGTTTCCAAATTTTAAAAAATAATCACTTTTGAAAAAAAATCATAAACCATTACTCAAAATTATGTATGCACTCCTAGTGGGAATTCATTCCTCTAATTAATGTCATTCTCTTCTCATTGGATAAACCCATGATAATGATATTTTAAACCTATAAGATTCTATGAAACACTTCTGTTCCCAACTCCTTGATAACATGAAGTTCATCAAAAAAAGGTTATCTACATATTTTTATGCTCTACATTTCCAGTCCCAAAAATCATACTCCTTTCTATCATCTCAATTCAAGGAATAAAAAAGATTGAAAATCAACTCCCAGACCAATAGAACATATGACAACTTGTTCTACAAGGAAAGGAACAAGTTGATACCATTTGTCTCAAATAGACTATTGGACCGAAAATATTTGATACCATTTATCTCAAACCGACTTTCAGATCAAACAAAACTGATACCATCTGTAATGTCCCACCCCCTTAACATTGTCTTAAGAGGGATTTGATATGTTACCTGTCCTTAAGTGACATCCCCAAAATACTAAAGGCTAGAAATAAATGCTGATGGGATTCAATACATGTGGGGAACAATTTTTCATGTTAGAATAAAATAACTAACCAGACAATCCATAACCAAATAAACCACTATATGATGCATGATAAAAATGAATGACAACTCAACATTTCATTTATCACAATCATACTAATATAAAGTACCACAATGGAATTCTACAATATCAAAGTAAACAGTGTAACACAATCTAATATAAATCCAAGATTACCACAAGACTCTAAGCCCCACAAGTTCCATGCAACAACTTCACCAAAAAAACAAGTATCATGAAGTAGTTATAAAGAAATGTGATACATTACCTTTTCCCATGTCTTGGTAGATCACATTTGTAAAATAACCAAAGTGACAAAGTAGGGGTGAGTACTGAAACTCAGAAGGTTTTCCCCAATGAATTCCCTAATCACACCAATAGGATAGAAAATTTTGTAACATTTTTATAAAAAAAATTATTTAAAAAAAATTATAAAACCATTTATAACTTAATATAAAAAAGTTCCATGTCAACAATTTTTCTAAAAACATCCATTTTTTAAATAGAGAAACCAAGAAATTCTTTAAAACCAATTTAATGTTTCATTTGGAATAACCATTACATTCCACATATCCAACCATGCAAGCTTCATTATGATAGATCCATACTAATGAGCAGTCTCTCATTAATCTACCAAGTCCTCACAAGGTAATTATATCCCATGTGTCATTACACCTTTTGGAACCCAGCACGAGTTCATATTTCAACCAAGCCTCATAAATGAAATATGAACATAGACACAAAGTATGTGCAAAACACATTCCAATCCAGACATGCTAAAACCATTTTAATAAAATAACTTTTTTATTAAAAACCTTCTTACAAAAATCCATTTCAAAATTCCAGAAAATACATATTTTAAAATAATCATTATAAAATCAATAAATCAAACCAATTTTAACAATAAAATTACCACAATAATGCAATTTAACTAAAAACTGTGAATCATCACTAAAGATGATTTATATCATTCTTGTCACAACATTTTAATAATCAATTCCAATCAATTAAATCAATTTAAAACTAATACAATCAGTTCTAGTAAGAGTAGTCAAGAGTGAAGCTACCTACCTCAAGAGTTTTGTCAAAAATGATAAACAGAATGAAAAATATCCCAAAACTGAGTTAGAATCTCCACAAAACCACCTTATATCTCTTACCTTATCATAAAAAGTCCAAATATAAACATATTTTTCATACACACCCTTATATCTTCCCATAGTGGGTGTAGATCAAAGAAACTGAGAGATTATGAAAATTAGATCAAATAAAAACATTAATAATGATGAAGATTGACCACATACTGTGAGGAATCGGCTTATAATCACAATGGAAAGCCTTTGAATCACCTCTAGATCAATAAGAGGACCTTCCTTGACCTTTGGGAAAGAAAATTCCAGAGTTAGGGACACATTAGATAAAAAACGAGGGGGTTAGAGGGAAAATAATGTGAGATACACTTTTTAAGGAAGTGGTTTCTTTTTTCACATGGTTTAGTCGAACGGTTTGGAAAACCATGCGCTAACCATATAATGGCCATTTATTTAAGGAAAACCATCACATGATCATATCACAGGGTCTCTAAAATGTGTTCCAATAATTTTGAAGCCACTACCTAAAAAGGACCAAATCCAAACATCAAAGGACATGGTTTCTCCTAAGTGGACACATGGTTTGGGCTAACCGTGATCCACCCATGTGCTTTCCCTTTTCCCCTATCTCACTATGCACGATTTCTTGCAAGTGTTTCCAAGTTTCCAAAAAATTCTGCACAACCCAAGAACCTATAGAGAACCCCCGAAAAACTCTCAAAAGTTCTCTAAACTCTCCAAAACCTCACCCTTATACTTTATATACATAAAAAACATAAATAAAGCCTTACATACTAGAAATAGGGGGTGTAAAAAATTAAATGGCTGGGTTATAATGGTGATTCTAAAATAAATATTTTTAATATAGTATCATGTTTCATTTAAACTGGTTTTGTGTGCATCACAATATTTTGAAGAGATTTAATATATTTAAATTGAAATTTATCCTAAAGTACCAGGATGTTATGTTATCCTCTAAGCATGGTGTTTTGTGTCATAAATTATATTAAACATGTTGTTTATATTTTGAGAATATGTGGGTGTTACCAAAGTAATATCTAAAGGCTCTATTCATTAGAGCCATTCCAAATGGAATAACTATAAATTAATAATGACCAAACAACCAAAAGAATTCTATCTCGATTGTATCATCCTTCTTGACCCATAAATGAGTATATCCTGAATGAAATTCAATATTTGAAAAGTATTGAGTTATATGTAGTTGATAAAACAAGCCACTAATATAAGGTAGATGACACTTGTTCTTGATAGTCATCTTGTTATGTTCCCAAATATTAATGTAAATATGAATTGAACCATGTTACTTTATAACTAAAATAACAGTTTCACCCCATCAAGATGCACTATATCTTATGAATCTATTTTCTTGATTCTCCTATATTTTCTTCTTAATTAATGTAACTCTAATGATGCAATTATACAAAGATTCTTTGAAATATTCTTAAGACTAGGTATGAGATATGCTGAAAAATAAACATCGTGATTTCAGGGAACACTATGAAAGTATTCCAGAAATACATTGTCATTCACACACAACAGTTATATCATCAATTTTGAGTTTTTATCAATCCAATTGAGAAAAATACTACTTAATAACTAGTAGTAAGACACATATATTGATATAATTTCTATTGTATGTTCATATTTATAATTTTATTGATATTCTATTATAAATTGATTCCAAATATTAAATATGACTTCACTTTATTGTAAATTGATATAGAGTCTATGTAGAGAGGGAAAATATTGGCCAAAAATAATATCAAATTCAATTATAGGAAGATTAACAAGATTTAGACGAATCACATTACTAAAAACATATATCAAATAGTATCTATATAATTGATATGAAATCCTCATGCTATTAGGAATTTTCAAAAATAATTTAATATCAAACCATTGATGTGGTGATGTGATACTCTTAGAAAAATATTATGACATAAAAGAGTGGGTAGAACCTAAAATAAATATGATATTTTTGGTTTTATAATGGATAACAAGTGTATCTTTAACCACCCTTTTCTAGTAACCCACTTTTCAATTATGATTGTATAATCCTTCCCTTTATCTTATGACATAGGATACCATTGATACTGATTTTCATCATTAACCCTTGTTTTTGTGCATTTGTAGGCATAGTTTCCATAAACATTGTATTTTAATAATTTCAGTGTTGATAGAGCATTAAAATTTTATTTATCTTTATTCATTTCAATTATTGTCCACATTACATAAATTTAGCATTAAAGTGCTCAATGGCCTTTATTCTGGGAATTTCTTCAAAACTCCATCTTTATATTTGTATCCACAAAACCAATAGAATAATGTGAGTTTTTAATATCCATTTCATCCTTGAGATCACATAAAACAATTTATTCATATCTATCAAATTATCTTATATCTAATTACTTTTGTAGACATGGTATTAAACTAATACGCAATCTATCAATTTTGTGTTCATGTTTAATAATAAAACCAAAAGAATACCTTGAAGGTTTGGTGAAATTTTCCTCATATGTACTCTTAATTCATCATATTTTTTTCAAGTCTAGTAATTCCCTTAAAATTATATTATGAAGATTCAAGTAAAAATACTTATTTAAAAATAAATTTTTAAACTATTCCCAATTCATAGTGTTCGTTTCTTCTTCTTTCCACATATTCCTCATAAGATTCCACCATTGATTATATTCACCTTCCAAATGATATATAGCCAAAACAACATTCTCATTGTCTAATTACTGTGGAATGGACAATATATTTTCTATAACATTGATCTTATTCTCTTTGATATGTGGATCAAAGAAACCACAGAAGGATTGAGAACTTTTCTTCATAAAACACTTAATGGTCAGTTGTTCCTTCCATTGGACAAGTGGAAGTCTATCAATATTCATTATACCTTTCATATCATGAGATGGCTGGGTGAGCATAGCCAAAAGAATTTATAATCTCATCTCCCATATTATTTTGTTTCACAAAAGTATGGTTATTACATTGGTCATTACATTCACTATCCACATGATTCCTCCTATATATTTCCATTTACTAAAACCAAGAATGTTGGTGTGAGTATCAAGCATAAATAATCAGATTAATCAATCATATGATAATGATATTTATTTCAAATATTTCCAAAATTATAACACCATATAATCAATATATGACACGTTAAGTTTATCCTATGTCACTTTCAAAACTTCAAAGTTCGTCCTAGGTTTTATCTTCTCGTTATAAATCTATAAAAATAACAAAAACCCTCTATTTTACAAACTAAAAAGACCAAGGAATTAAATAAATAAATATTACATCATTTAAGATTAATATTCACTACATGTATTAATAATACACACCCCATAACTATAAAGATTTAGAGTATTCATTGAATATAAACATAGAAAAAATAATTTCATAAAATGTATTGAAAAACTCCCACAAAATTTATACTCATATTTTACCCTTCTAGACTCATATTACAAAATTCCCATCATCATAAAATGGGGAAATATAACGATAAGACAGGTTGAGCTCAAATACTCAGTAAGTATAAACATGAGAAACATAATTTAAAATATCAAAAATGAACAAAATAAATTCATAAGGGTATGAGAATATAATCATGGTACATAAATTTCATACCCAAATTTATAAATCTAAAATCATGTTTCATGGAATAAATCATTAGAAAAACATAATATATAATTCATAATATAATCAAGCACCAAACAATCATAAACTGCAATATCATAACATATGAATTATAATATGGAATAAGAATTAGCATAAAAAAGAATAGAAATTTGGTGTAAATTCTACCCACAAAAAATCATCACATAATATGTCAAGGATAAACACCATTGCATTGATCACATAGTATTCATGGACTAACAGTCCATGTACCATCTTGGTCTTGGGATAAACACATGTATACCCTGTGGAGATTGGGTTTACAACCCATGTATCATTTGATCTCATAAGATATAAAATATTATCCATTAAATTGGAGAGCTATATAATCCTAGTAAAACCTATAAAATTATGAAATCTATATAGAAGTGCACCACAAGATCATAAAAACATTCATTATTTCATCATATAATAATTAACCTATGGGAAAGAAATGGGTTTCATATAATCGTCAATTAAAAAATCATCATCATCATAATAAATATAGAGAAATAATTTGGATGGTATCATAATATAATATCCCTAATGAATTATAACAATCCTTAAAGGATTCTGAAATATATTGAAAATATCTTTTATAAAAGAATCAAAAGTATGATTTGAAAAAAAGGGAAAACAATATTTTATTTTTGTAACATAAAAAAACTAAAAAATTATAGAATAATAGAAAGAGATTTTTCTTTGAAAAAACAATTGTAACTTATAAAGGAAGATTAATTATGAATAAATTACATGATAGAAATAAAATTAAATAATGTTTTATATTTTAGAAGATAATATTATTCTCATACTTTTGTAAAATGTGAAAAGAGAGTCATATGAAAACCCATTTAAAAATTCATTTTAATCATTCATAAATATTTTAAAAGTTAGTGAAAATGAAATTTATAAAACATTGAGTACCTGTAACAACTTTCATAAAATAATTTTTAGAACATGGATATGGAAAAAAAAATTTTGACTAATAGCAGATAAATAAGGTCATCCTTCCTTAAAAACAACATTTTTATAATTGAAAGAGAAAAATTGGGGGAAGTGGTACAAATAATTTAAAACCCTTGAAATAACCATATGTGAATAGAATATTTTGGGTTTAATATTGACATAAAATATGATTTCTTTTAATTGAAATTGAAACATAAACAATGTCATTAAAAATTAGATTATAACATTAACCCTTACCTCAAGTCTTGACTCCATTAATACGAACAATTAAATTTATATGTAATATATTAATATTTATTATAAGTATATACATATTACATATTTATACATATCATTCAATATATCATAAACTTAAAATTACCAATTAAAAATTTATTAACAATTCTTCATTGAAATCAACATTTTGGTGTTAACTGTTCTCTTTCCCATGCAAGTTTTCATTTGATGGTTCTAGTACTTAAACCTGGGTCATTGTAACAGCCCAAGATTTTATAAAAAAATATTCTTTTTAATTTTATTAATGTCTTGTGTTGTACGCTACACCAAAAGGTGCTTGCACAACACACATCCTTGACTTGCCTTGTATTACACGCAATCGCGACCTTCCTCGATAGCGTGTGTAGTACGCAATACCGAGTTTCACTAAACAACGATATGCTATAAAAATATTATTAAAACTAGCCGTTATGAATAGTAATAACCACTTTTTGAAATCCAGTAAATCTTATTTTTCAAAATGAACTTTATTTTTGGATTCGGAGTATCGAATTTAGCCTAAGGTGAAATTTTGGTACTTTTCGGATAACTTTCATATTCTGATGAATAGTGAAAATTACTAAATTATAATTAAAAAACAACTTTTTTAATCGAAATAATTAATAGTGATAAATCATTAATTTGAGTGGTTTTAAAGTATATTTAGAATATATTTTTACAATTTAATACAATGTTGGTCATTGGATGTAATTTCACATTTAAACTAGACATAAACAAGTGTCAATCTTTTGATAGATATTGTTTCTTAAAAACACGCTATTTGTTTTAACAGCGGGATTTAATTATAAAATGCAACTTATATGTTGGGAATTTTGTAAAATAGAAATCATTTTTGAATTCGGAATATCAATTATAGCTTAGGGTGAAATTTTGGCATTTTTCTGAAAAACTTCAATTTTTGATGAATAGTGAAACCACTAAGTGGTAGGTTAAAAACTGAATTTTGCATAAAACTTAATTTTACCGCTTCTGTGAATGGAATTTCGAAAATCCGAGAGACACGGTTAATATCAAGGACTAAAATGTGGTTCAATGAGATGAAAATAATTTTTGGTGAATAGTAACTTTTTACTTTTTTTTACCGCGGTTAATAGTAAATAGGGTAACTAAGGGTAAATATGATATTAATATTACCCTAACACATGTCCTAATCCTATTGGACAAGTGTATCTCGACCAAAAACAACCTTAAGTGTAAAATATTATCATTTAGCCCCACTTGGATTAGATTAGGACATTTATTATTATTTAATTCAAAGAAGAGTTAAAAGAGTTAAAATCAAAGTTTATTTACTAAAACATTTTTAATATGGGGTTATACATAAGATAAATTCGATTTTAAATATTAATTATAAAGATAAAAAGATTTCCTACATAATGGTATTTTATTTGTAATTTTTAGACATCAAATAATTTAATTAATTTATGACACAAAGATGATGCAGTAATTATCTTATTTATGAAATATTGACATAATTGATGTTATAAACACCAAAATAAATGTAATTTGAGAATTTTTATGAATTACACTAATTTTCTAGGTTAATATGATATATTAGTGTTGATTTAATCAACTTGGTTCGAACATATAATTCTGTTATGACTTTCACAAAAATCATATATCAAATAGTGTCAAAATTGACACAAAATAGTTTTTAAATCAAATATTATATTATTAATTGTTATTTTATTCCTAAAAATCTAAGGTTCGGCCAAATGACTTAGATAAGGATATATATATTAATAATAAACAATTTGGGGTTCGTTTGGCATGTTATAGTAAGTGTATTAACCATATAGTAAAAGAAAACAAAAAGACATGGTAAAAGTTAAATTATTTAACTTAGAGTTAAATTTAGTTGATAAGGTTAAAATAATACCCTAAACTTGTCTAAATCTTATTGGTTGATAGGATTTCGACCCATACCCACTTTAGCTTAGAAATAAGACCCTTTGGAACCATTATAAACCGATTTTGACTTTAATATAAAATAATATTTTGAGATATTCCTAAGGTGCCCCTCTCCTCCCCTATAAAAGGACACCTCCTCCCCCTTCTCCTCACACCAATTTGAGCACTCAAGCTCGGCCAACCCCTGCCAAAATCTCTTCTCCACTTCCCTAGCAACATCCTAGAGGTTCTGGTCTTCCTCAAAGACCAATTCTAGTGCCCTAAGAGGAGGTCTCAAAGAGGCACTTCAAAGAAGAGGTAATTACCGTTACCAATTCTTTCATCTTTATTTCTTCTTCCACTTCTTCTTCTTAGGTTGTTTCATTATGAAGTAATAACATCAGTATCACTCATATACTGATATGTTATTATAAGTATGAAACAACCCCATTTCACCATCTATCCATCCTACGGAAAAAGAAATCACCGCGCGTGCGTACGTACGGAATACCGTCTCCACGCCGTGGTGTAATCTATTTTCCACCACCACCTTACATGGATGGGTATAATGGTGTAAAGAATAACTATACATAGTTATTACAACATCATATTGATTCTGATATATTGTATAATCCACTCCAATTCAATTCAATATTTATAGAAATGATATCATCGCTCGTGCGTACGTACGGACTACCGTCTCCACGACGCGATGAGATTCATTCTCTATGTTAACCATTTAAGAATGATTATAATGTATATATAAGAAATAATAATGAAATATATGACATTATAAAGCTACTGGATTTATGTATATATATACATATGTATGTCATCTACTTACTTCCATTTCAAGACAATAAGGAAAGAAAAACAGCGTTCCTGCGTACGTACGGACTACCGTCTCCATGAACGGTGTTTTTCATTTTATTTATCTATCTATTATATATATATATATACTGAATATATATGATATATAAATCATATTTTATATTCTGGAAGTAATTAAATCATGATATAAGTAATAATGATGTCAAGAACAACAAGTCAAAACACCTACGATAAATGAAACGATTTTACCCAAAACGCTTCTTTAACATGGAATTTACAAAAGAACGGGTAATATAATGTCATAAGTGAACCATATATGATATCATAACAATGAATATGATTCTGTAATAAGTCAATAAAAAGATTTAAATCATTATACAGGAGGTTCGGACACTTACAAAGCAAGTCAGACCTAAGGTAAGGGAAATATCACAATCTCATTTTTATCCGAGATTGTTTATTCGTGAGTATTTACTGGGGTATATTTTATCATCCACATCCATGTTCCCTCAATATGTAATATTGTTTCCATCCACTTGAAATAGTTTAAATCCAATTTTACCCTTAGGTGAGTTTTTAGTAAAGAATATGAAAGGAATCTTTTTTCGTTTTTCCGTACGAGGTACTTTTTGACTTTTCCGACAAAAGTATGAAGAATGTTTTTTTTAACTTATACGGCATGAATGGATTTTTAAAACATTATTTCCAAGAAGCTTCCTTTACAAGTTTTCAAGTTTATTTTTAATCAAATTCTTTTATTTTAAAGTTGTATGACATGTTATGAAAGGAAAAATGTTTTTGAAGAAGAAAGGATATTTTCCTCAAGAATGGAGTTCAAGTGATTTTCAAAATTATTTTCCATCTAAGATAATAAATGGTTCTGTTTTTATCCCTATTATTACATTGATTTGATCATGTTGTGATGGAATTATTTTTATGAATTCCTTTATCTTATATGAATTGATTTATGATGTCATGATGTTTCAAGAATCCCATTTTTGTTATATGTGTTATGTGATGATGTATGTTTTATGATTATGTGGCACACATAAGAAAGGATTCATTATAAGATGGGTGGGACCTATATCTCCCTCCAATGCATTGGGTAAAGATTTCATATCTCATGAGATAGACATGGCTGGAATGGTAGGTTATACCGGTTCAGTGAAACAGGACTGAAACGAGGATTACTCGATTCAGAAAGGGACTTTGTCCACTAAGATAGTCTTGGCAATGAGTCTTGACTAACAAGAAATGATTCTCTATGATTATGTGTGTATGCCACAAAGTTTCATGTTTTAAGTTATGATTTTTGGGATTACATTTCACTTCTATGATTTATCCCATGTTATGATATTATGAGCTTTTTTGCAGGTTAAGATTTCCAAAAGCTATGTTCTTATATATATGATGTGATTGATATTTCTTTTGTTTACCCTTACTGAGCATTTGAGCTCACCCTTTTATGTTTTCTTTTCCCCAGGATATAAAGAAAGGTTTTAGGTAAAAAAAAAGGGATGACCTTTATGGGAGATATTGAAGAACTTTCACCACGATTATAAGATTACGTTCCGAGTTTCCAAAGACACTAAACTATTACGATCCTTTAGTGTGTGTTTTTGTTATGTACTAAGTATTCCGCAAATGTAATGTAATGTCAATGTACGTCAGGCTACGGGTCTCTACAGTCATGGTTTCATCACCTAAAGAATATTAATCATATCATATGTTTCATATTTATTAACTATATACATTATTTTAACCATGCATACAATGAGGTAGTGAAAAATTAATTACATCACTTAATGGACATGGTAGTTCGTGTAAACACATGAGTAATATTTTAATTTTCTAATAAATGGAAAAAAAGAAAGATGAAGAATAATGTATCATTAAATAATCATAATAAAATCATAAATATTATATATATTTATTAAATATATCCTTTATAACAACCATGTAAATCATAAATTAATATTGAATCACATCGCTTTGTGGAAGTGAAAGTCCACACATACGCATGAGTGTCATTATTAATTTCCAATAGATGTGAGGGTAAGATGGTAGATAATAGTTTAGATTTAAGGAATCATAATTATGTTATAAACATAATATATATCTATAAAATCCATATAAATAACCATACATGAGTGATAGTGATGAAAAATAAAATACATCACTTTATGGAGATGGCATTCCGTACGTACACATGTGAAAAATTTTTATATTATATTAAATATAGAGAAGATATAAAATGGATATAAAATTGACAAGAAAAAATTAATTGTAGTAAAAATATGGATTTCAAAATTTTAATATTTTATATATTATTTTCAAGATGATTAGAAAGAAATAAACTCAAAATAGATTAGTAAAGACAATTACCTCTTCTTCAAGTGTCTTTATTTAGCGAACACATTAAGCCTTCTTAGGATTATATTTTGGGGAGACCAAGACCTCTAGAAAATGTGGATTAAATTTTTAAATGTATTTAGATATCAATGGTTTGATTTAAATTATTCAAGTGGTGTGGAGAAATAAGAAGAAAATGAGTCCTTTTATAAGAGAGATAAGAGGAAAACCTGTAAACACTTAAAACGTTATTGTATAATATATGCCGTACTCAAGTCAAGTTTCTAAACATTTTCATAGTTTAAAATAATTTAACGTAAAGTTAGAAATCCAATAAACCAATTATATTAAATAATTTTTTTGTTATGTTAAACATTATATTTTGTTGGACTCACCGGTTTTGATAATCCCAAATCATATTTTTATAATCCCAAATTATATTATATAATCTCAAATAATATTTTGATAATTCCAAATATTATTTTCATTTAAGTGAGAGCCATGTCATCATTCTATGCTAATCATTCTTCATTATCGTTTCCCATTCCTATGGATTAATATTCATATACTTTCAATCTCACTGCTTGATTAATTAAACTTACAATGTAGAATAATATAGAGGTCACTGTTATAGAGGTTACGGTTACATTGTTAGAGTTATAAGCTAACTGTTTCATTGTTACAGTTACAAGATTACCACTACAAGGTCACCGTTATGGACTTACCACTACAAGGTCACCGTTACAGGCTTACCGCTACAAGGTCACCATTATAGGCTTATCGCTACAAGGTCACTGTTACAGGCTTACCGCGACAAGGTCACTATTACATGGTTACTTGTGTGAGTATACTGTTAAAGGTTATGGTTGGAGATTGCCAATGTGAACCTACTATTGAAGCCTACCAATATGACGGCTACCATTACCAATCTACCGATGCTTATTCTTTAATACTTTTTCAATTTCTCAAATACTTTTCTAACGGTCATATTTGAAAAAATAAATGCTCTAACATCAATTAATGCTGATTGTAAACATTTCAGAAGACAATACTGTGGACAATACGAGGTACTGGAAAGCATGCATGTGATCTACTTATTCCCATTGTCAGCCCTCAAATATAAAAAGGGAAGACCAAAAAATAAAAAATAGGTGATCGAGGATACAAACAATAAGGGTAACATATACACGGACATGAATAAATGGTTGTATGATAAGTGTGATAGAGCTTACTTGCCAGATAAAAAATCGGAACCATCAAGTACTAAGATCCTGAACCCACAAGCATCACAAAGATCATTCTAGGAAAAACTCATTCATGCCCTTTGTACTTCATCAACTATTGATCAACATTAGAAGTAGAACACTGAAAGATAGAACCTAGAGTTGTGACACTCTATTCTGGAAACAACTTCCATAGATTGACTCAAACTTCAACGTTTATCATTCCACGGAGTCAAGAGATGATCTGCAAACACATAGATCCTTCTAAACTCTTTTTCATCATAACTGGTCTGTTTTATTTCTTATTGTATATCTTTGAGAAGTGTGTGACTCTGTTTATATCACACACTATCTCCTGTTCTTGAACTAGAGAATATTTAATATCCTCACATCAAACATCACCTTATCTGTAGTTCCCATGTATAAATATGGAAGAGTCCATGTGTGGTATTTATTATTTGTCATTCCCATGAAGAACTATGGTAGAGGGTGTGTTCCCTAGATAGTTTCTGAAAACTTATGTAAATCCCGATACAGGTTTTTTATCCAGTTTTAATATAAAATTCTTGGTGGAAGGTGATCACCAAGTGGAGAGGATTAGGTCTCTGCTACAGACTGAACCTATTGTTTACATTATTGTTCATATCTTTATTTACTCTGTTTTGATTTTATCCACAGATTATATTTGATAAAACATAAAACTGTTTTTCCTTACACTTTGATAGTTAGTTTTGGTCAGTGTGTGTATTTGTTTAATTCATTAATCTTGTTTCAAAAGTTGAATTGGTGTTCTACACTGATTCATCTGAGGACTAATCACCCTTTGAGAAACTTCTTGACTAGTTGAACATTTAAATTTCTACTACCTTAATTAACTGTGTTGTTTTTAAAAATTGGGGGTTTTCTTAATCATAAAGTTTTTAACAAAAAATTTAAATTGGAACTCAATTCACCACCCTCTTGAGTATACACTCTGAACAACATTTGGTATCAGAAGCCTTTTTATCCAGTGTGAAAATTCTTTTTAACTGTGAATTTAGTTTTATCTTAAAGAACTTAAAATTTCTATCACATCTAAGTTTTCAGTTCTTTAATATTCTAAGTAACTATAGAAAATAGAGTTGAGGGTGCTGCAACTAAGAGGCCACCATTCTTTAATGGTAATAACTATGATCAGTGGAAATTAAAAATGAAAATGTATCTAGAGAGCATGGGACCTGAAATCTGGGTCACAATTAAAGAACAACATACATTACCTGTTACTCCTAGAGACACATGGTCTCAGTAGACTAAAGTTACCTATACTAATAACTATAATGCAATGAATGCCTTGTACTATTCTCTAGGTGGTGATGAATTCAATAGAATATCTTCTTGTAAAACTGCATATGAAATTTGGGATACTTTAACTATATATTATGAAGGAATAATTAATGTTAAAGAAATGAGATTAAATACTTACACTATTAAATATGATAACTTTAAAATGAAGCCTGATGAACTCATTTTTGATATGTATCTCAGGTTCAATGAAATAGTGAACACTATGAGTTTTCTTCGAAAACTAGTGGATAGCAAGGACCAGTTTATGAGACTGCTTTGATGCCTACCTGACAGATGGAGAGGGACATTTATTTCTATCAGAGAATCTTGTGACATTGTAAAACTTCCAGTGAAGGAACTAATTGGAAAGCTTATGATGTATGAAGATGAACTTACAGTGAATCAAGATGTAGATGAAGAACCATGGAAGGAATCTATAGCATTTCCGAATACTACATCAAAGAACAAGGATAAAGAAAAAGTTCAGGCTCCTTTAGATACTTCCATAAGTGAAGACTCAGATAGTGATGAAGAGATGGATCACCTTTCTAGAATATTCAAAAACTTCTACTGAATGAAGATATTCTTTAGGAAGTAAAACTAAAAGGGAAAGCATGATAGTAATAGAAAATCGAAGCAAGACAAAAAATGGAATGACAACTCATATTCAATAATCTGTTATGAGTGAAAACAAAAAGGCCATGTAAAGGCAGACTACCCCAAGGTGAAATTTAGGAAGAAGTATGAAGATAAGGGAAATGGTTATAAAAATTCTATGAAAGCTACCTAGAGTGCTTTAGAAGACTGCTCCAGTGGAGCTGATGCTTTTGATAGTGAACAGAACAATAATTCCATCTTGTGCTTCATGACAAAAACAACTAAGTTAACACATAATTCCCCTATGCCTAATGATTATTATTCTGGGAATGAAGGTGAATCAAACAATGATGAAAATATGACTAAGGATAAACTATTTGAAAACTGTGGAATGCTTGAGGATAATTTTAATGAACTCAAGGATAAATTTAAATTATTGAAAAGATAGCATGCTATAAATACAAATTACAAATCTTATCTAGATACTGAGAAATAAAAATGTGCTCAGTTATTAAAAGAAAATACTGAACTCAAATTATCCAATAAACAATTAAGGAGAGTTTTTGAAAAATTTACTATTGGTATAGATACCTTGACTCTGTTTCTCGGACAACAGATTCCCTCAAAATATACAACTGGTCTAGGATATTATCCAGGACAGAGAAGGTTTATTAAAACCAATTTTTTTCCAAAATCTGGACAATTCTCATCTAGTTCAAGTTCTGGACCATTTCTTGAAAAACAATTCTCTAAAAGACCAAACAATGTGTTTATATCTCAAAATATATCTATTGGTCATATTAAATCTATGTGACATGTATGGGTTCCTAAATTATTACTTGCTAACCTCTCTGGACCCAAGAAAATTTGGGTACCAAAGTTACCCCATGCGTAATCAGTTTTGCAAGAAAATTTTCTAAAGGGTTCTTGTAGAGATCTGTGGTACTTGGACAGCGGATGTCCAAGACATATGACTGGATACTATTCATTATTAAAAAGTATGATTAAAGTTGAGGGTGGATATGTCACATTTTGTGATAATTCTAAAGGGAAAATCATCGGATTAGGCCAGATTGGTAATCCTAATACCGTGTTAATTTCAAAAGTACTTTTTGTTGATGGGTTAAAATACAATCTACTATGTATTTCTTAGTTGTGTGATGATGGTTTTAATGTCACTATTGAAAATGATGCATGTGATGTTTTTAATTCCGAAAATTATTTAATATTTACTACTTTTCGAAATGAGAATGTATATGTTGTTGATATGGATTCTTTAGATAGGCAAAATGTTTCGTTTTTAAATGGGTTTCATAAAGAATCCTAGTTGTGGAGGAGAAGACTAGAACATCATAATGTGCACTCACTTAGTAAATAGACTAGGAAAGGTTTACTTAGAGACTTACCTAAATTGTAATTCCCTCTTAACAAAGTGTGTAATCCTTGTCAAAAGGTAAAACAACACAAAGTTTCTTTCAAACCAAAGAAATAAGTTTCTACTTCTCAACCGCTTGAGTTGGTTCAAATGGATTTGTTTGGGACATCAAGATCGTCATGTTTAAATGGGAATCACTATTTATATGTTTTCTAGATGATTTTCCTAGGTTCACTTGGGTATACTTTCTGGCTCACAAAAGTGAAGTTTGTCCTTATTTTATCAAATATTCCAAGTCTGTCAAAAATATTAGTGGACTTATAATTAAGACCCTGAGAAGTGATCATGGTCGTGAGATTGAAAATCAAGAGTTTGAATCTTATTCCTCGCACAATGGATATAATCACAACTTCTCTCCTCCTAGAACACCTCAACATAATGGGGTAGTAGAAATAAGAAAAATAACACTTAAAGGTATTTCTAGGACAATACCCAATGAATATGATTTTCCAATTTACTTTTGGGCTAAACCTATTAATACAGCTTGATACATTATTAATAGAGTATTGATTTGACCGATTCTTAAGAAGACCCCTTATCAGCATTGGAATAATAGGAAGCCTAAGGTTAATTAATTTAGAGTTTTTGGTTGAAAAGTATTTATCCTTAACACTAAATATAATATTGATAAGTTTGCATCCAAAAGTGATTAAGGAATTTTCCTAGGTTACTCAATCTAGAGTATATGCTATAGAGTATTCAATAATAAAACCAAATGTGTGGAAGATTCAGTTCATGTCAAGTTTTATGAGACTTCTCTGCATGAACCCAAAACCTCTCCTGAATATCTTAATGAAGATATGTCAATTATGGATCTTAATGATAATGACAGTGAACCTCCTATAAAAGTAACTTGTTCTAAGAATCCTCTAGACTCTGCACCTATTGAGCCTGAACCAATAGAAGACCATGAGGAGTCTAGTTCAACTCTTTCTAGAGGTATTAGAACTCTCAAGAATCATCCTTTAGATGATGTAGTTGGTGATTTAAACCGAGGGACACAAACTATAGATTCTCTGAGAAACTAAGTTGAACATCAAGATTTTATTTCACAGATTTAACCTAAAAATATCAATGATGCAATCAATGATGAGTTTTTGGTAATTTCTATGCAAGAAGAATTGAATCATTTTGAAAGAAACAGAGTTTGGGAATTAGTAGACATAGTGAAGGACACTTTGACCATAGGAACTAAATGGGTGTTTAGGAACAAAGTTGATGAGTCTGGAAATATAGTCAGAAACTCGGATAGCCTAGTTGCACAAGGGTATAGTCAATAAGAAGGAATAGACTATGAGGAATCCTTTTCTTCTGTAGCTAGACTAGAAGCCATTAGGATACTACTTTCTTATATAGCTCATCTGAATTTCAAACTTTACCAAATGGATGTCAAAATTTCATTTGTAAATTGATATATAATTGAAGGTGTATTTGTTGAACAACCCCCTAGATTTAAAAATCCCCATTTTTCAAATCATGTTTTTAAAGGTATAAAGCCTTATATTGTCTAAAGCAAGATCCAAGAGCTTCGTATGACAGACTCAGTTCTTTTCTTATTTAAAAAGTTTTTACAAAAGGGATACTAGATCCTACTATATTTATTAAAAGGATTTCCAAAGATGTTTTAATAGTACAAATTTATGTATATGATATAATTTTTGGATCTTCTAAACATTCTTTATGTACGGATTTTTCGCGAATGATGCAAAATGAATTTAAAATGAGTTTAATGGGGGAACTAAAAAATTTTATTGGATTTCAAATTTTTCAAAAAAAAAGATGGTATTATATTAAATCAAAATAAATATATTAAAGATCTCTTAAAACATTTTTGTTTGTATAGTAGTAAAGGAAGTGATACACCTATGAGTACCACTTGCAAATTGGATGCCGATGAAACTGGAGAACCAGTGGATCAAACCAATTACAGAGGTATGATTGGGAGTCTACTTTATCTTACTGCTAATAGACCTAATATTATGTTTAGTGTATGCATGTGTGATCTATTTTAAGCCAATCGCAAAGAGTCTCATTTAAATGTTGATAAAAGGATTTTTAAATATCTCAAGTATACTATAAATTTTGGACTATTTTATCCAAGAGGACATCCTTTTGATTTAATAAGTTATTTAGATGCAGACTTTACTGGTATCAAGATAGACAGAAAGAGAACCTCTCGAACCTGTCACATTTTAGGCAAGTCACTAGTTTAATGGCATAGAATGTAACAGAATTCCATTGCATTGTCTATTGCAGAAAATGAATATATAGCTGCTGGTAGTTGTTGGGCTCAAATTTGGTGGATGAAATACACTTTACTAAACTATGGATATCAATTCAAACATGTCTCTATAAACTGTGACAACATAAGTGATATTAACATCTTTAAGAATCTTGTATCTCATACTAGAATAAAGAATATTGATTTAAGATATCACTTCTTGAGAGATCATTTTCAAAAGGGTGATATCACTCTTGAATTCATTGGCAATGAACCCCAATTTTCTGATATATTCACAAAGTCTTTGAAATATGAGAGGATAAATTACATCAGACATGAGTTAGGTATGATAAACAGTTAACTGTTAGAACCTCATTGTTAGAACCTCACTATTAGAACCTCAATTTTAAAACCACACTATTAGAACATCACTATTACAACCCCATTGTTAGAACCTCACTGTTAGAACCTCACTGTTAGAACCTCACTATTAGAACCTCATTGTAAGAACCTCACTGTTAGAACCTCACCATTGGAACTCACTGTTAGGACCTCATTGTTAGACATTACAGATACCTCCTTACCGATAGACATTCGAAGTCTAGGACTTTTTGTTTTATATGTCTCAACCAGAATCTGAAACTTTTTTTACTATTATTTATTTATTTTATCTATTTTATTTTTTGATCCCTAAATAATAAAAATAGAACACATACCCTATTTCGATCCATATTAAACCCTCATTTGAACCTCTTTCTCTAAAATCTAATAACCTAAACCTCTGTTGAAACCTCGAATCACTCCAGATTAATGGATAGTTTGAAGAGGTTGTTGGTCAGTGATGAAAGAGACACGCTTGATCCTAAGATACCTAGAGATGAATCGATTATTAGAAGCTAGACAGTGGAAAAGGTACTGAACCTGCATTTATCCAAAAGCGAAATTGTATCTAAGAAGGAATTAAGTTCATAGTTGCTGCTTTCGAGTCGATCTTTAGTGCTTAAGGCACTGGAAGCTGAGGATTGGGTTGAATGTTTTTCAAAAAACATTGGACCCTATTACTCGAAGATGGTGACGGAATTCTATGAGTATCTGAAATTTGGAAAGTCTGAGAATGAGCACTAGATGACTTCCAGTGTAAATGGAGCCAATTTAAGTTTCTCCTCTGTTGAGTGGGCTGACTGTTTGAGGATTCCTCATGAAGGAATTTATGACTATTAATCAGAAGTGGTTCCTCCCAGTAGTGAGTTCTATTGATATAAAGATGCTTTAGCTAAATTGACAAGGAATATAATTCCTAGGAAATTCATTGCTGCTGAGATAGCAAAAGAGGATAAGATTCTTTTCAAATTTTCTCAGCATGTGATTTGTTCCAGGAGAGGGGAATTCGCTGTTTTTAAGTATCAGGACATATTCATTCTATATTTGCTGACGCATGGACATAAGATTAACCATTTTAGTCTATTGATGATTCAACTTGAAGATATGACCAAGCCTAGTTCCAAATCCAATGCTCTATTCCATGACAAGTAGATATCTCTTATTTTGAAATTGAATGGAGTTATAGGACATAAGGAAGAAATTATTATTGTACAAGATAACCATTGCATCACCAAAGTAATCTACAAGCTGATGAAGATTAACTAGAATCCATGGATGAAGATATGGGTGAATGATGAGGCTAAGTTTTATGAGGAGTTTAATTCTATGACTCATCCTACTAGGCCTAAGAATAAGAGAGACTCTGGTATTAAGCATGATGAAGTTGAGCCTTCCTACTCAGATGAAGAAGAAGAATTTGTTGTTGTGCAAGAAAAAGAGGACTCTCCTATAGATTACAGGAGTGACCGTGACCTTCCTTCCAAACCTCGTGTGACTACTGTATCCTTTGTTGTGCCAAGCCCACCAAATATATTTCCTAGAAGGGAAGATATCCTAAGGGACAATGATAAGGAGACCAGTGAAGAAGATAGGGCGGAAATTTTTTTAAGAGAAGTTAGAGATACCTCAAATGAGGATGAGGACTCTGAATCAAGTCATGTTGACCTTGAGATAGCTGTTGCTGAAAATAAAGAGGAATTTATATGTCTTAGTCCTCTAATTGGACATACGGCATGGGTAGAAATTGGATCAGAAGAAGAAGTTGTTGATTCAGTTGAGGCTAGACCTGTCTTAGAAGTAGTTGAAGATTCTGAGGTGCAAGTGGAAGTAAAACTTCCTGATGTTGTAGTTGATCAAGGATGTCTGGAGGAAAGTAATGTGGCCAATCAGAAGATTTCTCAGATTGAGGGGGAGGAACCTATTGTTATAGGATCGGTTTCTATTTTGCATGAAATTGACGGCTAGTATGAGGACCCTGGATTTATAGTATTGGGTCTAGACTATGATGAATCATAAGAGTAGAGGCCTATCAGAAGACCCTTAGTGCTAAAACATACTTTTGTCCCTCCATAATCCTCTTTTCCTCAAGACCATGTGACAAAGGCAGACCTTGATTCTTTGAAATCAGACCCGGAGAGACACTTTAATGATCAAAACGCTAAGATAGCAAGAACAATATCAGTCAATCAAGGACATGTAACATCTATAGTGGAAATTATAATCTCTACCTCTCACTCAGTTGTTTTAAAAGAGGTAAAATAATGTCAGTGTCAAGTAAAAGAGTTGGAAGAATCTATGGTTTCATTGAAACAGCCTATTGCCAAACTAGATTTTTATATGTCATCAAGGTCTCAAGTGGACAGAGACCTTGCATATGTCAAAAGTATAGTTCATAAAATGGTCACCGTGTTTGAGTATTTCAATAAACTTATGAAAGAACATGTGAAAGGTCAAGATGATGATGTCAATAGACAGATATGTGGGCTGAAAAAATCATTCAAGGAAATAGTGGCCTTCTCTCTGGCTCCTCTATCTGCATCTGCTTCCACATCAGCTTCTTCGCCAATTGACATTGAAGCTTTCAGGACCATTGTTAGAGAAAAAGTGGAAAAGTTATCTGGTGGAAGTTCCTCATATTCTCATGTCATTTCCATCACCAGGGAAATTCATAATATTTTGGTAAACTATTTAAGGGAAGCTTCTCAGGATTAGAAGGTCATCAAGGATCAAGTTTATTTCTACTATAAGTGGGTGTACACCAAACATCAGATGGATGGTGACTCTAAGTTGTTGTTGGAAAACATAAGGGTCCCACCTGTCACTCTAGACATTAAGGATTTGGTTACCAGACTCAGAGAATTGACTCCTACTTTGGAAAAATTCATCTAAAATAAGGATGATTTTATTTCTACTACGGATAGAGGTGGCATTATCATTTTGGACTTTAGTAATCTTCTCTTTCCATTCCTCTATGTGGACTACACTCCAATTATAGTTCCCCACGCTCTGCTTTCTTCTTCAGCTGCTTCATGTTCTACTAGTGCTAATCCTGTGATGACTCATACCCAGGACATTAGAAGCTTGACCCCGTCGATTCCTCAGAGAGATACTCTCTACATGTCTACTGATTCTTTTGTTTCAGCTTCTCCTACCATGATAACTACTTTCCCTCGGCCTATCTCTCCACCTTCAGCACCTTCATCCTCAGCCTCCAAGGACAAAGATCCTATGGGAATATCTAATGTGGATTGAGTGTGACCTATCTTAGTTTATAGGGATTGGTGTCTCAATTTTGGTACAGTTATAACATACCACCTTTTTATAACATAACTTTCATTACATTTTACAAAACCGAGGATCTTTAAGGTTTAGTTTCATGGAAACTAGGAACTTAATACATGAAAACATATAACATTATTCTTAAATACTTGAAAGGCTTCTTCATTTGTTCATCCTAGTTCATTACAACATCTCATAACCTGGGAGAATACATCAAAGGAAAGGGTGAGAAGAAGGCCGAGTAAGCGAAATAAGGGAAACATTTTACATGTGAACTTGAGATACATCAAAAGTCATGAAAAATAACTTTAAGGCATGAGAAAGAGATTATGAGGCATATCATAATAAAAATATTGTGTTTAATAACTTGAATATGTGGCTAAAACATTTAACATAGACAATCATAAACATATCACCAAGGTTCATCCCCAAGGTGTCATTTGAAATTACCAAGGTTATTCACCAAGATATCGTTATAATTGTAATCTCTAGTGGTTACATCATTACCCAATGCATTGGATAAATATTAGGGTGCACCCTTAAATTTATCTTTATTATCATGTGATCCACATATATCATAATCAAAATTTCACAAATAACCCATATTTCATAAAGGAAATGGGTTTCATTTCATAATCATAACCTTTTAAAAACTGCTTTTAGGACATGATCATTATGTCACTTTAAACCCATGGAAAAAGGAAATAAGTTCTCATATATGTAAATCCACGATTTTAAAATAGAACAAGTTGATATATATTTCAATAACCCTTTAGAGGAAAGATCATTGAGTATTCTCTTAATAAAATAAAATAATTTGAGAAAAAGAGAGAGACATTTTGAGACGAAAATTCTGCAGCATAACAGCTATGTTACAGGGTTTTAGAAAACATTGAAAAGAGAGAGGACATGGGTCACCCACTCATAAATGATCCAAATAATAGTATAGGTACAGAATATAATTGATATAATAACATGGTAATGAAATTTTAAAGACATACCATATTAAATGAAAAACATGGAAGGAAGACAAAAATAAGATTTCTCTTATGAAAATTCGGCAGCCTAACAGCGTTACTTAAAACTTCAAAAAATAAATTGACAAGATCAAATAGGGTCTATAATAATATGAAAATAAAAGATCAGTATGATAGATATAGAGATCATACCCCAACATAATTAAAAGTAACTTGAAAGACTTGACATGAAAGTAGAACATTGAAAAACGAGAAGGGTGAAAGAGTCCTTAAAAATTCGGCAGCCTAACGACGCCACTTAAACATTCTTAAAATGAATTGATGAGAGAAAAAGGCGGTATCTCATCATATGAACATTAAAAGGAAAGTAGGATTAATATAAAATAACATCCCAAACATAATAACATGGAGCATAAAAGAAATGACATAAAAGAGAGTACTTGGAAAGAAAGAGAGAGGTATGATCCCTTACCTTAAAATGTAACTCTTAAAACTCAAAGGTTGGGATCTTTAGGGATTGGGGGCACATTGGGAGGACTCCTTGGGAACTAAGGAGACCAGAACTTTGTTGAGGATGATTTTGAAGTGAAAATGATGAGATAATGGCTTGGTATTTATAGGGAAAGTGAGTGGACAAGGCATTAATGGCCAAGGGACACCTCATTGGTGGTATTGGAAAAACCATGGGCTTGCCCATGGTATTTCCCAATGTCTTAGGCCACATGGGACCACTCATACAATAAATCACCCCCTCTAGTCGACCATCCCTTAAATTATCTCCTGACATCATCATGATGCATTCATGATGTCATTAAACATACCGAAACCCTAAAACTGTATTTTTACTATTCCCTGAAAATTCATTTTTTTCAGAAAAATCCACAAAATTAAACTTAACATAATATCGATGCTCTAAATTTAAAAATGAACTCCATTTTATAGAAATATTTTTATAAATATTTTTAATTTAATTTTTAAATAAAAAACACTGTTCACCAGAAAAAACTAATACTTAACTAATAATTTTTGAAACAATTATTTACCTATTTTGTTGAATCACATTACTTAATCAAGGTGCCTAGATTATATTAATACTTTATTTAAGTGAGATTACTAATCCATTTGGTCACATTACTAATCCTAAGCGTAAAATCACTATTCATAATTTACTATTCATCAAAAAATAAGTTGATCTTATTAGACACCAAATTTCTTACTGAACACATTTGCAGAAGACCATTTTTTGAAAATCATTACACATAATTAATTATTTAAGGTTTACAAAAATATTTTAAAATATCCTTTTTCTAGAATTCATAAAAAATATGCATACTATATTTATCCAGACATTAGAAAATTCACATACTTCATCATAAGGAGAAATCACAAATTTTATTTAAATCAAAGGATTACACAATGCAGCTACGTTCTCCTTACATATCCCCTTATATCCCCAACATAAAACCTAAGTGTAAGGTGTGCTAAGGTGAGAGAATCTGAGGGCGGATTGGCCAACATCGCATGAGTAGTAATCTCTATTAGTTTGAACTTCTTGCGAAGGCGATTCCATTCTAGCTTCACACGATGAAGTTAGGCTTGGGTTTGGTCCAGAGTAAAGCCCAGTGGTGCTAGCTCCTTCCCAAGTTATGTAAGATGGGCTTCGATTGGCCCGAGACTACTGGATGAGGCCATCGAATCTTCTTTCTATATTAATTAACCAAGATCAATTGTATTTAGAGACAATAATCACAACATTTAGTTTCCAGTGGTAATATTGACCAATGGTCATATAACAATCGAAACCCAACAGTCTCATTTTAATTATACTCATGTAATCAAATGAAATAGTTTTTTTGAGTATAAAAATAAAATAACACACAAAATTAGGAAACAAGATTTATTCAAAATTTCGGGTCATTATAACTGTACTCCTATTTTATTAATAATCATTCTCTCTCTTCACTATTTTTTTTGTTCTGTATGATTTTTTTTAATCACAAAGGGAGAGAAAATATTAAAGGGGAGAAAAGGGGAGAGATGACTCAGTGACATTAGCAGATGTGTTTTACCATGATTCAAAACTCTTAGCAATACCATAATTTTTGATTATCAAAAAGGGGGAGATTGTTGCACTCACCTGTTTTGATAATCCAAAATCATATTTTTATAATCCCAAATTATATTATATAATCTCAAATCACATATTGATAATTCCAAATCTTTTTTTAATTTAAGTGAGAGCCATGTCTTTATTTTATGCTAATCATACTTAATTATTGTTTCCCGTTCCTATGGAGAAATATTCATATACTTTCAATCTCACCTCTTGATTGATTAAACTTACAGTGCAGAATAGTACAGAGGTCACCATTACAGAGGTTACCATTACATGGTTACAGTTACTAGCTTACTGTTACATGGTTATAGTTACAAGCTTACCACTACATGGTCACCGTTACAGGATTACCTCTACAAGGTCGTCGTTACCGGATTACCGCTACAAGGTCACCGTTATAGTATTACCGCTACAAGGTCATCGTTATAGGCTTACCACAACAAGTTCATTGTTACATGGTTACTGGTGTGAGCATACTATTAAAGGTTATGGTTGGAGATTGCTGATGTGCACATATTGTTGAAGCCTACAGATATGAGGGCTACCTTTACCTATCTACCGACGATTATTCTTATATACTTTGTCAATTTCTCGAATACTTGTCTAACGGTCATGTCTGATAAAATAAATGATCTGACATTAATTAATGATGATTACAAACGTTTCAAGAGACAATATCGTGCAAAGTACAAGGTACGAGAAAGCATGCACGTGATCTACCCATTCCCATTGTCAGACCTCAAATATAAAAAGGAAAGACCTAAAAATAAAAAAGAGGTGATCGAGGATACAAAGAATAAGTTTAACATAGACGCGGACATGAATAAAGGGTTGAATGATAAGTGTGATAGAGATTACTTTCCAGATCAAAAAGCCAAACCATCCAGCACTAAGATCTTGAACCCACAAGCATCACGAAGATCATTCTGGGATAAACTCGTTTCTGCCCTCTGAGCTTCATCAACTCTTGATCAACATCAGAAGTAGAACACTGAAATATAGAACTTGGATTTGCGACACTCTATTATGGAAAAAACTTCCAGATATTGGCTAAAACTTCAACATTTCTCATTCCAAGCAGTCAAGATCTGATCTGCAAACACTTAGAGCCTTCTAAACTCTTTCTCATCATAACTGTTCCATTGTGTTTCCTTATTGTATATCTTTGATAAGTGTGTGAGTCTGTTTATATCACACACTATCTCCTATGATTGAATTGGAGGATATTGAATATCCTCACATCAATCTTCACCTTATCTATAGTTCCCACATATAAATGTGGAATAGACCGTGTGTGATCTATACAATTTCTCTTTCCCATGAAGAACTGTGCTAGAGGGTTTGTTATCTGGATAGTTTGTTAAAAAAAATTAAATCCTGATACAGGTTGTGTATCAAGTTTTAATATAAACTGCTTGGTGGTAGGTGATACCAAGTAGAGAGGATTAGGTCTCTATATGAGACTGAACCTCTTATTTACATTGTTGTTCATATCTTCATTTACTCTGTTTTGATTTTATCTGCTGCTTACATTTGCTAAAACATTAAACTATTTTTTCTTATACTTGGATAGTTAGTCTTGGTTAGTGTGTGTATTTTTTAATTCATTAAACTTATTTCAAAAGATGAATTGGTGTTCTACACTGATTCATCTGAGGTCTAATCGCCCTTTGAGAAACCTTTTGACCAGTTGAACATTTACATTTCTACTAACTTAATTAAATAGCTCATTTTTAAAATTGGGGGTTTTCTTAATCATAATGCTTTTAACATAAATTTTTAATTGGAACTCAATTCACCCCCCATCTTGAGTATCCACTCTGACCAACATATTTTATGTTAACCCCCCCTACAACCCTTTTAAACATTACTATATTAACAATATTTTTTCCATGGTAACTATTCATTATGGATAAAAAATAAGTTGTAATTATCACTTAATATTTATTATTATAATAAAAAATATTGAATAAATTTTACAATATTCAGTTCCTATAAGTGACCGAAATTAATTCAAACATCCAGACACAAAATGCGTAAAACCCATTTTTAAAGAAAATGTAATTTAGGAATAAAAATGAGTTTATTATCATTACTTGACCAGTAAAAATCATGGTATTAATGTCAATATATTTTATTAAATATATTATATAAGTATTTAATTAAAATCATGTATAAATAGTGATTTATTAAAATTTTCAAGATATTATACATTGCACAGAATAAAAAAAAATTTCTAAATAAAATATATTTCTTTTTTACATTCAAATTCTATTATCTTCATCCATTCAAAATTAATAATCAATGTATATATGATTACTACATTGGTTATATAAATTATAAATATATTTCATCATTGATAAGTAGTCATCATTATATTTTATTTTGATAGAAATTCATAATTTGTAGAAAATACAATTCTTGAAAATTTTGGTGTTATTTTATTCTTATTATTAAAATTTGGGAACTTATTTACTAATTATTTATAAATAAATTTTAATTAGGGGAAATATTTATACATGTTTTCATAATTCAGTTAGTCCTACTCATACCCATCATTCCATCAATTATACGATAACAGTCACATTGGATAAAAAACATTTCAATAGTTTATTGTGGCTCATTTGACCTCAGTTTTGTGTGTAAATAAAGTAATCAAACACTTAAAATTAAAGATGAATATTTATTCTAAAATCTTGGGGTGTTATTTTTCTCATTCCTTTAACACTCAAGATACTAACATATTGTGAAAGATAGGATAATACCACCCAAATATGGTTGATTCAGTTAGTTCTAAGATACACCATAAAGGAAGGATATAATTAGATATATCATAGTTATATTTATCATAACAAGTTCAATTATAAACTTTTTCTCCAAAACAGGTGAAAATTTCATGTTCATTATTTATAGTACACATGGTATTGGTTTTAAAGCATTGTGATCTTGGTATTTCAGGCTTCTATTATCTCATGTTGCTTTGAAAAGGTGTCATTCAATCCTTAGAAACCCATAAGTAGAATTATATAAATTCCATGTGATTTGATTCTCATAATCATATCAAAAATTAAGAAACAATTCATTTTTCATAATATATCATAAGTTATGATAAATATTTTTTATTACAATATATATCCTTATCTATATCATTAAATATGAAGTACATTATTTACTGAATATTTTTTTATGAAATTTTTTTCATTATAACATCCTAATATTTTAAGATATATTTCTATTTAAATAATTTTAAGTGTTCAATGGATTTCATACAATTCAATAATGATATGTAAGTGAATTGGGATATATTATAAAAATATATTATAATTTTAATGTGACAATATAGCCATAAAATTGGAGGGTATGAATATGAGTAACCAGATTATAAAATATATTTATAATGGTTCTACTCAATATAAATGAATTTATAAATTTATAGTAAATAGATGCTCAAATTTTAGTGATGTAATTTTATACTTGAAAAATAAATTTTTTTCAAAAATTATTTTGATTACATTTTTATATAGCAATTATAATTAATTTCTCACACTTCCTAAAATTATGTTTTACAAAATTAAATTCATTTTTTTAATCATAATATAAAAATTAACTTGGGGTGAAATTGTGGGATTCTTTGAAATGGTTTATTTTTCAGTAAATAGTAAAAAATGAAAAAATTTCAAATACCATAAATTATTTTCATTAAATTAAGTAATTTAAAAGTATAATTATATTTTTTATTTTTTATTAATTTTAAATAAGACACGCTTTATTTTTAAAAAAATAATCCCCAATTTTCATGATTTTTATATAGGTTAATTTTTATTCTTAAAAATACATTTTCCAAAAAAAATATTTTTCATTGCATTTTATACATTTTAAAAAAAAATTAATTTCTTCCACTTCCAGAAAATGTATCTTGAAAAATTGATACAATATTTGGAATCAAGAGGTAAAAATATGAAAAAATAGGTTACTTTTATTTTTAGGAATTATTAATAGTAACGATGGTAAAATTTATCACATCGGTTTAGAGTAACTTCAGTAATTAAGGTTAAAAATTATATGATAAGGAATTAAAATTTATCTCGCCTGATATATTATCAAATTAGAATAATATATTTCATCCATTTCCATCCATATCTATAAAATATGACACTTTTTCCATTTTCCTTTGATGTTGACCTTTATATTACTTTTTGAAAGGAATATAAAAAATGTAACACTCTTGATTTTAATATCTCTAATATCTTTCTATAATGGTAAAACGAGGCTATTTTATACTAGAAAAATTAATTTTTAATATAAAATAACTTTTCCTATCATATTCCTTTATTTTTAAATTTTAGTGATAGAATATTTACCTTAAATGTTTATATAATGTCGACACAATATTTATTGAATTAATATAAAAATGAAATATATGATATTTAAAATATAAAATTTAATAAAAAATGAATAATTTTGTTACATGAAATTTATAGATACACATTACATATAATATATTTTTTTTGAATAATAATATTTCCATTCTATAATTGTATTTATATATTTAAAGTCAAATTTAATTAATAGTATCAAAAATTACATTAATAATATATTATAGAAATAATATTTTATTAAATTATTTAAAATCATAAAAAAATGAACTATGAAAAAATGGATAATATTTGTTTTAAATTTTCATCCACTTTCCATTTATTTTTCAATTTTTTTATGGTAACTTTGTTCACTCTTATAGTGTAAAAAAAGATTTATCGTGATAATCACCTAAACTTGTCCACTTTTTTGGTATGAGATTATTTAAAATAATCCCAATATTATCTTATAATTATATCAATTTTGAGTCATTAATGAAATAAAAATAAATTTTATTAATTTTATACTTTAAAAAATTCAATGTATTCTCCTCCCTTGACATATAAAAGATCACCCCTTCTCTCTTTTCCTTACACTAAATTGAGCCCTATTGCACAACAAAAATCTACCCAATAATTTAAAAACATACTTATCAATATTTTTTATTTTTTTATACCTAAAAGACCAACTATAGGTCCCTTAATAGGTGATATAAAGGATCTCTTTCAAAGAATAGGTAATAATCTTCACCATCCACTTTCATTTTTCTTCCTCTTTTACCACCTCAAATAATCTAATAACCATTACAATATAATATACCATTATATACAATATAATAATATTTTATTATATTTATTTTATAATATTTATCCATATCCTTATCCATCAAATGGGAAACAAAACCATTACTCATGCGTACAGAGGACTACCGCCTCGAGAACTGATGTAATGTTTTTTCCATTACCACATCACATGAATTATTTTAAAGATGTAAATAAGAAATATATATGATATTTGTGAATTAACTATTATTCTAAAATTATAATATCATATATAATTTCTTACTTATCTATCATTTGGAAAATTATAATGTTTTCCATGCATATGTGTGGACTACAACCTCCATGAAATAGTGTGATTAATTTTTCATTTTTGATTTACGTGGATGGTAATAAAGATTTATTTAATGAATTTATATGAAAAATATGATGTAAAAATATTATTGATAGATGAATTGTTATTTACCTTTATTTTTTCCATTCGTTGACAAGTTAAAACAACTTTCATGCATACGTACGGCCTACCGTCTCCATGAACAGTGAAATTCATTTTTCTATCTCTAGTTTTTATGTAAGATTATAAATATATATATATATATATAATGTAAATATATTATATTTATATCATGATTGAAATTATATAGTTTATGGAACCATGAAAAAATTACAAGTACTAGAACAACTAACTAAAAATAACATGAAAAATGAATCAGTAAACCCGAAAAAGGATTATAATAATAAAATATTATTAACAAAAAAGTGATAATGTGTTATTAATAGATCATATATGATATTAAAGATTTTTATATGGTTCTTATATGTATTTAAAATAAATAAAAATTTTTTATAAATGAGTTTAAAATCACTTACAATGAAATTCATACTTTATGTGAGGGATTTCATCTCAATTTCCACTCCATTGGGAAATATTTTGTGTTATGAACCTATTAGATTTTATTAAGTTTATATATTTACCATTTATTTTATTTAAAGTTAATTGGTTAATGTTTGAATCTATTCTATATTGGTTTTCATTAATTATAAACATTTCAAATAATTTAATATTATAGGGAATGCATTTAGGTTGAAGGTTACAATGATTTTAATCATAAGGAATTTAATCATACATTATATATATATGAGTAAATATGTATAAGTCATGGAAATATCCTTCAGACCAATATAAACAATATCTAGTAATTTAGATGGTAGTTATTGAGGTGATTCAATAATTAAAAACATAATTATTACATAGTTTTAGAACAATATTCATTTGATATCACAATAATACATACCCTATAACATTAAGGGTTTATTGTATTTAAAGAATATGTATATAATCAGGATATTTTAGATAAGGTCTTTCACATATCCAAAAAGTATTCTTATCATATAATAACCTTCTGGACTCATCTTGTTTAATACCCTGCATCATAGCCTGTGGAAATAGAAACATAAGAAGGGGTGATCTCGAATTCTATGTAAGGGTAAACATATGAGACAAATATTTATAAGATTTTAAGGGTATGAGAACATAATCATGGTATTTAAATTTCACAATTGAATTCATAACTCCCAAATCATGAGTCATGGAATAAATTTTTTTCATAACATAAGACATAAGTCGCAGTAGTGTAGAACATTAAATAATAATAATCAATGAGATCATTACATAGGAACAAGAATATGGCATAATAATGTGGAATAAACATAAGAATATAAATTATATGGAAATTTTACCCACAAAAACATAAATCACGTCACATTTCAAGGATACCAAAAAAAACATATGTCACATATTAGCTTGGGATGCCTTCTTAGGCTTGGGATAAAGACCCGTATACCCACATGGGGTTAGGATAACCACCTGTGTATCCTTTAAGATCATAAGACATAAAAAATTTCCTAATTAATTGAAATTATTTATAATTATTATCCAATCTTTTAAAAAAATTAAAACCATACATATTTTTTTCCTAATTTCATAATAAAATTTACGAATTTCTCATAACTTAATTAACCAATGTGAAAAAATGGGGTTCATATAAGAACCCTTAAAAACATCATAATCATAAGATATATAGAGAGAAAAATTGGATGGTATCATAATATAATATCCCTATTGAATCATAACTATACATAAAGGATGTTTACATATACGAAAATGCTATTTGAAAAAATAATTAAAAGTATGCTTTGAAAAATAAGAGAAAAAAATCTTTTCTTTTCCAAAACATTAAAAACATAAAATTTAAAAAAATAATAAAAATAGATTTTCCTTCAAAAAAACTATGGTAACTTATAAAGTATGTTCAATTATGAATAATTGAAATTATTTCTGTAAAATTTGTATATGTTAAAATAGAATATTATTTTTTCACTTGTAAAAACATAAGTGTGAGTCCTATGAAAAAACATTAAAAATATTCTATTAAATATTTTTTAAATAAAGTAAAAGGTAGATAAAATGAGCTATTAAAAATGTTTAATTATATTAATTAAATTATATAAAACAATTTTAGGTACATGGATATGGAAAAAATGATTCCCAACCAAACAAGAGAAATAAGATTAGCTTTTCTAAAAAACATAATTGTGATCATTTAATGTATTCAAGAGGGGTACATAGTATTAATAATTAAAAACCACCTAAATAAATATATTATATGAAAAAATGTGAATTTTAAGTGATAAATAACATATAATTAACAGTAATGGAAATTTAAACATAAATAAACTCAATAAAAATGATATTGTAACATAAACACTTACCTCAATTCTTAAATTCCTTTATAAATGATCTTAAATTCATGTATAATAAATTTATATTTATTATAAATATATACCATAACCATATACATACATATATTACAATATATATTTCCTCTACAATTTCCAATTACAAACTTATTAACAATTCTTCATGAGAATCAACATTTATAAGTTAACGGTTCTATTTCCCATGAAAGTTTTAGTTTGACGGTTCCAATCCATTCACCATGGTTATCATTTCATCACATAAAAAGTATTAATAATGTTATATATATCATATTTATTCATTATATGCACTTTTTATCAATTTTTATAAAGAGGTGATGAAAAATAAATTACATCACTTCATCAAGACGATAGTCTGTATGCACATAAGAGTGGTGTTTTTATTTTCCAGTGTATGGAAATAAAAAAAAGTTGAATAATAATATTTATTTAAATATTCACAATAATATCATATATATCATATATATATATATTAAATCTTTACTCATTTTCATCTATGTTGATTGAAAAATGGAAAATAAATCAAACCACTTCGTGGAGGTGGTAGTCCACACATTTGCACAAGCGACGTTATTTTTTTAAAATTTGGAATGGTGAGAATGTGGGTAATATTTTATATTTATAAGATAATAATTTTTTTATAATAATCATTTGTATTCATTAAATCCATCTATATATCCATTCATTAGATATAGTGTTGAAAAATAAAATACATCACTTCATGAAGACTGTAGTCTGTACATACACAAGAGTGATGTTTTTATTTTCCATTAGATATAAAGAAGATAAAGATGGAAAAACTATTAAAATAAACACATATATTTATATTAAATATACTGATTTTATCATGTTAATATGGTTATATAATATTTTTTGGAGTTTAGGTAAAAAGAAACATGAAATAGATTGGTAAAGACAAGTACCTCCTCTTTGAGTATCTTCCTTTAGATTATATCATAAGCCTTCCTAATATGATCATTTGGTGAGACCAAGACCTATGTGAAATAAAGAGGGAAGTTGGTAAATTATTTTCATAATTATTAGATGAATCATAGTTCTCAAATGGTCTAGAAAATTGATAAGAGGAGGTTACCTTTTATACATGAGGTGGGTGGAAAATGTGTAAATACCTGAAACATTATTATATAATATTTGTCTTAAAATAGTAAAGTGGAAAAATTTTCATATTTATTAATATAAAGAGATTAAAGTTGTAAAAAAATCAGCCACTTATATTTAACTAATTTGTTTGTATTATTTTAAAACTTATCTCTTATGTTAACCCACCTTTTAACTCTTTTAGCCCTTACCATGGTAACATGTTTTTTTACCACGATAACTATTCATTAGAAGGAAAAATTAAATTTTTATAATTGAATAATTCTAATTATTATGATATTAAATATGGAATATATTTTAAAATATTTAATTCCTATAATTTTCATAAATCTATTCAAAAAATTTCACACAAAATGCATCAAAACATTTTTAGAGAAAATGTTTTTTATGCTAAAAAATGATTTTATTATCATTCCTTTCCTAGTAAGAATAGTTATATGACTATTGATTTATTAACTTGAATATATTATTTACACCTATCGTTAAAATATTTCATTAGTTGTGATTAATTAAATTTACTAAGATAAAATACATTTCACATAATAAAAATTGTTTTTTGAAAAAATATCAATTTTTTGTATTAAAAAGGATTTATCTACATTTATAAAAAACTCATAATCAATGGATAAATTATTATTACTTTGTTTATAAAAATTATAAATATATTTAATCAATCATTAGTAGTGTTCAATATATTTTATTTACATGGAGATACTTAATATTTAGAAAACATAATTCATGAAAAATTATGTCTTATTTAATGATTTTTATTAAATTTGGAGTAATTATATAGTCTTATTCATACCCACCAATACAATGGTTATGCGATAATAGTCACGTGTAATAATTATATCTCAGTAGTATATTTTTTTATAATATTAATTTTTTGTGTGATGAAATATGTTGAAAACGTCAAATTAAATATAAATACATATTCTAAAATCTAACGGTGCTGAATTATACCCCCTTATAAAAAATTTCCATCAAAATTTCATTAATCTGATACAAGAAAAAAGTGGTTAATTATACCTCATCATATCCCCATATTCTTATTTGATGTCCTCAAGCTTATGGTTTCACCATAAAACATTTATTGAATGAGTGGTATTGTTTCATAACACTTTATCTCTTTGATCTAGAATCCCTATTCTTTTCTCCTCACAAAAAACGTTCATGCTCCAGTGGTATAACCATGGAGTTTAGTACATTTGAAGGATTAGGTATGTACATTCTAAAAATAGATATATGGAATACATCATGAATTTGGGAGAGGTTTTGTGGAATCACTAATAGAAACTATGCCATCTCAATATGATCAAAATATTAAAGGGACTGATATATCTTGGGCTCATTTTTGCCTTCATTCCAAATATCACAACATTCATCCAAGAAGATATTTGATGGGATGCCTTTTCACCAAATTCAATCTCTAGATCTTTCTTATGATTTTATTCTTAAATCCATTGTCTACTTAGATATTCCTTGATGTGATACTATATAGCTCTAAACTTATATATTATTTCATTATCTTACTCAAGTCTAAATAGATTTTATTCCCCATCTTCATCTTAATATGTGGGATTCCTACACTATTTTCTATAGTGGGTGATAGAACATATTTTTACTGAATATTTTATTGATTAAAAATGACATAATTTCTTCACATTGTGTTAATTATGTTTATTTATATAATATTTTGGATTAGATCATTCATTTTTAAATATATTGAAAATTCCAGTTTTGACCCTTTAAAGTGAACTATAGTATTTCGGGTATAAATATTTTTTATGAATTATTTGAACATAAAATTTTGGAAAAATGATTCTTACTAAATGGGATAAAACTTTCATTTAGGATATTTGAGCTATATCATGCATTTGATTAGACTAAATGGGACATAAAATCAAATATGGATTGAACTCTTTAGATTTGATACCACTTCAATATTTAGGCCATAAAATCTTTATCCATTGTTATACTTGGCCTGAATATGGAAATAATATAAAAAACAATTTTTCATAAATCATTCTTCAATAATGAAATATGGGTTACACTTTTTAGTGGTCAAACAATTGGTTTAAGTGTGATTAATATATTTTTCCGAATTTCACATTCACGCATGAAAAGTATTGAAACCTTAGCCTATACTCCACATTAAAAATTTTTGTTTCCCTCATTTAGAGAGGGTTTGAATTCAATTATAAGATTGGGATGAGATGATAAGTGTTTCTTTTATATTTCAATACACAATTGGTGGAAGGAATACTTCAAGATAAGATCTCCTCTAAAATTTCCTTCTTCTTCTCTTCTTTAATGTAATGTTGTTATTGTTGATATAAACTCTCTATTTCTCAATCATTTATTCTGTTTTGTTCAAATTTTATTATTATTTAATTTAAATATTTCTTTTTTAATACAATAGTAGAAAAATTATTGGTTTATACCCTTTATAAACCTTTTCGAATGTAGTTCATTTCTATGATTACTACACCACCGATAGAAGAATAGTTTTTCTTAGAAATCAATCTACCTATTACCTTATTCATTTAATTATTTTGAAAAAAAGAGATATATTAAGTCAATTAATATGATATATTAATTGAGTTTTTAATTTAAATTAAACTAATCAAGTAATTTAAAAATTGATGAAAAACACGCTATATAACGACCCATACTTTACATACATTTTTAATAATTCAAAATTGAATCACACTTATTACAACATATGACAAAACCAGAAAGGACCGTATAGGTATAGTGTCTTTAGAAACTGGGAAACATAAACAACTGGTTCATAAATCTTCTACAGTGTCTCCCATTTATTTCATCATATCTAGGGTCCCTTTTAGCATATTCTACTTAATATACATCTTCCTGACCTGGGGAAAAGAAAACATAAAAGGGTGAGCTCAAATGCTCAGTAAGGGCAAATAAAAGAAATAAAAATCATATCATATCTTTTTGAAAATCATAACCTGCAAAAGAGATCCTAATATCTTAACATGGAATAAATCATAAAAGTGAAAATGAGATCCCCATAATCATAACATGAAACTTGAAACTTTTTGGCATGCACACATAATCATGGAAAATCATTTCTTGTTAGTCATGACTCATTGCCAAGACTATCTTAGTGGACAAAGTCCCTTTCTGAACCGAGTCACCCTCGTTCCAGTCATGTTTCACTGAACCGGTATAACCTACCGTTCCAGCCATGTCTATCTCATGAGATATAAAATCTTTACCCAATGCATTGGAGGGAGATATAGGTCCCACCCATCTTATAATGAATACTTTCTTATGTGTGCCACATAATCATAAATCATACATCATCGCATAACACATGTAACAAAAATGGGATTCTTGAAACATCATAACATCCTAAAACAAACCATATAAGGTAAATGACTTCATAAAAATAATTCCCTCACAACATAATCAAATCAATGTAATAATAGGGATAAAAACAGAACTCTATATTATCTTAGATGGAAAATAATTTTGATAAAACATTTGAACTCCATTCTTGAGGAAAATATCCTTTCTACTTCAAAAACACTTTTCCTTTCTTAAAATGTCATAAAATTCAAAACTAAAAGAAGTTGATTAAAAATAAACTTGAAAAATTGTAAAGGAATCTTCTTGGAAGTAATGTTTTAAAAATCCATTCATGCCGTATAAGTTAAAAAAACATTCTTTGTACTTTTGTTGGAAAAGTCCAAAAGTACCTCGTACGACAAAAGATTCCTTTCATAGATATTACTAAAAACTCACCATAGGGTAAAAATGGATTTAAACAATTGTAGGTGGATGGAAATAATATTAAATATTGATGAAACATGTATGTGGATGATAAAATACACCCCAGTAAATACTTATGAATAAACAATCTCGGATAAAAATGAGATTGTGATATTTCCCTTACCTTAGGTCCGATTTGATTTGTACGTGTCCGAAGCTCCTGTATAATGGTTTAAATAGTGTTATTGACTTATTCCATAATCATACATATTGATATGATATCATATATGGTCATATTATTAGCTTCTTTTTAGTAATATTTCATTGTTACTTGTTACTCGGGTCTTTATTGCCTTTTGTTCTTATGCGTGTTTTTGCCGAATACATTCTTATTCTTATTTTAAGGTTATAGATACCTTATATCCAGAATGGTATTAGTGTAACATATATCATATTTATTCATTCAATTCATTTATATAATTACTATGTAAGATGATCATGTAGAACGAGTCGCATCACATCGTGGAGACGGTATTCCGTACGTACGCACGAGTGATGATACCGTTCCTATGATCGTGGAACTGTATTGGAGTATATATATATTATTTCAGTATCAATATTACTTTATAATAATCATAAATCGTTACTCATTACACCATTATACCCATCCTTGTAAGGTGATGGTGGAAAATAGATTACACCACGGCGTGGAGACGGTATTCCGTACGTACGCACGCGCGGTGATTTCATTTTTCCGTGGGATGGATAGAAGGTGAATTAGGGTTGTTTCATATTTATAATAACATATCAGTATGTAAGTAATACTGATGTTATTACTTTATCCTGAAACAACTAAATAAGAAGAAGTTGAAGAAGAAAGAAATTGAAAAGATCGGTAATGGATATTACCTCTTCTTTGGAACGCCTCTTTGAATCCTCCACTTAGGGAACTAAGATTGGTCTTTGAAGAAGACCAGGACCTCTAGGATTATTCTAGGGAATTGGAGAGGAGAAAATGGTAGGGGTTGGCCGAGCTTGAGTGCTCAAATTGGTGTGAGGAGGAGGGGGAGGAGGTGCCCTTTTATAAGGGAGGAGAGGGGCACCTTAGGAATATCTCAAAATATTATTTTATATTAAAGTCAAAATCGGTTGATAATGGTTCCAAAGGGTCTTATTTAGAATCTAAAGTTGGTATGAGCCGAAATCCTATCAACCAATAGGATTTAGACAAGTTTAGGGTATTATTTTAACCTTATCAATAAGATTTAACTCTAAGTTAAATAATTTAACTTTTACCGTTTTTTTTGTTTTCTTTCACTATATGGTTAATACACTTACTATAACATGCCAAAATAACCCCAAATTGTTTATTATTAATATATATATCCTTATATAAGTCATTTGGCCGAACCTTAAATTTTTAGGAATAAAATAACAATTAATAATATAATATTTGATTTAAAAACGATTTTGTGTCAATTTTGAAACTATTTGATATATGATTTTTTTGAAAGTCATAACAGAATTATATGTTCAAACCAAGTTGATTAAATCAACATTAATATATCATAGTAACCTATAAAATTAGTGGAATTCATAAAAAGTCTCAAATTACATTTATTTTGTTGTTTATAACATCAATTATGTCAATATTTCATTAATAAGATAATTACTGCATCATCATTGTGTCATAAATAAATTAAATTATTTAATGTGTAAAAATTACAAATAAAATACCATTATGTAGGAAATATTTTTATCTTTCTAATGAATATTTATAGTCGAATTTATCTTATGTATAACCCCATATTAAAAATGATTTACTTATTAAACTTTGATTTTAACTATTTTAACCCTTCTTTAAATAAATTAATAATAAATGTCCTAATCTAACCCAAGTGGGCCTAAATGGTCATATTTTTATTCCTAAGTTTGTTTTTGGTCGAATTAAACTTATCCAATAGAATTAGGACATGTGTCAGGGTAATAGTAATATCATTTTTACCCTTAATTACCCTATTTACTATTAACCGCGGTAAAAAAAGTAAAAAGTTACTATTCACCAAAAAAATTATTTTTATCTCATTGAACCACATTTTACTTACTGATTTCAACCGTGTCTGTAGGATTTTTGAAATTCCATTCACAGAAGCTGTAAAATTAAGTTTTATGCAAAATTCAGTTTTTAACCTACCACTTAGTGGATTCACTATTCATCCAAAATTGAAAGTTTTCAGAAAAATACCAAAATTTCACCCTAGGCTAATTTCAATATTATAAGTCCAAAAATGAAGTCCATTTTGAAAAATAAAATTTATAAAATTTCAAAAAGTGGTTATTACTATTCATAACGGCTAGTTTTAATAGCATATTGTTGTTTAGTGAAACTCGGTATTGCGTACAACGCAAGCTATCGAGGAAGGTTGTGATTGCGTGTAAAGCAAGCCAAACAAGTGTTGTGTAGAAAAAGATTCTTTTGATGATTTATATAACATAAAAGTCTCGGGTGTTACATTCTACCCCCCTTAAAAAGAATTTCTCCCTTGAAATTCGTCACTTTGTAACAAACAGATGAGGATACTTCTCCCTCATCATATCCTCAAGCTCCCATGTAGCTTCTTCAAGTTGGTGGTTCCTCCATAAAACTTTCACCAATCGAGTGGTCTTGTTTAGTAGGACTTTTTCGCTATGATCCAGAATCTCTATCGGCTGTTCTTCATAAGAAAGATCTTGCTCCAGCGGTACAACTTCTGAGCTGAGTACATGTGAAGGATCTGGTATGTACTTTCTCAGGAGAGATACATGGAACACATCGTGAACTTGAGAGAGATTTGGTGGAAGCGCCAATCGGTAAGCTACCTTCCCAACACGATCCAGTATTTCGAAAGGCCCGATATATCTAGGGCTCAACTTCCCCTTCTTTCCAAATCTCATAACCCTCTTCCAGGGAGATATTCGTAAGAACACTTTATCACCCACTTCAAACTCTAGGTCTTTTCTTCGGTTGTCAGCATAACTTTTCTGTCGACTCTGAGCTGCTCTTATGTGTTGTTGAATAGATCTGACATTTTCTGCCATTTCATCAATGAGATCAGGTCCTAATAGTTTTATTTCCCCAACTTCATCCCAGCAAGTTGGGGTCCTGCATTTCTTTCCATAGAGATCTTCATAAGGAGCCATCTGAATACTGGAGTGAAAGCTATTATTATAAGAAAATTCCACTAAAGGTAGGTGTTGATCCCAACCTCCTTTGAAATCCATAGAGCAAGCTCTCAACATATCTTCTAGGGTTTGAATTGTTCTCTCAGACTGACCGTCTGTCTGAGGATGATAAGCAGTGCTGAAACTCAACTCTGTATCCAGAGTATGCTGAAGACTTCGCCAGAACTTCAAGGTAAATCTCGGATCCCGATCAGATATAATAGAAAGTGGTACTCCATGAAATCTTACCACTTCCTTTACATATATCCTGGCAAGCTAATCTAGATAGAAATCCTCTCTGATAGCAATGAAGTGTGCAGACTTTGTAAGACGATCAACTATGACCCAGATAGCATTATTGCATTTGGATGTTTTAGGAAGTCCTGTGACAAAGTCCATAGTGATGTTTTCCCATTTCCATTTGGGTATGGGTAATGGTTGTAACATCCCCTTAGACTTCTGTCTCTCAGCTTTAACTTGTTGACAAACCAAACATCGAGAGACATAGTCAACAACATCTCTTTTCATGCCATCCCACCAGAAGTACTCTTTCAGGTCCCTATACATCTTCGTGCTTCCAGGATGAATAGAGAATGAAGAACTATGAGCCTCATCCAGTAGCTCCTTCTTAAATTCGGGGATGGGAGGAACACAAAACCGATTCCGGAACTTTATTATCCCATCACAATCAAGGTTGAACTCAGGAACATTTCTCACCTTCTTTTGTAACTCGACATCTTCTTTCTGTGCCACTTTAATCTTCACATGTATAGATGGTTGAACATTCATTTGAGAAAGATAAGATTTTTTCCCTTCCATTATAATTCCAAGATCCATCCTTTGTAAATCCATAAATATTGGATCTTTTTTTATCCTCATCATGGATAAACTAGCATGGTCTTGTCGACTTAATGCATCTTCCACCTTGTTTGCTTTCCCAGGGTGGTAATGGACTGAGCAGTCATAATCCTTAATCAGCTCCAACCATCTTCTTTGACGCATATTCAACTCCTTTTGTGTGAAAATATACTTTAAACTTTTATGATCAGTATAAATATCACACCTTTCACCATAAAGGTAATGCCTCCAAGTCTTTAATGCAAAGATTACCGCAGCCAACTCCAAATCATGTGTTGGGTAATTTTGCTCATGGATTTTCAACTGTCGTGAGGCATAAGCTATCACCATATCATTTTGCATAAGAACACACCCCAATCCCTTCTTGGATGCATCACTGTATATCACAAACCTTTCTCCACTACAAGGTAGTGTGAGCACAGGTGCACTGGATAACCTTTTTTTCAACTCCTTGAAATTCTCTTCACATTCTTCTGTCCAGACAAACATAACTCCTTTCCGAGTCAACTTGGTGAGTGGATTAGATAATCATGAAAAATCCTTTATAAAACGTCGATAATATCCATCCAAACCAAGAAAACTTCAAATCTCAGTTACTGTTGTTGGTCTCGACCATCTTTCGATAACCTCTGTTTTTGCTGGATCCACAGATATCCCCTCTTTTGAGATTATGTGACCCAAAAATGCAACTTTTTGAAGCCAAAATTCACACTTGGTAAATTTGGCATAAAGCTTCTCCTTTCTCAGGGTCTTCAATATAATTCTCAAGTGATCTTCATGCTCTTACTTTCTCTTTGAATAGACAAGAATATCGTCTATAAAGACTACCACAAATTGATCAAGATAGTCTCTAAAACTCTATTCATTAGATCCATGAAGATAGCAGGGGCATTAGTAAGACCAAACGGCATCACTATAAATTCATAGTGTCCATACCTTGTACGGAAAGTCGTCTTTGGTATATCCTCCCTTTTGACCCTTAATTGATGATACCCTGAACGAAGATCAATCTTGGAAAAGTATTGAGCTCCGCGTAGTTGGTCAAATAAGTCATCAATGCGTGGGAGAGGATATTTGTTCTTGATAGTGATCTTGTTAAGTTCTCGATAATCAATGCAGAGTCTCATTGATCCATCTTTCTTCTTAACAAATAGAACAGGTGCTCCCCAAGGTGACGCACTAGGGCGTATGAATCCCTTATCAAGATTCTCCTGGAGTTGCTTCTTCAATTCCTGCAACTCAATTGGGGCCATTCTATAAGGTGTCTTTGAAATAGGCAAAGCACCCGGTACGAGTTCTATTGAAAACTCAACTTCACGATTTGGTGGAAGACCCGGTAATTCCTCCGGAAAGACATCATCAAACTCCCGTACAATGGGCATATTCTTAATCGTGAGTTTCTCACAAACCATTTGAGATAAATAACCTTCATTTAGTGGAATCAAGACCCATAAGATGGAAGGAATTTCCACTGGAAGGTTATGTTCATCCTTGCATTGATAGACGATCGTAGATTGATCTGGAATATGAAATGTGACTTCCCTTCTTTGGCAATTGATATGAGCTCCATGTAGAGAAAGCCAATCCATGCCAAGAATCACATCAAATTCCACTAAATGAAGGATCACAAGATTTGCAGGAAGCACTTTCCCACAAACTTCGATCGGAGAAGAATTATAAACTTTTGATGCGACTGTTGTGCCATTAGGTGTTGTCACAGCTAACTCAACATCTAATTGTGGAGGTAGTACGGTGATACCCTTAGAAAAATTTTCAAGAATAAAAGAGTGGGTGGATCCAGAATCAAATAAAACATTTGCTACTTTAGAGTGGATGGTAAGTGTACCTTTCACCACTTCGTTATCGTACTCCACATCGCTGATAGAAATTGCATGTGACTTTCCTTTGTCTTTAGCCTTAAGATTTTGTTAACGTCGACCATCATCATCAACCCTTGGATTTGGGCATTGATTGGCATAATGCCCCATCTCCTTGCACTTGAAACCTTGAAGTGTAGTAGGTTCATTCTGTGTATCCCTTCCTTTGTTTGCGTCATTAGACATCTTCTTCCCATTATCACGGCATTCAAATGCCCGATGACCCTCCTTTCCACATTTAAAACATTTACTTGTCCCTTTAAGACAACTCCCTCCATGTTTCTTTCCACACTTTGAGCATAAGGGAAAGCTCATCTTCTTTTCAGTGTGCTCTTTAGATTTTCCTTTGAATTCCATCTTCCTCTTCTTATCAGACCCATGTGACTGATGGGTTACTCCAATCTCCATCTCGACATTGAGAGCACATCGAACGATTTCCTCGTATCTATTGAAGTCCCTTATGGCTAACGCCCTTCGAAGACTTGGTTTTAAGCCACTAAAGAATCGATCGATCTTACTCTCAGGTTGGATAATAATACGAGAAGCGTACCTCGCATGTCTTGTAAAATTTGCTTCATAGGTACCAACAGATTCATCATCCCTTTGATTCAGTTCAAGGAACTCTTTCTCCATCTTTGTTCAGAGAATACGAGGGAAGTACTTATTGAAAAATAAGTTATTTAACTCGTCCCATTCCATAGACTCAATTTCATCCCTTTGCCTCGTATTCTTAATAAGATTCCACCATTGATCAGCATCTCCTTCCAAACGATACACTGCTAGGATGACTTTATCATGCCCAGAACATTGAAGAACTGAAAATATCTTTTTAGTAGTACTAATCCATTGTTCAGCAACTAATGGATCAGTAGACCGGCTGAAAGAAGGTGGACGCTGCCTCATGAAGGATTCAACAGAATGTTGCTCCTTCCTTTGCTCTTTTGGAAGTCCTGCATGATTCATAGCTTGAGAAAGTTTTGTGAGCATGGCTACAAGATTTTTCATTCCAGCTCCCATATCGTTTGGTTGCTCAGGGGGACAATCATTCCATTGCCCATCGCATTCCTCATTAACACGGTTCCTTAGGGTTCCAGCCATTGACTAAAACCAAGAAGAATAGTGTGAGCAACACTAATTATAATAGGAAAACCGAATAAAATTTTCATGCTTAGGGTCTTATCCTAGGTTATTCAAGGCCATTTCTAAAACACTAAGATAGTTTTCTATGCTTAGACATATCCTTAGGGTTATTACTAAGGCTTTCACATCCTAGTTTCAAAAGGTTGACTATACCTTTCCTCTGATACCAACTATAACGACCCATACTTTACATACATTGTTAATAATTCAAAATTGAAGCACACTTATTACAACATATGACAAAACCAGAAAGGACCGTATAGGTATAGTGTCTTTAGAAACTGGGAAACATAAACAACTGGTTCATAAATCTTCTACAGTGTCTCCCATTTATTTCATCATATCTAGGGTCCCTTTTAGCATATTCTACTTAATATCCATCTTCCTGGCCTGGGGAAAAGAAAACATAAAAGGGTGATCTCAAATGCTCGGCAAGGGCAAATAAAAGAAATAAAAATCATATCATATCTTTTTGAAAATCATAACCTGCAAAATAGATCATAATATCTTAACATGGAATAAATCATAGAAGTGAAAATGAGATCCCCATAATCATAACATGAAACTTGAAACTTTGTGGCATGCACACATAATCATGTAAAATCATTTCTTGTTAGTCATGACTCATTGCCAAGACTATCTTAGTGGACAAAGTCCCTTTCTGAACCGAGTCACCCTCGTTCCAGTCCTGTTTCACTGAACCGGTATAACCTACCGTTCCAGCCATGTCTATCTCATGAGATATAAAATCTTTACCCAATGCATTGGAGGGAGATATAGGTCCCACCCATCTTATAATGAATCCTTTCTTATGTGTTCCACATAATCATAAATCATACATCATCGCATAACACATGTAACAAAAATGGGATTCTTGAAACATCATGACATCATGAAAAAAACCATATAAGGTAAATGACTTCATAAAAATAATTCCCTCACAACATAATCAAATCAATGTAAAAATAGGGATAAAAATAGAACTCTATATTATCTTATATGGAAAATAATTTTGATAAAACATTTGAACTCCATTCTTGAGGAAAATATCCTTTCTACTTCAAAAACACTTTTCCTTTCTTAAAATGTCATAAAATTCTAAACTAAAAGAATTTGATTAAAAATAAACTTGAAAACTTGTAAAGGAAGCTTCTTGGAAGTAATGTTTTAAAAATCCATTCATGTCGTATAAGTTAAAAAAAACATTCTTCGTACTTTTGTCGGAAAAGTCAAAAAGTACCTCATACGACAAAAGATTCCTTTCATAGATATTACTAAAAACTCACCGAAGGGTAAAAATGGATTTAAAAAATTGTAGGTGGATGGAAATAATATTACATATTGATGAAACATGGATGTGGATGATAAAATACACCCCAGTAAATACTTACGAATAAACAATCTCGGATAAAAATGAGATTGTGATATTTCCCTTACCTTAGGTCCGATTTGCTTTGTACGCATCCGAAGCTCCTGTATAATGGTTTAAATAATGTAATTGACTTATTCCAGAATCATACATATTGATATGATATCATATATGGTCATATTCTTAGCTTCTTGTTAGTAATATTTCATTGTTACTTGTTACTCGGGTCTTTATTGCCTTTTGTTCTTATGCGTGTTTTTGCCGAATACATTCTTATTCTTATTTTAAGGTTATAGATACCTTATATCCAGAATGGTATTAGTGTAACATATATCATATTTATTAATTCAATTCATTTATATAATTACTATGTAATGATGATCATGTAGAACGAGTCGCATCACATCGTGGAGACGGTATTCCGTACGTACGCACGAGTGATGATATCGTTCCTATTATCGTGGAACTGTATTGGAGTATATATATATTATTTCAGTATCAATATTACTTTATAATAATCATAAATAGTTACTCATTACACCATTATACCCATCCTTGTAAGGTGATGGTGGAAAATAGATTACACCACGGCGTGGAGATAGTATTCCGTACGTACGCACGCGCGGTGATTTCATTTTTCCGTGGGATGGATAGAAGGTGAATTAGGGTTGTTTCATATTTATAATAACATATCAGTATGTAAGTAATACTGATGTTATTACTTTATCATGAAACAACTAAAGAAGAAGAAGTTGAAGAAGAAAGAAATTGAAAAGATCGGTAATGGATATTACCTCTTCTTTGGAACGCCTCTTTGAATCCTCCACTTAGAGAACTAAGATTGGTCTTTGAAGAAGACCAGGACCTCTAGGATTACTCTAGGGAAGTGGAGAGGAGAAAATGTCAGGGGTTGGCCGAGCTTGAGTGCTCAAATTGGTGTGAGGAGGAGGGGGAGGAGGTGCCCTTTTATAAGGGAGGAGAGGGGCACCTTAGGAATATCTCAAAATATTATTTTATATTAAAGTCAAAATCGGTTTATAATGGTTCCAAAGGGTCTTATTTAGAAGATAATGTTGGGAAGGGTCGAAATCCTATCAAAAAATAGGATTTATAATAGTTTAGGGTATTATTTTAACCTTATCAATTAGATTTAACTCTAAGTTAAATAATTTAACTTTTACCGTGTCTTTTTGTTTTCTTTCACTATATGGTTAATACACTTACTATAACATGCCAAACGAACCCCAAATTGTTTATTATTAATATATATATCCTTATCTAAGTCATTTGGCCGAACCTTAGATTTTTAGGAATAAAATAACAATTAATAATATAATATTTGATTTAAAAACTATTTTGTGTCAATTTTGACACTATTTGATATATGATTTTTGTGAAAGTCATAATAGAATTATATGTTCGAACCAAGTTTATTAAATCAACATTAATATATCATAGTAACCTAGAAAATTAGATAAATTCATAAAAAGTCTCAAATTACATTTATTTTGGTGTTTATAACATCAATTATGTCAATATTTCATTAATAAGATAATTACTGCATCATCATTGTGTCATAAATAAATTAAATTATTTAATGTTTAAAAATTACAAATAAAATACCCTTATGTAGGAAATATTTTTAGATTTCTAATTAATATTTATAGTCGAATTTATCTTATGTATAACCCCATATTAAAAATGATTTACTTATTAAACTTTGATTTTAACTATTTTAACCCTTCTTTAAATAAATTAATAATAAATGTCCTAATCTAACCCAAGTGGGCCTAAATGGTCATATTGTTATTCCTAAGTTTGTTTTTGGTCGAATTAAACTTATCCAATAGAATTAGGACATGTGTTAGGGTAATAGTAATATCATTTTTACCCTTGGTTACCCTATTTACTATTAACCGCGGTAAAAAAAGTAAAAAGTTACTATTCACCAAAAAAATTATTTTTATCTAATTGAACCACATTTTACTTACTGATATCAGCCGTGTCTGTCAGATTTTTGAAATTCCATTCACAGAAGCGGTAAAATTAAGTTTTATGCAAAATTCAGTTTTTAACCTACCACTTAGTGGTTTCACTATTCATCAAAAATTGAAAGTTTTCAGAAAAATTCCAAAATTTCACCCTAGGCTAATTTCGATATTCTGAGTCCAAAAATGAAGTCCATTTTGAAAAATAAAATTTATAAAATTTCAAAAAGTGGTTATTACTATTCATAACGGCTAGTTTTAATAGCATATTGTTGTTTAGTGAAACTCGGTATTGCATACAACGCAAGCTATCGAGGAAGGTTGTGATTGCGTGTAATGCAAGCCAAGAAAGTGTTGTGTAGAAAAAGATTCTTTGATGATTTATATAACATAAAAGTCTCGGGTGTTACACGCTAGGTTGAGTAATGTTTGAATTATGAGAGTGTGATCTTAGCCGATAAAACAAAAAAACACAAGATCAATTTGTACTGTTCAAATATATTACCTAAACTCAATTAATAATTATTTATAATATGTTTATATTCCAAAATTCACCATAATCTATAATATATCCTTGGATTTACAATCAAATCAGGGTGCTATGATTTCTTATTCTAAAACTAGCTTGGGGTTAAATTCATTTCGTCTCTATGGTTGAGGTAAATTATCATAGGATTCAAGAGTAAAAAAATTATCCAATAATAATTAAGATAAGTTTAATTTAAATTATAATGATTAATAATTAATTAAATAGTTATAGTTATATAGATTAATCATTTTAAAAAATTCTAAAAACACATTCTCGTTGTGTTTTTGTCAATCTAATTTCAAAAGGAAAAAATGAAAAAATACAATCTTTTTTCAATATACATATTCAAGATTTATAAAATTTAATCACCCCCATACTTTTATGTAGTGTGTTTATTTTTTTAGGGACCCTATTTTCTCCTTTTAAGACTTTTTAATATATATATATATATATATATATATTTCTAGAGCTACGTGTTGAGATGGCGTGCAATTCTGAGGATCGGTGTTCCCAGAATAAATTTTATAAATATATTAAGTATATTTTATATTATGCACGCAAATGAAATTGGATATCTATAAAATAGTAACATAGATCAGAAATTTATGGCCATGTTTGAGTCCAGAATATGGCGTTTTCCCTAGGTGGGGCATAACTTTTGTCGGCACGGGTCTTCTGTGAGAAAACTCACCCGGGGGGAAATCGTAAATAAAATACTTAAACTTAATTATTTTATCTCAAACACTAAATCAAATAACTTTTCATATGAATCTCAGATTGGAAATATGATACTATAGTTTAGTTTGTAACGGGGTGTTTTACCTAGGTGTGACATAAAATGAGAGGGTGTGGGAGTTTTATTTTCTACGACTGGTAGCAGGAAATTCAGCGTTTCTCTATAAATAAACACTTAAGTGATCAAGATTAAGGTTATATCCTAATCCCCTCTATCCACAAAACTCTCCCTCTCATCCGTTCTTCGATGGATCAAGGAGGAAAATTCGGAAAATCATCGGTGGATCGAAGAAGGAGAATACATAACACATCAACAGTGATAAATGGATCAATCGAGGTACGATTCTTCAACTTTTCGTCTCTGTTTGAAGATTTATTCAAAAAATCCTTATTCTGTCATTTTTTTCATCGCTTTTATTATAAATCATTGATGGTTGCAATAACCCAGCCATCAATCCGTTCTTAAACCCTGTTTAAATATATATTCTTCATCTATTCTTCGTGGTTGTTGCCTTTTAATTTTCAGTGCACTGAATCACCGACGGATCGACGAGCAGATGCCAATTCTCTGAATCACTAATCGCAAGGTACCCATATATGCTCATGGTTTTGAAATTGAATGAGTGGAGAAGGTGTGGTGGTCTGCGGAACACACCACTAGAGGGCTTTTGGCTGCGGTGATCGACGAGTGGAGGTTGGTTCTGTGATTCCCTTATCCTAAGGTTCATAAATCTCCTCATGGTTATGAAATCAGATGAGTGGAGGTGGTGCAATGGTCTATGGAATGGGACACTGTAGGGGCCACCGACAGATGGAGGATCATGGAAGTGGTGGGCTGCTTGGAGGAGGAATGTGTAGAAGTCGGCCGGTGGAGAAAAGTTGTGGGGCGGAGATGGGTCGTGAGGGAGACCGAGATAGAGGAGTAGGGGGCACAGCTAGAGGCAAGGTCAGAAAGAGGGGTGGTGAGAAGGGAAGATATCTGGTCAGTGGCAGGGTCAAGGGGGTGACTTGAGGTGGTGACACTGCCATGGATTGCAGTGGGGTATAATGTTGATGCAGGGTGCAACTCGAGGGATCATAGGCGGACCGGAGGGCCAGCGGGTCGAGGGAGTAGTACATGCCAGGAGAAGGCGGGTTGACCCACGCAGTTGGGCCACGGGCCGGTGAAGCGGACCAGGCTGATCGGGGACGGCCAGCCCCGGTGGAGGGGTCCGGCCAGAATGGGCCTCACCATTCCGAATCGGGTCGTTTCACATTCAAATGGTTGTGTCTCCGAATTCATACATCTGATTAACCCACCATATGCGGCCACATGTTCCTCTCATTGAGACAAATATTTTTAGACCAATTTGGGAATTTTAAGACTAATTTACATGGCATAGTTTCATGAAATGCCTAAGTCTACTAATAATTATAATAATAAAAATATAAGTTATTATTATTTGAGGATTCTTGTATTGAATGTAGTGCTTACATGTGACATATGGTTAATTAATCATCAACGACAGGGTGACCTGGGTATTTGTGAGGACTTTTCAAGACTAATTTCGGGTATTTAAACAAAAGTCAAGGTGTGGGCCCCATGTGTCCCAGTTAGCAAGTATTATAATTAAATGCAGCATTTTAACTGGGTATACATTTTAGATAAAAATTTAGTCCATCCCGTGTGTTTTTCATGAGTATTGAAATACTGCAATCCATATAATTAATTTTGGGATTGAGGTGTGGGACCCACGGGATACCTTTCAATCGTATTGTGGCAACATACTACATTTTCATCACATATCTGTTTAGAGTGAATTAGTAGTCGAACTTGTGCATTTTTTCATATTGATTACAATGGAATGATCTGTTTGAATGTGTGGAGCCTTTTCATGGTTGCATTAAATGAAAAAACAAGAAAGGAATATTAGTGGAAGATCCTTCTTCTGTGTTTGATGAGAACTTGTGGCTTAGATCAGCATCCACTCCTGTGAGAGTGGAGAATATATATTAAGTGAAGCATTCAAATGTTTTGGGTCAAAGGAAGAGGCGTGTCAGTGAAATTACGCTTTGGCCCTCCAGGTCAACGATGAGCGTCAAGTGCTCATTGGCCTTCTGACGAGATGTTCCAAGTACTCTAGGAGTACCTTGTCACACTTAGGAGTACTTCTTCAATATTTAGTACCCAAATATGGTTAGGTATATATCCAAGTGATGAGGCTATGTCACACGACGTGTGGGCCCCATACGTATCATGTACCACTATGAATCTTCTAAATATCATATCTCCTTCTTTTAGACTTGTATTTTGGCATGTTAATAGCTTATCCTGAGTTTTTTCCATGTAGAACATGACGGTTTTATGGACACAGACTTAAACATTACAAAATATTGAATTAATTTAATAATTCACATTGAGGGTATTTTCTGGTTTAGAGCCTTAGAGAATTAGGTCATAACATATACATAAAAAATTGAATATTACATGTAGACACTTCTACTCAGAATCCATTTTTTTCTATAATATAAAAACTCTTAAAAAACAAACATGTCTAGTTCCATGTTTAAGACAACATGACTTTTACTTGATCTCATCGTTAACCCTATTCATTTTTAAGTCTTGTGGAAAACATTTCAAAAACATGGTATGAGCATAAAAACTCATTAAGGGATTTAAAATAAGGAAATAAAAATTAATCCATTAATACATAAAAATCAAAGAAATCATACTTTTCAATCATAAAACAAAATTTCTTTAACATACCTCACAAAATCTTAAGATTTATGCATATCACACAGAAATCATAAATCAAGAAGGTAACTTATGGCATCTATAAAATACTTGCATTGTAGATTTCACAACTACATAGTGAGTTACATTTTGAATACCCATCATAGTATATTCCTTAAATCTACTATGAGAAACATTAACATTTACCTCTATCACGTTACCCAATGCATTGGAGAGCTATCTCAGGCACACCCGCCCTAAATTTACAACAGAACCACCCGTATACGTAAACAATGCCTAAGAATTATAACATAATCATAACACATAAAAAAGTATAAAGAAATGATAACATTTCCAAATTGAAATCAAAATATATCATTTCAAGATATTGACATAATCAGTTCATTTAAAACATTCAAAAAGAAGAGTTTTGAACCAAAGTGTCCCATACCACTTTGAAATTTTTAAAAGGATTTTACACTTTAAAAAAATCATGTCCATATAAATAAATCCTTAAAATCATTTCTAAAAAATGGACAAAAAATTTTAGGATTTAGAAAATTAAATCTTTAAAACATTTAAAATGATGTTTTAGTTAAAGAATACTTTACCACTTAAGAAAATATTGAATAAAAATCATTAAAGAATAACATCAAAGAAAACTATAAATATCAAGAGAATATAGAAATTCATGATTTAATATGTCAAAATCGTTTTTATACCCCTTATAGGATAAAAAAGGTGCATAATATCAAGATATGTCTCAATGAAAGGATATTTATGTGTAGTCCCTTAGAAAAATTGTATCACTACATTAAGGATAAATCAATGACATAATTATGTGTGAAAAATATAAATGCACCTAATATAGGTGGATATTAAGTATAAAACAATCATAGTTCAATCACACATATTCATAGAATGACATAATCAATAAGTATAATTTTATCCCAAAGATTTGAAATTGTGTTAAGAAGTTCCCTTATGAAAATTCGGCAGCCTAACAGAGTCACATAAAAATTCAAAAAATTCATTGATGAGAGAGAAAAGGGTCTATCATCACATGGAAATAAAATTTACAACAATAAAGATATAGAAGAACATATCCTGACATAATAAAGTGGAAATTAAAATAAATAACATTAAATAAGTCTTTTAATAAAATAGAAGGGTGAAAGTTTCCCTTACCTCGTGTCTGACTTCACTCGTACATTCTTTAATTTTTTTTAAATCGGGTAACGCCCTTTGGTTTGAACCAAAAGTCTTTCTTTAATTTCCTTCTACCAAAAAAAGGATTTTGGGAGGAATATAAGGATGTTGGTATCTTATTGGATCAGAGTTTGGACAAGCCAAGAGGCTTGAGAGTTTTGAGTAATGGGTTAGAGGTGATGGCCTTTTATAAGGGGGAGGAGGGGCTCTTTAGGAAAATTTAAAAATATTATTTTATTATAAATTGAAATTCGATTTCAAAACATCCACAACTCATTTAATTCAAATATAAGGTTATTATTGTTTGAAATACACTCATAAAATGGGTTTTAGACAAGTTTAGGGCATAACATTAACCTTGTCTTTTAGCTTTAACCCTCAGTTAGCTAATTTAACTTTTGCCATGTCCTTTTTTATATTCATACTATTTGGTTAATATATTTACTATAAAATTCCAAGCAACCGAAAATGGATCATTAATGACATTTTTGACATTATATATTTAATTTGGCAATATATTATATTTTTTTGATTTTATTATCATTTAATAAAATATTAATTATTTTAAAAACTCATTTATGTCAATTTATACACTATTCAGATCAGGACTTTTAGAAAATCTATAACAACTTTATTATTTTAAAAAACCTTCATTAATTCAAATATAACAAGTTATTATTGTCCCTAAAATTAGTGTATGGAATAAAAATTTACAAAATGAATTTATTTTTATATTTATAATCTCATTTATTTAAAACATTCATTTAAAAGTCAATCATTGCATCATCATTGTGTCATAAATAAATTTATTTATTTGACGTCTCAAAATTATAACTAAAATACAGTGATGTAGGAAATATTTTTAGATATCTAATGACTATTTATAGTTGAAAATATCAGTTATATAACCCCATATAATTTTTTTTACTAAAAGATATATGTTTATGTTACATTTTCCTTAACATTAAATTAATTTTTATACAATGTCATTTTCACTTACAAGTGGCTTCATGGGCCCCCAAAATCGACCCAAGGATGACCATGGTAAGACATGTATCATCCAATAGGGTTTGGACACATGTTAGGGTAATTTAATATTATTATCATATTATTTTTAATCCTTATTTACCATATTTACCCATTAACCATGGTAAATAAAATATTTACAGAAGTCACTATTCATATTGTCTAAAAATAAAAGTTACCAATTTACACAATTTGGCCCTTATGATGGCAAATATGTAATCCATTTTTTCTAAATTAGAAACACAAAACTGGTAGAGATTAATTTAAAATTAATTCATGTTGTCAAAACCAAAAAGCGTGTTTTAAAAAAAATAATTATCAAAAGATTGATATGTTTTTATGTCTAATAAAAATTTGAAATTACTTCCTATGACCAAAATTGGATTAAATGGTAAAAATATAATCTAATTAAACTGTAAATCCAATTAATAATACAATCTAATCATATAAATAAATTATATTAAAAGGTACTTTTGAATTAAAATGCAGCATTTATCAGTATTCATAAAAAATGAAGTTTATCAGAAAAATGCCAAAATTTTACCCAAAGTAAATTTCGATGTCCCACATCAAAATAATAATTTTAATTTTTCAAATGAAATATATAAAAGTTAAGAAAAGAAGATTTAACAAGGGTTCACCATCAAAATGATATAAATCAACCTTTTAAAGAATATTAGAGTATTTCATGATTAAAATAAGATTCATTATAATTTTAAGCCTCTAAAATTTAATGGATAAAATAAAAAAATAACAAACATGTGTAATAATAATGTAGTTAGTTCTGTTCATTTCCTCCAATACAATGGATAGATGTTAACTACCAATTAAAATGAAAATATTACTATATTATTTTTCAGTATAACTCAAAGTTGTGTGCAATATAAGATGTCAAAGAAACATTTTGTTTCGTGTTGAGTACGCAATATATAAAAGTGTCCTATTTAACATAAAATTAATATCTTATTCATAAATATTAATATTTATGAAAAAATTATTATTATATAAATACCTATTTCATGACATCTTTCCCCCCTTTTAGAAATTGCATCCACCTAATTTTAAAATTGGTCTTGGAAACTACATTGAAAGTCCCACATTGGAAAAAGGGTCAATAAAACTATCACTTTAAAAGAAAGAGAGATAAGTACAAAGGTCACACGAGATAACACGTACTATGATTCCATGAAAACATGGATATTAAAGAGAAAATTAGTGTCAAGTTCTGATGGAGGGTGATAGAAAACATGATCAGGAGAAAGTTAACCACCATAAAACCACAAACTTGTGATAGGTTTAACGGTGTTTCATTCCCTGAAAGAAAAAGTAAACATACAAAATTTTTTGGTTTAGGTTCCCTTTCATATATTTGGATAATTTATTTATGATATTCACTATGAAAATAAGGAAATATACTTGCTTTTCAAATTGAGTTTCATCCTTCAATAAATTTTTACCACAGACTCGTCTTTTTTCCAAACGATGAGTATTCAACATGAATTGGTCACACCTGAAGTGGTAGAATCAACTTCTTGAGAATCACATAATCCAAAAAATATGAACTATATATTTCCCTTTTCTATATACATTATCCAAAACAAAAAAAATTAGTAAAATATCAGATGATCCCCAAAAAGGTTAATATTTTATAAAAATAAATTCTACTCTTAATCTCCAAAATTGAACAAAAAATACCCAAAGATAAACAAATACTATTAAATAAACAATTGTCCTTAAAATACTTCAATATAATCCAAACTATGATTGAAACCCAAAACTCAAAATTATTTAATCACATAGTCTTCAAAAGTAAATCTTAACATTTATCTCCAAATAACATCGACTACTCTTAAAGTTAGATACTGAAGTGTAATTAACCTAATCAAAAATTCTCTATGATAGTTTAATATTTTCCATAAATAACCCAAATTACCATATGTCCACAATAAAAACATATATTCTTACAAATTAAAATTTCAACCATTACTCCACAAATGATATTCCATGGTATTCTATTTTATTTAGGCATATAGTGTTCCCAAAAGATCAAACATCTTCCAAAATAACCTTTTTCAATTAATCACCAAATCATTTTACTACACTAAGGGTGTCCATTTGATAAAACATATATCCCCAAAATCAACTTATTTCTCATCCATAAAATCATTTAACTAAAAAAGGAATAATTCATACTAACCAGGGACTTTACATAGGCTAGTGGTAGGCGATACTCCCCTGTCGCCATTCGGTTGTGGGTTCGATTCACATGGTCTTGCCGGATACAATTGGTTGTCACCCATCCTGTGGGTTTTCCATTTTATAAAACCATATCATTCTTATACATTTTCAAAAATAATATAACTTTCTCAAGAATAATCATAACCTATTTTATCCTCAAATTTTCTCTAATACCTTTCATTTTGAATCACAAAATGTAATAACCATTTATCACATCAAAAACAAAAGATCATATGAACCCCTATGGTTATCCATTAGGACCACACGGGAAAAAATAATTCTTTCATGAATAATATTTTCACATAGAAATCCTTAGGGTTATACATACTAAAAAATTCTTCCAATGTTATCCCATCATCTAAAGAGCCTCAACACTTTAAAGCATTTCATCATCCTAAAATCTACCATAAATCTTGAAACCATTATATGTATTCTTCTTACTCATTAAATGTTCTCCATGATCCATTATCCATTATTTTCCAACTTATTATGTAATACTTATTTCCTACAAACAAATTCATGAATCATATCCTAAGATTTAATAATATCAAAACATCAGGTATAAAATAACTCTAACCTTTCATTGGTTATTTTCAGTTTCCTCTACCTCAATTTGAATGGAATAAGCTATTGGTAAACATACATTTTTATGGTCCTGCTAATCCCATTCCTGAACCTTTTTTGAATGAAATCTATTTATATAATTACCAAGCACACCAAATTTAAAAAATTCAATTGATCCCTCAAAAAGAACTTCTTTCCCTTTCCTGGAGTCAACTAGACGCTTACTTTTTCCATCGCATTTTATTGTCTTATGACCTTCATTACAACATCTATAACATCTTCCCGCCCCTTTGAAACATTTTCTTAGGTGTTTCTTTCGACATCATTGACACATAGGTTTTTTAATACACCTACATTTATGATTATTACCTGAACTTCTATAAGAATCTGTTTCTCACATATATGATGCCTTATAGAAATCACCAAGCATAAAGTGGTCAATAATGACTATAGATAGTTGGTTCAAAATAACTACAAGAGTTCTCATTGCACCTCCTATTTCATTCAGTAACTTATTTAGAAAAATGTCACTATTTTCTTCACATCTATTGTTACTTTGGTGCATGTTAGATCCATCCATTTACTAAAACCAAAAATTTCAGTGTGATAATATCAGTAAAATCATCATATAATACATAATAAGGAGGGTAAACACTAAGATATACTTATTCATGTTGTCTTAAACTCATTCGATATATCTAAAGTAGCTATGACTCATTCTAATATGATAACCATTATGGTTATGGCACATAGGCTTAAATAACACCCTAACTTCTAAAGTTATCTAAACTGACCTCTGATACCAACTATAAGGACCCATTCAAAAACATTACAAAATATTGAATTAAGTTAATAATTCACATTAAGGATCTTTTTAGGTTTGTAGATTTAGATAATTAGGTCATAAATTATACATAACAACTGGAATATTACATATAGACACTTCTACTCAATATACATTTTTTCATAAAATAAAAACTTTTACAAAAAGAAACATGTCTAGTTCTATGTTCTAGATAGCATGAAATTTCCTTGATCCAATCCTTCACCCTATTCGTCTTTAAGAACTGTGAAAAACATTTCAAAAACTTGGGATAAGCATAAAAAGATCAGTAAGGGATATAAAATAAGGAAATAAACATTATTCCATGAATACATACAAATAAAATAAATCATAATTTTCAATATTAAAACATAATATCTTTAACATACCACACAAAATAATAAGATTTATGAATATCACATAGGAATCATAAATCATGAAGGTAACTTGTGGAATCCATAACATACTTACATTGCAGCTATCACAGCTACATAGGGAGTTATATTTGGAATACCCATCACAGTATATTCCCTAAATCTCCTCTGAGAAACATTAACGTTTACCTCTATCACATTACCCAATGCATTGGAGAGCTATCTCGGGCTCACCCGCCATAGGTTTATCACAGAACCACACATAAATGTAAAAAATTACCAAGAATGATAACATAATCATAACACATAAAACAAGAATAAAGGAAAGATAACATTTCTCTATTGATATCACAAGATATCATTTCAATAAATTAACATAATCATGTAATTTAAAACATTCAAAAAAAAGAGTTTTCAATCAAAGTGTCCAATACCACTTTGAAACTTTTTGAAATATTTAACACTTTAAAACAATCATGTACATGTAAATAAATCTGTAAAATCATTTCTAAAACATGGACATGAAATATAAGTATATATAAAGTGAAATATTTAAAACATTTAAATAGATTTTTTTGTGAAATAATCCTTTACCACTTGAGAAAATATTGAATAAAAATCATTAAAGAATAACATCAAAGAAAACTATAAATATCATGAGAATATAGAAATTCATGATATAAAATGAAAAAAGGGTTGAATATATACCATATAGAATAACAAATGTGCACAATATCAAGATATGCCTCAATGAAATGAGATTGAAACGTAGTCCCTTACAAATATTGTATCATTATATTAAGGATAAATCAATGACATAATTATGTGTGACAAATATTAATAAACCCAATATTAGTGGATATTAAGTGTAAAACAATTAGAGATAAATAAAAAATATTCATAGCATGAAATAATCAATAAGTAGAAGTTTAATCCAAATAATTGAAATTGGGTTAAGAATTTCCCATACAAAAAATCGGCAGCCTAATGGCGTCGCTTAAAAATTTATAAAATACGTTAATAAGAGAGATAATAGTCTATAATCTACAGAAATAAGTATATATAAGAACATATCCCGACATAAGAAATTTTAAATTAACATACATAACATAAAATAAGTATTTTACTAAAATAGGATGGTGAAAGGTTCCCTTACCTCATGTCTGACTTTACTCATTTGTTATTTAATTTCCTTTAAATCGGGTAACTCCTTTTGGTTTGAACCAAAAGGCTTTATTAAATTTATTTCTACCAATTGGAAGGATTTTAGGAGGAATATATGGATATCAAAAGATTAATGGAGTATATTTTGGATGATCCAAGAGGCTTGATAGTTGTGAGTAATGGGTTAGAGGTGATGGCCTTTTGTAAGGGGGAGGAGGGGATCTTTAGGAATGTTTGAAAATATAAATTTATTATAAACTGAATTTATATTTCAAAAGGTCCCCAACTCATTTTATTCAAATATAAGGTATTTATTGTTCAAAATCCTATCAAACAATGGGTATAGAACATGTTTTGGGCATAAAATTAACCTTATCTTTTAGTTTTAACCCTTAGTTAACTAATTTAACTTTTACCATGTCCTCTAGTATATTCGTACTATATGGTTAATATATTTTATATAAAATTCTAAGTGACTAAAAATGGATCATTAATGAAATTTTTAACATCATATATGTCAGTTGGATGAATCTTAGATTTTTATGATCATTTTATCATTTAATAAAATATTAATTTTTTAAAAAACTCATTTATGTCAATTTATAAACTATTCATATCAAGACTTTTAAAAAATATATAACTTTTTTCTTTTTAAAAAAATTCATTAATTAAAAGATAACAAGTCCTTATTATCCTTAAAATTTATGGATGGCATAAAAAGTATCAAAATAAATTTATTTTAATATTTATAATCTCATTTATTAAAAACATTCATTAAAAATGTAATCACTACATCATAATTGTGTCATAAATAAATTTATTTATTTGATTTCTAAAATTTACAAAAAAAATCCATGATATAGGAAATATTTTTATCTTTTGAGTGACTATTTATAGTCGTAAGTATCACTTATATAACCCCATATAAAAAAATTACGAAAAGATATAAGTTTTTGTTAAATTTTCTTTAACTTTAAATTCATTTTTGTAAAATGTCATTTTTCACATTAAAGTGGCTCCATGGTGTCCTAAAATCAACCCAAAATGCCCATTCTTGGACATATATCATCCAATAGGGTTAGGATGCGTGTTAGGGTAATTTAATATTATTATAATATTATTGTTTTCCCTTATTTACTATATTTACCATTTAACCATGATAAATAAAATATTTACTGAAGTTATTATTCATTATGTCTAAAAATAAAAGTTACCTATTTATACAATTTGGACCTCATGATTCCAAATATGGAATCCATTTTTCCAAATTCAAAACACAGAAGTTGAAGAAATTAATTTAAAACAAATTCTCGTTGTCAAAACTAAAAAGTGTGTTTTTAAAAAATAATAACTATCAAAATAATGACATGTGTTTATGTCTAAATAAAAAGTTAAATTACTTCCAATGACCGAAATTAGATTAAATGATAAAAATTTAATCAAATTACACATTAAAACCAATTAAAATATAATATAATCATATAAATGAACTAGATTAAAAGGTAGTTTGAACTAAAATCCAGTATTTTTCACTTTTCATCAAAAATGAACTTTATCAGAAAAAGACCAAAATTTTACCCAAAGTAAATTTTGATGTCCTTCTTCTAAATAAAAAGTTCTATTTTTTCAGATGGAATATATCAAAGTGAAAGAATATTTTTTAAAAAGGGTTCTCCATCAAAAGATGGTAAATCAAACTTTTAAAGAATATTAGAGTATTTCAAGCTTAAAATTAGATTCATTATTATTTTAAGCTGTAATAATTTAATGGATAAAAGTAAAAAAATAAGAAACATGTGTAATAGTATTTTATTTAGTTTCATTCATTTTTTCCAATACAATGTCTTGGCATTAACTACCATTTAAAATAATAATATTAATATATTATTTTTCAGCATAACTCAAAGTTGTGTGCAACATAAGATTTCAAAGAAAAGTTTTGATGTTTGTTGAGTACACAATCACACAAAGTGTACTCTTTAACATAAAATTAATATATTATTCATAAATATTAATAGATATGAAAAATTATTATTCTATAAATACCTGGGTCGTTACAACAGTGCCCTACATAGTGAATTTCGAGATACGATGTGAGATATTCCAAGTGTGATGCATAATCGGGGTTGAACATGATGACTATGGTGGCATCACTTTGATAGGTACCATCTAGCAGGGATGGATAGTGTAGTCCCTCGGTGCCTTTCAAGAGGTACCAACTAGCAGGGATGGTCAATTTAGTTCTTTGGTGCTTTATGAGAGGTACCATCCAATAGGGATGGCTAGTGTAGTTCCTTTGTGCATTCTAATAGGAACCATCTATCTAGGATGTCCAGTGTAAGAACTCGGTTCTTATTTTAGAGGTACGAGCTTCTTCTTTTCCTTTTCCTTATGTGTTTTTTAGAAAATATAGAAAATGGGGGAAATCCTAGATTTTATAACTACATACCGTGTACTTTATCCACACACTGTGTACTTTTGGCCGTGTTGGGATGAGTACATAGGGCGTGTATCCATGCCGGCGACGAAGGGTGTAGGAACCGACTACACACCGGGTAGTGGTACCTTACACGTCGTGTAGTCAGTCGGCATGCTTAAACAGTAAGGCGTTGGCGTCGCCGCCAGTTGGGCGACAGTACACGCCGTGTACTCATGAGTACATGCCATGTACTCATGTCAACGGATGAACAGTGTGGCGGTGCCGCCAAATGAACAATTAAATGAAAGAATTACATGTCGTGTACTCAGAAGTACATGTCGTGTACTTTGTTTTTTCGGCTTAAAACGGGCAGTAGCCTCCTCATTTGGAAGAGGAGATGTTTGAGCCATTTTGGAGCCAAAGGAGAAGGCCGGATCTTTGAAGATCCACTGGGCATTCGTCTGGAATCTGTTTCGGCTTCGGACGATCTCGTTGGAACCGCACGGGTAATCCATCTCCTCTCCTGGTACCACTATTACCAATTCTTCTCCTAACATAAGTTATTTACGTTTGAATGGGTTTTGTTCTTCCTCGGATCTAAGCCATTCATGGGTGTTTCTAGAGTCGACGTTCGTGTATAGCGTTCGTTGGTGTATAAGGTAGGTGGATTTGTGTTTAGTTTTCCAACTGTTGTGTGTTTTGTGTGTTTTTGTGCCACAAACCCATATTGGGGTGTCGTGTGGCTGAGGCCGTTTCTATGTTTAATACCTAGAATTTCATAGGTGATTAAACTATGATATTAAAATTCTGGTTGGGATCATTTCTTGGATGTGGAACCACCCCCGGGGTGTGTTTCACTGTTTAGCTATTTGGCCAGGATACCCCAGGGTATGCCTTTAAAGTAGTAATTGTAGAATTTCCTTGGGAGGAATTGCTTGTTACTGCTTATTTACCTATTAGGCATGGCTCGGTTACCTGTTTAGCCTGAGGGCGTTTTTATATTTAGCATGAGGGCGTTGTTGTGATTAGCCTGTGGGCACTGTATTGTATTAGCCTGAGGGCGTGACTATTTTATCCTGAGGGGTGTCGTTATTCCACCTGAGCGCAACCTTTCGTGCCTGATGGCTTGACTTATGTGCCTGAGGGTGACACTTCCTATGCCTGAGGGAAATTTCTGTTACGCCTAAGGGAAATACCTGCGGGTTGGATTTTGTGTGGTCTGAGGGAAAACCTGAGGGCGTGGTTACTATTTTAGCCTGAGGGCATGGTTCTGATTGGCCTGAGGGCTTGGTTCTATTGAGAACAAGAATGTTACTAAGTTAAATGAATTAAATTCATAATAAAATGGAAATATAACTGGTAATTAGTTACTTTTGAGTACTGCTTACTTTATTGCATTTTACTACAGCACACTGTTGTTGCATGCTTACACGCAGTTGGGCATGGGCCTTTGGTGGGTGCCTACTGAGATATATTTCTCACACCCTGTTTGGGTCATGCTTTTTGGCCCAAACATATTACGTTGTTGCAGGTGTAGATAGGGGAAAGAGTCCCTATATAGGTACTTGACTATTTCTGAGGAGTAGGAGGGCATGGGGCCGAGCCTAGGCTCGCAATGTCGTTGCCAGCTGTTTTTATTTTTTTTTTGATGTACTCTGTATTCTGCTGTACTGTATTGATGTATAACATGTTCTGGATGTTTTCTTAGAACTTGAAACATGTAGCATCATCACTTATATACTGTTGGTTATATCCACTACTGTAGTTATTTCAGTTGTGTAAGTTTACTGGTTCTGTTGTCATTGTATGTTTATTTTTTATTCCACTGCGCTACACTTTGAAAAATGAGGGCATAGTTTCCCCACTATCAGACTTGGGCCCTCGCTGCTAGTCAGCAACCTCTGGCATTTGGGGAAATGCGCTTGAGGTCACGTGGTGAACCGGGCTTGGGGCACCCGTTGCGTGGCACCCGGGTCTGGGTGTACAGGGAAAATCCAGTCTACCTCGTATTTTGCACTATTTTGATTTTGCAATTTTACGGTTGATATGTTTTCATCGTTGGGTGACACACTTGGATTGTGTTGTTTATATTTTATCCGTGGGTTCTATTTAGTTGTAACCCGATGAGATGAGGGTATGTCGTCTCATGCATCATATAGGAACATTCTAGATATCACATGCCATGCATAGTTTCCATGCCATGTAGGTGAATTAGAATTTGCATGTTGTTGTGATAGTTGTTGTGCTAATAAAGCATGTTTTTGTGATAGCTTCTTGATAAATACCTGCCTTGTGATATGGTATGTTTGTTTGAGCTTGTTTATAAAATGGACGCAAACCTTTGGTTTTTGGGGAGTATGGGCCCCCATTGACCAGAATTTGGTGGATCATTTACTGTTATAGGTAATAACACAAATAAGATGTCAAACGTGGATTCGTGGGGAGTATGGGCCCTCACAGATCAGAATTTGACACATAGGTGTTGGTTTTATTATTTTATGGGTTTCGGGGAAGTTTCTGAGGCATACTGTCCGGAAAACCTAGAATACACGTCGTGTAGTACCTCATACACACTGTGTGTGTCCTTATGTTCGGGAATAAAAATGAAATTTTTTAGTACATGATGTGTACCCCGAGAACACGCCGTGTAGTTTCTTCCCATGTCACAAACCGTGTGGGCGGCGACACGGGGTAGGGAAGGGCTTGGGTAAAACACGCTGTGTAGTTATTGTGCACGCTGTGTAATGTGACCCAGAGTCCGGCCGTGTAACTAACAACACGGGTTGGTGAACTCCTTGACAGAACACGTCGTGTCAATAATAGACACGCCGTGTAGTGTGACCTGGGGACTCGGCCATGTAACTAACAATACGGGTCGGTGTCACCTCTCCCTAAACACGCCGTGTACCTGTGGGACACACCGTGTAGTCTTTTCCGAGGACAGACCGTGTGGAGTTTGTCATGTGGCTGGGAACCGGGATGGTGTACACGCCGTGTGTGGGTGTAACACAACGTGTGGGGTTATGTCGAGTAGTCGTCCGTGTCACAGATGACACGGGAAGTTGTAAAATAACATCGTACACACCGTGTAGATATTAAACACTCCATGTAGTTTCGTTGAATGGAATTTGTGTGGATTAGCCGTGTAGAAGGACCCAGGCAGGGGAAAGGAAGTCAAGTACACGCCGTGTAGTCAGTGTACACACCGTGTAGTCAGTGTACACGCCGTGTAGTCTTGTTTTTCCAATTTTGAATACCTTCTTCATCTTTTTCCCTTTGTGGTTCCTTTTCTTTCAGTCTTAATAATCTTGAATATGAGGCGTGCTTTTGACCTTGTAGAGTCATGCCGCCAAGACGACCGTGAGTTGTTCACCAGGAGAGCGGTGACGATTATACTCTGGAGATGGTGGGCCATGGGATACTAGTTGATCAACCAGCAGAGCCAGATGTGGCAGCAGCTGTTATACCGGACACAGGCGCGAAAGCACAGTTCCGTGAAGGCTTATTTCAGTTCATGCATACCTTTCAGGGAGCACCGCAGGCTGCCACATCTATGGCCGAGCTGACACGTATCATTCAGCAGCAGCATCCGCCTATGTTTTCAGAGGATGGCGGACCACAGGCTGCAGAGTCTTGGCTAGGATCTATGCATACTATTTTCGAGCATCTGAAGACGCCTCCAGGGCAGAGGGTCAAGCCCGCGACTTACATGCTGCGTGATTCTTCCAAGAGGTGGTGGGATGTTACCACCCAGACAGAGCATCACAGAGACATGGCGTGGGAAGATTTTCTGGAATTCTTCTATGACTTCTTCTTTCCCGAGATGCTGAGGTTATATAGAGCTCGAGAGTTCATGAATCTGCAGCAGGGCGCTATGTCAATGATGGACTATTCTGCTCATTTTATGGAGCTTCAGCGTTTTTCACCCGTACTGGTGGGTGATGAGACTTTGAGAGCCAGATGATTTGAGGATGGTCTTCGGTATGACATTCGAGCGGTTGTGAATCTTTTTAGGTTTCCTACTATACACGCGATTTTGAACCAGGCATTGATTACAGAGAGGAACCTGTGGGAATCTACTGGTGTGGGCCAGGGCGGTTCAGCACCAGTTACTGGTACTATTTTTGCTGGAAAGAGGAAGAGAAAGATGGAATTCTCTCTGGGTGGTAGTACCATCCAAGCATCTTCTTCAGGTGGCCCGATCAGGTGCTACCAGTGTGGCAGAGAGGGGCACAAGAGGCCGCATTGTCCACGAGACTCAGTGGAGTGCCGAGCTTGTGGCAATATGGGTCATCTGCAGCGCTTTTGCAGGGAGTTTCTTCCAGTGTCTAGTGAGAGGGGTTCTGTGCAGACTCTGCATGCGGGAGTAGGACCAATGGCTTCTTACCAGTTAGGGAACAGGAATACGTCAGGGCGTGCAGGCAGAGATGGTGGTTGTGGTCGTGGTAGCTAGACATCAGGATCTCAGAGGCAGCAGGGCGGGACAGCTCAGGGTAGCCAGGCTGTGTCGCAGGGCCGCGGCACTGGGCATGCATATGCAGTGCAACAGACCCAACAGGAGCAGGATCCCGGACCTTCTACAGTCATAGGTACTATTCTAGTATCTTCTATCTTGTCTTCGGTACTTTTTGATATGGGTGCTACACATAGTTTCATATCTGTACCCATTGTGGAGAGCCTTGGGCTCGGTGTTTCTACTTCTTCTGATATCTTGACGTTATACACTCTGTTGGGGACTAGAACGGTTGGTGTGCGTCAGTGTAAGGAGTTCCCCCTTGAGGTTGGAGGGTGTCATTTCCCTTGGTACCTCTATGTCTTGGAGATGACGAGCTATGACGTCATTCTCGGGATGGACTGGTTGGTTCCCTTTCGAGCCTTCGTAGACTGCTACCATCACAGGGTGTGTTTCACGTCACCAAAGGGCGGGGAGTTTCTATACAAGTTCAAGTGGGATGTTTAGGCGATTCGAGCTGGACCAGAGCATCATGGGATAGGTGGAGTCACAGACTAGATTTAAGGTTATATCTGGATGACCAGGGCACTTGTCTGATGGATTTCCCTCCAGTTGTTGATCATTTCAGGGATGTCTTCCCAGAAGACATTTCAGGTCTACCTCTGGTGCGCGAGGTGGATTTCTATATCGAGCTAGTGCCAGGGGAAGCACTGGTGTCCATTCCTCCTTATAGGATGGCCACGCCTAAGTTTCAGGAGCTCAAGAGGTAGTTATAGGAGCTACAGGCGAAGGGTTTTATCCAACCCAGTACTTCTCCTTGGGGTTCTCCGGTCCTTTTTGCGAAAAATGCAGATGGTACCCTCAGACTTTGTGTGGATTATCGGAAGCTGAACCAGTTGACGGTTAAGAACCGATATCCTTTGCCGAGGATAGATGATCTGTTTGATCAGCTTCATGGAGCACGAGTGTTCTCGAAGATTGACTTGAGATCCGGATATCATCAGCTGCGCGTTAGACCATCTGATATACCTCTCACATCTTTTAGGAGTAGGGATGGTCTATATGAGTAAATGGTTATGTCGTTCGGATTGACGAACGCGCCAGTAGTTTTCATTGCTCTGATGAATCTTGTGTTTCATCCGTACCTTGATTCATTTGTGGTAGTATTCATGTATGACATCTTGGTGTACTCTCACAATCGACACGAACATGCCACCCATCTTGAGATTTTATTGAGTACACTAAGAGAGCATCGGCTATATGATAAGCTCTCGAAGTGCCACTTTTGGATGGACCAGATTCACTTCCAGGGTCATATCATCTCAGAGGCAGAAGTTGCAGTAGACCCAGAGAAGGTGAGATCAGTAGTTTCCTCGGAGCAGCCCAAGAACGTGTTTGAGATACGGAGTTTCTTAGGGCTGTGTGGTTACTATAGATGCTTCATACAGGACTTCTCCCGCTTAGCAGCACCGTTGACAAGTCTGACTAAGAAGGGTGTAAAGTTCATTTGGTCATAAGCTTGCGAGACAGATTTTTGGGACCTAAAGGGAAGGCTAACATCATCACCTATCCTGATACTCCCAGAGCAAGGGAAGAGCTATACAGTTTACTATGATACATCAGGGATTAGACTGGGAGCCGTTTTGATGTAGGGCGACCGAGATGTGGCATTCGGGTCTCGGCAGTTGAGGACACATGAGAGGAATTACCCGACGCAAGATCTCGAGTTGGCTGCAGTTGTGCATGCGTTGCGCTGTTGGAGACACTATCTGTTGGGAGATCATTTTGTGGTTTTCACTAACCAAAAAAGCCTCATGTATATCTTTACTCATCATGACCTGAATCTGAGGTAGAGAAAGTGGGTCGAGTACCTACAGTCCTTCGATTTTGAGCTTGCCTATACATCTGGTAAAGGTAATGCAGTAGCTGATGCACTGAGCAGGAAGACTCAGATAAAGGCAGTGTAGGAGGCCAGTGGTGAGTGGCAGCTTATGGATTTGTTCTCTGAGATGCATCTGGAGGTGCATGATAGTCAGGGGCAGACTTATCTTTCCTCGTTAGCTGTGACTTCTACCCTCCTGGACAGAGTGAGGGTGAGGAAGCTATCACATTCAGAAGTCCTAGTTCTACGGGTGTCAGTGGCAAGTGAGGACCCTCCTCCCGGTTGGACGATAGGCGATGATGAGGTTTTGTGTTTCCATGGACGTGTATGGGTTCCAGGGGGTATACGCGAGGAGCTGATGTGGGAGTTTCATGCTTCATCTTTGGCATTTCATCCCGGGGTTACAAAGATGTACCGTGACATGAGGCGTCATTACTGGTGGTCGGGTATGAAGGGAGAGATAGCTGGTTTTGTCAGGGGGTGTTCCACCTGTCAGCAGGTGAAGGCAAGGCATCAGAGTCCAGCTGGTCTGTTACAGTAGTTGCCCATTCCGGAGTGGAAATGGGATGATGTCACGATGGATTTCGTGACGGGGTTGCCGAGGTCACCTCGAGGCAATGATGCCATGTGGGTTGTTGTGGACAGACTCACGAAGGTAGCTCACTTCTTTCCAATCAAGGAGACCTTCGGTGTGGATGAGCTCAGAAGGCTGTATATCCGAGAGATCATACATCTTCATGGGGTCCCACGTTCTATCATTTCAGATAGGGATGCCCGCTTTACATCTCGTTTCTGGCATAGTTTTCAGAGGGTACTGGGTACACTGGTGCTTCTGAGCATAGCATACCACCCTCAGACAGATGTCCAGTCAGAGCGGACGATACAGGTGCTAGAGGACATGTTGCGTGCATGCGTCCTAGACTTTGGGGGCTCTTGGGAGAAGCATATACCCTTAGTCGAGTTTGCCTGTAACAATAGTTTTCAGGTGACTATTGAGATGGAACCATACGAGGAATTATATGGTAGGACATTTCAATCACCTTTGTGCTGGTTAGAGGCATGTGAGGCAGCTTTACTGGGGCCATAGCTCATGCAGGAGACATCTGAGTAGGTCCTATTGATTTGGAAGCGGATGGCTACCGCGCAGTCTCGTCAGAAGTCTTATGCTGATCGCTGCAGACGACCTTTGGAGTTCGTGGTCAGGGATCAGGTTTTCATGCGTGTTTCACCGAGGATGGGACACAAGCGGACCAGGAGATAGGGTAATCTTTCACCGAGGTGTGTGGGGATATTCGAGATTCTGGAGAGAGTCGGTCCGGTTGCCTATCGGTTGCAGTTACCGCAACGGTACTGAGCCATGCACGACGTCTTCCACATGTCTCAGTTGGATCGCTACCATTCAGACCCGTCTCACACCTTTCAGCCAGAGGAGGTTGATCTTCAGCATGATGCGTCCTTTGAGGAGCATCTGATCCGTATCATTGATAGGAGCACGAAGTTTCTCCGAGGCCGTCAGTTCCTCTCGTACGGGTGCTATGGAAGCAAGGCCGAGTGCAGGACGACACCTGGGACCGGGAGGCCGATGTACGTGCTTAGTGGCCAGAGCTGTTCTGAGCTTTATCTTCACCACCCTTGGAAGTGCAATTCAGGGACGAATTGCTATAAGGGGAAGTTTGTAAGAACTCGGTTCTTATTTTAGAGGTACGGGATTCTTATTTTACTTTTCCTTATGTGTTTTTGAAAAAATATGGAATATGGGGAAAAATTCTAGATTTTGGAACTACACGTCATGTACTTTATCCACATGTCGTGTACTTTTGTCTATGTTGGGATGAGTACACGGGGCGTGTAGCCATTCCGGCGACAAAGGGTGTAGGAACCGACTACATGCCGTGTAGTGGTACCTTACACGCCATGTAGTCAGTCGGCAGGCTTAAACAGCATGGCGGTGGCGTCGCTGCCAGCTGGGTGACAGTACATGCCGTGTACTCGAGAGTACATGTCGTGTAATCATGTTTACGGATGAATAGTGTGGTGGTGCCGCCAAATTAATAGTTAAATGAAAGAATTACACGTCGTTTACTCAGAATTACACACCGTGTACTTTGTTTTTTCAGCTTAAAACAGGAAGTAGCCACCTCATTTGGTAGAGGAGGCGTTTGAGCCATTTTGGAGCCAAAGGAGGAGGCCGGATCTTTGAATATCCACCATGTGTTCGTCTGGAATCCGTTTCGGCTTTAGATGATCTCGTTGGAGCCGCACGGGTAATCCCTCACCTCTCCTGGTACTGTTCTTACCAATTCTTCTTCTAACGTAAGTTATTTACATTTGAATGGGTTTTGTTCATCGTCAGATCTATTTCGTTCTTGGTCGTTTCTGGATTCAGTGTTCATGTATAGCGTTCGTTGGCGTATAAGGTAGGTGGCTTTGTGTCTATTTTTCCAACTACTGTGTGTTTTGTGCATTTTTGTGCCACGAACCCATGTTTGGGTGTCGTGTGGCTGGGGTCCTTTCTATGTTTAATGCCTAGAATTGCATAGGTGATTAAACTATGATATTAAATTTCTGGTTGGGATCGTTGATTGGATCTGGAACCACCCTCGGGGTGTGTTTCACTATTTATCTGTTTGGCCAGGATACCCGAGGGTATGCCTTTAAAGTAGTAATTGTAGAATTTTCTTGGGAGGAATTGCTTGTTACTTCTTGTTTACCTATTGGGCATGGCCCGGTTACATGTTTAGCCTAAGGGTGTTTTTGTATTTAGCCTGAGGGCATTGTTATGATTATCCTGTGGGCACTGTACTATATTAGCATGAGGGCGTGACTGTTTTAGCCGGAGGGTTGTCGTTATTCCTCCTGAGGGAAACCTTTCATGCCTGAGGGCTTGACCTCTATGCATGAGGGCGACACTTCCTACACCTGAGGGAAATTTCTGTTACGCCTGAGGGCAATACCTGCGGGTTGGATTCTGTGTGGCCTGAGGGAAAGCCTGGGGGCGTGGTTACTATTTTATCCTGAGGGCACGGTTCTGATTGGCCTGAGGGCTTGGTGCTGTTGAGTACAAGAATTTTACTAAGTTAAATGAATTAAATGGATAATAAAATGGCAATATATCTGGTAATTAGATACTTTTGAGTACTGTTTACTTTATTTCATTTTACTACTGCACACTGTTGTTGCATGCTTACACGCAGTTGGGAACGGGCCTTTGGTGGGTGCCTACTGAGATATATTTCTCACACCCTGTTTGGGTCATGCTTTTCAGCCCAAATAGATTGCGTTGCTGCAGGTGTAGATAGGGGCAAGAGTCCCTATACAGGTACTTGACTATTGCTGAGGAGTAGGAGGGCATGGGACCGATCCTAGGCTCGCGATGCCACTACCAGCTGTTTTTATTTGTTTTGTTGTACTCTGTTTTCTGCTATACTGTATTGATGTATAACATGTTCTAGATGTTTTCTTAGAAATTGAAATATGTAGCATCATCACTTATATATTGTTGGTTATATCCACTGATGTAGTTATTTCAGTTGTGTATGTTTACTGGTTCTGTTGTCGTTGTATGTTTATTTTGTATTCTGCTACGCTACACTTTGAAAAATGTGGGCATAGTTTCCCCACTATTAGACCTAGGCCCTCGCAGCTAGTCGGCAGCCTCTGGCATTTGGGGAAATGCACTTGAGGTCACGTGGAGAACCGGGCTCGGGGCACCTGTTGCGTGGCACCCGGGTCCGGGATGTTACATCCAGAGTAGTTCTAAGCTAACATTAAGCTGGTTTGGGTAGTGGTCCCTGATGGTAGTTCTAGGCTTACCTCTAGCTGGGATGGGAAATGGTCCATGGTGGTAGTTTCGGTCTTACCTTTAACTGGGATGGGCAGTGGTCCCCGATGAGAGTTCTAGGCTTCCCTCCAATGAGGATGGTTAGTGGGTCCCATCGACAAGACTTCTTGGGAAGTACCCTCCATAAGGGCTGGGTAGGGGGTCCCTGTCTACTTCCAAGTGATGATCCCCCTTGATGTATTAGGGCACAAATACCTGATGAATAGAGTGGAACCCTCCAGTTGGGTTGGGTGTGGATCCTTGACCTTGATACATGACCTCTCGACTATGCGGCATAGTGACAAGACATGATTTGACATACCTTTCGACTCTCTATGAAGATGGACACTTTTCCAACCATGACACACCCACAAGACCAAACCTAAAACCATGAGGGTGAGACAATGTCTCCCAAAGAGAATAGTATCAGGGTGTAGTGATTGAGTCCCTTTGACTTTCAGTTCAGAGAATACTTGTGGGATGTTGGGTATCGATGGTAGTTACTTCTAAACTGTTGAAGTCTATGTTCCTGGGATGAGCTATGAGATGTATATCCCATTTCTCTCTCTTTTGGTATTCTTTGATAGAGCATATATATATATAAATATATATTCTATTTACAGTTCCCACTCCTTGGGTTTTGGTTAGTCTCCTTCTAGGGGAGGTGAAGACGCGTGTGTTATGCCACGTGTTTTCCATGTCTTGTTTCTCATGTTTGGATGAGGATACTCTCCTACTATATATAGAGAAGACTCAATGATGAGTTCATATTCTCACCATTTATATCTCCTTAAGTTTGGATGAAGTTATTTCACTCTCTTGTTGGGTTGATCTTCACTCTTTTTACTGTACCTTGTCTTATCTACTGCTTCCCATTTTTGAGTATCTTTTATGGAACCCCATTCTCATTTTTTGGGAATCCTATTGAGTATATTTATACTCACCCCAACATGGTATTTTCCAACATGTTTTGTGCCTTATGAAGACATCTGGAAAGTTTATTGTGTATTCAATGAAAAGGGATATGGGTGATTGGATCATGTATAGTGGTCGTAGCTTCGGATTCAAGAGTAGGGATCTCTCAACTATTTAATTTTTCATTTACTACCAGGTTGTGGCAATTTTCGTCTTGGGAATGTATTTTTTCCTTTTTCACCTTTCAATTTGGTCTATTTTACTTGTTCTTTTTAGCAGTTCATGCATTCTAGGTTTATTTATAGTAGTTTTGCATCTTTTTTCATTTCCCACTATAGTTTTTCATTGAGTTGGTTGTATGTGTGTTTACATGTTATCAGTAAAAGTCCTCCTCAAGTTGTTTTGTGCCTTCAGTGCTTGTAACCACCCCCTATCCTATGGAGGCTGGCTTGGGGTAGTTGTGACTCAAGACCTAATATGGTTCGGGTCGTGAAAAAAGTGATATCAGAGCTAGTTTGACCCTTGGGATATTTTTCAGGAGTTTCCCAAAAAAAATTGGTTAGTTTTAAGGAAAAAGTGTTGATGTATATTTAGAGAGGCATTCAAGCCAGAGATTCATGTGATGGTATGGTCAGTTGATGAATCAATTCACTACGACACTGATTACCCTCTTGTCGACTCGGCACACTGAGAGAATTGTTGTAGGGAACAATGGTACATGAATCATATAGGATTGATTCTTTGACTATGATTCCTAATTCATCTCCTTGTTTTTTTTTGATATATATATATATATATATATATATATATATATATGCTCAACTGATCGGGGTACTCCTTGATAGCATTTAGGATCCCTCTATGATGACAACCGGCTAGGATACCAGCTTAGATTCATGACGAAGACCCTATGAGCGACGAAGACTCGATTCAAGATCCATCCTAAGATCCCCTTCCTCTAGGTGGGTAGGTAGTATCACCTCTACCTATTGAAGAACAAATATCCCCCATTAGAGTAGTTTGAGGTTGTGCTTTGGATGAGGGCACTCCTCAAGTTATAGTACCAGAGACTGCTGAGGTTCTACGGTGCACCAGCCCCACAGGCATAATGGGTTTGTCTAGAGTCGGTGGTCCAACAATTTAGGCTTGTATAGAAACTAATAGATTAGATAGGGGCTTTGGAAACCTAATTTTTTCATAGAGTATTTGGGTGTCTGAAGATCATGGTTACTCTATTACTCAATGAGTCATCACTTTCATGGGACAACTTTGAAACAGTTGTTTCATGAGGAGTAATACCCATCCTGCTTGCGATCCATTTGAAATATATATCTCCAATAGTTTCATAAGGGAGGTATGAAGGTGCCTAATTATGTGACTAGGTTTATTGTCCTTACACACTAAGCTATGTACATGATCTGTGATGTCTACTTCTGAGTATAGAAGTTTGAGCAGGGGATCTGTAGAGAGATATGTTCTATCATAGTAATCTTGTGTATCCCACCTATTCCATGGTACTGGAGTATGTGCGGGCTGAAGGTTCCAGGAGCAGTGGAAGCTCATGGGTGGAAGTGCCCACTTGGATTTTTGTCTTTAGCAATGATCATTCAGGAATCAAAAAGAAGATAAACCCCAGTATCCATGGATCAATTCACAGAAATAAACAAAGAAGAAGAAAGGTCCCAGAATCACAAAAGTGGAACATCACAGGTTGATTATAATTAATTTAATTAGTTGACAAGAAGTATCTTTTGGGTGTTCTTTCTTGGTTTATATTCTTGATCACGTTCCGATGTGATTCGTCGTTGCATCGCAAAAGCCAAGTGTAGACTTCCTCTAGCAGTGATCCACACGTGCACCTCGTATCTCTGGATGTCTACAAAAGAGTCTATGGGTGATAGCGTGGAGAAACCTTTGCTTGTGTTGTCAACCTTAGATCGTCTTGATCCTATGGAAGAGGATCTCTCTCGGTCTTGAGATAATTCTTGGAGGAAGAGGTTCTCTCGGCCTTGAAAGAATTATCCAGAATTGTTGTGCACAACGATTCTCTTGTTGGGAAAAGAGTTGGGGTTGTGAGGATATTTATAATCGGGTTTGAGGTTGTAGAGTTATGACAATAAATAAACATGTTACATAGTTTATTTATTTCATTAAATCTTATTAAAAACCCCCATGTTGAATAATTCATTACTTGACATGATCCCACGCTGATTATAATAAATATCATTTGATAAAAAAAATTATATCCTCAAAATCCCAACTGGAAAACTACACGGCGTGTAATCATTAATACACAGAGTGTACTTGTTTTTCATTTCCTTCTTCCTCCATCATCAAAATGATTTAGGCTTCCTTGAATAATTATTAAACAATGTATGGGAATAATCTTTATTCTACTTGAGATACTTGGATACACTTAGTGTGTGACCCTCTAGGCCACTTTCTCGTTGGCATTAGGAGGGCTTGCCTAAAGTACAAGATTACTGTCTAGAAAAGGGTCAAGGAACCCAAGAGAAAGAAGTTGGCATTGCATTGACGTGTCACCTCATACGAACACTTATTGTGTAATTTAATCCTTTTGCATCAATATCTCATCAAGAAGGTTTCATGGAAGTTTCATAAACCTATATGCTTGATCTGTCATTCATTGACTTCCTGAAATAAACTCGTCATGCACCATGGTCGTGGAATTTGTTTGATAGTTCTATTGAAATCAAATGGCCTGATATATCTACTTCCATAAATATGGAAAGGAAAAATCCTCCCTTGACTTATCCATTAACAACATGTCATTTATGACACACCCAATGTACCCTACTTCCCACCAACTGTCTTCGTGACGATTTTCGTCAGCAAATCTAAGTGGGTGAGTCATGACATGAGTTAATAATAATCTTCTAGACTAATTAACATTACACACACTCACATATAGCAATATCTGATGACACCAAAACATGCAGAATTACTACTGGTGGGTCTGTTCTCATAATCTCCCATCTTGGAGATTACCATGTGCGAACTCCATGAGAGAGAGTTTCATCTTCTTACGAGTACTCGCACATGATAGTCTGTATACTATTTGTCCTATCATAGTATGTCATCCAACCATATAACATTATTTAGGAATATTTTTTGTAGCATTTCAAGGTTCTTATCATAGTGGGGATCTTCCATGACCATATTAATGCAACAAATATTCTAGGACATTATTATATTATAGTCATGCAGAACAATGAACAATATATAATAAGTGAAAATTCATGTAATAAATGTACAAAGCAATTGGTTCTCAGGACACCAACCCTAACAAACTCCCACTTGGACTAGAGCCAACTGCCTACAACTTTTAGTCTGCTTGACCTCACCTGATGATCTGTTTCTACTGAGTCAATGCTTTAGTCAAAGGGTCTTCCATGTTGTCTTTTGTGTAAATACTACTCACCACAACTTCACCTATCTAAAAAAATACCTCAAGAGATGATACTTTCGAAGTATGTGCTTTGTCCGCTAATGTGAACTTGGCTCTTTTGCAAGTTCCACCACTGCAGTATTATCACAATAGAGTGTGATAGGATCTTTACTGATAGGTACTACATCCAGATCGTGGACAAAGCATCGCATCCATACTGCTTATTTAGCTTCCTCAGAAGCTTTGATATACTCGAACTCCACTATAGAATCTGCCACCACACTTTTCTTTAAGCTCTTTCAGATCACTGCAGCTCCATTAAAACTGAAGATGTAACTAGTCTGCGACTTCATGTCATCTTGATCAGTCAAGAAACTATAATCTAAATGTCCTCTGATGACTAGTTTCTCATATCCTCTATAAACCATGAACATATCCTTAGTATGCCTCAAATACTTAAGGATAGTCTTGAGTGCCATCCAATGGAAGTCTCCTGGATCAGCATGATATCTGCCTACTGCACTTAACGCGTAAGTAAAATTTAGCCTTGTACATAGCATATCATACATGACTGACCCAATCGCAGATGCATAAGGGATCCTTTCCATTTTCTTTCTTTCCTCATGTGTATAAGGACACAATTTCTTGGAAAGATGAATGCCATGTGACATTGGCAACAATCCCCTCTTAGATTGTTCCATACGAAATCTCTTCTGTATCTTGTCAATGTATGTACTTTGACTCAGTCCCAGCATTCTCTTGGATCTATCACGATGGATCATGATCCAGGAATATATGTTGCCTCGCCCAAGTCATTCATAGAAAAACATTTATCTAACCATGCCTTAACTGACTATAAGACAGGTACTTCATTTCCAATTAGTAATATTTCATCAACATATACTATTAGGGAAATGACTGCACGTCCACTAAACCTTTTGTAGACACAAGTCTCACATTCGTTCTTAACAAATCCAAATTCCATTACAACTTCATCAAAAAGAATGTTCCATGACCTTGATGCTTGATTTAATCCATAAATGGATTTCTGCAACTTGCATACCTTGTTGGCATCCTTTGGAATCACAAACCCTTCAGGTTGTGTCATGTAGACATCTTCCTGGAGTTTCCCGTTAATGAATGCTATTTTGACATCCATTTCCAAATTTCATAGTCATGGTAATCGGCAATGGACAATTGGATTCTAATGCATTTATGCATTGAAACCGGTGAAAAGGTTTCATCATAGTCAATTCCTTGATGTTGTATAAAACCTTTGTTGACCAGTCATGCCTTATAGGTGCTGACTTGACCCCCCATGTCCAGTTTCTTCTTGAATACCCATTTATTACCAATAGGCTTTACATCAACTGAAGTATCTACCGAAATCCAGACTTGGTTTTGGTACATGGAATCCATTTCAGAATTCATGGATTCTTTCCACTTGGTAATTTCTATGCCTTCAACTACTTCCTTGTAGGTAGAAGGATCATCATTGTCAACCAATAATGAGTCACCATCCTCGAGGACAAGAAAACCATATCGTTCTGGTTCTCTCACCTCTCTCGTGCTCCTACACAGTTCTTGTATCTCTGGAACAGATTATTCTTCCACAGGGCTTTGTGGAGTCTGTTCTTGTACCAACTTCTATGTATCTTGAGCCTCAACTTCATCGAAGTCTATCTCACTCCCACTATCTCTTTTGGATATGTTCTCCCTCTAAAGTAATATAGAATGTCTTTCCACTGTAACCTTTTTATCTAAGGGGTTGTATAGGTAATATCCCCTTGTTTCCTTGGGATATCCTATAAAGATACACTTTGTGCCTCGGGGTGAAAGTATGTTACATGAAGAGGATTTAACAAATGCTTCGCTAGCACACACATGTAAATTTGATAACATGGATTTACATCCACTCCATAACTTGTATGGAGTACCATTTATCAATTTAGTTGGTACTTGTTTTAGTATGTGTGCTGCTGTTTGTAATGCATATCCCCAAAAGGATAATGGAAGACTCGCATGACTCATCATTGATCTCACCATGTCCAACAGGGTGCAGTTCCTTCTTTTACTTACACCATTCCACTGAGGTGTGTAAGGAGGAGTGAGTTGAGATAGAATCTCAAACTCCAGTAAGAAATCAATGAAGTCCTGATTAAGATATTATCCTCCTCTGTCTGATTAGAGTTTTTTAATCTTCTTACCAAGCTGGTTCTCAACTTCATTCTTGTATTCTTTGAACCGATCAAAAGAATCTGACTTATACCTCATTAAGTAAATATATCCATATCCACTAAAATCATCAGTAAAAGTTATGAAGTATGAGAAAAAACCCATTTCTTCAACTGGAAATGGTCTACACGCATCTTTGTGAAATAATTCTAGAAGCTCTTTTTCCCTTTCACCTTTCCCACTAAATGGGGCTTTGGTCATTTTTCCTTGTAGACACGCATCAAATACACCAAGTGGTTTTAGTTCAAAAGAATCTAAATACCCATCTTGATGTAATTTTTTCAAACGTTTCTCCTTGACATGACCTGGCCGGTGATTCCAAAGTTGGGTGTGGTATGATTCATGAGAATTAACTTTGTCATCAATTGTCATTACTTGGTTTGTGTAGTCTAACACATAAAGGCTATTATATAAATGTTCCCTAGAAAAACAAATTCCATATTTATAAAAGTAGCAACATTCATTTCCAAACTTGAAGATGAATCCATCAATATCTAATCTAGATACTGAAATAACGTTTTTGTTTATAGAGGGTACATAATAACATCCTTTTAAAACCAAGACCAACCAAGTAGGCAATGTGAGGTGGTAGTCCCCAACAACTATTGTAGCAATTCTGGCTCCGATGGATGCTCGTAGATCTACCTCCCATCGATCAATCTTCTTGAATCTACTTTGTTCCTGTATTTGGATATATATGTGAGAAACACAAGCTGTATCTAATACCCAATTTATAGAAATAGATAGATTGTATTCGATATAAAACGCACCTGAACATTCCCCTTGCTTCCTTGGATGGGTGCAGTTTTTCTTCCAGTGGCCCTTCTTTCCACATGCAAAATTAACAACATCATGTTCCCTTGCCTCCCCTATGACCTTCTTTTTCTTAGAAGGCCTTGAAGAAGATTTGGTCTTAAAGCTCTTCGCCTTCCCTTTACTTTTATCACCATAAAGACAGATGGTTTTTTACGCTTCATATCATTGTCCACTTGGAGAATAAGTATAAGAATATCAGATAGACACTTCTCAATGTTTTCCATGTTAAAATTTACAACAAATTTGGAGCATCACTAAGGGATTGATGCCAAAATGAGATCAGTACCCAGTTATTCGGGGTTTTAAACCCTAGAACCTCCATTATCTCAATGTAGCTAATGAGCATGACTACATGAGGCCCATCTGGGGCACCTTCTCCAAGATTTCTCTGAAATAGAGCCTTGGAGATCTCAAACCTTTCTTGTCTTGCTCTCCCCTGGTATATACCACAGAGGTGCTCGAGCATGCTATAGGAATCCATGTCCTTATGAGACATCATGAGCTCACTTGACATTGATGATAGCATCAAACATTGAACGTTGAGTGCATCGCTCAAATGTTGATCATAGACCAGGAAATCTTCACCACTCACCCCTTGGATAGGAGAATCAGGAAGTGAGGACTCCAGCACGTAATACTTTCATCTATGGCGTAGGATAATCCGAAGGTGCTTAAACCATTCTTGAAAGTTACTTCTGGTGAGGATATTGTCTTTATCCATAATTGATCACAGAGAAAATGTGGTTGATGAGTTTTTCATATTGATTCTAGAAATTAGAATATAAGATTTATCAGTACTTTCTTGATTACATTTAATGATAAATAATAAATTTTATTAAGTCTCCCACTATTTTACCAAGTCCCAATGGCCCTCACCATTGAACTCGGAATTTCCAGTTGGTTTGACTTTCTAGTGGAAATGATCTATATTCCCCTTCGCATAACCCCAATAAGGGTTTTTCAAGCTATTTGAAGGTATTTAGGTAGGCAGGTCTTGGCCAACTGTGAGCTTACAGTTCCTTGATCTTTTGAGTGGACTCCCAATTCCTGAAATCCTAGCTTGGATTTCCTCAACTATTGCCTCAAATATTACATCAATTCTAGAAAGGGCTACTGCTCTTGATTTAATATGGTTAAGTCAACCCAAAACCTTTCATAAGGTCTTCCTTTATAAAAGTAAGTGTCCCAACAAGGGTTGGTTAAACACATAGTTTTATTGAGTCTTTCCCTTAATCAGGTAATGGAAGGATTGGTCTGACGTAATATGGTATTGAGGGATTTTAATCCTTTATGGGGTGTTTCGAATTACCACATTCTTGTTGATATTAAGTGATTATTTCTTAAGTGATTAACCATGTTCCAATAATGTTTATGCATAGTCCGGTTTTATTTTATTCCATCTTTGAATGATTTTTTATTTCATTATTTATGTGATCTCAACAACACATAAATAATTAAACTATAAAATCAGATAGAAATAAAATAATATGGCATGATCAAGAGCTTCTATTGGTTATCTTATCTTGCAGTTTTGAAAATCTAACCCTGACCTAGGGAAAAACACCTTGAACTGATGGTTCGTGTTTTGCATCTCCCACTTTTCCGCATTTTCTCTTCTTGGTTTGGTTGCACCTAATATTTGGATTTTGAACCATCTCCTCTGTCTTGGTAGATCCTCCATTACATGGGGTTTACATTAAAGAAACCATGGGCACGCAGGCCTTACATTTTATTGGAAGAAGGATCACAGGCCAACGAATTTAAATTAAACAAATTTAAATGAAACCATACACACATACAAAGGTTCTTTGGTCTAGATCATGATCATCCATAGAATACAATGACATTTACACATATTTAGAATTCAAATTCTTCTAATTGTTCTATTATTTAAGATAAGTCGCGCTTGAAATTAATTAATTTTTATCCCATAGTTAATCAATTCTTTATCTTAAATTCCTTTATGAATTTCCTTGAGATTCTTCTCATCCATATCCCTTGTATAGGTCTTTGTACTCTTTGAGGAAACATGGTGAGATTTAATTTTTTGAAAGTACACAGCGTGTAGTTTATATTTACATGGAGTATATTTCTTTTCACCCTTTATCCATAGTAAACGTCGGGGGCTTTGGTGTGTTTTTATATACTTTGGAAATTTGGGAGTATAGGGCGTGTAGGTTAATTTAACATAGTGTGTACTTCCTTGTTATGCGGTTACCTACTTGGAAATCCCATGGACGTCGAACACGGCTTGTCCTTGTACACGGTTTCACCTGGACTGGATTGTACTAAACTGCGTGTTTATTCAACATACATGTCGTGTATTCCTATTCCCACATGTCATTCATTTCTGGTCAACACGGGGTAATAAATACTTAGGGGTAATCAATTCACACGACGTGGTTTGGCAGATCAGTACTGGTTCGTTGAACCTAAGTACACGGCTTGTAGTTTTAATTACACACCGTGTATTCCCATATTGTTCAGACAGAAAGAGAGGATCCTCCATATGAGTTCCTTATTTTTTATTTCAATAAAAATTAAAATTAAAAGGTCCTTTTTATGATGTGAAACAATAAATGAAGTAGGAATAATGGATCTAGTTCATTCAGTTTAATAGAATGAATTATCTTGAATTGAATCGAATATAAATGCGTAAATTATAAACGAAAATTAAATAACTATAATAAACGTTGTAACCTCCCTCTAATACCAATTGAAGGTTCTAGTCGCAGTGGAATCTCATGGGTGGATGTTCCCAGTTGGATTTTTGTCATTAGAAATGATCAATCCAGGATCAATACGACGATAAACGCCAGTCTCCATGGATCGATTCACAGAAATAGACAAAGAAGAAGAATGGTACTGGAACCAAAAAAGATGATCGTCACAGGTTGATTATAATTAATTTAATTAATTGACAAGAAGTACCTTTTGGGTGTTCTTTCTTGCTTGATATTCTTGATCACGCTCCAATGTTATTTGTCGTTGCGTCGCAGAATCCAAGTGTAGACTTCCTCTAGCAGCGATCGACATTTTCACCTTGTATCTTTGGATGTCGCCAAAAGAGTCTCTTGGTGCTAGCGTGGAGAAACCTTTGCTTCTGTTGTCCGCCTTAAATTGTCTTGATCCTATGGAAGTGTATCTATCTCGGTCTTAAGAGTGTTGTTGGAGGAAGAGGTTCTTTAATCCTTGAAATAATTCTCCAAAATTGTTGTGCACAATGATTCTCTTATTGGGAAAATAGTTGGGGTTGTGAGGATATTTATAATCATGTTTGAGTTTGTAGAGTTATGACAATAAATAAACACGTTATGCGTTTTGTTTATTTCATTTACTCCTATTGAAAAACCCCATGTTGAATAATTAATTCCATGACATGCGCCCTAACTGATTATAATAAATATCATTTTATAAAACAATATTATATCATCAAAATCCCAACTGGAAAACTAAATGGCGTGTAATCATTAATACACATCATGTACTTGTTTTCCATAAAACTACACGGCGTTTAATCATTAATACACAGCATGTACTTGTTTTTCATTTCCTTATTCCTCCATCATAAAAATGATTTAGGATTCCTTGAATAATTATTAATCCATTTACGATAATAATCTTTATTCTACTTGAGATACTTGGATACACTTAGTGTGTGACCCTCTAGGCCTCTTTCTCGTTGGCATTAGGCGGGCTTGCCAAAAGTCCAAGATTACTGTCTAGAAACGAGTCAAGGCACCGAAGAGAAAGAAGTTGACGCCACATTGACGTGTCACCTCATACGAATGCTTACTATATAATTTAATCCCTTTGTCTCAATATCTCATCAAGAAGGTTTCATGTTAGTGTCATAAACTTATATGCTTGATCTGCCATTCTTTGAATTCCAGAAATAAACTCGTCATGCACCATGGCCATGGAATTTGTTCGACAGTTCTATTTCAATCAAAGGTCCTAATATATCTACTTCCATAAATATGGAAGGGACAAATCCTTCCTCGACTTATCCATTAACAACATGTCATTCGTGACGCACCCAACGTACCCTACTTCCTGCCAACTGTCTTCGTGACGGTTTTCGTCAGAAAATATAAGTGCATGAGTCATGACATGAGTTAATGATAATATTTCAGTCTAAGGACCATTACACACGCTCGCAGATCGCAATATCTGATGACACCAAAACATGAGAAATTACTACTAGCGGGTCTATTCTCATAATCTCCCATCTTGGAGATTACCAAGTGCAAACTCCATGAGAGAGATTCTTATCCTCTTACGAGTACTCGCACATGACGGTCTGTATATTATGTGTCCTATCATAGTATGCCATCCAACCATAGAAATTTATTTTAGAATATTTTTTATATCATTTCAAGGTTCTCATCATAGTGGGGATCTTCCATAACCTTATTAATGCAACAAATATTCCAGGACATTATTATAATATATTCACGCAGAATAATGAAAAATATATAATAAGTGAACATTCGTGTAATCAAAGTACAAAACAGTTGGTTCTCAGGACACTAACCCTAACATGGGTGACAGAGATATTTTTTTCAGAGGGATTCTATATAGATGGTTTTGGTAGTGGTAATAACAGAGTTGAGATGTCTTTTAAAGCTAGATGACATCTGACAAAAATATATTGACGCAGGAGTCCTCCCCATAATCGGTCTCAAGCACATAGTCATTTTAAGACAAGGCAACATAGTGTGTGGGGTCATCCTGAAGAGGGATGGTGCTATGATTATGATGGGAGAGGTTATATGGAATTAGAATTCCCACCCATACATGTTGAAAACACCATGCAGGCAGTAGGTGGACCACCACTACAGAGACAGTGTTGTAATCAGGGATTTGGTGGTCCCTATAGAGGTGGTGTTGACAGAGGATTTGGAGTATTTGGATGTGGGGGACAATGTTATGAGGACTTTCCTCCACTTCCAAGAGGCCGACATCAGGCTCAGGAAGATATCATCTAGGGTCGCAGACAGCCATGAGATTTGTATTTCTATGATCCTTCAGCGCATTAGATAATAAGAGGTATGCTATGTGTCTCTTCTAATTTTCACAGTATAAATTATTAGGAACTTCGTGAAGTACTCTTTTCCCCCTACTATGTGCTTGAGGTTTTACCAGGGTGACATGGGGAATTAATGTATCCCTGTGTCGGTGTTGTTCAATGTAGAATCAAATTCATAAGCAAGAGGGTTCTTTCCCCCACCGATATGCATTTTTTGATATGAAAAAAACCATGAGTGTGAGTTAGTGCCACCCAAAGTAGATAATATCTTGGTGTGGTGTATGAGTCACTCTGACTTGTGAATCCAGGGAATGTTTGTGCGATGGAGAGTCGAAGTGGGTCCTATAATTTTCAATGAAGTTTTCCTACATGACGCGTTTTCTTGGGATGTCTCAAGTGGGTGTAGTGGAGTATCTGATTTGGGGTTACTCTCCTTCCAATGGAATCGAAGACATATGGGGTATGCCTCATGATTTTCATGTATAACTTCTTATGTTTGGATGATTTTACTAACCTTATCACTTTTTTGGTACCTTTTTGTGCTCAACTACAACCTTGATATAATAGTTATCAAGTACAGTTCAAAGCGATGGAGACCCCATGAATATAAATACATGTCTCACTATGTGGTTCTAGCAGCGGTAGTCTATAATTCAAAAAAAGGGTGATGTTGTAGAAGATGACCTTAGATAGAATTCCTAGGCTCATATAGTGCAGGAAGTTTTAGACCAGTTAGTTCCCATATAGCTAACCCTGGTGGAGCAAGAGGGTATTGTTTTCTTCAGTGGATGGTGTTGACCGCTTCACTTCTTGAGCGTGTAAGAGAGTCTCAGTTGTGAGACATCGACTATGAATTCTTTCATGACTAGATATCATGGGTTGTTTCACCAAATGGATATTCTAAAAGAGGTAATCAAGATACCCTATTCCTAGGACAAATAGTTATTCCAGTCATGATGCGGTATGTAGAGGTTTTTATAGGGAGGAAAACTTTTCCCCAAGTTTCATCGGGGCGTTCGGGACCATGCAAGTAGATGGTGAGGTTGGCTACTGCTTTTTACTACCCCCAATAGCTAGAGTGGGTGCAAGAAATCTCTCACATGTCATAGTTGAGGAGATACATGCATAATACTATGAATGTTATCAAAAATAGAAAGCCTTATGAGGACGGACCTTACCTTTGGTTCGCGTTTTCTGGCAGCATAGAAATTTGTAGTTTTTTCTTGGGAGAAAGAGATTTAGGTGTGATCTCAGAATCCTAAGTTGTTTCCCTAGTTTTTCTTTTCAAGGAAGGAAATCTTAAAGGTATGAATGATGTAGAGACCCAATATTTTACTTTTAAGTCTTCTAAATATTTATACATATATTTCTAGAGCTAGGAGTAGAGACGACATGCAATTCAAAGGCTCGGTGTGCCCGAAATAAATTTTATAAAAATATTAAGTATATTTTATACTATTCACACAAAGAAAATGTGATATCACTCAACTAGTAAATCGTATCATAAATCTGAGGTCACAGTTGAGTTTAGAATGTGGAGTTTTCCTTAGGCTGAGCATAAATTTCGTCGACACGAGTATTCTGTGAGAAATTTCACCCACGGGAAAAATCATAAAAAAAATAATTAAACTTAATTATTTTATCTCAAACTCCAAATCAAATAGATTTTGATCAGAAGCATGGATTGGAAATCAAATATTTTTTATGAGTTCATAATGGGCTGTTTTACCTAGCCACACCATAAAATTAAGGGGTGTGTGAGTTTCATATTTTCCAACTGTTGGCGGAGGTTTTTTGTTTTTCTATAAATAAACACTTATGTGATCAGGATTAGGGTTATCCTTTAATCATATGTCTCCACAAGCACTCTCATTCTAATTTCTTCTTCTAGAGATCAAGGAGGAAGCTTTGATGAATCATCAGTCGGTAGAAGTAGGAGCATGGTGAATTCATCGGCAGCGATAAATTGATCAGTCAAGGTAGGATTCTTCCCCATTTGATCTTCATTATATGTTTTCTTTGAAAAAATCCTCATTTTTTAAATATTTTCATCCATTTTATTATTAATCATCGATAGAAACACTAAAACAGACACTGATATGTGCTTAAACCCTGCTTAAATCTTCGTTATTCATCTATTCTTTGTGGTTGTAGCCTTTTACTTTTTGACACACAGAATAACTGACGGATTGATGAGTAGAGGTCGGTTCTATGAAGCCATAGTCACAAGGTTTTCAGATCTGATCACATCTTTAAAATTGGCCAAGCATAGGAGGTGTGGGGCCCATGTAATGGACCACCAAAGGGCCACCAGCTGGTGGTAGAAGATGCGGAAGCCGGCCGATAGAGCAGAGCCACGGGGTGGCGGCGAGTCGTGAGGATGACCGGGATGGCGGTGCTCAGGGCGCGGCTAGAGGTGAGGCCAGAAATCAGGATGATAATAAAGGTGGATAGATGGTCAGCAGTAGGTTCTTGGGGGTGAACTGAGGTAGAGACACCACTGTGGATTGTGTTGGGGTGTCGTGTTGACGTGCGGTGCGATCGGGGGGATCCAAGATAGCTCGGAGGGCCAGAGGGATGAGGGATTATGAGAAGCTGGGAGAAGGTAGGCCAAGCTACCAGGCTGGTCCATGGTCCAATGAATCATACTGGACTAGTTGGGACAGGCTGGCCAGGCCGAAGGGGTCCGACCAGAATGGGTCGGATCAGTCTGAATCGGGCCGATATGCCTTCAAATGGTTGTTTCTCTTAATATGGGTGTCTGGTTGACACATCGTCTATAACCATAGGTTCCTCTCATCAAGATGGATCATTTCAGACTAGTTTGGGAATTTTAAGACTTGGTTTCATGGCTTGGTTTCATAAAACTCTTATGTTTATTAATAATAATATAAATTATTATTATTTGAGGTTTCTTGTATCGGACATAGTGCCTAAATATGACATCTGATTAATGTGTCATCAGTGGCACCATGACTCCGGTATTTGTTCATAATTCTCAAGACTATATTCAAGGTTTTAAACTAATGTCAAGGTGTGGGCCCCACAAGGCCTGGTTCACATGTATTTCTGTGAAATGCGTCTTTTTCACCGGGTATCCATTTTGGATCAACGAGTAATTGATCCCATGTGTTTTTTCATGACGATTTCATTGATGAAATCTGTATAATTAATTTCAGGATCGAGGTATGTTCCCCATAGTATTCTTTTCAAGCCCAATGTGGCGACATACTATGTTTTCATCGAATGTTCATTTGGGAAAAATGAGTAGTCGATCTTGTGTATTTTTCTACAAGGACCACAATGGTGTGATCTATTTGAACATGTGGAGCCTTATTCATGATCTCATTAATTTTGGAAACATAAATTGAATATTAGTGGAATATACTTCTTCTTTGTTTGAAGATAACCCTCGACATAGATCAACATACACTCCAATAAGAGTGGAAAAGATGTACGAAGTGATGTGGTCAAATTGTCTGGGGCCGTTGGAGGAGGTGTGTTAGTGAAATAATGCATTGCCCCTTCAGGGAAATAATGAGTGTTGTGTGATCATTGGCCTTCTAGCTAGATGTGCCATGTACTCTGGGAGTACCTTAGCATGCGTAGGGTACTTGTTCACAATTTAGTACCCAAATATGTATAGGCACATATCCAAGTGATGAGGTAGGGTCACACAATGTGTGGGCCCCACACAAGTTATGTAGCACTATGAATCTCTTAACTCTCATATCTCCTTATTTTGGACTCAGATTTTGGTATTCAAGTAGCCTATCCTCAGTGTTTTTTCATGTAAAATCTGAAATTTCCCTCCATGATGACGTTTGAGATATGATGTGAGATGTTCCGGTCGTGATTCCTATTTGGGCTAGCACTTGATTATTATAGTATAATTCCTCTGAGAGTTACCATCCAGTAGGGATGGACAGTGTAGTTCCTTAGTACTTTTAGAGAGGAACCATCTTATAGGGATGGCCAGGTTAGTTCCTTAATTCATTCTGAGAGGTACCATCCAGCAGGGATATCCAGTGTAGTTCATCGGTGCTTTTTGAGAGGTATCATCCAACAGGGATAGCTAGAGCAGTTATGGGATTTTCTCTATCAAGGTTGGGCAGTGGTCCCCAATTTCAGTTCCCAGCTTACCTCTAATTAGGGTGGGTAGTGGTCCCCGATGGAAGTCTGGGACTTCCCTCTAATGGTGTTATGCAGTCAGCCATGTTGATGATTTTTGTTGGACAGTACCCTCCAGTGGGGCTGGGCAGTGGGTCCCAGTCATCTTACAGGTGATGATCCTCCCAAACATACTATGGCACGGAATCCTGCTGATTAGAGTGGATCCCTCTAGTCGGGTTGGGCATGGGTCCTTGACCTTGATACATGACCTCTCAATTATGTGGCACAGCGATGAGATGTTCTTTATGTACCTTTGGACTCTTGAGGAAGAGGGAAATGTTTTCCACCAAGACACATCCATGTGACACAGCTTAAAACTGTGAGGTTGAGTAAGTGCCACCCAAAGCAGATAGTATCCAGGTTTTGTGATTGAGTCCCTTTAACATGCAATTCAGAGCAGATGTGTGGGATGCAGGGCATCGATGGTGGATACTTATAGACTATTAGTGACTCTTTTTCTGGTCTGAGTTGTGAGATATAGATCCCATTACTCTCTCATTTCATATTCCTTCAATGATCATATATATATATATATATATTCTATTTCCAATTCTCAATCCTTAGGTTTTGGTACTCTTCATACAGGAGAGGAGAGGACATGCGGGTTATGCCACATGATTTCTGTGTCTAGCTTATCATGGTATAACAAGTCTACTCTCCTACTATAGATAGTGAACACTCGACAACAATATTTTCTTATCACCATATATAACTCCTCATGTTTGGATGAGCTTACATCAATCTCTTATTGGGTTGATATGCACTCCTTTTCTAGTATATTTTCATATCTATTTCTTTGTTTTTTCTGAGTATCTCTTACAGCTCCCTCTATGCCTTTTCAAGGCATCCTACTGAGTATTTTTATAATCACCCTATCATGTAATTTCCCACATGTGTCAATCCTTATGCAGATGATAGAAACATTGATCGTGACTTCATAGGAGCATAGAGATACGGGTGGCTGGACTGTGTAAAATATTTATAGATTGGGATTTAGGATTGGGGCTCTATCAAATATTTTTCTTTTTTAATTACTTCCATCTCGTGGCAATTTTCTGGTTGGGTGTGTCTTTTTTCCTTTTCCCCCTTTCATTTTACTATATTTTACTTGTTCTATTTAGCAGTTCATGCATGCTTGGTTTATTTATAGTAGTGTTGAATCTTTTTTTCCTTTCCCTATGCACTTTTTCATTGAGTTGGTTGTCTATGTATCTTTTTACATGTTCTTAGGAAAAGGGCTCCTCGAGTTATTCGTGCCTTTGGCACTAGTTTCCACCCCTGGCCTATGGAGGCGGGTGTGGGGTAGTTGTGGCTCGAGCCCCCACATGGTTCGGGTTATGAAAATTTTGTTTTGTTTTATTTCAAAAATACCATTGATATGTTGTTTTAATTACTTCCCCCTTTTAGTGACAACCTTGTTCAACCACTCTTCTGTACCTAAAAAACTAAAAACCAAACATCATTTGAGAGAACCCACGACAACACCTTCCAAATTGGCACCATTTTTTGGTATTCAAGTACCTATTTCAACTAATTATATATATTTTTTATTTTTTATTTCATTCTCTTCTTCTATTATATCTTCATTATTACCCCTTTCTCAATTTTACTTTTTTTCTTTTCATCTTTTTTTGGACCATCAACTCAAATACTTATATTTTTATCATAGTAAACTTTTCTTTATATAATTTTTATTTTATTTATGACATGAAATAATCCTAAGGATATCTTATATTTTGATCTTGATTTTGAACTCATCCTTAGGGATCAAATCAAACAGACTCATTCTATTGGAAGTTTAAACATTCACCCAGTTGGGGAATTCCTCCATTCTGGGAACACTGAAATTGGAAGCACATTGAAGTCAAAAATAAAACCATATCCAAGGGATGAAAATAATAACAATGAACTTAATAGAACCATTCAAGAATGTATTACATCATAATTTAACTATTAACCAAATTGTATTACATAACCAAATCTAAAATCACACTTTGAACTACAATCTGCATTAATTCACCTTCTTCCTAAATTTCACGGCTTATTTATTGAGAATCCAAACAAACACCATATTGAATTTAATTTGTTTTTATCAACAATAACACCAATTTATTTTTCTTAAGATCAAATCAAACTAAGAGCATTATCATTCTCACTTAATGGAACTGCATAAGACTGGATGTATAATTTCAAACCTGAAGATGTAACTGTTTTGAATGATATGAAAATTATTCTACTATATAGATTTTTTGTAACAAAAATGACCACTATAATTGTAAAATATATCTCCAGAATCAATTAGGAATAGGGGGAGTCAATGTATGAATATTGGGAGTGATTCAAGAAGTTGTGTGAAACCTTCCTGTATCACCAAATTAGTGAGAAAATACTCATCCAATACTTCTACAAATGCCTCAAGCCTATAGAGAAGAGTATGGTGGATGTTGTGGCTAGAGGTTAGTTTCCCAAAAAAACACCATTAGCTACACATGTGTTGATTAACAAGATTGAACAAGACTCCCAAAAATTTGGAGATTGAGGTACACCACATGTTAGATAAGTACATCAGGTAAGTACTTATTCTCTTTAAAATCATTTAATTAACAATAAGTTGGAATAATTTACCATAATGGAAAGAAGAATTTATTTTTCTCAAAATATATCCCAAACCACACCTGTAAATACTTCTGGAATTTTCACTAAAATACACCTCCCAACCGAATGTTGCCTCAAATTACAAGAGACGGAGGATTATGCAACAGTATTACCTAGGATACCATATTAGTAACAACAACAACCACATCCCTAGAATAAGTATTATTCCTTTAATCTAATATACAACCAAGGGTGGAAAGATCAAACAGATAAGAGGTATGGCTCTGAAAAAACAACAAATGTCCCCTTTTCAACAAAACATCGAGTAGCCTCTACCAAACCAACAGGATTTCCAACAAACCCATTGGAGATTTGAATCCCAAGATTCAAAAAGTCAAAAAAAAATAAGAGAATTATAAAATAAAGGTAGATTTTAATACAAAAAAAAATATTTTAAAACAAATTGTTCTTAAACAATTGAATTAGATGAAGAGTTCAGTTTTATAGTTGAGGGAGTTAAAGACATAAATGATCCATATTGGAACTACCCTCTACGAAATAGTAAGTAATAAATCTAGAAATCTTCCTTCCCAACATACTACAAATACAAAGTGGAATGTTAGTGTCTTTATATTGAAAATCAGGAAGAAAATGACAGAAAAAATTTCATCTACCATTCTATAGGTATTATTCACAACTCCAGAGAGTCACCGTTTAAGAAAAACAAATGAGAAGCCCAAGGTGAAAGATAAAGGTAAGAAAAAGATTATTTATGTTGATCCTAAACCCATTACATATCCAAATATATTTTTACAAATGAAGAATATGACTCAAGATGAAATGAAAAAATTGGTTTTAGACACATTCAAGCATTTTGAGATCAACATCCCTCTACTTAAAGTGAATAAGAAAATTCCAAGGTATACCAAGTTTTTAAAGATTTGTATACATATAAAAGAGGTCTAAAATGAAATTAGGGGATCAACCTTGGGAGGAATGATTGTACACTCATCACACTAACCATGGAAATACCTACAAAATAGCAAGGACCCCATAACATTTATTGTTCTATGAAGCATAGGGGAGTTACATTTCCTTAAATCTTTATATGATTTGGGTGACTCCATTAATTTAATGACTCAATCTATTTTCATTTTCATATAGGTAGGCGATCAGAAACTGACAAGGGTGGTAGTACAACTAGTGAATAGGGCCAAAGAATATATTATAAGAGTCATCAAGGATATCCTTTTTCTAGTAATGGAAATGAACTTTGTTTTGGATTTCTACATGCTGAATATAAAGGATGATCAGGTAAGTTCTCATGAACCCATCATTCTTGGTTGAACCTTCCTAAAAACTACAAAGGTAATCATTAATGTCCATGAGGGTACACTTTCTATAGATTTTGGATATGTGATCATATGATATAATATTTTAGACCCCATGAAGTACCCCTTTTATGATCATTCTATTTTCATTATCTCTCATTTTAGCCCATCTTGTGATGATTATCCAAATAATTATTTTCAATATTTTTCAAATGGGGATCAATATTCGATTATAGTGATCTTGAGGATTGGTTCTATTTTTATATCACAAAATAATGTCACACCTATTCCTCATGATCAAACCACACTCATTTTTTATTTTGAGGTGGATTATAATTATAATTTTGTGCATATAATATATGATTATGACATGGATGTTGATTTTATAGATGGATCTGATTAATTATTTACTATGGTTGATGATGTATATTCAGACCCTAGAATTCATTGTGCACATATTTTAGTTTCTACATCATTATTATCAACACAGAAACCACCCAAACTATAACTCAAACCATTTCCACAAAACCTAAAACATTCATACCTATAGAATAATAAAAAATTTCCAATAATAATTTCTAATAATATTATACCAGAACAAGATACACAACTTTTAAATGTTTTAAAACAGATATTAAAGAAATTTGGTGGAATTTAATAGACATAATAGGTATTAGCCCCTATATTTGTGCATATACGATTATTTTGAAGGATAAGGCTAAACCAGTTAAGCAACCATAAAGGATACTTAACCCATTACAGTTAGAAGTTTTGAAAAAAGAGGTTCAAAAGTTTCTTGAGGTAGGTATCATTATCCCATTTCTAACTCTCAGTGTGTTATATCTATCCTGGTCGTACCCACGAAAACTAGGTTAACATTGATAAAGAATGAAAATGATAAGTTAGTTCCTATAAGTGTACAAAATAGTTAGTGAGTGTGCATTGACTACAGAAAACAAAATCAATCCAATATTAAGGACCATTTCCCAATTCCATTCATTAACAAGATGCTTGAGAGACTTATAAGTAGAACACAGTATTTATTCTTGGATGGTTTCTCAGGCTATTTGCAGGTTCCCATTATATTATAGAACCAAGAGAATATGATATTAACCTTCCCTTTTGGAAAATTTTCTTTCTGAAGGATTCCATTTGAACTTTTTAATGCCCCAAGTACCATATAATGGTGCATGTTAAGTATATTTTTGGGTTTAATTGAGACTTACATGGATTTATTTGTGGATGAAATTACTGTGTATGGTTCGTAATTTGATGACTGTATCTTGTATTTGGGTAATGTGTTGCATCACTACATTAAAAAAATATAGTTTTGAACTTTGAGAAATGTCATTTCATGGTTGAGAACGTAATCATACTAGGTTATGTAGTGTCACAGTATGATATTAAGGTTGATAATTCTAAGTTATATGTTATTCCAGCCCTTACATATCTTACATGTGGGTGTGATGATCGATCAATCCTTGGACATTCTAGTTTTTATCAATGCCTCATTAGAGATTTCAGTGATATCACACTACCCTTGTCATAATTAATTCAAAAAGATACTAAATTATTTTTTGATGATTCATGAATGGAATAATTTATTGGTATAAATAAGAATATAACCACTCTAATGATCATACATCCCCCATTGTGGGATCTTCCTTTCGAGTTTATGTTTGACTCATCCAACTTCACTGTTAGAGATGTTTTACCTCAGAGGCTGGAAGGGTGGTCCCATGTGATTGATTATGCATCGATAACTTTGGATTCATCCAAATAAAATTATTCCATTATAGAAAAGTTGTTTCTTAGTAATATATTTTACAAAGATAAATTTATTTCATATTTATTGGACTCTAAAGTAGTTATTTTTTCTTACCATGTAGCTCTGAGGTACCTCTTGAAGAATCCAAATTCGATTCATAGATTTATTTTATGGGTGATCCTTATTAAAGAGTTTTATATTGAGATAAAAAACAATAAGGGGTTAAAGAACTCGGTGGTTGACAACATGATTAAGATTAATCACACACTCTAGGATGAAACCTTAGACAAGGTACCACTTTGAGTCACTTTCCTTAATGTTCTTCTCTATGTAATCTCATGTATTCATCCTCGGTAAAAATATTTTTTTAATTACATTGTTACCTCTAAAATTATTTCATACTCAAATAAATAAAAATTCAAAAAATTAAAAAACGAGTCTAGGTTTTTTGTGTGTGGTGATCCTTACCTCTGGCACATGTGTAGTGACCAAGCCATTAGGATATGTGTTCCTAATCATGAGTTTGAGTCTGTTCTTAATTTTTTTAATAAACTTTCTTATGGTGCACAGCTTGGACCCAACGGATAGCTTGGAAGGTCTTAGAATCTAGATTATATTTTTCTACCTTATTTCATGATTTCCAAGTGTTTTGTAAGTCATTATCTCATTTCTAACACACTAGAAACATTTTCATCAGATAGGAGATACCCAACAACCCATATTAATTTGTGATATTTTTTATGTATGGAACATTTATTTTATGGTAACTTTTCCAAGATCAATAGGTTTATTTTAAATTATTATAACTTTTTAATGTTAGTAAATGGGTGGAGTACAAGTAACTAGGACTAATTATTCTCATGTTCTAGTGGATATTTTCAAGGTTTAAATTTTTTGCTGGTTTAGCGTACCAAAGGATATCATTGGTGACCAATGGACATGATTTTTCAATTATAATTTGGATTTCCTCATTTATAAGTATGGGGTGACACATGAAACTTCTACTTTATACCAACCCCAAACAAATTTCTAGGATGAGGTTTCAAATCAAGAGTTCAAAAAAATGTATAAATATGTGTAGCCAAATATGAATCATTGGAGGAGGTTCTTTGAGGATGCGTTATGGTATTATATGAGTAAATTAAAAACTCTTATTGGTATGTCCCCCTTTCAGATAGTTTTTGGGAAATCATATCATCTTCTCATGGAGGTATAACATCATGAATATTAGGGTATAAAGAAATGAAACATTGATTTGGACCAAGATATAATTCAAGGGAAGTTTTAAATTCCAAAGATTAGGAAGATTTTATTATCATCATATGAGATTTCAAGGATATGGAAGGAAATATGAAAACCAAATCATGATAAATTGATCCAAAAAATGGATTTTTATATTGGGGAGAATCTTTTACTCTATAGTTTATGACGGAAGCTAATTCCTAGTAAGTTGTGTTTTATATTGTTAGATCCTTATGTTGTATCTAATTGTTTTCCTTATGGTGTTGTTGAGATCACACGATAGGAAAATAGAGAGGATATTTATATTAAATTGGAAACGTTTGAAGCAATAAATTGAGGTGATTCCCACCCATGTAGTTTATTTCATCACAATGCATGACCCCATCATCACTTGAGAATATCAGGCTATTCCAAACCCTTTCAATTTTATATTATTTATCCTACTTAAAATTATACATTTCATTTTTTCCATATCTTATCATTAGTTCACATTGATGACAATGAAATATTTTATGTGTGGGGGACGGGATAACATTTTGGGGTATCTATTTATGATTTTCATTTTCTTTTATTTTCTACTAGGTTTTATATTAAATATTCCAAAAATAGAAAAAAAATCATGTAAAATTATTATTTATATTTAGAACATATAAAAAAGGTATGTTTTAAAAATTCATTCATGTAATGATAATAATGGGAAATATTTCATCATCAAGTGTTTATTTTTATAAAAATAGTATTCAGCGATGATGTGATTGGTTATGTGATTATAAAACTTTTTATATTATGACATAAGTATTTGTGATACATGTTTATAGTAAATTGTGTCATTGATTTCTCCACACAAATTTTCAACAGATAATGAATTTTGAAATTTTCCTTCATAATTAAAGGTATATCCAAGTTAGGTAAAAAAATTCATCTTATATCAATGGTTGATCTATACATTTGTTTCTCTTCTGATTAGTTTCATTACTATTTTAAATTGACCTATGTGTGTGTTCTTGATATCTAAAAAATGTACATACTCTATATATATATATATATTATCTTAATAAATAGGGGAGTGACAAAATGTACAATATGTGGGGATATCTTGGTCTTGAGATTAAGGTTTGACTTTCGGGAATGATTAAGTGTGTGGTTCATGAAATTTAGTTGTAAAGGAAGGTAGTAAACATCAGGTGGAATTAAAAAGGTAAGAAGAATTTTTTTACATGACCTGAATATACTGAATAATGTGTGTGATCTTGAAATGGTTAATACGCACATGCATTGGGAATTAGTGGCATAGTTGACCAATGAATTGTATCACTATAATTAGTTTCATTAATCTCACTAGATTTTGTTTTTACATAATTTATAAAATATTAAATTTAAAATTTATTGATATTGAAACTTTATAGTATTATAAATTTTCCAATATTTTCACTATGGATTTGGGAATATGAATATGCATATCTTTTCAGAATTTTTTGGAATACATGACATTTTACATTTCCCATTAGTGAAAAGGGAAAGTGTGGGGAGTTAATAAAACACATTTTTATAGAATATTTTATTGGTAATAAATGGCATAATTTCCAAAAATTTTTGTAAATATTTTTATATATAGAATATTTGCGATTAGATCATTCATTTGAAAATTTGATGAAAATTCCATTTTTGACCCTTTAAAGTTCACTATAGTATTTCAACTATGAATCTTTTTGTGTTACTTATTAGAACATAAAATTTTGGAAAAATATTCCTCACTAAATAGGATACAAATTTAATTGATGAAATATTAGATAGATCGGGTATTTAATTGTAGTAAATAGGAGACAAATTCAAAATCAATCTGGACTCGCCATATTGAAAACCACTTTAGTATTTGGGCCATATATTGTTTATTTATTCTTTTATTGGGCCCAAATTTATATAGAATATATATTAAAAATTTCATGAGTAATCCTTATATAAGGACTATTGTTTCAAAAGTTTTGGAGGTCAAACAGTCGGTTCATGTTAGATTAAAATATTTGTCCAAATTTCCCATTCAAGCTTGAAATGTCTTTAAACCCTAGCCTTCATTACACTTTATAAATGTGTGTTTTTGTAATTTGTATAGTTTTTTATTTCACTTAAAGGATTTGTAAAATATTATAATTGGATGCATTATATTCATATAAACAATTGTAGGATGGAAGCTCTCGAGTTAGGATCTCCTCCAAAACGATCTTTATTTCCTCTTCTTTGTTGAAATGTTGTTGTTCTTGAAATAAACTACTTATTTCCATCCCATTTCTTCTATTTTGTTAAAAAAATTATAATTTAATTTAATTATTTGTTTTTACCTTAATATTATAATTTTTTTATGTAATACCATTTATAAACATTTTCGGATGCAATTCATTTCTAAGATTACAACACCGCCCATAGAAGAGTAATTTATCTTAGAAATCCATTTATATATTAACTTCTTCATTTAATTATTTTGAATAAATGAGATAATATAATTAAACTTAATATTATATATTAATTTTGTTTTTAATTTAAAAGTAACTAATCAAGAAATTGAACAATTAACACAAAACATGTGAGGTTGAGTAATGTGTGAATTATGACAGTTCAATCTTAATCGATAAAACAAAACAACATGGGATCAATTTTTAAAGTTAATATATAAAAAATAAACTCAGTTAATCTTTATTTATAGTATGTATATGATCACTAATTCACCACTAACCCTATGTTATCCCTGTAATGATAATCAAATAAGGGTTATATGATTCCATGTTTTGTAGCCACCCTAGGGTCTAATCCATTTCATCTCTATGGTTGAGGAAAATTCTCATAGTACTTGGGAGTTAATATTTTATGGGATCATAATTAATTGTATTTTAATTTAAATTTTAATTATTAATAAAAAAATTAAGAGGTATAGTTAGATGGATTACTCCTTTTAAATATATTTTTCTAGAAAAATATCATATCATTTTGTTTTATCAATCTAATTAAAAAATGAAAAAAATGCAATACAGTAAAAAATTCTTCCAACATATATGTTCAATATTTAAAAATTTTAACCACCCCCCCCCCCCATAATTTTATGTAGTGTGTTTAATTTATTTTATTTTATTTCCAAAATACCTTTAATATGTTGATTTAATTACTTTATTCTATGGGTGACGACCTTGGTCAGCCACACTTCTGCCCCTAAAGGATGAAAAAGAAAACATCATTTTAAAGAACACATGAAAACACCTTTTAGTGGGCTTTATAAGGATTCATTAGAATACTCAGGTGAAAGTTATTTTTGTTAAAAAATTCAACCAAATAATTGTATTAATCTTAACCCCCTTTGAAATCCATATAGAAATCTCTCAATATATACTTTGTGGTTTTAGTGTCCCTATTAGACTAACCACATATATGAGAATGATATGTGGTGATAAATATCAATTACATATTAATATATTTCTTAATTATTCTCCAAAACATAAAGGTAAACCTTTTATCTCGATCAGATACAATAGAATGTGGTACTCTTTGAAACCTTACCACTTATTTGATGTATATAATGGAAATATGATCAAGTGAAGAAATATGTGTTGAATGTAATTAAATGTTGTAACTTCATAAGGTTATTGATTATAACCCAATTTTTGTTATGTCCTTTTAGATAACTTAATGATTCCTATAACAAAATTAATAATGAATTTTTTCCATTTCCAATCTGGTATGGGTAATGTTTTTAACATCCCTGTAGAATGATAACATTTAGCCTTAACTTTCTATTATACCATGCATCAATATACATACTCTAAAATATCGATTTTAATTTTTTCCAACAATAAATACTCTTTGAGGTCTCTAAACATCTTCATTATTCTAGGATTAATGGAGAATGATGATATATTTCTTTCAACCAATATTACTTTATTTAATTTTGGTATTTAAGTGACATATATTTGGTTCTAAGATCTTATCATTCAATCATGGTCATTTTTGAACTCCAGATAAATCTTTAAATTCTTTTTCAACTCCACATCTTTCTTCCACGCCTCATTAATCTTAACTTAATTAATGGTTGAAAATGAATATAAGAAATATAATATATTCCCTATTTACTTATGATTTTATAACTAATAATTTGAAAATCCATAAGTATTAGATATCATTAAATCCTTATTATGGAAAAACTAGCATGTACATTACGACTTAGAGCATTAGCCACCTTGTTCTCCTTCCCATGATATTAATGTATCGAATAGTCATAATCTTTATTCAACTCCAACTATCACCATTAGTTCTTATTTAACTCTTTTTGTGTGAATATACAATTCAATATTTTATGATCATTTTATATATAACACCTTTCATCATATATATAATTCCTCTATATTTTCAATGAAAAAATTACCATTGCAACATCTGAATAATGAGTTGGATAAATTTTTTCATTAACTATTAGTTTTCAAGAGGAAAATACTATCACCATAACATTTTTCATAAGATCACGACCCAATTCATTATTTTACACATCATTATATATCATAAACATTTATCCACTATAGGGTAGTGTATGAACAGGTTCACTGACCAACAATCTATTCATCTCTTCATAATATTCTTCACATTCCTTTGTCAAAAAGAACTTAGATCCCTTTCATGTCAACATTTTTTTTAAATTTGATATCCATGATAAATTTCTAAAAAATAATTTTAAGTATCTAGATATCCTATGAAAACTATGGATTTTGGTCATAATGGTTAGTCTAAGACATTGTTCAATAATGATTATCTTAAAAGGATCAACAGATATACCCTCACTTGTGATCACATGACCCAAGAAGGATACTTTCTATAAAAATATCACTCTTGCTAAATTTGGAAGATAAATTATTCTTATTCACTGTCCTAAAAAATGACAGTTATGATCTTCGTAACTCATAAAATATATAATAATATCATATATACAGACTATCAAAAACTGATCAATGTTACAGTGACCCTGACCCTAGTAACCTGGATCTAGTGTCTACTTTATTAAATTGACATAAAATACAAGGAATCACATCCCAAAGGGAAAAATAGATTAGTATTCTTGATAAAATTGATACATACTAGAATTTAAATTGAAATTTAAAACATAAAATTCAAAAAGTATTTTCATTGAGAATACTATTATTCCCATTAGCATATTCTTGAATAATAATCATAAATCACTTCCTGGTATCATCAGGAAAATAAAACAGAAGAAAGGGATGATCTCAGATGCTCAATAACGGTAAGATTACAATGAAACCTATAAATAAATAAGGAATAACCGGTATGAAAATGTAAATAACTAAAACACATTACATTTAAACAATTACTTGAGAAACATATGATAGAAATAAATAATGATCAAATAATTTCATATAAATAATCACATTAGCTTCAAAAATTAACCATGTACGTTATAAATAATAGAATAATCTTTGTGAATATAATTAAATTAATTCTTAAGGATGGAATTCAAAATTCCAAATATCTAAAACATATCATCAAGGCCATGTTTAATTACATATAGATAAATGGGTATGGCCTCGACCAAAACCTGATCCAGTTTGACTAATTAGACCTACTAATACATCGAGGAGCTATAGTGGGATTCACCCATAAATTACGAAGTCCAATTCATTCATAATATTAATAGGGTGAAACATAATCAACATAAACATTAATAATTAAAACTAACATATGAAATGTTCATATTTACACCAGTCAAATAAACATAATCATAAACCATCTAGATTAACATGGTGAATGGTAATAAAATTATACAACCTCAATAAAACTAATCATAAACAATCCATATAAATAATAATTATGATTTAAATAAAAAATACCCCAATTTTATCACAAGAAAAATATATTTTTGATGTTATTGATTAATATAAATATCATAAAAATGTCATTCAAAACATTTTTTAGGAAAATAACATTTTCACATTGAAATTCAACTTTTAAAACAAGAAAATCAATAAAATTTTTGAAAATATTAATATTTAAAATTAAACATTAAATGATTATAAAATAGGCATTTAAATATTTATTTTTTATAAAGGTGTAAAATTTAATTCATTTCGTACATATAAAAACAAATATTCCATTCACATTTTCAGTGAAAGCCAAATGGGAATTTTTTTTGAAAATGGCATGAAGATTCCTTTAAATAATTTTTAAAAAAAGGAAAAATAAGTAAAAATTTAATTGATAAATCATTTTTAAAATCTTAAAATCAGTTTTGAAAACAATTTAATAAAACATGGGTTTTATGAAAAATGATTTTTGACCGAAAAGAGAAATAAAGTCGGATTTTCTTAAAAACATTTTCTCAATATTTTTAAGTACCAAAGAGTGTGAAAATGGTAATATTAATTGAAATATTTCATTAATAAAACTTTTTTAAGAAAATATATTTATTTTATGATTTAATTTTGAAATAAGTTTCCCAAGGGAGATGTAAGTATAATCATTCTCGAATAATGATGAGGTTGTAAAATAGACACTTACCAATTTGGAAAATTCTGAATCGTAATCCCCATAAAATAAATGACATAAGATGAAACATTAAATACCCTAAAGAAAATTATATTCATGTTAAAACATATAAACTTAGTATTTTATACACCACACAATTGAAATTAATGGTGAATATGGAATATGACTCATAGAAGTAAAACTGAGATGAGAAACCCTTACCTTAAGTTTGATTTCCTTCATTTGTATCGGTACCTACTATTTAATGGTTTTATGGATATTATTTATTTATATCAAAACCATAATAATATTTATAATATCATATATGATCCTCTTATAACATTTTACCACCCGTTGTTAAAAATATTTCATTATTTTCATTTTTTGGTGTTAAATATCTTGTTTCCTCATGCATGTTTTTTCATGACAGTTATGGTACTTATGAGTAGAATATATATATATATATATATATTCATAATTATATTAAGAATATAAATATAATGTTTACTCATTACATACATTTTTAGAACCATTGGCTAATTTTTTACATGGAAAGTGAATTGTATCACTTGGTAGAGACGGTATGTTGTATGTACGTACAAGCAACGATATAATTCCCTTAATGGGTAAAAGGTTAATAAAGTGGGTGATATATTAATTTATATAATAAATATCGTCTCATATATATCACATAGATTTTTTAATTTTATCCTTATTACATTTCATGTAAAGCATAAGTGAGAAATTAATCACATTGCTTCGCGAGGAAATAATTGGTCGTACATACGAGTGACATTACCGTAATGGAAACAAAATGGAGTGTAAAAAGGTTTGTGTGATATAAAAAATATAGATGTATAATAATATCAAAAATATAATATAAATTTGTTAAATTCATCATTATATCCATCCACTAAAGGTGGTATGGAAAACGAACTACATCGGTTCGTGAGATGGTAGTCTATCATACGCAACCTTGAGGATTTTGTTTCCCATTTGATAGAAGAGAAGATGGATAAAAATTATTATATAAAAATAATAACATATATGTATATTTGAGATATTGGTTTTATTATCTTGTATGTTTTAATACATAATTAATGGTTGAAAAGTAAGAAATAAAACAAAATAAATTTATTAAGATAATTACCTACTCTAGGAGAAACCTCCTTTGGATCTCCTCTTAAGGACCCTAGAGATTTTCTTTTGGGAGGACCAGAAGTTCTATAATTTGTATAAAGATTTTGGGGAGATAATAATTCAGGGATTTTCGAGACAAATTTCTTGAGGGGAGTGAATAATTTAGGGGAGGGAGTTCCCTTTTATAAGTGGGGAAAGGGAACCCTGTTGGAAATTACATGGAAATTTCCCAAAAGATTCCAAGATAATAGTCATTCATATGATAAAAACATCCAAATAACCTTAGGTAATAATTTTAGATAGTATACGTTGGAAATATTTAAATCTAATAATATTTTTTAAATTTCGTAGGTTAATTTCACTCTTATATTCTTAGTATAACCACATGGTATACCCATTTTTACCATAAACAAGGTAATTATTTTTTACTGATTTCAGAATTAATTTTTTCGCCAAAAATTAATTTAACCTTATTATATAATATAAATTATAATTTTTATAAATATAGAATCCATTTTCATAAATTCAATTAACATATGTTTCAGAATTCATTTTAAAATAATACCAGCAGACATGATGAAAAGGTGGATTTTGAAAAAGAATATTCGCATAAGTATAAAAGGTTTTAATATAAAAATTCAACACAAAATTGATTAAAATGGCCAAAACTATTCAAATGTTAATATAATTTAACTAATTTAAATTTAAAACCAATTAAAAATATAATCAAACATTGAAAATAATTTTAACAAACAGGTATATTTCAATAGAATTAGTATTGTTCCTTATTCATAAAAAATGAAACATTTCAAAAAAAATCCCAAAAAAATCACCCTAAGCTAATTTTTTATACGATTATTTTGAAAATTAATTACATTTTTTGAAATAAATTTTCTAAAATTGGTAAAAAAAAAATTAAAATTATATTCTCAAAGCATGACTAAACCACTTTTTAGGAAAATATAGTTTTTCAGAAAATATTTATTTTAATTTGAAATGATTATGATTTTATTTCTAATAAATAAAGTACAATTTTATTTATTTTATATATGTGTAAAAAAATAATTTTAATATTTATTTTTTATTATTATCATCCTTCAATTTAATGAATTGTTTATAATGTTAATGTATAACAAATAACTTTTTAATAGAGTATCATGTTTCATTTAAACATGATGTTGCACGAATCAAAATCTATTGAAGTGATTGAATTTATTTAAAAATAAATGGATACTAAAGTCTAAGGATATTATATTATCTTATAAGTTTTTTGTTGTGTGTCATGAATGCAACCAAACAATTTGTTTCTATTTTAAAAATATTTGGGTGTTACATCCCCCCCCTTAATAAATTGCATCCTCACAATCTATCCTTGATCTAGATAATTAAGGGTTTTACATTTGAAAATACCTTTTTTGAAGACCCACATTTTAAAAAGATTTAACAAAACAACCTCTTAATAAGATATAAAGGTAATTACAAATATTATATGGAATACAACATAACTAGGTTTTTATATATTAGAATGTTAGAGGCTTATAAAGATTTGGACATATATAGAAATCATAAATATCTAGAGAGATTGATAGAGGTAATTGATCACAATAAAGTTAATGATAAATGGAAATTTAAGGACCTTGTAACAATAAATATGTGATGAGTTAAAAGACCATTGGTTCAACATAAATTAGGGCATTAAGATTACATTTTGTTTTAATATTATTTTCATTGAGTTGATGAATTCCTTCACAATCTATATAGATAATTTATGAAAATATACTTACATGATATATTTTTATTTTACAAGAACAATTTAATTTTTTATTTTACTTAAATTGGCTTCTACAACATTTCTTTCTACAAAAATTTAACATCCAAGATAATTTTTTTATGTGAAATGAACTAAAATTACCTTTTAACAAATCATAAGTATCAGAAATGAGTAAAAAGTTATTCCTCCTATCATTAATAAAACCAAAAATGTTGGAAAATTTTATCCAAAAAAAAAAGTTCAAATTAATCCATTACATAAATATTTAACCTTAAACCTCGTCCAAAATATTTTTTACCAAATTTAAAGTCCAAAAATTTAAAGTGGAGTTCACTAAATCAGCATTATATTCCCTAGAAAAAATAAATTGGATCATAATATCGCATTCCAAATATGTGAATACCTTGATCATCATAAAACCTTTATGAAAAAATAATACATCAAAAAATAAAATATTAGGTTGTTGAATATATTCCATAGTTCCAAACATAAAGTAAACTCCACAAAAGATAACATAAACCATTAAATCACTGACCAATTTCACAGTCATCAATACTATCCCATAAACATATCCTTATCATTATTATATCAACAAATAGAAAATATTAAGAGTTATATAACCTTAATCATGTGTTTTATAATAGGTTCAACTTGTCACTCAATCACTTTTATAGTTCATGAGTAGCATTAGATATATTCTCTCATATCCTTTAAGAAATACTACTTCAGTTAAACCATTATACATTTCATAATTATTATAACCAAAATATAATTTATTAAAATACTCTTATAACATATTTATTTAATCCAAACATAGTCACATTAATCATTCTACATCCCCTTAAGTAATATTATAATATTGACCTTTATCCCTTAGCTTTTTTTGAGTTGTATTCCCTTCATGGTTGGGGAATTCATTTTCATAGTGCCTCAAATCCTTAAATTATAATCATTTCACATTGGAAGATTATTTCTTACCCTTTAAATCCTGAGAATTATGGCCTTTTTTCCACACTTTAATCAGACTCTTTTTCCTTTTAATCATGTACAAAGGTGTTTCTTTCCACAAGTATCACATATTGTAAAATAATTCTTTACCTTCTTCCCTTTATCCATATTTTTCACTACCATCCACTTCTTCTCTTGATTCCCTTTAAACCCATAAGCTTTTTAGAATTATTTCATTGTCTTAATAGAACATGATACTTTGTCCTAATATTATTAGAAATTTTGGGTGACTAGTTCTCTTAGAAATATTATCTTAATACCAAAAAAGAAACAATCATTCTTACTCTTTATATTACATGCATTGATATGGTTTCCATTCCTTCCACTATGGATCATTTCAAAATAATTTCATTCACTATATTAGATCATAACATTATGAAACATAATGTACATTTCCAAAACTAGTGAAAAATTTAACATAAATTGAAAAATTATTGCATAGAAAATATCATAATCATAAAAAAAATTCTTTGCAGATATCTTTATTTTCAACTCCTTTCATACTATTTTGTAAATAAAATGTGATTTATCCTCAAAATATCCCCATGGTGTGTCAAACAAGGTATATAGTAATACTTTATTTCATGCACCATGTGATTATTAGGATAACACTAATGAACCCTTTTCAAAGTAATTACCCCTAGGTGCATCTATACAAAAACCACATCCACTTTTATTATCTATACAAGAATGTATTTTCTATGAAAACCCACATAATAACTTATTTACCAAAAAAATGGATTTTTTATATATGTCCTCAAATTCAATCATATGGTTTTCCCCCAAATATGTGTTTTCATAATTCTATTTCCCAAGGTTTCTAATAAAATTACTCTAATACCAACTATATAAACATTTACCATAGTGTCCTAGATCTAGTGTCTACTTTATTATATTTCCATAAGATACAAGGAAAAGCATACTGAGGGGCCTAATAGTATAGTAATATTGATGAACTAGATATATAATTTAATTTAGAATGAATTTTAAAACATTAAATTCACAAATTATTTTATTTAAGAAAAACATTATTCCCCCTAACATATTCCCATGTATCAATCATAAAACACTTCCTAGAATCCTAGGGAATATAAAACATAAAAAAGGGGTGATCTCAGATGCTCAGTAATGGTAATCATACAACAGAATCTATGAATAAATACGTAATAATCAATATGGTAATCTAAATAACTAAAACACATTCCATTTAAACTTGATCATAATATAGTAGTAATAAATGATGAACAAATAATGGAATATTAATAATCACATTGTCTTTGAAATATAACCATGAGTATTCCAACTAATCAAATAATCACATGGAATATCAACAGCTGAATTCATAATAATGGATTTTATAATCCCATACTTCTAAAATATACATTCAAGGTATGTTTCCAAGACATATAAATAAATGGTTAATGCCCCAACCAAAACCTAATTTTGTTTATCTCAGGAGACCTAATTTTTCATTGAGGGGATATATATTTCCCCACCTATCACTTACTATATCCAATGTATTCCTTATATGAAAGTAGTGAAACATAATCAACATAAACATTCATATTGAGAAATAACATAATAAATTTCAAAACTTACCCAAATAAAATATACGTAATCATAAACCATCCAAATTAATATGGTGAATGGTAATAAAATTGTACATACTCAATAAAATTATCCATAACCAATCCATAAAAATATTAATAATGATTTCAATATAATATATACCTAGTGGATCATAAGTGTAACGACCAGGTTCCGGAATCCGTACAGAGGCACCCCGTACCTGGTTCGTCACATGGCCTCAAGCGCATTTCCCTGAATGCCAGAGGTTGCCGACTAGTAGTGAGGGCCTTGGCCAGACAGTGGGGAAACTATGCCCCCATTGGAAGAGTAACATAGTAGAAGTAAAACAAATATCAATAGCGGAAGTATTAATAATACCATACAATAGTAAACAACGAAATATTGGAAGTAATAACAACTAGAACACACATATATAAATGATGCATGATACATATGTCTAGGAAATCATCCAAAAAAATCACAAGGCTGGAATACAGAACTAAAACCAAGTAAAAAATAAAATCAAGTAAATAGATCAACAACATTGTAAGCCTCAGCTTGGTCCCATGCTCCTCAGCTCCACAACAATCATGTACCTGAAGTAAAAGGTTGTTCGCCCTTATCTATTCTTGCATCAATATAATCTATTTGGGACCAAAATCATGACCCAAATAGGGTGTGAGACTAATCCCATTAGGAAACCACCCAATTATATATGCCTAATAGTCATTTAAAATATATGGAAGGAAGTAACAAAATGAAGTAGTAAAAAGGAATTTCACATAGTAATAATCCTAAAAATTCAATTACATTAATTTTTATATATATAGTAGGAAGCTAATAAAAATCATGTAACCCTCTAGGAAGTACTCATAGCCCGACCACTCTTGTTCAACAAAAACAAACACAAGAAATCCTCTGGGAAGTACTCATAGTCTAACCCCTCTAGTTCAGCTTTAGCAAAGACAGTCTAAGGAAACACTCACTATCAATTTCTCTTGTGGTCTCGTATCGGTAAATAATAGGCACTCTGAGGAAGTACTCAACATCCAATTCCCCTTTTGGACCATATCTATGAAACTATAAACACTCTGAGGGAGAACTTACATCCATCCCCCATATAGTCTCGCAATATAAAAGTAAATAGACACTCTATAGAATCCCTCAACATCCATTCTTCTTATGGTCTACTACACCAAGTTCCCACAGACCTAGGTAAGTTAATCGTGCAAAAAAGATACATGGTATCCAAATTAAACCCCAATAACTACTTAGATAAACAATATACAGCATATCATAGCATGACAGCTAATAATCACTCCATCCTAATAATAGTAGGCACGGAAAGTAAGCAGCCTAACAGGCAAGCTAGACCAAACGGTCAAAACAAGTAATCAAGGAAGAAACATCCATATCCTGGAAAGGATAACCCTATTCACAAAAAATTAACCTCTACCCCAAAAAACAAGGCATAGCCATTGGTAACAGTGCTAAAACCATAAACATACAATACCCCATTCTTGGGTATTAGGAACTTTTGCACATAAAATTCAAAGACTGTCTACAGAAAGGCACAAACCACCTACCTTAGTGTTATGAGATCGATATACATGAACCTCAGGATTTGAATTACACTAGAACACAATATATATACAAAAATTTTAAAAATGTCCATCTGAGGATATCTTGAAAAATAGAAGAAATCAATAGATGAAGTTCAAGAAGAAATGAGTACTCACTGATGTGATTCCAACACAACTGAGGGAGGTTAAATCGGAGAACGGATGGCGAGTCGGGGGGCTCAATGAATATCTGGTGGTCTCATTTTCTCCTTTATGAGATGGACGAAGAAGAATAGGGTTCTGTCAATTAGACGTGACCTTGATCCGTTTAATGAATTAAAAAAGAAATTACACGGTGTGTTCTTTAAAAGGAAACTGTGTATACTTTCCTTATCTGGACTCTACTTTAGGTGATCTCTAGGTCACCAAACACTGCCATGTGCTCAGCCATTACATGGATAGCACACAACTACCTGCGGTAACCTAGTACACTGCGTATACAAATAAGTACATGGCGTGTACTCCAGAAATTTCCAGAAACTCCTCTTTTTCTCAAAAACAACCAGAAAAAAAAGGCAAACCTGAAAAGAAGATTTGGTTTCTTAAAATAAGTACAATAAAGGTTCAACATTATTTATGAATATAAATACCAAAAAAGTCATCAAAACATGATGAAGAAAACATTTTCAATTTGAAAATATACTTTTAAAACAGACCTTTCACAAAAAATTTGGAATTTTTTTTTATTTAAAGATAATCTTTGAAAATTTGAAAAATAATCTTTAAAAAACTGAGTCGTCGTGATGGTGGAAAAATATTTATTCTATGCTTGTTAAAACAAGTATTCCTTTCAAATTTTCAGTGAAATCCAAAAGGTCAATATTTTAAAAACTATAGAAACCCCAACCCTATCATCCTGAAGCTGGTGTCGTAATACTATTACAATGGCATAAGATACAATAAATCATATCATGAAGAACTGAATATTAATAGTCTTAGTAAACTAGATACATACTTGAGTTTTACATTACATATGAATACAAAAATTAAAACATATTTTTTTCCCTATAATATAATAATTCCCTCTAGAATATCCTGGTATATCAAACACAATAATCTTCATGGAATCCTAGGGGAAGAAAAAAATAAGTGATATCTCAAATGCCTAGTAAGGGTTAATTATAGTGGAAGTCTTCATGAATAAGAAGAAAATAATTAATATGTAAATGTAAATAACTTATAGCACGTGAAATTTAATCTATAAGATAATAATAAAATATATCTATAGATAATATCATAGCAAAAATCTCATAGATAAAAATAATAAAATTTTAATGAAGGAAATACTTAATTCTATGATGCAATGTTTCCGAAGAACATGATTCCTTTACCATCAAGATCTATCCTCAATATAGTTTAAAAATGCTGGGTAAAATCCCATTTAATAGTGTCAATACCTTTCACAAGACCCTTCCTATCAATATCTATCCTTAATATAGTTTAAAACTACTTTTTTATAGATGTGAAGGGGTTTTGGCCAACTAATCTTGTCTCATGAGACTATCGATGCATCAAAGGGCTTGTAGTAACCAATCCCGAACCCATGTATTGAATGTCCAAATCATTTACAATATATTTAACAATAAATTTAATACATTACAAATGTTTCTTATTAATAAATATACGTATTGATTAAATTATACGGGTTTATATATATTTCTAATATTAATAAAATAACTATAAAAGTAAACACCATATATAAAAATTGAATACAGTTTAGTCAATAAACATATCTATGATAAATAATATTTACATTTAAGAGAAATTTAATCTCAATAAGAAACTGAATAATTCAAGGAAATGTTAAAGGCCACAAAAAATGAATCAAGAAAGTGAATATCAACACTATCCTGGGTTAAAATAATTATAAATCATCTAGAGGAAGATTAAGGATGGTATCAATACAGTATATACCAATTGGATTAAAAAAAGGGTTATTTTAATTGATGAATAGAAATACCATAAAATATCTTTAAAAATTTCTTGAAGAAAATATCATTTTCATTTTGAAAAACTTCTTAAAATATTATTCTTTGAAAATAAAATTTGAAAATATTTTATTTAAATATATCCTCATAATATTACAAATTAATCTTCAAGGAAATGACATTCATGATTGTGGTTAATTCTATACATGCTTTAAATTAAAAAATAACATTCCTTTTTCACTATAAAAATGTTAGGAAAATGCCTTGTTCATAAAATGATAAAAATATTCCTTTCAATTCTTAAGCGTGAAGGCCTTATTTTTTATTTATTTAGGATAACCCTCATTTTTAATAGGGATTAGGGGGAACCCTTGCATGACCTATTGTCTTTGTGGAACAAGGCCCAATACTTGACTCGAAGGCCCAGAGGTATAATGCCCAATACATGACCCGAAGGTCCAACCCACTAGAACATCCACTCCCAAGTATCTACATCATTGAAGGAACCTATAACCCCACCTCGCATTTCTAATCAGCTATAATTTCCCCATTACGGATTTCATCGTGCCAGGCCCTAATGGAAATATCCATACCCTCTCTTTCTTCTAATCTGATTAGCTCTGCTCTGGTGGCTGCTACATTGCTATGAATGCTCTTCTAGGGATTTTAGTATATGTTATCTAGGCTGATCCATGGTCTTTGTGGCCCGAAGGCCCTATGGCCCTAAGGCCTTGGGTGGTCTGAAGGCCCTGTGGCCCATAGGCCCAAACCAGTCACCCGAATGCACAAATGGATGAATAGTTCTGACTAATAAAGTACCCTACAGTAATGCTATGGTACCAAAGAGTAGGAAAATGTTACTATTACTAGAATGTATAATAAATAATAAGACGAGAGTAAAATAAAATATGTTTATTAGGAAATGGTCAAGTAGTTTCCTTCAATTGATATTCATGAATAAACAATCTTGATTGTAATGAGATTTTGAAATCAACCCTTAAAATGATCATGAAGTTGATGTGAAAATTAATCAATGGTTTAACTATGTGTATCAACCATGAATCCACATAAAAAATGTTTAAATAAAATAAAATATAATAAAAATTAATTACACACATAATCATAGAATGATATAATCAATAAAGTATAATATTAACCCAATAGATGGAAATTAAGTTAAGAAACCCCTTACCACATGGTAACATTTAATTCAAATTACCTTTGATGATAGAAATCAAATTTAAACATACAATTCCAAAAATAATGAACTATAATTGACATTACATGTCAAATGGGTAGTATATAAACCATACAAAATTAATTAGGTGTATAACATTACAATATGCCTCACTGAAATGAAATTGAGATGAAATCCCTAACCTTATACTTACTTTGTTTTGAACATGCTTCAAAATCTTTTATAGAAGTTTTAAACATGTTATAAACTTATAAAAAACCCATAATAATATTTATAACATCATATACTATCCTATTATAAATTATTACTATACTTTTATAAATAATCTTTCATTATTTTCATTGTTTCGGGTGTTAATTTCCTGTCTTCTCATTCATTCTTTGTCATGAATGTTCCAGTTATTATGTATGTTATATAGTTATATCATATCCAGAATAATAATAATGACATAATTATCATATTAAATTTTAATTATACTTATATATCATTCATTTGGTGTGGTGATTAAAATAGAGTCAAATAACTTCATGAAGGTTGTAGTCCACACGTACACAAACGAAGTTGTCACCTTTACGTGAGTGAAAAGGAAAGAAATAAATTAATATATAATATAATTATGGAATTATAAATATGTTATTAATATGAAAATTGTTTCATTTATGTCACATATAGTCACTAATTTATCTTTATCACCTTCCATGTGAAGCGTTAGTGAAATACAAATCACGTTGTTTCGTGAGGCGATAGTCCTTTATACACATGAGAGACGTTATTGTATCTCTTATGGTATATAATTCAAAATTAAATATATTATATAGTGACTCAATATTTATAAATATGTCATAAATATCATATATAAACTTTATATCCATCATTATACCCAACCTTGAGGGGTGGACATGGAAAAATGAATACATCAGTTCGTGAGGCGATAGTCGGTCGTACACACGAACACTAAATTTGTAACCTATTTGATATAAGTAGAGAAGTTTTTAGTTCATTATTTTATTAAAAAAATCCCAAAATATGTAAGATACTGATTTTATTATATCATCATGTTATAATAATAGTTTAAGTAGGTGGATAAATAAGTTATTTAAAGACGCTCATATAAGAACAGTGCCTCTTCTTCAGGTATCTTCCTTGATTTTCATTAAACCTTTCCTAGGTTGGATTTATTCTCGAAATAATTATCCTAGTATGAAGTAAGGGAATTTTTGGAGTGATTTTGATAGGTTTTTTGTGAAAAAAGTTTCTTGATATGTGTGGATAAGTGAGGGGAGTATGTTTCTTTGTATTGTTAAAGCGGGGGGCTTTCTTGTAAATAGTCAAAAGTAATCAATATTGGGATGCCAAAAAGTACATCATGTGTCTGAAAAATATATTAATAATTGATTGAATATATTATTTGTTCAATTAAAACCTTCAAATAAATATAAGACACATGTCTTAAACATTTTTATCGATAACTTCTATGTTTCCTTATTTTTACCATTTTAGGTTTGCACTTTGGTAACTATTCTTTTTAAACTAGGTAATTTATAAATTAAAACTAAAATAAAATGAGACTAATTAGATAATTTATTAAAACTAATTAAAAATATTATACCTTATTTTTAATATATAAATCCTATTTTTTTTTGGAAATTATTTTTAACACAAGCGCATGTAATGTGAAAAAACACAACTTTAACATTAACTGCACTAACAGTGTTTTTACTATTTAGGGGTCAATATATTCATTATAAAAGATAAATAAGTTTATTAATGGAACATAATTAGTATTTATTAACATTTAAAATCAATTTTAATAATATAGGATTTTTATTTATCTTAGACAATTTTAAAAAATATAATTCATCATAAAATTACATTAATGTCAATTTTTATATTATACATTTAAATTGAATTTAAAAATATAAATATGATAATGGATTTATAATATATTAGGTTCAAAAAAATTTAACATGATATATTCATCTAAAAAATAATATAACTTTATAATTCATCCAATTTATATAACATTAAATATTTTAGTATCATTTATTTTAATTTATTGTTTACTAAATAATTATTGTGTTGGTGTTTCTTAAGAATTTAAAGTAATTATTTCATCTAAAAAATTATAATAAATTATCATAATAAAAACAACTCATGTATGTTTAAAAATAATATTTATAACTGAACATATTTTGTGTTTGTCTCTATCCCAAATCTTTATTGATATTAAAAGTAATAAATGTATCTTTTTTGTATTTTTATTTACATAACCTATTATATGGGTAATATTTTAAGGAAAGTGGAAAGTAACTTCCATATTTAAGATTCTTTTATTTAAAATGTAAAAATAAACACATTCAATAAAAGTTACTAAATATTTTAGGTCATTTCACTCTTATCATTCTAGTTTAACTACCTGGTAAATCCATTTTTACATGAACTATGGTAATTAATTTTTACTCTATCCACTATTCATTTTTGGTAAAAATTTAAGTTTAACTCTATATAAATTATAAATTATTCCAATTAAAAATATGGAATCCATTTTTCCAAGTTCGGTTCACATAATTGGAAAATTTAAATTTAAATTTAATCTCATAGATGTGATGAGAAAGAGGGTTTTTAATATGAAAATTTTCAAAAGTTTTCAAAGTTTATATATCTAAATTCAATATAAAGATTATTAAAAATGACTTTTATTAACACACAATTATGGGTTTCTTTGAAATCTTACGTTACACACAACATTGAGATATACCAAAAATAAATATTATATTATTATTATTTTAAATGGTAGTTAACGCAGAGTCATTGTATTAGCCAGCATGAATATAACTAACTAAAATATTATTACAAATGTTTGTTAAATGTTTTTACATTTATATAATAAAAGTTAGTGGCTTAAAATGTGAATGAATCTAATTTTAAGCATAAATACACTAATATTCTTTAAAAGGTCGATTTACCGCCTTTTGATGTTGAACCCTTCTTAAATATATTTTTTGTCACTTTTATATGTTCTGTTTGAAAAAATAATATTATTCTTTAAAATTGGAACATAAAAATTTACTTTGGAAGAAATTTTGGCATTTTTCAGAAAAAGTTCATTTTTAATGAATAGTGAAAAATACTACATTTTAATTCAAAACTGTCTTTTAATATAATTTATTTATGTAGTTATATTATCTCTTTTATTGGTTTTAAAGTTTAATTGTATTATATTTTTACCATTAAATCCAATTATTGTCATTGGAAGTAATAACATTTTCAAATTGGACATAAACAAGTGTCAATCTTTTGACAGTTATTATTTTTTAAAAACACAATTTTTTGTTTTGAAAACGGAAATTAATTTTAAATAAATTAATGAAACATATATGTTTTGAATTTGGTAAAATAGAAATAATTTCTGAATTTGTAATATCAAAATTATCTTTGGGTGGAGTTTTGTTATTTTTCTAAAAACATTAAATTTTGATGAATAGTGAAAAACACTACATAGAAGTTAAAAACTGCCTTTTTCATTTAAATTAAATTTTACCAATTCTATAAATTGAACATCCAAAATAAGATAAAAATGGTTGTCAACATTAATTAAAATTTGATTTAATAGGATGAAAATAATTATTGTTTAATCGAAACTTTTGATTTTTATTTACCACGGTTAAAGGTAAATAGGGTAATTCAAGTTAAAAATAATATTATAATAATATAAAATTACCTTAACACTTGTCATAACCTTATTGTATGAGTAATTTTCCACCAATAAAATCCTTGTTCGATACCTTTGGCCTTTTGAAGCCACTTGGGTAAGATAATGGCAATAATAACTTTTTATTTAATGTAATAATTAAAATATCATAAACATGAATCTTTTTAATAGAAAAATTTTAAAATGGAGTTATATAAGTGATATCTTCAAATATAAATAATATTTTGAAATATGAAATGATTTCATACATAATTATATTTTATTTATAATTTTTAGACATTAAATAAATAAATATTATTATGACACAATGGTGATGCAGTAATTGCTTTATTAATGAAGGATTCAAATAAATGATATTATAAATATTAAAACAAATTTATTTTGAAACTTTTTATGCCATAAAACAAATTTATAGATTATTATGACTTGGTATCTTTTAATTAATGAAGTTTTTTAAAAATAATCAAGTTGTTTTGGATTTTTTAAAAAGTCATGATATGAATAGTATAAAAATTGACATAAATGAGTTTTTAAATCAATTAATATTTTATAAAAGGATAAAATAGTCATAAAATCTAATATTCGTCCAAAGGACATATATAATGTTAAAAATGTCATTAATGGTCCATTTTTTGTCTCTTGTCATTTTATAGTAAATATATTAATAATATTGAATGAATATACAAGAAGACGTGGTAAAAGTTAAAGAAGAGTAAAAAATGGTTAAATAGAAAAGATAAGGATTAAAAAATATAAAATTATTATTGGATGATTTTATTTCAACTTCTATTCTCCTTATATTCTAATAAAATAAGTTTTTGAACTTTTTAAACTGAAAATAATTTTATAACAAAATAATACTTTCAAACATTCCTCAGGAGCCCCACCTCCCTCTTATAAAAGATCACCACGTCTAACCCATTAAACACACCTCTCAAGCCTTTTGGGCCATCCAAGACCTCCCAAAATAATCTCCCAACATCCTTATCTTCCTCCTAGTATCCTTACCTTAGGAATAATGAACTTCAAGAAAGCCTTTTGGTTCAAACCAAAGGGAGTTACCCGATTTAAAGGTAATGTATTCCCACAAGTTCTCTTCTTTTATTTTACTTCTTCGCTCCCTATTCTCTTATTATTCTTTGTTTACATAATAACACTCGTATCCTCAATATACTATGTTTTTTTATGGTAATTATTAACTACACTTCCACACACCTTTATCTAATGGATACGGACATACTATTTCTATTTATGGTGAACTACTGTCTCACCAAACAATTATAGTTGAATCTTATCCTACCACACCTTATGGTGTCCATTAATATTGAAATGTATTTATATGTGATATATATTATATTTATATTGGCTATATGATTTTTCATTTTTCATTTATATCATATCTTTATGGTTTCTATAATAATTAAATATGATAATTTCATTTGAGGAAGTGCGGACTACCTCCCCCTCAAAGTGATATGACTCGTTAATACCATACATGGAATGTATGAAGGATAGTGTTAATGAACCTACGTAATATATATAGAAAATTTTATTATACTGTAATAATATTATACCTATGTATCATTTGGTTTTCATTCCTTTAAAAATGAAAAAAAATGAAATGAATGTAGCGTTCATGCGTACGTATGGCTTACCATCTCCATGAACGGTGCATTTCATTTATTATATCCAAATGATATGTACTATTATAAATAAATATATACAATATACATATGATATATATGATACCTAAATCATTAATATAATTCTGGAGATAATAGACTTTTGACCACATGGACAATTTGTAATTATAATAAGTTAATTTGTGACTCAAGTACCAAACATCGAAAAAAAGACAGATATGAAATTGAATAATTATATGATTATTAGATCAAGGTAATAAGTGATATAAAATTAATAATAGACATGAAAAAGGTTAGTACTTAATTATAATTAACTTATGTTTATTATTCAGGGAGATAAATAATGAACAATACAAGTTAGACACAAGGTAAGGGGTTTTCATCTCACTTTTTATTCCAGTGATATTCATACTATATTTGCAACTATTTCATTTTTTATGGGTATGTAATACCCATGATTGTATTACTTGTTTAATATAATTTAATTAGGTTTCTTTACATATTCATTTTATGATCCTTCTTTTATGTGGTGTATGTTTCGTAGGTTACCAAATCGGTAAGGGAACATTTCACTGTCCTCTTTTTGTCAGACTTCTTTTATGTTATGTATTTTTAAATTTCTATTTTATTATGTTGGGATATGTTATTATATATCCTTATTGTTGTGGATAATATTTCCATGTTATGAGATACCCTTTTCTCTCTCATCAACTCATTTTCTAAATTTTAAAACGACATCATTAGGCTGTCGAATTTCTATAAGATAACTTCTTAACCCAATTTAAATTATTTGGCTTAAGCTTCAACTTCTTGGTTATGTTTTAATATGAATATGTGTGAACCCTATGCTTTTTTTAAACTTTATATCCACTTATATTGGGTGTATTCTTATTTTTTCACACATAATAATGTCATTTATTTGTCCTTAATCTTGGGATGTGATATTTGCAAGGGACTTTGTCTCAATTTACATTCCCTTAATAATTTTTTGTTGTAATACAAAAATTCACTTTTATATGGTGTATATACTTAAGTTTGACATATTATATCATGAATATATTTATTATCATCATATTATAAACATTTATTAATGTTATTCCTCAATTGTTTGTATTCAAACATCTCTCATTTGGTTAGAAACTCTAACTAAAATATCGTTTTAAATGTTTTAATGGTTTATTCTTCTAAATATTTTTCATTAAAGTCCAAGATTTAAAAATGGTTTTAAGGATTTATTTATATATACATGAATGTTTTGAAATTAAAATTTATTTCAAAAATCTTGAGAATGGTATGGAACACTTTGATTTAAAAATATATTTATTAAATGTTTTAAATGGTTTTGAAAATTGTTTGATAAATAATTGATTATGTCAATATATTGAAATGATATATTTTGATTTCAATGTGGAAATGTTATCTTTCCTTTATGATTATTTTATGTTCTATGAATATGTTATGTTTATTGGGAATTATTTGCGTATATGGGTGGTTTTGTGATAAACCTAGGGCTGGTGAGACCGAGATAGATATACAATGCTTTGGGTAACGTGATGGAGGTAAATGTTAATGTTTCTCCGAAGAGATTTAGGGAATATATTGTGATGGGTATTCCAAATGTAACTCCTTATGTAGTTGTGATAGCTAAAATTTAAGTGTGACATGTATGCCACAAGTAACCTTTATGATTTATGATTTCTATGTGTTATTCATAATCCTTTGATTTTGTGAGGTATGTTAAAGATATTATGTTTTATGATTGAAATTTATGATTATTTTGATTTGTATGTATTCATGTTCTAATTTTTTCTTTTCTTATTTTATATCCCTTACTGATCTTTTAGGCTCATCCCAAGTTTTTGAAATGTTATATATAGGACTAAAAGATGAATAGGGTCAAGGATGGGATCAAGGAAAATTCATGTTGTCGAAAACATGGAACTAGACATATTTTTTTAATAATTTTTATTTTTTCAAAAAAATGGATACTGAGTAGTAGTGTCCACATGTAATATTCAAGTTATTATGTATAAATTCTGACCAAATTATATAAATCTCTAAACCTGAAAAGATACTCAATGTGAATTATTAACGTAATTCAAGATTATGTAATGTTAAAGGATGGTTACTTATAGTTGGTATCAAAGGTTGGTTTAGATTAATTTAGAGGTTAGGGTGTTATTTAAGAAAAGGTGGAATAACTATAATGGTTATCATATTAGAAAGATTCATAGTTATTTTAGAGAAATCGAATGATTTTAAGATATCATGAATAATTATATCTTAGTTTTTAACCTCATCATAAGATATTATATAATTATTTTACTAAAATAATCACACTAACCTTTTTGGTTTTAGTAAATGGATGGATCTAGTAGGAACCAATGTAACAATAAATGTGATGGAAACTATGCCGATTTTCTTAATAAGAAACCAAATGAAATGGGAGATGCAATAAGAACTCTTGTGGTAAAAATATGTTATGGTTATTTTTGAGAAATTTATATCATTTTAGGGAATGTTATAAAATTATATGGTTTTAGAAAAAGGATAACCCCAGGAAGGCTGACAACCTGTCACGTCCGGTAAGGCTAGAGGAATTGAACCCCCAATCGAAGGGAGACAAGGGTGCATCGCCTAACACTAGCCTATGTAAAGTACCTGGTTAGTATGACTTATTATTTTTAGTTAAATAATTTTATAGATCAAGAATAAGTTGATTTTGGGAACTTATGTTTTATCAAAGGGATATCCTTAATATAGGAAAATGATTTGGTGATTAAGTGACAAAGGTTATTTTTTAATACATTCTCTCTTTGGGGAACATTATATGTTTAAGGAAAATTGAATACTATGGGATCTCATTAGTGGAGTAATGGTTGAAATTTTATTTTTGAAGAATATATGTTTTTATTGTGTACATATAACAATTTGGTTTATTTATGGAAATTATTAACCTATCATAGAATATATGTGATTAGGTTAATTACACTTCAATATGAGACATTAAGAGTACTCGATGTTATTTGGAGGTAAATGTTAAGATTTACATTGGAAGACTATGTGATTAAATTTTTTTGAGTTTTGGGTTTCAATCTTAGTTTGGATTATATTGAAGGATTTTAAGGATAATTGTGTATTTAATGCTATTTATTGAACTATGGGCACTGTTTGTTGAATTTTGGAGATTAAGAGTAGTATTTCTTTTTATAAAGCAATCTTCTTTTTGGGGATTATCTGAACTTCTACTAACCATTTTTTTATGGTAAATATCTAAAGACCTGTGAAATATATATTTCATCTTTTTGGATTATGTGATTCTCTAGAATTTGATTCTAGCACTTCAGGTGTGACCAAGTCATCTTAAATACTCATTGTTTAGAGAAAAGATGAGTTTGTGGTAGAATTTTATTAAAGGATGATACTCTACATGAAAAGTAAGTATATTTCCTTATGATCGTAGCCTAGTTAGTAATAAATATTTTCAACTCTATAAAAGAGTCTTCAAGAAAAAATAGTATACGCTTTCTTTTATCAATATACATTTACCCAACCACAAATTTAAGGTATTGTTATGGTCAACTTTCTATGTTCAAGTTCTCTATCACTCTCTTTTAGTCTATGAGAGTTAGTTTTTATTCCATATCCATGTTTTCCAACATGGAATCCTAGTATGGGTTATCTCGGGTGACCTTTTTACTTCACTTTCATTCTTTTAAAGTGATAGTTTTATTGACTCTTTTTTCGATTTGGGACATTCAATGAAGTTTCTGAGACCAATTTTAAAATTATGAGGACGTAATTCCTAAAAGGGGTGAAAGATGTTACATCCTAGGTAAATAAATAATATGACATTTTCATATTTAGTAATATTTGTTAATTGAATATTAATTTCTCTTTAAATGGGATGATATGTATCATAGCGTACTCAACACACAACAATGGGTTTCTTTGAAACCATACGTTGCACACAACATTGAGATATACAGAAAAATAATTTAATATTATTATTATTTTAAATGGTAATTAACGCATAGCCGTTGTATTGGTGAGAATGAATATAACTAACTACAATATTATTATACATTTTTTTAAATGTTTTAACATTTATCCAATAAAAGTTAGAGGCTTAAAATTTGAATGAATCTAATTTTAAGCATAAATGCTCTAATATTCTTTAAATGGTCAATTTACTGCTTTTTGATACAGAACCCATTTTAAATATAGTTTTTGTCACTTTTATATGTTCTATTGGAAAAAATAAAATTCTTCTATAAAATTGGGACATCAAAATTTACTTTGGATGAAATTTTGGTATTTTTTTTGATAAAGTTCATTTTTTAATGAATGGTGAAAAATATTTCATTTTAATTCAAAATAACCTTTTAATTAATTTATTTATGTTGTTAGATTATATTTTTTATTGGTTTTAATTTTTAATTGTATTATAATTTTACCATTTAATCCAATTTTGGTCATTGTAAGTAATATCACTTTGAAATTGGATATAAACAAATGTCAATCTTTTGATAGTTATTATTTTTTAAAAACACACTATTTGGTTATGGCAACGAAAATTAATTTTAAATTAATTAATGAAATATATATGTTTTTAGTTTTTTAAAATATACATAATTTTTGAATTCAAAATATCAAACTTATCTTTGGGTGGAGTTTTTGTATTTTTCTAAAAACGTTAAATTATTTATGAATAGTGAAAAACACTACATTGTAGTTAAAAACTAACTTTTTCATTTAAATAAAATTTTACCACTTCTGTGAATTCAATTTCAAAAATAAGTCATATATGGTTGAAATCAGTAAGTAAAATTTGGTTCAATAGGATTAAAATAATTTTTGGTTAATGATAACTTTTGATTTTTATCGCGGTTAAAGGTGAATAGGGTAATTCAAGGTAAAAATAATATTATAATAATATAAAATTACCTTAACACTTTTCATAATCTGATTGGATGAGTAATTTCCGACCAATAAAGTCCTTGGGTGATACTTTTGTCCTTCAAAATCCACTTTCGTAAGATAATGAAATTAATAACTTTTTATTTAAAGTAAAAAATAAAAATATCATAAACATGAATCTTTTTACTAAAACAATTTTTATATGGGGATATATAAGTTATATCTTCGACAATAAATATTATTTTAAAATATAAAAATATTTCCTACATCATGGTATTTTATTAAAAAAATTTAGACATTAAATATATAAATTTAATTATGACACAATATTGATGCATTAATTGCTTTATAAATGAAGGATTCAAATAAATGATATTATAAATATTAAAATAAATTTATTTTGAACCTTTTTATTCCATCCAAGAATTTTATAGATTAGGATGACTTGGTATATTTGAATTTTTGAAGGTTTTTTGGAAGAATCAAGTTATTTCAGATTTTTTAAAATGTCATGATATGGATAGAATAAAAATTGACATAAATGAGTTTTTAAATAAATTAATATTTTATTAAATGATAAAATAGTCCTGAAAATATAATATTCAACCAAATGACATGTATTATGTTAAAAATGTCATTAATTATCCGTTTTAGGTCATTTGTAATTTTATAGTAAATATATTAACCATATAATATGAATATACAATAAAACATGGTAAAAGTTAAATAAGAGTAAAAATGGTTAAATAAAATAGATAAGGATTAAAAAAATATACGAAACATGTACAATTTTTGTTGGATGATTTTATTTAGACTTATATACACATTATATTTTAATAAAATATGTTTTGGACCTTTCAAAACTGAAAATAATTTAACAATAAAATAATAATTTCAAACTTTCCTAAAGATCCCCTCCTCCCTCTTATAAAAGGCCACCACCTCTAACTCATTAAACACACCACTCAAGACACTTGGATCATATGAACCCTACCCAAATAAGCTTAAATCATCCCTATAATCCTCATAGAAGCCTTAGCTTTGGCATAAGTCACTTTAAGAAAGCATGTTTATACAAACCTAATGGAGTTACCCGATTTAAAGGTAACGTCTTCCCTCAAGTTCTCTTCTTTTATTTTACTTTTTCACTCCCGATTATTTTATAATTATTTCTTTACATAACAAAACTGGAATCCTAAATATACTAGGTTGTTTTTATGAGAATTATTTTAACTAAACTTCTATACAACTCCATCTAATTGATACGAACATACTGTTTCTATGGACGGCGAACTAATGCCTCACGAAACGATGATTGTTCAATCTTCTCCTACCACCTCTTATGTAGACCATTAATATGGAACTATATTTATATATGATATATATTACATTTATATTGTCTCAATATTTTTATATTTTTCATTTATATCATACCTTTATGGTTTCTATAATGGGAAAATACGATGATTTTATTTGGGGGTGTGGACTACCGCCCCCTCAAAGTGATATGACTCGTTAATACCATACATGGAATGTATAAATTATGGTGTTAATAAAATTATTTAATTTATATAAAATATGATAATATACTGGAATAATAATATACCTATGTATAATTTGGTTTTCCTACCATTAAAAATGAATAACAAATGAAATGAAAGTAGTGTTCTTGCGTACGTACAGCTTACCGCCTCCATAAATTGTGCATTTCATTTATTATATCCAAATGATATGGAATATTATAAATTCATATATACTATATATATATTATATATATTATATCTAAATCATGAATATACTACTGGAGATAATGATATTTTGACCACATGTACAATTTGTAATTATAACAAGTTAATTTTTGACTCAAGTATCGAACATCGACAAAAAGACCAATATGACATTGAATAATTATATGATTATTAGAGAAAATTAATAAGTGATATAAAATAAATAATAAACTTTAAAAGGTTCTGAATTAAGTATAATTAACTTAAGTTTATTATTCAGGTAGATAAAGAACAAACAAGACAAGTCGGACCAAAGGTAAGGGTTTTCATCTCACTTTTTATTATCGTGCGATCCATGCTATATTTGAAACTATTTCCATTTTTTTGTGTATGTACTACCAGTGATTTTATTCCTTGTGTAATATAATTTAATTTATTGGTATTTAAATCTTCATTTTATGATCCCTCTTCTATGTGGTGTATGTTTCATAAGTTACCAAATCTCTAAGGGAACCTTCAACCATCCTCCTTTTGCCAAGACTTATTTTTTGTTATGTCTTTTTAAATTTCCATTTTCTTATGTTGGGATATGTTCTTATATATCCTTATTTTTTTATATTTTATTCACATGTTATGAGAAACCTTTTTCTCTCTCATTAACTCATTTTCTTAATTTCAAAGTGACATCGTTAGGCTGTCAAATTTCTATAAGGGATCTTCTCAACCCAATTTCAATTCTTTGGATTAGACATTTACTTCGTGATTATTTCGTGCTATGAATATGTGTGAATGACCTCTAATTTTTTACAATTAATATCCACTTATATTTGGTGTATTCTTATTTTTAACACATAATTATTTTATTGATTTGTCCTTAATCTTAGGATATAATCTTTGCAAGGGACTTTGTCTCAATTTACATTCCATTGAGACTTTTTTGTTGTAATACACCAATTAACTTTTATATGGTGTATATACTACCTTTTGATATATTATATCTTGAACCTACTTATTATCATGATATTATAATATTTTATTAATGTTATTCCTCAATTATTTGTATTCAAGCGTCTCTCACTTAGTTAAGAACTCTTTAACTAAAATATCATTTTAAATGTTTTAAATATTTATTCTTCTAAATCTTTATCATTAATGTTAAAGTTTTAAAAATGGTTTTAAGGATTTATTTATATGTACATTAATTATTTGAAATTAAAATTTCCTTCAGAAGATTCAGATTGATATGGGACACTTTCATTTTAAAATCTCTTTATTAAATGTTTTAAATGGTTTGGGAAATGTTTTGATAAAGCATTTATTATGTCAATATCTTGAAATGATTTATTGTGATTGCAATGTTGAAATGTTATCTTTCCCTTATGCTTGTTTTATGTGTTATGAATATGTTATGGTTATTGGGAATTGTTTACGTATATGGATTGTTCCGTGATAAACCTTGGGTGGGTGAGCCTGAGATAGCTCTCTAATACATTGGGTGATGTGATAGAGGTAAATGTTAATGTTTCTCCTAATAGATTTAGGGAATATATTATGATGGAAATTCAAAATTTAAATCCCTATATATTTTTGATAGCTATAATGTAAGTATGATATGGATGCCATAAGTTACCTTTATGATTTATTATTTTTACCTATTATTCAAAAATATTTTGAGTTTTTGAGGTATGTTAAAGATATTATGTTTTAAGATTGAAAAGTATGATTATTTTCATTTGTATGAATTCATGGTCTAATTTTTTCTTTCATTATTTTATATCCCTTACTGATATTTTTATACCCATCCCATGTTTTTGAAATGTTTTCCACAGGACATAAAGATAAATAGGGTTATGGACGGGATCCAGGAAAATTTATGTTGTCTAAGACATAGAACTAGACATGTTTTTTTAAGAATTCTTATTTATGAAAAAAAATGTATACTTATTAGAAGTTTCTACATGTAATATTCATGTTGTTATGTATAAGTTATGACCTAATTCTCTAAAAATATAAACCTGAAAAGATCCTCAAAGTGAAGTATTAACTTAATTCAAGATTATGTAATGTTCAAGGCTGGGTCCATATATTAGTATTCCAATTTAAAAATGAATTTTACTTTCCAAAATGAATTTTCTAAAATTCGTAAAAATTAATTTTATATTATGTGTTCAAATTAAGACTAATCCGTCTTTTATAAAAATACAGTTTTTTAGAAAACATTTCTTTTTCATTTAAATGATTCTAATTATATTAATAATAAATATATATATATATATATAATAAATGTATGTAAAGTATATATTTTTAGAAGTAATTTAATCTTATTCATACCCTCCATTTCAAAGGCTAGGTGATAACTATCATATTAAATAATAATAATAATAATATAACTTTTTTCAGTAAAACTTGGTCTTGTGTGTAATGAAAGATATCTAAGAAACTTGTTGTTGCATTTAATAAAAGCTAATATCAATTTGGTTTGAAATGAAATATATTAAATATATTGAATAAATACATCATTAAGTCTCGGGTGTTATATTTTCTTCTAAGCTTGGTGTTTCATGTCATACACGCTATTAAATAAATGTTATTCATTAAATATATTTGGGTGTTACATCAAGGATATTTAATGGGAAACATCAGAAATTTCTAAGGTCATTTTCAAGTACCAATACATATATTTTAATGTCATATGGTAATTAATTATTAGAAAATATTCCTAGTGATGGTTGGTGTGGGACTTTTACATGAGAATCCCTTTTTGGTTGACATTGATGGTAATATGGCAAAATGATGTTAGGTTTTCTTTTTAAGAAATACAAACTTGTGATTGAAGGGGTTGTTTTAGCTATAAATAATATATCCCACTAATTTTAATATAGTTTCATTAGTAAGATTTCATAAATAGGGTAATATAGTGATACTTGTAAGAAATATATACCTCTAGGTGGGGAATGGTTTCATTGGAAATATGGATCAATGAGAAGATTTTCCTAGGAATATGTACTTAGTGAGAGGAATGCCTGATATTAAGGGTAAAATAACCCAATAAGTATTAATTTAAGTTGTTTCAGGAGGATATGTTCCCACTAGGATACATGTGAAGAATTGATGATGTTAGGTTAGAACCTCTTATTGGTTTCCAATAAATCCTTCATGACATGAATCAATTCCCACATAGTTCTATGTGTATAGTTTAAGGTCATGTAATAAGACCATACCTTGTAGTTTAATACCAAGGGGTAAGTAAATTGTTATGTTGTTTTACATCATGTTGATAGATTATTAGCTACATAATTTATTGTAATATTATAAGGACATCTGTGTTTTGAAAGGTATGAAAACAAAGGATATAGTGTTTTATGCATATAAAGATTCCCTATAAATCCTAAACCAATAAGTTCCTTATGGAAAGGCAAGGTGATTTGGAGCTTACACCTAGTAGGAGGCCCATTTTGGTAACCATTCACAAGGAGGAGAATAAATCCATTATTGAGAATGAATTTGGGGCTTACACTTGAAGTAATCCCATTTGTATGATTTCCCCCCTTTACTAATAGACAAGGTAGGGAATATAAAGGATATGAGGGATTCGGTGTCCTATAATAATGTTTAAATGCTTACTCGATGAGGGATTCCATACCCCATGGATCATTGATTGATGTAGGGTGGTGTGTCAAGATAGTCGAGTATAACATATTGGTCAGACATAGTGGACAACCTTGGCCATGAGTAGTTCCCTGGGTATCCACATGATAGAAAAACTAATTATCAATAGAATAAAAATTCATGATTCCAAGAGGCTTCCATTAGTCTGGGGTTAAACTCGTGGGGGTTCCTTTTAGTAGAGGAATACATGATTAAATGTGTACATGAAGGTATGCTTTCCCTGATCATATATATTATGTGATTTTATAGGAGGTTGTAAATTACCCTATTCATGTTTTTGACCTTGGAGAAAGGAATCCATGAATTTATTTTAGATTTCCTTCATTTTAATATTTTTCATGGATAAATAGGTTGAAACAAGGGAACTCTAGCATCAAATTTTTAAAGTGGTTGGCAAAACTAATGTATATTACATTGCATTTACTATACTTGTGATGTAAATGAGAAATATACTATGTACATAGTGAATATAAACTAGTATTATTTCAAATTGAATCATGAATCCCTTCTTTCTTGGTGGAATTCAAATAAATCATATTATGGGGACTTGAACACCGGTATTGGTGGAGATAGGTTGGCATGGTGACCACCAGGTGAATTTTTCATGTGGTGAAGTTTTCCTTATGATGTTTTCCTAGTGGGGTTATCCTAGTAGTGTTAGCCTATTGAGGTTATCCTAGTTGTGTTCACCTAATGAGGTTCACCTATTTTCATTCAACAGGTTTATTTATTTCACGCTTGTTCAGGCATGGGGAATACCTCTGAATCTCTCTCAATGTCTCAAATGAACTATTATGTCCTTTTGTGTCATATCCTTTCACATATATCTCTCTTTACATATTCCTAACGAAATAATATATATATATATATATATATAATGGTTTGGTGTCTATTCCAAAATGTTAGTGTTCACACCAATTATTAAAGAGAGGTCATGTAAGCTCCTGTGGAAGGATCACTTAGAAGGAATCTCTTGTAGTTGGCTAGGTGAGATCACTTAGTCCCTTCACATATGATCGTAAGTGGATCCATATCAAATGTAGGTACAATCTTGTAAATAGAATGCATAGAGGGATCTAATTAAATGATTGATATGTCCAATACCACACATACATGGATTTTATCACATGGCTAGTCTTGTCAATGATTCATATACATGGACCTAATCACATGGATGATTAAGCAAGATTGTTTGGGGATGTAGTGGTTGATCCAAAATCCAATGTGGTATGTGATTTTGTGATCTATTTATTTCATAATCCTTTTTAAATATCTTGGTTCATTTTTAATCACCTGGTGGACTTCTTCACCACTATGTGTACCTCACTCTAATATCCTACTTCTCAACCGTGCTCACATGGTTCATCATCCTGGTCTCTAGGTGCCTTGAACTTTTCCCTATCTATGTTTCCTTAGAGATTTTAACACCCCGATATTTTAAAGTACGTTATCTCATTAAACTAATTCAATAGCTTGTGTTACACGCAACACCGAGTTCAAGAACATCACGACCTATCAAACTAGACGTTTAAAAAAAGGTTCAGAATAGTATTAACCACATTTGAATTTTACATATATCTTGTATAATTTTAACATTCATCTTTTGTGTTTCTTAGACATAATATGAGGATAAATTCAATTTTTCAAATAAAAGAAGTATTTTTCAAAGAATGTAGTTTTTCCACCTTTTAACAGAAAACCCTTTTTAAATCCAATATTTGACACTTTTATATATTAAATTTAATGAAATTAATATATTATTTAGAATAGGTACATAAAAATTTATTTTGGAAACTTTTTTGGCACTTTTTTGATAACTTTCATATTTTGATAAATAGTGAAAAATACTAAATTTTAATTAAAAATAACTTTTTTTAATCCAAATAATTTATAGTGTTAAATTATACATTTTAGTGGTTTTGAAGTATCATTAGATTATATTTTTATTATTTATTATAATTTAGGTTATTGGTTGTAATTTTAAATTTAAATTGTACATAAACATGTGTCAATCTTTTGATAGTTTTTATTTCTTAAAAACTCACTTTCTGGTTTTGACAATAGGTATTAATTTCAATTTAATTAATGCAACTTATAAGTTTTGAATTTGGTAAAATTGAAATCATTTTTTAATTTGGTATATCAAAATTATCTTGGGGTGAATTTTTTTATTTTTCTGAAAACATTCAATTTTTTATGAATAGTGAAAAAACACTACGTTGTAGCTGAAAACCAACTTCTTTATTTAAAGAATTATTTTTAATTAAAATTTTATCTTAAAGTCAAAAAATATATATAATAAATATATTAGTCCAGTGTAATTCATTGGATTCATTTTATAATAAGGTTAGACATATGAAATTTTATTGAACTTTTTTTAATGTCTCTTACCCACCTTCTAGGCACATTTACAAAATTGCATAGAATGTAATTTTACCACTTCAGTAAATTGAATTTAAAAAATACAACAAATAGTGTTGTCATGAGTAATTAAAATATGATTCAATGGGATGAAAATAATATTTGGTGAATAGTAACTTTTGATTTTTATTTACCACGGTTAAAGTTAAATCAGGTAATTAAAGGTAAAAATGGTATTCTAATTACCCCAACACATGTACCAAATATATTGGATAAGTTTATTTCGAAAAAAATAAACCTTAAGACAAAAATATTATCTTTTCTCATCCACTTGGATTATATTAGGAAATTTATTATATTTTATTTAAAGAAGTATTAAAAGTGTTAAATTCCAATTTTTTTAAATAAAATATTTTTAATATAGATTTATACAAAAGATAAATTAGACTATAAATATTAATTAGAAAGATAAAAATATTTCCTATATCATGGTAATTTATTTATAATTTTTAGACACTTAATAATTAAATTTAATTATGACACAATGATGATGAATTAATTACTTTATTAACAAAAGATTAAAATAAATGATATTATAAATATAAAAAAATATAAATTGAGACTTTTGATGAAATCACCAAATTTTATAAGTGAATATGACATGTTAAGGTTTATTAAATGTATTTTTAATAATTAATTAAGTTGTTATGACTTTAACAAAAAAACAAATACTAAATAGTGTCAAAATTGACAGAAATGAGTTTTTAAAACACATACTATTTTATTAAATGATATCATATTTCAAAAAATCTAGGATATGGACCAAGGACTTATATAATTATATATATGTCATTAATAAACAAATTTAGGTTCCCTTGGAATTTTATAAAAATTTTATTAACCATGTAATATAAAAATACAAGAATACATGGTAAAGGTTAAATAATTTTACTAAGAGTTAAATCTAAATGATAAGGTTAATATGGTGACCTAAACTTTTATAAAACCTATTGGATGAGAGTATTTCGAAAAATACCAACATTATTCTCAAAATAATACTATATTTAGCTATTATAAACCGAAAATAATTTTATAATAAATTAATATTTCAATCTTTTCCTAAAGTGCCCCTCACCTCTCTTATAAAAGGAAACCTCCCGTTCTCTTAAATTCCCCCATCCAAGGCTATTTGGCTCAACCAAACCCTGCTCAAATCTCCTCCCAACTACCTTAAATTAATCCTCGATGCCTTAATTAGATCATAATTCCATCCTAAGGATCCTTTTTGTTCAAATCAAAAAGAAGCACCTAAAGAAGAGGTAATTATGTCATCACCTATTTCAAAGTTCTTTTCTTCTTCCACTTACCCTTTCTTTGTTATTTCCATACTAAAATAATAAATATAGTAAATTATACATACTTATATGTTATTATAAATATGTAAAAACCATATTCCTTATTCTAACCATCCTATGAATGAAAAAGCCATCATATGTGTGTACGTACGGCTTACCGTCTCCACGTCGTAGTGTGACTTGTTATTCAACACTACATTGTTTGGATGGGTATAATAATGAGTATAAATACTATCAATAATGAATATAACCTATTAATTATTCTGTATATATAATATACTGTCCAATAAAACACCATTTTACCATTGATAGAATGATATTGTCGCTCATGCATACGTACGGCTTACTGTCTCCACGACGTGATGAGATTCATCTACAATGATCACCATTAAAGAATTTTTATAAAAATATATATATTAATTAAAAATGATATATAATAAATAATATTTCTACTGTAATAATATATATTTATGTAGATAAATATATATCGTTTACTTACTTCCATACTATACGATAAGAAAACAGAAACAATGTTCATGCGCACGTACAGACTACCATCTCCATGAACAGTGTTTATATTTCATATATCTATATATTATAAATATTTATATTCGGAATATATATGATATATAAATCATTTTTTATAATCTGGAAGTATGTAAATCATGATCTAAGTGATATGATCAAGAATAACAAGTTAAAATAGGTACGATAAAGAAAAACATTATTACATGAAATGTAACTTTAACATGGAAATTATTATTAAATGGGTAGTATAAAGTCATAAATGAATCATATATGATATCATAAATATTAACATGGTTCAGGTATAATTTAATAACATACTATGGTCATTATACAAGAGGTTAAACGTACCCTTGACTAATGAAAAGTAAAAGGTAAGTGTTAATTCCTCAATCTCATTATTATCTGAGATTGTTTATGTGTAAGTTTTTACCGGGACAAATTTATTATCCATGTCCATGTTTTATAAAATAGTTTTCAAAATGATTATTTTTAAGGGAAACTTTAACTAAAAAATCATTTTAAATGGTTTAAATATTTATTCTTCTAAATCATTTTCATTAATGTCCATGTTTTCAAAATGGTTTTAAGGATTTATATATATGGACATGAATGTTTTAAAATGTTAATCCATTTCAAAAGTTTCAAAGTGGTATGAGAAACATTGATTAAAAAATGTCTTTTAAATGTATTCCTTTCTAAATTTTGTGACTTTTAAATTATTTCATGAAAATAGATATTTCTCTCAAAGAGTTTTACTGCTCAGTTTCAACTATGTCAACATCCTTTACTGGATATTATTCATGATTGAAGTTTATTTATTAGAATACAATGTTCTATATTGAATTGAATGAATTATGATATGTTTTATTATGGATGTTCTATTTTTATATCGTTCATGTTTTATGGCTGAAGTATGGACATTTCATATGGTAGTTTTAATACAAATGTTTATGTTATGTTTCACCCTTTTCATATGAGAAATGCATTGAACTTAGTAAGTGAGGGTGGGGACAACTATAGCCCCTCTATGCATCAGTGGGTCTCATGAGACAAATTAGTATTTTTGAATAATTCCTTGACAAAAGTTTTATTTTTATTCTTGGAACAAGGCCTTGACTATGTGGTTATGATGTCTGTCATTATGCATTCTCTTGTTATAAAATTAATTATTACATGTGACTATTCAACTAGTAGAATATTCATGTTCATGTTTATATTCTAATGTTTGATTTATTTTTTCTATATTATGTTCATCTTTATGTTTAAAAGGCTATTGTTTTTATTACACACCTACCTTAAAAGTTTATAACTTCCGGTAATTTATTTACCCTTACTGAGCATCTGAGCTCACCCCTTTAATATGTTTTGTTTTCTAGGATTTCCATAAGTGCATTATGATTGATATGTTGGGTTAAGAAGGTGGAATAATGGCGTTCTCAAAGAATTTTTTTTATGTTTTGTTTTATGTTTGAATGTGTAATGTAACATTCATGTATGTAATCTTTTTTCCAAGACTTCTAAACTAATCGGTCCTTTGGGATTTGATTCCTTGTAATCATTCCAATGTATTAAAATAATACACCGAATCTAGGTAAATGGGGTTAGGGAATTAAATTTGGTATCATAGGAAGTTTAGTGAATACCTTGGAAATAGATTTAGAACACTTAGATTAGGGATCATAACCCTACTATAGACTTTATGAATATGTATAGAAGAACCCCGTAGAATTTTGGTAATGTAGGGATTTTGTGGGTTTTCTAAGAAATACATCTCTATATGGATACTAAAAATAGACGTGGTTATTGAACAGATGTACCTAGGATTGAAAACTATATCAAGGAGTTTCGGTCTTCACCTGGGGTATCCTCGTACATGATAATGGGCCTTTCTGCGCACCTGGTTTGACACTCCCATGGTATATGCTTATGATAATTCATATTTTCTTTACAAACCATTATGAAGGATTTATGAGTAAACTTTTTTGCAAAGAACCCATTTTTATGATTATGATACTAGATGTGTGAAGATCTTAAATTAATGTTGATAATTTTTCTAGTTTTTGGATTATAAATTATGATATGATCTAACCTAGTGTATGTCGTCATTTTGAAATGGCACCCAGTAGAAGGAATGACAACTCTATAAATAAGCATGATCCAAAGAGTAATCAGGATCATATATTTCATGGTCTTAAGACAACATTTATAAGGGAAATTGTCTCCCACATATTCTCATTATCTGTATAAATAGTATCATGTGTTAATAAGATATGTAATGAATTCTTTGAGTCTTATGGATTTTAAGGGAAGAAAGAGAAGAAGAGGATGGTAGGAGAAAGATGGATAAAGGGAAGAAGGGAAAGAAGGATTTTCCCATATGTGATAATTGGGGAAATAATCACCCTAGGAATTTATTGAAAGGAATGGGAGTTTTTTATAAGTGTAGAGAAGAAGGACACCAAGTTTGTGACTGAAAGGTTAAGAAAAAGGTTTCATATGTACAATTTTTCATTAGTAAGGAGTTGGGACACTACGTGAATCAATGTCCCAATCATCAGATTATAACCCAAATGATCATATTGGATAATAATCAAGGTATGATACTATCACAGATGAAGAGTAATGATTAGTATTCTTAACTTTTTATTAAAAAATTGTTTCATTTGAGTATTGTATACATGATTTCAAGTTACAAGAATTATAAATTATATAAGTATTGTACTACAGTACGTTTTCATTATGGATTTTAGATTTTATGGTACCAAGTAAAGTGACACAATTTCAAGTTAAACATTTTAGAAAATATATGGTTGGGGGAAATATAACCCTTAATATGTTTTTGAAACTGAAATAATGATTTCGGAATAAGATATGACTGATTTGGACAAATTATATTTGATATTCTTGACTACCTTGAAACTAGTTAATTATTTGTTTATTCCATCATTGTTTGAGTTTACAACATTTTTTGGATATAAGGAGTATATCTTGTATTCTATATGCAATAAGGGAGCGTGAATGTAGTAAATAAGGTTTTATGATAATTAAGGATGTTACCATGTTTTAAGAGAATACATGATGAAGGTATTCACATGTTATTATGTGGAAAAAAAGAAATTTAATTTGTTTACCTTCCTTATAAATTTTGGAATGTGAGTTTAGATAGAAGTATCTTGGATAAGTATAAAGGTTAGAATGGATAAATATGAACATTGTATATTATTTTTTTAATGTTAAAACATTTCTTAAGATTATTTTTTTATTGTTATCAAAAAGAAAACCTAGAGGTCGGGCGATAACCTGTCACATCTGGCAAGGCCGTGAGAGTTGAACCTGCAACTGAAGGGCGACAAGGGTGCATCATGTACCACTGGCCTATGTGATTTCCTGATTTTTATAGTGTTGTTTTTTGAAATGTTCTGACACATAATTTATAAATTCATTTTTTTGGAACCCTATACTGTTATGATAAATAAAATATTTTTGAGTTCGATTATCTTTTGGAGTGAAAGATGAGTTTTTGGTAGAAATTAGTTAAAGGATGAAACTCTACTTGTCAATTATTATTGTTTTCCCTTTAACATTAGTGTAAAGATATTAAGAAAAAAAATGTATTATCCTAATACCTTATGATTTGTTGAACCGATGATATTTTAAACCATCATCATAGATTTATGGCTTTAAGGACCTCAATTTTCCATTTATTGTTCACTTGTTTGTGATTGATGACCTCTATCACTCTGTATAAATATTTTCAGTTATTCTCTAATTATGTGTCTTTAATTTCCACTAATATTTTCTATTCAAAATCATAATTTGGTGGTGAATTCTTCATTTCCATTTCCCTCTTATAGGACTAAATTTTATTAACCCTATTTCTGATGTGGCTTTTTCCACAAAGGTGTTTTTTATTTTCAAACATTTATTTTTGAAGAATAATTTAAAAATGTGAGGAAGCAATTTATTGAATTAGGATAGAATGTAACACCCCGTGATTTGATATTATGTTATCTCTTTAAAATAATTCAATAGCTTGCACTACATGCAACAACGAGTTCAAACGCATCACAACCTATCAAACTAGCCATTTAAAAAGTTTTTATGAATTTTATTAACCACGTTTTTAATTTTATATATATCTTGTATAATTTTAACATTAATATTTTGTATTTATTAGACATAATACGAGGACAAATTGAATTTTTCAAATAAAATAAGTATTTTTCAAAAAAATGAAGTTTTTTCACCTTTTAATGGAGAGCTTTTTTAAATCCAATATTTACAATTTTTTATATTCAATATAGTGAAATTAAATTCTTCTTTAGAAGTGGGACATTAAAATTTTAGTTTGGATAAATTTTTGGTACCTTTCTGATAACTTTCATATTTTGATGAATAGTGAAAAATACTAAATTTTAATTAAAAATAAAAAATTTTAATCGAAATAAATTGTTGTGATAAATTATACATTTGAGTGGTTTTAAAGTATCATTAGATTATATTTTTATTATTTAATATAATTTTGTTTATTGGATATAATTTCACATTTAAATTTCGCATAAACACATTTCAATTTTTTGATAGTTTTTACTTCGTAAAAACCCGCTTTTTGGTTTTGAAAATGAGAATTAATTTCAAATTAATTAATGAAACTTATATGACTTTAATTTGGTAAAATTTACATCATTTTTAAATTTGTAATATCAAAATTATATTTGGTGAAGTTTTGGTATTTTTCTGAAAACATTCAATTTTTCATGAATAGTGGAAAACACTGTGTTGTAGATAAAAACTGACTTCATCATTTAAATAATTATTTTTAATTAAAAATTTATCTTAAAATAAAAATAGATACATAATACATATATTATTTTAATTTAATTCATTATAGTAATTTTATAATAAGATAAGACATAAAATTTTATTGAACTTTTTTTAACGTCTTTTACCCACCTTCTAGACACATTTTCAAATTTGCATAAAACGTAATTTTACCACTTATGTGAATTCAATTTCAAAAATATGATAAACATGGTTTCTATCAGTAAGTAAAATGTGATTCAATGGGATTAAAAAAAATTTGGTGAATAATACCTTTTTATTTTTATTTACCACGTTTAAATGTAAATAAGGTAATTAAAGATAAAAATGATATTATAATTACCCCAAAAAATTTCATAATTATATTGGATAAGTTTATTTCAACCAAAATAAACCTTAGGAAAAAAAATTTATCCTTTTTTATCCACTTGGATTAGATTAGGACATTTATTATATTTTATTTAAAGAAGTGTTAAAAGTGTTAAATTCAAATTTAATTAAATAAACGATTTTAAATATAGAGTTATACATAAGATAAACTCGAATATAAATATTAATTAGAAAGATAAAAATATTTCCTGCGTCATGGTAATTTATATTAATTTTTAAGCCATTTAATAATTAAATTTATTTATGACACAATGATGATGCAGTAATTACCATATTAATGAAAGATTAAGAAAATTGATTTTATAAATATAAAAAATGTAAATTGAGACCTTTGATTCCATTAGAAAATTTTATAGGTGAATATGACATGTTAGGTTTGATTAAATGTATTTTTTTTGAAGTAATTATGTTTTAAGGACTTTAACAAAAAACAAATACTAAATAGTGTCAAAATTGACATAAATGAGTTTTTAAAACAAATACTATTTTATTAAGTGATATAATATTTCTAAAAAACTAATCTTAGGACAATAGGCTAATATAATGATATATATGTAATTAATTAAATACTTGAGGTTATGTTGAAATTTTATAGTAAGTTTATTAACAATTTAATAAAAAAATACAAGAAGACATGGTAAAAGTTAATCTATTTTACTAAGAGTTCAATCTAAAAGATGTGGTTAATATAGTGACCTAAACTTGTCTAACACCTATTTTTTGAGAAGATTGAGACTCATACCAACCTTATCCTTGAAATAAATCTATTTTTATCTATTTTAACCCAAAAATGATTTTATAATAAATTAATATTTCAAGATTTTCCTAAAGTTCCTCTCACCTCTCTTATAAAAGGAAACCTCACCTTCTCTTAAATTCACACCTCCAAAGCCATTTGTCTCATCCAAAACCATCTCAAATATCCTCCCAACTACCCTAAATTTATCATATAGGCCTTAGTTTGATCAGAAATACAACATAAGGATGCATTCTGTTCAAGTCAAAAGGAAGCACCTGAAGAAGAGGTAATTATTTCACCAGCTCTTTCAAAGTTCTTTTCCTCTTCTTCCACTTCCTCATTATTTGTTATTTTCATACTAAAATAATAAATCTAGTACCTTATACATACTAAGATTTTATTATAAATACGGTATAATCGTATTCATTATTCTATCCATCCTATGAATTAAAAGATCACCAAACGTGCATACGAACGGCTTACTGTCTCCACGTCGTGGTGTAGTTTGTTATTCAACACTACATTATTTGGATGGGTATAATAAGGAGTATAATTAATTTAAATAATGAATATAACCTGTAAATAATTTTTTATATATAATATACCATCCAATTAAACATTGTTTTACAATTGATAGAATGATATTGTCGCTCGTGTGTACGTACGGCTTACCCCCTCCACGACACGATGAGATTCATCTTCAACGATCCCCATTAAAGAATTTTTATAAAAAAAATATATATTGAATAAGTATAAAATATATGAAATAATATTTCAAATGGAATAATATATATTTATGTAGATAAATTTATTTCGTTTACTTACTTCCATACTATATGATAATAAAACAGAAACAATGTTCATGCGTACGTATGGACTATTGTCTCCATGAACAGTGTTTTCATTTTATATATCTATCTATTATAAATATGTATATTATGAATATATATGATATATAAATCATGTTTTATAATATTGAAGTATGTAAATCATTATCTAAGTGATACGATCAAGAATAACAAGTTAAAACATGTATGATAAAGAAATCAATTATAACCCAAAATGTCACTTTAACATGGAAATTATTATTAAATGGGTAGTATATAGTCATAAATGAATCATATATGTTGGTCGGAGTGGATAATCAAGAGGGGGGTGAATTGATTTCCTATTAAAATTTTCTTTTTAAAATATTTATAATGAAATCACCCAATTCATAAAACATGTTAAACTGTAATGAATTTATAAAGATTGTAAGTGTTCAATTAGTATCTCAAAGATTGATTATTTATCAGTTAACTTAATATGAATATTATGTTATCTTTTGAGACTAACTTACTAGCTAGAAATAATTACAAACACTTTCTAGTTCAACTATTAGAGTTACTTTAAAACAAATTTGAATTTCAAAGTAATTAGTTATGGAATATTGAATATAATTTAAACTAAAATAAGATGCATAGCAGTTTTAACAAAGAGGTTCAGTCTCAAGATGAGGCTTAGTCCTCTCAAATAGTTTATATAAAACTTTTATACTTGGATCGTTGTTTACAACAGTACTCAGACTATCCAGGTCCTCAGACCTCTACCACAGTTCTACGTGGGAAAGCAACAACAACAGCAAATATGTTGCTCAGGTCCTCAGACATCTACCATAGTTCTACGTGGGATACAAAAAAGGTGTAAAGAGTTTGGTGTGATGATTTCAGTATCCTCCAGTTTAGCTTAGAAGTCAATGTGTGTCCAAACAGACAGGAGCACACACACTGCTCGTAATGTAATAAAAATGATCACAGCAGAGCAATATTATGGAGATGAGTTTAGAATGCTCTTGTGTGATGTCAATGTAGCTTGGGACTCCTTTTGATTGAAGCAGATAATGATTTGAGTCCTTCTCTGGATGTTTTCTAGAAAATAGAGTGTCGTGGTTCTATTCCATTACTTCCAGTATAGGTGTTTAGCTTGAATGTGAGAGTATTCTTTGTAGCACTTGAACCTCCTCTTGAACTTCTGTTCTTGATGTGTATGAGTGTTCTTAGAGTTATTCATGTGTTCTTCTTGTATGTTTCTCTTTGTGCATACTCTATGTCACCTTTTTTATACGCATCTTTGATCTTCCTTTTATAGCTCATGCATTGGTTCGACAAAAGTCATGACTACTTCTGCAGGTATGAGGTACGGTTCCCATACATCCAACAGACATCATTAATTAATTTCAGACATAAGGCATGATTACTTATGCAGGTACGAGGTACAGTTTCATGACATCCAACAAGTATCATTAATTAATATCAGTTGTATTAAAAGAAAAAAATATGATTGTTTCTAATAAACAAATAGAGAGACAGAGTTTAGAGAAACAGTGACTAGTTTCCATCAGTAGCTCTTTGTATCAGTGAACTTGTAGCAGTGGACTTGTAATGGTATGCCCTGCATCGGTAACTATTACTCCTTGTAACGGTAGCTTGTTTGTATCAATAGATGTATGGGTAGTGGTAGCTCCTTGTATCAGTAAGTCAATGTGTAGTGGTAGCTCCTTGTATCGGTACCTCCTCATAAAAGTGAAATTATGTCGGTAGCTCTTCCTCACTATCAATAGTTGTCAACATCAGTAGCGGTAGCTCTCTCTATTAGTATCTTCCTCTATCGGTAGCTCCATTCTATCGGTAGCTTGTATCTGTGACCTTTTCTATCAGTACACTTAGTCTATCGCTGACCTTTGTTTATCAGTAGCTCTTTTTGTATCAGTGACCCAAAAACTCGAATGCTTATAAGTATTTATTCTATGCATTTCATTTCCAGATTGAGTTACTATCAAGATTAATCATCTTTAAACATTTATAATCATAAATAAACATTGAATAATATATTCCAATGATATGATATGATCATTTTGATATTCATATCAACTAATTATCATGATGTCATAATTAGAAAGTATAATTAATATATGATAGACAATATTTGGGATTATCAAAGCATATCTAACATAATTGGGATTATCAAAATAGGTGAGTCCAACAATCTCCCCCTTTTGATAATCACAAATTATGGCATTATAATCCAGAATAAACTTTAATGAATCAGAGTAAAATACATCTAAGGGAATTTCTCATTGTGTTCAGATCATAACTCTCAAATGTATCAGAGTTAAACTATGGAAAAACATAAGAGTAAAAATAAATATAAAATATTAATAAATTTCTCCCCCATAGTGTAATTTTTTCCCATATTATAATTTTTCTCCCCCTTTTTGATTAGAAAAAAGATAAAAACAATGGTTCAGAACATAAAAGAAGAAGAGAGAAAACAGACATTTTCATTTCACATGACAAAGTTACATGAGATAGTAAAAAATAAGTACAAATTTTCCTATCAAATTTCCTATCCACTAATCAATCAACCTCCTCAATAAATAATTTGTATTTGTATTTGGGATCAAAAGATGATTCAGTCTTGGGAACACCAGTGATGATCAAAGGTGGTTGAGATATTGAAACACTACTGGTCCTATAATGGGTACTCCTTTGTGTGATCATAGGAGTAAGACTTCTGATAGCTTAAGCTAGAGTCAACTGAGGTACAGAAGTAGACTGATCAGAGGTAGGCATAGCTGGAGGTACAATAATAGGGGTACTGTTCACATGAAGAAAGGGAAGTAAGAGATTCCTGAAATCCATGATAATATATCCCCCTCTCTCCATGGCAGAGATGAAATAATCCTTGTTCTCCAAAAAAATTTCCAAAGTAGGGGTCAACTTCCTGAGCTTACTAACTTTTACTTTGAAGTCTTGAGTAACTGGGGGAAATTTCAGATTCTCTAACAGCAGCTTGAAATGATTGGTTAGCTGATGCTTGGTGTACACTCTCGGAAAATAGTAATCAATTTTATCATTGATTTTCTTCTGGGCTACAGTAGCATCTCTCATATAATCTTGGATGATTTTTCTGATATCCCTGGTGGTTGTAATCACCTGGGAATCCGATTATCTAATGGTACTAACTTGACCAAATTCTACTTTCAACATAGATCTAAAGTTTTCAACATCAACTGATACTTTGGAGGAACCAAGAGGTTTTACAGTCAATTCTGTTGTTTCTTTTAAGGATTATCTCAAACTACTTATCCAATTTTTCACAAAAAAATATTGAGTACTAACATGCATTTTAATGGTTTTCTTAAAATCTTCAAAAACATCCACAAACTGTTTCACTACACCTTGAATGTAGTTGATGTCAGAATCACCTTGAGATTTAGAACTCATGAATGTGTCAAATAAAGCAACAAATTGCTTCAATGAATCAAAAGCCTCTGTCAAAATTTTAACTTGATTTTTACATTCTTTTAATTCATCCATCACTTCTGTCATATCACTTGACATAACACTTCCGAGAGAAGATACAAAAGACCTTTCCATCTTACTTAGCTCTTCAACAAAACAGGTTTTCAATTCATATTTTAGTACCTCTAGATCTTCTTTTCTCACAATGTCTTCAGGTAGATCTAGATATGCTACTGGTTTAGTAGTAATTTCCTCTGAGAAAATATAATAAGACATAGGATGCCTTCTAATGGGTTTCTCATCAATAGAATCAGTATAGTCTAGTCCCAATACAACAAATCCTGGATCCACATACCAATCTTCCTCTTCATAGGTCGCAAAAACTGATCTTATTCTTAAAGGTTGCTCCCCCTCAACCTTAGATTCCATCAATATATATGCAGTAGCAGTAGCCTCATTGGTTACTTCCTCTTCAGAAGATTCATCTACAACCATATTCCTATCCAAACCAGGTTGCACTGGCTGGGGTGTGTCAGCAAAAGGTACTGGTCTGTCTACTTAAAGAATCTCCTCAACAGGCATAATAGAGCTCTCAATCAAAGGACTGAGACTCAAACAGGTACTTCCATTCTTAGATACTTATTCATATTCATCAAAAATACTATTAGAATCTAGAGCAGTATTCCTATGATCTGATCTAGGTAGGACTTCCTCAATTATAGATATTTCTTCAACACTTTCTCCTTGAACTGTTTCCCTTCTAGGTAGGGTCATAGATGGACTTGCCTTTCCATAAGATACCTTTTCAGTAGATGGGCTTGGAGGAAAATCAGGATCCCCTCTATCTTCTATAGAGGTATCCTCCTCCGCAACATCAACACTGTAATGAGGTTCTTCTTCATCAGGTCTTAGACCAGGATCTCTCTTATCTCTTGGTCGATTGGGATGCTCAATAGGGTTAAATTTATTATAAATTTTCTAATCATCATTTACCCATTCCCTTTTACATGGGTTCCATCCAATCTTCATGTACTTACAAAAAGTTTTTGTAAAACAAAAGTTTTCTCTTAAAACCACTGTCTCATCCTGATACTTAGACACACCTTTTACCTTGATCATCAAAGAGATCAACTTTGCAAAGAATAAAGCATTGGTTTTCGATTATGACCTAGGAATATCTTCAATTTGAATCATCACAAGCCTACACAAATTCACTTTGACATCATGCCTTAGTATATACAACAAGAATATATCTTGGAATCTGATATTTGAAAAATCTCCTCTTCTTGGACTTAACACATGCTGGATAAACTTGAACAGCAACCGGTTTTCTCCACCCATTTCTGTAGCAACTACTTTTCTTGGTGTTCCATATCCAGTGAGCTCTTCCAAAGCAGTTTCATACTCAAAAGTGTTTCTAGTGGTAGGTACTGACTTTGAGAAATATCTAAACTCACCCCCATGTGGAACTTCCAAGCACTCATCCCATTAAATGGAAGAAAAAGATATTATCTTGTCATTCACTACTGATACCATTCTGTTCTCACTTTCAGATTTCTAAAAACAAATAAACTTATATAATTCCTTTACCAATTTAAGATAATAAGGACCATTTTTATTTTTAAAACATTCGACCCACCCTTGTTCCTCCAAAATCATTAGAATCAAAGATTTGCTGGGTAGGAGCCATTCTGCACATAGTTATTTCTCGATTACGATATTTTTATTCAGTAAGTGCGGGTTCAGTGCACTCTTCTCACAACTTGTTCCACTGCCACTGCCTTTAGATCCTTCTTTTTGCCTCTTTTCACTTGGTACATCACCTTCATCTCTGACTACCATCATGATTACTCTTTCCATTTCTAAAATGAATAACTTAGTGTTCGCAAGAAATGCAGGGGTTCGAGAAGTAAGGTTTGAAGAGAAGATAGTTTGTGGTGGATTGAAATGTGACTTAGACTTAATTTTTATCATTTATGAATCGGGGAGTAATGAAAATAAATTCATTAAAAATAATAAAGGTTTACATTGAAAACATGAAATCCAAACAGTGCAAAACATATCGGTGATAACTATCGGTGAGAATCCTAATGATGAGGTCTCTCTAATAGTGAGGTTTATCTATCAGTGAGGTCTATCTAACGGTGAGGTTTCTACTAACAGTGAGGTTTCTCTAACATTTATGATTTACTAACGGTGAGGTTTCTCTAACGGTGTGGTTTCTTTAAAGGTGAAGTTTCTCTAACATGAGGTTTCTCTAACGGTGAAGTTTCTCTAATGGTGAGGTTTCTCTAACAGTGAGGTTTCTCTAATGGTGAGGTTTCACTAACGATAAGGTTTCTCTAATGGTGATTTTTCTATAGCGGTGATTTTTAAGGAAATTTTATCATTTATAACTCATGTCTAATGTAACTTAACCTTTTTGAACTTAAAGGCTTAGTGAATATGTTACCTAATTGATGTTCAGTGCCTATAAATTCAAGACTAATATCACCCTTTGATAATGATCCCTCAAAAAGTGATGTCTTACATCAATGTGCTTAGTCCTAGAATGAGATATAGGATTCTTAGAGATATTGATCGCAGTTTTGTTATCACAGTTTATAGATACATGACTAAATTGATATCCATAGTCCAATAAGGTTTGTTTCATCAACAGAATTTGTGCACAGCAACTACCAGCAACTATGTACTATGCTTCAGCAGTAGACAATGCAACAAAATTCAACTTTTTACTACACCATGATACTAAGGACATACCTAGAAAGTGACATGTTCCAGAAGTGCTCTTCCAATCTAACTTGAAACCAGCAAAGTCAGCATTTGAATAACTTGTTAAATCGAATGATTTTTTTTGGATAAAATAATCCTAAATTAGTAGTATGTTCAATATATTTGAAAATCCTTTTAACAGAAAGAAAGTGTGACTCTTTTGGATTAGCTTGAAATCTTGCACACATACACACACTAAATATAATATTAGGTTGACTAGAAGTAAGATAAAGTAAACTCCCAATCATACCTCTATAATTTGTTTGATCCACTGGTCTCTCAATTTCATTGGTATCCAATTTATAAGTGGTACTCATAGGTGTATCACTTTCCTTATTACTATCCAAACCAAAACGTTTTCAAATATCCTTTGTATATTTACTTTTATTTAAAATAATACTATTTTCATTTTGAAAAACATGAAATCCAAGAAAATAATTTATTTATCCCATTAAAATCATTTCAAATTCACTTTGCATACTCTTTGAAAAATAAATACATAAAGAATTTTTAGAATATTTGAAAATAATATCATCAACAAAGATTTGTACTATCAAAATATATTTGGAAATTCTTTTGACAAAAATATTTGGATCAGTAATCCATTAAATAAAACCTTTTGAAATAAGAAAATCACTAAGTCTATCATACCAAGCTTGTGGAGCTTGTTTTAAACCAGAAAAATCTTTATAAAGTTTAAAAACTCTATTTGGAAAATGAGGATTAGTAAATCTAGGTGTTTTTTCAACAAAAACATCTTCAATTATAAAACCAATTAGAAAAGAACTTTTAACATCCATTTGATATAACTTGAAATTTAGATGAGTAGCATAAGCAAGTAGAATTCTAATAGCTTCTAACCTAGCTACAAGTGAAAAGGTTTCCTCGTAGTCTATTCCTTCTTCTTGACTATATCCTTGTGCAACAAATCTTACTTTGTTTATAACTATATTTCCAGACTCATCATCTTTATTTATAAAAACCCATTTAGTGCCTATGGTTAATGTGTCCTTAGGTGTGTCTACTAATTCCCAGACTTTGTTTCTTTCAAATTGATTTAACTTTTATTTCATATCCATTACCCAAAATTAATCATTGATAGCGTCATTGAAATTTTAGGTTATAACTGTGAAATAAAGGCTTGATGTTCATCTTGATTTCTTAGAGAAGCTCTAGTTTGTGTTCCTATATCTAAATATCTTGCAATAACATCTAAAGGATGGTTTTTAAGGGTATTAGTTGGTCTAAAAAAAGTAGGGCTAGAAATTTCAGGTTCATTTACAGGTTTGGTTTCACCAAAAATAGGTTCTAGAAAATTTCAAAAACTATTTGTCTTAACAATAAGTTCACTATTCTTGTCATTAAGGTTTAGAATTGACAAATCTTCTTCAAGATTTTCAAGAGGGGTCTTAGGTTCATGTGGACCAGTTTCATCGAATTTGATGTGTACATATTCTTCCACACATTTTTTCCTCTTATTAAATACTTTATAAAATTTTCTAGATATATAATAACCTAGAAAGATTCCTTCATCACTTTTGGATGAAAACTTATCAAGATTGTCTTTAGTATTGAGAATAAAGACTTTTCAACCAAAAACTAAAAAGTAACTAACTTTAGGCTTCCTATTATTCCATAGTTAGTAAGAGGTCTTTTTAATAACAAGACTAATCAATACTCTATTTATTATATAACAGGCTGTATTTAGAGCTTCAGCCCAAAAGTAAATAGATAAGTCATACTTATTAAGAATAGTTCTTGGAATTTCCTGAAGGGTTCTATTCCTTCTTTCTACTACACCATTCTATTGAGGTGTCCAAGGGGAATAGAATTTGTGATTGTATCCATTGTGTGAGTAATTGGTTTCCAAGTCACGATTTTCAAACTCACAGCCATGATCACTTCTTAGGGTCTTATTCTTAAGTCCACTAAGGTTCTCTATAGACTTGGTTTATTTAATTAAATAGGAATAAACTTCACTTTTGTGAGAAAGAAATTATACCCAAGTGTATCTAGAAAATCCATCTCCTAGAACATAGACATAGTGCTTCCCATTTAAGCTAGAAACTCTAGATGGTCCAAACTAATCCATATGAACCAACTCGAGCGGTTGAGAAGTTGAAACTTCATTCTTTGATTTGAAAAAACATTATGTTGCTTTCCCTTTTTACTGGGATTACAAACTTTTTCTGTTGGGAATTATAGTTTGGGTATGTCTCTAACTAAACCTTTCCTAGTTAGTTTCTTAAGTGAAAGAACATTGTAGTGTCCTAATCTTCTATGCCATATCCAAGATTCTTTATGAAAAGAATTTAAACAAGTAACCTTTTGTTTGGCTAAAGAATTTAAATCTACAACATATACATTTTCATCTCTTAAAGTATTAAATACTAAAATATTTTTATTATCAAATACATTGCAGGCATCATTTTAAAATTTCACATTGAAACCATCATCACACAACTGAGAAATGCTTAACAGGTTGTATTTTGGTCCATCAACAAATAATACCTTAGAAATTGAAATTGAATCGTTGTTACCAATCCGGCCTATGTCAATGATCTTTCCTTGTGAGTTATCACCAAAAGTGACATGTCTTCCATCAACTTTGATTAATCTCTTAAATCATGAGTATTCACATATCATATGCCTTGAACATCCATTTTCCAAGTACCATATCTTCCTATAGGAACTTTTCAAGCAAGTTTCCCACAAAACTAATTTAGAAAAAATATAATTTTGGTACCCAGATTTTCTTGGGTCCAGAAAGGTTGGCAAGTAAATCATTAGGCACCCATATTTGTCTAATGGGATTCCTAATCAATAGATTCAAACAATTTTGACAAATAAACTTTGTTTAGTCTATAAGAATTTTAATAGCTAGATGAAGCATAATAATTTCTAGAACTTGAACTAGCAGCATACTGTCTAGATTTTGGAATGAATTTATTCTTAACAATCTATCTTTGTCCCGGTTGGTATCCTAAACCAGTAGTATACTTTGGTGAAACTTGTTTTTTAAGCATTTGAGTGAGATTATTCTTTCCATTTGTGAACTTCTCTATGTCTTTTCTAAGTTTCTCATTGTAAAATTTATGTTCAATATTCTCATTTAATAGTTGAGAATTCGTTTTCTTTTCTATACTAAGATCGGATTTAATAGTACTAGTCAAGGAATACTATTTCTTTAATGATTTGTACTTATATTTCATCTCATTACAAGTATCTTCCAACATATTATAGTATTCAAATAATTCAGCATTAGACATATTATCATAATTATTTTAATCACTTTCATTCCTATAATAATAATCGTTGCGCATAGGGTAATTAAGTGTTACCTTAGATGTTTCAGTCATGAACCACATGTTGGAATGATTGTTTTCCTCAGAATCAGATGCTTCAGATCCACTTGAGTTTCCTTTAGAAGCACTCCATGTAGCTTTCATGGCTTTCTTGTATTTCTTATCCTTATAGTCACACTTTTTCTTAAATTTTAGTTTTGGACAGTCAGCTTTTACATGCCATTTTCTTTAACATTCATAACAATCTATCTCTTCATCTTTATCATCTTTCTTCCAATCTTTCTTCCAATTTCCTCATTGGTCATACTTTCCCTTTTAATTCGATTTTCTGAAAAATTTATTCTTCCTATAGAAATTATTGAATCTCCTGGATATATGAGCCATCTCTTCATCACTATCTAAATCGTAATTTTCACTTGTTGAGTTTTCTACAGGTATGTGAATTGTCTCCTTGTCCTTGGTCTTTGAGGCAGTAGACTAAAATGCCACTGACTTCTTCTTAGGATCATCATCTTCCTATTTTTTTACCTTCAGATATTCTTCATACATCATCAAATTACCAATCAGCTCCTTGATAGGTAGCTTGCCAATGTCACATGATTCTTGTATAGAGACAGTGGTTCCTCTCCATCTGTCAGGTAGGCATCTCAATATTATCATGATTTTCTCTTTTGCTAGAAAATTTTTTCCCAGTGAGCTCATTGTATTAACTATCTCGTTAATCCTAAGATACATATCAGAAATAGATTCATCAGATTTCATTTTAAAATTATCTTACTTAATAGTGTATGTATTTTGTCTCATCTCTTTAACATTGGTTGTTCCCTCGTGGGAAACAGCCAAAGTATCCCAAATTTCATAAGTAGTCTTACAAGCAGATATTCGATTAAATTCCTCATCTTTTAAAGTAAAATATAGAGCATTTATTTCCTTACAATTATTATTGTAAGAATATTTAATAGGTTCATCACAAGTAGTTCTAACAGTTTCTAGAATCCTATACTAAGTCTCTATAGCAGTCCAGATGTCAAATCTCATACTTTATAAGTGAATTTTCATTTTGATTTTCCATTGGACATAATTAACACCATTAAAGAAAGGTGGAATGTTGGTAGCTACACATTCTAATCTATTATCCATAAGAACTAAGTTTTAAAAATATATATAAAGATATAAAAATTTAGAATTAATAGAAATTTTTAGATCATTAAGATACAACTAAAATCACAGTTGAAAACTTTTCACAAACAGAGTGTTTTGAAAAATGTTTATCAACTAACTCTGATACCAAATGTTGGTTAGAGTGGATACTCAAGAGTGGGATGAATTGAGTTCCTATTAAAAATTTCAGTTTAAAATATTAATATTGAAATCCCCTAATTCATAAAACATGTTAAACTGTAGTGAATTTATAAATATGGTAAGTGTTCAATTAGTTTCTCAAAGATTGATTATTTCTCAGTTAACTTAATCTAAAGATTATTTTAGCTTTTGAAACTAACTTACTGTCTAGCAACAATTACAAAAACTTTATAGTTCAACTATCAGAGTCACTTTAAACCATATTTTAATTTCAAAGTAATTAGCAGCGGAATATTGAAAATATTTTAAACAAAAATAATATGCACAATAGTTTTAACCAAGAGGTTCAGTCTCAAGATGAGACTTGTTCCTCTGAAGAAGTTTATATAAAACTTTTATCCACATCCTGGATCGGGGTTGACAACAGTACTCAGACTGTCTAGGTCATCATACCTCTACCACAGTTCTACGTGGGAAAGAAATAACAACAGTAAATAGGCTTTCCAGGTCCTCAGACCCCTTCTATAGTTCTACATGGGATACAAAAAGGTGTAAAGAGTTTGGTGTGAGGATTTCAGTATCCTCCAGTTCGTCTTAGGAGTCAGTGTGTCTCCAAATAGACAGGAGCACACACACTTCTCTTAATGTAATAAAAATGATCACATCAGTGCAATATTATGGAGATGAGTTTAGAATGCTCTTTTTTGATTTCAATGCAGTGTTGGACTCTTTTGGATTAAAGAAGATGAATCTTTGAGTCCTTCTATGAATGTTTTCTAGAAAACATAGTGTTGTGGTTTTGTTCCTTTACTTCCAGTATATGTGTTTAGCATGAATGTGAGAGTATTCCTTATAGCACTTGAACCTCATCTTGAACTTCTATTCTTGATGTTTATGATTGTTCTTCGAGTTCTTCGTGTGTTCTTCTTGTATGTGTCTATTTTTGCATCCTCTATGTCACATTTTTTATATGCATATTTTATCTTCCTATTATAGCTCATGTGGTGGTTCAACATAAGTCATGATTACTTCTACAGGTACGAGGTACGATTCCTTGACATCCAATAAACATTGGTAATTAATTTCAGACATAAGGCATGATTTCTTCTGCAGGTAAGAGGTATGGTTTTCTGACATCCAACAAACATCATTAATTAATATAAGTTGCATTAAAAGAATGAAATATTAGTGTTTCTAATAAACAAACAGAGAGATAGAGTTTAGAGAAACAGTGACTGGTTTCCATCGGTACCTCTTTGTATCAGTGAACTTGTAGCAGTGTACTTGTAACGGTGGGTTTTCATTACTAACTATTACTCTCTGTAATAGTTTCTTGCTTGTATCAGTAGCTGTCTATGTGGTGGTAGCTCCTTGTATTGGTAGCTCCATGTGTAGTGGTATCTCCTTGTATCGGTATCTCCTCATAACGGTGAACTTCTGGTGGTAGCTCTTCCTCACTATTAGTAGCTGTTAACATCGGTAGCGGTAGCTCTCTCTATTAGTATCTTCCTCTATCGGTAGCTCAATTCTATCAATAGCTTGTATCAGTGACCTTGTCTATTAGTAGACTTAGTCTGTCAGTGACCTTTGTTTATCGGTAGCTCTGTCTGTACCAGTGACCCAAAAACTCGAATGCTTATAAAGTATTTGTTCTATGCATTTCATTTCCAGATTGAGTTAGTATCAAGATTAATCATCATTAAACATTTATAATCATAAATAAACATTGAATACCATATTACAATGATATGATATAATCATTTTGATATTCATATCAACTCATTATCATGATGGCATAATTAGAAAGTATAATTAATATATAGATAGACATTATTTGGGATTATCAAAGCATATCTAAACTTAATTGAGATTATCAAAACAGGTGAGTCCAACAATATATGATATCATAAATATTAATATGGTTCTAGTATAATTTAGTAACATACTTTGCTCAATATATAGGAGGTTAAACGTACCTTCAACTAAATAAAAGTACAAGGTAAGGGTTAATTCCTAAATCTCATTATTATCCGAAATTTTTTATATGTAAGTTTTTACTGGGACATATTTATTATCCATGTCCATGTTTGATAAAAGAGTTTTTAAAATGATTATTTTTAAGGGAATCTTTAACTAAAACATCATTTTAAATAGTTTAAATATTTATTCTCTTAAATCATTCTCATTAATTTCAATGTTTTCAAAATATTTTTAAGGATTTAATAATATGGACATGAATATTTTAAAATGTTAATTCATTTCAGAAGCTTCAAAGTGGTATGGAACACTTTGATTAAAAAATGTATTTTAAATGTCTTCCTTTCTAAATTTTTTGACTTTTAAATGATTTCATGAAAAAGATATATTTCTCTCGAAGAGTTTTACTGATCATTTTCAACTATGTCAACATCCTTTACAGTGAATGGAGTACGTGCGAAGCTTGCATAGGAAATTATTGAGGGAGAGATGTTGTGGGGAAAGTGTATGTGGGGCAGGTACGAGGATGGCATCGCCGACCTTCTAGAAAGAGGGTTTTCCATGTGGTCTGAGGTGCGTAATATCGTCCCGAGGTTACAGCACCGGGCTCAGTGGATCATTGAGAGGGGGGATCCGCTTCTGGGATTACAACTGGTCAGAGAGGGTGCATGCTTTTTCGGGGTGTCCGGCCCCACTGATCTCCTTTAGGGAGGCCAAGCTTCACCCTTTGTTCTTTATAGAGGTGATGGATGTGGATTCTCGGAGGATCTTTGATTCGGTGTTGATTAGCCGAGAAAGGGATAAATGCGTTTTCACACCCTCGGTGTCGGGTAAGTTCAACCTGAAAGACTTTCGTAGGAGTTCCAACGATCAGCAGCCGCAGGAGTCGCAAAACAGGGTGGAGTGGAGCAGGAGGGTTCCCTCTAAAATGAACTTTTTAATGTGGCGGATCACGCAAAAGGCCATCCCCTTGGATGAGAATATCAAAAGATTGGGTATTAGCCTGGCATCTGGGTGTCAGTGTTGGAAACGGAGGAGGGAGGAGAGCATGGAGCACATCTTCCTTGAAGGAGATTGGGCTACAGTGGTTTGGAGCTTTTTGGGAACACGCATAGGGTATTCTATTAATGCTGACACCTAGGATCGGTTTTCGGGCTTGTGGTTTCAGGGGTGTGGTGGCAACGTGGAGGAGAAAGAGGCTCGGGCAGTGTTTTACAATGCGGGATGCTGGGTACTGTGGGAGGCGAGGAATCTCACCAGGTACGAGGGACTCGTATCCACAGGGAGGGCGGTGGTGGCAAGAGTAAGGTGTCTGCTGATTGAACTAGTGAAAACTGCAGGCTTTGGAGAGAATGTTCCCTCTTTACGGGTGTTGATATCCCCAAGGATGAGGGTTGGACAGAGGACTTCCAGGGGGCGGGGGTCTTGGGTTCAATGGATCCCTCCGGTGGGAGGTTTGAAGTTTAATGTCGATGGCGCGTGCGCTGGAGAGAACATGCATGGTGGTGGGGTGCTTCGTGATGGCAGCGGTATTGTGTTGCTGGCTTTCACTTCACACTATGGGAGGGAGAGCTCGGTGCAGGCAGAGGCCTTGGCAGTACTTTCAGGGATGTCGTTGTGCTTGTACAAAGGCCTGGTGGTGGAGCAGATAGAAACGGACTCAAAAATTATACATGATGTGTTGCATGAACAGGGAACGAAGTCGTGGAGAATCTCCTACACTATTAGGCAGTGCAAGGAGATCATGGGGAACAATGTAAGGGTAACTCATACCTGGAGGTAAGGGAATAAAGTTTCGGACTACTTTTCTTCGATTGTGGTTCCTGGGGACACTATGGTTTGGGTGGATAATGTGTTGCCCATTAGACACGAGGGAGTCAATCTGATTAGGGAAGACGCACTTGGGTTGCACTATTTTCGTCCACCGTAGGGGGGACTGCGTTGGTGGTTATTTTGTAGTGGGGTGTTTTATGAAATAAAAAACGTAATGTTGGTGGTGGTAATGAATGAATTATGATATGTTTTACTATGGACGTATTGTTTTTATGCCCTTCATGCTTTATGATTGAAGTATTGACATTTCATATACTAGTTTTAATACGAATGTTTATTTTAAGCTTCACGCTTTTCATATGAGGACTGCATTGGACTTACTAAGTGATGGGTGGGGCCCGTTATAGCCCTTTGATTCATCAGTAGGTCTCATGTGACAAATTAGTGCCTTGGAACAAGGCCTTGACAAAAATTTTATTTGTAGTCTTGGCACGAGGCCTTGACTATGTGGTTATGATGTATGGCATTTTCATTCCCTCATTATGAAATTAGTTATTACATGTGATTATTAAACTAGTAAAATATCCATGTTCATGTTTATATGGTAATGTTTGATTTATTTTTTCCATAATATGTACAAGTTTATATTTAAAAGGCTTTTTTGTTTAATACACATGTTGCCTTGAAATTTTATAGCATTCGCTAAATTATTTACCCTTTCTGAGAATTTGAGCTCACCCTTTTCTTATGTTTTGTTTTCACAAAATTCTAATAAGTGTATTATGATTGATATGAATTGTTAATCTAGGGGAACAATGGAATTATCGAAGGATTTTTTTTATTTTTTGCTTTATGTTTGAATTTGTAATGTAACGTTCATGTATGTAATCTATTTTACAAGACTGCTAAACTGATCGGTCCTTCGGGACTTGATTCATAGTAATCATGCCGATGTATTAAAATAATGCACTAACTTTGGGTAACTGGGGTCGAGGAATTACAGAAATATTTTGTGGGGGATATTCAAATTTTGTTATTTATTCTAATAATTTTTTATTTTGGTTTGCTTTGAGATCTCACAAGCATTAATAATCACATTAGATTGGGAATGAAAACTCTTTATGTGTTGTATTGATAAAATTACACCAAAATTCAAGGAATAGGGAAATATTATAATCCATGGTGAAATCATCACCAAATTGTAGAATTATAATGAACATAAAAAATGAAATATGAGGTAAGAGAGTTTTAATACACTACTACAAAAATAGGATTTATTAGCATTTAAAACAGGCTTTAATATCGCTAAAAAGCATTGTGAAGCTCAGTTCTAATAAAGGGGGGTCCCCTTTATCAGCACTCAAAAAGCACTGATAAAGAGAATCTTTATCAGCACTAAAAACACACTGATAAAGGAATATTTTATTAGTGCTAAAAAAGCACTGATAAAGGGAGATTTTATGAGCACTTTTTAGCACTAATAAAGGAGCCCTTTATCAGTGTGTTTCTAGCACTGATAAATTCCCTACCTTCTATTACATAATATTCTGTAGTAGCACGCCCAAACAAGGCCTGCAAAAAAATCAGAATATCAAAAAACAAGTTCACATAGATAAAATATGCAGTGGTAGTCAATTTGGGATTAAACGATTGGAAAATCCATACTTAATGTGATGTAAAAATTATTCATTATGATTATAAAAAGTTACCATTAAATACTATCTCCTCCAAATGATATCTTACATGCCTATTAAGGCATGCATGTGAGTTATTCTTCACGTTTTTTTTGTTAAGATTCATGTAAAGCTTGGATATGGAAGTTGTTTATTGATTTTGAGTTCCTTTTGGGATATGTTGCCTTACGACATAGAGATTTTCCCCTGTAAATTCCTCATGGTAGATGGATTTGGGTGATTCTTGGGACACTTGAGGAAACATGTTTTTTGTGGTTGATGAATTTATCTTATGTTGTGTTTTCTTCTTTTCATGCCATTTATAGAATTTATATATGGTAGGGAGATATATTCTTATTCTTTGTCCAACCAAGACTCTTGATTAGTAGACATGTAGTTCTTTTATTGGAGGAAATGATTTAGAAGAACCCATGTGGGTACACTTTCATAGAAAATTTTCCTATTCATTTTAAACTTTTACTATTTTATATACATAGGAAAAGGATGGGTTGTATGAATCCAAGTAAAACCGTGAAACTTACCTTTTTTAGGGAGTTGTTTGGAACATGGGTTGTTCATGGTTAGGAGAAACCATGTGGTATAGATCTATAGTTTAACAAATTCATTTTGAATGATTGGAACACGGTTAGTCAACTGTTTGTCTAAACTATGCAGAAGAGGGTTTCTTATCCAATGGCTCCCAAAAAGTTGGTGAACATTTTGGAAAACTGCCCAACCAGACCATGAAATTTGCTGATGATATGGCATAAATTAAGGGATTTCAACTTAATTCCTCTCGTACCCTTCCCGAAACATAGTCTAATATCCATTTATATTGAAAATTTATCCAGTTTAAATCCTCTATTATTTTTTCTTTCCCTTTGGTTCTTCTCCCTCTCCCTTTCCTCTTTGTTTTCATCCCTCGCCATGAACTCTAGGGATAAAGGTTTATATTTAGGGTGTGTGATGAATTATTAATGGGGGTTTATTTTCTGATTACTACGTAGGACACTATGAGGCTTGTATAAGTGTCTTATTTCATAGGTATTGACATTTGGATTTTTTTCGTAAGTAAGTTGTTGTTTTCACTTAAAAATTATGTCCATTTTAAACAAAAGATAGATATTTTGAGTGATACCGGTCACAAAATGCCTCGTATTAAGGCACGCTTTACTCGTAAATGTCAAAAATGACCCATGGATCGTTCTCCTAAGGTATCAACACAATAAAAATGCGTTTGGTCATTTTTTTGTATGTTTTTTGTTGTTTTCACTTAAACTTATGTCTATTTTAAACAAAAGAGAGACACTTTGAGTGATATTGGCCATACCATGTCTCCGATTGAGGCGGGGTTGACTCATACACGTCACACATAACCCATGGATCATTTTAATAAAGTATCAACACAATAATAATGTGTTTGGTCAGTTTTTCCTATGTCGATTGTTGTTTTCACTAAAATTTTGTCCATTTTAAACAAACGAGAGACACTTTGAGTGATATCGATCAGACCGTGCCTAGGATTGAGGAAGGGTTGACTCATAAAAATCAAAAATAACCCATGGATCATTATCCTCAAGTATCAACACAATATAAATGCGTTTGGTCAGTTTTCCATATGTTAGTTGTCATTTTCACTTAAAATTATGTCCATTTTAAACAAAAGAGAGACACTTTGAGTGATACCGGCCACACCGTGCCTTGGATTGAGGGGTTGTTGACTCATACACATCAAAAATGACCCATGGATCGTTTTTCTAAGGTATAAACACAATCCCAATGCTTTTGGTAAGTTTTATGTATGTCAGTTGTAGTTTTCACTTAATATTATGTGCATTTTAAACAAAAGAGAAACACATTGAGTTAAAACGGTCACACCGTGCCTCATATTGATGCATAGTTGACTCTTACACATCAAAAATGACACATGGATCATTCTCCTAGAGTATAAACACAATCCAATTTTCTTTGGTTGGTTTTTTGTATGTCAGTTTTTGTTTTCACTTAAAATTCTGCCCATTTTAAACAAAAGAGAGACACTTCGAGTGATACCGATCACACCATGCCTCATATTAAGGTTGGATTAAGTATTACACTTCAAAAATGACCCACATTTTGTTATCCTAGAGTAAAAACACAATCAGAATGCGTTTGGTCAGTTTTTTGTACATCAGTTGTTGTTTTCACATAAAATTCTGTCCACTTTAAACAAAAGAGGGACACATTGAGTGATACTGGAAACACCGTTCCTTGTATTGAGACAAGGTTTACTTTTACATGTCACAAATGACCCATAGATCATTGGTATAAAGTATCAACACAATACGAATTCATTTGGTCTATTTTCCATATGTCAGTTGTTGTTTTCACTTAAAATTATGTCCATTTTAAACAAAAGAGAGACACTTTGAGTGATATCGGTCACACCATTACTTGTATTGAGGCAGGGATGACTTGTACACATAAAAAATGACCCATTTATATTTCTCTTAAAATACCAACACAATTGTGATGTGTTTGGTTGGTTTTCTGTTTGTCAGTTATTGTTTTCACTTAAAATTCTGTCCATTTTAAACAGAAGAGAGACACTTTGAGTGATATCAGTCTCACCATGCCTCGGATTGAGGTGGGGTTGACTCATACACATCACATATGACCTATTTATCATTGTAATAGTTTATAAACACAATCTGAATGATTTTGGTCGGTTTTCTTTATGTCAGTTGTTATTTTCACTTAAAATTTTGTCCATTTTAAACAAAAGAGAGACACTTTGAGTGATACCAGCCACACCATGCCTTTTATTGAGGATAAATTTATTCTTACATGTCACAAATGACCCATGTATTGTTATCCTAAATTATCAACCCAATATGAATGTGTTTGGTCAGTTTTCCATATGTCATTTGTTGTTTTCACTTAATATTTTGTCCATTTTAAACAAAAGAGTGACACTTTGAGTGATACCAGTCACACCATGCCTCAGATTGAGGCAGGGTTGACTCTTAAATGTCATAAATGACCCATATATCCTTCTCCTAAAGTATCAACACAATAATAATGTGCTTGGTCTGTTTTTTGTGGGTTACTTTTTGTTTTCACTTAAAATTATGTCCATTTAAAACAAAAGAGAGACACTTTGAGTGATATTGGTCACATAATGCCTCGTATTAAAGAGGTTATGACTCTTAAATTTCACACATGACCCATTGGTCATTTTCCTAAATTATCTACACAATCATAATATGTTTGGTCGGTTTTCAATATGTCAAGTGTTGTTTTCACTTAAAATTCTGTCCTTTTTAAACGAAAGAGAGAAAATTTGAGTGATACCAGCCACACAGTGCCTCAGATTGAAGTGGGGTTGAATCATACACATCTAAAATGACCCATGTATTATTCTCCTAAAGTATCAACACAATAAGAGTTCATTTGGTTGGTTTTTTCAAATGTCATTTGTTGCTTTTAATTAAAATTTTGTCCATTTTAAACAAAATAGGGACACTTTGAGTGATATCGGCCCTACTGTGTATCAAATTGAGTAGAGGTTGACTCGTACATGCCACACATGACCCATGGATTGATGGCATAAATTATCAAAACAACAGTAATTCTTTTGGTTATTTTTCCATATCTTAGTTGTTGTTTTGACTTAAAATTATGTCCATTTTAAACAAAAGAGCAAAACTTTGAGTGATATCTGTCACAATGTGCCTCAGATTGAGGATGGGTTGACTCATACATGTCACAAATGACCCATGGATCATTTTTCTAAATTTAAAACATGGATGTTTGGGGGATACCCTATAGAGGATTGAGGTTCCAACAAAGTTCATTTTATTATTATGGATAATCAGAAAACGTACAATTTCTACCAATGTAAATGTTCAACACATGGGAATCCATTTGGAAGCTCGATGATCATAATTAAATAAATTTATGGAAGATATTTTTACTCATCTTTCTTTTAATTTGAGTGGCCATGCGTGATGTGAATGTATTTTGGATATTCCACTGGTTTCTCTTATCCAAATCCCAAAGAAAAATGGTTTGTCATTCTTATATGTTTCTAGTGCATTTCATAAGTTAAATTGGACAAATGACTCATTGGAGAAAGGATGTTTTATTTAATAACAATTTCAATTTTCCTATGAACATTTAAATACAACAATTTTTCATCTTTTTATCATCGTGAACCCCTCTCAAAAATGTCCACCAATTATACACGTCCCAAAGTTAGATCTTTATTGTATTTTTGTACAATATTCCATTAGGTATGTGGCCTACTTGTTTTTGAGAAAATCTATATCGTCTTGTGAATATGAGGCTTTTTGATAGTCAGTGTAGTACTATAAAATATATAAATTAATAATTAATAAATAATTTAAAATGAAATAGTATTTTTTTTAAATACCACTTTAGGGATGCTAGTTTTTTGTTGGAAAAATATCTCTATCATAAATTTAAAAACATAATAACTACAATGTTTATAGTTTGTTTTTTTTGGACACTGCAAAAAACTTAGATCATTAAAAGAATAAGTAACTTGTTTTGATATGTGTTTGGATAGTGAAATTTTATTATATATACCCTGATACTTGTCCAGACATAGTACTTTCTTGCCTCCTTATGCTTAGCCCCTATCCTCATTCCTTATTTAGACGATATTGATACACCTCCCAATCATAACATAATCCTTAGTAAAAGAAAATATAAATTATATAACTTGATGTTTATACCTAAAACGTAGGATGTAGTGTCTTACAGATTCAAAAAATACATCATGTGTGGTAATTTTGTTGGATATCCATGCATTGAATCTAGAAAATAAATCTTCAGAGTATCCAAGTTCACCGCAATTAGCAGTCAATGTTTCCTAAAAACACCAAAAAGAATAAGTAATGAAATAAGTGAAGATATAATTAATATGCTTTAATTATAGAGGTTTACCCCTATAAGGTTGGTATTAGGAAGAGTATTTCATCTGTAATCTTTCTTTCAAATATTTTTAGCAAGCCTTTCACTATTTCATCCCTTTTTAATCCCTCTAATTTTGTTAGTTATGTTGATGTGGTATGAGGAATAACGAGTTTGAATTTTGGATCATGGGAAAATTCCTTCAAATATTTTTCATATATACACCTTCCAATAATATAAAATTCATTTTGTCATGATTATCACATTTTATCAGCTTTAAGAAAATCAATTCATGAAAACATACCTCATATATATATTTACAACTCTGATGCCTAGCCAACAAAAATTCAAGGATATCATTTACATTTTCAGATTTAATGAAATCTTGAATTTCCTCTCCGTATATATTCTTTTCAAAAACAACTATTTGAATACTACCAATTTTTAGCTTTGTATCCACATGAGTCTTCAATGCTAGAAAATGTGGACTGAGAATAGGTAGTGTTATTGTGCTTTCATTAAATCTTTTGGATCGGTTGGTCGATCCTTTAGATGCTTTTGAGCCCACATTTCATGTCACCCCCTTCCCTTTCTATGTCTATAATAACATTCACTGGTTCAGACCTTTTTTTCATTAATCATTAAAGGTTTAATTTGAAAAAAATGAAAATAAATACCTCTTTGTCCACATTTAATCCTAAAATTCATGACGTCCATGCAATGAATGTCCCAATAGAATTTTCGACTATATGAATATCATTGTCATCAAGTGGAATAGGTAGCTCTGTATTTGGATCATGAGCTACAGTAATCGTCACTTTTAGATGATCTGTTGGAAGTTGTTTATTATGAAGATTTTCCTCTAGGATGTTGAACACTATATCCCTCTCTTCAAGGTGATAGGTGGGTGTTGAGAGATATAAATCACAATCATTATCACTCCGTAGAAGATCAGTATAGGAAAAGTATTAGTGTTTGTCTAATTCACATTTCATGGGAAAAATTATTAGAATATTTATTACCATGGCTAAGACGGCCCTTTGAGGGGAATGGCTCGCCTCAAAGTTGGTGGTGGGTGGGGCGGGGTCTTCACGTTCTAATTGTTCCTAAGTTGGGTCTTCTCCTTACTTCTCACCCATAAAAGTTGCTAGCAACTCTCCCTACCATTTAAATCGATCTCCAAGAGTTTATATTCTTTTGCTTGTTTGTTTCATTTCTTGAATTCTATAATCATTTTTTTTTCTCAAAATATACTCACGGTGTCACCCCAAACCCCACACCTCTGACACGACCATATTGTTCTGGCTGCTTCAAAGCCATCGACAATAGGTCTGCATCTGCTACAGGAGTAGTTGATTCCTTTGACTGTAAAATATAGTAAAATAAGTCATTATTATTATGTAATAGAAATTTAAAACAAAACTTTTTATCATGTTATACTTACAAATATTTACCACACTTTTTGTGTGTTTTCATCTACTAGCTTCCCTTCCTTATTCACACTCACCTCCTTCCATAACACAAGACATGGGATGAATGTATCTTTGGCTTTAGACTCATCAATCGACATATAAATACATAAAGATAATTATGATGTTGTTTCTTGGAACATAACTATATTACTGTAAATTTGAAATATGTACCATTTTATTTTCTAGTGAGCCATACCCCATCCTTGCTTTATGATACGGGTATGTTGGTTTTGATGCACGTTCTTTATTTTAAGTACTGAGTTTCTGTTTCATAAACGAAATATTAACAATCAATGTGATGAATACATGTATCCTCAAACAATGTATTATCAGCCCCGATGTACCTGAAATTTCTCATCCCCACAGAAGCCAATAAATGCATCCCGTGATTCTTGGGATGTTAGGTGAGTATAGACAAGGGGTGGGTGCAGGTTTATTTTACCTTTGGAATCTTTCTGGTTACATTTTGTTATAATAGTGTGAAAACCTTGATGAATCCTTCCTAGAAGCCTTAGTACATAATTCTTGTGTGAATCATCTACTATAAATGTACTCTTCAAGGGATTGATAAGAGTAGGACATTGTTTCATTATTTTATTTTCTAGTAAATTAAATAAATAATATCATAATGTTACCATAATATCTTCCCAGATCACAGCCTTCATCCCAAACATATCATGGTGCCATGAAACTATTTCAATCGGCACGCATTTCCATGTAAAAATTCATATGTAACTACTAAAGATAGCCTTTTTTGGATTCACATGTTGTCCTTGTACATTCCATCTAACATAAAATTTGAAGCCTTTGCTTTTTTCCTAAAGAACTTTGGCTAACACCATCAAACTACGACGCAACTATGTTTTCTATGACGTTGGTCCTTCATACCTAACCATTTAGTCGATATAAACATCATCAATATGTTCATTTGAAATGGTAGCAATAACATGTGTTTATGGTTGTTGGACCTCAACTCTAGGAGCAGCAATAGGTTAAGAAACCTGTTTTTTCTCCGCACTTTGAGCAGCAGCATCCACTTGAGAGACTTGTTCAGCCTCAAAGTTAGGAGCACTCTAATGTGGAAAAGACATTATCTTCAAAAGTGGTTGAATAGTTAATTTATATTACATAAATTCAGTAATGATAAGATAATAACATGAGATAACAATATTTATATTGAAAACAAAATATAACCTATTTATTGAACTCTCTTTCTTTTTTTCAAAGGATAAAGGGATTTGACACCTTTATTGATTATCCAAATCCCTTCATTTTGTTCTCCTATAACATACAAAACATCATCTACATTGGAAACACTATGAAATGATTGTGACGTACCATTGAAAGTATTGTCCTCAATTGAATTTTCATCAGACCCTTCAGTAGTTTTGGATGATAACAGAACAATCGACCACTTTCACTTTGTGGGATCTGGATTATAAAATACTTGTACCTCTTGTGATGCCATTATAAACTATTCAACTTTATACCCTTCTTTACTAAAATCAACTTTCACAAATCTCTATTCATATATTTTAACACCATTATTGTTATCAACCCATTTTAATTGAAAAATTGGCAATTGGAATGTCTTATAATATAACTCCCATATTTGTTTGATAATGCCAAAGTATGACATATTTGATTAAATTGTATTTCTGTCCTTACTACCAGAAACATAAATCACTTCATCCATAAGTGTAACTCCACTATTTATCAAGGTACTATCTTCATCATGTTCATATGTAAAGAATGTACAACCATTAATTACATAACCATTGTAAGATAATACATACACACTTGGTCTGGCATCTAGCCATCGAAGTCGTTCTGAAATTGAATTTGGATTTTCATCTTACTCTTTTAAAATATAGTCCTGAAACCATCCAATAAATTTGTGATTATGTGTATTTGATATCCATTTTTTATCCCTTGATTGATTCAATTACCTAATAATTTTTTTGTGGTTTCAATATATGGGGAAACATCCCAATTATTATGAAAAACATAAAGGCGGGCATGCTCCCAATATGTAATATCGGTTGTCACAACATCTCTTCCAGAAATTCTCTCACCCTCAATGTGTCTAGTGTGATGAGAATTAGGGAGACCAATGATTTTCACATCAGATAGGTATTTGGTACTGAATTCAATGTCTTCCTCAACAATATATCACTCCACAATACAACTTTATGGCTGACTTCTATTTTTGGCATACCCTTTCAAAATATTCATATATTATTCAACGGGGTACATCCATCTATAGTGAATAGGACCACAAAGTTGAATCTCTCTCACCATGTGAACCATCAAATGAACCATCGTATCAAAGAATGATGGAAGGAAGAACATTTCTAATTCACATAATATGATGACAATTTCTCTTTCTAGAGTTGGAAATTTTGATGGGTCTAAAACATTACTGCATACAGCTTTGAAAAAGAAAAAAAGTTTGGTTAACTTATGATGAAAATTATTGGGAAAAATGAAATATAAAGCTATAGGAGTTAAATCTTACATCAAATCATTGCAGTCATGTGATTTCAAAACTTTTCACTTCTATATAGATGCATAAACCTTGGAATAATTGGAAAGTACCTTAAAATTTTCATAGGAGTGGATTCATCTTTCTTGTATCGAGAAGCACCACATTTTGGGCACTCTGTAAGTGAATTTTTCTCCTTGAAAAACAATATATAGTCTTTCGGCCAGGCAAGTATTATTTAAAAAAATCACTCCCATTGAGCGTAGAGTTTTTTTAGATTCGAATTTCTCACTTGGGAGCTCATTATCTTATGGTAGCATGTCATTAAAGAGAGAAAGTAGTTCCGTAAAACTGACATCACTCCATCTATTTCCTAAATTTTATTTATACAACTTTAGTATCGCTGACAATGTTGTATATTTAGTGCAACCAGCATACAATGGTATATTTGCACATCTCTTTAACTTCTCAAACAATTTTGGGCAATCACGGAGTTCATCTTCAACTGTCCCAGCCGGTACCAACCCTAACATGTCATATTAACCAAAAAAATTACTGTAATTCATCATATGTCTCAATTTACATTTATTTAGATATTTATAATATCAATTATTTTAATATTTCATTAATAAAGTAATTATTCCATCATCAACGTGCCATAAATAAATTAAATTATTTAATGTCTGAAAATAATAATAAAAATACCACTATGTAGGAAATATTTTTAGCCTTGTAAATAATATTTATAGTCTAATTTATATTGTGTCTAACCCTATATTAAAAAGGTTTTTGTTATTAAACTTTGAATTTAACTCTTTTAACTCTTCTTTAACTATAATAATAATAAATGTCCTAATCTAATCCAATTGGACCAAAGAGGATCATATTTTATTCCTAAGGTTGTTTTTGGTCTAATTATACTTATCCAATAGTATTAGGACATGTGATAGGTTAATTATGATATCTTTTTTACCCTTAATTGCCCTATTTACTTTTGATCGTGGTAAATAAAACTCAAAAGTTACTATTCAACAAAAAATCATTTTCATCTTATTGAATGAAATTTTACTTACTGATATTAACTGTGTCTCTCGTATTTTTGAAATTCAACCCACAGAAGTGGTAAAATTAAGTTTTATGCAAACTTGCACAAGCTTCTAAGAGGTGGGTAAAATATGGTAAAAAGTTTGATAAATTTTTTATATATCTAAACTTATTATAAAATGACTCCAATTAATTAAGTTTAACTTATATAGGTATTATGTATCTATTTTGACCTAAATTAAATTTAAATAAAATAAATAATTTTTTGGATAAAAAGTTGGTTTAAAACAATAACTCAGTGTTTTCACTATTCATCAAAAATTGAAACTTTTCAGATAAATACCAAAATATCACAAAAAGCTAATTTCAATATTCGGAATCCAAAAATGAACTCCATTTTGGAAGATAAAATTTATAAAACATCAAAAAGTGGGTATTAATATTCATAACGTCTTTTTTGATTGGTTGTGGTGTGTTTGAACTCAAATTTGTGTTCAAACAAAGTTATTGTATTATTCAAAGAGAAACGTACCATTGAAGATTGGGGTGTTACCTCAATTGTTGTTTTCACTTCAAATCATGTCCATTTTTAACAAAATAGATACACTTTGAGTGATATTGGCCACACCGTGCCTCCGATTGAGGCTGGGTTGACTCATACACGTCACACATGACCCATGGATTGTTGACCTAATGTATCAACACAATATAAATGAGTTTGGGTGGTTTTACGTATGTCAGTTGTTGTTTTCACTTAAAATTCTATCCATTTTAAACGAAATAGAGACACTTTGAGTGATACCGGTCACACCATGCCTCAGATTGAGGTGGGGTTAACTCGTACACATCAAAAATGACCCATGGATCATTGTTCTAAATTGAAAACATGGATTTGTGGGGGGAGACCCTGTGGAGGAAGTAGTTTCCAACAATTTTTATTTTTTTATTATGGATAATCAAAAAACATAAAGTTTCTACCAATGAAAATGTTTAATGCATGGGAATCCATTTGGCATCTCGATTCTCATACTGCAATCAATTTATGATGGAGATGTTTACTCGTCTTTTATTTGATGTGAGTGGGCCTGCATGATATTAAAGTATTTTGGATATTTTACCTGTTTTTCATTCTTACATGTTGTTGGTGCATTTTATCTGTTAAAATGGACAAATGACTCATTGGAGAAAGGATATTTTATTTAATAACAATTACAATTTTCCTATGAACATTTACATACAACAATGTTTCATCTTTTGATCTTCATGAACCCTTCTCAAAAATGTTTTTGAATTTTACACGTCCCCAAATCAGATCTTCATGTTATTCATGTACAATCTTCCATCAGGTGTGTAGCCCACTCGTTTATGAATAAATTTATATCATCTTCTGAATATGAGGCTTTTTGATAGTCAGAGTAGTACTTAAAAATATATAAATAAAGAATTAATAAATATTTTAAATGAAATAGTAGTTGTTTTTGAAAATAACTCTTTAGGGATGCTTGTTTGTTGATGGAAAATGATCTCTCTCATAAATTTACAAACATAATAACCGCAATCTTTATCATTTGTTTGTTTTGGACACTGAAAAAAATTTGATCATTATGAGAATAAGTAACTTGTTTTGATATTTGTTTGGATAATGAAATTTTATTATATATACCCTAATACTTTTCCAGGCGTAGTACTTGCTCACCTCCTTATTCTTATCCCCTATCCTTATTTCTTTTTTAGACGATATTGATACACTTCTCTATCATAATATAATCCTCATCAAAAGATAATATAAATTATATAACTTGATGTTTATACCTAAAAGGTACGATGTAGTCTCTTATAGATTCACAAACTCCATCATGTGTGGTCGGTTTGTTGGATATCCTTGCATTGAATCTAAAAAATTAATCTTTGGAGTATCCAAGTTCACCGCAATTAGCATCCAATGTTGCCTAAAAACAAAAAAATTAATAAGTAATAAAACAAGAGGAAATATAATTGATATACATTAATCGTAGAGTTTTACCCCGAAATGGTTGGTATTAGGAAGAGTCTCTCATCCGTAATCTTGCATTCAAATTTTTTCATCAATCCTTTCACTATTTCATCCATTTGTGATGGCTCTAATTTCGTTAGTTTTGTTGATGTGGTATGAGGACTAATGAGTCTGAATTCTGGATTATGGGAAAATTCCATCAACTTTTTTTCATATATACACCTACCAATAATATAAAATTCATATGTTCATAATTAGTACATTATATAAGCTTTTAGAAAATCAATTCATGAAGACATACCTCATATATAAATTTAAAACTGTGATGCCTATCCAAAAGTATTCAAGGATGTCATTTAAATTTTCAGCAACAAAGAAATCTTGAATTTCCTCTCCATATATATTATTTTCAGAAACAACTATATGACTACTACCACTTTTATCATTGTATCCACATGATTCTTCAATGTTAATAAATGTGGATAGAGAACATGCGATGTTATTGTACTTTCAATAGATATTTTGGATCGGTCGGTCGATCCTTTGGATGATTTTGAGCCCACATTTCTTGTCACCCCTTCCATTTCTCCGTCTATAATAACATTCATTGGTTTATAAATTTTTTTCATTAATTATTAAAGGTTTATATTGAAAAAAAAATAGAAATAAATACCTCTTTGTCCACATGTATTCTTCCAAGTTGTGACGACCATTCAATGAATATCCCAATAGCCTTTTCAACTGTATGAATATCATCATCATCAAGAGGAATAGGTAGCTCTACATTGGGCTCATGAGCTATAGTAATCATCACTTTCAGATGATCTGTTGGAAGTGGTCTATTATGTAGTTATTCCTCTGGGATTTTGAACACCGTAACCCTCGCTACAAGGTGATAGGTGGGTGTTGACAGATATAAATCACAGTCATTATCACCCTATAGAAGAACAGTAAAGAAAAAGTATCAGTGTTTGTTTGATTCACATTTCTTGGGAACAATTATTAGAATATTTATTACCACAACTAAGAGAGGTCTTTGGGGTTAATGACCCACCTCAAAGCTGGTGTGTGGTGGAGTGGGATCTTCATGCGCTGGTTGTTCCTGAGTTGTGTCTTCTCCTTACTTATCACCCATAAAAGTTTCTAGCAACTCTCCCTACCATTAAAATCGTTCTTCAAGAGTTTCTAGTCTTTCTCTCATTTGTTTCATTTCATCATTTCTATCATCCATTTTTTTTTCTCAAAATATAATCGGGGTGTCACCCCAAACCCCGCACCTCTAACCATACCATATTGTTTTGGTCGCATCAAAGCCATCGATATTAGGTATGCATCTTCTATAGGAGTATCTGATTCCTTTGACTATCGGATATAAGAAAATAAGTAACTATTATTATATAATAGAAAATTAAAACAAAAATTTTTATCATGTTATACTTACACATATTTTCGACACTTTTTGTGTGTTTTCATCTATTCGCTTCCCTTCCTTATTAAAACGTGCCTCATTTCATAGCACATGATGTGGGATGAAATTTTCTTTGTATTTACACTCATAAATAAACATATAAATATAGAAAGATAATTATGATGTTGTTTTTTGGAACATTACAATATTACTTTAAATTTAAAATACGTACTATTTTATTTTCTAGTGAAGCGTACCCCATCCTTGCTTTATGATAGGGTTATGTTGGTTTTGATGCATGTTCCTTATTTTCAGTACTGAGTTGCTATTTCATAAATGAAATATTGACAATCGATGTGATGAATACACGTATCCTAAAACAACGTATTATTAACCACAATGAACCTGAAACTTCTTAACCCCATGACGGCCAATAAATGCATCCCATGATTCTTCGGATATCAGTTGAGCATGGACAAGGGGTGGGTGAGGGTTTATTTTACTTTTGGAATCTTTTAGGTGACATTTTGTTATAATAGTGTTAAAACATAGATGAATCCTTCCTGCAAGCCTTAGTACATAATTCTTTTGTAAATCATCTACTATAAATGTACTTTCCAAGGGATTGAGAAGAGTAAGACACTATTTCGTTAATTTATTTGCTTGTAAATTAAAGAAATAATATCATTATGTTACTGTAATTTCTTCCTAGATCACAGCCTTCAGCCTGGACACAACATGGTGGGATGAATCTATATCAATCGTCACACATTTCCAAGTGACAATTTCAATTTAACTACTGAACATAGCCTTGTTGGGATTCACATGTCGGCCTCATGCATTCCATCCGACATCAAATTTGATGCCTTTGATTTTATCCTTAACAACTTTGGCTAACACCATCAAACTACGACACATCTGTGTTTTATGCAATGTTGGTACTTCATCCCTGACCATTTCATTGATATCAACATCATCAATATGTTCATCTGAAATGTTAGAAATGGCATGTTCTTATGGTTGTTTGACCTCAACACTAGGAGCAACAACAGGTTCAGAAACAGGTTTCTGCTCTACACAGTGAGCTGAAGTAGCAACAATAGCTTGAGAGACCTGTTCAGCCTCGAGGTTAGGAGTACCAGAACTTACATAAGTCATTATCTACAAAAGTGGTTGAGTAGTTAATTTTGATTACATAAATTCAGTAATTATAAGATAATAACATGAGATAACAAGATCTATATTAGAAACAAAATATAACCTGTTTATTGAACTCTCTTTCTTTTTTCAAAGGATGAAGGGATTTTACACCTCTATTGATTATCGAAATCCCTTAATTGTGGTCTCCTCTAACATAAAAAATGTTATCTACATTCGGACCACTATGAAATGATTGCGACGTACCGCTGAAAGGATCATCCTCAATTGAATTTTCATCGGATCCTTCAGTAGTTTTGGACGATAATAGAACAATTGACCACTTTTGGTTTGCGGGATCTGGAACATAAAATACTTTTACTACTTGTGATGTCATTATAAACTATTCGTTTTTGTACCCTTTTTTACTAAATCAACTTTCAAAAATCCAAATTCATCTATTTTAACACCACTATTATTATCGACCCATTTGCATTGGAAAATCAGGAATTTAAATTTCATATAATCCAACTCCCATATTTGTTTGATAATGCCAAAGTTTGAGATATTCGTATAAACTAGATTTTTGTCCTTAATACCAAAAACATGCATCGCTTCAGCCACAAGTGTAACTCCATTGTTTTTTATGGTACTATCTTCATATTTTTCATATGTATAGAATGTATAACCACTAATTACATAACCATTGGCAGATAATAAATACACATTTGGTCTAGTGGCTAGCCATTGAAGTTGTTCTAAAATTTAATTCGGATTTTCAACTAACTTCTTAAAAATATGGCCCTGAAACCATCCTATAAACTAGTGATTATGTGTATTTGATATCCATTTTTCAACCCATTATGGATTCAACTGCCTAATAATTTCTTTGTGGGTTTCAATATATGGAGCAACCTCCCAGCTATTATGAAAAACATAATGGTGGGGCTGCTCCCGATATGTAATATTGATTGTCACAACATCTCTTCCAGAAATTCCCTCACCCTAAATGCGTCCAGTGTGACGAGATTTTGAGAGACCAATGATTTTCACATCAGATTCGTATTCGGTACAGAATTTAGTGGCTTCTTCAACAATATATTTCTCCACAATACCACCCTCTATCTGACTTCTATTTTTGACATACCCTATAAAAATCCTCATATACCGTTCAACGTGGTACATCCATCTATAGTGAATAGGACCACAAAGTCGGATCTCTCTTACCAAGTAAACCATCAAATGAACCATCATATCATAGAATGATGGCAGGAAGAACATTTCTAAATCACATAATATGATGACAATTTCTCTTTCCATAGCTGGAAATTTTTTCGGGTCTAAAACTTTACTGCATATAGCTTTGAAATAGAAACAATGTTTGGTTAACGTATGATGTGCATTTTTCGGAGAAATGAATCTTAAATCTATAGGAATTAAATCTTACATCCAAAAATGATAGTCATGTGATTTCAAACCTTTTAACTTAAAATCATTTGTTGACATAATGGTCTTCTTATTTGATGAATACCCATATGGAACCTTTACATCATTGAAGAAGTTGAAAAACTGATACATCTCCTCCCTGGAAAGAGTGTAAGCAGCTGGAGGATGAAACATTATATTTTCACCATTTATAAGATCCAAATCTTCTTGTATTCCCATGTCGACCATGTCCAAACTTTCCTTAATTCCATACTTTGTTTTTCTAGGGGAATTTAGCAACGTTCTGATAACACCGTCACATACATTTCCTTCCACATGCATCACATCAAGAAAATTTCTGACCTACAAACAATTCCATTATGGCAATTAAAAAAACTGATCTCTTTTTTCAACTAATTTTCGTAAGGTTTTTTGAAAATGGTTTACCAAAAATAGTGTTCACATCTTTTACTTTCTCAAACACCTGATCACCTTTTAGTTGAGACGGTGTTGTGCATTGTTCTGAACTTCCATTGAATGATGTCATCTAAGATTGGTACATATGCCGACAAGGTAGAAATATATGATGTCTTAGAAACACATATTTTGATGAATGTTTCAACGTAATTGATTTGGTATCTTCTTCACACATGGGACACACTTGAGTTCCTTTAATGTTATATCCTACAAAATTTCCATAAGTAGGGAAATAATTTATCGTCCCATAAAACATCACTGTCAATGTAAAGTTTTCACTTTTATAATCATCATACAACATAACACCTAAATCCCACAATAACTTCAAATCCTAAATCAAAGGACCCAGACAAACATCAATATCGTTATCTGGTTGTTTTTGGTCCTGATATAAGCATAGATAACATGACGAATTTCCATTTCATACATAACTAGGGTGGAAAGTTATAATTTACCAACATAACAGGCCCTGTACTATGAGTGCTGGTTTGAAAACCTTAAGGATTCACTCCATCTATAGATAACACAAGACAAAGGTTTCTCAGATCATTTCCAAATTCAGGATACTCATGATCAATTCTCTTCCATTGAGGAGAGTCGGTTGGGTGACGTAATTTCCCATATTCATTTCTTTTATCTGCATGCCACGACAATTGTCTTACAGTTTCTTCACTTCCATATAGATGCCTAAACCTTGGAATAATTGGAAAGTACCATACAAATTTCATAGGACTAGATTCATATTTCTTGTATTGAGAAAAACCACACTTAGGGAATTCTATAACTAATTTTTTCTCCTTGAGAATCAATCTATAGTCTCTCAGGCCGACATGTATTCTTTCAAAAATCATACCCATCGATCACAGCATTTGTTTAGCTTCATATGTTCGGATTGGGAGCTCATTATCTTCCAGAAGCATGCAATTCAAGAGAGCAAGTAGTTTTGTGAAACTGACACCACTCCATCTGTTCCCTGCTTTCAATTTATAAAACTTTAGTATAGCTGACAATGTTATATATTTAGTGAAACCAACATACAATGACATCTTTGCACAACTCTTTAACTTGTCAAATAATTTTGGGCAATCATGGAGTTTATCTTTAACTGTCCTTATCATTTCCTCAATACAATCTTCGTCATCATTTAAATTTGTAATCACATCCTTTATATAGTCTTCTTCATTATCTATGTTTTTAATCATATCTGATGATACATAAAATGTAGTTTTATCCCAGCCAGTTGCAATATTCTCTTTTTCTCTGTGTTTATTCCAACATTTATAACTCTGATATATTTCGTGACACATCAAATGTTCTTCCAACTTTTTTTGAGTAATTATTCTTGAATAAAAACAATGTAAACATAGACAAATGATTTGATAAGGATCATTTTCATGATCCTTCGCATGATCCTTTGCAAACTTGATCAACTCTTTCACTCCATTATCATACTATATTGCCAAACGATTAGCATCCATCTAGTCTTTATTCATCTCCATAATATTTGAATATCAAATATTATTATTAATGATTCAAATACACAAAACAAGACTTCCCAATACAGTAGAAGAGAACCACTTATAAAAATAGAGATTGATAGAGCCTAAAAATTTCCAATAAAGATCTGGTAATCAATAAAACCAGGATAGCCCCCCATAAAAATCAACACACTTTCCAGCCCCCTTACCAATAATTATAGCACCCACCAACCTTGCAGTAAAACATTAAACATCCTTTTAGCCACCCCTACCAGTCACCTCATTCATAATAAAATAATAACATTAAACAGCCCAAAACAAGTGACCAAACTTAAATAAAATGAAAACAAGGATACAATTTTGATGAGAAAACTAATATAGTAGATACATTTCCAAACACAAATGGGTTTTAGGGGGAGATAGATATCCTAGGTTTATCCAAAATTACTATAGAGTATCATAGGTTTTGTTACCCAAATTAACATAAGAAATAGAAAATTGTGGTCAATGAACATAAATTCTATCATGAACATCTAAAGGATATGAAATAACTCTCCCTCACCTTCACCAAACTTGTAACTAATATCCAAAGACATGTATTACATCCATTATATAAAAAATAATATTCCCATATAAAGGGAGAAACAAAAATCCCTTAGTGTTAAGAAACTCACACATGAGGGGATAAAAGTATCAAATAGTGATAAAACAACCTTCACAAAGGGGTGAAATGTTCAAGCGTAAATCAAGAGGGTTAAAAAAGAATTAAAAAATTCACTATATAAAGTGTAATCTAGACATTTACTATAAAAAACTAGAATATAATTATAGTCCAGTTATAATTTTCTAAATCCTTTCTTAATATAAATTAAAAATTTATTATAATCACAATCACACAATAAAAACATTTCCAATACATCATTTAAATAATTTTCTGTTATCATTGAAGTATGAAACAATCCAAATAAGGCTCCATGAACCCTACTCCTCCACAACTCAAAGCCTAGAATTTCAATGAAATATCCTTTTTCTATAAAAAAACCATTTTCTATTTTTACTCACACTGAAACACCTTTCAAATTCATTTTACCTTACCAACACATTTGAAAATTTCCATTTTTATGAAACAGAAGAAGAGCATATAGTTAATAAACCAACTTCAGGGGTCGAGCCCCCTTTACAATATCAAACATAATCCAAGAATAATTTAAAAAAAATTCCTTTCATAGTTTTAGAAACTTACAACCCATATTTAAAAATTCACAACAAGACAAACATGCTAAGTTTTTATGTTTCCTTTTTAAAACCTATGCCCAAACCCATTCACACCACTAGTGCCTTTGAAAACAAATTTCCCACCTTTCAAACAACCCATAATACCCTTTCTAAGAAGTATTAAATTACAACACACAGAAAAAAAACAATTTCCTTTATTAAAATTCATTTCAAATACATAGGCATACAAAATAATAGAACCAACAACACCTAAATAGGTCAACTATCCACCCCAAAACTCACCAAGACACATTCACAAAATAATTCATATCATGTAATATAATATGAATAGAAGAATATCGATAAAGGGTACCCCACACCACTTTCCTGCTGGTATGACACTCTCACACCCAAACATCAAACATCCTTGTGCTCCATCGCTTTCATATACCGCATCGACCCATAAGCACGATAACATCACATCTCACTCATAGACACCAGGGCCATCAAATCGAAATCACTATCATAACCAAAGTAGTAGGTTATTGTGAAAATGTATGACATCAACTTTTTCCCTCCTCCTACCATGCACGGACCCCACCTAAAGAATACCCATAAGAACGGTCATATCACACCTTTCCCAAAAACACGTGGGCCACCACCCCGCAAGCGTGGTCACATCTCACCAAAAAACACATGGGCCACCACCCCAAAATCATGGTCACATGTCCCCTTAAAAACATAGGATACAAAAACCACCATCTAATGAACTAAAAAACCTTCAGCCATCACAACCTATGAAATACCTACCTTGCCTGGTAGAGAGAGAGGGAAAGAGCGTGTACCCAAAAATCTATCCTCCCCACTAGATGTTATGAAAAACACCGTTCAGGTGACTGTTTGAGTTTCAAAACATAGTTCTTGATGTGGGTAGGGTGCATACATAAATCGTGAATAATATACAAGCACTATGGGAAAAAACACTTATTGCGACAAGGTATTTGCGACGGGTTTTATTCCCGTCGCAAAAACTCCGATGAAAAGCGTATTTGTGATGGTAATATATTCCCGTCGCAAATGGTCAGTTATTTGTGATGGAAATACAGGTCTCGTCGCAATTGCAATGGCGCGGTTTGCACGCCAAAATGCAGGAAGCCTATTTGCGACAGGTAGCCTTCTACCCGTCGCAAGTACCTGGTGGTGGTAAATAGTATTTGCGACGGGCAATTGTCTCTTCGCAAATAATTATTCACCAGGTGTTATTTGTGACGGGACCTGTCACCAATACCGGCCACGGTAAAGCCTATTTGCGACGGTCTCCTTCGACCCGTCGCAACTACCCAGCTGTGGTAAATACTATTTGTGACGGGTAAATTGTCCCTTCGCAAAAAATATTCACCGGGGTGGTATTGGTGACAGGTCTCATCGCCAATACCGACGGCGGTAAATAGGAATTTGTGACGGGTATATCCGCCCATCACTAATGGTGGATATTTTCGACGGGCCCGTCGCAAAAACCTTTTTACCCGCCGCCCATAATTAATGCGGGTGAAGGTATTTGCGACGGGGCTCGTCGCCAATACCGGCGGCGGTAAATAAGAATTTGCGATGGGGATATCTGCATGTCGCTAATGGTGTGTCGGCATGCTGCTATTTATGATGGGCTCGTCGCAAAAACCTTTTAACCGCTGCCCATATTTAATGCGGGCGAAGGTATTTGCGATGGTATCCCATCGTAATACCTAGTATTTTTGACGGGATACCATCGCAAATACGACCGTCGCAACTAATCTAACCTATATATACACCCCACCCGTTTTTTTCCATAACATTCAGATCTCTCTTCTCCTCTCTCTCTAATTTTCAGTTCTGTGTAGAATTTTTTTTTTATTTTAACTTTTTCTTTCGTGAAGTGGAGAGGAGGATTTAGAAGACGCATATTACTTCAAAATATCGAAGGTATTTATATTTTTTTATTATTTTTATTATTTTTTAAATTATTTTTAATTGTTATTTTTAATTTTTAATTTTAAATTTTAAATTTTTTAATAGAAAGTTTAGTAGATATATATTATAATTAGATTAAGTGGTTGTATCAAATAATCCTTGCCTGGATACGAACAAGTAGAGGCGGATCTCGCACAGATGTACCTAAGAGTGAAAACTCTGACAAGGTGTTTTAAGCTTGACTTGGGGTAACCTGGTACACGACAACGGGCCTTGCTACACTCTTGGTTCAACACTCCCGGAGGATTTTTTGGTAATAATTAGAAATAAATAAATAATTATCATATAATTTGGAAATAATTAGATTTAATTGATTAGAAATAATTAGGAAACAATTAAAATAATTATAAAACAATTACATTTAATTAGGAAACAATTAGATTTAATTAATAAATAATTAGATTTAATTATGAAACAATTAGATTTAATTAAGAAACAATTAGATTTAATTAGGAAACAATTAGATTTAATTAGGAAACAATTAGATTTAATTAGGAAACAATTAGATTTAATTATGAAACAATTAGATTTAATTAGTAAAAAATTAGGAAACAATTAGATTTAATTAGGAAATAATTATATTTTATTAGGAAACAATTATAATAATTAGGAAAACTAAACAATTAGGGAAATTAAACAATTAGGAAAATTAAAAAATTAGGAAAATTAAACAATTAGGAAAATTAAACAATTAGGAAAATTAAACAAGCGTGATTGACCACTCATCTACCTCAATTTTCTTTTCATTTGTGTGTTGAGGCTTGACAGGAAACTTCTGGCTCCACGTGTAATATCTGCTTTTACTGTCAAAATTATCAACCTCCTCGCCAACATAGAGGTGAGAAGGTTTATAATTTTGATAGTAAAAGCAGATATTACAGGTGGAGGTAGAAGTTTCCTGTCAACCCTCAACACACAAATGAAAAGAAAATTGAGGTAGATGAGCAGTCAATTATGTTTGTTTTTCTATTCAATGATTGATTAACCACCCGACCTATATGCATATCTTCGCATTTCTAATTAGTAACATAATTAGTAATATAAATAGTAACATAAATAGTAACATAATATAAAATATTATATTACTCTAATATTAATAATTAAATAATAATAATAATATAATTATTTTATTATTATATGTTTAATATTTATAAAAAAATATTAAAATTATTAAAATTATAAAAAAATTATAAAATATTAAAATTATCAATATTTTCAACAAGTTTTTCTTTATTCTTAACAGGTTCATATCTTAAAGGGTCGCCAATTTTCAGGTCATGCCTAAAAAAAAGGTTGCATCAACCGTGTCCAATGTAAACTCTATAATTGTTCTTCCTTGTTTTATCACCTCGCAAGTAGCGTTTCAATAGGAAAACCCAAGTCATGTATTTCTCATTACTTCTGTCATCCTATTGCAACACTACTTGCGAGTTGATCAACCATGTAAGGACAATTAGAGAGTTTAAATTGGACATGGTTGATGCAAATTTTATATTGGGCATGACCTGAAAATTGACAACTATTTAATATTTGAACATGTTTGGAATAGATCAAAATTTGTTAGAAATATTGAGCTTTGTAATAATTAGTAATAATTAATAATAATTAATCAAAAATCAAATAAATTCAAGTACATGGTTATAAATTGGCACAATTACCAGCGAATTGGCAGCTACCTTTTGTTCAATGTTTCATATCTTTGCTACTTTCTCCCACTGAAATCAGTATGAAAAATGTGCTCTCACGTATGTCAGAGCAAGTTTTTCATACTGATTTCAGTCGGGAGAAATTTAAAAAGAGATGAGCCGTCAGAAAAATTAGAATAATTAGTAATATAATCTCCACAACGATGATTACAAAAAAATCATTATTCATGAATATTTCATTTTTCCAAGTATTGCTAAGTATTTCTAAATTAATAATAATTAGTGGGGGTGATTACAAACTAACGGTGTCGCCTATAATTATTGGTAATTACTAAGAAATAACTGTAATTATGTATATTCTATTTTTAGGATATTGTTTTTTTTATATCAAATTATTTAACAACAGTAATGTTTTAAATTTTTTAGAAACATATATATGAATATGGAATAAGGAAATCAACATCAATCATTATTAGATGATTGTTCTTGGATAAATCAGTGCAGAAATCCAAACAGTTCTATTTTAAATCATGTATATGTTGATGGTGTTGAATCTTTCTTATCATTTGCATCATCAAACCCAGAATTTGTTTCAGAAGGGAAAATTAAGTGTCCTTATAAAAAATGTGCTCTGAGAACGTTTGATACATTTGACATCATTGGGAAACATCTCTTGTGTTATGGTTTTCGATCAGATTATATTTTTTGGTATCAACACGGTGAATGCAGTTCCAGAGAAGATACTAATAATTTGATTCCGGATCCATCACGGTTTCAGAATTTAGTACATGATGTTTCGGGGTCATCCGTTCAACAAACAGAAATCGAGGATGATGTTTATTTACCTCCTGAGTTGGCACCATCTGAATTTGCTGAGTTGTTCAGGTCTGCTGAAGATGCATTGTATCCTGGTTGCAAGATAAGAAAATTATAAGTAGTTGCAAAATTTATTGCTATTAAATCAGATGATGGAATGTCAAATAACTTTTTTGATCAGATATTTTCTTTGGTTAAAGCACTGTTACCTGAAGGAAATGTGATTCCTTCTAATTATTATGAGAGGAAGAGACTAGTTCGTAATCTGGGTCATAGTTATCAGAAGATCCATGCATGTTCAAACGATTGCATCTTATATTCTGGTGAAAATGAGTCGTTTGATAGTTGTCCCACATGTGTAAAATCGAGGTATAAAGAAGCTCAATCAGGGAAGTCTGAATTGATTCCTGTAAAACAGTTGAGATATTTCCCGCTTACACCCAGGTTGCAGCATTTATTTATGTCTCAGAACATAGCGATAATGATGTCCTGGCACAAAACCAATATTTCAAATGGTAGAAGCTTGATTCATCCATCTAATGGTGATTCATGGAAACATTTTGATCAAGTGCATTCGTCTTTTGCTTTAGAATCCCAGAACGTGCGATTGAGTCTTTCTACTGATGGTTTTTGTCCATTTGGATCTTTTGGTAGTCAGCATTCTTGTTGTCCTGTCTTTATAACTCCGTAAAATTTGCCTCCATGGATGTTGATGAAACAGCCTTATATCTTTTTGAAATTATTAATCCCAGGACATCTGAAAAAGAATATTTATTTTCATTTGAAACCATTTATTGATGAGTAAAATTTATTGTGGAGTCATGGTGTTGGTACATATGATGCTGCTGCGAAACAGAATTTTGTAATGAAAGCTGCTTTGATGTGGACAATTAGTGACTTCCCGGCATATGGCATGTTATCTAGCTGGAGTACACATGGTCCAAAATCATTTCCTTACTATATGGGAGACAACAAATCATTTATGCTCGTGAAAGGAAAAAAACCTTTCTATTTTGATTGTCATCGCATATTTCTTCCAATCGATCATCCTTTTCAGAGGAATAAATCTCATTTTAGAAAAGGCAGAATTGAAAGAGATGAACCTCCAAAACTGATCTCAGGTAAAAAGTTACAATCAGTTGTATTTTCATTACCTTCCATCACTTTTGGACCGAAAATAAACCAACAGAAAATTCATGGCTTTAGGAAAGAACACAATTGGACAAAACGGAGCATTTTTTGGAATCTGTCATATTGGTCAGATTTTTTGGTCTGACACATGTTAGATATCATGCATATTGAGAAGAACTATTTTGATAATTTATTTCATACAGTTTTGGATACACCGGGTAAAACCAAAGGTAATGTAAAGGCACGATTAAATCTTGCCCAAATTTGCAGGCGACCAGAACTTGAATTGTTTGAAAATGTCAGATCACAGAGATTAATGAAGCCAAAAGCAGCTTATACACTAACCAAAGAGAGTTTCTTATTATTTTGTCAGTGGATTGAAGATTTGAGACTTCTAGATGGCTATGCTTCTAACTTGGGTAGATGTGTTAAACATGGTCATATTACCGGATTAAAAAGTCATGATTGTCATGTTATAATGGAAAGACTTATGCCTATTGTATTAAGAGGTTTGTTGAATTATAAGATTTGGAATTTGATAATAGATATATCATATTTTTTCCGAGACATGTGTGTGGCGACAATAGACTACGATACACTAAGAAAACTAGAAGAAGCTGTTGTTGTAATTATATGAAAACTGGAAAAAATCTTTCCGCCGGATTTCTTTGACTCAATGGAACATTTGATATTACATTTTCCACATGAAGCAAAATGTGGAGGTCCAGTTCAGTTTCGATGGATGTACCCATTTGAGAGATGCATGCAAAAATTGAAGAAAAAAGTATGTGACAAAGCATCAATTGAAGGCTCAATAGCTAAAGCTTATTTGAAAGAGGAAATTGCTTTATTATGCTCTCATTATTTTGAATCTGAATATTACTAAAAATTTAACCACATGGTCCGAAATGAGGGGAATTTTGATGATGATATGAACAATCAATTATCTGTTGTCAATCAGCCCGAACTTGGATTTGGTGGAGTTCATGATAGATGGATCTCAGATGATGAACATCATAGAGCTCATACATATGTTCTACTCAACTGTGAAGAAATGTCACCAATTGTACAGTGAGTGCTCCTATCCCTTATTCTATATATTCTGTTATAGTAAATTAATCATATTGTATTTGTAGGTTATATGATGATCGTATCAAGAAACAATTTACACAAATTATAGCAGCTGGCTTAGAAGAACGTCGGCAAAAAAAATTCCTAGTGGTTTAAAAAACTGGTAACGTACATTATTTATTGGTTTTACATATAAAATCAATTTATTACTTGTAATAGTGATAATTGTTTTACAGATTTTTAGGTATCTGTACATGCTGATAAGATTGATAGTCGATTGCGTATATTGAGTAGCCCACCATCCAAAATGGTTAAATCTTATAATGCATATGTGGTGAATGGTTATCGCTTTAATACACGTGCATATGGGGAATCAAAGAAAACAATTAATAGTGGTGTTTTTTTGAAGGGATCACATCATAGAGATATTGAAGTTGACTTTTATGGCATGCTTGAAGAAATTATTGAACTGTGTTATTTGGGACAGAATTATGTAACAATGTTTAAATGTTAATGGATGGATACTGAGAGAGGCTTGCGTATTCATCTGACTCATGGAATTGTTGATATTAAACATAAAAGTCTTCTTGCAGTAAATGAACCATTTTTATTGGCTCATCAGGCACATCAAATTTATTATGCAAAATATTGTGCTACTACAAAAGAGTTGGATGATTGGTGGAGTGTAATAAAAGTTAAATCTCTTGAAAATCAGTTTACTCAAACTGAATGTGGTTCCACTGAAGTGCAAGGAAATGAAATTTTTCAAGACAATCTTCAAAACACATATTTTTCACAAAGAGACATGAATATCAAGGATGACACCCAACAGTTAAGGGTCGATGGTGACGATGTTGTCAATGATGTTACAACTAAATTTGAACTGACAAGAGATGATGAAAGTGAAACTAATATGGAAATTGATGATGTTGATGAGGAAGATGAATACATTGACATTGAAAACTATGAAGATGATGATGAAGATGAGAATTGACACAATAAAATGCTGGTTAGAATCATAGCAAATATATATATCTATACATAATAATTATTTTCAACGGTTTGATAATAACAATCATTTCATGTTTCAGATGGACTCTGAAACGTTTCTTCAGTTGTTGGAGGCTGATCTACCTCTGGATGATGAGGTTCTTGAGTCATCTGACCCTCAGGCTATTGGCACTACAGGGAGCACTCAGAGGGGGCGTGGTCTTGCCAGATTGATGATTCCAGATCCTATCCCAGAGCGACGTCCACCTCTTGGATTCAATGCGCACACGCGGGGGTATGGTAACCTGTGTATTTTAGTTATCTTTCATTATAATTTATTAATATTCTAATTGTTTGATGATTTGTTCTTTTTTCACAGTTTTACGCATATAGCTATTGGACATGGGAGTGCTATCTTGCGCAATTATTTTTCTCAGCACTGGCTCACATGGGATCAGATTCCCGCTGATGTGCAGGCCACCATGTTCGATCATTGGCTGGTACGTAATTAAATATTATTTATTTTGAAATTTAATTCATTAATAACTTTATATCAGGTTTTATGGTATCCCATCGATGAGATCATGTGTGCCACTATCCACGCGGCATGGGTGGTGTCTATGCGTAACTGTTTCCGTCAGTTTTTGCATAATTTGAGAAAGACGGCTGTGAAGAAAGCCGGAGTGACAGAATTTGATGAGTCTTGTAGAGCCCACCGACCATAGTACATTTCATCTCACGTTTGGGATGGATTATGTACACACTGGTTGGGTGGTGGGTTTCAGATGAGATCTGCATTGGGTCGACAGAATCAGGGAAGACAAGAGGTGACGCATCGAGCCGGTAGTCGTACATTCAGTGCGCATAGAGAGCATCTGGTAAGTACTTTTTTTAATATTTTATACAAATTTAAATATAAAAACTTTATTTTATATTCATATAGGAAGTCGAGCAGCCCGGTATTATGACGTATGGCATTTATCGGAGGATGTAAACTAACCCGGCTACTGGAGAGATTAGAGGTGACCACCAGCATCAGATTGTGGTCAACATTATTTTCTTTTCAGTTTGAAAATTAAATACATATAATCTTTTCATTATTTTAATTTCTAATTGAAACTTAAGGAGTCATATGAGGCCGCAACCTCTCAGACACAGGCTGAGAGTCAAGACGAGACGGGTGATCAGACTAGTGCCCACCATTTTGATGAGATGGCATGGATGCAGGCGACCCAGTATGGCTTCAAAAAGGGCTGAGTAGTTGGTATCGACTCTCATTTGACTCCTTCAGCTTATTATAGTACTTCTGCGATATAGGCGTCTAGCTCGAGAGGAGCTCGTTGAGAGACATCATCTTCTGCCTCACAGTATCAGGAGCAGCTGCGTGCTCAGAGTCAGCTTATAGAGGATTTGCGTCAGGGGCAGGAGCAGATGCGTCAGCAGCACGATGAGGAGATGCATCGATGGCACGAGCAGATGCGTCAGTAGCAGGATGAGGAGAGACGTCGATATGAGGAGAAACATCAGGAGTATATGGAGTATATGTGTCATTTGACTCATAGTTTAGGGATGGAGTTTCCTCCACCACCTCCTCCAGGTCCTCCAGATTATCCACCCACCAGTGATTTTTTTAGATGTAATAAACATTTGAGTTCGTAGTTTATTGTCATATTAACTATTTACAATTCCACTTTCATATTGGTACAAATATTGCATGATTTAATTTGTTTTTATTTTTTTTAATATTTTATTACTTATTAGTATTATTTTTAATGTCTTCTTATTTTAGTAATATTACTTTTAATATTTTATATTTATTGTTAATATTGAGAAGTTTATAATTTTATAATTTTATTAATATTAATAATATTAATATTATTTTCTCATAAATATGTATGTTTATTTTAATAATAATATTATTATATTAATTTTTTATATTATTAATATTAGTACAATTATTATTATTATTTTATATTAATATTTCATAATACATAATATTATATTATTTATATTCATATTATTATTATTTTTTGATATTAATATTTCATAATTATTTTATATATTTTTTATTATTAACATTATAATAATATAATTTATTTATACTATTAATAATATCATTATTATTATATACAGAATTTAATAATATTATTATTATATTAATTTTTTATATTATTAATATTAGTATTATTATATTATATTATATTATTTATATTCATATTATTATTATTTTATATTAATATTTCATAATTATATTTTATATGTTATTTTATTTATATTATAATAATATAATTTTTTTATATTATTAATATTATTATTATTTTTATATAATATTATACGATTTGTATTAATTATTTTATTTTTTTTATTTTTTTTTAGTATTTTCGACGGGAATATTTGCGACAGGATTTCCCATCGTAAATATTTTTTTACAGTAACATTTGCGATGGGAAGAATACTCGTCGGAAAAACATTTCTACGATGGTCCGTCGCAAATGCCTTTTTTTAAATTTAGCATTTGCGACGAGTCAGAAACCTGTCGCAACTAATATATCTGCGACGACCCGTCGCAAAAACCTTTTTTATATAAAAACGAAAAACCATTTGCGACGGGGGAAAATACCGTCGCAAAAACTGTTTTTGCGACGGGATCGCCGCAAAAACACCTATTTGCGACGGAGCCCCATCGAAAAAGACCTTTTGGGACGGAATCCCATCGCAAATCGCCCGTCGTAAATATTTAGTTTTCCCATAGTGAAGTGTATACATATAGCCAGACACACAAGCCCATCCTATGGGTTTACAACTAAACTCTAACTAACTCACAACATTGCCACTATTTTTTCCACCTCTAAATTCATAAACTACCCAATAATCCACAATCCTCATTTCACATTACCAAAAAAATCACATTATCCAACCAATTCATTTCATTATTTAGCATCAGCCACATTTAACCACACATCCCACCATTTAATTAATTATCAGTTGATTCCATTCCATTAACCAAACCAACCCATTCCATTTAAATCATTATTAAAAAAATTATTAATTTCATCACTACCCAATAATTTAGCACAAAAAAACCATCACCTAACCACCTCAAAAAGAAAGACTAAACAAACCACCTCACATCCTAAAAAATTACACCAACAAACCACCTCACTGCCCTAAAATCATAGCCAACAACCATCATCCACACATTTCCAACAACACATTTCCACCCCACAATCATGGAAACACATCACAACAAATAAATATCATTTTACATATTTACAAAGGGTCTTTGATCACATTCCTATTTATTTATTATGGCCTTTATCAAAAAAACCATAATCCAAGGAAACCCATTTTATTATCCAAATGTAATTGGTTAGATAATTTCCATATTAGGGTAATATCACAATAATCACAAAAAAAGGAGCAATCACATAGGATATCATTGAGTGTAAATAAATCCTCCAATGACCATAATTTTGAGTGGATCATATATCTTGTGCAATCATAATATCATAAATAATAATAAGGCTGTAAAAACTTGAAAATAAAACCCCTTTACCCTTTAATTTCAATTTTTAAATCCCTTATCTTTTATTAAGCCATCACAACAATCTTTTATAGATTAAAATGAGGAGAAACCCCTCCATCATGATACACAATAAAGAGAAATGATGGATTCTATACCTTAATGAAGCTTTAAAACTCATTTCACATTGAAAGGTGAAGAAGAAATGTCCTCCAATCATAATCGAACCATGAGAAACTACTAATCAACCTACTGAACCAAACAATAATCAAAATTTAGCCCAAACACACAACACAACCCATACCAAACTAAACCACTATAGTGAATATTAGAATAAGAACAAAAGGAAACAGATGAGGATGAGCAGAGAAATATCCAAAGATCAAAGATGGGAAGCTGAGTATCAAACCTCATCGAAAGGAATCCCAAACACTTGAAGTAGGGTCCAGCTGGGAGGAGGATAACTAGGGTTTGTGGGGAGGAGGATCTACGGAAGGGGTTCAAGGGGGAGATAAGAAGTAGGGTTCATGGCCGAGTAGGGGTAGTGGTGGTGTAGGGATAGCGGTAGAGGTCCATCAAAGAGAAGATCGGAGGGGAGGGGAGTTGTCGGAGGGGTATAGTACCACGAAATCTTGAGGGTGCGATAAATAGAAGGCACTATGAACCCCATTTTATAAAATGGGACTATGGTTTTATCATCTCTTTTTTATCACTGATAAAGGATCTCTTTATTAGCGCTTTTCAAGTGATGATAAAGCAGCCCTTTATCAGCGCTTTTAATTAGCACTTATAAAGAATAACATTTATCAACACTTTTTTCTTAGCACTGATTAAAGGTGGCGCTTCCCGTGCCCATTTTTTTAGTAGTGATAATTTCCCCTGATCATTTTTCTAATCTTGATGCTTTGACAATTTGATACTGAAATGTGATCACTGATCTATCCAACACAGGGAATGTCACATGGATCATAATGAATTATTTGAAATCATTTATACGGTTTCATTATTAATGGATAACCATACATAGGAGGCATTATATTGTATTTGTAGACAAGGTCTTGGTTGAAGGGGTCAAAAGATTGTAATTCAAATAAAATCCTGAAAAATTCTGAATCCACATATGGAAGATGAAAGATGAAAATTAAACTATCCCTATAAAAAACCTGCATTCTAAACACAATCATGGTGTAATAATTTCCATTTACAACATCATTTAGAATAAATTAAATATTTTAATGTGTATTTATGAAAATAACATATTATATATATTATATATATTTCAAATAAATGAAATTCAATTAAAAGGAACCATACCCCTGACTACCATCATAAATATTATTAAAAATATTCAAATCCCTTATTTAAAAAGTTTGGGATTCTAAAATCTTCTTCTTGTTTTCACCGCTAATATTTTTTATCAGTGGTTCATTAATTTTGAAACATTATATAACATAATTGAATCATATAATCCACCATTGAACATGTGTCCCCATTAGTTTTCATGTTTTTTTCTTCCACTTTTTTTGGATCTCCAGTAGTATCCTTCTTATTAAATGAGGAATTCATTGTACTCTTCTAATTATAGGTGAGTATCCACATCACCTTTATCCTATTATCATTTAATAAAATTTACAATCCATATTTCTCTTTCTTCCACTATCTATTATAGGAATAAATGATTGTTCTCTAGAATATATTTTATTTTTTCATCTAATATTTCCTAACTCATTCACCCTTGGGTTTAATATTCATCGGATTTTTTGATTGGAATCACTCCAACTCTTCTCAATAAAAATATATTTAGGGATTCCTCTCAACAAGGTATCATTCTTATTCAATTGTTTTGTTACCTCATTAATTTAACTTAAATTTTTATATATAAAAGGATATTTAGGACATTCACCTTTTGAAATATATTTATTATTATTCCTTTTAGATGTACATTTCTTCAAATAAATCAATGTAATATGTATTTTATTTTCGTTTTATTTTACATAAAAATTATTATTATAATATAAATACCAAAAAATATTTTCCTTTATAACTGTAAATTCAAAATGCATTCCATAATTATTTAATTCTATAGACTTCTCTAAATATGAAATATCATATAAATATTTGATTAAACTCAATATAGACACATTTAGTTCTTACTATAATCCCTTGATGCTAAATTTATTAATCATAAAATCTAATTTACAAGATGTTATGTATTCTTTAGATTGTGATTAATATTTATTTAAGAATCAAACAGTATATTGATCCAAGTCAACATTACATCAAAGAATTTATATCTTCATTTAATGTTTTTCTTTTTATTAGTTTAAGTTCTATAAACTTTTTTTAACTTTAACATGAATTTTTCAGAAATATACATCAATTTTCTCAATTTATTTTCCTCCCTTTTATTTTTATTTCTCAATGTATTATTGTACATAACCTCCAATTTTCCATTTGAAACATCCATAAATAATTATTTTAAAAGATCACGGAAATTTCACGTCATTTTTTAAGAAATTAAATAGAAAAATTCTTATTAGAAAAGAGATATTTCTTGCAACCAAAAGAAAAAACCAGTAAGTGAATATTTTAAAAAAGAAAAAATACTAAATTTTTCTAGTTTAAATTACTAACACAACTTGGTATAACTAATCAAGAAAATAGTGCTTATATTTAATTCATTAGATAAAAGAATTTTTCAATGAAAGAATGAACCAATATATATATATAGAACTAGTAACAAAAGATATTTTCATGGTCTTAAAAAACTCAAGATCTACGTGAGAATACCTAGAACCTTCATTAAGATGTTTTCTTTTATACTAATTTTTATCCACATTCAATAAATACATTTACCATTAAGTTCACTAAAAGGGGGAGAATCTGTGATCATTTGTTTATCAAAAAATATTGCAACTTTTCCCCTATTTCCAGTTAGTTATGGTATGTCCAATCAATCAAGATATAATTATGAAAATGAAAATTTAAAATATACAATGAATGTAAGGAAAGAAAAAAAATTGATTATAGGGTTCACACACTTTTTCTTGAATGTGTTTTAACCTCATGTAAAATGGTTTTAAGAATTTTATTAACTTATACTAAAACTATAATCATATATATCATATCATATATGATCCTCTTATAACATCTTATCACCTATTTGTTAATAATATTTCATTATTTTCATTTTTTTAGGTGTCAATTTCCTTGTATTATCATTCATTCCTTGTCATGAATGTTTTGGTTCTTACGCATATTATATAGTTCTATCATCTAAAAAATAATAATCATGACATAATTTTCAGGTAAATTATTTAATTATACTTATATATTATCTAATTTTTGTGGTGATGAAATGAGAGTCACATCGCTTCATGGAGCCAATGATCCATGAGTACACGAATGATGTTATCACCTTTATGTGAGTGAAAAGAAAAGAAAGAAAATGAGATATATATATATATATATATATAATATTTACATAATGATAAATAGGTCATTAATATCGAAATTATATCATGTGTGTCACATATACTCATTAACATTATCATTATCACCTTCTATGTGAAATGTTTGTGAAAGACGAATCACATCGCTTCTAGAGGTGGTTGTCGTTGTATATAAGAGAGATGTTATCGTATCTCCTACAGAATAGAATGTAATAATATATATATATATATATGATATAATTAATGAATATGTATAAATATGTTATAAAGAACGTATATGTAGTTTATTTTCATCATCATACCCAATCGTGAAAGGTGGAAATTGAATAACGATCGACATCAGTTCACGAGGTGGTATTCCAATGTACACATGAATGATGATTTCATAACCCATTTGATGAAAGTCTGTGAAGTTTTAGGTCATACACTTAAAATAAAAATATCTCATTATATAGGAGATACTGAGGATATTAAATCATCATGGTTTGAATATAATTGAAGGAGGTGTTGAAGGAAATAAAATGAAGACGCTCGTCGAAGAAAAATACCTCTTCTTTGGGTATCCTCTTTTGATTTACACTAAACACTTCCAAGGATGGTTTTATTTACAAAAATAATTCTTCTAGGATAAGGGGAGGGAAATTGGAAAGTGATTTCTGTAGGGATTTTCTACACTAAAGAGGTTTGAAGGTTTGATGAAGTGAGGGGAGTCAGTTCCCATTATAGTTGAGGAGTAGTATTCTTGTAAATACTCAATAGTATTCAATATTGGTATTATGCCAAAATAGGCATTTAGCTGTGGGTTTTTTTTTCTTAACAACGGCTTAAACACTCGCTAAATCGTTCTGTGGAGGTTTTGGAAAATCACCATTAAATCATGTGTTAGAGATCAATTAGTGGTGGTTTTCAAAAAACCATTGCAGAACTATTTAGCGACGATTTATTAAAATTTGGTGAATCATTTAGCAATGGTTTTTTTATTTTTGTTTTATTATTTTTTTCGTTTAGCCGGGGTTTAAACCGTCATAAATCATTCTGCAACAGTTTTGGAAAATTGTTGTTAAATCGTGCGTCGACAATCAATTAGCAGCGGTTTTTCAAAATCATCGCAAAATAATTTATCGACAGTTTTTTAAAATCAAGGGAATCATTTAGTAATGGTTTTTTTTATTTATTTATTTATTTTATTTATTATTTTTTTATTTTTTTATTTTTTTATTTTTTTATTTTTTTATTTTTTATTCTTTTATTCTTTTATTTTTTTATTTTTTAAATTTTTTTATTTTTTATTTTTTTATTTTTTTAATTTTTTAATTTTTTTATTTTTTATTTTTTATTTTTTTATTTTTTATTTTTTAATTTTTAATTTTTTTATTTTTTTATTATATTATTATTTTATTATTTTACTATTTTATTAATTCTTTTTAAAATTTTATTTATTTATTATTATTTATTATTTATATATTATTTATTATATTTATTATTTATTATTAATTATATTGATTTTTTATTTATTATATTTATTATTTATTATTTATTTATTCTCATAATTAATTAATTAATTTGTTTATTTATTTATTACCATGAACACATGCATATACCCATACCTCTTGTTTATTCTCTAAAGATTTTACTACTCCAATAGGTTCTTTATTTGGTGACTAAATAGAATTTAATATACTTATATATAAATATTGATTGAAAAAATAAATAATGCATAATAAATAGATACAAACTAAATAATTAATTATTACTTATTAATTATTAATATTTAACAATTACTAATTACTAATTACTCATTAATAAATAATAAATAAATAAGTAATAAATATATATATATATAATATGGTAATAAAAGATAAATAAGAAATTGTAAATAATACATAATAAATAGAAAATAGAAAATAATAAATGATAGATAATAGAAAATAAATTTATCATACATCATATATAATATATAATATATAATATATAAAATATGATATATAATATAGCATATATCATATCTCATATATCATTTATCATTTATCACATATAATATATAACATATAATATATAAGTATTGTATAAATAAACAACTAATTAAAAAATAAATAAATATATCATAAATAAATAATAAATTAATAAAGAATAGATAATAAATAATAAATAATAATTTATGACTAAATAAATAGTAAATATATAATGAATATATAATAAATAATTAATGGATAATACGTTAATAATAAATTAATAATCTAATAATCTAATAATAAAAAATTAATAATTAATTAATAATTAATTTATAAACAATAAAAAAATAATGAATAAATAAATAATAAAATAACAATGAAAAATAAATAAGATGTTAATAATAAATTAATAATAAATTAATAATAAAATAAAAATAAATTTTAGTAAATTTAATAACTAATGTATTAATAATAACCAAATAAATAATAAATAATAAGCAATAAAATAATATATAAACAATAAAATAATAATAAAATATAAATAAATAATAGATATATAATACATAATTAATAAATAATACCTCAATGTGAAATAAAAAACAAATGAATACTAAATAGTAAATAAATAATAAGTAATAAATAAATAATAATTAAATAATAATAATTAATACTTAAAAAATTAACAAATTAACAAATTAATAATGAATAATGAATGAATGAATAATAAACCATAAATTATAAATTATAAATTATAAATGATAAATGATAAATATTAAATATTAAATATTAAATAAATAGTAAATAGTTATTTAACACTAATTTAATAGTAATAAAAATCATTAAATAATAAATCAATAATAAATAAATATTAAAATAATAAATAATACATAATAATTGAATAAATAATAAATAATAAAATAATAAATGGATATAAATATCTTTAAATATATATGCATATAACAAAATTTACATTAATATATATAAACATATATTTATGTAACATAAATATATCTATATAAATACGCTAAGATATATAATTGTATATTAATATATATATATATATATATATATATAACTAGTAGTAAACTTAAATATATATATATATATAAATATATTTACACATATATGATACAAAAAAAACATAAATATATATATAAATATTTACACATGTATATAAATATACACAAATATTCATAAATTCATATAAACACACACACATATATATATATAATTGGTAATAAATTACCAAAAAGGGGAAAGAATAATAATTGCAACACCATCAAATCAATAGGAATGTAAATTAATAGAATAAAATCATAAACAATAGAAAAAAGAATATGAAGACGCTCTTAAATGAAGACAAAATCACATCGAATGTGTATGGTGTATATATATATACTTAAATTTATTTAAATATATTATATATTAATATTTTTTTACATTTATTAGAATATAAATATAAATATATATTTGTTTATCAATACACATGTATATGTATATATAAACATTATCTATATATGTGTATGTGTGTGTACATATATATATTCATATAGTTTTACTATAACTTCGTTTTTATAATATATTTAAGGATAATGATATATTTATATAAAAATAAATTTATATATGGTTTATACACACAATAATTTACTTATATATGCATTTATTTACATATATTAGAATATACACATAAATATAGATTTTTTTGTTGACACACCCATGTTTATATATAAACATTACTTGTATAGGTATATAAATACATATTAATTCATTTTTATTATGTAAATGAAATTTATAATTATCTATTTTAAATGAAAGTAATAATAAATATTTATTTCTATATGGTTTATATGTTTAAAAATACATTTCTATGTAAATATGTATTTATACAAGTTATTTTTTATAAGTAAATATAAGAAAATATGTATATATTTAATTGTAAAGAAAACTACATTGTAAAAAATGATAAAAATCCAAAACCATAATATTAATATGATTGTAAGTACTGGGAATAAATTCAGTCCCCGCCAAAAAATGACAATAATTCCCCCTTATAAGTGGTTGAAGTTCCATCGAATGTAAGAAAATTGGGATACGCCGACTAAAAAATCTGTTTGTTAGGCCTTCTGGGCCTTTTTTCCTTAAAAAAATGTGTCTAGGGTTTCCCTTTATCACCAGAGAATAGAGCTCAATGCAGGCATCAATTTGATATATGGTTGAGCCCAAACGGACACCCGAATCAAAATTTATGGTCATTTGAAGTTCAAGTTTCATTTCCAAGTTTTCTTGAAACTATAATAAATTTTACTCTTTTAATTATTAAAAAATATAATACTAATGTGGTTTTAGTTCATTTTATAGACTTCGATTTTACTGGTTGTGGAGCTACAACGGACTCTCTTATCAGAATTTATGGTTATTTGATGTGGAAGTTTGATTTTTAACTTATTCAAAATTTGTTTTAATTTTCAAATTGTTATTTAGTAATAATTATAAAAATTTATAAATTGAAACATTATAATTAATTAAAATTATAAATAATAAACTATATATTATAGTAAATAATAATTAATAATTAATAATTAAATATTTTTTAAAAAAAATCCTTTAATTTAGAGGCGGTTTTTTTTAATCTCCGTTATTTCTCGTATTTTTTTTAATGCTTCTAAAAATGAATTTAATTTTTTTTTGAAAAAAAAATAAAAAACATTCAAAACTTTTAGCAGAAATTTTGAAAACAGACACTAAATTGGTTTTTCCCTATAATGTGGGAGGACAATATTACATAAAGTGGCTCCAAAATTGAAAATTAAAGGTGGTTAGGGAAGATATGGTCGATCCACATCTCCACTACACACTTAAAAACATGTTTAAAACATTTTTCTCCTTAACTTCTATGTTTCCTTATTTTTACCATTTTGGTTTTTCACTGCAGTAACTAATTCTGTAAAGTAGGTGATATATCCATTAAGATGGAATCAATGTGAGCTTTATTAAATAATCTGAAAATACTAATTATAAATATTAAATCCAATTTATCAAATAAAAAACTATCTGTGTTGGAAATTTATTTTAACACAAGTGCATATAACATGCAAAAACATTTCTCCGTCGACACAAAGGGTTGTCCTTTCTTTGTAGAAACCACAAGGGTGCTGCTACCCTGGAAAAGTTGAACAAAAACCTCTGATGGTACCCAGTCAAGCCGAGGAAACTCCTCACCTCGGTCACACTCCTAGGTGGCTCCCAAGAAAGTACTACCTTAATCCTTGATGAATCTACCACAACTCTAGACTCCAAAATGACATGTCCTAGAAAGTGGACCTCCTAAATCTAGAACTGATACTTCGAGAGATTCCCATAAGGATGGTTCTCTTGAAGTGTATCTAGGACCATCCTCAGGTGTATAGCGTGATCCTCCTTGGTTGATGAGTACACCAGAATGTCCTCAATGAAGACCATGATGAGCTGAACAAGGTAAGGCTGATGGATTCCATTCATTAGTCCCATTAAAATTGTTGGTGCGTTAGTCCCGCCGAACTACATCAACAAATACTCATAGTGGCCATACCGACATCTGAAGGCCATCTTCAGTACATTCTCATCATGTACACAAAGCTAATGATAACCAGATCTGAGGTCTATCTTCGAGAACCACTTCTCTCCCTTCATCTGACCGAAGGGGTTCTTTAATTCTCGGTAGTTTATACCTATTCTTTACAGTCATCTGATTAAAGAACTGGTAATCTACACATAGTCTCATGACCCTATCTGTCTTCTTAGCAAACAAAATGGGGGCCGCCCATGGTGAGACATTGGCCCTCACGAAACACTTTCTCATCCAATCTTCCAGTTGTATCCTTAACTCACGAAGCTCTATAGGAGCCATCTGATATGATGGTGTAGATATCAGTACCATTCCAGGGTAGAGATTCAATAAAGAAGTCAACCTCTCTACGTGGAGGTAATTCAAAAACATATTTTGGAAAGACACCCTTATACTCTTCCACCACTGTTAGAAACTAAGGAATCCTCTCATCAACTGCACTGAGGGTGAGGCTAGCCTGCGAGTCAGAAATCAGCTGCACCGTCAAAAGAGTGAGTCCATTCTGTGCCACCCAGTTTTTCTTTTTCACTAAGGAGTAAATCCTCATTCCACCACTATGAACACAACACATTATTTTCCAAAAATATTCAATCTTAGGATGAATTAAAGATAACTAGTCTTTGACAAGAATGATTCCATAAGGCCGCAATGTTGCTATCATGAGAACCCAACTGCAACTCTTTCCACTAAGATTCAGTACTAGTTCATGATCATTTGGTTTCCTCGAGTTGGAGTCTCTAACCGTGAGGATCGAGTCCACAGTCCAATCGGAATCTCTGAGCCCCAAGCAAGTTTTTGGGCAAGAAGGTAATAATTAGAACATGTTTCTATCAATATGGCATCCAAGATAGAACATATATAGACCATACCTCAAATCATTCTTGGATCTCTTGGGTGATATGCCTCGACCTTATACAGTTGCCCCTACCCTATCCTCTAGCTCCCAGATTTGGGTATGGACCCCCAGGGGGTGGTGTTCATAACATGTCTAAATGTCTACCACCTCCTGCTACTCTCCTAGCTCCATTTCCACGTCTGTTGCCCTACGGATCTATCTACTCATTTTGACCATTACTGACTATTACTTGTTGAATTTCTCATCCAAGGTATTTTCAACAAAAAATGTTTTCTCTAGCACACTAGCATCAGTTGGAATGCACGAAGGGATAACACAAGCTTGAACATCCCAAAGCACACCTTGCTCGAAGGTCTGACCCCTAAATCACTAGTCACATATCATATCCATTGATTGCTCAGAATAGCTGATATGGCTTGATGAATACCTAGATATCGACTGGTCAACTGTTGGAGCTTTAGAAGCTTCTAGACTCGCATTTACCTTAGCTCATAAGGTGATACATCCTCTATAAAAAGGTTCTCAAACTCTATCCATATAATAGTTTCTTTATTGTAAAGATAGGTAACCAAGCCCCAGCATCGCTCTACTAAGCCACTGGGAAGGCTCGCTAATATGACCACCATCAAATTTTATGGTTTCCTTACTGGGTGAGAAATGAAATCACTGCCTCAAGATAGTGCTCCGCCGACTGTGTGTCTGGCTCTCCTTAGAACCTGAGGGGTCTCTACTATTGAACCACATGAACTTCTCTCGGCATTCACATCTCATATATTGGTACTAAGGGTACCATTTGATATTCTACAGGTGGTGATTTGGATGGTGCACCATTTGGAGGTGCTATCTCTAGTAAAAATCCATGTACCGGTGTCTCGTCACCTGGTAGATCATCCTTATGATCAGGTGGTGGAATCCTGACTGAGTTTCTTTATAGAGGCATCTTCAAGAAAAATAAGATGTACCACAACCAATTGAGTATATCTAGAGATATCACTTAATAAGGACACGGAAAACAAAACTCATTCCAATATGATGTATGCATCATTCATTTCCCTTCAAATAGTGTTTTCATGTACCAAGCCAGAAATCAGGTGTCCGGATTCCTGGTGTATGGATACGTTGCCCGCTGCACCGACACTAGAGTCCCCGGCCTAATAAAGAAACTTGAAACACTTAACGTTGTTTCCCCAAACCAATATCATAGACTCTCAGTCCCAATGTGGAACCGAACTTCCCGTTGATACCACTCTATCACGACCCATCCCCTGGGACCTATATCTTGACTACCCCAATCCAACTTCTGATGGGCCAGGGGTTGGTGACTAGCGCTGTGTATGAATATCCCACAAAAGGGAGGATTTTTTCAATCAATCTGTACACACACACACTACTCCTAGAAAAGTTTTCTAGAAAGTAAATATACTAAGTAAAGAAAAGAATGCATACTACCACAACTCAAGAATGGAGTACGACGGATGGTAAAGTTATAAATTACAATCGGGCTATAATACAAGTGCACAAAATAAAGACAATTGCAATGTATGTCTTACAAATAAGGGTTTTAAAGCTATGGTAGAAACCCACTGGAAACACTTAGGCTCATCTAATCTCACAAGGAACCATCTGGTCCTGGTCCTTCTCCACCTAGGACTCTGTCAAAGTTTCAGGTATCTACACAGTACATGAAACATAAGGTCAAATCCCATGCAGGGGTGATTAAAACAACACTCAGTAGGACACCCTAAAACCACAAAGTAAAATAAAAAAAGAATGCAATGTCAGCTCTATATAGGTATAATTTCATACATACACCAAGGATATCTTGTTTCACCCAAAATCAGCCACAATGAAAGAGAAGGTAAGTCACATCCAATCGCCAGTCACTAGATTCTAATTAAATCATTATCCTTTTGGGAGTCCCACTCCTCGAGCCTAGATGTTATCTAGGAGTCTTACAAGTGGTCCCACTGAACTTGGACCATGCCCAAAGATAAAATGATAATCAAAGGTCATGAAATATAGATAGTGGATTCCAAATAATACTATGAACCCAATCTGTATTAACCTGTATAGTAGGGGATTCTCATAGTATACCCTGAACCCTATGATGTGGATCATAACATAGGGGATTCCAAAAAATACCGTGAACCCTACGATACGGCCCAATAGATGGAGGATTAATACCCTGCGCTCGTAAGTTACATAAATTTCCAAAAAAAAATCCATCTAGGGTGATAGAAATCCACTGCAGTCCTAAAGAGGATTCAATAACCCTATATGGGTCTCTATCTCTTGAGAGGATTTCCATGAAATGTCATACCAAACCCTCTAGGAATAAACCATGGGGAATATCTACACCTACACTAGTCCTTACTAAAAACACATAAAGTTGTATTAAAAGGAATACCCTGTCGCAAGGGTCCCAATGTTGTTGATGTCACTTCAAACATACTTACAATTTGAAATTTATAGGGGGTTTTGTAAACCGAGACCGGTTGTGTCCCTGCCTAGTCTGACTCGGTTGCACTGACCTTACATGGGTCCACTGACCCGACCTAGGTCCACCGACCCCACCCAGTCCGTCGGGTCCAACATGACTTACCGGGTTGACTCAGACCACTGTCGGCCTGGCCTGGTGGCTCCATCCTGGCCCGCTCCGAGCGGGCTAGTTCGTCCTCCCTTGACACAGCAACTCGCTGAATCACTCTGTGTGACGCGGTAGGCTCATCCAGCCACTCTTTACACATGTTCTTATGGTTTAATTAGTGGGTCTATCTCCTCCCACCGAGGCTCCTCCGACACGGCGCCTACTGCCGCCAGCAGGACTTTCCTCGGTCCACAAGACACACTCTAGTGGTCCCTTCTTCGATCCAGAAGTGGTTCTGAGACCCTCAGGCTGCATTTTTTATCACATGGGGTTAGCATACTCATTGAAATCCACCATGGTGTAATGTAGCTCAAGGGATGATATCTCATGCACCAACATGATCTATTCACCACCATCGTCATTACACCTCTGTCGTGTCGTGTCCATTCCAGATACAAGATGTCATATCATTGCACCAAGAAACATTTGTGCAACAATCAATTGTTCGTCAACTTGTGAAGAGTGCAAAGAAAGTGGGGGATAAAAGAAAAATAAGAAACCTAAGGATCGAACCTGAGTTGTTTGTTTATTCTGGCCTTGATCTGATCCATTAAAAGGATCAAAAAAATGATGTACAAACTAGAAATCAATCAAACGATCGCCAGTCCCCAGTAAACCCTACAAGGTGAAACCCATCCCATAACAATACGCATGATTTTTTAATCGATTCATTAGTCGGTCAATTAACATTAATTGTAGGAATTCAAAGAATTGGAAAGGGTGGAATTTAAATAATATACCATACTTGGAGGTCTTTAGATTGATCATTGACAGAGATATTTGCATTATTTTTTTCCATCGATCTTTGGTCTTTGATTAATTGTTTTCACCGCTCTTCTGATCCAATATCTCATCTCGATTCTTCCAATCTATTGGTGTTCTTCATTGAATGATTCTCTCTACTTTTTCATAGATAATTTCTAGGGTTATGGAAATAACCCTAAAATTCTAACGAAGGTCCCATTAAAATAAAGATTCACATTGCGTCAAAAATGTTTTTATTTAAAATATTTTATTAATGGTTATGTACAAATTTTAACTTTTTCTTATGGCCCATCCCAGATGGATTTTGTCCTTTCCTAAAGAAAATTTAATGTTCTATACATAATAGTGACCTCAGATTTTTGATATGGGAAGCCATTTAGGTTTTATTCTATTTTTTCAAAAAAACCTCTCACGTGATCTATTTAAAAACATAACATTTTTTCATCAGATCATTCCAGGTACACAGGGATTCATAATCGCACACCATATCAATGTCTGGTCTCATAATTTTTCCAAGAACATTCTGAAAATATAAACAAGAAAATCCTATTCATTACATTATCCCCACCTTAAGGCATTATGTCCTCAAAGAGCCAAACAAGGTCTACTCAAATAAAATATGAGAGTAACAACCATGAATCTGAGCTTCCCACTCCCATGTGCTCCACTTAAGATCTTGGTTCTACATATGTACACGCACCAAGGGAAAAGACCATCCATAAAGTATCCTAAATATTTATTGGGTATTTAACCCAAGAAACTCCAACATCTATGTCCAACTCTTCTTAGATTATAACATGCAAAGGGTTATGCATGAATCTCCTCAACTGATACATGTGGAAGACGCAGTGTACCAGGTCCCACTACGGAGTAGATCTAAGTAATATGCTACCTTTAAAACTCTACACAACACCTAAAAGAGGGTCTATTAACCTTGGATATAGTGTTAAGACCAATAGGGTCCTATATACCCTGGGAGGGGGGTGAATCAGGGTATGGGTATTCGTTTTCAAAATTCTTCCTGCCCCACTAGATCTTTACCTCTTTATTACAAGGTTCACTTTGTTTTCTCTTTTTTTCATTATGATCACTTATTTTATTCTTTATCTGATAATGATGATTTTAAAGAAATGTAGGGAATCAACCAGGCAGACAGAGAGATTTTTACATGGTTCTCCCTCACTGGGCTACATCCAAGGAGCATACAACAGCGATGTGCCGCTGTACCAAATCCACTAAAGCTCACTGCCAATAATGTTCGAGCTAGATCACTTCTATTCCTAGGCACACTACCTTTACAATTTTTATGGTCATCTCACTTATTTCCCAAGGGTCACTCCCTGTTTCTCTTTCACTAGCTCACTACAGGTAGAAAGGATTACCTTCTTCCTCTTCCTTTACTCACTACACTTGGAAGGGATCCAATCACAGTTTATAGACTTGTAGGTCTCTTCATTTTCATGAATACATGCATCCTAAACTATTGATAGATGCTATGTTAATGTCAAATTTTCATCCACAGATTAATACCCTTTGCTCCTGACCACTAGGCACCAACCTTTGGGAAGTACTTTTGCAAAGCACCCTACTTCGTGAAGCTCCCAATTTCGCAAAGCTCAAACAATCCTTCACAAAGATTAGGCCATCATGGAGATCAATTCATCGCAAAGTAACTTCCATCACGAAGATCACTGAGCCAAAGCGGAGCACCCAACTTTCTCCGAGCTAGAATAGCTGTCGTGAAACTCTTTCCTTTCACGAAGCACACTTACTTCATGAACTACCTTCATGAAACCAAGAGAAAAATATTTTCTATGAAAACTCTGTACTTCTACCAAGGGTGTCTGGGTCTATTTATAGGTGATTCCACTAACCCTTGAACCTTCCATGATAAGTCAGCGCCACGTCATCACAAATCGCGATGCTCCGAAATTCCCACGGAAATTCTCCCAATATCGTGAAGCACCATGGAAATTTTCTGATCATGGAGTTTGTTGTAATCATGGAGCATCCCGTCAATTCCTTCATGCCTTCATCGTGAAGCTCCACTCGCAAGGTCCTTTTCCATGGCAATTATCTTCAACTCTTCCATTCTCAAAACTTGTCGTAATCGCGAAAACTCACTGTCAACATTCTTCTGGTCTTTCTGAAATCCAATCCATTAAGCTTATCTTCGTGAAACTCATGCCTTCTGGTCTTCAGCGCCACCTTGTATCTGTTCTTTCAAACTGCCTCCAGATCTTCCATTCCTTTGTCATGGTTCTTTGTCAACATGTATTGTCAACAACATCTCTAGAACTTGAAAATTTACCATGGAAACCGACTTTTTCAACAAACACAATGAACCCAAATATTTTCCAATGTTACCTTGAAGAATTTTTTCCCAACAGATAGCTTGTTTCCTCAAAAAACTCACCATTGTTGAGGTGAGACCCAATGGAAGACATGGTCTCTTCCGACGAACACAAAAGGTCCCCACCATCTGCCATTACCAAACTTTATATGTCCTAGTTCATACTACATCCACTCCTATATGACCTTCAAATTCTTTGTAAATTCCATCTACAATCACTTCTAAAACTGGGATGTAAAGAGAACATCACAATCTAAAACAACTATCAGTAAAACTCCACTGTGTTAAATGATATTCTACAAATAGAGGCATCCTAATACCCATACTAAACTCTACTCATGGGTAGTTAGGAAGTCGGTTGACTCAGTGAGTTGGTCAATAATCACCCAGATGGAATTATGTCTCTTAGACCTATGTGGTAAACCCATCAGTAAGTCTATAGATATCCCTTACCACTGCCTTCCTGGCCCCCCTACAAAAAGAAGGAGAAACCCATAAAAATGATTCAAATAAGCTTATATCTTTCATCTCAATAGGTAATATGAGATTCAACTTGTTTCATTACCCCTAGTGTCCATATTGACACCCACAAGAATACCCTAATGTATCTCACCGCTTTAGGCATCACTGTTACAACTATTCATTTTCTAAAAATAATGACATGCTCCCCACCTTTCTAATTTCTATCAGGGGTATTCTCTGTGGACAATTGAGAATGTAAAGACTCACAGTCGGTATCACCGAGTTGTGCCTCCCAGACACATTTAAGATTGGATGGGTAAAAACCAATTACTAGAGATAAACTTCTCCCTCCCCATCCACAAAAGATATTTTCATTGCGGCTAACTACTCAGATGCATGACTCAGCTGCTGCAATTCAAATCTTCTGCTGAGATCATCTAGTACCATGTTCCCCTTCCCAGAAGTATAGACAATATCGAACTCATAACCCTGGAGGAACTCTAGTCACTACCTCTATCTCAATTTCATGTCCTTCTAAGAGAATATATACTTGATACATTTGTTGTCAGAGTAGATAGTAAACCACTCTCCCACCAAGTAATGTTTCCACATCTTCAGAGTGAAGACCACTGTTGCTAACTCTAAACCATGGGTCATGTAATTCTGCTCATGTTGTCTTATCTGTCACGAACCATAGGCAATCACCAATTTCCCATACATCAATACATATCCCAATTCTTCCCTTGATGTATCACAGAATACTATACACCAAATTCCCCCCTTTGGAAATCTCAATATGGGGGAGCTCATCATCCTCCGCCTCAGCTCCTAGAAACTCTGCTGACACTTCTTCATCCATACTAAGGGTTTTCCTTTCTTTGGAAAATCCTAGAAGTTTGCTTCTACCCTATAAAATTTATAAACAAACCTTTGACGGTGCCCAGGAATTCCAAGGAAACACCTCAACTCGGTCACACTCATGAGTGGATCCCAAGAAAGCACTACCTCAATATTTATGGGATCTACTGCAATTCAAGACTCTAAAATGACATGTCCTAGAAAGTTGACCTCTCAAATCTAGAACTAAAAATTCTAGAGCTTCCCATAAAGCTGGTTCTCTCAAATTATATCCAGTACCATCCTCAGGTGTATTGTGTGCTCCCCCTCAATTTCTGAGTACACTATAATATCATCAATGAAGACTATGATGATCCGGTCAAGGTATGGTTGATGGATTTTGTTCATGAGTCTCTTGAACTCTGATGGTTCATTATCCCTACTGAACCGCATCATCCAGTACTCATAGTGGCCATATCGATATCTGAAGGTCATCTTCAGTGCATCCATATCCCGTACATGAATTTGGAAATAGCCAAATCTGATGTCTATCTTCAAGAACCACTTTGTTCCCTTCAGCTGACCTAAGGGGGTCTACAATTCTCAGGATTGGATACAGGTTCTTTATGATCACCTAAATCAGGTGTCTTTAATCCACACACAGTCTCATGCCCATGTAAGTCTTCTTGGAAAACAAAAATGGGGCTGCCCAGGGTGACACATTGGGCCTCATCAACCCCTTTCTCTGTCAATCCTACAGTTGTTCCATTAACTCATGAAGCTTCACCAGAGCCATTTGATATGTTGGTGAAGATATTGGTGCTATTTTAGGGTAAAAATTCAATACATAATTCAACCTCTCTACAGGGAGGTACTCTAGGAACATCTTTGAGAAATACATCCTCATAATCTTCCACTACTTCCAGAAATTTTCGACTCCCCTCATCCACAACACCAAGGGTGATGCTAGATAGTGGGTGATAAATTGGTTGTACCCTCAAAAGAGTGAGTCCATTCTATACTTCCTAGGTTTCATTTTCACTAAGTGGGAAAAACCTCATTCCACTACTGTGGATACACTATATTCTTTCCCTAAAACACTCAATATGATCATGAAAAGAGGATAACAAATTTATGAAAATAATGATATCATAAGGCCTCAACACCGCTACCAATATATCCCAATCGCAACTATTGAAACTAAGAATCGGTTCACACTATCGGCACCAGTTTGTGATCATTGGGTCTCCTCCAGTGGGAGTCTCTAAGAGTGAGGATCGGGTACACGGTCCAACAAGAATCTCTGATCCCTAAGAAAGGTCTATGGAAAGAATGGAGTGATTAAAAACTATATATATAAATATGGAAGCCAATATAGAACTGACATAGAATGTACCTCAAATCATTCATGGAGCTCTTGGGCGATATGCCTCAACCCCATGCAGTTGTCCCCTCCCATGTCCTCCAGCTCCCTAAGTCTAGTATGGACCACCTGGTGGTTGTGGTCATAACTTGTCGAATTGTCTACAACCTCTTACTGCTCTCCCATCTCTTCTGTCAGGTCTTCTACCCTACAAATATGTCTACTCCTACATAAACATTGCGGACTATTGCTTTTTAAATCGATCAGCAAAGGTATTTTCCACAAAAAAGGTTTCCTATATCACCCTAGAATCCATAGGAATTCATAAAGGGATATCACTAGCTCGAAATTCCCAAAGCACACCTTGCTCGATGGTCTGATCCCGAAAGCACCAGTTGCGTATCATATCCATTGAGTACTTAGAATAGTCAGTATGCCTCGATGAATGCCCAGATACTGATAGGTCATATTTTGGAGCTATAGAAGCCTCCGGACTGACATTTCCCTTAACTCATAACATGATAAGTCATCTATAAAAAGGTTCTCAAACTCTATCCATGGAAGAGTCACTTTATCATAAATACAAGTAACCAAACCCCATCATCTATATATGGTTCCACCAAGAAGGATTTCTACCAGGAACACTATCTGATTTGATGGTGTCCTGACTAGGTGAAAAATTTGGTCACCACCTCAAGTCAGTCCTCAGTCTCCCATGTGTCAGGCTCTCCTCGGAACCTAAGGGGTTTATGCTACTGAAATTCATGAAGTGTGTTCAATATATGCATCTCATCTTCTGGTACTACGAGTACCATGTGCTACTCTATAGGTGGTGATACGGTTGGTGCACCACCAAAAGGTTCTATCTCTGGTAAAAATCCACGTACCGATGTCTCATCACACAGTGGATCATCCTTGTGATCATGCGGTAGAATCCTAGATGGATGTCTTTTGGAGGCATCTTCAAGAAAAACAAGATGTACCACAACCAACTAAGTATATTTGTAGAGATTAATTAAGAAGGACATGGAAAACACAACCCATTCTTATATTATGTATGAACCACTCATTTCTCTATAAATAGTGTCTTCATGTATTGAGTCAGGAAGAAGGTTTATAGAGTCCTAGTGTATGGATACGTTGTCCACTGCACCAACACTGGAGTCTTTGATCTGAAAGCTGAACTTGAAACACTTAACATTATTGCCTCAAACCAATCTCATAGACTCTTGATCCTAATGTGGAACCAAACTTCCCTCTGATACCACTCTTTTACAAGTTTTCCCCCAGGTCCCCTACCGTGACTACCCCAAGCCTACCTTCGACAGGCCAGGGGCTGGAGACTAGCACCGAGTAGGAATATCCCACAAAAATGGAGGAATTTTCCTAATAACATGTACAAACACACACAACTCCAAGATAGGTTTGTTGGATAGTAAAGACATTATGTAAAGAAAAGAATGCATCCTACCATAACTCAGAAATAGAGTATGGAAGATGGTAAAGTAGTGAAGTAAAATTGATCCAGAATACAATCCCACAATGAGGTAACGGCAATACCCAACAAACTTCATCTGAGGTGATTGAGTATCGCTCCAGTCCTAAAGAGGTTTCCATAACTATATTCAGGACTCTATCCCTCAAGGGGATTTTCATGCAATGTCATACTGAACCCTCAAGAAAAGAACCAAGCAGAAGCTTTGAAACTATAACAGTCGTTACTAAAAACCCACAAAGTCATCTCAAAGGGACTGCTCTATCACAAGGTTATGAATGCTGTAGACGGATCCTCAAATGGCCTAACAGTTTGAAAGTTATGGGGGGTTGTAAAAAGTGGTTGGTTGTGTCTAAGCCCAGTCCGACCCTGAGAAGACTGACTGTACCAGACCCAACCCGGGGTCTACTGACCCAATCTGATTCCACTGACAAGACCCGATCCACTGGATCCAACCCGACTCACCGGGTCAACCTAGCCCGCTACCAACCCTGCCTGCCCCAATTGGGCCCAGCCGATATGTTTCATCCCAACCTACTTCGATAGGGCTAGTTCTTTAGCACTGGATGCGGCAACCCGGCGTGCTCCTCCATGTCATGCGGATGGCTTGGCCAGATGTTGTTTCTGCACGTGCCCTGTAGCCTGAGCCATAGGTCCAGCTCTTCCCGCCATGACATGAAGTTGCGGATCATCTGCCGTCGTGCACCACCACTGGGGGGACATTCCACGAGCCACTGAATGCACTTCGGTGGCCTGTTATTTGATTTTTATGAATTTCTAGGACCCTCAGGTCATGTTCTTCATCACTTGGTATTTGAATCCTCATTGTGATCCACCATAGTGCAATGTTGTTTTTGCGATGATATCTCTGGAACCTCCTCAATCTATTCACCACCGTCGTCACCGCTCCTCTATCATTTCATTTCTTTTCCAAATCCAAGATTTTGGATCATTTCCCCATGAAAAGATTTTTTGATGACCGATCATTCATCAACAAGCGAAGAATACAAATTATATAAGGGAGAAAATCACAATAAGAAACCCGAGGATCGAACGTCGACCATTTCTTCATTCTGTCCTTAATCTAATCCATTAGAAGGATCTTGAAAATGAAAAATAAACCAGAAATCAATTAAGCGATCACCAATCCACAATAAACCTTGCAAGGGGAAACCTATCTTGTAACAATATGCATGATCCGTGAATTGATCTGTTCATTGATAAATTCATGTTCTTCATAGGTATTCAAAGACGGGGAAAGGATAAAATTTAAATAACCACCCCTACCTAGAGGTCTTTCAATTGATCATTGATGAAGATATTTGTATCATCGCTATTTTTTAATCCTTCATATTTTATTTATCGGATCCACCACTCTTATGATCTACGTTCTGATCTCAATTCGCAAAATCCATTGGAGTTCGCCATCGAGAGAATCTCTCCACTTTGTCTCAATGAATTTCTAGGGTTATGGAAATAACCCTCAAATTCTGAAAAATGTCCCCTTAAAAGAAATATCTATACTACGTCAAACATATTTTTATCCAAAATTTAACTTTTTTATCTGGCGCGCACTGAATGATGTTTGGCCCTAAATAAAGTGAAGTCGACATTCTAGACATAATGTGACCCTCATATTTTTGATCTGATCACCCGTTTATACATTATTCCATGTTTTTAGGAAATCCGTTCATGATCACTTTTCAAAAAGTTAACATTTTTCATCAGATCATTCCAAGAACATCAGGTCTCAGAATCACATGTTGTCTCAGTACCCAATCTTTTAATTTTCCCAATAATTTTCTAAAAATAGAACTGGGAAATCTAAGTCATTGCACTTTACTTAACATATTATATGGGTCATATTCAAAGTAAAGTGGCAAGTAATTTCTATATTTTAGATACTTTTTGTATAGGGTCAAAATAACCTCATTAAATACAATTTATATAATATTTTAGGTTATTTTCACTCTTATTATTCTAATTTATCCCCCGGGTAATCCTATTTTTACCTTAACCATGATAATTAATTTTTATTTTATTTACTATTAATTCTGGTCAAAAATTAAGTACACCTTATTAAAAAATATAAATTATTCTGATTTGAATTATTTAATCCATTTTTTCAAATTCAATTAAAATAAGTGGAAATTTTTAATTTAAAATTATTAGCACATGCGTGATGATAAAGCAGATTTTTAAAGTGAAAATGTTTAAACATTTAAAAAAAATTATATATATAAATTAGATATGAAAAAGATTAAAATGAACTAAATTAGATTAATTGACCTAAAAATGAACTAATTTTACTTTTAAACTAATTAAAAATATAATTTAACATTATAAATATTTTAAATGAAATGGTAATTTTCAATTAAAATTTAGTGTTTTCATTATTCATCAAAAAATAAAACTTCTCAGAAAAATACTAAAAAATCACCCTAAGATAATTCTACTATTATGATTTTAAAAATTAATATTATTTTTCCAAATAAATTTTATTTAATTAGTAAAAATTATTTTTAAATTATGTGTGCAAAGCATGACTAATCTTTCTTTTAAAAAAATAAGGTTTTTTAAAAAACCATTTATTTTTCATTTAAATGATTATTATTCTATTTATAATCAATAGGTAGATAATAAATGCTCACAAAATATATATTTTCATAATTCATTGTATCCTATTCATACACTTTATTCTAATGGCTCGATGATAACTATCATATTAAATAATAATAATAATAATATATTTTTGTTCAATAAAACTTGGTCTAGCGTGTAACGCATGCTATTGAAGAAACTCATTGTTACATATAACATGGGAAAAACTCAGTGCTATATGTAATGAAATATATTTAAGAAATTGTATTTATCTGAAAATAAATATATTTTAAGGTCTTGTTATATTATATTCACTTCTCCACGTAGTGTTGACTGTCATACAAGCTATCAAATGCAATGTCCTTATCTTAGAATTCTAGGCTGTTACAAAAATGATATGAAGATTCCTTTTTAAAAAATTAAAAATTAAAAATGGGAAAAAATTATTTAATAAATCGTTTTTAAAATGTTAAAAACATTTTTGAAACATTTTTTAGAATACATGATTTTTTATGAAAAGGAAATTCTATCCAAAGAGAAAAATAATGTTGTATTTTCATAAAAACATATCCCCCAATCATTTTATGTACCAAGGAGTGGAAAATGATACTATTATTGAAAACAAAATTAATTAATTACCAGTGGATAAAAAATATATTTAATTTAAGATATAATTATCAAATAATTCCCCTAAGGGATATGTAAACATAAATAATCCCGAATTATGATGGGATTGTGAAATAAACTCTTACAACTTTGGTAAATTCTGAATTGTAAGCACTGTAAAAGAAATAAAATCAATTGAAACTTTTATTACCAAGTATTTAAATATATTCAGGATATAACATATCAATTTGGCATTATATACACCACATAAATGAAATAAGTAGTGAAAATGGAATATGTCTCTCAGAAGTAAAAGCGAGATGAGAAACCCATAACTCTGTTCTTATTTCTTTCCTACTAGACAATTAATTCTGTATAATGGTTTAAATAATGTTATTAATTTATATTATAACCATAATAATGTTTTAAATATCATATATAATCATATTATAACATTTTACCACCCATTTCTTAATAATATTTCATTATTTTCATTATTTTTTATGTTAATTGTCTCGTTTTCTCAGACGTGTTTTGTCCTGAAATTTCCAATTATTTTGAATAGAATATATATCTAGAATGAAAATAAAGTTATTAATATCATATTAACTTATAATATACATTTTTATAACCATTTATGAAATTTTTATATGCAAAATGAGTCACATCACTTCATGGAGATGGTAGGTTGTACGCACGCACGAGTGAAGATATCATTCTTTTAACGAGTGAAATAGTATGAAATTTGTTGATATATTAATTTTAAATAATCAATATAATTTTATATATATTTTATATATTCATTAGTTTTTTCATTACTACATTCAATGTAAATTTTAAGTGAAAAAAAAATTGCATCGCTTTGTGAGGCGGTAGTCCACCGTACACATGAGCAACATTATTGTATTTAAAATGTAATGGAACATAAAAAGGTATATGAAATATTTAAATTAAAGATGTATAATAATATTATAAATATCATATATATTTTTTAAATACATCATTATATACATCCATTAAATGTGGTTAGGGTAAAATAACTACATCAGTTCACAAGGCGGTAGTCTGTCATACACACGATCAATGATTTTGTTTCTCATTTGATGAAAGTGGTGAAGGATAAATATTCTTCTATAAACATAATAACATATAACTATATGTGATAAAATGGTTTTATTATATTATAATAGTTAATATATATTTTAACTTAGAAAAAATAGGAAAGAAAATCAATGATCATTGTTATAATAATTATTTTTGCTAAGAGAAACCTCCTTTGGATTTCTTCTTAAGGACCCTAGGGATGGTATTTTTGGAGGACCAGAATCTATAGAATATGTCTAAGGATTTTGGGGAGAATTTTTTCAGGTTTTTTTCAATCCAAAGGGATTAACGGATGTGAATAAAGGAGGGGATGGATTGGCCTTTATATGTGAGGAAAGGGAACCCTCTTGGAAATTGCATGGAAATTTCCCAAAAGAACCAAAAATAATAATGTCATTCGAATGAAAAAAGCCTCCAAATAACCTCAAGTTATATTTTGGGATAGTATAAGGTGTAAATATTTCCATCAAATAATATTTTTTTCAAACTGGTAGGTAATTATAACCCTTTTCCTTAAAGTTTAACCCCACTATAAACCCATATTTACCTTAACCGCTATAATTAATTTTAACTATTTTAACTATTCATTTTGGTCAAAAATTAAGTTTAAATTATTATATAATATAATTATTATGATTCCATATATGTTATATATTTTTTAAAATTTAATTCAATGAAGTTTCATAATTTAATTTAAAATTATACCCACACACATGACAAAAAAGTAGGTTTTTGAAGTGAAAATTATCTGAAGTATATAATGTTTTAGTATCGAAAATAAATATAAAATTTATCCCAATGACAAAAACTAATTAAATTATAATATAATTGAAATAAATTTTCTTTAAAAAAATTTGAAATATAATTTACCTTTGTAAATAATTTTAATAAAAATGAAACTTTCAATAAAAATCAGTATTTTTCACTATTCATCAAAAAATGATACATTTAAGAAAAATTCCCCAAATTCATAAAATTATTATTTAGATATTATAATTTCAAAAATTAAGTTTAATTTTTTAATTAAATTTTCTAAAATTTATAAACATTATTTATAAATTATGTGCACAAAGTGTGACTAAACCGCCATTTAGAAAAATAAAATTTTAAGGAAAAAATTATTTTTCTTCCAAATGGTTATTATTTTATTTTAATAAATGGATATACATTTTATTTATTTTATATATGTTTAAACTATATAATTTTCATAATTTATTTAGTAATATTTATACCACTACTACAAAAACAGGCAAGGGAAGTGCCACCTTTTATCAACGCTAGGAAAAAAGAGCTGATAAAGGTATTTCTTTATCAGTGCTCATTAAAAGCACTGATAAAGCAGCCCTTTATCAGTGATAAAAAAGAACTGATAAATGGTTCCTTTATGAGTTCTTTTTTAGAAGTGATAAAGGGATCCTTTATGAGTGCTGGAGAAGCGCTGATAAAGGGACCCTTTATCAGAGCTAAAATTTTAGAACTGATAAAACCATAGTCCCATTTTATAAAATGGGATTCACAGAGACCTCTTTTTTTTCTCCCTCAAGCTCTTGCGGTAGTGTACCCCTGCGACAACTCCCTTATCCTCCTGATCTTCTCTTGGTCGGACCTCCACAACTATCCCTACTCCACTGCTTGCCATACTCCGTCATGAACCCTACTTCTTATCCTCCCCCTAGAACCCCTTCTGCGGATCCTACCCACCACAAAACCTACTTCTCCTCCTCTCCATAGCACCCTACTCCCCGTGAACCCTACTTCGAGTGTTTGTGATTCCTTTTGACGATGTTTGATTCTAGGCTTCCCATATTTGATCTTTGGTGATTTCCCCACTCATCCTCATATGTTTCCTTTTATTCTTATTCCAATATTCACTATGGTGGTTTAGTTTGGTATGGGTTGTGTTTTGTGTTTGGGCTACATTTTTTTGATTATTTGGATTAGTAGGTTTATTAGTGGTTTCTCATAGTACGGTTGTGGTTGGGGGATATTTCTTCTTCACCTTGCGGTGTGCAATGAGTTATAAAGATACATTGAGGTATGGAATCCATCATTTCTCTTTATTGTGTAGCATGTAGGGGTGGTTTATTCTCATGTTACTCTATAAAATATAGTTGTGATGGATTAATAAAAGATAAGTAATTTACAAATCGAAATTAAAGGGTAAAGGGGTTTTATTTTCAATTTTTTAAATCCTTATTATTATTTATGATATTATGATTGCACAAGATAGATGCTCCAATAAAAATTATGGCCAGTGGGGGATTTATTTACACTCAATGACGTGCTATGTGATTGCTGCTTTTGTTGTGATTATTTTGATATCACCCTAATATGGAAATTAGATAACCACTTACATTTTGATAAAAAAGTGGTTTCCCTTGGATTATGGTTTGTTTGATAAAGCCCTTAAAAAATAAAGTGGAATGTGATCAAGGACCCTTTGTAAATATGTAAAATGATATTGATTTGTTGTGATGTGTGGCTATTCTTGTGGGGTGGAAATGTGTGGTTGGGAAATGTGTGGATGATGGTTGTTAGATGTGATTTTGAGGCAGCGAGGTGGTTTGTTGGTGTGCTTTTTGGGTAGTGAGCTGGTTTTTTTGGTTGTGATTTTTGAGGTGGTGAGGTGATGGTTTCTTTCTGCTAAATGATTGGGTAGTGATGGAATAAATAATTTTTTAATAATGATTTGAATAGAATTGGTTGGTTTGGTTAATGGGATGGAATCAAATTATAATTAATTAAATGGTGGGTTGTGTGGTTAAGTGTCATTGATGCTAAATAATGAAATGAATTGGTTGGATAATGTGAATTTTTTGGAAATGTGAAATGAGGATTGTAGATTATTGTGTAGTTTTATGCATTTATAGGTGGAAATAATAGTGTTGATGTTGTGAGTTGGTTAGCGTTTAGTACTAAACCCATAGGTTGGTCTTATGTGTGTGGCTATATGTATGTACTTGTATATTATTCAAGATTTATGTATACACCCTACAAACATCAAGAACTATGTTTTGAAACCCAAATAGTCATGTGACCAATGTTTTTCCTATTATCCAGTGTGAAGGAAAGATGTTTGGGTACCCGCTCTTTCCCGCTCTCTCTTCCAGGAGAGGAAGGTATTTCATAGGTTGTGATGGATAAAGGTTTGTTAGTTCATTAGATGGTGGTTGTGGAAGCCCATGTTTTTTGGGGGTACATGTGACCATGATTTTGGGGTGGTGTCCCATGTGTTTTTCGTTGAGATGTGACCATGCTTGTTGGGTGGTGGCCCAAGTGTTTTTAGTAAAGGTGTGATATGATCATTCTTATGGGGAGGCTTTAGTTGGGGTCCGTGCATAGTAGGAGGGAAAAAAGTTTATGTCATACATGTTCATAATACCCTACTACTTTGGTTATGATAGTTATTATGATTTTATGGCCCTGGTGTCTATGGGCAAGATGTGATGTTACCGTGCTTGTGGGTCGATGTGGTATATGAAAGAGATGAGAGCACTGGTATGTTTGACGTTTGGGTGTGAGAGTGTCATACCAGCAAGAAAGTGGTGTGGGGTACCCTTTATTGATATTCTTCTATTCATATTATATTACATGGATTTAATTATTTTGTGAATGTGACTTGGTGAGTTTTGGGGTGGATTGTTGACCTATTTAGGTGCTATTGGTTCTATTATTTTTCATGCCTATGTGTTTGAAATGAATTTTAATAATGGAAATGGTTATTTTTTGTGTGTTTTTTTAATTTAATACATCTTAGAAAGGCTGTTATGGGTTGTTTGAAAGGTGTGAAATATGTTTTCAAAGTCACTAGAGGTGCGAATGGGTTTGGGTGTAGGTTTTAAAAAGGAAACATAATAATTTTTCATGTTTGGATTGTTGTGAATTTTTAAATATGGGTTGTAAGTTTCTCAAATTATGAAAGGCATGTTTTTAAATTATTCTTGTTTTATGTTTGATATTATAAATGGGGATCGACCCATGAAGTTGGTTTATTACCTATATACTCTTCTTCTATTTCATAAAAATGGAATTTTTCAAATGTGTGGGTAATGGAAAATGCCTTTGAAAGGGGTTTCAGTGTGAGTAAAAATAGAAAATGGTTTTTTATAGAAAATAGAGATTTCCATGAAATTATAGGCTTTGATTTGAGGAGGAGTGGGGCTCATAGAGCCTTATTTGGATTGTTTTATACTTCAATGAGAACAGAAAATTATTTAAATGATGTATTGGAAATGTTTTTATGGTGTGATTGTGATTCTAATAAATTTTTAATTTATATTAAGAAAGGATTTATGAAATTTGAACTGGATTGGAATTATATTCTATTTTTTATATTAAATGTCTTTATTACACTTTATATAGTGTATCTTTTAAATATTTTTTAACCCTCTTGATTTACGCTTGAACATTTCACCCCTTTGTGAAGGTTTTTTTATCACTATTTGATACTTGTATCCCCTCATGTGTGAGTTTCTTAACACTATGGGATTTTTGTTTATCCCTTTGTATGGGAATATGATTTTTTATAGAATGGATGTAAGAGGTGTCTGTGGATATTAGTTACAAGTTTGGGGAAGGTGAGGGATAGTTATTTCATATCCTTTAGATGTTCATGATAGAATTTATGTTCATTAACCTCAATTTTCTATTTCTTATGTTAATTTGGGTAGCAAAACCTATGATACTCCACAGTAATTTCGGATAAACCTAGGTTATCTGTCTCCCCCAAAAACCCCTTTGTGTTTTTAAATGTATCTACAATATTAGTTTTCTCATCAAAATTGTATACTTGTTTTCATTTTATTTGAGTTTGGTCACTAGTTTTGGGTTGTTTAATGTGATTATTTTATTATGAATGAGGCAGACAGTAGGGGTGGTTAAAAGGATGTTTAATGTTTTGCTACAAGGGTGGTGGGTGGTATAATTATTGGTAAGGGGGCTGGAAAGTGTGTTTATTTTGATGGGGGGGTCTATCCTGGTTCTATTGATTACCAAATCTTTATTGGAAATGGTTAGGCTCTATCAATCTCTATTTTTATAAGGAATTTGTTCTATTCTACTGTATTTTGAAGTCTTCTTTTGTGTATTTGAATCATAAATAATAATATTTGAGATTTAAATATTATGGAGATGAATAAAGACTGGATGGATGTTAATCATTTGACAATACAGTATCATAATGGAGTGAAAGAGTTCATCAAGTTTGCAAAGGATCATGAAAATGATCCTTATCAAATCCTTTGTCTATGTTTAAATTTTTGTTATTCTATAATAATTACTCAAAAAAAGTTGGAAGAAAATTTGATATGTCACGAAATATATCAGAGTTATAAATGTTGGAATAAACACAGAGAAAAAGAGAATATTGCAACTAGGTGGGATAAAACTACATTTTATGGATCATCAGATATGATTACAAATATGGATAATGAAGAAGACAGTATGGAGGATGTGATTACAAATTTCAATGATGATGAAGATTGTATTGAGAAAATGATAAGGACAAATGAAGTTAAACTCCATGATTGCCCAAAATTATTTGACAAGTTAAAGAGTTGTGCAAAGATGTCATTGTATGTTGGTTTCACTAAATATACAACATTGTCAGCTATACTGAAGTTTTATAAATTGAAAGCAGGAAATAGATGGAGTGATTTATGTTTTACGAAACTACTTGGTCTCTTGAATGGCATGCTTTTGGAAGATAATGAGATCTCAAGCCGAACATATGAATCTAAACTAATGCTACGCTCGATGGGTATGATTTCTGAAAGAATACATATCTTCCTGAAAGACTGTATATTGTTTCTCAAGGAGAAAAAATTAGTTATAGAATTCCCCAACTGTGGTGTTTCTCAAAACAAGAAAGATGAATCCGGTCCAACGAAATTTTTATGGTACATTCCAATCATTCCAAGGTTTAGGCATCTACATGGAAGTGAAGAAACTGCAAGAAAATTATCATGGAATGAAGATAAAATAAATAAAGATGGAAAATTACATCACCCAACCAACTCTCCTCAATGGAAGAGAATTTATCATGAGTATCCTGAACTTGGAAATGATCTAAGAAACCTTCGTCTTGCGTTATCTACAGATGGAGTGAATCCTTTTGGTTTTCAAACCTGCACTCATAGTACAGGGCCTGTTATGTGGGTAAAATAAAACATGCCACCCTGGTTATGTATGAAATAGAAATTCATCATGTAATCTATGCTTATATCAGGACCAAAACAACCAGGTAACAATATTGATGTTTATTTGGATCCATTGATTGAGGATTTGAAGTTATTGTGGGATTCAGGTGTTATGTTGTATGATGCTTATAAAAGTGAATACTTTACGTTGACAGTGATGTTTTATGGGACGATAAATGATTTTCCTACTTGTGAAAATTTTTCAGGCTATAGCATTAAAGGAACTCAGTGGTGTCCCATGTGTGAAGAAGATACGGAATCATTTAGGTTGAAGCATTCATCGAAATCTGTGTTTCCAGGACATCAGAGATTTCTATGCTGTCAGCATAAGTACCAATCTAAGACGACATCATTCAATGGAAGTTTAGAATAATGCACAACACCATCTCAACTAACAGGTGATCAACTGTTTGAGAAAGTAAAAGATTTGAACACTATTTTTGGTAAACCATTTTTGAAAAACATTATGAAAATCAATTGAAAAAAGAGGTCAGTATTTTTTTAATTACCATACTGTAATTGTTTGTACATAAGACATTTTCTTGATGTGATGCATGTGGAAAAAAATGTATGTGAAAGTGCTATCAGAACATTTCTAAATTACCCTAGCAAAAAAAAGGATGGAATTAAGGCAAGGTTGGACATGGTTGACATGGGAATACAAGAAGAGTTGGATCCTATAAATAATGAAAATTGAATGTTTCATCCTCCAGCTGCTTACACTCTTTCCAGAGAGGAGATATATCAGTTTTTCAACTTCTTCAATGATGTAAATGTTCTAGAGGGGTATTCATCAAATAACAAGAACATTATGTCAATGAATAATTTGAAGTTAAAAGGTTTGAAATCACATGAATATCATTTTTTGATGTAAGATTTAATTCCTATAGCCTTAAGATTGATTTTCCCCAAAAATGAACATCATACGTTAACCAAACATTGTTTCTTTTTCAAATTTATATGCAGTAAAGTTTTAGACCTGACAAAATTTCCAGCTATGGAAAAAGAAATTTTCATCGTATTATGTGATTTAGAAATGTTCTTCCTCCCATCATTCTTTGATATGATGGTTCATTTGATGGTTCACTTGGTGAGAGAGATTCAACTTTGTGGTTCTGTGCACTATAGATGGATGTACCACGTTGAACGGTAAATGAATATTTTGAAAGGGTATGTCAAAAATAGAAGTCGGCCAGAGGGTGGTATTATGGAGAAATATATTGTCAAAGAAGCTATTTAATTCTATACCAAATACCAATCTGATGTGTAAATCATTGGTCTCTCAAAATCTCATCACACTGGACGCGTTGAGGGTGAGGGAATTTCTGGAAGAGATGTTGTGACAATCAATATTACATATCGGGAGTAAGCCCACCATTATGTTTTTTATAATAGTTGGGAGTTTTCTCCATATATTGAAACCCAAAAAGAAATTCTTAGGCAGTTGAATCCATAAAAGGTTGAAAAATTGATATCAAATAAACATAATCACTAGTTTATAGGATGGTTTTAGGACCATATTTTTAAGGAGTTATATGAAAATCCAAATTCAATTTTAGAACAACTTCGATGGATAGCTGCTGGACCAAGTGTGTATTTATTATCTTCCAATGGTTATGTAATTAGTGGTTATAAACTCTATACATATGAAAAATATAAATATAGCTCCATAAAAAACAATGGAGTTACACTTGTGGCTGAATCGATGCATGTTTTTGGTAGTAAGGACAAAAATCCAATTTATGTGAATATCTCATACTTTGGCATTATCAAACAAATATGGGAGTTGGATTATATGACATTTAATTTGCTGATTTTCCAATTAAAATGGGTTGATAACAATTGTGGTGTTAAAATAGATGAATTGGGATTTTTGAAAGTTGATTTTAGTAAATAAGGTTACAAAGACGAATAGTTTATAATGACATCACCAGAAGTACAAGTATTTTATGTTCCAGATCCTGAAAACTGAAAGTGTTCGATTGTTCTGTTATCGTCCAAATCTACTGAAGGATCCTATGAAAATTCAATTGAGGACGATCCTTTCATTGGTACGTCGCAATAATTTCATAGTGGTCCGAATGTAGATGACATTTTGCATGTTATAGGAGACAACAATTAAGGGATTTGGAAAATCGATAGAGGTGTAAAATCCCTTTAGCCTTTGAAAAAAGAAATAGAGTTCAATAAACATGTAATATTTTATTTCTAATATAGATCTTGTTATCTCATGTTATTATCTTATCATTACTGAATTTATGTAATCTAAATTAACTATTCAACCCCTTGCAGATAATGACTTATGCACATTCTGGTGCTCCTAACCTCAAGGCTGAATAGGTCTTTCAAGCTGTTGTTGCTGCTGTTTCTCACAGTGCAGTGCAAAAACAAGTTTCTGAACCTGTTGTTGATCCTAGTGTTGAGGTCTAACAACCATCAGAGCGTGTCATTGCTAACATTTCATATGAACATATTGATGATGTTGATATCAATGAAATGGTTGGGGATGAAGGACCAACATTTCATAAAACACAGGTGCATCATAGTTTGATGGTGTTAGCCAAATTTATTAAGGATTAAATCAAAGGCATCAAATTTGATGTCGGATGGATTGGATGAGGCCAACATGTGAATCCCAACAAGGATATGTTCAGTAGTTACATTATAATTGTCACTCGGTAATGTGTTTCGATTGATATAGATTCATCTCACCATGTTGTGTCAGGGCTGAAGGTTGTAATCTGGGAATAAATTACGGTAACATTATGATATTATTTCTTTAATTTTCAAGAAAATAAACTATTGAAATAGTGTCTTACTATTCTCAATCCCTTGGATAGTAAATTTATAGTAGATGATTCACAAAACAATTATGTACTAAGGCTTGCAGGAAGGATTCATCGAGGTTTTTGCACTATTATTACAAAATGTCACCTAAAAGATTCGAAAGGTAAAATAAACCCTCACCCACCCCTTGTCCATGCTCACCTGATATCCCAAGAAGCATGGGATGTATTTATTGGCCGTCGTGGGGTTGAGGAGTTTCAGGTTCATTGTTGCTGATAATACTTTGTTTTTGGATACATGTATTCATCACTTTTATTGTCATTATTTCATTTATGAAATAGAAACTCGGTACTAAAAATAAAGAACATGCATCAAAACCAACATTCCCCTATCATAAAGCAAGGACGGGGTACGCTTCACAAGAAAAGAAAATAGTACGTATTTTAAATTTACAGTAATATTGTAATGTTCCAAGAAATAGCATCATAATTATCTTTCTATATTTTTATGTTTTTTTGAGTCAAAAGACAAAGAAACATTCATCCCACATCATGTTCTATGGAAGGAGGCACGTTTGAATAAGGAAGGGAAGTGAGTAGACGAAAACACACAAAAAGTGTCGGAAATATGTGTAAGTATAACATGATAAATATTATTGTTTTAAATTTCTATTACATAATAATAGTTACTTATTTTCTTATATCTAACAGTCAATGGAATCAGCTACTCCTATAGAAGATGCAGACCAAATATCGACGGCTTTGGCGTGGCCAGAACAATACGGTCGTGTTATAGGTGCAGGGTTTGGGGTGACACTCCGATCATATTATGAGAAAAAAACAAATGGATGATATAAATGATGAAATGAAACAAATGGGAGAAAGACTAGAAACTCTTGAAGGGCGATTTTAATGGTAGGGAGAGTTGCTATAATCTTTTATGGGTGAGAAGCAAGGAGAAGACACAACTCAGGAACAACCAGTGCGTGAAGATCCCACTCCACCTCTCACCAGCTTTGAGGTGGGCCATTCCCCCCAAAGATCTCTCTTAGTTGTGGTAATCAATATTCTAATAATTGTTCCCAAGAAATGTGAATCAAACAAACACTGATACTTTTCCTATACTGATCTTATATAGGGTGATAATGACTGTGATTTATATCTGTCAACACCCACCAATCACTTTGTAGCGAGGGTTACGGTGTTCAACATCCTAGAGTAAAAACTACATAATAGACCACTTCCAACAGATCATCTAAAAGTGACGATTACTATATCTCATGATCCCAATGTAGAGCTACCTATTCTTCTTCATGACGATGATATTCGTACAGTTGAAAAGGATATTGGGACATTCATTGAATGGTCGTCACAACTTCTAAGAATACATGTGGACAAAGAGGTATTTACTTCTATTTTTTTTTTCAAGATAAACCTTTAATAATTAATAAAAAAAGTTATGAACCAATGAATTTTATTATAGATTGAGAAATAGTAGGGGTGACAAGAAATGTGGGCTCAAAAGAATCTAAAGGATCGACCAACCGATCCAAAAGATCTATTGAAAGTACAATAACATTTCTTGTTCTCTATCCACATTTATTAGCATTAAAGACTCATGTGGATACAATGCTAAAAGTGGTATTAGTCATATAGTTATTTCAGAAAATAATATATATGGAGAGGCAATTCAAGATTTCTTTGTAACTAAAAATGTAAATGACATCCTTGAATACTGTTGGCTAGGCATCACAGTTGTAAATTTATATATTAGGTATGTTTTCATGAATTGATTTTCTAAAAGAATATATAATGTACTAATTATGACCAAATGAATTTTATATTATTGGTAGGAATATATATGAAAAACAGTTGATGGAATTTTCCCATAATCCAAAATTCAGACTCATTAGTCATCATACCACATCAACACAACTAACGAAATTAGAGCCATCACAAAGGGATGAAATAGTGAAAGTCTTGCTGAAAACATTTGAAAGCAATATTACAGATGAGAGACTCTTCCTAATACCAACCATTCAGGGGTAAAACTCTACAATTAATTCATATCAATTATATTTTCACTTCTTTTATTACTTATTCCTTTTTGTGTTTTTAGGAAACATTGGCTGCTAATTGCGGTGAACTTGTATACTCCAAATATTTAGTTTTTAGATTCAATGAAAGGATATCCAACAAACCGATCACACATGATGGAGTTTGTGAATCTATAAGAGACTACATCCTAAGTTTTAGGTCTAAACATCAAGTTATATAATTTATATTATCTTTTTCTGAGGATTATATTATGATAGGGAAGTGTATAAATATTGTCTAAAAAAGAAATGAGGATAGGGGCTAAGAATAAAAAGGTGAGAAAGTACTACGTCTGGAAAATTATTAGGGTATATATAATAAAATTTAATTATCAAAACACATATCAAAACAAGTTACTTATTCTCATAATGATCAAATTTTTTTGTGTCGAAAACAAAAAAATGATAAAGATTGCGGTTATTATGTTTGTAAATTTATGAGAGAGGTAATTTTCCATCAACAAATAAGCATCCCTAAAGAGGTATTTTCAAAAAAAATACTATTTCATTTAAATTATTTATTAATTCTTTATTTATATATTTTGAAGTACTACTCTGATTGTCAAAAAGACTCATATTCACAAGATGATATAGATTTGTTCATAAACGAGTGGGCCGCAGACTTGATGGAAGATTGTACATGAATATCATGAAGATCTGACTTGTGGACATGTACAATTCACGAACATTTTTTAGACGGGTTCACGAAGATCAAAAGATGAAACATTTTTGTATGTTAATGTTCATAGGAAAATTGTAATTCTTATTAAATAAAACATCTTTTATCCAATGAGTCATTTGTCCATTTTAATAGATAAAATGCACCAACAACATGCAAGAATGATGAACCACTTTTCTTTGGGATTTGGATAAGAAAAACAAATAAAATATCCAAAATACCTTAATATCATGCATGCCCACTCACATTCAAATAAAAGATGAGTAAACATCTCCATCCTAAATTGATTGTAGTATGAGAATCGAGATGCCAAATGGATTCCCATGAGTTAAACATTTTTATTGGTAGAAATTTTATGTTTTTTTATTATCCACAATAAAAAATTGAACATTGTTGGAACCTCCTTCCTCCATAGGGTCTCCCCTCCCCACATCCATGTTTTCAATTTAGAAAAATGAACCATGGGTCATTTTTGATGTGTACGAGTCAACCCCAACTCAATCTGAGGTATGGTGTGACTGGTATCACTCAAAGTGTCTCTATTTGGTTTAAAATGGACAGAGCTTTAAGTGAAAACAACAACTGACATACTGAAAACCAACCAAATGCATTTTTATTGTGTTGATACATTAGGCCAATGATCCATGGGTCATGTGTGAAGTGTATGAGTCAACCCTGCCTCAATCGGAGGCATGGTGTGGACGGTATCACTCAAAGTGTCTCTCTTCTGTTAAAAATGGACATAATTTTAAGTGAAAACAACAATTCATGTAACACCCCAAGCTTCAATGGTACGTTTCTCTTTGAATAATACAATAACTTGTGTTGAATGGAACTTCGAGTTCAAACACACCACAACCAATCAAACAAGCCGTTATGAATAGTAATAACCACTTTTTGAAATTTTATAAATTGTATCCTTCAAAATGGACTTCATTTTGGATTCCAAATATTGGAATTAGCTTAGTGTGATTTTTTGGTATTTATCTGCAAATTTTCAATTTTTGATTAATAGTGAAAAACACTGAGTTATTGTTTTAAACAAACTTTTTATTTAAATAATTATTTATTTTATTTAAATTTAATTAAGGTAAAAATAGATACATAATACCTATATAAGTTCAATTTAATTCATTGGAGTCATTTTATAATAAGTTTAGATATATAAAAAAATTATCAAACTTTTTACCATCTTTAACCCACCTCCTAGGAGCATGTGCAAATTTGCATAAAACTTAATTTTACCGCTTCTGTGAGTTGAATTACAAAAATTCGAGAGACACGGTTAATATCAATAAGTAAATTTTCATTCAACAAGATGAAAATGATTTTTTTTTTGAATGGTAACTTTTGACTTTTATTTACCACAGTCAAAAGTAAATAGGGTAATTAAGGGTAAAAATGATATCATAATTACCCTAAAACATGTCCTAATACTATTGGATAAGTATAATTCGGCCAAAAACAACCTTATGAAAAAAATATGATCCTATTTGGTCCACTTGGATTAGATTAGGACATTTATTATTATTTTAGTTAAAGAAGAGTTAAAAGAGTTAAATTCAAAGTTTAATAACAAAAACCATTTTTAATATAGGGTTAGACACAATATAAGTTAGCCTATAAATATTCTCTACAAAGATAAAAATATTTCCTAAATAGTGGTATTTTATTTATAATTTTTATACATTAAATAATTTAATTTATTTATGACACATTGATGATGCAGTAATTACCTTATTAATGAAATATTAAAATAATTAATATTATAAATAGTTAAATAAATGTAAATTGAGACTTATGATGAATTTAAAATAATTTTATAGGTTATTATTACATGTTAGGGTTGGTTAAATAAATTTTATTCGAAGTGATAAATTATTTATGGATTTCAAAAAAATGAAATACTAAATAGTGTCAAAATTGACATAATTGAGTTTTTAAAAAAAATACTATATTATTAATTGATATAATATTATTAAAAATATAATATTCGGACAAAAAACTTAGATAAGGTTATATATATTAATAATGAACCTCACGGGGTTCTCTTGGTTTGTTATAGTAAGTTTATTTACCATATAATATAAAAATACAAAGAGACATGGTAAATGTCAAACTATTTAACTAAGAGTTAAATCTAATGGATAAGGTTAATATGATGATGTAAACCTGTCTAAAACCTATTGGTTGAGACTTTTTCGACTCATCCCCTCCTTAGCCTCTAAATAATTCATTTTTGAGACATTAGAAACTGAAAATTATTTTATTATAAAAAAATATTTCAAGCTTTTCCTAAAGTGACCCTCACCTCTCTTATAAATGGTCACTTACCCTTCTCTTAATTTCACACCACCAAAGACATTTGGATCGGACAAACCCTACACAAATATCCTCAAAACTTCCATAAATTCAACCTAGAGGCCTTACTTTGATCATAAAGTCAACCTAAGAATCCCTTTTGATCAAATCAAAAGGAAACACCAGAAGTAGAGGTAATAATTTCACCACCCACTTTCAAGTTCTTGTCTTCTTTCACTTCCTCTTCCTTTTTTGTTTCCATACCAAAATAATAAATCTTGTACCTTATACATACTGTGATGTTATTAAAAATATGTTACAACCATATTAGTTATTCAATCCATCCTACAAATGACAAACTCAGCATACGTGTGTACGTATGGCTTACCGTCTCCAAGTCGTAGTGTAGTTTGTTATTCAAACATTTCATTTTTTGGATGGGTATAATAACGATTATAACTGATATAAATAATAAAAATAACATATTAATTATTCTGTATATTTGATATACCATCCAATTACATATGATTTCTCCATCAATATAATGATATTTTCGCTCGTGCGTACGTACAGATTACCGTCTCCACGAACGTGATGAGATTCATTCCCCATCATAATCATTCAAGAATAATTTTCATTTTATGATTAAAAATAATGTTTATGAACATAATATCATTATGTATATGAATCAAATACATCCTATTCATAACAAAGATGGCTTATGTAACCAAGCATATAAATTAAAACGAATTAGTTAACACCTAAAACGATGATACTACTAAAATATTATTAACAAAGAAATATTATAAGATCATATATGATATCATATTTAAATATATGGTTCTTGTATAATTTAATAACAATGATTTAACTATTATAAAATAGATTAATTTACCCTCGACCAAGGAAAAGTAAAACGGTAAGGGTTAATTTCATAATCCCTTTATTATCTAAGGTTGTTATTACGTAAGGATCTACTGGGAGCTCTTTACCATCCACATCTGTGTTTTCTTATTAATGTATTTCAAAACATATTTAATGTTTAGTATAATATGGGTTAAATTAATTATACCATTATTTGAACTTATATGTTTTGAAAGTAATATTTTTTTCATTTTCCAAAAAAGGTACTTTATTACCTTTTCAACAAAATTAAAGTAAGAATATCTTTTTTAACTTATACGGTGGGTGTGGCTTTTTTCCGCCATTATAACATTATTGAAGATTAACGTACAAGATTATAATAATATTTTCAAAATAAAGGTTTAATTTTATAATTATGTGACTTTTAAATGATTTCAAAAAAGTAAAGAGATATTTCTCTCAAATAGTTTTGATTTCATCTATGCCAACATCCTTTGATAGATTTTACACTTGTTTGGAATTTATTTATTATGATAAAAATATTCCATATTGTATTGAAGGTTTTGTGATATTTTTTACTGTGGATGTGTTATTTTTATACCATTCATGGTTTATGGATTAATTATTGACATTTTGTATGCTAGTTTTAATACGAATGTTTATGTTATGTTTAAACCTTTTCATATAATGAATGCATTGGACTTTTAAGTGACGGTTAGAGCCCACTATATCTCCTCGATGCATCGGTAGGTATCATGAGACAAACTAGTTTCTTAGAACAAGGCCTTGGCAAAATCGCATTTGTAGTCTTGGAACAAGGCGTTGACTATGTGGTTATGAAGTCTGGCATTATGCATTTCATCATTATGAAATTGGATATTGAAATTGCATGTGATCATTCAACTAGTAGAATATCCATGTGAATAAGTGAATGGAATTATTTGATTTTCTATTTTCCCTATTATGCTGAAGTTTAAGTTTTAGAGGCTTTTGTTTTACTCTTATACATTGCCTTAAATGTTTATGCTTATTTATGAAAGTTTCCGCTATATTGTTATCCTTACTGAACATCTAAACTCACCCCTTTCTATGTTTTATTTTTCCCAGAAGGTGAGAAAGCATTTAATGGTTGACCTTAAAGGATAGGCTAAGGATATAAGTGTGTTTAAAGGGGATAAAATTTAGTTTATGTTTTTATTTCATGATGTAATGTAAAACTTATGAATATAACAGGTACTTCCAAGGATACTAAACTAATCAGTCTTTCAGGACATGATTATTTGTATCATGCCATTTTTATTTAATAATGCACCAACTCTAGGCAACTTGGGTTGGGGAGTTATAGTTGGTATCAGAGAAAGTTTTGTAAAAACCTTGGAAACTATATTTAGACACACTCTGATTAGAGAACACTATCCAAAGATAGAATTTGTGGAATAGTATTGAAGAACTTCCTATAATTTTGGTACTATAGAGATTTTGTGAGTTTTCAAAGAACTTGTAGAGACCCATAGCTTCACATACATAGACATTACATTAATTTTGTGTAATACTTAATAGATAACAAAAACAAACACCCAAGGACCTTAATAGTTTAGTGTATTTGGATACTTGGAACAAAATCTTCTAATCTTGGTGAAAGATCTTCAACATCTCCCATAAAGATATTCCCTTTTTTTCTTACCTAAAACCTTTCTTTATATCCTAGGGAAAATAAAACATATAAATGGTGATCTCAAATGCTCGGTAAGGGTAAGCATGGAGAAAATAAAACAAACCATATACATTTGAACTTCAAAACATGAACATAAAGTTTAAACATCAAAATCTTGAGTCGTGAAATAAATCTTGGCAGTACGTAAGGCATAGATCATAAAGTAACATCAATCATGATAAAAGAGCATGGGAATACAAAATTTAATTGTGGAAAACCATTAATCACTTGATATGATTTCCACAGTATCCAAGGAATTTCTCTTAAGACCATATTAGTGGACACAGTCTCTTACTGAATGGATTTCACTCCTCATTACAGTCTTGTATTACTGAACTGGATTAACTTGTCATTTCATCCATGTCTATCTCATGAGATATAAATATTTAAACAATTCATTGGAGGGAGATATAGGTCCCACCCATCTCATAATGAAATCATTCTTACGTGTGCCACAACATAAACATAAATCATTCATCATAACCCAAAAAATAATTTGGGTTTCATAAACATCATTCTATCATAACATAATCCATATAAAACAAATCAATATCATTTCATCATAATAAAAGTGAAACCATTTAAATCAAAGATACATTATTCTTGAAACATACACATATTAAATAATGTATTCTTATATGGAAACTGGTTTTGATAAAACACTTGAAATGAATTCTTGATGAAAATATCCTTTATTATTTAAAATCATTTTCTTTTCACATAATTCCATGAAATTTTAAAAGAAAATATTTTTTTTGAAAATAGTCAGGAAATATTGTAGGGGAATCTTCATGAAAATCAGGTGTTATGAAACCGTAAAAATCTGTTCATGTCGTAGAGGTTAAAAACATTATCCTCGTACTTTTGCTGGAAAAGTCAAAAAGTACCTTATATGGTAAACAAAGGAAAGATTCCTTCCATACAATGTGGTAAAAGTCAACAAAGGGTAAAAATGAATTTAAAAAAACATGTAAGAATAGTAAAAATCTTATGAAAAAATTTTTATAAAACATGGACATGGATGATAAACATAATCCCAATAAATACTTACGAATAAACAATCTCAGATAAGAATGAGATTGAAATAATTATCCCTTAAATTAGGTCTGATTTGCTTCATACATATCCGAACCTCCTGTATAATGATTTAAATAATGTCATTTACTTATTACCGAATCATAATCATTGTTATTATATCATATATGGTTAACTTATGACTTTATATTACCCGTTCTTTTGTAAAATCCATGTTAAAGCAGCGTTTTCGGTAAAATCATTTTATTTATCAGACATGTTTGGACTTGTTGTTCTTGATATTATTATTACTTATATCAGGATTTAATTACTTCCAGAATGTAAATAATGATTTTTATATCATATATATTCAGTATATATATATATATAATTGATAGATGAATGAAATGAAATAAACCGTTCATAGAGATGGTAGGTCGTACATACGCATGAACGTTGTTTTCCTTTCCTTATTGACTTTAATGGAAGAAAGTAGATGACATATATATATATAAATAAATCAAGTAGCTTAATTATGTCACATATTTCATTATTTTTAATTATATATACTTTATAATCATTTTTTAATGGTTAACATGGATAATGGATCTCATCGCGTCGTGGAGACGCTAATCCGTTTGTACGCAAGGGCGATGATATCGTTCACTGAACCGAATTAACTTGCCGTACCATCCATGTTTATCTCATGAGATATAAATCTTTACCCAAATCATTGTAGGGATATATAGGTCCCACCCATCTCATAATGAAATCATTCTTACATGTGCCACAACATAAACATAAATCATTCATCATAACACAAAGAATAAAATGGGTTTCATAAACATCATTACATCATAAAATAATCCATATAAAACAAATGGATATCATTTCATCATAAGAAAAGTGAAACCATTTAAATCATATAGACATTATACTTGAAACATACACATATGAAATAATGTCATCTTAGATAGAAAATGGTTTTGATAAAACACTTGAAATGAATTCTTGATGAAAATAGCCTTTCTTGTTTAAAATCATTTTATTTTTAAAAAATGCCATGCAATTTTAAAAGAAAATGATTTTCTTGAAAATAGTCATTAAATATTTTAGAGTAATATTCATGAAAATCAAGCATTATGAAACTGTAAAAATCCATTCATGTCGTATAAGTTAAAAAAAACTTTCTCCTTGTACTTTTTCCGGAAAAGTTAAAAGGTACCTTATATGGTAAACAAAGGAATGATTCCTTCCATACAATGTTGTAAAAGTCAAAAAAGGGTAAAAATGACTTTAAACATACATGGAATAATAGTACACATCTTATGAAAACATTTTAAGAAAACATGGACAGGGATGATAAACATAACCCCAGTAAATACTTACAAATAAACAATCTCGGATAAGAATGAGATTGGATTAATTATCTCTTACCTTAGGTCCAATATGCTTCATACGTATCCTAACCTCCTGTATAATGATTTAAATAATGTCATTTACTTATTATAGAATCATATTCATTGTTATGATATCATATATGGTTCACTTATAACATTATATTACCCGTTCTTTTGAAAATTTCATGTTAAAGCAGCGTTTTGGGTAAAATCGTTTTATTTGTCGTACGTGTTTGAACTTGATGTTCTTGATATTATTATTACTTATATAATTATTTACTTACTTCCTGAATGTAAATCATGATTTATATATCATATATATTCAGTATATACATATCTAATAGATAGATTAATGAAATAAAATACATCATTCATGGAGACGTTAGGCCGTACGTACAAATGAACGCTTTTTCCCTTTCCTTATTGACATGAATGGAAGTAAGTAGATGACATATATATATATACATAAATAAATTATCTTCATTATGTCACATATTTCATTATTATTTATTATATATACTTTATAATAATTCTTGAATGGTTAACATGGAGAATGAATCTCATCGCATCATGGAGACGGTAATCCGTACGTACGCACGAGCGATGATATCATTCCCATAATTATTGAATGGAATTGGAGTGGATGATATAATATCTCAGAAAAAGTATGATTTTATAATAACCATATATAGTTATTCTTTACACCATTATACCCATCCAAGTAAGGTGGTGGTGGAAAAACAGATTACACCACAGCGTGGAGACGGAATTTCGTACGTACGCACGCTCGGTGATTTCGTTTTCCGTAGGATCGATAGAATGTGAAATGGGGTTTCTTCGTTTTTATAATAACATATGAATATATTATTGATACATATTTTATTACTTTATAATTAAACAACTAAATAAGAAGAAGTTGAAGAAGAAAGAAACTTGAAAGAATCGGTAGAAGAGATTACATCTTCTTCGACGCACCTCTTTTAAGCTTCCTCTTAAGGCACTATAGTTGGTCTTTTGAGGAGACACGAACCTCTATAATGTTTCTAGGAAAGTTGATTAGGTAAATGGGAATGTGTTGGACGAGTTTTAAGGATCAAAATTATGTAAAGAGAAGAGGGAGGAGGTGCCCTTTTATAAAGGAGGAGAGGGTCACTTTTGGAAAAAAAACTTAAAATGTTATTTTATAATAAAGTCATATTCGGTTTATAATGGCTCCAAAGTGACATATTTAGAAGATAAAGTGGTTATGGGTCGAAATACTCTCAACCAATATGTTTTATACTAGTTTAGGTCACAATTTTAACCTTATCATTTAGATTTAAATTTAAGTTAAATATTTTAACTTTTACCATGTCTTCTTGTTTTCTTACACTATATGGTTAACAAACATACTATAACAAGACAAAAGAACCCCAAGTGGTTATTTATTAAAATATATAACCTTATATAAGTCATTTTTCTGACCCTTTGATTTTTAGAAATATAATAACAATTAATAATATAATATTTGTTTTAAAAACCATTTTATGTCAATTTTGACACTATTTGATAACTGATTTTTGGAAAAATCATAACAGCATGATTATTTCAAAAAAAGTTACCTTAATCAATAATAACATTTCATATTAACCTAAAAAATTAGTTTAATTAATAAAAAGTATCAAATTACATTTATTTGGGTGTTTATAACATCAATTATGTTAATATTTTATTAATAAGGTAATTACTGCATCATCATTGTGTCACAAATAACTTAACTTATTTAATGTATAAAAAGTATAAATAAAATACCATTATGTAGGAAATATTTTTATCTTTATAATTAATATTTATAGTCGAATTTATCTTATGTATAACCCTATATTAAAAAAAATTAGTTATTAAACATTGATTTTAACTCTTTTAACTCTTCCTTGAATTAAATAATAATTAATGTCTTAATCTAATCCAAGTGGACCTAAATGATAATATTATATTAATAAGGTGGTTTTTGGTCGAATTATACTTATCCAATAGAATTAGGACATGTGTTAGGTTAATAATAATATCATTTTTACCCATAATTACCCTATTTACTTTTAACCGTGGTAAATAAAAGTATGAAGTTAGTATTCACCAAAAATTATTTTTATCTTATTGAACCATATTTTACTCCTTGATATTAACCATGAATCTTGGATTTTTGAAATTCCACTCATAGAAGCTGTAAAATTAAGTTTTATATAAATTTTCAAATTATCCTAGGAGGTGGCTAAAAGACGGTGAAAAGTTCAATAAAATTTTTATATATCAAAAATTATTATAAAATGACTCCAATGAATTACATTGAACTTATATAGGTATTATGTATCAATTTTGAATTAAAATAAATTTAAATAAAATAAATAATTATTTAAATAAAAAGTCGGTTTTTAAATAGTAACCCAGTGTTTTAACTATTCATCAAAAATTAAAAGTTTTCAGAAAAATACCAAAAATTCACCCTAGCCTATTTTCAATATTAAGAATCCAAAAATGAAGTCCATTTTGAAAGATAAAATTTATAAAATTTCAAAAAGTGGGTATTACTATTCATAACGGCTAGTTTATATAATATTTTAATAATATCTCGTTGAGTGAAACCTGGTATTGCGTATTACACACGCTATTGAGGAAGGTTGCTCTGGCATGAAACACAAGCCTAGAATAGTGTTTGCATATACTAAAAGCTAATGTGGTGTTTCGTATATCTCAATTTAATCTTGGTGTAGCGTAGAACACAAGATATCAATTAAATTAAAAAATATTTTTCATAAAATCTCGGGGTGTTACATTCTACCCCTCTTAAAATGAATTTCACCCTCGAAATTCATCGGTGTTATAAATCATTTACTACTTGAAAGTTTCATTCATATAAACCCACATCATAAAAAGGAAAACTAAAACTTAATTTTAAAAAGTGAAGTATGAAACCTAACGGTTACCCAAATTAACTCATCACTGGGTTTCCACATAGGAGAACATAGGTGAAATATGGATATGGAAGAGAAATATAACTATAGTTTTTGGATGAAGAGTGGTAGAGAACATGGATTTGAAAAATACAACAATCACAAAGCCATAAATTTGTGATAATATAAGGTACTATCTGATTCATCAGATATGAGGGCACTATGACAACATTTTTGGTTTCAAGATCATTTCCCTAATGTTGAATATTTTTTTGAATTAAAAGAAATAAATCCTTGATTTTGGTACAATCTCACTGTTGTTTGTGCCTTGAACAATTTCCACTTCATCTCTTAAAGAAATGAAGTTGAATTTTTCTTCCGTGAAGTGTTAGCATATCATGTGATAGAATGATAGGTCATTCCATATGTCTCAAACATAAGGTTAGAAAAAGTTATATACATAAGTCCATCTATAGTGAGATTAATCTTATATAGTTCCTAAAATTGACTTATACTTCATCTATCATACCTTTTAATAAAATAAAACTAGTTTCTACTGACCAGGGACTTCCTATAGGCCATTGGTAGGTGATAAAGGCATGTCGCACTTCGGCTGTGGGTTTGATTCCGGCATCATTGTCCAACGCGACGGATTGTCACCCATACTGAAGGTTTTACTTTTTCTAAAAATACATTATTATAACATTCCATCAATAATATAGATAAAATTTCAAGCCTTAAACAATACTAACTTATGTCCAACATAATCCATTCCAATCTTTAGGCTTATCCAAAATACTTCTTTCCAGTCTCATATTATAGTGAAAAAGATTACAAGAGAGGTCATATAACAAGAATGTGAATACCATCATTTATCCCCCATATATAATGAGATATATCTTGTTGGTTACATTCCAAACATGTGAATACCTTAATCATGTATTCTCTTGAAAAATGAATACCCATTGAACCTTACTGAAAACATGAATGCTATCAAAAGTTAACTCTTTCCTCATACCAAAATCCCAAAATTTCTATATACTCAAACCATGATATAACTTTGACCTTATATCAGTCATGTTCTCATGAATAATATCATACATATTATTTTCTCCTTATCCCTTCATTATGCGCATTTCATCTGCTTTCCAAAAATATTTCAATCACTTTTCATGGTTACCGGTACCATAAAATTTTTGAAAACCACAATAGACTAAAACAAAAATATTCCAGTATACCATAAAAGTACCTCAACAACATTATTCTTGAATAACAATACATAAACATTTCAATCCATCCTATTCAATGACTATCATGGAATAAGTCCTTCCTTGATTTAGAAGTAACCTCTTAGGTCAGGGCATTGAGTTGGGTAATGCTCATGTTCTCCACAAATAAGACATTGAAATCCATAACAGTTTGTCACTCTATGAACCTTTTCTCTACAAAGATAACATCTTCCCCTCCATTTGAGGTATTACTCAAGGTTCTTCTTCCCTTCTTCTTGATATGTAGAAATCTTCATCTTCTTTCCTCTATGTTCCTCTTCATGAGAATATGCATAAAAGTTCATCTTCCTCTTATTTGATGACTTAGTAATACCACCAAAGTTCACATTGTTAACCATATATCGTGATGACTGATTCGGCATAATCACAATATATTTCTCTCTAGGAATTACATGATTTTGTTGATCACAGATAGCAATTTGTCCCTCGGAATCAACGTTAACTAAATTCCTTCTTGTTTCCTCCATTGACTAAAACCAGAAACCATAGTGTAAGAAAAATTTATAATAATGAGGAACCACATAATCATTAAAAGTCACTTATGGGATGTATAACTTATAACACATTCTTTAATCCATGACACCTTAGGTTCACCCTAGGTTATTCATGATCATCAACATAACTCTAGGACTGTAACCTATAGTTATACTAGGGACACCTCTAGACATACCTAAGAAATATCTCTAGGGATTTCACTAAATTTTTCGCATCATAGTTTCCAAAGGTTAATTAAACCTTTCCTATTATACCAACTATAGAGACCCATATCTTTACATACATAGACATTAAATTACTTTTGTGTAATACTTAATACATAACAAAAAATTGACACCAAAGGACCGTAATAGTTTAGTGTCTTTGGAAACATGGAACATAATCTTCTAATCTTGGTGAAATATCTCCAACATCTCCCATAAAGATCTTCCCTTTTTTTCTTACCTAAAACATTTCTTTATATCTTGGGGAAAAGAAAACATATAAAGGGTGATCTAAAATGCTCAGTAAGGGTAAGCATGTAGAAAATAAAACAAACCATATACATTTTAACTTCAAAACATGAACATAAAGTTTAAACATCAAAATCTTGAGTTGTGAAATAAATCTTGGTAGTACGTAAGGAATAGATCATAAAGGAACATCAATCATGATAAAATATCATGAGAATAAAGATTTTAATTGTGGCAATCCATTAATAACTTGATATGATTTCCATAGTAGCCAAGTCATTGCTTCCAAGACCATCTTAGTGGATAAAGTCCCTTACTGAATCGAGTTCACTCCTCATTCCAGTCCTGTATCACTGAACCGGATTAACTTACTATTCTAGCCATGTCTATCTCATGATATATAAATCTTTACACAATGAATTGGAGGGAGATATAGGTCCCACCCATCTCATAATTAAATCATTTTTACGTGTGCCAAAACATAAACATAAATCATTCATCATAACCCAAATAATAAAATGGGTTCCATTAACATCATTCCATCATAACATAGTCCATATAAAACAAATGGGTATCATTTCATCATAAGAAAAGTGAAACCATGTAAATCATAAATACATTATACTTAATTCATACACATATGAAATAATGTCATCTTAGATGGAAAATGGTTTTGATAAAAAACTTGAAATGAATTCTTGATGAAAATATCATTTCTTCTTTAAAATCATTTTCTTTTCAAAAAATGCCATGAAATTTTAAAAGAAAGGGATTTTGTTGAAAATAGTCATCAAATATTTTAGAGTAATATTCATGAAAATCAGGTGATATGAAACCGTAAAAATCTATTCATGCCGTAAAATTTAAAAAAAACATTCTCCTCGTACTTTTGCTGGAAAAGTCAAAAAGTACCTTATATGGTAAACAAAGGAAATATTCCTTCCATACAATGTGGTAAATGTCAAAAAAGTGTAAAAATGACTTCAAAAATACATGTAATAATAGTACACATCTTATGAAAACATTTTTAGAAAACTTGGACATGGATGATAAACATAACCCCAGTAAATACTTACGAATAAACAATCTCAGATAAAAATGAGATTGGAATAATTATCCCTTACCTTAGGTCAGATATGCTTCATACATATCCAAACCTCTTGTATAATGATTTAAATACAGTCATTTACTTATTACAGAATCATAATCATTGTTATGATATCATATATGGTTCACTTATGACTATATATTACCCGTTCTTTTGTAAATTCCATGTTAAAGTAGTGTTTGGGTGAAATCGTTTTATTTATCGTACGTGTTTGGAATTGTTGTTCTTGATATTATTATTACTTATATCATGATTTACTTACTTCCAGAATGAAAATCATGATTTATATATCATATATATTCAGTATATATATATAATAGATAGATGAATTAAATGAAATACACCGTTCATGGAGACGGTAGGTCGTACGTACGCATAAACGTTGTTTTCCTTTCGTTATTGACTTTAATGGAAGTAAGTAGATGACATATATATATATACATAAATCAAGTATCTTAATTATGTCACACATTTAATTTTTATTCACTATATATACTTTATAATCATTCTTGAATGGTTAACATGGAGAATAAATCTCATCGCGTCGTGGAGACGGTAATCCGTACGTACCCATGAGCGATGATATCATTCCCATAATTATTGAATGGAATTTTAGTGGATGATATAATATCTCAGAATCAGTATGATGTTATAATAACCATATATATTTATTCTTTACACTATTATACCCATCCAAGTAAGGTGGTGGTGGAAAAACAGATCACACCACGGCGTGGAGACGGTATTTCGTACGTACGCACGCGGGGTGATTTCGTTTTCTGTAGGATAGATAGAAGGTGAAATGGGGGTGTTTCATATTTATAATAACATATCAGTATATTATTTATAATTATGTTATTAATTTATAATGAAACAACTAAAGAAAAAGAAGTTGAAGAAGAAAGAAACTCGAAAGAATCTGTAGAAGAGATTACCTCTTCTTCGACACACCTCTTTTAAGCTTCCTCTTAAGTCACTAGAGTTGGTCTTTTGAGGAGACCAGAACCTCTATAATGTTTCTAGGGAAGTTGATAAGGGAAATGGTCAGGGTTTGGCCGATCTCTAAGGCTCAAAATTGTGTAAAGAAAAGAGGGAGGAGGTGCCCTTTCATAAGGGGGGAGAGGGGCACTTTAGGAAAAACTTAAAATATTATTTTACAATAACGTCATTTTCGGTTTATAATGGCTCCAAAGTGACTTATTTCAAATATAAAGTAGTTATGGGTCGAAATAATCTCAGCCAATAGGTTTTAGACAAGTTTAGGTTACTATTTTAACCTTATCAATTAGATTTTACTTTAAGTCAAATAATTTAACTTTTACCGTGTCTTCTTGTTTTCTTAAACTATGTGGTTCATAAACTTACTATAACAAGCCAAACGAACCCCAAGGGGTTAATTATTAATATATTAAACCTTGTATAAGTCCTTTTTTCTAACCTTAGATTTTTAGGAATAGAATAACAATTAATAATATAATATTTGTTTTAAAAACTATTTTATGTCAATTTTGACACTATTTGGTAATTGATTTTTATGAAAATCATAACAGCATAATCAGTTCTAACAAAGTTAATTGAATAAATACTAACATTTCATATTAACCTAGAAAATTAGTATAATTAATAAAAATTCTCAAATTACATTTATTCAGGTGTTTATAATATTAATTATGTTAATATTTTATTAATAAAGTAATTACTGCATCATCATTGTGTCATAAATAAATTAACATATTTAATGTATAATAAAATACCATTATGTAGGAAATATTTTTAGATTTCTAATGAATATTTATAGTCGAATTTATCTTATGTATAACCCTATATTAAAAATGTTTTAGTTATTAAACTTTGATTTTAACTCTTTTAACTCTTCTTTGAATTAAATAATAATAAATGTCCTAATCTAATCCAAGTGGACCTAAATGATAATATTATATTCCTAAGGTTGTTTTTGGTCGAATTATACTTATCCAATAGAATTAGGACTCGTTTTAAGGTAATAATAATATCATTTTTACCCTTAATTACCCTATTTACCTTTAACCGTGGTAAATAAAAGTAAAAAAGTTACTATTCACAAAAAATTATTTGTGTCTTTTTGAACCACATTTTACTCTTTTATATTAACTGTGCCTTTCTGATTTTTGAAATTCCACTCACAGAAGTGGTAAAATTAAGTTTTATGTAAATTTTCAAATTCTCCTAAGAGGTGGCTAAAAGACGGTGAAAAGTTCAATAAAATTTTTTATATATCTAAAATTATTATAAAATGACTCCAATGAATTAAATTGAAATTATATTGGTATTATGTATCAATTTTGACTTAAAAAAATTTAAATAAAATAAATAATTATTTAAATAAAAAATCAGTTTTTAAATAGTAACCCAGTGTTTTCACTATTCATCAAAAATTGAAAGTTTTCAAAAAAATACAAAAATTCACCCTAGGATATTTTCATTATTCCAAATCCAAAAATGAAGTCCATTTTGAAAGATAAAATTTATTATATTTCAAAAATATGGTATTACTATTCATAAAGGCCAGTTTGTATAATATTTTGATAATATCTCGTTTAGTGAAACTCGGTATTGCGTATAACACACGCTATCAATGAAGGTTTCTATGGCATGCAACACAAGCCTACAATAGTGTTTGCATATACTGCAAGATAATACGGTGTTTCATATAGCGCAATTTAATCTTGGAGTAGCGTACAGCACAAGACATCAATTAAATTAAAAAATATTTTTCATAAAATCTAGGGGTGTTACATTCTACCCCCCTTAAAATAAATTTCACCCTAGAAATTAATCGGTTTTATAAATCGTTTACTACTTGGAATTTTCATTCATAGAAACCCACATAGTAAAAATGAAAACTAAAATTTAATTTTAAAAAGTGAAGTATGAAACATAATGGTTTCCCAAATTAACTCATCACTGGGTTTCCACATAGGAGAACATAGGTGAAATATGGATATGGAAGAGAAATATAACTATCATGTTTGGATGAAGAGTGGTAGAGAACATGGATATAAAAAATCCAACAATCAAAAAGCCATAAATTTGTGATAATCTAAGGTACTATCTGATTCATCAGATATGAGGGCACTATTACAACATTTTTGGTTTTCAAGATCATTTCCCTAATGTTGAATATTTTTTTTAATTAAAAGAAATACTTAATTGATTTTGGTACAATATCACTATTGTTTGTGCCTTGAACAATTTCCACTTCATCTCTTAAAGAAATGAAGTTGAATTTGCCTTTCGTGAAGTGTTAGCAGATCATTCAATATAATGATAGGTCATTCCATCTGTCTCAAATATAAGGTTAGCAAAAGTTATATACATAAGTCCATCAATAGTGAGATTAATTGTATATGGTTCCTAAAATGGACTTATACTTCATCTATCATACCTATTGATAAAATAAAATTAGTTTCTACTAACTAGGGGCTTCCTGTAGGCTAGTGGTAGGTGATAATGGCATGTCGCACTTCAGTTGTGTGTTCGATACCTGCATATTTTTCTGACGCGACAGGTTGTCGCCCATCCTGCAGGTTGTCCTTTTTCTAAACTACATTATTATAACATTCCATCAATAATATCGAAAAAAATTCCCACCTTAAGCAATACTAACTTATGTCCAACATAATCCATTCCAATCTTTAGGCTAATCCAAAATACTTCTGACCAATCTCATATTATAGTGAAAAAGATTACCAGAGAGGTCATATAACAAGCATGTGAATACCATCATTTATCCCCCATATATAATAAGATATATCTTGTTGGTCACATTCCAAACATGTGAATACCTTAATCATGTATTCTCTAGAAAAATGAATACTCATTGAACCTTAGTGAAAACATGAATTCTGTCAAAAGTTAACTCTTTCCTAATACCAAAATCCCAAAATTTCTATATACTCAAACCATGATATCACTTTGTCCTTATATCAGTCATGAGCTCATGAATACTATCATACATATTATTTTCTCCTTATCCATTCATTATGTGCATTTCATCTACTTTACAAAAATATTTCAATCACTTTTCATGGATATCGGTAACATAAAATTATTGAAAACAACAATGGACTAACGCAAAAATATTCCAATATACCATGAAAGTACCTCAAAAACATTATTCTTGAATACCAATACATAAAAACTTCAATCCATCATCTTCAATGATTGTCATGGAATAAGTCCTTCCTTGATTTAGAAGTAACCTCTTAGGTCAGGGCATTGAGTTGGGTAATGCCCATGTTCTACAAAAATAAGACATTGAACCCCATAATAGTCTGTCACTCTATGAACATTTTCTCCACACAAATAACATCTTCCTCTCCATTTTAGGTATTCATCAAGGTTCGTCTTCCCTTCTTCTTGATATGTATAAATCTTCATCTTCCTTATTCTATGTTCCTCTCCATGAGCACATGCATAAAAGTTCATCTTCCTCTTATTTGATTACTTAGGAATAACACCAAAGTTCACCTTGTTAATCATATATCGTGATGAATGATTCGGCATAATCACAATATCTTTCTCTCAAGGCATTACACGATTTTTTTGATCACAGTCACCAATCTGTCCATCGGAATCAACGTTAACTGAATTCCTTCTCATTTCCTCCATTGACTAAAACCAGAAAGCATAGTGTAAGAAACATTTAAAATAACAAGGAACCACATAATCATTAAAAGTCACTTATGGGTTGTCTAACTTATCACACATTCTTTAATACATGAAACCTTAGGTTCACCCAAGTTTATTCATGATCATCAACATAACTCTAAGACTGTAACCTATAGTTATACTAGGGACATCCCTAAACATACCTTAGAAATATCTCTAGGGATTTTACTAAAGTTTTCGCATCCTAGTTTCCAAAGTTTAACTAAACCTTTCCTCTGATTCCAAATGTAGATACCCATATATTTACATACATAGACATTACATTACTTTTGCGGAATACGTAATACATAACAAAAACAGACACCAAAGGACCATAATCTTCTAATCTTGATTAAAGATCTTCAACATCTCCCATAAAGATCTTCACTTTTTTTCTTACCTAAAACCTTTCTTTATATCCTGGGGAAAAGAAAACATATAAAGGGTGAGCTCAAATGCTCATTAAGGGTAAGCCTGGAGATAATAAAACAAACCATATACATTTGAACTTCAAAACATGAACATAAAGTTTAAACATCAAAATCTTGAGTTGTGAATTAAATGTTGGCAGTATGTAAGGCATAGATCATAAAGGAACATCAATCATGATAAAATAGCATGGGAATAAAACATTTTATTTTGTAAAACCATTGAGCACTTGATTTGATTTCCATAGTATCCAAGACATTGCTTCCAAGACCGTCTTAGTGGACAAAGTCCCTTATTGAATCGAGTTCACTCCTCATTCCAGTCCTGTATCACTGAACCAGATTAACTTTTCATTCCAGCCATGTCTATCTCATGAGATATAAATCTTTATCCAATGCATTAGAGCGAGATATAGGTCTCACCCATCTCATAATGAAATCATTCTTATGTGTGCCACAACATAAACATAAATCATTCATCATAACCCAATCAATAAAATCAGTTTCATGAACATCATTCCATCATAACATAATCCATATAAAACAAATGGATATCATTTCATCATAAGAAAATTGAAACCATGTAAATTATATAGACATTATACTTGAAACATACACATATGAAATAATTTCATCTTAGATATAAAATGGTTTTGATAAAACACTTGAAATGAATTCTTGATGAAAATATCCTTTCTTCTTTAAAATCATTTTCTTTTCAAAAAATGCCATGCAATTTTAATAGAAAAGTATTTTGTTGAAAATAGTCATGAAATATTTTAACGAAATCTTCATGAAAATCTGGCGTTATTAAACCATAAAAATATGTTCATTGCGTATAAGTTAAAAAAAACATTCTCCTCATACCTTTGCCGGAAAAGTGAAAAAGTACATTATATGGTAAACAAAGGAAAGATTCCTTCCATACAACGTGAAAAAGTCAAAAAAGGGTAAAAATGACTTTAAAAATACATGGAAGAATATTACACATCTTAAGAAAAAAAATTTAGAAAACATGGACATGGATGATAAACATAACCCCAGTAAATACTTACGAATAAACAATCTCAGATAAGAACGAGATTGGAATAATTATCTCTTAACTTTGGTCTGATATGCTTTGTATGTATCTGAACATCCAGTATAATGATTTAAATAATGTCCTTTACTTATTACATAATCATACTCATTGTTATGATATCATATATGGTTCACTTATAGGTTTATATTACCCGTTCTTTTGTAAATTCCATGTTAAAGCAGCGTTTTGGGTAAAATTGTTGTATTTATCGTACATGTTTGGACTTGTTGTTCTTGATATTATTATTACTTATATCATGATTTACATACTTCCAGAATGTAAATCATTATTTATATATCATATATATTTAGTATATATATATATATATAAAAGATAGATGAATCAAATGAAATACACTGTTCATGGAGACGGTAGGCCAAACGTACGCATGAATGCTGTTTTCTTTTCCTTATTGACTTTAATGGAAGTAAGTAGATGAAATATATATATATACATAAATCCAGTAGCTTCATTATGTCACATATTTCATTATTATTCATTATATATACTTTATAATCATTCTTGAATGGTTAACATGGAGAATACATCCCATCGCGTCGTGGAGACGGTAATCCGTACGTACACACGAGCAATGATATCGTTCCCATAATTATTGAATGGAATTTGAGTGGATGATATAATATCTCAGAATCTTTATGATGTTATAATAAGCATATATTGTTATTCTTTACACCATTATACCCATCCAAGTAAAGTGGTGGTGGAAAAACAGATAACACCACGGCGTGGAGATGGTATTCCGTACGTACGCACGCGCGGTTATTTCGTTTTCCGTAGGATGGATAGAAGGTGAAATGGGGTTTTTTAATATTTATAATAACATATCAGTATATTATTGATTCTGATTTATTACTTTATAATGAAACAACTAAATAATAATAAGTTTAAGAAGAACGAAACTTGAAAGAATCGGTAGAAGAGATTACCTCTTCTTCGACGCACATCTTTTAAGCTTCCTCTTAAGGCACTCGAGTTGGTCTTTTGAGGAGACCAGAACCTTTATAATGTTTCTAGGGAAGTTCAGAAGTGAAATGGGCAGGTGTTGGCCGAGATTGAAGGATCAAAATTGTTTAAATAGAAGAGGGAGGAGGTTCCCTTTTATAAGGGAGGAGAGGAGAACTTTAGGAAAAAACTTAAAATATTATTTTATAATAATGTCATATTCGGTTTATAATGGATCCAAAGTGACTTATTACGAAGATAAAGTGGGTATGGGTCAAAATAATCTAAAACAATAGGTTTTATACAAGTTTAGGTTACTATTTTAACCTTATAATTTAGATTTAACTTGAATTTAAATAATTTAACTTTTACTGTGTCTTCTTGTTTTTTTACACTATATGGTTAATAAAATTACTATAACAATACAAAAGAACCCCAAGTGGTTAATTATTAATATATATAACCTTATCTAAGTCATTTAGAAGAACCTTAGATTTTTAGGAATAGAATAACAATTAATAATATAATATTTGTTTTAAAAACTATTTTATGTCAAATTTGACACTATTTGGTAATTGATTTTTGTGAAAATCATAACAACATGATTAGTTAGAAAAAAGTTAATTGAATCAATAATAAAATGTCATATTAACATATAAAATTAGTTTAATTCATAAAAAGTCTCAAATTACATTTATTTGGGTGTTTATAACATCAATTATGTTAATGTTTTATTAATAAGGTAATTACTGTATCATCATTGTGTCATAAATAAATTAACATATTTAATGTCTAAAAATTATAAATAAAATACCATTATGTAGTAAATATTTTTATCTTTCTAATTAATATTTTTAGTCTAATTTATCTTATGTATAACCCTATATTAAAAATGTTTTAGTTATTAAACCTTTATTTTGACTCTTTTAACTCTTCTTTGAATTAAATAATAATTAATGTTATAATCTAATATTAGTGGACCTAAATGATAATATTATGTTCCTAAGTTTGTTTTTGGTCGAATTATACTTATCCAATAGAATTAGGATATGTGTTAGGGTAATAATAATATCATTTTTACCCTTAATTACCATATTTACTTTTAACCGTGGTAAATAAAAGTAAAAAGTTACTATTCACGAGAAAATTATTTTTATCTTATTGAACCACATTTTACTCCTTGATATTAACCATATCTCTCGGATTTTCGAAATTCCACTCACAAAAGCGGTAAAATTAAGTTTTATGTAAATTTTCAAATTCTCCTAAGAGGTGGCTAAAAACGGTGAAAAGTTCAATAAACTTTTTATATATCTAAAATTATTATAAAATGATTCCAATTAATTACATTGAACTTATATATTTATTATGTATCAATTTTTACCTAAAATAAATTTAAATAATATAAATTATTATTTAAATAAAAAGTTGGTTTTTAAATAGTAACCCAATGTTTTCACTATTCATCAAAAACTGAAAGTTTTTAGAAAAATACAAAAAAATCACCCTAGGCTAATTTCAAAATTCTGAATCCAAATATGAAGTCAATTTTGAAAGATAAAATTTATAAAATTTCAAAAAGTGGGTATTACTATTCATAACGGCTAGTTTAAATAATATTTTAATAATATCTCGTTTAGTGAAACTCGGTATTGCTTATAACAAACTCTATCGAGGAAGGTTGCTCTGGTGTGCAACACAAGACTAGAATAGTGTTTGCGTATACTTTAAGCTAATACGGTGTTGTGTATTGTGCAATTTAATCTTGGTGTAGCGTACAACACAAGACATCAATTAAATTAAAAAATATTTTTCATAAAATCTTGGGGTGTTACATTCTACCCCACTTAAAATGAATTTTTCCCTGGAAATTCATCGGTGTTATAAATAGTTTACCACTTGAAAGTTTCATTCATCGAAACCCACATCGTAAAAAAACTTAATTTTAAAAAGCGAAGTATGAAACATAACAGTTACCCAAATTAACTCATCACTGGGTTTCCACATAGGAGAACATAGGTGAAATATGGATATGGAAGAGAAATCTAACTATCATGTTTGGATAAAGAGTGGTAGAGAACATGGATATGAAAAATCCTACAATCACAAAGCCATGAATTTGTGAAAATCCAAGGCACCATCTGATTCATCAGATATGAGGGCACTATGACAACATTTTTGGTTTTCAAGATCATTTCCCTTTTGTTGAATATTTTTTTGAATTAAAAGAAATAATTACTTGATTTTGGTATAATCTCACTGTTGTTTGTTCCTTGAACAATTTCCACTTCATCTCTTAAAGAAATGAAGTTGAATTTGTCTTCCGTGAAGTGTTAGTAGATCATGCGATAGAATGATAGGTCATTCCATCTGTCTCAAACATAAGGTTAGAAAAAGTTATATACCTAAGTCCATCTATAGTGAGATTAATCGTATATGGTTCCTAAAATAGACTTATACTTCATCTATCAAACCTATTAATAAAATAAAACTAGTTTCTACTAACGAGGGACTTCCTGTAGGCCAGTGGTAGGCGATAAAGGTCTGTCACACTTCGGTTGTGGGTTCGATTCCCGCATGTTTGTCCGACGCGATGGGTTTTCACCCATCCTGCAGGTTGTCATTTTTCTAAAACTACATTATTATAACATTCCATTGATAATATCGAAAAAAGTTCTAGCCTTAAACAATACTAACTTATGTCCAACATAATTCATTCCAATCTTTATGCTTATCCAAAATACTTCTGTCTAATCTCATATTATAGTGAAAACGATTATCAGAGTGGTCATATAACAAACATGTGAATAACATCATTTATCCCCCATATATAATAATATATATCTTGTTGGTCAAATTCCAAACATGTGAATACCTTAATCATGTATTCTCTTGAAAAATGAATACTCATTGAACCTTTGTGAAAACATGAATGTTGTAAAAGGTTAACTCTTTCCTCATACCAAAATCCCAAAATTTCTATATACTCAAACCATGATATCACTTTGTCCTTATATCAGTCATGAGCTCATGAATACTATCATACATATTATTTTATCCTTATCCCTTAATTATGATCATTTCATCTGCTTTCCAAAAATATTTCAACCACTTTTCATGGTTACCGATACCATAAAATTATTGAAAACCACAATAGACTAATACACAAATATTCCAATATACCATAAATGTACCTCAACAACATTATTCTTGAATACCAATATATAAACACTTCAATCCATCCTTTTGAATGATTGTCATGGAATAAGTCCTTCCTTGATTTAGAAGTAACCTCTTAGGTCAGAGCATCGAGTTGGGTAATGACCATGTTCTCCTCAAATAAGACATCGAACTCCATAACATTCTGTCAATCTATGAACCTTTTCTCCACAAATATAACATCTTCCCCTCCATTTGAGGTATTCTTCAAGGTTCTTCTTCCCTTATTCTTGATACGTAGAAACCTCCATCTTCCTTCCTTTATGTTCCTCTCAATGAGAACATGCATAAAAGTTCATCTTCCTCTTATTTGATGACTTAGGAATACCACCAAAGTTCACCTTGTTAATCATATATCATGATAACTGATTCGTCATAATCACAATATCTTTCTCTTTTGGAATTACACGATTTTTTTGATCACAATCACCAATATGTCCATCAGAATCAACATTAACTGAATTCCTTCTCGTTTCCTCCATTGACTAAAACCAGAAGCCATAGTGTAAGAAACATTTAAAATAACGAGGAACCACATAATCATTAAAAGTTGCTTACGGGATGTCTAACCTATCACACATTCTTTAATACATGACACCTTAGGTTCACCCTAGTTTATTCATGATCGTCAACATAACTCTAGGAATGTAACCTATAGTTACACTAGGGACATCCCTAGACTTACCTTAGAAATATCTCTAGGGATTTCACTAATGTTTTCGCATCCTAGTTTCCAAAGGTTAACTAAACCTTTCCTCTGATACCAGCTGTAGAGACCCATATCTTGACATAAAAAGACATTACATTACTTATTTGGAATACTTAATACATAAAAAACAGACAGAAAAGGACTGTAATAAGTTAATGTCTTTGGAAACTTGGAACATAATCTTATAATCTTGGTGAAAGATCTTCAACATCTCCCATAAAGATCTTTCCTTTTTTTCTTACCTAAAACCTTTTTTTATATCCTGGGGAAGAGAAAAAATATAAAGGGTAAGCTCAAAATTCTCAGTAAGGGTAAGTATGGAGAAAATAAAACAAACCATATACATTTGAACTTCAAAACATGAACATAAAGTTTAAACATCAAAATCATGAGTTGTGAAATAAATCTTGGAAGTACGTAAGGCATAGATCATAAAGGAACATCATTCATGATAAAATAGCATAGGAATAAAACATTTAATTGTGTAAAACCATTAATCACTTGATATTATTTCCATGGTATCCAAGGCATTGCTGACAAGACCATCTTAGTGGATAAAGTCCCTTACTGAATCGAGTTCACTCCTCATTCCAGTCCTGTATCACTGAACCGGATTAACTTTTCGTTCCAGCCATGTCTATCTCATGAGATATAAATCTTTAACAAATGAATTGGATGGAGATATAGGTCCCACCCATCTCATAATGAAATCATTCTAACATGTGCCACAGCATAAACATAAATCATTCATCTTAACCCAAAGAATAAAATGGGTTTCATAAACATCGTTCCATCATAACATAATCCATTTAAAAAAAATGGATATCATTTCATCATAAGAAAAGTGAAACCATATAAATCATAGAGACATTATACTTGAAACATACACATATGAAATAATGTCATCGTAGATGGAAAATGGTTTTGATAAAACACTTGAAATGAATTATTGATGAAAATATCCTTTCTTCTTTAAAATCATTTTCTTTTCACAAAATTCCATGAAATTTTAAAAGAAAAGGATTTTGTTGAAAATAGTCATGAAATATTTTATAGGAATCTTCTTGAAAATCAGGGATTATGAAACCGTAAAAATCTTTTCATGCCGTATAAGTTAAAAAAACATTATCCTCGTACTTTTGTTGGAAAAGTCAAAAAGTACCTTGTATGGTAAAAAAAGGAAAGATTCCTTCCATAAAATGTGGTAAAAGTCAAAAAAGGTTAAAAATTACTTTAAACATACATGTAATAATAGTACACATCTTATGAAAATATTTTTAGAAAATATGGACATGGACAATTAACATAACCCCAGAAAATACTTACAAATTTACAATCTCGGATAAGAATGAGATTGGAATAATTATCCCTTACCTTAGGTATGATATGCTTCATACGTATCCGAACCTCCTGTATAATGATTTAAATATTTTCATTTACTTATTACAGAATCATACTCATTGTTATGATATCATATATGGTTCACTTATGACTTTATATTACCCGTTCTTTTGTAAATTCCATGTTAAAGCAGCGTTTTTGGTAAAATCATTTTATTTATTGTATGTGTTTGGAATTTTTGTTCTTGATATTATTATTACTTATATCATGATTTACTTACTTTTAGAATTTAAATCATGATTTATATATCATATATATTCAGTATATATATATATAATAGATAGATGAATGAAATGAAATACACCTTTCATGGAGATGGTAGGTCGTACGTACGCATGAACGTTGTTTTCCTTTACTTATTGACTTGAATGGAAGTAAGTAGATGACATATATATATATATACATAAATCCAGTAACTTCATTATGTCACATATTTTATTATTATTCATTATATATACATTATAATCATTCTTGAATGGTTAACATGGATAATGAATCTCATCGCGTCGTGGAGACGTTAATCCGTACGTACGCACGAGCGATGATATCATTCCCATAATTATTGAATGGAATTTTAGTGGATGATATAATATCTCAGAATCAGTATGATGTTATAATAATCATATATAGTCATTCTTTACACCATTATACCCATCCAATTAAGGTGGTGGTGGATAAACAAGTTACACCACGGCGTGGAGACGGTATTTCGTACGTAAGCACTCGTAGTGATTTCGTTTTCCATAGGATGGATAGAATGTGAAATGGGGTTGTTTCATATTTATAATAACATATCAGTATATTATTGATAATGATGTTATTACTTTATAATTAAACAACTAATTAAGAAGAAGTTGAAGAAGAAAGAAACTTGAAAGAATTGGTAGAACATATTACCTCTTCTTCGACCCACCTCTTTTAAGATTCCTCTTAAGTCACTAGAGTTGGTCTTTT